>OU383775.1:102678516-107678516 GCA_910950805.1 Acrocephalus scirpaceus scirpaceus | reverse complement strand
ACAGCTTTCATGTTCTCTCCTTTTATGTGCACACAATTAGGGAGCTGGATGTCACCTGTGTGATGAGCCAAAGTGTCTGATCCAAAACTCATCAAGTCAATATAAACATGCCCTTTGACTTCAGATGATCTTGGGACAAGCCCTCCAAGGATTTTACGAGTCAGAGCTTTTCCGACATCATTTGGATAATCTCCCAGGTGGGGATGGTGGAGGGTGGTTTCAAAAGCAGACCTGAGCTCTGTGTATTGGTTGTGACTTTGATCAGTCACAGATGGCTTTTCTTGCATTCTTTATGGCATTGTGAAGTTCCTTATGGGAATACCAGCATGTACTCACCTAAGGAAATTCTTATTGCAACAGTCTAGAACACTGATAATGTGTGTCTATGTTACAACAGACTCTTATGGCTTTTGTTCCATTACAGCCTATAGATATTGCCTATGGAATAAACAGGAACATGCTGCCTTATGACTTCACTGCCATTATGTGGAAGGATTGGGCTATTCTGCTGATTCTCTTTAGTCTTCTGTGCTTTGTGCATTCAAACAAACAAACAAACAAACAACCAAACAAGCCCCCCCCCGACTGAATAACCCAAACCACTAACTCACAGTTGCACCAGAACATTTCTTTCTGTTGCATTCAAACCTAAGCCAGCCCAGCTTGTGCTAGTCCATTTTTAGAGACACGTAATGAAAATGCGATGGTGTCCTGTGAGATTGTGCAGGCAGAAGGCCCAGGCTGGAGGTGTGCCTTCTCCATGAAGCATTCATAGGTGTGGTGTCACAGAGATTTGTTTTTCATCCAACATTCTTATTTTTATTTTCTGATTTTGTTTTTGCTTTCGAGACGTAATCTCCATTATCACATTAATTCCTGTTCAACGCTTTTTAACGCATGTATTATTTATCTTTGGAAGATCCTTTATGCTCTTGTGTGAATTCCAATTGTTATGGCTCATTTTAATTTCCTTTAAGGCCCTTGGCCACTTTTTCTGCTGGAGTATGGCTGGTTCCACTTAATAGAGGCTTTGTTATGCAGATACATGAAGCTTCTGTGCCCCACCTTTGAACTTCTGAATAAACACTCCATCTGAGATATTTTATACAGTCAAATACAAAAGAGATGATAGAGCCTAAAGCATGGGCAAAGCCATGCTTAACTCTAGCATGTACAACAAACAAAAGAATTTCATTTGGGATAGGTGTCAGCAATTTAATTTTCAATTTATTTTCCTTTTATCCACTTTGGATGCTGATGTGTATTGGTGGTGACGCATACACATCTATCACATGGCTGTGTATTTGGTCCAGATAAATCTTGTAATACCCAAAAACCTTCATCAGAGACACATTACAAATAACAAAATTCTATAGCAAAGGAAGATGCTTCTCAAACTCAAGCCAGTCTCAGAGGATTTGATCTCAAAACTGCTTCTGACGAATACTGATGTCTGTACATTAGACATTCAAGCAAATGGTACTGTTTGACAATACCAGTAGTAATTTCAAGTGTTTTCTCCTGTGTAATTTCTTTTTTCACAGTTTATCATATCAAAACAGTCTGAAGAGAGAAAATAGCCATGACTTTTCCATTTAACCAAACCCTTGTTTTCTCTCAATTATTTGTTGCCTCTAAGCATGACACAATAAAGCCAAGTATTTGGGTAAAGGCCCTTCCTTTCATTGCCTGTAACATCATTAGGGACTGTATGATTTGGATTTCCATGTCTGAATAGAAATAATTAGAAAATACGATTTACACTTTTTTTTTTTTTTCCTGTCTGGGAAAGCTGTTGGGATAAATTCTCCCTTGCTCGGTGTGCGGTGAGAAAAATTAAATCGGGTAAAGGGTTCAAAGGCAGTCTAGAAAGCTGTATCGAAATGACCATTTAGCTCAAATCCCCCTGCCATGGGCAGGGACACTTTCCACTAGACCAGGTTGCTCAAAGTTCCATCCAACATGGCCTTGAATGCTCCCAGGGATGGGGCATCTGGAGCTTCTCTGGCCACTGCCCTAAGAACAGTGGTGCACCAGAATAAACAGGGTTGTATTTGCTCAGGTTTTAAAAGTTAGATGATTTGAAACACAAAGTTTTTACAGTCATGTGCCTGCCTATGCATGAGGAACCAGTTAGAAGGCAGACGTAATGCCGTGAAGCATCTATTCCTTATCTAAATGTTTGCAATTTTGGAGCCTACATTAATGTTCTCCAAATTGACATCTAAAATATTTTCACAAGTGCCCCAAACCAGAAAACTGAATTTACACACTTTGTTCCCCAGCAGAGGCCAAATTTAATTCACTGTGTTCTTTGTGATCTTTGACCACCGCAGTCACCTTGCACCAGAGCAGAACAAGAAAAAAAATATCATGCCTTAAATCCCTGAGATTTCATCAGAAGGAAAAAGATCACAGCACTTCTGAGTGCAACTTAAGTGTCAAAGTCAGGTAGAAAAGATCACTCTTTGGGAGCCTTCAAAGCAACTGTTTCTCCCCAGTGGCTTTATAAGGAATTTATGCACTAACTTTACAGGGACATCTTCACCAGAACACAAAATTTAGGTGCAAATTAGGCATCTACATTCCTTCATATGATGTGTCGTTACTGGCTTGGCATAGAGATTTGCAATAGATTGAATAAAACAGCCTGAAGGATGTACAAAATACATGCATATAAAAATATACAGATAATGAATGTTACAGCTATAAGCACAGACTCCTAAGACAAAACTGACTGCAGCACAAATGCTCACAGCAGCCAGAAATAGAACACTCGGATTTGGAGTCAGGCTGGACATATCTCTCTGCATCCTGCACATGGGGGTGGGAGACACCAAAGCCCATCACAACACTATCTGATATTTGTTAAGTCCAGATAAAAAAAAGGTTTTGAAGTTTGGGATTCTGCCTTTCTCCCTCATGCTCAAGCCCAGTGCTGCTGATTTTATAAGATATCCAAAGACAGATACTGGAGTATGAAGGGAGGAACTTGCCTCAAGGCTATTGAAATGTTCTTGGTAATAGGTTAAAAATGTGAAGCATTTAAAGTGTCTGATGTTCCTTTTGATAGTCTCCAGGCAATTTCCTAAATCAGCTTCAAATTTTAGTCATTTTCGGCTTTAAAACAAGCAGCGACACAAATGATTAGAAGAAACAACAACAAAAAATTAACACACACCCAGATGGTAACTATTATCTGAGCCAGAAAATAGAGACAAATACATCCACTTAGGGCAAACTAACATATTGTATTATATCACTATGATGTACTGTAATGGGATATGATTTACATTAAAACTTGTGAATTAGAGATTTAACTTATGGCCTTTCTCCACAAATTACAACAACAAACAAGAGCAGGAAAATCAGCTCTAATAACAGCATGCGTCCCATCACAATTTGATGGATTATTTCTAGACCAAAGCCATGGATAAAATATTCAAAAGTGCAATTTTATAACAGTATTCCAGAAATGTGATTTAAGTTAGAATCCTGATTCCCTGCAGTCAGTAAAGGTTTTATGGCAATCTTCCCAAGAACTGGGGTGTTTTATGTGAGAATTTGACTACAAAACACTCCACAAGAGCTAGGCAGATGGTGTGACCATGGCTTATTATGTTAAATGTAAAGGTCTCAGTTGTGGTCCCTCCATCTGTTTGCTCCCCCACCTCTTGTCTTGTACCATAACCTCGTAAGATACTGATTTTAGGGACTATCTTCTAGCTCAGCATGCTGAAACCCCCAGCACAAAAAGGAGACAGTGCTTTGGGCTTCTCTTTGTTAATGCAACTGAGCTAAACAGATAAACAACTTGACAGGGATGAGTTTGCCAGATTTATTCTCTGTAGCAAATTGTACTTCTAATTGCATAAGGTTCTCTTCCCTGCGTGCTGTCATCTGGTTTGTGATGTGATACACCTCTTAAGCACTACAAAATCCCTCTCTAAGACAGCTGCATTTTGTGATGGATACTACACAAACATACACATAAACACAACATGTTTCAGTTCCCTAATTTATGTAACTGCTTCCTACAAAGATCCTAGGACTGAAAGTTACTCTGAGAGGGAGAATGACATGGTAAGTGGATTTCAATGATTTGAGGTTTTTTCTCCCTAAGTGACTTGCCAGAGCCAAGCTCATCTGTATGCACCAATATTCTCTAAATAATAAAAAAAGGGGATAATGTTTCCTCTCCTGACGGATGTGCACTCAACTTTATCCACACTGTGCTTCAGCAGCTCTGCAAGAATGTAAAACAGCAATCTAATATCCTGCTTAAATTTGCTAGAAACAGTCACTGAGATCATGGAAGGCAACTTCTCCCTGCTGAATGTGTGCCTGCCTGAAAGCTGGAGACTGGGAGGGGAATGATGAGTACCCACCTCACTTAAAACAGCTCTATTCCTTCCTGATCTGCTGCAAAGAGGGGGGAAAAATGCCAAAGAAGATATTTGGGCGATAATTGGGAAGCAATTACCCACCATCAGCAGTACCTGAACCAGTGTTACTCCAGCTCCTTGGGTACCAGTGTGATGCTGGATCCTCAGCCACATGGTGAGCCACAGACAACATTTATCCTGCTGCACCTCCCCTGTTTCTGTTACAAGCTGCTGTGACTAAAGCTTGGATGGTGTCCTGACTTGTACCACAACCACAGCTCTGTTTACAGCAAAGACTGACCTTTGCTTACTGACTGTAGAAACATGAATGATGTATCTCTAAAGGTTAGCCCTTCAAAATAAGAAAGAAAAAAAGGAATTATATAGCTGCTTGTGTCTCCTTGGCTTTGGGAGAGATTCTCCCATCAGTAAGTCATTCCTGAAATGAAGATGGTAAGAAGAAAGAGATGTGCAGGGAGGGATGAACAAAATCCCATTTGGGATGGGTGTATCAGATAGCCAGGCTGGTGGGACTGCTCTGCTTGGGGAAACAGCTGAGATAACTTTGATTTCTTTGAAATTTGTGCTCACTGCCAAAGGAAAATAAGGGAAACAACAATGAAACAGAGATAACAGTATTATGAGAACTATGCCAGCAATGGAATGACAGAGGAAACAGTAACTGGAAGCAGAACATGTCAAGGAGAGGTGGCAGATCATGTCACTGTGGTTTATTCTGTGGCAAAAGAGAGATCAAGTTTTGCAATGCTCAGGGTCAGGCAGTAATGAGGTAGGAAGCAAAGCCACAGAAGTGACTCACAAGCAAGAGGTTACACTCTCCTGTGAAAACTGGAACTTCTCACAAATTTTGTAGTGCCAAATCCATTTTTAGCAATTACCCTGCAGACTAATTTCTCCCTCATTTGCAACTGCCTAACATGCTTCTAGTAACTGCAGCTATCCACAAGTTAAAAGTGAAGACAGAGATTTTTCTTGCTACCATTTTTAGCGCTTTGTCCTTTTTGGATGAAATGAATCATAATGTTTACTACGGTCTTTCATTTTAGTACCCTGTCTTATACTCCAGCTGGAAGTGGGTAGGATAACCAGCGCTCTTGCCCAGTTAACTCACAGTTGGCGTTAAGAGAGGACATAACACCTGAAATAAGATGGAAAACATACGTAGGAAGGCAGAGAGACATGCCATGGGGATTGCTCCTTTGCTGTTATGCTCAGAGGGACAAACTACTGCCCAGCAGGGTGATGGAGACCCACTGGCTCTACTGCTGTGGCTCCTGCCAACCTCAGTCTGGGTGTGGACACTGCCCACCTCCCCACAGCATCAACCTTATGCCTGCTACAAGAAATTAAAAGGACAAAACTCATGTAACATTTGGCTCTCACCCAGTTTCAATGGCAAGCTTGTGCCTTCCCCCCAAAAACTAAGCAAGATGCATCAGGAGAGCAAGGAGTGGTGTGTCGTGACAAAGCTTTGTCACAGAGCTGAACTGCCAGCTACACGTGTGCAGGAAGCATGAGCGCCAAAGAGCTAAAGAAAAGCAAACGGAAAGCAAAAAGATATGAAAAAGAAAGAGTAATGGTAACAAGATTCAAAAATATCTCATGTAACTGAGAAGAGCAAGCAGGATTTAATGCATGCTACCCTTGTTGGTGCTGTATAAATGTCTTGCTCTGTTCCATTCTGGTGCTATTCCAGGGTCAAGTATATTCAGTGTCCTTTATAATCAAGCTGTCAATATACAGTCTTGACGCTATACATTGATTTTGTGCCACAAGAAAGAGGAAGTTATCCCTTTGTGTTCAGCACTGTCGCAGTGACTTAATATTTCTTAGCCCACAGTATTCAGTATCACCACCAAGACCAGGGTATCTGCCTGGCCTCACACATTTTACCTGCAGTTTCTATGCATGCATGTTCTTCACAAACATACTGACGATATAATGCTGCAATTTATTTAGAAGCAATGGGAAATATGTGAGGTTCCAGTTTGTGCCACTAAACTAGTTATACAAACTTCGATGAACTATAGGGAAAGGGGAGAGAAAATGCCCCTGTAATCCTCTTAAGGAAGATACAAAAATATAGCACTTCAATAAAAAACTGTGCACAGAAGAAATGAGAGTAACAATAATATTTAGCACTTACATGGTTCTGTCTCTCTAAATTACTCCAAAACTTCCCAAGAGAGATCAGACTGAGCCTCAGAGAGGCTATGTAAAGTGAAGAGTTGTATGACTTGCCAAACCCAGCTTATAACACAGCCAAGAAAATTTGCACGTTCAGTCCCATTTTTTAATATTAAGCAGGTGTTTTTCTTGCCAATTTCCCCATGTCTTTTTAGCAATGAGCAGGGATGACACAAAGGCTCTTCCACCTGAACTCCCAGCTACCTAAACTGCAAATGAAAGCCCATAATGCTTTTTCTGCTTATATGTTAGAAAAAGCAGATGTTGCCAAAGAGATTCTACAAGCACAAAAATTCCATCATAATTGTCAGGTGTATTTCTTTATTTTATGTCCAGACAGTGTTTGTCAAGAAATAGGTTACAAGTTAAGGAAGATGAATTCAGCAGGAATGGAGTTGCAGGGCAGAGCTCGCACAGTGCAAACGCTCTCCCATTACAAGTTGATATTGATATGAGCCCAGCCTGCAAGGTGTTATCTGCAAATGGAACAAGTAGAAGGCCAGGAGCTCAGTTGAACACTCAAAGGTGGTACCCACAAACACAGCCTGACCCTGGTGTATATACCTCATTATCAAAGAATCATACAATGGTTTGGGTTGGAAGGAATCTTACAGATCACCCAATCCAACATTCCTGCCATGGGCAGGGACACTTTCCACTAGACCAGGCTGCTTAAAGCCTCATCCAGCCTAGCCTTAAACATCTACAGGGATGGGAAGTCCACAACCTCCCTGGGAAGCCTCTGCCATTCCCTCACAACCCTTAAAGTGCTTCTTCCTTAATCTAATCAAAATCTGCCTTCCTACAGTTGAAAGCTGCTTGCCAGTGTCCTATCACCAGAAGTTTTAAAAGGTCTCCTGAGAAGACAATTCAAAACTTTGCCAAAGAGGCCAATTCAGTGCTTAGCTGTATTTGTGACCAGATTTTCCTAGTAGCTGACTTAAAGCTCCCATTTCAGGTATCACTTCCCAGCCAGTGAATTCCCCTTTTATATTTGTGCATTTTGGTGAGGTTGTTTTTTTATTTTCCCCTTCCTACTTCCACATTTATGTACAGAATTGCCTTGCACTGATAAACCAATCAAAAGAAAGTCACCTCTCTATTCTCCAAGCCTTCCTCTCCTCCCCACAAGGTGATAACCCACACGTGAATGCCTTGGCACGGGCCAGCCCATGTCTTGGGCTGCCCTCTCAGCTCGACCACTCCTCCTTGGTTTACCTGAGAAGGTGTTACATGTGACCATATCACAGACCTTACTCAAATCCCAACATACTACCTTCACCATTTCCTTCTCAGCTGTCAGAGGGTGCCCAACACCCTGCTACATTCAAGCAGAATTTTTTGGTTTCTGCTTTGTCAATAAACCCCAATGAAGTATCTTTAAGTTACTCTCAGTGAAAGGTTTCTTAATAAACCTTTGTATTTGCTTCTCTCAATTTTTTTTTTTTTTTTTTTTTTTTTTTTTTTGGCTAAAGTGAAAGGTTTTAAGTTGCCAGCACCAAATCCTTTGGGAGCTGGCTGACTCACAGTCTTCTTCCAACAGGATCCTGTAGTTCTCTGGAAATTTGTCATAGGTGGTTCCCATTCCCAAAATAGACAGGGAAACTCTTTGAACAAAATCCACAGAAGAGTAAGATCCATCTGCCTGAATAAGATCCAGCTGAACTGTTTCCAGTGATTACAAGATATTTTGGAGACATTTGGTGGCCAGTCTCACTTGGCTTGCTGATAAATGTTGAGGTCTACTTTTGAAACAGGAATAGTTCAGATGATGCATTTTTAGCATTTTCAGCATTTTCATGAATTATGAGAACTACCATAAAAAAGAAAAGGTGGGAATACATGTGTATATATTTCATAAAATAGAGGACCACGCACTGATAGCCTATGTGACTTCTTGAACTACCAACTATTGACATGCAAGATGAGCTGCTTCTCACTGGGGCTGCTCTTTTCAGAGTAGGAAGACACTGGTCCCCAGGTGCCAAATTACCCAGCCCATCCTCCCCTCAGCACATTTCTCCTGCACCTTTTTGGCCCAAGCTGAAGTTTTCATTGCCTTTAGATTAGGCATCACCAATTGCAAGTGATCACCATGCATGCTGAGGGGCACATTAAAACTACTTTTTAATGTCTCACTATTAAACTTGCTTTCAATATCAAACAAAACATTAAAGATCCATTATTTCTCCATACCAGCTAAAGACTTTTTAATGAGATTAATTACAAGAGAAGAAGAACGTATTTTTCATAAGATCAGTTTAATAACACATCTAACGTTTAGTAACTTTAAATATCATGTATTAGATCTGATGTTATTTGAAAAATGCCTGTGAATATTTATAGTATTTCAAGGGTGTGAAACTAAACACACCCTAAACCTGCCCAAAATAAACCTGCCTATTTTTTTACATGCCTAATAGAGTTCTACAGGTTTCATGAGTCTTTAAGACTGGGAAATTACTTGATTTTGCAGAAACACATAAATAAAATTTCCACCATGACCTATACATAAAATCTGAGATAAAGGAGAAGTCATCAGCATTAACCCCTCTTGTTCTGCTCACAGAAAAAGACTGTTTTAAAATGGCTTTGTAGGACAATGTTTCTGTCACAATGGTGACAGGCTTCCTGCATAAAGACCAAATAGCAGTTGAGGGGCTGTGAAGAAAGAAATCTTTGTGGAGAGTGAAATTTAGAAACACTATATGCAGGCAGCAAAGAAAGAGTATTTATGAGTTTATTTTTTAATCTCATTTTAGGCAGGAAGAGACCAAGAAGAACAAGCACAGGGGAAATGATGCTTCACTTGCTCACTGGATCTCCTTGAGGATACCAGACTTGTCTGAAAAAGCAAGCAGAGATCACCCATTTGGATTTCTAACCTCCCCTCATCTTTCTGTTTTGCTAAAGGTTAATGACTAAGTGAAAAGGAAAACTGACATACTTCTATAAAGGCCTAAGGTCAACATAAAGGGCAGTCTCAAGTGAACCACAGAATCACAGAATAGTTTGGGCTGGAAGGAACAGACCTTCAAGATAATCTTGTTTCAATCCCTCTGCCATGAGCAGGGACACATCCCACTATCAAAGCCACATCCAATCTGGCCTTGGACACTTCCAGGGACAGGGCATCCACAGCTTCTCTGGACAACCTGTTCAAGCATCTCATCATCCTCATAGTGAAGGTTATGAGGTTTCCAATATCCAATCTAAACCCACACTCATTTAGATTAGGACTATTCCCCCTTGTCCTATCACTACATCCCTGTAAAAAGTCCCTCTCCAGCTTTCCTTTAGGTACCTTCAGGTACTGGAAAATGCTCTAAGATTCCCTGAAGCCCTTCCCTCTCTAGACTGAACAAACCTAGCTCTCTCAGCCTATTTCCACCACAGAGGGGCTCCTGTCCTTGAGTCATCTTTGTGACCTGCTCTGGACTCTTTCCTACATGTTTCACATCCATTCTCCACTCAGCCTAAATGTGTGCTTGGCTGACTCCCCTGATGTATGTGCAAGATACTTTTCCATCCAGAAAAAGCTGTTGCAGAACAGCAAAAGCACTGAGACTTATTTTTACTGCTATTTTTATTATTAGAACAATCTGTATCTGCATGAAGAGTTCTAACTTTGTCAGAGATGATAAATGAGAGAAAAGGAAATTATTAATGCCTAAGGATTAGGATAAATCAAACATCTGAGCACAGGGAACTTCATGCAAAGCAGCAGAGGACTCTGCTACAGTTACTGGGGAAAAAGATCTACGGAAAATAGCCTAATTCCTACCTGCTCAACTAATGGAAAATGTGGCCAACCTGTTCTCATCAAGATAAAGAGCTGAAATGCAAGTTGTATGAGGAAGAAAAATGGCAATGGTTAAATGCAGTAAAACGATGGAAAGCCCCAGTTTGGATTCATCTATACAATCAACTAGGCACCTGTCCCTGAACATGAAAGAACAGCACAGCTCTTTGTGGGAGGCTTGGCTTCAGCCTTTGTGACACAGCCAGATGTGACGGGCCCATCGGGCTCTCTGGTACCACACCTGAGGCATGGAAATGTATTTCTTTGCACATGCAACTGCCTTTCCAGAAAAAAAGCCCTACATTCAGGACACTTTTAAAAGATTTGGTATTAGCCAGAGGGGAAAAAAGGCCATCAACCAAACATATCTCCTCACAGCCCCATAGTTTCACGCCAAATGAACAAGAGCCATAACAACAGCCATTCTTTCATTCTTTCCCTTTCCAAATCACACAGTACTGCAAAACTTGCAATCAAATCAAAAGAACTGGCAAACTTGAAGATATTTACAACACTATGAATTACACTGTGTCTCAGACACTTGAATATCTGGGAGAGACATGTGTTCTACAGCCTAAAGACATGGAGGTGATCTTACTTTAAGAGAAAGGACAATGCCACAGTTGATCGGTCCACAAATTAAAGTCTACTCCAGAAAATATATTTTTCTAATGTCCATCTGATTCTGAAAAAATCTATCAGTCTGCCAAAGCAAGGGCTTCAAGATTATTAAAATGCCAACTACAATTTATGCCCAAGATACTTTGCTGGCCTTCGCTCATGTCACATACTGCCAAGGTTCTCTGTCACCCATCCTTTGGGGCCTCCCCATTTATTCTAACTGAGGCCAGGTCTTCTTAGTCCAAGGACTCTGATGGCAGGTCCCTGTCCTCAGCTTCTTGCTGCTTCCTTCTCCAAAAATTCAGCATAACATCAAGCCAGGTAGGTTATTCCTGCCTATTTCAATTTTCTTTCTTCCTTAGTGCCCGACTGCTCTGTTCTGGGGAGTTGCAAGAACATCTGCTACAAGAGCAGACTTGTACTAATTTCTACTTACTGCTGTATGATGCCACATATATCTACAGCATAATTTGTGTGTTTGATGTACAGCAGAGCTGATGTGAAATGGGAGAGATTAAAGGAAAACAACTACAACATAGTCCTCTTGAGAGGTGGGAAACGGGCTCAAGCCTTGCCATAGCCTAGCTCCAAGGCAGATGCAAATCAAGACCTCCACTTTCCAGGAAAAAGTCCAAACTCTCACATGGCTGCATTTGGAGCCTGCTAGATGGAAATATCTGCACTATTCATCAGGAGAGAGAATATAAAGGTGTGAATAATGTCATGGTGGGGATGTCCCCCTTGCTGTCTGAGCACCCAGACCCATGGTAGGGGCAGGAGGAGGAGCAGAGTGGGTGTGCAAGGCTGGCTGCTCACAGTGGGATGGATCCAGGCTCTACCAGGCAGGAAAGGGATGGCAGCCCTGGTCAGTGCCACCCTGGGTGCAGAATTGAATCGCTGAGTTACCAGGCGAAAGGGCAGCCATGCACTTCCCCTCTGTGAAGTCTGTCTTTCTCTCTCCCACTTTTCTTCAAAGGACTAAGCCTTTTCTTGAGTGCACTGGACTCCTTTGTTTGACAGTAAGACCCCATTCTCCTTGTACTTTCTTTTTCCTCTTCATTTTGCAGCTCTTGTGCTGATCAGAAGAAATAGACCCAGTGCTGTTTAGTCATCTAGGAGCATTTAACTGGTGTTGGTGATGATATTTTTCAATTTGGCAGTCTACCAGTTAGAACAATTATTTGCCAAGCCCTAATTTTAAAGCCATCCACTGTACAAGCTGCAGGTCAGGACAGTAAGGGTTTGTTTTGCAATCAGCTTCTGGGCAAGAGCAGGCTTCCTCAATATTACAATACTCTGGTGGCTCTTGAGCAGAGAAGCAGCTGTGATGTGCAGACACACTCATGAGCAAAACAAACCCAAAACTCTCAGGTGGTGGTGTTGGTTGGTCACCTCACAGATTAGTTGCTGTTATAAGTAGGCAATGTCCCTCAGAGACAGCAATTTCTCATGTATTTAAATATCATGCTTGTTCAAGAACAGCAGGGACAACAGGCAGAAAAGCAGGATGGTGAAATAGGCCTGTGGGCACCTCTAGCAACACAGTGCTGCTACTGTAAATTTACAACATCCCTTCTTTCAAGCCCCCTCAGAGCCCTGTTTGCTTCCATGCACACCTGCCCAGAAAATGCCAACATTGTTGTATCAAAATCAGCAGACTTACAGACAGAGCAGGGCTGTCTGGTTCCACTGCAGCTCATGTTCTTCTGGTACTGCCTTGATGATCTCCACAATACCGCTCACTTAATTGCAACAGCTACCTGAAGTACCCCATTTTGCCCCACTGGGCAAAAACCCCCAGGATGCTTCATGCAACTCAGCCAGTGGAAAAGAAACAGCAGGGATGTGGGTGGGAGGGGAGGAGGAGGAAGCAAATAGAACGTGAGCAGAGTTCCACCTCACTACTCAGTGCCCTGCTGGTGCCAGGGGTTTGGACATGCCAGAGGTGAGCATGGCAAGAAGGCTGCAGGGAAACAGCCACGTGGTGTGTAATCAGTTTAGCCCTGCTTGGCCTAGCTCTGTGGCATAGAATGACAGGTCCTTTCCTTCCTTGTGGGGATGGTGTAAGATCCCCCACATCCATGGTGGGTTCAGCTCACATGAAATGCATCAGCTTTCTTTCTGCTCCTCACTTCACCCTCCATCTCACCCAGTCTCCAGGCTTAGAAACAGAAAGTGGCACTAGAGACCACAGTGTCTTCTTCATCAGAAGAAATTCCAGCCTTCCAGGAAGATTCTCCACAGGGAATCTGTAGTTGATTTTTAGTGTGATTTTGTGCAAGGTGAGCTCTCACACACTGAGGAATGCAATTGCAAAAGCTTAATGGAAGGGCAGCAAAAACATAATTTAAAATGCAGGGAAGAAAGCAAGGAGAGACAGTCCTCAACTGTGAAAAGTTTGGGGTTATTTTGCAATTTTTACAATAGGATGCAGCAGACAAATCTGGTGCTATTATTTATTGAGAAGTGTCCCACGTGCACAGCAGGCTTTGCAAACAAATGAGACAGTGTCTGCTCCAAGCCGAGACACAAACAGTTTGACATCCGAATACACCAGAGACAAGCTCTCTGTGAAGTGGTGTGGATATTTTCAGAGATCATTGCTGGAAGTCTTAAGGGAAACAGGGTGTTTGCAGGCAGAAGGCGTTTCGTAGAGAGAGGCATTTCTTACTGAATACATAATGCAAAGGAGTTTCAACAGTAAACAGGACACAAAACGGACAGGTAGCTGACAGTTTTGGGGAAAAATCAAAAATATGAGCGTGAAACTGCTAACAGAGTGAAGTTAGGAAAGAAACTACTTAAAGGAAATATGAACAGAGGGTATAATTGAGAGAGACATTGCAGAAGTCGGCATGACATGACTGAAGTGGTGGCCGACACTGACCATGGAGTTCACTTCAGGTTTGATGTCACCCATGAGCCAAGCGTGCCATGGGTGACACCACCCCAAGACCTTCATGGAGATGGCTGGCAGGCTTTCCTACTTGTGAAGCTGTGAGTGCTATGGACAGGGTACCACACAGGAACATGGGGCCCTGTCCAGTTAAGAAACCCTCTGGAGACCAGGATTTCATCAACATCATCTGTATTTAGAAAAGGCACATGTGGAAGATCACTTGTGAGCCCTCCATCACCCCTTGGCCCACAGTGGATATGCCCAATCATTAAGCAGTTTGCCAGTGATCAGTTAGGGGTTAAAAACTCTACAGTGCAACATCCTCTCTCTTGAGTCTGAGTTTGGCTTTTTCAAATTCCAGCTGAGGAAGGTGAGAGCAAAGGCATCCCATGGCAATGTTACAGGGAGATTGAGACATCAGTCCTGATCCATGCAAGGATCTGTTTGTTTATGGAAGCCCTTTCCATTTTGGAGCTACCAAGTACTTGCAGAGGAAGTAAATGCTATGTGAAGTCAGGCTCTTGCTCAAGGATGCAGAGGCCAGTGTTGTGATGAGCTGACAACTGCCAGAAATTACTTATCCACTCCCTGGTGCCCATGTCAGACCACCTATTTTGTTCTGAAAGAAGCTATTTGCACAATTACTTTTCTTCCAGCAAACTCTTTGCCAACCCGCTGAAAAATAACTCCAAGACTGTAACGGCGCGTTTTCTGGTTTTTACTTATTGTTAATAATCATTTGTTCTGTAATGGTTTTTCCCAAGTTCCCCCTGTACTTCTCCCCATCTGGTACAATCTCCCGCCTGGGAAATTCCCTTTGTTCCCCTCTGTTGCAATATGTAGTCAATCATCTGTTAGTCTCCTCCCAGTGCCTGCCCCCCTCCGGGAAGCCTGCCCCCCTCATTCCAGAGACTTCGGAGGGACTCAGTCCCGGATTGGAGCAGGCTGGGAGTGCCCCACCCCTCGTTTCCTATTTGCTGGCTATGTGCCCTCCCCATTCCCCTGATTGATTTTCCCTCTTGTATCCACCCCCTTCCCCTGGTCCCTGATAAGCAGTGAGCCTCCCCCTGCTCTCTCTCTCTCCTGGGATGCGTGAGTGCCTGCACCATGGGGTGCATGTGACAATAAACTCTATCTTGCCACGAGGCCTCCTTCTTCTTACCTTCGTCGAGCCTCACTAACAGCTCTGTGCAGCTTCTGAACTACCAAGGAGGTAGTGGCCGGTCCGCTAGCCACTGCCCAACCAGACTTGAAACAATTCTCAGCCAGGGCAGCCGGGATTAGCTGAAAAACCATCTCCACTGGGCACAGGGAATTTATTTCACAAGACCCAGCTGGATCTTCCAGGCCCTGATGTGAGGGGAAGTAGGGACAGCCCCCTGCCATCTATCACCACCTGCAGAGGACCCACAATGCACAGGATGCAATACCAAAAACCTGACCTCTTCAACCCCACAGAACTGAAAACTAAAGCACAGGAAAAGAGCATGGGAAATTTTTCTCTCCACAATGAACTCACTTGGAAGTGGACATTTTAGCTCCCACTTGAATTTGTCCCATGTATTTATTAGCCATGATGCATACAAATGCATTTTGCCGGAGAAATGCAGCACAAGTGGCTCATCAGGCTTTAGCAGAGTGGGTGATACTATCAAGTTGTCTCAATCTGCTCTGCCTGAGAGGTGTGCTCGGGCTCTCCCAGCTTGCCTCATCATCTCCACGGCTCTGAAGGTTGCAGCCATGGGCATGGAGCCTCTACTTGAAGAGCTGCTTCCTTGCTATTTTTAAGCAATCCATGAAACTAAGGGTGGAAACACACAAAATGACCTCGAGCCATCGGCCCAGCTCAGTGAGTTGTGTACTACAGGCTTTGCAAAAACCTGTTCTTTAGGTTAAAAAATCCCTTTCAATATTTCAGCATCAAAGACTGCACATCTCAGAAGGACTTTTTGTTTATTTGGCTGGACTCTTCCTCTCTTTGGGAGAAAAATCTTGATACAGGCAAATTTTTAAGTGCCAGTATACATTTCAAATGCACGGCCCACTTCTGTGTCACTTCAGGGAACTGGCAGGACATCTGGTATTAACGAGCATTGATGTGTGAGAACATGTGCACACACACAGAGTGATGGTGCAAACCTGATGGCATGAAGCTTTGAATAAATGTTCCATGAAAAATAATAAATCAATATTTAATGTGGCAATAAATTCTTACATGTCTTCTATCTTGCTACATCAAGATGACCTTAAAGGCATCACAGCTCATGAGTGACTTTTCTCCGCCATTCCTAAGTGAACCTCAGGGGCTAAGCCCCACCACCCCCAAATCTAGAGTTAAAATACAGCTTAAATAAACATAATGAAATGCAAAGTAGACAAGTTATGTACAAAAGTGCTGAAGCTGTCCATAGGAATCAAGAACCAAAAGTCATGTGGGTGCTCAGCTCCAACCATCCTGGCTGAAGTCAATGCCAAAGCTTCCTGATTTCAGCTGGGCAAATCCTGCCCTTAGTTTTTATTGAAGCAGCAGGATTTCTGTACTTGCTGGGGTCAGAAAGAAACAAAACGGAGAAGAGGAACTCTCCTGATATCTGCACAGCAGTGCTTGTCCCTCTTTCAATGGCTGCACAACTGAAAGTGGAGAAAGTTCTTCTGAGACCTAGTAGCAGTCATTCATTCCCTCTAATTTTGGAGTTTATTTTGGGCTGTGGAAAACATGGCCAAAGATCTTGGCTGAACTAAAACCTTCAAGTACTTTCTGAAACTGCCCTGGCGCTGCCTTTGCAGACCTCAAAATCCCTCTGTGTATCATTTATAAATAACCCTGTCCATTACAAAAGGCAGGCGCATCACCCCGGCTGCACTGGGAGCACACTGACCAGCTCCTGGCCTTCCCTGTTGACCTGACAGTTAACTTGGAGCTGCTGCCTGCCTGGAGCATCCTCTCCATGCTCTGTTTTGTGCTGAGAGCAGAGAAAGACGAGACCTTTCAGATTTCCACTTCTACTGCATGGGTGGGAAAAAGAATGATTTGGAAAGGCATTCCCAAGCCAGGCTGTAAACAAGGTATTCCCACAATGCTGCAGGAGCACATGCAAGTGAAAATGAGATGGTGAGGGATGTGACAAGGCATTTCTACCCAGAGCAACTCCTTCTGAGTAGATATAAATCATCATATAAAGGTGTGGTTTGGAAGGGACCTTAAAAATCACCTCATTCCAACTCCCCAGCTGTAGGCAAGGTCACCTTACACTAGACCAGATTGCTCCAAGCCCCATCCAACCCAGCTTTGAACTCTTCCAGGGATAAGGCATCCACAACTTCTTCCATGTGCCTGCTGCATGGTTTTGCTTCTGCGCCTCTGAGTGAGCCATCGCACAGCTGTGCTTACTGGCATGCCCCTGTATTTATAGGGCAAACTCAGCAGGATGTTAAAGTCAGTGCTGGAATGGACAAAGGAGGAGAGGACACACTGCCTGGTTCTCAGCCTGCTCTTGGGTAATTTTAGTCTTTTCCTTGAGCACCTAGGTGTCATGACAACCTCAGACTGTGGCCACCACTGTTAGCACAAAGAATTAAGTACATAAACTACATTAGCTATAATAGTGTTATAATGTATGTAACCTCTTACTAGGGAATTGGAAATTTAAGCTGATGTGAAATAATTCCCTGTTCCTGCTGGAGATGGTGTTCCAGCAAATCCCGGCTGCCCTGGCAGGGAATTGTTTCAAGTCCGGTTGGGCAGTGGCTAGCAGACCGGCCACTACCTCCTTAGTAGTTCAGAAGATGCACGAGAGCTGTTAGTGAGGCTCGACGAAGGTAAGAAGAAGGAGGCTTCGTGGCAAGATGGAGTTTATTGTCACATGCACCCCATGGTGCAGGCACTCACGTGTCCCAGGAGAGAGAGAGAGCTAAGAGGGCCAAGGCCAGAGCCAGGCCCAGGCCCAGGGGCCTGGGCCCTGAGCGAAGCCCCAGCCCGAGGCAGAGGCTGAGAGGAAGAGAGCGAGCTGGGCGAGGCTCACTGCTTATCAGGGACTAGGGGAAGGGGGTGGACACAAGAGGGAAAACCAATCAGGGAAACGGGGAGGGCACACAGCCAGCAAATACGAAACGAGGGGTGGGGCACCCCAGCCTGCTCCAATCCGGGACCGAGCCCCTCTCCGAAGCCTCTGGAATGAGGGGGGCAGGCTTCCCGGAGGGGGGCAGGCACTGGGAGGAGACTAACAGATGATTGACAACATATTGCAACAGAAGGGAACAAAGGGAATTTCCCAGTCAGGAGATTGTACTAAATGGGGAGAAGTACAGGGGGAACTTGGGAAGAACCATTATAGAAAAATGATTATTAACAATAAGTAAGAAACTAGAAAACGCGCCGCTACATCTCCCCCTTTCTTTTTACAAAAAGATGGTAACTTAAACTATAAACAGCTAGTCGGTGGCCACAGCTCAAAGTCCTGGTCACAGTCTTGTTCAAAGTCTTCTTCAGGGAAGGGCTCATCTTCGCAGATGTCTTCATCTTTAAGTGGAGGAGCTGTGGCACACTCAGCTTGGAATACTTGGGGGAATGTGCTGGCATGCAAAATAAACTTTTTGACATAGCAGCAGGTAAGACGAGCAGCAACAGAAACACAAAAAAGCACTAGCAAAACAATCAGAACTAAACAAATGATGGATCCAGCCCACTCAGGTAGCCCCCAGTCTTCAAAAAGTCCAGCCAGCCAGTCGGATGCCCGAGGACAGCCTGTTCTTGATGTCTCTGACAACCCTGCAGATTGTGGCATGGATGTCTCCGACAAGTTTGCTGTTTGTGGCATGGATGTTGGCACTGTCCACGCCACGGCCGGAGACTGCAGGCTGGAGATCAGCAGCAGCAGGAATAGAAATCTGGCTGCTGTCAGTGGGGCCATCGCTGAGTGGGTTTGACCTGAACTAAATAAAACAAGAAACTACAACATAATTAGAAAACAGGGCAAAGGGGTAAGGGGAGGACAAACTCGTCCCAGGAGTTCTGGAGCAAGGGTAGGAAAGTCATCTTGGCCTGGGCCTTGGAGTCCCGGCACCACCCCCCCGGTATCCCAAGCATGGGAACGGGAAGTAGGACTGTGGGAACCAGACGCCCGAGGTGGCTCTGGCACAGGAGGGGGTGTGGCCTCCCGGGGTGACATCATGGGAGGTGGGGTCAGGTTGTGGGTGGAGCAGGAGTGGGGAGGAGTTAGGGGAGGAGTAGGAACAAGGGGTGGAGCTCTTGAGCCCCGGGATGTGGGAGGGGTTAAGGGAAGGGAGGGGTTGGAATGTGGGAGGGAAGAAAAGGGATTGTGGGGAGAAGGAGTGGGGGAGGGGGACACTGAACACGTGGACGGCTGCACCATGCAGTCGCTGCCATGTCTTGCCTTGGGGGAAGGAGAGGGAGAAGGAGATGCACAGCCACAACTGCCATTCTGTGCACTCTCTTTGTTTTGGGAAGAAAACTTAACTCGGGGTTTAGGAACTGGGGTAGAAGGGGATGGGAAAAATGGCTTGAGCTGCCTAGCCGGGGCAAACACAAGCACACCTGAACAGTCTGGCCATGACTGTTCAGGCTGGGGTCGGGCACCTGCGGGGAGCCAGGGCTAGCAGGGCAAGTTTTCTCTGCTTTTCCCCGGAGAATGCCCCTTCGAGGGAGAGAGGGAATGGGAATGGGGTCTGGGGTAACTGAGGTAGATTGTCCTCTCTGCTCTTTCTCCACTTTCTTTGGCTGAATTAAAGACTTCCTTCTTCTGTGTGGAGAAATTTGCACCCATTTTCAATCCACACACACACACACACACTCGAAAAAAAAATAAAAATGCACAACTTAAATCAAACAAGAAAAAAGAAGAAAAAAAAACCTAAAAACTGCCGCACACAGTTAACAAACCCTGGAGGGCAAAAAGGCAACCTCTTAGGGCGGAATGCATTCCTTTGGCTTCTAAAAAGCCTCCCGATTGGCTAAAAAGCCGTGAGCATTGGTAGTCAGGAGCTCTCGTAGGATCTGGGTTCGTCCCGGCTGCGCTGCCGCTGGAGGCAGTGGGGGGGGAGCGCGCGCACCATCGCCGGCGAGGCCACGTGTCGCCGCGGTCATGCGGCAGCCGAGCGTGCTGCCGCCGCCGCGCGGGCGGGGGGGGAGGGGGCGCGAGCGGGGCTGCCGCCGCAGAGCCGCCGAAACCGAAACCGCCGCGCGGGGGGGAGGAGGGGAGACGGACGCCGTGCTAACCGCGAGCGGGGCCGCGCCGCTGAAACCACGTGGTCCCGCGGTGACGCGGCGGCGCCGCTCCACGCCGCTGCAGAGCGCGGGCGAAACGAAACAGCCGTTGCCGCATGACCGCCGCCGCTGCAGAGGGGGAAGAGGGGGGCTTCCCCCACTCCCGCCCGCTCCGCTGCGTATGAAACCCACTCGGCCGGTGCCGCGCGGTCTCCGCCCGCCCCGCTGCCGCTGCGAAAGCGTGCAGCCGTGGGACTTACCAATCCTGGGCTCACCAACTGACTTCTCCAGCTCCCCACAGAGGCGAGCTCCCTCGCTCAAGCCTCCTCCTGGTGCAGGCTCGTAAAACAAAAAATAAAACTGAGTGTGGTGGTTTCCTTTCGTCGGAGGAGAACTCTTCTGGGTGCAAGAGCTACTCTCCTCTCCTGCCAGAAGCCTGGCAGGCACGTAGCTGTCTTCGGCTTCGCTACACTGCGAGGATAAATCCAATGCAGGTGGAGCCTTCTCCCGCGGGTTCTGGCATTCACAGACTTCCACGCGGAGACAGCCTACGCAACCTCTTCTCGTGGTACTTCTGCCCCACGTTGGGCGCCAATTGAAATAATTCCCTGTTCCTGCTGGAGATGGTGTTCCAGCAAATCCCGGCTGCCCTGGCAGGGAATTGTTTCAAGTCCGGTTGGGCAGTGGCTAGCAGACCGGCCACTACCTCCTTAGTAGTTCAGAAGATGCACGAGAGCTGTTAGTGAGGCTCGACGAAGGTAAGAAGAAGGAGGCTTCGTGGCAAGATGGAGTTTATTGTCACATGCACCCCATGGTGCAGGCACTCACGTGTCCCAGGAGAGAGAGAGAGCTAAGAGGGCCAAGGCCAGAGCCAGGCCCAGGCCCAGGGGCCTGGGCCCTGAGCGAAGCCCCAGCCCGAGGCAGAGGCTGAGAGGAAGAGAGCGAGCTGGGCGAGGCTCACTGCTTATCAGGGACTAGGGGAAGGGGGTGGACACAAGAGGGAAAACCAATCAGGGAAACGGGGAGGGCACACAGCCAGCAAATACGAAACGAGGGGTGGGGCACCCCAGCCTGCTCCAATCCGGGACCGAGCCCCTCTCCGAAGCCTCTGGAATGAGGGGGGCAGGCTTCCCGGAGGGGGGCAGGCACTGGGAGGAGACTAACAGATGATTGACAACATATTGCAACAGAAGGGAACAAAGGGAATTTCCCAGTCAGGAGATTGTACTAAATGGGGAGAAGTACAGGGGGAACTTGGGAAGAACCATTATAGAAAAATGATTATTAACAATAAGTAAGAAACTAGAAAACGCGCCGCTACACTGATGTTTTCTTTTGCAGCAGAGGTAGAAAGGCAAGATAGCACGTTAGGTGGTGAAAGTTAGAAGGGAAAAAGAACAGCTTTTTTCATACGCTTACTGCAGAGTGCCTACAATATTGTACAATAATAAGCTGAAAATACAGACTTTATTTCCCTTTGGAATTCAAACGCTTGTACATCAACAGGGCATCTCTAATATCTAAGTAATAAGCATAGCTGCTCCGTAAGGACACTATTGAAACCCAAATTCCCTCAATACAATTTCAGAATGAGAGTGTGAGCTCAGGGAAAGAGAACTTTATTACATTTCATAAGGTTCTCTTAAGCATTTTCTGAATTTAAAGCTAAAACCATAACCTCCAGTGGGAGAACCGCATTCTCCTCCTTTAAATCTGCATTCCTTTATCTGATACACTGGACAAAGTAAAAATGCTTTTATTGTATCTGCAGACCTTGAACATTACATTGAAGAGTTCTGAGGACAATGACTGAGCAATATATATGTATAATGTTACTATTAAGATATTCAGATTTGTTTGCATTGCTTTGGTACATATAATGCACCAGCAAAGCTGATGAAAATTTGTATATTTTCCCTTGCTTTGTGATAGCTGATTACACCAGGCATGTCTGGGCAGAAAGCATTTGCTACAGTGCTTGAAAAACCCAGGTACAAACAATTTGTGGGCCATTAGGTTATGAGATTTTTTAGTGAGCTGCACTAGTATAATGAATGTAATTGACAAGTAATGTTTTTCGGTTGTCCCCAGGTGAGTGCAATATTTCTGTATCTTCTCAAAGTTTAAGATCAAACAAGTTAGGAGTTCAAAGTAAACAAACTGCCTAATCAAACAGCAGATGCTGTTTATTCTCTAGCATTTCATACCACTACTTCCAAAAGCACTGAAACTCTTTTATTTGTTTATGGTATCCCTGGTTCAAATGGCAGAACCTCCAGATCCCATTTAAAATGCTGAAGAGGTCACTTAGAATTGTTGACTGAACACGGATCAAACCATAAAAGAGACTTTGTAATGAAATAAATATTTACTAATCAGATTATCTACCCAGAGCAACAATCTTTGTTGGTAGGCTGCCATTTATTATGCTTTCAATCAACCCTGTGGCTTCTAATAAGCTGTGTTTTCATGCTTCCCTTAATATAGAACTGCCTGTCATTCAGCACTGGACAAGGCTCTGTTGTGTTCCAGGAGAGCCGCAGTGCCCGGGGCCAAGCCAGGGCTGACAGAGCCACTCAGCTCCTTCTTCTCCCAGACTCTCTCCTCCAGCAGCTCCACAATGGGCCTTGGCAGAACCTCCAGCCTGTCTCAGCAGAGCTCAGGGGTTGTAAAAAAACCAGTCCCCAAAATAACGTTAGGCAGTTTTAGAGATGCAAAAGGGAACAACAGAAAAAAAGGCTGCTGTGGAGAGCATCCTTTCACCTATGCAAGGATGAAAGTGTTATTATCCATGGATGAAAGTGTTATTATCCACATGAGGCAGGGACGGGCTGCTAATTAGGAAAATGAGATAGAAAAAGGCTTCATGAGGTGCATGGGTAACGATCCAGGTGCTCCTAAGTATAAAATATGCTGAGAAAAATGAGTCCTCGCAGAGTTTGAGGAGACAGAGTATCAAAACCACCCAGTTGTGCTGACAAACATACACATTTGCTTTGCCAGTACAATTAAGATTTCTGTTCTCATGAAATAGGGAGTGGGATAAATAATTACACATCCTTACCATTATTGCTGTAAGAAAATACCTAATACTTTGTATTGGTTCCACTTCCACAGAAAATGCATCCATCCATGACATGGCTGCTTGCTTGAGCTGGAAGATGCAAATCAGGCCACCTGAAAATTTCTGAAGTCACAGACCTGCTAGAAAACTATTCCCCACCAAAATAAAGCACCCCCTACCCAGAGAACGTAACTATTTTATACATCCCAGATTAGTAGCTTCACGGAAATTTCCTGCATTTCTAAATCCTCAGTCTGTGGATTTGAATCCCGCCTCATAAGCCAGCCACAGACGGATCCAGCACGGCAGGCAGAAGGCTACAGCCATGTCCTTAACTCACCGCCACGTGTGTCAAAAATCCTACAAGCACATCAGCGGTTAATCCGTCCTTTCTAAAGTGACACAGTACACCGACAAAATTAGAAATACAAGTTTGTTATTTTAATGACTCACTGACATCTGCTGCTTATTCTTAGTTTTCAGTTGCACTCCCCTGCTCTGACATCACAGTGCATGTGATTTTTTTCGGATACCGCTCTCAGCATAGACTCAGTCTTTCAGATTATTTTGACAGCATTTCTCCTCATTCATTATTTAACAATAACTTTTGCTTACCAAGCACATTTCAACACAACTAACTAAACTAAAAGCATGTCCTAATCTTTAATGAAGCTCAAATGCTTCTCCTGGGAGGCAGGTAAGTATCATCATCATTTTCTGGATGGGAAAGCAGATATTAAGTAATTTGCCAAGGTCATGCGGCCTGTCTGTGCCACAGGTTGGGAATTAAGTGTTCTCAGGTGCTCTGACTATCTGTCCCCAGGTGTAAGCAACGACCTTAACCAGCTCAGGCTACTCCAAACCCAGAGTAAATGCACAAAGGAGGAGGCTCTGCAGCAGGGTCACCTCATCACCAGAAGGCTGTGAGCCTCTGCAGTTGGCCAGTGACAACTTTCATCATCAAATCACTCTGAAACAATGCAGTCAGTGCCATATTCAGGAGCTGGAAGGTCGAGATATTAACAGTATTTTTGGTTTTTTTAAAATTCCTTCATTTCTCAGTCTCTTTTCAACCCCATGTTTTTAACAATGATGTTATTTAACACATGCCAGTATGAATAAGTTTATTCTTTATTCTGATCTGCTCCTGTAAAAGGAGCTTGTGTTACACAGACTGCCTATAATTCATTAAGCCATATTCCCTTCCATCTGGAGGCTTACACAGTTGTTGAAAAGCTGTCACTATAACCTATTGTCACTGCAACTTTTTATGAACCAACCTACATTTTTATGTCAAAATTTATCTCAACAACTTTGCTGTACTTACTTTCAATTATTTCTATATCATCAGCCTTTAGGTAATGCTGCATTCAAGATGCTGGGAGTAACTTCTCTCTCTGGCTGTGTTCATACTGAAAATAAATGCAGCTTTGGATTTCAACAAGAGCTACACAGAAGCAGACAGAGCTTCATATGCACATCCC
This sequence comes from Acrocephalus scirpaceus scirpaceus, assembly GCA_910950805.1. Taxonomy (NCBI): domain Eukaryota; kingdom Metazoa; phylum Chordata; class Aves; order Passeriformes; family Sylviidae; genus Acrocephalus; species Acrocephalus scirpaceus. The sequence goes on along the minus strand of OU383775.1, from coordinate 107,653,830 downwards.
AGTGGATGCACAAACTCATGGCACTTACTGATTTCACCCAGTCCCAAACAAAACAATCACAAATAAATGCAATTGTCTACGTCAGAAAGAAAGAATTTCTATTAAAATGGTATTTTTCTTAACAAGAAGAAAATGAAATTAGACTGTCCTCATTTCATTTTACAAGAAAAAATCACATAAGCATGAAAATTCCACATGTTGATTTCTTGAAGAGCTGTTCTGTATGTTTGTTCTTTAGTATGTTTTTTAAGATAATTGGTGAAGATATGTTCAGACAGATGAATAACATCCTGTAACATCCTGTGTGACAGACAACTCTAAGTTGTGGCTGCTCCAGGTCTGGAAGTGTTCATGGCCAGGTTGGATGAGGCTTGGAAAGTCCAGTGGAAGGTGTCCCTGCCCATGGCAGGGGAGTTGGAACTGCGTGATCCCTTAATGACCCTTCCAACCCAAAGTTCCATGATTCTACACTTAGGTGATATTCCAGAGGGCAGATACACAGAACAGTGCGCCGAGGTAACAAGGCCAAACACCACCAGCAGCTGCTTCATTTATCTCAAGCTACAGTTTATAGAAAGACCTGCTTTCCTCCTGTCATCACACGCTCTGCCAGACCCACCTGAGAACTAAGAGGACATTAAAAATTCAGCATGCAAGGAACCAAAATATCCTCAAGTTCTGGCCAAACTGGGAAAGAACCCTACTGACTGAAATTCCAGCAGCTAAGGCCATGGCCCTAATCCTAAAACTCTGTAATAAAATCCTTCACACCACTTTTTCCTGACCTTTCATAATAGCTTTAAAACAGACTATGGCACTGCTTGTACTAGAGGGCTGTCCTGGCATAAGCTGTACTGATATGACCAAGGCTAATTCTGTAGCAAAGAGAAAGCCAGAATGTTCACATAAAGATTAGAAACAACACAGAAACAGAGCTGATGGGTAGCAAAACAGGTTTTGGCATGCCTCTCCACCATGAGATCAGCCAAGGGTGTATCTGTGTTTGTAATATGGCTTCATCCCAATACCACCATGTTTACTAATAAAATAAAAATCAGAACCTGAACTGGCATCTAAGTCTTGACTAAGCCCTTAAATTAAAATACAGTATCAAAATGGGGTGAAGCATCAGGCTTTTTCAAAAGCTCAGTGTTGTCCAACTGAAATAGTTTAACAGGCAGGACTGGAAAAGGAAGTGTCAGTTTTGGAAACGACAAAGATCAACACGTCTTCAATATGGTATATCTGGCAAACTGCTGTGCAGAAAAATTAAGCATGACACATAACTGCTGAAGCAATCTCGGGCCAAAACTCACGATTCTTACTCATCTCGCACTAAAACAAAACTCTGTAATTGAAATGATGGGAAGAAGCTGAGCTGCCTGGGAACAGTAGGGCTTGGCTCATGCAATATATATATATATATATATGTATGTTCTGTTGGTAGCTCAGCTGCAGACCACACAAGTAATTTAAGGTTTTATTTCTTTGGTAGAAGTATGCATGTTTGGGTGGAGAACAGAAACAGATGGAACCAAAGCGATCGCTGTCAGGTCGTATGTTCCTAAGAGTATGTCTGGATATAGACACAGACACCCTTCCCCATGTACTGCACTTTCTTCTGGTAGCACCTACTATCCAATGCGTTCAGGATCAAGACAGTATTACATGAAATCCTACACCAGCCAACAGCAGCAGGATGGCTTTGTGTCCAAGAAGAACAGGACTGTTCAAATTCTCTTGACCAGCCTTGGAACAGTTTACAAGGAACAAGCAAAAACCCAGTAGCTCAAATTCTATTTGACTAGGTTACACTAAAACTGCAGGGACTCATTTTATCAGAAATGGAAATAGAAATTCCTTAAATCTATGGATCAGGGATATCAGCCTCTTAAGCTTGCCGTGGTATTGGTTATTTGTTCAAAGGCCTTTCACCTTGTGCTGGCTTGGGTTTAATTGCTGTGGTTTTGGATCCACTTTAAATGCTGAACCTACTGTCATCATTTCAAGGACTGATTGAGCTACAGAATAAACAAGTGGGGCTGTAATTGTACTCATGGGGGTACCAGGAGTGTGCACACACACCTGGTTTGACCTCACAATACTTCCCCCCGTGAGCAAGCTCTCCTGGCTGTATTCTGGATCTTGGCAGCAGACACGCCATGAGTCTGCTTGGTTGTTGCACTTAAAGGAGCAGGAATAGGGAAGAAAAAAATACCTCAATGATCTCCAAAGTGCTTCTCCTTGTTTCTGTTTTTGGGACAGTGCTGCTCTCAGTTACAGTTCTAAAGGAGTTACACTTTGCCTTTTGGCTGTGTAGTAATCTAAAATAGAGCACATTCAAAGTGGTACAAGTGGATTTTTCTCCTTCTGTCTTCATCCAGAGAAATCTCTATGCAGGACACCCTGAGCAATTTTCTTACCTTCTTAACGTGCTGTAGCTCACATGCTGTGGGCTCCTTTCAGGTCCATTTTTCATAACTCTGACTAACAACAAAACTGACAGGATGTCAACAGGAGGAAGAGAAACAAACAGATTAGATAATCTATTTAATATCCTCCTGGTGAGCTCACCAGGTCTAAATAGCAGTGTTTTTTAGCAGGTATAACTTCGATCTAAAAGCTACAAACTGTTTTCCATTGGAGATACATTCATGGTCCAATCTGGCACCATGGAAGTTGGATCTTGTAGGGAGCACAAGGCAAGGAAGCTGACAGGAGAGAGACAGCGTGAGGTTGTTTAATTGCCCTCTGCTAATAGGGGGGTAAACAAAAAATGAGGTTTTCCTTATAGAGAAAGGTCATGACATGTCATTGAACACACCGGCAGAAAAGTGGAGTTCTGAAAGGGTTTCCTTAGATGGTGATGGAGACTGAAATGGTCACAGTGCCTGCAATAACATGATTCCATGCAATGTCAAGGATTATATTCAAGAAGCAAAGATCCTTTTCAGGTCATCTTATGGGGGGAAAAAAATCCTGTCTTTCAGAACATTTTAGACCAGTTTCCACATAAATAAATGGAGGTCCATGACCACGAGAGCAACTCCCTTCAGATGGTTTAATACTGCTAAATGCCAGAGGAAGCCCAGCTTCGATGTAATGTGGCTGCAGGCTGGCAAAATAGGCATATTCAGGATTATTCCTCAAGCTTTTTCCAGTTAGCTCATCTCACCACAGAATATTTTTTTGCATAGTTTAAAATAAAAAGACATTACAAAAATTTTCTTTTAATTAGGGTAACTGATGTTCTGTGACCACAAAACCCACATGTTTCAAAAGAATATGCAGACCTTTTTGGAAGTATAAGGGGAAAAAATACAGCATGTGCTCTCTAGGGAAGGTCCTTTCTGGCAATTTAACTTCAAAAAACCAAGATCAAGACCTTAAAGGAGCACAGGGAAGCCATCACCCACAGTCTTCTCAATGGAACAGTCTTATCTACAAAAAGATAAGATTATTCTGCAATATCTGAAGGGGATACTCAAAGGAAATAGAACAGAAAGATTTGAAAAATTATTTTCTTTTTCTTTAATAATGAAAAGATCAGAAACAATGAGGATCTTTAAGGTGACCCTTGACAGCCAGGAGCTTTAGTGGGAGCTTCTGCTGCTACCACGGGAGAATCCTGCTCATCTGACAGTTCAGACAATCTGTAGGAAATGGAAGGTCCATTATGAAATAGACCTCTGCCTTTGGCACCGAGTGGCTCCTCTGTGTGTCCTCTACAACAGCCAGAGCTGCACTCCTTACAGGGATGTTGGATCTTGGGAGGAGAAACAACTGGTGATAAAAAGGAGATGATTTAAAGTAAAACTGGTTTCTTGTAATATGTGATGGCCACACATCAGCTTCTGGGTTCTAAGGAAATGACAATCAGAGATTTTTTTATCCCTTGTACGCTGTCCTCAGTGGCTGCTGAAGGGTGAAGAAATCCAGGGTCCTCTGGGGGTCTGTTAATATCTTTGACCTTTGGTGAGACCAAGGTCTCTAGGAAGGTGCAGTTCAGCCTCTGCTACAACAACCAAAATCTAATCTTGTCTTTTGGCTAAGACTGTGGGATAGGCTACAATGAAACTCTTTTGTCTTCACCAGCATCCCTTGTCCTTTGCTGCCCCGAGTTTACACTTCCATTCCCACTGTGATTAGGCAGCTGCCATCAACCAAACAGATCAAGAGCCACTGACTGCAGAAGAGCTCAGAAGGCAAAACCTTTTGCTTGAAACTCTGATAATGAGGCATAACCCCACTTCTTTCACATGCAAGGGAATATGCTATGAGATTGAATTAGGAGATGAGATGAAGTGAATTCAGGAGGCTGGCAACAGCCAGCTTGGTGTTCCACACAGCTCAAAGAGATGGCTCCTTGTGATGTGTCTCCACTGACAGCCTGCTGCAGGAAGGCTGAGCAGGCAGAGCTCACAGTTTCCTGTAAATACTCAAAGAGCCCAGAATGCATGAACTTGAAGAATGGAACGGTATTTCTCCAAGATGGAGAGATGGTTTTCTCCATGTTTTCAAGAGGAAAAGCTGCCTAGCAGAAACCTGCCTGAAATGGAAGCATATCCAGCATTTTCAGAGGACAGTGTTTGATAAACAATTATTTTTATTGCTAATGAGGAGCTTTTAAAAATAAATGCCCTTCACATAGGCTTAGCAGCTAAACACTCTCCTTCTTAGCCATGACAGAAACAACTCAGACCCTTCCACCTTCAGGGCATACCCCAAACCCCATCAATTTGTCAGGTGGTTTCTAGAAGCATCTGAACCATGGAGAAACTTGGTTAATTATTGTTGCTGAACAGCTCTCCTCCCTTCTCCTCTTTGGGTGGAATATGTCATTATTTTTGCAATATTGTTGTTTTCTTTGCTACAGATTTTGCTTGTGATACCTGCTGGTGTGATTCAAACACTGAAGACATTTTTTAAAATGCTGAAAGGAAACTAATAATCATAAATAAATAATTCTTTAATTTCTCTGGGGAGTTGTCCAGCAAAAGCAGAGAAATTGCTGAAGTAGTTCAAATGTACAAAACAAGACAGAAGGAAGAAAAATGCATTCTAGAATGTCCCTCCAGGCTTTCATTCAATGACCCACTGCAATAAAACCAGAGAAAATAAAAGAAGAAAAAAATCTGATTTTTATTTATGCTGTGAAGGTGATCTACTCAAGTCCAAATTTAGGCTTGTGGTATATGATAGAAAGCAAACAGAACCCCAAGATCCCTTTTGGCTTATGCCTTTAAGGACTATGTTTGCAGCCAAGGCACCAACAAGACAAAGCCACTGTGGATTTGAGAGGAAAATAAAGGAACTCTAATACAGCAAGGCTGCTTTGGAAGACCTCTGATGTAAAGGTAATTAGGAACATGTATTATTTTTACTTCACTTGATATAGTTAGCCAATACTTGTTTCTTGTTTCCTACATTCTGTAACTATCACTTTAAACTTAGCCAAAAAAAAAAAAAAAAAAAAAAGGCAAAAGTCAGAAGTAAAAATAGTCTTCTACTACTTCTACTACTGCCCATCATCCAGAGGGACATCTGTTTACCTCCCTGCTTCAGGATGAGCAGGGATGGGACATGGGTTAAGCTGAAAAGACATTCATGTCAGTGACATGAAACAAAAGCATACTTGTCTGACAGCTGGAAGCTGTTATAATTTTTTTTTAATTGTGCATTAAAATTTTGGTTACCAAATCTTAAATTCTATGTAACGTAGATTTTATGGCACTCAGCTTTCAGTAACAACGATTTTTTTTACACGTAGAACAATTTGTGTTATTCTTGATCTACATTAACCAATATGTCTCATTCCAGTTTAATTCTTCCATGTCAATACCCTGGTTTTTACGAACTGACAGCACAGAAATACACATAAAGTTGAAAGGGTAAGACCTTAGGACAGACACACAATACAAACAAAACAGCACCATAACAGATCTACAAAGGCTGAACTAAAATGAGAATTTAATGGAATTTTTTGGAATTACAATGAATTCTTCTACAGAGGACTAAGGTTATACACAGATGACCACAATAAATTGAGTTACTGTAAAAGAACAAGTAACAACCAAGCTGCAGTAACATATCGTTGTTTTCTCTTAGTGTGCCCCTCAGGAGAAGCAAAAGGAGCTTGAGCCACATGTGTACATTTGAAACTTAAGCTAACTTGTTTGTCTTTAGCAGTGAGGCAGGTTAAAAAGTGGCTTTAAATTCCCAAGGGAGCTGAACCAGCCTCAACAGAAAGCCAATGAAGCACTGAATTAGGAGGCTCTGCTATTGCCTCATTATTTAAAAACTCCTTTATTTAAAAAGGTTTGCTTACCTGCAGTCTTTATATGTGTGAGCTCTTAGAGGGCTCTTCATTTTTTATTTATATGTGTGCCCACGGCTTGAAAAACTGCAAAGAATTACTGCAGTAACAAGGGATCTTGTCACCTGAAGGGAATGGACTATTGTCTTTCCCTCTGGAGAATGATGGCTTACAAATATCAGCCCAAAGTGAACAGAGCAAATAAGCCAAATAATGAATATATGCCTTCCCTAATTCAGGACCTGCTTTCTCATTTTGCTCAAGTTCTCACAGCCCCACATTGCTCTGATGACTTTTTCCATGTACTCCGGGCCCAGATCTCACTACTGAATTTCAAAAAGGATAGCAAAGACACTTTGGAGAGTACATTTAATTCTGCATGTTTCTCACTGAGATCGCTGTTTATGGTTTGTGTTGAACAATTTTTCATTCCTTTACTGGAAAAAATACACTGAAGAAATTTCAAATTGGTAAGAAGACCATGGCCATCCCAAAACAAATTTTATACCCTGCTTCAGAAACCTAAAATAGTTTCTCAAAAAAATTCCTGAAGACATTCAATCTCTTGTCCTAAATGTGCACTCTTTAAAATACATACGGTGCTCTCTCCTCTTATTGGCACGAACAACTTCTATAAAAATGTAAATTAATATTTCAAGCTTCCAGAAGGTTTGTCAAAATAAACAATGAAGTTGTTTACTATAAATTTTGCAGGAGTTATCTGCAGCTTACATTATGTTCATTCAATGTTTATAAAATCATACTATTTAAAAATTATTGCACTTAATTGCTACATCTTATAACCACTGTAATCAAATTAACTCCAGATTTATTCTTCAAGTGCCACTGAGCTATTTTAAGTTTCCTAAGTAGATGCAATAAAACAAACCATGTATGAGGACACTGATCAAGCACTAGGATTATCTGGGTAAGACAGTAACAATCAAGAAAGAAAAGAAGACAGGTGAGGCAGACAATAGCAGCCAACTTACTTTTTGCATTGCCTGAAAAGGGAATCATCCAAATCTGATGGTACAAAAAAGAACATTTTTGCCATTGTTTGGATTCTGAAGCTTACAGAATTCATGTAAAAAAATTCCTTATACCCTGAAGTTGGAGGAAAATGTTCCCATTCAAAGAATTAAGTTATTTGTTGAATTACAGGGTTTTGCCCAGCATAATCTGTTTTCATTTATTACAGTGCATGATAGTGTTGCTACTGTGAAAGATATTCTTCAGGAACCCTTCTAAAGAGCATGCAACCTTTCATTAAGTGCAGCTCTATTAACACTATGAACAGGTGTAGTCAAGGTACAGAGTCATTCTTCCTACCCTACCACAGCAACTCAGACTTTCAGGGGTCTCTCTGTGCTTACCCAAACACGTGGGATGAAATTCTGACTTCTACCAAGTCACTGAGCCCAGCTGGGTTGGTGGGACTGCACCTCTGCAGGTAAGGGCTGGGTTTTGTCTTGGGCTGAACAGACCACACGAAAACAACAATGTACATGTAAATCCCTACAGAGTCCTCAACCCATCCTAACCCATCCCAAGAGTTCGCCAGCCTTACACACTGCACCTCTCTGCACAGCTCCCAGCAGAGCATTCAGCACTGGCTCTTATTTGGTACAGGCAGGTGGCTCAGCTCAAGTGAAAGATGTGTGTGCACTGCTACATCTTTGTTTACTCTGCGTGTGGGAGCTGGTTTGGGGAGTTTATTTGATCTGCTACTTTTTTTCCCTTTCTCTTCGATTTCTTGCGATTATATTTGTTGCTATGTTTGTTGACACAAGAAAATGCAAGCAGAAGAAATGCACCTTGCACTGCAGGCAGGATACAAATGACCTGATGTGTATTGCTAAGGGGGTATCACCTCCCAGCTCTGCCAGAAAACCCAGCCTTACTGATGAAACAGAAGTAATATCCTCCAGAGCTACCTCCAGCTTTTAACTCTACACACACAGAGATCTGGAGGTTCTGAGAAGACTCCCAGATGGACAAAGACTACAAACGTGTATTCCAACCTCACTCCTGCTGCACTGAATCCATACATGATGACCTTTAACTTTCTGGGTACTGCTGAAGTGAAGGTGCTTTATTGCTAAATAAATATGCAAGGCAAAAGTTCTCTCTGCATTTCCAGTAAACACCCTCTGCCCAATGCTGCTCCTGCAAACATAGGATATCTTCTCTATCTCCTTGTTTGCTTTGCATTATACACGCAGAAGCCAAACAAGCATATCCCCCTTCCCAGAGGTTCACTAGATGCTATCTTACCTATGCAAGTGCTTTTGCAAAAAGGACAGGCAAATTCCAGCAGAGCCATGCTTATCAGTGAGAGTCTGGCAGAAACCTAAAGCTTGAGGGGCATTTTTTTTCCAAACATTTATGTGCACATTGCATTTTTCCAAAACAAAACACGGTAGAGGGTGTAAGGACAGAAAGGTGTTTAAGGGCTGCTCCTTCTGCAAGCAAAAACATAAATATTCACAGGAAAAGGAAAAAATCTGGAGTGAACTTGTATCAGACTTCTCCATCCAGTAGCTGATGGAAATGGGCGAGCAAATGTATTTTTAAATACAACTATTTTTAATTATTTTCTAGGGAATTGGCATTGCATTAGCAGCTCCTCGTGCAGTACTGAGGTCACCCAGATTGGGTTTGTGGAGTCATATAAAATCTTTAAGTCATGGGGATCTCTTTCCACCAACCTCAGCCAGAACACAAGTGCCAAAACCCACATGTTCTTCTTAGCTGTAATGCTAGGTTTCTTACTACAGCATGAGATTACAGAGGATCCCAAATGTAATTTTGGAATGAACAGTTTGTAGTATGTATTTTTTTACACCTGACCTTAAAATACTTGTTTGTCTTGGTTACCACGGTGTTTTCTGTAGATTACTTCACAAAAGGCATCCTTAAGTACAAATCAAACTCTGCAGCAGGCGGGGAATCCAGAAATCATGTTTACAATAAGCAAATAAACCAACAAGGGCATCTTATCAGAAAAGAACCACACAGCTCTCATGTACCACATACAGGTTTTGTGGAGATTATTGTTAGAACTTTTTAAGATGGGTATACCTCTGGAAAGTACCTGGTGATGAGAAAGAACTTTAGGGTCCTGTTAATACTGAATAATTGACAAAGGGATGATGCCCTGGACATACTACAAGAATTATAAACTGTCTTTTCTTTGAGCAAGGAAAAATAAGCCTCCAATTTAAAACTCAAAAAAACCCCCCAAACCCAAGAAAAAAAGCCCAAGAAACAAAGACTAAACCTCCCCTAAAATATCCACATATAAGCACTTTGTGTTTCTACAACAATTAGAAAAACATTAATAGGTGTAAAACTGTGCCTCTCAGGGGGTATCAGTCACTAGTGTTTGCTGTGATAAGGATTATGCAAGTTCTTCCTCAGATGCATATTTGCAAACACTTTTATTTGGATACAGACTTTCCATATTATAACTGCTTGATTACATTTACACAAATGCTAAGATGTTTTATGCATGTTTTTATTTGATGCTATAAACAATTTCTAATATGAGGCACCATCTGAGCATAAAACATTGTGTTAAATGGGAAACTAAGACAAGAGACTAAGAAGACAAGGAACTAAGACTGCACAGAGTCGTAAGAAAAAAGGATATTAAAATACTGAGTAAATAGTCGAGTTGAAATTTGGAAAATTTAGACATCTTACTTTCAAAGATTTATGCTTACCTCTTGGGAACAGGAGTGAGGTTTGATTTGAGTTACCCCTGATAGAACCACAAGGATAACTCTGAAAATGTCCGGGTTAAAAAAAAACATGGTAAGTTTTCCACTGAAGGAACAAAAGCAATCCCAACCGTGCTGACAATGCACCCTCCCAAACCATATCCAGGAGTGGAAGAAGCTTGTGAACCAAACCTGAGGGAGAGGACAGGCATGGCTGGGGCTGAATTCAACCAACACCTTGACAGGAGACTCTGCAAAAGAAGTTCTCTCTGAACTGGGGTAGGGAACAGCAGCTGCCTCATCAAAGCTTTCCTTGCTTGGCTCCTTCCAAGCAAATTCTCTGCAGCAAGAAACTGCCAGAACAGACCCAGTGGCCCCACCAGGAATCAGCAAGTCCAGCACTTCTGCACCTCCTTAAGAATGCTTAGGCTTCAGCATCACTTGTGAGAAGGCATGTACCAAAGTACTTCTGTTTAGTTCGAGTTTTCTTTGCTTCTTCTTCCCCCACCCCCCACTTTTTAAGAGCTTTGTAAGCTCCAATAAACTATCTATTTTTAATTTCTTTTTCACTGCTTTTATAATGGCATACTGAAATATCTTTGCAATTTAACAGAATAGCAGCCTTTGTTATTCTCTGTCAAATCCCAGGTTGCACAGACTATTACTTCTCAGAGAGGGAGGAAGAGCAGGACCTATTGAAAAATAAGATTATTAGTATTAGCATATTGACTATCTCAAAGGCTTCTTTCACTGCTTCCCTTGAAAAAGTTCCTTCAGTCTCTGTAAGTTAGCTTACCTCTGAGTGTTTATAAACTGATTAAAAAAAAAAAAAGTTCTGTGATGAAATTTAATCTGGATTAAACTAAAGATGATTAAGAAAATAGTGATCCAAAGGAAAAAAACAGTGAAATTCCATTGTCATTCTTAACTAAATTAATAACAGTGAGTTATTCTGAGTGGCATTAACTGCTGATTTTGGAAATAAGATACTGTGATCTTATGTAAGTTAATCTGGACTCTGCTTAAGGTATAATCTCTACTGCAGAATTTTTAATAAAGAGATGTGAAATGTCTCCAATGAAGAAATGGGAATGCAACAAACTTCTGATCTTCCAATTGAAAATCCTTTCCTTCCTTTTTTAATAATAAAAAGCCATACTTCAACCTGTGATGAATCTGCTATGCTTCAGCCAGTGAGTCACCAGAAAGAAAAACAGAAACGTGGGTGATAAATAGCATGAATTACATCTTTTAATTATTACCAGTAGGGATAATTATTGACATTTCGTCAACCACTTCTCCTACCTCTGGATCATGAATGTCCAGAGCAGTTTTCTGAGGGGCTCAGCTCATGGGCAGCTCAGCAGCAAAGAAGCTTCTAATGTCTCACACCACCTTCTTTGCAGAGGGGACATTAACTGGAACCTTCGATCAACAGTGAAAACAGTTTCCCAGAGAAAATTCGGCTTAGACATTGGTTCTTCCACACTCACTCATGACAAGGAGTAGCTCACTCCCTTGAGCACTCCTGATTTTCAGAGTGATAAATTCCATTGTTTCAAGATGCAAGGCAGCTGTAAGGGCTGCTCCTTGGTGTAAGCAGTGGAGTTGATACAACCTGCTAAAATGCATCTTTTTAGACATGCAGAGCCCTGTTTTGTCTCCAGGGGTTGTGGAGACATGGAAGGAGTGAATATTAAATCAAAAGGCAGCAATGTTTATGTTAAGGGATGTAGAGTCTGCTGCCAAGCTGAATTAAAAGAAAAGTGGAGGCTATCAAGATTATTAATATTCATGCTATGGAAACGGTTTTGTAATCCAGCCTCCTGACACACCTACAAGGGTAGCTTTGATCTGATAGAAGTGGGTGCTTAAAGTGGAGAACAAGCATATGACCTGGAATAAATGTGAAATGGACTCTCCTGGAGTATGACCAAGGCTGTAAATGATTGTTTTAATTGACATGGATGAGCAGCAGTAAACCTTCCTAAATTTAAAAACAATACTTTATTAATAACATGAACAAAAATGTGAAAGTTCAGTTGCTAGCAGCTATCCAGAATTACATGAGTAGCACCAAAATAATTAAAACTACTTGTGTTTCAAAAATAATAAATACATGCCATGACCCTAAGCAGCAAAAAACCGTGAAAATCCATTTGGTACATAAATTCACTCAAATGATAACAAGTCACATACCTCAAAAAAAAGAAAAGAAAAGAAGAAAAAGGAAGAAAAAAATTATTTACTAAATAAATGATGAAAGGAAAATCAAAGAATGCAAGAAACTCAGTTGTGTCTCTACTCATTATTTTGTCTTAATTTCATCCAACTTTGCGAAAAGCCCCACGGGCTAGGGACATTAATTTCTTGCTTTTGCTGTTTTACTAATTCCTAATGGAGAATTACAAAAGTATTTCAATCATGGGAAGAACTGGAATCATGGGAGTGAATGGGAGAGAAAATTGAAGAAAACTGCAGGATATCCAGAAAGCTAAAAATAAATTAGTATATTCTAAATGCCTTTCAAAAAAAATGAGGAAAAATGCCCGTGTCACATACACAATCTGAGCTGATTTCAGCACCAGTGAGACAGAAATAAAATAATCTAGAGGAATTTAAAAGCAACAAATCTCTAGGACCAGATGGAAGTTATCCCTGGGTATTAGAGAAGATCAAGGAAGGAACTTTTGGGCTACTGGCAGACATCATGGAAAGGCTGATAAGTTCCAGATGGAATACAAAAATCAGTAAATATGGCACCAGATTACGAAGTGATATGAAATAACATTTTAGTGTGAAATTAGCAATAAATACGGTTTGTAACACGGCAGCATATCACAATTTTGACATAATTTGACAAGTCGCAATATAAGACACAGTGTCAGAAGCTATCAAAGCAAAACAAAACACATCTCCCAGGTGGTTTCCTGGGAGAAAAGCAGTTATTTCTCTCCAAGTTTTCTCACAGCACTTCCCAATTTCCTTCTGCCTAGGCTGGCAGTGTATTAAAGTATTACTGCTTTCAACATGGCTCGGGGTCCAAATGTGATCCCAGCCGTGCTGGGCACTGGCACAGCACTGCAGGAGGCCACCCAACTTCAGTGCCCTTATGTCCTAAATGGGTGAGATGGACAACTCCCAGGAGGAGGTGTCAATGCCAGGAGTCAGGCAAATTTTTCAAGGTTACAGAGCTGGTTTGAGGAAAAGAACTCTTATTTTCTCAGTCTGGATGACTATACCCAAGTGTCACTGCCTATGTGAGCATTCAATGACAGCCCTTCACCTCCTCCTTTTTCAGAACTATAATCGTATCTCACTTCTGGCACTCTTTCCACCTTAGCAACTTCTACTTCTGAATCTGAACACTCAGAAGAAACATGGTATATGAAATAATATTCCCATCTTTTTAGTTTTTTCCTTGCAAAATCACTCCCAGAAATCTGCCTTCTTTTTCTCCTGCTGGCTTCCCCATCCTCGCCCTCTGCTCATCACCTGACATGGTCCCTGGTAGCATGACAATGTCACTGCTTCCACTACTCCTCCCATCAAGGACAAACTCTTAAACAACACAGAGTGTCCACCATTCTCAAGGGCACATTTGATAAATTCACTGAAGTCTGTAACAGAATTTATGTGATGTTAGGCTGAGGGACATTTACGTAAAAGAACTGCAGGCACACAGGTAAATAAATGATCAAGAAATGCAGCGATTTCATCTACTCCAGTATTTGAAAGTGGGAAACTTGGACTTGGATTTAACTCCCTAGCATGTGAACTGAAGTGTCCCAGGCATGCTATTCCCAAAGCTCCCTTTCTGGTCAGTGATGAGATGGGTCAGACCTTCGCTACGCACCCTCCTCTGATTATGTGGGGATCATCCGAACTTGGCACCTTAAGTGTCAAATTAAATGGGATGCACCCGAGTCTCTTGAAGCATACTGTGAAGTTCACACCACAGTATGGTATGAATCACAGAGAAAAGCATAAAAAACAGACCTGAAGCAATTATCTACCACCACGATAACCATGGGGTGTAGATGTTTCATCCTAACCCTCTACCCTAGGCTGTGATCGATGCCATGTCTATAAAAAGAAGTAAAAAATTAAGGACTTCAGTGCTTGGCAGCAGAAAGAGGGACAATGAAGAAAAATCATAAAGTTTTTATGAAACAAAGTTTGACAGAAATAAAAAGCAATGCACTGTGGTCTCTGAAGTAGGAAACACATGTCAAAAATAAATGGAATTGAACTTGACCACAAGAAGGACTTTGAAAGTGCCCTGGAGTAATAGCAGAATTCACTCTTGCAAACACCATGGCAGTGTTAGGGAAGAGTCAAACAGCAGAGTGACCGGGAGGCAGAGGGCTGAGGCACCAATGTCAGACACAAAATAAAAGCCAAAAAAACCAGTCCATCACAAAAAAGCATACTCAGAATAACATTATAGACTTGCATTTAAAATGCAAGAAGGAATCCAGAGTTAAGGCTTTTAGTCCTGCTCTCAAAGCTGGAAGTCACATTTTTCAAGTTACTAATTTTGGGACAGAAGAAGGTAAGATATGAACCCTAATGAAGTGAATTCATAGTAACACTAATGGACACCTTATCTCTGTGACCTAGCAGGTTCCCTCTATCTTTTCTAATGGAAGAAGCTGTATCATAAAACTCCATACTAGCAAGACAAGAACTTCTTGCTCAAGACAAGATCAATCATCATCCTCTCCTGGGTCTGCCAAGTCCTAGCCTTGTTATCAGTCTGAAACCTTCCTCGTTCCCCTCCCGAAAATGCTTTAACTGATGCTAAGGTACAAGAGAGAACAAAGCTGCTTCCAGGATTAAAGAAAAGAATCTATGAAAATCACTCCAAGAAGCTTAATTCATGTAGCTGAGGAAACAAATGAAAGATTTAATAAATCTACCTAATTAGAAAAGTCTTAAGTCCCAATCCTGAAGCATTTGAAGACACTAGAAAACATATAAGGAATATATGGGGATCAATCAACCTGACGATAAACAGAACTGTGGTCTGCATAAAAATATATCTTTTTCAGTGATGACAAAGTAAAGAAATCATGACTGACTGAAAGGAAAATACAGAGGCTAGGTTGTACCAAACACCTCTTCTCTCTTTCCACAGGAAATGTAGGGAACTTGTTCTTGTTCAACTGCAACAAGAAATGTTTGCTGGAGAGGAAAAAAAACAAACCCTCCACTGTTATCAGGGGTTCTGAAAAAGTGAAATGTCCATGTGGAAATAATAGTTACAGCTTCAAGATCTACCACAGCTACTTTCAAGGCTTTTTAGCTGCATTGGTAAAAATAAAATCACAAGCAGCCATCCCTAAGATGTTTTAAGTTTGTGACTCCATTAGAAACACTGAAGTACTGCATCAGGACTAATGTATTACATACTGGTAAAGTGTTCTGTGCCTCATGTCAGTGCATCATGAATTTTACTTAGTTACAGGAGTCATTCTGAGCTTGGTTATGCTATGCAATATAAACTCTGTCTTTTTGCAATGCCATGTTTATTCTCGGTGTATACAAATATATTTTCCATGCATTAAGCTTTAAGATATTCTTCACACTTCTCAATTAATGTATTTTATTAATTGCAGCTTTCTTGGGAGCCTGTAAATCTGGCAGCTGAGCACGCTTATTTATTTTCCTTCAATGACCTCTGTGTAAGACTTGCTTAGTTTTCTCTCTGTCAAGTACCTTGGGATCCATATTTCAAGCTGGATACTTTTTTCTTCTTATCTCTAGTTATTATTATTTGTTTGTTTGTATTACAGCAGCATCTTACAATCCCAGCTGGGGCTAGACACACTAGGAATACATAAGAAAGAGTACCTGCCTCAGGAGGGAGTCTAGCTCAAAAAAATTATAGGAAAATGAAGAAATGGGGAGAGGATGGCACAGAAGGAGATGCACAGAGGTGCTGTGAGTTGCCTCATGTGATACATACACAAGACCTGCATGGGCCCCACCCTATCCCATACCCACTGCTTGATGAGCCTTCAACAGCATTAATAAAAATAATTAATTTTAGCCTTTTTCTGAACTACATGTGAGGACGAAACTCAGCTTGGTCATTCTATAGCAGTAAGTCCAGCAAAATCAACAGAAGAGGTATTTTTAACCTGTACTCATCATGAGAGGAATAATCCCAGTGTCTTTACATAACTGGTGATAACAGTCCTTAATGTTACCTATCCCCATTACTATGTCTCTAAGAAAAAGGTCTCAAACACGAGCCTTAGCCCCACATTTCTCTCAGATGTGAGGTGGGGTTTCTGCATTGTCTTCTCTAGCATCCATAAAACTGTCTCTAGAAAATATGTGTTTAAGGGAGCAGAAGAACAAAAGAACGGAAGTGAAAACAAAGAATAAAATAAATAAACAACAAAAACGATGTTGCACTGCCTAACCTTTTAAGTGACTACAGATACTAAAAACAATAATTAAGAGATGCTGGGGCTGCACCATATATCCTGTTCTGTTCCAAGAAGCACTTTTCTGGAGGTGCCACAGCTTTCTGGTGTAGGGTGACAATAAAACCATAGGGAATTCTCCTGTTCTCCATCCTCCACTCACCTTCAGGGCATAGGGCAGCACGGATCAGGCCAGCCACTACACACTTTGAGTGACCTGCAGCACTACAGAATGCTCCCTGCTGGGGAGCAGTCGGCTCAGAGCCCTGGGGACTCCACACAGCAGTCGTGGCTGCAGCTCAGGTTGTTGTGTACACCACCAGCAACACCAACCAAACATCACAGGGATGGTCCAACACATCCTCTCTGTGTCTCCTAGCTCTCCTTCCCAGAAAACCAAGCTTTTAATGCGAGGTCTTGGCCTCTGTCTGAGCTGTTCCAGAGCCTCGTTCCACAAAACTTGAAAGACTGAGCCAAGTTGTTGAATAAGGATGGCAGTCAACTGCTCAGCTCATCAGGTGAAGGCAATGGCCAGGAAGATGCAAAAGGGAATCCTGCCCCTCTCCAGGGCAGTAAAAAGCATCACCACTCACTGCACAGCAAATTCCTGGTGGAGGCTAAATTTCTTTGACCTTGTCATCACCAACAGAGATGACAGCAAGGTAAACCAAACAAAGTAAACAAACAAACTCCACAGCACCGCAGAGTACATGCTCCCCAACACTGCAGTGTCAGCTGTACAGGAGATAAAAGAGCAATTCACTGGTGAACTAAGTGACATAGGACTTTGGATCTCTATTTTAAAACTATGTCCTCAAAGACATCAACAGTGAGATAAATTGTAACCACGTGGGTTATGAATACATATTTAGCCTACCAGAAACAAGTTTTATTTGCTTAACCTTACAAAATACAGTGTGTCTCAGTCTCCAGCACAGCTGCAGTTTCTTAATAGTGTTTTGAACAATCTGCTAGATTCCTTCAAACGTGCTTTTTCAATTCATTTAGCATCAGGCAAGAGAAGAATTGTATTTTATATAAACTGTGATTTTGTAATGGTATTTTTTTCATAGAGAATGCCAGAAGGGACCTTTTGAAATTACCTAACTTGACCTCTTGCATAATAGAAGCCACAGAACTTCCCTGAATTGATTGTTGTTTGATCTATAGCATATCTTGTAAAGAAGCATCTAATCTTCATATAAAAATCAACAGTGATGGAGATTTAGTGCAAAAATCTCTTTATATGTTGACCTCTCCGTCAATTTTCCGCACTGTTGAAAATTGCGACTTAATTTCTGAATTTATCTGCATTTTTCAAAGTTCAGTCTCTCAAACACTTTGTTTGGCAGATATATTACTTTTGTTTTACAAAGATAACACATGCATTGTTTATAACAAACAAGGCAGGCAGAAAAATGCATCTTCTCTTGAACAGCTATGACTAAATATGAATAAATTCCCAAGAGCTGACTCATTCCCACACTTCAGTCAGGGCTGGTGCTAACAACTGCCTCCCTGGTATTTCATGTCAAATGATCTGCTGTATGAAACTTGAAGATGTGGTTCCACTGTGGTTATAGTGCCTCTAAATCTGCTAACTTGGTTCTGGCTGCAGCCTGGCCCTTCCACATCAGGCTGATGGAGAAGGAAGGGAGGAATTTGCTGTCTCAGACCAAATGTGGAGTCTGTGCCCTGTGTGGTTACGGAGCACAGCACACAGGAATAACCCAGGATGCTTTCTCAGCTCAGCCCAAGGACTCTGGCAGCAGCCACAGTTCAGCCATATCCCCAAATAGAGAGGAAACTCCACTCCTTGCTCTGGGCACCTTCTGACTTCCCACTCCAGCTGCAAAAGTTCCTTCAGTCATGGGGTGCAAGACCTGACTCTCCTGGACATGGAGATTTCCATAGGCATGAATCACTACTGAGTGGAACTGGTCTAGCAAAGCTTGTTGGGAACAGTTCCATCATCTTTGGAGAAATTCTTAATAGTCACCAAATTGGTACCTAAATAGCAATATCCAGTACAACAGTTTATAAGCTACAGTTAACAGACCTTTGATCT
The DNA here is from genome assembly GCA_910950805.1 of Acrocephalus scirpaceus scirpaceus. NCBI lineage: Eukaryota > Metazoa > Chordata > Aves > Passeriformes > Sylviidae > Acrocephalus > Acrocephalus scirpaceus. The sequence goes on along the minus strand of OU383775.1, from coordinate 107,635,284 downwards.
CGGCCAAGTAACTTTTGTTCACTGCTCTAAAAAGATTCAAAATTAAGCCTGCCTTTACCCACTGCTTATCTTCAAGTGATAACTGCTCTCCTCTGCTGAGTTCAGAGTAATCTTCCCTCTACTGCTTTTATGCAATACTTTTTTGCTGTTGTTTTTTATTTTTTTTGTTGTTGTTGTTTTTTGTTTTCTTAGTTGGAAATCTATTCTGTTTTCCAGGATTAAAAGATGAACCAGACGGCTCTTATGCCTGACCTGACCAGAGTTTCAGTTTATTTCCCCAGAACCTACTGATGAATCACTAACACCTAAAACAAAGCTTGACCTGGATCCTCTGTGCAGCCTTGGGCATGGGTGATTCATCAAGCCCTGCACAAGATGCAGCATCACTTTCAAGTCAGGACTTTACAAACGCAGAAAATGCTATTTAAATATTTTGCTTTGAAACACACTTGTGAAGTTCAAGGCTACACAAATATGCTGCTAACAATCTGAAGTGTTAAAGCATTATTTTTTAAAAAAAGCTATTTACTGAAGTGATTTCACTACATTGCTAAGGCGCTGGCTGGCTAGTTTCAGCAAGGCTTTTTCTCTTTGTGGATGTGCTGGCTTATAAATCACTCACTCATCGTGAATCCTGCTGGATACCAGAGGAATCCTATTTAAGCTCCTGGTAAGCAATTTGCTTGGTTTACTAAATTTTCCAGTCACGCGTCTATGCAAAAGCCGCTTTCTCTTCCCACTCGAATCCTCCTCCCTGCCCGCTATTTGTCTTTGCCACATCTGTGTTTATTGTGTGGCGCAGGTGATGCCATGCCCGGGATCTGCCTGATAACCACTGCAGATCTTGGCTGCCTCTCGAGGCTGACCTGCCAATCAGGTTGCCATATTTTTTCATTCATTTCAGGCCACGTGAGCCAAACGCCCCAGCAGAGGAACAGGCGGGAGGAAGGCAGTGCCTTGCTGCAGCTTCTCCCCTCCTCGGACAGCAGCTTCACCCAGCTATGGCTGGCTGGCTCTGGCCGCGGCACGTCCCAGAGCGCACCAGGTGAAGCCTTGGAAGTGCACCGCGGCCAAACTTTCAGTTTGCTACTTAAGTTTTCTTCTCATGCCGTGTGCTTCAGTGTTGACAGTTAACTCGCATTTAAAACAACCCTGTGCAACAGAGCTGTCAGCTGGAAATGTATCTGAGCCGCACAGACCCTTTAAAATTCCTCCCTGGATGAAGGGACATCAGTCAGCCGGGAGAGACCCTTACCTCTGGGTTAGGAGTCTGAGGGAGATACACAGCACAACCTTTTTTTTTTTTTTTTGAGTGGATTTTTCTATTCCAGTGTGATATGCAGAAAAGCTTGAAAGCAAAGAAAATCAGGCAAACGGAAGGGAGAACATTGACTGTGTTCCTGGGAGAAGGCTCTGCCCTGAGCCCACCACCTTCACCCAAATGCTGGTGACTGGCTCCAAGCCTGCTGATGGGATCTGAGGCAGCTGGGCCTTCTTCAAGGGTCATTATTTTAGTAAATGAGGACATTTTCAAACCTCTTAATATAGTCTACCCCTGCAGTTAGCCTTCAGCCAGGGTTCACACACATAACCCTGAAGTAAGAAACTTGCAGAAGGCATCTTTTTTGAGAAAGCAGCCCAGAAGCTGAGAAAAAAGTGTTCAAGCAAGGCTTTGTCATGTACTAGAAGACACATCGACAACATCTACTACAAACCAGACTGGCCACATCAATAATTAAATACAGGTTTTTTTCCCCTCCAATTTTACCTAGCTGAAAACAGTTTGATAAAACTCTTTATGAATAATCAACAGCAACAACATTAACCCTGCAAGCTATAAATAAAACAAGTGAAGACTATAGAGATTCCTCTGACACACACACATGCACGCAAGCACACAAGCCACTTGGGAAAGAAAACTAAGACAAAACCAGAATGCGGGTATTTCTCTGTAAGAATATAACTGCATTAAAAAAAAAAACACCAAAAAACTCAGAATGTAATACAGAGAAACAACAGGAACATCTCCAACTATCTTTCACGTCAGATCTTGTCTTGTCCAGATATAACAGGTGGCCTCACACTTATCATCGAGCATCCTGTAACCTTCCCTGACGTCCCATCCCAGCCCCATCAGGCAGCATTTTAATACAAACCAGCACTGACAGATACTGTAGGCTCTTTGGAGCATCTGATCTACTTAGATCAGGGTTCTGTGCTCTGATTATTACTCCTCGTTGCCTCATCTACACTTTCTGAAGATTAAGGAACAGAACCAAACACTCCTGAATCCTCAGGAAAACAAACTCTTGTCAAGCCAAAAAAAGGAGAAAACTCCCACAGCAAATTGTTGATGGTGCTTTTTGCTTGTTTGCTTTTGAACATTCTTCCCTTCATCAAAACACAGGGTGAGATAATAACTGGGTCTGATTTTTAATATTTCCAACTATTTGCTTTATTTTGGATGTGCATTTGATAGGTCAATATAGAGTTGACCTATTCCCATTTCAAACCCCACTTGATGCCCTCTAAATCTGACCTGACAGAAATCAATTCCCCATGGTTTTCCTGTCAACATTATGTTAATTTACCAAGCTTATCTCTAAGAATCACAGAAAATTTCCAAATGTGAAACACTCTTTTATTCCCTGCTCACCAATTATATTCCAGAGCACTGCAGATCCACACAGCATGGACTATGCAGCACAACAGGAGCTCTGCCAGTAAACTAAAATATTCATGAGACGTAGGGTTGTGCAGGACTATTAACATGACTTGCCTCTCATTTAGCACACCACTGGGCTGTACTGACGGCAATGTCACCACTTCCAGATGACTCTTCCAGGAGCCAGCAAACAAGACAAGGAGGGGAGAAACCCTCCATGTGCAAGCACAGGGCTCAGGGAGAAGAGTGAATGGGGATGGGTGTGTGGGAATATTTAATGGATGTCTCCTCCTCTTGGTACATGCAGACCTGCAGACATGGATCACCTTAAACCCAAAATAATCAATTCCCTGCCTAAACCCCAACAAAGACCATTAGTGGTGCTGAACACACAGCAGTGAGATGGTATCAGCGTTTTGAAGGCTGCAGTGGCACAAACAAATGCATCAGCAGGAAACATTGGGGGAAAAGGAAATGTCTATAAAAGTCACATTCTGCTGCAGATGTAATGGAGGAAAAATAAAACAACTGAACTGCTGGTTTCCCAGTTGGCAGGTATTTTAGAATCTAAATGGCCCTGAAAACTTACTAGAGTATAAAATTGCTGTAATTTAAAAGACTTCTAATTAAAAAGCTATAACATTAACTTTTGGTCCTCTCCCAACCCCCTACTTCTTTTCTTTAAATATTTGCCTCACCAGTACAATAAAAATGAAATTAAAAAATGTATATAAGAAACTACATCTGGCTGAAGACTTAGAAAGAGAAAAGTAAAACATGGCAGGAAATACACACAGGTTTAGATTTGCTCAAGACTGCTGAAATGTACAGCAACCCAAAGCCTTAATTTTCCATGAAATCCACTATGTAATTTCTTCTTTGCTCATTCCAGCTAGAAAGCCATTAGCTTACCCAGTTCCCACGGATAGTGTAGGATTGTCTCCTAATATGGGTTCTTCAGTGATAACCCACCCAATTATGCAGTCATGAGTAATAGGGCTCCCTCCACACCACAGCAAAGCTCACTATTAGCACCTTTCCCCCTAGCCTGGACTGAAGTTGTCTCCTTTCCAATTTTTCTGTAAGTCCTCCAAATCCCACCACTCACATTGGGGAATCTCTGTTGCCCCTCCATGAAGGACAGCGATGGCCACAGTCCTTGGCTGGTGGAGGGGACACGCGGGTGCCTCACTGCTGTGTGACTCACTCATCCCGACAACCTGCTGACTGGCTGCATTTCTGCTGCCTTTGCAAAAGGCTTCACAATTTAGTGCTAAATAAATTACCAGTGGTGGAGGTTCAGCTGCCTATACTTTAATGTCTAATGCTGATTTAAGTGCCTGAGGTAACTCGCACATCTGCAGCAGTCTGGATGACACAGCACAGGTCCTACAGATCTATAATATACCCTTGTGAAGCTGAAGACCTGGTGGGTTTGCTTGCTGCATCTCTAATATCTGGAGAAATTTGTTTTTAAGGAAACTGAGTCTCAACCTTTCTATCTGAGGTAAAAGAAAAATTTATTTTCAGTGAAAACCTCAACAGATTATCTGTTGAGTACATGCCACACTAACCCAAACCTCCTCGGAGGTACATGATGATACAGCCCACAACTGAGATGAGCCACATTTACAGGCTGGAGAGTCATCACAGCTGCACACTGCATCCCTTCTAATGATCCATAGGGTTATTCCTTTGTTCAGACTTACCCATGTTGCATTGCCCTTTCGGACCTGCCCAGGCACATTGCCATTTATTAACACAACTGCATTACCAACTCTTCAGTCTCACTTTCTAAATACCGTGTCAGTTCTGCTTGGGAAAATATGGGACCGGCTGCTATATAAACAGTGCAGCAAGATACCAATTTACTGTCTTTACTGCTTTGTCCATCTCAGTCCTGCACCAAACTTCTTGCTAGTCCCTTGTTTTTTCTGTATGAGAAACCACTGGATTTACCAGTATTACCAGGATTATGAACAAACTGCTTAATATTTTCATTTGGTGTTGCATTTGATAGAAGGCTCTGAAGCTTAGATACTAAAGCCTGGATCCAGAATAACTAGATGCCATATTCAGGTATCTAAATAAATTGTATTCTCACCATCTCAACCTCATATTATTAAAGGCATCTAGAGTGGGATGCAACAAATTGTGTGTTTCTACAAAGCATAGATTTCTCTGCATCTCAGCAGATGGGCTTCTTCTGAGCTTCCCCCAATCCCTGTCTATTCAGTACATTTACTTTAGTAGCTTTCAGCTGTATTAAAATCTTTTGGTGAACCCTGGAGTGTAGGATTCGCTTGAAGAATTTTCCATTTAAGGAATATTGACCATGTCCATCAACCAGTTCAGCTGCTGTATGTACTCCAGACAGGTACATTAAGATGTTTGTATTAAGTGATTCTGCTAAAAGTTTTGGTTTTTCCCTATTGCACCAGGATTTTATTACCCAACAGTGTACTGTACATGGACCCCTGCCATCACAGAATGATAAAATGGTTTTGGTTGGAAGGGACCTTAAAGATCATTCAGTTTCAATCCTGTTGTCATAGACATGGACACCTTCCACTAGACTAGGTTGCTCTGCCAGTTGCCTCTATCAATAGAGATGGAATTATTAAGAATTTTAAGGACACAGTAAAAAAACCCAACAGTCAGGACTTCACTTTTACACTGTCCTTTAAAACACAGATAGAAAGTCAATGAGAAATTACAGCTCAGGTAGTTTCTTACAATCAAAAAGTAAAAAAACCTGACACTGATTAATCTGTTCACATGTGGAAGTGGTGACAGCAGCAGGATAGGGGGCTGAATAATTCAGCTTAACTTGCAAGGTAACTTTCAAAACACCACATTGTAGAGTTTTTAATAAAACTCAAAGACTTTGTTCCCATGTCCAGAAATATGGACCAAGAAACAGATCTTCTTAACATCCAATTAAAAATATTCTCAAAAACTCCTCTAAATAAATCCAAGAAAGATCTGAATGGAAACAATGCAAAAAAAAAGAGGCAAAAAGTCAAAGCTCACAGCTCTTAAACTCAAGCAACAGAAATTCAGAAGCAAAAGTATTCTTAACCTTTACCTTCACAGTAGCACCATTAATCCTTATCCATTCTCCCTTCCTGTATCCAATGCCCAGTGGCTCGTGCCCCCCTGTCCCAGCATCATGTCCTGCTACCTCATTCTGGTGTGCACCTGCATCTCTGTCAGCAGGGTTGAACTGGGAACCACAGACCACCCTACAAATACTCTGATGCTTGTTTCCAGTCCCTTCTAGGCACTATTGATATTGCTGCAGATTTTAACCAGAAATGTTTTGAAACCAGAGCTTTAGAATTTCACTGCTGAAGATGTGCAGGGCTGGGAATTAGAGACTATTTCTGTAGCTTCATCTTATATGGAAGGACACAGGATTTTTGGACCATGTTTGCTTTATCCATGTTTTCCTGATCCAAGAAGAGCCCAGAACTCCATGTCAGGCATTTGGACTTCATGTATCATCTGTATGTATATTTATATGTGCATTTATATGTATGTCTCACAAAAACCAGCAAACTGAGATGAAAACTCCCAAAAGGCAAGAACCTCATTAAGTATCTGCAGCCCAGCAGGAAAGCTGGGGGAAGAAGTGAGTCTCAAATCCTCCTGCACTTCATTTAGGGTTGTGTGGCTCTGCATTCCCACTGTGGGATGGGAGCTCAGAGGCCCAGGTTTGTATCCTTGCTCTAGGAATACTGAATGTTGTTCAGAAACATTGCTGTGTTATAAAACAGCCCTGGAGAATTAGAAATGTAAGTCTGAATCTCCTCAAAGTGAGGAGGCAACTGAAGTAGGTTTTCTATTTCATAAGCTAGTGGTCTGATACTGTGGTTATTTTACAAAATTAAAGGATTTTTTTTGTACTGCTTCAGTACTTGTAACAATCTTGGGCTTGACTGGTGCACTGAGAACTTCTCTGCCTCTAACAAGAGCAGCCTGGCTGCTATCTGCAGGGAAATGCTCCTCTCCAGGGCCCAGCAACTTGTGATGCCAGCTCTCTTACAAACCCTCGTTATTCAGATCGAGATAAACCCACCTCCCAGGCTTGCAGGTTCCCCAACGCATGCTACTGTAATTGGATTTTTCACCTCCAAAGGACACATGCATCCTGGATTTGCAAGCTTCAGTCCGACTTTTAATAACTGAGACTGACTCTCACTGACTTGAGAGTGAAAACATAACAAAGATATTCTTGCAAGACTGAAAGTGCTATTCCATTATTTGTAAAGTTCAAACCATATTTATTTAAAAAATCAACATAACCCTCTAAAATTAAGTGTATAATTAAGGCAAAATCCTTTCTTAATGCTACATGACAAAGTTATGTGCCATATCAGTTTGACTGACTGAAGAACAACTCAATACTTTTACCATTTTTTGACTGTCCATAAGATCTGAACCTCAAAATTGCCCTGCAGATATGAAGCCTTACTCCCAAACTGTGTGTTTTGGCAGACTACTTTTTTCCTTCTCTTGTTTTAATGAAAAGATAATTTGCTGTTGTTTTTGTTGTAGCTTGGTTGGGTTTTTGTTTGGTTGGTTTGTTTTTGTTTTGTTTTTTAAACAACAGGATGAGGCCTATAGCCGGGCTTGCTTTCCTTTTGTCAAACGCAGGACATATCCCTTCGTTTCTCTTCAGACCTTGGCTTTTTCCTTTCCCTCTTACAAATGAGCAGAGCATCCACTGCCAGGTCCTTGAAGGAAAAAGCTTCTCCAGAGATCACACACCTGACCCCAGAGCAGAGATGATGAACCTGCCACTTAGAATCTCTATCCAAAATCCTCGCTCCCCACCATTTTTGACAGTTTTAAGATCTCCTGGTGCTATGCTGTTTGCAAAAAAAAAGACAGCTGCTGCTGACCTGAAGTCTTGTGTTCAGGTTTCCTTAAATCACTTTTTTTTCTTTCTTTTGAAAGGCATACTCTGAGAAATGCCACTGTGTTGATTTTGGTAAAGGACCACTTGGTTTCTACATCCCAGACAAGTTTAACTGTAAGGTAGGGAGAGGTATTGCACATACAGATTTCTAGCTGTAGATGTCAGGAGTATTCCAAATTTTCAAGAAGTAAAGCATCTGCAGAGCTTTTAGTTATCCCTTGGGTTATGCAGCAGGAAGCTTCAGGGTTAAAACTTTGGATTTTGTTCTTTGAACTTTACTTCCCTCCCCCCAATCCCTTGGGAGCACCTTCTTTTATGGCTGAGTAGAAGTGACATGGCTACAAATGATTCTCAAAGGCCACCTCGGTTTTCATTCAAAAAAAGATAAACATTTTCCCATCTTGATTGCTACAAGCAATAACATGAAATGCAATCTGACCATATTCCAAAGTCTCAGAAGCCATAAAAGAAACAAAAGCAACTTTAAATTTATTGTGCTGTAAAAATCCTAAGATTTTGAGGACTTTGTCACGACGTTGGAACATCTGGAGCTGGCAACAGTAGAAATTACGAATGCTAACAGGATGAAAAATGTGATAAAATAGAGAAGCACCCTGTACCTCAACAGGGCAGATGCTTGAGTGTTTTATAACTATGTAAACATTTCACTGTTATAAGACTAGATAAGATTTGTCACAACTCTTAAGTCCATATTTTCAGTTCTGTCACAATACACCTACCTATAAGGCTCTCAGAAGTTTGAACCTAAAAAATGTCAGGCCAAATACAGAGGGTTAACAAGGCAAAATCCAAAAGCTGAATGAAGCATTTTGAGCCCCAAACGCTACCTTGTAGGGACCCTACGCTCTACTCACCATCAGCTCAACAACATCACCAAGTGTCAGTCACTGCCACCTTCAGTGATGTGACAGTGCCTAATGCGTCATGCAGTGTGTTTCCACATCCCTCCCCTTTTGTATCCAGGTCTTACAGAAAAACCTGCATAGGTTAACATATTGTCAGACACAAGGAACGGTCTCCCTGGTGCCCTGTTGTGGAATGATCTTCAAACACTGAGTGCAGTCTGAGTAACTGTGTATTATGTTAACAGTTTACTGAATGCAGTCTTAGTTACATTACTGACAGTTAGATAAAATGAGTGCTATGATTAAAAAAATATTTAAGAACTGTGGAGGCAAGAAAAAATCTTGGGAAGAAAACAGTATTATAAAAAAAAAAAAAAACGTGGAACAAAAGGAAGAAATCAAATGTGGACTTTTAGCAACTGAGGACCTTGACATTTGCAGTAGACCTGGTAAAAATATTCTGGTAAAGTGTTAAGTAGGATTAACACAGCAAGCATCTTTCTCTAAGCATAATTTTAGATCCCAAACAGTGCTGCAGCTACAGGAGTTTAATTTTCAGCCATTTTCCCTGCAAAGACTTTCACTCACTGACACTGGCTCATTTGGTCAGAGCATAGTGCTAACAATCCCAAGGTCATGGGATTGATGCCTGTATGGGCCATTCACTTAAAAGCTGGACTTGGTGATCCTTGTGGGCTCCTTCCAACTCAGAATATTCTGTGATTCTGTGAGGTCACATCATCCAACAATCTAGCATTACAAGAACACAGTGCTAATGCATGCACTGTAATCTCCAGAAGGAACAGCAAGAGGTTTCATGGCAAAAAAAAAAAAAAAAAAAATTAGGAAAATAAATAAATAAATAAATATTAAAAACTTGCTTCCCCCTCATTTTTGCAATTGACTGTATTCCAAATGAACCAGCTAAATATTTATCACTAATGCAAAGTAATCTTCCAAGTGAAGACCTACTCAAATGAAAACCTCTCAAGTAGATTTCAGAAGACACCACAGTATCTAGGTGGGAAACTGTGGTCCTTTAGTCAGCTGAAAGTGCAGTTTTTATTGAGTGTTCTAGTTCTTGTAGATTCACCACCTAAGGCTGGAAGAACTCGTAGGAGCATTTGGGACTACTTGATTTCCCAATATCATCTCACTGCTCCTTAGAGTCACTCAGTATTGTTTGCAAGGTTTACAGGTTCTCCACTTCAGCTATTTTTCCATTTGTCAGCTACTAAATAATGATCTTCCAACCTCCCTTAAGAAACTGAATAGACTGAAACACATTTTATGGCGTATTCTCCAGGCCTGGATAGTTTTTATGGTCCTCCTTAAGAACTGCTTTAGTATTTTTCCATCTCTTTCAGTCATGAATGTCAGAATTGGGCAGAGTATTTAAGCATCAGGCTTACTAATAGAATAGACTTTAATCAAAGAACTTTCACTACTTTTACTTCATATTTCTGCTTTTATACAACCAAGGTCTTTGTTGGCCCTCGTTAATTATACTCCTACACTGACAGCTAACTTGGAGGTGATTATCTAGGACGCTCTGATGCCCTTTCCTGAGGGCTTTAAGAGCGAAGTCCTGGTGGTTTCACCACCCATGAGGTCCTAGGCACTGCTGGCTCCAAAGTCCATCTCATGGGTTAGCAAACAGAAGGTGCACCCAAGCTTCAACTGCAGCAGCTGAGCAGACCAGGTCTACACAGAAAGATGGGTTTCTACTCATAAACCAAACCCCAGCATGGGCAACCAAGCTGGAGTTACATATCCTCATCCTGTGGTCCTCGCTCCAAGGGAATCCCTGGAAAACAGGCACAGAGCTGAGGTAGTTCTGTTTAAAAATGGTGCCACTGTGCCTCCCAGAGTTTAGAAATTTTTCTGAAGTCTCAAATGCCTAGAACCATTCTCTTGCAAACAGACCCATCCCAAAGGCATCATAGTGTCTCGATTTCTTGCTGTCTTATTTTGTGCTCTCCTGGACCACGTGGTATTCCAGATTACATCCCTTTATTTTCTCAACTCCCTTCAGTGAGCTGTAATTTTTTCCTAGCAATGGTGATATATTATCAATTGATAACATCTGGTAGAATTTAAATCAATTTACCTTCATGCTGCTTAGTACAATTTGGTTTTGCACTGTTCAAAAATTTGAAAACATTGGGCCCATGTCCTGTCTGACTGTTTAAGGTGCAAGTGTGGCTGAAGCCTTGGAGTCCCTCGTCACCTTTAATGTGTATAACCTCACAAGCCTTGATATGGCTGCATTCCCCTCTCTTACAGTCACCAAAACAAAACACTGTAGTCCAGCTCCACAGCTGTCCACACATAAATTTTAGTGAAATCAAGAGGCAATAGGTTTTCATACATCCTGCATGATTTGCCCAGGACTGAGACCTCTGTGAAGAACATATTCAAGAGCTAAATACAAACCACTCAGATCTCCCACTGGTTCCCTCACCACTCCATGACTGCAGTAGACACGATCTTTCACTACCAGGTAACAGAGATGGAAAATGTTTACCTGCCTTTATAGTGATGGAGGTTAGACATTTAAAACAAACAACTGCACCTCCTGCAAGTGTTATTCAGCATGGTGGGCCATCAGATAACACACACTCTGGAAAGAAGCACAAGCTGGGATTGTTGCAGCTGAGTTGCCTCCACAGTGCTTCAAAGCCAACCCAATGGTCTGGCTTATTGTTGTCCCTTCTCAGTTTGAAATCAGTGTCCCAACTCAATAGTCTCAAAACACCATTGTTCTTTTTTATTCATTTTCCAGCTCCCCATGGCCTCTACAGATTCTCCTATTCCTTTAATATATTCCTTTATAGTCTTCCCACAAAACTGAAAATGAGCAATTTGATCAGAAGTGGCAAACTGCTTTATTTGTGTGGTTTTACCTCAAAATCTTGAGGTTGAATGCTGTATCTGCAGAGAAAATAGTTTTCTAACAACAAACTCCAATGTGATAATGTCACCAACAACTCAGAATGAAATTTCCTGACACTTTTCAGTTACTAAGAAAGAGCAAACACTTTGTTTATGACCAAGCCATGTGTAATGGGCCAAGCGCTTCCTACTAGCATCACAAATGAGAAAAATTTGCATTAATGAAGAACAGCAAAAGGAAAAGCACAACAAACGGGGGAAATAAATGTATGCAGTGAAATGCTGGGCAAAGTTTCTGGCACTCAAATGATTCCGTATAGGCAAGATGTGATTTTCTGTTTCCCTCAGCAGGTGGATAATAATAATACTGATATTAATACTTACAGTATCAATAACCATTTGCAGAATGTGCATTCATTTCACATTAAGATCTTTAAGTACTTATATAGCTTTTGCTGCCACAGATGGATAAAATGCTGAAGAATGTGAAGACAGCTTTTATTTCAATATCAGAAATTTCTGAAAGTGATCTTCAGGGTCCTTCTGTATCCAATGGGAGCAGAAAAGGATACCAAAGGGATCTTCAAACCACCTACTGCAGGGTGAGAAAAATCATCTTTTGGAGAGTTCCTCTCTGCTGAAAAAAAAGAGGGGCTACAAGTCAACTATAAACAGATGCCTAATATTTGGATGGATAAAGAGGTGAAAAAAAGCTTCAGATCCAACAGAAGCTGTCAAGTGAAATGGGATCAGGCTCTGTGTTTCCCCAAGCTTCTCCTTATGCCTCAATTGCTAGACTTAGCCTGTTCCCCGGAATGCAACAGAGCTTTCAGGTACTCCACACTGTTGAAGGTAAAAATAAATGGAAATGGATGGAGAAATAAATGGAAAGACATAGAAATAGATGAGAAGCAAAAAAAAAAAGTGCATTACATATGACAAATCTGTATAGTAGGCACAAAAAATAAAGCCTTCCAAGAGGAGGGAAGAAACAGATGAGCCAGTTCATTTATGTCTTATCTATTTCATTTTTAGTGCTTAAGTAATAAAACAAAACAAAAAAGATCAATGAAACAATTTGAGATTTTCTGATCTCATACAAGAAATTTCATTAAAAAGAAACAGCATTTTCTATTTTCTTCCCTCCCCCCCTCCCCCCCCCCCCCCCCATTAGGAAGAGCTCAAATACAGCTGAAAGACTTGATGAATCAGGAGAAAACTCAGCAGAGAGAAGGGACATTTTGTCAGGATCGGGAGAGGACGCAGATGTGCCGAATGGCCCAGTGAGCAGCAGAGAGATTGCTGTCTGCAGGAACGTCGCTTTTTCCAGGGAAATACTGCCAAGCCTCTTTGTTCCTACCACGAGACACAGCCCATGAGCTCAGTCTTTCAGCTAACAGCCTCTTGCCCAGGCCTTCAGGACTCAGTCTTGATGACACTGTCAACTTCTCAGTTGACTTCTCAACTTGCCAAGGACTCACAAGCTCAACTTGGGCAGCAGAGCACGGCACGGAGCACTGCTGCTCTGCAGCTAACCTGACACCATTTTATTTCCCCATTTGCAGACAAATGTTCTTGCTGCAAACTTGTACTTTCACAGACTCTTCTCTCAAAGCATCTCCATTTAGTTTCAGACAAGCCTTTTCCAAAGCAACGCTGCAAAGTCTTTACCAGTACCCAAATGTACAGAGAGATTAGCATTCAAAATTAATTGACTGAGGCCCTGCCCTATGTCAAGTAGAAGCTTGGTTCTTCAAGTCAATTTTTCAAAATGCTCATGCTTGCGCCAACTCACTTTTCAGGCTCTTCAAAAGACCTTCCAGGATTGAAACACCCTGAAATAGTCTGAATATCAGCAAGAACTGGATCTCTGACTACACATGAATTTCAAAGGTGTCCCTATTTAAACAGCTCATAAGAGCTGCTCAAGCAATCCAACAGAGTTAGAATAAAGAAAAGTAAATAATATTACTCCTGTATCTGCAGGAGGTAGAAGCTAAAAAATATAATTAGTGGGAGTCCTCAAGGACAGTCACTAGCTACTTTCCCTGAATCCTGCTGCTCCAATATTGTGTTGTGTTGCAAATGTCATTGATTTTCATTTTCTTCCTCTGAAACCCCAAACCTGTAATATTAAATAAGACTGAGGGAATTTCATTTTGTATCCAGAATACACTAAGCAGACAGCAACCCACTACTGTCTGTCCTAGCCCATTAACTTTATTAAAAAATTCAACAGAGCTGATTTCTGAAAAAGCAATTTATCAGTCTACAGTACAAATACGGTACCAGTTGAAAGTTATTTTATTTGGATTTAGGTGTTCTTTGCCCAGGATGTACCATCAGACTTTCTAAGCTTGTCAAGAATGATAAAAAAACAGGTCACAAGTGTATGATAGGTATAATTGCCTTACTCCTCCTTAACCCCCCTTTAACCAAAATGCATAAGCTTGTATTGCATTTCTTTACAGAAGAAGATAATTATTGCTGTCACTGTCACATTCACTTCTCGGTCTTGATAACAAATGAATTAAACCTGGCACATGACCAAAGGTCCTTCAGTTACCCTGTCAATGCTAATTTAAGATACCATACATTTTGCATAGACTGAAGAAGGAAAGGAAGGATGGATCTAGGTATTATAAAGTTCAGAATTTGTTTAACACGGAAGACTTTGGTCCCCAGTTACACTCTGTGCTCCAACACAGTAGGTGAGTCTCCAGATGCAGGGAGAAAGAATTCAGACGACAAGATCCCCTGGACATTAATGGGTATCCCATCAACAAATCCTAAAACTCAGCTGATGTACACTGCCATCACACTCTTTACACCCAGAAGTCCAACAGGTAGGTTTTAGTTTCACAAAAGGAGCCAGATTGCACGAGCAGCTTTATCTGGTTTATGACTTACTGTGGTTACAGCAGCTAAAACAGACTAGAGACAAAAATAATCATAGCTCATGCTTGAGAGTACACATTAAATTGACAAGGATATCTCCCTTTACTCAGTTTGCTGCAAGTTTATTGAAAACACTGCAAGATTTTCCCAAAAACTTGCAGCTTTACATACAAACTACTTAGATGAGATATCACATACAGTCTATCAATATTCTGTCCAATACACAGCAAGTTCTAGTTTTCTGAACACATATTTATCTAAGCTTTTGGCAGTGGCAAACTTTTTAAGCAGCTGCAAGCTTTACTGACAATGTAGAACCAAATAAAGGTTTGCCTAAGAACTCCAATTCATAACTCGATGCCAAATTAGCATAAGTGAAATATGAGTATTTAATATAATAAAACATGAGCCGCAAGCACCGAGCCCATCCAAGGAAAAATGTGAAACCAGAAGGTATTTTAATGAAAATCTGGAAGCAAATATCACAGTCTAATATTTAAAAGCCATAAGAGTTAATTTTAGTTTGAAAGGAAATCATTTTTCAAAGTTCTGTATTCTGTTTAAAAACAGATTGAGCACGTTTATTAAATTAGCAGACCACTGCATTTATGAAATCCATAAGTCAGATCAATGGTGCACAGTCAGCTCTACAAAGTAATTGCTGGCTTCTCTCAAAATGGACAATCCAAAAACTTCCAAGGACTAGTTTTTCCCTTCATTATTTATAACGAGCAAAACATGGTGCAATAGATTGTAATTCATAATGCTTTTTAATGTTTTTATAGCACAACACTTGGACTCATTTCTAATCTTTTTGAATGACAGGTTGCCATTATTGAATTTCCATTAATATGAATTATGAGTACAATATATTTTACCCAATATTTTCTACCCCAGGACTAACGTAATTCTACAATTAAAAAAATCCCATAGTCAGCAATTTTTTTCAGAAATAGAAATCACAGCCATCAGAGATTAGTTTTCCTTCATCACTGTGTATCTGACCTCAATCGTGTATTCAGTTGACTCCACAGAATCATCAGACGTAATTTACATGCACATTTATGGCCACAGAATCATAGAATACCTGAAGTTAGAAGGGACCCACAAGGATGATCAAGTCCAACTTTTAGCTCTGCACAGGACACCCCAAGAGTCCCACTATGTGCCTGAGAGCAACACTTCTTGAGTTCTGTCAGGCTTGGTGCTGTGATCACTGGGGAGCTGTTACAGTGCCCAACCACCCTCTGGGCAAAGAAAGTTTTCCTAATATCCAACCTTCTCCTCTGCTGACACAGCCTGGTTGTTAAAATACCAGTATTTAGGAAAGTATCCAGCTATGGTTCCCAAGCAGCAAGTCAAGTCTCGCTCAGCAGGCTCTCCCTCCTCTGCCCAGGAAATTACTTGGTAATTTGGCCCAGGGAGTACAAGACGATAGACACGACCAAGTCCTGTTCTTGTGCATGCCTCCAGGCGTTGATGTGAGCCTGAGGAACCCCTTCCCCCTTATGAAAGCAGATTTTAAGGATCAGGCAGATTCGAGCACACTTCAGATCTTTTTGTTTTGCTCACAGCGGCCACATGCCATGGATATCTCTCTCCCTAAGAAACAGCAATCCATCTAAATGATAAATGACTAAACCCACACTAAACAGCAGGGATGAGGATAGCCATTCTGAGTTCAATGGGACTACTTGCCTGCTTGCAGGCAAGCCTGTGCTTTGTGTTTTGTCCCGCGGCAGAAAGACAAAGATCCATGTGGTAAATGAAATCCCCAAGGTGCAGCTGCGGGCAGTACATTCTGGGGAAGGATGCATCCACCTGCAATATCAATCCCACTGGAGGCAGAGTATTGAGCTGTATGAATGCACAGTCTCACCTACCATGACTGTTCTTACCTTTTATGAACGGATTTAGCATTAGCAGCATGAAACATGCTTTAACGTTATCACAATGCCAGTGAAATACAGCAGCTTCTTTTGAAAAAAAAAAAAAATTAATGGTCACCAATGAGCTTTGCACAGACCTTGTGGTATCAGGGCAGAAGGGCAACAAAGCATTTTTCTCTGATTTTCAAAAGACATGTAGCAATAAAATTCTATTACATGAAACAAAGAACTTCCTAAATGCCAGGAGTGGTCTGGCCCTGCCCTGCAGAACTCACATCCAAAAAGAGAACGATGTGATGAAAATAACACAAGAAGCAAGCAACTAGATGACAGGTAACAATGTTGAGTAGTACCATATGTGTTTCTGCACACACACTCCCAAACAAGTATTTGGCAAAGTCTGCTCCTAAATACAGATGCATTCAGAAATACAATCCAGCCATAATCAGATGATTAATCTTTGCCAGCACCATGGTGGTAAATAGTTCTTTAGGAGAAATCCTCATACAAAGAGGGCGAGGAGCTTGCAAACAATCTCTAGAAGCACATGCCAGGCACAGAGGATAAAAAAAGCATTTATCAGAAAAATAAACAAAAAGGTAATCAAAACCTTGGAGTCCTTGGGAAAACAGATGGCAGGACTGAGAACACAAAAAGATACATGGGTGGAAGCTGAGTAGGGGGTTGTTTGAATGCTTCTGACATTTCTTTAAATGTCAGCTCATAATTATGACATCTTCACTACCGCCTTGTAGGTAATACAGTCCCTTCTAGCAGAGGCCTCACATTTTGTGGAGAGCTGCACTTCAGCATTTCAAGCTTTCGTCATGTTCTTTTCTTTTATTCTGGTGAGAATGAACAAGCAAACAGCAAACTCCCACTGAACACCTACTATTTCTGCTTTCATTCCAAGGGTTCCTCATTGTTCAGTTAAATCTCTGGGTCTATTATACAGATTTAGATGAAGAGTTACACACTGAGAAGCACTGGTAGATAAGTGAGAGAAAGGGCAATATTTAAAGAAGTTTGAAGCACACAGCGTACTCTATAAACACTCCGCCGGAGAAGGGGAAATGAGTGGGGTATAATCTTTTGCGTAAGTTTACATGTGTAAAACCTGTGTTAATAAAAATCAACCCTCATTCACTATTTGAACACAAATCCCATTAATAATTCCATTAAGCTATCACTTCAGCTCATTATTTTACCCATTTGCAGTTCACTATGTTGTCTGTCAGCATCTGCTGCTTTCCCTGAGAGATAGGGGGGACAAGGCCACGCAATCGCATTCCTGCTCAACGCGCTCCCCTCGGCTCGCTGGTGAAAAGGCATTTCCACTCTGTCTTACCCACAAACAAGAGTACATGGCCTTCCAATACAACCAGCCTCCATCCCATGACTCACCATCCAGCATCATGCCCAAATTCAGATTGCCCAATTATCAGACCTACTCAGCATGCTTACTATATGCTTTACTAAGCAGATACTTTAAAAAGGAAACAGGAGGGAGGGAAGAAAAGGAGGACTGACATACAGATAGTACTACATAACAAGCAACATAACCTTGTATTTTGCAAGTAAAGGCTTGGAGGCAACAGGGGACACAGGACAGATCTAGACAGAAATAAAACTTCCCCCAAAACCAAGCCCCACAACACAACACTTTAAACATTCAGGGAAGCAACAGATAACATAATCACAATGCACAGCAGGGTCCTCAATGAAAAATGCATATACGACTCTTGAAAGGTTATTACAGCAAATTTAAGCAAACCAATTGCACAAGGACCAGAGAGCAGCCAGAGGTTTTCAGGTCTTGTGTTCTGATCACCAAGGCTTATTCCAACTGGCTCAATTTGGTCTAACAATCAAAAAGTCAAATGATATGAAGAAAGATATTTCCTACAGTAAATTGAAAAAGGTGGAGTGGGAGCTTATTTAGATTTGCTTCTTGTAACTGCATTTCTTCCTTTCTTTTCTCTCTCCAAGCAGTGCAGCTCTTGTAAAGAAGTTTCAGCAGTGGAATGCACATTTGCACATCGTGCATCTCTGTACTTTCATTCTGTTCAGAAACACTCACCTCCAAAGGAAAAGCAAACAGCCACAGCACTAAACACAATGAAGCAGAAACACAAAGGGAAAAGAGCTGAGAGAGAGAAGCTCATTTCCAACAGAACTGAACAACTACCCCAGGCTAATATTGTTACATTTGACTGAACCTGACTGGCAAAACACCCCACTATTAACCCCTAAGCTCTTCATCAAATAGACTCATGAACTCTTCTTCTACAAAGGTATGATAGATTTGGCAGATTTTACGGTTGATTGGACAAAGAAAGTGAGTCCCTCAGAGGTCTTCAAAAGCTAACACCAAAGGTGAGGTGCACCAAGCACTGTTTCTATAGCCTGTTCTGAGGGGAACCATCTCAAATACAACATATGGTCATGGATTTCTATCCAGATGCCATCATAAATGGACCAGTAGACATTTCCTATGAGAAATGCTTCAGATAAAATATATGGCACCGAAGTCTCCGAATTTGTCAACTCTGGTGGAAAATCAAGGCCAAATCCACCCCACATGAAGGCACACATACTAACAGTGCTGCTTTAATTTTGTTTGTCCCTGCTGCGGCTGTGCTAGAAGGAGTGTGTGGTCTGAAAGAGCCACATGTGGGAACACTAATTTTTGGTTCATATGATGACTAAAATGTTGAAGCTGAACCAAAACCTCAGGTCTCTCTTGTTGCAGCGCTGGTAAGATGTGCCAAGAAGGTGGTCTGGAGCTCTCTGCTCATGGAATCAGGCAACTTCCATTAATAAAAGGCATTCATAATTCATATTGAAAAAAACCAAGATGCATACATAACTGTACCTCAGGCAGCTAGAAATGGAAGCATGAGGATGAAAACAGGGCAGGACAAAAGGATATAACCACACTTCTGGAATTTCCCCAGTCCTGGCAGCTAGCATAGGTTTATTTGGCTTCATTGGTAGAAAGCAGTATTATTTTCTATACATTGCTATGGTAAGTAAAGAAGAAAAGAGACAGGCTACAAAATGAAAAACCAACATTGCAGGTAGTGAGAGGTGTTTCTACTTCAATCCTTAGTGGCTGTCATGATCTTTCATACCAGATGTATGTTACTGTCTGTCCAATATATAACACAATCTCTTATTTTCAGATACAACTGAAAATATGAAATTCATTTCCTGGCACAAGGCACATCTACAGAACATACACATTCTGATCCAAAAACTCAATTTGTCAGAAATTGGTGGCCCATGTGTGAAACCTTGACACAGATTTCTGAAAACCAGCTGACAAAACTCCATAGAAGATATATTTCTAGACTCCCTTGGATTATGCATTTCTATTTTTAATGGAAAAGTGAGTTCACAAACTATTCAAGTTGCTGTGACAATTTTCAACAGAATCAGACCACACCATCTCAGTGCACAGGTACACTGTGGCCTAAAGCAGAGATAAAGAAGAGATGTGCTTGTGCTCCTTATTGTTCATATACAACTCAGTCAAGTATGAAACTGTGGAGTCAAGTAAAACCAATTACACTTGCCTCAAACACAAAATTGTCCCAATAACTAGAAAACAAAACAGAGCCAGGACCTGTTATACGGCACTAAGGCCAAATTATATGGCCTGGCCACATTCACAGGATTATACACTTTTACCCTCCAAAACAAGGTGGCTATATCCAAACTGCCAGTTGGGAATGGTTGCTGGCTCTTGCTAATCCCTAGGCCATGCCTGGGAATTGTTTATGACAGCACTAGTTGGTCCAGGCTGAGCGTAAGGCAGAGCCTGTGCTAACAATTTAATGGTATAGATGGTCAAGTTCCAGCTCTTGGGCTTGTGCCCTGGCATTGCTTGAGCTGCTCGGGGAGACCTCGCCAAACACAGTTGTTCTGTGAGCAGAGCTGGCTGGAACACAGACAAAAAACCAGTATCCAACCAAATTTAAATCTTTAAGCGTTGTCATGATTCCCTTCCTTACTCTTTGAGTTTTGTTTTTATTTTTCCTTTGTTTTCAGCCTTATTTCTACTGAGGTGTTCCATCTGCCAAAACAACAGAAGGTCAAAATAGCTGTGATAAGCACCCAGCGTGTTTACTTTCTTACCATGATTCAGTGGCAGTTGCCAACAAGTGATGGTGCTTCCAGTACAGTCAGGAATGCTGCAGGAAGTGTTGGAAGAGTTTAAATCAAGTGTCTGATGGAAAATGGGAGAGGAGGAGAAAGATGTTGAGACTGAAGTAGAAAGGTGAAAAGATAAATGAATGAAATTAATTGGTCCACAAACTTTGCAGCATTGCCTAAGCTTTGCTTTTTGTCCTAGTTCAAAGAGTTAGATGCAAAAAGCACACTGTTCAACAACTGCTGTGACTGCCTTATCTCTCCATGGTTTTGAACAACTTTCTTTGATCCATACCAAAAGAATGATACAAAGGGTCTTTGCTGCAGAGCAAATTCACTCCCTTACCAACAGCTCAGAAGGTGAGGTAAGCAAGATTGCCTTTGCAGACTTATAGCCAAGGTCAAGGTGACTTCCGTATCTACCTTTGTGTGGCAGGTGCCACCTCTCTGTTCTCTGAAGGAAACCTTTTACGAGAGTTTGACTTTTCTCCAAGACTCTTCTCCACAGCTCTTTGCAGGCTTTCACCACCAGAAAATAACCAGCCTGGTTTCATGAGAAGGGGCTCTGGAGAGCAACTTGGTACCATCCCTCCTCAGAGCAGGTAAAGACAACACTGGATTGCTTGGGGCTTTGACCACTTGAATTTTGGGTAGCTCCAGGGTATGCAGCAATGTCTCTGTGCACCTGTGCCATTATCTGGCTACTCTCAGTGCGAGCCATTTTTTCTTTCTTTCAAACCAGAAATTCCTTTGCTGACTTTTGTGTGCATTGTCTTTTCTGTTTCCATTTCCACTCCTGAGAAGATTCCACTGCACAGTTTTACAGGACAACCACCTAGCACAACCTGAGGAATAACACAGTCCACACAGAACTGAAGAGGAACACAAAGTAAAGTGATCAGTTAGGGGCTTTCTGGATTTAGAGGTGTCTTGCTCTACTCTTTGACTTTCATTTATTTTAGAAGGGTCCTTTGTCATCACACTCAGTGCACTGCATCCAAGAGCATCCCCCAGTCTCTAAAGAGCACTGACACCAGACTGGACTGCCCTGTCCCTTTGCAAAGGAACCATTGGCAACTTACAGGAAAACTTAGGAATTATCTACCTAATACAAAAATGGAAATGAGCACTAAGAGAATTGGGATAATTCAGCCTGGGGAAGAAAAGGCTTTGGTATTACTTTATTGCAGCCTTCCAGTACCTGAAGAGAGCTGACAAGAAAGATGGAGGGAGACTATTTTACAGGAGCATGGAGTGACAGGACAAGGGGGAATGGCTTCAAACTTAAAGAGAGTAGGTTTAGATTAGGGATTAGGAAGAAATTCTTTACTGCAAGGGTGGTGAGGCACTGGATCATGTTGCCCAGGGAAATTGTGGCTGCCCCATCCCTGGAAATGTTCAAGATCAGGCTGGATGGAGCTCATGGCAACCTCTTCTACTGGGAGGTGCTCCTGCCCACGGCAGGGGGGAAGTGCAATTTAAAGGTCCCTTCCCACCCAAACCATTCTATGATTCTATGAAGATGGATTTATTGTGAAATTTGTAACAGCTGTACAAATCATAGCTGAGATGACATGTAAGAAAGTTTGAAACAGCATTATCCTGCACTGCTCCTGAGCTAAACTTTATTTTACAGCAGTTCATATTTCTAAGTAGGCTGAGAAAACAAGGTGAATGGCAGCTTTGTAGGTTGCAAACAAAGCATGTGTGATCCGTATCTTCAAAATCTGTACACATCTGTCTGTCTTAATCAAAGCAGTGCATCTGAGATAATTATTCATGTGCATGATGGCCCTAAAAGTCATCAATTCTACACATCAGACACTTTAGTCACAGGAAAGCTATCAGCAGGATTATTGTGAGCAGTAGAAAAAAAAGTTTATGAAATGGAGTTTAAAACTTCATAAGTAAGAATGGAATTAATACACTAAAATTTTCCTCTCTAATCCAGCTTGAAGAACCTTGCAAAGATAAATGCTAGACCTTTAAAAGCAGGGATGATAAAGATAATTAATGGAAGCTTAGAAAGATAATAATGTCTCAAATCCATGTGGGGTATAACTATTGCTCAGCTTTTGAGGAAAAGAAAGATAAATTATTTAGTTTTACTCCATCCCAGCATGAAGCAAGAATTCTAAAGGAAACAAGCTGTTCAAAAGCAAAACTGTGATGACTATGCCAAGATAGGAGTTAGACTCGGAAGACCTAAAATAAATCCAAAGTTCTGGTATTCATTGGCCGATGAGGATTCTGGGTATCGTTTTAAAGCAAACCATCAAAACCTCTGCCTTGGGAAATCTACTGAAGAGTTGATTCAATTCTAGGATTTTGTCAGGATATCATAGAATGCTTTCGGTTGGACGGGACTTCTGCAGATCATTTGGCTCTCTCCTGCTCAAAACAAAGCACATTTTGATGTTAGGCCAGAGTATTCCTGGTCATGAGCAGCTGAGTTTGCAGTGTTGCCCACGGTAACTCTGCAGCTGTGTTAGGACTTGGCTCAGTTTTGGACCCTGCACCTACACTAATATGCAACAAACAAGAGGGGCTTGTAGTTGGTAGCAGGGTGGGGATCAGACTCTTCTCCCATATAACAAGCAATAGGACAAGAGGAAAGTTGCACCAGGGGAGTTTTAGGCTGGATATTGGGAAATATTTCATCACTGGAAAGATTATCAAGCATGGAGAACAGGCTGCCCAAGGAAGTGGTTGAGTCACCACCTCTAAAGGTATTAAATGACGTGTACATGTGGCACTTGGGGACATGGTTTAGTGGTGGCTGGGCAGATCTTTCCCAATCTAAATGTTCCTGTGATTTTATAAAGAGCAAGAAGCACTGTTTTACTGAGAGGATGACAGAGCACTGGCACAGGTGGCCCACACGGGACTGGAGTCTCCTTCCTTGGAGATACTCAAGGTCCTCTGAACACAGTCCTAGGCAGCTGGGTCAAGGTAAACCTGCTTGAGCAAGAGGGCTAGACCAGACAATCTGCAGAGGCCCCTTCCAACCTCAGCGATTCTTGTGTTTCACTTACCAGCTGACAAATGTTTCACTTGATGCATTATTTCAGTGGTTTTGAAAGCATGGGCTTTGTATAACACTTTGGAATTAAAAGATAACTTTAATTACATATAATATTGTAATATAAGCAGTATATAATCTTAAACATTCAGACAACACAGCCAAGAAAGCTGCTTCTTCTGGACATGTCTGTGCAACAACTTAGTAGTAGTAAATATTATTCACATACTTCTCAGGGCTTTGTTTCAGGATTACCATAAAAGACCTGGGATCATAAACAGTAAGAAATAATGCTATGATATGAAGAATTTATTACTAGTTATTATTCATTATTTATATAGTGGGTGCACATCATTTTACACACAAACACCAATTCACAGACAGCATTTACTTCTGTGCAGAACTTCTACAAGGTTTGTTTTCCAAAGTGAACCAGTTTGGTCACACTAAATTGTAGTGGGTAACAACCACATATGTTTCAGCTTGACAGGAGCATAGAACAAGCAAAACCAGCAGAGGCAGACCAACTTTCAGGAGAATTTGGAATAGTCAATTCCTCCAAACCAAAGTAAATGTGCATCTTGTTTCCTGAAAAGTGTCCACTTCATCCATGAACAGTTTTACAGCAGCTAACCATCACTTGAACATGCAGTAATACCTCAAATTGCAAGAGAAAGCCCAACAAAATAACTTGGTTATCCTTCTACACACATTTCCTCTAAAAGAAATGTGAGATTATAAATCTTCATCGGAGCTGCTTCTACAGAGTGAAACTAGAGCCAGGAAAAAGTGTAAGGAATTCCTTCCATGGGTCTCCGTCACAGTGCTCTCACAGGCACTAACAATAAATCTCTGTTTTGCCCACTCCCAAGGAAGTGAGTCCGTGCATTTCCATTTCTGCAGGAGATGCCTGCACCTTGTGAGCGCTGCGGGGACGGAGGGAGCATCGCTGCTGTAACGGGACTCCCGGCGCTGCCGCCCTCCCTCACCGCAGCCCAGCCTGCCCACACTTCGTGCCACAGAGTCACAAGATCCTCATGCTCCTCTTCAAGGTCTGGGCACTTTTTCAAGAGGATTTTCAGGATTGTAGACAGGGCAGTGGTGATGCTTTAATATCAATCTGGAGTGTCAGCCCTGGCTGATCAGAGCTCCCTGGTATGCCTGGAGCACATCAGCCTGTGTCCAGCGTCTGAAGGTGCAGCATTCCCAGTTCAAAGAGCCAGAGTGCAGAGTTTAATATCCTGTTTATCACTCCCAGGGACAAATTTATTTTTGTGTCTATCAGCTTCACAGACAAGCTTTGTATCAAGCACAGACTCAAGGCCCATGGAAATCATAGGGAGAAGTGAAGCTCTTCTCCTTTCTATTTCTTTTTTCTTTTTATTCATTTGGTTCATTTGTTTTGCAAGCTGAGGAAACTGATGCCACCAAGAAAATATTTGTCATACAATGCATTTTCCTTCTGCTATGTATTAAAATAGTGTTTTTTAAAAATTACCATTGTTTTCCTGTTGTAATAAAAATTATGGTATGCAGACATCCCACCCAAACAGTAGAGCAGCCCTCTAACAAACTGTTTACGTCAGCTTCCTTTATACCTCAACCAAGACATCTCTTCCCTCAGTGATTTCTCTGACATTACTCTCTTCAAGCAACACCAAAATCAGAAATTACCTTGCTGAGAAAGGATCAGTTTTCTTGAAAATATTTTCCAGGCCCTACTTATTAAGCATTGACAGCAAAAATAATGGAAAACCACCAAGTGATTCCTTGTAGAATTCTTTTTGTGGCTGTGTTTGATGGTGACCATAGCATTACATTCCTAAATGACAGCAACCAACCTCAGGATTATATGCACCTATGACTCAGAGAACCTGCCCTCCTTTTGAAGTGCTGCTCCTTAGAAATAAACCCTCTAGTAACCCACATCAAATCACAGGCAAGGCAGCTCCCAGGCTTTTTTAGCCTGACAGGAGGCTGGAACAAATTCTATAATGAAACACCCATGACTCCTGAATAACAGAGTATTTATTTTGCTTTATTTTGAATGGATAATCTGCAACTATGTGAAAATGATGTAATGCTGAGAAAGAAAGAGGAAAATAAAAATAATTTCGAAGAATCAAGCACTTAAATCCTGGCCAACACAAATTTTATTTAGGTTTTATGATTGATATTTATTCCTTTTGGAAGTCAAGAGATTTTTTCTTCAAAGTGCCAAAGCCCAGAAATACTCCTTTTTCTTTATCCAAAGCTGTCATGTTTGTGACCTTGTAAGTATTTGGCGATGTCAATTAGTGCTTCAAAAATACTGCCTTTCATCTTCAGATGGAACTGGGCCTAGAAACTGGCCAGACCTCTTAGGTCTTTCAGCAGATGATAAACACAGTGTAAGTAAAAAAATCCAAGCAGCTTTTTATGACTTTACAGATTAATGAGCATGCCAGGGCTTTCCAACCGATTTTGGTCCAATAAAGTATCAGCAAAAGTTGACAAATTAAACCCACATTTTGTATGTTCCAATTTCTACACTATTAAAAATATGTACAGATGCATCTGAGAAAAAATACTGAAACGAGATGGTAAGAAGAAGTGGCAGATCATCAGTACAGTCTAAGCCCTCCCTAGGGCCACAGATCATTAGGAACAGCCTTTTAGAGAGAAGTCTAGAAAACACCTAAGGCATCTCCATTTCCTTCAAAGGGAAGAACTGGTTCCTCTGCTTCAATGCCTTCAGCACATCAGTTTTGGAACCCACCACCAATCTCCGTTTGCTCTCTTCTGCTCTGGTGGTACGGATATTTCCCAGGAGTTGTAACTTTTTTGTAGAAGTGTAATGCAATTACTTCAGCAGAAGTCATTGCTCAGTTCAATTCACAGACATCTTTTGTCAATTTGTATTTAGAGGAAAGAAAAATGTCAATGACCAAATCTATCCGTTTCCTCCTCTCATTCCTTGTACAAGCTGTTGATTCCTCAAATGCAACTCTTAAAGTAACTCTCCAATTTGAGGATACAAATACAATGCTATAATGGTATTTGTTTTTTTTGGTGCACCCCTCTGGCATCAGCACAGCTGGGATGGTGTGCTGGCATGTCATGGTCAACATAATTCACTCTGTCTCTCCCTCCTTGCTTGCAGACTACTCACAAAAGGCTCAGTCTGGAAGCTGTAATCTAGTTAAATTGTGTGTCAGCCTAAAATGTAAATTTTGCAAAGCTTAGTGAATTTTCAAACCTAAAGAACCAGGAGAATGTGATTTGGGTGCCAGGGAAAACCTGTCCTTTTGTTCTGTTGCAAACCATCAGTGTTATGTACTCTGGGCATTGCTCTGATTTCCAAAACATTCATGTCATAGTCTGCCATAATAATCAGAGCTTCATGTGCATCCAAAGTCTCTGCTTAGGTGGGAACGGGCTTGCATCTCATTTACCAATGAAACTAGACGTGACTCTATTTTAAAAATGCATCTATAGGTAAAAATGTGTTTCTGGGGGGGAAAAAAAAATCACTGTTACAATTTGACATCCAGCAATTGAAGCCTTGTGTACCATCACAGTAACTTGGCAAAAGAATCAGAGTAGCTTTAACACAGCTTTTGCCACTGGACTGCACTTGGGCTGGACTGCTATGGCATGTCCTGATCAAAGAATCACCAGGCTACTATCTGAAATGGTGACAAAAATAAGCCAGCTCTCAGTACAAACCCTAGGGGAGTGGAAGAGCAGAGAAGCTGGAAGAGCAAATCCCATATATTTCATCACCGCATATTTTGACTGTTTTCTAGCAACTGTTGTATTCCAATATTTATAATCTCTCTCTTTATGCAAGCATCTTATGTTTTATAATAAAAAGAGTACATAAATTTCAGTTACCGTAGCAGAGCAAATTGTTGTATGTAATTAGTCATGTACAACATAAGGCGTAACTTGAAAAACAATTCGTGTTTATTCTTCCCCTGCTTAATCAATATTTTAAATATTTGTGGAAGCCGTACACCAACTTTGCAAATCATCACCTCCTAAGCGAGAGAAAGAGAACAGACAACACAAATCCTGCAACCTACAGCAAATCATCAGCATCTGACAGGCTGCTGTTCAGGGAGCTACATTTTTTGGCCCGTGAAGGAAAGAAGAATATAACATTTTACTTCTGTGCTGTTTGCCTTTATTCCTTTTTACAGTGCACTCCTCAGCCACACTGACTTGTTTTTCCTTTACTATAAGAATTTTCTTCCCTCCCCACTTGTTTTTTATTGCTATTTAGTTGCACTGATGCACAAAGTCAGTGGTGGCTATTTCTTCACCTGCAATCCTTGCCTGACTTTCCAGAGAGGTTAACAAATGTTTGATCATCACTGTCTTCCCTCCCACATCAATAAACGTGGCTAACCACAGTGGGATAAACTCTGCTAGCAAAAACACACAAGTTTTAAAGGCTAAAGAAGTACTGTGAGAACAGGAGGCCACAATCACGCCTCAGTTACACTATTTTAAGACTTAAAACTGCACAGCTATCCCTGAACTCAACTAGAGAAAATCTTATCAAAACTGAAGACTGGTGTTTTTATAAAATTTGTCATAGGTTTAACCTTGAGAATAACAAATCATTAAGTGTTGGGGGGGGCTGAAGAATCAATTTATGTTCCAAGCAAAGGGTTTTTAAAATTAAGGTTGAAATTAGATCTCGCCTGGTGGTGCACAGATTCTGTTGATGTATCAATCTTTTCAGGCATTTAAAAATAATATAGAGATGATAAAAGTAAATGTTCTATAACCAAAAAATCTCTTGGTAATAAAATTTCAAATTACAGCCCATGACAACACTTCTAAATTGAAGCTGTGATACAGGAGCTTTGATGGAGAAAATTGTACAAGTAACTCGCAAGTAATTCGGAAAAGCAACAAAGAATGAAGGTGCTGCGGAGATGAACAGAAAACATAGCTGGAATGGTGTGCAGCATCCTTAAATGAATTTCAGACTGTTTTGTTGCCAATATCTTAAGCAGCACTGTAGTCTTACAAGGATTTCTTGGATAGTGTCCTTTGACCAATAAATAACCTCACTACAGAAAAAACTCTAAAACCCCACGATGTACAGAACCAACCCTGAGCTCAGTCATCATATATGGCTGAGCTCACAGTCTGAAAAATTGATCCAAACACAGAGTTTATTGGCAAGATTTCCACTTTGCTATGGACTACTGGTAGAGGGGGTGAGGCATTATCTCCAGTGAAGGACTCATCCCTCCAAACTGTGCTGCCTCCGGGTGCCAGCCTGGGGCCCAACGCCTTGGGAATCAGGGAATCAACCAGAATCAGGGTAGAAAAACTACATTGAGTAAAAGAGTTGAAACTTTGCTCACAGTGGCAGAGAATGAGCAGAAAACTCAAAAATCACTACCTCTGAGTGCCTCACTTTCCCTGTCAATATACTGGGTGTGCAGCATCAAGCTATTTCTCAGGGGTTGATGAGGTTTAAATAGTTTTTCTGATATTTTCTGGCAGCCTCCAATGAAATGGGTAATAGCAGTGCAAAGTCTCATTGTCATTTTGATCAGCAAAAAAATAAAGCTTGGGAAAAGGCAGCTTTTCTGTTTAAATAACTCAGAACAAACATCCATAACCACTTAAAGGTGGCAGATCCACTAAGTGTGATTTGTACCAAAGCATCTGTGGCAAGAAGGTTACAGGTACGCTTTGAGAATAAATTTCAAAGGTCTGCAAAGCATAATTAGTTCTAAAGTTCTCCTACACATTAATAATTAGTAATAAAAATCTTCTAAAATCCTCTACACAAAGTCGTTAAAAGCTCTTCCACAAGCATGAAAACCCAGCCCCCTAACAGCTAGTCTTCCATATCCTAAGCTTCCCCCTGAAGATGGTTTCACTTTTTTCTCTCCTTTCCAATGCTTTTTCTATTCATATCACGTAAGTCGTGGCAAAGTCTTTAATCTTACATACATTTACACAATTTTAAAGACCACGGTTCAGCCAGATTAAGTAGACTAGTGGTCCTTAAAACAATTTATCTATAAATTCCCTGAACAATTCCATCACTCAGCAAGTCATACAGTCCAGTTACATGTCAGAGAGAAAAGAAGTTTTTTCCTTCATTTTGCATTTGTCTTGTTAGGATTCAGTTAACCTTGAGCTGAAGGATAGGAATATGTCCAATATCTGCAATATAGGTACTCAGAGGACAGATTTTGTCAAACAGACTTCATTTAAGTCTTTGACAATACTATGGATGTTTGATAACTCATAATTGAGGATGCTGCCACATATATGTATTTTTAATAAATACTGATTTAGCACTTTGGCAAAAAAGTCTGGAGCTATTATTATCTATGCAGACATGGAAACAGAGGGAAGGAGCAATTTTATCCCCATGCAAGGGAATGGTGAGTCTGATGCTGAAAGGATGCATATGGTTTGGGTATCTAAGTTTTAGCACCCATATTTTCAAAGGCAAATGAAGAACGAAGGGGATGCAAAAGATGCAGTTATTTGGAGGCTACTGAAACAGGTCAATAGAAGGAAACTAGAGGAATCAAGGACCAAAGGACTGAGGACAGACTAGATGATTTACAAAAAAAATGAAGCAAACTTAACTGGGAGGATAACTACTAAGTAGGAACCCAATCTGAAGGACTACAAATGATAGCTCTCCTCTATGGTTTGAGATGGCCAAACCAGCTCTGGAAGATTATGCTAAAGTCAAAACTGGTAACTGGACGGGAGGAAGAGTCTCTTCTGACCTCAGCCTAGGGCAGCACTGCTGGCTGTACTTATCTCCTTGGATAACAAGACAAGGAGAACCAGGTTAGCAATCTTCCCGCTTCCTGAGTCACCTCTTGTGTAGGACCCTTGCCATTGGGTTTAATGACCTGCCATAATGCTGGGGGAGGTTCAGCCTGCAGAAGGGCAGCTCAGCAATCAAATATCTCACTCCCAAAACTGAACTAACAAATCCAGCTGTTAGATGTCACCTATCCCTCATGAGCTGGTACCCTGTAAACATGCTGACAAAAATGGTTGCAAAAGGCAGGCTGTGATTCTCCACAGCTCAAGGCAATTTACCACATGCTTAGTTTATTTTTAAAGTATTGTTATATTTTTAATTTTTACGTTTTTATTTTTAAAAGAAACCAAGTAACCACATTGCTTTTCTAATTTGTGATCTCTTCAATATATGGATGCAATTTTTTATGCCTAGCTATTAGCTGGATTCTACCAGGGAAGAGCCTTGGCTGGTTACACTGCTGACCTCAAGTGTAAGTCTGCTGCATGTGAAGGAGAGAGACACACTCAGGCAGGGTGAACAGGAGTGTGTACAAGCACCTGATGGTTTTTGTGACACCATTTCATATTATTATTATTTAGAAGCTTGATAAGCACCATAATCTTACATCTTTGTTTACCCTACCTATCTACCTACCTGTCTCACCTCTTCACAGTTTTTTCCTCTTTAGTACATGCAAGTTTGAATTTTTAGTTAGATCTGCTTAGTTGATTCATAGCAGAAGAAGCTGGGGCAAAAACTCTATGCATTTTTACACATTTATTTTATGGGACATTACACAGATGATTAACAGTTCTCAGAATAAAAAGTGTCTCCTGTTACCTCCATTCTTGTCTATTTATTGCTTTTGATCTATTCATGCCAAAACATTCTTACTAATGAAAGTCATCAGAAAATTGTCTAATAAGGTAATTTAGAAGACAGTTCACATCTAGCATATGATCAAAAGGCACTTAACTTGCTGTTCCTGCCTCCTCTCCCCCAATAAACACATGGTTTACTAGCACTGATAAGCTTCAAAATGGTTTTGAACATCTGGGAAAGGGGCTGATCAGCTCCAGACAATTGTTGGACTCTAAGTAGACCCAGGAACAAAGGTCATGATAAATGAAACCACTGCTTTGGCTCCAAAATTGCTTCAATCATCTCCAGACAAAGCATGATTGAAATGCATCTATCAGTGGATAGCATCTGGAGAACACTAAAAATGTTTTGATCAGAATCTGAGTGGCTTCTTCCAAATGAAAATAATTTTAAGATGCCATGGCAATTTTTTACAACCACACTTGGGGCTAATGTTTCCTTCTGTAGCATTGACCTTGTTTTTCTACAGTGTGTAAAAAATCAATATAATAATGGTACTGCAGCAAAATTTCAGCTTGCTCTTGGCTTACTTTAAATAACTTCATTGTCTCCTTTCCCTCTGTCTACATCTGCTGTATGTGGCACTTTCAGTTATTAAAATGAAACCAAGTTGAAAGAAAATGTTAAATATCATAAAAAGAAACCCAGCAGCGCTTCTGTCTCACTTTGCCAGCACTGTGGTCACCTTTACCATTTGCCAGGTTTTTCTGTTCCCAGCTGTTCTACCTGAATCTGCATGCAAAAAGAAACCCCAACCCCAACTCCAAGAATATCAAATGTACTTTGCAGTTCTACCAGAGCTAATTTTTTTGGTTTTTTTAAAAGGAAAACTCACCCTCTTTCCTCCAATAATATATTGGAACAAAAAAGCCCAATAGTTTGCTAGTGACTTCCATTCTTTGGTGCTTAACATTCTCTTACTCCTTAGTGTGCAATTTTGCACAAATGAGCAAGCCTGGTTATAGCAGTTGCACAGTTTAACTCCAACTTGCACTAAGAACGAGGCTTTGAGAACCTTATAGGAAACTATCAACTAAAGAGAAACACCATTCAGCCAAAATTATGACCTTTACTTAGAAAGAGGGACTTTCCACTCCCTCTGGATGAGAACCACATCTACTTGCTGTCAACCACAGCTCTGCCTTGGTTAACAGACAAGAAAAGCATTCCCAAAAGGAAAGTGGGAGCAGTAAGTTCCAGGGAAAGCCACAGAAAGCCCAAACATAGGCAGTGGTGAAAGGAAGGAAGCATTTGCTCTGCCTGGGCCTCTCAGAAGCATGGGGACATTCAGTCTTGGAGCAAGAAAGACCTACTCTGCTGTATGCACAACACAAAAAATAATTATAAAGACACAGACGGCTCATATAAATTCATTTTCCTACTCTCAGCTATCCCATGAATGCAAGCCTTACAAAAGGGACAGATGACGCTCCATCTCTGACATCCCTTCAACATATCAACCCCATTAAAAACAAACAAAAAAACCAACAAAAAAACCCCCAAAAAACTCCCCAAAAAGAACAACAAAAAAAAAGAGGCTGAATTCTTACTTTGGTACTGGAAGCTGGGGAGGAGTTGGCCACCAGGCTGGTGATGACATCGCTGTTGCCAGTGGTGCAGGCAGCGGTGGCCGGGGTGGGGAGGCGTGAGGGGACGATGGGCAGGGGCAGCAGTCCGGGGCGGGAGCTGCTGGTGGTGCTGGCGACGCTGCTGCAGTTGGTGCTGCCCACGTGGTTCCCGTTGGAGCTCCAGTCCCGGCGATCCCAGGCACGGTACTCTCTTTCAAACCGGCTATGGTGCCGTGACATCTCGGTGGCGGGCGGCTGCGTCTCAGAGGGAACTCGAGAGCCTGCCTGGAAGATTAACGACAACGAGGAGTTAGGGATGAGGGCCCAGCACAGGGATTGTACTCTGCAACCACGGGGCAAGACCCTGTCTTGCCTCCTCTGCCTTAGCAGAGCACTGTTCCTCCTCTTGCCCCAGCTGAACATCAAGAGGAAGAGAGCGGCGTTACAGTGAATATTAATCTAGAACACAAATGAGAGATTTTAGACAAGTACAAGGACACAGTGGAGAAGCCAGTCCTACAGACCTGAAGGAACACCATTTGCCCAAACTCTTTAGCAAAATAGCAAGCAAAACCACACAAACTATGAAAAGCCAAGTAAGAATAAAGTCATAATTCAATGTTCTGACAACAGGAAAACATTCCAAACAGCTCCATCTTGCAGTTTTCTCAGTAGCCTTCAGATCCTTTCTGAAGCATCTTTCCTGTACCTGACACATGACCAAATATTGATGGTAAAGACTGATGCCTTAAGTTTTAGCTTTCACATTTTCCAGATTCTGAACTGCATTAGTATATAACTGTGAACTTCATATAAAATAGGCAAGTTCTCTTCACAGTTCAGTTAGACAAAACAATCCTTTTCCAGCCTGAGAACCAAGGACACAGTTACAGGTTCAGGCCCATAAAGTATGAACAACAGCAAATTGAGGATGAGGAGAGCAATCTGGAAGGATGGGACTTCATCCAAGTAAGCTGTAATTGGACAATTAACCCCAATAATGGACCAAAACTTATAAAAGTGTGAAAACATGTGACCCATCATCCATCTTGGGTATAGGCACGGCTGGGCTCTTGTACTGCCCAGGGTGTATCCTTTGAAGGCCTTTTTTTAATAAATACCTACTTCATTCCTTTAACACTGTCTAACCTCTGTTCTAGGTAGCCTCTCAAGGCATCAAGATCAAAGAGAAAAAAAATCTACCTGCTAAATCTACCCATTACTTCTCTATTTTCAAAGCCAAATACTGCTTCACACAGCCCCCTTTTTGCTAGACTTCCTCACTGGAAGCTCCTACAGGAATATTTCACTCTGTGACACCTCTCCACAGCTCTCCAGGGCAGGCCAACATGTTCTGTCTCCTCCTGTGCCTCTGGCTAGACTTAAAACACTTAATAGACATAGGTGATCTGTGACCAAGTTGTTCTGTATGATCACCCTTGTCCTTATCACCCCTCAGTCTTTGTTATCCACAGATTGCATCTGCCAGGTGAGGGATGTCTTAACACAATGTTGGGAGTCTTGACTCCCAACATCTAACTTTAGTTCTGATAATTATATGTTACATAGCCTAGAGCACTTACTGAAGTCTTCCTGGCAAGGTCTCCTAATGTGCAGAATGGTGGCAGTAATGCTATTTTCCCAGCAGAGTTTACAGCATTTGCAATAGAAGAAACAGTATAAATAAACTGTAAATGTATTTATTTCCATAAATAAATAATGAGTATCTAGGTCACTGCAGTACCTGATTTATTTTATTTGCATCACATGATCCACTAAGTTCTTTGTAATAATGACACCAGGTCAGTGGAAGCAATGTTGTTTCACAAATTCTTAGATATAAAAATGGATGGTAAGAATATCTGCTTAAAAGGATTGTGGAGGGAGCCAGAACTAAATTCACACAGAAAGCTGAAGACAAGAAACTTCTTAAGATAGATAAAAAACTGAGAAGTGTTATAAAACAGTGTGCCCAATGACAATGTTAGTTTTTCACCTGGTAGAAATTAAAAAGGCAAACAAAACCAATAATTATGCCTAAAGGATGAAAGGTTCAGCTGGTTCACTAGAGAGCTACTAGCAAAGAATACTCTTCCTCAGTTAAAAATTCAATAATATAAATGTATATTACAAAACCCTGCCAAATTCCCTCCCACAATCATTATGTTCAACAGAAGGCCAAACCAACCCTCCCAAGAAGCTACATTTTTGATGGTTACATTGTCCCTCTTCAGGAATGAGCATCTCCAGCAAGAGCCTACACTGGGGACCACACCATAAGGTTGTTGGTTTGACCACAAAATTAACATTCCTCTTAACCCAAATATTCTTTTCTCTAGTAGAATGTGATGCAACATTTGACTTGATCATTTGAGGGCTGATGGTTCTGGTATTTATTTAGATTCCTCTGTCTTACATTTTTGTGGCCATCTGATACTTTCATTCAGAAAGCTAATTCTGTATTTTCCAGAGGACCATGTGAGTTCAGCTGTACAATGACCACAGGAGACACCAGTACTGTGAAAGCTGCTGTAGTGAAAAAAGAAACTTTTCTTTTAGGAGAGGTGAAGAAAGCAAATTTTTTCTCTAGTGAAAACAATCTCAGAATAAATTCAGTACCTAAACGAAGTGTCTTTAAAGGTTAGAAATTCCACAGGTATAACCTCGCTTTCATTTATTTTATAACCATTTTGCTAAGTCAGGCAAAAAAGGAGCCTGCAAACTGCAAGCTGCAATTTCAAAATATCCTTTATTATTCCTTGCCTTTGAAAAAGTTTCTTTTTAATCCCAACAGCTTCCACTGCCGTATGAAGCTATCTTTTGTGACTGTTTGGATGGTGGCTGTCAATTGAATGCCCTTCTCCTCTCAAGCTTGAGGATCTGCATTAGCTGTATTAGTGTACTCCTTGACAAGGCAGCCAGGGAGAACCAAATCACATCTCCCCCACCCACCCACACTCCTGAGCACATCTGACATTTAATTCAGCGGAGAGCAGTGGCACACATGCACACAAGTCAATAGCAAGCAGTTTTTGCCACACGATCCCAGGCACCCTGCCCCCAGCAATTCTACTATCAGATGAGACTGACAGGCAAGTACGTCAATAACAAGCAGGAAAAAAAGACTGTGACTAAGCCACGCATTAAGAAGTTTACTTAAAACCCAACACCCTCTTCATGAGCACATTCACTTCTCAGTCCAGCTACTGTATTTCATGGTATTTCCAATGAAAAAAAAAATAGCTGGGGTTAAACATCATTCTTCCCCCCCTCCCAATACACTGCATTAAATATACACTACTTGTTTCAACGTGTCCTTTTTGGATGGGTACAAAGATACTTGACAGCAACAAGATGTGCAGAAAAAGCGGAGGGGATAACTATCTAATAAATGAGTATTAAACTGCTAGTGCTTGCTATTTAAAATTAGAAAGAATAGAAAATGTTTTCATAAATAGCTGCTGGGTGAGGTAAGAAGTGGGTTGTGAACAGACTAGCTAATTTTTAAATGTATTTTTAGATCCAGAGTTTATGCTTTGTCTAGACTATTGTTGTTGAGGATCATAATCAAAATAATAATGCTTTAAGCATATTCTGTACTCATAAGAAAAACTTCTCCAACAGCGCGTCCCAAGTCAAGCGTAATCATCACATTCCTCTGCACAGAACTTGACACAGGGCAGCATAAACCATCTTGAGAAACAGCAGAGATAGAGCAGAGGCCAGTGGAAAATTCACTTGAACAGCAGGGAGGGCAGCAGTCACTGCAGTCCAAGATCACAGAATCTGTAAGGTTGAAAAGGATCTCCAAGATCATCGAGTCCAGCCACTACCCTAACCCTGTCACTACCAGTTCCACAATATCTGATTTTAGGCTACAATTTTCCAGATATGTTGAGATTTTTTTCCCCCTAAGAATAAACAAAACAAAATAGAAAAAAAAACCCCTTTCTGTTGGGGAGACAGAGGGAAGGAGAAACATCAATGCCTAATACTTACAAATAGCAACATCAATAGCTACAATTAATTCATGTGTTTTTTACCTTTTTAAGGGAAGTTTTCCTCAATATTCATGTGCAAGCATTTTCTCTTACCTAAATTTAGACCCTGTAAACAACACTGGGGAAGAGAAAGAAGATTCTTACCCTGTATTTTAGATACTGCCCCAGCTAAGCCTTGGCTAATTACAGATCTATCAACCTCAGTTGTGGTTTCAGCTAGCATGATGTTCCACACTGCCACATGCAGGAGCCAGTACTACAGCAGATAAGCTTCAAGCTATCTTAGATATGTCTACCCTACATCAGAGCCAGAAACCCATGATGTATACAGAGCCAGCAAGAGAAAGAATGTATGATTTGTGTATCTCAGACCCGTAGTCCATGAGGAGGCATATTGCACGCTGTTACTGCTGAAAATCCCTCTGTACACCCAATCCAGCTGGCATGCTGTCTGGTGAAGGTGCTGAAGTCAGTGAGACAGGCCTTCCCTCACCCTCTACTCAAGACGTAATCACTGGAGTAGCTGGGTATCTTTAATCTCTACTAGAAAGGAAACGCGCTCCCGTTTGTCACATAGAATCAAAGGATTTTATTGTGCAGCCAAAAGGAACAAAAACTCTCTAAGAGGGGAAAAATCCCCCACCCTGCTAGAGAGAGAGAAAAGAAGAGAGAGAAGCCCATAGCACTTACTGGATGAACTGATAAATTCAAAGCAAAAAAGGAGATCAAATTGGTAATAAGGGAGGGCTGTGGAAAGGGCTATAAGCTAAAGAAGAGAGCTCGAGCAACCAGAGGTAAATACAAATCCCATGACAAATCTAAAATGAGATTCAGTGATATGGCAAGGCAAAAAGTCCCCAAGACCGCATCACTGTGCATGTGCTGCACAAAGAATGCCAGAACACAGCCTGCTTTGTTTCACACAAGGGTTATGCAGGAGCCAGGCATGAGGATTATACATGCACCTGACCCCACCCCCCATCATTTACTTTCAGAGAAAGATGGGTTTGGGAGGGTAGACCAGGAGTGGGTAATAGACAGATGAAACAGTACCAAACACCTTCTGAGGAATGGGACAGGATCTCTCCCAACCCTACAAGGCCAAAACATGCAATGCAGCATGTAAGAGAGACCATAAAAAGAAGTTACTTTAAATCCACCCCTCTCAAGGCAAAGTAAAATATACATGCACTCCTGCTAGAGAACATCACTTTTTCTACAACCAAGAATTTTAGACATATTTCATACTAACAGCGTGCTCAACAAGAATATTTGAGAAAGTTTTTGGCAAAATGCGAGTGTCTTTGGGACCCAGATGTAGGGTACTTACACAGATGACGACATTCAGCCTCCAAATTTACCCTGAACACTTTGGCCATTTGGAAATCCTCCTACCATCTTAGCACAAAACCACCTTCCTCCTGGTACTCATTTTTCACCGCATCTCTTATGCAAGCTCATTTGTTCCTTGTTTCCACAGCTTCCACAGACACACAGAGGAAAGGAAAAGGCCAGCGGCGTGTGAGATAGCAGCGTGCTGTCCTCAGGGCTCTTACCAGGTTCAAACAGATCATTGCTGCAGATTTATTAAACTCAAGTGGTTAACATTTCATTTTATGCTCAATACATTTAAACATAGCCCTTCTTCCCCCAAGCCCAAAATACTCACTGTTCTGCAGAAAAAATGTTTCCTATTCATGTTTCTCTAAATGACAGTCCGGGCTCGAGCCTTTGAGCAGCTTTTTGCCTGCTTTCCACACTTATCTAGTCAAGGTCTCCTTAAAGTGCCTGTCCCCACAGATATAAATATAAGGAAAAACAGGCTTTCAGCCAGTCTGAAGCTAGAGAATCAGATTTCTTAGACTATTAGTCAACTTCATTAAGTGATTTCAAAAATAAAGGTCAAGCTTTTAATTTAAATTTTTCCTGGGTAAGCGTTTGTTTCTAAATTTACCTTTTAAATAATATTACAGAAACATGATAGGCGAGAGACGCTGGGAGACAGTGACGGAAGTAGATCTGTGGTCATTAGGGAAATGGCAGAAAAGGAGAAAGAAAGAACCTGAAACTTTAAAATACGCAGCTAAATAATCATACATGTTTTCAGATAGGGTAAATGGAGTACAGGTAAAATAGCCCATTAGAGAGCTTCAAAAGCAGTTAAGTGCATGTAATGCCTGAGTATTTTATGAGATCCACAGAAAAAAAAAAAGAAAAAAAAAAGAAAAAAAAAGAAAAAAAAAAGAGGAAGAAGAGAGATTTGCTGGAATCAGATCTAGCATGAAGAACTGTAACTGATAAAAAGAAAGATGTCTAAGTAGCTAAGTCTGAATGATTTCACACATATGCTGCAGGGGAAATATTACGGCATGCAGTTATATCAGAGCCTACCGACACAACAACCTCTCCGCAGGCACAGGTCTGAAGATGTAATTTATGCATATGGCACCAAAATCACATCTAAATACATCATTATTATCAAAAATTCTGGATATAAGTCAATCGTCAGGTCATACATGTACACATCTTTAAGAAAATCAAAATAAAACAAAGTACTAGTAGTCCTGCTAGCTTCAGGAGCAACTCTTCAGCAATGTGCGAAGCAAAATGTTTTATTCGAGCTCAATGTTTTTTATAACCTACAAAGACTTTCGTAGACACATAGAGAATCACTGTTACAAGCCTACATGGATCTGACTAATCCATTTTCACAATTTTTACTTAACTATTTTTTTTTTCTGTTTGGGTGACTTCAGTGAAAGAACTCTCAGTTAGACAAATGCAGAAGGAATGCAATCAAGAGATTCAGTAAAGCTGTACTACATGCAGCTGTGTAGAAAGATAAGATCCAGAAATATTTGAGAGGCAAGGAAACAACTTTATTATCAAGCAAGGTC
Source organism: Acrocephalus scirpaceus scirpaceus (assembly GCA_910950805.1). Taxonomy (NCBI): domain Eukaryota; kingdom Metazoa; phylum Chordata; class Aves; order Passeriformes; family Sylviidae; genus Acrocephalus; species Acrocephalus scirpaceus. The sequence goes on along the minus strand of OU383775.1, from coordinate 107,595,835 downwards.
TACTTTTGTAAACCCCTGATTTAGTCTTGTAAACAGTTGTAAAGCTCTTGTAAAATCCAAGACAAGGCAGAGAGACTTGAGCTGCTTTGCTACAATCAGATCTTACAGAAAAAAAAAAAAAAAGAAGGGAAAAAGAAGCCCAAATCCTAACCCTGTAAGTGATAAAGGAGCAGTAGATTAAAGAGATTATATAGGATTTAATTTTCCAAATATATGCTGGAGGAGGTGATGCTTTGGGACATATTGAAAAAAAATCTAAGCATGAACACAACAGTGTCATCTCAGCAGAAAGCTCACTATGCAAGAAGCAAAAATGAGGTTTTTGCTTTGCTATCTCAAAACATTGTAGAAAAGTTTGTGCACTTTTATTTCTGACTACTTCAGATGCATATGGTAATCTTCCCTTTAGGTAAGTAGAAAGAAAGATAAACTAGACTATCCAAATAAAGAAGAAAAACTTAGTCATGATGCACATGAAACCACACCTTGCAATTTCTTTCCTTCACAGATGACAGAATATAACCTTCCGAAATGAGGGGTAATTAAAAAATCTCTAAATCTCTAAGTGTATGTTTTATTACTAAGCTTCTAGGAAATTTATCTTCACTGTGATAATTTCCTATATACAATAATTTGCTTTTCAGATACTGATATTTTTACAATCTGAGCAGAGTGGGTAACACATTCTTCAATTCATGGATCATGAGCATTGGCAGAGTGAGGTAAGTTCACAAAGGTTCACAGTGGTCCTGATGCTCACACTGCTGGAACAGAAGGTGAAGATGAGTCCCGTCTTGCATCCTGCTGCTTGCCAAACCTGAACACACACAAACTCATGAAGTTTACACCAGGTGCAGGAGTTTCCTTCTGCAGATGCTCCTGACATACAAATTTCTTAGACTATTCTAAAAGGCCTCCATCCACGTCCACAGATGTATTTATCATCAATTATAAATTGATAGAAAGTATGTCAGAATATACTGGTTTGCGGTATGTATTTGGATAAAATTCCTAACTCCAGGAGAAAACTACTAAATCTATTTCTCTCTCTTCAAGCTTCTGTTGGAAAGATCTCCCAGTTGATCTGGTTCTCCCCTATGGCTTTGTTGCAAACCATCCCCGCAACCTTACAAAAAGCTCTGCACAAAATTCAACCCTCACCACCCTCCAGCCCCCAAAATCAATTCTAGATGCCACTTCCTGCAGATTCTTGGTCTTTCCAAGGACCTTCTAAAGCAACAAGACTGGAATTTTACACAGTAGTTTTGTAAATGAAAATCCACCTGAACTTTTCACAAAGGCGTAATAACTTCCTCAGATGTCTCCGCAGGGTCCAGGGTAGCTGGCAGTGTCTGGAACCCAGCCTTGTTAAAAACGGAGAGAGAGAAAAACATAATGTCCCTCTGTAACGCTCCTGCTTGCAAAACACTGCCCAAAACATTGACTTCCCTAATTAAATTATCTCATTAGCATGAAAAGCAAACGAAAGAAAACCAAATGCCAAGAGCTGCTGTGTTAAAGGCCAGTTCGAGGAGGGTTTGTGCAGGAAGACTTGCACAGCAGAGCCGGTGGCCAACACCTCGGCACAGGGGCTGGCAGGATGACAACTGGTGGCCAGGGTCCAGGGGTGCCTGGGGACAGATGGGAAGGGGAGACAGGGACACGACTGGATGTCTTCAGGGGAAATGGGCCATCCTCTCAAAGTGCGTTAAGTGGCTGCCAGGACCTGACATACCTAATCTTGCCTAAGACTTCATTGTTAATAAGGCAGAAATTTAGAGTAAGCTACTGTCAGTGTTGCCAAATGTCACAAAATAAATCTCACAAAATTTAATTAGCAGGATTTTGGCTCTTTTGGGGATGGTTTCTTAGGTGGGTTGGGGGGGGGTGGTAGGAGCAGGGGACTAGGTCTTCAAACTACATTTTGGACAAGGCAGGAGAAATTTCCTTTTATTTACTGCTATTCTCAATTTTCCAGGCCCTGAAGAAGACTGATCAATCAGTCAAAACTATTACAGGAGAAAGCTCTCTGCCAAGATAAGGGTTAAATGCAGCGTATTTTACAGCATCAGATCTCTGGATCACTTGGAGTGCTGCAAAATGCTGTAATAAAGAAAACATACTTCAAATTTCCCTCTTAGAGGATATTTTTGGGTCATCCCACCCCATCACTGTTCACATTTAAAAAGCTTCAGCCAGCACCAGGTGAAGTAATAAATATTCTCTTCCAGGACTGATGTCCTCTGACCACACAGAATTTTCTGACACATTTTGTTAAAAGGAGACATGTATCACTCCCCCAAATCAAGAGCACATGTAGACTTACAGAACAGTCCCTAACCATCTGATATACAAAAAGAGCTTATTCCATTCAAATTGCCCCAGGAGGGAAAAAAAAAAAATCATAGAATCAGAGTCATTTAGGTTGCAATAGGTTGCAAAAGTAGCACAGTCCATAGCAACAGGCATCCAAAGGCCTTCAGGGCTTTAACATGATTTATGGCACATTGAGGTATGAAGGTGCAGTTATCCCAATCCTCCAGCAAGTAAGAGAATTCCCAGAGAATACATAACATCTCTGACCCACAGAGAATAACTACAGTTTTTCCAACTTCTGGTGCCCTAAATGTGTGTCTGCCACTAACCTCCACTCACAAAGCCTCACAAGCCTGCTCTTCACTTAAGGAGACACCAGTATTCTTGCTGTACTTCCAGAAATCACAGCGAGTCCGGAGTAGAGTTTCTCCGCTTATTTCTGAACTTCCATCTTTTTGCTTCATGGCACTGGTACCATTAGTACCAGCCCATCAGTACCAGCCGCTCTTTTATCTGGCTGGAAATACTGGGCTGCTCACCCGCAGACACCTGGGGATTTCAGATCAAAACATTTCCTTCTCAGAGCACGTCACTGGAGTTGGCCAGAGCCCACGTTATCTGTCCATCTGCAGTCACAGCTCATCACCCCTCGTGGCCTAGCCACGTTTCATAAAATGGATTGACTTTATTTTCAGCTGGTTCAATAGAGTAAGTATCACTTACATCCACTTGCTATTTTTGTTTTGTTTTGAAAGACGATGCATCAAGAACCAGAGGGACAGTGCCACCATCCTAATGAATTAATACCACAGCCAGTATCAAAGTTAACTGCATCTCTGCTTGCTCCTCTGCCTCTTTAAACGCTATTCCTGTTATCATTTCTTCCACCATCCTTTCTTGCTTCTCACTTAAAATTGGCCTAAGTGACTCATGCTTTATCTTTTCAGCTGTTGGATGAAGGCTGTTTGCTAAATGCAGGAAATCAGCAGCCCACCTTTTCTAGGCCAGAGGTCTGCAGCTTTTAATTAGCTGCTTTAGAAGTAACAGGATCAAATAATAAACAGATCATGAACCACTCACCATATTCCTCTCAAGATATGTTAGGTGATGTAGAACCTTTCAATACTATAGAGAAATCAAATCATGTTTGCCAAGCACTTACTTAAATATACATTTAAGAATACCAAGAATCTAGTTAAAAATATAAGTTGAAAACTACTAGATTTGCAAAAACTGGCCAACATGTTTTGCATTTTATTCTGAATAGCAATCATTCATTTTCATTCCACCGAAGCTGTCAAAAATTCTATATGCAGTCTTGTAGTGAGGCTGTTATATACATGCCAAATGCTTGTATAGAAAACATCTGGACTTGCTTCTGTTCCAGGATTTGCCAAAGAATAAGTCTATCTATTGTTTTTTTTCTTGTGACTTTTATTTTTTTTCTCTCTCTGCTGTGCCTCAGGTAGTTTTTCTTAAAATGAAATCATTAAAACAGGCAGAAAGAGCGGAGGAAGGAGGAGTAAGAGCTCTAGCATCTGAGTAATCTTCCAGTGGGACTAATTTTACTAAGTATTTGTGCTGCTGCTACCAGTCAATGACTACAAGTATTATTGAGAAACTAAAAAAAATAAAAATTAAACTACATTTAGGAAAGTATATTGGCATAGAGAAAAGGAAAAACACATATGCTGTTCTATAAACTAGAAGTTCCGTTTACTGAAATGTCCTCAATATCAATATAAAATGTATTAACATAAAAACCCAACTTGCTGTTCCCTGATTTTGTATTCATTTTACATCCGTACTTCTCCGAGGCAACAGATCAGAATGGTGCATTGCCTTCCCCTCAGGCCAAGTGTAATAAACAGGCAGGTGTAATATAAGGCTGCAGTGTCTCAGCTCTCCTCCCCAACAATTGATCTTCCAGCCCAACGGTGTGATTCCGTCTTGGTAGCTCCCTTCACGTGCCTCATTCTTGATCGGTCAATTATTTCAAATCAAGCAGAATTAAAGTGTTATTTTTGTGAGGGAGGATGATATTCACCAGTGACCAACATGAAACTAATAAACTAATTTCCCTTTACTGCCTTGGGCAAAACAGAAAAATCCAGGTCTATGGGAGAAAGACAGCAGCTGTTTCATCAGTCTGTTGCCCAAATGTGTTTGCCATTTACTATCTTTAAATTGAATTTTTGCTCACAGGACAATTTTGGGAACAGAAGACAACAAAAAGAAAACAACAAAAAAGGCAGTGGTAAGGATGTATGAATGTTCAATACAGAGCTGTGCAATGCAAGCTTCCTGAGAGGAGGGGACAGCACTCTCCTGTTCTCTGAAACAGAGCATATTCCTCCTGTCAGTAGCGAATTTATCCAGTAGATGTCAACACCAGCAAAAAGTATGTGTAAAGCCAACCTTAACAGCAACAGTACTCACTTCAATTTACAGTAGCACATAAGGGGACAGTTTAATATTTGGAAGCATTGCATATTTATCTGCTACCGTCCCATCCTTGCATCTTCCTGAACGGATCTGGCCTGGCTCATCTGTCCATAAACATATGTAGAGCAAAATAATTTGGTTTTTGCTTTTAGAATAATTTTGTCTGGTCTGCTGAAAAATTGCTGATGAGTATGTGATTACTTTTGGATTGGATCAGATGAAATTTTTCTGAGGAGGTGCAGGGAGGAGGGGGGAAAAATACTACTAGAAGCAAAATCTTCATAGTTATTAAATATAATCTGAAGAGGTCTGTTCCCTTCTGACCTTCCACTTGCGTGGTTAAGCAATGCAATGATTTCATGGATTTTGCTCCTTCCTCAAGAAGCTTCTCAGCCTACAAGAGTGACCTGCAACTCCCATGCTGACCCCAGGTCAACAAATACTTGTTGTTCCTGTGAGGTTTTTTTGTTTTGCAGTACACCAAGGACAGTCTGTTGTAAGCCTTTAAGTGTTATTATCACTCAAAAGACTGCATTTGCTGACAAGTTTTAACCATGCAAAAACACAAGGCCATTGCTGTTGACACTTTTAAATCTACTATTAAGATCTTACTGTTTGAACAGCTTGTGTGTAGAATCTGAAGTACAGATTTCTGTTTCCTTTTTGTTTATTTTTAGATAAACCTTGTGTTTCTACTCTGCAATGTTTGCATTTGGCTGCTGAGCATGCAGTAACTGCATACACTATATGCATTGCTTAGAGACACTGCCTCGCAGTCCATCAGGTTTTTGGAATAGATGAAAAGAAAAGGGAAATAACAGATCATTTTCCTGATTGATTAATCTTTCTTCACATTGCCATTTCCCCATACACATGAGAAGGATAACCAGAAGTATGTTGTGACATCTAATAGTGAGCTGTTGAAGCAAATTATTTTACTACTGCTACAAAACTTACTATGGAGTTTGTTTTCAGAGATCTAAAACATAACAAAGAGACATAAATGAAAATATTACAGAGACATCACTATGAGCATTTATTCCTCACGTGCAAAACCTTACAGCTTTTGCGAGAAGCATCCATCCAATGATGCTGTTGCAGCTTAACTGATCAGTCTGGCTTAAAATTCAGGCTCTCTGTGAAGGCACAAACAGTGGTCAAAGGCTGAGACTGAGAATTACCATCATCTAAGGAATTCTTAAGCATCAACAGAAGCAATCACGGGAAGATCAGGCACAGGTACTGTGCTCCCAGTAAATAATGGGAACAGATGATGGCACTTGAGAGAACGATGTCAGAGCCCCGAACACCAGGGAATCAAATGCCAAGCCCCATGCGGCATGAGGCGCCAGCAGCACACCCCATTTTGGGAAGCCACGTCCTGCTTGCACAGCTCTGGGTGCCGGCACGTACTACCCAAGACAGAGCCATAAATAGTTTGGGAGATAAGACGCATATCTTATGAGGCACACCGCAGTTTCACAGCCAGGGATGAGCAATTCTTTTAATTACCATCAGCATTTTCTCCGAATCCCCATCTCAAAGAAGAGATGGAAACTTTTGATTTGCTGTGACACCTTGATTGCCGCACGGATGAGTCACCACACCACTCTTGTTAGTCTTACGACTTTACAGATTTTTAGGCCAAAAAGCACAGGAGGCTGTTACAATTGCTCTGCTCTGACTCTGAACAGCACAGCTCTCCCGGCTCATCCAGCAGCCTTCCTGCCGGGCACTAAGAGGGACCAGGAACACCGTACATAAAATTATAATACATGCCTAAGCTTGCCTGCAAGCACACTAAAGTTCCCTCTCAAAAAAAAAAAGAAAAAAAATGTAAAATTAATGATCATTAACCCATGTACCTATCAACATCTTTCTTTCTAGCAGTTTCTCTGACCTGGGGAGGCTGCAGGGATGGTGCCAAAGAGGGAGGCAGGGGTGGCCCTGTGCTGCCCACAGCCAGTTCTAGGTCCCCACTGCAGGGAACCACAGAGCCCTGCAGCCAAACTGGTGGGGCCTCTGTAAACATTCCTAGGAAAGGGCAAGAACACTGCACAGGCAATGAGGAATAAGGGAAAAGAGTGTAAGAAATAGCCCTGCTGATACCAAGGTCAAAGAAGGAGGAGAGGGAGAAAGTGCACCTACTGGAGTAGGTGTGACCCTGCTGCCCATAGAGAGGACCATGATGGAAACTGATCATAGAAATCATCCTAGAACGGTTTGGGTTGAAAGTGACCTCAAAAATCCTCTATTTCCAACACCTCTTGCCATGGGCAGGGAAACTTTTCACTAGACCAGGTTGCTCCAAGCCCCATCCAACCTGGCCTTAATCACTTGCAGGGATGGGGCATCCACAGCTTCTCTGGACAACCTGTGCCAGTGTCTCACCACCTTCACAATAAAGAATCTCTTCTCAATATCCAATCTAAACCTGCTCTCTTTTAGTTTAAAGTCATTACTCCTTGTCTTATTACTATGCCCTTGTCCATCCCCAGCATTGGTTTTTTCCTCAAGATATCCACACTATAGCCCACGGAAGACCTCTCCTCATGGAGAGCAACGCATTCTGAAGCAGGATTCAGGCAGGAGCTGCAGTCTGTAGAGGAGTATCCATCCTGGAACAGGTTTATCTGGAGGAACTGCAGCCTTGCCAATTTTAAATTTTTTTTCCAGAATCTCTCAAGGCAGTTTATGCAATCATCCTCAGTAACAGTAGAGAGGAGGGACAGAAAGGACTGAGTATTTCTGTATCTGCAATATATTAGTGTATTTATGAAAGACACCATGGAGAAGACCTTCTACATAATTTCAAAGGCTGGGTTTTGCTTAATTTCATGCTTTGAAGACATGCATTCCCAGTTTACTTAATTTTTTTTCCATGCGTTCTATTATTATCTTTTTGCCTATCCACTTGTAAACAATTTCTAAGCTGATGTAAGTGAACGAGCTGTTTGGAATGATCTTCACAGATGGAGTGCTCTACTAACTGCTTTCCTGAACAAAGTACATATCCATACCATTTCCTTGATCTTCTAGGTAAGTAATCACATGCACTGAGGATGGATTAGACATACACCTTCGAAATAATGCCAGTCTATAACTAGATGTCTTATTTCCTAGCATTCCCATAATGGCCCCATTACATGCTTGATTACTGTGGCCAGGCTAAATGGAGCCATTTGTTTAGAACTTTCTTTTCTTCTTTTATTAGCAGAAAAGTACAACTTTGTTTACTGAATCCTACGATTTTCTGAAGGTATTTTCAGTGTTCCTGAAGACTGCTTCTGCTAATTCTTTAGAGACATACTCTCCAGTGCATTTTGTTCAAAATTCTTAATACTCAGTTTTGCAAGATGTCCTTTCTTCTCCTACTTTGGTCTTCATTCGTAAAGTTACGGTTTCTAGCAAATTTTTCCCACACAGGGTTCCCAGTTCCTAGTATTTTAAGACAATGATAAGCATTTATGTGGCACTCTTTGTCTTCAAAGCACTTTACAAACATTAAATATTTAATGCTCATGGCATCCCTCTTACTCTCAACCCCATTTTACAGGTAGGGAAAGAGACTCACAGGTTAAGTGATTTTGTTTCAAGTCACATCACAAGTTACTGACGGTTGTGAGACCAGAATATATGAGCTCAGATTTTCAGTTCCATACTCATAACTAGACCAGTCTTGTTCTTTCATTTTAAATAATATAAATAATGAAAATCCTTACTCTTGTTCAGAGAGAATGTATCTCTTTGGAGGTTCTAAATACAACAACAACAAAAAACACCCACAGGAAAAGCACCCCAAAATGACCCAGGAGGGCAGCCACCAGCTTTGTAACCCATGTCTTCCCCTGCCAGTGTTTTAGAGGGAAACCCACAACTGGAAATTATCACGAAAGGGGCCAGCATGTTTTCAGGCATTCATATATAGCCAAATGCACAGACACACACACACACAAATATATTCTCAACCACTGCCTAAACCAAGAACAGAGACCTTCCAGCCAGAGAAGAATTTGCAATTTAAAAACCCAAGTACATTTCAAAATGGCATCACTAAAGAGCTTTGGTATTTGATAAGAAGATTACAGTACATTCAATTGCATACAGCAAAAGCCTTTTAAAATAAAGTACAGGAATAGTGAAGCCAGGCATTTGTGACTAGATAACACAGAGCTAATCGGGCAGTGCGAAAGGTGTGCCCTGCTGCAGGGAGTGTGCAGGAGCCAGGCAGCTTTTGGAACTCAAATAATGAGGGGATTTTTTTTAGCTTTAACATTTTTCATAATCTAAGCAGGAGGTCTAAACACAGGCTGTATGCAACACTAACTGTATTTCCTTTAACAGGCTCCTATGGGAACAAATGTTCAGTGTCAGGCTGGTACTATACGTCCATTTAATTGAGCTGAGAGAACTCTACTGCCCTCGAAGAAAGCTCATCTCTTCTCTCCATGGATGTGACTGTAGAGCTAGCAGATAATATCTCACTCATTATTTATACAACCACGTAATTATCTCCCAGAGACTCCCCATTTTGTGGAAGTTTCTTTTTTGGAAACATCATCTGTTGGCTGAATGGAAAGCCAAATCCAGCCTCAGATCCTGTGACAGTGAGTGCCAGAGCATCCTTTGCTACCACGTATAAGAAACAGCACGGGAGTCTGCAGTACCATTCACATGGGGGACATGCTCCTGGCATTACACTCGTTCTGTTTAATTCTCTTGCAAAATGCAGGCATGTGTGCAAGATCAACAGTACACAAAACACACTTAGAATTTTAGAGAAACATGGTAATGGTAGGAGCCAAACAAAAAATAACTGCATATTGCACAATTGCCTCCTCGGTGCCACTGGGTTCTGTCTTACACTGCTCCAGTGCCACCAGATCCAAATACCCTCGATACCTGTTTAACCATGACAAAATTATCTGAGGTCAAGAATGTTATTATCCCTCCTCTTCAGCTGGCGACCTGAAAATGGAAAGAATATGAACCAAAACTAGAAGATGCCCTCAGCTAGGGAGAGCAGTGGTCAGACATTATATCCAATATAAACATGTGCAAAACCCCTCTGCCTTTATGTATCTCACAATCTGCAGGAAGTCACATTATTGCTAATAAAGCTACTTAGGTGCCCAACGTCCTGCTGTTGTACAAACCAAAGGGAACATCATTTGGCCATTTATCACTGCAGGAAATGCTGGAAATTCCCAAATGAGGTACCACTGCCCAAATCCTCTGGTGTCATGTTATGAACCCCTCCAAAACACAGGGATGCTTTGAGTTGAGCACCAAGGGGAGGCAATACAGTGTGACTCATCCTGCCGAGGGATCTGGTTTCCAGCTTTGGCTCCCTATATAACTGAAGCACTAGGCATTACAGAAATCTGCTGGGCTCAGAGTTTCCATGCCAGAAACTGGATGCTGATGAGCCCAGCACGGCCACACTCAGCACTGAGGTTAAAGCTCTCTTTCAGGTGGTGTGGTGCTGCTGGTTTTTAACTCCAGCTTTACACCCAAGACAAGGAGTGGGTATAATCCTCTGCTATTTCAGATGTCCTGTGTGACTCCAGGCTCAGCTCAACAGAGCAGTGGAGTTCGCTGGAGAGAGATAAGAAAAACAAGCAAGGACGTGCCAAATGAACACCATGTCCCCACCACTGTTCTAACAGAGCTTTTAGGCAGACTTAGCCAACACCCACATCTCAGCCAAAGCTCATGATAGGGGGAACTGGTGTTTCTGCAATTCAGCAAGCCTGCCATTACCTTCCTCAGGCAACTCCATGCTCAGCTACTGCATGAGATACAGGCTTCTGCCTTCCTGCTCCGATGGAGGCTGGTTTGTTTTGGTTTTTTTTTTTTTCCCATTTAATTTTGAAGATTATAGGATTTACACCTATTCTGGGAAAATATTTTGTAGCACTGCCATGAAAGAGCAGAGTGGAGCCAACACACACATATTATGAAAGCTCTGGCACTATAATACGTAGCTTTTCTGTTATAAATTACATTGACCAGCTAAAGTACAGGTTACAGTAAAGCCTGCACAAAGTCATATTGTGGCAGTAATGCATATATGGAAGAAAAAAGAAACAACAATTTTCTTGTGCATTTTAATACACTTAGCAAAATGGCCAAGACTGAATTCCTTGTGGAGGGAAAGCCAAACCTTATTCATGAAGTCATTGTGGTTCTGGTTTTTTTTTAAATGAGAAAAACAACTACGCAGTTGTCACAACTAGGGAAATACCACATACCACTGGATTAAAGTCCTTTTCAGGAATGTACAAAACCGTTTGCCATTACTGTCTTTTTTAAATCTTGAACCACTGTCTCTCTGAAGCAACCATGAAAAATTGACTATCACACTCGCTGGCCCTACAAGCCCTCTAAAAGGTAGTGTGTCCATCTCTCCACTCCTCCAATGGCCATGACTTCGGGGTAGCTCAGGGCTCTCTACCCCGGCAGCAGTGGGTCCCCAGAGTGACAGGAAAGGCTTGAGGAAAGCTCAGTGAAGGAGATCCCAAGTTAGATTGGAGGAGGGTTGGGAGGGTGAAGGGGTAACAACATCCCACCTTCAGATGCAGCTTAAACCCAGGACTCTGCAGCCCTCTGATGCCTTTCTCAGTTTTCTCTCCCAGTGTTAACTAATCTTTCAATCAACTTTCCCCCTTTATTCTCACCACACCTCCCATTTCTACTCACTACCTTCCCTTCTATCACACCCAGGTTCCTTTCCCTCCTTGCTTCATGTCCAAGGAAGAATTCCTCCAAGACCTTCCCCCGTCCTCAAACAAGATTGACTCAAATAGGTGGTTTGCAAAACTTTCTTTACTTCTGTTCTCATACCTTTTTGACCTTGTTTTATCCAACTTAAAATCCCTAAGTGAAATCATTAGGTGAGCAAGAGTGACCCTATGTACCAAGAATTTGGCAAGCTGACACCATTAAAAAGAAACAAAGGACTCATATCCTATTCTCAGATGTAGAGAGGAGGAAACTGAGGTGAAGAAGCAGGTGGGAATGTAGTGGTGATAAAATGGAAGTGACAAGCTTATAATTTATTAAGTTTCTAGGCATAGTTTCATCCAAAAACCAGGGGCAAAAGAAGTTCCCTCCTAAATAAGATATTGAGCAGAAACCTCTAAGAGAACCAGCAACCCCATCCTGTTCCAATTCAGCTGTCTACAGCTAACCTCTCACAGGGGACTTTAGTTTTGGACAATTAATTTTATTAGTTTAGAAGGGAAAATGTAAGCAACCAGCAGGAAAACCTGCCAGTCGACCAACCATTTCTATTTGTGATGGAATTCATGGAGTTAATCCCTCAGTGCAGTTTGTTCCAGGAGCATCCCTGCCACATCTCAGTGCTTGGATGAAAAAGAAGGGCCAAAACAGGAGATTATGATTTTGTAAGTAAAAACAAAGCACTGGCTCTCAATAGAATCGTTTTAAGGATGGCATACATTAATTTATTCTCTTCTGCACTGCCTCTGCATACCCGCTGCTGGCAATGTGACAACATATAAGCACTGAATGTTGTGCTTAGTAGCTTAAGAGCTCCAAGACAGATTGTCATTTTCTCATTCTTCCTGGGCCAAAATGTGTTTTCCCAGAAAAAAATAAATAAATCCCCTCTTCTCAAAACAAATACACTCCCCTTCCTCCCCCGCAGTCATCTTCAAATTTTGAGAAGAATTGGAGTGGCACCACCCTTCGAGGAGGCAAAGTAGGGAACGCATCCTCAGGAGGTTTTTATTCTAGACAGAGAGCCTCTCCCCAAGACAGCGTTTTGCCAACACATGGAGAGTTTTGAAAATGAAGGCAAAAGCCTTCCATTTGAGTGAATTCAATGGGGAGGCAGCACGGCACACAGAGCACCGGGGTAATTTGCTCTTGGCAGCCTCTCTCGCTAAGTAGGTGGGCTGCGCTCGGCGCCAATTAGGGGCTGACGCTTTTCCTCAGGTACAATGCGCTGCCACACAGCTCGGACTGTTCCTCCTTCCCTGCATCTGTGTTTACTGTGGCTGCTCATTTCTCCCGTTGGCAAGGGGGATGTTTAATAAAGCAGGCCATTCCCCAGCTACAAAGGCGCTGTATCATCCTTGGGTGTATGTATACATATGGTATGAAATTGAATGCAGCTAAAAGTCAAAGCAACTCCTGCCAGAAATTTTTGATGGCAGCACTGTAAAAGTGACATTGGGGCATGATGCAGTTCTCTGTTTTCTGATACTGGGTGAAAAGGGGAGAGACAGCATGATGGGTTTGGCTCTGAAGTTCAAAGGGGATCATAAGCATGAAGCAAAAGAAGCAATATTCAGATTTCTAAATTCCCTGATTCCAGTTCAAGGTCTAAGTTTTGTTTTGGCTTGTGCTGCTCTACAAATGAAGCCAAAGAGGTTCTCAATCCAGCTTTTGATTTCCTGCCATGCTAAGCTATAGGAACGTTCACATCTAGGCTCTGCTTTGGTCCTGTCTCTAATTAAGGCAGCTTATTTTTTCAAACATGCTACCTGAGACCTGCTGATGTTGCTTCAGGTCATGCAGCCATGCTTCAAACTGCTTTCTGATATACCTAATAGTGCCACAGTGATATGTTCAGCTTATTACTGTAACTGAAGCAGTTGGGTCATGGTATTCTCTGCAAAATACTTCTGTAATGGAGTGGATTAATTTAATGAATGCCATTTACTGCAGCAGAAGTGACAATGATTTGATGTTTTGTTACAATTAAGACTCATTAGCCAGTGACTTTTTTCTTAGTTGTCTGACAACCATAATAGATGTAGCACATCTCAGATACAAAAGTTCTGAACTTCTTTCTAGTCATTTTTAATAAATATGAAGGAAGTGAGAATGAAAGTCTTGGCACTGGGCTGCTTGAAGTGACCTGTTTGAGTGATGCCACATACACCTCCCTGCCTGAACTACCGAGAGGAAACTGCACCAGCTTCCAAGAAATCACTGGATCATACCTGGCACTGAAACTTTCAACCAAACAGCTGGAAGTTTAAATCCCAAACATCTCACCACCTGGCTAAGGCACAAAAAGGCTTTTGAAAAAGCAGATAGAGCCAGGTCTTGATGCTTTTAGCAAGATCCCAGAGCTCTGCCAAGACAGGAATCCCCGCACTGAAGAACCTGCTTGTGGAGGGCCCAGTGTGCTCTGCCATGGGAATGATTGAAAACTCAAACTCAATTTTAGTAACAATCCTTTCTCAGTCAGCATCTGAATGCTGAGAAATGATCCCCACACTCCTCTACCAATGCAAAATCTTTTGTTCCTTGGGAATACAACTCCTTTGCTTTTGCAAATGCTGAACAGCAGTTTGCAGAACACCAAGAAACAGAAACAAAATCCCCTGGGGTCAAAAAAAAGCATTACAAACAAAACCAGTATTGGTCAAGCCAATGTCACTAGACTCCAGGTTAAGTTTTCAGGCTACAAGAAGCCAGAAGCCAAAATAATATTTTTGCAGATGCAGCATTTCCCAGCATTGTTGGGGACAGAAGATCACACTCAGCTGTACAACCTGCAAACATATCTTACTCAGCACAGAAGAGAAGCTACAAAACTAATTCAATTGTCTAAGTCAACAGCATTTAAAATCTGGAGAGCACAAATTGTATATATATTTCTAAAAAACCCTCAGCATTTTACCAATATCCCCCAAATCCTCAGAAAGGCCCATAAATGTAAAAGGTTTAATTTGAAAAAGAAAATTATGTATTAATTGAAGAAGAAAATTCCTAAAAGTACAAATCATCTATTATTCCTTTAAATTCAGCAACTATATTTTCTGAATGTTTTCTGAGTCACTCACACTGATACTTTTTCCTTAATAATAAAAAAGAAACCTAGAAATTTTAGTTTTTAGTTAAACTAAAGTAATAATTTAATTTCACTAGATGCTGTGTAGACGATAACTTCAGAATACAAGGCTGTGAGTGAATAATCCAGCCACAGCAAAATGCACATGTCTCACAAACAAGTGCAAAAGAATGAAAAGTGGCTTATTTGCCTTTGAAACCTAGAATAAGAAGCATGAAAAAAATATAAAAGCTGGGAAATCAAGGAAAGAATCAATACCATGTCTTATTGTTCTTGGACAAATTCAGTATCATTCCCTCCCATTCTATCTGGGATGGACACATATACCAGACATAAAAACACACTGTGTTGCCAGAATTCCCAGCTGATGCTGCTGACTACTCCTCAGGACCAACAGATCAAGCCCTGGCAGTGTTCAGATGTAAGAGGATAGCAACAAGTAGGAGAGAGGGATGAGGTGACTCAGCAGGCAGGACTGGAATCTTGAAACCCAGATGTTTGACAGCAAAGAGCATCATGCAGGGAGTGTTTTAAAGCTTCTCCCACCCATAGGCTTCTCCAGCTCTTCTGAGCACGACTTTGGCAGGAAAGATTCTCCCTAAAACTACTTGTAGAACCTGGCATTTAGACACCGCTGACTGCAACCTGAAAAGGAGCCATTCATGCAAATTCCCAACTCACTCCCACCTACCTGCAATCTCTGTTAACTCTGCCTTGCAGAAGCAAACCTGAGCAGTAATGAGCAGTAATGTGCTAATGAATGGAATACAAAATCTGGTTTTCCCTTCTATTGCAGAGTGAGGATAAAAATCACACTCCTGCTCCCTCATCCCATGCCAGAAGAGTTCTAACCCCATGAAAATCACTTGAGTTAAAGATAAGCTGGGAGCTTCAACTTTATATTCATTTTTATCAAATCCTTGAAACTGCTTCATGGGGTTTATTTTAATAGGTATCTCTACTAACAATAATAACCCCCCTTATCTGTACTAAGGAAGAGAAAAAGCAGATTGCATCATAAATCTTAGTCATGCCAGCTAATAATCTTCAAAATCATCCTTTTAACACGGATGGCACCTATTAAGTCAAAGCACTTTTATCCTGCTGGTTTAGGAATACAGTCTCATCCCAGCTCCCGTTATGAAAATGAAAGATTTTCAACAAACTGCACTGGCAGCTGCAGAATCATAAAATCCTTCAAGGGCCTGTGAAGCTGAGCTGTAAGCATGGCACTCCTTATCTTTAATTAGGGAAAAGAGAATAAAATCTCTAGAATGCTCTGTATAACCCCCCAGCCCCCCACTGCAGGGTTTTATACCTGAGTTTTTCTAATAAAAGAGTTTAAAGTATCAGCTGCAACGTAATCTTGTTTATTAAAAGCAGAAGACTTATGGCAATGACTGTGTCAAACCTGAACTACAAAAAGGAACATGTATTTGCAGTCTTTTTACATAAGGCACACTGATAAACATCATTTATTTCACAACTGCCTATGATATGCCATACAATGTACATTTACATATGTTTAAAGCCATTTTGTTCCATGAGATGTATATCTGATTTCAGTGGAGGGTAAGTCTTCCAAGATGCATTAAGGCCTAACTAAATTTATTTTTTAAAAGAAGAAGAAGTGCAACTTATTACAACACTGCAAACTATTATTGTCATAACAATGTAAAGTACCCATGGATTTAATACTACAAGGCTCTATTAATCACAATCTCATTTGGCAATAGTGTCATTTCACAGTATTTTATTATCCGAACATTTCTCAAAGAGTGATGCCATCTCATAGCAGAGGTGCAAAAACCAGGGCACGTTCACTCCAAAGTATCTGAATTGTAGTTCTTTATCAAATTCTTTGAAAATAAATACAGTCACTCCACTAGCATTTCATTCTTCTTCCAAATATAGTAAGGATGCAAAATTTTCAGCTCTGGAGCATGGAATATATCATAAAAGCAGGGTAGATTATGATCTTGGCAAGATGGAGAAATTGAGGCAGGGAGTACTTGACCTACTCAAGTCCCAAACTACGTCATGAACAATGATCTACGTTTGAGATTCAAGTCCAGCCACTGGACCACACTGCTTCTTCATCTCTCAGATGCTACCAGCTAATTAATTTCCAATTAATACATCAGCACAATGGACTAACATCAAAATCTTTGCTGTAACAGGGTGATTTGTTAGGTTGCAATAGGGTGATTTATGAAGCTTAACAGGTGGTATGTGCCACTACTGTCAAAACTTTCGTCATTTCACTGGTTCTCTCTGTGAACTGACTTTCTCTCATGCCACAGCATGAGATCTTCAGTATCCCTATGAGGAGCACAGGGTAGGGATTGCACTCACAGCCATGTATAACCTTGGGAATTACCACCAATGCTCAGCGCCTGCTACATCCAAACTACAAGTCCCTCCAACCAATAAAGGACCCTAAAAACAAGGGAGCAGTCTGGGAGCCACTCTTCAGAGTAACCAGGTGAGTAGTATCTTTCAATCGCTTATGTAACTACCAAAGGTAACACAGATGTCCAGGTCCAAACAGGATCTTGTGTCACAAGACTTACCTAAAATCATTCAAAAGAAATTTCCACCATGAGGGAGAAAATCTGGATCAAGACATTAATAGAAATGTGAATGCCAATATCTCAGTGTGAAGGATGAACTCTCAGATATCCTTTAAATGTCCCTTTTCAAAATCCTGGGGGTTTTCACAGTTTAGGCTATGAACTATACTGCTGAAATTATTAAACTGGATGTTCTCACCACCTTTCTTGCAGCCTTAAAGCCCGCCCCGACATATATGCCAGGCATCTCAGAACTCAGACCATGCCGCCCTTGCCTGCAAAACCTTCCAAGAGGGTGCAGCTCCCCAGTCTCACCTTCGGTGCCCCGCCCTCTTCACCCCCACCAAAGTCTCCCCCTCTTTCCCTGCTCACTGGTTGCTTTCAGATTTGCTGCTCTCCTGCAGCGCCCTTCCCACGTTTCCCTCTCTCAGATCTCGCTGCGATCATGGAGCCTAGCAACGTTAATCTGCCACTCATTTATCATATTTCAAGCTCAGATATACAAATCCGCTTTCCTTTGTCCGTTCGGATCATTGTGATTCTGCTTTATGGTCTCGATTCCTCTTTTCTAGTCCTTTGCTTATGGGCTGTTGTTTATTATTATTTTCCTATCTGGAAGTTAATCTCTCTGAAGCCAGAGTCCTTGCCGCTGCCTTGCTCCGTTCAGCATGAAGCGGGTGCTCTGTCAGGGCTTGATAAACCATTTGTCATTCAGGTGGCGGATAATGCGGCTGCACACATGCCCATTTTAAGCAGCATATACTAAAAGCACTGAGAATAAAAGTGTTAAAATACCGCTGAAAGATTTATAAATATATGTGGATTTTTTTTTTCCTCTAGGAGAAAGACTGAAAGCAGGAGATGCTTTGCTGGGCCAGGCTTGAAGAGGTATTCAAAACTTGCAGCTCCTTGCTGTTGCAACAAGGGCTTCAATGACCCTGGACTTCTGTAGAAATCCCCCTTCTGACTCCTTCAGCTGGACAGCAATAATTAGAAAGACACATGGAAAGCCAGGAACTTAATTCTTTCTCAGCTTCTTTCTCCATACTGTAGACTTGTCCACCCATGATTGGAGGTCGAGTTAGTGAATGGTTGGGAGGAGACAAGCATTAAGGGCCAACCTTAACTACAACCATTTCTCCCTCTACATCCTGGCAAGCAGCAAGGGTGGCACTGGCAGCTCCCTACCACTTAAACAGAAACTTCCCTTTAACACAAATAATTTGGTTGTTCTCTGTATTCTTTAGCCATCACCCTGTGTGTCATGTTACTGTCTAAGGAATTATTTTTACTTTCACACCATCTTATCTGCCATCTGATCAGATGTGGTCAGTAGTTTTATGTTAAATATCTCACAACCCAAGGGAGACTTAAGAGACATGAAGAGCTCATAGCTTTAACTCCTGCTGTGCAGAATTACAGCTCAATTTGGACATTTTTGAGGTCCCAAAAAAGGGGAACTTTCCAAAACATTTGTTGAATACTTTCCTGGCAGCTTGGCCCAGGAGGAGCTGAGAGAAACCATCCTCCCCTCCCACCTCGGTCGTCCGCAACTGTCTGTCCAGCTAATGGGCTTTTAAGATCATTTTAAGAAAATAAAAAACAAATAAAACCACCCACTAACCAAAGCAGAAGCAGCTAAAGCAAATTATGTGTTTTAAACCCGAATTTCAACTTAAGTTTCCTGATCACTTTGTCACAGGCATGTTGCGATGGCTATGGGCAAACACAGCCAGGAACTAGGATACAGAAGTACAAAACTTCATTTTCAGAGATATCAGGAGATTTGTGGTAAGCAAAGGCTGCTCAAGACCCTCAGGGAGGAAAAAAAATTAAAAATCAAAACAATGTGTTCAGGTGTTATGAAGTTCTCCTTGATATTATCACCAACAGGCAGAAACCTTCCAAAAGCAGAGGCTGTGAGGGCAGTGCCTGTGGGGTCTGGAAAACACAGAGACCAGGGCAAGTGCAGAGTTACCAGGCATTTTATAACATTCGCTTTAATTTCACCAGGAAAGAGTTTTGGACTTCATCAAAGCAAGATATGCAATACATTCCAGACTTTTTTGTTTCTTTTTTTTCCCCTTTTTTTAAATTTTTAATAAAGTCTAGCCTTTGCTTTTCCCTTTTTTACATGTGACAATCTGAGAAAAAATGACAAGGAGGTCTGAGAGTTTTTTCTGTACTTCTAACATGTTACCTGAGGGAGTAAAACTGCAAATGCCTGAAATGGGTTTTTCAGTTAATACATTAGAACCAGTATTACAAAAAAAAAATTTTGAAAATAAACAACTTCCTACCCTTATTACTGCCATACAAATGTATGGGACATTCAGATTCCAAAACCAAACTTGACACAATTTTTTTTGTTTGGAAAGTGGATTTTTACTACCTCAATACAGGCTATATTTATTCTGAAATTAAGGCCATCCATACACAAACTTGCACAACCATAATTAAACTCATTTTTTGAAGTCCAGTTTAATTACTTTGGTGACAATACTTGCATATCAGCTTTTAGTTTTATAACTAATTAAAAATGAAAAATTTACCTTTTGAAAAGCTCTTTCCTTGAAGTAATTTGCATTTACAACAGGCATCCATTTAGAGTTTCTCATACGGGTTAGCTATCTGCTTCTGCCATGGAGAGACACTAAAAATATCTGCTTTAAATGAAAATTAAACCATCCCTCAAACTACTCCTACATCCCTTTTCATAGGCATTCTACCTTGTATCTGGAACACTCCCATATATTACAACATACATCAGGGGTGCCCAGAGGTTTGGATGGCCACTCTGGTTGACATTTATATGAGACTGAAAGCTAAACAATAGAGCAAATGAAGAAGTAAAATTCAATGTATATCCCACTTTATCCTCCTTGCAGCTTTTACCAGACAATTGGACTATAAAACTCAATCTGTTTAATTTGTTTTGAAATTTGAAGACAAATTCTAGTAACTTTTGGCAGTGTTTACAGTAGTATTTTTTTTTCCTAGTAAAAGCTGTGTGAGGTTGTGGAAGAATAGGATCAGATTTGGTTTGTGAAACCTGCATGCAGCTTTGGCTATAACAAGTCTACTCTCTGTGTCATGCCAGTGTATCTCAAGGTTCCTTCCCTAAGTGCATTAAAAATGAGGCTCAGGCTACCACGACGCTGTCAATTATGTGTATTTTGTCTGAATGTTGTGGCAATGATACTGCTTTTTCTGATCTGCTGAAGTGGTTTTTAGTTCCTTCTCTTCAATGTAATCCTATCCTGATTTCTCAGTTAGTACTTGTGAAACCCAAGGTAGAGGAGAAAGGCTGGAGAACAGGTCTAATGTATGCACATCAATTTTTAAATAGTTTTTTTATGTTCCCTGGGATGAAAGCGCATGCGGCTTGGCTCATTTATGAAAGTCACAACATCCCCCAAAGTCTCCTTCCCCAGCTACAGTTGTATCACTGGGGCTATCTCACTGGAAATCTCAAGCCTTATCAAGGTCAAGGGCTGCAAGGCAGCAGCCTGGTGATCTCTTCAAAGGGCTGCTGCAGGGATTATTTTCCCAGACTGCCTGCCCTCCCCATTCTCCACTGTATCAGCATGTGCATCTCGGCTCTCCATGTCCTTTCAGACTGTTATCCCCTCCATGCCCCTGGCATGCTGACCCCCACCTTTGATCAGCCATGTCAGCCCGCACCACCTCACCACCATGCTCCAATGCCACTCACCTGCAGCCCACACTCCTGCAACACTCACAGAACAGCCTGTTCCAGGGCACAATGAGCCAAAACCTCTCCCTCCTTTCAAAATACTTGGTGCCATGCTCAGAAGATGTGACCACTTGACACACGGTGTGTTCTAGCTCCTGCTTATCCCTTGATATAATTGCTTTGCTGTGCAAATTGCTCACGTGCCACCCTTGACCATGACCAATCCATCTTTCCTGCATTACACTTAGCACACAAGATACTTGGAGGGAGCCTGAATGCTGGTTTTACTCCACATGCACACACCATCTAATACAATGGTATTGTATTAGATGACTTGGGGGATAATCTGTGTGATTAAGTAAAGAAAATATATAATCAACTATATTTACTACTAATGAAAACTGTTAAATGACCAGGTGACACCTTCCTCTGACCCTTTTGCACAACGCTGTAACCTTCTCTGGACACAGCATCCAATCTGGCAGTGGGGAGTTTCGGCTGCTCCAACTCCATCAGCAGCTGACTGACTACAGTGATCTCTGCTGCTCAACTAAATGTTACTTTGTGCTGCTCCCCAGCATAAAACACCTTTTATCATAGAATCATAGAATATGCTGAGTTGGAAGGGACCCAGAAGGACCAGAGAGTTTAACATCTGGCCCTGCCCGCACAGGACACCCTAAGAGTCACACCATGTGCCTGAGAGTATTTTTGAAATGCTTCTTGAACTCTGTCAGGTATGGTGCTGTGACCACTGCCCTGAGGAGCCTGTTCCAGTGCCTGAACATCCTCTAGGTGAAAAGCTTTCTCCTGATATCCAACCTAAACCTCCCCTGACTCAGTGTCATGGCATTTCCTTGAGTCCTGTCTTCTCCTACCCCAGGAGTCACTGTGTGTGTGTTGTGAAACTCATCTACAGAGTTTCCAGACTGTGCTGGGATCTCCTGCCAAGAGGAGCTGGAGACCTTGGGGACCACAGCGGCTCCCCAGTAATTGTACTGTATGCCTCTCATCTAAGTACACTGTAGACTGTTCCTGTCTTCAAAATAAGGTCAAAAATGAAAAAAAAAAAAAAGTGGAGCAGAAATTCACAAGTGAATGGAAGCTTGTCTGTCTCAGTACTACACTGTGGCATTCAAAACAAACTCAGATTTACTAAATAAATACAATATTGAGTTCTTATCTTTAAAATACTCTGGGGTGTGTACACACATATTAAAAGTAAGCATGATTCTAGGGTAAGTACTGATTAGATGTTTCATTTCTGCATTTCACTCTGCTTGGAAAGTACACTGCTCTGCTCCAATTCTATTCATAAGTGGTTTCAGTTTCTGTCTTTTGTCCAATGGCACAGATCTACAGTCATTATTTTTTTTAATATTTAATGTAGCTGAAGTGCTATAATATAGAAGAGGTTTCCAAACTGAAACAACAATTGTAAATATTTTCCTAAAGGAAACTGGAGAAGAACTCTCGTTTGATCAGAGAAGGCATTTCTTTAGTATGTGGAATAACTGCTAAGTCCAAACAAAATATCTTCCATTGGTTCAATTTTTCCATTTTGCTAAAAATTTGTTTTTAAATTGTGAGTGGGAAGAGGTACTTTCAGTGATTAAAACCAAACTTGCAGGCCAAAATACTGAACATGGCTGTTTCAGTAGTCCAGCTTAGACATTTATTTGTCTGCCTTCCCTGCTAAAGGAAGGAAGTCTGTTGGATTACCACAAAGGCATTGCTGTGGAGTGAGAAAGGTGGAGTTTTTCCATCCACAGCTTAAAACTATTTGTGAAAAAGAGGTGGATGACTGCAATTCCTGATGCATTTAGCAGATGCTGTGAGAGAATTATACCAAAGATCACAACATCTTTTGCAGGAACTAAACTCGCTAAGTTGACATAGAAAAGCTTGAAATGCTGCCACATCACTGGCATGACCTTTGACACACGACAGTAGCCGTAAACTCCAAATCCTTTATTTGACCAAGCCTTAAGAGTCCCAGAGTCAAATACAACTCAGAGCTGCAGAGGCTGGGAGGACCTCTGGAGATAGTTTAGCCCTCCTGTGCCACACAGAGCCAGGTCATGTACAGAAGGTGTCCAAGGGCCACGTCAAGTCAAGCTCTGACCATCTCAAAGGACAGAGACTCGAGAATCACTCTAGGTAACCGGTTCCAGCATTTGACTCTCCTCACAGTAAAAGGTTTCTTCTAGGTTCAAATGGAATTTCTCAAATTTGCCAGTCATCTGGACCTGAAATTCGAAGATTTCCTTTACATTGAGAATGTAAGAACAGCTCGGATCAGCTGCACTATCAGCTCTCCAACAAGAAGGGCTGATACCATTGCCTAAACGCAGGCATTTAGCACCATTTGTGACCCTCCAGGCTATATGAGACATCTTCACAGAGCCAGCAAGGCAAATATGACAACAGACCTACAGGAAACCCGTAGCAATATGGCACGGCAAGCTGGAGGCACCACAGGAGACCCTGAGGCAGCTTAAATGGCACTGAATGCCTATGTTGGGCCAACTGAATTGGGACATAAGCATGCAGATTTAGAAACTACTCATTTATTTATTTCAAATGCTCTTATGCTTATACTATTTACAGGGTGACATTTTTAAGTTCCACTTCATGACCACATGGCTACAAACCAAAATTCCCAGCTTTCAGCAATGCATTTTTCGCAGGAAGTCACAGGAATCCAGAAGAGTGAACAACAACAACACATACACAAAATAGTGAAACTCAGTTTAAATATCCTGAGCTGGGTTCTCCAACACCTTCTGCATGAACACAGTTACCACTATATTTCCCTTTAATCAGCTCTCTGCAGATTGCCTTTTGAGCAAGCACCATGGGCTACCAGCAGGCCCTGCAGTCCACACAGCCAGTATCTGTGCCTTGTGACTTTTTCACTCATTCCCTTCAGGACCCAACATCATAGAAACCTGTAACACGATTATTAGAGAGCTACATGCTGGGTAAGTAGTAGTTTTAAGATTCGCAACTTTGCTTTCAAGTTTGTACACATCTCTACATTTAGATACCACAGGTCCACATTTCTTTTTCTATTCTGCACTCTAAGTCAATTGAATCTTTCTGATGGAGTGGGTAATAAGGTTGTGCAAAAAAGCAAGAGGTTGCACAGGGGAAGTGAGAGGGCAGAAGAGGAAGGTGGACAGGCTGCAAACTACAACACAGGAGCTGCAGGAACCTCTGAACCTGCCCTTGTGCAAACGCAATGCAGAATTACACGTTAAATAACACTGCGGAGCTTTGAGACATCTGAGCTTGATTCACAATGCTGGCTTCTTATTGAAGGGCTATGCCTTCCTCTGTAAAACACACACTCACTATATTGCTCCCAAATTATAATATTTACTTCTCAGTTGGATGAAGAGGATATTTTTTTACTATGCTCCTGCCTGGAGATATTTTTCCCTGCCCTCGTTCCCTTCCCCACCCTGTGTTTTCTTTTTAATGTAAATATTACTTGAAATTATTGCAGTACAGACGAACAACTATTAATTAAAAGTGAGGAAGATTTATTGCACTAGACAGTGCTGCTGTAACAGATCAAACAGCAGAAGGGTATGAGCCACAATGTGCTGTAATTGGAGGCTTATTGCCTTTTAGACCACAGCCCCGTACGTTTCATGGGTGTCAGGGTGGGCTTGCACCCCACCACGTCTGGGTTCCTTGCCTGCTTGCAGAGAGATCTATAACATAAAACCAAGGTTTGTGAAGAAGGGTCAGATAAAAACACAGTCTTCCAAGACGGCTGCAAGAAAAAAAAATCTGAGCTGATTCTGGAGCAATTTCCTGTCCTTGTGTTCACTCTTACACTTGGCGTAAGGAGGCTTTAGCAGACGATGGTTTCATTACTGAGGGTTTCTCAGCAATGTGATCCACCCTGTGCCATGGAGAGCTAAGGAAGATTTGCTTTGAGCTCAAGTGACAGATGCTCCTAGACCAAAAGCACAGGGTTTCAAAGCTGTACCCCCATGCTACTGCTGTGCATTTGCAAATAGCTCTGGGCGCATGTAATGAGAACCTGGTTGGCACTTCTTTGTGAGGCTTTTTACTGTGTTGCTCCTACAAAACTGCTGCAAGATCTATCAAGAGATTTTAAGCAGCCCTGATGCCTGCAAACATACAGAGTGCTGGCACCTAGGGTCAGTCATCTCTTGGCAAAATGCAGAGGGTATCTCACTGTAAGGAGTACTGTATCACCTCGGTGAGATCTGGGCATGAAACCTCAGGAAACCTACAGCTACATCACAGAGGAGAAAACATAAATCCCCAGATTAAGCATTTATTAATCAAACAGGAATTCAGATGATGGAAGATTCCTGATTACATATCATGTACAGAAGCAGTAAGCCACACTGAAAAAATCAATTTCCAAGATTAATAAAATGATCGATTCTGGTCATTAGCAGCTGTTAGGTCTCTAAGACAGATACTGAACTGAGACCAAACACATTACCCAAATGGTTACCTATTAACCATAAAATGGGAACAATCAATTGTTGATTCAGCTCAGATCTAGGGCTAATGATTTGGGGGTTAAAGAGCCATCAATCTCACAATGAGTTCATTGAGCCATTCTCTGATAGTCATGTGTGTGGGGGAAATAAACCACTACTTCTGTTCCTAACAAAAAGAAATGGAAGATATTTTCTACAGCTGATTTGTTATCTGCCCTTTTTTCCCTGACTAACACCAAGTGCTGAGAAGCCAAGACCTGTTTCCAACCTGTGTGCTCACATACTTACTGCGGTGAATGAGCCTCCTCTTCTGAGTATAAGAAAATGTCTGCACATATGTGAGGCAAAGAGTTATTAATTCTTCACAGCTTCAGCTTCGCTATTTTAAAGCTCACACCAGCTTCAAGCTTGGGCATGCTGATGGCAAATGAGAGTTACATTTCTAATTATCTGCTTTCTTACCAAAATAAATAAAATTTACAGATTCAGGGCTATGTATGCACAAAAAAGATACTGCTATTAGAGACAGGAAGGCTGTGCTAGAACACCCCTAGGCAATCAAAACAATTCCTTTCTCAACCCTCTCTCTCCCTTCCAAAGACCTTCCCATTTATAGCCTGTCACTTACAGACACACTTCCAGCATTTAAAAATACTCCCGGTGTTTGTGGAACCATTTTCCAGAACAAAACGTTATCATTCATCAGGAGCAGAGCTGTTTGCAGTGTGAACAATTCGCTTTCGTTAAGTACCATATGGCTGCCCGTAGGAAAATGCCAACATGTTTCAACTCTACAGCTGGGCCACGGTTCCTTTATTCATCGTGCAGATGGTTGTAATTGACACCACTACTAAAACAGGTCTCGAGCACTTCTGTAGGATCATTAGAGTAATTAGCTATTAAATACAGTTACCATTTTTAGAAGGAAGGTTTTAAGACTTGGCATGTAAAATGCAATATTTTGTTATAATGAAAGAGACAGGCTAAATGTTACAGGGAGGGGTAAAGCTTATGTGATCCTTTTTAGTATTTTATCTGAGAGGCTATGGAAATTGCTAGAGCAAAGTGAAGCACACAAAATTATGTGCTAAGGAAATCAGCTGAAACCAGGAGTATTCTTAAATAACCTCCTTGCGCCACTGCATACTAAACTTCTGCAGAAAACAGACCCAAAATTCCAGGGGAGTAAAGTGAAACACCAAATTTCACCACTGAAACCAACCTTTAATGAGGGATGTTAAGTACAGAAAAGATGACTTCTGATTCCATATTCTTGATATTCTGGTGCACATATTTTCAGGATTAAAATGAGTTTTTTTAATGAAGTTGCAGGGTTAAATGAATACATATTATTATATATAATAGGACTGCAGTGTAGCAAGACGAGATTGGCTAAAGCTCCTTTCACTTGTAGACCAGCAAAAATTCCTTGTAATAGAAAACTGAGGGGTTTTTTGAATAAGATGTTTGGGTAAAGCGTCACAATAAATCTCAGTGGAAAATGCTATAATCGGAGTCACTAAGTCACATCTCAAAACTCAAAACTTCAGCAGGGAAACATGCAGCCTTAAAGAGCAGAATTATACATGGCTTCTGAGTGCTGCTGGTCTTCAGAGACAAGAGGAGTCAGAACAAGCAGGCTAGGATAGCAAAACTGTTACTGGTAATTGCAGCAGCTTCTACTCCAACAAAACCCCAAGTTTTTCATTACAAACTGAGTACTGGGTGTTCCAGACTCTATTTTAAACATTCATTGCAGGCGTAAATCTGGTAAGGACTCTCAGACAACCCATCTTTCATGGCTGATGAAAATAATCTAGAATTGAGGGCTCTGACTGTACTCTACAAAAGATACTGAAAAAATAACGTTGAGAGATCATGTTATAAAACCTCCTCTAAATAGAATTAGGTTAGAAACCAGAAAACTTCTAACCACAAGACAGAAGAAGAGGGGAATATCTTCCGAAATCAGTTTTAAGCTGAAGAGTTTCACGAGGGAGCACAGAAAGTTCATTACATGGATCTTTCTCTTAGCCAGGACTTGGAGGCTCAGGAGCTCTCCTCAGGCTGCCTGTTTCCACACATTCCACTTTTCAAATTAGATTGAGTTAAAGCACATTACATACAACTTTCATAATGAATATCAGAAAACCTTTATATAGCACAGCAGACAGTAAAGCCATTTGCTAAAGAAAAATAAATGCTGTTAAAGTGACGTTATTTATTTCAGGTGACTTCTGTTCAGTGCTTGCTGCTGGATTGGGTTTTGCAACTCTTCTTCAGATGAGCTGTCGAACAGAGATTGTAAACCCCAGGTGAGGCTGATGGTAACTATCCCGGAAGCAGCAGCACTCACCCCAGCTATCCTGGCCAAATTTGTCTTCTGCCCACCTGCATTCCTCATGGAGGTTCAACTAAATGTGTGGCTCCTACAGTGCCCACCCTGCACAGTCCCAAAGAGCTCTGCGCTGCTTCTCCATGGGAGCCCAACATCTGCCACGCCATGCTCCTGAGCCAAATGATTGCCATCTATACAATTCATACCACTGGTGCACATTTTTCTTTAAGTTATACATTTGCTTATTAAAAATTGCTAATTTTTTTTGTGTCTTTGCATAAAAAGGACTTTAAAATGTAGATTTTCAGCTTTGCATATTAAACTTTTTTAGCAAATCTCAATTCCTCAAGCAGAAAATTATGGCAGGATTTTTAGCATAAACACATATTTCTCGCATAAAGGAGCTGAATTGCCTGATGTCAGAAATATCAGTTCTGGGTATTCTGCTATTTACTTGGAAGCTATTATGTGTTTTTCAAAGTTTCTAGCAACTTTCTATAAACTAGATCTCAAGAGTTTATATGGTTATGATAATCAATATTAAACAGAGCTATCATGGTAGGAGAATTCTAATATTCAAGCCACCCCTTCTTCCTTTAGAAGAGGCTGGGGAAATCAATACTCCATTGCTAAGAAGGGGTTATCATAAATTACCAACTGAGCATTAGATTTCTATGCAATGTCGCAGTTATGCAGTTGAATAAATCCTTCAGTATATAAGAAAAATATAAAGAATAAGTAAAGCCAGTACTGCTGTCTCTACTATAAAACAGAGAAATTAAATCAAAAAGTATTCACTAAATAAAATCTGAAAATGCACAGAAAACTTGGCTTATAAAGGACAGGCTCAAGAAACAGAATGTTATCAGGGAGGTTAACAAGGCTGTTGATCAGCATCTCTAAACACAGGTCTTTAATCCATTGGAAGATTCAATGGGAAAACAAAACCAAAATTAAAGCCAAGACAGAAATAGTTAATACATATTAAATACCAGCTGGTTTCATGTAGTAATTAATCACTGGGAAAAAAACCCTATAAGGATGGTGTGGACTTTTAATCGTTCAGAATTTGTAAACCAGACAAGTTAATGTCCTAAAAGATCTGCTATAGCTCAGACAGAAATTAAGGGTTTGAGGCAGAGATTACCAGGAAAGTACATTAGACTTTCTAATCATTAGGATGTTGATTAGGTTTGTGCTTTGGGATTTGGATCAGGCCCTCAAAAATAGATTGAGAGGCATTTTGTTGTTATTGGGGTTTTGGGGTTGTTTTTTCCTCTTACTCTTTATTATTCCTATCGGGAAGGTAATGTAGAAACTTGGTAAAATGTTGCTTTCAAATCTGATTTCCCATTTCCAGTCTGAACCTTATTCAGGATACATTTATACAGTATTTAAATACATTTATTTGTGTACTGATAATATTCACAAGGTGCAAAAACAGCTGAGATAAAGACATAAAACATGCCAAGGTGTAAGCTGCAATTTCATGATTTATTCCAGGATGGAGATCCAACAGCAGTGACTGGACAGAGTGAGCTGAGCCGTTCCAAGCCTGGCATTCCCAAGCTTCACAGCCTGGAAACTTCACGGAGAACTTCCAACATCTCTCTGCTTTCCTTAAATTATGTCTAATCTGAGACACAAAGCAGTGAGGCATATTCACCTTGCATCTTCAGGTTGATAAGATGTAACTGACAATTTGACTACCTGCAGAATGGTTCTCAGGCCATGGAGAGGGCAATTAGAAGGGGGAGGAAAAAGATGATGTCTTATCTGAGCAAGTAATACAGGAAATAAGAGGCAAGGAGCCCAGATTTAGACCCTTGTTACCTGCACATTCAAGGCTTACTATTCTGACATTAATTCCAAATTTGACGTCTAATTGACTCCAAAACAATGCAACTTTAAAATTGATTATAGAGTGAACACAGCTTGAAATCAGCATGGAACTAGAAGTGTTAATGCAAAAAAAGCCAACCTAAAAAAAAAAAAATAGTACCATTATGGTCCCTTTATAATGTCAGAAGGAAGTTGTTAAGCTGTCATTCCACAGATGTTCATCCACACGTATACAAGAACACAAACAATTCTCATGGGATCCCTAACTTCATGTGTGGCATGCATAAACGTTAAAATTCTTCTATCATCACACATTTCCCCTTCCTCCTGCTGCGATAACAACATGGGGAATAAAAGCACACCACTTCCAAAAAAAGGATTAATCGAGCTCAGAATACACGGACTAGCCTGTGAAAGAGCTAATGAAAAAGCACGGTCAACCTGGAAATATACAAGAAAAACTACCCTGAAATTACAGAGGAAAAAATACTGGCTTATATGGGTACAGCAATTATTCTAAACTACTACAGGCCTGCATATTCACATCTGTTCTGATGGATGCTTGTCTTTAAAAAAAGAGAATAGCAAGAATTTTACTATATCATTATCTTCTTTCCCTTCAATAAACGTTGATTTTTTTTTAATTGCAGGTAAAATGACAAAACTCAGCCATTTAGGCAAAACAGCTTAGAATTAATTTCCTGGTTTAAAACACTAGCAAACAGTAATAGGCTTCTCTACAAAACCTTCTGAACATCAACATCTCTTTGTCCTTGTTGACGATGCCACAAAGATCATCAGGGAAACAGAATGCCTCTCACTGTACTCAGGACCCAAGTGGTAGAATTTGGGAGAATTTCTCATCAGGAGAAGTTTGGTAGCAGGTGGGTTTTGGTTGGTTTGGTTTTTTTTTTTTCACTTTTAAATGTAGGAAATTAATGAGGAAAGTTGGAAATTGTATCTTCAAATTCAACCTTTTCATCAAGTTGTGTGGTTGCTCAGTGAGAGCAGACTGCAAGGCTAAGTCCTCAAATGGCTTCAGCTACCCTGTCATAAAAATCACTATTTCTAGATAACAAAAGATGTTCTCATCAGTGAAAGAGAAAAGCTGTAGCTTGAAAAATTTCCCCGTAGGAAGATCTGAAGAAAAGACTGTAACAACACTTGACCAGAAAACAAGGTGTGTATTTTGCTGAAGAAAAATCCGCATTGCCTGGGATCAAAATGCAGCTGAACCCCAAACCTTATGGCTTCTTTGGTTAGCATATTCCCAGTGTTCTAATAATGCATGTCATTTTGATCTGGTCCAAATTTTGCACTGCCTCTCCTTAGGAGTTTATTAACTTCATATCCTGTAGCAGTTGAGACTGTATGAATAACAGGGTTTAGAGACAAAACTAGTGGCTAACCAAAATAAAACATAAAGCAAAAAAATTGCTTTCTTTTTTATATAAGAAAATGTTTGGTTTGGCTCAGTTTTAGTAAAAATAGAGATGCTTCTGTAAAACTCTCCCCCCTCTTGGGTGGGTCCTTCCCAGATTTCTGCTTTGGAAGCATCTTTGCTCTGTGTAAAGGTGGGGGGACAGCCAGCAACAACACAAGTGCCCTAATCCTGAGGCTGAGAAGTCTCTCATTCACTCGAACTCTATCAATGCAGAAACACCGTATGGGAACGAGAACAGCTTTACAGGCAGAGATTGACAGAGGCTGTCTGGTGCTCACAGTGCTCTGTCAGAGGTGAGATCTCCTTCACATCCTGTCACAGACCCACAGAGAGCAACCACCTCCGTCTGGCTCTTTGCAGTTTTTTTTATGAATGGCACTAAATTGCCCTTTTGCCAGAGATTTTAGTCAGTCTAGTGCTGTCAGCAGTATCAACACTGACTTCTAGAGGTGTGAGGGCAGCAGCCTGGTTAGCCCCAGCAGGCAACTCAACCTCACACAGCCACTACCCCACTCCCCAGTGGGGTGGGGGAGAGATCAGAAGGGTACAAATGAGAAAACTCAGGAGATGAGATAAAAACAGTTTAACAGGGAAAGCAAAACTCATGCACACATGCAAAGCAAAACAAGGAATTAATTCACCCCCTCCCATGCACCAGCAGGTGTGCAGCCATCCCCAGGAGAGCAGAGCCCCTTCACGTGTCACAGTGACTGGGCAAGACAAATCCCCTCACTTGGAACATCCCCTCTTCCTTCTTCTTCCCCTCAGCTTCTTCCCCTCTGCTGAGCATGACACTACATGTTCTGGGATGTCCCTGGCATCAGTTGGGGTCAGCTGTCTCAGCTGTGTCCACCCCCAGCCTCCTCACAGGTGAGGTGAGGTGCAGAAATGGCTCTGATTCTGTGGAAGCCCTGCCCAGCAATGATGAAAACATCTTTGTGATATCAGCACTGTTTTCAGTGCAAATATAACACAGCCCTATACCAGCTATTCTGAAGAACACTAACTCTATCCCAGCCCAAACCAGCACAGCCAGCTAAAGAGTACTGCCCTGCTCTGCAGCAAAGTCGAATTTATAGCCTCCCTCCTCTCTGCAAGAGCACCGAGCTGTGAGCTCAGCATACCCTCACAGCAGGTGGGAAAGCTGAACATCCAACCAGACCAAAATCTCTAACAACAGCTAATAAGGCCTTGAGAAACTCTGATATGAGGTTGGCGATGTTGTCCAAGCTTTTATCAAAGGGTAAGGTAATAGTGTTGTTGACTGAGATGCTCATGACACAGAGGGAGCAGGTGAATTTTACTCGGTGAGACTACAGAGAGGCAAAATCTTTCCTAGTGGCTCATAAGGCTGAGCTAGGCTTGAGCAAAAACAGTGGGTTTTTTAATGTCTTGTGATAAAATAAAAAAATCTGCTGGTCCATGTGAAACTTGCAAAAGTAGGGAAAAGAAAAAAAAAACCCACACTGAAAAGGGAGATTAGAAACTGCAGTCCTGCTGTAATACTGCCTAAAGCTATTTGGAAGTTACAATTGTAACTAATCAATGAAAGCAAACAACTTTCTCCTTAATAAGAATTATGAGCTCAGGAAAGCTAAAAATAATGTTCATATATTTTAAATCTGAATTTTCACTTTAAAATGCCATTACCAAAAGTCAGCATCATACAGACCAGAGAAAAATCTTCACACAGTCTAACAACTTGATGAGCCTTTTAACAAATGACCGAGTCTACTGTTCACTAGAAATTAAATCTTCCTTTTAATGTTTGGCTTTTCTTGAAGCAGTAGAGATGAGACTGAAAATAACAATGGGGAGGAAGAAAAGCAAGATAGTATCTGGGAAAGATGAGGAAGAGAAAAACTACTGGATAAGTCCCCTGCTTTTAATTCACCATTAAGTAATTATAGATGGCAAGGGTCACTGGTAATCTCACTAGTAAACAACAGCAGGTGGTTGAAACTGTACATCTAGAATTTCATTCATTTTTACTGCTGACGAATAAATTCAGTGAATCAATGCCAATGTAATATAGTGTCTGCACAGAATTACGGAAAAAAAAATTACTAAAAACAACTCTCAGGATTACAAAGGGAAAATGCCATTATGACCATATCTGAGTCCATCTATATCACCTGGATTTAACTCCCTCTATATTTAAAGCCTTTTTGGTGGAGCTTTCTGCCTTGCAGCTGGTTTGGTTTTTGGGGGTGTGTTGGGGTTGGTGGTTTCTTTTGTTTGTTTGTTTTGGGTTGGGTTTTTTGTTTGTTTGTTTCTTTTTTAAAGCAATCACAAAAATATATGTATTTCTGCCTATTTTTTTTTGTACAAGAATTAAACCCCCAGCATTGCTGACCATTCCCTCCCTGCTTACTCACCAGTATCTCCTCATGACCTCACCATCTCCCTCACACCCGAATTAGCAGCACCATGTTATCTGATAGGCAATCTCATGTTTCACTGTTTAGTAGGTTTGTGCTCCTTATCCGCTACAGCCACTTGCAGTAAGGCTCCAGCCACAGTGCTAGCCCCTTCTGGAAGCACTCAGCCTTTCAACAGTGAATAAAAACCCTGTACATCTGAAGCACAAATATGTGAGTAAGCAACTAGTGCAACTGGTGGCTGCCATCAGAGCCATCACAGCTAAAGCACGTGAAGATGGTGGTTTAATAAATATAGGATGCCTTACTCTGCAAATATAGAATGACGATGCTCTGGAGGTTTCTAAAAATGATCTGAAGCTTAAAGCACTTGTTTTGAGCTGCAGGAGAAAAATAACCACTGAAGAGCCCCACTCCAGTGTAATTTTCTTGGTAGAGCTGGGGTTTTTAATATTTATGTCTGTGTGTATGACACAAGTAAACTAGAAGTAAATAAAAGTAGCTATTTACAGAGCCTGAATTGGCTATTAAAAAGCAAGGCTCCTTTGTGTGGCTGTATCACCACATCCGTGAGAAGCAAACACTAGAGTGGGTCTGACCACCATTCAGATCCCGCCTCAGCTCAAGAAAATCTGATTCAGAAACTCAGGCAAGATTATGGATCTTGCCTATCCATCACAGAAGATTTTGCTCTGGAAGTAGCACTTCATGGCAGGACACCATCTATCTGGAAGATGCTGAGCAAATGGATACTTCTCTTCCGCATGAAAGGAAAACGTGCCTCAGTGTATGTGAATAAACAGTATGGAAGTAAAGGTCAGGTTTGGAGTTTTAAGCTGTGAAGTCTTACAGAACACTGAAAAAGTTTCCTGGGACACCCAGAACAAACCATCTCATGCCCATCCTATCCCACTGGCTGCCAGCTGGCATTAACCACACGTGGTTTGGCAGAAGGCAGAGCACAAACAGAAAGCCTGGCATCAGGAAAACCTTGCAAGGAAGAGGCACAACAGCACAGAGCAGCTCCAACCTGACCTCTCTGCACTGCTGCCCACTGGTGAGAGAAGCAACAATGCCCTATCTTACTTCTGTACACACCAGCTTCTGGAAGAGTCTGGCATCATCCTCTCATGAGTGTCACCATTGGAATGTGGCCCTTTTTCTCCCCTTTTTTTTATCCCACTAAAACCTAGAGACAGGAAAGCAAGGTTTGCCTGCCCACAAACCTGACACTGCTCTGCCCAAGCAAGCGGGCACAGATATACTGGCTTTACACAGCTGGGGCAGTGCAGCGGCTACAACTCTTGGCTCTGCACAATTCAGGCTATGCCTTTAACTTGTCTCTTGTGTAAATCTGGCAGTGAGAGCAGGTAGGGAAAAACAGCAGCTCTGCTGGGCTCCCAGTGGCTGCAGCACAGCAATCCTCCCTTGCACACAAGGTGTGGTGACAGTGGGAACAGCAATGGGCTGCTCCATTCCACAGAGGCCCTGTCTGCCCCACAGCACCCACCCTCCTGTGCAGCACAAAGCCTCTGCACAGACAGCCCCCACTCTGAGAGGATGGAAACTAGTCTGGCCTGCACCAAACAAATGCTGGGTTTTCCCCTCATTCCTGTGCAGCAAGAGCCCTGTAAAAGCAGGCTCTGGGCACAGGCCTGTGAGCTCCAAGGCTGCACAGCCATGCTGCAGCCATATGGCCACAAGTCCCCAGCGCAGAGCAGGCCACAGGACCTGATGGCACAGGGAGAACCAGCGTCTCGCTGCAGATTAGTCCCTGGCTCCCAGGATTTCAGGCCACTGGAACATGCTGTGTCTGGTATTACTGAGCTGCTCCTGAGCTGGCCTGAGGTGAGAGAGCACACCAGTTTCTTGGCTTGCAGCAACCAGCACAGACCACACACCAGCTCTGCATCATACCCAGAGCAGTGACTTCCAAAAACATAATTTAAATTAAGAGACAATGGGAAAATAACCACAAAAAACCCCACTCTTGGGTAGCCAGGCATGAATACTGAAACAGAGCCCGTGCTGAGAAATCATTACCTGGCCCAAATATTGCACCGGCTACTTTTTGAAAGCATAAATTTAAGAAATGAACAGGATTCTCAGTCTTCCCTTTCTCCCTTTTCCCTGTTCAAAAAGAAGCCCTGAGTCAGTGACCAGCACTGGACACAGAGCAACTCTAAATGCAAGGCATTAGGCTGCTCCCAGAAAATGTAGAGACATATTTTTAAGAGAACAGTATCATTTTTTTCATCAAACAGACCTGCTGAAGACCTGGATTTGCTGCACACTTTCCACCAGATCGGGATGCTCAAAGCTCCATCCAGCCTGTCCATGAACACTTTCCTCATAGCAATGGTACTGCCTGGATTTGACACAGCCTCATGGGTCAGACACACACAATAGATGGGACAGCAACAAGAACACAATCTCTGATGAGGGTTAATCAAATGTAAAAAAGTCTGAATTGCAAGACTTCCACCTTTTATTCAAAGAAGTAAAATTCCAATGCAAATCCCCATTTTCGTGCTTTTTACACATTGGTTGCACCCATGAGCTACAGCTGCCTCTGGATTGTGGGAAAATACCTGTTGTTACCATGGGGCCCCACCATCAGGGTCCTCACTCTTTTGCATGGAAAACATGGCACATGAGGGATAGTGCACACAGTGTTCAAGCCACTTCCACCACAGGCACTGAATGCAAGAGCTAGGTAATGCTACTAAATCAAACAAAACAGTGCCCAGGACAGCTCATTGTCCATTTAAGTCATGTGTCTGTTGGCAGCAGACTGGGGACTGTCAGTCAGACCATCCCTGACAGAGGAACTGTTTGCCACAACTTCTGGTGAAAAGCAATGTCCTGTAACTTGAACATATCCATTTGGGCAAAAATTCAGGCATTTTCTATTTTATTCAAAATTCTGCCATATGCACATTATTTATTTATCAGTTTATTTATTTAGAAGGTATAGTATGTAGCTGGAAGCTCTCTGACCTGTGTTCCCTCCCCAAGAGAAACACCTATCACAGTCTCCCCTTGTGCTGTTCCTGGTTAAGCTGAAAGGCTGTAATTCATCCCTACTTTTGTTGACCTTTCTGCCACTTTCCTGGCTCTGTTTTTTCCCTCTCCCTTGTCTCGCTTCCCTTTCCAGGGCTGCTTTTTCAGCATCTTCTCAAAGAGAGAACATAAACAGGGGAGGCTCTTCAGAGCCAGAATCCAGGGTGACTAGAGGGGACCAAGAGCAGATCACAGGCAGCCACCGCAGCTGGTGGGTGGGCTCGCGGGCTCAGTGTTTCCAAATGACTAGAGAGGGGTTGTCTGTAGCCACAGCAATGGGGTATGGGATGGCTCATGCATATGTAGCTCCCAGTCGGTGTGCATAGGAGCCAGGTGTGTGCTTCAAATCACACTAAGAAGGACTTCAGCTCAAGGACTCTCATTTTTTATTTCCCACTGTGCCTAACCCCAGCAGGGCGAGTGCTGACTTCTCATGTTTATAAGGAAAAAGAGACAACAGAAATACAAATGGCCACTTGTGGGATGCTTCAAAGCTACCAGACTATGCTTTTATATGGAAAACACAAAAAAAGGAAGACAGTTTGTAAGAGGATAGTAAATGGAAGGTAACAAAATCAGGAAAACAGAAAGAAAAGGTAGAAAACCAAAGTTGGGAAAATGTAATAGAGAGCAAAACATGAACTACAGCAGAGTGGAATACCATATAAATCTGTCAGACCAAGAATTTGAGAGAAGTTACTGGAAATCACTGAAAGTGCAGGGCTGCACCTGATGAGAAGGTAAAGCTGTTGTTAAAAGTGGCTACCAAGAACGTGAAAAGCAGGAAGCCAGTGGAGGACCTGCAGTTTGTGCCTCATGGCTTCACAGCAACAGGGTGGTAGGGGAGGAAAAACAGGAAAATCCCATTTAAGAATGGTTGTTGAAGGGAAGTTATAATAAGGAAAAAGGAGAAAAAGAGCCTTGGATGGTTAAAGTCACAGAATATTATAGGAAGGAAACCTACATCATGGATCAGAGAAGGAGATCAGAAAAGAATGTGTGCTAAAGCACCAAGGTGCTCAAAGATGAGAAATTCATTGCAGTTTGAAGGTCAGGTCAAGGTCAAAGCATAAAACCAGAAAGAAACAGGAAAGAAATGGCATACAAAAATCAGCAGAAGCCATGAGGGAAAGTGCTACCAGTGGACAAAGAAAATAAGAAGGAATAAAAACCGAACATGGTACTGAGGAGGAGACATGGGATGCTAAAGCAAGCAGCAGTAAGAGCTGCTGAATAGAGCAAGAGCAGACAGAGATGCTTACCAGCATCTGCAGGCAGCACAAACCTCAGCTTACGCTGGAGAAATATTTTACTGTTCCAGAAGAGAGAATTTCTTCTGGTACCTGATATAATTTCTTCCCTTTCTGAATACAGAATAGATGCACTTTTAAATAGGATTTAAACCTAGCAGCAGCAAGTGTTAATATTTATATAACTAAGTGGCCTTAAGCCAATGGAAAAACTATACACCGAAAAATGTGTGATTATCTGATATTTGATAAAGGTATTAGAGGTTACCAAGTTTTTAAAACGACTTTACATCATTAAGTAATGATTCTTTCAAAAGCAATGAGGAGCAGGCAGTAGCTGAGGGCAGTAATTAGAATGGCCTTTGAAGTGTAAAAAAGTCTCATGGTCCACCTTGCAGGACTGGCCGTGGGTACTCACAGACCAACCAGCTCCAGGGGCAATGGGCAAGTGCCCAGCAAAACCCAGCCAGGCTCCTTGGAAGCTGGACAAGCAGCAAGCCTGCTATTAATCCTCCTTCAGCACTGCATAGCCCCAAATGCCTGTACTGTCCAAGAACCTTGGGGATCTGGATCTAGAGCAAATTGCTACTGCAGCAATATGAGCTTGCAAGTCTGTGGGAGCAAGAGGAAAAATATCCATCTTCCTTACCTTCTAGGAAAACAAAAAAGGTAAATCCAGCAAAGGAGAAGGAAGACTGAGGATGTAGATAGAACAATGAGAAAAATCTTGCCATAAAAACTTTACTGTTTCACCAGTAAGATTTTTTTATTATTTCTTAATAATAGATATGATTTAGATGAAAAAGCTCTCAACTTGCCTTTGGATATCCCTCTTCATCTTCTGCGTAAACTCAAGCCCATCCATGCATACGCTCACCAAGATGTTTTGCAGGAGGAGATGTGTGAAGAGCTTTGCCTGGAGGGACCAGGTCTTCAGCTCCAAGCCAGATCCCCTGGCTCTGGAGTTGTGTTTCCCTGTCACAGAGCTCTGCTCTGCTAGCAGCTGAGTATAATGCACTAAAATCCTAATCTCTAAAGCACTGTGTGCCAGGGCTTCAGAGATTAGCATTTCAGTCAGTTCTACTTTGCTGCTGCCATTGCACACAAGAGAGTGGCACAGCGGGGGAAAAGCAACACAATGTGCAGCGATGGAGAGGCACGCTCGGCCGGGAGGGGCGGGGGGCAAGAGCATGGTAATGCAATATAAAGGCATAGGGAAAATAAAAGAAAGAAACGGGGGAAAATAGGACTATTGTGCATGAATAGGAACCTTGGGCCCTCTCCTTCCCAGCAGCCCTAACAGCAGGATGTCTCCAGCCTCAATAAATCCGCTGTTTTCTGAGCAAAACCTTGAATGACCTGAACGGTTTTTTTCTATCTCTTTCCTTGAAAATGGAAAGATTAGGAAATCTCTGTTACAACCCATTTGTGCATGTGAGTATCTGAAAATATTTTAAGATTACTCCCTCCTGCCTCTACCATGTGCTTTAAAATTAAAAACAAAATGATACTGCAGAAGCTGGAAGAGCTGAAATCTGACCCAGGTACTATCAGAGTGCAGGCTATTCTGTCACCTAGACCCAGTCTGCCACAGTGCATACAGGGACACAAATACTCGACTGACCAAGCAGAACACTTCCAACTTCAAAGCACAATGGTCACAGCTAAGGGGAAAAAACAACACCTCAAAGTAATAAAATAAATTCTATAACCAAACACTAAGATAGTCAGGAGAATCAAAAATAACTGGGCAAGAATTTTAGTATCACAGAATTCATGGCATGTTAACTATTGAAACCTGCTCGGGGAAAGCCTCATTGCCATCAATCAGAAGAGCAGAGTAATTCAAGGAAGTCTTTCAAGCTATCAACTTTGTCAGCATCTTAATGTCTTTGCTAAACCAGCATGGCCAATCCATGCCACCAAAATCTACTTCACAGTACCTATGTCAGGCTAGAGTACCGTTACATGGGATTAGTGCAACACACTGATAATGCTCTTTGGAATAAAAGCTGATTGAACTTTGTCCCTTAAGAGCGTTTAGACAGTCTACTGGTCTGCTAACCCGCATGGGCTTGTCCATGGTTCCTCCACTACAAACAGGCAGAGAGCATCTCTGAACCTCTTCTGCAAATCCCTCCTCATCCTCACTTATCTGTCACGCAGTTAATGAAATGCTCATCATCCTAACCCCAGAAGCTGTTTTACTCACTGATTTGGAAGTCGCTGTGTAAATTCAGGATCAGTTGATGTCCCTTTTGTAATCCCGCAGAAGGTTGTTACCTTTTATATCGGAGTGTTCTGACAGATATGCTCCAGCAGACTTAGTGTCTGTGGTTTAAAACATTATTGCTCTGGCCTTCTGCAAAGGTTACTGTTCTCAGATCAACAGCAGCCAAACGGGATGTATGTGTCTCTCCCCCAGCACCCACAGCAACTGCTGGTAAAGGTGGATTTGAAATAACCTATCAACTACAGAGTGAAAGCACTAAGATACCAAAAGAGCAGCTGCTGTAAGCACAGGAACTGTCATAGAGAGGCATGGTGAGAACATCTGAAAACTTTTACAGCAAGGTGCATCAAAACCCAGCTGCCAAATGGGAAGTCAGAATTCCTGGGGGAAAGCTATTTTATGGAATTCCTTCATCTCCCCATCTCTCTACTGTCTTGTTCCTACCCTTGCACACCACTGTGTGGTCCCTTGGTTTAAGCTGTGGCAACCACTTGTGGGTCATCCTGCGAAGTAGTGAACTGATGCAAGTAGGAAAAAACCCCCAGCACCCCTCCCTCCTCCCTATGCTGAAGGATTATTTTTAGCCCAGACCAGTTGATAATCTGGTTCACAGCATGTCTCAAACTACAGCATCAGCACTACTGAACAGGCAGCTTGAAAAGGCTGCAGGGAGGATAAATATACAGAAAAAGGATGAAGTCTTTAAACCACCACTGCTCCTGAGGCTTTCAGACTGCAAAATCAGGGTACTTGACTGGTACCTCTAAACAGCCAAATAATCCATCATTCAATAGTAATCTAAGCAATCCAATCCAGAATTACCAAATTTCCTCAGCTCCTGGTGCTCTTCATTCCATGTAAATGTTTTTGATATCAAGACTACAACCAGTGGTGGAGACAGTAAGCCCAGACTGGGATGACTTTATAGGGAAAGAATTAACCAGCAGTCTAACGCTGCCGGAGATGGATTTACATCTGAAGGCGTCTCACACATGGTATAAATGTCACTCCTTCCTTGCTGCTCCCATTCCTCCCAAAGTCACTGGAAAACAAAAAACCCACAAAAAATTTTGGAGAGAGGAAGCTAAAAGTGGAACCAAACCAAACCAAAAGTAAATAAAAATGTTTTACCTGGCTCCCCTGGGCATGCAACAGCAGGCCTGGCAATAATGAGAGTGAGGAATGAAATTTTAAAATGAATGCAAGAGGGAGAAACTGCAGAGAAAATTGAGACAGAGTTTCAGTGTTATTTATCCCAGACAAAGCATACATGCTCAGCTCTGAGCAATCCATGGCACAGGAACAGCTCCAGGATGGAACTCCGACACAACTAATCTTCCTTTTCTATTCCCTTCTGTGCTTTTGAGAAGGAAAGGGGAGAGAAAGCAATTTAGTGTAGTGATGCAACTTGTTTACTTCTCTGTACCTGCTCAGCTGTGTTGGCTGAAATATTCTCTGGGAGGTGCAAAGGGAAGGAAAGAGAAAGGGAAGGAAGGAGAGAGGGAATTACAGGAGTAGAAAGAAGAGCAAATTGTAGGAGAAGCCTCCAATTTTGCCACTGCCCAGTGGTCCATGCAAGCAGCATCCATATGGCCACCAGCATGCCAGCAGAATTACATGGGTTAGTTATCCAAGCCTTGCTGCGCTTGAACCGTTTAAGCTCTGGCTCATTTGAACACAATGGAAATGCCCCAGCGAGCAGCTGAGATGGCAGATCCAATGGGGCACCGTGTGCCTGGCCTGATCTACCACCCCCTCTACCATGGGGGTCCTCCTGCTGAGGCAGGACATGCTCAGGCCCTTGGGAATTCAGCTCAGGGTACGGCTGTGCACAGGGCAGCCTCTGCCACAAGGAACACAGAGGAGGTTGTGGGGCACCTCCTGCTCCCTGTTCAGGTCCCAGTGACTGCAGAGGGAAGAAGGACATGCAGAAGATGGAAAAGGGGGAAGTTTATTAGCAAATACTCTGTCATTTCTCTGGTCATTCTCTAAGGCTTTTAGCTTGTCCCTAATAAAAACTAAATGTTATTACAAAGGCAGAGATGGTCTCTTAGGTGCAGATAACAATAAAACCTACCAAATCACCAACTTCTGATTGCTTTGTAAGCTCCTCATTAGAGCTGATACACCAACATTTACATGACAGAAACCTTTTTATTAGAAGCAAGTAATTCTTAAAATATATTAACAACCTACATACTCACTGGCTCTTTGTAGTTTGCCTAACACTTCAGAATGTGTTAAAATCACACATAAAAGTTATAGTAGCCTAACACTTAGGAAATAAAGAGTCCTTTAAAGGTTTAATTCAACCACTAATGGATTTTTTGCAAAGTTAGAAAACATTTATATATTGCTGATTTACTGCAGGTGTGGTAACTGAATTTGGCTTTACACATACCAGCTGCAAGCAAATCAAGGAAAAGGCTTCATAAATCAGTTTAAGGCACTGTAGGTTTCATGGTCCTTGGACTGGGACAGAATTTCCCCACACAAGCACACAAAACAAATGGGAGTTTATAATTTTCTCTGTCATAGCTCATAAGTTTTAAAGGTTAGAAATCAAAGCACCACACAGTAGAATTTTATACATCTGAATGGGATGGACGTAAGGCATCCCAGAAGATGATTTATATCATCCCCTCTTCACAAAACAAAAGAATGAAAAATGCAATGGTGACAAAGGCATTGCCTAATCATGTTACTTGGTAAATACCTTCTCTTGAAATTTCTCTGGACAGATCAAGATTTTTAACTTTCTCTTTGTTTTAGAGACTGTTCTCCAGCAACTACTCCACCTTTTTAAATGCATCTTCCAACACATATATATTTTGCAGGGTTTTTTTATTTCA
Organism: Acrocephalus scirpaceus scirpaceus; assembly: GCA_910950805.1. Taxonomy (NCBI): domain Eukaryota; kingdom Metazoa; phylum Chordata; class Aves; order Passeriformes; family Sylviidae; genus Acrocephalus; species Acrocephalus scirpaceus. Next base: position 107,553,076 of record OU383775.1, on the reverse strand, counting down.
ACAAGTTGCACTGGCTCAGAGTCAGGCATTTTAAGACAAAAAGCCACAGTGACTTTATCCAAGAAATATGAGGTGGCAGAGATCCAGTACGCCCAGCATTCAAGGTGAAAGAACAGCATGGAAAAAGATTCACAAATTAATTGTCAATTATAGAAGACTGCCAGAGTGAACACTAGATGCATGCATGGGATAATTTAGTCAGGCACCTGCACAACTGAGCTGTGGACAGTGCTGAAGCAATTACTCTATTTTTTAAAAGAACGAGATATCATCATCAGAAAAGTACATGAAGGAAAAGGAGAAAGTTTAATATTTTTCCAAACACATAAAATCAGTGCAGTTAAGCACCAAGGACCCAAGTGGATGATGGCCCTCTGGAAGAAGGGAAGGTCAGAGTACCTGACTGAAGGTACTCAGGAAGGAAGTGAAATTAATTGCTCATACAGTTTTTCCAGAGCATGCAGGCAAGCCAGAAGATGTTGTTGTACCCACAGCTCCAATATGGGCATCCTGCGGCAACAGGTAGAATGCACTAAGATCTCATTTCCCATACTGTGTCACAGGAGGTCACCAGGTGGTGAGGGCTTCCACCTCCTTTGCCACAGGTGGCTCTGACAAAGAGCCTGCGTGTGTTCCATAGCCAGCCAGTGGTCATTCCTGGACACGCTGCACGAACCTTGCATCCTTCATGAACAAACATCAGTGAACCATTTCTTGGCATCAAGAATGACACAGATTCACTTCTGGATCTGTTTTCTCCACAGAGCTCCTTGATCCCAGCTCCCACTGGCATGGCACAGGAGTGGGGGAAGAACTAGAGATTAGATGCAGGATAGCAGCTGCTCCTCCTGGCTCTTTGAATACAGGGAAAACAGCTTTTGCCCAATGCATGAGGAGTAGTATCATCAAATTAGCAAGCCAAGAACAGAAGGACTACATCAAAAAGGAAACAGGAACAAGAACTTCCCCTTACAAAGCAAAACAGTCTTGCTTTTTTAGCGAAAAATCTTTTGCCTAAAAAGCTCTAACAAAACACCTCATGGGAGGTTTAGACCATTTTCAAGGGCTGGAAGAAAAACAGTCCTGGGGTTAGAGTGGTAACCTGGATCTGGGGAGACCTGCTTCAGTTCTTTGCTCTGCCAAGTGTTCTTGCATGACCTTAGGCAAAAACACTGAAGCTGTAGTTAGCAGATACCTTGGTTTCAAAGGCAAAGTCAGCCTAAGAAGTTCTTGCCTTCCCCCACCTGCCATTTTCTGCTTCCACACTTGCACTGCCCCAAGAGCCCACAGGCACTATCATGTAAACTAAATGACTGAACAGGATGATGTTAAAAGCAAGTTTTGGTTGTCTTTTACAGGCAGAAGGGTAATTTCGCATTGGACTGATTAAAGGATCCACAGTCAATCAGCTACAGCAGTAGAAGAGGTGAAGCTGCAGAAGCCCATCCATGATGGCACAAGGGCTGCAGTAAGCAGGAAGACAAGGTGCTGTCCAAGACTGGTGAAAGAACCTCCTCAGCAATGCCAGATGCACTTGGACAGTGTCAGCTGCTGATGTTTGTGATGAATGTGGCTGCCTCTCTCCAGCTGCTTCGCCAGCCCTCTTGGCAGGGATGGCTGCCCTCCTAGCAAGGGCAGCAGAAGGAAAGATATGTCAACACTTCACCTGCTGCTGTCTGGAGGAAGAAACAGCCAGAAACTTGCTGAAAGCAATTGCACTGGATGCAATGCACTGTTTAACATCCTCCCTAAAACCCTGGATTCCCAGGCATCACCTACCTGGGGATGGCAACACTCCCCAAGTTCCCAGGCTGTTGGAGGGGATAAATAGATTCAAGGTGCTGAGACACCCCAGGTAAATGAGAGCCATGGGGACCCCAACAAGAAGAAAGCAGCAGCCAGGCTCATTTTGATAAGCTCCCATTTTAAAAGCTGACATGCAAATCTCTACTTACCCTACATATTATGAACATTCTCCTGAAAACCCAGCTCCTGATTAACTCAGTACATCACTTGCCAGCACTCTCTGAATGAGCCTGTGAGCCCAATTAGCAGCAGATGCAGCACTAACACTCCTCACCTGCTGTGCTTACCAGTCTTCAGATCAGGAAGGGAAGGGAATATATCAAAGACTTGCAAAGGGAAGGAAGCTTAGAAAAGGCTCAGAAAGGATGAGGGAAATAGATGTCTGCAACAGTTCCTCAGGCAAGGAAACAGAGCCCTGTACAAAAGGGAAAACATATGGGCCAAGGGAAAACACTGCTGCAGATCATAAAAAACATCCAAAGGGCTGCTGGCGCACCCTGGGTGCATGGTGCAGGGTGTAGCCAGGAGTGCTGCTGGGGCTTGGGGGACCTTTGCCTTGCCTGAACCCTGGGGAGCTCTGCCACATGCAGAGCTGCTCTCCGCATGCTCTGGTACATCAGCACAGGAACCAAAGTCATCCTACATTTTTCATGAGTTCTCCTTGACCTGTCAGTTTTCTTTAGTGCCCCAAAGAATAAGGAAGGAGCCTCTCAAGCCTACAGCCGCAATACTATTACAACCCAGACAGGAGCCACTTAACTAAAGTTTTGTTAACTCCCAAACTCCACAGCTGCATCTGAGCTTCATTTCTAAGCATCTCTACCAGTGAACAGACTGATCTTACCCACCAATGCATCTGTCAGCTTTTGCACCTCAACTGCTGGCACTGGTTTTGTAACAATAAGAAAAAAGAATATCACATGCCAGTTTGGATCTTTAGTCAGAGGAGCAGAGAACCTGCCTTTGGGAAAGGTCCAAAAAATAAGTTTAGGAGTAAATGGATGTCCATGCCTGAAGCTTTGACATGTTGGGGGAAATGGATTTAATGCTATATTTAATGCTACAGTTTTCTAGCAACCAGCAGAAGGCAGCCATATACTCAACAAGAAGCCTAAATCTCTCTAATGTGTTGGGCAAGGAGAGCCCAGGCATGACAGGTAAACCAGCGGCTCCAGTTTAGCAGCAGCTTCTACATGTCCATCTTTTCTAAACTTCAGCTGTCCCAGCAGTAAAAGGACAATGGATTTTTTTTTTTTAATAGTAAACATGTATCTTTTACATATATAGCACATATTTGGTGAACCTTTCTTCTTGTTATCCTCAAGACAGTTGTGACTGTATGATACAGATGTAACAGAGATACTTTGAAAGAACAGTCTTATTCAAGGTTCAAACAGCCCATCTAAGGATCCCACACTTGTACAATTTTACTGCTCTCCAGATATTAAACTAGTGGCCTCCAGTGACCGCTGATGAGCTCCCAAGTGCTGCCCACATGTCACCCACTGGTTTGACAGCAGTCTCAGTAGAGAGGCATCACCTAAGCTGAGCAAACTGGACTGTGCAACAAAGAAAAGCATCCTGCAGTTACTGACAGGGATTTCCATAAAAACACCTCTGCTTTCCAAAATGTACCACAAATGGCCTACGTTTCCAAGGAATGCTCCCAACAGAAACACAGTAAAAGAGATGGTTTTGTTTTCTATGGAAGCATTCCCTTATCTTTGAAATGGGAATGATGGTGCGTTTTCACAGAGAGGAAATTCATGTCTTTGTCACTGGGCTTTACAACTGTATTTGCTTTCCAGATACTTACACCCCATCTTCAGCATGTGAAACTACTGCTACATGTTGACAAAGAAAGCTGTCAGAGGTGACCATGCCACCAGGGCAAGACACTCTAAACCACATCTGAATTTTACCCTGGCAGGTCTGGTACACAGATCAGATGTACAAGATACACAGATGTAAAAGACCATCAGGAAACAAACAGTGGAAGAGATTTTTTTGTCCAATACAACAGACATTGTTAAATTACTTTTCTAATCTAGCCTTTCAAAGCAGAAGGAAGAATGAAATCATGCAAGAATTCTAAATTAAACTGGAAAGTGAGGGAAAAATCTGTCCTTAATACTGAAAATAGAAGAGCTGAGGCAGCACTCTGTTCTTCAGCTCTCCAGAGGACAAGTAACAGTGTACAGCAGGTCCAGCCCAAGTTCTACCATGAGATCTCTTGGCTCTTCCAGGAGCCTCAAGACCTGGCATGATTAATGGGATAAATTTAGTGGCTAGTAGCATGGAACAAGGGACAGAGTGGACATCTGCAGGCATCTCTGGACTGCATGTGTAAGACAGCTGCTGCCTGACCTTGCACAGAACTCAGTCTACATGGTGGCTTTTGACCTTACATTTCTTGGAATACCTGTCACGACCTGTCACGACTCTGAAGAAACTTTTTAAAAATCCTCTCGACCAAGTACCATTTCATTTTTATGGCACCAGAACATGCATGAGCATCTGTGAAATGAATTCCACCCAGCTGAGCAGAAAACGTCATTGTTCTACGCCTCCAACCTAGACCATTAGCTTTAGCTGCAATTTCAAAAGACGTAAGTAGGCTAGTCAAGCTTGGTAAGAGTCCAAACCAACCTGCTCCTCTTGCTCTTGGATATGCTGATATGTTGCAAAATTTCATAGAGGGCACAATCCACTTTGGGATTGGGCCTGAGCTATCCTGGGTGAGGCCTCAGATTTGGGCCTGAGTAGTGGTGAACAAGCCTGTGGCACAGCAGTAAATTCCATTAAGGTGTGTTTAGTATTAATTAGTATAGTTATAGCAATTTTACCGTGGTGACCTTAAAGTTAGGATTGTTTACATTCCTTTCTAATCAAGTACCAATTAGAAAACACCTGTTAGTATAAACTATCTGAGACTCTATATAAACCACCATTTTGTAGCAATAAAGGGAGAATGCATGCATTAACCATACTGGTCAGATCGTGCATTGCTCTGTTCAGCTTCCCACGGACCCCCTGGCTTCACTGATACATTTTTCCTGACGCAGCATCATGATTGCATGATTCAATATAATTTGTGTTACTTCCAGGCACATGTGAGTCTAAGGGGCAAACACTGGAACAATGGATTTCAAGGATCTGATATTCAGGTTTTGCCAAGTATGCTCCTACAGGTACATTTGATAAGACAGTGAACATTTAGATTAAGTTCCAAAAAAATCTCTCATTTTAAGACAAGATATCACAACGGTCCAGACTTGTAATATACGAAGCATTCTGAGTTCAAAGGAATTTGGGTCATGAAACTCTGAGGAGCAAAATTTTCTTTCACAGGGCCTTACCCTTCATTGCTTTTGATTTAAAAGCAGAGAAGCGCTTTCAGTGTGTTTCCAAAATGGTCTTTTCAGATGTGATCCTCCCCTTCCCTCCCCTGCTTTTGCAGAGGGTAAAGGTAATGCCCCCATGGCTGTCCAGCACACACCACCACCAAGGTTAGCTCCTACCTAGTCAAACACCTATATCCTGACCTTCCCAGTACAGACAGAGCCTTAGCAGATAAAAGCCACAGATCAACCCACAGATCTTTTGGTGAGTAACCTCATTCCTCATCTTACAGGGATTGTAACATGGAGGTTTTGTCCCAAATAAAACCATCTCCTCTGGACAACAGTGGGAGGCTCTCACTGAGTCAACATCTCAAATTCTTAAGGATTCACTTCATTGTGTCTAGATGGTATGAACATGGACGACTTACAGCGGAACAAGTCCCTGGCATGGCAGGGGGGCTGGAACTAGAGGATCTTTAAGGCTCCTTTCAATCCAAACCATTCCATGACTTTATGACTGAGGCAGTTGTCAGAAATGTCAGACACCAGCCTTGGCCAGCACCACCAGTACAAAAATGAGAACAGGGCAGCAGTAAGGCTCATGTAATATCAAATCAGACCCTGCTCGTAGTGGATCACACTTCTCTGTTCTTGACTCTTGCAACTGCCAGGAGGACTGGGTTGTTGATTGCTCTGTTAGCATGAAGTGTGACGCTGGTGGAGAAAATCAAAATATGTAAATATTATATGCGTATTTTTCTATCCCCACAGAAAAGTTAATACATTATAAACTGTAAATAAATAATAAAGACACGAAGCCAAGCACACCCAAAAATATACAGCTGAATATATCTGAGCTGAGACTTTACAGCTGCAACTTGGGATTTTATATATAATTTGGGCTTTTCTGTTCTTCATTCCTCATGTGGGAAATAAAAAAAAAGAATGAGCTCTAAAGTAGACTGCTAGAACATGGAAAAAAAATGAGCTGTACGATCCATTTGCACTTGGCTTGTTGATTGTTGTTTTTTTAATCAGAGAGGGAAAAAGACCCAATTACTGTTCTGAAATGAAAGATTCACTCTAGATAGTCATTGACACTTGTCAGACTGCACTTTATAGCTTTTCTTCATGACCACCAGCACAATAAGCACTCAGTGTTTGACTTTCAGTGAAAACATTTTGAAACATCAAGTATATGGAAACAGTCTGCAGAGTATGTTCCTGATAGTCCCTAAATGTCCTCCGATGTTATTCAAAGCAAAATATTTGTTCCAAGATATGTAAAAAAGGGGAACATTTGATGTGATGCTACTTCAGATTAAAACCAAGCAATTTCATTTTATGCTTTATATGCTCTCCAGTCCCACTAAGTATAATTATAGACTTCTGTCTACTTACAAATCTCTCTGTACAATGGAAAAAGCAATAAACACAGGTTCTGCCAGCAATCAGATAACACTTATCGTAAACAATAGCTTTTACGATCTATTTGAAATGGGTTCAGCTGCTACAACTTAAGATTTGGTTATTTTTGTTTTCTTGTTGGATTTGCAGCAGGTGGTAAGGACATGATAGAAGTGTTTAGCCACAAGAGATTTCAAAAAGGGACTAGTATTGCATTGCATATGAAATATGACAGATTTATTTTACAAAATCAGTTTTCCATCTCCCAGGGGCCTCTAACTAGTTTGTAGAGGCTACTTCCGAAACTTTGTTCTCCTTGGCTCTCAGCTCTGCCAGCATCACATACAGCATGATGCCACGCAAAGAGTGACCCATATTCAGAACTGACTCTTCATCAGTTCTTCGTGCCAGTTTCTTATGCAAATGGGAAATTGTACAATGCCCTGAAGTAAATGTTAACTGCTGATAGGGGCCCAGCAAAGATGGATCAAATTTCCTGCAATTCAGATATGTGTGATTTATTGTAGCTCTGGAAAGCTGGAAAAGAGCACTCAGAGGTCTGCATGTCCTGCTCTGAGTGAATCCTGCACCATGAAAACGCAACATATCACAACTGTGCGAGTGTAATATCACAACAATGATCCCAGCAGGAGATCAATCAGCAAGACAGGGATTTATCTGCAAAGAGGACATAGACCTAAAAGGAACCTTAAAGGCTGGGTGGGACGGGGTAGTCCCCTCCATGGATCCTACCTCTTCAGAGATGCAATGGTTCCACCTTGCACCCCACAGATGTGTTCTCCTACTCACCTCCTCATTCCCAGCAGCCCCAAAGGTGTCCCACATGGGACACAAAAATGCTTTACACACTCTCCAAATGAAAAACTGCTTTTGGCTCCATTTTCTCAGCCTCAGGGAAACCAGGTCCAATAGGTCCATTGACAACTTCCATGAAGACAAGGTATGTTAGCATCAATATCAGCAGTCAAGGATTCAACACTGATGAAGCCACAAAAAATTACTGCAATCTCTCTCTCCCTCCAAGTTTATATCACTTTAAGTTGCGAGATACTTTCAGTTTGTACTTTATTTTTCTAAAGCAGATTAGCAAGAAAATGGAAGGCTAACAGAACACTAAGGTCAAGAATATAAATGAAGTAGTTAGGAAAAACAAAGCTATAATTCTCCTAACCACTCTACATCAACCATCTTGCACATATTCAGAAATTAGTGTTGTTGTAGAGGCTGGGGAATTTATGTTGCAGTATACCTGTAATAGGAGAGTCACATTTATTGCAGGAACTTTTAATTTCCTCACTTGTACATTTAATTCCCAATAAAGCTTCATGCTTACTGTCTTTTGGTTGTGGTTGTTTTTGGTTTTTTTTTTTTTAAATTGTTATTTCCCATGCTTTTAAAATAAATGAATGAAACAATGTTTGAATACTGAAATAAATGCAGATAACTTTTGCCAATTTCTACATATAATTTACAGACTAAATGTATCAATCCATCTCACATCTACACCTTTCAAATCAATTACTGAAATAACCACAGTTAGAGTGCAGAATTCAACAGCACATGTATTGGAGCCTTGAGTGTTAACATTTAGAGAAGCCTTATGGATGTGTGACTAGAACCTCAACAACTTCCAGAATTACTTCAGACAGCTCAAAAAGACACAATACAGTTAAGGTTTAGGGTGGGAGAAGGGGACTTGGAAATCCTAAAAGCTCCACCCAGAGACAACTGGTTCATGTTGCATTAGCCTTCCTCCCCACCCTTCCCAAAACCCCTCCTCAGAATCATGACTAATACAGTTTCATTTGATTTTTTTTTTCTGTAACTGAGTTAATAAAATCTGTGGGCCAAGAACACAGCAGCAGCTGCCCCAGCCAAGATGCCACCTACGCTTGTTTGAGAAGCACTTGGTGCTTTTAGTGACCACAGCTTTGACTTGAGTTTTTCCCACCCAACTTGAACATTACGCTTTTTTCATGATATACTTAGCAAGGAATTTCTACCCTGATTAAAAGTTTTTGAACCTCCTCCAAATGGCCAGCAAAATTCAGTTAAAAATGCTGTTTTTCTAACAACTCAGTGCACAGGCTTTCTTCAGTAAGACATCAAATGCAAATATCTAGCACAAACAGTTTCACCCTAATTCATATGGGTAAAGGGAGAGAAAGCCCTATGGATCCCCCCATCCACGTCTGCCTCCGGGTCACCATCCCTGCAGTACAGAATCCTCATTCCTACACACTCCTTTATTAAGTTCACATTTGCTTCACGGAGGAAAAGATGCATTAAAAGAGGAATCCAGGACAAACACAAGACCTCATAGCTGACATAACCCAGCAAACATCTTCAAAGCTTTGTCCTTCCAAAACTAGGACTAAGGTACAAAACTATTTAAAAGCTATTCTTCTTCTGCCCTAATTTGCAAGCTAGTCCAAACAGCAAGAGAACAATGACACTCTCATCTCTTCCAAGAACATATTTCAGAAATGGAGGTTAGCAAGTGACAAACGTTTCTATTTTGCAGCCTCAAGATGCAGATCCCAAATACTGTTTAACACTGCCACACTCATTCATAGCTCAGCCCAGCTTTAACAGAGGCTCTACCTTTGAAATGACTGCTACGGCTCATCCTACTTTCCCAGACCAAGGTTTAAAAATCCCAAAATAGCTATAGCGAATGTGCTTGGTGCAGACATGGGGAAGGGCAATCTGGGTCGTCTTCTCCTCACAGAACAATGCTGAAGTCTGGCCAGACTCCAGGAATGCACATTTCCCTGCAGATGGCTACAGCAACATTTAACAGTAGGAACCATAAAAGACTTCCACTTCTAATTATGTATTATGATTTTTTTTTTCTTTTAGGAGGGTAGATGTCTTTCCTCCACCCTTTTTTTTAAAATCGTATTTAACGGTAGTCACCTCATGCTTGGATTTCCCCTTTTAGAATTTATTTAGCTTTAAGAAACCTCAGGCCAAACAAATTTTACCTGTTCAATATATTAGAGTCCAGTACACTTCAGAGCAGACAGAATACTGCCACAGTACTATGTAAATCAAACCCTCATGCTAAGGAAAACAGTAATGCAATGCAATGAGTGCCAGTCCACAGTCATTCAGCTTTAAGTGTCACTCCCACGTTTACCATATGAATAGATGAAGATTCCCTCAAAGCAACAGAACCTTAATTCTCTCCCCAGATTCAAATGTATGCATTCAGGAAACACTTCAAACATCAATATCTTTTCCTCCTAAGGCACACTTCTTGTCTGTAATTAGTTTCCATTGGTCAAGTGGGTTTGCTTCTATATATTGGGCTATAGGAATGTTTTAAGTGATGCTTTATGATTCATCCTACACTGTCTAATATGATTTTTTTACCTGTTAACCCAGAATAAGAAGGAACAGAGAGAAAAAGGAGAGAAGGAAAAAAAAAAAAAAGATTGCCTGCAATCATATTGTTACACTGTGCACAGTTTATGGCTGGCTCACATCCAGTTTGTGGTTGTGATAAGAAATGTGTAATCCTATTATACGGAGAGGAGTCAGAATGTACAAATAGGTCCTGGAAATAGGAACTTCTCCTGTAAGATTATTCTTCTCTCCATAATAGTTCTGCAAGTAGGTCTAGATGGGAGCTCTTCGCTGTTCTCCCCACTGCTAATGGAAAGCCAACTGTCAAAACAATTCTTAGTACAGGAGCTTGGATTTTTGTAAGAAGACAAAAGGAAGTGGTTCTGTGCATTTGTGTACAACAGCAACCTTAATTAGAACAAGGGCTCCGAGCCCTCACAGGCTGGCATGTCAGGAGTGTATCCCATCACATCAAGGGAGCTCAGCTTGCTCCCACACTGCCACATTCTGTGAAGTTGCCAAATCCTGCACATTCTGCAGTTTTTAAGAAACATTAACTGCTTATCAGCGACAAAAGCTGGTTCTCATGGCATTTTGCATTGCTGCTCCCTTAAAAAGACACACAGAAACCATTCCCCAGGCACAGGGCTATTGGGCTGCTAGAAGTATGTTCTTGCACTGGATAGGAAACGAAGCACCACCTGTGCAAGTCAGGATCCCCCTGAAGTTAAATTCCTGAATAATTCCAGCCAAATTATCTATTTTTCTAATTTCCTTTGTATGACAATACTGCTTTACTGTGGTTGTGATTCAAAAAGGGGGTTATGCATTCCTCCACAGGCATAAGTGCTTTTGATATAGGCCAGATAAATACAGGACAGTGATCTCCTCAAAGACTCTCTTCACAAGGAACCTTGCAGCAGGGAGGTGATGAGATCCATGCCAAAACCAGCTGTGCCCCCAAGTGAACCAGGTCAGTGATTAAGTTTACTCCTGTCTGACCAAAAACTACATTTTTAGAAATAAGCAAAATGTTAAGAAAGAAGGGCTTTTTTTCCTAGGATATGGAATATATAAATCAACCCACCTCCAAGTGTGTCATGCAGCAGTAAATGACAAGTGATAGGACAAGAGGTCTCAAGTTGTACTAGGAGAGGTTTAGATTGGATATTAAGAGAAAACTCTTCACTGGAAGGGTGGTCAAGCATTGGAACAGGCTGTCCAGGGAAGGGATAGAATCACCATCCCTGGAAACATTCAATAAACATCTAGATGTGGCACTTAGGAACATAGGTCAGTGATGAACATGGCTGTTCATGGCTGGGTTAATGGTTGGACTCAGTCATCTCAGAGGTCTTTTCCAACCTCAGCAATTTTATGACATGGTCATAGGGTTGCAAGGTAAATACAAGCACCATAAATCAGCTGAAGCATTCCAGCTTATTATGAACCCCATCAGACTGTGGGTAGAGTATTACAAGCTTCTGAACAACCTGGTTTGGTGTATTTGAAGATACCAGACTAGACTGAGTGTATTTGCATGACACTGCAACTCCCTCTGTGACTGCAACATCTACACAGTCAGTAAGTACCAACAAAATGCCTTTAGCATCCTGTTTTCCAACTTCCTGCAGCAGCAGTGCTCACAGGTCAAAAACGTAATTCTCTTCTGGGTAAAAGAGGAATCTGAGACAAGAAAGGAAAGACATAGTTTTATGAAAATCAAGATACTCTACAGTTACAGGCATAAAGGACAGTGACTAAATGGTGTCCTAGGTCAGGGGAGCACACATCCGTTCGCATTAAGGATGCAGGAGGATACATGTGTAAACCAGAATTTAAGCATTTTATATAAGCAAGGTATGTTGGTTTTTTAACCTTAAATAGGTCTCCCCCAATAAGATCACCAAATTCTGGATTTTCTCAGCCACTCCATGAACCAAGCATCAGGCCATGCAGACACTGAGGGCAGCCTCAGGTTGGACTGGATTTGAGGGGCCTGCCAACCTCAGCGGTTCTGTCAATCTCTGATAATTAAATAATATTTATTCCTTGGGAAAAAAGGTTGAATGTCACAAATTCTAAGTGTAAAATAACAGTGAAGGAATCAGATTTAAATGATTGTGTTGAGTTAAAGTGGGCAATAATGCATATGTTGAAACCCAATTAGCAAAGAAGCTCACCCAGATGTCATTAAAGTGCCTTTTGCACCAAACTACCTTCACCTGTGATCTGACAAATGGCAAATTACCTGATGTAGCTGGACTCTGTTGCACATTAATTAGAAGAAAACAGCAGAAGAAAGAGATGGAAGGGAACTGTACAAAGGCTGCATAATTTTCCTATTAATATGAAGCTAGTGCATTAATATGAAACCTAGGAGTTTGCAAAATCCTTCAGTAAGAGGAAAGTGATGAGTAGTTCAAAGTAGCAAAAGACAACAAAAAAAACCACACAGAAATCAGCCTGTTAAAAAAAAGTCATGAGACTTATTAAAAGTGAAATATGGATTCTTTATTTCTTCTGTGATTTTTAGGGTGTTGTTTAATTTTTTTCCTAGCTTCTTCTCACCACAGTTAGTGCTGGCACTGCAGAAAGCAGCAGCAGACACTGATGCATGTTCATGAAGACACAAATCCTCAGCCATTATTCCGCAAACAAAAGCAGCGATGTAGCTGCCCGTGTGGTAGGGCAGGGCACTTAATCAAAACAGCCCTCAAGGAAAAAAAAGGGCAAACTGTAATCAGCTCCTGAGGGTCACTCAGGATTTCCTGCAAGGCACACAGGGCTATTTGTTAATCCATGTGCCACTTTGGAGACAGTTCAGGAAGCCCCGGAGGGCGACTGGCAGGTCTGGGAGGGACAGGCCAGCTGACTCAAGTGGTCCAGGTTCAGTGTGCAGGCAGCAGGGTGACACTGCCCTCCTTGATACTCAGCACTGGGCACCTGCTGTGTGAGTGACACAGCCCACAGCCCAGGGGCAAACAACGGCACTGCAACCTCAAAAAGTCTTGACCACCGCCCCCAAACCACCAAACCTATCCACACAGCCAAGGATCTGCCCTCAGCCAGCAATAATTAAAATTAATCATTCACAAGTTGTCTGTTCCATATCCATGAAACAGCTGTGTGCATCCCTGGTACTGCCATGCACATGGCAATTAATAAAGGTGTGCTGTTTTGCAGCTAAGCTGGGTCCCCTAGCTCTCTTGTTCATCCTCCTTTCCACGAATGACCTCCTGGAGACCATTATGTAGCATCACTGTCATCATGACGGAGAACACGCTGACACCTGGGATGTACATACAGTAGTATTTTTGGATGGAAACCACTGTCCTTAGCTGACGTGCTTTCTTTAAAACACTTTTATCCCTCCTTTGGACATGTAAGGATGATTAAGAGTCATCCTCTGACTTCTGTTTTCTGTGCTGAAATTACATTGCTGTTTTTTGATATCTGGCTGAAGTGTAACTGACGCTGTTATCAAAACAGAGTTACAGAGAAAATGGAATCCACTCTTTTGCAAAATCCTTCAGCGAGGATAAATCACATTGCCTCTGTGTTCTACGTTTTACACATTGAAATGCACACAGACAAACAAAACAGCAGCTGAGGCTCCAGCATAATGCACTCACAAAGAAAGATCCTTCCCATCTTCTCCATCATTTCCTGACAAACAGGCAGGCAGATAACTGGTCTGAAAATTTCTTGATGATTTGGAAGGGGTTCCTGACACCTCAAATGCTGCTTAGGCTGTGCAAGAACAAACACTTGCCTTGTACAAGTGTACAAGATCCCAACATTTTCCATGTACGTTAGAACGGAAAAGACCATTTACTTAATTCTTAATCCATACAGAAGACTAGAAAAAATAAAGATATTTGCATAATTACAGGTCATTCAACAAGTCATGTTACAACAGGAATGCCTAAGGAAAGGCTAAAAGGAATTGCATGCTTTAAAGACAGTATACATGATTTTCCTCTCTTCTTCCATTTGTTTCCTATTTTATTGTATATTCTGTAAGCATGTATTTTGATATCTGTTTTAACTGTACAGAAAGGAAAAATGAAGGGAGGACAAAAATGCAGGAAATAAGTAAAGGGTGCCATAAGAAGTGTGAGGTTAGTAGTTAGTAGTGGAGGGAAATGGAAAGAATTGTATAGTGATCTACGAAAAAAAGCAGCAAAAACATGTTATGAGCTAAGAAAAATTAGACATTACCAAAAAGAAGTCAGTAATTGACAGATTTCCCAGTGACCAGTTATGATCTGGGCAATTATGGTAGAAACAACCAACTTGATTTCTTCACTTCTTCATTTATTCATTTAACAACTAGAAATACAGGAGAAATCTTCAAATGGAAGCACTTTTTTACAAGATCGCTTTCCTCTGAGAAACAGTAAAAGCAGAGACAGCCTATTAAGAAGTCTACTTCTGCTCAAACTGCCAATTTGAAGACTTCAGCCCGAGAAAATTCAAGTATGAAGAAATGCTTCCCCAACTCTGCAAGCCTAGCCAAGTCCCCTCCTCATCAGTCTCCAAACCAAACAATACTGTGCGAGTCCTACCCAAAAGAATGCAGCAGTTGCACTGAAGTCCCAGCACAGTTTTCATACGGTTCATTGTTTGAGCTAATTTAATTAAAAGAGGGTCCAGATGATGATTATCCTGGCAAAAGGAAACTGCACAGACAATACAATGGCAGACTGCCACAATCACTGTATCTTATCTCTGAACAGAAAACAGAACTAAAGGAAGAGGATGAAACAAGCCCACCTTGCTAACCTTTAAAGTTGACATATTCCTTCTTACCATTCCCACAGGCTGGAACAAGACTCAGCTCGCCCAGTCTGCTAATTTTTGGCACTCCGTTAGGTGCTGTGAACATGACCGTGATTAGTTTAAGCAGGAAAATCTACCATCACAGTATGCTGCAATGACAGCTTAGTCACACACCCTCCATGCCAGGCACTGAAGGTGGCATTATTTGCGGTCCAAACCCTGGTGTGAGGTTCAGGTGGTTTGGGCTCCATTCCCAACACCATCGTGCAATTTCCTAGGGAAATGCAGTGCTTGCCTCCACCTACAAGAGCAAGGTCGTATCAAGTTTATAAGGTCTACATAAATATTTAAATATAATAAAATGATAAAATTTTAAGGAATATATAAAGAGCTCAGGGCTTGAAGTTCAGCTGTGTACAGAGCTCCACTCAAATCAGAAGCAGCAAGCCTTCCATGGAAACCTTTTCAAAAGCCATTCTTGGATTAGGAATATTTCTTTAAACTCTGTAGGGACATAAATCAGTGCTGCTGATCTGCACATTCTCATAGTTCAAAGTCTAGCAGTACCAAACTGAATTTCATTGGCTGAGAATAACTATTTCCATGAGCAGACATTTCTAAATTAGGGATGCTTTTGGGATTTTTATAATGACTGGAAGATATTTTTGCATGCAATTTCAATTCTCATCTACACACTTCTCAACCAAAAATTTTTCCTGGTAATGTACAAGAATATAAAAAGAAAAGGATTAAACAAACAAATTCAACCTCTGCCCAGCAGATGTATGTTTTTTAATAGAAAAGCAAAAACATAAGAAAAAAGGTCCAATTATTTGATCAGTGCCAAAAAGCAAGCTAGTGGGAAAGCTGGAAGTGAAGCTGAGCACATGATTTCAGCTGCAGATTTCCAAGTTTGAGGCCAGCAGCTTACCTGATAGACTTCCTCTTGTCTCTTGGGGGTCTAAAGGCATACTCCAAATATGGAGTAAATATTTATAAATAAATCAACCTTCCTAAACCAGAATGAAGACACTTTGGTTCAATGCCTGAGTGGAAACTAGCCGCTACAGTGAGAGGAGGTTCAAACCTATTCTTTCTCCAATAGCCTTTGGGATACACAAACAATGGGAAAGCCAAAGAGATTTCAGTAAAGCAGCAGCTGATCACTTTCTCAGGTACATCTCTGAAACAGAGAAAACAGACCACTGCCCCCAGATTAGGTTTTACAGGAGGCACATTGAGCAACTCTGACATGACTGTTTTGGAGGAGAGCGACTCTAACCACTGACAGAGCCTACAACACCACTGCATAATGAGGCAGAAGTAACATGCTTTAAAACTGTAACAGAAATACAGCCCTTTCAGATTGGTGTCGTTATCTTGTCTGCTTGTCTCAGGTTAGAGGAACACAACATGTGGAAGAGAGACCAAAAGGTAACAGGAGCAGCTATCAGTCATCTTCACCTCCAGCCATTCCCCACTCCCAGTTTCATGTGCTTTCTGCACTAACTCACACACCTTGGGCAGCTACACCACCACCAAGCGACTGAGTGATGGGAAGAGAGCCTCATGCAGACACATCCTTTCCCCAGCACACCCTTCAAACAGCAAGAAGTTTGAGACTTTTCTAGCTCAGACAATTCTTTGACACAGCGTAATAAAACCCATCCACACAGCCAAGGATCTGCCCTCAGCCAGCAGTAATTAAAATTAATCACTCACAATTATTTTCATGGGTATATTCAGAAAGAGACACTGCCAGCTCGCTAACTCCTCAAAGCTGACAGACCTTGAAATAGGCTGTGGTCAGGTACAGCGTGTCCCTGGGTTTCAAGCAGTTAAAAACATGCTTTGCATATCGATTCACCCTTCCACCCTCTGTGCTGACAGCCAGAGCCACCCCTGTCCTGCAGCCCAACACCCCAGCTGGCATCAGCGAGAGGGATTGGTAAGTAAAAAGATTTTTCAAGTAAGTATTGCTATGCCTATCATTATTGCTGTCCTGCTGGAACTCAGGGTCCCATGAGCGTTAAAATTTCTTATTCTTGAATCTCAGTGTCTTCTGAACTCAAGATTCTTCCCATTTTCCACGCATTTGTATTATGTTTTTAATCACTATCTTCTTCCCTTTCGGTCTCACTGGTCACTGCTTGCACTATTCTAAGGTAGGGAGGTTTCTAAGGTACCGAGTAGCCTGAAGGTTATCAGTTTCCATGCCTCAAAAACTACTGAAGAAATTAAAGAGGTAAAAGAATTAATGAAATTCAACCTAAGGCATTAGGACTGTCACTTTCTGGAACACTGTTTACTTATACAAGCAATTTTTATGGGACTGAACATTTACTATTCATGATAGCAGCCTTGATCAATTCTGCTCCTTTGAAATTTACCATAAAAACATAAAAGCATCTGTCTTATGTATATAAACCCAAAACGTGTAAGCAGTAAGACCAAGAATGTAACCAGTGCAAGGAGAAAGCAATCTCACACCCAACAGACTGCAGATCCCTCGGTATCAAGCTGCATAGCGCTCCTTCCTTCCCAGCAACTGGAATATTGATTTTTACAATACCTACCGGAAAAAAAAGGTTTTCAGCAGATATAGTGCAGGAGGAGCAGGGTAATGGGATTGTCTGCTTCCCAGCACATGTGTTCTGTAGTTGGAGCCCAAAGCTGAATGAAAAGAAGAGATGGTGGAAGATCCAACTTCTTACATAAATCAGCTCAGCATGGCTTTGAAAGGAACAGATATTCTGCCTTTGCTAAAATAAAAAATTGTCAGATAAATATGCTTTCCTTTTTAACTAGAGTGATTTTTGTAAGTAGGTATGATGTTGTGCAAGAAACAGGAGCACTGACTAGAGAGTGAAGAGTTATGCAGGCAGGGATCAGGAAAACTCTCTCTTCGGGAAATTATAAAAGGAAGTAAACAGAGTGGAACAACAGCAGCACTCAAGCTCAAAAGTCTCTCTGGCCATCAGCAACACTACTGCAAGTCTGCAAACATCATCCCTGACTTCCTTATGTTTTATGCAGGGTAGCAACTTAATTTTTCCAATATTGTTTATTTATCCCATGCTTGTCTTGTAGTGGTCACCCCAGTTTTTAATCATCACAGTTTCCTAATTCACACTAGATCCTCCTTAAGCCACTTTCCCACTGAAGATGGCATTAAAGGCTTTAAGACCCTAAAATTTAGGCCTAGCCCCTCAACTTTTCCTTTCTGCACCAAGAGCCGTGCAGTTGCCACTTAAGACAGTATGAGTATTGCCAACTCCAAGACTGGCTCTCACTTCATCCCCTCTTTCCACAGCCATGAGTATCTGCAGCTCAGAAGAGCAGTAGGGATCACTGTCTCCTGCCACACTGCCAGGGAAAGCCCAGCCAGCGTCCTAGCTTTATATGTATAAACATATTTATATATGTTTATACATTTTTGCCCCAATTCACAAAATTTTAAAGTTATCTGAGAGAAGGAACTCAAAGGTGTGAAGCGGAGAAAAAATTAAAAAGGGTAGGAACCTGATTTCATCATATACTACAAGCACTTATCCCTTTGGAAAGTCAAGACTAAATTGATCACAGCTAAAATATTTTACAAGCTTGTACAGGGACCTTGACTGAACTCCAGCATGTGGGGAAAAAGAAAAACAGAGAAAGTGGAGAGGGAACTGTTAAAAGAAGCATGAAGAGCCCCAAAACAACCTTGGGAAATCCAAAATAGCACCATAGAATGGTTTGGGTTGGAAGGGACCTTAAAAGATCACCTAGTTCCAACCCCTCTCTCATGGGGGGACATCTTCCACTAGACCAGGTTGCTCAGGGCCTCATTAAACCTGACCTTGAGCACTTCCAGGGAAAGGGTAGCCAGAACTTCTCTTCAGGAAACAGCCAGAGCAGGGAGAGGAGTTGTGTAGGCACACATGTACATGGGGAAGATGCAGCTCCTTGAAATTTCCTGGCTGTTCTACAGAAAAAGAAGGCATCCCAGATGAGCAGGCATTGACTCGCTCTCCCCCCACAGAGATGTGGAGCAGCTCTGTCTGAGCAGAGATGAAAGCCCTGTATCCTCTTCCAGCAGCCAGACAATCTCACTAGTAATGGATTAATGTGATTTAAGTAACTATACATTCAATAAGGTGAAAAGGGCAATGACACAGTTACATTTTGATTGTTTTGAACTACATATTGCTTTGCAATTCTGTTCCTGTTTTTAATACAAAAGTAGCACTTTTTGCCAGAGCTGACATGGTGTGAGTCTATAAGCAAGGCAAAGAACACAGAGAGAAGTACCATCTTTTTATTAGTCCATTGACAAAGAATACAGATGAGCTTTTAGACACCAGGACCAGCAGACATGAGATCTTCACAGAGCAAGGACCTTGTTCTTTAAATACATAAACACAAATGGACATGTTATATATACACATACATAAAAACTTCCTACCTTGCTTGAAAATCCAAAATGCTTTCTCAGTGTTGCCAATAACAAATAAAGCTCAAATTTCCTTTGGTGGGAGAAAGAAAATCACAGCTAAGAAAAACAGACCATGGAAGACCCGAGCAGCAGCAGCAGCAGCAGCATCAGATGTCATTAGCTATTACCTACTGTGATTATGGAAAATGCTATTTTTTATTCTGCAGCCTCTCTTTGCCATTCTTTTCATCCACCTTGAAAATGATTCTAGGATTTAAGTAAATAGGGTCATCTGGGAGTTGTGTGCTCCTGGATAAACCTCCCTGGCCCCTCCCATGGGAAAAAAATAAAAAAACAACACACCAACAAAGAGAAGTTTTCAATTTTCTGATGTTCTCCTCCCCCTTTCCTAATGTAAATTCAGAGCAGTTCCTGTAGAGACTGTAAACACCCACACAACTTTCCAGGTGGGGAAAAGGTAAAAAATCCTCACACCAGTAAATCTACAACAGCAATCTTTTTACCCTTTCTTTGAGAAGTCACTAGATATAAAATCTGTTGCTGCCTCATGGACAAACACACACAGAGCCTTTGGCACAAGGGAGAGATGTTTCAGGGCAGTGTGAGGATTTGATGGCTGTCTTGGCTTTCCTCACACACTGAGCAGTCTGCATAACCTAACAGCATTAGCTTACTAACAGATATATTAATAGGTGTGGGGGGAGGGAAAGGAAGAGGGGAAAAAAGCCACTAAAACACATTCCACCTACACATTTCACTACTAATCATAAACTTAGGTAGAAAGCAAATTGCTTCTCCAGGACCAGGAGAAGAAGAAAAGAACAAAAAGACTGAAGGGGGGAAAAGCATCTATTTTCATTTTTCTGGAAATATATCAATTGCTGTATTTATCAATTCATGATAAGTAATGAGAAAGTGAAACCAAAAAAACCCAACAACCAACCAACCCACCCCCCCGCCAACAACACCTCCCTCCCCCCCAAAAAAAACCACCACACAAAAAAACCCACCCCAACTGAAAAACTGCCACAACATCTTTGCAGTTAGTAATTTCAGAGTGATAAATATAATGTTGGCCTCAGACTGCTAGAAGGATTAGATTTAGCTGTAAAACAAGTAGTGCAGTTAACAGTTGCTGTTGGGTCTGGTGCTAGGATTAGAAAGCATTGCTAATCATAAGAAATGTAAAAAGATTAAGAGGTGGTGGTTGCCAGTAAGGTTTTAAAAGCATGTAAGTGCTGGAATTCATTTGGGATTAAAATTCCTCAAGTAAAAAAAAAAAAAAAAGAAAAAAAGAAGAAAAGAATAGATCATAAACAGCAGCCAGTTCCACCTGCACTGCCCACAACCCTTTCCCAAGCATTAGGAGAGTTAGTAAGTGTGGAAAAGTGAAACATACGCCATGGCTTATACTGAATGATCCTAGGGCAGCTTTAGTGAGGAGAAGTAAGAATTTCTATTCTGGTATCTATCAATGAACTATGGCAATCTAAAACCTGTTTGAGTTAGGATATTCTGCTTATGAAAACCCTGCCTGGACAGTGGAGTTGCAACTTTTAAAGGCACTGTAACAGAAATTATGATAGCATTTTGTATCTGCATCCTTTCAGTAGGAAGGATAAGACACACCTTCATCTCTTGGCTTGCTTCCAGCTTGTGTAGATTCACCTCTAAGATCTTTTTATGTTCTTAGTTACTAAGGATATGCAAAGCTCCCCACACAAAATAATCTGGAGTTCAAAAGAAAACTCCCCATGGGGAAAAAAAAACCACAGAACAAAAAAACAGAAAAGAGAAAAAAATTGGCTTCCAAAGACCTTTAAGTAAACACTAACTTTTAATAAACAAATTTGAATTTTGGATGGAAAGTTTTACTAAGAAGGCATTTTAAACAGTGCAAACCACAGCATCTTGGTCAGATTCCGTAAGACACAGCGATCTCCATCAGCATCAGACGTAAAGTTCATTGCTGGCATCCTCAGCTACCACCACCCCCGACTGCACAGCTAGAGAACCACAACTCGAGCAGAACACAGACTTCTGCAAAGCCCACCAGGCTCCCAACAGGCCTGATGGACAGCCAAAAGCTGGTTAGTGCTGAGGCCACCTAAAACTTGTCTCTCTCCCACATTTGTCCAATGATTCAGAGTAAAATTCAAGTGCTACCAGGACATTTTGTGAGCATTGCCTCTGCACAGATGCATTTCTCCTTGTGCCTCCAAGGGGCTCAGATGCTGATTCCGAGCAGCCTCTCTTCAGTCATTACTTCACCCTCTGTAAATCTGGACCTTGATATTCCAGGACTTGGGGAGTAATATGAAGTAAGACCACTTCATCACTTTCTATACACCTTTCAGCTAAGTGTTCCTGGTGCACCTTCCCGGATTTTCAGACTCTCCAAGTCTGCTTTTCCCTTCTGCTTCCCCAAAATGAACATTTTTTCCAGATGGCTGTAGCAGCAGCAGCAATAACCATCTTCCAAGAGTTATAAAACAGTAGTATTAAATAATAGAGGTGAAAGCACTGTGCATGATTTCTGCAGAAGTCTTTTCAGTAGAACAGATAAATTTATTCACTGCATTATGGAACAGTTTGAGAAAACAAGATCATACAATGTACACTGCCTCTATTTAAATTGTTTCATTTCTATTCATGAGTGCTCTGATTAGATACACTGAAAATATCATCAGTAAGAAATAAATAATTCTACCAAATTAATAGTTGTTGATTTCTTTTACCTGAAAATATAAGTAGCATCTCATTCACTCTAGACAAAGCTACTATAATTTGGATATATAGATCTTGTTGGTTCAAGAGAGACAGCACACAGAGACAGGTGTGCATCCATATTTCTTAGTATCAAGCAACTTCTTTAAAACTGTGAGTTCTTTCATGAGTGGAGACGGGCTAAAATGCACTTTGCATGGAGAGGCTTAGTAGACAACTAGGTTTTTTTTTTCTCCCTCTAGCTGTTTTCCCCAAATAGAGGGTTGAGAGAAATAAATTGCTTTAAATGCAGAAAATTGTTTAGAAATGGTATTTTAGGGAATACAGGTGAATTTTCTGCATCACACAAAATTAATCCAAGCTCAGCAAATGCTCTTTAATTAGGAACACCTTTAGAAAGGACACAGCCAGAAGTAACCCTCACTAACATCTTTACATTAAGCAAGCTACTAACCAACCCCAAACCAGCTTCTCCAGGACCTCTCTCCCTGTAAAGTATTTTCACGGAGAAGCACAGAAAGGGGTGGATTTGTGCAAATGGAGCGGAATGTATTATTTAACACAAAGATCTGACTAATATTTTCTTTAGGAAAAAACAGACTAAAAAAATAGAGTTAGTATTTTGTTTTAGACATCGCAGAATGATGAATGCCAAATGTCCGCTCAGCTTATGAACAGCTGAGAAAAAAACCCTCTACATTTTGAAAAATTTATCCAGTTTGAGTCAGCAATGAATTTTTCTTCTAAGAATCAAATATAATTGCTGTAACATTTCAAAAAAATTTAAATGCACGGCTCAGTACCTTAAGAGCAGCCTGTTTGCACAGCAGCCAAGTGATACACCTCAGAGAGCTACTGTTAGCTACTGCAGGGAAGATAAATCAAGAAAATGCTGAGTTGAGGTGCAATTTGACAGTTATTAGCAGAATAGGAGTAATTTGATGAAGGAAAAAAATCTGACAAAATCTCAGTTCACAGCAACAGATTTTGGAAGCCTATTTGCACATAAATTGAAAAAAATAATTCTTGCATTAGAAACTGATGAAGATGAAACAATATACCCTAAATCCTAACATATTTGAAATTATTTTCTTTGATTCAAAGCCGATAATCCTGTAACAGGCAGTAACTAAACAGGGGCTTTACCAGACTTGCTCTGCATGTTGAAGAGACTGCACAGCCTGATCCTGATCCGGGGCCATTCAACTATCAGAATAACTGGATTTACTGCCATTCGCACCTTTGTTTTTTGCCATTTGAAAGCATCTACAGTGCGCAGAACACTGGGCTGTGTTTTAAGCATTAGCGGCATAAATATCCCCTGGTGTACCGTATACTTCACCACTTCTGCCTTCCCGTAAATCAAGCACACAGCCAATCATCTCTTTTATGTTGGACTCTAATGGCAACTCTATTATTCAAATTCAGGCTGTACAGAGCCATGTCTCATGGGTATGTGAAGCAGCTCAGGAGCAGGTTTATGACTGAGCAAGGGAAGATTCAAATCTGACCATGATCTTCCCACTACAACTCCACCACCTCTTCCAATTTATCTGCATCTTTCAATTTATCTCTTCTGTGCAAAATACTTTCTTTAAAAAAAGCAAAACTGCTATAAGAAGGAAAAGCAAATGAGAAAGCCTTTCCTGCTCTTCAAGAACCACCTCTTTGTGTCTCCATAACTGTTCAGTGTAAATATTTTTGCTCACATACTCATAAGCAGAGAAGCTGTTCTTTACTGCATTACAATTAGATGCATAGATTAGGAGGTATCTTTCATGTCATTATATCAAACTCTTCTACAAATATACAAAGGGATTTTATAGACTATTGTCTTTTCTGCTTACTGAATTCTCACACTCAGCAAAAGATGCAGTGAAAGTGAACGATACCTTCCCTGTGTTTACTGTGCCCACCAAGAACCATTTAAAAATCCAAATAAAACAACTTAGCTATGATTTCAACAGCACAAACTGTTCTCCCATGGGGTTTCTCTTTTTCCTCTTTCCTTCTACTCATCTTTCAGTTCATGAAGATAGGGAACATGAAAACTAAATGGATTTTTGTGTAAATAATTCATCTTTTCAGGCACATCAAACTAATACCTGAGTTCATCCAAGGGGCTGGCCAGATGTAGCTGACTCTAGTGGTATTTTATACAGCATTCTGGAGAACTAGTCACAAAAGGTTGCAAAGAAATGCTCAACAGCTGTATTGATATGCAGGTGTAAAAGAAAGGATTACAGGGACCTCACCCCTGGTAAGTCACAGTTGTACTAATTACCAAAGAAGAGGAACAGCCTTGTCCTTAATGGGCTGCAGCTGTGACTAATAAAGGTAAGTATGATAAAAGGGGTGGGTTGGCTAGCCTGAGGAGCACTTTGAAGAAGAAGATATTGGAGGAGAACCTGGAGGAAGAAGGAACGACCCAGAGAAACAAAAAAGAATGAAACAAGGAAGAGAGTTGCTGCTGTAAAAGATCTGCTGTGAGGTCAGTCTGGGTCTGACCAAGTTGGAGCCTGCAGTTACAGTCATAGCTAGGTAAAATCCTATGGTCAGAGGCAGCAAGGAAATAACTAGCAGTCAGAGTCTGCAGTTGGACCCTACCATAGGAGCTTGCTGCAGCCACAATAACTGAATAGTTGGGAGTCAGGATAACTGAGCTGTAAAGAAGAATAAACTGGGACCCTTTTCACATTGTTAAATGGGAGTCTGTGTCTTGGCTCATTTCTATGCCTAACAAGAGGTCTGCTGCAACACTGATAGAGTTGTTTTTAAACAACACATGTTGAAACTCTACCTATCCTTACTGAACACAGCTGATGAGGACACATTCCCAGCTGTCCTGAACTGCCACTGCATTTTGGAGACTTGTGTCTGCACAAGACAGGCTTTGTGAACATGGTGAGCTCTGGCACATCTTGGGAAGATGAAGAGAATTACAAAGGCTGAGCATCGTTTTCCTGCCAAGTAGCAGGAAAACATGTGGCAACATAAAGCATCTTTTAGGAGCACGAGTCCCACAGGGCAGACATCCGCACAAGCTGAGCTGATTCTCTGAGCCAAGTTGCCTTAAACCAAGGTCCCATGGGGACTGGGAAGCGAAGTGATGGTAGTAACTCTGCTTCTCTTTAAGCCATGAAGAAAGTATTTTGCATATTTTTAAACATCCTAAGTACAAACAATGGATTAATTCTTGTGGGAAGTCCAACAATTAACCTTTACTACACACGCATGTCAAGTCATGTTTCTTGTGCTAAATAAGCCAACAGCTAAAAAGGGCAAAAAGAAAATCTAAGGACTTCTGGTTTTGTTTTTACTCTTTTAGAAGCCAAAATCTAAACCTTTCCATTCTACTTGCTTTAATAACACAAGTGCTCTCTCTCCTGCACTTGTAAGAAGAGGAGTCTGCAAAAGGGGAACAGGAAAATAGGTCTTGTGCACAACTAACATCTGTTCCTCTGATTTGCAACAACTTGTCATTGTACAAACTGAATTAGAAAAAGCAGCAAAGAAATACAATTAAATTTCAGGATAAAACAACCATTTTAGTAACAGTGCTTTGCCTGTGTAGGAAATGGTTTCTTAAAGGGAAGAAATCATTGTTCCATGTGGAAACCTTGAGCAGGTTAGTAACCCACTACTGTAGCAGAGATTAATTTATGCAGTCAGGTTTGTATCTTCAAGTTCACTTAATTCTTTATTGCAACAAAACAGAGAAAACCACTGGAAGGATATGTTGCAAGTGGAGCAGGGCAAAAGGAAGACTAACACAGAAAAGCCAATATTCCTGGATTTGCAGTGCATCCCTCCCTGATTTATTCCAAGAGTTTGTGTTTCCAGTCTAAACTAACATGGCCACCACTATAACTTATATCACACAGAGATAAGATTTGGTGAAGAGTAAAGTTTTGCAGGATGTTCTCTGGATGAGTTTTCTTAGAAATAGCTCAAAATAACTTTAAGGATTATCATCTTAATGACATGTTTACCCTCGAGGGGAAATTTTGAGCCCTTCAGCAGAAAGCAACCTCACTGCAAGCAGGATTTTAATGGCTCTGAGTTACTGTTTATGCAGTGGGAGCCCTCTTTAAATCAAACATGTTTAAAAGTGTCCTTGTTCTGAAGATGCCTATACTGGGCATCCAATCACAAATTTATGCCTTCTTGTTTTGCAGATCAGCTATGTCCATAGACCCACATAAGACGTCTGTGAGCAACATGGACTCTTCCATATGGCTAATCTTCCCACCTTATATAGAAAAAATTGGGTTCTTTATAGTCCTCGTGTGTGGAAGCCCCTCTAAACCCAAATATGCAACATTTTCTGTCTGTAAGATACGTATAAAACACGTGTTGTGTGATGAGGAAATATACATTAATTGATTATGACAAAGAACCACCACAAAGCAGTCCCTCATCATAATGAAATGCTTAATCTCTATCGTAGTCCTAACCTTTGGTGATGTGGAAAACAGTATTTATTCCCTACTTCAAAAACAAAGAACACTTGATGCAATCTCTTGCTTGAGAGTTCAAAACTGAATTTGTTCTCACTCTAGCCCAGCTGATAGCATCAGTTGTGGAGAAGCTCACCTCCAGAAGAAGTGGAATGTAAAAAAAAGTTGCTGTGACCTTAACAATAATCCTGTTTGCATATTACAATACATTTTCCTACTATAACAAGGCAAAGTCCCTTGTGTTCCGGTCAGAAAAAGTCGTCTTCCAGTAAAAGCATACTGTGATCAATAACATTTTCTTAATATATTATATTATCTCCCGCTGAAACACTTTTTCACTTGGCATTTCAGTCTGCCGAGTAGGGGAAATTCATGACAAAACTAAGATAGTAAATGAGATACTGCAAACTAATTCCATCCAAGAGCAATCTTTTCATTCGTGAGCAATTTGACAAGCCCGTGTTGTCTGACTTCAGCAGAAGCTTTCTCAGCTTTCAAATATACAAGAAACAGAAGAATCTGCTCCACTACCATACCCAACTTCACTTCAGCCTGCATAATTTTGTGCTAAAATACATTAGAGTTTCAACAGCCAACTCTGAGACCAGAATTTGTGGGGCATACTTTAAATATTAGTTTAGAAAATAGACTGACAAGTCTGCCACATCAATCCTGTGAAATTCCGTTTTCAAGTACAGCCCAAAGCATGGCAGGGCACAGGAATTCTGCACTTCCTTAGAGGATTTGCCACAAACTCAGTGCAACACAGTCCTGGCCCAAGTGATCACAATGCCAGGTGAAGGATCTCAATTTGGTACTGGAAAATTTCAAAGACAGCTTTGTCACAATGGGCATTATAGCAAAGTGCTTCTCCATCTGCACATCTGAACTCTCTTTTGCTATGATGAGTAGCAGCTTTATTGCCCCCTTGGAGTTACTGTCCTTCTGCAGGCTGAAAGGGTGACCTGGTGGCACACAGCCACAGAGAGGTGACCCACAGGCACACAGAGCCCATCATCAATTCAGCAACAGCAGTTGTGGATTTACTGAGAGCAATTGGTGTTCAGCATGGTCCAGGAAGGTGTTGATCCCACAAGAAGGCTGGGGTCTGTGCAGGATACTGGGATATTGTCAGTAGGATTACTTACACACACCTGATCTTGGCACGATTAGGTGAAGCATCACTGCTGTATTAATATTTCAGCATAAGGAATAAGGGGCAGGCAGCTGTTGAATATTCATGCTGTAGCAATTCTCTCTGTATGAATTCTCTAGCAGGAACATGTAAAGGCTGCACCATTACCCCAAAGAGTTTACCATCCAAAACCCCAATTAAAGAGATACTTTAGCACGTACCCTGTTTTAAGCTCACAGGGCAGGCTCACTGATTAATTGTATTCTTACAGTGAAGGATGTGCTCCCTTTTTTTATTAATTCAAGACTCATGTTGAAAACAACATAAAAGGAGCGGGAGAAAACAGATGAAAATTTAATTTAGATCTGAAAATCCCAACACATCATGAGATCAGAAACATGTAAAGGGCCAAACAACTCATCTACCCAAGAAGTCATTCATAAAAGATAAACATCCTTTTTAAATGTGGAGGAAATTCAAGCAGTACTCAACAATAAAATAATTCCAAGAAGCTTCACCTACATTTCTGAGAAAGAGGAGGCAAAATTAAGATTGGCGCCACTGATAAGAAGGAGCACAGATGACATTTTAAGCAAACTAGATGAGAAGGACAAAATAATCAGGGTTTTGAAGGACAGGACTACGTTTGTGCAGGTTCCTGGTTGTGGGGTTTAGTGGTTTCCTTTAATTTCTTTTTTTAACAAAATAAATTAGGCAGCAAATCTTCATGTAAATGAGCACGTAAAAAAGAGCCTTTCTAGGTGAATAATTTCTTTTACGATTAATAAAATCTGCAATCAGAGCAACAACATTCTGATGACTTTTTGCCATTTGCAATTATCGCTCATCCCAGCACCAAAAAGCTCATTATTATTAAAGCTGACAGAAAGAATACTTAACTGCTTTTATGAAAGAACTTACTTTTTAAAAGAATCAAGTTTCTAAGCTTTGTTTCTACTTCCAAATCTTCTGTGTGAGAAAAAGGCTATCCTAACAACCCCTGTGTGTGTCACCTTTGATTTCCAACACGTAATTTGGATAAAAGCACCCAATTTGTACAGTAACACAACGCATTACAGAATAACACCTCTTAGGTTTAAAAGCAGCCTACAAAAGAGTATGGAGTTAACATAAATCTGTGCAAGTACAAATATATATAGTTTATACCATAAAAATACATATTTTAACCTTTTTTATAGCACTTTTCTCCTAAGTAACTAAAACCATCTAAGTTACTGTAGGACTTGTAGCATTCCTGTGAATAACAGTGCATAATCTCTATTTTAAAGGCATGGAAGTTGAGGCACAGCTGTTACTAAGACAGCTGTGGAAGAGACAGGAACAGGGACCACATTCAACTCCAAGCTCTGTAACTAAATCCACGTCAATTTGACATGTATTATCTATAGGCAGAAACAAACATAGTTTCATTTTTGTTTTGGCACCTATGGAGATGTTAAGAGTGAGTGTTGTCTGTGCCTCACTCCATCCTTGCTCCCTGACATAACAGCACAGTAAAATCAGAATCCTCTTTCAAAAAAAAAAAAAACCAACCAAAAAAAACCCCACAAAAAACCAAAAAAACCACCACCCCCAAACAAACTACCCCAAAAACCAAACAAACCCCCCCCCAAAAAACCAACCAACCAACCAACAAAAACCAACCACAAAAAAACCCAAACCCCAACACAGATGCTGTTAAATGGATGCAAACTCAAAAAATACTGCCTGATTCATACGTGCTTGTGAAGCACTGATCTGAGCTTTTTATAATCATACGTCTCCAATTTGTCATGATTTAGTGGATGGTTAAAGGTGTGGAGCATTTGGTGAGCCAGAATCTTCCTGGAGTGTGCAGTAAGAGAGGCAACAGGTGCAAGCTTCGTCAAGGGAAAATCTGGTAAGGGATAAGGAAGAAGAATTCAAAGCAGGTGCTTAAGCAGCAGAATGGCTGTGTGGGGAGGCTGCACAGCCTTCATCCTCAGGGGTATTAAAGGACTTGCTTGGACATGGACATGGCCCTGAACAACCTGCCCTGCCTCTGCAGTTTGCCTGATTTGAGCAGGAGCTTGGACAAGATAATCCCTCCAAGGTCATTCCCAACCTGAATGGTTCTTTGAATACCATCCCAAAGACACGGGAGGTTGCTATTTGGTTTCTCTGCTGCATCCCAAAGCTTATCACAAACTCCACCCAAGAAGTGTGACCCCAGATTTTTGTCACTAACTTTTTTTATTTGGCTTACTCCTTTCTCCTGAAAAGGATAAAATGGAACAAATCCAAATCTTTGCTTTCACCCACTTGAAAACCGTGAAAAATGAAAAGCAAAACGCAATCACTGTGTTCAAGCTCCTAAACACAGGTGGTCATTTGAGGTCTCAGAGTTTACACACCTTCCTGACCTCTCCTCCTAAGAAATACTCCAAAAACCAGTCAGTCTGCTGTGCAGGGAGACCCACAGTTATTAAAATAACTTCATCACCGAAACAGCTCTCAACATCTTTTCAAATTCCTCCCCACCACCCGCACTATCGTAAGAGGTGCTGTATATGGTGAAAATTAATTCAGTTTGAACCAGAAAACACTGGAGGCTAAGTACTTCTTCAACTGAATACAAAAACTGCAACCACACGTGACTGTCAGGATATACAGGGCTACAGTCAACATGCAGAAATACTATTTATATCCTTCAGAAAAACTGAGTTTAAAGGCCTTTTAAGGGGAACAGCTGGGCTAGGAATATCCAGAAACAGTGAGACAGACAAGTGTGCAACTCCTACATGCAGCTCACTACCAGAAAGAGATAAGAAGAGTCCATCCTGGAACTCACAGCCTTTTCAAACAATTTCTCATATACAACAGAAGCCTCCAAGAGCCTGGACACACCTGGCTTCTCATTTCCAAACTACTAGTTTGTTAATTCTTTTGTTACATATATGTTATATAACCAGATCACAGCCACCGTGGCAGAAACGCCCACAGGCATCCCACAGCCCAACGGAATCACTTTGCAGTAACTGGATATTCAGCCTAAGATTATCCCAGACATTTCATGCTGATGTGACTAGGCAATGTGGCAACTTATCACAAGCCAGATTTACTAGACATTCCCCACCACAGAAAGTGAATTAAACTGTCACTCATCACTGTATGAGCTGCTCTAGTGTAACTACTTCTTCACGAGTTGGACAACACTTCTCTGAATTAAAATCAACACACTTTGTTGCAAGCTAAGTCTTTATCCTCCTTTCTGTAATTTTTTTTTCCTTTCCAATTCTCTTACTTTTCTGCTCAATTGCTTTTTCCCCTGACTTAGGATATTTAACCCTCTTTGCTCCACTTGCCCCTCCAATGCATTCTTTTTTTCTCCTTGGCAGATATAAACAGAGAGATTTGTACAGGACCTCCAGCCACCCTGGCCAAATCAGTAATGATGATCTCAGCACTGGACTATTGATGCCCTCTTGGTCTTTCCCCTAAGGAATCAGACAGCAAAGCTTCCAGGAGCACAAGACTACATCTCCTTTCCCAAGAACCATCTGATCATCATGTTAAGCTAAGGCTGAGACTGTATTCCTGCATGTTTCTTCTCTGGTATATCTCCCAACTTTCGTGCTCTATTAAAATACAGGAAAAGCAGATGCATTACTCATCATGAGGGCCACCAAAAAAAGAAAAAGAGCAGAACATTTCATTTAACCACCACTACAATTACAGTTGTTGGCATCTGCAATTTGTAGCATCACACACACATGCAGGGACAAACATAAAGAAGGAATGTAAAGTAAGTCTTGTTCATAATTCAGACTCAATTTCCAGCAAGTTTCATATATGTATTATTATTATATACACTATTTACGGCTGTGTACTGGAAATACAGAAAAAAGGATTAAATACACTCTCTCAACCACACTTGCACATACCCAAGCATAGACACAATTTCCTGACTTGTTGTGAATATACTAATAACAGGAATTGAGAAAGAATTTTAAATTATCAAAGCTACATGGAAAGATTTAAGCTAGCTGCTCATGGAAATAAACCAATTTCCAAGAGTGTTTCACTATTTCCAAAGTGTAGCTCATACACATTTATGGGAAGAGGTTGCCAGAAACATTATGATGAAGGTGCACTGGGGGTACTGAGGTGCTCAGTAAGGAATCCTGTAAAGAAAGAGCAAATGCTGGAAGTAAGGAATGCACGACAGTGTATGAGAAAGATTAAACAAACTGAAAAGATGAAAAATAAAATAATATGGGACTTGGTGCTCTTGACAGACAGTGGGTACAATCTGAGCCAGCAACATGCCCTTGAAACAAACCCAAGTGTATCATTCTGAGTTGTGTTGGTGAGAGCACAGCCAGCAGGCCCAGGGAAGCAACCCCTTTCCTGCAGGGTTTGTGAGTCCTGCAGAACAAGAAAGCTTTGACATACTGGAGAAAGTCCAGTGGAGGGTAGTGGTGGCTAGAACAGAGGTCTCCCTCAGATCTCACTGTGTTTTCCAATTCCTCAAAGGGAAGGTGCAAAGAGAACAGAATGAGCCTATTCTTGGAAGAGCAGCAATATGACAAGAACAAAGAAGCTGCAACAACAAAAATTCAGGTTATAAATGAAGAAAATATCCTTCACCAGGTGGTGAAACATGGTAACAGTGGTCTAATAAAGTTTTGGAGTCTGCAACCTTGGAGATATTCAAAACCCAACTATATATTGTCCCCAGCAACTTGCTTTAAAAGTGACCTTGCTCTGATCAGGAGGCTGGACTAGACAACTGCACAGGTGTTTTCCAGCCTGAATTATCCCAAAAAATTACATATCTGGATGGAAGAAGCCAGAAAATTAGTCAAAGGAGGCCAAGAGGACAAGAAACAGCATAAAGGCACAGGATTAGCTCCATAATGGAAAAACAGAGAGAACTACAAAAAGAAGGGAGAAAAGGGAATAAGCAAGAAAAATAGCAGGTGGGATCAAGACTGAGGAAGAGGCAAAAAAAAAAAAAAAAAAAATCTCTGTTCACAAAACTGAACTTTCCTCCCATAGGCAGGAGGTAAAAAACTCTGCAAGAATGATTCGACAATGAAGTCAAGTAAGTTTCTACTGTAATCTGCATAGTAGATTTGGATAAGAGAGGGAATCAGTTCTTTATTCTCTCTCCCCATGCCCCCAAGAAACCAACTAACCTTTAATCTCCCTTTTCCAAATATTTGAACTCAATCTTGCAAACTTCACAGATATTTTAGCTATGTACGTTATGACGAATGTTTCATTTGTAATATAAAAATACATGCACTTTTATCAGCTTAAAACTCAAAGTTCACTACACGCAAATAAGCCTCTTACAGCTTTTTACAGTTTTATAAGATATGGCCCCTTGAGTCTAGGCCTATATACACAAAAAACTTTTCTCCCTTTTGGAGCTACACCACCAAACTCAAATACTCCTGATCAGGTTTACAGCATTAATATTTATCATATTACAATATTTTTCTATTATAACACAGATGCTCAGTTGCACGTGCTGCAACAGGGACTTGCTGCAGCCACTGAAAGGGAGAGCAATCCCCAAACTGTGTTTGTGTAAGCAAGGAAGAGACCATGAATGAAAAACTACAAGAAAAAAGAGACATCTGCACACTTACCCTGCGATATCCACACTCTGTATCAAAATCAGCCTCAGGTGTAACAGTCAGTAAACAGGACAGCAAACCCTTGCATTTAGCAGAAGATTTCTGGGAAGCCAGATTACCTAGAAAGAGTTGAAAAGAGTTACTTTAACACACAAAGATAAAATCACCTATGTGTAATGAGAATAGGCTTCAAATGAACCACAGCATCAGGAAAAAAAAAAAAAAAAGAAAAAGCTGCTCAAAGAGACCACCATGATCAGCACAGAGAACTTAAACCTCAGAAAGTGACAGAAATTTGTTACAAAGCACAGAGAGTTAGATCCTGGTAGGCACTCAGGGTTTAGCAAAGAACATCTAATACCCAAGATAACATGGTGTTAACCCTCTAATCAAGGATGTGGAGGAGACCAGAAAGAGCACGATATTTTGCTTAATTAGTTGCTATCAAAGAGAGGATGAGTTCAAGCACTTGCAAAAACAAGGCAATCTAAGACTATTTAAAAGTTTAATAGTGTTCTAGAGTCTTTGGTAACACAGAGTTTGCCCATGAAATCAAAATAATCCCTGGAGATAAATTTAAAGGAATATATCTCATTTTAATGCACAGAGTAAAATGACTATTCATTAAAGCAAAGCAGTTTTATCCCTACATTCTCCATCTCAGATGCAATACATATTGAAGTAATCTTTATGACAGGAAGTGGCATGTAATCCTGCAAGAATGAACTGCTGTCGTTATCTGCAAATCAATACAATTTTTTTTAAGTGGCTATAACTGTGCCTATTGATTTCACGTTTTTAGCGCTAGAGTTTCAGTTTCTACCAAGAAGATTTTTACAATGACAAGATTGCTGCATACATGTAATTGAGTTGATACAATCTGAATCTGAAGTTGACAGTGCACTTCTCTTTGCAATGCAATCAGGGCTTCTGTCCCATTACTTCAACTTAAGCCTTTTTTCATTTTAAAAAAAAATTATTTTTGTGTATTTATAATAATTTTGAAGTGGCAGAGTAACGCTTCACTAATCCAACCTGCTAGCTATGTAAAGTTTAGCACACAAAACATCCCCTTGGAAGTTATCTCCCTACCCTGCTAGGATATTATTTCAGAGTATCTATATGACTTTTGCTATGTTTAAATAGCCTGACCAAATAATTTCCCTTGTGAAAGCCTGAAACTGGTTCAGTGCTGAATATTTACAGCCCAAAGAGGTGTGGTGAAGGTGAAGATGGTAAGGGTACAAGCACACAGAAAAACTGAATGACTTATCCAAGGTCACTTTGTGGATCAGTCAGGCAATGAGCTCCATTAGGAGTTTTATTAAACTGCTAAATTCCTACTATATTTCTGCAAATGAAGCATATAGCAACTTTGGCTTGACTAGCTGACCAAATGGCTCATGCTGCAATGAATGATCTGTAATGAGAGCTGGCTGAGAGGCACAACGCACCATCAGCCTGAGAAACAAGGGAAAAAAGAAAAAAGATCAAACCACTAAAAAAAAAGTTTTAAAGGACGAGATTAGGGCCAGATGAATGACATCCCAAATCAAGTTAGGAAAGCTGAAGTGCTGATAGAACTAAATCTGGCCAAGGACATCAAGGGCAACAACAAATGCTTCCACAGGTACTTTTGTGACATCAGAGAATGTCAGCTTGCAAAAATGTTGGCCCTCCCCAGAAGGAAATGGGAAACCTAGTTACTTGGGATATGGATAACATTTAAGATACTCAATGACTTTTTCTGCCTCAGTCTTCAGTCACAGGTGCTCCACCCACACTGCCCCAGCCACAGGCAGGCACTGGGGAAATGAAGATCCACTCACTATGGGAGAAGATCAGAGTCAAGACCATCTACAGACCTGAAGGTGTTCAAGGCCACCTTTGGGCTGGAAGAAACATTAAAGGTCATATAGTTCCAAGCCCCCTGCCATGGGCAGAGCATCTTCCAGACATGTTGCTTAACCAACATTCAACCAAAACCATTCTATGATTCAATAAAACACACAGAACATTTATATGCAGAAGAAACTCTGTGCTGTCTAACCACTAGCCAGCTGCAGGTTAGTTTCCTAAAAATATAACATGATAAATGAGGAAGCACATGAAAGGCTAGGGAAAATGTGGAAATGTAAACATCTTGTCCACGTTATCCCTCATCGCTACAGTTCACTCTATCAAACAGAGCTCCATGCTCTTCATGAGCCTGTGTTCTTTACAGGTTTAGACTCATTTTGGAGCTAAGGCTCTTCTAATAGCTAGTCTACTTATTTATCTGTTGAACACTTCTTGAATACATTCTTGTGAATTTTTAATTGAGTATTTCTGACTTTCACAAGATGACTAAGGAATATACCATGGATTGCCTAAAAATGCTGAAACAATAAGGGAATCTTTTCTTTGTTTTGCTTTTAGTTTGTTGAAAAGAGCATTGTTTTCATGAGGCAGTTTATGGAAAGAAAAAAGAGAAAATTACTCAAGGGAATAATTTCTGTTTTGCATAGTGACTCATCATGTCATAGTTACCCCATCATCTCCAAGGGCAACACTAGGCCAGAGCTACTCTGAGAGATCTCCTTAGGGAATCACTTCTCAAAGCCATCTCAAGACTCTTGCTCCAGAACTTCACAGAACAGGAAAAAAACCACTTGAGACGAATAAAAATGAAATGGGTTTCAGACAGGGAAGAAGCCTGAGAAGCCAATGACAGTTTTACATGAAGGAAACCTTTTTCTCTATCATCTCAATAATGAAAGACATGAAGAATATTTACAAAGCACATTGCAGGCTCTAGACAGCAGTGTGATATAGAAAGGCAAAACAGAACTCACAGCTGGATATGGGACACCTGAAGAAAGAAGAATCAGAAGAAAAAGAAGGAACAAGAAAAGGAATTACCTGTCACCACGAAAATGGTACACAGACGGGCCAAAGATCAAAATCTGTTTGCTTACTCTTGGACACACAGTTCCAGAAGTGTAAAAAACTACTTGGGGAAATATGAAGACAGACTTCATGGTCTTTAACATACTGCAACTTACATGATTTATTAGCACTTGTGTGAGTTTTCTTTCCCCTGCTTTAGAAAATCTTGGCTGCTAATAAGAAAGGATTTTAAGCTTACCAAAGCCTTACTGCAGTTACCATTGTGGGGGAGCAACACCTGCCAGGCAGTTCTGAACCACTAAAATAAAATATTGAAACTGGAAAAGGCAGAAACACAGCAAGAAGCTTTCAACAGCCAACCCAGGTTGTCTCTCATCATAGTGTACTACCCTGCACAGAGGTAAAACCTGCATTCCCTGTATTAATTATCATGAAGTTGAAGGTGCCCTACAGGAGCCTACAGCAGCAGCCTTATCTCTCCTTTGGGAGCCTAACTACTGCAAAATGGACAGGTTAAGGATTCTGTCCTGTGCCTATGCTTCTAAATTAAGAGACTTGAAGCAACTGGATCTAAAGCTATCTCTTCCTTCCTGAAGGAGAGAGCTCTTTCTTCAGGTTAAATCAGCTGCAGGCCATGGTATGAAAAGTTGGTGTCAGCTCACCTCTCATCAACACCATCATCCCTGATGAAGGGCTGGAATAATCAGAAGTGCCTTTGACATGAAAGACCCTGGTCAGTGAGAAACAGGTCTGGATCTTTTGTAGACAGGAGTTGTATCAGTTGGACTCCCCTCTATAGTTCTGGGTTGGCCAAAGAGTTCAGCTGCACCAGCAAACAATGAGATATGGTGACAGCACAAGCAGCTAGCAGAAAGCTCAGCTTTAAGTAGTAAATTAGAAAAGAAGTTTCCAAAAGGCAACAGAGGATGAGGGAGACAGTGATTTCATACTATGTCAAGCCAAAACCACAATTTTCTTACGCAGCAATACACTGTTTCAGAGCTTCTCTGTCACACAGTATCCAAAAGCCATACAGCAGATCTGAAAAAGGCAAGGAGCAGGCAGCAACATTTGGCAACTCAGTTCTGCAATGAGGGACCCATTGTTTCAGAGGCTCCCTGAATAAGAGATCATTTAACAGCAGAGCTGCACAATATGGACCTCAGTGAGGATGCAATGCTCCATGCAATGCCTTCCCATGTCTCACCTGTGGCTGAAAAAAGTATTTGGACAAGAGGAAGGATGAAGCCAAGGATGTGGACATAGTTATTGTAGGTTAATTACCCAGAAAAAGTTCAACACAAACATATTCTATGAAAGCCTGCCTGTGCAGACAAGCTATAAATCAACTCTGAAGCACAATGTGCTTTAAAAATGCCCTTTACAAGAATCTCTGCCCTGCAAACAACCTCTCCTAAGCCAGGTATCACAGCCTGGGGCAGGGGCTGAAGAACAGGAGTGAAATACCTGACACAGAACACCCTCTCTTTGCAAATAAACAAGGCAAAGGAAAGCAAATGGGAGGCAGGGGGAAAAAACCAACTCCAACATGAAGTATGGACACTTACTAGGCAGGCTAAGTGGAAGCTTTACAGGCAGTAGAAGGGTGCTATAGGCAATGTATTTGCCAAATCAAGTTAGTCACTGCAAACAGCTGAGTTCAGCACGGCTGGGAAGCTGTATGGTCACAGGAGGTAAGTAGAGACCGACACACCAAAGGTGTCAGTGCTGCCAGGCTGGGAACAACTGTGTGCTGCTGTCTTTATCTGTTATCTTTAGCTTGCTTAGCATGAAAGGTGTATAATGCCTGGTGTGACCTCTTGTCCTACTGTTGCCAGAAGCCAACAGAAATGGTCTGAGAAGAGAGTAATTTCCAGATCCCACAAGAAGCTACATAGGCTCTGAAGTTTGGCAGAGCTGCAGCCAAGAGTAGCAGGCTGGGATAGAAAAAATAAAACACAGGGCTGGAAATGAAGGATGCCTCCATTTTCACAGTCCCACCTGACTTTATGGTAAGGAGTGACTGCTCTGCACCACGATGTCTGCAGAATACTATTGTTATGTTTATCCTAATATATTATTTATTACAGAATTTACAGCTCTCTCTTTTTCCCCAACTGACAACCAGCCAACTACTAATTTGCAAGCTAAAATGCTCTGAGGTCTGCAGATCCCAGGGCATTTGCAAGCCATAAGGATTCTAAAATGCTTAGGAAAAGCCTGGCAGTGCTGCCAGCCCTCACTAAGGTCCAAAGAATTTAAGCTACAGCCACCTAAACTAAGGAGCTACCTGAGAAAAAATGACTAGAGAATGATGTCTGCACACACAAAATATTCAAATATTTATAGAAAACTTTTTATCAGCAACAAATGAGAGCATCACTGTACCACCAGCTCTGGGTTTGAAATGATAATTGCTAGATTCCTGAGGCTACTTGGTATGTTTTACTGAGTTTCTTGCAATCCCACTCATCTCTCTGGAAACAGGCTGGGAACTATGAACATCTCTTCATCAAAGATTTAGACATACAGTAACCCCTGAGGTCACTCTGTGCAATAGCTGAAGTCCCTCAAACTCAAATGCTGGCCTATGTTTCAAAGGGCTAATAAGTGGAAAGGGAAGGGGAGAATAATATTCACTCAGTATTCCCCCTGTTCCATTACATTGACAAATTAACTCCTCCTGTGACATCACATAACTTTTCAGAAAACATTTGTGGTTTTGAACTGGCTGTTGAGTTTGTATTCCTGCCTGGATAATCACTCCTTTAAAAGGAAGTATACATCAATAATATTCATGGGGAGCTTCATAAGACCTTGGCAAACAATTCTGACAAAACAAAAACCTCAAACATAAGGATTACTCATAAAATGCTACATCAACAACTCTTTTGACAGACATCTGGATTATGCTGCTCTTTAAAGGAGAAAAACAAAGATGTCACTTCGAAGTTTAAATGGAAACAGTGAAATATGCCATTAAAAATACCACATCATAAACAAAGCTATTTTTGCAAACTCAAACGCAATGAGCAATTATGACAAAGTTTGCCAAGATAATTTACAGACGCTTTTTTATTTAAAAAATGCTTTCAAAACACTAAAAGAAGTACAGATATTACAGGTTAGTAATGAGTTTAGAGACCTAAAAGATCAGCTAGCCAGCATTAATAGTCTGTCAAGTCTCATCTTTTTCTTTAAATGGCCTTTAGTTGATGCTGTAATTGAAGCTAAACCACACACACCAAAACAACTGAACAAAGTTCCAGAAAGAAATGCAGACAGACACTTTAGGAGCCCATCCTTAGAGCATGTAATTCACTATTCCTCCCCTAAACCATGTTAAACATAGAATTGCTTTATCCAGATGACATTAAGTTCTGCGGTATGCTGTAGTTTAGACTCTAAATGAGATCACTGTTAGGATGCAAGTAAAAACTTCTAACTCATTCCCAGTTTATTTACTTTTTAATTCCCATTAAAAGCTCAAGAAAAGCTGCTGATATATCTGGGCTTCAAAAAAAAACCGTAAAATATTCCTGTGCAAAATTAAAGCACTGAAAAGACTGTTTTACTCAAAAACTACAGAGCTCTAATGGATCATAAATGTTCAGTTAAAAATTCTTAACCCTAATAGTGAGGGTTCTTTGAAGACAAATACATACAGTTTAGTGAAAAAGTAGATTGCCTTCACAATTCATTGAAGCCCACTGTATTTGCTGGAGATTGGATGAAGGTCACAGAATCACTGAATTATTTGGGTAGAAGGGTCCTTAATCATCTTGCTACACCCCCTGCCATGGGTGGGACACCTGCCATTAGACCAGATGGCTCAGAGTGCCATCAAACATGGCCTTGAACACTTCCAGGGACGGGGCAGCCACAGCTTCTCTGGGCAACCTGTGCCAGTGTCTCACTACCCTCACAGTAAAAAATTTCCTTCTAACACTTAATCTACTCTTCCAATTTAAAGCCATTCCCCCTTGTCCTATCACTGCATGCCCTTGTAGGAAGTCCCACTCTAGCTTTCTTACTGCTGCCTTCCAGTACCTAA
Source organism: Acrocephalus scirpaceus scirpaceus (assembly GCA_910950805.1). NCBI lineage: Eukaryota > Metazoa > Chordata > Aves > Passeriformes > Sylviidae > Acrocephalus > Acrocephalus scirpaceus. Next base: position 107,513,032 of record OU383775.1, on the reverse strand, counting down.
AGGGGGCCTACAAGGTCTCCCTGTAACCTCCTCCAGGCTAAAAAACCCTGAATCTCTCAGTCTTTCTTCATAGGATAGATGCTTCAGGCATCTATCATCTTCATGGCCCTAAGAAGAAGATCTTTGGTGACTCTGCAAGTGCACATTGTTGGGTCCTGTCCAGCCTCTCATCCACAAGCACTCCCAACTCCTCTGCAGCGCTGCTCTCAATCCATTCTCCACCCAGCTTGTATTTGTGCTTGGGATTGCCCTGATTGAGGTGCAGGATCTTGTCCTTGGCCTTGCTGAACTTCACCAGGTTCCCACAGCACCACCTCTCAAGCCTGTCCAGGCCCCTCAGGATGGCATCTCTTCTCTCCAGCATGTCACCTGCACCACACACATCAGCATCACCAGCAAACCTGCTGAGGGTGCCTCAGTCCCACTCTCTATGTTTCCAACAAAGATGTCAAACAGTGCCAGTCCTAAAACTGACCCCTAAGGAATGCAGCTCATCACTGCTCTCAATGTAGACATCGACATATTGACCCCTACTTTGAGTGCAGCCAAACTGCCAATTTTTTATCCATCAAGTGGTCCAGCCATCAAATTCACATCTCCACAGTTTAGAGGCAAAAATGTGTCATGGAACAGATCAAATGCTTTGCACAAGTCCAGGTAGATTACATCAGTTGTGCTTTCCTTACCCACCAACGCTCTTAACCCCATCATTAGAAGGTCACCAGATCTGTCAGGCATGACTTGCCCTCAGTGAAGTCATGCTGGCTGTCACCAGTCATCTTGTGATTTTCCATGCGCCTTAGCATAGTTTCCAGGAGAATCTGCTCCATGACCTTGCCAGGCACTGAGATAAGACTGACTGCTTTATAGTTCCCCATGTCTTCCTTTTTCAACAGGAGGTATGTTTCCTCTTTTCCAGTCAGTGGGAACTTCATGACACTGACACAACTTATCAAACATGATGAATCGTGGTTTAGTGATGTCATCCTCCAGATCCCTAAGAACCCATAGACACATTTTCATCAGTCCCATGGACTTGTGCCCTTGCTGCTTCCTTAGATGTTCTCATCATCTCCTACAGCAGGCAGTTCTTTCCCAATCACTGCCTTTGCCCTCTGCAACTCAGGCAGTGGGGCTGGAACACCTGTCAGTGAAGACCAAGGCAGAAAAATCACCTCTACCTGCCCTCCCTTTAATCCTGTCCCATAAACTCTCACTCAGCTTCTCATCAATCCCCAGGCAGAACTCCATGCACTCCAGCTGGCCACTAACACTTGTTCTTCATTTCCACCTTCTGCACTTCCTGATCCTTCCACCTCCTGCCTAGATCCTTCTATTCCAACACTCCAGTCACAGGAACCATCCTGGCATGTCTCCACAAGGCCAGTAAGGTCACAGCCCTGTAGGCATGCAACTCTCTAACTCTTCTTGTATATTCCCCAAGCCACATCTGCATAGTGACATTAAGTTTCCTAAGGAAGCTGGCCTGGATTCAGGTGCTCTCTTGTAGACCTGTAATTCCCTCTCCAAGCTCTGGGCATCTCTTGCTGGCACTGCCATCAAACGGATAGGAGTGGGACAGATTGAGGTTCCACTCCACTGGCAACTTTAAAGCCCTCTAAACTTTTAGTTTCAAGGTAGCAGGCAAGGAAGTACATTTGTTGAAGCATCTTTTATTTCTTTGTTGAAGCAAAGACCAGCGAAGATATCTTCTTCTGAAATAGTTTGAAGGCATTGAGATTAAAAGACTGAAAGTTTTAGGACAGCTTGACTAACATATTTTCTCAATGTCAATGCTTCACTGAAGCAGCTGGAGAGACTAAGATTCAAAGCACTGAAACATTTGAGACTGAGAAGACCTCAACTTCTTTGACACCATGAAGTAACTTTCTGCAGTTCAATGTCTTTTCCAGATATTTGTCAAAAGTCAGTAGAAGCAGAACAAAACCTATTGGTTTGCCATTTCCTGATGGTTTTTAATACAAAGCCCTACTCTTCTAGTAAGACTCTCAGAGACTGCTGGGGAATCAGGTAACATAACCAACTGCAGGTGATGTAACAGCAGCCAGGTCATGCCTTTTGTAGTGTGGGAGAAATGCTATTAGGAAGCTGGAGAGCAGTAGGATATGATCAGGCTGCTGCAAAAAAGTCAGGATGATGGCAAAGTAAGTACTTGGCTCTTTAGAATCTTTGGGTCCCTCCTTGTCTTTTATGAAGCCTCGCACAATGCCAAGAAACCAAGCAGGAATTGCACTTGGTTCATAATGTACCAGAGACATGAGGGATGATGACAGCTCATTCTGTTGAGTCTGATGCTGCAAAAAGGAAGGGGAGAGCACAGTACCATAGCTTGGAAACAACAGCCTGTGCTCAAAAGGGCAAAGGCAACCATTTCTCTTACGATCTGAACTAACACTGCCATATGCCAGGGGAATGCAACATCCCTATGCATATAAGGCTCTGAGAGCCTGACCAGAACAGGGAAAATCATATTCTCTTCACAGGGACCAACATACTTTTAACAGACTGCATAATCACAGCATTCCTTTTTTGACCTCAGTCTAATTCTCTTGCACATTATAAGGCACATGGCTTAATTTGTTACTTTTTTCAGGAAGAAAAAAAACCCAAACTGCTGTAGTTACCAAAGTTTTAGAGATGCCTTCTGGGTCCTGGCAAAAGATTTCAGTGATTAATTATTCTGGCTGTCAAAATCTATTTGGGTTTTTTTTTTCATTATTTATTTTGAATTTTCTTGGCATTCATTTCTAGACAACGAATCTTGCTGTATTTTTGTTAAAGAGACTGAAGACCCTTCCTGAAACTTTCCCAAATAGAAAAGCTAATAAATTCTTTCTTTCTCTTGAATTAGGATAATGAATGTCTGCAAGAAGTCCCTGTGGCTGTAAGGTATGTTTTTCCGCCCCTAGCCACCATCATCACTCTTCATCTAATCTATTCACTATCTCATCCACCTCCTAGAGGTGCAGACAGACCTGAACACAACATTCCAGGAGTGTCTGCAGTATGGTCAGACCCAGATTTAGCACAGCCTCCCTGAACTTCTCTTATGGATCTACACAGAGATTGTTGACAAAGGCAACAAGAGCTTTGTCCTACAAGCTTGTGTTCCCCTAATATCAGCTTGGGACAGAACAATGGCTCTCTCTGCTCTCCAGTTACTTCAGAAGGAATCCAGGACAACTGGCTTAGGAGAGAGTGCAAAATTGAAAATGGATGAAGTTGGACGAGCTCAGTTCCCATCCCTCACACCTGCAAAATCAAATTATATCTATGCTTCTATACTGTTTTTTTTCTTAAACAATTTTTTTTTTCTAAAAAAAAAAAAATGGTGCCACCAAGTCAAATGCCTTGTAGAAGCCATAAATATCAAACTTGCAATCACATTAAAAACATTTAATGGGTACCAGCTTAGCTTGACAGGATCTATTTTCCAAAAGCTCCTGCTGACTGGCATTAATTATAATTCTCTTACTCAACCCTTTACAAGCTGTCCCATTTATTACATCCCAGTTCACCATTAAAATGACAAGAGTCAAACTGTCACACCACTGAGGCACAGATCTTGGCCACTCTTCCAAAGGAATGAACCAAACTTCCAAAGCTGACTGCCAGTAGCACACCAGAGTAACAGAGCCCTAAATCCCCTCTCTCCCCTTTAGAGAAAAGAAAGCAACCAAAGACAGAAGAGGAAGTGCGGGAGGTGCGCAGGTTAAAGTCAATCAGACTTTGGATTACATGAGAATAATTGGAAAAAGAAGCAATTCCTTCACAGCGAGAATTTGTTCTCCTGATGCAAATTGTAGAATTTAGCACGTATGACCATCACAGAATTCATTCAATTGTGTAAGGAGATCATGCTGATAAAATTGAGCTGCTAGATTTAATTTAAGAATTAGGTTATATAAAAACATAGGGTTTAGGCTTTTTACATATGGTGCCAAGAAACTTTCAGCAGTGGGTAGCCTGAGCACTAACCTTCCCTAAGGAGAGTCAGCACTGCTTGCAGTCATCCAGATGCCTATATACAAGATAAGTGGAGAAAAATCCTTTTCCTAGAGGATTTATATTATCCTGGCCATCACGTATTTTCAGTTGCATGCTAAGTGGATAACATATCACTGCTACCTCCAGCACCTCCCAACTAGCAAGCTTCCTCAATAAGCTTGGACGACAGCCTCCACACAACTACTTTGAATTGAGGCATTACAACAAGTAATTTTCCATCATTGAATTACTGCCATGTTTCTCGTGCTTTGCCATATCTGTGGAGATGAAGTGTAGTGCTTTCCTTGATGCTCCTCTTTACAGCTCTGACTAAAATACGTGCAAGTTCAGCAGCTGCACAGATAGCAGAGAGCCTGCCTGTGTCTAACAAACCAGCACTGGCACAGGCAAGAAGATACTCATTTTTACAAGTCAGATAGCACCCATGGAGAAGACTACTGTTATTTGTCTTATAGCCTCAGGCAGTGTCCTGCAGCCTGTCATCAAAGGCTTTGAATAAGACTACCACACTCCCATTTATTGACATAGAAAATATGCTGATGACAGAGAGAATGTATGATGATCATGCTCCAGGCACCAGGGATGCTGCTGTTTACATCCTCATTTTCAAACTCAGGGCCTAAAAGCAAAGTCAGGATTAGTAAAAAGGCCTTCTCTCCCCAGCTCTCTGGTGATGTACTTCTCAGGTGCAAGCTCTCCATCTCGTCTGTCACCTTCATCCAAATGATTCTCACTCAGTGTGTCCCCCCCCAGTCCACATTTGTCATGCATAATTCAGAGACTCTCAAAACACTCCCTGCCTTCATGTGACTAGTCCAGACAATTCTCTGGTCCAAGACCACTTCCACAAATGCCGTGCTAGAGGTACACACTGTTCAGGAGAAAGTCTATCAGAATTGTTTTGCTGAGCTGCAGGGCTTCTGCAATAACTACGATTCAGAGATGTGCAAAAAAATGAATTTCCTAACAGTCCATGGATGTTTTCTATTCTCCAAAGAACTTCAAATATGCTGGTCTCTCATGACCCATCAAACAGGGAAATCCAGTTACTAGTATGAGAGACAACACTTCTTGTCTCATTTTTAACCAATTCTTCCCTCCTTCACATCAAATCCCACTTTGTGTATCAGTCCATCAGTTACTAACTCCTGATGACATTATTGCAATTCTTTTGGAAACACAGACATGACCTCAAACCTAATGGAAAGAAGTCAATTTATCTCTGATATCTCAAGCACGGAACTTGAAGTTTGACACTAGGCCCTCAACTGAGAAGCAGTGTGAGTAAGCACCCATCACCTTCAGAAAAAAAACACTATTCCAAATTCCAGAACCGTGACTGAAAAAATGGCCATTTTAATCAAAATATCAGGGACAATGCAGGATCCTAATCTACAGCTCAGTTTATACAAACCTCTGTATGACTCACCCGTTTCTTTGGACTCATTCTCCCAAACTGCTGTAGACAGCCCCAGAATTAATCTTTGTGATTGCAAGGGTAAGTTCTTACCAGAAGAACAGTGTGGCCATGGATTATTAATGAGAGTCCTGATCAAGTGCATATTCAGTTCAAATCACTTGCTAAAAAGTTATCCTCCTATAGGCTATATAAATACATAATACATCTACATTAACCTGGGTGACACTGGAGCAGCCTTTCCAGCAATCTGGACTACTTTATCTCCAAAGTAGACTCTTATACCTCATTTGAGTGAGTGAGCACACATTTTAAATAATGACGAGAGACTCCAATTTCCACATTTTCATGGATGCAGTGTCAAATCTATTTGTAATAGGATCATCTATTATCTGTCAGTACTAGGTGAGAAAATAATGGTTAGTGGTATATTATCTGGAATCTTGATGAAAATTAGCAGGAGGTAAGTGAAGTTGGTGAAAACAAGTGTTACTTGTTGACTGCTTAATGCAGGCTGACTTTGACTTAAGCTATTTCTAATAGAAGATCAGAAGTCATTGGGTTGTTTTTTTTTTTTGTTCAGCAGAAGTTAATTTTCTCCGCCTATTCAATTTTAAACATGAAATACTTCATACACTGAAGCACTCTTGCTCTTCACACAGTAGACCTGTTTCAAGCAAAACTTAGACCAGCAGCAGAGAGGAAGAAATGTTGCTACCAATTCATTAGAGAAGTACTGAAGCTGCGAGTTTCACCCATTTCATCCCTCCATGTGGACAGACACACCACTCTTTACCCAGACTCCCACAGGTTAACAGAAAGAGCTGGAAGGCTGCAGCATCTCCTTGGTAATTTTCTCACCTCCAGCCTACAAGATGAATACAACCTAGTTAGACTTACAGCTCCAAGATTTTCCTTCTTGGAGAAAAAGAGTAATATGTATTTCAGCACATATTTGTGTGTCAGTGTGGGGATTAGCAATATACCAGATTACAGATCACTGCAGGCCCCAATGCAGCATCAACCTCTCTGAAACCACATGAAAGAAATACTTGGTGGTAAGGACATCCATAGCTCACTTGGTCTCTTATCCCTTCTTCAACTTCCATAAACTGTGTTCAGGTGTGAGTTTCAAATCAGTTCTGCAGCAAGAGGAACCAACATTAACCACTGTCACCCCCTACCACAGCTCAAGTCTTCAGCTGCTTTCAGGGTTGCTGCCAAAAGCAGCACTGGAAAAGCTTCTGGGAGCCAACACAAACTGAGGAATTGGGATTTGCTTCACTTGATCCACTCAAAGTTTGTCCTGGCCAATGGCAAGAGGGTGAGGAATCCACACTGAGGGGGAAGACAGTCTCCTGCTTAAGTTGCATATTGGAACAGTGGAAAAGGACCTGACTACACCCACATGGTCTTTTCTTCAGTTTGCTCAGAACATAGTCAAGAGCTGGGGGAAGTAACCAAAAGAAAAACTGTATAGCAAATGGAAACATCCTGCTTTGGAGCTGATATGAAATTTTAATGGAATTTTTTTTGTCAGGGCCATTAAAACAATCCTTTGAGTTACGCAAAAAATACTTTTACTTCTAGTGGCTATAAATTAAACAGTCCACTAAATGGAAATACTGTTACAAGTAAGTAAAATGATTTTTTTCCCTTAAGAAAGCATAATGAAATTCATACTAAGTTGTATTAAAACAAATATTTCTCAGTTACATGAGATTAAAATGTAATAATTTCAAATTTAATTTAAAAACAAAGTATTAAAACTTTGGTTTAATATAAGGGTTTAAACAGACTAAGGTTTAAAGAAAATTTTATTGGATGTGTTACATGATCTTTAAAGTCCCTACCAACCCAAACCATTCTATTATTCTGTATCAGTGAATTTTCCTCAGATTATGAGCAAAAAGATAACAACTTGAAATTATACATGTTTGTGTATTAAAAAGTAAAGTAAGTTACTTTTGTAACTGCTAATATATTTGTCTTTCTTTTTGGTAATCTTTCCCAAGAAGCCTGGCTTTTTCAGCCTTGGCTGTCCAGAAATACATTTTTATTTTGTTTGTTTTGACACAGCCAGCTGTTACTCAGAAAGTATTTTCCTTACTGGGACCAAGTCACTGAATGTAAGACCAAGGAAAGTTAATTTCTCAGTCATGGGCTGAAAAAAGGGAACCAAGTGGGAAAGATATTATAGCCTAATATCAAAGCCTTGCAGGCATGAATCCTTATAAAAACCAGTTTAGGTCCCTAGAATTACATGCAAGCACTTTTCAAAAAATCTCACTACAGCCTCTCAGCGCACAGACACCAGAAGTTTACATAAATATAGTTCTCTGAAATCAATGAAACTTAATTCTAAAGCCTAGAAACATATAGGCCATGGGGGTAGGTTTTGACCCAAGGAGGACACTGGTATCCAACACATAATTTTGGCAAGTTTTATGACTTTCTAACCATGGTGACTACAGCTTTCATCCTTCTGGAGTATTCCAGAAACAGGGATGAGACCCTGGCCTGTGGTCTGGTGCCATAACTATTTGGTACTGTGAGTCATAGCCACCAGTTCTACTTTGTTCTGCATCGCTCCCATCTCTACTCAAAACAAAGAGTTTCACTGACTGTAGCTGTACAAAAAAAAAAAAAAAAAAAAAAAAAAAAAAAAAAAAAAAAAAAAAAGAAGAAAGTATGGTTTGCCATGGATTAATCTGTTAAAAGTTTAATAGAGGTACATTATTTGTTACCTTGAGAATATAAAGCTTTAAAACCTAATAGTGTGCAGAGATAAAAGCCTATTATTACAATTAGCAAAGAGTGGTATAAATTTAAGGTATTTAGTTGCAATTTGTAACATTTCAATTATTACTAACTGGAGAATATTATGAAAATAAGTTATATGCAATACAGGACAAAAAGAAATCAATTACTTCTATGAGTATGTCTTTGTTTAAACCCTAAGCAATTTAAATCCTAAAGACTACAGTCATTTTGATTTAGAGCATTTCACCCTGACATACATTTGGCATAAAAAACAGAGGTGTTGTAAATCATCTCTAAAATAACTGGGTATATCAGGACAGAGAGAGAAAGGAACTATGCTAGAGATGAAAAACACTTCAAGAAAATATCAAGGCAAAGAAGAAAAAGCTGGACAGGACGTCAGTAAGAAGCAGATTCATGCCAGGAAGTACAGGAGCACCTTAATCAGTGAAGCAAGAGCAGGACGGAAAGATGATTCTGGGTGAGTTGCACTGGAGCACATGTGGCCTGTGTCAAATTCCTGGGGTCCATCACCCTCTTAATGACCCACCAGAGAAGAACAAAATGTGCTTTTGCTGAGTGCACATGGGGTGAGTGAGTATGGGGTTTTTTTAAAAAACCCACATTGATCTATAGTTATATACCACCTTTAAAACAGTATGAGAATGAAACTTAATACTACTGACAGGTGAATGGAGGTCTGCAGCTTTATTCTGAATGTTTACCAGAACGCTTAATGGGTCGGAAAAAAAGCCATTTGTGGAGTTCAGAATTATTCAGTAATTTCTCTAATTATAAAGTGATTTCAAGCACTGCTATTGTTGCAACCAGTCTTTTCCTATTAGGGTCCATTGTTTAAGAAGCTGTGTGTGAGCACCGAGAACCCCCGCGAGCTGAAGTGAGCATCTCCTACGTGTCACTTCCACCCAACCATCACTCCTCCAGCAGGTAATGCACGCATTATCTACACTGACCTCTCCTTAATTTATAGCACCTCCATGTCATAAAACAATTATCTGCATTTGACACGAGCAGCACTCGGTAGCTTGAAAAGCAATTAAAATGTAGGAGCTGTCTCTTGCGACAAAAAGGCATTCAGAGAAGCAGCACTTGAGGAAAGTTGCAGCACGCCAGCCATCAGTCTGATTCTGCCTCTATCAATCACGCGAGGCCCCACTAAACAGCAAAGCGCCGGCAAGCAAACAGCAAATGTTTACGAGGTGCAGCTGGTGGTACTTACGTTAACAGCAAAAGCAGCATCAGTTAAATTAACATTCCTCATTCTTTCATTGCTCATTATGGTTTGACAGACATACCCGCAGTCCACATAAATGACTTAGAGCAAGAAAGCTGTCTAGCATCCTGCCATGAAACAAGACCACCTAATGGGAGCAGCCACTGTAATTAAAACTCTGAAAACCAAGATTTATACCAGTTTAAGGATGCAGTGGTGGGTATTATGACCTACTTTAAATTTATTAAAGGCATCGTGAAAGCCTGAGCTGTTACTCAAGTGAAAAGTTAAGAGCCTACCATTTATGATATTTGTCCGATAAAAGGGACTCAAGTGGTCTTTTGATCTAGGAATCATTTCTGTTGTTTCAGGTCTGGAGATACAGGGGGAGAGGAAAGAAAAATATATTACTCAAGTATTAACTAATCAGCTTCCCCATGAGAACGCTCTCTGTAAGTCTTACTTGTTCAAGTCCACAAAATTTTCTTTGATGGAGAATTGCAGCAACTGGTTCTGCTTAAAAATTTACAGCCACATTTAATCTCTTGGATCAAGAAAAGTTAATTCCATCAACTTAAGGTTGTATTTCATGGAACTCTGTCAGAAATTAATACCATGCCAGAAAAAGGGGGTGAAAACTCACCAGTAATGTTTAAAAGTATCCCTGAAGCACCAGAAAGGGATTTGACCAAGTAACAGAATCAGGTCAGAGTACTGGAACTCAAGACCATTAAAGAGGAATTAACATAAACATCAGGAAAAGTATGGGGTTTTTTTACAAAAACCCACATTGATCTATAGTTATACACCACCTTTAAAACAGTATGAGAATGAAACTTAATACTCTTAGCTATTAAAACAGATTAGATCACAAAAGATGACTGAGTGTTTGCAGAAAGTGAGAAGCAGTGAGGAACCTGCCTTGTGGCAGTGCAGTGCTCCACTCCATGTCAGGGACCATGAAGCACCATGGCAGGCACACCCAGGCAGGGCTTGCATAACATGAGGTACATGGCCAGCACACTAGCATAAGCCCAGGAAATACTATGGAGAGGAATAAATAATGAAATCTGGCCCTCTGAAGGTAGGTAAAAGCCCTCACTTCCATTTCCCAGGAGTGATCTCCCTACTAGAATTTGCTCTGTTTCATCTCCCTTCCCCTCTGCTGAGAGCAATAAAAAGTGGAGCTTTTTTGCCTTTTCCCCTCAAGCAGTCAGAAAGCATTGTTCCCTTTCCCTTCAATGCCTCAGTGGTTAAAGCACTTGCCTTAAACACAGACATCTGTGCTTCAAACCTCTCCACTGCCTGAGACCTGAAATCCCACCTGAAATCTGAAATCAGCCCCAGGAGGCAGCTACAACCACCAGGCTACCAAAGCATGGTATGGGATGTGAGCAAGCATGTAGAACTCTTCCCACTTCTCCCAGCAGGGAGGAAAGCAAATGTGGTCCCCACCACAGCACTCTCATATGGGGCAGGAACAGCTCTGCCATCTCATATCACACACCTGTATGTACATACACATGCTTGTGAGCTCCAGTCATTAAAAAAAAAAAAAGGAAAAGAAAAAAAAAAAGAAAAAAAAAAGAAAAAACCAACCACCAAAAAAACCCCCAACCTAAACAGAACATCAAAAAGACTCTTGAATTTAATAAATATATATCACATGAGTAAGATGCATTTAGCAGGTCAGTGCCAATTCTCTGGTACACTGTAGCTGCCACTCCAGTTGCACAAACTCCCCTCCAGGATGCATTTCTGTCTAGCCTGTTTCCACCGATGTGCTCACACCTGGGCATAATTTAGGGAAAGCCCTCATCCAAAACTCGGCCCAAGAGCATGTGAACATCACCCAAATGCACAAGTACTCTTGAGCCTGTGCCTTGGCCCTGTTTAGTTTACTAATATAGATACAGCTATACAGAATCAAGCTAAATTAAAATTACAGCATTTAAAGCAACCTCAAGAATACAGAGCCTAAAGAGGACTGTAATAGCAAACATCTGGATGGCCTAAGTCACAAGTGAGGGCTTTCAACCCATGCTGTTTTAACTGCAGCTCACAACCATTAAGGTTGGAAAAGACCTCTAAGATTGTGGAGTACAACCACTAACCCAGCACTGCTCAGTCCATCACTAAACCTAAGCACATCTAAATTTTTTTTTTTTAACACTTCCAGGAATGGTGATTCCACCACTTCCCTGGACAGCCTGTTCCAATGCCTGCCCACTCTTTCAGTGAAGAAATTTTTCCTAGTAATTAATCTAAACATCCCCTGGGGTACAGTTTGTGGCCATTTCCTCTTGCCCTATTGCTTGTTAACAAGGGAAAGATGAACCCCCACCTGGCTACAGCCTTCTTTCAGGGACTTGTAGAGAACAATAAAGTCCCCCCCTGAGCCTCCTCTTCTCCAGGCTAAATATCCCCAGCTCCTCTTCATAAAGCTTGCACTCCAATATAATAAGGCCAGTACTGGGTGAGGAACAAAATCCCTCAAACCCCACATTTGTTGTGATAGCTGCTCTATTTCCTGTGAAATATTCCCACTTCTTACAAGACATACTGGCAGGGAAGGGAGGTAATTCCATAAGGGCATATCTGTGTTTAAGAGCTCTTCTGCAAGGACCCCATTGCTTTCTCTTCTGGCCCAGCTGCCTCTCACCCAGAAGACTGGTTTACAACAACCACCTTCCTTACACAGGAGGGCTGAGCAAAAGTCCCCTCGGGAACTTGTTAGCACCAATCTTGTTTTCCTCCTTGGTATCTCCAAACTGCTGGGCAAAGGCTCTGGTTGCCCCAAGGGAGAACATACAGCATCTCCCCAGCACCTAGGGTGACAGTCTCTTATGCCTACATGGAATTCCCAGCTAACCTCCACATAAAATATATGCAACTTAATACACCAAGACAAGCTTTCTTTTTTTCATTTCCCCCGGGAAGTTCAGCAAGTTCCAGGAAGTTTCTTGCAATATCTGCCTGAGGGCTGCAGAGAATGGATCTAGAGTGACTTGCTCCCACTCATTTCACTGAAATCCCATCATCAGGGACTTTGCTGCATGGGAGTATAGTTTTGCTTTACCACAATGAAATGACATGAATATCTACAGATGAATGCCATTTGGGACAAACATAGGGAGACTGGCTGAAAAATACAGAAGTTTGTGTTAGTTTTGCAATATAGCTCATCCATAATTTAATATAGGTAATTCTGTTAGAAGAATGTTGCCTGTCACAGAAAGATATGAAGAAACAGTGCTCTCCATCTGTTTTATTACATTGTTGTGGTTTGCTTTCTTCCCCCAAGAGATGATTAAGAAGAACTTAACCTGAACAACTGACACAGTACAACTCCTCTTGTATATTCCTCAGCCAGAAGAGATATACTCTGCTTCCTAAAAACATGTTTAGTCAGTGATGGAACATGGAAAGGCTACTTCTTGTCAATCAGAAGACTAAGCACAGACTCAGATATGTGAACTCTGGAGATTTATGTTTTCTCCAAATGATACACTAAAATTTCAGGGGTCATGTGCTAGAAAGCCATTCCATTTTTCCCCTCTCCACATCAGTTAGTAATAGAGTTTCCTCAAATTCTGCCTTGCTGACATCTTAGAAGCTCATGGAGATACTACCAAGAATCCTGTATAAAGCCAATATATTTTCTATTAGTAAAATTAATAACCCGAACTGAGTGGTGGGGTGGGTGGTGGGGAACAAGCAGAACAAGGGCCAAGTTGTTAAATCACTTCGTTATTTCTAGCATCATAGGACCTAATCCAAATTTCCCAAACATAAAACACTCTTCTCACTGATTTTAAGGAATGTTTGATTCAGCTTTAACAGTCCTTTTTTGTCTGTAGAAGAGCTGCTAGGAAGGACCTCAATAACTGCTTCATGGATATTCAAAATTGATTTAATAACCCAAGTTCTAATCAAACAATTAACTGATTACAGCTACAAAGATCCTCCAGCCAGCAAGCTTTATTTCTTACCAAAAATCCTCACACCTACAGTCGCACCTCATCTTCTGCCTTCCATTTGTGACAAATGTCCATCATTACTGTTTAAAAGAAAGAAGATACCTGCATTTTAAACTTCTTCAGATTACTTAATTTAGTGACCCACAAGCACAACAAAACAAGTTTCAGCTTCTTTCAGAGGCAAAGTACTGAGCACCTCAGCACAGAGCAAGAATCAGCTATTCAAACTGAACCTCATAACCCAAGAGACAAAGCAGCACATGCTGCTTTTTTTTTTTTTTGTAACCAGGTGCAAGCTTGTGGAAATGTGTTATTGTGTTGCTAATAGCAATCACCAAGTGGGATTTCATAAAAGGACAACTAGGCTTAGTCTACCTCAGAAAGGGACTCATGAAAAAGAAGGCTAAGGAAAGAAAAAGCACTCAATGTAACAAACAACAAGAGATTATCCCCTGCAGCAGAATCTCAACCTATGATTACATGCGTTATCACTAATCTGTAACACTGTCCAACATCCCAAGGAAAGCTGGAGGTGCATGCCTGCACATTTTTTCCACTGCAATTCCTTGTCACATAAATTAAAAAGACATTCAAATAATACTCCTGCTACATTCAGAAGACACTCAATTTTTTATATATATGACATATATATAGCTTCGTATGTATTTACAGATTTAGAATGACAGCCAAGAAACCTACTTGTGGCACTGGACTGAAGATCAGCATCCTATACTAACTACATGGCAGGAAATCAAGTATCATTTTTGATTTCCTTAATAGACAAATTTCACAACTGCCAATATGAACGGGTATTTTCCTGCCATGCACAAAAAGCTGGATCGAAAAATAATAATAATAAAGTATAAAAATTCTGCAGTCATGGACACTCTCAAAAGTGCCTGCTTTTTGTACAAAAGGACTGAGCACAACCAGGAATGGGAAAATATCCATCTCTAAGTAGAGAAAGACATTATTTAGAATTTAACATCATCTGGGCCAGTGGTATCTTCCCGAGGATCTACATGTGGACATGGCAGAAGAGACCATAAAACATCATGGGAACCTTGCAAGCTATACTAAGAGCTGCAACTTTCTCTAGGATAGGCTAAGCCAAGCCAGGCAGATCAAGAACAGCAAAGACCACACAAAAAGCAAGTAGTTTTCGGTGTTTCAGACCCACCAACCTCCAGTGACCCTCAGGAATGAGCTGACCTGACAACCTAACGGAGTAGGGCAGGTTAACTCAATAAGCCAAACCAGGCTGGCTTTACAACAAACCATGCTACAAGAGTATCTCAAGGCTAGAGCCTTTAGAGAAATTATCTGGATAAGGAGGCTCTGACAAGTCGGTTGTGCCTGTGGACACTCACAAGCAGCTGAAGACACCCACTATGCTCTGCCACTCATAATAGTAACCTGTCAAGTAATGTTTTCATCTCTACTGCACTTTGCAAGCCTCTCCTTGCCTGGGTAGTCAAATCCCTTTCAATGACTTCTCAGGCGAGGCTGACAAAACTGGATGCTGGAGTGCTCCCATCTCCCCTTTTACTTACAGCACAGCACCACACAGCTGGGGAAGGCACAGAGGAGTGGCAGTAACATATTCCAAATGCAACAGCAATTTCCAAAATGAGCGGTTCTCTACCAGCTACAATTATAGTTCTCCAGGATACCAGAAATCAGCAAGGTCAAAAGCTATACAAGTAACAGAAAACAGATGAGTGTGTTCTCAAAACCCACAGCTTATGTTGAGGAGTAGGTTAAAAGATATAGTTAAATATAAGAATTCATTATAGACATGATGAAACAAGATGGGAAAATGGTTCTCTCTCCCTGCAGAAAGGACATTTAACTAGGATTTCTAATGCTGAAATGCTGCTGGAGGACTGGGAGCCAATTAACAGTCAACTTCTGCATTTCACATGTTGTACAGGAAAATAACAATTACAGGACTCCACAGACTGAAAAACGACTGTGCTGCTGAATCTTGCCGCAAACTGTGACAGGGCCCAAGCCATGACACCTGCTTACACTGGAGAGGCCTGACAACTACCAGCATGAAATTCATAAGCATGCTTGGAAATAAATAAGTAAATAAATAAAAATAATAATTTTAAAAAGTCATGATGGCAAAAGACTGACAGAATCGCTCTGGGGTTTCTTCTTGGTGGAATATTTATTTTGCTAGTAAGATATCTACCCATAGATCAGATTAAAAACCTGTCTACTGGAATGAAAACGTAGCTCAACTTATCCAGGATATTAAAGTGTGTAGTGCAGCTGACATCTGATCTGATTACTTTTCATGCAAAGCAAGAACAAAACCCAAACTTTAAAAAGGCAAAATAAAAAAGTACAGAGAGAAATCCACGTTGGAGGACTAAATACGATTACAGCAACAATTTCAGATCAATATCAATAAAAGATTTTATGGACTGCAAGATGCATATCCAACACAATTCAGAATTGACATGTTTTAGGCTGTACACCAATCACTTCCCACAATGGAAATGAATTTCGGAGATG
The DNA here is from genome assembly GCA_910950805.1 of Acrocephalus scirpaceus scirpaceus. Taxonomy (NCBI): domain Eukaryota; kingdom Metazoa; phylum Chordata; class Aves; order Passeriformes; family Sylviidae; genus Acrocephalus; species Acrocephalus scirpaceus. The sequence continues at coordinate 107,497,083 of OU383775.1, read as the reverse complement.
CAGAAATCAGAGGCAAGAGATATCTCTGTAGGAAAGATGATACAACACATTCAAAATCTCACGCATGGGTTCAGAGAAATCAGCAGCTGACATAAGGAATAAATTGAAAAGAAAAAAAAACAGTCTGAAAATAAGAATTATGTAGTTAACTATACTAAACTGGTAGTTTTTGAAAGAAGCTAAAAGAAAATGCGTTCTATATTCAGGAGCCTGACCCAGAAATCTGCTGTCATCTAGGAAGAAGAAAGCCTGCACCAAAAGAGTGAAGGGAAGATGTCCACAAACTTTGGAGAGGTGCTAAGGAGGCCAAGTCTATTCAAAAACATCAGCTTTAACAGAGAAATTAAACAGTCATGGCTAAGCTGCTTAACATTTCACAACACAGACAATGGCACGAAAGATACAATAACAGCAGCTTAAGGGAAAGCTGCCAGTGGAAACCAACTGGAGAAAATGTTGAAACTCTGGGAATAAAGAGATGACTGATTGAAAAAAAAGATACCCAAATTCTTCCAGATCTGGAAAAGCACACAGAGGAAAAACAGGAAAATTAAATTATACTCAAAATATCAACCCAAGATGACTTAAAGAGATATTAGGCTCCTTCCATTCAGTAAACAAGAAGTTTCCTGCAGCATCATCTTAACCACTGGAAAAGGAAGCAGAAACCCACCGTTAACAGACACTCTTCCAGCTCAAAATCTAACAAGTGCATATCAAATGGAAAACACTCCCTCTTTTCTGCAACCAGAGAGGCAGGATAGCCCCTCACGATGCCCTCATGTTGTAACACAAAACAAAAGTAAGAACACCACAGTCTGCATTTATCCTGTACGGTTAAACCAAACTCAAACAAACAGTATTAAAACAGTTACTAGTGCCAAGTCCCAATGTCCAACCAGCCCCAACACCCCCTTCTCCCACCAGAAAGGTGCTATTACCCCAGATCTCACTCCAAAATGTATGAAAAATTACCCACTACTGCACCTCAGTAACACCCTGAGTGAGGCCCTGACACAGGTCACCCAGCAAAGCTGTGGCTGCCCCACCCCTGCAAGTGTTCATGGCTAGGTTGGATGGGGCTCTGAGCAACCTGGGATAGTGGGAGATGCTCATGGAAGAAGGGTTGGACTAGACCATCTTTAAAGGTCCCTTCAAACCCAAACTAATCTGTGATTCTGATTAGAAGAATGCAATTTACTCACAAACATTTCTCCTCTGAGTAATAACTCAGCCAGTGCAAAAGTAAATACTGAAGTGTGCAGAGAAGGGGAATCCATCCAGCATTAAGTATTAACTGAATTTATTTTTGCATTTGAATTTTGAATTTTTTTAACATTAATTGGCTGCAAAATGCAATGATCAGTCTCAAGTCAAACATTTTGAAAGAAGGGAGAAGAATACAAATGCACAAACTATTCATCATCAAGAAGAAACAAACCCTTGCAGCACAGACATGACACACACTGGCATCATCTGATCACTGGAGGAGGGGTAAGGGTGATGACTTTAGAGTTATTTCCAGCTTACTGTCTGGCAATGAAAGCAAAATCTGAAACTACAGCTGGACATTTGAATACCTTCAAAACAAATCCCCTGGAAAGGATCAAGTATTAAAATAAGTGAAGTCAATGAATAAACAAGAGTCACCAAAATTGACATTTCCCAGGAAAAGATGAAAGTATATCAAATCTGTCATATTGATAAGGCCACAACATCTGCCAGTATCTAAATGGATGGCTAAGCCACTTTGGAAAAATGCAGACATGGCTGATAAAAATTCTCTTGTACCCAAAAAGTGACTGTTGTATGGCAAATTGAGACCAGATCACATCAAAGACTGCTGACCTTGGTGGCATAGGAAAGAAGCAAGCTTAGGACAACCCAGAATGTAAGGCAATAAATAAATACACATCAGAAAAATGTACAGGGAGCTTTAGGTACGTGGTGGGTTTCTGGTTCCCATCTCCATGCTTTTAATTTGCCCATTTAGGGAAGGATGGCCTTCAGGAACCTGAGGTAGAGACACAATGGACAGCTGGACTCAAATGTTCACTGTGGCTCCTAACTGCTTTTGTGATATACACCAAAACAGTGGTTCTTTGAAGAAAATAAGTAGATTCCAGTATCTACAGCTCACGTTCACACTGAAAGAGAAATGAAGAACACATCTACTATAGCATAACTAATTTTAAGCTGTGAACAACAGGGAAAATAAAAAGGGCATTCCTTTGCTTCTAGGAATTTCAATTTATAATTAGTGAGCAGATACCAGATCAAATGTAATAACTTTCTCCTAAGACTGATGCAACCCTCAGCATTTCCACAGGTTTCCATTCCTATCAGGGTATCTTTGCCAAAACATATTCTATTTTCAGGTTAATGTAAGAATGTTTTACTTTTTAAGAACATCTTGGGCTGTTTCCTAACTAAATTGAAGACAATGAGGCCAGACAACACCTCTCTTCAGTGAGCTATACCAAGTAGTAAATGAGAATGGCAAATTGCTCAGTGAAATTACTGTTGCGTCAGAAGCAAGTCAGTTGTGAGGAAGTGTGAGCTCTGCAACCTCTCAAGATACCAGGTACGCATTTTTTTTAGGATAAGAAACCAACAGAAAAGTACTTTCTTTTCTGCTTTATCCCACACCCTTCCCCTTCCTCCCCTCCATTCTTTCTGCACCATAGTCAATAAAACCTGGAGGACTGGAGCTGCAGACAGGTGCATCCTGCACCATGCAGAGCCCAGCAGCTCACGCTCCGCTCCACATCCATCGATTGTTATTCGGTGGCATCAGTGACAGGACTCCATTTCCAGCCTGTGATTATTTGTTACTGTTGAAAATTATTTTCAAAAAAAGGACAGGTAAAGCGCAGACCCAAGTGTTGTCTGATGAAATGATTGCTTATAAAAATGGATCGAAAGTTGAAAAAAAGTAGTTATCTGTGACAACACAGTGGCCCATTTCTACAATTTATATAAGCCCTTCCAAAGATTTTCCTCTGAGCATCTCATTAAATCTAGGTTCCAAAGCTAGAATTGAGTGCATTTATATATTTCAGCTGTTGAATGCTGTCAGGATTCAAAGATAAACTACTTTTTCCAGACAATTTAGATTTTATAATATTTGTTGTCTTCACCAAAGATGAAAGACAGTTGTTGTTTTAAATCATTGCTTTGTACAATTTGGTTTGCATACATTTAACACAGAGCCATTTACAGTCCCATCAATGTTTGGAGTGTGGCAAGAGAAAGGTAAGCTGCAGCTGGGTACTTTATGAAACATGAGCTTGATTTTCAGACAGCCTTGGTTTTCCTGAATTGTTTCTCCAGTTTATTTGGAAGAAGGGAGGATTTTGTTTTAAGAGTTCCTCGCACATCTGGTTTACTGAGGGTATGCTTCAACCCATCCATTTTTCAGTGCCATAAGCTTTTACTTTAGAGCACTCTTAGCAGGTACCAAAAAAACCCCACTACATAAAACCAGACCTCTTTTTTATTTTTTATTTTACAAAATAGCATTTCAGGCCAAAACATACCACTTGCACTCATTTAAATAGCAAGTAACAGGTAAATTCAATCACTTTTCAAAGAACTTCAAGTCTGCTTCATCTACTCCATTCACCCAATCCACTTCCCAACTATGGATGTTTTTGAGGCAGCTCTGTGCTGAACCACTCATGCCTCAAGCTAGGAAAGATGAAAACAAGCCATAGGGTACCAAACATTTTCCTTCTGCCCCTCCAAAGGAAAAAGCAGTGAGAGTGCAGACTTGATACTGTCTCAACAACCCCTCTTTAAGGATACTAATGTGAAATGATGATTATGTGAAAACAAAGGTGAGGAAAACCCCTCTGCTTTCCACCTCTCACATCAAACATTACATTTCTCCAAATAGCAACTTTCCAAGCACTCTGCCCTTGCTTGTATCTTTTCCCTACAACTGCCACAGACCAATCATAACATCCAACTGCAGGACACAGAAGACATCTTCCCTCTCTGTATGAGAGGCCTGAAAGCTGGGCTGGTGGCCAAATTCCTACCAGCTGTCTGCTGTTCCTCAGGAGCACACCTAGGGCTGGACTGAGGCAAAACTCAAGGAAAACCTCTTGTGTGCCCATCCTTCCAGGACACCTGCACTGCGTTCTCTGTACAGCCAGCTCCAAGGCTGCAGCATTCTGCCTGGGCACCTCCACATTCAGCAGCTCTAGCAACCCCCTTGTTTGGGGAAGATGAGGAAACACAGCCATGCCAGTGCCTCCTCTGGCCTGACTGAGCGTGCCCTGAGCTGACAGAGTCACAAACCCCCAGGCCCTCGAAAACCAATACCAGCAGCTCCCAGTCACTAACAAGCACTTACCCAAGAGCCAAAGTGTAATGTTTGATAGCCTGTGAGAGCAGAGAGATTAACTTCTTCATTTGACCAGGTGCCACTGAGGTACTTTCTGTACTCAGCTGAATGCTTATCTAGCCAGTTTCTTTTTTGATACTGCACAACTTCAGTATAAACAATTTTTAAAAACCCCAAAACTTATTCATTTTTAACAATTTCTGTCAAGCCATTCCCAGGCTTTAAGAAAACCTCTTTTCAGCTGTAGGAAAAAATTACATTCATTTTTACATCCACAAGTCTTCAATTTTTATTTATCCTTGCAAATCTGTCAGTATTCTGATATGGGTATGCCTGGATGGCATCTGCAGCTCTTCAGTCCCAAAGATTTGTCTGTCCACTGAAAAGCTACAGCACCTTTTTTGGCAGACAACAGAACTATTATTTTTCCTTTCTAGTTTACTCTATTTAAATTCAAAAACATTCCAGCCTTAATCATCCCACCTTTACTTTTCTTGGATGGTTACTTCTCCTCTTTCATAGAAAATCTTACTGGTTCATTCACAGAGTCTAATGTGGCACTACACTGCATTTCATATAGTTTTAATTAATAGCTTAACAGAGTTACTTGATTTTTAATACTGTGAGAAGCTACAACTTTCCTTCTTTCACAACCTGCTATGATATTTACAGTACATTTGAAGGCAACTTCCAACAGCCTCCTTCCTGTGACCTAAATATAATCCTTTCTCTATAAAATTCTAGGAACTGGCTCACTGAAAATAGCTGGAGGAAAGAACAATTTTCCCATTTCTAAAAGGAAGAGAAGTCCAGACATTAAATTACAAAGAGTCTGTCTTTGAAAGAATTATGTCAAAATCTCTTTTAAAAAATACCTAAACAAACCAAACCCATGATTCTCTTCAGTGCAATGCACTCATTTCAGCTTGCACTTCTGGTGAGAAGTTGCTCTCTCCCCATCACATATATCAATAAAAATATATATTAAATTAGCATTATTTGAATCAGAAAGATCAGTAAAAGGTTACCACTCCTAAAACAATGCTCATCTAAAACACTGAAGTCAAAGACTCGTAGCCCTTAAGAACTTCAGTGATTTTGCTGCAATATCCTTATGCATAAAACCCAATCCTAGAGAAAAGAACCATACCCAGCAACCAGCCAGGCTTACTGTACACTTACTACCAACATTTCCACTCAAGACTTCATGTCAGACAGATGGGGTGTTCACAAACCCAGTAGGATCACTCTCAACAGCCACAGCAACAAGAAACCTAAACAACAAGCATCTGGACAAAGTTAAATTATCAAATTGAACATGGGATTTGCAGGATCTCCCTAGTGACTTTGCAGATGAGCAGGAGAGGTTGAATTGAGAAGTGGCAAACATCACCTGAGAGGAACTGCCTCTTGTTATCTTAAGGGTATTTAGATTTTAGTTAGCACTCTGCACTTACTATTTTCATGTTAAAATCATTTGGGACAAACCACTGTCATAGCTTTATCTGCAATGCACAACTGGCACTGCCTGCACTGTAAACCCCATCAAAATAGCAGAGATGGCAGCAGGTGCAGAAAGAGAGGCAGACCCTACAAAAAAACCTGGCAACAAGCTTTATGTGGGTGATGTCATTTTTCAAATCCTGTTTAATTTTGTCTTGATGTTTCTGAAGCAAAGGAAAAAAAAAAAAAAACCTGGGAGGAAAAACTGACACACATCCACGGAGGATGAGGGAAGGTCTAAAACCCATGTTAATAAAAGAGTCGGCAAAGGGCACTGTGTGGAAAGACTAGAGGAAAGGGCTCCAGAGAAACATCCTCTTCCCAACCCACAGCTTCCAGGCAGCTTCCCATTAGCCCTTGCTGAGAAAGGCCACGCCAGGATATTTCTCTATCTACAACCTCCACACTTTTCTGTGGGACAGTGAACATCATGTAGATCTTGGTCCTTTTCTCTCTTCCTCCAAGGACCTTGCTGCAGCATCCTTGGAACAAGTGCTTCCCCTGGGTTGCTCCTTGGGTAGGATTTAATGCCATGGAACCCTTCCCAGAGTTTCCTCTGGAAGGGATTATGAACTTTCACAGCTTCAAAGGCAGACAGAGAAGTTAACGAATTATCATAAGCAGTGGTGGATTAAGACTCATGAGCTAATGTCTCAGCTCTATGCTCATCCCATTAAAATGCAGAGTCCTGTTCAATATTAGAACCAGCCACAGCCAGAGATTTACAGTCACCACCACATCTGGAGGTGGGTTATGGAGGAAGACTATGCACTCATTTCCATTTAATACCATTATTCCCTCCCATAGACATTATGCTTAGGGCTGCCATTTGTTGAAATAACATCACACAACTCCAGGAAGAGCAATATATGCTACTTTACTTCTGGAAGAAGACTTCAGTATCACTTGTCTTATTACTAGGACTCTGGTTTCATGTTCCACCCCAACTCCCAAAAATTAGGTCTGGTTGCTTACCAAACCACTGCCTAAGGTAGAAATACAAGCAGGTAGCACCTATACAGAGCAAGTCCTTAGGAATCCTGCCTGACCACTCCTTCTGGACAGGGCAGCATTGACTTCATAAGCTTTACCATACCTCCCATAATGTTCTACACAGAATAACCAAAGAGACCATTTCTTACACTCCTGAAAACTATAATGAGTCCCCAGATGGTGGAATCATCGATATTTTTTTGAAAACCATTAATAGAAGAGGAAGACTGTTAAAAATCCCACGTTCACAACACCACTGTTCAGACTTGGGTCTTTGGGCACTCTTCTGCAACCTGTATGATACCATTACTGTAGGTTAAAATTAAAAAATAAAGCCACTTGTAATTGCTACAATGAATATTGGTAATTTAATGAAACAATTAAATGAGATGATGAATCTAGCAAAATAGTGTCTTTTAAAAAATACTAGCTATTAAAAAATCCCAATGTTTTCCTTTATTTTTTTAATACAATTTGGGACATTTATTGTCAAAATATTGCAAACATCTATCAACCATCACAGCTTGAGAACATGCTCTTTTTTTCCATTTGAAATGTGGGATTTCAAAGCCTCTGTTTATGCTTCCATTTTGGCAGGTTCTGCAGGATTTTTTTATTTCCCCAGTTACCACAGCAGTAAAATTATTTCAACTTAAGAAAGAATTTCCTATGCTTTGGCTGAAGAGAAAGTCCTTCAACCTTCCTGTGACATTTTAAATGAACAACCACAAAATTTCCAAGTAATGACTTAAAAATAGGATGCTACAAACTAAACTTCACGTATCAAGGGGGAGATGAGACACAAAAGGGCATTGAAGACAGAGATAAATGCAACAATAAATACATATTGAAGGCTGTGGTCCCTTTGCCAGCTGTCTGAAGACCCTGAAAATTACAACCTAAGGGCTCAACTTCTCAGTTACCTTGAGAATCTCTGCTCAGTTCGATGACATTCTTTTCTTGTCCTAAAGTTGTGTCCTACTTAAAAACTACTTGGTTTTGCCCCAGAGACATCTGTATTTCAGTTTCCTGGCTAATGACCACAGGGACTAGGTTGTGTTGTATGACCTCCATTTGTAGCTTGCAAAGTGCTTTGGGCTTGTTTAGAATAGGTGGAAAAAAAAGGAAGAAGGGGCCTATGTTTATTTGCTACATCTAGGTTTTCAAAATTCCAGTATTTAATTGGATGGTTGGATTTCTTTTTATTCCTTTTATTTTTTTCTTTTTCTTCTTGAGGGAGAAGCCTTTAAGGCACAAAATGGCCTCAATTCACAGAGAACTTGTTCTGCAGCCTTATCAGTTGGAGGCAATTTTCACAAAATGGAACATTCCACATAGAAGAAACTAGAGTTTCAGCTTTTTTCTTATTCTGTTCCCATACCCCAAGCAAGCAGCTCTCTTCCAAGTGGACTGAAAACATGATTTCATTTGAGTGTACATGGATGAGAAGAGGAGATAAAAAAAGACTTTAAGAGGCTATGTGATATTCCAGATTTACTGTGCTTCCAGGCTTCTATCTCAAGTCTTAGTTTACAAGAAAAAGATGCTCTCTTAATACTCCCACAGCACACATCTGAGTCACACTGGACTCTCTTCTCATCGCCCATCACTCCAGTACTGCTGGGACCACGGGCCAAGCCCGTGCGTGGGGACACCTGCACATCCCTGTCCCCACGCGGCTCATGCAGCTGCTGGCGAGGCACAGCTTGGCAAAGCCGTCAGTAATTCCAACTCCTGCATCTGCCAGCCCCCCTGGATCAGCGCTGTGCTAGCTCTGCAAAACCAACATGAGCAGAAGCATGCATCAGGAGGAAGGGAGAGAAGAAAGAAAGAAAAACAGATTCTGAAATACAGGCTAGAAACAGACCTGCTGTGCAAGACTTCACCTTTTTACAGTCCCTTTCCTGACAGCAGTTATGTTAATACTCATTTTCCACTTTCTAAAAACTAAAGCTACTTTTTTGTTTGTTTCTGAACAACTTAAGCCTCTGGTTTCTGAGTTATCAGCTAAGCAATTTTACCAAGGGCTTTTATTTTTTTATTTTGCTACTTTAACATATGCTACATTTTCTGCACATTACTGGGTCTTCACAACATACATATTCACTCCACTTAGATTTATCAAAGTTGAATAGCATTTCATGTACAGCAAAGCTAACTTTAAGAGTCCTTCATAGGTCAGCAGGTAAAATCCTGCTTTGATGGAAGTAAACAACAGTACACTTAAAGCTATTTCTGCCTTTAAGGCAGTAACTGAATTATGTATCAGGAAAGGAGATAGATCAAAATTACAGAACAGGAATATATTTTGGTACCAACCAAATAAATATAATTTGTTTTTGCACAACTGCTCCAACAAATACCTATAAAGGAATAAAACCCCACAACTAGCACCAGTTTCACACCACTTAGAAAAATATTATTAGCTTTGAAGTATAAATTACTTAATTTCTCCAATCACACAGATTCATGATCAAGTCATTGCAAGTCACCAGAAGGTAGCAAGACACATTCCAAGCTGTATCCTCTTAGCTTGCAGGAGTAAGGTAAGTCTCTAACTGTTGTCTTTCGAGTTTAATTCCCTTGATTGTGCGGCAAGTTGCATATGAACTGTCACAGGCAAGATGCTACTGGTGCCGGGCCTGGGTAACAGCCAGGATCACCTGAACCATGCCAGGACCAAAGAATATCCATAGTGTCTCAAAGCCATGCTCCTCTACACACTGGAGATGTTGTACATCCTGTTTCCAACCAGCCTGGGAGGAAACAGAATTCATAGGACTGAGTTCTCACTGCCTCTTTCACCAGGATCTCTGGGATTTTGGGCCAGGCCACAGTGTCCCTGTTGGTCTCAAATTCAATTAGTAACAGAAATACTTCCTTAACACCTCAAAGGATGGCTGATGTGCTCATAGACTTAGCACTGCCAACCTATAAATAAAAGTACTCTAGAAATTCCTATCATCCAAATGTCTCCTAGTATTTCTTTCCCCACAAATACACATTTTTAAAGCAAATCAGATCAAATACTTCTCCAGACGTTATGTTCTATGTTGCATTTAAAGAGAGGCTGCTTTTTAGACTCTGTGGTAAGGATAGGAAATGGAAATAACTAGTGTATCATCTCCTGAAACCAAAGGACTAGGAGAAACAGGCTCATATATTGCAGAGACACTAGCCTGCCAAAATACAAATATTTGCAAGTTGTTGTATTTGGGTTCCTCATTAGCTAAATTGATATCATTTCCTGCAATAAGGAGGGGGGAAAAGTTGGAAGCAGTGATCCTATTAGGTTGTCATACTGGCACATAACAACATAGTGTGGTAACATTTTTTGTGAAGACAAAACACTGATGTTAATTCACACTGCAGACAGAGGCATGAGCCAGAGGAAGTATTTATATACACACTCTCTCATATTCAGCATTCAAAACAGAAGCTCTGGAAACTGGTATTTTTGTTTAAAATGAAGTGTCAAGCTTTTACCCTGCCGAGAACACCAAGAAGGCTCGCTGGAAGCAAGCGGCACCACAGAGGCAGCCAGACAAACTTTCATGCTGAATTTGTACCAAATGTAGCAGCATCCCTACATCCAGTGCAACCACAGACTGACACCAGAGTGGTTTTCTCTAAACCACCCTTATTTTCTCCCCTCCTCCCTTCTGAATCAATTTTTTTCTTTCCTTATGTGCAATCCAAATCTGCCCTCCTTCAGCTTGAAGTTGTTACACCTTGTCCTGCCCCTACAGACCTTGGTAAAAAGCCTCACTCCAGCTTTCTTTTACATCCTTTAAACATTGAAACACCACAATAAGATCTCCTCAGAACCTTCTCTGCTCTGAACATCCCCAAGTGTCTCAGCCCACCCTCACAGGAAAACCTTCCAGCCCTCTGACCATTTTCATGGCCCTCCTCTGGAACTACCCAAACAGGTCCACATCTATTTTCTACCCAGGATCCCAGAGCTGGACACAGACCTCCAGAGAGAGCAGAGGGGAAAAATCCCCTCCCTGGCACTCCTGGCTTTGATGCAGCCCAGGACACAATGGTGGGATTTCTGGGCTGCAAGCACATGTTGCTGAGTCACCTCCAGTTTTTCATCGACCAACACCCCTAGGTGGCACCACCCAGTCTGCACTGACACTGGTGATGGCCCTGACCCGTGTGCTCGACCTTGCACTTGGCCTTGATGAATTCCATGAGGTGAACAATAGGGAACAGTTACATCAGCACAAACTGGCGTAGCTTAAGCTCAGCACCAGCAGTTTCACAACAGGCTCATGGTCAGGGCAATCTATTTGTTTCTCCTGTCCATGCAGGCACCCTGGGGCAAGGAGCTTAAACTTAGATGTCTGAGGTAAGGGGAGACAAATCCCACCCTCACTGACTCAAATGCAAACAGCTTTTATTTTAAGAAAGGTGATCAGTGCTAGAATGTGCTTGAGTCATTCTGGAAATCCAAGGCCACCTCTCAAATTCTCCTCTGGACCTCCAGCTTCAGGACAGGCTCCCCCAGCCTGTCTGTGCTTCCTACCACATTATCACCACCCTGTACATCCCTGTGACCACCCCTGCTTTACCACCAACCACCTGTGACAAACCACATGCAGCTGGGGCACAATGTCAGAGAAACATTTCTTTTTTTAAAATGTATTTTTATTTCCAATCTGTCAGCTATAAAACTGTAAGCATCATTTACGTCGAGTGTTTACTAGAGGCAGGAGAGCAAAGGAGCAGACCCTCAGTGATAGATAATTTTGAAGCACATTATTTACCACTAATGATAGCTTTGTTTCTTGCAGAAATTTAATTTCTTTTCCCGTTACAGAGAAATGCACACTTTCCTCAGGCAGGTCCCTATAATCTGTGCTTGTGGTGCAAACGATGGCCATGTGAAAGACTCTGCCCTGTAATAACATTAGTGAGATCAGTCAGGATGACTAGGTGTATCTGCAAGACTTCATTCATGCAGAAATCATTCACTGCTGAGGAATATACTTCAGGTACCTTCATTTGTCCAGGTATATTACCGAATTGATTTGCTCTCAAAAGCTAAGTAGGGCATATACAGGCTTGCTCCTACTGCTGTGAAGGTTTTGGTCAGCAGAAGCCAACATGAGGAGAGGTGCTGTGTTGCAGATGTTACAAAAATGAGAAGTAGCAAGAATTCCTATTGAGATTTAGTACAGAACTAGCCTGAAAAACAGCTAAAATCTAGTCAGAGTAGGCTGGATAGGCAGTGGGTCACCCTGCTTGGGCAAAGTGAGTGCACCTGAACTAGCTCTCTGCAGCCTCTTGCACCAGCTGTACCTCCAGCAGCAGCAGCAGAACAGCACACTCATATTTACATATTCTACTGACCCTCAACCAAAAGCACCAACACACCTGCACTGCTTTCTGCGCCACTACTTCCCCTCACCAGCTAGCCATTTCCTGTTGTAATCCTGAATCTTTGCAGGTACTTCTGAATATTTCTTTCAGCTCCACACTACTGGGGGGGGGGGGGAAGGGGGAAGGAGATGAGGGAATAAATCTGAAACCTAAATTGCGACTGAGTGAAGAGGACACTCCAGTTTGGATTGCTTTTACCACTTAGGAAGCTCCATGGCAGGTGGAGCTGTCATTAATCACACACAATGACAAGCTGCTACTCTCAATCATGCTTTGTGATCAAATTCTGCACTAATCAGGAGCTTCAGAGCAGGCTGGCTGTTCAGCAAGGTTAAAAATTCAGATGATATTTTCCTTGAGATTCCTCTAACATTTAGTAACAGAATTACAGAGGCAAAAAAAAAAAGCCCAAACAACCCCACCACCGACAAACATCCTACATGGGAAAAGGAACAGCTACACCACATGCTTTCAGCTGGACTGTTTTCTATCATGCACACAAAGTTTTTTGGACCAAAATTTGTCTTGTGGTTTTAAGAGTAATCAACAATCCTCTTTCAAACTAGTTTTACAGCTGCACTTGGAGAATAAACAGGTTTACTTAAAAATATCTTTGAAAAAATGCCACGTTCTTATAAATAAAAATCACAACCAAAACATTTTTTGTCAAGTCAATACAAAGGGACCTTTATCTGTAATCTAAAGGTAATTAGGTATGTCAGGAATCATGTGCAACACAATGCACAAACACACAGTTAGCAAGTTACCTGTCAAAAGGTATTTATTTGTCTCGAGAGGGAGAACATGCTGTTCTCAATGGAGGGCCACATTTTAGTGGATGAGCTGCTGGCAGGAGCAGCCCTGTTCAGATTTCCCATCATAGGCAGCTTACAAATACTCAGACTATACAGGTTTTTGAAAGATCGATAGCTAAGTTTCAGAAATAGCTAGAGTAAAAAGCAAAAAACAGTATCTAGGTATCTTCACTTGGGGAAAGCATTCTCGGACAAAGCCCCTCTGAAGGTGCATGCTTTGTTAACTGTGCCAACCAGGAGCCTACATGTGCCAAAAGACTGTGGTAAGCTGAGCCTTCAGAGAAAACAGAACTTTACTAAATAAACACAGAGAACAAGGGCTCAGAATGGCAACGTGGACATGCGTGCCATGACACCACTGCTGCCAAAGTCATCTGGCAGGTAGGAACATCACTTAACTCTTCCTTTTTCAATTCTTCTCTCTGCCACTGAATTTGGGTCCATCACTGATGCAAAACAGGAGGAAACTAAACCTGTCATAGATGCTGTTTTCTCTACCCATCCATGTAAAGGGCATCCTGCCACTGTTGAGCCTCTGTTACCCACACAACTCAAACACGAATGACAGAAAACTTGCAGCTTAAAGATTTTTTTCTTCTAATTTTCTGAAAAAACACAGCTGAGTCACAACAAGATTCAGAACAAACACTACCAAGATTTCAACTATTTATTATCTCTAATTTAACTGAAAAGTCAGAAATTGAGTGACTCACAATTCATTAACAGCTTACTTATACAATTTAATTTTGGCTACTTACTTCTATATAGGGAACACAGTAATATAATTAAAACATATGACCACAGTGATTGCAAAAGGCTGCGTGCCCAGTTGGGGTTTTACCAAGTCACACTAACTAGTTGTAGGTTAAAACCCTCTGCAAGTTCTTGAGTGACCGCACACTGACTCTTTTTTTACCAAGTAATTAAATTAAAGCCCTCCTCCCACAGAGGGGGGAAAAGCAAAACAAAAACATCACAGACAGTAATGTCATGAGATCATTTACCTCACCAGCCAGTTACTATCAGCTAATACAGCATACAGAGGACTAAAGGGGAAATAAAACCCTCCAGCAATGAAACTGCCAGCACTTCAAAACAACAAAAAATAATAGAGAAAGTACTGTGACTTCATTTAACACAACACTCACCCTTTTGGTTTGCAAAGCCATTGCTGGTCACATCCTGCTGGTTCTGCTCTTTATTTCCAGCTACCAAATTGCATTTAGAGACTTACTTAGCATGCTTTCTGTTTGTGCATCCTCAGGAATTACTGACACACATTCACAGATAGAAGGGGAACAGAACAGGACTTCAAAGACAGAGATCTTACACTACAAGCATGGAAAGAAAAAAAATTACAGAAACAGAGGGTAGGGAGGAAAACACCACAGACAAGGCCAGGCTGGATGAAGCTCTGATTTTGAAGTTTCTCTTCCAACCTAAACCATTCTACAACTCTGTGAAAAGAGCAAGCATACAGCAATATAGAAAAACAAGACAGAAATGTGAGGATATAAACACCTTCAGAAACTTGATTCCACTAAAATGAGTTGATTTTATTTAATTATATTCTTTTTGCCCCTGGAACAGTGACCATTGAATTCTTAAGACCCAGACAGCTTTTTATTCATGCAGATCTTACTGCTGTAAGACTTGGTAAGCCTGTGTTCTCCAAACTGCAGTAGCTTAAGAGTCCTGCTGGGGGAGAGAATTCCAGGGAAACAGGGTAGAAGGCAAGAGCCAGCCTCAATGCATCCTCTTGGAGAGATAAACAGACTCATTTGCTCATGCTGCATACACAGTTCTTCCACAAGGGATTTACATCTTATGCGTAGGTACTGCTAACTTGCATTTTCAGAAAACCTTAATTCTACTTCAGACATTTAGATTTTCCTTCTATTTTGGGGGAAGCTTGCTACAGATTGTTTTTTAAGACATGGAAAAGGGATGAACAACAAAAAAATATATGGTACTACACACAGCAAGGACAGGAACAATGACATTGCTGAAATGCCCAAGGGAGTTCTAAGCCAACCAGATACCAAGAGATGCCATAAAAGATAGAGGAGTAAAGTGTCCTAAAACACATCTTTATGACAAAGTTTCCTTAGGCCTCCTGTAAACTGTTCTTGGGATCATCAGCAATGCAACCCCAATGCAAGGTTCTACGTGAAGTTCTTGAAATATACGCAGGCTCCCTTCCGCTCTGCAGAACTCCAATTAGTCTCTAATCAATAAGTTTATTTGCCTGCCTAAAAGTAAGATCCAACTTCTGGTTTACGCGGGAAGCATTTTTAATGAGGCAGGCTGATGCAGGTACTCTTTCTGGAAGGTAAATTGTTCTTGGAAGCTTTCCATTAAGAGACAGCGGAAACTCCACCACTAACTCTTAATTAAGTGCTCTATTGCTTTGGGTTTGTTTTTAATTATTTTTCTTTGTAGATAAGTCATTAATAATTGAGTATCTGCTTGCCTGAGTCATGACACTGTGAATGTACTAAGAAGAAAACCAGTGGCAGTTGTCCATCCAAACAGCAGTCAGTAGAGCTTTTAAGTAGTCTAGAAGGTTTCTGTTCCTCCAAACTAATTTTAAACAGTTTTCCCCCACCCCCTAAAAATAAGCAGAATGGAGAGGCTTCTGCTTTGGAAACAAACTCACCTTGTCAAGTAATGCATGCTGCCATAACTGGATGTTTATTTTTGTCTCTATACAACAACAGGCATGCACAAACTAGTGAGGTGCTTTAAAGATAGATGTGCACACAGTGACACCCCCACGTCACCTGAGAGAGTTGTACCCACAGGATGTAGCATGTGCTACTGCTGCATGAACAAAAGTGCACTTTGCTCATATGGCAACACTTCCCTTGCTAGCTAGATTAAAAAAAAAACATCTCTACTGAAGACCTAAGCATCTAGGCAAGAAAAACATTTCTCTCTTTAATAACCTACTTCCAGATATTAGTCTACGCAGGATTGCACATCCAGGATTGGATCACATAACTGCTCTGCAGCAGAAATGGTGATGCTCTCCCTTTGTAAGGGACAAAGTCGATTTTGGGAATCACTGATTTTCAAAATTAATATTCCCCCACAAGTAAAACAGTCTCAATCCCCAACAGACAGAAAAAAAAAAATCTTTTCAGAGCCCCTCTTCCGGTCAGCCCTACTAAGCTGTTGATGCTAATGATTTTAAATGGCCTCATGGAGACAAGCCTGCAGGGTTGGGTAGGGCAGGGGGAAGATGCTGCTTCAGTCACTTCATAGTGGCTGTATCATTTGACACACAGTTAGTCAAAATGCTATCTATTCAACACAGTGTGCAGCTAATCTAATCTAAAGCAGCATGCAGGAACTGCTGTGCTATGGAAACATTCAACAATGCAAACATGATTAGCCACATAGGTGGAGCTTTACATGCAGTTGTTTTGGGAGAGAGATTTAACACTGCCACAGTGACAACATGGTCTCCTTCTTCACATCTGTCTTATCAAGGCTCACTTCAGGCTAGACTTTAACCTTGCCAGCTGCAATTTTTCCCTACTTCTTCCTAAGGTGCTCATCTTGCATCAAAAATGGCAATTTAATAAAGAGGAAAAAATATTAATAAAAGCATTTACTGCTTGTTATGTTTTTGGCCAGTCAAGTTGCATTAAAGAGTGCTTAGATTGTATTAGGAGGCTATAAAGTACACATCCTAAGAAAAAAAAATACTTTTGTCCTGTAACCACAAACACTAATTAAAAAAACAAACAGTAACCCACAACTCAAAAACCTCAATCAGACCTGTAAGTTAAACAAGTATGTTAAATAAAACACTCAAGGCTTTGAGTCAGGAATGCCCCAGAGGTATAGGAGAAGTGAAAGATTTCCTTCCAAAAAGTTTGACTGTGCTAAGGTAAAACCCAAGGATTTCCAAACTCAGAACTGGTAAGAACTAGTGTTCCTTCTGCAAGTGTTTACCTGCCACCATTCTGAGATGTGCCCATCTCTGTCAGCTCTCAGGTTTTCTCAAATTACTTTTGTAAATAGCATCCAAAGGGTAGGGTGGCCTTTAGCTCCATCCACTTCAGCCCAGCTAAGGCAATGATGTTAGTCAACCTCAAATTGCCAGCAATAAGCCTTTTGGCACACCCACTGCGTATTTCCAGAAGTATCAGCAGCTTTAGACAAGGTGAATGTGTGTGTATTTAAGGGCTGTTCCTAAGGTCCAGCCAACCTCTACCCCTTGGGCTGGCTAATCATGCCACAGTCCAGATCTCAATCATCACAAAACAGGTTGTGCTCGCCTTTCCAAAATGCATGTCTCCCTGCAGTTGTGAGCAGTCTTGTGCTGCAAACTGACTTGAAAATATTAAATAAAAAAGATTAAAAGTTCTCAAAGAGGATTTAAATACAGGCAGCAAGTCAGCACTTCACTTCCTACAATCCCTTCCAAGAGAGATTAGGGCACAAGGGCTCAATACCTTGAAAGTAAAATAGCTACAAAGAATGTTGATTTTCTTTCCTAGAACAGTGGCCACAGAAGATAAGAGGCACAAGTACTTATGTTTTAAAACTGAATATGGAAGTATTTAAGAGATACTGCCAGTGAAAGCATTAAAGTGACACCATCAACTTCACACCTAGATTCTTAAAAAAATATTAAAACTTCCAAATAGAATTTGACCCTTTTCTTTAATTTATCATTAATTTTGTGTGCCTTCAGTGCATATATATACCCCCATAAATACATGTAAGTGTATATATAAGCACACAAATATATGCACACATGCAAGTTGGTATGAATGATATCTCCAGAATGTAAAATGAAGTCTCTGAATTTTCACAAAAGCAAATTTCAAAGATATCAATATCTACTACTTTATTGTTGATGCTTATTTTTAAAAAAGGGCAGAAATAAAAGATAGCCTATCCTCTTACAGGTTAAATGGGATATTTGTTTAATATAGGACACTACCGTAGTCCCTGAATGTCCTGTGAAAATAGTTGAAAATATTTGCAGAGTTCTGCCAACCCAGCATTAATACTGAAGCAGAGCACTCTTTTATTACTCCCAATCCTCCCTTGAAACCTCTGCTATTTGGACAGCCCCGTTCACTATCCTTTTATGCCAACAGACCCACAGGAAGGCAACTTTAGAAAAAAGGCGACATAAAACATCTTTCCCATTTTATCCCTCTGCACTTGCATGACACCCCAGCAGCAGCTCCACTGGCCCCATCCCTCAAATTGTGTCATCAGATCTCCAACCCCCTTCCTCACTTGTGCCACAAATAAAATAAAGCAGGAATTACACGTTCCCTCTGCCATCAGACTAAGCCTGCGGCAAAGAAGTTCTAAGATACCTTAATCCTTTTGGCTGCCTTCCGTCACGCTGTGCCTCCTAGATGCTCACAGCTATCCCCTATCACTCTATAATAGTGCCAGCTGGCCCTTCTTAGCCAGACTTTTTTTTTTTAATATAAAAAAACCTCACAAATAAAAAAAAATGTGCAGAAAAACAAACCCTTGAATATAGTATTTCATTCATGGGTTGGTTCTTACCAAGTTGTGACTTGTATAATTAATCATAATTTACAGCAGCATAGCATAGGAACAATTATTTAAACATTTAAAAACAAAGTGGGTTGCTGGCTCTTTACAATGCTGACATATTTAACACCCAAAACAAATCCTTTTACTGCTGTCTTTAAAACAAAGGCACACATTTTCCTGCGAGTGAGATCTCATTTTGCAGCACTTTCCATCCTCCTGCAGGAAGGCAGCTATTTTCAGTATTTCCCATTTACAAAAGTGGTTTTACTGGGTGAAAAAATACTTACAGTTGCACACCCAGTTGTTCATGATCCCCTTATGCCACTGAATGAGAATTTTTAAATTAAGGAAGGGGGGCAGGAAGGGGAGGTATAGAAAATGGATAAATATTTCCCTTTTACCCACCACGCAACATTAGGAAGGGGCAGACTTAGCTTTCACTGATTTTTTTCTACTACCAATAGTTCTTCGAATACATTTTCTAGTGGTTAAACTACCATTACTCCAGCTTCTATGCACATACTGGCAACTATCTATTTAGGCATTCTGTCACCATGGGAAGAGCAGATCTCTATTCTTCCTTGCATTACAGAGCCTTCTGGAGCAAGCAGGTTTATTTTATATCCCATAGGGCACAATAATGTAGGAATAAAAAGTTATGGGAGGGGGTAGAGGGTAGGAAGGGGAGAACACATCATGTACTCCTGCTGACAAACTCAAAACACTCAGCAAGATTTAAATGACTGTGGAAAAGTCTCAACTTGATATTCCTGGAGCAGAAGTTGAAAGCATGATTTTAGAAGACCAGAAGCACCATGCTCAATTCCACAGAGTCTAATAATTTCCTCGGAATCAGTTTGGTCTCAGTTTTGGTTTTAATTTACACAGAATAAAATCAGCTTAAAACAATCCCAGAGACTAGATCAAGACAGGAACTGATGTGCCCCTAGTGAATGGGTTTTAAGAACCCCAGCTCCACTGGCTTTTATTAGAATAATCCTAATATTGTATTCTTGCAATTACGTCCTTCTTTAGTGTTTAAGTGTTTAATGAAAGGTACAAAAATCAAAGCCCAGCTGAGTCCAAGTGGTGCCAAAAGGCTGATGCTACCCTAGTGCACACCCTGGGAGAGTCTCACTTCTACTTCTCCACTAATCAACTGAACCAAGACAGGCATTTTCAGTGCTGTCATAGCACAATGAGAGAAATTTAACTGTTCCTATGTCCAGTTTATCTCAAGGACTTGAACTCAGGAATTCTTATGAACTGAGAGGGAGGTGATTCTGCCCCTCTACTCCACCTTCCTGAGGCCACATCTGCAGGGCTGCATCCAGCTCTGGGACTGTCAGCACAGAAAGGACATTCTAGAGCAGGTCTAGAGGAGGCCACCAAAATGATTGGAGGGATGGAACTTCTCTTCTGTTAGGAAAAGCAGAGCTGGATTGAAGAAGAGAAGGCCCCAGGGAGAACTTATTGTGACCATTCAGTGCTTGAATGGAGCCTGTAAGAAAGATGGGTACAAACTTTTCAGCAGGGCCTGCTGCAGTAGGACAAGAAGCAATCATTTTAAACCAAAAGAGTTGATTTACATTCGATGTAAAGAAGTTTTTACAAAGAGGATAGTGAAACACTGGCACATCTTTCCCTGTAGAGAGGTGGTAGGTGCCCCATCCTTGGAAATGCTCAAGGTCAGATTGCATGGGGCTCCAAGCAATCTGACATAGTGTAGACATCCTTGACCATGGCAGGTGGATTGAACTAGACCTTAAAGATCCCTTCCAACCCAAACTATTCTGTGATTCCTTGAACTGCATTCAGTATGAAGGTATCTAATTTGAATCTTTGTATTTCAACCATTGGCCATGCACCTGATGGCTCAGCATTCAAACGTTCAGTTCTGTGTAACCCAAGATGCTCTGGTTAAGCGCTGGCCATCAATCACAGCAAAATAAAAATACTCATATAGAAACAATGCAAGAAACCTTCTCTTAGGCAGGAATATTAACCTTAACACAGCTCTTGGCTTTGCTGATAAGCCTTGCTAAACGAACCACATTTCCAGCATGTCTGAAAAAAATTCTCAGCCAGAGACCAGAAGGTCCAAGCAAGTTGCAGCCTGGAGTTGACCCAGATGACTCCCCATGACAACAAAAGGGAAAAATCTATCTCTGCAGACTTCAGTAATCACAGAACGGCTTGAGGTATGGCATCATCCTCAGTTCAGTTAGACACAGATGACTCTTTCAGAGAGTTATGACATCCCACTGCTCTTCATGCTCTACCCCAAGTTACTCATTAGTCTGCTTTACCACAGGTTCTGAAATTAATTTGTGCCTCTTCTAATGCCATTGTAAGTACTTCAGCATTTTAGAGTGAGGTTGTAACACCCTGAAAATACGGAGTTTAGCATCAAAGATAGCTATTTGTAATCTTCCAAATTTGTCAGCAGTATGCAGATAATGCTGCACTGGAGACCAAGTATAACCAACTCCTTCGACCTGGTTTTGCTCATTGTATTTCTCTAGAGAAAGAAACTTTTTCAAGAAAAAAATCACTAAATGTATATGCCAATCATATTTCTAATAGAAGTAAGTTTGGTGACAAAACTTAGAATATTAGAAGAACACTTCAGGTGAGATTAATTAAGAGTACACAAGAAAGTGACAATACTGTGTTAAGTTTACCAGGACAATATAAAGGAATACATCCCTGGCCATAGATGGTACAGACACCTGTGCCAGGCAGAAGATGATCAACAAGTGCTTCAAAGAGAGCAGTTCTTTACCTGCTACCTAGGACAAAGAAACAACATTCACGTATGAGTAAAAATTCCTTGACATTCTGAATGTTAAAAACATTATGGAGCTTCTGCTATGTCACCTCATCAGTGTCTTTGCCACTGCAGTCTTTGCTAAAAACCTCTAAGGCTCTTGGCTTGGGATCACTGTACTGATCTCCTCATTTGAGTCCTGCTTGATGAAGCAATAATAGATAAGAGTGTCATGATTCGTGTTCTACTGTTACCCAAAAAAATTTGCTGAGGTACCTAGTAAGACATATGGAACTGCGAAGTGCTAACATCTGATTAAAACACAGTTCAATGAATTACGCAGTTTCTTTCCTGTAACTTACTCATAAAAAATTAATCGTGAGAGGAACCTCCTTGATATTGAGGGAGAAGAGCTCAATCCTACCTAATCATTCCCCAAGAATTAATGCACTTGCCAAAACAGCTCCTCTGCCACCTTCAAACACATGTAGAAGCCTCCTCTGTTGCAGGGATTTGGCTTGTGACTGTGACACAAAGCAGTGCCTCGTTCCTCACATCAGTAGCATGGAAATCCTTCAGATACAGCCATTTCCTCTCCCAACAGCAACATGAGAATTTCTTCTACAGTTAGTTTTCACTAATGGTATTCACAGCCTCAGAGTCAGCAAAAGATTTGGCAAGACTCACCCCAATTTCACTTTGTACCTTGTGGAAAAGCTGTGCCTAACAGGAGAAGCAGCTGCAGCTCCAAAGGGTGGAACACGAGCAGCTGAGCTGCACCACTCACCTCCCCAGCATGACAGGACAAGGTAAAGGCCAGACCCTGTCCAAGGCTTGGCAACAGAGGAAGGTCTGCAACACCCCTTACATCTTCCAAAAAATCAAAGCTGAATCACAGAGCAACTGGGCTGTGACAGACAGTACAAGTTTGCTGTCGTCCTGGTGGGCTGCAAGTAGCTGGTTCTCCCGTTTTGAAGGAAAGCTTAAATAATACCTCTACATTCAAACCAAAGAGTACTTAGCAGTTTACTGGGCTGGTCCCAATAACTCATTTCCTTTTCTTTCTCTGTTCTCAGATTTGCCAATAAGTATCACAATAGAATCTAATTAACATGCACTAATGAGTGGGATACCAATTGCTAATCCAAAAGAATTTGGTTATGTGCTAGTAAGCAACAAGTTAATGTACCATAAACTGTTTTGTTCATTTATTTTGACAAATGTACTTTGCTTTTAATTATGATACTTCCTAGCAGACTACTTTGCCTGTCGACTTTGCTGAACTCCCATTGCCATTATGCTTTTCTACAGAGCTACTATTAAAAACCACTCCAAAACAACAAAACAAACACAATAACAAAAGAAAAAAAAATCATCCCAAAACCAACTGATACAGCACACATTGGCTGCCCCCTCTCATGAGTAATGAATTAGTAAAAGACCTCAAGAAAACTGCTTGACCGATGCTCAACATTTTGTGTTCCTGAACTTCCACTGTGGGGAAGGATGCACTACTGATACTTCATTGTTCTGGAGAGGTTTTCATTCCAGGAATCTTTCCAGTAGGACTAACAGCTCTTTGCAGAACAGATTTGGTATCTACCTGTGCTGCTGATTTTCTTTTCAAGCTAAAGATGTCCAGCTGGGTTCAAAAGGAAATAAATCCCTTTCTGTAGAAGAACACATTTCAACATTTTCCTCACTTAAGTAAAGATTTGACCAGTTTAAGTTTTTAAATAGTTTAAGCAAGCTCTCCATCAGTGGGAGTTTCCCTACCACTGCCCTGCTTAGGGTATTACTTAACTACTGAACTAGCCAGAAGTGCCCTAAGCCAGTTAACACACAATGTTTCTGAAAACATTCAGCACTTTCTTTTATAACTGTGTAGCAGGCTTGTTTGGACTGTCTAACATGTTTTTAAAGGGATACTTGATTAGAGTGTTGAACAAATTATTTTAATTTGTTGATTTTTTTGGCATTTATTACATCAAAAGCTAGGAGTTCAGTCTGTAACTACAAGCTTTTGTAAGACAGTGTAAACCCTGACCTTTCTTGTGTTCAAAGCACAAACCTTTGCCTCTTTTTTAAGATAGAGGTGAAAGCTTGCATAGACTAAAAATTAACATTAGATGTTGTTTGCACTACTTCAAGATTATAAGCCAGGCAGCTGGTAACTAAAGGGGACCAGCCCAATTCCAGGGTTTGGCTTCTATTCTACGAAAAGATTGTGGTCTGGACTCTGGAGCTACCAAGCACACACACAGTTTGGCACATACAGCTTTGCTGATTGGGTGAGGTGTCACTGCCACATGAAAGAAGTAGGTCACTTCAAGAAATGCTGCTGTATGACAGCCTCTCAGTCTGGTTCTCAAATGGCAGTGAAACACCAAGCATCAAAGAGGGAAATGGGACCTCATGACCTCTCCATCCTCAGGTCAGAGCAAGCCCTGCCAGATCACAGCAGGGTTGGCTCAGTTACATCGAGTAAAAGAACGTAGCCCATCCAGTCTTTTAGAAAGAATACGTTCCCCCAAAAGGATGAAATATTTTAAAATGTTTTCTCCCACAACCACCATTCAAAGCATGAAGACTTGAAGTATGTTCATGACTGATGGGGAGAAACCTCATCAAGTCAAGAGCTAGGAGATAAGGCATTTAAAGAACATAACTAAAGAAAGGGAGATAATGGGTAGCATATTCTCAGGCTGGAAGCAGGCTCAACTTTAAGAAAATACAGCTGGACAGTAATTTCCTTCTCAGATGGTTTTTAAATATGGAAATAAAACAACTCAATGCAAAGACTTGACAGGTCTCAGCAACAAGATTAGTTATGAACAATGTCTTCAATTGCTACTTCTTCCTTCCTTGAAACTTTTCAGGATTGCGTAAGCAATACTACAACCTATCTTTAGGTGGAAGTCACCAACTCCATGCAGAAAGGAAGCATTTTGCTCTCTGTAATTGTTCTCCTCAAGCCAAGTTCTTCCTTCTTCCAAAAGGAGTGGGGTTTCCACTTGGGCCATCCACGGCTGCATCCCTCTATCAGCAGCTGGCAGCCACAGGTGCTGGGCAAGGACTGGTGCATCACTAAGGCAGCAGCGCAGCAGGTACCTGGCAGCTGTCACAGCAGATTATCCTCTTAACTCTCCTTTAAGTGCAGACAGGAAAAGCTCTATCATCTCCTTCCTGCACAGCCAACTTTCCTTTTGTGGATGTTTCCCTTTCGGACAGTGCTTCAGATTTCCAATGCTCTATTTGCTCCGATACCCCCACTGATAGCCCTTGTCTCTGCAGCTGCTGCTCTGGGGTCTGAACCCCAGCTCTGTGCTCTAAGGATACCCTGGTGCTGAAGTTTCAATGCTACCCCACAGCCCTGGCCTTTCTGTGCTACTGAGAAAGAGATACCTGACAGGTGCTGCTGGTGTCCGGGCACCAGACACCCAGAATGGTGTAAAGGGCTTTTTCTACCTCATGACTCAGTTTTTACAAGCAAAAACCCCACCTATGGACAATACAGAATAATCCCCACAGCCATCCAGCAGTAACAGGATGAGGACTACTCATCAAGACAGCTTCTGACAGACCATGCTCTGCACACAGTTCCATCAGCTCCATTCACTGCTGTGCCAAGGCACAGGCTCCTGCACAGCTCTGGTGCCAGAGGTGTGATTTTGCACTGCACTGTACTGCAGATTACTCACCCACGTTCTTCCAGGTTACCAGAACACTGCTGACTCCTTGCAAGAGGCAGCTCATCTAAGGAACTGAGAAGTTTGGAGTAGCTGCCTCAATTCAACTACTCACACTAGCAAAAATTATCTAAGACAACCAAACCATTTAGGACCCTGTGGCTCTAATCTATGCTAACATCCTACAAATCCCCAAGCCAAAGACCATGCATTCCCTTTCAGCCCGACAACAGTTCCAAGGCAATCTTCATCACAGCCTCCTTTGCCAAGCTCAGAAAAACTTGCCTCAGTCACAGCTTTGAAATATTTTTTTTGCCTGCTAGGGCTCAATTCCATAGGTTTTTTGCTACTTCTTTGCATACTGTGTTCAGCAGCTCCCTGGCAAGGTCTCTGGGACTGTCAGCCATCACAGAGGCACACTGGGGGTATTGCTATGGGAGCCTACCACATCCTACAGCCCAGCATACAACTGAAATAAGAAGCAAGTATTTCACAAAATAAAGTGGCAAAATTCAAGTGCTGAAAGCCACAGGGATTGCTGTGGCAGCACATGACAAAGAAGATTTCTCAGGTTTTTTTGAGGGGAAGGACCATTTTGCTATTGGAGAATAAAAAAAAAATTATATAAAATACAAGGCAATAAAAATTGTCTTGTCTCTGTGTATTCTATGATGACAAGGATGGACAGGCACACTAGAAGTAAATTTCATCCTTACAAGGCCAACCAAGTCCTTGGCAGTGGGACAGATGTGGCTTTCTTATCACCACTATAACCTGCTCAAAGCACAGGCAAAACTTCACCTTCCCACTGCAACCAAGAGCTACCAACCTGCCCCTGAGGGCAGCCCAGTCTCTCACCTTGGAGACTGCCCAGGCACAAACAAACAGTGCTGCCCTCCACGACAATAGATTTCAGGAGCCTAGAGAGAAATGTGCAAGTCGAAATTTCTGCCACCAGAACTGGGAGTACATTTGATCTGAGCGCCTCAGGCACATCCCTTCTCTTCTCTGCATCTCAGCCTCCCGGTTCCTAGAGCTTTGCAAAGCCTGACACGAGACACTGCAGAAATGCAGAAAGTCGTGGAGCAGAAATGGCACGACAAGGGCCAAACAGATGCAATCATCTCAGATTTTTCTGAAGACGGTTATTTATTTATTCTCACAGTGTTTCAGGAGTGTTGAAAGTCTGATGCTGAGAAGCCTTAACTGTGATAAAGGTCCAATGGTTGCCAACTGAGTATTTGCTTTAATCACATTTGATGATGTTCTTAAAGCTGCCTGCCAGCTTCTGGAGTCATTTGATGATATACAAGTATTACTTCAAAGCAAACAAGCAATGGATACATTTTTATTTGTTTGTTTCACTGTTTATAAGTGATATATTCTTAGAATTTGCAGCGTGAAGGAAATGCACAGTACTTACATTTGGATCTAATTTTTATGAAAATCGAATAAAAACAGAAAACACCAGCCACGAAAATCATTTCTACCCCCCAGTAATTAAGTTCCCATGAAGGGAGAAAAAAAAAAAGAGAAACAAAACCTTGCTATTCAGCCAACTTTGTTTAAGATATATTTCATAAATCAGCCATGTTCAGCTTAAATCAGCACAAATCAACAGAGAAGCAGAAGCCTTGAGGCAACTGTTCAGACACCTGAGAAATGACAGCCAGAAGCCAAAGCCAGAGAGGGAAGTTTGGTATCAAGTTTTTTTAAAGAAATTCAACTTGACTCATTATAAAGGCAACACAGGAAAATAGGTGGGATGGGGATGAGACATACAAGCAGAGATGAGCATTGCTCAGCTGGGGGAATCCAACACACACAGATGTGTAGACCTGGAGGACTCCAACACAAGCCTGTCTGCACTAAAGATACCACTGCTCTGGCCTGAGCTGACAGAAACCTCAGGGACTGCACAGATTGTCAGACAGAGAGGGCACGCTGTACACTGAGTCATACTGCTCATTCTTCCCCTCCTCTCCATGATCTGTTCCTGACAGTAAAACCAGAAAGAGACAAAACTTAGTGTCTGTACTGTCCCGAGCACAGTAAAGGAACAGCCAGGCTTCAGCAAATCACCATCTCCTGCTGATGCAAAGCTTGGTAAAGAAAGGAAACTTGTGGAACTACAGGACCCTTGATATACACACGAAAAATGAGAATTTCTTGACATTAGCCTAATTCCAAAGATAGAGTAAGATCTCATTCAGATTCCCCAAAATGTCCTCATCTGTAAAACCATTCAGAAGAGTCACTGATCTTAGCAAAAGGGAAACTCCTAACCTTAAAAACATCAATAATAACCTGTACTAAAATAAACAGCGTAGATCAAGTAATTCCATCTCAAGGAGAGCAATCCAGACTTTCAGTCCTTCAGCTAAATTCCTATGGGCACCATTCTGGAGATGTCACAGAAAACCCTGAAACAACTGCTTAGTGAGGCAGGGAAAACAATACCAAGAAACCTTCAGTGTGTTAGCTTGAGGAATAATGCAGTTTTGAAGTGCCACTATCAAATCAACAGTATTGCTTCCTTCCTCTGTGCTAGGCACACAAATCCATGGGAAATACTGGAGACTCAAAGAAGGCTCAGAGGACCATAATAACAGTACTTTGGATGTGGAAAAGCTTATTTGAAGGCAGACTGAAGACTGCATAGCAGACTTTAGAGATGAAATAAAAATGTAAAATCATGACTAGCAGAGAGAAATCATATCTTCAGTTTCTCTCTTCTTGGTTGCATAACAAAGGGAAATTCAATAAAAGCTACAAGTTACAGAAGAGATAAAAATAAGATAGTCTCAAAAATGTCTAACCAGACTGTAGAGCTTGAAGCCAGAAGCTGTCAAGGCCAAAAAAAGCAAGAATTGCCCCAAAGCAGACACATATGATTAAGAACATCAATAGATTTAAGAGTGTAGGATAAAACAAATCTTGGTACAAGGTATTAAACTTCTGGGATAACCCCTGAAAGGTATTGTGAGACAAAGATAATTAAAACAGCCCAAATCAAAATATCATTTCTCCTTTTATAAATGGTTGCCTTTGGTAACTGCTGGAAGTAGGTATTTGATTAGATGGAATTGAAGTCTGGCAGCTCCATGGTCAGTCTGTTTTTAAGCTTCTTCTGGACACAACATATTTAGCCCTTTAAAAGCATTGAATTTTTTTTTTTTTCTGAAAAGCACTAAGTTAAATATCTTATTTTAAAAGGAGTATCACAAATTTAAATTCAGACAAAAAACATATCATATTTCCCATCTTTCTGAGGTCACAACTGGACCAGTAAGATCCATGTGATAAACAAGTTCATTTCTAATGTGTATCAGTTAACCACCGCAGCTGCTCAAGAAGGTACAAAAACTCTAGTATTAAAAATTATGTCCTCAAAACACATCCAGTTCTCCAGAAGCAGAACTTACTTGCTGTTTCCTAAAATAACAGTTTATTTTAGCAGTATTAAACACCGCCAAATTCCTATAATACTTAAAATAACAAACAATACGTGCAATCACTACCATATAAAGTTCAGTGCAGAAGGTACAAATCAACATATATAAAAAATTCTTGGGTTGAGTTATTGGTTGGGTTTTGCCTTCTTTTTGTTGTTTTATTGATTCTTACATTATTGTGAGGATTTTCTCATTAGCTACACCAAATGTCCATCCACACAACTAGTTTTCCATTTGCAAGAGCTCAAAAAAGAAGTTCAGATTAGACACTACGAAGAGGTTCTTCACTGAGAGGGTGGCTGAGCACTAAAACAGGCTTCCCCAAGGAAGCTGTCACAGCACCAAGCCTGTCAAGAGGCCAAGCAGCTTACCTTCTGCACCATCAACAGGCTCTCCTGCTCCCTAAAGAAAGTGCTGTCAGACAAAATGTTGGAAACAACTGGTTTGGTAATTAAAAACACATGGATTTTTTCCCATTTTGTTCAAAGCTGAATATGCTGGAAGTACTCAGGTTACTTATCCAGACACATGCTGCCAACTCCTCTGTTTATTAGTGGACAGGCTGCCTCAATGCATACATACAATAACAAAAATAGCGAACTTGGTTTTTTGGTTGCCTTATTTTGGAGTTCACAAAATGGAAAGACAGTCTTTTGCTGCTCAGAAACAGATTTCAAGCAAGGCAGTCACCTGGCTCCAAGGAAAGCATTTCCTCCCTCCTGCCCCCTCCAGAGGTGCCTTAAATCAGTATTTGACATCAGACTGAGAAAAGCAGCAAAGGAAGCAAAAGGTGACAAGTAGTTCTTTTTAATATGAAAGACTTCTGCTGAGGCATGTTAAAATACTAATTCAAATGCAGAATAATCAGCATCTTTATAAGATTTCAGTCTGGTATTGGCTACTTCCGTGAAAAAACACTATTGCCTACGTGGTCCCTACTAACAGAACAAATAACTCAGAACTTTGCCACAGACCTACATGCCTCAACGAAAATATGTTGAAGCTACATATGTCTTTGAAAACACTTTGGAAGCAAAGGAATTGTTTCTGATACAATAACAATAGTGCTAACAAGTTAGCACCAAGCTACAAACAGCAGTCAGGTCAAATCCTTAAGTCACTCTGTAGGAAACCTAGATATGAGCTTGTTTTAGCTCAGAGTTACACTGAGACCTCATATGGTCCTTACTAATGAAATGAGAAGACGCAGTAGTATCTGCTCCCAACATAACAGCAGGGAAACCAGATTGCAAGGTTCTTCTGCTAATATGAGTTACTATCATGTTGCGGGAGCTCTGCACTGTTGCAATAATTGCAGATTTAACAGGCTTTTTCATCTTTCTCACCTTCAAATTCTCTCCTTCAGAACAGCTTAGTGCTGCCATCTACTTTTTTTTTTACCCTAACAGGTTTGGGGTTTTTTGAACTAGCAAAGTTCTTAGCAGACTAACTCACCCACTACGACAACATTCCCTCACTGAAGTCTTTACAGTTGGGTGTCCACACTTATATGTGGTCCAGCTCATCACCACATGCAAAATTAAAACCCAAGGAAACAAAATACAGAATCACATCCAAAATCCTTTTAACACTGATTTACACTTGAGCCTTCAAATATTAATAAAATCCCACAACTCCCTCAACTCTTAACCACAAGATATCTTTTACAACCCTTGCAGATATTAGGTTACTAAATTCAGTGATGACAAGGTGGCAAAGACATAGATCTTTATCAAATCATCTGGACAGTTCTAGAAAGCAAATTTATCTAGCTAAAAATGTTATTCAAAGTTTTAGTCCTAGAGAATTAATAAAATTCTTTTATAGGTCATTTATTTGCACAGACACTAACACTGCTGGAAAAAAAATATTCCCTGGCTAAAGGATGTATCATCTGAATAAGGAGGCTGAAAAACATTGAGGTAGTTTAGTAGGAGACTGCCTGCTGCTGATGAGGCAGAGCTAGTCTTGATTAATCCTTCACCTCACTTTTTCATTGCAATAATTTTAAGGTCTGAGCAATTGTTTCCACACAACCCCCCAATCACCATTTGTTGAGGGTCTTCACCCTATTTTGCACAGAAGAATGTTCAGACCAGGGCACCACGAATCCCTTGGAATAAGGGGAAGCCAGAGCACCTTCTGCCTCCCCACTAGCAGCGCACAGAACAGACAGCACATCCATCCATCCTGCAGGCATTTGCCCAGAGGTTGTGCTCCAAAGAACTATGCTCTTGCCTTATATCTTTCCCTCCCTTTATCCCAAACAAGATCACTATCCTCTGTGGATAAGAGCCAGATTCTCAAAGATCACAAAGTCTCCAAATCTCCAATCAACTCATTCAGAGCACATCCCACACAGATGCAGAGAATGTCCTGCAAAGAGAAAGGCTTTTACCACTGCTCTGCCTACATGTCCCAGCACAGGCTGTTCAGAGTCCTGCCCAGGTTTGCAGCTCGGTCTCAGATGACCTCAGGCCTCTGCTGAGGCTGCAAACAAGTCATAGGGGCTCTGCTGGAGAGAATATATTTATCCATAGGGAATCGAAGGGAATTAATCACATTTTATGTGCTGTATCAGGCCGACGAAGGTCACACATCTGAACTAGGGCAGCCCAACCTTCAGCACACATGTCAGCTTCATGAGGAAACACCCTGAAAACTGGCCAGAAAAGGTATTTTCAGGAGCATATTTTTTTTTCCTTCCTGCAGAGCTTTATTTCATAATGGATGAGTAAAAGAAGCAAAAACCAAAATCAAAACACAGTTTTTAGAATAAAAATTCATTTCCTAGCTGTCATCCTTAGATTTTGCATATCATGCCTTAGCATTAACTGCTGCCAAACACAAGATGTCAGGTCCATCTGGCAGATGTACACTTCCCCAGCTGCCAAGTGTTTCCTTTAGATCCAGGGGCTTCGCTATTAACTATATTCAGAAATTCCAGCCTCTTAAAAGAGTAGGGCTTCTGAACAGCAGCCTCTGCTTCTGAGTGCCCTGGAAAGAGCGAGCAAGGCTGCACTGCAATCATCCAGAGCATCTGCTGCGCTTGTATGGTAGGGAGGGCAGTGTCCTGGTAACTGACGGCTACACTAGCTATGGGAGAGCTTTAAGGAATTCCTTTCTCCCCAGATTATCCCTAAGTAAAATTAGAAAGTATTTAGAAAGCAGAGGGGAAACCCAACCATTCAAGCCAACATCATTACTTATTTACATATAAATACAGCCAGGAAATAAGCATATGTATTTATATATAAACAAAAAAGCTATCTGTACAATGTTTCATACATTGCTTTCCCGTCCAATATTTACTACTTTATTCATGACTTAAGGAAAAAACTTTTTCCCCAAGAAACTGGTGATAAAATGCCCTCTGGTGGGCGTGACTGTGGACCTCTACATCAACAACCACCTCCGAAATAGTTTGGAGCCATCGATATATTCCTGGAATTACTATTTTTAATGAAGTGAGACAAAGCACAGACTTGCCTTGCAGAAGAAACAGATACACCCCTGACTAACAAGCCTGTTTTACTGCTCACTATCTCTGGATTAGAATCATCTCAAAAATTTTTAAAAATCCTATTAAAAAAGTTTCAGGAACCACAACATTCTGTAATGTCCGTTTTATCTCTCTAGGATATATGTTCATCTTAAAAAATAAGCAATTAAGAGAAACAGAAAAGTGGCATTAAGTTCTGCTTTGCCTCAGCATAACAGAATCTTTGTTGACTGAACTGGATAAAGGAGGGGTGGAGAATAACAGCATTTTCAGAGTTCATGAATCATTTTTGTCCTGTTAAAGCACCAGGCACAACTAGGGAGGCAGCTCTAACTGTACAGGCAAAATATAACATCCTTTGTTCCAGAAGAGTTTATTGCCTAAACAGAAAAACCAAAGATTGAAAAAAACCCCTCAAATATAAACTGAAGTTAACACAATGTGTTTTATCCTTCAGACGCTCAGTAATTGTGGGTGGTGCTTTCATTAATCTGAAATGAGATAAGTCTAAAAAAAGAGAACTGAAGGTTTAAGATGCAGTGACAGAAGAGATAATGCAGCAACTTGGGGGCAGAGTGCATGTACAGCTACTCTGAGTATATGTGTGTGTGTATATATATATATATATGTAAAGCAGACTGGTTTGGCAAACCAGCCACACTGGAAGAGGAAAGCTACCAGGCAGATGGGACTGCACGAGCCTGACCCTAAAGCAGACAAAAAAAGCTGCAGTTACACACAGAACTCAAGATGACCCCACATAGTTTCTTGGGATTTTTTTTTTTTTGTGCGCAACAGCAAAGCTTCAGAGTGACAACTAAATAAAAAGGCAGAATAGAACACTGAGGTCACATGAAGGAAAATAGAAGAACTCCACAGCTTTCCAGAGCTCCCTGGAAGGTCTCTGTGCTTCCATTTCATACAGAATATGGCACTTTCTTGGTTCATGAGGATGGTTAGATATTTGTTTCCAGCTTCCACAGTACAGCTTGCAGTTAACTTGCTTTATGCCAAAAATATTTGCAACTTTCCGCTATACATGGAATGTGAAACGTTTGTCTTTTTATAGATGTTTCTGGGCAAACAAAACTTTGCTCATGAAGTTGTTCTGGGGTATAAAGAAATGATATGATTTAACATTCATGCCCTCCTTTTGCCCTCAGAAAAAAAACCAAGAAACTCTCAAACCCCACTCATTTGCTTGACACGTGCCTTTATCCAAGTCCTGCATCCTTGCCCTGTATAGAGCTCCTTCCCTCTCAAGTGGTAGACAGGTCAGATGCCAATGCTTAGAGCCTGCTCTGGGCTTGGCTAAGATCAGAAACTTTTTGTTTAAAATTCTTTTTGGCCAACAGCCCACACAGAGGATTCAGAGTTACATTTACCATTTTTTTCTGCAGACAGAGGCCATGGGTTTCACAGAGCAATGCTGTCACTTGGTGTTCTCCTGTATGAGCTGTCTGATCATCATTCTTGTAACCATTTCTGGACATTATGATGACTGCAGATACAGTGAGGCATTTTTTTTTATTAGATAGAGCAAGCCAAGATTAAACGGTCTATTTGTGCATGTAATAGTTATAAACACAATGCCCAGGCATTAATCCTAAATTTTTGCCTAAAATTAAAAGTAACATTATCTAGGTAAAATGAGCACCGCCATTTCTTGGATCTTATTCTCGGGGTTAATCTTGAGGGTTTTTAATCTTTCAATTTTCTAATCAAAACAACAGCCCAAGGCTGAACAGTTCTGATTGTTGTTAAATTTCCAATCTTTTTTACATAAAAATAAGGGTTTCATGCTTTGTTTCTAGAGTAAAACTATCTTCTTAAGCCAACCCTGAAGTGGCTACAGTCAAATTCAAGAGATGACTGGTCTACTGAAAGCCATGAACTGACAGAGTCTAATTTTACAAGATAATATTTAGACAGGAAAAGACATACTAAGTCATATGTGATGCCATTTTATTAAATATCCTGAGGAAATCTGAGCCTATTTATGTTTTCCTGAAGTTGAGTAACTGCCCGATAAATAGTGCAGCTTAAAAATAGGCAGGAAATGGTTAAGGAGGACTTCTACTCGGATTACATCAGCAGAAGTCTAACCAGCTCCCTTGGCTTCCCAAAATGAGTGCCTGATGATGCCCTAGTAAACCATCACCTCAAGCAGGAGATGCCTGGGCTCAAGCTGCACCTGCACTTCTATCATAAATTAGTGTTTAAGCTTCTCAAATTGACCCAGCTGGGTGTCATTCCTGATCTCCAGCCCACTCTACCTTAACTCTGCCATCAGGGCACTGCAGCTGTATGCAGTTCTTTGAATAAAGATACCAGCATGGCACAAAGGTTGGGTTTTTTGTTTTACTTGTATTATTCTTGAAACACAATACTTCAGTAACTTAGCTGCTGCAACAACAATATTTGTCTAAGAATAGTTTTTAGAAGGCTTGAAGGATGCTGCTGTGAACTGTTCAAGTGTGATATTGAAACACTGAATTTAAGGAAAACTTGCTTCAATTTCTTTTTTAGCAAGAACATACCCTACAAACACAAAAATGGGCTTTCAAAATTTCTCTCTGAGACACAGGAAAAACAAATAAACCAAAATAAAGAGTATTAAGGCAATCACAATTCTCTTCTTCATTTCTGGCTGCAGTTCTGTATCCAAGTACCACTTTTAAAGTCAATCTCACGTTTTAGGGACTTCAGACAAGCCTTACTATTTCCTTAATTCCTATACCATTTCTATGCTTGTTTTTTCCTCTCCAAGTAACTCAAATATTGGCCACAATTTTGCATTGCCTTTTAGTTCCCAGAGAGATAAGGCTGTGATGTTGCAAAACTCTAACTGCCCAGAAGTTTAATCATAAAACTATACACTTCTCTTCCAAAGAGGAAAAATGTACTAGGAAACAGGCTTTATTTCACAGATTCAATAAACCTAAAGAATGGGTAGAACATTTATCGAATGTTTTCAGGGTACCAAATGTAACTTCATTTAACAGCACTGACCTGGGATAAGGACAAATTTGGTGCATTTTATATAATAGAGAACTGAGAGGAAAGAAGAAAAGGTACTGAAGCACCTGGACCATACAAACCAGAAACAAACAAATATTTCCTTCCCTTTCTCTTGCATTTGCTGTCATCTACAGAGATTTACAGACTTCTTCTTCGACCTCAAGACCTTCACAGTTGAATTTCACAAGTGATTTGTTCCTCAGGGTACAGAAGCACTGTGCAACATCAGATACATACTGGAATATGTCAGCTCCACAGGTGTTAACTAGATCAGGATTTGGTCCACAGTTCAGCAGCTCTTGTGACAATTCACACATCAAGATCAACTGAGAGGTTCCCCAGGAGGTCCCACGCAGCCACAACCTACACCCTTATGTGCTACAGGCAGCTTTTAATCACATCTCATTACATTTGTTTGCAGTCTTAAGGCTCAGACCTCAGAAAGCAAGCGGGAGGTTTTGACTTTCTCATACAAAGACCATAAGGAATAAAATGTTGGCACAGACAACCAAAGCCTCACAAATTCTGAATTTGAGAATGGGCATTCAATCCAGCCTGCAGAAAATCCAGACTAGCATCAGTGTAAAAGAGATAAGAGTTAACTCACCAAAGATCAAACCGAACTTTCATTTATGCCTATGCAACATTGATTTCTGTTAACTACGTGTGTGTAACCGGGGGCAACATTTGATCTGAAGCCTAGTACCTTGATGCCCAGCTATTGTAAAACAGAAGTGAAAAGGTAACTACAAACATTTGACTGATGTTGCCTGCAAGCAAGGCATTGCAGACAGCTCTACCAGCAATTCATATTGACAAAATTAGGATGGGGCATGGCAAACCTCACAACTAGAAATAATTGCACAAATATTTGGAGTGTTCTTAAAAAAAAAAATAAAAAAGAAAATATGACACTGGGGAAAGACAACACAAAGCCACAGACCAAGAAATAAGCTACTACATGCAAATACATGCAAGCTTCTCCCAAGTTAATTCTCCTCTTAATGGAATATTGATTGGTGTGCTCAATGTTTAGAAATGTGAAACAGTGTGGGGGAGAGAAGGAAGGGAAGACACTCAGAGCACTGACTTTTGTTTAAATGATACATACTTTCCTCATATGATCAGCCAAAAATAGCATAATAAAGAGGGCAGTGCAGTACATTTAACATTTTGCCTTGCATTTTATTAGCAAGTCTGTCAGAGATGACCTGGGAGTGTTAGCGACCTGTTAGTCACACACTTTGTGCCCTTCTACAAGAATAAGGCACAGCATTTTTCATAACCTCTCATCACACAATATCCTTAGTGTATCTGGTATTTCTCTACCCTGAGGAGGATGGATTGCAAAGTGTCTGTGGTAGTAGAGAGGTTTTTCAGATGTAATCTACTGAGCTGATTGCACAACTGGGGAGAAACCCACTGTCTGGGGGGAAAGCAGGGCAGTCCACTGTCATGAGGAACATCTGGCTAAGCTTTGTTGCATCTACTCCTATTCCAAACAGAGAAGAGAGGATGAGAAAGAAACAAGTTGTATTTTTGAAGCAGGTATTTATATGATCCAGTTTTTAAATAAAACCCTTAAAATATAACCAGTATCTCATAATCAAGCAGCCACTTACTCCAACCTTCCAGAAATTTCTCCCTACTCCAGTGACTACCAGTAAAATTTTAGGAAGTGTTTCTTCTATTCTTTTCCTTCTTTCATTCATGGAATCTTCAGAGATATCCCTTATAGCCACCCACTCATTTCACTAAAAAGCCACTCAAATAAGAGGGCAAAAGTAAAAAAAAAAAAATCCTCAACCAGAAGAACCAACTTCCACTGCCGTCATAGTTCCTGGCCCTAATATTCCAAGCAAAAACCATCATGCTAAATAGCTCTGCTGACCCATCCCATATTAAGG
Organism: Acrocephalus scirpaceus scirpaceus; assembly: GCA_910950805.1. NCBI lineage: Eukaryota > Metazoa > Chordata > Aves > Passeriformes > Sylviidae > Acrocephalus > Acrocephalus scirpaceus. Next base: position 107,460,148 of record OU383775.1, on the reverse strand, counting down.
ATACACTTAGGAATATAGGCACTGTCAAGAAGCCATTTCATTATGTATAGGTCAATATAGCTGAAATAGTTTATACATTTCACATACACGTATATTTTTGTGCCCTACTGCTTGTATTAGAACATAAGAAACTTCATACAGAATTAGCAGCTTCTCTGCCACTGCTTTTCCAAACTTCATGAAGGGTTAATGAATAAGCTCAAAAAGATATTGCTTAACTTCATTCTGCAGCATTTCATGTAGTTTCAGAAGTATTTTCCAGGCATTTATATACTCAACAACATTTTGTAATATGAAGTGTTCCAATTTGGCATTGTTCCACCCTTGGCAGGCAAGAGACAATAAAAAAATCAAGAGAAAGTGAAAAATGAAGTTTCTGAAGTATACAATATGTTAGGAATCATTTAATGAATTCAGGTGCTCAACAAGCTACAAATCAACCAAACTTCGCAATACATATAGATTTCAAAGCACAGGTAAACACAGCTGCATCCACTTTAAAGTTATTCCATGTCGTGTGATTATTGCAATGAACTTCCTGAACTCTTTCACCTCTCCTTTTGATCTGGGGTTTACCTGTGGCTGGAAAAACTAACAGCATTTAAATTCTTCTCCCTCTAATTAAGGGGAAAAGCATGTTTAAGCCTCAGACTGAGAAAATAAACCTTTCTCTGAGTAGCTACAGCATGCTGCGATCTGCAAATCCACCAACATTGCTTTTGCAGACCAAAACCAAAATCCTACAACAAGGTCTGACAAAGCAGATCTTAGAGCAGAGTTATGCAATCTAAATATTAATTACTCATCAGCATGGACTTTAAGTAGTGTCTGAAGCAAAAGGCCTTAATCACACTTTAAACGCAGGATTTCTGAAGTCTGCACTGCCACGCAGATCTTGGTTTTGGGGTGGAGGTTTTTGGGTTTGTCTGGGGGGCTAAAAAAAACCCAAACAAACCAAAAAACAACAGGAGTGAAGATTGATAATGAGTCTCTCCCCAAGATTCAAAAATATGAAGAGACATATGAATACAGTCCAGCTCAATAAATTAGGCACATCTTGAATTTGTGTCCTAATACCAAACACTGCTATTGCCTCAGATACCTCTGTATTAACTTGAAGATTCTTCATGGTATCGCTCGACTACACCGACAGTCCAAGAAACACTCCTGCCACGGCACACTTAACAGTTTTTAGTTAACAGTAATGTTGCAGAGCAATTTTATCAGTGGCAGATTTTCTTGCAAACTGCTGCACAGAAAGAGTTCCAGTGCACACCTTGAGATATAATCTGCTTCCCAATCAAACCGCGTACTACCTGTACTTATGTAGAGCTCTAAAACTGGAGACCGATCCAAGAAAAACCAAACCTGAACAGAAATCCCAGCACTTAACATCACACATCACATAGCATACTGCAACGGATGGCAAGGAATTAAACAAAAACACAAATCACAGAATGCTATAAAAGGAACACTGAGTTCATTTTAAAATAAGTCTTTGTCTATAGCTTCAGCAGACTGTTTCACAGAATCAGTATTATTACTGCAAGCTAGCACTATACATTACCTGAAATTTAAGGCCACCAAAAAACCCGTGTTTTTCTGAAGTTAATGCCAATTATGGCCAAAATACAAGTTGTGAATATCTGAAAACCCAAACCTAAGCATCACAGATTTAAAAAAAAAAAAAGCAGCACATAAAAATTAGACAAAATGGTCCCATGTTCCACATATCCTAATCCACAACATAAAATTATTTATGGAAGAGTGTGACTAGGAATTCAGTTACTGTCATTTATCAGATGGTCAAGACAGCACAGAGGTAACTGGCTGCATAATAACACACTGGAAAGGCTTCTGGGCACTGCTTGTACCAGGTCTGGTTTCACCACACCAGGTACACAATGCATATTCACACCCTGGGAAGCACTGTTGACTTGCAAAAACCTGAGAGAAAGGCGTTCCCATAAGAGATTTCTAATCTATTTCCTTTTAATGTCTTTCTTTATAGCTAAGGAGGAGTTCTTTGTACTTCTGGTAACAAAGGAAAACACAGAAGTGACAGAAGCATGTCAAAGCTGTTTACGTTTCATACAGCCTCACACTCAGATTTGCTGTTGGCAGTTTATTTCTTGGGAAGAGCATCTTAAGCCGCCACATAGGAGCTCCACCTTCCTACAAGTAACTTTATGGAAGAGTTAACTGCACAGAGGGATGTTGAAAGCATATTCCACAGTGGGTAAGGCAACATAAAACAAGATTTTTTAAAAAAAATGTGACAAAGGGTTAATGCAGTAGTTCAGTTACCTGCAGGTATATTCAACATTATCTAATTTGTATTTTTATAGGCTTTAGGATATAGGTTTCACACTGTTTTTCTTCTGCAGAGAGGTGAGTACATTAAGGAAGTGATTAGATACACAAATAAATCACAGAATCTAATGATACTATGGCACATTTAAGGTTACTGGATCAGCACACTGCAAAATGGAAGATCTGGAGGGAAAACCAAAAAAGCAGAAGGACCAAGTACGTCACTAAACCATGCTGAGATTTTTAGCTAGCTGAAAGTCTTGACTGCAGCACAAAGAGTTAGTGATCTGAAAATGATGCAGACTTCAGTGCTGCACTATAAAGTTGAGGCTCTGCAAACAGAGCAGCTTTGGGATAAGGCCCTCAGCTGTCTGGGCTTCCTGGGTCCATAGCCTACGGCAGCAAGTCCAAGTGATCAATGGAGTTTAGTGGACAAGTCATTACAAGGACTCAAGTAAGACCATGCTCAACCTAGAGAAGGGATGATAGAAAACCTCAACAAAAATATTAGAGATCAAAACTTCAAAGTGCAAAAGAAAACTCAAATGAGTTTTAAGATTAAAAAATAAATCGCACAAAAGGGGTATGAAGCAAGTTACAAGGGTTAAACAAGGTGGGACAGCCTGGAATTTCTCTCTCCATTTACAGGTCATGGGGTACTTTTCTCACCCAAATGCTGTGAGTTTCCAGCACAGCACACAGAGGCAAGAAGGAAGAAAAAAATAATTCTTTTGGCCCTTTATTTATTTTTTTTTTTCTGTGCTTCAGACGAACTGGGTCCATCAGGTATCGGAACTAAATTAAAAGGTCAGGAAAACAAGTAGGCACGGACAAGACTGAATTGCAGATGAGCACAGAGAAGGGGAGAGACAGTACTGGGATAAGTGCCAACAACTGCACATAGTCACAGTCCCGATCCTGGTGACTGCCATTGCAGTCCAAACCTGAGCAGCTCCCGGGGACACCACGGATTGCTACCTGGTAGAGGAGCTGAGCAACATCAGACACTATCACAGCAAACCTAAGCAAAATGAGTTCTCCTCACAAACAGGCACCAAAAGTGATAGCACCAGATACAGTGCTCAGTACACCCAAAAATCACACCTAATTCCTAGATCCATGCCTTCCTCTCCTTTCATTGAGAAGATTTCCAGTCAACATACACACTATATACTTTTTATTATTGTTTGAAGAAGAGCAGCAACCCTGGCAGCATGCTAATTTAGAAGCCAAGACAAAACAGAGCTGGTTACTTTCTTCCCACAAGATTTCTGCTTCGAAAAAAACAAATGAACAAGGGTTTGTTCCAGCACACCACACTTTTTGTTTCATTTCAGCAAGACTTTGACAAAAATCTAATTCAGTATGCCACGTATCTAATATATTGGGTATCTGAAGTATGACCATCACTCATTAGAAACATAATTAAAAAGTGACAAAACTAGATCCCCCCTCCCCAGCATGCAGATGAAAACCAGTAACCCTGCCTCTATTTGTAACCATGACAACTATAGAATATTTTATTTCGGTAATATAATTCACACTGAACATTTGCTCATAGGTTTTGTTGTTAAGGGAAAGGTTGACACACTGTGCACACATTTCATAAGCTAGTGGAGACAACAAATGCAGGAAAGTCAGGCAGTTTGAGACCAAGAACCCAGTTTGTATTTCAGAGTTCATTTAAGACCCTTTATTGAAAGCAAAATGAACAAAAATTCATCTAAATAAAGTGTTACAGGTCATTACTTGCAAGACAACTACTTGGTATGACAGGATGTTTTTCCACTTTTAAATAAATCACAGTGATACCCTCAGTTTTTCAAAGAGTTAGTTATTCAAACACCAAATGTTAACTTTCAATTAAAATACCATAGGCATTATTAGGAAATATCAAAATGGATATTATGGGAAAAAAACAGCTATGCAAAACGAGGCAATGAAAAGCACAGTTTACATATGCAGGCTAAGTCTCATTCTGGTTGGGTCATTAAATTATTTGCATAGCTCCAATATTTCATCCTAAACTGAAGACAACTTCCAGATATACACACAACAAGAACAGGTTATAAGAATAAACAAAAATCCACAATTCTGAACATTACTCTGAGAAGATTAAACAACCTCCTGAGCATAACTGAAGTTTGACGCAGATAAATGTCAGAGTAAAATATTGCTGTACTTGATTTTTCTCCACATGGGAAAAAAAAATAAAGCCATTAGCAGTTTAAGCCAGAATACAACAATAACAGACACACTGTTGCTTTGGTTTGGAGGCAAACAATAAAAAGAAACCCAATAAAGCTTATGGAACGCTACTCCTTTTCTCACACAGATCCTATCTTTCAAGAAGGATTTAAAGTTTCAGCAGATTGCTAATTATAAGAAACAATAATACTGTTATCTGCAGTCACCTTAAAGCTACAGTAGTTTGCATTTTTAAAAGTACCTCAAAAGAGCCCGATAGACATGTTTAAATCTGTGCAAGAGACTCACACGTGCCTACACAAACACACACACACTCGCTCAGTTGTTTTCAAGACCACCAGAAAAAAAAGTTTCTTTATTTATCGGAAATATGTTCTATATAATCTTCCATTTAAACAAGTAATAAGCCTGCAGCAAACATGCATGGCTTTTTCCTTCATTCATGGAAAAGTGATTAAATCCCCCTTAATCTAGTTACCAAAACGCTCTATTTTTTTCTATGCAGTTTTCATATACAGTAACAAAAGATAAGCAGCCAACTACATGACCAGGGCTCCATCATTTTTGGTTGTGGTGGGGAGATAAATCTGTCTTCAGCGTTCAAGGGGTATTTTCAGTTTAATAAATGAGACCAGAAGAGGAAAAATAAAATAATCTTGGAGACGATGAGCACACACTGTTTATGAAGTGTATAACAAACACCACCATCCATCTCCAGAAGTCCCTTCCTCCAGACCTTTCTCCACCCTCCGGGGAGGCACAGAGACCTGAACCCAAAATGCCGGGGATCACAGACCTGCATCCTCACACGACAAGGACAGCTCGCCACGTCCACTCAATGTCAAAACAGAAAGTAGCTTTTCCCTCCCAGCCTAAGCCAGACCTTCCGAAAACCGGCACCCAAGGGATGCACCTCTGTGCTCCGAACGGCACCAGGCAGCACTTGGGTTCGGAGATAAGTTACAGGGAAACAACCTTCGAGGGAAAAAAAAAAAAAAAGAAAAAAAAAAGAAAAAAAAAAAAAGAAAAAAAAAAAAGAAGGCATCAATGGAAAAGCACAGCAGCAGCCAAACAAACCTCACACTGGCGAGGACATAACATCAGCATGGGAATCGTACGAAATGTTTTAATATGTATATACACACACATACATATTTAAGCAATATTGTGCTGAAAAGTTCCTCGTGTGTATCACCCGTGGAGATGTGGGGAAGCAAGAAGGGGGAACGGGAATGCATGCCAGGCACAGGGAGAGGACGGGGCTGGCCGAGGCGTTTGGGAAGCAGGCAGGGAGGGAAGCAGGCTGCCTGCGGGGTGCGCGCCGATCCGTGCCAGGCTGTTCCGCGGCGGCTCCGGGAGCGGGCCCGGGGATGGGATGCAGGATCCACCGGGACAGGCGCCCCTGGAGGGACGGGGGTCTGCGGGGACACCGCCGCCGCCGGGACTGGGAAGGGGGGGGGGGGGGCGCGGCAGGAATTGCGCGGCCGCTGCCGCTCCCCGAGCGAACGCCTGAAGTTGTGGGTGCGCGGCGGGGGCGGAGACCCCCCACGCCAGGACGAAAAAACCCTGGAAAAAACCCCAAACCATCACAGCAACATCCTGAGGGCCCGCTGGCCCCCGCGCGGCACCCCCCAGGCAGCGGGAGGCACGCAGGAAGTTTTTAATGCGGGCAGCGAGCGCAGGCGCAGGGCAGCCCCAGCCCCGCGATGCCCGGCGCGGCGGGCGGGCGGCGGCGGGGGCTCGGCGGGCGCAGGGCACCGCCGCGCCGCTTACCTCCCTCCGCGGGGGCGCAGGCGGCCGCGTCCTCAGGCGGCGGGAGGATGCGCGGCGGCGGGGGGCGGCAGCGGCGGTTTGTGCATCGCAGCCTCCGCCGCTAACGCAGAGCCCCGCGCGGCTGCGGGCGCCGGGAGCCGCGCTGGAGGCCGGGCAGGGAGGCGCGGCGCGGCGGCGGAGGCTGCTGCGGAGCCGCGACCATGCTCCCGTCTGGCCGCCTTCCCCTCACCTACTGCCCGCTTTAGCCGGGGAGGGAGGTGGCCTGGGCGCCGGGGCGAGGGGCGGGCCGGGCCAATCACCGCGGCGGCGGGAGGCGGTGGAGCCCGGCCCGGCCCGCCCCGTCCGCCGCGCCGCCCCCGCGGGAGGGAGGAAGGGAGGGAGAATGGAGGAGTCCCGGCCCCGCCGCCGCCCTGCGGGGCCGCCCCGCTGCGTTCCCTCCGCGCTGCCCCGGCCGGGCGCAGGTGCGGGCGGCGCCGGAGCCCCGAGCGCTGCTGTGGGCCCGCGGCGGGGACGTGCGGGGGACAGCGCGTTCCAAAGGTCACCGCGCTCCCGCCGCCTGCGGGAAAGTAGCGGGTACTTGGAAAGAAATATTGCCCCGCTTTATGAAATCACCGCTCCCCGAAGGCGTGATCCCGGGCCTCTCCAAGTCCGCAGGAGTGTTGGAATACGTTGGTACCATTATTACTCAACAACGCGATTTTTTTTTTTTTCTTTTTTAAATATCCATCGCGTTTGGAGTCACTAGAGATTTTCTGCGTGGAAATCTGCATCTGTCTCTCTCTTCTGTATAATCTTGTATCTACGTGTGCTGCTTTGTAGGGATCTCTCTGATGTGCACACAAGCTGCATATGCTGTAGTTTTAAACATAGAACACTTTGTCTTTTATATTTCCTGTAAGCATAAAAATAAGCTTAATCAAAATTTTTTCTCCTTACTTTGCTGGTTAAAAAAAATGCATCAATGCTCAAGCGTGTTGGAAGTAAGGCAGTTGTGCCAAATGCCAGCAAAGGGAAGGGAGGGAAGCACACAACCCACAGAAACAGGCAAATCTATGTTTTTGTTGGAAAAGGGACACATGCTGCCCAATGCCTGGAGGAAGCAGGGTGTAGCACTAACAGAGCAATTTCATTTTCTCTCTTCCCAACCTCATAAACAAATGAAAATTATTGCAGTGGACTAAAACCAGCCATCATCATTAATATTAGAATGCTTTTAGCTGAATATGGCCTCACTCTGGGACAGGCGGGCCTCATACATTTTTGTCTTTTAACATATCATGGACTAACACTGAAACCTCCAGTCCTATACATCGCAGTGGAGAACGAGGGTCAGAAGTTCAGAACAGTTTAAAGCTGAATTATTTAGCACGTGCACACACGACACACCATTCTGTTTTCCACACAGGTTTTATCCCCCCTCGGTTTTCTCCCTTTCGAGCAGGAGAGCCCTGCCTGGTGTTATTTGCCCTGGTGGAGCGTTATTTGCCCAGCATATATGGCTGGCCTAGAATCTGACGAGGAAGTCTCAATGGGACTGTTGACCTAACAAGTAGCGTGTCAGTCTCCCGATGGCATTTGAATGTTCTCGCAGTGAATGCTTCGAGACAGGAGAGAGCATAAAGCAGAGATTCTTTGGAATCCTTAATTAGACACAGTGATTTTGGAGTACTGGCTTCTGCTGCTATCCTCCAGTGCCTAGTACTTTGTTTTGTGACCTTGAGGTTAAGGATACCAACCAGCCCTGTTTATTTTTAATAAAATCTTACGGTTATATGAGACAGTTCTAGGTTTTATTTATTTTTAGCATAAGTGCTTCCATCTTATCTGCTGCACAGGTTTATAGTTGGGATTTAGCTAATATTTGGACAGCACTTTTAAGCTATTAAGCTCTATATGTCTATTACACTGACCATTTTCAGCATTTTTCATTTTAGGAAGGTACTTTCATACTCTTTCACTTCAGAAAGATACAGTTCAAATCTTAACTTCAGTTTTCCCATCAAATTTTGTCAAATACCTGATTTGCAAATGCTGACATAGGGTCAGATTCTGCATTCAGTTACAGGTAATGAATTTCAAAGGATTTCTTGATCCTCGGTGACTTTACTCTAGATCTAAACCAGTTTGACTCAGAATTAGCATCACAATTTCATATTCATGAAGAATAAGCATTTGATTACATTGAATATACCATTATACTTTAATTTTCTTCTCCAATTTTATTTTAGTTACTTCAGTAATTTAAGAAGAAACTGCTTCATTTATTATTTTTTTTTATTCTTTTTTTTTCTCTGCTCTGATTCTGAGAAAAAAGCTGGTAAGTTTTGTAGAGAAGGTCAGGGGGCTGTAAAGTTATTTGGGGGCATCCTGCTCCTGGTGAAGTGAAGCAACAGTCTGCAAGTTTTTTAAAAATTAATACCTGGATCTGGAGAAATTCCCCAGTGCTTGGCATGCTATTCCTGTCACTGGAAAAGGTCCGCTGCTGCTCACATCCTTTCTCAGCATTTGGGAAGTCCTGTCCTCCTCTTACATAGCTCGTATTTTAAGGGAAGCAAACCTCTGTCCATATAATAACACTGAAAACAAGGATCCTTCAAGTGCTAATGAAACAAAATATCTATTTCCAGAAAAACATATATTCTGGGGTGAGGGGTTTATTTGGATGGGACTGTGTTTTTTTTAAATAAAATCTGTTACAGGGTTGTCCTTGACATACTGAGGATTATTTGAATGAATCCTGATTTTGGATTAGGCAGCTGATAGCCTGCAAGACTTTGGTGTCTGGTAAAGCTTGCTCTTCTGAAAGAAGAGATTTCCTCTTTTAGCAATAGATCATAATGTTACAAGGCATGTATTAGAATGAGAATAATACAACTTCCCCTGTCTTTGCTGATCATATCAAAACTAATGGCATCTTGAATTGTCAGAGCATCAAGTCCATCTTCTGATAAAATATTAGAAGACACACAGATCTATTCATCTTATTGGAGATTTCATTTTAGTCTGAAAAATATTTGATGGCAATGCCATTAGATTAGCTGTGGGTATGTATCACAGGGACCAGCATAGTAGCTGAGTACTGGGATTTTGCAAAGGGGTTCCTATAAATATTTCCTACTTTGTGGTAAAACTTATCCCCTAGGTTTGCACATGCTGAAGGGAGTGAAATTCCTATTTATTTTAAGGGATTTAAAATATAATGCTTTAGATTGCTACTAAAAAATTCCTAATTTTTTTTATGCAGGTTAAGCCATTTCAAAGGTAATGAAATTTCATCTCCGAAATTGTTGCCTGAGATTTTTTTAAGCCGTGGCCAAAGAGGAATGTCTGCTACACAGACTTTTACTGGAAGGTTTCAGTTCTGGTTCCAGCTAATGAACATCTCCTTAATTATAGGTTTACAACATAGATTCTAATGTCAATGCATTAATTTTCTACTTTCTGAAAATGTTAATAGATCTGGTAGAATATCTAGAAAATACAGTAGATCTTTTGTGTATTCACAGGGTTTTAGGGGTTCTGAAAAAGTCAATGGAGATTTGAAAGATATTTTAGGGTTTTTTTAATCATCTATTTTTATTTATTTGGGGTATAATGACTGTTTGCTTCTGTTTCAGCATTCATATGTGCATATCTGTTACAATTATCCTTAGCATTTAACAGAAAGATAATGCCCAAAGGAAGCAGGAAACGACATTTAAAGTAATTTTTATATGTGCAACTTGAGTTAATTGCCAAAATATGAATTTAAGATGGATTAAAAGCACTAACCTGTGCAATTTATTTAAAAACATAATTGACTTCCATGGGCACACCATGGTAAATGAAATATCTCCTTCCCTGTGCAAATCTTTTATCTTCTGCTGAGCAGTCAAATCTGCTCTCAGGGGTGGGAAGGCAGAGATGGCAGTTACAATGCCCTGTCACTGGGAGCTGGTTAGGAAAGGATTCTGTCCTTCATACATCTTAAACCATGCCCACCTCTATGTCATTTACAGGGTAGTCATCAAGGCAGGCAACTACTCTTGTGTAAAGAATCAACCTCCAGACAAGAGGAATGTCAGATCATCACTGTTTGGTTGATGACCTGCTGAGGGACTGAAATTATTGTACTAAAAGATGAGGAAGATAAGTGATCATCCCCCCAATAGTTGACCATATTCCTGTATTTTTTTCACAAGAGGATTATATTTTAACTCCAACTTTACATATCCCAGATTTCCTCAGGCATTTAGCTCTTTAACCTGACCACAAACTGTTTGCAGACACACACACGTCTCTGTGGGCAGAGGTTATGAAGTCATTTGCTTGGAATTGGTGAAATAAAGATTTGTGTGATTTTAGGTGTATGAGCCAAAATGTCCTTGTCCCTGACTTGTCAAGGGAATGAGAAGAGTCTGATCTTCTAAGAGCAAGCAGTATATTGACTTGATTTCTCTTAGCTATGACAGAACCATTTGCTAAAACTTCCCCCAGAAGACAGAAGTGGGTTCTGCTGGAGTTGTGATTGTGATTTCTGATGGGCAGTAATAAAAGTAAGATCTATTTCACTTTACTGGTGGAGTCTAGAGCACTGTCTTGAATTATTTGAAAATCTCTAATGGTTAGGGATAGCAGGCAAAAGTCAGGTTTTTGTTGGACTTTTAGAAAGTTTCTGACTGTTCTGTTTAACAACTTTATTTCCAGTCACCTCTAGTCCCACTCAGTCACATGGAGAGGCATTTTCATTGCCATTAAAGTCATTGCATCAGCTGCTTGAGTTTTATCAGAGTAACTCCACTACACTGGTTTATGAGGGAGGATGTGGGAGGAATTGGACTTTGAAGGTGATTTTAGAGAGAGTTGTGTTGTTTGATTTGTTTGTCTAAAACAGTAACAATATGTTTCCACCTATTCCTCATAATTATACAGGGAGAACTAAAATACATGCCATTTTGAACTGAATGTCTGTATTAAATTGGTTTGATTCCTATTTTCTGCCATCTGTGGCATAACTAGAACAGAGAGTGAGAACAAAAAATATAAATGACTCAGTCACATTTCCTTTAGGAGAGGCATCATGCCCCCCATTTTTGTCAATTCCAACTTAGAATATTCTAAGATTCTGGTAATTTTAATTGTAAGTAATTCATTTTAGCTCTGAATGAAGCAGCGGTATGACACCCTGGGCACAAAGAAGAGATGTTGCTGTTCTGTCATTTAAAAGAGATGCTATAATATTTTGGTTCAGCATCCACACATAATTTTTCTGTATATTTAGATGGCCTACCAAACCATATCAGCAAAATGCTGAGATGTAATTCAGCTTAATTAAATCTGTAAATGTTAAGTACCTCATAAACTTGACTGTGGAAAGAACCAGAAGCAGGTTCACAGAGAGGAAATGAGACAAGTAGGTGCTGCTGAAGCCTCTCAGAAGACTTAGTGGCCACCTGCTTTAGTTGCCCCTGATAGTACAGGGAATCATATCCAGGCTCTGCAGTGAGATGGAGACAGTGCTACACTCCACAGTCTTTGTTTTCCTTCTATCCAAACTGGCCAGAGAAGGTCCCTTCAGACCCATAGAAAACTTAATAGGGGAAGGTTGATGATATGTTGGGCTTTCCTGGGAATAGAGCTAAGGTACACCCAGGCACGTCAGCATACCCTGCAGCCTGGAGGCACTCAAAGGTCTCACATACCTATAGACACCTATTTTAGAAGACCTGATTTACCCCAAAGTTTACATATGAGGTAGGCGTTTGAGGCAAACATTGTCCCTTTAGTACCTTACAGGCATTAGGGGAGTTCATCCCCACAACACCCTGGGAGGGGGTGGCATCATTGCTCTGACTGTAACAAGAAATTTTCCTTCTTTATACTTAATGTCTTGTAAAAGTCAGTTTAAAATGACAATGATGCTTCTGGTTTTTATTTGGTTAATGGTTTTCACAGATTCTGAACATAATGTAAAACTCTTTTTTAATGGATTCCTTTAGGAATCAAGTTTTGAGCAAAGGCCAAGTGTTTCTGTCACTTATCAAAGAAATTATACAGAATCACGTTTACACATATCACAGGTTAATGGTGAACAAATGGAAGAATAAGTAATAAAGGGGCAAATTATTATTGCTGACTGACCTGAAGTCCTTAATCATAGAATCCTAGAAGGGTTTGTATTGGAAGGGGCCTTATAAGTGATCTAGTTACAGTTCCCCTGCCATGGGCAGGGAACCTTCCATTAGATCAGGCTGTGCAAAGCCCCATCCCTGGCCTTGAATAGTTCCAGCTACAGCTTTTCTGGGCAGCCTGTGCCAGTGCATCACAACCCTCACAGTAAAGAATACCTTTCTAATATCTAATTTAAACTTACCCTGTTTCAGTTTATGAAGAGGTCAAAATAAAATGAAAAAATTCTGAACATTAGGTTAGTGCAAGGCAGTGTAATAAAGCATGAAGACAAGAGGCTGTGCAGGGCAGGGGCTCTTTTTGGAAAACAAGGACATTGAAGAAGATTTTGGATTCTTTTTGAATAAGCACCTCAAAATGAAATCTCACTGTAATTCTGTGGCCAAAAGGGCAATGCAATCCTGAGATGTAGAAAAGAGTAATATCAAGCAGATAAGAGGATTTGATGTTGCTCACATGCACAACAGTGGTAAGGCTACAGTTAGGAACCATATCCAGTTTTGGTGTTTGCAGTTCAAAAGCAATGCGGAAATAGTAAGGGAAGTTCAAAGGAAAGGTATGAAAAAGGATTCCAAAAAGAAGCATGACAACACGAGGCATAAGCAGCTCAACTTATTTAGCTCATCAGGAAAGAAGCTGAGAAGTGACTTGGTCACTGCAGGTAGGTACTGACCCATGGAAAAGATACCCAAGAGTGAGGAGCCACTTTATCTACCTGACAAAGGCATTACAGGACCCGATGTTTGCCGACTTAAGTCAGACAAATCCACTCGTAAGAGAAGAAATGTTTTCCTAGCCCGCAGAGCCCTAAATAATAATACTGCCCCGTAAAAGCTGTCACAGGTAGCAATGTTTAAGAGGATATTAAATATGTATTTTTAAATACTTCCTTTCATATGCTTTGTCAAAAAATCTGTACATTTTTCTGTGCGTGTGTGAGTGGGAGCCCTGTCAGGATGTTGGTGGCAGTTCCTTGTCTCGCACTCTGAGAACCTGTTTTTCCTCCTATTCCTCAGTCCCCTGTGAGGCTCCGGGAGCCAGCACTGCCAGGGTTACTCTCACCATCCTCATAACACCTGCAGTTTCAAAGGAGAATAATTATTGGCAAATAATCACTGTCTCATTTTGTGGCTTTAGTGAGGTCTTGCCGACTGTCAGGAAGGATTTATTTTTTTCTCTTGGATGAAACTGGCCACATATTATCTTGGTTATTTGGGAATTGTTTCATTTTTCTGCATTTCTGGAGAATCAGAGATGAATAGGTGGCCTTGGATGCCTTTTTGTCACTGTTCTCCACTGGTGCAGACCCACCCTCCTCTCATAGATGCCTCAGTGCTGTGTTTACCTTTCATATTTATGGTAAAATTAATTCCAGTACTTAAACTGATTAGGTCTTTTGCCTCATGTCAGATTGGCAGGGGTCCTGAAGGTTACATGGTGTCTCCAGTGCATAAAGCACACTGTTCATACTGGGATCACCTAGAGGTTTCTCATTTAGTCCATTTTGTGCTTTTGCAGAGGTCTTGTGGTTGTTGACAGGTTCTTTTTGTTTCATACGTAAATGTATTTTCCCAAGGACTAAACTGCTGTGTTTTAATTTAGGGGTTTAAAATAGGGACAAAACATATTGCTAGGAGATATATAGGAAATCAGGCTCTCAGCTCTGTTTTTAAATGCTGGGAAACTTTCTATAAATGGTTTGTATAGTCAATAAGGATATGATTAACAATGTTGTGATGAATATTCTGCACAAAATTTTTGCATTCAGAGGGTTTTGTATCCAAAAAGAGTGATGTGATGATCTTTCTGCCTTCTTTCTTTGAACAGTCTATAGAATTTCCCCTGGTAATTCTTGCATGGAGCATAAATCTTACAGATGAGCTAATGAGAACAGTTACAAACAAACAAATGCAAACACTCAAATCTTGCTTCTCTTATAGTATTTCCTGGAAACGCTATTGCATTCCTGTCTCAGTTATTTGGAGTAATAATTAGCCAGGTTGATTTTCATAATGTTCCCTAGGACTAATCACAGCCCCGTGAGCATAGACTAAAATCCTGGCACCGGCTGAGCTGTATGAGGGTTTGGTTATGAATAACCCTATTCAGTTATGTCCCTTGTGCAGAGCATGGGTTAGTAAGCTGGGTATGTACACAGCTACACGCGTGTAAATAGTGAGAACAGTGCCAGGGCAGTAGAATTCCTCAGTATTTAGAAGAGAAAAACATTAGCGAGAGGATTTTTATTTTCCTGCCTACCTTTTTTGAAGCTTTGTTTCACGGTAGCCAGAGGGAGAAAAAAAACACATTATATGAGTAAATTGTCTGGAGAATGTAACCAGAGCCCCAGTAAGCACTGAGGATGTGCACCCTGTGAGTGTGTATTCAAGCAAGTATGTGCAAAAATAGTGTTTTCCATGAATGCTCTCTTGGACAAAAATTTTGTTCTGTAACTAAATAACTGGGGAGAAGTTGGGGTTTGACTGAACTGCCTTGTGTTGGGATTTTCACCAAGGTCCCCTGATTTGCCCCTTTAATTTCTCTTCCCCTCTGCCCCAGCGTAATGTGTGTGGTTGTAGCCAGTACCCTGAAAAAATTCAGATGAAATCTGATATCCCTGATGACCAACAATGATTTCCAAACGATCAGACTGAGGCTGTGTGATTTTGGAGTGGTAGAGTTGGGATATTTTAAATTCTATTCTGTCAAAGAATGATTAGTACATTAATTTGGGCCATATTAGTACATCTCCCCTGTGCTGATGAGAGGATAGACCCCTTTTCATGTTTAATCTAAAGAGGGATTGATGACTAGCGAGGTTGTCTCACATAGGGACATCTGCCACTGAAATAAATGATGAGCTCAGAGAGTGAAAATGTTTAGGCTGCACTCTCTAAATGTGGATTCTTTCTGTGCCGAAGGCAATGAAAGCCCTTAGGTAGCAGCTCTGTAGATTTTTCTCATTGTGGGCGAAAATAAGGGTTTTTTTATTATTTGTTAGCCCAAGGCCTCTTTCTTGAAGTTGCTACGGGTTGTTGATGCTGATTTCACGTTTCATAAACAGCCAAGTCATGTTCAAGAAGCAGAAAACTGACCTCAGAGATGACATAACCACTGGAGGCAGAGGAAAACGGCAGCATTGCCACTGAACGATGGTGAAAGAAAAGGGCACCTTTCCTGAGAGTTTGCCAGCAACTTTTACTTGATGTGTGAGTTTAGTGCTTCTGTGTTAGAAGAACAGTAAAGTACCTTTGAATTAGAACAGACTAGAAAAGTTGCTTAATGTGCTTTTTTCACTCTCTTACTTTTAACTCACCACTGCAAAATTCCTTCTACCTGTAACGAATAATTTAATTTGGAAAGGCAAATAAGAGCTCATTAGCTGATGCACTGCTACAAGTAAGTGAGCAGGTTTTATGCCTAGGGACAAACTTTTACAACCATTTTGAAATGGCACAATACAATGCAATAAATCCTATAGCCTGCTCAGTGAAGAAGAGGGGGACACCCTCCTTCCTGTTTTATTTGGGTGCAGGTTTTCTGCATCTTGACACCCTTTGTATTTGAATATTAGGGAAATGGATATATTCCAGGGGATAACATACAGATAAATTAAACATGAATTCTGCCAACAAAGTGGTCCTGTCTGTTGTGTTTTCCATTAAATTCTCTGTGCCTTGTGGCTGAACACTCACCCTATCTGAATGTTCTCCATCATACTCCTCAAAAAAGAGGCAGTAATATTTCTGAAAAGTATTTTTCTTTGTATCTCGTTCTATGTCTGGGTATTTTGGGAGATGTTTCCTTCTGTCTCAAAAGGATGGTTTGTTACTAGTCTCACTGTTTTAGAGTGAGTGTTTAATATAAATCTGTCTTTTTACTTCTGTAATAGATGTTAGAAGAAGCAGACAACAATAACACATCTAATAGGCATTGAAATAAATTCTTTACTGTGAGGGTGGTGAGACCCTGGTACAGGTTGCCAGAGAAACTACAGATGCCCCATCCCTGGAAGTGTTCAAGGCCAGGTAGGATGGGAATTTAAGCAACCTAGTCTAGTGCAGGGTGTCCCTGCCCATGGCACAGGGAGGTTGGAAAGAGATGATCTTTAAGATCCCTTCCAATCCAAACTATTTTATGATTGTATAATTACTTTCCACAAGGAATCTGTCTTTTATCCCAAATATCTTAGTGATTTTCAGAAGTAATCTAAGTGGTTTTTATGAACACCAACCTTAGTTTCTGGCAATGATTGCATGTAGATGTAAAGCCCAGGCAGGAAACTCTCAGCAGTGACTGGAAATCACAGGTCAGGACTCTCAGTGTTTTACAGCATCAGGTCTGTATATATTATATCTAAAAATTTCAGTGCTCAAAGAATAGATCTAGAAGGTATCCAGAGGCTCGGAAATCATATTAGTGTCTTCTAAAAGTTGCTTTTAATTTAAGTTTTGATTCAGTAATACATAAAGTATTCAAAATACAGTAACTTACTACTCATTGGCAGTGGCTGAAATTGTGGCAGTTTCCACCTTCCACAGTTGTTTTACTGTCGCCCCAGATCCACATGAACAAAGCAGAGTTATGACTTGTGAATCAAATATTAACACAGAGCGCATGAGGCACTTGGTACAGCTTGGAGCAGGTTTTTCCCCACTTGGGAAGCCAGACAGGTATCATGGCAAGCATGACTGCTCACAGGTGTCGTCCCTTTGGCTTGAATGGGGAGTTTTGTGTGTGAGCAGGTGTTTGCTGGCTGGAGCCCAAAGAAGAACCTCTGGGAACCCTTTATTTCACATAGGCCTGGGGCTGTAGGTTTGCAGACCCTCACCCAGCATTAAGAAATAACAGTAATATTCCTGAAAATGGAGCATGTTTGGCTGCTCTGGCAGGCGTCATGATCAGCAGCGTTTCCAGGCAGCATCACCTCTGCACATGGGGCCAGCACAGGCAAAAAGCAGACGTCAGCTTCAGAACAGCCCGAGGGAGCTCTGCTCATGATTTGTGCTGGCCGGCCTCTCGGTGCAGGACGTGCACAGCACCGAGCGCGCTGAACACCAGGAGTTTATGTGGGTTCACAAGGGCTCGGATGAATTCCCAAAGGCAAAATGTCAGTGGAGAGATGCTGAACACAGAGGGCTGGCCAAGGAAATCCAAGTGCTGCAATTAGCTGGAGTAAGGGAGGGCATGCTAGTGAGCTATTCCTGCATAAGCTCCCTGTCTTATGTTCTTCTCAAGCATCCTCCCTTGGCCCCTGCCATGCAGGGCACAGGCAGACTTCTGATTTTAGATGATAGTCTAAACTTGAGGAAAGCTTTTGGTGGTTGGACTCCTCTGGGGAAATATAACTTTTCAACCCTGTTGCGGATGCCCCACCCTTAGAAATGTTCAAGACCCGATTGGATGGAGCAACTTGGTCTAGTGGAAGGTGCCTCTTTCCCATGACAAGGGATTGGAGCTAGACAACCTTTAAGGTCCCTTCCAACCCAAACCATTCCATGATTTTATGATTCTCTAGTCTTTCTACCAGCATTCCTCAAGGACTGTACAGGTTGTCTGGGGGTGCAGGTGAGGCAGTAGGTCTGCATTGCAGGGACATGGGATGCAGACATTTCAGCAAGAGACATTATGGAGTGAGGGTTTTTCCTAGCTGAGATGCTTGGCAGGTCTAGCAAAATGCTAATTTGTGGAGCCAACTTGTACTTCTGGGAAAGGACTAGCACCACCTCTAAAGACATCTCATGAATTCTTAGTGGTAGAGATGGCCCCTTCAGAGACAGTGACATTTTCTTGCAGATCCCCTCTAGCACAAATTGTGACTTTTCTAGAGATTTTGAAGCATAAGAAACTGAGGCTTAATTCCACCTATTTTAGGCTATCAAAATTTATTCCAGAAAAAAACATGAGGAATATCTTGAGTTTTATCCTTACTTTAAGGTCATACCTTCAATGTACTTTTAACTGTGGGAAAAATCCACCTTCAGTTTATTTCCCTTTCTCTGAGAAACTCAGCATATGAATAACGTGCTTAAATTACTGCGTAAATGCAGCTAGGGACATACCAGAATAACTGCTTTGAATGTGATTTGATTGGAGTTACACAGTGATTCTAGTTTAAAAAGACAACTTCAGCACAGTTGGTGAAGGAGAAAAGATCACTAACTTTGATATTTGTCCTATGTCAAAATCCTATTTCCTTTCTCTTCTGCTCCTCCGTGACTTCTTCCCTTGCACCTTGGCATCACACAATTTCCAAGTAATCCCCACCATTTTCAAAACCTGTTTTAAAATGGGAATGCTCAACTCACTATTGAATTGTGAACTCACAATTTGAGGCTGAATCTGCAGACCTTAACAGATATAAAATCCATATTGACTCCGGGCCCTTTGATGGCATATGGCAAATGTCATTCGAGTTATTAACAGCCAAACAATAATGGGCTCTGTTCCATATTTGAGGAAGCCTTTACCAATGAATTGGAGGAGATTTCTTCCTAATCCCAGATGCCAATTAGTTTATATTCTGATCCACACAGTTTGCTAACCTTTATGATTTTTATACTAGCTAAAATGAGTGCAGAAGGTGTTATTCAGCCTATAAATGGCTAATAATTTTTGAAATTTAGGATTAGAAATGTACATTAATATGTTGAAGTTAAATCTAATCCTCTGTTCACTCATCAGCACAGACTATTTCAAGCCATTTGTTACTACACAGAAAAAAATCTTTGTCTCTCTCAGAATTGGCATTTATATTTCCTATTCTTGTGCACCAATGACTGTTTTGAAGAGCAATATCTTGTTAGGCACTAGGGATGAAACCTAATCTTTTTGTCCTGCGAAGCTGGGATTCCTTTGTGTCAGAAACCCTCAGCTAGAAAAGCGCACGTTTGTCACTTGACTTTCAGGAGTAATCCCTTGGTCCTTGGTTACTCATGTGGAGTTAGGCACATGGGTTAGCCTGTCCGGGGCTGGATCCCAAAATTGATTGCTTCCAGCTTCTGCTTTTCACAGGACACTGGTGGTGGTAAAAGTGAGATGCTAACATGATACTTTCTCTAACATGAATCATAAGGAAAAGGAAACATTTTGACATAAGGGTCAGTGAAAAATACTGTGTTATCTCTTCCTTGTGACATTAATTATTTATCAAGATTCCAAATCAGGCTCATTAGGATTTTTACCTTTGACACAGCCATTTCCTTCCTGCCTGGTGTCAGGGCTGCTGTCCTGGGGACTGCATTAGCTGTGGCCCTGAGCTGTTCAGTCATTTACCCAACCAAACCTTTGGGTTTTCTGCCAGCTCCTAGTAGTATTTTGGTAGTCACTAATATGAATGTTTTACAAACCTGTGTGTTTCAGTGCAGTGTATTCTGATGGTGCCCATGTGAGGACAAGGTGCCCCACGGTCAACTGAGAAATGTGAGATTGATTTGAGCACAGACTGTGGATCTTGTAGAGGTATATCAGGTCCCTGAGCTCTAAGTGGTCTTCTGAGCAGAGATGGGGGGACAGTGGTTGTGGGGGACAAACTTCACGTGTGTCCCAAGTGCATGTGTTGCCCTCCCAGCAGCATCCCACAGTCCAGCAGGTCAGATTTTTAGCAGAAATTCCCAGCACCTCTGCTGGGGTACCTTGGAAGGGTGCTGTGTTTGCTGGGGTGTGCAAGGGGTTAACCCCAGAGGAAAGACCATTTATCTGCAGAACCCTTTGGTGGATGGGAATCCCTGAGGTGAAGCCATTCTGTGAGAGGGTCAGCAGGAATCCCTTAGGTAAGTTACGCTTGTGCAGTCGATTTTACGTCTCGTATAATTGTATCTGATATACAGAGCATTTTTCCATCATTCTTCTTTGAACCCACCATGTGCACGACCCTGCCATGTGAAGTAGAAACAGACTTGTTCTTTCTCTGAACAGCAGGATGTGAAATGCTTTTGTGATCTCCCTTCCATAATGGACAAATGCCCTGCATAGAGTTTCAGCAGCCTCTCATTCCTTCAAAGTAGTCTACTGGGGGTGGGAAAAAAGAAAAACCTGCTGGAGATACTGAGTTAAAAAATATTTTAAAATCAGAAAATTATTTAAAATAAGTGTTTTTTTTTTTTTTTAAATAGAAACATCTCTGTGCTTTCAAGATGTTTTCTGCCAGATTCCAGTAAATCCAGAGGGAATAATTTGGTAGAACATCATATTCATAAACCAATAAATAAATATTGGATCTTTACTTTCAAGGAAAGCCAGATGTAATCTGAACCAAAGTGTGGCCTGATCCAAATCCTGAATAATCAAGCCTACCTCAGTTGTACTACTGCTTTCCATAGAAGTTTTGACTGCTGGGAAATTCTCTTAGGGGATAATATTTTTCTTTTTTTTAAATAAAAATAATAGTGGAACGGTTTCAAAGTTATGCAGGTACTGAAGTTTCTAATTAAATAATTCGTATCGAAGTCAAAAACGAAAAATCCAGTAACTGTAATGGTATATAATGCTGCTGAAAGGTATTTTAAATACATGCCTCCATAAAGCTTCAAAAGTGGATTTCTGGCCCAGCTTTCTATACTCCAAAAAATCCCTCTCTTTCCTCTATGTTATCCCATCTTATGTCTGTCACAGAGCGCTGGGCTGAGTCAGGTGCTGGGATCCTTCCTATAGACACAAGCAATAAAAGCACTAATATTTGACCTTTTTTCTTTTTATTAAGTGTCCAAAGTCACAGAAAGTCTGGTGACTGATAAGTAAGTGTATGGTTCCAAAGATGCTCTGTTTTAAAATACTTCTCTGGCTTTATTGGCAGTATAGAATTTAAACGTGTTTGCAATTTTTGACAGTTTGAAGTGAATGGGGAAGTATCCTCTTTTGTAAAACTTTTCTCCACACCTACCCCCCCCCCCCATCCCGGCACCCCCCTCCCCCCCAGTTTTTAGCATTGACAGACATGGAAAATTGAAAGTATATACTAAAAGACAGGTTTTCTTTTCCTTTGGTATTTTTCATCTGCTGCAATATACTGTGTATCTCAACTCCTTTGAAGTCAATGGGAGCCTTTTCATTGATTTTAATGGCAGCTGGATCAGACCTTTAGTGAAAAGAAATGTACAAAAGCGCTGTGCTAACATCAGACTAGAGACAAATCCTTTCAGGTGAGTAGCACCTAATGGCAGCCTGGGCTTTGCCCGGGGAGGATGATGCCTCCTGGGGCATGATTTGTTTCCACTTTCAGTGCTGCACTGTATGCAACCAGCTTTTTGCTGCCCAGACCCTGCTTATTTAGGATGGGAGATAGAAAAGACTATTTTTTTTTTACAGCAGGTTGAGAGTGAGTCTTGAAATAAAATAGATGCAGGAGACTAGTAGGGTTATGGTAAGGCTGGCTGTATGGGGAGAGGCTGTCTATAATTGAGAAAGCGTTGCCACATTTGATTCTGGGAAGGGTGTTCTTTCAATGTGGTATGTTTTGATAAGCGGTATGAGAATTTTTAAAGTCAATAACTTGGTTTATAAACTTCAGCTCAGCTGGACTTAATCCTGCAGCTAGCAAATCCACAGACCAAGTAGCCCAGCTGTGTCCTCATTTGTTAAGATCTTAAACCCAAGAAGATGTCTGGGATGCTAAATTATAGGGGTTTTTTTACACATTTATAAAAAGCTTAATAAAGGCAGATAGGAATAAGATGTGTGGCACACTCAGCTCTTTCAGCAAAAAGAGGGAGAGGAAAGAGAAAGAGATGCATTTGAATAATATTTAAGTTGGCCCAAATTTGGGACCTGTGTCCATAAACCTTATCTCTGCCTTAGGAAAAATATAGCAATCAGGCTGATTTGTGGCAGCACAAAAGCACATGCCTACAGCTTCTTGTCTTAGGTGTATTTTCCTAAACAGGGGTACTTTACTGGTGTAAAGCCTGTGCCACATGATTGTATTTTACAGAATGAGACTCTCACCCTGTCACTCCCAAGCAAAATCTTTGGGGATAAATCCCAGGGCTTGTGTGGTTCTCTGTTAAAATGAAACTGTG
Source organism: Acrocephalus scirpaceus scirpaceus (assembly GCA_910950805.1). Taxonomy (NCBI): domain Eukaryota; kingdom Metazoa; phylum Chordata; class Aves; order Passeriformes; family Sylviidae; genus Acrocephalus; species Acrocephalus scirpaceus. Next base: position 107,437,670 of record OU383775.1, on the reverse strand, counting down.
CAAATTTGAGCATGCACACAGCCCATGACAGGGCTGGGGCTGTAATGAAATCTTTCTCCTTGCAAGAGTGAAAAATTATCTATAATTTAAATTATTTTATAGTTGTCTATATTGTTAATGTTACATACTATTTGCTACAATATATTAATAAAGGCAATAATCACTAAAAAAAGCCTCAACATGGACCTATTTAAGAAATTCACATATAGTGCAGCTGTAACTTTTTTAAAAAACCACCTATTATTTGTAGCACCTTTTAAAACTGTTTATCACTTTATATTTAGCAAATGCAGGTATATCCTTCTCTCCTGTTTCCAGTTATGTTAATATGGCATTTTTTTGTTTACTTCAGTGCAAATGGTGAAATGTAGAAGGACAGCTTATACACAGGGCCTTCTCTGGATCCATGTGAGATCCATATGAATTTTGACCACTGACTACAATGACAGCAGAAGTGGGCCTGGCATGAGAGATTGCAGTATTGTTTAGCATGTAAAAGATACTGAATGCATATATTTATGATTACAGCGAACATAAATAAAACTGGAGCAACTATTTTATTTTTTTACCCCCACTCTTTTCCCACGGGGAAGAGAAAAATAAGTATATTTCATTGAAATAGGTTGCATATAACTTTTAAGTCAATGGAAGGAAATGTTTCCTCATGCTGCACTGTAGACAGGCTGTTAAGATAATGGCTGCTGTGTGTCAGAGACCCAAAGTAATTTTCAAAAGTATTCAGTAATTTTGAGGCTCATGGTCCCAAATAGTCAGGTCTCAGACTGAAGAGCCCTGAGTAATCCCTCTGGCAGTAGTACAGTCTTTCTTTACTTTCAGAAGGGACATCACACACTTCTTCAGGAACCTCAGCTGAAACCTGGCACCCAGACAGGTGAAAAATTCCCTTATTCTCCATGTGATAACACTTTCATGCCCAGAAGTTGCTGTTGCAGGTTAGAGTGATACCAGCATAATTAATTGGAAAAAAACCAGCAAACCATGAACCAGGCATTTGTGGATGATTTAGGATTTCTGTCTGAAGCTGTAGGGATGACCCCATGAACTTATACAGTAGATAGGCAATTAGCTCTTTGCTGACTGAATGTGCTTCCACCAGACTAGGGACTATAGTTCAGCGTTAATGATTTCTGGCCAGCTGCAGGCAGGTGTTTGGTGAGCTGAAACTCTCCAAATGCAGGATCAAAACTACAATTCTGGCTGAGCTCTTGGAGTATGCTGCTGGAATGAGTCAACAAAGCTGTGCAGAGCCTTGGTTGAAAGGTATTTTAGTCAACTTGGCTGATAATCTCATCTGGCCAACTTGGTCAATAATCTCTTTTGGCCAACTTGACTAAAGCTTGAATAGGTGGTTGTTGCTCATCTCCTCCAGCTCATAAAACTGCTGTGGGTTAGGGTATATTCATATGGGGAATGAGGCAGGCAGAGCTGCCCAGACAAGGCTGGTAGAAAATAATAGAGCAAACTGGCCTTCACCAAGGACCAGTGGGTTAAAGAAGAGTGTTTGGGTTTAGCTGGAGAATCCTGTACTCATTATGTGCTGCCCCACTGCCTTCAAACACCAAGCTTTGAATGCTGAGAGCATCGACATCTCTGGCATTTGTTAGAAATTGTACTCTTCATTGCCTAAATCTGGAAAATAGTTGGAGTCAAAATAATATGGGGTAAAGGTTGGGATCAACATTTTTGCTAACTTCTGGCATAGGGAGAAAGGGAGGTGAGCAAGTGAGAGCACTTACTCCATGTGTTGTCTGTACATTTGGTTATTTTAAATTGCCAGCAAAAACACCCCAGTGGGTTTATAAAGAAGGGAGAGGGAAATAGAGATTACAGCACACTGTTGGTCAGATTATAGATATTTATTCAAGTAGGTCAAATTTTGCGACTTATCTGCTTATCAGTGCCTCTCAAAAAATTAAGCATAGCTTTAAAAATTACAGTATTTTCGCTAATGTAAAAGTGACTGGAAGATCACTGGCTTTTATTTCACCACCTCACAGAAATGATATTTGCCACCAAACCCTGCTGTCTCAATGAGTCCTTCCAGTATCTTGTTACCCTGTTCTTGAAACGGCCACAAGTGATGCTCAGACAGCTCTCCTGGGAGGCCTTGCTGAAATCCATGTTTGTGCAGGAGTCCATACACAGGGAGCTCATTGTAGGTCTGGGGTCTGGAGTCTCATTATATTTTAAAAAAAATCTGAGGTGTTATGCTATTAAATATCAACAGAATGAGACTCAGCTATATTTCCCAGGATAAATGAGCACATTTGCTTTAATATTGCCATGTTCACATTTTGATTTTCTTTCTGCAGTTTTATTCACTTATTTTCTAATTCAGAAAATGCACTAATTTGCAGGTTTGCCCATTCCTGGTATGAATTAGGGTGCTTTTACTGTGTAGTAAAATTAAAAACCACAGACTAGCAATAATATCTGTCCTGCAAAACACCCTCCTTAATTAAGCAATAGGACATGAAAGGCTGTATATTTCTGAGTCATTATGGCACACCTCATGTTGTTTTATAAGGCATGAAATCTAATGCAGAGTGACCACCCAAGAATTGTAGTAATTGCCCTAAAAACACTGCCTGGAGTGCCTAGTTTCTATTGTGAAATGCAATCAAGATGTAAAAATAAGGATTAAAGAGAGACCTGTGCATGAAAAGAACCCTCTCGGCTATGGCTGTTGCCCTCCACCACAGCCTTTTACTCCAGACCTGTCTTGTCGAAAGTTTTAAAGAATGTAACTGAATGGTGAAAGTGCAATTAAAGATTTGTAAATTCCTTGTAAACAGCAAGGTGTTCTTGACATCAAATTGTTTAAGGGAATTAAACCCCCTTATAGACAGGATCTCACATGCTAGCCTGAATTCTTTAGGTTTTTGTTTAGCTTTTTACAGACCCTCCTTGTTTTCAAGTTTTAGCTAGGATTCTTTTTTGGCATTTAGTTAATCACTTCTACATAAACAATAATTAAATGGCCATCACCTTGGAAACTGGCTGCAATGTTAATCTTGAACTTAAATATAGGGTCTGGTACAGCCAATAAAGCAATTAACCCAATTTGTTCAGACCATACAAAAGATAAAACATTAAAAATATCAAACCTTAGTAGAAGCAAACTTAAGCTATGTTTTTCAAGCAGTTGTGTTCTCTGCCAGTCCAGGGATTACTCTGGTTTTGTATGTTGATATGTATAAAGTAATCAGTAAACACCCATTCTGCTGGGCTGTTCAGTTTAGAAAAGGATATATGGAGTCCTGTGTAGTTGTGGTGGGTACCATGGGGTGTTTGAACCAGAGTAGGAGTTAGGAAAAATAGTGATTACAGCCTGCTATGGATGGAATAACTACTTTTGATATGTCCTAGTAGCATCCTGCAGTGATGCAGCCAAGGGGGAATACAGGTAAATGTAGTTTACCCCCTTCTAACTTGGGCAGTGCTGAGTTTATACCAAATTTATATCTATTTTTTTATTTATTACTACACCACTGGAATGATGCCATTAGAGTTCCTCCCAAAAATTCTGCAAAACATGTCAGTTTAAATGGATGCTTTAGACTTCCCTTCAGGAGACAGGAAGGAAAAAGAGAAGGTGACAGACAGCCATAAATACCTTTGCTGGAAACTTTCAACCCAGCCTTTTTTCTTCTTTCTTCCTTCTCCATTTTCGTTTTGAATTTTCTTTAATTGAAACCTCTGTGGCAATTCTAGCCTTCATTGAGCATTGAAATGCCAATAGAGCTGCTCTATAATGGAGGGCTCTGTAGCAAGACTGTACAATAATATCCTGGCGCAATATAACAGTGGGTAGCTGGGGAATGTAATCGATTTCCAAAAGAACTGGAATGACCCTCCTCACAGACATGCAGTTCTCCCAAACTCCACTGACTCCAGCTCCGATCAGTTCTGGTTCACTTCCTTCCTTAAGAGAAAGATGTTTAATCTTATCGAGAGCCAGCATGCAGTGTTTTTTCCTCCCTTTTTGCTTTAACTAGTGTGTGCACCATTATGTCATCATCTTTATTTACCTGCCACACTTCACCCAAATGCCTTTATTGGGGTATATTTATAGAGAGTTGTAAATGTCAATACTGGAATTATTTCTTTAGGGGACAGTGATTGTAGTCTAACACCAGATGCCTTCAGTTGAAAGAGGGGAGAATGAAGGTACTGGGAAGGGAAAATTTAAGAGGATTCAGCATTTCTGCCACACACATCCTGCATTTCTGTATGAAGGAGTTCCAATCAGGAGAGCTATGCTTCCACTAGGAAAGGTCCATGGTTGTGCATTAACTTTTAACCTCACTATGTATAAGCAACAGCTACGAAATGGTTCTGCTTGGGTTTTAATGTGTCTTTCAATTTTTAAGAACTTTCCTTCTGAGATGCACTTGCTGTGGGAGACACACACATGAATATTTACAGTTCTGAAATGAATTTTTTTGTTTCTGTATGTATCCATATATAGAATCAGGATGTAAGTAAAGTTAAGGGACTATGCTTTTGTTGTTTTTTGATCTCTGGATCTCTACACAACCTATAAAGGTCTTTGAATGGGCAGCACAAAACAGTGTTTGATGTTCAGAAAAACTTGACAGACCTTAGGATGTATTTTAAAATATTTCTTATTTGAATTATGGGTAGCAATGCAAAGTATCGCAGTGGTCAATATTCTCACCTTGTAAATACCTCTTGTTTTATAGTAATATAGCATTGTCTCTGTTTAAACTAGAGACTTTATGGAACAGGGCTTCTGATTTAGCAAAGATTTTGCTCTCATTTTCTGTTACATAAACATGATCTTCCCCTTACAGGCAGAAGTGCTGCCAGTTCCCTTTTATAAACAGTTAAATATATTTTAATTTCAGATAAAACTGTCAGACAAACCAAACTCTCCTCTTTAGATCCCTCTTATGCTGCTGCCTGTGATAAATAAAAGATTTATTATTTCTTCTTTTTTAAAAATTTTATTTTATTTTATTTTATTTTATTTTATTTTATTTTATTTTATTTTATTTTATTTTATTTTATTTTATTTTATTTTATTTTATTTTATTTTATTTTATTTTATTTTATTTTCATTTAATTCCACAGTTGCCACTCTCTGTGCCTGGACTCTGCTTGCTTAACCTCTGCTACATTTAGTGACATTTAAATGACGTCATTAGTATCCACTTTTTATGAAGCCCATTTCAGTCGCAGACTTGAAATTCGAAAGCACAAACTTTTTAGTGTTCAAGAGGAGCACTGTTTGCCTTAATTTGGCTTCCTCAATATGTCTTGCAGTGAAAGAAGCATGAAAATGAAAGGATTCGTGTTTTTTTAAATTTGGAGCCATTTCAGAGTATGTGCAAAGCTAGCGTTTTAACGAAAGAAAAGGTGAAATAGCAAAGAAAGGGGAGAGCAGCGCTTATCGCTGCTGGGCTCCCTTCTCCCTCTGCCTGCGCGACTGTGCCCGTGCGCCGCGCTGCGCACTGCGGGCTGCGGCCGCCAGAGGGCGCGCGCCGCGCTGCTGCTGACGACCCGCGGCGGGGCCGCCGTGCGCGGTCCGCCCCTGCCTGTCCGCTGTCCGTCCCTGTCCGCTGTCCGTCCCTGTCCGCTGTCCGCCCCTCACCGCTCTCCGTCCCTGTCCGCTGTCCGTCCCTGTCCGCTGTCCGTCCCTGTCCGCTCTCCATCCCTGTCCGCTGTCCGTCCCTGTCCACTGTCCGCCCCATCCGCTGTCCATCTCTGATGGCTGTCCATCCCTGCCTGTCTGCTGTCCATCCCTGTCCACTGCCCATCCCTGTCTGCTCTTCATCCTTGCCCACTGTCCATCCCTACCTGTCCGCTGTCCATCCCTGTCCACTGTTCATCTCTGCCCACTGTCCATCCTGTCTGCTGTCCATCCTTGTCCTCTATTCATCCCTGCCTGCTGCAGGGCTGCTGTCCACTGTTCGTCCCTGTCCACTGCCTGTCCCTTTCCACTGTCCATCCCTTTCTACTGTCCATACCTGTCCTCTGAGCATCCCTACCCACTGTCCATCCCTGCCCTCTCTCCATCCGTGACTGCTGCTGTCCACTATCTGTCCCTGTCCTCTGTCCATCCCTGCCTGCTGTCCATCTGTGACTGCCTGCTGTCTTCTGTCCATCCTTGCCTGCCTGCTGTCCATCCTACCTGCCCCTGTGCTGCTGCCTGTCTGCTGTCCTCTGTCCACTGTCCATCCCTGCCTGCCCGCCATCTATCCCTCCCTGCTGTTGTCCATCCCTGCCTGCCCCTGTCCATCCCTCCCTGCTGTTGTCCATCCCTGCCTGCCCGCCATCCATCCCTCCCTGCCGTTGTCAATCCCTGCCTGCCCCTGTCCATCCCTCTCTGCTGTTGTCTATCACTGCCTGCTGTTGTCCATCCCTGCCTGCTTGCTGCTCACTGCCCATTGCCCACGGGTGCTGATCGCAGCATGTCCCTTGCCAGGATCAGTGTTAGGGTTGTGAGCCCACCCCACAGGTCACTGTGACCCCAGTGACACCCCGAGCCTCCCTCCCCACTGCCCTGCTGTCCATCAGGCACTGATGGCTCATGGTGTGTTTTTTCCATACTAAATAAGGCATTCAGGGACTGAGGACCTTTGCAAACCTCATCACCTCCCATTTTCCTGGCTACTTGCTTCTTTCACCTGCCTTCTCCAAAATAAGAATGGACAATTGTATCAATCTTCTCCTTTCTCCTGTGAAAATCCCAAGTCCTTTTAAAACAAAATGTTATGCTGCACACACAGTTCACCTTAATAACAAGAAGGAGAAGATGAATGATATCTGAGAAGTATTTATCATGTCACTGGTAGTGCTATTGGTGAGCAAGGAGCACTACAAAACTGCCTTGACTAGAGCAGAATTAAAATGTGCCAATTTACCTTTGTTTAGGGAAATGGAGAGCATGAGGGAGATTCTGGAGAGTGTTTTAAGAATCTGTTCGCAAACAACTGTTAGAATTGTGGGTACATATTTAGTAGCTTTTAGTTCAGTCTTTGAGTCTTCCAGGATTCGTGGGTCAGTTAATAAGGTGTTACTTATTATTAATTCTGAAGATAAACACAGTAACTCTGTGTTTATCTTCAGAATTAAACCTGAATACTGAGGTTTGGGCACTTCTGTATGGAATGGTCCCAGTCTGGCACCCAGCTCATTGGAATTGGATGTTCAGAGTTACACAGAGCTTGAAAAATGTTGCTGTTTAGGTCTTTACTGATGATCTTTGTGCTACAAACACAAGGTTTCAGTCCCAAATGTCAGTATTGTCCAAATCTTTCTTTCTTCAGGTGGCCAACACTGTTTTCTGTTTTTCTGTCTTCTCCATCCAGAGATGGCCTTGTGGGTATAAAGCCTGTAAAGCTTTTTTTGGAAATGAACACCGTTATGCAAATTGTTGCTTGAAAGAGAGCACAGACCTACGCAGTGCAGGTTCAGACTGAGCTCTCACTGAGATCAGCTGTAATGCTTTTCTAAATACCAGGAGGGTTTGCAGAACTGGACAGGTATGCTGCATTTATTGATATAAGCTTTTGGAGACCAAAAGATGAATTTTGGCATGTCAAATGGCAGTGAAATTTCTGTCTGTCACAAATTCTTATTTGGATTTAAATTATTTCTGTTTAGCTTGCCCAAGTCCCTTTTCAACCTGCTGGAGCCCCCAGGTTACCTGATGACTAGGATGTGGTCACTATAATGTGACCACTGGAAAGGACAGGCTTGTTGGAGTGGATCCAGAGGAGCCATGAAAATCAGAGGGCTGGAGCACCTCCCCTATGAGGGAAGGCTGAGAGAGTTGGGATTGTTCAGCCTGGAGAAGAGAGGCTTCAGGGAGACTTTATAGAACCTTCCAGTACCTAAAAGGAGCTGTCAAGAAACCTGCAGAAGGACTTTTTACAAGAGCATGCAGTGGTAGGACCAGGGGGAGTGTCTTTAAACTGACAGAGGGCAGGTTTAGATTAGGTATTAGGAAGAAATTCTTTACTGTGGGTGTGAGGCACTGGAACTGCCCACAGAAGCTGTGGTTGCCTCATGCCTGGAAGTGTCCAAGGCCAGGTTCAAAGGAGCTTTCAGCAACATGGTCTAGTGGAAGGTGTCCCTGCCCATGGCAGAGAGTTGGAATGAGATGAGTTTTAAAATCCCTTCCAACCCAAACTATTCTATGATTCTATGTGAAGAATTACATCTCCAGGTAAGAGAAGTCTTAGCCTCATGGGAAAAAAAGGACATAAAAAGTTCCTGATGTTATTAAACTAAGCGGCCTTAGTCATCATGTGGCTGGCAAGCACCTGCAGGAATTGAGTTTTGAAAGAAAACAAGGTTAATAAAAAACATTTGAGGTAGGACATACAAAAGGGTAGAGGTTATATGAATTAGAGGTGCCTGTAATCTTGTATCAGTGCACTCAGAGGAAACGACTGGCTTTCATATTTCTTCAGCTGAAGTAATCAAAAAAGTAGAGCATCAGTCAGTGGTATAGCTGCAGTAGGCTGAAAATCATGTTTGTATCCTAAAGGTGCTGCCCGGTGATTTCTTGTGAAACCATGTCTGCTTAAAATGATGAAGAAAATAATGTTGTTTGTGGAAATGTAAAACTTTGATGAAACAAAACTTTAAAATTTTGTGCTTCTGGCCCCATTAATTTACTCATTATCTCTTCTCTGAGTCATAATCTTTATTAACAGTCTAGTTAATTTTATCTGGATAGAAAGAGTTGCCACAAAACAGGTTGTCCTGTTTAGGGTACAGGGTCTGATGTAGTAAAGGTCAGGACTATGATCTTTATTGGCCAGAGAATTTCTAAAGCATGGATAGACACCGGGATTAGATTTTCCTTCAGAGTCTAACTAAAATGATTGGTTACTCACCTCTAAAACAAGCTTACAAAGGGCAGTTCCTGAATATTGCATCAGGTTGCAATATATAAAGTAGTTTTTAGGACATTGGGTGGCTGCATATAGGAAGCCTTCTGTGAGGGTGGAGTAGGTCTGCTTTTTGTGGACTTGCTGGATATATTGCCATTTACAGTAGTTGATATAGCCGATTTCCATGGTTACCACACAGAAGGATTATTCACCTTGTTTATAATTTTGGTTGCATGTTTAGAGAAAGAGAGAAGGAGGGATAAAAAGCATTTTTGAGAAGTGTAGCCTGTACTTAACTCATAGGGGTCTTGCAAGGTTGAATTAGCTAATATTTTCTGCTTTGCTTTGGAGATGTAAAAACTACTTATGCTTTATTACTGTTATTTTATATTTTTTTATGTGGACAAATCTTGCCAGGTTTAAGAAATCACATTTCTTAAATAGCTTAACCTTTTAGACATGCAGGAAAAAATTTTATATTATGGAAAAACCTTTGCTTCTAAGGAGAATACAAGACAGATGATCCAGTAATTAAGGTGCTGAGCTGCACCTTAAAAGATCTCAGTCAAGTTTCTGGCTGTGAGGAATCCTTCTTCACAGTAAGTCACTTTATGTCAGACTCAGTTTACCCTCAGTGGAGGGTAACATTTTCTTTTCTCACCTGGTCTACTTAGATTGTAAACTCTGAGCCCAGAGACTACCCTTGACTACCTGTTCACATCTAGTGTGGCTGTACTAAGAACCTGATCTTACCTGTGAAGAATGAACAGCTTAAGGATGAGATAACTCTTTTGCACAAGGTGTTTAGCTTCCTTCAGTGGACAGTGAATATGGCAAAGGAAATGTCATTGTAAATTAGCTACTTTTTCTGACTTAAGCTGTACAAACATTCATAGTCAATGGACTGCAGTTTTATTACAGAGTCATGGGAGCTATTTTACTCTGGAATCTTTAAATTAACCAAGGTGTTAACTAGGGTAGTAAAGATAATGACTCTTTTAGGCTTACTGAAGCTCTGTGCAGACTGGGAAGCCAGACCCTCTGCTTGCAAATGCTCGTGAAGCAACAGTGTTATCACTTTCCACCACCCGGACAACTGGCTCACCATCCTGATATGAAAGGATAGATTCCCACTTTAAAACCGTAAGCAGAGTGGAGAAGGGATGTCTCAATTACTCTGATTCACCTGGAAGTTGGGAATCAGAAGATTAATGAATGCTCTTTTAGATGTGAATGGGAAGATGTGTAGAGAAGTAAGTTTTTTTCAATTTCTTTTGTGAGAGAGTTATGTTAGTGGGCCACAAACCATTATCCTATCTTGGAGATGCTGGGCAGGATTGATATGAAACATCAGGAACACAGTGTGTCCCAATTCCACAGGGCTTGCTTATGCTGAGCTCTAAAAGGTAAAATACAGTCAGGATATAAGCCAGCAGCTCAGGGTACAAATTTTAGGCACATGGGACAAACTGGAAAGTATGTGAACTCCCTCTGCCATGCAGAAGGGTTAAAAGTATCACACAAATCCAAGATGAATGCTGGAGGCCTTTTCTTCCTTTTTCTCCCAAGCAGATTTCTGGTAAAAATAATTTCTGTGCCACCAGAGAGCTCCAGCAAAAAAAGTACTCTAAAGGCTGGTCTGGTTGAACATATTATTTCTTGGAAATATTTTAAAAATATGTTTTTATTTGGTCTTAGTAAAGTAATGTGAAAGTTCCAAGTGCTTTTTGTCTCTGGTATCTAACCTTGCCTCTAGACTGCACTGACCAGGTCTACAAAACAAAGAGAAATACATTCATGTGATCCCTTTAAAGAGGATGAATGTATTATCCCTGATGGAAGTTATTCCAAAAAATAAGATCTTTTTTTCTCATGTTGGTAGGTATCATATGTGGCATTCCTAGTAAGAGTTTCTGAAATAGCTATGCTGCGGAAAAAGGTGAGAAGGTTGAATAAATAGGCCTAGGCAAAGAAGAAATCTTTAAAAACATTCATCTTGAGGTTGCTTCACAAAAGAAATGACATCCTGGTTTTAATTTGTCAGCAAACTGGACACCTGGATGCCAAGGGATCACTCTCAAAGAATATGAGTAGTCCTACTGCCTTTCCCTGCCCACACTGCAGTGAAATTTCTTTTTTTCTCCCTGCTAAAGATGAATTTGAGTCTTTGTTTCAATTACATTATTTAAAATTAATCATGCTTTTGAAGTTCTGTAGACAAAAAACAGAGGATAATCTGCAAACCCCATGAATGAAGATATTAATATTCTGCATAAATATTCCCAGCCTTGTGCTGAGGAGAAGGTACCTGATCAGAGTGTTTCCTTGGACTGGAAAAAGAATTCCAGGCCTCTTGTCAGTGGAGTGGTGACTGACCACTTGGCTTTGATGTCTTTAGTTGTATCTCAGGAAAGAGGTGCCAGAAGGCGAGGTAGGGTTGAGGGCAGAGAGAGGCTGTTTGGGGTCCTCTTGTTCTATCTAGAGATTGATCTTCCCCATGGTTTTACAGGGAGTTCCAGGAGCTGTGGGGCAGCAGAGCAGTGGGAAGGATGACTGTCCCTGGTTGGTGCTGCTGCAGTGGTGTTGCTGGTGCTCTCTGCTGCAGCCCAGCTCCCCTTGTCCTTCAGCTCAGCCAGCTGTGCCACCTTGGGCACAGAGGTGTAGAGGCAATTCCAGCTTATGCTGGATCCCTGTGGTGTGTTACCTGTGTTTTAGTCCAAACTATTTCACACTAAGGGTCCCCTTCTAAACACTTAATTAGGTGGACTCTTTCAGAACTTCATGGGTGATAGCTCTGGAAGTAGAAAGTCTTCATGACTCACTGCGTATTGTCTGTGAGGAATGATTGAAGCCATCTACTTGCAATCCCACTAATCCCTGCCATGTCCCTGAGACAGGACATCAGAATTCCTCTGACAACTGTATCAAATGCCATGCTCAAGTCCTGCACAAGGAGTTATTTTTCAGAGTTCTGATAAAGGAAAATGTAGGTTATTATGAGAAATGGATATAAATTTAATAACAAGGTCTGATATAAGCAGGAAGGTTTTTTACATTGTCTGTTCTCTTAAGATTACGGACAGCCTCTATAATGTGATGTGCCAGCAAAGCAGAAAAATGCTCTTTGCTATTACAGCCTGGTGTTAGGAGTGTGAATCTTCCCTTTTCAGTAATTCAAGTGTAGTGGAGAGATATTTGTGTGCAAATAGCAGAAACAAGCAAACACAAATTCAATAGCTGGGAAAATCTTTGGATACTGTAACTGTTTTCCCAAAGAAGCTGGTAAAGTGTGTCAAAGAAAATGCTTCAAAAATCTAACTGTCCTTTTTGAGTTAATTCAGGAATTTCACTGATTTAAATAGAAAGCTCTATAGGTAGGACATGACCTCTTAAAATAGGGCTTGAGAAGTTTGCTATCTGTGAACGTTTGCAGCTGTGATGAAGATATTGACAACAAGAGAAACAGATCCTGTTGGAGTGTTTGTACAATTGGCTGTTTTTGAGGAAGAAATACTGTTGAAGTAAGAGGGAATAGCACTCCTTTTGTGAAAAGGGTGATTTACATTTAAATCAGTAGCCTTTGCGCTGATGATTGCTACAGAACATAAATGTAGCAGTTCTGCTGAGTGTAGAATTATTTAGCAAAATCTTTCAAGGTTGTGTGGTATCAGACCATTGTTTCTGATTTGAATTCAATGGATTCTGCAACAGAACACAGCTGGGTTCAATACAGGAATGAATCAACCTCAAGAACATCACAAAAAATGATGGCCAGACTTCAAGCAAGGAGATTAGATGGGAGATCTTTGATAAATATGTGAGATTTCCCTTGCTGTTGTACAATGAGTTGGGCTTTTTTGACCACCTGAAAGAAACAATGACAGAACATTATGCAATTTCATAACAGAGGAACATCCCAGGGTATCTCAAAAGTATGTGAAGACAGCAAGGTGAAGTACCGATCGTTTAGAGCTGGCAGCACTGTCCCTTCAGCTCCTTCTTTTTATTATGCCATGCTCTCTTTCAGCAGGACCAATTTTTTGGGGTGTGCCAAGAAGTGCACAAATCACTAAATTGAGGAGTCTGGTCCATAAGTGTATCCTCAGTGTGCAGGGTAAGGTCCCCATCTCATGTACTGAATGCTAGTCAAAGATTGTTTCAGAGTGTTTTCCCTGCCTTATAGAGGGATGCTTGTCACCATCGTGTCTGAGTGCCTGATGTATGTTGACAATTTTACCCTTTCCACGTCCCAGCAAGCACAGGATGTGGTATTAAGAGTATTTCGTACATGAAGGACACAGACAGTGAGAAGGGAAGTGATTTATGTGAGTCCATTCAGGAAGTCTGCAGCAAAGTTGCAAAAAAAATACCACTGTGGCTGTGTTTACATTAGCAAGTAGTGGGGCACTGCAGAAGTGGGCAGCAATACTGACAGCAGCAGTGCTCAGGACCTGTCATCCACACTAAAATTGGTTTGGAGGCTTTACTTTGGTCTGGATCTACTCTCACCCAGGGAAATGAACTCTTGTTGGCAGCTGGAATGCCCCTGGTGCACATCCTTTGGTTTAATCCAACCATCCAAGAGTCCAGTTTGCCTCCTCTGAGACTACTCATGATATGAGCCTACAGGTTTACTTCTTTACTTATCAGCTTTACTCCTAGCCCACAGTCCTGAATGGAGCTAAAGTAGTTCTGTAGAAACACCCTCTGTCTCCTTCCATGCTCAGTTCCTCTATAGTATTTAAGGTGAATCCCAGGAGGCACCTCCCACAGTGTCTCTGACATGATGTGTAAAACCAGGCAATTACTTGCAGATTATTGATACTGTCCTTGGCTCACTTTTCTCATTTAAAACCCTTCTCTCAGTGAGCTTGCTGCCTCACATGGCTTCAGCTATCTGCTTTGCATCAATGACTTACAAATCTACCTGTTCTCTTCTGACCTCCCTGTCTCCATCAAGCCCAACACCTTGTCGTGTTTCTTTCTGAAATTTCCCTCTGAATGTCTTGCCCTCCATTTAAACTTCATGTGGCAAAAACATCATAGCTCAGTGAGCTGCTTGAAGTCATTACAGCAGGAGCCCAGACAGCCATTAAACATAATAAAATTTTACATATGTCTTAGGCTAGTGGTAGAAAGAAAAATGTTTCAGCTAATTGAGCTAATTTTTTATGAGGTATTTTATTACAGTATTGTATTATGTAAGTGTACTTCAGTAACTTTTCTTAAAGTGTTTCATAAATGATAGATCCAAGTTTATGTGACATAATGTTTAGTTTAGTTTAATTTTTGAAATAGATTTCTCAGGCATCACAAAAGGCAAATATCCATTCTCATACTTGTGGATCCCTCTGTCATGTTTGATGTTGGCCACAAGCTACATTTGCTTGTCTCAGGGAGGCTGTGAGCCCCAGGGTAATGAGATTAAATGGTGTGAGACCTACTGCAAGGCTCAGTAGCAGCAGGCATTGACAGGAGACAGCACTGCTGTCTCACTGGAGACCTCTGATATGATCCCACACAGATTCCTCTCTCTCTCAATAGTATTATTAGTGATTTAGGTAACTCTGAATCTGGGGTCTGGGGTGACTAAATCCTCATTCCTGCAATGCTGACCAAAGTCATGTTGCCATAAAAAGTATTTGGATGGCTTTTCACCAGAGGGAAGGGCCATTAAATGACTAACATGGAGTTATATATCTTGATGGTGTCGTTAGTAAAAGGCAGGTCTGGGGCAACAGCAGCAGTTCTGTGACTATGAGCCTGGAATGGAGATCAGGAAGGAGGAAACAATGCAGAAGAGGTAGTTCTATGTCCTGGGGCAGCAGATATACCCAGCCACCCAACTCTCCTGCATCCATAGGGAGCCCTGCCAGAACCTCGCAGACCCACCTCCCTTCCTGCCAGTACTGGGAGTTGTGCAGAAGGTGTTGTATTTCAGGAATTAGTGATCCAGCATGGGTCTTGTCTGCTCCTCTGGCCATTTTATTTAGGGCCTGAGAAATCCATACGTTACTGATATATTCTGTAAGTTATATTTGGGACAGGAAATCTCTACGTGGATCAAGGTGTGGATGGAATATATCGATCTTCACTGGGAGACAGTTGCATGTTGTGATTGTCAGTGACCCACACAGCTGTTGCCTGAGCAGCCTGTGCCATGCTGCCTGTGCTGCACATCCAGGGTGGCCTCCAGGCTGTGTTGTGCTGCACAAACCTCCTGGTCACAGGACAGCCTCAGCCAGATCACTGTGAGTGATGCCACAGGCAGCTCCCCCCAGTACCAGCAATTACAATGCTTGCTCAGCCTTGCCTTTATCAAAAAGTACAGTGAGAAGCTGTCATGTAAAAGTCCTTTGTGAATAGTGTGGTTTTCTATTAAATTACATATTAGCTGAAATGACCAAAATGGTGATATTTATTTCCCTGGATGGGATCCACTCCACACAGTGGGCTATGGCAAATTCCAGCCAGGCTGTGTGCAATGCTGCACAAACACAGAGTTCTGGGACAGAAGGGATGTAAGATTTATTTGTTATCTGTATTCCTCCTCTTATTCTGTCTTATTAAAGCAGTTATTGATCTGCTTTACCCAGCAGCCTTATGATCACTGAAGAGCTGGCCATGGGAACGTGAGCTGTCACCCACATCGTGCAGTGTCAGGATTGTCAGTTTTGGACAGCTTCTGTAATGAAAGATTTCAGGCAATTTTTCCCAGTTCCTGAATAAAATGTCCCTGGACCCTCACAACATGGCCAGTTAAAGCAGTATCACTTCATCTCATGAGGCAGCACAGAGTGCTGTTCCCCACCAGTCCCCAGGAGACATACCTTGTCCAAGTATCCCAGGCAAGGTGTGTCTCTGGGTCCTTCTGTTTTTCAGTCCCTCAACTTGCTGGTCTTTGCCTCAGTAAGAGAATGTCTGCTGCGATTAGTACAGAGAAGAGTGTAAAAATCTCTGATTTGGCAGAAGTCCTCCTTGATTGATTTCCAGATCACAAAAGACAACCAGCTGCCAAGCCTCTGGAGCACTCCAAGTCAATATTCACACAAGCAGACACCACACGTTTGACAGATGTTAGTCACATTGCTTAATGCTCCACTAGATGCTACAGATGTGAGTGTGCTATAAGAACCTACAGAGGAAAAAAGAGGATAGGAAAAAACACGAAATGACAATTTCCCTTAAGAGATCATTTCCACACTTTCTCGTCTAGATTCTCAGTGCAGATTCTGTTGTATAATTAATGGCATATCACCTTTATTCCCATACCAGTCTTATACCTTACAGCCTGTCATCTGAAAACATAGGCAGAGATTTTGTGCTGTGCTAGGTTTCAGCTAGGAAAAGGTTATGGGAGAATGTTAGAGTCAGGTAGAGAATTTTAATTCCAAATTATTAATGCATCTATTCATATATATATGTGTGTGTATGTGTGTAGGCTCAGCTGACCCATGGTTCTCTCGTTGCCTGCTAGAGAGATATAAGGCACTCATAATGATTTCCCTTAGCTACAGGTAGGAAGGTCAAGGAAGGCCAGAGCAGGTTGTATCTACTTTGGTTAACAGAGTTATATGGCAAGAAGGCTCAGCCACAGGATATTTCCTGTGGGAAATGGGTCTTTACCTGTGTGGTGGACTGGTTCTGGATGGACACCAGGTGCCCACCAAAGTCACTCCATCACTGCCCTCCTCAACTGGGTAGGGCAGAATAAAATATACCAAATGTTTGTGAATTATGGGCAGGGAGTGTTGTGGGCAAAACAGATTTGACTTGGAGAAACTATTACCAATCAAACCAGAGTAAGATAATGAGAAATAAACCCAAATCTTAAAGTGTGTTCCCACTCCTCCCCTTTTTTGAGGCTTCACTCCTGGTTTTCTCTACCTCCTCCCCGCCAGCAGCTTCAGGGGACTGAGAATGGGGGCTGTGGTCAGTTCATCACATATTGTCTCTGTGGCTCATTCTCCTCACACTTTCCCTGCTCCAGTGTGGGATTCCTCCCACAGGAAAAGTCCTCTACAAACTCCGCTGAGTCCTTTCCAAAGGCTGCAGTTCTTGATGAGCTGCTCCATGGCGTGCAATTTTTCAGGAACAGGCTGCTCCAGCATTTGTTCCCCACAGGATCACGGGTCCTGCCAGCAAACTTGGCCTAGTGGGGGCTTTCTTCTCCAAGGGGCCACAGGTGAGCCAGAAGCCTACTCCAGCAGGGGCTTCCCATGGGGTCACAGCCTCTTTGGTCATCCCCCTGCTCTTTTGTGAGGTTTTCCAGGGGCTGCAGGTGGATGGATCTCTGCTCCCTTGTGGGCCTCCATGGGCTGCAGGGGCAATGCTGCCTCACCATGGGCGGTACCAGGGACTGCAGGGGAATCTCTGCTCTGACACCTGGAGCATCTCTTGCCCCTCCTTCTGCACCAACATGAATGTCTGCAGGGCTGTTGCTCGCACATTCTCACTTCCCTCTCTGGCTGTAGCTGAACAGTTGTTTTTTGTCTCCTTTCTTAACTCTGATATCCCAGAGGCACTGCCATTGTCTCTGATATGCGCAGCCTTGGCCAGCGGTGGCTCTGTCCTGGAGCTGACTGGCCCTGCCTCTGTTGGACATGGAGGAATCTTCCATCAGCTTCCCGTAGAAGCCACCCCTGTAAAACTTCCACTAGCAAAAGCTTTGTCATGCAAACCCAATACAGCTGGTATCCTGTCCTGGGATTTCTTTGAAGCTCCACACCACAATTTATATTCCTAAAATCATGAGAAAACAGTATCTTTCCTGAAGACAGCTCTTGGTGTTCTCCAGTTCCACTTGCCATACCCCAGGACAAGCATGAGCTGTGAACCCTATCATGCAGGACAGACATTTCAGATTTGGAATCCAGCTGTCTCCTGCATCCTTTTCTTTATGAGTTCAGAATACGTGCTCTAACAACATTGCCCAGAATGTCTGGAAGGAAGGATGACTGATGTTGCATGTTCAAAAGATTAACAGGTTTGGGAACATAAGTTCTGTTGTACAAGTATTCCTCAGGGCTGAACACATCCCTAAAGTTTTTACCTCGTACCATCATTACAAAACACAGTGAAATCTCAGTGTTAAATATTTTGCTCTGTTATCTGCATTACATAAGGTTCTGGAATAAAGTCTCAAACAATTTAACTCGCTTGTGTGTACAGAGCAGTAAACACATACAAATTCAAAAGAAAAGGAGAAAAAAATGCCCTCAAGAAAAGTATGAATGAGCTTGAAAAGGGCAAATAAATAGCAGAGACATTTATATTGGTCTCTCCTACTGCTCTGAACAAAACAATTATGAGATAAGAGAGGCAAGAATAGGAGGAAATTCTTTCATTTTTCACGTTAGAAGTCCGAAGGATCCAATAGCCTGTTTATGAAGAGCAATAAAGAAGATACATGAACTCGGTAAAGATGTTGTTACAAATATATTGGCCTGTTTGGAAAGGCCAGGAGTTTGGGTTTTTGGGGACTTTTTTGTTGGGTTTTTTTTTTTTTTTGGTAGTGTTGTTGCTTTTTATAAAGAGCTATCAGCTAAGGTTTTACGGGTGGAGGTTTTTTGTTGATAGAAAATAACTGACAAGAATTGTTTGCTGTAACTAGAAGAGAGGACTAATGCTTTTATTTAGGATTTGGAAATAGTATGAAAAAAGGCAGATGGAAACTGGAATTTAATGAAGCTTACATAAGCAAATATCACCTTGACCAGCTTTTAAACAAAGTTTAAACCAGCTATTTCTTGTTTCTAATGTGAAGGTTTAAAAACCAGAATGCATTTGCCTGGTACTATAAAAAATGATGACTGGTACTCAGAAGGGAGATTTATCACCTTCCCTGCTTTCTAGTCTGAAATGTGTGTTCTTTTGTAATGGTTGGAGAAGCCCATCTTTCTATCAGTTAAGAGATGATTTTCACGGCATTATGGTACTTCAAAAGCAATAAAATTAGTGTACATATATTTTTTTCCTGATTTTTTCCCCTCTCTTGTTTAAAAATAATGAAATAATGTATTACAGCAGAAATGTGAATTTGTTACCAGCCTGCTAGTGACTGCATTATCCTTTGTAAGAAAATCCAGGCTTAGGAGCAATAGCAAGGTCTCAGCTACTCTTCTGTTCCCTATACCAATAAGCTTTTTTACTTAGCAAAATCTAGCAGTCTAAATAATGTGAGTGCTGCTATAACTTTTACTAGTGCTGTATTTCTCTATCATAATTAGACATAGAAATGTTTAGACCAGAAATCTCCCCAAGTCAAGAAATAAAAAATTAAATAATTCCATAATCTTTAAAAATTATTATTGGTGTAATAACCCCCTCTGGGGATTAACCACCATTGCAAAGCCTCTGATTAAAGTTTCTTAGTCCTTATCATTTTTGAGTTCTGTTTTCAGTGGTTTATAAGTTTGCCAGACTGTAATGACTTGGATTAAAACTTTAAAAAAATGTGAAAAGCGCCTGTGTTTAGCTGAATATTTTAGGAAGCCTTAAAAAAATGAATCAGCACTTTTAAAAACTGGGTCAGGGAAAATATGTTTTCTGCCAATATTAAAACAAAAATCTTACAGTTGTTTTATTAGCAAGTTTTGCCTGTTCTGCTTTTAGCTGTTAATTCAGGCAAGGGCTTGAAGTCTGGCAGATAGATTGCCTGTGTGTCAGGGAAGTGCTGTCCTTGCATACAGCTGCCTCCATTTGGCCAAACTGTTAGTTTCTAAAAAATATTTATATGCTTTTTTTGTTGGGTTTTTTTTTTTTGGTTTTTTTTTGGCACTGGGGAGTTATTCTGGTTCCTAAGATTTCAATCCCAGTGAGCAAGCTGGGTGAGAATGTGGGGCAAGCTGGGATCTGCTGCAGTGTGAACGGCTGGGACATGAAGAGCACCAGGAGGGGAAAGCTAGACATGCCATAGTGATTGGGATTGGGAGCTTAGAGGTGGGTCTGTGCTTTGAAAGTGGAGAAAAGTAGCAAAATCCTGGTAAAAAAAAAAGGGGGAGATATGTGAACAACATCTGGAATCAGCAGAGGAACACTTTGGGAGGTATTTTATAGAATCATGGAATCATAAAATCACAGAATGGTTTGAGATGGAAGAGATCTTAAAAATCCTTTTATTCCAACCCCTCAGCACAGCCAAGGACACCTTCCACTAGGCCAGGTTACTCCAAGCCCCTTTGTACAAGGACAGCCTGCAGGTCAGTGTCAAGGCACATGGAGTACTGCAGTTTATTTTGTTATGTTTTTTATCATGGGCCCTGGTACAGTTTTGGCCTGCATAAATCATCACACTCCCAAATGCTGCTCAGGTTCAGTGTTAGCCTGTGTCAGGGACTATTTGCAAGACGTGTTTTTGTGTAGGACCCCTGGTTTGGGGTAGTGGGAAAGGTGTACTGTTTTGAAATGAACCATCCCATTCCATCTGTCTTTAGTTGTAAACCACACTGGAAAAGCAAGCAAGCAAGCAAGCAAGCAACCAAACAACCAAACTTACTTTATTTATTGCCCTTCTTCTGCACCTAGAGGATAAAAACCAGGGGCTATTGTCAGCTGCTGTCTGGCCTCTGCTGGCAGGCTCTATGGAGCAGCTCTTGAGGTTTCTGCCAGGCTGGAAGAGAGTACAGGAGGCAATGTGATGCTGTGCTGTTTCACAGTTCTTTTAAAGACTTGAGTTCACGAATGCTTCAGAAGTTACACACAAAAAAGAGCAACCCACAGGAAAAGAATATTTGGCTGCAAAAGGGAGGTGATGTGGCAGGAGAGAGTGAAGGAGGCCATGCCAAGCCAGGGATGGCTCTGACTCTCCCCTCTCTGCCATTTAGACTAAGCTGCCCTAGGACAGCAGAGGTAGGCAAATTCTTGTGCTTTTGTGAGCTGCAGCTCTCAGGAGACATCCTGAGGGGTCTGATGGGTGTGTTGGCCACCAGCCCCTTACTCCTGCAGCAGACCTGGACCTGGGGAGCACCCTGGGCTCCATGGCTTTTGCTGGGATTGCTGGCATGGGCTCACAACCTCCTGGCAGGGCTTACTTCAGGCACTGAGTGAATGGACCACAAAATGGGTGGCCAATAAATAAGAAAGTGGGTTGGTACTTGGTTACTAACTGGCTTGGCATCTTCTGCAAAACCCTTCCCCAGGCTGCACATAGATCAACAATTGATTGTGTATGCACATGTAAATAGCGTGGTTGGGAACTGACCCAAAGAGGTGCTACCCTAGGAGTCTTTTGGCTCATTATATTATTGAAATACTCCTGAGGAGAGATGTTATATTTCAAAATTTCTAAGCAGTCCAAATGGGTATTTGTCTAGCTTAAGGAAAACTAGCTTTTAGTGCTAAAGCAGTAGTGGCCCAGGATGGATTGCATAGTGTGAATCAGTATTTTGTAAACTTTATTAACTGTAAGGTGTTTCCACATAGAAGTTTGTGAAGCCAGAGATGAATTTCAGCTTTGCTGAAGGACAAGGTCTTTGTTTTTTTCCTTTTCCTTTACAAAAATCCCAGCAGATATTCCAGTCAAGCTGTTGGTTAATCTGTTCCATCTATGCCCAAAGACAGAGAATTTTCCACTTTGGTGCATGTGTTTGTTTTGTCGAGTTTGTGGAAAAATTTGCTATGGTCTCTAAGAACAAGGTAGAGTCCAATAAAAGCTGACAGAGGAGATGAGGCAAGGAGGCAGGAAAAGAGACCCTGTTGCTTGCAGTGATGGGTGGAAATTAAAGGATTTGGATAGCAGGTCTGTGCTTGAAGAGGTAAGACGTTACCTTTCCTTCACTTTCATTAGATGTTTGTGAGCAAGATACCATTGTTGTGGACAAGGCTGGAGTATAAGCAAAGCAAAGGAAATGTTTTTATTTCTGATGATGATTGAATAGGTCTTCTTATTTCCAACAAAGTGGGAGGACATCACACAGGTTCAGAATGGTTTTGTGTATTGATAACATATGTGTGCTAGTAGTGCCAGTATTGCTTTGGCAATACTTTTACCTATTAGGTAAATAGGCAAATAGGTAAAAGTATTTACCTTAGGCAAATTTTACCTATTGATGGAGTTTACGTCTCATCTGACAAAATGGGGACAGCAATGTCATTCCCAACTGTTTTATCTATTTGGATTTTTAATTATAAATTATTAACTCAGGTCTTGGGTGCTTGCTGTGTGTGTGCATGCGCTTGCGTGTGTGAACACATCTGACCATCTTTCGCATCAAATCAGAAATCAGAAAACTTCTGAATTATTTAAGATTAAGGTACAGTAGCAACATTTTTTAAAATGTAGTTGTGCATTGAAAGGACTACAGTGCCAGAAGTGACAGCAGAAGAATTAATGCTTTCTCCAGGCCCTTTTTATCTTAGAAATGATTGACAAAGTAATTTTCTTCTTGTACTTTAATAGAAGTGTATACATTATACACACCAACAAATCCTCACTGGGCCAATTACACATCATATGACTTATCTTGTCACAGCACCTAATATCCAAACAATAAATTAAAAGGTATGCTTTATATGCAAATTTGCATATGAAGATATTTTGCAGTCCCCAGACTCAATTGTCTTATGAACACTACAACATACAAGAAAAAGAAACAAGCTGGCTAGGATTTGTGACTAATAAAACCTGCCTGGTGGAACAAACTGCATCTGTATGACTTACAAGGGTGTGCTGTATAAGTAACATTTGTTTTACATATTGAAATTATATTGGGAGATGAAATACTGAGCAAATATTGAAGCGCTTCCTTTCACACAAGATATTCTGCACACATGCAAAGGTATATATATGCAACACAATATTTTTGATACCTATTCATACCACTCTGCAATGCAAAGGGGCCTTTCCCTAAATGAGAATCTCACTTGTTTTTCATTTTCAAGTGAGGATTTTAATGGGAGGGGGAAATGCCAAAATTTACTTGCATCCTGGTGGTACCTGCTCAACTTTTAGAAAGCTTTGATTAGATCTGAATGTATGGTTTCTTAGAATTATTCTGGTCTAAAGGCACAGGCACTGTGCTAGGTTTTCCTCAATGAGGGCTATCAGCCTGGTTTGTCCTAAATTAACTGTTTCATAATGTGGAGGCAAAAAGGGGGAATGCATCTTTATTTCCACTGTCCTAAACACATTCATCTACGGCATCTAATGCAAAAGGTGCAGCATTCCTCCCATCTTCTGCTGTGGAGTGACCCATGCATTGCAGAGAGCAACTTCATTGAAGAAATGACCTCCCCACGGACACAGGGAGGTGATGGATTATTGTCATGGTTCTGCACTTCTGTAGGCTTGGGCATTGCAAGAGCCTGAGAGGAAAAAAGCTGTTCAAAATAACGGACCCGAGACGGTTGTGCTGGAGGGAAATGGGGAAAAGATTGTGGCCGCTGCAAAACAGTCCATTTCCCTTTCCCTTCTTTGGCAGTGAATTATCCCACTGATCCTCCCCCGAGCTGCTGGTGAAGTTGCAGTTTAGTCCTTTGTGAGCCTGTGAGTAGAATTAACCACTTAGGTGCAGTCCCATTGGTCAGATAGCTTGCTTAAAAGTCAATAACTCGTTTACCAAGTTTTTGGGGTATGCATGAGAGAATTTTGAAAGTATGCAGCCATTTGGTATTGGAGTTTAGACTTTGCTGAGGGAACATAGAAGCCCAGATATCATACCCTCCTTCATATCAATAAGCACTCTAGAGGGCCAACCACAACAGATTAATCTTCTTGTTCTTGCCCCTTTAGTTCATCCAATCTGCCAGCTCAGACTCAAAATGAGTTTAGATCACTGAGCCTTGCAGTTGTTTTAGACTGGTGAGATGCATTCTTCTGGGTCTAAATATTTTATTTAAATGACTGCTTTCACAGCTTCAGGCCCTAATCATTTCAGTGCAGAAGGATATAGAAATAATTAGTTGAAATTAGTTGGCCTGGACATTTAGTTGCCTAACATTTTGTTTCCTCAAAACTGCAACAGATACAGGCTGAGCCTGAGTGACGTATATGAGACCTCACTTTCCATGAGTCATGTCAGTGTTGATTGATCTCTATTTTAACTGAGCCAGCAAAAGAAAACGTGGCCAACTAATAGACCTCCTTCAAGGTGCAAAGGAATATGTGATGCTGGTATTAAGGAAGAAATAAATGAGTAGGTTTTGCTTTATATGCCATCAGAGAGAAGAAAAAATGGAAAGGAAATGTGTTAATAAACCCCTGTCTTTTGGCAAGCATTTTAAAGGTTAGTGATGTTTCTATCCAGCTTTAGACACCAACATTTGGAGCTTAAGTTATGAGATGGATAACAAGCCTCCCTTTTTGCTGAGAGTGAAAAATTCCTTCAAAGGATGAGTCTCCACAGCAGCTGATTTGAGGTGCTCTTCAGAAAAGCCAGTCTTTCTCCAGCATCAAAAGTGAGAGGCGTGGATGACTAGCCTTGTAGCTTGGGCACCTCCAGCAGGGTGTCTGAGTTCATGACAGGTGAATTCACCAAAGATTTCAAGTGTTTAAGAGCAGACTTAAAGAGGAGCTCTGGACACACATTTCCTACTCGTAATGGCAACCACCGGATCAGAACAACAACCCATGTCAGATTATACAGACACTAATTTATGATGTTACTGTCCAACACCTAATTGAAAATAGAGTAAATAGAGTTATGTTGCTAACTCTGCAGTGTGTCACTTTCTTACTGCACCATTGACATTGACCATCAGTTAGCACTTCACAGCCTGTTATGAGATGGTGAAATCTCATTCCATTGTGCTTGGCAAGGATAACATATTTTTGTTTATTGTGAGAGCACTCTAAAGTTTATGTTGTCTTTTGCACTTCATTTTCTTGCTTTTAAGGTTTGGCATTTTTAGTCAAGTTTTCTAAGGAAATGAGACTGATGACATCATGCTGTCTGTCAGCTCCCTCCTTGTAACTTCTGGACCTGGGGGCAAATTTCAGCTCTATTTGACAGAGGAGTAAAGGTTTCAAAGATACTGCATTCCTACAAATTTTGTGAAAATCAACAGCTTCATAAACATAGATGTTTATATATCATTGCTTCATCTGAAGTCATGTCAAGGTGTGGCAGCAGACCTCACGTTAGAGACAGAAATGAAACAAGACACACAGTGTGAGAAGGTCCCAGTTTAGTCTACCTCACAGCTTGGCCAACAGACTCTGACCCCAGCAGACTCCCACTGTAGGCTTCCCTTGCAGACTTTGATTGCAGACTCTGCCTGACCTCACAGCAGAGCCCTCACAGAGCAATTCTCGCTCCTGTTAACCAGCTAACCCACTCTTTCATCACTCTCATCCTTACTGGATACAGTTCTGACCCATTAAGGGCAAGGCTGTTTTTGGTAATTAGCACAGCTGTGACTTATCAGGGGCGAGGTTGCCTGTAATCCATTCTCCTACATCAAGGAGCATTCAACCCATGGTTTATTTGTTCCATCTGGCAATGGCCAATTGGCCATTCCCTGTGCAGAAATGTTCAACTAATCACAGCCCAAGTCAACTTTCACCTGCCTATTAGGCAAGCAAATTTGAGAAAGAGGGTCTGAAAGTGGCTCTGGGAAATTGAGAGGGATATTTTGCTATAAGAAATGCTGGGAATTGTGGTAGTGGTATGTTTCAGGAGAGGAGGAGGAGTAGCAAATATTCTGATGGGAGGGATTTTGGAACCATGTCACTGTAAAATTCATTATTCAACAAACTTCTCATTCTTCTGTGTTTTATATTGTGCAATTAACTGAAGTTATAATATACCGATGGCTTAAAAGTGGGGTAGGAAGGACAATCACTGGAACAGAATGAGATGCAAAATTTTAACAGTTGCATGTTTGTAATTAAAAAAAAGAAAAAGACTTTAAGAATGCATTGCAAGCAAATTTTTACAATGATCCAATCATCTGCTGGTCTATCATCTTTTCATTAGCCATAGATGAAATTAATTAGCAAATGTTCCATATGGAAAATAATTCCTATTAGGTTTTGCTTATTCTTTTGCCTCCAGTAATGGTCTCCCTTAAGTTTTCTAACAGTGGCATGTTAGGATCAGAGGAACAGCAGCACAGAACCTGCTAAATTATTAGTCTGTTCCAGTATCCACACTCCAAAAGCCATCATAATGAGATACGTCTGGGGAGGATGCAGCTAATCTCCTAATGAATAACTGTAACAATCAGACCTTTGGGGAGATTTCTGCTTAACCCCAAACAGTCAGCGGTGTGCTTGTGCCCTGCAGCAAGAGGGCTTATGTCCATAATGAATCTATATATCAGTTATTTGGCTATGGACAGTCTCATTAATAATATAAATGCAATGACTCAATGTTGGGATTTAAAAAAGGAGTAGAAAATGCAGAAAAGAAATTTTTAGTGCTCAGTGAGCACAAGGGTGGAAAAATTGGAGTTTGCAGATGTGACAAAACACCAGCATCTAATAAAATTGCTTTTATTAGCTTAATTTGCCACATATAGCGCAAATATTTAACTTGAATGAGGCATGAA
This sequence comes from Acrocephalus scirpaceus scirpaceus, assembly GCA_910950805.1. Classification (NCBI taxonomy): domain Eukaryota; kingdom Metazoa; phylum Chordata; class Aves; order Passeriformes; family Sylviidae; genus Acrocephalus; species Acrocephalus scirpaceus. The sequence continues at coordinate 107,411,289 of OU383775.1, read as the reverse complement.
TTAGTGGAAAAATATGTGCTGTGCCATTTAAAGTGCTATACTTGAATAAAATAATGTATATCTTTTCATATGCAGTCCTTGAAGTCACACTACATACATCTTTAATTTCTTCAATTAAGAAAAAAATGAACAAATGGAGTTAGATTTTAATTATTCATAGCTCATTTGAGAAAAATCTTTGTAAATGAGAGGAAGGAGAGTTGTGCTATCTATCACAATGAGAAGAAGAGAGAAAATTCACTCTATGAACTATTTGACAATACAAAAGCTTCTGCCTTCACTAGGTGCTGCAGTCTGACGTGTAAAGGAAAAGGCATCACAGGAAGGACAATTTAGGAGCCGTATCACAGAAACTGCACCCAAAATTACAAAACTGCTCCTTGTCAAATAACCACATTGCACATTTGCTAGAATCCTACTGAGGGATGTATGTGCAGGCATGCCCTTTAATCCTATTTTTGAAAGATGGGAATATATTGAACTGCCCTATTAGATCAGACTTAGTATCCATTCAGACCATTTTTGTCTGTGGCTGTCGCCCTGGTTTTCAAAGCCTTCTGATGTTTACATTCTTGGAATGTTCCCACATTTTTTGTGTGGGAACTCCCACAAGAGTTCCCACACTTTTTACCAAAACACTATGTTGACAGACTGTTCACCTGGCCAGTATGATTCAGAGGAAGGATGTCATCCTCCAATCCACTCTCACTTTAGAGAATCTATAAATTCTAGAAAACTGTAAATAAAGTTATCTTTTTTACCTTAGGCGACTGAGTGTGGTGCATGCTCATTTCGTATCTCAGTGTGACATTTGGCAATGGCCAAAGCCAGCTGAGTCAATGTTCCCCTGTGTGGGAATGCTGAAGGAGAGGTGTTCAAGGATGTTCATAATCAGCAGAGTTTGATTTAAACCTTGGAATATTCAATCCTTTTAGGGTACTTTGTCAAGCTCTTAAAAAGAGGGATATTTTTGTTGTCAGTACGAAAGCTGGTTCCTCTTTGGGTTTTACTGGACTATTGATCTCATGACTGCTTTGCTGCAGGGAGTTGCACAGTCTTATCATGTACTGGATGAAAAATTATTGCTTTCTATCAGCTTTGAATTGATTATCTTTCATTTTCATTGAGTGTCTCCTTGGCAAAGGAGAACAGAGCTAGCAATCTGCCTTTTTGAGCAATTCATTATTTTATATGCTTTTGTGTAGGCTTTCTTGGTCTTCTAATTTGCAGAGTCAACAATCCCAGTCTTTTCATTCTGATTTTACCTAAGTGACCTCTGTGCTCTTAATGATTTCAACCTGTCTCTGAACATGTAATTTTTAATAACTTTTTTGAGATAACAGGGTCTGTTTGGATTATAACAGCACATCATTATTTCATATACTGGTATTATGAATTTTCTTGTTAATAAATTGCATTTTCTTGTTTAATTGCAAGTGCAGTCCTTGTTACATGGTCACAACTGCAACTGATCTCTTTCTTAGCATAGTTTAAAGCAGTGTATGAGGTATAACTCAATTTCTTTTAGTTTGATGTGTATCACTTTCCATTTTTCAGTGGTGAACTTTTTGGTGTTCATTACGCTAAAACCTGTATATGTTAAATTTCTTTGAGAATCCTTAAAATGATAGCCAGATCTGAATTATGTAAATAATATATTGTCATTTGCAAATTGATATACTTCACTGTTCATCTCCTGTTCCAGGTGTTAACAGGTATGTTAAATAATGCCAGTGCAAATGTAAAATCTAAAGGCATCTGCTGTTAAATTTTTAACTTGGCCATTAATTCTAACTTTGTCTTCTGTCTCTTAGCCATTTCTTAACTCACACTGGTACTTTGTATGACTTTCTAAGTTCAGGAGTACCATGTTGTCATGGTACTCCTGACAAAAACTTCGGGTAATCAAAGCAATATTTTCTCCTTTACGTGCTATTTTATCAACACATTCAAAGAATATTAATAGAGTAGTGAGGCATAGTTTCTCTCTGCAGAATTTGTGCTAATTAGATATTGTTTTATCTTGATTTATAAAGAAACACGTTTTCTATATGCAATGATTATTTTAAAAAATTATCCAGATATACCAGTGTATAAGTCCAGCCTTTTCTAAGTATAGGTGCTTTGTCCGCAATCCCTCAAAAGTGAAGTAGAGTAGCTACCTTGAAAGAGAGGTTGTGTATTTTGCTATTAGCTCAGCTACTTTATTCCTAAAATCCTTGGAAAGTTTGAACTATAACCTCCTTTTTCTAGGAAGTCAATCAGTACAAAGAGAGAATCAGTATGAAAAGGGGTTTACAACAATGGTTCCAAAAAAGCAAAATGCACCTAAAATACAGCTGTGGCCTTGAGTAAAGCCCAAGACAACAAAATCATTTCCTGATGAGATGACTGTGATCATTTTCCTGATACCTCCAGTGCATCAGCCACCTTAAGGAACGGCGATTGTGGCATCTCCTGTGGGAGCAGCTGGGAATGAGAGCTGGTGCAAAGTGCACAAGTCCCCTTAGGAGCCAACAGAGCTGGAGCATGTGCACTGCTGCCCTGCAGGCTGCCAGGCTCCTGCCCTCTGCCAAGGAGAAGTCAGAAAACTGGTGCCAACAGCACAGCACTAACCTGTTTCCTTGGGAGAATATTTTCTCCTCACCTTGCCTGAACCAGGCAGCTGGGGTTAGCAATGAAGTTCCATCTGGATGGAGCACCCTGTTTGCTGTTTTTTGCTAGAAATGCTCTGCTCTATTCTTTGGCTTGGATTTTTTAATCTGCTTGACCTACTGCACTGGTGTTTGTCCTGGAGAGGCCCAAGAGCAAAAGCTGTAGTTGCTGTGAATGGTATTTTTGAGGAATATTTTAAAATGACCTACTGGACCCCGATATTTGGTCCAATCAAAGCAATTTTTGTTGAATTACTTTTTAATATTTCTTTTTGTATTTTAATTAATGTATGTTGTGCCTAGAGCAAAGGAGGCCAGGCCCTTCCAATTAAATTAAAATTATTAATAAAAAAAGATACAGAAGAAGACCAGAATTAAATCAGAAGCATAAAGATTGAAATATATCACATTCTTCTTGGCTTTTTCTTACCATTTGTAGGAGTGCAAAGTCCATGTCCAACTTAAAATATGTTCTGGAACTCTGTCAATTTTCTGCTAATGGAAAATTACTGGACTCACGTACTCAGTGATGGTCCCATAGCCACATTAAACTAGATAATTATGGCTTTCTCCAGCTGAGCTAGCCACTAGAAGGAAAGTACAGCTGTTTTTAAAATTTGCCATATTGTGTCTCTTCTTGAAATTTTGTTTTTCTGTCCCTGATGACTTAATTTTTGACAGAAATTATACTGTTTTCAATCCAAAGGCCACCCTCATGCGCCTGAGAAGAGCCTCTCTGCCATGAGTGGATTGTCTTCTGTGAGTAAGAACATCTATTACAATTATTTATCATATTGCATCCTAAATGTATTGAAGCAACTGTTGCTCCTATTTTGAAGAAACTTGAAGTAAAGTAGTGGGACAAAAAACTATATAAAAATAGAAAACCTTTTGTGTGAAGTGTGTGTGCCAGGGGATTATCGCTCCCTTTTACACAGGCCTTGGCTTGCACAGACTTGAAAACACACAAATGATCACTCACACTGTCTCAAACCAGTGGCAATGGGATGCTCAAAAAGACACAAAGAAAAACTAATAATGCCACAAAAAAACCAACATAAAGTTTTCAGAACAACCTACCGTGAAAATTGTTTCTCAATAATGTAAATTATGAGTCTTCATGCCCCAAAGTAAAAGGAAATGTTAATTTTTAGATCAGTGCAGTAGAAGTTTTGAACATCTTAAGTAAAAGACGGTGGTGACAGGTGTTACAAAACAGTAACTTATTTTTAAAATGTTCATATCTCACTGCCTGAAATGATAATATACATCTGTTTTTAGGAATATGGATGTAACTGTTTTTTTAAATTTGCTGAAAGTATAAGTGTGTCTGTATGTGTGTGCATGTCTTTTCCAGAAAAAAGTACAGCAGCTCAATGTCCTGAAAGACCATATTCCTTCATGGGGAACATAAATCTCAAATCACTGTGTCTCAAAATAATGTCAGAGTATGACACTGAGTCCTGCACATAATGGAGCCTGAAAAGCTGAAGTTGGGGAATGCCTGGAGCAGAGGCAGATGCAGTAGGAGTTGTTTGTAGGTTCTCCATACTCTAACTGATATTGCAGCTATTGGTTTTAGATTTATGGAACTCCATCACAGACTGAGAAAACAAAATACAAAAATAATAACATACTTTTGGTCTCCTTTATATGTTTTCTGTTTGCACACCTCTAATTTTTTTCTGCCTTACTTATGTCTCCTTTCCTTCTTCAAAGCCTTCTTTAAGTCCTTTCATGCTGTCTTAGCAACACAAACATGGGATTTTCTGTCTCTATAGCTCTTGTCATTTAAAACATCCTTCCTTATATCTCTTTGTCTTCTTGTTACTTCACCTAATTGTAAAAATATGTATTTTCTCCAAGCTCAGAAAAGCCCATTGTTCAGCCACCCAGGACAACTTAACAACCAGCCTGGACAAACGTAATTTAATTACTTCTTGCTCACTGGTTAAGGTGCTGAACTGTGTTTAAAGATCCTGTGTGTTCTCCAACCTCATGCTGAAAAGAAAACTAGCTTCCACCTCAGTTTCTTTTAAGTGCTGCCGAACAGCAGGAAAAGAAAGGATGGCTTTGTTCAACCAACCGTTTTGTCAGCTTCTACCTCTGCCTTGTTCGCCCAGTGTGTCTGCTTAGCAAAATAATGACAGTGCTGACATATGTCACAGAAGGACCAGGAAAGCTCCAGTTCTTTGCCAGAAAGCAAATTTACAGATATTTTCTTTGGGAAAATCACCTAAAAAGAACGCACCTGGCTTTTAACTGATCTGTCATTCTCTTTCAAGATGCAGATTACTTTCACAGTTTCATATAACTCTACAACAGGTTTAAAATCTTCAGCTCCTTCTGGCCCTCTCCATCTCTTGTGATGGATCAGGGACCTTGCCTAGGATTTCAGGGTCTAGTGGGAAGAAATTGGTGACCACATCTCCTTTCTCTGTCAGATCCACTTAAGACCTAAAGTTTTCTGCTTCCAGTTCCTGGTCTCTCTGAAAGGAAGGCAGCAGCTCCAGGGTATTTATTCTCAAGATTTTACTCAAGATTGTTTGTCAATCAGTTTGACAGTCTCTTGAATAAAACATATTCCTGAAATGAAACTTAATTGTGATAACCACTTTATTTCCAGAAGCTGCAAGACAACTTCTTTGGTCAATTATCATAAAGATGGGAAAAGGATATTTACAAAATACCTGAGTCCCTGATTCTGCTACCCAGGATGGAAATTAGGTTGAGAAGGAAAAATAACTTAGAGGTTGCAGGGTCTGCCTTGGACTTTCTGGAGGAAAAATGGCTTTCCCTGTCAGTAATGTCCTGTGTAGCCTTGGCCAGCCCCTTGGGCTTTGTCAGTCCCAGAGCTCACACAGACAATTGCACTCAATCTGGCACAATTTGCAGCTAAAGTGGGTAAGCTATCTCATGTTGTGATCAGATCCAGCTGTAATTTAAAAACACAGATCTGTGCTTCAGCCTGGGTTTGTAGGTTTAAAATCAGCCTTTCTGAAATCAGTGGCATTTAGTTTTCCAAATGACTTGGGCTAGCTGACCAGCTCCAGGCAGATGGAGAAATGTGCTCTGCAGTGACCCTGGTCCTTCACCCCCCCCAACACCTGGGATCTGGATAGGAGATGCCACAGCCCCTTCCAGCCTGCAGGCTGGGATTTCCTTTACAATGAGGGCACAGGGGGCAGGGGGCAATTGGGACCATGCAGGGCTCTTCCCAAGCTGCCAGGCTCCCCTGCTCAGACAGAGGTCTCACTGACTGCTGTAAAAGGGCGATGCTAACACTGCCTTCTCAGCCTCACAGCTGGATGGGGAGGAAAAATCCATTAAAGTTTGTGATATACTGATATGCTATGGTTCTGGGAGCCACAGAAGTACCTAAGATAGACAGCTAATTGTTACAATTTTGGCAGTACTTCCCATGATGAGGCACACTGCGAGCTCTGCGAAAACTCTTTTTTTAATAGATGATTTACTAAAGCTATTCAAAATAGACAACTTTATTGTTTGGTGCATTCCAGAAGCCTAGAGGCCCAAACTGAGAGTGAGAGCCCATTGAGCTTCATGCTGTCCAAAATGATATTAAGAGATGTTCACATACTGCCCTGATGAGCTGAGTATAATAGCTGAGAACTGAGAGTGGTTTGTCATTGCAGTTTTATTGATGAGCTGAGATGCAGGAATATGAAGTCCAAGTCCCAAGGTCACAGAGCAGGACTCAGCACAGGTATTCACTGCTGTGCCAGATCTGTGGTCAGCCACAAGGCTATCTTTCTAATACTCTTTTATTTTATTTATTTATTTATTTATTTATTTATTTATTGCAAATAAATAAATTCTGAATTGCAGTGCTCTCAACCATTGCCAAAAGTGCACATAATTAATCACAGTTTTTCACTGCATTTTACTGTTTTTTTTGCCTGGAGCATAATGTGTGATATGTCAAATAGCATTAGAGGGGCCTGTGGTCATGCCATGATGACTTCTTGAAATGGCTCCATCTATTTGGCTATGAATATGACATGATAGTGCTGGTTCTTTAACACAGGGGAGCTGCATCTGATGCGCCTATTGTCAATGGGCCACAGCCAATGCTACATCCTAAACTATATCTGCAATGTTTTTTTTGGAAAAAGCATGCCATTTACTGTTCAAACCATTTAACAGGACAGCCAGTTGGGCTCCCTGGACTGTTTAATTTAGAAGTACAGATGTAGGCAGTAGACTTAGTTTAGGTCTCGTAAATACAAATTCTTTTTGTCCTACGTGTACACCATCCTCAGACAGCTCCTGTTGTGTTTGTATACTTTAGATCAAGATAATGTCTGATGGGGTGAATACTGAGATTCATCCATATTCTCCAGGTAGCTTTGAAAATCCAACCCAATTCTTGGGACAGAAAAAACAATCTAAAGAGAAAGAATATGAGATAATTTTAGACCTTCAGCAGTGTGATTGCTTCAAGCAGTGCAAAGCTGTAATGAAAACCTACATTTTCTTGTGCTCACACACAGGCATAGGTACACGCAGAGAAAGTATGTAACAGATATATCAAGAAGCCTAGTACTAGTTGGTAAAAAATGTCACATTTCATAGCTTTCACATAATAGCCATCTTTTTTGAAACTGAAATACAACATCTAAATGTCAGACTACTCTGAGTGTCTTCAAATCCCCTCCTGATATTTTTTATGTGCTATTGTTCACTATATTGCATTTTTTAGTTTCCGCTTGCTGTGATACCATGGCATTTGATTTTGTTCTGGCCAAGAGGCCAAAAACTCAATTCAGTGTCAGGTGTCTCACTGGTCCATGGATTTGCCACTGAGTCACCATGGATGATTGATAATGCCACTGTCCCACCTTGCATGCAAAAGGAACCTATAACCCCCACTAGGAACTCATTCTCCACCTGGTTTGGGGCCAGAAGCACAAATCTGTTGTCATGACTTCTGACTCTTTGACTTAGTGTATCTTTCTTTGGGTGTTTGGGGGGTTAGTTTGAGGTTTTTTTCCCCCCTAAAGTTTTAAAGAAAGGGGCCTTCTTTAGTATATTTCTTTTACAGGTGAAAGACATGAAGTCCTTATTTATTTTTATGAGGTTTTTCATTTTCAGTTTTTAAGCAGTGTCTAGTACCTTTATATAGAAAGCAGTACATCACTCCCCTTTTTCTACCCTTCTTAATGGAAAAGTAAATGGTTATTCTTTCCTTCTACATGATGTATGCCTTCAAAATACTATAAAGATATGAAACCGGTGGAGTTTCTAAATTATAAAGCAGGAGTTCTTTTATATTACCGTGAATAACAACTGGAAATCCAGTTCTTTATAATAAGTTATTTATTCTCCATTTTGAGGTTTTATCCACACCCCAGGAGGTGGCCATGTATTTTTCAACAGGTGCTGCATCAAGATTGCTATGATACTCTCAAACCATATTAGATTGTATCCAGTGGAAAGAAATGAATTTGAAAGCAAGACTTACAGGCTGATGAAAAACGAAAATCTTTTCTCTTGTTGAATGCAAAATTTTCTATTAGGTTCATAGCTGTTATCAGCATCAGCCTCATGTAAATACATATTTATGATCTAATACAAAGCACTGACAGTGTGTCTGGGAGAATAAGAATCTATGTGGTGTTCTCTGGCCAGAAAATTTATAGAAGCTTCCCAAATCTCCTAAAAACTGTAGCAGTAGAGTTCTAAAGGGACAAAGGTGGTGGGCAGGAGGAGACATTGCAGTAGGCTCACAACATGCCATGGTTATTTACTTGCTTTTAAGGAAAAGTGAGCACATCTGTTTCAGATTCATGACAAGAAGTCAGGAAGGAGAGAGGCAAGAAAAGAAATTATAATCTTTAGAGGAGAGATGGGATATCATGCCAGAGGAAACTTTTTTCTAGACTGAGTGTTTCTCAATTTCCTGCAAATGCAATGCCCTGAAACCATGACATTGTAAAAAGAAAGAGGGTGTATGTGATTTTCAAACAGTTTCTAATGAGATGTGTGTTAAAGTTTCTGTCTGTGGCTCATGCAGCCCAACTTACCAAAGTACAGAAACACTTCATAATCTTCAACACTCTTTTCCTTTTAAACAGAAGGGGCTCTTTCCATGCATAACTTCAGGTGGGCTATCTGATGCCTCTCACCCTGTCTCCCTTATCCCTGAGTTCTCTTGGGGTCCCAGATTTCTTCTTGTGAAGTGTCTCTTTCTCATGTAGCCAGAACATGATCTGCAGAAGACGACAACCTCTTAAAAGGTCTTTTTTTTCATATAAATCTTTGGCCCATAACATTTATATTTCTATGCAGAAAAGACAAAGCAATGTCTACTTCTGACCCTGCTAGGGCTGAATATATGCCCAAAGAAATTTGTTGCAGCAGACACATGAAAAGGACTCCTGCAAAATGAAATACCTGGGACCTTTAAGTCCTTCCACCAATACAGTAAGATTTCCTTCTCTGTTCTTTTATCATTCACTGCTTTTTATACAAACATATTTCCACACACACATAAAATATGAAATATATAATCTAGTTTTGATTTCATTTTTGTAAGTGGAGGTGGCTCTGTTTCACAACAGCCAGGATCACAAGAACAATAATAGTAAAAGCCTCATGTCTCTGTTTGACAGGGAACAGGTACCAATGTTCCTGTAGACCATTTTTTTCCAACTCTTTCCCAACAAACTGTATTAAACAGGTGGGGCTGTTTTGATTTGGAGATTAGGAATCTGAATTTATTCATCTGTAGGCAGACCCCTATAGCTACTAGGTCCCTATAGATACTTGGTACCTATAGATACAGACTTGATATTCAGAAGAGAGGTAATAATGGGGTCAGTGCAGCTGACAGAGACATTGCAATGGGCAGCAGCTGGAAGTGTGGCACTGCTGTCTGTGCAGTCACCCAGTGACATCTGAAATGCCTGCAGTACTTCAGCTGCATGGGAAGGCTATGAGACTGCCTTGGGTCTTGTGCCAGCCCAGTGAGGTTCTCTTACATGGTGTTAGATGCCCATATGTCCCTGTTCAGCTACCTAGGTGTATCTGGTGTTATCTCAGGTGTCATAGGCTACCCTGAACTCCTCTTCCTGTCAGCCATCTTATGGTGGGAGGCTCCTGACCAACTTAGGTGGTTGCAAGGAGCTGCCTGATAAATAAGGAACACAGCAGCTCCCACCCTTCTCTTAGGAGCTGCATTTTAGTAGTGTCCTCTTGACCTGTGCGGACTTGTATGATGATGAGCAGCCATGCCTGTGACAGCCATGTCTGTGACTAGCAAGTTGCCCTACCTGCCCTGCTGTCATCCCTGCTCCCAGCTCCCTTTTACTTGCAGGAGCAGCACAGCCCTTGCTGTTCTCTGGTGCATGTGCTCGATTGAATCCCTGGGATGTTTTAGTTGACACCTTGTTTAGTCAACTGAGTTGAACCGCTCCTCCTACTTTGGGGTCTGCTAAAGAAGTCGCTAGGAGCCATTGTCTGTATTGACTTAGGGGAATTTCCTGGCCCTTCTGAAGCTGCAGCTGGACATATTAAGTCCTCAGGTATTTTAAATGGGAGCGGAGATTTGTTATGGGCTACTGAAAGAGCCTACAGTGCTGGCTGACCAGGAAGTCATTCCAGGTTGTCCATAAAAGTGAGCAGGCAAGATCAAATGTAGGAAATGACTGAAAGGTGACAAACAGCAGAAGCTTAGAAGCGACTCCCTTAGAGTAAACTGAACATTTTTGAAACACCTTTAAAATTAATTAGTCTTTTTTTCTCTTGTAACACATCTAGGAGATACAATGTAACTTTACATGAATGGTAGGCAGAATCAACTTTTTCTTTGGGTCAAGGAATCTTTTTTTCCTACTTATCCGAAATGTGCACAGTAATAAAATGTGGAATTAATGTGCGTTAATGAAACTTCAGGCATACATATTTATGCATAGATTTTAGTATAATGATATACAAAAGAAATTTTCCAGTGAAATAATAATAATAATAATAAAAATAAAAATTAGCTAATCTTTGCATTGTTTTTCTTTCCTTTTTCCTTCTCTTTTTTCTTACTTTTTTTTCTGTAACTCAGGGCACTTATCCAGCTATTATTTAAGCCTCATGCCTATTAATGTCATTGAGGCTACTCATATGAATAAAATGAAGTGAATACCTAAGTGCTGTTCAGGACAGAGTTTTCAGTAGCCAGATTCCCAACAGGCATGCATATTTTTTCTGATTCTGAGCATCTGCTCTGTTTGGCCACTGCATCACCCATTACATTTATGGGAAAGGTTTTTCCTTTGCTAAAACACTTGAGGAGAAGTAATACTTTTCAAAAAGCTGAGAATCTGTTTTGGTTTTGACAGCTGAACAGTTATCCAGATATCTCTTGAATGGCCATACATGTGGAACTTGTCTGGTTAAGAGCAGTCGACTTAGTAAAGCTTAAAACATGGGGCAGGCATGATTGAGGCAGTAATGCACATCTGCTTTACCATGAATTACAGCTTCCCCAAGCATCCAAGAGATTGAAACCTGGGGCTTCCTGAATACTACCCTTATAGGAAAGTGGCAAGGTGATAATGTCAAAATCCCACTACCCTTTTTAGGGTCTGAAACCAAACACTACCCTCTTCTCTTTCCATATTGGGAATTGTGGACGCCTCCAAAATGCTGCTCTGTTACAGATCCTAAAGATTCTGTCCTGCTTTGTACCTCTGTACCCCATGTCTTGTGGACCATGTTTTGAATGCTCTTGTGGTTTTTTGGACACTAGAAAGGTATGAAGAAGAAGCCCAGAGTGTGAAATGTGAAAAATACTGTGCAATGTTTAAAAACCCAATAAAATCAAGTAGGACCACCAAACCACAGATTTCAAGATAGGTCTGCCCTGTAAAGCAGCAAAGGGAGATGGAAGAAAGCAGAGGATATGAACTGGAACTTGTGATGAAAAGTGCAATGGACAGGTAAAAATCAAAGTAAAATTTGGTTAGGGCCTGCCAATTTCCCATTCCTCCTTTATGTAAATATCCAGATCTACATGCAAAGAAAGATAATCATATATAAAGATAGCTTTTATTCACCAGTGATTATTTTTTTGTTGGGTTAATTAATTTTTTTAAAAAGCTAAAGCCATCCAGTCAGGAAACAGTGTTAAGTGATGTAAGTGCCCTTCAAATCTTGTGAGAAAAGAAATGCAAGTAATGAATAAGCTACATCAACTTTCTTCATCTTGGGGATCTTTTATCACAGAGGTTACTTAGAGAATATTTGCCAATAATGGATATGTTTGCAGGAATCAGGACTCCTTTGCCTGCTGTTAGGAATGATGCTCATGAAACACAAGGGTGACTAAATCACAAGGATCTTGTTTTCAGTTTGTGGTCTAAGTTGCCTCCCGTGAGCTCTGCAAGTGAAGATGATTTACCAGATGCACCGAAAAATAATTCTGAAAATCACTGGAAGGTTTTTTAAGAGTGTTGCTTCGCATTTTATGCAAAGCTTTTTTCAGAAGGCAGGAAAGTACTGTGATAGACTTAGCTGTGCTGTTACACTGGGGCTGTCAGGGTTTAAGCATTGCTGTAATGTATCATGAGGAACACTGTACCACTTGCATTGGATATGTGTCAAAGCTCTTTCTTTCTCTCTCTCTGTTTTTTTTTCTCTTGAGCTGCAGAAGACAGGAGCATTTGTAAGCCATGAAGCACAAAAGACAAAACAAAAGCATTTTTATGACTATAATTGGGAATTTGGAAGAGGGGAGCTAAGTGCTTGTACCTAATTGTACTGCAATTACCCTGTTTAATCCAGCAACAGGCTTCTTTCAAGCCTCATCACTATACCTATGTAGAAGAATCTCATTTCACCACTTACAAAGGCTTGTCACTTTGGATATTAAGAACAATGAAACTTCTCATTTTCTCTGCCTCAATTTTCCATAGGGATCATTAGAAAGATAAAGAGAGACAATGCAGAATGTGACCTCATTAATGACATTGTACCAGAAATGAATGGGATTCAATGTCTGTAATATTTACAAACTGGTAAGACACAAGTTATTAGTGTCTGATTGTTTACCTTACCTTCACTGCTCATATGTTCATTGCTACTGATGTAAGCAAACTCTTCATGGGCTTCTCTTCTTAAAATCCCAGCAGAGTGCTGCTATCCCTGTTTTATAGATGGAGAAATGACGTTGAAAAAGATTATGTCTGGTCTTTTGGGGATATTGCCTCCTATTTAAGTCAACAAAAACAAGATGCCCATGTTGCTCTGTGCATCTGAGCCCAAAGTCATGTACAAACCGAGTTCCAAGAAAGCCCTTTAATGATGAGTTTGACCCTCCTAGGTATTACTTATACAAGAACTTGTTTCGTTTTCACTCTCTGCCTGAACAACACAGCCCTCCTACTCTCCCTTGTCTTACATCTGTTTAGGAGTACATGATATGATCTGTGCTTTTATCCCTTCCTTCTGCATGTGAAGAATCTGACCATTCATGGTTCCATTGGTGCCCTAGTCAGGTGCTATCACCCTCCTCCCCTGGGCTGTGCAATGTCCTCACTCACACCCCACAGGCTGTGCCAAGGGACTCTGAAATACTTTGCTCTTTGTATGACAATATGCTGCTGTCTCTTTCTTATTTCTAATGGTTCAAATTATTGTGGCCTCTCAAGATCACAGAGAAACTTGAGGTATAAATAGGGTTTTCTGCCACTCAACTTGAATGGTTTAAACCTTTTCTCTTTGGGCTTAGTCTTCTTCTTAGATAATGCTCTGTTTCAGCCTGATGGGATAAGCTCTAGTGTTCCTCAGCACTCTACTCTGGCTCCTCTGCTCTTTAGCATTCATGTGCTGGGATTCTGCTTCCCTGTCTTATAAAAGTTTGATATCACCTAAGTGCTCCTCCCAGCTCAGAAGGCAGTTGGGTCCTTTGTGGTTTTGCTGTGCTGGTATATCCAGGCAGTGTCATCTTTAGAGCTCTTCGATGAAAGCTGTACATTTGAGGCTGCACATTTGAAAACTGGCTCAAGATCAACTTCCATAGAATGGGGATTTTACTAATAGAAAAATCTGTCTGTTAGCAATTTCTACATTTTAATGATAATTCGGTTCGTCACTTTAATGATAATACAAAACCCTGCCTTTTTTACGATGTCTTGTTTCCCAAAGGATAAAAAAGCAATTCATAAACTCAGTCTAATCTAATCCATCTCTTCCCACAAAAATGGAGTGCAGACTCCTTTGTAGTGGAAAGAAGTGGATATCTAAGAATGTAGAACAATGCAATTGAGGAATTTGGGGTGGGAAGACTATCTAGGCACATAAATAATTACCATATTCTCCTTGCTGTCTTTTGATGGGAAGTGGGAGACAAAGTCACTTGGAGAAGCAGCTGAGGTTTGGTCGCTTTTGATGATGACAACAGTATTGCAGGAGCAAGGGAGTGAACAGTGTAATCTGGGAGGAGGAAAGGGGACTGGAGGTAAAGCTGATATCCTGAAGTGGGGGCTAATCATGTGAGATGCCAAATATTGCCAGTTTCTGAAGTGAATCTTGGATAATGCAAAATATGCCAGACTAGAGTAATTGGGAATAATTCACTGGAACATCCATTCTTCATTTTGAAAATAAAGTCTGTTTTTGTTCAAATTGACTCCAATCCATTTCCCTCTTACTCTCTTTCCTGGGGGAAGGTAAACTGCTGTCATTTTATCTTCTTTTCTCTGATCTTTTGCTCTGCCAGATACTAACCATACTCAGCCTATCTATGTCTAACTCGCTTCTGTCAATATGCTGTATTTTTACAAAAAAGACCCATAGCTCAGAATTTGGGTAAACAATGATCTTACATTCGTGGTGGAGTGATAAAGCCACAACATGGTTGTACTAAATTTCACTCTGTAGTTTGCAAACAGTTTATTTCCCATCACTGTTCCTTGAAGCTCAAGTTGAATAATGCACATTAGAACTTAATATGTGTGGCTTTTTCTTGCCATATGAAAGAGGTTAATGCATCAGTGAATGATGCTCCAAACTTATGTTTAGAATGTCATTTAGTGTAGCTATGGTTATCTGCCCAAGAAAATATCAACAGGCAAGACAGGTAATCACTATTCACCTTAATTACTGTAATAACACATCCAATATTCAGGAACAGTCTGGCTGTACTGTCCGTATTTATTTCATTACTGACACAGATCTTTGAAATTTTGTGATTAATTAATGCTTTTACCAATAACTTCAGTATGTCTATTGGTGGGAAGGGTGGCACTGAGTTTTCAATCACTTTTAGGTTCTATGATATTTTTATTTTCCTTTTTTTTTTTTTTTTTTTTTTTTTTTTTTTAGCCACAGAAAAGCTTTCTAACTTTTCTAAAAATTTCCTTCTCCATTTTGGGAAGAGTCTGTGATCTGAGCCCCAGAAACAACTCAGCATCTTTTACATGAAATGGGCAATGAGGAATTCTGGTGTAGGAAGAGGACATGCTGATGCTTCTGTCTCTCTCAAGGTTGGCTCTAGGTGACAGAGTCCATGAAGGTATGGGGCTTCTGACCAGCTTACAAGGAACCCTGGATAGTCCAGGCAGTCCCAAGTCTATTTTGGATTGCACTTGAGATAGCTCCTATCCCCATCCATCTCTCAAGTGGTATAAAATAATTTTTATTCAATCATCAGCCAACAGAGCATACAGTCTGCAGGTCTGTAGCCCATCCACAGTGGGTTTTAGGGGCAATTAGATAATATTGCCTTTTCAGACACACTCTCAGTTCCTCCCTTGTTGCTTTCAGGTGGTTGTGTATGCTGCTAAATGCACCCAGTGCTATTCTGTGACTTGGCAGTTAAGTAGAAGAGAACAGACTATAGTTGCACTATCAGACTTTGTAACCACCCTAAATAAGATCACTCTGTCCAAACAGCTTTCCAGGAGTAGCTCCTGGGTCCTGCTAATGCCTTCGCTGTGACCATCAGTTAATGAGCTTGTGAGCCCAAGCCAAAACCATGCAAGCAACTTGTGTAACAATTTAAAAGTATAGATTTAATATCACAGGTAATTATTGTAGACAGTCATTAAGTGCATAGAGATAATGGTCAAGATTTATTAGTATAAATCACTCCATTGCTTCAAACATAATTTATAACAAGGAACTTGGAGCAAAATAATCTTCTCTGTATTGCCAAAGAGGCAAAGTATGTGGGAAACCAAGCCTACCTGATTATAGTTTGGGTCAAAAGATGGTATTAGCACATCAGGAAAATGTACAGAGAGCTGTGGTAAATGCCACAGGGCATGTGGTTATCCTTATCAACATCCAAGTAAGAGTCCAGGTAAAATTAATTTCTAGTACAGACTGTGCCTAACTGAAGGGATTATCAGTGAAATTAGTTTTTGGAAAGAGGGGTTATTTTGTAATAAACTCTTGTTTTATCTGAAAAGCTGAGCTTTGTGAGATGGCATAGATAAATACTGTCAGTCTGCACACGTCCTTCAGTGCTGGTTGATAGCCCCACAGGAGGAGAAAGTAAAGTGTCAATGCAGAACAGAAAATGGCACTCATTAGTTTGTAATTAATGACAAGTGAGATAGGATAGCAAATGGAAGTGTGGGAGTGCTCAAGGGAATTCTTCTACAGCTCTTCCAAAAATATCATTTAGGTCTTAATGTTTCTGAATTATAGTGGAGCAATTGAATTGGTTAAATCACCAAATTTACCATGATGTTGATAATTCATGATAGGCTCTATTGAAAGAATGATTAGGAGCCTTGACTTAAATTTGTTCCCATTGTGGTTGGTTTTTTGGGTAGGAAAAGGCAAGGTCAGCAGAAGGGGAAGAAAAAGCATTTATTTCCTTATTTTATAGATCCATGAGGACAATAATGTAGTTTTCCCAAGGTCAGGCTGGAAGTCTGTGGAAGTGTTTGAGAGAGTCTTTCCCTTTGGGGACTCATTCAGTCCCTTACCTGTAAGAACATCCTTCTCTCCTCCACTAAGGGTTGAACACCACAGCCTGTGTTTTCAGTGTCACACCAAGACACACTGACCCAGAAAAGTGAAAAAAAAAAAAAAAAAAAGAAAGATGCCTTAGAATGATTGAAGCTGAACATTGTCTTTGTCTTGATCAAGGACAAAGTGCAAATCTTCAGTGAAGGTGTGAATTCTTAGCAACCAACTCAGTGAGAAAAGCATTCAGGAGATAAATGGAATTTTTCTGACAGTGTAAGTTCAAACTAAAATCTAAAGTAATGCAGTGAACAATGTTTAACAAGATTTCAGTGACTCCTGGTGCCTTTATAATCTGCCTAGCCTTTTGAAAATGTTTCCTTTATAAATGTTTATCCCAGCTGTCTAGTGAGATTAAGAGCTTTTCTCCTTGAGTTCCATGTTCACCAACAGTTCATGATTTATTTGCATTGGCAGTTCCTCTGGCATCAAAGGTGTGGTCACTGCCCCAGGCTGTCATCTTTAAGGGGTCATACAGTTTATTCCCACAGGGACAGCTGAGCCTTATCTCTTCGTTTTGGGAGAGCTAAATCTTAATGCCGATGAAAGAGCTCATTTGGTCAGCGGTCAGTCAGGTCTGTTGCCCTTTACAGTTTGTTCACACTTTGTGTTTGAATCTTGACCTATAGAGCTGGTGGCCTTGCATGAGGTGCTTTCTGAGACGTCTCACAGCATCTGTAGCTACTGCACGGGCTGACAGACGTGCTGCAATCCACAGGGAACCAGTATCCTTCTGGAGTGGCAGGTGGACCCCTGAAATGCCTGTAGGAGCATAAGGTGTTTATATCTGAGTGGCCCAAGGGCTGGACATTTCAAGGTCTGTTTAGACTTCCCTGACTGCACTGAGTAGCAGCATGATTCAGTTATGTAACCAGGACACATAATGACACACTGAGTGACCATTGTATGTCCTGACTGTTTTCCAGCTGCTTCTCCTGACAAAGGTGGTTCTTGTAGGTCATGTCCAAAGCAAAATCAGGATTTTATCCCAACATTGGACACTTTCAAGGATTAGTTGGACATGGTGCTGGGCCACTTTGTCTACACCATGATTTTGCCAAGAAAGGCTGAATCAGATGTTCATTGAGGTGCCTTTCAATCTGGCATTCTGTGATTCAGAATCAATTCTGAAATGTCCTTTTTACAAACTGCTGTGGAGAGACTCCAAAGTTGGACTTAAGCATAGAATTTAATCACTTGCACAGGACACTGGAATTGAGTAAGAAATTTAGGCTAATCTTATGGCCAGTTGTCCTCCACTACTGTGGCTGGACAGCTATAGTATTCAAGAATAAAATACTGTACACCAGAGTTTCACCTAATGACTGGAATATCAAATCATAATCAGAAATATAATCATAAATTTTTTTTCGGTTGAAAGTAATCTTTTTTAAAAGATGTAGTTAAACCCTCCTGCTATGGACAGGGACAGGTTCTACTAGACCAGGTTGCTCAGAGCCCCATCCAACACTTCCAGGGAAGTGTTTCAGTTTCTCTGGGCAGCCTGTGCCAGTGCCTCATCACCCTCAGCACAGAAGACTTCTTTGTTGTGTCCAATCTAAATCTACTGTCTTTTTAGTGTTGGGGATAAGAAGCTTTTTTGTCCATGACTGGATGGATGTCTCCCTGAAGCAAATCCTTGGCTCAGGTATGAGGTATTGGATCAGGTGCTGAACTTGTGAGTTATACTGATATACAGTCTCTTAAGTGGGATGTTGAACTAGATTATTGCAATCATTGCTCTGCTCTAGCTTTGATAGAGGGTAAAATCAATGCCAATGTAGAAAGTTTTAGCATTGCAGATGGGAATTTGCCATGCAAATGCAAAATTAAATCAGTTTTAATCATGTGCTTACATGAAGACAGACACTTAAATGTCAAGGTTTGATGTTAGCAAGGTGGACAGGAAAACTACCCATGAGTATCATAGCAAAAATTGAATTTTAGCTCCCAACCACAATGGTTAAAAAAAGACTTAGACAATGCCAACTACTTGGTAACTTGGAGCATAAATTGATTTATGACCTATATAAGAAGGGGATTCACTGGGGCAGGTTATAACAGCAAAACTATTAAAAGATTTATTTTTCTTTTCCCAAAATTGGCAATGCCGTTTACTGCCATTGGGGAGCCAGGATTAGATGGACTTCTGACAAGATCAGGACAGTAATTCTTCTATCAGGTATTCAAGATAGAGAAATTTTCCTTAGGCTTTGGACAGAATTTAACTCCGTAACTTGAAAATATACTTTTTCTGTGTTATGAGATAGAAATTGACTGCTCCCTTCAGAAATAAGACACTGATGCATCAATCAATTCTGCTTTGCCAATGGCATTTACAGGGTTAATGTTTTCTGACTACTCCACCTGGTAAAATACTGCTCCTACACTCAGCTCAAACTCAATTTCCTTCCTTCAAGGTTTCAGTAATCGTATCACCAGGCAATAGCTGAGTTGAAGTTTCCTTTGAATCTGAAATTGTATAATTAAACTTTTGAACTGAAGTCCACCCATCACTTTCTATCCACAGTCCTTGGTGAGAGAGATATTTTTCGTTAGTTTGATGATAGCTGATTACTAAATCCTTGGCTTTTTCTTTATTTTAATGCACCACACGGTATATTTGTTTGTGATTTTACCTCAATCACAGTAATCTATTATCCATGGTGCTTCTTCTTGCATTTACAACCCACCTTTCACTGCAGGCTTTCTAAGCACTTGAGAAGCATTAGGCTCAATAAGAGGTCTATAATGAAGATAAACAATTACATTGTTATATGTCTGGGGCAGAGACTGTAATTTTCCATATCTTACCAAGGCACCATGGAATGCTTAGCTGGTTGGCCTCTAGGCACTATTTCTCTAGACACTATTGCTGTATAAGAAACAATAATGTGCTAACATAAAATAGATGAGGGAACTGAGGCACTAAGAGCCACTACAGAAATTTTCAGAATCTGGACCTTCACAGATTTTTAAGGATTAAAGTCAACACATGTAAGGAGACAGAGCAGCATTTGACATCCTGTATAGATACACTTTCTCTACTCCCATAGTCGTGTCAAATAAGAGGGACCTTTCTTGGCCTAGGACTATACATTACTTTTAAGCTAACTCTGCAGCAGTTTTGTATCTGTTACCCCACTTTTATTTTAGTTCATCAGCTTCCCTTGCCTGTCATTAGGGAGATCAGACTCCCCTAAAAACTGAATAAACTGTCACATGTAGATTATATTAAACCCTGCTTTAAACCCTGGTTTCCAGTCCCATTAGGCACTGTGCTTAAGAAGAGATGTTTTTCTGTCTAGATAGACCATAAAGATGTCTACTTACACAAGCAGGTTCAGATCTTCAAGTAGGGAGCTGGGGGAAGGTTGCCTGACTCACATTCTAGAACCCAGCCTGGTCCACGTAGTTAGTCACACAGACTAACTTCAGAAAATCTTACTCATGCTGCTTTGCAAATGCATTTCATTCTCAAGGAGGAAGAAACACAGAGATCATAGGGAATTGGTGGTTAGGATCCAGGTGTAATCTCTGGCTGAAGTGATTGTGCTAATAAATAATGCACATTTTGTTGGTAATAAAAATATTCTGGGCTTATTTGTTTCAAAGTGTTTTCAAAAGATGTCTTCAGCTATCACATGGCTTGCTTGGTTTTTTCCTGGCTTATGCCTGGTATAGCACACTGAGCACAGAAGAGAGCTGAAAAAATGCTGATGATTTCAGCTGCTGCTTGGGGTGTTTTTTTAACACTGCCTGACTACCATTTATCCAAAAATGGCTCTTCGCAACACAGCAATTATTGAAAAGCTTCATCCACAAAGGTTTTGCATATACATAAGGGAGCATGATCAGTGATCAGGTCACCTGTGAAGGAAGCTATTAATTACAGGACGGAGAGATAACTGTGGAAGAAGTGCCCTTGTATGTGCAGTTGTAGTCACAGAGCCCAGCTGCAAATAGACAGTAATGGAATATACAAGACTCTTTAGAGGGAAAAACATCCAAAACCAGCAGCTAAAGTGTTGGCTAATTCAACATGATGCTGCAAATTAAGTTAGCAATGCTTGTCCTACTTTCTTATTTGGATCTACAGCTGTGTTTTCTCACCATCTTTAAGAATATGCATTCATTTTATGGGACTCAATGGGATCGGTGAACTCCAACCAGCCTCCTCTGACTTAGTCACTGCTTTGATGATGGTGATGGCTAACAGATGAACATTTTCTTTTGCTTCTTTAAATTTACTTGAGTCAGATGGAAACCATGAATTCATCCAAATGAAGAGGAACTCTGCTGATTTCCCAGTGATGATAGCTTTGAATTTATACAGGTGCACTTAAAACTGTTACCTGGCTTTCTGCTGACTTTAGGGACAGCAGGTGATAAGAAATAAAAAACAGATTAGCAAATCAACCAAAACCAAAACACACCCCCCCCTTCCCCCCCACTATCTAAGGAATGCAGCAGGTAATATTTTATTAGACTTTTTAGACCTCTAATATTTTTTGGGTAGTATTTGCAAACATAATCTCTTAAGGGACCTAATTTGGCTACTCAAGTCTTTCAATGAATCTCTCAGTACTTTTCTTAGGGTCAGTGGAGAGAATGAGACTGCACAGCACAAATGAGCATATTCTCAGTCTCTCTTGGGAAAAAAGATTTTTGTCTTTGTGCCATTTATTTGTGTGTAGCACAACATAAAAAGAGCCTTTTCCCACTTGTAGTCCTTACATCTGTAGAAGGAGTAGCTAGTCCCAATGATCCATTGCAAACCATGTATCTACCCACTTAAATATTTGGGTGTGCAAATAAACTGTGGTGCCCTACTGAGGCGTCAGAAATGGACTTGATTGTCCTTAAAGAATGCAGCCTTTGGGAAATATTGCTCTATTGGAGCATCATCCTGACACTCCAACTGCTTTAAAAAACCTTCTTTCCTTTCTCATTATTATTAAATAGCACACCTTCCTCCCTTGATCAGGGAATAACCCTCTACATTTGACTCGCTCACCTTTCTGACTTCTGCACTACTGAAGGGCAGAACGGTGAGTTAACCATCTGTATTGGGAATTTTTCTTGCAATTCATGGTGTCCATATTCTGTTCTTTTATGAATATAAATGCCATAGAATATCTGGGTCAATGATGTCTAAAGTTCTTTTTCTCATATCTTTAATTGACTAAACTTAAAACAGGCCCTTTTATGAGCTTCTTTGGGCTCCATTGACAGCAATTTCTTTTAAAGAAAATGCCAGAGAGTCTTGCTTTCAGGATTGAAAACACTTTATGTCTTGTGTGTGTCTTAAACCATTTTACTGGAATGTGGCTTGAAATGCACACACTGTTCAAAATTTGTATGTTTGGATCTGTTCTTCACTTTGCTCCTCCTAGTCTGTGTTTTTAAACTTTTGAAAGAAGAAAAATTTTAGGCTCTCTCTCTAGTACCATTTGAATTCCATTTATAGACTGCTAGGATCTTACAAAGATTTACAATACTAATTAATTAACTTCCACTCTTCCCTTGGGTTGTTGGTAAAGATTATTATCCCCATCTTACAGGGGTCACCAGTGCTCTCCTTTTATTCAACCTTGTGTAAATCAGCAATACCGCCACTAAAATCAATAGCCTTATACCGCAGTAGAATTGATATGGGTCGGGGAGGAATCTGGTCCAGAAAATGTACAGTCTGAGCTTAAATGTGCTTAGTTATGTGTTTTCTTCATTGGGACTTCAGTACTTGATGGGAGCCTACAAGAAGAATGGAGAGAAACTATTTGCAAGAGCGTGACAGGACAAGGAGAATGGATTCAGACTGAAAGAGGGTAGGTTTAAATTGTATTTACAAAGAAATTCTTTACTGTGAAAGTGATGGCACACAGGTTGCCCAGAGTAGTTGTGGATGCCCCATCACTGGAAATGTTCAAGGCCAGGTTGGATGGAGTTTCGAGCAACATGGTTTAGTAGAAGATGTCCTTGTCCATGGCAGGGAGGTTGGAAATAGATGAGCTTTAAGGTCTGTTCTATGATTCTATGAGATACTAATAAGGGGGAGGCCTTTATGGGGGCTATGATGGATGTGGTCTATCAAAGTCTAGAAGAACCTTGAGGGACATCCAGGTCCTGCAACATTCCTTGAGAACAGAGGCACACTTAGCTGTTGCACTTACCAAAGATGCTCCAACCAGACCTCTGCACACAGCTTGGGTACTTGCAAACCTTCTAAAGTGTCCATGAACTGGGATATGAGATCCCAAGCTGAGTGCAGAGAGATAGAAGTGAAGCTGGGAGAGGCATTTTGTAGAAGCCTGGTCCCCTTCCAGGATTTCAGTGCTGTTCGTGCAGATGAGATCTGAGTGTGATCAGCCAGTGCCTACCTGCAGTGATGGTGTGATTCACAACCAGTACAAATACAGCTTTGAGAACAGATGCCATCCTTTCCATTCATAACAGAGTACTTTGGCAGGCTCTGCCCTGGGACAAGAATCACCTTCTCCGTGCCTGCAAGAAGCAACAATGTTGGCAAGGCATGTTTCTAATGGCTTTGTTAGTTAGGGAACAGACTGGCCAGTACTTTCAGATCTAAGTCCAAAATAACTTGTCCAAGGTCAGACAGCAGAACAAGAAATAAATATCTGCTCCCTTATGTTGGCTCTTGCTTTTGGATTCTTTCCCTAAGTCTTTCATTTAATGTGCTTGGTCCTGAACTGTGCCTGGTGGTGGTTTGTTTCTAGACTCTCCATAGCAGCTGTATTTATGGTGGCCCCACAGGCACCTCTTGATCTGTCTCTCCCAGTGGAATTGTCTATCAGCAATTTTTATGTGCATCTTGATTTAGAATATGTATTGCGAACTTTGTGAGCACTCTCTGGACAAAGGCTTGTTTATGGTGCTCACGTCATTCTTAGTTCAGAGTGTTTATGAGCCCAAGTGTCTCTGTCACTATATTACTTTAGAATAATATCAATCTTTTTCTCCTGTGTTCTAGCATTTTCCTAGCCATGCAGGAGACATACCAACTATCCAAGTCTTAACAGTTTTATCATTGAGATATTTTGCACCTTTCTTCACTAAATCTGGCAAGGACAATAAGGCAATTCCTTTGATTTACATGCTGGACATGCATCTGTGCATTTTATCTACTCTTTCCATTAAATTACTGTTGCTTTTGCCAGATTATATTGGTGCTATCTCTGACTGCTTGAAAGATAAAGCTGGCAAATAAGATTAAAAATAAACACAATTATTTTTAAAAGCCCTTTGTGCATACATAGTTTTTGAAATCTTGGTACAATTAAACCCTCTTTTTTTCTTCAAAGAATTCAATCTAAGGCATATTATCACTGTTACTTGAACTTTACTGAGGGCCGTTCTTTCAGCTGGTGGTTCCATGATGTGAGGTGCTGTATGAAAAAAGGAGAAAAGACATCTTGAATAGACAGAGGATGTATTTTGATCCTTGTTTTACAGGTGGAGATGTTCTCCAGATTGCCAGGAGACCTGAAGCAAGACAGAAATTGAGAGTCTTCTGTCCCACTCTAATACCACAACCATTTGACCAGGCTCCCAGTTGGGAATGGGAGATATGGCTTTGGTGGGCCTTGTGCAGGCTACATCCTTGCAGCTGGCATAGCAGATGCTGCCACTTGGTTTTTTGATGTACACAACTTGAAGGAATGAGGTGTAGCAATATTTTCTATTTCTTTGTCTCTATGGCTGCAGTTTCTCCACTGTCTTTCCTTTGGCTTTGTCAGCTGTCCTGCCTTTCTTATTGCTTGTCCAGACAGTCCATGTCTCCTTGTAATCTTTACTTCTTGCTTCCTTGTAGAGGAATACATCTTGCAGAGCTTATCCCACTGTTGTTTTGTGACCCTGTACTTCTGTACTGCAATAAATATCTAGGGAAAAAAATAATCTCTGATTATTTCATAATTAACATCACTACTCTCTTTGCTCGTCACTGACATTTTGATCCCTTTTTAGAGAGCTCCTCTATCTGTTGCCTTAATCTCTCATTGCTTGCTCCTTCTACTTTCTTCTGCTCTTAGTATTTCTACTCACAGTTCACTCTCTCTGAGGGGAAACTGAGTTAAGGAGACATCAGTCACTGTTGTGAAGCCTGAAAGGGGGACAGCAGCAGGAGGGATTTTACTGAAATGCACCATTTCAATGGGAAAAGGCAATTCCCAATGTAGGAGGAGCAATACAGGCACCTGCTCTAAGGGCAGTGGTTCTAGGATACACTGAGTATCCCATAGTTTTTGGGGTTGCTTAAAGTTTGTCTTCCTGTTGTATTTTACCCACTGACACTCAATTAATTTTCCGATTTTCCAATCTCCTTTACCCCTCCCACTTAAACACGCCAACGAGGCTACTTTCCTGCACAGTGAAAACCTCAGGCAAACCAATTGCCTGAAGTTCAGAGGATGAAAATTTTGACTCTTCTGGGCTGGCCAGAATAATTTTCGGCACTGCCCAGCACCATGGTGTCATAATTTGTCATTTTGGCTTCTGTGCCGTAGGTCTGTGGCTCATTTCATCTAACTTTTAAGTATCTAAAAACTGACCAGTAAAGTATGACCTAGTCATCCTAGGCTTCCTTTAAGAGACAAGACAAGTCCTCTTATCTGCTTTGGAAACCTGTTTCCTCTTGGGATAAATCATTATCTTGGACCTTCCAGTTTTTTTATATTGATGGATACAGGTTTTGCTATTTCTTGCATGATTATGCCAGACACAGACTTTCTGAAGTCTGTAATGTGCAAGGTATCAAGGTAAAGCAGGATCTAGGGCAGTAACAATTATGACAAAAATGGTGATACTGTGTTAGGGATTGGAATAGTTTTAAATTAGAAAGACTAGCCCCTCAATAAAAAATAATAGGAAAAGAAAAGAAAGGAAAACAAAACCAAATAAAACAAATGCAACGTGTGGCTCAGAGCCTGGGTGGGGGGACACTAATGAGGTTTCACTGCATAGTGAAACCATTTATTGTAAATTATCAGAGTTTGATAATGCTCTGCTGACCAAGTCCCCTCTAAGTGTTAAAAGGTGCTGTTTTGGGTAAATCACTCAGCTGACAAGGCTTTTGGGTGCACCATTAATGCTGTGTCCTGTGTGGTTCATGAAGAGCTAACCCCATAATAAGGCCTGGGAGAGAAATGAACTGTTGTGGGATTGAGAATTTTTATGGTGTTTACAAAATATGGCAAAATCGAGAGAAGGTTTTACAGTGCATATTAAGCTGTCTGGTGAAAAGAATGGCACTGCTAAAGCTGTGGTTAAAATAGCTACTACGGTGGAAAAAACCAGAAAAGAATGAGAATATTGGAGCAAGTCAGGATTCTAACAGAGTGCTCCTAACAGCCCCCTGCCCAAGCACACACTGTAAGCTGTGGAAACTTTATTGCTGCTAGAGAGCAACCAAGGAACCTGTCTGGAAATAAGAGAAGGAAGAGAGTGCAGCAACAAATCTTGCACCAAGATGGAAATTTGAGGGGAGATGTGAGCAGAGACATTGGGACAGCCTAGAAAGGAACCTCCATTTCTTTGCATAACCTTGCCTCCAAATTTCCTGAGAGCTTTATATCCTGATTTCTGAGAATAAATAACAAATTAGACCTATACTAGCTATCCCAAAAGCTCCAGATCTTCAAGGCTAACTTTCCTTCAGACCTAATGGTGGTTAGGACACATCCATACCATTCCTGGGCTCTGGAAGTTCTCTCATTCCCAGAACAGGAAGGCTACACAGAGCCTGAGCTTCTTAGGGAGCAGTAGGTGAGCAGGCCAGGGATCTCACAAATGACTTAACATCACAGAATGCTTGGCTCTGGCTCCCATGCACAACTGAGTTGCAAGGTGTAGCAAAAGTGATCCCACTGGACTGGAAAAGCGAATCCAAGCAGACAAGTGGCATTTTCCTTGAAGTATTAAATTGAAATATACCATGGTGTTTGAGCAACTTTTGGGACATCTGAAGCCCATGATGACTTCAAGAGATGCAAGAATAGCTCCTGTACAGCAGAAGGTACAATGAGGCCAATGCTGCCAAGTACACCCTGGAATGGATTTCTCACTGCCAAAGCAGGGACCATCTTGGAGGAAACAGGTTGAAGTTTCAGATAACCACAAACTATCATCTGGTTCTAGGCAAACCCCAGATTTGTTTGTGTAAAGGGGCAAAGATGAACACATGAAGGACTATAGGGAGGAAACAAAGCCACTCTGGAAAATATTAGCACCAAGGACCTGGAAAAAGAGAAAGAAAAAGAAAAGGAAAATGAAAAATGGTATTGTGGGCAGAAAAGTGTCTAGAACTGTGAGCACCAGAGTTGTTCAGGGAAATGTTATGTTGTGTGCTAACTTTGGGAAAAAACCCAGCCCAAAATATTAGTGCATAAATGGTATGTGATTCATCATCATTTTTGCTCTTAAGGCTTCAGCCCATGTGCCCTGAAATGTGAACTCCTTGAATACAAAATAATATTCTTCGTTCTCTTGACGCAAGGCCTTGACAGAATGTGGTTCCTTCTGTTCCTGGCATGATCAAAAGGAGAACTGAATGAAACAATGTGGCAACTGATAATTATAATTAATGATATACCAGGTCTTGGCAATTTTTTTTTTTTTTTTTTTTTGGTCCTTTTATTTTTTTTCAGGCTTAGGCAACATATTTTCTAAAATTCACATCTTCCATTACCTTCACAGAAATTATGCATACCCTAAATCCTCCCCAAAATTTTATGTGATGTGATAACATCCTGTTCTCACCAAAACTGTCTGAGCTTTACCAAGCAGTGGATGCTGGATATGCAAGGAGAGGCAAAAATTTCTGTCTTTACAGCAAATACCCTCATTGGTCCTAGAGCTGAGTGTTTTGTAGACTTGGTCAGTGCAGAGATGGACCAAAGGAGAAGAGAGGAGATGACACATGGCATAGGAGCACATACCTGGCAAGTCAGGGCTGTTTAAAGGTAAATCCATGTCTTTTTAATTTTGTATGATGCAATAAATCTGCACCTTTTGGCAAATGGAAGGTGGGAAATTGAGCCTCAGTGCTGCATGTTGTAATGCAGATTTAGTAATCATAATGAAAGAAAAATTGATCCACTTGTGTTGCAAGATTTGGTGGTTTATGTAGGTGCAGAGATTTAAGGATATAAATGTTGAACATTGTTGTTATTTAACAATGAATTCCAGCAGATTTAATAAAACATTTTCTTGTCAGTTTATGACGGAATTTCTTTTAATAATGTGCAGTGAAAAGCCTTGCATTTCAGGGATATATAATATTTTAGTGTTGTCACATTTGGAAAACTCAGCATAAACTTGTCTTTAAAATAACTGCATTTCCAGTCTGGCCTTGGTTCTCAGAGAGGACAAATGTCTCTGTCAATTTTGAAGAAATTATGAGAGAAGGAATCATGAGAAATTGAGGAAGCTCTTAACAAGCTGCATAAGATGAACTGACTGGATACATTACTTAGCCTTTGCTTTCTCTGAGCACAGGTATATAAGGAAATATGTTCACTTTTAGCTATATTCAGTATGTAATAAAAAAGAATTTGTTTTTGAGTTGCCTGAATGAAAAATGCATTTTTCACTGTTAAAGGACAAACATATTTTCCTAGTGTAGTCTAACTCAAATACAATTCATCTACCTGCCTGCCCTGCAGTGGTTCACCCTTGTGCTCAGTCAAAGCAGTGAGAAAATGAAGCCCAATAGGACTGGGATTTTTCAAAAGTTATGAAGGATAAAATAGAGATCAGCAGAGCATTAACTTTGTGGTTAAGACATTCGTGTGAGAGTTGGGAAATTTCTCTTCAGTTCTAAGCCTGTTTACCTCAGGCAAGCGAATTAGTCTTTCTTTATCTCAGTTTCCCATCCCCAGCATCCCTCTTTGCTCACTCTGGATATTTTCTATATTTAGGCTGAGGTAAGGTTATTTCTTTTTGTTAAACATTTGTATACTGTCTTCTATTTTAGTGCTATTTTAATATACCTCAAATAATTGTGATAAGAGTAAGAAAAGTTTAATTCTACTGCAAACATTCATTCAGGGCCACCATTTGTGCTGTTGTTTCCTCAGGAGAGAAACTCCCTCCTGAAGGTTTCAGTTTTGTTGGCTTGTCAGGGAAGTTTATTGCAATCTTCTGAAAAACAGAAAGTTTAAAACTTTTTAAGCCAGGTGCTTTCCATTTCTGCAGACTCATGCTTTTGCAGGTGTCACAAGCCCTGCAGCTCTTTACAGACTGCGGTGGGATTGGATGTGCTCTGCATTATTGGATGTGCTCTGCATTGAGCACCACACCTGCTTAAAAGCACTGAGAAACAGCAAGATCCTTCTGACAGTTTTATTCTGGGAAGAACTCCAAGAATGGATAGCATGACTTTTGGGATGTATTTTTCCTCTGGCTCCCCAAGTGTTTTAAGGAACAAAGATGACCAAGGAGTAGAGTTACATTCTGTGTGCACCACCTTCAGTAAGTGCCACATGTTTTACCTCAAGAGTTCAATGCTGCAAAATGATTTGACATTACAATGGAAAAAGTACATTTGGGAAAAAAAAAATCACCAAATTCAGTTTTGATCCTATAGTAAACCTCAGTAGTTTGGGGGCAAAAAATTACTTCTTACCTTTTCCATGGCTCATCATCCTTTGTAAAATTAAATCAATAAAAATCTGACTAATTTATTGAATAAAAAGAAAATGCAGGTTCTTTAATAAAGCACAAGTCTAGTTCTGAAATGGATGAAGATGATTCCCTTGACTTCAGTGATATTAAACTTAATTATAAGAGAATTTTTCATGTGTCTAAAAGGTATATTAATTTCATTGTTAAAAATGAAGTTGTAAGAAGAGATCCTCTATGAGGCCTAACTTTATTTACTGTAAAAGCTGCATGTTCACTTCTGAATTAACATATAAAAGGTGTGCTGTCTTTTTCTTTCCACTAGAACCCCTTTGTCAAATCTGCTAGTAACTAGCTGCCTGTGTTGCTCATTTTCATCTTTATCCCACCTCTGGTCTTTTTACTACCACTGATATTTCTGAAATCATTTTGTATTGGCCCTTCATGTCATTTCTCATCCCCTAAATGGTAAACTCTGAAGTATACTTAAGCTTTTTCCAATTCATGGTAATGTAACAGAAATACACCCTAAATTATCACTTCACCTACTTTTAAATGTCCTTTTAAGAAAGTGTTTTCTGTGGTGCTGTCAAAATAGGGGATGATGGTTTGACTTTATTTTCGTTAACTTCGTCTTCATTCATAATGAACAACTTCAGCCTTATCATTTTCCTGTGTCCTTCCATCAGAGAACACACATCTGCTGTGTCCTGATTTATATTCTGATTATAACCTCTTTAAAATGGGAACTATTACTTTCTCACTTCTTTTAAATTATCTGCTACAATTTTCTTCTTGTCTGCAACTAAGACTCAAGTGTTATGGAAAGAAAATATAGTTATTAAGATGGTTTAAACTTAAAAAATAAATTCATAGTTAGGTAGGTGTCTATTTTGAGTGTATTTCAAATTTGACTTTGGATCAAACAGGTTATTATTATGTGTGGGCTTACTGAGAGGATATTGAAAAAAGTCTCTAAACCCCTTTCATTTAGGAGACTTGCAGTCTGATAGAAATTTCCAGGTAATTAAGGTGGATTTGCAAGTACTGGGCTGAGTCATCAACATTCCTAAAATAGTTGACATTACTTCTGTCTTTTTTCTTCAGGATTTCTTTAATTCCACTCCTTAAGTGGCTATTCAGAGAGCTTTTATTACAGCTTTTTTTTTCCTCCCCCTCCAACTGGTGTTTTGTTCACAAGGAAGAAATTGCATAAATAGAAGTAGCTAGTGCCATATGAGATGCCCAGGATATCAGTGTTCATCTCCAGCTCCAGCTGGAAGTCTGGAAGGGGACAGGTCTCCTGCAGGTTGTAGTCTTAACCTGAAATGTCTCGTCCAACTCTGGTGTCTCAGCAACTGAGCCTTGCTCTCAATGCGCAGTTCATGATCTGTTCATGACCTCTGGTTACATTCATGTTCATGATCTCTGATTGCATTCATGTTCATGTAGGCTTGAAACATCAACCTTTGTGTCTTTCTGACACTTCACGCTACAAAATGAAACCATGAAAATATCTCTTTCATAATTGACAGAATCACAGAAACGTTAGGGTTGGAAAAGATCTCTAAGATCACTGAGTCCAACTGTCAGCCACCTTGAATGGTGGTTCACCACTAAATGTTCACCACTAAACCAAGTCCTCAAGTGCCATAGCCACAAATTTTTGAATGCTCCCACAGATGGTGACTCCACTACTCCCATTGGCAGCCTGTTCCAATGCCTGACAACCCTTTCCATGAAGAAATTTTTCAGTGTTCAAGAAGTGTTTGAGCAACACCTCCTGGCTTTTGGATGCATGGTTTAACTTTTAGACTTCCCTCAAGGAACTGGACTCAATGATCCATGTGGGTCCCTTCCAACTAAGAATGTTCCGTAACTCTGAGTTTCTTGTTTACTACCTGAGATATCTCTTCCCACCATTTGTGTTCTGCCAGGACAAAACCTACTGGCCACACAGGTCCCATCTGGTTACACCTGTCTGTGTGCTCTTGGTGCCAGCAACAAACATCCATCTACTGATAATGTACACTGGAGTTTCTACAAATGCTTTATATCTCCTATAATCCTCTATGATTTCAATTTTTAAATAATTGTATCCTCCTAGCCAAGCTCTGAGAGAGGTTTCATTCTGAGCAGCTGTGATGGGGCTCTCAGCTGGCTGTCCCAAGCCAGTTGTTTACTGCCACTTGGGGGAAATGCCATCAGACTTCTAAGGAAATTTTGCTCATTTTCCATGTAAGAATTCTGCCTCTCATCTTGAAAATGTGTGTGTATTTTTTCTTCATATCTTCAAAAACAGGTGGTTTATTTCCTTTGAAATGTTTATAGTCAGCTGGTTTATTTACTTTGAAATGTTTAGTCAGGGGATGTTGTTTCCTAAACATAAGACCTTCAGTGCTTTTCTACTCCCTTCTTTTCTGTGTCAGCCTGGCAGCATCTGCTCCTTCAAGCAGACCTCAGGGTACAGTGAGCTGCTTCCTCACCAGCCTGTCTCGTTTCTTACAGAGCACAAGAAATGTCCTTGGCATCGGAAATGGAAACCAGGATAAGGGTAGTATCTTTATTAACTCATCTGGAGGGGTTATTTACATAATTTTGGAATTTAGCAAATAGAGAAGGCCAAATAACCCCCAAACTTCTTGAAAAGTTGGTTTCCTGCTCATTTTTCATGTTACTCTTAATAACGTCTGGTATTCCTGTAACGTCAGTGATTGATTGGGCTACTATTTTATGAGCGCTAAACTTCTCAGAAACCAGATGGGATTATGTTTTGGTTTATTTATTGGAAATTTGTGGTAAAAATATAGGCAGTGAAATGCCTGTGGGAAATAAGTGGTAGAACTGAGACATTTTTTGAAATCCTCTGTAATCTTTTCTGATTTAAGATGTTTCCCCCCCCTTCCTTTCTTAACAGATATTTCTTGCTCTGCAGCACTTCAGGATGGGCTCTCACAGGTGGAGTTTGAAAGAGTATTTAAAATTTAACCTTCAGTGAAATTTGTTCATTTTCAATTTCAAATATATTTGATTCATGACTCTTATTGGATGAACATGCAATCAGACACGCTATATTTAGAAAAGGAAGAAGAGGAGTACATGGTCTGTACATAGCCTGAGTACCTAACAACTTTAAAAAAAAAGGAAGTTTTTATCTGGAGGGCTTGGGATTTTATGCTCCTTAATGTTGAGTGTGTGATCTAAGCAACTGTCTCATGGTGTCCCTCTGAGAGAACTAGCAAAGTTCAGCTATTTATAGTTGGAAATAAAACACACCTTTACTAACTGTCCTTTACAGTAAATGGACTTTCATAAGCACGGGGATATGAAAGAAGAACCATTTTGAAACACTTTTCGTTATTATTTTCAACACAATAAATATCCTTTTAGAGATCTATGTGAATTTCATTTGCATACTTAACAGGAATAAACCTCAGGGCTAAACTCTGTTCTTTTTTTTGCTTGCTTTTAATGTAATTTTTAAAATAATGGCCATGAGCTACTAAAGCAACATAAAACATCCCATGAATAACCCTCAAAACACTTTTGTGTTTAGTGAATTTCTCTAATTTTTCTTTACCAAGTCAGGACTTGATAAAACACCTGAGAAACTCGAACAGTGAATCTTTATTTGTCCAGGCTCAATTCTCCCCTGCCGAGTCCTCTGATAATTTACAGCCTTTTGAAGGGATGTCAAAGTGGGTGTGAAACAGTGACATTTGGTTTAATCATCTTTTTGATCCAATTTGGTTTCCTTTTATCTGGCTGCAGATGCACAGGCAGGGTGCCTGACAAAAGAGAATGATTATCACATTGGGAAAAAAGAAAAAAAAGGGATTTGCATACTCCAGATTTGGCAACACCGCAGCAGAAAAAAAATGGTGAGTGACTGACCTGAGCATTATCTTGGAAGAGGACTTGAGAATCAGGCTGCATTAGAACAATATAATTGAGAGCTTTCCAGAGGGGATCTGTGGCTGGGAGCTGCTCAGGTTCGGCTCGGTCCAGGCGGCAAACACTCGGCGGTGTGACCTTCTGTTATAGGTCTACCTGACAATTTACAGCACTGAAATCAAAATGAGGGTTAGGAAGGCACAGTGGACCAGCTTTTAAACTGACTAGGCTGAAAAAGATGCTTGGAGTGCAGAAAGAGCAGTACATTGGCACAAAATTCTCTGGTTTTGAACAGGAGGAGGTGACAGGTACAGGAGTCTCTGTGTGTGTGTGTGTATGTGTGTGTGTGTGTGGGCTCAGGTTTGATGAAAGGGACAATATTTTTGTAGACTTTAGTCCTTCTGGCATTTAGATCAATCTGAAATTGCCTCTTAGACTCTTTTTACCTGAGAGCTGAAATTTCCAATTTACCTTATTTAGTTTATGTAAATTATGAACATTACTTTTAAGACACATACATGGATGTTTATGAGAATGTCAAGATTTTTCTCTCATAAAACAGCCAAAAATGTCTTATATAAATTCTGTGCTGTAGATTGGCTATTACAATTGCAAGATCAAAATTATTCTTGGAGGTGATAGCTAACACAGCAGCCAAAGACCTTTTGTTCTGTTCTGTTTCGTTTTCTTACCAATTATAATACTTAATAGAGGAAGTCAACATGTTCCTACCACTGCAGAAAATGGATTACTGAAAAATTCACAGCTTTGGTGTATTTAGGGATTTAAGCTTAAAAGCATGAGTTCTTATACATTTCTTTGATTTTTTTTCTTTTCTTTTTTTAAAATTTATATAAAACATTTCAGACTCCTACAATACCATGTAATTGTAAAATAGAGTCTAATCCTGCAGAACATTTCAGATGGAATTCATTTCAGCTGAGTTTAGCTGTCCAGTGAGTCATCTACAGTCAACTGAAATATAGGTGGGTGGTTCACTTTGTAAGACAGATGTCTAGGATAAACAAGATGGATTAGATTCTGGAGGTGCCTTGAAGTGTGTCTAACCTGCAGAGATTTCTCTCCAGGGGAGTCAGAGGATGGAGGGGAAATTCCCAAGTTTTAGGGAGGATATGACTGTGGCTGGTGCCCAACCCTGAGATGCTGCAGAATCTGCTGGTCCTAGCATTTAGGGACAGATGTTGTCTCTTTGTTAATCATAGACCAAGTATAAATATAGTCCACCAAGAGACTGAATGCCGAAGGTGGCTGTGATGGCCACATTTTGCTACTGAATAAAGTGTTGATTCATTCCAATCACTTCCCTACTCCTGTGGTTCTTATCCTGCAGCCCATCCATGTCCGAGTCCAACACAGAGAAGCTCCACATGAAGTGGTCTGGGGTCTTCTCTCTGAACGGCCATGCTTCTTGGCCTCATCATAGATGGGCATAAAGAGCATCCTCCCTCACGCGAGAGCAAGTTCACATTTTTGTCTGCACATTCTGTGTGCTGTACTTATGTGTGTGGGTGTGTGTGTGGGGAGGAAAGTAGATGTACCCTTGGCAGAGGACAGATGTATTGGGTAATGATTTGATTGATTCCAAACATACTTTTAGGGAAAGAGAAACCCAAAGGCTTTACTAGTCTGCATATGGATCTGAGTAATTTTTAGGTTTAAGCATGGGAAAGGCAAAAAATATCCACTCAGAGTGGCCCAAATATTTACAGCTTTGACAGCATTGCTCAGGAATCTTTAAATAATTTAAGTTGAATGGCCAAGAGTTTTGGGCATGTCTGTAGGGAAGTAGAAGTTCATTGGCAGGAATTTAGTCTTATTTTTATTTTACCCCTTCCATGAAGAAGGTACCTTCCAGTACCTGAAGGAAGCGTACAAGAAAGATGGAAAGAGACTGTTTACAAGGACATTCAGTGATAGTGGTATAAAATTACCCGAGTCCCTCAAGATGTAAATCAAACTTCTCAATTGTTTTCAGGTGTTAATCAGTAGCTATAGCTGGGTGGTTAAGATCGAACAATTACATCGTGAACGTTGTTTTAAGGTAAAAAAAGGCAATCCCAAGATAAATGGGCTGTCTGGACAACAGCCACCAAGAACTGAGCCATAACTGAGGGAAAGGCAATCCTGGCTGTGGGAGAATGCAACCATCAACTCATTGACCACCTACTCAGAATGGCCTCCCGACTCAAATTGAGAAGAGAACTGCACCTTTGGGCTAATTAACATGAGAAACAAGAGACAACCAGCAAATAGGGCTTTGAGGTACTAATTAATAGAAAGGTATGTAATTTGTAACCAATGAATGATTATGCCTTTATTAAAATATATAAATAGTGTAAAGTTTTAATAATCAGGGAGCCACCAAGCTTCCTGCTATGCATAAACTGGAATAAAAAATAGAAACACCTTGCCTTGCTGTATGAATTGATACTTCGCAGCAGGTAACTGGTTTAAACTGAAAGAGAATATGTTTAGACTGGATATTAGGACCAAATTATTTACTCTGAGGGTGGTGATGTGCTGGAACAGATTGCCCAGAGAAGTTGTGCCTACCCCATACCTGGAAGTGTTCAAGACCAGGTTGGATGGGGCTTGGCATAACATGGTCTAGTGCAAGGTGTCTCTGCCCATGGCAGGGGCAGGAATGAAGTGATATTTAAGGTCCTTTCCAATACAAATAATTCAGTTATTCTATGATGATTTTAATTTGACAGCCACAGAGCAGCTGGAGATTGGACTGGCTGCTGAAGAGAGGTGTAGATGCCAGAGCTCTGGAAATAAAACTGTATTAACCTCCTACCTGTGTGTTGTGCCTGGATTTACTACTACAAGGAAACACACCTATTATACTATTAAGGTCTTTGGTCCTACCTTCATGGCAGCCCAGACAAGACAAGGTTTACCTGTATTTCAGCCTGCTCCGTGCTCATTGTTTCTCCTGATGAAAGCAAAAAGGCTTCAGATTTTTCTTTGCAAAAGAGAAGGTCTCAGCATGCCTCTAGCTGTAGCTCTGAGAGTTTGTTCAAACTGCTGTGAGGCCTTTCACAACATATGTTTGGAAAAAAATTAAATAACCCCAGGAGTTGTTTTTTCTTTCTCCTTCAAGTGGGAAGAAGGCTAAGCTTGCTTTGTGTCAATGACATTGTGAAGCAGTTAGTACTTCATAAAACTAATAGTTAATGCAGATGCTGGTGATGGGAGGCTGCTTTCACAAACACGGCTTTCAAACAAAGCATGCTGCCGAACTAAGTCTTTAATAATGGAGTGCTAGAATGGCCAGCTGTCTATCAAACCTCTCCCTTTGCCTGCTGTAATAAACTCATTCTCTTTGGTGACAGGCCAGGGAAGTTAGCCCGTGCTCTGTCCCTGTATCTCGCCTGAGTTCCAGTGGGACAGTTTCTTAAAAGCAGCACTTTTCCTAAGTCTCAAGCTGTGTTAGAAGGAGAGAGGGGTTCTTAAAATTCTTATGAAATTGAAAAAGGTGTCTTACCTTTTTCTGTAGGATTAGAGCTGTAGCTTTACACAGTCTTCTTGCAATTTTATTTTTAGCTTTGGTCATGGCCCACTGGTCTGATTTCACCTGAATGTCCCAGTCTGTAAACAGGATGATTGCAAAATTATGGCATCAGAGTGCAAGCTGGATATTTTTTCCAGGAGTTGTTACTTTTAACAGCTCACATAGACCAGTCATTTGGACTCTCCCTGGTTTTCAGCTCTGGGGGAAAATAATACCTAGAAATA
Source organism: Acrocephalus scirpaceus scirpaceus (assembly GCA_910950805.1). Classification (NCBI taxonomy): domain Eukaryota; kingdom Metazoa; phylum Chordata; class Aves; order Passeriformes; family Sylviidae; genus Acrocephalus; species Acrocephalus scirpaceus. The sequence goes on along the minus strand of OU383775.1, from coordinate 107,374,348 downwards.
TCTGCTTTTATTTGCAAATGCAGGACTGTATAATATGAAATTAACAGCAGTCCAAAGAAGCAGCTTACATAGCAAATAAATAGCAAATAGCATAGCAATTAAAACCTAGCTGCCTTTTCAGCTTTGTTACAGGCCACTTTAGGAAAAAAAAAAGGGATTTTTAAGTGCACACCTATAATTATCAAAACACACACGTAATTATTAACCAAAATCATTGGTGAGTATGGAGAGAGAGTAGAGGACTAAGGAAACCCAGACTGAATGCACTGGGATACAGAAATGTTTTCAGGCTCCTCGTTGTTCTCTCTTCCTGCAGCAGAAAGAGGAGAGCAGAAGCAGATAGTAGCCCTGGTCTGGCATCTCTCAAACAGATGCTTTGCCCCTGGGCTAATACAAAAGATGCTGTGATTTCCACCTGGGATATGTTCACATCAGTGGGCTTGCCAATAAGCTGACATTAAATCTGTTTTGCTCTCCTGGAGTTTCACAATGCAGGTTTAAGAGACTGAACATTCAAAACCTTCCACCTTTAGTGCTGTGGGCTCGCGCCTGGTGACTTTAGCATGGGCAGGATGCTGCTCTAATAGCCTCTGCTCAGGGGAGGTACAGCAGAAGAGGCTGCAGCACATCTACTGCCTGATCATCAGCCCTAGCTCTGTCTGGGAAAGGCTCATGCATCTGTCAAGGTGCCCCATTGGTGTATTGTATGTTCAGCACTGTAATGATACACAGTCATTGCATCAGTCATATATTTTATACCAATGACCTTAATAAACAACTGCTGTACATATTGAGTCTCCCATAAATACATTTCTATAATTTTAGTGGAGACCTTCACACTTAAATGGTATAACATTTTTTACAGTTAATCAGAGAGCATAAACAACCAATGCAGTGGTGTGTACGTGCAGTGAATACACAGCTCAGTCTCACTTGTGGAAAGAAAAATCCCTCCCTCCCCCAAATCTAGTAATTCAAAACTCTCCAGATATAATAATCAAAATGCCAGTTATGTTCCTACCTGCCACACCCTCAAGTGCTTCCCTTGCTACATTTCCTCAGTATGTTCCATAGACATGACAGAAAATTGATCTAGGCAACCATTTATTGATTTACCTTCTGCTATGAAAAATTGTGTATTAACCTGAACTGAACTGGTTCATCATTCCTTTCCTTCTCTCTCTGACATTCCAGAGAGAGGGAAGACCTCACCTGGGAAAACAGATCCCTAAATTTCCATGCTACGTCATCTATTTGTCATTCTTTATCCTGATTTTCTGTTGTTTGTATGAAAATGATGACCAGTGTCAAGACTGGGTACAGGCTGGTGGGAATCTCAAAAGAGATAAGACTCAGTTGCTGTCTGAATTAGGGAAAGGCTCCAGAGTGGCTACAGTCAGACACAAGGAGAAGCCACATGGACGATTACCTTCTACGCTCCAAAACAAAGATCTTAGCTGGAACACGCAATTTGTTACACATCAGGGGTACAATCACAAGACATGGTTCCTTAAGGAATAAGGCTTTATTAGTTTTAGTGTTCATAATATTAATAACTAACATTAAAGATAATTTTTAATTATTAAATTAGATTATTAAATAATAAGTAATATCATGAAATGGTGCTTCTTGGAAGATGTAGATACTGTAGCCTGAGGGAACTATTTGTCACAGTGACATGTGGATAGAAAGGGGAAAAGTGGAATATTACTGGGTTTTGACCATTTTTTCAGATGACCCTTTAATTGAAAGTAACATATGAGCAATTAACCTTAGGAGCAAGAAGGATGTAACTGAAGTGGAACCCACATAATAGCAAATTTTTTTATACATTTTTTGGCTGCTCGTTATGTTCTAACTACAATCAACCTATATCAAAGATGTTCATGACAGACTTTAAAAGTTCTGAGAGTAGCTCAGACCATGGCCATTTTAAGAAGACTCGGAGCAGCCAGGGAGGTTTGTTGAGAGACTATGGGAAGGTTCTCATTGATCCAGGATACTCCTGGAATGGCTGGGTGGTGCAGGTGGGATCACTAACCCTAGGCTACCCTGCAATCTTGATGGAGATGTGTTGCAAGACAAGGCGAGCACATAACTTTGCTTCTTTGGACATAAAAGAGCTTTCAGGTTGTTTTAATTGTACATCTGGTGCCGTTTCAGTAGAATTGGGCTTGGGGGAGGAGGAAAATACATGAGTTGCTGCTCATTTTCCTCCTTAGCTGTGTGGAGCGTAGACAACAGCATCATGCTCAAACCCACCACCTCATTTTTCATTACTGATTTGAAAGGCTCCAGAACAGAACTTGCTCTCTGTAGTTCTCCCTGAAGAATAATGATTTTCACAGATATGAAACCACAGTGGAGGTGTCTTTCTGTTTTATCACTATGGGTGCTTAAAATAAATCAGTATCTAAAAGGTAGAGGAAAACAAAAGCTTGATTCTCATCTGATGTAAATTGACTCAACCCCATGGAAATAAATGGAGCTCTGCCAAGCTGCACAAAAGGACAATATTGTCTGAGCCCTATGCATATTCCAATCTCTTGTGAATGTACAAAGAAAAAGAACACTTACATGTCCTTTAAAAGAAAACACTATTTAAAATTATTAAAGGAACCTCATGAAACCTGGGGAATTGTAAATCTAGGTTAGTTTATAACCACAAAATGTTAATTTCCTCAAAGTATTGAGGTTCTCTTACTATAACTACTATTCTCTACATGGCACATAATATAATTACGTATATTACAGTAATTATTATTAGCTATTATGCTGTACATAGTGTTATAATAACTTCCAAATTGAAAAGACTTGCAAGAAATGGATCTGGAAACAGAGAAACTGAGCTGGCACAACTAGCCCAGGAACACAGAGCAGATCATTGACAGAGTTGGGAGTAGAAAAATGTCCCCTGGCTGCTGGACTAGTGGTGCTTCATACAGAAGTGTTACTGTAATAATAATAAATAGAGGTGGGATATATGTCTTTGGCTCTGGGAGATGATTATTTTCCTTGAAAAGGTGAACATCACCTTTAGTACAGCAACTTTTCAGGAGGCAAATATATCTAATTAAGTAAAGTGATTGTCAAGTGTATTTTAAGTTTAACAAAGCTCACATCATACTTTATTTCCCTTTTACATTCTGTACAGTAATTGTGTAAAGTGCATGATTTACTGTGGCAGCTTTACTCAAACTTAATTACAGTGTTAAGAAGCAACCATATCTTGAAAGAAAATAGCTTCACTGCTGTGGAGATCCACATGGCAGCTCTATTTTTGAAGAAAAATTTTTCTTTTGTAAAGAAAAGAAATAGTTTAGAAAAAATTTTAGCTTCTAAAATCACATTCAAGATCAAGTTTCAGTAGCCTTCTTAAAGGATTGGAACAGCTACTATGTCAAGGGATTTCAGATCTTTCTTTCTTTATATCCATCTTGTGATTCATCCCTATATATACACTAGATGTTGTTCAGTCCTTAGGGGTATATTGTCTTATATGTGGGGCTGAATAAGGAAGGAAATAAAAGGATTTAAAATATTATTATATAGCAATAGCAAGATGTCTCTGGTGGATCAATGTCTGCTCCCTAGAATACATAGCAGACACCTTTCATTCAAAGTACTGCTTTTATACTAACGATGGAGATAGCAAAAGAGGTTTTACCCTAATTTTTTTCCCCTTTTGTAGTGGCGCGTTTTCTGGTTTTTACTTATTGTTAATAATCATTTGTTCTGTAATGGTTTTTCCCAAGTTCCCCCTGTACTTCTCCCCATCTGGTACAATCTCCTGCCTGGGAAATTCCCTTTGTTCCCCTCTGTTGCAATATGTTGGCAATCATCTGTTAGTCTCCTCCCAGTGCCTGCCCCCCTCCGGGAAGCCTCCCCCCTCATTCCAGAGACTTTGGAGGGACTCGGTCCCGGATTGGAGCAGGCTGGGAATGCCCCACCCCTCATCTTCCAGTGGTTGTCTGTGTGCCATCCCCATTCCTCTGACTGGTTTTCCCTCTTGTGTCCACCCCTCTTTCCAGTCCCTTATAATCACTGACCCTGCCCCCAGCTCTCTCTCTGCCTCTCAGCCTCTGCCTCAGGCTGTGGCCTGGCTCTGGCCTTGGCCCTCTTAGCTCTCTCTCTCTCCTGGGACGTGTGAGTGCCTGCACCATGGGGTGCATGTGACAATAAACTCTATCTTGCCACGAGGCCTCCTTCTTCTTACCTTCGTCGAGCCTCACTAACAGCTCTGTGCAGCTTCTGAACTACCAAGGAGGTAGTGGCTGGTCCGCTAGCCACTGCCCAACCAGACTTGAAACAATTCCCAGCCAGGGCAGCCGGATTAGCTGGAAGACCATCTCCAGCGGGCACAGGGAATTATTTCACCCTTTTAAAAAATGAAGTTTTTATTTATGAAATTTAAGGTCTCCCTTCCCGTAGCCTTCTATGGTCTGCACTCTGTAGTAAATGACAGATCCTAGGCTCTTATTTGTAATTTGCAGGGTAGATGTTAAAGGGGAGACCAGGACCCTTGCCCCAGACCCAGAACTAAATTTTCATTCTTTAACATTTTTGGTGTTTGAAATCAATTGAATTTTTGTGAAATTGAGACATTCCTTGCAATTTCAAAGGACCATTTTTTTTCCAAGTGCCCTGAGTAGTGCAAAGAGGCACTTATGGCTGAGGTAAAGTTTAGGCTGCAGAGCCATCTGCAGCTTACAGGCACTGATCCTATGAAATTCAGGACCTTTGTTGCACCTTCCAGATTGGCATCTTCAGGTGTCATATTTATTAAATCTTTAATGACACAGAGGTGTAGATGACTCCCTTAATGAGGCTTTTGTTGATGATTAGTGGCAATGAGATCTTGGTAGTAGTATACAGTTACTAATGTTTTCTCCATTTCATTTTGTTGTGATTGAGGGTGCTGGAAAACTGTTCTGGGGTGAATATCCTTTTTGTCCCTCATGATGTCATATGAAGGGAGGGAATGGGTTCAGCAAAACTGAAACTCAGAAAAGTGTGCTTTAATTTGGGCTGTTGCATTTAAGAAAATGTGAAGTGCTACATCTTAAATAAATATATCTAATATTAAGGCTTAAGTGCATCCATGCGAGGTCTCGTTCCATGATCAGCTTTCACTTTTAAGCTGTCCCTGTTCCATCTGATAAGGGATCTTTTTCTGCTTTGGATTCTGCTTATAAGTTACAGCTACTCTCAACTTCTTTGCAGAATGATGACAATGTGGAAATTGATCAAACCCCAGTTTAGGTCAAAGTCATATATCTGCAAAGGGCCATAAAATTCGCTTTTTGAGTTGGGCTGTGCTCATCTCCCATGGTTTTCTACCTGCCTGTTTCTGTGAACAGACAAAAAAATCCATACTAGTGCATATACAGTGCATTACACGCACTTTCTTGATATAATTACTTGAATCTTTTTTGGCTTGAGAGAACTTTTTCCCTTGAAGAAAATTGATTTTTAAGTTATCTGATTTGTATTTAATAGTGTATTCAAATCTCTTCTTTTAGAATCTATAGACCATCTTGCCTAACCTACATCAACAATGAACTTTTCAGAATACATTAATCAAATACAGTTTCCCTGAATTAAGTGCATTTTTCTTATTTCTTTCTAAAACGAGTGACATTTGGTCTGTTTTTCCATTCAGCTGAAAGTCAAGTTCTCAATTTCTCTGTTAGTTTAGAAGCTGAAAGGGCAGCATAATCACATTATATAGGGAGCAGTTCAATATGCATATACTGATATATATCTTTTATGTGCACATTATCCCTCCTTTTGTCTAAGTATGGTGGCCAGACAAACATTAAAGTGAAATGCACAGGTGTTTTCTTGCAGAACCAAAGGTCATTTGTACACAAGGCAAAGACACTTATATTCCCAAATTCACAAGGGAGTATCCACTGCCAGGATTCAGGAACCATAGTCTCCTGCTGCCACTTGAAAATATTTCATTTAAAATAAAGGTTGTTACTTTTTTCCCCCACCAAGTGATGCTTTTCCCTCCATCAGTGCTCAAGTGAAATGCATAGGATACTGATCCTGGAAAAGGATGCTGCTGCCTGGAAAGGTGGCAGAGGGACTGGGTGTGTTTGCACCACTTGGAAATCAGTTTTTGCAGTGGAGACAGTGGTGTCTCAGTGCCACATGCAACTGCCCCATGCAGCTGCCACATAAACATCATGGAAAGGCTTCTGTTCCAGACCATTCCAAACCTCTGTTTTTAATGACTCTTTCCCATGGTGTTCCTAAGGTTATTTACGTTAAGCTGTCTAAAGCTTAGGAGTTAAGCCCAAGTCGATTTTCTAGCTTACCCTTGCAGTCACTAAGGAAAAGCAGGGACATTCAGAGAGCTAAGAACAAGTAGTCTTTTGACAGAGGTAAGGTGAACTGACTTCTGGTGCTGTCAGCCCCTCTCCTTTGGCTGTTGAGGAATGAGATAAGTAGTCTGAATAGGATCTCCAAATCTTTAGGTAACTTAGATGAATTCCATTACCTGTATCACCATCATTTATCTTCTAGTATTTACAGATAAAATATTGCATGTAAGAAGCATTTTCATGTAAAGAGGAGTCAATTGGAATTAAAACTCATTTGTTGTCCTCACAGATTAAGATCTTTACCCTCCTAGTTTTTCCCTATAAGCTTAAGTTCCAATTCCTCTGATACCTGCAGGATATTTGATCCAGCATTTAACTGATTTCAGCTGGAATATAGTTGAAGTTCTTCATTGTAGCTTTTAAGGTGCTGAGCTTTGGATTTATGATTAAGACAGCTTTGACAAAGAGGAGATGTTTTTGTTACAAGGAATTGGGAAGGGACACAGGCAGGACCACTGACCTTAACTGACCCAAGGGACATTCCTTACCGTGTAATGATGTAGACAGCAATAAAACTGTGCACGTGCATGTACCTCTCTGTGTGTGTGTGTGTGTGTGTGTGTGTGTGTGTGTGAAGGTTGGCTGGGACTGACATTTTCTGGGGACTCGCTGGGCCTTGGTTGGTTGCTGGTGAGCACTTTGGAGTTCTTTTGTATCAATTGCGTTTGTTTCTTTTCTTCTCTATTTATTAATTTGGTTTTATTTATTAAATTGATTTCATCTCAAATCATGAGGTTTCTCACTTTTACCCTTCTGATTCCCCCCCCACCCTACTGCAGGGGTACTGAGCCTACCAAGGTTAAACCATGACAAACAACAAACTCACCTCCTTCTTCCTCATACTTCTTCAATGGAACAAAAGATTCCCTGATGTCCCTGCCCATGGCAGAGGGATTGGAACTGGATGATCTTTAAGGTCACTTTCAACCCAAACCATTCTGTGATTCTATGATTCTGTGCTTCCAGAGCTAGAGTCTTACTAAAGCATTTTGAAAATCAGCCTCTGAAAATATGAGAAACCACTAGACACTGTACATACACTCATATAAGCCTTCACAGAAGTATTTAGAATTTCAAGAGCACTGAGTAATTGCTACTGCCATGTTGTGTGGTTAGTCAAGCTGTATTGGCTGCATTGGCTCCTTGGAAGAGACATGGACTCCTGTAGAAGTAACACAGGAGAGGCAAGCCCAAAAAAGCTGAAGATTGCTTTCCAATAACTACGGACACATTCTTCAGAGTGGCTTAGAGGAAAGTAACTGTCTGAGAAGTGCAGAGAGGAAATATTGTTTAACCTTCTTCAAACAGAGAGATTGCAGTGCCTCCTCTATTCATCCTTGAAGTCTAGAGAAGGCACCAAACCCCCTGTATCCACACTGTGCTCCTGTAAAAGGGGACGGAGAAAATCCCCTAGATCATCTGTAGGGAAAAGCTAAAGGCAAATGAAAATGACAACCTTGTTCACTTAATATGCAAAGTAATTCAGTGGGTGTTGAATTCATTTGAATAGATATGATGCAGTGTAGACATCTGCTGCAACTGCACCTTGCATCCTTGTTACATGAGTGATTTCTCCTAGTGAGAGCCAAGAACATGCTTCAAAAACCTCTGCTTTGAAGTAGTGGTGATATGAGGCTCCAATAAGCAAGAGTTGCTTGCTGAGGAAATATCTCAACATATTTAAAATGCTTTGATGAGGAAAAGAGAATCTTAGAGTGCTGTCACTGTTGTCTGCAGGGCTGCCATTTACATCCAAGGTAATGGGTTTCCATTTCTTGTCATGAGGTGCATGTGCAGGGTTCATGATTAAACTGGTTTACACTTGAATTTCTTTGTGCCAAGCCAGGTTATCAAGCTGGCTTCTATTCCTTTTTGATTGTTGTCTCTATTCATTATCAGGTGGCACTGGAGAATGCAGATAAGTTTTAGGTGCCATTTGTGTCACTTCTTTGTTGCTCATTCTTTTATGAATGGGGGGGTTATGGTGCTGCTGTTTTGCAGGGGTTCAGAGGAATCAATCTGACCACCTGAGAACATCCATCACCTGTTCGATTAGACAATGCAGTCAGTGAGCAGGGAAGAGCATTATGTGGCACACATCTCCTTTTCATGAATCTCCAAGAAAAGAAGAGCAAGCTGGAAAGCAGAATGTGTCAGATATAATTGGTTCACTTTTCTTGGAAATGATACTGCATAAAACACTTCCATTTTTAGAACAGAAGTCAGAGAATCTGAAAAATTTGGTTATCAGTGTAGGCCTTCTCTCAAAAGGAAAATTTCACCTACATTGTAGCATCTATCAAGTTTTTCTGCCAGAATGAAGTCTATTTATATTTAGATTCATGAAGAAATCTTTTTTAAAAGGATTTGGATGATTTTTTTTAAGAACTCAGTACTTGCTCTGTGTTTAGAACTCTGATATTTAAATCAATTAAAAAAATAATTTTGACATAGTTGTCTGAGAAGGTGACAGTGAAGACACCTGTCTCATTAACTATATAGAAAGGATGGAAAATTAGCTATTCAGCTATTTAAATGATGATTCTGACATTTGAGTTCAGAAATTTTAATTCCCATTGAAAGCCACATTCAAATGTGCACACAGTAAACCATAGAAGTCTCTTTTGTGCATATATGAAATTTTTCAGCAATATGAGAATGAAAGGGTGTTGCAGATATATTTTATTGCTGGTTATTGCTGGTAAATTCACTTAGCATTAGATAAAATACTTTTCTTGCTAGTGTTTGTGGAAGAGACTGTGGCTTTATATCTATTTCAAACATACAGTGCAGGGAAGTATTCAACAATTATCAAAGATTTACTGGCTATTGTTTCTCCTACAGTTCACATGGAACATATTTTAAGAAGCCGTGGAGGAGGCGAGAAACACTTATCCACACAGTTTCTGGCTGTCAGGTTTATGTTTTTGTAGTCCTTGTTACAAATAGTTAATAACAGGGAAATTTAGGGAGGGATTCAGTTGTGGTTCTTGATCCTTACACAGGCAACTTTTCTGCCAAAACAGGAATGTCAGCTGGCAGAGGATTGGCAGGATGAGAAACAAAATAGTAAAGGACATTTGAGGATAATGAGGAGAACACATCTCTCCAGCTGACTTCTGCTTTATGTTCCTCTCTTTCTCAGGCTGGGATAAGATAATGAGAAATGCTTCCTTTGAATTACGGACCCTTCACTGAATTAAAAAAGGTGTAATGGGAGGAAATATGACTAATGAAACTGCTGAAAGATGTGCTTTTCTTTGAGTCACTTGGTTCTTTGCACTTTGAAATACTTCAGGATTTTTCCTTAGCGGATGGTGGCTTGTGGGATTTACTGTGTTCAGCAAAGTATGGCTGAGCCAGCCAATGGAGCTGCAAAAAGATGAAATGGTTTTGTATATTCATCCAACTTTTCATATGCAGCCTTGCTGTAATTGAAGTGAGAGGCAGTGCAGTCTGACAGACACGGTGTGCCCTGTGGTCTGATTAGAGCTTTGGGCATTCAGCATCTGGAAAACCATTGTCCTGTGGAGTTTTTTCCCCTATCCTTGGATTTTCCATTGTTTTAGTTTTTCATGATTTATAATGTGGCTGAATCAAAGGTCTTGGTGAGAATTGGAATCCCACTGTGCCTAGCAGTAATTAGATGTGCCTGCTTGTGTGTTTGTGTTTGTGTGTGTGGGCACCTGCACATATGGAAGCACCCCTGAGTGGAGGAGTCTGGGTCTAAAAGACACAGGAATAACTGAACAGTAGGGAAGCAGGGAAATGACGTAGGAATTAATCATCTGGCACTGATTAATACACTTACTTAATTGTATCATGTTTGGTTGTTTGTATTGATTCATCTACAACCAGATGGTGAAGTTTAAACATTTGTTTGGTATTTAAAAATGTACCACAATGTTTTGCACAGACAAATGTTGATACCACTCATTCTGGGTGCATTCAGTAAACAGGGAGACTATGGTGAATGACTGAGACGTAAAAGACAAATTTTCAGTACCTAATTCCAGTGAAATGGATTTTGACCTGAATATAAAGCTGTGCTGGTTGTGACTGAGATGGAGGTAATTTTCTTCACAGTAGCTTGTATGGGGCTGTGTTTTGGAATTTTGCCGAAACCAGGGATATTTCATTACTGCTGATCAGTGCTTATGCAGCATTGAGGCCTTTTCTGCTCCTCATTCCACCAGCAAGGAGGTTGGGTGTGCACAAGGATTTGGGAGGGGTTGCAGCTGTGGCACCTGGCCCCAAGTGACCCAAGAGATCTTACACCATGTGGCATCATGCTCAGCAGATAAAGCTGAGGGGAAGAAGAAGGAAGAGGGGATGTTCAGAGTGAGGGAATTTGTCTTGCCAAGTCACTGCTACACGTGAAGGGGCCCTGCTCTCCTGAGGGCCGCTGAACACCAGCTCATCCATGGGAAGGAGTGAACGAATTCTTTGTTTTGCTTTGCTTATGTGTGTGGCTTTTGCTTATCTATTAATCTGTTTTTATCTCAATCCCTGAGTTTTCTCACTTTTACCCTTCCTGTTCCTTCCCCCGTCTCACTGTTGAGGAGTGAGCAGCTGTGAGGGCTGGGTTACCAGCTGAGGTTGAACTGTGACAAGAGCCCTGTTCCAGTTCCTGGTTTGCCTAGAACTTGCACTGCTGGGGTCACACTCCCATTTCAACCCCCTTTGCTGCTGCCAACAGCTGATGTTTTGAAGAGCTGCCTTGGAATAGATGTCTGATCTAGGCTGGAGCTTATCCTGAGAGACTTACCAAGGTTTCAACAGGAATTCTATGGAATATCAAAGATTTAAATACAATCAATTCAAAAGCATTTAAGTCCCTAACTAGTGCTCTAAGAACTAGAACTGGCTCCTTTATGCATTCAGTAGATATGGTCCTGTTACCCATTACACAGACTAAATCAGACTTCTTTCCTGCACTGAATGGTGTCATCCTGGCACCATCTATACTTTGAAGGGCATTGCTAACTCCTGCTTGCCTCAGGGAAGAAGCAGTTGAGAAATAGAAAGGATTTTTTTTCTTAGTCTGCCTTTGGATATTGCACTGAGCAAGTTAAAAGTTGATACAGGTTGTTCTTACAGCTCTAGAATGGATATAATCTGCTGGGACATGTCTTAAGTACAAATGTGCACTGTCCCTTGTAAGAACAACAAAGCAAGATAAGTCACAGAGGATGGGCCTAGACTGTCCTAAAGGGTTGAAGTGCCAGGAAGAGTGTCTGCAACTTGAAACTGGGGACTTAAAATAGAATTAATATGCTAAATGCTTTATTGCAATATACAGTACAATAAAAAGGCAAAACATGCCTCAGAAACTCATGCAGAGCATCAAGTATGTGCAAAGAAATACTTCAGAAAGGCTAGCAGGTTATTGAGACATTACTGGTAGAATAACAGCATCCTTCCCCCTCTTTGGAGTACCACACCCAATTTTTTTTCCCTGGGCAGAAGACTGTGGGGTCAGCCTAGGATGCCCCAGAGTAATGTTTTGCACCATCGTATTAAATCATGTCTCATTGTCATTTGTCTATGGATTGTCACATGGAGAGTTGAATCTGAGTTCATTTATCTTAGGTTAAGGACAGTTACAACTTCGGAGACTTATAGGGCTTTCTCCAAATTTATTGCAACTTTTTTTTCTGCAGTGTTACTGCACTGAGATTGAATAACATGGACACAGCAATCTTACATATACCCAAACAGTTGCAAAGCTGAATATTCCATTTTCTTCTACTTTTCAGCTTTGTTTACTATACCTGGATAACACAAGCTCTCCACAGACAATACATCAAGTCATTTTCAAATGTTGTGCTCTACACTGACAGGAGTGTGGCATATGACATACATCCTTATCCCTTCATGATATTAAGATCATGCTGAAACAGTGTGCAAAGATCAGACTCCTTAAAACAGTGCTTCTGCAGTAAACATTTTCTGTGGATGCCCACTGATGTTATAGGACTGAGGGTTTTTTAATGCATGATGGCTGTGCAAATCTCTGGTGGCACTATGTCTTTATGGAGGGTGAAAACTTGGGGATTGTAATCATGACAATGCGTAGGAACCACCATGTGGGGCAGTGCCGCGTCAGATGCTGTGCACATGGAATAAACCTAGGGTTGCTACTCTGAAACAGGGCTAAAAAAAGCTGGATAAAATAATCTTGTCTCAAATGGGTTGGAAACATGTAAGGAGCAAATGCCAGGAAGTGGATCTGGGTTAACATTTGGAAACTGCATACATGTCTGGAGGGTGGTTTAAGCAGTTCTATTTTTGCTTTGAAGGGGAACAGAAGCACTTTCTCTGTCCATTCTCAGACGGGAAATGAATAGTAAGGCTTAGTAGCTTATTAAATTGTTCTAGTTATGTCACTGTTTGGATATGGCAGAAAGCTGAATTGAAGTAATTTAGATGCCTTTGAAAACTTTTTTTTTTCTTCCTTTTTTTTCCTGGTGTCAAGTTTTAGGGCAGATTTCTGGGCTGATTTATCCTTCAGAGAGGACAGATATTTCAGATAGATTCTGATATACAGTTTCCTGTAAGTAGGCTATTCTTGCCCAATGACACCTTTCCTAAAGGCATCGTTGGGTACAAATTGGGACGTTTGCTCGTTTGCTCGCAGTCACTTATCAGCTGTGAATTACAGCAGGATTAGATCTCAACTAACAATCTTTGCACCTAAATTCTGCAGAATTTACAAAGATGGTGCTGTTAGATGGGGACATAAGTAGGAGTGTCTTATATTTATGTGTATTTTGTTCTATTTTGCTCTCCTTGCAAAAAAATCAGGCATGAAATGTGTGTTGAGATTACAGAGAGAGCTGGGTGTTTCATGTGGGCAGAAAACAGAGCTGCTCTGCTCCATTTGGGTAAACGTCAAAGCTCATGGGTCAGCAGTGGGTGTGAGCAGGAATGAGCAAATGCAACATCTCACTAAGTCAAAGACATCCACCCATTCCTTGCTTAACTGAACAAAGTGATTTTTCTACCTAGGAGCTGATGGCTTTGGAACCACTTAGTTTTCTTTGAAAACAGTAGTTCTGGTGCAAATACAGCTCGTGGACTTTTATCATAGCTATATCATAGATGTATCACTTTTCTAATCTTAGTTCATGGGCAATATCTTTCATGTGGCTGGACTTCACAATATGATAAACTCTGTTTCTAACTCTGTCTCACTGTCTCATTTGTAGTGACTGAGGTATTACAAAGCAAAGAGTTGACAAACTTTTTTGGTGAGAAGTTATCCAAATTGGGGTGAAGAGTGTCTTTCTAATTAATTCTCTTGCATTCCTATTAGGCGCAAGCTCTTGACTTTACTCCTTCTCAGCTGTAAAGGTAAGATACTTGAATGGGTCTGTGAAATCTATTTTTAATCATATGAGCACAAAGCACCTGATTTAGCTCTTGATGACATTGGCTTAAATTGAAAGGATATCTGTTATAGTCATTAAAACCTATGACGATTTGGGTTAAAAACTAAAATATAATGAAACTAGGCTAAAGTCAAAATAGCACAGACTTATGTAATTGCAGACATAATTGTTCCACTGAATTTCCTAAGTCATGAAATGTGCTACTGTCTGAAGTTTTTCTATAGAAAAGTATCAACACCATATATTATCTGCAACACATTTATTTTTAGAAGGCCATAACCTTTTCCATTTCTTTGACATAGTGGAAAATCTGGAAGTCTGGGTCAATTTGTCTTGAAATAAGGGCACTGAGCCCATTCCTAAACTCTGTCTCTCTTTTATTAGGCTAAATATTCCTCCTTCTTCTATAAGTACAAATTTACTTACCTGATTTTCATCCATGCATCCATCCATATGCTAATAAACCTCTCATCAGTGCAGGATTTCAGGGCTCCAGTGGACATTTGTACTAGTCTTCAAAAGGAAGGAGCTTTAGTAACCCCATTTGCTGTAATTTCAGTGCTTAACTGAACTAGATTCAGCTCTGTGTTTTCTGAAGAAATTTGATCACATCTGGATAAGGGTAATTTAAAAGGTACTTTCTCCCCTCCTTGCTTCCCCTACTTATCTGATGCTGTTAAACACTCAGATGTGTTCTCTCTTACTACTTTGTGACTTTGTGGCTGTAGTGGCAAATCACATTATATTTCACCTTCTCCTTTGGTGTGACTTTCTGAAGGTTTGCATTCTTCAGAGCTCCTTGTTTTGATCTTTCATAATGCCATGTGACTGAAAGAGAAAATGATAAGCAAGAGACTCTTTAAACTGTCCCACTGGTGAATTTCTGCCCATCTGCTTTGACATATATGATAGTTATGAATGCCTCTTTGCCTAAAACTTCTGTACCTGGGGGCTTTGTACTACTTTATTTTTATCTATAGCAAGATAACATTGGATAACATAAAGTAAGATAGTAAGATAACATTAAGATGGAACAATAGATGTAGAGAAAATATTAATTATTTATTTTAAACATTATTTAAAACCACAGAAAGGAAATGCAAGGCTTTCTCACCATATAAAAATGTTACTTTATTTGGTTACTTACTTTGTAAGAAGTTTCAGACTGACCAATATTTTTGGAGCTGTATGGACATCTAATGGTACAGCAAAGGATTGGTGAGTGTGTTTGTCAGCAATATTCCCTTCTCTTTTAGAAAACACCTATAGGTTGTTAAATCTATTTTTAGTAGACTATCTCCCACTCCAAATAAAATCACAGGCACCTAATCCAATGAAGAAGTCAGTGCAAAGATTGAGCACCCTAGATGGGATTCAGGTGTGATTTTACATGAAAGAATATCTGACCTGTGTTCTGGCTGCTTCTCTACTAGGTTGTCCTGTTTGGTCATAAAAGTCTTTTGGTCTAAAAGCCTTTGGTCCTGTGGCATTTCTGTCACACTGCCATAGTCCCCCAGACTCTCTGGGACACCTGTGATTAGGCAACTGAATTACTTACAGATTTTACACTGAATTGCCCTGTGGCAATCTCTCAAAGCCAGGATCATAGTTAAGGGACCTTGGGAAATTTTAACATCAGCTTTCATGGAGTAAGACATCCACAGTTAGGATGAAAAGCACAGTTCTTGAGCTTTCAGTGACATTGGAGTTGGAGTGGGTGTGGGTGCCTTTGTGGTCACAGTGACTATACACTGTGTGAAAACCCCATACGAAGAGTTGCTGATATTTTAATTGTAAATATGAGGTGATGCAAAAGAGAACTAAATTCTGCCCTTTGGACTGAATAAAATACTGGTCTTTTTGTACAGACTTGAGGAGAGAAATTGGCTCTGATGTGCCATCCTGCCTGGCTGAGTAGAAAGAGAAAGCAGCCATCTGACTCATAATTTCACTTATCTGCTACTAACCAGATCTCCCTCTAACATCACAGTGCAGAACAGCCTCCTAAATGGAAGGGAAATCCCTTCTTTGGCATTTAGGTCCTTTTTTTCAATACCTTTCTCTGTAGGTTACTCTATATATAGGTCACAAAGAAATGTTTTAAAGCTATCTACAGTTTGAGGAGCCATATAAGGTTTGGTTCCAGGCGCCAGGAGACTTTTCCAGCCTCAAATCTCTCATGACACTGCTGCCTGTTCTATGAGAGAAGGTAAAGCAGCACTAACTCACTGCCATGGTGGGACACAGCAAATGTCACGCGTGGACATCTGCCCCTCTCCCTTGGACAACCCAGTTTTGGATTGCCTGAAATGCTCACATGTGAGGGTGTAGCATGTGAGGCTGTGAGGCTGTTTTTTTCACATGCACAGTGACACCATTCTTAGGTGCTGATGATGCTCAAGAAATGTAATTAAGTCCTTCAAAAGCAACTGTTCCAGGAAAACAACTCTTTAGATATAGCACAGAGCTCAGAGTTTATCTTGCCTCCCTTGTTTCTGCTAGGCACAAGCATTCTGCTTGAGTTTTCAGAACAAAGCTGTTTTCCTTGTTTCTTGAGCATCATCTAAAGCAATAACAGCTCTGGTGGACACCTTATGTGTGCTCAGCACAGCCTTAATGCTATGCAGTCGTTTATACCTGTGTGAAAAGTGGCTGCAAACTGGCTGTAAAACTCTCCTCTGACCTATGCATACCTGTGGGGAATTCTGCCTTGGGAGCTTTTTATATGGTTTTCATGGAGTGGAGGAAAAGTTCAAGGCAGTTGCGTGTCTGGCTTGTCTTCCTCCACAGTGTTACTTTGCATTTAATCATGCAACTCTGTTGTCATGAAAGCACAAGGGACTCTGTAAACAAATGTATTTATGATGCACAAGTACTAATAGATTCATTCCCATTCTTTTTATTGTGCTGCCTGTGCAAAGCTGAAGGGAGTGAAAAGCAGCAACTTACTCTTGCCGACAAGTAGATGCATAATCCCTGAATGCACTAGGAAAGCTATCCATTGAGGAGGAAAGCAACATGTTTGCAGACTCCACACCCCCATTATCAGGTGATTTGTTAAAGCTGTCACTGCATACAAATCTGCTGCCATCCTCCTCGAGGATAGGGAGTTTTGAAATAGTTGGCTATAGAGTTTATTCTGTCTGAATGGAGAATTTTTTTCCTTAAAATATGCTAAAAGCCAAAATACAGGGAAGTTAAATTGTGGTAACAAAGAGCCCTAAGACTCCATTTATTTGCTTCCGTAAATAATTACCTATCTCATTTTTAGTAGCATGACTCTATTATTGATTAGATTATAATATACAACCCTTACCTTAATGAAGAAAATGCAGATCATTCGTCATTACTTCTGTTAATGCTCACAGCTGCTGGAATTTGGATTTTGTAATGCTATACACAGAAAAATATCTATATTCATCTGTCTATGCTGCATTCTGGTTTTCAGCATCAGTAGCCTAAACAAGATTGGAAATAATTTACATATACATTCCTTTTCAGCTAATCACCTTAAAACAACTCACTAATCATAAGTTAATTTTCACAGGTTTCTGGTGAGTGGGGGAAAGATTTATCCTGACTTCACCCATGGTATAACTGAGGAATATAGAAGATGTGATGCTTGCTAAGTCCACAAAAAAGTCCTGTGGAAATGGGTATGGAATGCAAACAATTGGGCTTTCTGTCCACTTTGTTAAACATAAAACATCACTTCTGCCTAGAGGTATGACTGTTAATAAATACTCGGAGGTTAATGGCCAAGTTACTGTGAATCATAGTTATATTGTGAAAAAGATGGATATCACTAAAATATTTGTCAACAGTTGTTTCATTTCTAAAAAGAAAAAAAAAATAAAAACACTCAGCAATTCATCAATGACTCTTCTATGGCTTCTCTATGTAGTTATGTGACATTAATTTTGTTGTTATTGTCTTTAGGGTGTTTCTAAGTGCCTTTGACAGCACAGGTTATGCTCCCTTCTGATCTGTGTTGACATGACAAATCTGGGGAGGATTTCCTGTTGGTGTAAGTCAGAATAGCTCCAGTTGGAATAGCTTGAATGTCAATGTGCATGACATTTAGATATTTTCAACATGTTTTCTCATCCCACATTTTGTTTCCAGATGCCAACAATTGGTGTTAGATTTCTAGACAATCTTTTAGAAAGCAGAAAGCAGTTTCATTGCTGTATTTTCCTTGAGACTATTTTAGAAGAAGGTTGGCAGTCTGAAATTTCATTAAAATAGGAGAAAAGAAAAGGGAATGTGTTCTTTTAACAAGTTAGAGAGCAAAGAATCTCCAGATTGATACAGAACTATTGGTTTCTCCGATATAATTGATTGGACCACCTGGTGCCCAAGGGCACCTGCTAAACTGTAGAGCTGAACTAACTCTGATCATGCAAAAGAGAGATTGGACTGTGCCCTTTCCTCCAGTGACTGGAAAATGGTTACCAAGAAAGGAGAAATTGGCATATATTATCTGTTTCTACTGTGCTGCTTGACTAGTTACTGATAATTCAGCAGTCTGACAGGCTATGGCTTGGGAGAACCACATAGTCATCTTAGATTACCTCTTTTAACCTAAAATGTAACAAGATGAAATGTAAGAAGTTGTGACTGAAGTGAAAATAAAATAAAATAATAAATGAAAGCATAAATGGTATCACCCTCCTGAAATGAAAAGCTCTTGTCTTTTCATTGTATTTAATTTGTGAAGCATGAGATAAGAAACCTGGGACTGCCAAGTTAGTTCAGGAAAGAAGTGGAAAAATGGATTGAAAATTTCAGAACCCTTTTTTTTTCCCCATGCTGTAGAAAATGACATTTTAAAGAACGACAACAACAACCAAAAAGTCATTTTATGTAATGTGCAGCCATGGCTGGAACTGGGACCTGAATGATTTTGATTCATTGCTCTCCAGGTTTTGGGAAGCCCTATAGAAACACTTTGGAGGACAGTACAAAAGCTAGGGCAGTATTATCCTTGCTGACAAATCAAACTTCAAAAAGACAAACTGTTCTCTATAGCACAAGGGTCATTGGTTTGTACTGAGTCATCATTGCAGAGGCAAGAGACAGCTGGTGGCACTGGGAAATAACCAATTCCTTTAACAACTGGCTGCTGTGTGTTTAGTTTGGCGTGGGTATATATACACGTAAGTACACACTGCAGTATTTTAAAATCTATGTATGTCTCTGTTGTCTGTGCTTATTACTGTCATCTTGTGAAATCAGTCCTTTCATGAAATAATTAAAGGTTTCAGGCATTTTTGCCAACTGACTGGCATTACAGGTGTTCTGGATCATATGCCTGTTTCACTTGGTTTCATAAACTGACAGAAGGTGAATCCTGGCATTATCCATGTGCTTTCACACTATGGTTATGTGGGAAATAACGTCTCTAGCCACTTCTTACTATCCAGGGAATTAATAAACAACAGCAGTGATACGGAGCAAAAGAGCAGTCATGCATTTTTCAGTCCTTTGGAAATTCCCTAGCTATGGGACCACATGCCCTTTTGTTGACTCTCCTTCTGGGAACTTTTTACACAGAAAATATCTCCAAGTAGGTTGTCTCCTTTTAATATCTGAATTCTTCATAGGCTATTTTTTTTCAATTTGTTCACTGGAGTGTGAAGGAGAAACTGTTCTTCAGGTGGAAGGCTCTTCTTTTTGGCTCCCACAGCAGCACCAAAATCCTGCTTATATCCGGAGGTGCTTCCGGGCAGTAGTGGATTCATTTTCAGTTTCAGATCAGGACATATTAGGATTCAAAAATTCTAGGAAAGGCTGGAACATGAGCAGCTCTGAGCTAGAGGTGCTGAAGAGTGTCTAGAAAAGGACAATGAACCTGACGAAGGGTCTAGATAACGAATCTGATGAGGAACAGCTGAGGAATCTGGGGGGGACTCAGCATGGAGGCAATTAGGATTATGAAGGACCATGCTCTCTACAACTCCCTGAAATGAGGTTGTGGCCAGGTGGGATCAATCTCTTCTCCCAAGGAACAAGGGACAGCATGAGAGGAAATGGCCTCAAATAGCACCAGGGGAGGTTAAACTGAATATTAAGGAAAATTTCTTAGCTAAAAGACTTGTCAAGCACTGGAACAGTCTGCCCAGGGAAGTGGTGGAATCATTGTCCCCAAGGGTATTTAAAGGACCTTTAGGTGTGGCACTTAGGGACACGTTTAGTGGTAGACTTGACAGTGCTGGGTTAATGGCTGGACTCGGTGATATTAGATGTCTTTCCCAACCTTGATGATTCTACAAATTTGTGAGATGAAGAGATTGACCTGATTAAAGCCAACTCACTCTCTATTTTCCAGGTGTGCAGCAGGGTCTCAGGTCACATCTGAAACTCCATTTCTTGTCCATAATCAATTAATAATACGTAATAATAGAAAAGGAATCATAAGGCCTGAAGTCTCATCAACCGGCATTGCTATTGTAGGACCTGTCAATGGATCCACATCCGTTTTCCTCCCATTCCTGTTGCAAATAGATCTTCCCTCATTTTGACAGGCAGTGAGTACTCTGTCGTAATAGCAGCCCTCTTCAGAGGTTTTGCAGTTGGGATGGACCATGGTGCCCACCTGATTCAGGGGCTCACTTATGGGGTCCAGCACACCATCAGCTGCTCTCATGGGTTGCTCATTCATGTGCTGCTGACAGAAAGCCTTTCCTTAGCAGGTAAGTGTGGGCTGCAAGTCCCAGCACTAGCAAGAGTTAAACTGTCAGGTTATCACTGAAGGTAGAAAGCCTTCAGCAAACCTCCTTCCCCTGTTATCTGTTTTAGGGTGTTTTTTTAAAAAGCATTTATTTTTTAAAATGGACTGAAAGAAATCACTTTCTGAAATAGTCTCAATTTTGAAAATAAATATTAGCTCTGTGATGTGTATTGCTATGTAGCTTTAGGCACAAATATGAGTATATAGCTTTAAAAATAAACACAATAAAGTTATTGTTTCACTTGTCACATGATCCAAGAGAAACTAGCCTTTGGAATGTCCCATAGTGTCTATCTACTACCAAATATCTGATATTTGGTAATTTTCTGAAATAATTGAAAACTTTAGTCATATCTGAGATGGAAACAGGCATTTCATGAAGTGACTGAATATTTTAGACATTTTTAAAAATTACTATTTTACTGTATGTCTACAAAATATACACATGCAGATTTATTGAGGAAAGAAGGGGAATCGGTGGTTTCAGTCCCCTGATTACTCCATTTTCCTCTCTCCATCTGCCCCAGCCAGGCTGTCTTGGTTTTGAAAGAGAGTTGTCTGCCAGGGAAAGCTAGAGCTTCCCTTGGAATGGAGAATGTAAACCCCCTCCTGACCAAATTATTATAATTTTGCAATTAGGGGCTTTCAGGCAAAGATATGGGAGTAGGAGTAACAGTTCTTTACTAGGAATATGAAAAAAACTCCAAATATAGTAGTACAAAAAAAACCAAGCAAGCAAGCAAACAAAAGTCCTGGAGAAACCCTGACAGGGTCAGGGATATGACCTGACACCCTGTTGGTCAGGGTGTTGGAAGCAGTCCAAATAAATCCTCCTGGAGTAACAGATGTGGTTGTGTGGAGTAGAGATGATCCTGTAGAAGATGATCCTGTAGAAAATCCAGTGGTGGCAAGATGGTCCAGTCTTCCTCCTGGAGTTCAGTGGAAAAACAGATCCCTGGATGTGTTTCCTGAGTCTTAGTTTTTATCTAGGTAGGAATGGTTGGCTCCCCCCACACTGGGTGGAGCATCTCACAATGGGATGATGTAATGTGTCATGTCATTGGTGAGCCTTCACGGCCCATTAGCAGAAGATAACCCCCGGAGGATGGACGGGTGGTGAAAGAGACAAGAAACACTGCCCCACCTGGTCCTAATGGCTGGCCCATTATCACAAGGCATCCATGCCCCTCCCCCGGGAGTTACAAGAGATAAAGAAAAACATCTCAACTGCTTTCAACAGATGAAATGGAATACATATTTTTGGTTACATAACCCAAGACACAGGCCTACTCTTCAGTGCTGTGCTTCACAGGAGTTTTCTTTGGCTTCAGAACATTTTGTTAAATGCTGCTACTCTTTGTGGATCTTGTGATAAGTTCTGCCTCCACTCACACAGAGCCTGGGGCCCACTGCTTTTTGCAGCTTGCTTTTTCTGTGGACCACCAACCTGTACCTCACTTGTTTATGTCAGACCTGCCTCTGTGCCTCCTCAATGCAGCTGTTCAGCAGAATGTGCTACCCTGATTATTGGTG
Organism: Acrocephalus scirpaceus scirpaceus; assembly: GCA_910950805.1. NCBI lineage: Eukaryota > Metazoa > Chordata > Aves > Passeriformes > Sylviidae > Acrocephalus > Acrocephalus scirpaceus. The sequence continues at coordinate 107,352,296 of OU383775.1, read as the reverse complement.
AGTGAGAGTATAGAGATTATTATGTTGAAACAAACAAAACAAATTGTGGGATTTGGATCTGGCCCATAAGAATTATTTCAAAATACTCTGTTCTAAGAGGCAGAGTGCCCATCGACAAACATAGGGCTTGACAATTTGGGTGTGTTTCTCTGTAAGGCTGAACCCTCACAGCCCAGGGAGAGATATGCTCATGGCCACACCTTTATTTGAAAGACTTTAAATCTGTAGGTTAGGGAAATTAATATTTTTTACCAAATCCGTGTATCTTTTTGGATTCTAGTTTACTTCAAATATTTTCTCATGGATCCTGAGATGTAGGGGGGATTCAGTAATTTAGCAAGAATTATTTTCCAGACTAAAGTTCTTTTACCTTAGTCTTGTTCTAATTCTGGATATCCCTCTATTTCAAACTACAGCCAGATTATATAAATTTGAGATTTAGACTTAGTAAGTCTATTTGTTGTATTGATTTTTGCATGAATTTGAAATGCAAATTCAATGTCTTTCTGGTCTAAATACAAGAAGTCATGATTCTACTTAACTGAAGAAGGAACCATATTTGGCAGCATCTAGGAAAGACGATGTATTCCAGGCAATCAATTCATGCTTCATTGGCTCTTTCCAGTAAGATAATGAATAAAGGTGCAAGCTTTCTTTTTCCTGAAGCTGATTAATTATCTCCATAAAATTTACTTTATTCATGTACTGATCATCTGAGGTTAAACAAATCCCTAAGTGTTCAATGTACTTGTAGTCCATTAAGAACAGATCTTACAGATAGATTAAGCAGATAGATTAAGCAGATAGATTAAGCATCTATCTACCCTTTTATTAAAAAAGTTATGGTATTGTTGTAGGCAACATTTGGGCTAGAAGCAATTAATCTTGTATTACAAAGCAAGATGAACCTGAGGAAAACAAAAAAAAATACTCATTAAGATGGGGTAAAACAAGATTAGTTAGATAGGAACTAATAATCTCTGTACATTTTTGTATGTTAGTGTCTGACTCCTGATACAATACTGTAAATACTTGAGACCAGATCTACAAGGTCATGCAAGCTTGAAATTAGTATTGATTTCAATAGAATATGCCAATTTCAATTGGCATATTTAATGGAATAAATTTCTGGATGGGAACTTTGGATCTTAAATTATTTTGAGCAGGGACAATCTTTCCTGTGCCTGATATAAAAATGGAGTCCAGGTCCAGCCACTCAAATTGTTGATGTTACCTGGTCTGACGATTACCCTTGTTTTTTTTTATTTTTTAGGATAATGAGCACTGTAATGTCTGAATATCTTGGAGAGACGATTAGCACAAAAGATTATAATCAGACTAAAACATCCTTCCCAAACAAAAAATATTTTAGAAGCTGCTCCATTTTATACAAACAAATATCTATCTTATATGCACTCATATAAAAGAGATTACTGTTCATTGTAGCCAAAAGAGTGTATTGGTATTATGACTAGCTAAGTCTTATATATAATATATTCTTTTTAGTCATAACGCAGGCAGAAAACTTAAAGGACAAACTGTGGAAAAGGATTTGCAGTCCTAAAAGTCCTTGGGCATTTCTGAGGAGTTATGCCAGTTATTAATTTGGCTGCGAAAATTTTTGCTATGGTTTTTATATCTGGATTGTCCTTATTACATGCAGCTCTTACAGACCTTTCTTGTGTAAATTATCAGTTAAAATTTCAGCATGTTTTGAAGTCCGAAAGAATCTTGCAGATAGGGTGTGTGAGCTTAAATGGACATAGCTGAGTGAAAATCCAGAGGAAGAACCCCTGAGTCTTAGGGGTTTTTTTAATTCAATTGATGCAGACATTAAAAGAACACACCCTTTGGCTAGATCTGCAAAGATGCTCAGGCTGAACTTATAAATCTCATGGTAATTCCAGGAATACAAATCTAAAATCCTGTATTAGTTCCTTCATCTGAGGAAATGGCCTCTAGTTGTGCCAGAGGAGGTTTAGATGGGATATTAGGGAAAATTTCTTCACAGAAAGGGTTGAAAAGCATTGGAATGGTGTAGCGGCGCGTGGGCTGCTTGGAGAAGTGTGAAGTCACCAAACCTGGAAGTGTTCAAAATCCTGTGCATATAGTACTTAAGGATATATTTAACGATGAACATGGTGGTAGTGCTGGGTTGATGATTGAACTTCTTGCTCTTAAAAGTCTTTTACAATCTTAATTATTCTATGATTCTGTGAAAGATGAACAGAGGAGTTTGTATTGGTGTCTCTGTGTCTCCACAGAGGGAGTCAGGGAATACATCTGGGTCAGTAAAAATTGCCTGGTGGAAACATCTATGTTCCTCTGTTGGCTGTGATGATGCTGTGTTAGCACTGATACCTAGTGTTAAATTAGGCAAGAGACATCTGGGCTCCTTTCAGAGACGTCTGCTCTACAGAGATCCAGATTCCTCCAATCCAAACTTTGATGACTCTTTACAAACTGTACTGGACTATCCTAGGTTTTTGTTATGGCCAATGGAAATGATACCAGGCTGACCACCCCCAGCAGAAGTTCAAACTACACTTTTAAGCTGTTGTGGACCAAAGAGGGATATCCTGAGAGACATGCCTCATTTTAATGTCAGAGATTTGGAAGAATTAATCTGGCCTGAATTATGATATTTATAATCCACTAATGGCTAACAATTCTGTCTAGTGAGGTAGTTAAATCCCCTTGAAACCCAACAACAGTGTAAAATTATGACCAGCTTCCCACAATAAGGTGGTCCTTATTATAAATTCTTTAAATTGTTTTTTTGATGCTTTACTTCTTTGCTTACATGTCTTATATGAATGGCCTACATATGTGTGGTAGAAAGAGAGTGTCTGAGAACGTGACTCTCCATGGGACTCAGAATCCACCTATATATGGCTATTAAAAGTCACAATCTGTATTGTGGAAATGGTGAATTTCTGTCAGATAAAGGAATGGAAGTGGGTGGAACTCACACTCTGAACCTCATACAGCAATGACATGCAACCTCAAAAGACAATGACATAATTGTAACTTCAAGTATTTTAAATTTCGGAATATGTTATCTAGATATTATTACATCAGTACAAACCACCACTGAGTTCTTAAATCCCCAGATAAAATCCAGAGATGACATTTAGACCTCATTGAAATTACCAATAATATTCTCAGAGAATTAAGATTTTGTACTGTGGGTTTTCCAAATGCTCAGCACCACTCAGATTATGGCCTTTGTATTGAGTTGTCATCAGACTAAGGCATTCTCTCCCAAATATATTCATGATGTCTTTTAAGTGAAATGAGTTTTTAATTTAAAATATTTTCATTCGAATTTGAGGTAAGGGCCATTGGTTTTTCTTCTTTTAGGCTTTGATAGAGAAAAATCAGTAGACAAAGGTTGTGTACCATTTACTACAAGTGAAGGGCTAGTTGACCTCAGCTGAACCATTGATGAGGGTGAGACTAATGGGAAAAAAATTGATCTCTTCATAATTTTTCAAGTGAAGGATGGTAAGCTTAAAAATCTCATTATCAACACTGTTCTTGGGAATAATAAAAAATATCTGTTAAGTCAATTTTATTAAGCTCTTCCTAGGTGTAGAAGGAGTCTCAGTTGTCAATCACTATATAACCCAATGTTGCTGATGTGTAGGTGCCACACAAAGTGACTGGTCATGTCATTCTCAAGTTTCTAGCAATGGAATAAGTAAATCCATTTTCTCAAAATAAAGAGATGCAGTTTAATAGAGGGCATTAAGGATTACTCTTCAAAGGAGACCTATGAATTCATTTGGGAACTCACATGTTCTTTGGCCTCTCACAAAGTACAACAGGCTTTTACTTTTTTTTTTGGCCATAAAACATTTATCATAGGACTCATTAAAAAAATCCTATTAAATTATGTTTCTGTAAGCTGTGTCCCTCATGCACTTGGGAAAACTGTGAAATATCTTTTCAATTGAAGGCACTCTTCATTTATGTGTGTAATACTTTCTTGCCTGGGGAAACAAATGATGTCTCCATAGGGTGCCTAGCTCAGCATGGAGGTACGATCTCTGTGTAACCCTGATATGTAGGACACCACTGGAGAGTGTGCCTTGGATATCAAATGCAAACCTCTGTTGATTGAAAGAAAGGACTGGCTTACCCTCCTGGAAGCAGCTACAGCAAAAATATTCTCTGTGGATCAAATGAAAGCAAACAGCAAGTCTTGGATGGAGGTAACACTTCTGTATGGCAGAACAGGATGGTTGGGGCTGAGTTGAAGACTGTCCACGCTGTTAAACGGTCCCTGGCTGCCACTTTTGTCCTGACCAACTATTGTTATTGCTAACAATTATATGGTCAGAGCTTTTAGAACATTCTCCTCATGGTATGGGTTTTGCTGTCATGTTTTGGAAAGTGAGAGAGTTTAATGACATGGGGATGGCCAGCCCTGATTAGAGGCCCTGCAGGAACAGTTTTATGCTAGCAATAGGAGTAATACATGCAGCCTTTTCAATAGAAAAGATATACTGTTGTCCATGCTGTTCTGGGTTAGGACTTCACTTATCACATCTGAATTCCCATCCTAACTCAGCTGCTGCTTTTTGGCTTTGGTCAGATCCCTTCAATACTCTTTATCAGTTGACTTCCTCTGCATGTTTTTGATAACAGAAACTAATGTATTTCACAGGTATCTGAGAAATATATATTTTATATTTATATATACATACACACACATATGCACGAAGGTATATCTAAGGTATGATTAGGTATCATAATTGGAATAGTCTGTCATTTTCAGTGCAATTATTATTTTCTCCAATTATTTCTTACAAAGAATTTATTAATTCTTTTCTTTATTATGTACAGGTGTGCCCATGGAGCAGATACAAACACCATTCATGCTTAGCAGTCTTGAATTGTTCTTAGTAAGCAATGCATTGTACAAGTTTAGGCTTTTAATACCTTTGAAGAGGCCAAAATATATTATTTTTTTATTAATTGAAAGTATTTAGTGAAGTTTTCATGCGAACATACATGAGTCTATAGGTTTACCTCTGAACTGTTCAAATCACAGTTAACTTTACATATTTGACTTCTTTATCTTGATCACTTAACTGATCACTTATGTCACATGGCTTTCTAAGTTGTATTTGTAAAATTAACTAAAAATGAAGGGACAGGTGTCATTTGTGGTGCAGGGTGGTTTGCAATAAATTGTGTTCTATATGTATTTTATAACTATTCATATTTATAACTATTCTCACTATGCCAATATTATTTTAAATAACATCTGTTAAGCTAAGTCAGGGATTATCTAAAAGAACTTTCACAGACACCCTTTTTTCACTGCTCTAATAAGTGGGGTGAAATAATGAGAATTCCTGCAGAACGGATGGCATCGCTCCTTGTTCTCTTCACAAAGTGTCCACCAATACTCCCTAAGGGGACTGGTAAAGTTGCTTAAACTCTCTCAAAAGGCAATAAAGGGGATCTCACTTTTAAAACATAGCCTAGGGAAATACAGCAGCACATAAATTCCTTTGGAAATTGCTTGTCAGGTTCATTTGGAATGGTAAAAGCCAGAATGAGCTTCCAGCTAATAATTATTTCTGAGTGGGAGGGTTGTTGGAGCTCTGGGGAAAAACAAAAGATTTGAGTGCTAGTAGTGAATTTGTTTCTGGAATGCTTTTCAAAACAGAAAATGTGTGATTTTTTTTTTTTTCCCCCCACCCATATTTTTAAAGTCTGCTGCAGCACTGGCTTGCAGCCACCAGGGACATTATCATTGAGTTGGCAAGGTCCTGGATCAGGCCTGTAGACCCCTCACAGTCAACAAGGGAAAAAATATCTAATTTTTGAGTTGAAAAGGTGTGTGACCTCTTACAACTGGCTGTTTAAGTATTACATCTATGCAAATGCCATTAAGAAGCAATGCTATGTAATTATCAATATGCAAGGCTTAGTGACCTGGTATAAAAAACAAACCAAAACAAAATAAATGCACTTAGGTTTTGAGAGTAACAAATGCAGCTAAATGCTTCCTTAACAGGCACTGATTCCCTTTTGCTGCACAGTGAACTGAGTAGACAGTCCCAGAGATTTCACTGGGCTTTGATGGGTGGGACTCATCAGCCTAAGTGTAGATATGTGCATCTGGCCTATAGCTTACCCTCACTTTATAGTCAGGGATGGTAAAACAACATTTTTTTTTATGGTTGGGGTAGAAAGCAGCTTGGTTTAAGATGCATTTTGTCCCATCGTAATTTAGATGTTTGAAAGAGATTTTGTGAATTCTGTCCTAAAACTACTAATTTATCTCCATAGGCTCTAAATGGAGCCAGTGACCAACTGAGATGGAGATGAATCCCCCTCTCACTGAGTGAAAAGGTCAGCATCTGCTGTTTATACAAGCTGCTCTTTACTTGAGTTGTGCTATAACCCCACAAGCATGAGATTCTGCTCCTTGCACAAAGTGCCTCTTAGTGCCCCAACAGCATATACAAGGCAAACTAATGCAAATGGGCAATTTTCTCCTGTCAAAGTTGTGGAATTCTGTGGTAAATGATTCTTGGAGCACAAGAGGTATTTGAAACTTTAAGCTCCGCTGAAAAAACTAAAGTAATTTTTGAAAGTGTAAAAATAATTAAACACTGGGAAAAAAAAATGATTTTCCATTTCAAAGTGACATTTCAGTTGGTAAAGTAGCAAACTTTGGTCTTTTGAATTTCTCTCAAATCAATGAGTAAAGCACCAAAATAAAATTTATTCCTTATCTGAAGTATCATTTACATTTTTTTAAAGATGTATTTTTATGACATTGCATTTTGTATTTTTTCCTCCTCAAACAGACAAAAAAATAACACCCCAAATCAGATCTTCTATTTCCTCAGTGCACAGTAATGTGTGTTACACCCCAACAGGATGCTTTGTCTAAAGTTCATGTATTTGTAAAACCTGTGATGTGTTTGCTTTATCTCCGTATTTCAGCACTTGTGCAGTCTTTGCCTAGGGGCAGGTTTTCATCAAAATTTCTTGAAGTGCTGTAGCAAGGGACTACAGACACAAATGGCTTTTAATGTTACTGTCCTCAGCAGGCTGCTGTAGAGCTGGGGCAAACCCACATAAGTCAATGAGTTACCAGAACTCAAAACTTGTGCAGCAGTTTGGGACATTAAATACGGAGATTTGCAGATACCCACTTGGTTCAAGTGGGGACAGTAAATAGCAGCACATCCACTGCAGTTAACAGAGCCATATTCTGGTAACACTTTCTACTTCTCACTTAGTGGCAGCACAGTTCAGCCTTTTCCATTCCTTATGGCAGGGCCTCCCCCTGATCATGCTTTTGGCAGTCAGGGGAAGCTCCTTATTCTGGAGAGAGGATGAGGTCTCCCCTGTTTGCCTTCTGTTCAGCCCTGCTCTGTGTTGCATGCAATGCCTCTAATGTATTCACTCAAGCAAACTTCCCAGGGAAGCCCATATATCCTTGAAGTCAGGGATTCTTGGTTTCTTTTTTTTTTTTTTTCCTTCCTTTCTTTTTTTGCCCTCTCTTTTCCTTTCTAGAAAAAGATTCATTCTCTAGTAGGCTGAGAACAGCCATTGACTGCGTTCCTGTGCTGTTGAAAAATCACTGTCAGAAGTGTTTGCTGACATCTAATCAAGGCAGGGATGAGGGATTTCTTAAAAACAGTACTTCTGATGCATGTCAGCTTGCTTTGCTTGGTCAGTTGTTGTCACCTCAGCTTTAAAGAATTTTAATTACAGTAGCTGTTATGAACACATTCCCTTAGGGAAATATAATTTTCTTATATTTGAATTAATTTATGTGAGCAGAGTTTACCTTCTCCTTAGAGCAACTTGTCTCACGGTTTGAAATCTGAGCTATCCAAACTTTCCAAATTTGTGAGCAGATGCTACTGGAGGGACTCCCCTGTGTGCCAGTCATTTTTTTTCCCCAAAAGGATATGTGCATGCAGGCAGGCTGTGGGCATACAGCTGTGCATGAGGAGGCTGAATCCAGCCTCAGGAGCAGGCAGCTGGGAGGCTCCAATGCAGCCAGAAGGGAAAAAATCTCTTACTGAGTTGTCATCATTGCTCTTAGACAAACCCCGGTGACCTCAGGGCATCTGCTTCATGCTAGAAATTTTGGAATGAAAGTTTTTATGTAAAAATGCGTAAAATGCAATCTCCTGTTTGCCCAAATTCCTACTGAAAACAGGAATTTCATCTCCAAGCTCTCTTTGGCACTTCTGAACTGTTTTTGAAAGTTACTACAATCACTTATTTATTTGCAATATGTCAGAGCTGTGCCCCTGTGGAAGTTACATCAAGTTGTATTGGTGGAAAGTTAACGTAAGGGTGCCTTAATTTAAACGTTTGGATATTTTCTCTGTATTTCAAGACATTTGGCAATAGTGTTTATTTGTATACAGAAAGAATGAAAACTTGCTTGATATGGGAATGTGATTTTTCATTTTAAATGCCTTTCTCTCTTCACATCTCTCTCGGATTTCAGTTACAGATAACTGCCCTCAAAGGATGCTTCTCCAACAGCTTCATATTCTTTATTTGTAGAAGTTGCAGTAGCTCTTCGGTTCTTAAGTCAATGACAATAATGGGCTGATTAATTTCTCTTCTGCCATCCTCTACTTTGCACCTTCTATAATGCTCCTATTACCATGATCAGTACTTTTATCTCAGGGGACAGATGAATTTCTTGTATTTATGACTGTTTAGTCTGCATGGCTTTTTTTTTTTTTTTTTTTTTTTTTCCCAGAGAGCAGAGAATTGCATTTCCAGTTTATTCACCTTCTCATACCTTCAAAGCTGTAAGCCATGTTCTATCAACCATAAATGCACTTGATTCCTTGGAGTACATGCTCTGAATTTACAACAGTTTGGTGCAGAAAAGTCTTTTGAGACATTAATTTTGTAATTCAGTTTATTCTACTTGAATTATGAGCCAAGTAATAAATCTACATTATTTATCTGCACTGGTGATTTCCAGCCATTTGTGTAGGCTACTCATTGAGGCAGCTGTCTTCAATGTTGTATCTATTAAAAGATATTACAAAGTTTTTCCTTTCCCTGATTGCACAGCTTATGTTGTTTGAGAGGTCTTGTTCAGACTTTCAATTGTATGTATTCCTATAGTGTCTTTAAAACTGCCTAAGCAACTTCTCCATATCCAAGCAGCGTGTACTTTCTCAAGACAGATTGAAATCTCATTAGAGGTTTGCTTTTTGAGACGTGAATCTTCTTCAGAAGGGAGAAACACCATAAACATTGGATTATGAGTGGCTAGGCACAGATTGTAGCAGATCTTAATATGAAGACTGAGGATTTGGGGCAGTTTTTGCATCAGTGTCCATCAAGAAGATTAGACAGAAAGAAACAGCTGGCAAATTATCAGCAGCTACGGGTGTGTGGAAATGGAAAAGGACAGTTTAGAGGCCATTCAAGTTAGATGAGTTGTTCTTAATTAAATCTCCCACATAAGACCTAAGAAGTAGCTGTAGTTCTTTAAGCTCTGAGGAGGGTCACCAGAGGATGGGTAAATTATAGGCCAGTCAGGTGATCATCCACCACCAGGAAGATACTGGTGAAACTCTTAGAGCTAGGAGTCTAACAGTATGAAAAGCACTGTGTTAGTATAACTTGACAAGATCAAATCATGTCAGACAAGAATATTTTGCATGTATAATTAGGAAAAAAAATAGTGACCAGGAGAAGAGATGTTATGTAACTTGACTCTAATGAAAATTGATCTTGTCTAACAGGACACTCTAAGTAGCAAATGGGGTGTATAAATCTGCCATGAAGTGAGAGCAAAACTACTGGGGATAAAAAATAAATGAAGGGATTAAGGGCCTACTCTCAAAGTGAAAGAAAGTCTGCTTGCTCTAGGAAGTCTCCTGGCTTGGAGTGTATGAAATAACATTGATCACCTTGCAAGGTGGAAGAGGGAGGAGAGCTGTACTATCTGCAGACTCTACCAACATGGAAGGGGATTGCAAGCTCTTAGGAGGAGAAATCTGAGAGACTGAAAGCAAGATTCAAAAAGATTCATGTGTGTCTTGTCATGCTGAAGAAAAATTCTCAGGGAAAAATAGGACACAACTCCTCAGTGAGGAGAGAATACTATCCTGAGGAATAATTAATTGTATACATATAAGAAAGAGAGCACTCTTGGCAAAGCAGAAGTTAAACAGACGCCACTGAATCCCTAACTGAATGTGAGTGAAGAAACTCATGCTGTGAAAAGTAAGCCACATACTAGAGTATATGGCAGACATGCTCTAAGTTTTACTCTTCTGCTTTACTCAGCATTCATAAGACCTTGTTCTGTTCCCAGTTTTTAGCAATGCACAGTAACAGATGGGCCAACTGGAGGGAGTCCAGCAGAGCGAGTGCTGGTAATCCACAGATGTAGAAAACATGACCTTTAAGGTGAGATTGGAGGAATTTGTTTTGCTTAGCCTAAAGATGAGAATATTGAGTAGGATGTGGTAACAGTGCTTTCTAGGACTGCCAGCAAAAGGAAAGAAATAATCAGTTCCCTGTATCCACAGATGTGACAGGAAATAATAGCTTAAAATGTAGCATGGGTTATTGGGGTAAGACAGTAGAAAAAATCATGTCAGTCTAAAGATAGAACAAATCTCTGTCTGGAATGATTTAGATACAGCAGATCCTGACTTTGGACCAGGGCTGGATAAGACAAAATTCTCAGCCAAAGGTATGTTCCTTTGTGGTGAAAACATTACTGCAGCAAATGAGGCATGAAGCACCTCACTGTCCCAGAAGTCACACACTTGAAATGAGGCACAAAATAAGAAGTTGAAAGGCACTGGAATAGTTGATGGCAAGATTCCTTTCAAAGCCCTATTTCTCAGCTTTAGAGCATGTCTTTACATAACTTGATTAGGAGTGCTTATCAAACCTGATTTTGTTTTATGACAAGGTAACCCACCTGGCTGATCAAGGAAAGCCAGTTGATGGAATCTTTTTCGATTTCAGTAAAGCTTTCTATACATCTCTCACAGGATCCTTCTGGACAAAATGACCAGCATTCAGCTGGATAAACACATCAGGCCATGAGTGAGCAACTGGCTCATGGGTTGGGCAGAAAGGGTGACACCAGACTGGCAACCTGTCTATAGTGGGATTCCACAGGGCTGCATCCTCAGCCCTGTGCTCCACAACATCTTCATTAATGACCTGGATGCAGGACTGGAAGGGACACTGAGCAAGTTTGCAGACGATACAAAACTAGGAGGAACTGTTGACTCCCTTGAGGGCAAGGAGGCCCTGCAGAGTGACCGTGACAAATTAGAGGGTTGGGCAATCACCAATGATATGAAGTTCAACAAGGGAAAGTTCTGGATTTTGCACCTGGGATGGAGCAGCCCTGGATATACAGACAGACTGGGGAATGAGATGCTGGAGAGCAGTGCTGCAGAAAGGGACCTGGGAGTCTTGGCTGCTGCAAGCTGAACATGAGCCAGCAGTGCTCTGGCAGCCAGGAGGGCCAACCCTGTCCTGGGGCCAGCATCACCAGCTGGGCAAGGGAGGGGATTGTCCTGCTCTGGGCTGAGGCAGCATCACCTTTATCCTGGAGGATGTTTTTAGTGCCACAAGAGAAGAAAGGCATTAAACTGTAAGAGACCATCCAAAGGAGGGCTAAAAAGAAGGTGAAGGGCCTTGAGGGGAAGCCGTATGAGGAGTGGCTGAGGGCACTTGGTGTGTTTAGCCTGGAGGAGACTGAGAGGAGACCTGACTGCAGTTACAGCTTCTTGTGAGGGGAAGAGGAGGAGCATGGATCTCTACTCTGTGGTGACCAGTGACAAGACCTGAGGCAATGGCCTGAGGTTGTGTCAGGGGACGTTTAGGTTGGACATTAGGAAAAGGCTTTTCACCCAGAGGGTGGTTGGGCAACTGGAACAACTCCCCAGGGCAGTGGCCACAGCACCAAGCCTGACAGAACTGAACAAGTGTTTGGACAATGCTCTCAGGCACATGGTGGGATGCTTGGGGTGTCCTGTGCAGGGCCAGGAGCTGGATTGGATGATCCTTGTGGATGCCTTCCAACAACATATCCTGTGATTCTGCGATTCTATGAAAAGTGCCACATAAAATAAGAAAAATAAATAAAACCATTGTAACCATAGACTATACAGACAGAGTTTGTTCCTGGCTGCACATGCCCTTTTACTGAGAAAGAGGATGACTGGACTTGAATATTTCTTGCTGCTCTCACCTTTAAGTTGTGCTAATTAGGCTCTTTTATGCATTCTAGAAACTTTAATTTTGCTAAACAGATTCAAACCCCAATGATTAAACTCTGACAGTTCTGATATTTTTCTTTTCAGAATGATTGCAGACGCAGTGTTTTTAAGAATTGTATTTTTCAGAAAACACCGAGTGTCACCTCTTGGAAAACACTCCTACTTTGCACACAACTAAATCTTGCCCATTTGAGCCCAAGGATGAGAAAGGTAATCTCCAGAATTTTGTAAGAAAGGCTAACATAGAAAGAATATTTTAGAAAAAATATCAACTAACATATTGTTATTGTTATGCTATGGCTATAATGATGATATAAACCTTCTGCCCTTAATGCAAATTTTATTAATTTTCTCAGCTTTTGTTTAAAGAAAATTATTTATTTAGACTTTTAAATATGCTGATTTCTGTAGGGTTGTGCTGGATGACTACCTAAATTACAGAAAATACTTTTAAGTTGCGTATAGCAAAGAAACAGTAAACCACTATATCTTTTTACCAAAATATTGTTTTATCCTTGGCAGGAAAAATAAGCACAGTGACTGATGGATGATTCTCCCTTATAAAATTAGAATGTATTTTGATAGATTAATTATTTGTAAATACTTTTGCATAAGGGGAGAATGGTACAAATGTACCAAATGCAAATGTAATAAAACTGCTCTTGGAAATGCTTGGAAATCCAAAGATAGTTCTGTTAATGAGCAAGAATCCAGCCTAAGAAGAGATCAGGTAAGAGTGACTCATTAGCAAGCCAAATATTTTCTTTCAGTTCATGACTTTTTCTGTTGCATGCGTCTTTTCATACGCCCGAGTCTCTCCTGTTCCCTAGACATGGCCTAGGCTATATAAGGTTCATATGAAAAACCCATTCAGTCCTATATTCATATAAATCAAACTAAGTAGCTTTTCTAATGATTTAAATGAATTGCTGGTAATCTGTTTGTAGTCACTCATATGGGTTTAATATGGATCTGTAACTGTTCAGCTTGTTCCTACATCTGTTTCTGCAATTTAGGGAGAACATCTTCTTGTGCTCTATGTGAAAGTCATTTCCTATAAACAGAATGAGCCATGAGCTCTCTATTATGAGGCATTCATTTGGAGAAGGAAGGAGAAAAGACATAATGGCTCTGAGGTAGTTTCATGGTGTATTCACGAGGAGCCATTCTCTCATTTCCAAGGTTGTATCTCAGAACAGCATTAAAACACCTAAAAGACAACTCAGATTTTACTCACTATATTGCTCATTTTCTGCCATTTAAAATCAAGTTGTTTTGTCCCATAACCTCCAAGGGCAGTATGTATACAATTAAGGGTTGGTTTATGAGAAAATATCACTGGTCCTAGGCTATTTTACTTTCCCAATGGGTTCTTCAAAACACAATGTTCCATGTTGTCTCTGAAACCTGTAAGCTGTAACTCTACTTGCTACTTAGAAATGGAACTTTTCAGAGCATTACCACTGTGGTGTAGATATTACTTTTATTCAGCCAGCAGGCTAAATGAACAGGTAAAATGGGTTTCTACTAATATGAACAGCTTTAATTGAAAAAGCTGTCCCCATTAGAGCAGATTATATTATATTTCTTTATGCAGAAAGATGTCTTTTTCATTTTCTCTTTCTCTAGAAGTATGGAAAAACATCTGTCCAGCAGGCAAGTGATTTTTAACTCAGCTTTAAAGAACTCTCCTAATAAATAATGTATTTACACTTGGCAAATATAAAGTCTGGAACCTTTTTTAATCTATACAATTTTTGAATGCTGCACAGAGGAGTGGTAGCACATGTAATGGTCCAGAGTCCAACTTCTGACTGCTTCTGTGTGCTGGTTTGCCATTGGTGCCAGCATATTGCATCAATTTTGAAACAGCAGAATTCATTCTCCCAAAAATTAGATGTCAGTGGAAATCCTGGGGATGCAAACTGAGAAAGGAGTGGTGGCTGTTATCAGTGCTGGTATGGGACCATCTCCTTGTGTGCTCTCTGACCAACTAGACCCAAAGACTGTGGTAGGACACCTGAGTCTTTTTATGCTGGTAAAAAATCTGAGCTGATCTAACAGGAACTGAATTTAAGTTCAAGTTGCAGTAACTTACATAAGAAGAATAATACTTGGAGGCACAATATAATATCATCTGTTTTCTTGAAGAACTTTATTTATTTTGTGCTCAGCCCATTTCCCATTTTTTCTTCATGCCAAGAATATAATGCAGACTCCCATAGCTTGATAGTTTTCCCTTAACAGCCATCTCAGGGCACAGATGATTTTGAACATCTCTGGAATTTTAGCACACAAGTTAGATGGATTTGTTACAATGTTCAGCAGTAAAATAGCTAACAATGCCCCCATTGAAATAGAGGTAGTTAGGTTTCAGACTTAACATTTTTTTGGAAAGTAAGGGAAAAGCCATATCCTCAGAGCTGTAATTTCAGGTGTTTATCTTTGCAATGTCCCATATTTCACTCTCATGTTTTCACAGTCATGGAGATTACTGGTTTCATAATAATACAAAAGTAAGCTGAAACTCCTCTATAGGAATGTATAGCAGAGCATGGCTAATTTTGTGGATGGGGCTCTGCAGAGCATAGCTCAGGCTGGAAACAGATGTACTTTTCTCAGCCCAGCTCTGCTTGTGAGGAGATTACTGTGCATTGGTGCTGACTTGGTCTTATTTTCTAGCAGGACTGATTATGTGAGTTCTTCTTCACCCATTTCAGTTACACAAAGTCATATTAGCTTAAGTAATAGGAATAGGTCATGGTTAACCCAGTTTTGTTGTGGTGGTTTTTTTTTTTCATTTTTTAAATCAAAATGGGTTAAGGAATGACAAGAACTGACTTTTGGAAGCTGTGATTTTTGCTACAGAAGAGAGGCAGAAGACAGGTAGATGAACCTGATTTCAAGGGTGTGCACTGGTATAAAACTTTTGAACAGTTTTGCATGTGACAATGGGAGAGCTCCCTAGATGCTCTGTCTGCAGCAGGAACAAGAAGGGAAATTTCAGTAAAATGTAGCCCATGCTTGAAACCTCAGGACAGACAAAGAGCATCCACCTTTTTTGTCACAGACATGCTGAGCATAGTGCTGAGGAGAAGTGAACCATTTCATTCATTTGAATGCTTCAGGCCAAATGTTGAGATTATAATTGGTAAATTAGGATAGTGAAAATCTTTAAATAAAAAGAACATAAAAATGTTAACAAATGAAGTGATGAAAAAATTGATATGACAAGTGAAAATGTGCTCTAACTATAAACTAAACATACAGTTGCTCAAGCCAAAAAACACACATAGTATTTGTATGGAGCTTTAGTAGAGTCAGAATCCAAATGGTAGAGTATCCTCAATATCCTGAAGTATAAATACACAGGAAAGTTTGGTTATATGCTATAGATATTCCTTTGGTAAGTGTGGTGCAGTGAAATGATGTGGTTAGGAAAACAGTCCACATTATAAATTCCTGAAATAGACAATGACAGCTGAATACTTTATTTAAAGCACTATGCTTCCTGAGACTTGAGAAACAGACCAATGGCACATGATCTACCTCACAAGCAGTTTTGGATAATAAGACAAAGAAAAATAATTCCAGACTAGAGTTTTTCAATGAGTAGTAAATCTGCTGAAAAATTTGTGAGAGATTGAAAAATCATCTAACCAGATAGAATTCCCTTTCAGCCTTTAGCTGAAAAGAATGGAGAAAATTAAACCTGGGGAAATGTTTCACCCTGATGTTTTGAAATAGAATATCTCCTTGAGGAAAGGGTGAATTTTTTTCCTACATTTTTAAAAAGAATTATGTGACAGTAATAAATATGAGGCTCAAATTCATTCTGCAACCATGGCACAGCTCAGGCCTGTTGCTGTGCAAACCCAGTGCACTTTAGACATGAGTTCCCTGGGTGTCCCAGGAATTCCTCATCCAGCTGCTTAGATTAGATAATAGACTGATCTGAATCAGTGGAGAGACTCAAGACAAGGTGAACTTAACCCCCAGCCTGGTTCACCACAAAATATCTGATTATCTGGCACAGGAAGTCTCCATGTGGGAATTTCAGCCTATCTTTTCCCAGCAGCTCCAACTATGTTTGGACCAATCTCTATCCTCAAATATGTTGATTAACACTGAGAGTGGAGGATCTGACCATTCCTGAAGCTTCTTCAGGTGATTCCTGGTGCAGAATTGATCAAATTGGACATCAATATGACCCTTCAAACAGCCAGTGAAAATTCCTTCAGCAGATGCAGAAATGGTCAGGTGGGAAAGTCTCATGTGTATGGCAAATATAGATAAGAGATGTTTTTATGTAGTATGACTACATGAAATGATTCCTCTGCCTGCTGGAAAGTGGCTTCCAGCTAGTCTCGGCTGCCCTGGCTGGGAATTGTTTCAGATCCAGTTAGGCAGTAGCAGGCGGACCGGCCACCACCCCCCGGTGGGTCAGAGCTACACGAGAGCTGTTGGTGAGGCTACGACAAAGGTAGGAAAAGGAGACTTCGTGGCAAGATGGAGTTTATTGTCACCTGCTCATCGTGCAGGCGAGGCCACAAAAGTCTGAACAAGAGGGGTGGGGTGATTGCTTATAAGGGACCAGGAGAAGGGGTGGACACAAGAGGGAAAACCAATCAGGGGAGTGGGGATGGCACACAGACAGCGAATAGGAAACGAGGGGTGGGGGATTTCCCAGCCTGCTCCAATCAGGGACTGACTTCCCAAGATCCTTCTGGAAAGAGGGGAGAGTCCTTCCCAGAGATTGACAAGCACAGGTGCTGGACAAACAAGTGCAGGGGGAAACCACCAGGAGGAAGGGATAGGGGAACATGGACTAAACCATTACAGAACAAATGAACATTAACAATAAATAAAAATAGAAAACGTGCCGCTACAACCACAGATTAAATGGGTGTAAGAATTTAGTATCAGAACAGAGGTTTGGAGAGTTTCACTCTGAATAGCTGAAGGTGACATTACAAGGAGCCTCAAAATTCCCTCATCACCATCAGGCATTGACCAACCATCCTGTTTGAGATGTTTGGTTCCCTATTGGAACGTCACCTTGTTCCAATAGATCCAATAGTTTCAGATTCTTTTAAAGATTCTGTCTGTGAGTGTTCAATAATTCCTCATTTATAAGTCCATTAAATAATAGGGGGGAAAAGAAACATAAAAGCTAAGCAACAGTAGACAAAATATGTTGGTGTTAGTCAAATCCATTTTCTTCCATTTTATCAGTCTTCTCTCCTTTCCCAAAAAGAATCATAGAACCTCAAATAAAATGAAATCTCAATCATACAGGAATTTTTAAAATTAGGCTTTAATTCCCCATCTCCTGTTTCTGTTTCTGCAGTTTGTGCTCTCAATTGATTAACACACCTCCCGCCAAACTGTCAGATCTTTCTGTTAAATAGCTGAGTTTAAATAGAATAAATTCTACATGCAAAGCTGGGAATTTTATCATAGGTTTTGTGCTTTTATGTCCAGTGTCATTCTGTTCACTAAAGGTGAATAACTGTATCCATATGACACTTTTTAGAAGGTCAAGAGAAAGGTCAAGGGCTTCCTCCAGGAAGCCATATATTCGCAAACCAGGTATTCATAAACATCACTGTCTTCTGGCACTTTTGCCTCACCATAAACCATCCTAATCATGGTAATTGCAGCACTTGAGACAATATCCCACAGATGTGACCCATTCCATTGTGAGTTTGTTCTACTCATACAGCATATTACATTTAATAAAGTTGTATAATATAATTTAACCAGCTGTTGATTATATTTGGTTATATTGAGCACTGGAGAAAAAGAATCTGTTTCATGGGCTGCAGCAGAGGAAATGAGAGAAGGAAGCAGCTAAAATTTTTACATACCTTCCGAAAACTGGACAGGCTCAACCCAGCTTCTCTGGGGTCCAACACCTTGGCTGCTCAGGGGTACAAATGCCAGACAAGGTAACTGCTTGGGATGTGCTGACTGCTGTGTTTTACTGACTACAAATACAGCTCTGTTTTCCTGCAGGATCTCTTTTGCGAGCTCTTGTTGCCAACATCTCCTATTTAGGGAGACAGAGAACTGACAGCAGGATCCTGGGCAAATGTTTGACCTAGTTGAATTACTCCTAGGGGTTCAAGAATTGTTTAGAGAAAAAGCACATTATCAAGTACAGCAAACCTTTTCAGTCCTACAGAGTCAGCACACAGAAAAAAGCCATATGGACTTTTCAGCTCATGGTGATCTGGAAGGACCTCAGGTACTTCTGTTTATAAAACATTCCGGGCTTTGTCTCAGTTTAAAAACCATTTGGCTATAGGAGATGAAGACTTCAGTAAGTCAGTAAATACAAACAAAAGCCTTTTCAGCTTTTAAAATATGCCTCCAAAATCGGAATATACTGAGGCAGCAATAAAACCCCAGGTTTTAGGCTACAATTCACTCTGCTCTTACCCTAAAGTAACTAAGGCAAAAACTGAAGTCAGATCACATGTAACTACTTTTTTCTTCCCATGTGCTTTGGTTTTATTTGGTTCTTACTCAGAAAGCTGCTGTGAAGAAAGTGAGAGAACAACTTGTGATTTACACCAGGTAATTATAGCTGCTGCCCCGCTGTTCTCTGCACAGTATTCCTCATGTCCTGTGTCGATAGGGAGGAATTCCTTTCTTCCTTGCATTCCTATCCCAGACCTGGCTGTATATCAATGACTGATATTATCTGTGCATAGCTTTCTATTTACATTTGTATCCTCTAAAACCAATGAAAAGCTTGAACAATACCAAGCATATACTGTAATCAGCATGTAAAGTTTGTCGCGTGTCCCAGGATCTTTGGATGAAAGCTTTTTATATGCATCATTGCTATTAGTTTTTCCTGCATCATTGTCAAGATAAATACATAGTGTTGTTTAGCACAATGTACTGGAAACTTCTGACTTGCAAATTAATCTGAAATGTAGAACCATATAAAAACATTTTATGCATCTAGCACTGATGATTTAATTTTTGCTCTTGAGAAACAGTTGAAAAGGAAAGTTAGCAATACATATACACAAGTTAAAAGAACACATGTAATGAATTAAAAATCATTGCCTTCAGTTAGACGTTGATTGTCACTATGGAGCAGTGCCTGTGATGGGAATTAAATTGGATTAACACAGCCAACAAAAAAAGCTTCTATTACTGATAAAAATAAAAGAACAGGACCTTTCAAAATGCAAAGGCAGATTCAGCCATAAAAATATTGTAGAAATCTAATTCTAGTACTTTTCATGGAGCTGAGCATGTAATGTCTGCTCACATGTAAAGATACCCTTGAGGAGGAAAGGCAGGAAGAGGTGCTTTATGTTTATGCTTTGGGTTGTCTCTGTGGAAGGAAACTAAAGAAGTTATGAGGTTGATTAAACTTAAGTTGTCGTTGGCAGTTATGCACAAATCAAGAATGAAGGTTGATGCTTCAAGGTCTTTCTGGTAGCAGAGATGATATTTTAAATAATTTTTATATATTCCATTTTACTCAGAGGTGTCGCACCGTAATATGTTACACTCTCTTATGCTGTGTTAAGACATTTTCAGGAGGTCCACATGAGATAATATGGGAAGAAATTTGAGACACATTATTGTGAGGAATGGCCCTTTAGGCTCTGTGAAATAAAGACGTTTTGCTTTCTGGGAATTTCAGTAAACTGTTTGCTGTGTTCTTTATCCCTGTGAACAAAGTCTGAATAAGCTGGAAAACAGCTCTTTTCCCCTTAAGTCCTGCCACTTTCAACTGTCACAGAGATTCTCCACCCTTTTTCTAGCCTTGGCTCCTGACCATAAAAGATGAGCCCCTTGGGCAGCTCCAGTCTAGTTGTGGACCCTAACTATAGCTAGGGAAGAAAATAAGAGAAGAATCCTTTTGCCTGGCCAGTCACTGTGACAGACTCTGGCCAGGTGGTCTCTTCATGGCCTGCTCTCTGCACTGGATGAGAAGCACCTGCTGTGCCTGTAAGGGGATATTTGTTCTGAATATAGACCTTAACATAAAGCAGAAACAATGCCCCAGGGAGACCCCTAGAACTACACCCAGTGAAAATGAGCTGAAGGGTTGCTGTTTGTGCCTGCTTATTCATTTCAGGTTAAGCTCTTAGGGGAGATTCAGAGGACATCTGATGAGTCTGTGCTGGGTGGTGTAAGTGTGGGAGCACTTACCCTCAGTCCCCATGGTGGAACACTCCCATTAGCACAGCAAGCCCACACAAAGACTGGACCTGACCTCAGGGGCCACTGTTTAATTTCTCCTTTTTCCTTCCTCTCTCTCAGTGGTTTATTTTCTCATAAATGCTCTAACTGCTGGGGTCACTAGATAGTCTTACAATTACACAGACTTTGTTCCTTGCTTTAAACAATTGCTAGCCCTTTAGGAGCCAGATTTGTCAATATAAATCGTTGGAGTTAAAAGTTCATGAAATGGTGGGAAGATCTTTTGTGTGTGTGTGTTTCTGAGAGAAGGATTTTGCCTCTAAAGTGGAACAAGTAAGAGAATGTGAAAGCTGGAGAAGAGACACCTGTACTGCTGGCAAGTCTTCTGCCAAGCCTCACAGCAAACCTGGCAAGTCCTGTTCCCTAAGACAGAGACTCACTAGTTAACCTCAGCAAGGTACCCCAGATGTAAACATCCATTTCACTAATTCTGTTCTTGTGCTACCATAACTTTGATATTAGCAGGATGTAGTAGTTGTTTGGATCTCCACAAATCCACAGAATGAGTAGTAAATTTTGCAAGTTACTACTTTGATATAAACGTTAATTATTTTAAACCAGTTTATATTGTAACACAGAGGTTTAGGCCACTCCCTGTATAAGATGACTCATCTTAAAATAGGTGCCTCAAGCCAGGAAAGATGATCCTTGAGTCGGCCTTCAGTGAGCATACAACTTGGGTAGATAATTTTGAGCAGATCTCTTATTTTTAGATGACTAAAGTTAAGATCTATATTTCACGCAGCAGTAATTTTCCTATAACTATCCATTCAACCTCCTTCCTTGTTGACATGGAAAGAGCATAAAATGACAGTAGGATGTTTATTCCTCCCTTCTCTTTTTTTTTTTTTCCATGGAGTGCTAATGAGGAATGTGATCCAGTGGCAGTGGTAACATTTGAATACAGTGGTTGCCGGAGTGAAATAAGCAAACTCACTTTTCAAAGCCAGCCAGATACATCAGCTGGGAGGAATAGAAGCAATTTATATTCCTTAGATAAAAAATATTCTGTTAAAAACACTTCTGAAAGATATTTATATGAAACTTCTCAGTGACAGAACCCTAGTCAAAAATCTATTCATCTTTCCCTAAGAGAGGTATCTAAGATAGGGCAGATGAATCACCTTCTGGAGGTGCCTGTCTCTGAAGACTTCTATTCAGACATTTTTCTTTGTCTGTGTTGGGTGAGGTAAAGCTCTGGCAACTGCTGACTTTAACCCCAGTAAAGAAAGTGGCCAACTAGAAAGAAGAGAGAAAGCAAAAGATGCTTTGTTGCAGGTGACATGAAAATGCCAGAATAAACTTAGAAATAATTAAAAATTAAATGCTACCACCTGGGAAATTATTCAAGAAGAGGTCATAGGTTTTCAGCTTCCTGAAGAGATAAAGCTCACTATTCTGGGAAATCTAATATTAGTAAGAGTTTTAAATGCCAGAAGAAAGATGTCCTTGAAGAACTTCAGAAAAAAAAAACCCCAAAAGAAAAACCAACAAATCCAAAACCCAAAAAATCTGCAAAAAGCCACTTCAGATTAGATTCTCATTTACACTAATTTTTTTTTAGCATATTTGCAGCATGGACTAACCTTGCAGTAGGTGCAATTCCACCTACTTCCCACTAATTACTAAAATGGTATCAATTACGTTTTTTTGAGATTGGGCTTTCCTCCTTCCCAAATACGAGGCTGAAACTATGAGTTGAATTTATGAATAAGAAAGTATCTATGAATACTCACAAGAATTCAAATATATTCAGAAATTATAGTTGTTTTTTGTTATTAAATACAAACAAAACTTTTATCAAACTACAATATAGTCTGTTCAACCTAAGCTGCCATCATGTAAACGTTTCTCATATGGAAACAAATGATTGCAGGTTCCAAATATTTTCATAATTATCTTTAAATAATATACCATTCAACAATATCCAGGATAATGTTTCATTTCTGTGAATTTCTAGCCCAAGCAGCCTCAGAGACCATAAAGAAATAATGGGACACAGGATAAGAAATGAACACAGTTCAGCACTGATTTATTGCCTCCTATTTTTAACCTGGCTTCCTAAGAAATCAATGCCTATGCTGCGTGTGTGTGCAGGTATTAAATTGGGCTTACTGGACAATTTCAAGTACACCTGTGTGGAAAGAAATCTCAGTGATAGTAAGGCTGAGAGTAATCTCATGTAACTTTGGATGGCTGAAAGTGTGGATATGTCCCTTTGAACTAAATATCCCAGGCTCCCTTCATAGACAGTAGAAGTGAATCATCACAGTATATGGTGATTTATGTTATCTGTTCTAGACATTTATTCTAGGAAGGGACAAATTTTGCTATAGAAAGAGGGATGCTCTAAATGTGGCAAAATACAAGCACTGAGGCTTCCTCCTAACATCTGTTTTCTGTGAGGGTTCTCCAATGTGTAATAAGAGCTGAGCTCATACTACATCACTTCAACTGGCATTTTGTGGTTAAATACAAAACCACTTTGGTGTGGTTTGCATAGAAAAACACTTTAATCATAGAGATAAGTAATTTTAACAATTACACAGCTCCCCTGTGATGTGGAAGAGGTGGTGTGGTCCTGGTGAAATGCCAGAAGGGTTAATGTAGTGGTTCCAACTCTGCTATACAACATTCTGGAACAGGGTTGCAGGTCCTTTATGGTCTTTTCAGATTCCTGTCTCCTCCTGGAGCTGCAAAAATAGTCCTAAATCCCCACTCCATGGACACAGAGCCACTCATAGTCTCTCTGGTTCCTAAGTCATCCTCCAATATTCTTTATGAGGGTGGAAAATATCTTTCTGTTGATATCCAATTCAGGTTTTCTGATTTGCTCTCAGAAAATGGCTATTTCACTGTTGTTAGTGGTCATGACCTGCGTATTCTGAACATGGTTGCCCTTCTATACTATCAACAAGTTCTTACAAGGTTTGGCTGTTTCCTTGAATGCACTAAAGTTATTCAAATTCCCTCCTATTCTGAGGTACAGGAACTTTTCAGGCCCATTATATTATTTAATATACTTCTGCCTAAACTAAAGCTCGATAAAGTTTGTCCATTCCTACTAAAACACAAATTTGGTTAAGGTTCTATCTTCACAGTTCTGCTGACTAGGTTTTACTCTTGCTATCTGCTATGTGATGTCATCATGCTGATTTTTTCTCCCGCTCCTGTACTCACCTGACCACCTTGCTCTCTTGCAGCCCTGCTGCTCATCAGGCTTCATTACCCCAGCTGGTCAGGGGACTATTTGTCCAAGTAGGACAGCTTTAAAAGCAAAGTCTAAGTTTTTCGTAGGATACTGGAGGAAAGAGACCCATCGCCTTTATAATCATTTCTTGCAGCCATTTATACAAAAAAGCTGCCAACCTGACTCTATAGGAAGACACAGAGGTACTCTTGTTAATGCTTTTAAATAGTCTTCCATCATACCTGAAATATCTTTTCTCAAAGGCACTTGAATAAAGCTCATGACACTTTGACTCAAAAGCTTACATTATGAGCTGGTAATAAGGGTGCATAGGAACTCAGGTAAAATCTGTCTCACTGAAATCTAACAGTGCAGTAGCTCTTAGGAAGATATTTATGAGAGGAGTTGTTTTTGTTGGACTTGCCCCAAAAAACCACCTTTTCCTAAGGAGCTATTTAACATCATTTATTCATTATCCAGACCATGACAGGAAATGTCTGATAGATTGGTAGAAGGGAAGAAACCTTAGCTGTTTCTATGGCAAAACTAAATAGCTTTCTGAAAAATATGTTTTACTCAGGCTGTTTGAAGAAATTCTTTGGCCTGGGTGAATGACAGCTAGGAGAAGGATTTGCATTCCCTGATCATGCTTTTATTCTAGGCCTGTGCAGAATTGTATTAAGCCAATGATTACAATCAAAGCTAATGGCTTTTGGACTTTACGTGATTATCTGTAAGAGTCAAAGAGGAATTTTTCCCCTCCTGCCAAGTTTAGTCTTTTTTTTAATTTTGGTTTTTCCCCCCTCAGAAGTAACAGAAATAAGCAGTAGCTGGGTGTTGGATAGGTCACTGATTTGGTACAGAGAATTCTCACAGGGGTCTGAGTGGTTTATTTTCTCACACACTCAGAGTCACATTTGTTTTGAAATGTGTAGTTGAGAAGGAAGTTTGTCCTAGATTATTCTGAAAGGGCCTTTTTGCTTTTCACTTTCTTTTTCACTTGCAGATATATCTTTTTAATTGACACACAATCAGTTTTCTTCTTTCGTGTGCACCTTGTCCACCTTGATTCCTACACTGTTATACCTCTCAGGTTTTTGAGGACGGAAACATTCATTAAAATTATATATGTAGGCTATTGAGATAAAATATAAATTTCTCAGAGAGACCTGAAAACAGATGAGGTGGCCTAATTGTTCCCTTTCACTTTTTTTTCTGTGGAACCATAGACTCTACAGAATTGTCTGCATGTTGGGAGTGGATAAATTTAATCAATGCTCAGATTTAGTGGGGAACAATGGTTAATCAGATCTACTGATCTGCAGGAAAGTAATCCAAGTACTTCAGAATCTTGCTATTAAACCAGGGACTGAATTATACCCAATGTTGTAAATGAAGACATTTCTTTTTACTCAGTGAATTTTGGATGAGCTCCCAGGTCTTAAAACCCCACAGTGCTATTGCATTATCCTGATCTTTGAAAAAGGTAAAGTTTTTTAATGATGCCATTTTTTTCCACATGGCAATTTCTGCTAGAGAACTAGTCTGGAAGAGAAAAATTATTGGAAAAGCTTCTTATTGATGTTACCTCTAGGCCTTGTTTATTTCTACTGAGTCAAAATCCAACAGTAGTGTGCTCTCAATAGTGTAGCAGGTTCTTGTATTTGGTGTTCCATTTCATTGAAGATATGCTAAAATCACTCTTTTTTTTTTTTAAATGAAAATATTTTAACTACACATACTCAAAACATTACTGGAATAATTTTCCAAATGAATAAATTGTATCTTCTTCCTCATTGAACTTCAAATTTGAATTTGTATGTTTCTGCAATTTCCTGCCCTTTGTTTCAGTGACCCTCTTTCAACCTATCTTACTCACCATAATTATTTGCCTTATCTGCCAGTGAGGACTCATCTTACTCTCAACCATAATTACTTCATTGAGCATTAAAGTGAAAAGGCCATTTCTCTCTTGTTGTTAATCTTTTTCAGATGTCAAGTTATTTACAAAGCCTTTGAATTAGTAATGTTGTGATGAGAATTTTGGTAAATTATATGTGAGAGAATTAGGCCCATTATAATCTTGAATTCTCATTTGTCCTGAAACATTTTTTCTCTTCTCAGTTTTCTAGGCTTTGCAGGAGAGGTTTATTACTGTTTCAAAGTGTTCTGCCTATGACATTCTGCTTAATGATAGCAGGAGATATGACCCAGCCAATGGTACATTTTCCTGACAAGCTACTAGGATTTCAAGTGTTTTTCTTTTTTAAAGACATGAAACTAAATGATTATGAATGTGGCTGTAAATTCTACCACTCTTAACAGGACTTAAGTCTTTCCATCCAATAATAAACAAAAAATCGTTTCTTTGAAGATACGCTTGTCTTGAAATTTACACGGTTGTACTAGTTTTATAAATTTACATTTACTCAGTGAAAAAAGGCTTGAATTTTTTTTTTCATATCTGTTAATTTTGAAAGTTCATTTCCATCAGTCAGAAAGCTCAAATGTTACTGAAAAATCTAATTTATGTTATTTTAGAGACTGTGAATTTAGTCACTAGATTTATCATACTTAATTTTAAGCATGTTGTAGACATGTCTTTCTTATCTCTCTGACTACCAAGGAAGAGCAGCTGACACCTCAGGTATGAATCTGATCTCAGGTGAGACAAATTGCTCTCTGAAAAAATTGCTTTATGCTGACCATAAAGGAAGCCTACAGCAAGAAGTGTCCCACCTTCTGAACTCTGCTGTGTGCTTGCATCTAGTGGGATGAGTTTGTGTACAAGGTAGGAAAAATCCTTACCTACCCTTTTATTTACTGTTTATCTAGGATTATGAAAAAGATCCTAGGAATTTTCTCTGGAAAACTTAACTGACTTGTAGGAATACTCATGACTCATGTCCAGAGCACTGAAGAAGGTCCAAAAAGACAAATTTCATAAAAAAAATTCCTCTTACTTTTATTTAGCCATATCTGTGTATGTATGTATGTGTGTGTATATATATATATATATATATATATATATATATATATATTTTCATCTATGGGCAACTAAATGAAAATTACACAGTTCTGGTAATTTCAATTATTGTCCCAGTGCCACAAGTGATTTTTAATAGAGTCTTTACACATAAGCTGAACCTTAAATTATGGACCTTAGAGTGTTAAAAGACGCCTGGTATAGAATAAAATACACCAGCAAGAATTAGATACACTCACTGAATTTTGTGAAATTGAATGTGGTAATATTGTGTTTTGATGCTTAAGATAAATGCTTTCTGTTCTTGACATTTCTTTGATGATCAAAAAAGTTCTTGCCATCATCAGATTTTCTAATCTGGCAGTGCAAGGCTCCCAGCTACACCTCAAGAAAAATGTAATTAATTGGCGTGAGGGCAGTTGTTTTCTTCTAAAATAAAACTGTGAAATCACAGAATATTTTTGACAGTAAAATAATTGTGTCCAAAGATCTTGGTGGTCCAGAAGCAGTGCTGTACCTCTGCTTTGGAGTGAGCTTTGAAAGTGTCCTTCAGCAGTTCCTGTTTCCATTCTTCATTTCTACAGGACTGGGAAAGCCCAGTCCTTTAAAAAGGCACAGTCCCTCAGAAAAGGGGCATTTTCTTTTTTTAATGATACTCTGGTGTTCATTTATTATGTTCTGTAACTGCTGCATTTTACATCTTAAGTCAACAGCATAGAATCACTTAGATTAAGTAAAGAGAATGATTTTGAAAGCTCTTTATTATTCTCTAAAGACAAAAGAGCATGGATGTTAAGGATGAGACCTATGCAATGGAAAGTCTTTACCAAAATTCAGTGGAATTGCCAATAGTCCAGGGTCTGAGTTTTCATACTGCATCTCGTGATGGAAGGTCAGACCAAACCTGTACCTCAACAAACACGTACATGAATTATAATGTAACACCTGCCCCGAGGTGGTCTGATCTTCAGAGGAATGTGCTAAGCTGCTGCCACTTTCTAACATTTTCACAATTTTCATTCCATCTGTTCCCCTGCTGGTTTTTTTTCACTGCAGTATCCACTCAGCAACATTTCCTGGAGCAGTGTTCTTCTGACATTCCAATGTTCCATCACAGTCACAAGCACACATCAGGATGTGTCGAACCAGCACAAAAATCATGAGGCAGCACAGCTGCTGGATTTTCCTGATACGCCTGGAATGTTGCAGAGCAACAAGAGACTTGGAAGGTTGCTTCCATAAATCAGCTTTTGTAACTAAGGCACATGGTTTTGGTATTCTTTTTTTTTCTTGATTCTTTACTTTGCAGCTTGCTGTGCTATGCAATCACTTGCTCCAAGGAAATCAATTAGTGCAATCAGCTTGGATTTTCTTTGTTCTGATGATAGATGTTTTTTTGAAACTGAGAATTAAACATATGGAAAGAGTGCTCTGTTTTATATGAGAACTATGGTGAATCGAATCACGGAATGTTTTTCCATTGTAATTTAAACCTAAAATTTTGAAACAAAATGTAATCGTAATTCTTTTATCTTTTGAACCAAAAAATATCCAACCATGGTGATTTGGACAAGTGACTGATAAAATAGATTTTTTTTTTTTTGCAAAAGTCCATGATATTTTTAAGTTCGTAAAGAAAGACTATACAATGTTTCCTGATTGAAACAATCAAGGCTCCTAAAAATGTCCTCACAGTTGCATAAACGCATAGCCATGCTGAACAAAGTTCCACAATTAATAATATACCTCAAATATAGAGTTTGAAAATCCAGTCCTAAACTTAAGAAATTATTAGGAGATATTGCTCTTTTTCAATGGCTAACTTTTTGTGTTAAATTAACATAATTTGATCTTGAAAGCTATGCGTTCAAGTGAAAAGGTTTAGCCTCTACAAACTACTGATTTCATACTATGTAATAAAAGTTTAAGAGGAAATAGTAAGCTTTTATGCCAGAAGTAGAAAATTGGATGGTCTGTGGTAGTGGCTTGGAATTGACACTTGAGATTTTTAATCTACAGCTCACGTCTTGTTTAATTTATACATCAGTGTAATGTTTGAGTGGCTCGCCACCACCAAGGGTTGGTAACTTTATGGCTATATTCAGGAAGGGAGAAAAAAGAACATTCTCACACAAACTGATTGCTTTCATCACGTTTAATTAGTTGCCTTAGCACTTGTATAAAGAATTGTAGCTGGTGTTTAACTGGTTGGGTGGCTTACACCAACAGTGAGAAAGGACTGCAAAAAGGGAAGGTGCAGCAGCTGCTTGAAATGGAAATATTTAACTCTCTTGTGATAATAAAATAAAGCTCAGCATGTTATTAATTTTTTGAAAAAAGCAGAGTATACTCTTCTGGAATACTTGTGCCATCTGCTTGGGAGTCCCTGTGCTGCTTTCAGGCTATATTCTGAAGAAGAGACTGAAAAGTTTAAGTGGTCAGATGTTTGCAGGGAGAGTTACTGTACAAAAATAATTTGTACCTTTTGAACATACAAGCTTTTATTGCATACATCCGTGTCTGTTTGTGTTATGGAGTAATGTGACATTTCCTCAATATCCTGAAGTCCAAAATATCCATTTTATGTTGTGGATTGTGAGTATGTACATGGACATACATATACAGACATAGTCAAAAGCCTTACTATTATTGCAAATAACAAAATCAATTTAAATGTTAAAATGGCATAATATCCTAATCAAAATTACTCTTTTTAATGTTTTTTAAATAGTTAAAAAGACTGAAGAATTCTCTTCCTCATTTCCCCCATGGAGACAGAGTGAAAATCCTCTTGAGCCATCAGTGAGAAAAGTGAGCTTTCCCAGGAATTTGAAATCCTTTTCTGGCCTCTCCTTGGCTGAATCTGGGCTACAAAACATAATGGGGCATTAAGATGTGAGAATTGCCAGTCAGGACGTCCTTGCCATATATTCCCTGGACTGCAAAAGAATACTGGGTGCAAAGCTTTATTTTAAATCAGGTTATCTAGACTGGCACTGGAACTTTTGAGTACAGAAGCTATTAACCTCATCTAGATGTGGCCTCGGCTGCAGTTATTAATTCTGTTAAGTCAGAAATAACTTAAGCTTGTTACAATCTGATATTTTCAAAAATGTTGAAATTAGCTTGATGATTGGCAGAAAGGCCTCATAACAGAAAACAAAAGTGTAATTGCAGCTGGTCTGGAGAACATATTATGCCTCTATCCATGTAAACTGTTCCTTTATGTCAATATTATAGCATTTTGGTAGAGACCTCTGTGGAATATTCCACTGCTATTGCCTATGATTTACTTTTTTTTACATGTATGAAAATAGAGTTGCTCAAGGGCAGAAAATTTGGCATCATTTTATAAACAAGCATTATAAACACAGAGAAAAGGGATAGGTCATTTTATACCAAATTTAGCTGCTCATTTAGGGAGATAAAAAAAGAGTAAGTGCTTATCCATTAAAATCCTTCTCTGTTGTCTCAATCATTTGGGAGAAAGAAGTACAAGAAAACCATTGACTTTGCTGTTTCCTTTGGGAGAAGCACAGATGTGGAAGAACAATTTTTAACACCTAAGTGAGGCAGCTTATGAACTGTGTCTAAGTTCGTTCAAAGCCTTTCAAAATATGGAGTACATTTCCACCCAATTCACATAATAACTCAGGCTATGATTCAACATAACATTTAAGAATGCAAGTAGTTCCTCATCTGTTTAAAATTATATTTGTGCTATTCACTGTATTTCTCTGGGGTCTTATTTCAGATTTCACTTTCTCATAATTCTTATATATATATATATTTATAAAAACTACCAGCTTTATTCCAGCACATTACAAATTTCTGTGTGGAGGCTTTGTTTTTGAAAGATGTGATGGTAAAAGGCAATGGCAGCATAAGATTTTTCTCACCTTGCTCTACCAACTGGATTTGTCTGTGTTTAGGAAGGGCTGCCATTCATTCGGGATACTGATGTGGTCTGATACAGTCTCAGGGCTTGTTGAATTTTGCCCTGTTTACTGAGATTGTGGATAATGTTACCAAATAATTCCATTTTTTCCATGGTGCTTTTGAGAGCTGCGTGTTCTACTAGGAAAAGAAAACTCTGAAATGCAATAGGGTGTCAAAAAGCCAACTTTGTTCCTGTTCTTGCATTTAGTCTTAACTTCAGAGTCTCTGGTAGTCTCAAGGATGTTAAATTTTTATGCACAGATTTTTAGCCTGCTTTCTACTTCTGCTGTAGGAATTGTAAGTTATGTAAATCATTGTAGAGAAAAATTGTAAATCTGAAATATTCCCAAACTGTTGATACCATCCCCCCCTGCCCTCCGACCTGGGTTGACTGCAATAAAATGTAGCAAAAAATGATTCTACATAAAAAATAAAATCTTTGTATACTTTAGGCTAAAAAAAAAAAAAGGTAGTTAGACCCAGTCTTTTCCAGGCACAGGCTGGGAAATCATTGCCCTGTTTAGAGCTGCACCCTTCCCAAAAAAGCCTGAGACCCAAGCACACTGAAAAAATGCAGTCAAACCCATGGCCACCCTCATCATTTCAATACTAAAGCAGACAAAGAATTCAGATTTCAAATTCTTCCTTCCATTAACCCAAGCTATTAGCACTTCATCCAACATAGTAAGAACCCCCAAGAAGCTGGTAGGTCACTGCAGTATACATTTGCTGCAGTAAGGGTTGAGGAAAGACATTTCACAGGGCAGGCATTATGGAAATCATCAGAGGCTGCTGGAATGTGTGTGGAGGCAAAACCATCTGACTTTCATAAAAACCCAAGCAATCAGGCAGCAATGAACTATTTTTGTGGAAATAAAATATTATCCATTTATGAATTCCAGATGGGAAGGGACAGCTGTCGAGCTTATGACATCATTCCCCTTGACATTGGAGGATGGAAAGGAAAAACTGGGAGTCACATGTAAAGTATGTCAACAGTGATGACAGAACCGGGCAAAAGATTGTGGAGATGTTGGGCAAAGCTTTTGGTATAATGGCTAAGACAAATAAGGTCAAGTGCACACTAAAATGAAGGGGAAGCCACAGGACAGAGTTCAAGAAATTAGTTTGCAGAATATTATCTGTTGTACTTTGTGTTCTAAATACAGAAACCAAACATCAGGGTTATTAGGACATTTTATGTAACAAGAAAGTGGTTTATGATTTTTTGTTATTTTCAAAAATGTAAAAGTCACTATTCCTTTGTTTCTATAAATTTTGAGAGCCTTATCAAGCCTTTTAAAGATTACTTTCTAATTCCTCAATATCTAGTTAATGTCTTGATTTTTTTTGGGGGGGGGCTCATTTGTGTTTGCAGGGCTTTTGTGTGTGTGTATGTTTGGTCTCTTTTCTTTTTTTAAACTGTTAAAGAAAATAAAGTCTTAGGACTGAAGAAAGTGATACATTTTTGCAGGCACAAGGGGATTGTGGAAACTTGTTTGCTCTTAATAGGAAGAGGTAAAAGACAGTCAAAAATTTGGTCCCGAGATGGTCTCTTAAACTAAAAATGATGTAGAATTTTATGTGTCATCCTTATCCAATGGTAAAATATTCTGATGATCCTGGGCATGGTGGATGTAGGAAAGATTAATATTTCTTGCAATTCAATTACGAGAACCTTAATAATGTTCTAATTGCAAAGGGTTTTCTCTGAATAGCAAGAACTCTTGGATAACTTGTCATTAGTTGTATTTCAATGTCTAATTCCCAAAGACAAGACTGGTGCAAGCAATGATTCAATGGAAACTGCATTTCTATGGAATAATAAATGAAAGAAAGATAGGGAGAAGAGAAAACTTGGAGAAGATAGCTTTGCTGAATGAATTTTGACTTTGTCACTAAACTTATGTGAGTGGCAGACCTTTAGAGATAAAACAGTGTATGAAGGTACCATCTGCAGGAACTGGGAGGTTGGCGGGTGTCTCTTATTGAGCTACAGGCATCAAAAGTGAGGCTGACAGCCCTAGATGCTGAATTTTAAGGAATACTTTTCTCCTGCAGGCACAGACAAATGGTCTCTTGCAAATGCTATATTGCAGGAAGGCACCTCAGAATGTCAGGCAAATCTTTGAGTTTCTTTCTTTTCTCCTGTCTCACATCTTCCTATCAGCCTTTGGTTAACCCTCTCCACAGCTCACACGCTACTGTTTTTTAGCCTGGAATTGGTTGGGATTTCTTAGGCTGTTATAAAGCTATTAGAGAAGCTGTCAGAAAGATACTGTGACAGTTCTATGTTTCATTTCAGTTTAGGGCCAAGCACAAACAAGAATTTTTGTCTTTTTAAACAAATATTTCAGGGAATAAACACCGTGCTTATTACATAAAAAACCTGAATATAGGGCACACATTTTTAGGTATTTTCAAATAGATTAGTAAGGAATTTCTTGTTAAACACACAAAGGTTTTGTAAACAGCCAACAATATTATTTAAAAACACAAAGTAGTTCTTGCTTATGCCCACACTAATTGTAAAGCTTACCAGAACTCTTCTGTCAAACATGTAAGATTTCCGTCAGCTGGGGTACTTGCGGGTTTAAGATTATATAACTTCTTACAGAGGCACTAGTTTTATCCAGTCATCAACCCCATCTCATAAACTCTAAATCTGCCGGTGACACTCCTTTGTCAACTTGCCATAGACATTTCTGCTCTGTCCACAATGCTGAACCACAGCATAGCTCTGCATGGAGGTTCTCACCCATTTTTTTGCTGCCTTAAACCTGCCTGCCACATATGACCACGTGCTGGGTCTCATCTCAGGGTTATGATGGATGGTTCCAGGCACAACTATGCTGAACTGTTTGTAATACACTGTCAAGATGGTTGTACTGTTGGTATTGTTGGTTCCCCAACTTAGCTCACCATATAGATGCTGCCTTCTGGAAGTAAATTGTGCCAAGCTCTCATCAAGCCATACCACAAGAGATGTGCTGACAAGCCATGGTGGTGTCACAAGGTGCTGATGGCAAGTCATTGTAAGTAGTAGCATGATATGTAAACATATTGGCTAGTAAATCTATGTTATTGCCAAATAAGGCATCTAGGACAGTATCAGACCATTCAGGAGGGAAGATAATTACCATAGTCAGAAGAGGAATGATTCCTTCCTCCTTTAGGAAGGATTTAATATTGGTGGGGCTGTGCACTAATTATCCCCTGTTGCCGGGATGCTGTGGTCCTACTGTAATAACCACGTTTCTTCTTCATGTGCCCCCAGCTGACTCAAGGTCGTCTGACCCTGCTTGTTTGTCTGGTTTGACACTGGTATGGAGAACACTGCTCAGAGTTACCTGTTTTGCATTTCACAAATGTTTGCAGGACAATGAGGGATTCAGACCTCTCTTGTTAAGACCCCTTTCACAAACTACCC
The DNA here is from genome assembly GCA_910950805.1 of Acrocephalus scirpaceus scirpaceus. Classification (NCBI taxonomy): domain Eukaryota; kingdom Metazoa; phylum Chordata; class Aves; order Passeriformes; family Sylviidae; genus Acrocephalus; species Acrocephalus scirpaceus. The sequence goes on along the minus strand of OU383775.1, from coordinate 107,318,244 downwards.
AAGGATGCACACCAATTTCTTAGCCATATCCTTACCATTTGCTAGTAAGAAAACATCATATGTAAATGCAAAACATTGTATGTAAATGCAAAACAACATATGTAATACAAAACATCATATGTAAATGTGAAACATCATATATAAATGCTAAACATCACACTTTTCTCTACATTTGCAGGTCCATATTTCAGCTGCTACTTCTGCCCAAGGATAGAATAGATTTTGGCACCCCTGAATTCAAATTAAAGGTGGAGCTGGGCTGTTCCCCTGTTCCCACAGTAAACTCACACCCTGCTGCACCACTCCTCATATCTCAGAGGCAAATGTCTTCTCCAGCCTATTCTCCTTATAATATCTCCCACATATATGACACTTTCCTCTAAGAATCAATTTTTCCTGGGATGTAAATGTTTTACCTGCCGGGACTACTGCAAAGGATAAGAAGGACTGATATAGTTCTTCCTATCATACACTGAACCCCTAAAACAGACGCAAACTACTTGGCACGTAAATACTTTTCTGTTGCTGTGTGTGTAAACTGTTTAATAACAGCATCTGCAAGCAAAATATATGGTGTATTGAGGCAGGTTATCCAGGTTATGGGTAAGCCCTGAAATCTAGGGGTGTATGTAAGAGCACCCCAGGGACTGCTTGCAACATGAGGAGACTAATGGCCAAGAAAGAGTCTGAACAGGAAGGGCAGCTACTCTAAGAGGACCCAGACCTCATTATTTGTGCATCACAGTTAAGAAAACAGTTTCATAGAGTACCTGCCTGTTTCCTGGGACCATCTGGAATCCCTCAGAACCTGCTGAGATTAAACATATCCCCTTTAGACAGTGATGTGTGTCAGGTTTCCTGCAGTAATTGATAGAGAACACAAATATAGTTCTGGTTTGGCTGTTAAAAGCATCCTGGCTAAAACATTCCTGTGAGGATGGGACTGGGGATCTGCCTGTTCAGGCATCTGCCCTGCTTAGCCATTTGGGGACTGGGGGAAAAAGGCATTAGGTAGTGTTTTTGTCTGTCTGGTGACTTGGCCATGGTCAGCCCCTAAGTGTTATTTACCCTGCCATTGTCCCCTGTCACGATATGCCTAGATGCAGGTGTTTAAACAATTTTCCTTCTTTTTTCTTTCCTTCTCCCCCATCTTTTGAGAGGGAAGATGGTGACACCCCTTGAGGCACCTGATTTCTGAGGTAGGAGTTTACTTCCTCCTCACCTTCCTCAGATTGCTCTTGATGACTTTTTATATAGACCTCCTTCAGATCTTTTAACCTTAGTCTTGCACAGTTTTTTAGTCTTCCTATAATTTGTCAGGCAGCAATCTACATCTGTGGGTGTAGATTTTGGAAATATTGCAGATATTCTAGTTGCAGTACTGTATACAGAGAAATACACAGGCATCCTCTGGGGACCTGGTCTTTGGTAGGGTGGTGCCATTGTATTGCAAATGTGAAATGCTATCAAAGTGTAAATGTGAAAGATCTTTGTTCTGTTTGACTCTTGGAAATTCTGAGTGTCTCTGTGAATAAGGGGAAATTTGGCTGGCACTGAAGGGTTGATTCACAGCTTTTTAGATATAGAAGCTTCTGGGTGACAACTTGGCTGCATGAGGGAGCACTCTGGAGGGCACTGTGAGGGCTGGATGCCTCCGAGATACTGTTCCCTCTCAAGCCACATTGACACACATTGCAAGGAAAATACAGCATGGACAACAGAAAATAAAACAAAGAAATGTAGAATATTTCAACTGGTATCCTCATAGAAAGCTTTTTATCTGTGACTGCTTTGTGGCTACAATGAAGGTTGGCAGTAAAAGTTCCCTTGACACCTACAGCCCTGAAAAGCAATATCAGCTTTGGATTTGCAAAAGCCTGACCAGAACCACATTATATGAAAATAAAAATTGTCAACAGCTGTTTAAAGTGAATGTATATACCCCTGTTTTACCTCTTGATTTTCTGGCTCTTGATTTCAGATAGCTGTTTAATCCTAGAAGACTTTTCGTCTTGTTTCTGGTCTGATACAGACATTGGTTTCTTTGTTCCTGACATTAAATCTGACTCACACTAGGTCCCTTGCTTTTTTCTCCCCTTAGGACCATAACACTTACTGTGAATGAGCAAAGGGTCTATATTGAGAACAAAGGCCTTCTGATAGTTTAGAAAACATTTTTCTATTGCAAAAGTCGTATGAGTTCTGGGGTTCAAATCTTCCAGGGCCCAGTGACCCTAGAGAGGCACCCAAGCCTTGCAGATACCCCCCCACCCCAGTCTGCTTAAAATGCTTCTATCAATTAAAATTTCCTATATAACTTCAATTAAAAAATTCCTAACAACCTGCTGAGTACATCTAATAACTACTGCACTTTATATCTAGCTCTTTATAATTGAGTTGTACTGCACTCTGTAGATATATATTGGTAAGGTATTGTTTGCAAAATACATGATTTCCTGCAAGTGCATAGTTTCCTCTTTTAGACTAATCAAAGTCAAATATATCAGAATAGATACAGGGGTTTCACAAAAGAAGACCTGGTGAGATATGTACAGGCAGTTAAAGACAAAGGGGAAAAAATACAAATGTTCTTATTTTTTAAAAAAACCTAATAATTTGAAATAGCTCTTTTTCTTCTGTTAATTTACTAAAGTTAGACTGTGGAAAGCAATGAAAATAAAGTCATAGCTCCCTAAGCATTCTTATTTTGCTTTGGACTCATATCTCACACTAATATAACTTTCACAGAATCTGTGTCTCTTTGTGCACAACTTGCTCACTAAAATAATGAATTCTCCTTGAGTACAAGATTTGCGTAGAATTTTCATGGTCAATTGCTTTTGGTATTATTAGAACAGATGTCTTAGTGGTGCAGGGTACTAGTAGTCACTGAAAAATGCACTGCTTTTCATTGTCATCATGCTTTTCCTACCCATTTTGTCTAGAGCTAAAGAGGAAAGAAGCAACTGAGTTATGATCTAGTTCATTCTCTCAATTTTTCCTCTTTTGAGAAAGATAGGGAATAAATATGTAAGGAAAGGGAGTGGTGAAAGGTGGTGGTAAACTGGTGAGAGGAAGCATTCGTAAAATGGGGCTTGCAGTACAGTAGAAAATTCATCCTTAGCAGTACTGGGTGGACTCAGCTGGGAATAAAGGTTAGGAGAAGGCAAAGGAAGGATGCTTACTCTTTAAGGTCTGCCCAGGAAAATACTTTATTTTTGTGGTTAGAGTCTTTCTGGTAATGTGCTCCAAAGTGCTTTGATCTTGATCAAACCCCTGCAGAAAGGCTCTAAGATCACCACCCTGCCTGCATCATCATGCATTACTTTTATGATGAATACCATATGGCATATTAGAAAAACAGAAAAGCTTTTAAAAATGTGTATTAGATAGCATGGGCTGAGATGAGTTGGCTAGAGTTAGAGTAAAAGCATTTCTTGCCAGAAATATGTGATATAAAGGGGAGGAGTGGGAAACCCAGGGAGTCTTAATAACAAAGAGGGCAGCCACTCTAGACAGGCCATTGATTCTTCATTTGTTTTGCACTAGATCAAGACACTTATACTAGTGTATTAAGAGACAGAAGTTTTTCTACAATCTGAGTCAATGTTGCTATAAATGCAGGGTTCTGAGATTCTGTATTTCAGCTGAAATACTCCAGCACTGGCAGACAGCATACTGTTAATAGCATAGAATTCCTCTTATATTTATATTTATATACATGTTTTAACACTTGCAGTCTCTTGTATCTGACGGCTTCTACTACAACCCACAGATATTGACCTTAAACCTAAACTCTTACATCTTTCATTTGTTTCCCTGTGAAACATGTCAACCAGGGTCAAGGTTTGGCAAAGGCTTTGGCTCTGTGTGGAATGAACATTCCCCAAGGGACGTGCTTAAGCAGGCAGCCAGCAGAATGAGGCTGCCATCTGAACCCCAAAAGGCAGACTAAGGTTGTTACCCTAGGACAATGAGGTATCAGACTGCACCTGAGGCTGGAGGCAGCAAGCACAGGTCTATGAACTAGAGGTGAGATGTTTAGTGTGTGAGGAACAGATGTCTAGGAAGCCAAGTTGGCTGACTGCAAGATGCTGTACTTGGAGCTTCCACTGGTTTTATGTAATTGACCACATGGTAGTCCTTTGGTTATCATCCTTTTATCATGTGGCTGTTCTGGATTCTGTGATTAGTTAATTACTTCATTTAGAATCTAAACCATTCAGCACCTAGAGGGAATAACTAATGACTTTCCCAGTTCTGGCCATACACTAGGCCACATAACTTTGAATTTTGCATTTTTATCTTTCTAAACTAATACTTTCTTCTCTGTGAGACACATTTTCTCTGGCTAAGTCAGATCTCAGTATCCCTTGCTGAATAGCTTGCTTAGTCATTTTTGCAACTGAGCAATTTTTCAGATTGTGCCTTTCACCTAGTTATTAGTTATAGCACATTTATATCACATTGAAGGCAACTAGACTTCTTGCTTTTCCAACCTTCATAGTATTACCTTGCCTGCACACAAGGATATAGGCTGCCAAATCTATTAAAATATGATGGGATTAAGAAGCATGACTTTTTTAGACTCTTTTGAAAATTCAGGCCATAACTAAGTCATAAGCTGTATATAACTGGGAGCATTGCTTTCAGATGTAGCAACTTGAATTTTTTTGTCTGCACTGTTATAAAAGTAGGCTTATCTTTCAAAGCCATTGAGCTCTACCTAGCCCCACATAGAAGTTAATTAAAATCTTGACCTATAACAACAATGACAACAATAAACATTTTCATCATCATCTTTGTGTTTTTATTTCATACTGGATTGTTCTAACAATCATATAAACACACACAAAAGATAAATCTCTCCCTAACTATAACATCAGTAGCCTCTGCAGATGTCAGTTTACCTATGTAAATCTGAAAACATGTTACTTATGTATAAAGTTTAAAGATGTAATTTTGAGCATTGAAATAATTAACAATTTCTGTAGCGCTACTGAGAAAATATCTTAAAGCAATACCCAGGTCTCCCAAAAAAGAAACCTGAACCAAAACAGATTTGTATGCAGAGTATTGATAGGCCCCTTGTTATTAATAATTCAAACTTCTTCAACATGAATATACTGCACATAGCTCATTTTCCTTGTCCATTACTCAGGCCAGTTATCACAAATGCATAAAATGTAAACATGATGTATTATATTTTGGTTTGGATGAACAGTGAGGGTTATTTGTCCTGTTTTATTTCTCTAGTCCAGTACCTCTATTGAAGTTGATTTAGCCAGCCTCCTCTGATCCTACAAGATTGAAAATGAGTGGATGTCTGGAGTAACAGCACAGGTGTTTATAATATGCTGATACTGTGCTGTGTTTGGGCCACAGAGCCAAATGATTAATTACATCACAAAAAATTCCCAAGAGACCAAATTATTGGGCTAGACTGGTGTAATGCATAGAAGTTAGACCTGGAGCTAGCTTTCAAGACATCTCAAGGTACAGAGTAGTTTTAGTGCTGGTCTCAACTTCATATCAGCTTCTTAAATCTCAGCTTTTGGTATAAGTCAGAATATGCACTCAAAACCCTGGTTTTGGGCAGGGCCCTCCCCACACTACAAGATACATGGTTGCATATTTCTTCACCTGCCAAAATAATATCCTTACTCCCTGAGTTTTAGATCTGCCAAAGGGAGTCATCAGGGCTGTATGGCTACACTAAGTGCACTAATGCTTTCTTCTCAGTTCAGGAAAGATTCCTGCATTCTTGAGCACCTCTAAATATTGTGCAGCTTTTCACTATACCAAAAGTTTATGCTTGCTTTACAGACTCACTTAAGACCTCTACTAACTTCAGGAACGTTTTTATCATCCTATGATTGAAATACCAGATTTTGCCCTTTCTTTACGTCCCATCTCCAACTGAATGAGAGGCAGATTTATGGATTTAGAAAGCCAAATCTTCCAGGTGATGGCTTTTCCTGAAGATAAGGAGAATTGCAGATGCATACCAGTGACTGTACTTATAGCATGTGAGTGATGTAAGGAGAGCACTGCTGTAGGAAGATTTCTATGACATATATTTAATGTTATACTCCAAAGGACAGTGGAATGCTTTAGGTTTGGACACCAAGTAAATGTCTTCAGTTTGATTCTCAATATTCATCTGTGTCATCTTCTTGCCCAGAAAAGCTGCAAAGGTTTTACAGACTGATATTGTGAAGAGATGTTGTGTGCCATGTCACTTTCTGTATTTCAGTTATAGGGGAAACTGAGGGATGAAGCTCAGATATTCTCTCAGATATTGCCACTAATGCTAAATGCCCAACTAAATTTGTCTTATGCCACCAAAGGTTCTATTTAAATCATTGTATATATTTAGAGAAAAAGACATTAATATGAGATAGCCGATAAGAACTTACCTGTTGGGAAAAAAGTAAAGTTATTAGGGCCTGTATAATTATTAAAATAATCACAAACTACGTGGTAATGGATAAGCATCATATGTAAATATTTTTCTGTAGCTCTACCTGTGTGTATTCATTAGAAGATTAACTGCTGTAAGCAGAAGAGCAGATTTATTTGGTCTAATTGTTTAACACAGAATATCAAATGGTCTTGGGTTATGTAACAAAAAAAAAAGTGTATTCTATTTCATCTGTTGAAAGCAGTTGAGATTTTTTTTTTCTTTATCTCTTGTAACTCCAGGGGGAGGGGGGCGGATGCCTTCTGATAATGGGCCAGCCATTAAAGCCAGCTGGGGCAGTGTTTCTTATCTCTTTCACCACCAGTCCATCCTCTGGGGGATATCTTCTGATAATGGGTTATTAAGGCTCACCAATGACATGACACATTACATCATCCCATTGTGAGTTGCTCCACCCAGTGGGGGGGAGCCAACCGTTCCTACCTGGATAAAAGCTGAGACTCAGGGACAGCAGGCACCTGACCTTCTCACTGGACCCCAGAGGAAGACCGGACCCATCTTGCCACAGCTGGACCCTTTCTACAGGATCATCTCTACTCCACAGAACCACATCTGTTACTCCAGGAGGATTTATTTGGACTGCTTTCAACACCCTGACCAACAGGGTGTCAGGTTGTATCCCTGACCCTGTCAGGGTTTTTACCAGGACTTTTGTTTGCTTGCTTGGTTTTTTGTACTACTATATTTGTATTTTTTTTTTTTTTATAATTCTAGATCTGTTTTTCTTATTTCCATATCTTTGCCTGAAAGCTTCTAATTGCAAAATTATAATAATTTGGAGGGAAGGTGATTTACATTCTCCGTTCCAAGGGAAGCTCTAGCTTTTCCTAGTAGACAACTGTCTAACACACAAATTCTGTGTACACTCTGCTGGATTTGAGACTACAGAGTCCACTGACTTGAACTGGGACAGAAATTCGACTATTATTCTTAGCACTTCTCTCTTGCCTTTTTTTTTTTTTTTTTTTTTTTTTTTTTTTTTTTTTTTTTTTTTTTTTTTGTAGAAATAAGTTGGTCACTTCTGACATGAGTTGGCACAGAGGGTCTTTCTTGGTTAAAATGTAAATTTTAGTGAGTGGAATAATGATAGAAATGAGACCTTTGTCTCTTGAAATTAAAGTGCTGGTAAAGCTAAAGCTGCTCGCTTTGTATATTACAGCCTGAGGAGATAAAATATTGAATCATTAATTTCCTTTTCCTATTCTTCTTGCTCTCTTCAAAAGCACGTTCTATTTCAAGTAATTTCAGTCCAATAATGAGTATAACACTGACTGACTCACCGTTATACAAGATCTGCTTTGGGATATACTTTATCATGTTTTGTTTCTGTGCTGTCAGAGTACTTTAAAAAATGGAAAAAGTAACTTCCCACGTGGTGAGCTTATGCTGCTTCTTGATGCTTTTAAATCACTGGGCCTTTATGTGATGAGAAGCCCACCTGTGTGTGCCTAAATGACTCTAATTTTGGCTTCTATCCCTTATTACCTGAGGAAAACAGCTTTCTAATGCTAAGCCTGCACAAGAGGAATTAGTTAGATTTAGTGTTCAAATTTTTTTGCTGTGAAAGAGCTGTCCTGGCTGTCAATACTTTATTTTCTTTAATATGTCGTTAATAAGTGGTGAAGTAGAAAGTATCTTTGATAAATGTATCAAATGGCATTGTGCTGTTGGTATGCTACAGGACAGGGTTGCAAATGAAAATGGTACTGCCAAACCTGGACACAGCACAGAAAAATGGATCTTGTTGAAGAAATGGAAAGTGCTGCACATAGGAAGAATTTAGTTGCACAAAGGCAAATGTATTCTGACTGGGAAGAAGTGCTGCTTGGGAGAAGATCTGCATAACATGGAAAGGCATGGAAGGCTTAGGGTGCATTTTAATATTACTTTAATATTATTGCATGTTCTGAAAAAATGTGCAAGATGAAATACAGCCCAGAAACCTGGCTCTTTTACTCTACTGGAACCCATTAAAACTTTAGACAAGAGACATTTTCCAGTTTGAACACTGCAGTCCAAAATAAGAGTTGAGTCAACTGAGCACATTAAAGGAGAGATTGGAAGCCTGTGGAGATGACCCAGGAAGAAACAGGGGATGAACATATTGGGGTTTGTTTTAAAATGCTGTATTGTGTTTGTGTGTCAAGATTTTGGTTGGGGTGGGGGCGAAAGGGGTGGCTTCTGTGAGGAACTTCTGTCCCCTGCCAAGACACCTGCATAGAGTGTTCTAAACTGGAGGGAGGGATTGTGGCATGCAGGAGGATTTCCTGAACTCAGGAAAATCCAGGTAAGCCTCCAAGAACCCCCAGGAGCTGACAGGTCTTGAGAGAGCAGCTAACAAGATATGTGTGGGGCTGGGAGTGATGGTGGTCACCCCCCACTACCATGAAGGACAGCCCTGAGGAGCATGTGGTGAGATCCCAGGGCAAGAGATCTGTAAGGTCTCTTCCAACTGAAATCATTCTGTGGTTCTCTGATCTTAAAACAAGCGTGAGCTAATGGGGATTATTAAGAAAAATTCATTGGTGAAGTCGGCGTAACTGGGAGTTTTCCTTAATGTGGATAAGGACCAGTTTGTTGTGTATTCTACAGCTGTACAAGATGTGATGCACTTTAGTGGATTGTGCTTGGCTAAGCAAAAGAAAGAACGATACTGGAAGCTGACATTAATTTGCACATGTGTTTGATTTCCAGTGCTATCCCTCTGCATTGAGAAAAACAGATGTGCCATACTGACTTGATTACTAAATGGTCTTATGTTACTCTTAGAAGCTGAGTGTCACTGATGAGGCGAACAGAGAAAACAATGCCTTTCAAATTAAATTCTTATATAATAATCCACAAAGCTTAACTTTAATAAATGTCTAATAGGTGCTGAGCTCCAGGAGACGTTGATAAGGGTGTGAGGGTCTACATGTGTTTTGCAGGATTAGATCTGCACAGAGTAGATGACTTTGTTTTTTAGAGCAAGGAAAATGTACAGGGGAACATAGTTCACTTATCACAGATAAGAGCATGAATTGGGAATGATACCTGCACTGATTTGGAAGAAAGCTTGACAGGCTCGGGATTAAAACTTTCCTTAGATTTAAAAAAGGTAAATGCTATTGTTTGACTTGTGAGCATTTTTCTTCATTTCAGAGCATGATTGCATACAAAAATGTGTCCCATTTTGATTCATACTTGTCACATGATCTGTTCCTATAAAAACATTTCCAATTTACATGTCCAGCTGATGTGAAATAGCAGCCATGAGCAGATTTAGAAAGCACTCTCTGAAAATTCAGCCAACTAGGTTTGCCCTAGAGTGTTATTGAGAGTAATATGAGAACACCATGAAAAGTTACAGCCTTATAAAATATAGTGGACTTTACCTTATTCCATATTTATGAGCTGCCAATACAGCACTGTTATGAAGTTGAAATGGTACAAACACTCCTAGGGTCTGATCCTGCCAACAGTTGCTCAATATCCTACTAGTGATTTTAATCATGTACCTGTGTATGTCCAAGATTGGATCTTTAATCTGTATTTTATGTTGTTAGCCACTGGTTAAAAGGAAAGATGCATGTGAAAGGGAGAAATCTAGCAAGTATAGCGTTAGTCCAAAGGTGTACTGCACTGGAAAGTTTGAGGAAAATTGGTTCAGCTATTTTTGAGTTAGCCAAGTGTTTTTCAGCTGTTAGGAAAATTGTTTCAGCTATTTCATGCGTGGCTAACTCAGTCTTGTTTAAAAACATCAGACCTGGTGCTCACATAGCCTTGAAGTAGAAATGGGTATTTTGCATAGGAAGAAGGAAGCTACCTTTGAAATATTAGAGGGAATAATGATAAAACATTTAGGAAGAAGGTATGATTCCCTCCTATCTTCCTCTAGAAGAAGAGTGCAGAGACATCTGGTCCCTCCAAGCTTTACCTATCTGAAGGTTGCCTATAGCTCCTGATGAAACTACCAGTATTTCTTGTTAGTAAATGCAGACCAGAGGAGGATGGATTTCAAAGATCTGGATGAATTTGTTTTGTTAGACCATAGGATTTAATATCCTAAGATGGTTCAGTGTTGCTGGACCTGGCCTATTCATGATATTGAGAACAACACCAGATACCACGGTGTGTGTGTGTGAGATGGTCTTTTGGACATTAAGCCAGTTCTTAAAAGTCTCAAACAGAATTCAAATATTCAATACAGACTGAAGAACAAGAGTTCCTTATAGTTCAGGAAAGAAAGCTGTCTTTTATTAGTATTATATTTAAGAGTATATTTTTTAGATTATACATTTTTATAGACAGCTACTATCTTGTAAAACAGTAATGTTGGGGGCTAAAACTGTGCTGAGCCAGAGGTTACTCTGCTCAGAATGTATGCAGGAGCTTTGATAGCATTCTTCTGCTTTCCTGGGCTCTGCATGCAAATGAATCTTAGGTATTCTATTGGTGCAATTATTTACTGAAATCCTCTTCTTAGAGGGGAAGTTGGAGAGAAACAATACATTGGTGCAAGAAGGTGGTCAGATTTAATCCTCACTATTCAAGAAATAGGTTTAGGTTTATCACAGGAGTGTTTCTATGCAGAAAAGAAAGGTACAGAAGAGGCCAAAGCTATTTGTTATTTTTCTCTATTGTTCAACCAGCCTCTAGGTATTTTAAGTTAATGGAATTACTTGAGCCTGATATCATTTGTCTGCTTAGAATTCATTAGTGGAGCTTTCACTTGAACCCATATATGCACAACTAAAAAATTTTGGGGAATTTCAGAAGAATCACCTTCTTTGGGAGTAACCATGACTATTTGCTGGCTTTAAACATAATTCCATCTGATTTCTTTGGATGGTTTCCAGATCTTCAAATGGCAGTTTTGTATTGGTAGGTAGACTGTTCCAATCTGCCCTTCCAGGACCAATCATTATATTGTGAACACATAAGGAAAAAAAAGCCTATTCTTCAAAACTATATTGTGAATTAAAAAATTGGTAAATAGGTTGTCTTCATAAGATTTAATTTTTTGTTACTGTAGATACACAAAAATGATGTTTGTATTTTTTACATGTGGTGAGTGAGTTTGTAATGCTATACACTCCTAAATGGGTCTAGGCAAAAAAATGCTGTAGTAACTGTAGGAGGTGAAACTTTAATCTTTCTGTTTTGTGCACATAAAGCCTAATTTAGGGTCATCTGTACAATTCATACTGAAATTCATTTGGCAATTATTTGTACCATGTATAACTTCAGGGAAAATTTGTTTGTGAGTAAGCGGCTAGGGCCTTGGGTCTTTGTCTTTGTGTTGCATGGCCCACACTGTGAATCTTGTTAATTGTTTTCCAACATCCCACATTTCCCAAAAGGATAAGGAACAAAACCAAGGTTTTGGAAAATTTTTGTAGGTATTTGTACCAGCTTTGTTGACACTACATATCATCTGTCTCAGACATCTAAGTGACCAAGTATTGGTGTTTTTCTCAACGGAGAGGGATTTGTTCCCTTTCAGGTGGGTTTGTTGCATAGGCAGCCAAAGTACATGCTCTTATGTTGAGTTTCAGTTGACTATTTTGGGAGGCAAGAGGGGATATCCATACATAAAGTAAGTGATGTGAAACTGTTGTTATTTAAGGAAAATCTTGGGGACTATGGCTTGGGGTTAGAGGGCCTGTAGCCTCCTGTCCTGAGCAAGTACGGGTCTATGACCATCACGAGGAGGACGTGCTCGTAGTTTCATGGATTAGAGGAAACTCTTGAATCCTCACACTTGAGTCAAGGAACTGACCCTTTGCTTGCTCACAAGAGATGAAACATTTCATGTGGGTGCCCAAGGGAGGATAGATCTGACTCCCTTTTACAGAGACCAGGTGAAGAGTGACATAGATATCTGAACTGATCTGAACAGGCTATTCCCATTCTGCTGCACAGGAAGACATCTGCATTTTGCTTCTGAATGCCTCAGAGACAAACTGAGCTACTTTACTCATTCTGGAGAATATGAGTGTCCTTGAGCAGACTTGTAATTTAAGTGAGAGTAATCATGAAGGGAGGTACTAATCAGTGGGAATATAAGGTAGCAGACTGGCCTTAATCAGTATGGTGAGAGCTGGGAAAAGAAAAATAAAAACAACACCATTCAGCCTGAGATTTAACATATATAGCCTGTTACAGCATTTTAAAATCAACCATGTGCACTCTTTAGTCAAAAACATATCAAAATACACTCTCTTTGGGGGTTTTTTTCTTCTTCTCTGCCTACAGTGTAGTCCATATACAGCCAATCTCTGTGGTTACAGACAGCTGAGAAAATTTAGTGCAATTTCAGCTTCAATGCTCAAATTGTTTTTCTATAGGCCAAGTAGTTTAAAACAGCTTTACCTCTGGTCCCAGGTGTTGCTGAGGCAGCAAAGTCTCTGTGAGTCCCCACAAATCAGCAGGGAGAACTGCTGAAGCAAGAAAAATCTTTAATTGTGCAACCAAAAATGCTAACAAAAAAATCAAACAAGCAGATTTTTTCCCCAATTAAATGTTTCTATGTTCCCATCAATGAACACATATGAGAGTTTTTGATATTTTTTCTGTGGTACCTGGCTTTTAGAGTGGTTATCTTGTGTCTGTGTTGCAATGAATCTTTGCCTGCTTATTAGAAGTAACATTGTGGGGAATCTTGGATGGAGTGTAAAACTCCGTATGAAATACATTTTAAATGTCAATTAAATACTTCAATTTTGTGTTACCACTCAATGGGACAGTAAACCAAGACTGTTTTCTAGCACAAGAATGTCCAGATAATAATCAGTCATGGGTTGTAATTGGCATCAGTGAAGAGGCCTGAGATGAGTAAGAAATATGAATGATTGTGGCAATTCACTAAAGGGTCCGTACAAGGTGGAGACTGGGAGCAAAAGTGAGTTAGAGAGAAGGATATGTCACAAATGCTGTCTCTTCATTGCTCAGTTCAGAAAGAATGAGTAAAGTCCAGTTTCTTTAACTTTTATTTAGCAGTTTATATGAACAATAAATTCTTCTCTCATCTCCAAGGCTATATTACAGGGAAATCTGTGCAATGTTGCCTTTTTTTTTATCATGTCCCATAGTCTTTCCATACTGTCATGAGGCAAAGGAATGTCACGTCTGCTCTCTTTCTTTTTAGAGGGCAATAAGAATCCAGCAATGTTGGCAGCAGCAATGATGAAAAATTCCACACTGGTCAGTATTGCTGGTCAGTTCTAAAGATAGCACTTCATTTTATGACAAATATCAGCAGGATGTCATACTGGAGGTGGTAACCTGCACCAGGGACTCTAAGACAGGGCTGAAGACAAGGAACTGGCTAGAAATCCATTTCCTTGACTTAAAAAAACTTGCCTTTAACCATGCATCAGGAAAAGAAACAAACACGCTCCCTCTTCGTCCTTCTCCTCTAGCCCTCAGTCCTTCTGCCCAAGCAGAATTACATGACAAAACTCTTTAACTAGCTTCTACTTCCCTGGTTTTCTTGGGATCATTCCTAATTTCCATAGTAGGTAGTAATGTATAGGTTTGAAGGATACTGCCAGCAGAGCAGGCCTTCAAGAAGATGTAACCCTGATGTGAAAATATTACCCACTAAACCTGTGTCAGACAAAATATAGCAATATATTAAAAATCTGGGTGAATAACAATAATTGTAGTAAGGTCATATAGATGAATTAGTGTACTCTCTGATGGCATAGAATCTCATGGAAACCTACTAAAAGAAAATTAATTTGCAGTGTAATTTATTGAAGGTATTTTTTGAATAAGAGTATGTTTCTGAAGGTGGTGGAAGTATTTTTAAAATGCTTTGATATATTGATTGGTAATTTGTCACCTGCATATTGTTATTTAATGTTGCTGGCTCAGTTAATGTTTTTCCTGCATATGAATATTTAATGGTCTTATATAGTGATCATTATGTTATTTTAAGCTTAACAAATGGTATGGACCCCTCAAGCCTTTCATGGAGGTGTTTTTGCATGCAGTCATAACAAAAATAAAGTACTGTCTAGCTGTTACTGCATCTTGGTATCGCTGTAACTGGGTTCCTGATAGGCATTTCATAACAAATGGATAACTTTTCAAAGAGGAAAAAGCTTCTGGGTAGCCACTAGCACTAAAAGGTGTGGAAAGGGAGAAAGGTGATGGGGTGACACCATGTCTCAGCTGTTCAAAGAGGATTTTGTCATTGAGTCAGCTGATAGACTTTCTGTATATGAGAATGAGGCAGGTTTTTAAAGGTAAAGTAGACTGTTGGCATGTAGTCAAATTGTTATAAATGGGCCATGGATAACTTTGAGTTGGAAATTAGAGAACACTTTTTCACCATATGAGGCATGACTTAAGAGTTTTGATGGATTTCAAGCTAGATCTTGCTCATTTTGTTACTTTGGACAGCAAAGCGTGGATACCACACTTGATATTCCTGGTTGTCCTCTCATTTCCATTTTGTGATTGAGAGATTTGCATCTGAAGTACTTACATATAATCTCATGTACATGACAAAATGTGTTAATTTTAAGAAAGTTAAGAGAAAGCATGAGGTCTATAAAGAGAGTAAATTTTGAACTCATTTACCAAAATAAAACATGGAAAGTGGGATTAATTCTCACAGTTTTAGATATCATGAGTCTAGATATCCACATACAGACATATGTCCATATAGCTACTCTGCCAGTGATACCTCCAGAGTCAGTGGTGAGAAATAAACAGTTGCAGGGTCTCATTTTTCCAACTTATTTTAGTTTTCCCCAATAGGAAGTCAGTAATCATATCCTAGAAATAGAAAATTTGCTCCAATTTATATACCTCTCCATTTGGATAACTCTGCAAGTTTGTTTTTGTAGAAATCTAAACTCTGGTCAGAGAGAATTTGCTTATAATAATTTTGTCAATATTATCTGGTTTTATATTTTAGTGTTATGATCTGTGGTCCTGGAGGTCTTTTCCAAACTTAATGGTTCTATAATTCTATAATCTCCCTTCCCTCCTGCAGGAATACTTACTCCACAGCAGCTGCAATCACAGCCTGTCACAACCATTTCCCCTCTCTGATCTTTGGACCTCAGAGAGGTCTGGATCCCTTCGAGCAACACTTCTAAACCTGCTCTTTTGGAGATGATTTTCCTTTTCTCAGGGTTGCTGTCTTGACATACTCTCTAAGAGTTTGGGATTTCCAGGAGGACAGAACTGGAAGTGATGTCCTACCATGGTAGGGTCTCTACCTTGCCATTGTGGAGAGCCATAGAAAATGGTCACTTTACAAGTCATTCAATTAACACCAGAAAATATCAGTGGAAATGAATTGGAGGGGAGAAAAGTAAAGCTGTTCCTGCAGAACAGTGTAGTCTCAGGTTTTTAGGTTTGGCTTTTGAACTTAGCATGACTATTTGAAATGATCTTGAGTATCTGTTCAATAAATTTTTTTGTAATGCATGCACTATTTGTAAGGATCAGAGACCATGTAAACAAGTAGATTTCCTTAACTGAAATCAGAGTCTTCTTTTTCCTTATGCTTCAGAAACATTGAATGAAACCATAAAAATCTGAAAGCTGCATGAAAGGAGCACATTCTTTTTCTGGTTTTACAGGACTCTGCCCACTGATATATTGGTGTGTGACAGCAATACTCATAATAAGCATTAATAATAATTAGTTTCCATTTTCATAGACAAAGAATCTATGTTTTGTGATCTGTTTTTAATGATGACTTAAATTTGTAGCACTTGATACTGTTGTCATCTTTGTGAAAAAAATTAACTCATATTAAGAAATCAGTTTATTAAAGTTTTTTGAAAAGTGCTGTCAAATATGTTCTAGGCACAGACCCTTTGAAAGACAAGTAGCTTCTTATGAAGAAATTCTGTTGCTAGGAGACCATAACCAAAAAGTTTCAGGATAAAGTATTATTTTAAATAAGAAATGTTGATCAGTGAACATGCTCGACAGGCAAAGAACAAAGTTATCACAGCTATCTCTATTATAATAAAGACCAGTAGAAGCATTCAATGGATATTTTAAGATGTATAAAGAGGAGGTCTTCAAGGGAAGTCTTGCCAAAGCTGGAGAACCAAGGAGTCCAGAGCACACTGGTGTAACAAAAGTGTCCAAGTATCTGTAAGGAATATTAAATCTCACACTTGAAGTTTTTAAATTTATCTCTGCCAGCAATGAAAATTCACCTTGTGAAAGACAGATTGTCTCATCTGTATGTTCCAAACAGAAAGGTTTGAATGAATGAAATGGTCTCTTGAGATTTCTCCTGGGCCTGCCCATCTGGATTTTGCAGATTTCTGAAACTTTCATGCTACTCATCAGTGAACAGTAAATATTGGCTGGCCTAGAGGATCTTTGGTTTCAATTCAACGTGGAAATTCCTAGGAGTGTCAGCAACAGCTACCTATGTACAAATTCAGAAATATTTAGAATACACATGAATAATTCCAGTCTCATAAAGTATTAGATGATAGTAACTGAGAGTCCAGTATTGATCATTTTGGTTTCACTGAGTAGCACCTTTACCCACAAAAAGACTACTGAAGTCTCAGAAGGTTTCTTTTAGAAAAAAACCCGCAAGTACAGACATTAAAATCCTGCCCCACTGGCTCAATATTGATCTAGTTGTTTAATCCCACAGGTCTTGATCTAGTTTACAACTGCTGAAAATTGACTCAATAGTAGACTAATTAATAAGTTCATAATAGTATCAAAGAGCAAGAAATCTTTAAAATGGCTATTTCTGCAAGAAAATCAAATTGCTTTCTGAGAACTAGCAACATGAAACAAAATGCAGATCTCTTCAAAGAGAGTAACATCACTTTCAGCTGCAAAACTTTGTTACTGTTTTCTGTAGATGTCCACAAATGAATTTTTAGAAAAGAATTTTCTCAGCAGGTAAACTTTGGTTTCTTGAACTACTGAAAGATCCTGGTTAGCTAGAGCATATCCCAGAACAGAGGCAGAGGAAGAGACAATAGTTATATATATATAGTTATAGTTATTATTAGGAATACTAATATACTATAATAGTATATATGGCCACCTTTACAAAAAGCTGCAACTCATCTGGGAATGTTCTGAAACACCAGAAAGAAAACGTTTCAACTGTCATGCATTCTCAATAGCTTTTATTGATACGGTTTTATTGGGAGGCATCTCCCTGGCAATTCACACCTAGTCATCCTCTGTCTGCAGAATCAGTCAGGGTACAAATGTACAAATTAAGACATAAGAGGCAACTGTGGGACCTGAATGTCTCCATGACACAAGCTGAGATGTGCCTGTGAAGAGGGGCAGTGCTTGGAAGGGTTTTGCTGAAAGCTGAGGACTGATCCCCTGGAAACCACAGACCTGTGCCTTATTGCGTGTTTGCAGTTAGGATAGGAAATCTGAGGAATATTGCAATTCTCAGACCTTCGGGGGCACAATGGACACATGCTGCAGTTTCCTGTCACCTCTGGATCAGAAGGCATTAGGTGTATATTTCAGCTAAAGTATAGGTATGGGTTGTTTGGAAAGCTTGCATTTGAACATACACAATAACAATGAAATGTAGAAGTCGGTCATGGATAGAAGATTTATTTTTTGATAGTGTTTGTTTAATGTACAGATACTGTTTACTGTGTTTCAGACTGGTTGCAAGATTTTAAGGATGCCTTAAATTTTTGTTTTACTGAAGCTAATATGTTCTTTTCTGAGAATTATTAACATGCTCTTATCAGAAATTTGCATGAATTAATCCTTTATAATGCTTTGAAAATTTCTGACTACATGAAAGTCTGGCTTATGATACTGTATAGAGTTAATCTCAAATGCCAGACTGTAGAGAATAAAGCAGAATTTATGTATCTCTGAGTATATATAATGCCTACATACTGTTATATTTGTATTTCAAAAATCTTGGGCTTTTTTTTGTTTGTTTTGGAAACCAATGATAAAGTTATATTCTTCATCAAGCAAAAACTGAAAGAGAGAGCAGGATTTTATCTCTCTGTGGAAAAAACAGCCAGTTCAAGAAGTATAATCCTTGCTCTGACAGAGAGGCCTTGGTGCTTTACACAAGAACAGGATCATGTTGATCCACAGCAGATTTTTCAAAGAAAACGCCAGACATGCAAATACTTATTAGCCTCGCTTAAAAGAAGTTTAACAATTTCAACCGATTGTTTCCCACAAGGTGTAAAACGCCCAAGCAAGTTGGGAATGAGAACTAAATCAGATGGCTGACTGATAAGGATCCTTCCCAAGGCTAATTACAAAGGTTTACCGCAGGCAGGCACGGATTAAGGATTTGAAACCTCTCTATGGCTACCGCTAAGGAATCTGGCGTGCTAACTCTGGCTCTTTGGGTTGCTATCAAAAATCGTGATGAAGAAAGCGCTTAGACATGAAAGGTAAATGAGGGTTTGGCTCCTCTGGAAGAGGTTGCTGAGGCTGGAGAAGAAAAAGCCATTGGTTAAGGTGTAGAGAAGAATACAATGCGCATGAAGGGAGGAGGAGGAGGAGAGACAGCCCTGAAGGATGGGAAGAACTGTTTCCCTTCATGAATGCTTTGCTCTGCAATAAGTTTAGCTCCTGTTTGGGGGATTAATGGGTCCTTACATAAACTACCTTTAAAAATGATATCGGCTGAGTATTTGAAAGCTAATCATTTACTTATAGCTGTGTATTGCCTGATGCATGGTGGCTGCACAGCTCTGAGCTCTGTCAGGCAGCTGTTTCTGTAGTGAAGCCAAATGTGTGCTATAAAACTTGCTTTTTACAAAGCATTCGAAGGAAATGGAGTTTTCAATGGACTTATGTGATACATCTTCATTTGGGCTTCATTATTTAAGAGATATTTTGCATGACTTTTAGCTTCTATGTGATAGTGTTTTTCAAATCCAGTTATGCTGATTAGACATAATTTACAATAGAAGGGATAGAAAAATGGCTGATTGTGTCTGTTTTCTCTTTTAAAAAAGCCAAGTGTTTTGATAGCTAATGAAGGAAGAAAAGGCAGTTATTGGCCCTGTACTTTCTACATGACCTCTGTCTGAAGACCATCACCTTCCTTCTAATAGTTTCATTTGTGTTTCAAATAAATTATTCAATAATTTCAAGCAGAGAAAGCTTTCTGTCTCTTCTGGAGTGTGACTTTTTTTTTTTTACACCCAGCTGAGTTGCAACTAAATGCTTCACTGTGCTCTGAACCAGCTTTGCAATTTATTTCTGAATTTCTATTGCTTTCACCACACATAATGGCTTTCAGAGGTAAGAGAGGTGGTCCAGCAACTCACACAGTCTTCTGCTTCATCTTTTAAGGTAGTAACAGATAAAAAGGAGGATAGCAAAAAGTTATTCAGAGGTTAGAGAAGGGCAGCATAGATTAAGAAATAAAATGCTCACAAAGCAAATCCTACAGCCCCAGTTAATTGAATAGTTAAAATATCTCAGCTTCCATTTGTAAGTCCCAAAATACAGCCTTTTGTGATGGCTTTATTTTTTGCTTCTACAGACTTCTGCTAAGCTTGCAAGTCTGGCAAGCTGCTAGAAAGCTCTGGAAATAAGTGATTTCTGTTCGCCCAATGGATTTTTCCAAGATACCCCAAACTTGCAGTTTTATTCTGCATATAAACCTTCAGTGCAATGAGGCTGAAAATAGCATCTTAGACCTTTCAGATTTTCCTGTGTCAAGAAACACAATAAAGAAGATACCTGTCTGTGCCCGTACCCTGATTTGTCTCCTGCCTGTCACTTTTAGAGTAGCAATGGTGGAATAGTGCCTTCCTCTTGAGAAATTCTCTGGGCTCCTTCCCTGTGGGAAATAGCACAGTATTGTGATGCAGATTTCCTGCCAAATCTCACAAATCCCTCACTGTGGGGATTTCTCTTTTCAGTCGTCTATCCTCCTGCCTGTAGAGCACTCACATTCAATACAGAAGGCTTATCACTTCCTTTTTAGAACTATAAGAACCAACATCACAGCCTGCAAAAATCCACCTGGTGAGCTAGATCTCATTTATTCAATTTTTGAATCTCACTGTGGACTGCTTTAGAAAGGAAGAGCCTCTGATAAGTTATTTGCAATTTCCTTTAAAATGTGCCTGCCTCAACCGAGTTTCAAGAGACTCCTGCTTTCATGCACCAACAGATAGAGCATAATTATATTTGTTGCTAAATGGATAGCTGTGATGTCCGATATTTAATTAGTACCACCTGTCTAACAGGATACATGCAAGACTGCGACCGTAAATTATGTCAATGCCTCTCAGACATAAAGGAGGGAAAACCAGGCATAGCTGTTAGGAAAACAAACAGATTCATGGGCTGACTCTGGATTGAAAGGCAGATTCTCACTGATCGTTCAAATTAGTACCCAACCAAAGCACGTGGATGTTGACATCCACTGAATACACTCAAGCTTCCCATCTGTGACTTGTGCTTTGTGCAGAGATGCTGTGAGGGTACATGCACAGATTTGGATGTTCAGAACTGCTCCTGAATCCACATCTCAGACAAAGCTGTCATTGCAGCACATTGGTCTTGCATCACTCTGCAGCTGTTAATAGGATCACATGTGTGCAAGACCTATCTCATACTGCATCAAAATGTTCTTATGGAGAATATGCCACATACAGCAGACTAAAACTGAGAGTTAGGCCACTGGGTCATCTTATCTTTTCTTTTTAGTATTTGTGTCTTTTTATTTATTTTTAATTTTTTTTCCCCCAGAATTGCAGGAAAAAAGTTGCATAGTTGTGAAAACAGAATGCAAGAGCCTGAGTGTTGTGAAGCATTACAATAATACGACAATGAACAATGTAAGCAGTTAAATCCAGCTAAAAATACACTAATACACAAATGCATTTACATCCTTTCATATCCAGGGAATAAATTAATACGTTTTGTAAGGATAAGCCCTAATTTTGACTGAGAGAAAAACAGACAAAAATGAACTGAACACAAAATGGCTGATTGTTAATGAACATAGAAAATTTTATTAATAGGCAACAACAAGATGTACTTCATAATGTAATTATCCCAGTTGCAGTTTGACCTTGATGCTAAAGATAGACATAAGAATGTCTATCTTCTTTGCAGACCCCAAATGACCAGGATTTAGACCCTGTAATTCACCAGGTGGGCAACAGGGATATAGAGGTCCCATAGTATGGCAGACAGAGCTCAGATTCAGCAGAGACCTGAGATGTTTCCTGATAAATTACTGTCATTTGCTAATACCTGTGCAACACCCAGGCAGAGTCTACTTTTGGAATGATTCAGTTCCACCTGGTACATGCTGCAGTTAAAAAAGAAAAGTGATCTGCCAGCAGTAATAACACTGTCATAAATCTGGCAGTCCTAAAGCTTAGCGTTCTATCTTCTGTCTTCAATAGTTTGCCAAATCATTACTTTTAACACTTAGGGGCATATTCATATAGCAGGTTTTTATAGGTGGGTCTTTGTTTAAGTGGGCCTTGATAATATGAGAGCAGTGTTTTAATTCTGATTAGGGTCTGAGTATATTTTAGAAGCATTTCAGGCACTTATGCAGGGATCCCTATTTCAGAAATAATGTAATTTTTGCTTGACTTCTTTCCTCTCCTCTTTATAATCAGGCACTTTAAGTTTTTCTGGTTTTTTGTTTGGTTGGGGTTTTTTTTTGTTTGTTTGGTTTGTTTGTTTGTCTGTCAGGGGTTTTTTTGTGTGTGTGTGGTGGGAAGTGCAATGTTTTTAATTATTACTTTCCTTTTTTTCCCCATGGTTCCTACAACTGTGTTAATATTTTCAGAGAAGTTGTGACTGAATTTTGAATATGAGAGCTGAGAGTGGGGTGCTGAGGGAGACACTATAGTTTTATTTGTAATGCCTTCAATCTAGCATTATAATCTCATTTTATTTTTACATTGAAGACTGCATAGGAACCTCCCTTTGATAGTTTGCACTATTTTTTGTGGTCCAGCCTTTTCTAACAGTGAGGGGAGATAACTGTTTAACTACTTGACCTTTCTGGCAATGGTCTGGTAGAAGATTATAATAATCTTTCAGCCTCCAACAGTGATAAGCTACTATCCAGGCAGTGTTTTGCACTGTAATATTTATGAATGATCTGTGGCTAAAATTTCTCTAGGAGAGAAACCAACACATTTCCTATCTAAAGGATGTACTCAGATGACATGAATATGTAATAACAACTTATTTTCAAACCAAAGGAAAGAAGCTCATTTTTACTGTGCTTGTGCCAAGAAAGAATGGATTAGATGATCCTTGAGACACCCTTCCCATGTGAAATTCTGTGTTTCTGTGGTTCTGTTAGCTGGTTTAGTTTGGACCAATAGTGAATAAAGTATTAATTTCACCAAAGGTAATTTTTCTGTCAGGCTCCATAAGCATTTCTTAAACTCAACATTTTTCTTGCATGGATTTTTTTTCTTAGTGGAAAATGTCCAGAAAGGTGATATTATAAAGGAAAGCAAGTGAACTTCAGCATGATAAATCTAGGGAGTAATTTACACTGAAGGAGACTACTGGAGGTAACATACTTGGGCAGGTTAATCTCCTCTGCCCATGCTTTCAGCTCCAACCAGAATATAATTTACAATTACGTGTATTTATCAAACTTTTTTCTACCTATTTCCTAATTTGCTTCTTCACAAGTGCTTCTAACAGCCAAAAGTCTATTTTACCTTTGTTTTTTTAATGTGTTTACATGTGTGTATGTTGTGAGATTAAGTATGTTTATACATTTTAACTTTCTGATAGAGTGAATAAAGTTTTGGAGGGAATAAAGAGCTACTTCCACTTAAAAATATCTTCATTTATTCTTAAATCCTTCTTAGCTGCAATACTTTTCTAGTGTGTCAACAGGTGCCCCTCTGCTGAAATGTTAATTACAAATTTATTCCATGAAAATAAGAACCTCAGACTAAGAAAATTATGATGAATTTGAATATGTGCAAGACTCCATCATGAATAAAGCAGCCTTGTGAATAAGATTTTCTCCATGAATGACATGCTGGAATACTTGGTTTTAATTTGCTTGAGTTAAAATACAATTAAGGCAGTGCACACTGTTATGATCTCTCTCTCTCTTTTATGAACTTAAACATTGACTGAATTAATTTTTCTGATTTTTAAATAAACACATTTATAGAGAGATATATCTACAGCCTGATCCAAAAATTTCTGAAATTTGAAAGACTTCAGTGGATTGCGGTGAGGTCTGGATGAGTGTAATTGCCATAAGCCTGCAAGATCCTGCAGGGGAGGGAACCTCATGAAGACTGCCATAAAATTTCGGAGACCATGGTCCTTACTGACAGTTCAGCTTAGACAATTTGAACAATTTAGACATTCTTTAGAAAGTGGGGTTCACTTTTCATACTGAATGTGTCTCTGCTTCTTACATTTGTAAGTTAAAAAAATCATATGCAACAACTTATCCTTGATATTCTCATGCACTTATAGGGAGTATTGAAATCCTTAGAAAGGGTTAAATCTTGGAATCCTGGAAATACAGAACTGGAAATGACTTCTTGCTCTTCAAATGCAAGCCCCTGACATGATGGAAACAGTATAATATATTTTTTTTTCAGTGTTTCAAGTAGTATATTAATAGTAGCTACATGTTTTATCCCAGGCACTTTACCTGGAAGCTGATTTCAGAATATCCTCTGTTTCGTCTCTTACTGCATTACAATTCAGGTTATGGCTATTTATTACTGTATAAAACACTCTCCTCATGTATAAACAGCTCCTTTTTCTCCCATATTGTGCACTGGTTTACATACAGGCACCAATCACATCCTTTTGTGTTGCAAGGTGAATTTTTCTCCTGTCTGATTAGCGCCCAGTGCCACTCAATGGATAATGACAGTGATCCTTCTCTATGCCTGTTCCATTTCATATCTTCCTTGAAACTAAATGACCAGAACCATACACACTATTACAATTTAAGTCTCATCAAGGCTTAGTATAGTAGAATTTGTTCTTTTCTATCCAAGCTGGAAACACCATCACTGATGTATTTATTGTAGGATGGCATTTGAGTTTTTCCATGCCTGCCATCCCTCGATAACTTTTAACCATCCTGTGATCAGCTTGTACACCTGTCTCTCTCTCTTCCCAGTCACTTCTAACTGGAAAGCTTATAGTCAATAGCAGAAATTCTTATTCATAGTCCCCAATGACCTAACTCTTTTTATTTTAAATTCAATTTAACTTAATTATGCTCACTCGTCCTCCGGGCCATGCAGTTCTTTCTGTGAAATACCCTAATCCTCTTCAGTATTGACAATGCCTTTTAGCTTTTCATCTAAAGAATACTTTTTGGTTTTTAATCCACTGTTATTTACACAAAAAAATCAACAAAATTGATCCAAGGCCAACCATTTGTTACCTCCTTTTTTTTTTTCTTTCCACTTTCAATACTTTAGATACTTCTCTAGTTGCTAATTTTTTGGTTACCTCACAGTTACAGTATTTCCCATCTTCCTAACCACAGAATCATATAATGTCCTGGGTTGAAAGGGCTCCTCAAGGATCATCAAAATTCAACTCCTGGACATTAATGACTCCATCATTAATGCTTCTTCATATGTCATTTTATTTACTATATTTATCACATTTACATATGATATCAGTAATTTACTGAACCCTTAATGGATGAAAACTAATGTCTCTTCTTTGTTTAAGTGACTTAGCCAAAGCAGCATGAGTGACCTAGCCTAGCCGGATCTCTGTTGAAAACAGGTTAAGTGTTATTTTATTTTTTTACAGGTTTAATTACTAAAGCCTTGAAAATGCATATTGCATAATTTCATGGCTTTGAGATTGTTGGGTACCTTGTTCTCTAAACTTTGTTATCCTAAATGCTATGTTGTATATTCAATAAATATCTTAGTTACACTACTTAAACATCATATGTCAGTGCTCTCAGACCTTTTGTGGGTTCAAAGTAATTCAGCACACAAAGCCCTGGTTTCTTCAGCACCTCTTTTGAGATAAAAAAGGCCTTGAAAAGAAACATTTAGACTGAAATAATTCTTGAAGTAAAGGACAAACTTATAACTTCGAAAAATGTTTTTTATACTACAACAGCAGCAGGTAATTCCTCAGAGCACTGGTAATGAGGGTTGTACCTAAATGTTTATTCTTTGGAAGGAATCTGCGTATGCTTTTTGAGAAGAGATGAGCATCCTTCATTACCAAACATCGAACAGGATTGGAACAACAGTGAATAAAGTATAATTTTACCAAAAGTAATTGTTCTGTCAGGCTCCTTAACCATTTTTTAAACTCAATATTTTTCTTGAGTAAATCAATTGTTTTGTTTTCAATTAAACTCAATTGTTTTCATAGTGGAAACTATCCAGAAAGGTGATATAAAGGAAAGCAGTGAACTTCAGCATGATAAAAGCAGCTTAAAATTCTGTCTTTAATATGTTTTAATTTCAGACAGCTTTCCAAATTAAAAGTGAGCATGCATTCCTGGAGTGTTATTATTCCTTACTGTCCTGGAATATACAGTATCTCTTTGACAGTGGTACAGCTGAAATTCATTGTTATTGCCTCTCTTTTTCAATTTGCAAATGCAATTTTAAAACCTCTGAAAAATGATACAGCAATTTCAATACCTGAAAAAACAATAGGATTTTCAATGGCAAATACTTTGCAATAAATCAGACTGAATAGACAGAGGAAAACAATACTCTCATCAGCATGAACTCGTCTTTCTCTTTTCCCTTTCTTTTATTTAAATTTTTTACTTTTTCAAAAATGCAAAAAAACCTGAATAAGTATGTAAAAGGTTGGTTCAGAAGCTGGGTTATCAACTTATTACAGAAAGCAATAGTAAAAGCTAATAGATGACGTGTATATGACCTTCACATCGGATTACTGACCAGTGTAGTATATTAGCAAAATATTGTCCATTGTATTCAGTAACACAAAAAGATATTTTTCTTATTATAATAAAAAAAACCCAAACCAATACAAATATTCATTCTAGCTTGCCTTATCAGGGATTTCCATGCTGTATTTCTAGCCTGGTCTCCTACTTAGTGGTCTGGTTTACATAATGGTATAAATGTAAAATGGACTGCACTTTTGAAATGAGGACTAAGGTAATGAAGGAGGAATAGGGAATGTAAAAAAAAACAGATGAAAGGGAAATAAGAAAAATTAAAGAAAGGGAGAAGAAAATGAGACAGGTTATGTCCAAGCAGGAAAGTAAGTGGGAACACATTAAAAAGTAAGGAACATAGAAGTAGAATTATTAATGGCAAAAGGTAAGCTTATGCCCAAATTTGAAGTTAAGATCCAATATTCAGTTCTGGCTGAACTGAATTCAGCTCAGGGATTGGTGTATGGGCATTAAGATGGCCTTTCCTCATATTTTCAGCAACTTGCTTCTTGGAAAAGTCTACAGATGGAAATTAAAGCTGGTGTATTATTTAATATTGGAATTCAGGTTCAAGTGCTGACAAGTCAGATTTGCTAACATAAAGTTTAGGACTTAATGGAAACCATGCCATATTTGCTTATGCTTTTGGCTGTTCAAGTAAGACAGCATTTATACATTGATAACACATTTATATTAATGCAGGCTGACTACTTCAGTGATTATTTGGAATTAGTTTATTCTCACTGAGTAGTACTTTCAACAGTTTAGTGGCCATCTAAAACTAACTAAATACTTACAGGAGCTGGCACTACTTTTTCTGAGGGTGTAACTGGATTGATTGTTTGTAGTCTATATGTGCTAGCTAAAAGAAAGAAAAAAATCTTTGTATATATTTTATTTATGCTTAGATGGACTTAAAACTTCTTCTGATTAATTTATCTTCTGCATTAAGTCCTCATCCCTCTAGTACTCATGGGCTTGAAGTCAATGGATATTAGCTCTTCCTTTTCCTGAGGATCAGATTTTTGAGTCACAGCATTATCATAAAATCATAGCATACATAGATGTGTATAAAAAATGGCCAAATGGGTTAATAAATGGGCCACCATCAGTATCCTCGTCTGTCAACCGACACAAAATCAAAAGTCTTCTCATGCACGTGCATGAGTTTGGCAAGAGAAATGTAGACATCGTATTTGGAACCTTTAGCAAGTGTGTTCCTCCAGAATTGCTGCTATATGCAAGACAGAGATTGATTGGGTTATAAGTGTGCTTGTGATGTGGAGGAAAATTATTTCTAGCTAATTAAAAAGTAGAAAACCCAATTGTTGAAATGTTAAAACTCAGCTGTTTGCTTATTTTCACAACTGTTCCTCCCTATCTTGCTTGCAAGTTGTCTTCCTTTAACGAATGCCAAACACAAGTCCTCAGTGGTGGGTCCAAGACCTGTGTTACCAACATCCCATCTAAACTCACTAAGGTTTTCTAATTGTTTCAAAGAAAAAAAATCCTTACATAAGTGCTGGAAAAGGAGCTTCATTAGTGAGGCACAATGGCATTTTGCTGTCTGTGACAACTACAGAAGAACCCAGTACACAGAACCTTTTAGGCAATTATTTGTGTTAAGCTGATCAGGACTTGGAGCCAGCAATTTTTCTGTTGATTCAGGAAAATCAGTGCTTCATTCCTCCTGTTCAAAAGCATTCTGTTCAATATCAGATAGTATGTGTATAGCCTTGTTAGACTATTCCAGCCCAGTACCAAGCCATCTGCTCTTTAATTGGCCCTGATGGATGTTTATTTATTTTGTACCAGTGATGGTGAGTTGAGAGCTTCCTTCAGTAATCTGTTAAAGTGTGTAAATATTCTTTCGGTTTGAGAGTTCTTCCTAATATCTTATGCCCCTTGCTGCTATTCAAGTAAATTAATTCTTGTCCTGTTTCTAGAGGACATAGAAATCATCTGATTAATTTCTTTTTTGCACCATCTGTTTACACAGTTTAAAACTTAACATGTCTACCTTCAGCAGTCTCTGCTTTGCATTAATTAAGTAAAATAATTTCTGACTGGCTTCAATAACTTAGCTTTCCAGATTTTTCTTTTTTTTTTGTTCTTCTCTACCTTAGACCTTTGTGAAACTGAGTGTGGGATCGAAGCCTTTGTCTATGGCAATTGAACATAATGAAAGCAGAACATAATACATCTTATGTATGACACATCAGTTTATCTACCTCAGTCTGATAGCTTTCTTTCAGCAGGATATGTGGAGAACCCAAGTGAGGTTAGAATATCTTACTTCCAAAAGCAAAGCTGTACAAAGACAGTAATGGCATTATCACAGTGCTCTGCATGCACTAATTAACCCTGCACTAGCACAGCAAAACTGCTGCTCTTTATTTCACACTTCACATGAGTATCTCCACATGAGACTGCTTGAAATGGTATAGAAACAGTTGTTTGTAGGGCACTGTGCACACTTCAGGGGGGATGGGTAGGCAAGAAGTATCCCAAAAAGTGTGGCTACTTATTTTTTGTAACTCGAAGTATAAATAAAACTTTATGTCTTAAGAATAATGAATAGTCATTACTCATTAAAAGCGCTGTCCTCCCCTACCACTTTCTTAATGAATGTGTTACCAGAGGGTAGATTACATAACAGTTTGAAAAATCCCTATTTGCCTAATGAGTTTCACTCATTTCACAGTAGTCCTAAAATTGGGCAGATACTGGTTTTAGTCATAATATTTGTTGATTATCCTGGCTAAAATTTCAGAAGAACTTACATGCTTTCTGGGAGTACAAAAAATATAGATACCTAAATCTCTTAAGACTACTTGAGAACTTTACTCAGATTATAATTTATTCAGGGACCAGTTACATCAAGATCCTAGTTTTCATTTCTGTAAATAAAGTAGTTTCAATTAAAAAAAAAATCATCCCTGAACTTTATCTATTGCTCATAGACCCAGTTTTAGAAATAACTTTTTCTCCTGAATAATGAACTCTGAAGTAGGGTTCACAGACTTGCTGATACTCCTCCACAAAAGTCCATTTGCATACTGAATATTTCTTTTGTTTCTATTTATAAATACTGGGTTTCTGCAGAATATTTTGCTTTAATTTTGGCCAATTACTTATGTAGCAAAGGATGCCAATCGTCTGGGTGTCCCTATTCTGCAGGGAAGCATCTCTGAGTGTAGACAGCTTGGTGTTTCCTAATGAGGGAAAAGTTATCCATTTGTGTATTCACACTTCTGCATTTCATCCTACAATATGAAAAAACCTCATAACAGCAAACTGAACCAGGAACACCCTGAAGTGTCTGTGATATTCAATTTTAGGAATTAAAAAACAAATAAGAAAGATAGGGGAAATGGATATTTTAAAGGTATTTGTTGAATGCATGTCCTTTACAGTAACAGCATTTTTTTCATGTGGTGTTTGACAAAGGATCTGCCAATGCTTAGCAAGGGCTGCAAAAGTCATTTCCTGCTGCCTGAAGCAGCCTATGCTTCTGGTGAGGTGAGAGCAGAGTTCAGTCTCATCTGTTACACGAATGAGAAGAGGCATATGGTTCAGGGGGAAAGCAGATGAAGAGGGTTTTCTTTCCACTCCGGTAACTCACAGCAGGTAGTATAGATTTATTTCCCCTTCTCGTGTTACTTTCATTTTGCTGGACTGTTTCAAGGCATTGCAGATACTACAAATAGGGATGTACTATCTACCTCAGGGAGTAGGAAAAAGACCAATGGTTGTTACTTTGTTCTGACCAGTATTTTCTGTTGCAATATTCACTTCCAGTTAGAGGAAACTGTAGAGACGCTACATCACTCCATAGCAAGTAATTTCAAAGTAGCCGCTTGTGACTGGAAAGTTTGTTGGTAGATCTCAAGAAAACCTACAAGGCTCCATATAAATCCTTCTGGTTGAATATTTAAAACTTGTGACAAGGGTCTAACACTTATCCATTACCATTTTTTCTTCCATTCTTTCAATTTTATCCCTGTTTCATATCCCAATATATAAGGTCAAAAGTACCTGGTCACACCTGCAAAATCCCTACAATGCTCACTTTCAAGCATCCCCTCAAAACTAAGACTGGTCAAAAGATGAGTTTTCCCTTTCTGCTTCCACTTCCAGTCCTCTTTATCCTCTGTCATCTCTTACTCTGCCTCCCACCATGCCCTAATATCACTTTGTCTCTTACATCCTCTGGAAAGAGGATTGGAGCTAGCTGAGAAAACAGAATGAGAGTCCACAGGCAGAAAATTATTTTGAAGTTAGGAAAGGAGATAAAACAGGGAAGAAACTTGAAAGTAGAGGAGCAAGGGGCACAGGAAATTTGTGGTAAATGTTTGCTGAATCAGTTAGACAAAAATTTCTCAGGTAATGGACTATTGACAAACTCATCAACTTTCATTGGTTTTTATTCACTATTTTTGTGTTATAGTTACAAATATTTTCCTGCTCTTTGGCTGGATGCCTCATCATTTTTTTAAGCATGGCTATGAAAAAGAATAAGCTTCAAACATCATCCTGTGCTCTGGCAGGTTTTGAGTTGCCTCCTTTTGCTTTAGCAGCTACATCAGTGAGAAAATCTATCTGAAGCTAGCTCTATTCCAGAAGGTGCATGTGGTGCTGTTCCCTCACTGGATGCCCAGCTGTCTTCCTTTGGTAGAGTTTATGCCATTACATCCTCTTAGCTTCCAAAACAGGGTGGTGACATCCACCTTATCTGTTGGAAGTGATTCCTGATCTCAGCATGCTGCCAGTTCGCATCTATGAGTTTGTTAGAGCTTGGCTGGTTGTCCAGGAGCCACAACATCCCAGGGACTGTTCTAGAAATTTAACAGTCTGAGAAACTCCAGGAGTACTCCAAGCCACTCACTGATCAATTTACTAGTATAGATTTAGTTCAAGACTGTTTTTCCTCTAGAGCAAATGAGGAATTCTTTGCTATGAAAGGTCTGGAATTTAAAACTCTACAGATGCCACATCATGCCATAATTCTGTGTTATTTTTTTCAAAAATGAATAATTTATGACTGTTCATTTAGAAGTTGGTTTTTTCCAGTTTTCACAAATAATCAGGAAACTTGGTCATACCTGAAATTCTCAGCCGGGCTATATTGGCTCCTGTTTAATTTCTCAGATGCCAAGATTCCTTGAAAACTAAAAAAATTGAAAAATTGTCAAACATTTGTATATACAGCATGAGCTACCTATAACTGGAGCATTTACATTTATTGATTCTATAGAGCTAGAACAATAATTTTGAGCAGCGAGGTACTTAGAAGAGGTCTGGATGTGTGGGTGTGGCTACTGGATGTGATCAGGCTGAGTTAGCCTGCTCCAGTGTTTTAGATTGTGCATGCTAACGTGTCCAAACTGCTTCCCAAATCCCATTCAGTGCATGAAATTCTACTGCAGAAGTCTCTCCAAGGCACTTGCACTCTGTCTGGAGTGGTCACATCTCAAGTAAAACATTCATGTCTCTACACCTGTTCACTAGATTTTTTGGTGTTCCTAATAGCAACAAGTGGAAAGAAAACCATCAGTTTGTAGAACTTATTGGTGGTCATATTCAGAAAAACTCACCCAGATCTACAACTTAGTCAAGAATGAGCTTAGCAAGTAGTAGAGAAAGAAAACCACTCTTGGGAGTATGGTGGATTTTGCTTCATCATTTGCAGAACTGGATACCTGGGAGTTAACCTGTCTCCTATATGGAGCTTATTTTGGGACATAGATCTCAAACTTAAAAACAACAGGCAACTATGGAATTTTTTGTTGTGGGATGGATGGGGGTTAAAAAATATTTTACTGTTCCATTTCAGTCAGTTCTACAGTTAGTAACAGAGTGGCCATCCTAATTTCTTGAACTTCAAGATTTTAAACTGTCTTACCTTGAAGATTTAGCTGGTAGCTGTGACACCTTTCCATATGCAAATACAATTTCATTGTAAGTCATCTACCTATGGCTGGGTCAGCATTACAGTAGACTCAGCTCTCATGACTGTATGACAGCAGATGTGAGATGCTGACGTTAGAAAGACAGAACTATTTTAACAAAAAAATATTTTTTCTCCCTTTGTTGTCCTCCTTTCTCACTTCCAACTCTATTATTTCTGCTGTTTTTCTTTGCTTAAATTTCCTTTCTGTGCATTTTTAATCTTTCCTGTATTACGTTGTTTTCCATTCGGCATAGACATCCTCTGCTTATTTCTTTCACATTGTTTATATACCTCTGCAGAAATTACAATACTGTAATTAATTGAAATGATTGCATTTTAAGTACATGAGAAGCAAACCATATGATCCTTCTCGTTCTTGCCATACGTATTGGAACAACTTGCAGTCACATGTTAGCAACCAGCCTCCTGTAAAAACTCTGCACAGAAATATGTACAGTGGCCTTTTAGATATTATTTCCTATGTGTCTGTGTAGCTTTGAGCAAATTTGTGTAAGGCTATGCAGATAATTTGGTATGTATGACCTGCTTGTTGGCTTGTTTTTTCAACTCCACACACAATGCATTTCTCTGCTACAAAATTATATTTATATTAGTTTTAGCCTCTTTTTGTTGAGGACTCCTGTCCAGCCATATGTCAGACTATCGAGACTGCAGCAAGCTGGTGAGAGAGGATTCAGACTCAGATGTTTGTGGATGCCAAAGCATTTAAAAATATTAACAGATGCATAGCCTAATTTGTATGAGGGCTGTGGAAAAGAATGAAGGAGGGAAATTACTTATTTTTAGGACTCTCAGAAGAAGGTTGGTACAAACTGTGTGAATGCTGTTGGGACTCAGGAAAGCTCAGTGGGACTGAGATTTCAGTGGTGCGCCCACACAAAAAGAAAAGAAACTGGAGGGAAAGCTTACTGCTTTTTCTTTTTTTTTTTTTTTTTTACTTTTGTCCCTCTTCAGTTTTCTGTTTCTTCTTCCATTACCTTTTTCTGTCCCTATATACCTTTCACTCCTTTGTACTCTTCTCATCCTGAAACACCCCAGTAAGAACCCAGCTGATGGCAGCACATCATACTCTGCTTCCAGTTATGCTTTTACCTGCTTCATACAAATGGAGAGGCATGTCTGTTGCCTCAAAATCTTGGAAGATCACCTTTACGTTGAGAAAACAAAGAAAAGAGTACTTAGTGACTCTCTTTTGGGATGACTAGCAGTATCCAGCTGCTGTTGGGCTCTGATGCTTCTGGAAGCAAGCTGTGTGCCAGAATGAAACCTGAGACTTGAGCTTGTAACTCATAGACCTGTCTTATGCTCAGTAATTAGTATTGATGGGGTACTTAAACAACCCATGCATCAGTCAATATAGAAACGGAAAAAGACAAAGGATTTTTTCAAATTTATTGGTGACAACAGTTTATACTAATAGCAAAGAAAGCAGAGTTTTATAGGTTGGATCATGACTTGTGAAAAAGAACTACTTGGGAAAAAGAAAATGAAAGACAACCTGGGTGACCAAAAGCATTAAACACTAAATCCTTGATTCACAGGAGTACAAGGATGGAGAGTGATAAAGTTTGCAAGGAAGAAAGCTTCAAATGACTGTTCAGAAAGGTCTGCTGGAAAACAAGTGTAATAAAAGGTAATCTGGAAATATTTTAATGAAATAATTATCCCATTACACAATCACTGGAGGGTAGGGATAGTGACTTAGAAAAACTGTGAAATCTTCCAAAATATGAACATTCAGCAGTCATCACACAGAAGAAAAATACACTTAGCTATTGAGAGCAAATGGAAAAGCAATGTAAGTAGGGACAAAATCAGAAAGCTTAGTACACAGGCAGGAAAAAATAACCAACCAAGAAAATAGGCAAGAAAAAAATATTTATTTGTAGTAAATAAAATGATCATGTAAAATAATTCAGTGGGGAAAGTTTAACTTCCTACAGTAAAGCACTTATTACTCTGAGCACTGTAAATGGGAATATTGTGTCCAAGCTGTAATCGTCTCCTCAGGGCCGATAAGCTTCCGACAGGACACCACTCTTCAGGCAAGATGTGGATCTGTTAAAGAATATCCAGAAGAAAGAAACGAAAATTTTAAAGTAAGCCTGCAAGCTTGGAAAAATGGGTTTGCCTTATCTTGAGAAGACTGATAGGGGCTAAAGTGATGATCTGAAAACAGCCTTCCCACACATAAATGGCAGCTGCAAAGATGAAATTTAATGCAAAGATGAAATTAAAGTTTTCTATGTGTCCACAGTTATTAGAATGAGAACTAATGGTCGTAAATTGCAGCAACAGTCCTTAGGAAGACGTCTTATCTGTAAAGGAGACTATTATCCAGAAAGTTGGTGGACTCTCCATATCACTGGAAGATTTAGTATGATACATTCCTATTTTCAGATTCATGGTAACCAGTTTTTTCTTCACAATTGAAGGACTGAGGAGTAAAGAAGCAGAAAATTGCAGGTGTTTAGGCAAAGATTCTTTCTAGTGTGACTTTCATATTCAGGGAAGTTCATTCACAGAAATATTTGAATACATTGGAAGCAGATGAATTTTTGTACTAACTGCTGTAATGATGCCAAAATTAAGAGACTTTTTTTGGTATTTAAAGGTATTGTTTAGTGCTCTGGCATTTTGGTGCATAGTTATATTAATGCCTACAGTGTCTGTGCTTCTTTCCTTAGAATGAGACTGTTCCACGGGATAGTTTATTTGTCTCAATGACCATAATGACAGTGTTAAAGAAAACACGATGGAAACTGTGACTTGCAGACCTATTGGCTTAGTCTGGCTCATGTCCACACTGAGAAAAATCTCATCAGAAAAAGTAGTGTGGCTATGCACTATCTCTCTGTTAGGAATCATTCCTGGTCTGTGCTATTCCCCAGACCATGGCCAGGAATTGCCTGTGAGTGTTCAGTTGTCATGGGCAAAACTATGGCTAAGTGTGAGATACCTGTCAAGTATCATGGAAGGAGAGGTTTAGAACCACACTTGGACTCAAATTCTGAACATCTCTTGATTACTTGTATTGAAGTAGCCAAAAGAATTACTTGAGAAATCATTTTAAAATGGTATAATTATCAGGAGTCGGGGGTTATCTGCTTCATTCAAATACTAAATTCTGAAGCAGTGAGTACTACTTGAAATATACTCTCCCCAAAAATACATGGGAACAATCTGGGACATAACACTGAACAAGGCTTATCCTGACAGGCATTAGAACATGATGACTCTGCTTATTTGGGGATAAAATGAGATTTTGCTGGTTACTAAAATGTTTTTTCTTATAGACTGAGGAACCAGAAGGTTGTATGAGACATTCAGATGCAATTTTAAAATACAGTATATTTATAAAGCTGCTCCTTGTAAAGGAACTGGTGAAGGAGGGAAGAGAACTATGTTTACTAAGTTGCAAAAGCTGGAGAACTTAATTTTAAAGTCAGTCTCACAGTTTTCATTGCTTGACTCATGATTTTAGAGAGCTTATGGTTGGAAATGTTTCAAGATTTGTGAAACCTTTTCAGCTAAATATTATTGTATCTTTAATTTATAAAGCCAAATCCTTACCCAACAAACACACTTCCTGCTGAATCTAACAGAAGCTCCTGGCTGCAGTCCCCTTGGGAATTTGGCTCTGGCTTCTGATAGAAAATATGGACTTTGTAATGATTTGGGAATTTTAAAAAGCTCTTACTTAGTGCATGTCTGACTGGGACTGAACGACCTTACTTTTCTGTGATGACACTGTTCTCATGTAAAACGCTTCACATGCATATTTTCCTCTTACTGCCACATCTAGGGAAATTCAGCAGAAATCTCCTTCCAAAAATACCAAGGGCTATATGAAATGCATAGACTGACTGAGCTCCTCCAGACCTCTGATTGCAGAATTGTGATAATATACAGCTGTTCTGTGGAATTGGACCCTGTTGCAGGGGCTGAATTATACATCTGTATCTATATATATATAGATACAGATATAGATATAGATGATATAGATGATATAGATGATATAGATATAGATATAGATATAGATATAGATATACACACACACACATATACATGCTTTCTTACCATATATGTGTAATTTTATACATATAAAGTATCTTAACATTCACCTAAAGAGGTCTTCGCCCATTACACAGTGCACAGCAGACTGCAGCCCACTTGACACCAGCATTTGGATGCTACTATGATGGTACTGATGCTGATTTTCATGGTTATTAATATTAGTAGAGTTACTAGGGGTCATATGAATTAATAGTTTCCGTAATCATGACACTCCAATATCAGGTATGCCAACGACTGAGTCAGGACACTTCTAGTACTGAAATGCTAAAATAAATGTAACTTTTGGAAAAATGAAGGCCAACAGAAATCAAACGTGTTTGATAAATATAGCAAAGTCACAATCTGAATTGAAATTCCCATTTTTACTGATATAATGTATTGCTCTAGAGATATGATTCATGTAGTGCCTCAAAAGTTTAATAGTGTCCCTTCTGTAACTATAACCAGAGTTCGCGTTTGAAGAGCAGAGTTGGCACTTTCACCACATACCTGCAAACATCATTAAACTTAATACAACCTCCACTAGATTTTTGTCCCCTACTAGACTGTGCTCCTATCTTTTGCTTTCTAAAGATACAGTATATAATCAGGTAGCTTGTTAAGGGGCTTAACAAGGTGAAAAATAACACTACCCTTGTTTACAATTCCTTCACCGTCCTGTAAAATAACAACATAGTGCCTGTCCTCATCTGCTTCACTGATTAGATTTATTAGAGTTTAGTTGAGGAAAATTCTGCTAAAAAAACGTGGTTCTGGATTCATTTTTCTGCCCACAATTAGTTTCTTTTTTTTAATAGAAGAGTTTGTGTTTCCACTGTGGGTCTTTCCTGCCTGTGTTTTCTAGTTAGTTGAGTATGATATATAATCACCTTCTCCAATTGGATTATGAGTTACCTTGTTCATGATAATTTAATTAATTTATTCATCCTCCTTGCTCATTTTAATGACTTTTCACATGCTTCCTCTTCCGCACCGACAAACGATACAATGATAAAAGAGTGTGGTGAGCCCTATTTAAACACATCTCCAGAACCCTGTGTCCTTTTTATCTTCAGATGCCCGATAAAATTTTTGTGGTTGTGCAGCCCTGACACTAAGTAATGTTTTTGAAGCAAATTCAGGCAAGCCTGACAACCACCATCTTATCTGACAAGAGTGGAGCAGACACTACTCAGCATTGTTTCTACAGATTAATGAAACAGGCCTGGGACTGTTCCTGGATGCAGAGACCAAATGGGCTGAAATGCTGTTGAGCTTGGTCCCCCTCTGAAACAGGGTTTGCATCTGGCTTGCACATCAGGAGTGGTTCTTCCTGTTTATATCAGGCTCTGTTCTGAGGGATGTTTGCTGTCCTCAGCCAAAACCACCACCACTGACCTGCCGATTTCACTGCCTGGTCAGCTGAGTTTTGGTGTCTTGGGAGACTCTGTGTCACTTTCAGAGTACCAGTTCAAACAGAGCCCGAGGACACTTCTCTCTGAGGGCTACTCTAAACACAGCCACAAACATTTCTTGTGACTCAAAACAATCCATTACAATATTTTTTGTTAAAATTCCATAAATATTCACAAATATTTGCCAACCAGGCCTCCATAACCAAAAGTTTTAATTAAGTGGCAGCTCCCTTGGTTGGGCATTATTGAATGATTCTGTCCGCAGTGCTGAACCATTAAGCTGACTTGAAAATAACAGGAAGCCTTCTGTTTATGCTGAAACACGAACATCACTTTCCTGAGAATATTGTGCCTGAACCTTTTTGTGTTTGTTTATTTGTGCTAAAATCACCAAAATGTTGAGGCAGTGTATTATTAGATCAGCAGATGAGAGAGGAGCCCTGATAAGAACACATTTTGGTGACGTGTATTAGAGAACAGTAATAGCGACACAGGTTTAATGACAGTATGATAAATAAGATCGAGAGGAAAGTTGAGCACATACCGGGTGTTCATGCATAATAGAGTAGGAATGCATTGTCTGCTGTACTTTTTCTATGCCAGTAAATTGCCTTTGGATAAAAATACCATGCTTATCTACTCTAGAGAAATACTGATGGAAAAGTAATGCTGGTGGAAGGATGCGTGCATGCGAAGTGCACCAGGCTTTTCCAGGTCTTTGCTGATCTTTCTGCTCATTACTATTAAAAGTAGCTGAGAAGCAAATGGTTGGGTAATGAAAGAAAAAGCAAACCAGATTTCTTCCTCACAATTCCCACTGGCCTATGAGTGTGGCTGCAGCATTTTAGGGCTGGGACAAGTTGGAAAACACACTGATTCCTTTTCCATAATTTAAAGCTACTGCCTAATGAAGGATGCAGCATTTATCTTTGCTAGGCTGCATGCATTTCTCTAGCACAAAGATGCAGGCTGGAGCAGTGAATCTGGTTCCATGTTTGACACAAAACTGGATGCAATCTCCCCAGTGTTCAGTGTTGGTAGATGTTAATATGAAACACAGGTAACAGGAGATTAGGATTTGTGGACAGTGTGTTTAATATACTCATTGCTGGGAAGCTGAGGGTGGTTGTGGAGTAATTTTCTTTCCAATCAGCATTTATTAAAAAATAAGAGAAGTTTCATTTGGATGAGAACCTTTAATTTTTTCTTCTATTCACCTCCAAAGTGTGTTGCAGGAAAGAGTTTGCTGGGAATAGAATACAACCAGAACATGAAAATCTAAATGGAAGTAAAATACCATGGATAATATCCATCCACATTTCTTACATTGGCACCTCATGTCCCATGAGCCTATACATACAGCCTAACCATACAGCCTATCTGGTTTTAGTGTGGCATGGGAGTTATACAAACTGCTCCATGAATAAATGTAAAAAATGACATAGGGTTCGTAATCATGAAATGAGTGAGAGTCCAGACAGTGTCCCAGCGCTGGGTTCAACAGTTGTCACATAAGTCTTACTGAAAGGAGTTCATTGGTACAGTTGGCCCACATTCCTAGGCTTTGATTTAATGTACACATATTTTCATAGGACTGTCAGGTGCTTTTTCTTCTCTTCCATTTCTTTATCACCACAAGTTATATTTGTGTAACTTCTCAAGCACATTTCCATCAAAAGAAAAGCATTTCTAGGAGTGGGTAAGTTGTTCTGGGTGCAGTACTGTCTATTGATCCTGATGGAGCTGTGAAGAAAAGAATAAGATCTTTTAGGATGCTGGAGAGCTAGGGGAAAAGACATCCTGCCTGACCATTGTTTGCGTGGAAAATCATAAATAATGCCATAGAATGGAATCAACACTTTCTTATCCCCATGGGCCACTATGAGAGGTAAGTGCTCTGAAGTTTTCAAATCACTCAGGTAAACTATAAAGGTGCACAAGTTGTTTGTGTCTGAATGCTTGTCTACAAGCAGGGGAAGACCAGCAAGAGAAAGAGATGTTCTCAGGGAATGTCAGAAGCTCAGTGAGTGCTTAACTGTTCTGTTGTCACAGTTGGACCTATTCTGTGGGACAATGCTTCAGCAAGTTGTCACTTTTTATTTCTGACTTCCCCCAGAGCTTTTCTTGTACAAGGTAGCCTATCTTTCCCTCCCTGTCTGACTACCTCTGGTACTTGTTCCACACATCTGAATATCATCTGTATGCACTTAATGACCAGATGTTCTCTGTTGCACTTCTTCCAAAACTGGGCTAGAGAGTGCAAAAAAAAAAAAAAAAAGGTACTCAAACTAAATCATCCAGGGATTACACTAACAGAAAATGATGCTCTTGGTATGGAAACTATTAAAGAAAACTTGATTTTGTCTTTATATACTAGGGTTCATTAACTTTCTCTCTGGTAGGGCTAATGACCTGAACAGAAGCTGTGGTTCATTAGTGATCTTTCTCTCTCTGCCTGGCAGTTGAACACAAAAAAGACAGAGCTGGAAGGAGACACAGAAATTCTAAGTGAGACAGAACAGCATCATGTGTTTTCAGGTCAGGAAGCAAATTATTTTTCTCTTCCTGTCCTTGTAATAGGAATGATTTGATACTAACAGATAAAAATATCCTTTATGTCAGAGCTGGTTTAGTCACCTAAAGAGGAGTTAATTTACCCTCTCTTTAGCAATTTCTTGTTCTGGAGCTGCTGGGATCTGCTTCCATCTCTGGAGCCTGTAACATCTTAAGGTCTGTCCTGCCTTATGTGTGACAGCTCCAGGGGTCATTGGCAGCAGGGAACAGCTACAGGGAGGTTCAGGAATACCTTGGCCTGATCTGCTCTGCTGCCATCCAGCTCCTGCAGGACATACCTTGGCACTTTGCATTGGTGCAGGGTAAGGAAGGGGTGAGAAGTACTGCTGCTTGTGTATCCAGATCAGATGTGGTGCTGATGCAAACCAAAGTTCAGGAAGCCAGTAAATGTGTTTCTGTTTCCCTGTATGGAAAAAATTCCATTTTTCTGTGTTACTTGTGAAAGCCTCCTTTGTGGAGCTGTGATTGCCAAGGAAATCTGTTCCTCTTAAGCATGCTGTTCTTACAGTGCAAGAAAAGGTCTTTAAATTCTATTGAATTGTTATTTCATTTGAAGGGGGGAGAGAGGAGTGGGATGAAGAAAAGAAACACTGCATCAACATTGCAATGTTACATAACTTACAAAATAATACACTAAAATATTCAGCCACTCATATTTTCAAGGCTTTTTCTTTTTCCTAAACACCATTGTTGTTATTTTTTAATGTCACAATAAAATTGATTAGCTCTCATCACCTCTCATGTTTGAATTCAACTTTCAGTGGAAAAGATGTGCAGTTTGCTGTGACTTTAAAACGAACATTATGAAATGGAGCATGTGAATTCTAGGCAAGTAGCCAGTGAATTACCTGTCACTGAAGGTAATTTTCTCTCTCCCTGCTTTTTTTTTTTTAATATATGGTGTTACACTAAAATATAGATATTAAATGTTTTTAAGGGAATTGTTCTTACTAGTAATCAAATGAAGAGAAGCAGTATGTGAAATAACTAACATTTGCAGATAGTTATTGAAATAGTAGATCTGCAAATGCAAACTGTGTGCTTTGATTTGGGTAGTTAATGCTTTCAGAAGGCTTGGGGTGAAAAAAACGATAAAGAGTAAGGGGACAAAGAGTCAGTGACAGACATTTTTTTACTTGAAAAGGGATCCTGAGTCATACATAATGCTATCAGATCCCCACCAAAATTAGACATAGAAAAGGCATGTCAGACAAAGCAGTCTGTTCCTTTTTTAGTGCAGGACTGTTCCCTGAATGATGTTGCTTTGTCCAATCTAGTTTTAAGTATTGGAAGCAGTAGATCATCCCCATGGGAGACTGTGACACACTCTAGTAGTTCTCACTATTGAATTTTCTGTGAAGTTCATCCTAATTTTCCCTTTGTTTAATTTCTTGCTGTTGTTCCTACTTATATCTATATTCTCAAGCCTTTATTTATTTTTTAAAATTCATTTTAACCCCACTCTGCCCATGTTCTTTCCCAAACATGCTAAGTAAAAGCTTTGACATAATTTGTCTTAAAAGCCCTTTTGGGATTCAGAATGCCTGTGGAGTTGCTCGAAAAGGAAGCATTGTGATGATGAGGTGATTTACTCCAGCTGTTTAGATAAGTCAGGTCCCTGGCACCCATCTGCACCTGAGGAGGGATTAGCCTTTGAATGGCCAAGCTGAAGGGATGAGGGATGAGTTATCCCTTAGAGCTAACCAAAAGGAGAAATTGTCCCCTAAGAGGTTACTGAGTTTATCCAACCCATCTTGTCTCTGTTCACCCAAGAGATGACAATGCTGTTATCTGCTGCTTATAATTTAGAGGCTATGCAGACCAGATGGAAAATAGAATTAAGAATCCTGTCAAAAGTCCTTGAATTATTTGTCGTTTTCTGTTTATATTTCCTATCTAGAACATCAATCCCTGTTGTGGGCTGCTCCTTCTTTAGGTCACAGATAGCAGGAATGGCTCAAAAACCTGCAAAAACTGATGTTCTATGTACTGGACTTTTAAAAGGAAATGTTATTGGTCTGGACAGTTGGACAAGGACCTTCCTGGAAACCAAAGACATAAGACACTGACTTTTCTGTAAGGGTCTCATGGTGGTGGATCAGAGAGATGCAGGGAAATGTTTCCATGATAAACTTTTACAACTGGTCTTTAGTACCGCAGTATGATTTAGGTTGGAAAGGATCAGTATAAATCCCATATTCTCACCTATGTGCCCAAATCAGGGCCAGCTTAGAGCACTTTCCTCAAGGCTCTTTCCTTCTCAGTTTTGACTGCCTACAAAGATGAGGCTCCTGCAGCATCTCTGGGGAACCAGTTACAGTGTTTGACCATCTCATGGTAAAAGAATTAATGTATAACCAGAATTTCCTTTGCTGCAGCTTGTGCCTTTACATATCTTTGTCATAGTTCATGTTCTTCTGTTTATTCAGGTCTCATAAAAATAAAGCCCTTTCATGGTATCACTTAAGGGGATTTTTATGTTCACTACATTGCTTTGTTAGGAGAGTGTTGTCCTAGTGTCATGGTTTAGCCCCAGCCAGTGAACAAATATCCCCCACTGATGGGATCAGGGAGAGAACTGAGAGGGTAAAAGCTGGAAAAACTCATGGGTTGAGACAAAGACAGTTTAATAGGAAAAACAAAGGCTGTGCAAGCAAGCAGAATAAAACAAGGAATTGATTCCCCACTTCCCATGGGCAAGCAGGTGTTCATCCATCTTCAGAAGATCAGGGCCCCCACACATGTAATGGTGATGTGGGAAGACAAACATCATCACTACAAATGTCCCCTCATTCCTCCTTCTGCCCCCCACGTGCACTGAGCATGATGTCATGGTATAGAATATCCCTTTGGGAGCTGGGGACAGCTGTCCTGGCTGTGTCTCATCCACATCTCCTCACCAGTGTGGCAGTAAAAAAAGCAGAAAAGGCCTTGGCTCTGTGTATTCCCTGCTCAGCAATGAGAAAAGAACATCTGTATTATCAACCCTGTGTTCAGCACAAACCCAAAACACAGCCCCATACCAGCCACTGTGAAGAATTTAACTCAATGCCAACCAAACCCAGCTCACTTAGGTCAATGGAAATAGTGTCATAATCTTTTATGCAAG
Source organism: Acrocephalus scirpaceus scirpaceus (assembly GCA_910950805.1). Taxonomy (NCBI): domain Eukaryota; kingdom Metazoa; phylum Chordata; class Aves; order Passeriformes; family Sylviidae; genus Acrocephalus; species Acrocephalus scirpaceus. The sequence continues at coordinate 107,274,753 of OU383775.1, read as the reverse complement.
TGGAAATTTGGGAACTCTGGTATTGAAGTTCTGAAGTCCTTATCATCCTGTTTCCCCTCTATAGAAGCTGTCAGTCTGCTCTTCAAGTATTGACTTGGCACACCCACATACACCCTCCCACCCTCAACTTTGACTGTATCATTATAGAAATGCTTCAGGCATTAGGGCTTCTCCCTGTGTGTATTGAAAATAGCAGTATTGGTCTTGTTTGTCACCGACCAAGGACCCAGGAAAGTACAAGGAGAAAAACAATTCATCAAGAAGGTGCAGAAATGCCTCTAGTTTGAAGGTGAGTCTCCATGTGCAGCTCACTGGCAGCACAGCGATCCTTGCCATTGTCCACAGCTCCTTGAAGGCCCATCAATCTGAGAACAGGGTGTCCTACTTTTACTGACCTTTCTTGTGCAGCATGTGACCTGCACATACTGCCTATGTCTGTGTTGCTTCAAAGAGCTGTTGGACTGCAGCTCTCCTTCTGGTGCCTCAGAGCACCAAGTTAATTATAAGCCTGAGCAGCAATTCCTGGTTCCAGGAGCTAGTTACACAAATGCCTTTCTTATTGGCAAAAGTGACACATATTCATAATTGAAAAGCAGAAACAGTTAGAATATTGTCTTGTGTCTCTGCTAGTGCAGTATGATTCATAAATAACAATAATAGGGACTGGGCTGGAGGATGGAAGGTGAACAGGAGTCTTCTGGAACTAGCTCTAATAAGGATAAAAATGAAATGTTGTGGTATTGTATGACATTATAATTGGCTGGTGCAATTACATTTTGTTTACCTTATGGTAATGGAATTTATTTTCACAGGTACACTTTGAGAATCATAAATGTTAAATGCACTGCAGAAGAGACCCTGACTATACTGATGTATTTCCCTTGGACCTCTGTGGGCTCAGGAAGAATAGGGTTACATGCAAACAACTCTTGACAGGTTATGTGGCACTGATTTGCAAAAGGGGCTGCTCTTTCATTTTCTGAGCATAATTACAGAATTTCACTGTTTTCTTTCTCTGTTATTGATGGATGAAGGGCTTTCATAGCCATGAATTTCATCTCAGGAGAACTGTGATCTCTACCTTTCTAAATTGTGGTGACATGTTGCCATTGTCATTTGTACTAACGGCTTATACAGGTTGCAAGGAATCACTGCATGAATAAGAAAAGAAATGCATCTTCATTTTATTAATGAGAGCAGAAAAGGAGCTCATCTGGCTTCAGATTTATAGCTCTGAAGACTGAGGAGCTTCAGGGCTGTTTAATTCAAGTAGTGGAAATTAAAGTCACTTTATACTGTCCCAGCAAACATATTCCCTATAGGAAGGCTCATGCAAGTCTGTTGGTCATTATCACCAACTAATACTAGTACTAGTAATGTGGACAATTATCTCTAGCACTTGGAACTATCTTTGATCTGGAAAGGCTGAGTCCAAACTTGGAGGAGGTGAAGAACTGAGATGTGAATTTAATTTTTTATTACATGCTTTCTGCTGTTAGAAAAAAATGTGGGTTTTTGTGGAAGAGAGATAATAAATATTTATTTTGGGATTTTCAAAAAAAATTCAGATGAGTGCTTTGTTTGCTTTCTAGCAGCATCTGAGCATGAATAACTCTGGTACTTGTTTTCCTTGGGCTGCTTCAACCCAAAGACCTACCAGGGGAGGCTGACTGACTTGACACCTGAACTCCTTTCCCCACCAGGCACTGACAGGAGCTGACAAGGAAAAGGTAACATGGATACTCCAGGTTCTTCTCTGCAAGGCAAGAGGAAAGGCTCCTTGACTGGTGAAATCTGCATCCCCTTTGGTAGGTGAGCACAGAAAATGTTGTAAGATAAATAAAAATAAATGGATGTACATCAAGTCAGCACCTTGCCACTGCTGGCCAAGCCCTCCTACAGGCTGCAGGAGCCCTTCTCCTGCTGGTTTGTCTTGTTTGCACACAGGTCACCTCACACTGTGATGTGGTACAAAGTCATCTGTGTGCCTGGGGCTGCAGTCTGCAAATCCAGCCTGGAACTGGCTGAAGGCCAATGAGGGGCTGGGCTGGAGTCAGACCTCTGCTTGGTTACGCTTCAGGAGATGCTTGTGCTGATTCTGGGCTGACAAAAACTGCACAATCCCCTGTGCACCTCTTCCCTTCTAATCCCTTGTGAGCTGAGCAAGTGGTTCCCAGACAAGCTTCAGAGTGAGAAAAAAAAATAGCAATATGTTTTGAAGAGCTCTTAAAGAGTTTTATTTTTTACATTCCTTGCAAGCTACTGCTGTGCTTATTTGCCTATCAATTCATTTTCTCTTTGCTGGTACATTTACTCTATATTTAGCACATTTTAAGAGGACAACTAGATTGTACAGACAGAAAATCACACAGTAGGGTCTTATTTACTATACTGTAATAACTGTGTTCATAAATCCAACCTCTCACTGGAAAACTCATATACCTGTCTTTTCTTTCTCCCCTTTGATTCCTGTCCTTGCCTCTCTCTCTGCTGACAGCAGGCAGTAGGAGTTGCACTCAGTACCTCTGAATTTTATGGTCCATTCACTTAAATGTGGATACTGATAATAAACTTAAGGCATTCAAGTTTGACTCTTTTGTCTTACTTACATTTTTGTGGTGGTCTGTTGTTTATACATTTGCAGTGAAAGACATTTCTGTGATATTAAGATTTATGCCAGGCAGGAAAGTTGAGAGTGGATGTTTATCTGAAATGCAGTTTCCTTGGTTATCTGGGTTTTGAAGGGGTCTTTAAATGTTAAAATGCACTTAGACTAGCAAGTGATGATGTATTGAAAGCCTTTGCTGAAAAAAATATTTTGTAGGATGTTTTTAAGGACATACACCTAGTTTTAACTTTTATAATTTATGGCACTGCCGTATTATAAAAATGGTAACAAAATCTACATTGCATAATTAAAAATTAAATGCTACAATATAACGATATGCAATTTATTCAAATATTTATTAGATGTATTTAAAAAACCCCCACTAAACAGATAGCCTGACATAAAATAAAATTAAGAAATATGAAAATCAAACATTTTTGTTGGACTCAAACTTCTTGTAGCTAGAGGAAATGGTGAGGTAAAGGGAACTCATAGAATGGTTTGAGTTGGATTGCACAGAATGAATTGAGCTAAAGTTCATTCAGTTCCAACCTCTCTGCCATGGACAGAGAGGACATGCCTCTCTTCCACTAGACCAGGTTGCTGAGAGCCCCATCCAACCTGGCCTTGAACATTTCCAGGGATGTGACAGACGCAGCTTCTCTGGGCAATGTGCTCCAGTTGTCTCACCACCCTGACTTATAAAGAATTTCTTCCTAATATCCAATCTAAACCTATCCTTACTTAGTTGAAACCTATTTCTGCCTTGTCCTGTCACTACAGATCCTTGCAAAAAGTTCCTCTCCAGCTCCCTTACACTCCCTTTAGGTACTAAAAGCTCTTATAAGGTCTCATGGAGCCTTCTCTTCTCCAGGCTGATCAACTCAAGCCTCTCAGCATTTCCTCACAGAAGAGGTTCTACAGCCCTGTTGAGCATCTTAGTGGCCTCTTGTGGACTTGTTCAGTTCCAGATGGGCCAGACTGAAAGAACCTGAGACCAGGATTTTGTAATAAAGTTCTGTCACTGGTCTTGAATTAGAAGTCCTACACTATTTTGTAGATAGGCTGTGGAGATGTAGGCCCACAGCTGCTCTAAAAACTTTCTATAATTTCTCTTGTATATGCAGGGAAATGCTTGGAGTGCTACAGTTATTCATGGTAAATGTTGAATATTGCCTTATTTCTCAAGATTTTTTGTGAAAATGTTTCTATGTATTGAGAATCAAACAGCCACAGCTCTGCTTTCTACTTGAGTAGCTCCATCTTTGTTATCCTGCTCATAAAAAAAATAAAAGCAGAGTATACCAGCCCAATGGTATGAAGAGAAGCTGGTGAAGGAGCTGGGAACTGCTCTGTACCATCTTTTGAGAATGCCAAAGCCCGTTTATCTTTGCCATGGAGTGCTAAATGTGTAGCTGCTTTGGGTAACTCTTACATGTGAGATGCAGTTATTCCTGAGACTCAAGGGGGATGAGGCACCTAAACCCCTTAAACTAATTTGAAAACATCAGTCTAAAAAATTGCATATTGTTTCACTATTAGCACTAGTGTAGAGAAGTATTTCTCCTAGGTTTTTCCTGGAATAGCAATGGTTGTTAAGCAGCTACTTATTTTTGCATGCTGTAGGGAGGGAAAGCCATACTCTTTTAATAATATTCTGTGTATGTAAATGTGCTCACTGCCATGCAAATATTTTGATCATTTTATTAACCAAGCAATAAATACACAAAAAAGAGGTGGGGAACTGAGGTTGTATTTTTTTTTCTTACCAACCTCTTAGATAATCTGTTTCATGAGGATGCATGTAAAAAAGTAGGCATAACTTTCAGTATCTTTCAGGTCCATCACCTGCTATTTTCCTTTGGTGGTCTCACCACACTTAGGGAGATAGATGGGTATATCAGAAAATTATCTACACATAATTTGTCATATTTGGGCTCCAGTGACAACAGACTCTCTGCTTTGGAAGATCCTGGGGTTAGCACGGTAAGGAAAAGAAATAACTCCTTACCCTGGGGGCTTAGTTCTTCACATGCAGCACAGAGGGCAGCTGAAAGCTGTGTGGGGAAACTAAACTGCTGAAGCATTTTGTGTTTAACGTAGCATGAGAATACGGATGAGATGTGTTGCTCTTCCCCACTGCCAACCCTTGAACTTAAGATTGAAAGAAATCCTGATGGGATTATTTCAAAAAGTTCCCCTGAAGAAAGTGGAGAGGTTACAGAAACAAAATCTATTATCCATCATCCCGTCATTAACAAAGTGGAAGGACTGGCAGAAGAATTGTTGGCCTAAACTTGAGACGTCAAAAAATAGGTAAGAAAAATAGACTGGGGAAATATTCCCTGGGAAGGGAAAGGGATTGGATGGTACTACTAGCTCTCTTCATCTCTCATTTTTAGGAGTCTATTATGTTATTTTGTAGAGTGAAGAGTGGTTGAAATGATTAATGGACTGCAGGGCTTGACGTGCAAGCAGGCGGCCAAACGAGTGAATGTGCGCAGCAAGCTCAGCTGCAGGGAGGGATTCCTGAGTGCTGCTGGCTGGGTTGGCAGGGGTGCTGCACCCTGCAATTTAAGGAGGTGTAATTAACTGAAACAAAACAACAATTGGCCAAGAAAATCTTTCAACACAGCATTTTATTGTGCCTACCTGTGACGTCTGTCCAGAGTGACAGCTCGCGCTGTGCCACTCACAGCTGCAGTGCTGGCATCCGTGGCTTGCTCACTCTCTCCCAATCCATGCCATCCCTCAGCACAGCTCAGGGCATCTGCTCTGCTCCCCAGTCTAGCTCTGCATCCCCCTTTACCACATCATGGACTGTTGCTCACTAACCCCCAGAAAAGCTGGGAGGTGTGTTTAAATGACAAGGGACTATAGGTCAAAGGGGAAAAACATCCCAGATGAAAAGAATAAATGGGATTAGACAGAAAAGGTACATAATATTAATTTCAGAAAGGTCTCTGCAGGTATGAGGGCACTGCTGACACCACCCCTGGAGGAACCAGCTGGGGTAGAAGGGCTCCTCCTTCACAACCATCCCCCTCTACCTGCCAAGCCAGACCCAGCTGCCAATTCAGCTGCAAACTTGGAGCAGGAATTGAGAGCAGCAGATGTTGCAGCCTGCTGAAAGCTTGCTGGTGCCTGAATGTTTGAACTCCTAGAGAAGAGCTCTTGAAGAGAAGGCCACTGGCTGACTGCAGGATTGCAGCACACCATAATTTTGGATGATTTTAGTGTTTTACTGTGAAACTTCCTCATGGAGGAAAATGTATCAGGATCTTCCTAGCACTCTGTAAAACAACTCAAAGTTGGTCTTGACTCTCCACTACCTTGCTGGAGTCTTGCTGAAGTACTGCAGTGTTGTTAGTAGTGGCTTTGTCCTGTGTTGTTTTGGAAAAGAGATGGAACTTTTTATATATGTAGTTAGATTTGAGTTTATTTGATCCCTAAGCAAAGGAGAGAGGAAATTATATTGTATGAGCATGTTCTGTCCAGGGAGAGGGGAGAGAATATATTTTTTTTAAAAGGAAAGAGAACATTATTTGGCTTTTTCACTTTTATCCTGACACAATTGTGTCCCATAAGCTCTTAGATATGAAATAAAACATGCGCAGTTTATTCTTGCTTTAGGCCCACATTCTGTCCAAATAAATCTCACAGAATGTGAAACCACAAAAACTGCTCCACTGTGTCAGACCAGAGGCTCAGCTGCTCCAGCACTGCCCTTTAACACTGCTCCATTATAGCTTATGGAAAGGTTTCTTATCCACACAGTGGGTTTCCACTATGGCATAATGCTGTTCTACATTTTGCCCTCTGCCTTATGCTGCTAATTTTTAATAGTCTGTTTGTCATTCTGGCCACTGCTGAAGACTGAGGTGAAGTTTTCAGAAAACGATCTAGTGTGAGGCACTGCTGGTTATGTAAAGTTGTTCCTCACTGTGTTCATTGCTTGGCACTTGTTAACTCTTAATTTTGTCTGTGCTCCCTGTGGCTGGCTTTGGTTGATTGCACGTTCTGTAAGATGGGCACCAAGCAGGGTGCTGGACCCGCCTGTGATGCTGTATGATGACAAGTAAATTATTTGGCTTTTTCTTTTTCTCTATTTGCTGTTGAGACTAATTAACTTCATAGAAAACATGATAAAATAAAATCTTAATGTCATTGTAAATCTGTTTTATTCTTCTTCCTAAAAGCTGTGATGTTCATCTCCAAGGTAAATGAGTATGGTGTTTTATTCTGCATAGCAAAAGATGTGATTGAGATTGCAACTGTTGTGTAATATTAATATAAATAGGATCAGATGTACATAGTTTGTCTGATGCTCCTGTTTTACTTCTCCATATTTTTTATTTTACCTCCTTAGACCTCATAGTTATTCAGTGATTTTTTTTTATTAAATTATTTATTGTAGCCAGATGATTGATGTTGTTTCACTTTGGTTCTTTGCAGCTTCCCAATTCTTTAGTTGTCAAAATGACAAGCACTCAGTGATTAATTAAAACCTTGATTTTGCTCTGTTATTGTTCATCTTCAGTCAAATATAAATTCTTATGTATTCCAGAAAATAATAAATATTCCCCAAATGCAGGTTTCTAAACTTTAGATCAAGGAAAACCTTCATTTATTTTTCACTATTAATTTTTTATTATACTTAATTTTTTATATATGCACACGTATATATAAAAAATATTTCTTCTGAAAAATGATAAATTGAAAACTTTATATAGGAAACCTGCCAGCATGACCTGATGTTGGATGGTAATCTCTGTAAACTTCCTCATAGATCTCTCTTTTTTCTAAGAAAGGTCAAACAAATTAAGAGTGGGTCCTTGTCAGGACTGACAAACCCCCTCACTCTAACGGGCATTAATTGTAGTGGTTTTTGTTTTTTTTTTTATGTTGTGGACATATAGCATGCATTTCTCCAAGCTATATTGAAGTATTTGGTATTGAAAGATACATCTCAATTGTTTACCCTAGGATCTCTTTATAGTTGATAGAAAGAAATAAGCACTCTTAAAGGTGCAATTCACCTCATATTGAAGGAGACATCTAGCATGGAGTGCTGAAATGCATCCTCTTGCCTGGTAAGAATGAGACAAGCCTTGACATTGGGTCAGATAGTTCCCACTCAGAGGTGCTGAGACCTGGGCTAAGGTGACTGATCTATTTTCTGGACACAGAGAAAGCAGCATCTCCCAGTTCCTGCACTGGGTCTGGAAAAGGCTTCTGCTGCCCTATCTTGTTATATGCAAACGCTTAGTGGTAGTGAGAGCCACTGGGAGTGGCAGAACAGATTCCTTTGAATGAAGTCAAACCATTCAATGTGCAGAAACCTATGAGGCCAAGCTGGCCCAGCCTTTGCAGTGTTGGGGTGGGACTCTGCACAGAGCTTTCAGTGGGTGTTGGCAGGAAGATATTGCGATGGCAAAGCGACCACAGGCACTAAGTGTTCTCCACGGGTGGGCTACTTGACCAGCATGCCAAACAGCCTTTACCCCTGGAACAGCGACTCCTAATTCCTCTTGGGAAGAGCTGATGGGTTGGCTGGAAATGATTTGAGATATGTTTGGCTTTCTGGAATTGCTTTCACAGACCAATTTCTTTTTCATGGGGTCTCATGTGAGAATAAACTCATTAGCTTTCTTGTATGATTCCCTGAATGGCTGACACATGAATTCTTCTAAAGTTTCAAATTTTCATGTACGTAGCACATCAGATTTTGCTGGTAAACTGAATTTAGCCTTCTTTTCAGTCTTTGTTTAGGTTTTTTATTTAATTTATGCTGGTGCTTCTCATTTCGTGCTTCCTCTGCTTAATGTTCCAAAGATGTGATTGACTGCACCTGAAGTTACAGCTTCTTGGACTGCTAGAAAAAGAAATGAATTGGCCCCAGTAAATTACTAAACTAAAATTCATACGATAATACTTTTGCTGATTGGTTATAGTCTTCCATTATGGAAAACTCAATAAAATCTTAATTAGAAAAAAAGCAAACAAAAAAAATCCAGATAAGGAAAAAGCAAGTAAAACCATTTTTAAAATGTCCTGAAGTTCCCTACTCTTTATCAGTTCCTTTGATGGTATTAAATAGATACTTACCCTGCTTTGGAACTCTACAAATGTCATTGCTGAGCAACTGATTCTGCTGAAAGGGCGAGGATCAGATGAGGAGAATTCAAGGTATGAAAGAGTGTGTCCACTGCCAAAGTGAAAAAAGATTTCTGCATATGTGATTTTTAAATTTTTGCCAGCCACTCTCATGTGTTCCTGATGCATTGTTATACATGGAATGACCTTTTCATGTAGTTTCAGTTGTAGAGTGTAAAGAAACCTCCCCACCATTCTGCATCATGAATGTGCACAACAGAAAGGGATGAAGAGATTTCTTCCTGTTATAAAACCTGTTTGACTGTATTGAGTCCAAAAGAATGAGAGACAGCAAGAAAGCAAATTCGACAAGTTCCTCCCACCCCTTTTTTTGCCAGAAGAATTAATTGCATGTTTCCTATGAGGCAAAGCACAATAGGGTTTTATGGTACATTCCTTGTCGTTTTGTTACACTGCCACTGAAAATACAGAATTTTCTGCAGGTATGTATACGTGGTGTTAAGCAATTCTTCGCAGAAATTTGAGCAAATGCTCAAGGCTCAGCTGAAGAAGTGGTTTAGACGTCATGAGACTCAGAGTGGCAACTGACCAGGGGCAAGGCTTTACTAGAGACCAGGTTAGGGGCCATCCTCTTCTGTCCATGATGCCATGGAACAGATTATTTTGCTTAGATAAATCCAGTTTAACACTCATGTTCCTTTCCAGTCCATATAACAAGATTTCTACTTTCAAGCTACTTTTTGGGACCATCTTTGAGCTGGGAGGACTCCTGGGTGATAGCCAGGCGTTGTTGGGGGATAATGAGTTGGCAAAGGCCATATCAAGGACAGCACTAACACTTGACGTGTCGGGATGATCACATGACAGTGCTTGAACCTGTTCACTCAGTTTTCTTTCTTTTTTCTCTTATTTTTATCTTTTCTTTCCTCCTGTAAGGTAGACACTGTGTCATATGGATTAAATGGGAAAAAGCTAGGAAAGCAAGGTAGAGATGGCCTAAAATGGGGAACACTGGAACACCTAAGCCAACTAATGGAATCCAGCAAAGGGGGTAATAATCCCCTCAGGGTCAGTACTATGTCCTGTATTGTTTAACTAATTCCTCAATGACTTGCATGAGAGAGTAGAGACCCTTCACAGGAAGTTTGCTGATGATATAGAACTGGGAGGAGTAGCTGCTGTGCTGCCATTCAGTAGGATCTCTGAACTCCCTTAATTGTGCAAAACGTCTGCCCAGCCATGGAACCTAAAGTTAGAAACAAATACTTTTTGCAAATACTCTAGGCAACTCAACAAGTTATGAAATGATGGAGTGTTTTAATTGTTTTCTGAATGTCAGAAGCTGAGTTCTATAATTAATATGCTTTAATTTAAAATATTTCAATATAATTATTTATCTCATGATGCATCCATGTACATTAATCCCTTAAACTTCTTTGTTCAGTTATAGTTTTACTTTTTTTTCCCCAGATGTGTCTCAGGCCATTCTTTACAAAATCTACAGTTTATTTTTCTGCTTTACACAAGACTTCATTCATAGTGATAGAATTTCAATTTGACTTTAGACTGGCCTTGACAGTGATGTTAGTGAGTCCTTTGTCTCAGTGAGTAGTGATGTAAAGGATTTAAAATCACTCTATTTGCTGTCTTTATGAAAATTTGAAGCTGGATGTAGCTAAAAAACACTTTGGTGCCTTCCCAATTGCTTCTGTGCCTTTTTGCAACAAATGAGGTTGCCTTGTCTTTTAAAACATTTGCACTTTACCTTTATTAAAGATAATGGGAATTTTCCCCATATGTCAATGGAGTATATCCATCAAATTGAATACAAAGAACATGTAATTCTTCCCCGTAGGTGGGATCAGAATATTGTCACTGTACTTTCAATAATATGTTACAAAATATTTAGATCAAAATAGTTAAATGCTATCAGATTTAGCATGATGTTTGGGGGTATTGTTTGTCTCCTCCACAATCAATAAGGCTGAACTCTTCAAAAAAATTGTTACATTCAAAATATAATCATCCTTATGCACAAATAAAAATTGCATGAAATTTTGTAAGTCTAATAGTCCCAATGCTTGGGACTTTGATTTTTAAAAGTATATTTTAGCACTAAATGGATCATTTTATATGTAATGTTTGGATAATTTCAAAGATTGAAAAACACTGTTATATAGAAACTGAACAAGATTTTTATCAAAAAAGTTTGAGTTACAAGCCCTCAACGCTGCTTAATTTTTCCACCTGAGCTAGAAGATAAGCTAAGCTTGTTTGTTATTTCACATTCTGTGGTGGATGCCTCATCCCTGGAAGTTTTCAAGACCAGGTTGGATGGGGCTCTGAGCAACCTGATTGGGTGGAAGGTGTCCCTGCCCATGGCAGGGGGCTTGGAACTGGATGGGCTTTAGGGTCCCTTCCAACCCAAACCATTCTGTGATTCTCAGTTCCGAGTGGAAGCAAAAAGACAGGGAAAATATGATTCCTGCATCTTGAAATATCATCCGTGAGTTAAAGATTGTTGTTGGAGTCTGGTTTGGATCAATCTTGGTTCCTTGGAAACTGAAAGAGACAGATTTCCTGCGTGTTGACTTGAGGAGCTTTGAGGAGAGCTTAGTTTGGCCATCCCTTGCCTCTCCCAGAGAGGGCTGCAAGGACTGAACCACGGCTCTCCTGTGCTGCATGTTATGAAGGCAGTGGTGTCCAAACTGTTAGCACAATTAACATCAATCACAAAGAAAAAGAAGAAGACAGAAAGTCTTGCTTTGAGTACACTCAGAAATTTCTGATTCTCTGACCTTGATGAAATCCTGCTCAGGTTTGTGAAAACCCTAGCTGAAGCAATCCCAGTAGTCTCTCAGTACATTTTGAGAATGTGTGGAGGTGAATCAAGTTTTAGAAGACTGGAAAAGGGCAAACATAAGACAAATTTAAAAAAATGTCAGAAGGAAGGTTATAGAATGATGGGCCAATTCTTTTTGTTGGAACATGCTAGATAAAGAAATCCAACAGTACTCTTTTAGGGCACCTAAAAAAACACCAGATGAGTAAGTAGTAAATTTGTTGGCAGTATGCAGTGAGTGTTAAATAATTTGTCAGGATTTAATCATATCAGATCAATCCAAAATCTTTTTATGTGAAGTAACATGCCTTAAGGGTATAGACATGGTATAGCTAGGCTTTGTTTAGGGTCTCACATAACACAGGCAAGTTGGAGTTACTGTAGAGTGGGGACAAAGGTGTCTGGGGATGCGACACTCAGAGCAGTTGCCAGTGCTTCGTTGCCAAACTGCAATGATGAATTGAGGATCTTGCCTAGGCTTAGTATGTTCAATGTTTTCATTATAATCCCATACCAGGTTTCTAGAATATGCTTATTAAACCTGGAAGTGGAATGTATCTGAAAGAGCCAGCAAAGAGATTGAAAGATAATAATTAATTCAGAATTATCACAACAATTAAGAGAAATAGTGTTGAAAACAACATAGAATTTAATTAAAAGAAATGCATGGTTCTGCACTTAGGTGAGGATAAATAGCTGAGAAAATACAATAAGAAAAGCAGAGATAAGACAGGGAACAGTCTTGCAAAGAAGTATTTGGACATTACAGTGGGTCACAAAATGAGTACGTTATATGCTGTTTTTATTGGTTTTGCCTTTGGTTTGGGTAGCTGACAGCAGGGGCGCTACAGGGGTGACTTTTGTGAGAAGCTGTCAGAAGGTAGTGCTTCTGGGATAAAGTATTTTAGAAGGGTGAAAAAACCTGTGCAACTACAGCTGGAGAGAGGATTGAGAATATGTGAGAGTAACAGCTCTGCAGGCACCTAGGTGAGTAAAGGAGAGGCAGGGGTGCTCCAGGTGCTACCCTGCAGCTCCTGGTGCAGCCCATGGTGGGGCAGCTGTGCCTGCAGCCCATGAAGGCCCACGGGGGGCAGAGATCCACCTGCAGCCCAGAGGGGGCTGTGACTCTCTGGGAAGCCCATGCTGGAGGAGGCTCCTGGCAGGACTTGTGGCTCCATGGAGAAAGGAGCTCATGGTGCAGCTGGCTGCTGGCAGGACTTGTGATCCTCTGGGGTACCCATGCTAGAGCAGCCAGTTCCTGAAGGAACTGCAGTCTGTGGAGGGAGCCATGCCAGAGCAGTTTGTGCAGAACTCTTGCTGTGGAAGGGACTCAGCTGGAGGAGTTCATAGAGGACTGTCTTCCTTGGGAGGGACTCCACTCTGGAGCACAGGAAGACTGTGAGGAATCCTCCCCTTGAGGAGGAAGGAGCAGCAGAGACAAGGTGTGATGAACTGACTACTGCCCCCATTCCCCATCCCCTGTGATGCTGGGAGGAACAGCTAGAGGAATGGAGAGTGAAGCTGAGCCAGAGAAAAGGGAGTGGTGGTAGGAATGTGTTTTAAAACTTAGTTTTATTTCTCATTACCCTATTCTGATTTGATCGGTAATAAATTAACCTGATTTCCCCAAGTGGGCTCTGTTTTGGCCATGACAGACACTGGTGAGTGATTTCTCTCTGCCCTTATCTAAACCCACGAGACTTTTATTATATTTTCTCTCCCCTGCCCAGCTGAGGAGGGCAATGGCAGAGTGGCATTGGTGGGCACCTGGCATCCAGCCAGGGTCAACCCACCACACTGCTGCACAGAGGCCAAACATCACACTGGGATTTATAAACAGCAGCATAGTCCTTAAAATTTGCAATACAATTCTTCTTTACAACATTGTTACGGTTTTTTAGAAGTGAACCAGGAGGGAGTACAGAGGGACACTATGAGGAAAGTCTGGGAGCCTACAAAGGATGGGGTGTTTGGTTTCCTTAGAATACACAAGGTAGAAAGGAGACATTATATCAGTGTATGAATCCATAAAAAAAGCTGCAAAAAGAATGCCTCCCATACCCGTGAGAGTAAGGCAAGAAATAAATCTCAAGCTGCAGACAGAGAATTTTACTTAGAATTTTAGGAATGGTAAAGGTATTCCTTTCTTCATAGTAGGAATGGTTTCAAGAACGTTTCACAATGGTCATCACTTAGAGGTAGTAAGGAACAGGCTCAGCAAGCAGGGATAAGATAGTTTGTGAATATGATGGCTAGAGTAAATTCCTTGTTGTAGGAAGAAAAATGAACTAGATAATCAGTTCTAGTGCCTTCTAACAGGTCTATGTTTTTGCAATTTTGTTGTCTGTCTAGACCTGGTACAGGGAAAAAAAAAAAACCAACCAAACTATAACAGCAAATTGTCTCCCTTTTTTCCTTTTTTCTTATCTGCACAATTCCCTCTTCCCGGCAGGTCTCTGGCAGGTCCAGGGAGCATGAGCACAGTTTAATTTATCATAGTGATGAGTAACATTTCCAAGTGATAGCAGTAATTATAAATATATGTATAACATATATATAGAAAGCGCCAATCTGGGCTTGAGTGTTGAGCTGCTGGAGGGTCAGAAGGCTAAACAGAGGGATCTGGATAGGCTGAATTGATGGGTTGAGGCCGATGGTGTGAGGTTCAAACAGGCAAAGTGCTGGGTCTGGCACTTGGGTCACAACAGCCCCTGCAGTGCCACAGGCTGGGGGCACAGTGGCTGGAAAGCTGCCCAGTGAAAAAGGACCTGGGGGTGCTGGTGACAGCAGATGAACATGAGCCAGCTGTGCCCTGGTGGCCAAGAAGACCAATTACGCCTGGGTTGTGTCAGCTGTGGTCAGTGGGACCACGGCAGTGACTGTCCGTCTGTGCTGGACAAAGGTGAGGTTGCAGCTCAAGCCCTGCAGTCACTTTTGGACCCTTCTCTGCAATAAAGACACTGAGATGCTGGAACATGTCTAGAGAAGGGCAGCAGAGCTGGTGAAGGGTGTAGAGCACAAGTCTGATGAGGAGCAACTGAGGGAATTGGGGGTGTTTAACCTGGAGAAAAGGAGGCTTGAGGAGGACATTATCACTCTCTACAGCTCTGAGAATGGAGGTTGTAACCAGGTTGGTGTTGGCCTCTTCTCCCAGATAACAAGCTGTAGGATGAGAGGAAATAACCTCAAGTTGTTTCAGGGGAGGTTTAGATTGGATATTAAGAAACATTTCTCTACTGAAAATGTTGTCAGGCACTGGAACAGGCTGCCCAGGGAAGTGTTGGAGTCACCATCCCTGGAGGTGTTAAACGATGTGTTGATGTGGCACTTACAGACATGATTTGGTGATGGGCTTGTTGGGGCTGGGTTAATGGTTGGACTTGATGATCTTAAAGGCCTCTTCTAACCTAAGCAATTCTAAGATTCTATATTTGTTGCTGGTCAATAAAGCAAACAGTTTATTCAGACACCTATATAAATGTTCTGACTCCCAAAGGTGGAACAGCTATGACTTCTACCGAAATTACAGTGAACTTCAAACTCCTGAGATTTCTGCAGTTTAGGTTCTTCTGCAGAAACCTTTAATGGTCCTTAAAAGGATAAGTTATTTTTATTTAAGCATTGCTTACAGTCAAATCAGAGCTGACATTTTGAAAAGTCAATGTACAATGAAATGCCAGAAAAATATTTGTTAGACTATTTGTCATTTGTGGTCATGCTACACCTCCTTTCTTTGTAAAAATGGGAAGATATTAACCTCATGTATGTCTGCAGTCAATGTAAGAACTCCTGTTCCCTAGTGATCTTCAAAGCAAAAATACCTGGAATAAACATGAGGGCTGTGCAATATCATAAAGACTCCTGATTCTTCCTTTAGCACAGACTTTAAGAAAAACAAGCAAACTGCAAACAAAGACCATGACAGCCTTTTTTCCTGATGTCTGTACAGTGTATTGGTGGATCTTTCTTTTGATGCTGTAATAGTAAATAACAGATTTTGCTGTATGCTTGGAAGACTTCAAAGCTTCCTGATGCTTTCAATTTTATTAAAATGTTCCACAGCCAGGTTTGTTCAATATGTTTTTTGAATTTCATTGGCAATATCACTCACTATCTGTGCTTTGAAATGTTAGTGGATTGTTTGTTTGCTTTTGTTGTTGGTTGCTTGTTTTCATTTGCTTATTTGACCATACTACTACCATTAACAGCCAAATAAACTATGAGAAAGAAAACAATAAACCCTGCAAGGTGTTGCTCTTGCTCTGAAATAATTACTGCAGTTCCAGTGCAGGAGCACTGGTGGCCACAAGGATCCTTCAAAGGTGAGTGTTTGGCAGCTGGATAACAAACTGAATTAATCTCTGTTTAGATGTCTGATGGAGAGGGTGAAATGGGCTTGTTATTTCCCTTTAATGGTGTGTATGAGGGCCAGATATAACTGAATTTTTTGCACATAGCAGATTGCAGAGACTGCTGCCTAGCTATGGGTGGGATCTGCACATATGATTTGGCATTTCTTTTCCCAGTGGATGGTGGAGTACAGTGAATATAAATGTCTATTTCACCATGTGGAGCTACAAAGTGTTCCCAGCACTGGCTGGGGAAGGAGTGCAGAGATGAGAGGCTCTGTGGTGAGACTACAGCTAAAGAAGGACGACAGGGCTCTTCAGAAATCTGCTGCTGCTGTCTGCCCTTTCCTTCACTGTGGATGCCACAGTTTTCTGGGTAATGGAAGACACCATCTGACAAAATTCTGAAGTATTTTCATAGTAATTATTCCCATATGTTGGTAAGCAAGAGTGAATTGTCGGAACTGTTTAAGGACTACACTTTTTTTTCTTTTTGCAATTACTGCTTACGAATTCAAGCAGGCTGAGGTGTGAGACACAGTTTTACAAGTCCTTATATTCCTTTAAATGGAATGTCTTTCCTTTTCCAGCTGTTGCTTAAAACTTAAAATTATGGGAATATTTGTTTAGGGCAGGCCTAAACCGCAAAGAATTTTTGTGGGTTTGGACTAGCAGTTTGTAATTTTGGAAATTCTTTTAAGGATGAGCCTGAATTCCCAGGATTATAATTATTTTTTTGATTTGGACTCACCCTTAAAGGTTATTCCCACCTCTATTTTTATTCCCTCATGAATGGACAGAATATCTAAAAAAAAAAAGAGACAAGTCCAGACAAGAATAATAGTAAAAAATAACCACTCTTCCCTTCTTCCAAACTTCCTTCTATGAGTGGGGTATGTCTCTGAAAGTCTGCAAAGATTTTTGGGAACAAAAGGGCTATTGGAAATCTACTTTAGCTCCAGTGTTCCACTCTTTCTACAAAACTCTTGCTATGGTGATGTCCAGACTGTCCTTTTGCTGTGTATATCACACATAAGTCCTTCAAACAAAAGCATCTCATACAGTCCACAGATGTGTTACTGATACATGCTTTTGATGTGATTCTTTAACCTGCTTGTTGTTCCTCATACCTCAGGAATAAAGATATTTGTTGAAATGTAAAGGTGATTATTTCAAAATGGGTAAAAAAAGGGAACAGACAAGCAACCCAGCATTTGAGGGTAGAACTCCTAGGATTTTAAGAGATAGATAACAAGGACATCTAGAATACAAGCTCCTACTACTGATATTTCTGGAAGGAAAATCATAAGCTCATGCTTAAAGATTTAAGGCTGACTCTAACTCCAAGGGATTAGGCTGAGATCTTTATGGAAGCAGATTATTTTTATCTTTTCTTAAACCTTTCTCTGAAGCACCTTGTGGTGGTGATGAATAGGGATAAGACATTGTAATAGATCAACATGAGCTGAGGTGACTTCTACTGGGTTATGCAGTCATTCCTATCACCATGGCTGAACATAGAAAAAGAAAACTAAAAGGAGCCCTTGGGTGCCTCTACTGTCCCTTGTACAATTTTGCTGCAAAATGTCTTCACAGTAAAGAACGAAATGTTCTGTTTTTCTCTCTCTTTTTCAGAAAATTGCATCTTCTATCTAGAAATCATCTCTAAAATATCCCAAAGTGTTGGTATTCAACATGGAGATGACCAGTAGACACTGTTTTACAAGTGCAGAAAAAACCTGATTTGGAGCGAAATGGACTTTTCCAGACACTATCTTTTATATTTAACAGGTGATGTGAGCACTGATTGTTGCTGCTGATAGTGGTGTGAAAGCATGGAAAATGTAGAGCTGTCCCCCTGCCTGCTGCTGAGAAAGTGCTGGGAGCAGAACCTGGTCCTTGGAGAGCTTCAAGGGCAAAGAAATGAGAAGGTTCTGATCCCCAAATTCCTTGACTATCTTGTAAACTTTTAAAAAGTTCATGGTGAGGAGTCTAAGGGAGAGGAACTTATGGACACACAGGGTCAAAAGCACCAACCAGAGTGGGCACAGAAATCTATTAGGGCAAGTCACTGCTTTGTGCAAGCCCTTGCCCCACCTCCTCAGAGGCTTCTGTCTACGGTCACCAGTACCTGGTTATCAGCAAAAGCCTTGCTCTGTCCTCCTCACAAGCTGCTTATCACCAGAGATGGGAGCTGCACATATATATTCCAGTCCTTCCCCCACAAATACTTGTCATTAAATGTGACAGGCTTCTGAAGAAGTATTGTTACATGTAAATAAGACATGGTTGCTAAGAGACACTATGATTAACATGCTGACAATACAACCTTCTTTGATTGTTTGGGCACCAATTGTCTGCTTCTGTAATCAGTGAGGAAATAAGAGGAGTTTTGGAGGAGATTTGTCAGGCTGAGAAAATTAGGGTTTTTTTCGTTTCTTTTAAAATTAAATTAGAGTCTAGTGTTTCCATACAAAAAAAAAAAAAAAAAAAAAAAGAAAAAGGGTCTCCAAGCCATAACTCTTTTTTTTTTTTTTTTTTTTTTTTTGACACATCATAAGTTTTTCTGTTTATGTTAATTTTTCAGCTAGGAAAATAAGGTTAGTGTTAATAATGTATCTGTCAAAATATTCAAATAAAGAAAACTGGAAGCTCAGGCTCATTAAATTTTTATGTGTAAATTCTATATATTAATTTTCTTTTTTCTGGTTCTAGTCTTATTTTTAATTTCTCCTACTCTCAAATTCTTCCAGTTATTCGGGACTTCTGAAATTAACTTTTTTGATCTACATCTAGAAACCACCCACCCTATTACTCCTGTACAGAGCAAGGATTTGAGTCTTCTTTTCCATTAAGGGGAGACAGAAAATGGTGGTGATCCTTCTTTTTCCAGTAGATTGACTCTGATGCCATGGGTGAGGCATGGTGAAAGGAGATGAGAATGCAGAACTCAACCTTCTCAGGCTGAAAATTACCCTTCTCACCTCCTGTAACTGGATGTGTAACTGCACTTGCATATGTTGTAACAGATGGTGTTTCACTGAAGAATGGCTGAAAACGGCACCTTCCTACCCAATGTTTCTGCCTGCTGTGTGTATTTAGAGTCATGTCTTCTTACTACAGTGTTTAAAAAGAAGTTGGAATGCCTATTAGTCTTGCAGAGCCAACTGAGAGATGATGGGTGGCATCTCTTTTCTGCTAATGTTAACGATATTCCAAGCACAAAGCACCTGTGCTAGCACTTGGAAAACAATGGTTCTGCACAGGTACCTGTGTAGGCACAGCCTGCAGGCAGTGAAGATGCCTGCTGGAGCCCAGTTCAGCCTGGATGTCCTCTGTGGTGGTGACAAAGATAAAAACACCTCTTCACAGACCTTACAGTAAATGTTCATTTCCAGAATTTCAGAAAAATAAACTTACTGTAGTTTTATTTCTACTTGGGGATGGACTAAACCATAAGTTTTGCAACACCTGTGTGTTCACTGTTCTTGTGTAATAAACATGGATGATTATGCCACAAGTGAGAGAAGGGTGCCTTGGAGTAGCTACATCTGTTAAAAATAAACTTAAATGTATAGATGCTTACCTACTATGATTTTCAGAAGGAGCTGCATGCCCCACACGATAAGTAGAAGAGTAAAGAAAATAGGTGATTTACAAATCTAGCCGTACAAAAAAGGTAATGGTTTTGCTTTTAAACACACCGACACAAAATCAAATTTCCCCTTCCACCAAGTTAGATTATATCTAACCAGGGTTGTGTTACTTAAATAAATGTTCCTGGGTTCTATTAGACAGTTGACTGAAACCCTGAGGTATGATATTTGAATACAGTCATTGGCCACGTGCATATCTGCCTACATAGTGATTATGCTGAGTAACACAGGAAATCCTGGTTATCCTATGGCACATAAGTATTGGGGGTAGAGAAGATGATATTCTTGCTTTGACAGATTTCAAGGCCAGAAGGGTGGCTTATGACTGTCTAATCTAAACCCTTCTTCATGCTGGAGATGTAATTTCTCTGAAAAATTGAATTATACCACTTATTTCAGAAAGCTAGTTAAACCCATCTTAACAACTCAGACTAATTGTGAGCTGGTACCTCATAAAATTTCATTTTTTATGTTGTGTCTTATTTAATTTTCTGTGTTGTGTCCTATTTCAAGGTTAAATTTTCTAACTCCAGCTTCCAGTCATTATGTCTAATTATGATTTTGTCAGCAGGTTTGAGAACCATACTAGTGGATGGTGTTTTTGTGTGCAAGGATCTGTACAAACACCTCAAAGCCAGCTTTCAGCCTTTCCTGTTAAATTAAATTGAACTCTTTAAGACTCACATTTTCATATTTTTTTCCAGTCTCTGGATTAAGTTTTTTTGTTTTTTGGATTTTTTTTTTTTTTTTTGGTTTTGTTTTGTGGGGTTTTTTTGTTTGTTTGTTTGTTTTTGGTTTTTTTTTTTTTTTAATGTCTTTGTGATTCCTATGCTTTTCTGGAAGATTTGAGTCCAGGCCTACGTGTCTTATGGTAGTGGAAGTTTTAGAACAGCAGTAACACTTCCTGCTTCTATTTGACAGTCACACTTTATTTAACCAAGGATCATATTCACCATTTTGTCAAAGCATTACTTTGAGAGCCTGTTTTGAGATGATTATCCACAACGACTCATGAGTCCTTTCCTGAGCTACTGCTTTCCAAAAGAGAATCTCACTGTACCTCTAATTTGTATTCTTGGTTCCCAGATGCATTGTTCTGCATTTGAGTGTCCTTAAATTAATTTTGTTGGAATTCAACTGTTTTAGCAGGCATTTCAGGTAGTTCTGCACCAGAGCCTCATCTTTGCTGCCTACTACCCTGCTCTGTTTGGTTCATCTGCTCTTTCTAGTCCATTGCTCCTTCTATAAATGGAGCAATGGCTATTTGGAGGAAACTTGTATAAGCCCTTGTGCTCAGTGCTTTCTTTATTGCCACTTTCTGAACACTGTGAGATATTTTAATTTCATCTAATGTACAGCATGTTAATTTTGCACAATTCAAGTTTGTTCTTAAACCAAAGTTTTTTGTGCCTTAAAAATGATGAATGCTGTGCCAACACTTCACCTTTATCAGCAGGGCCTATAATCCTGTCATGAAAAACAGTGTTTGACAAGATTTACTTTCTACAAAACCATGTTGAGTGGCATAAATTAAATGTTTAGCCACTATTTGTTAATAGAATCCTCATTTAATTGTTCCATGGACATCAGAGAAATTTTTCTATGGCCCCTAGGTCATCTCTTTTACCCTCTATTAAACACTAGAATTACTTTTTTTTTCTAGAAAATTTCAGTATCCCAACTTTCTAAGATCTCTTAAAAATTAAAATTAAGCTAGAAATATTATTCAGCCTTTAAGAAACCCGTTTGCATCTAAGGTATAAATACGTGTTAAATTGTTTTGTTTTTATGTTATCCCATGCTAGTATTTTGATAGAGATGAAGTTTAGTTAGAAGGGTTATAGAGCACTTCTTTGTTTTAGATATGAAGGTGTACTTATGACAAATATTTCGCTTTCCTATGTTGCTGTTGAGAATTTTTCCATCTACAACTCCTGAAACAAAACTTACAGCTGACCTACTATCACCTTTCCTCCTAATACCTGTGAACACTAATCTTCATTTCCTGAAGCCCTAGTTATGCTTAACATTAAGGTTATTCAACTAACTTTCTGCTAAGTCACCCATATTTTAAGTTGTTCACCATTCATTTCTTTCCTATTTACCCATGTTAGATATAATTTATTGATATTTCAAATCTTATTTTAAAACACTGTCTTTCTTGTTGTAAGAAAGAAACTTGTGGAATCGTCTTAAAGAACCAGGAATGGGGTTTCTGTTTCCTTTTAGATTTATCAGGTTTAAACTCCTAAATTTCAGCAAACCACTCTGAAATTTTTAACTGAGAGAAATAAGCACTACTAGGGGGCAATTTAATTGATTTATCTTAGACATCTCTTTTAGATTGGGATGAACTGCCTAATAGAACTGCTGATTTCTCCCCTGAGGTACCTAGGTTAGACTTAACACTTCTGAGTTTTATGTATCTGTGTTATGGTGTACAACTCCCACCTTTCTTTTTAGTAACAAACTGAATCAGTTGTCCAGAAAACATCCCTGAAGATAAGGTCCCCCATCATAAATCAGGCTTTCTTTCTACTTTAGTGAGGCCAAGTGAAAATGCATGCTCATCAGTAATTTTTCTCTGCTAATCTGTAATCATTCAATGTTCTGTGGCTCTGAGTCATAATGAATGACAGCCACCTCCACCTCTTCTCTAGCTGTTACTGAGCCTTTCAAAACTGGCATAGAAACAGTTTTTTGACTAGGAAACATCAATCCTTTATAAGTGCGGTTCTATGACACTGGTTGGAATATGTCAGTGTTTTTACCGTGTTTGCAGATGCAACCTGTCTGTGCTGTCCATCTGGTTTAAACAGAGCAGCAAATGATGCTGGGATGTATCATTGGACCTACAGATCTTTTCAACCTGTTCCTACTGCTTCTTATCTTCTGGCACAAAGGTCTCAGTACATGCATTCATGAGAATTTTACTGGAGCACAAGGATGGTCTCCGCGTGCACTTGGATGCAGTGGTGCAGCTACAGTAGAGTCTGGGGTGTGCTCCAGCTAATAGGGCCTGCAGGGAGGCAGGGTTCATTCACTCAGGCTCAGCTGGGGGGTAAATATGACTTCTGGCTCCCAAATCAGAGCTGGCCCAGGGGGTGAGTACACTGAGATGGCTTCTGCCAGGAAAACACTGTAGACACAGCCTGGGC
The DNA here is from genome assembly GCA_910950805.1 of Acrocephalus scirpaceus scirpaceus. Classification (NCBI taxonomy): domain Eukaryota; kingdom Metazoa; phylum Chordata; class Aves; order Passeriformes; family Sylviidae; genus Acrocephalus; species Acrocephalus scirpaceus. The sequence goes on along the minus strand of OU383775.1, from coordinate 107,252,023 downwards.
CTGACTAATGAAGGAAGTGATGAATCTCTGGTATTTGATTCCCTCATAGATACTGGTAATTTGCTGTTACTTCTGCTCAATCCAACAAACAAGCAGTAAATGCAGCAATAGTCTTGACCATGGGAGAGGATACAGAACACCTCATTCAAACAAGAGTTTCTTTTTAAAGTTGTTCAATTTTGATTTCTTTTTGATCAGCTAAACTAGGATCCTGCCAGCTCTACACCAGTTACACAGTTTTGGTGTTGATAGTTCAACAGGCTGCTGTGTTTATTTCCCAGTGCAATTCTGACTGAGATTTTCCTTACCTGCTGTCTCTGTAGCCAGCCCTTCTGGGAAACTTTGTTCTTCATCTTATTTTATCAGTGCTACTTCCTGAGGCTTCTGGGATGACTTTTGAATCCCTGAATACAGAAGTCATTCAAGCATAACCATTTTCAGATCCTTGATTCTCAGAAACCTTGATCAATTTAGGGTAAAATGGTCTTGGCAGAAAATAGACACATGGATTTAATAAGGTTTAATAATGAAGTGCAATTTTTGAAATCATTGTTTATTTTGAATAATGTCCATTAATTTGTTGAAGTTGTTTTCCCCACACTCTACTTCTCAGGCATGTGGTGTGATTCTGGGAACTGTCCTGTGCAGGGCCAGGAGCTGGACTTTAATGATCCTCATGGATCCCTTCCAGCTTAGGATATTCTATTATGTTACGATACTTTTCTTATCATAGAACTCTTTTGAAGGTGGACCCAGGCATTGTTCAGAATCTGTCTGACTGGTGTGGATTTGTTCCATTGGAAAAGGTGTTTCTGCTCTGTTGCATTATTCTGTATTCTGATGGCTCCTGAAACTCTGTTTTCCTTGTTTTTGTCTTATTTTAAGTATGATTTTTCTTTGGGTAAACTCTGGAAAGAATGTCAGTCTTCTGGTTTATTAATGCAATTATGATTTCTAGCAATGGACAAGCTCTTTCTCAAGTAAGCTGATATTTAATAGTCAGGTAATAATCAGTACTCAGGTCTGATTGCCAAAACAAACATAACTGCTCAATGTGTTGTCTTTCCTGGAAAAATAACAGGATGCTTTTCTCTGCCTCTGCATTTCATTGATGTTGACCTGTTGCACTGTAGTGGCGTGTTTTCTGTTTTTTACTTATTGTTAATAATCATTTGTTTTGTAATGGTTTAATCCAAGTTCCCCCTGTACTTCTCCCCATCTGGTACAATCTCCCGCCTGGGAAATTCCCTGCCTTTGTTCCCCTCTGTTGCAATATGTTGTCTATCACCTGTTGCTCTCCTCCCAGGTCTGTCCCCCTCCGGGAGGCCTCTCCCCCTCTTTCCAGAGACTTCGGAGAGACTCAGTCCCGGATTGGAATAGGCTGGGAAGTTCCCCACCCCTCGTCTTCCAGTGGTTGTCTGTGTGCCATCCCCATTCCCCTGATTGGGTTTTCCTCTTGTGTCCCCGCCTCTTTCCAGTCCCTTATAATCACTAACCCCGCCCCCAGCTCGCTCCCTCTCTCTCTCTCTCTCTCTCTCTCTCTCTCTCTCTCTCTCTCCTTGGCCTTGTGGCTGCCTGCACCATGGGGTGCATGTGACAATAAACTCCATCTGCCATGAGGCTCTTTCTGATCCTTCGTCGAAGCCTCACCGACAGCTCTTGTGTAGCTCTGACCCACTGGGGGATGGTGGCCGGTCTGCCTGCTACTGCCTAACCGAGTCTGGAACAATTCCTAGCCAGGGCCAGCTGGGACTAGCTGGAAAACCATCTCCAGCAGGCACCAGGAATCATTCCATTGCACGTCTTAAAAACACATCCATCACATGTTGGGTTTGCTTTTTCATTCTTTTCTTGAACAATCCAAGGACACAGCCCAGGCATTTCACATTCCAATCTGGAACTCCACTGCCTCCCCAAGTATAGTTTCTTAATTGTAGGACAGAAATAAAAGTATCCTGACCTCTGTATGCAGGAAAGTAAGATTTAACACTGAAAAATATTTAAGTTCAATGTATTTCATTTCAATTCTTACCCATCTGATTTTTCACAGTGACTATAATATGATCTCCAATACACTCTATATTTACATTTTGGCACAGAAGTCCTGTCTTATGCATTCAACAGCACCCTCTAATTTTTAGTAACCTAGAAGATTTTCCTTTTCTTCAGTTGGAACGTTGAAACCAGTAATTCTTCCAAATCCTGTAAATAATCCCTCAAATCATGTTCTCACAATCAAAAGTAGAGGTTAGGCAATATGGAGAATAAACACAGTAGAATTCCTTTCCCCCTGACTTTGGAAGGATTTGTTTTCTGTGAATCATGAGCTACCAAATATCAAATAATTATTTGCTAAATAATGAAAGGGAAGACTAAGATATCTCTTAAGCTCTGATGAGTCTTAGAGCACAGTGCCTGACTATTAAATACCACAGTGTTGGTGTGATGATGTTTAAGTCACTTTGTGAATCTGTCCCCAGTGACAGTGCTGTTGCTGATGTCCTTCTGAATACTTATTTGTACTGTGTCCCTCCCACAGTTAGAGAAATAGAAGCTTCATAAAGGTGGACTCGTGTAGACTTAGTAGAAGACAGGAAGGTCCACAGAAAAGAGTGAATTGGAGTTTGTGGCTCACTTAGCCAATTCAGGATGCTCTCATCAGGCAGGAAAGGTAAAGATGAGGGTGTGAGAGCTCAGAAAGGGGATATTGGAGTCCTGCTATAGACTGTTACTAAATGGCATGATTTACTCTCAGGACAGAGAAAATGCTAATGTGAGCCCTCTGAGGGAAAAAGGAGTTCTTACATCATTGTAGTATGCCACTAAAAAGAAAGTTTTACTGCTTTCCCCCGTCTCTGTCATTGGTGCTGGATCGAAGGATGCTGTCACACTTGTAATCCCCTGAGACCCAGCCCGCTTACAGACACACTGGAAAACTATTACTGTGTGGTATGAGCTTTCCTACTCTGACTGAAGGCTCTGTGGGGATAAGAACTTGACCCCTGTGGGGAATAATCATGTCTCATTCTCTTTTCTTGCCACGTTAGCTGGAAGGCTGTGAAATTTTTCCCTTCTTACACAGGAGATTTTCCCCACAATTGCTATATTTGTCCCCATAGGCAAACATTTACACAGTAGTTTTTAAGTTATTCTCTGGTCATCCTTTGATCCTGTGGCTCTGGAACAGTCTGTCCCATCCCTTAGTTGACACTCCCATGAGACAGGGAGCTTGGGTCAGATGAGGACTGAGAAATTTGCACACTGGAAATTAACCCTTCCTGTTGAAGCTCAAGTTAATGTCTTTGATGTTGGATTTCCTTGTTCTGCCTATTGTTTCCTCTGCCACTGGAGGTCAATGCCATTCACTGCTTTGGATAGCTTATCACCTAATAGGATTTGTGCTCACCTACACAGAACCATCTCTTCTTTTGCTGCAACTGTGCCTACAGTGTGATTGGCACCATGTTGTAAATAATTAGCGAAAGTAATGATATAACTCCCTGTGGTAATCTCATCCTATTTAGGATACAACTACAATCTGAACTTCAATAACACCTTTGACATAATCAAACATCCCAGAGCCCTTTACAAAGCCATAAATTACTCACCTGTAAAGTAATGACTGCAGGGAATTACAGCAGGCAATGAGTCCATTGATCGGGACTGATACAAAATGAAGGAGAGGACATACAACAGAGGCCACTCCACAACTCTTTTCACTTGGAAATTTCCATAGTGCCTTTAATTTCTGCATGTGTCTCTTTTCCTCCCCACAGAGACACGTGAGGAGGAAGACCACCTTGCTCTGACAGTCAAGGACACCTTCATCCATGCTGATGTGTAAATCCCATCTGAAAGTGATGGGATTTTAGGCAGGACACAAATGTATGGGCTCATAGCCTGCAGGGAAAACTGCTCTTTAGCCAGTGATGCAAATAAACAAGTAAGTCACTTCCTTAAATTTGCATGGGCTCTTTCTGAAAGCAGGGTTTTACTGATGCTTTTAAACAAAAAAATAGCAGTGATTGCTTTGGACACCTCAGATGATATGCTGCACGCAAAATCGGGGCTGCATCACCTCCTACCTCCTCCTAAGATACCCTCTCTATGGTTCAGAGTTGTCCTCACATTATTAGCTTAGTAGGAATCCTCTCTTTTACCAATTTCATTTAAAATGTTCTAGAAACTTTAATTAAAAAAGTCCATATATCCATAAACACTCTGACTGAAAAAAATGGAGTTATTTTGGTAGGCAACTCCTTAGTGTCAGAAAGAATTGCTAAATCAAGAACTCTATTATTTATATGATGATAATGAAAAATAAGGATTATTTTTGCAGTTAAGAATACCACTGTGATTAGGAAATGTTTTGTATTACATGAAAAATCTCAGAGTTTTTTTTTTAACCTGAAAGAAGACAATGGGATCAAACTTTATATTTGTAACATAAATACATATTTCTTAGCACCACCTGGAGCTGTTCTTGGTTTTGTTGTGTGTTGGGGCTACGTGTTTATTATAGTCTTATTCTGGATTCCCAGAGTATCACTGCACTTGTTATTGTGGTGCCAGCTTGACACCAGTGGGACTACCTTATGGATGCCATTGAGCGTGGATTTGAAAAGTGCTGCCTCTGAGATAACAAATATTTTGGCAAGATGGGAAAGTTACAATAGCAAATATTTTTCCTGGTTCTCAAAGGTATTCTGCAGTTTTATAACTTGTGCCTTAGTTTTAAACTGTTTCGTGTTCTTAATTGCTTGTCTTGGGTATTGAACATGTTGATGGACTGTAAGCCATGGGGACTTCTCATGGAGAAAGACAGCAATGTTTGGTCCCAAAGGCTTAATTTTGAAATCCAGCAGAATTTTTGTCCTTGCTCTTTGGATATGACAAGTTAAAAAGGGATTCATGCTGAATTTAGAAGGCATCTTTTTATGGGATAGGGCTGCTTTGGAAAACCACACAAATAGAATAACTTAAACTATCATAATTTTTAAAATAGGTTTAATTTGATTATTTCTTGTGGTCTGATCCAAGGAATATTGGAGCCTGCTACCCGAAATAATAAATTCCATGGGCTGCATGGTAGACCCTTAAATGTTTGTAGAAGATAGGGAATATTACAGGAGCTCCCTGCTCCTGAGTGTCTCAAAGCAGGTACAAAAGGAACAATTAAGCTTCCTCAGGACAGGATGTCACCACTGTCCTCCTCGAGTTGTCCTCAACATTGCAGCTTGTTTGAAGCAAAGCTTATCTTGGCAAAAACCAAGTGAAAAAAATGGAACTGCCTACTCTCCCATCAAGTGATATGTGTTTTTCTTTCTCGTTTCCAGATTTTTAGTAGCTTATCTTATATTTTATGTCAGACACATTACAAACATTGACAGAAGAAGATATTGCAATTCCATAGCATTTTGACAATTTTTGTTGTATTTTGCTAGCTATGAATTAGTCTCAGCACTTACAAATTTCCTCATTCAACAGCTTTACCTTTATTTTCTTTGCCTTTTATTTTTAAATATTGATAACTTTCTTTTTCTCTGCAGTCTAACATCAACAGAACAGATGAAAAGGTAACTTTGAATACTGACTGATAAGCATTATGAGCACTTGTCTCCTGAAATCATCCCAATGAGAGCTTTAAGTTCTAGCTTCTGAAATGTGGTAATTCTCTTTGCAAACTGCCTGGTTACATGTTGGTGCTGGTTTTGCATTCTGCAAGGAACTATGATATTGCATTTATTAGTATCTTCCTAATTGTCCTGAGTTAGTATGCATTTAGTATCCTCTGTGGGGAGATCTAGCTAATTAGAATAGCACCAAAGAGTGATTATTACTGTGTTTCATATTTAAACAAAGAAGCTCAACACCTTTTTGTATTTCAGTGAAAATTATTTAGAAATTATTAAATCCAATGAAATAAGATAGATATAAAAAATTTTATCAAACAGGAAAAGACATAGTTATTCAAACTAGAAAAAAAGTTTGCTTTTGGTACATGGGAGAAGAGATTTAAATTGCTGTGTAGTATAACAGTTCCAATTTTGCAAGATGAAAAATGATTGTTTCACTGTTGCCTTGTCTACTTTTGTTTTTTTCCACCTGTTCTATCCAACTCTATGTTTAGAAAGTAGTCTCTGTGGGACAGGGAATTGCATTTTTTTATTAAATATGTGTCAGGCATCCAGCACAGAAGGGCCCCAATTCTAGACCCTGCAGCTTTTCACATGCAACACAAGTGATAAATATAGGCCTATATAATATCAATCAGCAATACTGTAAAAATATGATTTCTTATCAAGTCCTATGTTTATTTTGTATTTAAGGTGGAGGAATAATCAAATGCAAGATTATGGTATGTACAACAGCTGTTTAGGCAAAATGATGTATTAAAAATAAGCAAATCATTGCACATTGCTGTGAAAATGCTGTACTGGAGCAATGAATGCTTGTATCTGTTTCTAAACTCAAGGCAACTCTTTCACCACTTGCCTGAATTAGTTGTGAGACAGGTGGGTGCCATGTTCATCTCCAATGAACAAGCATTTCTGAGCACGGGCAAGTGAAAAAAGTTCCCAGGGCCTTCCAAGCCAGTCAGGGAGATCTCTGGTGACTTTAATTGTCCATGGATTGAAGCTCAGGATATGAGTTGTACTTCATAGCTGTCATGCTCTCGGATGACTTTTAGTTAACTTTGACCTTATTCTTAGGCTATTAACCATGAATAACTCATGTCAGGACAAAAAGTGACCCTGTAAAGAGAACAGGGATGCAAAGTAGTCCACACAAGCACTGAACAACATTCTGTTGTCAAAAAGAGTAGTATGACCGACCCTTTGAGCATAAATTGTGAAACACTGGGAGAGATGAGGTAGATTTGAACTGGAAAGAGCACCACATGCAGCAGACATGTATCTGTTTTTAAGAGAACGTTGAAAAAATAAGACAACATAGAACAGACCCAGAAAAATGAGGTGAGGAAGCAGGTGGCCTGGTTCACGAAGTGGCCTGTACAGCTCAAGTCCAGCAGTGCAAAGAGAATGCCTGATATTTTGGGTCCAATGGCCCCTAAAAAAAGAAAAAAAAAGTAAAAGGTTGTAGCTGTTCTTGACTGGAATAAATTTTTGTCAAGGATGAGTTCTGTAATCCATTGAATGTTTTCGTGCATTTTTGAGGCATAAAATTGGACCAAACAAAGGTATTCATGAAGGGACAAAGATGTATTTTTAATGTAATTCAGGATATTTGATCAAAATGTATTTTTTGGTCTTGAAAGCTGTGGCTCTGATAAACCTTTCAGAACCCGCAAACTGAGTTTGAATCCACAAACTGTGGGTACAAGGTTCTGTATCCTACTAAACATTGCCTTAGATAATCAGCTCTTCCCACTCCTATTTTTAATCTTTAAAAATGTTAATTGATAACCATTCTGACAATTTCCAGACTAAAGATTTTTTTTCTTTCCAGTGGACACATAGTGATTAAATGCTCAGGAGGAACAAAATGCAATTATGCAGGTTTTCATTTCTCCATACATGCTAATTAGAACAGATAAACCTTTTACAGCATTTATAGTATTTGTGGGGATAATGTATGTGAGAGATAAGAACGGACAATATTTCACAATAATTTAAATATGAAGAATTTCCCATAATGCATCCATGGGGAATGGTTCAGTTATCAGATGCTGAGGCAGCAGTGTATTTATGAAGCATTATTGTAAAAACACATAGAGCAATGGCAGACTGCAAATCACAGCAAGTCACCCAAGTAATGTCATAGCTCTTGGTGGAAAGCTATCAGTACCTGGTGGGTCTGAATTGTGACAGTACCTGGAGCTGCACAACCAGCACCTGCTAGGTCATTACAAAACTTGTCTGGAAATTTTATGCTAGGTCTAAGAGGAAGGAATAGGAGAGAATTGTCAGAAATTATGATCAACTTTCAGAGTTTTGTCATCGGTGATAAATCTCTTGCTATAGTTAGATGATCTCCCTTATTGTAAGGATTAAAAAAGGAGAGGAAGGAGAAAGAAAAAACCCTGAGACCTGGCAGAGCTTTATGAAACTTAACTTATGCTGTATTTTCTTTTCACTTCAAATCTACTTAAATTCCTGGGATTGCTGTAGTATTTTTTAATTTAGTCTGACTGTGGAGAGATTGTATTTTAGACTGACAGTTTAACTCTTGAATAGAACAAGAGATGTTTCTTTTGGACATTTATCTCTAAATCAATGAGGTTAATTGAGCACTTGTTAGAAAATTGTATGGGAAATCACTTTGCAGTATTTTATTTTTATCCATGAAAACACTAAATTTATACATGGTCTTGTTACTCATAAATACTGAATTGGAAACATTCCATTGAACTGTTAACTTCTATTTTGAAGTATAACTCCTCCTCCTTTTGTAATCCAAGATTGTTCTACTAATAAAATGAGAGAGAAAAATACAGTTAAGAATGACAAAGGAAGAGTAGAAATGTTAATTGGGAATATAGTGGGGAAAATGGCAATATGGGAGATTCTACCTTAATAGTCTTGAATTAAATTCATGATGTGTGGTAATGACATGAAGAAAAAAAAATTCCCTTTCAATGTGAGTGAAAAAAAAAAAAAAACCCAAAGAAAAAGTAGATTTTTTTTCTTTGTATTTCTTTATCTCAAACAGAAATTAGGACATTGTGTGTACTCTTAAGCTGCCCTTGTTTGCCAGATCCTGGTACATTGCAACCCTTCATAAAAAACAATCCATTACTATACTTTGAACATCCAGTTTTGGCAGTCTGGACCATACAGAGCCTTTCAACCGTGTCCCCACAGCCTTTGCATGTGTAAAGAACCCGAACTGGAAACCTAACAGATCCTAATTATTAGAGCAGTACCTAAAGAGGTCCTACAAGTAGACCAGAGAGGAACTTTTGATAAAGGCATGTCATGACAGGATAAGGCAGAATGGGTCTAAACTGACAGAGTTTAGACTTAGATTAGATATCAGAAGAAATTCTTTGCTGTCAGGGTGAGGCTCAGAGAAGTTCTGGCTTCCCCATCTCTGGAAGAGTTCAAGGCCAGGTTGGATGGGACTCTAAGAGGAAGGTGTCCCTGCCCATGGCAGGGACATGCCATGGAATGAGACAATCTTTAAGGCCCCTTCCAACCCCAGAAATTCTGTGACTCTATGATTCTATGTAAATACTTCTGGGCTGCATCACAGGCCACACAAACACTGCTCTGGTCAGCTGCAGAGACTGCATGTCATTCCACACACTTTGAACTGAAAAAACCCCAATAAACACACAAAATAATTGTTATACTTTTGAACCGCTGTGTCCTAGTGCTTGGCACCACTGAGAAGAGCCTGCCTCCATTCTCTGGACACTCTGCTTCAAGTATTTGTATATATTGGTGAGTTCCCCTCTCAGTTGTCTTTTACCAAGGCTGAACAGGCCCAGCTCTCTAAGCCTTTCCTTGAAAGGGAGAAGTCCCAGCCCCTTCATCATCTTTGTGGCCCTTTGCTGGACTTGCTCCTCCTACTGAGGAGCCCAGAACAGGACACAGCACTCCAGATGTGGCCTCACTAGGGCAGAGTAGAGGGGCAGGATCACCAGACTCGACCTGCTGGCACTGCAGTTCCAGTGTATCTTAATACCCAAGAGGAATGGATCTGGATTCTTGCTTCCTTTCCTCCTCCTCAACCTGCACAAGCTATTGTAAATTAATGTGCTTAGAGGTGGTAGTGATGTCAAGAAATAATTGCATTTCTTTCAGACTGTCTTTCTCACTAAGCATGATGGAAAAATATGTTTCTTAAAATAACTTTTGGCATCAATAAAAGGAAGTGGTAGCAGTGGTTAAAGTTCTGGAAAGGTGCTGTATGGTGACAAGATATCAAGACTGGATGACATGCTCAAGGATTTTAAAGAAAATGCTGTCAAAATAGACATAATCCCTCATTAAATTAATCAACCCCAGGTGAGAAGTTTGATGGAGAAAGTATAAGCACCTTTTAAAAAAGTGTTAGAAATTTTAGGTTTCAGTTTTGCTTCAGTATTTAAAGAACATTTGAATTATAAATGAAGATTTATTTTGTTTACAAAACCCCTTGATTGGTATAAAAAGGTAAAGCTGAATAAATATGGCTGCCATAAAAGAAAATCATGCATTTCTGACAAGTAATTGAACGGAATTGTAAGCAGAAGAAGGCAGTTATTATAAGTAATTTGGAATTTCAACAAGCCATTTATGAAACTCCTTGAAGAAGGCTTTCAAGGAAATGAAGTAGCCCTAATACATTAGAGGTGAATGGCACTTACTTACCAGAAACTGCTTAAGTGACAGAAAACAAGGGGCAAATCATCTTATCCTAGATGAGATGACTCACCTTATGGAAGTGCTTCATGGAGATCCACTCTCTCAAGGGAGCCTCGGTGACTAGTTTGGACTACATATTCCATTTTTAGGGAAGTAAAACATTTGATGAGTTAAACCTCACCTCTACTTTTGAGTATAGAAACCCACCATGTTCTGCACAGTTTGATATATTGGTTATTAATGAGCTAGTGAAGAGATGAACTGTGTAAAATGATAGCACTTGAATGTGATGCAATTATTTCACTGGAGAGAAATGAAGAATTCAATGTTCAGGAGTGTTTAGGTATTATAAATGTAAATTAAATTTCAAATCCAATTGAAAAAATGGAATAATTTGAAGTAATTATGAGTTAAAAATTAATTCCCCAAACAAATAAACTTGCTGTCATTTCTGTAGCTCTGTGGTTCACATCCAGTCCTTGAACAAGAGTTAACGTGGTTTCCCCATGTACTCATCAGCCTTCCATCACAAAATCCCCATTGTGCTCTCCTGACATTTCTCACTGCTTCCTATTTCAAAGCCAGATGCTTTTTTCCTCCTCTCCCTGCTCAACACATTTTTTTGCACTTCCTCTGGTCACTGGAACCGAGTTGCTGCAGGGAGTCCTAGCACAAACCCAGGGTGAGGTGAGTGGGTTGGCCCAGCACCTTGCAGGCGTGGGACAGCTCTATCTGAATGCTGCGGCTGGTTTTTCTCCATCCTTGTTCTTCTCTCATTCTTCACTGAAGCTAAGGGGGGACATAAGAGCAACAAATGGCTGAAAGTGCTGGAATGAGAGCTGGAGGGGAAATTTCTGCTAGCAAACTGCTGCAGACAATGTGGAGAGATCTCCTGTTAAGAGGAGGGGGGGATAGTCAAAGCCAAATATCACATCTTGTGCTATGGTGAGGATTAGGATGTACAACAGTCCTGACTAGAATTCCATGACATAGTATAAATCATGATTTCCCTCATCTTAGGTACTGCAATCTCCTGGTCATATTAGTAAAAAAATAAGTAGAGCAGTCAGAAAACAGGACTGAGAAAAGTCATGACAGAAGTATATAAATCAATGTATGTTTTAAGAAAAATAAATAAGTCCCTCGTTTTTGGCCTTTCTGAATAACAGAACTAGAATGATCACTTTTCATATGATGGATGTTCCTAAAGGCTCGTGGGTTTCTGTATATAATGCAATCCTTGTGATATCCTTCTGGAGAATTCAATATTTTATTAATTTTATTAACAGTATTGTTGTATTGTAAAACTTTGCATTGTAAATCAAGAGAAAAATGCAGCAAATTTAAATTACCATATCTCAGGTTAATTGTTAGGAATAGGCAGTACTGGGGTTAATGTATTCATATAATAGCTTGAAACACTTTGTGCTGATCTTCTCTGTTTATTGGTTCTCCAATCAAACATGAAGAGAATTAGATATGTCATTTATGCCTGTTTGCATATTTTCAAAGGGAAGATTTTTCATGTTCTCTAACAAGTGTTTCATATTTGTTAATTTGATTTTCTGCCTTTCATTCTTTCAGGAAAGAGGTCATTTTATGACATTTTATCCTCAGACATGACCCTGGAAATGGAAATATGGTCCAGTCACTGGTGAATATTTACAATGGTTTCATAAAGTGTTGGTAGAATATTTAAATTAAATTATACTGCCTTTGAAGGCTAAAATCCTTTAATGCTGGTATTTAATCTGAAGTCAGGCATGAGTAGCTATTTTAAAAACATAAAAAATAAGGTTTGTGATTGTGATATAAGCTTCTACACACATGCCATTTCTCTCCCAATTAATGTTGAAGGTGCTTGTATTTCAGTGAAGACACAGTGAGAAGTAAGGCACAGAGAAGCTCATTAGGTAATGTTGGGATGGAAAGCCTTTAGCTATCGATGTTAAAAGAAATATAAACAACTAGAAATTTCCCAGGTCTAGTAAAGCAGTGGCATTTATATGAATAAAGGCATCTTTGCTAACAACATACCTGAAATATAAGCTGTATATGAATGAACTCTTTGAAAAATAGACACTCCTAGAAGGAAGTTTAAGTGATTTAAGTTTTCCACAGCCTTCATGAAGGCATTAAAAAAAAAGTAAAAGAAGAACCTTCAACCTTCCTGCAATATGCCAAACTAGCACAAAGAAAGATTTTTGCATAGCTTGCTTAAAATATTCCTGAAATAGATGAAAAGTCAAAACCCAGACATTTGAACAGACATAGGCAAATACTGAAAAAATGATTGGCAAATATATTGGTGAATCTCAAACATTGGTGGATTTCCTTTTGTTGGTAACTTTTGTAGCTGAACTTTTTATTCTTTAACAATTGTATGAATTGAAGCTCACAGATGTTTATGAAAAGCAAATTTTAGATCAAGAATCAAGATTTACTTAGACTCTGAGACAGCAGACCACTTAAATATATGCTTAACTTGAAGTCTGTGGAAACATTTGCATACTTACAGTTAAATCTGTTCTTATGTATTTCACTGCATTGGGTTTAGAATCGGAACATCAAACTACGTTTATGATTAAATGAATCACATGGTGGGAAAAACCAGGTTGCAAAGTTTAAGTCAACAATCCTTCAATAGATAACTAGTTACAGTCCAAATACTGTATAACACTTCTAATTATTTCTATCTTAAGCAGTTCAGAGAACTAAAATCATAGACACATATCACTTGTGTGATGAGTGAGGTTCTTGAATATAAAATTGCTGCAAACAGTGCATTCCTCATGTCCAGGTGTTTACCCAGGCTTACATACTGTTAGGTAGAAAATTCTGGAACAGATATAAGACATTGCACCCAAATATAGGCACACAATAGAGCAAAAATGAGTAAGAATTAGGTTTATTTTGATCAAGTCTGATGAAACACCCATAAGCCATGAAATATTTAATAAAACCTTTAGAGTGCCAGTTACTGCAGTGAAGAAGCCAAAATTGTCCTAAGGGTTGAAGGAGCAATGGTAAGTTTCCTCATCAAATCAAGCTGTGTTTTCCACAATGTACCTCATAGGCATAGAAGGAAATGCTTTCTGCATTCAGAACTAATAATCTGGGATATGACATTTGTCTATTTTTTAATGAACCTAAAGTCTAATCTGCCTGGAGACAAAATATTCAGATTTATTTTTTAAAAAATATTTTATGTATACAGAAAGCATTCATTGTTGTAACAATATTCAAATGCCTTGTACTAAAACTTTCTAAAGTATTCTAATATAATGGTTTGGGTAGATTTTTGCTTTTTTTTTTTTCATGTAGGTCTCAATAAAATAGTGAGAAAAAGTCCCAAGCATATAGCTTTGTTTTTCCTAAAGCCCAGCGTAATACGTTCATAAGCAGTGCAGAGTAAAGAAAAATAAGTCAGGGTTTTTCTCACCAACTTGTCAATGAAAAATGTTTCAGTGCTAGTGAAATGACACCTCTTCAAACTTTAATATAAAATCTTGAGTAACTTCTTATCCCTTGGTGCTTTCTCTTGGAAGTATGTTTGGCATCTTTCAGAGCATAATATCAGGGACTCAAATTTCTGTATTTCAGTCTTATCTCGGGAACTCACCTTGGTTGTTGGCTTCTCTATATTTATCATGTTCCTTCCCTGAACACTTTCAATTAGATCATGAAGTACTGCTAGACAAGTTCTGTTTTTCTCATTTTACTGCTCATTTTGGATTATTACAGAGCAAACGAGCAACAAACCATAGTCAGTGAATTCTTCCCTTTTCTTAGAATAAATCAACAGTAGGAACTTGTATCTGCATAAATCCTTAAGAGGGTGAGCTTACATTTTTCAGAGACTTTAGATAAGACATTTGCCACCCTAAATTTACACATGGACAAGGAATTGCCCCCCTAGACTCCCTCTATAGTCAATCTATTGGCTATGCAATAGTTGCTATCAGTAGGGACCATGAGCCCCATTTAATATACATTTAGGAAGTCTGAAAGGAATCTCTTAGGATAATGTGCATCTGCACCTCTTTGATAATGCAGGCAGGGGTGGTTCAATGTAGACCTCTGCCCCGCGGTTACCTGCCTTGGGTCACATGGATTGCACCTAGCTGTTAAACTTGTAGGTGAATACTCAAACCAGTACCATGCAGTTACATATAGCAAGACATAAAATGTGTTTTGGGAACTACCGTATTATTGCATCATTGAAATTTATTTTGTTTCTAATGTTCTCTTCTACTTTCAACAGTGAACTTGTATCATTTAAAGAATCATCCTAAAAAGGACACTCAAAGCTTAGGTTGGTTCCCAAATATGTGTGTCTAGTGCCATTTGCAATGTTCTAGATTTAATGAGGTGTGTGCACAGCATCAAGTACATCCAAGACCTACAGAAACATGACTAGCAGCTAGAGGCTGATAAGGCTACCCTAGAAAACCTCAAATTATCTTAAATTTCCATGTATGGGCAATTGGAGTTAACAAACGAGAAAAGTCAGGCTCAGAATATGTCAGGAGGTACTACCTCTGAGGGCTAAAACCAAATGGGACATATAATAGGTGAATTTCAATTATTTAAAGTAAAAACCAGAAATGGCAATTTAAAACTGTGTTCTTCTGTTTGCCTTATGAGATCTGTCCAAAATACCCACAGAAGGGATTCTCTGTTCAGTGAGTAGACTTTGACTTTATCAGGATGTGCAAATGCAGCCATGAGTTGTTCACATTGTTGAGTGATGATAAAACCTCATGTATTAAGATGGATCTGCCAACAGCAAGCACCCCAAAAAGGCTATAATGGTGTGAAGTGATGCTACCTCCTCTGGAATTATATAGGTATGGTGGGCTGGACTTGGCTTGCAGCCCAGCATCATTGCCTCTCTGAGCAACCTGTTCCAGAGTTCTACAACCTTCATTATAAAAAACCTCCTTTCTTGTATCTAACATAAATCTACCCTCTGCTGATTTTAAACCCCTTTTTTCTATTGGAGCAGCTCCTGCTAAAATGTTTATCTAATTTACCTTCTTGTCCCCCTTTAAGTACTGAAAAGCCACAATAAAAATTTCCTTGTTGAGATTGTGATGTGTCTAAGTTACTTTTGCTGTCCCTCTGCTCTTTCAAATATTCTGTTAGCCTTCAAACACTTACAGTTGAATTTCTCTCCTTTTGGAAGGCTGGGCTTTGTGAGAAGAAACCAGGGGCTGCCCCATATTAGACAGACGCAGTTCCAGACAGCTCCAGAACAAACCCACTGCAGGCCAAAGCAGAGTTTCCTGAAATGTCACCATGTATTTTTTTTATTCCTCTTCTTAGCTATAATATATCCATATAATGGATGAAGCTTAGTAGTGTCAAAGAAGAATCAAACATGGTTTTTCTGGTTAAATTTGTATTTCAAAATAAATAAGATTAGCAAGCACACAGCTATAAATTAACTAAAAAGTTAATTAAAACTGCTTTCCTTAGGAAATTGCCATAGCAGCTTAAAACTGGCAGAAGGCCCATTAAAAAAGATAAATATAGATGGGATCATATAATCAGTTGGGAAGTGGAAGGTATTGGGGTGCTCCAAAGCTATGAGTTTTAGGATGCTAGTTCAGGAAAGCTGATAGTGCCAGTGTCATGGAGGATACAGAATGAGCATTATAGAAATACAGAAAAAAGAGAAATGTGGTAAGAAATTTCATAAGGAGATTCAAACAGAGGCACAGCTGTGAATCTTATTGAGGAAAACAATGCAGAATACAAACTCAAAGAAATGAGGCTGGATTGCAGGAAATCTATGTGACAATGAAAAGTATGAAAAAATGGAACAGTTACCTACAGGGACACATGGAAGACCCTACGCAAGAAAGTAGAACAAACTGGTCATTAATCTGAATTTGGCAGATGACCAGGCTGGATCAATTGATTTCTTTGCAATATACATGTTCAAGCCTACATACCCCCTGCTACGTAAAGGAACCTCCAAATTAAAAGGTTTTGGTCCCAAGAAAGTGCTTGCTGGACTAGAATTAAAAAAGAAATAACATTATGAAACTCTTAATGGAAAAGAAATCTGGAGAAAATTCCAAACACAGATTTACACCATTCTTCTGGTTTTGGCATACTTTCTGTATAAAACAAGATTAAAAATCAAAGAATTTGCTGATATATTAAGTCAGTGAAGTACAAGTATATCTGTTACAGGTAAACCAAGGACACCCATAACAGGTTCCTCACCCAAGTAATAATATAAAGCCTATTTGAGACAATCTGTTACAGGTAAACCAAGGACACCTATAACAGGTTCCTCACCCAAGTAATAATATAAAGCCTATTTGAGTCCCTTTTGGGATTTTAACATTAGAAAATCAAATGTGCAGTTTATTCTTGATGAAGACTGTTCTCTTATTACGAGCTCTCAGAATGCTGTGTTAATCAAAATATTAGAGTTATCATAGGCTGAACTCAAAACCACCCATTTAATTTATACTTTAAAATTTATTAATTCCACATGGGACCAGAGCATCTGAATCCCAGGTTCTCCTCCCCAAATCCCCATCTAAGATTTTCTTTACAGCCTCACACTGTCACAAAGCTTTGTCTTCCACCGGGGCTGGTGTTGACTGCCTTGATGGCAGTTTTGCTGTCTCATCATATTGCAAGATAATACAGCACTACTATTTGCTTACCTTGCATCAGCTTTGAAGTTGTTTCAATGTTTCAATAGAAGCGTCTCTATGTCAGAGAACGTCTTCCAATACAGTGCCTTTTCTGCAAAACTGCCAGAACCACGCAACTCTGTCTTGCACAAGAGTAGTAGGAGAACTGCTAATTGAGAAATCTGGAACATCCTCTCTAGGTTTTCGGGACTGCTCTTTGGGTTTTGTTGTCCATATTAAGGATACTAGGAGTTCCTTTCAAATGCCCATATAAAGTAAAATTTACAAATCAAAACTGGAATTGAGGTAATGTACTTGTGCTCATCCTCCAGAAAACATGAGGTTATTGCAGGTGAGATCCCTGAAATATCTTTCTACCACCCATGGACACAGTGCCTCCATCCAGCTGCTTGCATACACCGTCAGTGTACAGTGTAAATGTGCTCCATTTGCAACACAGCATTTGAATTTTTGGCCTGCTTAACATTTGCTATCAATATGCTTTGCCACAGCTGTCAGATTAGTCAGGGCTGGGTTTTTTTTTTTTTTTTTGCTTTATCTGAGTTGGCTTTATTCCCAGATTCCAGATAAAAGTGATAGTATTTTTGCTTGACCATCCCATTCCAAACGTTAAACACTGTGACTTCAGACTTGGATGCTCTAATGGTGTGTTAAAACTGTCCAATTTTGCCTGCCCTCCCCTCTGCCCACACATACACACACAGAGAGCAAGCCACAGGAATATATTGCTGAGGTAAAACAAATGTGTGGAGCTTCTGACTGGGAGTGTGTTTAGTTGCAAGTTGTTGGAAGCTACGAAGTGATTACTAGGGTTAAAATAACCAAAATGAAGAGTCCACAGAATATGGCTACTGATATAAATTGAAAACAAGTGTTTTTAAGGATTTTCCCTTAAGAAATGGTGGGACACTGACCTCACACGTTTTTGTGATGAGAAGTTACTGAACAAATTACTGACACTCAGATGAAAAGGAAACTCCATCTTCTGGGAAGTTTATTAGCAAGATGATTTTTGATGGACTGCTTGCATCATTTGGTATTTTATTTATCCCATTGAGGTCTCTGTGTAGTGCAGCAAACTTGGTGTGCAGGACTCTGTTAGAAACAAGAGCTATCTATAGATCATTTTACAATGCAGTGGAATTCTGTACCTCAAATGCTGAACTGCAAAACTGCATCTCTCTGCATCTGGATTGTTTTAACTTTCATTCTGTTGATGCCACCTATGGTCAGATACATAAATAGTCCAGTTTAAGCAATATTTAATTCCGTTACATTTAAATAGTCCAGTATAGGCAATATTTAACTCCTTTACTCAATTTAGCTGTTAAAACATAAATTAAAGTGCTGTTCTACTCTCCTGGCTCAAAAATTAGATTTTTTCACCATGCATGTCTTTGATATGAGCAGCTAAAATTGTAATTTTGGAGGGCTGCTTCCTCTCACCTCAATAATGAGAACATATTTGAATGCAATTTTAGTTTTAGCTTTTTCTTAAATCAGGAGCTCTACATTTCTACACATCTGTTCCTGAGACAGAAGTCAAGGTACCCAGTACAGGCACCATTATTTGGAAGATATTTCTTACATTTCTGTCACCTTGTCACAGGAAACATGGAGAGAAGATTACAATAATTTTGGGCCCCCACTCAAAAACAAAACTACAAATGGGAAATTATTTAGTGAAGGGTGATTAGGATGGTTAGGAAACTGTGGACTGTGATAGGTGAACTGAGGCTGATTAAATTGACATGCTTAACCTGGGGAAGAGAAATCTAGAAGGGATCTAATTGCTGTCTTCCACAACCTGCAGAGGAGATGGAGTCAGGCTTCTTTCAGGGGAGTGCAGTAAAAGGACAAGTAGGGCAGGATGGAAGATGCAACCACAGATAATTTTATTTATGGAGAAAAACATTTACATAAGTGCAGACAAATATTGGAGTAGATACCCAGAGATGCTCTGAAATCTCTGCCTTCAGAGATGTTCAATACTCACCTGGTGGAAGTGCTCTTCTACCTATTTTAATTTTGCCCTGCTTTATAGTGGAGGTTGGATCAGAAAATTGCCAGACATCCTCTCCAACTCAAATTATTCTTTAAGTATATAATTCTATCAAAATTATCTACAGTGCAATAGCAGTCAAAATATCTGTGGCAGATCCTCTAATCTGGAAAGGCAATGTAGAAGCACATTAGCATTTCTTGCCTGTTCTCCTTTTCTCTGGAATTCCCCAGAGCACTGTCATTTGCTGCTTGTCGCATTAGAACAAAACAGTGCATCTTTTGGCACATGTAACATTTTATAAACAAAGGAACTAAGTTGTTTGGATTCAGCAGAAAGCCAGAGGGACACTAACACAACCATGCAAAACAGTTACAGGAGTCAAACTTCTGAAAGAGCGTCTAAATCTCAGCTTTATCATTTATTTCAGTGAATATTATGAAAACAAGTGTTGATTATAGAAAATCCAAAATGTAACTGGGAGATTTTTTTTGTCTGTTTGTTTGCAGATTCTGGCCACTGCTAATGTGAAAATGTTCTTCTCTGAAGATCCTGGCCTCCATGACAGCTTCTGTATCTGTCATTTTGATTCCTTTTCATTTCAGATATCTGAAAACACTTTTTTTTCTTCCTCAAGCCAGTATCTCACTCTTTACCCCATGCAGTTACTAAGAATGAAAGATATGTATAAAGAGTGCAAAAGGATCATGTGACAAAAACAAATTAAAATCCCCTTAGAATAGATCATACTCAAATGCACAAATCCAGGGGTTCTTCAGAGGTGAATTCTGGGTTACAAGGCTTCAGTACAAGGTTAGGTTCTTATATCAGTGCTTTTATTTGACTTTAAAAGAAGAGTGATTTACAGAAAATGATGAAAGACAAATAAAGAGACCACATGCTAGTATAAAAAGACAGAGACAGAAAATTGTTTTTTTTATGAACTAGGAGCAGCCTGTTGCTCTACATTTGAACCATGCCACTCTTAATAGATCATAAACTGTAACATCTCACCTCTTTTCTTCCTTACTCTTCAAAATTGATGACAAAGTTGCAGTTGGGCTCTCCAGTCTCAATCCCCCAGTAAAGTAGTGTTTAGGCCACATGAATTCTGGAAACAGATGAAATTGTGCATGTGTCTCTTTCCTCACAGAAAAGATGCAGCAAAGCTGTGTTGGAGTTGACATGGCACGAAGTTTCTACTGGCACCAGCAGACCACAAATACCTCACTCCCAAACATCCTGCTGAGTTCAGTATGTTTTCTTTTCCCCTGGACCTTAGGCTGTTTTCTTCATTGTTTTAGGGTGAAGGCTTTTACCTCATCTGCAGGCTTAGCCTCAGCCTCTCTTGCTGGAATGCCATTCTTTTCTTTTTCACTTGTCTTCTGGCTAGGAGGGCCACCATTGTGCTTTCCCTTTTGTAATGTTTAAGACACCACTATTTCCTCCTTCTGACACTACCTGTGCCCTCTTTACCCAGTTCTGTCAGGCCAGTTAAATGGGAGAGACGGGATGGGATATGGGAGATTAAACAATTTATGCCTTTTCTTTGCTGACTGGCTTAAATTAACAGGGTTAGAATTTGAGGTCTTATAAATATGAGGTTTTAAAAATTCCCCCAGGAAATTTAAGAAAGCCTACAGAGGTTTAGTTGAATCTGAAGATTAATGGCCTACATATTTTTTTAACTAAGCTGTTTATTGTCTGGAACTTGACTTATTTTACTAACAATACAGAGAAAAAAAAGGGAAAAAGACAGAGAAAGAAAGGAGTTTTTGGTAGGTGAAAGTACTTTTAAAGTCTATATGATTCTAAGCAGAAAAATATATTAGGCCTCTGCCTTTCCAACGTACAGTCGGTCTGCATTTTAATATTTTAACACAGTATATAATGCCTATGCCACTATATGGCTACCTTAGCAGGAAAGACACTTTCACAGTTAAATGCATTAAAATTCTCTGCTTTGGAAGTTCATATTTTGTAATATTAGAGTTCATATGTGGAATGTTTAGTACAAACCCCTATTTTTTTTGTGTGTTGAGCAAAAATAAATTTTAATGCTAAATTTGCTTTTGATATGGTCCAATAACAATGCAAAATGCATGAAGACTAATAAAATAACACAAAGATAAATGCAAGTTTGAATTCTTGCCTTCACTATCATTTTACCTGGATTTGATAAATGACATTGCCTGCATTCTAGACAGTATGAGTTGTCATATTTTTCTAAGATCTTGTCTAGCTGAAAAGTTAATGCATTTTCTCTCTCTCTCTCTGAATTTCTCAGTGTGGTAATTGCTATGTATTTTTTAATTTAATTTAATTTTATTCTTTGAGATGAGAACTTTAAGTTGTTCTGTCAGGATGTCCTTTGATGCCAGGTGCATGTCAAATTTGTGGACACACACATGGCTTAGAGACTCTATTCATACTTTGCACATTAACAAATGAATCATCTAGAAACCATATTATCAAATTTTCTTTGACAGCCCCAAATTCATTTACTTGACATTAGCAGGTTTTTTTTTCCTAAAAGGCTTGCATGAAATTTTCCTTTAATCTACCCATTTGTTATGAAAGAAGAATGTGAAGAATGTAAAGAATTCAAACTTGCTGACTTTTCATTAATTCTTTCCTCTCTCTCATGCTTCTTTGCTGCAATTTTGCAAAAGTTGTTTTAGCTCTATATTAACATTCAGATTCTAAGATTTTTTGTTTTAAATACTCCTAAAGATTAAATATACAAATTAAAAATATTAATAGAATAATCTTATGTTATTAGATTGTTTTTCTTTTTCTACCATTTTGTAATTTTTTCTAAATAAAATTTCATTGAGGAAATAAATTTATTTATGTTTTTATTTTGAGGAAAAAATGTTGACTAACCTTGTAAAGAAAATGAGGAAGAGGAGCTAAGAGAAGTGTGGGCCACAGATAGTGAAGGTATGCACAGGTTTTGGATGGGATATCAATTTTCTTCATAGTAGCTTTTATGGTTCTGTGTTTTGGATTTGTGACTGAAACTGTGCTAATAATGCACCAAATGTTTTAGCTATTGCTGAATTGTGCTTACACAACATCAGGGTCTTTGTTTCTATTGCTGCCCTGATAAGAAGTAATCTCAAGGTGGACAAGAAGCTGGAAGGGGACAGCCAGGACAGCTGACCCCAGCTGACCCAAGGAACATTCCAGACCATGTGGTACCGTGCCCGGCAGATAAAGTTGAGAGGAAGAAGGACATTCAAAGGGGTTCTTGTCTTTCCAAGTCACTCTTATGTGTGATGGAGCACTGCTGTCCCGGGGATGGCTGAACACCTGCCTGCCCATGAGAACTGGTGAATTAATTCCCTGCTTTAGTTTGCTTACAAGTGCTGCTTTTGCTTTTCCTATCAAACCATCTTTATCTCAGGCCACAAGTGGGGTTGCATTGTCACGGTGGAGGTTCACGTTCTCAGAGTCAAATTGATTACTAGACTGCTTTTAAGAATTTTACATGAGAATTTTATGTCACAGAAGACTGAAAACAGTAATTTCAATTTTTTTTTCGCCTTCTCTAATGATTTGTGCCATATTTCTTCAAACTTTCTGGAAACACTTCATCTTTGGGTCATGGACACTGCCTTCATCTCCCCTGTTCCCTGCCTGTAGGTTTGGCAGTTCTTTGGTCTTTTGTTCTCAAGGTTCTCAATATGACTTGGGGCACTTGGAACCATTTATTGCAAGTAACATGACACCTTAAGACTTCATTTCCACCAATGCCCTGCAGAAGTACAAATAGCTAGGGTAAGAGTAATTGTAATCTGCTGAGGGAAAACTGAGTTTGAGACACATGAGTGTCCCTTGGTAGCTGCAATTATATCTTCACAATGCTTCTGCTGCGGGCAGAGGCACCTGACACCAATGTTTCTCCAGGTTATAAATTCTTTAATTGCATACATGACTAGAAGTGGGAATTAACCTACATAAGTGTGATACTGTTGGAGAATGTAAGAGGAAAACTCCCGCACATCACATTTTTTGCTCAAAAACTGGATCTTTTTTCCTCATAAAACCAAGCCATGACACTCATCTCATTAGGGACTTCTCTTCTGAAGTGCTTGGCTTGGGCTTAATTGCTCTTCCTTCTAAGTGTTTCCATGTTCTGGCATTGGGTTTAATTGCTGTTTTTTCTACGTGTTTCTTTTGCACCAACACCTCTGCAGAGAAGTATTTTCTTAATTTGTGAAAGTCACTTCCCTTGCACATGTTTAACAAAAATTTTAATATTATAAAGAAATTAATTACTATTCTAATCAGATTGCTGGTGTCTATCTGATCCCTTCAGAGTCATATATATTTCTAAGATAGGCTCTTTTTCTCTACTATAAGCCAATCTTCCCTCATAACTTATGCACTCAGACCCTTAATCATTTTGCATGGCCTTTGCTACGTGTTTTCATTATCAGCAATGTCCTTCCTATAATAAGTAGAGTTGATTCAGCTGACACTCATTAGATATGCTGTCTCCTCCAAATACCAAATGTTCCTGCAATATTGGGAGGGATTTCAGTGAATGTGGTGTAGGGAGATGAAAGTGAGGGAGACAGCAATCTAATCTTCGAAACTTAAGTGTCATTTGGTTTGCAATGACTTTGAATATCAATTTACATAGCTGTGAATCAGCTGTCAGTGCTTGGTTGTATACTCTGCTGACTCCATGTATGATCATGTATCATGTCCCTTTCTAACACTTTCCCCTCAACATAATCATACAGAGGGAAGAAAATTCTGCATTTGCTTGATACAGTGATGTGAGGTGATGAAGCCCCTTTAGTCCCTCCAAATGGATCCCAGTTCACTGTGTTAGGAGATAAACAGGGCACTCATATCAGCTTCTGCAGATGCTGACTTGTTTCTCTGCCCATGGGCTTGATCTATAACTAAATGACATCTCGATTTAGCTTGAATTTCTTTAGCAGTAAGATCAACACTAACAATATGAGGCCAAAATATGGCCTCTGTAATTCTGATGGCTTAAAAAAAGCTGTGTTGACAGGTAAATTAATAGGAAATTTGTCTTAAAGAGATCAGAAATGCACAATATTCCTAATGTAGTCTCGTTACTGCCCTATTTAAAGGAAAAAGACACTGATTATATATACAATGTAAATCCCAAGGCCTTTTCTGCTTCTGCCAAACACTGTAGAGAGGGATTTACTGCATTATCCATTATCATGTCCAAGTCTATTCTTGGTTTGTATTGTGCTTCATTTTAGGCTATAGTCTCTGTGGATAGTTTTGATCCTCCCTTCTCTCATTGCTTTATGCTCCTCTATGCTGAACTGCATAAGCCAATTATCAGACCATAAACCTCATCTATCCAAAACATTTTGAATGCGTATGCTCTGTGCCTTTGTGGCTGCTGCCCTCCTACTATTTTGTGCCATTATCAAACAAAGGCATATTTTAAATATTGTCATACACGCCCCCTGGCCCCTTTCAAAGTAATTCTTAATTAGATAATGATTAATTAGATGTTTGTAAAGTACTCTGAGAAAACAAAGTGCTATAGAAGTGCAAAGTATTATTATTAATATACATCATCACTGTTATTAATACAGAGCTTTGCTGTGGCAGCCTTGTCACTGCATTCGTCCTCCTGAATTGTCCGCTCTTTTCCAGAACAAACCATTTCCTCTTTACAAGGCAGCTTTTAATCCAATTCAGTGCATTTACCCTTTGTAATGTGCTCTCTGACTTACTAAAGAAATCACTCTGTAGTGTCATGCGACACCAGGAGCAGTTGTGAAATGCAGACAGATTCTGTGACCATCCTTTTCCCATGCATTAACAATCCAGCAACGTGTTCAAAGAATTCAAGCCAAATTGGCACACATGCTTTTCTTTTCAAGAAGCCATGTAGTATCACCCTTACCGGGGGTGTTGCACTGTATTGTGAGTACCCCTGTTGTGCAAAAAAAAAAATGCAGAGAACGTGACTGCTGACCTCGTCAGATGAAGCTCGGCAGGAATGCAGAAGATTGGCTTGGTTAGTTTCAGATGCTGAATTAAAAGAGAGAAAAGAGGGAAGGCACATTTAAAAGGGACAAGGTATTTTTCCATGATAATGCCCTTCCACCCCAAGACATCTAGCTGAAAGTTTACAGATGTGCTTGCTTGCATTTTCAAAAAAAATCTTCTAATAGGCAATAAAATATTTCTAAGCCCAAAGCCACCTAAACTGTAAATAGCCTTTTCCGCTGAAAATTATGCTTTCAGTTAACACAATACATGCAAATACACTCACTTGGCAATCTCTGCTCATCTACATCTGTTAGAACAGTGTGAGATCTGCTTGCCTGTTGGTCAGAGTCTTGCTCCAACGTACAGGTTCCAGGCAATTAAAAGTTTACATAGGCAGACTTGAAAACACTATGGAAAAATTCACTTTTCTTCAGGAAGTCCCTTCACTCTGCCAACCAAACAACATTGGAAACATATGCCAGCTAGAGTTAATTACTCTAGCTTATACTAATATGACATGCAGAATGGAATGGAGGCAGAGAGTCCGTAGTTCTTACTAGCTGCCAAAAAAGAAAAGCTGTATTGCCCTAGATGCTATAAAGCCCATATAGACCACATTGGGGTATAAGCATTAGAGCCAGGTGGAAGGAAGAAATATTGAAATGGCTAATAAAAGAAATTGAAATTTGGAACTTGTCCCAAGAAATAGCTGACAAGTCTACCAGTGATAGTCAGCAACAGCCTTACAGAACAAGAGAGTAGAAAACAAGATCTATAGTCAATAACTTTTACCCCTAGGAGAAGATGCTGAATGGGACTGTGCATAGTGCAGTTATAGCTTTGCCTAGCAGGTTAGCCATCTGACTCCTAGTCCACAGTCTAAACTGAGACAAAAATCAATAGCAAAAACCCCCTATAGCTATATGATCCAAAGCCAATAAAGCTGGAAACATTTTCTGGAATGAAAGTTGTTTTGCTTTTATGCTGCTGACCTTCCCAAGGCTAAATAGGTAATCAGTGATTCTACTGTTTTCTGTTCCTTTTGTTTGTTCTAGTACATGTCAGGCTCTGCAGAACTGAGCCTTTGTTCCATGTATTTAATAGCCACAATAAATATGACTAGATGGCCTTCAAGAAGATATTTTAAAAGACACCCATATGTTTGCAAAAATAGTCTAAAACCTCCTAGAGAACTTATATATATATCAACATGTGATGACCAATAAAAGCTTTTAATACAGATGTTCCAAGAGAATGAAAATCTATGTTAGGTAAAGTCAACACATAGGATACAGCTCCAAACCATGTGGTCATAATTTCAACAGCTTCATATCATGACATCTAAGCAGGGAGTCTGGACTAGGTTGCTGATTTTCTTTTATGTTTTGTTCTCATTAAAAATTAAAAAGGAAGTGACAATTCCTGGACTTTCCCAAAAAAGAAAATATGTTTATTGCAGACCAACTGATTGTGCAGGTTTCAAAAGGATGCATATCTTATACTTTAGGGCAGATGAATGGTCATGAGGAAGTTACCTGTGCTTTCAACTGGTGAAAGCTTTCTGGTCTCTAGTTTACAAACACATCTTCCATTCTTGTTTAAAAAAGTGCCACAGAAACATAACACCTCACTGCTGCTGATTGCAGTAGATGATACTACTTTCTTGTGGGAGCTCTACAGGAGCAAATATTACAGAAAGAGATGTGCTGGAGTCAGCTGTTGTGTTCAGGATAGTCACAAGGTCACAATTTGACTCTCTGCCTGGGATTTCCACCATTAAAAAAAAAAAAAAGGCTGTTTAATGAAAAAAAAAATTCAAGCTGTGTCCGTCTTCAGTAAAAACAGATTTTAGCTGAACTTCTCTATGACACCAAAAGACATCAGGGTCTGCTTGACAAACAGACAAAGGATAAAAATTGTGCAAGTTGAGTTGTGTGCATCAGCTTGAGTGGTGCAGCCTAGTCAGCTCATATATATATGTGTATATATATATATATATATATATATATAGGAGCCCTAGATAACAAACTACTCGACTGCTAGAAACATCTAACTGTTTATAAAGAATATTGGTCTTGTAAAATGAAGAGTGAGAATGAAGGTCTTGCACTGCATTTCCAAGGCAGCTGTGGGTGAGCTGTGCCTGGAGCAGTGTGAAGGGTCACACATATTTTAATTTGTCGTGGGGTCTTTATAAATCAGATTTCTTATATCTCCAGCTTTATCTCTTTCACTTTATAGGTTCTACTGCTCTTTATCTACACATGTAAATCTCCTACTACCTTTTTCTGGCATTTTTTTGTGCTCTGTGTATCATTTGCTTAACCAATAATTCCCCAATTAACTTGAACATGGCCAAATTAAAAATCCACATTTATCTCTTACATAGTCAAAACTTATGTGCCTGGATATGTATCCCTTTTTCTGGGCAAATCTTAAGGTCACTGTAATTGAATTTAACTCAGCTTTTTTAAAAAACAAAGTTTTTCCTTTATTTGGAAAAAGTGAATTTCAGGTCATGATTAATTTTATTTTGTGTGCATCATATACAACAGCTGTTATTTAATTTTTTTTTCAGACATTAAAAAAAATTACTTCAAAAAACAAGAGTAAAAAATTAAACTCGGGGATCACAGCTGGTGGTTTTGACTTTGATAATATAACTGGGTTCATTAGGTATGAAGTGGGTGGTATGGATACAATGCAATGTCTCTGGAAGGAAAAATGTTTCCTGCTGCTTTCTTTTACTTTTGGGCTAAGCAGAGTGAAAAAAAATACTTTAACAGTGATTAAGTTCATGCATATGGATAGATCTTGTAGCATAGGCAGTGCATATCTTGGTTCTCACAGTAAATTGATTGTCAAAACTTTTAAATAGCCATAATATGTAAAATATTTTACTCAGATGTAATTTTAGTGCCTATAATTTTCTAATTTCCAGTGTTTCTTTACTGTCTACAGTGCATATTTTCCTCTAGGCTCTCTTTTGAAAGGTATGAGGTCCCTTTCTCTACATTAAATAATGGAGATGTTTGTAAAGATATGGATTTAATGAAAAAATATCAAAATAAATGTTAATTGTTTGACCTAAAAGAAAGTATAAACCCAATATGTCTGCAACTTGCAAACCATTGTTACTCAAATTATGAAAAGAAATACACAATAATACATGAAATTTGTGCATAAAATAATAATTTTGGTAATGTTTTTAAGCAAAGCAAGCACTTCCCAATATTTTTCCAAGAGGCAAATTTGTAACAGATATAATGGAAAAAATAGGAGCAAATTTAAATTATGTTTAATAAAACATAATTTCCTAAATTTTAGTTACCCATCCTAATATTAAGGACATTAAGAATATTTACTTTGTTGAGCTACCAATGGCTGGGATTTTCCATGGTACTGATTAATCAGGTTTACTATTTCTCATTCTATGTCAAAGTCTCTCTCATAAAGAGGTCTTATTGTATAGATAAGAGGAACATATACTTTTACGGACAACAAGGATACAATCTGCTCTGTCTGAACAGGATAAAAGAATTTCCGATAATAGGATTATCTCCATTTCACTTAACTTCATCCATTCAGAAATTAGATGTCTATCAGTAGGTAATTGTGTAGCCTCTCTCGGTTGCCATTGTAGCCAGGGAGGAAGCAGAAGGAACCTGCAGGCAGATAAAATTTGTTTCAATAAAAGGACTGCTTGAAAATTATTAGTTAAACTGAACAACAGACATCAGAATAATTTCTGAGGCATTCAAATAAAATGGCATTAGGTTGTGTTGAAGGAGAACATAGTGGTCTCAAGATGAACTGCTGTTGGCACTTCTTTCATACTGGTTTTCAAGGTAAGTTTATTTAATATTTCAACTAATGTTGACTGTGAGAAGTTGCAGAGATTGTTAAAAACGGGCTGATGACCAAAGAGAGATGTTGCTATACTGAGGAAGATAAAAATCTCTCAGAATTGTCTCTGATCTTGAGACAATTTGGCCTGATGATAAATGTACAATGCAAATTAAAGTTATAAGTCTACTGGAAATTCTATTGAGAATTTTTTTTTGAAAATGAGAGGCCCATCAACAAGAACTAGGAAAGGAAATGAAGATCCTAAGAGCAGAACATTATTATAGAATGACTGAATGACAATGAATGTGTGATAAATAGATTAAAACATTTAATTTCTTCTGTGGAAGAGAATAACATTAAATTCTATGGATAAGGAAAAGCATTTCAAAATATTTCAGAGAAATATATTGACACCAGAAGTTATAATAAGGACTCCCCATCTGGAATTTTTGTCAGTTCTATAGTTGATCAAAATAAAGGTTACATTTACACTTAAAAAAAAAGGAAACTGAAGCCCAAAGTTGCTTAAAAGACAAATAAGTTCTCATGGGGCCTAGATAAATTTAATCTGGATATTAACAGATATATTTTAACCACCAGAGATGTGAAGTTCTGAAGTAGCCTTCCCAAAGGAACATGAGAAGAAAAATGCAAACTAATTTCATAATGGAATTTATTAAATTTTTAATGAGATTCTATGACATGGTCACCTGAACAGGAAGATGCTTCAAAACTTAAGAGATCTCTTCCACTTCTGTATTTTTATGTTCCTAAACATTTGTTGTAGGCTGAGTTATGTTTTATTAGAAGCAGTGGCAATATTTTAAATATTGTAGTCTACTTTTCCCATGCAGGAAGAATATATTGGACATTTCTCTCCTGGGTCTGTTTGACAAACAGACTGACCTCACTTGAAATGGTTAAAAATAGGTGTTTGTCAGATAGGTCACCTATGACTTCTGTGGAAAGAAGCACTCTAAGGAAAAAAAAGTAATTGGGAAGAAACATTTTGGTTTAGAAAAAAGACCACAAAGGTATGAGTTACCTAGTAGATTAAACTGAATTTATCTTCTTTTTCACTCAAGTTATATTCAAGTTTGGCATGCTTTTTATATTTTTTTTAACTGAATTCTAAAAACCTGGAGCTTGAAAGAGTAGAGATTTTCCTCTTGTCCAACAATCTTGTCTTGGAAGCTGTGGCAGGAATGTCAAAGGGAATTAATCCAACTGCTGACAACTGGGAAGTTATTCTCAGAAAAATCTAGCATAAATTTTGTCTAAAATGCAGATGAAAATTAATTGCTTATAATCAAACATAAGAGACCAAGCCCTTATCCTCAGGTAACACAATTGTTGCAGGTCTTCTACATTTGAAAAGGAGGAGGAGGAAAACAGTATTTCTTGCAAATATTTTTATCTATGTGAGTTTAAACTAGCCAGAAGTTCCACAAGGCAATTGCATAAATAAACAATTGCCTTTTAAAATAAGGTTTAAGTAATTCAATTGAGCCATGGGAAATCCAGTCCAAGTTTTGTACTAATGAGGAAGTGTCATAAATATTCACATTTTCTTGCCATTAGCCTTATAATTTACTACCTACAGGTATAGAGATAGATGAGGAATCTTACACTTAAACCTTCACTGCAGAATAATGAAGAAGGAAAGAAAGAAAATTAGCTTATCCAGCTACATTTTTAGTGAGCAGCCACCAGCAGCAATCGTGCAGTAACATCATTGATCTTGGGCAGACAGACCAAGAAACTCAGAAATAGAGTAATGTAAAAAGTAGAGCAGTGGAAATATAGAGCAAATGGCTACGCTGGCAGTATATGCTGTTACTGTGAGAACAACTCTGGGGGTGTCTATTTATTATTTGTATACGATATCATGGGGACAGAGTTCACAGAAATTAAATTTACCAAGACCAGAAAAATATTCTATTTCTGTGTCTGCACTGCTGAGGCCAGCAACTGAAATAATAATTTTGTCTTGACCCTGTGCAGTCTGCAAATGGTTTATGAATGGGAATTATACAGACTCACTGTTTTGCATGATCATTCACTCCCTTTGTTTGCACACACAAAAAATAGTGATGGACTATCATTATCCAAATTGATAGCAGCTGTGCTTACTAAAAAAATGTTTTCCTCGAATCTGTTGACATGTCAGTGGTAATAAAAAAATAAAATATGTCATATGGTACACTGAAACTCCTGAATTACTTGTCACAGACCATTTAAATGTGTGCTGCATTCAATCCAAGAAATCTTCTGTTAAGTTAATATATTTGCTAGGCCCTTTAGTACAGATTCTACCATCCTCTGGGGAAGTATTTTGAAGAAATCCTTAAAAATCTAAATATTTAGCCTCCTCTCATATTTGCATAATTTAATGGGAAGGTTTATTTTAACTTTTTTTTTCCCCCAAATTTCAAGTTATCCAACATTTTGTTTCTTGAAACCAATGTACTGTCATATTAACTCTCCAGGGACCAGCCCATGAACTCCCTCTGTAGTATCAGGGGAGTGGAAATTTATTAACACTGTGCTTTGCAGGAGGAAGCGAATGTGCTCTCCTTGCGGCCAGAACTGACCAGAACCCATGTGAATTAAGGTAGCTGGGTGTATGAAGTACTGCGGACTCCTCTGTTCTGCCAGGCTAATCACAGTCCTGGCTTCAATAGCTGCTATTAGCTCTCTCTCAGAGACCACATGCAAAATATCACGCCCCCAAAAAAGCACTCAGCACTGCTTGTAGGTATTTGCATTTTGGTTTTTTTTTAATTTCAGGAAGATACAAATTTTTGAGCTTATACTTTTGAAGGTTGCATTCATGATCTATTAGGTTGAATGCCTATCTTACTGTCTCCATAGGCACAACCCCAGGTTTCTGGTGAGATGAAGACATGGCCAAAAGGAAAAAGCAAATAGGGGAGAATATTTTTAGGGGTCATGTTGCAACCTTGTTGAAAGAATATTATTCCTTGAAGTTCAAAAATATGTTTTTTCTGAAGAAATGATTAGCTTTTACATAGGAAAACCCCCACCTTGTTTCAGTGTCATTTGATGGCATGTCTTATTTGATTACATGGTGCCTACAGACAGTAAGTGCAACTGAGACCTTTTTCCTAAGGATGCTACAGACACAGGCAGCAGATGTGTGTCCCTGCTCTGTGCAGCTGACAGTCCCAGCTGAACAGACAAGGAAACCTCAGGGAGATGAAATAACTTACTTTTGTTCAGAACCTGAGCAGAGTTAATACTTGTCTTTCAAACCTCAGTGCAGTGATTTGTCTAGTACATTGCCTTACCTCCTGTTCTCACCATAAAGCAAAATAAAACGTACAAAACCAAGTGTTGTAGATAAGATAGACTCTAAAACGAGGAGATCAGAGAGAGGCAGAAAGCCATTGGCAACCTAAGTTCAAAACAGGGAGCACGGTGGAAATAGAGAAGGTCAGAAGCAGTAACAGAAAGAAAAGGGAAAGATATTGTAAGACAGCAAATAGCGTGCATGTTTCCTATCCTGAGAACAAAATACCTGTCTGCTTGCTCTGCCCTCTCAGAGGTTCAAAACTTCATGTAACAGGAGGCACCATTAAGCCAATTTCATTGGCTGCATTTTGATGGACTGGCCAAGTCCTCTCTTCACAGGCCTGGAAACTGCGGCTCCCTGCTCTGGGTGCAAAATCAGGATATGAGGTCACTTGTTACCTGATCTCTATGGCAACAGGAGGCACTTCACTGTCTCATCTGCTCCTTCTGCTTCTCCCATTTTTTCTGGGAATTGAAACTTCTGGCTGTGGATTTATGCTCCAGCTGATGCTGACATTGCCTCCAAAGTATTCTGGTACTGGCTGGGATAGAGTTAATTTTCTTCATAGTAGCTCATATGGGCTGTATTTTGGATTTGCATGAAAAAATCAGAAGTGACCTTAGAAAAAGTGATCTGAAAATTTCAGGAGAATGACATTTTCTTTCACTAAGTAATTGACAAAAGAAAGGAGATGGTTTCGAAGGAAAGGGGCTGGAGACAGAAGCTACTTATTTTTGTCAAGACAATGTAGAGTGCAAAGATATATGGAGAAAGTATAATTGTCAGTCACTTTCCCATGAAGGATATTTTATGCGGTAATAAATGAGACAAACAGGCACTGAATAGGGCTTTATGGGAAGCAGTTTTGGCTCAGTTGTACCTCTGCCTCTCAGGATGTCTCCCATTAGTCACTCAGCTGATGAATTTGCTCAGCAGTGGTGGCAGTTTCAGGAAAAGAAGAAACAGCTCTCAGAAGATTCAGCAGTTTAGTTTAAATACATTTCCTCTCCCACGCCTGCTCCATGCTGAGCTCAAGCCTCTCTCTCTGCAGCTGTTGCCTGTTTCACGGGTACCCTCTGCTTCATGTTAATCACCCCCATGCATCCCTGGAGGCAACAGAGCCAACCAGCACCATCATTTCACAGCTATGTCATGGGAAGATACCAAGGTTTTAGAGCCCTCAGAGTTCAATCTGAACCCAGAAGAAACCCAGATTTTTATTAAGGATTCAGAAGCATTCAGTAATTTCTTGGGATTCAGAAGTTTTGAGTTCAGGTGTAATATCTCCCTTGGAGTTGTGGCATAGCTACCTGGTAGGTGGAGCCACACCTGTGTGAGCTGGTTGTGCTTGAGCCAGCCAGAGACTGCTAATGCTAGGGAAAACAATGCTGAAAAAAAAGCTCAAGCTGTCTTTGCCTAGAGCTTGCACCTGAAATCTGCATAGCTGCAGTGCATGGTGCTTCATGTAAAGCAAC
Organism: Acrocephalus scirpaceus scirpaceus; assembly: GCA_910950805.1. NCBI lineage: Eukaryota > Metazoa > Chordata > Aves > Passeriformes > Sylviidae > Acrocephalus > Acrocephalus scirpaceus. The sequence goes on along the minus strand of OU383775.1, from coordinate 107,218,385 downwards.
ACCATCATGAGTACTTCTTTGGCTTGAGCTGACAGAAGTTTGAGAAGCTCTGCTCTGCTTTCTGCAATTTGTTATAGACACTGTTTCCCCTTATTTAAAGTAGAGATAATGTTACTTGTAAAACATGCTGAGATATGTGCTGGAATGTGAATTCGAGGGAATATTCCAATTCCTCTAATGGCTTCCTTTCAAACTCTGAAGCAGGGCAATGTGAATTATTTTGTCAGCTGATTTGCAATATTTAAGTCTATTTTTGTGACTGATATATCTTAATCCATCACAATGCAATAAATTTTCCTATTTACCCCTTACATGGCATTTGATAAAGTAAGCTATTAAATAATAATTGTTATAGTGAAGGGCTGTGTATTTGCCCACTCTTAGAGATTTCTGAAATATTAATACATGGAGTTATTGCTGCAGCTGTCTCAAATGTGCCTGCCCTGTTTATGGCATGTACTGGATGCTCTAATTAAACCCATTTTCATTTAGTCAGTGGAAATAACCCCCAACAAGATTTCTTTTTACATCAGGTTGCTTATTTAATTGGGATGGGGAAAATGAGGAAGGAGAGGAAGAACAAGTGAGTTATGCCCAGCAGGATACTGAGAATAAGCACTTTTTGCTTGGAAAAATCATTGATATCTCAAATTTCAATTGTCTTGAAATTACTGTTTCTTGTTAAATTTTGGTCACAAGCTAGTAGTGGGATCTGAAGATGCTGTAGGAGTTACAGAGCTGAGGTAAGATGAAGTAATTTCTTCAAAGATAGTGGCTTCCCCTGGGGCTTGGACAGCTAATGGGATTGAAGAGTTTGCCCTCGGGGCCGTCAGTTGCGACTGAGCACATTAAAATGAGGGAACAGCTCAGTGGCTTATGTAAAATGAGATGGTGGCATGAGTCCAGCTATTGAGTTCACAGGTATCTCCATCTACATGCTAATACTGAGGTTTGGGCTTACTGTGCCATGAAAGTAGCTGACAGAGCAGAAAGACACCTCTTATCATGGACTGCAAGGCTCCAGCTTTCTAATTCCAGTGGCAAGGAGGACCTTATTTTTATACAATTGTCTCTATGTACATAAAAATACTTAAATGTTAATAAAGAAGAGGCAGGAATCTATGTATATCTCCCAGAAAATGATTCCCACCTCGGGATGTAGAGTCTCCTTCCCATTATGGTGCTCCAGGGAATCCCAGGTCCTACTATTCCAAGTGAAACAGTTTCAAGAGCTGGAGTGAGACAATACTTTGTATCCTGGCCCCATATGCGATAGGAGATGACCACAGAAGCTCCTGAAAACCAGAATCACAAGTACCATCAAAACCACTTTGAATACCTAAGCAGTCAAACTCTTCTGCCTTTAAGTGAGAAAATCAGACCCCTATGGGTTGGAGAGAAAAGAAGATACTATTTTAGTCCTATCTAGAATTCTGTAGGAAGGATACAATACATATCAATATTGATACATATCAATATGTATAGGCTTTATAAAGCACCTAATAATAAGGGTCTTCATTAAATTTCTAGAGTTTTCTAGAAGGGCTTGGAAAGCCCTTCTAGAACTCTTTCTATAGGAAGTTTGGAAATGTTAAATCACCTCAGTTGTAAAATGCCTCCTTCACTGCACAGATAGATGCTTGGGGAAATATTTTCTCCTGAACCTGTGTGCAGATCCATGGACTTCATTCACTTGCTTGGTTAAAATAATGTCTTTGTAGACATGATGATTTAAGGCTATAACCAAATAAATTTTTGTAAGAAAAGTAATATTGTTTGTTAGGAGAAATGTTCAAGCATAGTACAAGTTCAGGAACCACTGTTCTGAATATATAATGTTTAGTAGCTATTATGTCTCCTTTTCCTCCTCCACAGGTACCACCTGTTTTTCTCTCAATGGATTTAATTGGTTAATAAAATCAAGTAAAACTCAAAGCAGTTCTTCTCTACCTGTATTTAGCTAGCAGGCTAGTGTCTCTGGTTGAAAACAGGAAAAGCATACTTAAAACCATGATTTTTTTTCCTCTCAAGCTACTGCAGTTAGTTGATAAATTTAACACACCAATGAGAAAAACCTCTTCTTTCAAGCCAGACTTTTTTTTTTTTTTAACTGTTCACATGTACCACTTTAAAAAAAGAAGAATAAAAATGCATTCTAATGCCCTGAGATTAAGGTCAAAAGCAGCTTCACACCTATTCTATTGACAGAACCATCTTTCTGACTCTGACCCTCTAGAGGCAAACCATTTCTGAAATGTATTGTGTTTACAAGGCTTTTGGAGAAGAGATGAGGCCTACTGTGTAACTGCAATTTCGTTGGAACATGCAACTGTCATGTAATGCAGCAAAAAAATTATGAAGCATATTACAGGCAAGGACTGGAGATTTTTTTGAAGTCAAAATACAATTTTTCCCCCTTTGCTTTTAAGTGGTTGTCAGTGGAGTAAAAGGGTTTAGAAAACTGTAGAAACACTAAATTTTATACAACCTGAACAGAGAATCAGTCTTCATATTATTAATGCTCTCTCTCCTTTCAAATTATTGATTAAAAACTCATCCATTCCATTTGACCTATCAGCTATGATATCACTATCTCACACCTGTTCTGAATATGTATATGTATGAATCTGTATATATATGTAAAACTGGTGGATCAATGACTTTTTGGGATGTGGTTCTAATTTCGAGGGGGATATATTACTCCTTTAAAACACAGCTAGTGTTCCACAATGAAGCAAGAGCTGCATTTTAGTTCAGTGCTTAAACTAAACCAAAGGAATACATTTGCATTGACCTGAATTGACTATGTGGGAAAAGGAACAGTGAAAGAGAGAAAGGTAGAATTGCTCCATTCCTTTCTTTGTTAAAGAAATACTTTACAGTAAATAGAATTTGAGAGATAGGGAAAACCTCTACCTCAATTTTGACTTGCATTTAATCATGAAGGTGGTAAACAGCAAAGCTCATTGATTCAGCTTGGGAGGCAGCTTAAATAGTATAGGAAAGCCTTAAAAGCATAGGAGAGCATGTAAAAACTTTATCCAATTCTTACTGGCCTTGTGAAAACCATCTAAAGCCTATGGCTAATCTGGCCTGAGAAAGCAAAACATTTAGAGCACATTAAAATGAATCATATTGACCTATTCAGAAAACACTGCCTGTTTTCATTTGTGTTGGAATCATTGGCTAAATTAATCGTTAGAATCAGTATAGTCCAAAACTGCATTTTTTATGATTAATCCATCCAAACTACTGCCCAGACACTTTTCTGGTGTAAGGGAGAAACATTTTCCCTTAACTCTATCTAGCTCTTATGATTGCTTGTGTCATCCACACACTCTTATTGACCAATAATCCCAGTCAAGGATTTGGAGATGTGTAATTCTAGGCAGTGTGACATGTTCCCAAAAAGACCTTATGATTTTATCTGTGAGTTGAGGAACAAGATGGACAGAGCAGGGAGATAAGGGAGAAGAAAGCCACAAAATGTTACTAATATTAGTGTAGTAAGCAGTGATTAAAGCACATGAGGAATTTTCTCATGTCAGAACATCTCCCAGCAGAGATGACTTTTAAAGACTCAGCACAATTAGGCTGTAGATGTCCCACATCTCTGCTCAAAAACAAGACTGTGACTCTAATGTCCACATTCCCTGATTTGTCATCTCTCCAGCTGCAGGGATGGAGGAAGAGAGGGCCCTTTACAGGGTGGTGGTGGATTTTGGCAGAGCCATGGCTGCTGCAGGAGCGGGGCTGCACTGGGGGCTCTACACCGTGCCTGGGGCTGCCAAGAGTACAGGCAGAAGATGGAGTTGGAGATCAATATGCTGATCCCTGCTCCTGAGACCACTGTTAAAAGTGTGGTACCTCATCAATCATTGGCCTTGACACAATGGAAAATAAGGCATTATGCACTTTTTATGGTCTTTTATTAGCTCCAAAGCACCACATAGGTGTAGGATATGATTATAAAATCACAATATAAATGTACTTTCCTAGATGTAAGCCTTTTTATTTCTTGCATAACTGTGCAAAACTATATTTCCCAACATAGAAGTTTTATTTGTTTTTAAATTACATCCATAGGAAACAGGCTTGTTTCCAGCTTCATGAAGGGAGAGGAATAATATAGGAAAAAAGAAAATACTAGAGTGGAATATGATCCTAGTTGTGCCTGCTGCTGAACTATTACTTTGTGGCTTTGGTCACTGTACTACAAGAATTTTGTAATACTTCCAAACAAAGCTAAAGAAACCAATTCTTGTGCAGCTATCAAAATGAACTAAGACATAAATGCAGGATAAAAACCACCCATAAACCTATAGCAGCCTAGAATTAGGGAGAGTGAGAAGGAAGTGAAAAGACTAAATGGAACAGATTGTGTCAAGCCAAATTAATATTTTCAGTCATGCACAGATAACAAAGCAAAAGAAGTAAAAATGGAAATCAAAAAAGAAAAAAAACCCCTAACATTTGGAGGAGATGTAAGGAAACACTTTTTTATTCAAAAGAACATAAACTTTTGAAGTGGCCTACCAGGCAACACTGTTGAACTTAAACACTTGGGCTATTCAAGACATTACAAGGTAGTATCTCAAAGGGATCATGGTATTGAAAATGTAGTGAGACGTTACTTATCCCCAGTGATCTCTGATCTTACATTGTATATGAAAGCTGTTCTTGGAAATCAGTAGCTGAGCCTGCATGCAGCCTTGCAGGAGCATGCAAAGGCAAATACACACTCTCTTTGTTTGTGCTGATTTTTTAAAAGCTGCTTATTTGTATCCTGAGACTTTTCTGCCAGCTTTGCAGGGAAATTGTATGCAGATTTTGTCTCTGGTTCAGCTTCATGTACAGTTTTGGCAGGAGGTCCAACAGGTTAAGAAGAATAGATGAAATCTTAAAACGGAAGGTTCAGGCAGTGCACATCTACATCTTTCTGATCATGCTGCTGCTGGGGTTGGAGACAGGATTTTGTGCAAAGAAAAATTCTGATCTATTTAAGTGTAAAGAGTCAGAGATATGATGATAAAACTCTGTTCTTGTTAACGTGGCCTTGTTCTTGTTAACATGATTTTGATGCTGATTCTTCTCATGCTCCCACATTGTGAAAAAGGTGTAGCCTGTTTAGGTTTCTCTCTCTTTTTATAGTGGTGATGATTATGATTTGTTTTGTTTTATTTTATTCAAGTTAGCTTTTCTTCCCCTCTTAAGATCTGGATGGTGAGTAGTTGGCTGAACTAGTATAGGAGGGCACAATTTTCCCTACACTGAGGAAGGTTAACTTGGAGGCAGGGTGTCAAAGGGGGCAGAAGTAGGGCAGGGAGGCAAAGTGAGAAGGGGTCTCAAAACACAACATAATTATATTCAGATCGAGGAAAAACAGTGCCTTCTGACACTCCTCTGCTCTACTGTTAAAAAACAGGGCAGGGAAATGCATGTTCTGTCTATTAGCTGAGTTACCTGTAGGATAACGGCCCACTTCTGATGTCTGGATTAAATCAAAAGGAGGAGGTCTCTGCTCTGGTGTGTTTCATTTAGCCATGCACTGTCCCCAAAAATGAAAAGTAAAATCCAGATAGCCACTGGAAAAAATGGTATCCAAACCCCAGGTAACAATGTGGGATTTCTTTTCTTCAGCAGTTTCTACTCTTCTAAGACTCAGTGGGTTCCTTGTAAACATCCTTTATGGACAATGGGGGAAAAGCACCACTTTACTTTCTGTTTTTAGTTGTAGCCCAGATTTAGGACTGTCATTAATCTCCACTTCTCCACAAGGGAAGCCAAACAGTGCTCAGTCCTTTCGATGTCCCTGCTGGCACAGAGGGATGTGTTCAGTCCTGTACCTGGGGACCTGCTGTCTGGACCTTTCTCTGTTTGATGGGTTCTCAACCCACAATTTCTAATTTCCAGCACAATGTTTTAACCACCAGATTCCAGACCAGCCTTCGGGGAAGTAATTTCTGTCTCCTCTAATGTAAGAGTGACTCAGACACAGATCAATGGTCCATTAAGCTGTTTTTCTTATTTGCAACATTACTCTGTAGTGACTGCTCAGGGATGGCCATAGGAACTCAACACCACTGTGAAGCAGTTCATTTTGTAATATATCAACCAGCTGAACAGCAAATGTGTGAGGGGGTTTCTAAAATGGAGTTTATTTTCAGACCATGGGACTTAACTTTTCAAATCTATATTAAAAAAAAAATTATATCAAATGCTTCTCAGCCTCATCTCATGAAAAAGAGGCCAATATTTATTTGCATGCCATGTAGAAAAAAAAGCATTTTTTTGCTTATACATGTTGTTTAATTGTTTCATTGGTACCTCTGTAATTTTTATGTAACCTTGTTCACTCACTTGATAACTGTCTCATTTTTTACCCACATCTAAGTCAGCTCAGTCTGTTGTATGGAAGAGACAGACTACGCTGGCAATTGCCTTTTTCCTTTTTCTCCATCTTTTCAAGCCCAGATGTAATCTTTTTTGGTTGGGTGGCTGAAACTGTGCACAGCATTCTAGATGCAAGCACAGCATGCATTTACATAAAAACATAAAAATGATTTCTGTTTTGTTCTTTTTTCTTTTCCCAATAATTCCTGCCATTCTATTGCATTTTTGACTGCTGCTGAGCACTGAGTTGCTGTTTTCAGAGAACTATCCATAGTAACTCTAAGATCTTTTTCCTGTGTGGTAATGGCTTATTTACAGCCCATCATAGCGTATGTATAGTTAGGCTATTTTTTTCCCATACGCCCTTATCAACATTGAATTTCATCTTCCATTTTATTGCCTATTCACTCAGTGCCATGAGCTCCTTCCGCAAGTCCTCACAGTCAGCTTTAGAGTTAAGTATCTTGCATAATTTTGTACATCCTCAGCCTTTTTTACCTCTTTATTTAACTCCTTTTCCAGATCATTTTTTGGCATGCTGAATAGCACAGGATCTCTAGTGATCTTTCTCCATTATGAGAACTAATCACTATTAATATCTTTTTGTTTCCTGTCTTATGCCTGATACTAATTCATAAGAGGATGTCCCCTCTCACCCAGACAGCTCAGTTTCTCTAAGAGGCTTCTGTGAAGGATCATGCCAGTGATTTTGGGAAATCGAGAAGTGCTGTACAGACTGGATCGTTGTTTTCTGTGTTCTTTCAGGCATCCACAAAGAACTTCTGAAACACAGCTTCTCTGCACAGAAATCATATCATCGACATTTCCCAAGTATGATATATTTATCACTGTCATTATTTTTGTCTTTCTTTTCAGTTTTTCCAAAACTCCAGGATACTTGTAACTAGTCAGTTGTTCACTTGATCACTCTGAAACCCTGGGCAAATACTTCTCGTCGACTTGCCATGTCCTGTTTTTCTGCTATGGAAAAAAATTAGCAGTAAGATACAATTGCTATTAGTTATTGATTAGTTAGTTAGTGAGAGAAAGCTCACACTGAGGACCTTAGCAAACTTAATTTTCTTTTTTTTCCCCTGAAACATCTGTCATTGCCCAGTCAGGAATAGTGCTTTAAGCTTATTTCCCATATATTTTTTCTGATGTGCTTCCTGAGTGGTATTTGATACATATTGATCACCCACTGGTGGTTATTGGTAAACTTTCCACTTCTGACATGTCCTATGGTTAGTGTTTCTGCTTTTAAGAAGTTGTTCTTCAAAACCTTTTCTGTCTGTTACTACACTTCTATATCCAGCTTCCCAAGGCTTATAAGCTTTTCTATTTTTCTTAAGTAGATACAAATCCAATTTTGCTGAAGAATTTTTATTTCTAATAAGCTCCTCTACTATTTTCCTTGCAGAGCTTTTCCTGATCCTTTTCGAAATGGATTTTGTTTGTTTATCTTGAGCTTCTAGTATATTGTTTTTAAATACCCCATAGTGCCACTTTCAAACAATTTATGTCGTTACATACTCCTGAAGTATTTACAAGGAGCTCCCCTTTTTTGTAATTCCTCTTTAAAAGTAAATATGACTGTTGTAGTTTTTTCTCTCTTTTTTCCCCTTTAACTTGATTTATTTTTATTACTGATTGATTTTTCTTTGTATAGTCTGATTTTGAAGCAGATCCTGAAAGCACATGGGAATGCTTACTGTCACCTGGGTTTCTGGCTCCAGAAAGCTGTTGCTTATGATTACTGCAAATGTGGTCTTCCAGTGACATGTGAGTTTTGGATTGTTGTTTTGTGAGGTTTTGTTTGTTAACTTGTTTGGAGTTGGGTATATTTCATTGGTTTGGTTTGTGTTCGTATGGGGGTATTTTTTACTTTGTTTTATTTTTTTTAATCTCCTCAGTGTCTTTTGGAATCTCTTGGCCTTTGCTATCAAACCAATGCAGTCCATAGCACAGCTCTAATAATCTGCTTATCTGAGCAGGGAAATTCTGCCCTGTGATTTTTGGAGTATGGTTTGATCTTGCTAACTTATTTTGCTTTTGATCTTGTTAACTTATTTACTTTTTGACTGTAAGCCTTCATTTGTCATTCCTGTCCCTCAAGCCATGCGATGCCTTTACCATCCACACACAGAGCTGGTTTTCTGACACCCATGCAAAATACCTTCAGTGACCACTTGGGCATCCACCACTGTCTTGAGCTTTTGGCAGTTTTTAGCTTTACTTGCAGGGTTGTCTTTTCTGTCCTTTGCTTTCTATGTACCAATTTATTGTACCCTCATCATTAATATGCAAAAAGCTTCTTTAGTTGACCTCTCCCAGTATGTCCAAAACCTTCCTGGTCTTGATGACTGTCATTCCTTGAGCAGTTAAGAATGCAAGAGTGAGGCTAAAGGATATCAACTGAAGGACAGACATGAAGCTTTGTTCAGAGTTTCTAGAATGCTTATTTCACATTAGACCATTCCCAGGAAAACTTAACTCCAAATCCTTTCTTCTGAGGTTCTTAACGCTCTTCCCAGATACTATAAGAAGTTAGGGTTAGCTGGTGACAACAGACAAAAGGCTTAAGTATTGCATTGTCTACTGCCTGGGATTTTACTCTTGCTTTAAAAGTTATACAGATATCCTCACTATCAGCAATAGCTCCCTGAAATTTATTTAAAGTTTCCCTTTTTTAACTTTGACCCACTATTTTTCTGGCAACATAGGAAGTAATTTCTTTCATGCCTAAGGGGAACGCAAACGTCTTTCAAACATTTGCAGATGGCTTCATGCCCCCTAGTCATCCCTCGCCATGCTACATATTATATCTTTTTATTCCTAAGGCACAGGTTGCTCTATAAAGCTGAAAACTCACAAGAGCACTAGGCTATATCTCTGTCTCTCTGGTTTTTGATGTTTTTTGGGGGGGTGAAGGGTGGTGTGTTTTTTCTTTCTTTCTTTTTAATTTTTTTTCCTTTTTTTTTCTTTTCCCCTGCACAACTTCATTTATTTACATTGGCATATATGCATCCATAGTCAGAACCTGTCCCTGTGAATATGAAGGAAGCTTAGGCCAAATGAAGCTTTTAGTCACACCAGTGGGACCCTGTGTATTTCAGTTTTACCTTCAGGTGGTACCCTTTTGTGTGTGCTGGATGAAAAGATACAGCTCAGACAGCTCTTAGAAATATTCTGCTCTGTTCAGGGCAAAGTGCCACAAAAGCCAAATCCCCAAAAATCCTGTAACTTTTCCATCTGGAACAGGTGTTTAAAGTCATATAAATAAAATAAAGTTGTTTTTTTGCAAACCTAGAGTCAGCCCTCTACTAAAATGTCTGGCACTTACTTGAAACCAAGCAAAGAGCAAAAAACAGCCTGAACAAATGTGAGAATTGAAGGTGAGATAAGAAGGGTGGCAGTGCTGAAATGAACTAAAAAGCCCTTAAAAGATTCAAACAGGGAAAAATATCCTGAACAACCTAATGCAAAAAGTCCTGTTAATAGCATTGCAATTTCTAACTTTCTTGCAGATTTTTACCTCATGGCAGTATGTAAAACTTGTAAAGTGAAAGTGAAGTTATCTCACACAAAAAGCTATTGAAGCACAATATCCCATTTTGTGGAGGCAAAGAAGGTTAGAATAAGGAGTGACATCAGAAGAAATTCTTTTTTCTCACTATTACCCAACTTGGCATCCTCTATTCTTTGCAAAGGCACAGGTCCTGTTGCCTTCAGTGGATCAAGCTCTTTAAGTTGATCACTTTAAGTTAAATTAAGCATTATTTTCTTTACCATTCCTCTTGCCAGTCGTTAAAAGATTATATGCGACTAAATGCCACAAACCATAAAACCCTAGAAAGAGGAAAAATAATATTATGTTCCATATATGGAAGGTTTTAACACCTTGTAACAAAGGAATAAGAGATTTGAATGTTCAGAGATCTGAGTTTTTATGACTTGTCCATGGTTAGAGATTTGGTCTGGTATTAAATCTAGGCTTTCAAGGGATTCTTGAAATGAAAACTGGAAGTGGGAAAGGAAAGAGTTGAGAGACAAATAATTGCGCTAAAGGCTGAAGAGAAAGAGAAGACAGTTTCCTGAAGAAGTGTAGACCTACAGATAAAGGCAGACTAGAGTTGGTAGACTCAGGAATCTGTGTGTCTCAAGGCTTTGTTTAAATTTTGGCAATACAGTTCTCAGGATTTTTGTTTTCCAAGATTACATCTATATATATAAAAGGATTTAAATAGGGTTGGATTTTTTTTTAAGCTTTAAAGGATTCACCAAATTGAAAAGATTGGGGACTGGTAGTTTAGGAAAATGTCTACAGATACCACTGCTTTTACAGGCTCACCTCAGCTAGCTTTAAACTGGTTAATCCTGGCAGGGTAATGCAGTTGTGATATCAGTTGATTGTAGCAGGATCATGCCGAGGTATTTACCTGGATGTCAGTCAGGCTTTGCAGCCTGAGTCCAGCTTGGTGCTGCCTGACTGCACCAGGTACTTAGCTTAGCTAGTTTAGAGCTGTTATGGTTTGATCCATCTACACAAGATTGCAATGTGGTTGTAACTACAGTAGCCAAGCTCTTCAAATGTCTTTAACCACTAGGATGCATTACAGCGTCTCTCTCTTTTAGCTTTTATATATTTTTCTGTAATGTTGCACTTCTAAAGTACATCTGCTTTGGCAACCTTTAAGGCAATGTCCAGCTGAATTGAAAATGTTTAATCCAAACTTTTCATTCCATAGTTTATATAGGGTTTCTCTTCCCTTTTTTACCACCTTGACAGCTGTACAAATGAGATCAATGTATTCACTGTGGTCTACAACTCCCATAACATGCTAAAATGTCATGCAAATTTCTCATGATTTCCCATTACCTGTATTAAATTATACATTAAAATTACTTCAACACGATCCCTTAGAAATATTTCCAATATCTTTCTCTCAACTGAAATGAGACTTAGAGGACTTGTCCTCTGAATCTTCCCTTGATTCTTTCTTGAATCTGGGGATAGCTTTAGTACCTCTTAAGTCCTTGGGTATGACTGCACTCCTTAGTGGCCTGTCAAAAACCTTTGCTGAAGGCTTTCTTATTTCCTTTGTTACTTCCTTCAGGATTCTGGGACACAATTCATCTGAGCCTGGTGCTTTGTCAAATGTAACAGTCCTAATTGCCTTATTATCTTCTCCAGTGCAATAGCAAAGCCTTTTAACATTTTACTTTCCCCTCCAGGAGAATGTCTCTCAGTCACAGAGATGCTACATTCCTATTTTTTAAAAAATTTTTCTCCCCACTTCCCCCCAATGAATAATGAGGTGAGGAATTCATTTATGCCTGCAGCAGAATCAAACTCATCTGTCACTAACTTTTCACTTATGTTCCTTCAATGTCTCTACTATCTCACTGCCTCTTGTAGAATTCTGAATATATATTTAGAATCACAGAATCATAGATGTAAGGAATGGAAAAAAGCTATTAGGTCATCCCATTCATTGCCCTGCAACTGGAGGATTGTTCTATGAAATATATTTCTCACTTTTTTGTTTAATCCTTTTTAACATCCCAGATGTTTCCTTTGGAGTCACTTTAATGTTTCTCACAAGCAAAAAGTTTTCCCTGATGGCTAGCTGTTTTCTAAATGTTAAGAATCTTGTCTAAATTAAATGGTCTTGTTTCACTTCCATTTTTTTCTCTGTTCATCTTTTGTTTCATGTTTTTCAGCTTTTCAGATAGATATAGATGACCCTCCTCTTTTTTGGAGGCATTTTGACCTTATTTTCACACTAGCTTTGTGGAGCCTCAATTTCTCATAGACTCATAATGGCATAAAGATTAGAATGGTTTAAAAGATCTTAGAATAGGTGGCAGTGGCATGAAAGCACCATGAGTGCATTTATAATATCCTGCTCTGTAGGTGTCCTCTGGTTCCCATGGTCAGCATGAACTACAGTGAGCATGGTCTGCTACAGCACTCCTGAGCCAGGCAAAGTGCTTTAGGGCCCATTGCAATCCTTCTTCCAAAGGCCTGAGCTATAAGGTTGTGTGGATGCCAGTTAGCACAGACTTTGTATTTCTCTGTTCCAGTATCAGGGCTCCTGGTGCCCAGCCAAGGGCAGATACCCAAGGCAGTGCAATACAGAGCTCACCTGTGACCCAGAAGGAAATTGCTTTCCCTCTGCAAAAGGTCTGAACACAAACTGTCCATCCTAGATAATCATAGCTGGACTCCTGCCTGTGTTACAGCACCTTCTTTACAAATCGGGTGTCTGGCTCAGACTTCCCAGTATCTAAGGCTGCAAGGCACAGGCTCCTTGCACAGAGACCACCAAGTAATACCTGACATTAACAACTGTAATTTGGTATGTTGTGGTTCAACACTGGCCAAATACCAGGCACCCCTGAAAGTTGCTTGCTCACCCTCCCCTGCCACAGCTGGACAGAGGAGAGAAAAAAAAATTAAATGAAGGGTTCATGGGTTGAGAAGCACACTTAGAAGCACAAAGTGAGTTTATTACTAACAGAATTAGAGGAGGATAATGAGAAGCTAAATAAGCTCTTCAAACCCTCTTTTTTCTTTCAATCCCTCCCTCCTTCCCATGGACAGTGCAGAGAGACAGGGCTCTGGGTCAGTTCATCAATGGGATTTTCTTCTGTTGCTCCTAAGGAGGAGTCCTTACCCTGCTGCACACAGTTCTCCATGAATTTCTCTGGCGTGGGTCCACTCTCACAAGCAGCAGGATTACAGCACCTGCTGTAACATGAACTCTCTCCATGGGCACACAGCTCTCCCAAAACTGCTGTGACACAGCTCTCTTCCCATGGAGTGCAGTGCTCCAAGGACATGCTGCTCCAGCCTGGAAGCAGGGACCCCCTCTCTCCACTGGCTCTCCCACAGGATCACAGCCTCCTCCAGGCATCCACCAGCTCAGGCACGGGCACCTCCCCTACGGGCTGTGGGTGGATCTCTGCATCCCCGTGGATCCCCATGGGCTGTGCATGGATCTCTGCATCCCCGTGGATCCCCATGGGCTGTGCATGGATCTCTGCATCCCTGTGGATCCCCATGGGCTGTGGGTGAATCTCTGCATCCCCGTGGATCCCCACAGGCTGTGGGTGGATCTCTGCATCCCTGTGGATCCCCACAGGCTGTGGGTGAATCTCTGCATCCCCCATGGATCCCCATGGGCTGCAGGGGCACAGCAGCTTCACCATGGTCTCACCACGGCCTGCAGAGGAATCTCAGCTCTGGCACCTGGAGCACCTCCTGCTCTTCTTCTCCTCTGACCTTGGTGTTGCTATGTTGTTTCCCTCACATGTTCTCACCTCCTCCTCTTCTCTGGCTAGCAAGACAAACTGAGCCCCCACTTTTTTTGATTTTCTTCTTATTTATGTTATCACATGGATGCTGCCAACCTCTCTAATAGGTCCAGCTTCGGCCAGCAGCATGTCCATCCTCAGAACCATCAGGGATTGGCTCTGCTGGACATGGTGGAAGATTCCAGCAGCTGCTCACAGGAGCCACTTCTGTGGCCCCCCCACTACCAAAAAACAGGCTGTGCAAAACCAACACACCTACAAACCAGCTCTTTACGGCAACTGGAATAATGGACTGTCTAGACCACTCTGCTGAATTTGTATAATGTACCAGAGAAATCTGCTGTAGGGATGAGACTGCAACCCCAAATCCCTCTGGCCTTTCTTGGTCTATTCAAGTTATTTGAAACTGAACACAATATTATAGGTTCCAGTTATTAGAGCCCTCTTGGCAGCTTCCTGCAGGTCAGGAGATTTTGATAGTTATATGAAATAATTCCCTGTGCCTGCTGGAGATGGTGTTCCAGCGAATCCCGGCTGCCCTGGCAGGGAATTGTTTCAAGTCTGGTTGGGCAGTGGCTAGCAGACCGGCCACTACCTCCTTAGTAGTTCAGAAGATGCACGAGAGCTGTTAGTGAGGCTCGACGAAGGTAAGAAGAAGGAGGCTTCGTGGCAAGGTAGAGTTTATTGTCACATGCACCCCATGGTGCAGGCACTCACACGTCCCAGGAGAGAGAGAGAGCTAAGAGGGCCAAGGCCAGAGCCAGGCCCAGGGGCCTGGGCCCTGAGCGAAGCCCCAGCCCGAGGCAGAGGCTGAGAGGCAGAGAGCGAGCTGGGGGAGGCTCACTGCTTATCAGGGACTAGGGGAAGGGGGTGGACACAAGAGGGAAAACCAATCAGGGAAACGGGGAGGGCACACAGCCAGCAAATAGGAAACGAGGGGTGGGGCATTCCAGCCTGCTCCAATCCGGGACCGAGCCCCTCCCCGAAGCCTCTGGAATGAGGGGGGAGGCTTCCCGGAGGGGGGCAGGCACTGGGAGGAGACTAACAGATGATTGACTACATATAGTAACAGAGGGGAACAAAGGGAATTTCTCAGGCGGGAGATTGTACCAAATGGGGAGAAGTACAGGGGGAACTTGGGAAGAACCATTATAGAAAAAATGATTATTAACAATAAGTAAGAACTAGAAAACGTGCCGCTACAGTTATAGAATGTTTATTTTTACTTTCATTGCTATTACATACAATTTATCATTTTACTGAACCTTATTCCTTTTTACATTTCATAACTTTTTCAGGCTTTTCCCCATTTATCTTTTGTTCTTTGATATTTTCAGGTGTTCACTGTGGTTCAGGGAGGTTTTAATTTTCCTCATCAAGCTGTGAACTTCTTCTTTTTTCTTTCCAGACAGCTTAATACAATTTGACATTTCCTCACATTTCCAACAGTCTGTAGCTGCTTCTACACGTAACCACTGTGATTGGAAATGACTGCATATGATTATTGTTAGACATAATATTGTGCTTGTACTGCTGCTGGGCATTGCTTTGAATGAATGGGAACCCAAAAGAAAACATTTTCTGCTCCCAAACATTTTAGTCTTAAAAACAAGGCCAAAGCATGAGCCAAGTAAGCTTACTATGGTTCAACAATTACAAAATACTTAGTTGTTAAAATCCAGGCTCCCAGGATTACACACATCTTTAAAAGCATTACAGAGTCAACCTAGTATACTTTTAAAGTAGGAAACTAGGAAAAGCAAAAACTCTGTGTTAAATTTTGGATCTTTTCCAATGTTCCCATACCAACTCTTTAATCATTCTCTTTAGGGCATGCCCCAGCCTGCGCTGTATGTTAGGAAATGAATTATATCAAACCTTATAGTATTTGCGTTGCCCCTTACATGAAAACCAAAAGTGTTACCTGCACCACACATTCTCATTTCTTCTTGTATTTCATCTTTTTGTATGGTAGAAGATAAATTCGGAAAAAGTATAACCTAGCCAAAAACGTGCTTGCAAATTCCAAAATTATTTGCATATTTCCTATAGTCAGATCTAGTATTTTTTTTTTTTTTTGGAAAACATTGTGAGAAAGTATTGCCTTGCTATGACAAAGAGTTTTACAAATTAACTATGTACTTAATGTATAAAAAACTGGGTTCTTTTAAACCCAAAACTTCTGAGTCTCAGTTAGCATTCCTTGGCTCATGTCAAGAACACACAGTAAAACACCTTTTCTTGCTCACCTTTTCTATATTTTTCATATATTTTTACACCTCTGCAATGTGTCTTCACTATCATGTGCTAATGTTACCGTAAACAAGTAATTTAACACATTTTATACTAAGTCAGGGATCTTCCAGGCCGGAATGTGTTTAAGTATAACTGGCCTGTGTTGGAACAGAGGGACCTGGGTCTCCTGGTTGTTGCAAGTTGAACAGGACCCAGCAGTGCCCTGGCAGCCAGGAGGGCTAGCCCTGTCCTGGGGACATCAGGCACAGCATCACCAGCCAGGCAAGGGAGGGGATTGTCCTGCTCTGCTCTGCACTGGGGCAACCTCACCTTGAGTGCTGAGGGCAGTTATGGGCACCAAAATATAACAGAGAGCATCCAAAGGAGGGCAACAAAGATGGCAAAGGGTCTTGAGGAGAAGCCTTATCAGGAGCAGCTGAGGTCACTTGGTCTTTTAAGCCTGGAAAAAAGGAGACTGAGGTGAGACTTCATTGCAGTTACAACTTCCTCGTGAGGGGAAGAGGAGGGGCAGGCACTGATCTCCTCTCTGTGGTGACAGTGACAGGACCTAAGGGAATGGTCTGAAGTTGTGTCAGGGGAGGTTTAGGTTGGATGTTAGGAAAAGGTTCTTGACCTGAAGGATGGTTGGGTACTGGAACAGGATCCCCAGGACAGTGATCACAACACCAAGCCTGACAGTGCAGGAAGTGTTTGGGCAATGCTTTCAGGCACATGGTGGGATGCTTGGGGATGGTGCTGTTCAGGGTCAGGAGTTGGACAGGATGATCCTTGTGGTCCCTTCCAACTCAGCATATTCTGTGATTCTGTGATGTGCTCAATGATCATACTCCTTTCCTGCATTTCAGCTGGGCTGATATGTACTGGGATAGGCTTTTACACTACCTGGGAGTGCAGCTGGTGCTGTGAAGTCAGAGATTACAGTTACTTTGTGCCAGTTGAATAGCAAAAAGAAGCTGAGTTAACCTACTTCTGACCAGCATCAGAGAAAATTTCCAAAACCTACAAGAGTCAGTTCACTCCTAGAATCCGTGCGTTTAATTTACACTGGTGGGATATATAAGGCAATTGATAGGAACACACAGGTGCGGATGCCTGGTGCTGAAAAAAGGTCTTATCCTTGAAAGCCATTGGCAGGAATTTGAGGGCAGAGAAAGTGCAAAAGGAAAAGACAACATGAGATTTGTCAAGAGGAGGAGTTAGCAAAAGGGAGTTTTCAACTATAAGAAGCTTTTTGTTTAAGAGAGGAACCATCTTTATAAAGATTTAAGAAGAATCCCCCAAGAAGAAAAGGCACTTCATGAAGACAAACTGATGGGACAGCCCCAAACCATTCTTTTAGAAATCTGTTTTATTTGGTGGTTTCTGCTTAGAATGGAGATAAGCTCACACAGCTGCAGATCCAAAAACCTAGGCATGCTTACTCTGTGCTGTGCCAGACTGTCTACCAGAGAAGCTGCCAATGCTGTGAGTAAAATACATCCACTTTGTACCTACTAGTCAATTTAGGATCAAATCCATTTAACATCCTCTGCAACAGGGACTTAATGCACCTGCACAACATTTGGTTTTATCAGAACCATTTAGCCCATTTAAGCTAAGAAGATGGAAAAAACTCTGAGTCCTCATGTTCAGACCCTTTTTTTTTTTTTTTATTATGGATAGGCTGTCAATTAGCCTTGCTTGCATCAGCATCAAAATTAACCTGGTAGTGCTAAAATGATGGAGCTGAAAAAATAATTAGCTTTTACCTGCTATTTTCATGTAAGTGAAGCCAAAGGCAAAAAAAAAATCATCACAAATCTTTCAAAGTAACTTGGCAAAGATTTAGCTACGTTTGTTTTCAAAAAGCTCTTCCTCTATTAAAAAAACCCCAAAACAACAAGCTACAACAAAACAAACAAAAAACCCCAAACAAAAAAAACCCCAAACCCAAATACATCCCTGCAAACACAAGCAGAGAAAAGTAATCCAAATACAGCTATTTAGCTCCATATTCCAGACAGTGAATCCAAAGCAATTCAAATTTAATCCGAGAGTGCATATATGCCAAATTCAAATCCTTTCCTCCCCTATATATTTGATATTTTCTGTTCTAAATGTCTCTAAGTGTTCTCTCACCACAAATTCTTGCCACAATGGCAGCTGTTTAGCAAATAAACTAAAAAAATAAAAATGTTGTCATTGTGAAATAAGATATATTTAATTAAATAAGATAGAGAAGTGCTATTACAAGAACATAAAACTGTAAGGCACAAGATAAAACTAAATTACTACATGGCTGCTCAATTCAATCTAATCCTTGAAGATAAAGATGGAACCAGAAAATTGCATGTATTGTGAAATCAACATAAGCCCTAAGCAAATATTAACTAGGGATATATAAACTGATTTATTATAAATACAAGTGTGAATGCTAGGATTAGTTAAGGAAATGCAAACCGAGACACAATAAGACATAAAATACTCTAGTATTTCTCTAAAATACTGGGAAATGTACACACACACAAAAAAATGGAATGCCCAAGACATAATTTTTGTTTACCTGATTTGGCACACTGTGGAGGAAAAATGATGGAATACAGAGAAAACTGGTACATTTGTTTTTAGCAATTTTTGATAAACATTCAATTTATAGAGTTTCTTTATGTAGTAAATAATAGGGTATGATTTAAAAAAAGTATTCTACTTTCATTTTAACTGCTTTTTATCAAAGTTCTACTTACTAAATTATTAGGGGTGCATATTACACTTTGAAAACTGTACATGAGATGCTTCTCAGTATCAGAGGACTCATATTTTTGTATGGTATGAACAGAAGACTATCTCAAGCAGTTTTACTTCTACATCTTTCCTGAGAAGTCTGCAGAATATGCATGAACAAGAGAGAAAGAAGCATCATTGGTGTCCATGACAATAATGGTTGCATAATGTAAATATCTATATGTGCTCAATTTAAGCTTAGGTTTTATCATTTGGAGAGGTAAAGATGCAAAATCCTTCAGGCCAAACCATCTCAGTCACAAAATGCTGTCAGTGGACTTTATTGCTTGCATTATACTGACCCTTAAGGCAGATTAATACCTGTTTAACTGACCTTATTGTGTCTAGAGTGAGTGAGAATTTTATATAATTTGCAGATTTTTCCTGCCCTTATTTATTTTTTATGGCAATCTTCTTGTGGAAGGATAAAAATGGTAAACTGGGAGTTTTAATGGTGTATTTTGCTATCTTATCTCATATTACTGAAGAATATCCTGACTTGAACCCTTTAGAAAGACCTCTGCTTTGTTAGTGAAGCCAAGCCTCCAGGAGGCATTGCCACAGGCTGTACAGGGCGATGGCAGAGACCAAACAGGCACAATCTGGGTACTGTCCATTCTTAGTCTCGAGCAAGGCAAAGGTTCCATGAGAGGTAGGTACCTGAGAACAGGAGGAAATGAGGCAACCAGGCATCATGGTGGGACATGGTTTATAGTAGGGCTGGACCCTTCAGACTTTCTCTTCTTTCTTAGTGGAACCGTTAAGAAGACCAGCCTTTCATTGTTTTTTCTCCCAAGCTCCATGCGTCCCTGTTTAGCTCTGCTGTCCTGGACCCTGAGTTGTATTCAGCACTGATCTGTTAACTTACATTCAGGCCCTGAACTGCATTAAGGAACTGTTTTTGCCCCTTTGGCCATGGAAGTTAGCAGTGCCCAGTGGGTTACGCTGGCAGCTGACCTCAGCCCATATTCAAGCCATGTTTCTGATGTGGACAACTAGAGTTGTGACCTTCAGGTGCACAGCAGCAACAGATGCCAGGCTATGTCTGCTACATATGTAGCTGTATGCTACCTGTCTGACTGTTCCAAAGCTGTTCTTAGAAAGTCCTGTTCCTCTTTCAGTTTTCCATTTCTTCTTTTTGTTGTTAAAATTATGCAGCTTTTTGCATTGTTTTCTAGGCAAAGACTCTTTTCTTGGAATCTTAGGCTTCAACCTCTTGGCTTTAGGCACTAACCAAAGGAATCTAATCCCTCCAGCCAAATTGATCCCACACTCATTTTTCCTTCATCAAATTCTTGGCTTGGGTGTCTTTTCTGCAATGATATTCAGTGCTGGTTTCCTTGCATGATCACTCTTGGCCAGAAGGTTTCTTCTCTTTATTTCAGCTTCCTTGTTTGGCTGGTCCATCTGTCCCCAAATCCCAGTAATCTCCTTCTTTCCCTCTACTGTCCATCCTCTCCTTCCTGGTCTGAAAACAGATCCCTCAGGGCTCACCGGAGCACTTACTTGGGTACCAGTTGAAAGGAGACTAAGGCAGTCATGTTTTCTGTTCTTAGTTTCAGTTTTCAATCCTACTCAACTTTATGCAGCCTTCAGAGGGAAAATCATGACTTCCTGGAAACTTGATCATATTTAGCCACTTCATGACATCAAGACTTCTATGATGTGGAAAACTGGAAAAGGGCAAAAGCAGTCACCAAAGAGGGAACACTGTCCAGCAACAGTCTGTTACTGTTATGATTGCAGAAATTCTTTATGATTATATGAAAACTAAGTTATTTATGTATTTTTTTTTTAGTTTTGACTTTTTTTTTTGGGGGGGGGAAAATTCAGGCATGTTTTCCACAGAAGTGTCAGGAAGCACCTCAGACACAAGATATAGTTTTTCCCTGTTTAAATTATTTTTCTCCATCCCAAAGGATGATGAGCATTTCAAAGAAGGGTTGCCATGTGGGTTTGTATGTTGATAAAGGATATATATACTTGTGCTGTGAGTCTCATTCTCACTATTAATTTAATTTTGAATGAAAATTAATATGCATGTAGAATAACATACATGATGTCAATATGATAGCTGATATTTATATAGATTTGAAACCAGGATTTTAATGTGAAATTTTGGACAACTTTACTTTTAATGGTGGTGTGGTATGGATTTTATGTACTTATTTTTCTGAATTTATTTATGAGAGATGAATTCCACTTTCTATCACAATACGTGTTGTCATTTTCTGCTTAACATATCCTGAACATTATCCATGAGGTTCTTCTGAGAGTTCTTTCTGCAGCACAAAACCAGATAAAGCTATTCAACCTTTCCTCTGGAGATTTTGATTCACCCTGGTTTAACCTATGTGCGATTCACTGCTGCAGGGCAATAAAAAGTGAAAAAAAAAAAAAAAAAAGAAAAAGAAAAAGAAAAAGAAAATGGAAGTAATGCCAGATGGAAAATGAGACCACTTAGTGAACATGAACAGATGCAGATCTCTTGTCTGACAAAATTTTCATGTCTTTTTACTGCTGCTCCCCAGTCCTGATATACCCATGCAGTAAGGTCTTAATCTTTTCTGGATTCTCAAGTTCAAACACACTGACACATCTTTCTTTTCTTTCTCTCTTTTTCTCTTTCCAACTGTCTGTCTACAGATAGCTTATACTTTCAGGATTTCTTACAAGACCCCTAAATCTTTTTCCCAGTCAGTTCACAGCATGCTTTTCTCATTTATCCTTGCTTTGGAAGGCATCCTTTTGCCATTACTATGCTTGTTATGATGAAGATAAGACAAAATATTCTACTGACAGAAGTTAGAACTAATAGGCAATTTTTAGTTCCATTTTTTTAAACAAAAGAGAAATAACTGAAGAACAACAAACACCCAGGAAACTTCACAACTGGGGAAAAAAAAAGAAGCTTCTATTGTTTCATTCATCTAGGATCTGCAGCTTTGAAGTTACATGAGGATTACCTGGGTTCTTTTGTCCCAATTACTGAGAGCAAAGTTGGAGAACTTCAGTATGCATTAAGTCTACCAACTTTGATGTTATGTTGAACTTTCCTGACTCAAATTTGTGTTGTCAGAATTGGCTTAGAATAACTGGATGCACATCAAAATTCTCAGAATATAAACAGTGCAACATCAAAGTATGTGTTTTGATGTTATTTTCAAGACCAAATAAAACAACAGTTGGAAGTGTAGATCAACTAGTTACCACTGGATTTTGTGACAAATTGCAGAAGCCATCCCTTTGCTTCTGTCTCAGCTGGATTGGGACTGCCATCACCCCTTTCAAAATACTACCAGGTAACAGAAATATTTTGCAGGCAGGATACAGGAAGGGACTTTGGCATTGGGACACAGATACTGAGATGTCTAAAATTTAGATTTTGAGTTGTGGGAATGGAAATTATAATATTCAGTTGAGTTCAACACTCAACTGAGTGGAAAAGCAAGGACTCTAATTTGCATTTACAGCAACTGGCACAGGAAGAGATGGCATTTAAATTCTTAATTTCTTCCTTAATTTACTAGGGTATGAAACCTGGATCCAGAACCTGGAAACTGTTCCTGTGTCATCATCACCTTGGATAACATCAAGAATTCTCATGCCTGGTAATGCATGTAAGGTTGCATGTTATTTCTGTTAAATTATTTTATGCTGTGAAGTATTCAATCACTTCTGATTTACCTTTTGATTTCAATTAACTTTAGAGTCCAAAACTATGAAGAGTAAAAAAGAAATAACTCCTTGGTTTTTTTTTTGGTTTTTTTTTTTTGAGCAACCTGTTATGCCAGAACAAATGTTCCAGCTTTCATACACACATTCTGCTTGATTTCAGCCTTCTGTGTGAATTTATTTTCTTTTTAACTTCAGATATTTACTGTGACTTGATTCAGTACATCTTGCACCAAGTAATGTAAATCGTGAAAAATCTTTAGAAAACTCAAACTTTAACTGGCCAGAGACTGGTGTTTTTGAAGTGCAGTTTTGAAGATGTGGTGCTTATGGACATGGTTTAGCAGTTGTTAGTGGTTGTACATAAAGAATTTAAAAGTCTTTTTCAGTGTAAATGATTCTATCATCAACTTCTTAAGAAAGCTAATTTGTCCCAATTTTAATAAAAAGCTGAAAAATGGTAGAGTTAATGAAACAAATTTTAAAAATTTAATGTTTTGTGATCATTAAATTGTGTTTTGCATCAAAAATAGTTTAACTTTTTGGAATCTTGAAATATTTACTTAAAGAAGGCTGAATACTGCTAAGGAGGACTTGTATTGCTTGGTGGACTCCTAATTTTTGACAGTAAATGAGAAAAAAAACATTAGGACCCTAAAATTGCACTATAATATGTCTTATGTAGCCATTTATATTTTCATTCATATTCTGTCTAATAACTAGAATTTTTCTGAGACTAAGGATTACAAAGACTGGCATATGGGATTAATGTGATTTAATCTAGTATATCACTTCTGAAAGTGGACTATATCAGCTTCTTTAGAGAAGTACAGGAGGAATCTTCTACAAAATTATAGAAATTTTCTCTATATGCTTTTTATTTTATTTAGCCTGCTGAATTAGAATTTAGGTTTTGAGCTAAACTATAAGGATTTTGAAAATCTTGCAAATATTTTAAAAATAAGTAATTCTTATAAATGGGTCTAGCTGCTTCACTTTCAAAGTTTTCTGAAGTACAGCTGAAGATTTTTCCCTCTGCTTGTCTGGACTTTTTCTGTGATTAGATTCTGTGAGGCATCCAAAAGAGGTTAACACAGATCTGATGGTTTTGTTGCTTCAAACCAATGTTGTTACTGGCTCTTGGCCCCGTGTTTCTTTAGAAAAGAATAAAAAAATCAGATAGTGAAAAAATTAGCTATGTCTATCCTTATAATTCTATGTCTTAGTTTTAATAACCTTGTTCTATCTTACGGTAGTTTTACTCAAACTTTTGCACTCTGTTCCATTTATAATGCAGCCTCTAAAATAAGTTCTGAAGAAGAATTTAGTTTTTTAATCACAGAATCATAGAATGTCTTGGATTGAAAGAGACCTGAAAGATCATGTAGTTCTAGCCCTCTGCCATGGACAGGGACACCTCCCACTTGACCAAATTGCTCAAAGCCTCATCCAACCCGGCCCTGAACACTTCCAGTGTGTGGGTGTGGGGCATCCACAGCTTCTCTGGCAACTGACACCAGTGCCTCACCACCCTCACAGTAAAGATTTTATTCCTAATATCCAATCTAAAGCTACTCTTTTCAAAGTCATTGCCCCTTATCTTGTCACTATATATCCTTATAAAAAGTCCCTCTCCAGCTCTTTTGTAGCACCTTTCAGGTATTGAAAGATTTTATAAGGTCTTCCTGGAGCCTTCTCTTCTCCAGGCTGAACAATCCCAATTTTCTCAGCCTTTCCTGATATGTTTTCAGGGAGTTGTCTAAGCCAAGCTCCTGCTCAAATCATGGCTTACTGCAATGTTACATTTGGTTTTCCAGGACTTCTTCCAGCTGAGGGTTGAAGATCTCCAAGGTTGGAAGTCCCACAACTAGTAACTGACCACTCTCACTTTGGAATTTTAAAAATAAAAATTTGTTATATTCACTCTTTGGCCTAACTCCCTCTCTCTTATACACACGTCAGCTCTTTGATGGAAATTAATGTGGCCTAAATTCTATCTCTGTCCCCATTCATGGCATTTCCTATTGTCTGGCTGCAGACCTTCAGAGGCACATTGTCAATAGGGAGCCGCAAGGGCCCGTCCTTGGTTGAAATGTAGGGCACCTGAATCTAGACTTTTGACTCTGTCATACACAGCTGCAACTTTCTACCTTCCTGCTAAATACCAAGCATTTTGTCTCCTGTCACATAAATCAGACAGAGCCACATTTTTCTATTCTAGCTGGGTTTGTGTGTCTTCCTCCTCACTGGGTGCCTTCCAGGAGTGCATTAATCAATATGACTCAGGGCCGTCTCTGGTGTTTTTGTTGTTTTCAGTCAGCTTCTCCTCAGAGGCTATGGGCTGGCCACCTTACAAGGAGCACAGCTTTCATCAGCCTTTCCCAGTTGTAGGAAGAAGGGAACGTTGAGAGAGAGGATGAAGTTCCTTCAGGAGAGATGAGGCATTTTTATTTGAGTGAGAGATGAGACTTTTTTTTGAGACATCTCTTTCTTTTGATCTACTGCTGTCATTTTTAATGTGAATTTCTGGGTTTTTGTTATCTGCTAGAATGTCAGATCATTGTGATGGAAGCCAGATACTGAGAGAGATATATATACATGTGCAGGAGTAAGGGCATTTAATTGAGACCAGCAAAAAACTAATATTGTGGTAATATTTAAAAATGGTAAATGGGACAACCCAAATAATTATAGTCCTGTCAGGCTGACATCAATCCTTGGTGAAATAAGGGAACATCTGATATAGGGCTCAGTTAGAAAAGAGCTGAAGGATGGAATTAATGCCAATCAACATAAGTTTTTGGGAAATAGATCCTGTCAAACTAGGCTGATATAATTTTTTTAGATTACAAGCTATTTTTTAAAGTAATAGTATTGATGTACCCTACTCTGCAAGCTATTTGACTTGATAGTGTATAATGCTTTCATTAAGAAACTAGAAAGATATAAAATGCACATGACACACATTAAATGGATTGTAACCTTTTCTTACTGATGGATGATATGATCTAATTGTAAATGCACTGTCATCCTATGGCAGAATTTTTCAGAATATTTGTTCCTCAACCACATGCAATTTAACACTTTTTCAAAGTCTAGGAAGAAGTACAAGATTATGACTGATGAAGTTTACAAATTATCAAAGTAAATTTTACTGGTGAGGAGCATAGTTCACTTTTCCAGTGAATCTGTGAATGTTTGATGAGCTGAACACAAATCCCGTCTAAGACCAGCTGTGAAGTCCAACAGCTAAGAAGAAAGCATTTACAGTAATACTATTTTTGTATGTTTAGCTGTCAAAGGCTTTAGAGAAAGAAGAAGGTAGAAGTAATATTCTTTAGTAGGTCAAAAAATGCAGTGTTTAAAAATGTGGCCTATCTCCCTAGCTATGTGTGCATCTTCACTTCATCTAGACCATCCAGTTTAATAAAGAAATTTGCTTTTATTTTTGATCTTTCCTTGTAAAGAATGCTAGCCATACAAAGTTGAAGATTATCTCAGAGCACATCATCTTTGAAAAGGCCAGAAGGTTAATCAGTAGTTAATCTGTGGTTAATTAATCCATCACAGTCTCGTTAAGTGAGTTAATCTAATTCTCAAGTATATAAGCAAGTGACTCCTGTGTTGCCATTCCAGCAGTTAATTGTTATTGGTTTTAAAAAATACGTTGCGAATTTAGGGTGAAATAAGGTACAGGAACACTTTTTTGTTGAAAAACCCAGCTGGGGCTTGAGTGAAAATTTCTTAGACTGGATGACTCTCTAAAGCAGATCCCTGAGAAACAGAAACTCACTCTGGGCATTCATGTACTTTTTTCTTACTACACACCTGCTTAAAAACCTTTCTCAGCCTTTGTGAAATCCCAATATCTCAAACCATTTTCCATCCTTTCCCAGGAGGGAATGTTACAGGTAATACTGGCATTAGGTTTTCTTCCTTCTTCTTTTTTACCGACTCTCCCAAATCTTCATACTGTGATTTCCATCAAAACCATCCCTGAGTAGCACTTTCTCCCCTTTTGTCCCCAAAAGTATGTGTTCCTTGGTAGCCTCCATTGGCATTTGGTAGCCACCACTGGTACTTTGGCTCTCACTCAGTACATCCCTTCATACTAACCAAGGTTTTACCTGTAGCACCTGAAACCTTTCACAGACGTTTTGCAACCTGCCATGCTGTGATCCTTGAAGCACAAACTAGTGTTTATGGCAGTGAAGTAAATCAGAATATATTGCAATATCTGATCTTAACAGACATTACCACATGCATTCCCCAAACAAATACTTTAAAAAAACCTTTAAAATATTTTCTAGACCTGGATGAATCAATTGACTACAGGATATTTCTATTACTTTGGCATTTCATCAATGTTTCTCTTAGGAATTGTCTGCAGTTGCAAGTTAATTCAAGCAAAGGTGAATTTAAAATGAAACAACTACTCCTGTGTAAATCCACATACTCTTCTTCTGGAAAAACAGTGATATACTCTTATTTAGTAAATCCATCCAGAAAATTTCCTCTTTTCCATCTGAAAAAATTCAAGAAGGTATTTTCACAGCTATGGTGTTTGGCAGCAATAGAATAATTTCTGTATAATTTCATGAACAAAAAGCACTTTTTTTTTAACTTCAAATCTGCCTACTGGACCTACTATGGGCCTATCTCTTCTCACTTCTACATTGTCTCCCAGAGACACTGGTCAAGTGATTTTCTCTTAAAGTAAACAGAAAAAGCTCTAGGAGATACCTTTTGACTACACTCTAACAAGTCTATTTTTAGGTTCTCTAGCAGCATTTGCTATTAAGACCCAGGGAGCTACACTTTTCCATCTTGCTTTATGCCATCTATTATAAGTATGTTTCCCCTAGGATAATTTCCCAGTCTTCTGTTACACTGAGTCTTCACATGTTTCAAGACCTCCTTTTGGGGGAACTTTCCACACATTAGTGCATACTATTTTGTTATCCCTCATTTGCATATCTGAATTTTCTCTGACTTAGTCTATTCTCATGCTCATAATCTTCTACCCTTCCTTGGGGCTAATTTTCTTTTGAAGTTTATGGACTGGAGCTAGGTCTCTTTTTCTGTATATGGACTAGTTTTGAACTTATGATATTTTTTGTTATAATTGCCCCATGGAGTAATTTCTCCACATGAAGTACAAATCATCAGTATGTGTCAGATATCAGGCTTTCATAACTCAGAGTAAAATTGTATAAATTGTGTCTAAATATTATAATTGTGCCCAAAGGCCAAAGAGATAAAAAACCAGACTGGTGTTGTGTAAATGGATGGATAATAATTGCTTGTGTCCCAGAGGCCTTACAATCCAAAATTTTTTTTTGTCTTTTAACTTAATTGGAAATAATTAATATTTATCACTTTTAACAACAAAATCCCAGACTGGGATCTGTTTTCTCCACCCCACTTCCCATTTCATATTCCTGTCTGCTTATTCAGTCATCCAGTCCACTTGAGAAATAGTAGGTAGAAATAGTGCTTTAATCAGCCATTTTAGGGCACACTAAAGAGTACTTCTGACTGGGAATGGTAATGACTATCAGATTCAAATATCTATTACCTGCTACAGAGCAATGAGGCTGATGAAGTTTATGCAGGTACTGCAGATGTATTTGAGATTATCCAAGTTCAATAGAGTGAAAGTAGCTATGGGTGATTTGCCCACTTAAGCAAAGAAGCAATTTTTGCTTTTCCCATGCCTAAGGACTCCTTAGAACTAAATTAGCACCTACATTTTGAGTTGAAATAAAAGTGATGTTTTTAGTAAAATTAGTTCTTCGATATCCATCCAATATTATAGCTGTTATAATGATTATAAGAACTTCTACCTGGTGAGATGAACTTTCACAGATCTATAGTAGTCTTTTCTTTGTGTGTATGCTCTTGCAGTGCACTCTCCATCTAGAGAGAAAACATTGTAAAATGTCCTATGCTGCAAGGCATCATCATCCTTGAGGTTGACTGGATAAGGCCAGAGCAAGATTTTTTAGAAGTTAAATCAGAGCTATGGTAATACAAGGCAAAAACAAAGGGAGTGCTTATCTGACAATGCTACAATTCCATATTCCCTCTCTGCTGGGTTTGTCCTGATAGAGCAGGTCACAGGCCTATATTTCACTAATGAGGTTAATCAAGACCGTGGGAAATGGGTACAGACATAGCTTTTGGGGTTGGGCTATACACATGGGGTCTGGTAACAAACCTCTGCAATGACACTTGCAACACTCCTCTGGCAAATCATAGATGACAGATCATTTATTTCTAACTTTAGCTATGAATCTATGAGGGACTCAGATTGTTTAAGAAATATTTTAGTGAAGAAAATGTTGTATTTAGACTTCTACAACAAAAGGTTGCAGTTCCCAAACATGCTATTTGACTTTCTTGTTCTTGCTAAGTCATCATCAAGTTATTTTAATAATGATAAAACTATTCAGCCTTTAAAGAAAGAGGAAAACAATCAATGCTGAACCGTATTGGTTGACTGTGTTCCTTTCTTCAGAAATAAATAACTAAAAGTGAAAGACATATCCTCTTATTTTATCCTCATTTTAACAATTTAGAGTTTTTTAAAAAGAATCCCCTACTTTTCTACCATAAGGAATTAAAGAAAGAGGCCCAATTTGCAAGCTGTTGCCTGCGTTCTGAGTTTTCAGTGAAAGCTAATATAACTGTTATTTGTTAGATTAGGGTTTTTGTTTTTATCCTACTCTGTGAATGGCTGATATCCTGATATATAGCAATCTAGGTCCTTCAGGCTTCCAGAGAAACAAAATACTACAAATCCCACAAATACCAGTTTGTGGTGGAAATTCTGTAAAATTTAAAATTTTTTTATGCTTCTACGGAGCAGTCAAAGTTCCTATGGGATCAAGAATTTTGAACTAAAGGTGGAAATTGTGAAATATATTTGTCCTTATACTGGAACAGGAGTATTGCTAGAAAAATACTTCAGCCTGGGGCTTGAAAAATGTGATTAATTGTCAAATGAAGAACATAAAAAAATGGTATTGTGTATGATAAAATCCACCCTACATATAAATGCAAGATATAAAAATCTTGCTATGTAAACCCAATAGAGGAAGACAGAAGAAGTGGCCTGGTAGGGGATTTTAGGAGGCCTTCACCATGCAGATGTGGAAGGATGGATGAGAGAAGATCAAGTGACATTTATGCAGTCTTGCTCTTGCTAAGGAACAGCCTGAATGGCCCAATCCTCAGCTGGCAAACATTTGTGTTGCTTGTTGGTGCAGGTGATGTCAGCTCACCTGCATGCAGCTTCATTCTGGAAACACTGGCTGCCTCCACACTGTGAGTAGAGCAGGTTAAAGATCACCAACTGCCAGCACAGCTTGCACATGCACAGATAAATTCCCTTAACCATTAAAACAGAATGGCTGTGGGAAATCTTCAGTTTGGGGATGTTCCATGGACAGCACTGGCCCTTGCACTGTGCCTGGGTATTCTCCTGAGAAGGTCTGACAAGCTCCTGGGATTTGTGGCAATGAATATTTTAGTGAGGAACTCATGGAGTGAAGCTGATTTTGCATTAAGCATTTCCCAGCCCACTTTCAATGGCAGGCAAACTCAGAATAAGCAGGGTTTGTCAGTAGGTAAATTATAAACAGAGAAAAGGACTAAATTTGTCAAAGTGGTGATTTTCTACCGATTCCTCACTCGGCTCCAATTCTCAGCTATATCCCAGCTGTCCTGAGGATTAATTAGTTAATATTTATGGAGCACTGTGAAAATGAGGACTGCTAGAACGGTGCTAAATGTTTTATTTGCATGGTTTATAAACAGCAGCCAGTCGGTCCCACATGGGGTTCAGCCCATCACGGTGTTCACAAATTTCCACAGCAGGTTGAATCAGGATGGCTTTTATCATGATGTAATGTATTTTTATTGCTGTAGTAGAGCAAATGTATCCTTTAAATTATGTGATTAGTTTCAGTACAGCTCACTCTCCAGAATAGCTATCATAAAGTGTGAGACTTTGAAAGCATTGCCAAATTTATATTTAGACTTCAGTGTATGATTTCATGTCAAAAATTTATGCACAACCTCATTTGTCAGGCAGCATTATTGATTTTATAATGTGTAATGTTTTTCTTATTGAAAAAGTGTTCCCAGGCCTGAGCTTATTAACACAGTGTTGATTACTCTTTGGGGGCAAGCAAACGGTTTTTCCATTTATTACAGATGATAAGAAATGGGAAATCATGGTTTTTATATACACATTATTTGAATGAAAATTATGGTTACTGATTAAATAATATGAGGCTTGAAAATTAAAATATAGCACAATGCTTCCCCTTTATAAAATTGTGCAAGTTACTAGAAAGTCTGCCTGTATTTAACAGACATATTAGGAGTGTTATCTTTCCTTCTGTTTCTCCTGTGAAGAAAGTTTGCACCAAAGCACAATATTGTATATTTTTTTATCAATGCCCACATCAACTAAAGTAACAACACTCTGCTTGAGACATCACCATGCCCATAGTGTGCATATTCAAAAATGCCAGAGGATTGTAGTTTTTGTAAGGAACAAACATCAAGAGTGCAGATGACTGCTAAGAAACCTAAAACTGAGAGGTTTGGGGGAGGTGAGGAATGTTGCATTCAGTTTGAGTTTGTTTTATTTTTCCTTTTCTCAAGCACAGTCATGGGATTTAGATACCTATTTTTTTTTTTCATTTGGGTGATGATGGCTTGTAAAAATCTCAACTAAAGCTCTTACTAACTAAATAATGAAACAATGAAACTTCTCTCTTTACCAGCACTTCCTGTAGGATTATAATGATAAAATCTGTATAATGCTGCAGAAGTGTAACATGGCATATTTAATGAATGAGGTAAAGATCAAGCTTCTGGCCGTATTGAAATATTTCTAAATTCCACTGAATTCAGTATGGCCAAGACTTCATTAGTTATTTCCCATGACACTGCTCAGCAGGTACTCAGTCCTTGTACCCTGATGTGTGCTCAGCTCTCAGTTCCTCAAATGAAGATTTAGATAGAAGAGATGCTCTGTTCATATTTTTCCCTACAAGCTGTCTTATTTGCACATTCTGGTTTTCACTAGGGATATTGCTGGCAGGAGTTCCCCTTGCATTGTGTAAACACATAAATAAGCTTTGCAGCAATTAATATTGGTCCACTTTCAAGACTATCCCCACATCTCCACTCCTTTGGAATCCATTATCAACTTTTTCATTATTAACATACCACTCAATTTGGCTTTATAGATTGCCTATAAACTCCTTCTATTATGCCATGTTCATGTTTATATCCCAAGTCTTTCTCTGCCTCCCAGAGGAGCCTGGAGAAATACGTGTTACTTTCAAAACATGCAGCACCGGGCTGTTATGTTGCAGGGTTTTAGTGGCTGAATAGGCAACTTAGAAGGAATTCTTCATGTCCTCTCCTCCTTGATAGCTCAGAGTCTTGGTCTCCTCTGGAGATTCAGTGGCAGATGGTGGTAAAGTTGAAATTAGCTGAAATCTTGCACTCTTCCAATTATTATGTTCCTCCCTGGAATGCGAATCAAGAGTAAATGTATTCTTTAAAGGAAACAGATATGGGTCTTGCACAGGCACAGCAGGGAATTCATTGCAGTATCTTCTTGTGAGTTTTCAGCCTCCTCTCCTCCTTGAGTCCACTCGGATTTTTAATTATTTTTCAGATCCTCTTTTTGCTTGCTCAGAAATGCAGAATAAAGCCTACCCTCTGTTTTCCATCCAATTCACTCACGGTCTTCTGTCGCAATTATTGTACTATAATCCTCTCTCTCCATTTTAATCCTTTTCCATTGTCAGTCTATTTCAGAATTAGGGTTCTTATACTTTGATCTATTAATTTAGAGTTTAACCTTACGCTCTCTTTCTGCTTTTTATTTGGGGCATTGCTGAGGATTGTTTAAGTGGGAAGAAGGCAGAACAGGGCCTTCTTATTACACATTAAGGATCCCTGATAGGAAAGCATTAGGGGAGTCCTCCTAAGGGATGGCTACTGGGAGAAAAATGCAATTTGGATTTGGATCTAAAAGCTAAGCAGGGTAGGGAAGCTAGAAATGAAAGAGCTGGGCAATATTACTCTGATGTTCGCTCACTGATTGAAACATCTTATGGTTTAATTTGCTGACTAACTTCAAATAAAGTGCAGCTGATGTATTTTGAAAAGCAAAAATCCCCCTTCTTCAATGCACACGCGCACACCACATCCTGTAAATTGTTTTGATTTTTTTTTCCAAATTGAGTAGCCTGCCTTTAGTATCAAATGCTTGGGAAAAAAAAAAAAAAAAAAAGAAAGACGAAAAAACCCCTTTTTTTTCCAAAAAGTCAAGAAATACTTGGGAATGAAGTGAAACTTTAAATTGAATGAAACTTTTTCTTTCAAGTTGAAAAATCTATTCGTTGCAGGAGCCTGTTCGTGTATTGGAGGTAGCAACCTTAACGGCAATATTGTTTAATAGAAAATGGGAGAACACACAAAAAGGGAAAGACAGAATGCTTGCCTGAGTGGACAAGACAGAGAGAGCACTGCACAGTTAAATAGGTGGACCCAGCAGAAGTACTGAGCCATTCCAGAAATTTGTAGCTATTTTTCCTCATATTCTTTTAGGTACTGCTGTATGTCTCATCTTTTGTGGGAGAAGGGGAAAGGAGAAAAATTGGAATAAAGGAACTCATTCACATTTGGATTGGCAGAGATGTCCATGGGGAATGAGTTTCAGAAGCCTTGAGGTGAAATAGTTCTTTGGCTTCATACTTCCTACATAACTGCAAGGAAACAATCCCATGATTCAATTCCTCTTCACAAAATGGGAATAATACATCTCTTGCTCAGAGAGGTGCTACTAAAGGGTAAACCCAACAGTAAAAATAAGTCTTTGCAATGAGAGAGGCCACTAAAACAATCTGCTCAGGATTCTTAGCCCCATTTGGCCTCAACCACAAATTCTGCAGGGTGTAGGGTCTTCTCAGCAGTGTACAGGCCAACATCGAAGTACCAGTTATGTTAATGAATGATTTTTAATGTAAATATTAAAATAGAAAGGAGGAGGAAAAAAAAAAAGAAAGATTGCAAAGATTGCATGAAAATGAGAGCAACAGCTTCTTTGGCGTCCTTACAATCTGTCGTGTAAATAGAAAAGATTCAGACATCTGCAAAGTACTTCTTGTACATATGGGGACACATTTCAGATTGTCTACCCTGCACCCAAAACATTGCACTGTGTTCTTTTGCATATTGGTGTGTTTGCAGCAAGGGAAAGTGAGAAAAGCTGCAGTCACTACGCCCAATTTGTCCACACAAATTAAGTGTACTTAAAGGTCTGTCCTTAGCGTCTTAAATTTTTGTCCGCCTGACACACAGCACTCTAAAAGTGTGTGCCTAGATGAGAGCAACATTCACATCCCTCTAAAAGAAAAAAACAGTTTGACAAAATATCAGACAGAAAAAAAATCTGCTTCAAAATCAGGTCTTTGCAGGCTGTGACTTTTGCTGAGGGGAAAAATAAAAAAATCATGCATTTGCTTATCCAGACAAAAATAGTGCCATTTCCAAAAATGTAAAATCCCTAGAAAATGGAACTGTCAGAAGTGGATCAACTCCTTTTAAGTCCCATCTTCAAATCTGAAAAATGTTGTGGCTTGATTTTAAAAAGCCTTGCCTGTAGTGAATAGTAAATATTTTAAATAACCACAGACAATTCTAGTGGCGTCTCTTAATTTAGCCAATGTATTCTTAAAAATCGCAGATGTCTGAAAATCCTGATGCAGTGATGAATGTTGGTGTACAGTGAATATACATGTGAAAATTTATTGTCAGATTGGAGCCTCATGCTCTTTGGTGTGATATTCTGCTGTAGTGATACCAGTGGCCAACACAAAGTAAAAGTGACCTCTTTATCTGGACACAAACTGCATGTGGTTTTACATATTTTTGTCAAAGTTTCTATAAAAATTAAAGCAAGTCCCCAGGCTTCAAGTACTTGAAAACTGGCAGCAAATACAGATGATTCTGCTACATCTGAAGCCAGCAGTGGCTTCTAATTCTGGACCTGATGGTCTTCACGGGCACAAGGAGGCATTGTTCTTCTTGGTTTTTCTACTCTGAAAAGGTTGGTGGTCTGCTGAGTTTTTGCATATTGTTCTGTGACTAGGGTCACATAGTGACCACATTATTGGTGCATATACCTCTGCTTTATAGCATATAAACACTCAAGGAGATGAGAAAATATGTCCTGAAGTCTACCTCATTCTTAATATGTCTGCTTCTTCAAAAGGTTAAACTGTTTTAACACTCAATTCTACACAAGAGATTTTTTTAAAAATCTTCTGATTTTGAATCTCTTAACCCCCCTGAAAAGTAATAGAGGTATAAATATTAAACATCCCATTTCCTTTACAGCTTGGATTGATTGGGGGTGGAATTCTGAGGGCCAATGTGATTCATTCCACAAAACCAAAGAAAATCACTCTGTGATAGAATAATAGAGTACAACAGGACAGATTAGAACACATTTCATCACGGGTACCAGCCTAAAACCTAAATTGCTATGGTGTTAGAATTCAGACACTTGTTCTGCCTAAGGAAGAGCTGTGGATTTGTCCTCAGAGATAATCTTTCTCTGTTAGACTTTCCATGGTATCTTATACTAAGACCTTGGTTTTCCATCTGAGCTCCACATAAACAACATTCCTCAGTGGAGATCTTCTAGGCTCAAAAATTTGTTGTGTGGGTTTGATTGTGAACCAGGAGCTAATACTGAAAAGAGTGTTTCCTGGAGCGATTGTAAACCTGAATGTTGAGTTGATTCATTCTTTGATAAAGGATGTATTTGGGCAAAAAAGGAATAGTGCATTTTTCAACAAGTACAAATACTTTTTGATCTTTTATTGT
Organism: Acrocephalus scirpaceus scirpaceus; assembly: GCA_910950805.1. NCBI lineage: Eukaryota > Metazoa > Chordata > Aves > Passeriformes > Sylviidae > Acrocephalus > Acrocephalus scirpaceus. Next base: position 107,183,057 of record OU383775.1, on the reverse strand, counting down.
GCTTGTTTGTTGCAAAAAAAAAAAAAAAAAGAAAGGCCTTGATGGCTTAGAGGCTTTGAGTGGAGTGCAATTTAACAGTATTTGTCCTATCAAGTTATGAGAGTCTCAGGATCAGGTTGCATGCCAGGGCAGCAGTGAAATTACTCTAATGAATACACTTATTCATCTGTGGGCTTTATTGTACAACCAAATGGTAATTGTCTGACTTCGAGAAATTGTCTGACAGACTGAGTTGCTTGAAAATATGCTCTTCCCTCTTTCGTTTCCAAATTCTTCATCATGAACATTTTTTAGTTTCAACTGCTTGTATGACAAAGGCTGGGGAAAAGGCTGAGGTACTTAATGCTTTCTTTGCTTCAGTCTTTTACAGTAGGACCTTGTTGTTCTTCAGGTACCCAGCCCCTGAGATGGAAGACAGGGATGGGGAGCAGAATGAAGCTCCATAATCCTGGGGGAAATGGTCAGCGGCCACCACCTAGACACAAACAAGTCTATGGTCCCAGGTGGGATTCACCTGATGGTACTGAGGGAGCTGGTGGAAGAACCCACCAGGCTGCTCTCCTTCATTCACCATCAGTGCCGGTTTACTGAGGAGGGCCCACTTGAGTGGAGTTTAGCCAGCGTGATTCCCATCTATAAAAAGGGACACAGGTCTGTCAGCCTGACCTTGGTGCTGGGGAATGTCAAGGAGCAGATCATCTTGAGTGTCATCATGCAACACATAAAAGGTTGCCAGGGGACCAGGCTCAGACAGACTGGGTTTCTGAAAGACAGGACCTGCTTGGTCAACCTGATCTTCTGTGACAAGGGCACCCTCTTGGTGGGTGAGAGAAAGACTGTAGATCTTGTCTACTGGAACATTACTGAAGGATTTTACACCATTTCCCACAGCATTTTCCTGGAGAAACTTGCTGTTCATGCACTGTTCACTGGGTAAAAAGCTGTCTGAATGGCTGGGCCCAGAGTGGTGGGGAATGGAGTCACATCCAGCTGGTGAACAGTCAAATGTAGGATTCCCCAGGACCCAATATTTAGGCCAGTCCTGTTTTATATCTTGAGGGGATCAAGGGCATCCTTAGTCAGTTTGCCAATAACGCCAAACTGGGTGAGGATGTTGTTCTGCTGGAGGTAGGAAGGGTCTGCAGAGGCATCTGGGACAGGCTGGATTGATGGGCTAAGGCCAACTGTATGAGGTTTAGCAAGGTAAAGTGCCAGGTCCTGCACTGGGGTCACAACCACCCCAGGCAATGCTACAGGCTGAGGAAGAATGGTTGGAAAATTCCTGGCAGGAACGGACCTGGGGGTGCTGGTCAACAGCAACTGAACACAAGCCAGCCTGTGCCCAGGTGGCCAGGAAAGCCAATGGCTTGATGGCTTGTATCAGACACAATATAATCAAAGGGATTAGGGCAGTAATTGCCCTCTGTGTGTCAGGGGAGATGTTATCACTCTCTTCAACTACCTGGAAAGATATTGCAGCAAGGTGGGGATGTTCTCTTTTCCCATGTAACAAGCTATAGGGTGTGAAGAAATAGCCTCAAGTAGTGCCAGGGGAGGTTTAAATTGCATATGAGAAAAAAAAATATAGAAGTTGTCAGGCATTGGAAGACTCTGCCCAGGGAAGTGTTTGTCACCATCCCTGGAGGTATTTAAAGGTGTGTCAGTGTGGGGCATGGTTTAGTGGTAGACTTGGCAGTGTTGGATTAATTGTTGAGCTCAGTGATCTTAAAGATCTTTTACAAACTAAATAATTCTATGATTTATGTTCCTAAATCTCTGTGGCCTAGAAAACTTTTCTTACTTTAGGTGAGTACATTTTGAGTATTTATTTACTTGAGACATCTGAAAGTAATGTACAATGATAAGCAGATATTCTTCATACTGCAATTTGTTATACCCAAGCAAAAAACAACTTTTTTAACTATTGAATGGTTTCACATAATAAGGCTTATCTGTTTTAAAAAAAAATCTGACTAATATTAGGCAAGGAAGAATTAAAAAAACCAATTACAGACAGAGCATTTTTCACTATTGCTCATTATGTGTGTTTATGTGACAAGGACAGGTTTAAAACAAACAAAAGATGCTTCAAGGTGTCATTCTGCCAAGTTATATTCCTGTTAAAATGCATGAATGGTCACCTTCATCTAAACTAATGGGAAAGCACATATGAAATCACTGCCAGTATCTCTCAGGTTTATGTATATCTATATATATGAATGAAACAAAAGAGACAGTATCTTTGTCTCACATGCCCATAAAACATTCATAAATACACATATTTATGTAGGTATATGCATACAATACAGAAGGCAGTTTATCTTCATGAAAATCTTTTCAGTGTAGCCAAATTACTTTTTCTACTAAAGAATATGGTAAAACGTCTATAAATGGTATGATACAACATTGCAAGGTTGGTGGCTCTTGACAGTTTTTATCTCAAATTATTCTCATGTCTGGAGAATAGTTTGTTCTTCTTAAAGACTTAGTGCCCCTGGCCAGCCTGTGAGGGAGAAAATTGCATGTTGATAATATGGTTAATAATATTTGGGGGCTGTGATGGCTTGCTTAAAAATTGGATTAATGTCATTATTTTTTTTCATGTTACTCCCCATCAGAAAAGTGTTACAATAATACCTTTAAATCACATGAACATAAACGCTAAGATGGAAATGAAAGATTTCATATGTGTCTCTACCATTCTTTACCCTTCATTGCACCTACACAGTACTTACAATATTTAAAGCTAATTAAAATGAGGATTGAACATGGTGATCTGAGAAAGAGAAAAAGAGTTTTAGTCACATTCTTTTTTTCTGATTTCTCAGTGAATCTTTGTAAGGTCTGTCCTTCCTAGAAACATAATGGAGGGGTAGCTGGATTGCTCTGGGATTGGTAATATGATGTAGGGTCTTTTATTTCTGCATTGTCAGTCCAATGCCAGTCTAAGTCTGTGACTAAAAGTTGTTACCATCTGATGGCTCTTCAATGGGCTATTGGAAATGAGTTTCATGGTTCCAGTTTCCAGCAGTGAGGCATCCACATCAGAAAAGCCATCATTGCACTTGGCAGGACTAATTGGCACCCTTGTCACCAGCCAAGGACTATAATGGGCTGATGGTAGTCCCTTCAGATCAGAGCTTAGGAACATTGCTGTTGAAGCTTTTATTCCTGCTCCCTGTGCAGTACATCTTTTGTGGACAGACAGAGACATTTCCAGAACTGTCAGTCTGATACTTTTTTCCACAAGTTACTATACTCTAATAAAAACATTTTGTCAGAAAATTTTTGCAGAGATTTACAGTGGTTTTTTTTTTTTTTTTTAAATAATGCTTTTCAACAAAGATGTTTAGAGCATATTAGGACTCCCTACATTGTACACTTACATATTAATAGTTTTGGAGAATATAATTAAAATCATCCAGTATCTTGGATAGCCATGTTGCTTCCACAGTGTCACAGAATTTTGTCTTCTTAATGTATTCTTGCTGTATCCTTTTGAGGTGAGAACACCTAGTCTTGTCATTTTAGAAAAGTGAAATAAGGGATGTGGACAGATATCTTCTTCCAATTCCAAATGTGCTGGTTTGTAGAAATCTCTGTCCTCAGCTGCCCTTCTCCTAGAAGTTACTGACTCCTCTGCTGCTCTGGCAGAGCAGTTTATATGAATGTCCCCCATGCCGCTCCAGGGAAAAATCAAACTAACTGTTTCAGACCACACAATTATTCTACTGGAAGTAGTCTTGCAAATTTTGCCTGAAGGCACTTGGAGAAATTTCTGTACAAGCTTTCACCAGTGTTTACATGAGCTTGGTAAATTCTCGTGGAATGTAACAATGAAGCCTTAATTTCCTCTTCTGACAAAGATGTGACAAAAAGAGAAAGTTTTTCCAGAATGGAGGCACAAGAAATCTTACTAGATTTTTACAGCAAAAAATAATTTAGGTAAGTTCTAGGCTAGCCAGATTACACTAGCACTTAGCTGGGATACTTGCTACCAGACGGATAGTTAAAAATGATTAATTCTATTAACAGAATTCATTGCTGAACCAAAATAAGGCCCAGTTCAGAAGAACACATGTTTTCTTTAAAGATATTAATATTTCTTTAAAGGCAATGAAATCATTTGATATGGAAGATATTTATGAATATAAAAATACAGGATTTTAGAAGCAGCTTTTAGTGATTTTGTAAAAGTAAAAGAACAGCTTGTATTGAGAACACAGAGAAGATAAGCTATTAAGCTTGGTTGTTAAGAAGTTATTAAGTAAAAGTCATATAAGTAATATGTAAAATGCTGAAACTCAGCAAAGTGGGACCTAGGTATTTGTCAAAAAATCGATAAAGCAGAACTTAGTGGCTTGAATCCAGCAAAATAAAGCTCCTAATCTTTAGCAAAAGCAAAGTGACCTGATAAATAGCCAAACCTCCACTGTCCAGAAGTGAAGATCAGCCTGAGGAAGACGTCAGCCTTCATCCCAAGACCCCAACTCATGACCACCAGGAGGTGTGGCAGCTGATTAGAATGCAAAGTGGGAGAAGGCGAGAGATGGGCTCGTAGAGAAGTGTGAGTTTTTGGGATCAATGCATATTTAAACCTGGACCTTGTATTGACCAGGTACGCATGGTTTGGAGGAGATATCCCCCGTGTGTCCCAGCTAGAAATAACACATACCTGCTTTAAAATTTCTAATTGTAAAGTCCTTATTCTACTCTTCAATTTACATATTGAATCTCAGATTCTTGCTTCCACACCTTGATGAACTGATCTTTATGGTAATGGAGGTATTTAAAAAAACATTGAAAAGAGTTGAAGGAACTTGGGACAGGGAGAGACAGAGAGCAAGAGAAAAAACAAGAGAAAGAAAGGAAAAGAGAAAGATAAGAAGAGGAGATAAGAAAGAAAGGAAAAAGAAAGACAAAGCCTTAAATCACTATTTTTTTGCTAGAGCAAAATAATATTTAAGGTTCTGCAACTCATATCAAAAATTACTTTTAACTTTAAGTATTTTGTCTGTGGTCAGATCTGGAAGTGCCAAAATACTATGAGGAAAACTGTTTTAATGTTAATTTTGGCCATGGACACAAGTAGAAGTGTGAACAATCTTTCACATTACATTTCCTTCTGGTTTGAAGTTTCAAGCAGTTAGGATTAACACTTGATTCTGGATCCTAATCGTGGTTGAACCCAAACCTTCTCAGGTACTGTCATCACTAATTAGGAGAGGTGAGTTTGTGTTTACACAGTAATAAATAGCTATTGAGATCTGCCTCTGAGAGGATATGAGAGCCAATGAACTTCCATTATATCAGTCCTTCAGCAAATTATGATAAATTAAATGGTGGAAGTCAATACTATTGACTCTGCTTAGGGTGAAAATTTTGTGGTTATAATAGAGTCTTTTAAGTCTTGAGAGTTCTATACTCAAACTGCTCAGGTCCTTTTTCAGTGCTTATAACTACGATAGCTGAACAATACCATGATCTCTGAAGAAAATCTTCTTTTCCAGTCAGTGACATTCATGAAGAATGAATCTGACAGTTTGTATTCTAATAATTATCATGCAGTAAAGACTAATTATAGATTTTTCTTATTAAGCAGTCTATGTTATTAATGAGAATAGCAGCTGTGACAAAAGTTTTGAATTATCTGCACATTTATTTGAATAAAAGAAAGATAGGATGGCAAGTAACTTCTTGAAAGGAGGAATCCATGGATATCCTTTCTGGTATCCATGGTTTTACAAAACTGAGATGCTAGGTATATGCTTGAAAGTATTACTTGTGAAGAAAACAAAATTTGTAATAATACAAAGTACCTTAGTAAATTGAGAAGTCCCCTCTTATACTTAACAAGACTAAAAGAAAAAAAATTAAAAAGAGGGGCACTCTTTTTCCAAAAGAGAACAATTAATATTTTAATCTCTTTTTGTAACTAGAGATAATGTCTGAATTAAAAAAATGTTAGAAATTGGTGTCTCCCTTTTAATAAGTAATATACAATGCACATTGCATGCCAGAATAACTATCTGTGTATCTAGATCTGTTTTTCCTCTAAGCTCATCAGTTGAAGGACAATCAATCATTTGTCATTTTTAGCCAGGTGCACTGCTGTTGAAGATCTAGAGGGGCAGTGGTGTCTCTATGTGCATATGTTTTGTATAAGTGTATGTATGATGTAACTAGTGGGAATACATTCTGAACTGTGGCACCAGTTTGACCTGGGGGTGAAACTTGAGCTGAGGCAACCAGATAAACACCGGAGTAGAGAATGGCTATTGTTAGAGACGATGTTAAACACAGGCATAAGGAGAATATGGCTTGGAAATCTGCCTTTGGATTTTAAACATTATTGGTGGTTTTTATTCTGTTATGTTATTCTGACACTGACAGTAATGTGTGGGATTTTTTTGTAAACTAGGCAGTCCTAATTTTTTGGTTATGTTCTCCAGCTGAGTAGAGTTACTGCAAGATGATTGAAATGCCACAGATGTGAATAGATAGTCTTATGGGAAAATAATAAAGCCAGATATATGGACTTCATGTTCTTTAAGGTATTTATTTTCTGAATGTTGTGTGCTTGCTCAGTCTTTATGTCTTTATGGAACAAGTACTTTACTGCAGAAAGTGTTACTGAATTGTTGTGTGTCTCTTCACACCTGAAAATCCCTGAAAATCACAAGACTTCTGTTTTTGATAGGATTCTGGAGAGTGTGATAGGACTGGAGAATCTGAATGGATGACACTCATTTCAGAGCCAGGGCATTGCCCTATTATAGCCATAGCTAGTGCATGTTCTCTTACTCTGTGGTTAATGCAAGAAATTCAGGGCAGCTTATCTCTCAAGATTATTTACCTTGAATGCTTCATTTTCATGGTATTGCGAGAACAGCTTTTGTAAGAAGTGGATACTCCTGTGTAAGGTGAATTTTTTTGTGTCAAAAGTCTCAGAAAATTTCTGGTGAGTATTCACCAGAAAAAATTGACAAGATCTCCAGTAATGACACCCTTCAAGGCTCTTTCTTGAAATAAAATCAGATGTTGAAGGCCATGATCTAAATGTTTAATATAGATATGTGTCTCATACAGTGACTCACACAGAATTTTGAAAAGCCATCTATGGTTAAGGGAATCAATGAAATTACATGATTAGCAAAAAAGCTTGTAAGCAATGGCATGGAATAGATTTGACTCCAAAAGGAAATCCCAGACATTTTCAGCCAAAATAATCCCCTTCCTTTGGATACTTCTCTGGTTGTGAGGGCCAGATGCAGTGCATTTTCAGCAAAAATGAGTCATTTTTTCAGCAAAAGAATAAGTGTCATGATGTGATTTCCTTTTGTCCCAGATGAGCTGAAGATATGGAGGCACTAAACAACTCTTCTGAGTGTTGAGCATCTGAAAATTGTAAAAGAAGAAATTCAGAGCAGTATCTTTTTCCCTTATTTCTGGAACTCATGAAATTGCTCTGAAAAAGAAATATATACTTTTATAGTAGACTAGATAGTGATAAGCAGAAAGTTTTTGAAGAAAATAGTCTATTGGGAAAAAAGACTTAAGTAACTCCAAAAGGTTTTTGTGGACCATCTTCTCTTTGCCAGGCAAACAGAATACTGTGTCAAGGATGAAATGTATTTTCAAAATAAAACATAACCACTGCTAGAGAATGCACTTCTTATCTCTCCATTTACCAAAGATTGTCTTCCTCCTTTATTTTGCTTATAACTGCCTCACCTCTTTACTCCTTGTGTTTGAACAGAAACATAAGCTGATAGATTTCCTCGAAGAGTGTTCTGTGAGCACATCCTCTGGGGACACTGCATGGACCTGTCACATGCTGACGAGGTGACCTGGGTAGAAGATGCCTTTTTCTACTTTGTTGGCACAGTCCTGGTGGGAGTAGCCACCTGTTCTGTCTTATCTGACACTGCAGCCCAAGACATGAACTGACTGTGCTTGCTGTTGGACACATGCCACCTCTTAGGACATCTTTTATTATTACATGCCAAAAGTTTTCCACCCCATGTTCCAGACTACATACACATAAAATTATTCCTTGTGTCCTTTCTGAAGATAAGAGAATCTCTTGTTCTCAAGCAGCTGACATTTATCAGTGTATCTCAATGTGTGCTCTGTACACTGCCATCTGTTTGTAAGACCTGAGATGGAGTCTGAAAAATGGCATTAGAACCTTGTATTTTTGTTCCATATAAAAGAATTCCTACATAGGTGGGTGAGCAAGAAAACAAAACCACAAACTAAATAATAATAATAATAAAGCTCAACAGAAAATACAAACAAGGATTAAGAAACTAGTCAACTAAACTTAGACCAAGAGAACTATAGAATATGATGAATGGTTTTTCAAGTAATAAATGATGGTTTAGTTCAGAAAAAAAAAGAGAAGCACTGATCTAGATGATACAGAGTATAGTAAGCCATGTCATATTGATTCATGCAAGAAGAAAGAATGATTTTCTACACATGATCTGTGGGTTCATGTGTCTGTGGCTTTTCTCAGAGGCTTTAAAAGGTAGCCACTTAGAGGAAATATTCATTAAGTTACATTCCATAGCCCAGGGTTTGATGAGTGTTGGAATTTATTTAGAGAGCTATACATTGAGCTATACCTACTCATGTGATGGCTCCAAAGCCAGCAATTGGCCTTACTTCTCTCTTTTACTTCTTTTTTTTTTTTTTTAATCATCTCTTATTGAGAAAATAGTGACTGTGAACCAGGGAAGACAAAGAAAGCAGAAATGCCAAACCATTGACGCCATCTCTCATGTGATGCCGAAAGATTATAATCAGCTGGAAAAAATTCTCCTGTTCTATTGTTGTGTTTGTAGTTGTCTTTTGTTGCAGCTTTTGTTTTAAATTCATAGTGATTGCTATAACCTGCCAAAAGCCTGGCACGGCTTCTTTGCCATTGGTACAGAATATCTGCCATTGTGCTTCGTGACCCACTAAAAAATGAGCTTTTCCTGCATGGATCTCAGGAGTTTTGTGTTTATTTCAATAACTATCTCACAAGTTTTCCCTCCACCAAGTAAGAACAGTTCTGCCCCGTGGGCTGTTCTCTCCTTTAAGCCGATAACACCGTGTGTGTGCTCCATCTGCAGCGCTGCTGCCACACACAACTGGCTTGACTAAGGACAGGGACGGGGGGCCTCCCAGCAACAGAATTAAGACACAACATGTTTGTTTTTCTCCTCATTGCTCTGACTTTTATCTTCTCTTCCTTGGTGAACAGTTTATATTCCTTCCTGTTAGCTGAAATTTCCCCCTCCACTTCTCTAGTGATGCTCACCACACCAGGCTCATGGAGGTCATTCAGTCTGGAGAGCTAATTTTTTTCTTCTTTGGGAGCTTGCTTGTCGAGCAAGTCTTCACAAGTTCTCAAAGCTCTGTAATAAAGTAATTACAGGATTAAACTCATTAATAATGTGCATAGAAAAATCACTCTTCTTACAGAGGGAGCTCTGGAACAGGGAGAGGTATTTAAATGTCACTCCTGTAAATTTCTGTATACATCTCTGCGTGTATGTAGACATCACTAAAACAGGTTGCCCAGAGAAGCTATGGCTGCCCCATTCCTGGAAGAGTTCAAGGCCAGGTTGGATGGGCCTCAGAGTAAGCTGGTCTAGTGGAAGGTGTCCCAGCCCATGGCAAGCGATTGGAACAAAATGATCTTTAAGGTTTCTTCCAACTCAAGCCATTCTATGACTCGATGATTCTATGATTTATAGTATATGCCATCTGTGTATGTCTGATGTCTACAAACACTGTTGTAGCTGCTATTAGAGTGTTGTTTCAGATGGAACACTACTAATAAGAACTCTAAACCTCACTTCATATACAGTAAATTCTTTTAACACTGTGCCTACCTAGTACAGCAGATTGTACATTTATTACCTGATGACACATGAAACAAGACACTGATAGCAAGACTCAATTCTCTCTTCATTCACCTTGTTTTTCTCTTTTTTTTAACTTCCTTTTTATTTCCTGTGGATTTACTGAGTTTGTTGCTGTGAGGTTTGTATAAGAGACACGATCCTTACTGTATTCAGGACAAACGGTGAGGAAATTCAAATTATCTCAAAACCAAGAAGGAGTGGGAAGTAAAAACTAATAGTTACACAGGGCTGTGCAGGCAGGGGCAAGAAGCAGGACTCCACAATATGTGTCGAAAATTGCGTATAATTTTGGGCATGCATGGGTGCATATGAACAGACAACACTCTTTATTATTGATGGAGCCATAATAATCATTATAAGGAATTTTAATAATGAAGTGAAAATTAGACGTTTGCTGCCATAATAATAGCCATAAATGTAACAAAATCAAGCCAGCAAGATTGGATTTTAGTTATTCATCTGCTCTGTTGATAATATACCACTGCATAGAGTGATGCTTCAAAAAGGGTTTTGTATCATAAGTCTATTTTGGTCTGTTCTCACCATGGTGTCTCATAGTGCCCTCTTATTAAGTCTATTTTTTTCTTTTTTTAATCTCAGACTAAATGTGATTTAAATATTCCTCACAGGTGTTATCTGAATTAAAAGGGATGACTATTGCTAGTAGCATGCTTTCTTCTTAATAGCACAATGCACACAGCTTCTTCTGCTCTCCATCCTTATGCTGCATGCTGCTTAACTGTGGCTTTTAAGGCTTCATCAATTCCTACTGACACTTTACTGATAAATAGGTCGTTCCGAAATTCAACTGCATCCTAGTTTGAAGGGTTATGAGTCTGAAAGGTACTGAATCATTTTTTTGCTCTTTCTTTCACCTCCCACAGCAGGCAAACCCCACCCAGTAAATCTTTGATGAAGGGATTATAAATATTAAGGAATTCACAGAAGTAGCCTAAATTTCCCATGAATAAGGGAAAAAGGCACAGTTGGATGTTCTCCCTATTTGAAATCAGTCAGCAATGGGCTGGGGTAACTATCCACCATATCTGAAATGCAAAGCATGAGGAAACCTTACCTTCCTTAGCCACATAGGCTACGGCTGAGCCAACACTTTCTGGGACTGCTCTACAAACAGTAGAAGCCAAACAAACACATGGTCAGTGCATATCCTGAAAACATCTGCCTTGAGCATATGAGAGGAGGGAGGGATGATATTTCTCATAGCATTGTCTGATGTAAAAGTGGGTGGGAAGAGAGGTCGCAGGAGAATTGCCACAGCCTTGGTGCGATGCCAACCTCGCAACTTGCCCCTTTCTGTTATCTTAATGTTTTGGAGCAGCAGTAATTATACCCCTCTGGAAGCCTCTCCTACAACAACAACTGAGAGAGAATGCACAAGTCCATAGTGCCACAGTGCCAATACCTCCTCCTTCTCAGAGAAGGTTACAGTCCACAGCTGAGCAAAAACACTATCAAGAAAATAGTTTACGTTTGTGCTGATCACAGAATGGTTAAGGCTGGGAAAGATTGAGATCTTCAAGTCCAACAGTTAACCTAACACTGCCCTCTTCACCACTAAACCATGACCCCAGGTGCCCCATCTAGATGTTTTTTGAACACTTCCAGGATGATGATTCTACCATTTCCCTTGGCACCCTGTTCCAGTGCCTGAATAATTTTTCAGTGAAGAAACTTTTCCCTAGTAACTAATCTAACCCTCCACTGATGCAGCTTGAGGCCATTTCCTCTTGTCCTGTCACTTGTTACCTGGGAGAAGGTATCATCTGATAAAAACTGAAAAAACTTGGATCAGAGTGGCAACACCCACAATTGAAGCTTACCTCATGTTGTCTCACTGGTTGAGAAAGTCCAATTTCTTTTGTTTTCTATTTCTTCCCATGATGTTACAGGATGTTTCTTGCCGCAACATAGTTCTTAGGAGATTGTCTAGACTACACTTTGGCAGTGTGCCACATTTTTTTGCCAACTGAGTCATAAATTGTACTGAAACCTTCTAACTTTTGATTTTTAATGACCTTTAAAACTAGTTATTTGACTTCTGTTTTTGGGAATCCACAAGTGTCTTTTTATGTGCAGACCTAAACTGATAAGAGCTCTTATGTTGAATAAACATATGTATAGTCCAGCATATTGTAACTTTTAATCAATTACATTGATTTATTGTCCTTATTGATTCAGTGATGTACATTGAATGATCTGATTTCTTAGATTTTTTTGTGGGGTGGGAGAGAGAGAAGGAAACAGAAGCTTTTTATTAGTATCAATTTTTCTGCGAAGCTATAAATGGTAAAATGCCAGGATGCAATGTGTTCTAGTGATATATTGGACACAATTAAGTTGAACAATGGCTTGCTTATAAATCAGAGCAAAGGAGGAATCATAAACCATTCCTAACCAAGTGACCATAGAGATTTTAAGATGAAAGGAGGAGCACAGTTGTTTTTCCCACAATTGATACTCAATTATTTGTGTTCTGTCATGCATGGATAACAAACAAATCTTTAAATCATTTCCCTTTAATGTGTTCTTCCTTTAACAGCTTTAGAATTGATTTTTAAATTTTTTATTTTATTAAGTAGTGGTGTATGTTTAGAAGGTAAATCACACATTAAAAAAAACCAATAGCAGCTTGAATTATTTTTAAATACCCTGAGACAAAACCATAAAAAGTAAGGTTGGGTTGTTTTTCTTTTTTCTTTTCTTTCAGTTCTCTGTCAAATAACAGGCAGAATAAGAGAAAATCACATTTATAACTTATTCAGCAGATTTGATTCTCAGGGACAGTATGTTCTAATGCAGTTGTATAATCAGTTCTTTCCTCCCTCTCTTATAAGCAGGGCATTGTGCTATGATATAGCACATAAACTGGTTAAAAAACTAAAGGACTCTTTGCTAGAAGTAGTCTGCTTTAAAGGCAGGATTTTATTGCATGATGTCTTATGCTACTACATGGACATTGTAAACATTAATGTGGATAATGTTCACAAAGTAATGCATTTGCTTGTTTTATCAATTCCCTGTTTTATTAATTCAAGACTTTTTAACATACTTGAGAAGAACAAGCCCAGATTTGTGGTAAAAGCATCAGAAATAATGTCAGTCAGAGGATCTAGGCTTTATTCCTGATCCTGCTGAAGATTTACTGCAGAAATATTACGTAAGCCACTATCTTCAAAGTTCACAGACATTAAGTTTGGATCACTTTTATGATCATCTCATCCAATCTTCTATATAACGTAGGCAAATAACTTTTTCAGGATTTCTACTTCAAGTCTATATTGCACTTGAGCTGGAGAAAATTAGACACTTAAATCTCAGGCAGAAGGGGCCAAGGATTTGAATCCTCTTTGCCAAAGTGATGAACATCTTCCATTTTCTTCTTGAAGTTAAAGACAGCTGTGCATGTTCAATAGCTCTAAAATAAGGCCATCTTGAACAACCTTTACCATCTTTCAGTAAGGTTATTTATATTTCTCTACCTCTCATCAATGTTATGAATTCACTGCTATCTGTAAGACACTTGAAGGAAGATGTTATTGAAATTGAAAATATAGCCATACATCATTTGCATTGACTTGAATGTGCTCTGAGAGAGAGAGAGAGAGACAGAAAGAGAAAGAAAAAGAGAGAGAGAGAGAGAGAGAGAGATATCTTTCTAGATATGGAGACAGTGCATGTATAAGGCTGTTTTTCCCTGTCTCCTGGTCATGTACTTGTCTGCAGACACAAAATATTTAGAGGTATCAAAGGTATCATATACAGAGGAAACTGAGATTTTCTGGGGACCAGAAAGAGATTAGATTAATGAGAAATCAGAAAGGTAAAATAAACTAAATAAACTTAAAAATGGGAAGGGCACTACTGAAATGGCTTTACAGTGGGCCCTTTTTTTCTTTTGAGCAGAGGCAAAGCAAAAGAAAATACTTGGATGATTTAAAATGCAGCGTTGAAACAGCCTTGCTTCTTGCATAGGTCTTCTGAATGGGATTTGGTTCTGTGTGAAATTAAATGCATTGCATTTCTAACACCCGGGACATATTAGAAAGTGATCTGCATTGCCTTGGGATTTTTAGCCCTCTCACAATTTGAGTGTATTACCACAACAATTAAAATGCAAGCATACTTTCTCAAATAAATACTTAATTTAATCTTCCTTCAGGACAAAAGCATATTTATGTATATAACATATATGTATATATGTATATAAATATTTGGATTTTTGTTTTTGCTTTGTTTCGAGAGATCATATGAAAAATATCTTTCCTTAATGATGCACTACAAGTAAATCCCCACAGAAAACATGCCAGAATTGTCAGGCATTGCTTGGCATATCTTTAGTACAGAGTAGGACACATAACAAGATTTACCCACTGCCTTGGAGACAGAGAAGGTTGTCACGAGGACAGTTCTTCAGAGTTTTTACAAAAATGCATGGCTCCATCTGTCTTCCCTCTTTTCCTTGGCTACGAGAACAGCCTAGCAATTTCAATAACCCAACAAGGGACCTCATGCACCAGGAGAAGTGAGGAACAGATTTTTCAATTTGGCACCATTCTGATTTATTTTTTTTTTAAATGGCAGTTGAAATAATTATCCGCAGCTACAGGCAGCTGATGGATAGCATGTTTAATCTATGGATCCAGCTTCACGCTCTGCACTGTGTACTGAGGATAAACAGGGATGTTATGAGTGAGGGAGTTGTATGAAATAGTTCAAATACAAATCAAAGCTAGAATGGTTTATCTTTTTACTGACTTCACAGAAAGGAAACTACTGGAGCGGTTTTACAGACATCACCTGATTTCACAGGGTCTAAAAGAATAAATAATAAGATGCTGATGCCCTGACTCTGAAATGCTCATATTTAAAGCCGCACTCATAGTCATACATAAAATATAAATGTACACACAATCAAAATATATGCATATAATCAAAGGCCAGATATATTTTAGCATGAATGTATAGAAAAACTCTGCTTCCTCACTGGCTAGGACATACCCCATTGTAAATTTCAATAGTCACTATGATATCTTTTTTCTGATGGAGAAAAATTGGAAGTTTCAGTAACACTGAATTTGTTAAGCCAGATAATAATTTTGGTGTAGTTTTGTAGCCCAGTGGGGTGTTTTTTGAAGATTTAACATGTTTCAGGATCCATTGCTTTTCAATATTCAAATATTGAAGGATTTTATAGACTGTTTGATGGGGTAGATGGTATGAGAAGCATCCCCAAGCTTCAAATCACAGGTGATTTGTTTGAGAATTAGTTTATTAAACTAATGTAAGAAATCTTTCCCTCTCCAGCTGATCCTACTGCTCAGTTTTTTGCTTTTTTTTCCTACTTCACAGATGGTGTTTTGTAGTGATAGGCTTGAAGGACAGACTTCCCCAATGGCTACAATTTTCTGACAGTGAGTTTCCTAGTAGTTTTGCAATTACTTTCTAGAAACTGTGGCTTTCTCAAACAGTTCTTTGAGCACAGGGCAGAAGATGCAGTTGCACACATTTTGGCTAAATTTTGACCTCCAGGTAGATTTCCTTTATATTGTACTGCTGCTTTTATTATGATTTCAGCTGTAGAGATAACTAGGAGATCTAGACTTGGAGCAGACAAAAACCTAGCAGTTATTGCACTATGATCTGTACAAACAAAGAACAAAATTAAGACTTTTTCTCAAAGCTTATAGGCCATGTATCAGATGAGAAGTGTAAAAGATGAGTGAGCAGAAAAGTATAATAAAAAATACTGTTTACCATCATAGCGGCTTGGTATATCAAAATCTTAATTCTTGCCACTGTTTTCATAGGGACCAGGGCAAAGGAGAGTTATAAGTGTAGATTTAAAAGAAGGTAATGAAACAGCTTTGTTCATTGAGACTTCCTCCTATGCATGAAAATAATAGAAATCATGCTTGTAATCCAGCCCCAGTAGATGATGGAGACTGATTTTAGAAGCAGATCAAAATAGACATTTTGTCACTTTAAGATGATGGACAAGTTGGCTTTGAAAATGGAACTAATTAGCTGTTACTGGAGGCAATACTGAAGGAGGGTAGAAAAAAAAGTGATGAAGAGGAAGGGAGTGAATGGATAAATCTGAGGGGCTGTGAAAATGATCTTTTACCTCAGCCTTAACAACTGTTGCTGTAGGACAAAGTCGTTTGCAACAAGAAAAAAGACTTTGCAGGAGTCGAATTTTAGGAGGGGATTATCTCAGCCCCATGGATGGAGGGGAAGCCTGAGGCTTGGCTGTAGTACTGAGAGAGCACCTGAAGACCCAGAGAGGTGCCTCACTGGATTCATGCCTGCACTGCAGGGTAAACATAGTTGTGTATGAGCTCTGGGCTTGTCCATTGCTGCTGAGGAAAACAAGCTCTGACCCCTCCTTACAAGCTCAGCAGGGTTTTTATAGACAGAAAGGTGAGAGCCACCCCTGGGGATGGTGGGTGCCCACCAAGGGCTCTGGCAGTCTGGCCGCATTCGCCTTTTAAAGCCTTCACATCTGTGCCCCTGGCAGCGCAGCTTTTAATTATCCTTTAAAGCTCTGTCTCTACCCACTTTAGTCAGGAGAGCACAAGAAAAGATTTTCTTTCTACCTCTTCAGTGTCAAGATAGGTTGCTTTGCCTTTTCTTTCCCTTGAATATACTGATCTCTGAGACACTTCATAATTATCCCGTGTTCCAACCTTAGCTGATCTTTTTTTTCTCCTCTCCCTTTTGGTGACTGATTTCATTTTTTTGAATTTTATAAAGAGTGCTTTTTTAATTAAGTTTTTTGTTGCATTTTAAGAATGGTTTTATTGCCCCTTGCAGCACCTTAAGCATAGTATAAATATTATCATAGCCTTCCAATGTTTAAAGGATACCATGTCTGTTATGATAAAATATGTCATTACTAAATGTGTCAGGAACACTCATTTTTTTTTCTCACATGGTCTTTGGTTGTTGTTCTGTAGCAAATATGTTTAACAGCACTCAGCTTAGCTTTTCTGTGTGAAGAACTGGGATATAACCAGTTTCTGATGTTTTTAAGAAAAAAGAAAAATCACAGCCTCTGGCTAAGTTTCTCAGCTAATGTAAAATGGCACAATGTTATTAAAATCAGTGAGACCTGGGCCAGGTTGGTCTAGCCAGGCTATTGAGAGATACTAATATATCATACAGTACATGACATTTCTAGAGTAATAATATAGCTAGAAATTTCCAATGGCCGCCCAAATTTTAGGCAGATTCACAAACAAATTGCAGTGCTGGATGAAGGGCATCAGAAACAACAGTCCTAGTGCTTCCTCCAGCATAAGTGCATCTTATTTTCCCCTGGGTGAGATTCTGGCAGATTTTAAGCTTTGTTGGATCCAGCAGGGCTCCAAACCTTTTTTAGATATGTGAAGGTTTTTTAGAAAAAATATGTTGATACCCCATTCTTTGTGCCTTTTGCACTTCATGATAATATTTTCTGAGTTATTCTTCCAGTTCAAACATGGAAGAACAAATGATAGAGCTTTGATTTGATAGCTGAGAGCATCTGGACTGAGTGTGATGTGTATATGTCATCTCATGAAAGGCCACACTAAGTGTAATAAAACTTTATTCAAGAGCAGAAAATTGGTAGGTCTGTGGGGCCTCAACAACTTGACTGTACCCTCCTACATCACAGGATCAGGGCCTCACTAAATCCTGTAGGTAAAAAATTTCTTCCAGAAGATAAAATCAGGGCCATCACAATGAAAGCATTTTGATCCACAGCACAAAAAGTAGCTGCCTGCACAGAATCACATAAACACCTGAGACCACAGCATGGCAATGGCAACTCCCTGCTGCACAAAAGACAAATTACAAGCACATTTTCTGGAAAATATGTCCCTAATGTTGTGCAAGTTTTTTTGATGCTCTCATTAAGATTTTTGTTGTTTTGAATTTCATTATCATATGGAAGATATTGCAGATTTTAACAGATTGATTTTAAAGACAGATTTTGCTCAGTTAATTCCTTGGTGATGAGGCTTTAAAATTTTGCATGGATTAAAATGTCAAGCAGTTTGGAAGTCCTGAAATTGTCCCTTACTGTAGTGCTGTGCAGGATCAGTGTCCAAGAAAGGACTCTGAATGGGGCAAGTCGAAGAGAGTTCAGGGCAACCCGATCTGTATGTGAACAGGCAGAGACTAGATGAGATCCAAGGATTAAAGGAAGTGTTCAAAGGTTAGTGTTCCTAACAGTATTGGCAAGGAATCATTAACCAGATTCTAGAGATCCTGGAAATGTTGATTTTCTGTACTATTGGAAGATTCCTTTTTTTTGAGGAAAACACTTCAAAGCCAGCAGTCACAAAGTCCTTCATGAAGTGACATTTTTGGGAAAAAAACAATTTTTCGGGTCAGTCAAGCCATTCTTTCCCCATCAAGGAGACTATGTTTTGCTACTATTTTTGCAGGAGTTTCTGCATTATTTCAAAATCAATCATATAATCATAGAAGCATAGAATATGTTGAGTTGGAAGGCACCTATGAGGATCATGGAATCTAACTCCTGGCCCTGTTCAGGTCACTCAAAGAATCTCACCATGTGTGATCTGAGAGCATTGCCTAAACTCTTTTTGAACTCAGACCAGCTTGGTGCTGTGATCACTGCCCTGGGGAGCCTGTTCTGATGCTCAACCACCCTCTGAATGAAAAACCCATAAAATACATGTTAAGAACAGAAAAATAATTCTATTTAAAACCTGAAAACCAAAATATTACACTTCAACATGGTTAAACTATGTTCCAAATAATATGATTGGAAAAAAACCCACTTTTTGTTCTAAAATTACTAGCAAAAAATGAAAAAAAGCTTGATTTCAAAAAATGGAATTTTTCTTAAGAGTTGCAGCACTGAGATATTTTTCATCTGGTTTTAGTTGCTGAAGTTTGACTGTCTTTTGTATTGAAATGAAGGGTTATGAAAACTTTTGAACATTACTTCTTGCCTTTTACCTGTTTTCCAAGAATTCAGCATCAGGCAGGTCTGTGTACACACTGCACTCTGTCTCTGATGAGGTATGTTTTAATGAAAGAAAAGAGAAAATAACTCATGGGTGAATACAGTTCTTCAGTAATATCACTTGTAATGATAAATGTCATAATTTCCCTAAATCCCTGTGTACCATTCTTCCCCTCTCACTGCTAAGAATCTTTTGATCTAAGGAACATCCATGGTAATTTAAAAATACAGTTTCAGATGGTATAAAAATTTAAATTCTTTTTGAAATTAAAATTAAAAGCATTCAGCAAGCAATCATAACTACATTCCAGTTAACAATTATATAAGATAATCAAACACCATGCTCTAAAACTCTGGCAGTGGGAAGCTAAAGAGGATTTTCTTGCTTTTGCATTTTACATAATTATCTATCTTTGTTACAGATGGATTTTTGAAACCTCTTCTCCCCTTAAAATATCAAATACTAGTTGCAGGGTAGCAGAGGGGTGGCTAATCCTGTGTGCTTTCATGTGGCTGTAAACCATAGGACACATGGTGAATCAATGGGAGAGATGATTGAAGAGCAATTCACAGACGGGAGATGACAATGGCTCATCATGGATCCTATTTTGGGAATTGGTGGGGCTATGCATATAGTCTTTCAAGGTCACCCAGAGATATCAGCTTCATTAGCCCCTTCTGGCTCGGTCCTTGCTGTTAGCAGGAGAGGCTGATTACACCCACGGTCCCTGTGCCAGCACGGCCCATTGCTCCTCTTCCCGCAGTGTGATTTAGCCCTGGCAAGGAAACCCCACTTGAACAGCTCAAGAGGTGCATATGGCTCAAGAGCCACATGTTGCTCACTCCTGGCCTAAGCCAATGAGACACGACTTTGGTTTGATTGTCTCAACATTCCCTCATTAACATGTGTCTGCAGATTGATTTTTAGCATACTTCCGATGGAAATGATTTCTCTCAGAAAAATCAACAGTTGTTCAGAGAAAATCCCATATGAAAGGGCTTGATTTCTTCTTTATATGCTACAGATCATGGGCTCTTTGGGACAAGATAGGTTCTAACAGCCATTAGTGTAAATGAACTCAGTGCCTGGCAGCTTCAGCAAAGAGGGGACTAACACATGCCCAAAACTTTTTTTTTTTTTTTTTTCTTTTTTCTTTTTCTTTTTTCTTTATTTTTTTAATAGTAGCTTAAAATATAAAGGTTCCCTCATCTATCTAATTCATCAATGGTACTTTGGGAATCCTCTCACTGGTAGGGGAAGCTTAGATGCTCACACAGAACAGCTTTATCCTTCTTCTGAAGCCATTTGTTCATGTAATTGTGTTATCAGCTCATTGACCAATACACAATGCATATGCAAATGTGTGGTCTTAAATTTTAATGACAAAAAGTATAATTCCTCTAAAAAATAATTTGAAAATCACATACTCTGATTATGGTCTATTGCTGTGGAGACTTGAGGATGCTTGACTGTCTCTGCTCCACTGTTGGTGTTAAACCAAACCTGTGTACTCCATGACTGAATTACTCTCCTGTCTTTGGTTTCCAGAGGGACAGTTAAATTCTGCCTGCCTAAGAAATGCTCAGCTGAATAATAAAACGTGGAAGCTCAAGCTGCAGTGAACAGTCACTCATGTCTTTTCTTTTTCATGACAATCACCAGCTGTGTGGAACAGTGATAATCTCTTTTGGTAACACTGCTACTGCTTTTGCATCAGGAAGATTGGTATGACAGATGTACACAGGAGTCTCTGACCTTCCACTGAGCATGTGAATATACTACAATAGATAAAACTCTTGGGCTATCCAGGGTTAAGAGGCAGAAGGGACAGTGTCACCTCTATGGGCTAGATTGTCCTGTTACTCATAAAATCCACTGGCATTGCTGCTTCCAACTCCAGCATTGCTGATAACTCCTTGCTTTGCAAAGAGATTATTCAAGTGTTCAGAGGTAAAGCTGCAGGACACATTTTTAGTTATTGTAAACTGGCCAGGTGCCCATCAAAAGATGTCTACAATTATAAGTTTGTTGGTAGGTTGATTCTGTATGTTCTGCTCTGGTCTTCAAATTCTATAAATGACAATTTTGATATAGCAACTTAGTTAGGAAAGCTAATCAAAGAGCACTGGTGACATGCACCTGTCCACAGATGTTGAGAAATTTTAGGCCTGTTCTCTATTTGGATGGGAAAAGAACCATGGCAAAAGCTAGAAACTCATTTGGGCACCCTTGGTGACCTGACAGACAGGAAGGAAGTTTCTGAAATGCACCACTCAGGTCTCACTCTTGGGTTTTCTGCTTTGTTGTATCCAAAGGAAATAAATATCTATGCTTGAACAGTTTGGGGTAGAACTGTATTTTTGAAACAATGACTAAAAGGAAAAATCAAAGATAAAAACAGGTGAACAAGCAAGGAATGAGCTGTAGCAGGCTGCCAGATTTAAGTCACAGCTGTGAAGTCCTGCAAGGAGCAGGAGTGCTTTTTTAATCTCAGGAGCAACCATATGCCTAATTGTAGAGTCAGCACAGTATAGTGTTGGATCTGCCTGTAGCAGACATGCCAAGTTTTGTGCTTTGCCTGGAGTGAACTATGCTGTTTACCAAATGAGCACATATATTCACACTCATATGTACTCTGAGTTGGAAATACTGGCCATTGCAGGCAGTGGAGGTGAGGAGCAGCTGTGGAACAGCACAGAAAGTGGTCAGTGAGTAATGTGAGACTGTTCTGAGCAGAGGAAAGGATATATAGAGAGTGTGAGGATGCCTGGTGGGAATAAGTGGTAGTGTCTGGGAAACATCTGAGAGCAAGCTGGGCAGAAGAACTTCTTCACAGAAATGGACTGCCCGGAGAGGTGGTGGAGTCACTGTCCCTGGAGATATTTAAGGAAAAACTGGATGTGGCACTCAGTGCCATGGTCTGGTTGACAAGGTAGTGATGAGTCATAGGTTGGACTTGATCTCAAAGGTCTTTTCCAGCCTCATTGATTCTGTGATTACTGGATGAAATGATTTAAAATTTGCTGAAAGGAGTCTCAGGAAAGTGTGAAGAACCTGCTGAATGTTGAAGAAACAGCTAAAAATATCTATCACCTTTCAGATCTTTCAGTTTTCCTGTTGCTTGGTACTGACATCTACTCCTCCGTCCTTTAAAGTAGAAAGGGACAACTTCCTTGTTTCTTTTTCAATAGGTATTGAAAGAGCCCCTAATGGCCAGAAATTTTAATTGCAAGCAATTATTGAAGATAAAATGTATGTAAACAACAACAAGAAGTTATAAAGTGCATAAGATATATGCTTCCTAACAAGGTTTTAAGGCAAAATTTTACTGTTGACATTTTCTTCTTTAAAGTTCTAGTTCTTTAAGTTGTATAACTTTAAATATGTCATGCAGTACGCAGTCTCTTTAAATGACTATTATTTTTAATTAAATGCTGAAATCTTGGCTGGGAATCAACACATGCTTTTGAATTTTCAGGGTTTTTTTAGGGTTCTTAAGTAAGATCTCAGCATTGTAATTTTTGACAGGTCTTTTTGAAAATCCCAGTGTGGATAGTGTTATCTCAGCCAAATTAATTCCTAGAGTAATTCAGTTTGATTCATTAAGGACACAATTGACGTGTCCATTGCCTTAGAGACATAACTGTAGAATTAAGTGTATGTAAACTTTTGATCACCTACAAATTAAATTTTATCCTTACCGGTGGCATTGTTGTTTGCCAAGCATTTGATGATTTGTGTAATAATGTCACTTAAGAGATGGGATTTCAAGTATTTGCCTTTAAAAAAGTTGTGTCTTTTTCACTTTAATCTCTGGAGCAACAATTTTCCATCCCTGAGCAAGGCATACATTCTAACTTTACCTACTGATGTTTTCTAAAATATTAGATGTAAGATTTTTTTTTTTTAATGAGTCCTTATTTGCCTTTCTCTCTCTTCTTCATGGAGCCAGGGGGGAGGAGAGAAGGTGAAAATCAGCTCTGTTAGGGAGTGGGTAGGCACGCTCCCATCCTACTGAACTCAATGGGGGGGTTGCTACTGATGTGAATAGGTCTGTCTGTGATGCACACAACTCTCCTGTAACATTCAGCAGGTATCTCAGCAAGTCAGTACAAGCTTTGGGCAGAAATGCATAATACGGAGAGAATGCATTTTAAAAGTATTCCTTTTTTTTTTTTTTTACTCTTTTAAAATTGCATTGCTTATAGAAGGCAGCAGACAGAATATACAGTCTGTTCTGTGTGTCTGTGAATAACTCCTGAGGTTCCTGCTAGAAGCACTCACACAACAGAAAAGCAAGAATGCCCTGATAAAAACTCTTTAATTTCCCTTCCCTCTCTTTTTTTCCTCAGCGTGCCTTTATGTTCTTTTGATGGAAACTAACTGGAATTAAATATTGAAAAGAGTTAAAAAATGAGTAACTTATCTTCTCAAACTCAGAAAAATAGATTTCAAATCTGTGAAAGATGATTTTGACCATCTAACTTGACCTCTTGCACAGTACAGGACATGGCACTGTCAACCCTGTAAAGGTACCTATAACCTGTGCTGGACTAAGGTAGAGCTTCCAGAAATACATCTTGGCTTTTTTTTGGAGACATCAGAGAGTATAGGATCCACTACATTGTTTGACAGCTTATTTCATTATTCATGTTGTTAGGAAATGGTGCCATGTTGTTAATAATTGCAGATCCACCCATTGCTTTGGAAACAGTTACTGTTTATATATTCTGCTGCATAACTGTCTTCCCTCAGAGTCTGAAGCCCCAATTTGAAAATATCTTTGCCATGGATAATCCATTCAGGACAGGATTTATGGAGTTCCTGTGGGGTGCTGATGTCTGTTAATTAGCATAGGAGTTAGAAGCCAGAGAAAACCACGGGGTCTGCCTGTCCGGCTGCTGGAGTAGAGAATATCCTTTCCTTCACACTGATGCTGAGCTTCTCCACTCCTGGAGATTGTCATTAACAAGCTACAAAAACTTCCACCCTCATAGCCTGAAATCTTGTGAAAATGGTTCCTTTGGCATATTTGCAGCCCAGTGAAAGCTTTCTTGTGTCATTTCCTGCTGATCTGCACTGCTAGGGGAGAGGGGGTAAAAATAAAGTTATGGTCGGGCCAGAAAAAATGGAGTTTGAAATGACAGCATCTACCTGATTCCCAGAACCAGAATTTAGGATCTCCAATGGGGAACATATATTTTGAAAAGTAAAGGAGAAAAAAATATTTTATAGGCAGCTGTGCATGTGCTAAGATCCCAAAAGGAACAATTGACTTCTGCAAATCAGAAAAGAAATGTATTTTTTAGGCTATAGTTAAGAAGAAAAAGGGGTAGACAAAAACTTTACACAGCTGAAAAACAGTGTATTTTTCAGGTGACTGTTTGGAGTACATGGGAAAACAATTATTTTCATTAAAAAACCCTAAACAACAAACCAGGGAGCAAAGCAGGTATACTAGGAAAGTGCTGTAGTAATGAAGTGGAAAAAGATTTCATTCTGAACTGATATATGAGGACTCACCTCACCGCAGCAGAGGTGATGGGGATGCCAGCCAGCAATACGAGACCTCTTATCTGGCACAACGCAGCACAGAACAGGAGCTGCTCTGTACGTGCTCTGCTTGAGGTCGCCTTAGACACAAACTGGAGAGGAAGCCTGCTCAGCCTCATTGCCTGTGCTTTTCCATGGAGAGCAGATGAGACGACAGTGTTTAATCCATTAAGTGTGTGGTGTAGAGGAGGATGCCATCCTCCTGAAGCAAAGATGGAAGGTAGTTTTGATCTGTTTGCCTAAAACATTAAAACTTTGCAGCATCTCAGGTAGACCCTCTGAGCTGTGCTGACATACCAGTATTATTTCCAGCCTGTTTTCTAGTATGTATGTGAACTCCTTCCTTGTTAAAACTTAAACTAACCAACAAAATATTTGGGTGGAAGGTGGGTGATGCATAGCTTCTCACTGTTGCTGCCTTCCAAATGGAAAAAAAAAGTGTGATTAACATCTACTGGTGATCATGCTTCCTCTTCATAGTCATTATGGTGTTCTTCAGCCAGGTTGTTTGGCAGTAATTTCTCAGAGGCTCAGATTCAAATACACTCACATTTGTCTCTCTGCTGTAAGGAGTCAGCTCTTGTTTCCATCCACAGTTAGATGAAGCTCCCCTTTCCTGTCCTGGTGCTTCCCCTCATTGTTTCACAGTTGCTGTTGGCAGGTGACATGGAACCTGCAGGTACAGCCTGGGAAGGTACTCCTTGCTAGTGTGGTAGTAAAATACTGGCTAGAAATGGAAGCAAATTTTACATGGTATTATTTACACTCTTTGTTTTTGATCATTTCTCCTGGTGTCACCTTGGTCTGTGAGCATGTGGGTGACCTCTTCATCACGGCCTTTGAGATCGTGATAAGACTTACTCAATCATCAGTTCCTTAATAAAACTGTCTTAATAAAGCTTCTTATAATAAGCTGTCTTAATAAAACTGCTCTGTAGTGATATATGTATGTCCAAGACATAATCAGGGTTCCTACTATGTGCACTGTCATTGCCAAAGATTTCTTCAGCAGAATACCCTTGTGATGGCTGGGATCATGCTCACCACTCATGGCACCTGCCAGTGATATTTCAGCAGCTCCTGCTGATGAGACAGAAGTCAGGTCCAAGGCAGTTAATAACAGGCCACTGCAGCCACAAGGCAGTGGGCATGGCAGAGGAGGCAGACCTACAAAAAGAAATCAGGCTATTCAGTAAGTGAGCAGGAATTGGATAGCTTAAGGGTTGGTATCAGTCAAGCATCTATCAGTTAATAACAGCTAAAGTAACCAATGATTTCTTTATCTGCGTTTACCACTAAACTAGCCTTCGCTTTTGTTACATGTGTTCATTAGACCCTTTCTGTGTTCTGCAAGGCTTTTCAAATTTGGTCAGTACCTCAGTGGTTTTCAAAGGTTATCTTCTGATAACCATCAGTGAGTTGTCAAACCATGTGGTAGTTTAGCTGGGAAGAAAAGGCAAGTGAATTGTAGCAGTGAGGCACAGAACAGTATGGAAAGGCAGAAGATGGGGTGGATGAATCATCAATGGCACACAGCTGCCAGGGCAGTACTTGGACCGTGCACGTCCTAAGCACTGGCACACGTCCCTTCTTCACAGAGCCTGGGATTGCAGGCTATTTGCATCGTCCCTAACTACAGTTTATTGCTGCCTTCCCTTCTGAGGTCTTGAAAGGCTGTCCCTCAGTTTCTACAGATTGTATCTCTTATTGCAGGTGGGAACATGGTTTTGAGCCACTGTTGCACATGCAGCCTGGGAGATGGCTGGTACTCCTTGCATGGTCTGGACTGAGTTGCTCCTGCTGCTGCTGCAGGGAAAATCATCAACCACCTCTTCACACTGGAATTGTCATAACCATTCTTGAAAAGGTGCCTGAAATACAGCAAAGTAACCTTTATCCTCTTTGCTACCTATCACTAGATTTAATGAGATTTAATATTTGTGCCACTACCCCTTGCAGAACAGAACAAGAAAGCAGCATAATGCTATCTAAGCATGGTGCAAACAGAACACATTTATTTATTTCTGTTCATTAATTAGACTGCTGTAATGCAGCCAGTTTCTCTCCAGTTTTTCAATAGCAGTAGGTTTTCATTCATCTAATAATGATTTTATGACTTGCAAAATGGCACAGAATAAAATTTCACATGATGAACGTGTCTGCCTGTCTTCTTTGGTGGCTTGAGTTTCTGGACACACAGGAATAGAGACAGCCCAGTGGAGAAATAAACTTGAATTACTGGGTCTTGGCTGTAAACAGGGAGCTGGAAGTTTATTCTATCATCTGACTTTGTGTGCTGGCATCATTCTTTCTGGTGCCCACTGGATAGTGAAATCAAAGCAAAATCTCAGCAACCCAGAGAAAAGAGAATGAATAGAGAAGGGAGATCAACAGAAGAGCTGTTAACACTTCTTTGCATATTTCAAGGGCAAATGGCCTTCGTCTGACTTCTTATGTATTACAGTTGCATTTTAGCCAAGTATTTCACGATTGAATCCAGGAGCTACCGGTTTAAGCCACCTTTCAAAGCACATTTTCCACAAAGGAAACAACAGGTGTAAATCTGGTACCCTTCACAGTTTGTTCCAATGGCTAATCACACTCGCTGTGCTTTATTTCTCATTTGAATTCATCTGGCTTTAGCTCCCATCCACTGATTCCTGTTATGATTCTCTGCTAGATTGGTTTAATTTTACTTCCCACACCCTGTTCCTTTCAGATTTATTGGCCAAGTTCTTCTAAAAATAGGATAAAAGCAAAGACTGTTGGCAGAGAGAGGGGGAGAGAGAGGGAAGGAGAAAGGGAATGGAGGGAAGGAAGGGAAGGAAGGGAAGGAAGGGAAGGAAGGGAAGGAAGGGAAGGAAGGGAAGGGAGGGAGGGAGGGAGGGAGGGAGGGAGGGAGGGAGGGAAGGAGGGAGGGAGGGAGGGAGGGAAGAAGGAAGGAAGGAAGGAAGGAAGGAAGGAAGGAAGGAAGGAAGGAAGGAAGGAAGGAAGGAAGGAAGGAAGGAAGGAAGGAAGGAAGGAAGGAAGGAAGGAAGGAAGGAAGGACTCTCTTCATATTTTCCTGAAATAGAATTTGTTGAACGATCATGATAGTATTCAGGATTCAGGGCAGTCAAACCTAAAGTTACTGACACGAGTCAAGATTAATAATGTCATAGAAAGATTCATAAGTGTCTGTCACATCTGTCACATCTGCTGTATTCGCCTTAGAGTGCCCATTCTAGCACAGGACATTTGGCTTCTAGGCTCATAAGGTCAAAGTATTAAAAAAGTAATGATAATGACTTTAAAGATTTTTGAGATTGGCTTATTATATCCTTGCCTTCATGATTATTTTCCAAAGCCTTGGGTTTTTTTTCTGAATGTCATGTATTTTTTAAAACAAGAATTTTTGCAGGGCAGGTTAAGAAGAACTCATGAAGTTTTAAACAAATATCCTGCACCACTCCCAAGTCCTGTCCACTGCCCTTCTTCCCCCTTTTCTGATAGATATCCAACGTGGTGTATCACCCAAATGAAGTCATGGCTCAATATAGCCTATAGAACACAGCTGTTCTCCCAGACCTTGTCTCCAGCTCTTAGTGGATTTAACTATCTTCTCTTGATCTCTGGCCTGAGGACAGTGGTGAAAGGGCACACCTGAAGAAGAACCCTTCAGCACCTCTGTTTATAACAATTTTGGTTGTTCAGGTACTTGAAGAGACTATGAGATAAGCTGTGTATTTTGCTACTGTCATGTACATAAGCAACCATATGCACTTGAAACAAGAGTCCAATGACAATGGCTCTGTTATCTCTGAAAGCTTTTAATGAGCTCCATATGTCTAGCAATCTGCAGCACAAACTCGAGGCACAAATTAAAATGTGGCTTTTTATCTCAAGGACTTGTTGGCTTATTACTATTGGCCACGTTCTGACACTGGGAGGTGGATGTCTCTGGATGGTGTGACTGGTTCCTGATCTGAAGCCTGTA
Organism: Acrocephalus scirpaceus scirpaceus; assembly: GCA_910950805.1. Taxonomy (NCBI): domain Eukaryota; kingdom Metazoa; phylum Chordata; class Aves; order Passeriformes; family Sylviidae; genus Acrocephalus; species Acrocephalus scirpaceus. The sequence continues at coordinate 107,154,606 of OU383775.1, read as the reverse complement.
GCAAGCCAAGGTTTGCAGAGATAGGTAACAGCTTTTATTAAACCAACTGTTGGAAAAAGTAGAGGAGGTGTCAGGAGCACAGACTTTGCTGCCAAAACTTGACTATTACTTCCCCTGTTTGTATTAGCTTCCTTAATAAGGACTCTCCAAAATTTTCTGGTTCTATACCTTCAGATCATTATGGCTTCAGTAATAAGAGTTTCATGAAAAGAGCTGAGAAGGTCACATTGTCATTCCTATAATGTTATAAACATCTAGTCTTGCATAAAAATAGACCAAGTGCCATTACTAGAGATAAACATAGACCAATGACTGTTTTCTCTGTGCGTTTTTGCAAGACTGTATTTGGAACCAAATTTTGTTTCCTGAGCTCATGTCCAATTACAACAAGGTGGAATTCTGTTTTGCACATCTTACAGCACTGTCATGAGCAGCCACAAGCTGTGTGTGATTGCTAGCTTAGAGTAGGTTATTTTAGCAATCTACCAATTTCACCAATCTACCTGGAATTTGATACAACATTTACTGGCAAAGTATTCCCTACTGGCAACAGATGTTCATGCTTCTTTCAGATACCTTCAGCCACAGCATCCCAATCTCAAGCTTTGGGAATATTAAAGTGATGTCAGCTCTCTTTTTGAGGCTATGTCCTCATAACACTGCTATATTAAAGATTTGTCATCCTCATAGCCTAACCAACAAACAATGAGAACTTAGCCAAGGATGTCCATCAGTTTGCAATAATCTTTGGTTCCTTCAGACACAAAAGAAGCCACAGATATTTAAGCCACTGGTTTCCTTGGAGTGGTAGTGGCTGCAGATTTTTTCCAGTGTTTTTCACAGTAGAGAAACTGGTGAAGTTTGGCTATTTTGCTTGGGCATTTAGCTTCAGCCAAAGGCTAAGTGACCTCTCCTGCTTCTTGTTGATAGGATGAAATAAGCTCAATTTGCTTTATAGAAGAAATTGCCTTGAGATTATCTAATGAAGGTATTATTATCATTATTATGAAATGAATGGGAAAAGTGTTTGGATAATTGGCAGAAGAGAAAATGAGAACAGTGAACAGTTACAACTCTAAGGCCCCTTGGCAACAGATACCTTCTTAAGTGTATGTGAAACAGGCAGCTCCCTTGATCAGCACAGACCTCTCTGCTGGAGAGGCAGCTTCCTCTAGAAGCGTAATTGTGAATTTAAATGCACGGGAACTGAGAAACAGAAATAACAAGGTTCTTGATTTCCACCCCTCCCACTAACTAATATGCATTTACTGCTAATTAACTTAGAGGTATAGACCGCATTCCCTGGCAGGAATTTGTCTCCTACTATTTGTTAGGATGAATAGCAAAGGAAACACTTTTTCCATTTGAATTAATGTATCCCTGTTTTGTTTTGCTGTGTCGTGGGGTTGTTTGTTTTTTTTTTTTTTTTTTTTGGTGTGTGTGGTTTTTGTCTTGTTTTCTTTTGTTTGGCTGGGTTGTTTTTTTCTTTTCTATTTTTTTTTTTTTTTTTTTTTTATGTTCAGATTCTTCTATGGAGGGATTATCTTTCTGCTGCTCCACTGAAACACAGGAGTAAAAGATGAAGCAAATATTTCAGGATAAATGCTTAAAGCAGCCTCACTCTCAGGAGCTGAATGATTGCATCAGGCAGGTGAGAGCCTTTCAGTGCTGCTCTGCCCAGGGAGAGTGATGTCTTGTGTGAGGTCAGCTAACATCCCAGGATGCTGAGGTTGGGTCCTGGCAGCCACGTGTGATGCTTTTTTCCCATCCGGGAAGCTCCATATGTGACAAATTGTGGATGCGCATCCAGTGCTTCTTGTTTTACTAATTTTTTTAAAATATCTGTTTGTTTATTTAGTCTGACTTTCAAATGCAGAGCTCAGGTGCCATTTTTTTGGCCGTAATATATTCCACTTGACCTCTGACTGTTGTGCCAGGAGGTTATAGAGCTCCCCATGGTGCCATGTCATGTCAGCCAGCCTGGTGCAGATCTACCCAGCATCATCCCAAGACCAAGAAGGAACCAGAGGCACCCATTTAGATAGCTGATTTTCTTTCTCTGGGTATTTTTCTGGCATCAGATATTTATCCTCCCCAAAATACTCCTGTTACTCCTCTCATTGGCATAATTTTAAAGGACTAGGTTTTCTGTAGAAAATAGAAAAAGCAACCTGATCTCAATATTCTTCTTACAGGGAAATATATGTTTTTGTTCTTGGTAGGGACATTGTTTATAAATAGGGGATGGAGACCTAACAGGCAAATTCATTATACATTCCTTTCCTCCTCCTTTCATGTTCCTGTGATTTTTGTTGTATTTAGAAAACCTTTGTTGTCCAAAGTTACATGTTATTATGCTGCAAGCTGAGGCCTTGGAATGAAGGGCAGTAAATTTTGAGTCTTCTAATGAGATAGGAAGCATGATCGAATGTATGGGGACTGTGGCACTGCATGGTAGCTTCTGAAATGACTGCTAGGAAGGCAATTTTCTACTTCATGTCCCTTTTCTCCATTCCTACTCATTTATATAGGCTGTAAGTTCTTAGCATGTTCCTATGAATCTACACAATGCCTTTTACAATATCACATCGGTAGGGTCCTGTAGAGCCCCTTGTCAGAACATATAATATATGCTTGCAAACAAATGGTAATAAATTCTAATAGCTGTTAGTGCTGCATGAGCGTATCACAGAGGCAGATTGTTCTTTCATTACACTGAGAAAAAGAAACATTCAGTCACTCAACACAGTGAGTTCAAGGCCTGGCTATCAGCACTAATAATGTCACTTGTTACCATACATAGGAAGAAACCTGTCAGAGGAGAATAGGGTGAATAGTTACAACCCACCTCTAGAGCAATGCAACATAACACAGCCCACATCATTTTTCCATGTGAGATTTTCAGAGTTCTTTTTTTAAATATTTTTTTTTGTCCCTGAGAATAAACCACTGTTAAAATAAAGCACAAAAGCTACAACCCTCATAGCTCTCATTTGCCTCCTGCAGTCTGATCACAGGAATAAAGTATGAAAGCATGAAGCACCTCTCTAGTCAAGCTGAAAGAGAAGGAGCTGACAAGCCAGGGAAATGTTCTCCTGTAACCTTGAACTTGTATTCACTTCCCTCTGAAAACAAGATGTCTCAAGGCAGACAGAGGTGGAGGTGAAGTACTTCACAACATCAATACCACGTTATAAATACCTCAGAACTGTGGTAGCCTGAAGGTTTTGTGGGCTCCATGGAATTTAAAATCAACCTACCACAGAGGGGTTTTTTAAGAGTGAAAAAAAAAGAAATCCAAGTTCAGCTTGTTGCAATTATAAATTGCTGGAAAAAGAGGGCTGAACAAAGGAATAACTCCTGTTCAGTGATTCAGTACTTCAGCTGACAGAGAGCTGAGCCAATAATCCGGGTGATACTCTGGAGAACTAGGGTAAGACTGAGGAGCTACACTCAATTCTTGGCACATTCGCAAACTGTATAATACTGGACAAGCCAGTAAGTCTGATTTGTTCCTCAGTATATCCTTTCTGAAATGGACACACTCCTTCTGTACTTTACAACATAGTTTTGGGAATAAAAATCTTTAAACTCTGCTACAAATGATTTGCACAGACAGAAGGACTTCTGACTGCCCATGACACTCAGGCATCCTGTCAGTTATTGGATAGTTATTGGAAGAGAGGTATGACCCCAGAATTTGGTCTCTCCATCCTTTATGTGCTCAGCACATTATATACATGTATGATATAGTGCCTGGAAAACCAGGGTAATTTTGGAAATTTTGTGAGGAGTCTGTGTGTAAAGGTAAATACACTCTCTGTAAGAGGTTGAGTCTCTTGGTATTTTTTTCTTCAGCTTTTCAGACTATCCTGAGAGAAAAAGTGTTAAAATAAATACATAATTCCTCAACTTTGCTGTTAGGAAAAAGAACTGAGAGAGAGAGGTAGATAAATAGATTCCATGAAAGCTCAGAAAACACAGAATTGGGTGAGAGCCATACAAAGGTAGGGAGGTAGGAAAAAAATCAGAAAAATGTCCATGTCTCTGGTGATGTGAGGAGCAGATGGGCTCCAGCAGCTTTGCTGCTTGGTTTCATTGCTGCTGGTGTACACAGAGCTGTTCCCCCAGTAGAGTTAGTAATTGAAGTCCAAGAGAGGAATAAAGCAGGATGGGTTCTAACAGAAAGCATCAGGAAAAAATAATGAAATAAAAATCTTTTTGCTCCTCACACCACCGTGGAGTTCATTACTGGCTTTTTTCCCAAGCAAGAGCAATGAGGATTACAAGGCTTGTTGGAGAAGAGTGAAAAAAGACACAAAAAGGGTTTTGGAGACAAGTTGTAGCTGGAAATGACATCACAAATCTTAGACACAGCGTTGAAAAAGAGAGGAATGAGATGACAAAAATATTTTTTTTAACTGTGTAATTTAGTCAAATCTCTGTTGGAAGAACAAGACATAAATGTTGAAGGTAATAGGATCTTATTTTAGATAAGGGAAATAGTACTCTGCACGTTCTTAGCTTTTTCCAAAACTACTTTTAGACAGCAAAATTAGGTAAATTGAACCTTACCTAAGGAACAAGACAGCTAAGTACAGTACTCATCCAGCCATTTAGCTATAATGTCCTTTTATATGTTCATAAATTCCTCCTGCTTTTATCATCATGACCTCAAAGGATATTTCTTAAAATGCTATCTGATGGTATAACTTTAGAAGAATGCTTTCTAAACATAGGTCACAACAGGCATTTTCACGAGGGAAATGTAGTGAACAAGACACTTCTCTTGTCTGCTGAGTCTTTGAAGAATCCAGGAATGGGCACCAGAATATTATCAGTGGCTGGTTGCCTTATTGTCATTCTCAAAGTATCTGGAACCGATCTAAAAGTGAAACTTGGATTTTAGGAAATTCATATACACTTTTATTTACAGGGTAAGAATAAAAGCCAATACAGTGCCTTTTTGTCTACATTTAGCTTATTTAATAAAGCCCCCTGAAAAATATGGGTTGATGTCTGTCTGCTGCTCCTATGACAGTGCTGCACAGAAGGCATGTAATGGGGAGATTGAGACAGGTGTCTAACACAGACCTGCTGCAGATGAAGAGTGGTTAATAAGCAGGGTGCTAACACACATCGTTCAGATCCATGTAATCAGACCAGGCACATTATTGAAACCAGGATGAAGCTAAAGGCTTCACTTTTCTAGGCATTAAAAAAAAAAAAAAAAGTGTGAATGAGAATGTATGCACAAAATCAAAATACGTGCACTCCTCTGTTGACATGAAAGAGACTAATTAATTATCTAACTTGTCACATCCCCAGCTTGTCTGCATTCTGTCTCGCATGCACATTCTCACTCCATCAGAGGTTGTTTTTTTCTAGGGATATAAAGCAAAATTTAAATTAAACACCTATAATGCTATGTCTGATATTAGTGATCACATAATTTTAAACACAATGGGAGAAGGTAAGGAGGAAATAGAAATTCAGAGGGAAAAAACCACAAAAAACCCATGACAGAAACTCAAACCTATAGAAGGAGAAGTCAGGGAGATGTATAAAGCCTCACAAAAACACACAAGTGGAACAGGGAAAACAAATAGGTGACATGAATGTGTGCAGACACATGCACATATTCACTTTTCTCTTTTTTTGGGTTAATAGTGCTTTACAGATGCATCTAATATTTCTGGTAAACAGCTACTCTCTACAAATTCTTTTTCTCTAAACTTCTAGACTATTCCTGAAAATAAACAGAGCATCAGGCAGCTGTCCTTCCTGGTTATTAATGTTTAACCACAAGCTGAAAATCAGTCACTTCTAAAAATATATAGGTAAACCTTTCCATTTATTTTAGCTCTGGATTTTCATTCTGATGTTTTTTTCCTTATTTCATCAAATTTCTGTATTAATGTCCTTATCCTCTACTTATTTCGTATCTTGCCCACTGTTTACTATGCTTTGTTGGAATTGTGAACAGCATCAATATGGACATACAGCAGAACTCAACAGCTTATATTTCCTAATGACTAATGTGCAAGGATTTGCTACTTTGAAATCAGATATAACAGAAATCAACCCAGGATTTGCTTTGCAAAACCTCAAACTTCCTCCTTCAACCCTTAGCTTGCACTCGCTTCAGAAAAAAAAAAAAAATTCTCACAGGAGAAGAACATTTGTGCATTCTAAAGTTAATAAATTTTGTACAGATTTTTTAAAATAGAGAAACAGAAACTGCACTGCAAAATACAAGGAAATTAACTTGAAATTTTCAAATGACAAATAAAAATACAAATAAACACTCTTTACTTTAAACTTGTAATGTAAAACAAATCCTTTTTAAAATAATAAAAATGAAAAAGACCACCATAAGAAAATGAGATATATTAATATAAGAAAAAAAAAGCAAAATATTTTCCCAATAACCAATTTTTAACTGTTTTTAAATGAGCTCTGATATTTCATATGTCTTAAAAAGTGACTGTGACCAGTCAATCACTGAACAAATTATTTTGCTTTATAATTCCTGTCTCAAGCCCAATAATCTGAAGTAAAATATGTGTCACAAAAAAATATTGATTTTTTTTAGGTTTCCTGAGGTAGGAGGTCCAATAGCATATGATTTGGCAGTTATTTACTTGAATCATTAAGAATGAGCACCTTTATTTCCACTTTGAATTTCCTGTTTTCCATCTTCCAGTCTCTGGTTCTGATTATACCTGTCTGTGAGATTAAACATCTCAGCTAGATTTGGAAGTTGTCTTCTCTTGTAAACATTCTCCCTGTTTTGATATACATGACTATGTCTGAAAATATACTCTTTATCATCAAAAACGGATGAAATATGATATAGCTCAAAGGCAAAACCAGATGTCTTGGTGACAATTTTTCATAGTGTCTCCAGCTGAAGAAAATAACACAATTAAAAAAAAAAAGAGAGAGAGAAAGTGAAGGTAAAAAGTTAGCCAAGAGTAAAAGAAATTGGAAAGAAACTTGTAAGCATATCCAAAAAATAAAGGAAAAAACCCTCAAACACAGGCATTGGTGCTCATTCCAGCATCCCTGCATGCTGCCCTGGCTGTCCCTTGCTGGCTGGCTGCCATTTCCCTGCAGCATTCCAGGGGATGTTCAGCCCAGACTGGGACGGGTAGTGATGCCATGAGGCAATTTCTGGCAGCCCCAAAGCCAACTCAAACTGCTGCCTCTCTTGCTCCAAGATTGCTCCTGACTGTGAAAAAATTTTATTCTATGCCAGTGTGCTCCTTCAGGTTGACCTCTATCTTTCAAAAGCAACTTTGAAATTCCCTGCTGGATGTCCAGCCAATACTTATTTATTTCCTATGGTGGGGTTTGGCAAATACACTGCAGACACTGTTGTCCATTTTATCTGTGTTCTTTCCCATTTTCATCCTAACAGGGGTTGTTGCTCAGGCCGTTTGCCAGGATATTTGGTTGCAGGAAGTGAGCAGGCACCTGTATGTGGCCAGGTGTCATCTGCAGCCTGGCTGAGCACAGGTGGTCTGTGGGCCTTTTGCCATGTTAAAACACAGTTACAGTAGATATCTCTGTCTAGAGAATACTGATATGTAGTCAAAGGGTATTAGTGGGGAATAGTTAGGACAGAATTTGGCTTTCCTAATATCAGATACCAAAAAATTTTTTGGTTGTGTCTAGGCAGGACACATTTTATAGCTAATGGAGAGGAATCAGCATCACTGGAAGCTGATCAATCTCAATTTTCCAAGAGCGTAATTTTAAGCTAGGAAATATTTTTTTTCTGTCAACTCTGAAAGAAAACCTATAAAAACTTGCTTTGTTTTGACCAAAAGCTGTTAAATGTCTTAATTACTGAACAGTACTACAAGCTTGTGGCCAAAGGTATTTAGAATTGTCTCCTGTTAGGTTCTTCTTTCATCACCTGTTTTGTTAACACTCCTTTTTCATGAATTCTCAAGTTTTCTAGCTCTGTTGAATGAAACACTCTCAAAGACAGGGAAACAATAAGGATTAGGAGATTTGATCATGAGTAGGAATATCCTTGGAGGGAATATTTATCAAGGGGAAAAAAAAGAGATGGAACACAGTAGGTAAGTATTAATCATAAGGGGGTTGGATTGAAAAAGGGAACTAAGTTTTTCTGGGAATAACAGGGAGTGTCTCAGATGTGATCTTCACCATAGATCCAAATCAGGGATGGGGCTCATACCACTGTCCCATTATCAGTAATAAATTTCTAGGATATGATGACCTTCCCTAATTTTCTGGGAAATTGTTGCATCTATGTTGAAAACGTGATTTTTCAAGTGTATGTAATACCCAAGCATCTACATTGCTTTCCAGCAGGTATTTTGCATATAATCAAGGTTTAGAAACAGATTGAAATATGTTCTATATGCCACATACAGTTTGTTTTGGAACAGCCAAGAAAGAAAAAGGTAGATCATTGAGCATACACTGACACAGAGCCACACATTCACAGAAAAGCAGAGACTTGTTACGAGGCAGAGGGCCCATGCTTTTGAAACTATGGTCAGCCTGGCTTTACGCTTACATCAGAGCAGGAGAACAAAAGACAGGGGGATCATAACAGTACACTAATCTGATCTTATTCTGGCTCTTTCTCTGCAAAAAAGAGACTGTTTCATAACATCTGAGAGGCATGTTTTTTATATCTGTCTAAGCACTCTTAATCACAAGCCATGTGGTTAAATTCTGCTTGAGATGAGAAGTCAGCCAAAGAGGGGACAGTAGCAAAAAAGGGATCCATGTTCAGGAGGACAGCCTGCTTCAGCTTTAATTGCAAGTGACACACACACACCCCCAGAGATTTCAATGGCTTGGCTACCACATAGTCATTGAATGTTGTCTGTGCTGCAGGTGGATTTTGTTTATTTGTTTTTCCTGCCTCTGGATTATGAAAATGTTCTTTACAACTCATCTGAAACATAATCCCTGCTTTCCTGTTTATTCAGAGTGAAAAAACCTCAAACCATAGCAAAAAGCAGCACACTGCTTTCACTGATTGTGTGAGACATTTAGAGACTTGGAAAAGTGTTGGATCCTAATTTATAGCAATGCCCTGCAAACCAACAGACCAAAACCGAGCCTACTCTGAACAAACAGAGAAATTTCCAGGCTTTACTTTTGGATGTAAAGGATCCTACTTCTCCATCCACCTCCTCCAGATAGGTGAAGAGGAGATGGGCTGTTCAGACATCCCTCCTCTGGAGCAACTGAAGGATACAGACATCTAATCTGAAAAAGGTGTTCTGTTTCAAACTTGCCTGGAGCTGTCCCACCCTTCATGAATTCCAGAGGCTTCCTTTGAAGGACTGCTTCTTTAGTGCCTTGGATATGGCATCTCCAGAAGACACCAACCCTTCTCCAAATAATAAATGCAAAACCAGCAGTCGACTGTGTGTGGTGCACTGCAATTCCAGCTTAGTCTGACTGTTTGCAGACTGTCATTGCTGTCTTGCATTAGGTGAACACCTAAGGCCACAGGAATTGGCATCTGAGGGTCAGCTTCTCTTTCAGACAATCATTTTCTCTATAGAAGAAGATCTTTGAATTAACCATTCCTACTTTTCATGTAGCAGTATGTACCACATAGGGTGATAGTGGCATCCTCACTAACAAATTTGGGTAGGGAGGAAGGTTCATTTTTCTCCCTCCTAGTTACCAGGGGCAAACCCCATGTCTTTTGCAAAGCAATCATTATGCAGAAAGAAGTGAGCTTTTGTGTAGAAAGGGGACTGGAAGAGCCAAAAGCCCTGCAATAGCATTTAAATATTCCTCAGGTATGGTTTTATAACTGACTACTAGCAACTTTGAGAAAAAAAGAGATTATAAACACTGCACTTACTTGTTATAATGGAGGCTGAGAATTTTTTGCCACCTCTAGAAAAGCATCACTCTCTTCAGAAAGGATGAATTTGTTTCTTCCTAATGAGATGAACGAGTATCAGACAACAATAATTTCTTCTAATTACAGGAAGTCTAGAATAAATTAAAGCAGGGAAATATCTATTTCTTTCTCTTGTTTTTTTTCTTCTTTGTACAACAGCATTTTTAGTGTTCATCAACATTGCCCCTAAGGCAGAAACAGAGTCATGCATGATCAATTTGTCTTACATGTCTTCCAAAGTAGTTCCCTCTCTCCATTTAACACTGTCAGGTTTGTTCTTATTTGCCATTTCAGACAAGATTTAGAGCTTCCACACTTTGATTCTTGGGATGAAGGAGGATTAAAGTTTTCATTGCTTGTTTGTAATGAGGCAAATTGTAACTCTAATTATGTAACCAATTTGCTGCAGTTAACTCTTGAAAAGAACAGCCATGGTCCTGGCAAAGGTTCATTTTGCACTGATGAGGTTTGTAACCAGTTAGAAAGTGCAAGTTGAAAGGCAATAGGATATGTGTGACTAAAATTGATGTGGTTTGAAAAATCCAATGATAATCATTGGGTGGCTGGAAAAATAGTGCAGATAGCAGTGACCGCTTCAAGCTAATGCAAGGAAATCCAAATCTCTTCATGTGTTTTCCTTCACATTAATCCTGTTCTGAGATCAGAGGAATATCATTAAAAGATCCAAGCTAGTTAAGATCTAGCCTTCAAGAAATGCGTTAATCAATTTTAAGGGAAAAGAGACCTTTCTGATCATCTGCATTACACAGGAGGCAGACATGCACACTTCACTTTTTATTGGAACCAATAACTTAATGCCAAATCCATAATTTCTAAAAAGATAACTTGTTGTCTTCGATGGAGAGTTCACAGGTAAATTGCCCCAGTTTTTAATTTTACTCTTACTAAAAATGAGTAACTTACTTTTCATTCCTTGTTGCTTGCTTCAGCCTGCAGACTTGGGGTTTTCTTTTCTTTAATGATACAACATTAAAATGACATGCATGTTTCTGGTATCTTCTTAGGTCAGTACTCTTACATTGAGGTCCAATTGTTTCTCTACATTCTCTGTCACTAAATAAATGCAGGCTGGAATTTTTTTTTAGCTTCTCATTAGAAGAGTATTTTTTCAGGCTGTGGGAGAGAATTTTGGACAAAGGCAAGCAACTGGCAAGTCTTGGTACTTCTTTGGATCAATATTGTGGCCAGTTTATGTCCATATAACTGTCATGACCTTATTGGAAATCTCTGTTCTTTCAAGGTGTGGTCCCACAGTTGACATGTGTATCCTCAGTTTTCAATCCAGATGGATTATGCTTTGCTGTAATAACAGGTTCTTTGACCACAGCAGACTTATAACATTATTGACTAAGTGCTGATGACTGAATAAGACTCTTAGTCAATACTCAGCTCTTTATATTATCAATGAAGCTACTTGCAATGATATATTCTTAATGATATATTCTTTTTGTTCATTGACCAAAACTCTCTGTGAAAAATGTGTTATAATAGCCATAATAATTTGTGCTTCCCTAGTGGGCCAGGCACGTATGTGTGTTTCTGTTTCTGTGAGAACTTCCCAAATAGACATTACTTTGCTCTTGCTGTTTGAGTATTGATGTACAGAATCAAGTGCTTTCTTAAAGTACTTTGCAATGTGGAATGGGCTTGTTGACTTGTGGGAAAAAGGACAATGACAAAGTTAGGTTTGCTACCAGCTAAGAGAAACTCTTCTTTAATTCAAGTGGTTGGATAGTGATAAATATTCCAATGCTGCAAGTAAAAAGCTTTTGGAGCATCCTTGGGTCACTCTTGAGAGTACAGGAAAAGAATAAAAGATTTCAGAGACCAGTGCAATTTCTTACATTTCTTCTGCTTGTTGGCAGCTTAAAACTGCCAAAAATGAAAGTCACTGCTATGTCTTTACAGAGTTCCAGTGTGCTTCGAAATTCTTCTCTGAGACAGCCAAAGTAATTGCATAAATATATTTCAGCCCAAAATAAAATCCACAGTTCCACATTGGTGTTATTTCTGGTTGTTGAGGCTTCATAGACAATAATTTTACTGACAAAAAGAGTTCAGCTGTTTGAGTTGGGGGAGTTGCAACTCTTATTTTGAGATCCAGAGCCTTTGTTCTTGCCTTGTGCTGTGGGGCACAAAAACAAGGTATAAATGAAAAATCTATTCAAAAAAGGAAAAACAAAAAAAAGAAAAAAAAGAAGAAAAAGAAAGGGAATCATGAGAGATTTATAGTAGTTTATGAAGGAAGATTTGGGCTACTTTGCCTATGGGTTAGTAATCTAAGTAAGTATTTTCCGGCAGTAAGCATGGCGGGGGGTAAGAAAAAAAAAAAAGAAATATTTCCATATAAGGGTTGAAGAAACTCTTATTAGTACCCAGAAAGCTTCCCTCATTTAAGACAACTTGATAGTATCAGAAAACCAAGTTAAAAAGATAGGAGCCTAAAGTGGCCTTTGAATTGAATATACACACTGACATTTAGGAAAGTGAGTCAAGTGATTCCTCACTGCAGCTCTTGGGGTCCTGGCAGTTTCTCCCTCAAACTTTTGGGATTCAGAAAAAAAAGGCACCCTTAAACTAATTTTTCCTGTGATTGTTGTACTACACTGAATTTGTCTGAAATTGTGGAGATGATGTTGCAATGTGTCATGTTATAAGAGATTAATTGATCATATAATTGATCTGGTCTTCAGGTAAGTGGAAATCTTGAGATTCAAACATTTAGTTCTAGATTATTTCTAACATTGACTGAGGATGTGTTTTAATACCCTTGAAACTATCAAAGCAACGTTTTTTTCAGCCTGCTTTGTAATCCTCTGATTTTAATTTCTTGCTTGCAAAGTGTCCCTTCTCCTGCTAGATAGAGTGGCTCTCCCTTGGCGTTTGCCACAATGACACCACTCTCCTGGACTTTGGAAATGGTGGGTTCAGAACATCTCCAACATCAAACCCTCTTCTTCCTACTCAGGTATTTCTTACTGAAAAGCCATGATGATGAGCTAAAGGGGTTTCCTTGTGAATTTTGTCCCCATCTTCCTTTAAGAAAGCAATAGGTTTGAGCTATATTTCACAGAGGTGTGTTGTGGTAGGCTTCACACCTGTGTTCAACTTAGAAAAAAAATTTCAGGCATCCTTGTAGTTGACACTTCCTAGTGTTGCCAGCTCTGAGCTGCTGTTGGTTTTGTTTGCCTCTTGTAGGTCTGGATCTGCAAGCAAAGCCCTTCTTCGTGCACAGGAAACAGACTTGTTACAGCACAGCAGCTCCCACCATAAGACAGAAAGTTTAACTTTCTTGATCTGGACCATGCCTCTTAAATGTTCAGAAAACAACCTGTGGAGGAATAGGATGAATCTGTGGAAATCACTGACAGCTGCAAAAAGTAAGTCTGAAAGCAGGACGGAAGGCATATAGGAAAATCATCCCAAATTCAGTAGTGGTGTTTGTGAGAGCAGCTCCTCAGTATTGCTGTGCCTGTTTATACCAGCAGTGTATTTGTCCTGCTCTGTGCACTGAATAGGACAAAAGGGATTAGCATTTAGAATAGAGTGAAGACCTTTCCAGCTCTGCCTGGATGACTGTGTTGATTTTGGAGCTCCTGTAAAGTCTACTGCTCTGTCATGTTCCCAGATACTGTATTTTATTTACTGGTACTAAGTGATTGTCTATGTCAGCTGAAGTTACAAAAACAAGTGGGATCTTTTCTGGCAGATTTTTAGGATACAATCTGTGATTGATGTAAAGTACTAAACCACGAAGGGTATATGAAATGGTGAATGCAAAATGTGAATTTTCACCATTTCTTTATAAGGAATGGTTTTCTCCCCATAGAAACCTTGCTGTGCAAAAAGGTGAATAACAAACAAAATTCGCCTTCCAGTGGGTGAAATAGAACACTGATCACCTGTGGCACTGGCAGGGGTGAGCAAGCAGTGCAACAGGACGATGCTTTCAGAGTTGTTGATGGAATACAGGAAATAGTGATTATTTGTTTGTCATTGGTTCTTTCCTTTATGGATGCTGGTCACTGGGAAAATATTTACTAGGTGGTGTCATGAACCTACTATGTTTCACCGAAAGCTTTTTCAGATACCATTAGAGTCTGTGTTTTCCTGGTTGCTAATATTCCTCTTTAGCAGAGTTTCTGTGTTATTTGTCTCATTATTGAAATGAGTTACTTGCTATGGCATTGCTCCTCAAAACTGACAGCATATTGGTTGTGAATGCCCCAGGCCTGGAGGTGTTCAGGGTCAGGTTGGATGGGGCTTTGAGTAACCTGATCTAGTGAAAGACGTCCTTGCAGTGGCAAGGGGAATGGATGAGATGATATTTAAAAGGTCCCTTCCAATCTAAATAATTCCATTATTCTATGATTTTTTGGTATGTGTGCAAGACAACAATAAGAAAGAACATGAATGTGCTGTCTCACATGATTGGTCCACATTGCTGCTTATAGGCTGTCTGCAAATCTGGCTGTAGCTAAAGCTCAAATTATTAATGCTGTATGATAGAAGATTGGAGCTCAGCTTCTCCTGGGTGGATGTCAGCTTACCAGGGTGCACCTGTCTCACTCTTATTGCTAGTGAAGAACAAGTGCAGTTTTGGCATGATCTGTGGACCTAGATTTGCTCTTGTCACAGGATTGGAGACTACACCTTAATTATGTCTCGTTCCCATGGGAGAGCTCCTCATTCATGCTGCTTAAGGTTTGTGTGAACTTTTGTGGTACCCACGATGGGTAGGCCTGATCGTGTTCTGAGCAGCACTGAGCTGAAAATGTAGATATAACAAAACACTGCTTTTGGGAAGTGGAAACTGAACAAGGCTAAATATCCCTCCTGCAAATGCACCTCATTTGTAGCAGTTTATCTCTAATGAATTTCAAGAATTACAGTGGATTTGGAAAGTGATGGCTGTTATCAGTCCACAAACACATCTAAAACCTAGAAATGTTGACAGTGGATACATTTCTTTCAGGCACTGCCTTTTGGCAGCAGATCAGATTATCTGTGTGAGCCACACAAATCACAGGCTTTCCCAGGTGGGCATTAGCAGAACCATCTGGCAATTAGAAGTCTCCAGGGCAGTCAATGCAACTTTGAGCTGGATTAACTTGGAAGTTTCAAACACTGTCATTGCTTTTTGATAGTCAGAGAGGTTTTTGGCCCTTGTGAATAAGACAACCATTTGATCAGGGACAGAAAGGATTATTCAGTTATTTATCTTCAGCCCTGTTCAGCTTTCCATGAGGTCATTCTAAATCATCTCCCTTAGAGCACATATATGGAGGAAATTGTATATGTGTGGCTCAAATCCAGCCAATTTTGGGGATGAGTAAGCTGGCTGAGCATGCAGAGAAGATCTGTAGCAATCTTGGAGCTTTATGTGGTATGGCAGACTGTGGGTAATTTTGGACAGAGAGTACCCGGTACTGTTATTTCACAGAAACTGTTAAGCTTTTGCTGTATTTCAGCAGTGACAAAAGCTCCCACAGCCTCACTGTAGGCCCTCTTGATAACAACTGAAAAAATCTGTATCTTCCAAGTACGTTATATCATTAGATGAAGTGGACAAAAACAAAACAAGTATGTTTATGACTTAGCCTGAGGAGATAATTAACTTCTGAGTGCTGAGATCCTTGATTGCATTCCTAGCATGATCTTAATTGGAAGTCTGAACTTGTAAAAGGTTGTAGTGTTTGCAGGATATCTGAAATGGTTCACTGAGAAATTGTTTGTTCATAAATTTGAAAGGTAATACAGACAAATACCTTTTACTTTGCCGTTGTTGTAATTGTTGTGGTTGATGATGATGATAAAAATAATCTATTACAGCGGCAGCAAAAGCACCAGACTATTGAAAGAGAACATGTATCAAAATGTATTGAGCCACTTCATGGAATTGCAAAAGAAAGAAGTTTTACAAAAAGGGCTGAATACATACCAAATGATAATACTTAGAAATCTATATTACTGCTCCAGAGTGCAGTATCGTACTTTGCTGAAACTATTGACCTCTTTTGTGTTCTCAGTGAGAATAGTCAAGATCTAAGGTTTTTGCATGGAACTATGTTATGTTGCACATGCACTACAGTATATTGCCAGTATAGATAAAAACTAGAAACTCTTTTCTTATGCTGTCAAAAATCTCTGCCCTTTACCCATCCCAGTTATAGGCACTGGGCTACCAGGAGTACCAGTTCTCTATGATCACTGAGGTCCGCAAATTGTATCTGTCTTTCTGAAAAAGGATGAATCCATGCAATGTCAGAGAACAGCTCTATCTTGCCTAAGCTTAGTCATTTGGAGGTTGGGCATAGAAGAACACCATCCTTGGTGCTCCTGAAAATTAATGTTGAAAAATGAACTGCAGGCAATTTAAAATGTCTAATTTAAATTTGACAGGGGAGACCTTATTGTGGCCTTTGAATACATAAAGGGGGCCTAAAAGTAACTTGGAGACAGATGTTTTTGTGGGGAGACAAAGAGAGATAGTACTAAAGGCAATCTTACCCCTGATATATTGCAGCTGTGTTGATTACCCAAGAGTGGGATAATCAACAGCCTTGCCCTCCCAGCTATGTGTGATAAAGAGTGAGTTAGCTGGGAGGGAATTCAGTTAGAGTTAGTTGGAGTCTGCTGGCTGTGCTGTGAGGAGGAAGGGACAGGAGGCCGTGCAAGAGATAGAAGGGGTCAGATGCTGTATGTAGGACAAACAGGGTTAGGCGGCCGTGATAGGGACAGAAAGGAGCGAGCTGGAACAGCAGAAGGAAGAGAGAAGACTGTGGAGAAAGAGCCAGGGCTGTGTGGAGCTGCCCCGTGGGATTGCTAAATAGAAAAGGTACAAGGTACTTTTAGATAACAAGGAGCTGATGCTTGAAGCCTTCTGATGTTTTTGCTGAAGCACTTTGAGTGCAGTGTCTGTCTCAACAACCACACTTTTTCGTAGGGTCTATAGCAATAGGACAAGGGGTAAGGTATTTAAACTAAAAGAAGGTAGATCTAGTGTACATGTAAGGAAGAAGTTTTCTACAATGAAGGTGGTGAAACACTGGCACAGGCTGCCCAGAAAGGTGATAAATGTCTCACCCCTGGATACACTCAATGTAAGGTTGATTAGAGCTTTGAGCAACCTGTTCTAGTTGAAGATGTCCGTGAATGTTGCAGGGAGATTGACCTAGATGACCTTTAAAGGTCCTTTCAACCCAAAGCATTCTATGTTTCTAAATACATAAGATGAAGAATATAAATAAGTATCTAGAGAGATGATTGAATATATGTAGAGCCCTCCCTCTTGACCAGGTTAGACTAAAAAACTGACTTTGAGATGTTTGAAAAATTTGGTGAAATTAGGATAACACAGCAGCCTGCAGAGTGTCTGCTCCTGTTATCTTGCAGAAATCACAGAATATGCTGTGTTTGAAGGAACTCACAAGGATCATCCAGTCCAGCTCCTGGCCCCAAGAATCCCACCATGTGCCTGAGAGCTTTGTCCAAACACTTATTGAACATCGGACTTGTTTCTGTGACTGCTGTCCCGGGGAGCTGTTCCAATGCCCAACCACCCTCTGGACAAAGCACCTTTCCCTAATATCCAACCTTACCCTCCCCTGACTCAGCTTCAGGACATTCTCTTGGGTCCTGTCATTGGTCACCACAGAGAAGAGATCCATAGCTGCCTCTCATGAGGAAGCTGTAACTGCGCTGAGGTTTCCTCTTCTCCAGGGTGAACAGACCAGAAAGATAACACTGAGCTTTCAGATGAAACAAATTAGCACCACTGATAGACAACTAACTGGAAGGATAGAAGCTATTGGAGCAGAAAATAAACTGTGGAGCTCTCAAGGGAACAAAGATGCTGTGAAGGTTAGCTCAACAATGTATTGTTATAGAAATCTTAAAACGGAAGAATTTGTGTGTCCCTCTGAATGGAGCAAGTACTGTCACAAGGATATGCTCCAAGTCAGGATCCCCACACAGCTAAATGAGATGGGACACAGTAGTAGACCTGAATTGGATTAACCCAAGAAAAGTTAACTGTAGTATCAATAAACAGAAAAAATCATCTGTGATTTTTGATGTGATTGGTTCACTAAGTAAGAATGATTGTTATCCAGAAAACAAAGAAATTCAAGAGACTGGGACATATGTAAAATAGAACAGTGGGATAAAACAACTAACTTTCAGATAAGAGCTGAAGAAATTATTTTATTGGCAAAAAACGCCCTACACAAATAAAATTATATGACAAATACTGAACGTACCCTATGCCTTGCAAACATGGGAGATGCAGAGACTAGTAGATGTCTTAAAATGTTACAGAATTGTGCATTCAGGGGTAAGAAATATCCTTTGTGAAGAATCTTTAATGAATATACAAGTTTAACCTTCACTTGCTGCTGTTGCCATCCAGGCTGATGGGGTGAGGAAAATGCTGTTGGCTGGAAAACACCTTAGGGAAAGCAAAAGGTAGAAAGACATTGTTTTTATATCTATTTACCTTTCCCACCTATTTCTCAATATCATCCCTCTTTGTTAAATTCAAAGCCACAGCCTAGACTTTAAATTAAATAGCTTTGTTTCCAGTGATGATATTGGGGTTTATTAAATTCCTGTTTTGCTGCAGTGGATAGTATTTATATATTTTTCCTCAAGGAAGTTAAAAATAGCTTTCTGGTCCTTAGGGTTGCAGGGGCTGCTTTTGCCTATGCTGTTAACTTGGCTTGTATTTTTTAAACACAAGTAAGTGAAAGAACAAATAAAAAAGGGAAAGGTAGGCCTCTCTCTCTCATACTTTTTTTATAATTGGACATGAAATAAAAGCAATTCAAATTGGCAGATAGCATTGTGTTCTGGGTAGTGTGAAGTGCCAGAAACAGTGTTTTGCCTGCACATAACTTGTTCTTTAATAGTCCTTTTTACTTTTCACTCATAACAACAGAAGTGAACTATTAAAAATCAAATGTTGAGATGAATTGAACTAAACAAAAACATGCTGAAGGCGACAAGCAGGGTTTAACACTCTGTAACTTTTCTCTCTCTGGTGTCTCTCTTTGATGGTTGACATGGCAAAAGAATTCTCACAACACTTCTGAATCCTGATCACTTTACTAATAACAGCAAGGCTGCCACTGCATTGTTTGTACTCTTGAATCCCTCTAGATACCGTTCCTTGCTTACCCACTTGATATTCACATGGCACTGTTCAGCAGAGATTTAATGAGGAAAATGAAGAAATTCTTATGGAATCAGCAGATGATGATGTATTATTGTTATTGTTATCAGTATTATTAATATTACTCATTTGATTGTCAGTGCCAAGGGAAACCAATCAAGGATCAGTGCTTTGACCTAATATGGGGCAGATAGATCCTCAGTGGGGTATAGTACCACATAAATTAATGGAACTGGGATGGTTTAAACCAATTAAGATTTTATACTTCCAATGAGCCCCGAGCAGTGGTGTGAGGTGTGGACAAGTAAATGAAAAATTGAGCATGTTTCTATAACCATTAATACAGTCTTTGTTCTGTAGGCTCCCTAGACACTATCAGTCCAAAAGATTGCAGGGACTTATAGAGGTGTAATGAAGTCAGGGCTAAAGAGATTTCAGATGTGCTAGTAATATTCTTAAAGGTTTTGTCAGTTTTCTCCCTGTGGGGAAAAGGTCTTTTGTGAAGGCAGTGAGCTGAGGCTCAAAAGATTTGCACTTCGTTCCTACTTCATCGTGGACTCCCTCTTTGATCTTGGAAAATAACCTGTTTTGCTCATGTGAAAATAAGAATGCTAATAATAAGCCTTTGCCTGTCCTGCAGGACTAGGTAATATGAGCACTGTGGGCTATGGCATCCTACATCTGTGTACAAACAGAAAGGGATTGCAGTCATCAGCAGTCTTCATTGACTGCTGTAACACAAATCATCATTAGACAATTAAAATCACAGAATAACAGAATATCATTAAAAAGAGTATTTATCTGCTACTTATGTTATACCCATTTAGTTCAACAAAAGCAAACTTTTGCTCCTCTTTCTGAACTTTTCTAAAAGTTGAAGTGAAATCATGGCCAAAGGTAAAAGGGTTTTATGATACAAGGTGAGCTAATATTTTCAAGCTTCTAAAAAATTAGCTGCTGTGTGTTTTTTTAAGTGCTAATGATTAGAAGAGCAATAATGTGCAACTTTGAAAGCCTGTACTAGAACCTTACAAGTCTTTTACATAAGAAAAATAAGATTTTCCTGTTTCAGATTGTCACTGTGGTGGCATATAGATGTATAGGTATGGTCCACAGCCTTTACAAAAAATCTTCCCTGCCTTCCTCCTGTTTGACCCTTGTGTGTCTATTTACAATGGAGTAAGGTTGCAGTTTTTTGTACTCCCATCTCTCTGCTGAAGCTCTGCTTCCATTTCTAGGCAGGAAAAGCAAATCAAGGGCTATGTCTTTACTGGCAAGTTAAACAGAACAAAGCACAAACCTGAGAGGTTGTATATGATCACTCATATACACTAAACTGTGAACAAATTGAAAGCACTGAGGATGGTCAGGCATTGGAACAGGCTGCCCAGGGAAGTGGCAGAATAACCATTCCTGGAAGTGTTCAAAAAGTGTGTGGGTGTCTCACCTGGGCACATGGTTTAGTGTTAGGTTAACATCTATGGCTAGGTTAACGTCTTTTCTGACCTTGGTGACTCTGTGATTCAAAAATCCATGACATGGAATAAACTGGTGTCTGGTAGCATGCCAGCAAACATTGCCTAAGTGCAGTGAGTGGTTAGCACAAGTCAAGAATCATTCCCAGTACCTACTTTGGGGGTAATCCCTTCCGGGTCAGGGTTGGGAGGTTTAGCTGTTTGAAGGTGAGCTGTGCCACACTGCATCTCAGTGTTAGAGCTCTGTCCTTAGTCTTTGTTTACTGATACAGAAACAGTAAAGTGTTCATTAGTGTTTGGGGAGAAGAACTCCTGAAAGATTTGAGTTGTGAAATTGTCATCTGAGCGTCTGTCAACTGGTAATGAAGTTAGATTAAATATTTGTGTAGTAGAATCATAAAACATAACTGAGAGAGTGACATGGGTCCACTTCTTCATCAAAATCAAGTACAGTAAAATTGTAGACAGATGTTTCCTTAGGTGCTTCCAGATGGTTTTAAATGTCTTCAATGATGAAGAAAGCACAGACTTCCTGAGTAATCTATTCTACAGCTGAATTAACCTTTGAGATGGACTTTTCTTTTTTTTGTAATTGGCAGTTAATAATTTTTTTCATTCTTCATGTGAAGAAGAAAGTTCCTGGAGTTTAAAAGATCGGCAGTCTACTGCCAGTCATGTGAGAGCATTCAAGATCCCTTCCTTATTGTTCTTTCTTCCTAAGGTAAGATTTCAGAAGAATAAGGGAATGGAAAGTGAAAAAGAGTTACAATAAGGAATTGGCAGCTTGTAATTTGTAGTAGGAACCATGTATTATATAAAATGAAAATAGAACTTGGACAAGGCTATATTTTGGGGTCCTAGTGGTATCATAAAATACTCTTGTTTTTTGATTTATGGCTTATTTTGATGTCAGCAGAGTCCTGAGATATTTATGTAGCCTTGAAATTCAAAACCATCTTCTTTTAAAGCATTTGGTTTTAAAAGGGGTACATTTGTAAGCGATAAAAAAAAAATCTCTCCATTGTGAAATATCAATTATTTGTAAGTGCTTGGATTAATTTATTGGATTTTAAGGGTAAAAGAAATGGAAATTGTTTCTTACATTAAAAATTAATATTTTACATCCAGCTGTGTCTGGCTGGGCAATAAATCAACTCCTTACAATTACTTATTTGTCAGTCAGCATGTTAGTTCAAAAAGCAAGGAGCTTGCCTGTGGATGTTGCTCTACTTGAAAGCAGGGAGAGTTCAGGTCAAATCAATTTGAGCCACAGTAATTAAGAACAAGATTGAAGATCCTTCCCTACCTCTGTAGTAAGCATCTGGAGTTACTTTTTAGAATGGATCCACTTCTAGACAGGAGTGAAGAATATTGAAGGTAGACAACACTGCTTAGGAAGTGCTTTTTTTAAATGCTTAAGAAAGTTATATATGAGCCAAATATTTAGACTTTCCTCTGAATAAATCTGAGTACTTCATATTTGCTAAGCAGGGAAACATTTGTCTTTTCAGCTTGTCTATTTACAGCTGCATATCACATAACCTTTAGAGGATGTATTTACAGTGTCTCTCTACACAGGA
Organism: Acrocephalus scirpaceus scirpaceus; assembly: GCA_910950805.1. Classification (NCBI taxonomy): domain Eukaryota; kingdom Metazoa; phylum Chordata; class Aves; order Passeriformes; family Sylviidae; genus Acrocephalus; species Acrocephalus scirpaceus. Next base: position 107,132,445 of record OU383775.1, on the reverse strand, counting down.
GCAAATTAAATAAGGCTGGGGTAAGGTAGCGCCCCATTATCATTATGATCATGTCAATTGCTGGTGGTATCTGTTGATTTTTTGGTCACTACTGTCCCTGACAACATCTGATCATGTTAGAGGAGTTGTACCAGGGACCATCCTCAATACAGACTTTGTGGACCCTTATTTTGTCAGGTAAAAAAGTTCATCTATGTTAAAGGAACATTCTGCACCCTTTAAACCCAGGGTCAGAAAATGGACATGAGCGCTTTTCACTGGTGTGGATATAGCCAGAACATTTGAGTCGATGCCAGCAGAATGAAAACTTAATAGAAAACTAGTGTCTTTATCAAAAGTGATGAATAAGGCACAAAATTACACTAAATTTTTTTAAAAAAATATCTCATAGCTACTGGTGTAAATAAAAGCTTCCCTCAGATATATCTTTAGGGTCTTTTGATTTGACAAGGAAACAGAAAATCTTGTTTAATTTTGATAGAATGTAAGTTTTTTTAAGTTTTCCTTGGCCATCAAGATGAAAAATTAACCAGAGCTCTAGTTGCACAGCGTTCCTAGTGAAGAATTCTGTCATGACAGGGAAATGAAGTCAGTCATATCCAAGAAAGATAATTAGTTGCATACTTCTTGCACATGCAATATTGTATTCAATTAGAAGTAAATTAAATAACTGTGGAAATAAGGTCACATGAACTCCTACTATACAAAAGAATCTCAGACTTTTGGAAATTGCAGAAGGCAAAGAAAAAGCTCAGACCTCAGCCTTCCCAGACAGCCTCATGGTCCCTTTCTCCTGTACTGGGATCCTGCTGTAGAAGAGCATGGGATATCTGGGGCTGGGACTGAGTGACACACAAAGGACACACAAAGGCCTGATGCTGAAACCAGGGGGTGCATTAGGAAGCACATTTTTCACCAGCAGCACTGCAGAAACTCCCATGTCAACTCACCCTATGTCCTATGTCCTGTGCCTAAACAAATTGTCTATTATGAGTGAAGCTATCGTGTGCCTCTACACCCAACCCTCTCATGCAGCTATTTGTCTCACAAAGTAACATTTCTCTAACTAAAACTAGAAGTTATATTTGGCACATAACGAAGTTTTACCGCTTCTATAAAACCTATGTATTTCTGAATGTTAGTTTCTGGCATCATTTGATCTCATATTTATGTGTACACATACAGCCATTTACTGAGCTTGCTGTAATGAGAAAAAAGCTGGCTGGTGAAACCACATCATCCCATCACCCACCTGTACAATATAGCTAATTGAATGCATTTGAATGATTCTATATGAACTAATTAAGGACTGAGTGAATGATTTGTGAAGTCGTGGATAAATAGTCCAAAACAAGGTGGTTTACAATAAATTGGCAGTGGTTATCTCAAGGTCATGTTAAAGCTGTGCTGTCCAAATGATAGCATTAGCTAGCAATGATCTAATTAAAAACTGTACACCGAGTTACAAAGAGAGAGTACAAGAGTAAACAAGTGGCAGCGTCTAGATTTATTTGCCATGCAATGGAAGCAATCACAGCATGATGTTGAGGTGTCCAGCACAAGGAATTAGGGCTCATAAATAAAAAGCAACCCCTGCAAGGCTGTGTATTTCAGTACAAACAACAAAGCAATAACAAGCGTCTTTCAGGACATGCAGCTGCAGGCCTAAAGGCATGATGATGAAGATGATTAAAAGTCATAGTTCTTTGAGAATTCCTTATCAATTTACAGAGTAATGTTATGCTATGGATTGGTTTGTGAGACCAAAGACAAATGACTGAATCAAAATGAATTTCATCATAGGCAAAGGCATGCACAGTGGGCAAGCGTAAGTTACCCTTGCATGAGCAAAAAAACCATGTGTCAACCATGCTGGGAGCAGGAAACAGTCTCCCTTGGCCTTGTCTCACAAGATTATGGCACATGTAAGCAACCACAGTACAAGGAGAAAAGGAGACAGCTCCGCAGTGGAAGTGGTAAAGGGCATCATCCCATTGACTTCAGCAGAGATCAGGTCATTTTCAACAGTCTAGCTAAAGAATGTCTGGTTCATTGCCAATGTGTAGCAAATTAAGTGGAATTAAGAAGATATTAAATTACAAGGGGTTTTTGTTTCTTTGGTTTTTAATTGCATCTGATTGGAAAGCATGTTATTTAACCCTGTGAAGCTATTTCCTATTTTTGAATCTGAGAATAAAACCACAGAGACAGAAAAGAAGAAAAGGACTATTTTCTTTCTGATATAAATGTACATGCTTTCATTGGCATTTTAGTGCTGCATTCTGTCCTGCATATATATGATCATGCATAATATAGCTTTCTATAAGGTGTCAGACTTTCAAATTTTCTGATTTGCCATGTTATCTCAAACTATGGTATTATTATTTTCCTCTTCAGTGGGTGCTGAATACAGACTGGGGCTGACCAGCACCAACTTAATCAGCACTTTTAATTTTATTCTGGATCCTTTTTTGTAACAAAACCAAACATTACATCTAATTTTTTTTCCCTTTGGCTGTAATTTTCTTTTTGGCTGTGATTTTGAAGGTTTCCTTTTCTCCATTAGCCCTAAATAACACTTTTGTCATTGCACTGAACAATTGAGCTCTTTCTCTCAAATACCGCATTTGTCATTGAACTGAACAATTGAGCCATTTCTTCCAACATCCTACAGATTTTTCTGTTGGCTCAAGAATAATTATTTCACAAAGTATCTGTGGGGTACTTTTGTTCCCCACAGGTCTAATCATCCAAACCATCTGAATCTAGCTGAATCTGAACACTTTTTCTTCATTACTTCTCTATATCTCCAAGGAAGTAAGTGTGACTCTGTGGCCTTGTATTTTTGTTCATTTTTTGCTGTATCACACATCATTGTGTGTTGATTTTTTCAAGATGTTGTTACTTTATTTTTTTTTTTAATTTGCTGATAATGACTTTGCCTGAAATAATCCATGTTTCATCTCTATATCAAATTTTCTTCTTCAAATTTGAGTGAAAATAGAGTAGTCAATTTGGAGAAATTAGTCCATATATACTTTATTAAGACTTTTTAAATTTGTCCTTTTTTGTGTTGAAGAAAGTATTTCCATTTCAACACAGGCTAAACTGTGAGAAGCTAGAGGTCTGATAGGATTTTTTCATATATCTTTAGATTTGATTGCCTTGGAAAATTATGGGAATACCAACACTGTAAAATAATATTTTTATAGAGATTTCCTCATGTTTTGAGTGTTCTCCAGGACTGAACACGTTTTCAGACTGCACAGCCAACCTGAACAAGAGACATGGAAGACAAAACAGCCTAGTGCTTTCTGTGCCCTCTTTAAATCTCCTTTTGCCTAAGGCTGTGAGACAGGAAAAGTTTGAGCTTTTTTGACATGTATTAAGAGCCTGACTTCAAGTTCAACTAATTCTTCCCTCAATCCTCTCTCACAAGTGAGTGATAACATGGTCTAATACTTAAGCTTTTTTTAGTAAGGTGAGTGGGTTTAAAAGAAAGCTTAAAAATATGGTAAATTGAAATTCATGATTTTTGGAACCAGTAAAATTCCCCAAGAGGATACAAAAGTGTAAAGGAAAATAAAGTCAGAAGCTGGAGGCAAGAACAGTAGTTTTTAAGCATTTAGAGTATGAAAGAAGTTGGGAATATTTTAAACCAGCTACAGAAAACAGCTTCTAAAGGGAAGGTAGCAGTGGGAACTAAAGGAGATAGTGGTGATAGCCAGGAAATATGCCTGAAGGCCATAGCAGGATAGGGGCTGCTGTCTAGGTAATTATAGCTCATCTCAATAGAAGCCCTGCATTAAGAAGTAAAGCAAGAAAAGGCACTGAGAGTGGCAAGGGGACAGCAAGGCCTGAAGGATGAAAGGGTCCTGTAGTTTACTGACAAATGCAACATTATTTGCTTCAATATTCCTATCTTAGTGCAGACAGGCTCAAAATCTTGTGTTAAGGTGGCAGAGGTGACCTGAGCATACTGAGTTGCTCCCCAGCTGTGAGGCAAAGTGTGCTAAGTGTGGCCATTCCTCTTCCGTGTGTCACCCTTCAAATATTTTTGATATTAAGGGCTGGATGCAACATGCATGCTTAGAGTCATTTTTGCCTCTGAATACTACACAGGTATTTGAAAGTATTTTAAAGCAGTATTTTTAATGATGGATGATACCACCCGGGAGCCTAAGTGAGACTTCAAACTGCCCGAGCTAATTGGATTTCTATTATTTGAGATAATCTTATTGGGATGCTTGGAAATGAGTTTTATTCTCCATTAAAAGGACAAAGGGCTGCGTGTTTAGAGGGCAACACTAATGTATGCACAAAGGGCAAAAAATAATGTTCTCTAAAGCTTTCTATGGGCTCCTGCCAGTTGTGACTAATGTTGGTGCAGGTATTAGGAAAACACAGGCCAATGTGATGATGAAGACAAAAACTGGAGATTAAAAGAAAAGTGGTTTGAAAGCTCTACTCATACTACTGTATGAAGAATAATACATAATGTGGGTGTAATAAAAATGATAATGCATTCTGTCATTTGAGATAATTAGACTTTGATCCTGGAAGATGTTTCTTGTGGCTGAAGCACTGTATCTGGTAAGAGTTCTGCTGCATTTAAATTTTATGTTTAGATTTGATGTTAGGAATAATTTTGTCATTGAAGTTGTTGTCAAGTCTTGTAACAGGCTGACCAGGGCAGTGGTGGAGTCACCATCCTTGGAAGTATTTAAACAAAGTGTAGATATGGTATTTAGGGAATGGCTTCAAACAGAAAGAGGGTAGGTTTTGAGTAGATATTAGGAAGAAATTCTTTACTGTGAGGATGGTGAGGTGACGGACAAGTTTGCCCAGAGAAGCTTTGAATGCTGTATCCCAAGCATGAATGGGGTTTTGTGCTTGTCCACGGAAGTGGGGTTGGAACTAGATGGTCTTTAAGATCCCTTCCAACCCAGGTTGTTCTGTGATTCTATGTTTTGATGGTGACCTTAGCAGTGCTGGACTAATGATTGAACTCAATGATCTTAAAGGTCCTTTCCAACCTAAATGATTCTATGATTTTATGATTTCCTGTATTTTCAGAACAGAATCCTTTCCTGCTACTTAGTTTGAGATGCAAGGGGTCCAGGCCTGAGGAGACACTGATGTAGTGATGTTCTCATGGGACACAGTGACAAAGCCCAGGTAAGGTCCCCTGATGACTCCCAGATGTGTGGAGATCTGGAGGGAGATCTGCAGGAGCCAATTGGCTTATCATGCAGGAATACTCAAGCACGGAGGAAGAGGGACTGGGTCCACTTAGAAACAACCTCTAATGCCCAGCACAAAATTGCTGCTGGGAATCATGGCAGGTTCCAGTAGAAAATTTTAACACTGTTCTGCTGTTGTCCTTTTGCAAGGCTTTTGACACAAAGAGATCAACTTTGCATGTATGTCTGCAGAAAAGAAGGTGAAGTAGACGCAGAAACCTACAGGAGGTCTAACTTCTGTGCTAATGTTTGTCAAAATAATTCTCTATCAGCAAAGAGTCCTTTCAATGACTTTTCAGAGGCTATTTTTCTCCAGACTAAAACCTGTCAGCTTGCTCATCTGTATTTTAAGTGTTTTCCAAGCATCTCCAGCAGAAGGAAACAGGATACCATGACCCTGAGTATCAGCAGATCAGTAACTTGATTCTCATCAAAAAAAACAAAAGTAGGTAGCATGTGATTTACCCTCACCATCTGAACAAAGCACTCGGCTCATAAATACCCAGTGCTACAAGGTGCAGAGAGGGAACTCCTTGCTGAATAACTGTGAATAGCAAATGCAGGAGATTTTGAGTCAGCCTGTGGGAAATGCCTGAAAAGACAGAGTGGATACCTTTAATAGCCAAGGTATTTGCTAACATGCCTTGCTTTGTTTCTCTTCCTGTCAGATGCCACATTCAGCTGTGTCTGAACTGCTGACACCAGCAGGAGCTTGGCTCTCTATCCCTCTACTGAGATCTGTGGGCTATAATTGCCTATTTGACTTGAAATAGTGGTGTCTTAGACAATATATAGACAACTGGTCGTGGTAGGTGATGAATATAGGCAAGTTGAATTTTGGTCTGCAGGTTCAATATAACTAATGAAGTGTTACTAAAGCGTTTTAAGAGAAACTGGTTCCTGCATTTACAATGTGCTGTAATGATTCACTTAGAAGTCTCCCTTTAGACTCAGTATACAAGTTACAAATGATGCAAAATGTTGCTGATCAGAGATATTGACAATCGCTCATTGGTATTGACATATGCAAGATTCTCCACTGGGTGCCAGTGCAATTATGAACTGACTTTAAGACTTGCTTTTGGTCAAAGGCTAAAAGAAGACCTTATTTCTCATCTCATTTCAAAGTTTCTCCTATCTTCCTCTTCAGTTGTCTCCTCCAACAGATCAAAGTAATAATGATAACAATAATAATAATAATAAAAAATCCCTAGTAAAACTTCCTTTTTTTCAATGGGATATTTAGAAATAGACTCAGATTTTACACTTGAATTTCTTCAAAAGAGCTTAAGTGATAGTGGAAAAGAATCTCACCAGCTCTCCCACTGAATCTGTGGTTTCTGACTGAGCCAGCTGGATTTCTACCTAAGTCTCTGTGTCCCATATTTCTTTTGACTAGGAATATCTGAAAATAACATGGAGCCCTGAAAAGAAGACTTATTCAGTATGTTGGAGAGATTTCTGAAATAAATTAATAGAAACTGTCTCTCCACTTAACTAAGACAAAAAAAAAATTCATGCAAACAATAGGTCTGAGAATCACAGTGAAAGCATCTCTGAAATGTACTGAATTATAAAATCATTAAGGTTGGAAACAACCTCCAAGATAATTGAGTCCAACTGTTAAGAAGGTAAATTAGGGAAAGCAGGATTGGTTAAATAAAATTTAGTCAAACTGCACCCTTCACCTGTGCTCTTGCTTGAAAATCAGGCTGCAAACTGACCAAATTTTGCTGCTGAGATCTATTTCATTTTTGTTTTGTAGAAGTATCAAGCAGGGACTCTATCAGCTGAGGTGCATTATTCTTGACACAGTCTGAAAGAAAGCATTTGCTCCTTGAGACTGTGTGACACACAGCATGCAGGCTTCTGCTTCAGAAACTCTGTTGCTCATTATAGAAATGTTAAGTTTACTCTCCACTCTGGCAGCTCTGCTTCAGCAGAAGAAAATAATACATCCAACAAGTTATCCTAACGCCTATGGACTAGCACCAATAAACAAATCTCTGTCTCCTTGTGCTTGAAACAGCTGCTGGTGATTACCCTCCTCCCGTGGAGACAGAAACACATCTGGTGTCTGCAGAGCAGCAAAGGAGCAGAGAAGGGATGAGCCAAAGCAGCCGTCCCTGGTGTACACAGCTGCATCAGCTCAGTGCTGCTGCTCCAACTGAGAGCCATGGCTCATGCAAGCAATGTTTCAGGGTGGTTATCAGGAGAGAGAAAAAATATATGGGGTATGTTCCCTCCTTCATGTTTCCGCACTGTGGCTGAATCTTTAATCTTTGGCTTTGTCTTAGGTTTTCTGTGTGGTGTTCACTGTTCCCATTCTTTCACATTCCTCATGATCATGTTAAAAAGATGACCAAGATGGCCTAAATTATCACGTTTGTAATCTTTGATGAAAATTTACCTATGTGAAGAAGAAAAATACAACATCCTACCACTCCTCTGTTTCTCTAATGGCTTATTTGTGACCTGTAAGAAAAAAAAACCCCAATCTATGGATAAGTTTTCTTTCTGTCTGAAAAGTCATTGTTTCACCATTGTCCACCAGAAAAAATATAGTAGACAGAAGCCTAGACTCTGTAGGGATAAGGTGAGTTTTAAAGGAAGATTTAGAAAAGAAGAAGATGTAAACTGCACAAACCCCACATCTGCATTGCTTCATTTGTTTTAAGTTTTATGTGGCAAGTATAAGGCTTAAAACATTTGGCAAAATATGGAAATGGAAGGTGAAATTCTCACATGCTGCCCTATATTGATGCTAAGTTTCATGAGAAAAGTGGAAAAATACTAAATATTGTGGAAGAATTGGCAGCATGTTTGTCTCCTGCAGTTTATGGCAGGCAGAACGTGTCAATATATTTGAATTGTTTTTTTCTCTTAAACTTATGAATTAAAAATAAATTTTAAAATTTCCTCTTCTTTACAATTGACATGAGTTATACCGTATTAAAATATATTCTAGCTGGAGCCAAATACATTGATGCAAAATTGATATAGGCTGGATGCTGGCAAAGCAGCTGCAATCTGGTATCAGTTATCATCAGGGTGAACCCATTTGACTTTACATCTTCATATTTATCTGTTTTCTTCACTTCTTCCTTTCCACTTCTCCTGCCCTGTCAGCATACCTTGCTTAGCAGTTGTGCAACTTTTATTTTTGTAGCTCTCTCTTCTATGCCTCGCTGCTATTCCCATTAGGAAAACCTTTTTCCTTTTCATTTTTTTTTCCTTGGATGTGGAAAGCCTTGATTTTATTAATTAACATTTGTTATCATGCCAAAAAAAGTGAGCAAGTAAAAGAGAAACACTCTCCTGCAGTTAATGTCAACTGTGAGAGTGATGAGGGGTATTGAATAACTTCAAATACAGGAAGGAATACTGCTGTATTTCTAAGAGATTGTGACTACAGACAGTGCTGAACACTACTAATTAAATTCCTGTATTTTCCTATGCTATTTGAAATCCAAAGTGAGACTGGGTGATAATGTTATGCCATATCCCACAGAATAATGTTTTGTTTTCATCATGATTTACTTTCGTTCCAGTAGTTTTCATTTTAGTCTTTCTTCTCCTTTCTTTCTCTCTTTCTCTCCCTTTCTCTCTCTCTTTCTCTCCTCTCTCTCTCTCTTTTTCTCTCTCTCTCCCTCCCTCCATCCCTCCTTTTCCTTTTTTCTCATATTATTTCTCTATTATTGATGACATTATGCACAAATACCTGTCAGCATGGGAGAGTAAGAGCTACCTCTCTCTCTGAGCATGGTGTGTTGGTACTGACTTATTTTGCTTTATTTCTTTAAATGACTGTTTTCTCTCTAAGCGAATTGCCCAACATCCCTCAGCTGAGAATGTGGTAACTTTTGAGGCTGAATGTTTGTAAAGGAGAGGAATACAGCAGGCTCATGCATTTTCTGAAGAATTTTTATGAGAATCACTTTTTACAAAATTTCCCAATTGATTTCCTGCGTTATTACTCCTCTGGCTCCCAATAATGTTATTCAGACAGAGAAATATTCTGACAGCATATCTTCCCATTTATACTTTCCTTACAGCAGTGGCCTGTAAATAGGCCATTATAGTCTGTAAAAAAAATTACAAAGAGTAAAACTTTTCTTTCATGTTGCTTAAAAAATGCACTCTAAATAATATTTGTCCAACATGCATATGCTATTATAATTTAAGATTTTTCTACCATGCTAAGCATGCAGAGGTGGACTAATTTGTTTAATAAATAGGTAAGAATAATAAGCAGGTAGTTTTATATCCACAGTGCGCTCCTGATTACTATGTAATATCTCTGTGTTTTCAGAGAAAGAGCTATGTGAAGCAGCAGTAGGAAGAAGCCTAGCAGACCCATTACCATGGCATGAGTGAGTTTTAGGTCAATGAGGTTAAAACAATCTTGCTTCAAACAAACCCAAATCTTGCTAATTGGTTTAGACGAGGTAGCCAGTTGGTACTAATATGACCCCAAATAGAACTAATGTGGTATTTCTGGGCCAAGTTCTGCCTGTCATGTCTGTGGAAAATAGTCCCATTAGCTTCAGTCATAATGCATATGCAGGAGGCAAATACATTAGTAAATTAATCAAAAAAGCTCCTTGGAGGAGGCAGCAGGTGGCAGATGCCTTGAGGGGCTGCTCTGGTTAGCAGCTTGCCCCACTTCTTCTATTCAGAGCTTTAGTATCCTACTGCACCAGAAAATATTGGAGCCAGGGACACCTGCTGATGTAAAAAAAAGACAAGGTTTTGATAATTGCAAGTATTCCATTAATGAAAAGGTCCCCTTCTTCTATTTGTACATGTGAGGGAGTCTTGGGTGCTGCCATATTCTGGTTCTGAACCTGTCATGCCTCAATGTGAAGTCTTTTGGCACAGAAAATTTTAGTCTCAGGTTTATCATCAGTGTAGGGGAAAACTTATCTAGAATGTTACACTTATTTTTGTCATGAATTGGAGCAAATTGTAACGGAAATCCTTAATCTGCTCTAACATACAAAGATCATTTTAGCTGTAGCTATATCATTTCTCAGCAACATCAAGGAAATTAGATAGGCCTGCTGGCTTTTGGGAAATTAACAAATTTACTTCAGTGTCAGAAAATTTCAGTATGTTCTATGGTGATTGACTAAGAGACTTTTAAATGGAACTCTGGGTATTGGTATTCAACATGTTGCACTCACTGAACGAATGCTAAAATTTCACCAAGATATCACTCCTGACAGAATTATGTGATAGACTGCCAAAAGGATATTTCTTCTGTGGGGTCCTGCTAAATAAAACCAGTAAACGCTCACTTACAAGTACACTTTTCCCTAAAATTATGCCTTGTTGCATGCCTTGGAAGAGAATAGTAAGGCAAGGTCAGTCAACAGAAGGTAGACACTCCTCTTTTGAGAGATGCAGGTACTGGGTGGAAAAAGCACACTGAGAAAATTGAGGAAGGCTGTGCCAAGGAGTCAAGAAAATGTCTCAAGGGCTTAGGCACAAAGGAACTTCTGAAGGAGAGGAAAAATAACTGAGTAATAACTGAGCAATGGCAGTGAACTCTGTTCGCTCTCAAGCGGTATGAGGTTTGGAAAGAAGACATGTTCAGATGGAAAACAAAGATAAAGACATTGATTGTTAAACACAGGGTTATGGTAGACATAAAGAGGTGAAATGTCTGTATAAACTGATGTTGTCACAACAGCAACATTGTATAAACTTGCCATGAGCAAATTAAGTTGCATATTAAAGTGTTCCCAACCACCAGTGTGATGCCTGAGCAGCCATCTCATAAAAGTAGTTGAAGCGAGAAACCATTTTCTGAGGGAACTTGATAACAGGATTATGTGATGAGGTTACAAGATAAGACTGGAAAGATGAAATTATCTAGATCTCTTCCAGACCTGTTCCCCTGGGAAAAAAGAGGAAATCAAAAGTAGTGGCTTACACTGCACTGTAGTTTTATGTGTGGTCCATCTTATAACCTCAGTTTGCCAAGGCTGGATAATAATCCAACTATCCTGGAAGTGTTAAAATGTTCTATTCTCCCCAGTAGCACACAGATGTTCAATAGACTGTCAAAAGATATGGACTAATATGCAGTTCATGCAACTACTTGTCCCTCACTGTATCAATGTTCTTACCTCCAAAACATTCTTATGCTTAAAAACCATCAGTAATTCATAAATACTAAATCTCAAGTAAGATGGCACTGATGCTGCTAGAGAGAAGACAGCATTCAGGAAATTTTTTAGCTCCTTGGCCCCTTCCAGGTTTTTGTTTGCGGATACTTATCAGCAATTCATCAACTTGTCAATTTGCCCCATAATCTCTGAGTGCTCTGGCGAAGCTCTAGCCTAGCACAAGCAAAACCTTCTCTCCAGTTGCTAGGTAACTCCTGTGTCTGTTCATCTGTGGTGCCTGTTATCGGCTGTTCACATCTCTATTTACTTTTCATCTTGACCATAATAATGTGATATAACTGGACACAGAGCGTCCAACATTTAAAAGACTTCACACAGTTACCAGTGCTGCATCTTTGGCAGCCTTCCTCACAAAAGTGTGTGCAGTTCCACTCAAGTTACAAGGGGATTTAAGTTCTCAGCTTTGGTTGGTTCTGTGTATTTTAGGACTACTTTGAAGTTGTGAATGGAAACCATCCTATAAGAGATCTGATGATCTAGTGCAATGGATCACCTTGTAAATTGTATATTCAACCCTTTAATTCAGGGGAGGGAAATAAATAAGGAAGCACACAAATAGAAATAAAACCTTCCTTAGAAACTAGGGACCACAAACTCATCAGTACCTGCTAAAAGAAACCATAAGGCAACATCAGTATTTTCAGAACTTTTAGCCAACCCTTAGAAAATTCAACTACTTTGCACACCTTGTTTGAGACAGAATGGAAAGACAGAAAAGAGTATGTGTAGGCATGTTGGTTACTGCATGTTGATTACTAAATATTCCAGTGAGAAAAGGCACATAAAGTTATATGTAAACCAAAGAAATAGAAAAACAATTGACTTTATTTTGCTGAATTTCAGTAGATTCTAACATTCTTATTCTGTTCTTCTAACAGAAAAAAGCACCTTTCACACACAACAGTGAAACATCTTACTCTTGAAATAATCGCTCTGACTACAAATCCAGGCATAATGTGAGGGTGCAACAAACAGGTGGAGTAGGAGGTCAAGGCGAGTTGTAGACAACTAGATAGGAGATGGACTAGGAAATGATCAATGTATCAGCTTGCTCCCAAGACACCAAGTTTTGGGGGAAAGAGTTTTGACACATCTTTGCTCACCTTACTGTTTACCAGAGAAAGTTCCGGTGGTAGTGTCTTTTACATAGAGGGATCTATGTCTGTCCAGCTGTCTATATCTTTGTCTCTCTATAGAGAGACATTTATCAACTGAACACATACAGAATTTATTAAATTATTTATTAAGGAAGGAATAAGGAAGCAAACTCAGAATGCCTATGGCTGGTAAGAAAAACAATCCTGCATCTCCCCAGTCACTAACACAGTCACTAACAGATGACTCTTTGCCTTATTTAGAGTGAATGTACAGTACTTAACAGATTTCCTTCACAGAATTTCTTGGCAACCAGGAAAACATAATATACTTCAGAAGGATTAATCAAAATACTTTTAAAATCAGTGAATCCAGTGATCTAAATATACAAATAATAGAGAAAAATTTTGAAGTGGTTTCTTACAATATGCTCTGAGTGATAATAAGATACCACTTTCAAGTGCTCCATCAATTACTTACTATAGGCAATTGGCTAAATTTCCATCATAAGCAAACAGCCTTCTCTATGGAAAATGCACAAGTAAAAAGCTCTTCAAAGATAACACTACAGGATGCTCTATATAGTCAAACCCTCTTGGCTGGTGCTAGAAATTCCCCATATCTTTTGATATTTAAATCTCCCCAACTTGCACTTTTCACACAACTTTGCCTGGAAAGCTGGAATATTCATAAGTCTTGTTTAAGATATTATACATTAGAATACCTGGAACTTTTATTTATATCATATTTATATCACAGCACATTTGAAAATTATTTTCACACGATATTGTTTCCTTCATGATGGGAAAAAATGATGTCTTGGAGAATGATGTCTCTACTTTTAGACCATCCATCCACAAAATCCAGATTTGCCCTCTGAACAGACAGTATATGTAATATGATCTATTTTTATTTATGACATGCTAGATATACATGGAGCATTAGACGTGCAATAGAACTCAAGGTATTTTATAACCTAGAGCCATGATATTGTCAGATGATTGAGACCTTCCTGGCTGTATCCACTAGGTCTACCGGAGTTGTTCTTCAACCAGTAGTTTCTTTCACTGCCCATTCTTTCATCCATTTCCATCTACCTTATCCACTGAATAAAATGGAAAACAAGTCTATGACAAATAAATCAACATCAGAGACACAAAAATCAGAATTATGTTGTACAAGCACTCTTAAAAATATGGTTTCAGAATATTGAGGTGTTTGGCTTTGTATCTTTGGCATACTATCAGTGCAGTGTTCTTTTATCCATGCACAAAACCACACAGGTACAATGTGTAAGAGGGCAAATAAGGCATGTCTTAGAAAAGGAGGCAAATTGGGAGGTTCTGGAGAAATATTTAATTTCTCTGTGCTTTGAATGAATAGTATATAACCTTTAAGCAGACAACGGGATTTATAAATCTTATTCACGCTGTCTTCTGTAGCTGCCCAATTTAATTGTTGTTGTACCAGAAATGATGCTCCATCTAAGCTCCCTGTACACTGCCATGTAGAATCATGATTCCATTCCTGCTCTTCTTTCTTACATTCATTTATTCCACATGACCCATTTGCAGCAAGAGGGCAAACCTGTATTTGAGATTGTTATTCTTTTGGGCGATAGAGCCCCCAGGAGATGAGAAAGGACAAGAGTTTAGTTCTTGCATATTGTTGAACAATTTAATCATCAGAAAATTACATGGAAGAGTCTTTACTTGGCTGATTTTGAGTTGAACTCGTGCTCTGTAGGAATAATAAGGATAATTTGTGCAGGATTAGATGGTGCTTTGGAGTTGCATTATAATACAGGCACCAGTACAGCTCAAACTGGGGAAGAGAGTTGAAGATTAGATGTCTTGTGGAATATATAATCTAATATAGATGGTAGTACCTCTACAGCCAGGTTGTCTCTGACAACTCATAAGCAGAACTGTTCTCTAAAACTAATGTGCTTTAAATCTGTTTAAGATTATTTTGATAGTGGAAGTTATGGAGAGAGACACAGGTGATTTGTAGGGAAAAAAAAAAAAAAATGAACCATGAGAGAGGTAAAAGGCTCATTCAGAGATTGAGGCATCCAGTCCAGAAGGATGTAAAAGAAAATTCTAATTGAGAAAAATGAGATGGTGTGCAGTTTCGTCTTAGCAGAAAGAAAAAAAAGTAAGAATAAATTGCTAACATCTGTACCTTTATATTACTGAATGACATACCTTTGGATCTGTGAAAAGGAGTGGGTTGCAGTCAGGCTAAACATAGGCTTCTAAGTAGTTAGTATTACAGGAAGTAAAGAATTAAATGAGACAAATCTGGTGGATATCTTTCCTGGAAATACCTGTGTGAAATCGGTGCTTTTCCTTGCATGAATCCACAGCAGTGTTTGTCATACCCGCTTCATAGAAAAAGAATGCATTGTGAGCAACTAAATGCAAAAGCATGGATTCTCTGAGATAGAAATCACTGGAGGCCAGGAGAATTTTGGGTAGGTGTTACTGCATGTGTTTTGTGGCTGCTCTGCCATCTGCTTGTGTTCTCAAGTTAGTATGAACCATTTGAAATGATGAAGTCTAAGCTACTCTCCTGGACCATTTCCTTAAAATATGAATACATTCTCCAGAAGGAGATTTATCCCACATTAGCGTTATGTCAAGGATAAAAGAGTAACTGATACTGCCTGGCCTGCACTATTGACCTGAAAAGAAGTGAACAGCTACTTTAGGTTGATCATTCAACTTCCAGGTAGAAAAATTCAGGCAAAGTGATTCCTGTTCTTAGTAGCTGGTGAATTTCATTCACTGATCTAGTTTTTATCTTGCCAGAAAGAGAAAAACCCTAAGCAAGACTCTTTCTTCTCCCTTTGACTTACAATGACCAAATTCTCATGATAATGCCCTGCTACAAATCACTTTGCTCTTCTCACCCATTGTTCATAGATGGACACCTATCTTCACTTATCTTCATCCAGTACACATTAGGTGCTTCTGTGGGTTTATCTACTCAGTCTCCTGAGGACCAGCATTGCACCTGCATTTTTTTTCCCCTCCACTGGCTGCCTTCTCTTTAAGAGCCTTAATGGATCTTTTATTAAAAATCACTCTCCTTTGTTTGGGGAGTGGGATTTTTTATTTTTTGTTTTTGTAATGGCTGAGCAAAGTTGAATAAAAAACATAGCACACTTTTTTTGGGCAAAGGAGTCTTGGCAAACCAGTATTCCTTGCTGTTATTCAGTGTAGAACTTTGAAAATTTGGATTGCAAGATTTTTACTGTTACTGGGTGAAAGAAGATCTTTTTGCTTTTTATTGCAAGGAAATATTTTGGAGTTTGAAAGGAAGTATAGTAATTTTACAAATCATATCCTTGAAAGAATCTCTGTATTTTTAACTGGAAATAAACCAGTGAGTAAGTAATGCCATTGATCCACTTCATCAATTCAGTTAGTTCATAATATAACTAAAGAGAAGACTTATAATGGAAATGAAGCTTTGACCTTTGTTCACCACAATAAAAGATGTCATCTTATGTACATTCTCTAGATGATTAATTGACCTTACATCAATTTCCTTCTTTTCTCACCAGCCACATGTTTCTCCAACTGTGTGTTAAAATTTAATGAGGATCAGTCAGCTGTTATGTTTGAGTCTTAAACTGGTTGAAGAAAAATAGTGACACATTTTTGTGTTTGTCTTGAAGACATTATCTATGATTTGTCACTGCTATTAAAAGGTAACATCTTCAAATTTTGAGTGTCAGTTTCAAATATTGACTCCTCATTACGCAATAAAATGGAATACTGGGAATACTGTCATTTGCTGGGTTGCTGAAGATACTTGAATCAACATAATGCTTGAGCAGAATATCTACTCTGTGCTTATCACATTGCCTTTCCTGTGATAAACACCAAAATTCTGTAACACAAAACAGTAATGATTTTTTAGTTTGTAGCTAGCAAATAGATAATCTACAAGGAGAATGAGAGGCAGAATACAAATATGCTTACAAAATGTACTTAATTTGGAGAGAGACCCCTCCCTGCTATTTTAGTTAATTTTCTGGGAACTTTGTACATCTTTCTCAAAGTTCAAAGCCCATAAATTCATAGGGTCCTGGTGTTCTGAAGAAAACGAACAAGAGTCCATCAGCAGAGAAAGATGAAGAAAAATGACATCCAAAAAGACTATATTTTTCCTCCTAAAAATATGGCTTTAAGTGCTTCTTCTTAAAAATATTGATTTGAAAATTTAAATCAAAACTTGGCTTAGGTCAGTTACCCTGGGCAGGATACGAGCCCAGGGTAATAGCTTATTTAGCTATTTAGCTTATTTAGTTATTAATAGCTTATTAATAAGCTTATTAATAAGCTTATTTAGCTTATTTAGTTTAATGTTCTGTGAGTGTTCCTTCCTTCTGTAACTTGCCTGAAATCTTAGTCAGGAGTCAGAAATGGATTCAGAGGGCAAGACAATTCCAAGCCTTGCAAGCCCATTCCACCAACTTCCTGTAGGTGACATAAGAAATAACTACTTATCAGGCCTGCTCAGACTCTCTCCAGTTTCTTACCATCTTCTTGAACTGAGAGGGCCCAAGCCAGGACTAACAGTGCTGTCTACCTTCCAGCCTTCCTCTTGATCCACAGCTCAGGCTTCCAAAACTTTCCTCCACAATCTTGGGCATAGCAACAAGTCGAGCATTGTTGGTAGCACTGACATACCGTAACTGCCACTGCTGCTATCCCCTCCTTCATCCCTAGACGTGAGTTTCAGGCATTTGGCAAAGATGCACTGCAGTGTTTCTGAGGAACACTTGCTGTCACAGACTTGACTGTGTTGAGTTTATTTTGTCTGACTTCTGAAAGATTTCTGGAAGTCCTCCACTGGAGCTACATTGCTGAGCAAGGTTGAGGTTCTGTTTTGGCATAAAAACTTTTTAGTGGTATACAATAATTCTGTTAAAGAAAATTTCCCCTCCTGTTGTGAAGTACAAAAAATCTGTGTCCCATTGCATTTCATTGATTTATCTTTGCTACTATGGGTTTTGAATTGGTGCAGGACTGAGCAGTAGCAGTTAATCTTCTTAATTTCTCTCAATAAAACTGTCCTAAGAAAGAACCTAAACTTTTGAAATTTCTCTGTTTCCTCAAGCAAAGTCCTAATTGTATCATCATTCCCACCAAAAAAGCTTTGGTAACTATAATTACACAGTGTTAGAGCATGAAAATAATAAATATCACACAAGATTTTCCAGGATATTCAGTAGAAAAATTAAGTTCATTTTATAGTAACTATGTGAAATGGGTGGAGTGGGAATGTGTTAAAAAAAGTCATGGATACTACCTGAATGACTTTTCATGACTTTACATTGATTTAAGATCCTCTGTACCTGACAGTGAAGAAACCTGGGATATTTGGTAAGCATAAGACATTTTTGCAGATTAAAATACCTTGAAATTTCTACCTTACTGACATATTTTGATTTTGGCTTAAAAGTGGTAGCAGTGCTGGGTCATCAAGTCTGCCCTCTCTTCAGGTTCAGTCTGAAATGTATCTGAATTGTCCTCATATCTACCATACTTCTTCAGACCGTTTTAGTGGTCTATATGTCACAATCGTGCACACAAATATGCTGAAAATTTCCAAAAATTAATTTTTTCTAGTATTAAAAATATGCAGTCTGATCAAAGATAAAAGGATATTGGCAAGAATATTTGTTAACAATCAATTAAAAGGGAGTATTACAGTGCTTTTGGAAATACAGTTGCTAATAGGTTTGCTAATAGTTTCCCATAGATTGTGCTCTTTTCTACAAAGACGACAATCATCCTCATCTTCATTCCAGAAACATATTTCTGAAATACATAAATAGAAATTTATATTAATGTTAATTTATAATTAGTCCATGATTGCTCTGTTTCGATGAAGTTAAAGGCATATTAATCTAGCAATGTATTAGTTTTGCCTAGCAAAATTTTGACAGCATAGGGGTAACAGGGATGCCTTCTGTGAATTGCTGGTGGAAGCTTCCCCATGTCCAACAGAGCCAGTCCCAGGTGGCAACAGGAGGGATTTGACACTGGCAAAGGTTGAGCCCTTCAGCAATGGTGGTGGTGCCTCTGGAATGACAGATCCAAGAAAACAAGTATTGCACAGGAGCAATTGCAGCCAGAAGAGAGAGGAATATGAATGAGTGGGAGAAAGAGCCCTGCAGATACCGAGGTCAGTGAAGCTGACGGTTGGGAGCTGCTGCAGTCCCAGGAGCTGAGATTCCCCTGGAGCCTCTGGTGCAGTCCCTGGTTCAGCCCCTGCAGCCCATGGAGGCCATGAGTGAGCAGAGACCCCCCTGCAGCCCATGGAGGACCCCATAACAAAGCAGGGGGATGCCTGAAGGAGGCTGTCACCTAATGGGAAGACTGTGCTGGAGCAGTTTTGCGATCATGACCTGTGACCCTGTGGGGTACCCACACTGGGGCAGCTTGTTCCTGCAGAATTGCAACCTGTGGAAATGTTCCAAGCTGGAGAAGTTTGTGTAGAACTGCATCCCATGGAAAGGACTGTCTGGACTGACTGGAGGAATCTGTAGAGAACTGTCTCCCACAGGATGGACCCACACTGGAGCAGGGGAAGAGTGTGAGGAGCCCTCCCCCTGAGGAGAAGGAGTAGCAAAGACAACGTGTGATGAACTGACCACAGCCTCCATTCCCCATCCCTCTGTGCTGCTGAGGGGGAGGAGGTAGAGAAAATGGGGAGTGAAGTTGAGCCTTGAAAGAAAGGAGGAGTGGGAAGGTGCTTTAAGAATTGGTTTTATTTCTCACTATCCTACTCTGATTTCATTGGTAAAAAGCTAAAATAATGTCCCCAAGTCGAGTCAGTTTTGCCCATGACAGTCACTGGTGTGTGATCTCTCCCTGCCCTTACCTCAGCTCTTGAGTGTTTTGTTGTATTTTCTCTGCCTGCCCAGCTGAAGAGGGCAGTGATGAAGTGGTTTTGGTGGGCTCCTGGTGTCCAGCCAGGGTCAGCCTGACACGGGCAGCTAGAGGAAAAAAAATCTGATTCTTAAAAAAAAGATTTTTGAATATGAATATATTCAGGCTGTCTTTAGATTAACAACACCTTTGTTATGTGTATACTGAGTATATCCATTCATTAATTTAAACAAATTTATCAGAACCCAATTTAATCAAAATATGCTGATTTCTCATTTTTCAATATCTATTTGGTTAATAGTAGCTGAAATTAATCATTAATATAGTATTATAATGAATTACATTATCAAAGATTTTAACAAGATTGGCAATGTTTATGAGAGTGTTAATAAGTTATATTGTGTGTCAAGTCTGACCTACCTGGATATACTACTTTTTGTTTAACTTTTTATAAGAGTGTAACATTTTACATTCATATTTTACATTTTTATAAAGGTTTTAAATTTTAATGAAATGTAACAAGAAGAAAAGAGCCAAATATGCTCCTTAAGGTGACTCAGTTGTCTGGAGATAAATTTATTTTGGCTTCATGTATTTGTTCGTATTAATGTCCCTTGTATTTACAGTTTAGCTCTCTTGTTTACCAAAGACTATTTTTTTCTGTTTCCTGCGTTCCTGCTGTTATCAGGGGATTGATCTCACCAACAGATAAAATTTTCTTTTTTAATGATAAATAGGTGTGACATTTTACCTTGGAAGAGGCTTGAAACATTTTAAAGCTTTTGAACTCGTTTAGGTTGCTGGAAGCCCTCAGCTACCAATCAATGGGAGGTGAGAGTGACTAGCTGAAAGCAAAAAGCTCTTGGAAGAGTGTTTGTCCTGCTATGCCCATATGTGTAAGTGGCTTAGTTTATGTCCTGTATCTCAGAGTCACCTAGTGAACAACTGGAGATTAATTGCAGATGTCAAGGTCTTCAGTGAAAAATAGCTGATACAGCGTCATTGTTTTCTCTTAAGTAGAACTATACCTACTCAGTGATACCTTTTCCCATGCATTCCTTCTCCTTCTTAGAATACCTTTTGTGTCTTACAACTATTTATCATGTTTTCTAGTTCTTATTCTGACCTTTAATTCTAATGCTGGATGCTATTTCACAGAGCCTTTAGAGACTGCAGTAGTTTCAAAACTTCTCCACTGCCCAAGGACCAGTTGGGAAAAACAAAACCAAGAAAGCCTGTAGCAAAAAGTTCTGCTAGCAGTTAGAAGGAAAAATAACCCAGCACCATGAAATATCAGCATGCAGGCAGGAAACTGGAAAAATGAATGTGCAGGGTGGAGGACACACACCTCTGTGTGCCTTCCTCAGTGATCCATACTGACTCATCTGGATGTTGACTCCCAGTCCTAGAAACAACCTGAATAGGAGTGGATATAAGCAAAGCACAAAGTTCTGCCTTTCAAGACTATTTTCAAAAATAAAGTTCACTACCTATCTGTATTTCCTGTGTTCAAGCCTTTATGATGATACCTTTGAAAGTACTACCTTAAGAAAGTGCTTTTGACACTCCATCAATGGGAATGTTCCCATAAAATAAAACCTGTGGAAGTAATGTAGTGTTAGTGACACTTTATATTGTGCACATGTGTGGGGAGACTGATGTCTTTTTAACTCTGAGTGCTCAATATACTTGGAATCACAGAATCATTTAGATTGAACCAGAACTTTGAGATCCTTAAGAACAACATTATGGTATTAAAAGTACCATATCTACACATCTGCTAAACACCACCAGGGCTGGTGACTCCATTTCCCTGAGCAACCTGTCCCTTACACAGGCACCTGGTGGCAATTGAGACACTCAGATCCTCTGCCTGATTTCCAGTTGCTGTTCCATGGGTCTCCTTCAAGCCCTGTATCCTATCTGCCAGCTCCATGTAGATATCTCAGATAGTGCTGAAGGATTCAAATGTCCTTGAATGCCCTTATTTAAACAAGTGAATTGAACTCTGCATGAACATTTGCTCTCTAACCTGGACTTCATAGTTGTGCTCTTTCAGTGAATAATGGACAGAAATTGTGTACTTGTGAGGTAATTTTCTCGTGTCATCCTGAGAGAAGTCCAAAAAAGGAGGATTAATATCTGAAGGTATTTGTCTTTAGTGATGGTAAGCGACAGCCTTACGCTCATAGTCACCTCGGCTCCAGCCGTCTCCAGCACCCAACATGTTCATCTGGGCTGGTCATTCCAGGGTCCATAAATCACCACTAAAGAGAAATGGGCACTTTTAAGAAGAAATTGGTTTTACCTACTTTTTATTGTCTAGATGACATGAAGCAATAAATCCCACCCCAGATCCTTTATTTTTAGAAACCTTCAAACTTAGGTGAGATTAATCCTAGATATACTCTTAAGAGAAAAACTTTCCTTCGTTTGTCTCCCACTGGTTGAACTCACTACAGAAAAATGCAGATACAAGACCTCAGATCACAATGACTACAGAATATTCACAAAATGACAGGTTAATAATACAATTGAGTATAAATTCTGAGGGTGTAAGTGGGATGCTTGTGTTGTATGGTCTGTGTTCCAGCTCTGTCTACAGGGGTGAATTTCACCTTGTGAATGAAATCTTGATTATACAGCTTCACACAGCTGTGGGATGAGAATTATATAATTAACGGTGAGCACTCAAATCCCAACATGTAGATGCACACCTGCCATGCAGTAATGGGAGTGAATTTTCTTTTAACTTGCAAGTATGGGCTAGTGTGGACCACACTGTGATTTTTTCCTCTTTCCATTGGCAATGGAAAAAGAGGAGTGGAAAAAAAGTAGTCTTTATTACAATTTTTGCTAGCATTACTCTTAATCTGCCTTCTTAATTAGTCCTGCTGTGTGGCTGAGACTCCACATAGGCTATCATGCCACAGGGAAGACCTATACATTATAATATAGCAATTATATTATTTAACCTCACACTTTCCAGCATGAGTGGCTGATTCTATCTCTCATGCTGCAAGCATTTGTATCTGGCAGATACCTGGCTGCTGCTTTTAATGACTGTAACTTGGGGTTGGTCCACTCTCTTATCCAGTCCCTCTAGCCATGATTGGAATGAAAAAGGTTAAAGGGGAGCAGTCAATGAAATAAATATTTTTTAAATTCTTTTTTATACCTTATACTTTCAGGATTCAAGGTCTTGGTGGCTGGGAAAACTATTAAAAAATAGAATTGACTTTTAGAACTTGAGGCTTTATTTCTAAAATTCAGAAGTTCCTGCCAGGATTATTTGGCATATTTTTTGAGATATTTCTTTTGAGCTCTGTCACTTCAGTGGTCTCAAATATGCATGAGATAACTAAACATTAATTTTTAGTATTTCTGATTTTCATCTGCTGTGTTTTTTGCTCTGAAATTACTAATTTATGGATCTGCTTTTGCCACAGAAAGTAGAGATTTTCCTTTTTATCTGGCATATTTTGGTACATAGTTTTAGACTTACAGTGTCTCATAGTCCAGATGCTGAAAAAATGTCTGCCATGAACTTTGGTATTCAGCTTTTGACAGCATGAGAGGATCTTCATGATTGAGTAGACTGTGAACAGTCACTAAAGAATTATGCACATCAAAAATTCATAAACCCATGCAATAAAGTTTATCAGAAACTCACAGTTAACACTTTTTATCAAAACTGACTATATAAAGGTTTCAACGTTAGCAATATTCTTAGGGGATCAGTGAAGTGTTTAACTGATTTCAGAAAGTCAGGTTTAGTCTAGGTGACTGTCATTCACATGTACCCATGTATGTTAGCACAGGATTTGTGTTTTTATTTTAAATTACTTTTCACCTCTTTCATAGAAAGTAGGATATCACATTTCATCTTCCTAAAACCCAAAGCGAGGGAAGAGAGCAAGCTCCAGTTCATACACATAGAAGCCATGCACTGAGAACATCTGCTTCAGAGTATTATATGTTTCTGTCCTTTTTCATTTCTCTTAAAACTATTCATTAATTTTGTGATTCTCCAGATTCCTTGGGATTACGTGTGAAGCTCTGTTTTATTGCATCTGTAACAGTGTACTGCAAAAGGGTGAAGGTTGTCAATTCAATGTTAAATACCATCTTGGGTTACAAATATTCTTTCCTCATTCTGCTCCCAAAACTGAGCTTTCCTCTGTGCCTTTCAAGCTATTCAAGTTACACTGCTTTTTTATTTGGATGCATGCTCAACACGCCATCCTTCTGCCAGAAATGAGATACTAATGTGACATAAATAGGAGATATTATCATATCAGAGAGATGTACACAAGTCTAAACTGCTAAATTGTCTTCTTATCATGTCATTGAATAGGCCTTATTCTTTGTCCATCTTTAGGTGTAAGAATTCATTGATTCATTTCTAAAATGAAGAAAGTAAATTTAAATACTATAGAAATAATCCTGTCTACTTATAGAAGCATAATGCAATATCAAATTTCACTGAACTTAGTTTAAATACCATTTTAAGGGAATTTCAGTTTTAAAAGCATTTAAATTTTTGCTATTATACCCTCACCTGTCTCAAATATTCTAAATAAGATATTTAATTTTGTTTGGTTTACTCTCTTTGCCTTAACAGTTTCTTAATCTTTCAATTTAGAATGTTCTTTAAAAATAAGTATTTTTCATTTTTATGCTATCATAAACTTCAGTTTGCTCCAGGCTGACTTCATATGAATGTTTCAGTTCATGTAAAATTTCAAACTTTTGGTTTGATTCTGAATAAAAGTGGCAGTTTTTCCACTTTCAAAAACTGCATTGAGGCTGCAAATTTCTTTTTTTTCTTTTTTTCTTTTTTTTGTGTGTTGTGATTAAAGGACTGTCATGTGTTCAGTGGGTTTCTACTTCCATACTGATTCCTACTATCAAGTAGTTCAGAATGACTGGCAGGTACTAAGCATGCATCTACTGGGCATCTGCAACCATGTGAGGTCAAATTCATCCCAACCCTGTAGGAACTGGAAAATGTCAAGTCTCATACTGCCTTCTATGGCGGTGAGGAAGAAATCTGTGGTATGACATAGCAGAATGTGGCCAGGGCATTTGGTTTCTGTTCACTCTTAGAATTCATAGTTTTGATGTGGAATCAACCCAGCTTTTCTAGGCAGAGGCAATCATTAGCAGAACAAGAAAGATTCCAAGGAAGAAACAGATTAAATATATACACCTTCACTGCTTCAAATATTCATTTTGGGAAGGATCCTGAGAAGGCAAAATGAATTGTGGTGGATCCAGGGCAGTAAATGACAGGCAGAAAGGGGCTGTGTAAAGTGACAGAGCAGTGTGGTATGCATAGCAAGGAATTCTCTGAAAAGTTTCCAAAGTACATCTGTTTTTGTGACCTTGTGCTAAATCTCATGGTCTTGGACTCTTAACACAGACACTGACAGACATTAGTAGGGAATCCAGAGCTTGGGAATCCATGTGGAGAATTCAACTGCAGTCCTTTACACCAGCTAAGTGTTTTATCCACCTGTCCTAGGTTACAATGTAAAATAGTGCCCAAGGTTTGTATTCTATCCCCATGAGCCGTTGGAGCCAAGGTGGGGCAGTGTTTTTCCTTATCTTCTGTTAACGAGCCTAACAATGCCTTGCCCCATGACTCATAGATAACTTCCTCCGGGAGTTATCTCTGTTTAATGGGCCATCAAGGACCCACTGCATGACTCATAGAATGAGATCAGCCCATTGGGAGATGCTCTGCCCAGGGGGAGGAGCCAAGCATTCCCACCTGGATAAATCCAGGGTTTGGGACAGCACAGGCAGCTTTTATCCACTGGACTCCCAGAGGAGACAAGAGCTACCAGACCTTTCTACAAGATCACTGCTTCGACAAGACCATCTCATCTGGACTGCTGCTACCACCCTAACAGGGTGTCAGGTATTCTGACTCTGTCAGGTTTTTTTGCACTATTACTTTTATTTTACTTTCTCTTATTTCTTTTCTTTTCCTCTTATTAAATTGTGTTTCTGACTTGGAGTCTTTCACTGGTTTTGCTTTCAAACCAGCACACCACCAGACATCCATGCAATATATTTGATGACTCATTCCTTCACTTGACCCACGAAGGAGTCAGACAAATCCTCTTCCATTCCTTCAGGGTCTCCACCTGAGCAGCATTTTTCAGGCACCCACATTTAAAGATGAAAATCTCTTGACAGGAACTATATTTTGTATTTTTACCATTCCAATGTGCTTTTTCCGAAGAAAGAAATTAACTCCTTTATATGGATCATAAGGATGAAAAATACACTAAGTGTTTATTGTGTGCATATGTGTGTGTGGGTAGCTACAGAGGACTGAATAGTAAATGAATATGTATGCAACACTAGGGTGACATCTGATTGAAATCAATTCCAAGTGAGCAGTGAGCTGTTCCATATCACGGGTTACTGATGCACATGCTCGTCCATGGGCAGAACATTTTGTTCATACAAGTCCCATTTGCTGTGTGAATCTATCAGCAGATCATCCAGCAGTGACTGCTGTTTAAATTGCTGATTTCTTTTGCTGGTCAGTGGGCCTTAACGACTTCAGGACAGAGGACCCAGAAAGTATTTTTTGCTGTAATTTTGTATAGAGGAACCCCATAATAAAAAGAATAATTTCACTTGCTCTCTGTAAGATGACATGCAGTTGTCACTGGCACAAAAAAAAAATAAAAATTGCTTCAGGGGCCTGAACTGCAAATGCAAACTTTTCCTGGGATGAATTTAGTGCTTGTGATTCCCCTTTAGCTCCAGCACCACTAAAAGTCAGCTGGTAGCGCTGTGAAGATCGCTGAGCTTTGTTTTCCAAACCTGAAAAAGACAGAGTAATTTACCAGATCCCTAGCAATGGGTGACATTGGTTAATATGATATCCATTCCAACTGCTGTGAAAATTTAGGTAGGCAGAATGCAATTTCTCAAATTGGAATTTGGCCAAGACACTGGGGATATACTGTTGTTACAAGGGCAACGACATTTTTAATGCCACCTGAAATCAACAATCCTTTGTAACAGCTATTCACTTACATATTTTTTTCAAAAACTGTTTTTGAAAACATCTCTCAGTAGTGTCTCAATTAAAAAAAAAACCAAAAACACAAGACCAAAACTAAAAACAAAACCGACCCCCCAAACACTGGAGATTTATAATTTGTCATCTTAGTTATGTATGGTCCTTCCATAGTGCTCAGCTGGTGTTGTGCTCCTTACCCTATTGTAAGAGAGTAGTTATGCAGTAGTTTTAAACATGAAATTTCATTTGTGAGAAATCATGGTATTTCCATGTTTTCTCTTCTGAAATAAAGTTAAGACAACATATAGAGCCTTCTAATGGAATGAGAAGTTCAGAGTAAAAAGTTTCCCAGGCATCTGGATCAAGGCAAAAAATGTGATTCTATTGAATCAAAAGTAGCATTTTGGTTTCTTGATAAAAGTTGAATATTTTGTTCAGACTATCCTCTGTGTCTGCCTGAATCTGCTCAGCCATTTCAGAATACAAACTGAGTCACTCATACTTCCATATTTTGCCCAGGTTTTATGTTAGGGCTGAGCAACATTTCTGAGAATAATTTTCATTTTTGCCTGTTTGCACAAGAGATCTAACTTGGGTTGGCTTAGCCACAACCTGTGAGATTCAGGTCTCTCCCCTCCATCCTGTCATGGCTCTTGTTTTTCCTTAGGAGCAGAAAGGAATTCCTGTTTCCACAATGATTTTTTATAATTGTAACATTTCCACCCTTTCTTTCATGGTATTTTTGGACACTGAGAGCACAACGGGGCCTTTTCAGACTACAAGGAATTGGTCAGCCACCTATATTGGTAGAACAAAGATAAAAAGGACTGAATACATCAATGTTCTTCAGTTTTTAAGTATTCAATATATTGATGTCCCCTTAAAAAGGGATGTGAGCAAAAAAACCCCAAACCCAACCGTAATGAATTTCAGTTCTAGTTGAAAAAACAATTGGACAGCTATGATGAATCATCTCCTATAAAAAGAGAAAAATACTGCAACTTTTTATTGTTTCCACACCAGACACAGCATTGCTGCTCTGAAAAACCTGTGAGCTGGGGAGGTATTTTGGGGGGGGTACTGACATGTAAATAAATCCACTGAATATTTTCCTCTGCTCTGGACTTCCCAACATGGAATTGCCATGCAAAAGAGCTCTTCAAGCAGGAAAACGAAATAAAGAAAACCCCACACCGGTGTGTTTCAAGCTGCTCAGTTTATTCAGGATGGAGCCAGATCTAAAGAGACCAAGTCCTGCAGCCTCGTGACTGACACCCACCTGCCTGAAGAGAACAATCTGTGTCCTTTTTTTCTCATGAAAGCTGCCTCGTTAGTGCTTTGGGCAAAGCATGCAGCTGGAATTGCTCTGCAGTGTCTCGGGGTTTGATTACAGCAGGACACTTAAGGCTGAAGGGATGTGAGTAGAGGTCTGACTGATAGCTTGGGTCCACCCCTGCTGTCCTTGGATCTTGGTGATGCTGCTGTGGAAGTGTGATAATGCTGGATAATCGAATCAACGAAAGTCACAAAGTGGGAAGGCATGTGGGTAAATTTTAGATATTCTTTTTTGTGAGTCTGGACACAGGGCTCTAATGATGGACAATAAATCTCAGTTTAGTCTTCCAGTAATTCTTAACCTCTTCTGAGAGGACAAGATTGATTTTTATTGCTACTTGAGATGCATGCAATTCAGAAGCAACTCCAGTAAAGCCAGACACATAAGCTTTCAGGCGATGAAGTCAGTATAAAACTGGTTAAAGGAAGAAAATATAAAATCTGTAACTTTATACTGTGCTTACAAAGTACTACATATACAGATTTGCTACTTTTTGACAAGGTAATGCTAATGCAAAGAGATGATATTGCAGTTTTAAGCCAAACTTCACTTTTACATAAGCTGTTAACTTATATTAGCTTATCAACCTGACTTCTTCTGGACTACTTGAACAAGTGGAATTAACTTCTGTACAAATTTTTGATATTAGTTACTATAGTGAACACACTTGAAAAATAAAACTGTTAAAAAATTATTGATAAAAAGAAAGCTTAACAGACTTTCTGATTTGAAATCTTCAGGTGAAAAAGTCAGAATTTTTAACAGATTGAATTTGTATTATGTTGGACTTTAAAAAAGATATATGTTGTCCCAAAAGGAAAATAGAAAAATATTACTGAATCTTGTAGGAATGCTATCTTTTTGTATATCATCTGTAGGTGGGAAAAAAAAGTATTGGTCTCTGAAACCCACAGTTCTCTGGCATTTTTATGAATACACATTTTAGTAACGCTGGAGAGATCCTGTACAAGTTGGAAGCTCAATGTAGATTTGCAATGATGCTCCTATAACAGCTTAGCATTCTTATGTACATATAAATACTAACACTAAGTACTAAGACATCCAATTACTCTATTTAAAGTATCTCAGTAAACAAATGGGAATCCTGGAGTTAAAAACTCTAGAAATATATTTCCCAAATATTTCTGCATGCTTTGTATGTGTATATATGCAGACATGAGTGTTGAGTTTCTATACTGATGGTAGCTAAAGACACAGGTGTGTAAATTAAAGTGCAGAAAAACCTCGTGAGTAGAGCCTCACCTGCCATGTTAACAAGTTCAGTCTGCCATTTCTGTTTCCAAACAGATTACTAAATATCCTGTCAAACAAAAACAAATTAATTTTTTGATGCCTAATTATTTGCAAAGGAGGGTGATAAACAGGAAGATGAAATATAAGTGGAAGGAACTTCTGAGAGCTCAGAAATGTAGGAAAAATAGTATTCTAAACAATTTCAATCCCAAATTTCTGTGCCGCTTTCTAACATTTTGAAATTGTGAAATAACCACAGAAATGGAAAAAGAAGGGAACAAGCAGCATTCATTCCACATACTACTCACTTCTGAATGACAGAGCTACCCTTGAATTTGATGTGCAACAATAGATGGATGAACAAATATATTTTCAGGACTAAAGGGACCCATTTTTTTCATAGTTGTCATGTAGAGCTTATTCTATATATTTTTGTTCTGAGGTCCACTAAAAATTCAATTATTCAAGAAATATTTCAAATAAAATTAAATATTCATTTATTTGGAATTATAGCCAAACAAGTGGCTATCTACACACTGCATTTGGTACATAGCAATACATGCAGTAAACAAATATAAGAAAATCAGTTAAATCCTGTTAATATTAATTTTTTGTCATGCCTTCTGTTTATGGAGTAAGTCAGTTTTTTAAAGGTTCAAAAGAGTCTCTTTTGCTATTGAGATCACTTACTCAATATTGACCTTGCTTTTTCTTTGGAGTAGTAGCAAATCAAAATGACTGTAAAATATTAGGAATTACTTAAGACTGAATATAATTTTTATTGTTGACTACTCATCATGGGGTCAGCCTCTCTTCTACTGTTCAGCATGTTCCCTGAAGATTTATTTGGAATTATATCTTCATTGAAAAATCTTGTCTTGTTGACACAGCAGTACTTCCTATAATGAAGATCAAGCTATTTTCAATGTATTTTCTCAGGATATTTTTAGTGGTGAAAAATATCTCTCTTCAGCTGAGAATAAGTTACTCTGCAAGGTAGTAAAGTGAATAAAAATGTATACTGGCAAGGCCTTGCGTGGGTAAGAGGCTACAAAAATGCCCAGGTATTGCTCCTGTGAGTGAAAAAGAACCTGCACTTAACAACCTGCTCAAGTGAGGGGACTTATTGAGTGTTGCACTAAGTTATGATTTGGAAAGGCATTGATCAGACTCAGAGCTAATTCTTTCACTGTGCTTTATGGGAGTGGGATAAGTTCTCTTCCCATTGAGCTGATGGTAGCTCTGCCATTGATTTCATTTGGAGTAATAGCATCAGTCCAAGTGTCTTTTGCAGCACAATAAAGTACAGTTTATTTAAGTGCATGAGAGGATTTTCCGAGACAGCAAAGCACATGGGCTACAGAGAGTAGAAGCAGCAAATAAACCAGACAAGTAAGACAAACATTCCAGGCTTTGTTCTTTGTAATCCACCAGTTTCCTTTATCTGTTGTTTGCAAATCCCAGTTTTTTCATCTCTTCAGTTGTTAACTGCCCATACCTTCTTTATTCAGTCCATATTCCTTGTCTAATTACTGCTTTTCTTCCTAAAGAACTTTGTAATATTTTTACTCCTCAGAAGTTTAATCTTCCTTCTGTTCTTTTTCTTTTTTTTGCCTGTTGGGTTGTTTCATTTTCTACCTTATCAGATCATACTACCTGAATTTTTGAAATAAAGACTTTCTCACAGCAGTGTTCCCTCTGAGCTCATCCTCATTTTTGAAGAGGGAAAAAAGGAAGACCAGGAATACCTGGGGAGATACAAACAGGTTCTTCCCACCAAGATCTTGCCCAACAGGATCATTGAGAAGATCTTCCTGTAATTTATGCTAAGGCACAGGATCTTCTACAACAGGGTTACAGTGTTGGGGCATAAGGAAAGAGCAACTGACATCACCTACCTCGACTGCATTGAGTAGCTTCGAAATTCTCTGATCTCGTCTTTCCACCTGCCAATTTTTGGACAGTGCTTGAAAAATAGAAACAAGAAAATGATGGATAAAATAAATAGTAACAATAATTAAATAAAAACCCATCCAGCAGAACTTTCAGTTGCAAGGAAACAAAGAAGTGCAGTACAGCAGATGTTGAATTCTCTGATGATATCATAGATATTAGAAATGGATACTGACATGCAAGTAGTGTCAGTAAATGCATATTACTTTTCCTTTCAATATGTTTGGATCACTAAAATCTCTAATTAGCATTTGAGTGTTTCCTAGTCTTTGTGAAATTTTGAAAAACAATTGTAGCAACCCAAAATATTTTCTTGCTCTTGATGAGATAACAATCCATTTCCTAGGGAAGTTGGGTTTTTCATGGTCACTATCAACAAGAAGAGAACAGAAACTTTGTTTTCAACTATGAGGAAAATAGGTCCCTTCTGGTTTTCCTAGTTTTAATTTGCACTATATCCTTTCCTACATTCTTCTGGGGTTTGGTTGCTAGTTTTCTTTAACTATTATACTTATTCTGATTATTTCAGGCAATTCTTTAGAATTCATATTCCTAAACAAATTATGCATTTTAATTCTTTTACCATTCTTGTTTTAATTTATACCCAGCTAACCTCTTTTTCAAGTATGCATTTTGTTTTCTTTTGAAGAACATCTGAATGATGATTTTTTGCACTTATGAAAAAACATAAAATTTTACTCCAATTAAAAATTAACAGAAATCCTTTAAAATCCAGAAAAGAGTCAATGTTATATTTTTTTATTTTTGCAGAACTTTTTTTTTTATATTTCCCCATAAATATTTTTCCACAGTGATAGGATAGAATAGTAAGTAACAAAGAAAATACCATTCCTCCTATTATTTAATGGAGAGCTTTCAGTGTCAGACAAAAAGTGATAGAAACATAATGGGAACAATACTGGGTGGCGTTGGTGGAAATATGAAGAGATATGGATAATTAATTGTAATAGCAGTAACAAAATTACTTTCAGCCTACTTAGTTATTGCAAAAATTGCCCAACATTTATGTTCTTCAATCTTCCTGAAAACTTTAAATTATGTTCAGTAGAATATATTAAGAAAGCTATAGATTATTAAGCTGTTTTGCCTTCACTGATGTTGAGATAGCAGCAGAGCTCACTCTGAAACTATTTGAGGCAAAATTATAAAATAATTTCACAACATCATGTGGATTACCTTGAATCCTAGAAGTAGAAAACTGTGACTAAAATTATGATACTATTACAACAGCCTAATTTTCATATGTCTCATTTATGTATCAGTGGTAGGAGATTTTAAAGAAAATTTCTGGGGGAGTACATGTAGCAGTTTTAAGATGTGTTTGAACTAGAACATCTGCATTATATTAAATCAATCCTCTGATTCAGAAATCATCACCAGTTACAAATGGTTATGCCAAAAATATTTTTTACTCTACCCGAATTTTTGGACAAAGAGTTTGAAAACATTACACCTCATCTTGTTCTGTCTTAATAAGGTATTGATTAATACTTCTATGAGGCTGTTTGGAGCTATGTAGGAGAAGTTCCCTGAAGAGCCCTGGGACAGTTGTCTGCACACAGGGACATACCCAGTCATACTTCTGAGCACATTTCACCATAGGACATTAGTAACATATTGAAGGAGTTAGTGGATTGAACAAAGTGTACTGACATAAATCAGTGTGCTCTAATCTTCCTTGCAGAGTAACAAAGAGGGCCATGAGCAATTCTACCTTAGTGTCTTGATGAGTCTATTAAGTTCTTTTTCTACAACTGTAAAATTATTAGAAGGAACCATGAGATATCATCACCACAGAAGAAAATAATTTGAATGCATGTAATGATAAATACTCCTTATGTTAGTGCCAATGAAACTATTTCCATCTTGTAATAGAGAACCTGTTTAAAGCAGCTTCCCAAAGACAAATCGAGGTAAGGCGGAAATGAAATTAGTATGAAGGACAAAGTACTGCAAAAGATTAAAAAAATTACAATGTCCTTCCATATAGGGAGTCTTCTTTTTTTTCTCAAAACCCCTCTTAACTTCGAGGCCAGCCTTTTTTGTCTCTGATTTCTGTTTTCTTTGTTTTATTTAGCAATCAGCCAAATGGTTTTACTTCAGCTACATTAATTTTTAGAGAAATTCAGTTCTGGTAGTTGTGCAAAGGGCAATGATTTTGAGAAATGCAGCTAGATTGGGATGTGCTAGTCCTGCTAAGAAGCAAAGAAGAACAAGAGCATGTCAAGCAACTGCTTCAATCTTGCCAGTGACTTTGAACTTAATCAAAATCAACTCCAAAAGTTTCAGCAGAATGGGAGTTTCCCTGTACCTGTAAAATAAAAATGGTAGACAGAGTAAGTGTTCCTATCTTTTAAACTAGTTATGAGCAGTAATATCCAAGGCTTTAATATGGCAGAGGAAGGTCATGTGGCAATTCCTGGACTGAAATTTAAACAGCCCATCATTTGAAAATCCTTGCATCTAATGCTTCCATACTGGGACTGATTTAAAACAAACTTGACACTAACAATGTTGAAGCTACGGCTGAGTTGGTTTCAATAGATTTTAAAAATAATTTCTTAAATAATGCTTATTCAAAAATAATTTAATTTTTCTCTACGGATCATTCTGCTAGTTTAAAACGAAACTTGTCAATATTTATGATATTCATACGTGTCATGAAGAATTCTTTTAACTGTTATTGTCCATTCTGAAAATAAAAACAAAATCAAGCCTAGAAATACTGCAAATTGTTTTTCTTATTATGTGACTTCTTCTTTTCAATATATTCTAGTTCTTTCTTTATTATATTTAAGGCAGAAGCAATAAAAAGCAATTGTTTTCATGAAAGATGTGACTTATATATATTTCTTCAGAACCGTATTCATGAGAACAATGCCCAGGAGATGGTTTAAAAGCTACATAATTTCAAGACACACACACCTTCTGTTTGGCTTGAATTCTGTACATTTTACAGACATTTACTTGATTTAACTTCACTGCTAATACACTTAAATGAGGTGTGTGTATGTGTGTGCATGTGTGTGTGTGTGTAACATTTGCTGCTAATGAACAGGGACTTTTCTACTGCAGCATTTCATTATAGAGAGCAATTACACAAAGAGCATGTCAAATATATTATACTTTTAGTGTGAAGATACAGAAAATCTAAGGGAAGACATCTTCCCCGTGCTGGGTTCTGAACAGATAATTTGAGAGATTCCCAAAATAGATAAATGGAACAATTACAAAGAAAGAAGTGGAAAATAAGATTTAAAGGTAAGAATGTTATCTATTTGTATATGGGACAAGGCACCACCTTTTCTCCAGATAAATCAGCAGTACTTTACAAACTATGAACCTTTTGAAGAATGTATGGATTCAGATCTCATATAATTTTAAAAATCTTGTAAATATTTGACCCACACTGATTTTAGTTGGAGCAGATGCCTAAATTTCTTTTGGGAACCCTTCACATTGCATACCAGAGTTTTAAATTATTTTTCTTCAAATAAGAAAATTATGTGAGTAGGTCATAAATATGTAGATATATATCTGTATGCATATATATGTGTGTATATATATACAAATTCATCTTTTCAGAGCTGGAGGCCAAAAGTTTAATATACAGTACATTTAATTAAGTGAAAAAATATACAATTTGTATTGAAATTCAATATATACACATTTGACACATATTTCTTAGTAGAAGAGTTGAGAGTTTTTCTTTGTATATTACTTTATTAGTTGATCAGACAGAAAATAAACTGGGAAAGACCTATTTTTATCTAATAAAATACAAATTTTAACATACATTATGAAAAATTAGTTGAAATGTTATAACATTTTATTATAAATACTTGCAGAGTTTAATGTTATAATGTTTTATTATAAATACTTACAGAGTCTTTAGTTCTGGCCAGATCCTATTTGGTCCAGTTTGGAAATAAATAGCAAATAAGAAATAAGAATTGTATTTATCTCAGTACATGCAAACACCTACAGTATTGACAACTGTGCTTGAGTAAGTGTCCATATGCTGCTTTTGAGAGGTATGGACAAAACCTCTTACTAGAAGTGAGGACATCATTAATTTAATCCTGAATGGACATACAAAAAAGACTGTAGAATATTTCTACCTATGTCTCGACACTGACTACAAAAGGACATCCATATGATGAGGGTAGAAAAAGGGTTAGGAAAGATAACTGACATTATCCCCTCACAGGAGTGGGATACATTTCCTTAAAATCAATCTGACATGCATAATTAGCAATGCATCATGGAAGCTCTCATTTTATCATTTCTTTGCCTGCTTGGTATGTGGCAGTTCCATAATAAAGCTGGGCTGGACTGTTTGATTTTCAGATATTTGCATATAGAAATACCTTGGAACAAAGTTTCTGGTAATGTGAGGCAGAATTTAGTTTATTAATTTTTATTTTTTTAGGAATACAGGAGAATTTAGGAAAAAGGAGAATTTATTATAGTATAGTAATTCAGAGATTTCTTTTATAAAAACAGACACTAGTATTTGGGCCCAAAGTACTGTCTTTGGTATTTTCTCTATTAACTTAAGGGATACCTCTGCCAGGCAAGAAAAATCACTCACTTCTAGATGCCAGTCAATTACTTTAAGAACTGCTGGAGAGTTTCACTTCTGAATAATTAACTTTTTGGCTCTCAAAAGTGACAAATTGTCTAGCATGTAACTTGAAAGATCATGTGGGAAAGTGAAATTTAGCACTATTTAAGATTTCCTGCCTGGAAAGAATTGATTTGTTCATTGCTGTAGAAGATGAACTGAACACCAGGTTCATGTTCCTGGTGAAGCATTCACCATATGCTCTTGTTATTTTCTCTAAGAGTAGCATCAGACAGTCCCTTTGGAATTTGAAAAGCCTGTTGTGCAGGGATTAGCACCGCATTTTCATTCTACAAACATTCTAGAAGTAGGTTCTAGATAAGACAAGTAGAGGGTGGCTCTTTTATATAATTCCTCTGGAGTTCCTGATGGCATTCATGAAACTGACTTCATGTTCATCAGAGCAGACCAAGATCCTCTCAGATGTTTGCAGGCACTTCCTATAGAGTTGAAGGTTATTCCAAACACAGTAGTAACCAAGAAACCAAAATAATAAATAGCTAGTTTAGCTAATCACAAAATATTCTAGCATAAATATTGTCTACAAAGTAAAAAGTTAAATACCGAACCTTGGAAAAACAAATTCAAGCACTTAAAAAATGTCTCAGAGTTAAGAAATTGGAAATTCAGCTTCTTAAAAATGTCCATTTTGACATGTTTTTGACTACACAGCAGCACTCTCTAAGACATGAACATTATAGATTGACTTGTCTCATCTTTTATCTCCCACCAATATACGATGCATTATGTTCAGAAACAGACTTGATGATGATGATGAGGGTGATGGTGATAGGTTGGGAATTTGGAAATAATTTTATTGAATGGTGTCTGAAAAAAATGCCCTTATTTTGTACATATTGTTGACATTTTCATAGATGAAACAAACACCTGCACGCACAAACAATCCTAGCCCACAGAAATGCAAAGTTTATGAGTTTGGACATCTGTGTTTGCTAACAGTTGTCACCATAATTTAGAGAGTCTTGGGAAGCGAAGGGTTATGGAATTAATCTTGACACATATTTCTGAAGGTGAGTTTTTTTCTGTAGACTGTCTGCTGTATGTCAGTGCGTGTGTGTATATTTTATTAAAATGTACAATATATTAAGGCATAAACTATTAAATTTAAACATGGATATTATTTTCTATTTGTACAGGTCTAAATTTAGGAAGACATTTAAATATTTATCTATCATGCTTTCAATTACTTCACTTGCTGTATATTAAATAATTTTCCAAACCAAGAAAACTTTTTCTGTCTCAGGGTCAGAAAGACACTGTCACTAGCTCTGCAGTTATTTCTTTCTATCAGCTGATACAATAAAGGATGCATATTTCCCCAAGGTCACTCAAATGTTGTTCTATAAAATTCAGTGATTTCATTGGCTGGCTAATTGATTTTCAGAGGAGAATCAAAAAATGACCATCTCATTAACTAGCAGAGCTTAGCAGCCAGGATCCACTGGTTTGGGCAGAGGGAGAGAAAAAGTCACAGATGGAAAAATATAAAAAAAAGTAAACAGAAAATATTGCAGCCAACAACTCCAGTCATTATTCAGTTTTCTCCAACTTTTACTTTAAGGCCTTAAAGAAGGATTTTTAATCTCAGCCCTTTTCATTTACAGTGGCAGGTAAAGCAAATATATAAAATGCTACATTGGTAGCAGAGCAGGTTGTTTTGTTTATTAAGTCAAAGTGAAATGTTGATTTACACTAAGAACATAAAAGCAAAGGGGGAATGATTACAGCTTCACTTTGGCTGCTCAGTTTCTAATAATCTTCTACATGTAATGAGACTGGGGAATGGAGAAGCCTTTTCCTGACAATGCTGGCAGCAGGATAACTTCTACATGCTATTGATTTTTCTTCATTGATTGTAATCTTCCTCTTCCTGAGCATCTGTCTTTGCTTCTCTGACATATTGAGCACTGAATAGTCCCTGAGTAATTCTTGAACAGTTTGGGATCATTTTTATTTTCACAAGACAGTTGAGACCAATGGAGTGATTTATGTGTACTTTGGAAGGCAAAACAAAACAGTACTTCTCTGTGAATAACTACGGACACAAAGATTATGGGTTTTTTTAAAGCATCCCCCTCTTCCCTCCTGTCCAACCCCTCCTTTACTTCCACACTCCAATAATTTCATAAGTATCTGCCAAATCATGTAGAGGAGAACACTAAAGCATAAACAGCTCTCACAGCTGTGATTTCAGCCATGATTGATGATGAAATACCACTGGAGGGATAGCAGGAAAATGAATATTTATTAATGATATAAAGTGCCACTGGTTTAAAATCCAGCAAGATCCATCATTTTATATCCATGGGATGTATGCATTGAAAGCAGAATGTTCAATAAAAGGAGCCAAATACTTTAGTCAAAACATAAGTAATTCCAGTGGGCTGCTGATTGAATTCCTGCCATAAAGTGAGCTAACCATAGTGGTTTTCATAAAGATTTTATTCCCACTTTAGCTGCCATTAAGATTACATGAATAGTAGGTCATGTAGGCCTAGACTAGAAAAAAAATTGCAGTAGCAATAGTTTTAGCATATTATAAAAACACATAGCTATCCACAACTATCATCCACATACTAACATGCAATTTACAATCACTCTCTGCAAAGGCTCTGCAATTGTTTGATGTGTAACAGTTGGCTTTTTCTGCCATGACTTCATTAACTTTCATTTTATGAAGCTGATGGGTCAGATAACCTGTACCACACTGCTACAGGCAGCTTTGCATATTTTTTTATTCACAGCAGAATTTTGCTCTGAATGATCCCAGTGTTTCAGAAGTTAAATAAGGCAATTTCTGGCTTATCTGATATGCAAAAGAGATTTTTTTTTAAATTTTATTTTGCAAAAGGAAAAAGCTATACAAAGCAATCCTTATGTCTTTCTCTTTAATGTGGGCATGATTAGGAAGCATTGTCCTATGTTGATTCTTTTTTTCCCTCTGATGTTTTTGCAGTCTGTTATATGGGATGAGCTTGTTCAGACAGTAAAAAATGTAGCTGATGTGTTGACAGCAAAGGAGAAATTGACTGATGGAATTCAGCTGCATAATTTAACATACAGCTTTCAAGTCAGGCTGGAAGTTCCAGAATGTTAAACTTTGGCTAATGGATAGCACTGAGAAAGACAGGGTTCAGAGGAGGTCTAAAAATGGATCAAAACCATACTCATGGCTAAAAATGCAAGAAAAATGTTTATTTAGTTTATTTGGGGGAAAGAAAAAGAAAATAAAGTAAACATATAATTGTTGCTGTTGGGTTTAGGACATTAAGAAACAATGCATGCACTCTACACACAAGAGGAGGATCTTTATGTTGAATGAAATTAACAGCAAACAATGGAGACCAAGTCATCTCTTCCCTTGGGTCCTCACTGGCCTTGTAAAAAAGCTTCACCAGATCACTGGGTTCATTGTTATTTCACATGTTTGCAGCCCTCACTGGAATGTCACCTGCCTTTGCATTTATTACTCTGTTACCTGGGCTTTACAGTTGCCTGAATAATGAGCCCAAGGGACAAGGGCAGGGCCTGGGGCAAAAAAAGAGGGAAAAGGGGAAAGAGCTTTGGTAGTTAATGGTGGCTAAATCCCAGGACACCAGATGATGTCTCTTGTGCTCAGTGTAAGGATTAGCAGCTCCCACTGCCAAGATTTGCAAAGAAAAGCCTGGCGCAGCTTTCTGGATCACAGGTGGAGAAACAATGTGAAAATCACTTTTTTATAAAAATAGACCTGCCATTTATTGACCTTTTGCCATATAGTTGCATTAAAAAAAAAAAAAAAATTAGGAGTTAAAAGATTAAAAAGAATAAATTGTTGTAGCACAATGAATTACTGTAAGAGCAAATGAACCTTACACAGCTTTGCTTGTCTTGAGTGCTGAGCAAACAATTTTGCCATTGCTGCTTTCCCAAGGTATTCCCAGTAGCTGCAGTGTGCAGGGAAGTTTAGAACTATCTTTTCTGAAAAATACCCACTCCTGTGTGAAATACAGAGTTAAGTTAGCACTCATTTGGGAAAGAGTAATGATGGTGATCTGTTTTCATGTAAGGAGATCAGAACATTTCCTTCAGGCAAGTAAACATATTGCAGGTGAACTAAAAGACAGAAATCAACCAATACTCATAATGACAAGGTCTCTAATTAATTTTGTCTAATGCTGTTGTTGGGATTCAGATTGTTGTTCAAACACCTGAGTCCCACTCTGCCTATGTGGACATCTGCTGCCATGTGAGATGCCCTAGAGTATATTTTCTGTTTTCCCACTGCTGGTCTGGATGGATATATATTTTTAGGCTGCTCTTCTCCTTCTGGGTGCCCAGGTGGGGCTCTTAGAGGTAGTTCTATCAGGTAGCTGATGGCCCCAGGGACATTCCTCCCTCATGGGCTGGTAGTTGCAAGGTTTCTACAGTTCTGTGTCCGCAGGTGAGGAAAGTAGAGAGCTACATGTATGCACACATGCACACCCAAAATATAAGCACGACTGGCCACACACGCACCAGCACAGAGAGGAAAGAGGACATCTACTGCCACACACATAATGACACTCAGCACTTTTGGTCCTTCACCTGTATGTCACATATCAGATTTTGAAGTCCCAACATAGGTTTTTTTAAGCACACCATGACAATTTCTTCTCAGACCAAAAGTCCCCTTCTCTTGCCTCCCATATACAGTCCTGTGGAAAATCATCTCCCTTGGTATTCAAAATCCTCATGGGAGAATTGCAATGCCTTTTCCATCTTTGAAGGACTTTGGGACATAGCTGAATATTCCATCAGTTTGAATCAAATTCAGCTTGCATCATTCAGCAGCTGTCTAAACCTGGAAGTACCTACAGTCACAAAGAAGTCTTTCTGGTCAGCCAGAATTTCCTTCAATT
Organism: Acrocephalus scirpaceus scirpaceus; assembly: GCA_910950805.1. NCBI lineage: Eukaryota > Metazoa > Chordata > Aves > Passeriformes > Sylviidae > Acrocephalus > Acrocephalus scirpaceus. The sequence goes on along the minus strand of OU383775.1, from coordinate 107,091,862 downwards.
CCCTTATTGAATTGTACTTTGGAAATGTGTCCCACCACTATTTGCATCTCCGCTGAGGAACTTGGGGAGCTCGTACAAAATGATTAAACTCGAGACAAGGAAACAATTCTGAGTCTGATTTTATAGTCATGTGTCTCAGGCTATTTTTTATTAGGTGAGACATTGGTCTGGATCCTTGTGCATTAAATGTATAAGGAAATGCAAGTCCCTCAAATTCTCTTAAATGTCTCCCCCAAATTAATAGACTAATTTGCTACCCTTTCAGACTTCAAACTCTTTTATTTTTGTCTGCAGACTTGAACATGCTAGATGAGAAGAGATCCATTGTACTCTCAGGGAAAGATAATTATTTCCTGTCAGAATATCCTTATGAGAGCAGATTTGTTTTCTAAAAAGAGGCAGGGAGGTTATAGACACTTTTCCAGTCTGTACTCCTGCAGAGAAGCTGAAACTCCTTATTGGCATAGATGGTCAGAGGGGTAACTGTTCAAGGCATTTTGGCATTTCCAGAAATATAACAGAAAGGGAGATGGGCTGTAAGGGAAATGGATACTCTGGAGGCTAAAGGTCTGCAGTGGGAAAGCAGAGTGCTAAACTATTTTTCAGCCTGAGCAAAAGGTGGCCAGCTAGCTTGAGATAACTTACTCTTCTATGCCTATATTTTCCCACCTACTAAGGCAACTATAGTAAAAGTCAGAGAAAGAGAAGTATAAAGGAAATATAGAAGGATGCAAGGTCTAAAGGTATTATTACTTTCAAAGCTCTAATAATGAAAATCCATCAGGGTTTTTCCTTGTGCTTACATATGGGTATGAAATATCAGATTCCAGTAATGGACTCGTTAATAATATCAAAAATAAAGCAGTGGAGAAATGGAAATAATGAATCTGGTTAAGATTCTGTTGCTTCTCACAGGGGAAAAAGGGGCTTTATTGTGATTCAAGCAGAGCAGCCAGATTTCAAGTATTTGATACTAGCAGGTAATGGGAAATTACCCAGGTTTTTCCTCTATTTCTGCTCCAGCATCTTAACTTGAGCACCCTACATCATTCTATTTCATGGGCCCTGACACCTGGTAAAAGGGTTTAAAAACTTTTAAAAAGAAGGAAAATAACCCATAAGTTCATTTTGTTTTGAAACTGTTATAATCGCAATTTTCAGAAAACAGAATCTGTATCTTGGGCTGAAGGTTTGTTAAAATGGCATGTCACATCTGGATAGATCAACCATATAATATCATTTGACTGGCAGCAGCATTGCCAATTTGAGGAAAGGCACCTCTAACTGAGGCAGCAATTCCAAACACATTTCTTCTCCCAGTGTATAACATGTGCACCTCTGCCTCTTGTGCTCTGTATTGCTCCTTTGGCTGGAGGGGTCATAAAAATCAGACTTTAGTAAGGGAATACCTGAAATAATTCCCTGTGCCTGCTGGAGATGGTTTTCCAGCTAATCCCGGCTGCCCTGGCTGGGAATTGTTTCAATTCTGGTTGGGCAGTGGCTAGCAGACCGGCCACTACCTCCTTAGCAGTTCAGAAGCTGCACGAGAGCTGTTAGTGAGGCTCGACGAAGGTAAGAAGAAGGAGGCTTCGTGGCAAGATAGAGTTTATTGTCACATGCACCCCATGGTGCAGGCACTCACGCGTCTCAGGAGAGAGAGAGAGCTAAGAGGGCCAAGGCCAGAGCCAGGCCCAGGCCCAGGGGCCTGGGCCCTGAGCGAAGCCCCAGCCCGAGGCAGAGGCTGAGAGGCAGAGAGAGAGCTGGGGGTGGGGTCAGTGATTATAAGGGACTGGAAAGAGGGGTGGACACAAGAGGGAAAACCAGTCAGGGAAATGGGGATGGCACACAGACAACCACTGGAAGACGAGGGGTGGGGTATTCCCAGCCTGCTCCAATCCGGGACCGAGCCCCTCCCCGAAGCCTCTGGAATGAGGGGGGCAGGCTTCCCGGAGGGGGGCAGGCACTGGGAGGAGAGCAATGGATGATTGCCAACATATTGCAACAGAGGGGAACAAAGGGAATTTCCCAGGCAGGAGATTGTACTAAATGGGGAGAAGTACAGGGGGAACTTGGGAAGAACCATTATAGAAAAAATGATTATTAACAATAAGTAAGAACTAGAAAACACGCCGCTACATACCCACACTGCTGCCAGGGTCTTCAGGACCAGAGCCTTTATAGAGGTAGCTTATCTATCTTTGATCTTGATTTCTTGGGTAAAATTCACTGAATGTATTAAAATAGTCAGGTTTGGGCAGGCAATATTAAAACCATCAATAAGGCTGTGAAAACTACCCAAACCAAAACATGCTCGTGGAAACCTGTGGAATCCTTCCTTCATTCAGTATATGAGGGTTAAATATTTACCCTTGTTCACCAGAAAAACAGTCTGATCTAATCAGTACAGCTGCCTGTATTTACCATGACCCTTTTCTCTAGCACATTTCTTACTGCAAACTGGCTACTGGCATTTGCTTTGAGGGCAGGTAAGGACCATTTATGAGAACAATTCCTGGAAGGAACCAGAAAAATGTTTTTATAAATTGTGGAGGTCACAACTACCTTTTAATGGGCAAGCTTTAAGCTGGTTTCACTTTTACTTATGGAGTTCACACAGCACATTAATTCTAGAGGCATATTTTGTGCCACTGTAGCCAAAACAGGGGTTCCTGAAGCCATGAAAAAATTGTTGAAAAAAAATACCCACAATCTCTTGTTAAAGGTACATTTAAACAATTATTTAAATATTTCAAATTAATAGTCTTCAAGATAACCATGTAGTCTTAAAATGTAGTCTTAAATTTAGAAAGTATATTCTGTGTCATTCCTTTATTTATAAAACGGTTCAATCAGTTCTTCAATCCTGGAAGCAAAATTAAACAATAGAATTTAGGTGATGAAGACAAATTGATAAGAGTAAACAGTCATGTTGAAAAGTCCCCACTAATCCAGATGATGACAGATAAACCAGACCACATGGTGTATGATGAATAAAGTCTGCATTCCAGCTCTTAATTAACACAGTGAAAATGCAGGAAAGGTTGACATCCACTTGGGGTAAGATTCATCTCATCAGACTTTAGACACCTACAAAGCAGACATCTCCATCTAAATGCCTGTCTAGACTCCTTCTTTAGCTGATGAAGAGGAATAAGAGAAATAGACACTTCCAGAGCATTTTTTTTTTCCTTGTCATTTTGTCTCAATTCCAGCGTAAAGATGAAATTAGCTGAGCTCTAGATGTGGCAATTTTTCTCAATCAGGTATGAAAGGGATATATTCTTTGGCATCATTGATGCAAATGTCTGCACAGTAGGCATTTGTATTTAGCCAGATGAATCATACTGACAGTCTGTATGATTTTAACCCTTCCCCATCCTTTCTGATATAGAATTATTTTTACTTGCATTGACACAAGATGAGAGAATTTCATTTCAGAAAGGCATATGCATGGCAGTACACAAGGACCAAGGAAAGAAGCACTTGAAATGGGAGGAACCTGCAGTATTCAGTGTTACACTGTTCTTTCTGCTTTGGAAATATCAAAATAAAAGGAAATTGCTATATTTTTTACCCTTCAGCTCTTCTAATCTATACTGCTAACAAATCAGATAGTTGCTGTAAGACAGAAATAAAATGTATGTGCAACATATTCCCAATCAAATTTGGAAATCTTGACATTTAAGGAGATTACATTTCATTTCCGTGCCACTGTTTTAAAAGTGCAGGTGAAATTTCTCAGTTTTATTTTTAAATCAGAAGGCAAGACCTTACAAATATGTTTCAAACAAGGTGAGTTTTGCATCTAAATAGTAAAAACTTATGAGTTAAGACAGCAAAAATAGCGGGATTCAGAGATGAACCCTCAAAATTAGTAAATGCCTGTGCTATCATTTCTAGACAAGCCTTATTTTGACCAACATATATGTATGTCATAATGGTACCTTTACTGTTATCAGCATATTTCATACTTTTTTTTTTTGCAGGTTTTCTTTCCTTCTTCCTGCATTTATAGGATGGATATTGTGTTTCAAAGAAACTGATAAATCTGCATGTTGCTAATTTTAATGATCTGCCTGGGAAATTTTAAGTAAACATGTTCATAATTAATACACAATTTCTGTAAATTTTATTTAAAGATTTGATGTCCAGGACCCTCAAGTTTTCTTAATGCCAGTGTAGCAGCATATACTCATCCCAGTCTTTCTCTGCAGAGCTCACACCATGTACACCTGTGCCTCAAGGGATTGTCTGTAGTCATCATCACAGCCCAGTTCAGAAAGCACATTTTGATATCTGCCAGAATCCTCAGATTTAAACTTTTGACTGAAAGCATAGAATTTCAAGGACTTCACTTCTGAGTGTTGTTTATGGCAGAGACTTATTTCTGCTCAGAAACTGAGATGAGTCTCTCCCTGTCCCTCGGATGAGCAGGGCCAAGCCAGAATGCTGCAGCTTTCTTCTCCCTGTGTGATAAGTAGAGGTGGTTAATAGGAAGATGACAATTATAGCTGCCTTATGGACAGATATTTTATTTTAATGCTTGCAATGTGGTCAGATGCCATGGTATAAATAACAGCACGAACAAACAGCTATAACAGCACTAATGACCTTGTGAGACAGTTTGCAAATTGAAAGGAATTTCAGCATGCTCCTTATTCAGTCTTTTAAAGAAACTGCACTTACCTTCCTTCTGTGAGGGAAAGGAGACAGCAAGTGTGCTCTTTATAAGCACCAGGACTCTCATGGGATGTAGAAAATTATGTATAATGGAGCTGTCAAGAATCTTTCATATTTAGACAAGAAGTTGACACAGTTTTGGCTTTTTGCCAGATCTTAGGAATGCTGTCATTTAGAAGGTGAAAAGTATGTGGGTTTTTCTTCATATCCAATGGCTTTCCTTTTTTTTTTTTTTTTTTGCTAACCATAACCCTTTGAATATTAACTCAGCTGGGGAAAAAAGAAATATTTCAACACAAGTAGGACCAAAACATCCAGTAATTTTATTTAGACAACATCTAGTAAAACTGTATGCTCTATTCTCCAAGATAAGTTTGGGAGCCACAGCAGAAAAAAAAAAGTATGTCATGCTCTTTTTTTACCAATATGCCACAGAAATTATTATTTTTTTTCAGACTGTTTAGCTCTCACCTATCTATTGCAGTTTTAAAGAAAAATATTGCCATCACTTTTCATATTGAGGGGCTGCAGGACAGCTCTGGGCCACTTTACAGAGACGTTGCTGAAGGTTGTTATTAATTGTCAGTCTCTTACCATGCTTGTGCTGCTCAGAGATGTCTGATGGCTGGAACTTCATCTTGCAAATAGAACTAGTAAAGGAATATCTTGATAACTGCAGGATATTATGTTTCCTCATGAAGTCTGATAACCCAAGGCATTTTCCTTGTGCACCTGATTGCATTCACAGAACGTTTCTGCCCCTGCCTCATTATTGGAGAACACATTCTTGGCTTCATACAGTTACCTTCCTCCTTCAATGAGATCCAAATTTGGTGCAGGTACTCTAAGGCAGTCTGAAATACTCCTATCCTCCTTTCCACTCTGCATAAGTCTGTAGGGACAGCAGTTAGTATTCCTGGACTGTGCTAGAAGATAGGGCTTGTTCTCTCCCTCCCCTTTGAAATAAAGGAACGACTATATCCCTCGTTCCCTTCTCAAATATACTCTTCAGGTTTCGGCCACCAGCTCTGCCTCACAACTGTTATCTAAAGGAAACAGATTTGGGATGGGCCTTACATGAACCTCTTCTATTTAAAAAACATGCAAAAAACCTCCTTGATTTGGATCATTGCATGCTTATAATCATCATGCACAGAGCTCATGGTAACAACTTCTGAAGGACCTTACTCTATTTTAATTGATTGTCTTTGTGTGAATCATATCTGCCTATTACTAACTCAGCTTCATAACAGTATTTGTTTTCTACAAAAGAAAGGAAGATATCATGCCACACAATTACCCCTCAGAAAAAACCTAGACTTATGGTCTCCATTGCTATTGTAGCTTCCTATTGAGCTGTCCAGTCCTGCACAACGGGAATCAGAAAATAAGATAGATCAATAGGACAAAATATTATCTAAAATTAAAAAAAAAAATACTATGGTCAGTATGATTCAAGATTTTGCCCAAGTGATTTAGGTTTTTCAGTAGGATATATATGTTTTTGAACCTTTTGCTATTTATATAATTGTTTATGTTAAAGGGGGTTTCCTGTCAGTAAAATTATATAATATTTTGCTCTATTTAATCCAAAGGAGTAAATTTACAGTATTTCACTTAGTCTAACTCCTTGAATGATCCTTTGATGATGCGACATGTTGTGCTACTGGTTAATGTATGGTAGCTCGAGTGAGACCATTCCTGAAACAGCTAAAAGGCTTTGTATGGACAAAAGGGAAGATAGGACCCCGCATTATTACTGCCACTGCTCACACCAGCAACTGAAAGAAAACAATAGAAAAGCAAATTTGGAAACTATTGCTTTAAGGTATCTGGAAATATTCCTCAAACGTGTTCTCTTCTGATGCTTCATTATACACAAGCAATTTAAATTGCTACTATTCCTATTTTATATACGCTATTCTCTGATCCTTGTCTTCCTTGTGCAGTTGCTATCCTTCCTCTGATAAGGAGGTACGTGTTATAATTCTGTTTAATATATTTGCATTCTTTATAGTTCATGATTGGTAATTATACTTTTCCTATTAATAGAGTTCTTTCGTCTTTCAAACATTATCTCATTGGATTCCAGCAAATCCTTTTAGGCATACTGAAACTTTCAGGCTTCTGTTACCTAATCTGTCTTCCTGGCTAGTTTAAGTACTCTTCCCCCCCACCCCCCCTTATTTTTTTTCTTTTCTGTATTTCTGGAGGGTGAGGTTTTTGAGATTACACTTCCCCTAGGTAAGGTACCGTATCTAGCTATCGACTTTTGCTTAATGATTGAGTTTTCTACGTGCACAGCTTGTCAATACCTCATAGCTACAATTTCATATCACTTTTTTTTTCATGTGAATGTCCCTTTTCTGTATAATTAAGAAGCCAAAGAAATACGGGCAACTGCAGGTAAGTGTGTGAACGGTTGCAGGCTTCTCTGGAGTGCTCTATGTACTGTTTGGAATCATTCACGTGGTCTGCAGCTGCATGATCTTGTGAGTTGAGACTATAGCAAGGCCTTCTGGAAACAGCTACTACAAAGAGATTGTTGGTACAAAGAACTGAACACACCTACTGTTGGTCTGAGAGAAATAACCATTACAATTGGTGCTTTCTGGTCTGTAAACCTCTGTGAGCCAAAGACTTTCTTCTCAAAAGAGTTTTCTAACTGTTACACCTGGGGGCTGTGTGTATGTCATGACATAAAACACAGTCTGAATTAATTATTTAGTATGGTGCAGCCCACTTTGACTTATAAGCTATAAAAAGCCCGCCCGAGAGAGAATTAATTATTGCTGGAAATAACATATAATTACAATGTTGCAGGGAAAAGATAAGAATTAATGTGCCAGGTGTAAGTAGATTAGACCAGCTTGACAGAAATGAGCAACTAAAAAAGAATTTATAGATGAAAGCTTACAGCCTTGCATCCATAGTGACTGGAAAGCATTCCATGTGATGACTGCTTAGTAGCTTATGTGAAATGAGATATTGGCTTTAGACTCATTGCTCAGAGACAGGTCTCTATGTCACAAATCTGACAACAAAATGGAGTGAATTGAACATCTCATCAGTGAAACGAGGAGAGAAAAAGCTCAGAGGCTAAATTAAACTTATTTGCCTTCTTGAAATTATCTCCTTGGACAGGCATTGAGGAGTCCTGTGGCAGAGAATGGCTTTGTGAAGATACACATTTGTCTCTGTGTTTCTGTCCTTGTCCAGCAGAGCAGGACTATGAACTCCAGGGTTGAGAGCCAGCTGAATTCCATCATAAAAACCAGAAAAATACTGCTTTATTCATGGTTTATCAAATAGGGGGGGGATGAAGAGGAAGAAGGAGAAAATGAAGTTTTCACATGGTCTACCAATTTTCTTCTTAAGAAGGAACATTTATAACCTGCTCTTTGACACCTAGGAGATGTGTTATGCCTACTTTGAAGGCCAATTTACAAGAAGTGATCTTTGCCCACTGTGTGGAGTCTAATCAGGAGCACCAATAGCCTGAATGAACACGGAAGACAATTGCATTGACAGCTTTCTTCTACCTGAGATTACAAAATGGCTTCACTGAGCCACAACAGGTAAGTCAGGACTACATGAAATCAAAAAGTTGAAGACTTTAAAAAATTGTTGGGAAAGACCAAAGAAGATTGTCTCAGTACAAACAGTCTATGGAACATCATGGCAGAAATCCAAATCTCATTGGAAGGGGATGAACATCCCTCTGAGCACACTTTGTTCCATCTGATGGGCACAGGAATTTTGCAGAATTGTACATAATTTTTGTTCTTAAATTGTTCAACTCTTGGCAAAAGTCAGTAGGCTCTGCACCTGGGTCCATCTCCAGGGTGAAATAAAATTTGAGAATTTTTTAAGGATCTTTCCTTACCTTCCACCCTAACTTACATGCAATAATGATTTTTTTTCTTTTTTTCTGGTGTTGTAATAATGTAATGTTGGGCACATGGTTACCTCAGCAGCTGATCACAGGGATTCCACCTTGCCCACCACTTACCATCTTTTGCTGTATTAGAAATTAGGACTAGGGATCATTTCAGCTTCTCTAAGCAATCGTATTTTTGTAGAAACTGTATTAAAGTTGTTGCTAATAATGTATAGATAAATTTAAAGCTTAAACTTCATTTTTCAATAGAATTATTTGGATCAAGACTGTTAAGGGTATTTAAAGAACTGGCTAAAATAGCTCACACCAAAACCCCCCCAAAACCCACTAAAAGGTTATTTAAAACATTCATGTCACTGTTGATAGTAATTTGTTCCCTGTACTTCGAAATGGCATATTAGTGGTTCAGATAAAGTAGTATAATTCCTTTCCATTAACAAAATTTGTCTGACTTTTATTCCATTTATGTGGAACTAAAACTAAGACTTTCAGGAACATGGTTTAGTAGAATAAAATATGCTGAGATTTTTTGTTTTTATTTCTTTTTAAATTATAATGAAAAGACTGTTTGGCCTTGTGCTTTTGAGTATAATTCCTAGGAGTTTTGGGGATATAAGTCTAAAATCACTTTGCCTGCTGACGTGAACCTATGTGAAAAGGACCTCTGGAAGTTTGCTATCTGTTGCTTTGCACTTAAATAAATAAAACTCTAATATAAAACTCAAAGATCTAATTTTTGGTTGATTACCTCACAGAGATTGTTAGAAGTAAAACACTTTGCAGCACGAATCAATCTATTGTTTTGATTTCAATTATATTGGGCCATGCATAATTATGATTGACTCTTGTGAGCATTCACAAATTCACATAATGAAGAGTTTCGTATAGCAATAGAATCAATAAAGAGTAAAGCTTTGTCAATGTTATTTAAGACTTTACAATTAAGATCACAAAAATATCTCAGAGAAGTTAATGTTTCAATGCCCACATTAACATTCCCCAGTTGCTGTTTCATTGGCATTCATTTTACAACAGAAAGAGACAAGAATATAAATAAGAAGAAAACCGATATATGTTTATGCCTACACTCACATGGTAAGTGTCCTAATTGTCACTCATATAGAGATGATGAGTTAAAGTTTGCAACAACCCTGTTGCTCAGGCCTGAAAATGAAAATACCTGGAAAGAAGCACAGAGAATCCATATGGAAGATCATAGCTTGTCTGTGCTGCATCACCAGCTAAGACTACGCTGATACTCATTGTCTTTCTTGGTTGACTGGGACACAACTGGGTGTATCCCTGTCATTTCCACTGTGTGTGGTATGCAATGACTTCATGAATAGGCTGTATCAATATTGTGTCCAATGGTCAAGCCTTAAAGTTTGACTTTCTATAATATCAAAAATATTGTAGTAGTCTCTGACATGTTTTGATTTATCCAAGTTTCCTTTTCCCAAACACTTCCAATTCACAATGCAAGAGTCAGGGAAGGACAGGGATGAGTCTCACTGGGTGTCTTCCAGAGGTTCTCATATTTGGTAGGTTATAAGAATTCATTATTATGGATGTGGGTCATTCAATACCCTGTTGCTGCAATGCCATAAACGTGTTGCTTTATTAGAATAGCTGTAGAATATCTGAATACCAGCCAGTTTGGCTTTCCCATCTTTATTCCTTGCCTCATTTGGGTGTGAATTTTGCCTCTTAATATGTTTTGCAAGGCAGGAAATTTTGTTTTCTCAGTGTTTTTTGGTTCAAAAAGGGACAATTAAACCAAAAGAAAACAAAAAAACAAATAAACAAAGGAAAAATGTAGAAAAAGCCCTGTGTTTAAACATGTTTCACTAAAATAAGCACACACCACTGGAGGTTTTCTGATCATCAGTTCCAGTCCCTGCTGCCACTGGCACAGACACACAATCCCTCCCATAAACTGATCAAGCTTCAGTTATTGCAGTTCATCTCTGAAGTCCTCAGCCCATCGAGTTGAACAGGTCAGCTCCCCGTCTCGTCCCTGTCAATATGTGACAAGACTGTTTTCTGAAATTTCTCAAAACAAAGGAAGTAGAGAAGGAGGGAGAGTAAAAGCCCATTTTAAAATGGAAGATTGATTTTGCAGATTAGCACAATTCTGGGAAGTCACAGGGAGGTTTCTTCCACAACCACAATTAGTTTTTACTAATCATATAGGAGTATTTGGGGATGGAGTTTTTAATACATGCTTTGGTGAATAATATGTTCTTTTCACATAAATTATCTAGGCAGAAGGCTAAAAATTATCAGCTACTATAAAACATATATAATTTTGAAATTCTTTAATAATTGTCAAATGAGAGGACTAATCTTCAAAATCTGGGAGCTTCAAATTCTAATTGGGAAGTGATATAGGTGTGTACCTATGACTTGCATTTACATTTTTAATTATAGATATATTTAAAATGGAATTGTGACCACAACAATACTGAGCATCCTGGTAATGACACGTTTACCTGTTTTTACATTTCCCTTGACATCTGCTCATGGCCACTGTGTGAGATTGGACATTGGGATGTACAGATCTTGGATTTGTCCAAGTGAGACTATTATATTCTTCCTTATTTTCACTAAATTCTTCTAAAAATATAATCACATTCTCACTGCACAGTGACATTTCTGCATTTATTACCTAATTTGAAACTGCTTCTAACTTTCAAGAAACATTTATTTCTACTCATAATCTCTAAATGAAGTTGGTAGGGTGTTTGGTTCAGTTTAAGATTAAGAAATGTAAATTTTGTTATCTAGCACAGATGTCTACTGTTACACTAGGTGTCTATGATCCTGTTACAATCGATGAAGACCTTGTCAATACAAAACATAGAGTCTCTCCAGCTCCCTGGTCTTTATAGATTGCATTGATTGCATCTCCATTAATGATAATGGGAGCTTATATAATGATCTTGGTTCAGTTTCCTAAACATAGATGCCTAATACCTTTTGAAAAGCTATACTGTATCCCCTGGCAGCTTTCTGCTGCTTCAAAAGGATGCAAATCTCCTCCAAAGGTTCCTTGTCAGATCTATGAACCCATCTGTGGGTCTCTTGAATAAACTGGAGACTTTGAAAAGGGCTATGATGAGGCAGTAGAATGGAGCCTGTTTTACACAGGTGGGTACCTGAGTTTGGTGTGATAATGAGAATCTCATCTCGGGTTTTATTGCCTATAGGTTGGTATTGCTGCTCACAATTCAGTGGAATTCCTTAATGTAAAACGAAAAATATATCATCATCTCTTGGGTGCTGAATAAAATCTGAGATTTCATTTTCTCAGTTCTTTGAGTGTCTTCAGTTCTGTCATAGTAGCTGTCCTGGTTTAGGGCAAATTTGGGAGGAAAGTTGCAAAGGGGTTCCTCTAGAAAGCAGATTCAAGCATCCCCTACCCCTACTAGTTTAGGAAAAGATTTCATTGGAGAAAAGTGGAAAAAAACCTGTTTATTTAACAAGCAAACTATTCGCAAGCATAAAAAATGAATAATATTAAACAATGGGACAATTAAGTAATAATGAAGATAACTAAAAATGAAGACTAAGAAGGACTTGATGCATATGTTGTCTTGCTGCTTCATTTAACTGTTTCCTTTTTCATGTATTATGTTTGCCTGGGGGTTTTAACTGGCAGGGTAAGCAACTGTTCTCTCTAAATGTTTTAACATTTTCCCCAAACACTGGACCCAGAAACCTTTTGAGTAAATAATTTCAGTATGTATTCAGGGCCATAATAATTTAAATATTATGCTTCAACAGATGACCACCTAAAGCACTGTGTTGGCAACAAACCCAATATTCAAATATAAGAGAAAAACCAATAGTTGCAAGCCCACTATTCAGGAAATGAGAATCAGGAACCCTGGAATTGTGTTATAGAATCAAGCATCTTATTGCTTGTCTTATTGTTCATCATCTGCACTGTGCACCTGTGCCACATTTACAAGAGTCTCTGTAGCCAGAGAACTGAAACTGAAACACACAGACACACACAACAGAAAGAAATCTACGATTTCACACTGCTGGTTTCTATAGGAATGGAGGATTTAGGTTAAGGAAAGGCAACTGCTGCGAAGATTACTTTAAATTTGAAGGCTCTTGTGACACATCTGGTTGCCCAGCTCTGTCCTGGGGAATACAAATGAGTATTCATTCCATCTGAAGCCCCTGTGGCTGACTTCAGTGGTCCAGCTGAGGAATTTCTAGATTTAATCATACCACATATCATACATTTTGTTTCTCAAGTGACAAATGTAGAGACTGTAGCAAAGACTTCTATGAAGCCAAGGAACTCCATGTGAATACAATCCCTCTTACTGAGTGGGACTGTAAGGCCAGAAACAGAAACATTAGCAAATAGAACTGGTTTTGCTTTTCCCTGTCATTTAAAAAAGTACTTATTTTTCAGAGAGTGTCTAGCACAGTCTGAAAAAAGCCATCTCAAAAGTTTTTGAGAGCATTTAAGCCTAGAGAATTTCCCCTAAAGACTGGGAGAGGTAGTGGTTAGGGAGGCGGGTTGTATTTCCTATTAAACCTTGTTACTGAATGGAGAGGGAAAACCAAGATATTTTCTAAACAGCAATGGCCTTTAATCCTTGAGATAAGAAGTCGAGCGTTAAGAACAGCAGTTTTAGAAAGGATGTAGGATTAGTTACCTGAAAAGTAAAAGTAATTCTGTCAATGTGCAAAAGCTGGAGGAGTTTGCTACTCTCACAGCAGACAAGAGGTATTTTTTCTTTCTTTTATTCTGAAAATTGACCTTTCAGTCCAAATAAAAAAGTGGAAAATGTCCACATCAAAGCCTATTTCCCTAATAGGTGTCTATATCTTCATAATCTCTTTGAAATGAAATTCTTCCTCAACAAAACCTAAAAGACAACAGAAGTCATACTAGATACTTCTAGGATCGATCCTGTGGTAATGAAAGAGGTGAGTCAGGTACATATTCAGACGAGCAAGGTTAGTCCTCATAATAATCTTCCTCTTGCTTTGGATCAGATTAACCTCTATCCTGCCAAGTGAGAGCAAATCTACCTTCAAATTATGAAATAAAAACATAGATAAGTTCAACAACCTCTGTCTCTGACAATATTCAATGCCAACTGTTTCCACCAAGAAGCCAGGATACAGACAAAAGACAGATAGACATCAGTTTTTCTCAGGACACATTGCTACTTAGCTTATGGTAGTCCAAGACTGTGAACAGTTGAATTAGGATTTAAACTACTAGCAAAACTTGCATTTATGGTCTTAATAACTTATGAGAAAAATCCAAGTTAGAGTAGGAAAGCAAGTGTTACATATTTTTCTGCCCTTCCATGTTAGAAGGGTTCAAGCTTTGCTCCAAGCTGACACAAAGAATTACATTTAATAAGTCCAGTCAGAAGCAGGTAGTCAGTCATTAAGATCTGGGAAACGAATCTACCTTGTCACATCATTTTCTTGTCTGTGAGGATTGGTGCATCCTGAACATCCCAGCCTGCTGTACTGACAAGTGTGGGACAGACTATTGATTGTAACTCTGACCATTCTTGTTTTCTAGATGAAATGTCCATTCCTGCTAAGCTCTTAATCTCAATGTGGATATGGCCAGTTTAGCACTGTAATTGTAAAGAAGTGACAGTGGTACAGACAGGAGGATGTGATGTCTTAATCAACAGTAGACATAATATTTCTGGGAACTGATGATCAGTGTGGGTTAGTGGTGGAAAACATATTGAGAGGATTGTGGGAAATGTCTACAAACCCTCTCATGGGCTTAGAAGTACAGGCCAAGAAGAGTTTTAACAGAAACTGAGGTATGACCAGAACAGATAGGAAATGTGATAAGGCAGGCACTCTCTTCAGAAACTTCTTAATTTCTTTTAAGTAGCTCAGCAAAAAAATGATATGGAATGTAATGTTGCAAAACGCCCCTTTGGTAAATAGCAAAACAAAGAGCACTAACAGCAATTTAAGTGTCCTCAACCAGTTGCAGAGTCAGTTATATTTCCAAAGAGGTAGCTGAGGGGGTTCGTTATGAAACCCTTATACTGATGACTGAATCTCCAACTTCCAGGACTTCACACATCCTTGCTGATCTTTGCTGGCTGAAACAGGCTGGCTCTCAGTAGAGGGGAAGCTGTGACAAACGGCCCCTGCTTTGTCCCAGCAGACATCTTGTCTACCATTGAACAGAGATTACACTGTGGAATAAATCCTGGTTCAAACTGGAACTGTCTCTGTCGAGTTTGAAGACAGATCAGTTTTTCTGGAAATTCTGCAGCTGTATATAATAACACATAAATTCATTTCTACAGCTGAAGGAGGAAGGAGCAGTTAACTACTTAGCTAGTGGTTATAAACATGTCGTAAGTGAACCAAAAGGAAAAGTTGTGAAGTTTTGTCCCTATGGCTCTTATTAATCATTGGGTCACACATGTTTTTCCTTACCTGGATGTTTATCTGACCTTGTTTTCAGCTTAGTATTTCAGCTTTTGTCTTGAATGCGCTGTGAATTTTGTAGAGGAAGATGCATATTATGCACAGAGAGGAGCACTGTCTGCTCATTGCCAAGATTTCGCCCACAAAGAAGAAGCATAGAGGGAAAATTTGACAAGTTTTCCCCATGGTGCCAGTATCTTTTTGCTATACACTTTTCTGTGAGATCACCTTATGAGGGAGAGATGGAGAGAGGCAATTCTGAAAAGCAGTCAACTATGGTGTGATAATGACAGGAGAAAGAAGAGTGGGTGGAGGAAACTCTTTCACTCTTCAGACTTGAGAGGTCTCCTTTAAGGTGTATACTACTGGTGGATAAAGAGACAAACTTGCAGTGATGTGTCTGTCAGCATTGCTTAGCAGTGAAGGAGCAAGATAGAAATTGCACAAGAGTCTATTACTGTTGCTTTCTAGGTAGGCTATAGAAGAGAAAGAGTGCAAAGGAAGAGCTGCAGTTTACAGTCACAGCTGGGCATCTATTCTCATCCTGTCTTTACATATTTAAAATTCATTTTACTGCAAGCACATGAAGGATCACTCTCTCTGCCTTGCCACTGTGACAGCTCCTTTAAGGGGGCAAAGAAAAAAAGTGAATAAATTATGTGTTCTGCTCTGTATCCATTTAAAAAGCTGTGTGATCTCACATACTTTTTAATTTTTTATTTTTATTAACAGAAAAATGGAGGAATCAGTCTATAAACTTGGACTACATTGCTGTTAACAACTTACTCTTTTCTGTTTACTCATTATCCCTGACCTTCTTCCATCTGTTTCCATCACTGTCAATAATGAATCCACCCCTCTGAGTTCTTTAGAAAGTTAGATCTTGTGAAGGTACAAATTGCAGCCCTCCAGGAGAGATGACCATTTACATATGAAAGAGTGGAGCTTTATGCATACAACTAATTTTTACTGCCTTATGAGTTTCTGTCTGTACTGTAGCTACGAAAGAGGCAATTTCTGGTGTTTAAGCTGGGACACAATGGCCAAGGCTCTCATTCCTGGATTTCCCACTGTTGTTGCTGAAGGAGAGGCTACCTATCCTCAGCTCCATAGTTCTCCAGGAAGGCCACAGGGGAGTAGAGATCATGTCATTTGTCAGTTTGAATCAAGTGGGAGTTGGAAAGAGGAAAGAATCTTTGGTCATTACATCTTGTTCTTTTGCTCATCAGTGTGTGCTGCTCATCCAGCCTTCTGAGCACTTTGGGGAATTTTGTTGTTGAGTCCACTAGAAGTTCAGTAGAATTTCATTGATACACTTATAAATGGAAAGACATATTTTGCATTCTTTTTGTTGTTCAAATGACATATAAAATAATTTAATCAAACTAAAGTATTTTTAATTAATTTAATTAACTTAGTACAGTTTAATGCTTATAGCAGGTATAAAACGTTGGGGGTTTATTGTGTTTTGAGTAGGTTTTTTTATTATTATTTTACCTTGAATTTAGAAGAAAAGTTGAGGTTTTTGAAGTGAATGAATTTTAAGTCTTCGTATTTTAAAGTCATACTTAAGAGAATGGAGAAAATGATATCTAGCTAATAGAGTCTTACCTAAATAAGCATTAAACAGTAGGTGTGAGATGAGTTGACTGGTAAACAATGTGTGGATGATATTATGATTCAATAACTTCCCTTTTTTGGCTTGATCTCTGAGAAAAGTCAGATGCTTTTCTCATCTGACTCTCTCTATGGGATATTTGGCAAACACATCAACTGGTTCAGTGAGCTGCTGTGAAGGAGTTGTACATTTGCACCACCTGGATATGGAGCTGATGTCAGCAAAATAATACCAAACTATTTTTTTTTTTTTTTACAATGGCAAAAATATGGTATTCAAAGCCTCTTCTATCCAAACATTTGTATGAGAAATTTGGAGCCTTGCTAGAAGCTAAGAAATTACCTGTGCAGCTAAATCATAAGGCTTTCCAGATTAACACCCAGGCACAAAGTGTATGTGAGCAACAAGTAGCTGGTAACTCTAACAATCAGGACATTTAGTTGTGTTCTGAAAGGGGTAAACCAGAAAATAAATATTGCCTAATATTGCTGGAAATGTAATGCTCTTCTCTGTCCTATAAAGAGATGGCTGCTCTTCTTGATTCTGGGAGTGGTTGGTCAGAGAGTCACAGCATCATTCTTGTTGGAAAGGGCCTCTTAGGAATACCTGGTCCAGTCTACTTGTTTCAGAGTAACTTGAAGACTTTTCAAGTGAAATGAATGGAGAAAATGTGCCAGGGAAAAACACCCCATGTTTAATTCAGCTTCCCCATGAATTCTTAAAAAGACAATGCACAGAAATTTCAGTTCTTGACAGAATAGCTGTTCATAGTAAAAAATATATATATATATATATATATTTTTTGTCCTTAACTAATTTCATGACTTTCTGAGTAAATTTAACACTTACTCAGAAAGTCCTGAGGTTATGCAAGAACAAAATTCAGTTCTTGTGAGTAAAGATGATATGTGATTCAGGCTGAATTGGTGAGTGTTGTTTAAATAATTTTTTAGGACAGGGTAAGAGAACATATAGGATGTCACAGTCCAGCTTTCTTCTACTCCAAATAATAATTAGTTTCTTCCCCTCTCTATTGTTGGTCAGTAATTGCAATTTCTGAACCTGCCCTTCACGTTTTGAAAGAATAAGATATGTGTCCACTCCCATCCCTCCTCTGGTGTGCTATCACACAGGTCAAATACCAGTCTCTGTTACAGCAATTGCATGTCTGGACTGTTATGCAGACACATGTTAAAAGGCCCTAGAGTGCAATGAACCCTAGTGGAAGGAAGAATCCAAGTGCAGAAAGTTAATTTAAAACATGGCCAGCTTTCTGCCTCAAAATAGACAGCAATTTTTCCATCAATTTATCATAATATTTATAGAGCCTCTAATACTCCACTAGTTGATTACTTCACTGCCTTAGAAGAAGTTATAACCAAAACATTTTTTTAAAACAGAAAACAATATTATCCCCATTTTTTAGGTAGACAGAAATGAAGAGAGACAAACAAAATGAAGAGAGCTAAGAAGTTAGAAAGAGTTTAGAGGTAGAGAGGCACATAGAAGGGATCAAGTGTCAAGCTGAATGTTTAGAAACAGTTACATAATACCAAAATCCCATAAGAAGCCTACTGTCATCATTAAATGCCTAAATACCTCTAGAATTCTGTTGTGTAGCCACTGTGCCACTTGCCAGCATACCACCAGCAGGAAGGTATCACTGTACAGAAGGCAGATTTCATTAATTGATCTGATACCTCTGCTGCAAAATAGGAACAAATTAGTTTATCTGTTTTTTGCTCCCTCTCAGACCCTTCCCTGAACACTTTAAATGTCACTATTTCCCCAGGAACTGAAGGTGTGCTGAACAGCATGTCCTGCACAGCAATATGATAATCTCTTTTCAATGTTTGGCAACTAGTATCTATTAATTAAGAATCCATCATTTTTACTCTGTAATTATATTTATTAAACCATAACTCATATCCTAACTATAATTAGTTCCTGCTAATTAATTTTATCAAATCCCTCTAGATTCATATCTAAAGTAAATATTGAGTAGCCCTACACTAATTATTTCAATCAACGTGGAATGCATTTCAAATGACTGTGAATAGTTTCTATGAATTAAATTTAGTATAAAATAAATGTTCAATAAAATATGTTTGTAAACGTTAAGATTTTAAGATAACAGAGAATAAAAGACTGTTATAATGTGAAATACTCATTTGCATATTAGACCAAATTAAATAAGACAATTCTGTCTAAGTCAGAATTTTTAATGGGAAAGCCAAAAATTTTTAAATTTAAAATATATGAAGACTTATGGCTGAGTACTATAATGATTTACCTTGAAAAGCTCTTTTCTATCCTTTGAAGTAGATGGGACTCCCTGTTTTAAAAAAATCTATTTTAATTTTTTAAAAATTATGAAAAATTCAGTAATACTTATGTAGCTAACTTTGCAAGTAAAGAGAAGGCTGATAGTGAAGTATTTTTGGATAAGGTGCAACATTTTTGTCAGAATGGACTGAGGGGAATCACCCTTATCTACCAGCACTGAGAGACAAGCTGCTTGAGTCATAGAATCCTCAAATAACCTGATTTGGAAGGGAACTGCAAAGATCACTGTCTCCAGCTCCTGGTTCCCTTGCTACTCATAACTCAACTTGGTCTACACAGCAAATGAAATTACGGTGTCAATTTGGGTTCCTTAAGGCAAAGTGATTGAAAATGAGGTAGTAACAAGAAGTCAGCACTCAGATCATAGCTATTTTGGACTCCATGAGTTGTTCTGTCCTTTAGCTGGAAGGATCTTGTAGACATTGTCTTGGATCTTTCATATTCCTACAGATGTCTCAGATATCCCAAGGTATCTAAAATGGTCCTTCACTTAAGCTGCTGCAATGCACTGAAAGTTTCTAGGCTGCAACTCAAGCTACTTACTGGGGTTAAAATACAAAAGATTTTTGTCAATGTTTTAATCCAAGTGAGTTTATGTCATATCTCAATTTATACGCAATGGTTAGAAAACTCCTAAAATACTCAGAACTCTGCTACTCCAGAGAGGGGCAGAGGGGGTATACATCTCTCCTAATATTAGAAATCCATGCTGTACTTTCAATTCCTGTCTTCCCCTAAATGAAACAGGGACTCTCATCTGCCCTATTATAGAGAAAAGCTACAAACCAGCAAGGATCTCATCTTTAAAGTGTTTGTTTCTCTCTATGAGGAGCAGGGGTGACCAGCACAGACAGAACCATTTCTAATGCAGATGCCTTTGATAACATTGCTCCTGCCTGTTGAGACTGTGGAGGCTTTGCGCAATGCTGAGCAAACAAGACTGGAAATAACTCTAGTTTTTGTATTGGTTTTGTCAACTGTTTTGGCTTTCTGGAATTGCACCTTTCATAAGATTTAGTGACTGGTATGAATAGCCTGTATTATTTTTGAAGGATGACAGTTTGCTGTCATGGGCAGTTACAGAAGTTGTAGCATTTGGTGGTAAAGGGAAAACAGATTTCAGCTCTGTATCTGCCATGGGTTAGTCTTGATTTCAACTAATGTAACACAGGTCAATTGTGCAAAGTAGCTTCCATCTGTGGATATTTCATTTTAATTAACAAAGATTACAAACTAACAGAAGTGAAATCCTAATTCAAGCAAGAATATGTGGTAATATGTTTCAGACATACTGTGTATTCAGACAATTCAAAACTTTTGCTAATAATTTGCAGTATCGTTTTTTGGCACTATGACAGCCATTTTGCCACAGAGATCACGATAACACTGACTTTTTTTTTTTTTAAGATAGAGAACCACAAATATGTCTTTAATTTTAAAATCTTATTTAAACATGCATGTACACTCACATAAAAGAAATTTTAAATAATATGGTCTGTTTTATATCACTGTGCATATTGGTATAAATGACTTGTTTTTCATGTGCCATTTGACACCCCTTCACCACTCCAAATATGATCCTGTGAAAGCTTTACAGATTTCTAGGATAAAGAAACCATTAGTACAACTCTTCTGATGACGTATATTTTCACAGACTTTAGATTTCCTGCAGCTGCTTCTGTTTTGAGCTCAGTAACATGTGGTTGTGTAAAATATTTATTTTCCAGAAAGATATACAATCTTATTTTTGATAGTATCAGCAGATGGCGAGGCAATAGTTTATTCCAGTGGTTTATCATTTATACCATATGCTTAAAATTAATGCCACATTTCCCATCTGATTTTGTCTGACTTCAATAAAACTACATTTTTTTCTTTCAGTTGTTTACCCATCTTAGGGCCTTTTGAGTTATTCAGGGAGGATCCAGATTGTCCTTCACATTTGAAGCGTCCTCAGGTGTGCCTTGGCTGAAACCATCTTCTGCTCCAGCAAGGAAAACTAGTCAACCCAGTATCAGCCAACAGCTCTTTTTAACAATTTCAGTAGTCTGTGTTTAACTCAATTGGTTTCTTCTGAATCTTTTCGGTATTTGTCAGTCCTTCAGTTGCCTCCATGCTCCAAAAGATCATATTTATACTGTTCCTGTTGCTTCATTCATTCATTTCATAGATGGGTCTGTTTCTCCCACCTTCTTTTTTGTTCCAATCAACCTATATTGTAAAAGTCCTAATTTCTTTCTGTTAGCACTGCATTCAATGCACAGTGGAAATAAGTAAGGCTGAACAAAAATACCCGAGGGATACTGCCTGTTAACGCATTCTTTTCCCTCTACCTTACTGCTATGTTTACCTTTTTATTTGCAAATTTTCATCCCATTCATTTAGCTATGAATTCTCTGGATCTGTTTGTCTTATTTGCTAATTGAAGAATTTGGTCAATTTGTGACTATTAGGGAAAAAACCCTCAACAGTCAAAACCAGATTAAGCCACAATTATTTAATTTTTCTTAGCTGGTGACAAACATTTGTAAAAGCTTAGCCTCTAGCCAGAAAACTTTTTTTTTCTTAATGATTGATCAGAACAGTTAGGATTTCTTCAGACATTTGGTCCTTTTTCTTTCACTGATGGTAAATCTGGAAGCCCAGAATTTCTGTCCTGAAGAGGAAGAGGTGAAGGAGGAAGATTGTGATCGGTATGAAAGGAAGTGTGAAGAAATGACAGCGATCTTGCTGGCACAGCTTCTGGTCACCAGCTCTTTCACACCCAGAGATTTTTCAGCTTTTTCACAGCCATTTTTTTTGATCATCACTCTCATGTGGGTGCACACAGAAGTTTTTCCTTCTTTGCTAACCATCCCTGACACACTGCTGGTGATGCTGCCCATTGGCTGCAGCATCATTTTAGGTCAGTCTAACCCTGCAAGAAAGTCTAAGAATTTTGGAGAACATGCAGTCAGAAATGATTCTTAAAACAGTCGT
The DNA here is from genome assembly GCA_910950805.1 of Acrocephalus scirpaceus scirpaceus. Classification (NCBI taxonomy): domain Eukaryota; kingdom Metazoa; phylum Chordata; class Aves; order Passeriformes; family Sylviidae; genus Acrocephalus; species Acrocephalus scirpaceus. The sequence continues at coordinate 107,069,888 of OU383775.1, read as the reverse complement.
TATTTTATTGCATCTTCAGTGGCTGCTGATAACTTTGTTATAAAAGTGTCATCAACTATTTTGAATGACTGTAGTTTGCAATGCTTTTTCCATGTCATAACATCTTCCCTTCACCAAAAGTAGCCCCATCAACTCCAACTGTCAGTATGAAACAAGCATTACTTTTCTTTGTAGGTTCAGGGCAGTGTCATTTTTCTACTCTTATTGATCCATCATGTTTTTCAGCAATGAGATTGTAAAGTGTTGGCTTTATACGTTACAGAATTATTTTAAGTTATAGCAAACGATTAGCAAAAGTATCACTAGTGAAGGAGGGAAGCCTATTGCATGTCATTTCACATGTACAGCACAGATTCTGGAATTCCCCCTGGTTTGACATACTTGGGAAAACTACCAGAATGATATTGAATTTTACACAGATCCTCATATTGTCTAAGACTTGAGAAATGAGTGGGCTGTGCTAAAGATATGTGCAGAAAAGTGCTGAATTTGCATAGATGGTATCTGCATATTTCTAAGGCGGGTGATGTGTGTGCTGTTCAGGAATAATTCAAAAGTACTTCTGCACTTCAGAAATGTGTTCACATTGCCTTCTCCACCTATGTGTAAATGCAGGTATGGATGTTTTTGTTGCAGCACCATTTCAAAATATGGTGAACTAGATGCTTTCCTTCTTTCTTTCTTTAAGCAAATTAGATTTTTGTTATGGTAAAGAGGAACCACACCTGAAGACTGAAGGTCAAGAGTTCTGCTTGCTGATGGCTGAAGTGAAGATTGCACTGTTGCTTGAAGACTTGTCCATTTTTTTTTTGGCAGCCTGCTGGGTCCCATATAGGTTGGAATGTCTAAGGAAGAAACTGAACAAATCTATTCCATGTCCTCACTGCATCAGAGAGAGAATTTCAACAGTGCGTTACTATTTGAACAGATATGGTGTAATCCATTACTCCTCTTCTCAAAAGGAGAAAAAAACCAGTATTAGTTAACACGTGGCACAGAAGCTCTGACTAATATTATATTTAGCTTGTTGCTTGTCTCTTAATTATGATTACTGTTCAGCACATTTCCTTAACAATCCTTGGGTCATCGGATACGCAACGCAGCCCTTCTTGTAGCATCTGCCCGTATCACAGGAAGTTCTGTCTCCTTCTGTATTCTTACCTTTTAAATAATAATGGGGCTGCAATAAGTAAAAAGGATTAGTGAAGCATTTCCTGCCTGACAGTGAGCCTCTTCCTGACCTACTGCTCACAGACTTGTTTGCATCCTTGTCCCTCCTGATGCTCTGCTCATGGTAGTGTGCATACTGCGCAGATGTTTCTGTCATGCTATTACATGGCTATTTTCAACCTGTTTCTTGGAACAGATGTTCCCACATTGTGCTCTCCCTCCTTTCTCTGCTGACACACTCTCTGTATAAACAGCAGTGTGCATTTCTGTAGACCTGGTTTGTGGAGAGAATGAAAATCAAAACTAGCGACAGCATCTCCCTTTCCAGGCTGCTCTGTAACAAGGCATGTTAGCCTGGTCTTCTAGTCTTTCTCTATCTAAGATACTTGAACTCTTGATTTTTCTGATCTAAACCCATTTTATGCATTTCATGGGAGTGTATTTGGAAGTGCCATGTGTTTTGCCATGTCAAAACTATCTCCTTCAATGTGCCGTCTAGTGGCTGTTCCCTCTCTTTTAACCACAAATGGCAGGGTAATTTCAACAGTATGTATTCTGGGATTTAATCTAAAAAGAGAAACATCACAGTAATAAAATCTCATCTCCTGCCATCTGTCTCTTGCATATTTCTTTACAGTCCAAGTGCATTATATTTGAGCCCAAATGCTTCAGTGTTGGCAACAGTGGATGGTTATGGTAAGAAATCCCCCATGAGTTGAAATGCAGAAAGAAGTTGACATATGGACAAAATACACCAGGGATGGAAAGGGCTGGAGTTTTATTCCTAATGTGCTGGAAGTCGTTAAGAAGTTTGCTAAACAATGGCATTGCTGGTTAATAGTAGCATTGATGTATTTTGCACATTGCCTTAGTCCTGTAGCCCTACAACTAAGAACAAGTGGGAAAAATAAGAACAAGTTGGGAAAATGTAAGGAAGGAAGGGAAAGAAAACCAACCCTCAAAGTAGATTATGTTCCAGATCCTCCTGAGAACAATTAATTAGGAGCGGACACAGACAAATTGATTTTCTTTCACTGAGGAGGGATAGAGGACATTCACTTTCAAATCAGGCTTGTTCCTGAAATGGTGACAGTGAGCAATGTATCACTTAGAAATGACATAACTGTACTTTCCATCTTGCTCGTTTATTTGGAAGATATTGCTTTTCCCTGTTGGGATATATGCTTTCTAACATGTAAAGAGGCTGAGAAACTGCAGATTGGTCAGTCTTTGGTCATGTCAAGCCTTAGAATATCCCAACATTCAACCATACGATGCAGTTGCTAGGGATAATTAAAATTATAAATTCAATACATGTAAATTAATCAGCTAATTAATATCTGTATTATTTTCACATGATCTATCAAGAATAAACATACAGATTCTAGTATTTAAAGCATTTTTTTTGCTGAAAGCAAGCTGATGATTGGTATAAACAAAGGAAGTACAGCAGATCAGCAGTGGACTTTTTGCTGCCAAATAGTGAACTTGTTCGTATCAAGAGAAAATGCACTGGGAAAAAAAAAAATTGTAAGAGTACCGACAAGGTATTAGTTTATTGATAAACATACATCGTGGGAATTTATAGTGTACATGAGATAAGACACCTCAGGGAAGTCACAAGGGGGAGGACTTGTTTGCTCTACTCCATATAACTATAAAGGAGAAAAGTAACTGTTGCCCAATGCTTTCCTTGGTTAAAACACACAAGAAAATCAGCCAATCAGCCCTTGGAATGATTAAGGCATTTCTTTAACTGTGATGGGAAGAGGATCTGAACTGCTTTGACTATTAGATATCTAAAGTGAGATGAAATAAATCATATTATAATTCTATTTTTCTTTTTGGGAGTTCAGTTGAGTGACAAACTTGGTACTGGGCGAAAAATTCAAAAATTGTCAAACCACGTACAATTAATTTCTTTTATCTTACACTTTTTAAAAGTTTAGCATCTAAGTTTGTCTCTTAGACAGTCAAAGGAGAAAGATAAGTTTGTCCAGAGGGCATGTCAGTCTATATTGATGTTAGGTGACATGAATTTTCTTTAGAAAATGAATATGAGGGCTGCAGGGACAGGCCTTTTTTTCTTAACAGAGAAGTCTAATCTTTAGATGACCAAAAATAGCTGAGATGACTCTTACCCTGTGTGGTTTCATTAATTATTGTTAGCTGCAGAGGTGATTTCTGTGGTGGTAAAGTGACATGGCAGGACACTTCAGAGTCTATTTGAGAACCAGTGGGAGATGACTCACAGTGTATAAATAGCCTCTGCAGCCATACTGAAGTTCTTATGAGCACAGAGACCTATTGTAAAAGTTGTTTTCTAGGGACTTGACTGATTTATGGGATTCTGACAGCAGGTGCCCCTGCCCAATTGGAAGAGAACAAGAGGAAAAGAGGATTCAGCTAACTGCAGATTAAAGGGAGATTGTTCAGCTACTCTTTTTTTTTTTTTTTTCTCTGCTTCAAGAAGCTGGTGTTCCTTGTGGAGAATTTGGAAGCTGATCCATTGAGACTGGGAAAACGAAATCCTATCAAAAAAGAGCTTTAAGACAGTTCATGGAGCTGTTTTATCACCGTGATTGTTGCATTTGAGATAGTGCAAACACTTAACACTAAATCCTTGAAAAGAGAAGGAAGCAGGACAGGAGGGCCTGAGAAATATTATCTTAGAATTATCACATAGCAGGTGGTTTCTGTGTTTAGATCTGCAAGGAATAGACACTTCTTGCAAGTACATTTTAAAATCAGTGCACAGTTTTGAAGATATTTTCATGCATCTTCTATCCATGCTTATGAGTCCAGTATAATTTACAATAAACTGGACTATGTGAAGCATTACAACAGGGCTGGCAGAAACCACATAGGACTTATGGGAAACCTTGTGCCCTCCTGGCATGAAGGAATAGCTCTGTGAGCTACTGAATTAACCTTCTAGTGACCAAATATGTTTCTAATTTTCTGCATCTATCCTAATGCTGTTATTCCCCCTCAAAAATAGCATCTGAAAACAATTAAGGTTCTCAGAATCATAGAACGGTTTGGAAGGGAACTTGAAAGATCATTTAGCTCCAAACCGTCTGCCATGGACAGGAATGCCAGGTTGCTCCAGGCTTCACCCAGCCTTGCCTTGAACACTTCCAGGGATGAGGCATACACAGCTAGTCTGGGCAATCTGTGCCAGGGCTTCACGGTCCTCACACTGAAGAGTTTCTTCCCAACATCTAATCTAAACCTTTTCTCTTTCAGTTTAAAACTATTAACTCTTTTCCTGTCACTGTCTGCCAGTAAAAAAGTCCCTCTCCCTCCTTTTGATAAGCACCTATAAGGTACTGAAAGACTGAAATGAAATCTCCCAAAAGCTTCTCTTTTCCAGGCTGAAGAACCCCAGCTTTCTCAGCATGTCTTTATAGGAGAGGTACTTCATCCCTTGTGGCTGTCCTATTGTGGTAGAGCCCTCTTTTTGTGTTGGAATCACTGTAAATTGGTGTGACCTCTTTTGTGCAAATAGAAAAACCACTCTGTTGAAGGGTGCTAAGAGCTTCCTGCTCAGGGGTCTCAGATCCACAAACAATCACAGACATTGCTAAAGGCTGTTGACATGTCAAACATCCTGTTTTGAACACAAAGTGCTATAGAGCCTCTTTGGACAGCAAAACCCAGCTGGAGGCAGCAGGAGTGACCACCTGGAGCAACAAACTATGTCAGACAGCAGAGCAGCCAAGGTAACTCAGGCTGACAGTGTGCAGGCTGTCCTTGTTTGCAAAAGCAGAGGTAAAGGTAACAGCATTTTAGAAGGGAAAGCTGGGAGAAGGAAGTGAAAGCTGTGCTTTGTGGTCTTTGTCTCCAAAGTCTATGACTAGAACTGGTGAAACCACACTTTTTTAACCTTTGGACTTCTATCTACAATAGGATTGAGCCACCCTCATGCTGTGCTGAACCTGAGCTGGCAATCTTGCCTGCTCACTGGGATTGTTAATTCAGCTAGAGGTCTTCAGTAACTGCTCATTCATTGATTTTGAGTTGGAAAACAAACATTGCTCAGTATGCTCTGGCATTCCCATGCAAAAAAAAAACAACAACCCCTATCTATTGCTTTGCTCTTCTGTCTTGTATGAATTAGAATTTCCTCCAAATCCCTTATGGATGGGCAAGACAATACAGTGTCCTATCTTTATTGTTTCTGCTGTGGTAGAAGTGCAAAAGAGACCAATATAAATGAGAGGATTTCAGATATGACCACAAAATGATTTTACAATCAATTCCCTGATCAAATCGTGTCCTTTTTTTGCATGGGATTTACCAAGCATAAATATGCACATTTGGAATAAACAGAGGGTTTGCACTCTACACTCTCACTGAACTGACCATCTTGCAGACATTGCAAGTCTGACAGGTTCTTAAGGCTTCAGATTTGCCGAATTTTAAGAGCAGAATTTAGGAGCAAGGAGGCCAAAGGTTTCCTCTCTGCATCTGTTCTCTAAATTTGCAGTGTGCATGCACAAGACAGGCTGTGAGAGCCTGCACATTCCTGGAGCTGGTGTTGCAACCAAGCTGACAGATGTCAGGAAATCCTGGAGGAAATTTAATCCAAATTCCTTGAACTCCAGTTATATAAAAATTTAGAGAGAGAAACAGGAAAGACCAAGGGTCTGCTAATACTACCTTGACTCCAAAAATTAGATTTTTCATAACCTGATTTTTAGTTTGCATGAGGTTACATTGTCCTACTTCAGCTTTCTTGCTGATCAAAAATTTCAAGTACCACAGATGTGAGTTCCAATAACTATGAGCTGGGAACTCTGCCTTCACAAACAAAATGCAATTTTCATATTTGTCCATCTAGGAATGGTGTTAATCTGATTATAAAGTGTTGGATATTTTGAAATATTAAAAGAAAATTAACCTCTCAAAAGTTAGAAAATGCATATTAGATAATCTAATGAAAGGATAACTTGCATTATTTGACCTATGCAGCACAGGGACAGTAAGACAGGGCATAGTGGAAGCAGTAACAGCAGAAGCACAAATAGCAATGCCAGCAGCTGCTGGGGTGGCAGCAGGAATAGCCTTACTGATAGAAGAAGAGAAAGAAAAACTGTTTTCCAAGCCTGCAAGTGTAAGACTATATGTTTACCTGCTTGTTTTACAGCTGACACAATGTATAGCCAGACTATTTACATTTTGGAATGTGCTAAAGACGTCTGGGGGCAAACCTCCAGTAAGAGTGGATATTTTCAAGCATTGTTTTTATATATGTTACATATGTACTTGCATGTTGGACTATGGAATAATAATATGTGCCAGGTTTAGACAGCAAGTTAGTCTTAAGAGAGAGAAAAAGCGCTTTACAACTATTTTCCATACACATGGTTTCTAAGAACCAAACCAACCAATGCTTTCAGTCATATGCTATGCAGCAGACACAGAAAAATCAGATGGTTCAATTCTGAAAGCTGCTGAGTGCTCTCAGCACTCTGATATTAAAATAGCCTTGTATTTCACATGTTTATACTCAAGAAATGCAGATCAGCATGACAATAGGCATATACTAGGCAATTAATGTTTGTCTCCTGAAGTTCTTCCTGCCTCTTTGAGAGGCTCTTGTCCTCCCACATCTCATCCTTTTGAAGACTGGCACCAGTGGTGCCTTCCAAAATGTCCCGTTTTGCATCCCTAACTTCCACTGATGTTAATGAGGATTACAGATGTGTGCTGAAGGCAGAACAGCCTTTCAAGTGACAGAGAGCAATGGGGCTGTTCAACACTGCTTTTAACCTGAGCAATCCACAGCAAAGTGCTGGGAGTAAAAAGAAAAAATTTTAAGTAAAAAGAAAATTCCAGGTGCTTCCCATGTTGGAAATTCTTTGGGATTTTTCAGAACTGCAGATATGACTGTTAGACTCTGGAACATTCACTCTTCAGGGTTGGACATATATGCTTGCAGCATGGAGAAAAACCAGCTGCTTTTGTATGGTACAAATAGAGGTTTCTTTCCTTCTTCCTGGTCCTCTGGGAGAGCTGGCATCCTGAATTCCTCTCCAGTGTAGTATTTGGGTAATTTTCATCCAATACATTGTTGCTCATTGTTAAAAGATGATACAGCCCTTAAAGGAATTAGAGACCCAACAATTAGAGTTGTGGAGAAGTATAACACTGACTTAACAGTTTGCAGTTGGATAGGGACAGGCGCTCGGAAGATATCGGTTGTAACGGACAGAGCAGAGAACACTCCAACCCCCCAAGATAAGCTATCACCCCCAGAATGTAACCCTCCTAACAGCGTGCTAGTACTTTTCCATTCTCCCTACTAACTCAGGAAGTGTGGCAAGACCCCTCCGACGTAGTGAAGAACCCTAGAGTATATAACCTGCATGTTTGAGATAATAAATGCTTTTTAACCGTCCACCACACTGGTGTAAGCGTGTGTTACTAAGCCCGAGCGGCACACAAGCATGTGGGCGCCGTGCTGTCATTCCTAGACCAGGCCACCGCAGTTGCAGAAAAGAAAACGGCAACACAGTTTCACAAATATGTATTTAATTCTGTAAGGTAATACTATACCTTGGACAGTAAAGGTCATATTAATCATAAAAATATTAGATCTCTACAGCTTAGATATTTAGATCTGAGATAATAATCTAGTTTCTCTTTCTTGCCCCTTTGAAGAAACAAGCACTTTTTTGCTAAAATTCATCTTATCTCAAGGTGTGGACCTCTAAAAAGCCCAGATGACTCATGCTGTAGAAATGCTAATTTCTTGCCATTGGCTAAAAGGGGAACCTGGGACATATGAATGTTGTGGTAGTTTCCATCCATTTCTTTAAAGGCTTTTAGGACTATAGGAAAAAGGCATTTTTATCTCAGTGGAATGCTGTGGCACAAAGAGTTCCAGTAATTTCTAGAGTGTGAGCAATTCCATAAGGGATATGCTCAGAGATGTACCGAGTACAAACCTTACCAGGACTGGAGTATAGCTCTGGTTTACTATGCTGAGAAAAGGCCTCAATCAGTTGATGAAACATAATTTGTCTTGTACTGCTTGAGATGCCTTAGGATACCCAAGAGATCCAAAAATAGCTGATGCAGGACGGTTGGTAGTGGTCTCTTGCCTGCCTGGGATGGCAGCTGGAGGCCAAGGAAGATACCCTAGGATGTCTTAAGTGGCAATAAATATCACTGAGCTATTCATTTGAGATCCTATTCCATAGTCGTTAATCTATGCAGTGATTCATCTCACCTGTTTCCAATTAACTTTTTCTCTAAGTGCTGCTGACTACCTTGACCAGATTGTTATTGATTTTAAAGGGATTTTAAAAATGCATGTGAAATACCTGTGCACATGTAAGATGTGTTTTACATGTGCATGTGAGATTATGAAATTAAGCTGAATAAGTCTGGAACTTGTGGTATGATTCCTTTGCCTTAACTTTAATGTCTATTGCCATTTGTGATGCTCTAGGATAGCGTACCTGGACTCTAATTTCCTGTCAGAAGGGCCTCTTCCTGACATGTGTTATGTCTTAGATGCTTGCGGATATCACAAATAGTACTAGGTATTTATAAAAATGAGTCAAGTCACGTATATTTGGCTGGAGATGAATCCTGCCCTGTCCTCTACTTTAAAAGGGATATTGAAAAATTGCAGAGATGGCAGAAACAGCTAACTATCTATTTTTGAATTAGAGAATATACAAAAGAATTTTTTTCCAATTTATTTAGTTTATCAGAATCATGACCAAAGATAGATGTAATTACAGAGTAGAAATATTTTTAATAGATGGAAAGTGCCTTGTACTTCAAAGTAACTTTAAAAATGGAAGAATGAGCAAGGTGAAAGCAAAGAATTCACAATTTCAGTTTCGATGTTAGGTGGTAGATCTCTCTTAATAACTAATGAGAAAAATCACCAAGGGAGTTGATGAAGTCTACACTCCTTGAAGTCTTCAAATTAAGACAGGATACTTTCCTGACGTTATAATTTGCCAAAAGCAAGATTGTGAACTTAGTACAAGGGTAACTGAGGGAAGTTGGCTGGCATGTGGCAAGCTGGAGATTAAACTCAATGGCCTGCTGATCTCTTCTGGCACTAGGCGCCAAAAATTGTGCCAAAATAAGAAGAGTGTGACATGAATTCAGCTGTGTTTGTCGCAAATCAATTTTTTTTTTCTCACCAGAAAATGGTAAGTAGGATTGACTTGGATAATCTTTATATCACTTCCCTCCTCCCTCTTTTCATTAATTATGAGGAAATTGCAGAATTCTCAAAGGTGTTTGTTGTTTGCAGTTATTTGAGTACTACACAGTCACATCTGTATTTGTTGTTAACATTCTTTCAAACCCTTCTTGTTGCCTTCTGTACCATTTTCTTTGTTTATTCACCTGTTGCACATTATCCAACTCTCAGATTTGTGACTCTCTGGATAAACTGCATTCATGCACCTTCTTTATGTCTGATACAGTGAGAAATTGTTTTTTTTTTTTTTTTTTTTTCTTTTTTTTTTTTTTTTGGTAACTGACCTTTCATTAATAATAGTAATTCAATTCTTTTCTTTCAAAGTAATTCTTCAGCAAATTGGAGAGTGAGTATGAAGAGTATTCACAAACAAGTGATTGATGATGGAATCCTCTATGTGTCATTCAGCTGTGTTAATGAGTGCAGAAAGGGAACCTCCATTAGCAGATGAAATATGCAGCTTTGTCTCTGTTCTCAGACTGTTAATTTCTTATTCAGTGATGCTAGTGGGAAATTATGTTACAACCCCCTAAAATGTTTATCTTACTCACAAGACTTTTTATTTACGTGCCTCAGCCTGCGTTCATCACCACAGCAGCATAAGAAACTGCAAGGTCCACCTGATGTGTGGTACTGAGGGTGAATTCCTGTTGCCTTTTTGGTACCATAACTTCTTTTCATATGAGTCCCCACTGCTCACTTTACTTTGTGCTGAGGTACAGCAGCTGGTTGCCTTCTTAAAGAAACCCAAATATGAGTTTAGGTGTTTGCACTGAAGAGGGTACAAAGATCTATCCAGAAAATTCCATGGTATTTATACTCGTAAAGATATCATCACACTTTATGTGAGATTTTCAGGAACATCAAGGATTCTGGATCCAATGAAATCAATATGGAACACGAAATCTGCTCTCCAGGGACAGAATGAACAATTTCCTCATTTATCTTTTACATATGCCCCTGCAGTATTTAAGCACTCTGAAAATGTTAACTGTTCTTGATATTCCTATGGGGGAGATGGTACTATTCTTATTCTACTGCCAGTCAGGAAGATGCAGCACTGAATAAGTTTTTGAAAGCCATTTAAAAAAGTCCTGATTGATTTATTTTCAAGAAATTTTGCATTTTACTATTTCAGTTAAGCAAAATGAATCCTATCATCCCTAACTTTTGAGTGATCAGTTCTGCAATGGTACTTTGCCACCTTCTTCAAGAGATATTTGCTTTTAAAATACAACCCAGCGACATCCAGACCTCTTCCCACATACCTATTCCATGTTTTATGTCTTGTTGCCCTGACCAGTTTCACTTTTTTTCTCTTTCAACTCAACTTCAATCTCTCTTTATCCTTTCTTTTACTTTTATATCACATTCCCTGGTCTTGTATGTTATCTCCACTGTTGCTATATCTGTCTTCCTCTTATCAAGGCTGAATCCTCTAATCATAGTGTCCCCAGACTGATTCTTTGTCTCAGTCTACTCTCTTTGCCTTATTGTACTTCTGCTGTTTTGCTGCTGTCCTTAGTGTTTTCTGGTTTGTGCAGCTGACGAATCATTGAAGACTCATAAGACACAATAACCCTGCAGCCATTTCCTCTGGATGACTTTAGAGGGAAAATTGCCATAATTTCAGTGAATCTTTCACTCCCTCAATGTGCACAGAGCCATCAGAGTTATTTGTAGGGAAGCTTCAGTACATGAGTGTTCAGTGGTGAACACTCATTTTTTCCCCCCCGGGCTGATTGCTGACTTGTGGATTTCTGTTTTGGTGGTAGAAGATGCAGTTCTAGTCTCACAATCACTGCAAAAAGAGTAAGTGCTGGACAGAAAACACTAGACTAGCAGGGTGTTTGTTTGGTTTTTTTTTTTTAATAACTAAAAAGGTCACAAACTTTTTTTTTGCAAATAAGCAGAAAAGCATATCTCGTATCTACTCTTATTCTGGTTTAATTCCAGAGAAACTGAATACATTAATTTCACTTAAAGAAGTGAAATTTGGGCAACTAAATAAATTCATTTCCTTTAAACTAGTTAAATTTTGGCAAAGTTTTCAGCCAGATTCTGTAAACAAAATCTTTAGATGGAAACTGCTGAGGAACCTTACTAATAGTCATTGTCAGTAGTCCTGTCTATAACTTGGTGTGTGCAGAAATTCTGCACGAAAACCTGTAAAGCTCTTTGGAGACAGTAGCCATAACCTTTGTCTGGCATTTAGCATAGTGGGAAATATTCTGACTGAAATATTTTCACAGATCTTTAAAATGAAAGATTATAAACTAGTGAGGTTGCATAATCTAAAATGAAAAAAAATGTTTGCAAGTGATAGAATAAGAAAACATTACATGTCCTTACCCACTCTGCGTTGGATGTGGATCAAAATGACTTGTTCTGATCATAAAACAGGGAAATTAAAAAACCACGTGGTCTCTGCTTCAGACCTACTTGCTGAATTGTGCTGTACAGAATGGATTGTTAGAAGCATGTTTTAAATCCCTTGAAAGCAATGGATTCTTTGTTAAGAAAACTGAAATTCCTGGCATCATTGGTAAGTCCTTTTACACTTAATTTCATCATCTGCTTTGTCTCAGCTGAATAGGCAGCATTTCTGATACCTGGGACCTTTTCCTGTGAGTCCATACAATTAGGTAAGAAAATGATTTCTGTGTCACACATTTAATGTGGGTCCTATGTAGCCATTTGTTTTGTTCCTATGGTAAGCTAGAAGTGAAATCTCCTTCACAATGGGTGTGAAAGATATATATTACATCTGATTTGCCAAAACCAAATCTAAATTTTGTAAAAAAATCCTATAAAATGAAACTAAAGATTCCATATGCAACTGTATCGCATAGTTTTTGCACACACCAAATTTATACCTGAATCTTTCAATGTAAAATAATAGAAAAGAGTAATCATGAGCTAAAGGCTACCTGACAGTCTTCTCCCTGTTTCAGGAGCATCTAGTCTCATTCCCTTTACTTGTATATAGTTCAAACATCCATAAGTGTCTGAAATAAGGTGTAAGGTGTAGAAACTTATCTCCAGGAGCCTGTGTGAGGCCACTGCTTGCCATTAAACTTGACACAATTAAACTTGGGGGTTCAGTTTGAAGCCAAAGCACCACCATGCAAATAGCCACAGGTGGCTCCTAATTTTTTTTTTAAGCCAGTAGCTCTGAGTCTTATACCTAGAGATGGTAGTGACAAAACAGGTATTGAAGGAGAGCTAAATGTTTCTGGAAAGTATCTGGAGGTTAGGACACCAAAAAGGTTTTTCAAAAAGGCTTGAACTCTTTTGAGTGTGTTGATCCAACCTATTCCTTATCCACTGAGTGGTGCGTCAATCCATGTCACTCTCTTTAGTGACAACGATGTTGTGTGGGACAGTGGACAACTCCAACCATTTCCAATGTCCTGTGGTGTCTCTAGCTGTCTCCAGAAGACACATGTTTCATGTAGACTATGCAGTATATATGCCAGCCCCAAATGGCTTTCAGGTATCTAAGGGGGCCTAAAGAGCTGTTAGATGATCCTGCCAAATATTTTAAATGAAATAAAATACAGAGACAGTACATTCAGTTATCTCTTGATATGTCTTGTCTCTTTTTTCCTTCAGGAATTAGCATGACCCTCACCAGTAACTGGCTACCAAAAGGTGTTAATTAAAAGTGTGATTTATAAATATTCTATATCTTTCAATATATTTATGATGATGTTTGTACAAAGGGTAGTCCATAAAGAACTGGTCAGAGTCTCACAGTGTATCTCAGAAATAAAGATTCCAGGGAAGGGGCTTATTTCACCTTCAGCACCTTCAGATGTATCTGAACCTCGTAGTTTCATAAGTGTTACGGCACTAGCCATAAAAGGGATGTCTGTAAAATTTTAGTCTTCTGCACTTAGAGAATGCTGTTGCAACTGAGGTGAGTGAAAGAGGCACAGTATCAGGCCACTTGTTCCCAAAAGATACTATGGAAAGAATAACCAACAGACTTCCCTTCAGTCCTTCAGCAGTCCTTGTATCATTCTTGGGTATGTTGGAACATGAACAATACTGTGGGAAGGCTAATTGTGTCTGCAAAGATTTTATTTGGCTTTAAAATGCCATAAGATGCTATAAATGCATTAAGATGCTGTAAATTGCATCTTCCTTTTACTGGTATTCCTTGGTTTTTCTCACCCCTCTCTTTCTCCCTTCATTTGACTGGGTGGCATCACACACTGCAAACACAGAACAAGGAAATAAAACTGACTGCTACACTCATCATGCCTTCAGGAAGCTTAAGGGAGGATATACAGCATTCACATTCACAGCAAGAAGGCAAGGAAAATGTGAGAAAAATGTTTAGACCTGATGAGAGTTTCCTGAAATAGTTTTGTCCTGTGTTGACAGAAAAGGGACCACAGACAGGCATCCTTGCTATTCCTCTGGCTGCTGTGGGAACAGATATTTGCATGTTCACCTTCAGGATGGGCAAACATATCACACTCCGTGAGTCACTCCTTGCAGTGTCCCCCATGGAGCTCTTGTTTCGCAAAAAAACAGGTTTGTTTTTCCTGCAAGTCAAAATGTATTACAAATGAATAATAGGAAGAAAGAATCAAACCCAACAACAGCAACAACAGCTAAAAAACCCTAAATCAAAACATTCATCTCTTTGTATTTTTAGTTCAGCCAAACTGGAGGCTCATCAGATAAATTATAATTTCTCCCTCAAAAGGCTTGATCTTGCAGACTTCTTTTACAAAACCTTTTCCATTATCCCCTTCTCCAACAGCTGGCATCTCATTCTACTGTTAACAGTTCCAATTAGGGTAATCACTCAAAAACTGTAGTAGAAAAGACACACTGAAAACAACTGCTTTATCTCTTTCAGGTATTTCTTCTTTCGCATAAATACTTAAGCAATTTAATTTTGCCTGAGTGCTTTCTCAAAGGAGAGTTCTGTTGAATGAGGACAATCATAGATCAATATAACCCAGCTTTTTTTGGTAGCCTCTTCTTTTTAGTGCTCATAATAATGAGATATAGCTAAATTATGTTAACAGTGATTTTTATTATTATACTCCTCTCTAAAGCATCTGTTGGCATGGTAGATGGTCATTCTACAAAATTAAAAATAAGTCAGCAAAATCCTATGAAGAAGAGCCCTCTTTGCTCTCTCTTGTTGTCTGCAGTTCATCATCTACTCTTGAGATAACATTAGATGTACGAAATGATGTGAATAACCTATTACATGGTTTATTAAAAAAAACCACCTAAAAATCCCCCAAAACACCAAGAAAGGAAAATAATTATAATACTGTATTGTTCTCTGCAAATACAAAACCTGAGCTCTGGACATACAAATGCCATTGTAGTGGCCCCTCTCAGGAAAAGACATGGTTATTGAGTCATAGGTAAAATTGAATGTGAGCCTCTCCAGCCAAAATTTATAGTGTGAAAAGCAGCTAAAGCAGCAAGAGAGCCTGGACAAAATGTTTGTGTCTCCTATGTCATGAAAATGTTAATTCAGAAGTGAATCTGTAAAAAGACCATTTTTGGCTGCTCAGAACACACCAGGAGATAAAGATATCAGAAATCTAGACATCAACAAGCACAGGCCATGAATATTTTTTTCGATAGAATAAGGAGTTAAAAAGAAGGAACATGTTTTATCTAGGTCCAGCAAGCCCAGATGAAAGGCTTCCATCCATTATTAGGGATATTATTTAAAAAACCTGCTTTTACACAATAGGATGGGACCATAGGAACTGATTTATTCTCTACCCTTTAGCCCAAAGTATCATTACTTTTTGCATTTTTACAGAACTTTGTGGTTTAGCTCTGTGTATCATCACAAACCTGATGATAAACTAAAACAAGCGTGGATGGCACTTGTAGACATCACCTACTATAACTCTGTTGTCAGAAACAGGCTTTGCTATACTTGAGCCAATCCTGGACATACAGGCCAGACAATCTTGCCTCCACAACCAGCAAGATCATGGGGCAGGATCATGGAACCTCCAGGTAACCTTGCTAAGGCATATGTGAAATAAGGCAGTGACTGATGACAGCCAACAGGGCCTCACTGAGGACAAGTCATGCCTGACTAATGTCGTGGCCTTCTGTGAGGGGATTACAGTGCTGATGGGTAAGGGAAGAACTTGACACCATGTACCTGAACTTGCTCAAAGTATTTGACACTGTCCCACACAAAATCCTTGTCTCTAAACTGAGGAAAGTTGGATTTTGCAGATGGACCACATGGTGAATGAGGAATTGACTGGATGGTGGCACCCAAAGAGTTGTGGTCAGTGATCAATGTCTAAGTGGGCACCAATGAGGAGTGTCATCCCCAGAGGTCTGTATTGGGATCAGCACTGCTCAATATCCTTGTCAGTGGCATGGAGAGAGGGACTGAGGCAGGTTTGCTGGTGACACTGATCTGTGTGGTGCAAGTGACATGCTGGAGGGAAGAGATGCCATCATGAGGGGCCTGGACAGGCTTGAGAGGTGGGACTGTGGGAACCTCATGAATTTCAGTAAGGCCAAGCACAAGGTCCTGTACCTGGGTCAGGGTGATCCCAAGGACAAAAACAGGCTGGGCAGTGAATGGATTGAGAACAGCCCTAAGGAGAAGGATTTGGGTGTTGGTCAACATGACCTGGCAATGTCCACTTGCAGCACAGAAAGCCAGCTGTGTCTGAGGCTGCATAAAAAGCTGTGTGGCCAACAGGTTGAGGGAGATGATTCTGCTCCTCCACCGAGGTCATGAGACCCCACCTGGAATGCTGCATCCAGCTCTGGAGCCCACAGTCTAAGAAGGAGTCCTAAGAGGACTGTTAGAGAGTTCAAAGGAGGCCATGAAGATGATCACAGGGCCAGAGTATCTCTTCGATGAAAACAGGCTGAGAGAATTGGGGCTGTTCAGCCTTGAGAGGAGAATTTGAGCAACCTGGTCAGATTGAAGCTGTCCATACGCATGGCAAAGGAGTTGAACTACGTGACTGTCCCTTCCAACCCAAACAGTTCTGATTCTATGATTCCTTTATTCCATGATTTACCATTCCCAATATATTTGTGCATAATCTGTTTATGAAAACCTCCACCAATATAAAGGATTTAAATGAATACTCAAGGCAAACCCTCCCAGAAGGTTGAAGTACATTTTTAGAGCTCACCACTATTAAACAACCTTGTCTCAGATACCACAGCTAAAGAGCTCTTGCTAATAGGTTTGCCACTTGCCAATCAGTCAGCAGATTGAAATTAGTGTCAGAGGAGCAGGAGACAGAAGGGGGTCACATGGCTCTCCTCCCCAGCTCTGCTAGTTATAAACACAAAAAGTTTCCTATTTCAGAACATTTAACAGGATTTTAAGACACTGTTGCTGACAAACATAGCTGGTGCTTCATTCCCACCACATCTGGGAGAGATGATGTGTCAGAAAAATATGGAAGAGTAAGGGGAATTTTGGAGTATTATGAGTAGTCACTGTTCTAATTTATGTCTTATTTTGCCCTTGTGCTCATTTCAAACCCTCTCCTTCTAATAAAAACATGCACAAATTAGACATTATAAAGTCAAATGAGTCCTTTTAATGCTGCTTTGTGACAAACACTCTGAACCATGGCTGTATAGAAATTCTAAAGGTTTACAGAAAATGTTCTCTAGGGATGCAAAAGCATCGTAGCAGTTATCCATGTGCTGTGTAAACTTTTCGGGTCCCATAGAGCACTACAGCTCCAAAAGTACCCATCAGTTATTGAACAATGGGCAGAGAAGCAACTGTCAGTAGAACACCAATCACCTTTTTAAATTTCATTTTGAATTTTGGGAAATATGGAAAGAAAAATCAGTAATAATAAAGGGACCTTAAAAAGAGCAATGATTAAAGTCTGTGGTTCTGATAGTTGAGATTAATAAATGAAAATAAATTCTGATCTTCTTTTTTGTTAGACTCTCCTACCCCTCTCCACAGACACAGAGAAAGCTTCTTTCTACAGCAATATGCAGCAGCACAGGCATTGCTAAGTCAATCACAGGTTCTCCAATTACAAGAACCTGTCAAGTCTAGCAGACATCAGTTGATGCTTGAAGACATCAGTGGTGTTTTTTTATATCACTGCTCACTAGACTTGTATAATTTGGTTATGCTAAAGAGTGGAATCTGCATTTTTTTCCTAAGTACAATGGAGTAACTGTACTAATAGAATTCATGAACAAGCTTCTCATTGTTGTGAACATAAAAAATTTATATACACCTTACAGGCCTACCCGAGAGGCTATAATTAAAAAGGGCAAGTTTTACCTGGAATATTTGGTGGGTTTTATTCAGGTTAGCATTCTTACTCACAAAACAGTTTTTTGAATAATTGTGTGTTGCAGGGTCAATTCAAACATTAGAATGAACATCCATAAGGTCAAACAAATGAACAAATGTAACTAGCCCAGAAAAGGTATTAGAAAAACAAGAAAATACAATGAGAATATATAATATGACATATCTGGACTGCCTTGATCTTATGCCTTGATATATTGAAGTAACAATGGGGAAAGAGATCTGTTGAACTGGGTAGCCTGTAAGCTAATGCCCACAAATTTGCAGTGCTCAGAAAGTCATCTGGGAACAGCCACACACTGGCTGCTTTGTTCTAAATAAATCTGCACCTATTTCAACTCCCACTGGGAGAGTCCTGCTGAGATCAAGGATATATTGATCAGGCATCTTGGTGATAAATCTAAATTTCAGAAGCTGGGGTCTTGTCTACCCTGTGGAATCTTTGAGAAAAGCAATGGGGAAGGAACATACAGAAGCCTTAGTTATGATCTCCAGGAGTTGGCTGAAAGTGTTTTTTTCCACCATTCTTCAAAATAACAAACAGCAATAGTATGAAAACCCATAAAGCCAGAACCCAGATGAAAGCAAACAACCCTCCCCTGCCCAAAAAACTGGATAAATAATACCTCTGTATATACACAGCATATATTAAAATATTCAGGTTTTTAATAGGAAACGGACAAAGAATTATTTTCAGCTCTTATCCCAGGACCTTATTTTTTCCATATTCAAAGTGTGAAACAATATCCTCAAAAATTCTCATTTGCAGAAACTACTGTCATATACCTAGCCTGAACTAAAACCACTGTCATCCCGAACACAATGTCAGTGACCAGCTTCAAGTGCAAAAGCAGTCTTGGGACCTTTGCAAACCATTTGACTCTAACCTAATTTGAAAAGACATGGTTTACACCTCCACCCAAATAGCTGCTTTCCTGTTCACAGCTTGTGAACATTGTTCTTTCTGCACTTTTTCATACTCTGGCTTGGCACACAGGTGTTGACATTGCTGTTCTGTACTGCCTGAAGATCATGTTCACCAAACATCCTCACACTGAGGGGCAAGAGCAATGCATGAGCATTAAAACAACCTTCCTTTCAACACCATGGAGAATTGTAGGATGCTTATGGCAGTTCATGAGCAAATCAGGTACCAGAATCACCCCTACAGAAGCGTATACATAATATGTTTTATTCTAATTTTCAGTGACTATTTCCATAAAGATAATTGATGTTGCTCTTGTACATGATGGAAGGATTTGTCTGCATTAAAATGTATGCTGTAGAATTTCAAGGAATTGCTAAACTCTTTCAGCCTTGAAAAAAATCATACAATACCATCTACAACTTCACTAGCTCGCAGATGTAAACATGAGACTTGTGAAGTGCTGAGATATTAAACTTCAAGCCCTGCGGTTAACTTAGAACAGAAAGTACAATAAATATTCTTTTCTATGCCCTCTTTTCAGAAGAGGAAAATAACAGAGATACTGCAAATAGTTCAAGCTACTAAAAAAAAAAAAAAAAAAAAAAGGCAAATAACAGTGCAAGGGTTTTTTTTTTCCAGCTAGTTTTGAACAAGAAAGGTTATTACAAGAAGATAGGCAGAAGTAGCCTTTCGAATACCACATTATTGTTTTGCAGAGTTTGCCCCTTCAAACCACTCTAGACTGGCTGTGAGTGCTCTGAGGAATAAAAAGGATAAATATATTAGCAATATCATATGAAGTACAATTGGTCTCCTGAAAGAGGCTTTCCAGTTTTTGGTAGGACCTTCGACACATCATCCTTCAGCTTTCTGTGATGTGTTTTAATTACATAAAAAACAGATGCATGTGTGAAATCTATTGCATATGTTTAACAGTGTCTTGAGATTGGTGAGTTGTAAATAAATATAGTGTGATGAATTAAAATTCTCTGAAATGAACATAATTACTTTCTACATATGGATAAGAACCTTCACCACCATTAAAGTCTACCCTCTCCCAGAATTAACTCAAATTCTTCAGAAAGCACAACCCATTTTAAAATAAACTAGAAATATTCAATAGTCCTTGAAAAGAAAGACTGGGATTTACTTGGTGTTTCAAAGAATTCGTCTCCACATGTGCTTGTCATCTCCTTTCAGAGAACCTATACAAGATATAATGGAAACAGTATTGAGGGTGATGAAAATGCCAGAGCATCTGTCAGTGGATCACCTTATGACAGCAAGTGATAAGCCTCCTAATGCTGAAGTGATGAATGTGCCTGAATGTGGAAGCTATGCTTGTGTGAGACAGCTGAAAAACACAAATATGAACAACTAGACATGAGGACATGCCTCTGGGGAGACCCCACTGGTTTTTGTAGTACTTGACTGATTCTAGAAAGCAGGACATTTTTACCATCAAGAAAGATAAGTGTTTCTTATCAATACAGCTCCATGGCTCAGACAAGGAACAGCTGGGATGCAGGGAAGCATCAATCCTATCTAAGTATCAAATGTGACCTTTTGTATATGTTCTCCTTGCAAATGATCTTTCACTTCTGTACCTTCAAAGTTTTCATAATGCGTTTGGAGTGTTTTATAACTGAGCAGTAATATAAATGCAAGCTGCCATAGGCTTATTTGAACAAAGGTTGCATACACTGAAGTCATAAAATTACCAAACTGCAGATTACTTCACTTGGAGAAAGAAAGTACAGGGCTCCTGCTTGTAGTCACAAACAAAACAGTGTACAAGTAGGGTATGATTTACTGAGTGTGAAGGTCTAATTTAGACAAACATTTACATAGGAAACTGGAAATCTATAGGGGAGGAAATCCGTTTTTGATATATAGTGAAAGGGGGAATATTGATGAGAAACATGAATATATATTTCCCAAGCTTTGTGAGTCAAAACCCCATAATATATCTTCCTTCTAAATGTTTTTCAAAGCTTTGGAAGAGCCTTAAACACTGATTTTATTAAGTTATTTCACAGAATATACACACAAAATTATGTATCAAAATTATTCAACAATTTTAATGACAATAAATATGATAAGGAAAAACCTACCAGTTGAATGCCCACAAGAATAAATATTATTATATTGGAGATGGATGCAGAAATCTATATTACAAATGGATATAAATAAATTCATTTGTATTTCTTTGAGCAAGATGTTAAAGAAGGGAGCAATCCATAATATTGACCTGACTTTAATAATTTTTGCTTTAGATTAGCCAAGTAAAACCACACATCTCAGCAATGCTTCCCAATAAGCATTCTAACTTTTGCCTAAATATTCTGATCAATAGCTTCTTATATACTAAACAAACAAACCCACCATCTGCAGTAGTCAGGTCTGAAAAGGTATCAGGCATTTTCTCAGTTTCTAATAAATGAATAGGGTAGTATTGACTGGTTGGTCATTAGTGTGTTTCAACAGACAAAGCTTATCCTTTGTTTACTGCTGCATCTTATTGCAGACAAAAAGGCTACTTGCAAGGAGGAGGACCAGGAGCCAGAAACGGGCAATACTGAGGAGGCATGTCATGCCACCTATGGAGGATTGTATCTCCTCTCAGGTGGATGGAGCAGAAATCAGGACCCTTTTTCAGCTAACTCAGGACAGAACTAAACAGGAGAGGAGGGAGAGAGGTGAGCCTGAGATTGTGTCTGCACTGTGAACAAGGTGGTAAAGCCATGAAAGAGGCACCTGTCTAATCAATAGAGATAATCTTCTGTTCCTCTGCCAGGAGACAAGCAAGTGGTGTTTCCATCTGTTGCAGGAGCAGCATGAGGAATGAGAGGGCAACTGTGGGAACAGCAAAGCTGTGCATGCTGTGTCTCCAGGGTTAGGGAAGGGGGAAGTCATAGAGGAAAGGAGGACAAACCTCTGGAATGATGGAGGGCCAGGTCAGTATCTGATACAGCATCGTTATCCGTTCTCAGTTTGTGCTAAAGCTGTTGACAAAGCACCTCCATCATGTCAGTACACAAATCAGGGCTGAGACAGCTAGGACAGCCTCAGCTGTCTCCTCAAGACTGTCCATCAGATAACCTTCATGGACCTAGGGGAGAAGATCCTTTCCCTAAATTAATTTCTAGCTAAATGCATCCCTGCATGAATGGCACCTCAGCATCTAGCTGTGTGAGCCTCACTAGCTGTGTTTTCCACCACATGCCTGATCCAGAGCCCACCTTGGAAACCCACACTATCTTCAGGGGAGGCAGACATCAGGGCAGTTTCTACCTCATGTATTAGCTCAGCACTCTTAGCCAGGGCTATGCCCCAAATTTACCACTGACCTATCAGAAACAGAACTACCGAAGCAGGACCAAGGTGACCTTTCTCTGTGCATAGACATTAGGGGTTTTTTTGTGCAAGTCTGATCTTGAGGGTAGGGAGAGTGTAAATGGGCCTTCTTTTGCCCCATTCAGCCTGGGACCAGTTTTCCTGCTCACTGCATACCACAGACTATTGCTCAGCTATCTCCAAGAGTGAAAAGCCTCTGTGAGAAGACTGATATTGGGAAGCCAAGAGCATTTGGGGGGGAAAAACCCCCCAAATTCAGAAAGAAGTTCACAGGTTTAATCACCATTCTTCCCTTCTTCAGTCCCAGTATTGTCCCTGATGCATTTAGAGCTTCCCAAGTCATTCTCTGCACTCAGGGAGACAGGTTTCTCATCTGCTTGAACCACATTTTTCACCTTCTTGATACTAATATACACCAGCTGCTCAATCTCTGCTCTCATATGCACTGAAGGCAATTAATCAAAAGTAAAATTTAAAAATCACTTCCCCTTTTTTGCTCATTATCTTAAAAAAAAGTGTCTCACTGAGAATAACTATGAACAATTTCAGCTTGAAAAGTAACCCTTTCACAAAGTTATAAGCCAATTCTGAACATGACCTTTCAAATGGAAAGCTATGCAACTTTAACCAGGCTTCATGCTGGGTCCATAGAATATTTCAAAGACATTTCTTTCAGTCTAGCCCATTTTTCCACCAGTCTGTGCCATGGTAAGTTTGGTTTCATATTTCTTTGATCTGTGTAGCAAATACTTTACATAGCTTAAAAATAGATCCATGAAGCCCCATCTCTGCTCTTTAGTACTGAAAGGGAAGCGAGTTAATAACCAATGTAACAGTCTAACAGTAGTGTACTCCTTGTGATGCTCTCATTGGAACAAATTCATTCCCACTGTAACTCTACTGACATTAACAGAGCTACCAGCTAAGATGAATTTGCCACATTTTTGTAAAGTGCTTTAGAATTTGATGTCATAATTCTCGAAAGATATCCAGGAAAGATGTTTCTTTGCCTTTCTCAGCGTGTGGTCATGCACATGCCAGTTTTCCCAGCTTCTTGTGTTCCTTACATTTCTTTTCACACTGTCTCCCCACACTCTTTGAGACTTCCTTGTTGAGCAGATATAATGCACCAGATACTCTTCTGAAAATAAATGCCTTGAGGTAATTATAACTCTGTTCTTGTTTTTCATATGTGAAGGTGAATTTAATAGTAGAGACTGAAATACTTGAAACCTGTTTCAAAGACCCCCATGAGTAATTGTCCATTTTTAAAATGGCTGTGTGTCTTGTTGCTCAAAACGGGTATTGTGACACAGGCTGGACTATGAAGCTATTTTTCAAAATGTTCATTGCTAAAATAACGATGAATTGAAATGAAATTATAGTATTACAGATCAGAAAACAACTGAAGCAGGTCAGAAAAAGATTGACAACCTTTATTTGCTAGAAAGGGCTGATTTTCTGGAACTGAGTACGTTTGCAGAAAAGTGATTAGATTTAATTTCTTTAAAAAAACCTTCCACGTTCTTTCAAAATCTCCAAGTTTGTTATTTCAATTCACCTTCTGGATTTCAAATTTGTTATTTCAATTCACCTTCTGGATTTTCACTTTAAGTTAAATTTAGTACTTTTAAAGTTATTAGAACTAAGTAAACAATTTCAATTAAAGTAAAATTTAAAATTTAGGTCTTTATTTTATTTTATTCCTACTTTTTCATTCTGGGGATTTGGGGAAGGAAAAAGATAAAAGTGAAACTATGATGAACAAACTGTTTCTACATAG
This sequence comes from Acrocephalus scirpaceus scirpaceus, assembly GCA_910950805.1. NCBI lineage: Eukaryota > Metazoa > Chordata > Aves > Passeriformes > Sylviidae > Acrocephalus > Acrocephalus scirpaceus. The sequence continues at coordinate 107,046,088 of OU383775.1, read as the reverse complement.
ATTTGTTTTTTTTTTTTTTAAATACAGGTTAGTGTATAATCTTGTTTGTATCTGTGATTAGAAGCCACAGATTTTTTGTTGACTTTCTGACTGTCTCCCATCATGTAGCTATGGTTGCAGCATATAGAATGTCTACTCAAACAACTGCAAAGGTCAGTAGCTTTTGAAATGCCACTTATCGCATGTTCTGTTTATTGCTTTTTTTTCTATTAATTAGACCATTTGATGTGTAGCTGTGAAAACTATTTTGAAGACATAGTGTTCCTGCTAAAGCACTAAATAATCATTTAGACTACTAGAAAGATCTCTTTTTTAGCCTCAGAGGATTGTATAGTAGTTGCCTTAAGCAACACGGCTGAAAACAGGCTATATATTTCATATACTGCAGGCCTGGAGCAAATATTTTCTGACACTATACAATAAATCATGTTTTCTTCAACAGCAAATAATAGAACTGTACAGTACATTATATCTGCAGCAGCAACAAACAATTCATCATCTCTGACCTTTCCATAATGACAACAATTTGAAGAATAGGGACGAATTTAAATTTTCATATAAAATGAAATAAAATATGTTTAAAATTTAAGGACTAAGTCTCTTTTATACTAGATCCCTTTATCTTGCTTAGGTAATAAAAAGCCTCCTTAAAGTGAACAAAAATGCAAATTTTTTTCCTCTTCAAGCTCTTACAAATCAACAGAGCAGAGGTTTCTCAGAGGGCTTAGACCTAAATGCAGCTCAGGTGGATGCACCCAAGCTAATTTTTAAGTGACAAAATGGTAACAGATAGAGTGTAGTCTGCAGGACCTGAGAACTTATGGTTTGTATTCTGTAGTTGACTGTGCTGTTTCAGTCACAAACCTGCAATAAAAAAGTACCCTCATGCTGAAAATTGCCTCCTTTTATCCCCTCACATAATCTACATGTTTCTTTCATTATTCTTGGGAAGGGTGGGGGACTTTCAGCTGGCAGACAAACCAAAAAATTGTAAGAAATTCCCTCCTTGGCATTAAATCCAAGAAACCGGAGGTGCCAATTGAAATGATACCTCTCACTGCCAGTCCTTCCTCATGCACATCACCTTTGTCCTTTCTGAAAGCTTGGGTTTGAAATGCACACTGAGGCTGGTCCTCTGAAAAGGCACATATTTTGTCTCTTTCATGTCTAAGGTCTGGATGTTTCCAAAGAAATCCCAGCACATTCCCTCTACCATTAACTGGCCTCATCTTTTAATGGAAAGAGCCTCAACCCTGAACAACAGATATGACTTATGTTTTTTGCAGAAACTACGAGGGGGCCCACAAAATTTGTCATGAGAGAGATTTTGAAAACTACTGGTTTTATAAACAATTGCATTCTTAATACAACCAGGAAAGATGAAGCAATGCATCTCAGGATTTCCACAGCTAAATGCATATGTGGGATTAGCTACTGTGAGGCTGGAAACATTAAAGTTGCTTCTGATCCTTAGAAATTACCTGTTCAATACTGAAGTGAAAGGGCAATGACTGCTCTGGTCCTCACTGTAAGGGCATCCAGTGCATCATCTCACCCTGCACCTCTTCTCACCCCACAAAAGAGCCACTAGTGTATAAGGGAGCAATCTGTGCCTTTTAGAACAGATTTAAAACTGTCTGATACTTTAGCTTGGTTTGAGGTCAAATGAGATGATTCCTACCATTAAAACAGAAAGAAATACTTCTGGCAGTCTGAATGAATTAATATTTTTATGTGTCTTTTTAAGTCATCACCTCAGGATATTTTATGGATGCTCTCTACAGATGGTGATACACATGGCCCTACCTTGATTAGCTCAAATTCTTTCAAGTACTCTACAAAAATAATGCCCAAAATACATCTGATGTCTGTAGCCTTTTCTCTAATGAAAGCTCAAATGCCCCTACTCCTCATTATTGTACGTGTCCTTGTGCAAAAGTTAGCTTCTTTGACTGCTATAGAAATAACCCCAGATGCTGAAGCCAAATATTTAATTGTCTTTATTGTTGCAAGAAAACAGAGATCAAACATTCAGAGAACTTTGCTGCACAGAACATTCAAAAAAGAGAGGAGAATAGTCATCCTTGATTATTGTATCTGTAAAATTATTTGGAATGTATACTTATATAATTAAGACTATTTAACAGCTTAAATTTCTTGGCTTTGCTTTTTGAGATTACTGTCTTCTGTAGACATGAGGTTACTGAAATGGTACACGAGTGAGGGAACAAAACAAAACAGATGGTGCATTAATAATGGAAGTATTAGAAAAAGGGTACTCTTCCAGATTTCAATGTATTCATTAATATATTTTAGACAATTTAATTGCTTCCTGAAACGTTAATTGAAAGAGTTTCATTTGCAAAAACCTAGTCTTGGTAATACAAACTAGGCACAATGCCACAAAGAGCTTGAATGCTATAATAAGGAAATGAATAGAAGGGTTTGGAGGTTTTAATGTGTGTATGCTTATTTCTTTTAATGAAACATTTACAAAAGCATAGAAAACACCAGGAAAAGAAAGATTCACAAATAGAAGCCAGGTTTAAGAAGTAATGAATGTTTAGAACATGTGAAGAGTATTTTTGGTTTTTTAAAGTCAGCCCATGTCAAGGGTGTGTGAGTTGGATTTATTGAGCAGAAGAGCCTAATGCAGTTTAATTTTATCAAAATTATACACTCCTAGGCTTGTCATATCTATCAATCTAAGTCGAGGATACTTTAAGAAGATTTTCTTCTGAAGATGTCTGATTAAACTGCTTCAGTTTCTCTTCTAAACACCAATGGGAAGGTAAGTTTTTCCTGATATTGAACCTCTTCACCTGTTGCATGTTGGAAAATTTGAGTCAAACTTTCCTGTGATCAGTCTCTTATGCATCTCCAGGAGTCTGGAGATAAAGAGCAAACAGAAAGGCAGAAGAAAACAAACTAAATAAATGCACTGAAAAAAAAGTACTGCAGTCTGTCAAAGAGAATATATAAAGCAAAAAACCAAGAACCATGCAGAGAAACCTGAAAGAAAAGATCAATAATAAAGAAAGAAAAAATCCAAACATAAGAGCATACAGCTTCTAGAGCAGCTACTTTTCAAAGTCTTCTGGGTTGGACACAGTCAAAAGATGCAGAAGGTGGTGTAAAGTAGTTTCTTTTGGGGGCTGTTTTGACAGTTGCCCACAAGAAGTGTAATTCCCACTCATACCATACTTGGGTGCAATTTTAATTCCCAATTACCAAGGATCTACAGCTTCTGGGATCTTAGCTGTCTAGTCGGAAGGAAGCTAAATAATTCTTCAGAAGTTTCACCTTTATCAGCAGCTGGAGGATGAGCACTCAGTCCATCCAGGGCCAGACACGCTGCACAAGTTGCATCTGAGCTGGACAGACTTGTTACAATCTGAACATCACTCTGCCTTATGTGGGGAATAACTGCTCCCTTAGAGATGCCTGCAAAACTATGCTTATATCAATATAATACAAAAAAGTCATCACTGTTGATAGTAGTCAGAGTGTCACTGGGTTTTCACTTACAACATTTTAATAAGGGGTAGCCAGACATGAACCAGACATTTCTTTCCAATAGATTCCATGGGTGACTGTCTTTGTTGAGGAAGGAAGGGATAGTTGAGGAAAAGATAGGAACTCTTATCTTGAGTCATCTATGTTCAAACCCACATCTAAACACAGACTCATGCTTCAATAGACCCTGCCCACTCATTGACAGTATCTTAACACAATGATATTGGTTAACTGTGGTACTTTTCCTCATTATGTAGTTACAAGAGAACAACTCACTTTATGGATATCATTATATCATTGCAAAAGTGCCTCATGTTATAACAGATGGCAGAACCATATGAAAAGGTAAGAGATGACCTGGACCTACATCATGTTCCCTGCTAGGTGGTATCTATCCTCTCAAATATCATAAGATACTTGTGAAAATCTTAGGAAAAGGTTTTTTATGTTCAAGAAAAAACTTACATCCTAAATATTCATACACATTTGACTATATAAGAGTGATGTTTGTATACATGACATAAATGTCTTTTGTCCTGGAGTAGAGCTCAAGATCAACATATAAAATTATTTGTGAACAATATTATTCCAAAGTATTGCTGAAATAGCAAATAACAAAATGGTTGTTACATGTTGCGGAAAAAAATTAAACATTTTTTATTTCTTAAGTTGAGTGGCCTGAATTCTAACCAAAGGAGTAGAAAACACCTCTTTTCTCTTTTCTCTTTTCTCTTTTCTCTTTTCTCTTTTCTCTTTTCTCTTTTCTCTTTTCCCCTTCCCTTCCCTTCCCTTCCCTTCCCTTCCCTTCCCTTCCCTTCCCTTCCCTTCCCTTCCCTTCCCTTCCCTTCCCTTCCCTTCCCTTCCCTTCCCTTCCCTTCCCTTCCCTTCCCTTCCCTTCCCTTCCCTTCCCTTCCCTTCCCTTCCCTTCCCTTCCCTTCCCTTCCCTTCCCTTCCCTTCCCTTCCCTTCCCTTCCCTTCCCTTCCCTTCCCTTCCCTTCCCTTCCCTTCCCTCTGAAGCCAGGAAGGCAACTTTCTAGACATCAAAAAATACAATACTTATAAAAAAATTAGGCTAGACCTGAAAGAGAATGAAGTTATGACACATCTTACAGCATTCACAAAGTCCCTGTGGTAGCTCATATTGGAACTGCTTAGTATCACACTAAGTGAAGTTTATTATTGATTAAGGGAAAACAAATGAAAAGAATCACACAACCCCCCCCACCTCACCTTTATAGGCCATACCCCAAGATACTAGAATTTATGCTGGTCAATTTTAAGAGACTTAGCCTAATGCCATTTTGAAATATCTCTCAGGTTTACAAAAAGTTAAACATAGAAAACTGGTTCTACTTTTTCATTTGAAGGAGTAATTTTTCCCAGATTTGTTTTCATCTACCAGAATTATCATCTGTAAGTAAATCAAGGTAGAGAGTCATTAAAACCTGCACCACAGTTTAACTGCCCACAGTAGGCTACAAAATTACTGTCAATTTTAATATTTAATATCCGATTTTGTATCTATAGAAGCTAAAGGCTTATCCACCTCATCTAGAAGAAATTACAAAACTAATACAAAAACATGTCTATGCCCTCCAGAGCATTAGTAGCAGTTTGTTTTATGAATCATTACCGCCCTTTCCAAATTACTGAAGAAGAAGCAGTCCGCTGTTTGACAAATGCAGCATTTTAAAACAACAGTAAAGAAATACAAAAGTTTAACTGTAAATATTTTGTTCCCCTGGGTTACTTAAGGACATTTGCTTGAGTTACTTTTACAGTAAAGTCAAATTCTAGTTGAACCAGAAAATCTATTCCAAAGCAACGGCTTGCTCTTGCTGTTTTGGAGCTCTCTCCATATGTGCTAAAAGCCAGCTAAACTGTGTTTTGGTTGGTTTTTGTTTCGGTTGGTTTTTGTTTTGTGGTTTGTTTTTTTGTTTGTTTGTTCTTTAACGAATATTGCAAAATGTGAGGAATCTGGACTATTGCCAATGGCCACTTTTCATCTCAATAAGCCAAATCCCAGTTAAGGGCCTGTCTTGGCTACTTAATTTTTAGGCATGGTCCCTGAAGTCTGACTAAGTGCCAAGTCTGGTATTTGTGTGAAATGCCTTAAACCAGGCAAATAAATAAAGTATTTTGTATTCTAGCCGTTCAACTAAGCAAATGGAATGTGTTGGCTCCTAATAGTTCAAGCAACATGTGGAAGTTGTCTGCTGATTGTTAGAGAAGTGTTATGAGATGAGGAGACCTCTGAGGAAGGCTGCAGAAATGTGGAGGTAATAAACTGCTTGCTTAACATTGTTTTAGATTATGAGGGAGCACAAGAAGAGATGAATAAGAACAAAAATCTGCCTGCATGCAGAATGCCTCCACATAGTTACAGATACTGAAAATATTTTCATAGTAGATCTGCTGAATAAAAGGTACATTTTCTGAATGTCATCATTATCTAAGGAAGTCTCAGTACACCTTATATATGAGTAGAATACTGTGGTAAGCTAAAACAAAATGGAAGAATTGGAAATAACATTTCATAATGGCACATCAAATGGAAAGAAAGAGGAAGGACATTTTAGCGTTCCCCAGCATTGTAAAGTTGAGCTGTGTAATTCCTCATTGCTACTACTGACCTTCAGGCACTAAAACTAGGTCAGTATGTGTTTGGAAAGATGGGAAAATTTTCATGAAATGGCAGAGTTATATGTACAAGAGAAAATGCTAAAATTTCAAACTGCAGAAAGTATTATAACTAACAACTCAACATATACAACTTCAAATATATTTGCATAAAAATAAAAGAGAATGAAAAAATAAAGTTTAAAAAAAAAGTCCCAGGTTATTATTGCAAATATCACGAAAGTTCTATATTATCTGTGGGTTTCTTAGTTTCTGATCTTTCCTCTTCTGTATGAAGTCTGCTATTCCCATCCCTAACTTTGCTACTGTAATCTGGATTGCTGTGACATACCCTGACTTTTGGGAGCTATTTGGTAATGCAAAAAATATATCCTTCTGACTGAAAACTTGGGATGTGAGTTTCTGATGGTATGAACTAGCTTTCTTTCAATTTCTGCCTTTTGTTCACATTTGCCTATTCTCTGATAGAGTAGGAATTTCACTTAGAGTGCATTTTGTGGATGTTTCATGTGGAACGTTGAGCATCAAAAAATCCTAAAAAAAGCTATAACCTCTCCCTCCCTTAAAATAATGAAAGTTTAATTGGTGGGTTGGATCAACTGATGAATTGGGTTAACCCTAGCTGAAAGCATTTGGTCACCCCTCCAACCAGCGCTGAAATCTCTGTATCATCATCACCACTTTGGTCAAAATTCAGAAGACAGAACTATGAAAGATGCTGCAATGAAATTAACTTGCCTCAGCCACACCCAGCAGAGCTGAGCATAAAAAGCTGATTTACTTAGCATTGTCTTTGTGCCTACTAGTCTGCCTGTAATGGTGATTGTGGGTTGCTGCATTGAAAAAATTGTATTTTTTTTGTTTTCAGTAAAATGAGAAATTAGAATGGCTCAAATTAAAATTAAAGATTAAAATATTAAGAAACAAAGACCTGTAAAATATCTTTGTTTAATAATTAATCAAAAGTTTCCTATTTTTGATCCTCTGTTGAGGTTTTGCCATTGTAATTAATAAATGGGAAATGACTGAGTGACATATATTGTTGGCACTGCTTAGCCTTTTGAAGTATTAATGGATCAATTTGACTTTTCACATTTCTTTTTATTGTGAACCTAGTAGTGAAGAAGCAAAAAGTTTCTATAATAGTTTTACTAATTTTTAAATTAAAATACTTTTATTCCAAAAAGGAAAATATTGACAGTGTTAATAAATTGAAAGATATTAACTTAATTTTTAAAGAGAGGACAATTGTGGCAGAGAAAAGGCTTAACTCAGAAATGCTGCCTGGATTTAATGGAATTTAAATATAATGGTAACTTTGAGGATAACAAAAAGCTACAGAATTTGAAAGACCATATAAGCTGTTGCATATGAATCTAAGAATGTGATAGCTCAGACAATTCAATGTTTTTCAGGTTTTCTCTCTCTTCAGAGAATTTTTGCTTGAAAATAGGAAACAGATTAAATTGCAGCCTAAAACTGATAGTCTTGTTTGGCTGATAACATAAATAATTTTTCATTTGTGCTAAGTCGCTTGTGGATACCTCATTTTCATTTAGATAGAAAATAATGATACAGTTTGAAACTGTCATATATAGAGATATAGGCAACAGTATAGACAGGCATGCATTTCACATAGGAAATCTCCACTGATGTCTCACTCACAGCAAAGCAGGGTGACACAGGTTACAGCCAAGAGCTGGTCTAAAAGGCTCTTGAACCACAGCCTCCAGCAAGTTCTGCAGTCATGGGTGATGATGTTAAATCAGGAACTGGCTCAGAGAAAATATGTCACCTGAAAATAAAATATTTCACATGGAAAATTTTGTTTCACTAAGAATCTTTGATCTTCACCTTGTTGTTTTCTTTCATGCAAGAATGAACAAAGAGCCTTAAGTACTGTTACAATAGAATTTCTCCAGGAAAGGTATTCTTATTTTACTTAGCTTTACCTGGTTACATTTATTAAAAAGACCCCACTTGTCAAACAAGTTGAATATTCTTCTTATTCTTTTCCTTCCTCCTCTTTTTATATTGAGGTTTTCCCCCAGCTAACAGAATAAAAATTATAATTTGATTCACTCTGTCATATGCTTTGCTTTATAAATTTCTATTTACTATACTTAGATTTCTATTTATTGAACATATAGATGTTTACTGTATCATATGTGACAATCAGCATTAGTTTTTCCTCTATTTCAGGCATTATTAAAATGCTCTGAACACTGAGATATGAGAACTGAGCAGTAGCTAAAGGTATTAGTGTATTCTGTATTCCTATAACCTTGTTGGGGTTTTCTCCTGGGAAATTATTGGTTATTTCAGGAATATGGATATGAATACTATTCTTGCTACCTCCTTTTCCTTTTTTGTCACTGCCTGTCTGACATTTGTACTGCTTTCATTTCCTTCCTTATGTCCTGGATTTATCTCTAAATTTGATTGCTGTGATTTCTTTCAGTGGATGAGAATGTGTTTGGGCTTCTGGCTCTTGGAACTTGGGACTCCAAGACCTCTTTTTTTTTTTTCAGGCTGCTTCCTCACTGCATTTTAGTAGCTGTCCATAGACAAATCACTTGGTTTAGAGCTGCAGTGATGAACTGGCCAAAGTTGGATGAGGCAATGAATGAACATGACTGCAAGGAACCAGTTTCAATGATCTGGGTGATTTTTTCCAGTTTCAGGTTTCAGTTTTTCAAGGCACTACATTAGTTCTCCATTTCTTGTGAACAGCTTTCAAGCAGATTTCATTTCTTTAGTATCATTCTTTCTTCTCTCACACCCTGCTTATCAATATCCCAGTGATTTGTTACTTTACAGCAGCTACTGCCCCTGCATGTAGTATAATACATTACATGGTAGGAGAGTCTGTTCCTAGGAAATTTTTTAGGTGGAAAGCAGCCATTAATTTTAGAAGTGACAATTAACAACACTTGGGTGTTTTTTCCCCTCATTTTTCCAGTTCTCTTTTTCCTTAAACTAGCAGAAAGTCCAAAAGCAGTTCTATGGGAAGCTCCTACCAAATAAATGAGTTTTACTTTCAGAGCTGTAAAGATTTGTAACCATACAGACCTACAGCATGTGCATGGTATTTAATCTGAATTTTAGCATTGAGAACATTCTGTTGTATATCATTATTTTCCTGGGTTTGGCCAGACTTCTATATATAGGTGGACAGCAGCACTCTTGGGTTTTTTTCCTCCCTGACTAACTTCTGTTACTCAGAGTTAGTTTTACCTGTTCTCTACTGTTACAAAATTATCTTAAATTAGATTGTTTCCAAAAAGACATTTTAAATGTTCTTACCATACCTAAGTCTCCTTAGGACACTGATGAAACAAGAAATTGCTCTCAATAAATTTTTGAATTTTTTTTTCCTGAAGTATAATCAGTTTTGAACACACATATTCCAACAATTGCACATAATTAAAAAACTCAAACGAAAAAGAACCAACAAAGAATGCACACTTCATCAATTTTTATATTTGGAAAATAAAGCATGCAACTGGTTTACAAGGGACTTAACTTTATCAATGCTGTACTAATTGAAATTGAAATCAGTGGTTTTTGCTAACTTAATAATTTAGGAAAATTCACTTTTAAAAGAAAATAAAGATGAAACTTGGAAAAGCAGCAATAAATGCAAAGCAATAATTCCTGGGTTTCATAAGCTTTCTCTTTTCTAACTAAAAAACTATTTTATGTTTTAGTGTCACAGGTTGATGTTGGATGCTGAAGTATTCACTTTAGCAAATTAGTATTTGGACTAATAACTTGGGAATCTGTGGCTTCCTTTAACATAGTGGTATCCCTAGCTGAAGAACTCCCCTAGGAAATCTCAGTTTTTATTTATGCATACAGAACAATAAAAAAAATGCAATTTGGTGTTCCCAGAATTTTCTATAATAGGGTGTTTGATATAATATATGTAATGTTATCCAATATCACAAAGTTGTATTTTAAACTGATACACTGAAAATAATTATAGAAAGTCTGTAAGGCACTTGCTGACTAGAGTTGTAGGAGCTTTCAGTGACTATTAACTAAAAAAAAAATCTGAAATGTTAGGAAAAAAAAAAACCAACTGAAATTTCAAGAAAATAAAGGTCAGTAAGATCAATACCTAAATGAAGCCTGCCTGATCTTAGCTTTTCTTCCATTAGTGTCACCAGGACTCAGTTCTAAAACATGCCGATATTCCTGTGATTCTGCAAATCCTAGTCATAGACATAACTACAAAAGCAAGAGAGTAATCCTTCTGAGTGTATCTGAACTAAAGTCTTGCTTAATATTGAACCCTTTGGGATAGATTCAGAAGTATGAATATATATATATATATATATGCACACCTTGCAAAAAGAGTAGAGCAATCTTAGTAGGAACTGAGTGTCTAAATAATAACTCATATTCTTGACACTAATTTGTGCTGTGACTCCTGTGCTGCACATTAGGAATCTCCCTTTCTCAGTTCCTACTATTGTGCCTTTTTCCCTACTTTTGATCTCCTACCATCAAGGCAGACATTGTAAAAATAGCCCTCCCTTGCTGCTTCTGCTATAGAACACTATGTGTTGAATGGAAACCAAAAAAATATATCAGCTATTATTCACACCCTTCATTATTTTGTTTTGAGTTGGTGTGCTGACAGTATTATTTCAGCCTAAGTGATCTATTTTGATATAATTTAAATCTGATTCCCTTCCAATTTAGCTAAATTTATATAAAAGCACTCTTATATTTTGAAATAAGAGTGTCCACAGAAAGCTTCTACCTAGAATAGGAAAAGTTGTGATTTACTATTGAGATTGTTATTATAGTTCCACTCATGTCATAGATAAACCCAAAGTCATTAAAAGTGGGTAATAGTGATGAAATGCACAAAAGAAGAACACAGCTGACAGAGGCTTCATGGGTTGCATTGCTCTGTTCCTCATTGAAACTTTCCATCGGTGGAAAGTCCCACAACAAACTGGATCAGAGTCCACATTCTGATTTATTTGAAGAAGTATGAATTGTTACTGATAAATAACTATCTTATTTCTCTTGCATTGTTAAAAAACTTGCCACAGCATTTGAGCAGAATAATTCCTGACTGATATAAAGTTCCTGATTTGTGACTCAAATACTACACGTGGATTTCACGATTACCTGAGCCCATGCAGATAAAGACAGAAAATGTTTTATGATGACCATACAGTTCTGTCCGTTGAGGAATCATTAGCTGCTTCTTCTCCTGACAATTAAGTATGTGATTTTAGGGAGCTTAGATAACCATTAGTATCTGAATTTTTCTGCTGTTTCAAATATGATCCTTGCTATTTAGGAGCAAAGATAAAGTAAATTATTTGTCCTGCTATGGTATTAATTTAACCTAACTGCCAAAAGGGTTCAATTTATTTTTTCCTCAACAGATTCTTATTTTTGACTAATTATTGGAATTCCAACTAATTATTGGAAGTTCAAGATTTATCTGCAGGTAAAGATTTCTGTTAAGGTCCCTAGAATCTCTTTATGTGACTAAAGGGTGTGTGTGGGGGTAAATATTCTTAGATTTCAAGTTTCGGAGTTGGGTTCTGAGCTAGGAATCAATGAGGAAGAGGTGTGAATTTCATGCTATTTCAAGTAAAGCCTCATGGATGCAGCAGTCAATGAAGCTGATCAGAACCAGCATTAGACTCGCCTATAATGATAGATGAGGAAATAACCTGTATGGTGGATACCCCTGAACTATGGCAGAAATAAATAGATTTAAAGGCAAAAAAGTAAAATGCTTTCATATTAGAATAACACTCACATATACACACACAGAAAAAAGACCTGTGAAAGTTTAAAAAGGAAAATAGAAAAGAAGAAAAAACAGTTAAAGAAATAATCCGAAGACCCAGTAGGGAATATCAAGATAGGATATTAAATTGGGTTTAGAAAACTGTACTCATAAGATTATGTGAAGGCAGAGATTTGAGGATCAAAAGAAGTAGAGTTAAATGGCTCAAATGCTTTCACTTGGTTCTGAATTGACTCAGCACGAACAGCTTGTGACGTTCCGTCTGCCAGTCTTCCCTGGATATGTGCATTCTCTTCCTAAAGCCCTCATTGTGATCTTTGTGAAAGAAATTCACATACTAATGATGTCCCTTAGTGTACCTTATGAAACATTCAAAATGGACTGTTATGGATAAGGAGTTTAACAGGGAGCAACTAATTGTTTATGCTGGGTTAGCCTGAGGGGGTTTCATTTTAGAACTTTAAAATTATAAGACCTGAATTTCCAGAGTAAAGTTTCTCTAATAGATGATTCAATAGCACATAGCTAGTCAGTGAGAAGCATACTGTGCTTTTTTCTTTTATATACATATATATATATATATGTATATATATATATATGAAACTCTCTATAGACTATATTCTACTTATTTATGATGCTGAAGTCTGACTGCACTAATAGTATGGAAAAAAACCTCATCAGACAGCCACCCTACCTGCTCGCATACTAGAATGCCTGTTGTGCCACCTTCCAAGCTGCTGTTTTATTAATGATCTTGAAATAGAAATAGTAGGGCATGAAGAAGAGTTAAAATTACTTACTGATATGTCACAGACATTTGCCAAGAAAATGAAATGCACTGAGAGGAAAAAGCACCAGGGAGGCCAATGAGGAACCAAATGTTCCATATTCTGATTTGTCTGACCTTCGCCTTCCTGAGCTCTAAAGAGAAACAAAGCTGCCTTGCTTGTGCTGGGCAAACTTGGTATCTGTAAACTCCTGAACTGTGTAGAATATGTACAGCATCTTTTCATTAAAAATTAATGTTCTTTAAATCAAACACATCATTTGTTTTGTTATAAGGAAAAATAGCAGTGTAGATACTCCATGTTATCTCAGACTTATCAGTGCTTCATGGTCGTTTCTTTGCACCTCTAGTAACAATTTTTTAGATAGGAAAGAATTGAGAAATGCTGTTGAAGGAACAAGAAATATAGACAATTGTGCAGACTCAAGCAATGGACAACAATTTTAACTTTTTTTTTGTCCATGCAAATAATGCAGGGATTCTGGTGAGCCTAATTCTATGTTTTTGCCAGGTGTAAAACCTGGTTTGGTTTGGTTTGCCAATCTGAGTCACGGCACCAATTAATGTGGTGGGTTGAGCACTGGCCAAATGCCTGTGCACCCACTAAAATTATTTACTCATTTTTTGCTAAGAGATAAGAATTAGGAGGAGGACAAGCGAAGCTCAAAACTTTAAAAGATATAAAGAAATCTTTATTAACAGAACTAAAAGAAAAATAAATCAGAATAAACCTTCAGAACACTTCTCCCCCCAGCTCCTCTTTCTTTTCCCACTGAATGTAGAGAGACAAAGCCTGGTATTTTCAGGAATTTACCACCTCTAAAATGATCTTCAGTTCACTTTTAGTGAGAGGAATTTCTCCTGCCATGCTACAGAGACCTTTCCACAATAAGCAGTTCTCTTATGGTTTTAATTTTCATGAATACCAGCTGCCCCGAAATCTAAAATCATGAAGCCCCTCTCACGTTTGATAGTCCTTCCACAACTACCAAATATGGGTCAACTCAGGTTATTGGGGTGTAATTTTAAGGATGAGCTGCTCCAGCATAAAACCGAAAATTCTCTTCATCTATCTCTAGAAACAGAAGTTTTCTTCTTCTGTCCCTGGGACAAGGTTTCTCATTTCTCTCGTCTCTCTCTATTCAAGCTTCTCATCAAATCACAGCTACTTTGACATCTGCTTGCTTCAGCACTGGTGCTCAGCTCATGGCTGTGGTTAGAACGCTACATCTCCCCAGGCATTCCATGAGCTACAGGGAAAAAAGAGTCTGATGTATCAACTATATCTTCACCATAGCTTTACAAGAGATTTTCAGCCCAAGATAAGGCATCTCCTCATTCATCCTCCCCATTGGGGCTTTGGCTCTTTCTTCACTTACGTTGGTATCTCTATGTTGTTCTCTTCACGTGACTTCACCTTTCTTTTTATCTGATTCGGCAGAAGTGGCACCCGCAGGTTTATCTGCTTTTAAATGGAATTTTTGTCACTGAAAGTCTTAATCTAACCCAGGCCTTGCACTAATAAATGGCCTTTTGCTGTTGGGCACATGATCTCTGCCTGGTGGCGGCCGTGGAGTTGCTCACGGTGTTGAATTCGGCTCCTGTCGCTCAGGGGCTGGGCCAGAATGGCAGTGGCCACTCTGGCTAAACGCCTCATTTTCCGGCCCCTGCCGCCTTCAATTCCAGCCACGGGGCTGTTTTTCTGCTCGGGCGGCAGAGCTGCTTTTGGGTTTAGCCGCATGATTTCTTGCGGCACCAGCAGGATGGCTCGACAGCTCACGGGCGGAGCGGGGCCCGGCGGGGGCTTGGCCTGGCACTGCGCTGGGGTGCGCCAGGCTCGGTGCTTGTAGGATTTTATTTTGTCACACAGTAGCCCAGCCGGGCCTGGCCCGGAACCCAATGGAGCCGGCCCAGGTTCCTTCACCATCCCATCCCAGCGGCCAGGCCACAGGGGCCCGGCCTGACCACCCGTCGAGAGGCTGGGGGGACAGAGGGGCCTCCCTCACACCAAAAAACAGGAAGTAAAAAGAGAACTTTCCCCGGTTTTCTCCTCTCTTAAATATGGTTTATAGAGGCATGTCCGGCTTTTCTAATTGGTCCTGTCAGGCACAAAGGAAGTTGCAATATTTCTATGGAGACAGTCACTTCCGTGGTTGACCTTTTTTCCTTACCAAAATTTCCTTACCCAGTTAAGGCAAACCCAGGACACTGGCTAATAACCTTCCTGTATTATGTCACAGCACATGGTATAATAGTTCCATGTCCGTGACAGGGGTCCTTTGGTGCTGAATTGAGTTCTATTTTTCTAGCAGCATGGCAAATGAAGACTTCTTCCAAAAGCAAAAAGCAGTGTTAGCAGCTGATTTTTGTGTATGAGCTCTGATCTGTTTGAGTCAATGGGGATGGCAAATTTCACCAGAATCTCTCTGGGGATGGAGGCATTCTGGATGAATCTGGAGGAGGACTTCTGTCCATGCACATTGACCACTTGATCTCCAAATAAACTAAGAGAAAACCTGAACAGGATAGATTTTCTCAAGTGTCTGAACTGATGAAAGTGTCCTACTTTGAATAATATAAAAATCAGAAAGAGGACTGGGAAATGCACATAAGCAAAGCAGATAATCTTGTTAGATTGTCAGAGACAACATAGATTTTGAAGGTTCTTTTCTTTAGAGATGATTTTTTTCCCCATACTATCAGAAAGCACTTGGAAGTGAACAAGTCTGTTATCTTTATCTTTTGTGGATTACACATTTCATGCCCTTTTTTTCCCAAGGTTTCCTTGCCTTTTTTTTTTTTTTTTCTTTTTTACTTTTGCTTGGAGATTAACATACTTGAAGTGCAGACGAACAATTCAGATGAATGAGTGACTTCATTTTGCTAGTGAATGAAATAATGCTTGCCTATGTCTCACACATGAAATGCTTTGGGGAGCTTAAATGGCTCTGTATAAATATGCTATCTGAAATTATTGCATACCATAATGTCTATGTGGCATCCTGTAGCTGAAATGGGAGCTGTAACTCTGAATCTCTGCAGTGAACAGACATTACAGCCACTAAATGATTCTAAGGTGGTTTAGACTCTTCTGTTCATCAGATAGATTCGGCGCTTTTGGAGAGACCTGGGTTTGCTTTTGGAGGCAGGGGACCTTTATCCACAGCTCACACAGAGGAGGGATGGCAGCAGTACCATCTCACTCTGCCTTCCAACAGCTTGTGCCACCAGCTGGGTAGGTGTCTTTGAGGATGGGGAAGATGAAATCTGCTGTCGCAGCATCCCTGTGGAGTTTGCTCACAAACATGATTGACGCCACTTGCTGTGTGCCTGCGTTCCTAAACTGATCACAGGGTTTAGAATCCCAGTTCATATCTGATTGCTTTTCAGTTCGAAGACTAAATTGTAGAAATGCCTGAATTCCCCGCAAGACTGTTTGTTTCCATGAGACTCTAAAAGTCAGTGCGGACTTTAGCCCTCTGTCATGACTAATTTAAGCAAGGTTTAGACTATTAACTGAGAGGTCAAAGGTTCACTCTGTTATCACAACATCACCAAGCCCTCCAGCCTTTTTCTGCCTTCTGATAATTGTGTTTGGTTTCTGTTAGAGGCCCAGAATGCTTGTTAGATGCTAAAAGGTGTAAAACATAATCCAGTAGCGTCTCCAAACTAGTACCCTGGCAAGCACAAACAGTGCATCTAAGACCATGTTAGTATTGATCTTGAGTCAGATTGCATTAGCCCTTCCTAACACTACCTGGCTCGAGCCTGCCAGGGAGTCAGCAATGCAGAGAAAGGCAGACCCAGGCAGCCAGATCGATGGATTAATGACGTCTGTCTCTTTTCTACAATTTTACTTCCTACACATCTCTCTTGATCCCTTTGTGCCCTCCGTGGAAATGCACTTTCTAAAGGTTCAGAAGATGCATAACACAATTTTGTGCAAGTAATGCCTGTATAAAAGCAAATATTAAAAAAATGAAGCATGACAACAACACGTGTCTACATCTGTGTATACACTTACACTCACACATATATAGATTTTCTCTCATAGTACAGATTTTTCTTAAGAATGATGTTCTCTTACATCTTAAGCTGATACACAGATTTTTAGGAAGAGCAAGCTATCTCTGGCAGATTGTCATGTTTACATTATACAGAGAACCGTATAGAACAATTTATTAAATTTCCAGTGTGTGGATAAATAATAACTATAAACTTTCCTAAAGAATTTCTAGGTTTTTTCTCATGTCTCTCTTTCACATCTATCTTCCTTTGAATTATTAGCATTTCTCATTACTAACTGGCAAGATGCACGCACCTTCACACAACCATGGGTGGATTGAAAATAAGTTTCTTACACTATCAATAAATTATTATGTCAATTTTTTTCTAGTTTTTGCTTCATAATTTAACACTCAGTTTTCAAAAATAGCATGCTGTAGCTAAATATTTCACTGCATGTTGCTCCATATGCCATTTATTATTTTGTTCCAAAACAAATCTCTTTCCATGTGACCATACCTTAAGGTTTATTCTATCCTTCATCTCTATAATATTTTTCTAAAATGATATTTTTCTGGTTGAGTTACTGACAAAGCAAGATCAGATTTTTCTGATTTCCATTCTTCATCAGAAGGGATCTGTCAGGGAGAAATGTGTGTAAATCTTTCTGTCTTCAAATGTCATTCTCTTGTAACAATATCTGAGTTTTCTTTTTCTTCTTATAACATTTTACCACCTTTACTTACCTCATTCTTCACCATTTTCCTCACCGATTTCCAGTCTGCCTTATTTGACATTATTTACATAAATTTTACTGCCTTAAACCTATTTTTCCAACCCCTTCTGAGTATCTCAATCTTGTATCTGTGATTATTTGTATTACAGAAACAGCTATGGGACCTAGATGAAACCAGAACTCTATTTTATTAGCACAGATTCATGCTGAGAAACAATATTTACTCTGAAGACTTGATAATAGTAGGATCCAGACTTGGACACCCCAGAGAGATGTGCATTTTAAACATATAGTGAGGCAGTAAAAAAAATACCTGACTACCTCACACAGGCAGTAGGAATTACTGTGACAACTGGAGCAACCTCCCCAGGGGGTGGGATAGAGACCCCATTGCTGAATTTTTCAGGATGTGATTGGATGGTGTGCAGATAATATGGGGTCCCTTTGCCACGAAAAGTTGGATCAGATGATCTTTCAAGGTCCTCTCACCTGAGCTGTTCATTCATTATTATAAGCAAGAATCTCTGTGCTTCTCCTGGATGCCTTTGAGGGCCTCCATCACCTTCACTGGTCACTCAGGTACATCAGCATGAGTGTTTATCTTCTCACATTAGTTTGGATTTGTCCTCATATCAAAGCCTAACCCCCTTGAGCATCACCGCAGTCTGTATGACTCTTGCTTGTCTGCCTCTGGTTTGATGCAAACTGGTTCCCTCAAGAGGAAATCCCCCAGCAGAGGGGGGTGCTGGGTGATGCTGAATGCCTGTTCCTACTCAGGTGATAAAGACCTGAACAGTGAAGCACTGCAGGTAAGGTGTCACAGGCATTGCTGGTGGCTGGGGATTAAAGCATCATTAGAATATTTTTTTTAATGCAGAGGTCAGACATTTCAGTTGTGAAGTCTGGATCTGACCAAAAATCAGTAAAGGAAAGACTAGCAAAGGAAACAGAATGGAAGTGATTCACCCAGTGCTGTGCGTCTGGTCATAGTCTAGCGAGGATCTGGCTGGACTTCCTTGCCTCCAATCTGATGAGCAGTTGCTCGTATTTACCAAGCACCAGATGCATTCTCTCCTTTTTTTCCCCCACAGATTTCCTGTTGTTGTGGGGTTTTTTGTTTTGGTTGTTTTTTGTTTGTTTGTTTGTTGGGTTTTTTTCCCCAATGATTTAACCTTTTCTTTTGAAGACTCCATCTCTCTCTGGGCAGAGTGTGATCAGGCTATTTAAGGCTTCCTGGGCTGGCTGGGGTAGGGACATGGAAGTAGTGCAGTGTTCCCAGACAGTTCACCACAAAGGGATGGGGAGTAAGAGCTGTGGCAGAATTCAAAAGCAAACCCAAAGCCTCTGTGACTCAAAGGTCTTGCTTTTAGAGCTGTCATGAATGTTTTTCTAGCCTACATGGGAGCTGCAGTGCAGCTTGGTGACTGGCTCATAAATTTGAATAATAACTCTGGCATGCTGCAGAGCTCCTTGTGTTTTTGCTCCCCACAAGAGCTTCATGCAAGGAAGGATGGATTCTGCCCTCAGTTATGACCATGATTACCTATGGCTTCATTACATATGCAACAGATTCAGTTCCTTATCCTAGGAGAATGAGTTCCTATAAGTATAACTATAAGCCCACAAAGATGCTGAATATTTTATGAAATTGTATTTTAGTTTGGAAAGGATCTGCTAGGAATGTATTGCTTTCTTCCTGCTGAACTCCCTGAACACTCTTAAAAAAGTTGATAATGTTCCTGACAAACCTTTCAAGGCTAAGCAATTTCTTTCAAAACAGGAAATAAATTACGCATCTGAAAATTGTTCGCACATTTGATCTATCCTGATCAAAACCCCCATCCCTCAAGACTGGACAGGTTTTCTTTGAGGCACTTTATACTGGGTTCAAGTTCTTCTTGTTAATTTAAGAAAAATGCTATAGGCCAACCATTTTTTATTATTTATGACTATTTTCAAAAACTCATTTCCCCTTTCCTATCCTTCAATGAGAACACTGGTGGCATTCTGCTCTATGGAGCTCATATTGACATTTCTGCTAACTCCATGCTCACACTGTGGGATTTAAAACAGCTGCCCATCGCAACGGTGTTTGAACACTCATTCTTCAGGGTCCTATGCAACAGGCTGCTGCTTGCATTAATGCAAAGATCCTTTGTCTCTTTCCTTATACATTAGGAAGTGATATCATGTAAGATCTACAAATGCAGAAAATTTAACATCAGGAGTTAAATAAATTCCCTATTCACTGGGATCCTTGTGCAGCATGCCCTAATATCCATGTTTTGGTATCAGCTGAGTTCATGTAAACCACAGTATTTTAGCCAGTGAAGGGGTGTGCTTTAAGTGCTTGCAAGTATAAAATATTAATTCTTGCTAGTGATAAGTACACAATTACAGACTATCCTGAGAATAATGAATCTGAAGAACTCCTATATTTTATATCGGTTCATCATGCGGGAGTAACTGTACGATTTGTCTAGACCAAACATGAATAAATCATTTGATTGTAAAGATAAATATAGATGTTTTTGCAAGCTATTTGTGATTAAAGCCTTACTGTGCTAAATACTGTAGACATAGACTGAGTCTGTGCCCCTGACCTGAAGACAAAAGTAGAAGAAAAACTCTGAAAAAGGAAATCACTTCGATAAAGCTTGATTAAGATTACTTAGAAGGTCAGCTACCACAGCAAGAGTGAAACACAGTTCCTCAAGCCCAATCTAGGCCAAATCTCTATTCATCAAACCATGCTGTATTTTATTCCAAATAATTCTATGTACTTGCTGCGAGACCGATTTCATTTTCTGTAAGGTTGCTTCCTACTCTGCAGTACTTCTAAGATTACTCATTACTTAACGGAAAAGGAGAAGAAGATATATTTGCTGAAGTTTAAAAACAACTGAAAGTACACAAGAATCTATTAGAACTCAAAGAAATCATCCGATTTTTTTAAACAGACAAATTCTGGTCCTGTCATTTAGGCTTGTGAATAAAATTGTAGTTTTTTAACAAAATTATTTTATTTTCCTAGTTTTATTCGTAAAAATTAAATCTTTTGAAATCATAAGTGACGGTTGGGAAAATGGGGTTTGGCTTAAGAAGAATTACAGTAAAAAACCTTGTGGAGAAAAACAAGAAACATGAAACAAAAAAAAAATTCACACAGTGAAGCTCCTTAAAAAATATTACATGAAAATAACTTGGAAGCTCTCTTAAAGGGAATGTTTCCATTCTCTGACCAACTCAGTTTGTGAAACATATTATTTATTCTTTACCTAAACCCAAGAGCACTATAAGATTTCTATCCAAGATATTAACTGGGATGTAATATAAATTCTTTTTGTGTTGACTGACTACAGGAAGGTTCATTACACTTGGTAAAAAAACCCCAGACAAACAACTTAGAAGTAGTCTCAAATTTTTATGCAAGAGTGATCATACTTTTACTTTACAAGTCTCAAGTCGAAACCTGAAATCTACACAGAACTTATCCAAGAGAAGTTTCAAAATTCTAAAAATATTCCTTTTTTTTCCCCCCTCAAAACTTTGCCTACAGCCTTTTTTGGTAATTTTTGAATTTATTTTAAAAGAGAAAAAAATTTCTTACATTAAATTCCCGAGAACTTCCAAGCAGTTAAGAGGATTTTAGTCTTACTTTCCAGACTCATTCACTAATAAGGTCCATTTCAGACCAGAACTAAGATATTAGAGGAATTTCTAAGTTTCTGAAGAGATGGGTTGCTAATACTTTCTTTGCCAAGCTTAATTATAGAAGGCTCCCATGAACAATCGAGTTGGCCAGCCAGCACATCCCTCAAATTGCGTGCATCACAGAATGCCCAAACTGAAGGGTGGTTTACAGCTGTGCATGTGGGAAGGTTGGGGTGGATATGGGGAGTATACCCATTTCCATGGTAGTACGTTTTCCATGGTAGTGGTGGTAATTCAGACCAAGAACTCTGATAAACTCCATTTTGAATAATTTCATTAATGTTATTAACTCTTTTGCCAGGCTTTTTGACCACAGGCAACAAAGTTTTTGTATACGAAGATCAGGCTCTGTCTTATGGAGAATGAGACAGAATAGTTTGCCCAAAATCACCTTGGAGTTAAGGAGCAGAGCCTTTGGAGGAAATATGATCTGAAACTTTGCAGGCTGTGCTGGCAGGCATTGCACAGCACTTGACCATCTCTCCACTGCAAAATACATGGCTTAGTGCAGAAACAGAAATTTGGAGGCTTATAAACATCTGAAGTGGACAAGCTCTACATTCTGTAAGAATGAGAACCTTTTTCAGTTCCAAAAGGGAGAAAAGGAGCCTAAAGCCTGATCCTGTCCTGTTCCCAGTCTCCAGGCTTAAAGCTTTTTTCTAAGCTGCTACAGCTTGCTTGAGAATGAAGTATTGAGAGAGGGAAGCACATCCAGGGGAAAAACCAAAAAAGCACAAACCTGGTACATTGCTGCATATCAGAGGCAAGATTAAACTCACATGAGATGAATAATAACAATAATAAAAATGAACACCATAATATAAAAGCCCAAGAAAATATTCTACAGCTATGACAGAAGTTGTACCATGTTTGGACTAAGACATGACTGTCCATCAGCCAGTTTCTGATTTGCCCACAATATAGAAAAGACCAAATCTGTCAAATCTCTCTGTTTTGGAATACTAATGTAGAAATGAATACAGTGACATTTTATTTTTATCAAGACAAGGAAGGGAATAATTAAAATCTATTTTTGAAATACTTGAAGACCTTCATGCAAAAGCAAATTAAATATACTAGTTTAAGTAACGTTTCATCTGTGTAAATTTAGAGAAAAAACAATAGAAGGAAGAGTAGTTTTGGAGTAATGTTATGATACCGCCTGTAATTCTGTAATTTCAACCCTTGTTAATATTTTGTGCATCTTAATAATTCTCTAAATATGTGCAGATAAAACATTATTTAGAGAGCTACAATTAATTTTGGAATTAGTATACTAGTTACAAATTACAAGCTAATTGAGTAAAACAAAAAGAAAAGCTATTCCTGGGATCCATTTTGTCCTTTTTGGAATATGTATTCCCAGACAATATTATATATTCAAATTAAAAAGCTTGGTGCTGAATCAGTCCAAGGTCATCACAGTTTGTCTGTTACAGTATCCCTCAAGTTTGATAAGAAAGCTACATTAATGAAAATGCATTAGATTAAAAAAAATACAGAACACTGCTAAGTTCTTGTATTAGTGATGATAATTTTGCGTTTGACATGGAGTTAAAAAGAATTTCTCTATTTGATGGTGTATTAATATCTGTACTGACAAATCCTTCAGCACATACTGTAGCTGCCATTGCCTGGAGGAAAACCTAAGGACATTCTAAAGAGCACTGTGGAGGGAAGTTGTAAAGAAGTACTCGATTTGGAGTTGTAAGACTGAAACCAAGCAGGAAGGTTTGATGTATTGCCAGAAGGTTTTATCTTCTCAAAAAGTTTATAATCAAATACAAAAGAGAGTCTACTGTATATTTTGTTGTTCAGCAAATATGAAAAGTTGCTTTCTTTTCATTAATACATCTTTCTTTACACCCAGACTTATCCAAAACAACACATTCTGTAGATATTGTTACCACTAAAAGTCCAGGATTAATTCACTTCAATGGAAGTTTGATTCCTTTTAAAAATGGTTTTTAAGCTATGTCTGGCAGAGACATTTGAATCAGAAGGAAAGGGAAAATACAAATTAATGCTACATTTTCCAAACTATCCATGTGAAATCTCAGAAGTATTTCACACAGATTATGGACCAGCTCCCTTAGAACAATTTGATTTAGAAGGGTAATTATTGCCCCACTTTCTATGGGGAAAATTGGGACTAAGGAGTCAGTTAAAGTTATACATATAAATTTCAGAGTGTCAGACAGTAAATTGAATCCATACCCCATTATGTCACCAATAACTTCCCACTGAAAGTATAGGATAACACTCATGAACCCACACACGCATAAGTGCTCCCCCTGCCCCATTGACACTGTTTGTGAATCAGGTCTTATAATATTGATGTCTACAGCATAGATAGCTTTGACTTTAGAACTTGCTGCAAGTTTCTCTTAAAATTAATGGAGAGTCAGTTGTTTTAAGACATGATCCACTCAATCTTACTAGGTGGCAGCTTTAGAAATGGTTAGTCACAGTTCCCAAATGTCAATCTTTCTTTAGTGATGCTAAATAGAAACTGGACACATAGCTCAGAAGTAAAGACACATTTAGAAAACTCTGTCCACAATAACCACTAGAGCATTTCCTAGCATTTTTCTGTGATTTTTTCATTAAAAACAGTTGACAAGTGCATGGCTATGAATATTAAGCAACCTTTTAAGGTGCTCATTCTCTGTTTTGAATGCACATAAATCAGTTAGAGCTACAGTTTTAAAGGCATTTAGGCATTTAAAGGTAGGATGGAGATTATGTATTATGTGTGTTTTCTTACATTTCAGCAATAAACAAGAAATGTTAATTACATTAATGATTTAGGAGGGAAATGTGGCATAGGAGTATGAGAAAGGGTCAAGCTATAGGAATAAATTATTTTTGAAATATATTAGCTCCGGATGAGCTATGCTGAATAATATCACCGTGGCTAGGGGATACAAGTTTTCCTATGGCTTTACAAATTAGTAACTAACCTGATGTAAATATGCACCTGGGTTTAATCTGCAGGCTTGCTCTGAAATGTCCACTGAATATTGTTGTATTATGCACAGATGAAAAAAAAATCACCTCACATATACTTAGCGCTGGGTGGAAAACTGAAAGCCTTGGAGTACAGCTGATAGCCTGGCTACAGAAAAGTCAGTATCAGAACTCCCATGGAACTGTCTATGGAGAGATTGTCTCTTTCATCTTGAGTGTCATAGAGTAGCAAATGTGTTGGCAATATATTTAAAGAGAATAATAAATTCTGTCAGTGGAAAAAAAAGAGAAAGAAAGAGAGAAAGAGAGAAAGAAAGAAAGAGAGGAAGGAAGGAAGGAAGGAAGGAAGGAAGGAAGGAAGGAAGGAAGGAAGGAAGGAAGGAAGGAAGGAAGGAAGGAAGGAAGGAAGGAAGGAAGAAAGAAAGAAAGAAAGGAAGGAAGGAAGGAAGGAAGGAAGGAAGGAAGGAAGGAAGGAAGGAAGGAAGGAAGGAAGGAAGGAAGGAAGAAAGAAAGAAAGAAAGAAAGAAAGAAAGAAAGAAAGAAAGAAAGAAAGAAAGAAAGAAAGAAAGAAAGAGAAAGGAAAAGAGAGAATGAAAGAGAAAGAGAGAAAGAGAGAGAAAGAGAAAGAGAGAAAGAGAGAAAGAGAGAAAGAGAGAAAGAGAAATTCTGCTCTTTTTTTCTCAATGTTTTGAGTGTCTTCAGGCTGAAAAGACAGAAATCATACAGCTGGTATTTAAAGAATAGGAAGAATGAATAAAAGATGTATTCTCGGAGACAAAACTAAAACAACAAAGTCTACAGAGTGGGTCTAAGAACCTTTGTGGGATAAATGGACAAAGATTAAGTCACTGACATAATTCAGTATTTTGCACTCAGTGTTTTCCTGCCTCTTTACTGAAGTGCAGCCCACAGCCTGAGGAGAATATCTTCTGTTCAGTGTTAGTGGAGCCTCATTTAAAGTATCTTAATAGAAATTTGGTATAATGGTGTGAAGAAAAGGAGAAGTAACTTCAAGCTGAGTATTAAGCCAAACTTTCAGCAAGTGAATTCTGTTCAAACATGCCATAAGATAGTGCTGAAAAAGCACAAGGAATCATGCTCCTGGGAGCATTCCAGTATTGACAGATATATTACTATATGACTTTCCAATCCCAGTATCAATGATATGATATCTCTTCAGTTTAGCTTTTTCTCCTTGCTCGTGTTGCAGTTTGTGTTTTTGTGTTCTGTTAGATATGGCAGCAGCTTCCTCAGTGTGTGCATTTTAGGGTGTGCATTTAAAAAGAAATACTAATAAATTATATGGTTGGTGTCACAGAAGGATTAATTCACAGAGATCATACAGGGCATGATTTTGCCTAAAGATGCTGTAGTTCTCTTATGTGGCCATGCAAGTGTTGCCTGGGACCATACTTGTGCAGCCATGCATCACCATGGCTATATCACAGCATTTATGTTCTAGGTTTCCAGAGGGAGTCCAGTCCCGTGTTATGTTCTTTGTCTCCCTGTACAGTGTATATGAAGAAGTGAACTTGCCAGAGTGGTATCCTTCAGCAAGTTGCTGGCCAAAGAAACACTGATTTGGATAGGCATTAATTTGCTAGATGGATAATTCCTTCTTGAAAAGATGTTGCTCCATTTGGATTTACAGCCTAGTTCTTCTGGATGTAGTGGCCCTGCTCTCAGAGCTCAAGAGAAGGTTTTTTTACATATTACAGTAGCAGGGAGAATGACAACCTTATTTATCTTCTGGTTTTAAAAACGAGCAATTGTAAGGAAAACCTGGAAGTCCTTTTACTTCTTCTGCTTCTCTGTATGAATCTACAAAGTCTGAAAAGAAAAAAAATATTTACTCATGATCTAATTTCTCTCTGCATGACATAAATTTTAAGGGACTGGTTCTATTCTGACTGTTTCTGCAATACTTTAGCTCAGTGAGTATCTGTTTCAGTTAAAACCTGTAAGTGTAACTTTAATGCAAGAAGATCAAAGTAATTTTCATATTTTCATGGTGTTCATTACCTTATATAAAAGAAACCAAATCTTGTGTTTGTTGGTTTATTATTTTGGATTCAGGTAGGTAATCCAGAAATGAAGAGTCAGTCTATAATTTTCTTAATAGACATGTAAAAGGACTTTTACATAGTTTATTTTGACTTTTTCTTGCTATTCTCCTTGCCCTGAGTGACATTTCCGTAATGCTCTGCAATATTTGAAACACGAAACATTTTAGTGTTCCTTGTCTCAAAAGTGTTAAGTGCGGGTTTTTTTGTATTAGCCTCAGAGCTTCTTAGTCTTCAAAAGTCCATATGGATCAATTGTAATACAAAGGGGAAAGAAAATTAATGCACTACTTTTTCCAGGAATACATTATATTTTGAACAGTCTGGCTTTTTTTTGACTTGAACTAGAAAATACTGAATGAATATCACCAGAGACCTAATGAACATCTTTCTTGTTGGAAAAGACTTCTTCCTTGTTCCTTAGTTTTAATCTCCTCCTTCCTGTCTGTGGCAGATGGCATTATGCTGATGAAGAAGAGACAATGTCTGTTCAACATTGTGCCAGCAGACCAGCAGTGCTTTTTTTCCCTGCAAGCTCATTTTATGTAAGAAGAAGCATTATTCTTTAAGAAAAAGGATAAAACAACGCAATATCATCAGTAAAGCATACTGGGAAAAACACAGGTACTGCTGAAATAGCCTGAATATGACTGTGTCTTGTTAAATTCTTCATTGGGGTGAAACTTTTGTTGATTCTGTAGGGCCCTGGGTGGCCTCTATAAAATACTGCGCTGTGGTGCATGTGGGACACTTATCTGATCAGATAGTCTAGACCAAAGCTTTTGACTTCTCAATGAATCATTAATCGGCAGGGAAATAGGTGCTTCACAAATGATTAAGCATGCTATTAGGTCAAAGCCTGGTTTTGTATTTAAAAAATCAAAAACATGTTCTATTTGCTTTCATGATAAACAACAACTTCAAGCCCGAGACATTTGAACAGGACTCTGTTATTGGCCAGCATTATTATCTGAATGCTGCCAAATGTTAAGTAGCATGACATGGGAAACCCAACAGGACATATTTTTCATTTGAAGGTTAGATGTTCTGATATTCAGTTCTAATCAGCTGACTTTTAGGAATATTATCTCTTGTTCTATATTTTAAGTTTCAATTTAAAGATAAAACAACATCAAAAATTGCGTTAGACACTGACTAATATGACTTTCAAGACCTAGGGTTCGTTCCTGTGTTTTGAGATTTTTTTTTAAGAAAAAGAAGAAATCTAATCTCATACTTTTATGGAGAAAGGATTCAATGTTCAGGACAGTCATTTAGTCTGCAGGTAAAAAAATTTAAAAAACAATCATGTGCCATAAAATATTGTCTTCCAGAAAATGAACCACTAACTTACTTAATATGGACCATTAATATGATTTTTTAAATATCATTTTCAATCTGTGGTAAACAAAACACAGGAAAAAATGTTTTACACTTATACCAAAATATCATATTTATTTAGCTTATTTTATTAAAAATTATTCTCATGTTATTTAAAACCCAATGACAAGGCTAGATTTCCAAGAGAAAATCATGGAGATCCTGGAGATGCTGGAAACACAGCATGAATGAAAATAGATTTCCAAATTTGGTTTGACACAATATAATCTGCTGCCTAGTGTTTATGTTCTACTGACTTGTGAAGGATAGAGTGTTGGGCCACCCAAATGCTGTTTGATAACAATCCACTAGATATGATGACTTTCTGATGAATTTCTGACATGCTGCAGCTAAGGAAGATTTTAATCTCTTCCACATGACAGGAGGCTGTGATTTCAAGTAGATCCCGGGTAATACAGCCATGGTATTTTGTTATGGCCAGTGTATTTTGTAGTGGTCATGGAATTTGTGATGTGATTGTTGTATTTTGCCATGTAAAATGTAACCAATATATTTGCCTTCTTAGATGATTCTTTCTGTTATGAACACCTCCCCAAAAAAACAAACAAACAAAAAAAAACCAACAAAAAACCCCAACCAGTCCACAAACAAACAAAAAAACCCCGAACCCCAACAAAAAGAAAGCCTAAACAAAAACAAAAAAACAAACCAAAAAACCCCAAACAAATGACAAAACCCGAGATAATTCAAACAACAAAACAGTATTCTCCAATTTTAAACCTTTTAGATGGCTGGGATTTAAGTTTTACATTTCCCCCAAAAGATTGATTATGCTCTTGCCACATTCACATGCCAGAAGTATACTGTATTGATTGAATGTCTACTGCTTTTAGCAGTTAATAAATCCCAAGTTAATGTTTACTGGCTCACAAAAGAGAGAGACACACAATAACATTGCATATATTAATTGTGCTTTTAAAATTAAATGTTGGTAGTGTATCGGAAAGGTGGAACTATTTTCATTAACATACCAGGTTGACAGCAAGTTGTGTTAACAAAGTTCAGCAAAATGTCTTCAGTGTCCCTGGGATGTTCATAAAAATAAATTAGCCTGTGAAGACAGCATGCCTAGGGGAATTCTAACACATCTAATTGTACCAGAATGCAAAGCAAGCCAACATGTTTGCTGAGATGATTAACAGTTAACTGAGTTTGGAATATGAACAACTCTTTTGCATACCCATAATTTATTGTAATTTCTTTAGGTTGACTACAACCTGAGACCAATTCAGAGAAGAGACTGCTTATTTATCTTAGTTTTCTTTCGGATTGTGCATGAGATCCCTTTTTTTAACTACATGGTTTCTGACCACCGATGGAACAGCCCAAAGTAAAGGTGATCACTGATGCTGAATAGATGAGAAAAGACTGGTTACTTCATCTCAAAGAACTGCATTGCAGAGTATTTGACTCTGGGCCTTGATGTCAGTAGTCAGGATGTGAAACATAATTGCATTCATTATCTTAACAGAAAAAACCTTCCAAAATCTTCTAGCTGTTTCAGAATGAGGTAAAATATTTTCAGGAAGGAAATATGTGGATCATTTGCTAAGTAGAAATCTTAGTTGAAGGCTACAACTTTGAATCTCAGTTAGCAGGGCTGGAGTCAGCAATTTAAAAGTGGAGTACCCAGGGCAAGGTGATCAGTGAAGCTTTTTTTAGAGACAAGACAGATGTCTTGGACCATTATTCATTCCCTTTCTGAAGCAGGCATGTAAGGAAGGTGATCTGAATTACATCAATTGTTATGCCATTCTCTTTGTCTTCAAGTACTCTAGCAAGAGCATAAATGGCTAAAGGGGAGCACTCAACTGCTCTTCAGTGAGACTTTCATCCTGACATGGGTCATTGATGCATGAATTATTGTAGCATTTATTGCATCATATTGCAGGACACATTATTCCACAAGGATGGATGAGGATTAAGTGACTTCCAGTGTTCTGAGCAGGTGGACATCATCACTTTTGACAATATTCTGACCTGGGTATAATAACCACTGTCCCTTACATTCTTTTCACTCTGTCCCCTAGAAAGTAAGATAGTAAGTAGCAAAAAAAAAAAAAAAAAAAAAAAAAAAAAAAAAAAAAAAAAAAGTGAAAAAAACCCCCAAACCAACGAGCAAACCAAACCAACCAAACCAACCAAAAAACAAAACCCCCACAAAAACAAAGAAAACAAAACAAAAAGCCCACAAAACAAAAACTAACGAAACCCCCACCCCTCAACTCTCCCCAAAACAACAATAAAAAAACCACCAAAACCAAAACCCCCAAACCAAACCAAAAACCAACCAGCCAACCAAAAAAACCCAAAAAAAACCTCCCCCAAAAACCAAACAAAGGAACCCCATAATCCTGTGACCAACCCAAGGATCAAATACCAAATCTAACAAATGACACACATTCACACACACACACACAGAGCTAAAATGAGATCAGTTACCAGGAGTCAAGAACATCTAGGAGCACAGCAAACAGGCCAGACTGCAACAGAGCCATGATGGAGACTATCCTAAATATATATTGTTACAACAGAAACTGTCACAGTAGAATTTTTATATTACTGCACAAGAGGATATTGGGTGAAACACTCAACATCACAAAACTTCTATTTTCACCAAATTCAAAATAGTCATATTTTTGGACATGTGAAGTACCTGACCTGACTAAGAGAGTAAATTTTTTTCTTGTTAACAGTACCAAAGCTGATAAAAAAAAAAAAGAAAAAAAAAATTAACAGTTGATGGAAATTTTGCTCTTCAGAGGGAGAGAGGACCATGGAAGGAAAGAGGTGTGAGCAGAAAAGGAAGAGAAAAACACAGAATAATAATACACAGTATGATTGGTAAACACAGAATTAAAGGAGATGGGAGGACCCAAACAGAAAAATAATCTGCTTTAGAAAAAATTATGTAAGGCTAGAATTTTCATTGAGCAGAGTTGTGTCTAGAATATATACAATTTCATAACTCTTTATGCAGAAGATATTGTAGCAAAACTCAGAAATTTTGTCAGCAGTGATGTTTATGTTTTGAACACAGTACTAAAATTGAAGAAAATTCTGAAAAGGACCCTATAAAACATTCAGAAGCTGGAGAAACGAAGTTACAGACCTGCTTATATTCTCAGGGTATTACATTATCCATAAGAATGATGAGAGGTGGTTTGATCACACTGTGTGTGTTCTTTCTAAGACTGAAAATACCAGATATTGAAGAGTTTTTAATGTTAGAGTCAATGGTTTGAAACTGTAACTTCACAGCTTTTCATTTAAACACATTTAAACCACGAAGATCAGAAAGGAAAAAAAAAAACCAGCCAGTACTGAGTAGAATTTTTAATTTATGAAAAAAAATTTTGTATTTGATATGAGCTTGGGTGCTGAGGAAGAAAATAACAAAATTTCTTTCTACTTTAATGAAAAACCCTTGCTTCAACAAGATTACATGGAATCAGATCAACAGCCACAGTGGAGCTTTTATCAACTTCCTTACCTTCTACCCTCTGCCCAAAAGGAATGAAAAAAATGGTTGCAGCAATTTTAAAGGGTTTGATGCATTATATATATATTTGACATTAAATACCTTAATTTCCCTCCATTCAGCACCTTTGAAGATATTTTAGCAGTGCAATGGCAGAATGCCAATTCATGCCAACCCAAATAGGTGGAAAAAATTACTTGCTGAAAGTATCTCCTCTTCAGCTGGCTAAAATTAGCTGCCCATTTCCAAAATGTTGCAATAAGGTGGGATAAATCCCATCATAAAAGAATTCAGTGGAAAATAATCCATGAGAAAGGGTATGCTCTGTGAAAAAAAGCACTTACCATCATGCATTTGTTGTAATTATACTTTACTTTTCAAACTGTAATGAGCAGTGGTTCATACAAATAGTGGGTTAAAAACATGGCTAATTTATTGTTATTTCCTTTTGTGATCATTTTGATGTATGTGTTGTTTAAATGTTGATATATTATCTGCATTGAATTTGCATCTCTGGTCATTGGCCATTCTATTGCACTTTCTCAACTAGAGACATCCAGTAGAGCAGTACCTCTACTTTTCTGACAATTCTGTCCCTCCTCCCACTTTCTAGTTTCCAAAATTCCAGAAAGAGTTGTATGAGAGGTACATGCCTACAAAAAATCCTCTGAGAGAGGATACCAAATGGGGGAAAGCAGGAGGGGGAAGCGACAGAAGCATACAGCTGCTATGCTTGTTTTCCAAAGCTGGGGACAATGTCAAGAAATAAACCCAGGTGGGCTGCACAGGAATTGTTGCCTTTGGGAGAGACAAGATTTTAAACAGTTCACAGTTGAAGTGTTTAAAGGAAAAGGGAAACAAATTGGTTTATAAACGGGAAGACTTTTTTACCTCTTGCGTGGGATAAACATATTCCTCCCAAATGGGGCTGGAATTAAAATAAATTCACTGAGTCTACTCCATCTGGCACGTGCTCATGGGAGAAGTCATGACATTGGGCTGCTGGGAAATGCATAGGGTCTGAGGGAGGGTGTGCTGAGAGAGGATGGATGAGAAGCAGAAGAGATGAGAACATCATTGTGAAATCTTCTCTTGGGTGTCATGAAATCTTCCTACAATTCTGATTCTATGTATGAGCTTATTTTAGTGGCAAATGAATCAAAGTGTAAAAGACACTGAAGGCTGGAACTCCTGTTAGTATCATGGAGCATAACTGAGAAGGCTCTTCTTTCACCTTTTCACTTCCTGAGATTCTAGCCCTAAATAGTTAAGGGAAAAAAAAAATTATTGTTTCCCTATCTGAAATTTCCACACCTTATCTCTTTTTGCTACCCTTTGTAGCTGGGTGTTAGATTGTGTTTACATTAAGAATGAGTTTGACTCTCATGCATTGGAGACGTCTGTGAGGTGGCTTTGAACTACCTGCTTTCTACAGCTGTTAGGAAGAGAGCCATGGCAACACAAAGTGTGCTGTAGGCTTTAAAGTGTGCCCTTGAGACAGAAAGGAGGACAACATAATAAACCTTGACTACCTTCCAGATTGGAGTCAGAATAGATGCTAATTTGTCCCTTCGTATATTTTCCTGCTGCTAGTCACTTGTAATTGCTGTTTACAGACCCAAGTTGGAATGAGGTCATCACTTTGCCCCCAAGCTTTAGAATATTAAGCAGGATTTCTTAAACTTGGGTTGT
The DNA here is from genome assembly GCA_910950805.1 of Acrocephalus scirpaceus scirpaceus. Lineage (NCBI taxonomy): Eukaryota > Metazoa > Chordata > Aves > Passeriformes > Sylviidae > Acrocephalus > Acrocephalus scirpaceus. The sequence goes on along the minus strand of OU383775.1, from coordinate 107,013,298 downwards.
CAGGGGTGCTGTCACCAGCTATCTTCTGCCACGCAGCACACGTCTGTTCTCAGTCCTATATGTCACATCTTGGCCTTATCTGCATAAGCTAGGTAATAAAAACACCACAAAAAGCTTATTTCCTCATTTCTCATCCACTTTAAGAGTACCCTCACCACATTTAAAGAATGTGTTCAGTGAGTGCCTGGTGCTTTTTTTTACTATTCTTCAACATTCTCCTCCTTTTTCTGATCACTTTAGGCTCCCTGATTCCTTTTCTAGGGTAAAGTGGAGTTAAACCAAAATCTCTTATGTGATAAAGAAAGAAATAATTCTAGATGTTAAAATAGGTTGTCAGAAATGTTGACAAGTGTAGATAGAGTGTGATTTATGGACCTTTAACTTTTTAAATTAAAATCTTATATCCTTAGGTAATACAGTACTGCTGGTGTGCATTGAATTCTCACACTGCATTCCAAATTATCTATAGTACATTAATTTACCATAGATCTGTTTCAGTTGTTTGAGTAAAATGGACAAGATAAATTGAATTAGTCTGAAGTATAAAGTCTGAAGTATAAGATTGTGAGGAAAGTGAAAGTCCATGAAGACTGTCAGATGTAAGAATTAACTGCTATCACTTGAAATATTACTTGTGGAAAAGAGACACTGGGAGACAGAAATTTGGATACTCTTTGCTGGCTGATACAGTGGATATCCTGTTCAGGGACACACAGCTTAGAGGGATTTGTAACATAGTTTCCTTTCAGGATGTCTTAAGTTAGAAATTTCAGAACGTAACAGAAGTAATATAAAGTCAGGCCAATAGTCTATTAGATCTGGATCCTGCCAAGCTCATGGCAAAATTCAGAGTTGTAGGCCAGAAACCTCAGGAAATTTAAATTTTATAGTACCCTGCCCACAAAGAGCTTTTCTTCTTATCACTCTTAATTGTGAACTTCTTAATAACCTGAAGCATGACAAAACAAAAAGTCTTGACTATTCTAAATTTTAAATTTTTCTAATTCAAATGAATGATTTTTAGGTTCCAGTTTTGAATTTTATGTGCTTATGCAGGCTAGTCATAGATACTGCAGAATACTTGGAAAGGCTGTTTTTGATTTTTTTCTCTGCAATGTGGTCAATAGAAAGCACTTAAAGTACTGTGGAAGGCCTTTCTGCAAACCACTTTTAGCTTAGGGGGATCAATGGTTTTGAAAAGGCATATTGAGGAAAAATAAAGGTATTTAAATTCAGTATTTAATATTTAATATAATTTTTATATTTAAATATTTAAAATAATTTAAAATTATTTTAGGTCGTGAAACATTTGCTGAAATCAAAATTTAAAAAGAAAAATACAAACCATGACACCGTAAAGACAGAAAATCTCTCTTTTTATGGTTATTCTTTTTCCTGTAAAATTTTTGACTTGATCTACCATGATTTTTGGAGATTTTCAAAGAAAAAAAGAAAACAAAACAGATAAATGATTATTTTACAGATTAAGATACATTTGCAGTCGTAAGTACTTTATAGCCATATAAAGTATGGGGAGTTCCAATGTCCCTATCAAGATATAGCATTTAGATGCCCAAAAACTTACAAATGAAAGTTAAAATTCTTCTACAGATTAGAAACTGCTGAAACCGTAAAGTGAAATACAAGCAAAAAAGGAAAAAAAAACCAAAAAACCCCCAAACACGTCACAGCTGGATATCTGAAGATTTCAGCCAAGACTGCATTATTGATCATGTATTGTTAGTTGACAGAGAAAGCTGGTCCCTTAGGCTGTCTTTACAGGGGGGTAATTATGAAGGCATTTCACATCTTAGATGTATGAAAAGGCCATTCAGAAATACTTACCTGTTAATTTCTACTGAAGGAAGTCAGAAAATTGGGTTCCTAACTTAGACCTCACCAGTGCACCAGATTTGAAGGATGAGCTGAACTTAAGGTTATTCATCAGAGCTGATTTTCCAGTCTAATTGGTTTGATCTTTCCCATTGGTTTGTTGCAGAACAGCTCCACTTTAAGTTTCATCAGAAGCAGACTCCTATCATGGTACATCATTTTCTCCAAAGGCACGCAGGAAAACCATGAAATAAACATGATTACCTCTGATATTTCCATATTTTAGTGGGGAAAATAGCAGAACATGCTGAAAGAAGCCCAAAGAATACAGAAAAATGTTGAACGTTTAGTGTAGGCAGCTCCTTTTGAAGCCAAACAGAAAGCATTTCATTGAAAGTGTGTCTTTCAGTCAACCCAAAACATATTAGGGACCAGGATGGAGAGAGATGATAAATACAAGAATTAATTCTGAAGTCATTTCAGGAGCTACTGATCTATATAAGATCCAGCAATATTCTTCCATGACATCTGAATCCCTAAACATGTAATTTCAGCTTCATTTTCCAGTGTGGTGCTTTGTTAGGTTAGTGTTTTTCTCCTTGAGATGGAAGTCTGCAGGAAGAATATTGGTAGGTTTTCTGTATAAACTTTTTGTTTAAATTCAAATTTAGGCAAACAGGCTCCTCTTCTGGAATCCTCAAATGCATTTACTTTCATTTTAACTTTCTAAGAATTTAGGTTTTAGGAACTCTCTAGAGGCCTAAAATTTAGGGATAAATCTAAATTAAATGAAATCTATAGGCTAGTAATGATCTAACTATGCATCTATTTCTGAAATTCTGGAAGATGAAGAACCTATCTGTGCATCAGTAATCACATAAAGTGAGATATAAGAATTGTCTCTGTTTTGCATATATATTTTCTCAGGTTTTGTATCTATTTCATATTTTATTTTTTTACAGTGTGAGTAACTAAAAGTATCATTGATATTATAAACTAATTCAGAAATCTCCTAACGTTATAGTGTTCTGATTTCTTTCACCCACTCCTTCTCACATGAATGAATCTACATTTTATATGCTGAGAGGAAAACTTCAGCTTGGGAATTTTATTGGGATAAACCTCTTTCTGCAACAGGTGAGTTCTCTCTTGGAGAGTTGGTTACATAATCTAAATGTCTGTGCCATGGTGGCCTAGACTGTGAGAGCTGGAAAGAAGTTTGTGTAACTCTGATTTGCTGCAGTGTCTCTCCTCTCACAGAATAATGTTTTTTCAGTATGGAGGGAGGTACTCATTAGTGCAGAGCCCACCATCCCACCCTTTTATCAGCGTTATCAGCTTTTATCATCTATGGCTGTTTAAATTCAGAATCTTTCCATTTTACATAACCTGAGTGGAACAAAAGGACCAGAGCTCAAGAAAGAATTTGGCTGCTTGTCTGCTCAGGTTCCTCAAGATTGTGTATATGCTCAGAATTTTAATGCCTATTATCAGCCAGGGTTAGACACATTTTTCCCTTCATCTAAATCTAAAAATGCTGAAAACATCTTGAAAAATGTTTTGCTATTTTACTTTTGGTTCAGAAATTATGCATTGCTTGGATTTGTGTACCGACAGATAATGAGGGAACATCACACAATATATGATAACAATAACACTGAAGTAATGTGAGAAAGTCATTTATCTTTCTGTTTCCACTCTGCCTGTGAGAATCTGAAAATCACTACCATTCCCATTTGAATAAATATTTTGGTGGGAAACATTCATTTGAATATAAAGGACTGAAGAGTTCAGCTATTTCCTATATGCACAGAAGTTAGATGGGAAGGGAAGAAAGAGATGAAGTACTGCTACTTATCAGCAATATAAGCTGCATCTTTTGAATGTCTTGTCAGTATTAAAATACCTTATGTTTATTGATAATCTCTTTGCCAGACATATTTTGTAAGTCTATTGCTCAGAAAGGTGTCTCTTATTTTCCACGTCTCTCTTTCTCTTTCCCTCTTCTTCTAAATTGCTTAGCAGCTTGGAGGGACCTGTCAGAAATTTCATTAAATCTTCAAAATTTGCATGTACAGGTAGAACTAATTAATGTTAGAAGAATTATTAGAAAAATGGTTTTTTCTTCTTGTCTTTTCTAATATTGATATAGGAAGTAACAGTAATTGATTATGATCTGTGCCCAAATTACATTGAAAATTTTTAACTCTGGTAATGCATCTAGTTCAGACACTTAAGGAACATGGTAAGGATAAAGGATCTCTGGTTCTCTTGTGAGAGATCAGGAACTGAAAAAATACCCCTGTCCTTTATGTCTTTTTGTGCATCAGTTAACATGAAATTAACAGGGGTCAAGATCCACTTCTATGGATGTGAAAATTGTATCAGAAGGAGGAGAATAAGGTGAGGTTTTCCTGTCTTACGTCTGGGATTCATCAATGATCTGGAACATTATACTCAAGGAAACACCTTACTTTCTGAAAAAATAAATAAATAAATAATGGTGTTAGAGAACTGGGGTGATTCTGCTCTTCCTTCTGCTATACTGCAGTGCTGGCAAGGGGCTCCATTCCAGGTAAGTAAAACATTTGACCTGACCTTAACCTGGATTCTGCTCATTTCCAGGTGTAGCAAAAAATAGATGAGAAGAAAAAGGATGCTAAATTCCCTTCTCTTTCCAAGTCTGGTAAATTTTATTATTGTTTTTTTCTTCTTTATTTTTTAGCCTTGACAAAGAAAAATGCTTTATTTCGGAATGTGAGATGGGGCCCAAAACCCTAATAATTGCACTGGTTTGAGGACTAAATAGAGCCAGTTCAGGACTGTATGCAACTTAATGTTCCAAACTTGACAGGCTAGAACACTTGATTATCATATATTTCTTCCTTTTTCCAAAATTCATGGGCTGAATGCACCACTTTTAGCTGACAATCTGCTCTGAGTTCCAATCTAACAAGAAGATATTTTTTTCTTCAGTTCTGTGGTTCCAACCTGCCAAAGCCGTGACACTATCTTCTCTGATCTGACTTTGTAAGGGTAGTGCCACTAATTTACCATGGCAAGACAGTACTACAAAACAAAAAGTGATGTTTACAAATTTATCACAACAATCTCAGGTCTGATAATATGGTTTTGTCCTGCTAAATTTGAGTGTGCCCTTTGAAGCTTACATTGAATTTACTGTCTCAAAGTGAAAAAAACCCCAAAAACGCAAAGGAAGACATGAGCAGCTGCACATTTCCTAGTATTTTGCAGGATCTGTTTTAGACTATACTCCTTGCTGAACATGGTTTCTCTGATTTCTAAAGACACTTTGTATTGGCAATGAGAGACACAATTACTCTGCCTGTACTTGCCTAATTCATAGATCACTTGACAACTGCAGATGCATAAACAAGATGATATTCTTAGGTAAGTTGATCTGCAACCCAAGCTGCAGCCCAATTTAACTATAGATAGGCATATAAATGAATCCTGAAAAAATCCTCAATTTTCTATTTCAGTGGAGAAGTAGATTTACTTTTCGTTCATAAGTTCTAAAGTAGAGACAACCATCCTCCTGTGTGAAAGAATTTCCTGCGAGCAGCAAAATTGATTTAAAAATAAACATAGTTTTCTCCCAAGAATATCCTGAAATCTTACTGTGTTCATGACTGTGTTCCTGTTCCTGTACCTTAAAATATGAAGCTTGACCTGGTGCTTTGAAACACCTCTCACAAATGAGACATGAAGATGCTACACTGGGACTAAAAGCTAAATGAAGTGGTGGTGGTGGTCCATTAGTTAGCAGTTTCTTCACTAAATCTATACTTATGACTCAGAATGAAGTACTGTGTTTTAGATGAAAAGTAAAACAGAGGTCCCTGACCATTTTGTTTCATTAAACATCCAATGACACTTTTAACCAAAGCAGAGGATGTTAAGTTCAATGTTCTTACAAAATTCCTGTCTGGATAATTACATCCTGCTCCGCTAAACTTCCCCCTAGAGAAAATTTAATTAAAATGATTTGATATCTCTCTGGCACAGAGTAGACAGGTGTCTGTAACACAAAAGCCACCAGCACAATTGACGTAATTGATGTTCTTCTGTGGCAGGGAGAGTGAGGATAGAAACATTACTTTCTCCTTACCAGAAATGGACATTCCATTTTGGGCACTGGGCACATCCACATTATGCTGCTGATAACAAAGTGCTAAATGTTTTTGATATCTGCCCAGAACCTCTTTTAGGGAGTAGGAACTGAATTCATAGCTCATAGGCCTTCTGGCAATCAACTAGATTCTCACTAGGTTTTATTAATGTTATTAGTAGTGATTAAATAGATATACACAGGAGAGGATGGGGAAGACACTTTTGCAATGCAGCTGGGAATCTGCATCAGAGACATTGAGAAAGTCCTTTGTATTAATAATCAAAGAATCACAGAATCACTGGGGTTGGAGGGCACCTTGGGAGATCACATAGTTCAACATTTCTTCCAGAGCACAATCAGCTAAAGCAGGTTTGTCAGGACAATGTCCTGTCATGTTTGAGTATTTTAAATGATAGAGAGTCCACAATCTCTGTGGGCAACCTGTGCCAGTGTTTGATTGCTTTTAGAGGAAAAAAACCCTGTTTTTCTTCTGTTTAAACAGAAGTCCCTGTGCTTTGACTTGTGTTTATTACTTCATGTCATTCCACTGGGCACCACTGCCCCTGTCTCCAGTTTCTTTACTCTCCCATCAAGTATTCATACACATTGATAGTCATTACCTGAGCATTCTCTTCTTCAGGCTGAGAAGTCCCAGTACTTTCAGCCTACATCACATGGCCCAAGCCCTTAAGTAAGTTATGGAGATTTCCTGGACTTGTTCCAGCACATCCATGTCTCTCTTGCACTGTGGCACCCAGATCTCGACCCAGACCTCCAGATGGGTGTCCCTAGGGCTCAGTAAAGATTGATAAAATAATTTACTTTCTTGTACTTCTTTTAGCTGGACAGATGCGCATCCCCTGTGTTCTAAATACTTCTGCACCCAGTGACAAAGGGCAAATAGTGGGTTTTCTTGGAGGAAAAGTTTGATAAACTCAAAGAGCAGATGGGAATATCCTCTGGACCTCATATGTCTTGCAAATATTTTGCTAGGTCCTCTTCCATACGACTGTCATTCTTTACCAGTTCTTAGCAGTACCATAGCCTTTTAAAGCTTTAATTAAACTGTCTCACCAATGGACAGTTAATGATTTAAAAGGAAACAATTCACCAATGTCATGTCCCTCCATTATACAGTACACATTTTAATGGTTTGTATTGAATCAGTTGCTTATCAAGACCTTGGATATCTCAACAACTAGGGTTCCTCAAAATAACATAGCATGATACAATGTGGGTAAAGTAGAGTGACAGCAAGAGCTGTGGCTTGAATGTAAATGCTGAGTTATACTGTGGAAAAAAAATGTTCTACAAATCTAATGAGTCAGATGTAGCCTTGAGTCTGGATGATATTCAGCATAATGACACGGCTCAAAAGTAATTGCCAAACAGTTCCTCATCACTCACAGAGCCTACTCAGTCATCTAGACCCTGTGCAAGCAAAACTCCCAGTGACTTCAACAATGTAATAATGCCTTAGAAATGAACCCAAGATTATTCAGGAGAAAAAAAGAAGTGAAAGTCAAACAGAAAAACAATCATTTTAGAATGTATACAGCTTCCATCATCATAATATCTGTGCACTTCACAATCTTTTCCCAAAATGCTATTAAGCATTCATAAAGTAGCAATTTTATGAATGGATATCTGATGCATCCAAGGTCATACAAGAGATGTGGCAAACAGCAATACAACAATCCACCCTGGGAGACAAACCTTGTCCCAGGATAGAGGGAATTCCAGTAGTTGTAGGTAGGTCCAGTAGGATCTGCTAATAGGTTATTTTATGCATCAAATTTTGTCATTAAAATGCATCCATTAAAGTCTGAATCAATATTGATATTCAGACTGATTTCCTTATTGTTATTGACAGCAAACTCCATCCTGAGATAAAAACTTTCCTAATAGCCAACTAAAATATGCCCTACTACAGTGCTAGATCACTTGTGATTCTTTTCTTTTCAAGTTAATTATAATAATTGATTCTATTGATCCCAAGCTTTTTCTGAAAATGTTTGTGCATGAATAACTCAGCAATGAATAGTCAGAAGAACCCTTCCAACCCAAAGATTGTCTGCAGGAGATGCCGAAGGATTAAAAATAGATATATGAATGTAGTGAATAACAAGATAACTCAGGCACTTTCTACTGGCAAAGTAGCTGTACCAGAGCCTGTTCTCCAGCTGGATGGTGTGGGTTAGTCCCTGGCAGAAGCCAAGAATCACACAACCACCTGATCACTCCCTGCCTCCTCCAGTGGCACAGGGGAAAAGCAAGACTAAAACAGACCTCATGGGTCAAAATAAAAGTAGTTTATAAAGGAAGGAGGGAAGGGAAGGGAAGGGAAGGGAAGGGAAGGGAAGGGAAGGGAAGGGAAGGGAAGGGAAGGGAAGGGAAGGGAAGGGAAGGGAAGGGAAGGGAAGGGAAGGGAAGGGAAGGGAAGGGAAGGGAAGGGAAGGGAAGGGAAGGGAAGGGAAGGGAAGGGAAGGGAAGGGAAGGGAAGGGAAGGGAAGGGAAGGGAAGGGAAGGGAAGGGAAGGGAAGGGAAGGGAAGGGAAGGGAAGGGAAGGGAAGGGAAGGGAAGGGAAGACAACAAAACAAGTGATGCAAAAGGCTTTCCCAATCAGATTAATGGCCAGCCAGCTTCTGAGCAATGTCTACCTTCCTCTCAAAACCCTATTCCCTATGTTTTTATTGGTGAGCATGATTTTATATGGCATGGGATAACCTTTTGGATAGTTTGAGTCAACTCTCCTGGTTTTGTACCCCCTCCCCCCCTAGTTTATTGTGTGCCACTAACACACTTTCTGGGGGAGCAGATTTGGAAAAAAAGAAAGACTTGATGCTGTGCAAATGCTGCTCCACCATATCCCAGTGTGTTATAAGTGCATAGTCACAATATCAAAGCACAGCACCACATGGAAGGAAATTATGTCCATCACAACCATGTCCAGTACACTATGGGATCTCATCCAAATCTGTAAGTTGTCCTAAGATTTAATCAAGAATGGGCACATCCATAAATCTACTGGAAACAGGCTGTCAGCTGACCTGTGCCAACTCTTGGTACTGGTTTTGGTTTCATGGGGTTTTTTGTTTGGTTTGGGTTTAGGTTTAAGTTTTGGGTTTGGTTTTTTTATGGAGATACCTTTTGTTGTCCACATCTTTATTTCCTTTTAAATTAAGAGTTGATGACATTAATTATTTATCATTTCTCTTTTGTCATTTTAAATTATAGGGAGAGGAAGTTGAATTTTCTGTTTTAACAAAATATAATAATATTTCACTACAAATTTCTAGGAATTAATTTGTCCTCTTCCTGTTATAAATGTTTCTAAATTTTATCACAGGCCTTTATCTTAAATTTTAAGCTTTATGACTTTAGGTTATTGCTGGAAAGGGATTTTATTACAGGGTGGTCACATCCCTTACTTTGTAAACAAATTTACTTTCTTTCTTGTTTCTGTTTTGTTTGGCTGAGTAATTGTCTTTTACTTTCTTGCAACAATTCTCCTCATTGCAAAGACTTGTTGCACTTTTAAAAATAAAATTGGTGGACTGACCTTTTTGTCTGTGACCACATCCTTATTTCCTTTTAAATTGAGAGTGAACCCTTACATAGGAAAGAGTAATCAAGGAACAGAGTTTTATTTATTAGAATTGATTCTACAAATCACCTGCTGCAGCAAACAAACTGTATGGACAATACGATAATTTAACAATTCTCTTGAATCTCAGAGTCTGTCTTCTGACCCTTGCCAGTGGTACAAGGAAAACAGGCAAAACAATGAGCAGCAATCACTTTTCTTCACCCTTTTGCTCCTTTATGGCTCACAACACAATAATGTAATTTACCACAAGCAGGGAAATCCTCAGGGGACACTTTAGGGAATAGGAACTGGCCTTAGGCTTTTATGGGGTATTTTAAGGATACTTTTTTAGGGAGAAAAATCTCTACAGTATTATCCTATTTCCTACTTCTTCTCCACCTCCTAATATTAAAGCAATAGGTTGGCACCAAAACCACAACAATTAGCCTCATTTTTTAGACTGTGGGGTAAATGGTAAAAGGCACTGTGAACCTGGTCTTGGGACCCATGCAGTTTAAGATTGTTTCAAATTCTCAATCTGCTTCTTCCCAGGACACTGACCTATTGCTTTGTGTGCTAGGCCAGCTTCCACAGAATTAGAAGCTGATCTCTTTAAATGTCTCCTTACTCAGTGGTGAAAGATTAAACTCTTCCAGAGATGTTCAAAAAAGGAAAAGTCTCAGATGAGGTGCATCTTGGAAGAAGTACATAAATAAATACATAAAGTACAGAGCAAAATAAAAGTATTCCTAAAACATAATACTAAGACTACAAAAATATTTCTTTATGAGTCAGGCCGGTCAGATAAAAGAAATCTATTTCATTTAGGTGTGAAACTGTACTGTCAGGAGAAACTGAACCAAATAGTACTACTAGAAGTGAAAAATTATTTCCAGAGCCTACAGCTCTGTATATCACTGAAGAGATGCTGGGACCGTACAAGTAGACCAACTGATATTTGTGGTAGGAATAGAAAGAGGCCTGGAAAGCTTCAGAAAAGCTTTTATTCTTAAATGGTAACGCTGGAAAGTTGCATTATGGTGGGATATTTTTTGTCCTTTGACAATGAGGATGATAATATTTTGGACATCCATTTGCTCTCTTCATTTTGGCAAGTTGTATATGAGTTCTTATTGGCAAGACATATTCAGGATATTGGATTTCACACTGGATCCTGGTCAGGCTGGATTGACTAAAACCAGGTATTTCAGCACTCCCTTTGGAAGGCAGCACTTTAAAAGAAGTCTTCTAGATGCCTCCTGTGTAAAAAAGATACTCTAGATAAAGGGGTTAGAATAGTAGGAATAGTTTTTTAATACCTGGCAGTGCCAGTGATGAGCATAACTAAAACTGAGCACTATCAGAGGAGTAGGAAACACAACCTTAATCTGAATCAGAGCCAAATAGGAATCACTGAAGATAGGGAGATCAACACTGGTGACAGATATGATTTGGATAAGTGAATGTGCAAATGCTATATAAAGACATGGACCTGCTAGAAAGAGCTAGAAAGTGCATCAGAACTAGTGAACTATTTATAACTGTAGACCAGAGTTGGTAGAAGGCCCGCTGATTCTGTAAAAGCAACATTTTAAAGAGAGAAAATGAGTCCTATGTATAAGTGCCCTTTACCTTTAAAAGTGAAGATTAGAAAACTGATCAGAAAAAATATTATTGAAGAAAATTAGTTTTTTTATTGCTTCTGCTAAGTGTGAACGGCACAGTCAGTACATAGAGGTTGCACTAGCACAACCAAAAAGAGTCTAAACCTTTACACAGCCCTTTGGACAAGGTTTACATTTGCCACATCTGTAGTGAGCACTAATATTTTCAAAGGCCACTTGAACCCAAAACGTGTTGGATTTCTGTTGGATTTCTTTTTCATCTGTGTAATTTTGAGAAGAACAAGATTGGAAGAAAGATTTGCAGGGAGGGAAACTTTTCCCCATATCATTTATCTATCAGTGTAAAGGAACTATGACAACTGATGAGGAAAAAAGTAAGCTTTAACATAATATCACTTTTTTAAAAAATTTTAACATCAAAAAGTTTTTTACAAGACTCTTTTCCCTTTCATATGAGAGATTTTTGAAATGAGAAGAGTTGGCTATGAAGAGTTTATTGGTAATGAAAGAGAAAAAAACAAATAATTTTAAAATCAAGAGCCTGAAGACTAGAAAAATTTTAATGACAATGGTAATATGGAAAAGATGGCTAAGAGAAAAGTGCAAAAGAGCTGCCATTTGGGAGGGAAGATCTCCTTGTACCTACCTATTCTGGAGTTGGAGGGCAGCTTTGGAAAAAATGCAAAGATGGAGTCAAGTGTGGTTGTCAAAACGGACACAGCACTCAAAGTGCTTCAGTAAAAACATCAGAAGGCTTCAAGCGTCAGCTCCTTGTTATCTAAAAGTACCTTGTACCTTTTCTCTTAAGCAATCCCATGGGACAGCTCCACACAGCTCCGGCTCTTTCTCCACAGTCTTCTCTCTTCCTTCTGCTGTTCCAGCTCGCTCCTTTCTGTCCCTATCATGGCCACCTAACCCTGTTTGTCCTACGTACAGCATCTTATCCTTTCTGTCCCTTTCACGACCTCCTGTCCCTTCCTCCTCACAGCATAGCCAGCAGACTCCAACAACTCTGACTGAACTCCCTCCCAGCTAACTCACTCTTTATCACACCATAGCTGGGAGGGAAAGGCTGTTCCCACTCTTGGATAATTAACACATCTGCAATATATCAGGGGTAAGATTGCTTTTAGTACTATCTCTCTTTGTCTCTCCACAATGTCTCCCCACAATTCCCCTTTTCTTTTTTAATTTTAAAATTGAACATTTCTAGAAAAACATGTTTAAATAAATAGACATTATAATATATAAATACTGTCTCCAGTTTTTTCTGTAAGTGGATGCATTAGGCACAGAGCAGAGATTGAGCAGAAGATTCTTCCAGCTCATTAAAGCACTTCAGTATCAATCCACTTCCTCTGCAGCCTTAATCACAGCCCACTCCTAGTGCTATTTCAGGGGGACACAAGGCTTAAGGCTTCTGGGCTAACAGTGCCCAGTGGGAGTGTTTCCAGAGTGTTTTAGTGTTGCTTTATTAATCAACTCATGATGGCTGTTGAAAGACACTGGTTGCATTTACTTGAGGAAGGCAGGTCCTGCTCCATCGAACAGTTAGGCAGTCAGCAGCCAAGCTTGTCACATTGTGGTGTGGTATGAGGATGGGTGACAATAAACACAATAAACTCTAAGAAGTTCAAAATTGATATAAATAAGAACTTCATTATATAAATAAGAACTTATATTTTTTGCCTTTTTTTTTCCCTTTTTTTATCACTGTTGTGCAGTAGGGCAGGTTGCCCAGAGAGGCTGTGCAGAGTTTGTCCTTGTGGGTTTTCAGTATAAAGCCCAGAAAAATCTGATCTGACCTAAGAGTTGATCTCCAGAATGTCTCTTCTAAGCCTAATTATCCTGTAATTCCTTGATTTTGTGACTGCAGTATACCATAATGCAGAATTAATACTGGCTTTTATACTTTTACTTCCTTTATTGAGAGAAAATACTGGATTAATGCAAAGTTCGTTCTTTATACATCTTTGCAAATATGTGCTCAGCTGGGGCTCAGAAAGCAGGAAATTTTCTGAGAAGTTTTGCTAATCAAAGGCAATTCTGTGTAGGTTTCCTTTACAGGAAACAGTCCAAACTGAGGCAATGGAAAAGACTGCTCAGATAGTTTAACGCCCCCTGACCTGCTTGAAACTAACAAAACATTGGATAACAGTGTTTTGATCCCATTGGACTTGCTGATGTTAAATCAGGCAAATCCTCTGCCATGCTCTGCATGCCACGATAAACACAGTAAATGAGAGGAAAATGTAATGAGGGATTGTTTGGCAAAGCTTAGCATAGATGTTACATCATCATTACACTCACTGTATTCCAAAATCACAGTTGTCTCTCTCCAAGAGCTGCACTCACTTCTGGATAAGATAAAGAAAAATATAGACTATTTTGAAACAGCCTTCATTTTTGTGGCCTGGGTAATTCTCACTTTCCTTTCTGTAGTTAATGCACATAACTGGAGTCAGAGGCATTCTGTTGGATAGTTTTTCATTTTGGGTATGTGTTAACTCCCATACCTGGCCAAAAATAAGGGCAAGGAAAGCATCAGAAAGGCACAAAGGGAAAGCTTAGCAGTGGAGGAAAATAAACACTGAGTAAGGAAAAAGGAGAGAGGGAGGAAAGGAGGACCCAAGGATCTTGTGCGACACAAGGAAATAGGGACAATGAGCTAAAAAGAGAGAGGATACACAGTGATCAACAGGGTTAAATGCCCCCAAATAAATAATAAATTACAAAATCTCAAACAGATTCATAGACCTTCCACTGTCACATGGTACAGAAAGTGAGCATGGCAGCAGGTATTTCTGTATTTCTGCTCAATGTAATTACTGCTGTAAGCCTAGAGCAGTGTTATACAAAAGAGAGAAGTTAAAATTGCTCAGGCTAGCATTTTAGGCAACTTTCTTTAAGACACATTTCTAAGCAGTGCCACTAACCTGAGGGCAAACTAAGTAATGCCAGACCAAAGTTTGCTTGTGATTTACTGCTGACTTACATCTGGTAAAGTAGCATGCCGAAGGCAGTCTAAAATATGGCCAGCCACAAACATGGGTTAAATGAATGTGGTTCAGCTAAAATGTAGTGCATGAAATAAGAGCCAGTCTAGTCAGTGTATGAAAATATAAACTTTTATGACTTCAACTTACTGAACCTAACTATAACTGTAGTGATGAACCTCTGAGATATTTTTAAAGCCCTGAGAAAAGTGATATGAGTGTGATATATAGGCTTTAGCTACATTCTTCCTGCTATCACTTTAAAAATGCAAATACTCTAACTTTTGACTATTACTATTGGACTGATTGTGGAGAAATTGGGAGAAGTATCCCTCCTCCTTCCCTGGCATCATTTACATTCACACGTTGAGCGTGGCCAGCCCAGTGGGAGTGCATCAGATCCCACAGAAAAAGCATATCCCTGGTTGTGCTGCAAAGTGCCACATACAGCACTGACCAACTGGTGGGATGTGAAGCATGACTGCAGGAGTGCAAATATACTGCTGGTGTCTGCAAGCCTAGCTGGAACATGCCACCATCTTGGAGAGGTTTCAAATAAGGACAGATCCAAAGTTGGCTTTGGGAAAAGTGTCTCTCCTTCTGACATCCTCCAGAAAAACTTTTAAGGGAGATGTCCATGATCTCCACAAGCCCAGAGTGATGATTTTTTTCTTTCCCAGCAGCTTTCCTGGAGATTTCAGAAGAAATCTCAGATCTCAGTTGTTCAGGAGATTTCAAGCTGCAAATCCTACTTCTAGGGCAGAAGGAAATCACTGCTGGAATTCCAAAGAAATTCCAACATTAAGAAACAAACTGGGCAGAAGGCCAAAGAGTAGCTGGTGTTTACTCCTCCAGAGAGAGCAAAAGGGATCAGAGGCTTTAAATCCACAATTATTAATGGAGTGATAATGTAATGGTGTGTATGAGTGTTACAAAAGGCAGAGCTACAGTTTCACATAAAGATTGAACTTCAGAATCAAGGAGAAAGCAACAGGCTATGAGAAAGGAGGGACTGAAATGAAAACCAGTTGTTCCATGAACTCTAATTTTACAGTGCTCCAAAACTCATTGAGCTGTACCAACTGGCATATCATCAAAATTGGGAATAACATAAAACTACCCACCCTTGAAGCATGACATGAGGAAATTTTGCAATTATGGAATACTGAATATATTCCAACAAAACAAAGTGCCAGGCAGCTCATCTCCACCTACTTCCCATGCTCAGAATATAAATGGAAAAGGGAACATCAGCAAAACCTGTGGTTGGGTCCTTTGTCGCTGAAGGCTTTTTAAGCAACTGAAGATTAATCATCCTTTTAATCAGAAGATTGAGGACTAAGGACTTATCACCAAACAACTTACTTGGGTAAATTACTCAAAGCACCTAATTAAATTGATATACTCTCTTACCAGGATGTAAACTTTAAAGTCTGAAACCCCGTAAACAGTACAAAGGTGCTTACCCATTATCCATGATTCATTTCTCTGTTGGTGGAATGGATAACAATAACTTTCTGAGAATACCATAAAAATTAATTTAAAGAGTGTAGTAGCCACATAAAGACCCTTTTCTTTCTCTCTTTACATTATAAATTGCCAGATAAGGCACAGGGATTTTTATTAGTTATGAAATGGTAAACTAACAGCAATATTTACGGCTTTGTACATCATCTAAAAAACATGCCTTGAGCTGTTTGAAGATTTGTTATACAGTTATTATTGCTGAAAAATAATTGCATCTGCTGCAAAGTTTGCTCAGTTCTATAAAAAAAAATTAGTAGAACATGATTAAGAACAAGATCTGAGTTCATGTCATGTTACTTTATTCCCTGAGTTGTCTTTTCAGAAAGCCTAATCATAATGGTTTTCTTTGCTGCTAATAGATAGCAACTGGTTACGGATAAATCTTGTTCAATGCAGAATAGAACTTAGGATCCTCAGTCAGGACTTTTGGTGAGCAAGTAAATTTGGGTGGGATCCTTTATAGATGTCTTGAATAGGGAATCTTAGGTCAAATTATGAAATTAATACTTCTTCTCATCTTTCTTTGAGAAAGGGTCAAACCTCTGTTCCTGAAACAGATATTAATCAGAACTTAGTCAATATTAACTTCCTTTGAACCTGACCAAAAATATACTAAAATACTGTAATGAGAACAAGTACCTTCCAGCATTGTCTGGTGAAAGGTGTCTGTACCAGGGGGATTGGAATTAGATGATCTTTAAGGTCCCTTCCAACCCAAACCATCCCGTGAGTCTATAAATATTTTGTAACAATGTGATGTCACAGTCATATACAAAATGTAAACATTTTACATAGCTATTTAAGTGGAAATGGTCAAGGCAAGGGAAGATGAATGTAGCTTCTGGCAGGAGTCATTCAAACAGTGATAATTTGCTAGAAAAAGGAGAAGGAAAGCTCAAATAATAGCAAACAGATAATCCTACTGAATACAGGGAAGATGACTGGCAAAACCAAAAACCAAGATAAGCAGTCAGGAACAGATAAGGCAGATGAGACTGCCCTTTTTGAGAGGGGGGGCAATAGCAGCAATGTCACAGGGTGAAACAACATAAGTCTGACTCAATTCTGACTTCTCTAATCAAGAGGCTCTGAAGTCTGATCTTGGCTACCACACCTGCCAGTGGCTGTAGCCACGGGTGCTACATGTACAGCTGTGGTGGTGTGCACTCATCTCTGATTTAGGATATGGGTACCAAAGGCTAATAGCTCTATATGGTGTTAATGATTAACAGTGTGTAAGGATTAACCATTAGCATCTGTGCTCTTAAGGAATAAATTAATTCAGCAAAGATTTGATTTACACTGGACTGATGTATCAGTCTTCCAAGCAATCCCAACCTAGCCAACTCTAATTCCCTAATGGATATATATTTATATAAATACATTGCTACACTTGTTTTTCCAGAATTTCCCTACATTATATCTACCTCTACAAAACAGCAGGGAATTTCCCAAGGGGAAATCTTGCTGTACTTCCTGTATGCCAGCATATAATCCAAACAAAACTGTCAGAGCTCTGTCACTTTTTGCTGTCACCTTATGTAGCCAAAGATATGATACCATTTTTTTTAATATATCTCTCATACTGATGGTGTTATACAAATAATAAATATCAACAGCTATTTATAGTTCCAATTTATACTTATCCAGTCAGACGTAAATGGAAGAAAGACAACTGTGACCAGACAGGCAGAGCTGAACTGTATGAATTTCAGACAGTGAAAAAAAGTCTTGTGCTTATAACTAGCATGTTTGATTTTGTTTTTCACTTGCTTGCTTTCACATTTGGAAGAATAAAGAAAGGAAAAAAAAAACATAATGGATTAAATTAAATAACAACAACAACAAAAAGAGAAATATCTAGTCTAGCAATGGAAACTTACCAAAGGTCATTTTTTGGAAAAATATCCCATTGAGGAAAAGAAAAATAATATTTTCCTGGCTGTGATATATCCTGGTGTCTCAATATTGAAAGACAGTTGTCTGCCAGGGAAAGTTGGAGCTTCCCTTGGAACGGAGAATGTAAACCCCCTCCCTGCCGAATTATTATAATTTTGCAATTAGGGGCTTTCAGGCAAAGATACGGGAATAAGAGTAACAGTTCTTTACTAGGAATATGAAAAAAAGAAAATACAAATGCAGTAGTCCAAAAAAACAAGCAAACAAGCAAACAAAAGTCCTGGTAAAAACCCTGACAGGGTCAGGGATACAACCTGACACCCTGTTGGTCAGGGTGTTGGACGCAGTCCAAATAAATCCTCCTGGAGTAACAGATGTGGTTCTGTGAAGTAGAGATGATCCTGTAGAAAGGTCCAGCAGTGGTGAGAGAGGTCCAGTCTTCCTCCAGTAGAAAAAAAAACCCTGGATGTCTCGTGTTCCTGAGTCTCAGTTTTTATCCAGGTAGGAATGGTTGGCTCCCCCCTCACTGGGTGGAGCATCTCACAATGGGATGATGTAATGTGTCATGTCATTGGTGAGCCTTCACGGCCCATTAGCAGAAGATAACCGCCGGAGGATGGGCAGGTGATGAAAGAGATAAGAAACACTGCCCCACCTGGTTTTAAAGGCTGGCCCATTATCAGAAGGCATCTGCCCTCCTCCCCCGGGAGTTACAAGAGATAAAGGAAAACATCTCAATTGCATTCAACCAATGAAATAGAATACATTTTTTTGGTTACATAACCCAAGACACCTGGGCTAATTATAGATCCCCTACCGGAATTCACACATAATCAATAGTTTTTACAACAGGATTGGAAAATATATTGGACAAAATATTCCAGGAAAACTTTGTCTTGGGAGAATGGTTTAGTAGGTTTATTCCATTCCTAACTTGTAAAATACCTGTAGTGGTTTAATCCAGCTAGAAACTAAGAATCACCTTTCTGCTTGCTTTCTCCTCTCTCAGCCTCTGCTGGGGAGGATGATTAGAAAGGAAAACCTTGAGGATTGAAAGAAGAGCAGCTTATTAGTTGAAATAAAATAAAATATTATAATGATGATGATGATGATAATAACACTACTACTATAATAGTGATGATTATAATAATAATCATCATCATCATCATTGTAATGAAAAGGAAAGAGAGAGATAACACCCAAGGGAAAGTAGTGATGCCTGGTACAATTTCTTCCCACACACTGACCAATGCCCATCCCATCCCTGAGTAGTGATTGGCAGTTCCCAGCCAACTCCCCCTAGTTTATGTACCAGGCATGACATTACTTGGTATGGAATATCCCTCTTGCCAGTTTGGGACAGCTGTCCTGGCCATGCTCCCTCACAGGTTCTTGTGCACCTCCTCACTGGCAGAGCATGGAAAACTGAAAAGTCCTCGGCATTGGGTGAGCACTATTTAGCAAAATCTACATCAATGTGTTGTCTACATTATTCTCATACTAAATCCCAAAATACAGCACTATAACAGCTACTGAGAAGAAAATTAACTCTATTCCAACTGAAAGCAGGACAATACTGGATTAACACAAAACTTGGTGACTTCATTCTTATATCTTTAATTCCTTATAGTTGATTTTTGAGTTTTACGGGTTTTACAAGTGATGTTTAGCTATAGAGGCAGATTCTGATGTTTTATCATTACATAAAACTTTTCTGTGTTAAACTAACTTGAAACACGGGAGAAGGTGCTATGCCTACTTTATAATTTATTGCTCTCACCTGGGAAAGGGAGAGAGCCATATTTATAAGGAAACCCTGTGAACAAATAAGTATTTTTCTGCACAGAGGCAAATTCCTATGATTGTAAATTGACTCATGGTCATTGTTTTGATAGCTTGTAAATACAGCTAATTCAATATCTGCATTTTTTTGTTTGTTTTAAAATTTAAAGTGTGATAATATTGTAAGAAAAGTAGAGCCTGAAAAAGCCAATGAAAGAGTCAAGAGATCTCTCAAAATGTGTTTACTTTGGCATAGGAAAGACAAAATTAAGTGTAATGACTTCTGACTCCAATCATAAAACACCGGTACCTGTCCAGACCACTGACTTACTTCATTCAAAAAATGGAATCTGCAGCAAATTCATATTGTTCTGTTTGTCACCTTGCACTCTGTTAGAGCTAATTGTCATTATGAGGCTGAAAATCCAAGCTCAAAGATCCAATTCATGTCCTGACTGCAGGATAGCTGGCAAAAGATGTGAGTATAGAAGACCTGGAAAAAAGAGTGACAGATTGTTTCTCTGGAGCTGTTTCAGGGTAGCCCTTCAAGGGAAGCTGCATTAATTTCAATAAAGGAAAAGCAAAGACTGACCTAATTTAATTTAGGGTTAGTTTAGAGAGAATGGAAAATGATGAAAGGTGCAGAAAATGTCCAATGGAACTATGGTGAAAACTGATCTGTTTTCCAAGTTTTACACTAATGAAAGAAATAGTTTGGTTTATATCCGATATTAAGAAGGAAAACCTGCTAAACCAAGCAAAATCTTTGCTGGGTTAGGAGGTAGTTGCACTCTTCTGTACACACCTTTTAAAAATTATTTTTCATAAATGAACACCAAAAATCAAAACTGATATAATCTTTGATTGCAGTCTTCCAGGATACAAGGGTAATATATGGAATGTGTTACTAAGAAGGAGACAAGGTTTAGCTTTTAAAACAACAACTTTCAAATTACCTGCGACAAGTCTCATGCTATAAAACACTTTGAATAACTTTTCCCATGCCTGAAAATATATAACAAAATTAAAATCTGTGAGCTTCAATGACAGACTCTCTTCTGCTTGCTTGAAAACAGAAACAACTAAAATACCTATGTATATCCACTAACAAAAGAAGATGGTAAGCAATAGGCCAGTTTATCATTTGTCCTTTTTTCTACATGACTGTAGATTCCCTACTCACCAAAAAAACCCCAGCCTGTTTATTTTTTTAATGATGAGCTGCTACCCAAAAGAAACAAAGTGGCATTCTGTTGACACCATATGGTGGCTGAAAAATGGAATCCATAGTATTCTATTTGTTAGAATGTCTTCTGAGTTTCTGTATCCATAATTTATGTTGGGGCCTTCTCTGATTGCCAAAATATTCAAACGGCTTTCTCTTCACAGGGTAGCATGCGTGGGGGGAAGAAGGTTTTCAAAACAGCAGGACCCGAACAATCTCCTACTGCTCAGAGGAGAAATCATTTCCAAGCTTCTGTCCTTCTGGCTGCTTTCATTGTAATAATAATTTACATCCTGTGCGAGGAAACTGTTTGCATTCAGAAGAAACCTAAAATAATAAATAAAAAGAAGGGAAAAAAAACCCCAACAATTTATGTTCTTGCATGCTAATACGAGAATTTGTGAATATTAAGCATCAATTTAAAGTTGCATTGACTCCTAGGCTCTGACGTAAGTAGATAGCTCAGGCTTTCATATCTTAATGGAAAGCGATATGCAGAGGTTATTGAACAGTGCAGTTTCCAAATGATTGCCTCTGCAGCTGGCATAGAGAGATCCAGAGTGGTTATGGATGAGCTAAAATAATTAAGACATATTTCTCCTGGTGTCTGCTCGGTTATTACTCACTTTTTAAGAGGCCATAATTTAGGCAAAGATTTAAGTATGACTGTGAATTACAAACAGATATTTCATATGGTCTTAATACGGTGTATGAGGCCACTTGCATTATGCAGCAGGATATGTGTGTTGTAAGCACCAGGGATCCTGGAATCACTTTAAAAGACTGAGCCAGTCCCTCCTTTCTCACCTTTCTCTTCTCCTCAATCTATCACAGTTTAGTGCTTTCTGCTGTTTGACCAGTTCTGTTTCCCTCTTGCCTCTGGGATGTTGGCAGGAGCGCACAGGATGATGAATGGACACCTGAATGGGAGGGGAACTAAAACCAGCTGCAGAGAGGTTATTAATGCTTAGCAGAATAGGATTATAAGAGAAGGAGACCACCTGTTGTGAGGATCTTCTTAAGAATTAGATTAGACCTATTTGACCCTGAGGTACCCTGGTCTCAGAAGATTATTTATCCTCAGGAGTAAAATGGAGTTATATGGAGGATTTATTTCATTCCTCAGACTTGGGAAGCATTCCTTCATTCTTGACCTCCAGCCATCCTGGGCATACAGCTGAGATACTCCAGCTGAGGTCTGAAAAAGTAATTTAGCTAGTAGCAAACTTGGATCCCATGAAACTGTAGTTTTTATAAAGAAATAGGATGGAAGCTGGATATTCTTCCAGAGCATCTGGTGAAATGTTGCTGACAGCTTTATTCTGAAGATGTATTGGTTTTAAAAAATATCTTTACTGTAATTGAGATTTACTGATGCAAATACATATTTCTTGTCTTAGTCTGTTTAATGACAGTGTCTTAGAAGTTCAGTCAATATTTAAATCTGACATGTTCTCTTCCAAATCAAAAGAAAGAACATATTCTTCTATAGGAAATGAAAGTAGAAAGCCTGTGACCAAATTAAATTAAATCTTTAGAGAAGCATTATATGTGGAGGAAATCTTGAAATACCATATTTAAGTAACTGTATTTAATCTGGGGAGAAAAAAGGGGAAATTTCATTCAAAAATTGTTTCTGCATATGTGTTACAAATAGTTTCTGGAAAAAAGAAAGTTCTAGCAATAGCAACAAGAGATCTAAATTGCAAATTACTTTGCAACTTATTTAAGACAGCTCTCTAGAAAGATTTATCCTGTCCTACAGAGCAATTCTCCAGATAACTTGAATTTAGGATATCAGGTAAATTTCTCTCATGTGAGCAGCTCAGTTCAAGTTATTAGTGCTAGGAAAAAGATTGAGTCCCCAATATTCACCTGGACTAATGACGTTACTAAATGAATTTCCTTTATTTAAGGTTCCATTTACCTTTCAGGCATATTGTCTTTTATATCACAATTTCTAGTCTTTATGTCTATTTTTGTATATAATTGCAGTTGAGGTTAAGCCAAGTTCACTCTCAATGTGAAGACAGAATCATTACTGGAGAGAAGGGTGAGAAGACAGTCTGAAACTGGTTTTGTCCCAAGAGTGATGCTTGTGAAAATCTACCACAGAAACCTCCAGAAGCATAAAGATTCAGCTTCAGAATAATTTAGCTGTTCACAATGTTGGTGCTTAGATGTAAGCTCTTTGTCTAAGGTTTCAGTGTAGTTACTGGGGTTCTCAAATGGGTTTCTGTAACTGTAGCAGCGCAGTTTTTCTACCTTTTATTTATTGTTAATATTAATTTGCTCTGTAATGGTTTTTCCCAAGTTCCCCCCTGTATTTCTCCCCATTTGGTATGCCTTTGTTCTCCCCAGACTGTCACTCTCCGGGGAAGCCTCTCCTCTCTTTCCAGAGGCTTCGGAGAGACTTGGTCCCGGATTGGAGCAAGCTGGGAAATCCCCCACCCCTCGTTTCCTATTCATTGTCTGTGTGCCATCCCCACTCCCCTGATTGGTTTTCCCTATTGTATCCACCCCCTTCTCCTGGTCCCTTATAAGCAATGAGCCCGCCCCTCGCAGTGGGACTCGTGACTCTCCTGCACCAAGAGCAGGTGACAATAAACTCCATCTTGCCACAAAGTCTCCTTCTTCTTACCTTCGTTGTAGCCTCACCGACAGCTCTCGTGTAGCTCTGACCCACCGGGGGGTGGTGGCCGGTCCGCCTGCTACTGCCTAACCGAGTCTGAAATGATTCCCAGCCAGGGCTAGCTGGGAATAGCTGGAAGCCACTTTCCAGCAGGCCAGGAATCATTTCATGTAACCTAATATGGGTCCCTGCTGCTGGTTGGGCTCTGAGGGCTTGAGACATCTACACAGGACTTGCAGTATGGCATGGAAGCTAGGAGAGGTCCTTATTCTTCTGAAGCAACAATTGGAGGCTAGAGAAAATCTGAGAACAGGATCCCATTCCAGGCAAACAACATCAATGGAGGCTAAAGAAGACAGCTGGTTGTCACTGCTTTAGAGCAGAGACAAATTTTACCAGCTGGACAGCTCTCTAGGATCCATGGACTGCACTGATGAGCTCTCTGTTCTGGAAAATGGGAGCTGGGACACACAACACATGGGAGAAACTTAGGTTTTGTTCAGCTGCCTAAAAATAGTTATTTACTGTCATTTGAGATCCAGAAAGATTCCTATAGAATGTGGAAGTATCGATGGCATTGATGTATGTCTGAAATAGCACTAGGTGCCTGTGTTTACATAATCAGTTTGAGTTTATGTAGTCTAATATGAGAGTTTACATGTAAACACTTACTGTTTGGATTTTGAAGCTGAATCCCTACAGCCCTCATGACTGCAGATATCCTTTCAGCACAGAAGTTCTAACAAACACTTTTTTTCCCCACTGATGTGGAAATTTTCTGTTTTTTCCAGTCATCAGAAATGTACCTGTTTACAGATACTTGCCCTGTCAACAAAGATTCAGCAGAGCACAGTTTGGTTCAGGTAATTGCAACTGTGTTTCACTCTCAACCTGTAGATAGATTCACTGCTGCAGAAAAGATTCAAGGCAAGCAAAATGAGGTGATAAGTTTTATCACTAAGTTATTCCAAGTACTGTTTGTGTTTCCCCAATCGAACTTTCAGAACTTTTCTCATATACAGTATTGATGCTTTTGTTCCCTAGAAAAGCTGCAATAATTTGTTATTAAGGTGTCACGGGACTTCTAATTTTGTTTCTTCATTTTCTGTTCTCTTCTTCTTTAATTCCTTTTGCATGCTGCACTGCACTGAGAATAGATGATGAGATGAGCTGTAACTCCCTTGCAAAACTTTTTTCTTGCACGCAGAGCTGTTTCTATTTTTTTTTTTTTTCAGAGCAAGACAACGTCCTCTAGCCCTAAATCTCTTCCTCCTTTCTCACTCTTAGCTTTCAAGGTCATGTGTTTGAGTATTCCAGTTACAAGTATCAAAAATACTACTTGATTAAAACAGAATTTTCCTCCCCTCTCTCCTCTTGAAAAAACCCACCATGAGTTCAGGTATTAATGGATTAAGAAATTTAAATGTTCTTGATTAGGGATTATAGAGATGAGAATAGCAACACCTATGCAGCCTAACAATACATTCTGTTCTTGGTATATTGATAAGAGAAGACTTGTAGGACTGAATTTACAAGCTGTGTATGAGAATGCTGGCACTATAATTTGGATTTCGCTTAAGACTGGAGTGATGCTGGGAGGAGATATCTACTCCTAACTACTGGGTTTCCTACCAAGCTGTGAACACAGAATGAGGACCAAGACTGATATGATCTTCATTAAAACATTGATTCATGCTTGTAAGGTGCTTTGAAAGTGAAATATTGTGATTGGATCAACTGATATTGGTGTGGGGAAAAGACCTGTCTTTCTGGCTATAACACCTGTCCATTTGGCTCAGGAAATTTCGTAGGATCCACCTTCTTAGATCTGCAGGTATGTTCAACACCACGCTCTGACTTCCCTGTCTTTTTTTCATCCCTATCTGTTAGCTGGGTTGAGCTAATCACTGCCTCTCCAATGCACCTCCACAAACAAGCATGTGGGATAGATATACAGGCCAAGATGGGAGATAGACATACAGGCTTTGCCTCTAAATATTATGATTTCAATAACACCTCAACCTGAAGAGTTCCTGAGCTGAGATATTACACATGGAACTCCAACCCATGACATCCATATTATTTTTCCTATCATGAAAACATTATATCAGCCTACAAAACTTGACTTGATTATCTCTATGGGCCATTATATCCACAACAACACTTTGTTGGAAAATGGGAAATTCCCAGTAAGTGTTATATTTTACTCTTGATAGCATATGACAACAAACAGTTTTTTTCAGGTCAAATGGCATTGCTTAAAAGAAAAATCACTGAGAGGATTATGTGGGTATTCAACAACTAAATACTGAGCAAAACTAAAGAGACCCTCTATTGTCAGGAGGGTCACTGATAAAGCTGCAATATAATTAAAAATCTGGGATTTTTAATTCTTTTTTTTCCAAAGGACTTGATTCTGCATTTCACAACACGATTTTAATGCCAAGGTACTTGTCTTTAATCCAGTGGAGATGCACCAATGTAATGAAAAATTATTTCCAATATTATTAATTTCTTTTATCTATTCCTTTTTTGTTATCTGGGAAGATTGGGAAACAAAATGATAATTAATTTATAATGACATTGATCCAGTATACAAAGATATGCCTTCAATATAGTTTGTTATGTATTTTGAAAATAATCAGTTTATTAACCATTAATAAGAACTCTAATTTGTATGTTAAAAAGACCATTACTTGTGAAATCCGACCCCATGACAGCAAAATTGTCACCTGCTTGAGCAGAGGCACACTTTTCTGTCACTATCTTAACTTCAAAATAATTATTTCTCATTATTCAAACAGAGGGAAAGTCCAGAGCCATAAAAGACTTTCAATAAACCCTTTACCTATAGGGAATACAAGTTAAGGCCACATTATTCTTCCCTAGGAAGATAAGAATCGTGCATGATTCAAGGACATCTGAAGCTGACCTAAAATGTTGTGTTTAGACTCCAGAGAAATGCTGGAAATGCTGTGTGGAGGACACAGTGTGGTCTTCTCCAGTCTGGAGTGATGCTACAGACCTTGCACCAAAGAGAGCAGTGATGAGTGGAGCTTTCATTGGTCTCTACTGATGCATTTCTGGTGGGCCAAAATGTTATGAGCCCCTTGCAGGTGAGTCACCTCTGGGTTTGACCGACAGCCCCAGAATGGCTTAAAATATAAGAGACAGCACCATAGGAGGTATTTGAAAAGCAAAGATGTTTTAATTAGTATGAAAATAACAAACTATACAGAACAAAAGAGAGAAAAGCTGCACCAGGTGCAAGGAGGACCTTTGCACCTGCTACAATACCCCGAAAATGTGCTGAAGATCTTTGTGCACTCTCATAAGTATGTAATGAGTAAGGTGGGATTCTTGGCATCCTGCCCAATAGAAATAGTAACAGGGTTTTGAGGTAGAGCTTCAAGCATCCAGCAGGTGTCTTTGTGCTGGAACACAGCCAAATAAGGTATCGAAGTCTCTGGTTTTTCCC
Organism: Acrocephalus scirpaceus scirpaceus; assembly: GCA_910950805.1. NCBI lineage: Eukaryota > Metazoa > Chordata > Aves > Passeriformes > Sylviidae > Acrocephalus > Acrocephalus scirpaceus. The sequence goes on along the minus strand of OU383775.1, from coordinate 106,986,577 downwards.
TTGTACGTGAAATAAAGAGTGAAACTCAAATCCTTTCCTAAAATGGAAACCCGTGCTACTGTAGGGGTGCAAACCTCACCACGTGAGGTGCACTTCTACACTCTACATGTTTCAAACCAGTTTGAGTGCTGCAAATGCTGCATGCAGTGCAAGAGAACTTGTTTGTGAAACATTTCTAGACCAGCGTTTCCCTTTTAAGAAGTCCATTTGTTGGATGAATTTCAGAAATACGTCCGAGCTTTTAGGTAAGTACCCAAACCACCAAACTCATCTGTCACTCTGGCAAAACAATGATGGTTTTAAGTATAATCTACACTCTCAGTATTAGTGTTAGCAGCAGAATGCTGTACTTACAGGCTGACCATGTGTTTAATATGTTTTGCTTTGTAAAAAAAGGTAAATATTATTACCTGTCATTACACAGAGTTCCAATGATTTGTTCATAGAAATGTAACTTTTAATTAATAATCACTAACTGATCCATTAATGAATGAAACATATAAACTGGGTTCATCTGCTTTGAAGAGAGCCAGGATTACCTCTGTAATTTGAAACTTGATTTTCTTCATTTTTGTAGGAATTACCCTATTCTTTTTCAACCCCAATATCACAGTTCTTCATTTTGTGAATGCAAAATCAATGTGTTCTGAAGACAACATGCCAAAAGCCAGGCTCATAAAAATTTAGGACTTTTATTCAGGTTCTTAACTGTAAATCCTAAATACACTAAATAATTTCCAGTAATCAATAGAGATATATGTATGGAGGCAATATTTCTCATCTGAGGTCAACTGTGAAAAAGGAGGCAGAAATTGATGCAAAAACAAAACGGAAATGGTTCGTGTTGATCTTGGCAGCTTTCTGAATTTATAAGTGAAACAGGTCTTGAAGAGGAGTGTCACTTCAAAAGATATGGGCTTATTTGGTCTCAGACTAGAAGATATATTCATCCTGCTTATGATCTGAACTGTTTTATATCAGTAATTTATGTATGATTTGCAAAACTTCTATCTTCAGTGTGTCAGTCAAATAGTTACACTTTGAGAGGATAGTGGGGAGGAGAAAGAAGGATGTTGAATATAACCTTTGTAAATGATTTAGTTTATTGCCAATAATTTTGTGTTGATGCCGCCTTTTCCTTATCTAGTTTTCACACATTTCCTTCGTTGATATTCCTGCATCATTCTCAGCTGTTCTCCTTTTATTTATTTTTTAAGAAGCTCTCCAAAGTCTGCCTTCCTTAATCATGGTTGGGATATTTACTGAAACCATGGGGGTTAAAAGTCTTACATTTTTTCATTTATTTGATTTCTTACTCTACTAATTTTTTCTTGTGCATTTGCAGATTGCTTCTTTAGAACCTTTTCACATTAAGATTAACATTCAGATTCTTTGTGGTATTATCAAGTGTTCCATGCCTGACGCTAATTATCAATGCTGTAGAACTGAATGGTAGCATCATATAAAGAAATTAAGGACAGAATTCACCACAGAAAATAACACTTTTACATTTAGTGAAAAAAAAGTAGAAGTTATGTGGGTGAACATCCTTGGCTAGTTAAAATAAAACACTTGAAGACAATAGCATCAAATGAGTTTACACTTGCTGAATATATGGTTTGAGGTTTCTGTATGCTAAGGATAGAGGGTATTGAGATGCTAAAGGCAGAGTGATTCCCCTAGTGATTCCAAAATAAGGTGTGTTGGAGAAGAAGCCCATGGTGTGAGACTGCAGCATCTTTCCAAATGAGAATCCCAGTTTCTGTTGCTGGGGGACTGTTAATGCCATTTTTCTAGGAAAAAAGAAAAAGATGGGTAAACCAGAAAAATCCACTGCTAGTTGTAGACCTGTGATCCAAAGGGGATTTAAAACTGATCACTCAGGCCTTAATTACACATAGAAGTTCCACAATAGCTATGATAAGAATCACAACAATACATGCCATGATTTTATTTTGAAAAGGAATGGAGTTTCTTTTTCTTGCTGAAGTGTTTCAAGCCAAACCATTAGAGCTACATAACACATGCTGTCATCTGTGTTTCACTATCCTTTAAAGTCTGCTGATCATGATCAATTTTTTCTTCTTCATCATTCTGGTTTGAGACACGCATCAAGTATTTTAAAGAAAAAAAGAATTAGTTAAAAGGATGTTAACTGCTACAAAGTTTGAAAACACCATGAAACTTGAGAATAGAAATTTTCTTAAAAATAATTTGCAAATTTTAACCCTAATCATTAGCCTGATGATGATAACCTGATGACAGCTATCATAGCCCAATGTTTTGATCAGGCTAATCAAAATATTTCCCTGAATCAAAAATAAAAATAGTGACTGTACTTATTAAAATAATTTTGTGAGTTGTCAGCTATTTTGACCATGTGATACTGAACAATAAAGCTGGGGAATAAACCATAACTTATTAGATGGCCAAATCTTCATGTTAATGAGTAGCTTTAGAAGACTACTTCTTAATGATGTATTTAAGCCCTAGAATAAACAGTTTTATTCCTTTTAATCACTAGGCAATGCATGGCATTGATTGTCAGTATAAAGATATGTCAGGCCTCAGGCCATCCTTGTATATCAGTTGCCATGAATTCTGCTGAAAACATCAGTCATGAAACATTAACTTCTTAAAACAAAAATCAAACTTCACAGGCATCACAGCAGATGTGTGAACAAAGGAAATCAACAGTTTGGTTTGTTAAGGTAAACCCATATGAATACACACAGAGCATTGACTCATTCTCTTTTTTCTTTTATTTTCTTATCACTCACCATTCTTTCCTCAAAATTTAATTCTTCTTCTACATGTTCCTTTTGGGTGTGATGCTTAGCAATTCTACATGCTCCCAACTTTTTCAGATAAAAGGAGAAAAAAAAAAAATTTACTGGAGGAAGTTCCAAAATTCCTGATAACCATAAAATGAGAGATACCATAAATGAGTGGTACCCAAAAGAGACGGCAGAGCATCCCCTCCTTTGTTCGAGCCTCCAGTGAGACCCTGTTGGGTGCACACAGTGAATTTCTCATGCCTGAAAGGTCCTTCCTTCTCAGGTTATCTGCTGCAAGTTACAGGATTTCCCTTCAGATCCACAGGGAATGTAAAGTCACCGTTCTTTGCTAGAGACACTCTCCTGCTCAGACACAAGAAAATTCTCCCTGGTTTTCCAGGTTTCAGACACTAACACTTGTGTTAGTATGCCATGTATTATGCATGTAGTCTGTCTGTACCTTGGCTGGATTAAGCAGGTAGAGGGCAGATTGATGACTATTCTGCTGCCATATTTCAGCTGAAGTCTGTTGAGCTTGCTGCACTTCAGTATGTGGCAGGAAGAGTACCTTTCAGATAAACCTTCAGTTATCTCATTCCAGGAACAGTATGATAATAATAAATCTTAGAAATTCTTCAGTTTGTGTATGTGTCAACATTATACTTAATGGCTTGGATGTTCACCTGAAGTTTACCAGTATTAAAATTGCTTTGGGAGTCTTGTGCTGCCTGAGGGTGCTAAGGGATTCCCAGCACAACTGTTATCATTGCTAGGAGGGAGGCTATTTCTGCCAGTTTTGGTGACAAGTCTATAATAAGAAAGACAAATATTTTAAAGAAAAAAATTAGATGTCATGGATATTTTGACATGTCTAATAAACATCCACTTGAATTCTGTTCTAGCACTGAAGAGAAATTCCTGTTTTGTTCAATGATCTAGAAGAAAAGACACATGGGTAGTATGGAAACACGGGGTTAGGAGAGCAATATTTGGACATCTGGAGGGGAATAGTTGTCTTTATTTGCAGGTCAAAATGTGTGCCTTTTAGCACAGACTTTGAAAGTATTGATATCAATTTAGTGCAGATTTCATCTCTCTGTTTTGTAAGAGGGTCATATTTACAAATAAATAGAGCCAGAAAAGTAAATTTAAAGTCAGTTCTGATGGACAAATAGAACAGATGACAATCAGAAGTGGCTGGAATGGTTCAATGTAGTTTGTAGTATATAGTATATATAGTTTGTAGTTTTCCATACTTTCCGTACTTTCATGTTTTCATTCCAGTCACTTGAATTTTCTTACATATGCTATGGAGCATGTTTGAATTGAAAAACTCCAAAGGAAATAAATCTGGAACATGTGATGATAACAATGTGGTCTGAATTTAAGGTTTTTATTCTTTCATTTTATGTATGCAGTAGGATTACCAAAGTGAAATCAGATATGCAGAAGTTTAGAGAATTACACATTCAAGAACAGAATCATCTTTGAATTAGCATCACTCTTTAGACTTCTGCCATTTCATCACAAAAACAATAACACTGTCTTCTCGCTCCATTTGCTGGCACTACATTTCTGTTTTATAGACTTTCCAATGGCAGATATGTGTCCAATCAGTGTCTCTCATGTTATTGAGCTATTATAGTCACTACGTGTTTTAAATCTTTTCAGTGGAATTGGATCAAGAAACAACACAACTGAGGCCACAAAGCTTTTGCAGGAATGTACAGTAATGTATTAATCCTTGTCCTAAAGAGACACAACCTGACCTGTGATATTTAGCCAGTGAGTGGAGCAAACACAGGAGGCAGCAGGGGATGGAGAGGGCAACATAACAAAACTTGTAGATTGTAGATTGCTAAATTTAACTATGGCACAAAAAAGATAAGGACAGTTGACTTTTAAAGAGACTATGATATCTCTTTAAAGGAGGATCAGGACAAAGAGCATTAAGTCTGGACACAAATAAGAACGTGGGACCTGATGTGATGTGCTCACGAGTGCTGGGGAAGTTTGCCAATGTGATTGTGAGGGCACTCTTGTTAATTTTCAAAAGATCATGCAACCAGGAGAGATTCACAAGGATTGGGAGAAAGAAAATGTCACTCCTATTTTCATGAATGTCAAGATGGGATGTCCAGAAAACTACAAGCATGGTCATTATCACTCCTAAGTAGCTGGTTGGGAGCAATCAGACTGGATTTATAAAAGGGGAATGATGTTTGATCGACCTGATAGATTTCTGAAATGAAATTGCTAGCTCAGTGGATGAGGGGAGTTGGGTAGTTTTGTTTATTTTGATCTTGCTTTGAATACCATCTCCCATGATATTCTTATCGGTGAACTCATGAACTAAAGGTTAGTAAATGGTCAGCAACATGGACTGAAAATTGACAGAACTTCCAGGCCTGAAGTGTTGTGGTCAGGAGTACAGGGTCCCAGTGGAGAATGGTCACTCTTGGTGTTCTCAGGGGTTGATAATGTGGCCAGGACTGTGTAAGCTTTTCATTAATGTCCTGGATGGAGGCACACAGTGCACTCTCAGCAAGTTTGAAGATGATACAAATCTGAGAGGTGTGGCTGGTAGACAAGGTGGCTGTGTGCTGTTCACAGAGACCTCCACAGGTGGGAGAAATCCCTCAATGTTCCTCATGTGAATGAAGGGAAATGCCAAGTCCTGCAGCTGGTGAGGAATAACTCTCCACAGCCATAAATTCTGAGGCTAGACTAGAAATCTGCTGTGCAGAGAAGGACCTGGAGTATCCTTCTGGGACCACAAGCTGACCGTGTGTCAGAAACGTGCCTCAGCCTTAGGGAAGACCAGAATCCTCCTGGGCTGCAGAAAAGAGAGCCTTCCAGCAGGTCAAGGGGGCTGATCCTTCCCCTCTAGTGAGCCCTGGCAAGAGCTATCTGAAGTCACAGGTGCAGTTCTGGGCACCCCAGTACAAAAGAAATAGGCACACTGCAGTGAGTCCACCAGAGGGCTGGGAAGATGATTAAGGTAGTGGAGCATCCAATCTACAAGGACACGCTGAAAGGTCTGTGGCTATTCAGTCTGGAGAAAAAAAGGCTCAGGGGGAGTCTAAGCAATGCATAAATCCAATCAGGGAGTGTAAAGACTACAACCAGTCTTAAGTGGTGCCCCAATTAAATAACCAAAGGCAATAGACACAAATTTAAATATAGAAATGCAATGTAAACATAGTAATACACTTTCTTTCTTGGGAGGTCAAACAGACCCTGGAACTGGTTTCCCAGAAAAGTTCTTGAGTCTCCACCTCTGGTAATGTTCAAAACCTGACTGGACATAGTAACCTGCCAAGTAACCTGCCCTGATTGAACTTGCTGTTAGTCCAAATGCTTTGGACTATTTGATCTGCTGAGGAACATTCCAACATCAATTGTTCTAGGATTTTGTGATGTAATATCTTTATACATGGCAGCTTTTTACAGTTCAGCTGCAAGTGATACTGAATGCATTAACTAAATGGAAGACTAAATAATTATCTATTCAAAGGCTCAAGAAGTTCTCACAGAATAAAAATGTTCCAAATGATATTTCAAATTCAGAAACTCTAAATAGCTGGTGATTATATTTTTGAGATTGTGGATTTAATTCTCTTAGATGCTTATGAAAAATTGCCTTTGTTGATTTAAATCTGATGATTGTTATAATGAATAGTATTTTTGAGAATATTTATGCATTAGTTTTTGTATCGTACACAACTGAGGAAAATTGTTATTTGCCTCCATGAGAATTTAGTTACTTTATCAAAAATATTGTTGCCCTTCTGTTTGTTTACATGGTTTTCCTTTTTACTTCTAAATTTAACCTTGTTTACAGATACTATTCTGTAAAGTGGCCTCTAATCACTGAAGAATTAAATAGTCACTAAACATCTCTTGAAATTCTAAAAATAAAAGAAAAGTCACAGGAATGTGAAAAGTGATAAACTTGATTGCACAATTGAAGCTGTGGGAGAAAAATGTGGATATTTGATATGGAACTCGCCTTTTTCTCCTCTTCTTTTCACATTGTAGTAATTATTAATATTTTTTGTGGAGTTTCTATATAAACAGAATAGAGTCCTCAGGAACTTTGATTTTACAAATGTCTTTGAAGGACCAAGTGACTCAGTTAAACTATCCCTACATATTAATTCTGTTTGAGTTCTATATGCAATTTTTTAAAGACAACCATTGAAAAGTTTCTCACTTCAAAATATGGCTATACTTTTTGAACTGACAAGATCCAAAAAACAGCAGATTTTGTAGTGTTTAGAGTTATCTAGGCAGTATAAAGCAAACTAAAATAGTAGCAACATTTGGACTGTGATTGAAACCTTTGTCCTTCTTTTTAAGGGAAAAAGAAATTACAAAATACTTAAATTAATGACAGTCTTGTTGTGGGCGATATCATAGATACCCACATCTCAGATTCATCACTCTTCAAAGTTTATGAAGGCTGTCAGCTGGAGAGTCAAATCTCTGGCTCACTTCTCTTCATTTACTAGAAGAGACACAAGTTTTCTGACATGCCCAGGGTTAGGCAGAATATTTATATAGTGGTGTGGGTTTTTTTCCTTTTCTTGCTATCTGTGTGTTGTCTATAGCAAAGTAGGTTATTTTCCCTGATCTCTGTAAGTCAGGTCCTGCTGCTTTGTGCAGTTCTGTAGGTCATCCTGTATTGTCCATGGCAACTTTCTGCTGTACTGGTGTGGGGGATCTATCTGCCTTCAATTGGTCTTTGCACAAATGTGCACTCTTTACTCTCAAGTCTCCCATGAAAGAATAGAAGCTCAAATTCTTCAACAAAGGGCAGGTGGAAAATGGTAATGAGTTTAGACTAAACTCTCATCCTCTATATTGAAGGACAAACATTTAGTATTTGTATTCTGAGCAACACATTTTCCCTTCCATGTTAAATCATTAAAAAGGGAAAATGAAAAAAAGGGGAAGACTATCTCCTCAGCATCAATGCTGAGGCATTTTTCCATTACTGTTATTAGTTTAGTAATGTTTTCATCACTGCTGATCCCAAGGTTTCAACTTAAAGATCTTTAGCATGCTTCACATATAACTTAAGGGATTAACCAAGAATTTGTGATTGATTCTGTCTTTTTGGGAATACAGTACAGAAGAAAACTCCTGACTAAATAGCAAAATTTTCAGCACGTAAAGCTTTACAGAAAGCCCTGTATCCATACTTTGTGGGAACATTTAGATTTTTAATGATTTTGGTATGGGGAATATTTTTTCTTTTACTCTCCTTGTACAGTGCTTAACAAAACAAGGGGATGCTACTGCATGAATAAAAAATAATAACAATAAAAAAGTGACAATTGGAAAGGCTAATGCATTATCAGTGACTGAATCTTTGTTGTCATTTTTTTTAAATACTTTAATTCAAATCTGATTTGGATATTTTGGGGGTAGGTGAAGTTTGTTGTTGGGTTTGTTTGGTTTGATGAGCTTTTTCTCGTTTTTTTGTTTTTTTTTTTTTTTCTAGTTGCTCATAATTTTGGGGGTTTTTTTCCCTGTTTTTAGGCGTTTTTGTTTGGTTTGGTTTTTAAGGGTTTTTTATGTGTGTGGTGGGTTTTTGGTTTGTTTGTTAGGTTTTGGGGGTTTTGTGTTGGTTTGTTTTGAGTGGGTTTTGTGTGGGGTTTTTTTTTGTTGTTTTTGTTTTAGGATAGCAATATGAAGAAACCACCTGAATTTTGTATTTAAGGAGGAAAATTATTCTTGCTAGATGGAATTACAGGTCCTACACTTCTGTGTGTCCAAACAATAGTCTGTTTTTTTCCTAGCTGATCTAAGAAAATGTCATATGCCTTACATCTAAAGATGTAAGTATGTTACTAAGAATGCAACTTAAAGTTGCATAGGAAGAAAATCATACTAACTTAACAGAAAGAGCTGTGGAGTACTAGATCAATGACAGGACAACAGAGAACCAAAATCCTTGGTTAACATCTTGACAGTGAGGCAATTAATCAAACAAGATAGGCAAAGATATGTGACAGTGCCCTTTTCAAACAAGATTGTAAATGCAAATACCATGTATAATGGTGACAAAAGGTAATTAAGGGTAGCTTTCTGTACACTGCTAGTAAATTTTGGTCTAAGTGGTTTATGTCTCCCTCCTCAGTTACTTTTATTATTAAAAATTATTGCTTTTTAAAAATAGAAATTGAAGTTAAATATTTAAATACTATAAAAGGGAGGACAGCTCTTAAAATAAAGCTTTATTTTACAAAAATATTCAGAACTGGACTCATTATCTGGCCCTGAGGCCACATGAATAATCCTACAACCTCTTTCCCTCCAAAACACAGTGACTGCATCTAAACTGCCTACTGAGACAGGTCCCTGGTTGTGTTTACTTCTGAGCTACAGCCAGGCACTGTTTGAGAAGTAGTTTTGGCTGAAAAAACTGTAACTAGCTTAATAATTTAGCAATGCACATAATCAAGCTCCTGCATGCAAGGCTGAAACCTAGCATTTTAAATTTTCTAACTGTTTTGTAAACTGTGGAGCTTGATCTGACTAGGAAGGAGTTAACTTTCTTTATGGCATCCTGTATGGTGATGTCTTGAGTTCATGACTAAAATAATGTCCATAGCACACCTTGTTTTTGCCATTCTGCAACAGTGCTTGCATAGAGTAATGGTTTTCTTTTTTCCCCCAGCAAATAAGCTGTGAGGGGACACAGATGAGACAGCTGACCCAAACTGACCAATAGCATATTCTATATCAGATAATATGTTCATCAATAGAAGCTGAGGAAAGGATAACAACAAGGGAACTTTTGGGGTTGCTGTGCTTGTCTTCCCTGGGAACCATTCTGGGTGGTGTTTTCCAGCAAATGGCTGACACCTGCTTGCAGATGGGAAGAACTGAACTATTTCTCTTGCTTTGCTTGCAAGCTCATCTGTGTTTTGCTTATTAAACTGTCTATCTTGACCCAGCAGTTTTCTGACATTTGCTCTTCCATGGAGATTCGTGAAGAGTAAGTGGGAGACCAAGTGAAGGCTTTGTTGGTCAGTGTCAATCCACCACTGGTATTTTCAAGAACCTAGTCTGCTTTCCTGATGCCTTTCTCTCAGATGCACTCTCCCTTAAGATAGCAAAATTGTCATGCCTCTTTCTTACTTCTAGAAAACCAGGAAGAAACATAAGCAAAGCTGCATGACTTGGAGAACCCAGTCACAGGACTTGGTTAATCAGTTACTAAGGGAATTGCAATGATATGATTGTCACCATAGTCATTGTGATGAGAAGAAAATATTATGGAAGGGAGATCTCCAGCAGAGGAGTGAGGCATCTGGAGAAATCATATAGATGGAGATCCCTCTTCATTTCTGTCTCTGCAGGTTGCTGTAATCCCAGTTTTGGTCTATTCATTGCTTGGATATAGCTGCCGTAGCCAAATGTCAGAATACGACCAGATTCAAACAGTCTAAACCCACAGATTAATTCAAAAATGTGAATAAAATGAATGTAATTATGAATAACAATGATGAAAGGAACTGTATCATCTCCAAAGTGTGTGTGTGTGAGAGTGTGTGTGGGGGGGGAATGCCTAAATTCTACCTGAGTCAAATTCAGTGCTTTTCCTAACTCATGAATGACCCACTAGCCAATAAATATTGTACTTTGACATTTAATTAATTTTTTTTACTCTCTTTCCAAAAGTGTTTTTGGTGAGTCCTGAAGAGAAAAGAGAAATGTGCAGATTTGAATTTATCACTAGGTATGAATCCACTGAGTTTCACAGAGTAGTGTAGAACCAGCCTTATGATCCCCTACCAAGTGACTTTGCACAAACTCTTCTGCATGATCCCAAATCCAGCTGTTCTGAGCACAGATGTGCAGTTTTTAAGGAGGGCCTCATTGAAAACCCAGAGATTTCAATTGAAGGTTTTTGGTTGAGCACAAGAAGGCTGTATTAAAGCATCTCTACCAGGAGGTTTCCTGGGGTATATATGCCAATTATAAAAAATAGGATATAGCTATTGGGAAAGGAAAATGGTAGTGGTCATTTATAACTTGAATTTTCATTACAAGCTGTGAATCTGAAATGTATTTCAATATTTTTAGGGGCAGAAAATCTGTCAAGCTGAAAGACATTTATTTAAACTTATTTCCCTCTAACAGACTTTGTGGCCTCTGCAGTGTTGCTAAATAAGAAAGCTCACAAAGAGAACCTTGGCACCTGCAACAAAGTTACAAATAGAAGAGATACTTCAGAATTCAATTTACTTTATATTAACTTGAGATCTGATACTCATCATCTGCTTTAACTGCTTGTTTTATCTAAACTGCTAGAGTCACATGAACGGGAAAGAAAATTAGGAGATTTCAAATTTGTTGCTCTAAGCAAAATAACTTCCTTATCTAATCTAATAAGAGGCTGGATGAGTTTCCCTGCTTTAATAATCACTATGTTCCAAACTTCCGTTCCATTAAAAAAAATTAACATAAATTGTCTGGAGAATTTATCTTACTATAATCAAGAAAGTTTTCTTCCATACCACCCTAAAATATAAACTTGACAGCAGGCTGAAAAACTCCTGGTACAGATTTTTCGTAGCATAGTAGAATTATAATGATGCATTTAAGATTTTGGAATAGGAAAATGTACCAGAAGGATGTAAACATCTCAGTGCCAGTAGCTGATGTGAACTTGGTGTGATTAGACAGTGTTTTGGGTTATGTAACCAAAAAATGTGTATTCTATTTCATTGGTTAAAAGCAGTTGAGATGTTTTCCTTTATCTCTTGTAACTCCCGGGGGAGGAGGGCAGATGCCTTCTGATAATGGGCTAGCCTTTAAAACCAGGTGGGGCAGTGTTTCTTATCTCTTTCATCACCTGCCCATCCTCCGGGGGTTATCTTCTGCTAATGGGCCGTGAAGGCTCACCAATGACATGACACATTACATCATCCTATTGTGAGATGCTCCACCCAGTGAGGGGGGAGCCAACCATTCCTACCTGGATAAAAACTGAGACTCAGGAACATGAGACATCCAGGGTTTTTTTTTCTACTGGAGGAAGACTGGACCTCTCTCACCACTGCTGGACCTTTCTACAGGATCATCTCTACTCCACAGAACCACATCTGTTACTCCAGGAGGATTTATTTGGACTGCTTCCAACACCCTGACCAACAGGGTGTCAGGTTGTATCCCTGACCCTGTCAGGGTTTTTACCAGGACTTTTGTTTGCTTGCTTGCTTGTTTTTTTGGACTACTGCATTTGTATTTTCTTTTTTTCATATTCCTAGTAAAGAACTGTTACTCTTATTCCCGTATCTTTGCCTGAAAGCCCCTAATTGCAAAATTATAATAATTCGGCAGGGAGGGGGTTTACATTCTCCGTTCCAAGGGAAGCTCCAACTTTCCCTGGCAGACAACTGTCTTTCAAAACCATGACAGACATCAAGGAAAAGACAAGATTGTACAAAGGCAGGGGTCTTTTAAAGAAAGTCTGTAAGGAGTATTGTTGATATAGAAAGTGATATTTGACTGCTAAGTAGGCATATTATGAAGCACTGAGACATAAAATAAAGGTTTTTAAAGTTTTGGTGCTCCATATTATGATCTTGCATTTACCAGCTAGAGTCCAAAACAACCCTATTCGTCTTTGATGCTTATTCTGGAATCCATGAGATTTAAAACTTATTTGTTGCTTCTGCTGAGATTTAATCAGCTGCAGTTTTTGGCATTAACAACAGTCTATCACTCACAGAAGGAGCTCATAAGTAAGACGATTAAGGGTAGGGAGGTCACATCCTTTAGAAGGAGAGGGAAATCATGTATCTCATAAACTTGGGAGCTGATTATTTTGATGGCACTATATTTCTTTTGGCTTGGGTGTGTGACTGAGGGTGATAGAGAAACTTTTTGAAGGATTAAAAGAGAGGTAATGACTTTATTTTCCATATTATAAATTTGCTTAAATCATCCCCAAGCATAAGTTGTGTTCTCTGTTAATGTAGGATTCCCTGCTATAGGAAGGTGCTAAATGCTGTAGGGCTATTTAAACAGGTTTTTTGATCAAGAAGTTATGACATTTGCCTTGTGCTTCTTGTGCTGTGTCTTTCCTCACATTTCATACCCATGATAAAAGTGAAAGGATGTTTTATTTCTGAGAGGGGATCTTAGCTCTCTGAAACCATGAACTCCCACTGACCATGCTGCAGGGAATGCTGGTGAATGCAGAAATTTCTCTTTTTAGCAATGTTTCTCTTTAATGAAGGTGGAGAACCAGCTTTAGTCCTAAACAATCTGTCTGAAAGGAAATCTTTCTTATGACTTCTGCTGCTTTAGTCAGTGCCTTAGTACAATTACTACCTTCACTTCAGCTTGATCAACTTTGTATGGCACGAATGGTACTTTAGCAATTTCTCAGCTGCTGTCAAAATCTGTGGGAATTTAGAGTATTTTTCTTGCATTAGTGGCTGTATCAGTCAATAAGTCACTGATGATCCTGCTTTAGTGTCCCTCTCATCAGCCACTTGGGAAGTACATACAATTCCTTCTTCCCTACTTAAGTATGATTTCAGACTGGAAGCCTTTAGAGTCATGAGATGATCCTTATTGACTGCTAAATTCCTTTATGCCTTCCAGTATTATTGCTGAGTGATTTATCAATATTTAATAAAAATAAATACAACTTTTTAAAATTTTGCCGGTCATTTCTGGAAATTACAATTTTTAAAGGTTTCTTCTACAACTCTCATATCTAATATATCTTCTCTTTTTGTCCAAAGAGTCCTGCAACATAGCTCAGTCCCAGACAGTGATCAGCAGAGTGATTCTTGTAATGACAGTCTTGGCTGTGATTCCTGGTCACAGAAAGGCTAGATTATACATCTGTGGTACTTTAAAGGGATCTGAAAATGAGAATAAAGAGAAGTTGTATCCACCAAATGGACCATTATATTGCCATGAAATGTAAAATGGCTTCTGTGAAACTGAGAAATAGGTCTCTGTTGATTTTTAGAGATGAATAATACTTCATAATTGTAAGATAATGTATTATTTTATGAAAGAATATATTGCAGTTATGGTATGAAAAATCAAAAGGTTCAAAACTAATGAATCAATTTCAACATCTTAAAACACAGATACATAATCACAGAATCATTTAGGTTGGAAAAGACCTGAAATTATTGAGTCCAACCTTTGAAAGATCATTCACTACCTTGTCAACTAGACCGTGACATTGAGGGCCATGGTGAGTCATTACTTGAGCACCTCCAGGGAGGGTGACTCCACAGCCTCCCTGGGCAGTCCATTCCAAGGTTTAACAACCTTTTCTGTGATGAAATTTCTCCTGATGTCCATCCTGATTCTCCCCTGGTGCAGGATGAGGCAGTTTCTTCTTGTACTGTCACTAGTTGCCTGGGAGAACAGGCCAGCTTCCACCTAACAATGCTAGAACATGTTAAATATACATAGACATGTTATGCATGCATATTAATGTTATAACCTGTAGAAATACAACATGGATTTTAATATGTAAACACACAGATATATATTGATACAGTTTCACACATAGATATCCTTTCCAAACCTTTTGTAATTTACGTACTATTGACATTTTCAAGCTAAACCACAATCAATTTTGCAGTTTCAAAATTCATTCATGAAAAATATAGAAGGTTGTATCATGCAGTTGTTTGTCTCCAGAATAATATCTTTAAAGTCATTACCAACTATTATAAGACTTGTGAGAAAACTGCAATAATTTAAGACTGATTCATAAGGAGCATGGAATCTACTCAGCAGAGTCTTTTGAATGTAGAGCAATCATTTAAAGATGCATCTTGATAGACTTTAAAGGAAAACACCTTCACGAATTGAATCTGTTCAGTAACTATCTGGAATAGATCCAAATTTGCTTTGAAAGCTAAATAAATACATCAGAATTCTGAAACAGTGACTACAAAATAATGTGAATGTCTGCTAGAGAAACTTTCAGGTAAAAAGAAAAAGAGTTCAACACCATTCATATTCAAGTGTTAAAATTGAGGCAGAATATAAAGGATACAAGCACCCTGAACCTGTGCTATCTTTCACTCCTCCTAAGGCAATATTCAGGATAAGAAAATGGGTTTGTTTTCTTGTGGTGGTATTTTGTTTTGCTTTTTTCTTTCTCCTAGAAGGCTTAATGCTAAAATTCTACCTCTTTATATGTTCAAATCCCAGCTCACTAATGCAGATTTTTGGATCCAACATTCAGGTACATAGTTTTCTATTGCATTTTAATCATGTTGTAGTTTAGATGCAAAATATCACCAGGGAAATGTTCAAGCTTTCAGGCTACTGAAGCACAAAATAAACATTGTCTAAAGCCACTCCTGTAGGGATCCACACTGTATATATGTCTATATATGTCAATAAATTTTCCACTAATGGACATTTATCCTGATCAGACAGAGAAGAGAACAGCATGAGACTGTTGGTACTTTTTGTGTTTGCATGAATATTGAATATTGTTTGTGCTTCTGTCTATGTTGATCTGTGTGGCTGGCCATGTGTATATTTATATATGTGCTGTTTACTTCGTCTGTGTGTCTACTGGGAGCACATTGAGCCTTGTTAGGCTGAATGTGGGGAGATGGAACTCTTGGGCTCAACTTTGATGTGCTGGAAAATCCAGCCACCCCTAAAAACCACAGGATAATTCAGCATGGAAAGGACTGCAGTTATTCTCTAGCCGAGCTCCCTGCTCAAAGTAAGGTCAGCTATGGGCTCAGACCAGTTCACTCAGGGTTTCTATCCTGAAAACTTCATAATGTCTCTGGGTAACTTGTTCCAAGTCTTGACTACCCTTGTGGTGAAGAAGTTTCTACCTACAGCAAGTCAGAGCTGTTTTCCTTCTTTTCTCTCTGTGCTGTTCATTTTCTTCACAGCAGCTGGCGTGGGACTGTGTTTTGGGTTTGTGCTGGAAAGTGTTGATAACCCAGGGATGTCCAGCTAGTGCTGAACACTGTTCACACAAGGTCAAGGACTTCTCTGCCTCTCACACTGCCTGACCAGTCAGGAGGCTGGGGGTGCACAAGAAGCTGGGAGGGTCACAGCTGGCAAAGATGAGCCCAACTGACCCAAGAGATATTCCACACAACATGACATCCTTCTCAGCAATAAAAGCTCTGTGAAAGAAGGAGGAAAGGGGGCATTTGGGCATTTTGCATACTCTGTCTGTCTTCCCAACTACACTTTACACATGATGAAGCCCTGCTTTCCCAGAGATAGCTAGACACCTCAGTGACAATGGGGAATGATGAATGAATTCCTTATTTTGCCTGGTTTGCGAGTGAAACTTCTGCTTTAATTGTTCAATTGTCTTTAGCTCAACCCACGAGTTTTACCACCTGTACACCTCTGATTCTCTCCCCCATCCCACTTGAGCAAACTGCCAGGCAGGGTTAAGTCACAACGCTTTCCCATACAAAACTGACTGTTCTTCATAGAACATGTCTTTTTAAGTTTTATTCCAATGTTAGAATAGTTTGAAGTACTTACATCACCTGGCCTGCCACTTGGATATGCTAATGATAACTTTTTAGTAGGTGATACATCTGTACAGTTTAATATATGGCTTGGGGTTTACTAGATTAAGCCACAACATCCAGTAATTCAGGATTGCCCTGGAAATTCAGAACCTTTTCATACATATGGAATATCAGCTAAATAGAATCTTCTCTCCTGCTTCAATGCTTACACGGACATTCACTACATTGGAAGATTTAACACAAACTTTTGCTGGTAAAACTGTGGTATATGCTTACAGATTAAAATTGGGACTCCTTCCATTCACCTTTGAGGTTTGGGGCACATGAATAGGATAATCATAAACTTGTATTTACTAACTGGTGGTAAAAGAACACAGGAAAGGACTCCTTTAAATATTTTCAGTTAAAGTCCTGGACAAGTCACACCTATTATTTTGCAGTAATTCACTTTAGTAAGCGAAAATAATAGAGGCCATTAATACTGTTTGAAAGTAAACTCTCCATCAGCAGTTCCTGAAATCCCTGGTCTAAAGAAATTATATGATGAATGATGCACTATTACTAGAAATTGTTATTTCAGGTTTCCAAGCTAGCAGACAACCTACCTGTACACAAAAAACCAACCAAACAAAAAACCCCCAAAAACCAAACAAAAACCCCCAAAAAACCAACAAAACCTGAAGTTAATTTCTAAGCCATTTTTCCCAGAGCTTTCTTTCAGTGACCTAAAGACTTACTTCAGTGTTGATCTCATTATATATGTATGGCTCTATCTATTCTTCAATATCGAAAAATGGAATTTTAAAAATGCATATGTCATGTGAAAGGGTGAGATTTTTCTCAACCTTTAGTGCAGGGAGATTTCTTTTGTATTTGAATTGTCTGTCAGCTCTCAAGAAAGCCAAGACCCTTGTGCCTGATCAGTCTGACGGCATCCCATTGTTGGGACCCTTCACTGAACAGTCCTACTGTATTGGAGGTTAATTTGACTGAATAATTCACGGACACATTCCAACAGCATAATGGGACCCTCAGTGGGTCTCACCCTATTGAACTTCCAGAGGGCAGACTTTCATCTCTTCAGGAAACTGGTGGAGAGAGTCCCTTGGGAGGCAGTGCTGAAGGACAAAGGATCCAGGAAGGCTGGAGGTGTTTTCAGAAGGAAATCTTAGAGGTGCAGGAGCAGGCGGTGCCCATGGGCCAAGAGATGAGCTGACAGGGAATAGCTGTTGAACAGGCTGGTTGAACAAAGGGCTTTGGCTGGTACTCAGGGAAAAAGGGAGGGTTTATGATCTTTGGAAGAAAGGGCAGGAAACTCAGGACTACAGGGATGTCATGAGGTTATGGAAGGAGACAGTTAGAAGGGCCAAAGCCCAACGAGACTTTAATCTGGCTAGTGCTCTAAAAGACAATAAATATATTCCTATAAATACGTTTACAAGAAAATGAGAGCCAAGGAAAATGCCCATCCTATATTGGATGTGGAGGGAAATGTAGTGACCAAGGCTGAGGAAAAGACTGAAATACTTAATTTCATCTTTGCCTCAGTCTTTAACAGAAAGACAGTTGTTTGCTGTGGTTATTTGGAAAAATTTCTTTACCGAGAAGGTTGTCAGGTATTGGAACTGACTGCCCAGGGAAATGATTGAATCATCAGCCCTGGAAAAGTGTAAAAGATGTGTAGATGTGCTGCTTAGTGACATGGTTTTCTGGTGGACTTGGCAGTGTTGTGTTACCATTACACTCAATGTTTTTAAAGGTCTTTTCCAACCTAAACAAATCTATGATTACATGATGAGTTTTTTTGATTTACAAGTAGTTCTACATTTTAAAGGATTTAAGAGCCTTTTTCAAGGAAGGGCAGAAGAAACACAAAAAAAAGTGCTTGAAAATTTGGTACTGTAAGGCCATTTTGGCATTCTATCCCTGTACTTTATTTTGTGAGCTTTTTGATCATTGCCTGAGTGTGAAGCCTTTGTTTTCCTGAAAAAAATTGTCACATAAATACAGGTATTACAGATGAAATAAGCTTATTATATAATTTCATCTCTTTGCTGGTGTATTGAGTCTGGCTGAGATGGATTTTATTTCCCCACAGCAGCCCTAACAGCACTGTGCTTTGCATTGGTAGCTGGAAAAATGTTGATAACACACCAGTGTTTTGGTTTCTCATGAACAGAACTGGCACAGCATCAGTGCTGTCTCTCAACATTTTACCCCCAACAAGGGGCTGGGGGTGGGCAAGATTCTGGTAAAGGGACACAACCAGGCCAGCTGATCTAAATTAACCAGAGAGCTATTCCATACCATGTGATGTCAGCCCAGATATAAAAGCTAAGAAAAGGAGGAGGAAGTGGGGCATTTCTTATTTACAGTGTTTGCCTTCTGAAGCAACAGCTATATATGTTGAATCCCTGCTCCCTGAGAAGTAGCAGAACATCTCTCGCTGAGTGAAAGTAGAGAATAAATCTTTTTTAATCTCTTTGCTCATGTACACACAAACTTTCTCTTTTGCTTTAGTAAACTGCCTTATTGCAACCTACAAGTTACTCTCCATCTTATTTTCTCTCCCCTATCTTCCTGGGAAGTGGAATGGTTGAGTGGCTTGATGGACATCTGGTGTCCACCAAGGTCAACCCACTTCAGTCCTTCAAAAAGGCCATAGTGGGTTGACACTGACAGAATGCCAGGCACTCGCAAAGCTCCTCTCTCATTCTACTCCTCAGCTGGACAGGGCAGAGAAAATATAACAAAGGGCACATGAGTTGAGATAAGGAAAGAGAGATCACTCAGCAAATACTATCACAGGAAAACCAGACTCAAAATAGAGATATTAATTGAATGTATTGCTAATAGAATCAGAGCAGGATAATGAGAAGTAAAATAAGACTTTAAAACTACCTTCTCCTTACCCCTCCCTCCTTCTCAGCTCTACCTCCTCCCTCAGCATGTCAGAGGGACAGGGAATGGGGGTTACTGGTTCATCACACATTGCCACAGCACAGGGAGAGCAGTCCTTCCTCTGCTGCAGCACGGAAGTGCAAGACAGTTCTTCATGAATTTCTCTAGCCTGAGTTCATCCATCAAGAAAGAGTTCTCCACAAATGTCTCCAACACGGGTCACTCTTCCACAGGGTGCAGTCCTTCAAGAACAGGCTGCTCCAGTGTGGGTCACCCACAGCATCACAAGTCCCACCAGGAAATCTGCTCCAGTGAGGGCTCCTCTCTCCATGGATCTATAGATCTCTGCTCTTCTCCACTGCCTACCAGAGGTTCACAGACTCCTCTCAGGTGTCTACCTGCTCCGAGATAGGATCTTTCACAACCTGAAGCTGGACCTCTTCTTCCCTGTGGGCCTCCATGGGCTGTAGGGGGACAGTGGTTTCACCATGGTCTTCACCACAGGCTACAGAGAAATCTCTGCCTCAGCGCCTGCAACACTCCCTCTCTACCTCCTTCCCCACTGGCCTTGGTGTCTGCATAGTTGTTCCTCTCACATATTCTCACCCTGTTCTTCTCTGGGTGCAATTTCACTGCATAATATGTTTTTTTTTCTTCTTAAATAAGTTATGACAGAGGCATTGCCATCATTTATACTTGGCCCAGCCTTGGTCAGTGGCATATGTGTCTTGGTGCCTCCTGGGATTGGCTCTGTTGGAAAAGGGGAATGCTTCTGGCATCTCCTTACAGAAGCCACTCCCTTAGCTCCCCTGCTACCAAAACCTGCCCATAAAAATCCAATACATGTTGTAAGTGAAAGTACATTTCCTATGGTAAATTATCTAGTGCAGACCTAGACAAAAAAAAACCAATTTTGTAAAAACAGCAAACCAAAACAAAACACCAACATTCCCTTCCTCACAAATGTTTCAAAATTTATTTTCATTCTGAATCAGAAGAACATTCAAAATTCATGAGAGAACTAAGAGGATAGAGAGAGACCAGTACAAATCTACTAACACCTGTATGAAAACAGGAAAATGAGAATTTGGAAAACTTGAATTTCTATTTCTGGAAAAAGAAGGATTTTAATGTATGTCTCATACCCTGACCAAATAAGAAGACTGCTAACAATTCTAAACAAGTACATCTCTCTTAGAATTATTCTGCTTTATAAAAGAATATATGATTTCAGATTTTTTTCATTTGTTTAATTTTACCAACATTAATTTCTAGTTGGTCTTATTAAACTTGGCTATACACTAAGACCACCTTAAATAATTTCTTTCTGTCCTTGGTGTTTATAGCCTTCAAATGTACATAGACAGTTAACATTTCCCTTCCCCCTTTCCCCTCCAGTCATTTCTTAGCAAGTTATACATATTTATTTCTTTTAATCTTTCACCGTAAGTCAATCCTTTCAGCCCCTCAATAATTTATGTTGCTTTTCCTCGAATTTCCTCCAATGTGTCAAGATTTTTTCTAATACTGTGAGGCCTTGCATACTTTATTCTAGACATATACTCAACTGTTTACATGGAGAGAGATAGAATATCAGTAGCTTATGTTTGCTGCTTTCTTTAATTTGCATGCTTGGTGTCTGGGTTTTTTTTTTTTTTTTGAGTACCATAAACAATTCTTGTTATTTTTCTACTTAGAGTGAGTTTCCATAACACATATATTTTCCTACATATATAATGGTCAAATGAAAATTATTTCACACCATGTCCTCCTGAAAGATCACTTGACTTCAAAAATCTGGTAAACAAATCAAAGCCACAAACACAACTCGGTCAAATATCTGTCAGCTGTCTCATCTCCAAACACAGAACTCACCTCTCTGTATTTGGGATCTTGCAAGCATTCAAATAGGTCCTCAAGTGAATATGGTTTAACAGTTTCCTGTCTTGGAAGGTGGTATGCACACAAAACAACCTGGGGTCTAGCAAACATAACAAAATAGTTTTTACAGGAAAATGGGTCATGTACAGGATTGAAGGCAGTGCTTGATTCCGCGAGGAAGCTTTGCAAATTGATGTTGGAACCAGTTCTGATGGAATGGGATCTTTCACATATAGAAGACTCTCCATATCTTGAGTAGACTTAACAAGTGAGTTTGGGACCAACACCAGCTCTTCATCAAGAAGGGCTGACGTTGCTGCTGAAGCAATGAGGGATTTGGTCCTTGTGAGTGACCATGTCATCAGCTGGGCAGATCTCTGGAGAGCCTTAGTCCATTCTCAGGTGGCAAAACACTTAAGAAATATTGCAGTGTAAGAGACCAACCAAAGAAATAATTATTAGGGTCTAGCTGAGTGTTGTTTTCAGATTGCCAGAGCAAACATTACCTCAGTGGTAAATGTGGATTAGAAATCTAAGTTGTGCAGGGTAAAGGAGGCACCAGAATGAAGAGCAGGTAATGACAATTTGTTTCCACTTTCAGCGTCTTCACAGATGTCATTTTTCCTAAGAGTCATTTAGTGGTATTCATCATTATAATAAGTAAATTGTTTGATTAAAAAAAGATTCAACACTATACATATATCATCTAATCAGCTACTCGGCATCTCTGTTATCTCTTAAACAGTATTATCATTCTCAGCTGCATGAAGCTCTCAACAAAAAAATATTTATTGTTTCTTTGCTAAATTGACATAATACATTGAATATTATATTTGAAAATACAAATATTTTGGGTGCTTTTGGAAAAACATGATATAATCCACCATAAAGCTTTATTTCAGTTATTTAGGAAAATTTTGGGTTGATTTTTACTCCTCAGTTTTAAACTATTTATGGGTATAAATCATCTGACATAGTGGATATTTACAACTTTTGATTTGTAAATTATTGAAAGTAAATTATTCATTTAGAGGGAAAAAAAAGATATTTCTACAATCATTCTTTCCACCCAAACCATTAAAATTACAATTTTTTTTCCAAATAATTTAAAATTATTTTTGTTCATGGTATTGGGCACTAATGAATGGATATCCAGTAAAAATTTGGTTTGCATCCTTGAATGCAGAAAGAAAATAATCTACTGCCATTAGAGAGCCTCTTGTTTTGCAGTAATCCATAAATCTTCTGTATTTGTTTTCCTACCAAATGAAATACTCTATATGTTCTAAATAGATACCAGTTTCCTTTGGTGAAAGGTTTATTTTTATTTCTTAAGTCTCAAGGTTTCTCTTCTTTCCTGTTTGATTTGTGTTTGTGTATTTACCCAATAATTAGATTTTAGTGGATTATTTTGCAGCAATTAATGATTCTTTTATTTTTCTATAGTTTGTAGCATATGACCACAGAATAGTTTGGGTATGAGGGGACCTTTAAAGGCCATTTAGTCCAACATTGCCGTGGACAGGGACACCTGCAATTACATCAGGTTGTTCAGAGGCCCATCTGACTTGATCATGAATGTTTCCAGGGATGGAGTATTTATCACATTTATCTGTGATATAGGGCAACTTATACAGTGTTTCATCCTCCTAATTGTAAATTTTTTTTCTTTATTTCTATCTAATTCTACCCTCTATTAGTTTAAAACAATTACCCATGTCCTAGTGCTACAGACCCTATTAAAAAAATTCTGGCTTCCATATCATGGTGAGTTGTTTGGAATGAGGAGATATTTTCTTAATTTGCTCTCTGGCCCTCTATTTATTATATTTTCATTATATTAAGATGCTGTATTCCAATACTTTATATTTCTGATTTTTAGGAGATTCAAAATATGCTACCATATGCAACTGTCCTTTTTGTAGTGACACTACTCCTAATTTGGTCCAATCACGTTTTATTGTTTTGCTGCCACATCATTCTCCTAAGGCAGTTTAATAGATCTACAGCATGCACATAAATATGCCTGATATTGAAAGCTGTGATGCTCTGCCATCCATCCCATCTATACTCCAGTTTCCTCCTTGAAGTTATGTCTAGCCTTGTTTTTTCACCCTCTGAATATGTTCATTTATGCATTTAATCTATTCCTCTAGCAAGTTTACTGACTGGAGAAATTTTTCATTTATGCATGAAAATACCTTTTTAAACAACCTATCATACTTACAGGACACTTTACATTTTAGAAGATTTTACAGATAGTAATTAATCAAAGATGTCTCCATAGAACAGCAAATAAAATCTGACTATCTCAATTTTAACAAGACAAACCTGAACAGGGAGATTTAGGTGAGTTGCTCAAGGCAACATTGAAAATTAGTGGAAGATTCAGAATGATGACACAATATTTCACAGGCAACCCTTCTTTGTTCAACATTTTCTCACTGTGCTTTGATTTCAACACACCTACAAGAACTTTCTTACAATTTGTCACATGGCCCTGAAACATATGCAATGATTTTTCTCCTTGTCAAATAATTTTAGCATTGCCAATCTACAGAAATCAAAGCTTTATGTTGTTGGAAAGAAGGAATTTGCTAGTCTCCTTTTGAGAATCATAAAATTTATGAGCAGGTGTGACAGACCTCATTTTATTGGATTTAAAACTTTTGGCATATGTAATTTGAACTACATATATTTTCTCTTTAGAATGCATGTTTTTTTGTACATAAACTTTGAAGAGTGACAAAATGTAACTAATGTCTTTTATTAAAAACCTTCTTCAAACAAGAGTGATAAGTGTGATATTCTTCAAAACACACATATGAGTTCAAGATCTGCAAGGGAGGAAAATTTATCAGTATGTCCATAACATCAACACATGATAAAGTCAGTATGTCCCTTCTCTCAGGAGCTGTAGCCCTCTTGCTGTTCACTTGGCTGAGGACTAACTCTTCCTGGCAGTCAATGAAGAATAAGAGCATAGCAACACCTTGCCTAATCCAATATTCTCTCTCTAGCAATGGTCAGCTGAGAAACAGGAAAATGCATTAGAGTCTGTCCCCAGAAAGACTTCATTCTATTAAGATTTCATTGATCTCTCAAGACTGAGGATTATAACTGCTCTCAAAGCATTTTTTTAGCATTAAATATAATAGTTCTAGCTCTTCTTCTTATCAATAAACCCAAGCATTTATTTCTCTAAGCCTAAGTTTACACTTAAAACTGTTTTCAGGGAGGACTGTGACCATCTTAAATCAAGGTTCTAGGGGGAGAAAAAAACCCATATCCTAAGAAAAATAAATCCCATTTGAACATGTTTAACTGAGTAAGGAAACACTTGGATGAAAATGTTTTCCTACTGGTGCACATTGCTTACCTACAACTGGGTTCAAACACTGAATTTAAGTTGAATTGCAGAAGTGTAATGGTAGACTGAAACTGAACAGGTATAATGGACAACTTCTTCCAGGGCAAAGTAGTGTTTTTGAAGGGCTCAACTGTAATAAACTTAACCCCTCTTTTGTTGATTTCCATCCCAAAGAAAGGAGGCCAGGAAGTGGAACAGTGCACACATTCCTTGTTCTGATGCAGTATTTGCAAAATGCCAATTTCTGCATCCTTGTGCACTGGGCACAAAGCATTCACCCCCCCGCCAGTACAAAAATAGGATTTGGCATTCTGTGGCAAAGTTTTCCCCCAACTAAATAGGATGCACATGGAAAACATGTTTAAATCTGTTTGTTTCAATATAACCTTTTATTTTTGTTTTGTGAGAAGATCAGATCTTTGTTTTTGTTCTATGAGAAGACATACACTTCAGATGGTTTCTCTATCATGTTTGAATTTGTCTATGGCTCATCAAGAGGTTTCCAGGCATATGAAAGGCATAAAGGTGACTGGGAACAGTCATGGGTTTTGACACAGTGTGCCATAACAATTGTGTGATGACCTATGGTTAATATAAGAAGGCCATAAGTCAGGTGGAAAACTGACTGGACGATTTTGCCCAAAGCTTTTGTGGTTAGAGGCAACCCAGTGTTCTGAGCCTTGCACCTCTGTGGCACCATATCAGCTGGTCTTCTCTTCCCACTGTGGTTTATGGAGGCTGCCCAATCCACCTTCTAGACTACTGACCTTGCAATCTCATTTGCTAAACATTTACAGTTGGCTTATTTAGAAAATTCGGACCTACAGGGCATGAAGTGAGAATATAATTCCTCCTGTCCTCTGTACATTTCTTCCAGTACCAGGTATTTGTTTGCTCTTCAAAACCTGATGAGAAATTATCTAAAAGTTAACATCTGTTCCCTACCAGAAGAGAATTACAGCCATTTCTGTATTTAGATACTGAGGTGGGCAACAAGCAACAAATGTATTCTGTAGAAAAGCCATGAAGTAACAAAGGGAGATTCAGTCTCAGAGCTGTCTCTGAAGCATAGTGTCCTTTGGGACACCCTAATCAAACCTGTGGAGAAAAAAAAAAAAAAAAAGACCATTGTATGGCTTTATAGCTGTGAAAAAAAAAAATCACTATGTGATCTGATAACTCATAATCTCGTTGTAGAGAGATGGCTTTATTAATGAATGCATTGTATTTTAGTCACACACTGAATTTTTTAGGCAATTAACCACTGGGGGAAAAAAAAGGAAATTAAAAGCAATTGCCTTATTTTTGTTTGAATGTGATTAACTGAAAAGATGATATAGTATAGAGTATATTAATAAAAATATCCTATGAATATTTACCAGGCATACTTAATCAACTGAGAATACATGCAGTCAATGAATCAGTCGTTTTCTGAGACCTTAGGTACTCCTAGAATAATGTGCTGAAACAGACTGAACCATTGAGATGTTCTCTTGGGTCAATTAGCAATTTATCATAAAATGCTAGAGTCTTCATGTGCACAGTAGACAGCAAACTGGAAACCAAATTTTTCAGTCTGTTGAGTATATAAAACAAATTTAGAAATATCCTGAACATGATAGCTTTATAGATACCATGGGCAATAAAGGTTTTCTTACAACCTGGAATACAAAACACACACACATATACACACACGTTCACACACAGAATCATAAAACCATAGAGTACCCTAAGTTGGAGGAGACTCAAGGCTCATCAAGTCCAGCTGCTGGCCCTGCACATGACCAACCCAAAAACTGAATGCTATGCTGATTCATGTATTAGACCATCATGTGTTCCAAAAATCTTGTGAGATCTCCTGGATGTTTACCACTAACCAATTACCTATCTATGTCTACCAGAGGAAATGCTAGTAGATGCTATGTGACATGCAAACTCTAAATCTTTCCACTGCATTAAATTCATTATCCTCATCAAGTTACTTGAACTTAAGAGTGTAATAGCTGGTAAAGGCACAACTGAGTACAGTTCAATGAAAGGGGGGTAACTATAAGACCAGAGAATTTGTCACTTCTCAACAGGATGCTGCGTAAACAGATGAGGTCCTACAGAAGTTAAAACAATCCTCAGGTTTTCAAATATATTCTAGGTTTTAATAGCAGTTATAGGTCGTTATGTTATGAAAACATGATGGATATTCATATTACAATTTGCTTCATCTTCGACTTTGCGTTCACCATCAGCTGGGTTTAAGTGGCTAGTAAAGTCAGTGAAAGTCCAGCCCTGACAACTTTAGATGAGTGATGGTTCTCTCATACTAACAAATCTTTGACTCAATCCATCAAGACAGCTTCCACATCCCTTCCCAGTGCTGAATTCTTTATTAACATATGAGAAGTTTTTGTCAGAGCTTTATCTTGTATGCCTTAGTTTCCTCGTGCTGTCAGCAATACCTTTACCTTTATAACACAACTATGTAGTATGACCGATAGGTTAAAGACTAAATTTATTAAATTGAGAGATAAAGGACATGCCCCAGTGACTACTTGCCTGGAGTAACAATGAAAATTGATGTCTTTCAGTCATAATGTTGATATATCCATATGCACACTTTAAGCTTTTAATCATAAATACCCTTTGGTCCTGCTTTATGACAATGAATTTCAAAATTGTATGTTTTCCTCTAGAGCTAGCATTCTAAACCATAGTGGAAGTGAAAAGCTAAGGAAGAGAGTGACAAAAACCCAAGAATTATCCTCTTTTTGATGAACTAACTAAGAAGCAAAAAGCTGCTTCTATTATCGGATTGTATCATCACAAGTGCATAATAATTTCCATTGCCTTCAGTTCAAACATTAAAAAGGCATTCAGTTCATACATGAGCTCAAAAGTGTACATTTTACAAGATTGCAATAGTATCTCCCATGCTGAGGTACACAATGAACATGCAGTCAATCAAAAACCACCAAAAAAAATTAAATAAGAGTCTACTTAGAAAAACATTATCATTTATACTACCTGCAGTCAGGTGGACTTTTTACAATTATGACAGATAATGAAACCAGTACAGTATCAGCACCTGAATTCTGACTTCCAGAAAGACCTTTCCTAATTTTAATTTGCCTCAGAATATTTTGTTTGTACAATATTATCAGTTACAGATATCTCATGAGAAAACTGAATGTATTGGTAGGAATCCTTTGATAAAAGGGTATTTGCAGAAAAAAAAAAGATTAGGAGATAGCAAATTCCCATGGGAACTTCAGAATTTGCTTTATGAATTCAGAAAGAGAATTAAATTTAATGAGACTTAGCTGCTGAAAAGCCAGGTAGAAATAAAATTCCATTATCTTTGTGAAAGCTTTTTCAAGTTGTAGAATCACTAAAAAACAGGGCTAAAAAGGAATTCAAGGGATCATCCAGGGAAAAGAGGCCCAAGGCAAGATAAATTATTGCTCTATCTTTTGGATGAGTGCTTTTAAGCAACCTGTTAAAGATAACTAATGATGGAAACTGAATAAATTTTTAAGGCAATTAATATTATTATAAAAATATTTTTCCTTATGTCCAGTCAAGATTTTTCTCTCCATTCCTTGTCTTAGCCTCCATAAATTTTAAGCACAGGTTAGTTCTTCCCTTATTTCAACATGTTGCTACCATAAATCTCAGGTGAATTTTTTGTAGATGCACCAAAAATAGTTGGTTTTTCTGTTTTATTGTTCCTGTGTTTTCTAGATCTTTCTTTTTGCTTTTCTCTTCAATTAGGTCAGCTTACTGAAGTGCAGTGCTCAACATCAGTTCATGCTCAGGCTGAAGAGTTCTGAGTGCTTTAGTGGGTGGAAGCACTGAGTTTAAGCTTCCTGACTCTTGCTGTATATCAGAGCTCTGCTGCAGTTTATAAATGTTAATAAAGAATTTACTGTCTGCTGTCATATGATGACTGCCTCCTTCTTACAGCCTTCAGATGTTCCTTGAAGAACTGCTGACTAATTAACCATTCACCTTCCTATGTTTGCCCTTGTTTTCTGCCTGAAAATAGAATGTCGTATTTTCTCCTGCCGTTATTTTTCCCCCAGGTTATTTCTTCAGTTTGGAAAGGTAATTTTTGATTATAGTTCTACCTTAAACATACTTAGAGCCCCTCTCAGCTTTTTATATCTGCATGATCAGTAAGTAGGCTGACATTAGGCTTACCAACTTGTTAAGTCTGATGCTGACCACTACATCATTAGGATAGACCCTTGTCTATTTCTATTTCTAGAGAAAACCAATCAAGACTGATGTCTCATATTGCCTGATTTATTCCATTTGTCCTACATGGTCTCTGAGAACGAGCAAGACCCTGGAATCAGGCCTACTTGCTCAGGATTATGCTCCTCCTGGAGCTGACTTTTAAAATTTCTTTCACAGCACAGTGATGTGGATGGATGCACTCACCAGCTGCCTTCATTTGTTGATCAAAGTTCTCCATTCTGCCACAGCCTCTTCTGTTTAATCAGCTCCATGTTTCCCAGGGGTAATGAACATGAAGCACGTGTATCTTCTTTAAAAAATTAATAGACTATCATAATTTTTTATCACATGGATGATTTTTCCACCAAGGTGCTGGATGGTCTGTGGAGATCCCAGATGCTCTCTTTGGCCTTTTTTTTTTTTTTTTTTGTGACGACACACGATATATTTAGTTGGTAACTGCATATAATTTGTTTAAACAGAGGACACAAGTGTGTTTCAGACTAATCCCCTCAACAGCATATCTTTGAAAAAAAATTCTGCCTAGTCTCTACCTCTGAGCACTGTTCTGTTCCTCTAATCACCATTTCTGCCATGGTCTGGTGAAAGTAAGACAAAATCAATTAGTTATTACCGTCATCATTGTAAAATGCACATGTGGGGTGACAGAAAAAAAAGTATGCTAAATTTAATTCTGGTGTAAATGTTTATTTTCAGGAGATGAAGATGTTCTCTGGACTGATATTTTTTTCTACATTCTAACTATTTTGAAGATTTCTTTTGTACACAAAGATAGAAGCAGGTATGTCTTCTCAAAAGTGTTCTTAAATTTTAGGTTTGATGTGTTTTATTTGGTTATTTGTTCAGTAAAAGGACCTGTTTACCCAGGAAAATATCTAAGCTGTTTTATTGATTGGAATACTGGAAACATTAACTCCTGTGTGAATAGGGAAGAAGGCATTTATTAATTATCAATTATACAAGGTATTTTTTAATGTAATTTCTTCATAAAGGCAGATCATTCTTTCTAAATTGAAACACTTTTTACTGAATATTGTAAATTGTAAAATGTTCAAAAACTAGATAAGCTCAATAATATTCTAAGAATTACTTTGAAAAACAAGTATAATAATAGTTTTTACTTTAGATTGAATTTGAATATTTAGGCTTTTTTTTTAAATCTAGAAAAACAGTTTTCAAAACTGATTTTAGATAACATGTACCAAACAGTAAAATAGCTCTTCAGACCTATTTCAGACTTGTTCATAGAAACTTCCTTAGGAAATGCCCTTCATACCAATTCAGTTCTTAATCCTTTGGTGAACTTACGGTGGACATGAACGTGGTGGTGTTGTAATATAAATGTTTAAAGCAGTAAGTTGAATAGAGAAAACAGTATTAAAGTTAATTCTTGCAGTCTACATGACACAAAATAAATATTTGGGAAAAGCAAAAATACTGTCAGTATTGTGGGCTGATATTCAGATCCAGGAGGCTGATGGATGTTACATTGTCTATGTTTGTATTCCTTAATCTACAATTTCATGTAATGAAAACAGACAAGTTAGAGATGGGGTTGTAATAAGTCATAGGTGACCTGTTTTTAAATAATATGTTGATTCTTTGGATATCATGTAGCATAGTAATTCTCTTGAGTGGCAGTTGATTATTACCTGAAACAAATTTTTAAAAATATGGGGTTTTTTTGTTTGAATCTGATTGCCCTTGAATGGAGCATTACTCTTAAGCATTACCTCTTCTGTTCATGGGGAGGGTAACCAGAAGTGGATAAGATGAAACAGATTTTGATAATGCTGAAGCTGATAAAGAGGTCACTATTTAAAGGCGCCTCAAAATTATAAGGGGAAGTGATTAGTTTCAGAGGCTTAGAAAGAAGACAGAAGGCAAGTGAGCGCTGGAGGAACGGTAATTAAAGTGAAGAGCAGGAAGAGGCAGAACTTATCCATGATGCATGGAAAAGGTGCTACAATCTGAGATCCTGGTCTTCTAAGAGATCTATCACACATGTTAAAGAAAAGAGAAGACCACTAGATAAATCAGGGCAGAAGAGAATAAAAATCTGTGACGTCTGAAGTAATCCAAGTTCTTGTGATTTGTCATGTTTTTACATTATGTACTTCAAACTCTGTCAATTTCCTGGGACTTAAACAGTCATTGGGTACCCACCCCAAGTAGTCTCCGACTAGTTTAAATTACTAACACAGATGCAGCTAGGGAATCTCTAAATTGTGCCTCTACATGGGTGCGGTACTCTCAGTTAATATGCTTTTCCTCCATCTTTGCACCGTATTTGGGGGATAGCTATAGGATAATTTGTTTACATTAATTATGTATGTCTCCAGTAGCTTAGGAGCTAACCTTTACTATTCTGCTGTGCTATAGATGTTCAATAAGTGACAAGTGAACAATACATTCTTTTCAGAAACTCAGTAAGTAATTTTTTTGAGAGTTTATGAAGACTTCAGCTTTTTCAAGACTGGCAGGACAATTGGAGATTTTAAGTACTTTGAACACTATTATATCTATTCCCTCGGAGTCAACATTTTTTGGACAAGAAAAACAGGAAAAGTGCTGAGTAAGATGATATGTTCTCTTTGGACATTTTTGTGGAAGATTCCTGCTTTTGCTTCTTTTATTCATAAAAAGAAAAAGTAAGGAGAATAAACTAAAACTCACAGCTAAAGAAGAGTTTCAAAGGCTGGAAGTAGACATCATTATAAAATTTATCCACTATACCAAAACTAGAAGCTCCTTTGCAAGCCTGATGTTGAAGCAATTTCCCCCTCTGTTATTGTTAGTGGTACAGGGTGACTTTTGGCTTGCTGCACTGGCTGTATGAAATACACCGCTCCTTCACGTACCCAACTTCTTAGCATCCAATTCCAACGTCAGAAGCACAAGCTTTGCTCACTGCAGATGGATTGCAACCATGGAATCATAACATAGCAGAATGGTTTGAGTTGGAAGAGATCTCAAAGATCATCTAGTTTCAACGCCCTGCCTTGGGGAGAAAATCTTCATAATATTGCCTTCTGGGACAGTTACAGCTACTGAGTTTTATAACCCAGATTTTGTAATTTTAGAATAGTGATACTTGCTAGTAGAGCTGTTCAGCCTCTCCAAAATATGTGTGGGTTTTTTCTTTTAAATGAGTATGATCTTTTGCTAGAAAAGAATGAAGAATCACACTCTCTTGCTGTACGGCCACCCGGAGAAGTTTGGACTTTCTTCATTGTGATCTTCTTGAGATTTTTAAACTATTATTTTATGGAAAAAAACCCAACCAAACCAAATCAAAACAGGAAATCAGCCCTAAAACCTTAGAATTATCAAAATATTCTTACAGATTAGACAAGATCAACATATGTGGTGAGGTGTCTTATTTTGAATGACTGATAAAGACAAAATTCTAGTTTAATTTTGTCTGGGCAAGGGCTCTGAGGAAGTATTAGTAAGAAGGAATGTTTTAACTTTTTTGTTTTGACATACTTCTAGTTGCTTACATTTGTCTGACCAAAACAATCCTGGAAAGTACATTTTTGAATGACACAGTCACATATTTATATACTTAAAATGTTCATAGAATGCCATTGGTTTCAGGTTGATGGGTCAAAGGGCAAGTATGCAGTTCTTATTGCTGTGCAGCTAATGGCATCATTTAGATTTCATTTAGATTTGGTGATTAAACCAATCTACCTCAAATACAAAAGGTGATTTTCCTGTCTTCCAAGGGAAGTCTTAAGCAAGTCAACAGAACACAGTGTTTTGCAGAAAAATGTTTCCTTTTTTACTTTACATTTTTTTCCTCCCCAAGGTCAAGAATCTTGATGATAGCAAGTGATGATATACTCAAGAACACTCTAAATAGCTTAAAATGTGATATTTAAAAGAAGATAGAGTAGGGTCTCCCTGCTCTGCTGGTTTTGCAAGGAATTGATTTTTCCAAGAAAGTTATAGCAAAAGCAGTCAATAACTAGGTTTGAATGTTGACATCTGGTGTAGCCACTAGAAAGGTGACATTCCTCTGTGAACACACAGGGTTAAAATTAGAGAAATTCCGAGAAAACTCCTCTTCCAGCCTCAGAACAGGTAACAGGGGCCAGCAGGGCTGGCCCTGCTCTGCCGCGTGGCCCCCAAGCCCTGCTGGGCCCTGCTGCTGCAGCAGTCTTGGCCAGATCAGGCTGGGCGGCTCCCAGGCAGGGGAGGGGGAGAAGAGTATTGTTGGAGTCCTAGAAACTTGGAATTTGGGGCCCCGTTCCTGGCCGGATCAGGCCTGAGCAGCTGCTAACATCCTGCTGCTAAGCCGTGACTCCGCGAGGCCTGGCAGGGCCCGGCGGTCTCTGCCGAGGGGCAGGCCCCTTCCCCACACATCGCAGCCCACAGGACCTGGCAGGGCCGGGCCCTTCCCCAGCCACACGAAAGATTGCGCAGCTGAGAGCAAAGGCGGCTCTGCAACTGCACCGGTGGCCTTGCAGAACCCCGAGATCCTGGCACAGCTGCTGGGTGGCCTGGTTTTACCACATTCGGCCACTGCCCAGGGAAGAACCATCATGCAGACCTGGGAGAATGTTAACCCTTTCCTTGACAAATGGAACTTGCAAAACATTAAATCATCTCTGAGTGAGAGAAAAGACAGAATGAAAACATGTAAAGAGACAATATGAAGACACCAAAGTCAGTGAAGGAAGAGTTACAGCTTAGATGGAAGAGAATGAGAAGATGCCTTAGTTTTAGGCTGAAATTCTTTTGTAAGCCATGGTAATGGACTGTAATATACCAGAATATCCCTTTAAATTGTGGAAAAATATGCATTGGGGAGATGAGAGTATTCAGATTGCAGATATAATCAAAGGTATTTGTGATGGACTAAATATTGAAATAGCTGTGATCTTATGAGAAGCTTGAACAGAGAGAGAGATGAGATAAAGATCTGCCCCTAGAAAGAGAAAAGATCTCTGTTCCCAGAGATGAAGAAAAACCTTTGCTTTTGGAACCATTCATCTTTAAAATGATACCCTGTGGAGAGCTCCTGTTCTAAGGAGGCGGGAACTTGATGTTACCTGTCTTGTGTTAACTCCTCCCTTTACCCAAACTCTTAACTCCACCCCTGCAATGCCCTATAAAAACCCTACAACCCTGCCTTTGCCTCGTCTTTCCTCTGCATCTCCCCCCTTCTTCCCCAGGGGTAATAAATGGATTCTTGAGCTTAAAAAAATGAAGACCCATTTTGTTTGTTCCCCTGCCGGAGCCAGCAGCTGCAACCTCCCTGGACTTGATGAACTTCGTAACAACGCAATGCTACAATACCCCATGAGTGTACGGGGCCCAAAAACAGCTGTGGGAGGCTGTGTAATATGGGAGGGACTTCACAAATGCAGATTCTCAGGCGGCTGCTTTTGTGAGCACTAAAAGGCCACAAGAGGACTGCTCTTTCTTGTGGGAAGTTTCCATGGCAGACCCAAAGAGATTTCTCTCTCTAAAAGAACTGATACAACACATTTTTTAAGTGGTAAACTGGCCTAGAGTTCCAAGTTTTGTCTTTATACCTTGTCTGTGAGAAAGAAAAAAATGCTCTTGGGGGAGAGAAGAAGTGTTTTGAAGGTTTTATTCTGATTCTTATTTATTATTTCTTTCTTGTAGTTTTGTTAATAAACCTGTCTCTATACCCTTTTAAGTTCTGAGCTTACTTTGCTTCTCTCCTAATCCTATCTCACAGCAGAAAACCAGTAAATAATTCTAGTAGACACTTAAACCACTACACATAATTTGGGAAACAGAAATAGGCAAACTTGAAACCACTACACCTGCCTGTCTGAAAAATTATGAGCACTTTGGGGGATGATGGGGAAGGAATGTGTATTGTTATTGTTGTTTATCTGGTTTTTTGAATAGGAGCTGCAGCTTTTACCATAAAAAAATAATTCCAACTTTCATTAAAGTGTCATAATTTTTGTTCTCCTTTAAAGAGGTATTGGTAAATCAGTTGCTTTACTGCCTGTTAAGACTGGTGATCCATATGGTAACTTTGTATTAAACGATTCACAATTTTAGACCAGACAACCAGTGAACATTAATCATCCACAGAGTGCTGAACTGAACAACCCTTTGAATCTCTAAAGAAGATCACCAGTCTATTAGACTTATATACTGTAATTACATTATATTTAACTGTAAAATTTATAAGCTTTAAATTAGATCAACCATCTAGTAGGCTTTATAAAAATGAAAAGTTATTCATCAGATTAAAAAGTAATAAAAAAGAAGTTAACCATATTTGGAATTTACCTCCTTACTAAATAAAACAATTAGAATTTTAGGCTTTTAAGAACAAAGGGTTTAGCTGGTATCATCTCTTTGTATTTTTACAGTAAGTTGCATGGGGATGTCCTTTTTTGATTCTTACAAATTCTGTTATAATTCACTGTGATATTAAAACCTGTATAATTTTGGTTAATTTGACTTTTTCCTGTTTTGCACACATAAAAGTGGCAGATGAACCAAATGCAGTAATCTTTTTACACAAAATTATAATAAGAATTCTAACATGCACCTTATACCATCAGGTAGATAAGTCCACACATAAAAGTTGTCAATCCAATTTCTGACTCTTAGGAAGAAAAAAAAATTGATTTTGATGTAGTTAAAATTCAAACCTTCTGGTAGATTTTAGCTTTGCTTTTTGAAACACAAAGTTGAGATACCAAATACTCCAATAAAAAAGTAGCTCTAAAGTAACTGCAAAGCAGGAACTATCCCTCTCAAAAAACCTGACTAACTTTTTATGGATAATTTATTTTCAATTTTTCTGTTACTATTTTTTGAAAATCATGTAGCTGGTACTTACTACATCCAGGTCAATTTCTGGGTTTATGTCTGGATTTGTGGAATTTCCAAGCCCCTAGTTATTGGACTGGGGAATTTTTATCTTTTATACAAGGACAACAGAACTCCATTTTCTCATGACTATGAACTTACACTCTATGAGGAGAGTTTCTTTTTAAACCTGTGCCACCCAAAACAGAGAGAACAGGAGAAATTTAAGGTCTCTGAATACAATGCCCATGATATGGCTAATAAACCCAAGCTATGAGAGCACACCAGAGAAAGGGCATTCCCTGGTGCCCCATTCAATCTTGAGGAGGCTCTATCAACACTCATATCAACGAAAATCTGTGAGAATTAAACATCTAATGTTTGACAGCTGTACAAAACTAAACTTTCCTAAGCCAGAAAACTCACTTTTTGTTTTAAAACAAAAGTGAAATTGGAGTGTAATCTTACTAATAGCCCCTTGTCATAACAACCATACTGGTGAATGTTGTTTCTGGCTTGTTTCCCCTCTTAACAGGATAAGTTACATTCTCGACTTAATGTAACAAGTGATTTGTGATAGGAGTATGCATGGGAATTTTTATTTGTTATAGGATTTATCTGAAAACAGTGCTGACAAGATAGTCCCTCAAATACTTAAAACAGCCCCTGGGTAAACAACTTTGCTGTCTAAAAGATCACACATGCATATATTTCATGGGTTGGAAGTTGTACGCCTAATCTTGAGAGCTCATGTTGTTTTCACCTAAATTTGTCATGTGAATTTGAAATGTAGCAATCTGTGTCACCTTGGGATGTTTGTATTGGGATGTTTTATTGAAACTCTAGTCTGACAGGGAAGAGATGAAGTATTACCTTGGATTTGTAGATTTTCAAGCCAGGAAGAATTCTACAATCAGCTAAAATATCTTCATGTGTATAACACAGGACCTGCATAACATGAGGAGCTATAATTTGGGCCAGCTGCCTAATCTGGCATTGGTTTAAATTTCGCAGTGATATGATCCTCATGCAGCCAGAAATTTTGCTGCAAATGCTAAAAATATATATTCAGAGTTGAGACTGACAACATTCAATCACTTTTATGGCTGATAGTGAAATAAGATTGCTGTCTTCTCAATGATAATGTAACACTTGAATGACCTAATAATTTTAATATGTTAGAATAGGTCTGATATTTAGGTTACTTTGATAATTTTATATTAACCACTATTATTTTGATTTTTTAAGACATGCTCTATGATTTTTCTATTAATAGAGATTAGTTAAAATAAGTGGAGAGATAAATCTCTGTTTTCTATGAATTTCTGTGCAGAATCAGGTTTGGAACCTGACAGATTCCTGAAGCAGAACACTGAGATAAGAGAGCACTCTGTGACTAAATTGGGTCATATAGAATTGTCCTAATAGGTATTCCCAGTAATAACTGTGATGACATTTTAAGGACAAATGTTTTCTATTGATTACTTTTCCAAGCAACAAATAGAAAGTGCAGACTACTCTGCTTATTTGTTCTCAATTTTAAGTTTTCACAATGGGACATTATCACTCTATATCATGATTATTTGTTTAAAACTGATTTTAATTTTCCATTTTTCCCCTTTCTGTATAATGTCTCATATCTCCAGTTAGAAGTGGTCATGCTCCTTATTAAAGACTCCTAAACACCACACTTGTTCCCTCCCACAGAGTGTAATGGAGGAAGAGATTGGAAAAAAGTTATAACTCATGGTTTGAAATCAATACAGGCAGAATAGACTCCCTGCAATCCAGGATGAAGTGGTCTGTTGAGCTCAGTATTGGGGTCAGTTGTGTTTAATGTCTTTACCAGAGATCTGGATGAGGAGATTGAGGGCACTTGCAGGCAGTTCACAGATGGCACCAGTTTGGACTGGGGTGTTGATCTGCTGGAGCATGGAGGGATCTGAGGTGCAGAGGTGCAGAGGGATCTGGACAGGCTGGATCCATGGGCCAAGGTCAGTTGTTTGAAGTTCAACAAAGCAAGTGCTGGGTCCTGCACTTGGGTCACAACAACCCCTGCAGCACCACTGACTGGGGAGAGAGTGGCTGGAAAACTGCCCAGTGATAAAGGACCTGGGGGTGCTGGTGACAGCAGATGAACATGAGCCAGGTATGCCCAGGTGGCCAAGAAGGCCAGTGGCACCTGGGCTGTATCAAAACCAGTATGACCAGCAGGACCAGAGAAGTGACCCTTGGGCTGGTAAAGGATCTTATAAGAGCAGCTAAGGGGGCTGCGGGTGTTCAGTCTGGAGAAAAGGAGGCTCAAGGGAAGATGTTGCTCTCTAAAACTACGTGAAAGGAGGTTTAAGCAAGATGGATGTTGGTCTCTCCTTCCAGGTAACCAGTGAGAGAACAAGAGGAAGTGCTTTTAGATAGGCCAGAGGAGGTTTAGATTGGATTTCAGAAAAAAATTTCCTTACCTGCAAGGGCTTGTCAAACACTGGAACAGGTGGTCCTGGGAAGTTGTGTCAAAATCCCTGGAGATATTTAAAACATGTGCACTTAAGACCATGGTTTAGAGGTATATTTGCTAGTGTTGGGTTAGTGACTTGGACTTGATGGTGTTAAAGATATTTTCCTTTCCAACTTCAATGATTCTATAATTATATAACTTATTTCAAATAGATGACTAATTATTGCACTGTGCAATGCAGTAAATTATTTTACAGGTAATTCAAACCTTTTTGTTTCCTTTTTTATTGCTCTTATCTTTTTTTTTTCTCCTCTGTACTTGCTTTTACTTTTTTCCTACTTGATACCAATTGTGACTCAGGTGTGATTTTTACCATGCTTTTTCAAACCTTTTCTGTCTTCTTAGTGATTCTGTGTTATATATTATGATGAGATTATTATGATAATGTTTTACTACTTACACTTTATTTTTGTCTTTCTATTTGTTCCCTGTTTGCATATAGTTTGCCTTTCTGTGTATCTTCTCTGTATGGTCTTCAAATATTATTCGACAGCATAGTTATTTGGCATTATTAAAGATGAGTTTTTAAAGTTATATTTGTATCATGACCATGATATATCAAATACATCAAGATAATATAATTGTTTTAAGTATTAGATTTGTGTATGTTAAAACATCATGATTAGAACTAGTACCTCAATGAATTCAGAGGTTTCCTTTTAGACACTTCATGATACTCTTGTCTCAGCTTTTAATGTTCCATTCTAACTCATCTCCTTGTTTTATAATTGCTTTTGATAGGTTAATCCACGTAGAACAAAAATGCTTATTAACATACTTTATGGCTTTCCCACACTGTTTGAGATCCTGCTTTTTTATCTCTGTTAGCAAGATTTTGGTAGTTTGCATATTACTTGCAGATTCTGAATCCACTTACCACACACTTTCTGTTCACTGCTCATTATCCCAATAGGTCTATAAAGATAACAATAGTGAATGTGGCAAAAAAATAAAAGTTCATTATCTTCACAGATTGCTAATACTCAGAAAACTGTAGTAAAGCTGTCAGATCCTGCAAATCCTTTTCCCTTTCGTCTTCCCTTAACAACTCAGTCATTGAAGAGAACACCTATGACTGCAGTGTAGACATCTATGTTTGAGCTAGCCAGGCCAGACTCATTTTATAATCAACGCAGAGAAAGGGACCTTTCATGGTACTGATTTGTCTTGACCTAGTTTAGATATATGAAGGAGGAGGATACAATCTAGCCCGTTTCTCTCAGACTACAAGGACAGTGTGCAGAACTAATTGAGTGGTTTTTGCACTAGAGATATAACATTAAGGTGAAATGAATCCCACTTCCAGTAGTTAATGGCAAAACCCCATCTTAGAAACATACACATATCCAAGACATTTGAGAAAAATGTCTTGGTTATGCAGAACTTCATGCTTTGACAATTATGTTTTTGAAAAATAAAGAAATGTTTCTCATGCTTTTTGTAATCTTCACGAGCTTTTGTTCTAGTTAGGTGCATGCTTTTATCTCACACGTTTTGCCTGTGAAATGTAGAAATTAGGGAGAGGACAAATTGAAATTTAAGAAAAAAATGTATGTGCTTTAACATTGTTTTTCACATATATTGTACTGGTGTATATGCTATACATTTAAAATGCAATATGGGAGACTTAGCCCTATGCATCACATATTTGCATTTTCTCCTTATAGAATATTGGGCTCATTTTGTACATGGAATAAATATTCATGTGTGTCAGGATTTATTAATTTTAATACCAGAAGCGATAATTCTGATCATTTTTTCTGACCTACTGCTTTATCCATGCAGAGAATTTCTGAGTGTCAATACTTTTTGAAATAAACAGCACAAATTATGGTACCCAGAAATAAGTTTGATGTGGACTTGACTTGTAGATACATCATTTTTGTGGGTCTTTATGGTAATGCAGGTATCCCAAAACAAAACATAACAACATACACACATAAAACCACATACAGTTGGATCGTTCATTTGTGTTAACTCCTTAAACAGCCTTTCCCTCTCCTTAGGGAGAAAAATCTAACCCTGCTTACAGCTTGCTCTGCTACAAAAGCATTTTCCAATCACATGGATGAGATCATGCTACAACTTTCCCCTAACCTTTCGCCAACTCCCTCTCCTCAGATACATTAAAAATGAGCTAGTGGTGTTTGCTTCCAAGGCTCTTGTATTTTCAGTCTGTCTATCAGTTCTGTCAAGCAATCCCCAGATTTAAAGTCCTTAGACTGGTTCTAGCTGGTTTGAAAGACCTTCAGAGTGCAAGAACTAAGAGCATGCCTGAGAATTTTCTTCATCCTTTAATATCTTTATATCAGAAAACTGGTATTTATTGCCTGTAATTTAAGCCAACTATTTGTATTTTCTACCATGGTTATGGAGTGGGAAGGAAAGATTGCTCTGGATTTCTGGATATTTAGTGGCTATTACTGTGTAACTTTAACAGTTGCTACTTTAAAGACAACATCTGGGCCCTGTATTATACACCAAACTCCAGACTTTCTTCAAACACTTCAATGCTTTCCTTTTTATTGCCTTTTAAGGCTGGAAGAACTCCACAAACAACTTATCTGATTAAGACTTTCTTTTAGCCAGGCCATCAAAATAGCTACCAAACAAAAAAAAGAAAATTTGGCTGCTACAAAATTTTCAGCTGCTGTATATCAGAGTAAACAACATTTCTTTCCACTTATCTTGTTGCCTACAAATATATTTATCTGTCCTTCATTTTTTCCCATGTAGAAGAGGAGTTCTCTGCGGCAAGATCATCTGTTTAGTTTGGGTTTAGCAAACTTTACAAAAGACATGCTTCATTCTGATTGAAGGCTTGAAGCAGAAGCATAGTGCAATTCTTGCAATTTTTTCAATGTTCTTCTCTATGATTTGTGTTTCTCTGTAAGGGAAATAATCCAAAATATTATTAGTAATATCTATGCCTATGAGCAATTTTGATGAAGTTATTAAGATACTCCTAATGGAATGACATTAATGTCACAAGCAAATTCACTGTTAGATTTATAAATGGGCATACATATATATATATATATATAAAATTTATGTATTTTTGAACAAGAGTCTGAATTTTTTTCAGCATGTGTTAAGTTTTGGTCCATTAACAGCCCTGCTAGTATAAATAAATGGTAATGATAATCAATTACTTTTTGCTGTCTGTCTTGAAATATTGCACAATAAACATATGAAAAAATAGTTTTCTGTGAATTTGGAATTATGTATTAGTAAATGTATTAAATGTATTAAAAAAGAGAATTTTTTATATTCTTAAAGATGTAATAAAGATTATCACAGTCACCTGAAAGCAACTCATACTATAACTTGACTCATTTAGTTGTATGAATAGGAAAATAATCCTCACTACTGGTTTGTCATGCAAAAATAAATGAATTTAAGCTGCTTCTAAAAAAATATGGGAAAGAGGTGTCAGCATTTTGTGAAATGTGAATGCTTCCTTGGAATAATAGGCACGTCAAACTGCTGTTTCCAGTAAAAGAAGTCATAGATAAAAGCCATCCTGTAATACATCACTGATAGTTTTGGCACACTGTGCTGGAGCCCAGATTAATTTTTGTGTGAGTGTGTGTGTATGTATAGATATGTATATACATATGCATATGTGTGTATCTATACATGTAAATATATGTATGTAATAGATACATATATATTAAAAAACAAGGACTTGATTCTGACTTTAATTATCTGCTTTCTGTGCTAGCATCTTAAATTTTCACAGTCTGAAAGGAAAACTGATTGACCCTCATGGTATTGCTAAGAATGTTTGGAGTAGTTTCATGTATGAATCATATGATGGGAAGACTCTGCCACAGCTTTTGCCTACACACACTATTAGGTTTAGTTCACTGCATTTTGGTTGTCTATCCAGGTTGTCCAGATTTTGATTTTCTCAGCCATATGTATTATTTAAAACTATTTGACAAAATCTGCAAAACATTGCCATCTCAAAAAGAAAAAAGAAAAGCTACAGGTGATTTGGTTTTTTTAATAAACATTCTGTCTATGAAGTATGCTTGTAATTACATTGGTTTGGGATTTATTGACAAATCATATGATTTTTATTTTTGTTTTCTGATGTCTTACTGTATGACA
Source organism: Acrocephalus scirpaceus scirpaceus (assembly GCA_910950805.1). Taxonomy (NCBI): domain Eukaryota; kingdom Metazoa; phylum Chordata; class Aves; order Passeriformes; family Sylviidae; genus Acrocephalus; species Acrocephalus scirpaceus. The sequence goes on along the minus strand of OU383775.1, from coordinate 106,944,427 downwards.
CATAATTTAGTTTCTGATTAGGAACCTCTTGTATGCCAGGAAATAATTTTAACCCAATATTCTTCCTTGCAAGCTCTTTCCATCAACATTACATCTGGTAGGTACCTTTACCAAATTCTTCTACCTTTACCAACTTTGGAAGCCCTTTTTGCTCCACCAGCTCTATTCATCCCTGTGTGAACACATGTGGAATGATAAGTTAACCAGGCCAAGTGAGTGTACTCCAGCTCTTAGCAGGTGAAACCTGTAATCCTGACATTTTCTGGTCTGAATAGAAAACCTAGGAGCTCAGTGCTCTGAGGTCATATAATAAGAGCTGGAAAGAGAGGATGTGTGTGATGAGGTGGTCAGTACCCAAGTGATGCTGATTGTGGATTCTGTGGTAGGATGCTGAGGATACATCCCTTGAAAAATCTGTTATTCAAAATAAGCAACGTGCAATAAGCATTTAAAAAAAATACTTGTCTGTCGGATGCATATATTCATATACACTTGCATAATCACACCCACATTTGAACTTGAAAGAATTGTTATAATAATAAATTTTTGGCCTACTCATTCTGCTTATTAAGAGTCCTTAATCTGATGAGAAATGAGATTTAGGGTTCAAATCAGATCACAATAGCTTTATTTTATCTTTATTGATCTATAATATAAAAGCAGAAGGGACAAATATCATAACATGTAAAAATGTTTCTGGACTCAGTAGTCACCCTGTTGATTTAATTAATCTCACTTAGGTACTACTATAATGGCACAGAAAGTGGTGGAAAGTTCAGAGACATTAATCTTATCTGTGCACAGGAACTCACTCTGAAAAAAGTAGATGAAGGAGGACTGCTGAATGCCGCTTCATTAGAAGAATTTTAAAATACAATTTGTCTTCATGAAAATGAGATTAAACATTTCCAGCTTTCCCTTGTGCCTCTTAGAAATTTTTTTAAGCAATAACCTTTGATGCAGAATAGTCTTTATGTTAGGACAGTAATTATTATAGAAGAGAGGTATGTCCTGGTCAATCTGTTTGTGAATCACAGCAGTGGAAAATCTTAGACTTGCAGATTCAAATTTCCTAAATATTATTATGTGATATCAGAAATAAAAATTCCTTTTAACTAACTTGGCTCTATATTCAGTAGATTACACAGAAGATTTTCATAGTGCTTAAGGCAAATGGTGCAGGTGGTGAGCTAAAACTTGATTAATCCTTGAAATTTATTTTAATGCAGGAATTAAAGAGGTTTTTTTCCTAATAGAATATTGGCTGTTAGAATAACTTTGTAATGGAATAATGGATACTCTTGCTGTTACTCATACCTTAATTCCAGACTTCCTAAGAGCTTTATCACAGGACTGTGCACAATGTGGAAGAAAAAATGAACTGAAAAGGTGCAGGTAGGACATCTGGAAATAGAGATCAAAACCTGTCTGGGCAAACACATCTTGCTGGGATAATGAGATTTCAAAAAATTGCACTGACTGATTGCTCATTTCCTGCCTTAACATGCATAACCCTTGGACATATAGGGATCTGAAGCCAAAGCCACTGAAGCCAATGGACAGATTCTCACTAATGAAAATATGTAATAGACTGGAACTTATATCAGAGTTTAAGAGGATGGTTGGTGGATTTGGCAGTGCTGGGTTAATGGTTGGATTCAGTGATCTTAGAGATATTTTCTAACCAGAGTGGTATTATGATTCTAAGAGCATGCCCTTGTCTGGCATGATAAAAGTTCCCTGTTTTCCACCTTACCTGCACTTGCTTGGATTGTCAGCCTTCTGCTCAGAGGTACTCTTTCCACATTAATCTGCCTGATTCCACTTACGGTGCCTCTAATAGAGATGCAGTGGAAGAAAAGGCTAAGAGAGGGGACACTAATCCAACTCCTCTACTGGAGTGGGCTTTTATGTCCTCTTTTGTTGTGTATTCTTTTTTTCTTGGGATTTTTCCATCTTTTGTATGCTCCCTTTTAGTGTACCAGTTCACAAAAAACCCAAACAAAACCAAATGAAAACACAAAACAAACAAACAAAACAAAACAAACCAACCACACTGGCTCTGCTTGGTATCTTCTCTATTCATTGTGCCTTTCCAGTGCATTCTACTTAACTATTCCCTACACCAGCTGAAGCCTTCTCTTCTAAAGGCCAGAGTCTCAATGCTGCTTCCCAGCCTTCCACTTCCCTCTTGATATCAACTCGTTTTGAAGCTCTTGTCCATGACCACTGTCACCCTGGTTGTCCCCATGTGTGCCAGCAGTGGGTCAGGTTCAGCATTATCCCTGACTGGCCCCTCAAACATTCATGTAAGGAAACTCAGTGGTGTGATCTAGGAGCCTCCTAAGCTATCTACCCAGTTCTAGGTTTTCTCCTTACAGATGCTGAGATGGTTCAAATTCCCTTGTAATGTGAGTGCCTGAGTGTAGTGGTGCATTGAGCTGCGCTCACAAGTTTTAAGTTTATATGACTAATTTCATTAAGTTGGAAAAATGGTTTGTTCCAGACCCCCCTGTTCATGGCTGCATTTGCAGTTGGTTTACCCCTTCCAGAAAGTGCTGTTCCCCTAGCAACCCTCCTGTCCGTCAAATGTATCCCTTCCCCCAGAGCCTGTCAGTCACTTAGGAGGCCTCTCCTCCTTCTGGAAAGCTCGGGGAAACCCGACTCCTGATTGGGACAGGTTCTGGAAATCCCCTACTCCCTTTCAAGGATTGGCCCTTTGTGTGTCACTCTACTCCCCAACTCCTCCCTTTGTACCCCCTATTGGTCAAATGTTTTTGTGCACGCCCCTTGGCGTCTATTCCTTATAAGCTCTTGCACCTCAGAAAAAAACGCTTTTTTTCTGAGGCTCTCCACGTGTAATAAAGCCTCACCCTGTTCTACCTCAGAAAAGAGTCTCCTTTTCTCCCTTCGCCAAAGCTGCGCTTCACATCCAGTGCTTGTGTGCCAAGGACCCACCGGGTGGGCATCTGCGGATCTGTCCAGCGGGGCCCTACCGAAAGCTGCGCACGCTTCCCGCCAGGGCGGCCGGGCAAAGCTGGGACCACTGGACAGTGGCCCACGAAGCGTGACCGCACCTGAGAGTGTGAGACTGCTGTTAATTGTTGAAATCCCCCATGTCCTCCTTGTGAAGCCGCTTATGATTTGTCACCATCTTAATATTCACTTTATGACATTTCATTGTTCTGCAGTTGTGGAAATCTGGTCTCAAAGGGTCCAAAATTTCAAAAAGGTAAGCTGCATTCTTCAGATTATTTCAGTGGGCTTTGAGTCAGGCTGCTCCAGACATCATAAACTGTACTGAACCTGAAATGAACCTGCCACACGCTATATTTTTAATATGACTGCCTCACTTATCTTACCTTCACTTAATTCTTCCTCTCCATCTCACTCCTAGAACTGTTTCCCCTATGTTTAAGCCTAGGCAGTGTTGGAAAGAAGGTGGGAAGATACTGCAAAAATTAATTCAAACTTTTAAGTACGGGAAATGGAGTGTAGTATTGAATAGACAAAAATTATTCTAGGCCTAGGCAGAAAGAATCTGAAAACAAGATGTAAGCAGCCATGCATAAAATGTCTGAAACCACAGAGGAAATAGCCGACAAGATGAGTGGTAACAAGGTGAGTAATGTATCAAACTGGAAAAAAAAAAATCCCTCTAGAGAAGACAAAATGGGTGGAGGAACAAAGTTACTGTATTTGTGAGAGTGTGTTTAATATACTCAGCTGCGTAAGACCTTCAAGGAAAAGATCACTGACACTATCAGAAAATTCACTGTTATTATGGACTAATGCTTCTATCAGACAAAGGACACAGTGAAATTACAAGTGTATCTTCTCCCTTTCTACACACCTCATAAAGTCTCCCCATGAAAAAGTTCTGCTGAATTGCTCAGGTCCAGAATCATCCAGGGAGTTCAAGAAAATGTAGCATGTAAGGAAGTGTCAGCCCACCTATGGAAGTGCTACAGACACACTGGAGATGGTGGGGAACTTCTCTGTGTTTGTTTGCAAGGAGAAAGGCAGCAAACAGGTGAGGATACTAAGACTTAGTAAAAACAGGAAGCCAAGTGAAGCACATATCTTTTCTTCTTTGCCCCATATCCTGCATTGTTATCTAAAATCATCTAATGTAGATTGTCTAAAGCTTAAGATGTTTTTTGTACAGTTATGCTCAACATTACACTATATAATATAACGTCTTCCACTAGTGCAGTCGTCTTGCTGTGTGCATTTGAGCTTCAGAAACTGTGAGGATTATGGCAGGAGCCCAAAGACTGTGTCAGCACTAAGATTACATCACACTGTTCATATATAATTTGCTTTGATTAGGGGCTGTTTCAAAGCTCCCAAGGTTTGACTCTTTGTAACGCCACATCTCTGAAATGAGTCAACATTTGTGAGAATTGTGACCCCTTGGTAATTATAAAATTAGGTTCAGAGCCACATTCATTACAGATTTCTCTTTCTCATAATTTAAAATGACTGATTTAGAAGTAAAGCAGGGTAGGAAACAGCTCACCTTAATCTTAGCTACTTTGAAGACTTCTGTTTCTAAGCTGTTCAGGAAATATTCAGAGGAGATATTCCACTCTTAAAGTAGGCTGCTAAATGTATTGGGTCTGGCTCTGAGAGTTAACTTTCTCCATGGTAGCCCTCATAGAGCTGTGGTTTGTATTGGTAGCTAGAAAAATGTTGATAACACACCAGTGTTCTGGCTACTGCTGAGGAGTCCTGGCAAGCATCAAGGCTGACCCCCCTCACCAGTGGGTTGGGGGTGGGCAAGATCTTGGAAGGGGACACAGGCAGGACAGCTGACCCAAACTGACCAAAGCGGTATTCCATACCATACGATGTCTGCTCACAGTCAGATCTAAGAGAAAAGGAGGAGGAGGGAGGACATTTGCCAGTATTATGTTTTTCTTCTGGAGCAACCACTACATGCACTGAAGCTCAGCTTACTAAGAAGTGGGTTGGACATTCCCTGCTGATGGGAGATAGAGAAAAAATACTTTGTTTTTCTTTACTTTCACATTGTGCCTTTGTTTATGCTTTATAAAGCTACCTTTATGTTGTCCTACTAATTTTTTCCTTCTAATTTTCTCCCCCACCTTGTTATGATGAGGAGAGAGTGATAGAGCAGCTTGATGGGTACCTGGCATCCAACCAAGGCAAATCCACTTCACTAAGTTAGTGAGTTGCCCTCTAGAAATGATGATTCTTCTCTGCTTTAAATATGGATCTAATTCATTAGGTCCCAACGTAAGGATCTCATATTAAAGACACTCATATTGAAGCAGAATTTTGTCTGACATTGAAATATCTACATTTGAGTGTCCACCATAATTCAGCACTGAAAAATACTACAAGTTGGAAGTCTTGTAAATCACAGAATTGTAGAGTATCCTGAGTTTGGAAGGGACCCACAAGGATCATCGGGTCCAGCCTGTGGCCCTGCATAAGTCACCCTCAATAATCACATCACGTCCTCACATGTGATTTCATACCATGAAATCAGTAAAGCCAGAAGAGAGATTTGTCTTAGACCAAGGAGATAAGTAAGAAGTAATTCATTGGTTCAGATGCCACGAGGTCACTGAGCTGGCTGCTCTGACACATGAGTTACAAAACTGCCCCAACATTCTGTTTTGACAGCTAAAGGCCATATAATATATTCCATAATGGTGCATAAAAATGGACACTTAGGTTCATGAAGCTGAATCTTGCCCCTAGCATCCCCCTAGAAATCTATATACAATCATTTTAAAGTAAGCATTTTAATCTCTGAGTAAATCCTCCCTCCCTTAAACTAAGGAAATAAATCTTGCTTTAAACCACCAAAATTAAGTTTAAGAACACAGCCTTGATTCTAAACTCTGGCATATATTTTGCTTACATAGCAGCATATTCCCTATAATTTTAGCTTATGATATAAACTGAAAGCCAAAATAACACCCGTATACTTCAAATTAAATTTATATGTAAAATGGGTAGCTAAATCCAAAGGGATGATGTCAAAATTCTCCTCAAACTGCTTAGATTCCTGAAATCTGAGTCCACATATACCCCTAAAATATACTGCTAATCACCATCACACTCTGAGACACAACTGTCCTGATATCACAAGACAAAGGAGCAGATCAAGCTTCATTTGAAATTAAAATGACAGTGGTGTGCTCCCAATCTTCAATGTGGCAAACCTACCTCTAGAAAGCACATTGTCATCAGAACATTCTCTTAAGGAAACATTGCCAGAAGGACAGTGAACAAGCTGGAAATCCATCTGCCAAAAAAGGCTTTGGGATTTTGTCAATGGTTTTTTCTTACTCTGCTGCAGATTGGCTGCAGGCACTCCATGATCTACATATTGTTTGCCTTCTGTCCATATGTCTGCCCTGTGGACAGCCTGAAGATTGACTGCAGAGAACTTTTCCAAATAGGTCTGCTGGCATGCTAGTGAGCAGTGGGCTCTACAGCATGTGTAGCCCTGTGCTCTGGATGTGGCTTCAGGCTTGCTTCAGGCTTGCTCCATAGAGACACGAATCTACTTGTGAAAAGTAGCCCCAGGTAGTGATAAGTGGCAGCATAGGCAAATTGGCTATCTAGTGTCATTTAGGATGCCCTAGAAGATCCCAGGCACCCACACGTGTCTGGAATTTACAGTATCCTTCTTGACCAGCCTCTGGGGGACAACTGGAAAACTTCATCACTCTTGAATAAAAACATTAGACATCTCTCCTCAGGCAATTATATTTCAAATGACCAAAGTTCTTAGAAGAGGTGGCATGTATTAAATTAACACACATATTTGAAGCCGTTACAGGAAGATGTCAACAACATGCTGTGACTCAAATCCGCTGCCTCATACTTAAAGGTGGATCTTAGTTTATTTTCTGCTGTCACCCCTGAGAGAAGATAACAAGGTCTACTAAGTTTTTTGGGGAGAGAGCGATAAAACAGAAACTTTAAAGCTTATGTCACCACCAGCCTTAAATACGCCATGAAACTCCTACACTTGGGTACTTATAAGGCAAAATGAGAAAGGTGGGCAGATCCCAGTATTTTTGAAATGTGTAGATATAACTGAAATTTAACATAGAAAATATAAGAACATTGGAATAATTTAATTGGAAAGTAATGTAGCTATCATAAACTAAGAAATAGCACAGCTGGAGGATTTTAAAAGTGATTTGGAAGCAAAATCCTCTCATTGAGTTAGAGAATAAAAATTCAGTTAGGGACCTTGTAGAATAGCAAAGCTGGTAGAGCTTCTATAGCTAAGGGCCTGTCAGCATTTCTATTACAAACCAGTACTTTCTGGGGATTATACTTCATCCAGAAGAGTTTGATGTGGAATGAACTTGGGATAAAATGTCTCAGCATTTGAGTAATGTAATGGTAACACTATTATTAAAAAAAAAATCTGTATTCACTTTGTAACTGTTGAATCTACCACATTGCTACACTACATATTTTGATTTAAAGATACCTGAGCTAATGCTGACCTAAGGAAATATGTCCATATAATAGAATTTAGGCAAAGATTTTAGGACGAAATAGCTCTTCTGGTATGATGTTATGCACAAGTTACTCAGCCAAAATTCTCAGCCTGGTTCCTTTCCTCAGGTGAGGTTTTTTTTTTTTTTTTTTCACCAGGGATATTTCCATTCTGTTCAACTTGCTCCTAACTCATCTCTGTAGCTCATCTGTGTTGCTCCTTACATGTGATCAGATAAGTGAGATTAAAAAAAAAAAAAATGCTTACCAGTAAAACAGTTATAAGGTTAACAGTCAAAAAACAAGTCCTGTCTGTTACAGATCTGTCTAGGGAATTAAAATGGAAAATTTAAGAGAAAATTACCACAGTGGGTAATTCCAATCCCATATTAATATCCTTTAGTCTTAGAAGGAATTTAGAGGTGTAAAACCTACTGTGCTCTTCTCTTTAGTTTTATAGCATCATAGAATCATGGAATGGTTTGGATTGGCAGGGGACCTTGAGGATCAGGTCACTGTTTCCAGTAAATTTTTCTTATCTCAACCAGTGACCTTTGCCTTTTGTGCCTTCAATTCTCTTGTCCAGACTGCTGCAGGGTGAGGGGAAGAAGGGAGGTGGAACGAGAAATGTGTGGTTTTAGTAGGAGTTTTAGTGTGGTTTTAGTGGGAGCACTGCATGGGAAAATACCATTCCTAAACCACAACAGGTCTGACCTTATATTCTAATTGTCAGTAGTTCATCATTTCACATGACAAAGCAAATAACTTGGTTGCCTTGGGAACAAGCATCAGTCTCACTGGATTTGGGGCAACTCTGTCATGGAACTTCAGCACTGGGGAGGGAGGGTTGCAGATACCATGATTAGTGACAAGATTATAAAAGGCAAAAGCAGAAGTACAAGAAGTATTTGAATACTGGATTATTTTTCTTGAAAAATAGAGATAGGATGTGGGAGGATGTGCTAAAGATTCTAAGAGCTTAAGGTCTATTCTTTCACCTCTTTGTATAATAAAGGTTAAAACTTTAAAATTTTGGAAGCTATTTAGAAATTTACTGAGGATGAAAGGTGAAAAGAGGAAAAGATGGATGGACTAAAAAGAGAAGGAAGACTTAGGAGAAAGTAAATAATTTCTACTGATGAGGAAAGTAGTTGCATGGAAAGATGTGATAACTTTACTACATTCCCCTTTGGGAAACAAAGTAGTTTGCTGTGGATTCATGACACAATGGTCAGAGAGGAAAAAGTTCTTTTTTTTTTTTACTTTTTCTTACTAGTATGCTATAGGTTAACTGAGAAGTAAACTCCTTTAACTATGAATTCAGTTTATTTACCAGAGATGGAATACCAAATATGATCTTATAGTAACTTCTTCATTCTCTTTTGCTTTGTCCATATGAATTTCTCATATCTTTTCTTTTCCAGAAATATTTTCACTTCCTGAACATATATGAAATATTCCAGGCTAATTGTTATCAGTTTTCCCAGGTAGGAAAAGAATTTCCAATCAAAGTTGTCACAATTGTTAGAGAAAGCACCATTTAAAAATAATAAATAATAATCTGACTTCAGACAAAATATCCTAGAATTAAGATTCTCTGGGAACCTTAAAATCACTCTGAGGTTGACAAAATAGCAATAAGCTGGGCTATATTACCCATGAAGCAGTCTCATCTCTGACTTTTATTCTTCCCAGCCTCACATCTCTGAATCCCAACACTTTCTTCACCCATAACTTATCACTATAATATTTGGGATGGCTTAAATAATGGTACATTAAACTCCGATTTCTTGGAGGGCATATAGCACCATTTTATTATAAAACACTTTCATACAGGGTTTCAGTACAATTGAACATGATTGGTCATTTGGAGCCTACACCTCTTTGTAAACATCTTTGCCAGTAAACAAGTTGGAAAAACAACAGGTGTAGGGACAAGAGAACATCTACAAGGACTGTTTTGGTACCTCCTTACAATTTCTCAGGCCAGAGTGGGAAAGTCATGTACTTGGCTTTCCCACAGGCTCAAGCTGCTGTCTGAAGCCTAAAAATCTTTTTTTTTGACCATCAGTTCCCACGATAACTAATATTAGCAAGTTCTTTTCTTGTTTAATACATTACATGTATAGTTTTCCCTAGAAAAAAAAAGTACTTTTTTTGCCAGACTGATAAAGCAACACTGCAAGTAAGGTGGTCTTACTGGGGGTTGGAGTGGGGGGGGGGAATGGGGGTGGCTATCTTGGTGGTGGGGTTTTCTTTGGAATTTTCGTTTTTGTTTTGGTTCTTTGGGATTTTTTTTGTTCTTTTTTTTAATTGGTGTATTTTTTTCTCTTTAAGGCGGGCTCACAAAAGCTTTTCTCTGTCAGAGTGCTTGTTAAAGGTCTACGTGTGGTTTCAGAGAATGGCATGAATAAAAAAATGAAAAGGAAAATCTATGTTTTGTTCCCACAGTAAGGAAGAACTAACCTTTTCTTGCTAACCTTTCTCTATTTTGAAGGTTAGTGACTAGCTGAAGTAGCTTGCAAGTGAGTGAAGTTGGATTCCTCCATGACCCGTTGGTAAGAACATGCACTACGAATACAGAATAATTACTTAGGTTTAAAGGTAGATTTCAGAGCAGCCAAGATTCCAAGTCATAAATTAGTGTTGGAAACTGGCACTTTCTAGCCTTCTCATTTAATTTTTAATATGTAAAATAAGAACATAATTTATTATCAGATTCAGCAAAACAATTATATTCCTCTGTGTACTGGCAGTTCGGCTAAGATGGGACAGATGCTCTTTCTGACCCCACTATGAAATAAGAAACAACACTGTAAAATGGCTCTTCTTCAGCTGTTGTATTTGTACCCCAAAAGTGGAACAATTTCCATAGAAGAAAGGAAGTGTACCATTTATGTACGTCTTCTCATTGCTGTGCTGTCTGCCTAGCCAGGAAAGATGTAAAATGAGAATACTCAAACACTTTTATGAAGAAAAGGACTTAAGACTATATTTAGCGTCTTCTGAATGACCATTGTAAATCTGGAAGTATTTTGCAAAAGATGATTGGAAACTCCTCATGGCTGATTCACTTCAGTTCGCCCTGGGAAGTCACTTGCTTAGGACTCTCCCTTCAGAAACACAGAATTCCTTCTATTTACTGTGGAGAGAGTAGAAACACTTAACGTGCTGCCCAGAGTGTGCCTCTGAGATAAGGTGCCCTGGCTCAGTACACAATGAACACACAGACAGAGTTACAGTGCCTAGAAGACCAAACACAAATTCAGATTAGAAATAAAGCCTATGAATCTAACAAACAGAACAATTGAACATGAGAAGAAGTTAACAAGGACTACTGTAGATTTTCCATCACTAGAAAGTTTAAAATCAATAGTGACTGTGTTCCTAAGACATATGCTCTAGTTCAAAACAACACTAATTCGCAGTCTTTATAATAGCCTGCATCATGCAGAAAAATACACTATTAAACCTCTTTTGGTTTTATACTCTGAATCTTTGAAGGCAGATGTTTCCATTAACTGGAAAAGTAGAAAAGAAGCTTTTGACAGTAAAAGCAGCAGTACATGAAAGCAGAGGTTTAAATAAGCATAAATTGGACAGTTCATCTGCTGTTTCCTCTGTACTAAACATATCAGAAAAGATGTTCATGTCCACTCTATGGAACATCTGTCCTTTACTGATCATGTTATACTCCTCATAAAGTGAGGAATATTCATCACCTCTGCCTGAGGGCAGAAGATAGCTTGTAGCTTGTCTCCAAAACCTAGAAAGCAAGTCCTTTTCCTTCCATCTCTCTCCTAAATAAATTTATTTGAAATGTATCATGAATGACAGAGAAGAAAATTATTAAAACGTGGAAGTTAGAAGTGACAAAAATTATTTCAAGATAGTATATTGAATATTCAAAAATATACTAATTCATAGGAAAATAATATTTTAAATTGCCTTGGAAGAGGGAAGGGAGAGATAAAATAAAAGAGGGAAAGAAGAGGGACAAAATGAAGGAAAACAACCTTGAATTCACAGTAGACTAAGATGAGGTTTTGCTAATTTGCAGAGGCCCTCAAAAGGCTGCCTACTGATGAAATAAATAAGTAATTTACATACAACCATCAACAACTCTATGAACACAGTGATGGGATCACCAGACTTTTAGCCTCCAAATTATAGAAGTGACAAGAATCCAGAAAACTATTTAGATTAAAACACCCCTTGACACAACAGATACCTGATCTTGCAGGTTTTGAGGAGGCGTTTGCTTTCTTTTATCAATGTCTATATGATAAAATCATATAGATCTGATGATATACCAGATTACAATTACCTGGAGAGATATTAGGAATTTTATAGATGATACAGCAAATATATTTTTATTCATTGCATAGCAGAAACAAATGTGTAAAGGATCTATTTCCAGGAAAAAAAGCAGAAGATATGATTATAACTCCTAAAAAGTAATAAAGTGCCAAGCCTGGTTCAGCATCGCATGTACATGAGAGCATTAGTGAAGAATTATTAGTCCCTGTGGAAAGTGGGTTTGGGTATATATTAAACTCAAGAGTCTGTCTAAAGAAAAGTTATTGTGCTCCAATTTAAAATCTATCTGTGTATTGTATTCCTAAATAGGTCTGGGAAGAAATTTTCCTATGAAATTATTTTTGATGGAAAACTAAGCTTATGAAGGAACAAAATACTACAAAATTGGAACTGCATTCAGTTTAAATAGCAATGAATTCAGAAAATTCAATTTTATATGACATGAACAAGGCCAATGACAAGATAGTAGTCAATTAGATAATATCTATATTGATAATCTCTGTTCCCTCTAAAAGGGGGTTATTCATTTTATGTTCTGCAAATTACTCCTTTAGAGCTGTACTATTTCAGGCAAAATTAAAAATAATTTTATATTAAAAGAAGTACTTTGGTTTCTTGACAAAATTCTTAAAAATCATCCCAAAATAGTCTTTTTTCTCCCCCTGCTCACTACCCTTCCAAAGTAGAACTATTCATACTTAATTTGGTGGGCATTTGCTTTCTTAAATTCTTTCCCTTGCATTTCCCTAGAATAAAAGAAAATACATAGTTCTAGTGCATGGTTTGAATACTGCTGTAGCCCAGACTTTGAAAACTTCTTTCCTCTATTTCCATTTTATCATGCTGAGTGTATACACAAAGCACAAGCTGTACTAGTGCTTGATTTAGGTTAAGGAAAAAAAAAATCCAGGTTAGCTGAAATAGGGGAAGCAGAATATTGCTTGTTGGATTGTCTGAACAGCACAATAGGTGCAGTCTTCCCCTCTGTGTCTGTGTGTGTGGCGCTTCAGCTCCTCAAAGAACACATTTCTTCTTCACAGAGAAAACAACTATTTTCTTCTCTGCAAGAAGAAAAGGTGGTGCAGAGGGAAGGTTACGCTTCAGGGAAGAAAAGTCTCTCCTCTCACTTGGAATAGTTTTGCAAAACCAGGTGAGAGTAGTTCATAATGCTTCAGTGTTAAACAAGTCAGCGAACTGCTGAGCTGCTTGGATGTTCATAAATCTCTGGGACCAGATGGGATCCATCCCAGGGTGATGAGGGAGCTGGCAGATGAGCTTGCGAAGCTGCGCTCCGTCACTTACCAACAGTCCTGGCTCACTGGTGAGGTTCCAGATGACTGGATGCTGGCTGATGTGATTCCCATTCATAAAAAGGGTAGAAAGGAGAATCCTGGCACTTATAGGCCAGTTAGCCTTCCCTCAGTACCTGGTAAGGTTATGGAACAGTTTATATTGAGTGTCATCCCACAGCACTTAACAGGATGGCCAGGCTATCAGACCCAGCCAGCAAGGGTTTAGGAGGGGTAGATCATATTTCATCTGGTTTCCTTTTATGACCAGGTGACCCACCTGGTGGATGTGGGAAAGGCTGTGGATGTTGTCTATTTGGACTTCAGCAAGGCCTTTGACACTGTCTCCCACAGCACACTCCTGGAAAAGCTGGCAGCCCATGGCTTGGACAGGAGCACTCTGTGCTGGGTTAGGAACTGGCTGGATGGCCGGGCCCAGAGCATGGAGGTGAACGGTGCTGAATCCAGCTGGGGGTCAGTCACCAGTGGTGTCCCTCAGGGTCTGTGCTGGGGCCAGCTCTGTTTAATATTTTTATTGATGACATGGATGAGGTAAATTTACATACTTTCATCAGTAAATTTGCAGATGACATTAGGCTGAGAGTGTGTGTCAATCTGTTGGAAGGTAGGAAGGCTCTGCAGAGAGACCTGGAACACTTGGATAGATGGGCAGAGTCCAATAAGATGAAGTTTAATAAGTCCAAGTGCCGAGTCCTGCACTTTGGCCACAATAACCCCCTGCAACATTATAGGCTGGGTGTGGCTGGACAGTGGCCAGGCAGAAAGGGACCTGGGGGTTCTGGTGACAGCAGCTGAACATGAGCCAGCAGTGTGCCCTGGTGGCCAAGAAGGCCAATGGCATCCTGGCCTGTATCAGGAATAGTGTGGCCAGCAGGAGCAGGGAGGTCATTCTTCCCCTATACTCGGCACTGGTGAGGCCACACCTTAAGTGCTGTGTCCAGCTCTGGCCCCTCAGTTCAGGAAGGACATTGAGACGCTTGAGCGCATCCAGAGGAGGCAATGAGGCTGGTGAGGGGCTTGGAATACAAACCCTGTGAGGAACAACTGAGGGAGCTGGGGTTGTTTAGCCTGGAGAAAAGGAGACTCAGGGGTGACCTTATCACTTTCTACAACTTCCTGAAAGATGGCTGTAGTTCGGTGTGGGTTGGTCTCTTTCTCCAGGCAGCAACTGACAGAACAAGAGAACACAGTCTTAATCTGCACCAAGGGAAATAAAGGTTGGATATTAGGAAAAAGTTTTTTCACAGAAAGAGTGATAAAGTGTTGGAATTGTCTGCCCAGGGAGGTGGTGGAGTGACCATCCCTGGATGTGTTTAAGGAAAGACTGGATGTGGCACTTGGTGTCATGGTTTACTTGAGGTGTTAGGGCTGGGTTGGATTCAACAATCTTAAAGGTTTCTTCCAACCTAGTGATTCTGTGATTCTGTGACTCTGATTCTGTGAGTTCATTTCTGAATACAGCTACTGGAGATGGAGGAGAGCAGCCTGTTGTTATTACATAAAAGCAGACAGGACCCACTTTCTGTGGGGCATACTAAGCATTATCTTTATTAAATATTGATTTAAAAATCTTTAAGTCACTAAGAGCTTGGAGACACTGAATAAATTACTTGCTAATCTAGAACAACTGGTTATGGTTGTAAATAGAATCAACAGAAATAATGTCAGGAGGTTTCTTTATGTTATGGATAAACAAAAAAACCAAAACTATTTTTAGGCTTAAACACTAAATTAAGTTTTGTAACTGGTGAACACACAACATTTTGCTAAATTCTCACCTCACATGAATAGTTATCTAAATTTAACTCATAAATTTATGTCAGTCTGGCTTTACCTCTCTGTGTAAGGTAGATTAATTTGATTAAAGATGAATTCTATTGCTGAAAAGTAAACACACTTGCCACTATCTTCAATATAACATTAAATTAAAGTAAGTTCTAACTTCCTTTTTTGCTCATGGTATGTTCTGGAGCAAGCTTTGGGTTATGCTGTCCACAATTTTTCTGTAGGGGCTTGCAAACTGGGACTAAGGCTCAGCATTGAAAGGCATCATTTTTGAGATCAATCAGAAATATTTTTCTAGTACTTCAATGAAAAAAAAAAATTGTAATGATCCAGAATTTCAGACAAAGCCCTCTCAAAGGTTACTTATTTCTGGGCTTACATATTCCATTCTTCATCTGGTTAAATTGTTAGCTGGTTCACCCATTTGTTAGGTGCTCTAATCAGCACTTCTCCTCAGATGCATTTTCACAGTAGCTTAATAACCTTCTTATTTCATTCTTCATCTTTGTAAGACAATAATATGTAAGTGCAGTTTCCAATCTTAAGTATACACATAAAAATAATTTCAAGGAAAGTTACAATTAGGATTTTGAATGTTTATTTAGGCTCCTTTACAGTAGAAAAAATCCTCAGTATTTATAGGTCCAACTTATGTCAGAAGCTCAGATTCCTCAAGGCAGTTGAATTTAAGAATATGTAAGACCTCTACACAAGGTCAACAAAAAAAATCCAAAATCTAAACCAAACCAAACCAAAAAGTAGGTAATTTAAGAGCTAAATACATTTGTACATGAGTTAATGTGAGAAAGCACTGTATTTCTTTTAGAGGAAACTTTCATCTTAACCTACCTGACTGAAAATAAAGACTTTATTCTACTGGTTTTATTGAAGATACTGTACATTTCTAGAAACCTATTGATAAAATTTTTCTTTTTCTTTTTATTTATTTAAACAAGAGTTCTAATTAATTATTTGACCTAGTCAGGAAAGAATATGTAAGTGCACATTTGGTGATATTCTAAAGAATATAATCTAGTTCAGTGTAAAGTCATAAGCCAAATACATGGATTACTTGTGAAATACATATATTATCTAGAAGGTGAGATTTACCTCTATTGAGATACCTATGAAGCCATTGATTTCAAAGTTAAATACATATTCACTTCTTAGCTCTAGTGAATTCAAAGGCATTTGGATCATCCCACATAAAAACTATATATTATTGTTATTTCTTCCCATTACCTGTGATCTCAGTGGGAACATAACTGCTAATGTATCTCTAACTTAGACTTGTAAGTGAATTCAGAATTTTATCACCTTCAGTACTGCAAGTGTTCCCATCAAGGTTGCTTTCTGTCGTGTCTGTATTCAGTGTGACTGTATTCAGTGTGCACAGTACTGCTGTGATAATGTGTCCTGAGATTCTGGTGCACTGCAAATAATTGGTTTTATGCTTATATTTTTCATGCCCTACAGTTTCTTTAGTTCCTGCCAGATCCTATTTGCCATTTTTTAATTTAATTTTTAATTAAACAAATGATAAAACAGCAAAGTCTTTTCTCTTCCTTTATAAAAGCCCCATATTAGTTGTTCTCCAATCTGCTTCATGAAAATTAGTGATTTCCACTAGTCTAGTAGCATTTTTGTATCTTTCTTATCTACCATTTTTTTGCATTTCTGACAGCATGGCATTTCTTCTATTTTGAGTCCATAATTCCTACAAAGCTCCTAGCACTTTAGACTGTCACTTCTGTATTTTATATTCATCTCTAGTGAATCTGGTTCATCCTCTAACATATGATTAGTAGTTTCTAGGTTCTGGCCACGTAAGATTCATTATAGATTTACATTATTTTTTCTGTGATGTCTCTTTCCCTTATCTTTTGTGAGTGAGTTTATGTACATCCATAATTAAACTTTCTGGGTAAAAGCAAGTTCCAAATTGAGATACATGTGTTTATGCATTTCTGTGTATATACTTATAGGATTCTTTGGGGCTTAATTCAAGTACATACAAAGAACCATCTGTGATCTGTAGGTGTGCCTTAGGTTGGGCCACACAAAGCAGTTAACTACACTGCAGGACTGTGAGACCCTCCTAGCCTTCCTGGAGTAGCAGCTGAAGGTCAGGTATATTCCTTAGAGCACCATAAATGATGTTGGGTGTCTACATTCAGGCAGTGGTGCCCAGGTGCAGCCAAGGCCTCTCACAGAGCACTTGAAATGGCAGGAGACTTATACCTGGAGGTGCATCCCTTCTCATTGGACACAGTGAAATGAGCTTATCTTGAAGGAGATCCCAGGTTTTGTCTGAATTATTTATTTTCCATTCGGTATAAAGGGAGGTTAGACATCCTATGCACTGGTTCACACCTGAATCTGTTCTTAATTTCTTTTCTCAGGTTTGCATTCCATTTAAAACTGGATAGTTTCTTTTGTAAATCTGTACATATCTCCTTTATCTCCGTTAATCTTCTTTCCATTTATTTTTAACTACAAAACTCATGATGGTGTCCTTATAGTGACTTACTCTCAGTGATATTTCCTTCTTCTGTTAATATAAGAGCTTTATCCAGGACACATTAGATAAATTTTCTGTTGTTTTTAGAGTAATGTGTTACATGAAAAAGCTGCTCCAGGACATTCTAGTTCACTTTCAGCCTGTTGTGCTGCTTCTACGATCATCAAGCTTGTTCACCTTAAATTCATGGTCTGTACCTTGCAAAAAATTATAAATTTAGGCTGGCTCCTCTGCCCAAATCTGTTATATCAATACTTACTGCCACAAAAATTCTATATATTTGTGATTCAATACTTTTTCACTGCCTTGACCATATGTTTCGTAATTAATACTGCATTTCCCAAGAACTGACTGTTTATCTGAACCAGAATAGCCTTGACATATCTTTATTACTTCATCAGAACTTAAGTATTATTAAAAGTTTATAGTATCACCTTGTAATATTTCTACAGTTTTCCTAGTCAACTATTTCACATAGGATAACCCCTTTCCCATGTAAATTTGCTATGCAAAAATAGTTCTACCACTATATCTTGTAGAGAAGTCAATAGTGGAAGTTTGTCAAACTCTGTACCTAAGTGTGGATTCCACCTCCTTCCCTGTGATCCCTGTTCAAATGTGGATTTTCATATTATTTTTTCATTTTTCTAAATAAAATCTGTGGTCTATTTTTCTAATTTTAAAATAATTTCATGCTGATGTTGTTTAAATCCACAACTATATGAATAATACATACCATTTCTGCATTTTCTGCTTTTATTCCTCCTTAGTCCTCACAAAACATGATGTGTTCTGTTGGGTGTCTAACAGATTTTTGGGAGCTCTGATTTACTAATTCCAGCAACATTTCTACTACTCTGAACCCCCTTCTTGTGGCTACTGGTATTATTACAACTACTACCACTGATACTTTGTGAAGAGGGAAAACACTTTTTATCTGTTTGAATGGGGACCAAGCAGCTAAAAGCAGAGCTGGTGTATTCTTGCTCACAAAGCTTCGGAAGGTCTAGAGATGGAAGACTGAGGGTGACATATTTGAATAAATCATCTGAGAAAATGAGTCCTCTTAGTGAAGTGAGCTGTATTGAATAAACAATGGAAGGAATGTAATGACTTGTTTGTTTTCATGAAACCCAAATTTTTGTTTCTGTTACTCATGACAGAGCTTTATAACTCACCTGAGAGGACAGGTGTCTCTTCTGTGTCTTCTTTAATAAGTATGACTGTGAGAAGGAGCTTGTTTTCACTGTATTTTTATCAAGGGAGGAAGAAATTGCTGGCTGCTACACTTTATCTGAAAAGTGTATTTAAAAAGCAAAAAACAACAAACTCATTAAAATTGTTGTTTTCTTAAGTGAAGAGGTAAGGCACTGGAACATGGCAATTATATTAAATGAGGTTACATTTAAAACTGTTTTGTGCTCTCACAGGAGAGATAGGGTTTTAAACCAAGTTCTGTAAATGGGCATTTTGAAACAGAAGACTTTTAAAAACTGTCACGCTTAATGATACCTACAACAGAATGCCAAGAAGAAGATAAAAGATCAACTCTGTTATTCCCACTTAGGCTCTTAGGAAGAGTTCTGCAAAGTGTCCTTCAATCTTTTAGAAATCTCTGAAAACTAGCACTAGCTGAAAAGTTTTGCACATTTAATAACATGAAATAGGCTTCAGTTAAACCAAAGTGTTCCTGAAAAAGTATCTACATTCATGAAAAACATATGCTTGTGTTTTCACGAAAATACATAAAACTGTAAATAGAATCTATTGTTAGTGGAAAAAAAATAGTGCATAGTATTTATTAGAAAGGAATATATAAATGAAAAATTCCAATCCAAAAAATGTCTCTCCCTATGATGTGCACACAAAAGAAAATTTTCTGATCAATATGTTCTAGAAATTTTTAGAAATTCTACATATAGTTAGAACTGGATATTGCTAGTTTAGCAGTGAACTGCTCCAGAGGAATGCCAGAAGATAATTAGAGCAATGATGAGATAATTATACCCTAGATGGGGTATTGATGGGTCCTAAAAAATCTCACGAAATTCGATAGAAATATTTCTGCTGAATTCTGATAATGTTTGATGAACTGCATTTTATCTTTATAAGAGTCTATTGGCCAAAGGTTTTAACACAACTGGAGAAACAGAATATTATCACAAGACAATTCTTATCATCACAACTTATTACTACAATTAGATAATGTTATTTAGAAGAACAATTTTATTTCTTTTTAATTTTAAGACAATGGCCATGAAAATTTGACATCTTGTTTTTGCCAGGAGTAAGAACAGAAAACTATTCAGATATGCAGACTTTACAATAGAAAGATTACATTTAGTGATTGTGTTGTTAAATGCAAATTTTCCACTCACTTCTAACCAGAGTATAAGAGAAAAGTTGAGATTAGTAGAGGCATATTATTTTGATTTATTGGCTCGCTGAGCTTATTCATTATTTGTGAATGATTATTTTTTGCTGCTACATAGTTCTAATTAATTGTTTGGGTACTAAGAAGGTTTTTGCATGAACATTTTTATCATCCTGTGTCACAAGAAATGAATTAGAAAATAAAATATTAATGAATAAATTTATTTCAGGGTTAACCTTGATGAAGGCAGCAGCCTTGTCAATTTCTTGTCCTGTTTTTAGTACGACAACACATCTGTTGTCAGAAAAAGCTTTACTTTTGCCATTCTGTTGTATATCCTAACTGATGAGGATTTTATGGTGTCATCAGGGATCTTCTTGAGCCTTTAGTTCACCATGAGTGTGGTGTGGCCCAAACAGAGACATGTCCGACAACACGTTACAAGGCAAACTTTATTAAGGCAGTAAGAAAGATCAGCAGCAGTGTGCCCATACTGCAGCTCATCCAAATCTCTGATAACAAACACAGGATCAAAAGCAAAGTCAGGGAAGGCTGCTGCAAACACTTGGTATCCTGGTCATCTGGCAGTCAATCAAGCAAATGCCTTTTAAATGCAAGAGTCATACCACCCCTTGGCTCCATCTTCGCCACTGTGATTTGAGAGAATGCTGTCAGCAGTGTGTTTGCTCTGACAATGTTGGTCAAGGGTCAGGCTGTCCCGGAGCAGGGTGCCAGGTGGTCAGACACTGGAGCAGGTTTCCCAGAGAAGATGTGGAGTCTCCATCCTTGAAGATGATGAAGTTTAATATCTGTCTGGGTACAGCCCTGGGCAACCTGGTCTAGATGACCCTGCTCTGATCACAGGGGTTTTGACTGAGTGATCTCCAGAAGTTGCTGTCAGCCTTAGCTGATTCTGTATTATTTTAAGTATGTCAAAATAAATTAGAAGACATGAGTCATGACTGAATATGAAAGTGGGAAAAAGGAAAAACACAGAGAGAAACTTAGCCAAAGATGACCAATGATTTGTATTCTCAGGGTTATTTAAGGAATCGAAAACTTTATCTCTAGAGATTTTCAACTTCTGTGATTGAAACTAGTGTTAATTAGATGTCTTAACACTATTAAGGCTCTCACCATTGCAAGACTAACTGATGAAACTTTCTTTAGTTTTACAGCGTTGTTTCCATTCCTTATTAAGACACCTGTTGCTTTGTTGTAAAAGCAGTGCAGCCTAATTTCCATATTTCTTCCTCCAGTGTAGACATCCCAGTCATGATTTACTGAGCCAGAAGAAGACATACCAGCATATCACAATGTGCTCTTATTCTGCAACTAGAAATTTTTATGCTCATGGGAAAAGGGTGTAGTGACATTACATTTTTTTAATTCTCTCTTTTCAAACATGATTTTATTAAGTTCCTTGTTGGACCACAGAGGGGCTTTGCCACCTCTTAAGGAGAAAAGTTTCCCTTTCATCTAATTTTCTGGTTTTCACAGCCTTTTATCAGGCACAGTTCAGGTCTGAGCAGTTGCTTTGCTAATCTACAGCAGTGGCCTGTATGTGCACAGGCTCCTCTGGCCATCTGAGCATGGATTCTTTGGTAGGAATGTGAATGAAGATGTCCATGGCTGATTTTTTTATGACACTATCATAGAGCACTATGACTCTACATTGCTGCAGATGGAACAGAAGATGCAGTCCTGGCAAGGGAAACACTGAAAGCCACAGGAAGGTTTCCATTACTTCTGAATTGTATGTGATCCAGAAGAACTGTGTGATCAAAAAAAAAAAAAAAAACCAAAAAACCCTGGGACTGAAAAAAAAAGATTAAGAACTCATCTCATCTATTCTGTAACCCCAATATAAGATTACCTGTCCTCAACTGTTCCTCACAGCTGCACTCTTTAAAACACAGCTTTCCTAAACTTAGTGACAGGACTCATAGATTTTCTTTCCTTGCAGTTGAAGCTGAATGTCTATTGAACCAACTTAAACCCATTACCCTTGCTGTAACCACAGGGGACCTGAACAGTCTAGTCTTTTACTCTCTACAGCTACTTTTTACGTTATTATGTGTGCTCTCAGTCTTCTCTTATACAAACTAAACTACTCCAATTGTTTCAAACTCTTCTCATCAGTTTTGCTTTCTAGATCACTGATAATTCCCGGTTGGTCTCCTTTAGATTCTTTTGATACTGGTCTGCACTTTTTCTGAAATGCAGTTCAGAAAATGAAGCACAGTGTGCTTGCTGGGACTGAGCACAGTATGCAGCACTGAGGAAAATGAAAGAGCTATTTCATATCGTACAAATGATATTGCTCTTTGCACACCTTAGAAAGTTGTACATCATTTTGTTCAATTTATTTTTAAGACCATTCCTCCAGCTTCTCAAGAAAATTCTGGTCTGGCTTTCCAATACATAAAGCAGGGAAAAAAGTTACTGAATCAGGACCCACTTTGTAGTAAAGGATCTTGGCCACTCAATAGATCACAAGCTGAACACAAGACATCAATATTAGGTGGTGCACATACACATAAGTGTGCATTCCACCCCAGTCACTACTGGAAATACAGCAGCAGCAGACCCAGAGGAATCCCTGTCAGAATTTTTATTGTTGTCTAATCTACTTTAGTTCTGGCCCAAAAAAGAAAATATTCTAGGTTTCCTCTTGAATGTGAAACAGATAAGACATTTTCTTGAATTTTTCTTTGCATTGGTATCCATATAATAGAAAGCTTCCTTTTTTTTTTTTTTTTTTTTTTTTTAATTTGGCAAACATAAAGCAAATTCAGTCTTGTTTTGCTGGCATTTTAAACAGATTTAGGTTTGTTCTGGCTGAGCTCTGAGATCAGCCTAGATCTGTGAAGATGTTTTTGCAGAGTTTTGAGACCAAACTGATAAACCATATCCAAAGTATCAGTCTGGACTGGGCACCCCTCTAGCTCTTTTCACAGTTTTTAATTTGTTCAGTGCAAAAACCAATTCAGTTTTGCCACTACTAAGGAAAAAAACAACAAAAATCCCTGCAAGGAAAAAAAGTAATGCTGTGATGCCTGTCACAGGGAAAAACTCTTCAGTTCATGTAGTTAAAGCAAGAATAGGATTGAAGCAGTTTATTGATTTATTAACAGCATGTAATTAACTTGCAATCAGTGAACTATGTATTCAGGATCTGTATCAGGAAAGGCAATCGACAAACCACAATAGTAGATACAGAATGTTAATGGACACCTGCAAATTTCCAAGCAATCTTATGAAACAAATCCCAAGAAGTTCTAGTCACCTGTGTGCTCCCAAACACATGAACATCCACATGGCTCCATGAATCCTCCCAGGACACACCTCACAGGCTGTGTCCAGCACGAGTTCCTTCATCCCCCCGCTTCCGAGGGAAATGCAGATGCTCCAGTACTACATGGGCCCGTGTTGCTCCTTGCAACCCCTGTGCATGTGACAGGAAGGAACCCCTGTGAGGCTCTACCTGCACTCCCAGGGATCCCTGCCCACTGTTCTTGGGGGCACACATGTATGTTTACCGGGAGATCCCCACTTGCATCCATCCCCCTTTACCAAGGAGGATTTTGTAGTGGTTAGTTGGCGTTCTGCTGGTGCTGGAAGGACATCAGCAACAATGCTCAAAGTGCTAATGTTTATTTACGCTGGGAAGGGATGCAACGAGACCAGACTTAAATTTTACTGATTTTGTGTAGGGGCCACACTTTCGTGATCATCTGTCCTTTGTGCATCTGAACTGATTACTCACTGACTATATTTTTGCCAGTCGCCGGTGTGGTGTTCAATAACATACTAAGTTGGCCCCTTTGCATTTCTTTATGGGATGTATTTGAAAGGAGCTTCTTTGTGGTTTTCATATGCATGTTTTTGGAGCAATGTTTCCTTTGTTTTTTAAAGAAGTGGGAGAAGAGACTGAGTAATGGTTTCCTTTTAACCCCCTGGAAATGGTTTAGGATCTATTCTTGTCATTGAAAGAAACTGCTTTAACTAACTCTTCTAATTCCTTCTAACTCCTCCCAGTTGTATTAGATCATACACAAATGCTGTGCTCAGTCATACTTCTGTGTTGGATTGTCTTACTGAAAATCATAAGATTATTGGGTATCCCTCTTTTTAATTTCTTTTTATTTTTATTGTGGAGGATTTCCAGAAGTATGGAACATTTTCTGGAGGGTGGGTTTTGTTGTTGTTTGTTTGTTTGTTTGTTTTGTTGGTTTGTTTTGGTTTTTTTTTTCTGGTGAAAATATATGTAGATATCCATTAACAAAAAGAAGCTTTTTTAGTGTGGAAAAAAGTAATTAAGAGCATTTTCACCTTCATTAGATCCTTCTTACCCTGCACCAGCACACCTGATTTTCTGATAGTGTTTTGATGTCTTTTGTTTTCTAGGTTTTCTTGTTTCAGCAAATATAATTTCTGCAGGTGTGCTACCTCTGAATTGTCAGGTTTTTACTTCTGCTCTACTCATATATTTTCTTTTCCTTCATTTTCAGTTAGAGGTCAGACAACATTATTGGCAACTTGCTGGACATACCATTGCAATTTTTTCAATCTTTCAAATCTACTCTGTATCAGCATTCTCCTCCCCATCAGCACTCAGGTTAGACTTTTGTGTACCAGACATCAAAAAGGAACCTGCTGGGCTTTTTATATTTTTGTAATGTTATTATCCATATGACGAGCAAGCCAGGGAATGTAGCCTTGGCTTAAGGCATTGCTTCACTTCATCTATTTTACAACTCTCAGCTTGTGATCATTTCACAGTATAATTAACAGGAATCATGCAGGATCACCTGGTGGATGATAACACTAGAATTTACTGTCAGTGAAAAATAAACATAGTAATCTGTAAAAGAAGGAAAGTTATTGTAAGACCTATTGAATGGTTTGATTTCTACCGAGAGAGAATCTCATAAGAGGGTTGGAAGTAGTCAGATGTTTGAAACTGCTCTAAAAAAGTGTCTTAGAAAGGCTAGTACCCTGCTGACCATGTGTGACTGAAAGTAATCTTCTGAGATTAGAGAAGTGAAGGGGTCTAAACCAATAAATGGCTCAATGATTTCAATCCTCACTGTTGTCATTAGAGTCAAGAGGTCAGTTAAACTCAGTATTTTACAAACTCAAGATCAAACTTGTGGAGAAAAATGCTGCCACTATATGAGACAAATTAAAAACTTGCATATTTAGGTTTGGTGGTAAAGGAACATGTTGGTGAAGATCCCCAAAAAAGTTTTATTTGGAGAGTCATGTCATCACTATAATACTAGTACTTTCTTGTATTAACACAGAAAATATTGGGAAACAAAATTCAAACATATTCACATAATTCTTAGAGACACAAGTGAGTGTATGCCTATGAAAACCTCTGCACAAATGCATGGAAAAAATCAGTCTCAAATATAAACACTTCACAGTCTAAATGAGTGTGCTGGTGTTGGCTGGGATAGAATTAATTTTCTTCACAGCAGCTTGTATGAGGTTGTACTTTGGATTTGTGGTGAAAGCAGGCTTGATAATGCAGGGCTGTTTCAGCAATTGGTGACCAGAGCTTATATGGCATCAAGGCCTCTCCTGCTGCTCTCACTGAGACTGCACAAGAATTTGGGAGAGGATACAGCCAGGCCAGCAGACCCCAGCTGACCAAAGGTATATCCCATACCATGTGACATTGTGCTCAGCAAGAAAAGCTCAAGCAAAGAATGAAGAAGGGAGGATGTCCAGAGTTATCAGCATTTGTCTTCCCAATTAATGCACAATGGAAACCTGATTTCCTGAGAATGGCTGGGCATCTGCCTGCTGATAGGAAGCTGTGAATTAATTCCTTGTTTTGCTTTGCTTGTGCATGTAGATTTTCCTTTATCTATTAAAACATCCTTACCTCAACCCATGAGTTTTCTGATTTTTGGCCACCTGATTCCCTCCAAATCTCACTGAAGGGGGGTCAGAAAGTGCCTGCATGGGGCTGAGCTTCCTACTGGGAATAAATCACAGCAATAAGGCAAACTAATGAAAGTTTGATTTATTGCTTTTTTAGATACAGGGAACTGAGACCTAAAAAGAACAAGTGTTTAAATTTAAGGACCTAGATACTTTGGTATGAAGATAAAATTAACAACATTCGATTTTATCTGGTCATGTGAGAAAGGAGAGAGCCACAAAATTTAACCTTTGAAGCAAGGAACAGTTTAAGACATTAAAAAAAACAAAGATACAAAATATGAAAAGGTAAAGAGTAGGCTGTTCCTCAATCCTTACATAACACATTTTCAGCAATAAATCACTGATTCATTGTGGGACATACAAACTCATTGAGCACCAGGATAACCACAGTGGATGAGTAAATCTCTGTTATCCTACAGACAGAAAGCCAGCACAGCAAAGAGCTGTTGCATTTGGATAGAAAGTCCTCTGTAGACCTGTAAGTTTTGCCTCCCAGATTTGGTACTGATGTATCTTGACTATCCTGGTGCTTTCACCTTTCATCTGCAGTATCTAATCTGGTCCAAAGGGACATTTAACAGTTTATAGCTACCACGGGTTGGGGCTGCTCCTCAGCTTTTGGCAGTGTAGTGCTAAGATAATAGGCTAGAGAATGGGGATTTATGTGAGTACACCTGCATGGACTGTGCTCATCCTAATCTGACAACTCTGGTTCAGAGAGACTCCTTGGGACATGGATCTGACTACAGATAAGCCCTGGTCCATGGTCTGTGCTGCTGCTGGCAGAGCCCTCAGTGGCCTTGTGTGGATGGCTGGTGTTGGGGTGGCAGAAAGAACATCCCCAGACAGGAGGACCCGTGACCCAGGGACAGCATCCACTCCTTTCCACAGAAGGGAGACAGATGTCTGGGCAAACCAGGGATCATCTGAGACAGTGTTGTCTCTCCAGAGAAATCCTCATTTGTTATGTATACTGCTAACTTTTAGCTGCACCTCTACCTAAAAAAAATAGCTGAATAGTCTTGCTAATCTTTTGGGGGACTTGGAGATTTAATCATCTTCTCAGCCAGCAGAGTTGTTTATTTTGAAAGGAGGATTTACCACCCTCAAGGATTTTCTGAGCTTTCCTATTTTTTTCTTTCAAAAGCTAGAGGCAATCATTCCTTCAATCAACATCCTTGTGGAGATACTGCCCCTCTCCTTTCATCCAATGTTTCAGGTTAATGGAGCACTGAAGATGTGGAAGACCTACATTCAATAATTACCTTTCTATGATAGGGTAGATGTTCCATTTTAAATGAAAGCTCCAAACAATAAGTCATAACTTAATTAGAAAGAAGCAGAAGTAATAGGAAAATTGTTCCTCCATGAGAGGTTGTTCCCTTTTATCTCTGAACTCCAAATTCATTTCAAAAAAGTGAAAGTGAGCTCTTTCCAAAGGGGAGCAGAAGTTTCTTTCATTAATAAGGGAAAGAGGAGAGCAATTTTCCAGTGCTGTTGTTTGCATATTTTAGGTAAAACATTAAACAAATAAATTAGTTAACTACCATTTCAGGAAATGTATTTGTATCCAGGTCTTCATGCTTAGAGTTATACATGCCCTATCTATGTTATTAAGCTTGCAAAGACAGGAAATTTTTCTTGCTCCTGGCCCCTTCAGTCTTTCAAGAGAGACTGAGAAACTAAATTCATTCCTGCTTCCTGGCTTTAAGATATACTTCAATTTCTCTGAGAGTTAGGGAATTTTAAACTCTTGAGACAAGGGAGGCCCCACCTTCAGTGACTATTTTAATCCTCGAGTGCATAGATAATCTATTAGGGAAACATTACATTCCCCTTTCCCTTTCCCTTTCCCTTTCCCTTTCCCTTTCCCTTTCCCTTTCCCTTTCCCTTTCCCTTTCCCTTTCCCTTTCCCCTTCCCTTTCCCCTTTGACTGCACTTTTGGTTTGGAGAAGGAATGATTTTTCTGGGGACATGAAAAGTTTCCGTTTCAGTCAATGTTTGAGTGTCCCTTTATGACCAGGATTTGGATACATCTGCAAACCCACAGGGCTATAAGAGTTTTGATAACTACAGCATCAGCAAAGACTTTAGGTGATTTTTAGAAACCTAACTTCATAAATGGGACTTGGTGGGATTTTTTTCCTGTTTGTAAGTAACTTAGAGAAAAGTCCTGAAGGAAAGCTAAGATATCAACAATTATAGCAAAATTTTCTTCATACCACTACCCAGATTTTCCCACCAGGAAATCTTTTTCTTTTCTATGATTTAATTATTGTTGACCCTAGACAAACCTAGACTAAATATGAATACAATATGCTGAAGCTCCAGTCCCAAATTTAAGTATTACTCTGTTAATCATTCTATCAATTGATGTTTCTTTTGCAAAATAACTTGATACAATTTGCCGAAGAATAAAACCCCAGAAAAAAAAAAAGAAGCAAAAGAAAAGGGAATATTTTGCTCAGACTAGTTTAGCATGGGCTATTTTCCCTTGGGAATTAGAATAAAAAAATTGTAAAATAGTGTTTATAATTATCACACTGGATAAAGGTCAAATAAAAGTCAAGCTTTATTATAATAGCTTTATTTCACATATTAAAGAGAAATCAATACAATTCATTAATAGTGATTTAGGGCTCTGGATCTCTCTGAAGTGCTTATAGGGTCCCGATTAACACAGTGTCTGAGCACTTACTAATCTTTATTGTATTTATCCTCCCAACACTGCTGCAAGCTACATTTCTAATCCTTATTTCATTTTGCATTGGAGCATATCCCAAAAGTTGTGGGGAATTGTAAATGAAGGAGAGAAATTAAACTATCCTGTGTCCTAGGACACTGTCATTACTTAATGTAATTAACTGTCATTAGTTAATCACTGAATCATACAATGGTGCACTAAAGGAGGTTGGAAAGAGCCTCAAGAAGTCCAATGCCCAGCTCAAAATGGGGTCATCTTTGGGGTCAGACTAGGTTTCTCAGGGATTAGCACAGCCAGATCTTGAAAATCCTCAAAGATGGACACTACACCTCATATCTGTCTATTTTATACCAAAGCCTGACTGTCCTAATTCAGAAAACCTCTACCAGTAGTAGGCTCTAGACTGATGACACTGTGTATGACATCCCATATTCTGTACAAGTTCTAAAAGTTTCATGTTATTTTCTCTCAGGGAATATAGTCAAAACATACTTATATATTTGCATGGAGCTCTAGTAAGAGACTGAGATTGATTTTTAACCCTGAAGTTAGAATTACTCATGTAGAAAGCTCAGGTTCACAGACTGAGAAGTAAAAAGATCAGTTTCAGCCATCCAAGTGTCATTGTGGCTAGAGTTCTCTTAATCCCAGGGAGAATTTTACAAGTCTCACAGCATGGCGACTTATGTCTATTTTATGCCATTCCACTCTTCATTAATTTAAGGTGGAGATGCAGCTCTCTGACTTCTCAAGATCCTTTCTGCAGAAACTTTTATTACCCCACTCCTGGCTTCCTTTCTCAGGGAGTAAAATTACACAGGGCAATTAAAGATGCTGAGATTTAACACTGAGCAGACCAACACTCAAGTACCCTGAGCTTTGTGCCAAAATGATTTGCCCATAGGGAGGAGCACTGCCCACCAAAGCTGTTTGGAGAAAGATGGTGTGG
Source organism: Acrocephalus scirpaceus scirpaceus (assembly GCA_910950805.1). NCBI lineage: Eukaryota > Metazoa > Chordata > Aves > Passeriformes > Sylviidae > Acrocephalus > Acrocephalus scirpaceus. Next base: position 106,915,006 of record OU383775.1, on the reverse strand, counting down.
TGTGCAGAAGATCATATTTCCCTGCAATTATGAGTCAGAAGTCTGACAGAGCAAAATCAGCTTTTGCTGCATCATGAAGACAAGGAACCCTCGGAATATGTGTTTGTGATAACTGTAAAATATTCAGACATCTTTTCCCCTTGCATCCTAAGTATATGCTACAACAAAGAGGAGGATGCTGAGGATTTATGACAACTTACCCTGGTGTGTGTGTAAATTTTTTAAACACCTCTATTACAAAGAAAAATGGATTGAAAACATTTTAGAAATTGAAGGAATATTTCTATTTCAAAATATATCCCTAAACATATGTCCTTCTATTTTGATTTTTACCATTAGAAGGATATGCAAGGAAAGGCAGAATACACACACAATGTGGACAAAAGGTGACAGTACTACCTTAGGAATTCTTTATACAAGAATGAGGTAGACCTTAAGATGGGTAGAATAGTTGCGAAAGAACAAACAGAGAATTTATTAACTTTAAGGTACACAGGTTCATAAGCCAATATGTCACTGAATTGTAATAGCAGCCAAAGAATAAAGAAATAAAATAAATAATAATAAAAAACCACACACAGCAAATGTCAATAATAAGAGGTGGACATATAAAACATAGGATTTAAAGCGACGAGCATCTCACCAAGAAGGCAAACAACAGCTTTGTGTAAATAATAAACTTGAGAAAAATGCACCACGATTCAGAACTACACCAAGAACAAAAATACCCACTCCACTGGGAGAAATGATTCAATTCGTATTTTGTTCTCAAAAAGTACACATTTTGGGGGGATAAAAAAATTAAATAAAAGAGGAAAAATATTATGAAATCTTGCTATACAAAGGAGTTTTCTGGAGCATGTATTCAGGATCCTCTGTTTTGGGACAATTTATATTTAGCTACAAAGTTTCAGAATGAGATTGCAAGAAAGTATTTGACATCTAGTCCACTGCTACTGGCCAGCATTTGGAATCAAGGTGCATTCTCAAAATTTGGAATTGAGCAGATTATAGATAAGATTTTGGGTACAAACCAGAAAAGAAGTCTGGCCCAGCGGTCTCAAATTTCACAGACAATATGCTAAGGGTCAGTCACAGTTCCTGCTTGGAGTTATTTTCCGTGTCATCTATGAGATCACCACACCTGTGACCCTGTTCACTCAACCAGCAGCTCTTAGCAAGACTTAACTGTTAAGAGCTTGGTTCCCAAACCATAGCCTGGGAGCTGAAAAAAAAATACAAAGACTTAGATAGAGATGAGTAGATCTAGGATGGTTCTGGAACTGTAATTAAACCAGAGAAAATCTAGCAGTGTTTTATCTAGCCCTAAAATTTTAAACATGTTAAACTAAGGTTCAGGAAGAAAAGATGGGTCATCCTGTACACAATATTCTTCTTTTCCTGAATTTGTACTTATTTTATATCCCATTGGCCAGACAGTTTTTCAGAAAGTTGCAGGTTTTTTTCTGCAGACAGTATGTTGCACACAAATGCAGTATTTTTTGATGATGCAGAAGATAGTAAGATCAAGACAGATTATTTTTTGCAGGGTAGAGGGTGAAAAGCAGTAGAACATGACCAGAGTTTCCTGTCAGCTCTGACAGGGTCAGACTTACTGGACTAGCAGAAAACAGTGAAAATTTAACATGTGAAATCCACCTTGAAGAGATGTTGACACAGCAAGGTGCACATAGAGATCAAAGGTAAGGTTCAGATAATCATTAATCTTGTCGCAGTAAGCAATGGAAGGATGCAAAGGCTCCCAGAAAGTAAAAACAAAACAAAATATTTCCTCTGCAGCAGAATGCTACAAAAATGTCCAGGGAGACAGAAGTGGGTTCTGTTCTAAATGTAGGGTCTGGGAAGCCAAAGGAGTTGATTAGTAAATCCACAATCATGAATGACCATGAAATATGTGTCATCCAGAGACTCTACTGAGAAGAAAACTGACATCACCTTTTCACACCAATACAGCCAAAATTGGAAATAAATGATTTATGTATCTTTACTTGAAAAGGATTCCACAATTCTCAAGAAATGCAGAACTATTAAGCTTTAGTATATGGAGAAAAAATCCTTTATTTACAACAAACTAGAGTCCGATGGAGTTGGCCATAAAATACTAACGTTTTAATAAAAAGGATAAAGGCAATAGATTATGTTTATGACTGTATTGAATTAACCAGGTGGTGGTCTATGGCATATATGGTATTATAAATATGTTGTATGTTACAGAAATATACAGAATCACACAACCATAGAATAGTTTGGGATTGGAAGGAATGCCAAAGATAAAGTTCACACCCTCCAGCCATGGGAAGGGACACCTTCCACTAGACCAGGTTGCTGAAAGCCCCATCCAGATGTCTTGGACATCTTAGGGAGGTGTTCTGCAACCTCTCTGGGCAACCTGTGCCAGCGCATCGTCACCCCCACAGGAAAGAATTTCTTCCTAATATCGAATCTACACCTGCCCTTGGTCAGTTTAGAGTGGACTATTGATTACACCAATGGTTAACAACTCTTATTGTGAATTTTTGTCTAATTTAAATTTCCCTTGTTTCATCTTGTTCTCATCACCTCTTGTCCATCAACTGTGCACCACTGAGAAGAGCTTGGTGCTGTTTTTTCTACAATCCATAATTAGGTAGTAGAAGAGAGTGATTAGATTACCCATTAAATTTCTCTCCTTCAGACTAAAGAGATCCAGTTTCCTCAGACTTTAGGCCATGTACTAAAACCTCCTAAACACAGAGCCCCCCACATATACACATTTTTCCTACCAAATCTCAAGTTAAAAGGTGGATCGGGACCTGATTGAAACTTGGTGGTTACTAACATAGGCTTCAGCATTTGACTGAAGTGCTAATGAGCAGCATATATTATACAGAAGGCTACATATTCATATACAGGTATATGAATATCTTAATACATTCATATAAAGTTAAAATTAACAGTTTAATCTGGTTCTACTGCAAAGCATAATATAAAAAGTAAATCTCAACCTCTACTAGCTACCCAGAAAAAGAATAGGCTATTTTTCAGTTGCATTCCTACGTAATATCTAAGATGCTACAAGGAAAATATATTTGAGGGATGTACCAAGATTTTTATAAATGGAAATACTTTAAGAAAATTTCATTCATTTACAATAATACAATATTGTTTGAGCTGTTAAAATTGTTAGCAATGCTCTTTACTCTCTTAAGTTTCATCAGATAGCTGAAGAAATTTTAAGACTCAAAATCTGGTCTAGCAAGAGAAATTAACATTTTTGATGTTTGGAAAATCTTTTTGTGCTTCTCCTTGATCTTTGTTCTCACTTTCTTGATAAAATCTAAGTAGAAGATAATGATTTCCAAAGTAATGATCACCATGTGACATCTACAGTGAGTTAACAAAAATAAAATCTCACAGTGGCCCATGGAGTGACAAGACAACCATCTCTCTCATATGATCTAGTGGGCTTGTGGAGAGCAGTGTCAATAAAGTGTCTCCCAAAAAGAGTGTTAAAAATAAAATTTTTCTCTTAAGCTTTTAGTGCAGGTAAAATACAGAATGTAAATAATGATGTACAAGTTGTTAATTAGGAAACTGATGTCAAGAACATTAAAAACTTAAAGAAAACCTTAAAAATTGGTGTTGAGTCTTGCAGACTTGGACACAACATGGGTAAGATACCAAAAATTGCCATGTTTTGAGTTCAAGGAATTGTGACTAATTCTTCAGAATCAAAACAGCTTGTTGACAAAGTAAAATCCCAGTATCACAGGATATGTCTCTGATGTGATGTTCTTTGGCTAGAGAGAGAGACACACTGTGGAAGGATGGATATCATTGCCTCAGAGCCATGGAAAAGGCATCAGAAGCTTTATACTCTCTTTCACAGAACACTTTGTGGTAGCAGGGCTGAAGTCAGTACCCAGGGCCTAGGTCAGTACCAGGACCTAAATTTGTGGAGAATAAATGACCTGCTGCCACTTGGAAGCACCATTCCCCATACACTGGGAGCAGCAATTATGTTGTCTCAGCTCCAACTTATAGTAGAGATTTTCTGAATATTAGTTAGCGGATGGTGTGTGATTTTGAAATATTTTCAAAATATTTCAATAAACACTTTAAAAACAATAAAACAATAAACACTTTCCCCAGTATTTATTGTTGTCTGTTAACAGCCTTTGTACCACTGGTGACAGAAGAGGCTGGTAAGGGCACCTTCAGGTGCTGGTTCTGACTGCTGGCTGGAGCCACTCTCCATTGCAAAAGGCCTTGTGTTTCATGGAACATGAAGAGCATCCATCAGGTTCATTTGGAATCTCTAAACATTGCTAGAATTACTGAGAAAGGGAGCAAAATGCAACTAAATCCAAGTCTTTGACCAGTGCTTAAACTGTTACATAAACCTTCCTGCCTTTGGGCTTTCAAAGTGATGCCTAGCTGGAGCTTGATAGGACAGCACTTCTGTAGGTACTTGTTTTTGTATTACCCTGATTTACCATGTGAAGAGACAACATAAAGTCCCTGCTTTTCCACTCATACAGAGGAAAAGGTTTTCCAGGAAACTATGCTTGGTGAAAACGTGGGAATAATAACTATTGGCCCCCTTTTCCCATGGATAAGGGAATAGAATAAGGACTTTGTCTAGACAAACAGAGTACTAATGAATACAACAAACTAGAAGAAAAACAAGCACAGAACTGGCAGTTAATTAATTTCTGTATTTCCAGCTCAAGTGTCCAATGGGACAAAATAACTAATCATTATTGTTTTGTTGTTTAGGATTAGACATATGTGCAAATACTTGATTTGGTGGCAAATTTTTTTGATTTATGTTTTAGTGAAGATAAATGTTATAACTTCAAAATTAGGTAGTATTATGGAAACAGATGGGATTTGAAATGAACAACAATAAAGTTAAGTTCCAGCATAGAAAGACTGCATGTCAGCTCTCTAGCTGAACTTTTCAAGATCATTATTAAGAATTACAACATTCTTAAATATGCAATCTTATTGCATCAAAATTTCCTGTGGGCATCCTCTTCAATCCAAGCTTCATGGATCAAGTACTGGTTTGTATAAGAACCCTGCTGTTATTGAACAAAAAGTACAAGTGAAAAATGCAAAATTCTGCCTCTGATGGTCTAACCTAAAGCAAGACTGTCTCTCCATTGATGTCAGGGCTTATCTTTCCACTTGACTATGCTTATTGAATTAAACTGAACCACAAAATGAAAGGATCTGTGCATGAAACACTGATTTTGTTTACACGGCTGGAAGAAAATCAGTCCCACTGGGTTCTCCTCAGATTTTTTTAACCCCCATTCTACACACCAGAAAATGGTGTTTAGCTTCAGTCACACAAGCACACCCATTATTTAAAGATATTGTTCAGGACTCCAGGGCAAGAAAAAAAAGGAAAAGGTCTGTGGAGAAAGGTTTTCTAGGTTCTCAGTCCATGGAAAAGACTGCAGGTCATATTTATCATTTTTTTAAGCACAAAATTTGCAAAAGCATCAAATCTGTGTTTTAGTAGCTATCAGACTTGATGCAAATCAACTTTATCATATGCAGCCACCCTTGAACTTTCCCAAAAGTAAGAAATTGGAAGAGAGCATAATTTCCTAAGATTATATCTTTGGACTGCTGGGAAATATGACAATTATGTTCTTTGGCCCTTTCCTGACAGTAGTAGCAGCAAAAGCCTTTCATGAATCTGGTATCATAGACACAAATACAAGTATCACCCACATTGCAAAATACTGAAGTAAAATTACATCTTATGGACAAAAATAAGAAACCCTGAACTGGTAAATTACTAGAATTGTGAAAGATTAACAACAACAATAACTAAAGATTAAAAAAAAAAAAAAAGAAGGAAAAACCTAGCTCTTTAACCTAGTCATATAGGAGCTATTTTTGAAAGGATAGAAATACATGTAAGAAACAGATCAAAACATATCTCTGAAAGAAGATCTCATTCTATAGGAAATAATCCTACTGGCAAATCAAATATATCTGAGTAATATTTCAAGAATAATTTCAAGCTTTAAATTACTTACTAGTCATCTTGTAGTTGTTTGAAATATATCTTAGCTAGATCCACAGTTTGAAAACTACCACAAGGCAAAATACCTACAGATGCTTGAAGAACAATTGAATATTTCATGTCTCTCTCTCTATATTTATGTGTATTTATAATGTGGGTTTCAACTGATAGAAAATCTCAATGTACTCTTCCTGGCAGAAATGAGCCAAGATATTTTAGCTTCCAAAAGCCTTAACTTTCCTTACTACATTTTAAAATATAGTTTCTTCATCACCAAGTTCATAGAGCTTGTTCTGATTTCCAAAGAATTATTTTGGAAGCTTTTTGTGAAACAATTTTTATTTCTTGTTCTTCTGTTTTTATCATAAGTGATATTAAAGTCTTCCTTTGTCCCTATTTACTATTTGCAATTACAGTATTGCAATTATATCCAGAAGTCCCAATTATAAACATATAAAACCCAATAACATCCTACATGTTGAACACATATTTTAAAATTATGCCTGACCCAGAGGATTTGCAGACCAGATACTTTTATTGTGTTTAAGACACTTTATATACATTAGCTGGAAGATGATATTAGTCTGTATTATACTATTGATTGAAGTATTGCTTAGAACAAGTAATTTTGTTCTCCTATTTTTTCTCAAGACCTGGAATGAGAATAGCGTAATATTAACTCCTCTTCCCCAGGAGAGTGAAAGAAAAAATCACTACTGAATTCCTGTCTAGAGATTTCAACTTGCTAAAAAAGGTATAAATTTTAGGGTTTCTGACTATTAAGAGTTAATAAACATCTGTCAAAACAACTCATATGAGGCATGGATGAAAAAACCCCAATAATTATATTTTGTCATATGTTGAAGTTTTTGAATTTCTTTTTGTTCTATATGTTTATAATGTCTTCTTTTCTTCAAATAATAGAGCTATTCAAAAGCCATGGGGTTTGAATCTCAGTAAACTGTGCTTCAGGTAGGTCTTGCTATTGTTCTTTTCCACAATTTTCTTTACCTCAAAACCTGTCATAAGAACGAATATTACCTCTTGAAATTACATTCCTCTGAGTATTTGTACTATTTGATTTATATATTTCTATTATTTTTTCAGTTTATTTCCTTCTTGACTGGACAAAATTTTCCTGTAATCTAATTACAAAATCTGTAGTCTTCAGCTGACTCCAGATGCACCACATCTTTGTTTATCTCCCTGTGTATTTTTTGTTCTACTGCATTTATAAAAAGAATCACATTTATATTAAGGACAGGATATGCTGTGTTTTGCTTTGAATAGGTTTTTTGTAGCCTAATAATCCTGTGAATTACCAATATGCTGCAAAGCAAGAGGAAAATGTGATTGTAAAGGGCATGATGGTGATTCAATTGGGTTTGTGGTCATAATGCATCCTTTGCAAATGGCATTTCAGCCTTTGTTCTGTCTTTATATGTATTATCTACTTGTTCTGTATATCCAGACAATCTCTTCTGTAGCAGCTGTGCACTTTTTCTTTCATAAGAATGGTAATCACCCAAGTTTGGAGTTTGTTAGGGACAATGTGGTTTTTTGTGTGATCCCTCTCTTGCCAGCAGCCTGGTGAGGGAGCACTAAATTCACATCCATCCCACTACCCCAGCATGAAGGACTTGTGTGGTCCCACTTCCCCCTATATCTACTTCTTGTTGATTACTGTCTTGTATTTATAGACAGCTCAGCTCACCTTGCCTCAATGTATATTTTCCTCCTTCTCCAACAAAAAGTTTATGTTTATGCAACTTGCTTCTTTCTGTCTGAATTAAATCAAAATGCTTAAATACTGACATAGTCTATATGTTTGAGGGATAAAAAGGGATGTCTCCAAGAATTGATGTTAAGCTAGAAATCATCCCTCCTTTGACTGTAGATGGAGTCCATATAAGCTCCTTACTGTAGAACTACAATGTAAATGAGCAATGCTGATTCACATATCCTCTTCCCTTATTGTATTTCAAAAATGCATTTTAAAAGTTGCATTTGGAGTTCTTTTCTGCACCTCAGTCCTTGAGACACTGTTTATACATTTAGGTAAATTCTTATCTGAACCTGAGAAATAAATATGCTGAGTTCCTATGGGCTTTACTCTTATTCACCTTTCCCTTGCCATTGCATGGCACCATCTCATTTTCTGTACAGCCTCAGGCAGTGGTGACAAAGCAGCTCTAGGCAGACAAAAGTCACTGTTTTGTTAATGTGACTGAGGATGTTGATAAAGAAAAACAACTGGAATAGGGGCAGTCTCTCACAGCAGTTACTTCAGAGGCTGGGAAGATATTCACCACTCAGTGGTAAAATCTCTTTTTTTTTTTTTTTTGTTGAGAGGACTTTTTAGTTTATTTTATTTTTCTTGAAACGAGTGATTTAACATATCCTGAAGTTTCTGCATCAGGTTTTGTGTGGTCTGATGACTGGATAGAAACTGCTGTGTTGCAGTGCTCCTGTCATATGGTATCAGACATTTTTCTTTTCTTGGTCTGCTTGTAGGGGCTATGGATGCTTTTAATTTGCTCCTCTCATTGCAAGAAAGTGGCTTATTTCAACTCAATATTCAGCAGTACAATACTTGAAAAGGTATTTTAATAAATAGCATATGCTGGTTTTCATCATTTCTAGTTCAGCCTTTCAATTAGCACAGCTGTGTGGACAAGCCAAGGTGAAAAAGACACAGAATGAATAAGGAAACTGGGTTAGTCCTGCAGCTTCCACTAGCTATTTTTAATCAAATAAGCATGATTATATGGAGGAACAAAACTCATTGATTAGGTCTATTTAGTAGCTAAAAACCTTTACAACTTTTTCACCGTGGAACAGTAATGTACAAGGAGCAAATTGGCTTCCTGTTCTTGCAATAGGTGAAAATATGAATGTTGAGTTGGAGCACAGTGTTATTTATGCACTAATATCAAAATTACAGCTATGTGCTGCGTGTGACACTTCACAGTTGGAAATCAAATTATACTCCTGCTGGAGTATTGGCACATTGGTATCAGCTATAGCAGCTGCTTTGCCTTCTCTGACTTTTCTTACTGTTGCTGCTAATGAAAAAGGAGGCTGCTGTCGCTGCTCTTAACAGCACTGTTTTTCTCTTCACTTGAAAAGCAAGCAGACAGTCTGAGTCTTCTCAAGGCAGAATAGGAAAGGTACATTTAATTGCTGCTGAAATGCTTGTACAAAAGGTCACCAAACAATATAAGTTCTTATTTAGTACTGAACTTTGAAGTGAAGAATTATGGATTGCTCGAAGAGATCCAGCAGTTAGATTATGTACCAGATCTTCAGTACATGGAAAAGAAGGAGAGAAAGAGAGCTAAATTTGGTGGGAGTTTCCCAGCAGGCCAGGAACAAGCTTGGCATCCATCTGTAATGGAGGTGTTTGTGAGGCCTGTTTAGGGAAATCATTGCAATCCCTCATCTGTGTCCTCGTACAGGTACAGAGGGAGGAGCACTGAGGGACTGACTATGCAGCAGCTGTTGGTATTAAACCCAAAAGAGTTATGTATTGACAAATACACAGATTCTCAAAGGTGGCATGAGGCATTAACTTACAAGTACCTAAATAAGGCTTCTAAACACATTCTGGCCCAAGGGAGCAGTGAATATGAAGAAAGTCACTGTCCCATTAAGTAAATTCCAAACCTTCTGGTTAAATGAATTATTAATAAAAAACATGGACTGACTTCATCTTGCAAACAATCTCAAAAGATAAATTAAATTTCTTTACAAATATGTAATTTAAAATTCATGTCGAACATAAAAGGAAACCTTACCTGAGGGATTTTGTCTCCTTCACATTAATTTAAAAAAATCTGTATAATCAATATCATGACAACACAAATTTTGTCTTTTGACATTGAAATTTTATCTTGAATTAAGGAAAGATTTATTATTATTATTTTACTATGTTTAATATATGTCTTTGTCTCTGAGATACCTTTATTCTATTGCCATTGCTTTTATTTTCCTTAGGAGTCGAGAGACAAGTGACATATGATTAGCATTGCATGTTTGCTGTAGTGAAAGTATATTTTCAGAAATAAAAGGCTTATTTTATTTCCGGAGTAAATCAATCCCGCAGCCTCTCCAACTCACTGAGTTTTTTCTTTCTTCTTTACGTATTTTCCCTACTTGAGGGTTTTGTGATGTGTACTGTATCTTGGCAACATGCAGAGAGAGAAAGGTGAGGTCTTAGCTTGGTAGGAAAAAAGCTGTAATCATTGGCAATGTTCTGATTTGCATCGAGTACTTAATATAGGAAATTGAGATGGCTCTTCCTATTTATTCACCATCCCATCTGCCATCAACAGATAGGTTGATATTCCTGCTTGTAGACATGGCAGACACATTTAGCAGTAGTACAGTGCCTGCTTTGTATTAGGGAACCCAAACCGGGTTATGCCTAGAATTTTGTATATCCACATATTTTGCACATGATATGTATTAAACATGACTTTTTCTCATCTTCTTTTTAACCCAACTAATACAGATTTGAGAATATAGAATCAAGAATACATTGTATTTAATTACAGGTCTTAATCCTTTCTGATGACTGATCTGGACTTTAGTTCTACCAATTATTTTAGTAGAATATTTCAATCCTTATGAGCTTCACATTTGCAGCTCTCTGCCATTAGATCCACTTTGATGAGTGGGCAATTCATCTTGATCTATGCTTGATAAAGTCATACAGTTTATAAGTGGATAAAATCAGCTCCCTATATGCAAACTATCCCCAATAAAACCTTTTCAGGCATGAGCAGACTCATGAGACAACCACATGAAAAACAACTTCCCTTTCATTCTGTTGAGGTGGATATAAAAGGAATCTTCTGGAAAATGTGTAGAAAATAGGAGGATGGATTTTAACTATGGTGAGGAAGAAAGGTTTCAAATGAAATTCACATTTGCTCAAACCTTTATGTTAGATCTAAACCAAACTCAGTCCCTACAGCTGATAAAAGGGTCTATATTTCTAGAACCCAAAGAGTTAACTCTGCAGAAAACTTCTTTATTCCTCTCTTATTTTTCTCTATTATTCCTGTCTTCCCCAACTTGAATAAACAGTTTCCAAGCAGAGAGTAATATTAAAGCACTGGTCAACTAAATAGCTTTATCAGCATCTACTTCCCCTTACACCCAGGAGAATGACTCTAGGTGTATATTCTAGAGAGCTTGTTGATCTTTTTAATGTTAATTAGCCTTTGATTAGAATCCAAGAATCAAGGTAACAGGACCAGATTTTCCCACCATTGATTGATGAATTAATTACAGGCATCTATATGGAATTTACTGCTGGAAGTGTGCCATGTTGATTGTCCTTTAGCATTTTGAAGGAACATTTTCAGCGTTATCAATCAAAATTGTTGTACAAGATTAAGTCTTTAGGACATGGTTTGAGTCATGGGCAGGTGTCTGAAAAGACAAGCTCCTCTGGGGGAATCAGACTCCAGTACAGGAAAGAAATAAACTTGCAGAAACCCTTGCAGTGACCTGATTTTTAGAATGGATGAAAACCTACTGCTCTAAGTGATTTTAGCACTGCATTTTGGATACTCACCTAGAGAAAACAGCCCCAAGCACATGCTAAAGCACGATGAGAACAAAGCGTGTACAATTACATGAAGCAAACACCTCTATTGCTGCATCCTGTACTGGTCTAAGGTCACATAGTTCCATCAAAGTTATGGATGCTTTGACAATTTATGCAAGACAATAAGCTTGCTTTATCAATTTTCCTGCTTGAAATTAATCCATAGGTATTCCATCATTCAGCAGTACTTTTTTTTTTTTCATTATACCTTTTCTGACACAATTACTAATTGCCTCTAGATAATAGAAAAAATTTAAGAAAAGGTTATAAGCTGAAAAGAGTGCAGGAATGATTTTTTCTTCCAAAGGTGATAAAGACAGAATAATTTACACCGAGAGGCAAAACAAAAGCTACATGACTGTTTTTAAAATTGCACATGTGGTTTTTCCATTTTAGAATAAAAAGCTGTATCAGCAGGTGCTAATCTTGTACAAATAACATGCATCTTGTCACAATAGGATTGATTTGACTGGCATGGATAAACAGTCAGACCTAAATCTAATCTTATAAAATAAATGAAATCATTATTAAATGATAGGTGGATACATCATGGGTTAAAAACTTGGTGAAAAAGGTTCTTCTGCTGCTGCTTTTCAAAAAAGCCCCATAATGTTCTATAAAGTTGCCAGAAGAATGGTACTTTTTTCTTACTTGATTTTGTCTGGCTGTGACAGTCCCATTCTTGATATGACTACAAATATTTTTAGTATCCTCATAGGATATTTTATGAAACTGCAGTGTATTTGCTATAGCCATAAAACTCACATATTTTTTATACATGACAGGTAAATACATCCCACCTACCTTTATCAATGGGATTAATCTCCACTATCTCTAAACATCTTCAGTATATCTGTACCTGAAAAAGTTACAGGAGATTCCATGAGTAGCCAAAGAAGAAAACTCAACACTGTTGGTGTGTTTCATCTGACTTGTGTGTCCTGTTTCAGAGAACCAGTGGTGGGATGAACTGTCCCTTGAAATTGAAGGAAGAGATTCCAGCTCAACTGCAAATAAACAGTGAGAGATACAAACCAAAAAGACAATGCTCAAGTTCAGCTTTTCTACTATCAAATGTGATCAATTTTACAAAAATCAATCCTGTCACTACAGGTGAGGGATGACCAGTGCAGAGGTAATTTGGCATAAATATGAAAAATCATTGATTTTAGGAAATTGGAAAGAAGTAGCACAGAAATTTGTAGTGTTTTCTTTACATTTGTGAAGAATTTTTACACGGCCTAAACTATTGAGTAAACTTGATTCTAAAAATATATCCACCTTTTACTTTAGTAATACTAAAATAAAGCTGGTCAAATGTACTTTATACTTTTGTGGTCAAATAAATAAAAAATGGGGGACTGTTCAGTTTTTCTTGAACAGAAACTAAAATGTGTTGGGTTTGATGCTTTCAGAAGTCTGAAAATAAATTGGATAATGAAAGGTATTGTTTCTACTAAACCAAGATGTTTCATTTCACATGGAGTTTATGCAGAATATATTCTCAGGTCTCTTTTCTGTTTTTGTGGGGTTTTTTGTTTGTTTGTTTGCTTTGGTTTTTTTTCTTTCTTTTTTTTTTTCTGTTAGAACTCTTTCTAAGCAAAGCATGCCCTTTTGAAAGCTCTATTCTTTTAAAATGGGAAAGGTACTGAATTGACACCGTGTTACTTTTTGGTGCTTGATGCAAACTACAGAGCAGAACCTAAGCAGCTCTGCTTGCTTAGGGGAATAACCACTCTTAGTATCAGCATTAAGGAGATTTTCAAGATACTGCATCTACTTCCACAAGCTTTGCAGTTACCGTGCAAGACTTTCATATACTCCAAGGCAAAATCATTTTATTTTTAGTCTTAACTGGTAGCCATTTTGTAAATTTTTTTTAATTGAAGAGAACAAGAGAACACTTTCAAAAAGAGATCACAGCGTGGCAGTGTTTGGGTTTGGAAAGGACCTCGGGGAGTCCCTGGGTCCAGCCCTCCTGCTCAAGCAGGGCCACCCAGAGCCCATTGCCCAGAACAGCTCCTGGATGCCTCCAAGGAGCACGACTCCACAGCCTTTTTGGGAAACCTGTGCTGTTGGTGGTTGCTGAGGGGCAATATGACCCTCTGGAATTTGAGCCGCTCCTCTCACTTTTGCCTAATCAGTAAATTTGCTGACTTCACTCAACTATTAACATTTAATGTTTAAAGAATCACAATGTCTAATTGTTTCTATAAGTATTTGCCATATCATTATTCCTGAAAATATAAAAATTGATTTTTTCATCCCATTGAATAAAGTTTTTTTAATAGAATGATATATAGTGTAAAAAACCTAACAAAACAAAATAGGGGAATAAACAAAAATATGGGAATGGAATATGGGAAAACCCCCTGAAACTGGTTTACTTAGTTCACTCAGTCAGTTACTTCTCTTTCAGTCATTTTTTTGCATGGCTGCTGGAAATGTCTTGTTACCTTATTGAACACTGCCCTGGAACAGTGTTAAAATCTGAAGATTTTACATTACTATTTTTGCAATAAAACTCCTTCTTCATAAAATCTTCATATTGCATTAGCTAGAAAGGAATACTGGTAGCATAGTAAAGATGACACATTATAATGTTTCTTATATTAGATATCCTAAGTGTGCTACAGATTACACTGTAGCAGCAGTAGCAATTGGCAATATAAAATGAAAGATAGGTAAAATAAAAAATCTTACCCATATGAAATGATATATATCTCCATTCTGTAAGGATAGAGATGGGGAAGTTCACAATTTTGTGGCTGAAATGGAGAAAACTTTAAGTTTTTGGTTTGCCATACTATGTTACCTAAATTGTATGCTACATTACTAGTAATCCAAATATATAGGCACATATATACTGTGTGAAACTCAACCATTGCACAAAGGGTTAACTGCAAACATTAAACAACTTTTACATTTACTTTATCATGCTCCTTGTTTCAGCTATACATTCCCACTGTTACTGAGGTGCAGTGTGTTGTCTTTTTTTCCCATTAACTCAGCAATTAATGTTTGATATGATGCCTTAGAACATCAATAAGTATCTCCCCTAAAATATCCCAGAATCACTGAATCTGGGTATGTTTTTAGAGTAATATCTTATTTAAATGCTCAGTTATATGAAGTTATACTTGAAATTAAGGGTACAATTTTTCATACTTCAGGAAGAATCTCTTTTTTCAGATCATTCTGAGTATAAGGAAGCACCTTATTTACTTCTAGTGATCAGCTATAAAGGTGATTACAACAGAGAAAAATAATATTTTTATAATTAATTACAAAAATATGAGATGTGATCAAATACATAGACCTTAAGTTTCAAAAGAATAACTGGCTGACAGTTTAAATCATCCTAGTAAACCAAGTAGTGCAGACACTGAAATCTGTCATCTTCACAGACATTATCACAGTACTAGTACAAAAGTGGCTCTATGTGTGGAGAATGATTTTATCATATTGCAATGTATGTTCTGACTCAATGATGCTCTTCTCCACAGTGTAATAAAGCAGAAAGTAATGTAAATCATTTAGTCCAATAAAAGTGTAAAGAGAGAAAGGACAAACCAATATGCAGGATGAATAAGAATGACAGCAATACATTTTATTTTGACAGATTAAATATAATAAAATATTTATACTGGAATATATCTGAAGTGTGATACGATCTCAGAAGGAAAAATGATTTTCTGAGTCCTCAGAAAAACCTTGTTAGTAGATGCAAAATAACCATTGAAAATGCAAAAAAGATAACATTTTATTAAATATTATTGCATTGAACATATTTTGTTCCCTTTTAATTTATTCAGATCTTTTTTCAACAAGTGAAGGTCAAGAAACTCTACTGCACTTCAATAATCCATATGAAAGAGTTTAAACTTATCAACCTTTCTGAGTTTAATTTAAACATAGATTGAAAATCTGAGTTTCAGCATGACATAGTCTATTTAAGAACCTAGCTGTTATCCAGCTATGACTTAGAAAATGTGACCTGGAAGTTTTGCAACAAGTTTATTTGTGAAAATTCTAAATTTGAGACTTTTGAAAATATTGTATTGCAGATTTGAAGCACAAGACCTAATACCAGAGAAAGCAAGGACAGTTAAAGAGATTACAGGCGAGAACATTACTCCTTGGAGAAGTGAGGATTTATGATCAACCCACTTTTAAAGCACGTGAGAGATAATTAGATCCTTCAGAAGATGAAAAATTGTGTTTAGAGAAATGCAATAAAAGCTGAAACAGTTGTAATGTTTAATAAACTAATGAGACATCACCTTTATCTTTATGATTCACCAAGAGTTTGGATCTAAAGCGCTATCAGAAGGTCTTGAATCCCAAACCATGTTTTTTTCTGAAGTGATTGATACCTTCTCTGGAGATGGGTAATACTTTGGACTGATGAATACCAAAATCTCTCTAATTATTCTACAGTTACCTAAGAAAAGATGTTATTAAGTATAAAAATACTTCAAAACTTACAACTTTATCATCAATAACTTGTTTCAGGCCATAATCATCAGCAAAACAGAAATAATCAACATTACATAAGATTATTATTTGAGAAACTTCTCTATAGAAACTTCTATCATTTCCAGGAATGTGATGCATAGAGAAATACGCTGTATGAGCTCTTTAAAATATACTTGTGTTTAGAGGGTGGAAACAAGATGGTAGAAAGAAAGTATGAAATAAAAGGTAAAATACACAGAACGCAAAATGTGACTGTGTATAAGGAAAATTTTAAAATGATGAGAGCTATTATAATTTTCAAATTAATTTGGGAGGAAGTAATTGAATTTCTAGCACTGTAAAACTGGATCAGAGGCAGGAGGGAAAAGTATATATACACACCCAGATTCAAGCATGAGAGATTTAAGAAATGAAAAAATTGTTTGTATTTTGTGGCTAAAATACTCAAGAACATATCAAGGACTTAGAACTGTGCAGGAGAAACAACTGGAATAAGTGCTGGTGAGATCAGCCTTTGTCAGTGTAGATGTAATCTGGGCTGGGGTTAGACAAAGAGGAAGTTCTTCTAAGCAAAAAGCTCTCTTTCTAAGGTATGATTATAGGATTGTAGGCTCTTCTTATATATTTTCCTTCCCTACAGTTATTTTTCCCAAGCTCACTAGGACTGTGCAAGAGACCACTGTGTGTGATGAAAGCAGTAGGGACTGAAGAAACTGATTTTAAGGTATTTATCTAGTGGAACTTTTATGAAACCTGTAGAAAGAAAAAGGTGATGTTCTGTTAAGCCAATACCTCTTCTACCTTGACTGACAATATTTATTAAAGTTTTAACTTCTGCATGAAAGTGAAGGGTTAAAGTTGAAAACAAATCTGGTCTTGTGGCTTTTTGCTAAGAGAAGAAAAAATCATGATGTATTTGTTGTACATGAAGGTATTAAATAAGATGGCAAGAATATGACTAAACAAGTATATTGAAGGAAAAAAAAAAACAAAGAAGAAAAATAGCAAGAGATATTAGAGCATTCTCCCAAAGGTTTTCTACTCCTATCAAAGTGAAAGATCAGAGAATAAGATAGATAAAATATTACAGGATAGAATAGGGAATTAAAGTATAAAAGTTAGAAACAGCCAAAGTACTATATGAAAGCTTTTAAAATATGTGTAAAGAACACTGAAATATGCTGACTGACTGTGCTTTGTCCTCCATGTATCCATTTTCCTGCAAGACACTAAACTCAGAAAATGGAGTTTTGAATATGAATGAGAAGCCAATGGGTGTTCAGATCTGAGGGGTTTTGCTGCAGAAAAGCTGAGTGGGGTACAGAGGTTTGTTCTTTAAGTAGAGTTTTACTTGGAGAAATGACTGTCTGAAGTACTTACAATTTCCCATTTCTCCAGTTATATAGTACTCCACATTTGTTAATGCTTTTAGTACCAGAACATCTTGGAGAACTTGTATGGAAATCTTGTTATACATATATTAAGACAGAGGTGAAAAGGAAAAGAAAATATTTAACCACACTAAGAAAATTTTATTTTGAGACTTGGGATGATATTTATAGATCACTGAATTTTTATCAGATTCCTATGATGGGTTGACCTAAAGCCTTTTGCCTACTTTTAGGAGTATAAATGTTGATTGCCTAAAGCTAGTTACTCTAAAATTGTCCTACAGTGAATAGAGAGAAGTCATTTACAAAGGGCACTACCTGTCTTACTTACTCAGGTAAGTAACTCAGGTGGGATGAATCAGCCTGTGACAATCTATAAAAAGGAACCTAAAATATCCATGTGTGATTTTAATGGCTAAGTTTCATATATATAGAAAATTATTCAATTTCTTGAGCAGAGGTATCTGGTACCATTTTTAAATACCTGAGGGCATGCTAGGCCTCTTACAGATATGGCACAGGATCAGAGGATGCCATTTGGAACCAGCAGCCAAAGCTGACAAATGCTGCACTAACAAGGGCAGCATCCTTAGATGGAAAGGGGTTGAACTCACCTCAGGCAGCAGCAGGGCTGGCCAGGACAATCCTCTTCCTGCTCAGACTGGGCTAACACAAGACTGTGAAACCCTATTATTTATAGGTCTAATGAAAAAGAAGTAAGAGAGAAAAGGACCCCAAATGAGTCAATTAATAAAACCAGGTAATAGATTTGGTACTGGGGACTGGAACCTGAAATTCCTCCTGGCCATTTGTTCAGGCATCCCAGCCCTGGCTCTGGGAAGGACTGCTTCAACTATTCACTCTCTCAGGTACAAGTCCAAATTCTCCTGCAGTAGATCACTACTAGGCCTCTCACTCTTTAATGTGGGTCAGCCTAAATGCTGAACAGGATTTGGTACTGAGGCTATGTAGGTGTGTATTCTGCTTTTTCAGGAACACACAAAAATCTGGAAAATGTGGCTCACACACCACATGCCTGCTTTGAGTCTGAATTCTAATAAGAGTTCATGAATAATGTAGGCAACACAATGAGAACATTTGAAATGGTGTTTGCATCTGCTATGAGACTTTCAAATTTAATGGATTTTTAAGTAATTAGCATGAACTATTTACCACACTGAGTTATACTGTAGGAGTAGCAGAATATAAAAATAAATATGATAATAATATACATCAAATGCTCATTTCTTGTGGCCTTATATTTTATTTTAAAAAGGCAGCACTTAAGCAGACTATCCAAATTGACAGGAAGAGTATTAAATAATGTCTTTCCTCTGTTCTTTTTTTTTTTTGAAAAAGAAATGTTTTGTTATTTACAAGATGACAGAGTTGTTTTACAGTATCTTTGATGTGACATAAGGCAGCACATCCATAATCTAGCTTGTCACAGCCATTTTTAATACACATGGTATATGCTCAGTTAATCTAGGATGCCCGATGAATGATCAATTTTTTGTATTTTCTTGTGGAGATCCCACAGCCCTGCAGTTAAGGAATAAGGGTGGAAGTCAAAATTGTCTGATCTTTGTGCCTCCGTGTGCCATTATCTGGTTTAAAAGGATTATTTTCTATATGGAGACAGGCTTAGCAAAAAACCACCAACTAGAATTTAAAGAGCATTTCAAATAAGAAATAATATGTAAATACTTTTTTAACTATGAAAGGTGATAAATTATTAGGCAGAACTGGAGCACTGGTGAGTTCTCCTCTTCTTGTAATAAGTGATTCTTTAAAAATGTCTCTTTCTTATGATGGACAGTGAAGTCTATATAATAAATGACCAAATATATGATGAATCTACCCAAGCCAAGTGGAGATTCCATCACTAATGGAATGGGCACTAATGATGGGCACTTGTCAGAGCAATGCCTTTCAAAGCAAAAGCAAGGAAAGACATCTGGAAAGTGAAAGGTCTTCATTCCATTTTGACTCTCTATCCATCAGGTTAAGATAAGTAACTGAGTTACTTATAGACATATAGAATAAAAGGTAACATATTTGACAGGAATCTAATATATGGGGATCTGGACCCTTTCTTATTTTTACAATTTAGACTAGGGAGTTTCTATATGAACAATAAAAGCATAAATCAGGTCCATCTGAGCCCACTGTGTTGTTTTTTTCTTCTAAAGATTGACACCCACAAGTTCAACAAGAAAAGTGATGAACCATGATGTGGTGTCTTCTCTCTGCTCTTAGGGAACCTGACTGTAGAATGAGTGAAAACTCATGGGGGAGGAGGTTGCCCCTCTCCCAGGAATGCCATTTCCAAAGCAAATGTGCTAACCTATTCTCCACAGCAGCAGAACCACCAAGTTGTAAAATGGAAACCATGTTCCCTAATTAGAATTAGTCAAAATATGATGATGATGATGATGATGATGATGATGATGATGATGACGACCACAAAGTCTGGGTTTGTGTAACAATTTAAATGATGCTTCATCAGTTAGGGATGTTGTTAAGCTTTCACAGTTCCTTAAAATCTTTCAGAAGAATTAAGGAAAATTTGTTAATTACTGAAGTAGACAGGAAAGATTTCTGTAAAATGGTCCAGTTCCTAGATAGACCTTGAATAAATTCATGGAGAAAATTATTCATTTATTCTAACAGTTTTGTTTCAAAATTTATCAATATAAATAAAAATATAAATTACACCTTCAAAATGTACAAGTCTTCAATATGAGTTCCAGTCTTCATGCTTAAAAAGATTATATGGCCTTATGGTAGTTGAGGGAGAGCAGTAGAAATTCCAGAAGACTTAGAAGAATTGTTCCCATCATATCTGAAGATAAATTCTGTTCCCATTGGTATCCAGTGCTCTACAGGTTCCAATAAAATTTGGTCAAACATGCATTTCAAGGCAGTTTGGCACACGGGTTTCCAATTTTGTGATGTTTACGACTTAAAATATTTATTTTTTTTTTTTTCCTTGAGCCAGCAGGAACAAATAATACAATGGAAATTTTTGGTGGCCCCAGAGGGCTAAATGCTTTACACTCTTCACAAAGACCTCCTCTGAGGGACACTGGCAGTGACACTGGTGCGATCCAGGGGGAACTATTTTCAGCTGCCATTCCTGAGCTGTAAAGGTGGAGCTGCTCTGTTGTAGTACCTTTTGTGTAGAGAATACAAAATTCCAGTGATGTATTTGTGAGGATGCCACAGAATCCTTAAAATGAAGATATATCTTCAGTATTTTCTCAAGTACTAAGGACATCCTTCATAACATTATCTTCTATGGACAAATAAATGATATGCCTGGAAATAATACAAAAATAATTTACTTGTCAAGGTCAAATATCTTGGTCTAAGAAGTAAATATAAAATAAGGCATAGTAGTAAAGATATCTATTCCAGATATTGTTTTCTATAGTATTGTATTTTGAATTTGATTGTGCTTTGGATGTACATGATTCTTTAAAGAGGTGAGAATATCCCTAATTGCCTACCTAGCTAACTTGGCTTTGGATAACCAAGTTAGGCCAACTGGGAGGACTGAAATGACTTTTAAAATGATTTTGTGATTTTAATGCATTTTAATTTGTCAGCAAAAGAGTTTATGTCTACACTGAAATGTGAGTGCTGGAGAAAAAAATGGTATTAAATTACTCCAACATCTGAAAGATATATCATCATAACAAAGCCAAAGGAAATGAGTGGTTAAGGGAACAACTCCAGCCATTATATCATCTCTACCACAGCAGGTTTTTGCCCCAGGCAAGCAGCAAACACCCCAAGCAGACTGTTTTGTAGGAAGCTGCAACTGCAGCAAGGTCAGGTGCAGGTTGTGTCACTGCCTTGGCACTTCAAGATATTTCCAGCCAGTGACAATTAATTCAGACTCTTTCAGACTATATTTACAGCTGCAAATGAAACAAGCCAGGGACAACACTGGCATATTACATTTTAACCAAGATCATGTAAATTGTTCTGGTTGTCTGCATCTGAAGGTTGTTGTATATGACATGAGAGGATAGGGAGTGTGGAATCAGGGTTTCCTCTGCTCTGCAACAAGTCCTTCCTTCCTGCAATTTGTTCCCTTCTATAAAGAGATTTTATCAACAGGCACACATTGTTTTTCTTCTTTATGAAACTATCTTCTCAGAGATCAGCTGACTCACAACCACAGAATATATTAATTAGCTAAAACCAACCTTTCCTCACCACAAGAGGCTACAGAGCAGAGCTTGACACTTTTTTGTTTGTAAACAAAATTGCAGCATCTGTTTTATCACTTTAACTAGGGTTTTTGACAATTTTTTTTTTCTTGATTAATACCATAGTTGCAAGCTGGTTACTTTTTGACCCATGAGAAAAAGATAGTGTCACAGTAGTGTTTAAATAGATCCCAAGCTGAGGATTTGATCGATCTGCTCTGAGTTGGAATTAATTATTCCATTTATTAATGTTTTCTGTTGAGCTGAAACTCTGAAAGCTGAGGCTCCTAGATTAATTCAGATTGAACACAAGACATGATTAAAACTGTGACAAGGGGTCCAGCAGAAAGAAGGTAGCAGCTGAACCTCCACTTGACAGGTCCATGCATATCAGATGCTGAATGTGGGGATTTTTCTCAGGGAATATTCTAAGCTGTTTATTGTTTTGGGGTTTTCCCCACCTTCATATGTTCATTAAAGAAATGGTACTATGAGGAAGAACATGATCCAATACATAAAGTTTTCTTCAAAATCCTGGAACTATGGCAGTGCCATCAGTTGCGACCTGGAAAAAAAAAGGATTAATCTAAGAAAAACCCACTCCGCTATAGTGAAAAAGGTTGAAATACTACTACAAGTCAGAATGCTACTCCCAGTCTAGATCATTTCATTTCTTATTTTGAATCTGTCTTACCAGCTTTTTGTGTTTCTTCTCCAATAGATTCAAAAATAGTTGCAAGTGCTCAGAGTAGTAATAAACCGATACTGTAGGGAGCCTCCTTGGCTTATCTCTTCTCTTGCTACCTATTGTTTGGTACCAAGGGTTCAGCTCTCCTGATAGCTGCTCACATCTACTTGCTAGATTTCAGAGAAACAGTCCCTGGCTACCTCTTCAGCTTGGGAAAAGATCTTAATGAACAAAGATGATTTGTTGCTCTCCTTTATATCCCATCTTAAAACTTTCCTTTGTCATGTTGGCAGCGATGATGCTGAGTGCAGTCTCTGGGGCACAGGAGATAATTTGCCTCAGCGATTAATACAGCCTGTATCCACTTGATTTTTGAAGAAAAGCTTTGAAACCACCCGTTTTCTGAAAGCTTACTTAAGTGTAACTGATGATCTCTTAGATTTTCTTCATGCACAAGCTGCTCTTGATGATTTCAGAGACAGTCACTGCTTTAGGACTCTGGCTTTGGCACTCATATAGATATTACAGAAGTTGCCAAGCTTCTAACCCTTTGGTATGGGTTCACAATGCTTGGAAGAAGCAGTCAGCTTGAATGGAGACTCCTAGATTTACCAGCCTAAAGGTTGGTCCCAAATTTAAGAAAATGTTACAAAAGAGGAATAAAGTATACATTTAAATCAAGCACTGCCACCGGGCTTGGTCTCCATTCCTCTGCAGATATCTGTTAATTCTGCTAATGAATGAGTGTTAAAAGTCCTGTGCCTGGTTCCTAGAACCTCTTGTGGTGAGAACTGCATGGTTCAACCTTGTATGGACCAACTTTTAACTCCCTGCAGTAATTCATGCTTATGAGGTAAGGAATAAGATGGTGGTTATTGCCTTCCCTCCCCTCCTGCAAATTACTGTGCTAACCTCATTATCAAATAACCAAAAATTCTTGACCCCTCTGATATGCCTGATTATCAGCATGGTAACCATGATAGTCACTCAGTAGTAACATTTGAATTTTAAGTCCCATTTAACCCATTTGTAAGTGTCTCAATAAACTTAATGGGTTTAATTAGGAGAATCCATAATTAAATGTAAAAGAAAAGACATTTCCTTCAACTTCTTGCAATGCATACATTTTTAGAAACATCTTTTCTGAGGTATCAGAGTGCAGAGTTGCTTAAGTGGGTGCCTTTCTGTGAAATCCTGGATTTTCATTATACTGTTTACTCTAAGAGCATACCTTGACAAGAGAAAAAATGATGTGAAGATTCAATATCAGCTGCTGTAAGATTAAATAAAACAGCTGCTATGAAAGAAAACCCCTAAACCTACATTGCCAGAGCAGAAGGGGTCAAACAATAAAATACCCATCGTCTCCTGTCAAAGTAAATCACACTAACAGGTTGCTATGGCACAGGCGTTATGAGATACTTGATAGCAATATTTTTAAGATGTGAAATCTATATTATCTAGCAATAAAGGAGGCATGGTAAGAAGTGTTTATCTCAGGTTATGAACATGCATCTAGGAGAAGGCAGATGACATGTATTGCCTAGCATGTGACTTTAATTTCCTGTGATCAAAGTTAGGTCTGTATTTTTTTCCTCAAGTTCTCTGATAAAAAACACTGCTTGATAATGTTGTCTGCTTTGATCCATAAATTTAGCAAATACTTTTTACTAGTTCCTACAGGTCTCTTGGTAGCACAGGGATGGTCCACATGGGTCCTGCTGGAGCTGAGCTACCAACTAGGCACCATCAATGAGACAACTGCAGCCCAGTCAGTGCACTCGTGGCTTCCACAAATTCTGTGATGGCTGATGAAAAATTCCTTCTCTGTTTTCCCTAACCTGTTCCCTGTGACACACATTCTCTGAAGATGTGAACCAATCACTCTCCATAGCCTAAGTCACAGAGGGACCAGCTTCATCTCTGATCCATGAAAGATGTTTGAGTAAGGGGAGAAAAAATGGTATCTCCTTTCCTCTTCATTCACTAACAATTTGGCCTTGTGAAGCCAAGCTCAAGAGACAAAATACCGTTTTTATGTGTGTAGAGGTGAAGGTACCAGAAGAAGGATAGAAAAAAAAATACTACTTTCTGGATTAGATTCAGTATACTTTGTGTTTTGCTTCTGGGTAATGTTTATGACTAAATTTAATTTTCCAGGGGCCCAGGGTGGTGTTTCCTTGCTGGAGAAGGCCCAATTTTGCCATATACTTCCTGCTCTATACAAACCTCACCAGCCCTTAACCTAACAAGTTGGTTTAGTCGTTGGTTTCCTCTCTGTTTTGTTTCTACATACTGAGCAAAATCAGAATCTGTTCTGGTCTTTAGGCAATGATCTACTGCAAATAATTATTAATGTCTTTTATCATTCTGCTGCCAATTACCCAACTAAGAACATCTTGTAAGGAAGACATTGTATAGGGAGGAAGAAATGACACACAGGGAATAGAATAGATTAAATATGCTGAAACACAATGTCAGCTTTAGACCTGAACCATTTCATTATTGTGATAGCTTTTTTTTGGAATTTAAGAGTATACTGATAATAAGCAGGCAGTGAGTTTTCATGTGCAGTCAGATTTTCTAATTATAAAATTATTCTTTTTAGATTTTGATCTCTTTTCTATTTTTTTCCCACACTTTTCCATTTTCACATCATATTTTTCACTGCTCTTCTAAAACTTTACAAAAACTTCTGAGATTTCCATTCTCCCATTCCACATCTCTTGGAATCTGCACGTCTGAGCAGAACTAGAGTTTGCATTGCCAAAAGAGCAGACATGGAAATGAAACACTTCTGATTTCTCTCACCCAGAATTTTTTAGCTAGAGTCCATCTGCTCACCAGTGCCTATTTAGGAATGCACAACACCTTTTCCTTCTTCAATAGCAGCCAAACTGAACAAGAGTGGGTGGAAATATTAAAATGACACATTTGAACCAAACTGTAACTTTTTATTAAATGAGAGGGGGGGAAAAAAGGGACATGTCTCATTTATAGATTCTGAGCTGTAGCTGAAAAGGCAAAATCTATCCGCCAAAATAATCATGGCTATATTTTCAGTAGTAAATAGAATTTTGCATCTGACATCAAAAAATATTCCCTTGAGTAAATAGCTCATATTGAATGTAGTCCATTGCTTGAAAAAAAGGATCTTTAATGACAAAAATAATTTTTACAGGGATTGCAGATTTCTGCTTAAAGATGGAGGGCATGACTTTGTTCTGCTGAAGGCTAGAAAAGTGATACTTTTAAAAGTTAATTTTCAAATGATTGACTTAAAATTATTGCATGTGATGTTTCACACAAATAAAAAAATGTGAATCCAAAATTTGCTACTGATTATGAAATGGAAGTTGGAAGCAGTAGTCAATGGGCTTGATTTTCAAATGTACATAGCTTGAAGAAAGGAAATATTACTTATTATCACATTTCTTTCACCAGTCCATTATATCACAGAATTCAAGCACTTCCCCACCTTCTGTAGTGAAAATTTTACTCCTCTTACCTGGAATAATGTAACTGGCCTTATACAAAGCAGCTGCTAGACATTAATTTATTGTTGCTTTCACTTCAGATTGCAAAGTGTGCTGTCACATTACCTTGCTTTTAAAGGCATACCTATTTTCTACTGCTGCCATGTCGGTGCTTCTCATAAGAGGTACAAACCATAAGACTTGCACACATGTGGTCATAAAGAATCTCATTCAATCAACTACTTACATCCTTCAGCTGTTACTGTGAATGTCACAATAAAACTCTACTGCTCTGAATATTTTCTGAGGTCCAAGGAAGAAAAATAGCATTTTTACCCATCACCTGAAATGTGGTGTCTTCAAGTAATCATTAGCTACACACCTGAAGATCAACACCCCCCGAATCATTAATTATTTTGATGTCTGTTGAAGATCAACAGGGATAGAAAAGTGAGCTAGATAAACATATGTAGCACCTATAATAATGATTAATAACAATAGTAGCTTTGAATATCTACAACAACTTCAGATGAGACTGTTAATTTATTTGACTATTTTTGCAATTTCACCTTGAAAATTGCATCTGAAAGATCCTTGTAACTTGTCTGTAGGCATCAGAATATGACGCAAGAGGTTGAGAATAAATAAAATTGCTTCCTCCAGTGATTCCTTCCATGCGAAATGTAGAATACATCCTC
This sequence comes from Acrocephalus scirpaceus scirpaceus, assembly GCA_910950805.1. Lineage (NCBI taxonomy): Eukaryota > Metazoa > Chordata > Aves > Passeriformes > Sylviidae > Acrocephalus > Acrocephalus scirpaceus. The sequence continues at coordinate 106,888,391 of OU383775.1, read as the reverse complement.
ATATAATGAAACATTAAGTAAGGAATCTGTGTCTGGAATTTGGATTTGAAAGCACCTAGAAAAAGATCTCAGATTTTAAAGAAGAATGCAGAGGTTTATTAGTAAAGATAAACAATCTTTACATGCACATATTTGTTTTGGGTGCAGAAATTTGTGGTATTAGGCACTTGTGCATAGCCAGGAAGTTCCATTTGTATAATTGATTTCCACACCTGAAACAGTCACTCTAATTTGTTCTTATGCAGTAAGCATTCAGCCATGGGAGGCAGGTCACCCTGTCATGATTCTGGTTGTGCTTATTTCCCTTCACTGGTTGGAGAAGAAGACCAGCTTGACTGGTCATCAGATGGTGAAGTCTGCCAGCTCTCAATGGCAAAGCTGTGGAGGTCAATACAATGCTCAGAGTTTCCTTAGACATAAAATGGTCCTCTTTGGCCAATTTGCTTGTCTGGAAACATACCTTTTCTTTGACTTGTGAACAGAAAGTAAGTCCACCTAATATATGCCAAAATTTGACCTCATTTTTTAATAGTTGTAGTTCTTCAAGTATCATTTATCCACTGACTCACCAGATATGCATGCAATACATTCCTATGAAGTGTAATGTATCCTTCTTCCTCCACTCAAAGCTTGATCTTAGAGAAAAAATAAAAAAGGAAAGGCTTGCACTTTATTCAGTGGGCTTCAGACACCTTAAATGACCCTGAAAAAGACACTTTTCTTATTAAATACACAATCCCTGCAGTTCCAGCATTATGCTAATTGACAGTAGAATTGTTTGGTTTGAACTGCCCTTTATTCCATTGTAACCACTCTTTTTATTTGCTCTTCTGCATCAAATGCCAGGTGAAAACTCCCTGACATACTTCACATTAGTAACTAAATGATAAACAGTTGAACCTAACTGATCTCCAGTCTTTCATTGTCTACAGTAACCCTTCGAATAGGATGTTTTGCATAAGTTGCTCTTTCTGAAAGTGTCGGGTTGCCATTCTTCTGGCAGGCAGGACATAGTCCAAGTAATTCATATGCCTCTTGAGCATATGATTCAGTGAGTGGCTGGGGTTTTTTTCTATATATATAATGATACGTTATCATAGCACCATTATAGAAAGGCTTGTATAGAAGCTCTTAACTCTTTCTCCAGGTGTCACACTTGACTGCTGCTGTACCTAGCACTGAGTCCCAAACCCACCATAGGATGTTGGGTCAGAGATGCAGATGTGCATCTCTGCACTCAGTTGCTAAAGATTTCTATATAAAGGATTTCTGGCACCTTGCCTTGCAGATGTGGCACCTCAGTCATTCTCCTTGAATCATGAGCTGACTACTAGACTTGCTGGAAATCTGTCTAAGCACTTTATGAGGATTTTCAAATCCTAATATCTCAGAGCCATGGAGTGACAGACCTTGAAAAGCCTACAATTTTGAACAGGATCTCCTGTTGCCTTGGAAATGCAGGGAAACTGTTGAAGCTGAAAATAAGTCCGATGGTATCAGAGACAGGGTTGGTGTCTGTTAAGAACTTGGAGTAATAAGGAAATTTAACATTTATAGCACATGTTCATTTACAGGTGAGATATTTCAAGATTACTATTGTTGCTAACTCCATTTTCCAGAAGAGAATATTAAGCCTGGAAAGTTGAGAGACTTAAAGTGAGGCTTTGGAGTACATACAAATCCCTGCATAGGCAAATTAAGACTGTACTTGGAAAAGTTATCCTCTGAAACATTCAATAAACAGTAACGTTATATATCAGCAAATTAGAAAAAAAGAAAATTGCAACATAAGTAGATTTAAATATCAGTACTTACCAGACGATGCAAGGATTTCTGAACTTGGGTAAAGCCTTGAGTTTGACCTCCCAGAAAAAAAACCAGAGTAGTATGGGTGAGAAAAAACCCCAAATGTGCATTTAGGGCTTAATGCTCTCTCTATATTTAACAAGGAATGTAAGAACACTGTGCAGGGTGGCTGGTTTCTCTGGCTGGCCAAGGCCAGACACATGAAGATGTATATCTAAGTATTCTGCATTTGAAACACTCAGGGACAGGAATGGGACAAGACACAGACAAGCTCAGACATCTACTGTGTCTTCCATCTGGTAGTTTGATTTCTGTGTACTGTCTCTGACAGGTCCCTCATCTTGATATTAGGAGAATGAAGCAAAATTACATGTACTGTGGCACACCTTCATGGTTGTGTTTAGAAACAGGCCATGAGATTTGAGCACTTCTATCACCCCTTGATTTCTTACCTGTCATTTTTGGTATGATTAACCTCAGTTTAGACACCTAAAACTTAGAGATCTAAATCTGAGCTAGGCATGCCATGCTGCCCCTGCAATCACTGGGGAAAAATAGCTCCAATGTGCAAGTCAGCTGAAGCTAGGAGATGTGTCTACAACAGGCAAAATTAACTATCCTATGGAGGATCCTATTTCTCTATGCTGACTATAAAAGGGTCTGAGAATGACTTGTTGAAATTCACTTCCCATATGTATGTCTGACATTAATTGCGATGAATCCCACTGCTTAAGCTTTTTTAATCCAGCCCTGACACCTTAATTGGATAAATTCTGGGATCAGTGTTTACACTGAGGTTATAGCAGCTGTGGGGTCAGAAAGTATACTTCAAATTTTAAGGACCAGCAGACTCTTCAGAACCCTATCTCACCTCTGATTTCCTTTCTGTCCTTCTCCTGCTGTAGCTTCTTGGTGGTGCAAATTCCACGACTGTAGTGGTGCGTGAGCCGTGCTCACAAGTTTTGGGTTTATATAATTAATGTTATTTAAGTTGGGAAAATGGTTTATTCCAGACCCCCCTGTTTATAGCTGCATTTGCAGTTGGTTTATCCCTTCCCGAAGGTGCTGTTTCCCCTGGAAACCCTCCTGTCCATCCAAGTTTGTCCCTTCCCCCGGAGCCTGCCAGTCATTCAGGAAAGCCTCTCCCCCTTCTGGAAATCTCAGGGAGACTCAGCTTCTGATTGGAACAGGTTCTGGAAATCCCCTACCCCCCCCTCCAGGGATTGGCCCTTTGTGTGTCAATCTACCCCCCAACTCCTCCCTTTCTATCCCCCTATTGGTGGAAAGTTTATGTACACGCCCCTTGGCACCTGTCCTCTTAAGCGGCGGGGGGTCCGGGCGGGCCCTCTCTCTCTCGTTCACCATCCTGAGGTGATGACCAGGCAATAAAACATCTCCTATTCCACCTCAGAAGAGAGCCTCCTTTTCCTCCTTCGCCATAGCTGCAAAACTACATCCAGTGCTTGCCTGCCAAGAACCCACCGGGTGGGTTTCTGCAGATCTGTCCAGCGGGCCCTACCGACAGCTGCGCACGCTCCAGGCCAGGGGCCGGGCAAGGCTGGGGTTCACTGATCAGTGACCCACGGAGCGTAACCGCACACGACCTCAAAATCAGGAGGCCACAAAATACAAATGAAGATAGAATGCTTCTGAAACAGCTTTGGTCTACTAGACCAAATTACCTCACAACTAGTGTTTTCAGAGATAGGATAGGGAACTTATTTCTGTTTCCTCATTTGGAAGAAATGGTTGAATCAGAACCTGCTTTTATTCTCTTCCAGATGACAGTATTTTCTTATAAACTTTTCTAACTAGTAAAAAATATCTACATGAAACAGGCTTTTTGTTTCCTAGTTTAGTATTATACCCTCTAATTTTCTGATTTCAGGTGAATAAGTGACTGTCATGCCTCACTTCTACTCACAGCCAATGTGTTTTCAAATTGCTTTAGTAGCAAAATATCCACAGCCAACTAGGAAAGTTTTAAACTGCATAAATAAAAATGTACAGTTCAAAATTTCAATTACATCAAAATAACACAAATATATTTTGGAAAATAAAATTTTAAAAAACCCCCCACCAAAATAAACAAACAAATAAACCAAACAAAAAACCCAACAAAAACAACAAAAAAAACCCCAACCCCACAAAACTCAATTAGTTTCGCATTGTCTTGTCCAATTTTCCTTTTACCTTTTCTAAGGTTGATTTTTCAAGAAAAAATTACATTTTAAAAAGAAAAGCTTAACAAAGTTTCATTAAAAATGTCAAAATGAAATGTTATGACATGAAAATGAAACATTTAATTGAGAACAAATGTAAGTATAATACTTTTACTTTTAAAATTGCCTCTTTTTGGTGCAAAATTGTTCACTTGAGTTGAATCCTTTATACAGAGAATTACTATTCATAGAAAAAATTGTCACTCAATTCTACAAGAACATTTCCTAGAGAATAAGTGTAGGCCCTATCTTTCTTTTCCACTAGTTTATCCTTCCTAGTTCTGATGTTTCCCCACTTATCTCAGTGCTTTTTGCAAATCCCAGTCTTATCTGCCTGAATTATCCATCTGTCTGGAGTGTTGATGTTTAACTCAGATGATACAATACTTGGCAATATTGTGCTTAAAAATGGGTGTAGCACTCCCCCTCATTTCATTTATAGCTGAAGTTTTTGGAAATACGGAGAACATTGCCAGCTCATTGAGACAGTGCAGTTAAAAAATATTCAGCCAATGCAGAAGTTCAAGTTATGTGAAATTACAGTACTGAGAATCTTGCCCACCATTTCTGCTGTGAGAATTCAGTCTCTGAAATAAATATGGTCCTTCCCACAGTTGTTTGTATAATGAAAATGTTGCTATTCTACTGGCAGTCATTTGCAAATCTTCCTCTTTTCTGACAGTCAGCATTTGGAAGGCTGGGGCCAAAATTTTGTGTAGAGCATTTCTTGGAATAATGAACTCTTCTTTCAATTCCCTAGGTGTTGCAGAATTCTATGTGGAAGATGACATTTTGTTTTTCTCAATAGCTAACAGATTTTTATTCATATATTATTCCTGTGAACTTTCAGTTCTTTTTCCTTATGGAATGAGCTGCCAGTCACATTTTTAAATGACTCATTCTCTCCTTGGGTGAAATGGTCTATTTCTTACACTGCCTGTTGCAAGATACAGCCCCTTTCTTTTAGCTACATGCCATCTCATCTTTGCAAAACTCTCAGATGTCTGGTTTTCTCTTAGCAAGAATATTCATTACATTTTTTCCCAATAAAATACTTTTGCTCTATCCCAGAGATATTGTAAGTGACTTTAGACTTAGCTGTAGATCTGGGGATGCTATGGCTATGTATCCAGTTGCAAGAAAATCATCAGAATTTTGATTCTCCAATAAAATAGGCCCCGTTTGTAGTCAGTAGAGGTTTTGAATTGCTACTTTCTTTTTGTGAATGTTATACATTATTCATGCAGTAAATATCTGCAAAATGAAGTAAAGTAGCTGCCCAGACTGTTTACACAATCCACCTCCTCTTCCTGGACTACTCTTGTACATTTGCAAGAAGACAGCACTTGTGATTGATATTTCCAGCTTTTGCTCTCTACGCAGCAAATTTTGGTACAGACACTATACCAATACCATTAGATTTATAATAACAAATGTACTCACTTTGAAGTTATGTGGTGCAGTTTCAGTGTTTATTAAACGGTCAGGAGTTATACATCTATAAAATGGCTGATTGTACCTTAACAGTATAAAATGTTAACAAAAGATATGTTTGTCTTAATCATTACATTTATATGAAGATAATGTCAATAGAAGGAAAAATTAATGGGAATCAGGGTAAAATGAGATAAGGCACACAACAAAATGGAAGGTGATTCGATACAACCAGTGCAGCTTAACCAAGGGCAAGTCCTGCCTGACTTAGTGGCCTGACTGAATCTGTGTGGGGCCAGAATGCTGATAGCTCCACGAAGATGCATCATCTCCCCAGGGTTGCCTGGAGCCTCAGAAAATGTCTCATAAAAATAGCGAGACGGAATGCTCAGAGGTGTTTGAAAAGCAAAAGGTTTTAATAAAGACGAAAATAACAAACGATACAAAACAAAAGTGAAATAAGCAGTGCAGAGTGCAGGGAGGATCCTTGCACCTGCTATCACACCCTGAAAATGCCCCCAGAGTCTCTGTGCTCTCCTTCAAGTATGTAACGATCTAGGTGGGGTTTTTGGCATCCTGCCCAATAGAAATAGCTATGACCCTTGAGGTAGCTCAGATGCCTTGTGAAGGCTGACCTGAAAGAAAGATTGGACAGAGCTAAAAAATAAAGTAGGTATTTTTTGAAAGGCCTCCAGGATCCATCTTGGGCAGGACAGGAGCCTGACCAAGGCTACACCCAAGGTGAACTAAGAATAGTCACAAAATGGCTGACCGCTCACGAGATCTTACATTTTTATGTTTTGGTCCATTTGCCTATTGGGGTCTAATTGTCCCATTATAGCTTCAGGTTGTGAGGTCTCATCCTTCTTGTTTTCTCCCTTCAGTCCACTATTGTTTATGCTGTTGGAGTGAAAGTTGTCCTTGGTTCTCAGCAGGAAAAGGGGATTTATTTTGTCTACCTACTCTGTGAGGAGAACTTACTAACACTTAATATGAGGCTCAGAACTACACCCCTAGGCAGCACAGAATCTGAAAATATGAAGGCTAAAGCTTAAGGCATCAGCTCAAGGATCCAACAGGTGCTTTTGTCCTGGCACAAGGCCAATTATGGTAAGAAGAACATTGAAGTTTCTGGTTCTTTGCCTTCTAAGTGAAACAAAGAATGAAACTCAAATCCTTTCCTAATATGGGAACATCTGCTAGGGTGGGGGTACATTGCTAAACAGCTTTCTATGATGAAAAGGCTCCATCAGTGGACAAGGCAAGGGTTACAGGTGTCATTTATCTGGAATTCTGCAAAGCCTTTTGACACAATCCCCCACAGCATCCTTGTCTCTCAAATGGAAAGATGTATATTTGATAGGCAGACTGTTCAGTGGATAAGGCAGTGGATGGACAGTCACATCCAGAGAGTGGTGGTGAAGCGCTCAAGGTCCTGATGGACACTAGTGACAAGTGGTCACCTTTGGGGTCTGTATTGGTACCAGTGGTATTTAATATCCTCATTAATGGCACAGATGAAGGGACCAAGTGCACACTCAGCAAATTTGAAGATGACGTGAAGCTGAGGGGTGCTGTTGGCACACCTGAAAGGTAGGATGCCATTCAGAGAGACCTGGACAAGTTGGAGCAGTGGGACCATGGAAATCTCATGAGGTTCCAACAAGACCAAGGACAAGGTGCTGCACCTGGGTTGGGGCAATCCCCGGTGTCAGCACAAGCTGGGGATGAACAGACCTAGAGCGACCCTGCCCAGAAGGACTTGGGGGTGCTGTGGGTGAGAGGCTGGACATGACTCAGGCATGAGCACTGCCAGCCCAGACAGCCAAACGTGTTCTGGGCTGCATCCAAAGCCCCGTGGGCACCAGGGAGGGAGGGGATTCTGCCCCTCTGCTCTGCCCTGGTGAGACCCCACCTGCAGTGCTGCCTCCAGCTCTGAGTTGCCCAGCACAGGTAGATCATGGACCTGTTGGAGCAAGTCCAGAGGAGGGTCACCAAGATGATCAGAGGGATGGAGCACATCTACTATGAAAAATGGTTGAGAGAATTGGAAATGTTCAGCCTGGAGAAGAGAAGGCTTCAGGTAGACCCAATTTTGGCCTTTCAGTACCTGAAGGAGCCTACAGGAAGGATGGTGAGACACTGTTTACAAGGGCCTAGAGTGACAGGACAAATGAGAATGGATTCAAACTGAAAGAGAACAACTTTGTATCAGATATTAGGAAAAAATTCTATATTGTGAGAATGGTGAGGCACCCCAACACTTGCCCAGAGAATTTGTGGACGGACGCCCCATCCCTGGAAATGTTAAAGGCCAAGTTGGATGGGACTTTGAGCAACCTTGTCTGGTGGAAGGTGTCTCTGCCCACAGCAATGAGACTGGAATGATCATTTAGGTCCCTTCCAACCCAAGCCAATCTGTGATTCTATGAAATTCTAAAAAGTAACGTTGAAAACTTAGTCTGTCCAAGATAGAATTTCACCTTATTCATTCACAGAATAGGGTCGATATTATTGTCCTTCCTTCAAAAAAGCAGCCTTTAGGGAACATGCAGATGTTTCTCTCAAGCACTGTTCTTTCAGAAAAACAATTATTTCCTCTGGGCATCACACTTATTTGTTGTGTTTGTAGGCAGTGAGGGGACAGAACAAAGGAAAGGCTGCCTTTCTTGTCATCAGTCCTAGTTATAACTCAAATTAGTTTTTAAGAAGTGCTTTCTAGTCCAGTCCAGACCAAACATTCAGGTAGGGGGGCTCCCTGGGGGGTGGGTGCTGTTGCACCAACCTGCAGGCTAAACAAAAGTTGAAAAAATTGCTGTATTGTAGAAGGAGTTTTACAGCATGTCCTGGTTTGGGGAAGAGAGGATATTGTCTATCTTGCCAGACCAATAAAACAATAATTATTTTATCTAAGCTATAGAATTTTATGGCAGAATATCTGCATAGCTGTACTATGTGCTATGAATCATATTGATTTTCAGTTATTTATGGCAGAATACATTATTTTCAAGACAGAAGACTTGGGGACATTTGGAACCCCTATAGTTAGGCAACACCTCAAGTGTTTCTGGTATCTGGTATTTTAGACTCAGGTGCTTATATCCATTTGTATTTCTAATGCTCTATCTATATGAATCCTGTCACCATGACCTCAGATCTTGGCAGGACATATTGACCTGATTTCGGTTTGGTAAAACATTGGGAATATAATACAACAAATAGAAGGGGTTTGCCAGGAATGTGGAGAAGGGCAGCAGCACTAGCAAAATAAATATATAAGAAATCACTCAAATAAACAATAGAGGCAGGCTGTTAGGCATGGTCCACCTAAAGGGCTTCAGATTTAGATTCTCCAGTTGTCAGCATCAGGTATATTATTTTGCAGCCTTACTCAAAAGGCACTGGAGACATGGAGACTATAGGTGACTTGTTAGGACTGGGTTGATGGAAATAAATCACGTGTAGTCAACAAGAAGCTCAGGCTTAAAATCTGCATGGAATTAATATTTATTTTGGACGTAATACCAATCCCTGGTGTGCCTATCATTAATTTGAGAGGTGTAACTAATCCCACTCATTCCAAAAAGTGTATTTTTGAAGTTTTTGTAATTCTACTACTTTCTGTGGGACTACACACCTGCTTAAGATGAAACACATGCTTCTGTGCTTTGCTGAATATGAGCTTTGGATTTAGTAAAAGCTTAAAGACTGACAATAATAATAACAATAAAACTGCTATAATTAAGACAGTGACACTAAGATGGTTACCGCTGTGGCTACACTGAGCCATATATACGGTAACATACAGCACAGTAACAGTAATTACACACTTCGCTAGTTTTTATTGTAATGTATGCTATAGTGCAACCTAATTTCCATCCTGTGCATATTAACCCAAGATACATTTAGAGTGTTTACTACCTGGGTCGTTTGAACAGGAATGGGGATTATGTGTTTAATGTGCATGTAGAATAAAAATAACATTTGCATTACTTATACGGAACCAGGAGTTATAACGAAACCTTGCACCTCCTAACCACAGGACTTTTGAATATGAACTTATTAAAACAGCCTGCTTTGAGACTGTATTCAACAAAGTTTTCACTTTACAACCTTACAGCCTTGAGTTCCTAAATATTGCTTTTGTTGTCAGGCCCCCTTCAGGCAAGAGCTCATTATGTTCAAAGTCTAATCAATGTATATAATTGGAAGGCAAACAATGCTGAGCTACAACATTGTCAAATTAAACCCAATTTTGAATACTGTAACTAGTTAAGTACTTGAGTGCTTCAGCAATTTATGTTATATGGAGTATCCAAGCAACTTGGCTGCATTTAAAAGAACATCGTTGCTGCAACCTCCTTTTCCATCTGTGGGGTTTATAATTCAGCTGTTTTAATGTGCTTTGGGCTGAGCAAAGGTGGTATACAAGCTCTTGAGCCAGATGCTGTAGTTCTCCCTCCCTTAAGCCCTGCAAAATTAAAAAGCTGTGGGTTGGGCTGCTTTTGAGATGTTTCTATCCTTATAGAATAGAAATGGATAATTTTGGCCAATTTGGGATGTTTCATTCATACCTATCAAATACAAAAGTGCATTAATTTTTCACACTAAGGCTGTGCAACTCAGCAGTCCTATTTAGTAGCTGGTGTAAAAATTAAGATGGTAAAGCATATAAAGATCTTTGCTGATACCAGTGGTGGTAGCCAAGTTTCTAGCTGAGTTTTACTCCCTGTAGGCGACAAAAAAACCACTTGGCCATCCTATTTCTTCAGTCTCCTCTGTTTCTACTTTCTCAAACTGTTAATTTCTTTGTTTTATAAGAATCAGTGGGTTTGTGCCAGATATTTATGGCTTTGCCTTTGTTCTCAAACCTCTTCTCATTTGTGCTTATTGATTAGAAACCATGAATCAGACGTTCCTAATTAGGACCAGGGTATTTTTGTGTGTGCAAATCTGATGACTAAAAAAAAATTTTTCTGGGATTAATGGTCAGTTATATTCTCTCCCCTCAGTCGTCTGGGAGACTGATAATCCCAAGAAACTCAACAAATAATGTACTTTTAAATTTTTGGCATAGATAGAATTTGAGGTTAAAAGTGACCATGTGATCTTCTAGTATTATTTCCAACTCCATAAATTCTAACCATATGTATTTTAATTTTCAAGAACATCACTGAAAAGGGTAGGTATCTCTCTCTCTCTTCACTTCTTTTCAGACTATTTCTTTCTGGGCTTTATTAAGAGTCACATTCTTGTGGACTTTTATTTATTTACTTACTTTTGAGCACCTTCTGATTGGTTCATTATAACTAATGGAGTATTTCCTACACACACATTTACATGCAGTTAATGTGTATCATGCCATCTGGAACTAATGATCTTGTAGAGACAACTTGCTTGCTAATAAATCACTTTCAGCTATACTTATGCAGGCTTAGAGTTGGGTTTGGGGTTTTTTTTTGCTTATCAACAACAAATTTTTAAACTATTTGCCAATTTTCCTATATAATTCAAATCTATATTAGGGTTCAATTTTGCCACATTTAAGCATGCAAAGAAGATCTAACTACAGCAGTAACACCACTGACATCAGTGGACTTGTGGGATAGAGAGAATATTCTTCACTTGATTTGTGATTCCACATTTGTATCCATGCAATTATTTAGGTTTATATAAGAAAGAGTTTGTCCTTACTTTGGCACAAAACAGTGTATACCAATTTAAATATGTTTAATCTTAAACATGAGAAGAACTAATGCTGTTATGACTAACCTTATTCTTAAAGTGTCTTATTAAATTATGTATTCAGGTTAAAACTTTCAATCAAAATTTTGATTTGAGGTTTATGCTACTAAATAAAATGGTAATTTCCCCTCTTTTTTCTCTTCCTTTTCTTTCTTCACCTCATAAAGCTGGTAACAATCTGGCTGCATTTATTCCAATATTTTAAAGGAAATATCTGGTTTAATTCTGGTTTGCCCGTCATGACAACATCTTCATCTTTTTTGTACTGAAACACATCTTTCTGTGCTTGCAGGTTATGGTCCCAGAGATGACTGATCTAGGTGGGGGCTGAGAACTATGTGGTCTCTGTGAAGCAGAACTAATTAACACAAATATAAAATTGTACTGAGGCTTTCAGGACCCAAAAGGACAGCTTTGTAGGTTGCTGCCCAGTGCAATGAAGTCATTCCTGTTCAAGGAGTTTTTAACATGGTGCAGCACCACACATGTGATCTGCTGAATTTGAGATAGTAACACCAACAATTAGAAAAAAAAAATGTTTTTGTGATAGTGTGGTACAGAAAAATAGTGTTCAGGCTGCAAGTAGATGACTGTATTTCTGACTTTGTCCTGGCTTAATGTTAAACTAGCTGTACAGAAGTGAGACTATTTGGGAGTGACACAAGTGGTGACAAGGAGATGTTGAAAGTGAAAAAGAAAAAATGGAATGGAAAAAGAAAAAAATCAAGTTTTAGATGAATATGTTTAATGCTTCCTGAAGAGCAGCCCTGCCCCTAATCACTGGAGGACAATAAAGCAAACCTGTACCACACAAGTCAAATGTGCTTCAGTGACCACAACTAGGGAAGGGGGAGGCTTTTCCTGAATGGCTGGAAAACACTGGACAAAAATCTCCAATCATATAAATATAAAACATGCACATGAGGCCCAATAGTCCTAATGTAGGTTGTGGTACAGTGGTGATAGACTTATATTGACAGCAAATTTGGTCATAAAGTTTCCAAAATTTAGGGATGAAGTAAGCCTAACACAGTTTCAACCTGAAGTTTCAACCCCACCTCTGTGTTTCTTTCTGTCATGCATGTATCTGACACCTTACTCATTCTCAATATGTCGCATTTTCCCTGCGTAGATCAATTCTGTCCCCTTTCTTCATGCTCTCTTTCATTCTAGCCTGGTTTCTCCTGTGGAATTAACTAATCATATTTCCTTTCTGCTAAGGGTAAGGGCTTGTTCTCTGAGACTGCAATCTTGTAATTAAAGAAAGCTTACAATGCCAGTGTCAATCACACAGCTCTGAAAGTGGATAGCAATGACCTCAGCTGTGTTCCATTATGCAGCACCTTTCAGACTATGATCAGGAAAGTAATGCTTTAGGGACATGGATCTGACTCAGCCTGTAACTAAGGGTTTAAATGGGGCTCAGACTTCTGCTCCTGACCCATTCTTTTCTGTGCTTTACAAGATAATATCCATGTATGAAGAATGTATGAAAGACTACAGTTTTCTATTTTTGCTCAAAACATGCTGTGCTGAAAATGCCCCTGTAGGATATAAATGGAAAGGAATCATAGAATGGTTTCAGCTGAAAAGGATCTTTAAAGGTCATCTAGTTCAAACCCCTTGCAATGAGAAGGAACCTCTTCAACCAGATCAGCCTGCTTAGAGGCCCATCCTGCATGACCTTGAATATTTCAAGGGATGGGGCATCCACCACCTCTCCAAGTAATCTGTTCCACCATAATAACAACAAAAAAATCTTGCTTATATCTGATTTTTTGTCTACTTTAATTCTAGCCATTAACCATTATGCCTTTTCCTATTGTATCAGGCTCTACTAAAAAGTTTTTCCCCATCTTTCTTATAAGCCCCAGGTCTCCCCAGAGCCTTCTCTTCTCCAGCCCCAGCTCTCTCAGCCTGACTCCATAGCAGAAATGCTCCAGCCCTGTGACCACTTTCGTGACCCTGCTCTAGAGTCTCTCTAGCAGGTCCACACTGTTCTTGTGTTGGGGATGCCAGAACTGGATGCAGTTCTCCAGGTGGGGTCTCATGAATGCAGAGAAGGGGAGAACTACATTCTTTGACCTGCTGGCCACACTTCTTTTGATGCAGCCCAGGACAAGTTTGGCTTTCTGGAGTGTGATTGCACATTGCAAGGTCATGTCCAGCTTTTCCTCCACCAGCACCCCTAAGTCCATCTCTGCAGGGCTGCTTTCAATCTGCTCATCCCTACAGTGCAACAAATTAAAAAAAAATATGTAATATGTTACAGCTATGGTCTCCAGCCCCGTGATTTAGAAGACTAGGATAAAAAAAGTAATTCCACAGAATTTCCTAAAAAGACTAAAACAGAAATACAAACCAAATAATATCAGAAAGTATTTTAACATGCCCTTTTCCTTCCTTACTTCCTAGACAAAAAGAAGTGCAAGAAGACATAATTTTCTTGTGCTGTCTTTCAATGTAACAGGTAATTCTCACCCACCTCAAGTGAATGTTATTCTCAGAAATGTTTATTTTGACTTCCAAATGGCAGAAGTCATGGTTAAGGAAATACTATTTATTAATGCATCCTTCCACTACTACACTTTTAGCACACATGTAGAGAATGACTTGAGCATGGTGTAAAGATGACTAAGGCAGGTGGATCCCAAGTTGGTAAACCTGCATAAAAGGGTGGGAATTTGTTAGGTTGGGAGTGAGGACCATCTAGATCCATTAGTGTGATGCTTATGTGAAGCCTTGTTATGTGTTTTTGTGTTCAGTTTCTGGGCTGTCTGCTGTGGGGTGGGCTCCAGTTGCAAAGTTGATGTGATATAGGGTCTCCCTGAGAGTCTTAAATCCTTTCTCCATAACATACATTATTTGAAAAGATTGTGTGTGAACACTTTATTTTCTGAATTGTATCCATTTCTTACCAACCACTTTAATTGTGTAATTTGATCTATCACTTCAGTTCTCTCCAAACACAATATAAGTGTGAGCGGAGACATGATTTTCTAAAGGAAGAGACATGAAATTAGTTTCCTTTTTTGAAAATCATATAAAGATAAGATCCAAATTCTCATCATAGGTAGCTAACCTAGACCAACTGGATTTCCTTCTAGAGGCCCTCAGAGATACTTATCTTCCCCATTAACTATATTGGAAGTCAGAGTATTTGTTTTAGTAATAAAAGGTATATTATTCTCCTGTTAGCCATAGGGAATACAATCCATGAACCTTTGGACTTTTCTAGTCAGCATAAAACATTACTTGGGTTACAGGTTAGATTTTTGACTGTAGGGTAAAGATGATGTCCATGTTTCCTCTTAGTAAATGCTGCATCTTTAGATTTTCAGATGATTACTATTGCTTCTAGGTTAAATCACTAAAATATGTTTTAATGTTCTTGAAATCATTGAATTCCAAACAATCCAGGGGACCATTTGGCAGGAGTAGAATTCAATACTATGGCATAAGATATCAACACAAAAAATCAAAGTCTAGCTGAAATACTTCTATATTTAAACACTGCTTGAAGAAATGTGCTAATTGTTTTTGGTAAATATCAACTAATTATGTAATGAAAATCATTATATTTATGACATTTTTTAATGTTAAAGTAAGAATGGTTTAAGCTAGGTGGAGCAGAGGAATAATATTTAAAATTACCTCAGTCTACCAGAAAATTTGTTCAAAAAAAGCTTACGTGCAACCTTGTGGAATCAATACCACACATAGAAAATAAAGACTAGCCAACTAGGCAACACTACTGCAAAAAGCGGTGGAGCTAAAATGGACAGAAAACTGAACACAACATCAACAAGTTGTTGATAAAAGGGCAAATCACCTTCAGCAACAGAGGAAAAGTAAAGTTGAAGAAAGACAGCCGGGTGATTACTGCTCACTATCCTGTGCTAGGGGAGGAAGCAGCTTGGGTACTATCCCTGTTTCAAGAAGATGAAGATAAATTCGAGTGAATCCAAAGGAGGTATACAAGGATGATTAGAGACTGGAAAACATCATCTCTGAGGAAATGTTCTAAATAATTAGATTTGCTTATTCTAGAAGAGAGAGAATGGGGTTAAGAGAAAGGGAGGAAGTCTGCAAGAGGGGCATGTGGGAGCTGTGGTAAAATATGCAAAAGGTTGGAGTTATCTGTTGTGCTCAGAGTCTACTGGGTTTGTGATGTAAAAACTAATTTCCTTAATTCTTGAGGGAGTGAGACCAAAATAAATGTCTTTTTGTTATATACTAGAAATTTATTAATTTTATTATTTTATTTTTTTAAATTACTAATTTAAATATTTCTTAGGTTTTGATAATTTAATTTTATTGCCTTTTATTTTTTTTCTTTTCTTTTGCCCAGTCTCTGGAGAACTACAGCAAATAATTGTTCCTTCAGTAAAGAGGAAAGAGAAAAACTTTTTATTTTTTTTTAGTGAAGTTCTGTTTGCCCTTTTCCCACTCTGAAAATGTTTTGAAAGTTTCAAAAGCTTGAAAAGTATAGAGGTGACCTGCATGAGGTGTTGATGGCAATACTGAAACACAGAACCACAGCAGGTGTGAGGTTGGAAGGGACATCTGGAGGTCAGGAGGTCCAACCTCTCTGCTCTAGAAGGGCCAGCCAGAGATGGATACCCAAGACCATGTCCATATGGCTTTTGGATACCTCCAAGGACCACAAGCACCACAAGCTCTTTGGGCAACCTGTGCTACTTCTTTGGCATCCCCACAAGACAAAAAATATTTCCTGCTGTTCAGAGGGAATCTTCCCTGTTTAATTTTGTTCCCTTTGTCCTCCTGTCAATCGGCACTATTGAAAAGAGCCTGGCTCAGCCTCTTAACACCTTCCTTTCTGGAATTTACATGCTCTAATATTTTTAAGCCTTCTTTCTTCCAGGTTTAACAATCTTAGCTCTCTTAGTCTGTCCTCATAGAGGGGATAATCTAATTCCCAGCCATTACACCAGTTTTCAATCCACATGAAATAGAAAACCGAATAGAACAGAACAGAGTAGATATAATATAAATATAAATATAAATATAAATATAAATATAAATATAAATATAAATATAAATACATTAAAAAACTATAGTTAACTACTTTCCTATTTGGAAGTGATTTGAGTGAATGAATTAGAACTTCCAATTAAACTTGCTGATGGAAATATGTCTGTCTATGATTCAGCTTGATTATTAGACTGATAAAAACCTGTCACCTTCCTCACCTGCCTTGAATTGAAACCTTTCTTTTTTCCATGAAAGTGGGACTGCCTTCTAAGAATCCAGCAGCAAAGGTGGGAGATGAGGAGTTGCAGACTCAAAAGCCAAAGTCAGGTCATTTTTGAATCCAAAGACTTCCAGATTTTCTATTTCCTGCCAAGGTTGAAAGCAAAGCGAGAGCTATATCTGAACTGAGAGCTTCATAATTTGGGCTCTTAGATACAATTCATTTTTAGTTAGTTTAAATAATATATTTGAACCATTTAGAAATATTTGCATAGTTTCTCTATAAAGAAAATGGGTAGTGAAGAGGGGAGGCAAAATGAGCACATGAATAGCCTGGGTACATTAAATATTATTACTTTTATGCTCATAGATTAGTCTGTACAGAAATGTTCTGACTACTTGAGGTAGAGCGTTCTTCTGCATCACTGGGTCTGTTAAATACTTCTAGTTTTAGAAAACAATAATGTATATTTAATTTCATCCATTCAGCATTTGCTTAGAAAATGGACTACTCATTAGCAGGTATTCCTGCTTGGCTCATGGAGCATGCTGAAATCTTGTCTGTGCACTTAGATGCCCACCACAGCTCTCAGACAAGTCGAAGCCAATGCCTCCCCTGGCTGTCAGCACTCAGACTTTCCTATCTTGCTTTGTTTCACTTTCTATCTCAACATGAGGAGGCATCTTCCATTTTAAGTCTGACTAATGCTGTTACAAGAAAGATCAAGACCACCTGGTGCAAAAAACCAAATGTTGTGGGAGGTAGATATTTCCAAAATATAAGGAAATTAAAATTAGAAAAATGTTTACATCAATATCAAACCACAATCTATCAATTATCTACTCTTACTACATTTTAATGAAAAAATATGTCTGATTGTTGATCAGATGCATAAGTGGCCTTTACTGGTCTCCAGTCAGCCTCACCTGGGGCCTCCTCAAGCCCTCCTGATGGTCCTAAGGCTCCATTTCAGCTCAGTCCTGGTTTCCTTTTGCTCCTGGGCTTCCTCAATAGATTCACTGGGATAGATACCCCACTTATGATATCTTGCCAAAGTTTTATCACATACACATTTTTCTTGTGATAGATGCTGGCATAAGATGTAGGACAGAAATATTAAACTTTAGCTTTTTAATTCAAAAATTCTATGCCTGATTTTTTTCCCTGAAAAGATAATGCAAAAGAAGAAAGAAAAGATTTTAAAAAAGGAAAAAAAAAAAGTTTATCTGAGTAGTTATTAGTGACTTCTCTGTGTAGGAAATTAACACCTCCCAGGATCCTGTCAATTGTCTTTTCTCTGATCTTTAGCCAGGCTAGCTTGGGTTGTGAGTGGAATTTTTCTGGTGAGCCTGACAGAGCAGCAGCCCTGCCAGCAAACAATTTTTTTACATGCACGATGAGATGTGCAGCTTGTTCAAGAAGCCTTCCAGACACACACAAACAGCAAATTTCAGAACAACCTTCACTTCTACATAATAATTGCAAATCACTTGGGCTGCTACCAATATTTAACTGTAAAACACCAGTTTCACCATCAACCTTGTCAGAAATCACTCTTGCTGCTCAACTGAAATAATAATAATTGCCAGAATCAACTAGGAACCTCTGGGATTAGGAGTATAAATCCCACAACACAGCTGAACATCCTTGCTTGGTGTTTTTTGCAAGTCAGTTATTTGCAGGAAAGGCACTGACTAGAGAGTGAAGGATGGTGGAGAAGGCATTTTACAACAGTTATGTCTATTTAAGCTCTCTTCCATGCAGCCTCTGAAACATAATGATTTATTCAGGATAGCAAATATATTCTCTTCCAATGGCCTGAAGAGAATGTCTGTGGAGTAAGGCTATAAGGGCACCTTTTTATTCCTTTGTGACTAGTTTTGAACCATTAATAATATAGTCATGATAAAAAAGCATAAAAACCCCATAAACATTTTTGCTGACTGTGTGCTGTAAGGTTCAGATAAGAAACAAATTGTGCTACTTAAATCATTCAAGCTGCTATTATCATGTATGTCTTGCAACATACAATCCTGATCCGCAGGTTCTCACTGAAAATATTTTTGGTGCCTCAGGTGAACAGGCTCTTGCTTCATAATGAGCTCAATTTTTGAATTATTTTCGGAAGTGTAGTATCTGTATTTTACTGATACAGAGAATTTGGTCTGAAAACAAAAAGTAAAAAGCAAAAATATAAAATAATTTTAATGGATTTGTAATTTTGAACATTCTCTTTGAGAAATAAGTAGCTTAATAATGAGTCAGAAGTATTTAGCAACACACTTTGATTCCTGTATTTGCCTTGAAAGAAAGTAATTCAGTCCATTTTACCCAATCTAGTGACTTATGCTGTGTGTGAAAACCAATCTAAAAATTAAGCCCTGAATTTCGATTTGTTGCAGCTGCCTTCATAGAGCTAAGATATAGTATGGATGGCTATGTCTGTGCAAGTTCGTTTGTGTCTCCTGTGATCAATAGGGATATATAAATATTTTTAGGCACAATTCATTTGACCAAATAAATGTAGACATCTCCTTTAGGATGAAATTAATTTTACCTTGGCAATGCTTAATTGTGTCTATTGATTATTAGAAGAAGCTGGTATGACTAATCTAGATAGAGTTATCTATACTTGGTCAGGCAAGTCACACTTAGCATTAGAGAGGGACAAAAAAACTTTGTACAATCCTAGAAGAACTTTGAGATTTCCATATTTTTCTCTTTGGTGAATGGGTTAAAAGATTTTCAGGGTTTCAGAAAATGTGAAGATTTACGGGAAAATAAACCAATGGCCACATTAATGACTTGGGTATTGTCCCTCTGGTTTCCCCCTTTTTTTAATACTACACAGTAATATAAATGTTATATTAAGGACAATGTGACCTTGCTCTATATATAAAAATAGTATAACACTAGAAAACATGAGAAGTTAAACATTCTGGATATTAGTAATTTCTAATATTAAAGTAATTTTTCTTTTGCTGGCAACTTCATGGGTTGTGCTTCTAGAGTTGAGATTAATATTAAATTCAGTTTCAATCTGAACAAGCTCAGTTTATTCAAAAGCATTGCACCAGAATTACTCTGAGAAGTATATCAGTGTGAAAACTGAATAACTATTTTCTGCAATAACAAAATTTCCAGTCAGCTTTGCACATTGAAACCACAGCACTACCAACTTGACAAATGAAAATTCAAATATCCAGAAACAATATGCAGAGTTATAGCTGCATAATCTTTAGAGATAAGCTATTGCCACACAGTGCCACCTGAAATTCAGGCAGTGATGAAGCATGACTTTGTCTTCCCTTCAGTCACTGGGCAGAAAATCTGGAGCTTTGCTTTTCAGAGGTACCTATTGGAAACTACCCCACTGTGGAGAAAACCCCAGTTGACAGGGCTCGATCCTATCCTCCCTGAGCAGTCCTAGCAGTCTCCAGAGGAAGCCAGTCCCATCTGTATGTCACACAAACATCACATACTGGTGCCCTTCAGAGATTTTTGGTTTTCTTGTCTCTCTGACACATACTCATTATTTTCTGAGGTCTGCTTATCTCTCTGTTTCAGTTCAAAGAAACAAAAAGAATGAAAAGGTTATGTCAGAGCTCATCAGAGCAGTGCTTTTCCAGCATTATATTTTGTGCCTTGTGCTCTTATGAGGGTGCAGAGAACAAGGCTGGCTCAGAGGCTGTTAGAACAAACCACTGCCAGAGAAAAACAACAATGATGTGGAACACTTCCATGCTCCTGATTTGGAGTGAGTGTCAGAGTGATCTTGTCAGTGTGTCTTGGTTTCCTCTTGGAACTGTGTGGCTTCAGAAGGAAACTGAAGTCTGAACAGCACACAAACTGGGCATAAAGAGAAAAGACCTTTGAAGTTAAAACAGGGGCAAGCCAAGGTGACAAAGCTGTTTTCCTGTTTGCTCCAAGTGATGTTGCATCAATGTTGTTGGAAGCTCTTCAGGCCCGGGGTGGTTCCGCTGTGCTTGGAGCCTTGCCTAGTTGCTGTCTCTGCCCACACTTCACCCATTCCCCTGCAAGCCCCCAGAGGACAGAGATGAAGACAGAAGTGTGCGATGTTGTTGGAGTGGTCACACAAAATGATTCAGACAGCTACATGTATCAACAAGAGCAAGGAAAACAGGGCAGCCACAACACAAAGTCTCAGAAACAGCAGCCTTTTGGGGCTGTTCTAGTGGATGTGTCACTGCAGCCTGCTCAGCCTCTCTGGCAGCTCTAGAAGCTGTTGAAACTGGAGCACAGGATAATACAGAATATTTTCATTCTTCCTGGGCTGCCTTATCCCAGAGAAATGCAGAGGGTGGGTGCGCCTGTTGCACAGTATTTTGCAAAATATTACTGTTGTAAAAGTAATTCCTCTACCTTTCTCTATTCAGCACTACCTTGAGAAAAAATAGAGATGAGAAAATTAAGGAATAATGTAGCTGAATGTCTCAGGCCTGAAACAGTAGAAATGGGGAAGTCAAAGGGAAATCACAGCAAAAAATAGTTTGTAGTACAGGAGTACTCCAATTTTCTTATCAGAGGAGTTGTGGATGCCCCACTCCTGAAATTTTTTATACCACGTCTGTTGGAGGTCTGAGATACCTGATCTAGTGAAAGTTGTCCCTGGTCACAGCAGGGGGCTTGGAACTAGGTGGTCTTTAAGGTCCCTTCCAGCTGAGGCCATTCTATGATTCTATGATTAAAAAGTCAAGTGAATGTACAACAAATATGACAATATACCCCACAAAAACACTCAAAATGACATCCATATGGTAACTTTATTTTTGAAAATATCCTAGTGAGGAGCAGTCCCATTTTGAGTAATTTTCAGTTTAGTCATGCGTAGGTGACCAGCTGTGGAAATAAGAATGAGAATTTGAAAAACACACTTGTGTGAAAACGAAGTATGAGTGATGATGTCAGAGTGGTCAATAAGGCTGAAGTGATCTTTGGACTTTTCTTAGTCTAGAAAAAACAGCCTAATCATTTTATTGGGGATAGATTTGATAGGCTTGAAAACAGATCAGAGACAAGACATTTTAGACAAAGTACACATACAGATAAACCTGTGCTAGAACAGGCTCTTGATAGAGCAATTGGCATTTGCCCAGAAAAATGTACTACTACTGACTCCACGTCAGACAGACAAGGCTCTAGCAGAGTTAACTTTCTGCAAGAGAAAACAAAATACTGCAGAAAAAAGAAAAGAAAATTAAATCAAAGCTAGAAAATAGTGAAAAATCATGCAGAGTTTAAAGCCAGAGTCCTCACTAAATCATACAGAGATGCAAGACACCCAAGATTTTGAGAAGATGCAAGACCTGCAAAAGATTATGCTGCTTTGTGAAAGTTTGCAAGTGGAAGGCAGAGTTTGCACAGCATGAACAAAGAGGACGCCAGCAGCATTATTAGTTTGTTTGG
Organism: Acrocephalus scirpaceus scirpaceus; assembly: GCA_910950805.1. NCBI lineage: Eukaryota > Metazoa > Chordata > Aves > Passeriformes > Sylviidae > Acrocephalus > Acrocephalus scirpaceus. The sequence continues at coordinate 106,866,542 of OU383775.1, read as the reverse complement.
TTTTTTTCAAAACAAGAACAGATAAAACTGCAGCAGAAAATATCTAAGCTATCAACAAAAAAAAGTAAATATTTATTAATTCTATGTTGAACAAGGAGAACAGATTTTCACCCTATGCATGGCAAAGCTGAGGGTGGCTATGTTCTGGATAGACTTTCTCCTGTTCTGTGTTTACAAAGATATGTTTTACACTGGGCAGTGATGTTGGAAGGCAATCATTTTTCCTTCCCCCAAAGCAGTAGACCTCTGGATACACAAGCAGAGCCAAAATGTTATTAGAAACAGTGCTTTTGGCAATGAGCAAAAAGCCACAAGTCTTATGATTAAAACTTTGCACTTTAGGGAACTTACTCCCCAAAGGGAAGATGAAAACTAAATATATGGGTAAATAATGAACTGGAAAAGTTACAAGTTACACTTTCACTGTGTGTGCATATGTGTCTGTATATACTCATTTTCAAGTGGAAACAAGTTAAGCCTCTGGTCTCATCAGGGAGTGAACTGACTGGGAATTCAGGGGATCAAAGCAATTGAGGATGAGTTATTTCATACAAAATAGAAAAAAACTCTCAGTAGGATCAGGAAGAAAACTGGCAGAACTTAAATGTCCTGGAGTTAATGAGTTTAAGAACTGACAACATGTGTGTACTTAATATTAGAAAAAAAAAGAAAAGCTAACTGCCTTTCATGTTCTGTGTGTACACTCAATATAACAACATGAATTTGCACTGTTCACGGTTAACCGTCCCTTCCCAGAGACACTGGCTCTGCCTGATCTATTAAATCTGTTGTAGCTCTTCCTCAAACCTGAATTCACCTTCTACATGAGCAGTTCAAAAGTAAATTTGCCATCAGGGAAGATTAAGCTCTTAGGGAGCTCCTGATTCCTCTCCTTACCTGGCACAAGGGCAGATTGTCCTCGACCAGATGTGCTTGAACTGGGCACAGGGAGGGCAGGACCAAGGGCATTCTAACTCCTAAGTACCTATTGTGACCTCTGCTCTTCCAAGAGGTGAGGTTTACAGTTTTTGAACTTGTCTTAGGTTGCAATGCAAGATGTAACCAAAAGCATGTATTCTATTACCATATGTTTAAAACAGGTGGGACAGTGTTCTGTATCTCATCCACGACCCATCCTCCCTCCAGGGGGAATCTGCTGTTAATGGGCCATTGAGTCTCCCTGCATGACTGATAAAATTACACCATCCCACTGTGCGATGTTCCACCCAGGGGGAGAAGCCAAGCATTCCTACCAGGATAAAAATCTGAGATTCGGAACACGAGAGCAGCCTGGTTCCACTGGAAGACCAGAGGAAGACCAGACCAGTCTACACCACCACTGGATCTTCAGAGGAAAACTTCACCCTTCTACAGGATCATTGCTTCAACAGAACCACATCTGTCACTCCAGGAAGACTTGATTGGACTGCTACCAACACCCTGAGCAACAGGGTGTCCAGTTGTATTCTGACTCTGTCAGTGTTTTGGGGTTTTTTTGTACTTCTGCATTTTTATTTTAATTTTCCTTGTAAAGAACTGTTATTTCTATTCCCATATCTTTACCTGAGAGCCCCTTAATTTCAAAATTATAATAATTCAGAGGGAGGAGGTTTACCTTCTCCATTCCAAGGGAGGCTCCTCCCAAACCCAGACAGAACTCAATCATGGTTTATGGAGCTTGACATGTTTAAGCATTCTCTAAAGCTTTCTCTTCAGCTCATGGCATTGACTCATTCACAGCTTCTTCACACAGCAGTTGGGGCTGTATTAAGAACCTGCAATGTTTCACAGGAAGAGGAAATGAGTTTTTGGTGATATGATGTGGCTGTATAGATGATGTTTCGAAGAAAACATGACTAATGGCCTTGAGGTCTCTGTAACGACTGAGGTGCTGTTCTGGTGTAAAGTAACTGAGATTGTAAATCCTTGAGGGATAGAAATAATGTGGCTGAGAGCAAAATGAAAAAAATGGTACAGAGATGAAACAAGACTTAGTATCTGGGCATTAATATAGCAGAGACAATCCAATAGGTATACATTTTAAAAGTCATGCACATGGGAAAAATAATTTAATCTTTACCTGTGGAATTAGAGACACTGAGCTCATCGTTACCACTCAGGAATGAAATCTTCATATTATAACAGGGTTTTTCTTGGAAATATCATCTCTACTCTCCCTAATGATCAAAACTCAGTTAGCACTAGTAATTATTAAGAATAGAATAGAGAACCAAAGAATATATGATGGCAATGTATAGTGACTCTAAATAATGCCATGTCCCTGTATAAATCTGACTTGTGGTTTGATCCTCTAGAATCATAAAGCAAGACTCTACACAGTTCATAGAATTGTAACACAGCCATTAAAAAGCATTGAACAGCTGACTAAGGAAGCTGAAAGATAATTAAGTTTGGTCTTCAGCCCAGAAAAAGAGGTAGTTGAGGGAATGGAGAGAAATCTGGGACTTAGGTCAGCAAGGTTGAAAAGAGCACAGAGTCGATCAGTTAGTTACTGTCTGTTCCAGCACAAACCTGGAGAGAATTGGACATTAGTGGCAGACTCAAGGTGGTCTTCAATGAAGGCAGAGATGTAGCAGAAATTCCTGTAACAGGATACTAAAAGTTTATGTACATTCAAGGCACAGCTGTACAAATTCATTGCAGAGGAATTCTTCAGGATACTTCAATTCAAATAAATCACCTTTGGTTTAGAAGGTTTTTGAATTGAAAATTTCTGAACTCTAGCAGAATATTCTGGGGATATATCACATGCACCTACTTTTATAAATTTTTCTTAGACATACACTTCTGGTCCCTACTGAAGACAAAGTTCTGGGCTGGCTGGACCTTTGGTCCGATACAAAATGGATGCTCTGTGTTTTTAAATATCTGTAGATGGGTGTAAGTAAGACTGAGGTCATAATTTTATTTCATTACCATGCAATGAAAGAACACCCGGCTGGGGAAGGAAGGGGAGTGAGGAACACCCTGCATTTTATTCTTCCTACAGTCAGTGAAGATCTAGTCAATGGAGTCTATGGAGCTTAGCCATGATTCATCTGGTCAAAAATCATTGGCTGTTTTCAGAGAAAATGTGTTCCGAGTTTGACGGATTGACTGGCTCTGAGCTGATGTAAGATGAGAGTGATATGTTCAGACAGAGGAACTTATATCGTAGATGACTCAGTCAGTCAATTGAACTTTGAGACCTCCTAGACTGGCAAACTGAAAAGAAATGCATGCCTAACATAACTGAGATAACTTGGTAGCATGACTATCTAAAGATGTTAAAAAAATAGAGAATGCAATTTTTCTCAAGAGAACAAAAAATATAATTGCACAGATGTCTGTCTTCTCTCCCAGACACCCAGAGCTCTGACAGTAAGAATAGAGTCTAGTTATTCTTAACACTCTGAAAGCACAGAATTTTAGCTCATACTTGGTACTATGATATGAGGTAACTTGTGTTTCAATAGTTAGGAGACTTGGAGAGGAAGGCAGGAGGGGTAATAATAAAATAAATCAAGACCATTTGAACAAAGAAGGGAACTTTGGCTTTGTTATGCCTGTAACTTTAGGAGGATAATGTTAGTGTTGGTGAAAAGCACTTGCGATGTTGGAAACAGGGGCCTGGTGAATTTTTCCCTTCCTGACGTTCAGGGATACAAAGACTAAGTGGCAGCTGTCTGAAAAATGTGTGAAGTTCCACTGTTAAGGATTTTTCTCCCAGCAGACAGATGGATTTGACTACAGTGTTTGGCAGAACCTTACTTTATATATGGTCGATCAGACTGAATGGAGACACTGAATGCAGCATTTGCTTTTCATCGTCTGCAACACTATGGAGCAGCATGTTCAACACATTCCCTGAGGCCCTCTTCCTTAGGAAACATATCCAAAATGCAAATTTCACCTATGTATGAGTAGGTAGATATAGTTAACATTATCTATTTTATGCAAATTAAAGTTCAAATCAAAGTAGAAATTTTTTCCTGGTAATAGCAGGCATCTTTTGGGAAAATAAAAATGGACTGATGTTAGCTTTGATTATGGGGTACCTAGTCTAAAAAAGGGGTGTCCAAACATAAAAAAATGCATTTTTTTAAACTGGATTTAAACTTGAGGAGTCAAAATTATTTGAACACTGTGTAAAATGAGGAGAATTAGATTTGTGGTGGTTCATATACAAAGGAAATTTAAAGCTGTGTTGCAAATCATGTTTTTTTAATAAAAAGGATAATATTATTCAGCACTTTTGGTCTTTAAAAATACTCTGCAAAAGAGATGAAAATATCATCTCTTTGCAGGTGCTTTGTAGGTGTTCAGATTAAGAGCTTTTGCTTAGAAAATTTACCAAATTAGAGCTGCAGACCAGGGAAAGATCTGTTCTATTTGCCTGCCAGTGTGATAATGTGCCTAAGTCTAGATGGCCTTATTATCACAAGGGACCATATTTGGCCACCAGGTACCTCCGTGTAGCTACTGAATCAAGTAAATAATTACACACTAATTTACATAATTTCCACAAGAATAAAATTTAGCCCATTGTTTTAGCAATAAAATAGAGGTTGAAAACAAGATAATTATATATTGAAGTAATATATGCATGGCATTTTCTCTCTTCTCCATAATAAAGGTCTTTTAAACTGCCATTGATCTCCCATAACTTTCTTCCAATCTTTTTCTCTTGAAGACTACATTCCAAATTCGAGTTGATCTCAATTCTTTGTTTTAGTTTCTTGTCCTTTAGAGTCATTGCTGATTTTCTGAACCCAGAACTTTTCACTGGGTTTATAGTTTCTTTCTAACCTTACAACACCTTTCAACACTGTATTTACACACAAATCTGTGATTTGGAATTCTTATCTTGTTGGACATAGGTGTGATGCCCCCAATTGTTTTGTGCTTTAAGCTACTTATCATGTGGAGATGCTGAATGCCACAAAAGCACCATGTTGTTCCCAGGAACATTGTGTTGGTTGCACTCATAGTAAAGGTATGTAATACCTGCTGTATTCAGTTAAAAAGTCCTTAATGGAACTTTCCATGAGAATATAGTCCTACTGAGTATTGATGCTGCTATGGAGCACTCAAAATATTTTTAATATTATGCACAAGCATAACCTCCCACCACCACTGCCTCCATTGCCCTTACTTAAGTCTGTAAAGGGACCATTAAAAATCCATTAAGCTTGTTAGTTTGCAGAGCTTTCGGGGAATCTTGCTGCAAGTTTTGCTATTTCAACACTTACAAGCTTCTATTAAACATAACAATCTTTAAGCTATAAAGGTTTACTGGAATGGCCCATTAAGTGAGAGTTTTCTAGGGGGGATTATGTCTGGGAGAAGGAGGGGAGATCAAGGTTGTTATTATACAAATGGATTTTACTTTCTGCATTTTGTTTTTAGAGTAAAAGTGATTTCTGTTATCTCAAGAAGCCCAAAAGCAAAATGTTGAAAAGGAAATGGATGGTGTCATGATTAAAGTATTTCTAAGGGATTCAGGAAACTAGTTTCAAGTATTTGACTTCAGATATTAGAGAAAAAAAAAATCACTTAAGAACTGGTCTTGAAGTGCTGAATATCTAAAAAGTTATGTCTATTTAAACTGGAGCTGTAGCTGTCAGGGTCTCTTAGAATCAGACATTTTTCACTTCTGTAGTACAGAGTTAATAATACTTCCTTTTTATCCTCCTGTCTATTTGGGTATTAATCTTTTTAGGGTAAGGTCAGTCTCATTTATGACCTCTAATTTCTCATATGGTTCTAAAAAATATTAATAAGGAAAAATATGCTTCTCTGGAGGATCTTTTCACTTACTTAATTGGTATTCACATAGGGGGCTGTCCTTAAGAATCTCTGGATTCTCATTTCAACAGTGTATGCAGCTATGCATGTTCTCTCTGACCAGTTAGTCTTGCATTTTTACATGAGTTCTTTCACTGGCAATCACTGCTCTTGCACTGCAAAAGGAGATTCATAAGGACTCATTGCAAGCTATTGTGAGGATAGATTTGTTCCCCCTTATGAGGTCTAGCTTTTGAATTGTTTGTTATTTCTGGGAAGGCATCAAGTTCTTGAAATACCATTGAGCTGCTTATGGAAATATGTAGTACTTGACAGGAAAAGTAAGGTTTCACATACTTTTTGGTTGGAAAGTCATATCTATCCCTGACTTTAGTATGCATAAAAATCTGGATGATGTTTTCCAACTTTTAAAATAAACATAGTTGTTTGTATTTGGTGGTTTCAGATAGTTGAATGCTTCTCTGTTTTGTAAAAGGAATTTGAATTTTGGTGTGAATATAGTGTTGGGGTCAGGAAGATGCCTTTTACTCACTTCATATCTCCAATCCATTCAGGTTCGACTCAATTGTTAGCTGCCAAAAATCACTATTCTCCATCTGTGCTTTCCTCACTAGAGCTTGCTAGAGGCTGTCTGCAAAAATCCGTCAACATCCTATCAGTCCTGCCCCTGCACCAACCTAGCATCTTGTTTAAGTATGCCACAAGGATGAAGCTCCAGATGGGATCATGAAAAACTGGTTCCTTTCCAGCTGCTCTTTCCTCATTTAAACAATATTGTGGGTTCCTACGGAAGGGAGATTGGGCTGATAATGACAAGAGCATAAGTTCAAGTTTTTCTTTTTTTCATTAAGTTGCTTCAGTTAACTGTGTGCCTCTCTCACTTCTTATTATGCCTCTTCTAAAAGCTGCACAATCTGGAAAGTGAACTCTAATGTGGAGCAGCCATGATGAAGCAATGCTGTTCTGTCAAAAGGATTCATCAAGCCTTAACGTAATTCTAGAGCCCTTTCCTGTGTTGTCTATGTGGTGAGACAGCTCCTGCATATATAACCTCAAGCGCAAATTTCAAACCTTCAGGTTTGATCATCTTATTAAAGAGTACTTTTTTTTTTCCTAAGGCACCAAAGACAGGCAGTGATTTATTATCTTTTCACATGCAATTGCTTGTAGGCAATTCAGAGGCCTGAAGAACACTTAAGGGAGGACAGATTTGTGCATGCAACTTTAATTTTCACATGTACTGACTGCTGAACGATGTTGAAAATGTGGTGGCACTGATTGGAAGTCTAACCTGAAATGTAATATATTCCAGGTTTGCCTATGCCTGCCACTGATTTTGAATAATGTACCCCTGAATGGTGTCCTCTACAAGGCAAGTGTGCATAGGTTGTCAACTGGCAATAATTTTATAGCAGCACAGCCAACTATCAGACCTGGTTTGTTTAGCTGTGGTGAAGCTGAATAACCTTGAGGCAGGAAAGAGCAGACAAAAATATTTATATGTACAAAAGAATGCACACAATGACTCAGGAGTCAGCTCCATCCTTCTGCCGTGAGTATAACTCCTGCCTGCATGTGACCTTGCATCTTGTTTTACACTTTATTCAGTAAAAAAAAGGAAGCTACAATTTTTTGTGGGAATGCTTACATTTCCCATAGCACTCTGTGGTGCACTACACTGTGCTGGGAGAATGATGGATCTCAGAAACTGCAGTAATGGAAGCTGACAGTGATGGATAGTAGGAAAACTAAGAACCTCAAGACTGATCAGAAGAGGGTGCTGTTATTCTGGGATGGTCTTGCATCATCCATGCCAGAACACAGACAATGCCTCTGCAAGATTCTGGAGAATGCTGCCTTTCAGCACAGATGTAATATTAAGGACTTGGCTATTGGTGGTAGTAATTAAGAGACAATAGCACTTTTCACAGTGAGACAAAGATTTCCCAAATAAACCTACATTTGGCCACTTCTGTGGATAGAAGCTCCCCTACCAAATCAAATTATGGAATTCCTCCCTTTCCTACCCTGCAGCAAAATATTGTGTATTGCTGCTCTACACTACTGAACAGCTGTTCTTGTTCATCCAACAGGCAATTGCATGTGAAAAGATAATAAATCACTGCTTTCCTAATCTTGAAAACACGTATGCGTATTTCAGCTGTAGAAATCATGCTGGGTGAATCCATGCTGCTAAATAAAAGACCACGAGGGAGCAAAGACAGTCTTTTCCCCTTGGAGATTTATATCACTTGTTCTAACTCTCACCAAGAAGCATAGATGTCTTTGACTGCAGACTCCAGAGACTGCCCCTCCAAGGCAATGAGAATGAAACTGCATTGGGTTTGGTGCTCTCTGTCCAACATCTTTCTTCAGTACTGTCCCCACAGCCCTGGCACCTTCAAATAGCCACTGTCCTGCAATATCCTAGAGGTCATCTTGACTTCTGTGCAATAAAAGTATTATGCTGCTGGGCTGGAGCAGACCTTGTGTTGTGTCTGACATTCTGTACTGAAAAGCACATAAAATCACAATTATGGGTTAAGGCTCTGCAGGCACCACCGGGGCCCAGTGTTGGCCCAGGGACAAGGACTGTGTAGCTTAGACACTGCCAGTCTGCTCAACAGGAAGGCAGTGAGTTTAGAACTGCCCTGTGACAGTGGAGCAGCACCTACCCATCATCTACTCCTATAATAGCTAGGAAAACAACCCAGTGATCACTCTGACTGAAACAGTAAAGTATAACTCACATCCATGAGGATACTTATCCTCATCCAACAGTTGTTCAATAGTTTTAGGAAACAAAGACTTTTTTGAGTCCCCTTATAGTAGTACTCACAATCTGACTATATGGATAATTTTGGGGTAATCCCTGGAGCTGGGCACTTTTTTGATTCTGTAGAACAGATGTAAACACAGGAGCCAACGTGTGTCAAGACAGGGACTGTTCATATACATAGAATTATGTCAGCAATGGATTTTTCAATTCTGGGAGTAATATATTTGAGAAAAATTAAGGCAGAGATTTGCTAAAGAAATAAAAAGGATTCAGTGTAATTCATGCACTTATAATCTTTAATCAATAAAATGTGCAAGGCAGTATTTTCTGGTTCTGAAGCTTAGTGACACAGCCCAAATTGAACTGCACAATAAAATACTCTTATCCTCCCAAACACTGCTGGAATAGTCCCACCTGTGCCAGACTTGGATCTTGGCCCAAAGTTGAATGTGAGTCTGCTTGTTCATCCTGTGCAAAGTTGGGCCAGGGTGGATTAACTGTTTAGCAGGGTGAACAGTCAGGTCCTGTTGTATTGGCTGTGGGCCTTAGCTTGGCCCTGTTTATTTTCCTAGAATAGGTATAATTTTACAAGTTTAATGATCTCAGCACAGGCCAGATTAAAAAAAACCAAAAACATCTTTAGAAACGTTAACGCAAACTTTATATTTCGTGTTAATGTTATGTTCACATTTGAAGAGAAATACAAAATGATTTCCTTAATGTGAATGTGGTATAATGTGTGGACTCATTGCTCATCTACTTTCCTGTAGCATAATCAGCAGATGCTGGCACCTCAGGTATTTCAGAATAAACAGTGGAAAGCCTTCCAGTAAATGCTGCCAGATCTTGGATGGAGTGAGTTTGTCTGAAGTCTGGCCTTACAAGTATTTTGTCAGTTCTGAAAATGTTGTGCTGTTTTTGTTGATTTGCTGCTCATTGACTGATCCAGTATTTGCTATTATATTGCCACTTCTGCTACTTGTACATATTTATAATTTCTGTTTTAATTCTGCTAGGCTCTTAGCCTCCTCTGGCAACAAGTTGTGCTTAATCCAGATCAAAACCTGGTTATTTTGTTTTGTTTTTTGGTGTTTTTTTTCTTAATGTGAAGCATGGTGACTTGCTCAAATTATCTCCAAAAAACTTCCACAGGAACATGGGGAAAACTTCACATGAACTAACTAGAAGTTTGGTTTCAAATTATATTAAGTACCTATATGAACAACTGAAAGTCAGTTCTGAGTCTTTTTCTGACTGACCCTCATGTAAAAAAATCTCTATATTATAGTTTCTCCCTGCAACACTCCACTTAATTCCTCATGACTGGTATTTGTGATTTGCTCACTATCACTGGATTTTAAGGGGAAAAGGCTTTGATTAATTAATGTTAATGATTGACTCTGTAAGGGGATACGTGCTGAAACAATGGTGTCAAATGGCTTAGTCATTTGAATTTGCTTCACAGTAACTTCCTGAGGAAGGCAAAACCTTCACTGCCACCTGGCAAAGTTTCGGCACAAATCTAAAAGTTATTACTTGGCACAGTATTGGACAGCAGCCATTGGAGGATACAAAGGGTATCCCCGGACAGTGAGGCCACAAGTCATGATCTAACCTTTTCTGGATGGAATATTTACCCTACCATTTTAATTTGGTTTAGGAGTGTTGGTTCTCAGAAAGGCAATCCAAAATGAGATTACTCTTGGGCTAAATGAAACAGAAGAACACTTGTCCACAAGCAAACTAAAATGAGGCCAAATCAACTCCCTGAACACCCCACCCTGTATAGTGTGGACAGAGGTCCTCAGCACTAGCTGCCTCATTTGACAAGACCTATTCTGGTCTGTGCTGCATTGATATTGTAGGCAATAGCCATTAATGAAGTGATTGATTCTGACTGGAAAATATCTGGGGGAAAAAAAAAAAAGCTTTACTTGGGAATGTCATGAAAAAGCCTACAAGGAGTTAAATTTAATAGCAGTTATTTTAGACATCAGGTATTAGGAACTTGCCTGACAGGCATCTTCCAAACATCCCTGCTTTCTTGAGAACTCATATATGTGGCTATTGGTTTGTTATACTGAAGAGACCATATGAAACTTCATGTCACCGATGCAGCCAAGCAGGGAGATTGCCTCTAATCCAGAAATCCCAGGGCTTTCAGAAACTGCAGCCCAGGTTCAGTCTCTCAGAGTGGATTTTCTTTGTATTAAGAACTGTTGGACTATTCCTGTCACTGAGAATTTTTGGGATTTGTTCTGAATTAAAACTAAACTAAGTTTTGAATATCAAAACCTGATGATATAATCAAATCCTCTGTGAAGCAGAACTGCCTTTGCCCTAGTAATTCTGATTAAAAACGTATGAATAGGAATAGCGATTTTAATTCAGGTCAGAGGCAATTGTATCAGTAGGGCTGTGCAAAGATAAATACCCCATCTGCAGCAAGTTTTGCTTGTGCTTCAGTTTCTCAAGCATGATATTCACATACTATATTTGAAATATTCCCACTCCTGCAAAAGAGTAGAAAAATATCTGATAGTCAATTTAAGCTATTCTTTTCACATCTCACAAGCATGAGCTCTGCAAAGCCTTTTGTCTCAGCTGGAAGATGCTTCTGTTTGTTCTACCTCACGTCGAAGCTGATTGCCTCTCCAAAGTGTCTGATCTCTGTAGATTAGAAAAAAGAATAGATTTGAAAGATGCTTACAATTCATTTAATTTCAATTCCCTTACTTTCTTTCATCCAATATTCTTGATAAACAAATAAATTAGGTAATCATTTCAGTGACTATATCATTTTCATTTTCTATTCAGTATGCACAAAAGCCAAAGCTATTTTATTTCAACACCACTTTTTTTCTTTTTTTTTTTTTTTTCCTTTTTTTTTGGTCACAAACTGTAAAGCAAGAAGATCTGTTCATGTCTTTTTTATAATCTGCATCTATTCCAGAAAAAACTGACTGCTTTAAGGGATATTATGATAGTATATTATTTTCTAAATATAGCTTGAAAAATTAACTGATAAAATTAATTCCAGGCTTTGGAACCTTCAGCTTTAGGGCCAGAATAATTTTCTGTTCTTTTCTGTACATTTTCTGTCAATGAAATATAGGATTTGATTCAACTGTGTTCAATCAAATGTTAGATTTTGACCAACACAGATTTCTGTGAGAGCTTTATGTTCCCCCTAACACCCATAAGGATCCAGGGTCCTTTCCAACAACTTTTGTGAGGCCAAAAGAAAACAACTCAAGATAAATCAGAAGGCTGACTGGATGACTCTAATGCCATGTTACAATATTGATGCTGTCTGTGTCACAAAATGTTTCAGGCACTCCAATCATTAGCACAGGTCCATTATGGGAGGGATTTAAGCAAGCAGAAGGAAAGAAACAATACCTGCCTCAGAGAGCTGATAAATCTTCCTGTCTCCTTCCCACACATGCACTCTGATGCGGATTAAAATATGTGTTTATCTGACTCTTAATGGTAGTAATGATCAATGACTGTAAATAACAGGTGCATTGTTTGCCACACACTTTAGATTTCTAAAATGTGAATTAAATCTCCCCTTTTTTTCCCAGAATTATCAATCAGAGAACAGAAAACACCCTCAAGCAATCCTTCTCCATTTTCTCTTATTTGGAATTTAGTTAGATTTAGGGAGTTAAATGTATTCAGCTTTAAAAGAAGGAGAAAACAGAGGATTTGATTGTTCATGACATTTTGTTCAGAATCAATCATTGTCAGCTCAGGTTAGACTGATTTACTATGAGCCTGCCATAGAAAAGATTTGCCACAAATGGCAAGGCTCTGAGCTGTTTCCACCGCACTGAACATAATGATGGATTTATCATTGCAATCAAGATGGTAAAACAGCATGGTCCCCAGAGTCGTGCACCAGGCAAATTGATCACAACAGCCCTGAAGTTACATAAGGGCTTTGTTTATCTGGTCTCGGTCTGCAAGAGTAGTAATCCAACTTAAGATAAGACACTCTGATCTTTACAGAAGTTTGGACAGGTTTTATCTCCTAAACCAGTATATAGTAGAATTGCCTCTGCTGAGGAGAAAAAGAACTACTCATTAAATACAAATATGTATATTTTTTAAAAAAATAAGAAGTAGTTCAACATAAACAGAGGTAATAAATATTACTATTATTAATATCATAGTTTAAAAGTAGTTTCTTAACTTGCAAGTGAATGAATTTTCTGTAATATTTTAGTGAGAAAATGAATATAATGGGAAGACAAACATTTGTTCTAACGTATTGCTTTTTTATTACAGGCATTCTTTCTTAATTTTGTGAAGAACTGGCAATACTAAGCTTTCAGATCCAAATAATTTAAGGCTGAAGGGAAATATTACCCTCTCTAAAACAGCACACTGGCAGACCAGACTTTTGTCTATGCAGGAAAATTAAGTCAGTTTATAGCTTGTATTTCTGAACCCACGTTTAAAAGGGAAGAAAATATTGTTACTTGTCTCTGTCTGATGGAAAGTGAGCTTTGGTGAGAGGAAATGATGCTCCAGATGAACCTCTGGAGTCCGTTGATGGGATATCGTCTGGGAAGGCTTTAGCCTTGGGCTCAGCTCTGCAGACTACTGCTCATTTCCCCAAAATTCATACACACATGTGTATATATATATATATATATATATATATATATAAATATATATATATATGTACATCCTGAATAAGAACATTAGAAAGGGATCTTCCCAGTGGGATGACGATATGTTAATTCCACCAGATAATTTGGTGGGTGCTGCAGGAATACCAAATCTTCCAGAGACTGTTTTTTCTCAAAATAGTGACAGACCCTTAGAGGTTTTCTTCAGAGAGGTGTCAGAGATCTGAAGAAACTCTAATTTCATCCTGCATTTCAGACAAGGAACACAACTGGATTTTTATTTTCACAGGAAACATGCCTGAGTGTTCTTTGGCACTGGCCTGGACACAAAAATTGAATGAAGTTGGGATTTAGCATATTTGTAAAATAATGAAGAATTCGGGGGCATTCTGTAGATTTAAAAGGCAGAATTAAGTTAGTGTTAGTCCTTGGAAAGAGCTGTGAAGGGCTGTGGTGTGCTCCCAGACTGAAAATTCCTTAAATCACATTACAAGTTCTCAGGAGCAGGAATCTATTTTCCTATTTATTTTACAGTATGTGTATTGATAGGAGTGAAGGGACACAGATTCTATCTTAATTTGGAATTTAATTTAAGTTGATTAAATGGTCATCTACTTTGAAGCAAGAATATATTTTTATAATGCTTGATTGCATAACTGGCAAAAAGATCTATTGCAAATTATTGGTTCACTTTGGATACAAATATGATATAAGCTATAATTCATGGGCAATAATGGTTATAAAATTGTTATTTGGATTTACAAATGCAGCAGCACATCACCTAGAAAATAGAAAAGTTTAGTTCAGGGGCCTATTTTGCTCTTCAGGGCTTCCTTTTGAGCACTAAGAGAGAGGTTGTTCTCTCTTTTCACCTAAATATTCAATAGACATTGGCAGCACCATTTGACACAAAATGCATTAAGGCAAATTTACTGTCAGCTTAGCCTACAGGGTGTGCAGATAGACATATAGTAGGAATATATAAAGTGTAAGTAAAATAGACTTGTTTTGCACTATTTTGATAAACTTTTTTTCGTTCAAAAGCAGTGGCTTAAAAAAAGCAGAACAAAAATGTGAAAAATTAATGTTTTTAACTCCAAATCCCCATTAGTAAGATAAAACAGAATATCACAAGTCTATTTTTACATTAAGCTATTTTCACTTGGGAATTATTTTCTTGCTTTAGCAAAATTACAAAAATTTATGTGTTCAAACTTAAAATCTTGTAACTTTTCAGAAGCTGAATTTTACCACTTGCCCAGGAACCTAACAAAGAAAATGTATTCCTTTTTTGATTTAAAGAAAATATAATAGATGAAGCCTTTCATAATTTTATTTGTTGGACATGTATTTGTAGAATCAATCATGTGTAGTCCTTGGAACTCTAAAAGTTTGCCACAAATAATGTCAGCATTTATATAGAATCATGGAATCATAGAACGGTTTGAGTTAGAAGGGACCTTGAAGATCACCCAGTTCCAACCCCCTGCCACGGGCAGGGATACCTTCCACTACCCCAGGTTGCTCCAAGCCCCATCCAACCTCGCCTTGAACAATTCCAGGGATATGGGGGCATCTGCATGTTCTCTGACCAACCTGTGCCAGTGCCTCACCACTCTCACACAACCTCAGTTTTTCTGTGACAAACTTGGCTGGCACAGTGTGATTAACTGTGTATATTAGGAAAGAAAAGGAAGAAAAAGGAAGAAAAAGTAAAACAAACAAACAAAAAAAGCATTCTGGATGAATGCCAAGTCCTTCACCTGCAGCTAGACTTGTCAAATAGTCAAGTCATTGTTTTTTCTCCTCATACAAAATCAGGTGATGTTTAATATGTTAAATTAGGATGTAAGAATCTGAAAACAACAAAGAAAAAAACTATCACATTCCTGAGATCCCTCATGTAAATCGGTTTTTTTCTCAAACCATCTTGCCATTTCTTAATGTAGTGAAATTACTGATCCTCTCCTGGATCATTTGTCTCAGTGGTTTTAGCAAGATTTGTATTGTGCATAGGGGAGAACAAAGATGACTTCTGGTGTAGAAAAGCAAGAATGTGGTCACTAGGAGCTTACTGTCCTAAAGTTTGCTGGGACTGCTAAATACTAATGGTTTTACAGTCCTTTATCCCGAGACTGCCATCACGGATGAGCAGATCAAGTATATAGCCATTATATCACATTTTTGCTATTTTCTTTATCAAACACAGCTGTTACTTTGAAGCTTCTTTTGTCCCTTATTTCTCTTTTCTTTTCTTGTCTTTCCTTTTTTGGAGGTTAATGGGATAGCTCATCAGTGATCTTGGGTCAAACCGTTTGGTCATCCCTATCTAGAAGGTATCAAATGAGTGAACTATCTCTTGATACTGGCAACCATAGGTCAATCTGATTTTGTATTAACTTGAAGAAGGTCAAATGGTCTCTAAATTTGATAAATATCCCATTTCTTGAACTTCTGATGGAGAGCATAGACAAGGTGAAAGCTTATAAGATTCTAGACTTGTACAGCCACACAAATAGGCACTACAGCTTAATTTGAACAGGACATAACTTAAACTCAGCTTGTGCTCCAGCAACTAATTCCTGTATATGCCAATGAAGTTAAAACAAATAACAGCAAAGAGTATATTTGATATATTTAGCCTCTCTTAGCACAAAAAACTGTCTCTGAACAACCTGATACTTGTAAGCTGCACTTCCATTTTAATCTTTCTCAGAGATTATTATCTCAAATTTTGAATTACGCTTTTCCCCTCCTTTTTCCTTAATGGATTAATCATAAAAAAAAAAAAAAAATCAGAGAAAAGTTGTTTGAATCTAAGAAGGAAAAAAATTCATGACAGTTTTATCTCTGTGAGACTGATTGAGCACACAAACATTTCTGGCATGAATATAGAAATATGAATATGAAGTTTTTCTGCTTGTGTTTTTTTGACCTTTTTGTGTATATATAGATCAGAGAAAGGATTAAGATATGCCACAGGTGTATCAGAATTGAAAATAACAAAATCACTGAGAAGTGTAGAAAAAAAATAAGGCTGTGAATTGACAAGCACTTAGGAGAACACTGACAGAGGAAAAGGAAACTGAAAACAAGGAAGGAAAAAGAATAAAGCCAAAATCTTATGACAGTAGAGTATCCCGAGGTCTGTATCTCAGCTGAGAAGTGGGAAGTTTGTGACTTTTTGTGTTTTACAGTTAGAACCATCTCACCAGAGATGTGATAGCTCCCTAGGTGTCAACTGAGTCTCTTAAAATCTTCTTGTCAAGTTTTCTACAGCATCTTTTTTTTTTCCACAAATGTGCTGCTAGTACAATGCTGCACCACAGAGGTTGGGCTAAAGCAATAAGAAAGCTTTGAATTCAGCAACACCAAATACATTTAACATCTGGAGGAATGTTTCAAAATATCTCTGTTTTAATTTCCACACACACATATATATATATATATATATATATATATATACACACATCTTTGGGTTGTAAGAACCCTCATAATATGTTAGGCAATCCTAGATTATTGGGGGTTCTTTTCACAGCTGATGCATATGAGGGAAATAATTCTGGTTTTCCTCAAAGTTTTGTAACTCAGAGATAATGTCAGTGAAGTGCCTGAAGGTTGCTCTCAGGACAGAACCTTTCATACAAACATTGAAGCTCCTTGGGAAATGAAAATTCCAGGTTGTGAGACATGAAGTTTCATCTGCCGAAGATAAGAGAATGTCAGAAATATATTGACACTATATTGATAACACATAACACATTTTATTTTTTATGAATATTTATAATATTCACTACTAATATCTCTTTCATTAGTTCATTCTTAATTTGGTTATTTTAAATGATCTGCTTTTAAAATGAATGATAACATTTTTTTTTAATGTAGCACTCATGCATATACAAAGGCCACTTATAGTGAGATTTAATCTCTGTAGGGTAATTCTAAACCCTCAGCTGCAGAATTTCAGCTGCTGATAACAGTAGGCTTTGAAAAGTATGAAACTGGATGAAATCAGAAACATGATTATTGTTATTGATTATTACTATCATCTATGTATGCCCTGTGGCATGTGAATACATATTACTATCACAGGAATTGTAGAAAATAACAGAAATGTTGTGATTATGTCAAACAAAGCTTTTGATGAGAAGGGGACTTAGTGATCCATGTCTGTGTTTTGTAGGGTTTTTTAATTGAAAGGTGAATTTGCATAAAATGGTGAAGTATGTGATTTCCATTTCATGTGCTGATGCTTCCGTTTCATAGAAGGTATCTCCTGGCAGTAGTTCTGGATTTCAATATCCTACATGACATGCTTCCACCATAGGGATGGTGTGACCTATGAGAAATTGTGAGGGGCCATCACAATGGGTGATATACCTTACAAACCTAAAGAGCTCTGGTAGAAAATGAGAACAGATACATCAGTAGATCATCTCCCATGAAAAAACACAGTGATGTCAAAATAGTTCATATTGTGGGTGAAATAGAACTTTTTCAGCCATTCTTATGAAAACCAAAACATTTCACCAAATGATCTTGTTATAAAAAAAAATTTAAAAGTATGTCTCTGTATATACATTTAAAATATCCAAACCAAAACATTTTGCATCCTATTATATTCCTCACATTGACTCACATGATTTTGGGTGAAAGTGAACATTCCAGTTCTATGTGTTGAATGCTGTTTTCAGCATGAAAAGGCCTGCAGTTCACCAAGCATGTATTTTGAAACAAATGAGTAGAATTTGCTACTTCAGAAGAGGAAAATATATTTGGTAATGCAATTTATGGATTTTTTTCTTCTGCTGTTCTCTGTTTATCTGAACTTTTATTTTGCTCAGCTGTTCCCTGTGAACACAAGCAGTGGAACTGAATTCTCAGGAGTCTCTCAGTGGTGTCTCTAGGCAGTTGCTTGAAGGATTTAACTAAAAACTCCAGTTGGCCAATACATTTCAGGTAACAAGAAAGCTGAATATTTTAAGGAACACGGACATTGTGACAGTTTTGGAACAGATTGTCTAGTCCACAGAACTAATAATTTGTCTTCTATGGGTATTAAATATAGTAGGAAAAAAGAATTGTCCACCACTCTGGAAAGGATAAAACATTACCTGCATGATTTTGAAATTCTCTTTCCATTTCATAGCAAGTAAATCATGGTAAATTTGAGACTTGGGACTGACCTTGCAAGTCACAAGCTAGAACACTATTTTGAGCACAGTTAAACCTACTGTTACAGTAAAATGGGCAGCAAAAGCCCAAAAAGGACTCGGAGGAAAAGATAGGCACAGGAGAGCATTGTTTCATGGGCAGTTGTTTCACTTTTGAGGCTTTCTCTTTGAACTTTTTCAAAAAACAAGAGAAAAACTAAGCCAGACAGGATGGAAAAGGAGAAAAACAAACCCAAAAAACTTATACAACAGCTACTTTAAGAACATTCAGCAATAAATAATACTCGGCTTTTTTATATTGAGTTTTCTTCCAGTTGACCAAATGTATCTTTTCAGAGTCAGAGTTACAGAATGGATAAGGTTGAAAGAGCTGGTGAGCCTTCTGGTTCCAGCCACAGCTTCCTCCTGCTGAAATCACACTCCCCTCGTGACACAAGTTGCATGAAATCAAAAAGTGCTAGAAGCCCCACCTTTTTTCTCTCTCTGTAATCATGACATCATCCTAGAGCACATTGCACAGGATTGTGACCAGGCAGCTCTTGAATATCTCCAGGAGGGAGCCTCCACACCCTCCTGGGGCAATCTGTTCCAGTGTGCAGTCATGTGCACAATAAAGTTATTCCTCGTGCCCAGATGGAACCTCCTATACATTGGGTTTTGCTTCTTGTCCTATTGCTGGGCACCACCAAGAAGAGCCTGGATCAATCCTCTTGACACCCTCCCTTCACTGACTTTCATGTTATGTTGAGGTGCCCTCAAAGCCGTCTCCTCTTGAGTAAACAGGCCTAGCTCTCTCTGTCTTTCCTTGTAAGGGAAATGCTCCAGACCTTTCATCATTTTCATTGCCCTCCACTGGACCTGCTCCAGGATCTCCATGTCTCTCTTGTGCTGAGGAGTCCAGAACTGAACACAGCACTCCTGGTGTGCCCCACCAAGGCTGAGTAGAGGGGCAAGATCACTCCCCTGACCTGCTGGCAGTGCTCTTCCCAGTGCACACCAGGATACCTTTGGCCTTCCTGGCCACCAGGGCACCGCTGGGCCATAGACACCTTGTTGTCTACCAGGACACCCTAATTCTTCTCCACAGAGCTTCTTTCTAGCAGGTTGAGCCCCAGCCTATGTTGGTGTATTTTGGGTTATTCTTTCCCAGGTGCAGGACCCTTCATTTTTCCTTGCTGAACTTCAGAAAGTTGTTCTCTGCCCATCCCTCTATCCTGTCGAAGTCCTTCTGAAGGGCTGCACAGTTCTCTGGGATGTGGGCTTTGTGAACATGCTGAGCAGGTGAAGCACATCGTGTCCTGGTAACCATTGTGAGCATGCACTGTGATACCTGCATGTGCAGTGCACATTTGTAGCATGGTACCTGATATTGCTTACTAAGCACAAAAGTGAATTTTTCATAAGTGTTTTAATGAATCGCTTTCATGGGAATTAACAACATGATATAAGTACATGTTTAAATCTACTCTTGTTAATCAAAGCACTTAACTCTACATACACCTGTACCTCAAGCAAATTTTAAGCAAATTAAGCAGGATTTATGCAAATTAATATCACCAGGGTCCAGAACTACCAATCAAGCACCTGTGGTGAGGCAATGTAATATGCCCCAGATGGGACCTTGACCTAACATAAGTATGTATCTCTTGACACCTGAGATAGGTTGTTTAGTAGTAACTCTGATATCTTTCTATAAACCATCATTATATCAAGAAAATTTATACTAAATCCTTCACTTGGTCTGTTCCTTACATACAATTGGAATCACATTAACACTTTCTGAAATGATTCATTCCCAGGTCAAACAGAATACTTTACATTCTCTCACCTGAATTTGGTAAATCAAGTTATAGGGTGCAATTATTGCATCAGATTGAATCTCAGTTATTTTGCAGAGGGGGGAAAAAAGGTGTATAGCTAAATTAAAGCCTTATATATTATTAATTGCTTTTAGAGTCCTGTAATGTCATAGGAGGGGAATATGTTTTGCTTTTGATTGTTAGTGTTTTGATTTGTTCTACAATGTAGATAGTGCATTGTCTACATTGCAGCACAAACCAGGCAGCTTTGAGAATGCCTTTTGTTTAGAGTGCCAGTGGTATGTTGAGTTAGTCTTCTAGTTATTACTCTGCAGTGTGCATCTAGGATAAATTTCCTTAATCATTAAAATAACACATCTCACTGCCAGTCTGAGCTTTGCTGAATTCCACCCTCTGTTCTTGCTTTGTCTGCTCTATTAAAAGCTTTGTAGTGCTACTGCTTTAGCCATTTCTCAAATTTTTATGAGATAAGATTCAAAAGAAGATATCTGGACCAGTAATAGTTTTACAAAGTCATCCAGCCAGACCTTGGTAATGTATGCAAAGTCAGGAACCTCATCAACAATCACACTATGGATGGCAGTAACCTTTTTAGGCATTGACTTAACAATTTAATAGCATGAATCAACATGTTGAGTCTCTGTCAATCAACAACATGTGCACTGAATTGGAGATGCCAAGTGATTCTAGTGATGCTGGCTTTATATATATCACAGTTTGCTCAGGACCTTACTCTCCCTGTTATGGTTCTATTTCCCACCCTTTGTTTGTAAAGAGCAATATGCTCCCTCCTGGAGGGGAATAAAACAGTAGTTTCACCAAATTCTCATGACCTCATCAGCTAACAGAATGGCTACAAAGGCTTCAATGGATTTTTGATTACAGCTTATTTGCAGTAGGTGCAAACGCCTGTGCTGAATGGTTGCTACAGTGTCTTAGACAGGTTTGTTCTTTTCTGTTATGGTTTAAACCATTGCAGGGTAAGGGGAGATATGTTTTGTGAAATGATTAGGGTTTGGTTGAGCTGGAGTGTTTTCTCCTCTTTTATCTGGGTGTATGAGAGACAAAAACATCGAATTTCCCTTGTCTTTACAGGGTAACATGTATATTAAAGCACAACATCACTTTAACATTTTAAGAATTTTTTGTGTTGTCAGTTGCTCTGATACAATATAAGAACTATGTTCATTCCCTGAAGTAAACAAAACAAAACGGACAATAGATAAAAATCATCCAGTTATAGCTGTGTTCTCTCTTTCACTCTAGTTTTACACACAGTCTTCTAAAATGTTTTGCTACATGACTTAGCAAATAAATCTAAACTGTAGTTTGTAATTTTTGGAACCCATAATGTGAAGCCACACTTAAATTAGCTGTCACTTGAAATTTCAAGCAGCAGTAATGGGTTTATTCAAGATGCAGAGGGAGGGGAGAAGGTAGCTAGAGTTGCTGTGATATAGACTTCTGATTAATAATACTTTTTAATGCCTGCTGCAATCACTCACCTTCATGGAGAGAGTGATGTGAGAGACTATATTCCAAACACTTGTTAGGTATTACAGAACTTATTTAGGAGCACACCTGCTCCTGAAAATCTATGAAGGACAAATTTTAATTCATACACTTAAGGTCTTTTCTTTAATTCTCTGATTCATTCTTCTTCATACTTGATGACATGCATATTGTTTAGATATTATTCATCGAAATTACACAAACTTTTAGGATTTTATAAAACACATATTGAATAGTTCTGAGGAGGTCCCTGAGAAAAATAAAAAATTCTGATTTTAACTCATTATTCATTAATTTACTACACTTCAAAAACTTAGAATTACTATGTATAACTTGAGAACAAAACCAAAAACTTGTTTTATTTTGTAAGACTCATTTATTTTCACATTTTCTATTCAAATCAGCTGTTTTAATCTACTAGAATTAAGAGTGAGACATGATTTCGCCTTAAAATGAGCCTTACAGAAAACAGTCATAAAGACTCGTTTTAAGATAACAGCAACAAGGACTGTTTTAGTAACAGACTTGTTTCAAGTAAACAGTAACAGACTGCTTTAGAGCCTTCCCAGCAAAGCTAGCCTATGCAAACCTGTTGGGACCACCCACACAATGTGAATGAACCAACATCCAGGCAAGTCACAGCTCGTCTCAGACAGAGAGGTTGGATTTGGAATGTAGTTATTGATAAAGGACACCAGTTGAGTTTCAGTGCATCCTTTCAGTGTAATCTCTTAATGTTGACAGGAATTTCTTGGAGTCTAATAAAGGGAAAATTGCAAGTCCTGCACATCAGAATCACAGAATCATCTTTGTTGGAGAAGATGTCCAAGATCATCAAGTCCAACCGTTGACTGATCACTGACTTGTCAACTAGACCACGGCACTAAGTGCAATATCAAGTCATTTATGGATCTCCTCAAGGGTTTGTGACTCCATCATCTCCCTGGGGAGCCGATTCAAACGTTTAATAGCATTTTCCATGAAAAATTTCCTCGTTATGTCCAACCTGAACCTCCCCTAGAGCACCTTGCAACCATGTCCTATCTTTCCATCACTAGTTGCCTGTGAGGAGAGACCAACGCTCATCTAGTTACAAGCTCCTTTTAGGGAGTTGTAGAGAGTGATAAAACCATCTTGGAGCCTCCTTTCTTCCAGGCTAAACAGCCCCATCTCCTTCAGCTGCTTTAAATATGACTTGGTCTCTAGATCCTCCACCAACTCTGTTGTCCTCCTTTGAACACCCTCCAGCACCTCAATGTCTTTTTTGTAATGAGGGACACAGCACTCGAGATGTGGCTGCACCTGTGCTGAACACAGAGGCACCTGTGGATGAATATTTGTATACACCAAGAAAGACTAGAAAAGTGTCTTTGCAGGAAGATGGCTTTGCAGGAAAGACCACAGGGTCCGAGGGGATAACAAGCTGACTCAGAGCCAGCAGTGTGCTCCTGTGACAAACATGGCCAAAAGTGTAATGGACTGCATTAGGAGCATCACCAACGTGTCAGAGGAGGTGATTCCTATTCTGTACTCAACACTGGTGAGGCAGCACCTAGTGCTGCCTCTGTTTTATAGACTCCTGGGTACAAGAGGGAGATGGACACACTGGAACAAGAGCAGAGCAGGACTATGAAAATGATTAAGGGACTGGAATACCTAAGGTGCAAGGAGAGCTGAGAGGCATGTGGCTGTAAACCTGGAACAGAGAATCTAAGGGGGATCTTTCAATGTGAGTAAATACCTGATGAGCAGAGCAAAGAAGGTGGAGACAGAAATTTTTTCTTAGTGGTGCTTAAATAAAAGACAAGAAACAATGGGGCACAAAATGAAATACAGAATCTGTTGCGGTGTGCTTTTATCTAATGATTTAAGCGTAGTTTTCCTTCTGTTTTGTAAGAGCTTATTTAATGGTTCATTCCATGTTTCCCCCTATTCCCTTCCCCACTTGGTATAGTCCCCACCCCTGGAAATCCCCTTGAGTTGTTTACCCCAAGTCTGTGTATGTCAATCATATATTGCTCCCCTCCCAGACCTTGCCAGTCTCAGGGAGGCCTCTCCTCCTTCTAGAAGGCTCGGAGGGGCTCAGTACCTGATTGGGGCAAGTCTGGGAAATCCCCCACCCCTCAGTTTTCATTTGGTATTGTATGTACCACCCCTTTTATGTTATTGGGCTTTCCTTGTGTGACCACTCCTTCTGTCTGTACCCTAAAACCCCCTACGCGGCCACAGTTCCGGGCTTCACTGGTCTGTGCCTGGGGGACCTGAAAATATCCCTCAAGCCCGGCTGGAAAGTGGCTTCCAGCTGTTCCCGGCTAGCCCTGGCTCGGGATACTTCCAAACTCGGTTGGTGGCAGCAGGCGGACCGGCCGCCACCCCCCCTGTGAGTCAGAGCTGCACGAGAGATGTCGGTGAGGCTTGACGAAGGTAGGAAGCGAGGAGGCTACTTTGTGGCTAGATGGTTTTTATTGTCACCTGCTGTTCGCAGGGGAGCCATGCGTGTCTCTGAGCCTCTCTCAAGAGTGCCTCCCCGCCCGAGGCGTGGCCACAGCTTATACGGGGTTGGGAGAAGGGGGTGGACACCAGAGGGAAAACCAATCAGGGAAATATGGATGTCATACAGACAGTGAATGGGAAACGAGGGGTGGGGGTTCCCCAGCTTGCTCCAATCTGGGACCGAGTCTCTCCGAATATTCTGGAAGGAGAGGAGAGGCTTCCCAGAGAGTGACAGGCTGTGGAGAACAAAGACAAGGGGAAACCAAATGGGGAGAAATACAGGGGGAACTTGGGAGAAACCATTACAGAACAAATTAATATTAACAATAACTAAAAAGATAGAAAACACGCCGCTACAGGGACCCCAATAAACGTCACCCCATGGCGCCTCAGGGAGGTTTCCTTCTCCTTCCTTCGCCGTAGCCGCCCCTCCACCGCCCGTGCAGCAATGCACTTACCCACCGGATGGGTCCTGCCGGTCCTCCTGCAGACCCTACCGAGGCTGTGACCATTCCCTGCCAGAGCAGCCGGGACCAGCTGGGAGGCCGCTGGTTAGCAGGCAGGGGAATGAGTCAAGAATCTTTGTTTAAACAAAAGAAATTTTTTTTTTAACTGTGCAGGTAGTTGATCATGAAAATAGTTTCATAGAGATGTGGAGTCTTCATTCCTGAAGACACTAAAAATGACCACTGATCACACCTTCAGTGTGTGTATCTGCCTGCTGAGAGAACAGACTCTTCCACTCAGCATGGGGGCTGGGAAGAATAGCAGCCACATCTGCCAAAAAAGGAAAGGAATAACCTATTATGTCCCATTATAAAATATCTGGTTATTCTTAAAAGAAAATTCAGTCACAGTGAAAAGTGAATCTGTTGGACTGAATAAGACCATGCTTGAAGGAAGAGGAGAAAACAGAAGAGTCTGAGTTTAGTATTCATCTACTGAAGGAATAGCATATGTCACCAGAGTTAAGAGATAAATAGTATTTTGGAGAAATAAGAATGACTCATACTAGAAAGCAATAGTACATAAAATATTTTGCAATCAAAGTGTAGGCTAGAAGACCCTTGCTTAAAAGATTTACTTGAAGCAACAATGGCATTTTTAAAAATCAAAGCCTGCTTACAGGTAATTCAAAAACAGAAAGTGAGGCTAAATTTATCAAATAAATTGTTTGCTGCAAATAGTTCTCCCAGTTCTTTCGTCTGTACCTAATTGGCTATCAATAATGCATGGAAATGCTGAGACACTAAAGAATCATGTAACAGGCATTCCATTATGTAATTAAGGATCATTAACTATATTAATGACTTTTCTAATTCTTATATTGTTAACCAATGAGTAATGCTTTATGTCACGAATATACTTTCAAACTTCTCTGCACCAGTGAAAAAGATACATCTTGCTTATCTAACTTCTGCAGGTAATTCACACAAGAGATTTGGTCTGAATAAATCTTGAGGAAGCTCAAACAAAAAGCAGATGACTAGATCATACTGCACTAGGGGATTAAGAAAAATAAAGATTGGCAAACCTAATATTTCTAGATAGTGACTAGAAAGCTTTTAGTGGCTCCAGGGGAAAAAATGTAGCTATATATGTGTATGGGCAGAATACATATGAGATGATAAACCTGCTGCAGAAGAACTGTAGGTCTGCCAATATGAAAATTGCAGATTTTAGCATCTGCCATGTGCAAATGCTGGTCACATGAGTTTAATCTGTCAAAGGCTCACAAAACTGATGTTGTTTGCTATATATATTCTATCAAGAATATCTATGGAAGTTATGATTCCTTATCCCTGGAAATGTCCAGGATCAGGTTGGCTGGGTTTGAGTAACCTGGTCTAGTGGGAGGCATCCCTGCCTATGGCAGGGGAGTTGGAACAAGGTGATCTTTAAGGTCCCTTTCAACCTGTTGACTACAGAATTTTTTCTGAGAAGGACTGAGTCTTGAGAAGCACAGACACATGAATTCATGGGATGTAACATTAGGCTATGTGTTGAATCCAAAGGTTCAATCTTGCAGCTCCGCTAAGAAGAAATTCTTTAAAATAGGTAAACATAATGAATATTCTTCGCCTGATAATATTTTAAAAATATAATTTATTCATGCTCAAGTTATTTATGAAGGAAGATAAATATTTATGTTTTATAGATTGAGATGAAGAGGCCAGTGAGCTGAAATGTTTTGTCAATGGTCAGTAGGGTAGACCTGAGAGAAAAAAACCATCAAAACTAAATCCCATAACCCAGTACCAAATTTGCAGCTTTGTAATTACTTTTGAATAATATGATTTTGTTTGTACACCTAAACAAATAAATAGATAATGTTGTAACAACACTTTTGCAATGTGTTTATCAAGCATATTTTTAAAAGTATTTTTCCTTAATGATTACCTTATAAAAAGGATGGTGAGTGTATAGAATTTTGATTTTTTTTCCCTTTTTCTATAAAGAAAAAAAAGTAATTCTATCATCTCCTTCAGCCATTGCCTTGTGTTATTTGTTTATCAGGTTTTTTATTTTCTTAGTAACTGAACTTAAAATCCTTTTGTCTGAGACGAGATTTCACAAAACTTTTGTTCTGCTACTATAAATGTATAGTGAATCTGGGTTGGTTTTTTCAACTTTCAATACAGTGTTCCAAAGCAATATCAATGTTCCAGAGTTACTTTTCGTTGTTTGCAGCTCGTGTGTAACCAATGAATCACTCAGAATTACATGTTCGCTCTGTGGGTTTCATTTCTTTCATAGGAATTGCTCAGATACTACAATTTTTTCTTAAACTCATGATTGTTGCAGTGAGAAAATCATACAAAGATGCTGTTATATTTCAGAAAAGGGCTTAAATATGTGCTTAGTATTACAAACATGCATAGATCCCCTTGGCTGTAGCCTTACATGAGTCTGTGTTGACATATTTTTCATTATTTTTCTTCAACAGTGGCATTTTCACAGGAGACCTTGTTGTTTATTTTTAAATGTGAATCAAATATCCAACTCCTACAGTCCATCTGAAAAGAAACTCTCCAGTCTATACATTGCAAATAATTTATATGTTTTATTGAAAAATATTCATCATAAAGTGAGTTAGTTGGTCCTGTTCAGAAAATATTTTTAATATACAATTGTGGACCTTTCAAATCAAGCCCAAGAAGGTTTTTTTTATATCAGATACTGCTGTGGGTCTCTGAACTCTTTTTTGTTGGTGGTGGTGTTTTTGTTTTCTAGATGTGGAGGAGGAAATTGTATATTTCCTACCACCAGGAATCTGCTTAAAGTTCTCTTCAACATTAAAAGTATTTTCTCCTCTAACTTAAGTAAATAGTTGTGATAACAAAAATACGGGCTTTCCATGTATTACAATTGAAAGCAATATTACAGAGGTGCTTCTGTATTTTCACTAATCACTTACTGTAGGTTTCTCTGACCCATGGAAAAGTGAACCTGCCTTAAACCAGGCTTTGTACTGGAACAATCTGCATTGTGGCTTTCAGTTTGTTTTCTTTAACATTGTCTTTATCTTAACAATATTTTTGAGTCCTCTGAGAGCAATGTCATCTTGCGTGCATCATCCAGATAAACTGTGTGTGAACAAGTTAATAATATTCTAACAATGGTGTGCGTATCCACCCGAGGGGTGTGGGAAAGGCAATGTTCATTTGGACAGCATTATGCTGGATAAGAAACTCAGACATTGCCAGTAAAGGGAGAACTTTAATTCTGAACCTGGAGTATAGTGAAACACTATAGGGGTAGGGCACAAAAAGCAAGGTAGCTGTTTTGTCTACAATTTCCTTGAAAGCAAGATCTCCAACACAGCTTTTGGTGCCACTAACCCTTTGAGCGTGAAAAGTTTGAAGAATGAGACAACTTTTAACATCAGCTCTTTTCAAATGGACTTGACTGAGTTTATTTCCAATATAGCTGGAGGCTGAATCATTCTTTCACTGGCTACTTTAATAAAAGACAAGACATTTAAAATTGGCATGATCTGATTTTTCCTGAGTTTCATTACCACCAAATCTTTGATACCAGAAAGCAAGTAACCCTTCAAAAAGGAGTGGAAAGATACAGAGTTGTAGATATAGGGTCCTCTTAAAGCTAGGGCCAAAGATCAGAAATATCTTGCAGGCTTTGGGAAATAAGTGCTTATAAAAAGCCACAGCTGCTTTTGATGAAATTACTGAAAGTTGGTGCACAGATGAACAAGAAAACAGATTTTCCCTTAATGATGTCCCTAGATTCTTAAGTTAAATCTAGCAGGTAGCAAGATTCATCCTTAGTTTCAAAAGATATCTCACATCCAGGTGCTGAAACACATTTTTTAAAGCCCTGGAAACAGGAGTTTAAAAATTCAGCATCAAAAAAGCACCTGTTAATCCTCCACAGACATCTCATTCTCAAATATAGCACAGGAGCTTTTGCCTAACACAGACCCTAGTTTTTCATGTGTAGCTCAGAGTGCTTGTAAATGTGTTACAACCTGGAAGTATTCATACAAGATCTCAAAGGTCTAAAATCTACATCAGCTGGATTACTTTTGGACTTGGAAAGTAGGCAAGTAAGATGGCAAATATTCCTAAAGAAACAGCTATGCTTGAAGAGACACATAGAAAAATGCATACTGAATTTTTTCAAAATTGGCAGCTGGCTGACTTGCTGAGAAAGACCCTGAAGACTGAAGTTTTTTCCTAACTATTTTTTATTTTTGTCTTAGTAGTCCTTATTGACAGAATTTTTTTTGTATGTACCTTCAATTACAGTTTAAGGAAACCAGAAATAAATAGTATTGTAATATTCTTGCTACAGGAATGTGAAGCTGACAGAGCTGAACCTACCCATGTATTTTTGCTTAAAAGCTAAGTACAAAAAGAACGAGATTCATTTGCCTAAACTGCTTAAATGGTATCTAGGGTAATTTTAGAGTCCCTCAAATACTCAGTTTGACCTTTAGAAGGACGTAGGTTTATCTACAGTAGTGTGTCATATCTGCCATAATAGCGTAGATATATTGGACACCTTAAAGTATCTCAAATGTCTGTGTTTGGGTAAATTACCCCATCCTTCTCCTGAAAGATAGTCTGCTAAGTTTGCCAATGTTTGTTTAAGATTTCTGATATGCTGAACAAATTTATTTTGCATAGCCATATGCAACAAATGTTTTCCTGAAGCACTGACCTTATCAGGTCTGTGGTGATGCAATTCCTTTGCAGCCATGCTATTAATCTGTGGATTGCACAATATTCAAAGCACTGTGTGTAAACTGCCCAGCTGGCACATTCATGCCCAGTTGGTTTTTGCATTCCTTGAAGGGATTTACCTCACTGTACAAAAGTTATATACTGCATATGCTTGTATTTCTGTCTGGAGATTTTAGGCCTGGGAGACCACAAGACGGATCCTACTGGTAATAGCTGAAGCAAGAAAGCAAGAAAGACTCTCTGTATCTTGGATTCATCCAAGGCCTTGACCACTCAGTATGTCCTTTGCTCCACTGAGCAGTGGGTATCCCTGTGCTCATGCTCTTAGTTTTATTTTGCTGATGACATAATTGTAGAAAGTATTTTTCATGTTGCTGAAATCCTTATCTGGATTAATTTCCAGCTGAACTTTAGCTCTTCTAACTCCATCCATGCATGCTTGAGAAATGCCTCTGTACTTCTGGGCAACTTTCTTCTGTTTCTGCTTCTGTACAACACCACCAGAGGTGTTTATTTCAGGTCAGAGTTACCTGTGTATCTAAACAGCCTTTTGTTTAGGCCTGGCCTTTCTAACATGTAAATCTTTACCTCTCAGAATCACAGAATGGGTCAGGATGGAAGGGACCACATCTGGTCCAACCTCTCTGCTCAAGCAGGGTCATCCCAGAGCACAGGGCTGAGGACTGTGTTTAGTGAGGGAGACTCCACAACCTCTGCATGATCTGTTCCAGTGCCTGGTCACCCACACAGAAAGGAAAGTGAAAAATGTAACCTATTCTGCCAACTCATTAACTAGATTTATCAAAACTATGACACATGAAGCCAGTACAGATTGGTAGTGTGTATTTATATTAAATAATCAAGAATCAACATCTTTATTTGATACTTATAATTCTTCTATTCACATAGTTATATTAATGCTATAAAGTTTCTGTCAAAATAAAGCCACTTTTCAATTTTTTGTCCTTTTTCTACAATGAGAACAGGTATTTTTGTTAAAGAGACTGCAGTGGAATAATTAGTGCCTCCTTACCTTGTGTATTGCTCTCTCTATGCAGGAGTTACACACAATTTAAAACATCAATAAGAAGTAAATTCTTGCAAATTACTATTCTTTCCTCAGTATCCAATAATTTGCTAGAACCAATAACAATGGTGTCAGAATGTAACCTTGGATCAGTCCTGTTTGTAGTGAACCCATTAATTGTTCACACAATACTAATCCTTTAAGAATATTCAACAAGCCCATGCTAACTCCTTGAGCTTTTTCTTACCTCTGTTTATAGACCAGAGTGTTCTATTTCTTTTGGTGCTAATGCTCATGAACGTCAAGCAAGAGAAAGAAAAGAAAAGCAAATGTAGCCAACTAAAAGCTTGAGCTAAGTGAGCTATTATCACTGCATTGATACAAAATTGACTACTCTGCTGATAAAAGAAAAATTATTATGAAATCCTCTTTCAGTGCTACTGTCTTACTGTTTAAATCAGTGAAATGAGTACTCCAAAATTTGGGGCAAATGCACATATGTGTATTTTCCTGAGTTTTTGGTTAATATATCCTTAGTATATGTCTTCTTCCAAGACTAAGCAAACTTTATTTTTGGAGATGAACTGATTTCTCAGATGCAAGAATATACATGGCCTGCTCAAAAGTAGGTAGGAGGAAGAACTAGCAACTACATATTTTCTTCCCAAGTAAATGTACAAACTAACCACAAAGCCAGAAACAGCATCTCCCTGTATTGCTCTGAACCATGAAGGAGATCTGAGATGTCTTCAGTGATCTCACATTTGCCGTGAGCTGTATACATGCACTCAGACAGCTGCTGTGAAGCTGCCAATATGCAGGAGCATGTTGCCCTGCAGTAACTCATTTGTGTTTTGAAGCCAAGAGTCAACAGACTTAAATCAAGCTGTTCTGCCTGTAAATCGAGAATCCCACCTGCTGAACGTGACATCCCCAAGCTGGTGATGTGTAGCCCACTTCTCAGGGAGAGGTGAAGTGTTCTGCCAGATTAGTTGTGATTTGTTGCCTTCTTTACCATTGTCCCATGCTCATTTCAGAGCAAAAGTATGGTCTTGAAGGATGAAGAGAATGGGAAGGTGTTTCCTTCTTCCACTCACATCAGGACAAACTTTTCCACAGCATGGTCGTATTGTGGACAGAGTTTTTTTAGTTTAAAGAAGTGGCATTTGAGAAAGGAGAATGAAATAGAAATTGAGAAATAAAATGAAAAAACATGGTTTGAGTTGAAAAGGACCTTAAAAATCATCCAGTTCCAGCTGCCCTCATGGGCAGGGACATATTTCACTAGACCAGATTGGCCAAAGCCCCACCCAACCTGGCCTTGAACACTTCCAGGCACAGGACATCCACAGCTTCTCTGGGCAACATTCCATCAAATTATGTATTTTCTCTTTTTTCCTGGTTCTGGCCAGGACAGGGAGAGTGACAGCCAGAATCCTGGTGTTATTAAATACAACCTCACACCATTCAGAGTGGGGACAGAGGGGTGGGTTTTCCCCATGGCTCATGATGTTGGTTGTTTCAGTAAGAACATCGAACTGGAAAATACTATTCCAAAGCACAACACTCACCAAGAAGCATTTGACTGGTGAGGTGAAGTTCTGAGGAAATTAATGTAATTGTGTGCATGCACAGGTCTCTTCATCCCTTTAGCAAAGAGAGAGTACCATGCCCTACTTGCCCTAAAGGAAAAGTGGTTATCTTTCTATCACAGAGGTTTGTATTCCTTTGGAGTAACTTTCACAATCTTGACTGACAAATAATCTCAACCTTATGTGGGAGAAGGTGGTAAGTGAGAAGGAATGCCATAGTGAAAGGAGAGATCTAGATAAGAACAGTTCTGTTTTTATAGCTGTGTATAAATTAACATTGTGAATTTCATTATGAACACCACTTTTTTGGGAAGAATGTTATTCACTGGTGCTTGGGAAGATGAATCTCATGCCTTGTTTTTAAACATCCTGCTGTTATCATGGAACAAGTGTATTTTATTTTGTAATTGAAACTAATGATAGAACTGTAACTTCACACTTAAAAACCCAGAACTTCACAGAACAAAATACAATTGCTAAATGGACAGGAGAATTAAACATACTTCATGACTGAATTTGTAAGCCTTGCCAATTTTTTTTCCAAATTCAGATCTAGTGCTATGGGTTTGGGTTTTTTTGCTAATGATACTGTGCTATTCTATGAACTGTGAAAGCACTTGCAAGTGAAGCTGCTGACTATACTGTCAGACCACAGCAATGTTTCCACCAAATCTTGAAAATCTTTATTGACAGAAGCCTACTAAGCTAAAAAATCTTCTCAAATACATCTTTGATGCCATTACATACAGACAGCAAGTAGTACAGGGATTTTCACAGTAGGATATGTGGGGGTTTCCTGAACAACAGGCTGAAGATAAGTCAGAAATATGGCCTTGCAGTAGGGAATGCCAATCGTATATGAGGTTGTAGTAGCAAGGGTGCACCCATCAGCTTGGGAAGTACTTTTCCCCTTCTCTTTGGTACCTGGGAAGTGTCTGCAGTATTGTGCCCAGTTTTGGTCTCCCTAGTACAAAAAAGACCTTGGCGTTCTGGAGTGAGTCCAGAAGGGACACCAAACAGATTAGAGGGCTGGTGCACATTATGTGTGAATGATGGAAATCTGGGAGAGGCTTTTTTTTCAATATGGAGGTGATCATAGTTTTCCCAGAAAAGCATTTCAGTCCTTGGAGATATTAAGCATCTAATTTTATAAGGTTGTAAACAATCTGATATAACACAAAACTGGTCCCACTTTGAGCTGGGGAATAGACAAAAAGGACTTTTTAAATTTAAATTGTTCTTTGAGTCTCTTTATCTATATTGTTACAGTTAGGAGGGGCCCTGAACTTGAAGAAATACATAACATGAAGGTCGTAACACATGGTTTTGAAACCTTTTCCAGGAAAAAGTGTAGCAAAGCAGATAAGTATAAGATCTTCCTCAACAGGAGAGTGAACAAGACAATAGACCATATGCAAAAAAGGAAACCTATGATCTGTACTGCCAACAAATGAATCGGTAACAATTCCTAACATGGTTTATGTTACCTGCCAACTGAGATTTATAGTAGAATGTGAAGGGATAAACAGCACATCATTTTTAAAAGTGGTTGAATGACTAGGAAAGAAATCCATAAATTTTTTAAGGAGTTTGAATAGTGAATTCTAGATTAACTCAAATGCATAGGAGTGTACAGACACAGATACTTCCATGAAAAGACTGCCAGTGTTGACAGAGTCAGTAGGAAACAGAAAGTGTCATCCAGTGCAATACTTTTTGAGATCATTGATCATTCAGAAGACTTGAGAACAAAGTCACTGATACAAGCTACTCACTTAGTGAATAAAAATAAACTTAATCACATACAAGAGTAAAATTCTGACATTTAACCACTCTATGTGATGAAATGAAACTAATCATCATCAACTGCTGCCGTGTACCAAACCTGGATGGCTCTCCATGGAAGAGCACTCTGGACTCTGACCTTCGTGAAAAAGTTCAAGTGCTCATGATAGATATATCAGTCCCCTTGTGACCTCTATGACATTTTCTTGCACATCAGGCTTCCTCAAGATTTTCAACAAGCTGTCTTCCTTCCACTTGCTACTCTGGAAGAGCAAGGCAACAATATTATATCAACTACAAGGCAGAGGGATTTCAGGGCAAAACAGATTGGTTTTCAGAAATAAATGTTCTTCCAGAAGCACAGTGTTTACAAGGTTTCTGCTTTTAGTTATAGTCTCAGGATCAGAATCTCTACCTTCAGAGATGTCATAAGGAAAGATGTTGCCATCTATTCAAATGCACTAAAAAAGAACTTTGAGTTTAGTTTTGTTTATTTGTTTTGTTACCTTTTTTTTAAAAAATAGATGGAATGCTTATACAGTCGGATGTGAAATATGTTCTTTTCCAAAGCTGTGTCTTCATATAATTTGTAAGTAGAGCTCCTCAATAATTGTAGTCTTCCAATGTCATAGTTTAGCAGTGAGATCTAGATGAGTTTGAGGGAAGAGTTTATTGAAATATGTACTAAATTACTACTACTTTCATTACTTCTTATCTCACCATGCCCTGAGCAAAACTGACTCTTTAGCAATGAAATCGAAGCACAGAAATTGGTATGTGTCAATGTTTTACCATTATGCCTTAGAGCTGTCAAGAGAGGCAGGCACAAGCCTCTCAAAAATAAGCTAGGCATGGCTACACATTTTCCTCATTTTTAATAGGAATAGCACATTCACAAAAGTGTTCCTTTTTGGCATGGTTTATTTATTTTTAAATGACCTTTTATGGCTTTTTCTCTGTGGAAGCTCACAATTATCAGATTACCAGTGAGACAGTGCTAACAGTTTTCAAAATTGAAGGTTGGTAACAGAAACAGAGACTCTGTAGAAGACCACAAAAATTTAATCAAAATTAATTGATTCTGCCTAGGAACGGGGCTAAGCTATTGTAATTTCACAATTTCAACCCAGAATCCTGACTATAGGTTCCTGACTCCGTTTCCCATTTTTTTGTCATACATGGTTTCATACCAGGCAAACTTGAACCTGTGTCAAAGATGATACTTTCATCACTATGAAGTCCAGAAAGTTAAGATCTTATTCAGGATTTTGAAACTGGAGTTTATCAACCATTGAAATTTTTTGAACTTTTGCTTATTTCAGGAAGCATCTGTCAAGAAGAATGAGCACTTTCTGAACAAAAGCTTTGATTGTATCAGTTCAAGCAGCTATTCCTTAATTCAGCTCTGTACATTTCCACTCTGCAAACATTGGAGAGTTTGTATAAAGAATCAGTAAATTTGGTTGGAGACTTGCAAGACCTGACTGAACAAAGTCCTAGACAGCATAGCCTTTTTTCATTGTTGACCTTGCTTGAGCTGTAGCTCGGACCAAAGACTATGTTCTTGGAGTGCAGACACAGTCATTTCCCAAGTAACTGATTCAGTAAACCCTCCTTGTGATCATCAGGATCTACAGTAAGATGAATAATACTCTTTTGAAGGATGATGTCAAAAGTGAAATCTACTTAGAATTGTTACCACTTAGGAACAAAACACTTCTTAGACTGCCTTTAACCACTTATTAATGCTTACCATTAAAAAGTATATTAAAAATGCAGTCTGAATTTTCAATTCAGACTTGTAATTTATTTTCTTTAATAAAAAAGGAAAACAAAACAACAGGAATAATTTATACCAATGAATTGTGAAACATTAAAGTCCTGTGCTGGCCCTTTTGTAGTATACTTTCTTAAGGGATTCCATCATTTACAGAAAGGGGTGACAATATGCCTTGTTTGCTGAAAATTGACTCCAAGTCCTGGCTGTCAGCTGCCATCAGACTGCAAGTAGCACTTGCTTATAGGCTTATGTTGAATACCCACTTCCAACAGAAGTGGGTGTTCCAACAGAAACCATCTAGGAGATACAGTGACAGCAAAGGTCGTGTTATAAAAGATCCTCTGTCCTCATCTACCTGTGAATCAAATCCTTGTCTATTAACTACATTATTTAATGAAAGTAATTGGCATTGTTAGGTTAGTTTATTTTATTAATATTTATTTTCAGTATTATACCTTACTTCCATAAGTAAGGTATTAATCCTTCCAAGTGAAGGTAATTATTGCCATAAAAGCTATCTATGCATTTTCTTTAATAAATTCTTTATCTTTTTTAATTAATGTAAAATAGAAATATCTAGCTAAACACTCTGTTTATTTCCATGCACTAGACCAAGTGAAAAAACAGCTTTTCTTTTTTCCCCCAGCTTAATGCTAGGTGACCTATTTTATACAATTTGTACATTTAGCCTCAATAACTGTCATATTTTTTTCCTAAAAAAAAAAAATTCTATGAATAAGCCTTTCCCAAAACCTTGTTTGTCAAGTGCAGTGAGATTTCTTTAAATGTGAAATGAGTGAACCTAAACCAAAATGAACTTTTCCATCATGAGAGCTGAAAAAACAAAACTTGGCAGAGTATATTTATATATAATGACAGAAGTTTTCATATTTCGTCAGTTCAAAGACTGGGAATTTGCCATTGTGCTTCTTGCTGCAGAACTGAGACCATCATCTTGCTTTATATTAAGAGTAAATATTTTATATACAGCACCTATGAAAAAACCAGTCCATAGTGTTTGCTTGTGTTTATAAACATACATAAATTGCTTCACAGTCAAATTAAAAAAGCAATACTAATGTTAATAACAAAGAAATGAATTATATGGTGAATCACTTTTAAAACCAGTCTTCAACTAGAGACAGACTACTGCTCAGTCAGGCTTTCTGTGCACTAAGAATTTTGTGCTGTCCAAATTTTGCTAGATATTTTGTTCTGCATTAACTTTTGGATTATTTTTCATTTGCTAGATTCCCACTTCCCTAGATTAAGATAAAACTGCATAGCAGGTATAGGAGATTTTCCTCACAGCTTGACTTGAAGTGCTGAGGATAAAAAAAGGAGACAAAACAGAAAAACCCTCACTCTTAAATAGAAGAGAGCATTTAATATTTTACATCTTTTTATAAGTGCTATGTGTTTTAAAATGATAATGAGACATTACTATTAGGAAAAACAAATTATTTTGCCTGTTGTATGCTTAGGTGTATTTTATCAGGAGCACTGCTGCCGGAATTGCTTGTAAATTCACAAAAGACTTACCTCTGGAGTTGTAAAAAAGTTATAGAACTCAGATGTCAGGGCTTAGGTGTGTATAATTGTATTATATGGTACATAAAGTTATGAACTAGAATTACTGTGAGCTCAATAAAATAATGAACAAAATAGTGAGTATCTTTTACTTGGTCATGCTTTTGAACTGAAATTTGTTTTCATTACTGAAAGAATGTTACTCTCATGGTTTTATTTCACTCTAACAAAAATGGTTTAGAATGATTTATGCTACCTTAAGCAACTATATGTTTCCAGTTGTTATTATCTATCTTTTTGGACGATAATTTTAATATTGATTTAGAAACAATGATTAATAGCAAAAAGGAGAACAAATCTATTCCAAACATTCTCTTCAAACTTTCAATTTAATGTGGGTGTAGCTCCACCCAACTGGAGCTTTGCTGAAGTCAGTGGAGCTGGCATAATTGCAACTCATTTAGAAATATTAGCATTGACATCGATGATGGTATACAATGGATAAAATTACATCACATTAACTCATGACATGGAGCCTGTGACTCTACCCTGTCTGTACCCTGTCTTGATTTCTCTTGTCTGTCATCCATTTAATTCAACAATTTGAATAGTTTGAATAGAGATATGCTAATTCAAATATATGTTTTCCAGGTTAATTACTTTGGAGCAAAATCACATTTTAAAAGAGATTCAAGACGAGACTTTTAAACATACCGAAAAAGGAATATGAATATATATATATATATATATATATATATATATAAGTGGGCTTCCAGTAGAAGAAAATTTAGGAAATTAGGCATTTTTAAGCAAATAGGAATCACATCTCATAATAACTTGAAAAATCAACAGTACAGACACATGAAAGTCCTGTTATAGCAATGTTTATTCAGACTTTCACGTCTGAATAAATACATGTGTTTATATATCTACATACACCTAAATAAATACACATAGAGTTACAAACATACATTATGTACACATAGGCTCATATGATGTGTACATGCATAGGGCTTAATTCTTTAAAATGTGGTTGATAATGACACAAATAAGAAAATCCTTAAGTCAGCACAACCTTCAAGAACAAGCAGTAACTTGGTTTTAAAATCTCGTAGTCAGATTTCTGGAACAATTATCACCTCACCTGGGTATTCTAACGAGTTAATCAGTAGCTGAATGAAATACTCATCAACACACTATGTAATTTCATTGAGAGTATCTGCTAACTCAGATCAACTCAATTAATCTCTAGTGGAATGAAACAAAGAAGCAGATGGTAATGTGTTTTAGTCAACACCAACTTTTTATTCTGCATACATTTTTAAGTACACTATTCCTAGGCATTACTCCTAAGGCATTGAGAAATTGCCTTACTTTCAATCTAAGGTTTTAAATAGACACCAATAAGACACTCTCATATTCCATTTTGTCAGTAGTGATTAGCGTTTTCTCAAATAAAACATTTCCCTTTGGCTCAGTTCTGCATGATCCTTATCCTGACACACCCGTTGATTTCCTGGGAGCAAGTTCAGGATCTGCCACCACCACCACCTTGGCACAGAGGTCATGTCCTATCCAGGGAGCTGCACTGATACAGTTAAATGCAGGAGGCACTGCTGCATGTGCTAACAGATGGTGATCAGTAAGCATGCATTGGATATCACCTTTTCCATAATTCTTCAAAGGTAAGGGTTTGACATCCTAAACTGCTTTGTCTTCATCTTTATGCAGAAAAATAAAAAGGTAAATCTCTCAATCCACACGATCCTGATAGCAGCAATCTCTCTTTTCCTTTGGTCTGGTGGCCAAACATTTAAAAAGGCAGCTAAAACATGAGTGCTGAGCTTGTTTGTAATATTATCTATAACATCAAGCTGCACCAGAGGAAGTTCAGGTTGGACATGATGAGGAATTTCTTCATGGATAGGGATCTTAAACATTGGAATGAATTGCCCAGGAAAATGATGGAGTCACCATCTCTAGAGTGTTCAAGAAATGACTGGACGTGGCAGTTAGTGCCATGGTCTGGTTGATGAGGAGGTGATCAGTCAACAATTGTACTTGATCTTGAAAGTCTTTTTCAACCTGGATATTTCTGTGATTACTTATACATTTTCCATTTAATGACTCCAAAATTAAAATACATAGAATGGGCCAGGAGGAAGGGTTGAAACCTTTTATTTCCTATTCCTACCCACTTTCTGTATGCTAAGGACTTCACTGATGGCCCAGCTCTTTTAATCTTGATTACTTGCTCCAGCACTGCAGCAGCCATGTCAGAAGTAGGCTGCGACCCATGTCACAGGTAAATCTGTAGCCTTGAGGTCAGGGCAGACTTCGAGATGTTTGCAGAGACTGTTTTAAATATGGTCACATTGGGAAATTAATTAAATCCAGGCTTCCACCTTCATGATTTATGTTCTGCCTATGAATGTATTTATAAAACCACAAAAAAAACAAACAGACACGACAACTGGACAAACCTCTCCTTTTTCCAATGTCTTTTGGAGGAAAAAATTGTAACTTTATTCTTTGAGATAAATTTCTGTATATACTGAGTTTGATTTCAAAATGATTGGCTAGCAGTTTGGCTGGCTAGTTAGTTTATCTCTAGTGTGAGATAAACAGATTAAAGATCATTTTCTGAATCCTATCTGCTGTAAGATCTTGAGAATTTTTGTCCTGGATAAGCAGAGAAGTAAAATCCATGTGTATAAAGAAAAAAAGTATATAATTCAAATAGCAGATGCTCTGCAATTAAACCATCTTCAAAGTGAGGTGACAGCTTAGGATGGGCTATTTTATAGTCAAAATTCTGGCTCCATAGTTCAGCTATTTATGTAGACATTTACAAGCATTACGTTCTTACTGGCATCCTTACTATGTTTCAGATTCTCTTCATCGCTTGCACAGATCTACAGAACTCTGTAGTATTTTTAGTTCCTAAAAAGAAGAGCAGTGGAGGTTTAGTCATGCAACGAAGACATGACTTATACTGGTAGTATATCACCAGCACAGGAAGAAAACAGAGCCCCTCTGTTGGCCAGAATCTGCATAAAGGGTTTGGCCACATGAGGAAGTGAGGCAGAGGTGTATTTTTTAACGTGAGAAGACCCTAGCGAAAAAAAGAAGAGAGCAATGTTCTTCCACTTTCAAATAAGATTTAACCACCCTGTCTCACTCTTTTAGTTTTTTGTGCATTGTTTTTTATGTTGTTTCTACGGTTCCTGTGTTTATTAACTGCCATTTCTTCTGTTTTAAAATTATGTATATCTTGTACTCATATTTCATCTCTTTTGCTCTAACTTTATCAACTGTCTTTTTTCTCTGTCCTTTTCCCTGATAGCTCATCCTTTCTTATATCAGTATTTTATGCACTCTCTGCTTGTCTGCCATCCCCGTTTCCTTTCTTTTGCTTTGCATTTCCCTCTATTCACTTTTTTTTCCAGTCAGTTGGCTTGTGAAGAAATATATTATGGGAAATAGTTACATACAGGATATTTCTCTGAAAACACAGCTACATTTACAGTAACAGAAGTCAGCACATAGACCTGCAATATCAAACTGTGGATGAATTCAATTTAATACAAGCTAAACTAATGCATTTATGGGGTGCCATATGTGTGCCAGATCCTTTAAAAACATGAAAGAGTATATGCACTAAAAATATTACAACTGAGCATTCTCAGTTTTATGGAATCTATTTCAGTTTGTGCTAGATAACATATTTCACAAGTATGGATAAAGTAGGCGAACAGATCAGAGAAGAAGGCTCATAAAGAAGGTACATTTAATCAAGGACTTGAAGGAGAAAAGAGATTGGCTGATCTAGGTCATGATTTTGAAGCATCAACTCCATGTATTAACACTGGAACATCCACATAGTCCAAAACCAGCCTGGATTCTATTTCATGTTCCTCTGCATGCAATATATATGCACTTAATGCATGAATTTATATTATATACAGACATAACATATTTATTCTAAATTTTTGTCCAAAGAACTGTTCACAGAAGTTGATCTTCTCATCAAATTTGTGATTATTGGATCTTCTTCGATGGTGATTCACATCTCATCTTTATGACAAATAGAG
Source organism: Acrocephalus scirpaceus scirpaceus (assembly GCA_910950805.1). Lineage (NCBI taxonomy): Eukaryota > Metazoa > Chordata > Aves > Passeriformes > Sylviidae > Acrocephalus > Acrocephalus scirpaceus. The sequence continues at coordinate 106,825,301 of OU383775.1, read as the reverse complement.
CTTATTTTGTCTCTCATATACTCACATAATGCCATAAAATAACATTATATCTACTGTGCCTTTAAAACACTGACTATTAAAAAAAATTTCAGGGTTTTTCATGGTTTTTTTTTTTTTTAAATTCTGATTTGGTACTAGAGAGAAGTCTTTTGAGTTTTACTGTGAAGGCAAGAAAGGAAGATATTTATAATAGTTAATAGCCTGAACATTGGAACAATCTTCTAAAATGGAAAAGGCAAATCTTCTAGTCCCTGATTTGTCTTACATGAATTTTTTTCTTCCAAAGAATGGGTTAGTTGGCTAGACAAAATATTTTTTTTTCTATTTTTAAAATTAACAGAAATTTATATATTTTTCTGAAAACAAAAGGAGTTCCAATTAGAAAGTTGTAATGGGTTGAAAATTCCTAATGTTTCTAGAGATTATTGTTATTTTGCGAGCTAAAATTCATAAGTCTTGTTGTCTGCTCACATATTCTCCCAGGGATATTAACGTTGTAGGTCTTCTCAGAGTTTTCATCCAATGGAAAAATTTGATATTTCAACAGTTTTCTCTCTCAAATAAATAAGAAACCAATAAAATACTGTAAGACATCACATAACAAAAATCTGGAAAGGTGGAAATGAGAAACAGAAAGAACATGTCTAAGTAACTAATTAAGTGCATAATTTATTTCTTTTGTATCAATGTTCAGTTTTTCTTAAAAAATGGACCTGAAAAAAAGGGGGTTTTTTACTCCACCTCTTAATTATAAAATTTATTTTTTATTCAATCGTTTGATTACTTTATGAGAACTCCTGAATGAAGAAAAAAAAGAGTCATTACTGTGAAAGATTACAATCTGTATTTCTTTGTCCGATTCCTTAAATTTTCTGTTGGTAAAACCATTCTTCCTCTTGTTGGATTCATTCATATCACCCATTCTCTTTACCATGTCGTTAGTTTGCTCTGCACTCGAAATTGTCAGTCGATGGATGAAGATCCAAAGGGACAAATTTGTATCAGTGTAGACACTAACACTCCTTTTCCTGCTTCATAGAGTGAAAGAGGTTAATGGAAAAATATGTTGTGAGTTGCTCTTCATTGACAGAGACAATAAAAAATAAAATTTTGATGGAGAAACCAATGATGACTCTGTTTAAAATTAATGAAAAAGAACTGTGAGAGTCAAGATAGGCCTGTTCATAAAACCTGAATCTTACTCAGCTTAAAAAAATTTCTTTGTTTCATGGCCAGAGCAAACTCAGATGAGCTGTCTCCAGCACAGGTGAAGTTTTTCTTTTGTCAATTAGATTGCTCTTGACAATTTGCCATTTCATATCTAATAAGGTACTTTTCCTTTAATCAGTCTAAGTGACCTGACAGGCTGGCTGATTCAATTAGATATATACCATATTTTTATGTATTAATTTAGTTTGCATAAAAAATGTAAAATCAAAAGCTTTGGAAGCATTACGGCACAAAATCACAGTACAAATCAAACCTTTCTGGAATGGAGCAGTATCAGAGTTCAGTGATGAAATAATAATATTCTGTATTCATGCAGTCGAACCGTAGGAATTTCCACATTGAATCAGATTGGATAAAAATCCATCCATTTTATTATCTTGTTCTTAACATTGGTCAGGACCAAATGTTTCAAAGAAACATAAAAAACCTTCTGCTTAAAAACCTGGAATAAATTGAGGTGATATAAAGTTTCCCTAAAGAAAGATAGTCTCCTAAATCCTATCATTAAAAATTGGTTTAAACACTAAGTAAAAATGTTTGCATTTCCTCTGAAAGTTTTATTCAATATATATGAACCAACTAAAACAAATCGTAGAAGAAAATATAGAACATCGATTATTTTAATTATACAAATAGCCTTTTATTTCTGCCTGAAGAACTCCATTTTCTTATTTTTGCTGCTGATAATAGTTGTTAATACCAAGTCCTGTGTCTAGGACTAGCAATGTCAGTATCTGTTGGGTATCTTTGACAACTTAAGGCTGGATTCAGACCATTATTTAATCAAACATCTCTCCAGGCAAACACAAACAACTGATTTTTGCTCAGTGATTGCATAACTATCCTGTTTATTTGGACCAGTGACTAAGATTTGTTAGCCCATGGGGGATTACTCTTGAATAGCTGCTGAAAAAAACCAATCGAAGTACTTTGATTAAATTCTTTCTCATTCTGGAATCTTCCTGTGCAGCTTTGTATCATTCTTCTGATAGGGAGCAAGTGCTGTTCTGTAGGGGAGGGAGAAATAATACTGCCCATCCCCTTAAAGAAATATTTTCCCCATGTGTAACAACTGTGGAATGATATACAGCTTTTTAATAGACTTTTAAAAGCTATCTGGAGACTTAGTAAAAAGCTTCCATGCCAAGTAGATAACAAAATGTTATAGTAATTTTAGTGCCAGACCTTAATTAAAAAGAAAACCATAAAATGTATAAATGGGTACTATAGAGAATGATGCAGCTTTGCTGAACCATTTAAGTCTCTTCATCACAAAGATTGCAGAAATTAATAAGAGGACATAATTTGTGTAATAGTGTACTGGACACAAGGTAGTCAATATATTTTTACCCTTTGAACAAGCAGTTGTTGCTTGGAGTGCACAGTTTCATCTTCCCAGGTAAACTCTTCCATAAGGGATAGTCCCCAACAAGCAAACCTGTTGTTAAGGCTGTGTCTGCAAATGAATTGTCTATAAACAAACTCAGCATCTGGCAGACATTCCAAGGTGAAAGCCAAACAGATGGCTAATTTAATATAATCTAAGTGACTTTGGATCAGATAAAGCAATTGAATTAACAGCACTTTAAATGAACGTATACCACACATTCTCACTATGTCATTATAATGGGCACCTTTTTATATCTTGAAAATCATTGCTAATTGAAGTTTCATATGGTGAATGCTTATATCTGTAAGATGTACTGCTAAACAGCCTGAAAAAAACTATTTGCCATTTGAAATAAAAGAAATCAGTATTATAACCTTTATTATAACTCAAATACAATTATTTTCTTCAGAACTCCTCCATACAATTTTTGAATCAAGATATGTAGATGTAATACCATTGAATTCATAAGTGCACATGCAGCAGGAATATTTTTATGCCTATGTACAGATATATACGTACCTTAATTCTGCATATATATATATATATACACATGCACATATAAAAATAAATATATGTTGTAAGTTTGGGAGTTTTAAAGTATTTATTTATTAAATACAAAACCCCTCAAACAATAAAACAAAATAACTTTTGAATTATAAAGGGGATTTAATTATTATTAGCAGTTGTTATTTGTGACACTTTTTGAAGTGATATACTTTGATCTCTAGCAAAGAAAACAAAAAAAATCTTCTCTTAGCTACCTTGTAGACCTCAGCTGCTTTGAGAGGATGAAACACTTCCTGACTACTGAGCTGTACCGTTTGTACACAGTCAAAGTCAAATGTTTAAAATTCCTTTTTATTTGTTTTTATATATACATGCAAGTTAGTTCTCTGTGCATTTTCTGATCCTTCTTCCCACAAAACTCTTTGTTACATTTGTGCAAAATAGGTAAAAAGGAGATGTAAAGGAGTTTGTGCTGTACAAAAGAGAACATGTTTGAGAAAGTAGATCTTCAGTTTTTTCCATTTCTTTCTCCGTTGTACAGAACTCTGAAGTCCCTGCCAAGCCCACAATTACATTAAGCTCCAGAGTTAGACATATGATCTATTGGAGATGGATTAAATACTGGCCCTGCTGTGCTGCATGATGTAAGGAAGAGCTCCTTCCTGGTACTCGGGAGCTCTGAGAGAACGACCTTAGGTCCCTGGGCAAAGGGCCATCCACTGTTTTTTGGCAGTGTCTGCCAACCAATGGGAAGTTAAAATAAAGGGAAAATTCACAAACAAAGTTATAAAAACTCTGGTGCTGGCAATTGCAAAGGACTGATTTGATTACCCAAGTAGTCTTTCATTTTTCTGGTTTTGTTTTCCTATACACAGAGACATGAAAAAACCTTTTCTGGCATTCTGGCATAAGTTATGTCTTGCTGGTATTTACATTCTAGCAAAAAAAATCTGAAAAACTCACAAACTTTTCCAAATTTTTTTCTGTCTCTCTCTCTCTCTTTTTTTTTTTTTTTTTTTTTTTTTTTTTTAATGTATGGCTTAACATCATTGTAAGAAGCATGAAGTAAGAAGCAGAGGAATTGAAGGCAGGTAGAATTTTAATAATCAGTGAAGGAAGTCAAGTAGGTTTGGATCTTCTCTGTTACAGTCTCTATCGTGTACCTGTCATCTGATATTATTGAATACTCTGAATTTTTCTAAGTATTGTATCACATCTATTACCTTGTAGTAGGCAAATTTTCCTTCAAATTATACTATAATAATCATACAAACTAAATACATACATAATGGGCATATAATGGATATATAAACACAAATACTTCTTTTTTTTTTAAATATAAAGAAATACATTAGTAAGCGCCTAGTCTGCAGTTAATCCATACCATATAATGTTATTTCTTCTACAAAAAGATAAACTTTTGCCAAAATCTGAGATTTTGAACCTGCCTATGGAAGAATATTAGCCCCTAGGTATGAATCTAGTCAGAAGAACAAGCACAGATAACTTTAAAAAAAAAAAAAAAAAAGAAGGAGAAAAAGAAGCCATTTTCCTCCATTTAGACATGCCCAAATCAGGAAATTTAAATATGATGCTATATCAAGATTAACAGCCATGTTTTAATGGAACAAAAGACACTATCATCTTGACCCAGCTATTTAAAATACAATTTGTAACTCTCTAACTATGAGGAAAATATTCTTTCTAATCTGCAGCAAATTGAACTACAGGTTAAGATTTTCCTTCTCTTTTTTCTTTCAGTAAAGGTAATTTTTGTAGTCTGAATCTCATTATGAGCAAAAGAGAACACCTTTTTACACAAAGCAAAGAATTCACTGTAGATGAGCAGTCTACTAAAGCCACAACGACTAGCTTTTATTAGTCCAGCTGTGATGATAGGAGCACTGCTAGTCAAAATAAAATTGTTACAGAAAAGCCTCACTATTAATATACATATATGTATATCTCTCTATATGCATATATACGTATATATGTTTAAGTGTATATCTATATGTAAAGTGTGTATATATATATATATAAAGAATATATATTTTTTAAAATGTGTGTGCATATATATATATGTATGTGTGTGTATGTGTGTGAGCTTCCCCTACATGTGAGTGCCCTTCTCCCTGGTTCTCTTTGCACTCTCCCCCCACTCCCCAGTTAAAAGACAACAGTTTGCGTGAGCTTCAGGAATAAAAGGAATGAAAACTGGGTCACAGTGAGCTGCCAGTATCTTCATTGGGCAGAATATGGCGGTTGTTGTGGTTTCTTCCTCTTCAGTCTGGGGTTCCCTCAGCATTGTTTTTATAAGTTTTCTGACAATTGCTTGCTTGCCTTTACCCTACTATTTCCCATTTCCATGTGTCCTCCTTCTTAACCCTAAAGTTTGGTTTGCCTCACTCACCAGGTGAGGTTTTTTCTTTGTGAAAAATGCTCTGGGATTTCTGATGTCATCTGCTACTCCTACTCTTCTATAATATATTATAATACTACAGTCAAAGACAGTTCACTTGATCCATAATAGCTGCTAGGTTTTACTTTCTATTAATTAGCAATAGGTGTTATGCACACAGTGGTACAGAGATAAATTCAAGCTAAAAGAAATTTGGCCATAGTAACCTCATAACTAAAAAACTGCAACCTCAGCTAAAGTAAGTGAAATTCACCTCAAACCAGTACAAGTCCAGACAAATCTGAAGTCCCTTTTCTCTCAAAGCCTGTCACCTTTTACTAGAAACGTTATAATTTAAAAGTCATATTTGTCGAGCTGTGCAGTCTTTGGTCTTCTCTATACATGTAAATCATTGCAGCTAATAGGATGGTTTAATGAAAATTAGTTGTAGAAGAAATGTGTGTGTTGGTCGAGCTATGCCTGGAGTAAAAATTGCTTTATAAAGGAGTTTAAAGTTTATTAATAGGTGATTGTTCATTAAAACTTTATAATTTTATATTTTTAATATTATGGATTGATTACTGCCTAGTTATCTTAAATGTGGCTTATCCATATTACACAAGTTAGGAATATACAAATTTGGAGAATACGGGACTGTACTACACACCACAGGATTTTGCAACACATGGAAGGAGCAAGATAAATGTTAAATTATTAAAGAATAGCATTTGTAATTACTTATCCTAATATATTCCCAACATATAAGCCCATATTTCTGTATATGAGCAGTATGGGGAAAAAATGAGGAATTTATCAGATTAACAAGAACTTTTTTGAAGCTAATTTTTCATTTTAAAACAGATATTTCCTACTCTACTCAATGAAAAGAAAGATATAATTTTTAGGAGACAATTAGCTGAGCACTAAGGTGGATGTTAAAGGCAGATGAGATGAATAACCATCTAATGGTTTCTGCTTCTGTGTGGCAACAGCCATCCATAAACAGAATTTTTCCACCATTTTTTGACAGCACTGGAAAATAATCCTTAAACTAACATAATTATAGGTAAGGTGACAAAACAGGTTTTTCTGTTCCCCATAGCCATGCATAAACTGTACTCTGTGAAATATCTTCCACAACACTGATCTAGAAGAGAGGTCACTTTAGGTTAGCTGGTAAAGACAACCTTTTGGAAGCTTTACCTGCATCTTGACTGGTAAACTCAGTGCAACTACCCCAGCTGACTCAAGATGACCCACAAGACTGGCTCTAATGCTTATGACAGAAATTATAATTTGTGTTTGAGTGCTGTATTTCAAACTAAGAATGATACATATGACTATTTGGGCTCCATGGTTTTTTTTTTCACCACCTTTTCACCTCTTTCCTTGTGCCTAAAATTTGCAATTAGTAGTCTAGTTATTGGTGTTTTTAGTGAATATAAGAATTAAAGATTGATCTTCAAAAGAATGTTCTGGGGGAAGGAAGAGAAAGTAGGCTCATACATCTTGTACTACCTTCATCACACCCATGATCTCTCTTCCTTTTATCCAACTATGGGACCTCTAAGTGGAAAGAGATAATGTATTGACAAATATTTTAGGTTATTTAAACAACTGCAAGTTGAGTTCTCTGACAAAGTTTTCAATATTGTGGTTGAATTTGGAAGAAATGTACCAAGGGGGAAAAGCCCCTCCAATACACTGAAGTTTTTATTCATCACATATGATGTTTCAATAAAGCTGAAGGGCTTTGTTATCCCATTTTTCTGGCTGGGTCAAATTTGCCAGCTGACACTTTTCTGTACTTCCTTCATCTTCATCTGTAGCCCTCTCTTAATGCCAGTGAGCACAACTTCCAGGAGGTCTTCCTCTGAGAACATGGATTGCTTTGTCTGCAATGTGCCAGTGTTACCTTTGGATCTGAAAGACTTCACTTCGTATTCTAACTCAACTCCAGTGAATTTTGTTAAGAAAATAAGTTTTAAGTGACCTTTTCTTCTTCTTTAGGAGGTAGACTGAAATAAAGAGCTGTTAAATCAGCTCCCATTTAGCTTCTGAGCTCTGCCAAGCTTTGTCTAAAGCACAGAAGGAAGGAGAGGCAAAAGAGGAGCATTTTTTTCCCCTGCTGGGCTTATTTTCTCAAGGTCTAAACACTTCAGTTTAAAAGCAATAAAAATTCAATTATATGTTCAAAATTATAGAATTTTTTTCCGGCAGCTCCTTCTGTGATTAATTACTATAATGGTGTAGAAATAGCTGTTATTGCAGAACCATCTTATGTTCCAAAGCTTATAGATCCCTGCTCACTGTGAGAATGAACTTGTAAAAATACAACCATTTTCTAAAAAGTGAGGAAGGAGGGGAAATCAAGGTGGTTATTTTTATCTGCTACAGGGAGGTGTGATTATGTGAGTCGACTCATTGCTACCTGAAGGGAGTCAGATCAAAATTAAGACTTTCTACTAAAGCACAAAATTAAAGTTCATTTCAAGTGTTGTAGGCAAACCGGCATTTGCTGAACAAAGTATGTGCTACAAACAGATGCACCACTGGAAACAGAGATACAAATTTTCTTTCCTAGGATGATTCTGCTTTATTAAATCTGGCAAATTCCATTTGAGTACAGTGTCCTGATCTAAAAAGGAGTTTCTCATCTGCTTTAAGGAATTGCCATATAATGCATCAGTTGGACAGCAATTGGCTTGTAATTTTACTCACTGTCCAGGAAAAAAAATAAGAAAAGACATTTCTTAAAAATCCCACACTATTCTTGATGCTGACAAATAAAAAACCCCCAATCTTTTCATTGTTTTCTGCCTTTGTGGCAAGAATAGCATTAAAAACTGGGTTACAAATTGCTTTATCAGTAGAAGTAAAATAAGGAATTTAAAAATCTCCCACTGTGGGAGAAAATGCCCAAGTTCAAATTTTCCCAATCAATATGATATCTTTGAAGTCATAAAGGATGTATAGTAAGTCATATGAATTAGTATGAAATGAAATTTTATTAAATATCTAGTTGTGTAAAATCAATCAGAGGCATATTCCATAACAAAACATTCTCTGTGTCTTTGCTTTCATGGTATGAGTAACTTTACATGTCACTTAGTTAAAATAAAGTTATATCTGTGCTCTCAATTCACACAAAAACACCTACTACTGCTAGCTGAAGCCATACATAAGAACAGAAAAAACACCATCCCCCCATTGTTAATGACATTCATACAAAAAAGGAAGACGAGGAAACCTGAAACTGAGTATGGAAAGAAATGCATATCCAAATTTGTTATTTTTAATTTCATGAGATTCATTTAAAGGACAGTTTAGGGGGAAGTAAGTAGTAGACACACACTTACTTCATTCGTAGGTTTGGGTGAGGATGTAAAACAAATTTTGCTGAATGTATAGTAGTGGAACACGTTAATAATTCATTATTTGGATTACAATAGCACCTGGAGACCTATTGTGCACAACACTGCCCAAATGCATGGTAAAAGCCAGTTCCTGTCTGGAAGGGAGTATAATCCTTACAGACAGGAGAGGTGATTCGACGTTCAGGAACACAGTAGTTGAAAAACAAGAAATTATTCAGATTTAGGACTGTAAACCCAAAGACCTATTAATTTCATCACATTACATTTCCAGTGAATTTTTAGTCCTTTCATATCTATTTAGGTGTCATATACATGACAAGGGAGCAAGCAGTACTCATAATGTTGTAGCAAAACTCCTTTTCCCCCCAAAGCTACAAAAATAATGTAATATATAATTACTCCTTCCAAGCTAAGAATGATTAGCTTCTCAGCTTCTTCCAAAATACACGTCCTACCATACAAGAGACCCATTGTATATTTTAAGGAAGCATAACCAATTCTTAATATTTCAGTTTTATATTGATTGCTGGAATTAAAAATAAAACCTCCTTTTTAGGTTGTCACTTGTGTGCTGATATGATTTGGCCCTTAGTTTTCTAATTACAAGAAAATACTGTTCCTCTCTTCCTTTCACTGTTTTTGGGCTAGAATTAATTCCATTCCCACTCATCACTGAGGACAATGATCAGTTCACATGGGTTGAGCCCTGTCTTTCATTCAGAACCTGCTGTCCCACAGCCAGAAACATCCTTCCTCTGGAGACATCTTCTAGCCTGTTTTCGCATTTTATGAGGATCCTCCTCTTCTGGGGGCCTGTCTGGCCAAGATCATCACAATGAGGGAAAGAACATGGAAGGAGGCAGAGGAAATTCAGATTTCAGAGAACTGAGTGACTGTGGACTTTTGGGGTTTTGTTGTATTTTTTGGTATCCCTTTGGGAAAAGTGGCACAGTGCCCCTTCCTTATCCTCCCTGAGAGTACATATAGTAAAGTAAAACAATCTGGATCTTATTCTGTCTCTGAGCTGGCACAGTGAGACATTTAATTGCAAATGAATCTCAAATAGCCAGGAAATTATCTTCTTTCAATTATTACTTTATCACATTTGCTCCAGTGTTTCCTCTGAAAATTGTATCTGAATTACACCTTTTCTTTTTCTATTGAGCTGTGGAGGGCATTTCTAGATAGGAAAGACTGAAGTAGGGAGAAGATGGCAAAGGAAAGACCTGAATAAGGTATAAAGGCAAACCAAACAAGTAGTGAATCATAATGAAAAACCCATTTTTCTGTATTTTTGGCCTCTGTGCTTTCTTCTGTGCCTTGTCATCCCCTTATTGCTGATGAATGCAATTCCTCAGGCCTAGTGTTCCTGAATTTTTCTTTCAAAGCATAGCTGTCCTAGCTTAAAGTCATGTTATTATCTCTTAGCTATCACCATCCCGAGCAGTTAATTAGATACATGAAATTTCAGGGAGAAACTTTCTCACCTCTTTGGGTTTGTTCTTTGCATGACAATAAACCCCTGCTTTTTTACATGCCTCACCTCAATGATGCAATAATTTGTCACTTTCCCCACCCTTTTATTTTGTCTTTAGTTCCTCTTGGCCAGCTGCCAAACATTCCTATAATCAGAGTCCCTATAACTATATAAACCCAAACCCATTAAATTTTAGCTTCTTGTGAGTAAAAAAAAAAAAGTTTCTGATTGATTGTATGTTCAGGACAAGACAGATAAAATTCCAGAGAGAGGTCTTGAGCTCCTGTATTGACTCTGACTTGCTTTTAGTAGACTACGTACAAACTTTGACAGATCAAACAAACTGCAGTACCTCAGGTGTACTGGTTGTTTTTCTTAACTTAGGTCTATCCTCTAGGTCTGATGACAACTTTTGAACACTCTACCTTCTTTAAGTTTAATAGCAATATCTTTGAGGTTGGAGGAGTACCTAAAAATGTTTTTGACAAGAAGAAAGCAGTGCAGAATAGAAAAAGGAAGAGAATCTTTAATGGGATTTGGTGATCTCAAAATTTAGTTTCATTTATTTCTTGGAAACTTAGAAATAAAGTTAGTATTTTGCAAAATTCTTATGAATGCATTGTCTATCAAAACAGTAAATTCTAATATTTGAAGTAATGATGGAAAGGGTCATTCATTAAAAAAAATAAATCCAAAGCATGAGCACTTCAGAAAAAGAAATTGTATATAAAACTTTTTTATCCTCAGAATATTTTTTTCCTCTTACTTTCATTCAAAAAAAAAAAGTCAAAGTAGGTGAATACATTTCTCCTCAGCATACCTGGCAGAGGATGGGGAAGGCACCTTCATTAACTTTTCCTATTTTAATTTTGGTCTACACACAATATTACTGTTAGCGTAGGAATAAAAACATATAGTCACAGCAGCATGGCTATATGCAGTGCTTTTATTGGGCCCAGAGAACGGGGGGGTTCCTTCGTCCCAAATCCGTTCTGAGGAGATACATCTGGATTTACAATTTATACCTTTTAGTTACATGAGACATCAATGATTAATTTTAATATTTTCCATTCTTCTTATTGATCTTACTGAAACATAAGACTTTGAATTTCGAAAGAACTGTTCTCTATATTCCTACGTTATCCCTTGATTGGTCCTAATTACACTTAATAGCTATATTTACGCATGGTCATAGTTGGTTAACTTGTACAAAGCAAAGTCAGCTACCTAGCCCATGACTACGTTTCACTAGCTTGCTGGTTTCCATCCACCCCCCCCCCCCCACAGGTTTTCCACCCTCCTCTGAAATCTTGATTCTAAGCGGCTAAGATTTTAACCCCAATGCTATCATTACTACTACTACTTCTGGTAGTACTGCTACTACCTTTACTGCTGCTACTACTACTATTAACTACATTTTTTTGTCTGACCTTTTCTTGCCTATTTAGTGAGAACTTTTACTCTGTTTAATAATTCTTGAAAGTTAATGTGACTTTTGCAGAACGTACTAAAAAATCTGTGCTGAGAAGCAGACAAAAGTAAGAGCTTGAGACATACAGACAGTCTACTTCAGTTTAGCCCTAGGATAATTAAAAAACGTATAATATATATAGAAAATATATAAAATATAGAATCCAACTGTGCCTAGACAATAATAATGTAACACTGAATAAAAAAGAACCCCAAATGATTGAAAAAAGAATCATTAAGTTAAATAACTCAATTTCCTCTTGTAACATGACAATTAGCTTAGTGGTTTTATGAAGAGTAGACTGCAAAAGCTTTAACTTAGAGATATTTCTTGTATTATATACAATGACATTTCCATATATGGGCCAGAGAGGGTACAAATACCATAATAATGGTGCTAAACTCATAAAACCAGCCCCCACAAATTTACACAAATATTTCCAATCTTTCACTTGACAAACTGGTCGGATAAAGAGAATAAAGAGAACCTGTCACAGGTTCCAGATGTGCTATTTTATATTTTCAGTAATGATTTAAATGATAGAATAAAAAAAAAACCCAAAAAACCACTGAGTTAATTACATTTGTAGACACAGTAAACTTGAATAAATTGTACACAATTTGGAATGTGGAAGGACCTTCAACCCAGCACACTGCTACAGAAGAAGGTATATGGAGAAGGTAATGGAGAGAAGGCAAAGGAATAGAAAAGGCAAAGGAGTAGAGAAGGTAATGGAGAGAAATATTTGCACAGGAAAGTGAGCTGGCTTTGGGTGAATGGGAAAAGAGAAGACAGTTGTTTGGATCAGAATCTAAATCCAGCTGCATATTTTGTTTCCACAAACATTTAATGAACTTTTCCAACTGTGAATGAAATCTGAGGTGTTTTGAAAGCTAGGTTTGAGTCTGAATTTTTCAGTTTAAGTCCTTTATCTACTTTGAAGGGATGTGCTGTGATATACTGAATGGGAACTAGCTCCTTGACATTGTGAAATGAAAAACACAAATGTTTAGAAATCAGATTTAAAACACATGATTAAAAATACACCTTTGCCATTTGAAGAGAGATAAAATCACGGACTATGCAGGATATTATGTTCACTTAATCACTGTAAGGCCAAAGAGTTTAACATGATGATGTCTCACTGTGGGAGGAAATATTATCTCTGTTATACTTAGAAATTGTCTGTCATTGTTGTGGATCTTCAGTACTGAAATAGTGACTGTTAAGGTAAGATTGGGAATAGTCCATTCTGAAACTATTCATTTTACAGGAGAGGGAACAGACTGGCATAGCCTTGACCCAGAGAAGATTTAATTTGCAGTGTCTGTTCTTGAAAACACTGGTAAAATAAGCAAACGTTCAGGTCACCTCATGATATCTCAAAGTGTGTCACAATATCACGTGTCACAGGTCTTTTTTTAATAATGTTGCAATGTATTAATTTTTGATGATGACCTGTTTATGTATATCATTATTTTTCATAAAATGCTATGCCATATGACAGAAATCATGTATTGCTCCATGAAATTGCATGAAGCTTACAAAACAGCAAAAGGCTGGAGAAATATGGTTGTATCCGTCTCTGTCATTGCAACTCTCAGACTTTCTTCAATATCTATCTGCAGGTTCAAAGGATTTAAAACCTCAGAGGGAAATCTGTTTGAAGCAACAGACATTTCCTTGTGTTTTTTGGTTATAATCCTTAGAATCCAGACAATATTTCAAGCTTTCACCTAAACCCGTAAACGTACATACATGAAATAGATTTCAAAGGCATCATATGGTCATGTCCCTTATGTAGTATAGCATATGCTGTTCTCTTAGAAATACAACAAACAAACAAAAAAAAAACCCCACACAACACTGAGCAAAGTTTCATATGCCTTTTCAGATAGCTCATTATTTAACTCTCCAACTAATTAATTGAAATATGATTAAATTTTTTTATGTTACAATAAATAAGGGTGGAGTTTTGGAATGTCCTTCATATCCTTCATATAAAATGATGCTGTGAAGATTATACATTTAATCTGCATTACACATTTAAGAACTTTATTTTGAACATATAAAACTCTAGCCTGAGGCAGAGGTAGGGAGAAGAATATGAGTAAACCAGATTTTCCTCTGTACCTTTAATACAAGATAAGGGAACAGGCAATAACTTTGAAGGTTATTTCCAAAAAGATCCCAAAGATTCTTGCTGTATAGCAAAGACTAAAGGAATTTGGTTAATGTGAGACCTGATCTTTTGAGTTTGAAGACATGGACTATCAATTAATGAAGTACAATCCCCAGAGTGTGATTATTCACTTAAATGTATGTGTTGTGTTTTCTTCTTGCAGCATTTGGTACTGGTGCAGAACATATGATCTGACAATGTTTACCCTGAAAGACTTGTGTTATTTAAGTATTCACTTCACAAATCTTCAATCAAACACAAGCAATAAGGTTTATAACAAGAAAGTTTACCAGATATGCATGAGTTTATACCAAAAAAATCATGTGAGTTTTGTTAACATCCTGGTGATTTATCTTAAACTTCACTAGGAACGTTGTAATACCAGAACAAGTTTTAAGATCTGAGTATATTTAACACTTCAAAGAGGAAATATCAAGAAGATGTGATTTTCACACTACATCCTCCTAATTCAAGACCACTTGTATTTAAACTTCCTTCCACATAAATCAAGGAAATCCCCAGGGGCTCCAACTTGTAACAATCGGTCTAAGGAAAAGTCAATCATTGCTGTTCAAATCTGACAAAGAATATTGTTTTGCAGTGTCTCTTGAGAGATGCAAATAAAAGATTTTGGCAGAAAACAGTGTTTCCAAAAGTGTGGGTGGTCCTCAGAGTGCAAAGCTAATAGAATTGATTATCACAGCAACAGAGTAACTCACCTTGTCTATTCACCTTCTCCCAGCTCCTAATCATCATTTTTAGCTCAGATGCCAAACATTACCACCCTGAAGTAGTCAAATTTTCCCCCAAGTGCATGGGGATAATTAGGTGTAAGAGAGTCCCTGCCCTACCAAAAGTAGGCCATGTGGATGGATGGGTCGCTGTTAATTCAGGCAGCTTTAAGACAAATACAATATGTATGTTTGCACTGAAAGTGTCATACACTTCAGAACTGCATATTGCAGTGTGACATGTGCATCCAGATGTGAACAGTAAAAATAGACTGAAGCCTTTCTTTATTTTTTTCCTTGAAAAGCTGATGTTCTGAAAGCTATGATTAAAGAAATACAGTTGTCAGAAAGAAGCTCTAATAATAATAATGTCAAGGAGAAAGAGTAGTTTAGAAAATTTGCCAGGAAAAGCCAGCTCTGCAATATAGCTTTTCTGTGTGTAGCAAAATGAAGTGTGGTGTACAAATTTTGAGCCAGTAAAGTTTTATTTGCACTGTAATTGCAACAGAAAGTGTACTAAAATGCCAGGCACCCAGCATTTTAGACTGATGTACATAAACCTGTTACTCCACCATAATTTTTGCATACTAGTTTTAGTCCTACTTGCTGTTTTAAGATTCTGTTTTGTTTATTCTTATCATAGAGGCTGGGCTGTACTTATATAACTTTTACCATCACTGATGGTTAGTCACCTTTATTAGTTGGACATGCTGACTGAAAGCTATCTCGACAAGAAATAGGTCTGGAAAACTGAAGTTTAATGAGATTAGGTGGGGTGGCTATTTTTAACTGGCCAAGTGCCACTCACATTGCATGAGTTTTATCCAGGGTAGCAGACCAGGCTGGGGTGGGAGTGGTGCAGTTGCACAGGGGAGGTGTGTGCATGGAAGCACGTGCAGGCACACCCAGAATTATCTTGACAGCCCTGGACATCTGCCTCTCTTCATCAACCAAATGATTCCTCCCATTAGATGCATTAATGAATCCTCATTCTTTGTCTGGTCTCTATTTCTACTTCTCATAAAGAGACTTTTAATTTTAATAGGGACTTATGTATCATGACTGTAACACAGAGTGAATGCAAAACATTTCTCTCAGTCATGGCTAGCAAAAATGCCTCAACAAGATTTTTAGACTGTCTGTAACAAACTTAGAATATAACTGGTAAAATAAGAGCTCATTTGCATGGTGGCATTTTCCTCCCAATAAACACTGATGTCAAGGGAGTCTGATTCTATTCTGAGCCTTCAGGGTGGAGAAAGCATGGCTAACAATACCTTCAGTTTTAGTCCTTTAGGCTGGAGTATATTGGAAGTGATGCTGCATTATGAATGTTAATAAAAAATTAGATTTCCGTAGGTTCCTTGCCATGCTCATCAATTTTTCACCTTACATTTTTGCCACCGGCAGTCTGGCTTGGGGTTTTATTTCACTAAAAAGTCTGCTGTCTAAATTATGGAAACAAATTGATACACTCTGATGTGTTGATGATAAAAATATGATTACATTTGGAAAAAAATTTAAATATTATCTATATATATAGGAACTGAGAACTATCAGAAGAAAAGCATAGAAGATGATTTACTGGATGCTGTTTGGAATATTTTCCAGCTAAGATGATGGAGAACTGAAACCTTTGTTGATATTTGAGGTGAATAGAGACACTATCTCAGAGAATTTACAAAAATCTATATTGGGACTATCATGTTTTGGAAAGCTTGAAAATATTACTTTTTGCAGTGCAATAAAATATCAATATTTTCTTACAATGAGGAAAAGATTTCTGTGTGGTTGTTTCACTAGATAATCTGCAGAAGTGCATGACTGTAAAATAATACTTCATTTTTTTTCAGTAATGCTCCACAGTTAGATGCTTAATATTCTAAGTACAATGTGAATGTTGACTATTTCTGATTAATTTTGTATTCTCTCTGAAACGACCAAATTAGTGTCAATATAAATGGCACCACGAATGCATATGTCCTGAGAGACCTGAAAAACTCTGCTGGAATTAGTTTAAGGCCACTTTGGGTATCAGCAGGGACTGTTTATGTTTGGACATCTGTAGGTTCACATGTATGACCAGTTTTCAAGAACTAACAGTCTCCATGATTTTTTGTAATTTGGATCACAAAGGATTTAGACAGATCTATTAACACTCTCAGATGTGGAGATGGCTGACTTCTTAAGTTAATAATTAGGTTTTTTTGAAGTAGCAATTAGAATTTCATCTTATTGAAGCCTATACACCTGGAATAAAGTTCAAAGAATTTCTCAGCAGCATTCTTTCTTAAACAGTAGTTAAAATGAGCAGGTGAAGGTCTTTAGCCTGAAAAATCCAGGAGCTCAGACAAACTCTCCTAAATGTTACCTTCTACTGAGGAATCTAGGGACTAATAATGGGATTGAAAGTGTACCAAACTTCTGTAAACAGATCTGGGCTCTTCATAGGTAGTGGAAAACTTTTGCAGCTTCCACAGCCATGAAATGAAGCTCACTTGCTTGAATGGTTACATGTGAGTATGTTACAATATTCATATTTGGAATTTCTTCCATACAAAGCTCTAAAGTAATTTCATAAATACACAACATTGTGAGACAAAAGTAAATAACTAGTATTAATATCCTTCTTATATAGATCAACTTTGTGTGGGTTTCTTTTCAAGATTTCTCTTGATATCTTTCCAAAATTTGGTAAATAGAACTCTGTCTTTATCCTTCTTACTAATTCTGTGTACCATGGTATCCATCATGTTATAGTTAAAACTCTCTGAGCTGGAAATTTCAGAAATTTTAAAATAAAATACTTTGCAACAGCAAAATAGAATTTGCTTTCCTTAGAAAAAAAATAGTTGCAGATAGAAGATAGCAATGTCGTGTCTTCAAGGAAGAAAGGCCAAAATTTAGAGCATGACCTAATTTTGAACATAGAAAATAACTTGTTACATTCATTCCACAAAGAATATCAGCTGAAGTCAATTGCACATGAGACAGATAAGATGGCCTAACTAAATCTTTTTTACTGCTTTCCATACAATTCCAAGCCAACCCACATTATTAACCTTACATTGATAAAGGAAACTGGGTTTTAAGCTGATAACATCTTCTAATGATGGGCCTAAAAGCTGGAATTTAACACAAGTAAAGACATTTTATTGTATCCTGTAAAGCATCCAGTTCAACTAAAGCTGAGAAGTTATTAAAAAAAATTTGATAAAAACATCCTCATTTAAAAAAATGATAAAACTAAAGCTGTCTCCAGAGACTATGCACATATACATCAGAAAAAAAAAAAAATAGAAAAAAACCCAGAACTGGTATCTTCCATAAAGGCAGAGTCATACCATTGTTGGACAAGGTCACCATATTTGTCAAGTATGATTTTCCCTTCATGCAGCCAGGTTGGATGTCACCAATCCACCTCATTTTCCATGTGCCTTGGCATAGTTTCCAGAAGGATTGAGGTTAATTGCCATATCATTAAGTGAATTGTTGATGTCAACTTATGGCATTGTCATGCTTTTAGCTTTAACTATATAAACATGGAAGTCAAACGTGCTCCCTATGATATCAGAGTTCTGTAATAATCCCAAAGGATCATTACATGAGGCCTCCAAGAGTACTTAAGATTCAGCCTAAGAGTACTTTTCTTTCATTAAGTAGGCCTACTTGGGTAACCAAGCAAAAACTTATTCTTTCCTACTTCAGGAGCCAAGGCAGTGCTCAATATTCATAAAGCTGACACAACCTGGCTTAGTGACAAACATTTACTTCTAGCTGAGGCTTTTGGGAATTAACTATATTAAAATAATTTTTTCAGACATCACTTATACCCTATTGATTTGTAATGAAATGTCCATCTGTTTTCATAAACAGAACATGATCCATACCCCATGCACCTTTCTGCAGGAATCTCCAATATCTCCTATGTATGGGTATTTCAGTGAGTTAAGTCTAATTGAATGATAATTTGCCATAGCATTACAAATTGTGGTTTAACTAGAATTATGTGGAACTTTATATAAAACCCAATCAGACAGTAAAACAGATTTTTAGCCTTAAACCAGAGGTCATCCTTCCACTGAATTTTAATGAGATGTTCTGAATCCTTTAGAGGATAGAAATGTCTTAAACTTTTGCATTGCAAACAGGGACTTGTAAATAGCAGTGCTTCAAAATTCCCTAACAAAATGATATCATGGTGACGTCATGTATCAATGTGATCTGATGCAAATTAACCCAATTTATCATAATGAACAAGAGAACAACAACTTTCCAATGACCTTTCATACACAGAAGATGAGAGGATCTTTCCATATTGTGTCACCAGGGCAGAAAAAAGCATGTAATATAGATTAAGAAAACCCCAAATCTGGGTGTCACTGCTTCCAGAGGGTTTTGACAGAGAAGTTGTATGAACTTTCTTCAAGCCACACAGCTGTGGCACTGAGCAGAAACCCTGGAGTTTAGGTTTAATTATTGGGGTTTTTTTTTTCCTGTAGACCTGATGAAAGGGTGAAGTATACAGAGTATCTGAGTTAACAATTGTGGATTTCATCCCAGATGAAGTTAATCACCTGCATGTACATTATGTTTATTTACAAGGATAAGCTTATATGTGGAACTTTATAGTGAGTTCTGTAAGACTTTTGAAGTGAAAATTTCTGTGTGAGGAAACTTACCCTGCAGGTCAGAGGAGACCTCCTGTGTTCCAGTTTGAGTCCATTGCACTTGGTCTTGTCACAAGCACAACAGAAGAGAGCCTGGATGCATGTCTACCCACTCCTTTCATCCACTGAGGAGATCCCCCCAGGCCTTCTCTTCTCCAGGTTGACAAGTCCCAGCCCACTCAGCCTTTCCTCACATGGAAGATGTTTCTGTTCCTTTATCATCTCAGTGGTCCTTTGTTGGATGCTCTCCAGTATGTCCGTGTTTTTCTTGTACTGAGGAGCCCAGAACTGGACAGAGTTCTCCAGGTGTGGCCTCATCAGTGCTGAGCTCAGAGGAAGGATCACCTCCCTTCTCCTGCTGGTAACAGCTCCAGTGCAGCACATGATGCCATCAGCCTCCTCTGCTGCAAGGGCACATCTACGGCTGTGTGGCATGAGGCAATACTCGAGACAATTTATGCTCTTGTTAGCATAAATAACCTCCTCAAACGCTAAAACTCATGGCAAAAATATCTAGTTTGAATCTAAGGCCTTCTGAAAATGGAGCATAGCGAGGCAAAGCAACGCCCAGTGGAGCTATGAATAACAAGCATCTGTACCACGCCTGCTTTAAAGTTATTCAAATCAGCTTTTAAGGTCCTGGGCTGGATTATGTTTGGTTTTGTCAGAATCATTAGTAGACAAATGCAGACCATTACAGGAAAAGGACTCTATTCTGTCTGTGTGCTCTGCATGTCAGAGCTGTGGAACACTTTTCTCTTTTTTAGCCTGAAGACCTTTCTTGTGTTTGAGTAGATAAATGTAAATTGGAGATTGAGCAAATAGTGTTAGATATTTTAATACAGGCAGATATGGTTGCTGCTGGATAAGAGCTTTTGCTTCTATTATGTTCTAAATTTGAATATCTTGGTACAGCAAAATTCCTTTAGAGTTCTTAGCAAAAATAAAATCAGGAGAAAACTTGCGCAGCTCCAAGCTTATGACCAACAATTTATTATGAAACTCAGATTAAGCCCACAGAGAATTCCTTTCATTTTAAAGTATCTTTTGAAACATGCAAATTTATTAAATTGCCCTTTTGGTGTCCTGAGTACTGTAAGAAAGACCCACCCATTGGCAGTCCACGCTCTGTAAAGATTTATGTACCTTCTGAACTTTAAGTGTACAAAACACCCTCCTACATGCTTGAAGATAAACAAACAAATGATATATTCAGGTAGCTGAGCCAGACCTGTGCAATGCATCTCAGGTGCATGCACTGGTGCCAAGCACACTGGGAAGCTCATAATGAGCTGATTTATCTGATTTCTTATCCCAGCTAAGCTCAGCACTCCTTAGACTAGATTACTTTTGTTGCTTATAGCCAGCTCAAGTATGGTTGGCTCAGGCATCTTTTTGACAGACCAGTATAAGGTATAGACATGGTATTTTAGTAGCTTTTGGAGGTATTTAATTGAAAATTCATCCTAAGAAGAGGTTTTGATTAGACAGCTATTTCGTGGACCCTCCTCTAAGGTGTTTGCAGTGGCAGCACTGCTTCCCAGGGGTTATCAGCTGTCAGTGGGGTACTGCACAGAACAATATTACACTGACTCCCTGATCCCCAGGAGATGGCTGATTCCTGGGGCTGGGATGCTTCTGCTCCATGTCTTCCCCAACCCCTGCCCCTTACTGGGGTGCTGGCACCAGTGCTGGCCATGGGGTCCAGCCCTGCCCTCCCAGTAGGAAGCCCCACTGTCCCCAGCTTCTGCTCCACAGGGATGTCACTGTGCCATGGCAGTTTGAAAAACTGGGACTTTTAATTACACTTTTCAAGTTTTGCAGAATTGGTAAGTTTAGCAAAACCCCCAGCCTTTCAAGTTTCAAGCTTTCAAAATGGTTCTCACCAGTGGATAAATATTGTCTATACATAACACTGTTTTTTGGCATATAAATTCAATGACCCTTATGCATTTTCTCAGGGACTTTTAGCCCTCTGTATTTGTATTTGTTATTTAAGTATTCATTTTATCTGTGCTGCCCAGAGAAAATCTGAAATATAATAAACTGACAAAATGAAGATTATGTATATTTTCCCTTGAGCAAAAAATTTACTTTTTTGAGCAGAGAGTCAAAATATATTTTGAGAATTCAAAGAAATGCTCTGGAAAAGTCCGAGGGCAGCAGAATAATTTATATAATGTAAGAAAATCTGGACAGGCCCTAAAAATAACAGAAAAAGAACTATAGATACCTTGCTCTTGATCACTGACTGCTCAAAACAAAATGTCTAAAAATTACTCTACTGTTAACAATTCTGTATAAAGATACTTTAATGAGGTAAGGCAAAAAAATCTCAGGTTATGTTTCTTTGTTGATAAGAACAAAAGCTGGATTGCTATTGTACAGGGGCTTTTTGGGGGTTTTCGTTATCAGTTGTGGCCTAAAACTTAATTTGTTTTATTCAATAGCGATATGACTTTAATTGTAAAGACACTGATTCTATATATGGAGATTTCTATTAGTTCTGTTCTTTTAAAAATCTATTTAATTGCAGAAAATACATGTATATACTGAGAAAAGTGGTATTCTTCTCACAGACAGGGGTTCAAAAGTATGTAAATCCCTCAGCCTGCACTTACTTAAGTAAATACTTGGTTTACTGTAGTGAAAATAAGAGTGGAATCAACTCCATTTATCCAACGAATTACAGTACTATAATAACATAATGCTACTTAGTGTATGTGCTGAAGAACACCATTTATTTACAACCTGCTATCAGAGGGTCTTTTGTTTCCCTTTACTGTACATATGAGAGACAGTTCATAGACTCTTCTTGTTTTGTATTTATTGTAATGCATATAAAAGTTTACTAAATTTTTATGAGTACACTTTACCAAGTTTTTTGTGGGTATTGTAATGAATACCAAACAAGTAGAAACAGGCCGGAATTACAGACTTTGTGGGAATTAAGACACTAAACCTACCTTTCACAAATATCCCGTGGGTAGAATTTCTAAAAGCAGTTCTTGGAATAAGGTACCCAGCTGCTATTGATTTTTCATTAGACATGTAATGGATGTAGTACTATAGAATCTTGTTTGTGTCTTTTATTAAAAAATAAATCTGAGTACAGTACAATGCAGTGACTTTCCCAAGTTAGGTCCACATGTAAGTATTGGTTGAAAAGAAATCACAGCAAATGTTCTTCCCAAAAAAAAAAAAAAAAAAAAAAAAAAGCACACCATTTGCATCCCTATCTTTCACATAGTGTTTTTAGTTAATGGTTTAAATACACATTATGTTCTTCAGTGGTCAAAAACTAAGAAATATTTAGGAACTATTGGCATGATGACAAATATATTTAGGAACCATTGGCATGGTGACAAGTGCATGAAGAATTTACAACTTCCCGGACTGATTTCTGATTTTCAAGAGAAAATACTGTCAGAGTTAGGTTTGTTCTTAGTGTCACTTTTCAACTTCCACATTTCACAAGATTCTGTAATTTAAGCAACACATATATAGGTGCTCAGAAAAAAAAAAAAAGACCAAACCCAAAAACACTCAGAAAAGAACACTCAAAACAAAGAAAAATCCTCTAACAGTGCATCATGAACCTAATCTAAAACATAGCATCTTGCAAACTCTCCAGGACTGCAGCTAAGACAGGAAATGGTTTGTGCAGATATATTAGAATCAGTTTGCAATTTGGAGCGTAACTTTTGTAACATGGACATTCAACTTGATACAAAAAATCAGTACAAGTACATTGGAAGATATCTGTGTGCTCTCTTGGTGACAGGTGTCCTGCCAGCACCTCTCAAGCTAGAGGACTGAAAACTAGCTCAGGTAGATTCTACATCCAAGAACAATGCCAGCTCCTCTAATATGCTTTCCCTGGATTTTCTTATCCACAGACTCAGTGACCTATTAGCCCAAGATTTTATGTAGACGCAAATCATTAACTATCCCATTGTGTAGCTGTGTTGCACTACAGAAAGATCGAAAGGCTCAGACAAAGGAGAGGCATTTAATCCACATAATAACCTTTGTAATTCTCCCAGTGTGGTTTCCGCACGGCATTATTAATTCTTTCTGAGGACAGATTTGCCCTGAATGTTTATGTAAGGATAAACTCTATGTGTTTGCCATTTCCATGTCTCCTAATTCCTAAAACAGTTTTTAATTTAAACCACAGAAGAAGAAATTGCATATCACGTTATGACTAGGCTTACATATACCAGCCACTTGTGTCCAAACAAGTCAGAAGCGATCACAGGCAGAAGCATGATAAGGGTTTGAATCAATAATCAATCAAATATGAGCTTGTCTGCTTAGCTAGAGCTCCTGTCTTGATCATGGCAGTACAGGGAAAGTGGCAGAATTAATTACTGCTCTTTAAATTTTCACTTTAGCATGCTGTGCACAAATAAACATATCAAGGTTCCTGAGTCTATGCCGTTCTTGCCTTCTTGATGTTTTCTATGTAGAAACATGGAGATGGAGAAGTCACAGGGTTCTGTGCTGCTTCTGCCAGGAGGAGGATCCCCTCCTTCAAGTGGCTCAGCTCCTCAGATGCAACTTGAGGAGTGGTTCCTCCTATCTCACATCACCCACTGTGCCCTTGTTGTGTTAGAGTGCTCTCTCACTGAGACAAAAAAAGATATTTGAGTGATTTGCCCAATTTCTGAAGTTACATAAGCCATAAATTTCATGTGAACCTAGGAGCCTGGTGGCACGCATTTGGAGAAAGCTTTCCACACTCAGGCCAAGGGTGAATCCCTGTTCTGCTTGTCTTTTCAGACTGGAAGCAAAGAGCCTTGCTGCCTTTCTGCAGATTTAAAGTCAATTTGTCAGTTCTCATTGCTGTTTTCCAGCTCCACATGAGGAATGGAGGTACTGAGAGAAATCAAGCCAGATTTATGACTAAAACTTACAGATATCATTTAGGGGTGAAATTTTGAATAACATCTCTATGCTAGCAAAAAGCCTTCCCAAGAAAAAAACTAGACGAAAACCTTTTACTTCTCTCCTCCACAATAGAACTGCATTTATAATAGAGTGCTTGCCAGTATCAGCTGTACTGAGAGATATATCTATTCCAGTAAACCTTTTACTAGTGTAGGCTAGACATCAATTTCACTCTGCTGAAGCTCAGGAAATCAATGACCACCTGCAAAGACAGGCACTGGAAATAATCACTGAGAATTATGTTAAATCCTCCTGGAGTTATGAGATTATGGAAGAAGCTCAGTCTACATTAAAATATGCATATACTCCAGCTCTTGTGGTTGCAGAAAGATGGCAAAAAGTACATGGCTAGCAAAAGGAAAAGAGCAGACCTTAAAATATTATGAAAAAGCTAGATTGAAGGTTGGTTCAGTGTTCAACTCTCTCTGTTACCTTAGTGAGAGACTGACATCATGTTTCAAACAAGAGGTTATGAGGCTGGGATATAACCATGACCCTGACTCTTAGTTCCTAAACCTCATTTGGCTTGCAGATATCACTGAACTCAACCACTGCCAGTTATTTCTTCTGCCTCTCCAAAACTGACATTCTTGCAGAGAGAAAAAGCATCATTATGTACAAATGATACATATATGTCTGCATAAGTGTGTCTATCTGTCTGAAACAGGTGAGTGTTCTGCTGCTCCATGTACCCAGATGCAACTGGCAGTGAGAATGAAGATCTATTCCCAGCACATACGTGCACACAAAGCAAGCACATACACTCTATACATGCATGTACACAAATGTCTTCATGCACATATACATAAAGATAGATAGATAGATAGATAGATAGATAGATAGATAGATAGATAGATGGATGTAATTATAAAATCATAGAATTGTTTAGACTGGAAAAGACCTTTAAGATCATTGAGTTCAAATGTTAATCCATCATTGCCAAGTCTACCACTAAACTGTGTCCTGAAGTGTCTTTTAAATCCCCTCAGACATGGAGACTTCTCCAATGCCCTTGTAGTCTGTTCCAGTATTTGACAAAGTGTTTATGAGAAAAGGAAGATTCCCTATATCCTGGAGCAATTTGAGACTGTTTCCTATAGGCACATATGGACATCATATACAAATATAAACAAATGCACAAACATGGCCAGGCACACTGATCAGACACACACTCCCAGCACCCATTCAAACCAAAACGACACCAACAGCCTCATCCTGCTTCCTTCTCTGGCTGGGCAGAATGGAAGTCCACTACTGAAAATATACACATGAACACACGTACCGTAGGTAAGCAGGATCCCTTAAGCAGCTGGACGCAGACATTGTTCAGTCTCCAGAGATGCTGGCAGAGAAGGCCTCAGGGCTGTACCCTTCTCCAGATGCTGACACAGACAGAACAACCCAGGATGACCTGTGTGCTGTCACCCCTGGAGATACACAGGTCCTCTCACATCCTGCATGGCTCACTATACAGGCTCACTCGAGCCCCCAGGCTACTCAGGGCTGGTCAACCTTGATCTTCACTAGATCCTTCCATTTCCTGGCACCACAGACACACAGGATGTACATCTCATCTTGTGGTCTGGCTCCAGTTGTTGCAGTGAGACCCTCATTCATGCAGCTGCACACAGAGCAGGGAGTCGTTGCTTGGGGAGGAGGCTGAAGGGAATGCAACAAGACAGCTCTATTCCCTGACAGACTGTGCCAGACAAGCACACTGACCAGGAAACCATTTACATATGTCTGATCTTTTTCATCCCCTTACTCCTCTTTTCCAACCTTCATTCCTCCCAAAATCACCTAAATCCCATTCTTGTTCTGCCTTTGGTTCCTCTCCTAAATCTTGCATATTCAGAATGACCCAAGACTGCTTTTTTCTGCATCCTATAAAAAGTCCCGCCCCACAGGCAGCAACCTCCATAATCCAAAAGTGACCTGTGGTGATGGTTTTTGTGTTTTGGCACTGGGATGGATAGTTCTGCTGGGACAACCCTGAATAGATCCAGACAGGGTGGTTGTTCCTTGGGAGTCTAATTTGGGTTCCTGACTACCATTGTGCCTTTTGTGCTCTGCTGGGCTTGTGCAGATGGGTTATTTGAGAGGCTAATGGCCCCTGTGATGGGTCTGGAAGTAGCCTAGCAGAGCACTATTAGGGTCTCCCTCTAGCCATTATCTATCTGAAGTCATCTGTAAGTATGTATATGGACTTTATCACATAACTTAGCAGGATGTATATAGCACATAAGAATACATTGTATTTAGATTGGAAGAGCAATGATCAAAACAGTCTTTGATTGCAATTGTACTATCCTCTTGTCACACATGGCCTCCCATGCTTTTAGTCAAAACCCCATGATTTTAATTCACTGTGATACTTTTATGCACTTGGATTTGGCATATTTTGAAAGAAAGATTATTTAGAGATAATTTTAAGTATCTAGAGAACGCAAAAATAGCCATTAATGACAGTAATAAGTATAACAGAAAGTAATGAGGAGTTCTGAGAGAATAGTGTAGGGCATAGGGCCTGATCTTTGCCCTTCTCATAAGTGTGAGAGAAGGCTGAGGTACCTGAGCCTCAGAGACAGCTTCAATACTGAACCAGTTTGGAAGATTTTAGGATGAATTTCATTACAAGCTTGCAATACTAATGACTCACCAATATAGTAACATCACCCTCTGCGCAGTGAATATTTAAGAAATTTTCTGACAAATTACACATTCTAGTCATGGTATGAACAAACAAAATTGTGATATTTTTGAAGCTTCTTCCAGACTGTGCATACAGTCTGTTTACAGCATCTTATCTTTTTCTCATGAACTTGATACAATGGCAAAAGATTGAGCTTAGTGACATGTTAAATTACTTACCGGACAATAATTATACTACTAAGATTTTTGAAGTAAAAGGGAACCAATTCTCTTTTAACGTTTTGTAGGTGACTAGTATTGACAGAATGGAAAATTACCAGGCACAAAAGAAGGATGCTAAGGGTTTGGAGACGAGAAGAGGGCATAAAATAGGGAAACTTCACAAAGACATACAAGTGTTGTGTAGGAGCGAAAAATAATTATGAACAGACTTTCAAAGCAAGAAGACATCCATAGAAGTTTTGACTGCCCAACAAGGTGGATGAAACTCTAGAAGGAAATTATATGCAGGTTTATTATTATTTGTCTTTATATGCTTCTTGAAATAATAGCAGTGATTTCAAAATCTTGGGAGAATTGTTGGTAAAGAAAGGGTAATTTTGGTTATCAC
Source organism: Acrocephalus scirpaceus scirpaceus (assembly GCA_910950805.1). Classification (NCBI taxonomy): domain Eukaryota; kingdom Metazoa; phylum Chordata; class Aves; order Passeriformes; family Sylviidae; genus Acrocephalus; species Acrocephalus scirpaceus. Next base: position 106,797,653 of record OU383775.1, on the reverse strand, counting down.
AACCTGAATACACTGATTTTTTTTCATGAAAAGGTAATCATCCCCTAAAGTAATTAACTGATCCCAGCTTTCAGTGCGAATAGAACACGTGTGCTTTGGCAAGAATAATAGGTAATTTAAAGCATACCAAATCTGACTGGTCATTATGTAGGGCAAATATAACCAATAAATATGTGCACAAGAATCAGTGCAATATCATCCCCCACTCTGTAGTTTTTATTCTTCTATTACTTTCCTTTCCTGGGCAAGAGGTAAAAGGTGTGTATTTCCTCGAGCATCCTTACCTTTCTGCTGGGGAAATTCAGAGCTGGCTGTGCCTGCAGGTCTCCTATGTTCCTGCTCCCCTGCTTTGGCATGGGCCCTGGCCATGTCACTGTCACCAACCCAGCCCTGCTCAGGCACTGGTCAGTGACGATGCTGCCTCTGCTGTGGTGCTCCCAGCTCCCAGCTCTGACACCTTCCTGAGGCACAGTTGTCTTTCTGTCTCCCAAGAACAGGCTCTTTCCTGGCATGCCTATATAAAAGAACTAAATAGGACCAGGGCACAAAATGAGCACTGGCACTGAGCTGTCCAGAGTGTTCAGTTCTTAGCCTGGTGCACCACACAGTTTCACTGTGATTGCAGACACCATTTGGTTGTGTGCATGAACCATGGATTCTTTCCATCAGCCTGTTTGAAGGGGTTCATTTTGAGAAGTAAGAGGGTGCTGGCCATGCACGTGTAATCCATGCAACACCCATTGGCTTTGGGGCCAGAAAGAGGTTCCTAGCTTTTTTTTTTTTTCCCCAAATATATTTACCTAGTTTCTATTGCTCACTGAGATATTAAGAAGAGATGGATTTCAGTGGCAGCAATGAGATGCTTAAACAGACACTTACATATGACATTAAGAAAATTTGTTTTAGGGTTACACTAATTGGGTGACCTAAGAGGTCTGTGGAAGCTGTATAAGTAGTGGATTTAGGAAGAAAGTTTGTGAGAAGATTATTGTGGTTTGACAGTGGCTCAACACCAGAGTCCCAAGAGAGTCACTTGCTCACCCTCCCCTGCCACAGGTGGGTAGCAAGAAAAAAACCCAAAACAATGAAAGCTTCATGAGTGAGATAAGGACCAAGAGAAAATACTTCAAGGGCAAAAACGCTCAACTTAAGATTGCAAAGTGAATTTATTACAAACAGAGTAAGAGGAGGATAATGAGAAATAAAATAAGCCCTTAAAACACCTTTTCTTTCCCCCAGCCCCTCTCTCCTTCCCACCAACAGCTCAAGGAGAGAAGGTGGGGGGGTTTTGGTCAGTTCATCACTGAGATTTTCTTCTACTGCTCCTGGAGAGGAATCCTTACCCAGCTGCACTGTGAGGTCCTTCCCATGCGACACAGTTCTCCATAAATTTCTCTGGTGTGGGTGCACTCTCACAAGCAGCAGGCCTACAACACCTGCTGTAACATGAACTCTCTCCGTGGGCACACAGCTCTCCCAAAACTGCTGTGACACAGCTCTCTTCCCATGGAGTGCAGTGCTCCAAGGACATGCTGCTCCAGCCTGGAAGCAGGGACCCCCTCTCTCCACTGGCTCTCCCACAGGATCACAGCCTCCTCCAGGCATCCACCAGCTCAGGCACCGGCACCTCCCCTACGGGCTGTGGGTGGATCTCTGCATCCCTGTGGATCCCCATGGGCTGTGCATGGATCTCTGCATCCCTGTGGATCCCCATGGGCTGTGGGTGAATCTCTGCATCCCCCCTGGATCCCCATGGGGTGCAAGAGCAAAGCTGCTCCACCATGGTCTCACCACGGCCTGCAGAGGAATCTCAGCTCTGGCACCTGGACCACCTCCTGCCCTCCTTCTCCTCTGACCTTGGTGTCTCTATGTTGTTTCCCTCACATGTTCTCACCTCCTCCTCTTCTCTGACTAGAAACAAAACCTGGGACTTTGTTTTGATTTTCTTCTTAAATATGTCATCACAGAGGTGTTACCAACCTCTCTAATAGGCCCAGCTTTGGCCAGCAGGATGTCTATCCTTGGAAACATCAGGGATTGGCTCTGCTGGACATGGTGGAAGCTTCCATCAGCTGCTCACAGGAGGCACCTCAGTGGCCCCCTGCTAACAAAAACCAGGCTGTGCAAACCCAATACAGAAGTACTGGAGTGTGTATCCTACCTCAACAAGATACAGCACACTGGTACAAACTGTTCAGAGAAGTTGTTGGCTGCCCCATCCCTGGACGTGCTCAAGGCCAGAATTGAAGGTGTTCCTGACCATGGTGAAGGGGTTGGACCTACTTGATCTTTAAGGTCTCTTCCAAACTAAACATTATACAACTGTTTAAAAGCTTATCTTTTTAAGGATTATAGCTTGTTCTGATACCTCTGTGAATAGGTAGATGACATAGGGTGCATGTTATAAATAAGTCATATTAATTCATGTTTTTCAGCAGCCTCAGATATAGGTATCAAAATTAAGTAAATTAAATGTATTCCTCAGTGTGCCCCCTTTGCAGCAATCTATTCACAGTTGAGTGAATAGGAGAAATGCCATTCTCAAGCCAGGCACTAACAGTGGCACAAGGGTGACAATAGAGGGAGGACCAACAGACCTGAGACCAGGACAACAGCAATAATGGCCCAGTCACCACGCCCAGATAAGGATCAGGACCAGCCATCAGGGACATCCAAACCTGGGTTTCAACCAGGAAAATTCAATCAGAACTGGACACTCGCCCTGGAACCCATTTCAACACACCCACAGAAATAAAGAAAACCTTATCTGCATTTCCAAAAACTGAACTGGACAATGGACTGCCTCAAGGCAGAAAAACTGTATAAAATACGGCTCTGGAAAGGCAATGGCATGAACTGTGGGGGAACAGTGGTCCAGTGAGGCTGTGTTTCCAGGTTCACCCAGCTCTGATCCCAAGCTCAGACCATCATTTGATTGTGGACTCTGTCTCATTTTGCATTTCATTTTGCCATTTTTCCAATAAATCCTTAAAATGGAATATTGGAGAACCGTCATTTATAACAGTAGAGAAAGAAAAATGAGGGAAAAAAGAGGAGGAAACATAGAAAATGAAAAATACACTTGTAAATGAAGGCAAAAAGAAAGGCATCTTTGAGAAATAAGAAACAGGCACAGCTCAAGGAACGAATCACCATAGTCTTATTAAGAGAGGGAAGCCCAAGATGTGGGAGGATAGGAATATTCATGAGGAAAAATCTATAGATGGAAAACTGGTAACTTAAATGAATAAATTCATACCAATAGCTGAGCATGGTCTGTTTATTAAGGGTTAATGAAGAGCATTTTGCAAGCAGCATTGCAGTAATTCTATTTAAAGCACTCACTTTTTCTTCTGTCTGTTCTCTCGCCTACTGAAAATTGCACAACTCTGTTCTCCAACACTATTATGAAAAAAGCAATCAACTCAATTGTCTGGGGTGTAATGATGCTGACTACCTCCTTCCAGCATCCACAGAGAGAGAGAGAATAAGATAAATAACCTGAGACAAAAACACAAATCATTAGAATTTTTAATAAGCCTTCACCAACAGAAGGCTGAATACTCTTAGTTATATCTGCCAACTACTGCTCATGGTCCAGTGGACAGCACAATGAACAGAGATCTCAGAGATTTCTGCTCTTCTTCCAACTCTTCCTTCATAACAGCTTCAACAGGTCACGTGAGCTTCAGCTTCAAGTAGTACAATGGAGATCATTAAGAAACATAAATAGCGCTGGAGGTGCAGTATTCTAGGAAAAAAGATACTCCAAAACTGAGAGCAAACTTTCTCTGTTCTTGTTCAGATAGGAACAGTGACCTTCCCAAATGAAATGTTTTAACCTCATGTAAGACACAGGGTCACGAGCCTGAGGAAAATTCAATTGCAGACATGGGGTTGTAAGTCTAGAAATAGAAGCAGACAAGTATTTCTAGCAAGAGATTGCAGGAAACTGAACTAGAAGTTATTACCATTACAACTGCAGCTAGAACTTTCAATGTACACAAAGGCCCTGAGAAAATCGCCAGGAAACCATAGTTTAAAAGTCTTTTAATGCCTCTGTTTCTGGTCCATTCTTAGTTTCAGTTCTCAATTTCTCCAATTAGATTTTTCTTTTTTTTTTTTCCCCCTTTTTTTTTTTTTGGGGGGGGGGAGGATGTGGGGGTTTTTTTGGTTTTTTGGGGGGGGTTGGGTGGTGGGGTTTTTTTTGTGTGTGTGTGTTTTATTGGGGTTTTTTGTTTGTTTGTTGTGCTGTTGGTTTTCGGTTTTTTTGGATTTTTTTTGTGGGGTTTTTTTGGTTTTTGGTTTTTTTTTTTTTTTTTTTTTTTTTTTTTTTTTTTTTTTTTTAGTTTTGTTTTGGTTTTGTTTTGGTTTTGTTTTTGTTTTTCCTCTAGACAAACCAGGATCAGTACTCTTTATGCTGTGCTGGAGATATAAAGAAACTTCAATCTGCCACAGATAAACTATGAAAGATTTCTTGGATTGTAAAAGAAATATCAAATAGCAAAAGGTGGAAAAATTACCACAATCTAAATCAAAGGCATCAGCAGACCTGGAATAATGTATAAAAATAAATCTTGCACTACAGCAAAGAATTTAAACCCATGCTACTGTAACTATACTATGTTTAAAGACATGCTTTTTATGTTTGTCTAGATAATACACACACTTCAACCCATTTCATCCTGCTTTCTACTTATGGGCTTTACAGCATAAAGCACATGCTGAATTTGAGATCAGTCTGTCTTGTAGGTGTAGACAACAGAAAAGTCTAAATGGCCTTTCTCTTTTCTTATTTCTCCTTTCATAGACTAATTCTCGGTAGTCAGTTTTCTGGTATTATAGCTGGTTGTAGTTCTTTTGGGAAGAAAGAAATCTCGATAACTTACTGTGTCAAGGGAACAGCATGGGAACAGAGAAGCCTGTCTGGGTCAGGTCAGTGTTGTGCCTCTGTCTCCAGCAGTGGCAAAAGGAGGGAAAACACATGAACCTGGCTACTGTTTGCACCCATTCCCTTTGTGCTTTCCCTCTGAACCCACATTAATTTGTTTTTCACTTGTTCCTGTTTGGGAAATACACTGATACTACCCACTACCACTATTTCCTTCTGACAGTGAGTTCTAAAAGTTTGCAACCCTCCAGTGTGTAGGGTTTCACTTTTTGACCTTGAAAACATTGAACTGCAGATTTCTGTATATGTGATTAGTCATGACCTGTTTTTATTCCTAGCCAATGCCTCTGTGAACTCTTACCCATTGTCAGACTTAAAATCTTTCTATGCAACAGACATATTGTCTGGCTTTGTTTTTTCGATGAGGTTATGGCATGCAGCTCCAACTCTTTGTGGGAGCACTATTTAAAGGGTAAAGGACAATGTTAAAGAAAATTACAAGCTCCATCTCTCGGGTAAGAAAACAGGGGAGAAACAGCACATCTACTTAACTGGGACAATTTCACATGACTGATTCAGAGCAATTCATTTCAATTACTCTGATCATCAGATAAATAGCACATCTGGTAGTGTCTGCAAACTAATCATTAACAGGTGTGAATTGGTGTCTGCAAGCATATATTTCCTGCTGTGTGGCCCTTTGTTCACTTTAGGACACTTCTTAATTAGAGACAAGCCTGAATCACAAGCCTTTAGATGTAGATCTGTTCTTTGAACACCTCCAAAATCAGCACTTTCTACACCAGGTTGTTATTTAGAGAAAAGATCTCTGGGGAAAAAAAAAAAAAAATCTGTTTTATGGTTCTGGGGAAGTATTCATTGCCCAGGTCTGGCTTGCTAGCATTTGTCTTGAATTTTAGCTTATTCAATAATAATGGCACATATGATTTGTATGATGTTTACAGTCCATGGTACTTACAGTCAAAATAACCTCCATTTTTACTGTCAAACTCACATAAATAAAAGTCTCCACTACAAACGTAGAAACTTCTACTTTAATTGTTGCTGGATGATGGTTGTCGTCGTAGATATTTTAAAAGTGGCATCAATAGACTTTAGAGAAATCTATCTAAAATGGGGAAAAAAAGAGAAAACAGAATCAGGATGTCACCTGATAAAAGCAGCTACCATGCCAGGAAATTTAAATGTAGAACAAAGAGTTATAGAATGGTTTCAGTTGAAAAAGATCTTTAAGATCATAAAGTCTAACCATTAACCTAAAGATGGAGGATATTTTTCCATTTGAGTCCCAAACCTTATCTGATCTACAATTAAATTCCACATCTTGATTTTATAGTTGTCTCAAGAACATATATTCATACACCTGTGTGTAGCCATATACAAGCTGTGTGGCTAACTCAGCTAACCTGCTTTGAACATGATTATATACATTCTTTAGAATTAGATCGTTTAAATAAATCTTAAAATAAATGTAAACCACTAGAATATGCAGGCTTTTGAGCTTCTCTTTATGAAGATTTGAGTTTTAATATGACCTGAAAATATAGTTTGCATTAGAACTTGTGAGCCAAGAGGGTCAAGGGGCCAAAAAGATTTATATGTGTTATACTTACATCCCTGTTTACAAGGTTTGCATTGCAAAGTACTGCCTCTACCTGAAGTGCAAGATGATGGTACCACTCTTCCCTGTGAGTAATGGTGGGTGCACTTCTGACAAGAGACAGCTGGTTGAGAATCAATTTATGTTACAAATAATTTCAGCACAACCAACTAGGATTTTACCTTATACTGTTATTTAACTCTTTTGCAATTACTTTCAGACAAGGTGAAGCAAACTCAGAATTTGAAATTTAGCAAACGTAAATAGATAATTGCTATTTCTAGTATTTTTTTTTCTAGAGAAATGTACATAGAAAACCTAAAATGGGCAAGAAAAAATCATGGGTCAACATTTAGGGAGAGGATTAAATTGTACAAATAAAATCAATCATGGAAGCAGGTTAAGTAATGTACTTTTAAAGCCTGAGAGGAATATCCTAAGATCACCCACTAGCTAAGCACATGGCATGTGTTACCCTCTGTAGGCTTTTTCTGATCAATTAGGCATACGTTAAATCAGGAAAGTTTAGGGTAAAAGACACAAACAAGAAATCAAGAGACCTTAACAACTCTGAAGAAGATCAAAGCAGTGAAATGAAATCTAAGAAACCAAAGACTGAAAAGCAACTGAAACTTAGTAGAGGTCATTTTTATCCGATGAAAACAAAATTATCCTATTAACAGGGGTAGCAGTCTGCTAGTCAAACTATTTAAAAACTCAGTTTACTTGTAAAAAATACAAGAAGACATGCCAGAGCTTTGGATCTGGCTCTCTTTTCTGTTAAGTTTTTACTAGAATGTCTGGCCAGCTAGAATCTTTTCCAAAAATTTCAGTCATGATTCAGGAGTTAGCACAGACAAAAGATATTTCTCAGTAAGTGATTTGAATAGGTCAGCTTTGTTTTAGAAAGTTTGAATGTATACAACCTGTCTGTTTGAACTCAGGGCCAGAAAATAAGTATTGCATGTTTTGTTTATGACATAGATGTAGCCACTAGCTACTTAAACTTCATGCTGATCATAAGGTAGTGAGTGTTGCTGATGCAAGCAGGAATGCTGGCAGAGTTTTGGGCTATCAGACAATCATGATCATATTTGCTCAGCCAGGCAAAATGAGTACAAAACTGCTATTTTTATTTGGGGCATTTTACACTCACTTTACACTGTTGTAAGCGTCTGTTCAATTTCCAGGAAAATTGGAACAGTGTCTTATGATCCAACGATGTGGAGCAAAGACAAACTGAGGATAGAAGAATGCTAGAGAAAAGATCCTTAAAAAAAAAAATTCTAATATGTCATGGGTTTCAAGTCTTTCTTATTGGAACATTTTGGACATAGACCCAAATGCACTTGTTCAATTAAAGGAGCTGAAAGCTATTGTGCTACAACAGAAGACCACAGAAGCTTCATTACTGCACATATGTGAAGCCCCAGGAAGTCAGTAACAATTCACAAAATTATAAATTTGTATGAAATTCAGAGCAAGAGGACCGAAACTTGATTTTCAGTAAACTTAAAAAAGGTAAGAAGTTAATACTAACAAATAAACCCGTATCTTTTTAATCAAAGAACACACACACCAAAAAAAAAAAAAAAAAAAAAAAAGAGATTTTTCCCGTCTGATTTTAAACATACCCAGCATAAGTGTTTTGCAGAGTTAACAGAATAATGGATTCAGAGTGATAGGTATTTCTTCTTCACAAGGAGAAAATATACTTAGAAGAATACCAAAATAACACAGAAAACAGAGCTCCATGCAATAAATTGAAGAATCCTCTGGCATGCAAAGACTAAAGGTGCAATTCCTGTGCAGTGAAAAAGCCTTTTCCTGAGGTTCTAAATTCTGCCCTTGATTATCTGCAGAAAGAAATAGAATGTGTGTATAAGGCAGAGCACATCATGCACTGGAAGGAGAATAGTTAGTAATGGGTGGGAAACTACATGATCTAATCTGCAGACTGCACATTTTCAAATGCCACAGTCTCAATTATGTTGAATTCAAAGCAAAATTGAAACTGTCCCTGGTCCTGCAAATCCCATCCTATCAGCCTCTATCTGGATTTGCTTGAGGGACCTTCTAAATAAATAATAATAATAAATAAAAGAGTTGGGTTAAGTTATATATATGTTTTTAAAACAGCTATCGTTATTTTGAAGTGAAATGGGGGCTTATGGCACAGACACTCTTTTGTTAAAGTTAATGTACCTTGAAATCTTTCGACTCAGCACAGCAGACTGTCAAGGGTGCTTAAAAAAATAGTCCAATATTCTGCAAAGCTCTTTCTGCAAGAGGGGTCTTGTGTGAAATGATAACAGCCACAACCCCAATATTGTTTACAGAAATACAGCTTTTCACTGTAGAGGCATTACAATGAAACTTGAGGGGAAAAGGAATATAAAATGAGACAAAGACTTCAGCTCATGATTTTTGGAAGGTAATAAACCTTCAAAATTTTGTCTGCATATTACGTTTTTTCCTGAGTTTGTTGAAATAGAGGTCATAGCATTACAAGTTCATTTTAAAGGCACCTTCATCCTATATAAAAAGAATGGAAATTTCTATGGAGATGCATCCTGTCCCCAGACTTTATGCCCCCAGATGTAGGGCTGTCTACCTTCAAACCTCTGGTCTTTTGTTTCCTTGAACTACTTTGAGCAGGTCAGGAATGTACTTCTGGAAAGCAGGGTATTCATATTTGCACGCCCTTATGTAGCTCCTGGATTGTTATGCAGTGCTGCAGGTCTTGCCAATTATAATTCCTTGATCAATGTTGTGGTGTGAGAACAACAAATACAGTTGTGGTGTTTGCTTTTCAAACATTAAAATAGATGTAGAGAAAACTGCTTGGGGAAGCCCAGAGATGGAAGAAAACTTAACGTACATGAGTTTCTCTAAGTGTCTCTCAAGGAATTCCACATTGTGTTTGAGCTCAGTGCCTGGTTCATTAGTCTGGGGAGTGTGTCCATGGGCATCTATAGATTTTTGTGGTCCAGAATAAAGATACTGTCAGAACATTATGTACTGCAAAGTTGGTTTATGAATAAACCTAACTGCTTACATTCCACCTACGTGCTGTCCAAAGTTGGAAAACAGACGCTCTGAATGTTATCCTTCATCTCTTTATGCTTCAATTTGCTCTACAGTAGTTGTGATAAAAACAGGGTTGGGAAGAAGAGCATATAACACATTCTAGTCACTCAACTGCTGTGAAAATGGAGCACACAGCACAGATCTATGCATGTATTAAAAACCAAAACTATAAAAATATGAGGAACCTTAGGTTTTTAATCTTACTGCAATTACGTTCATATTAAAGTATGACCCAGAAACCAAAAGACTGAATTCAATTTATGAAGTGGTCTGCAAACACCATTGAAAGGTATGCTACATAAAAACAATGTACTATTTGCAGGAGACAACAACACAAAGATAAACCAAAGCTCAGTAAGAAAAGGAAACAAAACAATACTGATAGACAACAATCTTAGTTTTATTTTCAGCTTATTTACACCAAGTATTTTTAAAAACATAATGTCAAAAGACAGATTTGGAGATGGGACTTGAAGGAAAGCAATGATGTTACTTTGGAGTGTTTCTTCCAAGCGTGAACAACATGAAAGTGACTGCTTGAGAATGAATCAAGTGGGTGATGAAGGGTATTATCGGTAGCTGATTAGAAGCAGGAGACAATCTCTTGTTTCTGAAGGAGAGATAAAGTGGGATTAGGTTATGAACATAAAACAAATCACATAAATTTGATAGTGAAGAGAAGTCACAAGCAAACTGTAAACAGAGCAGCACATGATCAAAGGACAGGGAAATGCACATACACAGCAGAATTTCACAGCAGAGCAGGCATTTTTTTGTTGTGTCCTCAGTAAGCAGGATGCTCTGCAAGCAGGACCAGGGCTTTTTCTGTGTAGATAGGCAGGTAAAGATTAATACTGCAGACAGGATGAATGGGGGAAAATTAGGGATATCTTGGATTTAAGAAATCAAACAGGAAAAATCATAAGTTCAAGTGATTGGCACAATGGCAGTTCTGTCCACAGATTTGAAAAGGAATATTAGTGACATATCTTCAGCTAAGGAATTGTTTTAATCACACTTAGCTTGAACTCAGTTCAGTGAGTGGTATCATGGATTTGGCATCAAAAGAGACTAGATAATAATACTGAGACAGGTGTGCCATCCAGACAGAGCTGTTTCTTAGGAATATATTGCAGATGTTGAAGTTTGGAGGGTGAAGGGAGGGGCAATAAACAGGAACAACACTTGAAGGGTGTGAAAGTTCCCAGAAGAAGTTAAGCCAAATATAAGTGATTTTCCTAAAGAACGAGCTGAAAGGACTGCTGGAAGCATACAAAAACTGGAAGATGAGATGATCATACAAGGCAGAGAAAGGCAACACCTCAGCATAAGGAGCATGAGCAACAGGGTTGAAATCAGGCAGCCGCATAGGTTTTCTCATGAGGAAGCACACTGACCAAAAGTCTTGGTTAGAGGAGAAACTAGTGACTGGTGTTGGTACATCCACCACTAATATAGATATTATATCAACATGCTTGGCCAGGATATAAAAATTCTATTCAGGATGAATATAATGTTGTTGCTTTCTAATAGCTTCCTAGAAATTATGTCAGTAAGAATATACTATTATATACCAAATAGAATTGAAACTTTGCTTCATTTACTGTAATTATAAATACCACACTTGTTCTGTGTTGATTTAAACATACATAATTATAATATCCATTGGTTTAAGAAGTTACTGACCTGGATTTCTGCCCTGTGTCCATGGAAAGATTGGTTGATCAGAAGGTGAAACAATATCTGAACAATGGCAGTTTATATGTTTACAGCCTAGCAAATTAACTAAATCTACACTGATTTAATTTTACATTTTACAGTGCAGAAGTTGTTTTGCTATAGTTGCTCTAGGGATGACCAATTTTGGAAGGCATTTTGGGTATATGAAACAAAACAGAATAGTTGTTAGGACTTCACCCAAGGCCTGAAGTGCAGCAGACCCAGGTCTGAATTTAAGGGAGCATTTGTTGAATGTCCTGAAATTATAGATCCAGTTACAGTGAAGTGCAGAAAAGGGAATACAGTAAGCATGTAAGAACTGAGTTAATGCTTCACCAAGTATGTCTAACCCAGTCACTCGACTTCAGCAGTCTCAAATAGATGTCCAGGGAAACACAAGGTGTGTAATACTTGTGAGCACTCACTCACTCTGACTGTTTTCTGCTTAGTGGATGACCCAAGCCCATTGTAGCTCATACATTTGGCAACCACAGTAGATCTTCTTGTCTGGGTATTTATTGCTTCTGCCCTGGATTACCTATGAATTTTTACGTACACAGCATCCTACGAGGAATTCCACAAGTATGTCACCTCTGTGAAGAACAAACTCCTCCTGTTTGCTGTAAAACTGGCTCACACTGGGCCCAGATGACTGCAACTCATTAGACAGTGGAAATCAACAGTTTCACTCACTGCAGCCCACTCATGATTTTATAGTCCACTATAATGCTCCTTTCTATCCAACATAATGACATCAACTGCTATGGGCCTCTGGCATTTCATAACCAGTTACTAACTTTTACATGCCATCTCTGAAATTGTAGAATTATTCTAATTAGAATGGGGTTTTCTTCTTTATTTTGTTTTCTGATGTTGATTTAAAACATCAAAAAGAGAGTTTCAAATCCACCTATATTTCTTTTAATATCTTGGACTCTGTTTTTATTGCACATGGAACAGAAACTGGAAATTTTTTTCATTATGAGTCCCACTCTCCATTTAGGTCCATGGATTAGTTTCAGACAGCAGCCATCAGAGACTACACTAATGTTTCATTACAAGTAGAGTGAATTTTTAGTATTAAGGGGATAATTTTTTTTTTTCGCTAACAGTTATGCTGAGATTCACTGGAAAATTGTGAGTTTAATAACACTAAATTTTGAACTTTTTTTTTTCTCAAAGGCTTTTCCATTCTACATTTCTTCAAGGTCCAGTACAATTATCTCAATTGTCTCTTAACTCAGCTATTGGACTAGTTGGTGTGCCACTAGAAAATTTCTACTGAAGGCTTCAAACCCTAGGAGCAGAGTATTCCAAACAAATACTAATTAGTTAAACATCCAAGATTGTTCTTATCCAACTCTAGGATATATTGTAACACACACAATGTATGTTTGAGCTGATGAACTCTTTCTCCCACTCAGGAACTGGTAATGATTTCACATTAGCAAGGCTAATTGACATTATGTTTACTTGCTGCAAACACTGACAGATGAACAAACACATTTCAATTCCTAAAAAAGCCTCCTGTGCTTAAAATAGTTTTAAGAGTTTAGAAGGATTTTTTTTTCCAGGTAGCAGAAATGAGATTTTTAATTTTACAGGCATTATCCACACTTGCAACACAAGAAAATTTGAATCTGCAAGAACTTCCAGACAGGGATTCTCATCCTTAGAGATTTTCTGAGACCTTGCTAGGTTCTCTGGTTCTTAGTGCTTTATCTCAAGCTTGAGCTTCTTATTTACTGTAATTTACTCTTCCTCTGTATCTGAGGATTGTTTAATTTATATTCCTTAACAGGAAATTGACCAACTCCTTGCTTTTCCATGTTGCATATCCAATATTTTGCACACGTGATTCTCTGTGCAAAGAGTTTAGCATTGTTCAGAATCTTCAGCATTGCTGCCTGGGTTTTAGGACAGAAATTATTACAGACTTCTTGAAAATTCTGAATAATCTCTTTTTCATTCTATCTGCTTACAGGGTGTATGTACATACATTTTGGCATTTTAATTAAATACAACAGCTTTTTCAGTCTAATGTTATCCTTTCAGATATTTTTCCTTGTTATTGTCCTCCTAATATTCTTTACAGCTCCTACTCACAGTTCACTCTACTTTGTCCTCATCTGATATTAGAGTTTTAGATTTATGAGAACCATTCTAAACTTACAGATTTTCTGTGTTCCTTCCAAGGATATTGTTCAGCTTGTAGTGTATTCTTTCACCCTTTGTTACTTACACAATAGATGTTTTTTCTTACCTCGTTTAAATGTCTCTTGGTTCCTTTTAAAGTGTGATGAATTTCTCCATATTTGTGTGTTGTTTCATACTCCTTTGTTCCGTTACATATTTCTTCTAGTGTTGCTTAGCTTTTTTGCACTTTTTCTATTATATTTATATTTATATCTGTAATATATTTAAACTACCACACCCTTTTATTGCAATGTAATATAATAATACATAACACGTTTCTCTTGCTGCAAGGAAACTTGGCTACACAGGCTGAGCTTCATTCATCAGCACAGAGTTCCAGTAAAATGTCACTCCCCCTCTCCAGTACAAGAGACTTTGAAATTCACCAACAATAAATACTTTCCTCCTGTTTTTTTTCTGATCATTGCTTGCAGTTTTCAAGTCACATCTCATCCTCTATCCCTCACTGCTTTACATGGGTTTGTTTTATCTCCCAGTATAAGCAAAACAAATTATTTGTATTGTGGTACATGACATCAGCCTCTTTGGTTCTAGATATTGTTGCAATGTCTAGCATAGGAAGATTTCTCTTCAGAAGCAGACTATAGTGAATATTAAGCATATATATCCAACCTTAGACCTGGTTTCTCTTCCTTTCTGGAGCAAAATGAAATCAAAAGTGAAGTATGCCTTGATACTTGGCTGAACTGGGACATTAATTATTTATTTAAGGTGAGATTTACATTACTTACAGGTGCATGTCTAAATCAGGGATAATTTTCTACATTTCTAATATGAGGAAAGGAGATATAGTCAATAGGATTAATGGAATACAGGGTGTAATTCATCTCAGCAGGTGTAAATAAATGTCAGTTTCAGCATGAGATGAATTGTTTCCAAGGCTTTATTGACACTATTGAGTAAATCCCCATGGATCATAATGAAAGTTTAGTCAAATATATCAGGTGTAGTGACCTTTGTTTTGCCAGAATGTCTGTGGAAGAGGTAGAAATTGAATGTCTATCATTAAATTTTAGCCTATATCTCCTAAATAAATACATTATGGTTTATTTTCTGCATACTAACCTGATTCTTTGAAAACTGTATGTGAACTTTCAGGTTAATGCAATGGAAAAAAAGTGGAGCAGAATCTCTTTACTTGTATCTGCTCAACAGGATAACAATAAAATTCCCATCACTGATTTTAAAGGATGCCATAGAGCACTCCAGGCATCCACAGATCCAGTATAAGACAAAAGCTGTCAGACTTTTGCTTCCAGTTTTTTATTGTTACTTTTATTATTTCCAAGGCTGTCATACTCTCAAAAGTTACATTACAATCAGTTAATGATTTAATGGAAATAAGTAAGACAATTCCCTTAGAGCTAGTAAAGCCCCAGGATTAGACAGAATTCTGTCAGGTTATAATAAACCTTCCTAACACCTACTGGGCCCAGTTTCATATCTCTTCAAAGAATCAGTTAAAATACCACTAATAAAAGGGAAAATTGAAAGAGCTTTTTAATCATTTTGTTTGTCCTTAAAATCATACAAAATACTTTCACAATGACACCAGCTCATGGAAAAACAACACAAAGGCAAATCTTTTTATCATCTTTAAGGGTATTTTAAACAGTTCACAAAAAACCAGAATTACTGTACAGGTGTTTCTCATTTACTTCAAAGCGACAAATTTTGCTCATACATCCCAATTTACACCCATTAGGGTGTGAATAACCTGGTGAAGTGCCACTGATGCAAGAGTTATTTTCCTTTTCTGAATTGCTTGCCACTTCAGCAGTGAAGACGGGCTGTGACTGCAGCAGGTGACACTTAGTAAACGTTTTCAAACCTGATGATGCCCAGTCTTTTGTTCCTGGCCCCTTTTAAGGGGCTCAGGGTCTGTTAGGGCTCCACCTTCTCTTTCTGAAGAGCAAGATTGCAGCAGCACTCCATGAAATTTATGGAAGAATGATATGAGAGGTGCCTCACAAAACTGATTGCTCCTTCTTTCTTCCATTGCTTTCCTCCCCTTCTACTTCATGACATTTATTCTAGCAAAATACAGCAGATCAACTGCAGAAAGCTGAGTGCTGAACTTCAACCTAGTGCAGATCAATGCAAAATATGACTCTGATTGGTAATTAGTCATTAGATCTGGGTACTCCACTTGCATTTTCATTGCAGGAGAAATAATAGATAGGAAAAACTGAAGATTTTTCTTCTTTACCTTCATTTACCATCTTGCAAAATAGAGCAGAATCACTGTGTAGTTACTGCTTTCAGATTTACTAACTATGAAATCAACATGTAATGTACTTATTTGTAAAACTCCTTTAAGTACTGGGTTATTTTAGATAAAGTTTACCAAATAAGTCTCATGGTGTGACCTCTGAAACACTGAAGAGATGCCTTTTGTATCCCCTCCATCCTTTCTGTTTGAATTAAACACTGAACTTCTTTAAAACATGAATTTTAATTAGTTTTGGAGCTAAAAATGCCACCTGTGCTGAATGGTGATGCTGAAGGAGTTCCATTAGTATTCCAGAATTTCTTTGAAAGCCATCTTCCCTGTGACAGATGGCAAAAGATGGTACATGAACCAAGTTAAATAAATAATGCAAATAAGTGTGGATATGTGCCTTGTGGATGTCCCTTTTTTTCTGACCAGATTGTTATAAAAAAAGCTCTATGTGTCAATAACATTGAAAAAAAAATTCCTGTTAACTATTTTTAAATGTTTCAAGTTATTCTGAAATAATGAACTTCGGGTACCCACTACAAATGAGGTTGATTTTTACCTTGCAAGAACAAGCAATGAACTTTATGTCACAGTTTAGCAGTCATTAAATATTGCCCAGAGACCACCATGTACACGACAGTATTATTCTGCAAAGAAGGAAAAAGAAAAAGCATGTTAATCTTGCAAAGCCTAGATTTAGTACGTCTCAATTCAGGAAGGAAGAAAATAAGAAATCAGACAAGGAAAGAATCATATGGTAGATTGTTTGTTTCATGGCTCTAATGCTACACTGATCTTCCTCATATTGTCTATTATTCAGAAATAAAAATTGGTACTGGAGTTATTGTAACAGTATGTTTCCAGTCATGCAGCACTATCCAGGTATTAGCAATTTATTGGGAAGGCAGTATCATTTACGCATCCGCTGTTCCATTTCTAATTGCCTGGCACTTATTTAGTATTGAATGGAAGGACACAGCAGAGATCATTGGAGCAAAACTCCTTTTCTACTCTGCCCCATAAGCTTGCCTGGCTTTCTAAGATATCTGCAAGACAGTCACTCACTCTACCTCTGCTACTGTGAGAATTGAGAAACTCAGGATCCGGAAAGACACCAATTACTGTATTTTATGGGAATATATGTTGTTCATTTTTAAGGTGGTAGAGGGCAAAGAAAGTCTTTTCCTTTTCGTATACTTCGCTGCCTCTCTCTTATTAATCAGAAAACTTTTTGGCTCAAGCACAGCTTCGAATATATATTTTTAAGGTGCCTTATCTTTATTGATTCTTTTGTGACTTGGAGCCTTTGAGTCCATTAACATAAGAGCCAGCACTGCACTCTCATGTACCTAACCCTATGCTTCATCATGTCTCTCAAATCTCATTCAAAATGTGGGACTGACGTGAACTGAGATCCATGTGGTTAGTATTGTATAGACCTTCCATTAAAAACTGGATTTCATGGCTAATGTCTGCCTTGAACATACCAGATCAATTTTAATATCATTATTTCCAGCATCTGCCAGGGAAAAGAAGGTTGAGCAGGGAAATCAATAAATCCTACAAAAAGAAGAAAAATAAAATATACAATTAATATATTCAAAAGCTTTGGGTATCTGGCAAATGATTATTAATCCCTTTGAGTTCAGAATTGCTGGTATGAAGCTTTTTTGGTGAAAGTAATCAACAACTCTGACCATCTAATAGTGAATTGTTCCTTGCATATGATTGGCCCTGCCATTTGCTGCTTGGTGTGTCATGAGCAGTCCAACTTAATCTGAACTTTTTCTCCAGCTCTACCATGAAAGTTTGCCCTAATTAACTGGAACTGTGCCTAATGGTGAGGGCAGAAAGACTGAGTGACGTTTGCAAGAATGTCATCAGAACAGAATTTGTATTGAAAGCTAAGATAGAATGAATGGTAAAACAATATTTAAACTTGAAATATGGGTTTCACTACCGGAGTTTTCATTCTCATTTAGTTTTTTAGTCTATTTTGCATTATCTGAATTCAGTAATGTCTTTATAAATTGTGTATTTTAGAGTTTCAGACTACTTTTTTCTTGGCCCTGCCTCATTCATAAGCTCAAGCCTTGAAAATCTATCAACCAGATATCTTGGATTTAGTTCTATTAAGAGAGGAAGACAGGCTGCATCTCATTCACTAAAAATATGTATGCAAAGATACTGTATTCTGCTATATAGAAATTTAAATTCCTTTTTCACTTAAAATATTGTGCATTAAATGACACTCAGTGACAAATTAGCAGTAAATTCAAGCAGTAGAAATGTATGCCCTTGGTCTTCTAATATGCTGGTATCTTCTAGAACATTACATGCCATTTGTTTATATTGCAGAATAAACTTCATCTGTTTTTGTGATAAGTGAAAGAATTTGGGCTTTTAGGGCAGACTTTTAAATTACAGACCACTGCCTAAAAATGTAAACTCAAGGCTGTGCATGCTGTCTTTCCTTCAATGGAGAGGAGGGACAATGTCTGGGAATGTGCTCTTGGTTCCACCCAAACGGTGACCTTGTATTTGCAACAGCATCAGTCCTGCTTTGTCCTCTGTTAATGAGCTGTCTTACAATGTGACTAAACACTTGTGTGATTTTCTGCTGACCAGTCATTTCCTGTGATTGCTGCCACATCCACTGTTCTGCTTCTACACGTTTGGGGGTGGGAGAAGACATAAGGTGCCCTTTTAGCTCTGAATGATTTGTCCATATGATACCACTATAACAGAGATGTTGCTGAGAAACCAAGATGAAGAATTGTTTCATTTGATAGATTCTTAATATATTAAAGGTCTTTCTTCAGAATAGATTTCTGCTTTGCTACTTTCAGTCTATTTGGCCTTCCAGAAAAAAGAAAACAAACAAAAAAACCCCCCACAAAACTCCCCAAAAATATGATAATTTCTGCTTCTGGCTGGTTTAATTTTACTATCTCTGCAAAAGGTACTTTCATCTTGAAGTGAACCTTTGATCCTCCTCAGCATGGCTCTCTTTTTTAAAGGGATAGGTGGTGTAAGTAACATGTGACAAATCACAATGAGAGTAGCATTTTATACATTGGTGACTATGTAAATGTCAATCTGCAAATGTTTGTTTTTATTGCTGAAACAGTCTCACTTGATTTTGCCACATCAAATGCAAGTACTCAAAAATTCCACAGGGAAAGCAAAGACGTTGCTTATAGCTCATTTCTTCCTTTAAATGTGCTCTAGATATTCAAGCTTTGAAAATGTCTTTGTTCTTGCATTTTTGTAAAGACAGTTTTCCTGAGGGATATGCCAATAGTAATCACTGGTGCATCCACACCATAAATTGGAAATGCACATTATTGATTCTGTCTGAATTGTTGATGATAATGTAAAATATTAAGGAAAAAAAAGTTTCAGTCTTTTTCTAGAATTAGTTAATCTCCAATTGCATCAGGAGATGGATTAGGATCTGAATCTAACAATCAGAGTAAGCTATATCAAACAGCATATAAGGATGGAGTGTTGGTCTTGTGATTATAGCCTGGGAATGAAGGGGAATGGATCTGGTTTTTGTCTCTATCACATGTCACCTGTGTGATCCTAGTCAGGTGTGTCTGCTTCATTTCCCCATCCCTCTATGTAAATACAACAACAGAAAGATGTTAACAATTTATGTTAACTACATCCTAACTCAAAAATAAAAGACATTTTGATTAATAAAACTATCAGCTTCCAAATTTAAGATGAAAAGAAACATAATTTTTTGGCTTCTGATAGTACCTAAAACTGTCAAAGAACACAACTTGGAGAGAATTACTAAATGTTTGAGCTCTCTAAGGCATGTTTGACATGAAAAATGAGACAGACATGAAAAATATGGTTCTTGTTATGCAGTAGTATGCTTGTTCTCTATGCGTGCATGTGTTTTGACTGTTTTTTCTGAGATTGTTTTTAATTTTATTTCATTTGAACGTTTATCTTTACCTATGTAGTTCATAAACTAACCTTTTTTTTATTTATTAAATATTTTCCTCTGACAAGCAAAATGGCTCCAAGTGTATTTTTAGTTAAGTTTGTATAGGGGACTTGAAAGGTATGTTTGATGAAAGAGAGTTGATACACAGTAGAAGAAAGTTTAGATTTTCTGAAAACTATGCTTAGTAAGAATTGACATTTTAAGAAAAGGTATTGAAATACGCTGATAAACAACAATGTTCTAAATTTGTTGGCCCAAGAGACATTTTGCTGTTGACAATTAACACAATGAATTGCAGCAATGACATTTGCCTTAGGTTAAATAAAAGCTTAATATGTTCAAACTGGATTTAGAAGTTTGTTGCCTTTCTGTGGCATTGCTGGTGTGTGCTAGAGAAGAATGGTATTACACTTTCTACTATGGGTATGTTCTTAACTGTGAGTGTTTGATACATCCAGACACAGCAACATATGACTAAGTTGCTGACCCTGGAACCATTCAAAATATAATTCCTATGAGAAGCAGATTATCAAATATCATGGTACAAAACTAACATGCCTACAAATGCTATAGGGGAATGATACATTCAATGGCTTCAGATCATCTGGAATAAATACATGACTGAAGATATGCTTCACACTGCTCTGCCACAGATATCTCTCCAGCATCTCTTGGATACACTTGTCTGTTCCAGTCAAGGAAAAAGAGTGATTTGTTTGGCCATCTACTTTTTTTTCCTATTGCTGTTACTTGCAGTCTTTCATTTCTTGTAGGGATAACTTTCCTACCTACTAGAGTAGAAAGAAGAAAATGTATTATCAAGGAATAAGGGAATATCCAACAGGAAAAAAAAAATCTCTTGAACTTATCATCAAGGAATCTGTTAAACAGGAATAGATTTAATGGAGGCGGAGTCAATTATGTCAGTTTCAGAATTTTCAGAGGACATCCGTTGGAAGCAGCAAGGACAATTTAGGATTTTGGTAGTAGACACTCTCAAGGATGACCAAATCAGAAGAGGATGAGTTTTGTTAATTCATTCAGAGTCTGACTCTTTCTTTTGTGATCCTTTAATCAATTGAGAAGTATACATTAAGTTCTGACCAATACGTCTTAGCTACCTACTGCTTCTGAGAAAGCTTGTGAAATAGTGATTATGCAAAAAAATATAACCAAGAGCCTGTATGGGTCCTTTGCCTTGGAAGAAACATCACTTACCCTTATTTTAAACATGCAGCTCAGATTACGGTAGTTTACAACTTACAAAGAAAGGAACTTGACCAACAGTTGCCCTGTCAGTGCTTGAGCTTTAACTGTAGTGGATTTTTAGAGGATTTTTATCCTCTAAAATCCTTTAGAGGAATTTTTTTTGCTACTTCCACAATGGAAAATCAGGGAAAGCGGGATCAGGGGCTTCTGTTCAAAATCAACCACATAGCAAGATAAAGATGACAAATGTTAGAGGTCCTTTACCCATTTAATATTAAGAAACTCCAACCACACTGGATCAGACCATGGATATACCCAAGCCTGTATCTGACCTCTAACAGCTCCAAGCAATTTTGCTGCCTGTGGCAGCAATTTTGAGATTTGAGGGTGTGCTCACTATGACCTAGCCCAAGATATAAACCTGCTCAATGGACTAGCTTCACTTCATCTGCTATAAACCACTGCTAAATCCCGCATTTGCAAAACGTTGGTAATATTAATTTAACTGCAAAAATGTTGATGGAAAATGTATTCTTTATGACAGCTTCTTATCGGAGAATAAATGCCTCATTAATCTTAGACATTTCATGCTAAGAATATTATTGAAGTTGGACAGAATGATGAGTAACATTGTAGGGAGCACAGATTGCTACATGCAGGAATGCTTTCACCCATTAGACTCCCTCTGGTACTGTACGAGTCACTTCTTTTGTTCCTCAGGCTGCAAGCTGCAGCATGCTGCTTTTCCCCTGCTCCAGAGCTCCTGATTTAATTAAAAGGAGACAGATGGAATGAAGTGCACTAATATACGTTTACCTGAGTTCCTTTGGTCATCTCAGGAAAAAAATGTGGAGAAAGAAAGGGAAAGAGTCTTGAAACCAACTTTAAAATATTATGGACAAAAATCTAACCACAATACCTGTGGGTATTCTACAGCACACTGTTAGCTATGTTTTCACCTTCTAATTCAATGCTAGCGTGACAAAGCTGAGCAGATATAAGATGGATTTTGAAAGTTTACTCTGTTTTGCTGTGAAGATAATTTCATCTATAATAGAAGAAAATATAAGAATGCCCTATTGTGCCAAGATGTTTAAAGCTGCATGAATGCTATAAGTGTAACTGATATTTTTGGCATTAAGAATGAGAAAGAGGAAAACCTGGCTGCAAGTTCTCCATGGGTGAACTAAGGAAGGCTGCTGTGACAGTCCATTCTTCTATTGTCCATTAAATGTTTTCCAAATTTTTGAAGATTTGTCTAAAACAAGCCTTTATGTATTTGATCAGCAGTTTCACTGTGAGCAAAGAGAATCAGAGATTTTCACAGTGAGGTTTATACTCTCACTGCTTCAATAATGTGTGCCTGGTAGTGTGACTATGAATGGCAGATCCTTGCCTAGCTCAGAAAAAGAAAAAAAAAAGATGTTTCTTTAAGCTTCATTCTCAAAGAGTGATTTTAATCATATGGTTATAAGACTCAGAGAATTATCTTTAAATCAGGTTCAAAATGTAACTGCTCAGAAATCTTTCTACTGCACTTTGGAAATTCACTAAACTTCTTAGCCTGCCAGATGAACAGACATAAACTTGATGTGAGACTGCTGAAACATTTGAAGGAAATTGGGGGTTCAAGAACAAATTTACAAGGGCTGTCAGTCACACTCAAGCCTGTCACCTTTTGACATTCCAGGAGCTTGTATCCAGCCTAGCCAATGGGCATTGAGACTGTGCCTGGACTTAAGATGAACTTTTCAGCCACAAATTTAGAAGCTGGAGTGTCAGGAACGTAAACTCTTGTTTAGCAAAGTGCTTGCAACATTGAAAAGGAAGGATGGTTTAGAGGTACAAACTGTTTATTTGGGAGCATTTCAGAATAGGCAAGTTTTAAAGTGTACAATGCTATAAATCTGCATAAGGAAAATGAGATCATCTTGATGAAAGATACATTTTTTTCCTTTTTCAGTATCTACTTCACCATGAAACAGATCTGTTCTTTGTGAATATTGAAACAATATGTTTGTAAAGTAATTGGAGTTTGAAAAGTATTTTTTCTCAGCTATATGCATCTAAGTCTGTCCAGTTAAAACTTCCTCCTGTAAACAATACAAATTGATATATTTTTACTTAATTTGGAAGTTTGTCCTGAGATTTATATAGAGCTGCTAAATGGGAAGTAGAATATCAGAAAAACAAACAAATAATGGAGTGAATCTAGAAATGGTACATTTGAGATTTGTAGTGTGAGAATAATTAGCTCAGACTCCCCAATATCTCAATATCAGTCTTTCACAAGGTCTTCCATCTGCAACTTTGAACTATCAGACTAAATTATTTGCTCACTGTGCAGTGCAATGAAATCATATTCTTGTTTCAATTCCTTTTTATCACTGTCCCAAATTAATTTCTGGATTGGTAAAAAAATACAGACTTTTATCAGTAAACACTCTCAGTTCACATAGGATTTTACTGTTGACTAAGGGTTTATTTGTAACTGCAAACAGCTGTATAGAGATATGTGGAATAGAGGTGCTGAACCAGCAATCTCTAACATCAAAAAGTAAATAAAACACACACTATAAGAAAAGAAGAGATAAAACCAAGGAGATACACTTATCATTCCAGTTACTCATATACTCTTTTGAGGTTATGCTATTTATCATGACTCTTTATTTTCAAGTGTTATTTTATAGACTTGACCAACAGACTTCTAGTTCTGATGGGAAGGCCTTTGAGCACAAAGGCAACAAAAATAGGTTATGAAACTATATGATCTGTGATGTTGCCACATTTCTGGTTCTTTTGGTAGAAATTTTGGTTTCTTAAATTTCCACCCCATAGATACATCCATTAAGGGTTCATGCTTCAGATCAGGCACTTTAATAAAGATACTTATTGACAAGCATGTTCAAAGTTCCATAAACATGAATAAATGTAAATTAATCTGTATAACCTGGTGTAGTTTCTATCACTCTGTTTCTAAAATTCAAGACTATCCTGAAAAATAAGACATCTCCAAAGCATACATATCCTGCTCCAAAAAGAAAAATACTGTGCTTTAAGCTTGAATATACATTATGCTTCACAAGAAAATGTACAGTTTTAAAATATTTATTTGCAGAGACTATTATTTCAGAGTAGTCTCATTTGTAGAGAAATAGTCTTTTTGTCTCTTTTAGTTGGCGTTATAAAATGTTTTTACTCAACATGTCTGCTCTGTGACTTGTGATATACACATTAAGTGCTAAAGCTATAACTCATGGAGCACTTTATCTTTCCCTGCCCTGCTCTTGGCACCATTTTCTTAAGTATTTCATATACTGACCAAAGTTAATCATGTTCATTGTCAAATTGTTGAGAACCTTGTGATCGTTTCTTTTTTTTTCTTCCTATATAAATTATGAGTCTTTAATGATGAGATATGGAAATCATATGACTTCAAATCAAGAAACTAATAAAAAAGAATATGCCTTATTAGGTGGACAATAAAATTTTTTCCTGCAATTCCCAGCTAGACTAATCTTTTACTTGTGGTAAAACAATGAAGGAATCCAAACTAGACAAAATTAAGGAACAAGAAAAGGTTTAATTATTGTTTTCAGCATTACAATTACCCTCTTTAATTGCCTATCTTCAGCGATTTACACAAACTCTAGGAATCTTCAGGTAGATAAACAACAGCTATTTGTAAAACAACAAAGTCAATCTAAGAGACTAAATACAAACATTCAATAGGTATTTTTCCAAAATGTGTACAAAGCAAACAGTGATCACCTTCTTCAAATCAAAAAAAAGCAAATCCAAAAATTCACAGGTGTGTTTAATCAGAGTTTTGTAGTTAAATCTGTCTATCAGAGTAGGTATCTATCATCTTAATCTTTTAATTTTTACTTTTTCCTCATACTCTTTCAGAACAAAAGTTCCCAGTGTATAGATACTTCCTGGTGTCTTTGTCTACCACTGCCTGATGTTCAATGCAGATCTTTTTCAGTCCCAGATGGTGGGAAATATCATAACCACTTGCTATTTTACCAGAAGCTAACGTTTCAGTCCTATTAGTATGTGATACATCTAAAGAGTATTGTCAATGGGATGGGAAGATTACTTGCTAGACACTTGTGACACATTCATAAAGCGTGTTTGCTGATCTTTCTTTGGCAGGTGCATCCTCCCACATTTCCCCAATATGTTTCATTGTTTATAGTCTTGCAACCAGCTCCTGTTGCAAAAGATATTTTCTGCTATTGTGGCTTCATGAGGGGAGTTCTTGCTAATTTCTTCACTAGTTCATTCTCAGGCACAAGTATAACTTGTGATCATGCCCTTTTCTATGTACCATGTCTAACCATTTTTAAATTAAATTTAGTTCCATTCTTTATTGGCTTTTCATGAACTTTGAAAGTACTGGATGTAATTTGTCCCATATCCCAAGTAATTTCATCATTCTTTGACAGCCAGTTTAATTAACCCACAGGCATTTGGGTCTTGCACTGTAATGTGTGTCAACTTTGGGTTAGGTTTTGGGTTGGGACATTCATCAAACTTACTGTAATACAGTCATTTTTCCCCCTTCATTTCAGATAATACATAATTTAATGGATTGCAAGGCCAGAAAGAACCATTGTTATCACCTCATGTAACCTCTCACACAAATCAGGACAATGAATGTCATCCAGACTTTTACCCATCTATCCATTTATTTTAAGGGTACCTTGATATGAGTACTCTGAAATAAATGGCTCACATTTTTTCTCCTATTACTTCTATGTTTTCATGATAATACTCTGCTAGATTTTAATTTTTTGTGCCCTCTTCAGGAATGTTTTCCTCTTTTTTTTTCCAACCCAATTGTGCTCCCATTTTAGGCGATGGCTATGATCAGAAATATATGGTTAAGAACAGTCAATCTGTAAACATTACTCAATCATATGTCTGAACAATGTAGCTTTTATATTTCATTTTAATAGCTGTGTTTATTTTCTTACACAAGTAAGAAAATAAAAGTAAGAAAAGCAAGTATTCTTTGCAGTTTGTGTTGTCTCAGTCGAGCTCATGCTGAAATCTGTAGAGGTGAATAAGTTTAAGGGTAGCAAATTTTCTAGTAATGGATTAATTTGGCAATGAAGGTGTTAAAGCTAAAAGGTTTTTAAAATATGTGTACTCTGACAGGAGTGGGGAACATGCTGAATCACTTACAATGATGAATATTTAAAAATAGGGCACAGATGTCTAATTTAAATACAGAAATTTTCTTGGCATCTTAGTAGTTGTTACTACATTTTTTTAACATGTATTTTATTCACACATTCAAATTTACTTGCTCTGATTTGCTTTGTCAACTGCAGGAGACTGACTGACAATCCACACTTTAAAAGCTGCCAATGCCTCTCAAACAAATGTGAAATTTAAGTTTGCAGTGGGGACTTCAAAATTTTTCAAAACTTTTAGTTGCTTTGTCATTAAGTTTGGTGGGTGAAAGTGCTTTTCTGATGGATTAGAAAGAAGAGTTAGAGGGTGAAATCCTGGCGCCTTTGATATTATGACAGACCTCCCATTGACTGTAATGGGGCCAGAAGTTCACCTGCTGTTATCTGCTTAGCTATCTGTCTGTACATTTTTAATGTTCTCAGGGAAGTGGAATCTGAACACTGGTTTAAAGCTGGGATATGGAAATACCTCTCCTTCCTAAGTGACTCAA
The DNA here is from genome assembly GCA_910950805.1 of Acrocephalus scirpaceus scirpaceus. Taxonomy (NCBI): domain Eukaryota; kingdom Metazoa; phylum Chordata; class Aves; order Passeriformes; family Sylviidae; genus Acrocephalus; species Acrocephalus scirpaceus. Next base: position 106,771,026 of record OU383775.1, on the reverse strand, counting down.
TTGATTCTGCAGTCTATAAGATGTGAGGAGCTGCTAATCCTTTTCAAAGAAGCTTCAAATAATGCGATATGAAGAGCAATTTAATATTTGAGTAACCTGTTTGTAGTGTGCTTATTTTTTCTTTACAGCTTGATTTTAAATGGTTTATATCCTTTAAGAAAAAGGTAAAATTATTTTTTTAAAAGGAATTAAGTTTTGACAAAACAAACATTTTCTTGTACGAGGTTTTCATTCCAGCTAACATTTTTCATGAAAAAAAAAAGATGAAAATTATCTTCAGCTGTGTTTGGCTAATTTTCTTCAGCTTTTTTTTTTTGCAGAATATTTTTAACAAAACAGCTTATACCTTATCTGCTTAAAAAAGAACTGAGAATCAACTTTTAGATTAGTTCTTCTCTGAAAACCTTATATTCCTATAGTGATTTCAGATTTCTAAGCAAATAAAACCCCAACAAAACAAAACAAAACCAGTAAAAAAAAAACAAGTCTGGAGCTTAGCACTACAATTTGGTAGACTTATTATCTAGTCATTCATATGCATTTAAAAAAAAAACCAGTGAGACTCTGTTCTTTTAATGAGATACTATAATCAAAATGACAAAATTTGTTTTAAAGAGTCTATCAATTCTTTTTTTCATTATCACCCAAATATTAAATACAGCATTTAGTGGATTCATTAAGGTAATACTTGTGAAGCCTCTTTCTATTCCTGATGTACGCAACTATTATTATATTAATTTCTTTAGCAGATTAACCTAAATTGTATTTAGCTCATCCACACAATGCAGGAATCACAATGGGAAATTCTGTGCCATGGATCATACAAGTAAGAACAGATGGCTATCACATTTGGGTTTAGAACCAAAGTCTATGAATCTTCATTTATTCAGTGCCTTCTGACTAATGGAAAAGCGTAGGTTTGTTTTCTCTAAAATGTGCATACGTCCTTCCATTTAACATCACTGGCAGATATACAAGTATTAATAAAATAGTTTTGTGAATGCCTCAGAGAATTGCTTGAGGGGAAGAAACCAATGAAATTATAGTGGAAGGTGTTTGAAACAACATCAAGCGTGTTCCTGACACATCAGCAGTGGCAGATGCAGTTAAATGTTCTAGGCCTCCTTCATGAAGGTTAATTTAAAGGTGGACTTTAATGGCTTCTGGTTTTTTCTTAGATCGTATGGGTCATAAGCAAAAGCATTTGCTTTTTTGTTGCCTATATTTTACCATCTTCTTAATCTTTAATGTGTTCTCAAAAGTATGATGGCTCTCAGCTTGGTTGAGCACCTGATGCACACAAAGACATTTTGGACTTGCTCTGACAGTTGCTTGCTTTCCATTATATTCACAACTTCCCTTCTAGCTTTTTGGAAGTTAAATTACTAGAGAAACTTCTTTGGGTGGTTCCAGCTCTGATGATTATTATTTGTCTATTTTCACTCCTGAATCAACTGCATTATCTTAATGCACATACCATGAAGGCTACAAAGATGGGTCTTTATTTATTTAACTGATAATTCCTATAAAATGACTCCCCTGGATGCCTATCAAGTGATAGTCATTAATATGAGTAATACATGTAGAACATATAATGTGCACTCAAAGCTATACACTATTTAATTAAATATCAGCATATAAAACCGACAGTGAACTATTAATTTTTTTGCCATTATGAGCTTTAGAGTTGATATTGCAAACAAAATGCTAAAACACATCTTCCAACAGGGAAACAAGGAACATTACTTCTGTTTATGAACTTTGTCTACTTGATTTGTGCACAGAATTACTTAAAAAAATAAAAGAGAGAAATTTCAAAAATTAATAAACTAGGCATAATTTTTATTGAAAAGTATATAACCATAGAAATCTGGTAACATATTGTGTAATATTTAATATCTGTTAGCTAATAAGATGCAGAGAGTGAAAGAGAGAGAAAAACGATATCCATTCAATTTTAATGGTAATAAAACATCAAAGTAATAAAACCCTGCCTTTGGATAGGAGCTTCCAGAAACTGGGCTAAAACCTGTGCCATGTAAGATAATTGTGACTTGCTGACAAGGTAAGAGGTTGTCACTTTAATTTCTTATGCAGATATTTGTGATTTAAAACCTTGCAATGCATAAATAAATTGTATGTTTGCCTTGATTACCAGCAACTTGCTTCCCTGGGGTATTAGTATAATACATAGGGATATTTTTAAAGCATATAAGTAAATATACTTTTTCTTTTTAACAGATTTTTCTAGAATACTATTATTTGACAGAGATAAAATCCATTAGCAGAACTCATTATTTTTAAACTTTTAATTTATTTACACTGAGAATAACTCCTCCTCAGATGATTAGCTGCACTATTAGTAATAATAATTCTTCTTTGCTGTTCCTTTATTAAGACAGCTAATTCAATTTTGTATGGGGATGAACACTACTACACTGACTGAAAAATAGATGAAGTGTGTGGTAATGAAACAATACTGGGGGCTACATCTGGGATCAATTCAGCTGTGTTTCATGTTAGATGTGATATAAAATGTGCATTATTATTCATATGGTATTAAGTAAGGTGTTGACTTGTACAGAGTGGAGATAAAAAGTAGACAGAAAATGTAGGTGACTTCTGTTACCACATTCAGTGAAGTCTAGTATTAAATTAATGTGAACAGATATCTTTTATCTCCTCCATGATTCTCAAAAGAAGAAAAGAATTAAAATATTAAAATGCAAGTGAAGGAAACAATTTAAAATTTGTTTAAATTTTAAAATTTAAAGTCAAAGCTTTGAGTCTTTGAATTGTTTAATGCTGTGCTGTTTAGTTAATGCTGTTGCAGGGTACCCAAGAGCAACTGCAGTAAACACCAGTTATACTATAAAAAGCCTGCAGAATTGGGTGAGAGTTTTGTGGTTTTACACAGAAATTGCACGTTACTCGATGCAAAATAATTTTTCAATTCACATTTGAAGTGATTTACTTATACTTGATTTCTTTGAGAAATCTGCTTTGGGTTGACTGTGACATAGGCTTTCTACATCGGATAACAGGCACATAGGAAATGTGAAGCTTTCTTGAGTCAAAAAATCTGTCACAGTCATCTGTCTGTAATGTTATTCTGTACGGATTTCTTCATGAATTATATATAGGTTAAAAGAGTTTGCCATAAATAGCAGGTTCACAGAAAGGACAGGATGAACATTTGAACTCATAGGTAAAAGGGGGAAGCCATTTTTTACTCTCTCCTCTCAACTTGCAGTCACCCATCTAATGTAGCCAGCTACAAATGTAACATTAGTTCAACATTAAAATTCAATAAGCCTCTTTCGTAGTTTCCCCAACAGGTCTCAGATATTGCACAAACAGGCACTACAAGGCTGCCACCACAGCTCTTTCCAAGCACTGCGAGGAGGTGGAAAACACCATGTCTTTGCTTGACTTATCTAAGTCAGGTAAAAAAAAAATGTAGAATCGTTTAACTCTTTGAGAATAATTTAACCCTGTGAGGGTTTTTTCTTTCTTTTTGCTTGGCTGCTTGAGTTTTTTGTTTATTAGTTTGGGTTAGGGGTTTTTTGTTTGTTTGTTTTTGTTTTTGTTTTTGTTTTTGTTTTCTTTGGGATCCTTTTTATCTTTCATTCATTTTTGTTTTGTTTGAGAAACAAAGTGCATTTGAGAATGTTGAAAAGAGAAATACAATAATATCAATTGTTTCCAGTGCTATGAAGAATGTCCACAGACACAAGTGTGAAATTGCAATTAATCATTCAGTTAGTGGATAAGCACTCTGTGTGGGAGTGAAAAAGGGAGTTAATTCTGGGTTTATTTCCAGTGCCATCCAATATCAAGAAAGGCATCATTATAGTTTGAGTCATATGATCAAAAAGGAATGTTTGGTCTATATATATTTTCATATAAAGCTGTTTCTATGAGGACATTGTATACGCATATTTACTAAATTTTGCATGTCTTATATAAGCAAGGATTGAGAAAAAAACCAACTTTAATCCACCAGACCAATTAAAGAAAACGAGTCTACCCCAAACCTGCCAAAGATGCTGCTGCAAAATACAGTTCCCAGGCAAATAGAGCTGGTTTGACTGCTGAACAATGCCATTATAATGAAAAAAAACCCTGAAATGATAAGTTCCTAATGAGGATGCCAATATAAGTAAATTCAAGCTTCTTAGCGAGACAGTTATTTAAAGAATCCAAAGTGGGTTAAAACTATAAAATAAAATAAAGGTGCTTATAACAGAAAGTATTTGTTAGTTCCTCTGGCTTAAGCTCTCTGAAAAAAAAGTAGTTTTCAGGGATGATTAGTTACGCTTTTTGATGGGAATAGACACATCATTTTCTTACAATATTTTGTTACTAATGCACATAAATGTATCTGAAATGAACTGTGAAAAGACAAAGAGTGATTGCATTCCTCTCCCATAGTTTTGTATTTATCACCTTTGAGGACTCTGCCTCTGAACTATCTCTTTATACTATGTTTCTTTCTGTGAATCTAAATTGCCAAGCTTACTTTGTTAATTCCAGAAATCCTAAATTCATTGTTTATTCAGAACCATTCATAACACTTCTGCATTCCATGATCTCTCAGTCATGGCAATTTTAAATAGCTAGTTGCTTGTCTCAGGTTTCAGAAAACAGTGAAATACTGTTTTGCTTCAGCATATCAATAAGGATTGACTCTGTAAGCACTTTTTTGTGTACTTGACTGCTCAATTGGATATCAGATTTCAGAGGAGTTGGCCTTATGACTTACTGTACTGATGTGATTCTGTTTTGTCGTTGTCTATCTACACAGAACGCTTATTAGTCAAAAAACCCTACATATTTCAGAATATGCTGAATTAGACTTGGTTTGAGCAGGTATAAAAAGAATAGATTTTTTGCTTCCAGAATGGTTTCCCAAACAGCAAATAGTGAATAAATAATCTAAACATTATCATTTTTAAATGTTCATCTGAAAGCTTTAAGAAGTTCTGAAGTGGATTTTTTTTTTGGTGAAAATATTAACTCATCATAACATTTAGCTGAAATAGTTTTTGATGATTTTCCTGGCCTGTAAGGAAAATTTTACTGAATCTGTTCAGTGAAAACAAAACATTTTGACCAACTCTGTATGTCATTTCCCAAAGAGAATGAAAAAGAACAAACATGTAGCTGACTATTCTTCCTATTTTTTTAAAATATTTTCTTGTTACTGTATGACTTTTACATCTCTGATAATATAGTTGGTTTCATAATGTGGTGGTGAGGTATTAATTTCATATTAACAGGATACTACATATTTAAAGTATAACACTAAGGAATAGAATTAATTTAAATATTTTTATACTTACAAAAGTATTTTCACAGAAAAATTATTTTATATATTATTAAATATAACAAGTGAACCTAATTTTTAAAGAATTTTTCTAGAATGCATGACATGAAAATCATTTGTATGTATATTTAATTAGTTATACTTAATTATTGGTGTTTCAATCTATTGCTGCAACACTTGTGCAAATCTCAATTTAATTCAGATGTGGCTTAGCCCTTGCTTTTTACAGTCATTTAATGTGCAAGCTATGATGAAAATGCCAACATATATTGATTTATTATCAAACATAGCTTCTAGCAAAATTTTAAATTTCACATTAATTATTTTTTATTGGGTTTTCTTTTTTCTTGGAAAATTATCTTGTCATGTTCTTTCTGGCACTATCTGAAAGCACAGAGGACTCTAGAAGCTGCAGCACTCTCTGTGTACTCTTATTTTTTTTCCTTTCTACCCTTTTTTTTTTCCTAATTCTAATACACCAAGTTTATTTTTCATTAATTTGAGACCATTTATGAGGCAAGAATAAAGATTTTGTATGCAAAAAAAAAAAAAAAAAAATTAAAAGCTTTGCAGTAAGTCAGTAGATTTATGCTCATGTTTAAATGACAACATATAATTCACAGGAAAATAGCATAGTGTGTCAAGCAACTCTTGGCAAAAGGGTTTTGTGACACATTGAGTTCTTTTTTCTCAGCAAGAAACTTGTCAAACCCCTGAGACTCCTAAATTATACTTTCTCTAATCTACAGGAGTAGTTGTTGTTGTTCTTGTTTTTTTTAAATAGAGTTTACTTGCCAGGTAGGTTTATAAAATCCTCAGCGTCTCAGTCAGCTGTAGGTGAAAATGCTGGCAAGAAAGAGTTTACTGATCCAGCTGGACCAGAATCCTTCCTTCTTGCTGATCTCATTACAGCTTCCCAAGGGTCAGCACCATTCTGACCACCTCAAGCCACACTGAATATATCAGCAAAGAATTGAATATATTGACCCAACCCATACTGATTATGTTGACAACAGACATTTTAGGAAGAGAATAGCTCATTATTTATTGCTTTACAGAAACTATGGCAGTAAAAGTGGAATAAAAGTAAAATGGAAATGTCAGAAAACCAGTTTAATGTTCAAGGAGAACCCCCCTAAAGTGTGTGTTTTACAGACTGACTCTGTGGAGGCATTCCTTTGCTCCTAATTCTAACATGGAGGGTATACCTAGCCCAGATCACTGGGTCGTCCTCTCTTCCAAAGCTACAGAGCAATGATACCTTCTAAATACCAGCTGGTTGTCTTGCAATTAATGACCAATAATTTGGATTCTAAAACTGTGGCTGTGGCCCCAATAAATACATGAGGAATGTGCAAAAGGGTCCTTTCCAGCAGATTAGGAAGCCATGAGGTTTAATGCACACTTAGGAATTCTTAACAATAGTTGTAAACAGTAATTCATCTCACTTAATTTTCACCACAGAGAAGAATAAGTAGAAGTAATCTACTTAAACTTATCATCCAAGCCTTCTTTTTAGGATATGGTGAGACTTGTCTCCTTAAAAGTGTAAGTCCTAGTTTTGGTCCCACATGTTAGGTTGGAAATGGCTTCTCAAGGGCTCACATAAGGAACCCAGACAGTTACTGTAGGTACAGTAATCTGGGAAGCATTCCTATCCAAAGCACACTGGAGACCCTGGTTCTCTTTCAGTTTTGTTTAACCAAGCATTGGTAGGAATATTTTTCTACCTTTGGCTTTTTGCCATTCTTTTTGTAAGAATTTGTTGCCTTGAAGCTTGAAGTCTGGAGTTTATTAGAAATTTGCTCATTTGTAAGATCTGAAACTTTTGTTTCCCTTTTGTGATAGACTTATGTTGTTTAATTCTATATTCAAAATACTGGTGACATTGCAAGTTATAATGAAACATCCTACATTTTTGTTTTCTGTTTCAGAGCAATAGTCTGTAAAATTTTTTGGAAAGCAATGAGTGTTTTGGAAATATCTTTCTAACAGTTATGAACTCATGGTGCAGAAAAGTGGTCAAATGAGATTCACTATGACTTGGTTTTAAAAACCTTTAGAATTCCAAGGGGATGAGATAGGTTGTGAGAGCAGAAGACAAAATGCAGAGACTGTGGGGAAGAAAGGGTTAAAAGAAGGAGGTGTATCTCTGCACCTCAGAAAAATGTGAGAAGTTAAAAAGAAATTTCAGAAACTATTTGAAAGGATATAATACCAGGGGATTTGGAAAAGCTTAGCTTGAGCAAAGACAACCAGTATTGGAAAGGACTGCTGTGCTTCACTGCCTTGTAATCCTTTGTGAATGTTGTGGCTGGAGAAGGCCACAGGATGGTATATATGGTGTTCAGATTATCCAAATACATCTGGCAGTGCCATTAACCTTTATGCCTATACGGCTGAGCCATGGCACAAATGACTGGCTCATCTGATTATGAAAATGGATAAAATGAGGAACAGGCAAGACAAAACAGGCAACAAATAGATAAAGACATTAGAAATAAGGAAATTACACATTCTGTCTTTTGTCTTTGTTTTATGTGAGAGACACAGGAGATGATGATGCCTGGTGGGAGCAATATCTTCAAGCCAGGGAGTTTCTTAATGCTCAGAAAGAGAACAATGTGGGACAGGACCACCAGATTCAAAGACAATGAACTTCACTGCAGATGAATAAAGAGCCATATGCCTCAGTGCAGTGGGTGTGAAAGAGGCAAATTTCCAGGGCTGAGCATTACACAGTTGGACTGATTTCCATACATATGATCCCACTGTAAGATGGATAAAGGGTAATCCTGAGAAGGAATTTCCATATTCTCCTGTTTCACACCTCTTTTTGATGCCCATGCTCTTTGCCCACAATTTGTTACATGCACTTTTTTATTCAGTTGTAGCCAGAATATGTTAACTAAAGGAGATTTAACCAAAACAGCAAAATTCTAAGTATATTAAAGAACTAGTAATGCATTTCATGAGGCTTACTTAAAAATAAATATTTTTTCCTAATAAATAAATAAAAACAAATAAACAAAAAAAAATCCTAATCTGATTTGAAGTTGATGGACTGTAGATAAAACAGACTGAAGATATTTTTAAAAGATTTGCACAGATTTTATATTTTGTCTTTTCATTCAATGCAAGTAGTTGCAGGCTGATGACTTTCAGAAAAACAGTTATAAATTTTTCAAAATATGAATGAGTAATAAAGCAAACAAGAATCCTTAAATGAGCACATGTCTGTACTATTCTTGATAAATTTTTCTATCTCTTCATTCCTGTATGTTATTCTTCTCTCCAAAAGTGACTGGACTGGGCTGGTGTTTCACAGCCATGCCTAGATTTAAAGGATGTCTATTCCTTTGAAATGCTATCATATAAAAAGGAATAATCAGAGTGATAAACACTCTGCTTTTGTTGCCACTGTTGTTGATTTTGTGTTTTGTTGGATTTTTTTTTACCACATGGAACACTGAGATTCTGGCTTTGCAGTGAGTACATTTGATCATTCAACATCACACAGAAATAGCATGAGTGCACAGCAGAAAACAGCTCTCTGGAAAAGCAATATCTGAATGTTACCTTTGCTCTTTAACTCTATTTTCCACACTTTTTATAGACTCTGTTAATTTAGAGAAACACAATATTTATGAAAATGATATAGATATTTTTGACTTACTGTCAGGTTTTTATGAAGTACAAACCTTTTCCTTGACTTGAGTGCTGTAATGAAAAAACAGCAACCAAAGCAGCTAACCAAGGGAAAAAAAAGGTACTAATGTTATGTTCAGTGTTCACAGCAATGTAAAACAATCTCTCTACAAAATGATTTGGTACCAGTTTCTATAAGCTATTAACTGTGCAGCTTTAACAAAACAATATTAACTTGACAAGAACTCATCTGAGGGCTCTGGCAAAAGAGAGAGGTCTGCCTGAGTTGTCCTCCCATCGAACTTAAAGTGCTTAAGCAAACAAAAAGTGTCATTACTTGCAGCTACAAGTGTGCCAATTTATTGTTAGAGGAAATACTTTGAGATTCCTGACACTTTCTTAGAGTATTAAGAAACTTGACAATCCCAAGTTAAGTTTTCTCATGTATTTTGATGTCTATCTTCTGGAAAAAGGTGTCAATTCTAAGTATTATTCCCTGTTCTGATAGTCAGAAGGATCTGTTTGAGTTAAATCTTATTTCTTTGAGTTCAGTGGTCCCTGATTTCTCTGGAAGAGAGTTGGATGTATCTTAAAACTAATTTTGGTGGTTTTGTTATAAACATTTGTTATGAACATGGGATTACTTGGATCAATAATGAAACTGATCTGTTGTCAGCTGTGAAGATACATAGCTGAAAGTTTCCCCTGATTAAGAGTTTATGGAACTTTTCAGCACTTTTCAGCACTTTCAGCTGACCAGCATGACAGCAATGGTGAAAACTGAGCCTGAGTCTTGAAAATGTTTGCTCTTCCCCAACTCTTTTAAAATTATCAGAGGTGTGTTGCCAAAATTTCTTGCCACCCAATTCAGAGAAGCTGAGTTCCCCTTTTGCTGAGCAGGGTGTGGATTAAGTGCTGAAATTCACTGGGATGAGTCCTGATGAAGGATACCTAATCTGAAGGATACTGAACCTGCACAACAGCTTGGTCCAACCCTTAAATGAGCCAATATGGCATTGTAAATTCAACCACTTACAGTGGGAAGATTTGTGTGTTAGCAACACCACTTCAACTTGATGGAAGTGTTTTGTCTTTCCGCACCAGGATTTGGCAGTGATTCTAAACTATGTCCATGTCCATTCCCCAGCCCTGAGCCCATAATGAAGGTCCCAGTGTGCCAGACTGCTGTCCCAATAGGGGGTTCATGTTTGCCACCAGAGCTGCTCACAGAATTTTTTTTAAAGGAAGCAAAAAACCCAAATGAGATTTAGATATTTGATTCTGGAATGGAAATGTAGTAATTTTTGAAGATACAAATACAAATCCAGGCATTATTTTAATGAACTAGCCCATTAGTGAGCCTCCCAATTAGCAAAAATATCCTTGCTTATGTGAATAGTCAGTGCTCTAAATGTATGTTTTGGCTTACTGGGCCACTTGAGGCACTTGGTATATAACACTTTAAGTATGTTGTTTTGGACCAGCGACAATTCCTTCTGCAGACCAAAAGAAAGATGGACTTAGATTAAATGTTGGCAAAGGACCGAGTCCTAAAAAGAAATGGCAATTCCTTGTCAAAGACACAGCACAGCTCTATTCTCATTTCCTGGTAAATGAAACTGTTCTTGCTCTGACCTGTAAACATATCACACACTCCTCTTCAGTTTTGTTAGTTGCAAAACTGACCCTTGCTTGATAAAACTGCTTGTTTATGGCAGTGTGATGGGAGCATGGCAGTGGTCCTCATGTTCCCATTGCCCCCAAACATGTGCAGATGCCTGTAAGAGTAACTACTCTGGGATTTATTCTACAGCAACAGCTATTTTCCCATTTTGTTTTTCAAAAGGCTTTTATTTTCTTGTCTTACTTTTTAATAAAATTTCAGTGCTTTCTCACTGTTTCATGCAATGTATTTTGCCTCTAGACAAGAATAGAGCGAGAAGGGAAGCAGAAAAAGTAGATGAAATAGACACTTCATGGTGTTGCATGATCTATGTACACTGGTCTTGTTTACAAACCTCTGTCAAGTGATCCTCCTCTGCCCCAGAGGTAGAGAGGGAATCGCTTCCCATTTATTTTTGTGAATGCCAGCCACAAAGTTTTATTATTTTTGACTCTCCAGCTCTTAGTGTTGTTATATGTGTCCTGAAAGAAATTCTTGTGGCCCTTACCTTTACTGTTCATCTTCTTTGGATAATTTCCAATTGGTCTGAATCAGGCTTACTATTTTTGGGTTTAGTACTTATCCACCATCTTGTCCTAGAGAAAGATAAGCCCATCAGTCTGAGGACAGCTTGCTTTAATTTAAGTACATTTTGCTCTACAATATTTCCTGGTTTATGTTATATATTCAAAATGAATATAATTTTCACACACAAAAGCCTTTCATGTAATATAGCTGGTGTCAGAATAATTTATGCTTTTCTGAAGGCTTTTTTCCACTGTGACAATGAAGTAAAAAAGGTGAAAACAAACATCAGAGTAATTGTAGTGCAGCACAACCCTGCTGAATAAAAGTGTTTTTTTAGTGAACTGGTCACAGAAACACCAACAAGAGCACGTTTTTCTGAGGTGACATTCAAAAGCCTACTGAATATAGAGAAGGACTATACATTAATATGCTGATTCCACTCAAATTTAGGTGCCTAAATTTATCTCAAAAATGAGTTGCATGAAAACAGAAATTATTGTGAGAGGTAATCCCAAAGGAAATGTATATAGTCTATCAAACAGCCAGGGGGTTTTTAGAGAAGTGCAAGAAAAGTTCTGTTGGTGAAGGTCCAATGTAAGAAAAGGCTTGTAGGTGAACGTCTGTGTTTTGTTGAAGATGTTTGTTTTATATTATTATTTAACAAGCAAATTTGTGGAGTGACAAAGGGTTCTATGACCATTTAAATGCTTGTATGCTGGCAACCTTCTATAAGGAAGAGAAATTAAATTATATTGTACCTTTACAAGTTGTAAAATGTAAGAGTCATTAAATAAAAAAGGACAGTGGAAAAAGAATGTCTTAAAATCATTCTTTCTTGTAAATCCTTAAAGGTTTTGCAAATTAGAACAGTGTAAGTTGTCCTGGTTTTATAGGCCTTTGTTTTTTGTTTGTGGGATATTTTTCTGTTTATTTTTATGGGTTCTTGGGGGTTTTTTTGGCAGAATCTCAAAGCAAGTCAAAATAGGAGCTGGAAATCAGCACAGATTTCTTAAGTAGGGCCAGATGTTATGGCTACAGCAGTATGCAATTTATAAGAAAAATTAAACTGTTCTAAACTTTAATGTTCTTATTTTTTCTGAAACAGGAAATGTGATCTAAACCCATGATATTTGATGGAAATATAATTTGATAGGAATACCTGCATCATAATCCAAAATAGCAGTTGTTTCTTTCTGAGCTTGTGTTGCCTTGGAAATGTTCTTGTAAGTGTTCAACTATTCAGGTCTGGACATGTGTTATGCCTTAAACACACTTCACTCTCAAGAGAAGTCTTTGCTCTCAAGAGAAGTAGCCAGTGCATCTCCAGGAAGAGGGATTTTTTTAACATCTCCACATGTTATCTGTGATCCAGGGTTTGTCTGTGATGGGAAACTTTGTTGGTCCTCAGATTTTGCATTAGAACTAGAGGATGTCAAAGAGTACAAATGCGCCAGTGATGGCATATTCCAAACTCAAAAAAGTCTTATCTAAAAAATTACAGAATGTGCTGAAAAGGAAAATCTCACATACATAATAGGAAAAGGCATCTGATTCAACAGGTAGTAATCTAATTTTCTGCTTTCCAAGCATATCTTGTGGGAATATAACTCTTCCAACCACATGAGTAAAATGTTGGGAAAGCACTGAGGATTGCCAGCACATCAAAAGTTTACTCCGTATCTCACATCACTGGCTGAATTTAGGGATACCACTTATGAGGGTGTTTATAATGCATACGTAGGAAGTCCCTTCCAAATGAGACTATTCAATGATTCTCTGATTCTATATACATTTTTTATTCCATGTATGCAGAAGTAAACTTAGAGGCCATAACGATGTAAGACTTAAAAAAAAAAAAAAATTAAAGTGTCCATATAAGGAGTGAAATTCTATTTTTTCTTAATTTTTAAGCATCTTATTAAAAATGTTCAAGATATTTAAAAAAATTTATATGCCTTGACATTTTCATACAGACTCCCACAGAATTCAGCAGCAAGCAGTTTGTAAGGAGGAATACTGTCAAACTAACACTGCTTGTGTGGTATATATCCCAGTGGGTGTGAACAGAAATTTTCTCTTCCTGAAGAGCTGTATTATGAAGTATTGGTGGCTGGTGAGTCCAAGGAAGAGTCTAAAGATCTAATCTTAGTTATACCTAAACTGAAACCTTTATCAGGTTTCAGAGTTATTCTGAGTTATCACCAGCCTGGTATCTCACACTGCTGTAGAGGCTGATAGTGATATAAGCACCATGGCTAAATTTTTACCCAAAGACTCGGGTGACATGTATTTTATGTGCCTATTATTTATTGTTTTTTCTCTCTTTGGTGTGAAAAAGCAAATAAATTAGATTTTCAGGAGTCTGCATAATTGATCTAGTTTGGAACACTACCAGATTCTGTTTCCTGCAGATACTAAACTCTGCTGTGGTCCCAGAAAAGCCTACAAAATTTTCGGGACAACTCAGGTTTGATTTTTTTTCACTTGCTTGTTCTTCCTTTAAGTTCTCATTTGTGAGAGAAAGCAGCAAAATACAACTTAGATGCAAACTCCACTTCCCCAATGATGGAGCAGCTGTCTGTGCTTCTTAATATTAGAACAATGAGACGTGATTCAAGATGACAATTTTAAGACATATGTACAGACATTTTATTTTTCTGCCTCCAGCCCAGCTCTGAAAATCTACAGCATGTGCTGTCAAGCCTGGTGATTAAACATTTCTGACATCCCTGCTCTTAACCAAATTCATCACGATTGTAGTACTTAATCAAGCGAAAGATATGATTGGCTGAACATATTTCAATGTTTAAGTGTTTTTTTCATTTAAGAAAAGTGTGTTTAAAATGAAAGCTTTTTCGTGTGTGCATGCATGTCTGTGTATGTAAGAGAAAAAGAGAAAGAAGGTGACTACTGTGCAAGCATTTTGTATGGAGTAAATCCATTGATTATGCATATCACATATCCTCCCTTTAAATTGCAAATCCTAGAATCAGAAATCTGGGTGGGATTAAGCTGAAAAAAAAGAACAGATGGGACTGTTGATGTGACTGCCAGAGGCTTGGGCAGAAGGCAATGAAAAATAATTCTATTTTTCCCCTAAATTGAGAAAGCTAAACTGGTGATCAGTGGTAGATTTTGGGCAGATGGGATGACTTGGAGAAAATGGTTGGCAGACTTAGTCACAAGATAATGAGAGTAAGATAAGGAGTTTTAGGATGCATCAGGGGGTCTTGAACTTCAGACTCTGTCGCAGTGTGTGTTTTCACAAAAAGCAAAAGTACACATAGGAGAACCCTTACCTACAATATGTGATAATCATTCCAGTTCTGTTTATCACACAACACATGTAATGCCCTGAATACACTGCAGTAAATAAGTATGTTGGCATCCAGAATTGGAAACATTTTTGTATATATGTCATCTGAATACTTCTGCTACTATTATCAGTATAATAAGCTGATTTTTTTCCTTTTCTTAACTCCATTTTGCCCTTAAACCTTTTTCCAGCCCTTCAGTTTTACCCAAGTGCTCACTCTCTCAATTTCTTTGCTATGAAATATCTACCATTGATTTGTAAATATTCAAATAGGACTGACATCTCATTGTGTTGGGGAAAGAAGCAGAAAGGTGAAGTCAAAATGTTTCTTAATGATAAACAAAAACCACCAGCATTTACTAAAACAATGATAGCAAATGCTAGCATCTGTCTTGAAAAATATATCAATAACTTGTTTGATGGGCTAAAATAAACCTTAAATAATTCTACTGAGTACTTTTCCAGAACTTTCTATCCTTTCTATGTCAGATGTTCAGATTAAAGATCACTGTAGAGATAATTTATTTTGCTTTATTTAATATCTATTATTGGATGGAATATATATTTTATAAACAAGGAAAAAGGGCTCAATTTATAGCACATATGGAAAGATTGTTTAAATATGAAAGACTGAAAGGATGATTAAATCTCAGTTATTCAAATTTCATTATTTGTTTTGCAGGGAATCTGTTTCATGTTGAAAAATGATAGCAACAAAAATGTTGCAGTTGTAATATAACTCATGGTACAATCAGTACAGTTTGTCGTGTTTGAATGTCACCATACCTTTAAATATTGGCAAAAGATCTCTGTAGATAGACTACAGTGCCAATGAAAAGTGATTTTTTCCCCCACTGGTTTCTCCATAGTCTGTAGCAATTCTACCAGTCAAATCTAATCAACTTTTACAAAGAAATCTTAGTATTCCTGAAAGAATACCTTTCAGACTTGCTCTGCAGCATTTGAAGGACAAGCTGACTTCTTTTAACCAATGAATGAAATAGTCTTTCATATAAGTAATGCTAAAATTTTAAAGTATTGGTTAGAAAAAGTAATTGCGGTTGCAGATTGTCTCACCTATAAATTGGAGCTCATTAAGAATATCTGTAGGATCAGGGAAGGTTTAAATCTCACTCTCTGAGTGTTCCAAGGTGTGTAGGGCAAGAGGGGATTCAGCAGCTTCTGGAGTGGGACCTCGGCAATCTTTTTTGTTTAATGATGGTGCTCAAGTGAATTGGAATGTGCTGTAGCATGTGCTGGTACATACACACTTCTGCACAGATAATCTTTTTTATCCATTAGGCCACTCTGCTGGTCTTTTATCTTTTAATTTCAGGTTTCCTTCCAAAGTCAGACCAAATTTGGATCTGCTCATCAACCCAGAAAGAGCCACAGACTGAGTTTTAACCACATGGTCTTGCATGTTACTACTAAAGACCAGGAAGACTTAAATAAGTGTAGAACTGCACAAGCTGGACATAATGTGGATTTCAGCATGCATCTTCTGTGTTAACTCTAGGAATGCAAGGAAATAACAAGTGTGGAAACCCAGTCTCCATCAAAATTGCATCTGATTTCTCTGTCAGTTTAAGAGTGTGAAAATTATATGTAGCTGGCTGCAAGCTGACATACTTGAGTAGCCAGCTGAGACATTGCCTACTATGTTTCAGGTACTCTACAAATGTCTACACTAGGGAAGGTCATAGGGACTCATTTAATACTAGAACTGCTGGAGTTCAGTGACAAAACTTTGTCAGCTGGTGTGACAGTTTAATGAAGATAAAGAGGACTTTAAAACTTATGCTACAAAAGAATGTTCTTTTTGGGGAAAATAATGAATGGATACCCTGCTTGGCTAGGAAACAGAAAAGAGGAATCATTCTCACTGTTGCAGCATGTCACAATGGCATTTTGGCCAAACTCTCTTTGAAGGATGTCCTCATGAAACAAACTCTTTATTCTGATATTCAGAGAAACAGGAAACATCTGGAACAGTGGCAAGAAGTTTGAAGTTTGGATTCTTCAGATAGGACATTTAAATACCATATAAAGTATCTATTTAATAAGTGACTTGATTATTTTGATTTTTCAGATTAATTAATTACCAGAGGTTCTCATTTTGTCAGACTTTTTGGTAAAGCAGGCAAAAGGTAGCCAAGCAAAAAATACAGATACTTATATTTACTTAATGAGAAAAGAGCAAAAGATTTTAGCATATATCCTTTTTCAGAAGTGAGGCAGGTACTTATCATTCAGTTTCACACAATCTGAGCCATCTAAGCTGTTTGTTCATGTCGTACCATATGTGAGGTGCAGACTTACTCTCTGAAATTTCATTTCATTTTTTTTCTTCACTTTCTGGAAGAAGTCACCTGGAAAATGTTCTGTACCTTTATAATCAACCAGCACCTCTCACCATTTCACTTTCTGACAGAGTCCTGGGTGTTATCTTCACACTGGGCTTTTGCACAGTTCTCACTTGCATCTCATGTTATTGGCAAATATTGCGCTTCACCGCTGAGTTCAGGCACTGCTTACACGGATCTGCACCGCATCAGCCACTCATGTTTGAGCTGGCATCCTGCAAGTGGATTTGTAACAGTTCTGTAAGAGCTGAAGGAAGTATGTACAGTTGGGATTACCTGATTGCCTACCATGTTAATATTCATTCATCATTCTGGTTAATTAAGACTGGGGGGTTTTTTAAGTCTTGAAAACTCTATACATGTTAATGAGAAATAATATAACCTTGGATTCCAAATCTTTTTCCCTCTATAACTCTGAGTAAAAGAATAATTTCCTTCCTTGAACCACAAACAACATTTTTGGAAGCCACACAGTTGAGCTAAGCTTATTACAAAACCTCATGAACAAGTAAAATTTGTCTTTATGTTATGTTTCAGATAAATATTTATGCGCTTTTCAGAGGTATGTGCCCTCAAATTTCTGTTACATTCCCTTATCAAAAACTCACCTGGAAAACAATGTCATCTTAATAAAATCACATGCCGTAGGGTTTCCTGAAAATTGTACTTCAGTTTGGAAAGGCACACTGCTGGCGGGCATTTAACAATGCTGATCTTTGGTCAAATGGAATTGACTTCTCTGCATTTCACTTGCTATGAAAGTATTCATAGATCATGCATGCAGCAGTCTTCTTCTACAGTAATAAAGTGCTTATATTCGTATGTACACTTTTTCATTAGACTTTACATTTTTTAGACTTTTTGAGAGAGTTAGAAGTAGTACCTGATAATAGAAATTAATGAGAGAGATCCCAAACAAAATCGATGTCTACGATTGTCTACAGTGTTGCCAATATTGTACCATTTTTATGTGAATCATAGAATCATTTAATGTCTTAATTTAGAGCAAAGGATCCAAAAGAATCATTGAGTCCAACTGTTGGTCCTGCACAGGACCATCCCCAAGAACCCCATGTGCCTGAGTGTTGCCCAAACACTCCTTGAACTCTGTCATCCTTGGATCTGTGACCACTTTCCCTGACAGCCTGTTTCAGTGACCAACAACCCTCTGGTGAAGAATCTTTTTCCTGATATCCAACCTAAACTGTCTCTGACACAACTTCAGACCATCCCCCTGGGTCCTGTCACTGTCACCACAGAGAAGGGAACAGTGCCTGTCCCTCCTGTTCCCCTCCCAGGAAGTTTTAACTGCAGTGAAGTCTCCCTTCAGTCCCCTCCAGGATGAACAGACCAAGTGACCTCAGCGACTCCTCATACAGCTTCCCCTCAAGGCCCTTCACCATCCATGTTGCCCTCCTTTGGAGGTTGTCTCCTCAGAGCAGAGCAGGACAATCCCCTCCCTTGCCTGGCTGGTGATGCTGTGCCTGATGCCCCCAGGACAAGGCTGGCCCTCCTGGCTGCCAGGACACTGCTGGCTCGTGTTCAACTTGCAACAACCAGGAGACCCAGATCCTTTTCCATGGTGCCAATCTCCAGCCTCACATTCCCCAAAACGTTTGGAGAATGAAGATATACATCCTGCTAAATGAGCACTCTACCATTTGAGATAATTCCCCTTGCTATGTGGAGCATTTTCATGTAAAAATATAAATCATATTATTATTATAACTGAGTCTTCATCTATTATGCAAGTCTCAGTGAAATAAATAGCACAAGGGTCCAATTCATCAGAAATAGATGAATATTTTGTTCACAAAATAAATATACATAGTAAAAAGACATGCAATGGTAGCTACTGCAAAACCAGTTACTGAGCAAAGCCATTATCACATCTTTAGCTACATTACTTTTCAGTGATGTTCTTCATAACAACTCTGATTCCCAACCCCAAATGTATTTATTATAATGGAACATCATCAACTTATGAATAGAATTCCACATTCAGTATTTTACCTGCTACTGAGCTACCTCTCAGTGAACATCACCTACTTTATGCTTTCATCATGATGCTGCAATGTTGAAAAGGAGCAGTTTCAGACATATTGTACATTTTGCCTCTTGTTCTTACTCAGCTTATCATTAGTAAAATGTTGCCAATATTTTGCTTGTGATCATTTCTAATTTCAGCTTTTCAATCCCTCTTTTGGTGGTGGAATATCTTCTCATCTGTGTGTTTATATGTTACAGTGAAGAAAAGTGCAGTTTGCATGACACCTGTACTTTGAGAATGGGATTAACATTTTCCCTTATAATTTTGCTAAACTAGAATTGACATGAGCTTTAAGAAAGATCACAGAGATCTTGTCGCACTTCACAAAAAAAAAAAGAAGGCTAGATTTTTTTTTCTGTTCCTTTGAATGTTTTTACTCTTCATATCAGTTTGGGTTATGCCACATTGTCCCAGTCCCATGTAAAGACAGCTTTATGTTGAGTTGTCTATAAAAACACAGCAGAGATTTGCTGTCCAGTTTCCAGTCTAACCTTGGAATACGCTGATACATTCTCTGACATGTCTATACTCATGTAGCCCTTAGTCCATTAGCCGGAACCATTAAATTTCTTCAGGAAGGAAACTTATGATTTTCCTGCAATACTTATTTTTATTCTTAATACACATGACTCTCAGAGTGACTGTGGAGTGAAAAGGGAAAGTGACAGGATCTGTTACTTTCATTTAATACCCTTTGGTATTTATGTTTAGTCTCCAATAATTGCTTCCATGGTCCCTTCTTTCCAGGCAAATTGAAAAACTCTCTGCAAGATTTCATTCTTGATTTTATGGTTATTTTCTTTTTTAGCTGTATAAATGCTACCATTAAAGGAACTTATAAGCTGGATTCACATCACCTATCTTTTGCCAGATTCAAGTCTTACATGTTAGCTACTTTGCCTCACTTGCCAATGAATGAAAATAAGTGATTTTTGGACATGAATCCTTGTATTATAAACTAGATTTCTGTTTCCTTTTATTTATGTATATTTTTGATGAACATTTATACTGGACTCCCATTCATCTGTCTGGGTGGGAGTGGAATAAATCCCACCTTGTGAGCTAATTTGAGGTTTAAAGAAAATGCGATCTCTGAAGTATATATCCTAAATAGCATTGCTAATGTACTCTGTTAATCTGAGTCATGCAACCCTGGCCACAACTAATGACAGAATGCTAACTTGTCCTCCCATTACCTAAATGAGTTACAGATAAGTCTGTTAGCTTGTATTTCTGAGAAATTGCTTCATAGAGGTCTTGTACCAATCTTGTACTAAGTTTTGAAGACAAAATCTGGGCTGAGCCTTATGGTTCTGTTTTACATGCAAACTTCTCAGTCTTAAAACATCAGTTTAAAAATCACTGAGCTCTAAATACTGCTAAATTAATCAGAACATAAAATTGAATAAATATTGGCTCATGGAGAGACAGATGCTAGTTTGCCAGATAATGTCCTTCATGAAGAGATGAATTAATGCATGTTTCTTCCTTCCAAAACTATTCTGATGTTCTTTATCTTTCTTGCAGGTACCATTAATTTTAATTAAGCAAATTGTAAGAGCAAAAAGTAAGATGAAGGCCGCAATGTTAATGTGCAATCGTTGTAATAAAAGCCAATGTATAGGCCCAGCTGAGTATGCCTGTTGGCTAAAGGAAATAACCAATTCTGGTCAGATATATTTTTTATTTGCAGAGAAAAATAATTTAAAATATACTAACAGGTAATGGAATGTGGCTGGTCTAAAGCCAGCCCTTACATTTTAGCAGGAACTACCATTCAGAGGCTTGAAACAGAATAGATTTATCAACGTCCACACCCAATGACAAGGTGGAATTTGGATTCATACTCTCTGTCTCAATCTGCTCAGTGATTGTCAAAGATATGCCACACAGTAGAGAACGACTGTGAATCATTAACTGGTTTTCTGTTCTGAAAGTATAAAATAGCTTATTCTGTAGTTATTACTGATTTTGAAAATCTTGCTGGAATTGAACAGTATGCTTAAAAAAAGACAAACACAGCACATTCTGGGGAAGAACCTCTTAGCATAAAATGAGAAACTCAACCAAAAAGAAAAAGTTTGCAAAGAAATGGATGTATTTTACAGCCTAGCTCAGATCCTCAGCTCCAAAGCACTCTGAAGTCAGCAGAACTGTATCTATTTGTCCCAGTTTGTGCATCTGATCCAATCTTCCCTTTGAGAGCATGGGGATAGCACAGACACTGTTGTTGAGATCAGCAGCACTTTTGTACATCTAAGCAGCATGTCGGCGGAGCCTCCTGGAAAGTTGCATGAGCACAATTAACAGATTGGGCTGGAAAATCACACTGTTTGTGTGATAAGTGCCCCTTCGCAGGGTGCAAGCTGTTCCACATCTCCAAACTGTTTTGCTGCGTTTTCCTTTGCACAGGGAGAATCCTCCACAGTGTGTGACTTAGTGGCAAACTGCCACTGCCAAATGCACGCAGCTATTTAATGTCTTGCTGCTGAGATTTGGGATTTCTTGATGTTCATCTCAAATGTAAAATATATTTGAATCATAATCCCTACAAGGTTAAAGATTTCAGCAGGGGGAAAAAAAAAAGGTATTTTGTCAACCTGTCATCTGAAATTGTTTTATATTTCACACTACAAAGTAAAAATATAAAGGGATCATCACCTAGGTGATAAACTGCCAGTTTCCAGACAAACATTTTAACTGATTTACACCTGTTTTCCTCAAGGAAAACTACATTTTATGTGATGCATTTCTTTCTCGACTGATAAATGACAATGGTGCAAGTATCTTCATCTTGGTGTGAATTGACCCAGATTGTAGAAGACCAAGTTTTTACATTGTGACCAATCAACTTCTAGAAACACAAAAACTGCTGAGAGTCTAGTTTTGAAACTTTTTCAACATTCAGCTGGTGGTGGAGTAGTGTCCTTAATTATATATTTTATAGACATGAAACTGGAGGAAAATATAAAAATTATTTTCATTGGAGCATATCAATATTTGATTTAATGTCAAACAAGTCAGAAAACATAACTCTGTCTCCTTTTTTGCTTTTCATAGTCTTATTATTCTTGTGAATATCTCCAAGACTGTTCCAAAATATGAAACTGAAATAAAGGGATTTTAAACCAGTCTGCACATAGAATTTCAACAAATTCCTTTAATTTATACAGCTTTAAAAATACATATAATGATGAGTGATATACTCAATGAAGGGTGATGCTTCTGGAAAGTACTAGATTATTTTTACAAAGTGTCAGGACACTGACAGGGAAATGAAGAATCAAAAGTAAAACACCTGCAGATACACAGCACTGTTCTCCCTGTAACGCTCTTAAAGCTCTGTTTTCCATGATGAGAACCAAATCCACTGGGAATGTTTAAATTGCCTATGTATTCCTCTTTACTGCATCATGGTTTGTGTGTGCTCTCCCTTTTTCTGAATCTTTTTTTTAAGTTTGGTGGAAATATCTTACTAAACAGATGGTCCAGAACAAGACTACTGAGTATTATGATAATTCATATAAATAACCATGATGATGACCCACTTTATGATCACATACATATTTTAAGACATTATATGTAAATTATGAAAAAAAATTGTCTTAATCTTTAAACATTCAGCATTAAGGATAATTCAAATGTAGAATAAATAAGATGGTGCACTGCAGATTGAGATGGAAAATATTATATGTCCAGGGAATCCACTTAATATGTTAGGGTACATGAAATCCAGATAATGTCTTTTTTTCTTTTCTTTTCTTTTCTTTTCTTTTCTTTTCTTTTCTTTTCTTTTCTTTTCTTTTCTTTTCTTTTCTTTTCTTTTCTTTTCTTTTCTTTTCTTTTCTTTTCTTTTCTTTTCTTTTCTTTTCTTTTCTTTTCTTTTCTTTTCTTTTCTTTTCTTTTCTTTTCTTTTCTTTTCTTTTCTTTTCTTTTCTTTTCTTTTCTTTTCTTTTCTTTTTTCCTTTTCCTTTTCCTTTTCCTTTTCCTTTTCCTTTTCCTTTTCCTTTTCCTTTTCCTTTTCCTTTTCCTTTTCCTTTTCCTTTTCCTTTCCTTTCCTTTCCTTTCCTTTCCTCCCCTCCCCTCCCCTCCCCTCCCCTCCCCTCCCCTCCCCTCCCCTCCCCTCCCCTCCCCTCCCCTCCCCTCCCCTCCCCTCCCCTCCCCTCCCCTCCCCTCTCCTCTCCTCTCCTCTCCTCTCCTCTCCTCTCCTCTCCTCTCCTCTCCTCTCCTCTCCTCTCCTCTCCTCTCCTCTCCTCTCCTCTCCTCTCCTCTCCTCTCCTCTCCTCTCCTCTCCTCTCCTCTCCTCTCCTCTCCTCTCCTCTCCTCTCCTCTCCTCTCCTCTCCTCTCCTCTCCTCTCCTCTCCTCTCCTCTCCTCTCCTCTCCTCTCCTCTTTCTCTCGTTCTCTTTCTTTCTCTTTCTCTTTCTCTTTCTCTTTCTCTTTCTCTTTCTCTTTCTCTTTCTCTTTCTCTTTCTCTTTCTCTTTCTCTTTCTCTTTCTCTTTCTCTTTCTCTTTCTCTTTCTCTTTCTCTTTCTCTATCTCTCTCTTTCTCTTTCTCTTTCTCTTTCTCTTTCTCTTTCTCTCTTCCTCTTCCTCTTCTCTTCTCTTCTCTTCTCTTCTCTCCACTCCAGCTTAAGAGATTTTATCCTCATTTGATCTTAACTAGTTTCAAGGAAAGAATAATGGTTTTTAAAAAATGTGTTTTCCAGTCAGCATCAGAATAGGAAAGATTATAAGGAATTAAAGGTGGGATACATTAAAATACTCATTGACAACAAAGGTTAACTAGAACTAATTCAAGGATTATCAGTTTTGGGAATATACCATTAGTGTAGATGGGGAAATTCACGGGAAAATCTTAGTAGAACTACACTGGGTAGTCAGAGGAAAAAATCAGATCAGTATTCAGAGAAAAATAAAAAATCAGTTGCTCGGTTCCAAGGATAAAGAACCAGAGAATTGATTTTAAGACATTTGAGATCTGTTGCTTGCCTATGGAGCATCCTCATGTTACTGAGTCTCGGGGATGTGTTTTCATAATGAAATTCAGCAAAGAAATATCTCAATGCTTGCCACTACTTCAATATTTCTCAGGGACTAGAATTTGATAGCTGAGGGTGGGTAATAAAACTCTCTATACTTAGGTTTTGTTCTTAGTAGCATTTGACTTGTCCTACTATGCAGTTAAGCAGGAAATGTAGCTCCTCTGAAATAAAAGCTTACAAAATTGGAACTAGCTTCTGAATGATAAACATATTTGCCTTTTTCTCTGTAACCTGTAGATAATAATATTGCTATCATCATTATTAATAATAATTAGTTACTATAATTTTAAGGTCTAGCTCAAAATGACATGAGTTTTATTATATTACTAAAGAAATATGCTTTGTATAGTCTCTTACTGCTGGAAGGGGAATGAAATTTAGAAGACAAGAGTTTTCAATGACTTTTTCTTGTCTGCACCACAAAATCAATCCTTATTTCATCTTTCCATTGTCTTGATTTCAAACCGTAATATTAATATATAAAAATTATGAAATAGGAAAGGCTTTGAAAACCATAGAAGCACTTTGCAGATTAAAGGTCTTCTTTTGAGACGCAGGTACACAAATAATTTACTTTTTTTCTCAGAGAAATTAAAACATAAAAGTATGTGTACGGCTTTGATCACCTTCTCCTCTTGACCAAAAAGACAAATACAACTCACCTTATCAGGACAGCACTGCTACTTTTTTTTAAGGGAGGAACTGCCCTTTGCAATGCCTCATGGACAGACAAGTACTGTCTTTTCATCATCCACAGGGGTATAAAGAGCACTGGTGGTTAAGCTCTCCTTGAGCTTTGTCTGTGCCCTTGAGCTTCTGCTCATGCATTTGCTTCAGGGGAGTTTCAGGATATGTCTTCTCGCTTCTCAAGAGGTCTCTGTCTGCTGTGTCACTGACATTGCTCAGAGCAAGGTTTTTAACCCAGAGGATGGCTGGGCACAGGAACATGTTCCCCAGGGAAGAGGTCACGACACCAAGCCTAACAGAGCTCAAGAAAGAGTTGGACAATGCTCTCAGGCACATGGTGTGATTATTGGGACTGTCCTGTGCAGGGCCAAGAGATGGACTAGACAATACTTGTGGGTCTCTTCTAAGGAGATTTTGTAATTCTATGAAATGTTTTGGCCATGTGGTCCTTCCTAGAAGGACTTAAGGCTGCATGTCTCAAGGGCAGCTGTTTCAAAAGCTGACATGTAAAGGTCTCCTCCGCTTCAGTTGCTGTCACCCTTCGCCCAGGTCACAACACTGGAATCTGCCTCTTGATTCATTCCTCTAAGGGGATAGTATAGAAATATATGTTTTATAGCACATGGTTATGATGTCTTTGTTAAGGAACTTCCCCATCTGAGCATTCAGGAGCCACTCTGGCAGTCACACTGCCACCACCAGAGACTTCAGCTGCTGGGACCAAAGCCCTTCTGCAGTGGGTGGCTCCAGGGAGTTGATGAGTGCCCTGTTCGATTCCCTACACACCCCACTCTCATGAACTCAGACCATCTTTCCTTACCAGCTCAACCCTAGGTCTCCCATAGCAGAGTCTCAATTGTCTCATCACATAAAGTCATTTATTCATGGCCTAGCAACATGGAAGAAGATCAAGCTGCTTCCCAGAGGGGGGCCCAAACAGAAGAATTCCTGGACTTTTATACCCTCACAGTCTAAGTGCACAGAGGTCGTGCTTTGTCCCCCTGAGTCCTTGGCTTCTGCTGTGCCTTTGATTGTCCAGCCACTACCTCTCCTGTGCCATTTGTTGTGCCAAGGGTAGGCAGTTCACAGCGTCCTGCTCTGGGATCTGCCACCCAGAGCACAATCTGCAGCTCCCGCTGCAGCTGCACCCCGAGCTACCTGCATGCCTCAACACCTTGTTAAGTGTCATTACATTTTTGCACTCACATTAAAGCATGTATTTGAAACTCATGTGTAATAAAATATGGGTGGCCCCTGATAGACTAAAGGTCATGCTGCCAGGGCAGGCGAGGAGATATTGGTCAGTAATTTCAGCTGGTTATTTGTGGGTTTTGTGGATTGATTCTTCATGTTCAATGCTTTCCTCATCAAAGGCTTCTGTTAAAGGTAGAGAAGATTTACTATACCAACACAGTAATCAATGCCCCTTAATGTTAAAGAGGGAATATATCTTTACCTCTTTGAGGTTGCAAGGAATAAAACTCTAGATTTGTCTCCTCAAATTTAGATCTCCTGTTGAAAAACAGTGTTACAGGTAGCTGCAGATCAGGAATGTAAGGAAACTACTCAGCTACACATCAATGTACAAATGCAAACAAAATTACTGAGTTATAAGAGTAAAATAAGAAGGCTTCATCCTTGAAGGAGATGCATCATTCCTTTGTTTGTACATCTTCATGCAAAAGTGCAGAGTAGGAAGGCATTTTGTCTGTAGAGTGTACTTGGATTAATCTTATGAATTTTCAAACTTCATTTATTTTTATGCACTTGGAAAAGTTGACGGTAAGTGATCTCACATAGAACTTAAAAACATGTTAACAAAGAGGAAAATCATGGTTCATTTGTGTCTATATTCTTTTAAAAATATTTTGAGTGCTCTCTTATTCCTAACTTCATCTAGCAAAACAAAAGGAAATTATATATAACTTATATTTTAGTCTTCATTATTTCCTTAACTCTTCGTGTTTTTTTTCAAATAATTGCTTTCGTACAATTCAGAAGTTCTCCAGAAAGATGAAACTTGTTAATATATACCCTTTAAAGTAAAAA
This sequence comes from Acrocephalus scirpaceus scirpaceus, assembly GCA_910950805.1. Classification (NCBI taxonomy): domain Eukaryota; kingdom Metazoa; phylum Chordata; class Aves; order Passeriformes; family Sylviidae; genus Acrocephalus; species Acrocephalus scirpaceus. The sequence goes on along the minus strand of OU383775.1, from coordinate 106,744,346 downwards.
TGGGCTGACCTCTTAAGGTTTTTCTACATATATTGTTCTCTTAGATGAACAAGAAAGTTTCCTATTCATGCATTTTTCTGATAGTGATCCACCTCTTTCATTGTGATCTAGATTTTGGGATTTGAGATGCCTCATGTGGATTTTGCCATATTAATAGAAAAATGTTATTTTACAGCTCATAAATACAGTTGGGCAGAGATCAGCTGCATCTTATCAGAACTACTCCAGTTCCATTTGCTTCATGGAGACACTAAATATGCAATCAGTATAAAAAATTTCTACAGAACATCAAATTGTTTTAATCATGCTGTAACCCCTATTCAAGATGTCTCAAAGATCAAATATTAGTTAAAAGGCAAAGACAGTACAAAAGTAGTATATCTATGTTCAAATGCTCAAAGCATGTATTGCTCTTTTGACTCTGATCATTTTTAATGCCTTTTACTGTCAAGAAACAGAGGAAAAATTCAATTTTATATATAAATCGCTTCGTCTAATTATACTGAATTTTTGTGAGAAAGTAGAAATTAGTTGTAAGTAAATGTAGGAGCTTGGGTGAATTGTTTTATGGTGTGATTTTCTTTCCTAAGTTTATGTCCAACTAAATTAGTTTTCAGACTTTTACAGACTTTCACAGACTTTCATACATTCATCTTCTGAGTCATTTACCTTGTCTATTCATGACCTTGGCTTTGGCCAGTGGTGGGTTTCTCTTGGAGCTGGCTGGCATTGATTCTGTCAGACAGGGGGAAGATTTCAGCAGCTTCTCACCCCATAGCCAAAACCTTGCCTAGCACTTGTTACTTGCAGTGAATTTCACAGCTGTGTTTTAAGACTACTGCAAATTAAGTCATGGTAAATGACTCCTGATGCTTCTACACAGATACAATATTGTTGTATCACACAAGCATTAACATGAAAATAATAAAATGGCTTCATGTATCATTGAACTGCAGATAAAATCAAGGTAAAATGTGGACATCTTATGCAGCTCTCAATTTTTCAAGAAATGAAACACTTTTCGACCAAAGTGTTTATGTACTTTGGTTTCAAATAGGAACTTTTAGGACAGTTATAAATATTCTAGTTTGATGCTGTTTTTCATCAAAAGTTTTTAATTTAAAAAGCAAGGGAAAGAAGAATAGAAGCTTCACAGAAAAATACCTATTTCTTCCTTGAGTTCTTCAGCCAGCAGTTTTCCCATCCAGGAGAAAAAGAAAAGGGTAAGGAAAGAACTCAGCAGAATCTTTTCCCCCTTGTTTTGCAGACAGTTTCAGGATAGGTGACTTTTTTTAAATTGTAACATGTTTACCTGTAGCTATCTAAAAAATTGGGCACCTGACCTAGGGACAGGTCATGACCTATGCTGAAGCAGAAGACTGTGAGGAGTCCTCCCCCTGAGGAGGAAGGAGCAGCAGAGACAATGTCATGAACTGACCACAGCCCCCATTCCCCAGCTCCCCTGTCTTCTGGGTGGAGGAGAGAGAGAAATTCGGGGGTGAATTGAGCCCAGGAAGAAGGGAGGCAGAAGGTGTTTCTAAGATTAGTTTTGATTTCTCCATTATCATACTCTGGATTGAATGGCTATACATTAAGCTAACTTTTCTAAGATGAGTCTGTTTTGCTCATGGTGGTCACTGGTGAGTGATCTCTCCCTGCCTTTATCTCAATCCACAAGATTTTCATGTTATTTTCTCTCTGTCTGATTTATGGAAGGGGATAGATAGAGTATCCTTGATGAATACCTGGCATCCAGCCAGGGTCAACTGACCACATAAGTCAATATTGATTGTAAATCTATAGGTTGATATGGATAAATATAGTAACTCAATATGATTTTTTTTTTTGGCAACAAATTTATTGTCATCTAAAAACACATACATTAAGAAGAAGAATTAATGATGAAGTTTCTCATTCATCAGCTTTTCCCCAAAAATATGTGGAATAGTAACTTGGATTAGAAATGTTTTGATATATTAAACATATAAAAATTACCAATAAAAATAGAAAGTCTCCTATTGCCAAATATATGACTAACAATTTCTTCTTTACCCTTATTAATCATACTATATATGCCTCTACCACATGTAGTCATGCATCTCTCTTGCATTTTTTAAAGGAACTTCAGAAAATGTTAAACTTTAAAATTGCTTGGGATTTTAATTCTATGTTACAGAAAAATTTGTATAAATTGCAAAGCACTGACACTCCAATACTTTAAACCAGGAAAATGCTGAAACATTTTGTAACAGCAGATTGAAGTTAAATCAACTACTGAAGTGAAGATAAAATGCTGTCAAAGGGAAGCAAATATTTTTTGCTGACATCCACTGCACTTATTTAAGAACTGATTATTTTCCAATATCTCAAACTTTGAAATTAAGCGTCTGACTTTTCCAAAGAATCAATTTCTTGGTCCATGCATTAATATGACACTAGATTAAGCATTTGCAACACAATTTTAGAAGAAGAAATGCCTTTCATGTGGGGACATGTGCATTCAAGTATCTCCCACCTTTGCCTATTGCTACTGTTAGAGTAAAGGTCTCATAGCAGAGTTGGAGCTACTTGGAAGAATTTTGTCAGTATTCATTTTGTGCTATATTGAGTCTCTTGCCCAGAGATGGACAATTCATGTCTCAAGTCCATATCTTGTACTGACACTGTGTCTGCTAACTTGCATGAAGCTTTGCTATTCTAGCCTGAGGGCTGGAAGGAAAAATAAATCCCATGATAAGAGCCAATATGTTGCAGTAGAGGCTGTTGAGATCAACTGATGGATTGTTTCAGGAACTGACTGAATAATTCTCCCAGGGCCAGTCTGCAGCAGACTGAGCTGTTTTGCTTTGCTCACAGTGAATTGCTCCCAGGGTAGGTAGGATGAGGAAGGGAAGGCACTTTTATCTTAGCACAAACTCTGCTCAGCACAAGGTTGCTAATCCTTTCACCAAAGTTTAGGGGAGGGCTTTCTTCTCCTCCTAAGACAGACACTTTCATTTGTTTGGCTGGATTAATATCTATTGCTTATAATGGGAGTGTAGGCACATAAACTTTAAATGTCCAAAGTAAGATAAAATCAATCACACTCTAGATATCTCTGATGTAGACATCTACAGCAGGGCTGGTTTCTAGGTATTCCTTTATAGCCATTGAAGAGGATAGGCACTTTTATGTGCAATTCATTTGATCTATTTTAGACATGTACTTTAGTATGCGATGAATTGCACACTAGAAACTCTCATTTTTCTCTATTGAATTTAGAGGGAGTCTAGGGTGACTAGTTCAGGTGCAGACATCTGCATTTGCTTTTAATTAATTGAATGCCTCTGAAATATGTTTGATGCTTCCAAGAAATTTTGGGTGCACTTAAACATATGTTTGTAGAATTTTTGTAACCAGGAATATTAGATTTACTCTGTATTGTATGCAGAAAATCTGTTTATCCATCAGTCCGGAGCTTCTTGCAGTTGCTATTTTTACCCTATTTGTTTAATGGAGAATTCACACATATTTCTGTGCAGTAACCCACAAAGTAGAAATATGGCTGTTCGAAGCTGAAAGATAATTACATATTTATTCCCTATACATCTTGAGCTATTCTCTACTGATAACAAACTGCCATGGACTTCATCAGCAACATGAGCTTACTTCAAGGGCTGCATGGGATGAACCTTGCTGGTCAGTTGTTGGTAGAAGAGACAGAAAGATTGTGAGAAAGGATGATTTTGCTTGTTCCTCCTCTTTTCCCTGCTCTTTGAGTGCAGGGAAAACATTCTCATCTAGATGCTATAAAATAAATAATGTAATTTGAATAGAGATTAAACAGTGTAGTATGTTGCAATAAGAGAAGTCTGATTTCAAAATTGTCCAACACATCTCAGTGTTGACTTACTTCCTTGGACTACTGGAAGCAGTGAATCTGTAGCTGCATGGTTTTCACTCCTGGCCTTTTCTGTCAACACACAGCTAAAAGTACCTGCTGTAACTGCTGCAGGGAAGCTAACACTGGCATAAGTGACTTGCTCATGTGTGTTTACCATACACCCAAATTCAGCATATTCAGATATTTAAATGGAAGTTATTTTGTTTTATTTTTGGAGCTTAAAGCTTTTAAGTGGTGTAAATATCTGTAAATTTAGATGAAAATTAAGACTGAAGTATTGAAGTGAAAGTCAGAAAGGGGAATATGACTCATCTCAGGAACATCTTTGATAGACTCAGGTCTTTGAAACAAGTCCTCATTCAGAAGGAAAAAAAGAAGATGTTTATAGAAAAGAAGGAAGGAAACTGTCCTGGAAAGTGAAGAAAACTCAAGGATATTCTCATCTTAAAGCTGAAAATTCAGAAAAAAATAAGTGTTGTTCCTAAAAACGCCTAATATTTCAGTTTTGATGGTTTTCTTTTTGCTTCTGTGGCTACTGTATCCCCAGTCTCAAAACACAGACTGGTAGAACTGAATAATGCATTCTCTCATAACTAATATTTGTTAGCAGCAATTTAATTTTTTTTCAACAGCTGGTACACTTCTGATTAGAGATCTGTTTATAACTAGTTATATGGTTTCAGTTAACATTTGACAAATGTATCTTTCATATCTCTAAAACTTATATTAATATAAAAACCTTTTGAAACATCATTTAGATAATTTGAGACATATCAGACAACCAGCTTTGACAATGCAATTGCTTTAGGCTTTCATGGCTATGATAATAACATCCCTTCAGATTATAGCAGATTGAGTCCCCTGAGCTGGATCAACACCATCTCAGCCTAAAAATGGGTATAACTTTTATGTCTCTAGTCCTTGATCAATATTTTCATTCACCTTCCTCTGTTTATGGCTCTTTTCACATTCAGTCCATATAGTCTAAAATTTTCCTTATATTTTATATACTATTTATGTTCTTAATCATATTTTATTAATGATGTATATATTTGTTTTTGCATTTTTGTCTCTGAAATATTGTATTACTTGAACATTTAGAAAAGGATTGCCTTGAAATAATTCTCAGTAAAGAGCATCTCAGTGTTTTTCTTTGTGTTAAACCAGCAAACAAAAACCTCCAAACTTTTTCTTTTTTTAAAGAACTCCCACCCACCAAAAAAACCACTAAAAACAACAAAAAAAGACCAAAAAACTGAAAATGGGCACTAATTACTAATTTCTGTTTCTGAACCATTATTCTTCTGCCTTGTTTCACTATCATCTTTGCATGTCTTGATGATTTCAGTTCCCAATTAACCCAAGGGGGAATTTAGAGCACCTCTTTAATCATCACTTTCTGAACCTGGGGCAATGATTCTGAGAAGCTGTTTGCACTGCAATTCAGAAAGGAAAGGAATTATAGAAAATGTATCCCTCTAATCAGCACTTGTGGTAAAATATATGTTAATAAAAAAAAGTATTCCCATTCCATTCATAATTTATAAAGCAGAAATATCGGAACTCACACACAATCTAGTGTGTGGGAAGCAGGCATGTGGCTACAACATTTTGATTGCAACCACACAGCTTTATTGAGACCAGTGGAGCTCCTGCTGATTTACACCAGTCCAAGTCGAATGCAAATCAAGACAGTCACACTTTAAAGAAAACCATAAAGTGCTTCGAAGAGTGTTTTAAGAGAGTCATTCTACTTTTGCAGGTTTCGTACTTTGCAACTTGAATCTCTTCTTTGTTAACAAGGTTTTTATGCTGCTTCTGCTTGAACAGAGCCAGTAGTCACAACAAGGTGAAAGTGTCATAGGAGACCAGGAAATCACTGAAGTAAGCTGATCTGTTCATAATGAAGAAGATGGGGACATTTGTAGCTGGAAAGATTGACTCCTGTTTCCCAAGATCTGTCTCCAATATTTTTCTTCAAGTTTTATCTTGAAAAGACCCAAGACAGTGTGCATTGGTCCAGACAAATCACAAAATAGGAAGAAATTATACTTAGATTAGAAAAAAGCATATTTGTTGCCTCTTTTCCTTACTCTGTCACTTCTGTGTCACCAAATCCAACAGAAGCATCATGGTCAGCACAAGCAACAGGGTATCAGCTTGTAGTAGTAGCATGTAAGGGAGCACCAAGTAAATGTCTTGGGAGGAGATAGTCTTGGTACAAGCATACAGTGTTACTGTCAAAAAACAAATGGAAGAGATATTTTGTTTATGAATAGGAGAGCGTCTCCTTGAGGCTGGATTCTCATCTTAATAATTCTGTTGTTGGAGGAATGGCAGTGCCTCACAGTCAGCAATAACTCACCTCCCACGCTGTCTGTAGATTTCATAGCCTTATTTATCCTGCAGCATTAGGATTTTTACTGATAGGGAAGCAGACAGCTGCATTCAGGCCACCTACTGCAGGGGAAATGAGTGATTCAGATGGTACTTTATGAGCTGACAGTCTCTGGCTCCATATTCAACTAATGAGAAGAAGGAGTCATGATTTCTAAGTCAGACAAAGTGCTTCCTATGGCTGCTTCACCCAAACATTGTGATTAGTTCCCTTCAGTTTCAAACAAATTCAGAGCACACGTCTTCAGTCATTCAATCCCCCTTTGAATTTATATGCCACAGGAGATGTTTAAGTGCATCTTTGGCTCTCTACTAGGCAATCTGACTATGGGCCAGTAAGACTAACAACATCCTGATGCTTAGAACAGTTTCTGTGGCTGTGGGAACCCACTGCATAAAATAATACATTGATATCTCATTCATCCTCCTTAATGTTTGTAAGACAGATGTACAAAAATGTGGCACTGATGTGAGGTTGAATTTAGGATTTTACCTAAAAAGAAAAAGCTTTTAGCCGTACAAAGACTCTGCAGATGTCTGCTTTTAATAAATATTGAACATTCCACCAGAATAAGCTTAATGAAACTAATAAAAATAGATTGTTATATATGGATTATGCTGTGATTCAAACCTCTGATTTAGGATAATGTAGCTGGGGAAGCCACTGTGACAGTTGGGAAACCATCCTTATCGTGGAAGCGTTGCCTCCTTGAAACAAGGCAGAAATAATCACTGCTTTGTACCAGATCTCATTAACTATATTTAAATGTTTTTACATTTTTCATACCTTTGGCTTTAAGTGGTTACAAGCTACAGGAGCACTGCAAGCATTATTAGATGGAGATAGAACTTAAAAATGAAATTGCAAAAAAAAAAAACAAAAAACCGAAGGGCAGGACAAGGTGTCATTACAATGAGCTGTAGGAATATATGACTCCTAATCTCATTCTTCTGTACAGACAAATGCACCGGCTGTCTATATGGCATTAATGAATGACAGTTTTTCACCATTTGGTGGATGCATGTGTCATCATTTGTCTAGATGACATCTTGATTTATAGACATCATTGAAAAAGATTAGAAAATCTTTCTTCAAGTTTGATGGGAATTCTGAATATGTGAAAGTAGGGTTTTTTTGGTTTTTGTTGGGTTTTTTTTCTGAACAGTCCACTGGGGTACTAACAGTATATTGCCTGTACTGTTTCAGGCAATCAGAAGGACTATATGTTCCATTGGTTAGGTTTTCACTTGGAGGATGGGTGCCTTGGACCCAGCTTCCTGCTGGACCTGAAGCTACTTTCTGACTTTGGGCAAATCATCTACTTTCACACTCACTTATCTCAGCTGTGAACAAAAAAAGTGATATTTCTTCCTCTTGGAGGGGTAAATAAAATCTCATGGAACACACTGAGAGCTTTAGTGGCCACACTAATTGTAACTACATACTCAGGATTTATGTATTAAGCTAGATTTCAAAAGCAAATTTCTCTTATAATTATATGAAGAAAACATAAGGGGATTTATAAGAAATAACTTGCAGAAAATAGTTTATATCTTTCCATTATGTGCATTGAATATATGGAAGAGAAAGAAAAATTCGTTCCACTCCAGAAATGTAGTTCTAGCATAGGAAGAATAAAGGAAATTTTTGGAGTACTGTGGAGTGTCATCACTAAGGATTGAAACATATGTGTGTGTATGTGTGCATGTGTCTACAATAACATACACAGCTTCTCCCAGGCTGTACACAGAAATTTGTGAAGTTTAAATTAGCGATGTAGCACATTTTCCAAAGACTGAGCACTCATTTGTAAGACTGAGAAAGACTGAGAAAATACCAAGCACATATTTATTATAAATCTTCTTTAATAGAGAATAATTATTTTCTCATGGAGGTTTTTTGTTAATCATTCTGGCTCTGATTGTCTTTCCAGCATGTTTTATGTCATTTCCCCAACAGACACCAGCCCTCTGACTGTTCTCTGTGTGTCACAGCAGCCCAGGGCAGACAGGATCCACACAGCACCGCTGGGTGTGCAGGGCTGGGTGTCAGCCAACTTCCACACAGAAGAGCATTTCCTGGCATCCTGTGAAGCACCTGAAATGTGTAATACTGCTAAAAATATTGTCTTTGAAGAGTAGCAAGGCAGAAAGTGTTTCAGAATGGATTACTCTTATCTCCTGTAGGGTCTACTGCCCTGTTAAACAGGAAAATAGGGCACAGTGACAAGACATTTCAGCTGGGCCAAGACAATCCCAGTAAACAATGCTTTTCCTTGATTTCTAAATAAAATTAGAAACAAATAAACAAACTACCAAAACAAACAAACAATCCCCCCAACCAACCAAAAAAAAAAACCTCCAGAAGTTTTTTCATTACAGATTTTGATTATTATTTTTTCTGGCTCTCACTATGAAGTCACAATCCTGCTAACTTACTTTTTTCCTGAACTAGAAATCTAGAACTGAAAATAGAGATCTCCTGCCCAGCTTCATCTCCAGCATCAGCTTCTCTGACCAGGCAGGATGAATTTTCTTTACATCATCCAGTCCTTCTCATGTGACCCTCCCTTGAAATAAAAACAATTTTGGTTAAGCTGCTGGGGGAAGTTTTAGGACAGACAGGGCTGGTATGTTTCTGTTCCTTTCCAAGCACTTTAGGATGAATGTGTACATCCTAGCTCAGAGTGACTACCTCTGAGATAAGGATATTCTTCAGAACAAAGCATCTCATCAAGAATTGCCTCCAGGCTGTTTGGGTTGCCTGCACTGTACTGTAGAGGAGAGATTGCAAAGCTTCGACTTTGCTGTAAGAAGCATTTCTACATCCCCAGGACTGGCTTGGCTTGACCCCATTTAGCTACAGAGATCAATTTAGGTCAGGAGGAGAGGGCATCTTCTGTACACTGTTCTTGGAGAGTTTAAAAATTACTACAGGGAGATAGTCAGCCATTACACTTGTCTCAGATCATCTCTCACCCCTTTCTGCCAGGGTAAGACAAGTCACATGTAAGCGTGCTTTGAAATGATGGATGATATTGTTGAACTTTTAGTGGACAGTCTGTTAGCTGGGATGAAAAAGACAACAATAACATATAATAAAGAAAGGGCGCAAGGTTATACACAGTAACATTCAGCAATGGTCCCTGAATCAGATGCTCTTGTCTCTCTGCTTCTGAGGTGAAGCTGACCTAGAATATTGGAAAGGACTCATGAATATGAATACAAATTACCTGTCAAAGCTGATTAGTGAATGATGATAAAGCACTGTAGCACTCTTTTTCTGGAATTAAAAACTAACACTGAGAAAAGTACAGGCTACAAAACTTTTTCCAACATTTAGAAAGAATCTTCACAGAATCACAGGATGGTTTGAATTGGAAGGGACCTTAAATTTTATCTTGTTCAACCCCTCTGCCATGGGCAGGGACACCTTCCACCAGACCAGATTATTCAACCTGGCCTTGAACACTTCTAGGGATGGGGCATCCACAGCTTCTCTGGGCTATCTGTGCCAGTGCCTCACCACCCTCACAGTCAATATTTTTTTCCTTATATCTCATCTAAACCTGCTTGCTGTCGTTTTAAGACATTCCCCATTGTCCTGTCACTACAGGCCCTGTAAAATGTCCCTTTAGGTACTGAGAGGAGTTATGAGATCTCCCTGGATCTCAACTCCAGGCTCAACAGCCCCAACACTCTCAGCCTGTCTTAATAGAAGGGTCTTCTTATATTTCTTTACGTCTTTGTATTTACATAAGATATATTTCTTTATTCACACACTCCTATTCTTAAAATTTTGTTGTGGTTTCCTTTGGATTTTTTAGATTATTTTTTACATGTGGTCTTTTTTTCTTCTCATTTTTTTTTATCTGCTCTTATAAATTAAAATAATTGAGGAAAAATCCCTCTTAGAACACTATTAAAATGATTTCAACAGAGGTCATTGAGGGAGATAATATATAGGTTGTAGGAATGATGGGGTAGGAGGACAGAAGAAAGAGAACCTTTGGCCTGCATCTTTACAGTTTCCAACACTTACAGATACAGCTGCAAGTAAAGAACCAGTAATTGGCATAGTAAATATTAAATTAAATAATTCAGAGCCAGAAAAACAGAAACAGTGGAGATCCATGACTGGAGTTGGTTTAATTTGGCATTTGTTAGTTGACTTCAAAGGTAGATGCATTCAAAGATCATGTATCTGATTACAGGTGTTTGAAATATACAAATTTCTCCACATTAGGAAATGCAAGGGATGACTTTGAATCTTCATAAATGTTAGCTGGGAATTCCTGATATCTAGTTGAGATGATGTTTGGGCAAACAAATAGATATTTGCAGCTAAACACAGCATGTTAACTTGAAAGCTGCAAGCAGTGCCTTTGGCTTCAAACATTTGTGTCTAGATAGCGAACTGAACTATGGTCATATTAGGATTTTGAAATGAAAACCATAAAGTCTTTAATAAGTCTCATTAGTTCCTATTTCCTTTTATCTGTAGTCTTCTGACAAATTAAATAGGAAGACTTGCAGGTATCCAAAATCAAGGTTAGGAATGCTGATCTAATAACCAGCTAGTTAACACAGGACTATGATTAGTATTGGCTGTTTTGCTGAAGGTGCAGCTTGTTTAATAAGTACATTTTTTCCTCTTATTCATTTAATAGGAAAAAAAAAAAAAAAAAAAAGAAAGCTCTGTCAGATGAGGAATAACTTTTATGAAGGAGAAGATTCAGCACCACTTCGTAGCCATCTTCCTACATCTTGCACTCCTCCTTTCCAGTTTCCAACACTCAATCTCCATACTTAAAAAGAGATAATGAAAGGATTTTTAAAACTATGTATTTCCTGAACGTTATTCTTCTATTAAAACCAGTTATAAAAATTTCAAAAAGTGCAGTGCATGATGCTCTTATTCTGCAAACTAAAGAGATTAAATTATGGCTATATGTGTATTTTAGAATAAAACACAAACATGGACAACTCTCTAAGATTCAAGGCAAAGAGTAATTTTCTACCGTTTATGCTAGTGACCAGTAAACCTTTGGAAATCTTGTGTACAAGCAATTGATACTGCTTACCTTCAGTCTTATCACAGTTCCAGAAGTGGGAAGCCCAACCTCTGTGATATCATATATTCTACTTTGAAGAAGCTAGTTGGATAACAACTGATATTTACACTTGGTAACAACATATCCTAAAAACTTTGCATGACAAGACCTTGGGACAAGCTTGCATTTGGCATAAATTGCCATTTTCTTGCAGTTTACATCAGATGTGTATTTGACCCTTCTCAGATCATGAGCTGTAACAAATCTGGAGATGTAAATGAGTAACAGGTAAAGATGTTTTATGTATTGGGTAGATAATATCTAAGGAAAAATACATGCATTCAGTTGTCTTTGTCTTAGAGTAGTTTTAAATGTGCTGAAATATCTACATGTTCAAATATTACCATTTCTTGCAATTGATAAACTCTGTATATAGGATTAACTAAAGCAAAGACTATTTTCTTTCAAAATTTTTGTATTTGATGTTGTGGCAAATATATTTTAAAAAAAGTTCTGTATAGTTCTTTATCTAAAATAGAATATGACATTGCAAATAGATTGCTCTAAACATTTGTGCTATCATCAAAAGAAACAGTAGAATCTATAAAAAATACCAATATAAACTACCTGTTGGTGTTTGTCTATTTGCTTTCAATATAATCATTACAAATTTTCACACATAATTTTTTTATAAAACTTCTTGCATAATAGGATTTTATTATTAATCAAAACTGATTAGCTTTTCAGCAGTATAAATGTGTGCATGGTATCCATTTTATATTTGAATTAGAAATCCTTTTCTGCATGTAATTAAAATAGAGAAGACTAAGAACATCAAATAAATTAGTCATGCCACAATTAAACTAATATATTCTCCTTCCTTTACTCCAGTCCACACCCCATATTTGAGTACATTATAAGGGTCTCATACTCCTATACAGATATCTACATTATGAAATAATCTTTACAGATACAAATATAATTCTCATGTGTAGCTGCCTGCAGTTTGTGGATCTATTTTCCAATCAATTCTAGGCCAACTCTCATTAGTGCAACGAGAGCTCTCATGAATAAATCCCTCATTTTTCAATGATAGAATAGATTCTTCATTATTGAATTGCATGAACTCAAGTGGGATCTAGCTGCATCTAAAGAAAGAAATTAATGATTTTTAAATCATAATGAATGCCCCAGTATATTTCTTACCATTTTGTTTCTTTAGAATGACATCTAATTTCCTGAGTATCTTTGATAAACATTGTCTTTTTGTGCCTTCTTGGTTAATGAAAACTCAGGAATTATTTCTAAAGCTGATTAATTGGAGGTGTTTGTGTGTTTTCTAAGCTACTCGGAAGAGTAAATGATATCCACTGATATGAACTACCCTGACAGTCCAAGAAAGGATATATGGGTCATCATTAACAAAATGACAAAAAAGGGTCTGTGACTGCTGTTGCCAAGATATCTATCTACTCAATGGTAGACACAGTGCAAATGTGTGGATTATATCAAGACTTTCAATTCCTAGTTCCTAATCATCTTGGAGCTGTTCATAATTTACAAAAGCATTGCTATAGAAAGTAAAATTGTAACATTGCTATGGTGGGTACAGTATATGGAGTTTCACCACTAAATTAAATACTGTGATCTTATCTGAAATACTGGCTATATATTTAAAAAAATATTCCTACTCTGTTAATTTAGGAGATAAAATATTCTTTTGCTAATGATACTGTGATTTTTTTTTATTTTATTTTAGTATTTGGTGCCTTGATTACATGCTAAAGAATAAAGAATTTTAAATGTTCTTTATTTTTTTTTTTGCTAAGGTGATTGAAAAAGTGAAAAAAATCTCTGATTTATGTCCCACTGAGGACAGATAAAGCACTTATTAATGAGATTCAGAAGTCTTCTAAGTATTTTTTCTGTTTCATTCTTCAGTTCTTCCAAGGCTGCCCTTCACAGGGCGATAATGCAACATGAAGTATTGAGCCACTTTCACAGCAATAGGGAAGGCAAGAGGACTGTGAAATATCATTCTTAAATAAAGAGGCTGAATAAACACCTGCCAGGCATTAAGTGTTTTGGATCCTGCCTTAAAACATGTCAGAGGCAGATTGTCTCTGAAGTGTCTTCCAGCATTGTTCCTGGGCTTTTTCACTGATATTTGAGAATTAGTCTCAAGATGAAAAGGCATTCCCATCTAGAATGATCTCCTATTTCATTGCATCTAAACAAAAAGATTTTCTGTGTGCAGCCATACAGTTATACTCCTTTAACAGTCAAGGAAGGATAGACTGAATCACCTCCTCATGCTTGAACATGGGAATTGCCTTCCAAATGGACCTGTCTCTCCTCCACAGCATTAAGAATAAACTAGTGACTATATCATTAACAGAAATATCACACTCGAATCCACAAACTTTTGAGTGAAGAATTCAGTTTCTTGTGTTTAGCAAAGTTCTCATTGCATGTAAAGATAGATAATATCTCCTTAGAGACTTAAAACCAAGTTTTATTTCATCTTAGACTATTGGATATAGGTGGGCTAGAGAGCTCAGCTGCAACCCAGAGTTAAATCCCCTGTTTTCTTAGATATCAGTTATGTTTAAATAAAAATGACATCCCTGACAAATGAAGTATACTGTAAATCAGTGCATTTTGTGCTGCTTTAGCAATGAAAAAAGTCAAACTTTAGTTATTGAGTCTTTATTATATTTTTAATAATATTTCAAGTGTATGTGAGATTGCATGCATCCCAGAAGAAGAGAAAAAGTCAATAAATTGTGTTTTTGGCTGAAAACATGAAATGCTCCAACAGAACAGACTCACATTGGCTGTTGACCATTCAGAAAGAGCACCAATGCATTGTGATCACCAGTGACTCACTGTCACAGGCTGCCTTCTCATTGGACCATGGAGGGTCCAACCAGACCTTAGAGGGGAGTGGGTCCCAAAGACGACAGAGTAAATCTCTTTCTAAACTATTAGCAGAACATTGCAGGAATCCCTTCTCCATGGTTTGGGAAAAATCACTAGTTATGAATCAGTGGACAAATGTGTTTCCTTTGATCCACAGAAAATACCTTAATGCTTTTAGCTGCAACATTACACTACTGGCTAAGTCCCTGAACCCTACAACTTTATCACCTGCAGAGCTTTCTGTGATAATTCCATTTCATATGTGAAAATATATAACACTAAAAGATGCAAAAAGGACATTTGCAACAACCTAAGCAGACCAAAATATTCAGACACGTTGCAGTGGCACTGAAGGATGGTGACGGCCTGATTCTGCAGCCAATAATAGAACATGCAGATAAACTGCAATGCTGAGCATTATAAATTTAAATGACTTTATACACATGCAACTTTTCACATTGCACATACACATTGCACCTTTTCTACTGAAGACCATTTCTCTACACTATGGCTTGCATTTTAAAAGCTGTAGTATTTACCTAGAGTATTCTGATTTTGGTAGTTACTCCAGTGGATTACACTGCTCAGTATTTTGTAGTCCCCTGTGACATCCTTTTTTCTTGAGTGTAGTAGACTTCTCACCTTGGTCAACTCTATCCATTTATTTATCTGTTATATTTTAAAATTGATTGCTAGATTTATTTGTGAATCTTTGTTGTGGTTTAATCCCAAACATCAACCAAGGCCCACACAGTCATCTGATCACTCCCCCACCAGTGGGATCAGGGAGAGAAAGGGAAGGGTGAAAGCTGGAAAACTCATGGGTTGAGATAAACACAGTTTAATATTGAAGGCAAGAAGTCATGCTTTCCTATGGCAGGAAACTATCCTATGGAGGTTCAACTATCTCCAGGCGAGCAGGGCTCCATCACATGTAGTGGTTACTTGGGAATACAAACTCCAAAAGTCCAAATGTTTTAAAAGTAGTGGATATTCACACAATTTTTATTTTGATTATTGGATTTGCCACACTATTAAGAATTCCTTACATTAAAATAAACTTTTCTCTTAATTTTTAACACTATTTTCCAATGTTTTTTGTTTTTAAAAGATTAGTATGGGAAGTGTAGCTGCAGAGAAGGTTTAAAAAATGGAGTAAGTGATTAGGAATCTGTACTTAGAAGCAAAAGGGAAAGACAATTTCTGTTGCTATGTATCTAATATGTTAACTGCACTGGACTTTAAATAAATATGATATTTCTATCATCAAATACTCTTTGTTAATAATAACAACAATAAATAAATTTTTCTGTAAAGTCAATTTTCAGACAAAGTGATCTCTTATGAAGATAACTATTGGTTTTGTTTCGTTGGTTTCAGTGTTTTTTTTTTTTTTAAATTTAGCTTTTGGTAGGGATTTCTTTATCTGTGACAAATATATGCCTTGGAAACTACGTATCAGCAGAGTAAGGAAATTTTGTAGCAAGATATTGCAGATTTAGGGATTTTTTTCTTCGTTTAGGAGAGCAAAGTCAAGGACAACTCCATGTGTTCTGCAAAGTTCAGCAGTAATATTATTATTCACACAAGTTGTCTCAGCTGTGAAGTCAGTACATTTGTTCTGGATGTCTCTTTATTATTAATGGCCCTTTCACCTGACTTTCTACATTTGTTTGAGCCAACATAGCTCCTGCCTGCTGGCCAGTTCACTTAGATTGTTTTCATCCCCTGGTTGCCTTAAAGGTGAAGCTTTGTTCCAAATGTCTTCTGAAAGGTTAGTCTTAACTACTCCAAGGATATAGGACTGAAACAGAAAATACACTGGAAACAGCAAATGAAATAGCGAAGCCTCTCCTCCTATTTCCAAGGTATCACTCATTTTATCCAAAATGTTCCCCCTAGTATGACATCACAGGGTAAAATTCACCATGGACTCAGAGTGAATACAGCACAAAGATCCACCCAAGTTTGACACTGTGTTGTATCTGCCCTAAGCAGACGTTTGAATGGGAATTAAGTGGTGTGTTGCCTTTTTCATGGCTCTTTACAAACAAGTGATTTCCATCAAAGAGAATAAGCATAAAATAAAATCAATTTATTAAAAGTTCTGGCTGGGGAAAATATATATAAAAAAAGAAGATTAGTTAGGAAAATATGACTGCCATCTTGGAAAAATTACATTTAGGAAAATTATCTTCTTTTTTTGTGGGTTTTTTTTCTAGTGGCAATATTAAACTGGGGAATACCATTTCTAAACCACAAAAAGAGATCTGATTTTCCATGGGCCACTTCCAAGGGTTTCATAATCTGAGACTTATTTGTAGTTTTATTTTCACTGGAATCTTAAAATACTTAATAATATTGCTGATGGAGAACTACTTATACTATCAAAGATGTTTATATAAAGCAGAAGTAACACTGCCAAAGAATTAATTAGCACTAGCAGTAGAGGTCACTGGAATGTGAAGTGCAGGGCTCTTACTGCAGAATCAAGAGCTGAGGAAAATGAGATATTGGTTTAGCTTCAATAGATTATATTAAAAAGAACTCTGTATCAAATGGCTACAATTTCATCTGCTTGTCTTTCCTCATTCATAGAGTATCTTTAGGAAGTTATTCCAATCTTTTAAGAGGATTTGTAGGGTTACTCAGTACCCCAAAAAACATATATCACAATCTCAGTAAAATATTGTTACAGAAAGACATTGTAAGTTCAATACAAAGTAACATTCATATAATTTTGGTGTATAGGAATATATGTGTGCATGCTAGAGTAATGTGAAGTACAGAGCACCAAGGTGATAATATGCCACATTAGGACAATTCATTTTAAACACCTTAAAATAGAAATGTCTAAGGAATGAGAGATGGAGGTCAGAAAAAATTCATGAATTCTTCCACCTTATTTTCATAAATCAATGCCTTAGGCCCCACTGAGGCTGCTAAAAATACATTTCTCTTTCAGATGAAGGAGATTAGGAGGTGGAAGGGAGGACTTGTTGCCTTGCAAACGTAGAGCATGTCAGCATTGTCATGAAATTTATGAACATTTTGTGTAGGTGTTACTGCATGAGGGATGCACTTTCCCTTTTAGTGACATAGATAATAATAGTATTTTGTAATCCACTACATAGAATTTAAAGTTTAACCTTTTCAACCTATTATGTTTGTGGCACAGCCCATAAATAGCTAATGGGAGAGAATGGGTGAGGTTGAACAGATTCAATGAGTTCTCTTCGGAGCTGTGCAGAAATTGTGGATTTCAGGCAAGAAACTGATGATGAACTGGTACATGGCAAATGGAAAATGCTTCCTATTCTGTCTCTAGGAGCTATTGACTTTCCTTGGTACTCTGCTTAGAGAAGACAGAATAACCAAGTTGAGGGTGTTTCACCCCAGATATCAAAGTACGAGTGAGAATGACTTAATTTACTTAGGAACTATCTGTTTCTCAGTGAGGGAAGCAAGTCCCTGAGACTGCAGCCATTTCAAAGTAGAAAATGTAAGCTGAAGTCAGGTAAATCCAGTTCAAATTTCTTCAACACATGGCTATCAATCAGTTGCTTAAGTTAACTAAAATGTGAATATAGACTGTGCTGGAGAGGTGAGAGCACCTCCTGACATATTCATCATGGAGAAGCAGAGTCTGAACTGTAATGACTGGACCTTCACAACACAAAAATTAAGAAGAAAAATAATACTATGGGTGCCTGTTAATTGGAACAGCTCAGTGGGTAGCCAGTTAAATGGCTGTGTTGATGAGGAGAAAAAAACCTACAAAAATAGCTTTCAAAATAACCAAATTGATATAAAACTGCACAGAACCTAAAAATTGTAAAGACAAACATTTTATATGCTCCTTCTTTATGGAATCTGCCTCCTCTAACATATCCCTTGCAAGACTGAGGGGTCAATATCTGTTGCATACCAAAGACACTGAACCTCTGATACAGAATATACTGTGAATATAGAGGCAGAAAAGGTAAAGATGGTTGCACTCGTTAGGCAGACCTTTTTTTTCTTCAGCAGATGCAAACTTTGGAGCTTCTAAGAACAAAAGTTTCTTTTTCTCACTTTTTCGTTGCATATAACTTTTCAATTGCTGCCTGACCACTGCTGCATCAAAATATCAAGTTCTGTGATGAGATAGAAATATTTTCTATCAGATTATGCAAATACTTCCACACCCACCAAAACTGACCTACCCATGTTCTAGTGAATAGCACTACCAACAGTTACAATGCAAGATTCCTATTTTCATAAATTGCTGAATATCCTGTTTGTCTTTCATATCGCAGCTTGAGGAGGGAACTATCATTTAAGGGCCAAATATTTACCCCCATCCTCTAATAGACACACACAGTTGCCCACTGAGTTGGCCACTAGAGGAACAGCTCTGCTCAAACCTGCTCCACACTCTGTGAATAAATAAATTTTGTAAAATTATCTGGTGTTTTACTCTGATTCTTTCCTAATGCTGCTGTGGTGGGAAAGTATTCTCTCTACTGTGATGGAGCTGCAACAAATCCATGAGTCCCAAGAAACAATTGTCATAATTTCTTTTTCTTACATTCTTCTTTTTCTGTACTATCATTGTTTTCTACAATTTCCCTCTTGCTTTTTTATTCCCTGTGATGAATCTCCTGTCACTAAAAATTCTTCAATACAGTTGTGTGCTTTGCCCTGGACATTTTTGGACAGCACTGCTACAGTTACCCTGCAGTCATGCAGGTGACACAGGAGGAGACAAGTCTCTGATGGACTGGATTTTTCTGTTTGTTTTTGCAAGGTTTTGATAGGGGGTTGTTGTGAAGGAGACTGGTGCAGGAGTGGCTTCTGTGAGAAGAAAACAGAAAGTTCCCCCTTGCCAGAGAGCTCCTACTCCTGCCAGCTCCAGGATGGGCTGTAGTGAGGCAGGCTGTCCCCTGCATCTGAACCCTGACCTATTCCTTGGAGGAAACAGGGAGATTTTGGCATCTCATTATGGCATGTAGAATGGAATGACCAAGTAACTGGAAATGCATTCAAGTGCTTTGGGCTGAGCAAGAAGAATACTGCACAATCTTCCTAATTTGCCTGTAGGACTCCAAGTCCTCAAGTCTGCCTGTTGAAAGGGTATAAATATATCTTTGAAGATACTAAATGCTATGGGGATTTTGGCTTGTTTCACAGATTTTTGCATAGATCCAGCTCACTGAACTTGAGACATCTAAATTGTAAATATCAGAGGTAGTACTTTTTGCACCTTTTAAAGTCCATAAAAAGAAGTAGATTAGTTGCTCCAAAAAGATCATGGCTTTTTGGGATGGGGTAAAGTAAATTGTAAATTGTGTATATTCTACTAGAAAAGACAGGGGGGTGGGCTTTAATCCATCTAATTTTGGATGGCTGCAGTGTAGTGTCTTCACATACACCCACTACATCTCATCAGTACAAAAAAACAGTGGGCTGTGATTCATCAGAGTTAAAAGTGGGATAAGTTATGGAAATGCAAGAGTCATTTTATGCCACCATGGGTTGCCCTGGCTTGTACCTACTGCTTTGAAATATCTGTTTCAAACCCAGTGTCTCTTATTTGCTTATTTCAGGTTCCTTAGGTCATCTCAAATTATTCCAGATGTCAATGCTTACACAATTTAGTGTTGCTTAGTGCCTCCTTTATAGTGAATTTAGTTATTCCTCAGGTTTCATTGACAGAGAGTACTTTTCAACTGCCTGATCAGAAGCACCTGGAGCTGTTTGGGATGACCCAGGGTATTCCAGACATGCATGGGTCTAGCAGATGTGAGACAGGATAAATGAAATATCCCTACTCCTTAGGAAAGGCAAACTGAGATCAAGTGGAGATAGTTCCGGGCATATGAGATGGCACTAGCACTCCTATATTTTGGTAGCTTAATTTAATCTTAAATTTCCATTGACAATACGGAGGCTGGGATGGTTATTATTTGAGGCCTAAATGTAGAATTTGCCATTGTAAAAAGATGACCAGTTACTGGGAGGTAAATGTAAAATCAAATCTTTACTATGCAATCCTGGGCCAAATCCCATCTTTTTCAGTTAGCCCAGTGATCTTTCTTCCTAGTAATATCCTACAAAATGACCTACATATCCTTATGTCTCTTTACAGAAAAAGTGGAAATAGTATACCTCCATTTACATGAAGATTTTACTACATATTATGGCCGAAATGTAAAAATAAATGTTTCTCTTTTTCTAATCAAACTTTTTTGGTTTTTTGCCACTAATAAAACAGTGAGTAATATATATCCTCTGTAGACAATATCTTTATGGTAATAAGAAACATTTTTGCATATCCCAGTATGGCCAAAGGAAATTCATCACGTGGGCAGACTTAATTTTGTTTTGTGTCATAAGACAATTGCAATGCCATGTGAACCTCGAGGTGTTTTACTGGGAATTATGATTTATTTTAAAGAAATATGCTATATTCACAGTAATTTTTTTCTAATATATAATCTAAACCTACTCCTTTTTAGTTTGAATCCCCCCTCATTCTCTCGCTACAGGCACTTGTAAATCTATCTTACCTCTTCATCTTTCTTTTTGGCTCCCTTCAGTTACTGTATGGCCACAATTAGGTCACCTCAAAAGCCCTCTCTTTTCCAGGCTGAACAATTCCATTTCTCCCAGCCTTTCCTCATAGGGGAGGTGCTCCATCTTTCCAAACAACTCAGTGACCTTCTCTGGACTCACTCCAACAGGTCCATGTCCTTCCTGTGATGGGACCCCAGAGCTGGATGCAGCACTGCAGTGTAGAGCTATAAGGTGAAACAAGCTCTGGTCTGCCGAAATTTTTTTTGTGCTGGGAGGGTGCTGTAGTGGGTTTAAATCACTTCTGATTCTCAAAACTAAGTCAGTCTGTTGTCTCTATACTGTGTTGCATGGCTGGAAATGTTTCAGATTATGAATATGCAAGGATTTGAGCATTTGATAAAAAAAAAATGTACAAAAGTAGTGTGTGAAACTATTGAGATTTACAATGCCTAGAAGCTGGAACAGAATATACATCTGACAGTCGTGACCCACAGACATGAGACAGAGTGTTGTTTTAGTTTATCCTGGTCTTTTTAGATGGGAATCTTTCTAAAATATTTTATTTATCAAACCGCTGTATGGGTGCATCTTCATAAAGCTGTATCTGAAAATTCATATATCCTGATTGGTTGAGGTTATTATTAATTAGACAAAATGCTGTGAATCATTTTATATGCACCAAGATTTTCATCATCAGAGACTCACTTTACAAATTTAATGTTTCATTCTCAAATAAATGTTTCTTTTCTGATTTGTTGCTGTTGTCAGCATTCTTCATCTCTATGTCATTACCAGTCCTGGGAACTTGTTTATCTTCTGACCCTGCTTCTCATCCCAAATCCAAAGATCTTATCTGCCTCAGGCAGAAATAAACACATCTTAACAGCCGTGAATCCCCATGGGAAGTGCAGATCAAAGGATGATAAATCCTATAAGTTTAATTTAGGTGATTATTGGTAGAGAGTGAAGAGGAGTAAATGCACTCTTGTTTTTGACAAAGAGAATTTAAGAGCAGTTTATGTCTGCAATTATGCCTAGTGAGAATTTTTGCTTAGCTGTCTCACTCTTTCCTCTTTGTTTCTCAGCACTTCCCCTCTATCAAAGGCTATTTGTTCCCAATCTTCCCCTGTTAAGCTGTTGAAGTTCCCTTTACTATCTTTCAATCAAAATATCTGAAATTAACAGAAGCTCCTACTTAAGCAGTTGTGCTAGCTTTGTCTCGTTTTTACGGAGAATTTCTGAGGAATTCCCTTTTGGACAGCAAATGCCTCAGTTCTAATGAAAAGCCACAGGGAGCAGCAACCTTGGCACCCCACTTTTCAGGTTTTACACCTGAGGATGAAGGACAAAAGAGTACAAGCCCTGAGAAACCTGGAAGTATGATATTGGGAAGGGTATATACAAACATGGAGCAGACAGTTTCATTTGTAGCATATATGTTCAAAGAGCGGGATCCAATCAGACCAGAGTACAGATGTGGAGAGAACGGCTGTGAGTGTCTGGGTACATTCTATAACACTTACCAGCAATAACAGATGTCACATCTTAGCATTGTAATGTTCAGAGCAGCCCTAATAAAGAGCTCTGCAGCACATTTATGTTACTTTTCCTTTTTTTTTTTTTTCTTTCTTTCAGGATTCTTGAGGACCTTCCATAGGACTGGATGTGCAAAAATGTAAGCTCAGCAATAGAAGGGCAAACAGGCTGACCTAGATAGCTGTAGTATGATTAGTTTGAAATTGGTACTAGGCAAGAAAATAAAAACATTGAAAAAATAAGCAATCGGCTGATAATTATAGAATAGAAGTATTGTCAATGATAATCAGTATGGTTTCCTGCAAGAAAAAAAGGCAGTGTGCAAAAAAACTACAATAACTCTGAAAAAGGCTGTCAGTGTATGGCATTGTCTATGACCAGCTATAATAGCAACACAATCTAAAACTGGCAATGAATTTGGTAGTAACAGAGTGTTGGGAGCCAGAACTACCCATCTATTTCAGGTGATCATAGTGTTGTGGTAAAATATGGGACTACTGAATATTATTTTTCTGAGATTTCCTGCAGGAGAAAATACTTACTTTGGTACGAATGATACTAGATCCACAGCTGTTATTTTTTTCAGCACAAGAAGTTGCAGCTACCTTTGGTTTAAAGTCAGGTTTAAAGTCAGGTGCTCAAGGAAGTTCATACACAGTAACAAATAGAGTTATCAGGCTCCTAATGATCTATTCTCCCATTGATACTCCTGGGACGTTGCATAGAGCTCTCATTAATGCAAACGGAAAAGTGGAAAGTGCATGCCGAAATCAACAACTCCCCCTATTGTTATAACGGGTGAATGGTCCCCTTAGGCAAAAAAAAAACCCCAAAAAACAAAAAACATTACTGACTTTAATTTTTCCTTGACTACTTTTTTCTCCTTATAAAACAAATCATGTTAAAAAGTGTGGGGTTTTGAATTTGTTTGTTTTTTAAGTGGATGTCACAGGAGAAAGTCAGTGAGGAGGATTTATCAAAAACAACATTCTTGTTACGACCCAGTTCTGACCCAGTGTAGCCAAATCATCAATCACAGTGACAATGGGCCATATTTATCCCTGGTGCAGCTGCACTGTAATTGATAGAATTACATTTAGAAGAGATTTGCCTTATAGCTGTTTAGTTAGAAGTCTGGGGTGATGATTAGTTGAAGGTTTGACTTTCTCTGCAGCTTGGATTAATGCATACATTATGCAAAGGTATATGTGTATTCAGTTTGCTGCAGATGTTGTAGTCAAGAATTCATGGATGTTTGCACTTTGTCGCTCCAAGCTCCATTATAACAGAATGTAAAGATAACAGGGCCACAATCTAGTTTTGCACTTCAAAGGTTGACAGAATAATTTGATTGTATTCTCCTTTTTTACTGTAATCTGCAGGTACACTTTGTGACTGGTAATAAATGTTAGGCATGGGCCGGCTAAAGTGTGTAGCACTGATGATGTCCTACAGCTAAGAAATATTGTTTAGAGATTTTTTAGATTGTTTAGAGTATTACTGCATATCCCAAAAATCACGCATAAAGTAAGTACTTATTTACATAGTTACAGTGAAAGAACAAAAATATTTGTCAATGTCTTAGCCATCTACTCACTTTTTGTATCTTTTTAAATTTAGATGCCATTTAGTCAATTGGAGTAAGCAGAACCAAATGTTTTGTTCTATGAAAGGAAATGTTTCAAACCCTTTGATACCATTAACAAACTGTTAAAGTTAGATGGTGTTACCTGATGTTAAATAAGTGGTCTGTTTCAATTTTTTATTTCCTAAACAAGTAATTGTCCTTACAGAGTAGTCACATTCAGCTGCTTTTTGCATGGAATTGCTCTTAATTTGAATAAACGGAAGGACTAACACTGACTTCACTGGAGCTATGATTTTATTTTTATTACATTAATTAAATATAATGTGCCTCAGTAACAGAGCTCAAAATATTGATCAATTAATGAAAAAGCAAAAATGGATGCTAAATGTAGGTGTTGTCTGAAACATGGAAAGAAAGAATAGAAAAAGCCCTAGTTTATTGCATTGCCCTGTGATACACATTTCACAGCTGTGTTAGATCTGTATATAAATGTGGTTAGTGTCATTTTTTAGAATTGAAAGTAGTTATGGTTTTGCTATTTAGTAAATAGGCCACATATGAGAGGAAATGATTTCCTAGTAGTAATGCTACAGCCTGGTAAATAACTGCTGTCTTACTCACTAGTAGGTAGTTGGGTATCTCATATGCCTCTATAATTCTACCATATGTTGATCCAAATTAATTTGATCTACAGTTCATCCTAAAACACTGTTTCAGCACAAAAAGTACCTGGATCTGTTTTGAAGATATTTAGAACAAGACTGGACTGACCAATATTTTTTGAAATTTTACTGGAAATCTTTCTGAAATATATAGTTAGTTGGATATGCAGTAATATGATGGGTTTGTACTGAAATTCCATGTGGAGTTGTGTTATCAATCAATGCATCCTAGGGATTTACAGAGAAATCTGCTAATGGAATACAGTTAACATAAAACTATGCCATCAGTAAGTGTCACTTGTACTATTGGGAGACATTAGCTATCACAGCAGTGGCTGGGAAAATACGGAGTACAGTACATGTAGTTCATAAACTGTTGTGAATTATGTGGCAGTTCTTTCTGGCTTTCTTTTGTCTACACAATCCTCAGGTTTTTAATAGCACTCTTCACTGTTACTCTAGCACAAAAGACAGATCAATTAGGAGAAGAAATCAATGTAAACTCTCTTTTCAGTAGAATAAAATAAGTGTTGAAGGTCTTGAAAACTTCTAACTACATGTACAGCTTAGGCTCTGTGTCAGTGTTTCTCATTCAGTGGGTTACAATGCCAAAAATGTCACCAGAGGGCTAAAAGAGAGTGAAAATTTTATGGCAACTTAAAGCAAAGGATATCTCAGTTTCCTGTACTTCACAAATCCTTATCTTTTAAGGCTCAGCAACTTTTTAAAGTCTCTTGAAATACACATTGTGGCAATTACTTTTCTCACTGTTAGATTTGTAGCATATAAAAGGGGTTCATAATTTTTTCTAGTATCTACTAAATATCACCTGTGAAGATGCTTATAAATCATACTTCCATTAAAATAAATTGGTGCTTGTGACACATGATACTAGCTAGAATTTTATAGCTAATGTACATTACGATTCTTATGAGGTCTATGTAAATTTTCACACATTAACTGACAGGATTTACTGCAACTGGCATTGACCAGATAGTTTATAGTAAAAGTACAACAAGGCTTCACAACATTAATTAGCATATGCTAGCAATAGGAGTTGAAATTAACCTTTTTATCTAATGAGAACTGTATCAAAGACTAATTTTTGTGGGATACAAAAGCTGATAAAACTTGTCAAAATCTTACTATATTTTCTTTCAGAGATACTTAAACTAAAAGCACTTGAATATTATGGCCATATATAGAATTTACATCTGTGTTTACCCCAACATTTAACACAGATGTACTAGCTTTGTGTGTTACCAGCATTTGTATTATCTTTGTTAGAAAGATTGAGCTGATGTGAGCTTTACTGAGCTGAAGCAATGACAGCTAAGAAAATGAGCTCTGAGGTGTCATATACAGCTGTCCCTTGGAGAAGTTCTTCCTCTTTCATTCTTCTCCAGCTACCCTCTACCTTCTGTTTCACTGGTTGCTGCACCTACTCATTTACCCAGTCAAAGGAGGTGCCTACCTTTAGTGGGTTTGACAGCAAATCTTTGCTCACCTGGGTTGTGGGGTTATGAGTGTTCATCTCTGTGATGGACAATCAGAAAATCTCTGTTTTAGAATAATGGCAAATAATGGCTGAAAAATAGCCTCTGAACAACAAAATAAAGATGCTTTTTGTTTAAACTTGATTAGTTCCAGTTTATGAGTGAGAAATACATTTGTTGTCAGTTCTGCAGATGTCATGGCATTGTGCAGAGGGAACTACCAAGATTGTCTTCAGCACAGCTCAAACTATGCCTGAGACTTGATATGGGAAGATGGGAGGATCCATATGAATATTGAAGAAACATGTGTGTCCAGATCAAGAGGAAAAAAGTGATGCACCCTACTAAAAAAAAAAATGAGCAAATTGAGAAAAGAGAAAGAAGGGAAAACTGCATTGCTGTCCTGGGCATTGAGCAGAATTTACAATGTTTTTGATGGAATGTATTTTCCCTGTTTACAGACAACCAGAGTCTGTGTTCTGCTCTTACCCATCTCTTTCTATTGCCATGAATGTACATGATGAGACAATAGAGGATCCTGGCAACATACTGGAGAAAGTCTAAAAACAGCTAATAAGAGGAGACATAGCCTCTAGATTCCTCATGGGGAGAGGGAAATATCCAGATTTTTGCTGTCCTGTGGGATGCAATTATGTTGTCCAGAACCAAAGTGTGACCTGTCTTGCCTGCCCTGTTTATTGAATGCAAACTTGATGTCTGGTTTCATTGCAAGTTCCCTGCCTAAGATGGATATCCTAAGGCCAAATTCAATAGGCAGTCAACCTCTATACCTGTCCAGAGCCAGTATTTTCAAAAGAATGCATGTCAGTAAATTATGATGTCTGTTTCAGTTAAAATCAACATTTCTAGTTCACTTAATATCAAATATATATATTGCAGTCTAAGAGATATATTCCTTATTTTGCATGCAATTTATAGCACCATGGTTCTGGTATGTGATTTTGGCACTCAAAAGAATTTGCGTTAAGTTTTCAGATTTTTTGTGGTGTTGGATATTTACCTTCTTTCAATACCGAAAGAGGAAACTTCAGGATTAGTACCTGGCTATGTCTTCTCAGGGAATAAAAGCAGCAACACTAAGCTGCCAACTGAAATATCTGAAATAGAATCAGTATTGAAAGTATCAGAGCTATGACTTTTTCAAAGAGGCACTCAGACAAATTTGGAGAAGAGGTTTTCAAATCTTTATGTGACTTTCTCCTGTGATGATTTAAAGGATGTGATTCCAGAAAAGGAAAACCACAAGTATTTCACAACCTCTTTGTGATGAAATTGCAGAAAAATACACCAGTGAAGTGCAGTGAAATTTTAATTTTGAATTTTGAGGCATTTCAGACCTGACAAGTACAATGTATGTACAAAGACAATGAGTTTATCACACTGCTTGCCTTTGTCAGACTAACAAGGTCTCCTGCACACCATGTCCCAGATTCATACCATTCTCTCTGCTCTTGTTGAGACCTCTAGGCTATCTGCATATATTTCTTCAGTGGAAAGATATAGGTTTCCCTAGGGAAAAATTCAGAGCACCTCATATCAGCATTGCCCTCTTACCAGAATTTAATATTGCAGTATGCTACAATAAAGTAATAACATCAGGTAAACTAGGTCAGACAGCTAAAGTAGTAATTTAGGCATTTTGTTTAGCTACCCAAGATCAGGTGAAACAATCCAGGCTGATGGCATTGCAGAAATGGTCATAATAATATGAAAAACTGTAATAACAATGAAGCAATTTTATTGAACATTATGGAAAACTGGCATATTTTATTATTCACATAATATAATATGGGTCAATTTCTATCAAGTCACTAAGAAACTTAGTGAAGTGATGAAAGACAAAATAATACCATACAGGATCAATCTGCTTTGTTATTGTGTTGGTTCTTCTGGACAGACCCTAATGAATAGTCTGTAGGATCCTGATAAATTGAGTGAATAAGCGCAGACTGTTATACATGACTAGGCAGTTGGAGGATGAGAGAACCTGTATCTGTTCCAGGGGTGACAAGTATAGAAAAAATATAGGAAAAAACAAAAATCCTTATAAATTTGAATCTACATAATATTATAGCAGTATTGAAAAATATTAATATTACATATTAATTAAAAATATTATGTCCTCATTTAAAGGTGTGTGTGCTGTTGCTGGAATATGATCTCCTTGGCATTCCAGAGTGGGATAGCTGATGAAATTGGAGCATTTCCTTGGAGGTATACAGTCCAGAAAGATGAAGAGGAGTAAATGCCCTTCATGTGAGAGAGCAGTGGGAATGCAAGGATCTGTACATTGGGGTGAATGATGAGGCAACTGAAAATTTAAGCATTAGCACTAGAAGGCAAACCAACATCGACAAAATCATACTAAATGTCTGTTTCTGATCATTCAGCCAGGAAGAAAAAAAATAAAAAGACGTCTAGAAAATAGGAAGAACCTCACCCTAACAGAACCTTGTCCTCCAGATTTTAGCCTCTTCAAGAGCTACTGCAGGGACTGCAGAGCAGTGCACATGGATCCAGGAGTTTTCTGAAGGCCATTGATGATTTCTTTTTACACAAGGAACCAATGAGTCCATGGTAGCAGGTGCTCTGCTGGACCTGACACAAGAAAGGAAGTGTGGGGATGTGAAGGTGGGAGCAACCTTGGCTGTATGAGAGGATGGAGTTCAGGATCCTGAACAGAAGGAGAAAGTGTAAAACACAGAATCACAAGCCTTGGCTTTAGAAGAGCAAATGAAGACTTGTTCATGCATCTTCCTGAAAGTAAGATTGGTAGCAAAGTGGAGACTGGGTAAAATATGATCCTGTACTGAATGGCACAGGAAACCCAGTAATGTGACATAGAGAAGGCCAAGTTTGTCAATGCCTTATTTCCTTCAGTCCTTGCTGTAAGGATTTTCCTTTAGGAATCTGAGGCCCTTAAAGATCCTGAAAGCAATTGTAACATTTGGAGAATCTTTCATAAAAACAGACTGATAGAGCAGAAGACTCAAGATGATCAACATGTACAAAGACCTGATAGTGTGAGATAAAAAAGATGGCTCATTTCAGAGTTTTCTATGAACAGGATAGGATGCAGTGGGCACAAGTCTAAATAAAAGAAATTCTTAACATAAGGGAAAAAAATCTATTTTAAGGAAGGTCAGACACTGGAAAAACCTGCCTAGGGTCATTGTGCAGTCCTTAGAGATATTCATCCTTAGAGATAATCAAAATCCATCTGGATGATACCCTGAGCTGTGGCTGACCCTGCTTTGAACTGGAGGTTTGAACTAGATGATCTCCAGAGGCATCTTCTAGCCTCAACTGTTCTCTGACTCTTGGCAACTCTGTGATACATTGTGTTAAATTGGAAGCAGTTGTAGCAAAAGTTAATTAAGCTGTGGTACATACACAAACTCATGAAATCATGGAGTTATAGCCATTAATATTTCCTCCTTTATTTATAAGTGATTGAAGTCTGTATCACGCCATTGCCAGTCTCTTTCTATGTCTGCACTGAATGATAGGAGTAGAAGGCTTGAGGCAAGATTTTTAGAGAAAAGAGAAAAGCTAAGTCATTTGAAAGCAATTTCTGAAGGGAATAACATCAAAAAAAAAAAGGAGGAGAAATATTTGAAAAAGAGGAAAAGGGATTGAAGGATATTGAAGACATTATGTTTATATGGCATTCTGGCATTTCTGAATGTCCTAAAAAGTATTACACCAACAGTAAGTTAGTGGATAAAGCAAAAATTTTGAGAAGAGGCACAAAGGAAAACCAATAGAACATCAAGAGCATTTGAATGGCTAGAAGGCATTTTCCTTGTGGAAAATGTCTGAAAATCCTTAAGAGAGCTCGTGAAGATTCATTTAAATAGCTGAGCAGCTCATTTAAGCAGTCAGACAAAAGCTTCAGTTCAGCTTTTCAAAATCAGGCTGCTGCTACGAGCTGGTGGCACAAAAGACAAAAGCAAAAATATGTCATGTGTCTTGACACTGCATTTTGTCAGAAGTTGCTCACAACTGGCTTAGACTATGCACTGAAGTAAGCTCCACAAAAAACCTTGAGTGCACTTCGTGCTAGAGGTTAAAGAACAGATAAAGCCTAGAGACACTACTTAAAAATAATAAAATTAAGATTCTTTGGGAATACAGTTTTTCTCTCAAACACCAAAACAAGCCAGAAAACTAGAACTTCTGTTGATTCTATGGGCAGAAGCCAAGTGTACCAGGCACTGATTGCTCACAGAACATCTGACAGCAACAGAGGAAGGAAAAATACTCCCATTATTGATATCATATGCAATATATTGCAAAAATGTAAAAGCATTTTGCATTCTGTTAAGACTTGGCAGGCATCAGAACAACTGGAGATTTCCATTAAGAAATCAAACTCTCTGCTTGCTATTTTGAAGATAATTTCCATGTTTCAGTGACACTTTGAAATCCTAGAATCTGACTGACCCTCCTGTCTGGACATATGCACTGGTTTAAAACTCAAGAATAGTAGAAGCAGTGAGGATGCTAGGGAATGAAAAAAACAACAGGTTCCTATTCTAGCAGCTGTGACTGGAGGAAGACATGTGAGAGAAAAGCTCGAGTCACCTCATGTAGGCTTTATCTGAGACCTACCACAGGCAGCAGTGGATTTAGGACAAAAACTTGGGAATAAATGAACACTTCCAGTTTTCCTTAAACATCTTCAAATAAGGAAGTTAAAGACACAGGCTTAAGTGGAAGGAAATGAAAGGTTTCAATGCAAAATCATGATAGTAAGTGATAAAATCAAAGTTTCTGAAAATTTGTTTTAGGGAAGAGACACTGTAACTAAAAAGGGCACAACCAGCAAAGCTGACATACCAAATAGGTCAGAGAACCCTTCCTTATGGAAATTTACACCAGAATACAAGTTAAAAATGAACCTTTGTTTTCTGTTTTTGTTTTTTTTGACAATCTAGTCTTCAAAATGAAATTACATATGTCATGACCTTTATAGCTGTTGATTATCACACAATACACATAATAGTAAAAGTCACAGTCTGAAAATTGAAACTAGACATTGGTCTCAGTGGCCTAATTATCCTTTATGCCTCCTGTTGGCTGCCTCTAAGTAAATAATACTGGATTGTAGATATCAATGTGTAATATTGTCTCTGCCATTACACAAAAAAAAGAAATAAAGCACAGCACTGTAATTATATGTATCAAGTGAAATATGTAATATGATAATAATAATATTATAGAGAATAATTACATTATTAGGAAATAATTACATTAAGGAAAGTTATTGTATTCTTTTCATTCACTTTTTGAATTGCATCTTATTTTTCTTTCACATTATATTGACTTTTCCCCACACATTTGGAGATAAGAGGTGAGTGAGGGATCTGTCAAAAAGAGAAGGTTGTGTCTGACCCTTGTAATTCCACCAAGAGTTGATAGTACTTAAGAGAAAAAGTATCTGGTACAGGGTTTGTAAGCTTCAATTTTCTTTCTTCCTAAACCAAGTGATGACAGGCAATAAAACATACTTTATCTGGATGCTTGATGTAAGTAATGAACCACTGAAAAAATTTCTTTTGCTCGGTCAGCATTAGACATGGACAATACTCAAGAAAAATGAGAAATATTTGATTCATAAAAATCCTTAAACAAACAGTAATTTTCTGTATTAAATGATTAAAACTTTAGTATAAATGTACAATAGATGCTTCTTTATACCTGGTGTTCTTATGGAAGAAGTGAAAAATGTGTCAACGAGTTTTATGAATTAGAAATAAGAAATAAGTTTTCTTTTGTTCTAAAACAAGATTTTAAGCTACCAAAATATTATCCTGATGAGAAAAATGGAAGAGGAAGGGGCTGCAGGAATGGGTACTATAAGAAGACCATAATATAGACATGGAGAGAACTGCTGTTGGTGTCTGGGTACATTAAATAACCCTTACATTAAATGACATCTTTGCTTTGTAAAGTTCAGAGCAGTTCTAAGGAAGAGGTCTGAAGTGCAATTATGTTACATTTTGCCTTTTTTTTTAAATTTTCCTTCCCTAACTAGAATGGTAGTGTGTCATTTTGGGATGCATCCAGATTTGGTTTAGTACCTTTAGCAGAAGCATACTGTATTTGTGTTGGGAATCTCTCTTACCTTGAACTTTGCTGGATATTATCAACTTTACTAGATGCCAACAACATTTTTATCCTGTATTGCAGGAGATGACTGTACTGTTAGCATGGGCCAAATTGTTTTTTTTGCTTTATACTGAGGATTTAACAGAAAAGTATTCACTGGAGAACAATATGGAACATCTTGCATCTTGGGGCACAGAACTCAACAACGTATAAGGAGGATCAGCTGTCTCCTAAGGTTCTGCAGATATCTAGGGCCAAAGGAGAGAAAAAAAAAAAAAAAAAAAAAAAAAGAAAAAGAAAAAAGGAAAAAAAAAAAAAAAAACTTGAAAGAAAATACTACAAAGGAAAGTGTCAAACTGCAGAACCAAGGGAAGAAGAGAAGTAGGGCTGATATACACCTGACCTGACTTCAGCCGTCTACAAAGGAAACATGGATATCTTAGCTGCTCTCCACAGGTTTACTTTAAAGTTGATGGAGGCTTAGCAAATGTCCACATGTAGGCACTTGGTTTAGGATTAAATTAATTCCCCCACTGATTATATTGCCTAGAGATATGCTAAATACAAAGGGAATCCCAGATAGCTAGCCTACATTTCTACCATGTCAAAAACTATAGGCAATGGAATGAATTCTATTTTA
The DNA here is from genome assembly GCA_910950805.1 of Acrocephalus scirpaceus scirpaceus. Taxonomy (NCBI): domain Eukaryota; kingdom Metazoa; phylum Chordata; class Aves; order Passeriformes; family Sylviidae; genus Acrocephalus; species Acrocephalus scirpaceus. The sequence goes on along the minus strand of OU383775.1, from coordinate 106,711,475 downwards.
ACTTTACAGAAAGAGAAAGATCATCTGAAGAAATATTCTGGATGCCTTAGAGAATTCTAACCAAAGACAGGTTTACTGTGCTTAGGAGGCTGAAAAATCAGTATTTGCAGTTATGGTTCATAGTTTGTTAAAGCTGCATCGTTTGGGGATTGCTGAAGAAGCCAGTGAAGATTTTCAGCAATGCTGTAGTATCTTATGTCCTTGAAGAAAGCTGTAAGTGCAAAGCACTGCATGGGCAAAGTTTTGCAAAAGGATCTTGGATCTGAATAGGCTGTAACAGGAAAACAGAGAAATTGTGAAATGGACCAGATGTGTCCAATGAAAATCTGTGCTGCAGCATATAAAGTCAAAAGAAATGCAGCAGAACACTTCTCACTGGGAGACAGGTAAAGCAGCCCAGTGAGCTTCCAGGGAGAATTATTAGAAGGAAAAATATTTCAGAGGCATATTAAAATTGAGATTTTCCATTAGAAAGATAATGCTGACTACTCCTCTATACACTCAGTGCTACTCACAAAAGTTTCAACTGAGGACCACATGTAGCTCATCCAAACAGAGAAAATTCCCCATTCATCATCCAGAGTAAAGCCCAGCTACTCCTACACTAGCTATTTCCTGTATAACCAGTCATCCATTTGTTTCATGATGAAATTTTATGTTCCAAGATGAAACAAACCTCCTATCTGGTGTAATTCACTGTATTGAATGCAATCCCTGAAAAAACAGAGCTGACCTGGATGCCTATTTTACGTTCAGCTGCCAAGGAGCAAAGGGACGACTAGAGGCAATCTGCATCCTTTAGAAGAGAGACAGTGTAAGACAGACAGTAAGAATTAAGACAATGTATTTGACTTTTCAGATAGAAAATGCATGTTAATTCAGGCACATGAGAGGTCTTAAATTTCCTAGGACCTATAGGTAGAGGTAAAATAAGTGTATTCTTCTATCTACATCTTTCTTACAGATTAAGTTTGCCAGGTTGTACTGGTTCCTGTATAAAGCCAGGTATTAAAAGGAAAATGACTTGGTCTCACTAATTTTTTTTCCTCCAGTAAACAATTAACAAAAAAGTTTCTGCTTGCTTCAAAGTGATCAGTGTTCAGAAGACTGCTAAGATGACTCTTTAATAGGCAGCTGGATGGCTGTAGGTCTTTTGAATGGGTTGTGCTCATTGAAAGATGACCAACCAACTTTATTACTCTTGCTAATTGAGTTTTGCTGTCTGCCTCCAAGAACATTTCAGGTGGTAAAGTTGGTTATTTAATTTAGCAAACAAGAAATGAATATAAATTAACTGAGAAAGTATCACCTTTTATACACTGGCAACAGAAACCTGACTGCAATAAAGATATTTTCAGTGTTTAGGAAAATGAATTTTCTATACTTGCAGATGGCAGTGTACTCCAAAACTTCAAGCCTTCCAATATTACAGATAATATATGATGAAAATACTCTATTGCTTATTAACCAAAATAATCTAATATTTTTGATTAAAAACAAGAGCAATTAAAATATACTAATTTCAGAGTTTTTATTAGATTAAGTTTTATTTTTTGGTCCTCTTTTTCTGCATGTATTTTTCATAAATTTCTAATTATCTTATTTGCTTGCTATCAAGTGCAGAGTGGAGGAGGACTCCAAAGCCATAGCTGTGAATATGTGTGCTGAAAATCCTATATTCTGTACTTTAACCACAAAAGAAAAGAGCAATAAAATAGTGTGATTTATATTATTACTCACTACCAAAAAGTGCATCTGAAGCACCAAGGGTTAAGAAATTCTTGATTCCCACAGAACTTTAAAAATAAAAGAAATTATAAAAAAATGTAGCACAGAAACCCAATTGAAAGAGGGTAGGATTTATTCATTAAAAGATTCTATAACAGGAAAACAGGTGATTGAAATTGCTATTTCTGTGGGGTTTTTATGGGGTTTTTTTCCTTAGCAATAAGTAGTTGCAACGGTTGTAATAATTTCCATTTTATAAAGCCTCAGCCCCTTCATACTCTTAGTGATAATGAAATCTCATTGCTTGACAATATAACTTCTAAATGTGTTGTTTCCTTTATTCATCAAAGCAGGAGATAAAAGCAAATGGGTGACTGGAGAGCCCAGCCTCTCAAAACCCCCATCCCTACACAGAGCACCCTGGCATGCCCTGAAAGAAAGCACAAACATCGCTTGACCTGAATAAAACACATCAGTTAAAAAATCTCCCTTCTACCATCCTTCCTTCATTTTCAGGTTGTCTTGCGGATAGAGAGCTAAAGGGGCCAGCTAAAAGGATTCTCACCTTAGTTTCTGACAGGTTTCAGAACAAGAGTGATTAAAAGGCTTGATCTGCACAACAGATGCTCAGAGCCACCACAGAGCAGCACACCAAGCAACACAGGAAAATGGCTTTCATGAGAGATTATATGACAACACCACATTCCTAAGGAGTTTTTTTTTCATCTGAACTGATCACTCTCCTTTGCAATGGAGGCTTCTGACTCCATGCAACTAAAACTGCACTGTGGAACGTCCCTGTCCCTCTACCACTGCCCCCTAAAAGTCTATCTCTCAGAAACCATTTCCTCAGGAGATGAAGGTGGTTTTTTTTCTTCACTTTTCCAAGACTTAACTTCTGCAGAATGCAAGTAAACTGATCCTTAAAAGTCCTAGGAATATCCAGATCTCTTATGAACATCCACATGCCATGATAGAGAAAGGGAGAATTCCCTGAGCTACAGCTTTGACTTCCCTTGATTCACAGAATCAAACTCATACAACTTAATAAATGAAGACAAGTAGTGAGCCATAAGTTAATTTCTGAAGATTACAAATTAAATTATTCATCATTATGAGGTTCTATGAATCCTCTTCTTTCTCCTTTCACTATTTAAATATTTTAAATAAGCATTTTAAGCTTAAAAGTATTTTAAACTTTCTTCATTCAGTTTAGACTTGATTCTTTGCAGATAATTTGGCACATCTCTGAATAACAGGAATTTTAAATTTTACTACTGCTGATATGGAATAATCAAAAAAGGGTGAATCCACTATGCAGTAATTTCCCAGACTAGCTGATAGAGATTTCTTGCTCTAAAATCAGTTGTAGAATTAATGTATTTGGAGAGATTTTCTTCCAAAAAATATAATCTCAGTGTAAGTATAGTATGAAGGACAAAGAAAGGACATACTTTTTTACCTGTACATCTAGGCTAAGTGATGAAGGGATTTCCTTCCCCTTAAAAATATTTTATAGTCAGGCTTACTAAGTTCCATCTTCAACTGCTGAATTATTGAAGTGATTGGAAATAAGTAGTCACTTATTTCCAAGAAAATCAATCACTTCCAAGAAAATTTTAAGCTGTCTATTTGTTTTGCCTATTTGCTTTCTGTGTGACAGGATAAAAAAGAGATTTAGGTGTTTGGGGACTTTTTAAATCCAAATAAATTGAACTATGAGGCTTAAAAACTTTTTTTTTTAATTAACATAGAATATTCTTCCATCTGTGCTCGAGGCCTCATTTTTCATTTTTAATGAATATGATTTTCAATTTTCATTTCAAAAATATGATGCATTCAATAACCACTAGCTTTTATACAACAACTCTTTTTCTCTATCCTTTTTCCTTTTGTTTTCTTTCTGTATAGCCAAAATTCTGCAGAGAAAGCATTTCAGAAGAATAAAGTTAGAGAATTTCATACTTCTTTTCACTATGTTGGATTTTTTCTGATCCTTAAGACATTTTTAAAACCTTTGTGACTGATCAAGAGAAATGAACTGGGACAGAAAAATGATAACTGGTATTGGAAACAGCTTAGAAAAACTCACTTGGAAACTAAAAAATGTGAAAACAGAATGCGGATATAGTACTTAAAAATTAATCTTTAATTTAAAATACAACAGCAGTAGCATAATTTTCCTACTTAAATAATTTGAGTGGTGGGCCCTTGTTTTGTTTGTTTGTTTGTTTTGTGTGTGTTCGTTTGTTTATTAAAATTAGGACATCTTATTTGTTCTAAAATTTTTAAAAGTTTTAACCCAGCACAATTTTCACCCAGATTTAGAAAATGGTCAATGAATTACTGGGGAGGTGCAAATTAAAAAGGAGTAGTCCAGCTGTTAGCACTCCTCTCAATGAATGAAAAGCAAGCCCAAATGGCACAGGGGGTTTGAGGGCACCCTTAGCAAAGCTGAGTGGTGCATTTGATTTCCTTGAGGGAAAGGATCTCATCCACAAGGACCTTGCTGTCCTTGGGGACGTGCCCGCTTGAACTCTGTGAACTTCAAGAATGTCAAGGACAAGGTCTGCTGCAACTGGACTAGGGCAATGCCCTGTGTCAGTAAAGTCTGTGGGACAGAGAGCAGCCCTGAGGAGGAGGACTGGGGAGCACTGGTGGGTGAAAAATTCAACATGAATTTGAAGTCTTAAACAGACTTGTGTTATACCAGATGTTGCTCTGTTGTGTATACACTTATGAATTCCCATTTACAATCTTTCACATCTGTTTTTAGGTGTCTCAAATAGCTACTACGAAACTAGCAAAGCACTGAAATTTTGTTATAAATACCACCAGTATCTGTGGTGTTCTGTGGAATTAGTTTTTGGAGATTTTTCCTACAGCAGAACTGGAAATTGATGTTCAGCTTTCAGTATTTGAGTTTAAATCATTCTTCTTTTTCAAACAAAGTATTTCCAGGATTTGGTAATTCCTTCAGACAACATAATCAAAGTATCATGTAGGCTCAGTAAGATTCGGAGGTGGACTAAGGGAGGAGTAACACAGCACGACCTCCTTCATGTACAATAAATTGCAGATCACAATTGGTGTACAGGTTTGATACAAAACATTTCTATCTCCTTCTCTCTTTCCATTCTTAAGTGCCTTTTCCTCTTTCTTGTCTTTCCCCTGCACTGTCAGTTCTTGCTGTAGATGTTTGATTTGCAGCAGCAAGCACTGGTCTTTGCTGTTAAGGAGTATTAAAAAGAGGCTAAGTGTGAAAAGTTTACTATTTTGAAAATACGCCTGTGGTAAGTACTTGTAAGATGCATGTGATAGGAGTAAAAATGCAGTAAAGACATGCCCTGAGCCATGTGTCAAAAGGACAAGTTTATCTAGGCCTGCCAGGATTTTTTAAAAAGAGAAAATAGTAATGAAAACATGCTTTTTCATCACATCTGCTTGATAAAAAAGCCTGCCGGGGAAGAAGAAAAAAATGAGGAGGGTTGAAAGTGAATGTTGCTGCCTACTTCCAAAGAAAAATAATGTAGTTTAAATAAAAGATAATTGCAGAATTTAAAACCATTATGTATGATTCCAAAAGGCAAATGGATTAAATAGGTGTTGAAAAAATTCTGTCACTGATGAGACACAGAGCAGCAGTCCCCCAGAAAAGTGAAGAGATTAGGTCTGGTCACCAGGGTTAGACCAGTCCAGGGATCACCAGACAAATCTGGTGAGGGAGGGCAATGGGCAAACCAGGAACCCATGTCAGCTGCACAAGCTGGACAGGCAAGGCATCCGGGGAGATGCACAGCTGACCTGAGCTGGCACTGGGAATTCCCAAGCCTGAGTGGAAAGTCAGGCTGGCTGGTCTGTGGAAACGCCAACAAACCAGCATTTCTGTGAATTCCTGCATCTGGAATGGACAAAATGGAAATGGAGCTCAAAAACTGCAGTAGTCAGAAGCCTGTTTCAAAAACAGTTTCACAACAATGATTTCAGTCTGTTCCTAATGACTCTTAGGTCTAGTGATCTTTGACTGCTGTATATCCAAACAGCACCAAAAATCTTATTGTATTTCAGTCTTTGTGACATTTTGAAATTGTTGTAAATAAAAAGAAGAGCAGTTATGGATTATTGGCCTTTCTGTGTTGCAGCAGGAACCAAAGGTTCTCCTGAAAAACTTGATGGCTGTGTCTGAACTGATAAATAAAAGGGGCCAGCCACTATTGTCTTGGTAAGACAACAGTGTCACTATTGTTAAATGACAAATAATACTACTATTTGTCTTATCAAATGGCATGCCTTTGAGTTGTGTTCTTATGAGTAAATTACTCTGACACAGCCAGCAGAAACTCCTCAAACAGACTGCACACAGGGAATTATTCCTGAGTCACTTTGTCCTAAGACCTGTGGCAAAACTGTCTAGGTTTGGCTGAAATAACCCAAAACTATGCTCAGTTCAAAACTGAGCTAACAATTACACTGTAAGATGGAATGTCCAGCAGTGCTTGATCTCAGATACTGTTTTTCCTGATATAAACATGTAAGAAATGTGTACATTGCCTAATGAACAACTGAAAAATTATACTAAATGTTTAAACATAGTGGGATGTGCTTGGGTGACAGATATTATTAACTCACAATAGGGCCATGAAAAACCTAGAACAACTGAAAATTTTATCTAAATCGCTGAATCCCTCCCAGGTGTACAAAACAAAAAGACACAATTATTAATCCAGGCCAGACCCCCCACATTTTAATGTAGATGTCCTCTTAAGACTCCCTGGAAATGAATTTTTTCACTCCTATTTTTCAGAAAGGAGAATGAAGCACAGATCATTAAAGAAGTAAAAAAATGCCATATTCATATTGTTTCAATCTAAATGAAATGAGAAATAATCACTTAAATACCCTGGGGGTCAGGATCTAGGTCTTTTACCTGCTGTCACATAAAAAGTCTCTCAGAATACACTTGAGTTAGATTTTCTTTAGCTCTTAATGAACTGCCTTGATTAGAATAAGGGATCACCTTTCAGGAAGTAGGGAATGTCAAGCAAAAATTTTTTGGTATATTTACTAAGCATACAAACACCTAGATTACATTTTCATTGTTTATATGATTTTTTGTGAGCACAATGTTAGTCATTTTTAAGGTACTAAGGGAATAGTTAAAGTTACAAGAAATGGGCATTTCAAAAGCCAATTATATTTTGAATAATTGCTCCAATCCATCTCAGCAAGATTAATTTTTTACATGCTCTGGAAAATGTCTAGCTGTTCAGTTACTTTTTTTTACACTTCTGAATTTGAAAGTACTGGCCCAAGGATGTAGCCCTGAGTTTTCCAGGAGAAAAATTGGCCCTTATTCACAGGCCTAACTATTTAATATCATATGTAAGTACATTTTAATAGGTGCCTGAATTTATGGAAAATGCTTATCCAGAAGCTACAGTAGCCAATATTGATCTTCCTTCCATTTGCTGTTAAAAACACAATTTGTTTGAACTCTCGTAGTCTTTCTGGTTTAGGATTTTTTGTTTCATTTTGGTTTTAATTATCTTCATACTTTTAGCCCAGCTTTGTTCTACCCATGCAGCCAGATGGGACTCCCCAATTAAATTATATTGATATTCTTGCACTCCTGCAAAACAGTCTATTTACCTTGGCAGAGTAAAATAGGGTTTTTTGCTTTAAAATTTATTTTACTGTAAATTTTTGTGTGCATATATATATATATATATACACACATGTGAAATGTATGTTATATATATACAAACACACTTATAAAATGTATATACATACTACAATACATTTATATATAATACATATACATATACAGCTATGCAGTTATTCCAAGCATGTGCATGTATATATTTCTCTTCCTGTCTGTCAGGAATGACAGCTACAAGGATTAGCATCCCTGCAAACTTCCATTATTACATTTATACATTTGTCCTTTGATATTTGTGCCATGCTGTTTACCAAGTATCTAAAAAAAGTTAAAATGCTTATTGAAAGGCCTTTTTTTTCCATTTTAGAAAGAGAATAATCCTGGAGCTAGACCATTAGAGGTACTTAGGTGCTTGCTAAATGCTCCGAAAGATGTTTTAACCTTTGCCCTAACTCCAAGAATTGAAGACAGGCACCCATATCTGTCAGTGATGTGTTACAGCAAAACAGAGGTACTCCACACAGAGGTGGAGTCTGCCAGCAGGTCCCACTCCTATCAGGTGATAAAACATTTAGGCACATATGCAATGAGGTGTTTCTGGCATTTCCAGATTTTTCAAGTCCATTTCGACAAAAATCACTGGTCCAGCTTTGGGTTAGATTGTCTGTTCGTCCTCTCTCCCATGGGTGACATATATTTCTCTTCCTGGTTGCTATGGTTTGCTATGTCAGAGTGGGTAATACAAACAGAAAATATCATTAACTTTGGTTACCTCTCATCTACACTGGAGACTCATAGTGCCTGGGGGGAGTGGCATGGCCCTGACCTCCCTCTATATCCAGTGGTTGAGGGCAGTGGCTTCTGGGCAGTGACACAGAATATTTGTGTCCTGGATCAGTAAAGTGGGGTCTGCCCAGACCTGACTATGACTGTACTAAGTGTGCGAGAGCAATCTGAATTTCTGTGTACTTGAGGAGAAAGAACTACTACTTGTAAGTCAGTGCCCGAGGCTACCAGTCACTTCTTGTGACTGCATTCCTTCCACCAAAATTCTAACTCACATACAAACTCTTTTATTCCTTTTCATTTTGTGAGAAATGAGGGTGGAAGTGCTATTTTACAGCAGATTATCAATGTTAGTATTTTGGCTATAATTGGACAAATCCACAAATTCTCTTGGGTATTTTAAAATAATTACCAAAGGTAGGGCCTGGAGATTTGTAGAGCTCAGTAAGCAGTAGTGGATCCACTTTTAAGGTCTCTTGTGACTTTATGTCTTTAAAAAGCATATTACAGATGCTAAGTTTTTATTAATGATTCCAGGCTTGGAACATTTGAAATAAGTGTAGAATAACAAAATGTTTAATAGGAAATATTCTGTGACCTACTTTCTCAGTCCTCTCTGGTTATGAGCTAGTGAAAATAGGAAATGAAAAAATAACAAAAACAGACACAGTGATCCAGATTACCCAGCTGTAGTGGCGTGTTTTCTATCTTTTTATTTATTGTTAATATTAATCTGTTCTGTAATGGTTTAGTCCATGTTCCCCTATCCCTTCCTCCTGGTGGTTTCCCCCTGCACTTGTTTGTCCAGCACCTGTGCTTGTCAATCTCTGGGAAGGACTCTCCCCTCTTTCCAGAAGGATCTTGGGAAGTCAGTCCCTGATTGGAACAGGCTGGGAAATCCCCCACCCCTCGTTTCCTATTCGCTGTCTGTGTGCCATCCCCACTCCCCTGACTGGTTTTCCCTCTTGTGTCCGCCCCTTCTCCTGGTCCCTTATAAGCAATCACCCCACCCCTCTTGTTCAGACTTTGGTGGCCCGCCTGCATGCAGAGCAGGTGACAATAAACTCCATCTTGCCACGAAGTCTCCTTTTCCTACCTTTGTCGTAGCCTCACCAACAGCTCTCGTGTAGCTCTGACCCACCGGGGGGTGGTGGCCGGTCCGCCTGCTACTGCCTAACTGGATCTGAAACAATTCCCAGCCAGGGTAGCTGAGACTAGCTGGAAGCCACTTTCCAGCAGGCAGGAGGAATCATTTCACCCAGCCAAACAAAGTTAAATATTGTTCTTTTTGTTCTACCCGACAGAATGCTGCATATTGTGTTTGAAAGAGTGTCTGAACATTTATCACTCCATGGTAGGATGAGTTACACTTAAGGAGTGTCTTTTGTGGCTGGTTCATTGAAGAGGACTCGTGGCATGTGTAAACTTTTCTCAAGGAGACCCCATACCCCCATGGCTTGAGGACTGTAATTCAGCTGATGTCACCTGCCTGTATACTCGCCTGTGACAGAGTTCTTCTGCATGTTCATGGTGAGTCAGAGTATGAAAAATCCATTAGAGCAAGCTTTTAGAAGGCCAAGACCTTCCTTGCTTCCTAAGATAGCCAGCATAAATACTTTTATAATTATGGTTTACTTATAGAAATATATAATAGAAAAATTATTATCAGCAGAATACATTTATGAAATAGCAATAGTAAAAAGCAATGAAAGCAGATTTTGGTTCAAGAAAGGGTTCATTGTAAGAGCAAATACTCAACTAGATGAAAGGAGCATCTGATTGAAGATATATATAGATATAAATGACACTTTTTTTTTTTTAATAGAAATGCATTAGCTCAAAATTCCTCATTAAATGTCAGTACTTCTGAGTGGTTCATGCACTTTTGGACGAGTTTTTGCTAAAGGTCTATTTGAGCTCATGAATGAAAGAAGAGCCACAATGGTGAGGCAGGAGTTGTCAGGAATGAGTCCTTCGTTCCCAAGTCCAGAAAATTTCTATTTCTATTTAGTGTGATTTCTGCCATGCAAGGTCCCTGGGGAACTTCTAGATCACATAGATATAACTCTTTTCCATTATCTTTTTTACTACATTTGTTATATAAAATTGAAATATTATTTAGATTACCCGCATTACCACCTCCTGGTATAGCTCTTACAGAATAGTTTGGAACAGAAATGTTGCTCAGATATTTTTGTGTCAGATGCACTGAAAACTTTGGTTTTAGATGATATCTTTATACTTCTTCTTCCCCTTTTGGTCTGTGTATAAGGAAAATAATAAGATGAAAACTGGAAAATGCCATTACTGAGTTTTATTTTTCCTCTCCACTGCTGTGTAGGACAAACCAATATAATTCTTCCTTTCTGAAAGTCTGAATGGTTTGATTACGAATCCATTTCAACAGTTTTTAATTTTTGTTTGGAATTGTGAAATTGTATTGGTGAAATTAAAGAAATTGAAGAAGTCAAGAAGCCAACCAAGGCCCTGAGCCAGGGAACAAAATCCTGGATTCCATTTTTGTGTCTTTACCTTCCTAAGGGACCTCAGAGGTGGTCCTGCATCTAGCTAGCCCCACTGAACAGCAAATACACACATCTCAGGAAAATAATCCAATTAAGTGGCAAATTTGGAGCCTAAATATGGTTACCATAATAATATGACATCCTTTGATGAAAGATGAAGAGAATGAAAGGATTGCTATAAGGTGTACTTGTGGGTTGGAAAAAAATCCCAACATTTTTCAGAAGTTCAATTTCTAAATAAACATCTGTTTCTCAATTAATAACTTTACTCTTGAGTTCCTATTTTAAAAAAGTAGGGGATACCTTATGTTTGTACTATAAAAACCTTCTCTGGGTTTAAGTGATAGCAGAAGTGTGGCAGTACCCTGACACCAAGGAAATTTTGCTAGGCAAAAATGTAGAAACTTGGAAGTGATTAACTACTGAAGCCATGTCCTGAGAGAGTAACTGAAATATCCATAGTATTCATAAAGAGCACAAGATGTTTTCCAGGTAGATGAATCTTAACAGAGACAAGTTAATGGATCCAAGGGTAACTAGAAGAAATGTAATTGCTTTTTATATGCAGGAGATAATGCAAGTGATCTAATTAGCTTATTTATTCCTATTTCACCTTCTCCTAATTCTGCAACAAGGGGTGCAGGTGATGCAAAAGAGACTTGAGCCAAAATGAAAGTTTGGAAATATTAGACTACATTGCAGACTGTTTCTTTTGAAGAGAAAGAAAATTCTTAACACGCTTTTACCAATAAACTTCCAAGAATGATAAAAAAATAAACATGAAAGCTTTGAAAGACAGTATGCATCTGTTGTTGGGTCAAATATTAGTTTTAATAAATACAACATATTTGGTATTTTTCTTTAAATCCATTATGATAAATACAGTCACTGAGGCTTTTGTTATTTAAAAATTATCCTTTTCCAAAATTATTCATTGGGACATTATTCTCAGTTTATTTAGTGGACCAAAACATCCACTTCTCCCACAACTACATTAATTATAAGACAAAAATGATTTTTTTTCCCTTAGAGGTTTATAAATATATATATACAGCTATATAAGGAAAACAATCAAGAGCAACCTTTGACTCAGCTGTGCTGTGCATACACCTTTGCTTTTGCTTGTTTTAGAGTAGTCATAGGAAATCAATAGGAATTTAGGGTTCTAAATAGAAGCTAAAAGCCCAGATAATTTCTTGAATCTTGGCCAAAAAGATTAAATGGCTTGTCAAAGATTGGCAGGAGATTCAAGGTCTAGATCCAGATTTTCTGATACCATTCACTTTAGTGATATAAGGCCATCAGTTTCCAGATGTTTTTTACTGTGATGCTTGTCACGCCTAACAAAACAAAGCTGTGTTTCAGTCCTTTCGTTCACTTCACGCAGAGGTGAGCTGTGTGCATTTTGGGGTAGGATTTGCTCTGGCACCAGTAGCAGCCTCACTTATTTATGGTTGCTGTCAAAACAACTCACTCCTATTAATTGTTTGATCATCCTTAGGAAAAGGCTAACAAAGCCTCAACTGCACATCTCTCAGAAGTGTATGAAAATAATTTAAATAAATTAAAAGCCCTCTGATAGGGTGAACTTAGGAAAAGGTTACAGAGTGAGAGACAGATCAGTCCCCAGAGATGTTTTTTGCAGATAATTTCATGGCAGTGGACATCAGTGAGATGCCTGCCAAGGCGATTCAGCTGCAACATTTAAACAATGTCATATAGAGAACAAAAGTGACTTTCACTAAGGCTACATCGCAGTTGGACTCCAAAGGTACTGAATTTGGCAGGATATTGTTCATGTGATAGCAGCTAATTCTGTTACAATTTATTAATTTTAATTTCTATGGCATTCTTTCACAAAATTCCCATTTCAGGTGAGTCTTTAGATACCCATGTCATGACAGCCCTTGGCTGAAAAGCTTAAAATTCAGGTAGGGAAAAGAGTCAAGGTTGAGGGAAAAGAGAGCAAAGTTTTGGGCTCTTTCTCTGCTTCCTCTCATACATCTTGTTGCATTCCTGGTCCACATCTCTGAGTTCACCTCTGCAGGGCTTCACCAGCTCTCTCAGGAAGCCCGTGGCCCAGCTGGGATCTGGTATGTACTTCACAATTTTTGTCCTCTTTTATTGTTTGCCTAGAGCACTTGTGACCAACAGAACACAAATTTATGGAATTATAGTCCCATGCAGCTAAAAGGATATATGTGACAGGAAAGGAACTGAAGCCAGGCTTATCTGGATACTTAACTCCCAAGACTCTGGGTATTCAAAGTGCCCCTCCACACAAGCAGGCACTGGGTTTTGAGTGGAAAGGAAAGAAGGGACAAGTTGGTGCATTTTTTGAATGCTCACAGTACTGAACAGGTCTATAGATTTTTGCCAAAAGATATGAAGGCATGTTTTTAGCCAAAGCAGTATCTGTGAAAGATTTGTTTAGATTGTTGATTTTTAGTTATTTATGCACTGCAGAGTCATACTCTCAAGTCACAAAATTGTAGTTTTAAGCTCTGATTAGGCTACTGAAACTTGTAATAAAGAGGGATAATGTATAAATAATGCATGTCATCCTACCTGTTATGAGATCACAGATAAATACTGTTTTGTCCTCAAATACAAGAAAGTTTTGGTCTTCAGACATTTCTTCAATAATGTTCTGTCATTAGTCAAATACTTTTGAACAACCTTGGCTCCCAAATTTCAGATATATGCTCTTAAAGCAGCTTATTTTATTGTGACTGATTCCTCTTTTGCCTAACCTCTAATATTCCTACTACTAGGGACAGGAAGCAATTGAGAAAACCTCAAGATGCGAATTGAAACTATCAGTAGGAGATTGGATTACGTTTAAATTTGAAGCTGGAATTCTCAAGATATTCATTATCAGCTAGTCTCAGGGATTTATTTTCAGCATGTTTACATTCATCACTTGTACAACTTTAAAAAGTGTTCGTGTTTGTGTTCATGCCTGACAAAGGACACGTTACATGGATGTGGAGGAATGTGTGTTATCTGTCTAGTATCAGACAGACTTATTTTTTCTTACTCTTAACTTTATCCTTAACAAATAGTTGGTTAATTTTAGTTAAAAAAACCCAAACAATCTTAATATTTGAAACCCACCACAGAGTAAATAGACATCTAATAGTCTTTCTATTCTCTAATTTCCTAGTTACAGTGGTAGTAAAAATACTGAGAGGTGAGATATACTGGTGTTGTCTATACATAAATGGGTTTCTGATTTGACCATGAGAAACAACATAATTTCACTTTTTTTTGTTATAAACTATTTAAGGACTTTTTTTCCCCAGACATAAAAATTTTTACTCTGTGCAGAAACTGAAGCAAGCTGCTCATTAATGCTTAATGAGCTTAATCATAGTTGTTGACCCAGCTGTCTCATTTAAGAAATGACAGTAGACTTTATTTATTGAGCCTCCACTGGAGTAAGTACAGTGAAATAGGAGGTAAAACCAAATGAAAAATAAATTTAATAAAAATAATACCAATAATAATAATAATAATGATGAAACTAACCGTTTTTAAATTATATGATTACTCTCCTCTGAAAAGGCAACATCTGAAGTAAAGTCTTTTTCTGAAAACACTTCTAGCATGTAGTTTCTTAGGTGTCTTGCTTTTAAAACAAAAGAGCTGATATTCAGAGTTGTTTTTTGTGTCAGTGTGAAATGTTCTCTTTCATCCTCTGAACTGCTGTAATTGCCAACTGTGTTACTTAATAAGCCCCAAACATTCTTGAATTTCCATTTATCTTATTACATTATGAAATAATTCCCTATGCCTGCTGGAGATGGTTTTCCAGCTAATCCCGGCTGCCCTGGCTGGGAATTGTTTCAAGTCTGGTTGGGCAGTGGCTAGCAGACCGGCCACTACCTCCTTGGTAGTTCAGAAGCTGCACAGAGCTGTTAGTGAGGCTCGACGAAGGTAAGAAGAAGGAGGCCTCGTGGCAAGATGGAGTTTATTGTCACATGCACCCCATGGTGCAGGCACTCACTCGTCCCAGGAGCGAGAGAGCAGGAGGCGGGCTCACTGCTTATCAGGGACTAGGGGAAGGGGGGTGGACACAAGAGGGAAAACCAATCAAGGGAATGGGGAGGGCACACAGCCAGCAAATAGGAAATGAGGGGTGGGGCATTCCCAGCCTGCTCCAATCCGGGACCGAGCCCCTCTCCGAAGCCTCTGGAATGAGGGGGGCAGGCTTCCCGGAGGGGGGCAGGCACTGGGAGGAGAGCAATGGATGATTGACAACATATTGCAACAGAGGGGAACAAAGGGAATTTCCCAGGCAGGAGATTGTACTAAATGGGAAGTACAGGGGGAACTTGGGAAAAACCATTACAGAACAATGATTATAAACTATAAGTAAAAACCAAAAACACACCGCTACAACATTAGTAGTACATTTTCCTCTTTTTCACTTTGCTTATTGTCTGGTTTGGCCCCTGTTGAAGGAAATATTCAATCTCATGGAGTTCCACTGGGAGCCGCACCTGAACTTAAGTACTTCACTGCATCATGGTGCTTTCCAGAATTAGGGTCTCTATGCTCTGCCAATCAAATATCTTAAGGAAACACAGAGTGGATTGGAGAAAGGACAGACAGAAGTGGAAGGGAAAGTGATCTCTCTGCCTATACAAGCATGTCCAACATGTGGGAATGATCATGGGGAGAAAATAATACAAAAGCATTCTGCTGTGGGTCAATGGGAAGCTTAAGTGAAGAACCTGAACAAGACAGCAACAGCTCAGATCAAGATTTCTGGTTTGTTATGTGTTTGAAAAGACTATGACTAGGATAGAAAAAATAAAATATTTGGTTTTAACGATAAGAAAAAGAAGAAGCAAAATCATTGTTTTCAACCTCTGTGAGCAGCTTCTTATTTGACAGACGCAGGAATCAATTTCTCTAAGTTATTGCAGTCCATCAGAAAACTCAGAGCTCATTTTGTGTAAAAAAAAGTCATTGAAATGAAATTATTGTCAGACAAATGTCTGGAGAAAAGATTTTCATCAGATATAGCTATGTGAAGAAAATGCCATGAAATTTTTGTTCAGATGTAAAGAAAGAAGTGTTTTTCTTTCAAATGTTCCCTGAGTTTTTTGACCTTTTCTGACTGTAGGCTTTTTCCAATAAAAGGAAAAAAAGGAAGAAAAAGGGACATGCAGGTTCAAACTGGTCTGTATAGAATGATCCTATTTTTTTCATAAAATAGCTCAGAAATATCCTAATATTTATTTCAAACTAATGAGAAAAATAGCTACAATTTTCATCCCACAGATTTTCAAAAGAAAGAGAAAGCTTTAATTCACCCCAAATTTGCATTTAATAAAAATAGAATATTTCAAGATAACATGAAAATTACATTAAAATTGCATGGAATATGTGTAAATGTTTAATTTTTAAAATTTCAAAATTGTTTGGTTTTTTTCTTGAACTTATGAAAATTGCCAGGTATAGTGGAATTTTACTGTATTTCATACAGTAAATTTACTATCTTAATGGAAAGAAAAATAAAGAATAACAATCTTACATTGCTTTAAGCCTTTGCTTATTTTTTTTTTCACTTGATAGGAAATTTTAAAATATCTGGTTTTTTCTTTTCATAGCACAACAAATAAATATTTTAGAATTTACCAAAATCAATATTTTTTATTATTATTACAAGTGAGTTCTTTAGAGGATCAAGTAGAGGATGTGATAACATACCAGTTTAGATCTCACATATTTTTATTAGTCTCTCAGAGTGTACCTGAAGAACCTTCCAGTGCATGGAGCAGACTGCTGAAAAATTCACATTAAACAAGTTTTGTGAGCCAAGACTTACATAAATCATAGAGAAATCATGTTTGTTTCCAAATGACAAAATGCCCCTGGACTTTCAAAAATTCATCTGCATTTTTTGAACTGGGGAGCAAAGATGAATCTAAAACTGAAAGGAAAACTGAAGAGTTAATTCATCCCAAAAGAAATTGTTTAACAGGTTGTATGAAGCTTATGTGAATTGAAATTGCTAAAATTTTGTTCCTGGTTCTACGTGCTTATCTGCAGAGCTCATTGCCCCCAGAATGTTCAAGGAAGTGTAACACCATGACTAAACGGTTGTTTAGTGAAGGAGTTTAATAAGAAGCAACAGCAGATCCATTTCTTAAGGAAAAAATGCATGGTAATTTATGGGATGGTTTAATAACTTTTCAAGTTCACTTTCAATGTTATTTCTAATGCTGTTATTTCCTTCTGCTTTGGTTTCAGATCTGTTTTTACAAGTGTACTGGACTCTGAAGCCAGCCCTATTTGAAGTTTTCAACTTTGTTTACTGATTAACAATGCCAGAAGCTGCAGCTGAAATTTTACTCATTTTAATTAGCTTTCTTCAGCCACTGCACAAATGAAGTATGAGTTTATTTAATGCGACAGTGTGTGTACAGAGCCAGAGATTTGACTTGTGCTCTTTAATATATTCCTTGAAGTTGCTTCACTTGGTGATTCATTTACATCAGTAAGCGAAAAGTCATCAATCTCATCTTCATTTGAAAGCCTTGCCATCCTTGCTAATGATATGCATGATTGGTCATCACAATAGAAATGTACCATAATTAAAGATAAAGTAGTAGGTTTAGGTTCCTTCCATATACAGTATTCCAGTACACTAAAAATATTCAGAATATAATAAATAATAATAAAAATAACAAATCAAGACTGGCTAAACATTTAATACTTTATTTCTTTTATAAGTGAAGGTCAGAGGATTAAAAAATGTAGCCAGTTATAGGAACATATCCCTCTACCCTTGATTCCAATTGCTTAAAATAAATGATGCTGCATCATATACCTAAAGAAGAAGAGTTATGGTAGTGACTCAAGTTTCAAACTACCTGATTATTATCTAGCTCAAAGCTCAGTACAGGCAATATTTTGTTACAAATATGACATTAACAAAAGAAAGGAAGGATACTTGTTGGCTTCATTGGTTTTGCCTGAGCAACAGAGAGATGAGGAACTGTGTGTGAAAGCTGCAAAGATAGATCCAGCACAGTGAAATGATTTGCTGCCTTTATAAAATTAACCAAGTAATTCAATGTTGAGTATCTTACGTAACAATTGTACTCTCATGCCATGGAAAGGAGGGAGGCGAGGAGAAAGGCCAATTCTCATTCCACGTGGGATAAAATTCACTTCTGATGGACCAAAATTTGCACCCAGTGAGCATGAGAGCCCATGTCCCTGTGTCCATGTCAAAAGCAGAGGTTCTCCTTTTGGTTTGGAGCAAAATAAAAGATTGCTGAAGTGGTAACTTTGCAACATAGAACAATTTGGGTTGAAAGGGACCTTTAAAGATTATCTAGTTGCAACTCCCCTGCTATGGGCAGGGACACTTTCTACTAGACCAGGTTGCTCAAAGCCTAATTCAACGTGTGTGTCATACACAACTTTTCTAGTAAACAAGTTCCAGTGCTCCACCATCCTCATTGTAAAAAATGTTTTTATCACATCCAATCTAAATCTACCCTTTTTAAGTTTTAGACTCTTGCCACTTGCCTTGCCGCTACAGACCCTGGCAAAAAGTCTTCATCTTTCTTATAAATTCTGTTAAAATACTGAAAGCCTGAAATAAGGTGTTCCAGGAACCTCCTGCTCTTCATACTGAACAGCCCCAGCTCTCTCAACCTTTCTTCACAGGAGAGGTTTTGCAACCCTCTGATACCATTCATGGCCCTCCTCCTGGACTCCCTCCAACAGGTCCATGTCTGTCTTTTACTGAGGACCCTGGAGCTGGAGGCAGAATTCCAAATGGGATCTCACAAGAACAGAGCAGGGTGAGAGAACTCCCTCCTTCAGCCTGCTGGCCACGCTTCTATTCATGTTTGCATCCATGCAGACACATAGCTAAGGTAGACATTTTCTTTGTGTAGCAGATGTTTTGCAAAATTTGTTGCAAATGACAGATGCAGCAAATATTTTTGGACTGGAAAAGGACACTGGAGGGAAAAATCCACTTTCAATCAGTGTAGACCACACACTTTTTTTTTTTTTTTCCCAAACAGATCTGAGATTTCTCTCTTTTAGAAAGTATTGCATTGCAGCTTCAGAAAATGAAAACCTCAGGGTTTTGGAGTGTTTATTTAGGGTAAAGGTACAGGCAGATTCACTCAAAACTCTTGACAATTTTGGGTCTGTCACATGACACTTGAGAGAGAGTGTATTCACTGATGAATGACCTTGTGGCTGTCCTCAGCCAGCTGGAACCATGCTTTCCCATCCGTGGCATGTATTAGAGTGTGCACCACAGCTGTTCTCCATCAGAAGCTAAGTGCAGTCCTTTCAGAAAGCTGTTGGCAATTAATTGTGTCCCTTTCTGAATTTGTCTCTATTTATGGGTTTTATAGGGAAGAAAAGGCTGCAGCAGAGAGCTAGAAGTAGAGAATCTGGGGAATTTTGTTGTTGTTCACAGGTTGCA
Organism: Acrocephalus scirpaceus scirpaceus; assembly: GCA_910950805.1. Classification (NCBI taxonomy): domain Eukaryota; kingdom Metazoa; phylum Chordata; class Aves; order Passeriformes; family Sylviidae; genus Acrocephalus; species Acrocephalus scirpaceus. The sequence goes on along the minus strand of OU383775.1, from coordinate 106,692,307 downwards.
GATGGATAAACACTTCTGAAAGCAGAGAGAAATAAAGAAATACAGGACCAAGGTCAAATCATACCCCAGCATTTAATAGAATTTCCAGGCCTGGCTGGCATATTTTCTAACACAATAATTCAGCTAGGTGTTGTCAATTGTTGAAGTAAGTCCTCAGTATAAATACAGCGAGGTATAGAGATACATACTGGATTTTTCTTCCCCTTCAGTACACTTTAAAAGTACTTGGCAGAGTCAGAAAGTTGCTTTCTGCTTTTAGGTATTGGCTGTATTCTGCTCCTTGTACCTATTCTTCCTTAAAGTCATGCCATTATCACAACTCTGTAATTCCTATTGTCTGTTTTGTTTATGGAATGTAGGAATATACACTTAATTTCCTTTAGAATGTAATAAAGAGGCAATGGTGTTTGCCCAGTGATTAAGGCATGCATCAAATCTGTGGGAAACTCTTTCAGGTTCAGAAATTTCTTTTCAGCTGGACTGGGCTCAGCTAGACTCAGCCATTCTCTCCCCTGGGAATATTACTGGACCATTCACTGTGGCAGGCTGTGTCTGTTTAATCTTCCCTGCTCAAGCTGGTTTATGTTATGAAAGTAATGAGGTATGCACCAAACAGAAGTTGGGGACTTACCTTTCCATATTGTTAACCAATGCCTTAAATACTGAAAAGTTGAATTTTTACTGTCCATTTAGAGAGTGTCCAATTACTCAGTACAGAGTGGGGCAGGTTCATTACAAGTATTGAGTCTGAGTAGCCCATGGGTAGTTTATATAAAAGTTGTTAAAGCCAAAGTTAAAACCTCTAAACTGAGGATGAAGAGGCATCTTGAACTCAGCTTACACAGCCCCACATAAGCCATTCGTAAGGTTTAAGCCTTGTGTGTTCTTCACCTCTGCTTCTTCTCAGAGACAGCATGATTATTTTAGGTGCCAGGAGAAGTTTAATGATTGTAAATACAAGTGGAGAGAGGTTCCTGAAGATTTCCTCTCACTCAGAGTGAATTTAGACACTTTATTTGGAGCTCTGTATTCTGGAAATGGCAGAGTGCTTAAGTACAACTCATTTCAATTGTGATCCTGGGTTCTCTTGTTCGTCAAGACCTAAGAACTCCTGCTGAGACTAATTTAATACAGCACTGATTTTTGTGGTCCAAAGAGGACATCTTTTGGGCTCACTTACTCTATTGTACTCTGCAAGACAGAACAAAAACTCTCACAGACTCCAACTACAGCTGTTTTAGCCCTTGGATAGAACTCTATTGATAAAGTTGACCAATTACAAAGTTTACACAAGAACTGATAGATCCATTTTAATATGAAATCATTTTTTAATATTGTTATTAATAAACTTAAGATATATAACTAAAATATAGTCATGACAGTGTTAAAATTGTTCTATCAATAAATGTTTGCCCTTACATGTTAGAGTAGTTCTGGAAATATTATGTCCGAACTGCGTGCTTCAACTGGAAAAGATACAGATGGTAATTAACAAAAATAATTAGTTTAGATGGGGTCCTTACCTGGGAAACAATAAAAGGAATTTATTGACACTTTTTTCATTTGAATAGGAGTTGAACAAGAGATAAACTTTTTAAATAAGGGATTTTACAGTGCCATAGGAGACACAGAAAAGTTAATTTCAGTGCACCTGTTTACTCTGACCTTGTTTTCCAAGACCACAGGGATGTACAAAGAGACTGATGATAAAATTTTAGAATTTCATGGAGAGCTCCTTCCACAAAAATCTAGGACAATCCATAGTGACATAATACCAGAAGCACTAAAAATAAAACAAATAATCAATAAAGGATTAAAGAAAATATGTGATAGCATATCAAAGTTATGACTAATATACAAAAATGGAAACTAAAACCAATGAATAGTGGTAGTCTTTTATTTAAATGTAATGATGATTAAAAGGAATGAAGGACACTAGTTATGTCTATCCACAGTATGGAAATTTCTGTGCTTTTCTGAAGATTGTTTGATTATGCAATCTGCCTGACCAACTCATCTATGTTAACATTACCTCACTGAGCATTTAACTGGTATCTGCTTAGGAAAGAAATAGGAAATTATTATGCTTCTTTGGATTTCCTACTATATTCCTACTATCCTCCTTAATTGTAGATATTGTATACAACAACGGACAAATATAGATCAAGATCCTGCAATGCTTCAATACAGAACTATCATGTCATTTCAGCTTGTGAAATCAAGGAGGGAGGAAGGTCTCCTCAAAAGCCCTAAAGCCTTCTTTCCAAATCCTCCTTGGATGAATTCAGTCTATGCCATGTTCCACAGTTACTGGTGAACATAGGTTTCTTTTCCATTGAAACGCAGAGCTGGAAAGAGTCTAAAGAGACATTTAATCTTTTCATCCCCTTCTTCCAACCCTGGCAATGAGACAACATTCTCTATATGCACATCATGCTTAAAAACCTCCAGTGGCAGATTCAAAAAGGATCACTGGCTTACCAGTTCCAGTATTTAACTGTCTTTACAGTAAAAAGGATTTTCTTAATATTTGATCTGTATCTTATGTACAAATTAAGCTGATTACTCCATCAGTACTGACGACAAGCAACAACTATCCTGTTTTACAGTAGTCTTTTACATATAGGCTGACCTGAGCAGGAATTAATTGAGAGAAGTCCCTTGGTGTGGTTTCTATAGAAAACAGACCAGATGATCACAAAAGTCCCTTCTGGATTTATAAGTGTGAGAATCAAATATGTGTCCTGAGCAAAAATATCAAGTCATTCTGCTTTCTTTTTGGAGACAAACACGGTAGTGTTTCATTTGACAGAAATATCCCATTCTTTTCTCCACTCACGCATTCTGGGAACATTCCCATTATATTTGCAGAAAATTGCAAATTTGTTTTCAGTGTGAATGACAAGTAATAAAATTAAACTATATTGTACTGTACTAGGTCACACATGGGAGCTGGAGTTTGTTTATTACCAGTTTCTCTGTTTTTCCCTTTCTTAGAAGATAGCTCATTATTTCTTACAAGATCGGTTATTTGAAATCTATAGAGTTGGCTGTAAGTGTGTGCTGTTTACCATTCCACACATCAGTCCCTTTCCTCCCTTCCCAAATATATAATTACATTTTTTTATAGATGCTTTGGTACATTTTAAAAGGCATGTCAGTTTCTTTTTTGAAGACTCTTGGAAGCAAAGTGGGACACTTTGATGTTCATTTGCACACCATACCCAAACTAAAGTTTTGTTGTAGAGGATTTTTGCTTTGGTTTTTTTCTGCTTTTGTTTTCTCAGTTCTGGAAAGAAATGGGAAGATTGGAGACTGTATACTTTTGCAATTAACTCTTTTCTGGGGATCCTATGAAAATTGAAAAAATCCAGGGGAGCACAAAGGGGCCTTAACCCCTTGTCTTTGTTCTCTGGATAATCTGGATATTGTCTTAAATTAGAAATAATGCAGCCACTAGGACAGCTTAGAGTATCTGTAAGCATGAGACAAACACACAGCTTCCTCTCTGAGACGCACGGACTTATCATAGTCCCACAAGGACTGTGATGCAGAGGTTGTACTCTAAATGATCTGCTGCTTTTTCTTGGATGTCCAGGTTGGCGGTGAAATACTTTCATTTTCCAGGTGAAGACCATAAACAGTCCTGGTCAGGACTCAGATCATTCACCAGCCCAAACATTAACCTTGTTTGCACTGGGTCATCTGGCACAAACTGGGGGTTTTCCTAATATAGCACTCTCAGCTTAAGCTTTTTATCCTTTATATTCTGTCCTAACAGAAAATCTAAGATTTTCTTCTATTATACATTTCTAATGACAACAGGTAGTTACTATTAAATTTGTATTTTTTGTTTTCTATGTAAATACACACATATTTTTAAATAATATAAAAATATTACTGTGACTTCTGTAACTGTAAAATATACCTATCCTTATTTCTATGTCAAAATAGAAAACATTTGCCTTGAAATTTCTACTTATTTTTTGTTTCTTGTCAGAGTGGTTATTTTTATTAGGTTTTTTATTTCTTTCTACATGCTGCTTTTCTTTATGCCCAAGGACTTTCCTGTGATAGGAGTAGTTTTAAGGAAATTTTGAAAAGGAAATAGGATAGAACTATCTTGGATTCATTCTGTAGTTTTGGACTCCCTTTAGGGAAAATAAGATATACATTTCAGTTTCTGGTGTTAAATAGCAGTGTTATAAACTCTAATGAAGTGGAAGTGAATTATGTTCTCAATGATCTAAGAGGGAAACCTGAATTCCCATATCTGTATAAACAATAAAATGTCAGGAAAATAGACCAACAAAGTATCTGTTCCATCTTTAGTGTTTTTGTATTACATGTTTCATAAAGCACAGCTATGGAGAAAATTAAGAAAATCAAATAAACTAGTAATTTACAGTAGATGATGAGCTACTGTCCTTTTCTCCTTTCAAAATGTCAATTTTAAATCCTTGCCTGAATGAAAGAAATATATGGCAAGGATTACATATATTCTCATGGACACAGCTGAATATTTGATTTTTTTTCTTGTCTTCCTTCACTATTTCCTATTATTGCTGAATATTTCAAATAGTAAGGAGGTCAAAGACTATTGCAGAAGTTGCAAGTGCCTCCAATTCAATTCAAAAAAACCCATATACTTCAGAATCAAAGTAGGTTGCACCTCTAGAGTTATTGTGGAAACCAAAACATTTTTGGCCTTCAAGGAAAAACAATTATGAGCTGCAAAAAAATGGTTAATTATATTTTAACATAACTTTACCTTGAGGTGAATTTTTACACTTCTAGAGCAATACAGGTTTCAATAAATAAATTTGGCTGGCAGCCGTAGAAATGAGGTCATTTGGGCTACCAGTAAACAGTATTGTTCCTAAGCTCAATGAGTTTTCTATTACTTATTAAGAGGCACTGATGCAAACTCCTTGCGGGGGAAACTTATAATACAGTATATTAAAGATAAAGCCTTTTTAAAGTAACAGAGATTTTAATTTTTGGGGGGGGGGGTTGTTCATATTCTAGGTATTTTTTATTTTTACACGCAATTAAAGAGCCTGACAACTTGCTGAAGGATTTTCTGTGCATAAGTCTAAAACAATAGTCTTGATTTTGTCTAACAAAAGTGAAATCCCTTAGTTTTATGCTCTGTTTTGGTCTCTTTTCAAGATTTCTCTGATTTTTAACCTTTCCATTATTTCTAACTTTTATAGAGTAGTCCTCTAATAACAGTGTCACACAGTGTCTCAACCCTCATGGACAGTCTAGATCTAGGAGTTTTTTAAACATGGATCTCCAAGAGTAGACAGGATAGTATTATGTTGGAAGAAGTCCATTCGTCTCTTCAAACCCTAATTTTCTTTTTTGAATATTGTCTTCCAGGAATTTCTACATTTCTTCTGTGGAATCTGAGAAATATTCCTTGTTTTGAACCCCCAAAATACGAATAAAAGAATTTTTGATGCTAAAAGTTTGCATAAAGAGGTATATACAGCTCATCAAAAGATGACATGATACTTTCCTACAAAATAATTCCAATCAAAAATTATTTTTTAGCTATGGGTGAATATTTCAGTATCAGCTCCCTGAAAAACAGGATAATAGGATCTTTATCAACAGAAGTCCTATAAAACAAAGCTATTTAAATTTTTAAAGAGAAAATATGGTGTGACACTTGGGTCTATACATCATTGGCCTTCCTGTGTGTGGATAATATTTCAATATAACCTCTAATTTCTCATGAGATTTGGTGCTTTAGAACCTTAGAAGATTTGAAGGACTTTGATGATATGTTAGGGAAAAGTGAAAAGACTACAACTCTACTCCAACAGTTCTTACTTTTCAACTAAAAGAAAATCTGGTCACCTTCCTGTTAGGAGCAGCTGAGACCCATCAAACAACTGAAAACAATTTGCTCAGAGCTGGAGCTGTCATAGTCTATTAACGTAAAAAACAAATGAAGTGCTGCTTCTGACTTCAGCTCACCACTTCATACCAGCACTCTCCCATTTCACTTGACAGTTGTGGACACTGAAATAATACAAAACATAACCCAATCAACAGACTGTGAAGAATATGAAAGCTAAAGACAGATGTTCAAGAGCTATCATCACTTTTCAGCTTTAATTATATTGACATGGAACAAACAAGTGATAAATCAACTATTTTATAGTGCAATAAGCCTTATTCTACCTGTTAACCTAATGCCTCTTTGGGTGGCATATCCCAGGTACATGGAAGACCATGGAGTATTCTGCATGTAAGCAGTCAAAGAAACTAATTGTGTACTGAAATAACATTGAGATGCTCCTGGTTTTCAAGATAAACATCACATTCCAGAGGGCTTTTTTGGGTTTTATTCCTACACTGCTATCTCTTATAACTTTGAAGCCCTTATGTCATTCATTCTAAGTCCTGCAGAAAAGCAAAATGGATGAATGTTTGTGAATTATTTACTTTAGGTTTCAGTTTTATTGGCAATAATTGCCAATTACCCAACATGTTTTATGACAATCCATTATTCTCTGGGCCAGCTCATAAGGATAAAAGACAAGGTACTGCATTACTGCACAGAGTAGGACTTAGATGCCAGCATTTTTCTAAATGAAACTTCTTGAAATATCTTAAATTCAAGGATCTATTTTATCTTTATTGCTGTAAAAGGCTCTTTGACATTTTTGAAATCCATTTCCATAATTTCACTATGATTTATAAAGGCAAATTTTTCCTATGATATCCAGTTCATAGCTGAAGGATTCACAGCAGAAATACAGAAGTCTTTTTCTTTGAAAATTGCTTTTTCAGCTACATCCATACTGTGATGATCTCCTTTAAAGTCCAGTGAAAAGAAGAGTGGGATTTCAAGGGTGTTGTTGATTTCCAAGTTCCTCTGAGACTAAAGATCCTCCAAATGAAACTTCCAGGGAATCTTACGACAAGGAGCATGCTAAGTGCTGAAGAAGAATTTTAATGGTCCTCACTAGATCAATGAAAAAATTCTCTGCTGATCCAACCTGCCAGTTGAATTATACTTCACTGTGAAACTAAAAGCACAAAACAGGCTCCAAATCAAGTTATTGCCTCTCTGTTCATTGTTGCCCATTCTGTACTCTGTGCTTGTAGGCCTCCACTGCTTCAGGGAATGAAGGTGGGTAACAAATAACCTTTTTTTTAGCTCTATCCCCAAAAGATCAACCCAGAAAGCCACAGCAAAACCATAAATGAACCAAAACTGTTCCTGACTGATGGATTGCTTTGATTTCACAGAATTTCTGTTTGCAGTCCTGGTGAGCCCAGTCTTTCTGCTCCTGGTATTCCTTGACTCAAGTAGAGGGGATGTCCCAGTATGGGAGATAAAGGACAGAAAGCTGGATTTGAAAATCTTGGAGGCCTTTTCCAACTTTAATGATTCTATGAATGGACTGAGTAATCCCTTCCGTGTTTACTCAGTTTGCTCACAGCCTTTGGCATGCACTGTAGTCAGACCAAGGCAGAGTAATTTCAGAGTTTTATGTTTGTTCTATTAGTAGCTTACTATGAAATGCAAGCAATGAAGAGATGTACATAGATGGCAGATTTACACTAACTTTTAATGTTTATAGACTTAGATGACTTTTATGATAATGCTTCTCTGTTTGGTTTGGGGGCTTTTGTGTATTGAATATTTAATGATGTTTTAATTGTTGTTGGTTGTTCTGATTAGAGTTAATCCACGTGGCACCTACAGTGTGCTGGCAGGGGGCGCTTCATAAATGAAAATGGTCATTATTTCTCACTGTAAAATACCGAATCACTTACATTTAGGGAAATGGACTGAAATTTTACAGATGGGTTGTTTTATGAGTTCAGCAGAAAAAAAAAATACATTTAGCTTGTTAGGCAATACTGCAAAGTAACTATCTCCTTCATCACATATCTTTTTCCCAGTAGAATTGACTTAATCTGGAGAAGTTACAGTCTATGGAGACAGGAGACAGTTATAAAGGTACTATTTGTCCTACACCAAGTGAAGTCAGACGTAATTTTATACCATATGAACTCCTTGATCATGGGAACAACCAAAAAGTTGTACTTTGTGATCTTTGGCTGCCACACAAAACCCATAGGAATTGCTGCTACCTTTCAGACCACCCTCAGCATCTCCAAACCTGTGTATGAAGAGCGTGGTATATAGGCATGTTGAATCTACTGTATCAGGTCTAGGTCTCTCTGACTTCACCAATTTTCCTATCTGTCCCTTAACTTAAATATATTCCCTAAGAGCAGATTTTTTAATTGCTTTGGCTTACAAAGGTTTGGCCTCCTATATAGGTAATTGTATTTCAGAGTCATTATACGACAGTGCACGTATCTACTTATCTGGTTTCATTGTTTAGTAATATGACAACAAGAGCACTCAAGATTCTGGCAAATGACCTCTCCCTTACTTCTGCCAAACATTATTAATGTTGAAACAATGCTCAATTTCTGAGCCAATGTTAAATTTCATGTTCCTAATAAACATTTTCCTCTACAACAAGAAAATCGCTGCTGAAAACCATCTTCTCAGAGTGCTCTTACTGCTACTGTGAAATGCTAGACTGAAAAAGCTGTAAATCAACAGGCTGTCCTCAGCCTCAGACCAGCTGTTAGAGGAATTAGTCAGCACATGCTTATTTAATTTGTTCTACTCTTGTGCCTTGAGACTGACCTTCAGCAAATGCAGCCTATGAGGAGCAGGATTTGATAAATTCCTAGTGGCCTGAAATTCTTTGCCTCAAGACTAAATGGGCTGAGAATGTCACTATCTGGCCAGCATACAGCCATCCTTGATGTGAAAGGAAGACAGATGGGTGAAAAGCTTAGGGTTGAAGAGATCATCAGCTTTTAGATTATAAGAGATTGTCTGAAGTTGAACATTTCTGATGTACCTCATCAGTTGACAGTTTCATCAAGAAGACACAGGAAAATTTGTTAAACTACTCAATGTCCTCATAGCTGGGTCAGTCTTTCAGAATGTTTTGGAGATTCATTCTGAGGCCTTTGTTACACTTAAACTACATTGATGAGATCCTTAATTCATTTAGACATGACCTTGCAATAAATGTCTTACATTTTAGGTTAACCAGCATCCATCTGCAAGCAGTTATTGCCAAACTTGTGTCTGAAATGGTATAAAATCTTGAAAGTTGCTATAAATATGAGATTTCCCATCCACCATCTGGAAGACCCAAATCCATGTTTAGTATAAAATGTCATAATGACATTGAAATCTACTCCATCCTCAAAAGCTCAGTCATAATTTTAAAAACCTATTCCTAACATACAGCAACAGCTCTTTCTTGTCTTTCATTTCTAATTCTGCCCTCTTGTTTTCTCCTTTAATATGAGCTATTACATCCACACCCTCTAATTTGAGTCTGTTCTGATATGTAGCAAAGCAAAGAATATCACAGATTGTTGCATTTCTATATTTTTAATCAGAAGTGTGTGAAACAGGCAGATCATAAAGCTGGCTTTACATTGTTGATATTATTCTGATATAGTAATTTGCATTGAACTAAAATAATTTTTGTTTCATTGGTCTCTATGGTCAAAATGAAAGCAATAATTTAGCTAGGTAGCTTTTTGGTTTGTTTTTATTTTGGATAAAACTTAAATATATTCCCTAAGATCTTTTTAAAAAGTAGGAGTAGAAAACTCATAAAAAATAAAAACGCTATTAAATAAGTTGTAAATTAGAAAGTGATATGTGGAAGCAATAACTCAAATGGAAAGTTGGAGAAAATAATAACGCTATAATACTGGCAATGCAAAGGCTACAAAATGCAAAAAAGGGAGTTTAAGAATCTCAAAAAACTGTAACATATCTGCTGAAATACAACTGAATTTTTGAGAGGAAGGTATAGAGAGCTTACAATTACCAGGACTTAGAGGAAAGTAAAACTGATTCAATTGTTTAATTGTTCTGGTTTTTTGATGTCTTGCAAAGGATGCTTTTCTTTAATTATAGAAAACATTTTTCTTCTATCAAATAAAAAACAAACTTTGAAACAGGAATTTGTGAACCTTGCCTTTATAAACTGAAGCTGTTAATGTGTGGTTCTTGCTATTTATTTCAGAGCTAAATGCAGTAGATGTAAATGTAATGGTACGAAACCTTTGAAAGTAATTAAATCACATAGTAAGATTAGTTCAACCCTTAAGATAAAAGGGTTGAGGCTGCTTTCATGACAAAGAGCTGTGCATTTATAAAACCATAAAATCACTTGCTTAAATCATTAGTGTATTTAGCTGTTTCAGTGATAGATATTGGAATACATCACATCAGTCACCTCTTAGGACTTTGCATATACAACATCTGCTCTGTTCTCTTGTTCCAACAATTTCAGTTTCAAAGCAAAAATCTTAAAGATCTGTGAACAAAGAATAATTTTCTTTTTGTGCTATTTTTGCTCCTTTATGGTAATGCCTGATAAGGTTGTAGGGTTTAGTATTTTTTGTCAGTCAATCTTTTTTATTATTCATGTTTCATACAAAAAGATTCAGAGCTTAAATATACTTCAGTCTAATATTTGTGACTATTCATCATCTGATAGTTAGGAGCAGTTTGGAAGAGGTATGAGAAAAATAGATGTTTCTAGTTCCCCAAGTAATACAGCATTGTGATTATGATTGCTATTAAAATAAAGAAGACTAGTTGTTCATGGGCTTTGGCATTGTTAGAGTGATGGATGACAAAGACAGCACATGAGAAAAAATTGTCTAAAGATTCCTAGAACACGTGAATAATATAATCTCATTTTCAGAGAAAGAACATTATATTAAAATTGACTGTGTATATTTAAATTTCAAACAGTTGCACTCTTTCTCAGAGAGAAGGAGAGAAAAAAGACTGTGCAAATGAATTGAGGAGAGAGAATCTGGATTTATTTCTCTTCTATCTTTTATAGGAAAGAGTTAAATGCAAGTGCACTGCCTGTTTGCACCATCTAAGATCTGATAGGCAAGCTGGCATGGGAGAAGGAGAAAAGGAAGCAAGAAAAAAAAAAAAACCAAACCAACTTTTTGAAGTGAAGGAGTCCAAGATCAAGGACTAAATTCTAGTTTAGTCCAGTGTCTATAAAATTCTGGTCTGGAAACTCACATGCTTAGTCATAATGTAGACAAAATACCTGGGTGTCTTTGGAACACTTAGGCAATGCTGGGAAAACAATAGCCTCAGATTTCCCAAATAGTCCAGTCCTCAGATGTGTCAAGACATCAATATATATAATAAATTTTAAAGAAGCCAAGATATTGCCATCAAATCACTCTATATAAAAATGTGATTTTCCTTCTTTCTTTACAATAGGTCTGCACTGGAAACTAAATATCTTCAATATAAAAGTTCAATATTTGTCCCACTATAAAGGTTTACCTGAAAATTTTGACTGGAGTAGGGGGAACTATTAAGCTATTTTCTTAAATTCCATCTCATTGAGTGGTAGAAAAAACCTGACTCCATCAAAAAGAAAAATATTCCCCAGGAAAACTGAGTCTGAATATGTCTCCAATGTTACATTTAAAATAGTTTCCTTCATGCAAAGGTATAAAAACAACACTCTAAACACTTATCCAAAAATAACCTCTTAAAATTATAGCATCGTAGCATCATTTGGATTGGAAGAGACCTTTAAGATCATCCATTTCCAGCCCCTCCTGTCATGGGCAGAGAAACCTCCCACCAGACCAGGCTGCTCCAAGCTCTGTCCAACTTGACCTTGAACACTGCCAAGGATGGGATTCTCTAAGCAACCTGTTCCAGTGCCTGACCACCTTCACAGTAAATAACTTTTTCCATATATCCAGCCTAATTTTCCCTTCTTTCAGTCTGAACCCATACTCCTTGTCCTATCACTACAGCTCCTGAAGAGGATTCCTGTTCCATCTTCCCTGTAGCCCCCCCTCAGATATTGGAAGGCTGCCATGAGGCCCCAACACAACCTTCTCTTCTCTGGGCTGAACAGCCCCAGCTCTCTCAGCATGTCTTCACAGGGGAGGTGCTCCAGTCCCCTCACCAACTTCATGGCATCCTCTGGACTTGCTCCAATGGGTAACAGGACCCAGATCTGAATGCAGCACTCCAGGAGGGGTCTCATGAGAGCAGAGTAGAGAGGGAGAATCACTGTAAAAATATGCATGGGAAAGGAGGGACAAGGAGCTAAGAGTGAGACTCAAGACATTGGAGCTGAGATGCCTTTAAGCCATTCCTTCATCTTCGACATCCTTGCTTAGTTGTAGTAGCTTGTCATCAGGAAGGAACAATTCTCCAGAGCACAATTTCTCTCGAACTTAGCTCCTGTTGAAAGGGCATGGTGAACATTTGCACGCTAGCCTATGTAAATAATAACAGCCTGATGTCCAAGCAGCATCTTGTTCTGGCATAGCCTGACTCCAGACAATATCCTGAGCTCTGGTCAGTGTCCTGGCCTGGGCTTAGAAAACAGATTCAGTCCCACCTCTGTCTGTGGTTTACTGCCTGACTTTGGGCTTATCTCCCCTTGCTAGGTCTGTTTCCTCATACCTAAAATATGTTTGGAGGCAGCATTGAGTTCCCTGGGGAAAACTGTTCTGCCACGAAGAGCTGAGATCAGTTGTGCCAATGCTCAGGCTGTAAGTGGCAAGTACTCTGCTGACCTTGATAAGGGAAGGTCTTTTTCCTTCAGAAAAAACCAAGCCTGTATCTAATCCATGCCAGGCAGAAGTAGCAGGGCTCTTGTAGACCAAGCAGGCAGCGAGGTTAGAGTAAAGCAGTTGGCCACATTAGAAAGGCAGGAGTATGGAACTTTCTGCAATGCAGTTGCTACAGTTTCTGCTACTGTTAGCACCTGTCTCAGCAAGAGATTTTTCTGTGAATACTTTTCATGGGGTTTTTATGCATTCAGGAAGTAAAGATCAAGACTTCCATCACACTCCTGGTCTGAACCAGTCTCAGAGTTCTTCTATTCTTATTCCAGTCAGGAATTATCAACTTTTGAAATTGTTCATAATGAAGAAAAGACCTTTTAAAAAAGGACACAACATGAATAAATTATTTTTTCCTCCAAATTCCTTCTTTATTTTGAGGGAATTTGGAGTTTGAAATCCCAGAGGTTTTCAGAATACTAGAAGACGTTGACAAAACTGAAAAAAAAAAAATAGACTCAGGCTTGAATAAGATTTCCCCTCATCCCAGCATGCTATTGATATCTCCTGACACTTGCCACCCAAATGTCTTTGAAGGTTTGAGCCCCTTCCCATACAAACATAAAATATGAATACAAATCTCCTGTTGATATTTCTCACAAAACTCAAGCTCATCTTGGGGGCTGGATAAATGACAGAGCCTGATTATTCAAATAAACCTCAAATGAGGTATTTAGGATAAAGACTTAGAAATAATTCACCCTTAAGACAAATGCAGATCTTCTGTTAAAGCCAGCCAGGGCTGCATTTATTAGCAAGTATACATTCAGCTGTATTCACTGATATTGGTCACACTCAAACATGAGAGGTGAGAGGAAGTATAGAATATATTTTCTATTCAAGCTCGTCATGGCCAAAGAGATAGGTGCAAAAAAGCAAAGGCAGCAGAGTTACTACACAATGCTAGCCTTTCTGAGAACATCTCTTGAAGAGACTGAGAAAACCTGCCAGAGTGCTACACAAGTTTTGATGAAGGGAAGCACTCGGATAAGGACATTAAATCCAGGCTGATACCAGCATATGGAAGTTGAAGTCTTTTCTCATTATCTTGGCTGATTTTCTGCCAGGAGACACATCTGTTGGACTTCTGCAGGAGCCCTGTGGGAATATAAGCCTAGGCAGTCAGACCAGCCTGCTAAGTCATATTTATGTAACATTTTTAGGTAATTTCTCACATCAAGGGATGCATTGGCTCAGAAACATACTTGGGGCTCATGGAGGGTGGGGAAAAAATCTTGTGGGAAGTGTGTTTGCCATCTGATGGGTAACTATATAGACACCAGTGGAGAATTCTCCTCAAAAAAAAAGAGAATTGACTACTCCTCAGGATTACTTAGCAAGTTGCTCACATTACTTATTTAGAATGATAATTTCCCTGAGCTGTCAAAATCCCAGATTTAAGACATATGATTGAACTGCTGTTAGCAGCAATAATGGTTATGATAAACTAATGGCAGCTTCATGCAAATTTTTTAAGCTTTAAACATTGTAAAGTTTTAAAAGTTTAGGGCTTCTGTCATTTCAAGCCAACACTTCCACATTATTATCATATTTTTGGACTTAAAATCTTTTTTTAGTTTGAATACCCCTAGAGGGTTTCCTCTTTATACAGACAGGGGAAAGAACATGGTGTGATGACACAATGAATTATAGCCTTGTCTCTTACCTATTCACCCAGTTTCAGATATCTGGCTTGTTAAACTCCTGCTTTCCACACACATGTGCAGAACTCTCCAGGGCAACACCTCTAATATGACTTGATGCATTGCATATGTCAAGATGGGTTTTGTGTGTTTTTCTAAAAATTGATCCTGATTTTAATGAAAAATGAAGAAGAATATTGTGCTGCAAAAAAGTTGGCTTTATGTTAGCATTTCAGTTATCTTAATTGTAGTTGAGAAACCGAAATATGACTTCAGCTAAGTCCATTTTATGTCAGGGACAAATTCCTCATGGAGGAATATGAATTTCATAAGGAGTTGCATTCTGATGACTTCTCCAATTTAATACTGAAATTTTAAAACAAAAAAACCCATAACCACTACACCCCCAAGAAGTGACTTTTATAAAGAGCTCAGGATTTGTCCAGTTGCTGTAAAGACCAAAGAAACAAACAGACAGTCTGACAAAACCCCCAAACCTTACATGTAATTTTCATCTGCAATAGTTTAGAAGTTATGAAGTTTCTGTAAATTATTAATTAGTGGTATGCTCTCACCTGAATCTGCTGAGTAACAATATCTATTGGAGGAATATTCAGTTGTTCTCACTGAATTTTATATTTGGAATTTCTCTCTAAAGTCCAAATCTAATAAATGACCAGTAGCCTCTGCTGCTGAATCCCTGATAGATTTTTATGTCAATAAAACCCAGGCACAGTTTGGTGTGCATCAAAGTGTTTTGATGGATCAAGTGAGAACTAAGCCACCTTCTTTCCTGATAAAACTCCAAATAATGAATGTTCAGCAGCTTTCTACCAATAATGCATGGCAAAATGTAAGAACAGGAATTGTCATACAGTAATTTGACATTTCTGACACAAATGAATGCTTTGAATATACAGAGTTACTCCTTCAACTTTTTCACCTCATACATCTTGAAAATTTATATGCCTATATGTGCCTAACTTGTGAACAATTAATTGGTACATCCTTCATAGTAGAGAGTTTTTTTCTCTAGTCTTTTTTCCTTTGCATATATATACACGACATCTCATTATTAAGTACATTGGGAGCACTTATCTGCATGGAGGAAAGGTAGTGAATTTTTCCAAGCTGTAATGATAAGCTAAAAGTAAACCCTGCAAGGTAAAATCTATTTAAAATGTGGCAATTGGGGAAAATATGTCCCCCAAGCATAGCAAACACACTATCAAAGTGAGTTAGCTACCAATTAACTTCTACATTTTGCACAAAGGACATTAAATTCTAGGGTAAAAATAAAGCCAAATGATGTATGCCTGCTCTCTGTGAACAACAGATCATACAAAATGAGCTCCAGATGAGATGGTTTTTGTTGTGTTTTCAGCATTCAGCTGCCTTTCTGGAAAATATTTGCTTTTCTGTTAAAAATGTACTATTTTTCCATGTAAATTCCTATCACTAGGCATATGGAAAAAGAGAAATTATAGGTCTAATGCAGTAAATTAAAATATGAGATCCTAGGCAGGTTCAGACACCATGATCCAGGACCAAAATAATCAATGAATAATCTCCCCATAAATTTAGATGTGCCTAAACTTCTCCAGCTGGAAACAGTTAGAGAAACAAAACATCCTACCAGAGACAAGAAACTGAATTTTCAGTTCCTGTGGCCTGGATCATGTCATCTCCACATGGGAAAATATTTTAGCTGGTCTGTATTTCACCTCACAGTCAGCAGGATCATGTATATTTCAGGAAACAAAACAAAACAAACACATGAAAAACCACACACACACACAGAAAACATGTAGTTCCCAAAAGAATTCTTTGGCAGAATTACGTCCTTGGAGTATGTTATATCTTAAATCCAAATATGAAGTAGTTGACTTCTATCTTACAATTGCTGAAGTGCTACCTTATATAAGCTGGGGTTTTTTTGTGTGTGTGTAACATAAATTTCTCTGGGTTTAAAAGCATCTAAATTTGTTGCAATTCTATAGAAATATTTTCTTTGACATGGGTGACTGATTTCACAGAAGCACAATACAGGGAATGGATTAAGCTGGAAGGGACCACTGGAGGTCATCTAGTCCCTCCTCAAGCATGGTCTGCCCAAGAGCACATTGCTCAGGATTGTGTCCAGACAACTTTTGAGTATCTCCAGGGAAGGTGACACCACAACCTCTCTCAAGTTCCCCAAATAAGTGCATTACTTCAAACACCTGCTTTATCAATTGTAAATGTGTTTGACTTCACTATTGTCCCTATTTTTCTATCTTGAGATCATCAGAAGATATTGTAAGGACCCTCCATTAGAGCATCACTGCATTGCTCTTATGCCTTCAACAGGTAGGTCTTATACCCTGTTCTGTAAAACTGAATACTTCTAACTTTTTTAGGTATCTTCTCATTTCAAAATTCTTTTCCAGTGTTTTTGTCAACTTCATACCCCAGCTTTCAAAGTTATATTTGTGAGAAGCTTCCAAATATTTCATTTTGCCTCCTGAAGATATCCAGGTAGATACAATACTGTAGAATTAGTTCTATTCCTACATAAGATACCTGCACAGTGACACTGTATATATATATGCATATATATGTGTATATATATGTGTATATATGTATATATACAATATATATGCACATGTATTCATGTATATATACACACATTATATTGCACACCTATATACAGTATATATACCCATAGTATGCATAAACATATTGCAGTATACATTTGCACATATATATACAATATATATATGCACAGGTATGCATATATATATGTATATATACACACACAGAGTAAAGCAGCAGAAAATCAGGAAGAAGAAAAGATTGAAAATCCTCTTGAAAACATGATGGGAAGGTCAATACTGCCTCTTCACCTTGTTTTTTATGACTTCTAGGAACCACAACAATACCCTCATTCCATGGCTGCAGTGCCAGTCAACAGGCAGTCTTTTCTCACCCTGGAACACCCTCAGCCTGTGGCACACTATTAGGAGATAGAAGAGTATCTCAGTTCATAAGAAATATGAACAGTCTATGTAAATGTTCTAAGGAGGAAGAATCTTGAGAAAAAATCAAAGGAATAAATCAATGAAGACCAGTTCTTGGAATGCAACTACATAAATATTATAAGGTGCACTTAAACATGCATGTAATCCTGAGGTATACATCTGATTTTATCCATAAAGAAAAGAGTATTTGGAAGAATATTTGGCTAAGTGCTTCACCTGAAGGCTATGTCTCAGCTCCACTGACTTCCACAGGGATGAGATTACTGCAGACTTAAATGTTCTTTTGTTTTGAAAACCTGCAGGAAAAAACTTTCAAGACTGCAGCAAGGACCCAGTTGAAGGATCCAATGAGCTTAAAAAGACCTCCTGACTTCCCTGTGTGATCAGACATTATGAAATAGAAGATTCAGATATGTTTCAATGCATTTTCTAAATCCATCCAAAATACATTTTATCTGTTAGAGTCTAATTTTGGATATTTTTACTATGGCAATTTATACAATACCATACTAAATGGATGGAATGTCATTCCTCAAGGATCAGTACATTGGCTCTCATTGTATAATAGCATTTTCAGTAGCATGAACAGTGGGATTGACTGCACCCTAAGCAAATCTACTAATGGGACCCAGCTGTGGCCAACACTCTAGAAAGAAGGAATCCTGTCCAGAGGGAACTTGAAAGAATCAAATGTGTTGCATAAAAATGTTAAAACATTGACAGAAATACAGGAGAGAAAGACTACTTGTGAAAGAGGGAAGAGAGCCAGGGAATTTATGAGCAAGCACTATATGAATTTAGTAATTTTTCCAAAGGATTGTGGTGGTGTGGATTTTTTTAGCAGATCATTGCGGCCATACAAAATCCTCACTACTGTGCTTGTACACAGAGGTCACGGTGTTTTTTTCTGTAGCTTGAAATGAAATGTAACTTTTGTCAGTAGATTTCTAGAGAAAATACTTTCACTTATCAGTTCAGTCATTTCCATACCTATTTAAAAATGTAAGTTAATGTTTACAGCTTATGTTCTACTTAACAGACTTGTTCAAGTGAATAATTGTGTGAGGCAAACATGAAAGGACATGGTAAAAAAACATTTCCTATTTTGAAATTGGAAGAGACATTAAAAGAAAAAAAAATCAAAGTAATGTCCCCGCTTAGGCCTATTTAATAAACATTAGCCTGACATTTATTTAAAAGTAGAAACTCAGGATCTGTCGCATTGAGTCAGGAAAACAAACTGTCTGCTCATTCCTATTCTTGCATGTTTCATAAAAATGTAGAAGTTTATTTGTGAATAACAGTAAAATCTTTCATGAACATTTTCTTACTGATTCTTAGGTATATCTATTCTATTCTTAGGTGTATCTATTTCCTGACTCTGAGACCTAATCTATTCCCCACATTTGTCCTTGATTATTTCTTTCTAAACTGGTAAATACATGCAGAAATTGGACAAAAGTAATGTTTAACCAGCTTCTTTTGGAGATAAGGAGATATAATGTTGGATGTCTGTTAATGATGTATGGTTTTTTCTGTTTTGCTGAGACATTCAGTAGGAGTGATGGCATGACTGTATTGCTTCTCGATTGCACTGAAGTGTAAACATAGAAGTACTTTTCTGCAATGGAATTATTTCAGATTTTTATAGGAGTGCTCATGTAATTATTTTCTCATCAGGGAGACCTTTGCTATTTTGGACTGTTTTGTTTGATGCTATAATGTATCTATCATTAACTTCATAGCAAAATAAAAACATGAAGGTTAACGAAGGCAATGATTATAATAAATTCATCTTTACAAGTCTCCTGATCAAGGAGCTCAGGACTTTACTATATCATACTTATAATTTGCAAAGTCCCAGTTCTTTATGTTTAAATTTCTTCTGAGGATCCACTTTTGCATGATAAATTGTGTGTATCTGCTTGAGAGATGGATTTAGATCAAACTCAATTTGCCGTGTATTTTAAGGGTGGAATGGTCGCACCAATGACTTTTAAGATGCAGTTATTCAGGTGAGGAGTAATCGAGGCATGTTTGTGTAACCAGAGTCAGGAGATTGAAGCAAGAATGCCAAATACATCTGGAAAGTAAAAGAATCATGGAATTTTTAAGGTTGGAAAAGACCTCTAAGAGCATCGAATCCAACCACTATTTTTACCATATCTCTAAGCATAAAATCTGCACATAGTTTGAATGTTTACAGAGAAGGTGATTCCACTGCTTCCTTGGGCAGTCTTTTCCAATGCCTGACTGCCCTTTCAGTTAAGAAATTTTTCCTACTATCAAACCTAAACCTCCCCTGATGCAAAGTGAAGTTGTGTCCTCTTGTCCCATCACTTGTTACCTGGTAAAAAAGACTGACCCCCAGCTGGCTAAAGTTTCCTTTCAGGGAGTTGTAGAGGGTCTCTCCTGAGCCTCCTTTTGTCCAAACAATCTCATTTTCCTCAGCTTCTCTCATAAGACTTGTGCTTTCTATAGGGCGTGTGCTTAGGAGAAATTCCCCCAGAGAGGGATGGCAAGAGTTTTTTATATACCTATATATTATTTCTTTGAGGTCAGATGCAGATTGAAAGAAAGCACTCTAACAACACTGGTAAGATGGAAATTATTTTATTCACAGATGCAGATGGACAGAAAACCATCTTCCCACAATCTGAGCTGGCCACACTTGTGGTGTGTGTGTCTAAAATATTTTCCCTAACTTCACATGTTTTGCCTCTAAGTGGTATTTCAGTAAAACCATTATTTTTAATATGCACAAGTGTGTTAGTTTATAACACTTGTGTTTGCAGAAATAAACTGGAAATCAAAATGCTACTGATAATTACTCAATGTGAAAATTAACAGATTATCTTTCTCCTAATACCCCTTAACATATATTTTTTTAATTGACTATGATATGGAAGAAAAGCACTGTATACAATTCTGATAGAAGACACAAGTGATTTAATCTAATCAAATTGATTTAATTTGCACTCAATGTAAGTATATTCAAAAGTAGGTCCATACCTAAAGTTCCTGACACTGAAAAAAAAAAAAAATGAGGAAACTAGTAGAATTAGTTGGACTAAAGGGGTCAGGAACTAAAACACAATAGAGACTTGGAATTTTAGAAATTCAGTGACAAAAACATCCCACATTAAAGTAGGAAATACATGAGTCTATAGCTTAAATAGTGTAAACAAATCCCATTAAATGATAAATTTTCAGATAAAAAGGATGTGATAAAACTAGTGTTCCAAGACATGACACCTAGAGGGTAGAAAAAAGTTTCCAAAGGCAATTTCAGATAGACTTGTAAAACTATTAAAATAAATAGTAAAAGTCTCATTCTACAAAAAAAGAAAAAAGGGTAAGAAAATGAGGAAATAAGTAGAATCAAGAGAGAATCAAAACTAACAAGGCTGAATATGTTCAAGTGTGGAGGGACTGGATAATTTCTAAAATTTCTGAAACAGCTGGGACATGAAATTACAGGTCTGGGAGCAAGCATTTGGGTTAAATCCAGCAAGATAAATGTGACACCTTATTTAAGAATAGGAAATTAACACCTATACTTAAGAACAGAGGAGAGGAAGGTGATCTAACCCACTGCAAGGCTGTTAATCTAATATCAACAGTATCAAAGGATTTAGAATTCTTTCTTTAAAAAAACACAGAAAGGATGGTAAGTGTAATATAAAATCATGCACAAATGTTAGCAAAAATAGATCATGCCACAGTGTCTTGGTTTGGAAAGACAGTTGTCTGCCAGGGAAAGCTAGAGCTTCCCTTGGAATGGAGAATGTAAAGTCCTTTCCCTCCAAATTATTATAATTTTGCAATTAGGGGCTTTCAGGCAAAGGTACAGGAATAGGAGCAACAGTTCTTTACTAGAAATATTAAAAAATACAAATGTAGTAATAAAAAAAAAAATCAAGCAAGCAAGCAAACAAAAATCCTGGAAAACCCTGACAGAGTCAGGGATATGACCTGACACCCTGTTGTTCAGGGTGTTGGAAGCAGTCCAAATAAATCCTGCTGGAGTAACAGATGTGGTTCTGTGGAGTAGAGATGATCCTGTAGAAAGTCCAGTGGTGGCGAGATGGGTCTGGTCTTCCTCTGGCAATCCAGCAGAAAAAACAGATGCCTGGTTTCCTGAGTCTCAGTTTTTATCCAGGTAGGAACAGTTGGCTCCCCTGCACTGGATGGAGCATCTCACAATGGGATGATGTAATGTGTCATGTCATTGGTGAGCCTTCATGGCCCATTAGCAGAAGATATCCCCGGAGGATGGACAGGTGGTGAAAGAAATAAGAAACACTGCCCCAGCTGGCTTTAATGGATAGCCCATCATCAGAAGGCATCCACACCCCTCCCCCGTGGAGTTACAAGAGATAAAGAAAAATAAACCCAACACATCTCCTCAACTGCTTTCAACAGATGAAACAGAATATACAATTTTTGGTTACACAACCCAAGACAAACAGTCTGTTGAAAGAGATTTCGTAGTTAAATGAAAAGATGGTGGCTCTAATACATGGGAATTTCAGCAAAGAATTTGATATGATGTTGAAAAGAAAAAGAAGTTAGTCTAGAATGTCAGGAGCAGTAAAATAGAGGGTATATGTTTAAATCACAGTAAACAGGGAAAATATTGAGTAAAAAGGAGTTATCAGTGGCATTTAAGGATTTCATTAGTTCCCACAGGAAAGAAGTGGGGGAGATACTGATAAAATTTAGTGATATTGAAATTTTTGGAGTCACAATTAATACAGAAGTATATTTTCTACAGTATTGAAAGGAAAAGATGAGAGATGGCACTGAGTACCAGAAAACCAAGGATGAGCTGAAATTCAGAAGTACAAAATACAAAGCCATGTACTTTTGAAATATAATAACAATTTTCCTTTGAACTGAGATTTCTTCAGGTGGTAATGACAGGGGGACAGACCTTGTAGAACTGACTGATCACAGGCCAGTATGATGTAGCCAACAGAGAAGGGCAAAGAACACCCTTGAACATCCCAAGTGAGATAATCTCTGTGTCCCATAGAAGCAAAACTCAGACTAGATTAAGTTCAGAGTAGAGTACAGAGGAATGACTATGAAATTAAGAACTTGTATTATGAAAGGAGACTGAAACAGCTTGGCTTGTTAACCTTGCAAAATGAAGGCTAAGTAAGGATTATACTTGCTTTCTGTAAATACATCAGTGATAATAAATATCCAAGAGGCAAAAGTCTACTTGGTGAAAGAATAAATAGAATTAAACTGGAACTGGAAAAAAAATATATTATGATGGAATTAAAAGAAGGTTTCTGAGAACAAGAGACTGGAAAAGTGTCCAATACAAGAGGGGCAAAAACCTTAATTAATTTTAAACTTTGATTAGTTTATGAAATGGGATGTGTAACAAAATTGCTTGTAAAAGCCGAAACTGAACTCATTAATCTATGAAGTCCTTTGCAGTTCCAAGTTTGTATTTGGGCTGAAGATGATGTGAGGTTTATGACATATGATAATAATCCATTTATATATTTAATGAGAACAATCACAGATGTATGGCCACATATCTGATGTCCTTTCTTTCAGTACATTGAAATAATTGGCCAAAAAAAATTAAAAGCAGCTTGGTTTGCTGAGTGCACACAATTTGTAATTTAGTCAGTGGTTTTTGCTTATTCATTATCATCATCTGACATTCTCTATCACAGAGAATTTTTTATGGACAAATGAGTTAAAGCAAGAATGACAATATGCAAAAGAGATCAGAAAATAGAAGGCCTTTTTCTTCCTCTCTTTTATTGTTTGGTTAAGGAGCGTGTCACTGTGATCAGCACCCTTGATAAAGTATGTAAATGTTTAGAGCCTGTTATTCCTGGTCTATTACTTGCATAGTCTTATCGTAACAGAAGTCTGATAGAAAGTGATGGGGATCAGTTCCCAGGAGGAGAAAGCTTAGAATGACTTTTTGGTTCAAATAGCACCATGACATTGTTAGTTCTGGCTTGATAACTCTGATGTGGGTTTTACCTTCAGTTCATTGAGGTATCTCCAACCTTGTATTCTCTTTTATAATAACTCTAAAGACTCTAAATTGTGCTTTTAAACAATGTCTTTATCTAAGGTGGTCTAAAGATTATTATATTTCTATATAATATTCCTATGCTTTCAAGTTGCTATTTAAAAAGTAAAGCAGGTTTGTGTCAAAAGGGAAACTTTTCCAGTTCAAGTGATTTCAACCAAACAGGGCTCAAAGTAGTTTATTTATTTATTAATTGCACAAAACGAACACACCTTCAGTGAACTATACATTTAAGTATTGACAATGCAACCTATAAACTGCAATACTAGACACTGTCAAAGTTGTTAAATATCCAACTATAAAATCCTAAACATTCTTCTAATCTCAAAGCATTTTATATAAATTGTGCTCAAATACACGCAGGCTAATATTTATATGCACACACTCACATCCCTCACAAATTGTGTGGGTTTTGGGCACACAAACCCTCTCCAGGATTCACAGCCCTTACTTGCTGCCCCCTTCTGTGGGAGCTGCAGATGCTCCAGCTGTGCATGTTTCGACGCTGCTTGCTGCAACCCCTGATGTAGATGTGGGGAAGAAATCCCCACTAGGTCAGAGGTGCACACCCAAAGAGTCCCCTGTTCCCTCCCCCAGGTGTTCTGTCTCATCAAGGGGCTAGTTCCTTAGAAAACCCCAGGAAGGATGCTCAGCCTGGTTTGGGCAGGATGGTGATGCCATGCAAACACTTCTGGCAGGACTAAAACAGATTTTGACAGCTTTTCTATTTCTGTCTGTCTCTTACTCCCTGTTGTTCCCTATAAATTGTATTTTTAATATGGTTTTTTCAATCTGATTGTTTTTTTCCAAAAGTACTTTTGCAATTCAATTGGATAATGGTAATTTTCCTGGTTAGCTTTGCTGTTCTGGAGCAAATGGCACTCAGACACTTTGGGGCATTTCAGCTACAGACATTGACTGCTGCACTCAAATTCCTGCCTAACCATAATTTTTTAACCAAGTTGTGTTCCCTTGGAAGCTCCCCCAGAGACTGTAATTGCAATGCTAAATCATAAACCCCTCCTTAATGAGTGTCTGTCATAAGCAGACAGCCTGAATTTTATAATAGAGTTGAGTACAAACCAAGAATATTAGGTGTATCATGCTATTCTGAATTCTAGAAATGAATGTCACAAACAATCAGGCAAAATATTACGGCTGAAATGGAGTTGCTTCTATAAAAGTCTGAAAAACAAATAATCTGTTAGACAAGTATTGGAGTTCAAAATGTGGAAAGGCAGAGCACCATTTTCTTCAGTAGTTTTCACTTGAAATTCTGTGACAGGAGAATTTACCCATCACTCAGTCAATAAGTCAAAAATGACTTATGTTTACTGGTGAAAAGTCTGACAAAAGTATGCTCTTTAAATTAGGTCCTTTTTATGATTCAGGTTAAGCATACAGAATCTAATCTGCACTTTTCAAATCTTCATAATACTGTTTATAAAGAGCAAAGCAAAACAAAACCAAAAAACCCTAATGGAGAATCATAAAAAAGTTTACTAGAGTTTATTATTTCTTTCTTTTTTTTTTCTTTTTAATTGAAAATTCTTCTTGGACTTTCAAACTATGACAAAGAGTGATCCTGAAGGATCACATAAGAGAATGTTTAATGTTACAGAGTCATGACTCCTTATTTTACTATATTTAGACTTCTATAGGAAGTTCATGTTAGAGTACAGAAGATACCTAAACTGTATGTGGTATGGCACTTAGGAACAAATTAAGTATCTAACTAGTCAGCACAGTAATCTCTAGCAGAGGAACACATTCATGCTTTGGAAGATTAACCTACTCCCACACACTTGTTTATTAAGACCAGCTAATTTCTTCCCCTAGAAATATTCCCCACTACTGGTACTGAAGAGATAAGAGATTGAGCTAGTGCTTTTCAAGGAGTTACTTGTTTTCCCTAGAATTTGTGAGTCATTTCTATGTTGTACACTTTTGCCTACAACAGAATTGGTAACAGCCATCCAATTTAGCCCCTGGGATGAGCCAGACAACTAAGCTTTCTCTTCTGCAAAGAGTTGTAGAAACTAGTGCCAGAACCTTTCTTGTTTCTTCTTTGTTTAGCAGACCATCCGTTTTCTGTGCCAGATACAGAAAATCAGGACAATGAGATTTTTCTTCTCTTATGTCCAGTCCTTCAGTGCTCAGTCAAGTCCTGTTGTCTTTTTATATAAGTAACTCCCACCAAGATCAGGTGAAAATTAAGATTCAATATTTATTCCTCTTCACGACTTGCATGTAAAGTCATTCAGATTAAAACTTTAACATGGTATCGCTCTACCTGCCAAATTATGTCCTTCCTGCAATGATATAATAATTTGTGATTAACTTTTAAGACCTCAGAGACTTAACAATTGAACAGAGACAACTAGCAAGATGCTCTTAAGTCAGTAGCAATTTGGGGTATGTAGCTCAAAGCTTTTATTTCCTGGAGGACAGAGTTTCCTGTTCATTCATGTGCAGTTCTTAGCACATTTTTTCTTTATCAGTTGGAGAAAGTGCTGTGCAATAGTTGTAAGTGATGTTGGAGGTCAAAGCTGGTCTCTAGTAGCAACCTGTTTATGGAGAGATTCACATTTCAGACTGGAGGCCCAGTTGTCTCTCAACCTGTTCCCACTTACGATACTTGATATTCTGCTGGAGTTAAGGATTGACTCAAGACTGAAGATTTGAATTAAAATTCAGGATTGAAAATCAACTTAATTAAACTGTCTGAGAATAAATTTACATTCAAAAGTGTGTTAAGACTTTGCACTGGCCCTGTTGAGCTTATCAGGGATGTTATACTGCACCTTAGATATCATGCATACTTATGGATAAGTTAATATATATAACTGGTTTCATTGGTATTAGTAGGAATATAATTATTTTTTTCTTTTACAGTTATTTCACCATCTTTCTACTTTACTTGCTCCTTGCTGTAGCCTTAGAGCCTGGATTCTGACAAGGAGGGACTAAACATTGCTGAGGCAGTGCTGCCCTTCTAGCAGGGCCATTTGCTATTCCTGTGATACAAACTGAAAATGAACACAGTCAGGGACTATTATTGCCCTATTAACCATAAAATACAAGCATATTGCCTGAAAATAAGTTGCTGCATTATGACAAGGTGGCCAAATATGAGGGAAAACAAGATATAAAACAAAAAGAAAATATTTCAAGTTACATAGCCTTCCTTCTCTTATAATAGAAAATTTTGGGGCTTTTTGTTATCTTGAGCCAAGACTAGTGCATTACCTTTTCCAGCAGCTGAGACTTCCTGTCACACTCCCATCAATGAATAGATATCAAGAGGAGTTTTGCAGGAATAAAGACTTTTCATGTAAACCTCCATTTGCAGCAATAGCATAGTCTTATCTACTGAAATCTTGATTAAAATGAGATGAAGACAATGTATATTTCATTCCTAATATGCTAAACCATTATCTCTTCTCTGTGGTGACCAGTGACAGGACCCAAGGTAAGGGTCTGAAGTTGTGTCAGGAGAAGTTTAGGTTAGACATTAGAAAAAGATTCTTTACCCAGAGGGTGGTTGGGCACTGGAACAGCTCCCCAGGGCAGTGGTCACAGCACCAGACTGACAGAACTCAAGAAGCGTTTGGACAAAACTCTCAAACACATGGTTTGACTCTTGGGGTGTCCTGTGCAGGGCCAGGAGCTGGGCTCACTGATCCTTCCAACTCAGCATCTTATGTGATTCTGTGATTCTGGGATACTTTAAAAAGTCTATGATGTTTCTCTCTCTATTTTTTTTTTTTTCCTGATAGAGTAATAATGAATTATGTATTTTTAAGGAAACAAGATAACAAAGTGAAGAGCTATTGTTTCTTTGTCACTTCCTTTAATTCTCTTCTTCAGTTGTTTCTCATATGTGCTAAAAGAACTAAAAATGTCTACATTGGTTACAAAATCCCTTTGGGTTGCCCAGCTAAAACCAGTCATGTAGGAAATAGAATAATTAATCTAAAAATAAATGTAAAATGAATTGATCAAGTAGAGAATAGGTACATTTTTTGTGACGAAAAATCTCCTGCAACATTTGCATAGAAATGGCCTGAATATATATGTTTGGGAATATAACCCACACTGTTCAGCGTGGAATGTTTTATTAATCATAGTTTTTAGAGGCAGTGAACATGGGAGGGGATAGATCAGGAAATAAATAATACATACTACAGAAATGGCCCTGAGATGAGTAGCTCTTCCCTTTATAAATATTACAAGCTACCCACAATCCCCCAGGTAAGAACACAGTATTCAACACATTTAATGATGAACAACAACAAAAGAAGAACATTTTAATTTAACATGGGAGTCAATTCCAAGTCTATCAGTTGGCTGTCCTGAGAAGTGTATTACCACCCTAATATTGCTAATAATGAATTCTAGTATATTTTTATCCTTCATTATTGGAAACTGACTCTTGCAGTAACAGCTTTGGATCATATTATTGGGGATGAAATTACCTGACATTTTATGAATCATCAATATCAGATTAAAGTGGCAGCACTGAATTTCGTATCCTGTTGCCACTTGATGCAATAATGGTGCTAATAATATCTGAAATTATGACTTCTTGTGCCCACACAAAAAGAGATAATTTCAGAAGAGTGGGAGGGACATCATTTTTTTTCCTGTATTCCCCTTTTTAAATAAAAATATTTTTACAATAAATACATTATTAAATTAAATTAAAAATAATTTTAAAAAATGTGCAAAGGTGTTGAGGAGACCTGATGTGGTCTAAACATCCCCATGGTGAAGTATAAGATGAGAAAGTGACTAATTTAGGTGTTCAGATCTTGCTGGCGGGGCTTGAATGCAGGTTTTAAGCATTGCAATAACATCTAGAGTAGCTGGCCTAAATCTTTTCCCCCGAGGCTGGCATTAATTGTGTGAACACAAGAGCACAGTTAATGGGTCAGGGCAAAAATTCACCTTGCTCTGTCTCCAGCACTGACCAGCAGCAGGGGCACTGGAGGCGTGTAGGAGCAGGGCAGCATATGGTGCCAGATCCCTGGTATGCTCCTTTGCCAGCAGTGACATATGCCTCTGGGACTGCCTGAATGGAAGGTGATGCTTTTGTGTTTAATAGAATTCTGTCAGTTTTATGTCATTAATTTATCTCATCCTTTTTAATTCAAAGTGGCTTTAGGCATCCACAGTGTCTTGCAGCAGCCACATATATGACAAAGTACCTCTACAGCTTGCTTTTAATCTGTTATTTGTTAATTTTGTTTGATGGTCTTAGCATGGACGAGATAGTTTCTACTCATTTGATCCACTCTGTATTAGTGGTAGTTTATAGACATATGTCATATCCTTTCCTTATTTTCTCCAAAAAAAAGGTATTATTATGTTTAGACTTTTACTATTATTGGTCCTCCCTGCTGTCCCTCTCTGTGTCTTTCCCAGTACTGCTGTATTCTTTTGGAGACAAGGGAACAACAAACTGTATTAAAGACACTGAGGGATTTAAATAATGGCATTAAAATATTTTCTTTTTCGCTTTCTACTCCTTCCCAAGTAGTTCTTTATTCTGCCTTCTTTTGGCAGCCATTAAACACATAGCCAATAGTTTTGCAGAGCTACCTGCTGTAACTTCAATACTTATTTCCAGTACAGGAATAGCTACTTCAGAAGCTGTCACAGTGAAACCAAGATCACTCTGAATGCAGAGTGAAGATTTCTTTCCCACAACTCTACTTCCCTGTCACATCATTTTTACTAGTGAAGTAGAACATGGACAGAACTGCTCTTTGCAGCAGACACAGACCTACAGATTATAAGACAAATATCTTCAAGGTCTGTTCCTTTGGAGTCTAAGGAGTCAGAGAGGAAGACCCAAAATGAACATTTTGTATCTGAATCAAAGTATGACAAATGGCTGAATGCATTTTTGTGCCAGAGGGATGGGAGAGGTTAACAACCTGAAGCTGCTGAATCACTGAGATAGATGTAGAGAGGTCTTTCCATAGCTGTTTTGTCAAAGTAAGAGAAGGAGTCACTGGAGCCAAAGGGACTCAGGTAGTCCAGTTAGACTTGCTAAAGAGGCAAAGCACTAAAAAGTGGCTTCTTTTACTTTCTCAAAAAGATGCATTTATTGCTAGTCTTATCCTGGAAACCCTATGAAGTGGGACAGGTACTGCAAGTGGAGAGCCAAATGTGGCATGATGAAGCCCCCTCCTCCTGCCACCAGCAGCATGCAATGTCATATTCAATGAATTCCTCTGCGTGTGTTGACCAAATACAAAATATGAGAATCTTAACCCAAAGAAACATCCAGGAAGCCTTTTCTGGCACAAAACAAAAGAGCATTTGATGATGGTGCTACACACTATTACCAGGATGATTCATCCATGATAAGGACAGAGGCTGATTGTGTTATGATATTGCTGGGAAGATTTACAATTTATTCATTCCATGGGGTATTGAAAACTGTCACTGATAGTGATCTATCAACCTCAAAGTCAGGGTTTTTAATCTAAAGTTCCATAACTGAACAATGTTAGTACCAAGAAATTAAGCTCATGTTTATTTGTATAGGTACAGTTTAAATTTGAGACGTTTGAACAGAAGTGTAGGCACGCGTGTTTAGCTCACGCTCTGGATGGACGGCCACTCAGTGGAGCTTCATGAATAAATCCACTCAAAGAGCCAGGAGAGAACTGTTGCCATATAACACCATCCCTGGGCTGAGAGATATGTCAGTGCCTTCTAGGAAGAAGCTGAAGGCCGAATAAGATATTCTATGGTGCCTAAAATAAATTCACCCCCCATGCTTCAGATCTTGAATACCAATTTTAGCCCATATGGTCTGAGGAGATTGGATAATGATGCAACTTTCTAGATGTTTACTATATGATTTAAATACATTAGGAGAGACATTTAATCATGGCTGAGGTGTGTTCGTTTTCCTGCTTGGCCATTAGTCACCACTCCTAAAATCGTGGATTTAATAAAGTGTTTTGACTACAGCCTTTGACAGAAGTTTTGCATGTACCAGTCTTTCTCAAATGGTATTTCTGTCTGCAGCAAACTAAATTATACCCCCAGTCACCTGTCAAAGGAATCTTTCCCTAAAAAAGAAGGACTCTGTTCACTATGTCTCTATTGATTATGTGGCAATTTAGACACATATCTTACCTGCATGCACATTCCTTTAGACATCTGGTTTTGGTGTCTTCATTTTGAATTGAGTCTACTCCTCTGACCTGGCTTCCTTCCAACTATTTCTTTTTCCTGGTTTTTTCAGATCATTCCCTTTTGCACTAGTGATTCAATTGCAGTACATGCTTTACCTCTCTGCAGAGAATGGCATTCACAGGACTGTAGTTCTAAATCATCAATATTGTGATGTTAGCCTCAAATTCAGTTTGAGACACCAGGTGTAACTCAGTATAGCTGAAGTTCAACAGCTAATTCTACATTAAAAAATACTGCAGACAAGCCTCTACCTGCTTGTGAAGGATGGCACACATACACATGCACATAGAGTAAAACCAAAACCACATGCAGATGCCATTCACACAATTCAGTTTGATATCAGGTCTTCATGCACCCTTTTGAAATGCTAACATGCTGCTCAATGAGCCAGCTGCAGCTTCAGACCATTAAGGTGGCCCTGCGTGGCCAGACCAGGACTTTTAGGGCCTGTCCTACATCAGGCTATGGTCTCAGCAGCCTTTATGTGACGTTATTTCCAGGGACCTTTGCTTGGACTTGACAGCTAGAATCCTTCCAGGAGATTTTCCCTTGCAAATCCAGGAATGGGTATGAGAAAGGAGGTAGAACTTGCTTTTCCCTGTGTCTCATTAGGACTGGGTTATTTTACTATTATTTCATCAGTCCTTTCAGGATCCCTTTCTCTAATCCTTCTGTCTTTCTGAATTCCATTAACACAGAATGTTAAATGGGCATCCTGAGCTGGTTTCTTTTACTTCTTGCTCTTTGTTTATCTCTCTAAAGTTGACCCCCAATCTAGTCCAAGAGTTGGCCTCATTTATAAGCACAAAAAATATCAGATTGTTAATTAGGTAGAAGAGAAGGGATATTGTTCAGAAAATTACGTCCGTTTCAACATTTCTGTTGACTTCCATGTTTACTGTGGATTAAAATTCATGCTGTCTGGGAAAGCCATTTTCTTTTCCAGGCTTGAGACTCTTCCTGCTAATAACAAAGGTATTCAGATTTATGCTGAAAAGCAAGCCAAACATTTTACTTTCTCGAGCTTGCTTGTCTGGAAAAAAAGTGCCTTCACAAAATTTTTTGTGGAAAAAAGTTTCTTCTTTTCAAATTTGAAGCAACTTTTTGACTTCATAAGACTTTCTGCTGTTCAATATTTTCTTGTAGGTGTATTCCTATGAAGATTTTTATATAGTCTATGTTCCAAAAGGAAGGAAAAGCAAACAAAAACATCTCCTTAGCTGTCTGCTTAGGCAAACTGAACTGGTTTTGCACAGTATCAGTATCATAACAGTAAGCCAGGGAAAATAAAAAGATTGATAAATATGAGCATCCTATCAAGGGTCTTGTGAGTGGTACAGTCCAAAGCTGAGGGCAGGAGAAGTCTTGTGGTAAGAGGAACCCTGAGCAGGACATGGAGAAATACCAGGGCAGAAGAACCTCACAAAAGGAGAAGCAGGGAAGATGCTTGTTGGAATCACATCTCCCCATTTGTTTTTTTTCTTGGATTTGTACAGCTGGAAACACCTCTTTTCTCAGAACAAAAGTCATGAGCTTTAAAAGTTATACAGGTAGATATTTCACTTCTCATTTTCATCGTTTTGTGTGCTCCTCAAGAAAAACCACAAGAGGAAATATTACAAAAAGTGTTGTTTATGAGAGTTCCATGGTGTCTGATGCTCCCTAAAATGGAGATGCATGATTAATTTTTGTTGCTAAGAAACCTTGTCCTTTCAACTTGCTTTTATCTTCTGGAAAGTCAACTAAATGATAATAAAAGTGGAGTTTGTGGGATAAAGCCCGAGTACAGTAAAATCCATTATATCTAAAAGGAGATATGGAAAGATCAAAGAGGGAGCTAAATGTGTCCTGAAATACTTCTAAAGGTGGCTCACTTAGGAAATATTGATCATCTCAGGATAGAAGTGGAAGATTGGCCAGCTTTTACTGAGAGAACTGAAGAAGCTGTTGTAGAGGTGGAAGAGTAGTAAGTCTTTCACTCTAAATGTAGGTTTACATGCTCATAATTGTTATGGTTATTTGAAGCCTTGTGAGTTAGTATATGAATTAGATACCACCCTGCCATTGGTGTTTTGAGGTGCAATCCATTTTTTTGCAGAGTTGATATTTTTAGTTCTGCTAGTGTTCTGAAATACAGAGGTCTCCTTTGTTTTCTAATAATGTAAAGTACACTTTGCTGCCTTCCATTATACCTCATTTTGTAACAAATTTAAAGAACAGTTTTCTGATTTGGAACAAGAAAACCACAAGGACTGGAAGAGATAACAGGTGTAATAACATTGTTTGTAAAAAATTGCAGAGCTTTGACATATATGTATATATGGAGATATGTACAGAAATACATATAAATAGCTAAGTGTATGTTACATATTATATATTAATATTGTATATAATGTCTGATGTAATGTCATAGAATCACAGAATAGTTTGAGTTGGAAGGGATCTTATAGGTCATCTAGTTCCAAACCTCCTCCCCTGAGAAAGAAGACTTTCCAGTAGACCAAGCTGTTCCAAGCTCCATCCAAACTGGCCTAGAACACTTCTAGGGATGGGGCAATAGATATAAGTATATATAAGGCAAAAATAGTTGTAATTATACATAATGTAGTGCAAAAGTATTTCCCCTGAATTAAGGGAAAGCCAAAAATATATAGTAAAAAAGGAGATAAATATACATAACAAACATTTCCAGAAAAACATAACAAAAGAAAAGTCTATCCCACATGAACTGCAACAGAATGACAACTTGTCTCTTCCTTACCCTTGCTCTCCTCAAGTACTGCTCCCTGCTTGCAGTGATGGTGGATTGACAACAACCTTCTAGGAGGAAGCAGCAGCACCCAGGATTTCTGTGTTCTCACCCTTCCAACCAGCATGTAAGGGAGAGTGGCTCAGCCTGGAGGAGGCAGAGAGCTCTGACAGTCTGCCTGGCCAATGCCTGTCAAATCTGCTTTCTTCCTGCCAGGAGTGAAGCTGGCAAAAACCTTCCAGGTGAGGATCCTGGAGACCTGTCAACTTGATTTTCCCCAGGGGAAAGATAGAATATTTTTTCACAAAATAATTTTTTTACAAAAAATCAAATTTTCAAGAAGAGCATGTTCTCTCAGAAAATCCTCCTGACTGAACGTACCCAAATACCTTCAATGAGAATTTGCATCTGCTGTGGAGGCAGCATACAAAGACTGCAATATATGGACTCTGATGGTTTAATGAGAGTCTGCAGATGGAATTTCCCACACCCCACAGCATTTATGAACATACCCCTCTGCCTCCCACTTAAAGGTGTGCATGGCTGTGAAAACAGTATGATTTGGATGGACAAAATCCAATTTGAGCAGGATCAGGCAGTCAGAAGAGGATTCATTACCAATGAGATGTTATGCAAAGATGCCTGGTGAATGCATAAAAGAAACAAAAATAAAGTATAAAATAAATAATATATCCTGTTTCAAATTTCTTAGACTTTAGTGAGTGGAATATTATTGCTTACCTGAGAAGGAGCTTGGGAAGATTCTTTAGAAAAAAACTTTTTTTTTTTTTACCTTGGAAGCCTGATTTTTGAATTCTTTGGATTATTTGTCTAAGCAAATGTGGAGATTTGTATGTTAAGCATTCACAAATAATGTCTTTTTTTAAAATAATCTAACATAAAATCCAAAATAAATTCACAAATGTAAAAACATTTACTTCTCAAGTGAAGATAAATAAGGACTGCATTTACTGCAACAAAACACGGAAGAGGATTTTTTGTCTTAGATGAATCCATGAAACACTCATGATTTTTAAGGTGAATTTCCTTGACAGCAAAATCAAATAAGCTACATCAATGAAAAGAAGAAATCAACGTAGTGCCAATACAAAAAATAGAGTAAATTTGAGTATTATGTGTAAGAAAGTTCACAATTCTGCTTCCAGTGGAGAAACAGGATGAGGTTCTTAAATCCAATCAATCTGCATGGGCAAGAAAGACATGATGTGCTTTGAGCTGTCTTGATGACATCAGTAGTCATCCCTGTAGAGAAGGTATTTATATATTTACTTATATATGTACACATATGGAAAGATACAAGCATGTGTCTGTGTGCTTATACAAAGAACTTCTTCACTAAAAATTAAAAGGGAACTTTATTCTTATTTCCTCAAATATTTTATAAGATACAAATCTAAGCTGAGAACTCCCAGGCAGCTCCTTATTTTAGTATACCTAAACTATATCTTATGTATATAGTTTGGATGGTTTAAATGGGAAATTTTAGTTTTATAATACGTGGCATTTTAAAAGGATTAAATCTTTTCACAACAGTTTTATTAAGAAAATAACCAGTGGCAAGTTTTGAGTTACTTTTTAATTTTTCCCAGAATAATATCATTAAAGCAGTATTTAATAAAATCCAGTTAGTGTATGATGATAAAATATTATTTTCAATCTGAATTTAGATTCTTTTTCTAATTTTTTTTAGCATGAAGGCCGTTATATTCAGTGTGTTCCTCTACTGTGTTTTCTGTGCTAAAGGATATTTTTTTTAAACTTTAGAAGACTGATTTTTTAAGTGATGCCTTTGGATTATCTACTTAAGAAAATATGGCATTTATGTGTTAAACATTCACAAATATTTCCTTTTGCTTTAAATAGTCTTTAAATCTCAAACTAGTATAAGGCAGCAACAGACCTGAAGGTTTGCAGCTGTGAAAGAAACTTCTTGTATTCAGGACAATGTGTTTAGCATCTTGCAGCTCCATAAAATGACAATTCTGTGGGCCATTGTTGTTATTTATTATGTTTTATTGCATTTCACACAGCCTCACGAGCCCATTCTGACAGAGTTATGTACTGCTGGAAGACAGTCTACCTTCAAAAAGGCTTTTATTCTAAATAGGACAATAAACGGAATCAACATACAGAGAACATGAGCAGAGGAATAATATATAGAAAACTAAGTGTGTGGGCTCATTGCTAATCATTAAAGAGAAAATGAGTGTTGGTCTCTATTTTCCAGATTTTTTTCTGGATTTTGTACATAAAATAGCACCTATCTAAGATCTGTAAACATCCTGGGGAAGAAATAAGGGCTTCTTTTCATATTTGCAGATGAATGTCCTGCCAAGCAAGCTAGAGCATTGCTCTTACTCTCTCCTTTTCTATCGGGACAAAGGTGTTACCTCTTGTTCTTCACTTTTCTGTATTAACACAGTCTACAGGTCTTATTTTCCCTTTTTCCAGCTCAGACAGAGAGGTACATTCCAATACAAGGAATAACCACAGCAGGGGAGGTCAACACCTGGCAACCAGGACAACAATGTGGATGAACATTGAAGCTTGTTGGCTCCCTCCTGTGCAGTAAAAGGTACATTGGAAATGAATTCTAATGTAGACATCTATCAATATGTCTTTTCCTTAAAAAGTCCTCATGGAATCATAGACTGATTCTCCTCTCTGTATAATATATTCCTACCCCACAAATCCTGTCAGTCTTTTCTGGAGAAAGGCAGTTCAGCAGATTTGTATTTAGTTATACTTTCTGCATTCCCCTCCTCTTTAAGGATAACAAGGAAATATGCATTTGATGACTTACAGATTTTTAATGATCTGTTTGAACTATAGAACTGTATTTCAATATGGTTTTTTTTCATCCTTGATTGACCAGTGTGAACAATACAACATCAAATCTCCTTTGTCAGCTTCTCAGTCTTGTGCTGGAGTATCAGAAATTGTGTGGCCAGCAGGACCAGGGCAGTGACTCTCCTCCTGTACTGGGCACTAGTGAGGCCACACCTTGAATCCTGTGTCCAGTTCTGGGCCGATCACAACAGGAAGGACATTTTGGTGCTAGCACATACCCGGAGAAGGGCAATGGAGCTGGTGAGGGTCTGTACCACAAGTTTGATGAGGAGCAGGTGAGGGCACTGGGGGTGTTCAAGCTGGAGGAAGTCTCAGAGAAGACCTTATCACTCTGTACAACTCCCTGAAAGGACATTGTGGCAAGGTGGGGTCAGTCTCTTCTGCCAAGTAATGACAGGACAGGAGGAAACAGCCTCAAGTTTTACCAAGTGAAACTTAGGTTGCATATTAAAAAACAATTTTTCACTGAAAGGTTTGTTGAGCAGTGGAACAGGCCCCACAAGGAAGTGATGGAATCATCACCCCTGGTAGAGGATCATCATCACCGGATAGTGTCAGGGGGGGATATGATTTAGTGGTGAACATGGCAGTGCATGGTTGGACTTAATGATCTTATACATGTTTTTCTACCTAAATGATTCCATGATTCAACAGCTAGTTTCTGCAGCCCCAGAAACCACTTACATTCCTGAGTTTGCTGGTGCAGATAAAGGAGATTTGATCTATCAAGGGCAAGCACTCTCTTCTCATATGGCTGTCACATCTCAAAAACTTTAGCTGCAAATTTTGTGTATTAAATCACTGACAGATGACAATATGAGGTCTGGAAGCTCTGCTGGACTTAATTCTTTTGCTTAGCATTATTTGTTAGTTTATAGGTTATTGCTATTGCTTCCTCTAGCTTTTTTCCCCTTCCCATTAAAAAATATTGAGGAAAGAACCTGAGTAGGAAACTGCTTGTTTGATTTGACAGAGTTACCTTTTGCAACATAAGCAAAATGACTGACCACTAGCCACCATGAAATGATAGAATGGTTGAGATCAGAAAGGACTCTTGAGACCTCTTACTCCACACTCTGTCCTACTCAAGCAGGATCAACAAGAGCAGGTTGCCCAGCATGGTGTCCAGTCAGGTTTTCTCAATTCCAAGGAGAGTTCAAAGGACAGAGACTCCACATCTCTGGACAGCATGTTTTAGCATTTGATCACCCTCATAGTAAACAAAAAAAGAGCTTCCTTTTGTTCAAGTGCAATTTTGTGCTCTTTAATTTGAGTCCATCATCTCTTGTTGTGCCAGTAGGTACTACTGAGGAGGAACTGACTCTGTCTACTTCGTATCTGCCCCATTGGGTATTTAGACATATTGATAAGATTCTCCTTGAGCTTTCTTTTCCCTAGGGTGAACAATCCCATCTCTCTCAGACTCTCCCCATATGAAAGATGCCCCAAACTCTTGATCATTTTTGTGGTTCTGTGGTGTCTCGCTTTTACAGACCCATCAGAGTCTTTCTCAAACTGAGGTGCACAAACTGGTCACAGAACTCCAGATGTGACCTCTTTGGAGATGAGTAGAAGTGAAGGATCACCTGGATCACCTCCCTCAACCTGCTAGCAACACTCCTAATGCAGCCCAGGAAGCTGCTGGCATTTTTTGTGGTGGGGATGCATTGCTGGCTTATGGTCAACTTGTTCTGCACCAGGACCCAGATCTCCTTTTCTGTAGAATTGCTTTCAGGCCAGCTGGCTTCTTGAGTATTGGTGCCTGGGGTTATTTATCCTCAAATGCAAATATCTACAAAAGGACTGGTGGTTAGCCAGATGTAACCTGGAAACATTCTCAGATTGAACAACTGAGATTACTCTGTGATCATTTTTCTTTCTACTCAAGGCCAACAAAACTCCAGGAACTGTAAGTTCTAATATTTTCACTAACAGATCAAAAAGGAGATTCTGGAAATTTCCTACTAAGAAAAGGTAGTATTCAAATTCCAAATAATTACACAGGGAAGATATCACGTCTTGCTGGAAATTAATATGACTCAAATAAGCAGTCAAACACTGCTTGTTAGTGCTGCATGATAGGTGCATCCTAAATATATGAACTGACCTTTCTTACATCTCCATTACAGTGGCTGAGGATAACTGCTCTCTTTCCAGATCTTGATGCAGAGATTTTTCTTTCTGATTTGCATAGTATTTAACAATTTTGGTGCTGTTACTATTTTTCATTATTTGTACTTCTGGAAAATTGGTTGGGTATCTAGAATGCAAGTAGGAAGAAAGGACACATGCCTCATCCTCCTCTCACCAGTTCAGTACAATTGATTTCAGTAGGTTTAGTCATGAGCAACTGGAGTTAAATAAAAGGTGAAAGAAATGCATAATATCTCTGAAGTGCAGTAGTCTGATATATGGTGCTTGATACCTGGAAAATAGGCAAGAAAAAGGAGAAATCTGTAAACTCATTAGAAAAAGCATTATAACCTCCTTTAGTTTGTGTAGAATTTCATTGTCCTCTGATGGGAGGTTAGGCTATGTAGGGAATGCAGAAGTAGGCTCTAAATCACCTTTCAAAAAATCTATTGACTGTTGTCCTTAGAGCAGTTGGTAATTTACTTCCTTTTCTTCAGGTGACTTGGTAATCTGGTGCTGCAGCTCTTGATTTGCTCTTCCTTGCAGGAGACAGCATGGAGTGTAAAGCAGGAGTCTCTGGCAGGCAGTTCACTGCTGCTTGAGTCCTTTGTGTCTTATTGTTAGCAAAAGTAGCATGACCTTACATAATGTGACACATGATAGAAGAAGTAATGTGACAAGACATATCAGTCAGGCCATGCTGCACAGAGATATATGACACATCTCATCTGAAACAAATATTGCACCTAGCAAAGATAGTACTTTAAAAGGGACTTGACTTTTTTTCCCTACCCCTCAGACTGTTGACAGTTATGAGGGTCTTTACAAAGACTTTAAACCTCTTTCCTGAATAATACCAGAAGCTCAACAAATTGCTGAAGCTAATGTTTAAAATTAGAAGATTAAAATTTAGAGATAAAACCCCCCACAAATATGTTAAGCTGTGTGGCCAGAAGGAGAAGAATGTAGAATTTTTTTCTGTGTTGGTTGTCAGATCAACTGTACAATTGATAGCACAGAGGAACTGTTGGAGTCAGAAATAACACAAGTGAGATTTCATCAGTTTGGGTCACTGTGATTGAAAAATCACTTACAAAGCCAGGACTTCCGTGAATTAGTAAAGAAACACACTGGAAATGATACCATATACTGTACTATGCACTGGTCAACCACAGCTCAAGTTTTTTCAAAGTTTGTTATTGTGTGTTTGAAAACATGATGCATTCAAAATTTTTAGAGCACACACAACAGGTAAATAAAGTGCAATAAATAGATTAACTGATATTGCATGAGACCAAGTTCCAGTGACTAGCTCTTGCTGTTCTGCACAGAAACCTCCACACTTGAGATAAATTCTAAAACAAAGGAATTATTTAGCTTCTTTTTTTTTCATTTTACATATACTTGAGCACCTTCATCTAAAGGGTGGCAAGAACATTCTAAGAAGAATGAATAAATTGGAGTTCAAAACATCTTGGCTAATAAAAAATA
Organism: Acrocephalus scirpaceus scirpaceus; assembly: GCA_910950805.1. NCBI lineage: Eukaryota > Metazoa > Chordata > Aves > Passeriformes > Sylviidae > Acrocephalus > Acrocephalus scirpaceus. The sequence continues at coordinate 106,652,404 of OU383775.1, read as the reverse complement.
TATTTATTCCTACTTAACGGAAAGGAGACCTGTGACTTTTCAGTAAATTGCAGAAGGTGGTATAAAGAATTGCAGATGCATCATCCACACTGGCATCTGCTTTGATCAGAGCCCAGGGATGAAACCATGGGCCAATATGTTGGGCTGACAAGAGGGCTGTGTGGACTGCCTAGCCCTTATTACTGCATTTTGGGTGTCTTTGGACCTGTTAGGACTAGAGGCAAATGAGTTGGCTGATAAATAATAGACCTGAGGTTAAGTTAACTGAACAGGACATGGAAAACTATTGGACATGACATGAGGAATTGCTGAGTGTTACAGAAAACAATGAAAGTATCTGATGAAACTTAGAGATGAATGTGTGAGGAATAAATGAAGTTCCCATGTAGTTGAGGCAGAGTTATATAAGAAGCAGACAAACCTCACATATAATTGTAGGGGACTTTTGGGGACCTTTTACTGAGAAAATATTTCAAGGGGAACCCTTGGAAGTACTTCAGTTAACATCGCAATTTTATCATACTAGGCTGCGATTACCTACATAAACATATCAGAAATACCTAAATTAATTGCAGCTATAAGAAACCCAGTGAGTAGGAAAAGTAATTCACTTATCTGGAAAGAGGAAGGGTGGTGCAAGGACAGTGAAAAAGGGGATCAAGAAATAAGAACGTGGTCAACACAATACAATACTCAGATCCTGTGACTGATGATGTCTGGGGGTGTCTGCAGGGCAGCACTACACTTGATCAGTGCAGCCTAAATTAGGACAGTAAATCATATCTGTCTTTTTGCCAGTGTCATACAAGTCACACCTTATTCTGACATCAGGAAGACTTGGGTGATCCTTACCAAGCTGTGTGGTTTTCCCTGCTTTAGACAAACACCCAGATGGATGGAACCTATACCCTGGTGTCAGGGCAGTATTGCCTGCTCCATGTTGGCAGAAGCAGCATCTGCTCAGTGCTTCCTACCAGTACCACCAGCAGTATCCAGGGCTGTGTCTGCATCCCACATTGACTGCAGGCACTGTTCATGCCATGTGAGGTCAGTAATGAGTGAAAAGATAATTGAAGGCTGTGAAATACAGTATTTTTTTCCAATATTCCTACTAGTTGTCCACCAAAACACAACTTTACTCATGAATGAGTCTTTTCTTCTATCATCAATTCCAGTGTGCTTTCCATGACCAGTTTTCACACTGTACCAGAAACTGTAAAGTAAGGTTTGCAGTTTCTTATTGCTTTGCTGCAAATGGCTTTTTAATGTTCTGGATGAGACACTGGTCTGGATTTGGGATGTATGAATATGAATCCTGATCATAAGTGAAAGTCATGGCAGTAATGCTTTTTCCAGGGGCTCATTTCTGTCTTGCTGCTACTTTAAGTGACACTTGACATTTCAACTGGTTTCCTGCCCTCAGTTTCCCTCCCCTGTTCGGAGACAAGGATATAGCCTTCTTTGGGGAGTGTTTTGTGATTTAAAAGGTGAGAATATGATGAGAACAACTCTAATAGTATTATGCATTGCTATATATTTTTGGTATTTAATTTTGTCCTTCTGAGCATGAACCAGCTTTGGGTAAAAATAGGGGAGAGCTCTTTATGAGTTAATATTTGACAATTCTTTATCAATAAGACCTCATCAGTGAGACTTTTATTGGACTGCTAGCACTGTTTAGATAATGTATCAAAATGCAAACATTTTAGAAGAGCGATTTTACAGAGAGCTCATTCTAATTGGATTAAAATATTTCTGAACAACAAAAATTGGACAGGGAGAAACACAAGACTATTATTTTATTTTCAAATGTGTTGCTACTACCAGTTTTGTAAACTCCTGTTGGTCACATCCTGTGTACTATTAAAAGAGGACAAGATTTAGTTCTCTGCATAACATATCTCCATGTGTTTTCTTGTTATTTCTCCCCCTGGTTTTAAATGGTGAAAATTCACTGATTTAAGGGAAGATGCTTCTAGTTTACACCAAAAAATGAGCAGCAAATCAGAATTTTGATTTACAAAATAAATACTCATACTCATACTATGTATCTACTTTTGCTCAAGAAAATAAATACTAAATAAGAGTTCATAACATATTTCTGTCTCTAGATAAGAAAAAGAATATTCTGGTATTTGCCGTTCTATATTTTCATTTCTTCTTTGGCATTTATTGCCATGAATAACTTAAGCTAGTTGTTCAATATTAATATTATATGAGAAAGGGGTTTGCATGTGTTCTTTCTCTCCCTTTTTTTATTTTTTAAATACCTTCTTGAAGATTATTTTGCTTATTTTTAATATGTTTGTTGCTAGAATAAAATAATAAATTGAAGGCAAGAATGTGGTTTTCAACTGGTATGGAAAATTATCATTTAAACCTCACTGCCTTAAACCATAGCTGTATGAAATTTCTCTAACTTAGTTTCTCAATAAACAAGAGAGAGGAGACACCCATGTGTGCTTCACCTTTGCATACCGAAAACATAAGGCTTGTCACTGGATAGTTTTTACCAGGACACAATATTGATTATAGCAGCTGTTTTTACACAAGTTCTGCTCTTCAGTGAAGGACTTATTTCCCTGTCATTTATTCAGATGCAGTGACCTCCAAGAACACCCTAACAAGAGATACATTTCCAACATGAATGCACAACTGTGTGGGTTGCTTTTGACTTGGCTTCATTCTCACTTGACATAAATGTCAAACTGAAGGCCCATCTCTCTTCCTGAATCTTGGGGACCAGAGGTTACCCCAGCCTGCCAGCTGGCAGCCTGATTCACAGTCTCAGAGTCATCGTGGAGAGGTGGCTTTTATTCTTCTTTCTTTTTATACTGCTTCCCTCTTGCATCTTTTTTTTTTTTTCCTTAGCTGTATGGTATTTTGTCATTTGAAAACTGAATGACACATTAATTTCAAGCACTAATGGGAAACTTTCAGCTTGAAATCTAGTCAATTTAAAGGAAGTTAAATGCAGTTTCTGCCAACGCACTTACCTTGAGACATCCTGCCAGCGTAACAGTTGTGTTCACATTTTCCTATCTTCAAACGGTATTTCTTTTTTCTCTATTACTGCGTGAAAGACAAAGTCACTGGAGAACGATTGTGACAGAATGACTGACTATACAAAAGGTGCCTACAGAATTGTCTCCATGCCATAAAGAGCAAGTTGAATTTTTTCCACATTTTTTCTTTTTTAGAGGAACTTAACATAACATGCAAATTTTCTAAGAACACCCACTGTTCTTTTGGAGATTTGTTACAAAATTTAAATCAAACTTTGCTTTTTTAACAACAGAAAAAATCTATAAAAACATAGTTGCAACAGAAAATATATGATCAGCCTTGGTACAAAGAGTTCTTGCCAAGTATATATATGAAAGAAAGAGAGGAAGAATTGCCAATCTCTTCCAGTGTCTGTCTGTAAAATATATTACTTCTATAACAGTATTTTAAAAATATTCAGGGTGAAGTATGATTTTTATATTAAAAATACCCTTTTAATTAATAAGCATAACATACTACCTCTGTCTGGACAGTGCTGTCTGTCCCTAAAAGTAAATAAGTCCCAGCAATCTGAGATGTATTTGTACTGTTTACATGCATGTAAAGACATGAGACCTCCTGCTTTTTCAGTGCAGAGAATTCAGGTCAACACTTCTCTGTTTAACCCAAACATCCCCCACTACTCACTGATGTGCTGCTTTTTTCTTCTCTGTTCTGACTTGATTTCCAATGTGGCCATGGGTCTGCCCCTTTGCACACCTGAGGGAATACTGCAGAGGGAGCCAAGAGCCATTGCCTTTACAACAGGTAATAGAAGAAAAATGTCCCAGGACAAATACAAAGACCTTAATTTATTTTCGTTTTTATTATTTTTGTGCCTATGGACTCCAAGCTGAGATTCCACTAAATTGGACACTATTTAGCAAGTTGAACTCCCCCTCTACAGCTCTCTGTTCTTTTAGGACTCACCCATGCATATTAAGAACAGCATAATTCTTCAAAAGTAACCAAGACTCCTTTCCTTTTCTCACATTCTCTTGAATTAAATTGATAAACTGTCCTACAATAAAGCAGAGTTCCCTTCTAGGGTTTGTCTACCTACAGAATATGGATACAGAGATAGTAGGTGCATGGATTACTTTCCAGTTTAAGCCCCAAAGCACCAGATGATTAAACTTACAAAGAGAAAATAAGTCAACAGGAAGAACTGTATTTGCATAAGCTAGTAGTAGCATCAGTCTTAAAGCTAGTGACCTCAAGATATGCTGCAATAAAGTAATAGATGTACATTTTTGTGCATGTCAAGTAGTCCTTCTAGCTTATCCACTCCTTTGTTTCTATTCCAGACACATCAGGAATTCTCTGTTGTACTTTATTTTCCCTCTGAGAATGAAGAGAGCATGCTGACTTTAACCACAAAGGCTCAGACTGTATGCAATTTGCTTGTCAACAAAGATGCCCTCCAAATAACAAGTGCTCTAACATATTTCAGTGATTCATCCCTCACATGATGATAAACATTTAATGCAGAGAGATGTGGGGATTTTAGGTAGCTTTATTTTCACTAACTCACCCACAGACGTTTTGTTGCTTTGGCTTTCATACTTTTTAAATTTATCCATTCAGTACTTACCATATATCAGCAGCTCTCCCATTATCAAAGCTTTAGTAGCTCACGGCAATGATACTGTGCTTTTTGCCTTATTTTCTTGAACTCTCTGATAATGAGCATAGGAAAGAACAGCTGATTCTACCTTTCCATTTTTTTTTTTTCAATTGGACTGAGGAAAATTTAGCAGGGTCTGAAACTGGAAAACTTTGTCAGGTCAAAATTTCTACTGATTCATGTAATATTATTTAAAAGCAACTTAAATATAGGAAGAGTGGATTTTGGCAGAAGAAGAACCTGGAGTAAGTGGCTAAATAAAGAGCCTGACATTAAGAGAAAGCACAAATTTGTCTCACTGAATCACATCAATAAACATCATGCTCTGTGTCAGGAGGTGGTGGGAAAATGGGAGAAACATTACAGAATTTAGACAGCAACTCTCTCTTTGAAGCCAGGCACATTGCAAACCATAAACTATAAAAGTTTTGTACATTGTCAGCATTTCTAACTTGAGAACATTATGACTTATAGTCCACAATTGCCTTTTGTCAATTGTCTTTAAAATGTTGTCTAATAAGACAAGTTCTCCCAGACACAGAGAAGAAAATGTCCACAAAATTAAACATTTGAATGACTGATACAGACTGCTTTCCAATCAACTGCATTCTTCAGGATTTTGGATTTTAATTCAAATTTTGATTTGATTTTTCAAAAATCCTAATGATATAAAAATAGTTGTTTCAACAAACAAACCCTAAGAAGACCCACAACTTTTTCTCCTGTCCTAGACTGAGAATGTAAGAAAATAGCTTATGTTTTGGTCTGGGTAATAGAAAATCTGGATATCTGAAATAAAGGAGAATGAATTCTAAGCAAAACACTAGGATATTTATTATTAATTGTATCTGCTTGGAGCACAGGTATTATTTGCTCAAATCCAACTACATCTTCCTATCCAACAGTTTTTGTCTGGTTTTGCCCTTCTGGGAGCTCCAATGGCCAAAGCTGATGTGGTCATTGCATGTCAGCAATCTTCCCTCTGCCTGAGAATGTCATCAGGCCCACCAAACTTGTAGAGCTGTTAGTTCTTAAAGGGAAAGAAGGACTGTATTTAACAAATTGAAAGGTCACTTCTGTTTGTATGACATCCATCTGTTTTTAAATGTGGTTTGACTTTTTTAACAATACTTTTTTTTCCCCAAATATAGGCTTTATAAAACTCATATACATGTCTACCTTTACATGTCATTAGGACATTTTTCTTTCTTCACCATATTTTTCTTCTCCTTGACCATTTAATATTTTTATTATTTTGTTTTCACAAGGCCTTTCACAAAACAACACTGCTGACATTCTAGATCTGAGTTTCTGTGTCTAGCAGAAGCTTTTTCTCCCTTACTTGTTCCTAAAGAAATCCAATCCACAGTTTTTAAAGCAGAAAAATTGGTTGCAGGAGTAGTGATACAGGTGAAAAGGCAGGTATTTTGTCAATATCATTTAACATTTTCCTTTTTGGTGAAGTAGGGATCACCATATACTGTTTGATTTACTGCAAAGGGCAGGACCATGCAAATTTCCCTTTGAATGACTTTGCAGTTTTAAGCTTGATTAGCTACAAGTCATAGGGTTTTAAATACAGTTTCTTATTCCAATTTGTGTATAATGTTGGCTTTATCCCTACATCTCTTTTATATAACTAATTTGAGCATTTATTATTGGGAACTGAACATAAACAGAGACATAATTTTCTTGACATTCTGTCTACCTTTATCCCAATAATCCAAGGTTGGTCTCTGGACCATTCATAACCATAGTGTATTAGACTACACATCATTCACAAGACTTTGTGTCAGACTTCTGCAAAAAAGACAAAAAGAGTCACATGAGAGAGACACAGCAGAGACTGCAGAGCTGTAGAGGAGAGGAGAGGCAATTCAAAAGCAGGAACAACCATAAAACTCCTACTGTTTCCATGAAAGTGGTATGTAGGTATGGAATACTGTACTGTATTTCTTCATTTAAAGTCTTTCCTATGCTAAGAGTGACCTGGTCGTTGTTCTTCTGCAGACACAGAAGCTCAGCAGTACAGATTTCAATACTGGTGTAGAGTCTGTGTTTGTGATGTTGTGTGTGGAACCAGACAGAACAGTCAAATCAATGCAAATGTCCCTGCTGACTTCTGTCTCATAATATTTCCAAAAGGGAAATTAAGAAAACCTTGCCTACTTTACCCTATTTCCAATATTATTCATTTTTTTATGTTATTAAAGTTTTTTTTTATGATCCATCAATTCTGTAAATTCTGGAACAGTCTTTTATTTATACTCTAAATTCAGTGTTATGGAGACTCGGGAGCACGTACAGCAGTGAAGATTATAGACTAATGAGTGATATAATTTTAATGTTATTTTTATTTTATTCCAAATTATGGAGTATTTTTCAGTTTCAAGTCTCCTTGAAAAAGCATAATTAATGTAAAAAATGCCTGTCCAGCTTCAGTCTCCCTGGGATTTCTAATTAAAAAGCTGACTCATGGACTACACTGGTGCATTTACAGTAAGACAAATCAAGAGTAATTCAATTGGTACTGATTTACATTCTTCAAGTTTGGAATGGTGTATGTGAGAACAAAAACTTACCCAAATCCCTAATGCACTTTGATTTATATAAGCCATGCCACACATTTATAGATCTCTTTCTAAGTCATTTAAGAGATATGATATTGCAACAGCATGATTTCCCTACACAAGCCATAAATGTTCTTAAATTGACTTTGTGGAATGTATCTGAGCCAAATAGGAAAGAATAAACCATTCTGAACCCAGGTGTGATGCAGTTAAAAGTTAGAAGGACATCATGAGTGACCAGACTGAGGGAATGCTACATGAAGGCACCTTTTTTACAGCTAAAGGCTTTCCCCAAGCACCTCTGCACCCTTACCCAAGCTGCCATGGGACTGCTGTCCCACAGCCTCTCTGGAAGTGTTTTCTCTCTGTTGTTCTCCTGCTGCAGTGCTCCTGCCATTTCCCATATGTTGTGATTCTTATGTTTTTGTTCAGCATCTGCTGATATGGGAAGTACTTGCCACAGCAAGAAAATCATCCCTTTCTTTGTAGCGGTGTGTTTTCTATTTTTATTTATTGTAATTATTAATTTGTTCTGTAATGGTTTAGTCTATGTTTTCCCTATCCCTTCCTCCTGATGGTTCCCCCCCGCACTTGTTTGTGCAGCAGCTGTGCTTGTCAATCCCTCTCCCCTCTTTCCAGAAAGCTCGGGAGAAGTTGGTCCCTGATTGGAGCAGGCTGGGAAATCCCCCACCCCTCGTTTCCATTCGCTGTCTGTGTGCCATCCCCACTCCCCTGATTGGTTTTCTCTCTTGTGTCCGCCCCCCTCTCCTGGTCCCTTATAAGCCATAACCCCTCCCCTGGCGGGGGGACTTGTGGCTCGCCTGCATGCAGAGCAGGTGACAATAAACTCCATCTTGCCACGAAGTCTCCTTCTTCTTACCTTCATCATAGCCTCACCGACAGCTCTCGTGTAGCTCTGACCCACCGGGGGGTGGTGGCCGGTCTGCCTGCTACTGCCTAACCGAGTCTGAGACGATTCCCAGCCGGGGCAGCCGGGAATAGCTGGAAGCCACTTTCCAGCAGGCCAGGAACCATTCCACTTCTTTACCTCCTTTTCCTCTGTTTTGGTTGTAGTTTTTGAGTTACTTTAGGGACCCCAATAACACAGAAGCATTAAGCTTAGCAGTCATACAGAACTTAGCCTCTGTTACCAATCAAAATTAGCTTCAGCATCACAAACAGGATCAAACAATGGGGCCTCAAATGGGTCCTGGTGAAAAATATACTGTTACTCTGGCAAAATGTTACAGGGGGCAGCCACTACACTGAACAGGAACCCAGGGGAGGATACTGATCTGGGAACCTTAATTGTTTCTCATCATCTTTCTTTCTCTTTTTCTCTGCTCTTGATTTTTTATTTTCTCTAGAAGTAAATTTCAGTCTTAGAACTTATAAACTATACCAGGTCCAGAGCCTCCCAAGAAATCTTCATGAGTATGAACTTGTCTCAGCATTGTTTGTGTAAAAGTCCCTATAAATCAGAGATTGAAAACAACAGCCTACACAGTAACACCATGCCTATGCTAAGCAACTCAGAAGCTTCTGGGACTGTTTCCGGGCCTTGAGGCTTACTGTCAGGACTGATCTCTTCCATGTAGCCTCTTCCACACAATCAGTGTCACTACATCTGGCCTTCCTGCTGGGAACAGCCCTGGTGTGAGCTAACAGTGGCTCAGACACCCTTTAGTCCATCAGGCAGTGCTTCAGCTCTCCACACACTGGGCATCAAGGAGTCACTTCAGTCCTACAAATGCATCTGGTGCCAGTTGAGCTGCTCATATAGTCTGAGACAACCCCATGGGGCAGGCAGAGATCACAGAGGGCTGTGCTAGACACCATCCTGAATCAGGAAGGGCACCTCCAAGCTTCTCAAATGGCACCAGATGCTTCTGTGTGCAATAGAACTGGACACTTGCTGCTGTCAAGAGTAATTCTTTCGTTTTCGCCCAGTGTTCTCCAGACCTGCATGCACCAGGGGCTTAGAAACCTGTGCTGGGACTCAGTTACCAACACTGACAGCCAGTGGGAGGCTTGTTTTGTTGTGGGATATCCAGGAGACTTTCCCGTCAGATAACTAGATGTACATGTGTACAGGCAAACACTTAAATTGAAATGCTTTAATATTGATTTGAATCCTGCCTTTGGGCACCATGATGATGAGTGACTGCAAAAGCCTTTAAATATAGTGAGTGTTTTCTGGGCATTTTGGGTGATAAGATGTTACTCTGCATGAGCAATACCAGTATAAGTGGCTCCTACATTCAAATAAAACAGAAGAAAGCAAAGCAAAACAAAATAAAACAAAACAAAGATTTTGTACATTATTCAACAAACTGAAGTTAGATAAAATCTGGCTGTGATAGACTTCCATCTTCTTTGATATTTCATCCCATGTACTAGCTTCACACTATGAGCACATGAATAAAGATATTGCAGACTAAATAAACAAAACATGAAGAGATTAAAAAAAAATCTTTATCTGGAGGGTTTCTTCCATTAAGCTTTGCTGCTAAATTCTAATAATCTTTCTCATATTACAACCCATATCTAGGGATATTATTGCACACCTTAGAAACCCAACCATATAGCTGATAGCAGATCAATAATTTCATAATTACTTTTTTCCCCAGAATGTTCTAATGGCTTAGCATTAGGAGTAAACTGCACACATGCATACTTTGCTTTCACCATGTTTTTCATTTACCAAGATGGATGTCAGAGCATTTTTATTGTGCTCTCATATGCAAGGTTGCTGAAAGAAATTGAAAGATGAAGGAAGAGGAGATCATGAGAAATGAGAAGGATTATAAAAGTCTTAGAAATAAGCCTCAATTTCATTGAAACAAGTACCTATACTGTTTGGCTTTAAGGAAGTTTTAAACCCTTATCTTAAGGATCCTTGTCACTGCAAAATGAACTGATGCTACAATGATTCAATCCTGTGCACAATATTCCTGAGCTCCAATGCTCTGCGTTCAGTGTCTGTGTCATGCAGGGTTGAGAGATAATAGGCAGCTCCTGACAGACCAGCATCCTCTCTCAGGTGTCCTACTGAAAGTTTTCTGAACCCTCTCTTTGAGCTCTGAGCAAAAGAGAGCATGAAAGAGTAAAGAAGAGCAGAAAATGGAGAAGCTAAAAATACAAAGGGTTAGAAGCAGTGAATGTGAAACAGAGGAAACAGAAGCTTGAATAAGTTAGTGGTAATGAAATGAATACATAATATGAAGATTCTGGAAACCATTGTTTACCCCAGGAAACACAGAGGGTAATTTCACGCTAAGGAGGCTGCTGTGCTGTTAATTTTTAAGGTTATGCCTAGCTATGCTTGGTGCATCTGCAGAGCTCTGCTCAGAACTATGATACTTTACAGTTCTGCTTCAGCAGAATAGGTTACTGCTTGAGCTCCCTATTCTCAAATCAGTCACATCAATATATGTGTTTCATTCCCATTCCCATTTTATTTCCCCTGGTACCCTTTGGTGAACTCCAGTGATTATGAGGATAAGGGATTATTTGCACACTCTAGATCCAGGCAAAATAAACTGCAAAAGTTTATTTTATAGTCTGCAAATTCATTGCCTTTTGTGACTTGCATTAACTGAAACAGAGATTAGCAGTCCAGTTATTAACCTATCATATAATCTATTATATAGATAATATCTGCCTGAATAGTATCTAAAAGTTTCAGGATCATTTAGTATGTCTTTTTGTTTTTCTCTCTAGTGAAGTATTTGAGGTGTTTAGAGGTTTTCAAGAATCTCAGTAAATTAGTCATTCAAAAAAAGTTTACTGGTTCCACCAAAGGTTTAGTGATTTCTTACTGAAGTTAAAGAAGCTATTTCCATTTATCATTTTTTTCTGATTTGTAAAAATGACCATTTTCTACTGAAAGCTTGATTAGATAGAGAGCTACTTTTAATTAAGTAGATAGTTTAGAAAGTAGGTAAATAGGGAAATCTAGCAAGAAATGGAATGTGTTCTACTTACAATACATATTAGAATATTCTGTCCTAGCACTAATGCATTATGGTCTTGTTTAATTATTTCTGACAGATAGGAAAGTTTGCTGGGGAATTGTATTACTAAAAGTCAGAATCTTATTCTGAAGTGAAAGTAAAATTTTGAGTCTGAATCACAGCATTTCTCATGTCCATAACATATTCTGGAGCACAGCAAATAAGTTACTTATTTGGTTAAGATCCATCTATAACCTGTTCTTAATAACAAATGTTACCAGCTGCTCATTTTGACAAAGTACTGGAAATATGAACAAGAAGTACAAAACTGGTCAGAAATGGAAGAAAAGTTTATGCCTCTCTATTTTTTTCTCTCTCTTTTCAATTGAATTTCATTTTTTAAAACTTTTTTTATATCAGCTTTGTTTGCTTTAAAAAATAGAGAAGGAGCTGTGGAGGGAGGACTCTTGAAATGTCATCCATGTTTTGAACAGGGGAAACTGCATTTTCATTTTCAAAATCTCAGCTTTAAAATGAACATAGTCTGCTGGGTCAGGTAGAAAATGTTAAAAGCAGACAAAAGAAATAACCTTAAACATTACTTAGTTCCAGTTTGTATTTGAACCTGTGCCTTGGGCTTTCATTTTATATTTAATACTGTTTCCTGGGTCTAATTGCTCCAAAGAAAGAGTGATGAAAGCTAAAGAAAGAGACTATAACAGCAAAAAAAAAAAAAAAATCTACTTGTGATTATATCTATTGGTTAAATAAATCCCTCTCTGTGAAGTCTATTTGTTGTGAACTCCTAAAGAAAAGAGATGTTTCACACCCAGAACATTATTAGAGGTTACTGGTGGGTACCATCAGTGGGAGTTTAGTGCTCCTGAGCTCCTTGTCCTTCAGGAGTCTTACATTTCTCTCCAGCTTGCCATACACAGGCACAGAGTGATCCCAGGAGACTGGAGCAAGTGGCACAAGGTGAATGGCCTGGCTCCTTTCAGAATAATTCCAGGTTTCTACCCTGTCTCTGAAGGCAAAGAAACCACATGTGGTCTGTGAAGAGGTTCTCCTGCTGTTACTTGAAACACATTTTGGGAGCTACTTAAAACACATTTTATTCCCCAAATTGTTGAGGATATCTACACTTTCACATTATGCATTTGGGGCAGTGAACCCTTCTGGTTTCATGTTAAAGCAGAAATCCTGATTTATATTCCTCATCGTGCAGCTACTTTTCCACTTTTGAGCAAGTTCTGACTTTTCTTATCTCTCCATAAAAAGTATTATGACAGGAAGTTCTTGTCATCAAGACACGTTATATGGCTAATTAACTTATATTTGCAATGTCTTTTTTATGGCACTTGTATGAAAAGCCTTACATTGCTGTTGTAATGAGTTTGCTCTCTTCCTATCAACTGCAAATGAAGCAGTGGCTGTTTAATACTGAAGCATATTTCTGCTCTTAATTATGGGCTAGATTATTATCACTCTCAGCCCAGCTTGAAGGTACTCTCTTCTTTGCAATATCCATTTCTCAGGTTTGTGCTGCTAGGTTCAGCTAATTTATTTTTGTAATTGGAAAGGAAGTAAGTTTGAGGAGGCATCACTGTGCTTCATCTTGCCCATCAGGGCTGAATAGCTTGTGGTCATTTGAATGTGTTAAGTATCCTGGAGTGCAGTCAGGAAAAGCACTGTAAAATGTAAATTGCATTGCACTGAAAATGTAGCAGCTGTTAGGAAGAATGAGGAACAGGACAGAAACGAAGGTGAGCCTCAGCTCAAAGGCTGTGCTCCGTGCCATGGGCCCCTCAAACCCGGCACTAATCCATTTCTGACTCCTAGTATTTGCAACACCCTATTTCTTTCATATTATTTGGAAGTTAATTACAGGGCCCATCAGCTTTTTTGGCTCAATAATATTTCAGTGAAATGTATTTAGGCATTATGTGACTGGATGCAAGGGAGATTATCAAGAAGTCAGAGAAGTGTAATAATCAAGGGATTTCATTGTTAATAAAGAACTTGATGAAAAACAAATTAGTTAACAGTACACTGGGTTGAAATCTTGCTGATGGCAAATTTTGAACTTAATTAAAAAAACCCAAACTTGAAGACATTTAAAAGTTTTCCATAAGAGCAATATTATGCAGAAAATTTGTAAAAATGTAGGTCTCCAACTCACCCTTTTAGGTGTGCAGATGAACCTCATTGGTATATAGCATCTGAATGCTTCTGCCATGCTATTTTAAGATCTGATTCCAGAAACCATTGTGTTTGAACTTAAAAACTTGATGAATTTATTGCAATGAAATCCACATCTGTACATAGCTGCATTAAACCCTACTATGCCTGTTTAGGAATCATGTTAAAGGGAACCCACAGCCTCTGCTTTGTTTGCTGAGACGAAGTGGCTGCCTGTGCTCCTGGTGTGCCATGACAGAGGCTGCTGTGCAAATTATGCAAGGTGTTCAATATGTGGCATCCCGAGGTAGGGCAGGCATGACTGGGCTGGTGCCCAGGACCATTCCCACAGCACCAACTTTCCAGTGTGGACTGAACTCGAGATCCTGCCTGAGCATTTCACAAAACAGCAGCTGGGAATCCGTGCATCATCTTGCAACTTGTAGACTATGATTCATGGCTCAAGGGGCAGGCTTTCCCTCCAAAGCACACAAGGGTCTTGTTTCCACACTGGTTTTCTCCAGAATCAAGTTTTTGTCTTGATGAGTAATGTATATTTCAGCCAACATGGTGTTTGTGGGGAGAAGAGAGAAGAGCTGGTTTTGTATTCATGTTTGCATTCCCAAATGGAACAGTCACACAATAATGTTAATGCAGCATAGGAGAATTGTTTCACATTTGCTTTCCTTTGTGTGCTGTGTTCATGGATTGTGTGAAGGTGTCCACTGTATGCATTCAGCATGAAGCCATGCATCAGTGCCACAGCATTTCCTCGATTCTGCCTACTAAATTTTTCAAATGAATAATATAATGCACATATATTTTGCCTCAGGAAAACAAATGCATCTTCACAAACAATAACCAAGAAGGGAAGAGTATTTTCGTCTTGATAATCCCAACCCAGAGTGCTAAAACCTCATGGATTGCGTCCTCAAAATCATAAGCATGTCTTAAAGACCATGAGAATAGGAAAATTTATAATATCCTGAGGTTTTTTTCCTATTTTTTCTTTTTTTGCTTTGAGTATTGAGATACACTAAGGGTATATATATATTTTTTTTTTTTAACCATGAATTCTAGAACCTTTTTTTTGAAAGAAAATATTTCCAATGCTTCTGCACATATTTCAGTCAAAAAGTCAGATTTCTATAAATGAATCATTACTTATTTTGACCTTCATAATAGGGTGGTGAAGCCAAGAGGTTTGTCATATTTTTGCAGGCAAAGAAACATGTCAACATAATAAGCAAATCAGGGTTTTGTAATGAAAACTCTTTTCAGCAAGACATGCAATTCCCTTACAGGCTCCTGAAAATACCTAGTAGAGGTGAGTTCATTTCACCTAATCCAAGTTTGTTGTTTGGGATCTGTAATTGAAGAGATTCCTATCACCTAATTCTTTTGTCTTGTAGGTGTGTAACCTAAATAATCTGCTAAGGCTCCTCTTAGGGTTAATGGAGAGCGACAGGAACCTCCCGACTGCAATTCATTCCGTCTGTCATAGGCGCTTGTCCTGGGAAGAGCCAGTGTCCACAGCATCCCCTGATTTTCAAGAAGTTTGGGACAAATCATTCCCACCTGTATTTTCAGACAGCTGAGGTCAGTTTTGCTGGATCTCATTACAAATCCTTTTCCTAGCACCACTGCCCCCTGTGTGAGCTGGGCTCACAGTGAGACCGTGAACCAAAACCTAAAGGCCATGTACCAACCTGGTTCTTGGTAGTTAAAAACGGATGCAAACTTTTGTGCTTCTGTGCATTTGACAGCTTATGAAACAATTTAGTTTGTAATACATTTGCTTAAATGAAAACCTGATTAATTCTACTGTACTGACTTATTAGAACTAATAGGTTTTGTTACATGTGTTGCAATTTAAGCATTGTTAATTATTCAGAGCTGAATATCACAAAACATTTGTCATGAATATTTGCACACATTTTAAACAAAATTGTCCTTGGCAGTGTTTGCAACAGTTAAATATTTGATTTTCATGTATATTTGGGTGAGACAATTTTCTTTTCACGAATATCAGCAGAAAGTGAATCTCACATGGTAATCCACACAAATATTTATTTAAGAGAATACTTCTACCTGCAATATACTTGCCAGCATTTTTGAGAATCACCAAGGTGAATGGTCATGCAACCACCAAAGCAATTGGAAGTGTTCTAGTAACTTCTGCAGATGTCACCAGGGAGAAGATGGTAATGACAGCCATTGGGTAGCATCACATTCCATTGAAAAATGCACCTAACTTACATTACTCTAACTTCAACTATAATTACATGGTCAAATAATTCATGTTTCCTGCTTGCTTTGAGAACCTGTTGCCTCCTACACATAAACCAGTTGAATATCCTTTCACCTGAACTTGTTACTTTCCAAGAGGACCCAAGGTCAATCTGGGGACGGGAAGCCCCAAAGACAATTTCATATAAACAAATGTGGTTGTGGAGGACACAGTTCTCAAGTGTAGCAAGAAAGGTGTCACAGCTCCAAATCACTTTTCAGAGTGCAAAGCACATACCATTATCCTGCTGATACTAAAACACCATTTCTTGTGACCCAGCCTCCATGTCATTTCAGTCATTTTGAATTAGGAAAAAATCACAAAGATAATCATGATGTTCTAGGGCCAAGTGCTCAAGTGTGTGAAAGCAGACTCTTTGTGCTAAAGTGGGTAGTCTTGAGGAGGGTGGGCACGATACATCCTGGCACCAAACTACAATGTTCTTCAGAGACGTGAATGGGACTATTACTCCTCATTTTCAACAAAGGGATTGCAGGCACTTGCATCATTACTAGCTAAGGATAGGTGAGATATTTGCCTTGGATGACATATCTCTGTTTCTGCCTTTTCAGGAGAGGGAAAACCGCTAGGAAGAAGATCAGGCCAGTGGGATGAACCAGCAGCTGTTGAGTGAGGAATGCACTGGCAGTTTCTCAGGACTAAAGAGAGCTGGTGCGTGAATCCAACGCCTGCTGCTCTTTGAGCTACTGCCTGGACCAATAAACCTCCTGTTAAAATGAGCCTGCTGTGACTGTTTTGTTGGTATTTTTAATTTAAACAATAGCTAATTAAATATGAAAGCAATTAGTATTTCTGTTCAAACAGCTGTCATGTAATGTCTCGTGCTGCAGTTATGATTTCTTAGCAGCCCTGCAAATGGTTTAGAAGCAAAGACTTTTGGGGAGTGGAAGGGGAAATAGAGCAATATTTGCTATGGGCATTGAAAACCACTGGCAGGTGCATTTAGCTTTTGCTACGTCAATTTACAAGCATGTGGAATGCTTATAAACATAGATATATTTTGGATTATGGTGGAATTTTAAGTAACATTAAAATATACAAGAGGGAGAGAAATACAGTGGCTGATGTTGTCTTCCAGCTTTACCCATAGACTTTCCGATACTGGATGTCAAAATGTCAGTGAAGAACAGAAGTATCACGGTTGATGTTCTTCATAGAGCCCAGTTTTATGATAGAAAAAAAGGACAGTAAGGAACTAGTGAGGTGTGAAATCAGCTGGAATTCCTGTTCTCTTGGCAGCAAACTGTTGTTTATGCAAGGAAAAGCTAAAGCACTCAGCTTTCCTACACTTCCTACCATACCCTGTAAGGTAGTGAATCATTGGGGCTCTCCAGGGATATGCTTTTGCAGAAGACATCCTGGCAGTGGCAGGACCTGCAGCAGCCTGGGTGCGAACTCCTCGTTTGTACCCTGGCAATGTGCATCTCCTCTTTCACTACTCACAGCCCTGCAAGCTCCTGCAGCCCAGAGCCTGTGGTGCAGCTGCAGGCAGGTATGTCTAACAGCAGTCTGTGGGATCCACACACCTTGTCTCTGCTGTCCTTGTCCAACCTTCCTGAATTAGAGCATGCCCTTGCAGCTTTTTAAAAGTTCAAAACTGTACCACTGCTACATTTGCCATTAGGCTCTGTATCCTGGCAAACTGGAGCTACACACTTGGAAATCACTTGTAGTTCAGCTCATATTTTTGTATTCTGAACTGTTAAGTGCACTTGATCAAAATCTTTTTTTCAAAAACTAATAGCAGGTGTTCCAAAATATTTTAGGTTTTTATTGATATTATCATGAATTTCTCTGTTGAACCATGTACTAACTTAATGATACAGTTACACAGAACTGCCATTATTACAAATTCCATTCTTGTGCAAGAATATGGGGGGAAAATACTCTTAAAGCAGACCTCTAGTTGGTCTAAATCAGCACAGTTTCCTACAAATTAAAAGCTCAATTTCGTTTACTGTGACTGAGAACCAAGCCTACTTCTGCTTTGGTTGGCAAGAATACAAAAGAACCTCATTACTTCCAAGTTTTTTATTGTGAATAAATAATTGTCATTGATCTATGTTCAGTCACCTTCTATACATTATTAAACACTTGTTTACTAAATAACGTTTACAGTTTAAAAACAAGAAAAAACTTCATTGAAAAATGAATCAAATCTCTGTGTAAAATCAACCTAAAGAGTTTAGAGGTAAGGTGAGTGAAGTTCATTTAATTAAAAGATTGCTTGAGGGGAGACATTGGCAGATCAATTTTTTAAGTTTGTGGAATTACGCACTGATATGCAAGTTTAAAGCTGCTGCCTCTGATTGCAGAATATAACAAATGGGAAGCATTATATATTTATGAACCATTCAATATTTCCCCCCCCTTTTTTCTACTGGTTTATTGGAAAAAAAAAAAATTCCAAGTTGTGACAGCCTGAATTAAACAGACATTACCAAAATATATATAAGAAGGTGTTAACGTACTTTTTGACATGAAATTCTAATTGAAACTTCCATGCAGTGGAAGCCAGGGAGTAAGTTTATGGCCTGGGGACATGCAGAAACTAGTTTATAAGAAATTGCCTTTTTGATAGTGAATATTAACTGATTATTTTTTAGGTTCATAATTTATTGAATAGGTTTCTTACGTTTATTTGTACTTGGGGAATTTTCAGAACTTCCTAAAACTTTGAACCTTTTAATTTCTTATTAAGAGGTATATGTAAAAAATACGCAGAGTGGAAATGTTAAAAAAAAAATTAGTGAAAAAGGATCCTTTTAACTAATCAGTAGTCTGAGGACTAGAGGTCTGCTAGTGTATATCCTTAAGCCACAACACACTGAGATACAAAGGCTTTTGAAAATTCTATAAAGCCTATAACAATAATAGTTGTGAAAAATGTAGTACCTTGGAATTTTAAATATTAGTACAGTGATCATATAAATGGCGTTTTATGGGTACACATAAAAGTGTATTATTTTTATTAATATTACTATTATTGTTTATTATTATTGCAGCATAACGCAACACGTGCTCTAGTTAAAGGTCCCTTTGCATTTTCATTACATATCCCATTTTGGTAGGGTTTATGACTCAGTCATTAAAATTCTCCACAGGCTAGAAATTGGGAAAGGAACTCACATTCTAAAGTAATTTGTTTAATAAAAAAATGGAATTAAATTAATCTGGTTGGTTAGAAAAATGGTTGAGGAAACTCACTACTCCATTAAGTACTACCTGAAGTTTCTTTATTAAAATTGTATTTTTAAATATCTCTTCTTGCTTGGAAGCAAAACCATGAGTCTAATATTTGGTCTTGTTTCAGTTTTTGCCTGGGGACTAGGAAGTGATTTATGCCCACTCAAACTTGTGCAAAACATTTGTTTTAAATTTATGGTATCTTACATGAGGTTTACATATCTGAATTTTGAACATTCAGGACAATGAGAAATTGGGCTTCTTGAGTTATGGTGCTGAAGCTCTATTTGTCAAGTTTGTCCATGATAACATGTTGGAACACAGGGCAGTAATCCCAGAACCAGCACTGCTGCAAATCAATATGTACAAACACAGAGAGTCTTTTTTGATCATTCCTTACTGCAACTCTCCCTCATCTTCTTTCGGACTCCTAACAATACAAATTTCTTATTCTTATATAACTACCTTGGTGTGGATGTATGAAATATTTCATTGTTGCAGTTTTCAGTTCTAAAGAGTCACAGGATCATTCACGTTGGGCTTCAGGGTGTCTGTATTCCAACCTTTTGCTGAAAGCAGGGTCAGGTGTGGTGCTCAGAAAGGTTGCTCAGAACCTTAACTAGTCAGTCTTGAAATCCTCCAAGGACAGAGACTGCAGAGCCTCCACAGGCAGCCTGTTCCAGTGCTGACTCCCCCTTGAAAACTTGTTTTTAGGATGAGCAAGCCCAGCTCCCTCAGCCTCAGTGCTACAGCAAGGGCTCCAGTCCTTGACCATCTTAGTGGCCCTCCACTGGAATAACAGCAATCTATCAATGTCTTTTTTTTTATTATAATGCCCCAAAGTAGATGCAGATCCAGTCTGAGAGATGAGGAGAAGAGGGAAATCCCTCCTCTCATCTCCACGCCCATGCAGCCCAGAGCCCTGGTGGCCCCTGTTGCTGCTCTGGTGTCCTGCTGGCTTGTGCACCTCCCTTTCCATCTGTCTCCATGGGGTCTTTTCTGTGCAACAGGTCCCCAGGTTCTGTGACTGCAAGGAGTTATTCTTTCCAGGCACTGGGGAGAAATTTGCCTTCTGTGGATTAATGACTGTTTTCTTATTGAAGCTCTTGAGAATGTTTCTTGTTTCTCCCACTTACTGCCTAGAGTTAACCAAACTATCTTCCCCTAAACCCAGTAAGGGGCTACAACTACAAAGGTTTCAGAGTCCGGCCATAGATCAGGAAATATTGCAATTATTTTATGCATTTACGTTATATTTCTATGGAAAATAAGGAAAATTACTACATACCTCCTTTCCATTGCAACCAAATTTTTTCTAAAAAAAACCCTACACACAATTACATATATATATATACATACATACATATATATATATATTTACAAGAAAATATACTTTTGTGTTTTTTTCACTCTATTCTGCCCCAAGGGATCTATTGACAAGAATCTGAGTTACACTCACCTTCAGAGGCAAGTTGTAACAACAGGTAATTGATAAAAACTTACTAAAGTCAAGAGACATAAGACTTTCCATATTTTATCCACAAATCTAGTAATTTCTTTTATCATAGAAGGCACTCAGGTTGTTCAAACTTTTTTAACCACTTCTGACTGTTCCCAGTAACCTTCTCCTCCATCTGTCCAGAAATGTGTTAAAAGAACATTACTGAATGATTTTTCTAGGGACAAGAGTGATGTTGACTGATTGTTCCCAACTGCCCCTTTGGGTTTTCCTAAAGATGGTAATGTACAGCTTTTCCTATTTATAAAAATGACTACATAACTACTAAAAACATTTTAGTAAAAAAGAGTCCTGTTAACTCATCAAAAGTCTGAGGACCAGAGGTCTTAACTAATTTGGACAGGGACTTAACTAATTTGAAATGAAGTACATATTTATTTTTATGTAAGTGATTATAAGGAAACAAACCATCTTCTGCTCTAATGTGCAGGGAAGAACAAGTCTCATGGTATGTGACTGGGAGCCCTCAGAAATACATTACAAGCACTGAGAGAGTATTACTGATAGCAGTGAGATTCATGTTCCTAGGCCCAAAGTATCTTTGCAAATTGGAAATAAATTTATGTTTGTGCACCAGAAAATCTGTTTGTGTTTATCTGTGCATGCTTGAAATATTTTGCTTTCTGTCATTTAAAGACCTTATTACACCAGTAGGAAGAGAAGCCATTTATTCTGGTTTTGGTTTAAGAAAGTTGGAATGAAGGAGGTTTTTGGCTCAAGGGGTCCCTTGGTGTCACAGGCATATCATATCATATCATATCATATCATATCATATCATATCATCATATCATATCATATCATCAATTTCATATTGCAATCAAACTCTTACATAGTTTTATACATACCCAGTGGATGTGATTTATTTTCCTTTCTTTTCACAATCTTCCTTGTGTGTAAAGACTGTTATATCACCTGCAGTATGAATATCTTTGGTTTAGTCAGTAAGCCTTCTTCTGTTCCAGCATAATTCTCTTTCTTAAGGGCAAGTGCCTAAGAATCTGAACAATGTTCTAGATGACCACTCACTAGAGACTCAAACACTGATGTAATTTTTTACTTTTCTTTCCTAGATAAAACTGTCCTGTTATATTATATGGCATTATTTCATTTTCACATAATTTTCCTGTGATTGCTCAGAATTCCAAGGTGTTTTACTTCCTCGGTGTTTTCTAGTGGATGGTTCCCCAACTTACAGAAGAAATTCTTCCTGTTAAACTAAGTGCACTCTCTGGCACTTTGTACAAATTTGCAATAAATATTTCTCATATCTTTCGGTACACTCTTCAAGCTCCTTTTACCAACAATCACTTCTAACATTGTGCATTAGCAGCAGACTTGTGCCAAGATCAGTAATAAAGATATTATGATCAATTTCTTAAGCATTAGTTCTGGGAAAACCTCAAGAACAATACTTGACTCAACTTCTAAGTTATTCTTAACCTGTAAAAGTCAATAAGACTTTTTCACTACTCTCTTATGTTGTTCCATTTGTTTGCATCTAATTCTTATAGTAATCTGTGTCTTCTGCATTTTAACCAAATGATTTCCCATATGGAACATGTCAAATGATTTACTGAAGTCCAGTTAGATTAAACTTATTACCTTTCCTTTATCTAGAAAATCAATTAACTCATCAAAAAGAAATATCTGCTGAGGCTAATGTGATCTATCTTTGGTGAATCCATGTGACCTTTTACCCTACTTTCCATTCACTTCTATATATTTAATTATTCTTCCTCTTAAAATATCTTCTTACTCCTGGATAATGTGATAGTCAAATTAATGGGTGTAAAGCTGTCCTGATTACTTTCTTTCCTATTCTTAAGTCTAATACTAGTAGAAATAGCAGTAGTTTGGCTACTAGTAATGGTATTTCTAAACATAATTTTTACTTCATAATTACTGTAATATTTAGAGGAAAGCAGGTATAATAACAGTCCTTACCAGTGGTTTCCTGGGATATTTGTTGATTAAGAGAAGGCCTAGAATCATAGAATATCTCAAGTTTCAAGGGATCTATAACCTACCAAAAATGCACGACATGACTAAAAGCATTGTCTAGTGTCTCCTTGAGTTCTGACAGGTTTGGTGCCATGACCAATTCCTTGGGGAGCATTTTCTGTGGAATCTTGGAATGGTTTGGGCTTGATGTTACCTTAAAGATCATCTAGATCCAACCCTCCTGCCATGGAGGACACCTTCCACTAGACCTCAACCAGCCTGGCCTTGAACACTTCCAGGGGTAGGACATCTACAGCTTCTTTGGGCAACCTCTTCTAGTGCCTTGCCACCCCCACAGTAAAGAGGTTTTTTCCTAATATCTAATCTAAACCTACTCTCTGTCAGCTTGAAGCCATTCCCCCTTGTTCTGTCACTCCATAGTTACTCACTTTGTAAATAGTCTCTCTCCATCTTCCTTGTAGGATCTTTTCAGGTAATGCAATACTGGTTTTAGGTCACCCTGAAGCCTTCTCTCCAGGCTGAAAAGTTACAATTCTCCCAGCCTTTCCTCACAGGAGAGTTGTTCCATCCCTTAAATAATCTTGGTGACCCTCCTTTGGACTCCATTATTTTCAATGAATATTTATTATATTACACATTGTCATTTTATCAGCCTGTTCTAACCCTTGAAGCTACAGTGCAATTCACTGTCTAGTAAACTTTCATCTTCCTCATTAAATTGGTAAATACTCACAGGTCCTTTTGTACATCAATTATAATGTTTGAATGAGTGGGGGACCAACATGATGAGAGGGGTGTTCTCTGGCATTAAGCTTTGGCTGCATCCCATCTGTGTGTCCAGACAAAGTCTGAGTGTAAATTTTTCTCTTTCTCCCTCATACTCTTGCTGTTGCCAAAAGAAAACACAGATTAATTGGTCAGAGAAAATATTTATAGAATCACCATGCTAAATGGCATTTTATGGGCCAGTGAGGAGGAAAAGGGAGGAAAATATGTCCTAAATATTCCTGTCAGCTGTTCCAGCCCTACTAGGAGAGTTGATCCACATTCATTTGGTGTTAGGATGATTTAGGGGCAGAGAGGTAAGAGGATAACACCAGAGCAGGGATGCAGTGGGAGGAACAACTTCCGTATAAACATACCTTGCTGCAGATCTAGGCTTAACAACCTGTGCTAGTTCCCCTGACTTCAATCCTGATACTTGGAAATGGCACAAAAACTTTCTAATCCCAGTGGGTGTTCCGAGGGTAATTGCAGCAAAGCTTGAAAAGGCTCATATCCTGTCACAGTATGGGCAGTACAAGCAGTTAAGACATTGGGAAAATTGCACAGTGTGATAAATATTGACCTTTTAAGTAGCATTAGCAGTACAATCATTTCAGTGTGTACCCAAAATAATGTAAGTCAACACACTGGAGGGTGTTTTTCTGAATACCAGCAGATACATTTCAACATTACTGTTCTGCATGGTGGTGAATTTTGTTTACCACAAGTCTGCAAATAATTTCTTCCCATAAAAATGGCTTTTACTCAATGTACATGCAAAATTATGTACTAATTTTGGCAAAGTATTTTGCTACTTATTTTTCTGAGGTATCAAGTTTTAAAAATATAAATGTTCTTTATGAACGTAGGCCTGATGAGTAAGTTTGAGGGTAGGACTGGGAATCATGGTTATAATCATTTTGGATGGAAAAAGAGGCACAGTAGACATACCTGCAAGTGAGAGATAGAAGACAAGGATGATGATGATGTACTGTTTGTTGTTAATAACTGACAGGAAACATTCTGTACCAACAGCACTCTTGTAGCACACACTCTCAATGGGCTTTACTTCCCAAACACAGCAGAAGTCTCTGGTTTGATCTCTTGGCCCACTGTATATATTTTCAGCTGTATTTAGGGTATAAAACAAAGTATTTTAAACCTGGTTTTAATTTCTTCTTGTATTTAGTGTGAAGTTAAATATAATTCCAGTTTTGAGCAGTTTGCAATTGATAATAAACACAGTTACAAGCAGAAAGGATGTTTTCCCTTGTACAACTATAGCAATATTTTAGGATATTTCACAGAACTTCTCATTCAATCATGATACCTGAATTACTTGGAATAGTGAGTGTGCCCTTTCATTCTTTGCATTACTGCAAAACACTAACCTACTGGAAATAAAAATCTTGTCAAAAAGCAGATAGTAAAGAGACACAGACTCTAAAGATGACAAGAGATGACTCATTCTGACCTAGTCTGGTAAAACATTGCAATAGTATTTGCCAATAATATTTGCCACTGTACAGCCGATACTTTTGGGGTTTTTTTCCTCATGGGAAATTCATAGGGAGTCTTCATATTCTGTCAGAACTATGATATTTAATTTAATCTAAAGCCAGATATACAGCTAGCAAAACTTGCAATGATTTAATACCTTCAGTGTATCCTTTAAAGGCATTCTGCTATGTACACTTCTCCACCTGAAGCAGCCGTAAGGAGTGTAGCAAGAGGAAGAAATAGAAGGGGGGATTTTTTTTTTTTAATCTCACCTGAAGAAACATCTCAGACATATTTCTGATGTTGGATTCCCTATGGATACATCTACACTAATAAATTAAAATGTCCTTGGGAATATTCCTGGCCAGCTGGCAGGGAGGAGCTAACTTCTACCTCAGACTCTGAAAACAGAGTGGCTACAATGCAAACTGCCTGTTGGAAATGATGTTTAAAAATCTACTGTTTCCAAGGACTCTTTACGAAATTTCAAACTGGGGCAAACACAAAGCAAGTCAGACACTGTTCTAAGTATTTAACAGTGGGAGGTATTGATATTATAGATGCTTGTATTGAAAAATCCAGAAATGTACTGGGTGTTAATTTGATGGTATAGGCATAGTTACAAAGTGCATGTAGCAAAATGTCACAATTTAATTCATGCTGCATCTTAATTGAAAGAACTGAGATGTTTGTAAATCCAGAGTATATCCCCAGTCATTCAGCAGTAGGATGATTAGCTGAACTAAAGAACTGCTGGGTCACAGAACTAATGCCTTGTATTTTCAGTATTGGCTGCCTTGACATACAAGCAGCAGTCAGGCTTTATCAGGAGTTGGGAGAATCCTACTTTATGTCCAAAAGAGTAATAATATAGCAAAGTTCCTAACTTTAGCATCCACTAGAATGGAAAGATTTAAAATGTGGCTAAAAGGAAAATAACGTTTTTATTATACCTGTGCAAATTTCTCCTAAAAATATGCCAACAAAACAACAAACACAATAAACCAAAGACTCCAATCAACTGACCAACTGACTGGCCATCCAAAATGACCCCAAAACCCCACCAAAATTAAACAATATTTGTGTTTGGCTGCAAGCAGCAGTCTGAGCAGGGTGGGGTTTTTTATCTTTTATTTATTGGAACAATGAGAAGATAGATTATATTACACCTTGCACATTCACATATTTGGAAGAGAAAGTGTCTGCATGTTACAAGCACAAAAAAAAAAGGGGTAAAAAATACAAAAATAAACATCAGGCAAAGATAAGGGATATCACAATGCCAATGTTCATGGAGTTCAGGACACTTCAGGAGTGACTGAAGAGTTTATCCAGACCTAAACAAAACAATCACCACAGAGGTAAAATGCAGCAGATAATATCATATGAAATAGTCAACTTGATGCACCGATAACTTTTGTTAGCCAAAAGAACTAAACAAAGACTCTTTGCTCATGTGAATCTCATTTCTAGTGAATATCACAGGTGTGCTGAAGAACCTTCACCTGACAGTTGTGTGGGGACCACAACAGTCACCGCCTGGTTCTGTTAATAATTAATGATCAAATACCTACAGTGCCACCCACAGGCACTTGAGTTTTCTCCTGGTTACTACACAGGTTCTTACTTTAACTTCTAATCAAAACAGAATTGTTAAACTGTTGTGGTTTTTCTTCCACTGGATATAGTCACCCTATAACAGACTTAAAATTTTGTCCAACTATTAAAAGATAAATAGAAAGAGGAAAACAAAACAAAAAAATCCCCAAAAAACAAACAAACAAAAAAACCCCCCCAAAAAAAAAAAAAGAAAGAAGAAAGATATAAAAGAGAAGAGCTATTTTTAAGGTCTATCACTGTTTTCAAATTTAGTGCTGACATGCCTGCCTAAAGCTGTCTACTAAACTGGGATGGTAGTCAACATCTGTTCTGAATTATTTATTTATTTTCAATTGCAGAAAATTGGCAGTTTCAATGTCCCTAAGAGAAGGATAATTGTAATTATCTATGATGTTGGGAAAACTGTTTCAATGGCTCAGTAGTTACTGAGGCCTGGAGTTTTTTCTTATCCTTCCAGCATATATATTCCCATGTGTGTATGGATGTGGGAAAAAAAAACCAAAAAAACCTTTTAAGTCCTTTTTGTAAGTTTTATTGACTTTTCCCCCTCTATACCACTTTGATTGCACTATAATGTTTTGCTAATTATGGGGTCCAGAATATGCATTTTAAATACATTGCTTATTGTTACGCCTGATGAAATTGTTTGTATGAAGTCTCCATCTTTCAATATGTTGTGCTTGAACAGGCTGCTGTCCCTGTGTGCACCTGGAATGACTGATATAAAGCGTCTGAAAAAAATGTGCACAGTTAAATATTACATAAAATTCTAAGAATCACTTATATATATTTACCAAAAGTGTAAAAATGCTGATCTCAAATTTCTGTCATTTTGAAGGAAGAAGAGTCAAATATCAAATCCAAGAAGTGAGTCATTTTCTCAGAAACCCTTTTTATTTGCTATTTGAAATAAAACAAAATAAAATTTATAGTTAATCTTTTACTGAAGCTTGTGTCTCCAGCTCATCATCCAGACTACTGGAATTCTTATTTCCTGGCTTTATGTAAAATGTAGAAAGATTGAGAAAAGAACTGCTTGCCTTGGAATGAAAGGAAAGAAAAATGGAGAAGGTATTGCCTTATATTTAGGAAAAAAATATATCAAATATGAACACAGAGGAAAGTGAAATATGGAATTATCAAATACCACTGGATTGAGATAAAAGGCATACGTGACCCCTATAGACTGCCAAGTCCAGAGAATGTGTTGATGAGGAATTATTAAGCACATAATGGTGACATATAAATGTAAAGAGTGATGGGAAGGGGGGATTTGAACTAACTTAACATCTGATGGATAAGGAAAATATCAGGAGATAAATGCTAGGTCTGTACTAATAAACCAAACAGTGCCAGGGATCATCCTCTGACACTGAGGCCAGCTGGCACAGTCCGTCACATCCACGCTGTTAAACTCTCTTAGCCTCCAGCACAACATGGTCAGATCTGTGCTGCCATTTGGGAATGGTCCCCAACCTGTACTAACACTTGAACTACATCCAGAAATTTTCTGGCTGGTTGGCTGTGGCCAGAAGCCTGGGCATTATAACAATTCACCAGCAGAGATGACTGAATCCCAGTGCTGGTTCTAGCTCCAGTTCATCAGCTTATTATCTGTGTACAGCTATGTTTTCCAAAAATCCTCAGATTTTATCAGGGAAAAAATGTGCAGGAAGTACTTAGTGGTACATGATACTAGAAAATATCTAATTTAAAAGACCTTTCTTTCAAATAAGCTTGTTATGAAAACAAATTTGTGATCAAGTTGACAACAAAATAGGAAAATAAGTTAAAGTAAGGAAGGAAGAGATCAGAGTTAATTGGATGTATTGTTTTTCTATAGCTGAAAGAAACCCTCAAGTAACTCAAAATGTTAGCCAAGGCACAAAAACTTCTTTTCAGAAAGGTATGAAAAGACATGATTCAGAGGACAAAAGAAGCACCAGTGGCAAAATACTGATATTTAGAATGGCAGAAAGGAGATCCCAAGGACTTTAAAAGCATTTGACCACATTTTGATACCCCAAAAAACATAGAAAAAATCATTAATCTGGTTTTGTGCAGCTGGTAGATAATAAGGTGCTAAGGAAAGGGCAATATGGATTTGTCAGGATTTGACAAAATATGCCAAGCCATCTGAATTTTCTTTTTGACATGTTAACTGGCCAAGAGGATATACGGGAAGCACTAGATATATTTGATAGCCTGACTTACGTAATTCTTTTGATGTGGATGGCATTTTTACAAATGAATTTAGGAAATGCAGTCTTGATCAAATGCAGCTGATGCAGAAGAAGAACTGGTTGGGAAAAAAAACCCTTCTTACTCAGAGAAGAGTTCTCAGTATTTTTCTGCCAGACTAGAAGACTCTTTCAAATTAGCCCCACATACAGCAGTTCTGGGATGTGTATTATTTAATATTTTCATTAAAGACATGGATGACAGAATAGTGAATATACTTACGAGAAGTGGAAGGACTTCAAGCTGGGAGTGGTTATATCAATTTAGAGGACAGAATAGTAACTCAGAGACATTATGGTATATTAGAGAGCTAGGCTGAAATCAATAAGAAGAAATTTCTGACAGGCAACCACAAAGTGTACTCAGGAAGGAAAAACAAAAAGGTCCCTAAAAAATGGAAAATAAAAGGAAAGAAATATAAAAAAATGAGTTAACTATAAACTCTATATGGGTTAAAGGTACAATCTTACAAGAAACACAGTATCATTCTAATGTGTAATAATTTCAGAACTGTGTGCAAGATTACAAATGTAATTATTTAATTCTGTTCAAACTACTGAGGTCTTTGATCCAGTTAGAGTGTGTAGAATTTGCACTACTCATTAAAAAGCAGACTGGCAAACACTGTAGAGTCTAAAAGAGATCAACAAAGACAACAAAAGGTCACAAAAAGATAAATTGTCGGGAAAGGAGGAAAAAAATTAGTGCAGAAAACAGAAAATCAGGAGATGTAAACTGTATTCAAGTCTCCGAAAACAGCACAGGCTCACACGGGCATAAAAAGGGCTTCTGATTCTCAAAAAAAAAAAAGTAATTCTATCCAATTATTTTTTTTTAAATGTATGTAAATCCAAAGTTTTCTGAAAGTTTGTCACGAGTAAAAAGTTTGCCAGACTGTGAATTTGATTGTATTTGTGAGTTTCACTGCTAGTATCAGCTTTCAGGGCCTTTGGCTTCAGGGCACATCTTCCAGCATTGTCTGCTCTGAGGCTTGGGGTCCATGACTGGAGTGTCCCCAGGACAGCCCCATTACTCCTGCATTCCCCGGGGCTATCTTGGGTCCCATCATCCAAATCCTACCCAGCAGTGTGAAGCCTTGATAAAAGGAAAATTAATACAAAAACTATTATTATGTTTTTCCATGCTGAAATGAGGTTTATATAACAGTTAATTATTATAACAGTTAATACCTCTCATATTAATTTACAAATAACATTTTCCCCCTCCTGCAGGAAGAGAAGGAAAAGGAACAAGCCCAAATGTTATAATCAGCATCTCTCAGTACCTGCTGGATAGAATACAACAAGGGTGTTATGCTGCCAAAGCAAACCCAGGTGCAGATTTTATAAATGGGAGATTGGGAGGGGAAGGAGGGGACTGATAATCTCATTTTGTCCATGAGTTCTTGTTGAGTGCAGTGCAGGTGTTTGGGGTGGAGAACAGTCACTGCTGTGTAACTTTACTGCCCATTGTGCACTGCCTCTTCTAATACACAAGTCAAATTAAATCTGTTGTGAAAAAGGAATGGAAAGATATTTGAGGAAAACAAAGATGTTACATCCTCCACCACAGGAAGTACATCCTTGAGGGAAATAATTCCCCAGCTTCAAGAATTTAGGAGTAAGCCCTGTGTATCAGCAATGTGTGATTTAGATGGAGCCCTGCTCATTTAATAACGTTTTTCCTAGCCTCAGGTGAAAGTGTTTGGAAATCTTTTAGTATATGGGTGTTTGCAAAGAGGCAGGATCCATGCACAAAGCATATTTTAAACACATCTGTGGGCTGTACTCCTGTTGTCTGTGACTACTTCTGCAGCTGTGGTAGATCCATGCCACACTGATGAGGAGAGAGTGCAGGCCACACCAGGTAAATTTCTGTAGCCTCACACCCCTCGTCCTCTCCTACACTGGTGAAATTTATGGCTGAATCGAGCCTCTATAGTGTGAAATGCTAATGCAACCCAAATACATGAGCTATAATCCATAGCCTGGAGGAAGGTCTCTTATCCTTACGTCTGGGAGTGTGCTACTTTTGTGGTGCAGAGTTGATTTTGCTAGTAAAATAAGGCAGCTCCTGCCTCCAATCATAGCTGTATATTGTATGCATGTTATTCTGCTGAATTTTATATACTCTAGGGTTTTTCTGGGTTTAAAAAAAATAAGGGGATGAGGACAGTGCTACAAGGTGATACTTGATATAATGAAAATCTAGCAGACTTTGGTGGTGTTAAAAGCAACTGAATGAGAAATTGTTTTCACTGAAATAGACATGAACAGTCTTATAAGTCTAAAAGATTAGAGGATTTATTACAGTCTCAAGAAAATGATAGATGTGGCTTTTGTTCTGCCCACCTGCTGTTTCCTTACTGAAGTGAGATCCAGTTTAGTTTTATTTCAAATTCATAATTATGGCAGAGCTGCTTTAGCTTTTCAAAGTCCAAACTTTGAGAGTCATAATGCTGAGATCCTTGTGTAAACACAGTCACAATTCTGCACAAAAGAGCAGATAAGCAAATACATATCAGGTAACCGGCACATTGCAAAATAATTATTAAGTCAGTTTTCTCCTGTAATTTGTATTTATTGAGAGGCAGTGGTTAACTCCAGATAGTTTTTACCCTCTTAATAAGGTCGAGGGGGGAGGCAGAGGTGAGAGGAATAAAGAAATACATCTATAGATAATTCCATGTTGAGCTGAGCTTGTTAAACCAGATACTCTGAAGCTAAAGAGTTTCACAGAAGAAAAGAGGAAAGAGCCTTTTAACTTCCCAAGAGAAGGTAGCAATAAACTGGCTTGATGATCACTGTTGTTAAATTGAGCCCCTTGGGATGCCAGGCAATTTGCTGGTAACGTGAAAGACTTGGTCTTTAGCAAGGCTGTTTGAATGACTGTCTGGAGGTTCCATCTTTATAGTCCCAAATTCTCTAGCACCTTTCTTGCAGGGGGATCTATTATGCTGCAACAGTCAGTTGATGAACTGCAGAAAGTTAGAGAAGGCAAAAGGCCATTTTCACTGCGTGGGCTGGATTCAAAAGCACTAAGAGTAGCAGGCTGGAGGGAGAAGAGATGCTTTATTGTTCATCCCTAGAGTGACAGTGGAGTCACAAAAAGGATCTTCAGGGAGAGAACATGTATTTAGAGTGCCAGGCAGTTTCTGGAGATATAATCTATTTTTAATAAAATTGCTAATTTATCAAAACTACAGGAAGTTTCTAGAATTTCTTCATATTCTGAGAAGTAGCTCAACTAGTCTGTTAACTCTACACCTACCAGTTAAAAATATTTTTCCCCTCAAAGCCTTTCAGAGTGACTTAGTTTCAGAGTTCCTTGGTTTAAAATGTTCATACAGGTTTTTTTTGATACTTTACTACTCTCATCTTATAGATTGGAAATGCTGGTACAACCCATGGATCTCACTGGGTTATTGCTAGTTTTAGTGGATGTTTTTCTCCAGAAGAGACAACTATGTTTTTCCAGTAATATTGGTTTCCTCTTTTTGAAGTCACGTGGTTTTCTTCTCAGTAATTTGGAAATCTCAAAAATTGCCATACTTAAACCCTGTTTCTCAGACAGGAAAAGAAAGCACCTGTACTCTGATCTAACCAAAACTATCATTTTTCATTCCAGCTGTCACAGAATATTAGAGTGGCTTGGGCTGGAAGAGAACTTGACAACCATCTGGTTCCAACTCCTCCTGCCATTGTCAGGGGCACTTCCAACCAGACCAGGTTCCAATCCAACCTGGCCTGGGACAATGCCAGGGCTGGGATAAGAGCAGGACAACTCTGTCTTCCATGCCATGGTTTCTGATCCCTGTATTGACAATATCTATTCAACAGTTTTACCTTTTTATTAAGAATGATGCAATGATGGATTTTTTTTTCCTCCTGGTTGCCAACTAACCACTGACCCAAGCAATTGAAGAGAACTACAATTATAATTTAGAAAAGAAAAGTGATGATGTTTTAATGGTTCTTCTTTAAGAACATTTGATTTACTGATATAGTGGTGGTGCCAACATTGAATGAACACTTATGAAATATTTCTGTGAGTACAAATTCAAGTAAAATAATTGAATTTTCCATTATAGTTTTTTTGCTTCCTTTGTGTTTGCCTTCTGTGAATATTCTATAAAGTGAATTTAATGGCAGAATGCATGTGATAATAGTCAGTTTAAGTAAATATTGGAGAATATTCTGATCCTATAAATACTGAAATTGGAGATGCAAATATTAGCATTGTATTACAAATATTTTAAATTAATTTGGCATTGGTACTCATCCAAACCTTTTTTTTTCACCAAATTTTTATAATTTGTGTTACAAACGGGATGAGTAAAAGCTATTTGCCTCAGTCTTTTATAACATGGGGGTTGTATGTTAGTGGAAGACAAAAGAAATATTTTCTACAGAAACCAATGCTGTTGCATCAAAATAACACTTAAATAGATACATGGTCTAGGAACTGTGGCATTAATACCCTGCACTTTGCTGTGTGTCATTTTTTATGCAGTCAGCCAACCCCATTCTGACCTGAAAAGTCACAAAAATCTACAGAGTGATCGGACACTTGTTGCACCATTCCGGTCTACTACTGAATAGCAGTGCCAGGCATTTTTAAGTGGTTTTGGTTTGGTTGTTGGTTTTGGTTTTTTTTTTCCCACAAGAAATGCATGTGTACCTGGAATCTGTGAACTTTGAAGGATGATAGAAGGCCATGGGAATTACTCTGCTGTAGCAAATATTGTCCAGGTAGTCAGAAATTATAATTCTGACAGAAAGCCAATATCAAACACTTGAGGTAAACAGAATGAGAAATCCTCTTATGGACAATAGTATTATAACTTGGCCAGTCTAAAACTCTTTCATTTAGTGATTGTCTCATATTATGAAATGCCTTCAATAATCAGAGGTGATCATTCCAAAATAGTCAGAGTTATAAAATCTTATTTTCTCTTCTGATAATCCAGACATTTATTGGTCTCAAGAAAGATTTATAGATTGTATTTAAGAGAAAGTAAAATCAGAAACAAATTGTGTTGAAAGTGCAAGTCCCTTTCTTAATTATTCTTCACTGGAGGGCGCAGGCATGGTGTCTGGAAAAGGAGAATAAAACCCAAATTTCCAGACAAGCAGATTTCATGAACTTCATAAAATTTATAATTAAACCAAAAATCTGTTTCTGTAAAAATTATATTTCAAGCTATTAAAAACATGAAATCAATTACTATTTGCAGTTGATTTTTAATTGAATCTTCTCTTTAAAAAATTCCTTTCAGATTCTAAGCTTTAATTTTTTTTATCCTTCA
The DNA here is from genome assembly GCA_910950805.1 of Acrocephalus scirpaceus scirpaceus. Classification (NCBI taxonomy): domain Eukaryota; kingdom Metazoa; phylum Chordata; class Aves; order Passeriformes; family Sylviidae; genus Acrocephalus; species Acrocephalus scirpaceus. The sequence continues at coordinate 106,618,613 of OU383775.1, read as the reverse complement.
TCTCCTGTTTAGTTCAAAGAGTGATGTTTTCCTTAACCTTCCCATAGAAATCTTTTGTTATTTTTCTCATTAAATCATTTTCACCTTAGAATTATATTTAGGATTTTTTCACATCATGAAGTAATTTAATGCATATGTGAATCAAGGCTCTTTTTTCACTTTTGCCGAGTTTAGGTTAAATGTTTCTGGAGTGTGGCTAAGATACATTTGCAAAGCATAGATTGTCCATGGAGTCTCCAGAAATATTCAGTTTTCATAAGCTGTTTGAAACATAACGTTGCAAGAGAATAATGGGATGTGTGGTTAGCAAGGGAAAGCTTGAATCAAATGGTTTCCTGTAATTCCTTTGTTTCTTCCTTTTAAGTTTTGGTGGGAGGGGGATGTTTTTCACTTTGAAGTATTTAGTATCTGGTCTTTAATAGCATCTTTGTTTTGTTTTGTTTCAAGACCTGCTGCTCCATCATCTCTTTCTGTATTTTATGTATTCAATTGCCAATACATATTTTCCAAGTGTCCTTTATAATGTATAACAGCAGCAAGTGTTGATCATATCCCAAGCAGCTTCCATTTTGCACAGATTATAGAGGAGAAAAGAGAGAACATAAAGACACTCACAGTATTATATTAATTACTAGGACAGCAAGAAGCCCATATGCTTAAAAATTTGTACATATGTTCGTTGGCTATTTGCTCTCCCCTGTGCAAATTTTCTATTAAAGCTGAATTTGTCATTTTTTCAATTTGTTACTGACAGTTGGCAAGAGTTGTTCCTTCTTGTCTGAAGACTGCCAACATAGCTGCTCAGGGAGAAATAAGGACCTCTCTCAGTGCTCTTGAAAGAATGGGGCTGAATACCTTTACCACACACTTAATGTAGAGAGAAATATATTATTTATTCTCCAAATTAATAAATTCCTTCTGTCTTTCTTCCTGGTATACTGTCTCTGTGCAGTAAAAAGCAATGACATTTATCAAAAGGCAACAACTTTGAAAGCTGTCCTTGCACTCTATAAGCATACACTTCTACAAAACCCTTTATATCCACCACTTTCTCCTATAAAAGCCTGGTTACAGGGACAAGTATTACACAAAACCCTGGGGAATGATCAGCAAACTCAGTTCTGCATCTAATGATTTAAATATCTCTGTTCCCACTTAGAGTAATTTTTGGAAGAGTTATTTAAGCTTTTTTATGAATTCTTCTGCTCCAGAGACCAAACAGAGAATGGTGATCTAGCAGTCAGAGTCTAAGGCAAATGGGAAATATCAGTAAGAGCAGCTTTTGAATGAACATGGATGAGAACATGAGAATGATTATTATTTCCACCAGTGATTCATCTAGCCATGATCTGCTTGCTCATGATAAGTACAGTGATCCTCAACTGTAAAGGTGTATTAGGGATAACTCTTGTTTAGTAATTTTGGTGGCGGTCACCATCCACCTGTCATTGATTGCACCATACCAATAAAACAGCACTGGTATTTGTTCACCTAACCCTAGACAAATTGCCATATCCTAACTGTGTCCATTCCCTGCTAGCTTCAAAAAATGGGCATATGAGGGAACACATACCTGCACAGTGCCTGTTTGCCACGATTCTTGAGCCACATTAATTCCTGTACACAGCTGAGGGATGGTGCCAGATCTCGGAACAAAGCTGTGCCAGGAGACTTTCCAGTAATTTACCAGAATGCACAACTGAATGCATGGCCTATGCCTGCACCTGATTTAATTTCATGCTGTTCTACTCTATACTTACTATATATATGTCTGTGTATGTATATATATAAATATATATATATATATGTACAAATGCGCATTTATGCGCACCCAGTATAAGAACTGTGTAAGAATGGTCTCTAACAGACTTGTAAAACTCAGCCTCAAGCTCCATGTCATGGTATCTTCCCTGGCTAAGTGAAAGGCAGTGCAAATATGCTGATACATGCTGCAATCACACATCTTACAGTGTAGACATACCGTAATAATGAGTGTCAGTTAAGGTCTTGGTTCAGCTCTAATCATTTTGCACTGCTCTGCTGTACAGCAAATGTATTTCATCTGCAAGTGGAGAGTGCTCCCAGCAGAGGGAAAGTCTCTACTTGTACAGAGTCAGCACAGCTGATTCCCACAAATACCTTGTCAACCCTGTGGGATGGACATATACAGGATGAATAACAGAAGAAAGAGAGTCTTTCACCAGTCCCATAATAATGCTATGTTAGAGAAGCCCTCAAGCTATTTTAAATGAGGTCATACTACTACTGGCTTCTTTTATCATCCTTTCTGAGTATAGGCCCTGTTTAATTGTACAACCTTTGAATATGAAGCAAAACAAACTTTTGTGTATTAATTCTGTCAGTGGTGTGCTGGGCAGAAATTGAAGGTGGATCTGTGACTTATATCTTTTTGTTGAGGAGAAAAAGGGAAGACAAAATAATTGTCCATGCTTAAAAGTGTCAGGGCCACCATGGGTCTCTACCTTTGATGCAGAAATAAAGGCAATAAGATAGCAGAGAAGATGCTGAGAAGGCTGAGGGTGTGCTGCTTCATTGAAAACAACCCTATGTGACCTCTACTATTTAGACATATTTTTTTCTCAAACATTCAAATGACTTGTTCTATGAACAAAACGAGAAATGAACTCAGGTCTTCTGTAAATTACTGTCTTACATCCACTCACCTATTCATTCACAACAGAGTTTATTACTTTGTCTCTATTTCCCAGATGCCCATTAACCTTTCAGATATTTCTTTTATGCACATCTGCATGTTTAACCTCCACCTTTTCCATCTGCACTCTCCTTTTGGTTGTGCTCCCTCTAACTCCTGCCAGTGATGGAGGTGACATGAACAAGCTTCTTCAGAGTGGTCCAAGGGCCAGCCAGCCAGCCAGGATTAAGGGGATGGTTGATTAGCAGCAGTTCAACCAATGGATGAGCTCTTCCTGAATATTTCCTGGCATTGTGTCACTAACTGGGGCTTTTCTTTGTGGCCAAGCCTCTGATTTTACTGAATTTTATTATCCTCCAGGGTTCACTTCCTTTGACAAATATTGAATCTGACTAATGGATAATACCAAAAGAGCATGGGTATTACATGGGTGTAGCAGATAGCAGACACTGTGGTTGTGTAAGATCCATTTCTTTAAGAAACCAGGGTAAACATGAATTTGCATTTTGTACATTGCAGTCACAAAACAGCAGGATAGACATTATTATATAACATCAGACTAATTGTCTGCTTTGTCTAGTATCCAGTGGCAGAACTATTTGCTTCAGATGATGTTGCAAGAAATACTGTAGTAGGCAATTAGGGATTAACCTCTCCATAACAGAAGTTTCTTAATTCCCATCAGTTAGTGATTAGCTTATGCTCTGAAGCATGAAGGTTTATATCCCTTATGAATTTTTGTTTAATCTAATATAATTGCAGATGTTCTTGTTATCCATATAGCTGCTTATCCTGTTTTGTTCCTTTTCTTTTTTCTTTTGATCCTACTGTGTTCTTGGCCTCAGTGATATCCCATGGTAATTATTATTATGGAAGTAAAATCTCTATTCCCAACATTGTCCCTAATATTAGAATATAATTATGAGGAAGTATATAGAAAATAGAGAAGTTGTGCAGATGGGAATATACATTTTGCATATAGACATTGTTTCCTGAGCAGGGCAATGTGAACTCATCCAATATGCAAATATTGAAATACTAGATTGTTCTCCTTACTACAGAGGGTAGGATTTATCCTGCCTAGCATCATTATCTGAGTACATCACCTCAGACTGTTTTGTAGTCACAAATATAATTTGGGGAAGAATATATCTGACTTGTGGTAGATGTCCATAGTAGGAAGTTATGGACCACATCATGAAATTAACATTTTCCCTGTGTTCACTATGATACCAATTTTGAAAATGATCTCAGTTTTAGAAGTTTATTATATAGACATCTATTTTTAGTCAAATTAATAATTATGAATGGTTAATTCCAAAATGCAGTGTAGGAGCTTGGATATTCCTAGAGGTTCATTTTGCCTAATAAACTCTGACTCTGTAGGAAACTGTCTCTGCTGAGTACATGCAGAGCATAGCACAAATTAATTCCTGACTTCACGAAAGTCATAAATGAGGTTTTTGCCTTGTCCAATCATGTCAATTTTTCCCTATTCTGTATTTTTCAAATTATATTTTAAATATGCACGTTTGCATTCCTTGTCATAAATGTAAAGTGAGTATTTCCTCCATTGACAACCTAGGCAGAGCTGTTCACAGAGTCAAGGTGACTCAGAGGTGTTCTGCTTTCCATTCTGGGAGAGAAACAGCATATCCCTGGCAATAATTTAATCTTCATTCTGTGGGAAAAACTGAAGGAAAAACAAGCCAGGTAAGTAAAGGTAGGGTTGGGATACCCTTACTCCTAAGCTCAACAGGTAGCATGGTGCAAGACTGGTCACAGTATCAGTAACTTTCTCACCATTCTTCCTTCCCTTGAAAAAAGTGAAGTGAGGATGACAGTAAAGTAGCAGCTCTGGCTTTGAAATTCCTCTAGCAAAGACTTTGAGAATTAAAGACTTGTGAACCCTTGTCATCACAAGTGCCCATTTCCACTTTACCATCTCACCTTTTGCTATTTTTTTATGATCTGAGACACATACTCCACTTTTAATCCTTAATTACAGAGTGTGAAAGTGTAACCTTATGCATATCTATGCGTTTGAGCAGTTTTCAAGTTCACAAGGAAAAGATGCCAAGGAAGAAAGTTTTCCCACTTTGAACAACAGGAAAAAACTCCTTAAACTCATTCATTAAGGGTTGTGATTTGGTAGAAGAAAGAGCAAAAACAGAAGCAAAAAAACCAAAAGAAAAACCCAAACAATGACACAAAAAATACTCACAAGAAGAATATACTGAAAAAAATAGAGCAAAAACACTTTAACATTTTTCAATAGACCGCAGGTCTATATTTCTTACCCAGTCATATCACTAAGGTGTCTGATGATAACCAGAACCCAGAAAGGAAGGTGTGGGAGATAATCTTCCAATGCTGGGAGCCGCTAGATCCAGTCAGCTGCTCTTCTTGAGAGCTCCCAGGTAGCTAGAGAGGCCCACATTTGAGTCCTTAACACCCAGGGATGTCAACAGCAAATTGGAAATCCAAGTGGGGATTAGATGAGCAAATACCACTGTAGATTTGGGCTGAAAACATTAACGTGACCTCTCTGACTCCAAGGCAACCTGAGGCCATCTGCTGTGACTTGCTGTCAGCCTGCTCCACTCATACTAGTCCTACCACATCTTAGAATATATAAATTCACAGGAATATATGATGTAATATAATTTGATTGTATTGATCCTGATTCATTTTGCTGTCCCTGAGCAACAAGGAACCAGGATGATTAGAAATCTAAAAGGACGTTATCTGGTGGACCTGGAAGCCTGACTGGCAGTTCTTCATTTATGCTGGGTCTCAAAATACAGAGGCAAAATAGATGAGAACTGGGATATGGTTTTGCTCATTTAAGTTATGTCTCTCAAAATGAGACCTAAACTGACTGATGACTGTTAAAAATACCAAGTTTCTCAAGGTGTTTTTTTCTTTACTCAAAGTCATGACCCTGTGGATGGATTCAGTAGGAGTGGCTCAGTGATGGTAGACTTTTGTTTAAATGGATTTGCTGAAAGATTGCTTGGATTAAGTATGATTTGTTCTATTTTCTGTCAAAGAAAATAGCTGTTATTTTGAAGTAACATTTAATAAAGGCTTTCTGCAAAATAGTCAATGGTGTTATATCTCTGTTGCAATATTACTAATGGAAAATGGCAACCTGAAAAATAAGGTAAAATCAAATTGGTTTTGTTTAGAGGAATAATTTTGATTTCCCAGGAAATAATGAGCCCATCACTATATGTTACTTTGCATTTACTTTTGAATATGCAAAACAGCAATATTGTCTGTGTCTGCTTAATTCTGTTTGACAATAACAAAATAAATTTGCTATTGTTTATTAGAGATTTTCAGGGAAGCCAACTAACTTGTCCTAGATTTGAATTTCAAATACAACCTTTTTAAAAAACATAGGCAGAGATATTAATCTAAAATATTGATAAGAAATTTACATCGCAGAATATCTAATTGTAGTCACAGTTCTCACATTAACAGTCACTTGCTGCTTTCTTTCTGGAATTAAAATCACAATGAGCTGGCACTCTCAGGTGTATTTCAGCATATGTCACTTTTGCATATGAAAGAATAAATGCATAGAGGTATCTGAAAGTAAAACAAAACAAAGCAAAACAGCATCTTTATTTTAGAAATACCTTTCATTGTTCACAGTAGTAACAGCTTCTTGATCATAGAGCCTTTAGATGCTTGAATTTGAGCAATTTTAGCTAACTTTTATATTATACCTAATTAAAGCAACATACCCTAGTTTCATACATCTTGAAGTTTTAATGCAAAAACACATAAAAATGACTCTTTTACAATCACTCACTTAAATACCATTTTAGTGGCAGAAGAGGTGGAGGTAAAATAAGAAATATAGACTATTATTTTACCATATATAGACAAGATAATATTTTTTACTTAAATGAATAGTGGGAAGTTGCAGACAAGACAAAGACCTTTTTAAGAAGTGCATCGTGGCAGGTTAAAAAGCAATAGACAATTTTCTGTAAGGAAATTTCTGCTTAGAATATAGGAGGAATTTGCTTCTTTTTTTCTTCTTTTTTTTTTTTTTTTCATGATTAAATGAGTCAAAAGAGAAAATATTGCCCTGGGAAATTGTGGAATATCCATCCATAGCTAGGCAAGACTTGGAGGGACCTGATTTAGCTTCAGATTTGGATTTGCCTTTGAAGTTGGCCCCGCTTTGAACAGGAAGTTGGATCACATGACCCCTGAAATCTCTTTCCATCTAAATTATTCTGAGTTTCTGATTTCAAGTAAATATAGCCTGAAAATCAAAATAACAAACTGGAAGAAATCTAAATATTAATAGAAGTTCAAACAAGCGGCACAAGATGTGCAATGTAAATTAACACCACGTAAAAAGGGTCAGAGTTCTCTTCAGTGTCAGCCTCATGCTCAATTTATCGTAGTGTTGTGTTTTCCAGAGCAGTCATATGGGAAAATTCCTGAAGTGTAAAACAGATATGTTTGGGAAAAATATAAGAATAAATTTGCTCCACTCCCTCCTCCCTCTATAGTGCAAAACCCCATAACTCCTCAAGGTTTCCCTCTCCAAACCACAGAGAAAAATGGTCTAAGTTTTGTGAAAAAAGGGTCCATATTTTAACTATTTCTACAGCAAAGAAGTTTCAAGTGTAACACAAGATCTTGCAGGCAGCTGCAAAGTGTATTTATCATGGTTGTGACTATGTACATGGTAGAAAAATGATGTTTGGGACAGGCAACATTGATTCAGCCAGGATCAGTGGACACTTATTTAGAATAAAAGGTATAGGTAATTACTGTGAGAAATTTGGATCCTACTCCTTATGTTCTTCTAATAAATCCAAAATTATTTTTTTATTGTGAATATAAATTGAATAAATCCACTGCTTAGTGATAAGCATATTTTTCCTTTTCAGAAGCTGACAATGATTGCAGATATCTTTACAAAATCCCTCAGAAAAAAATATTTGGATATGAAAGTGGAAAAAATTGTGACTGAACTTGATTGATTAATTTTATTTATAACGCTTTTCGTTTCGACTAGAAAATTAACAGGACTGGACAAAGAATTCCTAGTAAATGAAAATTTCAAATCTATTACATTCACATCATTGTATACCTGAAATGCCAGTGTATTTTATTCAATATTTCAGATATTATGATGCATCTCTCCAGTGTTTCCATATGATTTTCTTTTATCATGCAGGCTAATGATGATTTTGACAAATGACTTGACGTAATTTCCTTTCTTCTTTGAATTATCAAGCTCTGGGGTTTCTTAGAAGGAAAAAGATTTTGATGTCCTGTTGTCAATGAATGACAATTGGAGATGGATGACTAAATATTTATTGAATATACATTATTGTGTATATATATCATGGTTTGTGTTGAGAAGCCTGTTTAATGAACTATATTTCCTAGATAACTTTTGAAGCATTTTAAGAAATATGATCACTTCTATTTATTTTGAGATACTAATAAATCATAGTTTCCTCATTTATTTTGTAGGATAATATTCTAACTACTGTTACTGAAATATATTTAGTGAATCATTTATTATTCCCTTAGATTTCTGAGGTGATATAGATTCTGGTGTTTCATTGAATAGTTTTGAAATTATCAGGTTATCATCTTCAATTTTTTTTCTAAGTACAAGGGTGTCGGATAAACCCTTTCTCTGACCCAGAGACAGGGCTCCTGAGAGGTGTTTTAAAGACTTTTATTCCATTTTGAGTCTCATGAGAAGGGTGAGATGGTACAGGTGTTACAATTCATCCCATCACAATCAGAAGCCTAACTATTTCCTAATTACAGTACATTATAAACACTTTTTGGCCTATCAGCTTTTGACACACAATGCTGCTAATGCTTCTAAGCCAATCATCTATTAAAATACCCCACATGGGTCTTGCTACAATACATCTTTCATAGTTCTATTTCTCCAAAATATCTAGTCTATTTGCAAGGTCATAATTTGAAACTTCTTTCTAGTTCAATTTCTCTCTCAACAATGGATGTCCTATTCCATAGCTTTTCTAAGTCAGCATACTTTATCTCAAAGTTTCCATGCAAATACACAAGACTATGTGAGCCTTCTGTCAGGCTTTGAGAGTTCTCTACAAATCCATTTCCCACATAAGGGAATGGTCAAAAGACACATGCAGCTGTTTACAGAGGTAAGGCAGAAAAAAAATCTTCAATAATATTTTAATGCTTCAACACAGAGGTGGTTATATATCGGTGGCATCCCAATCTTTGTTGAACTTTACAGCAGCTTCTTGCCTTCTACAAAACCTCCCTGTCTCATCATCATGTCTACTTTTTCTCATAACATGAATTGCTCAGCGTATGTAGGAAGTGCTTCTCAGAGCAATTCGATAATGAAGTAAAGCCCCATAGCAAAAAAAAAGATCTTGGCAATATGATTTAACAAGAATGGTATATGAAAAATATTGATTTTGCCCCTTCAACTGATAAGAAAATTGCTGGATGAAGTAGTAATCAGCACTGCCAGCTCAAGGAGAGGAACTCATCAGGCTGATGCACTTTCTTTAAGGTTTCTCTGTAAATGGACAAGGGTTATTTGGTGTCTCTACTGTGATTAGCAACACCCACCATGCTGAACAGTAGGAAATGCATTAAGAAATGCAGTAGGACATGCATATTAAGAAACATAACAGATGAAGGATCAAAAGATACCAGAAACCTTCTCTCTTGGCGTTGGGAGTTCTAAATTGGGTGCTCCCATGGAACCCAAAAATGTAAGTGATGTGGACAGCATGTCAGAGCTTCCTTGTAAGGAGGATGTGGCAGTTGTGATTTTCACTTTGGAGCCACAGTTTACATTGGGTTCTCATCCTGGAAGGTTTTGAATCTGCATGATGAATAAAAGCCATGTGGCTGTGGGGTATTATAAGAGAATGTATTTCCATTCCTCTCAGTGACAGGCCCCATTGTGCAGACGGGAACATGGGACATGATGGGATCATGGAGGGAGAAAGAACTGTATCTCCCATATGTTGATAATTCATTGACCTGAAGATGAAGTGTCCTAGATTGTTTATATGTTTAATGCCAAAACATTAGTGAAAAATAAGACATGTCCCTCTCTCCTAACAAATTTTTTTTCAGAAATATCTGAAATACAGATAAAAGGCTTATTATAGACTGTGTCTACTGGATCAGAATAAGAAAATCTGCTTCTGGTTAGCTATCACACTACAAGAAGATCAATGGAGGACTATAGCTCAGTAATTATTTCTTCTCTTTGAATCCACATTCCTTTAGCTGATCAATGCATGAAGCTAAAGTAGCAGCTCTGCAAAGAATGACAGATGCGTATCAAGAATTTGTAATGTAATCTATGAAACTCACTCACAGCAGGATATGATTTACCAGGAGCCTATTGATTGGGGAATAAATGTTATTTTACATTTAAAAGAATACATTTCAATAATGCTGGAGCTCCAACTCCTGGGTTTTGAAGGGTCTTATTTTTTTTCAATATAAAAAAAATCCTGTGATTTTATTGCATCATGCATACTAGCCAGAAAACCTATCAAAGTTTCTTCAGAGCTGTGACATTCCCCATTTTGCTTGTAGTTTAAGGCAAATACAGTTACTGGCAGGGACTTTTTAATTCCCTGAAAACTGCTGTTTTGGGAACAGAACCTTCACTGCTTTTAACCACCACAGATCTATAGATCAAAGGCAAAGAAGCCAATTTGCCAATTAACAGTACGGAAGAACTTGGACAGGAGTGCTGTCCTTTTCACAGAGCTCATCCTGCAGGAGCTCAGGACACACCATGCCCTGATGAAATTAGAGAGCCATGTCAGACAGGTGTTATGTTAAAAGGCAATGAGAATTTGCCTTGGAGCTCATTAATGAATTCTGCCTTTTGTACACCGACCCATTTAACTTGTTTCTTGCAATTCTGGGGTTTTTTCTCTTTCAAGTAACGCAATATACTTCTCCTTAGACAGTCCAAGGTTAACAGTATTCCTTGTAGTCTCATAATATTTTGCTGATTGGTTATATACCAATCATTTTTTCCACAAAAAAGCTTTCAATTAACCCCCCAGTGATTGGAGGGTGGAATTTCCAGATTAGCATTGGAGAATTCCACCTCCTATCACCAGGGGTTTAATTGAAAACTTTTCTGAGAAAAAATAATTGGTACAAAACCATCAGTAAAATAACCTAAAATTCAAGGGACTCTGTTAATTTTTGTCTATTTAAAGGAAAGATAAAAAAGTAAATAGGAACATTGAACAAATAATAAACAACATTATTACAGCAAAACCAAGATTAAAATGCAACTTGTGAAGTGGCCCTGCAAAGTCACAAAATGCAGGAAAACTTACCTTTAATTTAAGTTACCATATACTAAAAAAAAAGCAAGAGAAATTAGCTTGTGTTAGAGACTATTTCAAAATCAGGTGATTTGCTTCAGATACAGAGACATAAATCACATTTTAATAATCTCTCTCCCAGTATGAAGCCTCTATACAATCTGATATGTAGGGTTTTTTTGAGTAGGTGCTTTCTTTGCATAACAAGAAGCTGCAATGAACTAAATGGAACCCAGGAAATCTTATAATGCAGCTGTGTAAGGAATGAAAAGGTACAACCTAAATATACTATTGCAAATATATATACCCTTGCTAGTAATGAGAAACATCCAATGTGAATGGATGCATCTGTGTGCACTAAACCTGTCTGAAAATTGTATCTTCAGTATTGCTCAAATACATATTTTTCTTGCATTAAGGATAACAGGCTTTGACCTGCAAATTATGAAAAAAGATTAAGATATGCATCAGCAGAGAGATTTATGTCTAGTGTTGACAAATTATTCATTAAAGTTTTATGCGACAGGCCCAGAGAGAGTATTAAATAAGATTATTATGGCAGTTCTTATAAGTGTATTCATCTTGACTAAGAAGAGGTCGTGATAAAGTTTAGGACTGTTTACTTACAAAGCTCCTTTAATTAGGAAAAATAGAAATAAATGTTCTACATTTGACTTATTTCACTGATTTCATCTTTATTACTTCTCTCTCCCAATATTGTGAAAGATCAACATCAATAAAAGTAAATCTATTACATGCAATTTGACAAATCATTTGCTTAATGATTTCTAAATATAGAGAAAATGTGAAGTTTCCTTCTGAAATTAACAGCACTCTTTTCCTTGTGAAAATAAGCAGACATTGCTTTGTATCTGAAGTGATCATTAGTGAATAAACAAGGTAATTATCTCTGAAAGGCGCTAGTTTCAGTGAAAAACAACCATATATTTCTACTGTAAAACACAGCACTCTGTGTTCTATTCTACCATACATTATACTTTCCCGCTGTCAGGTGAAAATTCAGCCAATGGCTATTTGATTACTTAGGAAACATTTGAATTGATTTTTATTACCTGATTTTGTACATCCATAAGGAAGATATATGACCCCTCTTCTTGGAAGAACTGAACAACTTTTCTTTCGGTTTGATGGAACATCTAACAGGCAGGTGGAAGAGAGAGAAAAACACTTTACCAATGGAAAAAATGCTACTGAGTTTGGTGGAAAGGAGGACAATATAATTTTTAAAAAAACATTTCTTCTCTACTAATGTAGCACCTTGCAAGGGTCTGGAGGAACAGGAGTTCCTTTAATAATCACTGAATACCTCAAAACCTCTGCAAATAGTAATATTTGCAGAACTTTAATAATTTACAGTAGTTTATTTTTTTTTCCACAGTGCCTAGTGTGAATATGAACTGTAAAAATCAAGATGATTATTTTTTACTGAATGTTGATCATTTTAACTGAGACTTCTATCCAGCAGCACTCTCTGTGTTAATACTCACAACTAACCTGTTTGAACATAAAGTGTGGAAGGCAAGACTTTATGAGCACACCCAAAGAATGAACATCCCTGAGTTGCACTCTGCTTTCTGCCTTGTCTTTCACCCAGAAAGACATATACTTTTTTACCTGTATAATTTAGTGCAAAACCATAAATGGAATATTAAGATATTTTCTGAAGGGTTAAAATGGGAAGGAAGACTCTCCTCTGCATGTAGAACTTTTCTGAACTACATCATGGATTTCATTCTACTACATAACCAATCTCTACAGGCACTTTATCAATTGCTCACAGGTGTTTTCCTACAAAAAATGGTACAATGTAATTTGGAATATGCTGTTGTGAGTGGCCTCACAATTGGTTAAATGATTTCAAACAAAAAAATAAAAGAAAAAAATGACTACATTTTTTATCACAGTTTTTCATTTAAGGGTAGGTGCTTTGGGTTTGTGGTTATTTTGTTGTTTGTTTTGGGTTTTTATTTTTTTGCTTTGTTTTGTCCCTGAGCCTTTGTTTTGCCTTTATATTACCTTTATATTATGTATTTTCAGACTGTATCAGTGACTGCCCTATGCTTCAGTGTGACATGGTGCACAAAGGAAGACTAAGTGTCACCACATGCATGAAAAAGACAGCATCTCCTTTTATTTTTTTTCCACAGTAACACTGAACAAAGAAAAAAAAAATCAGGAAAAGAAAGGGGTTTTTTTCATATGTCTGTAGGAAAAATTGGAAACTAAACTTCTAACAACATAGGAATATGAACTTTCTTGATGAATTCTGTTCTAGAAGGAATAAAATCCCTTTGTCCAAGTAATTAACGAGAATTTTCTCCTCTCCTCTCCTCTCCTCTCCTCTCCTCTCCTCTCCTCTCCTCTCCTCTCCTCTCCTCTCCTCTCCTCTCCTCTCCTCTCCTCTCCTCTCCTCTCCTCTCCTCTCCTCTCCTCTCCTCTCCTCTCCTCTCCTCTCCTCTCCTCTCCTCTCCTCTCCTCTCCTCTCCTCTCCTCTCCTCTCCTCTCCTCTCCTCTCCTCTCCTCTCCTTATAGCTTTTAGAGAAAGTATTTATTTAAAACCTAAGAAAGGGATAAAAGAAAACTGTCTAATAAGCATAAAAAATTCTGTCCTTTATATGATTTTTGCAACAGCCCTGGCAAACTCATGCAGTTTATTGTAGATGCAGTTGTCTCCCTAACCTTCATGATTCTTGTAGTTCTGCTTCAAAGTTGCACGGAAAGCAGAGATGTTACAATGAGATTACTTAAACAAAAGCCTTCTCTTATGAAAGTTAGCATTTGTTCTCTATTTCTCTGGATAGTTGATTGCATGCTTGGATAATTAACACACCATCCTGCTCTTGTAGTTCCATAAGAATGATACACAGGAACAATCATGCATCTTCTCATTAAAGCTGATTTACTTCCAGGAATTAAACTCTTGAAACAGTGGCAAAGGAAATTCTGAACTGATCAAAACCAGGTGTCTAAAACCTCATTCTACAGCTATCTGAAAGCATAAGTGGGTGTATTGGTAAAAGAGCACAATTGATCCCATTTATTTTCTCCAGCTTTACTGTAATGGAGAACAATCACAGATACCCAGTAAGGAGGTTTAAAACACATATTCTGTTATAAACCTAAGCTTCAGTGAAGGAAATTTATGCACTTCTATGTGTGCACAATATATGTCATGCAAGTCCCATACATGTCACATAGTCCAGACCCCAATACCCTTCCCATGTTAATATTTGAAAATGTTCCTGTTGTTCCAAAGATGTTCTAGCACTGAGCATATTCACTTTTATATGATGTCTGTCATACAGTGTAATTCTTGCTATCAGAATTGTTATCTATATTTGTATGTACATTCTTTTTTCTGCTTTTTATTCCATCATTTCTTGCATTATAGTCTACTCTTTTGGTCTTCCTTCCTCCATTTGCATATATAATCCTTCTCATATTTTTGTTTTAAATCAATTCCGATAATCCATTACTGTGTAATAGCACTTGTCATCAATAGAAATGAAATCCCCAACACATTGAAAGAAAGAGAATTTGCAGGTACTGATTTCTAGTAGCAAGTTGTAATAGAAGCAGTGGGGAATCTTATTTGCATAAAAAATCCATATTTGATTCAAACTGATGCAACTTTCACGATGGGTATAAAATTTTCCTCTACCCTTGCACCATGGGCACAAAGCAGATAATACTCTATGACAGTGCTACAGAATTATTTTTCATAAGCTCTTGTCTGAGACGTATAATAAAAGTAGGAGTGCCTTGATAATTAACAAGACTGGCTCCAAGCCTCCTACTCTCACACTATAATACTAGAAATTAAGTATAATACTACAAATCCTGATCACAGAAAAAAATCAACATTTGGTGAGGAGAGTAAAATGTTTCATTTTTAAAGAAAAAGAATACTTTTAATGAATTTTGAATAAAATACCTAACAGTAAACAACAACAAAAAAATGCTGTTAGACCTGACAAATCAAGTCCTCATGCCATTCATGGATCCAGGTATTTTTTTAGCTTCTTTATGACTGACAAGTGGCAGAATCTGAGAGTCCAGGCATAGCTGAGCAACAGATATATGAACATATATATATAGGGTGTGTGATGGAGTCTGAAATCACAAAATTTATCAGTACACACTTCAGCACTCCTCAACCAGACTAAAAATGGTGATCTAAAAAATTCCAATTTCTTGACTCCATGTCAGCAAAGCACTAAGATTTTCTGGCAATACTCATAGTGTGATTCCCGTATCTTTGCATATGGTAAAGCAAGTTAGGTTTACCCACTGAATGCATCAGCAGAAAAACAAGCAGTTTCATTAAGCTCTGGCTGAATTTCACTGGGTGTTTTTCAAAAGCAATATATTCCTAATAAGCATTTTGGCCTTGCTGAATCAGCTCCTTCTGGGAAGAAAAAACTCCTAAACAACTTTAATCTGTACCCAATAGATATTTCACCTTGAGGATTTGTCAAGTTAATAGAGCCTACCCACTTAGAGAAAGAGGAAGGAGGCCTTTCTAATTGGTGCCTAACAGCTTACACTTAAGGGTCATTAAGACAAAATACTGGAGATAACAGTCTTAATGGCTCCAGCCCACTCTCATGGGGGAGCACTCAAGGTAGCATGAACAAAAGGGAACAAGACTGAAAGCCCCAAAGACACAGCAGGATCTGGGCTGGCTAAGAGGATGCAGATTGATTTAGTTCTGCCCCAGTAACTTAAGAGGAGAATTTATCTCATTTGACTTGTAGTGAAACAAAAGATTAAGTGCGAATAACTATGAAATGGATGGAGATATAGAATAAAAAAGGTATGCATCATTGTTTTAAAATATGTGTTTCTGATGTTTGTCTGAAAATGCTAAATAGAATTGTTTTCGTTTAGTCAAGAAGTTGGCCAAACCCACCAGCTGAAGTTTCTGAATGGAATAAAGCACAGCTGCTTGAAACCCATTCAGTCCAACCCACAAAGTGAAAAGTGTTTAAAAAGGAAAATATGACCCCATCTAAGAACTGCAGGTTCCCAGATGCAGCAAGAAAAGCCAAAGATGGTTCCCCCCATGATCTCCCAGACCCCACTGTAGAGAGTGGTTTCCCTGGGGAAGAGCAAAACCCTGGACTAATGCCATGGGAAACTCTGTTCTAAGCAAGAGGCTTACTCACATGCTCCCTCAGTTCAAGTATGCAAATTGTTGCTAGAAAGTCCTAGTTCTTTGTGTTACCTTAAGTTGATCTTTGGTACAGAAACTTTAGTATTCCTAATCATTCTCCCCTACTGGACTCTTCCCTTAGACTCCACCTTAAGTCCTCCCCACACCTAGAGGCATAAATATCCCTGTCTGCCCCTGGACCCTGCCTTTTGCCTTTTGCCTTTTGCCTTTGGCCCCTTGTTACTGCCTTTTTACAGTTCGCTCCAAATGTATGCCTTCTTGTTCGTTATTTTTGCATTATTAAAATTCCATCTCTGGACAATTGGATCAAGGCTGCCTCTCTCTATCAAGTCACCACCAAGGCTGAGTCCTGAGGAAACTCAAAGGGGTTCCATCGTCCGGGCTGGGATCCCCAGAAGTTTCACCCCACCTGCACATGGCACTGTTAAGCTCCAGAGCTGTCTCGTGGCTGTAATGTGAAATACAACAGCCCCAGTAACTGAGGCACATCAGCTGCTCAGACATCATGCCCCACTGGAGAGCACAGTCGTATTCACCACCCGAGCAGTGCAGAGGTTCAGCTCACCCTGTCCTGACATGAGTTGTTCCTCATAACTCTTCCCCGTAAATACCCAAGACAGCTATAAAAAAAGGTGAGGCTGAAAGGTCAGACAATTAGCTTTCCTATTTGTGAAGAAATAGCTTTTCTAAGCTTATTAATGGAAAAATACAGGATGAGATCGCCAGTTACTATAAATCAGCATAACTCTGCTGATTTCAAAAGGGCTGTGCTGTCTTATACAAACAGAGATTACATTGTCTCTAATATTAAATAATAATAAAAAGTCTTACAAGTCTGAAATAGTCTTGTTACATTTGGTGAAATACATGCTGAAGTATATATATGCATGTATTCCTAGGCAAATTTAATTCAACTTTCATACATCTTCTTGTTACCTTAAAAGTTATTTGTCTTCTGTAGGATGCCTGCCTATTTTGGTTCACCTGATAGACTGTCCTCATTGAACAGACTTCAAATATTGATGAGCTCAGAAAAGTTCAGTTTGTCTGATTTCCTCTCTGATACAAGCCTTAGACTTTCATTCAGTAGACCCCATAATGAGTCTAAAACCTTCTGCTTGCTAAAACCTGCCAATTATGAAGACATCCTGCAAAAGACTTTGGGGTTCAAAAACTGTGGGACTGATTTTCCCCGTTCTCTTCTTCTGGTGTATGACCTACTCTAGTAAATAGTTTTCCTATCAGTCAAGTATGTTAAATTATGAGGTGATTCTCCCCCTCTTCTCTGCTCTTGTGAGGCCTCACCTGGAGTCCTGCCTCCAGCTTGGGGACCCTTAGCACAAGGAAGGAATGGATCTTTTAAAGCAGATCCAGAGGACAGTCACAATGATCAGAGGGGTGGAACAGGTCTCCTATGAAAAGCAGAGGGAGTTTGAATTCTTCAGTCAGCAGAGGAGAAGGCTCAGGGACATCATATTACAAACTTTTATCATATAAAGTTGATTTATAAGAAAGATGGAGATAGACTTTTTACTAGCGTCTGTAGTGGCAGGACAAGTGGTAAAAGTCTTAAAGTGAATGGTGGTAGATTTAGATTAGACATAGGGAAAATATATTTTACAATAAGGGTGGCAATGCACTAGAACAGGTTGCACAGAGAAGTTGTGGAAGTGTTCTAGGTCAGGTTGGAAGGGGCTTTGAGCAACCTGGTCTAGTGAAACCTGCCCATACCCAGGGGAATTTGGGTCAGATTAGATGATCTTTGAACGTTCCCTTTCAATACAAACCATTATGATTCTACAATTCTATGATCTCTATTTGCAAAACAGCATACTTGAGTTATAGCAAAACTATTGTAATGACAAAAAACAAACAAAACAAAACAAAACAACCAAAAAAAAAACCACAAAAACCCCACAAAAAAGAATTCACAATCAATCCTGACATTTTGTAGAGTGCAGCTAATACTAGCACTACAGCTCCAAGGGGCTTTGGCTCACAGCTGGAAGCGCTATAAAACTTTCATCCCTTAGGAATGTGCAAATTAAAAGTGATATATAACATTTACCATTGGTTACTATGAACTTAACCAGAGATGTTAGTACATTAACCATACTCCCAACAGACTCATGTAATACTTCAGACATCATTTTGCAACTCTGATAAGAAGAGTATTTCCTAATGGCAAAGGATAATATTTAGTTTTAATTACATATCCTTTCTAAGTATGTGGCTTTTTGGAGATTAATCATGTGTAGACTGTGATTATGGCTACATTTCATAATCAGGACTTATTTAAAAAAAAGTCATCTAAACAGAATTTTGTGCTGAGGTTATTCTTGACATCAGAACAAGGAACTCTAAGTAAAGATGTTAGAGCAAATTGAAGCATAAACTTAAGGAATGCTATTTTGCTTTCACCTTCATAACAGTCAAATAAAATAATTTCTCAGGGTAACTCAAATGCCAAAGTCCTTTGTAGAATTCAACTTCATATGTTTTAAGTCTTCGGCTTCACTTTTCACAGCATGCTTACAAATTTCATCACATAAATCATAGAAAATGAAAGTGGATAATATACACAAGCAATTCCTTATGACATTTTCAGCACACAGTCTTCATTATGTTTCTTCATTTTAAATAAAAATTAACTATGCTTAGAGCTGAGCAACAATGTTGATACATTATGCATATAAAACCAGGACTAATCTTTCAAGCACATGCATCTATTTTGGACTGCACTAACTATCTGCAAAGAGACCAGATGACGACATTAATACAAAACTGGTTCTTTGTTTGCTGTTGTTATATGCCAGGGAAAACAGCTGAGCAGGTTATAATGTTAGAAGGATGGCCTTCCAAACATGCATGCTTTTTACTTTTTATTTCATAGATTATGAAGACCATTTCTATTTTCTTACATTTCACTTGTTTTTCTGTTTAGAACTAGAAAAGTCACAAAAAATGTTTTCTTTAAAAATATTCATATAGTTTAGACTAAAAATGAGAGCGGTTTTAAGGAAAGTATTTGAATGAAAAAATTTTATTACCACTCTCATTATTAGGAGGCTTCAAAAAACCCCCAACACTGGGTTTTTCCTCAGAACACAAACTCAGACATTCTGTTTTGGGGAAAGTTGACGTTATTTGTATACCCCTCTTTTTAAAAAACTCACTTCAATTTCTCTTTTCCTGTCTTCTTCTCTTCCAATTTTTTTTGTTTAGCTCACTTTCTCTTATTTTGACTAGAAACCTTAATAGGGACATTTCATAGAAATAGGCACATTCATTTGAAAAGATGCAGATATGAAGAATTATCCTTTTATGAGTAAAATGATGCCAACAATTTTTTGACTGACTTTATTTTGAAGTCCCTCACTGTTGCCAAACTGGCTTTAATCCTGAAAAATCTTCATCTCTATGAATTTCACAGAAAACCTGGAAAACAGACATACTAAAGTCCAGAAAATGACTTTGTCCTACTCACAGAATAGATGTCTTTTTCTCAAATCATTGTATAGACTTTCTTAAAGTACAAGGAGACTAGTCCAAAGAAGAAGGCAGATTTCATGCAAGATTCATCTAAAGGATTCAACTATATAATTGTTGGTTTATCTTCATTGACTATCAATAGGGTATAAAAGGGTAATTTAGACCATCAGATTTTCTGTTGATACCTCCAGTCCCATGTCAAAGTGTCTTGATAAATGACCATGCAAATGTATGTGACTGTTGTTATGGGATGCAGAGTTCCAAACTCTTACTTAAGACAGAATAACTAAGACTGAAAGATAGATAATAAAAGTATAATGTGAGGAATATACATATTTACACATGTATTCATTGCATTTACATACAGTCTCACTTCATATGTGAAATGACTTTAGCATCATGCTAATTATGCCCTTCTAAGAATTAGAAGTGATTTTTAGTGTCAAAAATAGGCATTCAATGATAATAATACAAGTATGTTAAATGAAATGTCAAATGACTTCCAAAAAGCTCTTAAAATTAATAAATATGTATGAGATAAATTAGTCTGGTTGTCAAGTACTCCATGTAGAGATACAAAAGACTTAGGGGTTTTTTCAGCTGGAATCTGTTACCACTTAAATTCAGACAAAACTCACTGGATCAATCATGGTTTTGCAGCAGGATTCCCAGGAAAGTCATATTTTCCTCACAAGGAGATTGGGATGTCGCAGACATGAATATCACCTACTGCAGCCCATTGCATGTTTAATTCTTGCTCAGCTGTGCCACTCATGTGGCCTGTGGTCAGCAGTTGAAGCAGCAGTAAGAGATTGAGATTACCTATTACAGGTTCCAGAACACGTTACTTCACTTAAGCAATAGAAAAAACTCCTTTCTAGCTTAGGACACCTGGGAACTATATGTTGTCAGAGAATAGTGTTAGTCACCACTTGGACCTTATGAGAAAATTGCTTGTGCAGAAACTTTTTCAAGTAGGAACTTGAGTGAACTTCAGTGGGTTTCAATTTAAACCTCCAGAAAAATGGGAACAATGCTATTTTGCTAGAAGCAAAACTTTTGCTTCTAGGGTATTGAAATTCTAATTTATCAAGTGTTCTATGATCTTTGGCTATTTGCAAGATTCAAGGTGTTATATGGCTCATTATTTTAATGAAAAATCTCACATAGATAAGCGAGGCGTTACTCTTAATAAAGGGAAAATATATAGGAAACAAACTGCTGCATTATGAGAACATATGCTGGGGAATGGTGTCACATAAGACTGTGAGGAACCTTGAGTGGGAAAAATATATATTCAATAAGGTAAATCAGAAGTGTGGAGAGTGTCCTTGAAGATTACAACCATATATTCAGTTCAAAGGTTGAAAGGCTGGTGACAATATTTCTGTATACAAAATATCAGAAAAATTTTACGGCATAGCTCTTTGCTTAATTAATTTGAATACCTAATGTCTTCACCTTCAATATAACACAAAAACATAGCAGAGATTTTCCCCACAGATTTTTTCTTTTATAGAATCAGACAATGATTTGACTTGGAAGGGGAATTTTTATAGATCTTACCCCCCTTCCATGGGTACTTCCCACTAGACCAGGCTGCCCCAAGCCACATCCAACTTGGCCTTGGACAGTTCCAGGGATGGGGCACCCACCACCTCTCTGGGCAACCTGTGCCAGAGCTTTACAACCCTCACAGCAAAGAATTACTTTCTAACAACATCTAATCTAAAACTGAACTCCTTCCATTTGAAGCCACTGTCCCTTGTTTTATCACTTCAGGACCTGGTAAAAAATCTGTCTCCCTCTTTCATGTAAGCAGCAGTTATGTATCTTCAGGCTGCAATAAAGTGTCTGAGCTCTCTCTTCTACAATCCGAACAATTTCAACTCTCTCAGCCTTTCTTTACAGGGCACATATTCCATTGCTTTGAACATTTTCATAGCCCTCCTCTGGACCTGCATTAAAAGTTCTCTATCTTTCTTGTACTTAGAATCCCAGAGCTGGATGAAATACTCCAACTGAGACCTCCAAGAGCAGAATAGAGGCGGGTAATCACCTCCCTTGACCTACTGGCCACATTTCCTTTTGTGCAATCCAGGATACAGTTGGCTTTCTGGACTGTGAACACGCATTTCTAGCTCACACCTCCTTTTTCATTCCCAAATCCTTCTTGTTGGATCTGTGTGGAATCCATTCACCACCCACTGATAGGCGTGTTTGCCCTGACTCATGTGCAGGACCTTGCAGTTGGCCTTGCTGAATTTCAAGAGGCTCACATGGTCCTACTTCTCAAACCTTACAAGTTCTCTGAAGATGACCTACCACACAGCTTGGTGTCGTTTTCTCCTCATATTTGATGTGTTCCGTGCTGTTAACCACTCTGCTGGCCCTTCACTGCAGCGTTCTTAATCCTGGTGTGTCTTTGCTGTAGGGGGGGAGATAAAATGAGTTGTGGTGGCCTCCAAAGCAAACTCACAGGTGGCAGACACCAAAGAATTATCACTTCCTTCAGTCTTCAGTCTGTGGGGCTGTCAACCATAGGGGTATTATGCACACTTCTTGTCATCATGACCTACTCCAGGTCCTTTTCCTGAGCTGATTTCCAACTTGGGCACCTCCACTGATGAATGTGGTTATCCCATCCCAGGTGAAGGGTTGTCCATGCTGGGCTTTATGAAATTTCTATAAAGCCAATTATGCAACCAGTTGAGAGGCTCTGTCCTTCCCCTGTCCACAGTTTCACTCAAACATATTGTCACACTTGAAATTTCTGAGGGTGGATTCCATTCTGTCTTCCTGCTGATTAATAATTATTTTAGACAGTATCTGTCTCAGTATTGACACCTCAGTGCTAAAAAACCTTCTGATTGAAATTCAAACTGCTGATCACTGCTCTGGTGCATTTTATTCACTTTTGCTTTTCACTTCTCATTCATGTAATCATAGACTTCTGTAGGTTTATTTGTTTTATATAAAAAGAATGTAGTTTATATTAAATATAGGTGAAATGACAAGTTTTTGGAGAATTCAGTGGCATCAAGAAATACAATTCTTGGTTTCCTGAAAAAATGTGACTAATTTATCATTAAAAAAGTAGAAAACTATCATAATACTATTCCAAAATATATCAGAATGATTTCTAAATTCTTTGCCATTTGTTCTATCCAGCAATGCAAAAATTATATTAAATATTTTCACCATGATATAATCACATATAAGCCAGTTGTTGATGATTAATGCCAGTTTAGCCTGCCACAGCATCTGATCTTATATTTAAAATGTGCTCTATGAATTACAGACTTTTTAATGATCTAAAAGTAGGATGGACTAGAATTGCCAAATTATACCAGCTGAGAGAATGGTTATCTTCCTCTATCTTTTTTACTGTTATAGGGATCTTTTCAAAATGGGATTTAAATAACACTCAAAAATGCAGTTTTCTGGATCAACAAAAGTTTGTGATAATACCTTGGAAAATTTTCTGGGAACTGAGATTTGGTAACAGGAAAAAAAAATCAAATAAGGTAGATATTGATTCTTGGTGATGGATTGCAAATGTCTGGTCAGAGTGAAAGAGAGGGAAGGAGTTTGTACATACTTTTGTCCCATGATATGTGCACAAGAGCCACAAGAAAAGTCACTTCAGTGCTTAATCCTAAAAAGTCACTTCAGTACTTAATATTTCTCCTAACTGAGCAAGTTCTCCATGCTCTCACAACACAGAAAAATAAGGGATAAATAGAATGATTTGCCCTATCTATCATGTGCAGAAGAGAAATCCCATTTATTTAAGGTGTGAGGTGTTTTAGTATATATTTAAATTAATGTAAAATTTGAAAGTATGTGAAAATATAATTATCAGAGGGAAGAAAGATGCATCTCTGCAGACCCTTAAACGGTGACATCTTTGCCCAGGATTATGTCCTGGGTGTTCACTTGCATCCTAAATCTTTGTGGCTATAATCTTGTAGCTCTTTTCAGATTGCAGTATTTATGCACAAAACTTATCTCATTTAAATTAGGACTTCTCTTCTGAGCAAGTTCTTCTCAACATGCATGAGCTCATAGAGATTCCAAAGCATTCAAGATGTTGGATTGTGTGAAGGTATAACTGGATGAAATTTTGCATTATACAGGATCACAGGCTGGATGATCTAATGGTCCCTTCTGGCCATAAAAGCAATGAATCTATGAGAAAAGCACTCTGAGATCATTTGATGAAAAGCACAGTGAAATTGGCAAGTGTTTTCTTGATGTTCCCATTACAAATCCCCTGAGCAATCTATTCCCCTGTCCTCCTCTCACCACCTCCTCTATCATTAGATGCCAGAAGAACACACGCTCTGTTAGAGTCATTGCTGCTAAAACCATTTTGATAGCTGGCTCCACTCAGTCTCATGCTAAATCCAGTGTTTAAGGTTATGGGAGTGCTGACTTCTTAAATGAAGACACATATCTCTAAGGCATTTTGCACTCACTAGTTCCTTTGGATTGCTCAGCTAAAGGTTTTTTCAGGATTTTATCAGTTATTAATAATTGTGATGATTCATGATTTATTCATAACCATTTATACATTTGCCATATGCTGCCTGCACATGCAAACTGTTTTCATGAAGCACACAAATGTGGCACGGTGCTTCTTACAATTCATATCCAGTAAACAGATAAGAGAAAAAGATTAGCGAAATGCAAACATACAATAAAATATCTGCAATGGCTTCAGTTTGGAGCTTTGGAACTAAACTGTTCAGAGTAATCGTTTTTTAGCAGTATCAAAACTAAAATAAACAGGAGGGAGAACAGTGTGAAAAGTCAAGTTTAACACCAAAACCAGCACCTTATTCTGTTTCTATTCTGTCTCCCGTAATGATAATTACAGGGAATAAGAGTAAATCCACTCATCTGGTAAGGTACAATTCAGGACAAATAAAGATAAGAGTATCTGCAGTATCATCTTTGTTGTTCTTTTCTTGCTTTCATATTAAATCTAAGTATTCTTTTGCAGAGAAACATTATACTAGTTGCTTTGAATGAGGGAGAGAGGGAAAGATCTGACATGCAAATCTTTCAAAATGCCTAATAGCAAACCCTGAAAAGATAATGTTACTCCTTGATTAAAAATAAGAGGTTTTTTTATGGTGATGTCTCCAACCAAAAAGTCATGTATCATATGCCCACTATGATACCTTCTGCAGTGTGCTGCTCTGCAGATGAAACGCATGGCTTTTATGAGAGGATAATTATTTAACATAAATAATGCATTCCTGGTTTGGGGTGAACAAGTTCGTTAACAGTGAGGTGTGCCCTGTGGAGGAAATGATCAGTGTTCCAGTGCAGAGTCCCAAAGCAGAAGGACCAGCTTAGATCTGACTCATATCTCCTTCCACTTTCTGCTGCACTTAGTTGAAGCTTTTGGAACAGAATGTTAATTTTTTACTAAATGCCTTGAAAGTGAACCTCTGAATTTTTACTAACTGCCTGTAATTGCCTACTATTATCATTCTGTAGGATGGTCTAAAATACATTCAGGCCCTTGTCATGCTACAGAATGCTATGGAGTGCATCCAAGACTCTTAAGATATGTTGTTCCCCTGTGGCAGGATCAATGTTACCTCTTTCATTCCTGCATTTTGACTGCCCACCTGTTTCTTGAGGACCTCCACTAACTTTGCAAGAATCTGAGGTAATGTCTTCCTTTGTTTCACTTTCTTTACCATTAGATTTTTTTTCCTGGTGTGTAAAATAAATATAACTTGTTAAAATATTATATTTTTTTTCTTCCCACCATGAAGTCAGGTAAGTGATATTTACAGAAATCTTTGACATTCCCAATATTTTTCAAGCACTCTTTCTTCATACTTCTTGAGAATCCTAAGAATGTCACTGGAGGCACCTACCAAATGCAGAGGCTTTTCATTAAGGAACTCATAGGAAGAACATCTGTAAGAATTTGAATTTCCACTGTACCTTTTACATGAATGAAAATTAGATGATGGTTTTGAAATTCAGAAACTCAGGTCTTCAGTATGAGAGAACTCTGGACAGAAGTTTCGAAACTATCTTCAACTCTTCATTGCTTCCTTAAAGAGGAGATCCAGTCTTAATCTCAGTCTGGCAACTTCCTGAATTTCATATAGTTTTATAGAGAACAAATCCATTACAATTTTGCACTTCTTATTTGAGTAACAAGCAGACCCAAAGAGCTGCAGACTAGACAAAACAACTCTGCTGCTACCCTATTGTTGCTGCCTGGTATCCTTATATATATATATATAACTTGAGCCAATTGTTATAAGGTGTCGTGGTTTAAACCCAGTCAAAAAGACCAAAACTATGGTCTCAAACTGTGGTTTTATAGAAGTGCAACAACATTACATTTTACATGTCTTCACTGAAATGCCTGTACAATCATGTTTCAGTGAATGTCAGACAAAGGTTTACTTACAAATGTCCTTTCAAGGACCAAAGTTATTAAAAAGCCTAGCTCCTTTTTTGTTTCCTATGGCATATAAAAGAAATATTTATGACTAGTTAAATACATACAAATAGCAAGAATAATCTGTTTGGGGAAAAATTAAAAAGAATAATTGAAATGTGTAATTTCAACTCATCAGAAACAGATCATATGCGTGTGGGTGGAAAAATGTTATTTCATTATTCATTTGCAGTACATATATAATCATTTCACAAATTCAAACTGATCTTCATTTATCATCCATATGATAGTGTACTTCTACATCTTGGATTGCATGTACAGGATGGAGAGCAGTTAATTTAGAACATTTATTTTGTAATATTGTTTTGCACTCTGGGAGTTATACATTAGTTTTAATCTGTTTTAACAACCGCAATGACAAACTAGAGAAAATAGACAAGATATTTGAGCACTAATTGGGCTTCTTGTTAAGTTATTACTAGATAGTTTTTAAAAATTTGGCTGCAATGAATTTTCAGGCATTACTGTCTGTTCCTGTCCATGCTAATCAGTACCCTGTAGCACAGTGGGTCTTACATTTAATGGAGCAGCACGGAGCTCTTGCCAGCATTCAAGCAATTGATTCCATAGAAGGGGCACAATATAAATCAAGCACAGAGCAAAACTGCTGTGTTCTACAAGCTTGGAATAAGAGCACCCTTTGTCATATCCAAGGCACTCAAAGACTCTCCTGCTGTGCTTATGTTGATTGTACTTCCTTTATCTTCTGCTCGGGTTTGTTTTTCTCTCCTTGTTTTTTTTTCTTTTTTTTTTTTTTCAATGTTCTTAGTGTTGTTTTAATGTGGGTTCTGGTCAATCAAAGTCCAATTCCATTTTTTTTTCCTTCAAAAGTTTGAGAAGGTGAGGTATGGGGATTTTTTTCACCTGATTGCTTCTTGTAATTGTTCCTTCCTCATAAATACACATAAAAAACAATCTAGTTATCAGCAAAGGACTTATTTGACCTCACTCAAATAAAAAAACTCCTTTAATTCTTGTTGTCTCAATGTGTACGTCAAATTTGTACACAATGCATTTCTCGAAACTGGCTAGTAACCCAGAAATATAATTAAGAATAAAATGTTATTGAGCTGAGCATAGATAGATAGATAGATAGATAGATCAAGTGTCCCAAAAGAGTGTCTCCCTGAGTTCTTGTATTTAATAGATTTTATCAATGACCTGCGAGCAATGTATAAAATTATAACTGATGAAGTATAAGGGCAACACAAAGAAATGAAGACTAATAAAGAATAACTCAGCAATAAAATTTTATGCTACTCAGAATCACATTCTTCTGAGGTGAGTGAAATGCAGCATCATATACCTGGGAAACAGAGGGGGTTTTAGACCATTCCCATAGAAAATATTCTAGAAAACAATAGCTTTGAGAACAACAAGCTGTCACACACACAAAAATATAATGAATTTAAACACTAGCAAACCACTATAGTTAAAAGTAAAGTTTTATGGGGATAAATAGTATTTACTTTTGGTTATAGTGTTTGAGGGAAAAAAGAGTGTTTATTTCTAGTGTTCATGTTTTACTGCCAATACTGGAAAGTTTTGGTGGTTCAGAAGAAAACTGCAGGAATAGAGTAAAGTCCAAAACAAAAAGCTTAAAAGGCTACATCTACAGTGTATCCCAAAACAGTTTATGAGGTGACATAATCACAATCCATAATAACCACATGGGACAAAGACAACAAAGTCATAACAGGAGGCAATGGCCAAGGAAGGACATTTATTAACAAATAGAGAAATAGTAAAAGCATTTCCTGCAGGAATTATTGCCTCTTCTTAGTTCTTTCTTTCCTTTTTTTTTTTTTTTTTTTTAAGGCTTTCTGCCAGCTCTGAGAAAGCTAAAGCCAGAAAAAATTAAATCAGAACTTAGATGCATATTTTAACAGTGAAATGAATATTTTAGCTATTTGATGGGGGAAATCTTGGATTTTCCTGATGAAATTTTTTTGCTGGGGAAAACTCTGGTGAAATTAAACCTACATAATGTAGGCATTGAAATCTACATCTGAGCTCTCTTTTTTATCTGGAAATTTTTTGTATTCATAATTCACGTTCCATGGTTTAGAAATCTGTCCTGTGAATTAGACCCAGTCTAATGAAGTGCCTACACCTTAGATATCCAAAGCAAATGTAGAAGTTTGACTTCTGTATCTTTAAGTAAAGTCAGTTGATCAGAAGATTTGGTCTTGATAAAAACACTAATTGGAAATATGTTTTTGTGGTATTCAGGGCACCAAATCAGAATTGTCTTGTGCAAGCTTAGCAAATGTGAATGTAAGAACCCCCTGAGGATCTTACCTTCTTGTCATTCTCTAGATGAAGAAAGATCCAGCTACTTTGTTTGTTTGATGCTTCTTTTTTCTTTGCCATCAATGTCAAAGTCACATCTCTCCTCTTAACCTGACTATATGTGATTGCAGACATTCTATACAGGATTTTTTTTTTAAGTGTGGTGAACACAGAGGGGAAAAAAGCATCCTTTCCTGCTGATTTTTCTGAGAAAACAAGAAAAAACATAATGTCAGATTTACAACATTTTAACCTGAGTCTATATCACTGGAAATAGATAAAAAATTCATGGTATAATTTTTTTCTCAGGCCTGTTACTGGAAAAGAAAATTGCAAGTTTGTGAGTTATGAATCTGTAGATGGGGCCAAATTTGTCTTGTACTCACACCAATGGAACCTAATTGAAATCAGTGAATTTGCACTAATGCAACTGTGAGCAGAAATTGACCTCTTGTGCCTGCTGGAACACGGCCCAAAAGCCACTTGACTTACTCGTGCTTAAGGCTTGCTCTGCGTGAATATCTACTGTTTTACTAGCAGTAAGTTATGTAATATTCATGGTTTAATGGTGCATATTCTACTAATAGACTGGGTAGATGCCAGCAGACTACATCCAAGCAGTACTACACATTTGCTTTGTTGACCTCTGTACTCATTCAATCACATGAAGTAGTTACAGCTGGGACTCCAGTAAGGAATTCCAACTTCCAAAATGTTCCCACTGCCACTATGCAAATGCTAGCAAAGAGCCTCTGTTGTAATTAGCCTAGATTTCCTTACAATATCTAGTTACAAAGGAATACCATGAATATTCATGGCCAATTCATTTGAATTACGAACATTCATGAATAAATCATTTGGCTGAGAACAGGGTACCGTATGTTGCATTTCATGGCTCCTGTGATTTATTCCATAGTGCTACAATTTGTAATATTAGCAGCTATCATAAAGTTTATTTTTCAAGCCTTCATTTCCAGCTGTGACCATGGCACTCTGGGGATCAGATAAGCCTTTTCTTATACCCCTGTAAGGTCAGATCGCAGCCTAAACACATAATGCAGATTTACTGCTCTTCTACTACACATTCTCATTAGTGCTTCTGCAAGGTGCCTTTGTTCTCAGGGTGTATGACACCAGCCTCAGACAAAGGGGGAATGCAGTGCAGTTTCTAGGCTGGCATTGGGAAGGGAGACACAATGCTGGAGGAAGCAGTGGAGCAGTGTCCAGAGACTTTGTGCAGTCTCCATCCCTGGGGGTTTTCCAAGGTGAGATTGGTTAAAGCCTTGAGCAACACAAAAAGAGGTGTGATGCTAACACTGAAAGCTGTGAGCTAAGTGGTTTTTATATGACCAGCAGTAAGAAAGTAGAAAGTTACTTATATTAACAAAATTTATCATATGTTTATTTTTGCTCTGTCATGAGAGAAGTCAAACAGTACCTTTACAGTTTATTGTTGTAATACCATCCTTTAGAGAGAAGGCCACTCATTTTTTCTTGCATCCTATTTTCTTCAAGTACAGCAATTATGCATTTTGGCATTCTTAGAAATAACAGAATGAGTAATGATTTATTCATATACTTTTGCTGCCCATTAGTTGAGTTTGCAGGGGAAAGACAGCATCACCTGACCAAACACTGCTCAAATGGTGGAGAGTAAAATTAGAGATTCACAGGCAATAACCACTTATTAGTAATTGAGTTCCTCTGATGTGATTGAATAATAAACAGATGTAAGGTAACCAAGACCTCATTATCAATAATATTTGAGCCAGAAAAGAGAATATGTGTTTCTGAATAAACTATCAAATGTGTGAGGCTAAAACATTCCCTGTTAACTGTGTAACTACAGAAGCAGGGAGTTAGTCCATGTTGTTCTATAGACACTTCATTTGGGTATAATATCCTGGCCTGAGGACAACTTGCTTGCTGACAGGTATTGCCATTCTATATTCTACTTGCAAGAGATACAGATGTTTCCTCTAAAATTAAGTGTACTCTACAAAAACAAACAAACAAATTAAAAAACCCCACCACCCCAAAACCCAACAAAAACATATCACAAAGGAGATATAAGATGAAGGGAAAAAAAAATAGTGATTTATAGAGTTAAAAGGTCTATGGATAGAAGGTGGGAAACAAGAACTTGAACTCCTGATTAACACTGGCAATTACTGTCTATACTAAGACCCACTTGGGATAACTCCCATAACAAATTCCTTTCTAATCAAAGTCACAGATGGTAGATAGGTGATGTTATGGCCTTTTAATGCTTCTGTGCTACAAAATGAAGATTCTGATATAGCATTTCTGGTCATAATTTTACTATATAATAGCTGGAAAGAAGATAACTTATAACTGATTTGAGTTTGAAAACCTGTTTTAGAAGAAGAAAAAAAACTGAAGAGCTGGGTTTTTTTTAATTTTATTTTATATAATCTCCTTCCATGGCCACTTAGCAGACATATGGAAGAGAACAGTGGTTAAATTATTTGAATTAGAATGAAGACAATAATAGAGAATGACGCTAAATACAAGATAGGAAATCGCAAATACATCTGAAAGAAATCTAAGAATGACTTGGTCTTCTGTCTGAGTTGACTGAACTTATATTTACAGAGGTTAACTCTTTTAGTGTCTGTTTTGATAAAAGGAAAAAAACCAAAATGGTAGCATTGATTTTCAAATTATAAAAAGACTGTTCAGATGTAAAATATGGGTGATATAAACTGAGGAAATTCTGCCTATATTGGCTTTCTGTGACAGCTGAACTTATTTTGAATGTGAGAATAACAGGTCATTTTACAAGCAGGCTGAATTCAACATAAAAATAAAGTGTTTCACATATTGAAATATAGAAGAAACCTCTGCTTTCAGAAAATAAAATTTTAAAGAACTGAGAAATCTATGTTTTGAAGATGCAGAGGTCTGTTATTGCTGTTCCTTAGTCTCCTTTACACTTCGGAAGAGAATGTAGCAGAGACTTGTTGATTATCCAAACATTTGACCTAATTTTTTCTCAGGTCTTTAGGAAGATCTAATTTTTGAATTCTGCATAATCAGAGTTCAACAGTAGGGCATGACAAGGCACCAGAATAAAGCAGATTAGACTAGAGTAGAAAAGACCAAGGGTAAACATAACAGTATTCAGTATGTAACAGCACTCAGTATGTAACAGCACTAGAAAAAGAAAAGTAAGAAAATGTTTCCAGTATCTGCTGGAGATAAATGGGAGTTTCAGTAAAGATAAGGCTTTACATTAGGAAAAAAATTTAAAATAGGGAGCTTTTAAACTCACTCAAAATGGTAAAAAGACAACTTTATACTGAAATGAGAAAAAGTTAACGAACAGATATATGGGGGGTCATCTAAATGATAAACAAACTTTTTTGCCAATGTTTGTGAAGGAATAAAACCACTTTTTAAATGGTAAAAAAAAAATTATATATAGTCTTTATATTTTTGAAGGTAGTTGTTACCAAATGTTTTTTACCTTTCTTTTTTTTTCTTTATTTTCCTCAATTATATGTGCTGTAATGGAGTAGATCTACCTGCCTCAATGTGTCTCTCATTATTTCTTGGACACTCCTTGGTAGATCTCCCTCATCTTGTGCTGAACCTTCCCAACTTTCCCCTCAAATATAACTGAAAAAAATGGTTGTATCTGGTAGTTGACTTATGGTTGAAGGTAAGGAGCATTCATATTTAAACTGAGAAAAACCTCAAACAATTGCAGGCTATTACCTGAGGGAATTTGTCTTACTGGAATCAGACATCAGAACAGCTGATGGACCTTAGGAGAACAAAAGCCTTACAATTAAAAAGCAGTGCAAGATATTTTAGTAAGATATCAAATCCATACAGAAGGCACACTGGTTTTATTAGGAGGACATGTTGCCCCAGGTAGAAAAGCAAGCAAACAAACAAACAAACAAACAGAAAAATATTGAATAAGAAAACTCTTCCCAATTTCAACCATGACCTGTCAGACTAAAAGCAACAGTGAAATCAGACATAAAAATTACTTCTAAAAGTACTGTATTTTGTTACACTTTCTAAGACTTGAGCTTGGGGTGAAATGACTTTTCAAAAGGGTCAATTTTTAGAAAATGCTATTTTTAAGAGCTTTTTTTTTATTTCTCTTGGAAGGTTGTTTATTCTTTTATGAAGTCAAATGTGAAGCCAAAAGATACCTGTAGCGGCACGTTTTATACCTTTTGATTTATTGTTAATATTAATTTGTTCTGTAATGGTTTCTCCCAAGTTCCCCCCTGTATTTCTCCCCATTTGGTTTCCCCTCATCTTTGTTCTCCACAGCCTGTCACTCTCTGGGAAGCCTCTCCTCTTCTTCCAGAATGTTCAGAGAGACTCGGTCCCAGATTGGAGCAAGCTGGGGAACCCCCACCCCTCGTTTCCCATTCGCTGTCTGTGTGACATCCATATTTCCCTTATTGGGTTTCCCTCTTGGGTCCACCCCCTTCTCCCAACCCCGTATAAGCTGTGGCCACGCCTCGGGCGGGGACACTCTCGAGAGAGGCTCAGAGACACGCATGGCTCCCCTGCCAACAGCAGGTGACAATAAAAACCATCTAGCCACAAAGTAGCCTCCTCGCTTCCTACCTTCGTCAAGCCTCACCGACATCTCTCGTGCAGCTCTGACCCACAGGTCCGCCTGCTGCCACCAACCGAGTTTGGAAGTATCCCGAGCCAGGGCTAGCCGGGAACAGCTGGAAGCCACTTTCCAGCCGGGCTCGAGGGATATTTTCAGATACCCACATATCTCATGAAGAAAGCAATTTCTGGGAAAGAAGGAAAGAGGGTAAATATTTAAGGAACTAGCTACAAGGCTTAGAAGGCATGGACTGCAGAATCCCATAGAAGAGTAAAGCCTGGCAATTAGCTCCAGGAATCCAGTTAGAGTAGCTAGATAGGAAAAAAATCTGAGTTGAGATCCATTTACAGTGAGCTGACGTTACAGGACAATATTAACTTTTGGTGTGTGTCCAATAAACCACAGAGAAAGATCTCCTATCCCATTGCCATATGGATCTAAGCTTCTTTATTCAGATAGATTAGCAAGGCTGTTAAAAGCAAAAGACTAAAGAGCCAGCTGCGGTCTCCAAGTCATATCATAAAACAAGATCTTATCACTCAGGCTGCTTTTGTTGTAAATGACGGACAGATAGTAACAAACAGTGGCTGGACATTAAGAAATACCTTCCTTCTGTCATCCCAAATATTTTCCTCTTTTAATGTTTTTAATAGATGTTTTGGGGTTTTTTGGATGGGAAATTATTATGATACAGAAATTTGTTTCAACCTAAGAATGAGGAAAAGTTATGTTGAGGAGGTAACATTATTTCCTCAATAATAGGGTGCAAATGATTCCATGCATTAGTGATCAGAACATAAATTGGTATGAGCCTCTTGCCAGAGAACAGAGATTGTTACTTGATTCTAAACTTTTTTGTTCCCACTCTGCATAGTACATTAAATGAGCCCTGATTTATATTGGCTCTGATTTACATTTGGCACTACTCTGGCACCAAGCATTACAAAGAGCTTTAAACTGTGAGTGAATATACAGCTCACTGTAATTTAAGAACATTTTGAGGTCATTTTATGCTGGCAGAGTGTAAGAAGATATTTGGGCTTCTGGTGTCTAGACTAACAGGGCAAAAAGGCCTCCTGCAATTCTGACAGAGCAAAGATTGATGAAAAAAAGAGACAAGCTGCCACTTCACCTTCACCCCAACACTTAGCACCAGGAGAAGCATCTGAGCCAGGCAGCTGGGGCACATGACCCCATGGACAGGAACAAAAACTACTGCTGCTCAAGGCGGTGTCGGACAGACCCAGCATTAAATCCACCCGGGGCACAATTCAAATGACCCTGAAGACTCTGACAGCTACTGAGGAAAAGGCTGAGTTATAAAACTATTCCTAAGGCCTGGAATAGTTTCCTACTGAATTGGAAATATTAGTATGGCTATCATAAGACTACTACTACTACTACTACTACTACTACTACTACTACTATGTAATAATATTGGTGGAATCCTGCTTCATTCTTGTTACTTTTATTTCTGTAATAATACTGTAATAAAAC
Organism: Acrocephalus scirpaceus scirpaceus; assembly: GCA_910950805.1. Taxonomy (NCBI): domain Eukaryota; kingdom Metazoa; phylum Chordata; class Aves; order Passeriformes; family Sylviidae; genus Acrocephalus; species Acrocephalus scirpaceus. Next base: position 106,583,993 of record OU383775.1, on the reverse strand, counting down.
AGTATAATAATATTTTACTATGGTGCAGAAGCAATTATATTTAAGATATATCAGATATACTGAGGATATCACTTATATATATCCCCCAAGACAGGTGGGTCCCTGCCCCTGGAAAAGGGCTTGGAACTAGATTTATCTTTTAGGTCTCATCCAACAAAAGATATCCTATGTTTCTATAGTATAAATAATACAGCTTTGAATCATTCTTCACCTCATGGATCTTAATTTTATTCTTTTTATATTAGGAAATTCTCAGTTGTAATAACACTGCTTAAAAATATTTCATGCTTGTTTTTAAATAAATATACGTTACATACTCAAAAACTGTACACTTTTATTCCATTGCAATTTAAATTGTTTCTTTTTATCTCTGAGGGTTGTAAAAAAAGTCAAAAGAGAAATGTCAAAACATGAATGGATGTAATCTTGCTGTTCTGAGACTATTGTTCTCTACTGCATAGCATAGAATTATTCAATCAAAACATATATTAGGTCACTTCAGATGATGAGGGCTCCTTTTAAATGAGACCTGCTTTGCATTCTCACAAGGAAATGGTCAGTACAGCTCTTTCCATCCTTCTATGTAGAGAAAAGTAATACACAATTAGAACTGCACTCTTCATCCCAGGTTCAAGAGTATCCTTTTGAGTCTTTTAGTCCTTTAAAAATTGATTACAAGTGTTCTGGTACATCAAGATTAGTTGAAAAAGGAAAAAAGACACATCTGAATCACAGTGTTGCCACCATTTCTTCATGTTACCATATGATCAAATGGCTGTTATGAGTATCAATATATAAGCATAATGCTAGTCAAATACTGTCCATGCACTAATAAATCATCTGACAGAAAACCCATTCAAATTCCACTACAGCAGCAACACTCACAGCTATACAATAAAATATGACATATAATTCACAACTTGGAACTCCCAGTTGTATTTCTCCACTATTCACAGTCTCATAATATCCAATTACTTTTATAAATGCAATTGCAAAAAGTTATGCCAAGCAACTTTACATGTTTGTATCCACTGAGGATTTGTTATAAAATTGCCAATCTCAAACACGTCCTTAATCTCATTAAAGTGTTATCTATTCACCCAGGGAACTTTGGCAAAATTAAAGGTTTAGTTTCCTTTATGATATGATTACTATTACTTTGTTTCTTGCACAGGAACTTTTATTGGAGGATCTCAAAGCAGTTTACAAACTTTAATAAATTAAGCTGCTTATCTCATTTGTCACATAGATAAGTATTATTATCCCACCTTTGTAGATGCAGACAAGTGAGGTATAGCAGTCCATAAATTTCTTCATAAGGGTAAGCATTCTGTATAGCAATGCTCAAAGATAGTGACAAAAAAAATAAATTACCCAGAAAACCACGGTATTTAATATCAAACATATTTTTATCATGAATGAACATGAAACAAAATATCAAGTTCAATTCATAATTTGACTTCTGACTCTGAAATCAAAGTGTATCACCTTGAGAAAAACACCTTTTTCTCCTTCCAAAAATACTACAGGAAAGAAGCCAATCATTACTTTATCTTTTCTGAATAAAAGAATGAACAACTAAGCCAAATAATAAAACACTCTATCTATCCAAGATGCCAGGTCATAATAAATTACAGTTTATCTTCCAGGCCCTTAGCCAAAATTATCCACACACTAGAAAGGAAAAAAGATCAGCATAATTTTTTCAGTATTTATTTATAAAAAAGCTTTTACAGTTTCGGAGCACTGGGAATGGAATGTTATGCATTGTTACATTTTACAGCTCTTCACTTCAGATTTTTTCCTTTTTCAAAGTAAAGCTTTCTATAAACTTTATCAGTGTTTCTGGTTCTGCTCTAGAAAAACAATTTAAACTGTGCAGTATTCTATTCTGTCACTTCAGGTACTTCTAGTGGTCTTGCTGCCTTGTCATTTAAGTCTTCTGGTCAGTCACCTTCAGAGAGAGTTGGAAATCATGGTGGTCAGAGGAAATGAGAAGACTTCTTGTGGTCTTGGTAATCCGCCACCTTAATTTTAGGAAGAAAAAAGCAGTGATAAAAAATCAGATCTCCCTTAGTTTTTACTCTGAAAGTGACTTAATCAGCTGGGTTTAAGGACAGAGCGGTTACAGACAATGCTTCACCACCCGTGCTCCAAACACTTGTTTCTCAGGAATGTCTTGAGACAGAAATGGTCTCTGTTTGCATAGTAAATAACACTTAATTTGTATTCTGTGCACTGAATCTATCATTGCTTGAACCCAGTGAATCCCCAATTCCAGGTGATACCTTCATTTAATACAAAGAAATGATCCTGATAAGTCTTGTCCTGAGGACAAAAAAAAACCAACCAAACAAAAAAAAAACAATGGAAAAAAGAGGGAAAAGTGTAGAGGTTCTTCACTTGGAAATGAACTGTAATATTAAGTGAAGCAAAGTAGATGATCTTACTTCACTGACCACTGAACTGGCCTGAAATGTAGAAATTAGATCCACAGACTTCATGTATTAATTATTCAATTGTCTTTACAAACTACATCAACCTTAACATAAAATAGAGAGAAAATAACCACTAGGGTAACCAAAATACATCAGCTACATTCCCCTAAAATCAAAGCTTAAGAATGGGGATTTAACAACTTGCTCACTGAAAGTTCCTCAAATGCAAGGGGCCAGGTGGTGGTCTTTTGGGTGGACCGCAAAAGACCACCCAAAAAAGCCACTGGTCTTTTGGGTGGACTGCACCTCCTGACACTATGGGTTATCTGCTTGGAAGTTCCTGGTTCAAGCTTTCATAATTCACAGTTTAGCCAAGGATATGACTTGATTGAATTTCTTACCTGTGAGACAATTATTATTATTTTGCTATCCTTGTGCATAATCCACCATTTGACAACTTGTTGCCCACAAGTTTAAAAAGCAGTTGTTATTTTTTACAGAATGCAGTTATGACTTAGATCAAAAATCTAGACACTTGTACACATAAGCCTGCATTTCTGGACCTTGGACTACTGCATTTTCTTAATATTGGCTTTCCAGAAAATCTATTTGGTTCATTTCTGTTGAGGGGACATGTATAACTTCTCTTGGCAGAAGTCAATATTTTTTTTTCATTGCCTTGCACCAGCTGGAAAAAGCCCTGGATCTATTTTGCAGTTCAGTGGCTAATCCTGAGGGGTCCTAGAATTTCACAGCATGGACCACAAAGGACCAAAGTGCATTGGGTCTGTATCATCCAGAATACATATTTTCTGCTCATGAATTTGCTTAATCTTTTCAATGGCACAGAGTGAGAGCTATTTAGAGAATTCCATGCTCCATTCCAGTGTCTGCTCATGCAATGCATATTGTTCAGCTGTTTCTCTGTGTGAAATGGCCCTCCTGGCCAAGAAGCCTTGGCCATCATGCTGGAAGACAAGAACACTCAGTGTACGGTAAAGTATGAGTGATTAATCCTTTCTATCCACCCATTAGCACTCTGACCTTTTATTTGGTGCTTGAAGAGTCTGTCTTTTCCTGCACTCAAATCTTTTCCCAGACAAGCTTTTTTTGGTGAGACTCTTGATAAGATGCGAGATGGATGGCTTCAGATTGATAGATTCAGGACAATGAGCATATGTCTTTTCCAATTGTTCTTTCATTGACTGGAGGGTGTCAGTGGGTTGTGCATGTCTTTCTCCATGTGTCCATATATAAATGGCCATTCCTTTGTTCTGACTTTGATAGTCATATCTCAGCTGTGCACGGAAAGTACAAATATTATGTCTTATGTTTTTATCAACACCATTAGCATAAGAAAAGTGCTTGAAAAACACATAAAAATTCACCTCAAGTCTGTTGTACTGTTGGGTCTTGACTGCAATGGCATTTATGTTTCCATTCTTTCTCAATCAGAAGTTAAAGCTCTTAACTGTGAGATTATACTGCTTAGTTTGAAAGCTTTTGTGAGCCTCTGTAGTATAATAATTTTACTTTAGTGAGCATGTAATTTTAAGTTCTTGCATAACGCCACACATTTTTATGGTATTACTAAACTTCGTAACTTTATTTCCCTGTGACAATTAAGTGTACACCAATATTATGGAATTTTTCCCTCCATCACAGTTGAATGGAATTGGAATGGAGTATTATACGGTAGGTTGGAAGTTCTGATCTCTGTAAATGTTAAAGGTTTTCTAGCTCCCTTGTTACGTATCCATTTCACACATAACCAAATCCGTCAATTTGTTCATTTTTCCCTTCAGCAACCTACAAACTGTAACCACAAAAATGTAACAAAAACATATTCACTGTGTATTCCTTATCCAGTATCTTTTCTACACGTACAGGTCACAGTGCTAAAGGAAATTAACTTTGATATTTCACAGATTACATTTGTCAAAATTCACCTATTTTAAACACTTGACTGCTCTTGGAGGCCCCTACAGACCCATAAGGTAAATGTTGTCTTGCTGAGGTGAGATATACTTTATGACTTGACCTGCTGCCCAAAGTCAAACTCCAAATCAAAATACACCTAGAAGTCAATCTTGGTGTAAAGCAAAGAAGATCCCCGGTGTCACTGCAGTGTGTTTAGGATGAGACAGAGAAAAAATTTTGGTGCTATGACATGAGCCTGTTCTAACTGCAAGTCACACCACATCTCATGTAACCCCTAGAATTCAAGTAGAGAGCCTGTAAAAATTCCAACTTTTTAAAAAAATCTTATTTTTAGTAAAGACAGTTTCAAGGAACCATAGAACAGCCTGAGCTGGAAGTGACCTTAAAGATCATGCATTTCTATCCCTCTTGCCATGGGAAAGGACACCTTTCACCTCTCCAGGTTGCTCAAATCCCCCTCCAACCTGTCCTTGAACACTTCCAGGAAGCAACATGTGCCAGTGCCTCACCATCCTCACAGTCAATAATTTCTTCCTTATACCTGATCTAAACCTTTTCTCTTTCAGGTTAAAGACATTTACTCTTGCCCTGTCACTAAACACATTCGTAAATAATCCCTCTCCATTGTTCTTGTAGGTTCCCTTCAGGTCTTAGAAGTCTGCAATTAGGTCACCCTGAGGCCTTCTCTTTTCCAGACTGAACATTTCCAATTTTCTCAGCATTTCTTCATGAGAGACATGCTCCATCCCTCTAATCCATGTCAAAAGCTTTACAGATTTCCTTGTTTCAGTTCTTGGTATGTTTTTGGGGTTTTTTTTTTCCCACAGAAACATTTACTTTTCCCCTTCTGATAAATCCACTCAAAAAAAAAATTTCAGCAATTATTTAACTCTCTACATAGTTTTTTATATTAGTACCTCAGATAAAACAATATAAATGAATTTCTGCATATTCATATTATTTTTCTGTGAGGGGAAAATGCAGAAAAAGATGTAACAGTCATATTGTCTTGTAAGGCCAACCTCATATGTTAGGCCATCAAATCACAGATATTGTAAAAAACTGTACTAAGTCATGTTTAGACACTGTTTTTCCACTCATTATCTAGCCATCACATACATTATTCAAAATAATCAATTATACTATGAAAAATGAGTAAGACTTTCCCTCTGGGGTACATTCACACCTCCAAGCTAGCTAATCTTATACAATCTACTGTCAGAAGAAACAAAAAGAACAAAACAACTAAACCCAGGGAATACAAATCTCTGGGGAAATACTCCAGTAAATCCATTTTAAATATATACTCTGCCTAAGGCTGAGATGTATATACATAGACATATACATACATACATATATATATTAGGGACTCGATTGACTATAGTAGTTAGAGAAAGAAACGTGAGTCAAAAAGTCTGGTATTGGATTCTTTTATTGCAGCGAATACCCAGAAATATTGAAGGCGTTACACCATCTTAATTAAAAACTAGATTAGATGAGAGGAAATTAGATTTTTAGGTAGCATTTTATCTCAGTTATATCTGTTATTACGACCCTGAGGATGACTTATTCTACCTGCCTCCAATCACAGTATACAGAAAATCTAATAGTAAATATGACTGCATATGAAATAGAAGCATGAATATTGTTTGCAAAAAAGAGTAGGATTTCTGAATTAAATTAACAGCATTAATTTACAGGAATACTGAATTACAGAATTGGAAGGCACCTTTTGAATTTTCAAGCCCAAGCCCCTGCCTTTTTTTTGTCAAATATATCAGGTAATTTTCCTGGGATTCTTAAAACGAAGACTTTTCTCATCCTGGCTATTGTGAAAGGTTGTTGAAGAATCTCAGTTTATATATGGTTAAAAACACCTTTCTCATTATCAGTGCTGATGTGCTCACTGCAAATTTATGCTCATTTTCTCTCATATATGCATCACACTTAGCCTGATTTGTCACCTATAAATAACAATCACGAGCTTTCTTTACTCTTCCATTTTCAGCCTAATGGACATAACACTTTCAGCTTGAAGTCATAAAATACAGCGCCCATTCACTTATTCTTTTAGTCCTTCTCCAGATAGAGGAAAGAATATTTCTTTAATTCCTTTGGATATGCCTTACACATTTTGAGTCACACACTTCCATTTGCACATTATTTTGGAATCAGATAACATCTACAGATATTACTCCTCCTCACTTATTTCCAAAGATTGGTCTCCAAGTAAATCAGGTAATCTTGGTAGTAGTGTAAAAGTGCATGGCCATGCACACAGATATATTAAATTTGCCTCTTTTCTGTGAGTTCAGTCCTTGAGGTTGTTCAGTTTCTCCTGTATGGTATTTTCACCCCCTACTACATATACGATGCCTCTCAACATAACTTCAACTATGAATTTCATTAATTCATACCTACTTTGCACAAAGTCCTTAACATAAGCATTTAATAAGATGAATCCCAAGATAAGTCTTCAAAGAATCTGAAAGTAACCTTTCCCCATTCTGAATAGTTCTCTTCTAATAATATCCATTTTTGTCTCTTTTAGCTAGCCTATTTCTCATGTTATAATTTTTGTTCTAATCCCTATGTTACCTGCTTTAACTAGTAGTATATTTGACACCATATAAAATTATTTACTGAAAACCAGAAAGATTAGATCTACTATGTGTCTTTTAATTTGACAACCAGCACAGAAAGCTATCAAGTTACTATGACACAATCTATCTTCATAAAGCCTTGTTATATTTTCACCATATTTTCCAATTGCCTTATGTCTTTAATTATTTTTGCCTTAAAAATACATTGAAAAAGTCTATCCACTATGGAAGACAGACTTTCAGAGCAGCACCAATGTGAACATATTATTTTCTTCTTTCTGACGTATAGAATATTCACATACACACCAAAACAATGTTTCAAGAAATATGAACAATTCACCATTTTTTTTATATCTATGAGTGTTCCTGATGAAAAATCAGTTTCCCCAGTAACTAGCAATCTACATGAATATGTCCTGTTCTTCAAATTTTCCTTGAAGGTATGAGTTAAAATTATTCAATCTCTCTACATACTGTGGAAGTGTCAAAGATGGCTTCAAGGTTATATATTTGTCTGCAACAAAAATAAGTTAGGTACACCATTTCACATAGCTACAAACATCCATCACTCATAAAAAATAACATGCAAATTCCTAAATTACTTTAGTAATTTTCAAAGTCTTACGTACAACTTCTCCTGGGCCAGAGAGAGAAGCAAATTCCAGTTGTGTTAGGCTACCTCCTTTGTAGATGTTTTTGTTAGTTAATTAATAAATAAATTTGAAAAAGTGACTGTCAGATGAAAGCATCCATTAACATACAAATTGACAATGGATTTATCAGATCTTTCACCAGTTAGTGATTATTCAGTCTCCCAGGCCACAGAACCATGACTGAAGGTATGATATGAGCCAAATTCTGTAACTCGCTAATTATTGTCTTCAGGGAAGCTGGCAATTAAGAGAAAAGAAAAGCAGTCTCAGGAACTCTCCATTTACAAACCAAGGATGGAAAATTTAAAATACATTTTTAGAGTATTGCTCACAATTTCTGATTCAGGTCAGGCCTGAATTTTTTTTGGAATAGGCTTCTTATCATTTGTGATTTGTAGATTTTCCATTTCTTTTTTTAAAAAAAAAACATTCTAACTGAGGAAAAAAATTCCTAAACCCCATACCTATATTCTCTAATGTTTTTTTTCAGATTAACTGAATTATTTTACTCCTTCATAAAAAATTGTTCTCCTGCCTTGAATCCCAGTGCTCATCCATGGCCTGGTTTCACAGACTGGGGTGCTTTTTATTCTACTCTCAAAGATACAACACGAGAATTTTGCAGCAACACAGGTCCCAAAAAGAGAGAGAACATGGATACTAGAAGATAGGAAACACAATTTCTATTAAAAAATCTATGCACTTCTTTGGCATAGAAAAGTTAAAACCCAAGATTTTACAAATCTCAGTATTCAAAATTTATGGAAAAGTTAATTATGTAAGAATGGGGAAAAAAAAAAAAAAAAAGAGGAGATATTACAAACTTCCTTATCTCTAAGTTTTATTCCTATTTTTGTCATTATTCTTTTGTTTTATGTAAAACAAGAACTGTTTTTTTTTCTATAGCTGCCTTTCTGATTTAGGCATGTTACTCTCTCCTGCGATTTAGATTATTGTTTCCTTAGCCTGACTCTTTTTAAGCAGTAGAAAGATTTTTGAAAGCCTGTTAGGATAAGCTCTGTTCAAGACTATGCTGCTTACTTGAGCAAATAATTTATCTTTCTGATAACTTTCAAAAGGCATTGACTTTTTTTCCATTTTTTGGAGTGGAAAATAAAGCACCTATTTTAGATTAATTCCCCAATTAGGAGACTTAAAGTAAGGAATGAATTAGACTAACTTGATCTGTGTCTTATTTTCTGTCTTTGTTCTATATAAAGGTGTATTTCTTCTAAATAAATATATTCATGAATTAAAACATTCAGGGGCCTTGATGGAACGGAACACTTGATGGCATGCTAAACTTCAAACACACGAGCCATAGCTCGGAAGTCAGAGGGATTATTTCTGCAAATGTTTCGGTGGACTAGAGAGAGCATTTAAGAGCCAAGCCTTGCTATTACAGTATATTACATTAACCATTGGAGAATATGCCCAAGTTTTACATTTTCTGCTTTATAAAGGGTTTTACTAAAAAATGTTAAATGGCCTTTTCAGCTGAAACTCTATAGGGCTAAGAAGGCAAGCCCTTCTCTGCATACCATATTAGTTCTATTAAAATGATCTGAAGTACATGAATTTCCAGTGACCTGTCTTCAAGCATCTTGCTGAAAAATGTCACAATTAGCAGCAGATTCCTGCTGAGGGTTTGATTACACAGTAAGGAACTAACTTTGCACCTCTGGAAGTTTGACTTTGACTGAAAATGTCTCTGTTGGTTTCAGTTATCCCCCACTGAGTACATGTCCATACTACAGCATCATCACAAAATTTAGTATGATGAATGCAGCAGCTCCTAGGGGAGGAAGGATGAGGAAGAGAAAGAGAAACATCCCAGATCAGACCTTAGGCAACAAAGAAAATTACATCATACAGGGATTAGTGCCCTATAAAAGAAATTAAAAAATGGCAAACAGACAGGCAGACAGCTAGAGACTAGTGAACAGACAAAACAGTAAGCAAAAATTGGGAGTAAAATGTAGTGAGATTTGCACCATCTGGCACCAAATGGAGTAATCCTGGGAGTTCCTAATGCCCTTGGAAAGTGCCAGCACCTCCACTTCTAAAAGGATTGTACTTCTGTAGACACGGTACTGTAGGGTGTTGACTTCAAGGAGGAATTTGAGGATTAAGTCTAGTAATTCTTGTGTTTTATCAAATTACTAAGCATCAAGATAGCTGCCAGAAATTCCCATATTTATGTTTTGGTCTGCTGCAATCAGGAAATCTTGTACCTTAAACTAGTATATAGCAAAAATATCTTGAAACAACCCTTTTTATATCACATTTGAACAGCTCTAACAGCATTGAGCTGTTAGGGATCAGACAAATCCTTTTAGCTCACTGGGAGACACACATGCCCAGCTGCCACTTGAAGTTTTAGATCCCAAAGAGCACTGATAACTCAGAAACAGGATAAGTTCTCCATATGCTCAGTTACTCAAAGTGTCCTGTGTACCTAAGCATGTACTGAAGGACTTGAGGTCCTGATCTCTCATAGAACCTATTGAAAATAGGAAGGTCTATCGGGACAGAGCTCAGTTCCTTGATGTTTATAATTATGGGTCTTACAGGTCCCCTTTTAGGTGAGAGATCAATCATCATTAATTACATTCATCCACCATCTAATCTAATTTGAAACTAAATCCTTAGAAGTCCTCTGAAGAGACCTTCCTACCATCAGGACTTCTGTCTATTCTGGATATTTCTTATCAAAATGCAGTGGACCTCTTCCCCCACTGAGAATGTTGTTCTTAAATTTACTGAACTCTGTAGGAATTTTTCTTAGCCACTAAAGTTTAGAAACTGTTTCTTGATAGTTTTTTTTTTTTTTTCCCCATGTATTGCCTGTGATATATATTCATTGAATCATTAAAGTAGAAGGGAAGGCAAAGAGTGTCCCTCAGTTCAGTGGCTGGTTGGGATAGTGAGTTTGCTGATAGAAAGGTGAGCCCAGACAGTGACAGATGTACTCCACACAAACCAAACCTCAGCATGGTCCCAAGTGTGGCTACTGCAAACACTAAGGTGAGCAAAGCCTGCAGAGAAGGGTTTGTGCTTGTCTTTCAAGCTCAAATCCAGAACAGGCAGTCAGTCATAGGTGTTGTAACATCCATCATCAGCTACCTTTCCACTTGCAATATTTAAAGGTAGCAAGGGCTTTTCCTGTAGTCATGCAGATTTTTTAAGTGGCTAATATATGCTGCAGTGTCATGAAGGGTGTTGTGTGGTCTGTCCCCTCCCACACAGAGTCCAGGTCTGGGTCACCTCTCTGGGACCATTGCCAAAGGCAGCCTGTGTGAGAGGTGCCACATCACAGATAGAAAGACAAGCTGCATGGACATGAGGCTCTTGCCTGTAGTGTCTTGAGTCATCTCATTCACTGTTAAAGGCAGAACATCCTCCATGCAAGCTGTGAAACACCGGTTTAAGTACAAGCACACAAAAGAGGAACGTGAATTCAGGTCTGCCATTTCCCAAATGGATGTGACAGCTATTATCCCTTTAGTCAAGATTTCTCCCAGAAATGTCACTGGCTTTTCCTCCTGGCTCTGTGAATGATGTCTGCTGTGACTTTAACCCTTCAGTCCTAAGCTCTGCCGGTTCTTGGTTTTGGGGAATGAGGGGCTAGGTCAGGAAATTTTTTGGGTAACAAAGAGCCTGGAAGCTTTCTCCCAGTACCGGGATCATACCTTCTCCTGCCCTTGTCAGCATCCTGAAGGATAAAAGCTGGATGTTCCCTATCACTGACATGTGCAAGAATTATAACCAGATATAGCCTGCCTGGATGAAGGCTTCATGAATAATTATGGCAGATACAGCAGAGCTCTGCACTTTGGTCTAGCCTGTTCTACCAGTGTCTCCTTGCCAGATTAAATTTTCCTACTAAAAAAAGCATCCTTCAGTTAATTTATTTTTTTCAGAACAATGGGATTTTTTCTACATTAATTAGCACATTTTGTTTTATGAGTCTTACGTGGAAAGAAGCTGGGGAATTATTTAGCTTAAGAGAAAATATTAGAACTTGTCAAGATCTTTGCTGCTGCTGTTGTTGTTGTTGTTATACTATGCTCTATTAATGCAGATGAGCAACAAATATGCTTCTATAAATTGAATCTGACTATGGTGGCCCCAAGAATAACCCAAGGCAGAAAACTAGGGAAAAAAATACAGAGACAGAAAATCTTTCTCATTATTTTACTATAAAAATCTTAATTAGTCCCAAAGGTTTTTGTTATAAAATTCAGGTAGGTAAGGCACAGAAACTTTTTGTCAAGTAGACTATGAAAAAGTAGGACAGTGACACAAAAAGAGTTGCAAATGAAGCTAGACTTGTATTCTTACAAGTGAAATATTTATAAACCTACACAGTTATCTGCCCATGGAGCAGGTAAGGTAGTATAAATAAATTAAATTTCAGAAATTAATACATTCTTTTAATTTAATTTATCCTTGAAAATTAATAGAATTCTACCAATCTTTGAGGCGAAAACTCTCCACACATTTGCTTCTATTTGACAGGGGAAAGATTATTAGTGCCTTGTAGTATGGTGGTTGCAAATTAAATATGGAAGTTTGCAGCAATTTGAATATCATAGGGAAATTATCTTTTCCTGTCTATATCTTTCAGCCTCTACAGCTAGGATTTTAAAATTAAGCTTATAATATTTTTACTTCCCTGAACTATCACCCACAGCTATATTACAGCTACTCAAAAAAGCTCCAGTTCCAGAAATGCACAGAACAAATCAGTAAATGCACAGTAGCTCCTGGCACCTCATGGCAAGAAATTGGTGCTTGAATGTGACACATGGAGAAATATATCTTGAATTCCTGCATTATCTCTCAACTTGACCTCTGTTTACAGTCTGTGATTAAGTGTTCATACAGAACTGTGCTCCACTCCAAACTTGTATTTGGTGTATGCATTGGAAAACAAAAAGCTGCTTTGCTTAGTCAAGTGTTGAAGGCATCCTCTCATTGTAAAATCAGTCTGGAGAGCTGACTTGATGTCCTTGTTTACCTTCATTGTGATTCAGCAACAGTTCTGACACACTGATCGTGTCTTCTTTTGAGACCTAAACCTTATATGACAATACTTTGGACTTTTGATTATAAAATTAATAGGCAGTCTTGAGAACTATTTCATGTAGGATTCTCTAGCATCCCTCTATAGAAAGGCAGTTGCAATCTGAGCATGGCAAGGACATCTGCTGCTGAATGATAAGGGAGGAACATCTACCCTTTCCACAAATTCCTCATGGACTGGACTGTGAGATGGGTGTGATGTCAGGAAGTTGTATATCCCCTCAGAGGAACAAAAACAAATGAAAACACATCTATGGACCCTTAGTACTTGGCCTAGGCAGGGTGACAATTACCCACTTAATTCCTTATTGGATTCCAACCCATAAAACCTAAGTCTTATTGACTTCTATATACAGATTTGGGAGGGAATGATATAGGAAGCTGATTTATGACTTCGTATTTTTTTAATACTGTTATGTTTCACAGGGAAACAGGATACAGTTTATCTTCTGGTCAACTAAACATTAGATCATAATCTCTTCCCAGTTATGGCCTTTAACCATTTCAAAAGGGACAAGGAAAGGAAACAAATAGCTGTGGGGAAAAAGCAATCTTTATTTATGGCAATACAGACATCAAAATTGCTTTGCCCAGCTAGAATTCCAGAGATGCACAAGCATAGATCAGTAAAACAGCAGTTCCTAGTAGGTTTTGATACAAAAGAATGGACTTTTCCTCAGGCATTTTCTTTCCCATCAGCTCACACAGCATTTTCTGTTTATTCACTCAGTAGTGTTCATTGATCAATTACTCAGCTGTACTTGGCATAAGGAAAGAAATAGTTCACTGGTGAATCTGAAAGTAGGCAACACACTTGTATTCAGTCTTTGTGCAGTTAAGTACTAGTGCACTGCATTTTATTTTCTATAATGTATCAGATGTTTTATAAGTGATAATCCAATATTATTTGTAATAGGAAGCATTCATTATTTCAATTATATTGACTTTTTTTTAATGTATATCCCAATAGTTTGTGGAAGATTAATTTATATATAGGGATAGCAGTAATCAACTGTAAGATAATCAACTTCAAACACAGACCTCTAGAATTGTGATATTTTTGTTAGAGGTTGTAGATATAGGATGTTATCTTCCACGTGTATCAGTCACTAGTTAGGATGGTGATACATTTGGAGTGTTCCTAGAATCATAGAATGGTTTTGATTGAAAAAACCTTAAAGATCATCCAGTTCCAAACCCCCTGCCATGGGCAGGGACACCTTTCCCTACACCAGGTTGCTCAAAGCCCCATATGACCTGGCATTGAACACTTTCAAGGATGGAGCATCCAGAAGTTCTCTGGGCAACCTGTGCCAGTATCTCACCGTCATCATCTTATACAGTTACTAAATAAATTATATATCTATATATATGTATTTAGAGAGAGAAAGATGTAAGAACAGTATATGAATGCTTCAGTCCTGCTCCAAATAAGGTAAAGCTGAAAAGCTAAATTACACCAGCTATTGAGGCAAAAATGTTAATGTAAAAGGGTTGAAATCCCTTTAGTTCTAATTGATAATTCTGTGCCTGTCTATATTTATAGAGAGAAAGAGATCTATCTTAGAAACCTTCTTAAAAATACCTTAGGAAGAATATAATGCAGTAATAAAGAAAAAAGGGAAAGAAATTAATAAATAATAGCACAAGCAGAATATATCTTACCATTACAGAAAGGAATACTTTAATAACTATAAAGGTTCATAAAGCCTTGAGCCAAGGGAAGGTCAATTGCATAAAGCTCTCTCAACATTGTCTTAAAAATGTAAAAACCAGTCGAGATTTGTTTTTGTAAAACCAGACCATAAGTCCCATGAGTCCCTTTATGAATATGAAAATATTTGCAGAGTTTGTTCATCTGATAGGTTTGAGAAGGTAACTCAGTTATTTTACATTTATTGTAAGGACACATACCTTTATCAATCAAAATCCAACATCCATAGCAAACCCCAAAAGCAGAAAAAGCAGGTCAGTTACAACCAAATCTGTACATATCTGTGATCTCTGGACTCACCAAGTTAGTTATATGTCTAAGAAAATGTAATAAAATAGATTTTGATATCGTTCCCTATAATCAACAGGGGCTTTACTTTTTGAACAAACTTGGGCAGGGTCACTTAAGTTTTTTTTTTTTTACTATTTTTAAGATTTTTTTTTTAAATTTAAAAATAATTTTAACTCTAAAAAAGTCAGCCTTCAAAGTCTTGAAAATGTGTTTTTTTCAAAGTGCAGGTAAACATAAGTAAAAACGCTCAGGCTGATTTTATGATACAAGAGAGAGATTTAAGTTAAAGCAAAACAAAAAAAAATATTTCTCCATTACTTTCATAATCCATAGTCCTGGTTCATATGTTCAACCATTACATATTTATTGTCATATTTATGAATCAGATTGCTCGATCTTTCTTGTACACAAAGTTTTCACCTCTCCATGTATGTGTGTTAGTATACATATATATATTACTAATAGGAGAAAGGTGAAGCTTAATTTTCAGTTCAACACTGTTAGCTTATATTAGCTGGTCTTCCTGAGAATCAAATACTTGACACCTCTGCTTATTTATGAAGCTATTACAGAGAAATATGGTTTGGAATGAATTTTGCAGACTTCTGAAAGTTGTTTATATTTTCAGCTGTACTTCTTTTCTGTGATATGGGTGTATATATCATTGTTCACATGTAACTCCTCATCTTTTTCTTTTCTTCTGAAAGGCATAGCACGTTATATTAATTTTGTATAACCATTTATCCATTATCAGTCCTGGGTAAATTATTATCTGGAACATTAAGTAAATTTTTCATACTTGAAATTTTGTTAAGGGAGGTTGGTTCCATTGCACTTTAGGATCTAGGCAATTAATCCCATCTTGGTTTGATAGATGTGGATCTGCTGGTTATCCCCAATCCTAGGTGCAGGGAAAAGTAGAGCTAAGCCTGCATTTCAGAGGTGTAAATAGACATGCATATAAAGGAAATATGCACTTAACAGACACCTCTACAAACCATAAACAACACAAATGGTCCATTACTATTCCTCCTTCCTAGCTGGCTAGGCTTATAGTTCACTGGTAGAGGGCACACAGGTCCTGCACTCCCCTAACCTCCAGGCACGCCAGACTCATTTGAGGATTTCATGGGCTCAATTAAGACTCCATCCAGGCACTGTGCCCAGGAAGGCCCTTCATGCAGTTTCAGCTCTCCCCTTGGCTCTCACCAGAGTCTATCTTTGCTAGCTGGCCTGCACAGCCCAAATTTGCTGGGAAATGTTTGTATGTACGTGCACGCACATGGTTATAGAAACACAAACAAGTGACCCACAAATAGGTTGGAATAGAGTTCATCAGGAAGACAGACTAGAGCACAGTGACTGAGTGCAGGCCTCAGGGAGGCAATCACTTGCTTAGCTGGCCCCTCAATCTCCCTTCTTCTCTCTGTTTCTTTTCTTAAGTGTGTACTTCTTCACCCTTGTCCCTGTTGAGATTAAAAAAAAATCTCTGTAATCAGTTTTTCCCAAAGGGCCTATTTTGACTACATCAAATTTGATACTTCTAACATTATTACCTAGGTCACTTTGGTCTTACATGGTAATAGTTATTGGTTATGTTATCTCTGTTGGCCTTGCAGGACTGGTCCTCCAAAGGCTCACAAAGATCCCTTTCAATTATTTGTGAAGTTCTACCACTTCTCACATAATTCCTCCTTAACCATCTGTGAAATACATCCATCCCTCATGGCACTATCTGTTATATTTGTCAGCTGTCTTATCCAGCAAATTTTCATGTCGAATTCAGTAATTTCTTATATTGCATTTACTTTACTAAACATTAGAAAAAGGCCATCTACATCCATACTTCAACAAAATTCAAATTTTAGCTGTTATTGCCACAAAATTTTTATCATATTTTTTCTCTGCCTTTGTTTTATTTCTATATAAGGACTTCTTTTCTAATTAACTTGAATATTTGAAATCTTGGTGGAGTTTTTCTAATTTGTTAGTGTGTTCAATGCATTATTTCAATAAAAACTAGTTATCTAAGCCATACAAAATCACTGAGAAACTGTTACAAAATAGAACAGGAATGAAAGCTAGTAAATAACATCTGATAAAATTCCTTCTGGCAGTTGGTTACTTCAAAAATTTCATAGAATCATAGAATATCTTGAGTTGGAATGGATCCACAAGAAGCAAGTCCAGTTGCTGGTCCTGCAAAAGACACCCCAAGAGTCACACCGTGTTCCTGAGAATATTGTCCAAATGCTTCTGCAACTCTGTCAGGCTTGGTGCTGTGACTTCACTTCAGTGCTCTGGGTGATGAACCTTTTTCTAATATCCAACCTAAACCTCCCCAGACACAACTTCAGGCCATTCCCTCAGGTCCTGTCACTGTCGCTTCAGTAGAGATCCATTTCTGCTCCTCCTCTTCCGCTCACAAGAAGCTGTACCTGCAGTCAGGTCTCCCTTTAGTCTCCTCCAGGCTGAACAGGCCAAGTGCCCTCAGCTTCTGTGGCTTCCCCTCAAGGCCCTTCACCCTCTTCATAGCTCTCCCTTAGCTTTATACTTTCATTGATTCCCAATTTGCATAGCACTCATCCACAATAAAATATTCTATGTGTGCAGTCAACAAATTTTATTAAAACATTTCTTCTAATACAGCTAATCAACATGATTCACTGCCAGATTTTTTTCTACTGCTTTCCAGACCCAAAAAAGGCATGCTTAATATATATGTTGGATTATTCGTTGCCAGGGGCTATCTTTGTTCAGAGTGACTGATAAGAGAGACCAAGGACACTGCAGTCCCTGTGTTTATGGACTCAGCTCTTCCTAGTCAGTCAACATGCCAGAATCTGTGCTAAAGTAGATTATTTTTTTAACCATTTGAAACAGGAGACCAACACTGGTATTTTGTATCTGTGAGTCAGACAGAAAGCAGCTCAGTCTATGCTCTCTTCTACATGCAAAACAAACTGTGCATTAAATTGGGAAGAACTGAATTTCACAGTGGGAAGAATGCATTAGATTAAAATGATGCATAATTGTAATGTATGATTCTGTGCTTAGGAGTGTAAAGTTTTTCAAGAGAACTAAGCTCTAGACACAGGTATTTCAAGAAATGTTTATTTACTTTATCATTTACAAACAGGTGAGCAGGGAAAAAGAGGCTGACAATCTCCTTCAAATTAATTTTCAGCTGAGGGGTCTCTTGTATTAAGGTGATAAAAAACTTGTGCTGAATTACTTACAACAGTTAACTATCTAAAGAACTCTTGAATCAAAGCTTATCTAGAAAACAAGAAAAAATGGTATTTCTGAAGAGAAGAGTGATAAGAAATGTGTAAATATTCTAAGCCAGACAAGTTAATCATCTAATGTAAAGGACTGCAGAATCCCTTCAACTGAACTTTAGAGCAACATCTAAAGTGTTGAATATTCCTTCCTATTGCTTGGCAAAGCTTGCTCATTGCAGTTATCAAAGTGTTCTCTTTTTAACGATTGTTATTCAACCTGCTTTATAAAGACCATTTCTCCTTGCCCCCCCCTTCCCCGGTTCTGACAGTCTTTAACTTAGGAAGAGGGACAAGTACTTGTTTTTCTTGATGGACTGTACAGAAAAGCATAACGGCTAATTTTTAAAATTTATGGGGAGAGGGTTAGGGTATTCATGGGAATGCAGGAATTAGGATATTCAAGGGAATATTTAGGAATTTATGGTAAATTCACCCACCTGACTTCTATAATATCTGCTCTACATGCTCCTTTTTCTCTTTGTCTTCCCTAGACCTCTTTTACAGAATATATCTTGTTCCAGTTTCTTTCTGGTAGCTTTGTTGCTCATTTTTATTCAGACACACGATGAGACTGATGAAAATATCAAGAGATCTGAGATAATGGAACTTGTAGATTAGATAAAGACTGTAGATCAATGGTTAGTTTCATATTCCTGAATGCTGGTGATCTCCTCAAATGATGAAATTCGCTTTGCCTCTATTCTGAACTGCTCTGAAACAGAAAGAGCATTTTCATTACATTATATAAAGTTACTGATCTTTTAAAAATACCTGCTTGCTCTACCTTTTCTCAGGTTTTAGTTTTTAAACGATTTCATACATTTTTTCCCTGAACAAGCCCTATGTCACCTTCTGCTGAAGTTTTCTGTTTTCTCACACAAGATTAGGCATCTTTCCTTTTATGGATGATCATGGAAAACAGCTAATTCTATCTGCATACTGTGAAATCTACTGAGAGCAAATTTAAAGAATACCCTTTAAGGAAACAGTAGGATAAAAGGTCTTTTAGCCTCTCTGAGTATCTTATTCAGCCTGATTCTTCAAAGCCCGAGTCTAATTTCCAGTTCTGCTGTAAGCCACATGTCATGACCTTGCTAAGTGGGTGGAAATCACAGGGAGACAAATAAGAAAAGGAACAGAAGAAAGAAAAAGAAGGAAACTTCAATTACAGTTGCAAGAACAATGAGTAGTTCAAAAGCAGAGTTTCTATTAGTTCAGTGGATGGGGTTTTTTTCTTTTTTGAATGCAGTCTGAAGGATAAGTTCCATAAGAGCAACCCAAACAATTCAAGTGTTTCTCTTGAGTTAAATTACCTGTTTATTCAAATCTATGTATCTCCTACATCTTTCCCTTTCTTTTATCCATGAATTTTCCAGTATTGTTATTATATTCTGGGATCTTAAATAAATTCCACACTTTTGTACATTCATGTGGATATTGTAAAACAGACAACTCTTGCCATAATAGGCATATTCTACAAATTACTGGAATCAGTAGGGCTGCAATTTATGTGATTTTGCTGATTTGAAACAAAGGAAAATATGAACTGTTGAGCTGATCCTAGCATATGAAAATACAAATGTTAACCTAACCAAATAAATTCTAAAAATTATCTCCAAGATGGTATTTTACAGCCATTCTGTCTCTGAAATGAAAGCAGAAAATAACTTTTGAACTGTTATGTACTATGGTTAAAAAAAAGTCAGAATCAATGTGCGTGAGACTATGCCCACTAAAAAAGATACAGTTCTCCTGCATAGAATATTATGCTATTAAAATGAGAGCAAGAACTTCAGCACTGATGTTTTTAACATTTTTTATGGAAGATATCACTGCATTAATTTGCACTTTGAGCTATTTGCTCATCTGCAGCCATTGTGTCTGAGACAGTGAGCAGCAATATTGCAGATTTTGGCTTTCTGTGCCCTATTTCTGTTATATTTGGTCTACAACTATTTCACAGCCCTGAATACAGTCCATGTAAAGTGTTAAGAGGTGGCTTTTGCAAAAGGGTGAACTCTGCATTGAGACGAAGATAGTCAGAGATGAATTCATCAGGATGTCACATCCTGGGGAGTGCAATGAAAAACAAAATCCAGTGCAACAGTCCACATGCCCTGAAACCTCACATCAGAGGTGACAATCTGCCCTGGTTTATCTCATGATCCCAGGACACAAATGACCACTGGAACTTACTGGAGACTTCATCCTGAATCCTACTGGAAGGTTTAATGTTCCAACTTTTGTTCAGCTGATTATGAATACTCCAACATTAGGTGTGATACTTGAAAACTCCAACATTAGGACCTGACATTTTCTTTCTTGTTACTGTTGTCTACACTTGGGTTTATAATATAAAGCTTTTTTTCCCTGTTTCTTATTCACATTTGTGTCCTTTATGTATTGAAGCCAAAGTCAGAGGAGCAGATTAACATAAAAGAAATCTAAAGATTTTGCATCTTTAGAAATTTGATTTGGACCTGAGAAAAAATTTGATGTAATTTTGTTGGAGCAAAGCTATCAAACCCTTTACATTTTCAGACAATTAACATATTCAGTCCTTTGAAGAAAAAAGTTAAGTGGTGGAGTTTTATGTAAAAAATTTATGTTCTAAAATATATGATATATATTTATATATACCTTTACTTCTGTATGCATAAGTACAAGTGCATATATATATATAGCAAAGTAGAATTTTTCCCTCTTTTTTTTTTTGCTAAGATTTTTTGTGCTAAAAATATCTTTATCCAGCCAACCCCTTTTTTTACAAGGAGAATCTTCAGATAGGGTCAAATGATGTTAAGTGGAGTTAAAGTACATTAAAAAAATGGTTTCTGATATCCTGGATGATGGAAAATCTGAAGTACTCGAAAGAAATAAAACAATAAGAATATATAGCTCTAATGATGTAGTTTTCATTGAAAGATTTCAAAGTACTTTGAAAATGAAGTTAGTGTCACTGTGCCCAAAATTAAAAATGCAGAAAAGAGACACAATGGGAAGTGACTTGTTTGAAATTGGCCAGTAGGCTTACAAGAGAAACAGACGGGAATGCTCTTCATATTCCCTGCCTTCACCTGCAGGTCTCATTAGTACTTATGATGTTTCAGTGTGACAGGGTTAAATACAGAGAGAGGAAGTAATGTCTTTTTTGTTGTTGTTTTTTCCACTTTGCAACAGTGCTGTTAAATATGGGTTTGCAGCTTTGACTGTTTTCAATGTCTTGTTCTTCAGATGTGAGCCTTAGCCTTTGCTTGGAAGTTCTTTCAGAGTGTATGAAAAACTATACAAATGAATGAAACACAACAGAATTACATTTCATTATTTTTTGCCCTTTACTGCATACAAAAAAGTCTCATAAATAAGTTACAGAGTGCAATCCTCATCAACAGAGCCTCCAGCACCTCTCATTTGGAGTCTCACTCATCAAAGGGCATGCTACAGTGGTTGCTGGGCTGAGGTCATGGTCCAGGGGGGAAGAGATTTTCTTCACACAGACAGCTGATAAAATTGTTCTTTTGCTTCTGATTCAGTGAGAAGTATACATTAATTTATGTAGTTATTTTCCTACTATTAAAATCTGTGACAAGAAATCTGATCTTGACAGGTGGTAGCTTTTTTTCCCATGGCTGAATAGGATATCTCTGAAGACAGCAAATGTTGATTTGCACACTTTTTCCATGTATATATTAGAATAGAATAGAACAGAATAACAGGTTTTTATAAGATGTAAATCAGTATAACTATACCGATATACAACAACTTTCCATAAAAGTATTCAAAGCAGAGCTCTTAGAAAGTATCTTTTCCTTCATAAAATTCCATACACATGTATCCAAGTTTATATATAAACTAGTTATTTATTTCCATTTAGTCTAAACTGGCATCTTTATTTTTTGAAAGCTTTATGGTGACAATTACATCCAACCACTACTCAAAATATTTCAGGTGAAATCACCTGTGTGTATTCATGAAGAGGGAAAAGTGCATGGTTATATTGCTTATTTCTCCAATTATCTGTTTCTTTGTAGTTTAACAAGTACTAATAGACACAGAGATATTGATGCTATGGCCACAGACCTCTGGCTCCATCTCTGGAGTGTTTGGCTTCATTTTTCAGAAGTGTATTTGAGCCTGGATACATTTTAAACTTTTATTTGTCTTTTATATTATTAGTATTACATTTTTGCCCTGCAAAATTTATATTGCCACACAAATTCTAGGACAGAATTCAATAGTTCCTATAGGAATTTTCTGTTAAAATGTGCATATGATTATAATGTAATGGCCTGACTTTAAAGCTATTGTTTGAATTCTGGTTTTCCAATACTAAAAAAAAAAAATCTAAGTTGATACATGATTTCTCTGGATTGGATTAAGTTTTATACATATTTATAAGCTCGGAGACAGTGCTTTCTCAATTTTACTGAAGACTTTAAGACCAAAATTACCAACTATTTGTACTTCATCAGAGGGAATTCTTTCATTTTATAATACAATCCCATGTTATTCTCATATGCTGCTGTTATCTACTTAATTCTACAATTACAATT
Source organism: Acrocephalus scirpaceus scirpaceus (assembly GCA_910950805.1). NCBI lineage: Eukaryota > Metazoa > Chordata > Aves > Passeriformes > Sylviidae > Acrocephalus > Acrocephalus scirpaceus. The sequence continues at coordinate 106,561,428 of OU383775.1, read as the reverse complement.
CACATTAAGCGGTAGTGTTGCTGTTGTGCCTTATTCTTAAAACCTGTTCCTTTTGCTGATGGATTTAGGTATAGTACCTGATTATCCTTCTAAGAAAAAAGAAAAAAAGTAATAGTTTCAATGATCTTCTCAATGAGAAAATAAAGAAATGTTGATTCATTCTAAAGAAAGAAATGAGTGCAGATGCTCTCCTGAAATTGTAGCCTATGTTCTGCATGCAGTTCTGTTTATTTTAAGCATTGAGGCAGACAAACCAAGATGAATGGTCACTGTTAGTACCTCCTACAGCTCCAAGGAGAAAGCCTCTCTGGAGGTTGGTACAGATCTGAACTGATCCCTTCAATTACTCACCTTTTTCCTTAGACCACAAGGAGAATTTTGTTAATGGTTATCTAATAGGTTAAGTAACAGTTAAGTTTCAAAATATGGTGAGGAATGAACCAGGGCCTATGATTTTATTCGGGTTTGGAAATTTTTTTTTATTATTTAATCTCTGGAAGAAGGAATGTGCCTGATAAGCTAGCAGTGATTACAAAGGCATGTATGGAACTTCACAGTTTTATCCTTATCTCCAGTACTTACAATGGTGACTGGTAAGACTCCCCACTGACACGTGCAGCATCCCCACACAGCAAGGCATCCCCTTTGTATCATGCAAGTTCTACTGTTGTTGAATGGAGCTTTAGCAACTACGTCTCAAAGTTTAAGAGTATTCATGGCACTATGCATCCCGCTGCAGTCTGCTTTCCTGCTTTCTGATATTCCTAGAGCATCTATCAATTTAGCTGCAGAATTCCAGTGTGGATGCTCAGTTCAGTCTTGCTCTTCCTGTTGTGATGTTGCCAGTTTTGGCCTTCTTACATTCCTGGTCTGCTTATTTGCATATGGTTGACAGCTTTTTAATGTGTTCCTTGTATTTTTTTATATAGTGCTGGGGCTCAAATCTGTTTGGAGGGATTTGTAGACAAGTAGAATCAGCTAGCATCCAACTCTGAATCTAATAATTAGAGATGAATGAGTACACAAGTACCCATGCTCTCCACAGGCTTTCTGCACCAGTAGAATAATTAACCAAACACCTCAGGCAGGCTTGCTTTGAGAAGAAGAGAGTTCCAGAAACATACTGCTACAGTTCTGTGACATATCAAGGCCTGTGTTCCTTAGCCGAAAAATATAGAATACATTCCCTCTCCACTTTGACTGACATTTGGTTTCTATCTAATTGCTGCAATTTCTCTTAGATCTTAATCATTTGCATCACACTTTAAAGAGAAAAAGATCAAAGATCAGAGGGTAAGATGATATAAAATATGTTCCTTAGCTGACCCATAGTCATGTATAAAGATGAACATAAAAATTGAGGCCTGTGGGGGTTTGCCTTGCTCTGAGCAGTGGAAAAGCTGTGACAAGGGGTTATGGATTTTAACTGTTTCATGAAAAAACACATTCTTCAGTCAGCAAAGAATTTTTTTCAGGCACACAGTGACTAAAGAAACACAAAAGCTTACTGAGGAATTGCTCTTTATTGTGTATTCTGTTCTTATTCGAGGACAGGAGTATAAACAGAGATATTGTGAAAAATTATAGAAAAACAGAAAATATTTCCTCACTGATAAATCTGTTGCAGCATAATCTTATTTAGCTTATTATTTCATTTGAGTAAAATCCTCTAGATTAAAATCTGAAATTAATGTGTAACTGCTTTCAGATTTATGGCTTGATTTAAGAATGGAATATGATTGTCTGACCAGGATTGGAAGCATTTGAAAAGATAACTAATGAACTTATTTATAAATTTATATAGAGCAAAATGTTCCACTGTATATATTTATTATTTGTCCGTGACTTGGGGGTATGAAAATAATATGACAGAAGTGGGAAAGTACAAAGGAAAAAAAATCACCACAGCTATATAGAATATTTTCTCTGGAGGAACAGTTGAGTAGTGTAGATGTAATCATCCTGGAAAAGAGTTGACTTTGGGGATTTGGTGAGGGAGGGTCTGAAAGATGAGTATCATCAGAGGACAGTGTATGACAACTTAGGTTTGTCAAATGAAGCTACAGGAGATGAGAAAGGAACTAAAGATGTTTTTTGTGGAAAGATTCAATGGCCTGCAGACACAAGTGAACATTTCCTACTGTAAGAGTGGTCAAAAACTGGAACAGACAGCCCAGAGATGTCTTGGCATCTCTACATATTCTTTCAGATATTCAAAACCCAACTAGGTCCACTTCTGAGCAACATAATTTAGCTGATTCTGTTTCCAATGTGGAGGTTGGACAGCACAACCTCCAGATGTCCCTTACCTTCTCATCCCCTTGTGAGTCTGTGAAAATGCTTGGCACATAATAGGTATGAAAAAATTAATTTAATTTCAAGCACTACCTACTTTCTGTGGTTTCCTTCTTCTTGGATTTATGATTTACTAGAGCACTTTTCATCTTCTCGCTGTCAATGGTAGACTCTGCATTGTGTTTATGTGTTTACAAGATGAGAAAGATCTGCCTGGCTATGAAATTTCATGACTTCAAGGTCTGGATGTTGTCATGATTTCGGACCTCATAGCTATGTGTAGTTTCACGTTCACCTATCTCTGTCTGCCAAATTTAGTGTAGTGGTTTAAGTATCTTTTCTGCTGTGAGATAGGATTAGGAGAAAAAAGCAAAGCAGGCCCAACTTAAAGGTAAACAAAAAAAAAATTAACACACACACAAAACAAAACAAAACAAAAACAAACAAACAAAAAGAAACTTCCAAAACACCCTTCCTCCCACCAAAAAGTGTTCACTTTCCCATGAACAACATAGAGAGACAAAATCTGTTATTTTCAGTCAGTTTCACCATTTTAAAAATACTCTTTCATCAGTTCTTTAGGAGACCCTTTTTTCTTAGAGTCCCATGGAAACATCGCCACAAGAGAAACAGTCCTCTGGTGGCTCCCCTGTCGTGAATCTGCAGCCGCAGGAACTTCTGCAAACTGTGAAATCCCACCCATTAGCAGCCTTTCCCATGGCTTCATATGGGCCCATCAGCTTATTCGGGGTACTGTTTAAGGATGCCTCTTCTAGTATAAAACAAAATGTCTGCTCTTCCATCTCCAAAATCATCTCCATCTCTAAAACTAGAGATTTCCTTTTTCCCTGGGAGCAAAGGGCTTCATATCACTTTTCATTAGAGCCATGCATTCCCCCCCAAAGAGTATTCATATGTTACAGGAAACAATCCATTCCCCATGGTTTCACCAGAGAAGTCCAGCCAATAAAGCAACTCCTCACTCCCTTGTCCCACTTAGGACTACTTTTTCTGTTCTCACTCAGGGAAGGGCCAGAGCTTTGGAAGTTCCATCTGGTGTTAGGAAAGAGTTAAATCTTGCTCTGGTCTACAGAGGGCATCATGGTTCTTCCCGGCTGTGACCAAAGGTGGCAGGGTCAGGCCTCACCAGGCTGGGCCAGAGTCTTTGGGTTCTGGCTGCCTAGCTGCAGTGCCACCTTTGATCCCAGCTGCATGATCTCTCGAGCAGGCTGGGCTTTCCTCCTTCCCTATTCTTCCTCTGCCCAGGAGTCACTGGAGCGGAGAGGAGGGGCTCACAGCAAAGCAGTAGGGTGTTTTACAGCTGCTGCAAATCCAATTCAGGCCAGCAAGGGGGCACATTCTCATCCCCTCCCCTGGCCAGGGAGTCACCGGGCCAGGTGGTCTTGAAAAGCCCAGGCAGGCCAGGTTGGCCCGGCCCCCCAGGAGCCAGGGCCAACTTACCTCTTCCAAGGCAGGGAAGAAAAAGGAAGTTTCCCAGGATCTCCCAATTTTTAACCCTGTTGGTCCATGGGAGACATATCCCTTTCTAATTGGTTTGTCAAAGTATAACTTCCCAAAAAACTCACTTCCTGGCCAAACCACCACACTATGCCTGTAGAAAAGGTAGACTAGGCACGTAGTAAAGCTTGAACAGCCTCAGATGTCACTATTTTTTCCCTTCACAATGTGAAGGAAACAAGCTTTCATGTTGTGGTTATCCTATCCAGGACCATCTTATTTTTAGAAGCTGGTCTAGTCAAGTCAATGAACTCTTTGGAAGAACTCATGGAACAATTTCCTGAAGTTGCCTGCGTCTACTTATCTTAGACACCTTCAGAGTGTAGGACATTCATTGACCATCTTTATTAATAGAGGTTTATTCATTAGTAATGTTAATGTGTCATAATTAAGGAGAGATGAATAAAATATATGACCACTGGGAATTTCATGAGGTTTAATAAAGCCAAGTGCAAGGTGCTGCAGCTGGGTTAGGGCAACACTCAGTATCAATCCAGGCTGGGGGATGAGAAGATCAGGAAGAGCACTAGCAAGAAATAATTGGGGCTGCTGGTGGACGAGAGGCTGGACATGAGCCAATTATATAACTACATCAGGTGGGTTTGAGTTAAAATGGATTCAGTTTAGCCATTTAAATCTTCTATTAAGTATTAATTCTTAGATGTGTTTATGATGACCTGGTTAAAAATGGTCTAGAGAAGAAAATAAATTAATTTTTTTTCAAATGCACTTTTGAAATCTCTTCAGGCTCGTATTTATGGACTTTCCTCATTCTTAGAAGAATATATATTTTGTCTTATTTTTCCCAACTGAAATAAATGTTAACAATAGTATGACAGGAGGTTCTCAGCTTGATAGCCTTAGGTGAATTTGGAACTGTTCAGAAAATGTCCAGACACCCTCAGAAACTTTCCTTTGTGTATCTGCTCAAACCCTGACATTTCAATACTGAGGGCCACTACCCAAGAAGTATAAAATGTTTGCACCATTTGGCTTCAGGTTTCATTGACAGCTGACCTCTGTCTTTCAAATGACTGAGACCTATTGGAGTCAGATTAGCTATTTAGGGCCAGATCTACTGCTGAAATAAATCGACAGAGTTCCATTGACTGCTATTGAACATACCTGAAACTGTACAGGCAAGGGATAGGTAAAGATGTAATGAAGAGAAGAGAAATGAAAATGCCATAATTGCATTTACAGTTGAATATCAAGCTGATATTTACTGAGATAAATCAGCTTGTAAACAGCTTTCATTGCTAATTACTCTTGTCTTTGAGGCTATTAGCAATGTAATATTTTATTTAATTGTTTAATAAATAAAAATTTAAATAAATATTTTAAGGATAAAACAACAAATAGCTTGTGAGCAGCTTAAACCCATTCATTTTATCTTTATTTAAATAAAAAAATGAAGGATTACCACTGCATTTTAATAATAACAACTAAAACAGCAATCAGTACAAAGCAAGGGGCATAGGGGAAGCTGCACAGTACAGCCTGTGCTCTCTGAGAACTCTCTGTGCCATGTACATCAATCAGTCTCATCATTTTGATAGAATATAGTCAGTTCTTCAATTCAGAGAAGGTAAACAAGGGTATTTTGTCTTTTCCATACCATGCAATGCCTCTATAGTATTTTCATCAACATGGTTTTGCTGGTCAGAAAATATAATGTTACAACATTGTACCACTCATGACACCAGGCTTGAATGGGTTTACTCCAGTACATAGGTAGTGCCTTGTAATTTCAAAAATTTTGGTGTAAAACCATGCTGTGGCCAAAAGCAGGCTGCAATCCTCCTCCTTGTGCTGACACTGAACACATCCAGAGAAGGAGCATAACACGAGAAATTTGGTTTAAGACACACCCATACTGCATGTACAAAGGGATTTGCTAAATTTATCTTCCAGTAGCCATAACATCAGTCAAGTAACTCACAGGAAGAAATATTCACAGAATCACTGAGTAATATAATTTTTAAAAGGCTATTAAATAACATTATTTGGGAATAGTTTCCCTAAAGTAAGTGAAGGAGAATGTAGGTCATTCTGGATTAAGAAATCACTCTTTTGAAGTTCTAATCCCCTCTCCAGCACCACTCTCAAAATAAATTTAGTTTGGACTTTACAAACAGTATGATATGTTTTTAAATGACAAATGAATAATGAGAAATGATCCTGATCACCAAGAAAATAATTTCACTAAAATGTATCATTACTATGAGAGATTATTTCAGCTTTCTATGATACAGCACTCTGTTTCAGTGTGCTTTTGTAAGTCACCTTCTGCACAAAGACTCACTAATAAGTGATAACAAGACCATCATATATTCATTCCATATGTGAGTAACATAATGAAAGGGTATCCATTAATTTCAGCAGATCCCTCAGAAGCATGATGGAGTTTATTTTGAGAGTATATAAGAAGGTACCTTTTTTTTTTTTCTCTTCCAAATGACAAATAGCTTTTGGCCAGGGGTCTGAAATAAGTGGCAGCAAACTCAGCTGATTTGGTTCTGCTAAGCACTTGCTCTAGGGAATATATAACTGATAACAGAAGATGCAAAAGGAGGTTATGAGGTTTAGAGTTCTCTGTTTGAGTATTGCTCTGAAAGATGGGACAATGCCAAAGCAGAGATATTGACTTCCTGGCATGACAACAAATAGAACCTTGAGTGTGTCTTGTATGGCTTGTTTTTCATTGCTAGAAGCTTAGAAGGTCATGTTTCATTCTGGGGAAAAATGAGACTGTTTGAAAACACAGGGATTTCTTTGCTGTAAAGGACAATTTGTTCTTATCTAGTCAGGATACACAACACCCATCTAGGTGGTACCTTTGCAGATGACTATGAAGATTATTGTCTGAGTGAGAGAGGGTGTGTGTATGCATTTAGAACAGCCAAAGTATTTAAGTGTTTCTTCATTGCTAATTTCAGTAAGAGTTGAGGCTTCTTTGAGATAGTTTCCAGTTAATTTTAGAACTCAGTTGATTCAAGCACCTTCTAACTTCAAGTATAATAATCACTACAGCATAGAGATCCTATCAATCATAGCAAGGTTTGCATGCTTATTTAGCTAGCTTGTAATTAAAGGCAGCTAAAAATATCATGCATGAATGGCAAGTTTCTACTTTTTTATTTAGTTCATCTCCTTCAGAGAGAAGACACAAGTCCCATCAATCACACAGTTGGTAACTGAAGTCATTATCACTAAAATTAAGGCAATTATATACAAATGAATATTAATGAATCTTCCAGTCAAAATCCAGGTCAGTTTCCAAGAATTTTAACAAAAATATAAAGAACTCCTCTTTTCCACTTAATCTTTTGTCAAATAATCACTACCAAAAAGGACACACCTTTTGTATTTAGCCAACATCATGGATTGAGGTTTTAATGAAATTAATAACAGTATTTTTCCAGCATGGTGCAAAGTGATGTGTTAATTAACATTGTTCTCACAAAAAGTGACACAATGTTACACTAACTTAGCTTTGAAGTTGTCATTTCCAGTTGCCATTAGCTCTATTACAAAGAGAAAATGGATTGTCAGTGCACTGTGCTCAGCCAGACAAGTAAAACAAGGCTACATTATTTTAAGGTCTAAAAAAAAAAATCGTAAGATTTGAACTCTCACAGATCAATCTTTGTGTCCCCCACAAGGAAAGACCATCAGACAATTTGTCCCCTCCTCTCTAAGTCAAGTCACATTTACTTACAGCTGAGCTAAAGGTAAGGAAAAAGGGAATAAGTCAGAGTAGCTTTCTTTGAACTGTTCTTCACCTCATGTCTTTGGAAATGATCTCAATAGCTTTAAGGTTGTGGCAACTGGTAACTGCACTTGGATACACAGCACAATAGTAGAAACAACTGCATCTCTGAATTATTTAAGGAAATAGAAAATAAGGCATTTTAGGCAGCTATAAGAGACTTAAAGTAAAATTTGACTATTATAGATATCAGCTTTTTATTTTGACAATGCAATAAAAAGGTAATTTAATTTTCATGTATTTATCTGTTTACAGAAACTGAAAGTCCTGCTGGTGGGAGCAACAGTGAAGGTATCCTTCCTTCATTAAAACAATCAAAACCAGAAGGAGTGAATCACATGTCTTTCAAATGCAACCACATATCAGACAAATGTTCAATAAAGAGAAGGGGAAAAAAAGATCTTTTTAAAATATCCTTTACAAAAAATATTATTCTTTTGCCTAACTCCATGGGCAGATGGAGTCACTGCTATGTTGATGTACATTGAATGAGCAAGATCAGCTTCAAACTCCTTATTACTATAAATATAGGGGAAAATTAAGTAGGCAGAATGGAATCACTTAGGCTTGTGTTCTGTTAAATACAGACATGAATAAAAGAATTATTTAGCTTGTAAATCAACAATCCTTTGCTATTCTAAAATTACGTTGTACTCAGCAAGAAACAAGAGTACATTGTGAGGAAACAGTAATTCTATACCTACAGAGAACTCAGGTTTCACATTTATTCTTTAAATGAGATAAAGTATCAAGAAATTCAGTCTACCTTCATTTTGAAATGTGTAAAATAGAGATGGATTTGAGAGTTAACATTTGTTTTTCTTTTTTTCCCTATGCTGGTTAAAATAAAAGAATTATCTGTCTTGAGACTAACATTACCTTGTCTATAATGGTTTCAATTCATTAAATAAAATCCACAGACTGGAAAAGAAAGTATTGACAGTAAGTTTCTAAAGCCCCAACAATTGCAAGTGACCCATGTGTGTTTACACCCTGAGAAAACATTAGATGGGCATATACTTTCTTTCATTTCTGCTAACAAATTAAATCACAGGTAGATATTTTGTTTCATAATAATTGATTTTGTTATTCAAGGAAAGAAGTATTTTTCAGAAATAGCAACTCTTCATGGTCACAAGTATTCCCAGCTCATATTTTTTCCCCTTAATGGAAACAAAATTTTGTCTTTAAAGAAGAGAGGTTCTTATAAATATTGCATATGGCTCAGTCCTGCTGAGGAACACTTTCAAGCAAATAAGATGGAAACAGATAAAAAAGCTAGAGGTATTGGTAAGCAGCAGTGGGAAGAAACAATAATTTCAGAATAAGTCTGAGGTTCTAATTTCACAAGTATTTGTTTTGGCATCAGTGTTTGCTTGTTCATCCCCTAAGCCTCACTGCTTATCACTGTCTCATCTCACTTCCTCACAAAAAACCAGAGAAACCACTGGTGTCACACTGTGAACAACATCAGAGATGCTAATTCAGGTCAACAACCCCACAGCTTTATGTTGTTGTGTTTTGGGGGCTTTTGGTCCTGGGAGAAATAATTGTAAATGTACGTCTTGTTTAAACTTGGCCTGGGATTTCTGTTTGCTTTATATTATAGCTAGCAGGATGCTAAATGTTAGTGTTCCAATTAAGTAGTTTAGTGGTCACTTCAGAATAATGTAAATTAGAGATGGTCATGAAAATTTTGCAGTCCCATGTCAGCTTTCTCAGATCCAACATATATTTCTAATCCTTATTCAGACTGGAACATACCTGAAAATTCCACCAAATCTACATTAACTCAATAGAATTATTATTGTTGCAACTGATAGTACTGCTATTATTAGATAATATTAGATAACTTCTTTTTGACTAAATACATGTTTAATTTTAGCCATTAAAAATTCCTAGCCTAATATACTCCAAAGTAAAACTCAAAAATTATATAAAAGACACTTCATAATATGAAAGAAAAAAAATAGGCAGTTCCAAAGTGAGTACTTTGGGTCTGTGACTGTATTGACTTTTGAGAGGTATGGTCACATCTAGTGAAATAGTTGTCTTGTGGCTTGCACAGCAACAAAACAAGGCTTTACTTGTCAAGGAGCTTTGCATTTGCTGCAGGCAAAGGTCAGGGACATAGAGGATTTCTGGTTATGACATGTGGTCACTTGTAACTTTTTGATAATTTCCTTGTGTTTTGTCTCTGTGTCTCCTGGTGATGAGCTCGTATTTCCTTAACAGCAGTATTGGAAATGACTATTGGAAGTGACATCCTGAACTACTGAATTCAGGCTCTGCTAAGGTCAATGGCTACATGGTATTATCCTTTCAAAAGTGCTTTTGCTAGATCTTAAACTTTTTTTTTTTTTTGTCTGCTATGCTTTCAGATTTTTTTTTTTCTGATTCAGAGCCTGCATTTGTTCATATCTAATTTGGATCCATTTTATGTAAATATTTTCTTTCTCCTATGTGTTTCCTCCTTTCTCCATTTCTTGAAACAAAGTACGTCATTTTCTGACTCCTTTGAGTGGAGCAAAAAAGTTAATTAAGGCAAAATAAGTGACTTTATTTTTCCTCAGAAAGGAGACCCTATACTTCCTTTAAAGTCCTCTTGGACGAATGGTGCAAAGTTTCAGTCCTGTTTCAACTTTCCTGTTTCGACTGGTGATCCTTTGCAGGTGTGGTCTCAGCAGTGCCTCATGCAATCACATTGCTGTTGGAAACCCCTCCTCAGATGTTGCCTAAGAGGTGATTTGATTTTTCCAAGGATATATTATGTTAATGGCCCATAATCACTCTATCCACCCAACAACATTTTTTCTCTCACAGCGGTAATAAATGAGCTTCTAAATTGTAGCATGGATTATTTTTCCCTTATGTACCCAAAAGACATTGGACTTGAATTTTACTCCTCTTCTGTTTCTGTTACTGCACTTGCCATTGTTTCTTGCTCCTTTTAAATGTCATTTTTGAGTACCTAGTCTGGCTTCTATGTGTTATTGACTTTCTGACTCTAATAAATATTACTCTTACTAATACTTATAACTATTACTAAAGTGTTTCTTCCCCCAGAGGGTATTTGGGCACTGAACAAGGTCCCTAGGGAAGTGGCCACAGCACCAAGCCTGGCAGAGTTCCAGAAGCATTTGGACAATGCTCTCAGGCATATGGTGTGAATTTTGGGCATGATGCTGTGCAGGGCCAGGAATTGGACTTTGATGATCTTGTGGGTCCTTTCCAGCTGAACATATTCCTTGATAATCTAAACATTCTCTTGAATTTTAGACCCCAGCCTAAAGACTGAATAACAGTGGCAGGTTTTCCACTGCCGTAAGCAAGTACCCACTCTGTGACTGAAAGTTTCTCTTGACACTAGTATTTTGCTTTTCCCTTTCTTTTCAACCTCACATTTCCTTCCTCTAACTGGCTTTTGTTCCTTCAGTAATGATGAAGAAATGCTGTACTAAAACAAAATAGTTGCATGAGACGGCTCTTGGGAGCCTAGGAGAGTCATGATCCACAATATTACTTCCCAGCTATCAAAAGAGAGGAAGGTATGAGGTGCCTATGTGAATTCTTTCTCACTTTCATTTAGTTTCAGTGTTCTCTCTTTCAGTAGTAGGCACAGAGCTCCCTCTACACGTTCTGTTGATCAGATAAAACACTTTTGGATCCTGCTAGATGCAGCTAGATGAACAGTACTAGACAAACATGCATCATTATCATTAACTGCTACAGTTTTCATCTACACCAAAGAACCAAGAAACTAAACCAAGCTGTTAGGGACCATCTTAGTATTGATAAAAGAAAATAGTTGACATTTGCTGCTGGCAGTTTTACAAAGAGATATGTGTCTGCTAGTCTGAGAAAGATATCATCAGTGTGTGAAGTCTGAGAGATCTCAGAGGAAGCAGAAAGAAGAAAGGCCTGAAAAGGACTGAGGTATATTTCCTTTGTGCTTAGAAAGGGAGAGAGCTTCTGAAAGACTAAAATAAGTAATGGGACTTACTGGCAGACACTGGTAACGGATTTGATGGGAAATTTGATCTTCTCTGTTATGAGTCATGACCTTGACTTCTACAGCTTCTGCATGAGTAGCAGCACAGTTGTAAATAGAAGCACTTCAGATGCAATGCCAGCATTGAGTGCAGCACAGAAAGGGATAGATCTAATTTATCCATACTGTATGTCTTTTGAAAACACAGGACCTGAACCAAAGGTGGACTTGGCTCTCATTCTGTAAAATATGCATCATCTACAGTGATATGCATAATCAAAATTATTAATATGTGTCACTTGCATAGGAGAAAATATGTAATTATATAAGAATTTGGGAACAGAACAAATATTAAATGTTTCCTCTATACTTGTGTGACAAAGATGCAAGTTCATGATCTCTATTTTCCTGATGTTACATTGTTACCCATAATTATAATTGCTCTTCTCTGTCTAGTTGTCTTATTTTAAAATAAATAAATAAAATGGACTAGGTTGCTGCCTGAGGAATCAGTATTGAAATCAGCTACTTGCCCCAGTTTTGTGCCATCCACATACATGTCAAAGGGACACCGCCCTGTCATCACCATTGGTGAAGTCATGCTGACTACTCTTGACAAATTTCCTGGAAATCTGGCATGACTCAGTATTAGCTGCTCCAAGACCTTCCCAGGGATTGAGGGGAGGCTAACCAGCCTTTATTTCCCCAGGAGCTCCTTTTTGCACTTCCTGAAAATGAGAATGACATTCACTTTTCTCCAGGCTTTGGGCACTTTTCCCTGTCACTGAATGAAGGCAATTATGGGTGGCCTTGCAATGACATCTGCCAGCCCCCTCAGCTCCACTGGGTACATCCCACCGGGGAACGTGGGCCTGTGAATGTTCCATTTGCTGAAGTTTTTCCTGATTCTCACACTAATGGTGCATCTTCCTTGCTATATAGCCGCTCCTCTTGGTCTTTGGGACTTGGGATTACTGAAGGCCCACCTTGCTAATAAAGACTGAGGCAAAGATGGTGTTCAGTACCTCAGCATTTCCCATGTTCAGTACCTCAGCATTTCCCGTGTCCTCCGTCATCTGCTCTCCTGCCTCACTGAAAAATGGGTCCCCATTTATCCAAGTCATTTTCTTTAATCTTCTTTTTGTCTTCCTATGTTCTTACAGAACTCCTCCTACTTGTCTTTGGCATCCCTGGTCAGATTCAATTCTGTTTTGACTATTTTGTTTGTATTAGCTGCCCTAACAATCTGTGAATACTCTGACAGTGTTTTTCTGTTCCTCCCAGGTTACCCATTCTTGCTTCTACTCACTCTATGCTTTCTTGCTGTGTTTGACCTCTCAAATGATTAAAGACAAATGTAATGGCTTTCGATTTTAAAAAAAATCAAAAAATAAAGTTATGACATATTTGAAATACTAAAAGAATACATAACTCACATCTTTTCAGTAAAAATGCAAAAATTTGAGACAATAGGAAGAACTTGGATACCTCATTATTGACTCCTTAAACACTTCTAAAATCCATCTTTTCTGTGAAAAAATTGCAGATGTAACAGTCCCCAGTACAGGGACAGATGGGAGTAACTACTGCCTGTTGCTTTGAAGAAATACATTACACTAAAACAGTATCTCATTACAACACCTTTCCAGTGATCTGGGAGTTTGTTCAAGAACAAAATGGCTATTTATGTTCATTGTGCTTTAAAAATCATATTTTGAAAGACTCGTAATGAAAGACAGTCTGTGACCTTTTAGCTGTTTCAACACTATTGTGGGAACAAATTTTCATTTCATTGTAATAATTATGTTAGCAACTTCTACTTTTTCTTTTTTTTAATTGACAGTAAGTATGATTAGGAATACAATAGCACCACCTGAGGCACAGTAGCTGCCTAGATGACTTGTCAGTTCATAAATACAGGGTCAAATTCATCCTTGCTGTGAGTGAGCGTACTTTAATTATCTGTTATTTATTGTAAGTTAAGTTCTGACAATATGCTCTATACTAATAAGAATGGGGAGAAAAAATCAGTCACAGAGCATTCATAAGCCAAAAAGCTATTTTTGCAATTCTAATTTATGTTCTGTTTAAAGTATTGCAGTCAATTAATTTTATTCTTCCAAAATTACAGGTGAAAAAGGCTAAAAGTTTGTTCTTACGTTCATATATAGATATCTCAGAAGAAAAAAACCCTGAATTTCAAAGGCATTGAAGATCCACAGGGACTTTCTGAAAACAGTGAACGGTTTAAGTGCCAGTGTAATGCAAAAATGGGTAGTAAACAAGACTCATCACCCGAGTAAGTTTAGTGGTGAGAGTGTTCTAAACATGAGTGTGGCATCAAAGAATTCAATCAGGTACAAGTGCAATTAGCAAAGTGGGTCAGATTCATTACACTGGTAATACCAGAGTGTACAGCCCAGAACACCACGGTCCCGCTGCAGCTGGGTAAACTTTGTGCAAGAGCCGAGTACATGATGTAAAAATACACAGAACTGATGAGGTCAAATGGGGCCTGTTTTAGCTGCTGGACTTTCTGTCCTAAATGAGCATCCTGTTGTTGTTTTGCAGGCTACCTCTTGGGTATAGGTTTTGGTAATTAATAGGGACACACAGCATGGTGTGCCAAGACCTGAGGGCTTATGTGACCCAATAAAGATTTTGATCATTTGTGTTACCAGGGAAAATAAAAAAGTGCATGTAAAAACCAATTAGTATAAGGGATGCCTCCTAAATATACAGAATAATTCCCATTTTACTGATAATAAAATGAAGCTCGTGGCTGTTAAGGTCATTGTGAAAATCAATGATGGAAAAAGTTGCAGTCCTAGAAATGAACACTGCAGATAAACATTTGCATTAGACTTTAAATTGGTGTGCAATTTGTTGTGAGTAATAATGCTGGTAAACAGGCATTAAGCAATGATTAATCTGCACATTTTTTCAGATTTCAGACATTAGCAAAGGAGTATCAGTTTGGTTTCTGTAGGGGGTTTTAACTATAATTTTGTTTATTGTTATCCTTTGGATTCCTCCATATAATCCATCCACCAAATTTTGCTGTTAAACTGAACCATATTCTCATAGAAACAGATCCTACCAATTGACTAAATAAGAGAGAAATTATTAGTTTTTGAAAAGCAGATTCACTATAATTTTCTTCCTATGAAGAAATATAGCAGTATAGAGCCATGATAGATGAAACATTATTCAAGGCATCACAGGCAATCTTCTAGTTAAAAAATTACTCTAATGATGCATTTTTAATTTAACCTTCTCCTACAGATTTTTTGATTTTTATTTTTCATATATGTAAGAAAAAAAGAAAAATTAAGACAAAGCCACTTATTATTTTGTCATGTCTGCATTATATGCTGCTAGATTAAATGCTGCAACTTGCAGTTGGGCAATGGCTAGAAGATCAACACAGAGAAAATCCTTCTCTTTGTCTGCTCATTCTGTTACAAGGGGAAAGCACTCCCTAATATTCTTTGTCCTAATCAACTTTTAAAGCATTATAAACACTAATCACAAAAAAAGACATCTCCCACAACTCTGCTGGGAATTTGTAAAAGGCCACTTCTGATCAAGTGGTTTATGATTAAAGTTCACAGTTTTACTTCTTTCTATCTTTGTTTCTTTCTTTGTCTTTTCTTTCTCTCTCCACATATACACACACACACACACACACACACATATATACATATATATATGACAGGTCATACTTGGAGATATGTATAACACAACCTGGGTTAAATGGAAATACTGCATTGAGTATTTGCAAATGTCATGTCTATGACAACAATATTTATTCCATATTATCTTCTGTGTCCTCTATTCACAGTTCTGTAAAATCACAGTAGCAGAAGACCTAGCTGTGCTACTGATATTGGTGATAGTAATATCTTAAGTGCTCAGCAGAGCACAGAGCAGCTCTGAAGTCTGTATAAATCTGTGTTGCACCTGCAACATGTACTGTTCTGCTACACATACTATCTGAAATAAAATACAATAGAAGTGAAGTGAAAGAAAGATGATCAGAAATATGTAGTAGCTTTCATAAAAGTAGACAGTTAATAGACTAGAACTCCATTTGCTAGCAATATCAGGAAGACATTAATCACAATGGCATGCTGAATAACAATAAGAACAATTATTCACTCTTTGACACAATACAAGAACTAAGGACTACCCAATGTATTATTAGGCAGAGAGTTTAAAGCAAACAAAAGTAAGTGCTTGCTTTTCACACCATGCATCATTCAACTGTAGAATCCATTGCCGTAGAATGCTTTAGGAACAAAAGCATAAATGAGTTTTAAAAGGTCAGGCAGTTTCATTGGGAATAGATCTGGTGGTGGTGGTAAACCAGGTTCAGATACAATCTCTGTCACAAATGTCTGCACAGCAGAAGCTAGTAGGCACTATGTGAAAAGAAGGATTTATCTTACATATGTGTGGTTCTTTTTTACTGTTCAATCAGCCTTTGTATCGACCCATTCACAAAGATAGAAAACTGTGCTCGATGGATATTTGTTCTAACTCAGAAAGGTTCCTTATATATCCTCTGTTATTTTGCCACTCAAATAGTTATTATCCTTCTGAACTATCTTGTTTCATTAGGGAAATGCACAACTTGTTGAATGACAGCTACCTACACTGAAGTTCGGTAAATTGGAGATGACACGTCTGATAACACGAAATGTTTGGAAGAAGCACTGCAATTGAGGGGCACCTTCCATCAGCTGAAATATCCCCTACTGCCAAACCTTTAGACTAGCACAGAATATAAAGTAGAAAGTCGCAGAGAAAAAGAGATTGGAGATAAATAGGTGAGATTAGTTTAGATAAGGACTGGTTGGAAGTTTGTGGTAGCCCTAAGATATTAGAGGTGAGACAGGCAGGGACTGAATTAAAGACAGAAGAGGAAGACAGATAGGGATTGGGTGGGAATATGATCTGAGTTCAGTTAAACTGACGAGTTCATGTACAATGTACAAAATTAAAGCAGTGTATGGAAAAGCCAGAAGCTGTTCAGATAAAAAGCCACAATATTTCTTCTCAAGCTATGGTAATTTGGTCATTGAAAGAATGGTGATAAAGGGTCATGTTTGAGGAGCCTTGTTTGATGATTTTATTAATAATACCTCATTGTCAAGGTAATACAATAATTATCTGAATATTTTTGAACAGGTTCTCTCCAGGATATGTTTCTGTTATGAATCATGACAACACATTAGCTACCAGTTGCCTTCAGATGTAGAACTGTATTGAATATAATCACAGATTCCAGGGTATTGAGAAATTTGATCAGGAGGTGCATCTGTTTGTAACAGAATCCTTATTATTTCATGGCATTTTTCTGATTTTGAGGGTTTCTATCTAGTGTGACTTCTCTTAGTCCCCAAAACAGAGATCCCTGACCAATCATGAAATCTGGACATGCTTTAAAATGTCTGTAAAAGTGCTAAGTATCCCATGCTAAAATGTGTGTGCTGCATTGGCTTTGGCTGAGGTCCTGAGAAGGTGGGGGATAAGGAGAAAACAAAAAGGACAAATGCCTTGTAGGTCAAGATAGATGCATTTTAATAAAGCAGAAGCAAAGACCACATGAGCAAGCAAAGGAAAACAAAAGATTATTCTTGACTTTCCATCACTAGGCAATGTCCAGCCACTTCTCAGGAAGCAGCGTGTCAGTTTAAAGGGTGTTTGCTCTGTAAGAGTCTCCATTTACATGGGGGAGGAAAATATATTTTCTGTTAATAATGAATAAAACAAAATAAAATATTTTAAATAATGTTTAATTCATCTTTATCTCACCCATTTCCAATACCTATTTTTGTGTGTTTTTTAATGTATATAATATATTAATAAAGTCATGCATGTATATTAATAATAAATCATAAAATCACAGAAAAGTTTTGGTTTGAAGACACCTAAGAGAAGGTTCCTTATATATATAAAAATTGAGGGTTTATGCTCAATTTTTTTAATGATAGTGATGCACATAAAAAATTTATTTGAATGCTCTATAATACCTGAGTTAACTGCAAATGGATGACAGATATGATGGTGACTTACAGGAGAACCATATCCAATGGCACAGGTAGCAGAGTGCCTAAAAGGGTGCTTAGGGAATTGTGCAGACTTCTGGTGACATTTGAGACAACCAAGGGGGTTTAAAGCATCTGTATCACAATGGAAAATTATGATATTTAATGTTTAGCTTTAAAGTGCAACTCACTTGAATTTGAAGGGATTTATCACATGACAAATGAACTGTAACCACAATTTATTTGACTTGTTTGAGGAATCATTCAGAGGCACTTTGGCAAAGTAACATAGGAAAGATCATGGCACCATATGTTTGATGGATGAGTATACAAAATAAATAAGAATCTGTGGTGATGCATTATGTGGTTAGAGAGATAACCACATGTGCACCACAGAAGGAAAACATCCCAGTAACCGCACCTGGTGAGAAAGAGCCAATGAAATCTTGTACTTGTGGGTTAGGTTGATGTCTGAGAGGAAATTAGGAAATAGCCTTCAATTTCAAATAATTATTTATGTGTTTTGTAAAAGACTGGATGACAACAACCTTCCCTTCCCTAATCAATGAATATTCCATGCCAGTCAGGGCAGGGGTGGGGTGGAAGATAACTTAATTTGTATGAATACTCTGTGTCTGTACCTGTCTATTTTCAACTGTTCTATGAACTGTGTCCATTTTACTTTATTTCAATTCCCCTATTGAAAAAGAAAGCTAGTTCAGCTCACTAGAAAGAGGATTGTGACACAAAAATCAAATGAAATTAAACTCTGAGTCACAAAAGAAGAATTACCAGATGTCACCCTACACCTAGACACTACAGGGTGCCCCTTAACTACTTTTTAAATGTACTGTGTTGTGTCAGTGTGTTGCACAACATATGGTAAGCATTACTTTTAAGAAAATTCCTTCACATCTTTTGTTTTGCATCACAACTTTAATGTTATTTTAATGTATTCCTCTGGTGGATAAATAAACCTATTTTTCTAAAGGGTTCATTATATTTAGACACCACAGTTTATTCTATTTTTTGTAAAGTGAATTTAGGGCTTGATTCAAATACTGGTGAAATCAATGCATTCCCACCATATTTTACAGAATGTAACAGATAATGTCACAGAGAATTAACTTTGTATGTTTTTCACTGAAACTGGTTTACCATAGGCTGTGCTATACAAAAATTTCCGAAGCTGTATCTCTACTCAAAGACTAAGGGGTTGAATCATATTTTAATTTCATATCTACTCAGACTTCCTGGAAAATGGAATTATTATCATATTAAAGTTCCTTTAAAGTCTCAGTTGAGTTAGGCTTTGCATCCAGAGTGACCATTTGCTTCCAAAGAGTATCTTTAGAAAATTGGTAATGAAAAATGGCATTTGCTTACTCAATAGATCATGGTACAAAACTCATTACATTATTTATTTACTGAAATAATGAGACCATCTGGTCCAGATCTCTACCCAAGTGAGATTATTTCCATCCAACTATTTTTTCCAATATAGGCTTAAAATGCCCCGAGAGACAAAATCTTCCTTTAGAAAATGTTCTATAACATCACACATTGATAGGAAAAAACATTTTCAGGTGTTCAACCACAACTTTGCTATTTTCATTTTCATACTACTAGTTAAATCTGTGTTCACTAAAAGTACTTTCATCAGGTTTTTACAATTGACCCATTTCTAGTATTTTTTATAATTTCTCCGTTTTCAGTTGTTGTCCAGCAGCCAACCAGTCATTCTTCATTTCTCCCTTTTTACCCATGTCTGTCACTTTACTGACTTGTTCAGAGTCAAATCTATCTTTTGTAATGTAGTGTCTTTCTGAGCAAAATGTAAAAGTTTGCTTATTTTTTTACTAATGTATTGCTCTGTGTTTTTATACATACACATCCAAAATGGAAGAAAATTTTTAAAAAATTATTTTTGTAGTTGTGGCCTGTGATTCCTGAAAGGATTTTGAGGTTAAAGTAGACAGATTTAATTTCCCTAAGATGAAATCCTATGACAAGAAGATTTATTTGGTCTAATTATCAAAAGAACAATGAACAAGGAAATTATTATATTTTCTTCCCATATCTGGAATTGCTAAAACAGAAACTTTAATATTCCATACACATCTAGTAACAGCATTCTTTTAAAATAAGGTTTGCAAAGGGAAGAGGAAGGAAAAGTTGCAAAAGTGATGTAGACTGAGGAAAATCCATTAAAATTTGATAGTTAAACTTTTAATCTGCTAATTTATCAGAAGAAGATCACTGTGATTTGATATCCCCCCACAGAGGAAACACTGACTTCCCTAACCAGGTAGTGAAAGGCATGTTGAGCGCCAGCAGATGAACATCAAATTGAAAGTTTCAACTTTGTGTTAAATTCCTATTTTTAACTCAGTGTGAAACAAATTAAAAACACATTGGGATAACTGGATTTTATACCTTTCAAAATTTTCATATATGTGGAATGTTCATTTCTGGGCACTGACAAACTCTGTGCAGGAGTATCTGGGTTAAAAGCTGTGCTGTAGAGGTGGTGAGCCAGGGTGTTGTGAACACCTACTCTGGTAGCTAGCCCATAGTACAGGTGTAGTCAGGGTTTTCATCATCATCATCATCAGGGCTTTCAAAGACTGGTACTGACTCCACAGTGGTATAGCTCCTGTTAGCAGAAGGTCTGAATTTGAGAACAGAAGAAGGGAAACATTTAAACATTTAGGCTTCTTTTTTTTTTTTTTTTTTTTTTAATATTAGCTAGGGACAGCTCAGGTAGGATTTTCCATCACCTCTCTGTCTGCAGTCTAGATATATCTTCTGCTTCAGCAGTGAAAATTGTGGTAGAGAACTGGATCCAGAATTCCCACATGCTGCTAATTATGGCTGTGAAAGTGGTTGCAGCTTTTTAAATTGTAAGCTTGGCTGAAAATGAAGGGACTGTCAATTGCTTGTTTATCTTGAGAGTAAGAAAGCAAGATTACATGAATACTAACTAGAGGATAATAGCTAAAGGAAGGCTGTTTGGCTTACATAATATCAAAAACAACGGAGTCTGAAGGTTATTTTTCTGTGCATGGTGCTTCAACTCTGGAACTGGACCATGGGCTGCAGGGTTGCTGTAAGAAAGATAAATCTTACCTTAGTTGTTATTTGAAATATCTCAATTCACATGACATTTCTTAATCAATTTTCTGTGTTATACAACAGACTCTAGTTAACTTTCAGCTTTGGTTTAGTTTACAAGACTGGAAAGAGTTGAACTGACTTCAGGTGAGATGGGAAGAAACCAAGGGATTTTTGTTCTAGTCCTCTGTCTATCTCTTTGATCCACAGTTGTCCCTGTATGAATCATAGTCAAATATCCAGGCTTTGTCTAACAGGTCAATTTCTTTTCACTAAATTAGGCTGTATTATAAGGAAGCACCATATATCTCTGCCACTCCTGCTGTAAAGCTGTCTAATCTTCTGCCTCCAGATGCACACTATCCCCGCTCTTTGGCTTGAAAAATACTCTGTACTAAATATGTCTTTCAAAATGACAAACTATTTTTAATTTGTCCTACTAATATAGGATTGCCTCAGGGAACATATGGCGTGATGGCTGCTGCCATCTGTAGGATGCCCTGAGGAGTTCAGTGGTGCATTTCAAAGGCTCTGATTGTGAACTGCAGAAAATTAGGCAGAATCACAAAATTATTGGGGCTACCCCTTAATTCTGACCCATAAACTCTCAGGTCATTCTTCATCCACTCCCAGGCAAAGCTCTACACATTCCCCTTAACAGAATCACCCATTATGAGCTCTTGTTTCTTTTCATGTTCTCCTCCATGGAGGCTGGAGACTGAGGCAGAGGTCTGCTTTTGTGGGTCACAGATCCAAGGTGCCTGGAGTTGTTTGGCCTGGAGAACAGGAGGGTCAAGGTGGACCTATTGAAATGATTCCTGGCCTGCTGGAAAGTGGCTCCCAGCTATTCCCAGCTGCCCTGGCTGGGAATCGTTCCAGACTCGGTTAGGCAGTAGGCAGGTGGACTGGCCACGACCCCCCAGTGGTCAGAGCTACACGAGAGCTGTTGCTGAGACTACAATGAAGGTAAGAAGAAGGAGACTTCGTGGCAAGATGGAGTTTATTGTCACCTGCTCTGCACGCAGGCGAGCCACAAGTCCCCCCGCCAGGGGCGGGGTTATGGCTTATAAGGGACCAGGAAAAGGGGGCGGACACAAGAGGGAAAACCAATCAGGGGAGTGGGGATGGCACACAGACAGCGAATGGAAACGAGGGGTGGGGGATTTCCCAGCCTGCTCCAATCAGGGACCAACTTCTCCCGAGCTTTCTGGAAAGAGGGGAGAGTCCTTCCCAGAGATTGACAAGCACACCTGCTGCACAAGCAAGTGCAGGGGGAAACCATCAGGAGGAAGGGATAGGGGAAACATGGACTAAACCATTACAGAACAAATTAATATTAACAATAAATAAAAATAGAAACGCGCCACTACAGACCTATCACTTTCTACCTATCTTTTCTTTTTTTCTGCCTTACTGCCTGAAATATGGTTGCAGCAAAGTGGAGGACGGTCCCTTCTCCCAGGTAACAAGTGACAGAATAAGGGGAAATGTCCTCAAGTTACACTAGGGGAAGTTTAAATTGGCTATTAGGAAGAATATCTTCATAGAAAGGGTTGTCAATCTTTGGAACACTTTACTCAGGGACTTACCTTTTCTCCAAGAGAAGGTTCTGGGCCCTTGCTGAACCTTCTCCCAGAAACTGAGGTCTCCTTCCTTACCAGTTTCATCTGGGTGAATGCAGAGCTGCATCAGACATAGAAACATTTAGGTCTGAAAAGACCTGAAGGATCATCAAGCCCAACCTTTGATGTATCTCAGAGATTTCTCTGTAGGACCGCTGGCTTTAATTGAAATAGACATTTTGCATCACTGGGTGAGCTAAATTCCCTAGACAAAATAATTAATGAACTATGGAAAAGTGAAAATCATTTCTGATATATCCAAAGCAAGGAAAAATTAACATCCTTCTGGGAAGAAAGAATCCAGAAGTTGCTAAGATGAAAGAAATAAACTTCAGTCCATTCCTTTCTTCCTCCCTTCTTCAAGAAATGGTAGCTGAATCTGAGATGCTGATTTATGAGCTCCTGCATCTAAAAAGCTGAAATAATTCATTGAATTTAAGAGTTTTCTTCTGGGTTTAGTTAAAAATAAAATATTTAAAGATGGAATAAACTGTGAAAACAAACTCATATGTGAGTTGCACATAATTTAGTGAAAATAAGCAACCACACAGTGCATGTTAAAAATGTACATAGGTAATTCCTTTTTAGATGGTAAAGAAGATAAATGGCTTTCAGCGAAAGTATCAACTTTGCAAATTAGTTTCCATTATGAAATTTGCCTATACACAAACATAATTTTCATTTTAAAAAAATCTTTTTTTTGGTGAAATTTTCTACTGTCTAAATTTCCAAGTGATCTATTTAATTCTTCCTTTTCTTCAGTCTCTCTGGAAGCTCAACAGCATACTAAAAGACAAGGCAAAAGAAGAGTCCTAAAATTCTAAATAATTCATTTTATTTTCTCTCTCTTTGCTACTCTTTTGTGACATTAATTATTGATGTTAACTAATTTCTTTCTCTTGAAAATCGTAGAATCAGAGAATGATTTGTGAAGGGACCTCAAACATCATTTAGTTCTAACCCACCTACTATGGACAGGGACACCTTCCACTAGAGCAGATTGCACTGGCCTTGAACACTTCCAGGGATGGGGTATCCACAGATTTCTTAGGCTGTTCCAGTGCCTCATCACCCTCACAGTAAATTATTTTTTTTCCTAATATCTAATCTAACCCTGCCCTCTTTCAGTTTAAAGCCATTCCCCTATAGAGGAGCACATCTGGTGCAGGTAGGTCCTTTGCAAGCTGCAATTAGAGATGCAGAATGAGATGCAGACTGAGCTCTAGGGTGGGAGCCCCGAAGGAAAAAAGGCCATGAACTGCCAACCCTTTGCAGGTACAAAGACTGGTGACTAGGTGAATGGACAGTGAAAAACACAGCAGGAACTGGTGACTTGAGAGGATGAAGGAGACTTCAGATCAAAAGCAAGTCCTGTGTAGGGCTAGCCTGTGAGTATGAAAGCCCAGGGGTTCCTTTCCTGGAGGATCTCTTTGGATGCATCAGCTCCAGCTGTTTCTTTCTGTGTTAATGCACCATGCTTTGGGGTGAGCCACATGCACCATGTGAGACTCTGCGGTGGGAAACACAGAGGCAAACAAGTAAGGAAACCTGGTCTGTGGGTGAGTGGGGTGTGTAGGGAGCCAAGAGCCTACTGGAACCACCTGCTGTGAAGAGACTTTGATCCCAGCAGTTGAAGTCCCTGGTGCTGTGTGACTGCCAGTGAGTCTCGTGAGTGATCAGACTGGGAAGTTTGCCTTAACACCACCTCGTACTGTCATTACATGCCCTTGTAAAAAGTCTCTCTCCAGATTTCTTGCAGCCCCCTCTTTAGGTACTGGAAGGCAATATAAGGTCTTTCTGGAGGCTTCTCATGTCCAGGCTGAACAACCCCAGCTGTCTCAGCCCGGCTTCCTCTGGACTGGCTCCAACTGGTCCACATCCATCTTCTGGTGGTCGTTCCAAAGCTGCATGCAATATTCCAGGTGGGGTCTCCTGGTAATGGAGTAGAGGGAGACAGTCACCTCCCTGAGCCTGCTGACTTTCCAAAGCTTATAAGCCTCCACCTTATTGTTTAGGAAATTAATGTTGAAATCCCAGGAATTGCTAGATTATAGGTAAGTATTTCAAGTATCGGATTAGTCTCTACATTATATTGTGGCAGGATTCCCACTCTGGATTTCAGAAATTTTTGCCACTAGAAAATTTCGCCAAAAAAATTACTGTTTCAGTAAAGAATGTTTCTGAGAAAATTTGTGATCTGAGCTACTTCCAAGCAAGATGGGAGGTGTCACTCCAGTTGTAACTCCAACAGCTTCTTTTTAGCATATCATATCTACTTTTCAATATATATCATGCTACAACAATTCCACTTACTCCTAAATATATTCTGCTAATTTTTGTGTCACTAGTACTTTATTCTGTTTTTTAAACCACTGTAAGCTTTTTTTTTTTAACTGAGTTTTTTTGTTTAATTTGTTTTTGAATAGTTTGAAGTATTGAGGAAAATATCTTCATGAGTTTTTGAGAACAAGCAAAAAATCCATTAACCTTCAAAATAATTGATGTGTTTTCCAGGTTACTGATTTATTAAGACACTTTGTGCACCTGTTCCAATCATTAGTGATATATTGTTCCATAGTAAGCACTCATTCCATCTTAGTTAAATAATATTATTTGCTTGGATTGATTATTATTTGCAAAAGCTTGCTAAATTAGGATCTGTTACTTTTTTTACTATGGTTTTTTTTAAGTCTATTTGAAGCAATAAATTGTGAATATAAATTTGCCTGTAGATATTTTACAAAATAGTTTTCTTGTGCAAACATCAGCACTGAAGGTCTCCAGTGTAATAGTGAAGATCTTGAGTCACTGTGAGAAACATCAGCCTAGAAATTTCATCTAATCATAAGTAGTTCTCTCCAAAAAATCATTTATCACACTTTGATGAGCTTGCATACTGAAGTCATGCTCTTAAACAACTAGAAATTTAAGACTCTGGAAGGAAACCATAAGACAGTTGTTCAAATAAAGTTTCTTGGAAACTGGCAACCATTATATCTTTACAGTTTCCTTAATATATGCACTGAAATCAGTGATGTTCCCAATTATCTAGAAAGATCAGACCACTCCAAATTTCCTTTTAACATGGTGGTAACCAAAATGAACCAGTTTTAAACTGTTTTCTCCGTGAAATAAATACTACCCACCAAGTGCCAAGTAGTAATTTTTTATTCTGAGTAAAAAAAGTTCAAATTCGCCTGACTAACTAAAGTCTGGAACTGTCCAACTCAACAAAAATGCCTGGATCTAATAGAGAAAAAGAAAATTCCCATTTTTCCATTTCCATTTTTGGGTGTATTTTTGAAGGTGAGTTAGGACTGAAGTGGTGAGACTCTGCTGTGTGGAGCTTGATCTAAGATCTATTGTTCCTGTGACTCTACATAATACAGGGTCAGAGAGAAGATTAGTTTAGGATCTGAAAGATGTGCTACAGTGTCAAGTACTTATTAGAGAAGGTCCAGAGTTATGCATGTTCCTGTACTGTCCCAGAGCCAGCTCTGAATGGAGTCGTTGTAATGACAATAATGTTATTTTTTCAGCAGTATGATTTTCTTCAATGGTTACCCAAAGAATAGATGTTGAAGTTAAAGTAGGAGATTGGTTTGTTGTATTTTAGCTGTCAGTGTCAGGGAATAGTGTTCAGATAATGTTTCCCAACTTTGGGACTCTCACATACATAAAGAGGCATTCCACTTCAGTCTGTCATATTTGTCAATCTGACAAGAAACCAAGTTTGTCAGAATACCCTAAAATCACTTTGATACCAGCCAAGATTTAAAAGAAGCATCTTAAATCTACCAAATCCAGATGAAATGGTGGTTTGCAGAAGAAGACATGAAAACTCAGTTATAGATTTTACTTACCAGTAGTCTTAATCCTTACCTTCTCAAGTGCTGAACTGCTTTTGGAAATTTTCTTGAGTTCATGTTTCTTGTTTATACAAGATGTATTGAGAAATCTATCCCTCTCCCAACTCACACCTGAATTATCTAATTTTGAATTTTATTTGTTGTTCATAAGAAATGGAAAGAACTTTCTCTGCATGGAAAACAAGAGCTTTCCATGGCAGAATAACTACCTATATCCATCTTGTCATTCTTTCTTCATTTTTGAAGCTGTTGCATGAGTTTGCAACCCTGGTTTTGAACTGTTGACTACCTTCTGAGTCCTCCCAACCCCTGCTTTCTACTGCAGCCAGCACCCTTCAAATCATAATGAACATTCAGATACTGTGATGAAACCCTCCTGGGGTTCAAGATTGGCCCATCTTTTCTTTAAAGCACATATGTCAAAGAAAACCAGAGGTCTATACATGCAAGCTGTGATCATGTAAACATTGCTGTGTTCAGACACAGAATACCTAATTTATGATAGCCTTTTTTTAAAATTTAATTTTAATTTTTATATCTATTTATATATGTATTTATTTATTATTAGACAGAAATTTGTTTGCAATGTTTAAGGAAATGACTTAAAACCTATGATATAGCACTTTGTCCACTGCATTCTTTTCATTCTCATATCAACAGCTCTCAGTAGTTCTAAAGATGCACAAAAGATGTACTAATGTGTCTGATTTTGAGGACTTTATTGTGGGTCTGCTCTCACCAAAACTAGTTCTCTGCTCCTGATAGTCCATACATGTGCTCCCTACTTTTTGGGTCTCTGCCTGACTAGCCAATCCTCAACTCCCTGAACTTTCCTCAGTTCATTCTATGAAGTCCCACTCAAACAACAGTTCTGTGAGCACTGAGGATTTCTACCTTGGCACTGTGGTTTTCTTAAAACTGATGAATTAAATTAAGTAACTCAGTAAATTAAGAACAAGCAGAAGATACATATACACACACACACATATATATATATATACACCTTTTGCTTCTACCCCATTGTAGGAGAAATTTTAATTCATGCTTTTCTTCCTAGATTACTCAAGCTTATTTTACTGTGTTTGCAGATTATTTATGACATTTAGCATCAAGTCTTTCTTGTTAGAAATGACATTCTTATCCCCCATAATCCATGCTTTCTCTTAGTTTGGGCAGTTCTTTATCACAATCTTTGTGGGAATTAAAAGTGCGTATTCTCTGATTTCCAAGCAGTCTGAGGCAACTGAAAGCATCTCTAGGTGTGTTCCATGGCTGAGCTTCATTGTAGATAACTGGGTTTTGTGATGAAATCCTTTTGGGTGTGATGTATATGCTTGATATACAGTACATCTCTCCCAGATTCAAAGATTGATGAATTCATCAGCATCTTAACAGATACATGGAGAAATTTGGATTTCTTCTTTTGACATATGTGCCTAATTTCTGTTTAAGTGGTATTTTAAGCTCCTATATGCTCTTTAGTATCTCATCTTAAGTCCTGTACCAAAATTGACAGAAGGATTCTCTAATTAATATGTGAAATGCATAGAAAACTTCTGAATCTCACTCCAGGCTCTATTCAAAAAGCTTTTTTCCTCTCTCAAAATCAAAAATTTCCAAAGAAAGTTTTGCAGAAACCTTTTTGAGTGGTCACACAATTCCACTTTGTGTGTTATTTTGTCTCACCCATCTCTTCTCTGTCGTGGTTATTGTACAAACCTCTAATCCTCCACTAACAAGTGTCTACTTCCAATTTCAAGAAGTCAGACTCTTCCATCTCTCATACCTGAAGGCAAAAATAAAATCACTGAACAGCTTATCCAAGAACTCCTTTCTGCTGAGACAGCTCCCCTTCTTGTCGATCCCAGATATGAATGCAGGAATTGGTATTGTAATCCATTTAACAAAACAATGAACTTTGGTTTTCATGTCAGCAGGGAAAAATAAAGGGGCTTTTTTTTTTTTTTTTGCTAATCACCATCTGGATTAACTTCATTTGCCAAAAATCTGTGATCCAAAGCCAAGAGTAGTGTTATATCTTTGTTTCCAAAGCAAAGATTTCTATGTTAGGTAATACATGAGAGAGTACTGTAGGTCTCCTCTGAATCAGAAAGGTACTCACAGTGTTTGCTAAATGTATGAACATACATGTAAAGCCAAAAATATAGGATTATCTGGGACAATTCTGGCACACAGATGCTCAGTTGAATAGGTAAAACCATTCCAGAGCATTCTTTAGGGCAGATTCTCCACAGGAACTCTCTTAAAACCTGTTTGTCTATTTTTTTTTCCTAGAAAAGGATCTTTTTTTGCTTTTTCTGTGAGTTTGAAGGGTTTGCATATATTGGTTAAAAGGCCTTAATTTTTCTAATGGTAGTCTATCTTCCACAGAAAGACTCCAGAGGCAGAAATCATCTATCTTTTTTGTGTAATCCATATGCTTGGTACTGTAGTATTTACCTGTTAAGCTCCTCTAAAGAAGGAGAAAAGCTGTAGAAAAGAAAAAAATGTTTAAGTTGGAGTGCTCTCTGTCGACATATATGCTGAGAACAGGGAAAAGCCATTCAGCCACACTGACCCAGAAACATCCAGAATTCAGCTGTGACAGTTCATGTTTCTGAACCTCCAAAGGAAATTCTCACTCTCGGTGCTTTGCCAGGCAGATTGAACGCACACATCCTCCATGAGCTGAGTCAATCCAAGCACAGATGAGTCAGGAAATTATAAATATGGGCATTAAGGATTTCCTGAAGGACTCTGGCTGTCTTGCAGTGCGACTAAACTATTTGTTTCCTGTCCCAGTGTTGGTGTTATTTGGACACAAACTCACACATTGCTACTTTCACCTAAATCTGCGGATCAGCCAGCTATTAACTCAAAACCTGGTCTGCTGCTCATTGGGAGGACTGCTCACTGTTCACTCACTGGCAGGGTTGTGAAGTGTTTATAAACGAGCTGAGAAGCTGCAATTCTCCTCCAGCTCTGCCAGCTCCAGGAGGTATTCACTGCATATCATGGTTATCCCTCTGATACTGAGAAACCGTCTCTGAAAGAAGATCTGAGGTGACAAATTTATGTAAGTTCAAGAAAGTAAAGCAAGCTGAAAAATATTCAAAATTCTGTACTTGAATAGATATAGAAACCAGATGGGAAAGATTAGCTATCATAAACATACCTGTTTTGTTTGCAAGTTAGTACTAATACTCAATGTATCAACCAAATTTTATTCATTTTTGTATTTTTGTATTAAGTAAACGCCTTTTTTTTTTCCTAAGGAGTAGTAGACAATCAACAAGGAAGGTTGATAGGTTTATTCATACCTAAATTTCAGACATAGATTTATATGCAGGCATGGTTATGTGAATAGACATATGTTTCAGGTTTAGCTGCACATGATGCTTTATGAAAAGTCCCCAGCAGGGATAATTCCAGCTTGTATCTCAGGGGAAACTGGAGAATAACATGCTAGTTGCCTGAGCTTCAGAAAATCTGTATATTCTGAGGTTTAGCAGTTACCTCAGGAGGGTCCTCAACATCTATTGGTCTCTACAGCTGATGTAATAGAAATAATATTGCTTTGAAAAATGTCACCTGGAGGTGCCAATGTTTTGTCTCAAATGCAGTGCTGTGTTTTAGCTTGAAGAAGCTACTGCTGCCATTCACACTTATTTGAATGTTAGAGGTTTCTCTTACCAAGAAATATGACTTGAACTGTAGTGGAGAAAGATTATGCTTCTTTTTGGAAAGCAAAGCTGAGTGTCTAAGGCTGAAAAATATTTATTCAGTTCCATATCAAGACTGCTGGGTTCTTGGCTACCATCTTGGTTAACAGAAAAGGAAACAAAATGGACATGCATACAACTCCCAGTGTTGTTCTGGTTTTTCAACCTGAACACTAGCAGCAGTCTCCTCACAGTTTCTTTGGGAGTGCAAGGCACTAGAAGCAGATGTAATATTCTTCCTCCTTCTTATACCACAATTTGTTTTTCTGAGGTAATACTAATCAGAGACTCTGTATCAGGGCCTGCAGGAAGAAATAGCCAAGATGCTGTTTGAAATAGGTGAAGAAAAGAAGGGAACACAGGATGTAAGACCAGACAAATATTTCTGCAACAGTGGACAGAGCAGAAGTTTGTCAGAGGGAATTCTAGGAACTACAGCAGTTATTAGGATCAGCTGAGAGAAAACTGAATTAAATGGTTGGCTTGAAGTGAACAGGGTTGAGAGGATTATTATTATTATTTTAATTGAAGACACCTGATATATTTCTCCAGCATGGAGAGATCTCATATATCATAGTGCCAAAGTTCATTTGTATCCACATTTATTTCTTCATAGATGGTAGCATCTCTCATTTAAAAAACCATACATATAAGTCACATTTACATGATGTATTTTGTGCAGTGACCATAGGGAATGCAAAGAGTCCCTGAGAAGCAGCTGGGTGTTCAGTTAATTAATTTCCTCAACATACAGATGAAGATCATGTGGGTTGAGGTTTCACAGGCATCTCTGGCTTAGGTGAGGAAGGGAGCATTTCACTGGTACCTCTGTTTCATATCACTGAATAAAAGTTTTATTGACTTCAGTTGGAAAAGTGACAGATCATAAGGCTACCAATCTTCCTTTTGCACCACGGTTTACTTTCAAATGTGACATTTTTAGGTGCCACCAGATGTCACTATCGGTAGTTTTAGGTTTTCCCTTGGATTAAAGCGGGTTATTTTCCTTGGAGAAATGCTCTTTGCTAGCAGTGATACAGCTCACATTTGAAACCCAGAGCATGCTCTTTGCTAGCAGTGACACAGTTCACATTAGAAACCCAGAGCAATCAACAGAAAAGACAGTTTGGCCTTTGCCTTTGAAATCCAGCTATGAATCTTCCATACACAACTGTTGCTTTTAGTTGCACTTATGCCAGCAAATAAACCTTGAATGATGCTGAAATTTAGCAATAAATGCATTAGACACCCAAGTCCTGGACAAGCGCTGTGCTAATTATCAGCTGTCAGCTGATCAATATGCCTGAAGGCTTGAGCTTTGTATTCTCATGGTTAAGAATGGAGTTTGTTTCCTTGTTTTTCATCACATCTAGCACTCCAGCATGGATTTTGACTCAGCCAAAGCGAGATTTATCACTTTGTACTATTTCTTGGCCAGTTTAGACCAGGAAGCTGTTTTTTAAAAAACCTTTGAGTGCTACAAGCTCCAGTTGAAGGCAGTGGGAACTCCTGAAGGAACAGCAAATATTTAGCAAAGCCTTGAATTCTGACCCTGCAGTTTCAGGGGAATTATTTTAAATTCAGTTTAGAGCTTTCAAGGAAGTAGGGCGTACAGAAATAAGTATAAATAAATAAATAAATAAACAGAGCAAGAACAAAATGTTTTCTTGTAAATTAAGTTACATCACCTATATAAACTTCATTTTTTCAAACCTGTGCCCCTGCATTTCTCTCTAGAGTGAATACTTGGTTATTCTTGTTTTGTTTATTTATTTTTGTAACTTTGAAAACACACAAAAACTCATTCTGGAAAATAAGAAATAACCCTATACATATTTTATTATATATACTGGGTGTTTTGCGCCAGATGTGAGTCCCTATGTCTGGCTGGTTAATTGCTTCCATTCTGGCAGTGATTCATAGATAAGTGGGCATTATAACACACATTTTTCTGAGAGTGAAGTTCCTGATCAACCCTGTTTGTACAACTTTGTGTGAAGCAACCTAAGAAAAATGGTCTCACATCCATTCTTAGTGAGAGACAAAAGCACTTTCCATAGTACTTTTGCAACAGCTAGGAGGAGTAAAAAGCACAAATTAATAACCCTTCCACAATGTACCTAGAAGCAAGAATGCTTTGCTAATGTATGCCGTTTTGGGGTTCTGTCCTAGGTTGACAGGGACTTCTATCCTATATCCTATATCCTGGGACTATTGTGGTGTCTAGCAGCTGCTCCCTCCCCCTTCGGCAGGGACTGCAGTTGGCTGCTGGGCAGGCTGCATTTCTGCTTGGCTCGGGCAGCTGCTTTTGCTGCTGGGCTGGCTTTGCTGCTTCTGCTCTGGCGGCTGCTTTTGCTTTGCGCTCGCTGCTTCTGTTCGCTGCTCTTGCAGCTGCCAGCTTCTGCCAGCTTCTGCCTGCTTGGTTTTTTTCGTTTTTTCCTCTTTCCTTTTTTTTTCTTTTCCCCTTTCCTTCCCTCGCCCCCCCTGCCCCCCGAAGATTAGGACCGGCTCTGGACTGACCTGAGGAAGTTCGGGAATTTCTAGGGCCCGACACAGAAGCTCGGCACCTCTCTCTGCACAGTACCTGTTTTCTTTGTTTCCTTTTGTGTGGGGAGTGTTGTTAATAAATAGGTTTTTCCACTTTCCCTCCAAGGAGTTTTTCTTCCCTCCCGAACCCAGGGCTGGGGGGTGGGCGAGGGGTGGTGGAGGTTTGTTTTAGGGGTTCTCCCCCTAATCTGTTCCAAACCGAGACAGGTTCTTTGGGCACCCCTTACCTGTCAGATTTCACCAGGCTTGGGAACAGTTTTTATCATTTCAGATGGGTAGAACAAACTCAGGATCTGGGCCATTCTGAAGGGCTTTCAATGGTGGTAAAATCAAAGGGGAAACTTGCATTCCAGTTTTTATTGACACTGTTAATTTTCTGTGAATTCCTCATTTTTAATGTAGTTTTGTTTCTTTTTGGCTGTGTGGGGTTTTTTGGTTGTTTTTTTTGATTGTTTTTGTTGGGGTTTTTTTATTAATTTGTTTGGTTTTTTAATTTAAGTGAGTGTGTTCTCTAGCCAGAGCAAAGAACTTTTGCCCTTGAGGATATGGTTCAATAGTGAATATGGTGGTGCTGGGTAGGAAGTTGGACTTGATGATCTTTAAGGTCTTTTCCAATCCTGACAACCCAATGGCTCTGTGAACTAGGTTTCCTAGATCTGAACTAGCACATTGTTCACACTCCACTGAACAGATTTATTCTAGATGAAATTTTGGATTTTACTTTTCAGAAATGTCACTTTATCTCTTTTTATTCAGGTTTCTCTCAACTAGTTAAATAATATTCATCCATTCTTGGAATAGAACCAGATTTTTTTTTCATGGAAATGTACTGATTAGTCAGAACACAATACTTTGTAAGAGGAGTGCTTCTATTTTAACAAAATTGTACGTGAACAATTAGAGATCCATTTCATTTGTGCTGAAACATTTCACTACACTATCATGTTATTGTCATAGACTGAGCACTGAACTTTAAATTTTTTTTGTGTTATGGAAAACTCTCCTGATCAGACCATTCTAATATTTACCGAGTTACTATTTATTTCCTTGTAACAATCACAGGAAATATCTTGGTGTCTTCTGTTTCAAATTAGGATGAAAGAAAGTTCAAAATGTAACAACTTTTTGTAGATTTGATCTTCTGGGACTTTGAGATGTTCTGCTTTGAAAAGTAAGATGGTAGAATAAAAACATGCGTAAGATATTAAAAATTTTTATTCATGTGTCATTAAACAGACAGTAAGAGTCTATTCCTCGTCTCTGAGCTCCATTCATATCAGAATGCATTTATAAACTCATTAGAAAACATTCTGTGCCTGGTGAAAGTCCTTTGAATTCTTTACTGGAGACCCAGGTCACTCTAAATGTGATTACATGAAAATGCATAAGAGTACAGCATCA
The DNA here is from genome assembly GCA_910950805.1 of Acrocephalus scirpaceus scirpaceus. NCBI lineage: Eukaryota > Metazoa > Chordata > Aves > Passeriformes > Sylviidae > Acrocephalus > Acrocephalus scirpaceus. The sequence goes on along the minus strand of OU383775.1, from coordinate 106,527,524 downwards.
CATCAACCTCACTTATTTGGTTTTGACTCAGTAACAGTAAATTTGTATTCATGATGGACTCTCCTGACAAATAGGGTTATTATCAACACATGCTGTAAACATAAATCAGGTGGATATCAATAAAATTGTATTTTTGTTCTAGTCTTGTTTACAGATCTTCCTTTGGAATGCCACATAAATACTCCAAATGCTTGCAGGAAGCTTGCCACTCATGTTATTAGTTTTCTCTGGCTTAGAGCACTGACACTGATCATTTTCTGACAATGTTTACCAGCAACAAAGTTGTCCTATTGATCAAACTTTCTTTCTTTTACACTCTTTTATGTCCATGAATGCCTTACATCACTTTGCCTTGAGCCAAATGGAATGATAAACACAAAACACACAGCAAATGATATAAATAACCATTAAGGTTATAGTTTGATGTTGTGAATGACAGGAACAGATCACTGCAAGAATTTGAGAGAATCGGTACTTTTATATTTCAGGAGAAAAAATTAAAAAAAAATAAAATGAACCAACCACCCAAAACATTTTTAGTTAAAGTTTGTCTGTTATGAGCCCCTGGAGTTTGGATTGCTCAGTTTTAGGAGGATGCATTCTGCCAGCCTCCGCATGCTGACTCACACTGTAGTCGTAGGGCATAATTATCACAGTGAATTATATCTGCAGAGAAATGCTTTTTTTTTTTTTTTTCATCTGCAGTGTGAATAGGACAAAGAGTGAAAAGCAGAATCTGTCCCAGAGTGATTTGCAAAGCCACAGATTGCTTTCTTTGAAAGAGCCGCATCAGTCAGTTTGTGAAAAGCATGTGTCTAAAACTGCACTCTCAGCTGGCTTGGGGTTTTTCCTTCCATTATACTGACAACATTAGAGACTTTTACACTCCATGATGATTTCACTTTCTTTGCAAACCATGCATTTATCACCCTGCCTTGGGATAGACTTCATCTAAAGCTGTATTTAAAGATAGCTTAGTTTTTAGTGTACAGTAAAATAAGAGGTTTGGATTTCCAGAATGGATTCCTAATTTATGGAATATGCAGTTATCTGGATAGTTTCTGCTTTCTTTTATTTTTTCTTCCCCGTTAAAAAAAACTTTAAGTTTTGGGGAAGAAAATTTTTGTTTCTCAGGCCAGCTACTGAAGGACACTTAACTCTGCCAGTGTCTTCACTTTTTTTCTTTTTGGCTTAATTTCTGTGATTCATGAGACATATACTGACAAGGAAGTGACCTTACAAAGATACCATAAATGTTGTTATTGTAACTTAAAATTTGATTTTTCCCATTTTGTTTTTTTTTTTTTCTTACACAAATGTTTGTTTTTAGAGACCATTATTTGTGACTGTGACCTAATTTGCAAACATCTCAGTGGAGGAAACCCTGAAATAACATTTATAGTTAATCACTTCAGAAAGTTTTTCAGAGAACAGGTACAGTTTTCTGAATTTGGACTTCAACCTGAAGTAGTCTAATGTCATATTAATCTGCTTTGTATCTAGTTTAAACTACCACTCAATCAATTTGGAAAAATAACAGATTCACAGAATTTTTAGGATTGAAAGGGACTTTTGGAGATCATCTTGCCCAAGACCCTGCCAAGGCAGTGTCACCTACAAAAGGGGACACAAAAACTATCCAGGTGGTTTTGGAATGTCTGCAAAGAGGCAGACCTCCCTGAGAAGCCTGTTCCAGTGCTCTGCCACCCTCAACAAAAAGAAATTCTTCCTCATTTGTGGTGGAACTTGTGGTTTAGTTCATGGCCGGTGCTCCTTGTCCTGTCACTTGGCACCACTGAAAAGAGTTTGCCATCCTCTTGGCACCTGCCTTTGACATAGTTATCTGCATTAATGAGATCCCCTCTGTTTTCTCTTGACTGAACAGGCCCAGCTTTCACAGTGTCTTCTCATATGGGAGATGCTCCCGACCCCACATCGTCTTTGTGGCTTCCGCTGGACCCTCTCCAGTAGCTCCCTGTCTTTCTTGAACTGTGGAGAACTGAATTGAACACAATACTCCAAATGTGATCTCACTGGGGTCAAGTAGAGATGATGTCCATAAGTTAATTTATTTTTTGATTGATTAATGGATAGAGAGATAGATACATAGGTAAGCACACAGAGAGAGAGGCCTATTTCTTATCTCTTTTTCACTTTATAAAACTATGATTAAAAGAATTCTAATTCTATATATCCATTACATATGACAGCAACTGTCTCTGGAGCAGAAAGGAAAAAGTAAACTGGAGCATTAAATAAGGAGGAGTTAGGAACACAGCTCATTGGGATTTATCTTAAGCGGATACAAAAATGAGTCAATATTATACTGTATAAAATAAGATGATATTTCAGCAAAAAAATAAGCAGCCTCAACAAAGCAAGTCCTTTTAAGCTTCAGAACTTTCTGCTGCCTCAGAGATGAGACAGGTCCAAACCCAGAGCTTCTATTTGAAATATTGAGAAATACAAGTAAATAAATACATGGAGGTCAGCATTCATTTTGCAAAACTGTTAACGGACTGTTTACTGTAATGTCTGAGACAGCAATATGTTATGAAGCTTGAAATGTCTCAGAATGTATTTCTGACTGGACTGCTCTTTCTGATAGGAAATCTGCTTTGCCTTCCCTTTACTATGCTTAGTCTGCGGCACTGATTTTTTATCAAGCAGTTTGACTACAGATGGAAACGGTTCCTAAGTGCTTAAGTGCTGCACTTCTCAGGAAAACAGGGTTGAATTGTCCCTTTGGGGCACAGTCATACTCTTTCTCTGCTACTTAATATGTAGGATAAGCTATTATCTAGCTCTCACATTTCTGAGCACAAGATTTGGAGATGTGGTTATATCAAAACTTCTTCCTCAATTCTGTATCATTTTCAGGGTATCACTCTTCTCCTAGATTTCTTTTAAAACTGTAATATATTTTATAACATTTCAGAGAATTGTATTCTTTCTGTTCAGTGCCAGTGCTAAGTTGGAGGACTTCTGTAACAGTGAAAAGTCATGCAGAACCCACTAGAAAGAGAATTTCAGCAATATTTATCTGCCAGGAATGGCTGTCACAAAATCTTTTAGGTGATCCCACTGGGAAGCGGAGAAAATTAGCAGTGGCAGAGCCTCTTCACTGGCCTTATTGAGATCAAGAGCAATGTTACTTTTTTTTTCTGCTCCCCCATCCATATTCCATCTGCTACCAAATCCATCAGTGTTGTACCTGGATCCAATCTCACAACACATCTGGACTCACTAAAAAACCTATGGATTTCAGCACTTTGTCATACAGCACTCCCAGTCCTTGGAACACAGTGCAGGGACAGCACAGAACCAGAGCAAAATTTTAATTATGAATGACATTAGTTCTCAGACCATCTCAGATGTAGGTGTGTGTAATAGAGCCCCTTCTCTGAGCCAAGACACAGATCTGTGCAAGGAAATTTTAGAGGGGGTCTGTGCAAATAGGAGAGGCACAGAGTAAGGTGGGACGGGGGTGGAACCTCCTTACTCTGGGTGTTGTGACATTTGAATCTCTGTTCAATACACTGCAGCTGCACACTAAGCATCATTCTTGAGCAGTCCAGTCTAGATTTAACTGCAGAATACACCAAAGGCATTTACTTATAAAATTACATTGGGTTTGTGTGGCAAAGTTTTGGCAGCACTGAACTACAGGAGTGGCTTCTCTGAGAAGCTGCCAGAAACTTCCCCCATGTCTGATGGAGCCAAAGCCAGACCTCCAAGATGGACCTGTCACTGGTCAGGGTTGAGCCCATCAGTGATGGTGGTAACATCTCAGGGATAATATATTTAAGAAGGATGGGGGGAGAGAAAGAAATGCACCCTGTGCAACACCAGCAGCAGTCAGAAGAAAAGAGTGAGAATATGTGAGAGTAACAATTCTGCAGACTCCCAGGTCAGTGAAGGAGGAGCAGGAGGTGCTCCAGGCCCCAGAGCACCAGAGCAGAGATTCCCCTCTCAAGCCTTGGTGAAAACCATGGTGCAGCAGCTGTGCCCCTGCAGCCCCTGGATGTCCGTGGGGGAGAAGAGATCCACCTGCAGCCCACGGAGTATGCCAGACTGGAGCAAAAGGAGTCTGTGACCCTGTAAAAAACCTGCACTGGAAGAGGCTCCTGGTAGGATCTGTGGCTATGTGTGGGACCCAAGCTGTAGGAGACTGTTCCTGAAGGATTACATCCCATAGAAGGGACCCATGCTGGAGCAGGGAAAGAATGTGAGGAATCATTTCACTGAGGAGGAAAGAGCAGCAGAGGCAATGTTTACTGAACTGACTACAGCCCCTATTGCCCATCCTCTTTTCAGATTTTTTTTTTCTCCTTATCCTAATCTGATTTAATTAAACTACCTTGTCTTGGTTTTGAAAGACAGTTGTCTCCCAGGTAAAGCTAGAGCTTCCCTTGGAATGGAGAATATAAATCCTCTTTCCCTCCAAATTATTATAATTTTGCAATTAGGGGCTTTCAGGCAAAGATATGGGAATAGGAGCAACAGTTCCTTACTAGGAATATAAAAAAGAATACAAATGTAGTAGTACAAAACAAAAACAAGCAAGCAAGCAAACAAAAGTCCTGGTGAAACCCTGACAGGGTCAGGGATACAACCTGACACCCTGTTGGTCAGGATGTTGGAAGCAGTCCAAATAAATCCTCCTAGAGTAACAGATGTGGTTCTGTGGAGTAGAGATGATCCTGTAGAAAGAATCCAGCTGTGGTGAGATGGGTCTGGTCATCCAGTCTTCCTCTGGGGTCCAGTGGGAAGGTCAGGTGCCTGCTGTTCCTGAGTCTCAGTTTTTATCCAGGTAGGAACAGTTGGCTCCCCCGCACTGGGTGGAGCATCTCACAACGGGATGATGTAATGTGTCATGTCATTGGTGAGCCTTCATGGCCCATTAGCAGAAGATATCTCCCTGGAGGATGGATGGGTGGTGAAGGAGACGAGAAACACTGCCCCAGCTGGCTTTAATGGCTGGCCCATTATCAGAAGGCATCTGCCCTCCTCCCCCTGGAGTTACAAGAGACAAAAACATCTCAACTGCTTTCAACAGATGAAATAGAATACACTTTTTTTTGGTTACATAACCCAAGACATACCTCCCCCAAGTCTAGTTTGTTTGACCTTGATGGTCACTGGTGAGTGATCTCTCCTGCTCCTATCTCAACCCATGAGTCTCTCACTATATTTTCTCTCGCCTGTCCAGATGAGGCTGGCAGTGACTGAGGCTTTGGAGAGAACCTGGCATGCAGTCAGGGCTGCCCCACCACAAAAGCATAATCATAAATCATAGGGTTTATATTAGCAGCTACTGCAGTATTTTAACACCAGCCTCCCAATTTTATTGGAGTTGCTACATGACCTAAATAGTATCTGCACTCGTCAAGGAGTGGCAGGAGAGTGCAAGAACAACCCCAACTGGAGTGGGTGAGAGCAGCCTGTGTCTGTTCAGCCCCGGGCGCTGATGAGCCGATTGTCTCTGATCATAGGATTAAGCTAAGCTCTGCTGGTGTGCGTTTGACTTGTTTGATTCAATGTTCTGACAAATCCCTTGATTTCTATGAGCTGGCACCCAAAAGAAAAAGATTTTTTGTTACATTATACCTCTTCACTTCATGTGTGGAGTAAGTGGGGAAGATCTTGTGACTTCATACCTAAATGCTGGGAGTCATACTGTGAGTTAACATATTTTGAGAGAAATATTAAACAGGAGAATTCCTAAACTATAAAGCTTTTTTTTTTTCCCTAATTATTATTACAAGTGCAGTTTCTGCAACTTTAATTATTTGTACCAGTTCACATTTCTTTAGTCAGTGTACTGTATTTTATTAAATAATGAAATCAAAGTTTATGTTTCCTCAATACTGACATTCAGCCATATAAACTTTGCAGAGAAATGGAAAAGAGTCTACTATTTCTCATGTTAATTGTAATGTAGGAGGAATAACTAAATGCATATTGGTTTCCTTTTTTACCTCCTTTTTAAAAAAAATTTTGTTAAGTATTGGAATTTTCTTGTAGGGATTAGTGAATATTTTGGTGAACTCTTTATCCACTCAAACTGCTGTTTTGTTGTAACTGACTCTCTTCACAGCAAACTCAGCAATTGATTTGAATCTCAAATTGAAGAATATATGAATGTTTATAATTACTCTAATATTACTAAAGAAACACAGAAATATTGGTCTGGAAGAGGTCTTGTGTGTTCTTATGTCTCTCCAGACTTTGCAATTGTTATTAGATGCTAAAATTATTCAGATATATCTATCTTACTCATCTGCTAAAAACAGATTTCAAAATATTCCTTAACATGTCCTGAAAGATTTGTCCTGATTGGACAATGGAAAAAGCCAGAAAGTGACACAGAGATATACAGAGAAAATTGTCAGTGTCTTTTTTGCTTTAAAAAACAACAAACTTGGTTTTTATTTCTAGACAGTCTTGGGAAGACCAAATACTAACATACTCAGAAGAAAATAGAGCCTTAGCAGTTGACCAAAAGAAATGAAATCTAATGGAATGGGGTCTAATGGAAAAATTTCTTCTGAATCCAGTTCTAACAAGCACATTATATATCTGAGCAAGGCACATCAATCAGACACCCAACAAATTATCAACATTAGGTGTATCACCATAATCCAGAAAATGTGAATTTCTCAGTTGTTTATCTGAATGGTTCAGGACAGGTGCAAAATACCCCACCACATTTATTTTATGGAGGATGCTTAAATTTTATTTCCAGGAGGTGTGCCAGGAGGGTTTTTCACTTAATCTACTGTTTGTCAAAAAAATAAGCAAAAGAAATGCATCAGCTGCTTCCATTAATCTCTAAAAGGGTTAATATTTACACAGGAATAGGCAGAGTTTCTACTCTGAATGTTGTAAATTGGAGACTGGCACTTGTATTTCTGCCTTTAAAAGTCATGTCCTTGATCCAAAACTCTAAGAATATTTTGTACTAGTGTTAGCAAAATTCAGAGCCACTGTGAGGTACATACAGGCTCATAACTGGCTGTCCCTCATTCTGTCCTGTTCTGCTTGGACAATGATCATGACAAAAGTCAGAAATCTGATAGGAGGGATATTTCTTGAGCCAACTGAAATTTTTCATATTTTCAAGTAATAGGATCATTACGGATGATATTCAAGGATATAGAGAGGTAAAGTTTAGGGAGAGGAAAGATCTTTTATTAACTCAACTTTATGGTTTCAAAACCAGACATGCTTCAGGCATACAAACCTTTTTCTTGTGTCCTGGAAACTAGTCTCTTTTTATAACTGTATCAGCTAGTTTAATAAAAGATATTGCCTCTCCTTCTTTCAGATTTTAAGACACATTAAAGCAAGTGAGTTCTACCCTGCTATGAGCATTTCACAAAATTTTTATTTCAAAGCAATAGTCAGCAAAATGCTCTAACTTCAGCAATTGATATAGACACACAAAAATGTTGACTTTACATTCCTTTATATCTTTAGCCTCCACATTCCTGCTTTATCCTCTTCATGCCTGCTTTCATCCTTCTCTTCTGCTGCTTTTACAAAGTGGAAGTACTAATTGCATGATCCCTCCATCTTATTGATACAGATTAAACCCAGCGGTAGTAAGTCTAGTGAACTCAGTGGGATCTTTCTTAACAATTTCTGCAAATTAAATCATTCTTGTTCCTGTACATAAGATCAGGAGTTACACTTCACACACATTTACCTATTTCCGTGCTTTTTATTTAGATATACTTCAAATATAGATATTTTTAAAGCTACAATCAGAAATATTTTAAAGTGCCACATAAAAAAAGGCCTGAAAAATACCAGTGGGAGAACTGTCATGAGCCATCACGCTTAATTTCTTTCTGAAGTAATAATAATTCTATAATATTTTCCTCTCTTCTTAACCTATTTTCTGCTATTTCTCTCCAACTCATTGTACTATTCCTGTCCCATGATTCTCATTTATCCTAATTATATTTATTACTTATAGCTGGAGAATAATTATGAGTCAAGTATGTGGGAAAATTTTAATTAATGCTAATTTTACATTTAGATTTTTTTCTGTGTACACATATATAAATAATTATATGCAGTTCTGGAGTCACAAAATTTTTTTAACCCAAAAAGCCAAAATACCCAAAGTCCCAGTCTGGGATTAAAGACTCAGCTTGGACAGCTGGAAAGTGAACATTGTACCATTTAAAAATTAAACAATTCAACATATCACTGGGAAGAACAGAAAAGAGAAAATTCAGTGGTCTGGTCTCTTTCATGGAACCTATGCACTTGGTTTTATGAAGTGTTTAAATAGCAGTCGCCAAAAAAGCAACAAAAATGTTCTCCTTTTGGGAGCTTGGTTGCAGATGATAAGCTGAGGTGCTTTTCTTTCCCACAAGACTCTCCCTTGTCTGTGTCCCTGCCCCAACATGCACTATCCATTACAAAGCCAATGACTCCTCAGCTGCACTGGGAACAGACATGAGGCTCCTCTACCTCATGGCACAGAGCTTTGACACTCTGCAGGGCTGCTCTTTGTGCCTCTGTGCCTCAGGCTTGTCTTTTCTTCCATGGTATCCAACTACTAAAGGTAGGGTTCATCTGATCAGATGTAGGAAACTACTATGGGATAGTTATTTAGACTCTTTATGATCACCAAAAAGAAAAAGACACTTCAAAGGTGAAATTCATCTTAATCTGAAACTGGGGTTTGATAGGGTATCTGATGAATTGCATCCTAAAAGTGCTGTTTTCTCATGACTGTCTATAGTGGGCGCTTGGTTTGACTATCTTGTAGACAGGTGTCTTCAACCTAACCACATACCTGGAGATATAAATGGATGGTACATCTCAAATATATTGGGTCAGGGGATATTTCCATTAATGTTCTGGAAGTCACACTTCAATTTTACCGAAGCAGTACTTTAAGCTCATAAGTGCTCTGTTTTTTCTGGTTTTAGCTAACTAACCCCTTTACACACTTCTGAAAATCTGTGCAGGTGCCTGTCCTCACCTTTGAAAATTTGGTTCTTAAGACCTTAAGTCCAATTCTAAATTGTTTCTAAATTCCTAAGTTTCTACTGAAAAGGTTACTCCTGCAACTTACATTTATATAACATTATTTTGCAGATAAATTACTAAGTTCTCCAAGCTTGTCTTATACAAATTACTTCATCTGCCCCCAAATAAAATGGGCACATATAAATGTGAAAGCTTATTAACTCTCAATTATGCTTAACTGCACTCTTTCTGCTTCTCTTTCTCAAAAAATGTTTGTTTGCACTAAAATCTTTCTTTGGAAAGATTTTGAAACCTTTATTACAACTGAAATTAAATTAATCAACCTACATTTAAAACAAGAGTAGTAAAGTGAATAAAAATGCACTACTGTAAAATTTTCTGCAGTATTATAAAAATAATTTTTTTCTTGACTTTCTAAGATTGGAAATATGCCAAATAAATATATATGGCAAATAAATAAATAATATACGACAAATAAAAGGTCACAAGAGTATTCTGGTCTTCACTTTTCTAATTTTAGAATAATGACATTCAATTTTGGAAAATTTTTTGTAGACCTAACTTTAAAACTGGTTTTCCATAATTCTAAGTGGCAAAGAGATTTTCCATGGTTATTCTGGGCCCCATCCAACCTGATCATGAACACTTCCAGGGATGGGGAGTCCACAATGTCTTTAGGCAACATTTATTTGAAGCTGAATAAAAATATTCTCTATTAAAAGTAATTATACTTATTTTATTATAATGCTAAAGAAATAAATATATATACACTAAACAAAAGCTTTAAGAACATCTTTCAAATTTAAAAAAAAAATTGAGGAATTGCATAACTGATAAAATTTCATTATTTTGGCCTGAAGATTACTGTCACAGGAAAAATTTCTGTAGTCTGGTTTTGCTATCGCAAAAATACTACCAAAAGAGAATTACATCTCAGGAAAATTGGAAATTTCCTTCCTTTTTTCCTTCCTGCTCCTAGACTGCAATAACTTACTCCCAGGGTGTGCTACCAACCTTGTTTCCATTGCAGCAACACAGAAGCAGATGAGGCGGCACTGGGGGAGCTGACATTCAGCTGCTGTGTGGCTCAGAGGTACCAGGACCTGTGGGTATAGAGTGCCAGGAAAGGCATTAGAGAGATGCTGAGGGAGAACAGTATCAGCCACAGATCAGAAACATCATGCACAAGGCTGGCTGTGTTTCAGCATTCGTGCTGGGACTGGGAAGAAACGGCTGTGGCAGCAACTGGGTGTACTGGTAGACCTGCAGTGCTTCCTACAGGAGTTGAACCACAAACTGAGAAGTTTTGTAATTCTTCCTGATTGTAACTCCCATAAATCAGTAGCAGAAATATCATATGAACCTGTGTGTATTTTCTGCTTGCATTTGAAAATAATGTATTTATCCTATTCCATTAGCGTATTTTAATAAGCATTGCTTTGGGACACTATGCCTGCCAATTTATGTTTATGAGACTGTCAACAGAATTTACATGCCTAAGAAAATATGATACAACATTGCCAAAGCAGGGACTGCCTGTCAAATGAGGTTGTCATGGAGAAATGAGACATGGGAAAGCTCATACAAAAAGTGGTACACAGAGAATGCCAGGGATTTTTTATTCCCCCTGTTGAGCTCAATAAATATTTATTTCAGTAAGGGAAGGGGTAAGAAAATAATGAAATTATGAGCCATATTGTGCAGTCATTTCTATTTAGGAAAACTTTTCATTGAAACTGGCCCAATACAAAACCACATCAGTAAGTTAAGTTCTTGCATTCTGTATTATGCATTTAGAAACAATTTCTTTTGCAGTTTAAATTTTGTCAGGCAGCCCCTTGTCCTGCCTTGAAAATGAGCAAGTCGACACTGAAGGTCATTTCTGGACTGTGCCTTTGGGCTGGCTTGTTGCTGACCACTGGAGTGGCTCTCAGGAGTCTTTGGGAGCTGATATTAATTAGACAGCTTCAGACAGCACTCAGCACTCAGACTGATGCTAAAGCAGCTCGAGAATTTGAAGGCATTTAATGGCCTTTTTGAACTTCTGCTCATATCAGTACTGAACAATTTGGGATTTCAGAGAAAAATACAAAGACAAATTCTTATCCAGCCTGACAAAGCAGGCAATTCAGTCTCTACGAGATACTGGCAGTGACACCAACTTGACACATGTCAAGGAGATAGGAGGTAGCCAAGTGCTCTGGAGTTGTTTCCCTTATCATTATTTTAATTACTCCAGGGAGAAGATTAGATGCTGCTTGTTATTTACACTTGATTCATAAAATGGTGATTATATAATGAGGGAAAACATTGAGGGGAATATCTCTTCAATTTTCAAACTCTCTAGGTAGAACTAATTCTCCCTGACCTTGGCTTACTTAAAAATTATTATTGAAATCTAAGCAACAGATCTAGGTTTCCTAAACAGACATATAGTCTCATTGAGACCACAATTCATAATTCACCTTATAAATTAGGTGAAATGATTTCTTTCTCAAACACTCTTCTTTCCTCCGGTGGCACTAAAGATACCCTGGAGAGGTTTGGGATTTATAGGAATGAATCTCTGAAGATTATAGGCCACCCTGAGCCTATGATGTGGTCATGGACTTAAAATCTGAGGTGATATTTGCCACTGATGTTTGTCTTAGCTTGCTTTGGCTCCACAGACATCCAAGACCTCTCTCAAGCTTCTTTCTTTGGTGTCAAGGACAACTTCAAATTGCTGATGGCTTCTATAGGGAGCTCTGAACAACCAGCAAAAAACAGCTGAATCAATTACAGTGTGATATTCACCTGGAACATCCGTGAATAATTAGCATTTGTTCTTTGTGGACTTCCAAAGCTAAACCTGTTTCCCAGGTGCACTCCAAATATCTTTGAGTATTTTGATATCCAGCCCAACTACCAGCCACCAAGCATTCAGTTTGTTAATTGGATACACGTACATTTCCCTCCACCTACCTCCTGCACAGATAGTCCAAGTGAAATTTGGTGTCCCTTTCAACCCAAACGATTGTATGATTCCATGAAACTAATGTGTGCAGAGTAATAAAAACTATCAAACGTTTTCAGTCTGGATAAATTCTTATTTGCCTTATTTTGAAGTTGAATATACCCTGAGTATGTATGGATATATGCATTTTTCTTCCGAGTTAATTGCATTAAATATCTGACCAACAAGTCATTGTGAACTGTAAGAAATATAGAGCATATAATGCTGTTCTGTATAACTTTCACAAGATGTAATGGTATGCTAGCATATTATAAATACACTAGAATAATTTATTTATTATATTCCATTAGTGTATTTTAACAAGCATTGCTCTGGGACAGTATGCTTGCCAATTTATGTTTATGAGACTGTCAAGATAATTTACATGCCTATGAAAATAAACAACATTTCCAGTGCAGGGCCTGCTTGTCAAATAATCTTGTCAGGAAAAAATAAAACACTACCAAGCTGAAGAGTAAAGCATATTCATTATTGTTGGCTACACAGATTCTAGGTGACACAATGAAATATATTTATGTCATTTTTCATGTATCATATGAATAAAAAAATGAGGGAGAGGGGTACTTCAGGCAGCCATATGTTGTACTATACAAAACAGATTTAGCAGTCTATCACAATTTTTTTCTTCAAAATAATAAAAATAATATTAAAAAGGTAGAAATACCTGAGCCCCAGTAACTTTAGTGGGCAAAATAAGATGCATTATTCATCTGGGAAACTAAAAATGCTATACAAAATCATGACTACTTCACAATGGTTTAGCTGAAATAAAATAGCTGCAGAGCTGTCTAGGGCTGAAAAAAATTACTGGGAAGAGTTCATTCAGGAGTTCTGACTAGATAATTATTGAGCTGCACTGACAAATTCTACACTTCCCTGCCAATTACACCTTCCAGGCCATGGCTTTTGGAATAATTTAAAGCAGTGAGATTTAGAATCTTGTTCTCATAATTCCCCACAGACAGCTAACTCTGCATTCCCTTCCTCAGGAGAAAAAAACCCAAACTGTAAATGTACTCTCCTCCAAGTTCTCCCTAACCATGGAGCTGCCCTTGGAAACAGCCTCAGAGATGAAATGTATCCAGGAGGAAAAAAATGACCCCAAATCATCCCAAAGCAGATAAATAAGTCTCTCACTAAAGTCTTCAGAATGATCACTGGTACTGGCAAGCAGTGAGAATGACTTCAGAGAAAAATGGATAAGAGGCACACAAAGGGGGGGTCAGTGTTTATCAGAAAGACTGTAAAGGTATTCTCATTTACGTGGAGAGATTGCCTGTACACAGAGCAAGCAGCTTAGACGTGAATTATCTCTGCAGTGCACGGCACAGAGCGTGGTGGCAGCCGATGCTATCGGCAGCAGCACGGAGACAGACAATAAGCATGAGGATGATGAATGAAGAGCAGGGATAGGGCTGAGAATCACAGGAGGGATGATAATTCAGTACCACTGAGATAAATTAGAGGGGTACAAGATGAAACTTAGCTGGCTCAGATATGTATATGCACAGAGACTGAGGAGTAAGCTGGCTGATGAAGGAGAGTGCTGCTCAGACAGGGCCACACTGCAAAGGGAAGATGAGATGCCCACGGAACTTCACTTGCCTTTCCCATGAACAGGCACTGTAAACAACCACTAGATGCCCCCAAAATCTGGGGCCAAGCAGATCTGTACCTGCTGCTTTTGGCTGGCCTAGCCCCTCTACTGCAGTCTCCATCTGAGTATCTCTTATGTAGAGTCGGTTTTTGGCTAACGAGTCACTTCCACAGCAGAAACCACAATACTATACTTCCTATGCTTGTTGCAGCAGATTACATGAAAGACAGCAAAAAAATGTTGTAAGGGTCATTCCAAGCTGAAATTTTGCTAGAGGTGATGTCATGCCAGAGGTCATTTTATAATGATGGTCTGATGGATCTGTCTCATACCGACTTTTCAGATGGCAGCTGCACTCTTTTGCTGACAGCTGTATTATACAGTTAATATTCAACTAGAAACCTTGCCTCCAGAAGCAGATGACAAGATGGACTTTAATGGCACTAAGCTGCCTTACTTTACAACTTTCTTGATAGAGGTCTAAAGCTTATCAAGTAATAAGTTGGATTTTAGACAGATTTTTATAGGTTTTGTGAACAGAGTAAGACATAGGTTAGAAAACAAATCAAAAATATTTATTATTATTATTATTATTACTATTATTGATTTTTAAATTTTTTTAGATCCTAAGTGCAGAAATTTGGATTGATTAATTTGGTATTTTAAAAAATAGAGCAAAAAAAGAAAAAAATCCTGAAAATGTGGTGTTGCTCTGTCACCCATTTCAAATTCCCAATGCCAAGCTTCAAAACATATTTGAGTGCAATTCTATTTTGGAAACACAAGTGAATATCTCAAAATAGCAAAAAACAAAATGTCCAATAAAAAAAAATACGAACCTGGAGTGGAGCTGAAATAACAGGAATGGATTCAGGTACTCTGTGGAGGTGATGAAACAGAAAGTCACTGAATGATTTAGATTGAAAGGGGCCTTTAAAGATCATGTGGTCCACCCCTTCCACCATATACAGAAACATCCTCCACTAGACCAGGCTGCTCAAAGCCTAATCCAATCTGACCTTGAAAATCTCCACAGATGTAGAATCCTCTCTAGAAAACTTTCTCCAGTGTCCCACCACCCTCACAGTAAAATAATTCCTTATAGCCAATCTAAATCTACTGTCCTTCAATTTAAAACCCTTGCCCTTTCTCCTGTCACTACAGGCCCTTGTAAAAAGTCTCCCTCCATTTTTCTTATAAACTCCTTACATACTGAAAGTCCATGTGTTGTGTAGCAGGATAAGTAAAAGTAAGATAAATTTCATAGAGAGGTAATGCTGTGATTAATGGGGGAAATAATTTCACAAGAGAAATAGGGATAATTTAAGACAGGCACAAAGTAAAGTTTGTCCAGAATCCTTCTCAGTACACATCAGTACTGCCCATAATAATCTCTGTCTCTCAGCACTGGACCTCTGGAGTAGGCACTTCCAATTGTGTGGCAATTTCTGATTTGAGCTGTTATCTATAAGAAATTGGATCTAGCTTTCTTCATAGCACTCTATCACATTCCCACACATCGTTGATTTAATTAACACTTTTCTGCAGCTCTTTCCCCTCCATCTAAGTTTCCATCTATTTATTTATATTTCTCCCCCGATTGTTGACTCTTGAGTTCTGTGAAATATTTTTAGGTACATTGCATCTAATGTAAAAGTATCACAAATCAATCTGCCTTTAACTTCTCAGGCACATATATACCCTATGTTAATGTGGCCATTTATGCTGCTGTGTAATACATCTTCATAGTGTTGGCTTAATCATGAATGACAAGTGTTGAAAATGTAATAAAGACAGGGACACATTAATCCATTTTGTATGAAAATGTGAAAAGGTAATCAGATTCTGAATGGCTGTATGCTTTAAAAATATACTGGCTGAGATTTCTTTTTCCATTCAGGATTCTCACTAGAGATTCTGATTAGAAAAATTTCAGTATAAAACTGCCTTAAAATATTACAATTGTGCCAAAAATGCACTGAGGAAGTTTTATAAAATTAGAGATGAATCTCAATCAGTAATGTGATGACCCCAAAGCTTCTGATATATTTTAAATATTCAGGGAAGTCTGTATTCCTTTCCTTTTTACAGAATCTTATACACCTTGCCCATGGGTAGAAATGCAGGGTGCATCATTATCATTTCTGTTTCTGAATATCCAGAGCTAATTAAATAATTATTGTTAATAATTATTCCAGTCTCCACAGGAAGCTAAGGATACATTCATACAAAAATCTGTATAAAGAAATATCATCTTGGGTTTTTTTTTTCCCTGCAAAAACAAGAAATAGGAGGAAAACTTGCATTCTGTTAAACAGACTCCTGTAGTATGTTCTTCCTCATCCATGACTGTGTAACATATATTTCCCATGCTCTAGAGAATCTGTGCAGCCTGACATAATGCAATGAGGTTTTTTTGGTGCTTTTTTCTTTTTAGAAAAAAGAACAAATTCTTTGCATCTTACTTTTTCTCACCACCCTACTTGGAGTCTAAAGTTGTGGCATTGAGATGGTTTAATTACTCCAACTTGCTTCTTCAAATAACTGTCTAGCCTAGGCTACAATCCTGTCATCTGTAATACTTTCAGATTCACTTCATTGCATTTGGTGGCTCGAAGAATGGCATTTAAATCTGCTCTGTGGCAGCACCCAAAAATAATCTTCCCACTGGTAAATATTCTGGTTCCACAGCTATTTCCCATTCTGTGTGAAGGAAACATCTCCCAGACTAAAGTAATATTACAAAATGAAAGGTCTTTTTAATTGTGATCATTCTCTGTTAAGCCTCTAAATTAAACCTACAGAAGTCCTGATGAAACTGAAAATATTTATTTAGTTATTTAACTTTAAACTATTTTATTTCAGTGTCATCTTAACTCTTGAGCAAGGGATGATGCTCTGATTGCACTGCTGAAAATGTAGCACCGTATCACTGTAGAGTTTGGAAGTATGGCATATTTACCTCTTTGTGGTTTTTATCAGTTTGAAGTATTTTAGCTGCAAAACATCAGTCAGATTTTCAGATGCTTTGCAGAGTTTATTAGACAGCCTCAAGAGCTATTGGCTCTAGACATCCTGCCTGGGAATTATGGTGATTTAATCAGCAATCTTACAGTTTCATCATTATTTCCAAAATAACTGAACGAGTTCAGCACACATCATAGATACTTTTCTTCCTGCACACAACCTAGTAAAGGATAAAATCTTTTTAGCATGAAAAAAACATTTGCAACACATAAGCAAGATATATCCTAAATTTGGAATGGAAAGGTAAATGATTAGAACATTTCCCACAAGCCTGTGCAAATTATATAAAACCAAAAATTGGTTCTGTCAATCATTTTTCATTTAACACTTTCAATTAACTTGAAATGCTGTAGGATGCCACTTTAAATTATCTAGTTAATAGAGTAGGAAGGGGAAGGATTGGCTTCCTGCTGTGGCTAAGGCAGTCCAAAACCAAAGTGGATTCAGCTCTACCTGCAGAGCTCCTGTGTAATCTAAAGCTGTTCATTTTGCAGAAAAGCCACAAAGGAAGGATGATGGTGGATCACCTCCTACAGAGATGGGTCATGGCCTTGCTTCAGTGGGTTTCTCCAGGGAGTTCTTGTGCTATTAGTAACCTCGTATGACAAACAGAATGGAATCCATTTCAGTCTTTGCTGGCATCATATGAAATAATATTTTATCTAAACTACAATTCTGTTTTAACATCTATCTTGTTTCTTGTTAACCAATTTTTTAATGAATAGCACTGAGACTATGTCTATATTTGTGAACTACAGTAATGGCATTTCAGGAGTAACAGAGATGAGGGGAAAATTAATTTATTTTTCACAATGATTGTTTATACAAGGTCTCTGTGAGTCACAAAACAGGTTATAAATGAGGGAGCACTGGAACAGCACCTCCTGAGCTCTACTTTGTAAAGAAACTTTAAATACAAATGAAAATGCCACATTCATGCACAGTGAATTTCATTCTTTTCCCCTTTAATTTTGAAGAAAAGCTCAGCTTTATTTTAAGGGTTAGCATAGGTTATCATATGTTGGTAAAAACCTCAGATAAATGCCAAATTTATGCCTATCATGCTAAAATTATTTTTGACTCACCAAATCTTTTACAATCTATGTGATAATTTTGTTGCTCTTTAGGAAGACTGAGATACATGCAATTCTGCCTCCTACAGTTCTAGACTATTTCAAACCAGACAGATAATACAAAGGGTCCAGGTCGATACAGATCCTTCCATAATAATTCATAGGTATTCTCAGGACAATAGAGTGTCAGAGTGCTTTGAACACTGTGGTATCATAGGAATATCCAGGTACAGGGTGAGAGGTGTAATTTTGAACCTCTATTTAGACTAGGGCTGAATAATACTCCTGAGAATGTATTTTATATGTCTTCTGAACCAGGACATAGGCACTTTCCACATTAAAAGCTTCAGGCTTGCCATGTATATAGCAGCTCTATACCTGAGTTTATATATGTGTCAGTAGGTACAGAAATGAGTTGGCTTTGACCATGCTAGACGTGAGTCAGCTAAGCCTTAAAATACTCTTTTTTCCCTGTGGAAAGCAGTGAATAAGGGTGGCACACAAACCATTTAGTTATTTTCACATGTACAATATAGGCTCATACTATAGATTGAGAACTGCAGCAAGTTACTCTCCAGTCCTAAAATGAGACATAATACTTGATTATATAAATTCACTCCATCCAGTTCCATGGAAAATGGACTAAAGTTGACCTCTAGGCACTTTTCTTTGCATTTTAAAGTGCTTTCTTCTTTGCAACCAGTAGGTTAGAGGCAGTTATGGTGGAAGATTCATTATTAAAAACAAGGATCTGCTTGAGCTTGTTCTCTGGCTTTTTTAATAAGGGAGATAAGTAGGGACTTCTGCAAATGATCTGTATGATCTCAAACAGACACCTAAAATGGCACATGAAACTTGCCCAAGTGAGGCTGTTTTCTCCCTGTTATCACAGAGGGAGACCATGGTGATTAATACACATGCAAATATCTACAGAAACCTAAATTTAAGGAAGAAGAAGCTCATTGTGTACACAGCTGAGGGAGTGATAATCGGCATAAAATATCCCAATAAAGGAGATGAAAGTAGATACTTAGCCTGAGTGAGTGAAGTCCTTTTCAGTGTAACTAAACCTGCTGTAAACTGGCAATGATGCAAGGCAGCTTATGAAACCTTCTCCACAAGTACACTGTTACCAGTGTTTAAAAGTATAGATGTATAGATGGGCACCAAGATGGGCTATGACACATCTCCTGCTGCAATGTTATCATATTGTGTAATACGTATATTATATATCACCTACAAGCACATTCTGAGGAAGGAAAATGCAAGGCTTCAAGTATTGCTCCTCTAGACTCTGCTGTTCCTTATAATATGTTTCTGGTGTGGTTCCTTTAGAGAGAACAGATAGGAAAAAAAAAACCACCAAACCAAAACAAATATATTTTGACTAGTAATAAAAATAGGAAAAAAAATAGGGTTGTGAGTCTGGCTATTTCATCTGGGATTATCTGATAGGTAGGATTTTACAAAATAAAGTTGGGGTTACTGTGGTATATTCTCAACCTGGAATTCTCTATATCCAGCCCAACAATTTTTATAAGTAAATATAACTTGTCTAACTTCAATTGTTCTCTATGTAAAGCCCCATTCCAGTTGTCGGTCCAGATGAGTACAACCCTGTCACTAACTAATTCATATGTCTGATACCATAGAAGGTTACAGAAAGCACTGCAGGTTTATAGTTAAACAACAGAATAAATCTATTAGCACAAGTGTCTGCCTTCAGATTAAGTCATCGAGATGTTGGTAACCAAATGACAGCAGGATTTTTAAGACTGAGCTGCTATAGCCCTTGATTCACCGGCCAAAACAAGTGCCTCTAAGTGCCATTTGAGATACCTTCTACCATATAGGGCCCAGATCTATATAAAGCTTATAGATTTGGCACAGGAATTAAAGGAGGACTACAATGACCTGCACTGGCATGAAGACCAGCAGAGACAGCCCAGAACATCTTCCATGGTATCAAATACTAACCTTCAGGTAACCAAATCAAGCCCTAAGTAGGTCAATGTCAAGTTGAATACGAGTCAGCATGCCCTGGCATCCAGGAGGGCCAACCCTGTCAGGCACAGCTTTGCCAGCCAGGCAAGGGAGGGGATTGTCCTGCTCTGCTCTTCCCTGGGGCGGCCTCCCCTCGAGTGCTGGGGGAGGTTCTGGGCACGACAATATAAAAGAGAAATTAAGCTATTAGAGAATACCCAAAGGAGGGCAGAAGAGATGGTGAAGGGCCTTGAGGGGTAGCCATATGAGGAGTGGCTGAGGTCACTTGGTCTGCTCAGCTTGGAGGAGACTGAGGGGAGACCTGACTGCAGTTACAGCTTCTTGTGAGGGGAAGAGGAGGGGCAGACACTGATCTCTGCTCTGTGGTGACCAGGGACAGAGTCCAAGGGAATGGCCTAAAGCTGTGTCAAGGGAGATTCAGGTTGGATTCTAGAAAAAGGTTCTTCACCCAGAGGGTGGTGGGGCACTGAACAGGCTCCCCAGGGCACTGGTCACGGCACCAAGCCTGACAGAGTTCCAGAAGCATTTGGATGATATCTGGACACGAAGTGTGAGTCTTGGAACTGTCCTGTGCAAGGCCAGGATCTGGGCTCAATGATCCTTGTGGGTCCCTTCAAATTCAGAATATTCTGTAATTCTGTGATTCTGTGATATTTAGTGAGTTGGCAGAATTATTCATACAGTCCCAGAATCCACTCATGGATGGTCCAATGGAGTATTTCCACCTTAGCTTTGGTTATACGTACGGACAAAGTTATTGACAATTATGTTAACAATTCTGTTTCATGGATGGCCATGTGTTAAACAGACTCTTGGCTACATACCACGGCAAATTGTGTAGTATAAGCTTCCATGGGTAAGCATATGTTGACTACAACAAGGGACTGAATTAGATAATAATAAATAAATAAATAAATAAGCAACGGCAGTTTGGTTGGTCAGGGTCTTCCAGTCTCTGATATTGTTATATATTAACTTGGCACACTTTGTACACTGCTTCATATTCCATAAGGCCACTGCCACCCTTGTGTCTGTATCAAGCTACCTACTCTTTAATTAAGTTACTGTAAAAACAAGCTAGAGAAAAATACAAAGTTTAAAATTGAGAGTAGAAATGTCAACAGTATTAAATTCAGTCAAATAGACAAAGCTGACTAGACACAGCAAATCACTTTAAAATGATCTACAAGTGATTAACATTACTTTTGTTTGAATCAGGCTCTGTGTTCTTTAAATCCACATCCTTAATCTGTACTGTATTTAGCTACACATGACAAAACTAGATGTCTTCTGCTCTGCCTAAAGCTACTTGCCATCTTGAAAGCTTTTATAGAAAACACCGGAGAAGCATTAATGCTTATTTTCAAAACGTGTCACCTAGAAGTAGATATTTCAGTATCAATAATTACATCTTATAAGTTAATAAATAGCAGCTCTTCTGGATGATTTCTAATTGTAGTATAAAATGTAAATTCTATTTCTGTTTACTCAAATCACTTAGGACTAAAGAGTTAAAGTGTTACATTAGTACCTTATTCTACAAATCATTTCACTGATTACTTGTAGATACATATTCCATGGAGTATGCTCATCAACATTGTTATTAAATCAGAGAAAATAGGATTAGAAGGAACTTAAAGGTCACTCAGTCCATTTTCTTGTCTCAAGCCATGATCAACTGTACTTAGAAAACTCTGACGGATGAAGGAGATTTTACTCTCTGCAAAATCCCCTTCAGCAAATGCATATTTTGATACTTAGAAAGTGTTTCCCTTATGTTTAAACTAATATTTTTCTACTTCAGTTTAGGTCCACTGCTTCTGATTGAACATTACTTGTAAAGAAAGCTCATTTGTCTCTTTCCTTCTACTCATTTGTTGAAGGCAAGTTATCATCCTTCTTTTAAGGATTCTTTTTTTCCTAATAGAAGCAGTCTGAGTGCCTTCAATAGGTCAAGACTTCTGACCAGACACCAAGTGCATTAGGTCTGAATTTCTCTGAGCAGCCTCATCAAGTCTCCAACCCCTGGCCCAGCAGCACTATGTCAGTCTCGAGCCCAGTGCTTGCCAGGAATGGTGAGGGTGAGTGTGTGTCCTGTCCTGTCCCCTGCCCATCCTGATCTGTTCACTTGACTTCCCAGTTGACCTTGGACATTTTGTACTTGTATGATGCTCATCAAACTTTCACTGGGGAGTGTGACTGCACAGACTTAACCCTGCTTGAGTATTGCAGGACTGCACCCAAGTTTGCCAGGCCACCAACCTATGTCTGATACAGTCACCCCCTTGCCCAACTTGGCTTCCCTTGTTCTGCAGTCTTGTTCTTGCTACTACTTTGTCGAAACATTTTATTTCCCTCCCTTTAGAACTGTCTTGAATTTTGGGTTTTTCTTTTTCTTTTTCTGATTTATAAAGATCATTTTGTATTCTAGTCCTTCCTTCAAATCTTAGTGCAGCCCCTCCTGGGTTGGTGCTGATTAGTAATTAAATAAGTATACACTTCATGCTTTTGAAATAATTAAGGGAAATATCGAGTGGTGGCAGACTGAAGACAGACCTTGTGAAATTCCACTTACAGCATCCTTCCAACTTGGCAGTGAACCTAATAGCTACTTTCCCCAGTATGATATCCTTCCCTTCCAGCCGTGCCATATTTCTTTAGCTTGTTTAAGAGAGACCTGCTGAAGTTTAGCCACATGATCTCTGTTCCTTTACTTTTTTTTTCAGGAAAGCTCTTAACTTCTCACAGAAGGAAGCTGAAAAACTGTGACATGATTTGTTCTCAGCTGTTCTTCATCTCCTTATAAACATGTACTAGCTGTATACATGTAGTTCAATTATTTATTCCTGTATTTTCACAGGAACTGAAGGTCAGCTGCTAGGTTACTCCTTACACCCATTAAAAATAGACAATACATTTTCCTTGTCTGGGCTTCTGAAGCCTTATGAGTTCACAGAGTTGCTGACCCTGAGACTGTTTGAGTCAGTACCATAAAGTGATTTTCATCAAGTTCAGACAGTTCAAACTTATCTACCTGCTCTCTAATTGGCTCATGTCACTGCTCTTCTGGCCCGAGATTATACCCCTGGTTGTTCACGGTGACGTAATGAGCTGCCTGATGAACACTATTATTGTCAGTGAAGGCTGAAGCAGAAAACGCAGTAAATGCTTTGACTCTCCTTTGTATCGCCTGTCAATAGCAGTCTCTCCTTGGTAAGCATCGTATCAACTCCTTGCTTGATCTCCTTCTTCCCTGGTAACGTATTGCACTTACAGAGGATTCTTGTTTTCTTGTCACCCTTGCTAGAATATTTGCTACATTTTTCCTTGTTAAATGTAAGTTTCTAAATCTGCTTTTAGCCACCTAATAGGAGCAGACTGCTTTTTCGAGGATGCTAACTGGGTTATCAGAGTATCTGAAGACTCTCTTCAGGTGCTTAAATACAGATTTACATGTCCAACTTTAAACTTTGAAGTCTGAAATTGCTGGCTTATGTAAAGAAGTGTCATATCCATTTACCTGTTTTCATTAATGAAACAGGAGAGGCGGGAAAAGACAAATACTACATCCAATTTAAAGACAAATACTATATCCAATTTAGAAGACCTTCAATCTTTTCAAATGTTTTTGTTTTCTTAATTCATTTAAAAAGCATAAGCTCTTTCTTTAATGCTTTTGCTAATTCTTCCAATAAAACATCAATCTCTTTTCCTTTCACATATGTAACAGTCAGAAGCTTGTTTCTTGATTTAAAATTAAAGCAATTACTTACAGCATTATTTTCTTAATAGAAAAGCCTTAAAACCATCTCCAAATTTAAAGTGCCTCAGTGATTTCTATGCAGTGGTTCTCAATGGTGCCTAGCTTAATTTCCACTTCAAAATAAAAGAATCTTGTTAATATTAACACATCCTACACTTTCAGGCATTCTGAACAGCTTTAAATTATTTTTTCCCTTTAAAATAGTGAGAGAAAGAATCATCTTATGCCTAGGGCTACAACCTACATTTCCAACAAAATAACTCTACATGGCTCCTGTTCATGAGCACTTCATGACCAAAAAAAATCAACTTCTGGCTTGTCCACACAAACATTTCTCTAAGCTGCCTAAATGCAAGAGTATTCTGTTAGAAGAGTTAATTAAGAAAATTACTGAATCCACAGATTACAAACTCTATTGTGCATACATTATCTTATCCATCTGTGAAGACATATCGGATTTGCTGTATGGGTAGAGTTCTTCATATGTATTAGAGTAGTAACAGACTTAATGACAATGCCTTATTTAAGCTTTTTATATTACTTATACAAGGAAATCTTATCAGGATTTTTATACTTTTGATGGTTATACATAACTTGTCTCCCTGGATTCAACTTTTCCCATTGATAGATAATGCCAGTTTGTTGTCTCCATCCTCTAGACCAGACAGACTGTGCTGCTCTGTCATGTTGTGCCAGAGGGTTTCATGCAGAGGTATCTGTGACACAACATCTGGATGCAATCATCAAACGTCTTGCAATGTTATAAAAGATATATGGAGATTTTTTTTCTCTTCTTAGCTCATGCTTCAGAGGTAAAGCGCAATTCTGATTTATGTTCCGAACATTCTGGCAGAAACAGGCACCCACGCTTCTTAACTTCAGCCTGAAACATAATGTAAAGCAATTGATAAGAGGACCCTATAATGAAATGCACTGGGATCAGCTCACCTCCTCTCCTGATTCCTGCACAGGGTAATCACCATGTACTTCCTTCCTCCTATTATTCTGAGGGAATTAAAAAAGAAAAAAAAAGTGTAAAGAAAAAAAACCCCTACAACTAAAGTACAATATATCATCATGGCTAGTCTAGGTATGCATAATAAAACTGATATATATTCAACATAAGTATGGAATTGAAGTGTCTCACATACATTATAGCATACTAAAAATAATTGAGCATTTAATTGCAAGAATGAGATAGAAACTATTCATTAAAATATGTTTGGGGATTTGTAATTCTATTTCTCGGTTATCATTATAGAAAAGAAGAATTATTGTTCTGTATATTGGTATCTCACTAGTCAAATTTTTCTATTCTGGATTTTAGGGTTGTTTGTGGATGGGAGGAGCTGAAAAAATGATTTTTTTTTTCTTTTTTTTTCTTTTTTTTTGTTTTTGTTTTTGTTTTTGTTTTTGTTTTTGTTTAAACATATTGCTTGAAGTCTTGTCAAATATTGTTTGACGAATTATTGATATTGGCCATTTTTGACACTTTCCACTGGGACTTTTCTACACTTTCAGGCAAAGACATGATATTGTTTCTATTTCAGTCCTACTAGTTTTTCACAATGGATAACATTCTCAACTTAGTATTCATAAACAATCTGAAATAGCCCAGCTCTGGGAGAGAAGGTGAGAAGCTATTGGGAGCTCTCATTGATGTGACTCATTTCTTACCATTGTTGTGGGTGAGCCAATAGATTCAGACTGAGATACACCTATTTTTTCTGTAGCTATTTGTCAATATTTACTTTCCACATGAACTCCCAGTAACACCAGTAATTCAGTGAGTCCCACTGAGTCTACATGTTGGTTCTGCTTTGTACCCAACATGTATCAGATGTATATGAGGTTCAGGGAATAAGTGATTTCACAGGGAAGGAAAGGACTTTTGACAAGGCTGAGGGATGAACTTCAGTCACTGTACATAAGAGTCTCTAATCACTTTAATATCTCATTATTACTATGTGATATTAAATATGATTAAATATCATTAAATCCATCGAGTGTTTCCAGAAGCTTCAGTCTCTGTCTTTTCAATGGCAGTGGTGACAAAATATGTAGGAAGAAATGTTCCAATGCAGGAGATGCATGCCAGTTTATAGGCTCTCAATGTCCTTCAGACAGAACTCTAGATGCAATGTTTTCAATTTATAACTATTCCAGAGTGCACCTGTAAAAAATAGATCCCAGCTTGTACAGATTTTTGAACATGAAATTGTGTGGAAATCAATAATTTTCTCTGTGATGAAAAAATTATCAGTATCAATAACAACTTCATTTCACCCACAAGCTTGCTGCCAGTTTACTCAACATGACTAACAAGTCTTCAGGAGTTCATA
Organism: Acrocephalus scirpaceus scirpaceus; assembly: GCA_910950805.1. Taxonomy (NCBI): domain Eukaryota; kingdom Metazoa; phylum Chordata; class Aves; order Passeriformes; family Sylviidae; genus Acrocephalus; species Acrocephalus scirpaceus. Next base: position 106,501,690 of record OU383775.1, on the reverse strand, counting down.
ATTTAGACATATACACATCCTAATCTTCCTGCAGAGAAGACATAAATCCCACATAACTGAGTGTATGGAAGAAATAGGGCCAGGGAGAAGGGAGAAATCCAGATGTGCTTCACACCTGGTGTGTGGCAACCTCTCTCAGGAACCCCAAAACTTTAGAGGATGTACCAGGGATCCAGAAGGGGATTTCTTCTGATCCTCATGACTCAGTGGAAGTGAATCCCTGACAATTTTGTCTGACTTTATTATCTAATCATGAAATAATCAAGGACACCTTGTAACTGAATTTTGCTAAACCACTATTGCATTTACTATCAAACTTTAAAATTGCTAGTTTATATCAATAAACATATGAAGATTGTCACTCCATCCAGAGCACTTATTTATTTGTTATCCTACCAGATGTTGTTAAATGCACCATTTCCCCCAGAACCATTGGTTCTGAGCCTGGCTTAAGGCATTTTCCAGTTGAACTGCAGCTGATCTTGCATACCAGCTTTTTCTTTTCTCCCTGAATAGAACCCTTAATGGTAAATTTCAGTTTCTATGCCATTTTCATTATAACCCAGCATCAGCAGCTCTATGTACTCTAACAATTATAATACAGTTTCTTATCTACATGCGTGAGAACTAGCAGTAAAAAAGGAGGTGGTGTTTTCTGACAGTTTGGAAGGTAAACAAATCCTTGCAAAAGTGGAGATAAGCATTCCCACTTTTGTCTCTGACCCAGCTCCTGGGGGTAGTGCCACTTCTCAGAGAAGGAAAATGTATATTCCTGAAACCCAGAACTCTTTCAAAAAGACAAGTTTTCTCAGCAGCTGATCTATAAATGAAGAAAGAACATGTCAGGGATAAAACCAGGGTGGAGATGTTCTCCACACATCCAGCTCTAAGGATTCAGTCCTCTGAGTATGTTAACATCTTTTCCACGTGTATCCTAACATCACTCCTCTTGCTGTATCCCGTACCATCACTTTGCTTGCTTTTACTGATAACACAGACATGTTAACTTTTGCTACTTCTTTTCCTCCATTCCTTCTAACTGAAGAAATTGTGCATTTTACCCTGTACAGTGCAAGATTTCCCACTGACTCCATAACAAGCAGTGTTCCTCAAATTTTGCTGCTGTGTTCCAAGATTTTGGGTACTTTTGAGAACAGCCATGAGGGTGGCTAGACAGACTTTGCTTTCTCTCTCAGGACTCAGTGTCCAGATCATACAGCTCCTGAAAGGGAGCATTCCAGGTCTTCTGGATACATCTGTCTCTCTGCAGGGATTGTAAAGGGGGCTGCGTAAAATTATGCAATTTGATGAGTGTGTCTGTAAGGCTTGATGGTACAAATATTACATAAAAACTTATGCAGGGCTTTTCTGCAGAGCTGGAGAGGGTTACTGACCACTTAAAAATACTTTTTTTTTTCCCCAGACTTTAAACGGGAGGTGCAGATCCTAAAAATTCATTCATTGTTTGTCCTCTCTGAAAAGAAAGAAGTAGATTTTAATAGCAATGGCATTGATTCTTCATTAGAGTGTAAGATTATGAGATCTTAGCCATGAATAGCTAAGGATCATTACAACACATATTGGATTTATAGTCAATAAAATAATTACTTGATTCAACCTTAGGTACTAGATCCATTAATTATATTTTAAAAATAATTTCTGGCTTCAAGGATTGTTTTACTTATATTGCATAGCAAAGTAATAATATAATTAGGAAGAAATTATGACTCTGGCAACATACATTTCCAGTCAAATAAAAAATAGGATGAATGTGTATTTCAGTCAGGATCATTTATATACATTTTTTGCACACTAAGCTGAACTAATCAAGTCTAGCTTCCCTATGTCGTAGGGAGAAATTCATATTGTCTAAATCAGATCAGGATCGAAGCAGTTAATTGAATTACTAATGGCATGTAATTAACTGGCAATCAGTGAACTATACATTCAGGATCAATATCAGCAAATCAACACATAAGCCATTGTACTGCACACCTACAAAATGTTAATATATGGAGACTATTTTTTAACACGCTTTTATAAGCAATTCAAAAATGTTATTTACGCAGTTATGCAGACAATTCACACGCCCAGACATCTCACAGGCCATGCTGTTCCCACCATCCCTCTCTTTGGGGGAGTGCAATCACTACTTGCACTATCTCCCTCTCATGGGAGATTGGGCTGCTCCAGCTGGATGTGTGCCTGTGCTGCTCCATGCAAACCCCAATGCTGTGCAGGGACATCCCCTGTGAGACCACAGACACCCACTCAGAGGTCCCTGCTTCCCACTCCTGGCTGCTCCTCACTGAGGGATGCCTTTTTCACTGGAGTCACGGTGGAGGGAGGATGTTTAGCATGGTTTGGGCAGGGGGCTGCTGTCACATGCTGACTTCTGGCAACACCAAACTGGGTTTAAACCACTGCTCTGTGACAGTGACTCTTATTTTCATACTAGTGATTGTAGCATCAGTTCCAGGTAGATTCTATTTCCATTTACATATGAAAAGAGGTGTTTAATTTTGTGCATTTTTGTGCTGTTGATGGAATGGTAGTTCTTTCTATATTTATTCATTTTATTTTATTTTTTTATTTATATATTAAAAGACCAAACTTTCACACACTGTGTTCAAAAGGATATCTTATTCTGAAATTGTTCATCGCTGGTTTTCTTTTTTCTTAAAAAAAAAAGCTCTTTGTCTACCATATAAGTGTTTTATACTAAACCAAAATAAAACTTGCTGTGTCAGCTTTGCTGAGGACTGGCAAACTGCTTTCTAGCCTCATCACTGATCAACATAGTGTGTATTTATCTTTGCAGACTGGCTTCAGGTTGACATAACCAGTCCCTGTAGCATAACCTGCTGATGGCACTGAATGATAGTAATAGAAGACTTGTGTTGCAAGAAGTGAGGAACTTGAAAGCATTTGCCTTGCTTAACATGTTGAAACACAGGTTGACTTTCACCTGAATTCTTCACTAAAAAATATAAACCAGAAAAGTTGGCACAGATGTTGAGATTCCTCCTTTATAAGGTTGCACTGAAATAACAAAATACAGCAAGGGAAACTTGAAAAACCAGGAAAATGAAAATTAAGGAAGAATTATAATAATTTTCATATCATATATTATTGATTTTTATGTTTAAGAATGTATGGGCTTTGAATGAAGATTTTACACCATTGAAGTCATTTCTGGTGACTATTTTGAGGAGATTGCCTGCTGTCTGAGAAGGAATAACAGCATCCTGAAGCATTTTTCTGAGTGACAGCATGTGAGAGATTTCTCTGCTCTACCTAGCTGTTATATTTAATTAAATTTGGAAGAACTTCATAGGTCTGAAATGCTGACTTTCCCTGGCTCAGTCAATAGGATTAAACTATATAAAGGAATTGGAGGGACAAACAGGCAGACACTTACATATACACAAATTCTGTGATGATTTTTAAGATGTTAGCTTAAAAAAATTATAAAGGGAAAAATGCTTTGAGGATTTTGTAAGTAGACATATTTGTTTTTCTTCATCATTGTTTGAATAAACAAAACAAAAATAAATCCAAATATAAAATTTGAATTGAAAAATAGGGAGTTCATCCTGCTTGGTATTTTTATCAGAAACAGATGCATCAGATGCATCACTCTATTTTTTAATGATTTAGAGTACTAAGTATTGGAGGATTCAAAGCATTCTAAATTTTATTTGAAACTATTCTGCAGGTACCTTTTGTACTACCAGCATTTTCATTTCAGGCAACCTCCCATCATATTGAAAAAAATCCTCTGTGATTTGAAAGAAATAAAATTATGGTAGTTCTGTAATATGGAAATAGAGATTTAGATTAACTAACCCAAGACTGCATAAAAATTAATGAAGAACATGAATATGAAGTTAAAATCTATAAATATGATATAGTATTATGTCTTTACTACAGGCAAAAATATAATTATTAAAACTATGCAAGTGTTTTGCATATGTATATGTTAAGATTCATTGTTCTATGGAATTTCATAGTTAGTAGGAGAGGACATACAGAAAACACAGAACTCTTATTAAACACCTGCTTTCTTGCAGTCTTTTTTTTTTATCTCCTCCCTTATCTCATCTAAATTGGCAGCAACATTATTCTTAAGGACCAAGATTCCTCACAGTTGTAACAACCTTCTCACTGAGTCAGTGGATACTAAGCTGCAGTTTGTCAGGTCTGCCCGTGATTCAAAAAAGAAACTCCAATCACTGACCCATCTGAAATCATTAAGCAAGTAGTTCAGTGTTGCACCCTCACTTCATGCAGTGATACTACTTGGTGATCATTGGAAAATGATGTTTTTCTGTAGAGGCATAAGAGCTGATTGCTTAAGATAGACTTCTTTTTTTTGTTTGTTTTTTTTTGTTTTCAGAAAAGCTGTGTTGAATGCTCTTTAGGCAGAAACTTTTCAGCTGTTTACTTAAAAAAATTATCTTATTTTTTCCACTACTGAAACTGTTGTCATTAGCTAAAAGTGTATGTTAGTGTATTCTTTCCATTTGATTCCAGATGATTTCAATGTATATTGCAGCTTATTTGACTGGTACATTTCCTTCCCAGCAGCTTATTGACTCTTCCTTTTGCTGAGACATCAGAAATAATTTTAAACTCTTCACTTTGTGCAAGTTCCACTGAACCCAAAATGAAATAACACCAACGAAATGTCAGAAGCGTGTAGTGTCAAACTATCAATCAGATGAAAATCATGACAACATTAATTCTAGCTAAGCTCTAAGCTCAAATGATCATCTAGGAAGAGTATTTCAGTGCTACAGCCCTTCAAATTAAAAACAAAAATTCACAGACATTTAGTGTTTTGTGTTAATTTCGTATTTAATAATAACAATGTTATAATATATGTAAAAGTCAAATCTGGACAACTTTATTCATCATGTCCCATGCAATTTAAAAGTCTGACAGAGATCATCAAGTTCCTAAATAATATAGTGAATGGACTATGCCTGTCATGTCATGAAGAGTAAAATTACGAAAAAGATGTCCAAACTGTGATATCATCCTGTTAATTCTGAGTTCTGCTGGGCAGCCTGATGACTGGACGTTTTCTGATTTTTCTGGATCTTCTCTCTAGTAACAAAAAAATGCCTCAACCAATGCAAAGCTGAAGGCAGAGTTGAAAACTGGTTTCTTTTATGTCAGAAAGAGCTACACAGACCACAATTACATATGGAACATGCAAAAGAATAAAGGATGGGTCTGGGCTGCTTGGTTCACTGTCAAGCATCTCTCATCTTCACCCTCAAAAATCCTAGGGCCCTTGGTGTCTGATTAGCTAAGGAAGCCATTCTCTTCAGTGTTAGTTTTTTTGCTCTGATCATTCCTCAAACTCTTCTTCCTGCTTCTTTCATGGAGTTCTTGCTTCTTGATAATGAGTCATACACAGTCAGGCAAAGAAGAAGCCTTGACTGTGCTCTGCTTGAACACTTGCCTATCATACTAAATATGCCTCGACTGGTACAATGAAAGTTTTCAGACTGATTATGCACATCAAATAGGCCATCAACTAAAAACATCATCCTCACCCAACAAATGTTGTTTAATGATGCTAATTCTTGTTAGTAGCAACTAAATTTCTCATAATTTTTTTTATATTATTAATTGTTTTAGCACAGACCTTATTTGGGTCTTTTGGATCTCTGCGTGCTCTCAATGTTGTTTCTGCTCATGTTCGGCACTACTTGTAACAATGCCATATGCTCAGTTAAACTGCACATTTTTATGGCAATGTCATTAAAGCAGATAACAGCTAAGTTTAATATCGAAACTTATTAGAGAAAAACAAAAAAATTCACCTCTTTTATTTCTGAATAACCTCTGTAATTTCCCCTTTAATATGTTTCTATTCCACCACTCAATTTCTACTACTCTAACCCAGTTTAACAAGTAGTCTATTATACAGCACCAATTTCCTATGCTTCACTGAAAATATCAGGGATATTTTTCAATTTCTTTGTCTGGAAAATCAATTATTTTTACAAGCAAAAGTTTTCATGTCAGACCATCATGTTCCTCTGCATTGCATTTTTCCCCTTTTTCATATCTCAATTTTTCTAATTATTCTTTCCCACAAAACTTGCTAGTTTTTCACGTGACCAAGGGTAGATTATCACCTTAGTCCTGATCTGAATTACTGCCCTCAGTAAATATTTATCACATATGTAGTTCTCAAATCAAGTGTTTATATACTCAACATAAGGAATATTGGTACAAATTTTACAATTTATCCAGTGTACCACTTATTCCAGAATTCTGCAATGATGTTTATCTATTTTGCAATTCCAAAAGGTGATTTAGTTTACCTTAGATGTAGTAATTCAGATTATCATTTTCTTCTTAACATACTTTTCTCAATTGTGCAGTCTCTGCTTACCTTCCTTTGTTTCACATCGTCCTTTTCAGTGAAAAACAAGGTATTTGTTTAAGGTGTAAACCACACATAATTTTTAAAATTTCTTCTTTCTTTTCTGCCTATTTCAAAAATCTTTGTTAATCATGTTCACATTCTGAACTCAGGGTGGACTGAGCTTGATTTTTGATAGCTTGCATTTTGCCCTTATTTTATCTGAGTCACCTTCTGATTTGTAGGATTTTGTGGTATTAATTTGCCTTTTCACATTCAGAATACATGCTCAGTTAATCTATAACAACTTTTGTGAAGTTGATATTTATCTAAATCAGTGCATATTCCTCCTCTGTTTTGCTCCCTGATCATGGCCTGAAATTTTCAGATGATTTTATTCCCTTTTTTTTTTCTGGTTAAATATACTTGCCACTTCCAGTAAATACCAGTCTTTGACCTTGTTTTGCTAGCTTATATTCTTGATTTTTTTTTTTTTAAAGCTTACTTATTTTAAATAAGAAAGGGAGAAGAGAAGAAATATATTCACTGATTAGGAAAAGAGAAATTTAGATGCAAGAAAGAGATTGTTTCACAAGTACAAATGTCCATGGCAAATCAAATCAAATAATGCTGAAGACAAGCTTAAGGCTTTTAAATGCTATTTTCCACTTCATGTGTGCAAGGCTTTTTGTCCATCCGTCTCAGAACAGTTTGCAAAATTAATTGATTGAGAACCATATTTCCCTACAGGGTGGACAATTATTATTCTCAATTAGAGATGGGTAAACAAACATTCAGGTTATGAGACACCAAAGTCCATCTTTGGAGTGCAACTTTGCACTCCTGAGTGACACTTCTGTAGATTACACTACATTCTCAGCCCATTTACTGTGGCTTTGGGGAAAGCAGTCTCCAGGGACACCTCACTGGGACCTACCTCACTACTTATAGGGGGCTTAAAAAAGAGAGGGACAGCTACTTTTTACATGGGCAGATAGTGATAGGACATGGGAAATGGTTTTAGTCTAGAAGAGGAGACTTTTACATGAGATATTATGAAAAAAAAAATCATTATGAGGGTGGTGATGCACTAGAACAAGTTGCCCAAAGAAGCTGTGGGTGTCCCATCCCTGAGATATTCAAGGGCACGTTGGATGGGGCTTTGAGCGGCCAGGGATAGTGGAAGGTGTCCCATGGCAGGGGGGCTGGAACTAAATAATGTTTACAGTCCCTTCCCACCCAAGTCATTCTATAATTCTGTGATTTGCATGCATCTTTACTACTGCCCACCTCTACCTATCTTGCATTTAAATTTACCTGCTCCAAATGGACCCTGATCAACAATTATTATCACAACAATAGCGTGAACTTTCAACAGAGACCTTTGCAAAGTCAACAAAGAAAGCTCCATGGTGACTGAAAATCAATAGGGCAGAGAGAAGAATAAAAATTATTTTTGTAATGACTCTTTTGAAATGAGTATTCGAGTTGCATGAGAACTCATGACTCAAATAGTGTTGCATGGTCTTATGAATAGTAATGAAATCAAATCCTAAACAGAGGTATTAGATTTTAATTGAGCTATTCTTTAAAAGGTTTTTTTCACAGTGTCAAGGTCATATTCTCACAGATAAGAAGTTTATTATACAAGAACAGTGATAATAGGCACTGGAGACATATTGAGTATATGCTCTATGCTACACAGAAAAGAGAGAAAATATACTAAAAGCAGTAATTGAAGTATACACAGAAGACATTCTCATTTATAAGTAATTTAAATTATTTAGGCATATAAGAGGTTGCTAAGTAGAGGGTATATAACTTTTCTTTTCACCATAACTTTTGTTATGTGGGAAAACTCTTCTAAACTTCTTTTCAAATGAAGTTTAAGTGCAATTCAATTTTTAAATATGTTTTGAAATTTCCTTGAAGGTGGAGGTGCTCTTACAGATTCAATCCTAATGCATTATCCGAGCTTACCTGTATGAGACCTTGATTGTCTTTAACTGGGAGTCTGAATAGCACTGTTTTGAACAGGACAAACATCTTTGCTTGGAGGACTTCCCAAGGCTTCTCTGGAATTTGCAAAGCCTAGAAGTATGACCTAAACTTTAACTATATTAGTAATATCATCTTCTTAAGAAGTTTTAACCATTTACTACTGAAGCTGGTGATATTTAAACAAGTGCATAAATGCTTTTGCATTTTTCCATTTCTTTCCTATTTCTTTACATGATACTTGGACTCATGTTGGTTTATGTCACCCTGTGGAATACCTTAGACACTTAGTGACTGCCTTCCCCAGAAGTTTTCCCCTCATGCAGCTGATATCTTCAATATTGCATCTGATGACTTTTTAGGCTTCATAGCAGAACATTTTTTTCATATAATATTTGTCAGCCATTATAGTTCATGATGGTCCATTCCACAAGGAAAAGATAAAATCATACGGTTCTGTGGCAAACAGTTTCTATATTAGCTGTGAGGTGTGCAGAAAAGTGCACAAAAATGTGGGGGATTTTTGTTAAACTGGTTATATCAAATAAGCAGATACTTTTCCTGAAATGGAATCCAATTTTAACTTCTTGAAAATCTTCCACCTGAATGCACACCAAAATAACTGACTCCCAATTTGCAATGCTTCACAGATAATGTATTTAAAAAAAATGATTCATTGGCATAATTTACATTGCAGACAGGGTGCCATTGTCTTTTTTTCTCCTTTAACCTTCCAATAATCATATTTTGTTTATTTCATCTGGAAGCAGCACTAATAATTATAACACAATGTGCCCATAGAAAAAGAACAGAAAATATTCATAAAACAAAATTAGAAAATATTCATGTGCCCATATGGCTCACAGAAATTGCTATCCCATTAGCTGTTAGCTTTTTGTTAGTCAAAATTGGAGTCAATTTACTCCTGACATGTCCGTGCACACAACCTAAGTTCTATAATAGCTTATCCATAATTTTCTATTCAGGGATAATTTCAAGCACAACAACAGAGTATTACAAAATCTGTGTCAAGATTTCACTTCTCACAGTCTCACGTCTTCCCTGTTGACATGCATTGGTAATCATAACTGACATCAGCATTTATAGAAAAACCGGTCTTATCTCATTGTGTGTCTCATTCCACTACTTGAAGAATTCTGCATGCATCTCCTACATTTGTTTTAGCTCAATAATGGATTTGGAACTGTGTCTATGTCAGTTCTCCATTAAAAGTTAAGTATCAATGCAGACACTTAACTCAGATCTATTTCTAGCATTCAAGCAGAAACCTCCTTCTCTGAATTCTGAATTTTTCTGGAAGTATAGGAGGGCTGTGTTAGACCTTCATAATAGTTTTTTACCATTTTTACCATTACACTCTTATATCTCACATTTTATATATTAATTCTTTTAAATTGCTGATATTGAATTAACTCATATATACCTAGAGTTAAATAGAATCTAATTCCAAAGATATAAATCTGATGACATTTGTTTTTTACATACTGAAATAGTTAGCTATTTTGATTATATAGGGAATCCAAGCATTAATTCTTATTCTTTACATTAGGATTAACGTGCTTTTCTCAGTTTTTTTCTGTTTTCACTAAATATATAATTTTCATCTTGAGAATCTGAATAGTTCATTAAATTCTGAAGCACATAAATATTGTCAAAACATGCTAAAGGCCCTACTTTCATTTGCAAGGAGTTCTTATCTATTGCTCCATGGCTATGTAGGATTTCTCTGAGCTATGAGACAAAAATAATCTCCAAGGAGTTCCTTCAAGTTCCACGGAATTTTAGGTGTCAGTCAGAAGGATTCCCATGTACATAATCCTCACTGCATTGATAACAGCGGATATTTATTTCATACTGTAATGTTACCTCCCATAGTATATTACAGCAGATTCAATTATCACAGGAATGAAGAAACTTTACAAAAGTTTTACAATTACATATTCAGTATTTGCTTTGAACTTAAACAGAATTTCTAGTGGTTTCAATGTACTGACATCTGAAATGCCACGGTTTACACCGGGACTAGAAATGAATGTATGTCCACAATGCCTTATATACTAGGTGGTATTAGGGATTAATTTTAAGCAAATACTAATTATTAAATGTGATTTCTTTTTCCCTTCATTTTAGCCTGGGAAATAATGTTATATTTATACTGCCAAGATATATTTTATATTCACTGGTTGCAAAAGATTTTTTTTTTCTCTGCAATGTTATTTCTTCATGACCTATCTTCCATCTTCTTTTATGCTAATTAATATGGTATGTTTTATATTCACTGATGTTTGGATGGATGGAATTTAAAGGAAATGTAGTATAACCTGTTTTCACAGCAGGAAGTGTTTAAAACCTACAATGGTCTACAGGGCAGAGGAAACATGACTGAAAACATTTCTGCTTATACTAAACCAGTGAAAAACATTACTATTAAGTATGAATCTGCTCATCTGAGTAAGGTGTTCAGCATTTTATCTAGTCCAGATGATAGACAAATAATACATATTTCAATGAAAGACCTAAGTACTGAAATAATCATCTAATGGAAATTAAATCCCTACATATGCTTTCTACTAAGAATAAGTGGTTGACAACCACATAAAAGCTTTCATAAAGAAAGAATTATATCCTTTAGCTTATGTATTTTCTAATACATACCTTAAAGTTTTGGTACATGTATGAAAAACTTTGGTTTGGTTTTCAGGAGACATAATAATTTGCATTTGATCTTAAAACCCAAACAAATGAAACCATGGAGTAATATTGGATGAATAATGATATTCATCTTTCAAAAACAAAACTTCTGTTTCCTCTGCTGAGCACAGTGTTTCCATCCTATATGCCAAAAATGCTAATATATCCTCCAAGGTTTATTAAGAGAACTACAATTTTTGGTCATGTCTCTTTTTATTTTCACTACAGTTTTTAAAAATAAAGAGGTGCTTTCTAAAGTTACTGCCAATCAGTTTCATGTATGCTAAAGGGGAAAGTTCTGAGGAGCAATTCTCTGACTTTTAATTTCATGCCCTTTGTTTTAAGAAATTGTTACAGCACAGCAGATTATCTGCATCCTAATTGCTCCCTGTAGTACCTGGAGAGTGAGAGAGTCTTTTGGAGAATGGTTCTGATTAGGAAGATAAATGATATGCTTGTGGAAAGTAACACAGCCCCACCATCTCAGGACCTGCCTTGAATGCCAGCAGCCAAAGCTCCAGGAGCAGGGGAAGAGATTGCAGAGCTGCTGTGCACTCAGAGCCCCAAGGCCTCATCCATGTGATAGCCAGAATGTTTGGAAGGCTGCACCTGGTGTTGAGCCCTTGTTATTTCAGTGCTAAAGCACAGAGCTCACAGATTCATGGAATTAATCATAGAGTGGGTTGGTTTGAAAGGTACCATAAAAGTCATCTGCTTCCAGCCCCACTGCTTTTGATGCAGCTCAAGACACAGCTGGCTTTCAGGGCTACAGGCATACATTATCAGGTGTCAACCAACATCCTCAAGTCCTTCTCTTCCAGGGCCTCTCTTCATCCATTTTCCACCCAGCCTGTGCTCGTGCTTGGGATTGCCTCAACCATGCACCGGGCCTTTCTGAACTTTGTGGAGTTCACACAGTCCCACCTGTCAAGTCTTTCCACGTCCCAGTAGATGGCATTCCTTCCCTCCAGTGTGTCATCAGCGCCACACAGCTTGGAGATATGATATATTGCAAATGAAAAGTGCTTTGCTTCCCACATCCCTTTGAGGTCAGAGGTAAGTTGTGTTCACATGCATATATAATAGAGTCTTGTGCATATGATATGCTGAGGTTTTACCTACATACCTTTCATGTTTCCTGTCATCTGTTGAAGAATTGCAGACAAATTAACCCTCAATAGACATGACTGACAATATGTAGATATTACTTTGTTTTCTATGACAGAAAATATAGCCTACAAATCAGTCATTCCCTTCAGTGTTATCTTTTTCCTATAAAGCTATTGTCCATGTGGGTAGTAGTCTTCATTTACATGTTTGTTGCAAACAAATGTCAAATAAGGGTTGTCGAATAAGGGTTTTGCAAGAGCTGTTTGAGGCAAGCAGTCAACATTTGGTTTGTGTGATTGATTAACTACTCCAGGATTTTCAGAAATGATGAGAACTTAATGCTTAACAACCAGAAATGGGAATGAATTTTTAAAGTAACTGAGAATGATAAATGAAAGGTTTTCTACCCTTTCACTTTTTTAATGTCTGGGCCTTATTATGGACCAGTTAATGACATTTTTTTCCACAGCTTTCAGGATGCACTTACTGCTGCTATGATCCATTTCTGAAACAAAGATTGCAGCCTCTGCTATGTTTATACCACACTGAAAATTGGAGCTTTGTTGCGGTGTGCTTTGTATTTTCATGTTTTTACCTGTTTTTATTATGTAAGTTCTGTAATGGTTTAATCCAAGTTACCCCTGTACTTCTCCCCATCTGGTACAATCTGTTGCTCTCCTCCCAGTGCCTGCCCCCCTCCGGGAAGCCTCTCCCCCTCTTTCCAGAGACTTCAGAGAGACTCAGTCCCGGATTGGAACAGGCTGGGAAGTTCCCCACCCCTCGTCTTCCAGTGGTTGTCTGTGTGCCATCCCCATTCCCCTGATTGGGTTTCCCTCTTGTGTCCCCCCCTCTTTCCAGTCCCTTATAATCACTGACCCCACCCCCAGCTCGCTCTCTCGCCTTCTCCTTCTCTCTCTCTCTCTCTCTCTCTCTCTCTCTCTCTTCGGCCTTGTGGCTGCCTGCACCATGGGGTGCATGTGACAATAAACTCCATCTTGCCACGAGGTCCCTTCTGAATCCTTCATCGAAGCCTCACCAACAGCTCTCGTGTAGCTCTGACCCACCGGGGGGTGGTGGCCGGTCTGCCTGCTACTGCCTAACCGAGTCTGGAGCGATTCCTAGCCAGGGCCAGCCGGGACTAGCTGGAAAACCATCTCCAGCAGGCACAGGAATCATTTCAGAGCTTCATTTAGGTACCTAGAGGCCATGAGTGTGTTAAAACTGTGACCTTAAACATGACATTTAGGGAAAATTTACTGGAAGTTTAAGCCAGAGCTCATTTCATTCTGCCAGTCCCGTGATAGAATTTTTATAAGATGGCAGAGATCTTAGCTTTATTTGTGAGTTTTCCGCGGAGCACAGGAGAGATTGAGATTATAACTAGATTATAACTAGGACTCTGAAAAAAGACAGCACTGTAAATCTTTCTCATTTTCCTTTTTCCCTTTCTGATTTCCTTTTTTTTTCCTTTCCTCTTCCTCTCTTTTCCTATTGTCTGTTTTTCCTTTTATTTTTAAACTCTTTTTAATGATATAGACAAGAGCATTATCAAAATGTCTGATTCCATCCCTGAATGAATCAAAAAGGAACCGGAAGTTTTAAAATTTCATATTTTTCTTTACATTTACTCAAAGTAATGGCATTAGAGTGCACTCAATTCTTTTTTCTATAGGTTGTCTTTCAATACTGTATTTTTATATTGATTGAATGTATGTAAATATATGCAGCTGTATGAATAAATGTTATAAATTAATATTTTCCTCCACTGAAGGCTCTTTCTTGAGAAAATAAAGTAACATTTCCAGGAAATACATGGGCATTTTTACAGTCATCCACTGTAAATGATGTCATCAAATTACACAGTTGGAACAGACTTTTACTTTTTCATCTGTACTTTCCAGTCACAGCAGTGCCAAGTCCACCACTAAGCCATGGCCGTCTAGACGTCTTTTAAATATCTACAGGGATGGTGACTGTACCACTTCTTGGGCAGCATGTTACAATGCTTGACAAGCCTTTTGATGAGGAAATTTTTCCTAATATGCAATCTAGAATTGCCCTGATGCCACTTGAGACTTACTGTCTAATTGCTTGTTATTCTGAAGAAATAAACAACCTCCACCTCACTACAGCCTCATTTCATGTAGTTTTAGAAAGCAACATGCAGCCTTCTGTTCTCCAGGCTAAACAACCCCAGCTTCCCCAGCTGCTCCTCACAGGATTTGCCTTTCAGACCCTTCACCAGCTTTGTTCTCCGGACTTGCTCCAACAGCTCAGTATTCTTGGAACGAGGAACCCAGAACTGGACACATCACTCAAGGTGCCTCCTCACCAGTATCTGCCATGCTGGCCTTCCCCTTGATTCTTACCCAAAGACATTCAACCCTCTTGCCACCATCACTAACCTCTGGGCAACCAAACCACTTTCTAACATACAGCGCTAACCCACCGTGCCTCCTTCCTTTCCTATCCCTTCTGAAGAGGTCATAGCCATCCACTGCAGAGCTTCAACCTCTTTTCCCTTTCATTGATGACATAGGAAGAGGAAATGTGTCTTAAGTGCTCTTTCTCTTTCCTGTCTGAGTTCAGGTAGGCAGACAAAAAAAGCATGCTGATCCTCAGTTTTGAAGTATCACGTGGTGAATATCCATGTTCATGCTGATGGTTGTTTTGAATATTGTCCTTTACTTCCTCCACAACAGCTGCTCATTTTCCTTCAGGCTTTATGGAGAAAGACATACTTGTTATTTCTCTGCCAAAACACTCCTTCTTTCCTCTTCCATTTCTCAGCCCACAGAGAGCTTTCATAAAGGTCATGCAGGCACATGTGATATCAATGTTTGTGTGAATACATGCTTGTATGCATATTCATGGCACTTTCACATTTGACAACTGTTCCAACAAGCAGAATTTCTCTCATATGAATGCTTTAAGGAAAATAAATGTAGTCAAAACTAAAAAGGAAGTATTCTTCCTGTGTTTGGGGAGAAATATTTACAGTTAATGAAAGTGTTTTTGCTGGGCAGCAATTTGTACAAAGGAATTTGTCATGTGGTGAGGACTGAAGGCAATGAGCAAAAAGACCTTGAAGCTTTACCAGCATATAGACCAGCCAAACACTCTTAGATTACTGAACACGTACTATATTGGGATTAACCTTAAGAGGAGCTTAATTTGCCTATACAGCAGCTCAGATATTTCAAGCCTGTATCACTTCAGTTTTTTTGGTTTTTTTTTACCAGCAACCAAGTCTGTGATAAAATGTCATAAAATCAAAATCCCTCTAAAAATTGATCCCTTTATCATTTTCCTTGTTTTCATGAGGCCATGAGAAGAGAATATAGAAGAAAGTTATGCTTATGACATATGAAACTTCCATTTCAAATACAGTGTGTTACAGGAAATGACCATGAAAAAAATGTAGATCAACAGGAGCCAGAGAGACAAAAATAATTGAGAATAGTTCAATTTCTTCTCTACATGTTCGTAAGATCCATAAGACTTTCAGGTGACTTTTTCTGTAGGGTTCAGTAGACTTCAGACAGACACAGTGTGAATATCTGCAATTTCTGTTAGTTTGCCATACTCTTGTAGAAGCTAACTAGCATTCTACTGCTCTAGTATAGTCTGACATATGCAATCTTCACAAATAATAATTAAAATTTTATTAAAAAATATTATAACCTAGAGACTCAAATAACAGACATTAATATTAGACCACCAGAAAGTCTTGCAGAAAAGGCATAAGCTAACAGCCAAGAGACAGGCTGGGACATTTAGATGTTTTTCCATAACAGAAACCAATGACTTCTCTATTATCTTTTTTTTCCCCACTCTCTCTTTGTCTATAATTGCTTACAAGGGAAGTTTGCTGAACAATTGTCTGGCATATTAGGGTCTGAGTCTCATTATGTAAATATTATGCAGATTTTTAAAGAATCAAATGCACGTGCAAAGTATAGAGATGGAATACAAGGTTAAATGGCTGCTTTCAAATTATAGGAGCACCTATACATCTTTATGGGGCGATTTTAAAAGACGGGGTGGAAGATAAACTCTATAAGCTTTCCTTTTTCAAGTATATCTCTACCAGTCAGTGTGAGGCTGAGAAGTTTCTTTCTTAATTACCTTAATTACTATTTTTTCCAAATACTGTTTTCGTAATTTCATTTTATTTACTGTTATCTTTCTCCTTTGTCTCTTCCTTCCACTCATCACAATCTCATCAGAGGCATAAGTTTTTGTTATGTTTTCTTTTCCAATATGACTAACTCACATTCTCCTTCTGAGAACATATTTAGTACTCATTTATAACTGCAAAATACAAGCAGTATCCAAGTCTGTTAGATTTCACCAATTTAAATCAAGGGCAAAAGAGTCTTTAGTGTCTCCTCTCAAACATATCTGAAAATTAACTGTTTCACAAGTTAGAGGTTAAATTTCTCTACATTCTCTTTCATTTCCTTTTTACAGGTGAATTTATTCTACAAAAAAATGATCAAAGCCTGATTTAAATTTAAAAGAGAAGCCTTTTAAGATTTATATTTATTAAGCAGCAAAAAGATGAAACAAAAACTTGAATTTCACCATCATGGTCTGAGTAAACAGAAATGGTCTTCATGAGTGAGGAAGACCATTTTACACTAACCTGGTAGCATGCTACAAGTGGCTACTTTTATTGCATTCAAAAGAATGACAAGATGTGAAAATTCTGGTAGCATAAGAATAAGTATGTGCTAAATAATAGAAATATTAATATTCTTTTACAGTAATTTCTTTGCTGCAAGAAGCAATGAAGTAGCTGGTTTTGATCCAAGTACAGCTTTTCTCTTTCTCTCTCAAAGCTGAGTAAGAGTTAATTAATCTCCTGAACTTCATGAGAAACTGAAAATCTTTTCTGAGACAAGTCTGCCTTATATTTTTCAGTATTTCTCTTCTCCTTTTTATATCGTGCAGTATTTGCATGCTTCTCTCCCCAGGTGAAGCCTTCACCTTGGGTTGTGACAGCATCCGAATCTCATAGCAATCAAGGCTGAAGTCACCAACAGGAATTGAATTCCTTGTAATTAGTAAGCTGTTCTCATGCAGTGTTGTGAGGGAAGGGAAGAGATATCTGAAGAAACCAACTTTTCACAGAGTCAGTGCTGGTAAGAATATTTACAAGGAAGAGAAATTCTTCCATAGTAGACAGAATTAAATATACCTATCAGAATATGATTTTCTATAAAGTGACAGTTGTTTATTTAGGACCCAGTTAGCAAAATATTTAAGTGAGTATTTAAATCAAATCCATTTCTTGAGTGAACACTCTTTGCAAGCATGTGCCTAATTTATGTTTAATTATGTTACTTTTACTGATTTCTGATTTCAGTAGGCTTTCAAGGTTCTTTGACTGACACTGAAACAAACTGACACTGGGAGTCTCTGCATTGATGAATGAAGAAATAATCAAAAGCAACAAATTTTTGTGCTTCTTGTCCACGCAGACCTGCACCTACTGAGTACATTTAAACTCCGTGTTTCAAGATAAACTGTCTTTATCTTTGTAGGAAACAGTCAATGTAACGTGAGTTATTGTGTGACAATGAAAAGATAGTTTGGAACTCTCTTTTCGTAAGTGTCAATAACTTGTGAATTGTGCATGCAGGACCCATAGAATCTACACCATCGTCTTTTGTTCTACTTTCCAGGTAACTGTTAAAGGTGCTTATCTTGCAATTTTATTGACTAGATTTGACTGGTGCAATGTTCCCTTGCAGTTTAACCAAAAGAGAGAGAACAGGCCAGCATATTAGAACTATCAGAAACACCTCTGCATAAATGGAGGTGTCAGCAGCCATTTGAAGTTAAAATGTTGCCTCAAGGAATATTAGTCAGGACAGAATGGCAGTGTAAACTTTTTCAAATAGAATTGTTCCTTTATAACATCCCTCCCACTCACATGGAAGCAGCTTGAACTGAGCAGCCAGACTTTTTCTGTTGGGATAAGTCTTGTCATTATTCAAGTCAGTATCAAAATGAAGGACTGTCATCTCGTAGCTCTGTTCAACATGCACATGTTGTATGTCCACATTATTTATTCAGACCAGACTTCCTGGTTCACAGGTTTCTTAGATGAAACAGCTCATTGCTGAAAATCAGGTTTTTCTGTCCATATGGAATTGTTCAGTTCTACCCTTAAATAAAAGCATGTGTATTTTTTCAATAGTACAATATTTGTTCATGTAGTGAAGAATGTGATTCTAGCAAGCAAGCAAGGGGAGTAAAATAGCTGAATGTGTAGAACTTATAAACTTTAATACTGAATAAGCAGAACTTGAGTTACTTTCACAGTTACTGTGGCCCACTTACTAGGCTTCTTTCTAGTAACAATAAAATAAATGTTTTCTGAAGGTAAGAAATACTGTATTTTGTGGTCCCTCAAAATCACCACACAAGATATTATTGTTGTAGCTGTCAGTTCTCAACATCTGTTGTACAGCTTAAGGACTATCACAATACATACCTAAAGCCACACTCTTTGTCAGAAAGAAGAAAAAGGTAAAAATTTTTGTTCTCTTATGCTATGTTTCTATTAAATACATTTAGCTTAGATAAAATGCTATTCAACAAATGCAAGGCAGTGATTTTGTTGCTTTGGCATATAATTTATTCAGCTCATTCTTGTAGTATTCAGGCACCATGAACAGAATACATTATTCAACAAATACCAACAATTACTCTTTGAATAATTTAGTTGATGAATATTTTATTCTTGTGTTAAAACCAGATCCATGTGAAGGAACTAATACTTGTGCACAGCCTGCTGGACTTTTATGGAAAGCTGTTAGAAACCCAACAGCTGATATAGAACTTGTCTTGCAGTTTTAGGGTACAGTGGAAGGTAAAACACATTATGATGGATTCCAAACCTTGCAGAAAAAGAAGTGAATGGATATTAAGGCATTATTATTTAATTTCTGTCTGGGCTTGAGTGTAGTAAGCAATGAACAATCACAACAGTATGACTGACATCACATGAGTGAGTGCTAATAATGGCAGGCAGCTAATGGAGAAACATGAGTAAAAATGCAGGTCATTTGTAAAACAGATGAACTGAGGGGAAATGGCCTAAAATGAGAACTCAAGAGACCTCAGGAATTAATGGACTCAAGTTTTAGGTTTTCTTCTTAAAATACATAAAGATCTCCATGACATAACTGCAGCTACATTTTCATCTATTCAGCGTGTGACTAGGTCTTCTTGCCTCTTCTTGTCCAGATATCCCCTTCCACGAGTCAGAATATTCATATGAACTCACATGAACAGCATTCTGCAGATCTGGCAAAAACTTTGCTAGATATAGATGAACAGCATGAACTGTGATCAGCTGATGCCTGTGCCAGAACAGCAAAAAAATTTTTACTGCACCACAGTAGAAGCATGTGTGCTTTTTAGCAGGATCCCTCTCACAGTGTAACCTCACTGGAATCATAATCCCATCTGGGAGGATCTGATCCATCTGGGAACACTCCTTCCAGATAGTAGGGCATATATTCATATGGCAATCAAATAATCAGACACATCAGATGTTTTCAACATGATTTCCCCATGTTGTATGACCCTCCAGATATAATCACTCTGAGTGGGCCTCTATGTCACTAAAAGGCCTGCACACAAGTAATCTGGAAATTAATTAACCTGGACATTAAAATGGAATTTTGTAAATCCTAGTCCTATGGCTAGGATTTACATCACAAAATCAATCCTTTTTTTCCCATGTACTACCATGTGAATAGGTTACTTTCTTGTGGCACATTCTATACACTGCTGGTTTGGTATCTGCTGATGGATAGCTTATCAGGTATCTTCCTTGAGAGTGCAGTGACTGTTGCCTTAAGATGTTCACTAAATGCAGACCTTCATCAAGGTGAAGCTGTCTTCTGTTTAGATAAAATGATTATAAATGTTTGCTTTTGAGATCATAATATCTTCTGTATCAGTTCTCCTGCAAGTACATAATTAACCTGTCAGCCCACCCTGCAGTAATAAGTGTGATAGACGGGAAATGTGTTAGGGAAGAACCTGTGTGTAATATGCTGGCAAGCCTTACTTTATACTTCAAATATTTCTCCTTTAATTAGCACCCGGGTAAAGTCAGACCTTAATGAATTAGCATATAACTGTTATCAGTATACATTATTTTTTCATTCTGAGCTGCTCACTTAGATGAGGTATAAAAGACCTGCTATGGGTATACTGGGGAAGGGAAAGCAACTTAAGATAGATTGATACTCTTTGAAAAGTCATGAACTTACAGTATTTACAAAGCCGTTCTTGTCCTGAACTTACAGTACCATGAACTACTAAGTAAAAAATCCTGACAGAGAAAAACTGACAAAAAACATTGTCTCAAAAATGATAACATCAGAAAAGGAAAGTGCTTATGAAAGTGGTTATGTATATAGAAAATAAACAAAAAATCTAGCTCTGACTTAGACTCTGTCACAACTACTGGAAGGAAAAACAAGTAAAGGTGAATTGATAATCTAAATGTACCTGAGTGATGTGAGAGTTTGTATCTCCTGCTTTTTCAAGCACTTCAGCATCCAATGTCAAATTTAGGTTAGATATTAGGAAAAAGTTCTTTACTGGGAGAGTGGTGAGCAACTGGAACATGTTGCCCAAAGAAGTCTTTCTTGAGCTTTACTCCTCTCTTTTTTCCCTTTTCATTATTGTTGTTATTGTTGTTATTGTTGTTATTATTATTATTATTGATGTTTTTCTTTAAACCCACAAATTTTACCTCTTTTTTTTGGATTCTCCTCATTTCACTGAGAAAAGGGTGTAGGTAAGCAGCTGCATGGTACTCAGTTGCTGTGTGGGGTTAAAACGTGGCCTTTCCTAAAAAGGAATCTTCTCATCTAATTATTGGAAAAAAATATGTAGTGAAAAAAACCCAGAGAATCAAATGTGATATTTTAGTTTGTTAGTGAGAGATTTATATATGCTGCTCTAGCCAATATCTTCTAGTGATAGTGAGTATAGTAGACATAGATAATGAAGTCATTTCATGTGTGTGTTGAGCCACACCAGGATGGCTACACTACCATAGAAATAGTCCAGATGAATATGCACAATTCTATACACTACATTGCAACAATATTTACTTTTGTATCCAAAAAAAAAAGTCTTTGCAAACTTTTCCAGTGAATGTGGAAAATATACCTTCTCTGAGGTCTCCTGATGGCATCCTCAGCTTTACTTCTAGCAAGACACTGTAACTTGCAAAGCAGTTATTGAAATTCTGTCCTTCTACAAGGAGTGGTGGATGATCTTTTGGGTTGTTGCACAGGGTTACATTTTAGTATACTAGATGGAGTGACCATTCCTTGTGAGGCTGCGTTAGTTCTGCCATGCCAGTCCAGGCTACATTTTATTCTTTCACCTACATTTCATAAAAAGCAGTAATTGTTTAGTCTTCTCCTCTAATAAAGGATAAAAATAAACAGTTCTTTCAAATACAGATGTTTTAGCTATTCCTGACAATATTTTCCTGATCAAGCAAAAATAAATATATTTCAAGAGCTTTCTAGAGAATACATGTCATATTTTGGAACACTTACTAAGCCTTGGATGGAAGTTATGATGTTCCTTGAATGAGAGTTTATATCATATAAATACGTGACACTTCATCCACTGTAAAATTTTGCTGGATAAAGAAGATATACCTAAAACCTTCATCTTCATATGTTTAGCAGTAATTGTCATCTCTTTTCACATCTCCTTTCTAGACTGTAAGTGTAACTGAACAGTTTCACTAAACTGGGAGGAAAACTATTAAAAAACTCTCCATTCTTAACAGACTGTCAGAACAGAGTCTGTCAGGAGAAACACATCATTCACATCACACAGAGACCAAAAACCCTGAGAATGGAATTCATGGCCAGATGGAGCTGGGCAAAGTAGAGCAGTCTAGGCTTCCACAAGTACTGTAAAAATGACCTTTCTAAATCTCAGCTGTGCTGTTGTTGCAGTATAAGAAAAAGAGGAGTCTGAGAAAAGCATAGAAAGTCAAAGAATGCTGGACAGGGACTTTAATGAAACCATGCCTCTGCAAGGATTTGTATTGGACCTACTCTTCACTTTATGTATCTCTACAACAACAGAACCTGCTAAGTTCAAGGAGCTTTGGAGGACTAAAAACCATTACCTAGAACTGATGTCTTAATTTTCTTCTCAAAGGGTTTGTCTGGAAGAATAATGATGAAAATGAGATGATCACCTCATATATATTTGTCACAATTAAAAAAATGTTTGAATTACAGGAAACATAAATTTGGTATATTCTAATCAAAACTACAAAACAGAGAAGGAAGAAAATAATGGTTTATTTTTAGTTATTCCTATTACTAAAATTTGCATTTGAAATTACAGAAAGGGCAGTCAAGAGGTTGTTTTTTTAAGACTTTCCCAGTCATGACAGGCTACAGCAAATGGATGGATGACTCATGTGCCTTCATATGACACCCATTATTTTATACATAATGTTTGTCCTCCAAGGTGATTTTATTTTTCTTTTTATTAATCCTTATTAATATTAAAGACAGAATAGTAAAATATGTTCATTTTTTTTTTTCCTGGAATGCATAAATGCTGTGGCTAATCATTTCCCCACAATTATCATAAAACAGCAGTGACATTTTCAGCTCTTCAAAATTATGCAAATTATCGAGTGGGTAAGTACAGTAGCTCTTTTCTCTATTAGAGCACTGCTGTTTAAAGTGGTATTGCATGTCAAGGAGGGCAAGGTGTGAGTAGTTTGATTAGAATTATCCACCCTCCACCAGCATCTCTCTCTTCTTCACGCATCTACACGGTACAGACACCCACTGTCCTTTATTAAATCACATTTGCATTTGCAAATTCATGGAAATGGGCTAAAAAAATAGAAGCACCCAGAAGAAAGTGGGCAATCCAGATCTGCCTTGTTTTTTGTTCCATAGCACCATCATTCAGTGTACAGGTAGGCAATCTCCACACTTCTTTGTATAGAAAAAGAAAAAAAAAATAGGAGATGAATATTTACATTTCTAAATCTAGATTGGATTTTGAACCCAGAAGTTAATTTTATTCTTCATAAGCCAAAGTTTATCTTCTTGAAAGTTATATGGCCATGGAGTTACTCAGCTGAGAGGTGGTAGAACTGAATGAAAAAAAACAAGGAAGAATGGATCACAGTCTTTTCCTGTTCAATTCAGCTTTGGAATAGTGACAATTCATTTCTATTCACCTGGAGATCAATTTCAAACATTACTGATAAAAAGCATTTCCACTGTTTTCCAGCTTAGCAGGCTTAGTGCAGTAGTTCTCACCAAATCCCCCAAAAAAGCAATAGTTTCCTTCCTGCCATTCTCTTGTGTAGTGCCTTAGTTACCCAGCCTATGAACACTCACAGCAAAGCTGCTGCTCTAGACTGCTCCACATCATCCTAGTAATGCTCACCCTCCTTGGGCTCTCCCATCTGTTTTCTGGAGTGTTTATGTGTGTTTGTTTGTTTGTTTTGAAACCATCTGCTGTCTCATACCTTCCTCTTCAAAACCAGCCCTGGAACAGTCTAACTCTTGAGCTGACAGCACAGCTTTGGTGTTCCAGGCAGTTGTGTGAACCTGGTGCTCAAAGCCCTGCATGGACTGGTGTGCCCACAGCAGAGAGTGCAGCTTTCTTGAGAGGCTCCAGCATGAGGAGTGGAAGTGGTGCTGGCAGGAGGTTGTGCCTTAGGGAACAAGCCCTGCTCATTAGCAGCACCCTTTGTCTCAAGCCATTCCTGTTCCTGGCTTTGGAGTTATTTGAGGATGTTTCCCTGACATTCAGTATGCAGCACAAACATACTTTTAGGTTACATATTATCAGAGATAGCATTCCTATCTCATTTTTTTGTAGGATCCAGTACTTTTGGTCCATTCAGATCTTTAGGTGGATGTAAGGCTACATACAAGAAACAACATAAGACCAACGGAAGTCAAACATGAAAGAAGTGAGTTCTTAATTTATTAAAAATTAATTACTGGTTGCTTTTCATGTCCTTCTAAGCCAGTTAAGTGAAAACATGACTCCCCTGAACAATCTACTCATGAAGGCTCAATGCACATTGCTACTCTCTCTTTCAATGTTTCACTGACATTTTAAATTCTAATAGCTAAACAGTCTCATTTCCTTTTAAACATTTAGACAGAGGGGTTTTTTTACAGTTTTTGAATAGAAGAAATAAAGCCAACTATATTTTTATCTCCTATTTTCAATTTAGCTTCAGAAATTAAAATTTCTACCACATAATTGAACCAAAGTTATCTACAACTTCCCAGTGCTTTTCATTCTGTATACCCATGCTGCAAATAGAAATTCAAGGCTATGATCAAGTACAAATCACCTATTGTCATTGAATAGAGCATTATAAAACATCGATTATAAAACATCCTCCCTTTTAGCTGTTTTTCCAAATTATTTCATGGTCACAATGGACACCTATGAAGCTTTTTTTAAAAAAAAAAAAAAATCTCCTCCCAAAGTGATGCTATAGTGTTCTTTGCCAATTCCTTGCCTGTCCCAGTCACAAATACAGACTGGACAATGAATGGATTGAGATCAGACGTGGAGAAAACAACTCGGGGATGTTGGCTGATGAGAAGCTGAACATGGCCTGGTAATGTGTGTTTGCAGCCTGGGAAGCCAGTGGTGTCTTGAGATGCATCACCAGCAGATTGAGGGAGGTGATTCTGCCCCTCTGCCATCATGAGACTCCACCTGGGGTACTACGTCCATGTCTGGGACCCCCAACAAAAGGAGGACATGGACCCATTGGAGTGAGCCCAGAGAGAACCAAGAATATGATCGGGGGCAGGAACACCTCTCCTATAGAGACAGGCTGGGAGAGAGGGGGTTGTTCAGGCTGGAGAAGGTTCCAGAGAGACCATAGCACCTAAAGGGAGTATAAGAGAGCTGGCAAGGGACTTTTTATCAGTAGTGACAGGCAAGAGTCAGTGGTTACAAGCTGATAGAGGGTAGATTTTGGTCAGACATGGAAGAAAGCCTGTACTGTGAGGGTGGTGAGGCACTGGCACAGATTGCCCATAGTGGCTGCTCCATCCCTGGAAGTGTTCAAGGCCAGGTTGAATGGGGCCCTGAGCAACTTGGACTAGTGAAATGTAGTTCCAGACCCCACCTTCCCATGGCAGGGGGCCTGGAACAGGATGATCTTTAAGGTCATTTCCAACCCAAGCTGATCTGTGAGTCATGCAAGTTGAATCCAAGCTGTAACATAAAGCTCTTCTTGCATATGAAAAAGTAGTAGTTCATTCAGGAATAATTAATATAAAGAGAAAATTATTTTGTACATTTTAAAAGAAACATACAGTACACTTTAAGAGTCTTGGGGTTTTCTTTCCCTTAATTTTTCTTTCTTCTATCTTGAAAATTAAACTCTGTAATAGAAGTGCCAAGCCGAACATTGATATATGCTTAAGGCAGAATATGGGGACCTTATTTACATCTTCTTTTGTGTGCCCTGCATTATCCCAATAATTTTCTGAAATAGTATTTAATCCCTGCCGTGCAGCCATCTCCTGGCCTCCCCACCTCCAAACCCTTGGCTGCAGAACTTCAGCTCAATAGTGAGATACAGAGGCAACAGACAGCAACATCTGAAACCCACAGAAGAGTATCAAGGCAAGTTTATGTAAGTAAATGAAACACTGGCAGGGCTCAGACACCAGGCAGCTCAGTCATCCATACTTTTACCTTATTAACCAGCTCTTGGCATGCTTTTGTCCAGGTCCAGGTTAGCACTACCCATTGGAGTTCCCAGGGGTGCTCAGGAGGTCAGAACTAAGCAAGGACAATCCCCATTAGACAGCTGAGACACAACCTCCTAGTTTTGGAAGATGAGAGTTTAGTAGGATAGATGGGACTAGATGGTGTCAGCTGGCCTCAGGGTCAAAATAATGTTGTCCTCACTATACTATTCAATTTACCAGTATAGGTGCTGCCTCAGGCTCCTGTCTATTTCTAGAGATAGAAATAAATTCTGTACAGGCTTGTCTTTTCTCTATGATAAGGACAAAACATTGCTTTTGATGACATTTTTGTTATATGTGAAATTGGCAGGATGTAAACAAATGGGAAAACAACAGAAGGTATTGTCCAGGCTCCATCACTTGAACAGCTGGTTCAAAGCAAAAATTGTGCTGTGAATAAAGAACTTTTGAAACTGGTGATATGGAAGCCTGCCTACCCCTTGCAGACTGTTTTTTGAGTCCCATGCAGTTAAAACCATCATGTTTCAAACAACAAAAATCAAAAATACACCATTTTTTTCTTCCTTCCAGGCTCCATCACCAGGAGTATGCTCTCCATGGAACAGGACAGGTATGGGATGCTTGTGCTTTCACCATGCCCTGATGCTGCATCTCTCTCTGTCCATTGATTGTGCTGGAAGCAAGGTTACCTCAACTCTCTGTGCTGGCACCAAGAAAGATAAAAAAGACTAGTAGTACTGTTACTAATGCCAGACACACTTTAAGATATCTTGGTACAGCTACAAAGCTCTTCAGTGAATGGAGGGAGAAAAAAAAGGCCTGAAAATATATCTGTCAGAAAACATTGCGTTGAGGGAACAGAAAAAGTTCAAAACACAAAACCTTTAGAGAACAGTAAGTACTTAAGCATAAGAAGACGGTGTAGACTGCTAGGCATATTCTCTATGGTTAAGCAGAAGGTACTAATTGTTCTTTTGTGTCTTATGAAAAAAGCATTTATCCCAGAAATATGCTGATTGAGATCCTTTCTGAAATAATTTTGTTTTTCATGACTATTTAGAAATAGGCAGAAATGTTCTCATATATTTAATTCTTTTGAGGGGGCTAATATTGTCTGGAATTTACATCTAAGTTCTCAATTTGAAAGATAGTTGTACTCTCTTCAAAAAACAAAGTACATGGCACTTGGCTTTAACTTATATTCAAAGAATATTTTACTGAATGAGAGCTCTAATAGCTCTGACAAAGTTAATCATTCACCCCATAGAAGTCCAAACCTTATGTAGAGATTTAAAACAACAGATGTGTACTTTTCCTTTTATTTTTACTTTTTACACTTAGAGGAGAAAAAAGTTAAAAGAGGAAAGGTAGGAGCTGAGTTCATTTAAACTTACCAAGCTAATCTTACAAACCTAGACCCTCACTGATGTTCTATTAATGAACTTTCCCCCCTGCTCTCCAATACTGTCTGCCCTTGTAAGCACCCAAAATTTAACCACACATTCTCTACATCACCCTGCAGCTTTTCTACACTGAATTTATTGGGAATGCATTTCCCACTGACATTGCAGCTGAAGTACCCCCATGTTTAGATGCCTGGGTTACACACACAGCAAGGATCTCCACTCACTGCAGACCATAAGGAAAAATTCCATTTATTTGGAACTATGTTCTTTTGATCTAGCTCTGCTTTTAAACCTGCTCATGTTATGATTGAAACTTGAAAGCCAACCACCCTTTTTTGCTCCCAAAAGAACAGGAAAAAAAAGTACTTTACCAGATCGTCTTTTCACTAAATTCCTTTAGTCAGTTTTAGTTTTGGTCTGTCAGAAGCATATAAGCTTCACGAGCAAAAGCTAAGGAAAACTCCAAACTACATTCAGGATTTTTCAAAAATATTTATCTTTTGAAAGTTCTATGAGACCCTGTATGATTTTTCATTCAATTCACTTTTGACTGAGATACTATATTACTATTTTAAAAAATCAAATTTTTCCCAGACTCAGTGAGTTAGAGACTGAAATCTAAAAGCCTTGGAGAAAAATATTTAAAATAAGAAGAAATGGAAAAAAATGTTAATACAATATTCGGTGAGGCAAGTTTGTTTTCACTTTTCTTCCATTCTGAATTTTTTAAACATGAGGAGACTAAAGTATTTATCTTAAAATATAATATTGCCTTGATAAAATTATTGGGATTTTTTCTTTTTTTGTGACATCCTACATGGTTTTAACCCATAGCCATCTTCAGACATATCATCATTGGTTAAATTTCTGCATGGCTTTCAAACAGCTACAACCACTTGTGCGGACATTGTGCAGACTCTGTAAAGAGAACACAAAACAGTGCTCAGCTGAGGTTATGCCCCAACCCAGCAGAGTGGCATTAACAGCAACCTAGCACAGAAACCTGGGGAAAGGTAGTTTTTTTCTTCCTGAAGGGCTGAAAAGTGATCTTACTCATGCTGCCATTGCACCATTACAACTCAGTGGGCTTCAGTGGAAATCCTGCTGTATTACTTCAGATAGATTAAACCTAACTCTCTAAATGTTATATTTACTGAGCAGCAGTCATCCAACAATGTTAAAGCACCTTGGAAACATTAGTTAAGCTCCAGAATTTCTCCTTCCATGGTTTCCCAAGTGGAAAATAAATTAATATGGTTTATGGACATTTAAATCATCACCCAGGAATATTCCCTAAATTTGTGCAAAATCACACAGCAAATCACCGTCTAGGTCAGATACAGAACAGAATGTCTCACCTGCCCTCTTGGGCTCCGGTACTACACATTTTATCCTCTTTTAGAACAATAGATTTAAACTCTTACAGATTATTACTTTTATCATAAACTCTCTCTTACCTCAAATGGCTGCTGAGTTCTCAGTCGGGCCATTTAACATAAGTGCCTGCTCTAGTTATTCAGTCCATTAAAATAGAAATCAGACTACATTACCCAGAACACACTTAAGCCTCCCACAGCCCTTCTCAGTCACAGAGGCAGTCTGCCAATAAATAAGCCCTCTACAGTGTTCCCTACTAAAATCATTTAGGAGTTCTATGTTGAAATATACAAATACATATGTTTATACAAACCCAACAGCCAATAGCTGAATTTTAAGGTGATTTAATTAGACAAGCACTTGCTTATGCATGTTGGGTTGGATATTTCATTACCCATGGCTAATTCCTGGGATGCTGTTAGCAAGCTTCCTAACTTCTTTCTCTGTCCTCATAGTTCTCTGCTTTGAAAATATAGATTTTTTTTCTTTGATAGTAAGACATTTGTGCCATTTGAATTTATCTGGCCATGGGAAGTACAGGATGTTTTGTGTGTGTGGTTCTTGGACACATAAAGAGAGTTAAATCACACATGAATAAGGTAGGCAATTCCCTAAACTAACAGACAGGAGAAAAGACACGAAAAAATCTTTAATGTCTGCTTTAATAAATTCTTAAGAAGCTAGGTTTCTTTTCATCATTGCCACCACTGGAGAAAGTTCAGGGCTGTGAGATGAGGAAGGTGGTGTGGGAAAGAATGTGTTTAAAATTACATAGATGGCTCCTCCAGCCAAAGTCACGGTTCTAACTTCCCTGTGGAGGCAGTGGAACAAGCAAAACTGATTCTGAAGTATTCTTCCCCATTTCTTCCTTCCATCAGTTTTGCTTCACCTGCTGCCATGGCACAAACATGACTTAGTCCCAGGTCTTTTTCCTGAGAGCAGCAAAATGAAGATTTACCTGTACCACCTTGAACTGACTCTAAGCACACCTTCACTTAATAGATTCAGGAGTCTGTCAGGAAACACATGTGAATTACTAGTCCACAGTCCTGCAGGTAATTGAATGCCCTCAACACTCATATACAAAATGTGTGACTTTGCAAGACCTGAGTTCTATAAAAATAAACATAATCAAATTCAGACAGCATTTGCTTGCCAATTACTGGCAGATTTGCACCATTTATGGTCAGTCCATTATGACATAGTTCTACAAATTGAATTTGTTACAGAAAATGTTAAGAAGGAAGGATCTTTGGCTTCAATTTATCCAGAACAAATGGGCAAATGGAAAAAATCAAATCTGAATTTGTAGCTACAAGGCAATTTGGACAAATGTTAGACTATACTGTCCTATCTGTGGAGCAAAACACGATCCAAACTATCTCAGTGCATTGCGATTATACAATTTGATGATAGCATCTAGAACTGTGGCAGCACAAGCAATCTGGTGTTCAGGACATTCCTGAATTTTGGTTAAAAGCCTTTTCTTTTTTTTAGCTCAAATGTATTTGTTGGTTTCGATTGCACATTTATGGTGTAAAAATGAAACAAACTCCTAAATGGGAGGAAAGATGCCTGTGGTATAATTGATTTGCCAATTGCCTTGATTACTGTAGAAATGTTCAGCAATTTTTCCTCCTCAGGGAGATTTTATCTTGAAAAACTGTGCCAACAGACAGACACAGTCATACAAGTCGATCTGTATTTTATAATGGATAGGATTTAAAAACGCCCTGTGGAAAATGTGGTGTTTGCACTGAATGTAGAGGGTTGTCTCTGTCTGGATGCCAGGTATCCACCAAAGCCTCTCTGTCACTCCCCTCTGCAAATGAGCAGGAGACAGAAAATATTATGAAGGGTTCAGAGGCCGAGATAAGGACTGGGAGAGAGATAATCCACCGATTACCATACTGGGCAAAACACATTTGACTTAGGAAAATTAACTGAATTTATTACCAATCAAAATAAGATCAGGATAATGAGAAGTAAATCTTAAAAACAGCTCTCTCTCATCCCTTCTGCCCTCCCAGCTCCACTTGTTTCCCCAGAGGTGCAGGGAGACAGGGAACGGGGATTATGGTCTGTTCGTCTCATGTTGTTCCTGCCGCTACTCAGGGAGAGGAGACCTTCCCCTGCTCCTCCATGGGATCCCTCCCACAAAGGCAGTTCTCCATGCACTTCTCCAGTGTATGTTCTTCTCATGGGCTACAACTCTTTAAGACTACTCCAGCATGGGTTCCTTTCTGCGGGGTGCAGTCCTTCCATAAACACCTGCTCCAGCATGAATCCCCCACAGGGTCATGAGTCCTGACAGGAAACCTGCTCCCGCATGGGCTTCTCTCTCCATAGGTCTGCAGGTCCCTGCCATGGGGTCACAGCCTCCTATGGGCATCCAACTGCTCCAGGGTGGGGGCCTCCATGGAATGAAGGTGGATCTCTGCTCTCACATGGAGCTCCATTGGGTACAGGGACACAGCTGCTTCACCATGGGCTGCACCATAGGCTGCAGGGGAATCTCTGCTTCAGCTCCTGCTCATCCTTCTACACTGACCTTGGTGTCTCCACAGTTGTTCCTCTCACACATTCTCGCTCCTCACTTCTGGGCACAATTGCATCAGCACAGTAACTTTTTTCTCTTCTTAAATAAGTTATCACAGAGATGTTATCACCATCTCTGACTGGCCCAGCTGTGGTCGAGTGGGTCCAATTTGGAACCAGCTGGCATTGGCTCTGCTGGACTGGGGGAAGCTTCTGGCAGCTGCTCACAGAAACCACCTTGAAACCACTCCCAAAACCTGGCCACGCAAATCCAGTACACTACAATAGCAATTTAGCTAGTGGGAGAGGTTGTAGCTTTAAAATAATTTCCCTTATCTAGAATAAAAAATCTAGAGAATCTCTTTCATCCTTTCCTTATTTGAGTGACATTCCATTAGTTGTCTTCATAACCCTTTGTTGGACTCTCTCCAGTAGTTCCATATCTTTCCATAGAGAAGCAGAAATTCACACAGCAAAAATACTGTTGGTTCTCATGAAGAACATGTAACACATTTCAAAACTGACATAGATCTTCTGATCTGACGTATTGGATGGTGGAATTCATCTCATCCAACTTTATGGATAGGATCCTGCTTAGACTACTGGCACCTAAACTCAAGTCCACAAGGAAAAGTCTAAATGCATTCTGGGAAGTGGAATTCAATAGCTTAAATACCTAGGACCTAGAAGACTCCACTTTTTTCAAACTGTTACTATTTCTACAAGAGAGCTCTAATTCCTTTGTCATATCTGCCAGTCTGGTGTGAATGCCTTGAAGTCTTTAGGGGTGTCTCAGATGTAGCTGTGTGGCTATTAACTGTGATGGGATTATAGTGCCTGCAGACTGCTAAATGTAGGTGACACAATCTCAATCTGCTCACCCCTGAAATCAACAGTAAAGACATATTCACTGATGATGGTTACTCAAGCTATCCTTTCAGGGGTTTTTATAGTCATTGGAGAAAATCTGGCCATTCTAGGATGTAATTTTTCTGGTATTTGCCATGAAATGACTCCCTCCTCCTTTGAAAGGACATTTTCATATTTTGTCGGAGAGGTCCTGTTCCTTATTTTAGCACCTGCAATGTGCATGGAAGCTTCCACTTTACAAAACCATGGCAGACTGGCTTTGTTCTTCCCAGGGTTTGCTCAGCTGCACATTTCACTGGGGCTTGTAAAAACCGAGCACCTGCTGCTCAACGCTGCATTTTGATAATCTTCTCTGCTGAGTCTTTCCAAGTGAATTGTAGAAGGCTGTTGCCATCCTCTGGTTCTCAAAGGAAGGTGTTTGAAGAAAGGTCAGCTTCTCAGTTATTCAAGCAGGGCAAGTCAAAGCAAGGTAAAGGAAGGTCATCCAAGGAATGGAGACACCAACAGACTGGAAGTCAGCAGCAGTATAACCCTGCTCCAATCACTATTGTCTCTGAGCTGAAGAGTTTTAATGAGAAAAAGGATTATTAACTTTCAAGTGTTGCAATGACAGCTTGTTTTTCCCCTGTGGATGCATGGTATGCTCACATGGCTTGGCACAGCACAGAACAATATACACTTAGCTAGGTGCTAAGTATAACATCTCCTTACAATTCACTTTGCCCACATCCTGACTGAAGGGTGGGCAAGAACAGAGTGTTTCTAGCTAAAGTGAGTACAGTGTAAGGTCATCATTAACCCCTCTGTGCATACTACTATGATTTACAGCAATGGACAAGCATCAGCAAAACTTCCATGGGCAAACTATAGTCCATAATAAAACTGTACAGGATACAATCATTAGAATTCTGAGACTGGTTTAAAAATATTTAATTTTTAAAGTTTCTAAAATTGACCTTGAAAATTTCCCTCTCCCCTTGCCATCCCTTCCTGTGATCAAACATTCTCAGTCATCACAAACTGCACACATCACATACATTTTCTCACAACATCTCATGTGAAAGACAAAGTCACCTTGCAATTTTAACCCCAAGTAAAACCAACTTAAAAAATTTCCTATTTTCATTGCCACTAAATTTAACTCTGAAAAGAGAAGCTGACAAAACAGGAAGACCCTTCAGACCTCCATTGTAATCCTTTCCTTTCTGACCCTTTCCAGCTCTGTTTAGCTTTTACTTCCTTCATCTCTTAGATGTGATTTATCATTCCTTTTTGCAGCAGCCTTGTCCTCTTCACAGCAGAGTGCCATTTTCACAGAGTTGTCCTTCTGTGGGAATAAAAATCCTTGTCACAAACCTGCAAATAACTTCACCACTTGATATTAAGAAGTTCTTTTAAAGAGATACAAAATCTT
Organism: Acrocephalus scirpaceus scirpaceus; assembly: GCA_910950805.1. Classification (NCBI taxonomy): domain Eukaryota; kingdom Metazoa; phylum Chordata; class Aves; order Passeriformes; family Sylviidae; genus Acrocephalus; species Acrocephalus scirpaceus. Next base: position 106,468,087 of record OU383775.1, on the reverse strand, counting down.
ATTCTTTAGAGAGAGTAGTTTTAACTTTTTTGTTCAATTGTTTCTCACAGTATCGCCTAACCTTTTCACAACTTGATGAGATGCAGTGGGAGAAGGGACACCTATGAGCCAAATGTCCAGATGAGCAAATTTCACAGCTTCCTTTTCAGTTGTAGCCACTGGTCTTCCTCACACCTGAGTTCTAGCATCCTGCTCATTATTTCCCCTGCCAGTCAAGAAAAAGAAGAGGGATACAAGTACTATTTGCTTTCCCTGACAAGTATGAAATAGACTCCAGTGGAGCATGTACCTGACAGGAGACTACAGATTTTGGGTTAGGTGAAGACGTAATGGTACTGGACATCAGAATGTATTGTCAAGATTGGTCATCTGTTAACTGAAGAGAAGCATGCTAAGTGTGTTATAGCTGTGGACATGTTTAGATATAAAAGGAAGATGGGTGTGAAAGTTACCTTAACTTCATTTCCAGTGATAGTACTGGTGGGAAATGCCTTTCAGTATCCTGCACTGGTTTTTCACAAATTTGGGTCACTGATACACTGACAGTGTTGCGTGACACACTCTGTGCTCTATTTCCACCAACTGAGAATCTGCAACTTTCTCCTTTCCTCTACAAAATTCACCACAAAAGATTTGTATTTAAAACTTATGCCAGTTCTATTTCACATTATTATCACAAAAAAGATTCAAGACCTGGATATACTCAGAGACATTCAGAAAGTGTCTATCTTTGTGACATCAGTACCATTGGGCAGATACAGAAAATGCAAAATATTAAAAAAGTATAAACAAATTTGACTTACTCAGGTTCAAAACTAGGATCCTGAAAACATCCATTTGTCCTCTTCCTAACTTCTAAAAGTATCTGAATTCCCTGATCATGTACTTCTTCTGCATGTGCCTTGATGTTTTGGTGGGAGCTGAGAAACTAATCTGATGTGAAAGTTCAGTCAGGCAGATCCTCTTCTAAAGTACCTTAATGTTTTCAAATCAGTGATTGAATTCTTCTCACCCAGAATAAATAGAAATAAACCACCTTTTTATTTAACTTAAATCTCTTTGCTATTGATGGAGTCAAGCACCTCTGCAGGCAGTTCACTTCATCCAAAGACATCCCTTATGAATCAGTCTGTGACAATATCTGTCCTCCACTGGATGGACAGAGAAATAGAGGGACGATTTTATGAAGAAGTTCTTTGCAATCTAATGTTTTTCACAACAATAGTGATGCAAAGCTTGTTAATCTTCTCAAGCTCCTATCCTGTACCATTTACCCCTTCACATACACTGAAAGAACAGATTTTTTCCAAAATTTGATTGTCAAGTCCATGCTTTACATCCATGTTGATGATAAACTAAATGTCTTCCCAAACCATAGACTTGGACTTCATAACTAACTTGTAAATGTTTCCATGAGATAACTCTTGCTAATGCACACACTACCCAACTGATCAGAATATTTGGCAAGGAGTCTAGAAGTCCTAGGAAACAAATTTTTCTCTAGTAGGTCTATTTCTGATATCTTTACCTCATTGTGTCCAAAATCCAAATTACAAAGCTTCCTGCTTGTCCAGAGTGGGGATATTTCTGCCACTGTTTAAAAAAAAAAAAAAAAAAAAAAGAAAAGAAAAGAAAAGAAAGAAAAAAGAAAAGAAAAGAAAAAAAAATTAAATTTTCTTTCATGATTAGGAAGGGCAAGGTTTCTATGTGCTAACCAATTTTGCAAGTTTGGGTTTTTTTTTGGGGGGGACTGGCATTTAATCTTTCTGTTTGTGTCACCTGCTTTCCTCAAGATAACTAAGGTGGCCCAATTAATTCTTCATTCTCAAAACTAGGTATCTTGATATTAAAAATATCAAAAGTAAACTTTACAGTACTGTGACTGATCTCTTTAGGCTTACCCTGCTTAAAATAGTCCATTAGTAATTTGCTAATGTAGAGCCAAGTTTTCAAACACCTCTCCAATATTGGGGTTCATCAGCTGGAGGATGGAAGGAAGTCTGCATCAGGCCCAGTGTAACTCTCTAGTTTGCAAAGAAAGTACTGCTTTTAATGAACACTAATTATAATTGGGGAAAGATAAGCTGTGGATTCAACAGAGGGGAAAAAGGCTAATGCTTTCAAAACGTAGCCTGATTAATGAGGCTGTCATAGAACTTATTTATAGGTATGCTGTACAAAGTATCATAATCTCTGGAAAGATTTGCAGCAAATTAAAGCCATCAGAGTTTAGAAATCATAAAACTGATTTGACTCGAAACGATATTCTGTACAGGCCAATCAGAGGATTATAGCTGAGGCAGAGAAGTTGTGAAGAGCAAGTGGTCTTAAACTGTTCTGGGATGTGGGTCACATTTCAACCCCCTGCCTCCCACTTTCAATCCCTACTAAGTCACACGTGGAATATTTCACAACTAGATACTGGCCTTGTGTAACAGCAGCAATTGCCTTCTCTGAACATTCAGAAACTATTCAATATAATTTTAGTTGTTTTTAATGTAAGATAGCAGATGGAGATGCAGAGGATCCTGTGCTTTGCTAGGCAGTTCTCTATGGACCTCCAGCAAGTGCTTAATGAATCACTAATGGTGCATGGTCTGCATTGAGGGCTATTGATTTGAAGAAATCCCAAGTAAACAGATAAACCTTGTACTATATGGTGAAGGTCACTAAACATAAGAAACAAAATTTTCCCTACAGCAATGTGCATGGAGCCTTTGGTATCCTGAAAGTTTTTAAAAAAAAATAAAAAAAGAGAGAAAGAATAAAAAAAACCAAACATATATTTGGGATGTTATATTTAGAATAAAGGAAGTACACTGACAGAAACAGAGCCTCAGACATATAAGTGCAAGACACCAATCACCTGGGAATTGGCAGACAAAGGAATCCAGGCTCCATTTTTTCAGGAATGACAAGTCCCTTTAATGTAAACAGCCTTTAAATCTTGACTCCAACGGATTAAAAAAGTCATCCAAACTAAGACAAATGGAGAGGGGGACAGATAAGGCTGTTTTAGTGGAAATCTGCATCAGACAGAATAGCTTACAAATGTTAATGCATACTTCTAAACTTTTAAGAGGCAGAAAGGAAAAAAAAGTGTAATATGGCATGATGGTGCATGAAGTTGACTGTCTGGAAATGTTGCCAGACCTGAAAAAGAAGCAAAATCACCAATTATTACAATCATTCCAAATTTAATACAAAGTCAGAAAAGAAAACACTTAGAAATGATTGATTTCTCAGCCTACCTTAATGTCTTTGGACATCAATATATTGTTTGATGATACCAATGTTTGCCTTTTGTTCCTCTCATAGCTCTATAGATGTTAACTTGCAGGCAGCCTCGCTGGAACAAGAACATAATAGCATATAGGATTTTGGCTATACTGAGCACTGGATAATTTTGACGACTTATAAAATCCTTTAGCCTTTAGAAGTGTTTTATTTTCAAGCTCCACTATAATTAGTTACAAAGGTTATTTGAGTGAGACGTGAGGCGAGGCTGGAGTGTTGTTGTTAAATGAAATCAATTTCACCTCCTTTTTCTCTTGCTGTAATATTTTCCTTTAAATCTATAGTGAAGAAACAGACTATTTCAGACAGTCATTTACCAGCAATGACTTGTTCAGTAGTTTCAACATCGCATTCAGGAACAATGAAGGGATTCATTTCATACCAGCTTTTGGTTGAATAGTTCTCTATGTGTCTCAGGCTGTGTCTCCAACTACATTAGACATTCCAAGCATGGCCAGCTCCTTCAGTTTGAAGGAAGGCACAGTTGACCTACATAAACTTCTCAGGCTTTAACTGAATTTTGAGCAAAGGCAACAGATCCCACCAGCTCTGTTCAGACTCTCAGATCTGAACAACCTCATATATTACTGATACTCCACCGTTTGCAAGATTAAAAGAAGAGGGATGTACCTCCAGAAAACCTGGTCTGGTTTTATAGTTCATGAATTCTAAAACAAAGGTCTCAAGAAGGAACCTCAGTGTATCCCATGCTCTTAAGTGGGGAGGGTGGAAGAAGCATCCCAGAAGAAAAGAAACAGAGTTGAGGTTTAAGAACTGTGCCAAAGAATTGAAATTTACTCGCGGATGACACAGACATGGTATTAGCTATTAATGGAGAAAAGGAGTCCTCATCCACTTGCTCCCCTCTGACACACAATTCATGAATGTAACAAGTATTCATACTCCAGATTCTGAAATGATTATGCTTTTCTGTTCATTCGCTTGAGTGAAACTTGACATATACAAAAAGACCTGAGGTGGATTTGTGTGAACATTTCATGCACGTATACAGACAATGAGCAAATAACAGAAAAAAATTTAAAGCTGAAAAATATTCCTTTAACAATCGCTTAAGTCCCGACTAGAAAAGATAGCTGCTGCAAGCATATCAGTGATTAGTCTCTTGACCTTTCTTAAACTTGAAGTCATCAGCTATTGTTCGTCACTGATAATAATAATAACCTTTATTTTATGAGGTGACTGACAGACGATCCTTAGAGACCACAGCCTTTCACAAGAGCAACCTGCTTAAAAAAGAAGTCATATTTAGTAGGCTCAATACAGTGAAATTAATTCAGATTTTTTATATCAAATATTAGATACATGAAACAACGTCTATGCAAAAGAAAAAAAAAGAAAAAAGAAGAAAAGAACATTCAAATGACTTTCAAAGGAAGAAGTTGTAGCAGAAGTTTGGGTAGAAGAATGGCAGAGTATTACAATTTATTTCCCCTTTATCCCAATTTGTTTTTCAGTAAGAAGGTAGAAAATTTCTCAAAATGTTCCTTTTTTTTCATTTTGAAGGGCTAAGAGGAGGGGAATCCAAGACTGTATGAACTGTCACAGGGCTATCTTTGACAACGGCCAGTCCTGAATCCTCAGATATGAACACTATTATACTTCATTTAAGAGGAGGGGTATCTTCCTAATCACAGCCAGCAATCGTCTTGTGACCTGAAGCTGCAGTGGCTGCCCTCTTCACATTTTCATTCTTCCAAGAGTAATTGCATATGCTACTCCAGACCAGACTTGAATGAAAAACCCTTTCAGGAAAACCCCAGGAGGTGGAGCCAATAATAGGGTAGGTGGCTCTCATTCCTCAGAGTCATTATTGAACCAATTGGACAGTACAGTGTGAGGGGTCACAATGAGCAGTGCACTCTTCTGAATGAATTGAAAAGCCAAAGCCCTGAATAACTCTGGGTGTTAGACAGACTTTTTTTTCAAGAGTGAAGACCTTGCTCCATCAAGACCTAACCTTAATATTGTACTTTGTCTCCTGTTCAGTCAGTCCCTTAGCCTGTGTTAGTGGTATATAGGAGGTCTATGTGTGCTCCTGTACAGTTCTCCTTCCTCACTGGAAGGAGCAGCAATTCACCAGTGAGATTTTCATTTCCCAGAAGAATTTAATCCAAACTGTTAAAAAACTGCTATCAGAGTTTTCATGGAGGGGTGCAGAGTATTTGTCCTTAAACTCTGTGTGCTTTCCATGTTGACTGCATTTACCACTGTTACCTGAAGAACAGAAGAGCCAGTATGAATACTGGGAAGGTCAGGAATTGTTTAGAGACTCATCTGAAGAAATATTTCCTTTTCCTAGCAATAACAGTATCTCAGGCAAAATGTTTTGAATTATGTGAAGCCAGGAAGAAGCTAAAATGAAGTTATTAGCTCTTGATGTTTTCTTAGATATTATTCAATCATCATGAAACTTTAATTGAGCAAAGATAAAGCCATAAAGGGATAGAAGAACCTGACAAATAAATCCCATGGGAATTCACCATATTTGAAAATCTCAGCCTAAATTTTCAGTTTGGATTTGGGGTTGGGGGAAAATATCTACCAGCTGAAAGGGCTCAACATGAGATAGCCACATCTGGGTAGTATGAAATATTAATATATGTGACTACTATAAAAATTGCAGCACTGTAATCCTAAATCCACCAACCTGGAGGAAGATTCAACAGTCAAATGTCCCATATCATGTGGCTTATGTCAGTCTCCTTTGACTATGACAGCTAAGGTGGCCACTGGACAGATCATCACCACTCAGGGGCTTCTGTCCCCTGTTGTTGGTGTCCTATTTCCCTTGTGTGCAAAGATGGAGGCATTCTTTTTCTTGGAGGACGTTTTGAGAGCTACTGATGAATGCAGTAGACAATTTTGTTGTTGCTGTTGATGTGGTTTTGACTACAATCTGAACAAGAAACACTTTTCATTCATGTGTAATTTACTTTGAAAAGTCAGCCTCTGTTTCTAGTTATGGATGATACGATAATATCAGACATCCAGACTGTAACATTTTTACTGTAGAGAAAAATCCATTTAAAAATTCATTTATAATGTTGCTAAAATATAGTACTCTTTTTTTTCCCCAGCTCCTAAGCTTTGAATACACATGGGGACTTCAGAGATCAGATCTAAATTGAGTGGATCAGCAAAACGTGACAGCGTCAATGAAGTTATGTGGGTTTACATTATCTAAGAGTATGGCCCAAAGTGATAAGGACTGGCAGGAGAAAAACTCCATATATTATCTCCCCCTTGAAACACATGTTTTTTAAACTTCTGTAAAATATTATTATTTCTGCTAAATATGTAATATATGAAGGATACGTCAACTTTTCATGCTTGTATAAAGATTATGCAGCTTTAAATGCCTTTGCCAGTCAGACTTAATCTACTCAGCCCAAAGACAAGCTGTAACAGTTTTATAATATACAGCACATTTTTGTGTTTCTCTGTGTGTGTATTTGTACGTATGTGAACAAGAGAGAAATGCACTTACAACTGTGGAAAACCACTAATTAAGCAAATTAAAGCACTTTTTTTTCATCAAAACCTCAGATATTCTCTTTCTGCCTTTTATTGTTTATTGGAAACAGTCCTTTCTCTGACACTACCCACAATGGTTTTTGCAAATTTTGTGGCTTATGTTGACTGTTTTGCAATTTATACTAGTGTGTAAAATATTCCCAGCACATACACTTAATCAAAACAAGCCCAATTAAGCTCAGTACTCCAGATTCCACCTCATTAGCTTTCTGTTCCTAAAATATAACAGATGTGATTGCTGCGGGCCATGAGTTAAAGATGAATTTTTCAGCTAAGCACTTGCAATACAACCTAAAGTTATATGAAGGTTTAATTATTACTTTCATTTTCATGGCTAACTGTAAAAGCTCATTTTTCACTTAATAGCAATGGTATTCCACTCCTGCATTTTACCTATTGTTACAGGGAAAAGTATCTAAGGGAGAAGAAGGGAGAGGTCAGGGGTCTTTTTTTTTACTCTTGGCCTCACATATTGAATGCGTGACTTCACAAACTTGCAGGGCTTTTACCCATTCTAAACTACTGGAAATCAGAAAGGAGTCAGGATCTCTGCTTTCAGAATATCACTTCTGCCTACAACCTCTGTGTGACTGTGTGAATGATATTGCAGCATGTTTACTTGGCATACTTCAAAAAGATAGAATGGCTTAGCATGCAGCAATAGATGTCTAGTGCTCCCCTCAAGTAATTCTTGGTATTTCTTAGCTGTATTTTAACTGTTTAGAACTACTAGGTTCTATATAATATCCAATATAAGGAAAAATATTATCCCTTTTCAGTAGTCAAAAGGCCAAAGAGGATTACTACAAGACTGACAGCAGGGATATGAAGGAAAACTCTGCCAACTGTCAGTAGCTGTATTTCTTTGTCAATACCCCAGTGTCAAGTTGCTGAATGTCTTCCACACTTTGTCTTTGTTATGGGAACTCAAGCATCTGGTGGATCAAAAATAATCTAGCCAAACCAAAGCATATCCAAGAATAATCCAGATGGGACAGTCTGACTTGTCCGTGGCACAATTCACTATAGAGGTTTCCAAATGAGCTTTCAGCTTCCAATAAATTAAACTTCTTTACAGATTCTCAACTGATGCATAACTGACACCATCCTCTCCTCTGATTTCCCAGAATACTTGAGAGTCTTGTAGGTAAGATCCACTTTCTCAAGCTGTTCAGTTTTTCAGCTACACTGAGTGAGCCAAGAAGACAATGGTCCCAGGCCCCGTGCAGAACAAGATCCTGGTCCAGTGAAGCCAACTGTGCATAAAATTGCGCACATAATACACATTCAATATTGCAAAAATGAACATAAACCAGTTGCATTAATATCAATATCAATAGCAATACCACAGGCCCTAAAGAGGCCTTTAGGTAACTTTTTTTTACATAAATTATTACATAAGGTACAACACAGGACTAATGATCAAAATTATGCAAACGACCCAATTCACTACTCTTCCCACATTTCTGTAGGATGATTTTTTTTAAAGTGTGTGGTTGTTCTCTCAGCAGGGTGGGTATCTGAGATAGCCTAATTGAAGTCAATGGAGATACACATTGACATAAAACTAGTGTACTTAATAGGAGCTTAATGCTCACAAAAAATGATAAGCCAAGATTTGTCTTGAAAGACTTTCTCATGGCTGAGATCTCCTCTGGTTTGTACATTCCTGCTGCATTATTCTTTCTTTTCTTCTCTTCAAAAGATTCATCAAAGAAAAAAAAAAAAAAAAAAAAAAAAAGGCATGTTCTCTTTGTGGTTTACACTTAAGACACAGCTTTTCTGTTTGTTAAAATGTAGAAGGTGATAAATAATGAAAATTTCTAGTGATTAGTCCCTAAGGTCTTTATTTATGGATCCCTGGCACAAATACACTGCAGATAATAGCCCAATTTAATATTTATGATGTGCTAGGTTCTCTAAATTTATAAATTTGGCAATTATCATGGGATTTATCCCTTATTTATCTCCTTTTGACTTTTAATTAGTAGGATTGCCATTTAATCATTAACAATCTTCTCTTCCAAAAAACACCCTACCTGCTAATTCCTTGATGAATGTGTCCCCATTGTGTCACTATTCTCATTAGAAGATCTTTCTTAGTTGTTCCATTGACAAGCTTTCATTTAAAAATACTAGGTCTGCAGTTATCTTGAAGTGACATATCACTGACTGGACATATCACCCTGCAACCACTATACTGTTATGTACCTGTCAGTCCTCAGCAGACCAGGCTTTAGAGCACTCACTAAGGTGACCAATGGCCCCTCAAATCATAGCACCCTTTTCAAAAAAACAAAGAAAAACACTATGTGCGTGGGATTGGATAGGGGAGTACAAAGTCTGGCACAGTCTTTTTAATTAAACATAATAATACTGAGTGTAAAGATTATGCCTCTTTCTTTGACAGTATAAAACAGTGGCACAGAAATTATACCTTGTTAAAAAGTTCTAACATTAATCAAGTCGCTTCCATGGAGAGATGAAACTACAAGCTCTAACATGTTAACATTCAGCAATGTGTTACTAATAGCATCATTAACACATACTATATATAGCTGCATGGAGTGCCTTAGTCTGAGCTACTGTGCCAAGTCCCAGTTTGTCAAGTTGGGACACGGGAATGGCAAAATAATTTCCTTCATTCCACCACCTAATTAGGATGGAACTAAAAGCATGGAAGTTGAGAGCCTTAGCAGGTCTGCTGTGCCATTCCTCCAGGGTGGCTTTGTAGGGAATAGTAAAAATACTTAATATAGTCACTCTTGCATGTTAAATGATTGTTAGGGAAGTGGAAGTGGTACAGGTTGAATCAGTAAAGGGTGAACACTGCCATCATTGTGCAGAATTCACTCCTCCCTCTCCACCTTGTCTCTGCTCCCATGTTTGCCCATACTGCTATAAAAGAATTAATTTTTTTTTAAGACTGAGACTCTTGACATTTTCTTTAAAACCAAGCTACCTTCCTACAAGGTGCTGTTATCTGGTGTGTATTATACATCTTTGCCCTGAGAATGTGATGGGAGAATTAAGACCCATTCATCTGTTTAGGTTTCCTAGCAATTTCCATTATGAAGGAATCTTGTGGTCTTCCCATTTGAGGAACATTTTCTACACCCGTCTTAGCAGCAGCTCTTAGCAAAGCAATGAATGTGATGTCCAGCTTCTCACAAACTTGGCTCACTGGGTTATTTTTTAGCCTTACACTGATGTAATTATTCTATCCCAAAATCTGACCTGTAGAAATACATTTATAATACCCTTTGACCAACAGCATGTTACTCTACTACCTTCAGCAAGCCTGTAATTACAGCAGCACTTTTTAGCTAGGTCCCAAACCTGCATGCAAGCCCTTAGTGTGCTGGTGCTGGGAATTAGCTGCAAAATACCCTGTATCCAGTCAGGAAGAGAGAGAATCAGGTCTGCATAGTGACTGTGTAGTTCACTCTGGCACCATCAACCCTTTCATAAGCCATAACATGGTTGTTGCTCAGAATTCTGCCCCCAGTTAAGAAAATATTTGATCCATTTGCTTTCTGATATTATACCCTTAGTAGTGGCTTACTTGACAATGTGCTAAATTAATCTGGTTTCAAAAAAGCTGAGGTATATATATGTTAAATTATTCACCTAAACTCAATTTACAGTAAGATTCTTTCTTTTATATCCTCCTTATCCTGCGTATTTCATGTTGTTCAGTTCCAAGTGAATTTTTTTATTATCTATTTTATTAATGTAAGACTTGATTAATATTTGCAAAAGCAAAATTTTTTGAAGGATACTTCATTCTGTTAGTATGGTCTTTTCAGGCCACTGGCACATCACACAACAGCAGGGAGACTTGGCTCTTTTCCTTTGGTGTTGATTCTCTCATTTTGTTGTTTGAAGTTTTGTTGCTCCTCCCACATACTCATTTATTCCCCCATTTCTAAATATGCATTTTTCTGGTTTGAATCCAATAAAATCAGAACAAAAATTAAATCTTAGTAAATAATATTTATAGGCTAAACTTAAGAAGGGAAGGTAAATGCTCAGTACCTTTTTTGATGCTTCAGCTCCCGTAAGATTTTCTGGTTAGTTTTGATGGTATCATTTCTCAGTGCAGTAGCTGATTAAGAGTCACTGGCAACATAATTTCCTGGAGTCATGAAACTGGAAGGTTTGCAACAGAGTAGTGTATTTTGAAACAGCAGCCATTAATGCCAAAGTCAGAGTTGGTAATATTTGAAAGCTTGTGGTCACCTATGTATCCTTAGGGATGTAAAAGAGAAAAAGAGATTTTCTGTAAATCCACTCCTAATTTGTGATGCTTATCATCAAAAAACATATGGCCAGATCAAAAGGACAGATCCTAAGCTGGTGCAAATTGGCCAAGAAGCACTGTCAGCAGGGATACTGGATTTATAACAGCTGAGTATTTGGCCTATTTGTAGTTTAGTATAAGAGTTATCTGACTGACAGTATAGAAGTTATAACAAAAAATGCCAAGTAATAGTCTTTCAGAAAATCACACATTTTTCAGAATCTGAAAATTCACAAATTTGTTAGTGTCTTTGTTAGTGTTTTTTAGTTTAGATTTCATATTACTCATATTTTAGCTCTTTATAAAAATGAAATACACTTTATCTTCTTCTATAGACCAGATAAAATAAATTTAACTGTCATTAAGTCAAAGAGACTCATTCTGCTATAAAAGAGTAATCTGCCTCTCATTTTTTCAGACTTAAGTAGCATGAAAAGAAGCTGCATTTAAAAATAGGCCAGGCAATATTAAGAATATATTGTTGGGGACAATCTGGTAGTGGGAAAGAATTGCCTGACCCATCAGCTTTCCTTCCATCCTCAGCTGTTATAATTTTCCAGGTGCTGAGAACACACAATTTAGTAGTTCCAGTGTTGAAACTGGTTGTTTTGGTTTTAGCCATAACTGTAATGCGTATATGTATATGTATATGTATATGTATATGTATATGTATATGTATATGTATATGTGTGTACATATGAACACGTATATATGTATGTGTATATATATATTTGTATCCATGAGATTTACATTATAGACAGACAAAAGCAACTAGAGGGTGGATTCTAACTAGCAATTAGAGTTATTGGTTGCACAGGAGGAGGTAACCTGTTGGATGTACTTTGATGTGAAATAAAAGACTTGCAGGAAGAGAATGCAGATGATATGATTGTGGTATAACAGGAAAGAGACTGGAAATGGTAGGAATGGAGAATAGAGCTGCTTTTGGTACTGCAAAGCACTTGCAGGTGTTTGGATTAAGAAAGTGTCATTTTGACATTGTGGAAACTGAATAGGAAAAGTGACTCATACTACTAACCTCTGAATATGTTGATCAAATAAGCCATAATTATTGCTGGAAAAGAATGACATAAAAAGGAATTGAAAATAACGATTTCCTGTAAGAAAGAGAAAGCAAACAAAGTATAACAGAGTCACAAATTTGGATTATCTTCAGCACAGAAGAAGCAGCAAGAAATAAAAAAGTCGGACAGTGAAAGACATCACAGACTGGATCCAATTTAATGCTTAAATGCCTAAAAGCTTCAGTAATGCAACACCCAGAGCTAATGACATGGGTCTGTGACATCTAACACTTCTGGTGGGCATGCAGGTACCCACTGCAGTGAATAAGGGCTTTCAGGAACCTCAAAATAATGACCTCTGTACAGAGGCAACACAAAGACACTCATTCACCAGCCAGTTGGAAAATATCAGTTTCTGCTCCCAGGGCCAATCCTGTGACAAAATAGAGTGATGATTGGACATAAAAACGTTCCATAAATCACCCTTGTTTCTCTGAGGTAACACTACTCAGCACTCAGGTGCAAAGTTACACCACTACGCTCTTTCCCTTCTCAGACCAGGGACCCTTGCAATCATTTATACACACAGACACATCTTCAAAGAGGAAAACAGAGCAAAAACTTCTTCACTTTTTTATGAACATAAAACATTTCACAGGTAATACCCTTCATCAAGAGAAAAAGAAATTGAACCTGGGTCACCTTACTTTAAAACATTTACTCATACTGACTGAATGTTTTAAAAATACCAGGCTACTACCCAGCAGCAGATGGAGCAGTGATCTGATTACAGGGGCTGGTCAGCAGTGGCAGCACTTCTATTGCTTAAACAGAAACCTGCACACCTGGATGAACATCTGGAAATACTGAGCAAATGTACCAAACCATCTAATTCAAAGATGTGTTATTGAAGGAAACTCAGATCTCTGAAACATCAATTCTTTCCATACAATTTATAAAAAATATTAACACCTGTAATTCCACTTTGTGCAGGCCCCAGCCCTTTCAGAAGGTGTATAGAAGTGCTCTGACAGCTGGCAGCTGATGCATAGACATGTTCAGAAGAGACAGGCTGACAAAAATTCAGTTTCTGATACACTCCATCTTGCCTACATGTGCACAAATGTAAGTACTTCAGATTTGCTGACCTCCAGCATACTGGGAATACAAAGGACCCAAACTGAAGTGTCTGGAGTTTAGGAGCCTTTACAGACAGGAAGCAGCCAAGCATGAGAAGCAGGGGTACCCTGTAGCTTCTCTCCTGATGACCCATTTGGCACACTGCTGAGCCTCTCAAATGCAGAGAAGAGCTGAGGAAATGAGGACGAGCAAGAAGTTTTGGTGAAGCCCTTTCTATCTCCTTCCAGTTTTCCCCTTCTCATCATCCTGTGCAGCTACAGACACACTCCAATATTGAAAAAGAAACATAAAGTTACTCAGGCTGTGTTTTTTTTCTCAGATAGTGATGCCCTGGAAAAAGCTAGCAGGACAAATAGAAGGATCTTTGAGGCTGGAACTCCTCTGGAGTCACTCAGTCTCTTTGACTGACCACACTGACCTGCTGGCTAAAACCTACAGCACAGCTCCCATTCTTACCAGAGAGTTGCCTGAAGGAATATAGATAGCGGGTAAATACAATTTAGTTTCGATTTAAAAGAGGAAGAAGAAAAATAATTATCTGTGCTTACCTGAATCAATATAGATACTCAGGATATGATTTCACGGCAAAGTAGCTTCATCAGCTACTTCTGCTAAAGGTTAATTAAGATTGTATTTGTCAATATACAAATATGGGTATGCACATTTCTGGGGATTCTCGCCAACAGTAAGATTCCATATGCTATTAAGTATTACTGAAATGGTGCTTTGGAATGTTTGGGTGTACATTTCTTAACTTCTATTTCCACTTTGTGCTAGAAAGTGTGATGATCTATGAATCAAGGTCACATGTAATCTAAAAACATTGTGAGAGAATCTCAGTCTAACATTCACAGACATAAACCCACTTGTCTCTAATTAATCCTAAGAATCATGGTTTGAAGGATTTCAGAACCTTTATAATATAGGGCTTAATATAAAAATAAGAATTTTTTGATGAAGTTGTACATATGGCAGGATAAACACAATGTGTTTTTTGTCTAAAAACACATTTGTATTTGCACCTTTTTTGTCTAAAAAGGTAGTATTTCCCATTCTTATTTCTGAAATAAAACTCAAATATGGGAATGATGAGGCCCAAAAATTAATTGATAGGTGAATATTAGTTTCTACATTAATATTTGAGGTGCTTCTGAATTTTCTTTAGGAGTCAATCAACCTATTGTTAATAGAAAAATATACAGAGAAACAGTATATACAGAATATACCACATAAACAATTTTGTCATCCTTACCTTCTCTATTTGCAGGTACAGAAAGTAGAGAAACTCAACTCTTCAATATATACACAAAATGAAAACAGCTTGAGTTTTATTTCACCTAGGAAAATGGAATGATCTGTTCTTTCTATTTATTTTTATGAAGTGCAGAATGCTAAGACCTTATTTTTAACCTTATGACATAATAAATCCATAAAGGATATGCAATGAAATAAATGGAACACAAATGTACAGTAAAAATTGTGAAAGTGAATACTTTTCACAGCATGCTGTCATCCCTTGGAATTAACTCTAGCAGGAGATTATTAAGTCAAATATGAAAGATTTTTAAAGGGCTGGGTAATTTTTTGAGTAATAACAAAAATATGAATGTTAAAGTAATCTATTGTTATGCTTCTGAGGGTAAATTTATAGCTGCAGGGGTCAAGAAGATATTCTCTTCTCTGCCTTTCTTTTCACACAACTAGCTAAGTTCATTAAGAGCTTTTCTTCAACCTGCCCTCAAGCACCAGACATTGGTCACTTCTGAAGGCAGCAAAAATGCGAGGTTCAAGAAATGAGAAGGAATACAAAACTTGTCTGATTCAGTACAATAAATCCCATACTCCTTCTCATCATCTTTATCTGAACATGTTTTACCTCCAGCACCAAAGGAGATTGTTTCTTGTCTTCACCATCTCCATGGATGCAGCATAGGTACTTGTAAGCTTGCTGTTCCAAGTCCCTCAGCATTTTAATTCTCACATCTCATTCACACTTTCATCTGGGAATTTAGCTCATCTTTTATTCACCTAGTAGTTTCCATGAATTTCCCAAACTTAGGCTCTGAGAGATGATGAAACAGGGAAGGAAAAAAGAATGGAACAAAACAAAATCTTCTTGATTCAATTTTCTTCTCCTATCACCATCAACGTTCCCCAAGATGAGGGGAATAAAAGCTCTGTGATGCTATTCTCACTCTGCTTTTGAGATCTTCTTAGTGACCTGTAGCAATATCAGGTGGAGATGAGCAGGAACAAATCTGTATCCAGTGTAAAATTCTTTGACACAATTCCTCTTTCAACTGAGGTTGCATTGGCCTCAATAGCTGTTTCATGATACATTTTTGAGACATTTAAAAAAAATTGGACTTTCTTTATAAATGTTTCACATTAAATTTCTGTGAATACTTTAAAGGGAATTAGGAAATTGCTTTTAATGAAGCAAATAAACCATTTAACCACTTTTGAAGAGTAATCTGATATAACTTTTATCTTTGTGTATGGCCCACCACAATCTCATTGTGGGGTTTATGGTTTCATATTATTGATCCTGAGATTTTTGTAACCTACTGTGCCTCAAGGACTCGTTAAAAAGTAATGATGCAAAGCACAAGAACAAAATAATTGCCAGGAATTTTTTATTGTCATTCCTATTATAAATTTCTAAACTCACATTAAAACATTGCCATAATCTGTACAAACACCACCTAAATTTAAATAATAATAATAATAATAATTTTAATGTAATAATTGGTCCTTTTAAAAACTTCTTTTAATGAAGTAAGTAATCCAAAGGTTACATTCTATCCATGTAGGTTGCATTTAGTAAAGGCTTGTGTAGAACTCTTGTGACAAAGAACACTATCCAGCTTGACTGCTCTGGGAACTACAACAGACCTACCAAGAGGGAGATAAATGAGACATCAGAATAATTAGGAAATAAAATCTACCATTACAAGAGCTACTGAAAAGTATTAAATTCTTCAAAGCATATCCAGTATAGAAGAAACAGGCATTGAAACTACCCTAGGCACACCTCTGTCACCTCATCATCCATTTCTTGAACATTATTCTACCTTTCTGTGTCTGTGTTAAGTATCATTTCCAAACTGCCAGAGGTCACTGTGCTCTGACCAGGAATGCCTCTACTGGAAAAGTTGGCAACAGGAGCAGTGCTTTTATGGTGGTTCTGAAAGAATACCGCTGCAGTTCTTTCTAGATCAGTAAATAAAATATATTCATCAAAAGCTGGACCAGTATTAATTTTTAGGATGGAGCAATAATGCAGTTCTGACACAAAACTCCAATAACCACATCTATTGCATAGTTTCCATTTCAGAGGTGATTTGGTGTACATGAGCAAGTGTTCTAGCTGAGGAAACAGAAGTGGAAGATCACTTTCAGGTGCATGAAAGATACATTTCAACCCCTGATGAACACATGAAGTCCCAAACACTGATCCTTCAGACAGATTTGAACCAAAGTTTGTGAATATTTTGTCCAGTCTTACATTAAATGTAATCCAGTGTTTCTATATTGTAAAATCATTGAATGGCTTGGGTTGGAAGAGACTTAAAGATCATCCAGTTCCAATCCCCCTGCCACAGGCAGAGACACCTTCTACAGGTTGTTCAAAGGTTGTTTGAACAGGTTGTTCAAAGCTGCTTCCAGCCTGGCCTTGAACACTTTCAGGGTTGGGGCATCCACAGTTTCTCTGCTGGAACCATATGATCCACATGTGGTTTTAGTTGCTTTCATCCAGTGACCTTCTTTTGTACTACACTACTTGCTAAAATAGACATAGGCAACATCATTTTAATGCCCTGTTCTTCAGTCTCCCATATCTCCAGGAGAAAGGAACAGCAGGGGTGTGAATTCATAATTCAGCAAAAAAATTCAGTAGAAACACTCATCTTCCCTTCCCTTCCCAGCCACAGACCCAATTTGTTCATTCTCAAGCATCCAAACAAATACGAAGAGGCTCATTGCTTGTTAAACTTAACTGCATCTTTAATAAAAGAATAAAAATTGAGATTATACAAGTTGCAGCATTGTGGTCTACTCATATATCATCGGGGGACTGTCTGAAACAGCCTTGCTAATATTTTTGCTGTAATTGTATTTCATATGTTTTCAATATGTTTTATTGTCTATTACAAAAGAAGAAAAAAAAGTTTCTGTAAATTTATTTCTCTGGTTATTTAACACTCAGTTTCAGTTCCTCTGAGGGTAACAAGTGTGTATTATCCCAAATCATCTGTTCAGCCTCCAAATGCAGTGCATGAGGTAATAGTAAAATACATGGAAAATATTGAGTGGTCAGGTGTCTAAATTAGGTAAGACAGAACCACAAGGAGAGAGAAAAGATGAATCCTAATGGTCATGACTTAAAAATAGTTCCAAGTCATGCACAGCAAGAACTTAACAAGAAGGTTCTTTACATAGCTGAGTCTCTTGATGAATAATGTGCCGGTAAAACCTATGAGACATATTGCCATTTATCCAGCCCTGGAACAAGCAGTCAAAGATCGTCTTGTATACAAATCCTAATCTTCTATAAGCCTTCTGAAATCTAGTGTAAGATAGAGCCTTTAGAGAAGATGGTCAAAGTGGGATTTTTATGTCAAATTGTTCAGTATCCCCTGAGTGAATTTACTCACGTGACAGGTTCTTAGAGGACTCTACATGGACCCACTGGCAAAGGTCCCAATGCGTTCAAATGAGGGACTCACAGATTTCACAAAACCTGAAAAAGTGGCTGATAGTGTCTAAAGAATTACTTTTCCTCAAAGGTTGCATGTACATAACCACACATATCTTCGAGAAACTGTGAAGGTTCTATATAATTTCCCACCAGATCATCTGTCCTGAAAAATCTGATTTCAGTGATGAGTTCAGAGTGATTGGATGTGGTCATGGTGCAGAGATCTCTTCTTTTAAGGCTGTAGATAGATTTCCGGGGTCACTAGATCTTTTGAGCCAGTCCTTATTTTGGAGACTCCCATGTCCTCAAAATTGGCAAAATTCTGACAAAATGGGAAATCCATGGGTCTCTCAAGAACACATGGATTTTTTCCTGCCATTATGGATGCTGATTTTATGGGCTGAATCTATTCCAGAGTGATGCACATTTCAGCTACAAAGTGAGACAGAGCTCAGATCCACTGTCTCTCACCTGAGGAAGGATTTTTATCACACACGTGCAACCATCAGTTTTGCTGAGGGGTATTTAGGAATTACCCCATTTTCTTTGTGAAGACCTCATTTCTTCATCTAATTGCATCTTAGAGAAATTACTGAGTTAGGAAGAAATTAGTGCTTAATACTATCATTTTTCAACTCTACCAAATCTAGCAGTTGTGATTTTTTCAGCCACTGAGTGAGAATATAAAGTAATGCAGTTTGAAGAGTACATTGAATTGCTATACTAATTATTACCATTATTATTGTTATGATATGTAAAAAATAAAAGAAAGATATACTGTTGGGGGAGGTTGTGTTTTTATTTTATAATTTTATAATTTAAAAAATTTTGAAGTAGTGAACTTTTTTGTTAATTCTTGTATTTGAATGATGGCCTTTTCCACTTACAAAAAGGAAAAAGGAACTTTCACATGGAACATGTTTTTAAATAAACAAGAAATTAGTTTCAAGACATTTACACTTGCTGCTCTGTGACATGAGAACTGCATGTTGTTATAGTGACACCTGGCAAATAAGGTGTTTAGAGAAGTAATGGAGTAACACAAAACCAGCAACTTTGGCAGGACTGATCTTACAACAAATTCTCTTTGAAGAATATTTCTTTTATTTGGTGAATCTGTAATGCCTAATTACGTATATAAAGCCCACAATACCAAACATTTTCTGCTTCCACATCATGATAGGTAAAAAATCATAATTGTACAGAAGTCCAGGACTGGAAAGGACCCACTGGCTTGGCAGAATACACCTGGAAGAATAATAGTCCCACTAATCTTAATAGAATTTTGCTGTATTGTCTCTATTATCACCATCAAACTTTAAAATAGTATAAAGAACTAAGAGAAAAGATGAGATAAAAAATCTGAAAATCATAATTAAAATTTAGGTGGGATAAAGATTATATGGAATGAGGCTTGAAAACTTCATGGCAAATGATCACCATTTTTATGAAAGGATAGGTTTGTATAATCAGATGCATTCTGTAGTGAATTCTCATCTTAACACGGTAATGCAAGGTGAAAAAAATCATTGCAATAAGAAGCTAAAGATTTCTAGATCTGAACATTTTCAAATATTCAGAAAGAGAAGCAAGGCATTTAACAAGAGATGTTCACTTTCCTTTTAAGACTCCCTGATTAAATGTGATTATTGCATGTTCTGAAGTAGTAGGAATAGAATTGTTGATTTCACATATTTTTCTTAGGTTCAACTAAAAAGTTAAAAGTATAAATAGAGAATATAGCTGAGCCAAACTACTTCTGCCTGGAATAATTTATTAAAGAAGAGACTTATCACAAACTTTCCCCCAATGTATGGTATTAGAGACTAATGTTTGAACTAATCTAATTAAAGTCAACTGGGGGATAATTGTATTACTCCAATTGTTTCTGAGACATATGCATTAGCAACAGAGAGTGTTTTGTTTTCACGACAACAGGACTATGATAATGACTTCAGACACAGAATGGAATTATGTCACAAGGGTGCTTTGGGAACAGCTTCTTCTGTGCAAGTTTGGTTAGAAGGAGCAGAGATGTCTTTTGCCTGCAAAGAGACACGTGATGCTGTAGGTGCATGTAAGGAGCCCACCCTGCTCTGTAGGTTTTTTGACGCTTGGCTACAGTAAAAGTAATTTTATTATGCATATATCATTCTTATTATTCTGCAATTTGTGTAAAACCCGTTCCCACACATTGAGCTTGGTACTTCACTCAGTGTTGTAAGGGTGGGGACCTCTGTCTGCTCTCTTTTTCCTATGCATGATCAATAACTAAAGGTAGATGAAAAAGTCCACTGTGATCCTTCCATAGTCTTCAAGTACTGAAGCATAAACAAGAGACTTAAAAGCAGGACAATGATATACCTCATCAGAGGGGGTGGGTGGCCTGTTGAGTAGATTGCCTCAGGATGTTCTGCATGAGGATGTGCTCCACCTGCACTGAGCAAAATGCCTGAACTTAATTTTCTTTGTTCCCTTTTGGTTTTTTTTTTCCTGAGTATTTTGGCTCTCCATTATCAATTCACGGTCTAGAAAAAAGTGAACTCAGTGCAAGATAGAAGGATTTCCTGTTCATTAATTACATGCTATTAACTTGAAAACTATGGCTGTGGCTTAGAAGGCAAATAGCTGTCCAGATTGCAACACTTAGGTTTCACAGTATGGCACAGATCTCATAAAGGTGCTTCAGGATAGTTTATAGAAAGTAGCACATCAGATGGTAAAGTTAATCTCCAAAACAACTCCCTTAGTGCTAACATAGGAACAGAAAAAGAATGTAAGGGTTCACATACTTTAGAAGCCAAAAAATGCAAAGAAAACCTCATTCTGGCTTCTACAGCTCCACATCCAGGTGTTGTGTATGAACTGAGTATTTCTAAGTTTCTTGAGAAAAAGGGGAAAAAAAAAAAGAGAATGGAAAAAGAGAAATGAAGTGTTAGGTATTTTTAAAAATGTAATACAGTGAAATGTACAACCGAAATGTTTTTAAAGAAATATTTTTAAATGTAAAAACAATATTTCCTTGAACAAGTTAAACCATGTATTTTAATTTCCTTTGGAGTTGTTTCCAGTGTTATCTAGGAAGATATGATTTTGACATAAAATTTCTCTGATGGTTGAAATTTTAAATGCAGTCCTTCTATGTGTATTCCCTGCTGTTTGACAAGGCTGAGGTCATACTGCAGACAGCTGTACGTTCTCTCTCAAGTACTTAGATGTCTGTTTTCACAATATGTCTAGGAACAGAGCATCTTTGAAATTACTGTGTCTATGTCAAAGTTCATTGAACTTGGTGGACAGGATAAAAAATTATGGACAAGCAGAAGGAAGGGAGAGATAGACATACAATGTGATGACTTAAATTTTGTTTCTCTAAGAATTCTCACTGGTTAGGTCAAAACAAAGGAAACAAAAAGCCATTAGCCTGCTAAAGATATCTGAGAAACAGAACTTTTACAAATCAAAGAATAACACAGGATTAACACTTTGAGGTTAATTTTAAGTGAATGGCATAAATTCAAGCCTGTTCATTTTTGTAATAGAAAGAAATAACATGTTTTAACAACATACCACTTTTGATGACTTTATAGCACAGATGGCAGGACTGCAGCTTGGGAACACCTACCATCACTGAGAGTTTGGCTTGAAGGGGTGAGACAATAACTTTTTCTGGGTTGATAGATTTCTGTTCTAAAGTCTGTTTCCTGACACACTTTCAGATGCTTCAGTGTTCATCTGTCTCTACTGATGACTCTGGTGTGCTTCAGAGAGAGGAATCTCCTAATCATAACTTGACCTACTGTATGGCATCTTTCTTCTTAAAGCACTGGTAAGGGTGGGGATGCAGTGGTTCTGATAAAGGCATTAAAGTAGAGGTAGATGATGCCATTGTTTTGGAGGTGCTTTGGCAAATTTACAGTACTCTTACTCCCTAATTGTGACACAGGCTAAACAGACTGTGGATGAAGCAAAGTAGAGAATATCTTTTTGCCCAGTAATTTTAATTATTTTACATATTTTTAAATTCCTTTTTTGAAGCAAATACGATTTATTAAAGCAGCTGTCTGAAAGTAGAATTTTATAGGAATGCTCATGGTCATGCACCACAATCTGGGTTTGAACTTTGCTTGGGCTGTAGGAGATCTAGGCTCAAATTTATGTTTCCCATTATAATGAAGCACCCTAGCTTTTTGAAATTGATAACAGATTTCCATATAATTCTCTCTATCATTATTTGTATCCAAAACACCACATTATATTTTACCTCTGATCACAAAATCTTCACAGAGCAAAACAGAACTGAGATGAGAAAGGAAATGTGGAATGATGATGAATATTTTAAATTACTGCATCTAGGTTTTGTGAAAACATCAGGCACTTTTCTGTAGTGTGGAGAGTTTAGTTTGAAACACTTGAAAAATGCATCAAGTACAATCCCTTTTTCTCTGTTAAAGCAATCAAACTGTTTAGACCACTGATAATGTATTTGTCTGTCTATGGCTGCCAACATGTACAGCTAGTCAAATAAGCCCTGACAAAATAAAGTTACACAGAAACACGCAATTCATTGAGCTCAACTGTCTCATTTCAAACATCTTGGGTTTAACTGACTGCAGAGATGGGTTTCCAGGGAACCTTTTTAATTCCTGGTAGATGTACCATAGGGACAGGAATCTCACAAACTGTGAAAAACTCAAATTGGATTCATACAGCTGCTAAAGTGCGAAGTCCTCTGCAACCAACCAGTGGAGATGACAGTCACATCATTTTAATGGCAGGGATTATTTGGAAAATTGACAGGAACACCAATTGCCCTAGAAAGCTACAGTATCTAAGAGCTAACTCTAGACAAATAGAGCAAAGATATGCTTTTGATTTAATGTGGATAGTAAAAAAACTATAACACTCACTTAAAATTTCCCATATCTAAAATCTCTACTTCTGAGCAAACCCTGCACTTAGATTTGACCTTGCTCCTTTCCCAGCCCTCCCTAACACACACTATGCCTGAGAGGAGCCATCCACACATATTCATGCAGAGATGTCCAAATGAGCCAAAGTTATCTGTGATGTTTCTATAATAATCAGTGCTTAAAACAGCTTGCATTTCCTTAGAGTTACACTCACCACTTCCCTGTCTTATCTCACCTTGATCAGAAGCATGACAAGGATCACACAGTCCATTCTAATGGAAATTTCCAAAGTATGGTCCATACAGAGGTCAGAAGGACAATGTTTATGAATTTGTTGTTAGTGTTGGTGCTCCAGCCTGGGCACATCCCCCACGGGCTGTGGGTGGATCTTTGCATCCCCCATGGATCCCTATGGGCTCTGGGTGGATCTCTGCATCCCCTGTGGATCCTCAAGGGCTGTGGATGGACCTCTGCATCCCTGTGGATCCCCACAGGCTGTGGGTGAATCTCTGCATCCCCCATGGATCCCCATGGGCTGCAGGGGCACAGCAGCTTCACCATGGTCTCACCACAGCCTGCAGAGGAATCTCGGCTCTGGCACCTGGAGCACCTCCTGCCCTCCTTCTCCTCTGACCTTGGTGTCTCTATGTTGTTTCCCTCACATGTTCTCACCTCCTCCTCTTCTCTGACTAGAAGCGAAACCTGGGACTTTGTTTTGATTTTCTTCTTAAATATGTCATCACAGAGGTGTTACCAACCTCTCTAATAGGCCCAGCTTTGGCCAGCAGCATGTCCATCCTTGGAACCATCAGGAACTGGCTCTGCTGGACATGGTGGAAGCTTCCATCAGCTGCTCACAGGAGGCACCTCTGTGGCCCCCACTACCAAAAAACAGGCTGTGCAAAACCAGCACCACAGATCTGAGCATAACCTTAAAGCTAAGTAAAGGAACAGTCCCAAAATTGTTGTTGCTCATCTGCTTATCCTCCCTCTGTTGAAGAGCTGCCATTGAGCTGGCCTGTACAAGTCCTAAACTGTGGAACTTTTGCTGACGGCTGATGGCTGCACTATCAAAGGAAACGAGAACACAAAAATTCATCATCGGTCAGAACTACCTGTTGCCAAAGCTCAGTGGGAAAATCCAGCCTTTAACCATATTGGGCACAAGAGTACAAGTCTCAAAGCATGCACAGAACTGGAAGTAGTGGTCTAGAAGTAAGAATTATAGTATACTTTCAAATTTGGAAAATATTAAGATGAAACAGGCTTAAGGTACCTCCAACAAAAAATAATATTGTGAAATGCAATAACATTAAAAAGACCCTGAAAATATGTCAGTTTTCCTAAAGTAGCTCAAGTATAGATCAAAATTTGGCTTATTCCTGTCCTTTTAATAGAATGGCATAGACCAGAAAGTCTGAGACACACAAGCAGAATGCAGCCAACACCATGCCAATTATGACAACGGACAATGTCCTCTTAATGAAAAAGCTCTTCTTATCATGTATCATAGTCCATAGCTGTATATTTAAAAGCATAAGCAACAACTAGTCATATTTTTTAAAATGTAAAACCAGTGTAGTTTTAAAAAAAGTCTGTTTCTCAGATATGAGTCAATTCAAATTAAAATACACATTCTCAAAATAAAAAATTGTAGAATCAGGTAATACTCATAAAATAGGGGAAATTAGTCTCTTTTTGTGTTTTTTATCCCCTCTGTTTGTGTCAATATGTTGTCTTTTATCTTATTCTTATATTTTTCATAGTAGAGACAGGTTTGCTTCTTTATTGATCCATATGAATTCAACATTGAGCACAATGGAGTTCCAGTCAACAATCAAAATTTTGAAGCGCTATGGTTAGAAAATTACATCTAGAATAATACATAAGGAGGCATCATTTATGAAAATGAAGTGAAGAGAGAATGAATAAGATAATTACATAATTGAAAAGCACCACTGAAGGATTGAATTTACAACTATTTGCTAATAATCTTAACAAATTTGCTCAGATTCCATCCACATAACATGCTAAGTAATGGTACAGCTTGAAGAATGGTAAAAGTAAAGACCATGTTCTCTGATTTTTTTTCATTTACACTGTAAGAAAATTGATAAATGTGATCATGTGTATCAGGACTTAGAAGAGAATAAATATATATATAAAAAACAAAACTGCTTTCTTTTACATAGTAAGAATATTGAACATAATTTGAATCCTTCAAGAATAAAGAAGGTGGGTAGAAAATTAACATAGAGCTGTGCAGATCTTCACTAAGTTGTGCAAAAACTATCTCATAGTGTATTATACAAGTAAATTAGTAGAATATTTGGACTGATATCTTGGTAAAATTGACTGCAAAGTTGCATGGAGATATATCTACTGCATATCTAACATATGAAATAAAATGCTGGATTAGCTAGCTATAGAGCTTTTCAACAGCTAATCTTCAACAGCACTTTGTCATGCTTCCTCTTTCCTAAATGCCCATTTCCCCTGACAGAAAAGCACAGATATAGAAAGGAGATTTAAGGACTAGAGAAAGGAGAATTACTTCAATTTTTTTTAAACATGTGACAATCTTATTAGTCTGTTAAATAATGTTTAAATCACATTTAATTTCATAAAGTATTGAAAAGAATTGCACGAATATTGCAGAGATGATAGCAGATAACTGGGTCCTTCCTGTACTAGGGTCAAAAAACTCCCTGCAGAGCAACAGGTTTCGGGCAGAGTGGAGAAGAGTAGAAGAAACAAGCAAAGAATTGAAGAAGCATGATGACAGCAAATTTGCAGATGACAGCAAGCTGAGATGTGAAGTTGTCACAACAGAAAGAAGCAATGCCATCCAGAGGACTTGGACAAGCTTGATAAGTGGGACTCACATGCACCTAAGGAGATTCAACAAGTCCAGGCAGCTGCACCCCAGTTGGGGCAGTCCCAGACATGAGTAGAGACTGAGTAATGAACTCGTTGAAATCAGCCCTGTGGAGAAGGATTTGAGAGATTCTGGTGGAGGAAAACCTGGGCATGACCTGGCTATGTGCAGTGGCAGACCAGAAGGCCAACTGCATCCTGGGCTGCATCAACAGCAGTGTGGCCAGCACATCAGGGGAGGGGATTCTGCTCCTCTGCCTTGCCCTTGTGAGACCCCACCTGGAGTTTTACATCCAACTCTGGAGCCCTCCAAAACAGGACAGACATGGATCTCTTAGAGCAGAGGCAGAGGAGGTCACAAAGGTGATCAGAGGGCTGTAGCACCTCTCCTATGAAGACAGTCTGAGAAAGTTCATCTGGGAGAACAGAAGACTGAGGACATCTCATCACTTAAAGGGAGTTTATGTAAAAGATGGAGAACAACTTTTTACAAAAGCAGATAGTGATAGGACAAGAGGGGCCAGCTTTAAACTAAAAGAAGAGACATTTAGGCTACAGGTTAGATGGAAATTCTTTACTGTGAGGGTGATGAGTCACTGGAGGAGGTAGTCAGAGAAGTCATGGCTGCACCATCCCTGGAAGTGCTCAAGGCCAAGTTGGACGTGACCCTGAGCAAACTGATCTAGTGGGTGGCATTCTTGCCCATGGTAAGGGGTTGGAAGTAGATGATCTCTAAGGTCCCTTCCCAAGTCATTCCATTATGTGTTTCTATGAATGTTAGCATTGTGCCAGGTAATAACGAGTTCATATGTGAAAGACTTCAGGAAAAGAAAAGTGAAATAAAAGGTCGAAGAGCTCTCTAGGTGTTCTGGGAGAGAAACATACAATAGAAGTAAATTATGTGAGGAGACAAGAGAACTGAGAAGACCTTGAGTACTATTCCAAAGAGTAAATCCTAGCAAGGGTACATTATTAGACCAAGAGCTAAAGAAAATTCAAGGGAGAAAGTGCAGAAAATAGGTTTAAGATTAAAAAAAAAAAAAAATGACGAGCTATAGCTTAGAGAAGTGAGGTTTTGTTGGGGTTTTTTTGTTGTTGTTGTTTTGTCTTGTTTTTACACAGACTTCTATTTACTCATGAGACACTGAAGCAGCACAGAGGATAAGCAAAGTGCAAGTCCAAAAGATGAAGTACGTAGTCAGTCATATTAAAGTGCTTGTAAACAAGCTGTCTGGGGAACAGTCTGAATACAACTCTAAAAATTTATCAGTGCAGTGTAAGACATAAAACTATAGAAAGGAGGAAAATGTAATTTTAGACAAGATGAGGCCTTCTAAGAGAACTAAACCATTAAAAGATTATGCTCTTTTTCAATCAATTTTTTAAAATATCTAAATAGGTTCATTTTTAAAAAAGAAGGGGAAAGTGCTTTATCTTAATTTTTTTTTTTTTACATGACACTATTGACTTTAAAAAAGAAGACTAATAAATATAGTCACTTATGTCAGAAACTTAAAAAGTCCTTTGGAATTGAAAGTGCATAATTATAATACCAATTCTTTGTGGTGCTTTGGCACTATGCAGGAATCACAGCTGCATTAGAGATATAGAAAGCTGGAATTGTCATAAGCCAGTGTCTTGCACTCAATCAGCATTGCCAGTCACTTGAAAATACTGGAAAAATAATTAATTAATTTTCCAAACTCATCAATGCTTTGGTCTAATTTAGACTCACACTAAGTTAATTTGTCTTGTGAAAATCTGTGTGGAATATAACTGTACTCTTACTTCTTCCAATTACAGTAATAATTAGGAAAAATCATGACCAGATGAAACTGTGAATGTAAGGACTTTATACAGATGTTTGTTACTTACTAGGTTTTCTGATATCATTGATAAAAGCAGTAGCAAGTACTTTAATATTTTTGAACAGGAAATATACAGCTGCAATTTTTATATCTGCTAACCGTAAGAATGTCACATCATGCTTTCTGTGAGTTCTGCTCACACACATTACCCCTCTAAGTATTGTACCCACTCTATATCTCCAGCACTGCTCAGAAGTGGAATGATTTTGTCCAGTGTGGTGGAAGACTGATTAAAATCACAGCCCTTATCAAAGCAGTAAAACATATCTCCAGATCTTTCTATTCCCTGTAGCTTTTGGCTTCCATTCCTATCTTCTACAGGGAAACTGTCTCACTCTAATTGCAGAACTAATAGTTAAAATTTGGAAACTTATCCCTGAATACCAATTGAATTCCTAGCTGCTCAAGCCATAGATTAGCTGCTACAGTCAGAGCCTGACTTTTTCATAAAAATTGGGGTAGAAAATTGGCAGAATAGGAGATAAGAAGAACATTTCCAGTCACAATTTTGTTCAAATGAAAACAAATACAGCAAAATTTTGTAAACAGTAAAAACACCCAAAAACTCCTTAGGTAATTAGGAATGAAGCAAGACATTCTGACCTCAAGAGCAGTTTCCCCAAGCAAACTGAGAATCAGCAGAATGTTTCCAACAAGTTATGAAATATTTTTATTCTATTTATCCTTAAAATGTCATAATGCAGATTCTTTGAAGGATGGAACACGAAGAAAATAAGTAATGTGTAAGAAGCGCAAACTATTTCCCAATCTTTTCCTATAAACTATTTCTGAAAATGTCACTACCATGCTGAGTCTACTAATAGGATCATTAGCTCATCAAATCAGGCTTAGAGTCTAAAACGGAGAAGTGAGACACACTCACAAAATATCTCTGAAGAAATAGCTAATTAGGTGGAAGATGACACGGTGTGGACTGTGAAAAAGGTCAAACTAAAAGTAAGGCTTATGGAGTTGAATCTTAACAACCAAAATATACTTTTGAAACATGAGGAAACAAGAATGCAATGGGCAGTCACAGCCGATAACCTCTCACATGTAAAGTGGTACCTGAAGAACCAGATATGAGACAACACGGGAATTCTCACCCTTGCCCAGTCTATCATACGTCTCTCCAGGGGTGCTCTTTTCCATGTTGGAGTTACCTGCCTGGCATAAAAACAACATCAAGCACTGTCTCTGAGGCCCTTTCCCAAACTTTATGATTTTGTGATAACTCTAGTTGCTGTCAAGTGGAGCTAAGAATAAAATCTTGAATTTCCTCATTGGAAACACAAGAAAAAAAATCAAAGAAACCGAAAAAGAAGAGGAAGGAAATTTGGGGTAGTTAAGAAAAAATGGACATTATACAATGGGACTGGGAAAGTACATACTGTCCTCAGGGTTAAAATTCTGGGCTAGAGTTAATCTTGCACTATCAACCTTACCCTGTTTCCAGTTGCAAATCATTTCAAATTTACACTGTATCTGTCTCTATACATATGTATATGCATAATACATTCAAGATAATAATACTGTCATTCACAGAATCATGAAAATATTTGTTAATGAAGAATGAAATAAAATATTCCAAACATAGGAATTATTTGAGTACAGATGAGATGGCAATTTCAATACAGATGAGATGTCATAGGAGATTCAAGGAGGCCTATTTTTACCCACCATAAAATGGGTAGATGGGGATAGGAACACAGCAGGAGGAAGGATTCATTTTCTTTTTAAAGCAAAGATGCAGAAGGTGTACAGGAAGTACTGGATTTTAATTGATTCCTCAAGGCTAAGATAAGGGAGTAGGTGAATGATGGTTGCTGATCTTACCCATTTGTGAGAAAGTCAAATTGTAAAGGTAAAGATAGGGGTAAAGATAGAAAGAGAAAGATAGAAAGACAAGGATGTCAGTAATACTAGTTTCCATGAATCATTGAAAAAAATGACAGAGACCTATGAGATGCTGAGACCAAAACGTGGACAGGAAGGTTCTTATGGGACATTTCCAAACTTCCAGAATTTAGGGAAGATATTTTTAAAATAAACATTATCTCATTTTATTCTTAGGTTTGTCAGACATTTGAGCAATATGGGTTGAGCAGGAATCCTAGAAGATAGAAGTTAAATTTTCACAGTCAAAAATGTGGACAATAAATTCTTAGAATTGCTAACTGAAGAGGGTAAAACTAATAAGTCAAAGCCTTATATGTTTGATTTTCACCTACCCATAAGATAAAAGAAGATCCCATGCTTAATTTAAACTAAATAAAGTCAAAAACAGCTGTAGAGAGCCTATTGCAACCTCAGACATTTCCTCACTTACATGAAAAAATGAGAAGAGACAGTAACATTGTGTGTATAAAAGAGCCAGAAACTACCAGAAAACTTCCAATTCAATCTTATGCTGACATTAACAAGAAGCAACAACCCAAGCAGACACGATAACAACCAGTTTATGATTGCACCTCTGTTGGAGCAGCTGGCAACAGAGCCACTGGTTAGTAGAGAAGCTGGAGAATGTCTAATGATTGAAAAAGGCACAAGCACAATACTCACACACTGTCACACAAGTGAAAAACTGACGGTAAATACAAAAAAGAATCTGCAAGGAGGAGTCAGGGCTTGCAAGCAGCAATTGACCTTGTCACCCAAAGTAGTCATAAGTACCTGTGGCAGGTCAGCTGAACTCCCAAGGTAAGCAGGAGATCTACATACATATAAATAACATCTGGCTAGATCAATATCATTGCAGGAACACTGGCAAAACACGCAGCTTAGTAATGCTGTCTGTACTCCTGGAAAGAGAAATCATCATCAAACTGATGTGCAATAAGTAGACTAATAACTGAATATCTCCAGAATAGGCACCTCTTTGTGAATTAATTGCATAGAATATATTTGCCAGACAGGAAGAGTACTTGTAAGAGTGCTTCATGAGACCTCATGGCAAAGCAGACTACTCAAAATGGCCTTCATACTAACCCACAAATATATATACCTTTCCTGAAAAGGTGACCTTAAATTTGGTCCTTTTTAAACTGTCTCAAACTCTACGAAAGCCTAAGAAAAAATACTTAAGCTTCCTAGAACACATTCAGTTGACCAAACACAGTAGTCTGGTGCCATCTGAGACTCTTGCAACAATACAATCAATGGAACCTAGACAGCTTTTTGGCTCACTCTGAAGAGGTGTAGGTCTTGATTCAGTTGGCCTCATATAAATATCTAACGTCATTTGAGGTACACTAGATTATATGGAACATCTCCTGGCTGCTCACAGATGCAGCAGAAAATCCAGGAGAGTTCCATGTCGTTTTAGAGCTCTGAGGGCTGGACAGGGCCTGGTGGAACATCTCAGGTACCAGAATATATCAGTTTGTGGGTAACCAAAGCAAACTTACTGAGCAGAAGAAACTTATAAATTAAAACTGAACTCTGAAAAACAGGAGTTCAAGTAGTTTGGTATAATTATATGTCCAAAACAGGTTGGAACCATCTAAATTACCTTTTGTAAATAATATCTGATCTATGCTATGTTTCAAAGCATGCCTGGGAATTATTCAGGGGAGGACTCTTGGAAATAAGCTAAAACTAGATGAAGGACAATTCAATACTGTGAATGATTAACATCCAATATGTGAGCCACTATCTTCTCCCAGTTTATTTTGCTCATATAGATGTATCTAGACGCAGTCAAATTTCTATATTCCAAGGGATACATCAACTATTTCTCTGTTAACTGTAACAGGAGGTTAGATATTAGTTGTCATGAAGATAGGCATACATACATAAACATACTTTGTGAAAAAATAGATTTAAATATCCTAATTAAAGCCCAATTTCACACCATAAATCATGTTATCCCCTCTTATAACAGTTTCTAGATGAATTATTGAAAGAAGAAAAAAGAAAAAGAAGCAGCAAGCAAAATGCATAATACATTTCCTCAATTTTGATAAGAAGATGGAACACTGATGGTCATGACTGCATGTCTTCATCAGGCAAAAATGCTTCTGAACAACCAAAGAAATGAAGTGCCTTTTTAGTTTGTTTGGTTTAGGATTTTTTTGTGGTTTATTGTTGTTGTTCTAGTGAAAATTATGAACTATTATCAGGTAGAATTTGACAATTTGGCAGATCATGTGACTTTGGGTGTCTCTCATCACTTAATACACAATTCATCAGAAAAGGAACTTCAGTCAGTTTTCCTTACACATGAAATACTAGAAGTGGAGCTGCTGCTTGAGTGTAATTGAAAAGAAAGATTTTCCAGTAATGTGGAAAAATTGATCTTTTCTTTGTTTAGCAGAGTTCAACACACAAACAAAAACAAGCAGACACTTTTGAAGGGAAAACTGATTGCACTTAAATCCAGAGTACAAACCTTCCAGCCAACATATACCAATAAAAACAGATTATATGAGTCAAAAAGATGCTTACAATAGCAATTTCCTTTTCTTAGTTTTCACTTAAGAAACTAACATCAAAGGAGTATTTGGAGTTCAAAAACCAACTTCAGCTGCCCATTGACTTTGACAGAGATTACAACATCATCCACTTCTCAATCACAGCAAGTGCTGACGATCTGAAAAGCACACAGCATTCCTTTGTGGTGTGAAGCCTATAGAAGAGTTTGATGATATAGAAGACTAATTGTTCTTGGAGATGATTCTTTATCCTTATCATGTAACAGTTTAGAAATGCTGAGGATGCAACACTGAAATTAAAATCACAGGTTTTGTAAAGCTTAAAAATCTGGAGCCTTTAGTTAATTTGGTGAATTCAGAGCCAGATCACAATTAAAATGTATTGGAGGATTAGTATATGATAAAACCCACAAAAGTAGCAGAGAGAAAAGAGATTTGAGCAGACTCATTTGTTCTAGAGACAGAACACAAAGCTATTCTTGGCAATTATATACATATTCAGTAAGCCACAATGAAGACAACAAATAATTCTTATTCAGGAAATCCAATTTTCATTGATAATGAATTAAAATGAAAAATATTGAGTACATGGCAGTAGCCTCATGAGTCTGCTGTTGCAGATGCTGTAGTCTCCAATGACCGCACAATTCTGCAGCTCTAGACCATGCATTTACAACATCCTGACATCATAAGAAAGAGGGACACTTAGGGGGAAAAAAAACTTATGCAAATCATTTAAAATATTTAATTTTATATCATCCCAGCCTAATAGTACCTCAAAGTACATATTTATGTTATTAAGACAATCCCTGTAAAAGTGAGACTCATCTTTCTAAAGTTCAGGTGTTTGAAGGCTGATTTTAAAATTAAAGTGTCTAAGCTCTATCTTGGAGAGATAAAAATTTATAGTAGATCATTTGTTCCAACTACTTTACAACGGGATGGGCTGACTTTTGATGGCGTTTAATTCTTATTTTTCACAATGAAGAGAAGCCTGATAACCTTCTTAGACTAGATGCCTAATATATAAATGTGTCCAGAAGATGAATTTCATTCTTCCATGTTTATAAAAGAAGATTAAAAACCTTAAGTTTTATGATGCATTTTCTTGTCTTTATTATGCAGAAAGAGCAAGCGTACTGTTTTCTTGAAAGCTGCTGCTCTTGGTGGTGCTGCCATATGCTCTCCAAGCATTACGCGGGTGTCTGGAACACTTGCCCAGGAACCGGGAAATCTGAGCTTAGTCAGACATATCAGGATAGTGTGGAAAACAACAGTTGTTCTGGATCTTTGAACCTTTCCCCTCAGACTTTAAACATAGTCTAAACCTCCAGAATTCATGGGCCCAGAAGAATAAGTAATTTTTCATCTTTTTCTTGGAACAGTTTTCTAAAGCAAAAACATATAACCTAGGCTTGGACATGGGGACCAGAACCTTCCATCTTTCTCTGATTTCACTGGTTGATGGATCACAAACAATAGAACTCTACATTTGTTTTCTCCTTTTAAAAGAAAACAAAGTTTTTAAAGATGGCTCTAGAAAACTTCAATAAAACATTTAGATGAGCAGTGCTAATATTTCAGGGAATGTGCATGTGTCTATGACAATAGAAAAGAGCTTCTTCAAGTGGTGAATCTCTGTTCAGACAGGTAGAGTGCACTGGGGTTATTGGGAAGCTTTCTGTTTGGTGAAGTGATATACAGTAATAACAAAGAGAAAAGTAATCTTATTTCTCTATTCTGAAAGTGTGAAAAGAAGGTGAAGAGCAAAATGTACATATTGCAGAAAGAAACAGAAGAAATTTATCACTTCAAGTGTACAACACACTCAGCTTTACTTTATATAGGTGAAGTACACCAATGTACACAATGTACACAATGTACACAAATGCAAACCATTTGGCTAAAATTAAAAAGCTTCAGTTAATTTTGTCAGGAAAACAAAAAAAGACCCTAAAGCAACAAAAACAACAAAAGAAAAAATCAACCAACCAACCAAAATCAACCAGAAAAACCCAACAACCAGAAATCACTCAGATTTAGACATTTATTGGCGAAACACTGCATACATAAAGAGAAGTCTATTAACCTGAAATGCATTTTCAAAGGGCAAAAAAAGAGTTCTTCCTGTTTTGGTGGCAGAGGCCACTTCCACTGACCTGAACTACTTAAGCCATGTTTAACATTCATCTGTGACTCCTCAGTTCTTACAAACCTTTAGCCATAGGTTGGATCCACCTGTAAATGTGGATTTTCATTGAAAAGGAATACAAAGAAATAAGTTTAATGTAGATAGAACAGCAAGGAACAATGGCACAGTTTTTGTTATTGTTCCTATTGAATATCACAAATTTCAGCAGTCAGAGAGAGATACCCTTCAAAAGTGGCTATGAGATTAATTCCATATGAGAGAAGAAGAGAGAAGAAGAAGTGGAAGGAGAAGGGGATGGGGAAGGAGGAGAAGGAGAAGGAGAAGGAGAAGGAGAAGGAGAAGGAGAAGGAGAAGGAGAAGGAGAAGGAGAAGGAGAAGGAGAAGGAGAAGGAGAAGGAGAAGGAGAAGGAGAAGGAGAAGGAGAAGGAGAAGGAGAAGGGAAAAAGAAAAGAGAAAGAAGAGAAAAGAGAAAAAAAGAGAAAAGAGAAAAGCGAGAAAGGAAAGAAAAGAGAAAAGAGAAGAGAGAAAAGAGAAAAGAAAGAAAAGAAGCCCTCTGCTTCTTCATCTTCTCAGGATTAGAAGCAATATCTTCAAGCTTGAAGGGAAAAAACCAGTTTAGATAGTATGACAAGTACAAGTTTAATTGTATAGCTATAGAATTTGCTAAAGAACAGAATGTAAAATGGCTTGCCTTTCATCAACAAAAGTTCCTGGAGGAATATTTCAATTAAAAAATCAATGAAAAGATTTTCTTAGTGTTTTTTTCCTTTGCCGAAAGCATATTAGCTGTGTCAAAATATCATTGAAGTTAAAACATGATAACTTTAAAAGTAACTTTTGAATCTATGTTTGCAAAAATTCTTAAGTCTTCAGTCCAGTGTAAGCAAATAAAAGCAGTAAAAAATCTAGAGTAACATTTGTGAATTCAGTGTGTTTTGGAAAGAGGGAGAGAACACAAAATAATATGGAATGTCTCAAATTACAGAAGAGTTACATTCAGGCTGAGTACCACATTTTAATTTGTTTAGTTAATTTAGTTGTAATTACCATATTAAAGTTCTTACCAAAATTTAGGAATCTTAATGGTAGAAATCCACTATTACAGTAATATAAAGGAAGAACCATATTACTCTTTTCATATCCACGAAGTCCTTGGCCTGGCAGAGCAAATGAGCAGCAGATGTTAAAGATAATTCTTGGGCAAAGTGACAAGGAATGAGTGTTCAAAATGTCTTTCTATAATTCAATTCACAAGCTGCAATTTACATATTCATTTAAATCTATGGTCATACCATGTACAGAATGTTGGGATAGCTAATTCTATTTAAGGGATCTTATAGTATCTTAACAAAACTGTGGTGTGAAAACAGCCTAGCCTGCACATGTCATTTCAAGATAAACACATTCCAAACCAGGAAATCAACATGTCAGATGAATTTAACTAAACAATTTAACAAAACCAAAGTATCTTTTTCAGTGTCAAAAGCAAATTATTTCTAGTTCCATATCCAACCAGCTAAATTTCCATCCATCTCAGTTTCTCAGAAGAGCAAATTAGTGTGAGAGGACAGGCCCTTGCACTGGAACTCGGTCATCAGTATAGAGGATAAATACCAAAATTATTTTAACTCAGGCTAACCAGCCCTCTCAAACAACAGGTGTATTTGAGAAGGCAGCCGGGGCCAGGAATCTCTCTCATTAGGCACACTGCATGTGGCCACCTTATTTCAGAGGCTAGGAGAGATTAGTAGAATGAATGTGTTGTAATTTTGCCATTTGGCTTTAAGGCCAGAAAGAAAACCTTGGCACTGTTTTGTAATTATAATAAACATAGCCACAAACCATAGAATTTTCTATTTATATTCCCACTGTTTTCACCACTACAAAAGTATCAGCCTCGACGACTTTTTAACAAAAGACTGTTCACTTCATTATGTCTATATAGAATATAGCTCCATGTTAGAGAAGTGGGGTTTGAAAGCTTTCAAGGAACCCTGATGAGTGAAAAGATATGGCATATGTCATATCTTCTTGATGTAAATATCCAGTTATTTCAGAAAAGAAAGAAATCTGTTATGAAAGTTATTTACACATCATAAATGGTGGGCATGAATCTGATCTAACCCACAGAAGGTTTTCATAGTAGACTCTCTTAAGAGACATAGTCAAGTGATTCAAGTGAAAAAGTACAAAAAGGTTGAATACATATATATATATATATATATGGGAAATTCAAAGCCAGTCTTAAAATTATAATATGGTTCCTCAGAGAGTAAATGACTCCATCTGTTCTGCCTTTTAAAGATACAAAGACTTAAGAGGTGATAGAAGAGTGTACCTCATTATATGGCCTGAGAATAACAATAAATATCCTTAGGTATTTTTGACTGAAATGGTAAAAAGCCACTAAATTGCCTTGATTTCCTCAGACCCCAAAAAAAAATACACTTGTATTTGTACATCATGGAAAAAAACTCTTGTGAGTATGCAAGCAGATTTTCCTCAAGATATGAATTTAAAGTTCACAGCTAAAGCAATTTGCAAGTTTTAATTAGTCTTTTCTGAGACAAATCAATGCATGAACTTCTGCTGGTAAGAGGAAATCCTTTTTTGATAGCACACATTTCTCCCCCTTACTTATTAACTTCAAGAGAGCAAAAGAGAGAACAAGACTCTAGGACGCAATTTCGTGTGAGTCCTGACTCTGAGACAAAAACTATGGCTAAAAATAGTGCTAGGCCACTGCAGACAAAATAGGGGGGAAAAAACAGCAAAAAAGCAACCAACAAACACCCACAAACAAAACAACCTAAAACCTAATAAAAACAAACAAAACCCTACACACACAAAACCAAACCAATCCAAAATAAACCAAAACAAAAAAAAACCAAAAACCCCCAAACAAAACAAAGAAACAAAAAAAACCCAAAACAAAAACCCCTAACAACCACAACCTCTTCTGCCCAAACAGCCAAACAAAAAACCTTCAAAATAATCACCTTATGATAAGATAAACAATAGCAGTACATAAAAAAAATGTGGTAACTGAAATTCATGAAAGTTTTTATAACAGAATATTGACTAAAGCCACAGAAGCACAGTGCCACTCAGAGAACCTGATGAAATCCTTGCCTCTGCCAAGAAAAGTGAAAAGATTTATTCAGGAGTTCTGGAGATGCTACTTATGCTTTTATATCCTGAGGAAGAAATCGGATTTCTTTCTAAATTTTAAATAAAATTTAGGTTTTTTATCGCCCAGAGTCCCCAAATCCATTTTCTGTAGCATTTTCTCAGTCTGTTCTCTCCCATCCCCTACTCATATGCTAGATCATTCTCATTTGAGAATAGCATCTTGCACTTGTTCCTACCAAATGGTACATTTTTTTTCTGAGAGAGTTCTCTCTCCTGTATTAAGATAATTTGGGGCTTTATTTGCATATCCCAATATAGTGACAGTCCCTTTGACCTCAGTTACTGACAGATTTAATACATCTACTCTTTATTCTAATGTTTATTCATAAAAATACTGATGTGTTCCACTCAAGCTATATCTTGGCAGGGACTATTTTGGTGCAACCTAATGTTCTGCATATGAACTGTTGAAAACTGTTCTTTATATTCAGCTTTCAAACATCTTTGCACCTATGCTGCACTAATATTATGCAAATGATGGTTCCATATCAAACTTTTAAGAATGCAGCATGAGAGAAAAGAAACCAAGACCAGTTCAAAAAATGAAGATATATGGCAATGGAATCATATGAAAATGCTAGCATGACTGCCTTTTCTTTTCCCATAAATTCTGTTACTCTGTTATGAAAAATTAAAACTAGATTGCTTTGATACAAATGACACTGGCTGTTATTCACCATTTTGTTATTATCCAAGTACTTACAAATTGTTTGATTATCCTTGTGCAGTATTTTCCTAGGAAATTAATAAAACTAATTGACTTATCTCCATTTCTACAGTTCTTCTTTATCTCCTTTTTAAACATAGGTATTCTATTTGTTTTTTTTCCAAGTCTTACAGGATCTAATAGAATTCCATGGGCTTCTACAACTAACTGCTCAGAGGTCTGAAATTCCATCACCATCTCCTTCGGTCATGTAATTATTGTCTCAGAAATGTAAACACAGAGTAAAGCCGTGTTAGATGAACTAAACTTTAGACAGACACCATGAACGCACAGCATTGTCTTCATGTAGAGAAAGGAAAGAGAAAGAATAAGAGCTTTTTCAGATTCCGGCATTTAGGTTATATCTTGAAGGATGTTTCAAGTGCATCCCTCAGACAATATACATGGAACTTTTTTTGCAATTTATAAATTACAAAGACAGTCAGAAGACTGACTGTTCCCACTATTTGGTATGATAGTGTAGGAAGATCCAGGAAAGAGCAACACTGTATGTTCTATCAAATGGATTGAAGGAACTTTTATACTAACTCAATAAGAAGAAAAGAGAAAGCCAGGAATTGAAAATATCCCTCGAGCCCGGCTGGAAAGTGGCTTCCAGCTGTTCCCAGCTAGCCCTGGCTCGGGATACTTCCAAACTCGGTTGGTGGCAGCAGGCAGACCGGCCACCACCCCCCCTGTGAGTCAGAGCTGCACGAGAGATGTCGGTGAGGCTTGACGAAGGTAGGAAGCGAGGAGGCTACTTTGTGGCTAGATGGTTTTTATTGTCACCTGCTGTAGGCAGGGGAGCCACACTTCTCTCTGAGCCTCTCTCAAGAGTGTCCCTGTGCCAGAGGCATGGTTACAGCTTATATGGGGTTGGGAGAAGGGGGTGGACACAAGAGGGAAAGCCAATCAGGGAAATGGGGATGTCACACAGACAGCGAATGGGAAACGAGGGGTGGGGGTTCCCCAGCCTGCTCCAATCTGGGACTGAGTCTCTCTGAACACTCTGGAAGAAGAGGAGAGGCTTCCCAGAGAGTGACAGGCTGTGGAGAACAAAGACAAGGGGAAACCAAATGGGAAGAAATACAGGGGGGAACTTGGGAGAAACCATTACAGAACAAATTAATATTAACAATAAATAAAAAGATAGAAAACACGCCACTATAAGGAATGTTGGACCTAACACCAACAACAAAATCTGCAAACTGGAACAGAGTTGCAATTTGTTTAACATACATTTGCCTGTGGAGTTGCAAGCAAGAGTTTCCCAAGTGAATTTTTATAAATATACACATATATATAGTTACATACATACTTTTACGTTTTTTAAATCATATTACTTATCTTCTAAATAACACAAGAAAATATGTTCAAGTTCATGAAGAAGAGAGATTAGAAAAACAGGCAAAGCCTTTAATGTAGACTCATTTTTGTTTAGTATTTTGAAGAGTGGAAACCTTGCAAATACTTGGAGTCCTGTTATTATTGTAATCTTATCCAGTAGATTTTCTACAATGTTAGAAGAATTTGAACTAAATTGCCTGAATCCTAATGAGATTGATTTTTCCATTGTATGACACTGAATATTTCCCAGTATGTAAGAAAAGTTCAAAATATGGTCTATGTGAATCTTTATGCAGATTATATTTAATGTCAATTTTTATTTGATTTCCAGAGGGGTTTTAGTATTAATTGTATTTTAAAATTAGAAATAAATATCACAATCATCAGAAGAAGACAGTTCAAATTAAACAAAACAAAGAATGCAATTAAAACATTTACAGTTCAATTTTTATGATACATAATTGTCATAGTCTTGCTAAAATGCTTGGGATAACTAAAGAGACATCCTTAAGAATAAAGGTCATTAAGGAAGCCAGTATATTTTTGAGTGTGCTACACAAGGTGACATGCTAACAGGAACTCACAGAAAAAAACTTTACCATAAAGACCCAGGAAAACTTTTATCCTTGAAAATGTCTTCATTGTACATTATAAGGAAAATTTCAGAGCATGATTCTTTAATATTCAAGCTAAGCAAAAAGATCATTAGAAATGTATTGAAGATCTTAGGTCACACCTGGCTGCAAAGTGAATGCTTAGGCAACTTATGAGCCTTGTAATGGAATGAGCAGAGGAGAGAAAGCTGGTTATAATATGGATTTGTTTTTCTGTTTTTCTGTATTAGAGCTGTGAATTAAATGAATAAAGTTCCTAATATCCAAACATGTCAACATCTCCACAGCCCTCTGTGTATTCTGAGGTGAAGTGGGCTGTAAGAAGTCTTTTCTATGCAATCAAATATTTCCTTTGAAAAGAGATATAAGTATGTTACAAATTCTTGTGTGACTTTGTTGTGTTCTTTGGGAGGTGATAAGCCAATAATTTCTGATTTCTTTTCAGTGTGATGTGCCTGAGAATGTGACAGTAAAAGGGGGTCTGTAACATTAGGGCAAGCATGTCTACATAGAGGCACTTAATGATTATTACAATCTTCTTTACTCTTTTCTTTTGTCTTATCCCTCGATGTTGCTTTTACTCAATTCTCCTATCATTCTCATCTTGTTCTGGAAATGAGGAGTTCCTCAGCTTGTTGAGACCAAGAGCAGCATTCAAAAGGAAACTGCATTTATGGGGTGTAGCTTTTGACAGAACAAAGGATAAATTGCTGTCCTTCAAGAAATTTCTGAAATGTGGACAATTTTGGTAAGTAAAATTCTGGGAAAAGAATGAGTAAGGGTCAGTTCTGGAGTCACCAAGATTTTTTTTAGGTGGTTTTTTGTTGTTGTTGTTTTGTTTGGCTTGGTTTTGGGGTTTTTTAGTTTTTTTACAGGAAGTTAGAAAAGTTGCCTGGTTACCAGAACCAGATGTCTTGAGCATAAT
Source organism: Acrocephalus scirpaceus scirpaceus (assembly GCA_910950805.1). Classification (NCBI taxonomy): domain Eukaryota; kingdom Metazoa; phylum Chordata; class Aves; order Passeriformes; family Sylviidae; genus Acrocephalus; species Acrocephalus scirpaceus. Next base: position 106,427,038 of record OU383775.1, on the reverse strand, counting down.
TGCCATCAATGAAGTTCTTGATGTGCTTGCTAATGATCCTTGTACTCTCTCACTGCACTGCCAACTCCAAAAGCTCCAAAATAACTATTTTTACCAGTTTTCTTTTCCTTGGGGGAAGACTTTGAGTTTGGGGAAACTGTGAAGTTTTATCTTCCCCTCATTATGAACTCTCTGAGATGATCCTGTGTGTAGGAGTTTGATCAGGTGAATTAAAGTTTGGCTAATAATCCCAAAGGCAGGAAGGTATTCATATCATCACATTTCATATCACAAATTTCACTCTTCTCAAGTTTTAGTGAACTCACCAATATGTCACCCTTACTCTAGGTCTGCCAATGAAACATTCCCTGTACTCATGTGAGGAACTCCCACCTGTACATAACATTTCCCTCCTATCAGCTCCAAATGATGACTAGTTCTCACCACTCCCCCTTTTCTCATTTCTCAGTCCTGGGAAACAATGCCAAGACTGACAAAAGCTTTTGTTTCCCCAGACTGAAGTACCACAGGTTGAAAGTAAAGGGGGTTAGAAGACAACAGCACCTCTGTGGAAACAATCGTATCTGCCAAAAATCATGGTGGGAAAACATTGAGCTGAAAGCAGCTGGTTCATAACCTCACAAAATCTGAGAAAAGATTGGTAAAATTAGTTAAACTTCCAACAAGGAGTCTAGCAAAGCAGGAGAACTCTGCTCTAAAGGCACTTCATGCAGGAAATGTTAAAATTTTACTTAATAAGACATTAAATAGTTTTAGTTTAATACTTGCAGTGTTGAAGGAAGACAAAACTGAATTGAGTTTGAACACATAGGAGCACACATACATATCTGATGAATACGCCTCTGATGTTCCTTCTCTAAATTATTCCTAGTCTCAATCTTATTGCTGAATTAGAATAAAAGTAAACTTCAAGACACAGGGTCCCCAGGTGAATTAGCTATGAAGTTGGTCATTCAGTCTTAAATGCAAAATGTCTCCGCTTTTGAGGAAATGAGAATAAAATGAATGAAAAATTCTTTCAATAACATGAAAATGACATTAAACAGTTGGAAAGACCTTGAGCAACTAAAATACTTAAATATTATCTGATCACAGGGAAAGGGAGAACATGCTGAATTCTATTTAGACATTTATGTGGGTGGTAGAAGTTTTATTCTGTTCCTATTTGTTGAAACAACATATTTACATTGCTATGTAATTAGTGTTCTCCCTTGGGATATTTTGAGTAGGTTATTTGGATCAAATATACCCTTTACAGAATGAAAGTGATTCTTTTGCCACTAAAACTAATGGGCAAATCTCTGTAAGGAAGAAACTTTTGGTCTTTTACTCAGTAAGCTTTTGTGCCCATCTAGAAAAATTTACTCTTCTAAGTAGCCTTCAATAAGTACTAACTTGTGGAAAGATTCATTTTTATTTTCTTGTAAGGCAATATACTTTCTGGAAAAAAAACATGATTTGGAGGGGGAAGAGAACCTACGATAAATCCATTCTTATTATAGTTTAACTCTAGCAAGTTGAAATTCATGGCTTTGAAATTAAGTTTTGAGAATTTTTGAATTCTTTCTTTTGACATCACATGATAAAAATCTACAAAATCAATGTCCTTAGGAATCAATGTGCTATTTAAATTTTTGCTTTAAGCCTCAGATGACTAATATAACTGGCTGTCTGACTACAAAGAATTATCATGGCTTACATATTTTAGAGCATATTTTTGGGCCAAGCTGTAGAAGAACTGAAAAAAAAACCCTTCATTTTCAGCCATTAAAATTCAGCATCTTTCTGGATGTGGTAAAGATTGATGTCTAGTGAAATAATTATCCTCTACTGAAAGTCAGACTACAGTATAAAAGTGAAGAATGTAAAGCTCTGGCTAAAATCCAGTCCTATCTTCAGGTTTCCACTGAATTAATGCTTTAGATTATTTCTTTTAGTCTCCTCTCTGAATATACAACTAAGCAGCAGTTTATTTCCAATTTGTGGAAAAAATATAAGAATTTTTATTTGCATTAAAAATAGAAATGCCAAATAGTGTCTCATCTGAGGCTTCCAAGCACTGATGAGATCACTTGGATCAGGAAAGAATAGATGTGATAAATGTGACACACTTGGGCAGCACCTTTTCTTTGACAGCAGCATATGTATTGGTCTTTTGGGTCAAGCTATTTTGTTCTGGAACCTGAAGGTTGCTGGTTCAGTGCCTCTTGTGTGTGTATGAGTTGGCTGGAGGGGAAGATCTTTAGCCCACACTGATGCTGTGCTCACAGCATATTCTAGGAAAGGGAGCAAGAAGCCAACCTGCACTGCAATCTCTTTGGTAACCATATATATATATTTATATATATACACACCCCCAATATCTATCTTTCATTGTCTAGAACATTAAAGAGGTATCTTTTGTTCATTAATATTAATCCTCTGACTGCTCCTAAAGTGTGGACTATTCCTTGACACTATAATATGTGTATGAGCACATAAAAGTATGAGCACTTTTCAGCACATCCTTGCTATTGTTACAGTTTTTTAAAAATAATTGTGCATATAATTACCCAGTTTTGCTCTTTTCTTCCTATATGATTATGCTATTATAAAATCCAATAAAAATGGGTGAACTGAAAAGGAAAGAGAAACCAATTTAAATTAAATTTCTAAATCATATATCTAATACTGATAGATTACCTTTTTTTAAATAAAGCACTAGACAAAAGAAACAGTAAAAATGCAAATATTGTTTCTCTTTATAATGAGATTTCTTTGCACACTAGTTCTTTGCCTAACCCTGGAGTTGCCATAGGCATTGCAGTAGCTTACTTGCACTCCTTTCTTTCTTATTGCTTTCTTTATTAAGCAATACTAAATACTTTTGAATATTTAATGTTAAAATAGTTATATTATTTACCTCATTGGATTTCAAGAGAATAAGGTATTTATTTCATGTGGTAATGACTTGTCATTTTATGAGACTAATTTCCAAAGTTCTCAAAGCATTTTATATCAGTAAATTTAATATCTTCTCTATCTTTCCATCTTCATTAAGCACTATTAATTTAATAATGAATTAGGTAAACAACAGCAATGAAGTCACCCAAAGCCATACTGGACACAGAAAGGATATGCTTCTATTAGGAGGTAATGTGGAGTGATTTAAGGATGTGCTTCAGATAAATTTACTCTGGCCCCTTGATCCAAGCATACCCTCTGGATATTTCAAAGCTGTCTCAGTGACTGGATAGTATTTCTTTCCCTCTGTTCTCCATTAGGAAACAGCAAACTTTATGTACCTATGTGGGCAGAAATTTCTCCTTTATTGCCTTCTGGCAGAAGTCTGCTTCCTATATACCAGAATAATTCTGCAAACCAAATCAAAGCAAAGAAAACAGAGAAAGTTGAAATATCTCAAAATCGTACATCCACTCTGAATCTCTAATGGTTTCAGAAGCAGTTGGAAGACCTCCAAACCAGAACAGAACTAAAATACACCTGTCTAAAGCTCAGACAGAAGCCAGTGATTCCCAGTTTGCAATTAGTGAATAGCAATGCAATGATTGGGAATGGTTGGCTGTGATTACAGGTTAAAATTACAATGAATCTGCCAGTCAAATAAACTTCTAATGCAACTGAAGTGTTGTGAAGTTACCAGTAAGCACCTCTCTCCACTCCACATTTAAAGTTCTGTAAAAAAAAAAAAAAAAAAAAAAAAAAAAGCCCAATACTTTTGCAGCAAAGTGCCCAAATGATATTTGTATGAATCATTTACTATTGCCTCTTTTCTCCTTAATCTTTTTATTACTGGCCTGTCCTCAACTTGAACTTCTTTAAATAGGATCTTTGTCTGTCCTTCCTGAAAGCAAAGCACTTAACACATATGGTATGCTACCATAAAGAAAATAACAAAATAGATGACATTTTGGATCTAGAGCCAGATATGGCTGTTGCCATTCATTTCACAGCCTGATTTATCGCTGCAATCTTTGTATTGCAGAGTGCCATCAATGTTTTTTTATATACAGAGGTGGCAGAGAATTTTCAGAAAGGACTTTCATTAATAATTGAAACAAGATTGGTTTGCTGTATTGTGTAAGGTCAGATGATTGATTAACATATGGACAGTGGCTGAAGAGGGGAAACATTTTCAAAACTTCTAAACATTTTCTCTGTAAATAACTATAACTATCTTGTTGCTTTCCAATTATAGAAGTTTCTGTCACCTACTTAGTAAACAGAAGCAGTGCTGTGGTATTAAGATGACCTGGCTACACCATAAATGCCAGTTAGAGGAAGCAATCAATTTCCAGTTAGTCCAGTGTCTGAAAATGATTTATCCAACTTTCTGATGAACATAAGGAAGTTCCAAGTAACAATTGTTTGACAGAAGAAAAAGGAGATTCATCTCAACTGAATGGGTAAGAAGAATTCAGTCAGCTCTTAACATATTATTTGCAATCTAATTTGTTTTTCAAAGAAGTAATGTTTATTTAACACAGTAGCATTTTACTACATGCAGTGCTAATGGAGGTTAAATAAAAGACACAAGGGCAACAAAATCCCTCACTTACTTTTCACACAAGGACAAAACTGCTATGTGAGAGAAATGCAAATTAATTTCCCAATCCTCATAGCACTTTTTGACACTGCTGGCTATGGGTTACCTCTCAAGGATTTGAAGATTTTACTAGGGCTGACTGATTTAGATTTGGATAGGTTTAAATCATACTTGTCAGTGTGCTATTAATTTTTAACCACAGTCATTTTTCCCTAGACCTGTTAATATGCTAGGCAGTCCCAGGAAGCATAAAACTTTGACCCATGCTCTTCAGTATTTGCATATAACACTTTCTGGAGGTGCTTTATTCTGCAATCAAAATTCTAACTATCTCCTTAACAGCATACAGATATGGGAATCCACAGACCCAGATAGAAGGCCCTTCAGACTGGCCATTTGATTATCAGACATATATTCTTTTATGTTAACTTGTCTTTTCCTTCACACTTTAGATGAAACACAACTTTGGCTCACTACTAAACTTCGCAGACAACACTCTTTCTCTGGAGGTGCAGTGTGGTGGAATATGGTTTTTCTTTACAACCCACCAATTATTTTCATGTCTTTTCTGGTCCTTGAGATCTCTTTGGGAGCCACATTAGTCAGAAATAAAGTAAGGCTAAGATTAGTTGCCTCAGCACAACAAAAATCTTTGTTTGAAGCTTTTCTGACAGCCTGTTTGGGAATAAATGTAGCCCCATCTTTTCAGAATTTCAAAACAGATCACCACAAACCCCAAACTGTCTCAAGTTTCCAAGCTGAGACAACTTTGTAGAAATAATAGAAGCATTTCATTACCATTGGTCTAACATTGAATTTAATTTTTAAAAGCTTGGTAAAATATACTTGCAGGCTTCAAAAATGGCACACTGATTTGAAAACTCCTGCATCTCTATGATCTTCTCCAGAAACACTAAGTTTTATTCCCTGCAACAATGATTCATGTTAACTAATCAGTGATACAAGGTCTGTTGAAGACACATGTTCTGAACTCTGCAAAGGTTTGGTCCGTTTAAGAGCTCAGCTGTAACATTTGTGTTGGAAGGAGAATTCTTTATAATTTGAGGGGACTTCAGTGAATTTTTGATGGACTGACCTTGGCTGGGCACTGGAAGGAGAATTCTTTATAATTTGAGGGGACTTCAGTGAATTTTTGATGGACTGACCTTGGCTGAACAGCCAGTGCCCACCTAGACACATTTGTCTCTGGATAGGAGAAAAATAAAATTAAAAACTTGTGGGTCAGGATAATGATAAGGAAATTATTCATCAGTTATTGTCAAGGGCAAAACAGTGTAAACTCAGGGAAAGTAATTTTTTGTCACTAAAAGTAGGATCATGAGAAATAAAAACAACCTCTTTTCTTCAGCTTCAATCCCAACTTCTCTGCCTACTCCCCCCGAGGAGAAAGGACGTGACATTTGGAGATACTTGTTTGTCTTCCCAAATCACCACATGTTGGAGCCCAGCTTTCCTGGAATTGGTTGAACACCTGCCTGACCATAGGAAGGGGTGAATGAATTCCTTGTTTTGCTTTGCTTGTATGCATGACTTTTGCTTTAACAATTAAACTGTCTTTGTCTCAATGCACAAGTTCTCACATTTATCATCCTCTCCCCCATCCCACCAGGACTGAGTGAGTAGTGGCTCTGTGGGTCTGTGTTTCTGACCAGGGTAAAACATTGAAAATCTGCTCCACTCTTAACCTCCCCGCAGAGAAAGGGAGTCTTGGCTCTTGTGCCTGGAGCACCTCCTCCCACTTCTGAACTTGGTTTCTGGAGGGCTGTTCCACATAGTCTCACTCCTCTCTCAGGCTGCATTTGCTCCTCTTTAGCTGTTTCATCTTTCTTAAACTCAGTATCCCAAAGGTGCTACCACCTGATGGTCACTGATGGTTCTGACCTTGGCCAGCAGCAGGTACGTCTTGGAGCTGGCTGGCATTGGCTCAGGAAGGTGTGTGGAAACTTCTGGAACCTTCCAAGAGAAGTCACCCCTGTGGCTCCTCCACTACCAAAACCTTGCCTTAGAAACCCAATAGAGCCCTGCATCTGCATTTGTCAGATTTGCAGAAGAGAAACACTAATGACAGTGAAATGGTTGTAAACCTGGACATATCTTTGTACATATACAGTCAAGATTGGTAAGAGTAAACTGCAAACTCAAGCAAGACATGTGCCATTAATTTTTCATAGTCACTTAGGAAACTATTATAGAAAAAGAAAGCAAGAAATATTCCTTCATGGGAATTTCATTTCATCTGTAGAACTAAATATTTGTCCTGGGATATCTGATCAGCATTTAGATTCTCTATTTGCTTTCCTGTTACCACTGCCCTCAGTTTTTCCTTTCCTTTCCTTTCCTGTTTGTTTGCTCTGGCAAACAAACGCAATCAAAGAATAAGAGAATTATGAAGAATTCAAAGAAATAAATTTTTTAGACAGTGTCAATAATACCCTTACAACTCAGATGATTGTTTCATTTTCTGTTATAATAAAATCCCTTAAAACAGAATCTGTATAATTCCCCTGAAGTTTGACTTAATGCTTGGCCATATTTGTAATATCTTTCCTTTCCTTGAATCTTTGAAAACTATCAGTAACTTCTCATTGTTAAAATTAGATTTCTTTTTTTAATTGAATAACTTAAGTCCTTAAAATTCTCTTTGCCATACTAAAAAACTGCATTTTCTAAATAACTTTCTAAACAATGTTTTCATGCACTTTGTGCACCTTTTTAATATAAAAAAAAAGGAAAATGGATTCAAAAAGGTTTTCCCTTTTTTTACTTTTTTTCAATTTACTTTCATTGCTTCCTTCATTCTTTATCTTTGACATTTATTATTTTATGAATTCCTATACAGATTGGGCTTGAATCTTATTTCATAAATTATATTTCACATATTTCAAACACAATATATTACAAAACAAAGCAGTCATCTCCTTGCTCTTCTAAGCACCCAAACACATCAAAATAATTATTCACATGAGTAATAATCAAAATTATCAATACAAGCTATTAATTCAACCTTAAGAAAATTACCCTTATTTTTCCTAGTACCACAATTATAAGGTTCCACAATATTACATTTACAATTAAAACTTAATATTTCACCACCAAAATTTATATTGTTCATTACTGAAGGTTCTATCTTTACAAAATTCTCTGTGGTTCTTTGATATCCATTCCACAAATCTTCCTGTTGTTAAAATAAGATACTTGCTTTCATTTCTTTCATTCTTTGAATGTTTGGGGTTGGTTTAGTTGTTGTTGTTTGGTTTGGTTTTTTGTTTTGTTTTGGGTTTTTGATGCCTTTTTTTTTTTTTTTTTTTGAAAACTCTGTGGTGCAAGAACTCTCTTACTCTGTCTTTAAAGTACAGAGCAGAAACAGCATTAATCCCACTTGAGGATTAATCCCTCTATTGTTGTGTTGCAGGCACAAAAATTTTAGCTGTAAAATCGCCAATAAATTTGTTTCTCTTACTACTTTCTGTAATACCTATTTCAGGAAAGGGAAAGGAAAACAAAATCCAACAAAAATGAAAGGTAACTTGGTAACATATTCTATCATTAGTCAAAAATCAAAGTATTTATTTTGATAGAAGACAAATGGTTTGGGGAAATAGCAAATGAATGTGAAATATGGCTTGAAAGCTCTCCTGGGAGAGGCTAAAGAGGACACAAAGCTCTTTAACTGTGAGGGGGGAGCACTTTCTGTGCCATTAGTGCTTGATTAGATATTATAACAGATAATGTAAGATAAAATTAGACTCTGACAAGAAGCAATTGAACCCTGAGTTTTGACAATCATCTCTTGGACACCTTACCACTTTTATCCTTAGGGTCTCTTACATGACACACAAGGATTTTGTTCCAGTGGATAATTGTCATAAGTGTATAGTGAAATGTTATGCCTTTTTCCAAAGATGCACAGGTTAGCCCTAAGCACTGCCATAGGGGAGGATTTGGGGGACCTGATCTTGTATGCTGTCCAGTACAGCAGCTGTGGTCTTTGCTGGGAAAAATACAAAGGTTTTAGTATCAAGAGTCTGAAAAGCAGATTGGCCTTCAAATCTTGCTTGCTTCATTTGTAGACAGTTTAAGCTTTCTAGTATAGATTAGAAAGAATAGCTATTGGTTTAGTCTTGTCTTCTATGGCAATCTTTTTTTTTTTTTGACTTATATCAATGTCCAGAGTCAAGCAATGTCTCATCGTGAGGTGCTTTAAAAAACCAAAGACGATTCACTTCAGAGTTTAAAAAGAAAAAAGACTTTTGGGATGAGACCAAACATTATGTTCTTCTGGAAAGCAAAAATTTACCATGTTACCTAGAAAATGTGAAAGTCATGGCTTTGATGCAGTGAAGTGAACTTTCACCCAGGGGTATCTCCCAACAGTACTATGACATTCTGCCTCTGACAATCACTTCCAAATTACAGCAAAGTTCTCTAGTGATATATTCAGCTGCCAGGTGTTCTGAAACAAATGGATCAAAGATTATTTGAGTGTTAACCAGATTCTTGTGTGTAAGTTGTGCTTAGTTTTCACATTTGGAGTCCAGAAGATGTCTATAAGAATAGAACTGTCTAGGACATTATCATTATCTGTCCAAAACAGCTTGGTATGAAGGGTTTAAATTTCAAAAATTGAACTCACTTTACGACATCACTGTCATTTGGGAGATTTAAATATCGTCATCATCACCACTGTGTTAATCAAAATCCCAGGAAAATTTCAGTCTCACTTAAGGGTAAATTTCACATAAGGCTAAATTCATCTCTGTCTACACACAATTCTTGAATTTTTCTGTCATCATAAAAAAAGAGGAAACCTATATAAAAATTAGTACAATAATGAATTGTTTCTAGATTGCACATTTCAAGGACAAGGGTTTATCTGACTTTTTTGCTTTATAATGGCAAGACAAAAATTGTTATTGTAACAAGATACCCAGTAGTTTATTATTGCAAGGATTATTATCTTAAAGGGGTTCAGAATAATATTTTGGTGGTTTGGAGGTTTTTTTGTTTTATTTTTTTTAACTGCTTTTAAGTAAGGAGAGAACCTTTGAAACGAGGAAAGTCTCTCTTTTCTGTCATGGAAGCAGGAATATGCACACAACTTTGGATGCAACTTCCTGACTCTGAAACATAATCCGTACAGATTTGCCCACAACTGCAAATTTTGTTGGTCTGCCAAGATTTAGGAAGGACCCACAGAGTGAGGTCAGGTTTGTAGTCTTCCATTTCACAGGCTGATAAACTGAAACACTCCTGACCAGAGCATGAGTGGTTTACAATGATCAGTATTACAAAGATGTGTAGAATAAAGTTGACACTTCAGTTATTTCCATCTGATTTTTGTTTTGTATTCTGCCCAACATAGGTGTTTAGTGAGACAAAAGGTATTTCATACAACAAAAAATAAAGTGCAATGTAGTTTTGCAAGGTCAGAGTAATGGGGAAATTACTAGAGGTGAATTCATTATTACTCATTTCACTTCAAAGTTAGATGTCAGTTCCCATGACCCAGTAAATGGAGTGTAATTATTGTATATATACAAGTATATAAATGATGTAACAGAAAAATCTGACTCCTGTACATGTTCTTGGGAAAGGGTTATTTTCATCATCTAGGTGATTAAAAAATTGAATTCCTGAACAGCAAGATCGGTCAAATTACTTCCCCATCTTCTGACAGAAAAAATACACTTTGAGGGGTCTTATTAAGCAATCTATCTCTATTGAGCTCATTAAGCTCTGGACAGCTAATAAGAATATAATAGAATCTTGGATGTCCTCTATAACATAATCTGACAAGTTGAAGCTGCATTCCAACTTCATTTGGATGGGCAAACAATGAACCATATGCTAGCTTCAAATTCAGCTTAGCTTTCTTCTTGTTTTAGTAGGACTCATACATTTGTACAGATAGCTAAAATAAAAATCAGGGTTGCCAATACAGCTTCATTCTAAACTCTCCTTTTTCCTTGTGAATGCTAACTGTCACAGTTCATCTCACTTCTCACTCTACAAAAGACAAGAATCACTTTTTAAAGGATGCTTGTAACCACCTATGCACAAAAATCCATTTTAATGCATAACAAGAAGTTGGTTTTAGTCTGACAAAATGTAGTTCTTAACTACGGATTCACGAACAAAATCTACTTTCACCTGACATGCTACGTATTTCTATACTTACATTCATGTCTCTCATTTACAAAGTCCTATTGCATGTATATATAGATTTACTCTTTTCTTCTGCCCATTTGCTTCTTGTTTTTAGAATATGTGATGCTTTGATCTCTTGTTCTTTTCTTTTTCCTGTTGGATGAGAGATCAATCCTGCTATATTTAACCCTTATTCTAGTACCAATCTACTTGGTAATAATGCTGTCAGAAACAAAACATGTATGTCACCAGCCAGCCCACCTGAATGGCTAATTCAGCTTTTCAGGCACAGGAGCCTTAACAGCCAATGGCATTCAAGGGCAGGAAGCAAATAATTTTTGCAACCTGTAGTGGCCTGTAACTCCTTAGCACAAATGATCACATGCAAATTCACAGCAGGAAAAGCTTCTCAGTTTGCAAGACAAGTCTGGAGAAGACTCAAATTCTCCCTTTACAAAGCAAGAGATTATTTCCTTGATTTAACAGCAAAATCCTTCTACTTTTCCTGGAGAGAAAAACCCCTCCCTGCTCCAAGTGTGTGATGTGCATTTGACCTTTACTGACTGTTAAAACTGTGCTTCTCCTCCCCTTTCCTTAGCAGCAAGTGCAAAGGCTGAGGCATAGAAAGCTTTCCCAACTGGAACTGAGCACTGGGTTCTCAGCTCATCCTTCTCCCCATCCAAACAGCTCTGACATGAGTGAGCTTAAGTACAACACTGAGGCAGAAAACAGTGCAAAGAAGGCTACAATCCTTACACTGCTGCAAGACTTCTGCCACTATTTTAGCCACTCTCCTGATTAGATTCCCTGTTGTGCTGGTTTGAAAGCAAAAAAAAAAAAAAGTGAAAGACTCCAAGTCAGAAACACAATTTAATAAGAGGAAAAGAAAAGAAATAAAAGAAAGTAAAATAAAATAAAAGTAATAGTACAAAAAAACACACTGACAGAGTCAGAATACAACCTGACACCCTGTTAGGGTGGTAGTAGCAGTCCAGATGAGATGGTCTTGTCAAAGCAGTGATTCCCGTAGAAACATCTGGTAGCTCTTGTCTCCTCTGGGAGTCTAGTGGGTAAAAGCTGCCTGTGCTGTCCCAAACCCTGGATTTATCCAGGTGGGAATGCTTGGCTCCTCCCCCTGGGCGGAGCATCTCACAATGGAATGATCTCATTCTATGAGTCATGCAGTGGGTCCTTGATGGCCCATTAACCAGAGATAGCTCCCAGAGGGAGTTATTTGTGTGTCATGTGGCAAGGCATTGTTAGGCTCATTAACAGAAGATAAGGAAAACACTGCCCCACCTGGCTCCAACAGCTCATGAAGATGGGGATAGAATACATACTTAGGGCACAATTTACATTGTAACCTAGGACACCTGTATTGGCGTCAGACCATCTGAATGTGCCTTTTTGAGCTAACCTTTTGCACTGGTGATTAATCCTTGGGGTACCTAAAGGTATGAAATCCTAGACTGGGCTGAAGTGTGCGCAGAGAGAAACTATCTATAAAATCCTTCCAAATAAAGAGTCATTCAGAAAAAAAAAAAACTGTCATCAGAAGTCATCCAAGTTCCAAGTAATGTCAAGAGTATAGTAATGAACTGAGAAATTCTACAAACAGGACAAAATTTTTAACAGAAATTTTTAAATTGAAATTGATTTGACTGTAATAAGATGAGACTGGTATCCTTCTTAGGATTATATTTGTGGATTATCAGGACTGAATCAAGTTGGAAGAATCAACTTTTATTATCATTGTTGTGGTTGTTGTCTCCCAGAGTTCTGGGACCTTCCATAATACTACTCAGAACTCATCAGGTAGGTCATAAAACACATCCTGGCTACAAAAGGACAGAGGAAGGGAAGTAGGTGCTACAACATTTTTATCGTATATGCTAAAACTTGAATAAACGTAAAAAATTCCTCTTTTCCACAGTTGTCCTTCAGCCATGCATGTCTATTCACCTATCCTTTCAGCTATATAGTACTTATTTTCTTAGAACAAAATTCACCTTTTCCAGGGCCTCTATCCTGGGACCAAATTAGAAGGAAGCACTAGGTCTGTACAGCCCAGCAACCCAACAAGCATGCCAGACCTCAGTGTGCATGGTCTGCTTTTGCCACAGCAAAATCAGGAGCCAATGTTATTCCCAGAGATAGAACCTACCTTTGTTCTTTTCTATCTTTGTTTATGTCCATTTATTTTGCTTTATCTAGCAGGAGATAGTATCAGACTTCCACAGCAAGATTTCAAGTTTCACTAAATTCTCTTTCTCCCTTAAAAAAAATAACAGAAAAACAGCAAATGTGACCTTTGAATTCTTTTAACTGTATGTGTCCATTCCAGAGGTAATGAGATGCCTTTTTTACGGCTTTACCAGACAAATTAGCCTCTCTCTGCTCTATGTGAGTGCCTATATTGCAGGACCATACTCAAATACCCTCCCTGAGGCTGCCCATTCTTACTAATTCCTTTAGTGTTCTGAGGACATACTCTGCCTCAATTGCAAGAGGATATTTGCAGAGTTGTTGCAGTGTGTTTTTACCTAATGATTTAAGTGTAGTTTCTTTCTGTTCTGTAAAAGCTTATTTAATGATTCATTCCATGTCTCCCCCTATTCCCTTCCCCACTTAGTACAGTCCCCGCCTCTGGAAATCCCCTTGAGTTGTTTACCCCGAGTCTGTGTATGTCAATCATATATTGCTCCCCTCCCAGACCTTGCCAGTCTCAGGGAGGCCTCTCCTCCTTCTAGAAGGCTCAGAGGGGCTCAGTACCTGATTGGGGCAAGTCTGGGAAATCCCCCACCCCTCGGTTTTCATTTGGTATTGTATGTACCACCCCTTTTCTGTTATTAGGCTTTCCTTGTGTGACCACTCCTACTGTCTGTACCTTAAAACCCCCTGCGCAGCTGCAGTTCCGGGCTTTTCTGGGCTGTGTCAGGAGGGAGCCCAATAAAGTCACCTCATGGCGCCTCAGGAAAGTCTCCTTCTCCTTCCTTCGCCTTAGCCGCCTCTCCACCGCCCGTGCAGCAATGCACTTACCCACCGGATGGGTCTGGCCGCTTCTGCGAGACCTTTCTGAGGCTAAGACTGTTCCCTGCCAGGGCTAGCGGGACTAGCTGAGAAAGCAGAATGCCAGCAGACAGGGAACGCCTCACAGAGTGTTTATATTTCATTGACAGAGCTTGTTGGATGCCCTCAGGATCCATCTTGACTTCTACAAAAATCCTGGATTTACATCTAGATCCCACATGTGATTTTTACTGGGTTTTTTGGTGGATTTTTTTGGTGGGTTTTTTTGTTTGTTTTGTTGTTGTTTTTGTTGTCTGGGGTTTTTTGGGGGGGTGTTTTTGTTTTATTTGGTTATTTTTTTGGGTTTTTTTAATCAGACTGTATAGAAGTCTCACATAAGGAAGACTAACAACAGAGTGTGAGGGCAGGTTTTTACCATGGGTACCTGCTAACTTGAAAAACCTAAAGTCCTCTGATACAGATGTCAACTACCATTCTTTCCCAATTCATCAAGAAAGATCCCAAATGTCCTACTGGGGGTTATCAGGCCTGTGTGCTGTCTTCGTGTTGGATTGTCAGCTCAAGAAAAAGCAGAATCCAGCTTAGCCAGCTAGCCCAGATAACTCCTTCAAGAAGGTCATGTGAGAGAGATTTGTGTGTAGATAGGAAGAAATTAGAAACAAATCTAACAAGAGACATGCAATGATAAGAATATAGTCTTCAGTCAGGCAGAGACTTCTCCAAGCTTAAGAGAAGAGAGGAGAAACAAAATGTTGAAATTAATGAGAATCATAGAACAGATTGGTTTGGAAGAGACCTTAAAGATTACCTAGTTCCAAACCCCTGCTATGGGCAGGGACACCTTCCACTAGATTTTATGTGGTGGTCAGTTTCAGTGATAGCTCTGTAATAAATCTACCACAAAATGACACTCCACAGCTAAACATTCATGAGGAGAATCATTGACTTTAACCAAATTATCTTTTTAATTTTCCAATCTATCTTTTATTCATTCTACATCATCTCCAGCCCAAGAATATGAGTATGAAACATTTTTTTATATTGTTTTGGTGTTGGTTTTTCTCCTTTCAGTGTTCATTTTGCACTCCTTAGAGGGAAAATAATATTTATCCAAGCAGCTGCTGATTTAAAAGCATCAGTGAATCTCCCAATTCTACCTGTTCATGCATACATGTTGTGATATAGATATAGAATTTGTCATGCAATACCTCCTCCTAACAGTGTGCTGCATCCAGTGAGGTGTGACTGGATATCATGAGCATCTCTGTATGATTTGACATGATGTATCACCCCAGCTTTGCCGTCTGCAGTACAAATCACAAAAGATTCATGTAGCAAAAAAATAAACCACAAAGATAGAACTTGGCAGAAACAAAACAAAGTGGTTTTATTACTTTGTGACTCCCTGAACTTAAGGGCATGGTTTGCTGAGAAATCAGACAGCCCATTTCCCTCTACTTGAAATGAAATGATGAAATGAATCATGCAGTGGTTTATTTTACATGACACAGCCTCCCATGGTCTCCTGGGAATGTCAGCAGGCTGAAAAAGGCACTGGGATTTTTACTGGATACTTGCACTTCTGAGGAAAAAGAGCCTTACATCTGTTGTACCCACAGCCCTCAACAGAGTTACTTGATCCTTAGTGCTGTGGATGCCCAGAATATTTAACAGCATTCCTTTCCCAGTTCAGACAAAAAAACCCCAAACAACAACAACAACAACAAAACTCAAAAAAACCACCAACACCCAAAACGAACAAACAAAGAAAACTCACCAAACCTCTTGATCTCTTACCTTCTCTTTCTTTCCTTACATACCTCCAGAGGATAACAGTTTTAAAAGCCCATGTTTTACAATAGGGAAGACAACAGCTGTCTGCCTTTGAAATAAAAGCTGCTACATGTTATGCAAGTTTGAGGAACACTTGCAGATTTGAAGGTTTATGCACGATATATATAGTAGAGTCATGCTTTTAAGATCATCACTGTGAAAATGAGAAAAATAATGGACAAGAATTTCCAAGGAGATCATCACCATGATGACTGGTAGACATTGTGCTGATCTATAGACTCTGATCACCTGATTTACAACCTGAATTTCAACTGCAATGTTAATAAGTTTAAAAAGAAAAATTCCTATGCAATAATAAAATTATTTCAAAGGAAACATCATGTCTGTCTGAAACCTCAGAATTTATTGCATTATAAGAAAGCAAACATGTGCATGTTACTGATATTTCAAAATTTTGGTATTTTGCAAAGATCTATATCAGTTGAATAAAAATCCTTATAAATTATAAAATTAAGTTAGCATTGCCAAAGAAAATACCTGGCATAGGTAACTGCCACCTATAGAAGTTTCTGACCATTCCAAATTAAATGCCTGCTTGTTGTTAAGTATGTTTCAAACAACATCATTAATTTGGTACATACAGCTCATCATCACTGACCCAGGAATCATATAGTATTCTTTCTTTTTGAGAATCTTGAAGCCTAATAATTTTATTATTTATTTATGAATATTTACATTTTAATTCTACACATTTGGGGGGAATTCAATTTAAGAAGGCCCCTCGTACATCTAGGTAGCTTAATCAAAAACTGAATTCTATCCTTTAGGTCTAATGCAACCTCATCATCTGCTGTCAGGAGCTGTTCAACAGTTCATTTGATTCAGAAATAATACATTACAAGATCAAAAGGTGAACACTATGTTAGAACTGTCTTCCAAATGGAACTTCTTTGCGTGTAAAATTCAAACATTAAATGTGCCTTCATTTCTAAAGGGGAACAGAAGTCAAAATCTAAGGTTTTCCTGTGAGGCACAAAGTTTCAGAAAACTTTGTTTTAACTACTCTGAAACATTACATTTTAATAAGGTAAAAAACTGTAGTTCTGATAAAGTTGAAAAAGTTGCTTCATCTTTTTTTACTTTTACTATATATTAAATGATAACATAAAATAAATGTCAAAATGAAATGTTTTGACCTTATCAAAATGTCTCATTTTGGTAATTTTCCCATCCAGGTTTTAAATTAAATTGGTACATTCTTGAAATCATTTAGGTGTTGTTAAATTGGCATTTTCTTCTGGCAACCTGTTACACTGGAAAAATCTTGACTAGCTCCTGTCAACAGACTCTGCCAAATACGGCAGTTTTCTCCTGGAGATCTCTGTGCCTCTTTGTTCTGTTTCAAGCTCTCTTTATGAGGCAGATTTTCCTTCACTGAGTTAGTTGAGCTGAAATGATTTCTAAACCATGAGTGTGGAGGGGTGAATTGCGGTTTGTGCTGCCTGTGGTTTCCAGGTAGCTCCCAAACTGGGGCTGTTTCAGGTGTTCAGTAATGCGACAGTCGTTCTGGGTAGTTTTGGGTCACTAGTTTTGGATGGAAAGAAGCTGGTAGGAGCTGCAGCTTGCAGCCACCTGTCTCTCTAGCCCAGCTTCCTGTGGTGAGTAGTCAACACCATCTCTTCTCTCTCATGTGTCCCTCCCTGGAGCTCTCTGAGCTTGGCTCTTGATCACCCTAGTGGGCATCCCTAGTCATGATCACTATTGGCCTATGGGTACTTCAGGTTGTTTTGCTGTTCTACCATCCTTAAGGACAACAGAGGATCAAACTTGATTTATTTAGATGATGCATATAAGGGAAATTAAAAATACATATTTACTGGTGAAGAAAAAGCTATAGTCAAAGCACTTATACCTGAAATTCTTTTCTAAGGACTCTGTGTCCTGGACAATTAGATTTTCTTCCTAACAGTCTGTTATTTTGATTTTGAATTCTCTTGTGAGGCACAGAAAAAAACCACAAAAGTTGCATAGATGGAGAAGTATGCAAAATCATGGTCAAGTACAGAAAATAGTGACACAAAATTAAAAAAAAAAACAGGCAATAACTGATGCATGTCTCAGTTTTGGTAAGAAGCTAAAAATGTTAGTAGCTAATATTTACTATACAAGACACTTTCACTATATTCCTGTTCACTTCTAACTTTTTTCTTCTACTTCCTATCTAGAATAAAAGACTATCTTCCATCTTCACAGATGTTTCAGTTGGAAAGTTAAAACTCCTGCTCGTATAAGGACAAGATGTACAGTTACATTAACTCATCTGTAAATAGCAGCAGCGAAAAAGGTAAAGAAAGGAAGGATAGAAAAAGGGACTTGAAGAAAACTCTTAAATAACTTGAGAAGTGTTTTGCATCATGTCTAAAACTCAGTAAATATATTCTGAGCAATATTTTTTTTTAATTGTGTGCAGAAGGCATTCCAATCATATGCATTTATCCTACCTGGATTTCTTACAGAAAATAGTATTTTAAACAGAAATATAGGATTCTCTTTCTTATATCTCTGAGAGTCCAGCCTTGCAGAGATGGCTTAAATAATTAGTGAGACAGCTCTTCAGGTGTGTTTTGCAAAAGCAAAAGGTTTAATAAATGCAAAATAATAACTGTCATAGAAATAAAAGAAAAGCTGAGAACAGGTGCTTGAGACAAGCTTCTGCACCTTGCTAAGACACCCTAAAAAACTCCTTCATTCTTTTGTGCTTTCTCTTAGTACTTGATGGTTCAGGTGGGCTGTTTGGTCCTTGGCCCAATGAAATCAACAATAGGTTTTGACTTACACTCGCTAAAACAAATCAGTGCTTCTGTGGTGGCACTGAGCCAATTACTGCCAAGACAGTAAAGAAGTTTCTGGGCTTTTTACTTTATAAAAAGTACAAGGGCTGAGTCCCAAACCTTTCCCTGTATGGACTCACTTACTTGGGTGTGGAGTGCATTACCACAGAGAAATAATTCCAGTTAAAGGGAAATACTAAATACTAAAACCAGTTCCTTTATTCCTTCAGAATCTCTTGTTTGACTGCAATGAGACAAAAACGTAGTTAGGCCTCAGCACTGGCAGAGAGGATGGGAATGAATGACAATTTTATTCATAAGCATCCATTAGCGACAAACAGTGAATAATTTAGATTCTCTCCTGGCTTGTTGAATCTGCAGGCAGCCATGCTTTCTGTTGCATTAACATTTTGATTGAACGAGCTGGGTCAAAACCATCACTTTTCTCATCTAGGCAAGGAAAACTATTTTGAAGCCAATCATCAATCAATGTATGTAATCAGCCTTTTTAAAATATCTTGGGCTTCACACATAACTGGCTCTCTGTCATGATAAAATCCAAATATCAACATATTTTTCATTCAATAGTCATAACACATATACAATAAAAGGACAATAAGGACTTGAAACGTGTTTTGTTATTAACAAGATTATTGCAATGGATTTATTTGAAAGGTTGCACCACTTCAACTCCATGATCTTTGGTATGATAATTAATTTGCATATAATTGTTATATAATATTGTAAGGCATAATATCATCTTGCTACTCTATTCGTTTTCTTGAAGTTAATGGCTTTAAAAATATATCCAATAAAGTCAATGAAAATGTCACTAATATCAACCAAGTACACCTTCCAGTGTAATTTAATAGTCATTGACAATCTATAAGCCATAAAAGTACCATGCAACTCTCTTTTAAC
Organism: Acrocephalus scirpaceus scirpaceus; assembly: GCA_910950805.1. Lineage (NCBI taxonomy): Eukaryota > Metazoa > Chordata > Aves > Passeriformes > Sylviidae > Acrocephalus > Acrocephalus scirpaceus. The sequence goes on along the minus strand of OU383775.1, from coordinate 106,407,748 downwards.
AAGATACTGTTTTTTCACGATACACTGAAGCCATACAAAATTATGCTGGTGGCAAATATCAGAGCAATATCAGTAAAGATTGTTAGTGATTACATAGTGACTTTCATTTGTTGTGTTTCACCAAGGATATCCAATTTGACACATGGGAAATGAAGACACTAATATTTAGACAACTTTACCAAGTTTACATAACGAATCAATGACTGAGCCATTTCCAGAGGAAGAAGCTCAGTTGCTTATCTCTGCACTTGCATCCCTTCAGTCCTACCACCCTGAGTGTACAATACTTTTAGGATATCTGTTCCCCAGACTGGAAATTGTCTGGGACAGTATCTGCTTTGTGGGTATGATTAATTCTGCCAAATATGTCAGAATCAGACTTGTAATAAGCACAATGCCATTACTTTGTTTTCTGAAGGGTAATAGTGAGGTTTATGTGCTTTAGGCAACCATATTATGATTATCAGAGAGTATTTGTTGTTAATATAGATATCAACATAACACAATTTTACCTTTACATGAATTTGTGCCCAAACCACAGTGAAAGAAACAGCATTTTCAGTACACCCAGGTGAGCATTGTATGCCTCATTTCAGATTTCAGTTTTCTTTATGTTACCTCTTTTGGACCAAATTCTTGCTTCCTCTGTAAGCTTAAATATCAAATAAGACCTCACAGTTACAGGAAATGGTGGAAAACTAACTTATGAAATCGTAAGACGCACATACAAAATGTATGCTCAAGTGTAGCATATTCTCTCTCACAGAATAGTGTAGGATCAAAATATCATGCAATAGTAAATTTGTGGAATGTCCAACAGTCCAGGATAATAATTATAAGGTCTTTTGAACTTCATACCTGTACGTCTTCTTTTTCTTTTGAGGAAAATGGTTCTAAAAATCTTACATAATATTCTGTTCTCTACCATAAATAACCTGACTGCTGAATGGAATGTCACTAGGTGTATTTCTTCCTGTAATTGCAAATCAGAGAATTTGCTTCTGGTAGGGTCTGAATCTCTTGGACTTGTTCTAGGTCAAAAGTCAGAAAGTAGACACTGATGGTTTCTCTGCAGACCTTGGACCTCTATCTAAATATTTACCATTCATAGCTCAAAGTATCATATATATTCTAATTAAAAGAACTTTAAACATACAATAGAAATACTAAATGTAAGACCCTAGCCTATCACCCTTGTCAGGTGAATATCTATATCCTTGGAAAGCTGACAGAGCCATTACTTGGCTATTCAAGACAGTAATCAGATTTTCTGAGCATCAATCAGCAATCATGAAGTCAGGAACATTCTATCATGAAGTCAGGAATACAGAGGGTTTTCATAAGCTAATCAGCAGGCATCAAATAGACAATCAATCTAATTAGTGGCTCACATTTGCGTGGCAATCACAGCTGCCAAACTAGACGACAAATTTCATTAGTAATGAAATCTGAGAACTGTGATTTGTGAGACCTATATCAAAAAGGGATTGCGGTTATTTTAAAAGGAGAATCATTATGGTTGCTTGGGACATTTGAGGAATTTAATTTGTGTGGTGGACTTTGCATTCTGGTGTTTCTTTTTTGTTTTCAGGGTAAATCAACACTCAGGGTGACAATTTTCAAAAAGCTTATCTTTCATGATAAACCACAGTTTCAAACAAAGTTAACATTCAATACTTAAACACTTCTTTTGTTTCCAGAATGGAACTGAGCTTTTTGCAGCCCCTGATTTCCAAGGGAGTTCTTTGAAAAGTACTAGGCCAGAGCTACTTATACCCAGATTAAAATCATAGCAACATTGAATGCTCCAGCCCTCAGATGATCTTTGTGGCCTCCTCTGAACTTGCCCCAAAAAGTTCACATCCTTCTTATATTGGAGGCCCCAGACCTGGATGTAGTACTCCAGGTAGGATCTCATGACAGTGGAGTAGAGGGGAAGACAATCATCTTCCTCAACCTGCTGCCCATGTGGCTTTTAATGCAGCCCAGGATGCCTTTGGCTTTCTAGGCAGTGAGTGTGTATGGCCAGGTCATCAGTCTGTAGACTGATGTAGACTGAGTCATCAATCTACATCCCCAAGTCCTTCTCCTCAGGGCTGCTCTCGACCCATTCACTGCCCAGCCTGGTTTTGTGCTTGGGATTGCTCCAACACAGGTGAAGGACCTTGCACTTGGCCTTGTTGAACATCATAAGATTTGCCTGATCCCGCATCTCAAGCCTGTCCAGGTCCCTCTGGATGGCATCCCTTCCCTCCAGTGTGTCGACCACACCACACAGCTTGATGTCATTGTCAGCCTTTCTGGGGGTGCACTTGATCCCACTGTTAACCCCACAGACAAGATGTTAAACAGTGCCAGTCTCAATCCCCATCCCTGGGGAACACCACTCATCACTGGTCTGAACTTGGACATCAACTCATTGACTGCAACCATTCAAGTGCCACCCTCCAGCCAATTCCACATCCACTCAGTGGTCCATCCATCAAATCCCTGTCTCTTGACTTGTGCCAAGTACTTCTGCTGTAGTAAATATTTCTAGAGCTGAAAATTTAAGACACACACATATGTGCATATTCATGCATGAATTAACCATCTACAAAAGAAAAAATAACCAACTGAACCAAAAGGAGAAAATGTTCCTGACACACAATATGCCACTTACTGAGAGAGAGTACATCCATCAAGGAAATGTACTTTTTTTTTTTTCTTGAGGAAGCAGTGCCTCCTGTCCTTTTAACACAGATATTTGCTGGTTTGCTTTCCTTGGCTATATGTCATGCCCCAGTCTTCAACAGATCATAAAGTAAAAAGAGTTGCTTTTGTTGTGGAGTAAAAGGAATGTCATGAGTTCTTCTTCAATCCTATTTTACTGAGACTATACTGAAGCTCTGTGTTAGTGTTCTAAGCTCTACTCTCAAGAGTTAATATGCACTGATTCCCCTAATCAAGGAGTTGGAAATGTCTTGAGTCCCTGTAGTCTGAGAAATGGAAAGAAATACCCGGATTTTCAGATTATTAATGTCCTAGATGTTGCAACTGTGGCATGTAAAAAGTGATAATGACCTTGAGGAGGACTCTATTATGATGCTGTTTATGCATTTAAGGTCTACTAACTCTGTATGATACAATGTCACCTTACAACCATATTCGCACGTAATTATGAAGCCTGTTTTAACAGTGGTTCATCTTTTGGCATTTTACCCACAGAATAATGAAGTACTTGATATATGCACAGAAGAGAGATACATATTTAAGCTACTCTGTAAAATGCAGTTGAAGCACCCTTATGAATTAGCGTTGAATATTGGATCACTACCTTATCTGAATGTTCACTGATTTTGACTGGAACAGTCCCAGATTTCATGACACAACTAATCCGGCTGCCTCTAACTACCACCAGAATTAACATTGCAAGGCGCACAATGCTCAACATCACCTTAAAATAAAGACTTGAGCCAGTGGGGGCTGAAGGCCAGCCAGTTCTTGCTTAGAGTGAGTCCTTCCTTTAAGTTAAGTCAAGTTAGAAACCTCTACCCAAAAGACCCTAAGGTTGCTATGTTAGTTCACCTAAATTCTGTTCCCCTATTGTCTAGTTGTGTTCCTTATGTGGTTATGTTGCTAGAATGTTCCTTCTCTAAAGTTACATATATTTCTGTACCCTCCATTGTTCTGTTCTTCAGTTGGTTACCTCCTCCGAGCTCTCCTGGATACTGCGCACAGTTTTGGGGCACTGTCACTATTTTCTTTTATCCATTATTCAAGTGTTCTTTTTCTAGTGCTGTCGTTCCTGCCCCTAATTATTTTCTCACACCTCTCTGCCCTGGAGTCAGGGGACTTAAAGGTTTGTCACAGATACCCTCACTGCGACAATATACTTTAGTTAAATCACATACTTATTACTAAAATTATAATTTTAATGCAAAAAGTCACATCTCTGTGTTAGCCATAACTAAGCATTAGAATCAGACCTATGTTGAAATAAAATTTAAATGGTGGAGATTGCCATGAGCCTCCAATGATTTGAGCTAATCCAAGCTTTCCTAGGAAAATTCAAGATGGACTTTCAATCATTAACTTTCATGTTTTCTCATCCTGTAGTTTAATCTTTTGTGGCATGAGGTTGCAATCCTGATTTTAACATTCTCTCTATACAAATGCACAATGTTAAAAAAGATGGCAGAAATACAAAATATTAAAATAAAAATTGCTGTAAAAGGGAATATATAAGCAGCTTGTATTTTTTTTTCTTTCAAACTAAGAATCACAGCATGAATTAGACTGAACTCCAAGAATAAAGTAACAGCTTAAAAAGAACAGTGGAAATTAACAGGTGTTACAGCATATGCCAGATTTAACTGCCAAGTATTTCACACCTTCATTAAAACCTTTCATGTCAAATTTAAGGCAATGTTAAAATAAAGACAAAAAAGCATAGCTTTTTTGCATAGTTAATTATTAAGTTTCACAATCAGGATATATGGTGGCAGAGAAATTCTCAGTTCACTATGTGCAGGAACATATTTTACATGAGAAGATGCTCAACCAGAGTATATCACACTCAACTTTAATTCAAGTGACTTTGTGTTTAACCTTCAGAAAGTAATGTAACTTACAAAGCGTTTCAGTAGGGGAGATAATGGAACAACAATGCATTCCTGTTTCATGGGGGTATGGAAAAGGCAAAACCAATCAAGAACAGTGAGATGCACAGACTGAATCCTGAAACAACTGGAAACCTGTATCCCAGAAATCTGGCACTGTTTTTGCTAATATCAGCCACAGGTTCTCCACTGAATCTGCAAAGCTTCAGGACTTGTCAGGATAATGTTAAGTTATGACAGTAAAGGTGCTTTTTTTCACGTGACCAAGTGGTTATGCCTAATATGCTCTGGTTTGTTTTCATTATTGTATGGTAGAATCATATTTTCAGGATATGAATAACAAGTAGTTTTTCTGTGCAGAACAAGGTATTTCTGACTCTAATAATGTAGTATTGAGGACTGCAGACCCATATTGATAGCAGAGTCTTTGAGCAGTGGATAATATGTACAGGGGTACTTGCAAAGGCTTTGGCACTAGAAATCCCACTTCTATAAACAACCCACCAACTGTCAATTAAAGAAATGCAGACCTGGAGGTGGACCACGTTGGTCTTAGGAGTAGAAAAAAGAAAGAAGAAAAATACTATCTAGTTTACAGAAAAGCCACCATAAATAATAAATTCAGATGTAACATGGAATTACTGACCAATAAAGTAAAAGCAAAGTGTACAAGAATTTTAGCAAACATGTAAAAATAACAGCAAGCAGATCCTGGTTACAGAGCTAAAAACCAAGCAGGGAATGGAAGGATGATCATAACTGCAGGAAAAGTGGTAGAATCTGAGGTGTGTGTGCATAAAATATTAACTTTTTTATTACAATTGAGACTTTTTAATCATAAAAGTATTCCTTCTTTTTATATAATAATTAGCTCTGAAATTAAAACTAATTCTTGATGAGGCCATTAAGATTTCATTCACACAATGAACAATTACATGGCTTTATGAATAAGAAGTGTTTCCTCTTTGCCCACAGAAACTATTTTGGTCATAACAAACTCTGAGCAGGAAGACAGCATCAGCTCACTGAGACTTGTTTTGTTTCCCTATCCATGGCAAGACATATTTGAAAATTCCACATGAGTTTTGTTCCTGGTGAAATCATCACCAATGAAATTTTAAGGAAGCATTCTCTATACGGAAATATTCCCTCACAAGTTTTTATGTTTTGATGGTTTTGTTCATTTTCAAAAAACCAAGCTGTTAAAAATGTCTAAATCTCTGGGCAATGCATGCCCATGTTATTTATGTCCTTTTATCTGCAGCTTGGAATCACAGGTAAAACATTGTAGACAGAATCCCTCTGTCACTGAGCTTGGAGTTGTTTTTATTCTAAGATTATTCTGAGAGAGAAATGTAAGCTTTATAATATATTTTTCAAACATAGCTTTTCTTTTTATTTTCCCCCCAAAAAATGTGCAATAGGCAATATTATCATTTATTTTCAGTCCAATAACACATAGAAGATAGGTACTGACGGGCTATTGCATGAATATATAACAAAAATATGGCTACCAAAAGATAATAATCTTCATTCAGGTAAAGAGACAGGATTTGGTTTCTTAATACAAATGCCACAGGCACATCATAGAAGTGACAATTCCATGGGTATGGGACCATGCATCACCAGTGGATGCTGATTGCTTAACCAGTCCAAATAGTTTAGAATTTCAGAACTAGAGTATTCTTTAAAATTGTGGGGTAATAAATGTTTGAAGTATGACTTCCTTGTAAGAAGGTTCTAATGGAAATATTTGAATTTAGCACATAACTAAAGAAAATGGCACCATCTATTGTGCTAGTTAATTTCTGGTGTATGTAGCTATGCCAAAGGACAATTCAAGAATGTAAAACCAGGCATCTTCCAAAAAAAGTTAATTCAGGGAGTTTTTATTCCACCTCTGGAAGTTACTCTAGAACTCAATTCTTCTGGTAGTTTTATGAGTGCATTATGATAATGCAATTCTAAAATATTTATTTTAGCTAATAGCTGTTTCTTTTAGGTGAACACATACTGTGCTGAAGAGTGCTGTAAAGAAGAGACTGGGAATGGAATGAGAAGAAAGTACCTTAATCTTTTTGAATTTTGAAAGAAAGCAGAGTAATTTTTTTCCTTTTTTTCAGATGGATGTTTTTAAGATACACTGTCCTTAGTCAATGGTGAAATGAGAGGGAAATGCTTAGATATGTAGCCAAGCGTGAATACATATCTTTACTGCTAATAGAGTAGCTTATTATATTTTAAATTTTGATGAAGTCATAACATTATAAGTTTTGAAAGGTGACTGAGCAAATTTTTCCATTTTTCTCATCTTTCTCTTTGACTGATCTTTTAAAATTAGTATATGCTATGACACAGTCTTTATGTTCTGGGGAGGGGTTTGTCTCCATTTTCCCTTCCATCCCTGATTTCACTAAGCTGCTGAACTGGACAACAATTTCAGCTGATGGAGCAAATTTACATCTGAATAAAATCCAATAAAAATACAGATACAGACCTAGAAATTTCTTGCATTAGTGAATTGCTGGGCACATTTTTTTTCTTGAAAAACTATAACTTTCTGAGGTTGGAAATGCTTTAATGTTTTTCTATATTTTCAGTGAAGAGGTAAAAAACAGTAGTGATTTTCCCAGCCATTGTTTTTCATCATCTCCACTGCTTTTCTTCTCTTGTCATTCCACTTTTTCAAATTGAAAATTAAAAAAAAATTAAAAAATAAAATTTGAAATAACAAAGAAATGGATAATAATTATTAAAAATGACATATATATATATATTTAAATGTATACAATGTTTTATGTCTTTTCAATTCCTATTTCTCCCCAAAGGGTTTTAGCAATCACATAGTGGTCTAGCTTAGTCCTAAGTAGTCCACTTTTTGTGAGATTAAATAAAAAATTAATTTGGCTCATAATGTCACTGATAATACAGATTTTTAAAAATCTCATTCAGCGTCCTGAATCTTCAACCACAGACTGTGAATATTGGTTACATTACAGTTGCATAGTAACCTAATTAAGTCAAATTATTTGTCCCTGCCTACTTGATACTAGATATGACATCATCAACTACCACACCAACCACCCAATAAATATTTGTACAACTTACACAAGAGCACAGCCACAGTGCTGGAGAGGTCCAGCCATAGAAAGGGCTCTTGATAGTCATGCTCACAAGTGTTGATACCTTTGGAGATTTGAATTACCATTGCTGATTTATCATATGACTAAACAATAAGTTTAGTTTCATCATTATGCTTTGTTTATTGTCAGCACTAAATTTGCAGTGAACTTATTAGTGAAGGAAAGACTCTCATCTCCATGTTCTTGTGTTGGCTTTTTCAAGAGGAAATATCAGAGCTGCGGAGACAGACACCCTTGACAAGTTTGATAAACTTCAAAATGGGAGTCTGGATGGATGAAGATATAAAAATACAGACTGGAACCTTCTGCTAAAATCTCAACAGTCTGGTTTCTTACTCTCTGAAACAGAACTTGGACAGAAGAGCTGACCACAATAAAACAGAACTTCAGCGCTTTACTGTCAATCTAAATTCATCATATGGAACCTATCATTCAAATCATATTCCTGAGAGCAACTAAACCAGAGCAAAGGATTCCACATTTTCTAACAAACTTTTTTGAGCATAATTCTGCATTTTAATTATATATTTTAATTATTTTGAATGTGGTTTCTTAAAAAAAAAAAAAAGGGAGAGAAAAAGAAATAAAGATCCTTATAAAATATAAACCAAAATCAAATTCATGTGTTTTAGCAGCATGGTTTGACTTGTAATAATCATGGACAATTACAAAATATTTTTCCCTCTGAATGGAAAATGCCTAAGACAAGCATCCTCTGTGTTACAAAAATGAGTCACAGACTACTCACAGCTGGATAGCTTGATGCTGCCAATTTTTTTTTTAGGATAATTAGATTCTAGTTAGATATGGAAACATCACAATTTTTTAACCCAGCTTTTGTGTATAAATTATATCATTTCCAAAATATCAGCATTTTCTATTTTCAGTTAGGATCAGTAACCTGTGTTTAGCACAGCAGGCAGACCTTGTGCTGTTAAGAGCCAAAATATGCTTAGTTCAGGAAGAAGCTTTCACCTTAAGGTCCCCATAGAGCACTGGTATTTCTGAAAGGACCAACCAGCACTTCACAGCCTGATGATTTCAGCTTGGTCCTTTGAGATACCTGATTTTTCTTTTTTTTTTTCAAAGTGACTCTTAAATCAGCTCAGTGAACTCTCTGAATTGTTCCTGAGTTCCCCTATGCTGAGGGTCCATGAGAAGAGGTTGTCCTAGGGTGATGTGTGTATCCTCAATCGTCTGTTGGGTGCGAAGGGGAGGGGAAGCACGGTTTGTATTTCCCCAGGAAAACTCTGCTCCTCGGAGTGGCCTTGGAAGCAGGGGAGTTGGAACACGGTGAGACAGGGAGAAGCTCTGGTTTTTTTCCCTTTTTCTCTCCTTTTTTTTGCCTCCAGAGGTAGTTAGTGGTAGGGTAGTCAGCTAGGTTTTGTAGAAGTCTATTTTTCTTTTTTCTTCCCTTTTTCTTCCCTTTTTCTTCCCACTCCTTGGAACTGTTCCAGTCTCTCTGGACTGAGGACCTGGGGGAAGCACTGAGGGGGGGGCCTCCATCTGGGACCCACCCCACAAAGACCAGCCCAGTACTGCAGCTCCTTTTTCTCCCAGTGCCAGAGGAGATGGAGCAATGGAACACAGTGACCATCTTCGAGAAGAGACCTTCTTTTTTTAAGTTTGTTATCCCTCTGGAGTGGCACGAAGCTCTTGTCATCAGGTACTGTGCTGGGAGTGCTTTGCCTGTTTAACAAACAAGTTTTTTCCACTTCTCTCTGAGGAAGTCTTTTCCCGAACTGGTTGGGGGAGGGGACGAAGGGTCCCGTGGGAGGGTTTGTCCCAAATCTACCTGAAACCAGAACAGAGGTCCACACATGCAACTGCTAATTGACTTAACTGAAGGCCCCCAGAAGGAGGAATCTCTTGTGCTGGGTTTGACTGGCCTTGTGTTAATTTTTTTCATGGTAGCTTTTAGGGGAATATGATTTGGACTTGTGCTGGAAACAGTGTTCATAACCCAGTTTTAATTATTGTTGTTTAATATGATGTTTTATATTAAATGGATGTTTTAATTATTAATGAGCAGTGTTTATGCAGTGTCAAGTTCTTTTATGCTCTTCAAATTACTCCACCAGAAGGAGGTTGGGGGAACACAAATAGGTGGGAGAAGACACAGGATGACTCCAACTGACCCAATTGAAATCCCAGACCATATGGCATCATGGTCAACATATAGAGGTCAGGGAACAAGGAAGGTGGGGAGACAGTCAGAGTGATGGTGCCTGTCTTCCCAAGTCACTATTACATGAGATGGAGCCCAGCTTTTCTAGGGATGGCTGAACACCTGCCTGCCCATGGGAAGAGGTGAATGGATTTCTCACTTTGTTTTTCTTGAATGTGTGGTGTTTGCTTTGTCTATAAAATCATTTTTATCTCAACCTATGTGCTTTTTCACTTTAACTCTTTTGATTCTCTACCCCATCTGCCAGCAGGATGTGAGTGGTTGGCGGTGTGGGACTTAACCACAACACCTGCTAAGTGACAGAGGGATCCCAAAAATCCCAGAATTGTGATATATTTGGTTGGTCCCATTTTTGATATATAGTACAGGAAAATAGACAACTGTCCATGAAAAGTGGATGTCCATCTTAGCATTCAAACCTCAGCCTGAGGAGTTTTGCATCCAGCTAGGGCCACTTATGCATTTTGTAGAAATTCAGAGGAAAAAAAATTATTTGCACTTCCCATATTTACATTCCATAGAGTCTCTTTTCCATTATTTTAGGTTTGCTGTGCTACGTCCAGCCTCTATGAGGACATTGCTGGACCCATACAGCACAGACAGCTCAGTCCCAGCTACTCTCCAATGTAGGTTCAGAGCTCACTGTGAGCCACGTGCTGTGCACACTGCCAGCAGGAATTTCCCTGGACTTGCAGAGGAAAATAGACCACTGCAAAAATCCGTTACTCCCTCTGAGTAATTTATGAAAACTACTTACCACGTACACTGAGGTCCCACAGCCCTAAGATACACATGCTGGAGGAGGGAGGGGTTGGAATCCTTTGCCAAGGTAAGTAACAAGGCCTCACAGCTTAAAAACAAATATTAAGACCCCATTTCAAGCATCTTTTCCATTCTCTGACTTTTTGGGAAATAACTGACTCAGTTCAGAAGGAAAGGTCACATGCTGGCTACCTGCAAATTTTGCTTTTAAAAATATATTCATATTGGTCCAATTTGTTAATATAAACATGTGTTCCTGTTGCTAATTTGGGACTGAGATGAGGACAAAAGAAGCAGTCCTGGAAAGACTAGCATCCCTGCACAAAGACACCTGCTTCTAAATCCCCAAGTGTTGCTATATGCAATTGAGATGACAGTTCATGCGCCTGGAAACCTTTACAGCTCCTGCCTGCAGAAGCACAGCTTGACCAGAAACAGCCCAGTGAGTATGGGAAGAAATGAGTTCATCCCATCTTGTGCTTTAAGCTTTGTCTTGGGGCCCATAGCAATTTCTCTGCTGTAGATTGCATGGCTGGGTACGTTTGGGAACCCTTCCCAATTTAAAAAGGCCAAGGGAGAAGAACATAAAAAATGAACTCTTCCTGGCATCTGATTCAACACATTGTTTAGTCACATGTTCCTCCATCTCTCTCCAACACAGAGAAATAAACTGTTCAGTAGAGTATGTGGATATTTTTGCCATGGCTGGAATTTTCCTGTTTCCTCTGATGAAGAACTGATGGCATTTGCCTATCCACCAGCTCCACCAGAAAATGCCATAGAAATACGCTCAATTACATAATTGTACCCTGATTTTATTTTAATTAATTTGATTCTGCTTCTGGTTTGCATGTACCATACATCAACACTGCCTTTTATGTCTGCTGATCACATCATTAATGCCCAATGATTGTTATTTTCACTGTGAAATACTTCAATGAAAGATCCCACTGTGGACATGGAAGGCCTTGAGCTGCAGATCACCGCCTATGTGGGATGTCAGATATGGGGAATTTCGCAGATTTTGCATGCATACAAATGTACATGCGTGTCTCTCTATGTAAATCGTATTTCCACACATTCAGTATTCAGTTTTGGTTACTGCTGGAGACAGGATACAGGACTATAAAAGCTTATACAGGACTGATTTGACTGAATAAAAGATTTTTTATTCATTTGTGGACATAACTCCCCTCCTGCAAAAATATGAAATGGCTGCTTTTTAACTGCTGTTTTTTATTTACGCACTACCACTTTGTGCTGCTGGCCCTTGTGCAAAGGACAAAGTGGTGCTTTCTATGAGAAAGACATTCTGCTAGGAAGAGTTTCAGCACTGAAAAATTCTTAACTGATGAATCTCAGTTGTGCAGTTTTCTATTGCCCTTCCAAAAAATGGAAGATGAAGAAAAGAGATGTCATTATACATTACATGTCTTAGACAAGAGAAAAACAGACCTGTTTTGATGGGTTTTTTTCCTGTTTTTCCAGCAGCTTCTGTGTATAAATTATACATTTTCTTAAATATCAGCATTTTCTATTTCAGGTTTGAGCTGATAACCTGTGTTTTTGCGCAGCAGGAAAACTTCATGCTGTCACAAGTGACAGTGACACAGCCTCACATTTCACTTCCCTTCATCCCAAGGAGCCCTTTGCTATTATGCCATTAGAGATAATGCAGAGCTTTGAATTGAAACACCACAGACACCAGTGATGCCTGACAACCTCTCTGGCCCATGAACTGCCACCCTACAATGGGACCTGCTCAGCTGCACCAGCCCACATTGAGAGGAGATAATCAATTCCGCAGAGCATGGTGTCAAGCTGTAACACCTTCCCCAGCTAAGGACCTGAAGGAGTCTTGTGCTTCTCCTCTTAAAAGATAGAAACTCATGTGTCAAGATTGCAAAAATTACTTCTATATGCAACATAAATACTCTTGGATACCGAAATAAATATCCAAACAAATTTGGCTGCCGGGTGGCATTGCATGTGTTCTGGGAATTGTTTGCACTTTGGAGTACAGAAGCTTGGGGGCAAAGGTGCTGTCATGAATTTCTCTTTGCAGAGCTCAGAATGGCCACACCTTCCAGGGGAAAGGAATTGCAGAAATGTGGCTACTAAATCTTACAGCAAAGGATCAGTATTAAAATCTTTTAAATCTTTTATGAAAAATGCACTTGTTATATAAGTGTTCAAGGAGACTTTCATTTCAGCAGCATCCATTATTCCCCTCTCTGTTAGCTGCAGAGCATTTTTATGGGGAAAATTCCCTGGTTGATAGTGTCTTTTTATACAGTATTAAGATGGTATTAACCTCCCCTTTGGGAGAGAATAATAAAGTGAAAAAGCAGCTGAGATGGCTGGAGCTGTACTTGTTGTCTCTTTTATTGGAATCTGGGCCTGCTCCCTCAAAAATAAAACAAGACAAGCACATATGCAAAGAGAGTAGGGAAAATAGCCAAAAACCTCCCTGCTTCTATCTGTACTGTATACTCTGATTTGTAGCCTTGCTGCTGGAGAAAGACAAGCACAGCACAAAGTCTTATCAGCCACTCCAAGAACCTGGCAAGGCTTGAACTGGTGTTAAGCTTTCTAAGACATTGCTATTAGCTACCTTTCCGGTCACAGGGTTAACAACAATAGAAACAACTACAAAAGAAAACAAACAGGAAAATTAAGAAAATAGAATAATAACTAACTAACTAACTAAGTAATAAATAAATAAATTGAGAGGTTTGGCCAAGCTAAGCCAGATTATAATTAAACAGAAAATGGTGGAAAGGGAGAGTTAAAGAGAGGGGAGGTTGAAAGCTACACAAAGGGCACAAGGCTCATGCTGTAACCAGCCCCCAGAACCAAAGCTGGTGCCAGAAATGCTGCTGTTGGACTCTTCTTCTGTATCTCTCCTCTCCACTCTGCTTCTCTGCTTCTCTGATTTCTCAGGATTAGAAGCACAGAAATATAAAAGTGTCACCACAAAACCCTAAAATATGGTAAGCCTGGCAGCTGAAATGAAAACTGTTTTTCCTTTCTGTTTTATTGTCTTCCCAGCAGTACTGTCAAACTATCCCTGCCAAGCATGGCAACTGGCATAATATCCCATCTTCACATCTTTTTATTCATCTGTTAAAGCTAGTTTTTTTACATGCCACTGTTGCTCCGTTGATTTCTTGTCTTTGTTCTTCTAATTTACCAGAAAATTGGAATCATCCTCTAAGCTATCAGGAGGCCTCCTTGTTTGGATGGATTTCACTATTTGCATGTAAGTTTTATTTACTTTTAGAAACAATGTTTTATAACATGTTTTGTTGGTCTTTTTCTGTCTTGAATGATGGAGACCATAAACTTCTTTGCTGCAGTCTGAGTGAAATGAAAAAATTCCAATATGCTGCCCGTGCAGTCCTGGTACAATGCACCAAAAATCAGCTTCCCAGTTGACAAAAACTGGACCCATGCAGTAGTATGGGGAGAAACTTACAGACCAATTCAAGTTTATTTCTTCTACAAGCCCTAAAACAAAATTAGATCTCTGTACTTGATCCATACCTTTATGGATTGTGCAAGGTCTGCCAGGGCCTCTCTGTGAGCCATTTGGGTTGACTTCTCTATTTTTCTTTCACATCCTGAGCACATCAAGCATGTAGGACTGGAGGGTGTAGAACATCCTGGGATGGCAGCTGAGCATGGCCTGAGGTCTTTATGCATCTCTGTCCCTCTCTGGAGGGCAAATGTCATCTTTACGTTTGAGAACAGGAAATCATTTTACATTCAACACCAGAAGAGGGTTTCTCCATGTAACAGCAAGTCTGTTTTCTTGACTTACTGCCCATATCTTCCTTATTAACCCCTCATATTCTCCCCCTACTCCTTCCAGAACCCATTTGTGTCCAATCCCTAAGGAAGAAAAACAATTTTCTTCTAAATTTGGGTCACGGTAACAGTTTTGCTGAGGAAGCAACCCCACATGATGTGAGTGCAAATCTAAGACATGGCAGTAAGATCTGACCCCTGTTTCAGGTAAGTCAGAAAAAAGAAGAGAAATTAGGAAAAGCAGTGGTCTTTGTATCAGCCCTGAGGGAGGCAGGGTGGGGTAGCTGCCTGCTCCCCCTTGTGCTAGGCTCTGATCCTCCCTGTCCCTGTGACAAATAGCATCACTGAACAGAGTGACTGGGAGAAGGAGAGGTGGAACAATGTCTACAAAAGGGGATTGCAATGGAATCTATCTCTTCTGGTTCATTCCACCCTCCAGCAGAGTTGTGTTTGATTTCTGTCCCTGGAGAATATTTCTGACTATCCCTGGTGAATATTTCTGAGGGAAGGAAAATGTGGAGGACGGACACAAAACCCATGAGACCCTGTTCTGTACAGTTCTAACAAACTCGAAGATGTCAGAATAAACAAAGAAACAAAAATCCAACAACAAACCTCAAAGAACCAGTTTTATATGACACTGGACACATAAATCACAGAGAAGAGTTTAGACAGTCCTGTGCACAGCATCACAGAATGAGTTCCAGATTAGGTTAGCATATAGTATTTATGCATTGTTCCCCTGAGATGCCACTGTTTACTGACTTTGGAGGTAGGCTTAGGCAGCTCAGATGCTTTCTTGGGAGCTACTTAGCTAATATTTTTAGGGAAGTTATTGTGTAATGGATAGAGCAGTTCTCATTCTTCTTCTAAACTAATCTTCAAATATCCCCCAATTAGTCTCCACCATTCTCAGGGACTTGATGACCTTGACATTGTAAATATTTTCTGTAAAAATGCAATCCTACTGTACTAAAACATAAGCCTGTCCAAAGATTCAGATGGCTGTGCATTTCTTATTTTACCTCTGTTATGGAAAAAAACAAATTCTCTTTCAGGCATTATGGTTGAAAAAATGCATTTCCAAATTTGTACCAACCCTTGAATAATTTTTTCAGTTTTCCAGTCAAATGCTTCAGTGTTGAATCATTTTCCTAAAGTTGGAGGAATAGTCTGTTACTTATACTATTTAGGTATTTCTAAGTATTTCTTTGATAAGTGAGACTTGTTACATCTTTACCTTTCTCCTTGTCTCTTGTTCAAAATAGAGTAATCATGATTCAAAATAGGATTAACATCACATAAAAATAGTCTGGTTTTTTTCGTTCTTTTAGCCATTGTTTTCTTTCTTTCACAGACCTACTTGACAATAAAACAAGAGGAATTCAGTGAAAGCAGGAAAACAGTTCCAGCAGCGGGTCTGGATCAAGTGGTACATTTTGTGTTACTACAAAGACCCAGTATAAAATTGAGTATGGTGTGACTTTGCCCCAGTATCTGAGGGAGTCAGTACACAATAATAGGTCAAATACATTTATACACTTCTAGGGGTGGAAAGGAAGCTAAACAGAAATGCTAATCATCTAAGAGCTTTTTTAATAATTTTTGTTTTACCTTGGTTGTCAGACCAACTTGCAGTTGCAGAATCAGTTGCAGTTGGTAGCTGCACAAAGAAAGAATTCAAAATAAACATGAAAGAATCATAAGAGGAAAGGGCAATCAAAGGAGGGAAGGCCTACTTGAGACCCTCAGAGCATACAATCTATGATTGTTCCTTCCTCATTTCTGTCTAAGGGCTGCATTTTTGGGCTGACTAAATCCTGTCATTTCTGTTTCCAAAACTGCTAAGTACAGAGACTCATCTTTCAGTAGGTGCTTTAAGTTTCCATGTTACTGGGGGTTTTTTGACAAAAATCTAGAAAACATGTTTGTCACAGTAGGGAAAGGGCAATGAGGACACACAGAGAGAGAGTTCTCGGTGGTGATCAGAAGGCGACTTCATTTTCTCTTCGTCTCTTTTTATAACATGCAGAGCTAAAAGGGCTGTGATTGGTCAGAGAAGGACTCATTCTCTTCTTTCGTAAACACTAGGTGACAGAGAATGTTTTGGAAAAAATCTGTGAGAAGAGTCGAAGCTCACATAGTATTTACAAAATAACAAAGAAAGTGTTTTGAGAACGAGAAACTTGTTGATCAGTTTCTCATGGGAATCAGCATGCTTTAGTTAGCAGCAGAATTACAAAGCCCAAAAATACAGAGCCATGCATGTTTTATGTAAAAACAAAAACAATATAAAAGCATCATGACTAGTTTCACTGATATTTCATTATTTACCATTTTATTCTTCTTTATTTGGCATAATTACTTGAACAAATTTAAGGAGTTTGTTCAGGAAAGGTTCATATGCTCAGATTCCTTACTTATTCAGAGTCATTGTTATGGTTTAGCACAGTTTGACTTTTTAGTTAAAAAGAAATATAGACTATTGCCCTGTCAGGACCTTGGAGTTGTTTTGATAGGGATGGGTACCTATCAGAGTGTGCTTTAGATATTGGCATGCTGTTTGACCACTGAGAAACGACTTTGGAAGTACACATATAAAGCTGGGATTGTCCAGTACACATATAAAGCCTCTTCCCTTCAGGACAGCTGAACAGGTACCAGGGCCGGTCCCGGGCTGCCGTGTGGCCCCTGGGCCTGGCGGCCCGGCCGGGGCTGCCGCCCCCGCTGCTGAGGGAGGGCCGAGCTGGCCCGGGACCGGCCGTGCCTCTGCTCCGGGACCGGCCGTGCCTCTGCTCCCCCCTTCTCCCCATCGGCTGCCGGGAGAGGCTGCAGCTGAACATCTAGAGAATTTTTAAGTGTCCCAAGCAGGCTGGGGCTGAGACAGTCCCGGGGGTCCCCGGGGGTTCCCGGGAGCAGCCCAAGCACAAGTTCAGCCCATCCTGTGAGATCCAAGGGGTGGGCAGGACGCACTGATCACATTTATGATCCCTGACTGCCCGGCAGCTCCGAACTCCGACCTTTTCAGCTTCCTCCTCCAGCCTGGCCTTGGGAAAAATCTAATACTATGAGCTGCGGCAGCCAGCTGAAGGAGAGAGAGAACCTGGGCAAGATTTAACCCTTTTCTTAGCAAGCTGAAGCTTTCAGAACTCCAATCTTTTTTCCCTGCGAGAGAGGAAAGGACAGACTGATTTGAAACACAGAGCAACAACATGATAAGAAGTCAGTGGAAGAACTGATAAGATTATGGGATGAGGGGATAGAAGAAGTGGACATTACCAGACTTCTCTAAATGTAAACCATGGAGACTGAACTAAATATTCCTTTAAACCATAGAAAGATATGCATTTTGGGGAGGTGATTGTTTGGATTTATGTGTGGATTCTTTGAGCAAGGTGTTGCGATGACTAAGGGAAATGGATTTTACGAGATGCTTGGACAGAAATTGAGATAAGTGGTCCTCCTGTCAGTGAAGAAGTGAGAGGATATTTTTGTTCCCTGAGACAAAGAATCCTTTGGTTTTGAAGTGGTTCACCTTTAAAAACGAACATCCCAGCTTGCAATGTTTGAGTATATGACCCATTGAGCAGCTTGGGAAACTGCTAAATGGGAGGAGTCAGGGAAGCAGGGTTTTGCTACTGGGCGGCTGTTTTTAGGATAGTAAAGATCCACATGAGAACCTTTCTAATAGTCTGTAGGATTCATAGGGCATTTGAGGGACTCTTCTCCCAGAGTGAGGAAAGATTATGTTTAAATGGTAAAACTGACTGAAAATCATAGTTTTATTTCTCTGTGTTGGTTGTGGGAAAGTGAATAGTTTGTGAAGAAAAAGAAGGGTTTTGAAGTTTCAATTTTCCTTTTTTTTCCTTTTCATTCCTTAGTGTGTAAAAACAAACTATGTGTGTAACTTTCACATTTAGGCCTGTTGTGCTTTTTATTTTCTCCTGGTCAAGTCCCACAAAGAGCAAACATGAAACCTCTACATGAAATTGGTGTTTCTGCCCAGTTTTTGAATTCTAACCCATTACAGTCATTCAGAACACTTTCTTAACAAATCTTTAGCTTTGGCACTTTCACATGCTTCAAGAACCTTTCTTCAATCTGTGCAGGTTTGCTGAACTGATATTACTTGCTGAGAGCCATGATCCAATTCCTGTTGAAGTCAATTGAAGTCACTCCAATTATTTCAGTGGAGCAGGATCTGGTCCATAAGTCATTGACTACTGACTGCTTGAAGTTGTTCTACAAGTGCTGAATCTCTCTTAATGTAAAAAGCACATTCAGTAGCAAGGAACAGGCTGAAATGGGGCTGAAGGAGCACAGAGTGTATGTATGCAGCACTTAATTAAACACATCGTTCTATACTGCCACAAAGCATTTGCCACACTTAGTGTTGTTCACATCTCATAGGAGATTTAGGGTTTTGAAAACCCCTACAAAATGTCCCAGCTGTTCTATAGACAATATCTTATAGTACTTGTCACTGGGTGTAGGAAGGGTAATTAACCTAAAGAACATTGTATTTCACTGCCAAATGCTAAATGTCAGTATTATAAATTTCTTAATGTAAACAACACATTTAGGAACAGTAGGAGAGATAGAGATACTCTTTGAAAAGGTATTTCACTAAGGGACTCGATGGCTGAGGCAACTGTCACAAGATACCTTAAAGTCATCTTTTCCAACTCTATAGTGTCTAACAAATCAGTAGGATCTCACTGTGATGGGAGGTACTTGAGGACTTAATGTGGTAGATCTGATTGCACACAGAAGCAAGCCTCTCTTTTTCTAGTCACACACTATTGTTGAAACATGGAATTTCTGTCCAGTAAGACTTTTTTTAATGTATCACATTTTATAATGAAAAAAATAATATTTTGTAGTCTTAAGTAGTTTTCTGCTTTTTTTTATGCACTGTTTCGGTTTTGCCTTTTTGTTTTGTTGGGGTTTTTTGCTTTATCTATTTATTTGCTTGCTTAAAATATAATCAGCTCTCCATGGTATTGCTCACTAAAATCAATCTTGAACTTACCCTTTTCAGCTATTCCCAGACTCTCTCTTGTTCCAAAAATATTAACTGTTCTTTCACATCTTTTGAAAAGTATTAGCAATTTAAATAGAGTTGAGTATTTCAGTCAGGGAACACTCCGGCTATAGGAAATCCACACCTCAAACAGAGCTACTTCAGACTCCTGACATCATGGATGCAGAGGTAGAAGAGTAACTCAGGAACTTCTGCCCCAGCAAAAGCTCTTGGTGCTTGAAGGCTCCTCACTCTGCAAAAGCATGAGGGGAGTCCACTGACACAAATTTGGTGAACCTGTCCCAAACACGTGGATTCTGAAGTCTATTGTTCAACAAGAGCTAAACTGAGTTTTTAGATTGGTAAATCACTTCTCTGAAAATGAAATTACTTAGAAATTAATTTCACTGGGAAAATGTGCAGGCAATTCTGATATGTTTACCCTGTCCTATTATGTGGTTTTTTGCTATCTTTACTGCATTAAAGGACATAAACTTCTATGACCACCAAAAATGGCTTTTGACCTTAGACTGATCCTGCCTTATTTTCCAGTATCAGACCTTATCAGAATCTAATGATGGAAGCACAGATGGCTTTTCTGAACAGATCCTTCCTCTAACTGAGCAATTTTGACTTCTTGTCCAGTATCTTAGAGTGCTTTACCTAGAGGGCAAAAAACTCCAGGCAGAAAAAAATGACCAAGATGTGAGGGAAGGAAGAAAGATAAGCATGGAAGAATAAGCAAGGTTCTGAAATAACTAGATCTGTCCAGAACAGTAGAAGCGTCTATACAGAAGGAATTTCAACCTCATTTGGAAATCTCTGATGGAAAATTGGTACTCTTTTCCAAGTCTAATACTTCAATTAAATCCTCTGCCTTCTGGTTTTGAACACTTCGAAAACCAAAAAAGAACAACAGAAAAACACCCACTATGACTGATTATGCCCCACTGCACTCCATGTATATTTTGTCAGTGACACTTACAGGAGACGTTTTGGTCTAATGATTACTTGCTCTGAAAACTCTCATTTCTATTGTGCCATGCAGCTTCTGAGAAGCAGTCTTAAGCCACAAGTCATCAGAATTTCCGTTCAGTAGCATAACAGCACAAACAACAATTCTTGGTTTGCAGTGATCTTAAAACGAGGGGACAATCAAAGGCTTGGGTCTGCATTTTGCATTTCTTTCTTTATTTTACTTCATTTATTAAAATTCTCAGTGCAGTCAGGATTTTGGAAATGAGAATCCTGCCTACTGACAACGCATGCAATTATTGCTGTGACTTTTTCATGGAAGAAATGCAGATGTATTGTTTTGTATTTATTCATCTGGAGAAAAACCTTTCCTCATCATCATAACAGTTATTTATGAGATGAAAATTACTAAGTAGTTCATCTCATTTTTCTGTCAATTTTCTTCACTGTCTTTTTCTTCTTGCAGAAAGTGAAAGTGTCCAGTACAGCTTCCAGTTCTTTCCTTAAGACCAAATACAGAAGAAATTACTAAAAATCCTTTATCCAAGTCTGAAAATATCTGAAGCTGTTGATAAAAATTTATCTCATGAATTTCTTGTCACTACAGAATTTTCATGTGAAAGATACTTTAAAACAAACTTCTTGATACTACTGTACGTAAACAGATTGCAGCATTTTTACCTGATTTGTTAAGGTTTTAAACAGATATTTCTGAAATTAGATGTTTTGATTACAGAGATATGGAGTACACCATAATGAAAAGTTAGAGCTTTTCAGATATATTAATTGTAAAACACTGACAGGCAAAACTGTATATTTAAAATTAATTATCAAATATGGTACCAAAAAAAGAGTAATGTAATTGAACTGTCTCTTTTAAATGTTATTAGAATATATATGAAAAGGATCTTTAATTCTGAATAATGCATTCCAAGTAAAATTTGCCCACTGAAAGCTAAGAAATTTCTATACAAGTATAAAAGCTTTTGGTCCTAACTATAGTGTCACATTGCAAATATTCCAATTGGCAAAATTTCTTGCTGAAGTTCTCATATATTACTCTACTGAGGAACAAACGTTTACAATAAAGAAAAACCTGATTTTTTTTTTTCAAAAGCCATTTTTTGTGAAAGACATCAGGAAAAATAATGAAAAAACTGATTCATGTTTCTCTGGGAAATTTGCGAATTACAAGTATGTATCAGTACCTAAATATCCACATATTTGATGTTCCACAACAAATGGAACATGATGATTTACATGCATTTTCTGGTGGTCCTATTGCTCCTGATCAATGTAGGAACACAAAATTTTGTCTAGCCACAGAGAAGTAATCATCTTCTCTATAATTAATGACATCTTCAAAATTCCCTCCTTGTTTAAGAAAATGATAACACATTTTGGGACAGAATCAATTTGGTTTTTTAATAGCATATCCATTATCTGGCATATCTATTTTACTGCATAAAGATTACCAATGGGATTACACATTTCTGATGCCATTAAAAATCAGTGGATATCTCTGAAAATCACTCGGGAGTTTGTTCACAGAGGATTTATGTCTCACTGTCATGATTTATGGGAAGACTTGGATGCCCACAGTATATATCACAGATATTGCCAAAAGGCAGCATGCACCCACTGGCATGGTATATTGTCCTCTATGGAAGTAAATGAGTGAGACTTTTACAAGTATGCTGTAGAAATGGCTTTATGTTCTATAAACTTTTGAGGAGACTTTGAGCCCATAATGGTAGGGCCATTTTTTTTTTTTCTGAAATAATCTCTTATAAAATATGAAGGAGGGCTTTTGTTATTTTTTTTTTTTTTCGTTCCAATTAGATAAATTAGTTACTCCTAAATACATGTGTAACTTCAGTCCTGTAAGGGAAACTTCTGGAAATTTTCTTAGGATTAAGTTACCATAATAATTGTTATAAATGACAATTTCTCCAATATTTTCAATTAAGAAATTTACTGGAAAAACGACAAAGTGAGAAAATCGACAAACAGCCACAATCAATTTGACAGCTCTGACCCCGGGTATCAGCACTTGGTGAACAGAAAATTGGGACACAGTCTCTCCGGACCATTGCCCCTGCCCTGGTTCACACCAACCACCCTTCGAGAGCCAGTTCTTATAGGGAAATTTTGCCTTGAGGCTATGTTATTGTCCAGTTCTTTCTTTGAATATGTAGATGTGTTTTCAGTCCACCTGGTGTGTATGTAGAAGAGAATTCTGGTAAATCTGGTCTCATCTCTGAATCTGTCCATGAATTATTCCTGAAGTTCTCGCCATGCAAACGTGTCTTGGTTTCTGGTTTTTCTGAATTCCGGGAAGGTGGAGTGATGGGATTATCTGCCAGCTGAGTGGATTGAATGGGTCCTGATGGGCGCTTGTGATTGCTATCTGGGTGTTGGTTTCTGTCGTTCAGTGCTATCAGCTTTTCCCCAGTAGTGGTCCACCTCACACTGGAGATGCATTCTTTATTGTTCTAGTAGGGAAGACAGGCATGCCAGCTGCCAGCCTGCCCAGCATTGATCTCTGTACAGGGGGGTACCTTTGGATACACTTTATTTCATAAAAACTAACATGTCTCTTAATAAGAAAAACTCAAATTAAACCATATATTTATAACAATAATCAACTAAAAGCAAAGAGAATAAGTATTAATACATTTTTGTCCTGAGAGTGCCCCATTTATCAAAGAGAATTTTCCCAAGTACATAGGTCACTGTGAAATACCTTCTCATTTTATTTCCCCTATATATTAAATTTTCTTTTCATCATAAGTAGTCTTAATAATAACAAACTTATGCATCTACTTAAATGCTTTACAAGACTGGAGACCTCTTAATTCCTTCATTTAACCTGAAAGTAATTCAGGTAAACCTGAAATAATTAGAGAAAGAAAAGCTGGAATCAACAGGGTTCTTTGCTTTCACACTGTATAAATTTATGCTGAAACATAGGCACTGACATTTCATTCTTAGCTGTTGTCACACAATACTGCATAGCAGATCAAATGCAGCAATTAAAAATGTTTTGAAACTGCAACTCCAACTCCATAAATTACCGCAGTCTTTTGTTAGAGAACAACTGAGTCAACTTCCTGTTTGCACTTAAACTATTCACAGCTTCAGCCGATGTCCTGCAGTGTCTCTTCCAAAGGTCACACCACAGTTTTCGATTCACACATTTGATTAAAAATATAAGAATCACAGTGTCTTGGGAAATGATCTGCAGTAAAAATAGATCAAACTACCTGCTGTTTCCAGAATAAACCAGGTTCCTTCCTGTGTCTTTTCCACTTTCCATTAGCATTGCAAAAAGAGGAGGTTATATGCATGTCTTAAGAAAACATACTGCTAAACTAGGGAATTAAAAGTGAGAGATTTGCTTTATTATTTTTATTTAGAGCACAGCTTCTGTAACTGATAAAAATGTGCTGGGTTTAAAATATCATTAAGGAAAACCAAGGAGCAGAAAACTAAGAATACTTAGATTTTACGAGGACCAAGATCTCCTTGTATTCTCCTTCAACTGTTGCAAAACACTTTTGCACAATTGTCTTCAGACCATATTATCATAACTTTACTTACCATGAAGAATGTCCTCCCTGAAGTCCTATTTGCATTTAATGAAGTTATGATGGAGGAGACTATGCAGACTATGCTGTCTTTTCTTTCTCCCAAGTTCAGGTCCCTCAGAATGTGTGGTAGGATAATTGTCTATTTCTTTTATCAGTAGTCCTAATATTTGGTGTCGAACAACCAGAAATTTTGAAACAGTGTTTGCAGCATGTAGCGGCGCGTTTTCTGGTTTTTACTTATTGTTATTAATCATTTGTTCTGTAATGGTTTTTCCCAAGTTCCCCCTGTACTTCTCCCCATTTGGTACAATCTCCTGCCTGGGAAATTCCCTTTGTTCCCCTCTGTTGCAATATGTTGTCAATCATCTGTTAGTCTCCTCCCAGTGCCTGCCCCCATCCGGGAAGCCTCTCCCCCTCATTCCAGAGACTTCGGAGGGACTCAGTCCTGGATTGGAGCAGGCTGGGAGTCCCCCACCCCTCGTTTCCTATTTGCTGGCTATGTGCCCTCCCCATTCCCCTGATTGGTTTTCCCTCTTGTATCCACCCCCTTCCCCTGGTCCCTGATAAGCAGTGACCCTGCCTCCTGCTCGCTCTCGCTCCTGGGACGCGTGAGTGCCTGCACCATGGGGTGCATGTGACAATAAACTCCATCTTGCCACGAGGCCTCCTTCTTCTTACCTTCGTCGAGCCTCACTAACAGCTCTCGTGCAGCTTCTGAACTGCTAAGGAGGTAGTGGCCAGTCCGCTAGCCACTGCCCAACCAGAATTGAAACAATTCCCGGCCAGGGCAGCCGGAATTCGCTGGAAGACCATCTCCAGCAGGCACAGGGAATTATTTCAGCAGCACATGGTGAAAAATCCTGGCCCAAAGTGAGTGGACTACAGGAAGAAATGCCATGGTGAAATACATCTCTGTCAAATTACAAATGCCTTTGAGAATTCCTTTTCATTTTCAATGTGTGTACTTTATTTTATGTCATTGGCTCAATCCATATAAAATCTCATCTAATCTAAAGCAAGGTTATTATGTTGTCCAAAAGAGATATTCACACCAAACCAGATGACGAATTCTAAACCTGAGCCTTTTGCTGTACTTTCAGCTTCCTCCTGCATTGTCCAGGTAGACATGAATGCAAAATCTTCTAAGGGGGAATTCTCCATTTGGGAGAGTGAGCATGTGGGGTGAGAGTGTATTTTCACAGCCCAAAGGCTGACCTGGGGAATGTTTCCTTGCAGCCTCTTCTTCCCAGAAGAAGATTTGGATACACGAAGAACTGGAAAATCCTGACTAGACTTTATCCAGACCTTGTAGTTACACAAAGTAAAACATGGAATGTGGTGTTGAGACAATTTGTAACAGACTGGTGAGCATTTTGAGTGGGAATGGGCCAAGTTTTAAGAGCAGATCTAACACATGTTCTTTCAAATGTAAATTGGATTAAAAACTGTTCCATTTTACTTATTCTACTGCAAAATGACATTCTGGTTTATTAGCAATGCAGGTCTTCACTAAATTTTAGCAAGATTTTTTATCTTAAGAGTGACTCTATGGGGAACTTTACATTTCTTTGATGATTTTCGTTATAGCTTTAGCTATATTTAAACAGAATTTTCATGTACATAGAACATCACATTCTTTTAAGCACCGAGATATCAGGACAGACTGAAATAGCTCTGTGTGAGCTCTTGCTGTGACTACAGGCTTGGAGCATTGGAAAAAAAAAAAACAGATCCATGTACAGGTAAATAAGTAGTGACTTAGATCTAGTCAACCCTGGTTTTGGAAACATATTACTGCCAGTTTCTGGTTCCAGTGATAATTTGCCCCTTCAGTTACACATATTAGTCCTGCTATGGGATCTGTCAGCACAGAACTCCACAAAATCTCCATCAGACCTCCTTTTGTGTGGGTTGGAGCTGAAACACATTTTCGTAATGAATATTGTCCAGCTGATGGACGAGACGTTAACACAATCATTTACATGGGTACTCAGGGAAGCAAATGTAGTGATTTACTCTAATGGTCCCATTACAGTGCTGAACATTGGCAAAGTATGCACTGTCCATTTCAGAATCTTTGCCTCAGAAGAAAAATAACTGACTATTGATATTCTAGTCTAAATAACTGTTTTTATAAGTTATTCTTCTAAAAAGTACTTTTTTTCATTCCCATTAAATATATTTTCTTTGGTCAACATAAAGTCTCAAATTGCAGCACTGGAAAAAAGAAGTCTTGCAAGCCTCTACTTTTATATTCTCACAACTAAAAAATAGCCACAGCAATCTTTTTTGTCACTATATTTTCTGAAACTATACTGTATAACAACACTACATCGTTTTGATAGCTCAAAATTGCAAGTATTCTTTCCTGATCCAATTTCAGCTTGATATTTCTGCAATAGATCATATCACAAAAGCATTGTAGTCAGAGCAAAGACTTAGCATAATTCCTATATTTAGAGTTCCGTCAACAGATGTTGAAAATAAAAAGAAACTATTTTGAAAAAAGAAGTAATGGCAAAATGGACATTTGTCTATCAAGCCTGAAAATGTGTCTGGCTACCTGGCTTCCCAGCAATTGCATACATTAATGTCCTTGGACTGTAGCTGTAGATGCACCAGCATACAGTGAAGCTGCCCAGAGAAATAAATCAGTCTGAAAGTAACCTACTTCTTTCTTTCAAATTACCATTAATATCATTTTGCTTTTGCAAGATTAATGCACCTTAGCAGACAAAGATACAGTGAAACCAATTGTCTTGTCTGTGTTCCAGCTTTCAGTCATGTTACTGTCTTCTTCTGCATTACTTATGTATATATAGGTTTCTAAGCAAATTTAAAGCTCAGATGTTCAGTAGAGAAGACAGGGCTGATACAGATGAAGCAGCAGTAGCAAAATAGCTTTCCTAATATTTTCTTTCTAAGATAAAGGGAAACCTCTGTGATTAAGACAATGTCTCTGCTTCCCCGAGGAAAACTAAAGATAATGGGATTTATTTTTTTCTTTTCCTGAGAAAGAACAGAAAAATACAAAATCATATGAAAACCACCATCCCAGAACTTACGTATTCAGTGGTTCTTTAATGAATAGTAGATGGGTTTTCTAATCATTCTGGTTCCTGTTGTCCCAGTATTGCCACTGTGCACTCCTAGGGCAAAGAGAAGGGTCAGGGTTCTGCCTCTGAGAAAGTCTATTTTGTCAAGTAAAGCTCCATATATGCCAGCACCTTCATTCTGAAGAGCAGTTGCAGAAACAGACATTTTCTGGCCCAGTTTCCTACCTTAATGTCGCTGTAATTTTGAGCACTTTTCTATCTTTTCCAACTCTTCCTACTCATCTATTTGAAGTGCAAAAAACTGTTTACATGAGCAGACCCCTAGCTGGAGTCTAGGTCAGCAGGTCCAGCAGTGAGGGGTTACCTGCACTGTCACATTGTGGTTGTTTAGACGGACACTGCATGAAAGCGCTTCAGTAAAACTATCAGAAGGCTTCAAGCATCAGCTCCTTGTTATCCGAAAGTCTCTTGTACCTTTTCTCTTTAGCAATCCCACAGGCAGCTTCACACAGCCCCGGCTCTTTCTCCACAGTCTTCTGTTTTCCTTCTGCTGTTCCAGCTCACTCCTTTCTGTCCCTATCATGGCCACCTAACCCTGTTTGTCCTACGTACAGCATCTTATCCCTTCTGTCCCTTGCACGACCTCCTGTCCCTTCCTCCTCAAAGCAAAGCCAGCAGACTCTAACTGATGCAGACTCCAACTAACACTAACTCCAGCTGAACTCCGTCCCAGCTCACTCTTTATCACACCTGTAGCTGGGATATATCAAGGGTAAGATTGCCTTTAGTACTATCTCTTCTTGTCTCCCCACATCACAGAGCTATGTCTGACCCCAAAGCTCACAGAACTAAAGCTAGAATTAATGGAGTTTTATGGGTTTTCAGCTCTACTGAAGTGTTCCAAAACTTCCAGAATGCTTTTTGTGAAACCAGGACTTGAGGACAAAATACCTGGAACCCTCCCATGATGGGATTCAGCTTAGCAAACATAGAGCAAGAATTCAGTTCAGGGTTAAGGACACCTAGATGAAGGTGTCTAGGACACCTGGGGCCTCACCTCCCCTTGTGCTTTATGGACAACTTCCCAGTAGGTTTCAGCCTGCTAGAAACTGGGGGAAGAGGTCAATTGCACAAATTCAGACCTACAGTGCTATTGGAGATGTTCTGTGGTGTCAAAGACACCCTTATTCAGCTAACAGATACAACACAGGACCTGCAGAAGATCCTGTGCAGAATCAGCGTGCTGCAAGATGGAAAGTCACGGCTGCGACTACAACGGGTACTGCCATGCAAACAATTGAATTCACACCTAATTTAGAGTGATGTGAATTTACCTCCACACCCCAGTAGCTGCACTGATTACATTTTTGCTGACTATAATTGGTGCCTCAGACCCTTGCATGTGATGGACACCTGTGTCTCAGTGTTGACCTCTGTGTCTGCACAAAAATTCCTAAATTTACATGTCTGAATATGTAAGCTGATCCTATTGCTGTATCTAAACTAACTATTTGAAGCTCTCTTACAGATAAGGCAGGAGAGAGATGCACTTCTAAAGCAAAATTCATCCTTTCTTAGTGTGATAATTCAGCACTTAGATGTGCCTATTTAACTCCACTGACTTCTAGGGACCTTTGGGTAAATCCAGGGGTAGGCAGTTACATGGGGAATATAAAGGGAAGGATTCCATTCTCAAAACACAGATTTGTGATTTTGTGACCTGTAGCTTTCCTCTTTTATCATCAGGTGTTGCAGTGGAAAAGCAAGAATCTTCTATGGCAAATCTTGAAGCATCTTGTGAAGCACAAAATAGTTTGAAACTTTTAACCCAAAATGCCTTTTTTTCTTAGTTCTTTTTTTTCCCCCTAAATAGGAGACTAACTTCTTGTCACCTTATTTAGAAAGTTTTCTTTCAGCCCGTGAATAAACATTTTTTTGTTACACTGGGGGCTGCCTCATATTTGGCTGAAAACCAGCTCTTTTTCCAATGAGATGTAAAAGCCTCCACCCCTCTCTTTTGTGGCTATTCAGCTTTTCCCAGTGAGGAACATGTTTTTCACTGAACTTAAATTCAGTAAATTGGTCTCTACATTAAAAATGTATATGATATGAATATTTAAGTACTCTAGGTTTTCAGTAGAGATTATGTATGTTTCTGGTTCTTCACTGAGACCAGACACAACAAAACACTCCAGAGTGGTGGCGTGATTACTAATCTCTTCAGGAACCAAAGCATACTCTGGCAACAGAAGTTATTTTGACATACTTGAATTTCATACACAGTAGAAGGGGTCAACTTGTGGCTTGCCCCTAAAGGACAGCACAGGGCCAAGCTCTGTGTCTTCCCTCATTTTAGTGTTTTCTGGTTTTCCAGTCATGATCCCAGATTTACCTCCAGAGAGAGTCAAAACCAAGGTTAGAACATGGGCTTGCAAGACCTCTGCACTCAATAACCAGTACAGATCTAGACTTAGTCTCTTATCTCATTATGTCATTATTAGAACTAAAATAAGTATGCTTCTTTGTCTGCCTGTATTAATTTAAATTTATCACTCACTAACCCTCTTACTTGCATTTCTGGAGTCCTGTCATCCAAACCCTGAGGCCTTGGTTGCCTTTGAACCATATCACTGGTTATGAATTTGTTAACCTTAAGAAGTATCAGGGAAATACTACATAGAAAATGCAGAGAGCGAGCACTGAGTGGGAGAAGAGTGCCTAAAGCATGTGGGAACAGCTGTGCTGATCAGCAAATCATCAGAACTCACCTGGGATGTTCAATGACTCATAAATTTCATTTCCTTCCCTATTCAGACTGTCAGCCCCACAACCATTTCAACATATTCTCTGCACATGTAGATTTTCCTCCATTGAAACCTTTCAGTGAATCAGATTATTTCAAAGCTCTTGCTGCTGTCTCTGCAAGTACTGGTCTTCTGTTTGCCTTCAGAACCTCATTGGGCTCATCCTTTATGTATCTTGTCATTTTTCCCTGTCAACGTGAGCACCACTGCAGCTGCAGAAGGACAGCAGAGAGTGAAAGCTCCAAGGCTAAGTGACTAAGTGAGAATGAGCACAAAAGGACACTTAAGTCAACTTGACATTGTAGGTGACATTTCTAATTTCCAAAAGCCTCTCAGACCTTGCAAAATGCAGAATGACAAAGTTTCTCTGAGAGATTGGCAGACCCATCTGCGTTGTTATAAATGCTAACAAATTACATCTGTGATGAAGGTCAGACAAAGGCTGGATAATATTTGTCAAAGAGGAAAGAACTGAAATAAAATAGAAAGTTTTTCTTCCACTGTGAACAAATTTGGGGGGGGGGTCATCATCTCACTGGACCCTCCATGACAGTTGTCTCCCTGATTCCAGAAATCTGGCATTTAATGCAGTATGAGTCTTATCTACTGAGGTTAGGACTGTCTCCTGGAAAATAGAAGCTGGGGTCTGTATCAGCTCAAGCTGCGGTGAGCCTCAAATGTATTTTGAATAAAGTTACTTTCAACTGTATAGAAAATACAGACACTGTGCTGTTTAGGTTTGGTATGGTCTTTCTTGGAAAATTCAGCGGAGCCTTCGCATCCTCAGTTCCTGACTACCAATGGTTTTTAAATGTCAGATAAATATCTGGGTCTTATTTGGTTTATTTCTGAGTATACACTGGTGACTGTGCTTAGACTCCTGGGAGAAATTAATGTTCCAAAATGCAGGTGTTGCTAGGTTTTCATCTGTTGAGGATAGACAGACCTAGATTAAAGCTTATCTGGACATCTAAATCCATTCTGGTTGCCACAACAGATCGTTTCCCAGAAAGTAATGGAAAGATATAGAGAATGTGAAATATGTGGAGGGAAGTTATATGGAGAATATTACACCTTCTAAAGTTGTGTAAAATCTAATTAAAATCAAAATATATATTCTCCTATTGTTAAATTATATTACTTTCCCTCAATACCTTCTCTATCTTGCCCAAATTTGCATCTTTTTATTTTTAAGCGTTTTAGGGGAAATGCAATACAAATGTCTATATGAACATGAATTTTCACATCCTTTCAACATGAGAGGCTTATCTATAAAATATGATCACTTTCACTCAGTGAGGCAGATAGATTCAAAGTTTTTTCACCTTCTTGGGATATGACGTCTAATTTTACTTGAAAGTATGTGTACTTACTCCACTCAGATAAGCTTATATTGATGTCTGTAATAAAATACAGAAAACCTTGAATTGCTATCAGCTTTGCATTTCATTAGGAATGCTTTGTATGCCTCAGATAAGTATTTGCCAGTTTGGATTTTACCCAGACTGTTAGAAGTCAATACCTCTGATATCTCAAAACTATAAATGACTGTTGCTCTTTAATGACAATGAGTCTCCAGGCACCACATTTACATTTTATATAAGAGCTTTATGCTTCCAACAATATAATGCACTACAGAACAGTGTTATGTCACTGATTTAGTGCCTGCTTTCCCCTGACTGCAGCACTGGCGAGCTGCTCTGCGGATCTGCTGTCTGCAGGTATGATTCAGAGCTCCTTGTAAATATTAAGATTCTCATTGACTTCACCATTTATAATAACATTTATAATTTTTATAACACATAAAGGCCCCAGCCAAGACTGTCACTAGTTGTGCATCTCATCAGGAATTCTTTGTACACTCTGAGTGACTGTTCTCTGTTGTTCTGGAGCCTGACAATACTACTAAGCAAGATGCATCCTTTCGCTAAAAAATTTATGATGCCAGTTGGATAAGACAGACAATCAGAAGCCCAAATTCTTCCCACGATTGCCAGTTCTGGATACAAAACTTGAACAGTCTGCATTTGAAGCCAGTTCCTCAGTGCCTGACATACATGGCACTCTCATGACACTCACTCTCCCATTGTTCTTTATGGTAATAGCATTCTCCTCCCACTTCTATGTCCCCTGAGTTGGGCATTGCATAAATATGTGCAATATTGAAAAGTTTTGGAACTTTTCTTTTGTGGGGACAAGCTCTAATATGGCAAAGGATGAACTCTCTTTCACTTACAAAACATGTTAAGATTGTAAAACATATGTCTCTATCACGCCAGTAACATCAATTTTGTTTGTAAAAGGCTTTGGTAATAGTATCAGAAAGGTAGATGCACTTGCTTCTGAATGTAAAATTAAAAACATTATAGCAGTTATTCTGTAAATGGACATGTCTCAAGTCCTGTCTAAGTACAGATATGTGCAGATGCTTGCAGATTATTTCACACACCTCAGCTCTGGACATATACAGGAGTTACAGGTGAAACAGCTTAATCTGAATTAACTCAAACTTGGTAACTTGAAAAAATGGGGGAAGAATCATGAGATCAAGAAATTTTATAACTTAGCCATAGCAATATGAATTTTAGGTGATGATAGAGAATTTCTTTTTCATAATGTCATCAATTTTTAAAGTGCTACTTTAACCTAAAATGTTTCCAGAACCTGTTTAGAATGAGAATAAGAAAAAAAAAATCAGATATAAGAATTCTCTTAATAATTACAGTTTTTCAACTAATGCTGTCTTAAAATTTAACAGCTCTGCATGAGAAACAAAGAATCTTTGACATCCATAGCATTCAAATGAATGTTATTGCAGCCAGGAATATCAGAATTCCTAACAACAGAATAACAATTGCTGAGTGCACATGAAATTTCATCTGATAGATACAGACTGAAAAACAGTAAAAGCTTCAGGCAAACCTAAACCCATCATTATTTATTTGAAAGATGTGTAATCAGATTTATCAGGCTGATTAGAGTGATAGATAATCTAAGACTTGGCAAGGCACCCCCAGATTTTTGAAGACTTACATGAGGATTCAACTCTTTGGAGCTGATACGAGTCACGCAGACTAAATTACAGACATTGTTCTGAAAATGTAAGGAAACAGCCATTGAAGGGGAAGTGGCTCAGACTCCTGTACAAGATGATGTGTTGTCTGATATATTGTTTGCAGGCTCTGCACTAATTTCTAATGGGGGAAATTTATCACCGCAGAGAAGACCTGTCAAAGCAAAGATGAGGACTGACAGACAGTTTGACAGGCAGGAAAGAAGTGACCAGCCAAAGCCTGTCCCACAAATAGAGGACAGCATGGAGGAACAGCACAGGGATATTGTGGGGAAGTATGGGCATCATGAAAGATGCCACTGAACAGGAATCACTTTAATGATGTGGGGAAGGTGGGAGCAAATCACCAGGAATATATAGAAGAGTGTGTCCCATTCTGATCAGAGTGAGAATGAAAGGATCCAAATTTATATAATCCAGAAAAAAATATGAGAGCTACAGACCTGACAAGTCTGAGATAATGGAAGGGAGCTTCTTGTGCACTCCTTGCCTACCTGCTGGGGAAGCTGAGCAGGAAAAACAGAAAGCCTCAATGCTGAGCAAGCACTGCTCAGCAGTAGCCAAAAAAAACATTGGTCAGTTATAAACACTATTTTAGTCACAAAGCCAAAGCACAGCACTCTATGTGCTTCTAAGAAGGAAATTAACTCCATCCCAGGCAGGCCCAGTCAGGTACATTGCTACAGACAGTCCCTCTAGCTGCCTATTGCTAGACACACTCACTGCTCCTCTTGAACAAGAAATTGCAGTTCCAAGCTGGTCTGACAGGACTGGCCTTCTTCTGCCATTGCCTATTGCACCACACTGCACCCAGTTTGCACTCACACTGCAGTTAGACTGGCTTGAGAGAAGTCAGTGAAGAGGTTTTGCTACTTAAAACTCAACCCAATGTGAGCTTTTGTGCAGTGCTCGTCAAGACAGGAACCTGGAAAAAATAGGAATGAGGAGGCAAAGAAAGGAAAATATCCAGCTTTAACACCCATTTGAAATGAAACAAAGAAAGCAAAATTATGTTCTGAGTCAGAGGCAAAAAAATGGAGTGAAATAAGCCTTCCATTTAATTTGGACAATTTTAAGTTTCAGGTTAGGAGAAGAAAGTTAAAAGGAGATGTGAAAGTCATAGACTTAGAAACATATGTAAAAGACATACTGATTTGAACAGAGAGCAGGAGCAGAAGCTGGAAAATAAATTTGTAAGTCAGTATCAAAAATATGGCAACAGAATGGTGTGACCTGGTGAGATAACAAAAATGCAGAAGTGTAAAGAGAGTTATATATTCCTTTTCCTTTTTACAAATAAGGTTTCTAACTTGATATACTGCCTGCGAGAGTGCCATCTGCTGATCCACAGGTAGGTTGCAAAAATGACCTTCCCAGGCATGCTGCCCTTAGAGCTAGAAAAGAGATATTTCTGTTGCTCAATCCTCTGCTGCTTTCATGAGACCAATGCACTATTATGGGTATTGTACTGAGAAAATAAAAATCATTAGAACACACAGGGGACAAGGCTGGAACAAACATGCTCAACATTTGAATAAAATTCAAGCAAATCTTTGGCAAACTTTGCACAGAAGGTATACATGCAAAATCCTATTTGTGTTATGAGCATGGGAAGGTGCTCTACATAAAAAGGAGAGTTTGGGGAAGTATTTACATACGTTTTTAACACTCTAGTTAAATCCTCTTTCTAGAGTATATAAAATGTTAGGTATTAGCAGTAAAGGCAGACTCAGTAAGGCTCGTACTTTGTCTTTAGAACTCTTTATAAATTTACTTTAATGTTTTTCAGTTTGTCTTCTAACCTTTATAACTAAAATTCACTGGCACTTTCCCCTTTTACTGCCTGAGAAAAAATCTCACTTCCGAAGCAATTAATGATATTGTTTTCATCTTATGCAAAGACTGAGATGAAAATCTGAATTTGAATTGGTGTTGATGATTTCTTTATTATCATGAGGTGAGGTCCCTGTGTCGATCAATCTGGTGTTTATGTGACCTAGAGGACTTGTTTTGTGTAAGAAAGGAAATTCTTCATGCAGAAAACAGAAACAGAATTAACACATCAAGAATCTCCAAAAACGGTGTTAGAGGAAAATTGTCATAAGAGCTATTTAAGGGAAAACTGTGTTCAACTCCACTGTCTTGATTGTGATTCCATGTTTTCACCAAGCTTAGGTTAAGGTTGGACCAAACTCATAAAATACCACTGTAAACAAAATGCAGTCCATTTTAAGCCCTCCTCTGCTGCAGGAACACCAGCTCTGAGCATGGACAAGCTGTCCAGAAAGAGAGACATGTCGTCACGTGCATGGTGATATGACACTTTGCAGAGGCACAACACAACCCTCGGGGTCCTAGAGCCCCTAAGCAGTCACCACTGGGTCATTGTAAGAGGAACACTTCACTTGCAGCCCAAGATTTCTTTATTAGCACGTCACATAACTCAAGTGCAGTGCAGAGAGGAAGACAAAGGGACCAGAGGTATGTCCATGGGTTTTAAGGGGCAGAATCAGGGAGGAGTTTAGGGTCAAAAGGCTAATAGAGAGAAGACCGGGGAGGGACACAAAGTCAAGTTTACAAAACATAAAGCCAATGGGAAGGCTAATATGAAGAAGTTTATATAAACAGACCAATGGAGCCTCCAGAATAGGGGATTCTCCAAGGGGGAGTCCAGACAGGGGCTGGTACCAGGGAGGACTGATAGGGAACATCCGGGAATAAGGGGTGGATATCAGGGAAGACTGACAACCCAATGGGTGGATACAACCCAGGCCAAACTACCACCCAGGTGGAGGGGGAAAGGAATAAACCATAGGGTATTAAAGCACAAAATTACACATGGCAACAGAGACAAAGGTCTCATACAAACCCTTCTAACCAGAGGGTTTAGCAGCTCTTTGGCAAATAAGGTGAGCATGATGGTGCTTGTAAAGGAACACAGGTACAGCGAGATGTACCTGTGACTTCCCAAATATCATACAGAAAGTCCTTACCAGAGCTGGCAACAGAGTCCACCTAAGCCTCCAGGTCTGAGCATGGCCTTAAATGTCAGACCAACTCTCCTTGCAAAGAGACCTTTGGTATCCCAAAACAGAACCT
Organism: Acrocephalus scirpaceus scirpaceus; assembly: GCA_910950805.1. Lineage (NCBI taxonomy): Eukaryota > Metazoa > Chordata > Aves > Passeriformes > Sylviidae > Acrocephalus > Acrocephalus scirpaceus. The sequence goes on along the minus strand of OU383775.1, from coordinate 106,371,621 downwards.
GACCTGGGTTAGGAACTGCAAGCACTTGAAAAGTAATTTCATAAAAAACACTAATTGTCCACTTGATCAGTCACATTTATATTCATTTAGATGTAAGCGAAGATTAAGTCTCTCCAGGGGGCAGGGAATAGCTGAAATAAACACAAAGTATTGTCTTCAGATACACTAACCACAAGCAGTTGCTTGTTAAAATCAGCTCTATTGCAGAAGACTGAGAAGTAGTAAGTGATGTACCTAGATCGAAAGAAGAATAGATTCTAAGCAATTGCAGTCAGAATAGATTTTCCTGAGTACCTGGTAAAATAGCTGCAATACTAATTAAAGCTAGATAGAGTAACCAAACTGCACACGTGAACAGCAGTTAGCAGGGATTAATACAGTTTGGGGAAAAGTGAGTCTTGCCCTATATATACTAGAATTCTTTTATTGCATTAACAAAAGAGTCAGTGAAGAAGAGCCAGTTAAAATAGTTTACTGGAACCTCCTGGAAGTCTTTGATACAGTCTCTTACAATAGGCTGTTAAAAAAGATAAAAGTTAACTCCACTGGGACTGGGATTTTGCTCTCAGCAGCTGGAATGGGGTGTATTTTTAGAAAATGGCAAGGCTGCAGAAAACCAACTCAATGGATCAATTTGACGTATGGAAAAAAGCTATCAGTGAGAGACTCTGAGCTTCCAGGTTGGGTTTAATGCTGTTGAGTGATCTATGTGAAAAACCACTGAAACTCCTATCAATAGCAGATACATATAGACATCTAAACAAGACTTTGGGAAAAACTTGAGGGTGTCTGGTAGTGATATAAAAATAGACATATGTATTAGGCTTTTAGGTTTTAGATTAATTAAAGCAACCAGCAAAATTAACAACTTGTCAACAAGGATAACTTCACTTCCCCAAAATAAATGGGACCTTAGGCAAAAATCAGATTATTTTTCTGTTGTCCTTCATTGCTGACCTGTTCTATTAAAAAAAAAAAAAATCCCTGCTTTCTACTTATTTATGTTTCAGTATCTACTTTTCAAAACAAAAAGAGACTGTAGAATCACTGTTTTACATTTTGTTACTAAACCACATTTGGCACACTCCTTTGGATATTTGGATATAGAAGTTCAATACATGCAAATCTTTGAATGCATGGTTAGGACAACAAAAATGTTCTTTATCTTTTTCAGTTGAATTTACAGCAAAGGATGGCTGGAGACAACCTACAAACTTTAAGTACAAGTGAAGATATATCAACACTTTATCCATATAACAACATGTATGCCATCAAAGAAAATCTCTTTTTAACACCTCAGAAACACTGTTAGGGATTCTCATTTTTGCCTCTGAGATCTCGATTGTCTGCTTCACAACTTCGTGCTCACACATCTGAGTTATTGGAATGGACTGGTATACAGCTGTATAATTTCAGAGAGAAAATCCATAGACTTAAGCAAGTGATCTCAGTGTTGATAGAAGTTTTCTGAGAAACTTTGCCAGGTGAAATCCTCTGTCATTCAAGTTAAGCTTTAATTCTGCAGTAAAGAACTGGATAAATCTGGAAATAAACATTAACTCTGTTTAAGAATGGTTAATCTAATTTCAAAGACCAAATTACTATGACAGAAAAGAAGGCCAAAAAAATGAGGACAGTTTAGCAGGTAGCTTTATACACAAATTGGTGTTTGCCTCATTTCTGTGTGCTTTCTGATATAGCTGCAAGTCAGTTAAGACTCAAATCTTACTGCTAATACATGTAAAAAGGCCTAAAGGTAAGACAGGAGCCATAACTCAGAAATGCCAACATATACACTCACAGTTTTTATAGATGTACACACTGTTCTTCTATTATTGATGAATACAAATGCACATGTTGCACGTGTATGTGTAGGGCAGCTGTGCACAGGCTTTTTGTAGTTCCAGATGCAGTTCACCATGCTGACAATGCAATCATATGGCCATGTCTGTATAAAGTGCTCAAATGGATGGCCTTTTTATTCCTGAAATTATGTGCACATCTTTCTAGAAATCCAGCCCTTGATCTTCTTCTCTATCATGAGATACCAGTTTTAAAGAAGAATGAGAACTGCTTCAAAATGAATGAAAGGAAATAGTGGTACTGAATGATGGCCAGGACTAGTACTGTATATTTTTCTTTTCTTGCTGCTCAAATCCTCAAAATGATAAGCCAAAAGCTCCCCTGAGAGCCCTTCACAAGGATTTTATTCTTGTATTGTTATTGCACTGTCCCTCAATCCCAGCAGTCCAAAATTACCATCACCCCAAAGTTAATTAGATCTCATTGTGCATGTTCTCCATCAAGAGTGAGGTTCACAGATTTTTCTCATAGTAAGTATTTAAAGATGAGTTCTCAAAATGTCTATTTGTATGAAACACATATTTTCATTGCATAAAAGGTTATGTACCAAGGTTTGAACTATGCCCTACCACTCCTCATAGAGTCCTTCACTCACAATAGGTAAATGATTTCTTAGTAGTTGAATATTAACTTCCCACTTTGCATTCATGTTCAGTGACAGCTTTTATTTCCTGGTTGTAAAAATCTTTTTTTTTATTGTTTTTTTTTTGTCTTGTCAAAGAGACATCAGCAGTTCTAAAGCCAAAGTGGAGGCATCATTAACCCTTTCGAGAAGAGTTAGAAATTGATTGAGGTATCAAGTGAAGGTTCTGGAAATTTCTTGTGGGCACTGGAAATATGTTTAAACAGGTAAGCCCTTCATTAAAAAATGGAATTTGAAAAAAAAAAGTCTTCTCAGTTCCTGGGCTTATGGCCCCCAAGATGTTGGTTGGAAAGTCCTTCTCCCAAGTCTCGTGTCAGAAGAGGTTGAGTTGTGTCGGCTCAGTTTCTCAAGGTTTTTTATTATTTCTTATCTAGTACATTCAATTCCAACCCTGCTAGGGTACTTGCTACAGTGCTGGTTGTGGCCGACTGACCACCCCAAAGGTGGTCTTAACCCTTTATACCAAGTATTACATGATCTATGTTTACACTAAGATACCAATACCTATCACCTATGTTAGACTGTGCACGTCTATGCTAAACCAATCCAAAAGTGCCACCATCACAGCAGGAAATGGAGGGTAAGAAGAAGAAGCAGGAACAGGAACACGCCCTAATTCCTCCATTTTGCCTCCTTGAGACTCCATTAGAAACCCCAAAATTCTACATTAACACCCAGTAATAAATTAATTATCATCCTAATCAAACTCTTGTGGCTTGTAATTCTCCATACAAGGTTGGCAGCCACTCCCATGGACTAAAATCAAAGGCACTAGTATTTTTGACTTCTTGCCAAGGTCTCTGGACCCCTTCCCAGGGTCTCGGACCACCCAAGTAAGCCAGAGGTATGTCCTGGATTCTGAAAAGTCTGACTTCTGAAATGAGGCTCATTTTTGGTTGAAAGTACATATAGATAATTTTCTTTCCCCCAGAATTAGAGTTGAGATATGAGAGCTAACAATCACAAACCACTCTTACCTTTACTACTCCTAATCTAGGATTTCATTGTCACTTTGATATCTGCCTCCTCCTTCATGACACACACTCAATAAACCAAAGGAGAACAAGGCTGCATATTGCAGCCATTTCATTAAAAAGGAGAATAAATCATTGTTTAACTTATCCTACATTTCAACTAAATTGTTTGCTTTACTTTGTACTTTTCACAGGAAAGGATGTCACCTATGATGTCTTATGCCAAGTTATCATCGATTCCAGGTTGCTAAGAAAACAGGTTCTTAAACAAGCATTTCCCGAGATGTTAAATCACTGAGTCACGAAGAAGCAAAAGCTACTGTCAAAAGTTTATTCTCACAAAGCACTGTCAAAACAAACAGTAACCAGATCTGCACATGTTTAGTATCATAGCTAACATGAAAAATCTTAGATTTTGGTTTACATCAATTGCATAAATATATATACACATATATGCATAGCTTTTCGCAAAACTACTGCCATGAAAAACATTGTTGAATTTCCCTGTGGGAAACACCCTGATAAATGCAAAATAAGTATGTATGGTGTAGGTAGGAAAAGGCAAATTCAGCTTAGAGGAAGAGTACTGAACTATAAATCTTTCTGAAGAGAGAAATGCAAAGAAATCCTACTCCTTATGTTTTGACCGTGTATTCCAGTCTTCCTCAAAGAATTAGGTAAGAAAGAGAAGGTACATTTGGCTGCCAGATAAGAGAGGTGGAGTCTAAACTGATAGAGAAAAATGAGACCTAAAAAATTATATTTGGGAAATCAGTTCAAATTCATTTTGATTTTTGAGTCTTTGTGGAGGGAACAGAAACCATTTTTTCAATTTTTCTCCAGAAGAACTGAAGACTTAAAAAGAAGGTGAGAAATAAGTTTTGTCTCTGTGCTTAAAAATCAACAACAAAAAGATAGAGAAGCAGAAAAATATTAAATTACTTCTGCATAGGAAATTTACAACTTATCAGAAGCTATGCTGAGCACAGAGGATTTAGTAAGTAAAGCACAAGACCATCCTGAATTTCAGAATGTACTTAAAAATATCTGGTCTGTCTGCACAAATCTTGCTTTTAAATCTGTCAAAGTCCAACCATTGAAAGCTTTAAAGCCTAAAATAGCAGAAAAAATATTTTTCAAATGTAAAAATAAACTTTTAGTAGTATTCTTATAGATTAAATATCAATTTCCACCCTATTTTATAGCATTTTATCTAGGAACATCTCTCAAATTTTTTTAGCTTTGCTTTACATCTTTTTTTATCAGTGCAATTACGTTATGTATTTTTGCCCATGTGTTCTTGAAATCAGCTTCTGCTGCCATAATTCCTATAACTCTTGGTATGAAATTCAGAGGGCTAAATCCAGTGAAGCAAATAGCACTAGCAAAAGCAAACTTGTCTTCGTGTCAGTATGTAATGCATAGTGGTATAAGCTCAAATTGAGAGACTATATGAAAGGAATCAGAAATTTAATAGTATATCCACTGATGAACTGAATAAAATACATGTAATTAGACTGTTGCTTGAGAAAAAAAAAATTAAAGATTAGTGTCAAAACCCAGTTACCTCACCCCTGAGAGCAAGCAGGGGACACGTCAATAACTGTGCCTGCATTTATGTAGCTACGCTATTTATGTATATCACTCAACCTGACTAGGCCATGCTGCAGGCTCCAGAGACTAAACCACATTAATTCTTTCCCTGAAAGCAGCTATGTTTATATTGTAATACAAAGATATTTGGACAGGTTTGCAAAATCCTATTGTGTTTTTTATTTTGAGCTGGAATGACATTTACTATTAGCATCAATATGTATCAGCTACGTAACTGTGATTTGTTTTTTAAAAGTTTCAGCTTCTGGGTCATTAGAGCAGGAACTAATTAGCAATTGCAAATTTTTCAGACTATATCACAAGCTTCTCACAAGTCATAATAACCTCAATTCTCATGCAGTTCCTTATTCTTTTACAGAGTTCCAACAATGAACCAGGCGCATGAGGACAAATAAAATACTCATCACAAAAGAACATTTGACACTGATCTAAAGCAGCATTTATGCAAGGAAAATAGAGTTACAGTGGTGACATCACAGGTCTGGCCTGTACCATCATCAAACAGAGCTCAAGGGGCACAGCACAAGCAGAGCCCAGAGGCTCTCTTCATAAGCAAAAATAAAACACCGCAGAATCACAGAACTTTTTTGGTTGGAAAAGACCTTGAATCACAGAATCACAGAACCATAGAATCGTAGAATGGTTTGGGTTGTAAGGGACCTTCACTTGACCAGGTTGCTAAAATCCCAGTCCAACCTGCCCTTGATGAGGTATTGAGCCTTGGGTATAGGGCATCCACAACTTCTCTGGGCAATGTGTGCTAGTGCCTCTGCACCTTTGCAGTAAAAAAAAAAAATTAATCTAGACTTGCCTTCTTTCAGTTTAAATCTATTCCCACTTGTCATTCATATTGATATGTATGTGGACTTTCCACACACAGGGCTGCAATCATGGGGGTAGGGAGAGCTATACTTGTGTAACCCTAAGCATGTGTGTCAACCCACAGGACTCACCACTATTCTTGTCCTCAGAGCAAATTTGGGAATTGGTTAGGTCTTTCCAAGTCTCTTGCGTTAATGATAGGCAGTATGAGTCATCTTGCCTGCAGTGTCTGTGCCTGGATATAAGCTAGTCATCCTAAATCTCTTTTATATCAAATGAGGACGAACAGTAGCATTAAGGGTGTTATTCAGATGGTCTGTTGGAGAAGTCTACACTTAATCAGAGGAATTGATTGCAGTTGTGCAGAATTTAGGATGGGAAGAGATGTCTGTCTAAGCTCAGGCTATATTATCTCTGGAGAGACAGCTTTGGCCTGAAGTCATCCATTACCTTTTCAACCTGAATTCTTGTAGGCCAGCAATGGGAATCAAATCCCCTTTTACACCAAAAGTCTAGAAATTCCCCCAAAGCTCAGCAGCTATCCCCCTTGTTCTGTTTCTCACGGGGGACACAAGATGTCATTGTACCATTGAACTTTTTCCCTTTCCAAGCTGAGATGGATCCTTATGCTATTTCTTGCCCATCCCCATGCACTTGCTTGCACAGCCTCAGACCTCAGACAGTTTCTTCTGTTGGAAAACCCTGCCTTTGGCATGCTGCATATGGGAAACAAAAGCTGAGCCAGTGCAGGCAAGGAGGTGTCTTGGCTCACAGGCTGGCAATAGGCACTCCCGGGGCAGGAAATTTGCCTGTCAGAAAGAGCAGAGGTCTTTCTGAGACACAGAAAGGTGCTGCTGCCACTGCTGGCATGAATTTGCCATATGGGTCTGGTGCAATGAAAACAAGGATTTAAAATGTCAGATTTGAACCTCCGGGGAGTGGAGGCAGGCTATCAGCTTCCCTTTTCCAAAAAAAAAACACAAACAAAACCAAAAAACAAAAAAAACCCAAACCAAGAAAACCACAAACAAACAAAACAAAAAAACCACCCACAAAACAAACAATAAAACCCACCTCCTTGGTTTCTCTTTCTATGGGGAAGATGCTGGTGGTATGATCCCTCCAACGGTCTCGCTGCTGGTTTACACGAGGGAGTAATTTTCACTGGAAGCTAATCTTTACTGTGTCAGAGTCTCAGTGTCAATTTTATCTGTGTTTCTTGCTGTCACTGCTATTTTCCTCAGCAGCAGTGCCACTAGCCCTGCTATTAGCCACAGCTGGGCTTTACCTCAGAAGAGCCCGATGTCTTTTTGCTCAAAAAGTTACAGAAAAGGGCAGCATTAATAATAGTAAAATGATGCTAAAGGCATTGCTGAAGGGTAAAAGAGGTTAACTGGGCAAAGATATGTTGGTCTGACCCAGACAGTATACCAACAGCAGGCTTAGAGTTCACTGATTTATATTCACATCCTAACCTGAGGTTTGCAACTGGAGCCCATTTCCAAAGACCTGTCTAAATAGGGGCAATCAGGAAAATGAACCTGACTTAGCCAAAAGTGTGACTTGAAAGTGGATTAGCTGATGTGCATTTGTGAACACTCCTAGGAAGAATAAAAGTCGACTTGTTTCTATTTATTTTATTTCACTTTTGGCAGAGAGCTAATTAAAACTAATACATTTTTATTCTCAGAAAGGATATTAGCTATTGAATTTAATGTAATTTAATGGAAACCATTTAAACGCTGAGTCATGTTAATGTTGGGGTTATTCAGTGTAAATGAGATCTATTTTAAAAACTCTTGCCAGAAATTCAAATTCCCAGTATCTTCTTTGGGTCCTGCTTCTGCAGCAGCCACCAGTTTTTTCCTCATATAAAGTCCTCTTGAAGGCTAGTGGCAGTGAGAAATCTTTCTTGCTAAGTGCTAGCTGCAGCAAATGGAGGCTGGAGAAATTAAGTAATCTGATGGAAAAATGAGTAGCAGTTTTGACAGCTGAATTCTGTGCCATAATAATGTTCTCTGAACCCCAGGACATTAGGATATGTTACGTTCTGCTGTAGCTTGCAGCCAGCCTTGCTTGCTGTGGTCAAGCCTGCAGATGCAAGCACCAACAACATAAAGACCACAAGGCTCTGTGGTTACACAATTGTTTGTCTGTGGTATCTGCATAAATTGCTTGTAATGATAATCCCAAAGGAAAGGAAGTACAAGCAAATGCATCAATCCCTTTAAGAAATAGGAGTGTCCTTGTCTTGAAAGTCATGAGATCTCTCTTCTTTCATTTATTGTACCTCTAGTTAGCTAAATAACATCTTTTTCCTTTTGTTTCTGATGCAGTGGTGTACGTGCTCCTGTCTTACTGAGCCATTATAACAGGACAGCTCAGAATGGCAAGTGCTGTTTAATAAGCTACATTTGCAGTAGCTACAGTGCAGTAATTTTCCATAATAAGTAATTTGAATATACAAAAATAGCAACATGCTTTAAAATGTTCAATATTTTGTAATACAAATACATTTAAAACATATTTTAAAAGAAAATATCAAAGCAATTGCCAGTAAAAGAGGGAAAATGCTTACCCACCTCAGTATAAGTCAGAGTAGTAACAATTTCATAAGACATATTCATCTTCAATCTCTTTCAAAAGCTTCTGCTGGCTGGCAGAAGGCAGACTATTTCACCCTCTCTCCCCTTTTTGCTTCCTATTTAAAAATCGTTTGGATTCATCATAATCAACACAATATATGTACAATCATGAAAAATAGCCTGCAGTTCTGCTGGATGAAGCATATCAGCTTGTTCTCCAGTTTTAGAAAACTCTATTTTATGGTTATTGCAATTGGAATGAAAAGGCAAAGTTGCAAAGAGAAGCTGTTTGAAAAACATACAGAAGTATTTTGACAAAAAAAGACTAAATGATGACAAAACAAGGTCCTTATGAAATCATTGAGAAATAAAAAGGGAATTCACGAGGGAAGCACACAGGTGATATTGTTATCTATAATGTTTGAGAAAGTAAATTGACAACTGAAAAAAAAAATAATAAGCACACAAATCTTGAGTTCTTTCATGATGTAGAAGTTAACCGTTGTCCCTGCAAAACCAAAATGCAAGTAAATCTAGCAACCAAGTCCTTACTTTTCCTCCCCTTACTTCAATTTGATGACTTGAAGATTTTCTGATCTATTTTCATTCTGTGAAATTTTAGGTTAATGATACAAAAAATATTTGCCTTGATGATAAAGAGTTCTGAAGTTCTCCACTTCTGTTTTCAATGCCTCATTATCCTTATTTATAGTGCCTGAAGTCTGCAACTTGACAAGGCTCCACAACACTTTACATTTTACAAGTCTGGAGACAAAGCATCCTACTTGTCCTTTACATGTTTAGTGCTGTCAAATCATTAAAGCTCTCCCAAGGGTATCCCTCCTTGCCAAATTTGAGATCTTATTAAGATTTACAGGAGGAATTTGAGATTGGTGAACAGCAGTAGCATATTTCCCAAGTGAATTTGCATCAGACAGCCAGCTCCAGGTCTTAGAAGTTTGTCTTCTTTTGCTGAAATTGCTGTTTCTTGGGGCTCATAAATAATGATAAACAACAGTGACAAAAAATAAGCTGATAAAACAAGAAAAACTAGAGAACAATCTAGAAAGGAACCAAGCTGAAAAGTGCACTGGCCTGAATCAAATCTCACTGTAGGAGAAAAGGATGTGTAAGTTGAGTTCAAGAGGCTCCTCACCCAACTGTAAGAGCAAACACGTGAGGAATCTTGGATCTTCCACTGACTGAGTGGAACTCACAGACATTGAAAATCATGTCAGTCTTCACTCTAAATCCTTAGCCCCTCCTGCCAGGTGGATCTCAAAATATCCTGCAATACACTCTGAAAATGCAGACTTCTATAATCTCCTCTGTTCCAGAGAATTACTCATACAGAACTGAAGATACAGTAGGGAAACTCATCCAAGTAATACTACAGAAAAAGATGTCACATGGAAAAAGAAAATATCTACCTCCCTCTGTGACACTCTGTAGTTCTTCTTCCTTGGTATCCTTAAAGAAAGAAAAGTAATTAATAGTTTTCATAGAAATGATAGCTGGTGGTAATTAGATTTGAGAGTGATGGAACTGGGAGAAGACACAGCTCTCCCTCCCAAAAGAAAGAGTAACAGTGACAGGTCACATACTTTATGCTTGTAGTAAAAGGGGTTGTAACTGTTGTATGTCAGCAAATGAGATCATGGAAAGAAGGAACTGGAAGTGAGTCCTAGCAAATGCACGTGTGTATGTGTGTGTGTGTGTGTGTGTGTGTGACAATTTTGAACTCTAATTCTGTCCTTCATTGTGCTTACACACTCTCGCACTTTCATACCTACATGCATTGTTGCAATGAGACACCGACTGCTGATCTCTGCTTACACTCTTACAAACAGATATTCGTCAAACATTTATTAATTTATACTAGATCATATTTCTCCAACTTGCATATAAAACTGGCATGTAGAAAAAAAGCCTAAATGATGATGTTGAAACAGGAGAACTCTGTTGATTCTGTTCCCAATATAGAATGGGCTGAAGCTGTGAGAAAAACATGGAGATAAATTTATGGCAGGAAGAAATATCACCAGAAGGAGAAATTAAAATCTCATGGTGAAATCAAAGAAACACAAAGAAACTGACCATTCAACACAGTGCTTGATGATTCCAGGGCACACTGGAAGTTCATTTCATCCTGCTGCAAGATTCTTGTCTTATGGCAAACCTGATCGCAACATCTCTTCTTAATATATAATTATTTTAAAGACAAAATTTCCTCTCTTTCCTTCCCAGATACCACAAACCTCTCTAAGTCCCTTGTATTTCCATTGAAACAAACGCCCTGAACCTCAGCAGGAGGCAGAGAAAGCCATTGGGGCAGCAGATGATTAAAGTCCACTGGAAAGCATCTGTTCCTCTACCTGCCCCTCTAAGGGCTCAACCTTGGACTCTACCACTTAGCCAGATATTTATTTTTTATGATGTTATATTCATGCTTAGAGGGCCTTACTATCAGTGTCTTTTTACCTTCCCTCCCTCCCCAGAATCATGAGGAAATCTCCTGCCCCTTCACCTTCGTTCCTTTTCTTGCAAGTGTCAGTTTTGTCAATCACAGAAAGATGATCCAGCTCATGAAAATGTGTCACAGCAGCCACAGTTTCTGCTCTGACCTTCAGCTCTGCCCTCTGCAGTGACAAACAAGTTTCATTTGCCACTCAGAGAGATCTGGTTGTTTCCAGCAAAATATAACTTCTTTCTCTCTAGGAGAAAGAAAAGGAAAAGACCACCAGCTGAGGAAATGTAATAGTTTCCTGATTTTACTTCACTTATTGTTCAGGTCTAGGAGCAACTTCCCCATATACCAGAAAAAAATAATCTGTATGAATAATTAAAATTTGAGCAAGAAATCCATCTTTTAATTAGTTTTCATCTCCTGTTTGCTATGAGTGGGAGCTTTTGTACAGAGAATGTACAGTGCAGAACAGGTTACTATCAGGAACAAAGAAATAGATTTTCAAATAAAAATGGTACTATATTTTCTTTGATACACTTGTTCAGGATCTTATTTTCCACCCACAAACACTTAAACGATATTTTCATTTTTTAAGTGTTCTGTGACTGAAGGTTGTTTTTATTAGCAAGTACATAATTCCAAAATTCCAGCTGAAATCTGTGAGTTGGAGGATAACAGATGTGGATGGCTGTTTCAACAGCACTGCAGGTTGAAAACTTCAGTGTTCAAAGGACTTAGCAGCTGAAGGGCTAAACCCACCCCTAAATGGACATGGGGCCCAGAACAGGGTTTGGGTTTACTGAAGGCATTTGAAAACATGCCTGAAGATTTAAACACTTTTAGGTAAATCTATGTCCATTACTTTAACCTGAAAGTTTCCCTTGAGGCAGTTGGTCCAATTCTGCACACATCCTGTAGCAAACACCTGGGAGATTTTATGGCAACATAAATTGTCACAAAATACAGAAACAAAGAACATTATATGAATTGGATAATGTAAATAGATAAACAAATACTTCTTTTTGATTAACGCTTCTTTCTTACTGAGCTCTTAGCCTCCAAAACTGTCTGTGCAATGTGCTTTTATCAATGTCAATTTTAATAGCTTTAAGGCAAAATTCTTTATTCTTCATACAGGAATTACACTTACTAGTCTCCCTTGTATACACTACCACTATGAAGACTTGCTGAATTACATAGTAAAACTTGAGTAGTTCACATATAACCACTGCATGTCGTGATTGCATAATCCATGATAACGCCATAAAACTGTTTTCTGAATAACAGCCTATAGCCTCCTTTTGAATTTCCTTGGATAAAACATGTTTTAAAGAAGTGTATAAATATCCACTGAGCACCCACAGACTTCTGTTTCATTGCTTCTGAATCCCAGTACCTAATCTTGCTTTTATGTCATGTACTATATTACAAGGAAATGAAATGCAATTCAGTAAATTATCCACTTCAAGTTGTGGCCATTTCGGTAGATAAAAAATAAAAAAAAAAGTCCTTTATCTTTTGTTTGTTTTAAATCCCACAAGGATGCTGGCTTTGTATTTACTCTTAGCTTGGGCTTTACTGTGAATCTTCAAGAAAGCTTCTCAAGTAGAGGTATAATGAGCAGAGATGTCTTGAACAAAAGTAATCTCTGACTCTTAACACAAACACTACTTATTGCACATCTAGTAGCAGCAGCACTATATCTAATTCCTGACAGCCAAGACTTTGATAACTAATAGTGGTGAATCCAACATTTCACTCTTGCTTTTAATGATAATCTAATCAGGACACTCCAGAAAAGACATTACCGTTAAACCAGGAAACAACAACCTGCAATGTGTGAACAGCTGGAACCTAACTGAGCCATGTTACAGCACATCACATCAGAGTTTAGGCTACTTATCCGAATATTAACACAGAGGATTTCCTTTTAATCTGTTTGTTTTAAGACTCCAGAACTGTAAGTGATTATTTGATCTACCAGTTAATACCTATCAGTGTGAGAGACTCTGAGAGCACAGCATTCCATATAGATGCACCATAGCCCTGGTCTTTGGCCTCTCTTTCAAATGTAGATAGATCAGTATATTTATTGCTGGAAGTCATTGATGCCAGGCATCTAATCCTCTCCTTAAGTACTTCCACTGGTTCTGGTCTGATATTCAGAAGTGTAGAAATTTCCTTTTGAATTAATCCACCCTTTCTTGAAACAAGCCAGTCAGCTGAGATGACCAAACAAAAGATCTAGAATGTAATTTTATGCCCCAAGGTTTGGAAACTCTTTAGTTTTCCAGAAAAAGGGATACACATCATGTTCACAGTAGACCCCACTCCAAGATAAACAATCCCTGACCAGTGATGGCTTCTTGAAATACCTTACTGAGAAATATAACATTAGTAAAAATGATTCATATTCAGCTTCTCTGAGAGTCCGGCCCTTAATTAGTTAAATTATTAAATACCAATGCATAACTACACGCATGTTTTAAAGGAAAAGAATGCCGATCACACTGACTTTAAAAATATTGCTATCTACTTTCGCTCATCCATTTGACCTTGAAATTAAAGGCTTTTCTTTTTCCTGGCTTTGTTCACCTGATGTATTTCAGAGCAGCAATATTACTGAAGTCAATAGAAGCATTAGTATGGGTAGAGTGCTACTCAAGATGAGGAAGACTATCAAGCCCTAAAATTGTTTGCTTGCCAACAGCCTATGGAGAGAAAGATAATGGTTTACCTGGAAAGATTAACTAGGCTTGATACGAGACCTATAAATGCATCCTCTGATGAAAATGTTATTCTAATCTACTTGAACAGAAACTGCTGGCAGCATGAAGGTTTTGGTGGCTAAATTCCTGTTGGCTACATTTTAAAGAAATGGGAAAACGTTTCTTTAGGAAAGCATGTTATGTTCTCAGAAAACAGTAGTTCAAAATTAAATATTCTTGCATAGTTCACACCAGTAATGTACTAATAATTTGTACTATAACTATTTAACCCCTTTGGAGAAAAAAAGTAGTTTCTGCTTTAAAATATTAGCTGACTCTATGCTAACACAGACATTTCTGACCAGGGCTAAACAAAGGGATTGTATTTTATACATTAACCAAGGAATACTTGTACATATATATATATATATATATATGATTCTTCTCTAGGATCACTGCTGCAAGTGGACTAGAAAATTAAGGTTTTCATATTTGCTTCCTGGTAGAAGCTAAACCAGAATAATAAATGATTGTCACTTTATTTCAGAACATAAAATTAATCTTAGAAAACAGAAAAGTTGCGAACAATATTGCAGCAGTATTTCATGGTTCACTGGTTATTATCACTTGCCAACATTAAGGTCACAAAAGAACATTTCTCATTTGTTGCCTAGAGTATCTGTGACTATATTCCTATTGTCAAATCTAACCTTTTGGAGAACCACAGAGGGGCAAAAAGGAGAGGAAAAAACTATTTGAAAGTGTACTTTCTTTTTCTGCAGTATGTGGAAAAATAATAATAGAATTAAAAGCTTCAAGCTGCTGGAGATAGAGCAGGTCACAAACTTTAAATATTTAGTCCCTGTTGTGAGTAAAGCATTAATAAATAAATTAGCAGCAACATCAGATGGGTTCCCTAGAGTCCAAAACCAGAATTTCCTAAACTATCAGTGGTAGCCAAGCCTACACATAATTTGAAGTTTTGCTAAAATGGGCAATATAGAGAATAAATTACTTTGGGGGTAACAGATTCGATTATTTCTTGGTAAGTGATTTGAAAGTAAACATGGATATTGGTGTACACAAAAAAAAGTCTTCTTCATGGTTCATGAAATTCACAAATTCACACAAATTCAAGACATAAATTTAAAGGAAGTGTTGTCTATGCATCAGTTATACAGAATTTTATCTTTTTGTGCCACTTGAGTGTGGGACAGAAATAAATTACTTTTCTCAATCTTATGTCTAATAGAAAAGTATCCACTTCATCCCCTCATGAGATTTATCACTAGTTGGTTATATGAGGGTTTGGGAAGGAGATTCAGTACAGCAAAGAGCCTGTAAGAACTATGGCTCCATTCCTCCTTTTATTTTTTTCTGGAAAGATATTTTCAGACTGTAAAAGGCTCTCAAATGGAGACATCATTAATGGCAATAGGATGTCTGTTAGTCTTGCAAAGCTTAAGAATTACACAGGTGACACAATAAACAAAGAGACTAAGTCTATGAGAGTAAAATTTAATTTTCTCCAGATCACTCACTTGACAAGAAATAGCCTGAGTCAATATTATTAAACACTCCTGTTCTTCAGAACAAAATGTTTGCACCCAGGCTACTGTTTAAGAAAGGCCCTCAGCTCATGCTAATTCTCAAAATAAGACCAGAAATTATTTGGTAGAGTGCCAGGTGACACAAGCTTCCAGCATGCCAGAGGCCTTCCTGACTATTTAACAGCAGGCATAAATAAACTGCAGTGTCCAAGAAGGCACCAGCAAACTTTTCTTTACTGACACAGTTGAAGCCAGAGTCTTCCAGACTTTCAGTAGGGTCCTTTAAAAGATCTTTTGAGAGTTTGTCTAAAGAAAAGCAAACACAAAACAAACAAGCTCAACCTGTCTCCCATAGAAACTACATCCGACTGAGCATTAATTGGTGAACCATTCATGGTCATGATATTTAAGAGGAATAAGCAACTCTTCAATTATTAAAAGATCAGATTTGGACGCATGACACATTCAGTAGACTCAAGTATCTACTTCCCCACTGTTGTGTGGGTGATTTATGAACATCATGTCCATTAATAACAATGGAAAATGCTCAAGTCAACCCCTCCAGTGCTTCATATCAAGGGCAAATTCCTACATAATTTCCTTTGTTACTGATTCCAATACAAGCTGTGAATAGACCATTACAAAGATTATGCTACCCAAGAAGTGGGAAAAAAATCCCTGCACACCATAAACAGACTCTTTATTTTGATTTCATTTATTTTGTTAATAAGATTCAGTGTTCTCCAAAGTGACATCCATACTGAGACTCAGTGCTGGCGGGGTAAGGGAAACAAATAATTAGGCTTGTTCCTATAAGCTATTTTTTATTGTGAGGTCGTGAACTCTCTCTCCCTGACTAGCCTCACTCTAAAATAAAGTGACTGGCTTGGATATAAAAATGTTTGTGTTTTGACAGGTCTCCTGCTCTGCTTTTTCAGCCAGAGCATAATGGGCAAGCAGCAATGAGTTGGCAAAGCATTTCCAATTAAGCATATAGGGAGCTCAGTCTCCAGCAAGTGATCCTACCTGCAACCCCCAAGTGTTTGCCTTGGCCAGAAACTGATTTTAAAAGCTAATTAATTCTTACATTAGGCCAAATTTTAGAGCATCTTTTTTCAATATAATACTGCTGATGAGGAGCAAGTATTCAGGAAGACCACATTATCAGCAATGATAATTTTTTGTATTTTTTACATTAAGTTTTTTATGTTGAGGGATCTCCAAGCACTTCACAATTATTAATCTATGGTGGCAAATGTCACTATCACTGGGATGAAGCAGGATGTCTGGATGAGCACCAAAGATGCATATCTCACTGTCTTCCACACTCTCCATGTTATGTATTTTAAGCAACTTTCAGTTTGGGGAAATGCAAATAAATGAATAAATGCATTTATAGTGCATTATAAATAAAAATTTCTTAAGCCCAAGTGAATGAAGCATTACTTGTAGGATGACATCCTTCTGTAGACACCTGGAAGTTTCTGTAGTTGAGCAAAAGGGGAATAAACATTTTCCCATTTCATCAGAGCAAGCATATATATTCATACCTGGTACTAGGATCTGTCTGGGAAAGCTTTTTTCCCAAATGTGCCATTTAAAAATTAGAACAATGAGTGATCTTTTTAATAACTAAAAAAAGGTCAGAGTGTTTTCTTTCACTATGATATTTCAGAAGTAGCTGTGCATAAGATTGGCTTTGCTATGAACTCTAAAGTGAGGACATGTTCACTGATAGGTGTGTTCAGGTTCTCAAGGCTTTCCACAAACTCACTGAGATTTGAGTCACTTCCAGATGCCAGAAAAAGATAAAGACAGCATTTTGAACAAATCACGTGAAATACAACAGGTTTTGTTTGATTTCTGTGCAGAAGGATTTTTACCTGCATCAGGTGAGTTTTATTTTGATATTTTCAGAATCACATAATGGGTAAGGTCGGAAGGGATCATATCTGGTCCAACATTCCTGCTCAGGCAGGGTCATCCTAGAGCTCATAGCACAGATTGTGTCCAGATGGTTCTTGATTATATCCAGGGAGGGAGATTTCATTACTTTTCTGGGCAATTTGTTCCAGTGCATGTCCACCTGCACTGTAAAGAAGTTCTTATGCTCAAGTGAACTTCCTGTGCATCAGTTTCTACCCAACACCTCACATCCTGTTGCTGGAACCAACCAAGAGCCTGGTCCATCCTCTTGGCACCCTGCCTTCAGATACTGATATCTTTCGATAAGGTGCCCTCTCAGTCCTCTTTGTTCAAGGCTCAACTGTCCCAGCTCCCTCAGCTCTCCCTTGTAAGAGTTGCTCCAATCCCTTCATCACCTTTGTCACCCTCCACTGGACCCACTCCAGGAGCTCCATGTCTTTTGCGTACATAGGAGCCCAGAACTGAACACAGCACTCCTGGTGTGCCCCACCAGGGCTGAGTAGAGGGGCAGGATCACCCCCCTGACCAATGCACACCAGGATACCTTTGGCTTTCCTGGCCACCAGGGCACTGCTGGGCCATGGACATCTTGCTATATCTACCAGGACACCCTTATTCTTCTCCACAGAGCTTCTTTCCAGCAGGTCAGCCCCCGTTCTGTGCTGGTGCATTTTGGATTTCTTTCAGCTGAAAAGAAATGTGAAAGTCTTGTCTCAAACTAAGAGGCAAACAAAGACCTTAAGTGCAAAACCACAAAAGTTCAGAACTAATTGAAGTTATTTAAAACCATCCACAGTGAGATGATTACTTGACAATTATTGATTACTGAGGGCACAGTAAGTGACAGAGAATTCAGTGTCAAATACTTAGGGGCCGTGGGAGTTTAGTCTTGCTTTGGCTAGTACTGTACCAGCAGTGGTCAAGAAAGATTTTTCCCTACCAGTTGAAACTAGGCAGAAAGAGGGTTTGTTTATCTTGTTCCTCCAATTATACAATCATTCATGTTCTTACAAAGAATTCTGACAATAATGCACATTTCCTGACACAGAAAATGTGGATTAAAAGGTTTCAATAAAAAAACCCAAAGAAAACTGTAAAAATTGATTAAATCACAAAAAAATGTTGTCTGAAATATTGTAACTAAGACAGGTAAGTAAGGTCTATAAGGGTCAATTATTATTATTATCAGATCTTACTCTTTTTGTAGACCGTTCACTAGAGAATGCTGAAACTCACATGGACACCATTCCTACTCACTAAATATATCCTATTGAATCATTTATTAAATATCTCCCCATGGACCACACAGGATTAATAAATAAGTCTCAAGTAGGTAAAAAATCAGAGAAAGACTGTTCAACTGACCAGAAAACAGGCTTAAAGGAAGAAGGGGATTTTGCCCTAGAGAGAAGATATTCTTTTTTTCTCTCTTCGCAAGTTAAGGGGGTTATAATTCAACAAGTTCACAATAAATTATTAATTCTGACTTGTAGCAGAAATTGATAAAACAGATTAAAAAAAATATAGTAAGAAATTCACTGATGGCTTCAAGCATAGTCTCCCCCTGTGAGTTTATACCCCCTTAATACATAGCCTTCCAGTGTGTAGGAGCCGTGTGTTCTCCCACCAAAGGCTCAAATATTTACTGTCCCTTGACACTGCCTTTGCTGGGGTGACTGCTGTGGCAGGTTCAGAGTCCCCAGGGGGAGCCCGAGGATCTGCTAAACTGTTAGCAAAACACCTGGAAATGGCTTTCTTTTCCAACGATTTTCAGGGATGCAGCCAGCTCCTGTTTAGGCAGCCTGGACACAGTCCACACCGAGGTCTTTCCCTGCAGGGGGCACAGGTTTAGAGCACCCTAAGCTCCCCCATGGTCCTGCCCAGCCACAGCATTCTCTCTGAAAAGCACAGGCTCTGAGCTGTGGAAGCAGGACTCTGCTCTCCTGTCAGGAAGGAGAGCCATATTTTTGAGCTGGTAAAATGTTTTGAAAAGTAATGCACTATTATATAATGCAGTTGAAGCAGACTTGCTAGCAAGACAGAGAGAAGAGAGAGAGAGATCTTCAGCCAGTCAAAATTAATGGGCATCCACACTGCCTTTGATATGGTTTGTGTGTGGATTTTGGGCTCCACACCCTGACCCAGCAATGATGTCAAGGAAGGTTTTACTGCCTTGTAATTGTTTGAAGAAGAATGTACCCTACATTCTTCTTCCTGCTCATATTCCCTACTGCAACACTAGCACTCTCTGAGAAACAAAAGGAGACAGTTAGAGAATGAGGTCTTATTGGGAATCAGTGAATATTTAATTTCCTTTGTACTTTACCTTTAATTTCCTGTTGTGTACTGGGAGAACAGGGATGTATCAGCATCCTCCTGTTAAACAAACTCATAGCCCTCAAGACACTCATTACAAGAAGGGTTCTGTGGCATAATACTGGGAATTTTCTCTTTATTTGTCTTCCTCTGCACCCAAAGTTGGCTTGCTATAGCCTAAATTATATATATGTATTTTTCTTTTTCCTATATATGTAGTCATGGCCAATAAGTAGTTATATAACCATTAACTCACTTTTCCCATCAGATGAGTTTGGCAGATAGAAATGTGACACTGATTTGGTTTGTTTCTGCACTGAAATTAACTTTTTTTTTTTTTTTCTTATATTCTTGGGCACTCACTCTTATGCCCGGGTTCAAACATTCCCAGATTTAGTGTCAGTACAGAATTTCCCTTAGGTGAGGCTGGTGGAGAAACAGTATAACAGGGTACATGTGCACTGTAAGCTCATCCAGTGTATTTTATCCAATGGATTCCCTGCCATTGCTCTGGCCTCCAGCATTGTTGCTATTTCAATTCCACTTGATCTTTACCTATGGTGCATCCGTATTTATATCTACAGAGAATTAAGTGCCTTAGCTTATAACTGAGGTTACTGAGTTCAGCATGGGGACATATTTCTTGTCCTGTCCCTTATGGCTTTAAATTCCCTGTAAGATATAGTGAAATACTTCCATAACCTGAAACACTGTGTACTTTCTGAAACAAGACTTTTCTACAGTTCATGTTTTGACAATGAAATTGCAAATTCATCCCACAGAAATATTTTTCCCAAATGTAGAATTCAGAAGACAACACTGAGTACATGAATTTCTTTCCACTGCTGTTTTCATACACATTTCTCTCTCCCTCTCTCTCTCTCTCTCTCTCTCTCTCTCTCTCTCTGTCTCTCACCCACCATCATTTACTTGATTTTTTCTTTTTTGCTCAATATACCAAACTGAGGGCAAAATCTGGTTATTAGGCATAAGTTTGTAATGCTGGAAACAACATAATGAAAGGACACCCTTTCGTTAATGTCTTTTATGCCCATTCCTATTGCTTTGCTAATAATGTGAAAAACTCAACCCAGGTCAAAACTCATCCTGACCCTACAGCTACTGTGTTGGCTTCAGACTTTCTTTTACCCCACAAAGAGAAGGGGAGAGGCTGTTTGAAACATAATTTTCCCTCTCTTCCAGCTATTCTAAAGTTTTGGAAAGTGTTGCTCTACAGTTAAATATGCTTTGGACTGCATTTCTGAACAGCTTACAGAGACTACCATATAATCTAATGAATGCTATACTTGAAGGGTTAACCTCATTAATTGGCACTGTGATATCCACCTGATCTCTTCCTTCCTGCTTCCCATGAAAAGTGCCAACATTTAAAACTCAAGATTTGTCTGCTGATATTTTTTAAGGGATAAATAATTTGATTCATAAGACTTTGAAGTACCTATTCAATCAATGTGATTACAATAGAGTTTCTCTCTGTAGAGTGAGTACAAAACCCTAACTGGGATTTTTGGAACAACTCAGTAGTCTGTTTCTCAGCTGTCAAAGTCTAAGTATGCAGTGCAGGACTGTGTAGAAACCTGAGCTCACTTGGATCTTCAGTTCAATATGAAAAAAGTAAGAAATATCTTGTGAGCCTTTAGACAACAGCTGCAAAAGCTGTTGTTTGCAAACAAACAAACAAACAAAACTGCAAAAAATTTCTACCTAAGTTATTTATGAAGACATTTTATGACCAACACAGAAAATTGTTCTGGATTTTTTCCTGAAAAAGGAAAAAAAATAAAAAAAGAAAAACCAACCCCCAAACTTTCTTATTTTGGATGTTATTCTGGTATCATTGTCAGGAATGAAAAAATCCCCAGTAAATCCATCTTGTCCAACAGAGTTTATCATTCCGTGTTTGGCTAAAGTGACAGTTTACGTTTCTATGGACACATTTAGGAGCATGAGAGAAAGATAATTTCTGATATCTTATACAGGCAGGTTTCATCTGAAGATGTCAGTAGCTCTTTGGCTGGAAATACTCACTGGAGATGCATTTTCTAGAAAAGATATGACTTGTTATTTTAAGTTAATAATAAGCAACTTTTTAAATTTCTTAAAGTTTTTTCTGTTTCAGTCATTCACATAATTTGTTTTTCCTTTTCAAAAAGTTCTGCCAAAAAATATATATTGTATATATGTAATTCTTACTCCTCTTTTGCTTCTCCTCATTCTGTTTATCAATTTCTAAACATCCCAGAGCAATAGACCTCCCTCACCCCAGGAGACCATCTATATGAAGATTATTTATAATAATCTTTAAAGATACACAATTCAATGCATAAAATATATTGCCTTCCACTACTTATTTTTTTCAAAAACACTAGGTTATAAACTGCTAAAGAAGGAAAAACTGTGCATAGAATTCAGGAAAATAAACAAATTATATTTATATTATTATAGAAATAAATATCCTTCATAATACAGTGTCAAAATGTAAGGAAATAGCAACAGTGAATGGCAGAGTGTTATCCCAGGAATGAACTCTGCTTGATCAATCTCATACCACCTTGCAACTTTTCTGATTTCTCAATACATTCTTATGACCTAAAAAGATCTCAGAAATATAGAATCTTTTCAACTTTGCCATTACCCACGAAGAAATCTAATGGCAGAAAAGAATGGGGCATCTTGTCAGTACATCCGCCTGAAAAGTATAAAAGAAAAAGTTTGCTGGAATTTATGGCCAAGAGACAAAAAATCCCTTTTTAAAACAGGAAACTTTCTGCTTACAACCATGTGCTTTGAATATCTCCAAAAAAAAAAAAAAAAAAACCCACAGAAGATGGTTTATCATGATATCCCTGAGGGAAACCAAGAAAAACATTTTTCAGACAATTGAGGTACCATAAAATCAAAGATACATTTATAAAAAGAAAAAATAAATAAGTGTCTAAGAGTCTCAGCCTCAATGAATTCCGTGGTTATTAGCTGGGCTTTAATTGCCAGTCCATTAGGAAGAGAGTTGCAGTGAATTAATTATTCTATTGGCTATTTAAGAATCATGACATAATACTGCACTGGAGGAAACACATTCTAATTCACATTGTTCTGGCCCAGCAATGATATTGGGTATGATTACTCCATTCTGGCCTTCTAATACACAACCTAATGGTCAATGTAAACTTTTAGCAGACATCCACAATAATTCAATCCCCCCTCTTCTGATATGGTCTCTCATGACAGGATTTAGTTGTAAACGCAAAAGATTGCTGCTGGTTTTAACATGGATATCACAGTTATGGGTTGAGCAGTCAGAAAACCCTTTTACATCCTCCAAGTATATCCCACAGTGACTGCATCCCACAGGATGGTCCTACCAATCTTAAGGGATAGTCTCATCCAGTAGTAAAGATTATGAAATAACTACGTTAGAAAATTGCAAAATATATTATTCAGAGGGCTTCAAAAATCTTGCTTAGAAGTGATCAAATTAAATATATATATTAAAAAAAAAACCACCCCAAATGCATATTTTCCTAAGATGCATACTGTAGAAAGTTAAAAACAATAGGAATTAAGGTTTTGGTTAATATGTCCTTTTTTCTTGCAAATTTTTTCAAGTTTTGATATTTTCCATTCTCTTGTTGCCTCTACATGTAGACACATTTCTACAACCATTTTTTCCACAGACAGATCTCCATCTGTTGCTGACAATCCAATGAATACCTATCTTTTCTCTAAATCAACATATTTAGTATATAAGCAATGCTTTTCATCCCCAGTGCAAGCATGAATGGGAACAAGCCCCACCAACCTGATGAGAATCATATACATTTCCCTGCTGATAAGGCATTCAGCAACTCCCAGATCAAAGGTTAATTAATTCAGTACTAAAACCCACATACATCCACTCACACAAAAAGTATCATCTAATTTTACCATTTTCACTTAATTCAAATGTTATCATAAGGAAAACCATTGCACTCAATGTCTATTTTTTTACATACATCCCCTCTAAAGGATCTAAGCCTCTAGAATTTAGTTACACAGCCAAATATTTTGCACACAGAGTAATCAATACCTACAATATGAAGACATGGTCTTCCACAGCCTTTTACAAAGAGCACTTCCGAAATATAAAAAAGGAGAAAAAGTTCTGTGTGATCCCTGAAGATGATAAGCTCAGATAAATTGTGGATTATCCAGACACATACACCAGTGATATCATTACGTACATGTCCATAGAAATTTCTTCCCCCTAGATGTGTCCCTAAACTAGAAACCAGTTCTTGTGTGTTTACCTTTCTGACAGTCTCTGAATCTCAGCAGGTAATTTCCCAAAATCACCTGTTGATCATCTCCACTGATCTATTCTCTATGGAAAACAACTAGCTTTTTAAGTACAATGGGGTTTTTTTATTCAGTTTTTATTCATTCCAAGGTTTTATTTTAACTTTTTCGACTGCGAAAAGAGTCTATTTATTCTTTTGGAGATAACTAAATATTCAAGAATATCAGTCTTCCTTTAAAAAAAAAATAATTCTGGACTCAGTAATGAAAACTGTAATATTACAAAATGAAAACTGAATGAAAAGTGTCTGGATTTTGAAAAAATTGGCTAGATTGGATATAGTCCTGAGCAATCTGTGTTTAGTGTGTGTCCCTCCTCATGACAGTGGGGTTGGAACTCAATGATCCTTGAAGTCCATTCCAACCCAAACTGTTCTACAGTTCTGTGATAGGATGAAACAAATTTTGCAAATTTTCCAGATATTCCAGACCATCTTTTCAAGTGGCAAAATATTGGTCATTTTTAAAAGGGGTGTCAGACCTTGCAACCATCCAGCTTTTGTTGCCAGTTTTCCAGTCCTTAATGCCCTGGCATTTAAGTGTAAATTGCTGTATTTTTATCATTCTAGTCATTTGATTTAGTGTGCACCCTATATGAGATGGGAATAGGAAACTTCCTGTAGAAATTCCCTGTCAGAGTACATCTACAACAGATCAGCTCTGTCCCTACCCTGAGGGAGAGGTAAAGAGCAGTGAAAGGACACATTTTGAGACATGCTTACCACACACAATGATAGTGATAGGTTCTGAAACACAAAGCAAACCTTCATGTTCTTCAGCTGCTGCACCTTTTGAAAATGTGAATGGTTTAAGAGCTATTGCCTGGTATAATCATCTGGTAAAGGCTTCACCCAAGAATGAAAACATACAGTGGATGCTCAGAAGATATGTAATCTTACCCTGTTCATAAACATTAACTTTTTAGTGTGTATCTATTTCCAAGTGTCTTTGAAATTCTGAGTGTCCTTTTTTCAAAGTGGCTGAATAAGAATAGATATACACATTGGCATGTATACGTGCTGTGCTCAAAGCTGAAGGACAAAAAGGATGGGCTGTTGTCATTACATTACCATGCAATTGCTGTGCAGCTTTCTTTAGCCTTGTAATTCAGGGGGTCAGATAAAATAGCCAGGAAGGTCCCTTTTAATTGGAAAATCCATTAAATAGACAGGGAGGAGTGGGAAATGTATACTATGAAAAATACAAGCATTAACCTAATTTTTGCTTTGAGATCGTATGCTGGAAAATATTTACCAGAAATAAACAGAGCTCAAGGCAAGGGTCAAGCAGCAGAGAGCTGAACAGTTAGTGTACCATTAATATAAAGGATTATAGTCAGTGTATGACTGAGAATAATTCTGTGGATGTTCTGGCAAAGACAAACGTACAAAAGGCTTCTAAATGAAACCAATGAAGCGAGAGTTCTGATGGTTTAGGAGCACACTGGCATGGTGCAGCTGAAAAAGGAAAAGAAACACCCACTGGGGGAAAAAAGTAATAAACTCTTGCTACCCATGGGCAAACTTCACAGCAGTTGAATAAGACAAATAGAAGAAAGCGTCTGCTGCTGCCCAGAGGGAAATGTAATGACCCAAGATATGACCTGCCATAGAGAGAGCCCTGCAGAATAAGACAGAAGTAGAAATCTGGGAAGTTATGTGAAACTAAAATAGGATATGAATTAAGCCCAAGTCAGCCAAGCACTGATGGAACTGAGAGAAAATTTTGATACAGCACTGCTGCTCCCTTCCCCCACATGAAGATAAATTATTGCCCAGGCTACTTAAATCCAAACATAACACATGTAATGGGATATATATTGTGACTGAATTGTCACACTAGCATTGTTTATGCTGGAAAAAGGGCAAGTGTAGGAGTCTATGAACAGAGATTGAGAGTGGCCCAGCTGTTACATCCCCATACTATTAACACTGAGCCACCAAGACCATTTTAAAGATTGAGACAATATTTTTTGTTCTCTATGCAGTACAAAACCTTAAACTTCATAAGGACTGTAAAACTTTACTGGCCTTGCTAAAACAAATCACTGCTGTGAGAGAAGTCAATGTTTGTGCAAAGTCTGACTTTAGAATTGCCTTGTTTCTGTTTGGTTGGGGTTTATTTGGTGGTTTGAGGTATATTTTTCTTTTTTTTTGTTTTTGGTGAGATTTCTTTATTTGATCTTGTATTTCAATAGCAGGAAATGCGGGCAGGGCAGCTTTCAAGGATAGAAAAGATTTCCCCGTGTATAAGATCCATATACATTTTTGGCTAGAGTTCTCAAGTAGCAGACAAACAATGCAGAAAATATTTGAGTTATGGATTAGAAAAGTAGTGATTCTTCTGTTTCTAAAGGTCTCCCAGGTTTATTTATTTTCTGAAAATAATAGAGCTCATTTTTCATCATCCAAGGTAATTAAGCATTAGCATGCACTCATTCTTTACTGCTCTTTCTTTTTCTTTCTGGCAGTCTTTATATATTTGACATGAGAGATTAACATTCCTTTGAAAAAAAGTATCTGGCCCAAATTTTCCTCCACAATCTCACATCCAACAACTCCTTTTAAAACAGACTGAAAAAATGAACTTTTAATGGATATGTTAACATGAATCATGTTGACCTATCCTTCTCTTCCCCTTGAATTGCTGAAATATTTGTAGATTATGACCTAAATCTGTCAATAGTTTAGCAGCCTTGAAGTCATATTTTCCAGTAAAAATGTTTATCTGGAAAAAGGTAAAATTCTCCCCAGTCTGTGTGTGTTATAAACTAAAGATTATAATACACCATTTCAGTGTACTTCCTTTGTATCACTCCTTCTATATTTTTTGTCACAGGTCTTCTTATTGATATCCATTATACATATACCAAATTATTAAAATAGACATAGAGGCATCGATATGGGGAAGGGCATAAAAAAGTGGGTATTTATTGGCTCCTTTATTTACATTTGGGAAAATGGCAGGAGATATTTCTTTTATGAATCAAGAATTATAAACTTGACCCAAAATACAGAGGCTTTTAAGTGAGAAAACAAAAATAAGGTTAAAAGATGGCTGTTCATTCTTTTTATTTTTTTTTAATTTATCCTCAAGTGTTCTGTATGTATCTAATCTTATCTAAAGGTTCTGCCTTCATTTTATTCTTTGGTGATCTGTAACTATTTGTTCTTGCAGTGACATTCTCCTCTATCTTAAACAATTATTTTCCGTCCCTGTTATTTTTTGTCTTGAGTTTACTTATAAGAATCAATTATGTCCCTTTTCAGGCTTTGTTTTTGGAGCCTACCCAAGCTGTGCTCTCTTGAACATGTCTATATTGTCTTCTGTCTCAATGAAGTGCAGTCCAGAGATCTCTGAGCTAGAAAAAAAAATATAAGCTAGTCTGCTTGCATGAATCACTGCAACATCCCATTGAATCACAAGTTTACATCTCAAATTAATAAAGTCTCTGTTGTGCAGTACTACATTCTTGTTAATAATATGCTTCCTTCTGCCTTCTAATCTTCCTCACTTCCTCCTCTGCCCTGAGTGATCAATTTGCACCCACATTTCTATTCTGCCTTTCCATTTTATCACCCCTCAGTAATGCTCACCTCCCACTGAAAAGAATCAGTGGATTAGTGTTTGAATATGATCATTGGAGGAACACACAGTACAACAGGGAAGAGAAATGCAGTACTCTTAAAAGAGATCAATTGACAAAGGTAGTGCCTAAAAGGCAAAACAGAGTTAAAATAGATGATGTGAATCATTTTGGATTTATTGGGCTGATAATGAAAGACACTGAATGTGCATCACATTAAGTCAGCTCAATAAAAGCTGAGAACAGTGTCTGTTAAGAACTGAATGGAAGGGGAAGCAGACGGATATAAAACAAGTAATTAAGATACTGTGAGAAAGCACAATGAAGTCATGGAAATTAGAAACAGAAGGGATTTTAGGAATGGCTGCCTAGTTAATTAATAGCCAAAACAACATTTTCCCTTGTAGCACATCTTGTACAGATTCTAAAATCTAGTTCTAAACATGGACCATAAAATGTCCTTGAAGACATTTTGGAGAATGGTCAATCTCAAATTTCTGGTTCTTTTTCAGCCTAGGATACAGCTGCCTAACAGAAATGAAACCTAAAAATCCTACAACTAAAATGATAGTTCCTATTGTGAAAATCACACAGACTGCTCTGAAACTGGTTTGTACTAAAAAGAAAACAACAAAACAAAACAAAACCCAGTGATTTGTAAGGAAGCTGGAAAGATGTCACATCGTCACATAGTCTTCTTAAAGGCTGATGGAAAACTCTGCCAAGAACCACTGTGGAGGCCACCTGCTGTGCTCTGAGTGGAGTGATAAATAGGGTGGGTGGGTGTTCAAGAGCTCTTTTATTTCTCATTTCTGCATATCACAGACTTGCAGTTGAGTCAATTCCTGTCTACTCCGATCACTAAACCCGTGTTCTGCACTTCTCTGTTGATAGATGTTATACATTCCTTTGGGATCCCTCCCTATTGGGCCTGGGTATGAAAAGATCTTCTAGATGAAAAATGAGTTGAATGAGTATCTTGAAAATTTTCCTGATGACTGTTTAAGTGGGAGTCAAACTACTTTGGTTCATGTCATGGAAATCAAAGCAGTTTTTCTCGAAACACAGGTGAAATATAAGCGCTTGGAGTCTAGGGTCGTCTTTTTAGTCTGAAAAATACACTGTCTTAGGGTTAGAGGTGAAATATGCAAGTACCTCAATCCAACAGGCATACTCCAATAAATAAATTTAATTTTAATGGGAATTTTCCTTGGCTAGCAAATGACCATGGTGCACTTCATAAAGCCCAAAGGTAGTAGCTTGTATTTCAGGGACACTTTTTCTTCCTGAAGGGGATTTCACTGTCTAATATCTACATGTATCAGTTATGAAATATATATAAGCACTAAGGTAGAGAGACAGAATAAAAAAGCGAAATGAGTGCATTTACATATCTGGAAATCATGTCAGTCCCTCATTTCTGCACATATTCCCACAAGTCAAGAACTTCACCCACAGTCGCACATGCTAAAGTCAAAAATCATGTTTCAGAAGTGGCATTGAAAACTTTACAAAATTCCCTTAGTGGAAAACATGTGCAAATACTGACAATGGTGTAAGGGAATTGGAAAAGAAAAAAGAAGGTGAGGAGAAAAAGGAACTTGAATCTATGTAAATATCACCGTGCTGATGATCTATGGGTTTTAGATCTCTCTCTTAAAAAAAGCTTATAAAAAGCCTAAAAATAATAAAAATAAACTAAGCCCAAACAAAACCAGCAGCAGATCAGAAACACAAAGTTGCTGAACATCAGATTTTAAATCTAAAGGTGAGGAAAGGTTTAATAGACAAGAAAAAATAGTAAGTTTTAGTTGGGTGGGGAGCTGCTCAGGGAAAGAAAGAAAAGGACTGACCAACTAAGCCTAAATAAAGGAAAAGACATTTGTTATTACAGGGCTTGGGACACACTGT
Organism: Acrocephalus scirpaceus scirpaceus; assembly: GCA_910950805.1. NCBI lineage: Eukaryota > Metazoa > Chordata > Aves > Passeriformes > Sylviidae > Acrocephalus > Acrocephalus scirpaceus. The sequence goes on along the minus strand of OU383775.1, from coordinate 106,342,300 downwards.
CACAACTTTACAAAGCAGAAATACTTGGGTGGGAATGAGGGGTTAAACCCAGCTGTGGTCAGCCACCAGTGCCACCCTTAGGGCCGGTGCTAGAGCTGACACTGGTTAATGCCTTCATCGGTGACTGGGACAAGGTGTCCTCTGACTCTCGGGTGTGGACGTGGATGTGCTGATCTTTAGATGGACTTTGGCAGGCTGGAGAAATGGTGTGACTTGAAATGCAAAGTGCAGAATTTGAGACAAAGCCCCACCAGGCAGATGTGCCGACAGGGGCTGGCTGCAGAGAGGGCAGCTGGGAAGAGACGGAAGGGTTTTAGCAGCACAGCAAAACACCATGGTCACATTTTCTGTCCTTTATATAAACTTTCGTTTCTTCCTTTTTGCCACTGAATTAAGAGCTGAAACAATACTGAAGGGGAAAAAAAAAAAAAAAAAAAAGAAAGTGAAGGGTTAACACACTTAAATTTGACAGAGCCCTGCCATGTGTTTTGAAAGCCATCTGACAACACAGAGCAGGAGGTGTGGTGCCCTGTAGTTCAGAGGGTACATTGTTTACCATGAAATGCCGGATTTGCATATGGTAAGTACTTTCTTTTATTAAAAGGCAAGGCAAATAGTCACACAAACTCCTCTGTAAATAGCAAAGAAGAACACTTAGCCACTCAGACTGAGGAATTACACCAGTTGAAAGGGAAGAAGAATCTGGCCAAGACATTGAAAAATATCCAACTTATCTCTGAAAAACTTAAGTCATTTTTCTTTCCTCTGTTTGGTGGCAGCTTTGCTCCTTTATCACCTGTAAAGAATCAAAAAGGTGAACCCCTTTTGCACATGAGAAAATTCTCTTTTTTAAAAATAAGATTTCAGTCTTTTGTGGGTTATGAAACCCTACCGGCAAACCAAGCTCACAGGAATCCTTATAACCTATAGGATACACAGTTTATCTTTGTTCTGATTAAATCTTCCATACATTTTAATCTCTTCTTTCTTTGCATACTTTATAATAACACTCTCTTAAAGCAAACACTCTTTAATCTTATAATTTGAAAACTAATTCCATTTCTGCTGTCTTTTTGGCAAGTGACCTTTTCTTCTTCCTTTGCTACAGGTAAAAAAAAAATCCTGTCTTTCTGATTTTTATCCTCAGCATTCTGTATCTCAGAACTGTTCATCTATTGAGGTTTTTGTCAGAAATAATATTTCTCATTCTGAGTTTCTTGGTGAACAAACCTTAGAAAATGTTCCTTCCTGAAAGCCATTTGATTAATTTGTCTAAATGCATTTCTTTTGTAAACCAGACTGATTATTTGAAAATGTCAAGGTCTGGTAGCAGATTTGAGAGTTATCCTGGCAAATACTATTGACCAAATTAAAAACAAAGTATAGAGACATGACAGCAAGGTGGACCAATGACTGGCCTGCCATCTGTCATGGATGGATTAAAGCAGTCTTTCTGTAGTGATATGTAGGAGACACTAATTCCAATCCAAATACATGGATTGGCTCTTACAGAAGGAGATTCACTCAGAGGAAAATTTTTTTCTGCATAGTTGAAAGTCAGCTGTCATGTCACTAAAACAAACTGCTCATCGTGATCCCAGGAAAACTCACATGCGCTATGTACTATATTCTAACTACTACTTCTAATTAATTGAAAGAATCATTACAAATGATTTGTGCATGTCTTGGGTGGTCTAAAGATAAAATAGTTAAGAGCCATAAGCCACTGTTCTAATCTTCATAGTGTTTTTAACAGTAAAATGGCCATCGATCATACAAAGCCTGAAGGTCTTTCCCACAGAGAAGAAGTTAACTAAGGAAGATTTCTCTGAGAGTTAAAGCAGCATGAATCCAATTTAACTCCACTGGTCTCACACACATGCACTCCTTACTGAAGCAGAGTTACCACTACATAAACAAAATCTCCATCACTTAATCCCAAAAATTAAGCTGCCTCCATTATTTCATGGGGTTTTTAGATGGAGGCTGAGGCTGTGATGAATAACCTTTTTGGAGTGACAGCTCTCTCACTTAAACACAGACAAAATTCAAACTTTTTATTTAGGTTGGGTGAGACGGATACTATTTGGAATCTTTGTCTGCAGCCTGGATGATGGGACAAAGGACAACCTCAGCAAGTTTCAGATGACATCAGACTGGAAGATTGGTCGATGGAGTGAAGCCTGTCAGGGCCTGGACAGGCTGGAGAAACGGCCTTACAAGAACTTCATGTGTCATGTTCTTCTTGGATGTCTCTCTCATTCCATGAAAGATATGCAAAGTTTAGTGGAGGTTACCAAGCTGGCCAAGGACCTGGAGCACATGGAATCTCAAAAGTGTCTGTGAGAGGTGGGTCTGTTCAGGCCAGAGAAGGCTCAAAGTGGAGCTTAGTCTGTTTACAGCTACCCGGGTGAAACACACAGAGAGGAAGAGTCAGTCTTCTCAGGGGTGCAGAGAGTGGAGGGAGACGCAACAGAGATAAGTGAAAACATGGCATATTCTGGTTAGATACAGGGGTGGGAGGAATGGTAGTCAAATAATAAAAGAAAGGGTAGAGTATCTTTGTTGGTGTTTGAGATTTGTGCAACCTGTGAAGAAGAAGAAGGGCTCTGTGAAGAACCTTGGTCTAGATGACCTCAGGGTTTTTTTTTTTCCAAACTAAATTATACTGTGATACTATGGCTGATACTTGGACGGCTAAAGTTTTCTCACTGAATCCTTCCTCAACAATTCTTCCCAGAAAAAGGGTTAAAGTTCTCAGCAATGGCATGGAGGAACTAAAACTTAAATTTCCTGGATAAATCTTGGTTTTGCAACTCAAGGCTCTTGAAGTGAGTCACACTATTATTATTTTGTTAGCCACTCATCCTTCTACAGAAGATTAGTCAGCTTACACAGAACTGGCAAATACAATAACATTAGAAAACAATAACTACAATGGTACAGTACGCTTTCCTGTTTCATTTATCTCAGTTCTTTGAATTTATGTTTTTAGTAAAAGAAAACTATTGTTCTTTGGGTAGAAGAGCTTACAGTAGTTATGACTATTTGTGAGTCTTTCCTCCATTTCTGTTCCTTGGTTATAGTTTGAACTCACAGATTTAAGATTGGAAATTCCCTGGTTTGATTTCTGTTCTGTACAACATAACAAAATAGACTTTTCCTCCCACAATTTCCATTTTAGAAACAGTTATAAATGTATCTTTATTTAAATGGTCTTTACTAAATCATAGTCAAAATGTAGATACTAGGCTGAAGAGGCCAGTAAAAGAAGACAGTATCCAACATATAAAACCTTTTTGAATTGGGTTGAAGTCTAGGAGAGAAGAGGGGAAAGCACTGATTACATTTGTAGACTGATGCCTCAAAAACAATTGGTGAAAAGATCATTCTGTCACAGGATGACATCTCTCTTCTATTTCGCTTTGCCAGCCAGCAGAGCTAGGGGGATCTGAGAAGAGAAAGCTGAGCTCTGAAAACAAATAATTCCAAATTTATATTGTCAGCTGCTGCCCACAATATAAATAACCTAATTTGCCCTGTACACCAGCCTACAAGTAAATTATTCTAACAGCACTTCAGAAAAGATGAATTTTCAGCTGTGGCTGCATTATTTGCAGGTCCTGAACAACTGTTAAAGGGGCAGGAACGTTTTATTTTTCAGTTCATTCTCTAATTAATCTAGAGCCTTACTGAACTCCAGGGAAAATGCTTTGGCTGACTGAGATGGTTTCTTCATTTGCTCCAGTTTGAAAGAGTGAAAAACACTTGGCCTGCTGCAGAGCAGTGCCAGGGTAAGGTCTCTGAGAGCCCCCCTGCACCAGAATTCCTTTACAGCCACATAGCAGAAAAAGCCTCAGCATGCCAAATGTTACACACACAGGTGACTGAGTGCCTCAGCAAACAAACTCATTTTAACTGTGTCTCCACCTTCCCTGTCTCCTTAGCCCTTGCCTTGCCCTTGCTTTTTCCAATATGGGCTACAGCCATTCAAGAAACCTCAACAGAAGTAGGGACAGTCCCTTGATTTTGAGGGAAGCTGGCACAGTCTGTGGGGCACCCTTAGGCACCTGGGTGGCTTTGTCCCTGGGTCCTTTTATAGAGAATCTCTCATTCTGGCTGGCTTGCTAACTGTGCTGGAGAAAATTGGGCAATATGCACCAGGAAACATAGAAACAATTCAGCAGCCAAATTTTGATGCCTAGGCCGCAGGCTCAGCATTATTTCATTTACTTAAGTAGAACTAGTCTATGTATCCAAGAGCCTAGGATTATGCATCTTAAATAAACAAATAAACAAATAAACAATTAAAAAGAGAATGTTTATTAAAAAATTTCTCTTTCTCTTCTAACTAACAAATGCTTCAGCTAACTTACGTCTTTGCATCAGCAGGAGCAGCATCCCAAGGGGAGGTTTCCAGAGGAAAGAGCCTGTGTTGCTGCTTTGTCATCCTCACTTCAGGCATTTAGGAGGTTAGTAGTGGTCTGTAGTGGTTGGGAATTAGCTGTTTGGTTTGGGTTACTTTCATCACAAATAAATACATTTTAGTGGATCCAAATTTGCTTCCCAATGTGAAGCAAAGCATAGCAAGCAAGCACTTGCATTCATGGTGCACACTCCCTCTGAACTAAATTGCTAATGTACATGCATCCCTAGAGGGTGTGCAAAAGATCCCCCCCAAAAACAAGATCTTGGATTATCCCAAGGAAAAAAGGAAATGTGTTGGGTTCAGTGAAAATCCTCAGTATAAGTGTGAAATATCTGTGTATCCGCCTGAAAGGAATATGACAGCCCTCAGAAGTCAGATTGGTGGTGGTATTGAAACAGCATCAAGGTATTCAGTCACTTCTAATTTGGAGTGGGGAAGGGTATATTCACCTCTTTCAAATGGGGGCAATAACATGATTTTAATCTATGGCTCCTGAGTACACACTGGTTTCCAGTGGGCTTTCTCAACTGTGTTGTTTTCCTTTGCAGGCGACTTCTCCAACCGTCTCTTGAGATAAAGTACTTCCATATCTAACACTGAAACTACTTCCTTTGGGTAATTTTATATAGCAAAAAACCTTTGGAGTTTTGATTTTCACATTGTTAACACTGATGAAAGTAGAGATTATCACCACTGTGATAGCTAATTATCCAAGTTTAAATGTGGCTGAGATTAAATATGAAGCAGGTTGGCTTTTTTTTTTTTCCTGGTTCTTTTCAGAAACATCTTTGTAATTAGTGAATTTTTTTTCCACTGGAAAACTGGCTTGATTCTTGAAGTAGTGGTAACATCTTACTAATATAAAGACTCAATTAATTTCATAGTGTAAACTTACACTACGAAAAAATGCCACTTTATGCTTGAGGCAGCCTGATATATCTGTATCTTCCCCTGCAAGGGATTCTTGAGATAACAATTTGCAAGCAATTGGTAGAAGCTGTGTACATTTTACTGAGTCACTGTACTACATGATTATTAAAGTTCCAGGTAATAGCAAGATTCATTTTCACAGGTGTATCATTCATTTGTACTTCATAAAGGGAGTTGAACAAAGAAAGTAAAAAGAAATTAGAATTTTAAAAATATCAAAGAACATGTAGGTAGGCTGTAAATGTGTGCATTCCTGCTATCATGAATATGCATCTGTGTAAGTGGCAACAAAGCAGAATTGAAGAAATAAACATTAAAAATTCACTTTGTGGTGAGAGAACAATAGACATAATTGAAAAAAAAATAGAGAAATGCAACTGGATAGAACAAAAAACTTCTTCCCTAGATGGACAGTCCAAGGTTGGAGCAGGTTGCTCAGAGGGGATTTGCTGTCTCCATCCTTGGAGGGAAGATCCAATCCTGGTCTGATCTCACTGTTGACCCTGCTCTGAGCAGTAGGTTGAACTAGAGACCTTTTGAGTTCTCTGCAACATGAGTGAGACTTTGATATTTAGGATCTGGCATGCTGTTATTTCATCATTTCTCACTCACAGTGTCAGTGCACTTTTGGCTCATAGCACCTCATTCTGACCACAGGTTGTACACGTGCATACATATGTACATACATTTTTATACATGTAGAAGGAGGAAATTAATACATCGACAAAAGATGGTAGAACATCTCATTATTTCTTGTCACAAAGGAAAAATTTTCATAACAGAGTTAGAAAATTTTAGTAGAAATTAATTGGGCAAGGTGCTGAGAGCACAGGAATTAATTATTAGTTGTTTGAAGGCTGTTTGTTATAATTTAAATGCTACATTTAGTGGCTGTACTGCAATGGTGCATATTTACATAATAGTATTCGATAGTGTATTCTTAGCTGACAAAAAGATAAATGCTTGATCGTTTTTATATCTATCTTAAAAGCTTTTTTAGCAAGTAGGATGATTAAGCCATTTGAAAAATAAATCTATTTCCTTTGAGATAGCTTTGATAACTTCTTTTGTCCTCCCCTAAGGACCTTTCAGAGGTGAAACCAAAGAGATGGTCACAGTGATCATTTTAGATGATCCACAACAACAGGATAAAAAAGTATCATGATCAGCATGACCTGCACTGAAGGAAGGAGTCATACTCTGCCCAGTTTTGACTCTGTTATTCTGGTCTGTGAGAAGGAGTTATTAGATTTCAGATAGCCTCAAGATCTCTTATTGATTGCAAAGACAGGTTCCTCTTCTTATTGACCATGTTCATTTTATGTGTCATAAAGTTCCCTATTTGTGCTTTCTTCGGATGAGAATTTATATAGGCTGCTTATTTCATTTTTCTGACAAGAGTACCTCAGAAAAAAAAATAAATCTATATCTACAGATATAGGAATAATGAGCTAGCAAGAACTTATTTCACTGTAGTTTAACTATCTTTCAGATATGACCCTAAGAACTCATCACAAAGACATTTTATGCTCCCTCACCTCACTTTCTTAAAACGAAGTTCCCACTTTTCAGGACTCACTTTTCAGAATTCTTACATTTTAAGTCTTTTTAGGCATTTCTCAGATAATTATGTAGAGTGGAATTAATCCAAAACTTACATACCTTATCTAGGCTAGTCATCTAGGGTTTCTCTCCTGACACTGGTGACAGACTGGCACTTCCAAAGGGCAATTTTCATACCATCCAAAAATAAGTGTATAAAAGATTATAAAAGGCATGAAATTAATTCTAACAGTAATGTTAAATTTTGAGCTTGGATACAATTTCTGCTGAATTCATATCATATCTATACCCTACATGAACTTCATCTATTGCTTCGTGTGTTAATTATTCTCATCTGTATTAAGTATTCTGTATAACACTTCTGAAAATTATTAGGACAGGCCAATAACTAACACTAAGAGCTTATCATGGTTTTTAAATGTCCTTTGGGATATTTTTCATTGGAAAATGTTGATTAATTGAAACCGAACCTTCAGTCCAGGATGGAATTTCTGGTAAAATGTACAAAAAGACAGCTACTCTTCTCAGAATAGCAAGTAGTCAAGTTGTAATACTAATTAAGTGTGGAAATCTTTTTCTTTAGGATGGGAACTTTATTCAGTCTCTCCTATTCTAGGTTCCTTACCTACTCCACTGGGATACAAGGTGATTTCATGGTCTAATGAATCTTTAATTAATGATAGAGATTTGGATAATTCCAGCAAAAAGTACTGAGGACAGCCAACAAACTCGCTGCTTATGTAGCTCATCTGAGTCTCCTGCATTTCCACTAATTTCTTTGGGTATCAGAGCTACTTGGAGATCCCTTCATTTTTCTCCTAATTCTCATTTCCCAAAACACTGAAACAAAAGTTCTCGTGTATCAGCTATAGACAATCTTTCGCATAAAAAATTTGTTTTCTCCTCCAAAGGAATAGGAATATATGTTAGATCTTTAAAAATTAGGATTAAAAATAATTTCTAAACTTCTCAGACTTCTCTTTTAAACAGAAGAAATGGGTAAAACATGGTGTGATTTCTTTACAACAGAAAAACATAATGAATAAGCTTGATTTAAAAGCAAGCCATTATTTACAAGCATGTTATTAATTCTTTCATAGTGAAATGATGGAAGGAAAGGGCTAGTCCCATAGGAGCTGATTAGTGGAAAAACAGATGCATTTAGTACAGGAAAGGGTGGCAGAGGAGGAAATAAAGAAAGAATAAGGCGTGTCATAAACAGCAATGGAATGAAATTGCCTGAATGAAGTTGATGAAATATGGGTCTGAGGCAGCAACCAGTCAGCAGAGAAGATTTTCAGAACAAAACCCTTGAATTATCCTGAATCTTCCTGGGAACCTGGTAAGTGATTTTTGGTGAAATGTCATATCTTGTATATTTTCTATGATTTTTAAACAAACCAGGAAACTCCTCTCAACATTTGGCATCAACATTGTAGATATTTCCAACTAAGACAGGCATCCAAGGTTCCCTTTCTGAAGAAAAATAGCTACAGTTTGGTAGCAATCCACCTGACCTATTTTCATCATGTTATGAATCACACAGCAGATGATGACAGTGATGGACTAGCTGGGAAGAGCATCCTTTTTAATTATGGGGGCTTTTGTTTCTCTGCCTTTCGTCCACTGCCCAACATCTGCATCATAGGAAACCTCTGATTTGTCCTCCCAGTGAACTCTCCCCTGATAGTGACATTTTAAAAACCTTTATGCTTTAAATCTTTATGGCTTCATGCAGTTCATCAGTAACAGCATTATTTGTACAGGCAGTTGTCAAGCTGATGAACCCTGATTTATTGCTGGCTTTTGATAGAGAACATGTTTCACCTCCACAAAACAATTTTTGGAATGGCCAGTGGTATAAGAACAAAGTAATTGTTTGGGAATATCTGTGAAAGAAAACCATGCACTCCTTCTATCCAAGAGAGTTCCCTTTCAACCTCTGAGACTTCTGAGTTGAGCAAAGCAAATTACATGACCACAGTCTGACAGCTTGACATCTATCCCCAAAATTTGCTTAAAAAATTCTACCACTTCTATCACAATTCCAATGTATTTCAGAGAGGTCTGTGGTTTAGGAAACATTGAATTTGTGCCATTGGAAAAAAAACAAAGGTATTATTAAGGAATTTCTAAATAGATACCATGGAGGAGAAGCTGAAAATATTCAGCTCTTTGCAGAAGAACAAACCAAGAGAGTTGGAGCAAGAAAGAGAAACATCTACATTCAAATCTGGCTTATCTTGAAAAAATTTAAACTCTGTTACTGTATGTTTAAAAGGAGGATAGGAACATTTAGACAGTTATTTTGAGTAGCTGTCATAAAGGTTATTTAGTGAACATAGTCTTGACGATGTTACATTAGAAGAACTCTGCATTCCACATCATTTAGCTTTGATAAAGAAGGGTGAAGTCACTTGTTAAAGATTTCAACCCACTCAAGAACAGAAGGGATATAATGTGCTGCAATATTTTTTAGATAACTCCCATAACTGTGTGCTAAAATATATTTGCTTGATACACATAAATATATACTTTAAATAACATTGATCTAATATTTTAAACTGCTTCCTTTCTTCGATCACACTTAATATATTGCACAAAAGATTATCAAAAATGAAGTGAAAGTCAAAATAGACATAAGTACCACCAGGGAAAAATCATTAAATGCTATATATGCATAGCTTCAAAGACAGCAGAAATGCAATATACATTAAAAGAAAAAAAAACCAAGATGACATTTAAATAATTTTTAGCATATATCTGAGTAATATATTTTCATGCATTCTCTCCTGTGTCTTTATGGTGAATTGGCTGTTTGCTTGTACGTTTCAGAGAGTTTATTCATCAACTACACTAGTAGGAACACTCCAGAAGATACTGGAAACTTACAAAACAGTTTTAGAACGTCATAAAAATTTTCACCTGCTAGAGGAGAAGTTATGCAGAGGAAATATACAAACAGGAAGGGTGTAGTCCCATCCAGTACTCCCTTTCAATGACACAAATTTATCTTCGTTAACTTCATTTATCAGAGGATCAGGGTCAGAAAAAGAGAGAAACTTGTGTCTAGTGCTGCAGGTGAACAAAAATGGATTGAAACTCTATCCTTGAGCTGAACTTGAAATAATCAAACATGAGGATCTCTCAATGTCTAATGCATCCATTAAATTATATGTTAGATACTTTAATATGTACATAGGAAAATTTGTTCTTTAGAGCCATAATTTTTGATTACTTTTTATATAGATAATAGAGGAAAAGTTTCCAAGTATGAAATAGCTCTTGTGCTTTTTACTATGAACTTTGAGACATTTTTACATATGGGCTTCAGTTTATACAGACACATTTTCTGTATTCTAATGTTATGCTTCAATGCTCAGGGCTTTGAGGAATAAAAGAATTTCCTGTAATGTGCTAGATACAATCTTCCAATTTTTATGGGCTTGTGAAGCAAGCATTCATAGCAATGTCAACTCCCCTTTAGGGATTATTTATATTTAGTGTGAAAAGTCATTAAAATTTTCAGTCATTGGATTTTCCAATAAGCCAACACATCCTAATGATTAGTACCACTTCACATTTCTATTCTCCCTCTTTATCAAAGCTATGAAAAACATAGCATTATCCTGAAATTTGACATGCAGATATAGAGGAAATATTAATAAAGCAGTTGAGTAAACCACTTTCTTTATCAGACCACAAAGATATATTCAAGTCTAAGCATTAAACTGAGCTTCCTCCCAATTACTTATTGCAGAAAATAACTGATTATTAATTAAAGCCTTGTTTGCTCTGGAGATTTTCTGCACCAGTTGCCACCGTAAGTGGCTAAATAACAGAATCATTGCAGCAAGTGTAGAGAGGCAAGGCTGATATTTGCATTAGAAGTGTTTACCCCTCTTTTCCCAGTCTGAATAGATCCAGCAATGCAAACAGCTGCTTCATTTGATTACACTGAGGATTTCATGAGGGCAACTAGGCTTCTAGTCCCAAATAAAAAAACCAAGACCTCACCCCCTTGGGTTTCTGGCTTTGGTTTTCCCTTCTCTCATCCGCTCACATATAGAAATATTATCATTCAAAAATTTAACAGGTGTATGAAAAATGGCAAATGTTCTCTCAGATGACTCCTTCTGCCTTGCCGTGCATCTGCTGTCTGAACTCTCAAACTCCCTTGCTGTTCAGCTTCTCAAGCATCTGTCATTTGACTTCCCAACCTTACCATTAGATTTCTTTGGTGTTAGATTTTTTCTAGCATAGATGTTTCTCAAATGTTATCTCTGCCCACAACAGAGACTGCAAGGCAAAAAATTGCAAGTAAATATTTCCTTTTTTTTTTTTTTTTTTTTTTTCTGTAGCTAACACATACTATTAATGTTAATTTTATGCCAAGGTGCTCCTTAGATTTCACATATTTTGGTTCCTTTGTGGGGGATCGGATTAAGTGTGCAAAAGATTATGTCTGTACATGCAATTCTTCTTTACTGTGAGGGTGCTGAGGCACTGGCACAGGCTGCCCAGAGAAGATGTGGGTGCCCCATCCCTGGCAGTCTTCAAAGCCAGTTTGGATGGGGCTTTGACCAGCCTGGTCAGGTGGATAGTGTCTCTCACCATGGCAGGGGGTTGGAATGAGATGATCTTCAAGGTGCCTTCCAACCCAACCATTCTATGATTACATGATTCTTAGTCCTGGAAACACTTAGCCACTTATTGTACCGCAAATATTTGTGTTCATGCTTTGTTTTTTTAAGAGTTATTGATTGATTTTGGCTTCCTAGAAAGTGAAACTAATGCTTTAGACGCATCTAAGTTTGTACTATAGCAGCTACATAAAGAGGTCACATTATCAGAAGCAGTGAAAAGTCAGAAAATTCTCTGAACTTTGTGGAAACTATAGACCTCCATCAGTTTTGAAAAATACGCCTTTTTTACTTAAGTGGTGAACTGTGGCATTTAATCTATGTCCAATCTAAATGGGAGCTAATGGGAGGGAAGATTTGCTGTAAAGAGCTGACGTGCTCTGCTTTGCTACAGGGTCAAGTGCTCAGTTGTTGACTGTTGCTGTTTCAGCAGTGACTGAAAAGGTCCAAAGTCTGAGCTCATAAATACACCTAGCAAGAGAAACTCTCTTTGCCCAAAATTTAGAGATACAGAACTAAGTACAGTACAGAACATAAAGTTGTACAGGCATCATCCAAAGGAGTTTCACAGTCTATGGATGAGGAAGCAGAGATGTAGCAAATGGTACATTTGCTCTGCCTAGTATTTGATACTCCTCTGCAAAATTATCTTCCTCGGTTCTGATTTCCTGCATAAAACAGGCATGAATTTCACTGGATCCATTTTTATGAAAGACTGAGGCCATTCAATAGGTAAAGCTGTGATTTGAAAGTCAAAAAAGGCTGCTGCTGATAAAGCTTATAGCTGATGAAAAGAGGGTAAAAAATTTAATTGTGGTGATGTAGAAATAAGTTATTTAGATAACTTTCTACTGTGACTTATTCAATGTAACAAAACTGTGACAAAATAAATGAAAGTAGTTTGGGTGATATATTCACACATATTAAACACACATATAAACAAGTAGAAACCTTCCCACAAATATGGCTTAAGATCTAAAAACTAATGCCTCGTGATGGAATAAACAAGTTATCTTCCATATAACTAGACTGGAGAAAGTGAAAAAAATTGTGGATAATTATGATGTGGGGAAAAGAATAAACTCTTTGGCTGTATCTAGATCATCTTTCAAGAGCACTGTGAAGTTTCTTTCATGCCCATTCAAAAGACATAAAAAGAGGTTCTGCTTAAATCAGACTGCTGGTTTAATATAGTGTAAACATAGATCTTGAGTATTAATTATGCAATGAAACTTTTAGATGTGCTGAATCATAGTACACTGACAACAGAGACAAAACCATAGGGTAGAATCAGAAACACACATTGGTAAAGGCCTCTAAGATCATTGAGACAGATCACCAAATTGCTAAACCACCACTACTAACTTCAGCACTAAACCATTTCTATAAGTGCAATATTTCCCATAGTGCAATAAGTGCCTCCAGGAATGATGACTCAAACAGTTCTGGGCAAACTGTTCCAATACTTGACAACTGTTTCCATGATGAAGTTTTTCCTAATATCCATTCTGAACCATTCCTGGTGAAATTTCCTCTCATCCTATCACCAGTTGCCTGGGAGAAGATAGCAACCCCCACCTGGCTACAACCTCTTTTCACAGAGTTGTAGAGAGCAATAAGATCACTCCTGAACCTCCTAAACACACCCAGATCTCTTAGCTGCTCCTTGTCAGACTTGAGCTCCAGACTTTTCACCAGCTCTGCTGTCCTTCTCTGGACATACTCCAGCACCTCAATCTCTTTCTTGTTCTGAGAATCCAAAATGGGACACAGGACTTGAGGTGTGATCTCACCAGTGCTGAGTACAGGGTGAGCATCACTGCTCTGGTCCTGCTGGCCATGTTATTTCTGAAACAAGCAAGGCTGTCATTGGCTTTCTAGGCCACCTGGGCACGCTCTGCATCAAGCTACTGTCAAGCAGGACTCTAAGGGGGTTTTCCACCTGACAGCTTTCCAGGCACTCTTCCTCAGCCTGTAGCACTGGCTGGTATTGTTGTGACCCAAGTGCAGAAGTTGGCACTTCACCTTTTGAATCTCCTGCTCTTGGTCTTGGCCCATGGGTCCAGCCTATCCAGATCCCTCTGCAAAGCCTTCCCACCCTCCATCAGATCAACATCCCTGCAACCCTTGGTGTCATCTGCAAACTGACTGAGGGTGCCCCCAGTCGATCCCTTGTCCATATGGTTGATAAAGGTATTAAAAAGGACTGTCCCCAGTATTGAACCTTAGGGAACCCCACTAGTGATTGCCCCCCAGCTGGACTTAGTTCCACTTACCAGCACTCTCTGTGTTTCCACCAGACCATAATGGCCCAGTTTTTAACCCAAAAAAATTGCACCAGTCCTAGCCATGCTCTGCCAGTTTCTTAAGGAGAATGATGTGGAAAATGGTATCAAAGGCTTCACTAAAGTCCAGGTGGACACATTATTAGCCTTTCCCTCATCCACCAAGTGGGTGACTTTGTCATAGAAAGACATCAGGTTGGTCAAAGAGGACCTGCATTTCATAAACCTATGCTGGCTGGGCCTGATTCCCTGGTTGTACTGCACATGACATGTGTTGGTACTCCAGATCTGCATCTGGAAGTATTTTTCAAAAAATAAGTCATTGTTCAATAGGTATAGCAGCTGTAAGACTCTGTAACTAGATTTGATTGCCATCAGTGTGAAAAAAATATTTAACTTTCAATACTTTGAGGAAGTTAGAAAGACAAAAAATGCAACAGTGACATTTGAGGAAATGAAAAGTCAACATATAACAATGTAAATCACACATAGCAAATACAGCTATAATAAACATACCTTTATCCATCTTAGATACAATGACAAATACTTCTAAAATTCAAATTATATTTTACAGCCTAAGCAAATATTAAAAGGCCACCAAATCTGCTAGCATAAATCCCCATGACCTCACAAGTTTTCACCACGTGTATTAAATGAAATGAGAATGAACCATGAAGGCATTTTTGCTCTCCTGAGAAAACACACAGGTAAAAAGAGATAGTTTTACCAGCTGCTTAAGGGAGGGCTGTATTTCTGAAAGACCTGTGGAACTGTGGCTTTGTCTACAGGCATGCTTCACATTATTTTAGTGTTGAAGTTATAGGAATGCATGGTGATTGCACCTGAAGTGCAGTAAAGTCAGTAATAAATTACCAAAGACAGCCCCTCAAAGGTCTTGTAGTATGAGAGAAAACATCCCGTTATGAGAATAATTTATACTTGGACAGGTGTGGTCACTGTTGTAGAGTGTGTCACTTGCTTCATGTGGTTCAGTTGTGGCTTTGCAGGGAACACACTTAGCGTGTAAGGCCAGGTTGGACAGAGCTCTGAGGAACCTGATCTAGTAGAAAAGATCCCTGATCATTGCAGGGCATTAAATGATCTTTAAACATCTCTTCATACCCAAATTATTCTCTGATTCCATGTTTCTGTGTTAGCTATCTTCGATGAAAGCATATGTGCATACATTCACCTTCTGTGCAAGGCAGGGGAGCTCCTCAGTGAGAGGTGCATGCAGGGCCACTGGGGCAAGCATGTGCTAAAGTGACTCCATGAAAAGAGCTGAAGGTCTTCACAGTTCATATTCTACTTTTCCCCCACCATTTTTTCCCCAGGCCATTAGATCACTTCCATTACTGTTAGTAATCTCAGTCTGTCCCTATTAATAATGTTTGACAAATGTTGCAGAACTGCAGCAGTAATCAGTGTTTCAAGCTGTAACCCTGACTACACCACATACTGAGGCTTAAAATTCCTTTTTCTCTGATAATTTGAAGCTTTATGTTTAATATTTATTGCAATGCATGTTCCCAGGAGATGACAGTGGATGCATGATAAATAAGCTATCTCCCCCTGAAACAAACAGTCATCCGTCTATCCAGACGACAGTGCTTGCCAGCTGTGCATTTATAAAGAGTAAATGTAAAACCAGCTGTTCTGTCAGTTCATCCCATATAGTGAGGTTGTCCCTGTAATCACTTTGGCTGGGAAAATTTCCAGTCATCTCACTGCTGCTCCTCATGAATCACACTTGTCAGGAAAACATCAGAGTCTTTTATATAGCATTTGGTTATTTTTGGGATGAATGCTACGAGTGTATTTAGGGCAATTACTTTCAGGACTTGAGAGAAATCAATTGATAACACTAAAAAACATATGTCTGCCTCTCCATTGAAGCAGCAGACTTGATGTTTGAATGAAAGTATAGAGCTATCCTTCCAGTGCACTCCATCAAAACAAGCTCCAACAATAAAACTTCATACAGTTTCCTGAATTTATGAAAAATTGATATGTTGGAACAGTTCTGGGAAAAGCAGTAGTGGGGACTGGTCAGAGATACAGAAAGTATTTCTAGGAGGAGAAATCTGAACAAATGGTGTTGTTAAGGAAAAAGGCAAAAAATGACTGAAGACATGAGAACAAATTTCAAATAGTTTGAACTGGCACAAAAAAAAAGGCAATGATTTGGTCTTGTTTAGATTTAGTGGATCAACTGTGGCAGTAGAGATACAAGATGGATATTAAGAGAAACTTTCTGTGGATTAAGACAAATGGGTTTAAATTAAATTTAAGCACATGCTGTGTGTTTAAATATTTGGATAGAATCCCATGACATCTATTTGTAAAAATTATCTAATTATTTTCAGAAAAATATACATGAACATATACATTACAGATTTTATAAATATACAACAGTATGAAAATAGCATTTCTGTGGAAAAATAAGAGGTACATAATGTGGCTCTGTGGCCCTCTGTTAGTGCTGCTAATCTATAGAGAATGGGTGGACAAATTGCATTTTTAAGTGAAACCAGAAGTTTTGATTATGCACAGGTACAGCAATGCCAGGGAAAACAAGTGAGTAGTGCCTTCTTCTGGGATTAGTGATGTCAAATGTGCCAGGTCCAATTTTTTATTGATGCTTTACCTGTTAAAGAGGATTTTCTACATCCTACCTGGCCCATGAATTGCACAATATCAAAGTGATATTTTCCTCCTAACTTTTCAGCATTTAAACACTGTTCCAAAGGATCTTTGATTAAAACTGAAATATCTTTGATGAAATAGCACATTTTGATGGTCATTTTTGAAGGGAAGCTGGCTTCAGTAGAACACAATTTTTCTGAAGTACTCAACATGAGAAATGTTTGAGAGTATTTCCTTAATTAGCTACTATGTCTTGTTCTAAAACAAAATATTTATGCCTGTAGGGTCCAGGGCCTGCACCTGAAAATGTTGAGTTTAGGAACATAAGTCTATTTCATTGTGGTTTTCAGATTATATGTATATTAATTAGCTATAACAGCTCTGTGCTTCATAATGTAGATGAACAGGAGATTTGTATGAGTTCTTAGATTATCCTCACAAATTCAAAAGTGTTGTCATTACCACCATAGTTAGTCAATGTTTTCTAATATGAATTGTTCTGATAGTCTGTTCTCTAGAAAATATCAACGTTTTGCATTCATTTGGTTTGAAAACATTTTTGAAATGAGGAAGTGTCTTGGCAAAAGGAAATTCTGTTTTTACCATCATCACAGATGATGTAATTTGGGCTCAGCTGCACTATTCAGAGCTGTACCATCTCAAAGCTCAAGGATAGATTTATTCTCCATAGATAAAATGGTAAAATGCTACAGGATATGAAGAAAAATGGATTATGAATATAAATTAACTGTAGTTCTGATTAGTCTCATTACAGACACAGTTATTTTTGGATGTCAGTTTCTGATATTCTCTGACCCATACAAGCTAGTCATAAGAAAAAGCTAAATAACTAAAAATTTATTAATACTTTTTTTTTTTCATCATTTTGCCAGTCCCTCTGCCCTTTGAATTAAGTCTGATCTTAAAATATGATCTACCTGGATTTATCATCATTGACTTCTGCAATATAAATGATTCCTCTGGGATTCTTTGAATTCTTCCTAGCATGGCATTTCTAGCACTTACGCAATGAGGCAAGAGCGTGGTTTAACTTTTTTGCATTCATACATGTGCACATCTGTCCACTCAGACACAGCTTCACATTTTACATGGTTAGGAGGAAAAAGGTGCAGGAGGGAGGAATCACATGGAGCAAAGACAGGGGAGCACCTAACAGAGTCGTGGACAAGGCTTTAGGAGGTTATTCCTTTCATAGATGTTGCAGTGATACTTCACAGCTATGCAGAAACTTTGATCTGCTGGGAATAGGGGCTTATGTAGAAAATTGGGCTGTGCAAACTCTGTAGGAATCTGTGAGCTAGGCCATGAAGTTTGCTTTATAGTTATTGGATTCAAGCAAACAACTTCAGGCCTTCTTGGGGGACAGTTAAATCTAAAAAAACAAAACAAAAAAAGTCTTCCCCAGCCTCCTAACCATCCTGTCTAACTGGAAATTCCACCTTCACCTTCTAAACTACTTGCTATTTTAGAAGTATGTGTGAAATGTATGTGACCCAATTTTTGCCATTATACTGGGATGTAGATACAGGAAAGGAAATAGTCAGCTTTGGGGCAGGGATCCAGAGATATCCTGATGAAGTCAACAAAAATTGACCAAGATGGTCAGTGTTGTTTACCCTATGAACTATGCTAAGTAAAAATGGTTAGTTATTCTTTCCAAATAGTTAAATAACTTAAAAGATCAGTACTTCCCATTAACATTTGGAGTGTTGTCACAAATTGAAATTAGTGGATTGATTTCCACAGTCTTGCCTCACCAGGTGTAAATGCAGTGCATACCCCTAAAAACACAAGAGAAAAGAGAGGAAAGTTGAATGCCTTAACAAACTCAGTGATATCACTCAAATGTTTCATGCCACTTCTTTTTCAATTTTTTTAAATTATTTTTTTATTTATTAGGATGTCTGGATATACCTCATGTCCTTGAAGACCACAAAGGTGTGAACCCAAAAAGCTTCAAAAGTTCAGGATGTGGCTAACAAAGACAGCATGAGATTCAGGAGAGAAACAGGAGCATGTAGATTGACTGAGTGCCTAAAAAACTGCTGAAAGAAGCAAAAACTAATACACTAGAAAAAAAATCCCTAAAAATCATTGAAGATTTTGGGGCCACCAGAAATTCAAACTGGTTATAAATTAGTTTTGAAGCAAAGTAGTGTTCTACAAGGCCACAACAAATAGGTGAAGAGGTGTCTGTGAACTTTCACTCACTTCTTTCTCATAGTCAATTTTTCAGTCACACTAAGTTTTACAGAAGCTAACTATTCTAGTTATTGTTCAAACTTGACTTTAGAGATTACAAACTCCCTTCTGTTTTGGGTATGCTCTTTAATAAGAAAAAATATTTAGGTAGATTCACCTTAGAGCTCTGAATCTTGTTCCAAACATGTTTATACATTTATATATTTAACTTCCAAAAAATTCTATGGCAAAGATAACCACAGTTTAGTTGAGTATTACATTCACTTTATCAACAACACTCGATCTTAAAGGCTCTATCACCTTTTTCAGCCCTCTCCTTTTTTCTCATTAATGGAATCCATGCATACAATTGTCATTGTAGACACCATCTTTAGCTTTACATAAATCAATATATAACCTGTTTGAAATAGGGGTTTCAGGACTTCAGGAGGTATTGTAGATAAAGGAATATTATGGGAAAATGTCTTTACGTAAAGATGCTCTATTTTGGATAAAGTAAACTGCTGTGATAACTTTATAAAACCAGTCTGTCTTATTTATTTCTGTGAATATAACAAGTTCAAGAAGTGGTAATGAAATTATTGCAGTTAACACTGAATTGCTAACACAAATATCAGTGATATAAATAAGTGGGTAATGAGGATTTTCTTATTTCAGAAGTCAGAATAAATGCTCTCCTGATGCAAGCTGACAATAATTTTAATGATTAATAGGGGAAAAAGAATTTTGTGTCAGCTTGAAAAAGTTTCTGTTATAGAAATTAAAAGAATCATGGTAAAATATCCTCAGGTACTCTGGGGGACATAGTTTGCGAGAACATTTTATGCTACCTGACCTCAGGTTGACATTTATTTAGTCAAGCAGACCTTTGCTGTACACTTTGCCAGACTTCTTGACTATTGTATACATAAGTAGGTCTCATAATGTGTCAATAAAAATTATAGTCAAAATAAAAACAATAGCTTTAGCATCCCATGGTACAATTCACTATATGAATGGATCTAACAAGTCCCACAAAGCTTCTGTTAACTTCAGCCACTCTAGGATTTCTAAGGTCTGACTATTGCTGTGCTGAGAAATTTACAACCAATTTTAATAAAGAAATATGTAAGAGTATTATTTCATCAGAACAATGAGGAGAGACCAAGATTTTTTTTAATGTAGGGAATGGATGTAGTGACATGCAGGACTGGAAGTTCATTTTAGAAGTACTGCCTTTCTACTGTCAAATATTGCATAAAACTCAACCTTGGCTGGAAAAACTGTGTGCAGTATCAAATTCCTTACAGACCCACAATTGCAGGATCAGGCTGATTGTTTTTACACATTGATTTTCATGCTCAGATTCATTGATTCATCTCTCAGAAGGAGAATGACTTTTCTGAAACTAGTTCTGTTAAACTAACATCAGCAATTGTCAGTTATCCACACATGCTCCATGTTTCATCAATGCTCATAGAATCATTATGTTACATCACCTCTGTGCTTATTTATAGCTGGAGTTTGACCATGTTTCCTGGACAGGGAGGGAGGGAAGAAAGGGACGGAGAGAGGGAGGAAGGGAGGAAGGCAGGAAGGCAGGATGAAAGGCAGGAAGGAAGGAAGGCTGATTGCATATGCTGTCTCTGTGTATCAGAAAAAACAGTTTGGGAAAAACTGTACAAATGATCATGGTCTTTGGTCTGTGAGAAGTTCACATAAAGAGAGATCTTTGGTTGCAAAACGCTAAAGAAACACATAAATATATGCAGCAGAGCCAACAGAGAAATGAAGGCTCCTTTAAGAATAATATATTCCCTTCTTGTAAAGGTCAGCTTGTGTCTGCTATTCTCAGCCATCTCTGGAGAGCTCAAGCTTGGCTTCATGTGTTATCACAAAAGCTTTCCAGAGCATTTTCCCCACTTAAGGAAAAAAAAACCAGCAACAATGCTAACTGAAATAAACTGTCACGAGCAATGAAATGCTCATTAACTCTAATTGCCAGTACTTTCACTTTTCATGATAGCTATGAAAGGATAAATCAAGGGAATCAAAAACTTTAACAAACCTACTAAGAAATCCATACGTTTTGACACCCCCTGCCCCCTTCAGCCAATGCAAGTAGCAGAAAATGAAATTCTTGCTGTGTTTCTGTGTAAAGAAAAAGGCAAGAAACAGCCGGCATCTGCTGACCTCCTCACCTCCATTAAGCACCAACTCCTTATGAAATGTGTAAGTAGCTCTGTCCTATATGAGATGGTGGAAATTGCTAGCTTGAAATACAGACAGCAGACTTTGTTTTCTGGTTTTGCATCTGACTTATCCCAGCCTAATGAAATCAGCCAAAAATTGATTTTCTTAACTATATTACATTGTAATCTGCAAGGGAAGAAGAGGTAGGTCAGGTTCTTTTCCATTGCTTAGTCATCCGTTAATCAGTTTTCTTGATAGGAAAGGTGCTTGAGTGGGACTTGTGGAAGAGATGGCAGAATACATTCCTAGGAAACTGGACCTCTCCCTGCCAGCACTAAAAGCAATTGATAATTTAACAGGCAATGAAAAACACCTGGCCTAGCTCTCACAGAATAATCCCCGGTCAGAAACCATTGGGTTTGTTGCTATCTCTTCTTCTGTGGCCCTAATTTTTTTTTATCTCTCTCTGCTTGTTTCCTTTTCAGGGCCTCACTTCTTGTTCTAATTACTTTTCAAAACCGATAAGCTTTCCCACCTAGGGTCCCACCTAGTTGCTACCTAGGGTAGCAACTACCACAGGTAACAGGATCCCAGTATTTTTTTTAAGCAATCCAATAAATTTGGAGTAATTAACAATAGCACAAAGAAGTCTGGTAATGGGTTTTTTTAATCCATTGTCCTAGTGGTTTTTTTTTTTTAATTTTTACCTTTGCTTTCACCATGATTTTGAAAATGTGTTAACAATCCACCAATTACTATAAAAGGCAAAAAATGGTCTGGGTATAAATCTAAATCTAGATTCCAGTCAAATTGACAAAGAATTTCACGTTACAAATACTCATGAAAAGAGGTAATATGATGGTCATATAAAATATTTTAAATCATTAAAAAATTATTCAAGGGCCCTAAATAACATTTCCATACATCTTTCACATTTTTCACTTCAGACATCTGTTTTAGAATTACAGTACGCTTGTAAATTTCATTTTCTAGAAGCATTAGCAGATATTAAAACCCATTTATAAACAAACCAGCTTAGACCTGGGAACTACCAATGTCCCATTTTGAAAGAGTCCTGAAACATTTTGAGGAAACCATGCATTTCTCACAATATCTGAATGACTCAGTTTTTCTGGAACACCATACATATTTTCTAATGACATTTTTATTCCTATTTATGGGAGCGCTACATATTATAAGTGAACAATTTTAAGTAGAGAGGCAGATTTTTCTGGTAGTATGGAGAGCTAAATACTCTTGTCCTAGCTTGGGTACCTGAAGGGCATCAACCTTATAGAACCACAGAATGATTTGGGTTGGGAGGGACCTTAAAGATCATCGAGTTCCAAGCTGCCTGCTGTGGGCAGGACAGCTTCCTCTAGACCAGGTCAATCCTGAGACTATTTGTCTCTACTGTCTCTATAGAGAACTTCAATAATTGTTTCAGTAGGTCAAATTTAGATAATTAAATTGGGTGAGTGGAGAAATCATTCCATGATTTTCTGCTTGTTAGATGGTCTCTAGATGTGTTCAACCACCCAGAGTGCTAAGCTTCATATACTAAAAAGGGAGGTAAAATCCCATGCCCAAAAAGTCTACAGTCAAAACAAAGGAGACAGAGACATCTGTAAGGAATGGATGTAGTGACATGCAGGAATGGAAGTTCATTTTAGAAGTACTGCCTTTCTATGGGCAGTACTTCTAAATGGATGGGGAAGAGATGGCAGTAGGGAGGATGACATGAATTCAAATAACAGGTTAGATGTGGAGCTGGAAATACAATCAGATCTAGAAAGTCTTAGTCCAGTCACAGGGTCTGCAGACTACACTACCATTAACACCTTAAGCACAGTGCTAGCACCAAAAGGGAGAGAGCACATCAATGGCAGTGAAAGATCTAGAATGCGAGCTTGGCACTCCCAGAGATGGAATTAGAAGAAGCATACATCCCTGACTGACTGCACAATGCAAGCTGGCATCCTGTTCTGAACACGAAAATATTTTCATTTTTTTAAATTTTGGTTTCTGATATTTTATGATAAACTAAGACTCCAATTCTATCATATGCAGAAAATACATAACAAGGTATTTATTTTTTTAATAACTCCTAAGCAGCATCTTTTTTCATTTTCCTGCAGAAAAGCTACTTGCTTTATAAAGTAAAAAAAACCCAAAAAGTATAAATCTTCTGCTCAGGATTGTCTAGAAGCAATCTGCATTCAGTGATTGGATTATGTACTAACAGCATTACTTATCCCCATCTGAGAGGTACCCTACAGGGAAAAGCTCCAAAGAAAGACACTGCATTAAGGGAAGATTTGGAAGTCTGATTGCACTGTTTCCATTTCTCTGCAGGGCTGGCTGTCAGTGGCATTCAGAGCTGCACAGCAGAAAAGGAAAAACAACTCTCCTTCTTTAGCATTGTGAGTCATCGGTGACTAAAAGCAGCTCTACCCCAGTTTAAGGTCTGACCAGGGTATGTGATCCTGAGTTCATTGAGAACTTGCATTGACTTCATACAGATTCAGCTATGGCCTGTGCTTTTAGTTGGAAATTGATTATTTTACAGTATCATGAAACTGAAGTAATAAAGTGTGTAAATCTTATAGGGAAGGTGCAGTTCACAACCATAAACATTCTCTCAAGCAGTGAATCTGGATCCAGATGGTATACAATAGTGATATCTCTCTAAGCACATTTTAAAATAATTAATATTACCATGGATTTCCTCCAGACTTCTTCCTTATCACGAATATAGATCAGGATGTTCCCTTAGGAGGGGAAAATTGCAAATTTTTCTGTGTATACTGCTAATTTATTTATTTTCATCATCCAGTGATCTGGTAGGTCATGGTTTGAATTCTAAGGGTGGGAGAGACAGGCAGATTTCAACAATTTTACACTGAATAGCTTCATGGAATAGTTTCTCAAATGTGAGATAGCGTCCCCAAATTTCTGTTTGACTCCCTGGAAGAATCACCTACAGCCAAAAATTACAGAATTTAAATTAACACATGAATGTGCAGAAACACACAAAAATACACAAAAATGTACTCACACCTGAGTTTCAATTTATTCAAAACTACAGCTTGGAATAGGAGACAGTCTCAGCCTAGAAAGATTCTGACTTTTCTGTCAGTATTTTTAAAATTTTGTTTGTTTGTTTACATATAGGGTTGAAAAATTGGAAAACTACCCAGTATCAGAATTCAATCTAATTTTCTACTAAAATGTTCTATCTGCATGGGCAGGAAATAGCTGCATTGCTTGCAAAAGGTAGGAGCAATTTAAAAATCTTCAGTCTCTTTATATACCACATATCACAGAGAAGCAGCTGGATGGAAAATCTAGAGGATGAAGAATGCAAATACATCTACAAATTAAAACCAATGCATTTTTTTCAACAGAAATTATTGCTCATAAAGCAGGGAGATTGGTGTCTATTTTAACATTTGAGGGCCAAGATGTTCAGAAGTATCAGATAATTCAATCTCGGTAAATGAAATGCAGTAACTGAATATCTGCCCTTTGGATTTCATATGCATAATTTGTTTATTATTTTCCTTCGTGTGAAATGAAATTAGCATGGAATACGTTTTGCCCTTTGTGTATGAAAACAGTGTAGTGCTTTCCATTGTTGAGCACTGGTACTTGTCCTCAGTTTATATTCAAGTGTTTTAATGCTTGAAACGTTCTATCATCCTAAGGGACTGCTGAATGAGATTTTGCTTTGCTCAATCAGTATCTTCCTTTATGTACAAACAGATTACGTCTTACTGGTACCAAGTCACAATTACTGCATCTGTGCCTTTATTTTTTCATTAATATGTTTCCAAGTTTTTCTGTCAGTCAAGACTAGAACAACATAATTTTGAAAGATTCAAATATGACATATTTTTAATAGCTTAGCATCATTGTTTACCCTATTATACAATGTATTAAATTTTGATTTTGATTTTTTTTTAAAAAAATGAGTTTTATGGTTAACTATGCTATTTAATTGTTTTTGAATCTGGAAAATTCACTTTATCTTAATTTTCTCTTACTGTTGAGTCCTGAGTAAAGATTGCTGAATGTCCCCAACAGCTTCTACTGTCACTGTCATCAGAGCAACAATAACAACACACATCACAGTATTATAAAAAATATCTCCAAAAAGCAGAAGTGAGAATTTATCTATTGCACTTAGACAACTGACAAGCATTTCCCTTGTCTCTGCAGCCCTACAACTTTGCAAACCAGGCTAGAATGTGTTTCAAAGGGGAAAAAGAAAACAAAACAAAACCCACCTTATATAGATTACAATATGACAAGGTAATATTAGTAAAATGTTAGGTATCTACAGAAAAGGAAATTATAGTCTTTCTGATTGATGCAGCCTCTCACAGGGTCATCTAAAGATTTCAAAACAATGAAGACAAGTGCCAGAACATTTTGAATTAATCTTAATGGTGTTAGCAATGATAGAAGATGATCTTGCTTCCAAAGTCAGAAATAAATTCCACCAGCTGCAAAGTCATTTGCTTTTTCATGTTTTCTTTTTCTTCATCTACCTACTCCTTGTCCTTCACCTTGCGTCTCACTGATGAATATAAACTTTTTTTAAAAAAAAAAGTTCTGTATTTTTTATTCACATACTTTGCTTCTTTTAAGATACACGTTCTTCACAGACTGAAATAAGGAAATTGCAGACTATAGCTTCACAGGAACAGATACTATGTTTTGATACTGGTTTATCATGACCTGCATTTCTTAAAGAGCACCTCGAACCTTTTTACAGTTTTAGTGTCAACTCCAAACTCCAGACCTCCATATTTATTCTCTTGCCTTCCTGTGATCAAATATGGACCTTGAACGAGCTTGAGGAAGGAATACTGTATTTTGATGGTTGAGCTAGAAACCTGTGACAGAGTATGGCGTAAATGCATCTCATCTGAGATCTCACAATACTGAGTAACGTAGGGAAAAGCAGGAGAGAGGAAAGCTGCAGGCAAGAAAAATGGAATTTGTCTGGTCACACGATGGAGAAAGGGCCATGATGTGTCTCTGCAGGCCACCCCAGCTGTGGGAGATCTGCTGAGGGTGGGGTGGCAGGAGGAGGCCCTGGTCCTGGGGGAGGCTGGGAGAGCTGTGCCCTGGATGTGTGGGCTCTGGGCACTGTCCCTGTAAGAGAACAGGACCGAAAGCCAAACGGGAACAGCCAGGAGCAGCTCGGCATGCCTGTGGATGTCCCAGCCAGCACATGTACATTCACCTGCCTTCAAGACTCAGCTGTGAATCTTCAAGGCCAAATGGAAGAGCCAAAAGCCCAGACTGTACCCCATAAAAATGAAAGGCTCTGAGGAGCCCTTAGGGGCTTTCTGTTATTGCCATTGATATGAATGTCCTGGTGTTGGTGGCAGTCACTGGCTGGATGAATGCTAACAAAACTGCATTTTTCTTTTTAAACCCCATGGCAGTAAATTTGAGGAAGAGAGATTATTGCTTGCTTGCCACCTCCTCAGGGAAGCACAGAGATCATTGCCATACACAAGAGATCAGCACCATTCATTACTGCTGGATAATGCCTGCCAACCATATATCCACCATGGCTAAACTTCAAAATCCCATAGGTCACTCCTGCAGCACTGTCATTTAACAGCTCCCATTATCCAACCCATTATGGTGTGCCACATTTTGGCATAAATAGAACCCCCAAGCGTTTGGTCCAGCCAGATAAAATCTTCATACACCCTCATGTCCTTTTTGTAATTTAGGGCTGGTTTTTCTGGTGTTTTTTATATACACAGATCAAGGTCACTGATTACTGAAAAACCTAAGTTCACCATTCTTAGGACTTTAAAATTGGAATTAAAATAGTCGAACAACTACCTCTCATTATCAAAGTCACTTGCAGGAGATATAATAGCAAATTTCTCCCTCTGGTTTCCCATTAATGTGCTCATATAATGCAATGTAATGAATGCAGAAAAGTTTACCTTTATGTGTCCTTTTTTTCTTTTTTTTTTAAAGTCTGAAAGTTTTATCCTTCCAGTTCAGATTGTCAGCTGAATTCATTCAGTGATGATCAGAGCATGAGCGACATTATGTGCCTATTAGTGATGTCCTGTGCTTCTCTTATCCATCCATTCCTTAGATGACATTCATTGATGTAATTACACCAGAGATTGGAATGACATGGATATATTTCAGCTAAGGATCCACCCTACTGAATATACTTGAAGATTGGCATTTTCATTTAATACATTATTTCAAATAATACAGGGCACATTTTCTTAAACTAGCATTGAAAATTCTCTTAAATAATAGGACTCTTAGTGTAGCATTGACTTGTAATAGAAAAGGATCCTTATTTAATCAAACTATATCTAAATCCCTACCTGTCTTGCATCTAATTATGCTTTAGATTATATTTTTGCATTCCCCATACCCCACCCCTTCCTAGGATTCAGGTAGAAAATAATGAGCTTTAGCAGTAGGTAGGGGTTTAAACCTCTTCTGATCTTGAAGAGGCAGAAACAGAACAAATGAGCCCCTCTGTTGTGAGCTGTGATCTGTGTGGGGGCACAAGCAGATCTCTGGGCAAGGGATTGCCTCTATACCCTTGATTTGCAGATCATGACACATGCAGGAGCACCCATTCTTTCCACATTTGTTTGCCTGATTTTGATGAGACAGACAATGAAATGGCACAGCCAAGGAAAGACAGAAAGCTTTGCCCATGGCAGTTTTGCACCAAGCCAGCTGTAGCAAATTATATCCTATCAGAGACGTCACAGACAGCACGAAGGCAGCAGCAAATGCCATGAGCTAAAGATGTCAGCACAGACCATTCAGAGCTTGAACTGAAGCCCACTGCAGACTTTAACATGTCAGCAAAAGGCTTTGGAATTCCCTGATGAACACAGAACCCGTGTAAGGATTTGTCCTTCATCTGGCTCCCTTCTTTTCCCAGCTGACAACAGCCTAAGAGGAGAATTACACTCTCAGGAAAACAGTGTCAGGTGCCACAACTACCTCCAACTATGAAAGAATATATTATAACAAAACACTTTACAAACACACCATTTCAACATCCGTTTTGTTCAAATCTGTCCCACTATAGGGAGTGTTGCCATTTTTAGATTCATCCTGACCATAACCAATATCCAGTATTTAGACAAAAAGTATTTTAGGCCTTCAAACAGCTTCTTAGTGAGCATCATTTTGGCACACATAGATTCACATACCATTTTAGAAGTTGATTTCACAGAACTCTGTAATTATACAATGCCTGTTTAGCAAAGTTTTTAAAATATTATGTGATCATTATGTATCCTTTGCTAGTAGAGAAAAACCAAGAAGTACATCATCCAATATGGTGAAATTCTGGTAAAGTTTCTTCAGTTGTAACACTAATTAGCAAATGAGTAAAGAAAATTTCAGACACCTTTAAACTGGAAAAATATATGTCAGTTTGACTCCATCTATGCCATGTTGAAAGAGGGCTAAGCTAAGTTTCATTCCCTTGCACTTTGCCAAGGTCTAGCTTTGAGATCTATGAGAGCTACCACAGCTCAGCTGGCTACCCATAACCTGCTGAGCTGGAGTAATAAATCTGTAGTTTGAGCCTTCATCTGCCTTGTGCTGAGAATCTTGAGGATGAGGATATTTAGATAGACCTAGGCATTAACTAAATTTCTTGGAAAGATAAAACATGCCCTGGATAACAGCAGCTGAATAACAGGCAAGAAGGCCTTGTAATGGCAAGGGATAATCTTCTGGCTGAGACAGTGCCAAAAATACATCAATATGGTATATGCATGAAAAATGACAGGAAAAAGAAGCAAATACTGGGAAACTGGTGAGACAAATACAATTAAACATCCTGCACTAACTGATGAATTGAACTAACTGATGAAAATACATTTCCTTGTCTCTTGTGGCAACTCTTCTCGAGAAAAAAAAACTACCTAATTTTTCACATGGGAAAGAAATCTGGAATCCAGTCTTTTTCAGTACTTAACCCTCTATTTGGGTAGGTTGAAAGTTTGCATTTCCAGCTAACATTCTGGATTTTTATCTTTGCAATGAATGCTCTTTGGCAAATGTGATATAAATAAGAGCATATTCCCTCTTGGCCATATATCCCTTCTTTACATTCACTGGAACTGGCTACTGGCACCAATACCCTTGGAAAAGAGGTATTTTATCTCTGAACACGGTGAAGTCTGATCTTTCCAGCAGTTACAAGCAGGCTTAATGCCCTGTGTGCTCTTAATTTTTAGCAGACAGATTTTCTACCTACCCACGCTTCACCTTTTGAGTGCTGATGTTTCCTGCAGGGTAGCTGCCAGATGCAAACCCATGGGTGGTTTTGTGTGAGTCGTAGACTAACAATTCCTTGTACTAGTGTGCTGAATATGCAAAGCATTTTGACACCCTCCAGGATGAAAGGTGCAATGTAATATGATTATCATTACTGTACCATCGATCCCTGCTGAAAGTGTCAGAAGGATTCTTCATTATCTTGTTACTAGGCTTTGCTATTTTAATTATCCTCTTAGCTTCACTTTCTTCCTCTATATCTCTTTGCTATTGATACAGCTGGCCTTTTAAAGGGCTTTTTGCTACAGGGAAAAGGTAAAGAAGCAGGGAAAACCTATGACCAGTGCTGCATGCAGGGTTACCAGATCCAACAACAGTAATCTCTTTAAGGGCAAGGCAGGACAGGGCAAGGGAAGGACAGGGAAAGAAAGGCAGGGCAAGGGAAAATGCAATCTCAGCAAAGCCTGCGGAAGGAAATCAAAGATCTCTGAACTCTGTTATCCCTTTCTTCAGAGAAATATAAACAGTGTTCTTACCCCAGTGTCCTGCTCTAGTTTTTCCTCTTTGTCTCACTCTGCTTTTGCCCTGCCAATCATGGCTGTTTCAGGTAAATAAATCAAACTTTGCGGATTTTCTGGTTTCAGATTATTGAGCCTTCCAGCAAGGTTCCCAAGGGCAGGATGAGATGTCTGGTTGGACCTACTAGGCAGCAAGCTTTTCCTTCATTTTAACACATCTTTTTATATATAGTAATAAGTGGAGAAGGTAGGAAGAAAAATTGTTAATTGGAGTTTGAACTAAAGCCCATGAAATAAAGCTCTTGAATGTCTACTAAAAATCACAGCTTTGATAATGTCTTCTAACTTAAGATATAACTTATGGTATCATTCATCTTTCACTTTTCATTTCTTCAAATAAGTGCTTAAAAATAATGGCTTTCACTTTCCAAAGGAAGCAGGAAACCCAGCTGAGTACTTAACTTTAGCCTTCACTTGCAAAGGAATATCATAAAGACGATAAAAATGTGCACAGATAGCAAATGGGTGTAAAGTCAAATTTCTCAGATGCACAGTAAAAAAATACATATTTGTAGCCTAGATACACCAAGTGAAATTCATCTGCCTTGGCAATGGTGCCAGAGTTAGTGGCATAATTCTACACTGTCAGTAATGTGAAATAGGCACCTCCAGGAGACAATTGTTTTCATCCATAGACAGATACATGTGACAGGTCACATGGCTTGCCCTTTGGAGGTACTTATTTCTCTCATTAACTATGGAGGGACTCTACAGCGACAGTTTGAAGTTAGACTATTCCATTATAGATGCCTTAAATCAGAGAAGATTCATCTCACTGAGAATGACCTTCCAATATGAAATCCAGGTATCTAACTGATCTCTTAAAAACTGTTCTAGAAGCACCAGAAAACTCTATTTAACACCAATCTATGCTCAGAAAATAGAAAATAAAAAGGTAAAATACATTATAGGAGTTTAAAATAGAAAGTAAGAATCCAAGGGAAAGAAAATGATGACATTAAATAGGAAATATTAGGCTAGAAAGTAGCAAAAAGCTAACCTCAGCCAATGCAAAGTCACCTTTGAATAGTCACAGACAGTTAATGCTGCAGGGAATGAGTTCCACAGTCTGAAAATGTCACTTTATGCATCGTTAAAAGCACCTGTCTTCAACATAAAAATAAACAAACAAATGGAAAAACACTACGTGTATTGTAAAAATGAACAGGGCATTGGGCTTTTCTTTTTTCAGTGTTGCAAATGACACTTTATGTTTAAATGTTTAAAGCATTTAACTATTAAGAGAAACTGAATACTGATTTCACGTCTTTGTCTTGAAGTCTTGCACTAAACAAAATTCGCTATCACTGATCAAAAAATAGCCAATGTCACCTAAAATGTAACATCCATTGTAGCAACCATTAAATTTGCCCTTATAATAAAAAAAACAAATTACAGCAAATTTCTAGTCGTGACCTCTAAGGAGATTTTGGAATAGACTTTTAAAATCTTTGGCTTTGTCAGTGGAGCCTTTCAAGTTCTAGAATTGAAATCAGCGTGACCTGTGAGGAAAAGCTAAGAAATCTGGGTTCATCTGTTTTGGAGGAAAGGAGGCTGAGGTGCAACCTCATTGCCCTCTTACAGCTTCCTGAAGAGGGGAAGTGGAGAGGGAGGTGCTGAGCTCTTCTCCCTGATATCCTGACACAGAACATGCAGGAATGGTTCAAAGCTGCACCAGAGGAGTTTTAGACTGCACATTAGAAAGCATTTCTTTACTACCAGGGTGGTCAAATACTGGAAGCGCCTTCTTGGAGAAGTGGTCGATGCTACAGGCCTGTCAGTGCTTAAGAGGTATTAGGACAATGCCCTTAACATGCTTTAGCTTTTGGTCAGCCCCAACATGGTCAGGCAGTCGAATTAGATGGCTGTCATAGGTACCTTCCTATTCAATTCTATTCTAAAATCCAAGGGGTAGAGTTTGCACAAAGTGCTTGGGGGGTTAGCCTGCAACAAGAGAGTCATGGTACAAAAGGAGAGAAAGCAGGAGGAAGCCTGACTGAAGGTGTCCAGTTCTAACAAGGTGTTAGGAAGGGGTAAATACAGCAGGCAGCCCCAGTGGTTATTCAATACCTGCACATGGTTAGGATATCCTCCTGGGGAAAGAGTGAAGAGGGTTTCAATCCACTGGTTTGCCTACAGACCAAATATTCTTTGTACAATGAATAATGTCTCTGCTTTCCAAGAAATTAAGACTTTTCTGCTTGTCATGATCATGGCATGTCTGAGCATCCAGGATAAGCACCAAGCTACCTATTGGCAGAAAAAAGGGGACTGAGATGCTGACTGGTTTGCCTGAGTCGTTCTGCTGGGAACAGACATCAACATTTTAAGATCTGAAAGGGATACGTGAATATCAAGCCCTGCTGGTATTCAATGGGACTGTACTGCTGTGCACCACAGTAAAAAAACCCAGCAAGTTTAGATGTTTTCCAGAGTTCTTTCCCAAACCTCCTTAAGGGTCAAATACCATTTACCTCCTTGAATATATCGGGTACAGAAGAGAGTTCAGCACTACAAGCTGTTTCTTAAGGCTGCTATTTTTAATGTAACTTGAATTTAGATACAGGTTGTGTCTATATGGTTGTAAAGTCATATTAACTTCATGGAAGTGTCCTCTTAAGAAGAAACTTTCATTTGGTGTGCAGGTGCAGATAGACTTTTGCTGTTAAATTCAACAGGAATTTAGGCTCCAGGTTTTCAACTTGCATGACCTAAATGTCAGTATCAATCACTTGATTTCTCAGTTTACCCCATTATTGTTCTAACAGTTTTATTTATCTATTTCCTGCCTCCACTTAATAATATATGTAATGTCTTTTGAAAATTAGTTTTTGAAAAACACAAAACAAGGAGTGAAAACAGGACCTCCTATCGCCTCTCCAAGTAATCAAAAGCTGAATCTAAATAGTTCTGTGGCAACAGGCTGAGAAAAGTGTATTTTCAATTACTTTTTTTTCTATGTATAAACTGCACATCCAAATCACATTTCATGAGTAAGTAAACAATTTAATTTAGTTTTTGTTTGTTGTTTTGCTTTTTGGGGATTTTGTTGGTTTGTTGGTTTGGTTTGGGTTTTGTTGTTGGTTTGTTTTTTTTTTCAGGGGTGTGGTTTTCTATTTTCTTTTTGTGTAGGAAACAATCAAGAAGAAATGGGGAGTAATCAAATGCACCCAGCATCAGCAAACTTCATTACACTCTGAGCAATAGCAAGATGGGGAAAATAGCAGATAATTATGTCTGATGAGCATAATTACACTTTTTTGAAAAGGGGGAAAATCTAGGTTTATCACTACACCTGTTTGGTTTTTTTAATAGACACCTTTAAATTCTGCTGAACATGCAGCAGCAGAAAAATTATTCCTTCTCGTGGTTTGATGGCCTCCAGTAATGCTTAAGAAAAATTGTTTTCCATTCCACTGAACTGTAAAATAAACAAAACAAACCCTTCACTAAATGCTCTAAAGGCCAAAGGGTCTCAATGAATGAACTTCAAATGGCTGCTTTGCTCATCATAGGAAAAATCCATTATGTGATTGTGTTTAGAAATAGTCTAGCATATTTTGGGTACTATAGCATTTTAAAATAATAAGGTTTGGAAATAAATAATAAACCGGTGAAGAGGCAGAAAGTAAGTTGCTCCCTAAATCTAAATACAAATGTATTTCAATGTCATTTTTCTATACACAGAGAAATGCATAGAACTAAATCAGTTCTATCATTTATAGTGAACGTTATGTTTTCCTGTACTTTTCAGCTTACTTTCATTTCTTTCATGAAAGAGAATCTCATGACCTTTTCAGTATTAGCCTCAAGACATAGCTGAACTATTCTTTTCATATAGAAATCCAAGACCTCAGCTGGCTAGCATGAAAGCTAACTTTGCCGACAAATCTCTAAGAAAACATGTGATAATGTTCATCTGGTTTTGGGGGATATTTTTTCTTTTTACTGAGACT
Organism: Acrocephalus scirpaceus scirpaceus; assembly: GCA_910950805.1. Classification (NCBI taxonomy): domain Eukaryota; kingdom Metazoa; phylum Chordata; class Aves; order Passeriformes; family Sylviidae; genus Acrocephalus; species Acrocephalus scirpaceus. Next base: position 106,308,568 of record OU383775.1, on the reverse strand, counting down.
ATCAATGCACCTAAATTTAACAGCTTCCTGTAGTTTTTTTAGGTTCAACCAGGGCCCTATGAGAGCAAGTAATAATTAACATTCTGTCCTGAGTGTTAAAAGCTAATAAAAGTTAGAATATACAGCAGAATTGCAAGACTTCTGGTAACAGACTCTTTTTTGCTGCATCTGTTAGAAAATGTACCACTGATGTTTTAGGAGACCTAACCTCTTATCCATCACTAGAAAATAAAATCCCTGAAGTATCTGTTCTGTTGTAAGCTCCACTTGGAGATGATTTCCAGCCCCTCAGCTGGATTTCCAAGAGTTTCACTGTAAAGTTTACTTTTTGTAAGGGATTTCTTTATAACAGACAAACAATTGGGACAGAGATTTTCCTTAGAAAAGTAATATTCTCTGGTTTTGTCAAAGAAATTTCTTCTACTGGTATATTCAAAGTCAGGATTACCTCTTAACAATATCAGTAGGTAATGAAATACAGAAGACATCCTTGAAAATTCAGAGACAAACTTCACAAAAAATGCTTCAAAAGGGCTTTGTCACAGTATCCAAGACATCTGCAGGAGCTCTTTAAAACCTACACTTATACCCACCTTCATTTGCAGACATTCAGATCTAAAATCCTCTGATTTTCTTCACAACTTCCATCTCAGTCACTTAATTGCTTAAACAGGTATAGCTACTGGAAAAGCCTGTTTGCAGGTCCCCAGGTGTAGCTGCCACCTGAGCACTCCCACTGCAGCTCTTGGTAAGAGCAGAAGCCACACAGGTTTGTAGCTGTGGTAGGATGAGCTATTCAGGGTTGTATATATCCTTTACCAGTCACACTGTCCACTGTCTTCAAAGAAAACCAGCAGGGTGGAAAGGATTTGCTCTGCAAGATGCACCCTGGAGAGGAATGCAGACCAGTGTAGATTTTCCTTGCACTTTGGAAGAAGCAGCTATGACACAACTTTCAGAGAACATTACCCAACCACAGACCTTAGAGGGAGCCTCTATCAATGGCATTGGACCTCCCACTAATTACACCCTGCCCATTATGACATGTCTGTGGAACATTAGGCACTCTGAATAGGTTCCTTAGAAAATTGCCATGAAAACATCTAGGTTGGAGAAGTATCAGATTACCTGTAATTGGATTGGGTATTCCTGCAGTGCAGTATATTCTAGACCCCACAGGGTTCAGAAAATACAAGGGGTCACTCATTCAAAGTAGCTCAGAATGTGATAGCCAAGCAACTAGAGAGGGAAGACAATAAGGATGACACAACATCATTGTCCAGGCCATTGGAAAATCACTTCATCTAGTATAAGACCAAGAACTATGTGACAAAGAAGTGATCAGATGGGGAGGACAACTCAAAATACAAAGGGAACACGATCCTGAACAGTAATCCAAGTATGACTTGGTTGGAGAAGCCCATGTCACACAGACTGGCATTACCAGCAAAGTGAAACAGAATTTCTTTAGTGCTTAAACCTACCTGACTCACACTTGAAAACTTCTGAGCTGATATTATCAGAATATGAATGTGACTGCTTCGAGCTCTATGCCATGCCATTGAATTTGGACATAGGGGTATAAGGAAATGTGAAGACCTTTAAAACTCCTGCAAAGAGGACAGGTGAAAAATTCAGTATGTATTTACGCCATTTCAAGAAAGGAAATGAGATCTTGAAATCAGAGAAAAAGTGAAATAAACTGACAATGGACTTCTAATAAAATTAAATTCAATGGAAAGAAATTTCTGAAATGAAGTGATTGTAATCAAACTTAATGAGATTACATGAACTGTTCCCCTTTTGCATGAATCTTGTAGTTTAAACACCCCTGGAGGTCTAGGCTTTGTGGTTTTCTCAAGACTAACCTTAAATGTAAGCCTAAACCTAAGCAGAGCAGGAAAAGCTGCCATTTGCTGAGATGCCAAGCACATGGATGGTGCAAAGCAGAAAGGTGATGAGGCAGCAATGTTGGGGAAGAGCTGGGCTCCCCTTGGCATACCTTTTGTATCTGTAGCGTCCCTGGAGCTCTGGACTTTGTGGTTTTCTCAACCCTAAGCATAACCACAACCCTAAGCAGAGAAGTTAAAAACAGAATTTGGCTGAGGCTGGTGCTAAGCAGAAAGGGTTGGAGAGAGCTGTGTTGGGGCAGTAGGGTGTTCTTGCTTCTGAATTAAAAGGACAGAAAGCTTCCAAAATGATACTCACTGAAATCTCAAAATCAGGGAATGAAGTCAAGCAAAGAGACAGGAGAAGAAATTGAAGAAATGAAATGCTAAAAGAAAAGAAAGAGAAAATTCTTAATAAAAATCAAAACAATAAAATGGCATGGGGTGAGATGAAGTGAAGGGAGATGGACCAAACCTTGCCAAATTGATCCTTGTTGAAATTGCAAAATTTCATTTGCTTTCATGAAATGAAGCAGCTATATATATAAAATAAGTGTCATCAAATGAACTGTCAATAATGTCAAAGCCATACACACACCCTACTCTTGCAGTTTTTCCTGTACCAGTAGCACTATTCAAACAGCTTTTGTACTTGCAATACAATCTTCCTGATATTCAAGTAAATAAAGCCACACCCAATAATGTTGTTCTTTCTTGACTTATCAGAGGAATTTCTGTTCTATACTAGCAGATATTAAATTTTTCTATCACTCAAAGTAAACTTATGCTAATTCCAGAAAGCTCAGTTTCTGAAGGGAAAAGAAATAAAAAACCCACTCTTTTCTCTCTGGCATAGAAGTATTTCTGCAAATATATTTAGCTGCTATATATAATATTTAGAATTGTTACCAACTCTGAAAACTCTGATAGTTCCCACAGAAATAACATGTCTGTCATATTTTTCTCTTGGGTTATGGTGCCATTTGCCAACTAGGGGAGACCTTTAAAAAGAAAAGAGCTATTCAAGATTTTTCTTTCAGTACTCCCACAGAAGTCAAGACCTGAGCAGCTTCTTAAATGTTGACAGAAGGCAGTATAGGACCAGTTAACACTTCAGCACTTTTTTAATAGACTTTTGACCTACAAACTTGCTATGGAACCCAGAATAGGATTTATACCCACTCAGTACCAATTCAGTGACAGGGATATTAGAAGTAAGACCTTGCCAACACTTCCACAAGAAACTTCACATCTAAACCAAACACATTCAGACAACACTAAATATCCTACTGGACTATGGATTTATTATTAAAATTAAAGAGACAAGTCCTATATGGCCTACAGCTCTATCAGTATAGTAACCTGTAGCAGGATATAGGCACTAGATTTCAACTTTCCATTCTATTGAGGCTTGAGAAACATTTAGACACACGACTTTACCACAGGTTAATTTCCTGTGTCTACACCATCTCAGATTGTGAGAGAAACTGTCAGTGGAGCTGCAGTATCCAGCCTTGAGACTTAAGCACCATGTATTTTAAAAGTATAGAAGGTGCCTTAACAGCCACATGATAGAACCTACCTACACACAGAGCCTGCAAGCAGAGTAGGTACTTCAGGGTGGTTGTGTGAGGTGACAAGATGTGACTGACTACTCACTAGGCACTTAGGGCTGTAAATGGAAGAGCAACACTGAAATTCTTCTACACAGCTGTCCTGCAACCAGCTCAGAATTCCTATTGATCACAGAGTATTCTGATTTGGAAGGGAGCCACAAGTATCATGAAGTTAAATTCTTAATTGAATGGCCCAGAAAGGGTTTTAAAATCATGACTTTGGCATTATTAGCACGGTCCTCTAACCAATTATCCCTGTATCCCCTACTTGGGGTTTGATGTACACCTGGAAATTCAGACTTAAATTCCACCCAGACAGAAACCTAGATGGCACAGAGAGGATGACATGCCCCAAAAAGACAATCTTATTCGTGTCTGAAACTTTTTAAGCAGTCTGATCTTTGATCCATAGTTGCCTGGGTTGGGCATTACATTTAAAGGGTGAAGTTTTGTTTTGTTTTGTTTTTATTCCGCTACTAATTGCTTGGTAAAGGGAAAGAGAGTGAAAAAGATTTTTGACAGTTGCATATTTTCTACTGAGTTCATATTACAGTCTGTGAGTTCTACTAGCATTAAACATTAAGGGTTTGAATTTTAGAGCTCTCTGTACTGGCACCTCATTTTCTTGCTTTATTAAGAAAATCTGAAAGTCTCTACAGCATACATACAAGCATATGAATTTTCACACATTCAAATAAATGATGCAAAATGGGAAATATCTACAAAAGTAATCAGAAAATCAGTTTGCAATCCTACACTGAAGCGGCTTTGTGACTTGAGTCAAAATATTTAGAACATTCAAAAGAATATTTCTGTATTAAGTACATAAGGTTTGCTTGTTTCCTATGAGAAAAGGAAAAGCCTTTACCATAGGCTTCAAAGTATATTGAGACCAAATTAATTGCCATTATCTTCTCAAAACTTTAAAAAAACCTGATTAATATTATTTTACTAGTCCTGCTGGAAGAAAAAAAAGCCTGATTAAATCAGAACCAGGCCTCTATGCAGAAAGCTGGAAGAAAAGTGGTTCTAATACTTAATAGGTAGTTTTTGTTAGGCATATTGCATCCCTGGTCAGTTTTGCGTTTATGGCTCAGTACAAGCGAAACATTTTATTTTCACATCTTAAAAGATCATTTCAGGGCTGAACAAACACAGCAGATTCAGCAACAGCTGGAATACAACTACTACTGTTCACCCTTTGGAAAGTTTATGAAAGAGCTGACATGGTTCTGAAATATTAAAAGGACTTCTGAAACTCAGAGAGAAAACAGCAATATAAAATCAAGGGTCTGGTCTGGCTGAGTGGATAAAGTGCCATCTTTTGATACTGGGGACCTAAATCTTTCAAGTCAATATGTGGTATAAAATGGCTTTTATGGTCATTGGCAAGTGGCTGTGAATTCACATCAACAAAAGTAACGTAATTCAGACCAGGAGAGAGGAAGAAATCAAAGTGTAACAAGGCTTGCGTTGTAAAAAGGCACAGGCACTCGCTTGGAAACAGCCTTGAACAGTAACACCTGACCCAAATGCTCTGGCTCCTGGGAGAGGGTTCAGATCACCATTTGCATTGGGATGTTTCAGCTCCCCTTTACTCTACACATCTAACACATTTTGCACTTTACAGGGTTCCATATTTTATATGACTTCACCACCGTGGTACCAGAATACCTCAAATTTTGATGCACTTATTTTTATAACCCTGTGAGGTAAGGAATACTTGGGCAAAGACATTACTTACATTTACACAGACAACTTACATCCAGAATATTGAGAATGTTTAAACGTGCTGGCACCAAAGCAGGAAAGTCATTAGTCCATAAAGTTTGAATTTCAGCATAGTAGCTCTGGCAGTCCTTGGGAAGCAGGCCAGCATCCCAGATCCACCTCAGGGCATGCCAGCTCATCTCATGTATGTGTTCCAGGCTCAGCCCTGAGAGAAGGCAACTTGATGCTACAAGATTCAGGCTGAGGTAAAAATGACAAAACAAAATCACTGTCTCCCTCAAGCCTGCACCTCCCTCAGGCACATCTTTCAACATCTCTCCAAATTTTCATTGCAAGAACTTGTACAATGCCTGGGCAATATTCCTGTGTTTCATGCCTGATACCTTTGGGTACTTTTACAATTTACCAGGGAAAAAAAAATGCTTGTTGCTCCAACAGTTCAACAGTTATTTCCATGTGCAGTGGAAGAAGGGAAGTGGTATTTAAAATTATTTTCAGTCTTCCCACCTGCTACAATTTCAGTCTTCTTCTATATTTCAGTCTTCCCTACCTGAACAGGCAGCTACCAGGCAAAAAAAAACCCTCTCAGAATTGGATTTTTCTGTGCTTCTAAATTGATATAATGCCATATAAAATGCAAATCTGGTCTGAGTCATCCCACACTAAGTTTATATCTTGAAGACACATTCCAGAACTCACCTATGTTGTCCTATATTATAAGGATTTTTTTCATAACAGTGCGAAAGATCCTCTGGTCAACTCACAAATAATATTAGTTTTTTTTCCTTCTTATTTTAAAGGAGGCAGATTTAAAGAATTTTTTTTTACTTTACTTTTCTGTCATATATATTTCCTTTGAATGTCAGAGAACATATTCTGTGGACTGGGTTCAGTTCTATGACACACCAAATATCATAGTGGGCAAAAATAAGTTTCACCCAACCCAGCAAACAATCTCTCTACTGTAAAAGTTATTGTTTGCAGTCATTTAAAAAAGGAAGGATAAGAAATATTCCTCTTTTACATGAATTTAAAAAAAAAATAGTATTGTATAGGATGATCTTTTCTTCCACCTAATTTTCCAAATCTTTTATAAATCTAACTATACTTAGTTAGATTTAGGCACTACAAAAACTTCTGACAATGAATTCCAGAGCTGAAATGCACTGTGTGAGAAAAATGTTTCCTTACTTTTACCTTAAGCTAGCAGCATGATAATTTCCTCAATTGGCCCTCAGTTCTTCCAACATTGTTAATAGAAAACATTGCAGTTCATCTACTTTTTTATTTGATATACTCTATAATTTTGTCCCTCAGTCATTTTTTTCTCCCTGAAGACCAACAATCCTAGCCTAATTGCTCTTCACACAAAAACTTCATATCTAATCCTTGCTGCCTTTGTCTGTTTCAACAATTTCTCTGTTTGAAAAAGGGAGGACAGAACTTCATACAGTATTCAGGACACAATTTGATCCTGGTTTTATATAGAAGAAAAGTTGTGTCAACTATTCTGTTATTGATGTTTTCTTTGTTGTTCCTATGATCTCCAGCTTCCACTGAGCACCACTTGGCACTCAGCTAACCATAAAAATTAATTTCCAAAATATTTATACCTCGTTTATGAACTCATGGCTGTGCAAAAATAATTAGGATTATGCTTTCTTGCATCTATTACTTTTTAATTATCAGCACTGAATTTTTTCTCCCATTTTATCTCTGACCACTCAAAATCACAAGTTCAGTTCATCCTTTTGTTGTCAGTGTTAGTTTCTGTCACTTTGAAGAATTCCACAGTATCAGCAAACTTTGTCACCTCGTTAAGCTCTTGATTTTCCAAATAATTTATAACTGTGAAGAAAAGTGCAGATCTCATGAAGCTTCTCTCTTAATCTATACTGGAAATGTCTTTGCATTGTGAAAGCTGTTTAACTATCTCTACACTATACTCCCCATCTTTTCACCTAGCTTTGGGCTTTTCTCCAGAAATTCAGTTGATCTTGGATGCTTTTGACAAGAAATTCACACAGGATTCCAGGTTCATTGCCTCAGATGCAAAGGAGTTGAATGGAGTTGTTTTTATTTCAGAGAAAAGCCACTTCTCTGACCTCCCAGAAAGCAGAAGCAGAGCAGCAAAGTGAACCTACATCTGTCTGGTCCTGCCTCCTTTATGTACCACTTTGAACATAGTGAGGACATACTCATCCTGGGTTCAGACATGCATCGCCAGTATTTCCCAGAGAAACGGATTAGGAATGCAGACCCCAAAACAGCCACCAGTCACTGTCACCAGTCACTGCTCAATTACTTGGATGCCCACAGGCTTCCAGAATACCAGAAAACCCTTGTTAATCTCCACTGCATGTCTTAAATTTCTATACAATTTCTATTTAAACAATTTTTCTTTTTCTAGTCTGAATTACATTCATAGCACAGAGATATAGTAGCTGAATTAATATTTTTTAGCTTTATGGGACAGCTATTTGTCCTTTTTCTCTGGTCTAAACTTCCACCTTTACTACTGCCTCTCCTTGCATCTTCTACAAGGAAATGTTTAGTTTAACAAGTCAAGTAGATTGTCTTGTAAATTTGGATAAGCCCATCCAAAATTAGAAGGAAAGTCTTATTCATAAAAAAACCCTGATATTTAGTAAATCAGAACTTTCCTTCATCATATATTTTCAATTCCTAATCAAAAGGAGTATTTTACCTGGGTGAAATAAAGCATATCTATGCCTACTCCTGCTCTTCTTTATGGCTACACCATTTCAGCTATTCCCATTTTCTCTAAGCATGCTGAGGGTATGAAGAGACATTAAAACTTGTGTCAACGTTGTGCAGGTGTATTGACTTCTTTGGTTTTCATGCTGACTCTGCAGTGATAAAAATGAGACAAACCAGTGGGTAAAAACTACACAGAGATACAATAACCAACCTGCTTCTTCTCTACTCATGTCTGTGTTCATGGTACTGAAAATCTCAGTGGTTCAGCCTGGGGAAAGAAATCTTTCCATAATCCTACAAGAGTTTACAATCTACCACACAAATCAAAGTAATATGGTAATCAGCAGACAAGCACAATAACACATGTGGAGTTAAATGAAGTCTCTTGTTCTCTCATGGGGAGGGAGAGAGAGACTTATTTGCTCAATATACCATTATAAAATTATCTGGTTTTAGGAAGAAAAAAACATCAGACAGCACATTTTAAATTCTTGTATTTTGCCTTTTTTTTGTGTGTGTGAAACTTATTGATGAATAATTTAGGACTGTTTCTTAGCTATTCTCCTCTGTCTATAAAAAGGTAATCTGACTTAATTATGTGTCATCACAGCAATAACAGTAAAAGAAATCCACTCCAGGGATGAGTAGAGCATATAGTGTTTTATTAAAAGTCCAAAAGGCATTATTTTAATTTATACAAAGTAGATTTTAGCACTTGAAATACTTTTATCCATAAAATTGTTTCCAAGCATTTCAGAGGCCTCCTACCAGTAAGGGGAGTTGCACAGCAGCTGAATAGAAAGGGTAGTGGCAGTCTTGGTTAAAGGTTGTCAGGTTGATTGTGAGGATTTTATCCACTCATTTGACAAGTTAAGATTGTTAAGGAATATTTTATCCACCAGAAACAGAGGAGATGATGGAAAACTTCTATTAACTCAAGGCAAACATATTTAGTTGACCCCTATCCATGTCATGTCAACAAATCCATGCTGCACGATTAATTAAAAACCAAAATTAGCTACAGCTTTTGCTGTTGTTTCTTCAGCCAAGTGGAGAAACCTGTAGCGACCATTTCAAATGAGATCACATCAAGATAGCATGTAAAGATGTCTCCTAAACTCAAATTCATGTACACATTTTCATCAGAGGCACAGTAGGTTGGATACATACGCAGTGACTCAGAGGTATAAAGTCATAAACAGCACAGCCAAGGGCAGTAAACATTCCATCAACTTGGACAGAGGATAATAATTTTTATTTTGTTAAGGTACAGTAGCACATATCATCAAACAGACATTCTGTTGCTAAACAATAATAATTGCAGTGGCTGAAACTAAAAATTGTGTGACTGAGAGACATGAGCAACCACAAAAAATAAAACCAGCAGCTTTTCTGCTCTACATACACAACCTTTCTTCTGTGAAAACTCCAGAGCTCCACTAAAAAAAAAGGCATATTCAGAAAAATTTGCATCATAGTTATACAACCTTTATACCCAGGTCACAGATGCCTAGGGAGTTTATTGCATTTCCTGGTGGACAAGGGACTCACAGCCAGGTAACAAAGATGGTCATACTGTGAAAAAATAGAAATTTAACAATCAAAAAATAATTATCTGCAATTGCTTTTGTCCTCAGAAACTTGATACAAAATAGCTGTGTTTTCGAGCACAGATCATCTACCTATTCTGACATGCAATTTCTATAACACAGAAGGATAAAACTTCAAATATTAGTGCAGGAAAACATGTTTTATATATAACATATGTTCATTATTGCTTATACTTCCCCAGAACTACCATGATTTGTTCCTAAGAGAATCCACACAGTTATCTTTCCCTTTTTAGACCTTTTATCCTGCAAGTTTATACCAGAAACCCATTGCTCAATGGGCTGCAGTTGTTGCAAAAGGGCCTGAATTTTGTTCAGCAATCTAAAGTTACTTTGAAAAGTTCAAATGGACCAAGCTAAAAAGTGAAGTTCAGCTTTCAAAAATCAACAACGGTTTCGGGCAATTAAAACCCTTCATGCCTTGGGTTCAAGAGGAGAAATTATGAGAACCTTCTGAAGGGCAAACAGCAAGACAATGCAATTGGCAACTGTGGCCCAGCCTCTGTAATCACACTGGGGCAGAGAGTTAGTACCTGCCCTCTTCACCAAAGAGCTTTTTGAAGACATTCAAGTTGTGTCACTTAACACTTGCCAGCCATGGCTTCCTCTTCTTCTTCTCATTTCAGAGAAAAGACATTATTGCCATTCTTTTGTCATGGTTAAATAATGAATGTATTGGGCTGCCTATTCATGTCATAGTCTCAATATCAGCATTTGCATTATTTCTTCTTCTGGCAATATGTGCAACATAGAAGTACTATTGTAATATAGACTAAAAGTTGGTTTCATCTAAACTGAAATCCTTTTGTTTATAATCTATCATCGCAATCAATAATCCTTCAGGAGATTTACAAGCAGATTTCTGCTCAGATAACAGTTTTAGGGAAAAACTTGCAGAGGTTTTCATGATATTGAAGGTAGTTCAAACTATGATGAAAACTTGCTTTGTACTATGACAATATCAATTCACTGCAAATGACATGTAACACATATGTGAAGTCTGTTTATATACCATTTCCTTAGTATCATCAGGCTTCCACACATTCAGAAGAAAAGCAGGAAATTGCAAAGTATAAGACACTTCAAGTTTTGGATGGCTGATTTTCTTTCTTCATTTTTTTTTATTTTTAGGTTCATAAAAAGTGTCTTTATAAATAGTCAAAGGTCAGAATGAATGTAACTAACTATGCTAATTGCATTGCTTGCTTCATTACATATCACAAGGGAACAAAGAGAAGATAAAAATGGCACAAAACAATGGAATCAGGGAAAGAGACGAAGAAAGGAAAGTACCATGACAGTCTGAAAGAGCTGCTGTAGCAGAAGGAGACAATCCACTGAAAAGTTGATGCTGAAAAGAAACAGAAATGAGTGGGCTGAATTGACGGGTGTCCTTTCTACATTTAGCAATGCAGAGTTCAGCTGAAGCAAATTGAGTGCAGGCTGTAATGTCAGAACCATGAATAGAAAAAAAATGTTTCAAATGCACAGTAGTGTTCTGTAGACTCGCAATCCTCTTTTATTTCTCCACTTTCAGCTTTGATTCCCCCTTTGCTATTTGATTGGTTTGTTTCTTTAATTGACACGAACGTGGAAGTGGGGCTAATAGGAAGTTAATTTTGTCTGAAGTGTTTATAAAATACAAGATTTCTGGAAAGAATGGACATTTGTTGGTAGGATTTATTGCTTTCTCTTTGACCCCATTCTATGCTGTAGGTTGGCTGTCAGTAAAGTGCTAGATAAGTAGGAGCTTGGGCATCTAATGTGGACAGCCAAGTTTAAGCAACAAAAACTTTCTTTGCAAACCTTCAAAGGGATCTTTTTCTTCTCTAGACTGCTAAAATGAAAGACTGGCACAACACATGGACAAGTTAAGCTGAATGAATGTTGGCTATTTGATGACTGGTATTCTGACATGTTTTATGGGGAAATCAGCATGCAAAGAATGAACAGTCATTTCATACATTCTATAACATGCAGCAGCTTGTATAAACTTTGTATTTGATTACATGATTTCTTTTCACAAAAAATCATTCCGGTCAAGAAAGAAATATGAAAGAACAGGACTTTGGCAGCACAATTCTGGTTTGTTACATCAGACAATATGCAGATATAATTTATTAGAAATTGATGCATGTCGCATTTGCAGCATCTTTCTGGGGCTTTAGGGATTTCAGGGCACAATAAACACAGGCCATCAAAACCTCCTAAGGCTAAATGTATGGATCAGATATTCCCAAACTCTCTGCCAATAGGATCACTATTATTAAAAAAGTTTTAAGGAATTAATGTGGTTGCTCAGATTCTCACAAGGAACTGACAAAGGCTCATTACTAGTTGATGGGAGATTAATGTTGTGGAAAGAGGAGAGACTTCATGGAATTATTTATTAGCTTGCATGAGACATCTCTGAGATGGAATGAGAATACAAAAGGGGTTAAAGACTGCTGCAAAGTCTCCTACTGAGATAACTTTTTATACAAAAGGGTAAGTGCTAAATAGCTTTCAAGCACTGCCTCACCTGACAAGGTTGGAAAAGTAGGTATTATCTGAAAGGCAGACCATACTTTTCAGAAGTAAGGAGGATGATTCTCTTTTGGCTTGCAAATGTCTACCTATCAGACAGGAGGGGATTTAAATGGGAGGGTTCATCTGTCTGCTGCTGAGACAGACTTACTGGGAACAATTTTAACAGAGAGCAAAACATATTCTGTAAAAAGGATAGATAAAGTAGCAGGAGTTCATCTTTTTTCCATTACAGAAAGTCTCACATCCTTGTCTCTCCTATTCCTCCTCCCCCTAACCCAAAAAAAAATTAAAAATTCTAAAGATAATTCACCATTATCATCATCATCACTAGGAACTCCTGGATTCATGCTAGTTTTAAAGCCAGTATCCTTATAAACTTGTTTTGTTAAACACATAGGATTAGAGCCTTTAGATCATTAATTTCAGACTAGCAGCTCACAGGAACAGCTGAGATCAAGGCTGTGGGCTTGGAGTTCTCTGGTTGGAGCTTAACAATCCAAAAGGAAAAGCCACCCTCTGGGACTTCATACAAATGAAGTATTTATGAAGTCACACACTCTACATTGGGTTTTCTGGTGTCCTGTTTCCATGCCAAGCTCTGGAAATCTGCTACTGTCCTAAGGGCTTGGGTTCTTCCAGGGAAGTATTAATTAAAACAAAGGAAATTTCAAAAGCTAGTGAAGCAGCCTGAGCACATGGGATAAGTCTAAAATGATGAGTCCATGACTTGCCCTGGATGCTGTTAGAACTGCATCTTCTCTGCTTAGCTAACAATATTTTAGATGTTGATCACAGGATGGTTGAGGTAAGCAAGAAGTGTAGCTATTGCCCCACCAGTGCTAAGCAGAGGTGAAGGATCACCTCTCTTGACCTTGTGGTGTGAGGGTGCTTTGCCAGGTCACGGTCATCTTGCTGTCCATCAGCACCCCAAGCTGCTTTCCAGCCAGTCAGCCCCCAGCATGTTCTGGTGAGTGGGGTTAACCCTCCTGAGATGCAGAGCTTTGCAATACCCCATGTTGAACTTGTCAAGATTCCTCTCTGCCCATTTCTCCAGCCTGCCAAGGTCTCTCTGAAGGTGACACAACCATCTGGTGTTATTGGCCAGTACCCTCAGCTTAGACCATCAACAAACTGGCTGAGGGTAAATTCCATCTGCCTGCGTTTTCCCAGTAAGGGTAGGAAAGAAGAACTCCATTCTATGTATGTGATGCCTTAAGATATTAGCTTTTATATTTTTCAGATTGTGCATTGCATTAGAGTATAACTCTGAACTCCATATAGAGTTTTACTCAAATCTCTTCACATTTTGGTCAAACAAAACAATCCTTCCAGGCCTGAGCTCCAAGGACACCCTCTGCCTCAGGCCCCAAAAACTATAAACAAAAGTGAATCAGGGGGAAGCAAACTGGGGGTATATGAGTTCATTACCTGAAGCTGTAATTGGAGGATTAACCCCTGTATGCTAATAGACCAAACTCATATCTGTCTGAAAAACTCGTGACCATCATCCATTTCAGGTGTAGCCCCTTGGGCTACACATTGCCCTCAATGCAACTGAAGACACTTCATTAAATATTTCTGCTTTTATCCTTTTAACTTTGTCTGGCTTCTGTTTCTAGGTAAGCCTGAAAGAGGAATCATGTGTGCATGTCTACAGCGTCCACCTTAACTCCCCTGAAATTAATGCAGATCTAAAGCTTGTTACAGTGTAATTAATAAAACACTAAGAGCAACTATGTTCAGTGCAATGAAAGCTACCATCAGAAGACAGAAGTGAAAAATACCAAAAAAAAAAAAGGAGAGAAAAAGAAGAAAATCAGGCTGGAAGAAAAAGATTTCACCTATATAAAAGATATCTGAGGCCTCATCTGCAAAAACTCAGGAAATAAAAAACATTAATAAAGGTGTGAAGCTAAAATTGATTTGCTAAATCTCACAAACCTTGTGTAGACACATTTGTTCAAAGTTGAAGTGGTTAAATTTGACTTAGCTTAATTCATTTATAGTATGTATTAAATTAAACAAAATTAAGGTCTTCTTTTCTTCTAACAAGGCTGTCAACACAGGGATTTAATGCAGCTGAAGTGTGAACTTTAACATTTAATTTGGATTGACTTTCCTGAATGTCCCAATGCAGAAGAGTCCTATTAGCTTTCACTGTGGCAAAAATTAAAAACAGAAAACAAGCAATGGATGCAAGCCAGGTAAAAAGTAATTAAATGAAGAAAAAGAATCTTTCCAGAAGGAATTATGAGAAGCCATAGATTCTGGCCAGGAGGTGATCAAAGCCATTTACCAGCATGCAGACAAAGAGCCAGGAACAGATGAAGAGTAATCATAAAATGGATCAAATACTGTCAGTTAGAGATTGGCATTGCAGAAGATCTGGAGCACATGAAAAGATACAGAATTACTGTTTTTAAATGACCAGATGGAACCGGCAAAAAGGCAGAGAAAAAAACAGCTAGACCATTACACATAGTCATAGAAATGGATGAAGTTTTTAAAACCAGAAGATTTTTCTTAGCTTTGGAAAGGAAACTATCAGCCTTTAGAGATGCAGAAGTGCCAAAATTGGAAGACTGATTACCCTGTAGAAGGGGAAGAAACTTTGGTTGTAATTAATAATGATTATGAAGACTTTCACCTGTATTTCACAGCACAATGAAAAGACATTGGGACTCATTATACCTGCTCAAGTAATACAATTATAAGGGAATATATCTGTAAGGAAAATGGTGACTGATCCATACAGCGCTTGTTACCTATGTCTAACAAGCATTAGATTGTTGTGATTTACAAAGATTCCAAAATAAAAGAAATTCTTAACCAGCCTAATCATACAGCTCTAGCTTTGACTTGGTCAAAGAATGGCTCTCTGCACCTGCACAGAAAGACTCTTTACAAAAGGTTTCAGCTTTGCCTGTTCTCCAGAGGGGTCACAGTGACTGAGCAGTCAAACCACAGCTCCACTGAAGAGCTTTGCTATCATTTCATGCTGTCCCTTTGTGCAAATGGCACAGGGAAAGATGAACAGGGAAAGATGACACCCTTTGTAATGACACTCATCTTTCTTTTGTGCACTAAAGACTTCTGAAAAGACTCTTTTTTCAGCCTTAGAAGCCAAACAAGACAACTGCCTTTGTCTTACTCTCCAGGGTGAAATACTTTTTTGAAAAAAAGAACAATCTGATCCTTTTTTTTCCTCACAAATTTCTAAAGGTGTAACAGAGAGATGAATCAAGCAGAGCCAAATAAAGTTAATAAACTGGTTTTGATAAAGCACCTGCCTGGTCCTTGTTACCTTACATGCTCAGGTCATAAGCAACAGAAGGATCAAGGCAAGCCCATCCTTGATACCCCTTGGTGGCAGAGTACAGCAAGATATACAAAAACATCAGACTTGAGTGAAATGATAGAGGAGTCTACACTGGTAAATTGAACAGTAGACAAGATAAAATATGAAGAAAATTATCTTAAATGAGTTCTTAATGTTAGGGTTAAAATTACCCCAGAAGAGTGCAGCACAGACAAAATCTGAGAAAATCTTAATTTGGCCTCTCTGTCCAAGACAGCTTAGCCTATGTCCTCAGCTTAGCTGAGAGCTTGGTTTGCCATTTATAAAGTAGAGTCTATATGTAAATATATTTTCTATACCCACCCCTAGATTGCCAGAAGTGCAGTTTGTATCCAAATTTATGCCAATACCTGCTCTTAGAGTCCTCATCTGTTACCTTGCTAAAATTTCACACTTCAAAGTAGGGACTAAATCTAACCATATGTGATGCAGCCTTGCCTAAATTAATTTACAGCAAAAAGACTTATTTATTTCCTGCCCTTGGTATAATCTGATTGGCTTTTGTGACAGCTGTAAAAGGAAAGCTGCTAAGAGAGACAATCACATCCAACAAAGAACATGCTAATGAAATCAGGCTTTCTAAAGGGAAGTGATTTTGACAGATTAGAAATTATAGCTTTGTATGGATACTACCCAAGTTGTCAGCCCCTCTTCCCACAGTAGCAGCAGGCTCTGTTCAATTTGAGGAACACTCTGTCTGCTCATCATGTTATATAAAATCAAATTCTCTCCATATCTGGGTGATTTCCTACAGTGAAAAACTCAGAAACAGAAGGTAAAAATTCCCCATTTGGCATCTTAATCTTTTATTAATGATGCAACCTGTACTGTGCCATCTGAAAAACATGAATCAACACTGAGCCCACCCTTCCACAAATAGAACTCTCTCCCCTATAATGTGGTGATCTTTCTCTTTCTAATTGCATCTTACAGATTTTTAAAAGGCACTTCAGTCCTTAAGTGTAAAATTTGCATCCAAACTACTGTACAAAGAAACACTAACAATGATTTTGAAGCAATTCCTGCTAAAAAAGAGCACAGACTTCTGATCACACATCATCAGAGAAGATGGAAGTGTACATGGAGCATTTTTCTTATCTCATTAGCAACTATTAGAAACCCTCAGGGGGAACATAATGACCAGTGGAAAAAGGGCAGAGCAGACTTCAGTGAACAAAACAGATGTTTAGTGCATATAGATATTATCCAACACCAGCATCAAACTAGTGAGTTTGGCCATTTAGGGCATCTCCTAGGAAACCATCAGATAACATTAAAAGATATTGACTAACATAAAAGGAACTGCAGGGGGAACAGTGCATATTTGATAGAAATGGGATGTGCTCCTAAATGCATGCAGTTCTAATTTCTGCTAAGGAAAAAAAAAAATTTCCTAGATGCATATTTTGATTTTGGTTAAAAATCTTAAAATTTGCTGTACATTACTGTAGCTTTATATTGCAGTTTTTAACTAAGTAAGGTATAAAATGCAGTGCAAAACCAAATCACAAAGTGAGAGAACATAAAAAATATATCTTAAATATGTTGGAACTTGTACAGCACAAAACATTGTTTTGTTGTTCTTGTTATTATCTGCTTTTCTCTGCCAGTTCTTTCTGGATGAAATTTTCCACACAGTCTGAGAGCTATAAAACTGGCAAAGGTATTGGGCACTTCATTTCCTTTATGGTCCTTTGAGGAAAACTTCTTCTGCAGATTACGCCAAAAAAAGCCACTGAAATTGACCTGGACCAACGGGCAGTGTGTCCATCACGCCATGTGAAGTATTCCTGCTCATAACTGCAGCATTTCACCTCTGTGTTTTGTTCAGGAAGAGAAGGCATTTGATTCACTGACATTTTCCTTTCCTCCATCTGATTTTGTGTCTGATCAACAATGTTTATTGCCTGGTAGTTTCTTTTTAGAGTGTTAAGGACACCTTTCTACTGTGATTATTGTTTTGCCCTCTCTGCAGTCAGTGAGTAGAAAGGTTAGCTCAGAATTTTGCTAATGAGAATTTTGCTGATCTGTTCAAGTTGGCTGATATGCTTTTTGGGCATGACCAATCAGAGCATAAAGTGTCAGGAGATTTGCTGTCTCCCTATAGCCCTGGAAAATGTCTTCCTGCAGTCTACCAGAGCATTAATTCTCCGCCCAGTTCTCTACATCTACAGCAAGGGATAGTGGCACATACTCACCTCTACATAAATCACAAACCATCCATGCATGTTGTGTTCCTTCTTCAGTTTGGTACATTTGTTTAATGTGTTCAGGTCAAGTTGTATCATCAGTTGAGCTGAACTAATAAAATAAGGAGAAAGACCATAATTTAAGAGCAGGGACAGATAATGAAGAAGCAAAACACTTTATGAATACTTTTTTTTTCTTTCTTTCTTTCTTTCTTTCTTTTTTTCTTTTTTCTGAATTGAGACTAATATGGAGTTTCCTACAGTACAGCTGCACTGGATCAGGAATGGTAATTTTAAAGGCAAGACACACAGCCCCTACATGCCATGGTGTTAAGCTTGGAAGAGAGCTGGGCAGAATTGAGGAACAAAAATGAAACCATTGTTGAAAAAAATCTACCCTCTTAATTCTCTAAACCGCATGGCTGCCCCAGTTTTCCTTAGCTCCCAAAAGATATTCCTGTATACAGCCTGTGTTTTCCTGGTAGGCTGTGCCCATTAGTGTGCAGAGTATCAGCACAGCACCAGCACACTGCTTAGCTGTCCCTGTTATGGGAGGTGATTGTCATATGGTTAACTCAGGGATCAGAGATTTATGAAAGGACAAAGATCTGACATCTTCTAATTTGACCCAAAAGACTTTGTTATATAACAGACAAGCTATCAAAAAACCTCTATGAAACGTAAACCTTGCTGAACTTCTTTTGATGTTTGTGTTTTATTTTCCAGATGGAGCACTGCCAAATAACAGCTGCATAGACAGTTAAGATCATTTACAGAACTGCAAAGAGTTTGATTGATCAGCTTAGATGTCAGCAATTTTGTAATATGCTTGGGTACCAAAGGAGCAGAGCAGATTGGGAAATGCAAAGGGGAAAAAATATTGTGTATTCTGATTGTGTCCTTCACACAAAATTACAAGCATTTTCAACAACAAAGTAATTCACTTCATCCAATAGACTGCCCGCAAGTTCAGGGCAATAAAAATGAAGAGCATCTTTAGCTGACAATTTAAGCTCAAATCATTTTTGACTGGCAAGGTGTGGTATCATCCAAAAGAATTGATGCTATGGTAGTAGCTTCAAATTATGGAGTTATAGTGTGTCTACTCAACATGCAGCTCTGATCTGTGGAGGTAAGGGGAGGGATAGGAGAGAAATGGATAGTAACAAACACTTTCTGTAAGCTCTGTAGTTAAGGATAAGAATTTCTATACACATTTTTATTTGAGAAGAACTCAGAATAAAAAATTAAATTGAAGATTTTGGCTGACACTGAATACATATTGAAATTCTCATTTCAGGCACCATTTTCCTATTCAATCCCCTGTATGATTTTTTTTTTTTTTTTTGAGCGGTCCGGGGAAAAATGCATCTCCCTTTCAGCAAAGGAAATTTTAAACAATGTCATTTTCTAAAAATGGTGGTTTACTGAAATTACATGTTTCTGTTATGCCAACCCATTCCACCGCCTACCCAAATATAATTCAAGGCAGGTTGTTGTGTCAGCAGTTGTCAGTCTTTGTTAGCAAGTGTCAGGGCTGAGATAACCACTAATGTCCTTCTCTAGCTCATGCGTTTAAAGGGCATTAAAGCAGAGACTAAAACTCAGTATTTTTTAAATGAAAATAAAACTGCTCCCTAGGTTTTCCTTAAGCAGCAGAACAGTTAGCACATTTTGTAATGGGCTTCTCACCTCAACAGAGCTAAATAATAGTTCAATAACTGTAACCTAGAAATCCATCCAATTGTTAGAGTTAATTAAATATTACAATAAATCAAGCAAAAAGAACTACATTGTAAAATCCCAAATAGTTTAAATAGAAATGGTTCACTAATACTGGAATATATATCTAATGCAAGTTATAAACATGTGAGATTAGAAATCCCTGTGTCAAGATGGATGAGTTAAAAGTTAGACCTAAGAGGTAATCAGACCATGGTTAGTCCACCCAGAAACTCCCTTTTATAATTTTCAAGAGAAGTTTTGTGGACTGAAATCATCAAATATACGGCCTCTAAAATTATTTCTTCACATCACAAAACCTAGTCATAACTGATAATCTTTACTCACTGGGAGACTTATTTCAACTCAAATGACCCCCACTGGATCAGCAGGAACACCAGAATGATACATACAGAAATACATTTTGTGTTATACCCTGAGAACACTGGTATTTGCTTTTTCCCAGTTACTATTGGAATGATTATATTGCTTCGCCAAGTGATGTGTCCCTTACATGGGAAAGAGGAAAAATTTCACAGTGACCACCTCAAGATTCAACATCAGTCAATTCTGCTTAACTGAGTATGTTTTAAAAAGGGACGCACAGAATGGATTAAATAGCTCAATGGTTACATAATAGCATAATTGGTTTTTGCTTAGTTCTTCCTCTGTGCATTTTAATTATGTCTTTTCTATTCTTAAAGTGTATTTCTTTTCTTTAGTATTAATTTTCTTGCATGTGTGCAAGATATGGAGGTTGAAGGACTCCTCACCGTAAACCCCTAATCAGTTTTAATAGTTTAATGCTGCACAGTAACAAGGTTGGGTTAAGTCAATTGACCCTTCAGATCAGCTGATTCCATGGAAATTAGAGCCTCCCACATGTCTCACCTAAGCACAGCCACCTCAAAAGTAGGCATTGATTCTGGAGTGTTGGGACCCCTCTAGAGTGAATAGCAAGAAATAGGCACAATTTATCTTAGAATACTTATCTCAGGAAAGGGTTGATTGCCCTCTGCACTGCCTACATCTCTCCATTGACTTTACTGGAGGCTTAGCAGAATTTGCTTAGAGAAGACATCTAATTTTTAGATGGATAGGGTTAATTGAGGTGAATCCCAGCTGGATGTCAATATATGATTGCTACAATGCCAGCTGTCTTATCCAAAATGCCACCTGCATCTTCATTGTCATAGATGGCTCCAACTGTAAAGTGCAGATCAAAAGATACAGCAGATTGGGATGAGTTTCCTTTGTAATGGGGATTTCCCTGAGAGATATTGTGATTACTGTATCTATACAAGTAGTGTTAAAGATACACTTGTGCACTATTAACAGGAGATTTACTCAGAGTATCTTCTAAAAATACATCTATTCACTATTCAGCATTATCTTCACTATGTTCCAGAGCTTGGCATTTTTATTGTATTAATGTTTCTATTTTATCTGTTATACTTCTCATAAACAAACTACCAGCCAAATGCTTTCTGGCTGATTGCACCAGAGCTTGACTATGTCTGGCTTTTAATCACAGTTTCCCCACCTCTCTGAAAACATTCTTGGTCTTCTGGGTAACACAAGCCCTGTGGCAGGCTAACTTATGCTGAGAAAAAGTGAGCTGACTGTCGGAGCAAAGCACAACGAAAGCAAAGCCCAGTGCTCAGCTGAGAGCTGAGAAGTTGCCAGGAGGCTATGGAGCTCATGCAAAGAGACTCCCTGCCTTCCATGCTATGCTGAGCTGAAGTCTCAGGAATCTGAAACCTTCAGATTTCCAGACACTCTCCCCACTTTGAATAGCAAAAGAGAATCAATTTACCTGTCAGCTGGAGAAAGCGCTCCATGTGTGGGACAAATGGGGATTCAGTTTGAGGCCCAGGGGTGGGAGGCAGCTGCCTGAGATGACTTCAGAAGGAAACTGCATAAATAATTCCAAGCTCTTTTTCCCTACCATATCTCTGGGTTTCCCAAGGAAGTCATCAAGACAAGTTTGACATCAGTCTCCAGGCTAGGCCAGCGTACAGTCTACAAGGGTGTGAAAAACTGAGACATAACACCTGAAGAGGACAAGGGGGTCTAGGTGACCTTTATGGGCAGATAGTGATGGAACAAGGGGCAACAGTTTTAAACTAAAAGAGGAGAGGTTTCGATTAGATATTAGGGAGAAATTATTTACAGTGAGAGTGCTGAGGCACAGAACAAGTTGACCAGAGAAGCTGTGGGTGCCTCATCCCTGAAAGTGCTCAAGGCCAGGTTGGATGGTGCACTGAAGAACCTGGTCATGGGGAAGGCATCCTGGACCATGGAGGGGATTAGAACTAGATAATTTTTAAGGTCCCTTCCAACTCAAACCATCCTATGATTCTACGATTCTCTGGTTGTATGATCTTTCACAGAATTGCAAGGTTCTGCCAAGGGAGAATCTTTCTCTGTTCTGCAGAAAGCTATGCTCCATTAACCAGCTCTGGCTGCAGTAAATCCACTCAGCTCCAGCAAGACTTTTGCAACAGCCAAGCCCCAGCAGTACAACAGGGATAAAGAAACTGTCAGAAAGCCATTTTGATGGCCAACACTTTATCCTCTGACACACTACAGTTGTAAGTTATACAGGAATTTCACAGTGTGTAATAGTAATATGCACAAGGTAAAAACTCTAAGTCATTAGCAGTATAATTTATTAGCTAAGTTGTGCCAATGCCTATCAATCAGGCTTTAAGGTTGGTTCCAGAGAGGTTTTTGATCTTCCTCACATTGCTTTGCTTTTCTTCTTCCATGGCAGCATTAGCAGGCGACAATTACATTATATATCTACTCAGTGCTCTGGCGAGAGACCATTATGTTCACAGATCATTACTGACATCCTGACATTTGTCATCTTCTTTCATAGCAGTTAAATCTTGCTTTATCTGTAAATGTCACCACGTCATTTATTCATGAAAAGGGGTCACATTCCCAAAATAGTACACTCAGCTTTTAAAAGGGAAGTTGGTTTTATTCACTGTGGTAATCCTTGGACAAACTTCACTGCTGCTAAGTACTGACATTTTTCCCCATGCAGCTGTTTACATCCCAACATACAGATTTCAAGGGTTTTATTTTCAAAGTAAAACCCTAAAAGAAAGACAAATGATGTGGATGAGAAAAATAAGTGCTTATTTTTTCAGCTTCCTACACTTAATCCACGTGGAATTATCATCACCGAATTTACTGTTGTGAAATATAAATTTAATTTGACATCGTACTGGCTGAGAACCCACTGGCTGCCTATTTTTACTAAGGCTTTGGCAGGTACTTTTCAGCTGGACTGTGTTTCAACCTCACAAAAACATAGTTTAAATAATCCTTGATAATAATACTTTCTTTTTTCATCCTCAAGGCCTTGAAAGTTTAATTAATAACAGTCTAGGCCTACCCTGTGAGATATATGGATGTTCTTTTCTAAAAAACAGAGAAAATAAATAAAAGTTGATGCAAGGAGTATGTCTAAAGGCTTCTTCCTGAGATCTTGAAAGAAATTAATCAAATCCAAGTGTAAAGTCTGAATTTAGGAGGGCAGAGGCTCCCTCTTACACAATTTATACACTAACAGGCATCCTTTCTACAGTAGGATTCCCTTTATCACCATGTTTCTCTTTTTCACCTGTTTATACATTAGGATTTTAGTAGATTCATTGACAAGGTTGTGGTTTTTTGATACTTATGGATTTCTCTTTGAAGTTTATGTTCAGCTGTCCCTCACACCCAGGTAACTCACCTGGAGCTCCATCTTACTCAGGTTATCATTGAGGCAGTTGCGTTATTTCTGGAAAAAAAAAAAAAAATTGGCTGTGGACAAATTTTAAGGCCAGATTCTAAGATAGCATGAATTAGCTTAACAGTTGGGATCCATATGTATATTTATATATGTATATACATATTTATATATGTATATACTTATAGCTTATCTAGTGATCTACCATCTTGATGCTTTCTCTAGTGATGAAAACATAGCAGCTCACTTCTCTACAGTAATTTCCAAACCATTTTACAAGCCCTATGAAGTATATGCAGCAATTACTTTTCACACCATTCACAGCAGCTGCTTTATGAGCTCAGCAATGCTCCACAGTAGCTGAAGGTAGAAAATAATAAAAGCTGAGGCCTGAGTTTACCAGGGGGCTAAAAGGGCTGCAGCTTCTCCATTAATGTTGCCCCCTGAAGCATATAATCAACAGCTGGATCCATTTCTGAAACTGTCACATCCCTTTGAAAATAAAGAGAATTATTTAAGTAAACTGAACAGAATCACAGAAATACAGAATAATTCAGGTTGGGAGGGAACTTGGGAGTTCATCTTTGCTGAAGGCAAAGCCACATCGGATCTGGTTGCATGGCTTTGTCCAGTTGAGTTTTGAATATGTCTAGAAAGTATCAACAACCTCCTTTCCAGGCTTTGACAGTCCCCATGGTGAAAACAAAACAAAACAAAACAAAAAATAGAACCCCAAACAAAAAACATTCCTCATATCTAATCTGAATATACGGTGTTCCAGATTTTGGACTTCACCTTATCACCATGCATCTCTGAAAGTGCTGCAAAGCCTTCTCCTATGAACATCTCCCTTAAATATTCCTTGTGCCTCCTGACCAACAGAGCCCTACACTGGATTTGCTCCACTTTTCCCCTGTCATTCTTTCACTGAGATGCTCCAAAGAGCATGTGTGTGGATGCACTGTACATTGCCATCTCACACGTGTCAAATCCAGGGGAAGAATTGTTTCTCACTGCGAGACATCACTGCTGAGGTGAAGCCCTTGTTCTCCAGGTGCCATTGGCAAAACTTGATGCACACTTCCTCTGGCAAGTCATTCATGTTGCCATAGTTTCTGCTTCAAGTTCTCAATGCTTCTTTTCCTGCCAAGTTTCCTGCCACCTCCCTCCCCTCCCCCCAACATGTCTTTACAACCTCCAGTTATGTGATTTTTGAGACCAGCTGGAACATAAACGCTCAGAGCTGGAGAACAAATAAAATGGTTGCTTTCAAAAAGTTAGCAGATGAAATTCTCCTCTGTGCCAGTTATCTGTTGAAGTCAGGGTCATTACCTCCACTTAAACCAGCTGAGAATTGCAAGTATTTGACCACAGCTTCTGACCACACCAGGTGTGGGACCAGCTTCCCCTGAGAAATCTGTGGTATTGTAATCATGCTGAGTCTTCAATTCACACTCTTATTTTTTAACAGTATTGACCATATTGTATTTTCCAAACAATAAAAATCTCTATCTACTAAAGACTGGCTTCTGAAATTTGCCTCTATAGTATATTTTGCCAAAACAGCAAAGGAAGTCACAGAACAGACCTGTATTTGTAGCTATTGTATTTGAAAGACTTCAGTATCAATATAAGGAAAAAAATACAGTCATTGAACAGATTTTGATAGGATTTATTAAGAATCTGCCCATAAAAGATTCTGAAAATAGCTTTACTGGATGTTCTAAAACACTATCTACTTAATATTGTGCTAGGTTTCACGGAAAACTCTCTGGTGATCATTTTTTGCAAGAAAATGGATTTATTCTAAAGAAACATGCAACTTTTTCTTTTGAGATGAAGGGTTGCATATCATTTAAAGACTTTGTTACAGTAAAGCAAAGTAATGATAATCAAAAGGAAAGGGACTAGGGCTCTGAAAGCTTATTTTGCTGTAGCTGTACTTTGCCATGTGAGAAATATAATGGATGTAATTTTTGTTTCATGCAAGCCAAAGGGAGGATTGTCACAGGCTTGAGAGATGTCAGGAACTGACACCATTTCTCAGCCTGATGGTATTTTGCCATATAACATGCAGCAAAGTTGGTGTGAACTGAAAGGTCCTACAATTAACTTCTCTTATTCCAATGAAAGCCTTTTTTTTCTTTCTTTTTTCTCTTTTCCACCATATTCTTTGTAGCTTTCCTAAATAGACTGTAAATTTTTACATTAAGGGAATATTTCTGTTTGAAGTATATTATTCATACCTTTTTGCATGTTTCTATGTGTGTGTGTATGCACTTCTATGTACAGATATGTATACAGAATCTTTATCAAACATTAAACAGTACAGTTGATATTTAAAAAATTGTGTTTTCTCTACTCACCATGAAGCCTATTTTCTCCTGATAGCTCCAGCAAACTCTATTGACCTCTGGAGATTTGCACTGATATTGCATATTGCTTGTTAAAACAACAGAAAAAACAACTCCCCACCTAAACAGAACTTCACTCATTCATGTGAGATTTTGTTCCTGAATCCTTAAAAAGAATTTTGAGATCAAATGCTGACAAGCCAAATAGTATATTTTTATTGCCAGATTAAACGAGTAAAAATAATCACACACACGAACAGTCCCCTTTTCTTTTAAAAATGCATTTTATTTTTCTCAGAACCTTTAATCTCTTTTCTCTCAGCACCTTTAATCTCTATTTCAGAAACAGCTTTCTTTATGTACCCATGCAAATCAAGATCATTGACATCAAATATACATCTGCTTTCCTGGTGTTACTTCCAGCTTCCAGCATGTTTGTATTACTAGTTTCATCTACCCACTGATCAATTGTTTGACCAAGCACCTTTCCAGCTTATGGCCTCAAATTGTTTTTTTAAATCAAATGCTGACCAGTGACAGTGCTGCTTGTTGAACAGCAGTGTCTATCATGTACGAAAATTGAATCACAATAAGGGATGCTGAAGCAGGGATAATCCACTTTTTTACTGACATCTGGCTTATAGCTGTGGCTCATATTTCATGTAGAGACATCTCTCACAGTGAAATTGAGTGAATGGTAAGTGACAAATGGTGGAAAGACTACTTTAGAAACTCAGGGATTGGTAGGTGCTTTTATGCCCTGGTTCTCAAAGATGCTTCCACATGCAACTGCTGTTCTGGACAACACTGGTTACAGATTTGAGCACCAGAAGTGACTGCATAGAAAATGAGGGTAGTGTGTCATATGACATAACTAATGATGAATGGTCTCCTGCCACTTGGCACGCACTTAACAGAGGGTCTGCAGCACTTTCTTAGCTTAAAGCCAGGTGCCCTGAGACAGGTAAAGAAGTGTTTGGGTCAGCAGAAATCTCCAGATAGCTCTGTGGAGCTAAGGAGGACAGTTAACCTCTCCAGATGTGGCTCACCACTGGGAGAGTTATCATACACATGAGCTAACTCACAGGGTCTGACAGCAAGGACAGATGAGAAGCAGAAACTGAGGCACAGGAAGTTCCACCTGAACATGAGGAAGAATTCCTTCACTGTATGGGTGACTGTGACAAGAACAGATTGTCCAGAGAGGGTGTGGAGTCTCCCTCACTGGAGATATTCCAGAACTGTCTGGACAGTCTTGTTCCCTGTGATCTGGGACGACCCTACCTGAGCAGGCAGCTTGGACCAGATGACCCTCTGTGTTCCCTTCCAAACTGACCTGTTCTGTGATTCTGTGAAGCTATCTCACAGATGGCATTTCTGTGAGAATCATGAAAAGCAGAACCAAAGCACATTTCTGAGCACAGACCTCTTCCTCTGCCTATGCAACCATTAAAGGATTTGGTCATCAGTTATAGTAGCTAAGGATTAGGCTATCCACAGACTGTGGGAAAGCAAGCAGACAACTCCTGTATTCCAAGAAAATCCAGATATCTGGCAAGAGGTTTGTCTGTAAGAGCTAAATCATGTACATGAAACCAAAAGGAAAGAAGCCAAGACTTATATCGCACAGTTGAGGATTTACAAGTCAGTAGGAGGAAAATCCTCTGACCTGCCTTATCCAGAAAACTATCCAGTTTTCTGCAACTGTGAAAAATGAATGAATTCAGTTTAACCTTGCTGTCATGCCCTTGTATCACTGCACAAGTTTTGGTAAAATTCAATACAAAGCAGCTAAATTCACTCAACAAACTGGGCTCTAGAGAGACCTGAGGTGTATGAATGTTTGTTTTATGAATTACTCAGGAGAAAGATCTCCTAAGCAGCAAGGATAGTAAATAGGTGCTCCTGTTGGACCTTCCCAGTGTTAGAATGGGAAGGAGTTCCCAGTGTTAGAGCGGGCTTCTGAGGGAAGGTTTTCCAAAAACATTTGTAACAGCTGGGACAAATCTAATCACAAGCAGCCTTGGAGAGGTTTTCCTGAATTACAGAGAATTTAGATTTCATCATTTTGCTCAAGTGACACATTTGGTTTTCGAGTGTTTTGCTGATTTCCTAACTGTACCGTAGACTGAAATCTTTTTGGTCCACTATTGCTGCCAGGGGAGACACACAACAGCAGCACCATTGGTCTACAACAGTGAAATTTCTGAGGCAAAATTTTGAAATGTTTCAGAAATAGTTCAATTTTCCCCAGCAGAAATGTGTTTGAGACCAAATTAAGCATTTGGTGAAACTCAATTTCCTTTTCTCCTCCATGCAGCACATAAGGTAGCATCAAAGGGACCCATTCCTGCTCACGGAGGGAAAAAAATCCCAATCTGTATATTAGGGAACCAGATGGAGAAAAGCCAGCCTTTATTTCAGTGTAACACCTGTGGCTCACTCTCCCAGCTGCAGAGAGTGAGCATATGCTGAGGACATTTGACCAGACATGTACAGAGTTAAAAGCTGTATAGTATTGTATTAGAAGTTTCTGTCTCAGCACAAAATGTTCAAGGAAAGAGAAGATATCCCAAAATACACTGCATGTATTAAATAGAGTTATGTAGGTAGGCTCACGAGATAAGGGTTTTTTCACCTTTTGAGATATGTGTTATGCTCTTTATGCTAAATTTTGAATAGAAAAAAATTGATGTTGGATGAAAGATTTGAATAGTCCTAAGAATAGCAGAAAGGATTATTGGGTAATTTGTTTTAACATCTCTTTCACCACCCTATTTCTTAAACATTCCCCACCTGTGCTCCTACCACACCATGTAAAGTTGGCTGACATTTTCCACAGTGCTTTACAAATGTGGCAAAATAAGAAAAGAACAGAACAGATCTGCAATTATAACCTACTGTATTTCAAGACACTTTAACTCAGGTAACTGCATGCTATAACTTACAAAATAAATCCCCTTTCTGATCCTCTGAGGATTACTGAAAAACCAAATAAACCATCTGGCTATTACACATTCATTTGCCTAGCAAGTATTTTGGATGTCCTCCCATTAATATGTCATTTGAAAGAGTATTTAGTTCAGTGGGAGATGAAGCGTCACTACACAGGTCATGCCTAAATCAACAGAACAGCTTGTCTCTCTCTCACAGCCAATCTACATATAATTGATTTTCAGAATCCATATTCAGAGACAAAAACCATTTCTTTGAGTGATTCAAGTGCCACATTTCACAGCTCTCTTGCACAACTTTGGGCAAGGTCCATCTTCCACTGCTTCAATACTGGTGTAAATTTTATATTGTATCATTGCCAGATGATATTCTACTTATTGTAGATGGGGGAAAAGTCATAAAACAAAGTAAAATGATAACTGAGTTTATTAAAACCTTCCTTCAAGCTCCTCTTTTCAAATGGCTTACACTGACTGTCACCCACACAGCACCATATTCAGTGTTAGTGAGAGGTGTTAAGCAGACTTGGTTTGTTCTTCTTTCTCAGCACATTCTTGGTTTTGAGAACAAAGAAATTCCCATATAAGCTGAACAGATGAGCAGACATTTAACATTACCACTAGTCTGAGGTAATTTCCATAAGAGCAAACTGCCATATGACACCAGCCTAGGACACAGTACCAGAGCCGAATCAAACAATATCAGCATAGAATTTGGATTTCAGTCTCATTATAAATCTTAGCACACAGATACTTCACTGCTAACAGACATCACGACACTTTGGTACTAACACCTCCAAAACTGCAAAGTATCTGAAATAGACTGAGATATCTGAAATAGACTGAGAGAATGGGGTTTGGATTTTCCAAGCTCACTCACAGATAATGATGCACGTACATATAAAGAACTTCAAAAACAGTGCTGTTGTGAAATGTTCCCTCCTATCCATGATACTGCAGCACTCTTTGCAAGAGGGGACTCCTGGATAATGCAAGCTGTGGGGAAGAATCACTAGGGCACTTCTCACTCACCATTCTGCTAAAACCACACTTGAATCTGCTCCAACCACTACTGATTCAGTGGAAATTCTTCATGTTCTTTCAGCAACAATGGGAATATGTGAAAAGTGCTTTTCATCCAAATACCAAATGTTCTTGAACAGTCTTGTTGTTGTTCAGATTGTATTCCTATTATATTAATTTTAGCAGAAGTATATGAATAAGTCTGGGGGGGTGAAACAGGAGGCAGGGAGAAATGTCAGAATTCTTGAGCCATGAGAGATGAAAATCATAGAAATGTAATCTTAGCTGCAAATTACCAAGAGAGAAAGAAACTAAAAGTGTTCATTTGAACTTACTCTGTTATCCAGCATTTTGATAAAGCAGTGACAGTCAGTACAGATAATTTTTATTTAAATTCTTGGGAGATAATTATTATTTTACTGGAGTAATCCTTGAGTTATTTGAAAGGAGCCCTGGCAGAAGGAAGCAAGCTTTAAGCTGTAAAATGCATTGCTATCAATGAATATATAATTTGTACTTCAAGCCCACAGACAGTAAAATACAAGTAAAACTCCAGAAACACACACAGAAAATTTAGTTTGTGGCAAATAATGAATTGCCAAGTCAAAGACTATAAAAATATTAAGGATATACTATATCTATAAATGGTGCTCAAGAGGCAAGAGGAAATGGGAGAAAAAAGAATGGCTGTGAAATGGAAGATGGGTCTTCTCATGGGTACTGTTAATGGAACAACAAGAGGGACACTGAAATATATTGCTCACTTTAATATCCATTCCTCTTGTCCTTTCTTCCTGTATTCTTCTAGACACATTCATCAATGAGAAACAGGTTCATGTAACGTATCATTTACCTATCCACCACCCTAAATACATTTAATAAAAATAAAATTATATTCTGGGACAGGATGAAGTAACTGCACTCAAGCTTTAATTTATCTTCTGAATAGCATTGAGTTGGAAAAAAAAAAAAAAAGTAGAAAATCCATTTACAAAGTCCTCTTTCCCTCCAAAAGCACACAGCTGTGAAGCACTGGCTAAAACATATATCTTGAGGAAACAGTTCTCGAGGGACCATTTCTAAACACATTTAATCTTGGAGGCTAAAGCTACCATCTCACTGTTTCCTGGTAATATACATTTAAGAATCTGGTAGACCCCTGGCTCCCAGCCCTTCCCATGTGGAATGATTTTCAAGCGGGGCAATGGGTGAAAGTGAATTTCACCACGGGGCATTAGAGAGGGTGACTCACATCAAGGACAGATACAAGCATATTGTGTCCTCTGGGCTAGACCTGGGTCCTCGGTTACATGTCCTGGGCAGGAGCTGAACATCTGACAGATCTGGGAATTTTCCAGCCTGCTCAGTTCTCTGATATTATTTCTAATTCGGGCATTTTTTTCTTTTTAAATAGAAGCTAAAGACTGAAAACAGTAAGTCTCTGTAACAAAAGTAAAATTCCAGAACTGAAAATCACAGGGTGTAAAAATCATAGGATTGACTTAAAATGTATTTGTATCTCTGCCTTGTTTTCTCTCTCTCTCTCTCTCTCCATTTCAGTCCATCCTCTCCAATACATGCAAACAATGTAGTTCTCTAGCCTAAGGGTTTGTTTTCCTCAAAATTTTGTTCACTACATTATTTCTCTTTATTTCCTTTAGAAAATAAACATCAGAGTATTTCTAGCACTTAATATTAAAACAATTTAATGTGTTTCATAATCATAAAGAAAGATTGAGTTGGCAACTTCACAGAGAAGGAACTTTAAAACCACATGTTGTTTTTGTCTCTTTTCAGTATATTGATGCATTTTGCCCTGCCTGTCTCCAGTCCCTTTCAGCCTGCTCAGAAGTCTCTCTAAACTGCTGGCTGACCCAGCTGTGTCAGGAACACACGATGTACTGCACACTTTGTTGTTTCTTTCTATCCCCTGAATCAAGGAAATAGTTGTTCTTCTTTGATCCTTCTCTCAGCTGCATGACACTTAGTTCCATCTGTCCTGTCTGCCATTCATGAAATAAGTGTTTTTTCCCCAGTTCCTGCCAAATAACCTGATTTGGATATTTCTCTCTTTACACTGAATGCTCAGGCATACATCTTTCATAACTGCAGGGTGTGTTTGGTTCTTTGGGTTGTAATTGAAGGCCTGGCTTGAGACCGAAGGGTGAAAACTTCTGTTGTTGAGGGCAATTTAACTGCATGAGTCCTGTTAATGTGAATGGAAGATAGGTGGCTAAATCCCAACAGCTTACAAAAAATATATAACTGGCTCTTTACCCCTCAAAAATAATACACTGGTTGTATTATTAATTGTATAGTGCAATTTACAGGGGCTGAAATACAGGGTTGTTTAATTTTGGAGGTTGCTTTATGTAGATTTAAAATCAAAAGGACATTTGCTGAAGATTGAATAAAAAAAAGTTCAACAGTAATACATCAAAAATATTAATGTATCTAAGTTTTAAAGTTATTTTATACTTATAAGGAAAAACTTCAATATTTGTACTGTTCAGGCTATTTGTCTGAATATTGACAAATTCTTGCTGTGGAAATGGAATGCTGAAGATTACCAAGGACAAAAACATCCAAGAACTCTTCTCTTTTTTTAATTTAAAGTGGCCAATGAGAATATTTTTCAAAGAATAAAAGCTAGGCCTTGCACTTTTCAGGTAGTCATTTCTTTATTGTCATTAATTATTGACTCGTCTATTTGCCATTTACACATTGTCCTACCTTTCCCTCTTGTCTTTATTTGTATCTCTTTATTTTATGTCCTCAATTTTTCATTAACTTGCATCAATCTTTTCTTCTTTGTTCTGTATTCGAAGAATCACATCCCTATTCTAGGTCATTAAGCTGTAACATCATTTCTTAATCCAATTGCTACATAAAGACACAATGCCAGAAGGAGTGTAGTGACAACCAGGGGATCAACAGGTTGTAAAATGACCTTTAAGTCCCACTATGTAACACAATAAGGCCAAAACTACTTAAATTGGAAAGCAGAAGATACAGAAAAGAGAAGAATTAATAAGTAATTCATGAGTACTATTATATATCCTGAGGTGGTTTCACTATGCAAGTGGCATGCTTTCAAGTGCCATGAATAGCTATAGAATGTATTTCTGTGTATCCAAATAGTTAATGATTGCCTCCTATTAAATAATGATAAGGAATATGCTACATGGTCTTTTTAGTTGGCTGGAACAAATAGGTTTTGCCATTCCTGCATGGCATATGGCTCCTCATGATTGTACTGTCACCTGAACTCTTCATAACATATTTTCTTTTTTAATATTTAGTGATGCTAAGCAAAACCACTGAGTTACTCATCACAAGTGATGACCGACATTCCATCTGCAATGCAAATATATGGGGATAACTATGGAAAAAGAGCTTTTTCACAGCTTCATGAGCAAGTTAAGAAGCAACTGAACAACTGGAGACACACACAAACAGAAGGCATGGGCAGCAGCCAGGACAGCATCTCCAGGCACTCCATATGTGGACTTTCTGTTGCCTACAGCAAATAAACTTTTGAAGCCAGCAGTGGTAGGAAAGCTGACAGAACGAATTAAAAAGTGGCAGCAGGGAGCCAAATACTGCAGTAATCGAGGTAACAGGGAACTCCCTGAACTCTGGGCAGGACAGGCAGTGAGAGGGTTGCCAGTGACAGAGAAAAGCAGCTGAGGACAGGGTGGGTATACAAAAGGTACCTTCAAGGTCAGGAAAGGTAGAAGTAGCAGACATCTGTAATGACTACAACTGCAGTTTCCAGGAGGCCACAGAGGAACAGTTTCCCTTGAGGTATGATAGAAATACAAATTCCTGCATGGAAGAAAGTGTAGAACAGCGGACAGTCATGAACATGTGGGGGTGATTTCCTGGAAACATTCAGGAGCTGTCAGAGAAACTGCCAGATTTCTCTTTTCAGAATAGAAATCTCCAGAGAGTGAATGACAAGAGGACATGAGGCTCCAACTGGACAAAATGGAATCAAGCCAAATTTGCCTAGAAATTCCTGAAACCCCATGTTTAGGTAACATTATTCATTTTCCAGTAAAGAAAAATGAATATTCTGAGTATGCTCCAGATTTGTATTAGAAACTGATAGAAGAGGTGCCAACACATGGCAGTCAAGAACCTTAAAAAAAAATTTCCAGAAGCATAAAACCAGCAAAACACCTTGTCGTGCACTAGAAATGGCTTCCTGCATGTAGTTTTCCTATACGTCATTCTTAACACCACTGTCTATTTTCTCATGTTTTATTATTTACACTGTGAAGTGCAAATTTCTTTTTTTGTTCTGAAAGTCTTGTCACACATATACAGACACTGTAAGATAAAGTGATAGCTTTCTACACAGTTCTATTATAAGAACCTGAACATCATCCCAAATTACCTGTCATCAGCTGTTCAAGTCTTCTTTCCATTACTGACAAAACAAATGAACAGCTGCTTGCTCCACAAACCCGTGCACTGAAAAAAAACCACACTAATAAAAAAAGCTGTAAACAGCAAGCAAAAAATATATAAATGTTCTAGACATAATACCAAGTGGGTCAAGGCAGCCTGCATTCCCTGATACCTAAAGAGAAGAGCCTCCTCCAAGATGCTATTTTATAAAATGTTCTTATTTATAAAAGCATTTCAGCAGTGGTTGCTCTATGTTAAGTACAACTTAATTCTTCGTAGATATAAACCTATGATTTTTTTTTCTGAGTACTGGAAAAAAGGTAAGAGTACATAGGTATTATAAAAATCATTTAATGATTAAATATCAGGACATGAGTTTCTATTTATTCAGAACTGCTTAAAAATTTTACTAAGTTCATTAAAATTTGAAAAATGCCATTGTATTATTTCACTATTTTTCCGTGCATAATGTCATGAAGGAAAACAAAAATATGGTTTTTACTTTATTTTCAGGCAAAGATTGGTTTTATTAAGAAAGCTAAGGCTAAAAAGAGAGATAAAGAAAGTAGTAGGTGAATAAAAAATATATAAAATAAAATATTATATATATTTTTCCAAAAACTTAAAGAAATTAAATTGAAAATAAATAAACACCAAAATTTTAGATGCAAAACCAAATTTTAAACAAGTTGATGGCTGTGGCAATGAAAATTCTGTGCAATTATTTTTCATTTTCCCTCTTTATCATTTCTTCCATTTTTCACCTTCCTTTATGCCTTAGTTAATAATTTTTCCCAGGCCTCTTTGGAACGTGAAGCAACACTGATAAATGCACAAAGCTACTTTTCTACCCTACAAAAACAGGTTTTGAAATTCATTCGTTTCAAAGCCAGAATGAATAATTGTGAGCATTCAGCCTGTTGCTTGGTGCATCCCAGGCCACAGAATCTCACTGGGAATTTAACCAGGCTCATCTCTTTGCTTTGCATGGTAGCACATTGCTTAGATACGCACTCAAGGCAATGAAAAGCCTCTATATCCTAAGATAAGCTTTTCCAGCCACTAACTGTGACAGTCACACAGTTTCCTCCATTGAGTTTCCTCCATCATAAATAATGAGCATGCTAATTTCTACACCTACACTTAATTTTTGCTAGTTTAAACTTGCAACAGTTGGATTTTGTGTTGCGGGTTTTGGTTGGTTTTTTGTTTTGGATTTTTTTTTTCGGGGAGGCAGCTGTTTTTGGGTTGTGGGGGTTTTTTGGAAGATAAAAGAGCCTTCTATGATCAAATATTTCTTCAGATGTAATCATAGGTAGCAATCCCTTGACCTTTCTGGACAAACAAAATTGATTGCACTTCTTTAGTTTCACACTACAAAGTATCTTTTCTAAACCTTGAAATGCTTCAATAAATCTTTCCCAAACTCCTTCCCGGTCGTCAATATCTTTTTTCACTGCTTTGGGTTGCTGTCATCTGATTCCAGTTTCACTCTTTTTCCCCACAGCTGACAGAGGGAGCTGACATCCTGCGCTCCACAGCGATGTTTCACCTCGCACTGCGAACGGCATTTCGCCTGGCTCTGCTGAAGCACATGGCAAGGAACATATCTGCTCTGCTGACTTTAAAAGGAACCTACTTTCAACCCAGGAATCTTAATTCTTGGATAGCTTTAGTGAGGCAGATGAATCCCACTCAGTGGTCACCAGGGGACAATCCAGCTGTCTAGACTTCGGAGTTCTATGTGATTTCAGATACCTCAGGCATCACACCTGGCTGCACCCATGGATGCCTCGTCACATCTGCCAGCTGCGTGCAATGCCTCTGAAAATATAAAACATCTAGGCATGTTTCATCAGGATAATTGCTTTATGAAAATGTTTTACAGACTCATCAAGACACTGGATCATTAAAAATAAAAATATTTTCTATAACGTTGCGTTGACTGGCATCAGTTGTAATTTTAATCTTAGTTCAATTCATCCAAGAAATTTTTCCTAGGTAAGGTTTGGGCTAACCAACAAACTTTTTTCAAGGCCATTTAAGTCACTATTTGTAAATGTTGGCCATGGCTATTTTGCCAAGCTTATGGAAGTTCCTCAGGATACAGAGATTTCCAAAAAATTAATTTAGGCAGCTCCACAGACAAGTCATTTTCTTGACAGTGAATTATCTGATTCTGTAGATTTGAAAATATTTAGTGTTTCTGTTTAACACTCTTTCTCAGAAGTGAGAGAAAATAAAGTATTTCATTCTTCTTTTAGAAAACAGATGTATTTACTTAATTCTGAATTTTCTTTACCAGGGTTAACAATTTCACCATCCATAGTTCTACGAAACTGCAGGCATTTTGTTCCTGTTTAAAGAACTTCTTGTTATCTTTGCCCTATTACCCATAGATTTTCAACTGACTGCTTTAGTTTTCTTTATCAGCTCTCTCCATTATCTAATACTGAATTTATTCATTGCTATCAGGCTCCATACTTTTCCCATTATTTTTTCATCGTGGACTTCACCTCCCTCTTAGCTGGATTGGTTTTTAACTGAAGAAAATACTTTTTGTCAGTGCAAAACTCCATTTCTTCAGGTATCTAACACAATTTCCTCATCTATCAGCCCTACGTTTTTCTGTGCAGTCTTGGTGCTAGTAGTTTTCTTTTTGGTGTGTTCACTTTATAACTAAGGAATAATTAATCTGGAACTAAGGCATGTCAACCAATTTGCTCTGTTCTAAACAGCCCACGAATATTGCAATAATCTACAAACTGTCAAATTTTGAAAAATGAAAAACTTTTTAAATTCTAAATTTTATAATTACAATATCAATGCTAAATTGACATGAAAAGCAAAAGCTTTGGGTGCATTTTAGGGCTATTGTAACAAGATATAGTAAGGGTATTTTGAGATTCTTCAGTGATGAATGGGATCCATCTTACATGTCTGAGCTCTCTTACACACCTATTTGTGGCACTCTACTGCTGTTTATCATTCCCTGTCAGTTTCAGAACAGCCAAATGACTTCTCCTGGCTGCCAAATTTGCAGATGACCAAGGTGACATGAGAAGAGCCTGTCTTGTGTTGAGATGTCTCTAAATGATCTCCTTTTCAAAGATTCCTAATTACTTTCTCATCCA
Organism: Acrocephalus scirpaceus scirpaceus; assembly: GCA_910950805.1. NCBI lineage: Eukaryota > Metazoa > Chordata > Aves > Passeriformes > Sylviidae > Acrocephalus > Acrocephalus scirpaceus. Next base: position 106,271,574 of record OU383775.1, on the reverse strand, counting down.
TTTCTTCACCAGACATCAGGACAACGTCATGTGGAATGGATTGGTGATTAGATGGACTCTGAACTAATCAGTGAACTAATACAGAACACAGCATAGTTGGTAATGATCATAAATTTAGACATGTGAAGCATTGGTAGACAACTAAAATGAGGTGTCTGAGAGATTCAGAATTAGAATCTGAATCTCTCAAGATTCTAGATGACACAAATTCTGAGGAATTATTAAATTATTAAATTAGGGATAGATTGCTGAATCCCTATTAAATTAGGGATAGATTGCTATGGGAACTTGTTGTTACAGACTGAGCCACAGAATCTCATATAGAAATGAAAGAGGAGATTTTCACTTGTTGAAAATGGAAGCCATGAGAACAAAGCCCTAACCCCAGCTGAAATCAAGCAGTAGAGAAGCATGCAAACACATTCACATTGCATCACACTGCTGCTACTACATCACCAAATCACTGTCTCAAAAGGATGGCAATGATGGCAAAATCATAGGAGTATAAAATCACATTACTGTGTTTCAAACTTCATCAGATATTAATGCTTCACGCTTGCCTAGATTTACTCTATCTCAGTCAACAACTGTGTAATTCTACAAAATCCAGAGGTATTTGAGGAGTCATCAAACTGGGCAGGTGAAAATTAAATTACAAATAATCTTTTCTTGATCACATTCTGAAAATTCAGGAGTCTCTGATTTGGTTCTCTACTAAAGTATTTTTTCCAGGAGTATAGCTAGAAATGGCTGATGGAAAGATAATCAGGTAAACTTTATTTTGGCTTTATTTTCAAATTTTGAGCAAGCCTCAGTTTAGGCTATAGCCTTACCTCAAAAGATCTACAGTGCAGTTTATGATTGCTGTGTTAAAGCAGTGGTAGTGCTGATCAAGAAAAGTTGTTAAGTACATCATATAGAACAGCCTTGGGGGCTTTATAGTATTTAGAGAACACATGACAAAAGTATGTATCCAAAGCTCATCAATAAAAGATTCATGTCCTTGTTTCCAATTTTCCTAAGGCACTTAAAAAAATGCAAAGGTTTATTGACCATGTTATTTAATGGTGTGAGCTAGCAAGAAGCAGTTGTTATTTCTTCTTGCTATAAAATTTAAAAGTGAGTAAATGTATTAAAAAATTAGCAATATTTATTGTTCTTTTTTTTCTAATTATATGTAGTACTGGCTTCGGTGGCAGTATTAGCAGATTCCTTGTGGATCACAGCCTCCCTATGCTAATGAAATGGCAGAACAGAAGACAGTCCCCTGTTTCTAAAAAGAGTTAATCACCACCACCCTTTGGGCCATACAAGTAAAGGGACTACAGGAAAGGTGACAAAGCCCTAGAAACAAAACCTATTGAAAGTATGGCTATAAATGCCACAGGGCAGGGATCTTCAGTGTCACAATTGTACACAGTGAACCCTTCAGTTGACTTGATTTGAAAATGTGGTACCTGTATCGATAATCAATATGTTCCATTGTGACTGAGGAGGCATATAAATGAATGCTTTCAGTTTGGATTGGATTAAAGGAAGCTGCGGGAGTGAGTGGGCTGTTTGGCAAATGCTGCTTCTTATCTAATTGAGCCACTTGCTTTTGAAAGAGTCAAAGATGTCCCTCGTGGATGTAACATAGGGTGTGCTAGAAGGATAAGGTTAAAAGAAAGTGGGCTGGAGGAGTTCAAGGCACTGTTTATTACTTTGAACATTTCTGAATAAAGGGAGGGTTAGCTTTTCAGTCAGGAGAATGCAGCAGTCTCGCTCCTGACTCTACTGATTTGTAAGAGTGTCTCTCCCTTTAATCTTATTCTTTTTTCTTTAATCTGTACGTTTTATAAACCTTATCTTTTCTCTTGACCCTACCTTTTGAGTTAATCCCTAGTGTCCTATGTCTCTATGCCTGTCTAGGTCTATTCAGCTTTAAAAAGGCACTCAGCATTTCCCGCAGCACCACAGGGATCAGGAATGACCAGTGTCCATCCTAAGGTTCTTCCCTTGTTTCTTCAGAAACCCTATCTTCTATATCCACAACCAAAAGGGTCATCACTGACACAGGTTAAGTCTTGGGTTTCCTGAAAATTGAGATGAGGGATGGAGACACATAGAGAGATGAAGGAGAAGAAGGAGAGAAAGAGAAGAAAGGGAAAGGGAAAGAAGAAGAAAGAAAGGGATGAAGGAGGGAGAAGAAAGGAAGCAGAGAAGCAAGGAAGGAAGGGCAAAATAAAATTTCTCACAAGTTAAATGAGAAATTAATTTCAAACATAAAAACAAGTTAACAGCAATATTGAAAGAAGTGGATACAAGCAAACACTGGAGGTTAAGGCTTCCTGGGAACAGGATATGAGAGGTAGTGATAATATTTTTTTATGCATCTGCTAAATAACCAAGACATATACCTAGATTTTAATTTTAAAAATAAATGTGGGAAATAGGCAAAAATTTCATGAGATGTCACAATGATCTGAGAAATGAATGAGACACAAGAGATAAACAAAGTTATGTGCAAACCGGAATCAGACACATTTATTTCAAGACTGGAACTATGCTAGGATTTTGTCCTGTAAATAAGAGAATAGAAAAGGCAAATCTTGATACTAAAGTAGAGTTCTTTCATAAATAAATCAATAAGGATATGTTTCCTCCCTCCTTATATCCTTTTCTTAAGTTTTAAAAATAAATACTTTGCAGTTTAAAATAGCATAGTGGATCCTCAGGGCTACAAATAGTCTGAAATTTTCTTCAGGGCTACAATCTTCCCAAGAAGTTCTTTCAAACAATGAAAGGGGCTTCATCGTTTCCCTAAAAATGCAACTATTAAATGACAAGATGCTCCTAAGCACAGACACTTTTTTCTGCAGTAGAGTCGCACAGAAGTCAAGAGGTTTGGATTCCAGGCCTATACACACGGTTGTAAAGTTGTTTTTTTCAGCTTTTATGTGAAAGGACTTCTAGTGTATGTGATACCACTGTGAAAGACTGACAGCACAATATGGAAGGACAAGAATCAGAAACATGAATTTGGTAGGAAAAAAGAATTTTGTTTAGCTGATTGCAATCTAATTCATATCATAAGAGGTCATTTTTTGTTGGATTTCCCCCCCCCTAGTTTAGTGGCTTGTCCTGATTTGTTTTTCCCTTATCTTTCTATTTATAGATTCCTGTCTTAAAGACACTCTGGATAACAAAGACACAAGTGCAAATCATTGTTTTCCACAATTTTTCAAATTTTTAACTTTATTTTCTTGTGGGGAAACAAAACCAAAAACCTTTAAAAAATTAAAGAGAGAGAATTCCTTCCCTGGTTTCAAAAATCTGTGGAACATACACATTAGTGGCAAAGGGCATAATCTTTCCTTATATTCTGTGAATTGGACTACTGAGCCAAAATGGGCAGAGAGGTTCACCATACTAATCAATCTTCAGTAATTGTGAAGGCAAAGGGGGCATTTGTAAATATGCTGGCAAAACATAACCTTTCCACAAAGACACCCATCAGTGAAATAGAGCACAGATCCAGAACATGTCAAGGAGATGAGCTGTGGAGCAAATAATGCCATCTGTACTGCTTGGGATGTTCTTGGACCAAAGTATCAGAAAGTTGTAAATGAATACCATGTTTATGTTCCCAGAATACAGCAATGACTGATAATAAGCTGCTGATATCAATGAGATTTTGTAATTCGTTGAAAATGAAATTATTTTGGATGAGAAAATTCCATGTGCATTATCAGAAAATTAATAAAAGTCTGCAGAATTACTCAAGCTATAACCTTCCATTATGCAAGATGTCACCTGTGGAAGAGAAAATAAATATTCACAAATGAGTTCAGTAGATTCCTCCATTTAGAAATTTGTGGTGTTCACCATTTGCAGATGAAGATTTTTCAGGAAATAGTCATTATGGACCAATTTTAATCTCATCAGTAATGCCTGTGACATCTGACATATATCTCTCAGATACTGTGGCTGCCCCACCCCTGAAAGTGTTCAAGGCCAGGATGGATGGGGCTCTGAGCAACCTGGGATAGTGGGAGGTGTCCCTGCCTATGGCAGAGGGTTTGAACCAAGGTGATATATATATATAAGGTCTCTTTCAACCCAAGTCACTCTATGATGATTCTATGACAATGACTCCAGTTTCTGAGAAAAACCAATTCCACATCTTCAAAAGGAAACAACACCAGAATTTAAGTCATGTCCATTTTACAACTTGTTCTGGATTAAGGGGATGGAAGATTAATGGGTATGACTGAGTATGTAGGAGAAGGGAATACAGGTGACCTAGACCCTGATAAGTAACAGCTGTGTTAGCTACCCAATACAGCCTCGCCCCTGATGAGTCACAGCTATATTCAATAAAGATTAGTGTGATAAAAGAGAGTGGGTTAGCTGGTGGGAAGGATTATGAAGGAGGAGGATCCTTGAGGGAATGAGAGGATTGTGAAGAAGAAAGATCCTGGAGAGAGAATCATTGCTGTGAGATCAGTCTGGGTCTGCAGTTTGAGCCTGTTGTTGGAACTTGCAGCCACAGTCTAGCAAGGTAAAAGCCTGTAGTCAGAGGCTGCAAACTGATCCCTGTAGTCATAGTTTAGCAGGAAATAACCAGCAGTCAGAGGCTGCAAGGGAAACCTACAGTAAGAGCCAGAGTAAGTGAGTAGTTGGAGTCAGGATGACTGAGCTGTAAAGAGGGATAAATGAGAACTTTCTCCTTGCTGTGATAAACAAGAATTCTGTGTCTCTGCTCATTTCTACCCTCTGACAAGAGAGCTGCTGCAAGATGAGTACACCCACTGAATTCACAGGGAAAAAGCTAACAAAGTCTGTGCCAATTTCCAGGCCACGGCCACTCAAGGCAGAAGGATAATTTTGAATTTTTGTGATGATCTAATTTGAATCATTACAATTAGATAGACAATAGATAACTACAAAAAATTATAACTTACTTAGCAGCTACTCAATACTTCAGTGTTTTCATTTCAAAATACCATAAAGACCTCCATAAAGGCATTAAGATAAACTTAATGCACAGACCATGTTAAGACTGTCATAGTTACTTCATACTTACATTATTAGGAATCTTTCTCTTAGTCTGAAAAAGAAGCTTGTTGGCCCTGTAGTCCAGTCTATTATTATTGCAAAGATTATGCAAAAGTTATCTCTAGTAGTCTTTGCTTCAATATTAAATTAATCAATAGATTATGATCATCTCAGAATTTTCATCTCTCTTTCAATTTTTTTTTCCCAATATCATAAAACAAATTTCCTTTGCCCTGACTCTTCTGGGGATCAATCAATTTTTTGTAAATTAATGTTTTCTACTGAATTTATGTATTTTTTTTAAGATCCCTACTCATCATTGAGAAGAGTTGGAAAGAAAAAGTCAAAGAAAATTGTAAGGGGAGAAATAAGACAAACAATTAATTAAACAGTTTGGGGTTTTTTGAAGTGAACGTGCACACCTATAAATGTATTCATTGTCACTAAACAATACTACCTGAGGCATATTTAAGTCTCTATGCTGGTTGATTTTAGTCTGTTAAGATTGTTTTTACTACTGTCATAATGTGCTTCTCCAACTTATCTTTCTCCTTCTATTTCTCCTTATTCTTCTCTCCTTAAACTTCGTCATCCTAGAAATAGTGGAAAAAGCTAAGGACTCCCAGGAAAGTAACAATTAGTAAATACAGACATTTCTGTAAATAAATTCCCCTATATATATATCTGTATGAGGTAGCCTTTTAATAAACACATCACAGAATTCATATTTTAATTCAATTTTAATTCATATCACAGAAACTGAAATTAGTTGTTATAGACGATAAGACAAAGGGGATATCAGTAGAGCTGGGGTAGAGAAACATAAGGAATTCAGCAGATTTTTGCATATAACATCTCCATTTGTAGTTTGGACTGAAGTTTTGACCTAATATTTATATCTCTGTGAAATGAAATAATCTTCATGCTTTGAAGAGCCAATAGAGAGCTTCTGACTGCAGAAGATTGATCTCAACAGGAAGGTAGCTTTTAGAAACAAAACCTAATCATGATTACAAATTTATCTCAGCTGAAGAATCCTTTGGTAAGATGCATTAAAACCAAACAACTCTTATTTCAAAGACATGTTCATATTTTCCAATCTTACTTTGTCTAACAAAGATTTCAGTTATATTTTTCTGGTTAGGTTGAAGAATGCACTATTGAACCTTGTTCACCAAACAGACATTGGCTCCCTAATCTTCTCTTTGATAAACTAAATACATGGAACTAATTTACTCCTTCCTCATAGCATGGTTTCCAGTTCACTAATCATTTTCATACCTCTTCTCTAAATCTTCTCCCATTTTATAACACTCTTCACTAAATATCAGAAATGATCCTGATACAGAGGGGTCAGTGTAAAACCCAACAATACAGTAATTTAATCTCTCTCTAACTTCTCATATCCTCTTGTGGATTCATGTAGTGGTCTCATTAACCTTTTTGCCACAGTGTTATCTTTAGCAGCTCATTTTCATCAGATTAACTTCCATGACCTCTAAGTCCTTTCCACACTCCCTTCTCCCATGAACATATTTCCAGTCCTTTATGTCTGATTCTTTTTTCTGGCCTCTGAATATGTATTGGGCAATACTGGGAAATAATTTTCCTGTACCACAGCTCCAAGCAAAGTGCCTAAATTTTCATAACCTATTTGCTTTATTATTTATATCTTCCCCTAGATTTTTTTTCAATCAGAAGCTTTAGCAATACAATTCCGTATTTTCTGAATTGTGATAATCTTTGTGTAGTGAAGAATGGATCTTACTGGGGCTTCCCTGAGAGGATGTCTGCTTCCTAATAATTCCCATTTACAACTTAGGGTGGATTGATCTTGGCTAGTGACAGGTGCCCACCAAGCCACTCTCTCACATCCCATCCTCAGCAGGAAAGGAGAAAATAAGATGGAAAACTAGTGGTTTGAGTAAAGGCAAAAAAAAAAAAAAAAAAAAAAAAAAGAAATAAAGCAAAGCCTGAGTGTAGATTTTTGTTGTTGTTGTTAGTTTTTTAAATGAATGTTTATTTTCTCATTACCATCAGCAGATGATATTTAGCTGCTTCCTGGAAGCGGGGATTTGGAACCCATAATAATGTTGCTTCAGAAGAGAAAAGACTGAATAATGAATGCTCCACACCTTCTTTCTCTTAAGTTGTATTGCCAAGCATGACATCATAAGGTACAAAATATCCCTCTGGGTCAGCCTGTCCCAGCTGTGTCCCCTCCAGCCTCTCACTCAGCCCCAGCCTGTCAGCCTTCAGGGGGAGAGAGTGGAGAAACAGCCTCGATGCTGTGCCAGCACAGCTCAGCATCGTCCAAAACGCTGCTGTGTCACCAACTCCTTTGCAGCTACCAAAACACAGCCCAGCACTGTTTCTCCAGCCATGGGGAAAGGTAACTCCATCCCAGCAAGACTCTATGCACAACTGCATTTTGAAACTTATTTTTTTCTGTACTTATTAATCCATTGAATTTTCATCACTCTTTCTAGGTATTGAAATATTGCTCTGTACCAAATCAAATGCCCTGGAGATGTCTAACTATATTAAACAGATTCTTCAATCAAATTTTTAATTTCATAAAAATGTAGCAAGTTATATTAACAAATTTTATTAGCATATATTGATGCTGATTGGCAACAATTAAAGTAACCTCTTTTAACTCTTTATTAATTTGAACTGTATCAACCATTTCACTTTGTCTCCCCAGATCAGTGGCAAACAGGCTCGTAACTATCCTTTGTAACTTTCTCAAATATTGATACTTTTTTTTTTCCTAACCTCTTTGATTATTTTTTAGGCCAAGATTTCCAAGACTAGGGGCAAATGAGCAAAAGTACTCCAGAGAGGGACTCAAACATCACTTTCAAAATTCCACAGTTAAATTTGGCTAAATAAAATATATGTAATGTATGTCTGGTATGCACCAGCTTTCCTGTTAAAAAATAAAATATGTTGGTAGAGAATAATACATTAATATGGTAATGAGCCATGCAATTTTTCCAGAGAAAGCTAAAGGACTCATGATAACCACTATCCTGCATTCAGCCAGGATTAAATGTGAAGGGAGAAAAAAATGCACATTTTTGTCTTAATCTGTGTGAAGCTCTAGCAATAAGAACTATTTTCCACTTTTGACTTACAAGGATGGAGAAAAAAAGAAAGGTTTTTGACTCTGTATCTGCCTTCCATTTCCACACAACAATATATTTCCCATTAATATCAATGAGGATTACAAGAACATAAGAGGGGGTGACTATGTCAGTAAGCAAATAAATTGCTATTTGACTGGGTATAAATTTCAGAATATAGGTGATTCAACTTCCATTAGCTATCCAGCCTGTAACCCAGGGTACTCACATTTATTTACTGAAAGAAACAGAAAGTTATTAGCTGGCACAGATCCTTCTCCATTAGAGCTGGAGCTAGACTATCTATTCTCACTTACTGCTTCTGAGCCACTATTAGATTCTGTTACTGAGGAAGAATTTTAATGATTGTTTATTTGCTCTTGATTTATAGACAGCACTAGCAGCATTACTCTCTGCAAGTTTTCTAATTGCTCAAAGGTTTGGGTGTTTGTATGCTGATGAACAGAACTAAATTGGCAGCTAGATGTTCTGCAGTCTACTCCTAATATATGTTCACTCTGGGTTTACTAGAAGAGTTTAATCCACCAAATGTGCATTTACCTTCCTGATTCCCATATTAACATGGGAATAAGCACTTCCAGATTGCCTGAAACCACCAAATTTCCATTCCACTGACACTGGGGCTACAACTATTTTCGGCAATACCATGAACCTGCTGCAGCTGTCCAGTCTACAGAAGAGTTTTATAAAAGTATTTCTCTTTTGGCTACAGACACTTTCTTTTCAGCTCAAGCTGCAGAGACTTCTGGTTTTGAGTTCAAAATGTTCCTGGACTAAATCTGAAATGACAACTAAAGTGACAGCTGCCATTGTGTGACCATGCCAGCAGAGTCTGAGGCAGTGATTCTCACATGAACTAACAGGAAACCCAACACGACTCAGCCCTGGTGAGCTTCCACTGATACCAAGTCTGCCATAGTAGAAATATGGACCACAGGTGTCTGCCACCACCTGTGTCTCTGAGCATGGACCTTGCCCATCCCCTTGTCCAACAAGGGGCAATTTCTACATGGATTCTTCAATGGTTATAACTATTCTACACAGAATATGTCTGGACAAAGTGGTGGGCTGCAGCTGAAAATTAATGACTTAAGGCAGGTGCACATTGGTGTAAAATGTGCACTGTTACAGAGCTTTTCCATGTATCTGTGCTTTGTCTAATGAATGCAACAAAACTGTCAGTTATTCTGAAATGAAATCCTGACCCCATAGAACTGAGTCAAAAAGCAATTTGTGATTAAAGGTAGCCGTGACTGTTATCAGAGGGATCAGTGAATTTATTAAATGTCATGTCCTGTTCAGACCACATAGGAAGCCACCCATCATCCCACCTGAAACAGGCCTTGTAGTAACAGAAAATGGGGAAGAAAGCACAGCATTTAATTTTGTGTGTTACAGTAGCTGCAGCAAAAATAAAAACTAATCTGAAATCAAGGTTATTCTTCCAACTTGCTCCTAACACCTCCAAAGACAAAGATATTGAATACCTTGCACTAACACAATGCCATATACAAATTCACAAGTATGCCAAGTTACAATATGAAGGGAGAACATTTTTCCTGTCTTTATAAGGTTCAAATACAATCAAAAAAATAAAAATAATTGAGTGTAAACTTGAGGGCTGACAGCCAAGTAGTTACTTAGCAAATTGAAATAAATTATGTGAAAAATGAAAGAAGAAATTCAACAGAAAAAAATCTATAAATATATCCTATATTTCAGGCATTGAAATCTAGTCTTGTGTAAGTCATTCACCAAGTCATTCACTAGTACTCAGCTGTTATTCCCATTTCAGAGATCAGAAAAATTGTTGTAGAGCAAATAAGTTATTTGCACTAAGCTGTAGAGAAATTTCAAGCTATGTTTTACTGGCCTCTATTCCTGTGCTTTGTCAAAACCTTTCTAATCTAATTTATCTGAAATATAAATATAAAAAATATAACATCATCCTTATATGCAGCATCATTACTGGCATATAGAGTTAAAATTATGTAGTTATTCATTTTATTTACTATATACTTATTCATTCAGCCATTTCATATCACTAATGTAAATTATATTTATATGATGTTATCATTAAGATAAAATACTGACATAAACTGAACACATATGTCTGGTTAATAAAGGCATTTAAGTTCACTACCAGAACATTTTGAATATCTTTAAAATAATTTGAACCAAAACATGGAAATACTGCAAATCCTTTCTTCCTTATTTTTGGGGGTTTTTTTTTGTGGTGTTTTTTTTAATACATCTATCCAGTTACTCATATTATGTTGCCTTTTTTATAGGGATAGGTTGAAACAGATGGAGTTTGCTACAAATCACATTAAGGAAAAAAAAAGAAAATTAAAAACAACATAAGAAAAATCCAAACAACCAAACCAAAAACCACAACAAAAAACCCCAATGCTACAGAAGTGAGCTGACCAACCCAGAAGGAATTATGTGGCAAAGATCCCTCCTTTTTTGACATTCCAGAAAGTAGTTTAGCCAATTCTCTACTGTCATGTCAGAGGAAAAGTGCCCTCTTCTGAAACACTTATAAGGAATTACATAGAAGGAGCATTCAACAGCCTTCTTATTATACTATATCATGTTCAAATTAAACCCCGAATATTTAAATTCATAAGCCTCCACAACAAATTTCTACAAGTTGTGTGTAAGATACAGCAGTTGGTGAGATAAGCAGAAACACATAAATAGGTATTGTGCACAATGAGAGTGGAGAATACAGAGTGAGTAAAATACAAAGAGATTTTTCAACACTATCAAGAACCTCGCCCTAAACCTCTTCTCCACATGACAGTGGCAACAGGGGAGGAGATGACAAAGTGCTAATGGAATAAGGAGACATATCACAAACCTCTGGAAGCTGGGTCAGGAATCTGCATTATAGTCAGGTTATTGTGACAGTTCATATGAAACACCAAGGTATGTGCCAGACTTTATCAAGTGAAGGACAATCATTCAAATTGGCATAAAAGGAAAACCTGCTTTGTTTTTGTTTTTCCAGGAATCTCTCACCTGTGTGTCCCTGCGCACACACACACACACAAACACACACATTATATTGCAGCTGAGCTGGGCAGAGACTTGTATAATGCACAGTGTACACATCAAGTTCCAGTCAGGTGCAGGAAAAGAAAGGAAGGAAAGATGTAGATTCTAAAAATACAAAAAAGTTCATGATGTCACATCAGAAAAAAAGACCTGAAGAAAACTCAAGAACTACTGAACATTTGAAGATAATTGAAGAATTACTGCATGCTCTGACCAACATACATTGGTTTTCTTGGCTTCCACCATGAAATAAATATATGACAGATTCACAGTTCTGTGTGCAGAAAGTAGGGGCACACAAGGGAAGACATGGTCTTTAAAGGAATGGAGACTGAGTAAGGTGAGGAAACTTAAGCAAAGTTTGGACTTTTTGACTACATTGGTAATAAGAAAAAATTAAATAATAATAATAATTTAAAAATACAGATTTAGCCCTTTAAAACAGACTTGGACTTCAGCTAGGTCACAACTATAATTATCTGCTAGAAAAGCAAGCTGTTAAATTGATACCATGCTATAAGATGAACTATTTCAAAAAACATCTTTTGGAAGCCATTTTAAAAATTACTAAAATTCAACCTTTTCCTAAACTTGAAAGTTATTTATGGAAGACAGTAGAAGTGAGCTGTAACCAATTTATGGTAACTCCCTTTCTTGCACAGAAACAGATTATTTGACCAATTAATATATACATATGCTCATGAATAATTCTGCATAATTCAGATTCACAACAACAACAACAACAAAACCCCAGTAAAAACAGTGGTGTGTCAAACATAATGCAGTGCACCAGGTTAAACATATTAAAAATCAGAATGTAAATTGTCATTCACTTTGTAAAAGATGGGGTTAAGACAATGCAGTCTTAAAACTTATGATACAACCAGAACAAAACCTGGCCATTTGCTTTTGGTGATGTGCTTGTCCTCAAATGTAATAAAGACTTTCTAAGCACCAAGTCCTCCCCAAGCTGCCATTCCTGTCTGCTTGCACTGGTATCAACATCCTCACGTGCTGTTCTTGACAGGTTGGCCTTCATTTGAAGCCTTGGAAAGGCTGACCTGGAACAGAGAGTGAACAGAGCTAGAGAATAAAGTAAATATTTATTGAAAGGCCTTCAGGGTACACCTTGGTCATTACAAGAGCCTGATCAGGGCTACACCCAAGGTGGACTTAAAATGGTCACAAAAATGGACAACTGGTCACAAAGTCTTACACTTTAATAAGTTTTGGTCTATTTGCATATTGGGGTTTAATTGTCCAGTTACAGCTTCAGGTTGTGAAGCCTCATTCTTCTTGTTTTCTTTCTTCAATCCACTGTTGTTTATGCTTTGGGCCTGAAAATTGTACTCATTGTCCTTGGTCTTCAGGAAAAGGATTTGTTTTGTCTACCTGCTCTGTGAAGAGAGCTTACTAGCACTTAATGTGAGGCTGAGAACTACACCCTTAGGCAGCACAGAAACTGAAAAACATTAAAGTTAAAACTTAAGGCATCAATCTAACAAAGGTATCTGGAAAAAGGGGAAAAAAGCTGAGTGTTGAAGTCACTTTCTATCTCCCATTGACTACAAAGGGACACTTAGGAGCATGCTTAAATTAGATACTAGCATTTTTATTGATCAAAATGAGTGTGATGAATCTCACATATGTGCGTGGCCCACATTAGACTCTTAACTTCCTTCTGAGGTCAAAAATTAGTTTAAATATAAACACTGCAATCTTTCTCTTTCCTTATTCTATCACTACACAAAGCAAAGATCATCAAAACATTTCACAGGTTCCTATGTACGAGAGGCCTCAATGGTGCACAGATGGCCAAAGATGAGAATGTAGGTTTTTTCCTTCAGTCTTCACTTGATGCAGCAGCTGTGATTAAATGTCTAACACAATTATCATCAATGAAAAACTGGTAAAAACTTGGGATGGAAAAAATAAAGCAGAGATCTAATTCTTCTTTGAGAAGCTGGATGTTTTTTTAAACTGGCTGATCCTGATGAAATTCACCTGAGAGTACATAGAGAACTGGACTGAAGTGATCTTACTGCCCAGGGCAATTATTTTGAGAATGGAGTGAGGACAGGTAAAATTTCAGAAAGCAGAAAAAAGTAATCATAGTTTTTACCTTTAAAAATATGAAAAGAGGTGTGGATCAGTCAATCTCATTTCAATTACCAAGAAAAAAAAATACTGGTTCAAGTATTCAAACATCTGGACGGGAACAAGGGGATATGAATCAGCCAACACTGATTTGTCAAGAACAAACCACGTCAAGCAACCAAATCTTTTCCTATGACATGGTGACAGGCCTGTGTATTGAAAAGGAAAATATCTTTACTTTAGAAAAGTTTCTGACAGTGTCTTTTGTGACATTTTTCTCTGCAATCCAGGGTCTTCCTGGAACCGCCATATGGTAGGGATACAACTGATCGGGATACTGTGCGTAAAGACAAACTGTTCAGCTGGAAGGATGTAAGAGTAAGGTCTGCTGGGGACTGATTTGAAGTCTAGGTCTATGGAAAACTTCCTATAATAAAAACTGTATGATGGAGTAGGGAATAGAGTTGCTCTATTTCCAGATGATTCAAAGCTGGGAGAGGCAATGATGAGGTTAGAATTCCAACTGATTATTATAAATTGGAGAAATTGTCTGAAGTGTCTGGGATGCAATTTAATAAGGGCAAAAAATCAAAAGTTCTCCACTTAGGTAAGAGTAACCGTCTGCAAAATTATAGGATGAGTAATAACAGTTCTTCTGAAAAAGGATGCATGTACTATAGTGGATCATAAATTGGGCATGAGTCAGCTATGCAAGGCTATTTCAAAGACAAAATGGAAGCTGCATCCTGGAAGAGGATCATATAGAAGAAAAAAAAATCTTCCTGTTTATTTCACTCATCTAGGTATAGGATACCTGCAGGAGAAATGCTGACCAACTAAAGACATAAGAATAATCAGAGGGTTATAAAACACAACCTTTGAGGACAACCAAAATATGTTCTTTAGTGCAGGTGAGTGACATCTGAAGAATACTTTTATGGTCTTCAAGTATTTTAAAACACTTGAAGACCATAAACACTTCAACATTTGCATAAAGAGCAAATTCAAATAGGAAAGCTAGAAATCAGCCTAAAATGCAGCAACAAAGATGTAAGTTATATATTAGAGGAAAGAATGTCAAGTATTCTTAAAGACTTGAATAAATTGCCTGGAGAAAATACAGATTTTTCAACACTGGAGATTTTAAAGAATTGGCGAGATAAAAATCTGTCAGGTTTAGGAAGAGCTGAACCTTCCCTGCAGGAAGAAGACATACTGGATAACATCTCAAGATCTCTTCGAGAAATGCAATTTTTCTATAATTTTTAATGTGTTTGACTCCTGTAATAACAGAGACACGAAAAATGAGAAAGGAGTTTTTCTAGTAATATGTATGGCAGATCTAGTTTACTTGTATGAATGTAAGGCTTCTGGAAAATATTTATTAATGAGAAAATCACTTCTTTGTGTAAACACTTCTTATTTTACAGTATGTCCAAAACAGTTTCCATTTAAATCCAGTTCAGTCCAGTGCACTGAAATTCCTGAAACAAAGTGACAAAATTGCCACAGGCACATGTAAAAGAGAGAACAGCACCATGGAAGACCCAGAGGAGTGCTCTAAATTGCCTTAATAGGCTGAGATGGAAAAGGATCCCAAATCAAACTGGTTGCATACGTGCATTTGCCAGTAGCTGTCAGTACCCAAAAAGAAAATAAAAGAGAGGAAAGGGGAAGTAAGAGCTCTAGTTGCTCTTGACATGATTTCATTTAACTTGCTAGGTCTCTGACCTTTCAGCACTGGTGGAAATAAAAGTGTAAATGTAACACTGAGGGGGGAAAATTCATGCAAATAATAACCTTTAAAGCCATCATGTGAGACTTTTTTCTTTTTTTTTTTTTCTAAAGGAGAGAAATCTGATGATCCAATTATGAAAGTCATTAGGAAAACAATGCTGAAATTTTGTGGCTAATGCGATTTAAAGTTATATTGACAATGAAAACCAATTATACTTTAAAAACTTTTTTTTCTCCATCTGCAATTGCGTTATTTTAATGAAATAGCATGCTAAACCTCAAGAAGCCAAAAGAATGTTAATTATGGAAATAGTTTAGTTAACAGAAGAACCCCTCTTTTTCTATGACCTCATAATTTCACAAGCCTGAATAGAGGCATAAAATCATTCATTTCGCATCTAAATTGTTTGATGATGTAAATATAGAAACCTTTGAACTCTTCAGAACTCCTGCTTTAGATTAAATTTAGATTAACTTTCTTAAGAAGTTCAGTGGAACCAGAGCTCAACCACAGGATGAAAGTAATTCCAAGACTTGGGAATATTTAGATAATGACCCAATTCTTCCAGGTCAGAACCAATTCTAGTTTAACACATTATAACTTTTCTGCTTTAATTGATTTTTCCACTATCTATTTATCTTTCTAATTGGATAGTAAGGTACTAGGTAAAAAAAAACCTCTGCAAAATCCAAGCAGTTCATGTAAGAAATTTCAATAAGTGAAAGGGCCGATGGGAAATTTTTCAAGGTTACTGGATAATTAATAAGAGTCACAGAATTAAAAAAAGTTTTTGTCAGTTGCTAGTGTCATCAAGCTGAGGGCAGAATAAAACTGTGATTTCCTGATACATATCCATCCCTTTCTGCAACAAGCAGGTGTTAGGTTTTACTGAGTTGAATACATAGAGAATAAAAGAATCATAAAATCACAGGGAGACAGAAGTATCTTGAGTGGGCAGGAACCTTTTGAGATGATCTGGCCCAACTTTCTCTTGAAGGCCTGGCTTATTAAGCACCCTGTCAAGCCAAGCCTTGAACAACAAGAGAAACAACAGTTTCTAGCAGGAGAGATTTCACCTCTTTTCTGGACAAATAACTCCAATATTAAATCTTTCCCAAGATGAAGTTTTCTTATTTCCTTAGTGAATTTCCCTTAAAGCAACTTGTGCCTGATACTTTTTGTACTGTCAACATGCACTCTTGTGAAGTAAATGTCTCCATCTTCCATATAACTACCTTTCAGGTATTGGGAAATCATGATTAAATGTCCCTGGAGCCTTCTGGTTTTTGGACTAAACCCTATTTACTCATGCTTTCTTCATATGTCAAATCCACCAACCCTCAAATCCTCATGCTGGCCATTTAGTAGATCAGCTTTAATTTTTAGAGTCTCCTTTAAACTGGAGAAACTCCAACTAGACATAATAGTTCAGATATGGCCTAGCAAGTCCCCAAATAGTTTAATCACATCCCTTGGTGCTCAGGATATGCTCTTGCTAATTTATCCTGGGACAGTTTGCTTTCATTGTCACAAAGGAATGTGTCAGGGTAGCGCTACAACCTTGCCTTGATCAAGAACTTATTATACCAGAGTATAGTAAGTTGCAGACAGCAGGGCAAAGAAAACAATTCCTGACTGTAATGAGACTTGATTTGGGCATGGATCAGCAGTGATGGGAGAACAATATCTGAAACCACTGGAAAGGGGCACCAAGGTATCAACATGGGCTGACTTGACTGGAAGTCTGTGACAACATCTGGCTACACCTACACAGACACATAAACACGCTCCAGGTAATAAAGATCATGAAGAAACATTTTTACAGGGACACCTGACACCATACACAAACAGGGGATGGCAGCTGGAACCATTACAGACCCCTGCTGAAACATCAGTTAGTAGGTCTCCTGCAAGAACTCCTGCTCCTGCCCAGGTGATGGACACACAGACCACTTCAAGAAGACAAGTTAAAGTGGTCTGATTGCTCTTTTCTTAACCTTACAATGTGCAAGAATCAAAAATCTTGCTAATTTGCCTTCAGGAGTTCCATTACATGAGTGAAAGAAGAGGTGTAGGCTTCTCTTCAGTGCAATTGCAATTCACTTTGCCAAAAGTAAAACTTCTCCTTAAAATGAGCCTATGTCTGCAGCAGTATCAGATATCTTACACTATACTGTCTGGCATAAGATTTTGGCTGTGAAATTAGTCACTTGGCTTCAAATATTCATAGGGCTAAATTTATTTGAAGACAAAATAATCCGGAGTGAACATAAAATACAGAACAGTATTCATGCATTAGGAAAAAACATGTTTCCTGCTTGTCCGTAGATCTTTTCTATGAATGTGGGCAAATTATTCATGGTTTTATATGGCTATTCTCCCCCATCACCCCTTGAGCTGTTTACTATACTGAAGTACTATGGAGCTGGAATTATCTTTTAACGAAAAAAAGTGATAGTGCTGCTTCAGATATTGTAGCTTGGTTCTGAAATACAAATGACAAACTGTAAATTAAGCCATACAAATCACAGGGGTCAAAAAACTCTTCCTTATTTTTAAGAACAGTATACAGAGAAACAAGCATCCAGCCAGTCTACTGCTAATGAAAAAATTATGAAGTCACTGATAATTTATGTTGCAAATGACTTCCAGAGGTCACATAGTCCAATCCTCTCTCTCTTATTGCACCACTTGACGTAAAGTGGTCTCCTGTGTTAATAAACAAGTTCCTCACCACAACCTTTAATTTTTACTCTTGCACTGAAAGCTGTATCACCTCAGAGACTTAGAAGATCTAAAAATGGACGAGGACTTAGTAGATCCCTGTGCCCAAGCCTGTATGCAATGTGGTTCCTCCAGTAGCTGTAAGTTGTTTAAGATAGTTTTCCTCTGACATCAGAAGAGGTATTTCTAACAGTGTCCCGAAAGAATTCCATTTGCAAAGATAGATTTTGTGATATTTGGTAGATTACATCCATTTTAGATTTTTGTACCAATAAATCTGCCTCCTAAATTTACCCCAATCATTTTGCACGCTAGGTATTGCTGTCCCCATGTGCAGATTGTTTCACTTATGATGTGAGAAAGATACAGCTGTGAGAACACATAAAAAGTGAAGCTTCCTAAAAGTGGAAGGATTTGTTGAAATGATAAGGATGTACCAAGTATCACCCAAGGGTAGGCTGAAAATCAAACTAAAATATATGTGAAAGATCAGGTCTCTTAATGCATGACTGGGACATTATGGTGATCGGGACAGGGTCTGAAGCAGTTTTGAAGATAAAGGGAAAAAAGCCTAAACACACTCAGAGAATCTGGTAAACAGCTCACTTGAAAGAAAATAAAAGCCAGATGCTGTCTGAAGTGTCATATTAAAAAGGCACTGACAAACTGATGTACTAAACTTTGGGCTACTCAGATTTTTCTCCAAGAAGGTTTCCTGGCATACTAGGAAGGGAGATGTGTGTCTTAAACAACATCTGCAATTTATCACAAAGAAATGCCTTTTTAGTGGTATGTTTTTTTATATAGGTCATTCATTGGATGCAACATCAGGAACCATCCTGCCAGTCTCTATCTACCTGAAATTATTTATTACCACCAAATAAATAACTTCTCTTTTTTCTAATTGAACTATATATTTAAATTACTTTTTATACTTCTTTGCTTTAGAAATAGAAATATTTATTTCTTCATTCCAGACTAGAATGCAAACCTAGCTTCCACTGTAACAGCTATTTAAAATTCATATATTTTGATGGAAAAAAATAGGTGACAGCTGTTTTTAATATTCTTTTTAAGAGCATCTATAACAACAGCTGGAGAACCACAGCAATTCTGCTAGCCAAGAGAAGTAGATTGGGTTGGTTATTTCAGTCTCATCATTTTCATCTTTGATTTTAATAAGATAATTTGAAATGGTTTATTTTGCCCAAAGAGCTTCTAATAACTCAACTAGGTATAAGTGTTCTCAATTTCTACTGAAATCAAAAGAATGTGGACATCTTCTAGAAAGTTTCAGTATTGAAGAATCCAAACCAATAATTTTTGTTTCATGTATTTACTGAGATCCTAGACTCCTTGCACAGAGGCATAGTCCAGGAGAAGAGCAAAATGAGCAAAGTAAGCAAGATCCAAGATGTAAGCAATATTGTCTTTTTCCAGCAGCAAAACAAATTTAAAATTCCATTTTATGCTAAAAAGTCAAATCAATTTAATACTGCCTTAAAAATACTTTTGTTCCAGGATACTTAAAAACCTCATTAAGAAAGTTTAGAGGAAACAAACAGACAGAAACAAACAAGCTCAGAATTTCTAAATCTGCCTGCAGTTCTTCATCGAGCAGCGTGACAGGATGTACAAGTTCAGTGCCACAACAACTCACTTCCCAATTTGTGTTAATTTAACTGCAGTCCTCTTAAGCCCCACTGCCCAGCCAATGGCAGAATGAGTCCTAAACACAACTGCATGTGGCTGTGTGGGAAAGACAGCATCTCTCCAGAGCAGCAATAAACACTGTTCAAGCTGAGTCTGCAAGGGCAGAAAAGATTAGCACAGGGGCCTACGTTCTACCAACTAGATTCCATGCTTGTGTGTACATGAACAATAGAAGGATCTTTGTCCCTGAGGAGAAGAATTTAACAAAAATGGCAAATGTATTTATTCTTTCATCTGTAATAGTAAGTATCCTGCCAATACATAAAGAGATTTTTTTCAGCACATCCATAGACAGCTGTGCTCCCACATTCAGCAACACCAGTACTTGTGCTGAATCTGTCTCTGGAAGCTCAATCCAGCCCCATGGGAAAGCTATCCAAATCATGGGTTTTAGCAGCCTGTTTCAGTTCCTCAAAACAGCATTGCAGAGAGCACAGTGCAGATGTAGGCATGAGCCTAAAGGGTTGTGAGGGACTACCCTTTCACTGCCATTGCAGAGGTAAGGGATGCCTGAGATAGGCAAGGGTGCCAGAGCAACCCCTGCCTGCACCTCAGAGGTTTTTCTGCGCTTCCAAACAATAACACCAATGTCATCAAAAGCATAATAAAATGATGTATAAGCACTGTTGTGTAATACATTAAAACTTAGTTCACTACTCTTTTTCTTCTGCACTTTGCTTTAACTCTTTTCTAGGGATCAATACCTGATCTGTGTTTTCACAGAACCTAATTAACCTTAGACCACATATGTAAAATCTTATAAGCAGTTTTAAGCAACTCCAGCAAGCTTTCAAAGAAAGTAGCTTATACTCTCCAAGTGAAACTCCTCTCTATTCCCAAAGCAAAGGAGCACATACAGTATTCAGGAGACAAATTTAAAGATGCTGTTCAGCAAGTCAGAATTTATTGCTACTACATAGGTATCCTCAAATGAAGGACTTCAGCACAAACACTTCAGGCTAGTACACCTCTCTTACCTCTGACTAGTCACATTTGAAGAGCACCTCTGGCTGGTGTTGAAAGCTTGGAACTTATTTTACAGAAAACATTCTGTGGCCACTTGAGGCCATGGAACCACTTTCCTCTGACTCCTGCATTTTACCTTCACTCTGTTACAATGTGCCACATAACAGTTAATTTTCGCTATTACGTATTTGCTTTTGCAAATTATTACAAATTGTAACTGCTTTTGTAGATATAGTGCAAATTGTAATTGCTTTGTGAACAGTATAACTAAAGTTGTGCACGAAGCAAGGCTATCACAAGACGTAAGCATTCTTGCAAAAGATGTATCACAAGATATGACTGCTCTTGCAAAATGTATAACCAAGATAGCACAGGCAGAGAGCAAGATACCATAAAAGGAAAATACCCAGTCTAAAGTGGCATCAGAAGAGCATCCCAGACTGCCTCCCTGAGGGACTCTCAGAGACTGTAGCTGTGGACTTAGCCAATGCTGTGGCAATCTGAGGCGGAGCTGTGGTAAACAGGCTCTGAGAAATGTGTGAAGTCATTTGGGGCAGTAATGCAATGCAACAGTATAAAAGAAATTGCTTGCTAAAGAATATAAAACTGCTTGCTAACAAATTGGGTGTGCCTCTGGCTGTTGCGACACACCCAGCGCTGTTACTTTTGCTTTATTGATCTGTCCCTTATTATCCCTTATTAAACTCTTACAGTTTTGAGGAGTGGGCTTAGTTTCTCACAACTCCAAAGCCTGGCCAATAACTGAGTCTTTCATACCAACAACAGCACAGAAAGTTAGCATGGCAGGTACAGTTCAACCTTGGCATCATGGGGTTTTTGAGTATGACGGGTTGTGATGGCTCTCTTTCTCCTCCATATGTCCTTCTTCCTCTAACTTAATGGAGACACAATTTGGTCTTGTTAGGGGAACTATTTCCCATTCCTAGAGGATGTCACTAGACTTTTCAAATTTCACCATAAATTGACATGAGTTTCATCTCTTTCACCACATGAGCAGAGGATGTAGGTAGGGACTCATCTATAGTCACTTCTTCCCCAGGTTGAAGCAGAAAGACAGAGCCATGGCTGGAAATCCACAGAGAGAGGCATAAAGGAGAAGGCAGAGAAGGAGGTGCAAAGGATTGACACACCAGAAAGAAGGTCCTGCTTCATAGGATGGGGCATAACAGAGCACCAGAGAACATGAGTGGTGTTCAACACCAGCCCCTGTAGATCTCAATCCTTCCAGATTTTTAGACTGAAAATCCTGTGCGAGAAGTACAAACTAACCCAGGGAATAACACAACTTTTTCCTTTATGCTGCTTTCTCCTCCTCCAGGGTAAAAAAAAAAAAAAGTCAAATATTCACAGAAGATGTTTGTGGGTTTCATGCACATGTTCAATTTTTGGCATATATATAATCCTCTATGAATAAAATGCAGCTTTGCCACACTTCACTAAGTGAATACATACCAAGTGAAATGGTAACTTATAATAACCTTCAAAACAAAACAAGAAGAGTTATCATTTTGTTTGTCGATACAGCAAGAAAGAACTGAATAACTGCATGAAGGAAAGGCTTGTTCCTTTCCCAACCAGAAGGAAGCTCTGTGCTGGGAAACAGGAATGGATATTTTATATACTCCAGCGCCATCTAGCCCAAGGAGATAAAATTTCACATTGAACAATGGCTGCTGAAGGACACTTTTTAGTGCTAAATGTTAAGTCCATAAATAATTTCTGACCGTTGATGAAACAGCTTTTGGCTCATTGTGTGACATTTTAATATTTTTTCTAACCTATAAATGCAGCTAAGTAGTATAGAAGCTCCTGTGAGAGCCATCTGCCACGGGAAATAACTGGCATATGCTATTTTCATTATTTCTCATGCAAACTGAAACTTGAGATAACCTGAAATTATGCAATAAATGAAAACCCAGGACACGTGCATTCTGTGGGTGTTTTGGCAGAAAACTAGGAAGTTAAATAATAGGAGACAGGAAAATAATAAAAAGCAAAATTCTAATAATGAAAGAAAGATCTTACCAGACTTCCCATTGTGAAAATTTGTTATAAGCAGAAAAATCTATAGTGTATTATATTATTTCTTTCCTTTTTTCTAGAAATGTCAAATGAATTTCCTCACTATTCAATATAAAGTTCAATTAACTTGTACCAGTTTGAAGTTTATCTAAATTAAATATCTGAGTATGGATACAAGTGATTTTAAATCCACTAGGGAAAATAAGAAAGGCTTCCAAAGTTCTAGAAATCTTCTTCATGAAGATGTTCAGTCTAGTCAATTCAAAATGTGATTGCAGGTCTTCTAAAATGTAAGTTTTCAAAGACTACATAGCTGATACTGTTCCACTGTTTTTCCTTCACAGTCTGTGTTCTGTAATTTTTTGAGGATTTCCAATTATAGCAAGTGAGAATTCATTTTAATATAAAGTAAGGCCATGTCGACTTTTGAAATTTATCACAGAATGAATCATCCTGTTTATTGATTACGAGAAAGCTTACATAACTGCTTTATCTTCCACTGCATATTCCTCAATTTTTCTAGGACAGACCTGTTTCTTCAAAGAGTGTACTTGAGACAGAAAATTATCAGAGGTACTTTTTTTTTTTTTTTTTTTTTTTTTTTTTTTTTTTTTTTTTTTTTTCTTCAGACATGCTTTTCCCTGCAAAGGATAACCTAAATCCAGGTATGAGACTCTTTCCATAGCAGTGTTAAAATGTGGTGCTCAGTGGGCTCTGAGAAAGCCAGCTCAGGAGTCAGAAACCATGTAGATCTACTAAAAAGGGATTTTAAAGAGTCTAATACAAGCTTTTCTTCAGGTAATTCGGAGCTATTTCAGAGGTGTTTATGAAGACACACTGTTACTCTTCAGCTGACTGATAAAAGCTTCTCCACCAAGAAAAGACAGGTGTTGCTACATGAGTCCTTGACAGTAGGCACACCCACAGGACTTTTAAATAGCATATTTCTAGTTTTTCATAATAGTACTAAAAACACACTGGTGCACAAATGACCCATCACTGTTGAAAAAGACTGGTCAGAAGGCTAAAAAACAATAAGAAGAATTCCAGCCACCAGATGAAAGACAAACATGCATCAGTTGGAGGGACAGGATTTCCTTTGTGGCCTACAAGCTCATACCAACAGAAGTCGGTGCTCATCCACAAGAGCTTGGCACAAATGGAGCTTCCCTGGACATGAATTCTGACCCAGGAACCCACTGTAGAGCAGCAGTACCATGGTGTTTCACAACTATCCAGATATATTTGTAAGCTTTTTTTCCTCAGTGCACACACAATCCTACCTGAGGACCTTTATCACACACACCTAGCCACAGGTTACTCCTCCCTTTTACTGTTGCTATCATTGCTAACCCACTTCAGTTAATTAAAAGACAATGATCAAATATACCAATAGGTATTCATTTACCTTTATTTGACAATCAGCATTTTGCCTTTTCAAGCTAGAAGATGTGTGTGGTGCACATATAGGTGTGTATGTTTGTGTTTGTACATTTACAGAGCCAACCCATAATTAAAACAAGTCCTATAAATATCATCATATAATTTGCTGTGTTGATGTGCCTTTGCTACCCTCCAGCAAAAGATAAAATTTATTATAAATCAATGTATGTGCAGCAGTTACAAGGTACAAGTTAAACTTCTTAATGATTTTTGTTATTGCTACTTACCATGTTATCAAATAATTGCAATTAAATAGGGTCATATTTTTCCATCAAAAGTTGACAATTTTAAGTACAAAGTCTTTATACCATCACTTATCAATTAGAAGAGCTGCATTCATACATAGTACTAGTGTACCATTAAATGTATAGAATGTTATGTTGGATGGAAAGGAAGGAGGAGCTCTATTTTGCATACACTCAATGTCTAATTAGGTTTCATAATTAGGCTTTTGACCCGGCTTTCAGCTGGGAGTCTGAATTAGCAATTGAATTTCTGTTGGGCAGGTGACCCCATTTGCAGTGTCACAGCCTGAGCTTGGAGAAACATTTCTTTGGGAACCCTTGGCTCACAGTTATGTGTTCTACTTGTACTCGCTACGACTCCCTGGGAGACTCAATTAGGGTAGGATCAAGTCCCTGCCTGTTTCACCAAACTCTCTCCTATAATTTCAGAGGCCTAATAAGGCAGATCATCAGAAACAAGTTTCATAATATCACTGGGGAGAGGGAGGTGATTGTAAGAGGTTTCCAGGGAGAGAAGTCTTCTACATAACTCGGTACCTAACCTGAGACTGACAGATTCTCCCTCTGGAGTCACAGAATCATAGAAGGGTTTGGCTGGAAGGGTTCTTGAAGATTATCTCGTCCCTTGCCATGGGCAGGGACACCCTCCATTAGACTAAAGTTCTTCAGAGGCATCTGCTTTGCCTACTGACCACACAAGCAGTTTAAACATTTACCTCAGGAAGACTTACTGATTAGAAATCTAAAACATATTATGAAGTGAGATACCTATGTGTGGTGGGTTTGAGTCTAGATTTGTTATCATCATATTTTAATTCATATCTGCTATAGGCTACCAGCATCTACTTTTCATCAATTTTGACATATTTACTCATTGAAAAACAGGCAGAAATAGGTGGAAAAGAGACAAAAGATAAGATGAAGCCTGAATTTAAATGACTGTCATGCATGAAAAATTGAACTTGCATTCTCAACAGAGGCATCACCTCTGAATTTTGCCCTTAGAATTTACATTTTATCATCCTCATCAAGATCTGAAAAATGTTTCCGTTTTCTTCCCTTCCAAAACAACTCTAAACCTTGCAGCATAAAATATAGTATAGCCACCCAGGCACCAAGCATAATGAAATCTAGTAACAATAACTCAAATATGTGTCTCCTTGTCTGAGTCACTTTAGAGACATCCAGAAACATAAATATATGTTTTCCCTGAAAGGTAACAGTTTTCTCCCTTTTAATCTGAAATAAAATTCTGTCCCCATCTCCCGGGGAACTAAAGGTGACAATAAGAGCTTGACAATGTTCAGGAGATGTGCTTTTCACATTAACATTGCCAACAGCTGCACCATAAATACTGGGTATACAGAAAGTACATTCAATCATTATAGGAGATGCAATTTAAAATCTGAAATTAATTCAAATAAATAAGTAAAAAGAGTTAAGGGGTCTAAGTCTCCAAAATCTAAACTGTACTGCTTTGGGGTTCCAGCTTTATTTGCAAGGGATTCTAAAATCTACTGGAGCAAAATATTCCACTTAATGTTCTTTAAACCACTTATGAAATATCAATCTTTGTTCTGGTAATCTTTCCTTTCCCTTGCCAGACGTCAAGGAGCTCATGCCAAATGTCCGTGAATTCATGGCTTATGAAGGGCAGGATTGGATGAGTGGAGGAAAATCATGCACAAAAGACAAATATATTACCCTCCTCCAACCTCCTCTCTTTTATCACCACCAACACACACTAGCACACAGAGCTGGGAGCCATTATGAGCATCTTGGAATTATTGGAGATATAGCACATGCTGTCAGACCTCTTGCATTCAACCCTGGAGGTCCTCCATTCTGATCCTGAGGATATTTGATAAAATGGCATGGAGTGCATGCTCTCTGCTAGATTTACTCTGCATATTGGAGACCCTAAAGAAGGGCTACAAGGATATTGATATCAGCCCTTGCCAAAGGCACCCTATCACTGAAATAATGCTTCTGTCCTGCTGGCACAGGAAAGAAAACACATTGAAAGTGCCCAAAAATCTGGAGGGGTGCCATGAACTGCAGTAGAGATTCAGGTCAACATTCTTTCTATCCTTACAGCTCCAGATGCTCAGTGAAAGAGTATAAGGAACACAGCAAGTATAGGATGAAAAACCTTTCAAAAAGCCAGCAATGAAAACGTTGGAGAGTCCTGAACCAGTTTGCATCCAGGACACACATTTCAGAGAGCACAGTGAGCCAGCTGTCATTCCTGAGGTAGACCTGGTGACTATTTCATGAGCAGATGGGAAATGCCATGTACTTTAGTGGACTGTTAACAAGAAAACAGCCTGAGACAACACTCAGTGAATTAATATTCACTCTCTACATTTCGTAATAGGAGTCTGATCTTTACCACAAATATTAAAACCATTTCTATCAGTTTGCCAGGCCTACACATAAGACTTTTTACTTTAGCATCCCTATTCTTGAATGTCTCATGCAAGATAATTGAGGCAATTTCCTAGTATCTCCTTTTAACAAAACTAGTTCCATTAAAAAGTGAAGATAAAGATGCGAGGAACAGAGGAATGTATGGAAACTGCTATAAAATATAACTGACTGATTTCTAGTTTCTTTAATAGACTGATCTAACATGTCTATCTAATATGTCTATGTCTAACACCAGCCACATTAAAAAAAATGCGTTGTCAAAGCTTAGCCCATTTTATAAGTCATAAATTTCAAGAATGACAAGTTTCCCACACACATCTTCTAGGCTGTCCTTATCAATAACTACCATGGGAAGTTCAAAAAAAGGAGTACAAGAACCAGGTGAAATACAGAACAACAATTTCCAGCCTCCTGCAGTCCCACAGCACCAGGAAAATCTATCCTGCAGTCATCGCTCCGTTCTCTTCACTCTTAAGTATCATTAAGTTACATATTTACAAATATAGAACAAGCCCTGTATCTTCAAAAACAAGCCACAGATTTTAAAAGTCACCCTGATGATTCTCCTGGGTCACTGAAAACATGGATAAGGATTAAAGCAGAATGAAAACATATTACAAATTGCCTCTGAAAGCAGTCCTTGGAAAAGTGCATTTGCAAATAAAAGCAAAGTGTGAGGAATTTCTAATTTCCTATCTCCCATTCAGTGTTCTCTCTTATTGAAACTGGTGCATCCAAACACACATTCTGCCTCTACCATCTGACATTCTCTTTCAGTCTCCCCGTGCAACAGATAGGAATGTTCTTTTGATTTATTTTGCCCTTCAGATCCTATTACTAAGTAGTTTCTGAAGTCCCTTCTTTCCTGTATATAGAAATGTCTCTTTTATCCAAAAAATATACATTTTTTCAGTGACACCCTACTTCTCTGTAGGACTGTCATGGTTTAATCCCAACCTGCAACTCATACCCCCACAGAAGCTTCCTCATTTACCTCTGGGTGGGATGGGGGTGACAATCAGAAGGGTAAATGTGAGAAAATCCACTGATTGAGATAGAAGGAGTTTAATAGGTCATGCAGAACCTATGCACACAAGCAAAGCAAAACAAGGAATTAATTCACCCCTTCCCATGGACCAGCAGGTGTGCAGCCATCCCCAGGAGAGGACGCCCCTTCACGTGTCACAGTGACTGGGCAAGACAAATCCCCTCACTTGGAACATCCCCTCTTCCTTCTTCTTCCCCTCAGCTTTACCTGCTGAGCATGACACTACATGGCCTGGGATGTCCCTGGGGTCAGTTGGGGTCAGCTGTCTCAGCTGTGTCCACCCCCAGCTTCTTGTCCACCCCAAGTCTCTTCAGTGGTGGGGTGAAGAACAGAAAAGGTCTTGACTCTGTGGAAGTCTGCCCAGCAATAATGAAAACATCCCTGTGTTATCAGCACTGTTTTCAGCACAAATCCCAAACAGCCCCATAGCAGCTACTATGAAGAAAATTGTCTGCTTCAGACAAAACCAGCACTTTTCACAATATTTTCTACTTCTTAAGCAATTCTAAATGAATGAAATGAAAAACAGGCATATATAAGAAATTTAGGGTGTTTTCAACATAGCATACATGCTATTGCATTGTAAATGGCCATTTTATGAAATGATACAGTCCTATTTGATTTTGGTTGCAGCTAAAAGTAAAATAAAGCCATTTCCTGGTTGATTTCAGTTGGAATTGGAGATAGTTTTTCAATATGACCCTCAGCAGTGCTCAAAAAAGTAGGAGAAAGAGGCAGATAGGGCACTGAATGAAATAAATGGATCCAATCTGAACTCAGCTACTTCAT
Source organism: Acrocephalus scirpaceus scirpaceus (assembly GCA_910950805.1). Classification (NCBI taxonomy): domain Eukaryota; kingdom Metazoa; phylum Chordata; class Aves; order Passeriformes; family Sylviidae; genus Acrocephalus; species Acrocephalus scirpaceus. The sequence continues at coordinate 106,243,086 of OU383775.1, read as the reverse complement.
AAGTTGATATCACAGTGGAAAGGCAATGCACAACCAGAAACCTCAGCCATAAGAAACTTAATGATGGATGAAAATGAAAAATGTCAGGATGCCTATTTATCTATGAGAATTAGAATCCTTTAAACAAGTTATGAATGAAAGACATGTAGCTAAACTGGATTTTAAGCCAATTAGAAATGAATGAAAAATCTAATTTAAATGGACATCATATTTCACTAATATTAGAAAAACAATACTTTCTACATTTATTGGAGATGATAAATTTATTGTGACACCTGGACAGGACAGCTATTTTATACTAAAAGACAGTTTCCTCTGCTTAGCATAGTCAAACCCAACATTCAGTTTTGAATTTTATTTCCTGTTGGTGGATCACTCATAATTTTAAATTGTTCTTATTACATTCAACTATAATGGATGGATTAAAACAAAATTTTATTGGCATAATCAACAAAAATAGTTTGGACTTTGCTGCACCATTATATCTAGTACAATTCTGTCTGATAATCAAAAAAAGAAACTGTAAACCTGTGTAATGCATGTTAGCAATAAGGTGCTGGACTCCTCCACACCTCTGAGAAATTACATATCATTATATTTTGGCTATGTAATTGAGTTCAGATCTGGACTGGTACATCTAATTTACATGTTTTGGATATCAGTTGGCCATTATATTGTGCCAATCTTAAAGAGTTACATTGCCATGTCCTCTAAAAAGCATCAGGTGAGACAAAATTCAGGTTATGAACTCCTTTTTCTCCATTCCTACACATATTCATGAAGAGCACAGTAGAGAGACGTAAAAGAACCTGTGAAGTCAAAGACTGTCACCTCCTGGCCTGCCACAGAGATGGCTGTCCTCTTCAAGGACCAGCAAGAAGATTCATGGGGACAAAATGCACACATTTTTGAACGAGGAGGTAAGGAAATCTTTAGGGCTTTATACTGCAGCCACTACACACAACAGCAAAGAAATAAGTCCTTAAAGCTTTGCTGATCCAAAGGTTGGAGTTCAGTGCAGAACATCAAATAGAGAGGTAAGAGGCAGCCTTCTCTCTTTGTCTCTCTGCAGGTGGACCACTTATGGGAGGTATTCCACAAGCAGCAGCAACATCTGATTGTAGAGACATACTTTCCTATTATAGTGATGGAACAAGGGGAAAGTTTTTAAACTTAAAGAGGAAAGGTTTAGATTGATGTTAGGAAGACAAACAGGTACTGGTGAGCCACTGGAACAGGTTTCTCAGGGAAGATGAGGATGCCCCATTCCTGGAACTGCTCAAGGCCAGGTTGGATGGGGCTTTGAGCAGCCTGGTGTAGGGAAAGGTGTCCCTGCCTATGGCATGGGTTTGAAACAAGATGATCTTTAAGGTCCCTTTCAACTCAACCCTTTACATGATCACCTAATGCTATTCAAACTTAGGATATTATGGGTGTTTCTGTGACAAAAATGAGAGCAGAGAAACGTCCTTCTGCATCAGAACTGACACACTGCTTTCCTTGGAAGCTGTTATTGTACATTAAAAGCAAAAATGATGCCAGTAATGATATTTCTGATCCACAATTAAAAAGGTTTTTAGAATTGCTGGGGCTTATGGTATAACATTACACTGAATTGTTTTAAGGTCAAGCAGAAACTGTAAAATTTATTAATTGGATCTGACTGTGGTTTTGGTTTTTTCCTAAAAGCTATTATAATAAACAATCTGTCTTTACTCCATTGGCTCTGATAAGATAAATTTTAATGGATACAAACCAACCCATGCTATGCTATCCTCATTATCTACAATAGCACTTAACAGAAGAACAGGTGAATCTGTTTGGGAGTAAATAGGAAAATAATATTTTTCTTTCACATACGAATTCCAAAGCATAGTCATTAAACAAAATTAATTCTTTTTGTTTGAACAGTTAATGCTGTCACCCACAGGAAAATTTCATATTTCTATTCCTCAGTCACTATCGTTTCCTCAGAAAATTAAAAAGTATGCATTTTCGTTCTGAAATGAAATACAAAAGTAAAACCTTGCAAGAATACTGTCATTTGAGCAACTGTGTAAAAATTGCTTTTGCCATTCATAACATAAGCTTACTTTAGAACTGAATGGAAATCTTCAATAGGAATGACAAAATGTTTTACTTTCATTCCAAATATGTAGCTCTTCACTATTGTCAATTTGCTAGCATGGCACTTCCTTGTTTTCTACTGAGGACTTCTAACCCTGCACTAGGAGCACTTTCCTGGAATAATTACTAAGACTTCTAGTCCTTGAAGTCTATGGGAGTTCTAGTCTATGGGAGTTCAAAAGAAAATAGAAAAAAAGAAAATAGAAAAAAAAAATTCTAAAAATACTGAAAATCTCCCAGAAAGTTCTTATTATCTAAAAGTTAGGCATTGTTCCCCTACTTCACTTTTTTGGAATGATGTTGAATGAACAGATGTTCCATATACAGTCTCTTAACAAGCCAGATATTGATAACTTCTAAAAAGATCTTTGAAAGTTTGTTATGCAGCTTTCATTACCAGCATCCAAGTCTCACAGTGCTCAGTAGTTTGTTCCCTACAGGAGAGATTAAGCAGGGCTGGTCTGCGGGACATGGACAATTGCTGGACATCCAGACTAGAGAGCACAGTCAGGGGGTAAGAGGGTGCAAGAGGAGGAAAGGACAAGCCAAAATCCAGCTTTTATTGATGGCCTTCAAAACCACAATGCTGCTTTAGTCAAACAGTACAGAAAATTGCATGACCCACTCGTGGGTCTCTGTGAACATAACAGAAGGAAGGAAACAGTCCAAGGGCAGAGCAACAAGGATCCTCACAACAGCAAAAGGTGACATTTTTCAATTATTCAGGTTCCTATCAATGTTTGAAAACAAAAGAAAACAAAATTAAAGAATCAAGAGACATGGAGAAAAAACCAAAAAGTTTGGGAGATCTGCAGAAGGTCCTCTGATGAGTTACCCAGATTCACGCTTGGTGCTCTGCCACCTGCCACAGGTTGGTTGTTCACAACTTCTGAAAAAAATCCCTCTAATTGCTGTCAAGTGCAGGACCACAATAAATGTTTAGAAGAACTTGGGGCATTCAGTTGATGTGAAATTTCCTTGTAGAGAACTTCATTGTCTACGAGTGCAAACTCACAGACTGGAACACGTAGAAGCTCTTGCAATGTCTTGCAAGTGGAAGGTTAACTCATGGTTGGATAAAGCAGGACGCACTCTCTGTGATTCCATGATTGGCAGTTGGAGACAACAACAGTAACATCTCCACTCCTTAACCTCTTTACTAATTTGAAACTGCTCTAGAATCACAGTTGTGAGACAGGAAAAAGGCTGCAGAAAAATGGATCTCCAGTTATCGTTCTTGAGCAGCACTGGAGTTACATTACTATTGAGCTGTTTTTCTAACCTCATCAGGAGTTTTAAACCATTCCCCTGATCACCAATTCTGTTGCACTGAGCACTGCAGAATACACTTAGCATATGCAAGGCTAATTAAAACAAAATTCTAATTAGTATCTTTCGGGTTTTGAATCCATACAGCATCATATATTGAGAATTATTTTTTTAAAAAATTAATTATGCATTGGTATTTGTCTCAGGTTATCACCAGACAATCTATGCAAAATATGATATCTGGTTAAAGATAGGTCACCTATTAATTAAGAACACTGTGACCAAACTAATGGATGGAGGTCTTAGTAACTCATAATAACAGCATTAATGAGAGGCATGACTTGCATTTAAAAATAAAATGTATTAATGTGTACTTTGAAAAAATAATGGTATTAGAGAAGCATTCTTTTACTCTCATCAAGCCTGAGCCTTGTCATAAACACAGGTTATCTCTTTTTAGGACAACATATTACTAGCTACATTCTTTTCTTGATGAAGAAAGACCTACATTCTCAGCCTAGCACCTTTTGAGGAGGGAACATGACCTGCTTTATTGCTCAAGTTCTATCACTTATGTTTATTTGTAGTAGATGGGACAGAAGTATTTAAAAAGCAGTGAGTGCTGTTCACATTCTTCAATGTTGAAGTTCAGAATGATGTCAATGCAATCAGCATTCTTAATTATGTCCTTGAAATGCAAGAAGTTTGCAAATCACTTAGATGTTAAAAACAAAAGAAGAAAGGGAAAAAGATGGCAATGGGTCATTTGAAATAAGAATGCATTCCTTAGATATAAACCCTAATTTACAAAAGGTCTTGATTACAGCTGCCTTAGCAAGACCTTGCTTAAACAGAGAAATGATTTATGTGTGGCATGACCTTGACAAAGCTACTCCTTCTGCAAGGAGAAAATTGAAAATTAGTATCTGGCAATGACATATTAGTGCTAAAACTCAGATCTGTGTATTTGGGATCCTGTCATTGTTCTTTTTTCTTTTTTTTTTTTCCTGGGGAAAGGAGAAAATGTCTCCTGAGTTTCATTCATCTAAGATTCAAATCTCTCAAGTACAGAGCAGCACTGGAAGCTGCTGAGCACAGTGAATTTTTCCCACCATCACCACAACCATTCCCTTTGGGAGATGAAGATTTGGCTCTTCTTCCTGCAGAATCACATCTTTAATAATAAGTTACTTGATCCAGCTCCTCATGAAGTCAAGGGAAAACTTTCTCGTGATTTCAGTAGGACTGTATTGAGCTCTCAGTACATTTAGTAGGAGTTTTCACCACATAAATAATGTGGGGTTTGCCATTGTATTAATTTTTTATCTTTTGTGTTGCCAGATATTTCAAACTGAAGAATTCTCTTAGCTGTTGCTGAAGCCGGTGGGATTCACAGGAGGTGCTAAGCTGAAAGTTCAACACCCCATCTGTACCCTGCCTTTTGCAGCAGCCATAAAAATTTGCTAGGAGCCTGGATTATGACAGTTTTGTGCAAGCAGATATGCTTAATGACTCTTTTAGCTAATCTGTACAATTGCCTCAGTACACAGGACCTGGTTCTTAAAAATACTTGCCAGAGTGCACAGCAAATACCTTTAAAGTTAAAAATCTCTAATTAAATACATGAAACAGGGCTTTGGGGAAACAAAAAGCCCAGCATACAATTAGCATCCTCTGAAGTCTGAGTTAGAACAAGATCATCATATTCTACCCCAAGGTAGCTCACATATTTCTACCATTTTACACATCTCATAACAATAGACCAACTGAGTGAGAAATAGAGTAACAGTGGCCAAATCACAGATAAAACTCCAGGAGAATTTATGACAGATTGCAACATAATTCCACCCTTTTGTTTATTTGTTTGTTTGCATTTTGGTTGCCTGATACTTTCACAGATCCATTTTTAATGCAAAAATTTATTATTTGTTCCTTTAATTGTTTCATAAAATATTTACCATGGTCTGTTTAAATAAAGGAATGACATCATGCATAAAAAATGAAAAATAATGTGCCTGTAATAAGCTAGAGGTTACATTTAATGAAACAATGCCCATAAATGAAATTTTACTGTGAGTGCTGATGATGCTCATTTCAGATGAATGCACTTTGTATTTATTAGTTTTAAGCGTGTTCATCCTTGGCTTCTGTAATCAGAATTACAATATCCACTCAGATGAGAAAAGTAATTAAATCATTAAGACATATTTTCTTAGGGCTGGGTGATCCTGCGGATATGCAACAGTTGGCTGTCTCCTGCCCTACGTCCTTACTGCAATAGATTAATTGTTTTCTCATTATTTTCCAGAGAGTATCTATCCTCACAGCAATAAGCAGATACAGTCTGAGAAAAGGCCAAGTGCCCCACACTCACTTCAGTAGCATGTGAGTCTATCTTTGGGCTACCAGCACAAAAGGCTGGAGATTCTTTATATGAATACCTAGAGAGAGTGACTTGCCACAGCACACTTGAGGCAAGACTCAAGAATGGCTTTTGGACAATGTCATGGTTTTGTAAACATTTGACTCTGACTACATTTGTTTAACCTATACTCTGTGGCATCAGATGCAAAGTTGTACATATAGAATTCACTTCACAAGCACAATTTCAGTAGAACAACTCCACAGAAAGGTAAATTATGAAGTCTGCATTCATATATTCAAGTACTCTTCCTTAATGTGTTGCATTTTTCCAGCACATGTTATGGAAAAGTTCAGGAGATTCACAGTCATTTAAGGTTTACACAAGCACCATAAATGATTTTAGGGCCTTTTATCCAGGAAGTGCCATGCCAATTAAGAATATTATCATGTGTCCCCTCACAGCATCAGCCCTGTTCCACAACAGCAGAAAGTTTCAATCCTTTTTTTAAGTATGTTAATAGTGAAAGGAAAACAATTGAACAGATTCCTGTAAAGATGGTCATCTTAATAACACGGATGGAAAAAAGGTGGAGGCATTCAAAGTATTTTTTGCCTCAGTTTTTAATAATACTGACAGATCTTGGGCTGCCCAGTCTCCTGAGGTGAAGGACCATGAGTGAAGAAAAGAGAATTTTCCATTTGTGGACACTGAAATTGTACACCATAATCATAATTCTTCCAGTGAAGACTTACTTCTATGGAAAAACCTATCAGATTTATAATACTGATGTGCTTTAACCTTTACTATTCTCATGACCATGGAGCGCAAAACAAAAAGAAAAAAAGAAAAAATGTTGGTTTAATGATATTAAGGTGCTAAAAGCAATATTAATGCAGATAGCATGTATATTGTGTAGTTTTTTGTTCTAAGTGCTGTGCTGGAAACTGTTTTCCTGTGCCACAGAATATTTCCACATGTTTAAATATTCCAACTGCAGGACAAGATAAAATTATTTGGGGAAGGGAGGGGAGAGAGAAAAGACTGGCAGACACGCACTCAAGCCAGACAGTAAGACCATTGACTGGGGCTTGAACTTAGATGAACGTGCTACTGTCCACACCAGGAGCTTGAACAAAGCATAATGAAGACTTGGAAGTGCATGTTCTTCAGTTTCTGACCTATTGGCTCTTCTGTGCAGGGTCTCCTTTTAAAGAGAGGCTCCCTTCTGAGCCTAAGAAGCCATTTTCTGATAAAAGAGTAATCAAAATTTAATTTGATTCCCAAAACAGCTCTACTTGCTATGTTTTGTCACTAAAAGCAGTAAAAATCTACCATACTTGACTGGAAAAACAGGAAATTGGAACAGTTTTTTAGAAACTTTCTTTTGTATTGTATTTTAACATTTCAGTGGCAGGGAATTTAAAAGTTAATGGCAGCAGATTACCAAGTATTTTGTTCCCCTGCTAAGAAAAAGAAAAGCAAGGGGAAGAGCCCTTGCATAATAAGTTGATTTTTAAATGTTCGTTTGACTTTGAAGTTCTTCTTTCAATGAGTTGAATGTTAGTGAGTAAATTTACATTTTCTGTGAGCTTTGTGTTAAACTAGGCAAGCAAAAAATGCCTTTTCAATCATGTATGACTCTATTTTTATTTTTCCCTCAAACTAAGAATACCACTGATTCTTTCTATAAAAGAATCTATGTGTGAAGATCTGAGTTTCAAGCTTTGAACATTTTGCTGCCTTTCTGTCCCAAATCTTTTTAAATGTAGACATATATACTTTTAAACAATGGGAAAAGTGTTCTTTCAACACAAACCTGTAAGTCGAAAACAGCTGAAGGAATTGCATTTCAAGAATTGTATCAGCTGCACAAATATACTATTTTCTCAGGTTCATACCAGCATGAAAAATGGCAAGCTCCTAAATGAGTGTTTCAGAAAGATATCTCATATTTTTAGCCACTCAATTACTACATCTATGACCAGTGGCTTCTATTAAAGAACAAGAGTAAGATGCTGGCCAAAATAATTGCATTAGAGAATACGCCATACTTTTAGTCATCATTTTGACATCTGATAGATACAAGGCATTGATTTGACAGTGAAACTATAAATTCAGACCATTAGAATTTCATTTCTGACATTAAAACAAGAAAACAACATTGTTATGGGGACGGAATAAGTCCATTGATCAATATGCACCAAAAAGATGATCTTCCAGAGAGAAAAATAAGTTAAAACCAATTTTACTACAATATCTTTATGTTACTTTGTCCATCTTAGCTCATGTTTAAATCTGTTAATGTGGATTTACCTAAAAGCTTTTGTAACTTGCAAGCAGTTTCTCTCTGAGGTTTTAAAAACTGCTAACTAAATACCACCTTTTGGGGTGGCATAGATATAACTAACCTCTGTTGATAATTTTGGAATTTGACAAAAATATTTTTACATTTTGTGAGGGAGTTAATGATTTATATTGTGATGACAAAGAGTTTTAAGATTGGTCACTATTTTAAATGCTATGAAACTCCTCATGATTCACCACAGTGAAAATTCTTTATGATCTTTTTCCATATTTTTGATCTGCTGTGATGAAGCTGTTACCTTTGCAAGGCAAGAAAACTACAAGAACAAAGGAACACACAACTGGAGTATCTACAAAGGGTGAGCTACACAAATGTGGTGGCAAAAAACAATGAAATAAAGATGTCTAAAGGGTTAAAAAGGGGAGAGAACACAAGAGAAACTGCATGTTGTTGGAGGCTTGCACAATAACAAATATAATAAACCAAGAAAATCTAATTGTGATTTGGAAAATAAACCTGCATCCATGTCCATCCCTTAGTGTGACAGCGGAATTCTAAGAGTGACAGCTGTGACTGCCGTAATAATAAATAAAGCACTTTTGAAACAGGTATTTGGAAAAAAATTCTAATAGCTTTCCTTCAAGAAAAACCAAAATGATGACTCCCTAGATTCCACTCTGGAAGATTCCTGGCCATTTCCCTTTCTCCCAATTGATAAAATGTTTCCATGGCCATAGTTGGAAAGCTGAAAAATTCCACTGAAGTTTTCTAAAATGGAATTTCCCACAAGTTCTTAATTGCAAAAAGTGTGAACTTGCCTTTTTGTTTTGATTAGGGGTTCCTTTTTATAAAAAAAAAAAAAAAAAAAAAAAGGGAAATAATTTCCATTTTCTGATCAATCCTAATAAGAAGCATCCTGTGGCTTAAAAAAAAGAAGCATTTCATTTCTCATTAGTCTCTACAACATGAAAATGTGCATTCTGTATCATTCTTGGATCCTTCTACTAATAAAAGTCCAGACAGAGACACAGGAAAACTGAAAATGCTGATACCTTAACTGAAGGAGAAAGCACTGTATTTGGTGTGAAAATAACATTTTATATGAGTGGTAGGAGTTTCTTCACAGTTTTGCTGAGGGTCTTTTGTAAGGCTATACTTATACAGCTATGTCAAGATTTCCCATATATATAATCTGAACTGCATCCATATATACATGACAGGTAACACAAGACCTTAATATTTCTCTTTAAATTTTAAAGGGAAACATTACATTCATAGTGAAGAAGCAATAACTGAAATAATTTGCTCAGCAAATTATTAATTCAGTAAGTTCTGTCTTTATGCTCATGAATGAAGTGGTCAGAAAGATTAAAGATGACCATATTCATACTTGCTCAATAAAACAGTTGAATGACACCAAGCTCTAATAACTCTGTTTGAATTCTTTTATTTGCAATTTGGTAACATTTTGGTACAGGAAAAATAGAAAGAATTCTTCAGAACTTCAGAAGTAGACCACCTGAAAATTTAGAGAAATTTCTTCCAAAGGCTGTTTGATCTGTACGTAATTGCAATGGTTGGCTGTATCAGCTTGAAAACTGACTTCACTAGTGCACATTCATGAATAGTTATCCATATCAGGCAATAAATACCATTACTGCTCCCTGACTATGTGACCTAATTGTGCTAAACTATTTTCCATATTAGCAAAAATACAGCATAAATTAAATAAACCTTTTGTGAGGGTATACATTTCACCAGCTCCAAAGAAAGTTTTACTTGTACAAATGTTCCAAGACAATAATGGGAGAACATGCTGAACTGAAATCTATCTGGACAATTTTTCAGCACCAAATTTCCATACTACCCAGTCATCCCTGTTAGTTTATGGTGCACAGTGTCTGACAACTGAAAAAAATGTAAATTGCTCTATACTTGTTATGAACACTCCTCCAGATTTTGTTCAAAAGCTGTAACAGACTGGGCTGCTCAGCATAATTTTTTGAAGCATTTGCAAAGCTGGTATGAGATCCTGCCCTCTTTCCATATGTATACCCCTCATTTGATTTCCATGGCAGAAATGCCCATTTAGCTACATGAAGAAAGTAATTTAAACTCAACTCCATTCCCCTCATCTCTATTTTTGTCCCATTATACATACACACTACACAGAAATTTTCAGTCTTGGTTATTATTTATGGAGAGCTTTCAGGATTACCTTTTACAGCTGATTTATAAAAGTAATCACCTGCCTCAGACCAAAATGTAGCACTTGAACTTAAAATGCTGCTTCTGATTTGAAAGATGTCATCTGCTTGAATAAAATCCTTCACTTGACGCACAGAAAATCTTTTTGAGATAGAAAAAAGTTCCAAAATTAATTTAAAATTCAGAATATTTCTTTTATTGAGACCACTTAAAATATGTACACAGTTTGCATTGAATAAATATGCATATCTTTTAATTAATTTTATAGTGAGATATGTGCATTGTAAAAACATATATGCACATATTATTCCATTAGCTGTCATTTGAAGCAGTAATACTCAGGGTTCAAGGTAGATACTGTTCTTCAAGTGCATGCTTATGAGAAAACGAGATTCCACTGCAAAGAGAAGCATTACACTATGCAAAATTGATCCAAGCAATGTAAAAAACATGCTTGAAATCTGTCTCTGAGATATCAAGGGCAGATTTCCGACCTTGCACAGAGTTCTGCTCTGATGCTCTCTGCTCTACACTGCCCCTGGCAGAACAGTAAACTGCCTGCCTGGGAGAAGGGACAAAGCATGCCATCTCTGAAACGCAATTTTTGATCTTCACTCCCAGCTTTTAAGATGGTACCTTCCCCTGCTAAACTTCTGGGAGTGTTCCAATGGCCACACCTTAATTTTTACTTCATTCTTGTCTGCTGCTTTGGAATCTGAAGAATCATCCAAATGGTAGAAACAACCCTTTTGTCGTAAATCAAACAGGCAGTTCCACTGTACAAGTTTTACATGTGGCTTATTTTTCTTCTCTATAGACAAGTCTGCATTTATTATATAACAGAAGGTGGTATTCTAGATTGTTTGCAGGATATAGACACAAGGGTTTAGTTTTTAGCACACTTCATAAGTATTTTGCATAGACAGATGAAGATGCACAACACAATGTAAGCAAAAGCAACATTTCATGCCTTCAATCCATAATTAGGCTTAGCTCTTAACAAGTCACATTCTAATTCCCACCAAGCAAGTATGAAGAGGGCATCTGATCTCAAATACCTTATTCATGCAAAGAATAGGTTCAGCTAAAGTGCAACAATGAATAAAATATGGGAAACGTATTTCTGAAAGGTTATTTTACTGTGTCACCAAGTTAATTCTGGCACAAGATGACTCAAACCATCTGCAGCTTGAACAAGAAGAATTAAACATTTTGACAGGCCTGAAACCTCATACTTTGATTTTCCATTTTTTAAATCCCAGTTTAATTTCATCTCACTCTTCCCTTTTTTTTCCCCCCCTAATGCTCTCCTTGCCATTATCTCTCCATTAAATCCAAGTGCTGGAAACCCCCCACTGTGTGACACTTTCAACCAAAGGTTGCTCAGGTTGAAATTAAGTACATGGTAGTCATTCACAGTCTTGCTCAGAACTCAGGCTCCAGAACTTTTTGCAAGGCTGACTTAGAGCAACCTTAACATATTACCCATGTTTTGTGTGGGTTTGAAATGCAAATGTTTACTTTCTACTGTAACATAAACATGATTTGTTATGCGGGGCACTGACACTTCTTATCATACCTCTAAGAAATGGTATAACTGCTGCTCTTAAACACATTTCTTAACACCAGGATGCTTGAAATTTATACTTTGGATAACAACAATGTACTACAGTGAATGCATAAATCAATATGCACTGATCCTCACTTGAAAATTTAGGCTATAATTCAGGGAAAAAATCTGCGCCACATTCTTCTGTTTAAGAAAGCATTTCTATATCGTCCTCTACGAGGATGGAATTCCTAATGCACTTATAATGTTAGAGTGCATCACTGCATCCCATCCTTACGGGTTTTTTTCTTTCTTTGTCCCTTTTCCTTGCCATCTGCCTTTCAGTGTTAATTACATTTATCTGTCTAAAATTTTGCCACATGCTGCCATTTTTATTGAGCCAAATGATACAGTGCACATGCATTTTACTGGCAAATTTATGGCTAGAGGGGCCTCTTTTTTTTTTTTTTTTCTGTCCTTTATGGAGAGGAACAGTTCTAGTTTTAATGCTTTGGCACACGAGCTTTAATAGCATCCATGCATCTGCTCCTGAGCTCCTCACTTAAGCTCCCTGTGTACCATCCAAGACAGAAGCTATAATGCAGAGAGAACATTTCTCACCACTCCATTTTCACACTCGCTTCTCAATCCTTTTCATTACTGCTGATCACATAGTTCTAAAACCTGACAGTTAACTGAAGATGCACAAAAGGCTTCTCCATCAACAAAAAGGCCCAAGCTCTCAAAACAGTGAGATGAAGCTCAGATCCCAGACACCGTCCCACCCAAAATTCATGTCTGCTTTAGGAGGCTTAGTCTTTCCTACTGTTGAGTTTCCGGGCTCTGCATGTGTGAAATTATTTCTTTATGCTACTCTAATTCCAACCTTTAAATGCCAACATTATAAATATGGAGGGAAAATAGGAACAAGCTTAGTCAAACATTTATGGGCAAACAATTTTATTTTTCCATTAAAATCTGAATTACATTATTCTAAGGTTTATTTGGGGGTTTATTATTTTCGTGATTGTTGCTTAATTTGTAGCTGATAGATCCAAAATGCTTTTCCAAATTGGATGCAATTTGTGCACTAAATAAAAAGGCAGCGAACAGTTTTAAGAATATTTCTTAAATGTATACACCAATCCAATAATAAGTTTTAAGGAATAAAGCCATTAAGATTTTGTAATGTCAACCAATTCTTTTTTTTTTTGTAAACTATTATATACTTCTGTTTGAATTTAATCACTTGCTAAGCAGCTAAATAATTATTTCAAGCTAATGAGAATTAGTTTTGAAGTTGTTAGTATTAATGAGAAATCACCACATCCATATTAGTATTGCATAGTACTAAATATTTGATACCTCAGTTCACATTACTGCTTGGAGGATACTAACAGCAAACAAAATTATTAGTTTCATTTTGTCAGATATAGCACAAGATCTTACTGTTTTAAAAGCAAGTATTTTGAAATGAAAATAAAACTATACTTCATTATGACAACAATAAAAAAAAAAACTAACCAAACCAGCCTCCAGATTTAGAAACACAATGATGTATACTTGTTTTAAGCCATTAAGAGAAGGAAGGACAGAATCATAAGAATTCAATGGCAATCTGGAGCACTCAATACTTCCTAGGAGATTTTCAGCTCCATTTAGGCATAAGCTCTAGAGAAATTGTGTCTTTCTTTCATGCAAGATCTGCCCTATTCTCTTCCAAGGAAGGGAATGCATTTTTTGCACCTTTCAAGATTGAGTTCATCTTTCCTGTTCATTGGAATTTTAAATCACTTTCCATTTTGTTGTTTTTGTGAAGTATTTGTTGGGGTCAAACAGTTTTTTCCATTAAGCTAACAAGAGTGATTAGATTGCATTTCTCAGGCTGCCAACAATTTCATAAATATTATAACATTTATAATTCTAGAATCATAAAATTCTGGAAAACATGAATGTGAATGTTTCTGGTGCAAACAGTGTTAGAAGGACAGCACGGGAACGCAAACAGTGAGCTAAGTTCTCATCTGTTTATAAATCACCAAAATTCTCACTGCAAAAGAAATCTGCTGATTTACGGCAGGTGAGAATATCTGTAAAATGAATGTAATTACCTTTTGCTAACATTATAATTTTTCTTTTAATGTTTTATGACTTAATGATAAACACACTCTCATCTCTTTCTATGCAATCTGTAGTAGTTTACCCCTCAATAACAAATGACTCTCAATATACAGCCTAATGATATTAAGAACTTTTTTCCTTGTGATCCAGACAACATGCCTGGGAGTAGTAATCTTGCAGGTTTTGTAACTTTCTGAGGTTCAGCTTATTCACTTCTGTGTTCCTCATATCTTATGAATGTACCGTGCTAACTGTCTTTGGCAATCCTAGACAAGCTTCTCAGGGCAGAATTTTCCAGGCAGGGTAGTTTTTACTTCCTTTTCAGTTTAGTTGTGGTTCTGGGCTAACTCTGGCCAGCAGCTGAGCACCACACAGCCACACGCTCATTCCCCCGCAGCAGGATGTGGGAGAGAATCACAAGAGTAAAAGTGAGAAAAATTGTGGGTTGAGATAAACATGGTTCAATGGGAAAAGTTAAAAATAAAGGCAAAAAGAAGCAAAGAAAAACAAAACCAAGGAAAAAAAAGCTGTGCTAAAACCCCAATCTCCCTCCTCCAGCAGAACAATGCCAGCCAGTTCCCACACAATAAGCAGCCTAGACAAAATCCCCCCACTATGCTTTTACTGCTGAGCATGATGTCATATGGTGTTTGGTCAGCTGGGATCAGTTTTCCTGACTGTGTCTCCTCCCATGTTCTTGTGCACCCTGAGCTTCCTCACTGGAGGAGCAGAGTCAGAAGCAGAAAATGCCTTGATGCTGCTCACTAATAACTAAAACTGTGTCATCAGCATTGTTTCTATCAGAAATCAGAAACATAGCACTATACAAGCTACAATGAGGAAAATTAACTAAATTCCAGCCAAAAACAGAACAGTGGTACAATCTCTGGTTAGCATGGCTTTCTCTACTTTCCCTGAAAAACTATTTCATGGTCTGTTCAAACTCATTGTAAGGATGTTCCCCTTTGCTCTACTTTTTCACCAGTAATTCTATCACCTTTTCAAAAAAAAAAATTCTTTAAATTCTGAATGTCTTTCCAAGATTCAGTCTATCACCCCTACTCCCACATAACCTAAATTTTATGCAGTTGGTACTTTTATCTGCAATCACACTTCCTGTGGCCCCACATCTATTTTGTTTCTTTTGACAGAAACACTTTCCACTTTGATATTCTTGGTGAAGATGAACTTGTCATTACACCTGACCTGGTCATGTTTTCTACAGCACTCTCAGCTACCCAGTCATTTTACACCTACATGCTGCTATGGGTAGGTACTCTGTGATTTATCTAAGAGAAACTCTGTCTCCTACCTTTCTAGGACAGGATGCTATGGTGCTATGATATTAATGAACCAACCCATGACAATCCTCTCCATGCCCACACTAAAAATGCTCCCTTGCTCTCCAGAACGTTTAAATTGCCA
This sequence comes from Acrocephalus scirpaceus scirpaceus, assembly GCA_910950805.1. Lineage (NCBI taxonomy): Eukaryota > Metazoa > Chordata > Aves > Passeriformes > Sylviidae > Acrocephalus > Acrocephalus scirpaceus. Next base: position 106,227,717 of record OU383775.1, on the reverse strand, counting down.
GCAAGGAATTCTCCATGGCACAAGTTCACTCCTAGACCATGCCTAGGAGTAGCCTGGAAGAGCACTGCTTAGCTCAGGCGAGAGGCATGCAAGAATCCTTGTCCCATACAATAGCACAGACAGCCAAATTACAATATCTGGTCCCTTGATCTTGGTTTGTTCAAGACCTTGGACAGACTAACCATAAATCCCAGAGTTCAAAATTATTTCTTCAGACTGAAATGGTATCTCCTCGTTTCTGCTGCCAGGGGTCTCAAAAATTGCAGGCTTTCACAAAGAAAAAAGTGTATCAGGAAATGTTTATTCACACAAGATGTACCTGAACAAGGAATAATGATCATGGGAACCAGAGTTAGCAGGCATTGGTTTTCTTCACACAAAATCAGAGAAGGTCATATTTAGAATCACATCACCAGACCAGGGCCTGGAAAGAAGATTTTTTTAAAGACACTAAACTCCCTTAATCCTGTCTAAAAGGAAACAATTTAAATCACTTGTGTTCCTCAGACCATGGTTAACTCATGTCAATATTTAAAAACTGTTTTTTAAAATCACTCAGTTATGATCATAAGAGTTGCCATGTTAGATGAAGGCAATGGTCTCTGTGGTTCAATAAGCAGATTCCAGAAAAGATTAGCTTTAAAAATACATAAGAATACACAAAACAAGGCAATCATGACATACTTTCTATTTTGAAATAGTGTAAACTCCTTGGGCTATGCTTGGAAATGCATCTTCTGGACCACCTTAATCACTGGTGTATTGAATGCTTTCATTATCCATTTCCCTGTCCAGTCTGTGTCTGAATCAAACTTAATCTTAGGATTTTTCAAAAACTAAATAAAAGATAATTACAGGTTGAAGGAAAAAAAAAACAAAACAAACAAAACAAAAACCACAAAAAACACAGCCCAGTGAAAGAATATTTCTCTAGAAACATTTTTGAGTACATTTACCCTTTTAAGTTTTTTAAAAGTATTGCTTTTTAACCAAAACTGTTTCCTTTTATTTTGACCACTAATATGTCATTCTGTCCTTACTATCATTTCTGGGGTTTTATTTCTCATTCATTCTTCTTAAAGTAAAACATGGATATTAAAAAAAATACATTAATACTTTGGGGAAAAATACTTTGGGGGGAAAAAATGTAATTTATTGCTATTTGATCGATTCCTATCTCTTAGTGTCTTCCTTTTTAATTAAGTTTCTTTACAACTATTTGAGATGTGTCTTGCTTGGTAAATTTTCAGAGACTTTGTACAATATTGGCACATTGTGATTTTTTTTTTTTTTTGTGGGAATGGATTGCTATTTAGGGAAAAGAAATGTTTAAGAGAGCAGGGAATCTTCACAGAAGAAAAAATATAAAAGGGAACTAAAATTTCGGTACAGTTCTAAGCAAAGTTTTGCCTGATTAAACAATTCTTGGGTCAACTAATTTTTAACAGATATGTGGGTCTGGAAGGGATCAACAGAACTACTGAATGCAGCTGATGAAATGGAGTGTTGCTATCAACGCCCTACAGTACTATTTTTATTTAGCCTTTATTAAATAAAGATTTACCGTGACTCAGGTTCAACCTTTTCTGTGTACCTGCCCCCTCAGATTAACTCATTTTGTGCAAACTCAGACAAACCACATGAACTGAGAAAGTCAGCCACATCCTACAGTGGGGAGGAGTGGGTCAAAATCAGTACGTGCCAGGCTGAGCTGTTGCAGTCTCTTGAACATGCTCCAGGAAAACTGGAGGTGGGTATTTCTTTTTTTGCACAACAATCGGGGGAAGGCAACTCTCCCCACACAATCCCCATTAGTCCTCTATGGATCAACAGGGAAAAATGCACGCTCTTCCTGCAAGCAACCCCCATCCCAGAAAGAGATCATTAATACATAGACTGATCAAGATATACTCTTGTCTCAGATGCATCAAACGTCCAAGGACTTGTTCATCCATAGCAACCTTAAACTCCTCTATTTTAATATGCAATCCCTCTTAGAATTTGGTGACCTTACCAAACATCATCTTAAAACAATTTTGATTCCTTCTCCAGCTGGCTATTTGGAACATCGTTTCAGTAATCCACCCTTTTTCTTTTTTTTTACCCTACACTTCAGGAAGACCAAATTTTTTAAAAAATTTTATAACTTTTTTCCTGTTTGATATTTGTTCTCCAAAAGTATCTCCAGAAAGTTATCCCTTTTGACACTCAGTTGGTAAGGTTGAAAAGGCAAAATCTTTTATTCTGTCAATTAAGGTTTAAATAACGCTTTTTACAATGGAAAAAAAACACCTGAAGCCAAGTAAATTCCTGGGCAGCTCATAGTCATCTTCCATCTAACAAATGATCTTTTTTGTTTTACAATTTAGAAATCCTCTATTTGTAGAAAAAAAAATATTATTAGTTTTTGAGTGCCAAGTATTGTATTTGAAACTCTTAATTTTCATCTTGTGCTTTTCATGTTGGTAGCCTGAGCCATCAGATCTACCCTGCCTTCTTTTAATGGATGATTCCCTCCCCAGCCCTCTGTTTCAGCCTTATATCCCAGCTTTATTATCAATTCTGAATTTCAGAATCCCATATTTAATTTTTCATATGTAATTAACAAATACATTAAACAGGATCTGTCACAGATTTATCCCTTGAGGATACTAACAGTAGCCTTTGTTTGTCCCAGTACCCCCTTCTGCACATTCTCCCCTTCTAACAGCTCTTCAATCCACCCCACATTCTCTATTAATTGCCATTATCTCCACCTGCAGAACCAAATTTCCACACAGGATGGTAGAAAGTGTTTTTTTCTGGTTTTATCTGATGGGATAAAGCCACTGTATCACCTTAAACAAATTAAAACTAAACTAAACTAAACTAAACTAAACTAGGATGAGAGGCTAATCAGACAAAAAAAAATACCTTTGATAACAGGTGATTTTATATAAAGATTATATTTTGCTTCAAAGTATCTTTTAATACTTTGACTAATAGCAGGATTGATTTCAAGTATAATCTTGTGAGGCACCTGCCAAGGGCAGCTTTGGTGCCTGCTTTCCTTGTCCCTACTCTCTCTTGTTTCTGAAAGAAGGGAGAAGAAAAACGTCACTTCCAGCCCTTTCCTTCACTGTCTGACCAGCTCCTGCTCTCAAACCCAATCGACGGGTGGAGGTACAGGAAAGAACACAGGAGAATGGGAAGACTGGGAACAGGGTGAAACCTGTGAGGGCTCCAGTGTGGAGACTGGTGCAGATCATCCTCTTGACATGATGAAAAGAACAAGAAGGTGATTTCAGAGGTGGTGTAGGAGACTGTCTTTTCCTGTTATGGACTGGAGGATGAGAAACTGAGCCAGAGGAAGGACATCCTACAAAAATAAGTATTATGCTGGAGGAGGGTAAAGGGTTACAGGAAGGAAGGAAGGAGGGAAGGAGGGAAGGAAGGAAGGAAGGAAGGAAGGAAGGAAGGAAGGAAGGAAGGAAGGAAGGAAGGAAGGAAGGAAGGAAGGAAGGAAGGAAGGAAGGAAGGAAGGAAGGAGGGAGGGAGGGAAGGAAGGAGGGAAGGAAGGAGGGAAGGAAGGAGGGAATGAAGGAGGGAAGGAGGGAAGGAGGGAAGGAGGGAAGGAAGGAAGGAGGGAAGGAAGGAAGGAAGGAGGGAAGGAAGGAAGGAAGGAAGGAAGGAAGGAAGGAAGGAAGGAAGGAAGGAAGGAAGGAAGGAAGGAAGGAAGGAAGGAAGGAAGGAAGGAAGGAAGGAAGGAAGGAAGGAAGGAAGGAAGGAAGGAAGGAAGGAAGGAAGGAAGGAAGGAAGGAAGGAAGGAAGGAAGGAAGGAAGGAAGGAAGGGAGGAAGGACATGGTAGAGATACAGATATAATTCTTTTATGAATAGTCTCTGTGGGTAAAAAAGAAGAAGCCCTGGGGAGCTGACAAGCCTGGAGCCTGGGAACTCTGGTCCTTACTTCCCACATCCAGCAAGGTGGGACCTATGTCCTGAGCACATGGCCCGTGCTGAGCCTGGGCCAGCATCTTTTCTATGGGGTGAAGGCTTTATCTGGAATGCACCAGAGATTTAGCTGGCAGGGCAGGGACAGGTGAAAAGCTCCTCAGACCAGTCTCTCCCATTTGCCTCTGCTTCACTAGAACCTTTAAAAGTACCTTCAAGCCTGTTATTTCCTACTCTGTCCTCCCAAAATCCTTCTTTGCTCCATGACAAAACTGAAATGTCACCCCAGAACAATAAAAAATAAATAAATGTCCCTGATGCTCACCCATGCAGTGGCAAAATTTCATCTAAGAAGCCCTGAGTTGGCCCTGACAATAAGCAGGAGAGCAGAGGTTGTGGTGGAGGAGGTAGAGTTATTCTTAAAAAATTGTTACTGGTTTTGATAAATCATACAGTCCTGAAAGTCCATTGAAAGACCTTGCTGCTGGACTTGGCATTTCCTGCACTAGATTCCTTCAGTAGTCTAGAATGGAGATTATCTGGATTTTTTCATACTTAGCAATCTAATCTTTGTTTCTTAGAGCTTTGTTCTGCTCCTGCTTTGCTTAGAGCTACTGCACGTAGAGCAGTTACAATGACTGATTTATAATTGTATCAAGAGACCATGTGCAATGCACAAAACAAAGGGTTAACATTCTAATCTTCTTGCATTCAAACAGAAACACCTCAGTGGAGTCAGTCACTAAGATAATGAAATTATAGCTCAACAGAAAGATCCTGAGAAAGGGTTGTAATGGTTTTGATAAACAAGAATTGCTAAAGTTAGGGAGAGAGGCTTTCTGGAGGCTTAATTAATCAAAACAGGGAACACCTAAACAACCACAATAAATAGTGCAAATAATTGCTCTTTATGTGAGTACTTTACCAAGCCAGGATATAACTTCCTAATTTAGCTGTGGAATTATATAGAAAGTGTAGAATGTAGAAAATGTCCATAGGTTCATAAAATCATAGGCATGTTTTAAATATTTTTTTTTAATTATTACTCTGTTGATTGGCTAGGAAATGTGGTTAGGAAAGCAGAGCCTATCATCTGAGAAGAGATGTCTGTTGTACCATTTTCCTGTGAGGGACTGTACAGTAAGAAATTGTATCTGAAGGTTGCATCCAGGGCAAGCTTTATAAAAGCTGGGACAGAATCTCAGATGGCATCTTTTCTTTCAAGTTTAATAATTTGTGATTGTTCTATCCTGAAGGAGGAAGGAGTCACTCAGACAAATACCTGGTTCAGAGCAGCATTTCTTACGGATACCCATGTGCTCTCCATGAGAAATGCATCACTCTAACCACACTTTTTATGACATCCTGGCGTCAGCAGAACCAGCTGTCGAGGCTAATGGAAGTACACAATCTTCCTGATGATTTCTGGAATAATCCAAAGGAGAAGATGATGACAATTACCTTTGAGACACCTGCCTCTAAAATAGCACATGCTCATTTTAAACAGCCTGTAATCTCACCTTGACTGACTGCCAGGCTTCATTTGGATCCTTCATGTTTAATATATTATTTAGATTGCATGGGTTTAGGCCTGAAAGGAAGCAATTTAGATTAAAATTAGCAATAGAGTACGGAATCATACTGACAATCAGTGGAAATTAAGATAGTTGTTTCAGAAATATCACTCTGTGCTCTACATGTGCCTCTATGGTACTAAAAATGTTCAGATAAGGTTAAGAAATCACAGTTAAATGCTCAAAAATTACAATTCTTAAGGTGTCAGGCTGCTGCTTTGCTCCTTTCTTTGTTTCCCAGTGCATGACCAAGACCAGAATGTCACACCCACACCTCTGGCTGTTGATCAAACTGAGAAATGCAGGGAAGGCTGATCAAGGAAAGGAAAACAGACTTTATGAGAGGTAAGTGAAGGAGGGCTGGTTGGTTTGTTTGGTCAAATGAAATGTGGGTAGAAGCTGATTAGAAATATATGAGGATGATACAACAAAAAGAAAGGAATAACCATATCTGAAGAACAATGTTGGTAGGAGAACAACATAGTAGAAATCTGTCACAAATAATATGAGGCTGAAACACTGAAAAACTGACTGGCTTCTCATTTTAGATCACATGAAATGCAGTCCTATGTCCTTTAGGTCTTGAAAAGGGAGGAATTGTGATGACTATCTCCTTTTTGTCTTTTTCCTGCAGACAAATGGGTGAGGGAACTTTCAGCCAAGCTGGCAAAAGTTTCTGAAAGTAGAAGGTAATCAGGTGCACTTTGACACCCAGAAATAAATCTGCTAATGGTGTTCACTATGTGTCATGATATATGGAATTGCCATTCATCTTAAACAGCAGGCAGTTATTCAGGGGAACTACAATTTGCAGACACTGACAAGCTCTCATGCATGAGTTCCAGCTTCATTTCTTTTACTTGCTGGGGACCACATACCAAAACCAGACTCCTATAAATCAGTCACGTTACTCTAATCTTGAGGTGACACTGCCATGGACATGCGTGGTGAGACTTGGATAGAAAAGAAGCAGGAAGACTTGTCAACATTGGGATCGGTTGCTTTTCCTATGCTAATAGTATTGTTTTATCAAAATGTAGCCAGATAGCATTTATCATTTAACTATCCAGCCATGCTCCGTAGAATGGTTTTTACATTATTATCTGTTCACTAATATTAGTTATATCTCCCATATGCAGCTTTATATTGCATAGTTAAATTCTACAGAGACTGGAGAAAAAAATTCACTTACCAATATCTTACAATATTTTTTTCTATTTTGTTTCTCTATTTCTTTTTCTTTTTTTTTTTCATACAGCAGCTTCTACTGCTTTTTTATTTTAGACAACATATCTTTTCTTTTCAATCCAGCCAGCCTTCAGTGGCAGTGTATATTTTTAGGGAGCTGTACAGCCATCTGGAAAGGTTTTATTTTTTTTGTTATGTTTATCCTTTGCACTTTTCAGATTTCTGTCAACGTCCATGGTAACAGCTGCTATAATACTTTCCATTCTTGTGTGGTTTGAGATCTGCACAATCCAATGTGGTTTGCAGCCTAGACTTCAATCAGCCACCAATTTGTAAGACCAATAGTGGGGGAGTGACCTTGTAGAGTATTATAAGCTGCCATAAGTGTCATTTCTGTGTCCTTTTTGGTCATGGTTTATTTCAAGGGTGGTTGATCAAAAGACAATGCATTAGTTTTTCATACTCATGTGTGCATATATATTTATATATATAAAAATCCTGAAAATCTTGATTTTTGAATTACAGGTTTTGTGTTTGGTTTTTGGTTTGTGTTTTTTGTTGTTCGGTTTTGGGTTTTGGGGTTTATTTTATTTATTTATTTAATTATCCTCTATACTCCTATTATCCACCCTGTAAATTAAATTATTTTCCTTGCTTGGGAGAGTATAAACTCTGAAGTGTTCAGTTCATGTATGGTTCTATTTTATTTTTCATGAACAGCAGTACTTGCATAGATATAGTATTATTCGATTCACAGAATTAAAAAAGGTGGTATCATCTGCAGGTAAAGACATAAACTGTTTAAAAAAAAATCCCTGTAAAAGCAGTAAATAAATCAATTTTTCTAAAAAAAGTAACTAAACCTGAGGGAAATACTTGTGAAGATAAAATCTGAACTGAAATCTGAGCTGAAATCTGAGTTTCCCTGAGCGTTAAAAGTAAAAAGAGAAAAAAATTACCTAATGATTGGATAATATTTTGAAACAAGCTCCCTGAACATTTTTGGAAATTACTGGAAAGAAAAATATTCCAATAATTTCCTATCTGGAATTCAGGAACCTTATGGAATGTGATCTACATTCAATTACTTGCCAGACTTTTAGGTGCTTACAGCCCAGGGAGCACCAGTAGCTGTGCCAAGGATGTGCGCTGAGCCCAGGGCTACATGAACAACCAACAGCAAACACCGAGGTGGGACTGGTGCCTGAGCACCTACTGGGGGCTGAGTTGTTTAGATCTAAATTTTTGCGGCGGGTGGAGAATATGCAGGGAGTGATTCATCCCACCCTAAGACCTGAACAACAATTCAAGTTAAAAACCTGTATATTTAGGATCAAAGAATTTTTAAGGTTGGAAAAGCCTTTCAAGATCACTGAGTCCAACCATTAACACAGCATCACTGTGTTCACTACGAAGCCATGTCTCCAGGTGCCACATCCAGAGACCTTTTGAACACTTCCAGGGATGGTGATTCCAACACTTCCCAGGACACCCTGTAGCGAGGCCTGGGGTATTAAAAATTTTAATTACTCTGTACTTGAAATTCAGTGTTTCATTTCAATCCCTTAAAATTCAAAGTTTGCACAAAGGTCTGTGGACTGGGACATTAGTCTCAGAGCACTGTCTGAGCAGAAAGCATATAAACATGTCTCTTTCTTTCACATGGCAAGTTTAGGAGAAAAATATATTTCTGTGACTTATTCAGATTTTGCAGCAATGAGTAATGTAGGTACCTAAGCAAGGTCTTTACATCAAAGGAAAACTGAGATTCTCTAATTGGAACCTGCCTTACAGCTAATGAGCTCTTCAGTTCACCAGTGAGGGCTTTACCCTTCCCTCTCACAACCTAAACAAAAAAGCCAAACTGCAGCCAGCAAATTTTCATGATCTTACTCTACCTCTGTATCACAAGGTCAGGGTGGTGCCTCTGAAAAATCAAATGCATCTGTGAAGCCAAATCCTCCTTAAAACATTTAACTTTATGCAAAGTTGGACTGGTCTTAAGGAATAAGAGAGGGAGAAAAAAAGCCCTGTGAATTTATACCCAGTACAGTGTGTTGAACTGTAGGCCCAGCAACGTCAGCATATCAAGGGAAACAGCTCTAGGGAATTCTTAACATCATCGAGCAGAGAAAAATTTTGTATATGATGTAAATACTGGACTGCCTGTCTGTCTATATTGTTATTGCTAAGTTCTTTACTGTTTAAGCTGTGTGGTACAGTACTTGTCAGTCTCTGTTGTACCTGAAAGTTCCTATAAACAAACAGCATTATGATAAATCTCTTGAGTTTCCCTGAGGCATTTTTGCTGCTGCTGGAAACCTGAGGTCAGTGTGCAGTCAGTCCTGCAAACATCCCCCTTGACTATCAACTAGGACAGCATGAGTCTGGATGCTGTGACACTGGAATGCTTTAATAAAAAACTCACAGTACAGAGCTTTGGGAATCAGCATCTTTAGGAGGTCTAAAAAATCTTTTTGTTTCTTCTAAGGATCAGGAAAAAAATCATGTCTGTCAAACCGTCAAATGTGCAGAAGAAATTGTCCCTGAGCACACTCTGTTAGTGCACAGACAGATCTGGCAGTGAGAGTCCTGCTACTTTATCGCGATCCATTGACAATTCACACTAAGGTTCCTGCCTCCTTCAAGGCTCAAGCTACAAGGAAACTAATTTCCAGTTTGGATTAAATAGATAAATGAACAAAATTGGATATAATTTTTTCACTATAGAGGCTGGAGGTCAGACTCAAACAACTTAAAGCAAGCTAACACCTAAAAATGACATGCCAAGATTTAGTGTTATGGTTCAGAAAATCTGAGTTAGTCATCTTAGGCTCTTAATGTAGAGCTGCTTCTGAGGGAGCCCTTGTGGCCTGCACTCTGACTGTGGAGCCCTATGGAACAGGGCAGCAACTGACTAATTGTCCTGCTCAACTCAGGGCTGTATGCTAGAGATAAGATACAACCACCCTAACTTTAGGCATCTAAGGTTTTCTGTCTCTCTGCCTCATAGTTCACACACAAAAGCAAGACAGTTAAAGCACCTCCCAGGACACCTATTCCATGAGATGAACTACTTCCCTAGGTGTGTTTATTTGTCTCCACTAGCTGAGGCTTACACATAAGATAACATAGAGATAACTTTTGGATGAGCCTGTTTCAGGATGGTGAAAGTCATCATAGCTGGCTTAGCCCATTTTCCATTTCCATATATCAAGCTATATAAGTGAATATAGAAACATAGTACTGTAAGAAAGATGAAATTTCTTTGCACTGCATGGACCATTACAGATATTACTAAAGTTCCTATTTGCCTATGAATTTATTTGTGCCTGCTTATTTATTTTTTAATGTGAATCAAAAGAATCAACCTGCGGTTTGCTCAGATGTCATTTAAGTTCTTTTGTGTCACCTTGAGAGAAATACTGGCATTCCTGAGATTACTACTCATGAGATTTTTTTTTGATATGGACAGGCAACAAGTATTTTCCTACATGAATCTCATGACTTTATTGCAGTGGCCAGTCTTAATCAGCACCTGAATGGCTATGCTGTGGTTCTGTTCCCTTTTTACCCTCCACCATACCCAAATCAAGATCTCTGCTGGAACAGTCAGCTGCAGAACACTGTCTTGCAGCTTAATTTTCAAAATTATTCTATGTCAGAATGACTCACCTGGGTATGACAATTATACCACACATCATTACATGTATGAAAGCATGAATATGTTCTACTTACAAATCTTAACCATGAAAAAATGAAACCACCATTACCCCAGTTTTCATTTCTGAGACAGGCAATCAAGAAAACCTTATTCCATGTGGACTACTTGGACTTGTGCGTAAAGAAAATACTATTGTTTTACTTGAATAAGGCCCTGAAAAGCTTCCAAGGACTTTAAAAACAGTCTTGCTTTCAGTTACATTAGATCCTATAGGAGTAGGAAGAAGAGAAGACTTTTCTTGTGCCATTGTGAGTACATCAGTAAGTTCAGTGCAAAACTGTTCTCGTTTCTCTGGATGACTTAGAAAAGCTGGAAGATTAATTTGGTAACCCAGGAAGACTCATTCAGTCCATGTTTGCAGGCTAGCCTGGCACAGAATGAAATATAGAATCTCCTCTAAAACTCTAAAGTCTCCCAGAGTAAATCTGTGAGGATTTGTAACACTCCATTGCCCATTCACCTCCGTGTCCTTGCCCCCATCAGCAAGGCCTCCTCAGGCAACTACCTGGGAAGCAATGTTGGAGCCCATACAGACTGTTATACAGCCAATACTTTTATTATATCTGCTAGCAAAACTTGCCATAGATCCAAGCTCTCCTCCATGACTGTTCACTGCAGACCATGTCAGCCAAGGGTGGCGCAGCCCAGCACCTCTCTCCAGGTGTTTTACAACCATTGGGGAAGAAGAGGTTCAGAAACAATACACCCTCTGCATATATAAATGCTGTTGTTTGTGTCTCCTGCCTATTAACGGGTGTGTCTTGTTCTTCATGATCCAAGAAGAAAAAAAACCATGCACACAAATGAAGAATATACATGTATCTTTCTTTAAAATATAAATCAGAATATCCTTTATGTGTGAGTCAGGTTTTGTCCTGTAACACAGGAAATAAGAGTTTTCCCAGAAAATGGTGTCATGCAGATTTCTAATACTTATTATCCTGAGTGAGATGATGAAGCTACTTTTGTTCTCCACACGAAAGTGGGTGCAGTGAAAATTGTGTGTGACTTGACAGCACATTTGTGTTTTGGAGGGTTATTGATGTGAATAGCAGGTGAAGTGTAAAGAAAAGGCTCCAGCTGTTTCTTGTTTTGAATTCTTCCTTGATGCAAGTACCAAGAGTAAATACTGGAATGAGAAAAGTTAAACTCGTAAGTGTCCCAGTTACACTCAAAAAGAAAAGAATTAAAACCTTTTTGTGTTGGTGTGCTATGTGGTTCTGCAACGTTGATTTTATTCACACATAGTGCACAGCTGTTTATTGAGTCTGACCCTTGAGGGGAAGCCGAAGAAACACTGGAAATGAAACCACTCAGAAAAAGACAGTTTTCCTTTCCTGTTTACTTGATAGATGTTTTATGTCTAAAAAAAAAAAAAAAAAAGAAAACACCAAAAACAGAAGAAGAAGGAAGCATTTTTTATATAGCAGTGACATGCAAATCATTGTTGTGAATATCAGCATAATTATTTCAATACTTCTGATGTTTTTCCCATCTTATTCTCCAGAACATTTGCTTTCGCTAAAAAAGAAAATAGTGGAGAAGCTACTGTTGTTATTGTTCAGGAGACTATAAAATAAAAATAAGCAATGTTGTTCTTTATTAGAATGATTTAGTAGCCAGGCCAACTCACTTTTTTATACCACCTTAAATGCTACTATAACCAGCCTTAAATATCTCATTCCCATTCTGTTTGATTGTTTTGTCAGAATAGGAAATATAAAATACATAATGGATTCAAATAGACAGAGATTGAAATGAGGTGAGCACATTCAAATCCCTGCAGATCCAATTTTGTGGTTGAGGAGGATGACTGGAAAGTTGTCACCTGCGTACTTTTTGCTGGACTCCTGCAGAACTTTCTTTACTTAATACAGTCCTTCTTAAATCAAGCAGTACCATTATTTGAATATAAGAATTTACATAAAATTGTGAGCCATCCTCTTGGAATTAAAAATTTTCTTTAAATTAACAATACTGAAGACAATAAATGTACAAAAAGTGATGCCTTCAATCCCCCTTTCTCCTTACGTGCCTCTAACCTTCCAGTGGCAAGATCTGCACAGCCAAAAGTGATTTCCACAATTCCACAATTTCCATCAATTCAGTATTCAGCACTAGGCAATTCATCACAACCAGATAAAGTTAAATTCTAACAACTTGAAATGGTATATGTCCCTGCTTTGAGACTTTTAGAGGGATTCAGATTTAAGAATTCCTTTAGTTGACTTTATATTGCTATGGACTCAGCTCTAGTATACATGTCAAAAACTGAAATTCTAAATGTTCTTCTCCTGAAGGACAGCATGATAAAATCATAAACTACTGTGAGGATGTTACCAGCAAAATGAGTGAACCTCAGGGAGGTTTAAAAAGCCAGGTCAAGGGGACTTGACAGAACACAGGATCCAAGATGCAACCAGAGACAGCTGTCAAGTGCTCTGAAGATAGTTCAAACTCAGTGCTGCTTACAGAAAGAGACAGTGGAAGATCTGAACAGTGAAACATCTGATATATCAGAAAAGCAGATTTCTAGATATTTCAATGATGAATGCTGAATAAATGCAGAACATTTTTATTTTCCAACAGGACAGTAGGCTGGCCATTATGGGGTTGGAATGAGAAACGTAGATTTTAATAATAAAAAAAATTGCACATCCAGTTCAGAGTTAGGGAGAAGTATTTCCCAATGTGTTAACTTTCAGATTACTGCACCAGGACAAATGGGTACAAGATTTTCTTCCTCCTTTTTAAGCCATCTAAGCTGGAGGTCAAATGTTTGGATAAAAGCAAGCCCGTGCAAATTTTCCTTTTGTTGTATGTAGACTATCTTTTCCTATTATATTGCTTCTGAGTTTTATGTTAAAGTTATAATGCTCTTAATCTCCTCTGTGATATCTACAGGAACAAGGACAATGGTGAAAACCTTCAGACTGAATAGTTCAGCAGCTTAGGCCAGCACATGAATTGATCAAATGCAAATTTGATCAATTTGCATTTGTCGTGGACAAATAATGTCCACCACAGTCTATGTTAGTCTGATTTATTTCAGTCTGATTTATTTCAACAAATCACAAAGCTGTATTAAAAAAAAAAATCTCAATAAGGGGCTTAATATTTTGCTGCAATTAATACTATTCTTTGGCTTATGCATAATGGCCAATCACTACATAAGCTCTACCAACCTCACTGCCCTTTAAAGAACCTGCTGAAAATCTTTTGTTCTGAATTACATTGAAGAAAATAGTATAAATTCAAAAGGAAAGGAAAATATTAAGGGACACTTTTAAACCTGCAGATTATGTAACAGTTCTCTTTTATAAATCAAATCTCAGTAATATAATCAAAATCTCACCTTGAAGATCTGTGGATTGCACCATCATAGAAGATCTAATGAGGATGAACCTTACAGATGTGAGCACAAGCTTTCCCCCACTCACACACTAACAGTGGCATCCAATGAGCTGCCTTTCACAAATGAGGGACACCAGGCAATCAGGCATCAGACATCAGGACATCCAGCTCTTATTTTGAGTGCTAGATACTCCTCCTTTTAACCACATGGAACTATGCATCCATATGGAACAAATGGTCCACTCCAGGAGAACCTGCCCTCAGAGTGCCACACATCCCTCATGTACAAACAGCACTAAAGCACAGTTTTAGCATTAATTATGAGGCTCTTCTTTTTAGTCTTTGTGAATTAGTTTTCTAATGATTCATAATGAACTCCCTAGAAAGACAAACAGAGGAGCACCAAACACCACCAATGTCTGGAAGATAAAAAAGGCAAATTCATAATAAAACTAAAGATCCATATTTCTAATGACAAATGGTCGATTAGCCATGATGAATAAATTAATGTGATGACTTCAAATGAAGATGAAACACCTTTCCAAAATTTGTTCTCTATCCCAAGAAAAAAAACAGAAGATAGATGTGAATAATAGGGTAGGGGAAAAAATAGTTCTGGATTGAAAATTGAAAGCCTACCCAGACCAGCTTGCCTAAGGCACCCTGAATCTTTTCCACAGCACACAAGGGATGAGTGTGGCCTAGAAGCACATTTAGATACAGCAGTAACCCCAGTAGAACTCACTGGGTACCCACACAGCTTTATAAATACCTTCAGGTTCCATACCAAATCTAGAGCAAATCAAAATTGATAGAAAATTCCTCAGCTTTTCAACTCCCATGCACTACTTGATCCTAAAAGTCCTTTGGGATCTTTAAAGCTGTTTTTCTAGTATTTATTTATTTATATTTCATTTTCCTTTTTTTTTAACAATAACCATTTTTCAACAAGAGCATCTCTTTCCATTCCACAACTCCCTCTCAGTGCAACAGACAAATATTGTGTTTATCCCCAGGCCCAAAGCAGATGCCACCAGCCCCAGCTTAGGCTTTAATTCCATTTGTTCTTTTTTTCAAATGAGCATTTTTCAGATGTATCTGCTGATGGAATAGGCCAAAAGCAGCAACGGGGTTGGCATCCCTTCTTTTCCCCAAAGGTCTTCAGGATGAAAACCAGGGAATAAACTAAGCACACTAAAGTGCAGGGTAGCAGAATAGTGCTGGAATCCCTGAGACCCCTCTACCTGCCACCAGCCTCCTTTCTCACCTGACTGCAGCTTTCGTTGCTCTGTCACTCAATACTGTATTGTCACGTGCACCCTTTTAAACCAGATCTATATAGATTTCTTTATCTATCCAAGATCAACTCATCCTTTTTTTTTTTTTGGACACACTCCTGCACAAAATCATCTTATTCATGGTATTAGCCTTTTATTTCCTTTATGGACTTGCAACTCAGCCCCCAGATTTACTCACCTATTTCCCTTTTCCAACTAGTCTGTAGCTGGAAAATATTATTATTGCTGATCAGAAAGGAAAAACTGCTTTATGATCCTGCCTCATTACTGAAACTCTCTGCAGACAGATTAGTTACAGGGTAATGGGTCCTCATCTTTTTCTGAAGCCTTTTCATTGTACAAAAATGTAAAGAAATATGGTGGAGCTCCAATTTAATATTACTCTCCTCCATATTAATAAATAGCTAGCCTGGAAAACCAATTTCCTCCATAAATTTGCTGATTATTATAGATGACACTGTCTATTAGTATTTGCATTTAGGGACTTCCACTTACAGAAAAGCATGCAATTATGTCCTTGCTATTACCTATGCTACACAAAGATAAATGTTATTTAAACCTGCTACAAATTCTAAAGGCCAAAGAGTTTTTATAACTAGGTCATTTTTAATGACAATAATTCGAGATTGGTCAATTCCCTGACACTTAAAAAGAAGAATCAAGCAGATAGAACATATTTAACTTTAGAAAATTCCATTATTTCATGAAACAATTCAGCAATATATTGCTAAATCTTATACTCTACGCTTCTCTTTTTTTTCAAAGAATTAAGGCTTAGCCTTCTCAGATCAGCTAGCAAAACTTTTCATTGCAAGAATTATCTACTGGAAGACCTAGAAAATAAATGGGATTATTTTATTTTTGTGCAAATGGCTTCTTAGGCTGATACCTTCTTTTGCAGCTTTGGTTTAGGAAAAGTTAAAGCGAAGTCTCCACCTGGTGGCCAGATGTATCAATGAAATCGAAACATTTTGCTGCCTGGTCAATATTTTAATCTCTTTCCTACTCATTCAAGCCATTGCTTCAAATTTGGTTGTTACCATTAAACAGTGGGCAAAAACGGGTTGTAGAAACAATATCCCTAATATAGTGAGTATACAATACTATTCATCTGTACCTCCCAGGTTTATAATTTTGCACAGATTAATACCCCATTTTTGCCAGTGTCCTGTTATGATCACACAGTTTTAATACACACAATCCTAAAGTGGCCCAAGTAGGTAGATAAAAATGAAAAGGTTTAAAGCAGTAGTGAGCAATATAAACTGAAAAACTCTGCAAGTATCTTCTGTCAGAAACCAAAAATTTCACAGCAGATTTCGATATAAGGAATGGGACAACCTCTGAGCTAAAAGAAAAAATTGAAGAAAACAGTAATTAGAAGAAGAGAGTTGTTCAAATAAAGCTCAGTGTGGTGGGTTGACTCTGGTGGGGTCCCATGTTCTCACCTAAGTCCCTCTGTCACTGCACTCCTCAGCTGGGCAGGGGAGAGAAATTATGACAGACTCATGGGCATGGGAGAGATCCCTCAGCACAGACTTGACTTCAGGAAATTCATTGAATTTCTTACAAATCAAATCAGAGGAAGATAATGAGAAATGAAATCAAGCTTTTAAACACCTTCCCTCTACTCCACCCTCAACTTCTTTCACAGGAGGATGGGGAATGGGAGCTGTGGTCAGTTCATCACACATTGTCTCTGCTGCTCCCTCTCCTCAGGGGGAGGACTCCTCACAGTCTTCGCCTGCTCCAGTGTGGAGTCCCTCCCACAGGATAGAGTCCTCTAGGGACTTCTCCGACATGAGTCCTTCCCATGGACTACAGCTCTGGACAAATTGTTCCAGCATGAGCCTGTGCCTTCCATAGGATGCAGTCCTCTAGGAACACGCTGTTCCAGCATGGGTCCCCCACAGAGTCACAGGTCTTGCCAGGAGCCTGCTCCAGCACAGGGTCATGGCTTCCTTTGGGCATCCCCCTGCTTTGTTGTGGGATCTTCCATGGGCTGCAGATGGATCTCTACTCCCCCATGGGCCTTCATGGGCTGCAGGGGCACAGCTGCACCAGGGGCTGCACCAGGGGCTGCACCAGGGGCTGCACCAGGGGCTGCAGGGGAATCTCAGCTCCAGAGCCTGGAGCATCTCCTGCCCCTCCTTCGGCACTGACCCTGGGGTCTGCAGGGTTGTTGCTCTCACATATTCTCACTCCTCTCTCCTGGCTCCAGTGCAATAACTTTTTTCCCGTGAACTCTGTCAGGGGCACTGCCATAATCCCTTACTGGTTCAGCCTTGACCAGCAGTGAGTCCTTTTTGGAGCTGGCTGACTTTGGCTCTGCTGGACGTGGAGGAATTTCTAGAAGCTTCTCACAGAAGCCACCCTTGTAGTCCTCCCACTACCAAAACCTTGCCATGCAAACCCAGTATAATCAGAAAGTTCATCTAGCAGTATCACTGGAAGCAGTGAGATTTAATCACAATTTTAAGGAAACTCATTTGTGCACATGCTATGAATGATGATTGCCGTGGATGACAATACAGTCTCTGGTGATGAAGATATTTTCGTGTTACAGGAACTGAACTTACATAACTATTGGCCAAAGAAAATCATTCCAAGTAAAAAATAACAAATAATCTATGAATTGTTTAAATGTACTATAAACTACAGCTGTTTTTCTTTATGAAAGTATTGCACTTATATGGTAACATTATGCAAATTCTGCATAAATATATTTTAGACTAAAATTTAATTTCCCCTTGAAACATTCTGTGCATGGTCCAGCTCCTCATCATTAATCTTCTGCTTTGAACATCTCTGGTCAGCTATGCCAATCACTAGTACAACTCTTCATTGGTTTTGACAGGGACAAAAATAATAGTGTGCCATAACCATCACGACAGCTTTGGATCTAATGATCCAAAATTAAATGAATGTCTACACTCCCTTTGGCATCAGCTAGCAAATCATAACTTGTGGGAGCAAATACTGTGGATTCATACTGTAGAACTGTAAATTTATAGGCCACTGGTTCTTTAGTTATTTTAAGAGTTTCCACCCTGATTGAGTACTTGCCAGAAAAATCCAATCGAGTACTATAAAGACCAGAAAATTCTTTTGTTTTGTACAAAATCTTTTCTAAAGCCACTGTAGAAGAAACTATCTCCTTTTGTGTAAGTAAAAAACACAAATAAGGAAAGTTCAGATCATATATTACTTACGAGTTTATAATGAAGACTAAGTTAGAAATTAAAAAAAAATAACATTGAAGAGTTTCCATGTATACACATGCAAAATGGACAGAGAATGTCTCTGAAACTGTACAGTCCTCCTCTTGCCAGGATAGCAGGTGAGAAAACCAGACAGCCACTCAGTAATGCCTATGCAGCCATTCTTTCACATCCTTTCACTTTGGGGCTATTCCACTCGATATGGAATAGCTATACAGTCACTGAGAGTGATAAAACAGATATATCTGGGCTTTTACAGAGCAGCTTCACTGCAACCTCCCTCATGTACCCATGGGAATTGTGGCTCAGCCCTGGTGATGGCCTGAGGTCACCCCCAGCACAATAAACACACACTGGGCTCACCAGGGGCTGTATCCCTGTGGACAGGACAAAGCATCACGATCACAACTTTCAGACCACTCATGGATATGCAGAGTCAAGGTTATAAAAACAACCACCTTAACAGCAAATTTCTAACTCTAAAAGAAAAATTAAAGAGTATCCACACACTTCTAACTTTGTCAAGTTATTCCTGATGTTGTATTAAAAAAAAAATTATTGTTTTTACTCACAGTCAGTGTGATATGTATCAATAAAAAGACCTATAAACTACAACAGGAAAAAAAAAATTTAAAATCACACAGAAGTATTGTAGAAAGAGGAGTACCTACAGAACATTCCCACATATGAATGTACAAGACTTACCACAACCACATCAGAGAATAAAATATTTCACAAGGAAAAAAATACCTCTGAGGTAATCTCCTTCAACCTTACAGGAAACAGCCCAAGCTTGCTCCCTCCAGGCATTTCATCTAATCTAGCTTTAAATAAGCCACATAATGAGCCTTCTACAGTTCCCCCCTGGGAACTTACTCTATAGTCTAATAGAACTCGTTTTCAGGAAGTTTAAATTATTTTTAATTTCCTCCCATTACTTCTAGTTATATGTATCATATTATTCTTCATACAGTAAAACCTTTTTGAAATACAGTAAATGTAATTTTTCTTTGTAAAAATCTAACCCTTACCATCATTAATAAGCTTACTAAATTCAACAAGGTTTTCTTTTTCAAACTGATTTAATTCTCTAGAAAGGTTACAAAGTGAAAACTTACTAAAAAGATTTCATTGTTTATAGATATAGATATATATAAAGTATAATAATGTTGAAAGGTATCCTACAAAACCCTACTCAAAAATTAGGGTTATTAGTATCAAAGAGATACATTAGGTGAGTGTCCATTCCCTTAAACGGAAAACCTCCTTGTTGAAAAATACTTGGAATGTAAGGAGTGAAGGGAAAAAAACTCAGTGTAAATTCATACTGTCTGGATGGAACAGTCATTGTCAAAATAAGCTACTTGTTCATTTATACTTCTAGCTTGGCCTTATTTACTTTCTTAATCATATAGATCTATAGAAGGCATGTGCTGGGAAAAAGCCATTACACCAGAACATGTGTAAATTTGAAAGAAATAAGCTAGGAAAAGGGCTTTTTGGTATTGGGTATTGTTCAACCATACAGTGCCACGTGGCATTGTTCAACCATATAATGATGGTTCCCTGTTATGGATAGTTCTGGTAGAGGATATTTGTACCTGGAGAGTGGCATGGAAGGTAACTGGGTATGTCTGTACTCCCTGTGTGCTGTATCACCATGTTTGGGTGTGAAGTAGCTGCCCTGAATACAATATCAAGTCTGGTACTGAGCACTAATTCAGTTGCCCAAATGGGACCAAGCTTAGTTACTGCAGAGAAACCATCTGTTCCCAAACTGAATCACCTAAAACTAGTTCAGGTCTGTGTACAAGACACTGTGCCTAATGCAAGAAAATTATAATTATCAAAGAGGAGCCAAGCCTGGACTGGACCTCTCAAGGCCGTTTGGTGTGACTCCTGCTCAAAGTGCCAGGGTAACCTGTGACAGCAACCTGTGCTCAAAGCAGAGGCAACTTCAAAGCCAGGACAGGCTGTCCAGGGCCACGTTCAGTCAAGGGTTTGTATCTCCAAGAAATGGAAAAGCCTCTCCAGGCAAACTGTATCAGTGCTTATCCAGTCCCATTGGGAATAATTGTTTGTCTTTCATCTATCTGAAACTTTCCTTGCTCCAGGTTGTGTCCATTAGTCTTCTACTTCACACCCCTGAGAAGAGTCTGGTTGTTTCTCTTTACCTTCAGTTTAGGCAGCTGAAGACTGATAAAACCCAGCCCAGTCTGTGGGTAGATGTCCTCACCACACAGGAACACTGCCCACACACATTCAACCCATCATCCATCAGAAGCACAAATGTCTGGTTTTACATACACCTCCCTTTTTGCTGCAAAGCTGCTTTCCAGCCAGCCAGTTCCCAGCTTGGACTGTTGTATGGGGTTGTTATGATGCCAAAGGATTTTTGCTTTTTATACACTGTAAGTGTCCCTCCCTTGTCCCTGTGTGTGTCCACGTTGCTGAAAAGTGGTCCCTAGCTCAATCTTCCTAACCCATCCTCAGATATGAGAAAGTATAAATTTTTGGTGGAAAAAAATCCCACCACCAATAAATTCTATTTTAAAAATACACTAAAATATTTCTGAAGAAAACTAACTGCATTAATTAGGTTGCATGTACTAAATGTAATTAAATCTTATAGCAAGCATTAAGCAGAATTGCATCGTCCAGATTCAAACTTGTTATTTAAAACAATTTGTGTTCAACAGATGCTGTATCTACAGGCACCTGCAATTAAAAGCTGCCTCCCTATCTGATTTTCCAGTTCCCCAGGCACCAGGAACTATACTCCCAAGCATGCCCTGAACTACTTCAGTCTCACCAGCTCACTGCTCCCACATACACCCAGCTGGAATCCAAGCATGGGCTTTTTTCACATCATTTAGGGGACAGGCATCCAAAAAGGAGATGTTCTTTCTGCCCCTGAGGGCTCCCTGGTTATGAAAAGGCTTCTCTGAGAGACTGCTTTGAATAAAACATGGGCTAGTGCTCTTAACCTATTTTTTTTTTTTATTTTTAAGAGTTGACAGAGAAGGTAGCAAACACTAATCAGCAGTTTAACAGTTAAATCATTCGCCTAGAAAAAAAATGAATGTTTTCAGCTTTACAGTGTCCAAAAACATACCTTCCATCACCAAGCCATAAAGGCGTAACCTTTTCATTCACTCCTCTTGAAACTGCTCTACTGTAGACAAAGTAATGAACAGGTCAGAAAAGCAACCATTTAGAGCACATCCCTTAATCTCTCTAATTCTGTTCCCCAGCAGCTAGGCTACCAAATCATACCCTTGCCTCTTTTGCACAAGGAATCCCAAATGCCTTGCTGCACTGCTGCACAGCTTCAGAAAGAAGGGAAACTGTTCTTTCTCAAAATGTCAGTCTTGTAGGCACTTTCCCTGTGTTCTGGCTATGGGTTTAGTAGGAATTTGTTCTTGGAACTCACAACAACTGAGGAAGTGATGCAAACAGCCCACACTGTATGAAAAATGAGCATTATCTTCTTAACTAGTGGATGTGTTTTATGAACAACTGCTCACTATGTGGCATGAGCTATTTTCAGATGTGCAGGTCAGGGAAAGACTGCACAGACAGATGTCCCTACTTACGCGCCACTCACCTTATTCTGGAAGGGTGCAAAACCTAAAATACACTCTCATCCTCATGTTTTTCTATGACCAATATGTAAACTGTTTTAAATCTCACACTGAGAGCAGACTTTCCCCCATACAGACTACAGGAAGCCTTCATATTCCAAAAAGTTTCGGTGCCTGGGACACAAAACCCAAATGTTAGATACTGTGCAAGCCCTTTTCTGGATCTAGTGCCATAAACTTTTTTAAGGCATTACATCTCATTAGGTACAAAATAAGGCCTAGTAAGTTTCACTTAACTTTTCCATCTGGATATCAGAGTAGATTCCACAGCCCATGGCACAGGGCAGATGTTTTGGGATACGCTCTTAATGACTCATGAGTCCAAAGGGAGAAATGCTTAAATCAGCTAAACAGAAACACTGCCTAGAGGCACTTGAGGGGCCACCCTTCTTTAGCCAACTTATGCTGCAGGGAGATTCTTCCATGCACTCATTCACAGCCCTGTGAATCCTTATAAAACTAAAGCTTAATTTGCCTCATACTCCGATTCATCCTTTAAAATTGAAAATGAGGACACATTCTACCATGACATAGGCTGGTACAGTCAATACAAGTGAAGAAAATGCAAAGTTAATTCTCTGTTTCAGACCAAAGTTGGTCTTTCCCTTTTCTTAGTTTTGTTTTTAATTTCTTTCAGGTGTGTAGTTTAATCCAAGAGCTATCAGCCATTTGATCTCTCTTGCTGAAGGTGTCCTGCTTTGCTGAAAAGGATCCAAGATTAATTAGGGGAAATAAAGGATGCAAAATGCAGTGAACATGACAGGATTATGAAACTCCTAATATCTGCTCCCAGCATTGTTCCATCAATGAGTTTTTCATATAAAAATGTTTATGAATTCCTTTGAGGAGAAACCAGAGCATAGGTTTTCCCCTGCTCAACAAATTGTCTAGTTACTAGGCTTGACTCCTGTGGCTAGAGAGACATATCACAGTTCTTTAATACTTTTTAGTACAGTAAAACAGCTTCAAGGGGGTGAGTACCAAGCTTTTAGCTTGAAGGTGGGAAATGAGAGATGAAGGCTTGAACCCTTGGAGGCAGAAGGGGGAATACTGGCTTAATGCAAAAGTAAGTGAAATTCCATGTTATATGGAATGTCAGATTAGAGATCAATGGCTCCATGACTTAAAAGAAAATGAACATAATTAAAGGGCTTGATCACATATTACGTTCAAACTCACATGAAATCAAGGTGATTAAACACTAAAGAATTAATCAGAATCAAAGTCTGTCAAATAGTGTTTTCCCTCTTAACACCTTGGTATTCCTTTAAAGTACAAAAATAAAAAGAATATTAAACCCATTTAAACCCCACTTTTATTCCATTTCTTTATATTCACAGGAAAATAATTTCACAGAACTAGGCCTAATTATATTTCAGGGTCACTCAGTAGGATTCCTATGTTTACTGCTCACTAAAAATTATGCTGCAATCACCATTTTAATTCCTTCATTATGCAGCTCTAGACACATTAGCCCTAGAAACTTTCTTATTAAAACTGCAGGAATCAAGATAGCTGTCCCTAAAGTCAGTTCAGAGCTGACTAAATATTTCCATGATTTTGTTTCACAATGTTCATTGTGATGGAAAAATTGATTCTTGAAGAGAAATTAAAAAAGGATGAGATTTTAAACTGTGTGTAAACAACTGAGATATAGAAATTTAGTGGGCATTGATGGAAATATGCAATTTTAGGTGCTTTTGAATAACTAGCCTGCAAATAGCATCTATTTCTCTGCACATAACAGGAATTTGCCACCAGTTTCTTATATCAGGTGCCCCCTAAAATAGCATCTCCAACCTTTTTTTCCTACTCTGCCTAATCATCATGAGACCTTTAAGGCTCATCTAGTCCGATCTCCCCGCAAGAACATCTCCAACTAGATTAGGTTGCTCAGAGCCATGTCCAAACTGCTCTTGAATGTTTCCAGGGATGGGACATCTACCACCTCTACTAGCAAACTGCCAGTGTTCCACCGCCCCCGCTGCAGTAAATCTTTTCCTTGTATCTACTCTAAGTCTACCTTCTTTTAGTTTAAAACCTGCCCTATTGCAACAGGCCTTGCTAAAATGTTTCTCCCTAACTTCATGATTTTTATGCTTTAGGTACTGGAACGCTACTAGAAAGTTCTCATTATCCTTGTCCATAAGCCTGTCCTTATCCAAACTGAATCCCAGCCCTCTTAGCTTGTCTCCACAGGAGAGATGTTACAGCCCTCTGAGCATCTTCATGGCCTCCTCTGGACCTGCTCCAACAAGCCTGTCTTTCCTGTGCTAAAGAGTGAAGAGCTGGACACTCCACTCCAGGTTTCACTTTTCTCAGAACATAAGCAGAGACCTTCATTTACAGGGATATTTAAGGCCAGGGTGGTCCCTGCAGGTGCACCAGAAGCAACCCCTGGCTACAAAGGGCCAGCAGCTGCCAGCACAGCTCCTAGGATCCATCAGAACAATCAGCCTCCCACACACAGGCAAGAGTAGGAACACTGTCCCTGTGTACCTTTAAGGACACTGTCACACCATATACACACCTCACCTCCCAGATCAATCAGGAGAGCAGTCAAGCTGATACCACAAACTTCTCTTATGCCAAGTGTTTCCTGCCACCCTGCACACACTGGATGCTAAAAATTATTCCCAGTTGTAACTGATGTGGTTTTCCCAGTCTGTGCTATTCCCACTCTCAAATCAGCCAGTAAAGCTTTATACATTATCAGAGCTGGGGTTTTTTGGGAATCCCTGTTCCCCAGGGCTACTCAGAAGGGATCAAGAGACAACTCCTTGGCTTTTGGAGAAGAAGTCTTTTCTGCCCTCTTCTTGTATCTCCATGCAGCATATACACTGTGCAGTGTCTATACAGGAGTTGTCTGTAAGTGGGAGACAACACAATCTACCAGGGAAGAAGTACTCTGATCCCTTCTGAGCAGTCAAAGCAAGGCTTTGGATGTTCCTAAGGTACGAAGAGTGGCTGCAGCAGTAACAGGGTAATTCAAGTGAAGAGGTACCTCTAGAGTTCCTAACCTCCTGCTCTGAACTGGGTCAGCTATGTGGTCAGACCAGGTTTCTCAGAACTTTATCCAGTTGGGTGACGGTAAGTACCAAGGATGGAGACTGTGCTCCCTCTCTGGGCAACCCTTCTGCAACATCTGACCGTCCTTATTCTGAAAAGATGATGCTTTCCAGCCTAAACCTTTCATTTTAATTTATCGCTATTTGTTCCTGTTACATTTCATTTGTGTTTCTACTGATCCACTTCTCCAGCCTCTCCCTCTGGCTTACTGCCTGTGGTCCTTAAGGTGTTCTTACACTTGGTATAATGTGCAAAACTTCATGGGCGAATACTCCATTTTTCCCTTATCACAGATAGAGTGATGGACTTGTAAGAAAGAAGCAGCAAAACGTTTGCTGATAAAAAACACTTGATAATTTAAGAGTGGTTTAACAAAATCTGATGACAAGATTCACTTGATTATTTACTACATAGAGGTCAGGGTCAGACAAAATTGACAGGGAGACCCTTCTGTTGAGTCATGAGCCTCAGAAAGGACTCCCCCTGCTTTGCAACTCCCTCTCAGAAGGGAGTTAATCTAGCTGGATCCAGCCTTAATCTCAGCCTTGGTCAATGGTTTATGTCTAAAGGATTGTGTGTGCACAATCAACCCCTTGTATCACACAGCTAAGATTCCAAAGTTTAACAAGCTATTATTCACTTACCCAGAATCTGCTGCAGGAAGTAATCTCTCAGCCTCAAGGAGTAATCATGCGGTGTCCTTACTCAAGAGGAGATCCTGGCACGCAGCCTCAACAAGCCCTAGGCTTTCCACTACTTATGGAGTGAGATAATTGACTCATAGTCATACCTGCATAGCAATGACAGCAGTCAGTTTTTTTCCAAACCTGGTTTAAGTCCAGCCTTGACCAGCACTATGGCTCAGATTAGCCCTTGGCTATTGTGTTGTCGGTGGACCCTGAGCCTACTGATTCAGATGCAGCCATCATGGCCAGACACATCTAGTGCACTTGGGATGGGCTGTTTATTTGGGAAGAGTGTGGGCAAAGATAAGGCATGAGGGCAGCAAAGAAGTCAGGGCAGGAAGTACAGTTGTCTGTGAAGAATCAGACTTGTCCCCAGCCCTCGGTCTGCAGCTAACACAACATCCTCAAGCACGCACACACAGTCCTCTGCAGACTGGTAATTAATTGGTAATTAATGGGTAATTAAAAGCACTGTCAAAGGCTCTTTTCCATCCTTTAATTTGCCTTTACGAAATAGATGATAATCTGTTAGTTTCTCGGAGCTCTTCTTCAAACACTACACTCCCACTTAATTGCCTAACTTTTTACTGAAAACTATCGTAACACACTAGTTCAGCACTGAAGCCTTAATTTCTGCCTGGAAGATTACACTTCTATGCTGCCTGACCCATACAAACATTCAATAACTAGTCAGCCCTTCAAAAGCACCTGAACTACCCATCTCCTACTCCCCAGTGAAGCCTTTTCCTTGTTTGCCTATCTTCCTACATGAATCCTCAATGATTTTGTCTCCAACTCTCAGGTCCACAATTGCTGGTGGCTCAAGTCCGACCACATTCCCTCTGGAGGTACTGCAAAGTTACTCCTAAATTAGCCAAAAATGTTCAGCACAATCAGCAAGAGGTACTTTCTCTTGGAAGTCCCACGCAACACATACTGATGTAGCTTCAGATATTTTCCAATGCATTCATCAACAGCAAAGGTGACAGAAAACTTCAGAATGTCTTAGGCAGGGCAAGTTACATAGGGGAGATAAGAATTTTATTTATTATTTTTAGTATTAATTTTATTTTATTCATGACAAAAAGGCAGTATACACATGAACATTTTGAATTCCAAACAAATGAAACTGGTTCATTATCACTTTTGTGGATTAAAAATAATCACAATCATCAATGATATAGTATAAATAAATACAAAAATACAAGAGAGAGATAAACATTACTTTCAAATTAAATTTTTGCAAAAAAATTTACTACTACACAAAGTACTGCATTTGTTCAGCATTATGCTCACTCTAAAACAAGTAAGAAAATACACCTGAAGTTCTACATCCTAAATAATTCACAACTTCTTCCAACTAAGTTCTGAGTATAGATTCTCCTTTTTACAAGAAAAATGTTGTAACAGCAGAGGTACACACCAGAGAAAGAAGACTAGGCATAAAATACACAGCCAGACCTCCCAGCAACTTAATCTAACGATCGTAACGCATCCTTGTAATGCACTTCTGAGAATCTGCATCAACAGTGGCAACAAGACATTCTTTATATTTACAGATGCAGTATAATACTGAAATACTTTCAGTTATCTGATTTTTACTTGAAGCATTTTGAGTATCAGACCTTCAGTAAAGGAATTACTATTAGAGCTAGTCTCATTACAAGTTGAAAACAAAACACATGTTCTTGCAAATAAATCTAACATTTGCAATTTGCAGAACATAAAAATAGTACACACAGCTGTTTATTTTTTTCTTATTCATACATCATTTCTAGGATCCATTTTGTAACATCAGAGAAGCGGTATTTTACAACCACATACAAGTTAAAGCACAATGAAAATTAGCAAAAAAAAAAATCTAACTTAAAACATGCAAGTTGTGTATTACTGTATACAACATGTCTGCATTTAAGGTATCCAAATGATTTTTAAAAAGCACAGATGCCCAAGATCCTATTTTCCAACTGAATGACAGCTAGAAGTTAGAATTAGTGTTAATTAACACATAAGTGTCAGTGCTTCTAAGTGGCACTACAATGAACCAGCACAGCAAGTGTAAAAGTCATCACTCCACATGAGTAATGTTGCACAAAACAACCTTTGTATTTTATACTAACAGCCAGCAGTATGTCTAACTATTGACAAAGAATGTGCCATGTAAGCTTACCATTTTAAGCAGGAAAAACTTGAAATTCTGAAATATAAAGAAACAGTGCAATATACAGAAAACAATCACAAATGGTTACAACCCCCACCACTTTTTTCTAATCACTATATTACCATAACACTACTGATATTTTAAATAGTATTTACTTGAGAAATTCCATCTTACACATTTTGTGATTTGTTAGTAATGGGTATTTTTCACTTGTACAATGAAAATACTATAAGCTTCAAGAATAATTCACCAGCAGAGTGAGCCTTGTAAAGATCAGCTGACATTGTCTTCCCTCTTATTTATTTGACCTCCCCAGACATGCCTCTCTTAGTGAAAAAAATTTTAAAAATCTGTTTTCCAGATAAAGCTTTCATATTTTCACATGAATTAAATACCTCATGATGTGGAGGGTAGGGGTGGGGAGGGGCAGGAGGACAAAGGGGATATATGCTGTTATATCTTGTTTACTTCTAGACATGCATTAGATATGTTGTCTATCATTAGGGTTGTATTCATTTTCTCACTGAAATTCAAACAATCACAGAACATACTAAGAAAACCCCTCATTGCTTCAGGACTCTTCATACTTTATCTTTGTCCAAACAACTGAGGAAGGAGGTGAGGGCCAAAAAATAAAATAAATAAACAAATAGATCAGAAAAACAGTTGACAAATTCTTACCATTTCAGACTAGCTACTGAAAAAGATACCCTTCTAAGATACACAGTATTACATCACTTTTCAGTTCTGAAATTTCCTCCTCCCACAAAGGAGAAAGAAGAAAAGGTTCTGAATGTTTCCCTTTAAGATACAAATAATATTTTGACTTTACAGTGTATTGACTAAGCACCTGGAAAAAACTCCCTCTCTTCATTCTGGCAGATGGAGAGGAAGGTGAAGGAGAGTTATCAGTGAACGCATGTGCTCGGCACAGTGAAAAATCCCCAAATGATGCAATTCAGATACCAAGAGAAACTTCAGAAGAGGCAACAGCATCTGTACATCAAGAGCGAATTGAAAACAACTTAATGCACATCTCTCCCATAAATAGGGATCCAGATCCAGTAAATGCTAAAACTTTTCTCACATGGAAACTCTGGAATCAGAAACAAAGAAAAGAGTATGTCTGGCATCTTTGTTTTCTGAACATCCAAAACATGGAAACATCACCACTGTAAACCAGATGTTACTACAAATGAAGATTATATATACACATACAAAAACTTTGAGGGCATTCTAACAAAAAGGTTGTTTGGTTTATTTCACTTTGAAGTAGTGTTTTTCTAACTGCAGCCTACTGATTATTCAACTAATTCTATGACAGTAGCTTCACACATTGGCTTTCCAGACTGCAGAACATCAGAATCACAAGTCTCAGCCAGTGGTTCTGGTAGCAGATTTACTCTGCGTTATGACAACTTTACTTTCCTTGTCATCATAATGCTGAAAAAAAATCGCAACATCCTCACAGTACTGTCCATCTTTTGTAGGTTTTCTGTCCTTTCAGTGTTGTGAACTCAGATCCTTTGTTAATGGCATTCCAGCAGCCCCTTCACCACACTCCCTTCCTTTAAACTTTTTTATAGCTAATGCTGTGCTTCAAAAAGCTTTTTTGTTTCTCTTTGCCCAACTTCTGTCAGCAAAAATCAGAATTTTCATCATAATTATATTCTTGTTCACAAGGGAAGCGTAACAACTAGAATCTGGCCACTTCATTTGCAATTCTTTTTTCTGATTAGAGTCTGTCAACTGGAATGGGACAGCACCTACCGTGAGAGCAGACTGCGTGGCCTGCAGCAATTAGGGCATCAGATAAATTGCTATCCTCACACAGTACATCCACCTCTAATTTCATTTCAGAGCCGTAGTGGATAAAATGAAATATCAAACCTGGTTTATGAAGAAGCTCCTGAAACAGAAGTATAGCTTCCTCACTCCAGCGTTCCCCCTTGCCAGGAACTACATCATGCAAAGAGCAAGAGTGTGCCAAGCGTGGCAAGTGTAACAGACTTTCTGGAACAAGTTTAAGTTTATGGATATCAGAATAAGGGATGGTCCTCAGAAAGCCATAATCAATAAATGTAAGAATAACAGACTGACTTGTTACTTCACTAATTTCTGCCCTGTACCACTCTCCTTCCTGCCCAAACTCAATCAAGCAGCTAGCACCAGGCGTCACGTGTTCTTCTGGCAGAGCTGGCAAGTTGTCAGGAAGGTCAGAGAGTAGCAAGGACAAGTTTCTCATGCAATCAAAGAAGATTTCAAACTGGATGCTGAAGTTTGAAGGATCAGTAACTGCAGTTGCATACCCAGGATATGTTCTGCCACTACGCAGCAGCACCCACATGACTGGATTTATCTTGAGTGACGTATCAGACTCCTTACAGTTTGTATCACTACATTTTTCTGGTCCAACAATTGTCCAAGAATGACTTAAGAGCTGGTTCAAATACTCCTGAAGTGTAACTTCTCCTATTAAAATATCTACCTCCCAGATATCAGATGATTTCAAATATCTCAAAAACAAGATCTTTATTTCACAATCCAGGAGTACATTTACTACATGGTCTAAGTGTATTTTCTTCACGTTTTTAAAACAGTTCCACCTACAAAGAACAGCTTGCTTAGGAATACTTTTAATGCTATTAGTGAGCATCTTTGCATTATTTAAAGACACCATCTCATATGTCCCATAATCCATGAAAAAAACTAGCATTAACTTTTCCCTGACAAATTTCTTCATCACTTTTGATCGATACCATTTTAAGTTCTTTTCAGATTGTGTAATGCATTCCAGTCCCTGTTCAATGTCATCCACTCTAAGCAAATCACTTCTTTGTGCTTCTTTGTCAAGCATTACATTTAACTCATGTAGTATTTGCAGATTTTTAAGTAACTGTACATAAAATTCTCCACTGTTTGAAATATTAACTACTTCTGCTGCTTCTACTTGTCCAGAATTTAAAACCTGATGAAGGACACTTAAGGGTTTTACAGAAATATTTTTCATCCCAGCAGCCTTGGTTTTATTTTGGCCACCTGATTTATTCTTAGACTTCCGAGGATTACCATTTTGCTTAGGCTTATTTTCCAAAGCAAATATCCATGTGCTTTTCAACTTTATGCTGTCTGTTTTATGCAAAAGGCTGTTCGACAAAGACTCTCCATCACAAATTACATCTATTTCCCATTTTTCTCCATGTTGCTGTAAGAACTTGCAAGCTACTGGCTTGTCACTTACTGTTCTTGCAAAATAAGCAGCACTTTCTTTAGTCCAGCTTTCATCAGGAAAACTTTTTACACTGCTAAGGAAACAATGAACACTAAACCTTGGCACAGTTAAGAACTTTTCTGGAATCCTGCAAATTTTTGACAAACTTACAACTGCAGCATTACCATAGTCAATAAATTCTACCTCATAGGAGTTTCCTGACTTCAGAGTTTTAATAACTGCTCTGTAGTAAAAACAATCAGCATCGTGCTCTGCAACGATAAGATCTCCTACCTTGAGCTCATTTAAGCAATTTTCCCGACCTCTATTCTCCAAGCTTTCATTTAAATCGTCCGCTAGTTTTATTATTAAGTTTTCATCCTCTGCAAAGTGAACATAGAAACTTGATGGACTATTCATATGAGATATATAACCTGCTACTTCAGTATTCACCTGGATATCACGTTGAGGAAGACTGATTAATGTAGGTATATTTCTATCACTCCTTTCTGGTTGGCTTGTACAATTCGGTCTTTCATTCTGAGATTCAGAGAGAGCATTTAAAGTTAATTCCTTTGAGTATAAAGTAGAATAAGAGAGTGAGTGAGACGCAGGTTGTCCAATCCAACGTTCCTCTCCATTCTCTGGAAGAGCACTGAAAGTATTTCTAAAACCTTCCTCTTTGCTATCCTGTAAAGCTTCCTGTTCTGAGAATCCACTGCACACCTTCGATGTGCTACATGCATTTTGCTCTTCATCTCCAAAATTCTCACCAGTATCCACCTGGCAATACTCACCATAGACTTGGCATTTCACTTCAGTTTTCAATTTAAGTTTTTCAGGATCTTTAATACTTACTTTATCAATTTCTTTGTCATCTTTCATGTGACATATCCCTCCTTCATTACTTCTAAATTGTTCCGTATGGCTTTCCTGTACCTTTTCTTTAATTTTCTGACTTACTTTGAGCTGTCCATCATACAACTCCACAACAATCTTTCCATCTGATTCTCTGGATAAAACTACAGCCTTCAGCAGTTTACCTAGGAATGTTTTTACAAACCATGTAGTAATTCTTGCTGGAAATTCTGCCCCCCTAAGATCTGACAGATAGCATTTAATAGCTTGCATGGGTGTGAATAGTAGGTCCGTGGCAGAATCTGGAATAGGCCTCAACTGGTCTCGCTCCACCATACTCTTATTTCCAAAATCCACATAATCAACCCACAGAAAGGATGTTGATTCCACAGGAAAAGCCAAAGCTCTGTAAAAGCGACCGTCTTCCACATATCTGGCTATACATAGGCGTGTATTGCTGGGATAATTTGCATTACTTGACATTTTACTTATGTCGTTAACCTTCTTCATCAGTGCCTCAAGAGTTTCAGTGTTTCGATTAAGCTGACAATAGAATTTTGAAGGACTATTTATGTGAGTTATATAAACCTCCTCCTCACTTCCAATTTCTATATTAAAAGATGAATAGCAAAAACTGTACAGAGAACCCAAAGATGAAAGGTTTCTTTGTCCAACACATTCAGACTGGGTGAGACCACGTTCTCTGAGGAATTCCTCTACACTAGTAAGTGGGGTCTGTAAGTCAACAACATTCCGTAAACAGTTGGGGCTCACAAGAACAAGAGCATAAATGGTGCAAGTCAGTGGTCCTCCAGAAGAAGAAATGAAGTCTTCAAATTGTCTACGCACTTCTTCAGACCAGTTAAGTGAGTCAGTCTCTAAGACCACATTTTTAAGTCCACACTGAAATGCTTGACTTTCTAGAGCTAGGAAATCTGGAATAATACCCTGAACATCTTTAAGTGAAACTCTTTCCCGATAACCATAGTCTACAAAAACTACATCAACTTCATCTGTGGATACCTGCTGCACAACAGTTGCTCTGTACCACTTCCTATCTCTGGGACACTTAACAACACAGGCAACCTGTCCAGTTTTGTAGGGACTGGTATGATCTTTATAGTAAGTCTGAATTTGTCCCATTAAGTTATGTAGCTCTGGCAATTTGCTTTGCAACTGACAGGAAAAATCTGCTGGTGAAAAAATGCAAGAACACACCACTTCATAAACAGCACCTGGTTTAAACGCAAGCCCTTTATAAACTAATTTTTCCTCACATACTGATTTATGCATTTTAGAGACAGCACCTTCTCCTAAACCAGATGGCACAAAAGATTCTCTAGGCACTGGTGGCACATTTAATGACCTTTCCTTCTGAAGTATGTCTCCAATTCCAGATACCTTACTTTTGCAAATATTACTGGTGTTCTCCACTTTGATTTTTTCTTTTTTACACTTGGGGTGATTCCTGTTGTGCTGCTTTTTTGCTGCCCTTGGAACAGGATCTGGTGGCTTTAGCCGATATTCAGCATAACCAGCTTGAACCATACACGCGGCAACATTTCCTTGCAGGAAACCAGAATGATACTGCACATTAACAATGTACTTGTTGTTTTGCTTTCCAACGACATGAAGCAGCAGTGGTTTGTTCAACACCACGTTTTTAAAGAAATCAGTTTCTTTTTTAACCCACACACCATCAACAGGGAATGTGCAAGCAAGGGAACAACACATAGCTAAAGCTGGTAAATCAGAAAACTGGGGAAGTAATGTTTTCACATAGTGACAAGGTATTGTATCTGTATTTCCAAAATCCAAAAAGTAAACCATAATGCTAACACGAAACACTTTTGTGACAACACCCCGGTAATAACACCCATCCATACTATACCGGGCACAGCATAGCAACCCAGGTTCTGGCTTTTTAAGGACCATCTCATCATCTCTACACTGTCTGTATGTGCAGGCAATGTTTTGCATCAGCACTCGAAACTCATTCTGGTATCTACATGTTTGAATCCAAAAGTCAGATGGATTTATGACATATACTACAAAAGCTCCATAAAAAGAGTTCATTTGCATCTCTTCCCTCTTGTAGTGGCTGGAGAAAGAAATGTCCCATTCAGGTAAGCAGGTTTTTGTATCTTTGTTTCCAGAGTAATTCTTAGATAAATTGTTTATTTCAGGACTTAGTTTGTGGTTTAGTGCAATACTTCCATTTTTCGTTTCCGTAAGCGAGACACAGGGTGCAGCTGTCTCATTCTGGTTTTCTGGATGCTCAACATTAATTCCAAAATTTTGTTTCTGCAGCGTTATATAATACAAGCGTTCGGTGTTATTATATAAATCAACATGGACACACACAGAGGTTTGTCCTATTAAGGCTTGTGTAAGTTCCTTGAGCTGGAATTTTATTACTGTTTCATCCTGACTACCCAAGCAAGACAGTGCACATGGAAATGAAATCATTGGTAATGTCATGAACTCAGCTTTCAATTTCCGAATACAACTAGGCGGCACAGCTTCAGTAACACCAAAATCCATAAACCAGACCTCCGCATAGTCAGAGATAACTTGTTTTATCACTCCTCTATGCCACTGTCCGTTTTGCCTCTTGGCAGCACAGAGCAGCCCTAAACTATCACAAGATGTGGTATTTTCTCCAACAAGAGCTTCATAGTACAAACACATAGCTCCTGTCAAACATTCCAGCTCTTTCTGCAATTTCTGTATCTGACAATAAAATTTATTTGGGCTTATTGCACCAGTTATTTTTACATTTTCTTTACTGCCAACAGGTAGACATGGAAAGAGTTGATCTGGAACATGCCAAATATCTGTTGGTTTCTCAGAATTATTTAAGGTAAGTAACTCCCTGAATGGATATTTCTGTTTCAACAGCTGTGGCATTCTCTTACAAAGCATTCCTTCGGGCAATGCTCTTAAAGTTTCTACAACAAGACAAAATGAATCTCCATCAATAAATTTACCCAGCTGCAGTTCAAGAACATCACTAATAATCTTGGGCACTTCTACAATAAACAGCTGATATGGTGTAACAGCCTTCACATGACCTGTGATCTGTAAGCCTACCAGAGATGAAAAATAGTTAACGGCTTTTGGACCCCATTTTTCTCCAAGAGGAAGTATGCTTGCAAAAACACCCAAAACCACCTTTGGAGGCAGCTGAAACAATTCATCACAAGCAGCAGCAAGATGTGTTTCCTCAACAGCCAACACGTGTCCAGTGTCTATAAGAAAAGCCTCACAGATATTCCCCTTCTTTCTCAGAACTCTTCCTCTGTGCCATTCTCCTTCTGTGTCTTCCACCAAGCAAGATCCACCAACACAGACATCACCTTTCACTTTGAACACACGCTGTATTTCATTTTGTAGTATGTAATAGTCAAGCTCACACCCTGCATTGTATTGAGCTTGGAACACTATAACCAAGCACTCAGGATGACATTCTACATGAGTTATCTTCAATTTCTTATCTACTGAGTCTGGTGAAGATTCCATCCTGTCTGCAAAGAAAAGGAGTATGATCATCTTGATAATTTTCTGCCTTATTTTTTAATTCCTTACATGACATTTGTTTCCAAAATGGTTTACAAAAGCATATTATTAAAATTCTGGCTAAAACATGCATTAAACATTTAAGAATGTCATCTTTTAGGCAACTGGGACACACTCCACACAATTCTCTTAGTAAAGACATGCTCAGATAACGTGAAAAAAAGTATCTCAGGATTCACTCAGGTGGCTACAGACTGATTTTATCACTCAAGATTAATTTTTAACCAAAATGTTGCTCCCACAATAACACCAAGGTATTCCAGTTTGTTTCTCTTTCCTTTTAATGAGTCCTTTTCCAAGGACTCATTCCCTACTCACCCTGCTTTGTCTAAATCACTTCTTCAAATCACCAACAATTTACAGCTCCACACTCTACTCTTTACTCTGGCTGTCTGTACCAACTGTACCAACAGCATATTTAAGGTTCTCATAATGGCAAGGACATACTAAGATTATCATCTATGTGCAACATTTCTGCACTGCTCATCAAGTAACA
Organism: Acrocephalus scirpaceus scirpaceus; assembly: GCA_910950805.1. Lineage (NCBI taxonomy): Eukaryota > Metazoa > Chordata > Aves > Passeriformes > Sylviidae > Acrocephalus > Acrocephalus scirpaceus. Next base: position 106,191,723 of record OU383775.1, on the reverse strand, counting down.
ACCAAGCCAGCTGTGTTTTGTATGGTCTCAACACCAATTCTGACAGTTTAAGTATCTTCAAAGCATTCAGGTACTTTCCTGATCTGTAATCCAGTCTTGAAGCTCAACTTCCAGTTCAATTCATACGTCAATGATTCAGTGAATCCGTGACCTTACATTGTTTAAAAAGGCTGTGTATGACCGTAATTTAATCAAGCAATTCCATTAAATTAACTGCTGTTCTAACAAAGTAATTTGAGGTAGACAACATCAAATGCAAAGACAGTGGATAAATACTCAAGGATAGTCTGGACAAAGGCAACCTTGATTTCTGAATTTTTATGTAAAGCTGGAACTTAAGCTTTCAGTTTCAAGTACAAGATTTTGGGGTAAAATCCCCTTTGACCTGCAAAAAATCTTCACTGAAACTGTCACAATAGTTTTCATCACAAGAATACATAAAGTAGCTACTGAAAACACAACCTGTCTTCAGAAAAAATACTGATCCCTAACATTCTAGTTCACAAAAAAAAAAAAAACCAAACCCCACACACTCTAATATAAATGAGCACTTCCACTGTAAAAGAGTAGGACAGAAGAATGCATAACTTCTAAAACCAGAAAAAAAAACCCAAAAATCCAAAACCACTGAACACCAAAAAAAAATCCCTCCCAGCAAAAGTATCAAACTCAGATCTGACAAATTCCTGCTTCCACAAGGCCCCTTTTTTTCCACCTTCCCCTGTAACAGAAAGTGAAAGTCTGGATGCTTTTAATGAAAGAAAACAGCCTTAAGGAATTGGTTCTGTCTGCCTGGAAGAAATATTTGATCACTACAGAGACTTAAACTTTTGAAGAGACCTGACTAAAACTCTGCTCCCTTTTTTTTCCCCCCTTCACTGAAACTGTGCCCTATTTGCACTAACACATAACAAAATAAAACAATTTGTGTGTTAATGCTTGTCTGTTATCACAGCCCAAGTAACAGCATCACACTGACACAGCCACATCTCTACAGTTTACAAAACGGCCTTTTGCTGTTTACTCACCTTTCCACCTTGTAAGTCTTATTCATTCGTAACACGTCTTCTAAAGGAAACACGGCCCAGTAATTAACAACTCTGTATCTCTCTATAAGCAAAGACATAGAAAAATCATTAGAAAAATGCACGTAAACTAAATTCTTGTACTACTTCTCTTACTGAGAGCAGACCTGAGGATAAAGTATTTGGGGTGTTAGTTGACAAGAAGCTCAACATGAGCCAGCACTGCACACTCACAGTCCAGGGAAGCCAAACACAACCTGAGCTGCATCAAAAGCAGCGTGGGCAGCAGGTCCAGGGAGGAAATTCTGCCCCTCTGCTCTGCCCTACTGAGACCCCATCTGCAGTGCTGCATCTGCTCTGGGGTCCCCAGCACAGGAAGAACATGTTGGAGCAAGTTCAGAAGAGGTCATAAAAATGATGAGGGCTAGAGCATCTCTCCTATGGAGACAGGCTAAGTGCTCTGGGTTGTTCAGTCTGAAAAAGGGTTCCATAGAGACCTAACAGCACCTTACAATACTTAAAGAGGTTGGAAAAGGACCTTCTACAAGGCTATGGAGCAATAGGAAAGAGACTTAAACTGCAAGGGAGTAGGTTTAGATTAGATACTACAAAGCAATATTTTATTGTGAAGGTGGTGAAGCACAGGCTATGCAGAGAAGCTGTGGATGCCTCATCCCCGAAGTGTCCAAGGCCAGGCTGGGTGACTCTCAGCAACCTGGTGCAGTAGAAGGTGCCCCTGCCCATGGCAGCAAGTTGAAACTGGATTAACTTTAAAGTTCCTTCCAACACAAACCACTCTGTGGTTCTCTGAATCCTCCTCCTGCCTGATAAACACACCCTGGAAAAGTTCCTCAGACTTAGCTAAACTACAATCTTAAGATTACAAAAAACAAAATTACAAAACTGAATCCATCCTCCTAAAACACAGTGTGGCTAGTCTTTCTTCACTGAAGCTCAAATAAGCAAACCAGTCAGAGGAACACCATACAGGCATCTACCACCTACTTTCTAAGCAGGAGTGGTCACACGTTTGTATTTGCTTGCAACTCTTCAGCCGTCCAAATGCATACTTCTATCATGCACCACTAACTTATAGACAACTCGTGCCATAACAAAAGGACTTTTAAATGCAACCAAACTCAGGACACAAGATACAGGTTGAGCTGCTTGTGCTCCAAAACAGGCGCTCTGACTGGCGCTGTCTGACACCGCACTCACCTGAGAGGAGGCGGGCACGGGCAGAGGCTGCAGCCGCCAAGGGGGAGCGGGGAGCGGAGCCCGGAACCCGGAGCCCTGCGCCTTCCAGCAGCGCCCTCACCGCCCGCGGGCGACAGCGCCGCCCGCCCAAAATGGCGGCGCGAAGCGCGGCCGGAACGCGCTGCCCCGGAACGCGCGTGCGTAGCGGCACCGCCCGGAACTTTTGGCGCCTCTGCCGCGGGGCTTAGGAGAGCCCGGGCCGCGGACACCGGTTCGAGTCCCGGTCCCGCCTTCCCGCAGGGCACTACGGCCTGCTTCCCTTTCTTTCTGGAGTGTTCGCGTGCTTGCTTGATTTTTTTTTTTTTTTCCTTTGAGTTTGCATGTTGCAGGTGTCGTATATTTAAGATGTCACCTGAGCTTTCAGAAAAATGCCCGTGGGTGATGGAAGTTCCTGGAGCTGCAAGAGGAGGATTCTAGAGGTCTTATTCTTTCCTGTTAGCAAAAAGAAATTCTCTAGACTGAGAAAAGTACATCCTAACAGAATGCAAAGTGCTGCCCCACTTGTTTTTGCACGTATGTCACATTTTATTTTTCTTTTTTCCTAGGGGCCTAGAGGCAGTGTTGCTTTTTTATTTTATTTGGGGTTATTTTACAAAGAGTATAAGCTGAGGAGATCACAACAAGAAAACTTGATATTAAGTATAGTCCTAAAAATATCAACATGATGGTGTGTCTGTAACTGATTGCACTCTAGAAAGAGTTCAGCTGTGTATAATAAGTTCTAAGGGTTTATCTTCAATTTTTTGCACTTTTTTCCCCTCAAAATGTCAGGATTGCTGCACCATAGTTACACTTTGCAAAGCTGAGAAAGAGAAAAGCTGTGTTTGCAGTACTTGGAGATGCAGTAATCCCCAGAGACAGCTATTATATTAAAGTCTCTATAATATATGTTTGAATTGGTATTCTAGCTACTTGGACTAACCCTGAAATTTATGGGACCTCTTAATTTGATTTTGCAGTTAAACCATCATGTTTTTCAGGGTCAAGTATTTGTAAGAGCTACTCAGAACAAAGATTATACGGGTCTGTCATTGATAGAACTGCAATTTCATGTTTCTGGATAAAATGTCTGGTTTATCTATGTTACTTTCGCTTGGTGTCAGATAATCAGATTTTACATCCATAGTCTAATTAGGCAGACTTGTGTAAGAATGGGCCTCACTAGCATATTTAGAGAGGGAAGATAAAACCAGATCTTTTAAAGAAGTTACATTCTTGCAAGATTGGAACATCAGATTAAAATCTAGAACCCAAGGTTCTACATTGTGTTAGCATTCTCTATACTGTGAAGAGTATATGTTGCCTAAGACTGGACAATTCAGAAGCCTCAGTTACTAGATAAGGAACAGTCTAGAACTTCTGAATACAAAATACTACAACAGGCTGTGGGGTATGGTTATGTTTTTCCTGGTAATTGAGGCTGAAGTCAGTCCTAAAGGCAGAGTGCTACCACTGCTTTTTTAAAGGTAGAGACACCTACATTTTTTTTTCCTGCCTAAATTACAGTGGTGATGGCAGTTGTAATACAATGACCTTCTGGTTGGAGCACTCAGAAATGTATTTTTTCAGCTTGAGCTAGTTTTAAAAATGTGTACTATTTCCCTGCAGAGTGCCTTAACCATGGACAGTTACTCATGATGGAACACAGTGTGTCCTGCTTGCCTGAGGTTGTGCTGGGATGTGGGATGGTGATAGGAGGGGAAGGAAAAATAGAAGTTATAACCAGACAATCTGTCAGGGATTGACAGGATGCTGGAGCTTTCTTGCATTTTTTCTCAAAGGGAAGAAGAACTTTTTTTGCTGGTTATGAGTTTGTTCCAAAATTTATTTGAAATTTACATTATTAGAGCCAGTGAAAGAATATGTCTTTTCTGACAAAGGAACACGGCTCAGAGTGGTGTTTGATACATTTTGCTCAGGAATTGTATGGGTTCTTTTTTTTTTTTTTCCCCCAGGCTTGATATCCGCATTGGAAAGTGTCAAGAATGCATAAAACACTGGCAGATCTCAGAAATTAGTCCTTCAATAACATTTGAACCATGAAGAGTCACTATAGGTCATTGGAAGCAAATAGGAAGTGTGTAATAGCCCAAAGCAGAAATCAGTGTTGCAATATCGCAGAACATCCTTATCAAATACTTCAGCGAACTTGCAAAACTTACTCAGTGTTTACAGTTGAATTGCAGATGTTTTAAAATGCTGCTGAAACTACACAATCCACATTGATTAGTACTAGATCTTGGGGGATTTTCCCAGTATTGTGTACTATGAAAGTAATATGGCTAACTCTGAGTTTTTCATATTTTTCACTTTCTTGAACTTTAAAAATTTTGTGTTGTTTTTATTCCCAATGTTTTCCTTCCTTGTTATTATTGTGAGGAACTCATTAAATATTTTTGCTGTTTTATCCAGTATGGAAGGTTAACAAGCTCTAGTAAGTCATTTTTATATTTCACTGACAAAATAAAATACAGTTGAAAAATAACTTTGTCATGTAAGGCTTTACTCTCTTAACAAATCTTGACTAAGACAAAACAAAAGTGAACCTCAGGTTGTTTGTTGTCTGTATCAGACTACTAAAAAAGATGTGTTCCAAAATATGTGTCTACTCAGAAATGTTTTCTTATCAGGAAAATTCTGCTGTGACTCTGTATTTCCTTTAAAATAGCAAATGAAAACCGAAAATTAAAGAGGTATTCTGTGCTCACAGGTGGATGAAGTGTAGCACAAAGGAAATAAAAGTTTTTTTCAGAATATCATAAATGAAGCTCTGCTGCCAGCTGCCTGCCAAGATGTAGAACATAGTGCAGTGTGAATGAGTACCTTGTTGAACTCAGATAATATCTGATGACTATTCTGGCTAACTTCCAATATCTAGGAAAACTGGTTTTGAGGGCAGGGAACATAAGGCAGTTATTATTTGTTGTGAAAACTGAGGGGCATACAGAAAAATAGTACCCAAAGGATGGGTTTTGGATAATGTGAACAGTCATCACCCAGTCTAAACACCAAAAGTTGTCTGCAGACTTCTTAAATTGTTCTTTGTAGGTGGTTAATATGTTTGCTTTGATTTGAACAGTAGAAAAATGGCAGATAAAGGTTGCAATCTGTAGGATACCGTATAAAAGGAGGAAAGGAATTATCACCATCTTCTGTTAGAGTTTTGCTTTAAAAATAAGTCTTACTGAATTCCGTGGGGGGAAAAAAACCCCAAAATCAGGTAAGCACCTGTGTTCAAGGAAGGCAGGAGGCACAAACTATAAGAGGATGAGAGTATCTCCCCAATGCAGAAATAGAAAAGGGTTTAGGTCTTAATCTTCTCCTTAATGATTCCTTCTGGAGTGACTAAATAGCTGAACATTCATGGAACTGGTTCTGTGTGCCATGCACTGACTGGAATGAATCCCATTTGCAGCACCCGACCTTCACAAAGAATTATGTAATGATCATAACTGCTTTTATTCCACATGGGCAGAGAAGAATTAAGCGACACCAATATCCTACTTTTAAATCCCAACAATTATTCTGGGATCTGTCCTTAGTTTTGCGTAGATTGTTTCTGAATATTAATACCAAAATTTTTTCTAAAATAAATGATTTACTCTTCCTCATTTTTACGAATGCCAGTCTATCATAACAAAGTACTTTGCAGCTGTCTCCTATGGGATTGGGTTAGTTCATGACATGCTAAAGTATATGAGAAGAGGGAACGCTCCATGCCTCAGTTCCATCCCTCATCTTGATTCTTGTGCAAACCTACAAATACATCACAGTGATTTCTGATTGCCAAAATGTTTTTTTATTGTATATAATCATTTGCTTTTCTAAAAGGCACTGCAGCATTCCTTGTAGCATTTATGTTTATCTTTTAAATAAATAGCTTTGAAAGGGAAGTTGTAGGTAACACAGAGTTCTGAGTGAGTGGCAACAGCAGAATTTAATGACATTTCAGTGTTCTGAAAATGAAGAGTGAAGGCACCTCTGCCTAAGATAAATCTCACAATAAATGGATCGTTTTATCCAGATCATGCCAGGTTAATTGTTTAAATAATGCCATTTATAGTTAGAAATTAGGGATATAAAAATAATCATATTGTTCTATTGTGTTTTCCTAGGAAAATCAGTGTTTCTTCTGAAAAATTTATATAACAAGATCAGTATAACACTTTTTCCTGAAGTCAGTCTGAAAGCTTTGTTCTTTGTAGTATTCAACAAACTTGAAAAAACAAGGGAACTCAAAACAGTTATCTCAAAAGCTTGTGCTCCTTTTTCTACTTTGTCTTTGTAACTATGTCCTTGATATATTCCTAGTTTGTGTTTCTGTTAAGCTGAGCAATTGCCACGAGGTGGCAGGAACAGCCACAAATTCAACGGGATGCTTGGAAATACACTTGTGTTCCTTCGGTAGAAGGAAGGAGCACATGAATTAACAGTTCAGAGTGACCCACAGTGAAATATGAGGGTGCATGTGCTGGAGAGTTTCACCAGAGGAGTCATCACATTTATCACACGGTCTGAAGCCACTTTCAGTGTTTTCAGGTAACTTAAAGTAACTCTTGAAATATTTTCAATCTGTTTACAGCACCTATTTTCTCAATACACAGTTAAAATTTCGTTTCAGATAGTTTCCTAAATCACAGGTCAATTTTACCAGCTTCACATCTTTTAAACTATGTTAATATCATCACCTATATGAAATTGGTCAGTAATTCAGCAGCTTACATGTCAGAAAGCAGAGGGTAGAAACAGCTTTTACAAAGTACTTTCAGTAGTAGATGATTGAATCACAGAATGGTTTGGGTTGGAAGAGAACTTACAGATCATCAAGTTTCACCCTCCTGTCCTGGGCAGGGACACCTTCAATTACTTATTGTTGCTTCTTAAAATAGATGTTGCACATTTCAGTGACAATAAGTGTCAGAGCAGAGTGCCCTTTACGTCAGAAGATTTTACAGATGATCATTTTACAGATGAAAGAACAAGGAGTTTTTAAATAGTAGGACAAAATAAAAGGTAGAATTTCTGTTAGGGGCCTTCCAAAATCGACGAGTTTTGCCATACAGACTATACCACACTGGTACTGCTGTGCAAATACAGACCCATATTAGTGGTGAGATTGAGTTTCTCTGCTGTTGCAGTTTGTATGGATGGCGCTGTGGAGTAAGTTCACATCACTCTGTCATCTAAAACATCATTTAGGTCTATAGTGCAAGGTTGTGCTTAAGAAAATCCTGCACCACAGTTTTACCCTGGTACCTGTGTCTGCGGTGCAGGACAAGACACTCCTCTACATCAACAGTTCCTGTGGCACAATTGTAGCAGATCTGCAAAGTTAAATGAGAGATGCTGGTGACCCAATACCCGAGTCAACAGGTTTGAAGGGAGAGAGCATTATTTAAGACTAGCTCTGTGTAGTCACATGGCCTGGATGTCTGCTAGCATTTGAGATAGTTTATTTCCAAAGAATTTTGTGTGCTGTAGAGTGGCAGTGCTGACCAAAGCAGGATAAGTGGGAATGGTAGGGAGATTCACCTCCTGTTCTAAACTAAAACTAATGTAAAAGCACCTTAGAGGGAAGCTTAAACTTAGGCACTCCATGGGTAAATTCCCATTTCTTCAGCATGGCAGAGCAGGAGTAGGGCTAATAGAACTATAGAATGCTCATACAGGAAAAGTAGTAACCATCTTCAGATTATAACTGTAATAGTTTCAATTATTTAAGTCCATTTTATATAGCAAGCACTATATTTGTAGATTTATAGATCAAAAAGCCTGGTTGTTTAGTAGGAGCTGAGAGATGGAAACAAAACCTGCTAAATCATCTAATTGTCTCTGAGGAGACAAACTGAACAATCTTAGAGTTTTTAAACATTATTCCTTTCTATGGTTCATATCAGTTAATTAACTTCTGGTCCCAAACCTACAAGCTATATATGAAGAAAAAGCCACAGCCTCTTCCAAACTTTAATGAACACTCTAGGTATCTGTGCAGGTACACATTTTGGATTCTGAAGACCTGACAGCACATGAGTGGTCTTAATTCATACTCCCTTAAAATCTTATTAAAACTATTTATGAATTTTAGACTTTCAAGTAAAAATCAAATGCACTACCCTCTCAAGAAAGAATAATTTTTTGCTCAGGACACTGTCTATGCATCTGTGCACTGGATACATAATGTTATAGGAATGTATTCTTACCTGGAATCTCTATGCACAGTTTTCATTTAAATGTAAAAGCATAAGTCAGAAAAGAAAAAGGCTCTGGTATCTCAAGTTTTTCCATCTCACAGTGCGGGTCTATAATCTGTAAAAGGCCTTTCTGCTTAGGAATGTTGAACATCTCCATTTCCCACTGTAGCAGGGTTGAGAATCTTTTAGATTTAGAACCATGGTTTAAGCTAGTCCAGTATTAGCTTTTTCTCAAAAGCTTACAATGTTAGACTGCAACGTTAATCATTATATCCAGCTTGTTAAATATTTTACATCTTGTCTCTGTTTACAAACAGAATGAGTTCTCTAAAATTCTTTTTGATATTTATCATTGGCCATTTGTATGAAATCTGAAATCATAGTGCAAAGAATAAGATCATGGAATAGTTTGTTATGGAAGGGACCTTAAAAATCACAGAATCATAGGATAGGTTGGGTTGCAAGGGACCTTTAGAGGTCAGCTAGTCCAGCCCCCTGCAATGAAACATCTTCAGCTAGATCAGGTTGCTCAGGGCCTGTCCATTATGACCTTGATTGTTTACAAGGGTAGGGCATCCACAGCTTATCTGGGCAACCTGTTCCAGTGCCTCACCACCCTCATAGTAATGAGTTGCTACCTTATATCTAATCTAAACCTTCTGTCTTTCAGTTCAAAGCTGTTAACTCTTGTTCTGTCACAACAAACCTTGCTGAAAAATTTGTCCTCCTCATTCTCATAGGCCCTGTTCAAATATATAATAAGGAAGGCCACAATAAAGTTTCCCCAATGCTTTCTCTTCTCCAAACTGAATAACCTCAACTCTCCCAGCCTGTCTCCGTAGTAGGAGTGTTCCACCTGTGATCATCCTTGTGGCCTCCTCTGTATTCACTCCAACAGTTCCATGTCCCACTTATGTTGAGGGCCTCAGAACTGAATGCAGGATTCTGGGGGGGGAGGGGCGGGGGGGTCTCATGAGAGAATTGTTTCCCTGAAGAGGCCAAAGTCTGCTCTCCTGAAATCCAGCGTACTGAGTTTGCTGCACACCCTCTTCACTTCCCTAAGAGGCTTGAACTCCACCATTTCTTGGTCACTGCAGCCCAGCTTCCCTTGAGCTTCACATTTCTCAACATCTCTCCTTGTTGGTGAGAATGAAGTCCAGAACATCACCTCTCCTTTTTGGCTTCTCTGTCACATGGAGAAGAAGTTGTCATCAATGAATTTCAGGAACCCCCTGGATTGCTTAAGCCCTGCTGGCCGTCCTTCCAATAGATAATGGGGTGGTCAGAGTCCTCTGTGAGGACCAAGGTTTGTGAATGTGAGGCTGCTCCTGTCTGTAGAGTACCTTATCCACTCACTCTTCCTGGTCAGGTAGCACGTAGCAGACCCCCACTGTAATGTCACCTGTCCCTGCCTTCCCTTTAATCCTGATGCCTGAGTTCTTGGCTCCTCATCTGAGGCTCATGGCTGAGCTCTGTGCACTCCAGCTGGTCATTGGCATAGAGGGTGACAGTCCCTCCTCACATACCCTGCCTGTCTCCTTCCTGAAGAGCCTGTATCCTTCCATTCCAACACTCCAATCCCAGGACCCATCCCATTGTGTCTCCATGATGCCAGTGAGGTCATGCAGTTCTGTGTACATCTCTAACTCCTGTTTATTTACTCCTCGTGTCCTATGTGCCTTTTCATAGAGGCCTTAAAAATGAGATCCTGGAGGAGCAGATTTACTGGCTGGAGTGGTAGGAATTCCTTTGTGATGGTCTTCAGCTGCTCTTCTGCTGACCTGTGATCTCTCTCTAGCCTCTTGGCACCTCTTGTTGGCACTGGCATTGACTGATAGGAATGGAATGGATTGACGTTCCCCTTTCCCAGCAAATCTCACAAATCTCAGCAGTGTTTATGACAACATTCACTTACTTTTCATGCTTCCAGCACAACCTGCTTTTGTATTAGCATGTGAGATGGTCATATGTGTATGTGTTGACTTTAGCACTAGTTCTCTTTTTGATTATCAAATCCAACCTTCAGATAGGCAGAGGAAGTGTGCTGTGTACTGAGGTACCTGCATACATATTTTCATCCATTTACGGATTCATTTAGAAGTAGATTTTAAGTTAAAATATCTTAAAACTGTTTGGGTTTGGGGTTTTTTTTCTGGTAAATTTTGGTTATTTATAGCACATAAAGTAAAAAATGTTTCTCCACTATGGTCTTTCAGACAATATACTGGATAAGTATGATATACTACAGCAATTTTAATTACTTCAGGGTGCTGATCCATCCTTGGAATGGAAGTACAGGATTTTGTCATCACATGTATTAAAGGGAAAAAGACTGGCTGAAAATCACACCAGCCCTGGGAGAAAATTTTGTCCTTATTGAAGTCCATGGCAAAACTCCCACTGAATTCACTGCGGCAAGGATTTCACTCCATATATTTAAACAAGAAAAGTATTACATGTGTTACTAATACTGCATGGGTACTAAAAAGCAGACAGATTTTCAGTGTCTGTCTCTTCATTGTTTGTGCTGAAGATTGATTTTGATTCTCAAGTCCCCAGAGCAAAATTGTTTTCATTTTGGGTGTCTGCTTGTACAGACAGACTTACACAAGGGCATCCATGTGCCTGTCAGCATTTCATTGAAATTTTCAGCTGTGAACTTGTTTGTAGGATCAACACTCCAAAAATGATAGTGCCAGAGTTGAAAGACAGAATGTATTCAGTAGCATGATTTTTCTTTGGAAACTCACTCCCTCTTGACCCAGGGGTTGGCCACATCCAGAAAATTATGTAAGTTGCACCTCCCGATCCAGGTTTTGTGCTAAGCTCTTTTCCTGGCATTCAGTCTGCTCTTAAGTTTTCCCTTCTCTGTCATGTAAAGTGGTATTTCTGGGCAGGTGGAGATTTCTGCTTCAAATACTTTACTTTTCCTTGCAGTCTAAGCCATGTAAAACACATTCGGACCTTGTACACAGTAAGTTTCTGGTACCAGCTCAACTGCCTGAGTGCAAAACTGAGTCCCATTATGCTCTACGTAGACTTGCTGTGTGGGTTACCTAAAAAAGGCCAAACAAACACGGTTCCAAATATTACCCCATGGATTTCCATATTAATTCCTATAACAATACTTTTTTTCTGTATAGATTTCTTAATACAGTAACTGGGAATGTTCTAAACTAAGAAGTAATAAGGAATAGTAATTCTTAGTAATGGATATAGTAATAGTAATGGATGTTGTTAAGAAAGTGTTTCACTTGTAGGTTAAGAACAGATTCCAAATACTGAGACAGCCACTCATCTTCAAAATGAGTGCAATTCCAAGTTGCAGTTATCCACAGCTCTTGTACAACCCCTGTGTGCACAAAATTAAACTACTCTCCAATTCCCTCATGCTGCTGAACATATCAGTTTGAAATCCTTCATGTGCTGAAATCAGCATTTAAGATGGCCAGTATGGTCTTAAGTAGTAAATGATGATCTACTCAGATGGCTACTGCTGTATCCATGGCATATGGAAGTAAATATGAGCTCAACCAACAAAAGCTCATCTACAAACTACATTTTTATTTGAATCTACTGAGGTTTTTTCAGCCTGCTGTATGAAGAAAATACAGTACTGATAATGAATGCTTCTGAAAATAAGGGCATGGTATGGAAAGGAACCTCCAGATCTAACAAATCTAGTCCGTTGCTTTCACCAGCTGTCTTACACGAGACTCAGTTCTTACTTGACAGGCTTCATATGAAATTTATTTGGTTTGAAGTGTTTTTTTCTTTCTTCTGTTTTCCTTGAAATGTTCAGATACAAATATTTTTATGGTGCAAAGTAAAATATCTTTACCCTACTGATATTTGCAAGTATGGAACAATGAAATTCAATTTTGTTTAAAACACAGCAAATAAAGTCAAATTAATTTCATTTTCTTATCAATTAAAAGAAATTCCCACTTGTATAGCACCATTACAAAACCTACGTCCATCAGAGAGAAAATATAATTATATTTATAATTTTAGTGTACATTTTCTCTCTGGATTTTAGGTGAGATTTGGGAGAAGTTGTCCTTTCCTATGTTTGATTGCAATATATTTTCAGCTTTATTAAGAGTTTCCAGTTAATAGAAGTTACATTATATTGTTGTCTTAGTCAATGCATTAGTAAATTAGCAACAAAGTAATGATACTTAATCTATGTAGGAAAAGCAGGTCTGTGTTTATTACAAATTGAGATTTTCAGATCTCTACATCAAATTATTGTTGATGCTTGCTGTGTTACTCTCTGGTTTTGAGAATGAATGGAATACTGCAATGCTGTTATGGATACGATCACAGATTACAAATCTTTTATATTTAATGAGAATCTTATTCATATGTATATCTTAATCAGCACAATAATCCTGAATATCTTATTTCTCAAATACTGCTGTTGTGAAACTATAATCTGCCTTCATTTCATCTGGAAATGGCACAGAATGGTTTTTCTAGATATTTCATTGGACAAACAACATTGTCACTTCTCTAATGTAAAGGAGGATTATTGAAAATGGAAACTACTCATTCTCCTTGCAAATTTTTTGTCCCGTGGGATAATGGAACTGGAAAGGGTAGGAGGAGCTTGAGGGTCACATTCATTCAAATGGTCGTAGCAGTTCATGGGAGTCAATAGTTTTCTTTCATGTGCTCTGTGTCAGGGTGATCTTTCAGCTGAACAGGTCAGTGTGGTCTGAAATCGAGCATTATCTGTTGATCTGAGCCCTGAAGTGTTTGCTTTGCCTAATTCTTATCGTTCTCCGTGTCCGTCCATCTCCACCATCCTCCACTTCAAGAATTGCACAATGTGCAATACCTCCAAAAGGTCTTATCAGGAATCTTTTGTAGCAAGAACAGTCAAGTCCTAAAAGGCAGAAAAATAAGTAATTGACAAAATATAGCATTATCAAATAACTATATGCCTCTGGGAGCACATCCAGCAAAATAGATATCAGAATATAAATATGGATTGAATATAAGCAAGTTTATGAGCATGGTAGTTTTGATCTGGCTACCATGGGTAAACAGGAAAGAGGTGATTGCACAGACTTCACCAGGGATTGTTCAAATGCATGGGGGACCAGAGGCACATACTTTAGTTCCTCTCCTACTCTGACATCATCTTCAAATAATGTATTTCGTGCTTCCTTTGACCATTCTCCCCTGCAGTCACACATTCAGTTGCAGGATCAACAGACACAAAGAAAAGCTGCTGTGAATTCTCAAAAATAACAGGGCTGAAATTCAAGCTATGTACCAGATTCTTTTAGTATTCAAAAATGTGTGAAGAATAAAAAAAGGAAGAAAAACATTGCAACCAAATTGTTTCACTGAAAAATATTGGTTTGAAGATTTATATTTTCCTTAACATTCTTGGCATTTTGGGGACTTCCCAACCCCTTCTCCCACCTCCCTTAAAAAGCAAAACAAAACATAAATTGGAGCAATTTGGGAGCAGTTAATTTATTAAATTAATTCATTTCTTAAAGCTGAAAATCAAACACAAGTATAAATATATTTTTTCTGTAAAATCTAGACCTTTCTAGGAACTTCAACAGACTGGGGATATTTTCTGCTAAATAAAATAAAAGTGTTATTATTAGGAAATTTTTTTTCAATTAATAGTAATTAATAGCTCTGAACTTCTGACACTCTTTCAGAACTCTGTCCTGATCTGCCTTTCTCCTTGGATTTCTTGCTTAGAATGAGACACAGAAATTTTTGGTCCAAAATGACCATAATATATGTAATTCACTGACAGGTTTTGAAGTTGCATAAAACTTCGCCACTTGATGCGTTTTGAGGTTGCACAGACTTTCCATATTTTTCCCTTAAGCAAATAAATCCTGTCTATTTTGCACCTTAAATGCCCACTTGTCTTTATGATATCTTTTTTTTCAGTTTTTATTAAGCAAACTAATGTTTGGTCTTTTTAACAGTACCACATCAAACTTAACATTTATTTATCACATTATGTGCCTTAAAATAAGATCATTCACTTAGATGCCATTGAAATCACAGAGCTGGAGACAGCCTAGGTCTGATATATTTATTTTTATTTACAGTCCTAATACATAGCAAAAAACGCGAATTGTACTTAGAGTTGAGTTGGAAATCTGACTTGCTACATAAAAGGGGTAGGGCAGCACTGTGATACCAATGGTTCTCTTAAGAGAAGTTCATCTCCCAAGGATTCCACCTTCATGAACTGAGTTGAAATTGTGTCGCAAAACCTTTATTTCACCCTAAATAGAAAAAAATCCTATACAACTAAAAGTAAGTGACACTTAGCACCATGTAAACCAGTGCCTGTCATTTTCTATCAAACTAAAGCAATTTGGGGGTGGGCAGATCCAATTTCTATGCCTTTGTTTCCAGCTACTTCAGAATTGAGGAAGACCTGATAATGGGCATCTTTTAAGTGTGCCTGCTCTAGGAAAGTCTTATTGGATAAGAAATTTATAGCTACTTGTGAAGTACATATTTATTTGATTATTTTATTCTTCCCTCATAGGAGATGGTGCTGATGTATGCTACTTAGTCTGTTTGCCCAGATGGACTGAGGCCACATTTCAAGAGGCCACATTTCTAGAAACTAATAAAACAGTGGCTTGAGAAAAGGGTCCTTGCAAACAAATGAATAGTAAAGATGTATTGTATTTTCAATGGGAAAAAAAAAAGCTTTTGCAGACAAACTTCACCAACAGGACTACAGAAAATAGGCTAAAGAGAAGTGATGCTAATATATGTGACTTCTCACATAAACCTTCTTTGGAATCAATAAAATAAGTCACAGTCATGGTAATTTCAGGAAGTAAATCACTGGAGATAAACAGTATAACTGATCCAGTAATAAAGCAGAACAAATGAAGATAGCTCAGTCTGCACAACAGCACCTTAAAACTTGGGAGACCGTCCCTTGAGTGTGGTAAACATGCTGTAACTCTTTGCTAACTCACACTAGAAACAGTGCATAAATTTAAAATCCCGAATTTTTCTTGAAGATTGGTATATTGCTAATGATTGTACATTATTACCATGCAATGCTGTTAATTGCATTCATTACCTTCCTGGGCCTTTTTACCCACTAACTTGCATTTTTCTTTATTTCTGGGTCAGACATATATGTATCATCTTTTATCTTACTTTAATCTGATGATATTTTTTCTCTTTGCTTACACAGAGCATTGGTCCGTATCTGCTAAAGAATTTCTGTTCATTGCAATACAATACTTCTGGTTTGTCACAATTGGGTATTATGGAGCTAAAAACATATATGTTGCCCTAAAAAATTTACACATTCATATCATGACCCTGACCTTATATATGTGGGCACTCTTTGTTCATGCAATTTATTCAACAAACACTAAATTTCTTGGCCTATTTTAATTCCAAGAGTCAGACTACTGAAAAGAACTGAACTTAATCACAACATCAGGTCTAGGGTAGTTATTATTCCTTTTCATGGGGTATTCTTAAAACTGCATCTGAGGTACAGTGTCCTGAGGCTCCGAAGTAAAAGAGAGGAGCTGACAAACTGAAGAGAGTCTGGAGGAAAGCTGATAATAGGGTTGGGACTGTGGAGCATGTGATGTGTGATGTGGGACAGCTGGTTTTGTCCAGCCTTAGGAAAAGAGAACTACATAATGGTCTTGTTACTGCCTCTGACTATCTTATGGATACATCTTTGAGAAGGTGGAGCTGCACACTTCCCGGGGTGAGCAGTGAAAGACTGAGGGAGATAAAGTGCAACAAGGGAAATTCCTGTTAAATGCAGAAAACAAAGTTCAGCATGATCAAATGGTAGCCCAGGTTTCCCAGAGAGATTGTGAAATCTCCAACCTTAGAGATTATTCAAAATTCATCTGGATGTGGTCCTAAGGAACCTGCTCAGACTATAAATTCAGCTGTTTTGAGAAATGGTTGGACCAGATAGCAACCTGATTTCTCTGCCAGCCTAATTTCCTGTGCAATTCTATGGTCAAACCAGAAAAAGGGATCAATCTTTCAGTGCTTACCCTCCATAATTTTGGAACTTTACTGTACAAATTCTGGATTATAGGATTATTACTACCACAAATCAAGACAAAAGATCCATAATATATCCATAATTGTTAAACTAATTTACTTTCTGTGTAAGAAAATAGGAAAACTAAAATTCAACTACAAAAATAGCATGGAATCCCTCAAAAATATAAAGGAAAAGTAAAGTTTATGGCACAAATTTGCATAACATTTCACCTAAGTTGATATCAAATATAAGAAAGAAATGTATTTTGGGTTGTCCAGATTCAAAAGATGCAGCTTTTGAAAACATTCTTTGAAAACATTTGAAAACTCTGTCTCAATTGGATGCTTTTCAATCCCTTTAATGTCACAGAAATATCTCTGTATTCTGAAATCATTTTAAAAACATTTCGGAACACAGGGGTATGACTTGGAAATACTAACTTTAAATAGCAGTAACTCCAATATTATTAGCAGCATTATCATTCATGTTGGTGCTTTTT
Organism: Acrocephalus scirpaceus scirpaceus; assembly: GCA_910950805.1. Classification (NCBI taxonomy): domain Eukaryota; kingdom Metazoa; phylum Chordata; class Aves; order Passeriformes; family Sylviidae; genus Acrocephalus; species Acrocephalus scirpaceus. Next base: position 106,174,713 of record OU383775.1, on the reverse strand, counting down.
AACCAAAACATCCAGTGTGGTGTATTTATAGTGTACCTATTAAAATCCTAAACCCTTCAGGAATTAAATATTCTTAACTGCCAGTTCCATGTAGTCATGATAAATAACTTCCTGCCGTAGGAATGGATTCTGGAAGAGGAGATAATTTGCCTTTGGCCCTTTCCAGTTGCCTGTCTTTTTGGAATGGTGGAGCTAAGGTGTTTTTCCTCTCTTTTTTTCTGTTTATTTCCTTCCTATCTGAGATGAAAGGAATGAACATGCACTGAACCTGCCCATGTGTAATGCTAGGAAACTGGCACAAGGGAAAAAACAAAACAGAAATCCAGTTAGGTCTGTCATGGTCTTATACATCAGCACATATCTGAGCCATTAAACAGTACTGGGCAGAGCCACCACTGTGTCACCAGCTGTCACAAAAAATTAAACGGAACCTATTCTTTGGAAGTAGAAAGATTTCAGTACCAATTATTTATAGAGGATGATGGTCTTGCAGTTAATTAGCAACCTTCACCGTGGCAGCTCTGACAACTGAAAAATGGGCACGATAATAATGAGAGTTTAATAAATTTGTATTGGTTCCTGGTAACACTAAGACCATTATCTGGGAGTGGAACATGAGTTCTTTTCTGTACTTAGTCAAGAGTGCATTTAAACACCTGTTGATGAGTGTACACTTACTCATTTATTTATCTCACTTTTCTGGCTAAAGTTTATAATTCCCTCTGTGATTTTTTTCCCCTCTTCTAGTTTTATCATCCAGTGGAGGATGAGGTGAGATTAGTACTTGTACTAATCTAGTTCATGTAGACAGTAGAATTGCCCTAGATATAATGGTTTTAGATTCAGTTCTATTGGAAACATTCCCAGCACTATCTCCTGGTACTTCCTCTCAGTTATATGGATGTGGAGGTGCCCAGGCAGAGTAGACACTGTAGATGCAAGTGCAGTGTAGGAGGTTTTTAGCTGAAAATAACTTTGACAAATAGCCTAGTGGTTTTTCTCAGCTGCAAGGCCTGTGAAGTATTTGTACAGGGAGCAGGAGCCTTATCAGCAGTGCTGACTCCAGTGCTGTTTATCAGTATTGCGCATGTAGGTTAAAGCTGGTGTCCGTGAGTGAGCGAACTCGAGCCTGGATCCAGCGACTGCCTGTACCTCCTGTTTACCCCAGCCCTTATCAGAGAAGTTATAAAGAAGCTGTTCTGCCTGAGCTCATTCGGATTATGAAGAAGCAGCAAGAAATACCACTTAGTTTTAATTGCTAAGATGCCAGATACCTGAACTTTGCACATAACAAATCTCTGTTGTCTGCAACCTTTGCACGGCACAATAAATATGTCTGCTGCGTGGCACTGAGCTCATGGAGTTAGTAACAGAAAAACAAAGAAATTACTTGAAGTTAGTCATGTAAAATTACACTTAAATGCAGAAGGAAACACTGCTCTACAGAAAATATATGGTCTAATTTTTTGAATAAAAAATTAATAGAGGAAGAAAGTTTTTGTCTTTCAGTACTGTTAGTTAATAGCAGCTTTATAGCAATGTTTGAATTTTACTCCAACACGAAAGTCAAACGTAAATAAACAAACAAAAAAAAAAGTACCTTTTGCCTAGAAAAAACACTTAATATGTGCCAACTATAATACTGGACTGATACACTTTTTGGAAAACTAAAACCAGATAAGTAATTCAAATTGTATTGTATTTGTTTTCACCTGAACTTTTTTAAATTTTTTTTTTTCTGGGAAGAGCAGAGAAAATTCATGTGATTTTTCAATAAATGTCACCTTTGCATTTTTCAGTCAAGTAAAAAGACCTAATTTTGTACTTTTAAGAGTTGGAATTTTAAAGAGAATGGCTCTGGGAAGAGTATTCCTTAAGACATCCAGGTAGCATAGTATAAATGATATAAGTGGGATTGCTTGAAGTAATGGCATAAATGGAGAACATAAACTGGTGTTTCCATTAGGTGCCTTTATGTATCACAAAGTTCTTAATTTAAATTCTTAAATTTGTAAACTGGCTGTAGTCATCACTCTCTTTTCTTTGGATTTCATTGTTTCAGATCAGAAAAATCAGTGCAAGCTATTAGCAAATCACTATTAAAAAAAAAAAAAACAGGCATAAATTTCAGAAATATTCATGTTGTTCAAATTCCCAGTGTTCAAACTTATCTGGTTATTTTTAACATTCATGTTTTTCAGGGAGATCGTGTAGAATACTGTTCATGGAAGTGCATTGGATTAGCCCAAAGCCTGAATTTCATCCATTCGCTTTCAAAGGGCAAGGAAAAAAAAATCACGTTTGGGTACATGATATTGAATGCAGTTAGGATTTTAAGCAACTGATCTCATTAGAGTTGTTTATATAAATCTTGTCTGAGCACCTACTGTTTTGTGAGTGCTTATTATTTTAGTGAAAACTTAACTTGGTGCCAAAATGCTTTATGTTCCCTGAAGCATCACTGTCCTGGCTTCTCCCTTCAGGCTGTTTATGATTTACAAACAAAGCATTTCAACCTCAGCTTCTCTGGGAGGTCAGTTCAACCAGTGGTCTCCCAGCACCTCTAACACACATGGATGGAATTTATTTCTACACCAAGTACAGCAGTCACAGACAGTTTCATCCAAGAGTACAGCTGGAGGAAGCATCAGACTTGTGTATAACAGTCTAGAGAGTTAAACCAACTGTCCAGGAAATGGAAGTTAGAATTTCCAGACTCTCCTCAGTCCATACATGTTCTATCTGACTTTTCTCAGCTTCCAGGTGACTGCTCAGCCCCTTAGCTGTTAGGCAAAAATGTAACGCAAACCAATCACCACTCCTCTTACTCAATAATTTAGAAAATTAATCTGATGGAAAAATGTATTTTCATTCAGATATTAGGTCTGTGTAGCATGGCCCAGCATTGCATGCTGTGTCAAAATTCTTACCTAGAAGCAGTTGGGCAAGCAAAGAATACCAGGATAAGCTTTTTTTTCCAAAGGTGGCTTTAACAAAAGAGGGCTAACACCATCTTTTCAATTTTTAAGGAGGTGGTAATAATAATGATAGCACACTGATGCTTTGAATTAAACTTAGCTTAAAATACCACTTCTGGAGAAGTGATACTTAATCTTACTTGTTCTTTAGTGGAAAAGACACTGTAGCCCTTTTACTTTCCTAAGTTCACAAAATAAAAGCAAAGAAATTAAAAAGAGGTAACCAAAATAAATAGAGAAGGGGGAAAAAAAAAAAAGGAAACAAAGTATCCAAACCATGAATAGCTAAACTTCCCCAGTGACAGCTGGCAGTGTTTCAGGGGTAAAAGGACAAGACGCTTCTTTTGGCTATTATTCTATTATTCTGGCTATCTCCACTATGAGGAAGAGACAGGGGAATGAGAAGTGGGTTGTGATGCAGGTAGGTACTCTAAAAACGAATAAATCACTTCAGATTATCCAAACATACAACTACATTCATGACTTAATCTGGAGCAGCATGTGCTGATTAAGAAAACTTCCCCTTTATTCTGCTTTGATTAACATCAGAGCTGTCTTGGAGTGCACAAACTGGATTTCTTTGAAATGAGATTAGAGTGCACCTCAAGATCTCCAGTCCCTGCACTGTCTGTAGGACCAGATCAAAACTGGACTGAAGTCTGCAAAACGTGCCTGCTATGGCTACTGAGTCCTCAGCATGGGCAGTTCTGGTGTGCATGGTCACTCCTTTGGATATACAGCACTTGCAGGTGAAGGAGTAGAATGATAAATGCCCAGGAAGAAAGTATATCTTTCTAATGTCTATAATTGAATCTCAAAAGATTTACCAGATCAGTGTCCAAGGACAGGAGGATGAATAGGATCAATTAATCTCACAGGGATTTTTTTTGTCTGCTTTTGTGTTAGGCACCACATAAGCTTGTGCTTCCTTGTCAATATGTGGCAAAGCAAAAGTTCAGTTCCAAAAGAGTACCATTTTGCAAGATTAATATTAAGTTCTTTCTTAGTATTTTTTGTGCCCTTCCATAATTTTTTTTTTCTGGTAAGAATGTGTTGATCATTTTTTACAGCTTATGCATATTTTAGGAGTAGTAGATGTAAAGTGCAGATAGAGCATAAAGATTGTAATCAAATTGTGGTCCACTTAAAAATATCCCTGACCAAAATACTGTATTTATTAAAATAAAAATATTTAATATTCGTGTTCAGCTTGTAGCTCAGATAAAGGCTTAATATATTCTGGCTTCAGAAGTTATTTCATGTCAGCTAAGCTGATCTTGCTGTTGACATACAGATGCTTAACCCTATGGAGATGTGAACTTAACCTGACACTGAGATACATTGGCTGCAAGCTGGGAGTGAGCACATGGAGAATTACTCTGGTAACTTGGCTTTTCAACTAAACCTTCATTATATTCCTAGCAGATAAGCATTGAGACATATGAAAAACCCTACAGTCATGTACCTTGCATATTATTTCTTTTCTTTAAGGTAATAGGGATTTATATGCTTTATGATTCACTATAGAGCAGTGGGAATGGTTCATGACCTAAACTTTATTAAGCTGCAAACCCCAAGATTTCAAACCATGAAAACTATTTCTGCAATTTAGTTTTAACAGACAATACTTCCTTTACACCTCTTTGTAGATAGAATAGTGTGGTACTCTCTGGCACTCGTAGAAACAAATGGTTAATGGTGAGGATAGCAAAATAAGCTTTGTAGAAACAGTGGTCACCAAATAAATGTTTAACTAAAATAAATTTGCCCTAGATTTCTTTCGTAAAATAACCAGGACACTGAAAAACACACAGAAGTTTTCCCAGCACTTTTCATTCCCTTTTCATGGAAAACAATAGTTTAAAATTCAAGAAAAAAAGCTCCAGTCTCAAAACACTTTGCTTTATATCAGTATGTTTTCATGAGAAATTCTTCTTAAATCTGTAGAGGGTTTTCTAAGAAATGAGTTTTTAAATACTTTCTGTCTTTAGAAAGTATTTAAAAACTCATTTTAAAAAAAGTGAATCTCAGTTTAAAAGATATGAGTTCAGTGGTTTGCTTTGGGTTTTAGGGTGGGGTTTTTTTTGTTTGTTTGTTTTATTTTGTGGTTTTGCTTTTTTTTTTTTTTTTTTTTTTTTTTTTTGTGATGCGTCTTTAGATATTTGTGGCTTCTGTGTAGTGTTGTAAGGGAGCAGAAATGCAAACCCACCACTGGGAGGGCTCATGGCAACATGGCACATAACTGCTTTTAGCTGCAGGATTCTAGGAGAGCTGTAATCCCAAAGGATCCTGACTGTAACTTTGGGCCAAAATCTGTATTTCAGTAGCCTTTACCTGCTGTCACCTATTCAATTTGAGAGTCTCAATCTGAGCGTGTTCTTTGCTAACCCTTGTTCAAGTCAGAGATCTATGAGTGTGTTGATAATACAAAGACAGAGCAACTGGGATTTCTTGGCTTAATCTCTTCCCTTAGCAGATTTTTTTCATGGATAGGTAATGAAATCTTACAGGCCTGAAGGGTTCTTGAAGTCCCTTCCTAAGGCGAGCTCTGTTGCTCTCTGTGAACAAAAGCTTGAAGGACAAAATCCTGGCTCTCTTGTACTTGATGGCAAAACTCCCATTGACTTCAATGGGGATAGGATTTCTTCCAAAGTGCACAGAGTATTCCCAAGTCAAAATGTAAGCACACCGGCTTATTAATAAATGCACAATAACACAGCAAGCCAAAGGCAGTATAAATACTTACAACAGAGTGTGATTCAGTTTAAATGCCAATAACAGACTTACTTTTGGAATCTGTGAAGGATCCAGATGCCACAGCTTAGATCTCTCACATTCAAACATCTGGATTCACTGATTGTTATTCAAAAGGAAATAATTAATAAAGAAAAAGTGGCAGAGTGGTGCTATATATCTAATGGCACAGGACTTTATAGTGATTATGAGCTATTTTCTAAAGTTTAAGTAAGTGAGAACTGGATTTCTTTTCTACAGTCTATTTTTTTCCAAGAGAAAGTGAAAAATAGCAACTGAAGTTAACAGAGTGCATATGAAAATGTCAGTAAGTTTTAAAATTGCAGTTTGAAAATATGAGACAATATGAGGATTTTAATTAATGTTTTCCATTGTAGAGCTATGTCTACAAATTAGCTGGCATTTATGTCTATGTTTGAGTTAGAGATGAGTATCCCAGTATTAACTGCTTTTTACAAAAAAAACCCCACCCAAATCATACATGATCTGGGGACGTCTTTCCTGTATGGAGTTAACTGAGGCTGAGGGCAGTGGTCTGTTCATTTTCTCTCTGCTTCAAAGGAGCACATCTGCTAATTAACTTGATGCAAATGAGAAAATTGTCTTATACAATAGTTGAATTTGCATACTAATTTTCAACGTCTCTTATCAAAGAAGAGTCTTGAAATCATTCTTCCTGCCTGTAAGGGCCACAAAAAAAGATGTGTCATGCCTTAGAGAGAGAGAGAACGGGAGAGGGAGAAGTCTTTTACATTTAAGCTGTTTTTTCTGGTTTTTTCAACCCTATCTTTGGAGGACTGGTGATCCTAACCAGGGCTGCAGCAACAACCTTTAGCAGTGGTCTGATAAGCCTGTGAAGTAATCAGCTTTTGTCTAATCATTTCCACTGCTGTCCTATAATGAAACCATTTGCAAGGCAGGCAGCTACTCAGTAAAAAAATTTTCTTTGCACTCGTTGCTACATGATTTTTAGTATAGGAAAACTAGTTTTACCAGCTTGTATAATCATATGAAATAGATCATACTAAGGCTGCACTTGAAATTCTTTCATGTACTTTTGACACAGACCTTCAAGCAGTGCTCATTTTTGTACTGCAGATATCAAACACAAGCAAATGCTGACTTCCTCTCAGTTGTAATTTTTGAGTGAGGAGCATCATACATGAACTCGGTATTTTTTTTCAGTGAATTTTATATTTAGTTTCTTATTTTTAATGCCTTTGTTACCTATTAGGTTAACAAGTTTATGCTGTCTTTCCTTTGATCTTTCTTAATTTTATCCCATGTACGTTGCTCCTTGAGCCCTTCCTCAGACTGCACTCATCTGTTAGGTTAACAAGTTTATGCTGTCTTTACTTTGATCCTTCTTCATTTTATCCCATGTACTTTGCTCCTTGAGCCCTTCCTCATACTGAGCTCAGCTTGGCATACGTCTGTGTAGCAAGAGCTGCAGAGCATGGAGGTGATCTTGAACTCAGTAGTTGTGGTTCTGTTCTCAAGCAGAGCCAGCACAGGGCAGAGCTCAGAGCACCTTTGCTGCCAATCACCTGGCATCTGCTGTTTTATTGTCAGACTGATAACAAGCTAAGATTGCCTCTACCTCTATTTTACTGTTAAAAGCCAGAATTGATACTTAGATGGTAGCAAGACACTAGGAAATTAAAATCTTAGCAGATTTACTGATGCTGCAATAATTGATGTTGTGCATTTCTTTAATGTCTGTAATTGCAGAAATACATTGAGCAAAATTAAATGCAGATTCAAAGATGAAGAATTTTTGATGGCACTGCTTGCTTTCTCAGAGATATTCCATGGAAGCAGCTGATGCTCTGGCCAAGAAGCAATTCTAAGAATGCATCACTCCAGGGTTTCACATGAATTCCCAGTCAACACACAACACACATTTCACGTGCAATGAAATGGTATGTCAGAAATTATTACTTTTAAGCAATTTTCATATACTTAGGGAAATTCCACAATTTTGGCTAAGAACTCTGAAAATTAATTTATTCCACAGTTTTTCAAATACATCAGTGAACAAAAAGCATCTCACTAGAGCCTTTTAAAATGCACCCTCCCGAAAAAAATGAAATGTATCACCAAACATCAGTAAGTTATTAAACTTCTGGCCAAAGAAGGCCCAAAGTTTTTTAAAAGGTAATTTTAAAGAAAAAATAATTCTTTTTTAAAAGTTTAACTCCCAAGTCTGTATTAAGTATTGGAAATTGATTTTAATTCAATCAACTTCTTAATCAACTTTTTAAAATTTAATGGACCCTACTTGATTCTGAAAAAAATCTCTGTGGTGCTTATTTTAATTGGTTAACTATGCACTCATATTTAGTACAGTCAGCAGCCTCGTTATAATTATTATATTTTATATATTATATTTATATATATTATATTTTTTCAAAATATTTTCTGTCACTACCTTATAGAAAACCTTATGAGGTTTTCTATATCTGTATCAGATATATAGCTTAAGAATGTATGTCTTTTAACTGTGTTCATGACATAATGAGTTTTTCACAGCTGAATTTATGCCTGTGCTAATGAAGGACAATGTACAAGTTTTCTGGCCACATCACCTGACTATCCTTTCTTGGCTGATATAAGTAGCCAGCTATATGTCAATGGAAAAGAAATCTTTACAATATTAATAGGAATTATCATGAGTAATGACAGGATAATAGAGTAATACGTACCCACAACTCTGCAAGTGGTATGTTAGAGTAGTCACTACTTTCTACCAGTAAAGTGTCAACATTCATTTACAACATTTAGTACTTTGTTAAGCTCTTTGTGTTGCCATCACATTTCCCAAATTATAACCAGAAAGATAAATTAAAGTTCACAGAGAGTTTTGTGAATTCCGCTGTTACTGAACATTTCATTGAAATGCCTTCTAGTCCTCTTTTTTTTTTGCCACAAAATGGTACAGATTGTCAAGTATATTCTAATAAGCAGTGATCTAGAAAGTTGTGTTTTTTAAATGAAATTTCTTAATAAAAATTGCCACTGAAGAGAAAAAAAAACATATGAGCATATTGGAAGAAAAGACAGCAAAGTGCAAAATGGGCAAGGTGTGACTGTCAGTAGAGGTGACTAAACCTTCCTACTGAAGGGAGCTGGGATAATCCATGGAAATGAATCTCTTTAAATCCTGTCCACCACTTGCTCCAGACCTTATTAAATAGTTCAGAGGAAGTTATTTTAAACATTTTAAACATTATTCCTCTACATTAATTAATAATATGAAATGTTTAATAAACACTTCGTTTCATGCAGGCAGAGTTCTTGGGAGCAGGCTGACTGACTTCATTTAACAGATAGTTTAGAAGGATAACATTGTCACATTAAACTAGATACCTTATTGAAAACTGCTGTTTTCTACCAGTTTCAGTCATTATAGGAGAACAGATCTGTTTTGATATTGGTTTGCATTATTAAAACATTTCTTTTTGTTGGAGGTATGATGACCTTGGAGGTGTGTTGGAGGTTCTTCAATTAAGGCAAAATTTGACTAAAGATTTTAAGGGAAAGGAAAAAATGTATCCAGTTGTAGAACAGTTGGTATGACAGAAGTCCTAGATTTATTACTGTGATTGTGTGCATTTTTTGTATATAACTGGTAGCTCTATGTACATCACTAATTGCAGAAATTATGGAATCTATATCGAAAGGTGTAATAACCCTTAGGCACCTGATTTCCATTGATAAACAATTCTTGGTGCCTTTGAAAATATTTCTTCCTCTGTGGTTGTGCATTCCTTGATAAAATCATGCATCTAATAATGAAACATAAAAAGTATAATACTGGACCTGAGTATTTCAATGTCCTAAGATTTTAATAATGTGTGCTTTTCTGCATAGCTATCAGCCATAGACATACAAAGTTTATATTTTAGAGGCATTCCTGAAATCTTTGGTCTAGGTTGTTAGTAGAATTTTTTTTCTTTTTGTTTTTCTAAAAACCCATTAGTGTTTGAGGAAAAATACCATCTGATGTTGCAATGAGTGGCTTCACCTTTCAGGGTAATGTTTAACCATAGGTGTAAATGTACTCAAACAGAAAAGTTTTTCTGTAAGAACTCTGTAGTTTTACTCTATGAGGCAGAGAATGTGTATTTTCATCATTCTCGCAATTATTTCTGCTAAGCTAAGTTTTGCATATTTCTGAACCAAAAAAAATTGGAAAGGACTATCAAAATCCTAAGGTTCATAGTACTACTTCCTATCACAAGAAACTGTGTTTTCTTATGCTGGTCATAAATGTATTAAACTAGGCTCTAAAAATGTTTAGGTTTGGTTCCTTAAACGCCACTGTTTTTCTGCAAAGGCTCATAGACTAATGCATGATTTCCAGTCTTCAGCTTGATGTACCATTGTCTGCTTTATTTTGTGCCTGTAACAACACCATCCTTAAGCTTATATGGCTCTTCTCTCTTTCAGTGGATTTACAGGGATCAGTAATCACCCTCTTAGACTTTTCCAGCATAGAAGTGTCAGGCTACTTTCTCTCTTCCTGGAAAAACTTTTTGCACCATATTGATTTGCATTGGCCTTCCAATCCCATCTAGTTTGAATTCATCTTTGCCAAATATAAAGAACTCTAAGAAGTACTTAGAGTGTTCTACATGAAATCCCAGCAGTACCAGGGAAAATAAACAATAATTACTGTTATATTCAAGTGCATAGTAGTACCACTAGTACAATGCTTTCAGTTCCTCCTATCTGTTCCTAAATTAATGACCTTTCCCTTTGCATTACAAAAACTGATGCTATTCCTAATATTAGAATTCTTAAGTAAATTTAGTTCCTTCCTGGGCCACTTTCTGATCTCTTCCATGTTGACTACAGTCTATATCCACAGAGAGGTGTGATAGGATTCAGTCTCGGTTTTAGGTGTGCTGTTTGTGCTGGATTGCTTCCCATCTTTGATGGCAGTGTCATTGTATCTCTCTTTATCACTAGAAAGTGTCACAGCAGTTCTGCTACTGTGTGTGCCCCAAGCTTTGATAGATTATTAAGTTTGATACCAATTTAATTTTCAGACCAAGCTTAACAGTAGCTTTCTATCTACTACTTTCTTCTTCTCCTTCCTTTGATTTCTGTTCTTTTTCTTGCAGCATTCGTGCATTCCCTCTGGGATTTTGACACAACTCCCTTCCAAGATAGAAATTTTTGCTGCCTCTTTTCTTTGTCACTGTAAATATTCTGTTTATTTTAATAGCATTTTCTGACATTTCTGACATGATTTATTCAGTTAGACTGGGAGTTCTTAATTTCAAGTTTTGTCCTCTTGTTTAATATGGAAATTCTGTAGTATTGCTCTAAAGAGATTAGGTTCTACTTCCATGTGCTGCAGATCAGTCTCGTCATCTGATTTTTTTTCCCTAACAATATTCTCTTTTCATAAATGCTTATTGTTGGCTGAACATTTCTCTGATTCCTAGGAACCAATAATCAATAATCTGCCTATTTTCCTTCCTTTTTAAAGTCTTTATTCTCCTCCTTTGAAATTAAAAGTATCTGAAATTGCACTACAAGAATCATTGGAAGTAACACTTTATTGACTGTTTTCCCTAAACTAAACTAAATAGACCTTTTTTGGTATGAAACCAGCAGAATCATTGCTTTCTACTTCCTAACCTAAAAATTAATTGAAAGGTTTCCAGGTTTCCTCAGATTTGTATCTCCTATCCTTACTTTTGTCTAGCATTGCATACTTTTGTTCACTCCTACACTTTGATGACAAAATATGATGATTTTATCGCTTTTTGACTAATTCTAGGTAAGGTGCTTCACAGGCTTTTGGATCTGACCTCTCCTGGATTCGAGAGGAATTCCAGCATTTCTCCTCTCTGCTTTTCTTTGGTCCTTAGGTCATGGCATTCCATTGCAGTTCTCTGTATATTATCTTCATGTCTCCTTGGACTCTACTCTTCCAGGCTACGCCTACGCTAGGAAACTAAACAAAACAATGGCAATTGAGCCTTACTTTTTCTCACAGCTGAATAGCAGAGTCAATAGCAGGGTTTAGTGCCCAGGCTCTATTTCAGACTTCTCACCTGTCACGAATCATTCCCAGTACACATTTTGCATGTGAACACCTCATGTCAATGAGAGGATTTAACTTGATGGACATGGACTGTGCTATGACCCTTTGACTCTGACCCAGAAAATTATCCTTGGCCCATTTTATGTGTGAGCTCATTTTTTAAGTACAAACAAACCCGACTGTCCTCATCATCCTTTTCTGCTGTAACTAGTATAATTTCTGGGTTTTGCTAGACACTTTCTCTTTGTGTCTTTCATTCTCCACTACAGCAAACCTGTTTGTCAAAGCAGTCTTTCTGTAGCACAGAGTGTCTGAATTTCTCTTCATGCAAGTTATTATCTGCATTTCTGGACATCTTTAGATGTATGAATATTTGAGCATCACATTCACTCTCCTAAATTCTGTGTTCCATCCCTACTTGAACACCATCTTTCCACGCCTCAGACATTTTTCCTCTTATGTTCTACTTTTTCAAATACGTAGCGTCATCCAGGTAGTCATCCAAAGATAATACACATTCTTGCTTTCTGGACCTACTCTGTTGTAACCATCATCACCTTCTCTCTATGGACCCTAACTTTAAACAAATAGGGATAAAATCCCATCCAAAGTAACCTGTTTGTAGACTATTTGACTGCTGACCATTTGGTTTTTCAATCTAATACTACTTCTCTGCTTTGGCTGAGTTGGGTGTCCATCAGCAGTGATTAAAAGCTGAAAATTTCCAGCACTAGTTGAGCTAAGAGCTGGTAAGCCCATGTGTAACTTCACCTCAAAATAAATTTTTACCAAAGCGTAAAGTCGTGGGAAAATTTCAAGCACTTTCCCAACATAAATCTCAGGTAACTGAAATTCAACATGAGGCTTGATATTAATCCCATGAAACTGAATAAGAAAAATGCTAATTTGAAATTTTCAGCACAACTTCCATTTCAAAGAATTGGAGAAGTTTTACATTCTCATATTTACCTCCTGTAAACTCTACCATCCATCCACAAGAAACTCCATTCTACCCTTCATGTTGTCCCTCAATCTACATTCTACACTTTTGGGTCCATCAGGAATTATTCTACTTAAGGTACAGAAAAAACAAATGTCTTTCTATGAAAGTGTGTTAAGACAAAATTCTAAGTAAGGATATAGTTGAACCTTTTAAATTAATTTCCCACTGGAATCAGGCCATATGAATTAGTATTTAGACTGAAAGATGGATCTTTATAGAATACAAAGTAGGCTTAGAGAAACAGCTACACTCTTTCCGCAGCAATGTAAGGTGATTCAGACAGATATGCTGGAAACTGTCAGAAGGAGCTATAGAATTATCTTGCTCTGAAGGGAAATTCATAGTTCACATGCTTAACCATGACAATTTGGACATTTCAAAACTGTTTCTATGATGTCGGCATCTGTAGGTAATCTAAATGTTTACATTTGCATTATTCTCTGTGGAGATCTAAATGTTTAATCAGATGAGTACCTAATGCTATCTGATCTTTCTTGTGTTCCTTAATAGTGGCAGCTATTTTATCAACAAGTGGCTCTTACACTTTTGATGTGGCAGCTGGAAACCAGAAAAGATCCTCTAGGATATGAAATTACTTAAGGTGTTCAAGTTTGCAAATACATGAATTACATCCTTCCTGTATTCTTGTATTGTTGTGTCTGCCTGCTTCAGTATATTTAGGTTGTATTCAGATCACCAGCTCAGTCAAGGAAAGAAGTCTTCTTTTGTGTCTTTGTAAAACACTGCTTCACAGTCCAAGCAGAATAGGACTTCCAGGAGGTAAGCAAAACCAGGTGGTACATTAATAAATATATTTAAACCACAGATCTCAAAAGCTACCTGTGGATCATATTTATTATTTGGTTTTGTTTAGTTAGATTAGGTCTTACATTCAGATATATTGCCAACTTTCAAGTTCATTGAATGCAAGATTAAATAGGCCAGTGTATTTAGTATACTTTCATCCATGGTGGATTGTCTTGTTTGAGGTTCAGTTGCTAGCTGAGATGGCTGCAAATCTCCTGTAAAATCTGTATATTATTTGCAGCCACCATACAAGTGTCCTTGATAGCCGAGGAGCTAAAGATACATGTGGCTAGCACTGTGTCAGGAGTGGATTTCACACACAGGCATCCTCCAAATGTCTTCTAGTACTGCAAGAAGAGTAGACTCTCAGTGCTTTTCATCTTTGTATTTCTAATTGGTTTGCCTGCCTTTATCTTAGTTCTTCTTATCTTCTCTTCAAAGCATACAATTAGAGCCTCTTCAGTCTCTCTCAGATAAGAGATGGTGTGGCTCTGACCTGTGTTTCTCTGGTCCTTCTTAGCTTCCACTACATGTTCATTGAACTGGAACCTCTGGAACTGAATATTAGCTCTGTTTGATTTCTATTGCTTTTATTGTTGCTGTTGAGATCATTGCTTGCATTACTACAGTACTGATATACTATTTTAACACTGTTCTCCATTCTCTTCCTTCATTATGTTACTTCTTTTCTTTTTTGCACACCTCTACACATTGACCACAATCCTGAATTGCTCACAACTATATGCACATTCTCTGCCCACCAAATCCTTTCTGTTACAGTGGAACTCATCTTACCTGAATTTAACATCTGCATATTGTAGGCTGGAAGTCTATACTAGGAAACAAGGCACAAATGTTGCATGGTGAACTTAGGAAATGAGCAGAGGGATATTTCAGGAAGCCCCACGGTAAAGCACTCTGAGGTTATGCATGGTTTAATGCCACAAATGTGGGCATTTTAGGGAGCAGAAGTGGTGTATGGTAAGAATCTGCTAGGTTGTCCAAGCAGAGGAATTCCGGAGATGATAATGGATTACAAGGGCTTAGTAAACAGGGAAATGAGGAGATTTCAGCAGTATAGCACTAAAGCAAGACTTAGCGAAATGCTAGCTATGAGGAAGAAGTAAAGATAACAGTAAGATAGTGTGGGGAATGGGTAATGTGCTGAAACAGAAAATAGGAAGAAATGAAAAAACAGTATTAGAAAATAAAATTCCTTAGGTGCAACTGTGGCAAAGAAAAATTAAACAGAGATCCTGGATACTAGGGGAAAGATGGTGAAAGGTCAAGGAATAGAAAGCAAAATGTGGAGCAGTCAACAGAGAAATAGCTGCTGAGAACATCAGATGACAACAAAGAGGCAGCTTCAGAACAGAGCCCAGTCCTCCTATCAGAGTAACATAACTCCATCATGGTCAACCAATTCATTCTTGCAGATAAAGTGACTCTTAGTGTTACAGGTCTCTAAGAAACCCTTCCTTTTTCATTAAAATGTGCCATAATTGACATGCTTATATTTTGGAAGTGAATGCCAAGAGGTCTAACTCAGAAATCTTCATTCACTCTTGCCAACTAAATAGTTAGATGTTTTATTTACCTTGACTAAGCATGTTTGCAAAGAACTTTAAAAAAAATTAACTTCTGAAAGTTTTCTTTCTGTTACTAAATAACACCTGAACTAAATACTATTTGGACAACAGGATGTTCCCTTTTTTTTCTTTTCTGAGCTCCAGCTGCTATTGAAAGATAAACCTTAACCCATCTTCACAGTTTATACCTTATCTTAGTGTTAAATGACTTTTGGTTTCATTTGAGTGATCAGCATGATGAGTCACTACATTGTTGATAACAGAGACAATTGGACAGTCATGCACAACATAAGACAAAATGCTCCATCTTCACTGAAATCTTTGAATAAAAGTGCTTTAGCTGGTGGCAACTGTCTGCAACTCATTATTATCCTGAGAGGCATGTTTTCCACAGATGTCATGGACTGATTTTCAAACCCTCAGACCCCAAAACAGAAGCTCTATACAGAAGGAATTCTGTGCCGAATATGTGAGACTATAACCACATAATTTGATACTTAAAATTGTAATCCTGTTACGATGTCAGTCTAGCCCCTGGGACATCATCAAGACAGGGCCAGCAAAGGGTAGCATGCTTATTTCCAGCACTGTTCCTTCTGACTGTGTGGTGGAGTTAAAAAAATAAAGATTTTACTGAGAAAAATGTAGTAATACTGGAAATAATTTTTTAACCAAATCTTTGGATTTGCAACCCCTTTGATTTTGTCAGAAGTCTGTATTAATTAATGGATGGAAGTGTGTATCTGTAGACAAGTGAGAAAACAAGCATTCCACATGGTTTTTAAGATATTTACTGTAGAAATGCCATTTGCTATGTGAAATAATAAATACAAGTTAGTGTTTTAAATAAATACACCTCTCTCATGCTGATTTATATTCCATCAAGGTTACAATTTATCAAAACTGAACTTCATTTGCAAACATATAACTCTTACTAATATAGCTTTTAGGGTACACATTTCCTTCTTTGACAACACAATAACAACAAAAAAGGCTCATCCTAGTTAGAGGAATGATTTTTTTAAAATCCAAACTGATAATATCAGAATCATAGAAACACAGAATCAAAGAAGTAAAATAAAATAAAATAAAATAAAATAAAAAATTCATTAAGTATAGCAAATGCTTTACTTACAAATATATATCAAAATACATGGCAAAAGTTTTAGATTTGACAGCATATTTTAGATGACTTGTTCCTGTGATAGGGAAGTATGTAGTATTTTTATGTACCACAATATTGTCCCATATATTGTCCCAGAAAAGTAAGGATACAATTATTTCATGCAATATATATATTACCTTAGTATTAAAATATACTCATAGATATTTAAAATATTGTTTTCATTCCTGTTTGTTGTATGTTAATTTAGGCTGGTATATTGAGTTTAGAATGGAACTCAGAGGGTAAAAATTCCTTTCTTCTCAGATGCCGTCTAAAAATGAAGAACTTTGGATAACAATTTGTGCTGTTTAATCAGCAAAATACTCAGGTGTATGGGGAAGTTGAAGATATTTCAATGATACAATCTATGTTTAGAGATAAAAGGCAGGGTTTTTTCTCAAATTTCTGTGACTCTTGGTCTGTCCTAAAATTTAAAATCACAACCACTACAATAATGTTTCTAATTTTGAAAACATTTTTACCCAGGGAAGGCAACTGAACCCACTGGTTATTAAGGTTACATTTTCAAAGGTGACAAAGAGTGAAAAACCTTTGATGTCAGTACCAATAAGATGCAGAACATGTCCCCCTTCTTTCTAACTTTTCAGAGCCTCAAGCCCAACAGGTGCAGTTCATCATCCAGGAATGAGAATTATAACCTGGTCAATGTAGAGATTAAAGTTCAGTCCCCACCTGACAGCCATATCTACTGTCGTCACTCTTGTGGCTTCAAGTGTTTCGTTTTTGTTTCTGGTAACATCATGCAAAAGAAATGATTCATATTTTTTCTTCCTTGTATGGCATCTGCACCTTAGTAAAGGGAAAAGTTATGTATAGATATCTCTTTCTCCTCCTTAGATGAAACACTGGGTAAACCTATTTCCTTAGCTGTCGTGTGAGTACAGTCCACAGAGATTTCCTTGTGGTCAAGGACCTGGTGTGTCACAGGGGGAATCTTCTGCAGTATTAATTATCTAACATTAGGAGAAAGCTGATATTGAGGGCTTCCTATGCTCTGTAAGGCAAGTTAGTCTGTGCGTGGTTTAATTCCCTCTTACTAATATGAAGATGGATTTTTTTCCCTCTCCAAGGAGAAAGTGCCCTAAAAAGACTCAGGAATGATCTAGTAAAATTTCATATAGTATTGTGGAGAAACCTGTGTTGCACTATATCAATCAGTTGAAACTGATGGATCAAATTGATGGATCAGCTCAGAGAGAATGAAAGCAACCTGTCAGACTCTTTGACTTTGAATGACTGTTGAACAGCTCTCAAAAGCAGAAAGAAAAATTAACTACTCAGAGTGATGGAAAAAATGAGCTCCCAAAACAACTGGAAAATATTTAAACATTACTCCTTGGTGTATTTGTGAGCAGCAGAAGCCAGCAAAAAGAAAAACAGCAGGGCACTATTACCATGAATGATAATTCTTACATTCAAAGCTTCCACTTAATTGAAGTGCAGAAGGCTCAGTATTTTACTATAGTGTGATTCTTTTGAGGAACTTGGTATTCTGTAGAAAATTGAGACATGTGACAGATAAATATCTGAAAATAACAATAATCATTTTTAAAAAAACCCAAAACCTAGAGAAAGAAACTGTTTCTGTTTTGATGAATTCAACTTGTAAGTCTGGAAAAAAAATTGAAGGTCTGAGAAGTGGCCAGATGCAGAGACGAAGAAAAGCATCATAGAAAGCACAGTGGTGGTGTGAATTAATTTTGGGAAAGAAGTTGGAATTTTGCAGGGAGGGATAGCATCCTGTGTACATGAAAGCCTGTGGAGACAGCATGAGCTCCAGCAGTTTGAAAATGATGGAGGGTTGAAACCATGGGAGAGATGAAGCAAAAAGGTGCACAGAGTTTCAACTTGGAGTTCTCAAAAACCATGGCTCACTGAACCACTTGTATAATGAATACAATATTTTGGCAGGGCAGGCAATACTGAAATATTACAACCTGGACAGAAAGGATGACAAAATGCCACTGGTTCAATGGAAGTTACTAGAACAGCAGCATGTAATTTTTCTACAGGAAATCCCCAGATTGTCATTCTGGGAGTAAATGGGTTATTTCTTAGTCTTACCTTTTTTGCAGATGCACTGAACATCTGTACCAGAAAGAGTATTGTTAATACTAAAAGAGACAATACATGATCAATCTTCCAGTGGTGAGCTAAAAAGCAATCATTTGAATGGAAAATATGGACAAATAAGAAGACACAGGGAAAAAAATACTGGTTTAGAAATACATCAAGCACTTCATGTTGTCACCTTGTTGATGAGAGAGAATAAATCAGAGGTTTGAAACACCTTTGCAGGAACATCTTGGCAAAATTCAAAACTGAATTTAGAGATCCAACTTACCACAGTTTTGAAAAGCAAATTTCTTTGCCTAATGACAAAACAAAATGAAGGAACTGAGGATGTTTAATACTTTGAAAGGAGAGTATGAATAAAAAGGATTCAGTACATTTTCTTGTTAGTGCTAAAAGAAGTCAGACCCTTTGCCCAAGAATATACTCAAAAGAACTAAATAAATATGTAAAAAGGAAACATTTTCCACTACCTACAAGGAGAGAAATTCTGGAGGAGATGGCTTATGCCAAATATTTTTCTACTCTTGATGCCTCAGCAGGCTTCTGGCAGCATTTCTTAGACAAACAGAGGGTATGTTTATGCACCTCCAACACCTCCTTTGGGAGACACAGTTTCCCCCAATTGCCACTGGGTTATAGTCAGCACCATAGGTGTTTCACCAGAAAATACAACCATTTTTCTCTGATGAGGGACATGCTAAGACCTAAACAGATGACACTGTGAACTGCAAAACACAGTAGAAGGATAAGACCAATGTTTCACAAATAACAGAAGTGCCTTGACCTGAGTGAGAAAAAAATAAATACAAACTCCACATAGTGGGTATATTTCTTTGTAAAAGAAAGGAAGAAAGAAGGAAGAAAATGGACAGAAAAGAAGGAGGGAGAGAAAAAAGAAAAAGAGAAGAGAGAGGGACAGAAGGAGAGACAAAATGATTCTTTGGAATATAAGTAGGAAGGAATATAAGGAATATAAGTAACTCTATTAACCCTAGCTGCTTCTATAAACTGTTTTGTTGTCTTGCAAAAGTCGTTGAATGAAAATAAGATGCAAAACTGAATAAAGCTTTTCAATGAGTTAATTAAAGAAGTCTTATCCTAAGACTATGCAAAAACCTCTCCTAAAAGTGCTGTCAAAACATCTGATCAGTCTCCAGAGAGACAAAGAAACTCTCAGTATCACCAAGCAGATGAAAAGTCTACACTCTATAATATATATGCGCATACATAATGTATGCAAAATTTTTTTTTAATATACACTATAGAATACATAATTAAAGTTAATGGAATTTCTCTAATTATATCATCATTAAGAAAATTATTGTTGCCATTGCCAAAACAGGCATGACAAAAGTACCTCCTCACTAGAAGACACAAGTGTAGGAAGGAGTGAATTCAGATGAGTGATTTGATGCAGATTTCTCTGTGCAGTTGCAGAAAAAGGTGAAGTCTGAAGACAGAGTTTCAGAAAATAAATTGTCCTTTTAAGAAACAAATCTAGATTCTTAATGTCAGGAGAACTACAACTAGGAGTTTTCAAAAAATAAAGTGTAAATACACAATGTGGTTTAGAAACAAAATTTAAACCCAAATCAGCTTAATAAGCTCAGGTAAAGTTTGAGTGTTAAATAGGTTTTTTGTTCAATTCTATACATTTAACAATTCCACCATTGCTAAGGCTTCCACAACATTTCAGATATTTTGCACGTCCATAATATACACGTACAAATTATCTCTGTATAAAATTAATTCAGTGTGTCATAAGTATTGTCCTACTTCCTACATTTCCTAAGACCATTGATCCAGTCCATATGCAGTGTGTCTGATAAATGCACAAAGCAATGGTCTTTGTGACCCAGAAGAATTATAATGAATAGGAGAGAAATGAAACCCAAGGGAAATAAGTGATGCCTGGTACAATTTCTCCTCACACACTGACCAATGCCCAGCCCATCCCTGGGTAGTGACTGGCAGCTCCCAGCCAATTCCCTCCAGTTTATGGACCAGGCATGACATTACTTGGTATGGAATATCCCTCTGGCCAGTCTGGGGCAGCTGTTCTGGCCATGCTCCCTCACAGGTTCTCATGCACATCCTCACTGGCAGAGATTGGGAAACTGAAAAGATCTTGACTTTGGGTAAAGACTACTTAGCAACAAGCAAAACTTCAGTGAGTTGTTGGCATTATTCTCGTATTAAATCCAGAGCATGGCACTGCACCACCTACTAAAGAAGAAAATTAACTCTATCCCAGCCAAAACCAGGACACCAGATAATACAGCAGCATAAAACTGTCACAGCAGATTGGTGCACTCATTACCTGCATGCTTATGGGCTGAGTCATAACTTTAGTAACCATTTTATAGCCATGCAACATAATAATAATACAGTCAGGTTCAACTTCTGTCCTAATAACCACGTGAAGGCAGTGAGGAGACAGGCAAAATAGGAAAATAGCTAACTGAATTCTGGGCACTTCAGAGCTATATTTATCTGCAGTGCTACTGTGGACAAGTAAATAGATTTTAGCAAACAGTCAAAGCCTTTATGTTTTCATGCACAAATGAATCAAATGCTATGAACAAAATGCTATCTTTGTGTGGTCTCTTTGGTACAATCATACTATAAGAAAAAGTCATTTTTACATATCACAGCACATATTGGGGCAGCTGTGAACACAGAAGTAAATTTTAAAAATGTTGCTTTTTGGAAGTAAAAAATTAAAATCTGTCATTGATTTATTGTATCTATGATTGGTAGAAGCCAAGGACCAAAACCAGGATGGTAAAATCAAAGAAACACTTTCTTCCAGGTGTCTCCAACACCAATGAATCCATAAAAAGAATTAAAAAAAAAAGTCTATGAAATGGCATACTTTTGTTAATATCATCAGACAATATCCCGATTACAATAAAGATGCCTCCCTTATGGGAAAATACAAGCCATCATACATCAATGGTTACCATTTGGCTGAGCTGATGTTAGGAGTTGCATGATCTCAGTCACCCTGGGAAATGTAATCCAACTATTAAGTCCAAGAGAGAGAGGGTATGAAGAAATATGAGACTTTAAAGATAACTACCATGATGTATGGTAAAATAGTAACATTGCAGGGTTATAGAAATTACTGCTTACCTAAGCCAAAATTTGATTTTTGATTCAACAAGCTAAGGAAAAATATTTAAATATGTGAAATGTCAAAACATTTCCATTCAATCAGATATATGAAAATTAGATTTACTGAACAGAATGTTCTTGAATATTTCCATAGTCAATTTTTTTACTGCAGTTAGCTTTGATAAATATGAATAGAGAAAGTATTCAAACTACTAGAATTTCTCATTACATAAACCATCTTTTTTGCCAATACACATAACACCAAAAAGGGAAATATGTTTGCATTTAATCAAGTTTATTTTCTTCATAGATTTATTTTCTTCATTCAGATAAAATTTATCATCTTGTTTTCATATTTTCATATTTTTATTAGCAAACAAAAATTGAACTTAAAAATAAGGGAACAAAAGAATTATACAGAGCTTACTTTCAACATAGGCACAACCTGTTTTACCTGAATATTTTAAGTCGAAGTAAAATATTTTTTAAAAGGCATATGACAAATTCTGTTCCAAAATAAAAAAAACCATTCAATCTTCTGCCAGTAGTTGCAAAATATTCTCATTTTCTCAAGTACTCATATTCTTGAGCCTCTTGACATCTATACTAAAGCACGATGCAGTGATAATTTCTTCCATCTTTAATTTACGCATTGTAACCACTCTTATGTAGGTATGGCACATTTATCCGAATACATTGTTAGAGTTTCTAGCTGGGGGATTTTGCTCTTAAAACTCTGCTTAAGGAAAAGACCAGTGGACTGGAAGAGGGACTTATCTCTAGCTCAGTCTTCTGCCTTCAGATAAGCCTGGGGGCAGCATGCCAATGTTTGAGGGACCGTGTCCTACCACAGTCCTTTGATCTGCCGTCTCAGCGGAGGCAGTGCACAGGGACCGCTTTTGTGGCAGCAAAGACACAAGAGTTGTTGATGTGTTACAAAGAGTAGATGCACCTGAGAATATTCACATAGGAATTAGAGCTTCTCCCCTCAAAAGGTGGCAGGACCAGAAGCACAACTCAACAGTGTCTACACCAATGCACACAGCATGGGTGTCAAACAGGAGGAGCTGGAAGCCGTCATGTGGCAGGGATTCTGTGATATAGTGGTCAACCTGGGAACGTGGTGGGATGACTTGAATTACTGGACCACCACAGTGGAGGGCTCTAAACTCCTCAGAAGGGGCAGGAAAGGAAGAAGAAGCACTTGCATAGCCCTGTATTTTAGGAGTGTTTGGATTCATCAAGAAATCATAGAGTTTACAAAATGATAGTTTTTGATTCTCGAGGAGGAAGGATGGGGAGCTAACAGGAATACTCACTGAGCCATTGTCAATCATTTATGATCAGTCCTGACTCACTGGAGCATCCCCAGTTTAGTGGAGTTTAGCTCTATGATCTTAGAGGTTTTTTCCAACCTAAATGTTTCTGTGACTATCAGTAACTAAAGCAGGGCATGGTGTGGAGCACATTGAGGATCTGGGACTCTCACCTTTGGACCTTTGGCAATTTGCTCTGAGCTTTCTAAACTGTTTGACTCAGCTGCTTGCTACAGACTATATAAATGGAGGTCCAAGTCAGAAGGCTCACTCTCCCTCTGAGGCAGCAGGGAAGACTTAAAGAGGGAAGAAAAAAGAGGAAAAGAAAGAGCAGCAAGAGGGACTGGGGCTCACCATGGGCCCTGTGCAGCTCTTGCTGCTCTCCCTGCTGCTCAGCAGTGGTGTTCTCACACGTAAGTACTCTCTTTTATGTCAGTGCTCTTTACTACTTTATTTATGAACCCATTAAAACAACAATATTGAAAAAAAAATCAAAAGGACCATAGCTTATAGAATTATAAAGGTTCAGTGTTGCAAAGATATAATTTCTTCCCTTCATAGGAACGGGCAGTCATAGGAAGATCCCAGTGTAGAACAGTCATGAATGTTGCCTGATGGCTTTTGAACAAATTTAACATATTTTGCAACTTGAAGGACATTCACTGTTTTTCTGTAGCATTGTCTTTTTAAGTCCTCATGGAACTACTGTAGCTTGGAGATACAATCCAGACTTGGCCCAGCTGTTGCTAACCTATTTTGCAGCAAATGTGAAGAGAGAGAGCAGTAAAGCAAATTGTATTTGGCAGGCAATTTAAATGCAATTTTGTATTGAAGGGACACAGTCATCAGTAAAAGAAGTAGGCCAGTAGAGGGGTTTTTTCCTAAGTTCAGAAAAGTCAACAGAGATCAATATGATGCTATGGATTGTGAGCTATCCTTGCTTCCCAAGAAGTGCCTTTTTAGAATACAGCTCTGTAGTGTTACTTAAGGCTTCAGGGAGCTTAAAGAGAGAAGTAAGTCTAGAGTAATTATGTAGGCCTGGTTTTATATGAAGATCTAATTCATCATATAGACATCTTTGTTGAACTAATATTCTGTTTCTGACTGACGTTACACAAATGCATTGCTATATAATAAACCTTGTTTCTAATTGTTATTAATAATATTATTAATTTTATTTTAATAGCAATAGTAGTATTTCTGATGCTATTGTTGTGACTGTGATTAATGTTACAGTCTATTTCTATAGAGTGGTCTAGTTAGAATTTCCAGAATGAAAACTTGGAAAGTGTGCAGAGAATATTGTGAAAAAATGGTGGCCTTCATGTGTGATATCCCAAAGAATGTCATAGCATCCAATAAATGCAAAAATTTAGTAGATTATATTTAATTTAATTTTATTTAATTTTATTTAAAAAGAGTCATATGGAACATATCTAAGACTGATTGGAGCAAATGATTTTTCTTAACTTGAACAGGCTTCCAACCAGTGTTCTTTCCTCCAAGGAATGAACTCTCAATATTTGGAAAAGATTTATTGGCAGAGAAGTTTAGTATTAACCTTCAAAGTTGTCCTTTTTTAAACATACAAAAACCAGAGTATAGCCATTCATCCATTTTGCAGTATTTTTGTGTGGTCAAATAGACTAAAATTTACAAGTTAAATGTGTTATATGGTATGTTTCCTCTCTCTTGTTTACACACTTTTTTTGAAAACAGCTTTTCCAACTTTTAATGTTGTTTGTTTGGGTTTTTTACAGAAGAAGAATTACCTGAAAGTGGAAATCCAGGATGTTCAAGTAAGTGGTTTCTTGCATTTCCTTTTGTTATCTTATGTCACTATTTTAACAGAATACATCTTTCAAAGCCTGAGTTTTCCTAATCTTTTCTTCTGAAATAACTTAAATTAAATTGATGGTAATATTCCTAAGTCCTTCTTGCCATTTATTTTAAGTATTCAATTTTCCGTTAGTCTTGGTTCAAATAATTTTAAAACTTACTTAAGATTGGACAAGCTGAGGTTAAGTTTCTGAACTTTCTTAAAGTTCCCATTAAGATGCTGCTTTCCATTGGGGTTTTGGGTTTGTTGTTTGGTTAGGTTTATTTATTTAATAATTGTCAGATGCAAATTCCTTAATCTAGAAATCCCTGGTTACCAAACGTGAAGCTTTAACGGTGAGGTTATGTACATTACACTTCAGTGTCGACTGAATCTCACATTTTATTTACCCTTCACAGCTGCTGCTAAGCCCACAGAATTGCACTTAGATATCTAACTAAATACCTGTAGAATAAATCATCAACTCTGTCAGCAAGGACAGCAATTTCTTTAAACAAGCCAAGAGTCAGGAAATGCTGACTTTATGCGCTATCTTTCTAATGAACTCTGACTGGCCCTGACTGCTCGGTTAGATACATAATGTTCCACCACAGGGTCAAAGTACTGAATGAATTGTTTTGTTCTTAGTCTTCAGGGTTTTGTTTTTCCTTTGTTGGGTGCTTTAGCACCATCTCCAGGCAATTTGGTTTACTTCAGACGCCTGAACCACCTCAGACTGCTGGGCTTCATTGCCAATTTCTTGTTTATTTTTTGATACTATTACTTATTTGTTATTTGTATTTCTAAGCTTTTAATTTCTCTATTCCTTTTTCACTGATTTCTGTTTGAAAGCAGGATATGAAACAATAATTTTCATTTTAGCAATGTAGATACTGGTGTTGCAAATTTTTCTGAGTACTGTTATAGACCAGGATAGCCAAAAGTGACAAGGTTACTGATGAATCCTTTAATAGCAGCTAATTTTAGAGTTAAATAGATAATTTAATTTTCAAATGTTTTTAAGATTCTGATTAATGTATGGCAGTTATTTATTATTGCAATAATTCTGTTTAGCAATTACATGAAAATAATCTCAACTAAAACATTATTAAAGTATGTAAAATTTATAAAAGTGATAGTGCAGTGAGGAAATAAGAGATTTATAGTACTAATTTGTTGTCCTCCCTGTGTATGAAATGGTGTGACCTAAAGGGCAATGTTAACATTGCCATTGGCTTCTGACATGACAAAGCTTTGATAAAAGAAGAGTAAACTTCATTCCTGCAGGCATAAGCAGGCAAAGTCCTATAGAGGTTTGATGGCGGGCATGTGGGTTTACACCAGGATTACCTATCTTTGGTTTTTCTATAAAAGTAGATCAGGACTGTATATGGTCAGGCAGTCACAAATAAGCACAGAGGAGCAATTTAAGAAATTGCCTTTCATTCAGGGTCACAACAGAATCAGTTCCAGTGAGTTGCTCAGACTAAGCCAAAGGAACATTAATTTCTGCTTCAGATTGATATAGACTATTCCAACACTTCAAGTACCTGATCATCATCTTTAGTTTAAAACAATGCCTGCAGTTTTAGTGGAAGTGAATTGTGATTGAGGATATTGTTTGGCTTATGTTACTCATTCCAGACACTAAAGGAATATCTTATATCCCTGTCTTTGACACGGAGACTACTTTTTTCTCTATATTTCTATTATCACGTTCATTCCTGCTTGCAGGATTTAAAATTACAGATGATTGGGTCTGAGGGCAGCTGGGAGAGGTTAAATACAGGTGAAATTCATTATTTTGAGGAAGCCTATTAGGTTTTGGGGCTTACTTTGATAGAAGGAGAGACACCTCTGGAAATAGACTATCCTGCAACAGTCTTAGTCATAACTTAGTGCTTTTCCCTTGTTCTGGATGTTCTTAATGTAAGTAAAGCTTATGTCTATTAAAAATAATTTACTCTAGTAAAATTTTCTGTTCTAATAAGTGAATTAGATTAAATCATATTTCATAAAGTCTGGGGCAGAAAAATGCTCCATAAATTCAGATGAAATTGTATTGAGGAATGGTAGTTTTGGTGTTCTATTTCTATGTTGTTTTGCTTTCAGTCTCAGTTATGTGACTGGTAATTCACTCCTTGTATTTGCATGATGAAAATGTATTTTATGATGGAAAAATCTGATCTGAAACTTTTTATTACCAATTTGAAAATTACAATTTGATTGGCTCAATTTAGAAGCCACAGGGAAGTTTTTAAAACAGTTTCACACTTCAAGTTTTCTCCTGTTTTCTTCATTTACTTTTTGGGCGTGATTTGAAGGACAGGTGTGGTCACTCTGTCAGATCCCATCTGAGCAGTGGACCCCAAAACTTATGCTGCTCCCACATACGCTTTAGAAAGTATCCAACTAACATGAAGACATCACTGCTCTGTCTGAAAGATATTCTGTAAAAGGAAATAGTGGGAGCATGGGTCTTCAGGCTTCCTTTTTCTAACATTTATTTTAGTTACACAATACTAAGTACACACCGTATGGATTACATATGTATATCCTACCCAGGTCATAAAACCACTCTTATTTTCCCAATTGCAGAGGATGCAACCAGATTTAAACCCCTCAGAAAATATGTTTACTCATATGAAGCAGAGACATCAAGTGGGATCACAGGAACAGTAGATTCTCGAAGCGGTTCAAAGATCACTTGCAAGGTAGGCAAAGAGGAGTAAATACACCCAGCTGGGGACTGTGTACTTAACAACGTGGGAGCTGGGGAGCATCCTTCAGTGATTTTTCCAAACAAGATCATCCTTTTGAAGAGCACATATTGAGAATCATGAAGACTAAGCCCTCCCTGGTTTAGACAGAGGGCACTGAGGATGGCAGAAGTCTTTCATACCTCCGTGCTCGTGCATTTTAATCCCAATCTGGCTGTACTTTTACATGAGAAAGGGGCAGGACCTGGTACTTCAGTTTTCCTTAGCTCCCAGGCTCAGTCTGCCAATGTCCATCAAACATTCTAGAGGTTGAATTAAAATAACATTGATGCCATGAAGATCACATGAGAGCCTGCTGATGGTAACTCAAGACAAAACCAGGCCTGTAGGAGTAAAAGGTCTCATGGGCCATTTAACCAGCCAGAATCATCTTATCTTGCCCAAAACTTTCTCATCATGATGTCAGTTTTGAGGGATTTTTTTCCTGAAATGGAGTAACTGGGAAAAATATTTTTTATACAGTACATACTGTTCTGATAGAGTCTAAACACATTGATCAGT
This sequence comes from Acrocephalus scirpaceus scirpaceus, assembly GCA_910950805.1. Classification (NCBI taxonomy): domain Eukaryota; kingdom Metazoa; phylum Chordata; class Aves; order Passeriformes; family Sylviidae; genus Acrocephalus; species Acrocephalus scirpaceus. The sequence goes on along the minus strand of OU383775.1, from coordinate 106,146,726 downwards.
GTAATGACTCCAGTTTTCCTACAGTCCTAATACTCAAAATTCTCAGAAACTAAGTTGCTCATTTAGTTTGATCCATGCTATTAGCCAAGCAAATGCTTGCCCTCTTATCCCCTCCGTGGAGTTACCTTAAGCTATTTACAGCACAGTCTCTCCCAACAGCTGGTGACAGGGTGATCATGACACTTTACAAAACCCAAGGAATTTCAAAGCAGTAGCATGGTGATCCTGGAAATGTGATAATGCTAAAAAAGAATAACATGTAATATTTGTGTTTTCAGGTTGAACTAGAGGTACCCCAGCTATGCCGCTTCATCCTGAGGACAATGCATTGCTCCCTGAGAGACACATTTGGTGTTGACACCGAGGGAAGGGCTATTCTGAAAAAGTCCAAGAACTCTGAGGACTTTGCAAGTGCCATGTCCAAGTATGCAATATCAATTTTCATCAATGCTTAGGACCTTAACATGGAACAGGCTGCAGTGTAAACAGTCCACCCTGATTATGTTTTTCTAGGCATGGAACACATTTCATGATAACATGGTAGATTTATAAGCTGGTTCCACAGCAGAACTTTCCCTGATACACTTTAGGGTTAACATGATTTTCAGTTGCCAGTAGGGAAGGGAATTTTACATACAACATTTTCACCTGAAATGGTTTCTTCATTTCTGTCATCTACATCAGAAACTTGTTGGGTAGTGCCCTGAAAGATTATTGCAAGTGTAATTATTTTTCCTTCTTGTAAGCACATTCTCAAATGGCTGCACTCAGCCGGTTTAAGATAATTTTCGTTTGCTAACAGACTGTGCAATAGAAAGGCATTTGGGACTGAAGTCCAGGTTTCCAATCCCAATCTCTAATGGCCTGTGTAGCTAACCTTTTCCTTACTTATCTGCTTTTGCTACTAATTTCTTCTACTCCCTCCACCCAGCTAGTCTCTACTGCTTGTCAGTGCATATTTCAGTCATGTGCCTTCACGCTTCTTTCAGTGCCTCAGTAGTCGTCTCACAAGCCATAGATCTCAAACCAACTTGAGACAGTGATAAAATATGTTTTACATAAAACAATTAAGGTTTTATTTAAAGACTGACTAGTCTTTAGACTAGAGTCTTTCCCATAATTTTGTAGTCTATTGCAGTAGTTAATAATTACCTCATTCTAAAAACTTATTTATCTCCTCTCCAAATTGATGCAATTCCAACTTTCAGCCATTGCTCTTGGTATTTGCTTGCCCTTAGATGACGTAATCTGGTGAAATCAAGTTGTCCTTGGTTAGAATTTTGCTGCTTTAATAGTAATACTTTCTGTTAGTAACAGCAGTGAATTGTAAATAATGATAGACCAAGATAAACGTGATGCTTTATCTCTAGCCCAGCAGGTTATTGAGAACATGTTCTCCACTGGCTTTAATATGGTTTCATACTAATGTTGTTTTTCTGGGGTGCAGGAATGAGCTAAAATTCAGCCTTCAGGATGGAACAAAAGTCAAGCTGTATCCAGAGAAGGATGAGCCTCTGAATGTACTGAATCTCAAGAGAGGTATCATCTCAGCTCTCCTTGTGCCAACAGAAACAGTGGAAAACATAAAAACAATTCCAATGGTAGGTCTTTTGAAAATGTTTACTTTATTGTGTTAACCAGTGGAAAAAATTGTCTTTCACCTAGGCAGTTATTCCTGAATATCATTTGTTATTCCTGAATATCATTTTCAAAAGGCTTGGACATTCAGATCAGAAAGGGTGCCTTTCAAGTAGGTCAGAAAATGTCTTACAACATGAGCAAAGGCACTGACTTCTTTCTTCTTTCCAGGATACTGTGTATGGAAAGTGTGACAGTGAAGTTGAATTCAAATCCAGAAAAGGGAATGTTGCTGAAGATATTTCAATTACCAGGTACCTGAAAGGCTGTGACAACTTCAGTCCCACCAGAGATCATGTCAGCCCTTTTGCCATTGTAAAAGGACTAGTAAGTATGCCATTTAAAATTATATAATATAACATTTTTCACACCAGCACTTAAAATGATAAACAACTACTACCATGACTGCATTTTATATTTATTTTTTGAAAGTGTAATTTTTCTGTACCCTTCCATTAGATCAGATTGCAGTATTGTTGGTTGTCAGTAGAGAAAAACAGATGCAGAGCAAGAGTGTAATTGCCTTCATTCATGTTCTTTTCTATTTTAAAGGAGAGCTTTTCATATATGGAGTTAGTACTATTGATTATTCAACAGCCTATCAGAGCATAGCCAGGTTTTTAGTTTTGTGGGTGAAAATTTTCAAAATTGCAATTTTATCTAAAACATGTAGTCCTCTAAAGCGTATATGAGGTCCAGAAGGAGAGGGCTGTAGATGCCCCGAAGTAAGTGGTTTGACAAAATGTTCAGTCTACCTGTTAACCCACAATGATCTGATGCAGTTGCTTGCATGAATATTGTCCGATTTCTTTCTGATATGATGATATCTGTGCTTTTGGGTGTCTTAACTAAAAAAAAAGAAAAAAGGTATCATATAATGCTGAAAACACGTTTTATAATTTCTGCCACTTCTATAGCTTTTTGTAGAAGTCTTTAAAATTTGTGTCATGAGACTGAAATTAAAGAGAACATCACAGTTGTTACAAGGGAATTGAACTATTCCAAAAATTACAAATTGGTTTTATAAAGGAGCCTTTGTTGTAGGCAGCAGGGGATCAATCATGAAGTAACTACTAACCCAAACACCTCAATAAGGCCTGAGGGAACATTTCAGTGGGATTTTTGCCTAAGAAGAGACTTATGTCCAAAGATTGTTACTGGCACAATTTTGTCTGTGTGTAAGAATGATTCCAGTTATGCACCTTCATTTCCAATATGTAACTGTTAATCTTTCAGTAAAACTGTGTCAGCCTTTAAAACTGATTGTTTCCTATTCTACTCAGTTAGCTGACTGCCAAACTATTTATTTTACAGAACAGCCCGTTATCTGCCCTTCTGAAGAGCACTCAGTTCTGTCATTACAATATTGATGCAAAGAAAAGGCACATTAGAGATGTTGTCTGTACTGAAAAACACCTGCTTTTGCCTACTTCATACAAGTAGGTTGCTCACTATTTATCATTACCTTTTATTTATAAATATCCTTTTTAAATGGTGGTATATCACATTCTGCCCTGACTTAATCCCTAAATAGACATTTTGTTTTTAAAGAGGCAGGAGGCCTATCAAGACCTCATAAAGGCACTTGCAGTCGACTGAAACACTGAATTTTTCTTTCTTCCCTAGAAAACGCTATGATGTCATGACAGAGGTCAACCAGACTCTGAAGCTTGAAGATACCCCAAAGATCACTAACAAAAATTTTGATGGAGGTATAGCTGCAGTTCTCAATATTATAAATACAGAGAAAAAATATAAATAGAGGGACAATATTTTTAGTGAATTTTTAAATAGTGAATTAATTAAAGATGAGGGGACTAAATTAACTCATCATTTTAAATCTTCATGAAAATATACAAAAATGTATGCAAATATTCAACTTTTGGGACAATTATATTAAATTCCATGCTATTATTTTTTGTAAACTGTTCAACTGTTAAACTTCAACAGTTATATAAAATAATGTACAGACTTTGTATTTATTCTAATATATGACAAAAGATAAAAATTAACATAGCTCCCTGATAAAGACATAAAGAACGCAATTTTTTCCAATTTCTAGATGCACTGGAAGAGAAGGGGCTTGCACTGGAAAGTGCAGATGCCAAACTGGCCAGGCAGGGTGATGCTGTTCTGAAAACCCTGCAGGAAATGCAGAAACTTACAGCCTCCCTGGGGAACCAGCAGAGAGCAAGACTCTTTTATAGATTTGTTTCTGGGCTGAGAAGTTTGCATAACAGCACTCTTGGCTCTCTTGTTCCAAAGATGATGGAAACCTCAAGGTATGTTTCAGCAGTTCACAGTGCAAGAACAGCACACATCAATGCCATGGCAAAGCCATGCTATAGTTGATGATTTGCTGCAATTGATTTTAAATTAGAGGTGTGTTAGAGGTAAAGAGTAGCTTTCAGAAGGATAAGTGTTATGAGAACTATACAGAGAGGGAAATAAGGAAGGGAGTGTCAAGCTCACTCTGTGTGCCTGACACAATCCTTTGGATGTGTTTTTATAGCCAAATATCTTTCATGCAGCTTTGCTCAAGGACAATGGCTATAATTCCAAACTCCCAAGTGTGACTTATAGAAAGAGCACAGTTTTGAGTGTGAGACTTCTGCAGACATGGAAGAGTGCTATTGTTTGGTCTGACCCTGCCCTCTACTCCACACCCTTATTCTTTTGTCCGAGCTGACTTGAGCCAGTTTATCACTTTATGTCCTACATTTGTAAAGGAACTGGAGCCTCAGTCTGGGTGAATGTATTAGAGGATAATACTTAAAGTTGTGTAAAAGTCTCTTGTGAAGGAAAAAACAAGATATGTCCATGTAATTATCATATCATTAATACTTACTTGTTCTAATTTAATTGGGTTATTAGTACAACTGGTAAAACCAAGAAGCTTATTTTTGGTAAGAAATTACATCATTTGCTTCCCATCACACATAAGCTTACATCATTTGTTTTAAAACACCTTAATAAACCTGCCATATGTTTGTTTCAAACAGTCAACATGCAGTGATAACTGCAAACAGGGAATTAATTAATAAAACTCATCTCTTCTTTCAGCTCCATCACCATCCAGGCCCTAGCCCAGTGCGGGACTCCAGAGTGCTACAGTGCAATCCTTCAAATCCTGAGAACTGGAAACGTGAGTCCAGTCGTGGCAGACCTGGTCACATACACCCTGGGGCTGTTGCCTTCTCCGACTCCACAAAGAATACGGGAAATTCTTAACATGGCCCAGTATCAGCCAAGTAGAGCTTCATTTTATGGCTTGAGTCATTCTGTTACTAAGTAAGTATTGATAGTATGCAATTGTACAAAATTAAAGTGCTTAGAGTAAACCCTAAGAGTGTTCACAAAATCACAGAATCACTGGGTTAGAAGAGACCTCCAGGATCATCAAGTCCAACCCAACCCTCACTTTTGGAGGATATTTTTATTTTAATGTATTTGCTCTTTAGGGAAAAAATAGAGACATTTCCCATTTTTCTCTCCTGTTTCTGATCTATTTATCTATTTCTTTAGGTTCTACAATGAGAAGAAGATTGTGACGGAGGAAATAGCAGATGTTGCAGACTTCATGGTATCACTGCTTGGCACTGATTGTTCTGGGGAAGATGAACTCACATACCTCACACTTCGGGTATTTTTATTTCCTTCTTTCCTTATGCAGGGTATTATTATAATACTAATATTATATTTTGTCTTATTTTATTATATTATCACACATATTAGTCTACTTCCCATGGTGGAGAGCAAGTTTTGATCATCTTTCTGTGTTTCCATCACTGCCAGGCTATTGGAAATATGGGTGCAGTAATGGAGAAAGCTAAACCCAGTGTGAAATCTTCTCTGAAGACATGTATCAGAAATGAAGCTGCATCACTTTCGGTTCAGAAAGCAGCCATCCAGGCGTTCAGGAAAATGACAATTACTGAAGAGGTAAATTGGTCACAAGAACCAGGATAAACTGTTCTCAGTTCACCTTGACTGTTCACAGGAGTTACTGAACATGCAAAGCTATTCCCATTGTTTCAATTCTGCTATCTCCCTTTTAGCTGTCTCTACCTTTTCAGAACCCCATTAGTAAGTTTCCATACAAATATCTGGGAAAACTCCTGACTTAGTGAGTGTTGCTCTTTTGAGATGCAGTTTCTTTGTATAGATAGACTCAGTTTAAATGGGAAGTTTGGATCTGTTCCTTTTAGTGTCTTAAATGGAGTTCTGCTTATTTAAAGGTGGTGTTAACTAATGAATTACCCCAGCCTTAAATGTGCTTGACAAAGAAAAAAAATCATGTCTCTATTTTATACTAGCATTTTGTTGTTCTTGTTAACAATACTGGGTAGATGTGTGTTTATAATTCACTGACATTATAGCATCCCTTACAGAATAGATATCATTATACAGAGCATTTCTGCTCAGTATGGTGAGATAGTTTCAATATTAAAAAATTTCTTCTCTAAAAGATATGCTCTTGTTTCCAGATAAGGCTTATAAAGTCTGGGAGACTGGAAACATCCGAAACCCATATTCTCAGATTCAGTTTAATACATTTAATGTTTTTAATTATTACTTAGTTTTAAACTGTGTTTTTAATTTTCCTGCAGCAGTAGATTTTGATCACCTTCTTTTCCTAAATTGAATGATCTTTTTCCAAATTTTGACAATTTGTCTGCACATATGATTCCCAATCAAAAATCAGAATTCTTAAATGGAAATGTAACCTGTATGTATAAGATAAAAAATAAAGGATAAAATAAAAAGCAAACCAAAAAATATAAAGGGGGGGGGGGGGGGGGGGGGGGGGAGAGGGAAAAATATAAATTAAAAATATAAGAAAATAAAGGATAAGAAAGAAAGATCATTTCGTAACAAGACAAGGGGAAATGGGTTCAAATTAAAAGGGAGTAGGTTTAGACTGAAGATTAGAAAGAAATTCTTTGCTGTGAGGGTGGTGAGGCCCTGGTACAGGTTGCTCAGAGTAACTGTGGATGCCCCATCTCTGGAAGTGTCCAAGGCCAGGTTAGAGGGGGGCTTTGAGGAGCCTGGTCTAGTGAAAGGTGCCCCTGCCCGTGGCAGAGTAATTGGAACTAGATGGTCTTTAAGGTCCCTTCCAACACAAACGATTCTATGATCCTCTGATTCTATGAGAATCAGTTTTAATAAAGCCATAACTTTTATTATGTTTTCTAGTAAAAGAAATTTTAGCAAAATAACTTCAAAGAAACTTCTGTGATAGGCTGTAGAAATAAGGTACAAAAATAGGTATGTAGTCACTAAAGACTTGGACTTAATGATCCTTATGGGTCCCTTCCACTTTAAAATATTCTGTGATTATTTCACCCTATATATTCCCAAAAGGGTTTAGCAATATCATTCATGAGCCAGTTCATCAATGCAAACCTTTTTCTATTTACATAGGACCATTCAGCACTTCTCAAAGCATTCCAAGAATTGGATGCCCCCACAGACAAACGTCTAGCGTCCTATCTCCTAGTGATGAAAAATCCTTCCCCCAGTGATCTCGCAAAGATTTTGAGAGTCCTCGCAAAGGAGAAGAACGAGCAAGTGAAAAGCTTTGTTGCCTCACACATTGCCAACATCCTGGACTCTGAAGAACTGGGCATTGAAGAGTAAGTGAAATTTAGGTGTATATTTGTCTCATTGGAAGAAAAAAGTTTTGACCACAGTTGCAGTAGTAGTTATCTAGCAGTGGAGTTTTTGATTGGTTTTTCTGTTTGTTTGAACAAACACATCAGCTGAGTAAATTGGCTTGGTCAGAACAATGCCAGATGATAATCTTTCCCTTAAATCTTATGTTTACTGTTAAATATGTGCAGAGAGCTATCCATTAGCAATCAGTACAGTTGCATGAATGTCTGCAAGCAGCATAGAATATCCCTTAACTAAGACTAAATGAATGTTTGGAATATATGCAAATCATATTTTAATTGCTATCCTCTTCCCTAGTCTAAAAAGCCGAGTTGAAGAAGCTCTGAAAGGAAATCAGCTCCCAGCGGCCAAGGATTTCAGAAAATTCTCGCAAAATTATCAGATTTCAAAAAGAGTTTCTGTACCTGGAATTGACCCCATCTCTGCCAAAGTAGAAGGAAATGTGATATTTGATCCAAACAGCTATATTCCTAAAGAGACCATGCTGAAAACCACCCTGCATGCCTATGGATTCAACCCAAGCGATGTCTTTGAGGTAGAACAATTATCAAAAACATTTGCTAGTATTTAGCTGCTTTCTTTCTCATTTCTGTTTTCTTATAACAGCTTTCTGTGAATAATGTATTTTTTTACAAGCCTTGGGAGAAATCTAAAGATCAATGTGACTACAAGGGGACTTTGATTTGGTCTCAATGGGCTTTAGAGCAAGCCATCCGTTATGTGATGTCGCCACTGATGATGCACGACCCTGTTGAAGTTATTAAAGGGCTCAGGGTAAAATGAACCCATCTGTAAAAAGCTGACTTTGTGCTAATGAATCGTTACTGACACTCTGAAGTACTCATAGCAGATTTTAAGTGAGATACAACCTATGCATAGGTTTTTTGTTGAACCTCACCACAGAGACAAAATGAATTATAAAACATAGTGTTCCATATCTTCCCTTAAGAGTCATGGGGTTCTAGGATACACTTAAAATGCATTTTTTTGCTCCCTAGAAAGTCTGATTGTTGTAAAGTTCCAAAGGAAAGGGTGCAACGGTCTCAGTTATGCATTGTTCTTTCTGTTCATTTCAGCTTGGCTTGGATGGAAAGGGATTTGAACCAACACTGGAAGCGTTGTTTGGAGAGAAGGGATTTTTCCCAGACACTGCAACCAAGGCCTTGTACTGGGTTGATGGCAAAGTGCCAGAGCAAGTTTCCAAGGCACTTTTTGACTATTTTGGTTACTCACAGGATGGCAAACAGGATCAGGTACAGCTTGAAAACATGTTCTGTGCAGCACAGCATTCCTATTTTTACACAGTAATTACAGCACTTACTGCTTTAATCTATACATTCTTTCTCCTCTCTGGTGAGATAAACAGAAATCCTTAATGTTATTTAACAACGTATTTTCTTAATTGTATTTGGAGGGGTCTTTGGAGAGAAATCTGTAAGTGCATGTGCAGAATAGCTGACATTCACTAAGTACCTGTTCTAGATATATAACCTTACATACTTCTTATAAAACTTTTTATTGCTTTTGACTGCATTTTCAGGATATCATGAAAGAAATACTACTTAACCTTGAAAAACTGGCAAAAAAAATGGGCAGCGAAGAAGCTCCGGAAGGAAGAGCATATCTAAGGATCCTGGGAGAAGAACTTGGGTACATGAAACTCAATGATTTGAAGCTGCTGGGAAGGTTGATTTTAGAGAGTGTTAAAATTCTTCAGATTGTTCCCGAAATGGTACGTTTCTGATGCAGCAATGTGCATTATCAACTTTTTTTTTAACCAGATTTTCTTTAAGATTTAGATTGCATTTAACTATTATGTAAAAATATTTGATATCAGCATGAAAATAAAGTTATTTAAAATAAAATATCCAGGCTTATGTTGAAGGACTCTGAGAAATCTATGAAGACTCCTCAATAACCAAGTGGGGTCCTCCTGGAGGATTGGTAAGGGGAAGGAAATAGGCAAAGTTCAAATCATATTGTATTATTGAGATATCTACTGGAGCAATTCCCTAAAGTTTAATACTGGCTATTAAGTTACATAACTTTTTAATTATGTAAATATGTGCTGATATTAAAAATTTCATCCTCGTCATGTTAAAAAGATGTAGCACATTTTAGGATTATTTGGTAATATCCTTCTTTCATTGAAGTAAAATAATGCTTTGACAATGACTTTGGGGAAACCCGAATGTTACGTGGTATCTAAACCAATTCACTTTTGTATGTGTAAGCAAAAGTAGATAACTTGTGTGTATCAAGGCTGGAAAAAAAAATCTGGTATTCATTTAAAGTTCAGATTTTGCTGACAGTCTTTAGTATATTTTTTGAAGCAATGCTGTGGAAATTAGATTCTCTACTCTATATGAAATTACCTTTTGGATTATAGAGTTGCAGTCATTCCCTGTTAGTTTTGAAAAGTACAAAATGTGTGTATTCCGAAGTGTGGATCTGTTAGCATTCATTTCCTTGTTTGATTCACAGATTGCACAAGCCATCTCAAAAGGTGTTGACAAGGACCTATATGTCCACTACATATTCATGGACAATGAGTTTGAGCTTCCAACTGGAGCAGGTCTGCAACTGAAGTTTGCCTTGTCTGGAATAGCAACACCTGGGGCAAAAGTAGCTGGGAGGCTTCATCAAAAAAGTGTAAGTCCCAAGAGTTGTCTGTATTTTTTCTCCTAATAATAATCTACATTTTCATTTATGGATAAAACTGTAACACCAGAAACATTTTAAAGATTGCAAAATGTTTTCTCAATATTAAGACCCTAACTCATCAGAGGTCTTTGGTTAACTTGTGGATGACATTTAGATTAGATTAAGAAGTAATGCATATAAATAAAACATTTTGATCTTTCTTGCTCTCTGCCTGCACTCAAATTACAATGGTGGAAAAGCTACAGTATGTGAATTTGTTGTTCAAGTAAAAAAGTTAACAAAACATTTTGTTGTGGCCAATTCAAAGTGAAAAAAATTGATTAGCAGTTGAAAGAAATATTGAAAATTGAGTCAAGTAAAATACTTTTTCACCTGAGAGGAAACATGTTAAAATTGTAGCAAGGAAAAAGCATATGACAGAAAATTAATTATCCACTTTAAAAAAAAAAATTCTATTCCTTTTTACAACTCTAATAACTACCTTGTTCTAAGCTAGTCAATATTTTGTAAAAATTTCTTAGTAGTTCCAGTTTATTTAAAGTTTTAATTTTTTACTATATACAAGATCTAAATAAAAATAAATCCTCAAATTTAGTACTTGTTGCCCTTTAGTTAGCTTTGGAATCTTTTCCAGAACTTTTCATTCTGTCACTTCTTTAATGGCTAAAGCAAAATTTGACAATAAGCTGGTTTGTGTTTCGAGAATCTAAACAAATCTTGGATCCATTTCTTTTTTGTCAAACAGTTTGCTCACTGTCTTTGAAAACTGCTATTTTTTTTCTTACAATGGAAAACTGGCTCTTGTCTTCAGATTTAAAAACACATCCAAGTAGCTCCATGTATAAAATCTTTCTGAAGCATGAGTATTTTACATTAAAGTAGGTAGGGATCCTTGGTCTTATATTGCTGGATTTTTTTATATTACAGTTACCACTTATATGGGCCATTTGATAATGTGATTTGAGAATCAGATTTTTGAATAAGAAAATCAATTCTATAACATTTACCTCTGTATTATCAGGAGTGGTATGGGGTTTTTTTGTATAACCAGCAAGAAGTGTATTGGGCAAATAAATACCCCATTTTGTTTTTATTAAATAGATGCAAGCAGATCTTATTGCTAAACCTTCTGTAGCAGTTGAGTTTGTGACACACCTGGGAATAAACATGCCTGAATTTGCTGGAAATGGTGTGGAGATGAGTTCTAATATATTCCATGAATCTGGAATTGAAGCACATGTTAGTGTAAAAGCTGGACAATTGAAATTCAGCATTCCTGCTCCAAAGATTCCAGTAAAACTTCTCAGTATCAGGTAATGAGAACTGAACGAGAACTTTCAAGGCTATGTTCTTCCTTCTCTTCTTGGTTTTTATTGTGGTAGAATTGAAAGGCTAGGGCAGACATGGAGAAATTTTCAGTTCAGAAAAATCCCAGACACTGTAAAATTGGGAAAATTTATTTTGTAAGACAAGTAAATATGCTAGATAAGTGACAACTTGGAGTCATGGGTTACAGATTATTTGTCACTATTTTTGAAATTTTATACAAGACTCTTACAATTTCCATTATTTTGTTTTCTTTCTCATAAAATTATTATAATAGCAATATTTATTTTAAATTAAATTTAAATGGACTACTTACATTAATTTTAGAGAGAGCATATGGCTCAATACACTAAATTATAATTATCAGTAATAATGCCTACATCATTTAAAGCGAGATATTATTTCAGTTAGCCCCTATATTATTAAGCAAGTTTTATTTAGAAGTAACTGTGTTAATAGGATGTCTGAGCACCTGTCCTGGGAATAAATGACTGTCTTTTCTGTTCCAGCGATACGCTCCATTTGGTGTCTCCAGCCAAAACTGAAGAGATTCCAACTCTGATAGAGAGCAAAGCAACCTCAAGTTCTTGCAAGCCTTTCATTCCTGGTCTAAATTTCTGCACCAAAGTATTGTACTCTAATTCCAGTGACACAGAGCCAGTTCCATATTTTCCTTTGACTGGAGAATCCAGGTAAGTCATGTCAAACTATCTTCTTTTTTTTTTTTTTTGTGCTAACTACCTTTGCTCTTAGTCTCCAGCAGTCTCTCACATCAAGCTTACCTTTAAAAATCTTTCAAAACTTACTGGCAGCAGCAGCTCAAAAAGAGAGCTGTTGAGAACTGTATGATTTCTTCTGTATGTGGTCATGGACAAAAAAGTTATTCACAAGGCATTTGTTTCCTCCTTCTGTAGGTTTGAGATTGAATTAGTGTCCACAGGTGAAGTAAAGGAGTACTCTGCAAGTGCAAACTACGAACTGCAGAGAGAGGGAAATTACCAGATAGACACCCTAAAGTTTGCTGTCCAGGCAGAAGGTAAGAGTCAAAGAAACCTATGGGGTTTTGCTTGGTTTTGAACTGTCATTTACCAGAAAAATCATTTTTGTTAATAAAACATAATAGTATTCTTAACAGTGTAAGATAGAATACCATTTTCACACCCAAAAAGGCCAACAATTTAAGTATATTTCCTTTCACGTATACAATCCCAGTAGAAGATTTTCATGATGAGAAGTTGATTTTGTATTTTGCACGATTTTAATAAAGTGTGATGCTGGTGAATGGAAGCAAGGAAGAGGAGATGGTCAGGGGGTCTATATAAGCAAGAGAAAAATATGTTTCTTTTGAAATATGGAAAGAAAACATACCAAATATCTGTCGGATCATTTAAATAATAAAAGTATTGATGGGTTGGTGGGTGAGCCCATAGTGTGTTTAGAAGATGAGAAGAAAAAAGATGACCTCTTGCTAATCAGACTCATCAAAAGTTGTATTAGAACTTTAATGGGATATAATTTTCAGTTGGTTCTTTTTTGTTCTCCTTTTAAGAAAAGTCCAAACAGATTCCATAGTTGTGAATAACCAAAGTACATTATATTTTCTAGGTGTAAACCAACATGAGGCCACATTGACCTTCAGGTACAACAGAGACAAAAAGATTTTGACCAGTGATGTCCAGATTCCAGATTTTGATGTTGACTTTGGTACAAACTTCAGAATTACTGATGAATCCATTTCTGGGAAGAAAGCATACACCTTTGTCTTAGATGTCAACAACAAGAAGATTACAGAAGTTACTCTTACTGGCCAGATAAGGTATCTCAGGGAAACGTTTAAAATTTAACAGCTACCTTTGAAAAGGTTTTATTAGATGTAAAAATGTGGGGAAAACTTAACTTGTTTTGGAGAAATTTCTTAAATACAGAGACAGATGAACTTGCCATTGAAACCCCACTTCAAAAACTTTAAAGCATTTTATTTGTAATACATCAAATGCATACATATAATACATTGATTGATCTTTCCTACTGTATGCACATATATAATTTGTATTATAATTTCCTTGAGGTAGTTCTTCCATGTTTACAAGAATGCATTGTACTACTGTTATTGCAGGTGTGATAATCCAAGGATATAAACAAGGAAAGGTTTGTTCAGAGAGGTATTATCTTTTACTGGATATGCCTGGCTCTAAAAAAAGTTATTACATCTCCCTGTGAAGAAATCTAATGGCACTCAGTAAGAAACAAAACCAAAAATAACTGAGAGCTTCCTGTAAAAATTCCCACGCTTCTCGATGAGAATATTTCCGGGAACATCTACAGGGGAGCTAACAAAAATGTTCAGCCTGCCAGGGTTTCTAAAATTGTCTGCCTCACAAGCCCATAGTGAAATGGGCTGATCACATTCTTTAATAAACCTCAATCTTCCATGGAATTCTGTGATCTTGATGGTGCCCCAGGGAGTCTTTGTCTTTGCTGTTCATGTAGAATTGCCTCTGATATCAGTGGGAGCTTTGGACAGATGTCAGGGGCCTTGAGTCCCTTTCATTTGCACTAACATAACATTAGAAGTTTGCTCGAGTCAACAAAGTTACAGAGATATAAAATAAATGTGAAAAAAGGAAAATTAAGCCCACTGGCATAATATATTTTGCCAAGTGTTTTGTTTCTATGTGATTCATGGCCACAGTCTGTATCCTGAGTAGAGATTTCAGCTTGAATAAGGCATTTGGAATTTGTTTCAGTTACAGCTTTACCACGACAGGTACATATTTCCATCCTTTTCACTCCTATAAAATTAACACAAACTCATTACTGTGTGTATCTGCATGGTAGCATTATAATAGTCTACTACAGATTTTCCAAATTAACTAGAAGATGAAAATATCCATTGAATCAGAACAGTGCTTACAAGTTTGATTCAATCTATTTTTTTTATAATACCTATTATGCCTTTGCTATAGTTTTAAATGCTGAAATTCCTCCTGAAAAAAATACAATTAAATATTTTTATTGACATTTATTTTTTCTTTCACAGATATGCTGGAGCGGAAGAGGCAATGTTAAGAGGCACCATTTCTTTTCCTCGCCTGGAAACTGAACTTAGAAGTGAAGCCTTGGTTAATTATTCACCAAACAAAGCCTATCTTCAGATCAGCTCAACTGCAACAATTCATGGAAACTCAATTTCAAAAAGAGTTCTTCTCAGATATGGTAGGGGCATCCACAGACACAACCTGTAAATTTAAGCATCTTTTTGCATTAGTTCATAGTATCTCTCAAAATAAGAATATTCCTAATTTTACCCTTTTCTTTTAAATTCATGATTTTTAGATGCTGAGAAAGTTGAGCTAGAGTGGAATTCAGGTGCCATTGCTGCTGTGAAAAAACTGTCTTCTGCCTTCCCAGTTGACTTTTCAGACTACCCAAAAACCCTAGAGAAACTCACCAATGAACTTCTGGATCGGAAAGTGGCTCATACAGATATGACACTACGACATATCGTGTCACAATTTATCGTGGTATGGTTTTCAACCTGCAGTAGATATTACAGCTCCAGCACATAGCCCTGAGGAATTCTTGCCTCCCCCATGAAAGCCAAAAAAAGAATTATTTGTAAAATCACTCATCAGATTGAATAAGCTGTGTATTTCCAACTTCAATAGAATGAGTCACTTTAGCAGATACCTAGATCCCAGCATTTGAGTAGTTCAAATAACTTTCAGAAAACTTAACTGGGAAGTCCTAAAACTTTTTATTTACTTTGAAAAACTTTTCTCCTTATTGCAGGCAACCAACACCTGGCTGCAAAAGACATCAAAAGATTTCCCTTATGCCCAGACTCTGCAAGAAAAACTAAGTGCACTGCAGGAACTGAACATTCAGAAACTTAACCTGCCTGTTATCACCATTCCTGAAGAACTTTTCCTGAAAAGGTAGTGAATGAAATCAGGACAGTGAAGCAGGAAACTGAAAATAGATATTTGTTCACATTGTAGTGTAATTTTATTTTACTTTGGTTTTAAACAACAGCATGAAATTGCTGTAAACATTAGCATAAAATTGAAACAAAGAACTTTAAGGTCAGAAAAATGAAATTACATGGAGGAATTGATGCACATATTTAATACAGATTTGACTTTATGTAGTAAGTTAATAGATCCCAAAATATTGTATTATATTATAAGGTGCATTGATTAAAAAGACAGCATTCAACATTCTTTAAACCACAGAACTACTGAAACCATGTTTCTCATAGATTTGTATCCTACATCCCTGCAGACACTTCAGCCATAACCCCCATAGCTCTAGATTATCCTGTGCTGTCCTGTTGGACAGTTCTTCCCATCCTCCTACACATACTGGTTAACCTCCACCAGTAGAGCAACCTGATCTCCCTCCCATGCCTGACATGCTCAGAGGGAAGCTGTACACATACAGACTAGGTGCTTGTGCTAGTTTGGTCCTATCTCTTCTACCTAATAGAGTTTCACAGGACTTAAATGAATGTCATTACCTTTCTGTCAAATTTCATAGAAATGAAATGCTCAAATGAATGTAAAAGACAACAAAGGCTAGAGTAAGATTGGATTCCAAAAACAAATGGAGAAGAGCCTTGAATTTTGTATCTCTTAGGTTTGTTTTTCCATGTATTATCTTTCATTGTGCTAATATGATATTGTGTATTAATGACACACATCTCTATTGCTGCCATTGTGCTCCTGAGCTAAGTATAAGCAAGGAAGAAACTGTTTTTTCTCCTAGGTTGTTATCATCTGTGCTAATAGTAATAATAATAAGGGGGTTTACTGCCCTTTTATGTAGCTTTTTAGATCTTTTGATGGAAGGAACAAATTTCAAAAATGTTTGCCTAATTTTCTTCTTAGGATGTAGCTCTAAGTGTAAAAATTCAAGATTTTGCAATATGAAAGACCAGTTAGGGAAACAAGAAAATATCTTTGCCAGCTTATTGTTCACTCAGAAATTAAGGCCAAGTTTCCTTCTGTTTTGTCTTTTCCTAATTAAACTTCTTCAGCCAACAATCCATTTTCCAGTCCTAGTTCCTGGTCACATGCTTAGATTTTTATTTCCTTTTAGGCAGAAAAAAAAAAATGCTGACTATTTGGATGAAACTTTTGAAATGCTCATAATGAGAAAGATAGATAAATTCTTAATTTTAGATTCTTATCATGTCTAATGCTGATTTCATGCATTTCTATAAGAATACATCACTTTTAAAAAATATATAATTGCCTTTTTCTAGTATTCAGCATCCCACAAGTGTGCCAGTGATTTTGGAGGATTTTTTTTTTTACTTTACCTACAAGTCCCTTTGTTTGTGAAATGAGAGGAAAAAACCATTGAAACAATTCCCTGATACCAAAAGTACTTTCAATAAGTTCTGATGAATGAGTTCTTGAAAATGTTTGATTATTAATGAGATTAATGAGATTAATGTTTGATCATTACTTTTCTTTCTAAAACTGAAGTCAGGACATTGGTATAAGCATGTAAGTAAGCTCAGTATCATGGGCAGAGGAGGAAATCATGAAAACTCCGGTATATACTTTATGAACTTAGTTTCTAACAGAGTTATCTTTATTTTCCAGTGAAGGCCGGGTCAGACACAACTTCAACAAGAACAGTTTTGTAATTGATATTCCACTGCCATTTGCGGGAAGATCATCTGATGAGATATGGCTGCCGAAGACTGTTAAAACACCTCCTCTGGTAGTGGAGTCCATGCGAATAAGCGTGCCAGCTCAGGAATACAGAATCCCAACATTTACTGTTCCAGAATCCTATCCCTTCCGTGTGCCTTTGCTGGGCAAGTTAGAGGTCTCTGCTAATGTGTACAGCAACTATTACAACTGGACAGCCGCGTACACTGTGACTAACAGCACCACAGAGAGAGCGACCAGCATAAAAGCAACCTATAACACAAATGCTGATTCAGTTTTTGAGCTGCTTTCCTACAGTGTGAAAGGTAAGAATGTTTGCTAATACTGCAATGTGTGCAAATCTACTTTAATTATTTTATATCTCTTATATCAGGTACAGTACTTTCGCTTGCCTGCACTTATTTAAAGACAGGTGTTGCACAATTTCGAATCACTTTCCCTTAGATTTTAAAGATATTATGTGTGTCTGTGTATTCAGGCACTGAAGGTGAAGTCAGTTTAATTCAGTAAAGACTTCTAGAGTTCATATTTTCCTGGGTATTTCTTACTGAAGAAAATGTCCTTCAAAACTGAAGGCATGATTCTACAAACACTTGTGCAGCTTATAAGTCAACTGTTTTCAAAATCAGGTGTGCAAGTGTATGTGTAGGTATGCCGACAATTTATTTCTCAGTCTATTGAAATGATATTTATATGTATATAAAATTGTCTTATCTTTTTTTTATGTCCATATATTGCCATAATATGGTATTTTTAAGTTAGTTCCCCTAAAATTGCAGTTTGGGTTCTCAAACTGCAAAAGGACAACCTGACTTCATTTTCTTCTAAACTCCTCACCATAACTGAGGCACGATAAAGAAAACATTCAAATCCAGGAATGTTAGATATGGGCTATTCTTGAGTTCATTATTATATTCAGTAGATTAGTGTAGAAACTTAATTTATTTGTAGTTCAAAACTTTAACTTCAAGTATCAAAATAAGTAGCCATTTTTACAGAAATATTCAGTATTTACCAAAGCATTTAGACCTTTAAAACAGAATGGTATAACAGTAATTGCAATTCAAGCAGTAGCATAGAAGTTCAGTGGCATCAGAAAAGTTCTCAAAGATGAAAAGGCTACACTTACCTTTTGTCTCTTTTTTCCTTTTTTAGGTTCTGGAGAAGCATCATATAACAGAAATGGATTCATCTGTGCATATGAAAATCACCTGAAGCACAGAGCCTTAACATCAGTTTTTAAGCTGTCTGGCAGAAAGAATTATGAACCTATTCCAGTTGCAAACTATACCTTATCACTTACAGCATCAAGCACTCTGGGTCCTCAGCTTTCATTTTCCAGTGATATTGTTTCTGAAAAGATAAATAACATGAATACCAATAATGTCAAAATGGAAGGGCAGCTGGAAGTGGCTTCACTGTTTGCAAGAAGCATTTACACTCTGTCTACCACATACAATGAAAAGAGACGGGTTTTAGAAGGAAAATCAAACCTGAAGTTGGATTCTTCTTACCTTCAGGCTACCAATCAGATATCTGGCAGATACAGTGATGGTTCATCTTCCATTACTTCAGTTTCTGATGTACAAAATGGGCTATTAAAGAACACAGCTTCACTGAAGTATGAAAACAACCAGCTGAAAATGTCATCTGAAACCAATGGGAGGTATCGACATAGTGCAGGTGTCAATAAGCTTGAAATAATTTTGTCAAAGAAGATGGCAGCACTTCGATCAGAATACCAAGCCACTTACAAGCATATCCAGTATTCTGCCTTGTTTGCAGGTTCTCTCAATTCCCAGGATCTTGTTTTCAACACTGATATCTCCCTGACTGATCAGAAGAATCGAGCTGCACATAAGTCATCACTCAATGTCAATCGGTATGGTCTAGCCAGCAGTGCAACCACCAACATGCAGTTTAGCCCCTTGGCAATGCAGAGTGAAATGAATGCCAAGCTCGACACTGCTGGAGGCTCCATGTCACTGTCCTCTTCCGGGCGCTATGGGAAAAACAATGCAAAATTCAATGTAGGTGGAAGAGTGAGCCTAACAGAAATAACACTGGGAAGTGAATATCAGAGTACGGTCCTGGGTATGGACAACAAACATGTTTTAAACTTCAGAGTTAATAGAGAAGGACTCAAGTTTTCAAATAATTTGCAGGGATCATTCAAAGACATTAAGTTGGAGTATACAAATGATTTAAATATTCCAGGCTTATCCTTAACATTTGTTTCAAAATTAGACAACAGCTTCAGCTTTGACAAGTTCCACAAACATGTTTTTGACCTTCAACTGGAGCCTAGCTCGCTAACAGCTAAACTGAGCAATAATCTTAAGTACACTAAAACAGAAGTTTCCAACAAAGCAGAACTCCTTCTCGAGCCTCTGAATATAAATTTGGGTGGCAATGTCAGAGGAGCCCATGGATCAGATGAAATAAAGCACACCTATACCCTTAGATGTGCTGGTCTAACTGCAGACTTGAAAACAGACACTGTGGCAAACGTTCAAGGTGCAGCAGTGAGTCACAGAGTTCATCTGGACATGGCAGGACTTTCTTCCTCTGTTACCATGAATACAAACTGTGATTCCAAACCTCTCCGTTTCAGCAATGCTGTGCGTTCCACCATGGCCCCGTTTGTCATCACTGCTGACGTACACACCAACGCTAATGGAAAGCTGGTTGCTGTGGGTGAACACACAGGAGACTTGTACAGCAAATTCCTGTTTAAAGCAGAGCCTCTTGCTTTCACTTTCTCCCATGATTACAGAGGTTCTACCAGCCATAGCTTGAAGTCTAGAGGAAGGTACACTACGCTCCTTGACAACAAAGTTCATGTGCTTTTTACTCCGTCAGAGCAGTCAAGTGCCTGGAAATTGAAAAGTCAGCTAAACAATAATGTATATTCACAAGATTTCAGTGCTTACAATAATGCAGAAAAGATTGGTGTGGAACTTGAAGGAAGAGCTTTAGCAGATCTCTCTGTAATGGACACATCAGTCATACTACCATTAACATCTGAAGAAGTTAATTTAATTGATGTATTGGGTCTCAGAGACAGCGTATCGAAGCCTCAAGAATTCAGCATCTCTGGCTTTGTGAAGTATGACAAAAATAAAGATATGCATGTTATTAGCCTACCCTTCCTGGAAAATTTGCCAGTTTACTTTGAAAAACTCAGAGGCACCATTCTATCCACACTGCAGGCCATACAAAGTTACCTTAAGAACATAGACATTGAACAACACATGAAAAAATACAAGGCAACTTTGGACAAACTGCCACAGGACATTAATGATTACATGGACAAATTAGATATCAAAGGCAAAGTTAGCAGCATGAAAAATAATTTTGTTGCTTTCACAAAGGACTACAGAATAACATCTGATGATCTCCAAATTATGCTGGAAAACGCCATGGACACTCTTAAAGAAATACTGTCTCAGCTGCAGATCTATCTGATAGAAGTTGAGCAATACATCAAAGACTGTTACGAGCAGTATGATATTAAAGCACTTTTTGCCCAGCTTCTTGATCAAATAGTTGAAACAATGACAGCTCTAGATAACAAATATCAGGTAAGAACAACTATAATCAACATCATTGAAAAATTGCGGGGTTTTATCCAAGAATACGATCTTAACAAAATCAGAAGCAGCACTTTGGCTTGGATTAAAAATGTTGTTGATGAGTACGGGATTACAGCTAAAATACAGGAAAATCTAGAGCTACTCAAGATTCAGATTCAGAATATTGATTTCAGAAGTGTTGCGGAAAATTTGAAACAACAGATAAAAGCGTTTGATGCTAAAGAATGTTTAGAAAAAATCAAGCAATCTTTGCCAATCGAAAAAATTAATGAAATTCTTGAACAAATCAAAGACTTTATTCTAAATTGGATAGAGGAATATGAATTATCTGAGAAGATCAGCGCTTTCCATGGTCATATGCACAAATTGATTGTAAAATATGAAATTGATAAGCAGATATATTTTTTAATTGACAGAATGACAGAACTGCTTAAAACATACAGAATAAAAGAAACTGTCCAGAAACTGACCATCTACCTGCAAAATATTGATGTGAAGTCATGCTTTGATAAAGTTTTTGTTTTTGTTGATGATGCTGTCAAGAAAGTGCAAACCTTTGATTATGAAAAGATGATAAAGCAAGTCAACAAGTTCCTTGACATGGTTATTAAAAAGCTCAAGGCTTTTGACTATAACCAATTTGTAGATGACACAAATAACAAAATTCAAGAAGTGACCCAGAAAATAAATGAGGGACTCAGAAATCTAGAACTTCCACAGAAAGCAGAAGCACTGAAACAGTATATAAGAGATTTTAGATCAGTGATTTCAAAATACGTGGAACAACTAAAGGACACGAAGATTGCTGCAATAATTAACTGGCTCAGGGAGCTCATAGACTCAACAACATTTGCTAATCTCAAAGCCAAGGTAAATGAACACATGGAAGACCTGCGAGAGAGGATTTCTGAAATGGATATTTCCCAGGAATTCCAGTGGTGTCTTCAGAAGATAAGCCAATTCTACAATTCTGTTGTCATATACATTTCTGACCAATGGAACACAGCTTTCAAAAAAATCACTGTGTTGGCTGAAGAGTATGATCTAAAAAATTGGGCTGAAAATTTAAAACAGTTTGTTGAAACTGGATTTAAAGTCCCTGAAATCAAGACAGTTATAGTCACTATACCTGCATTTGAGGTTAGTCTCCGAAGTCTTCGGGAAGCAACATTTCGAACACCAGAATTCATTGTCCCACTGACTGATCTTCGTATCCCTTCCTATGAGATCAATATTAAGAGACTAAAGGACATGAAAATCCCAATGAAATTTACTACCCCAGAATTTAAAATTCTAAATGCCTTTCAAATTCCTTCCTTCACAATTGACTTAATTGAAGTTAAGCTTCTTATTATGAGAACAATAGACAAATTCATGTCTGCAGAATTTCAGTTACCATCTATCGATATCTATTTGAAAGATCTGAAGATGAGAGATATGCCTTTTTCTGACATTTCTTTCCCAGAAATACAAATGCCTCAGTTTCAAATACCGGAATTATTGATTCCAAAGCTAAATCTAAATGAGCTCCAGATTCCTGACATGAAGATACCAGAGTTCCAGCTCCCACGTATCCCACATACTGTGACTGTCCCTACATTTGGCAAATTGTCTGGTGCTTTCAGAGTCAGGTCTCCATTCTTCACACTGTCCACACAAGCTGAGCTTCATAATACCACAACATCTGCAAACAGTCCAGAATTTGTTACCTCCATTTCAGCTCAAACAACATCCAAACTAGACTTCCTAGTTTTTAGTGTAATTGCAGATTCACGTCTTCTGGCCCCTGACATGAAGCAGCTGAACCTTAAAAATGCCATGAAAGTCAACCATAGGTTCCTTAAAGTTGATCACACCAACGAAGTGGTATTTTTAGGGACCTCAGTAGAAGGTGAAGCTGAAACTAGAGCAAACTTACATACAAAGAAAAATTCAGTAGAACTACAGAATAATTTAATGGTCAAGCTGCAAAGAAAAATTTGGATGCAGAGTGGAATGGCATATTCTCACAGGCTGAATATTCCACAAGCTGATTTCTCCAGCCAGGCTGATTTAGTCAATAATGTGACAACAGAAGTAGAAGCAGGATACATATCATTTACCTCTGCTGGTAAAGGAAACTGGAAATGGGCTTTACCTAATTTCTCTGATGAAGGCACTCATGATTCACATGCCACTTTCAAGATTGAGGGCCCCAGTATTACATTTTCTGCCGACAACAGAATAAATGATAAGTACCTGAAAGTCAACCAAACTATGAGATATGAATGTCATTCCTTAACGTCTGCAGCACTTCAGATTCAGTCTGAAATTGAGTCACAGCGTGTGGGACATAGCCTTCTGAATGTGAAAGGCACAGGAGAGCTTCTAGAAATGAAAGTAGAATTAACAGGCTCTCACAATGCTCGTCTCCATGGACGGATTACTGGAACTGTAAATAATGAGCTTTCCTTCTTGGCAAACCCTTCTGAAATTCGTCTTTCAACAAACAATGATGGAAATGTGAAAATCAGCTTCCCAATGAAACTGACTGGCAAAATTGACTTCCTGAATAACTATGGGTTTGCCCTCAGTTCTTCTGTTCAGCAGGTCAACTGGCAAGCTACTGGCAGATTCAATCAGTACAGATACTCCCATAATATGTCTGCTGGCAACAACGATGACAGAATTGAAGCTCATATCGAAATGAATGGAGATGCCAACCTGGAGTTCCTAAACATTCCTCTAAGCATTCCTCAGATTCAGATTCCCTACACTGGAATCAAAACTCCACAGCTGAAAGATTATTCACTGTGGGAGCAGGTAGGCCTGAAGGAATTACTGAAGACAACAAGACAATCCTTTGATTTAAATTTGAATGCTCAGTATGAGAAAAACAAAGACATGTATGCAATCCCACTTCCTTTAGCAAAAGTGCATGAAGTACTTAATAAAAACATCCTTTTATTCAACAAGCATTTTGAGAAAGGGAGAAATGCAGCTTTAGATTTTCTCACAAAGTCATACAATGAAGCCAAAACAAAACTGGACAAATACAGAATACAAACATCACTGAACAAAATACCACGGACCCTCAGGATTCCAGGATACACCATTCCAATTGTGAATATTGAAGTTTCTCCTTTCACTGCTGAGATGCCAGCCTTTGGTTTCACACTTCCAAAAGAAATAAGCACAAGAGGATTCACAGTCCCAATTATTGGCTTTTCAGTTCCATCTTACACACTAGTCATACCTTCTTTTGAGCTTCCAGTCCTTCATATCCCCCAGGATCTACGCACTCTAAAGCTTCCTAGATTCAGAATCAACAGCTCAGGAAACCACATCTTAGTTCCTGCCATGGGTAACATTACTTATGACTTCTCATTTAAATCCAGTGTAATCACTTTAACTGCAAATGCTGGGCTGTTCAATCAGTCAGATATTGTTGGACATCTCAGTGTCTCATCCTCTTCTGTCATTGAGGCTCTGCAATTTAAGCTGGATGGTTCAACAAGTTTGACAAGAAAAAGGGGATTGAAGCTGGCCACAGCATTGTCCCTGAGTAATAACAAATATCTAGGAGGAAACCATGATAGCACTATCACTCTCTTAAAGAGGATCATGGAAGCTGCTGTGGTAACAAATATAGAAGTTGACACACCAGTTTTAAAAATTAATTTCAGCCAAGAACTTTCTGGAAATACAAAATCAAAACCCACTCTTTCCTCAGGGATAAAATTAATGTATGATTTTAATACTCCCAAATATGGTACCAGTGCTGCAGGAGAAATTGCTCATAAGTTTGCTTTAGAGAGCCTTACATATTACATATCAGTAGAATCTTCCACAACTGGAGATATTCATGGAGTATTTTACACTGGAAATGCATTCTCTGGAAGTTTAGACCATGAGGCAAATGCCTATTTGAATGCTAATGGAGCTCGGTCATCCCTCAAGTTTGAAGCCCACTCTAAAGCAGATGGACTCTGGATCATTGAAATCAAAGAATTACTTGCAATTGAAGCATCTACCCGTCGTATTTATGCAGTCTGGGAGCACAATGGGAAGAACTATGCACGATGTACATCTCGTTTCACAACAACGGGGACTCAGAAATGCAAAGCAACCTTAGAGCTGGCTCCTTGGGATGTATCAGCAGATCTTCAGATTCAAGCCATTCAGCCAAATCCCTACCTGGGCATGGCATCAGTTGATGAGGCTGTTGTAGTGAAAATCAGTCCTGCAAACCAGAAAGCTGACTGGAAGGGTGAAGGCCAAATTCGCTCACTGTCTCTCAGTCATGATATGCAGTTATCAAATGAAAAATCAATGGCAAAACTTTTTATTTCTGGATCCTTGGAAGGATACATGGACTTCCTCAAAGTCATCAAGTGTCCCATTTCTGAGAAGAGCTTATGGGATATTTTGAAGCTGGACGTCACTACCAGTGCTTACAGGAAACAGTACTTGAATGGCTCGGCATCCCTTGTGTACACAAAGAGTGAGGATGGTTACTTTTTCCCCATACCTGTGAATAAGCTGACCGATGGCTTCACTGTCTCTATTCCTGAGCTACACCTAAAGGCTCCAAGCCCTGTCCTCAGCACTCCAGAGTTCAGCCTTCCTTTCACCACTCTCCAGGTCCCAGCATATACTGTTGACTTGCGCAACATAAAAATTCCACAGACACTAAGCACAATGCCATTTGATGTCCATTTACCCACACTGCCAAAGCTAAGATTCCCCAAAGTGGATGTAGGAGCAAATTATATTACATTAGAAGAATATAAAATGCCATTTTTTGAGGTGACAATACCTGAATACCAAATAACTATGTCTCAATTCACTTTACCAAAGAGTGTTTCATTTGGCAGTTTCTCTGTAGATCTAGATGAAGTAGCTAATAAAATTGCAGATTTTGAAATGCCTACAATTACCATTCCTGAACAGAAAATTGAGATCCCCCCTCTGAAAATATCCTTGCCTGCTGGAATTTACATCCCATCGTTTGGTGCCTTGACTGGATCTTTCAAAGTTGTTTCTCCATTATACAATGTCACCTGGAGAACAGACCTGACAAATAAGAAGGACTCTTTTGAACATTCCATTGACTCTACCTGCAGCTCAACATTGCAATTCCTGGAGTATGACCTGAATGGTAAGACATTAAAATTCTATATGCCATGATTTGGGGGGAAAATATTTATTGTAGACTAGGCTTTTTTAGATCTTTTTTTCCCCAGGGCTTTGCATATGAAGATGTTTCTGTCTATTTAGCATTGATGTTAGATAGCACTTCTTTTATAAGCAGTGGCATTTTTTCATAAATTACTGTTAGAATCTCAGTCAGTCACCCTGAAGGCTAATGACGGTATATATATGTGTGTCAAATCCATGTTGAGATATAATGTGAATTTTAAAATGCTCCAGTCAAACAAATGTTTTCATGTCTTTTTATTTGGGACATTATGGGCATTCAGTTTCTTGAAGCATAATTTGACAAATCAGTAAAATACCTCCCAACTGGCCATCTAACATACACCTGGATATGTCTTTTGTATTTTTTATTGTTAATACATATATTTGAAATCCTTTTCACAGTTGTTTCAAACTACAAATATAAAGAAGGCATGTTTGTTGTGGAGACAACTGGCAGCTTTTCACATCGTGACATGAGTGCAAACTACAAGGAAAATCTGACTATTTCAGGATTTGGGTAAAGATTTGCTCTAATAATGTAATTTATAACAGACATAATTGCAAATGATGTGTTGTTGCTTTGATCTCTTATGCACTAGGGTGCTTTGCAGTAATTAATAAGAACCTGTTCACCTACCCTGCCATTATTGGCTGTGTCCTTTTCCCCCTCAAGGTAACTTGAAAGCTGTTCCCTCTCACGGTTTCTAGAATAGCTTTTCTCACCAGCCCCATGTCAGAAAACCACTGAGACATAAACACAGTATTTTATAATCAGAGCAGTTCTAGATCTAACCATCAACATAGCTGGGTTTCTTCCCAGTGGATCCCTCTGTCACCACAAACCACTACAGAGTAAATTTTATTCGCAAGTGCACACACTAAGGATTAGACTTGGCTCTCTTACTGCCTGTTTCAATCTGCAAGTGTTGATACATCCAAGGGACAGAATCAATGAAGGTAAGTATAAATGCAGATAAACAGCAGTGCCTATACTTGTGCTGGTGGAAAAATTGCAGCCAGTTTGTAGAGAAATCTGTAGAGCACTGACAACAATACATCTACAGGAGTTTTTTGCTACCCTAATTTAATGAAAATTCACAACAGAGCTTGATATAGTTTTATCTAAAACAGGAAAATTGGAGTGACATGACGTTTTGAATGTGTCAGATTAAACTCTAAGAAGCATGGATAGTAAACCTACATTTTCTTTTCACCATGAAGGCACTGTTTACTTACATATATATATGAAATTATAGGTGGTACTATGTTCAGACATAAAACATTAGGCTTGCGCTTTCTGCATTGCTTCATATCTGTGTATTTGCTGTGGTTGCAGAGTCCTGGAGGACACTTTATCATTAGACATCATCAGCCCAACTTTCACAGATGTTCATGTGCGTTACCAAGAGAATGAAAGGAAATCATCCGGCTCAATATCCTCACCCTCAGCTGGAACCCTTGCTTATGTCATGGAAGGGGATGATGAAATTTTCCTTGCCAGAGTTTACTACCAAACTCAGGTAAGCTTGATATGAGCAATAAAAAGAAAAAATGTTTGGTGTGATGAGAGGAAAAGTTGCCTTTTAAATTTTGTGTGTGTTTATGTTGAGATATAAATTAACCACCAAATTAAAACTATATTATCAGTAATTAAAGGTTTTATTTCCTACACTGGCCTTTCCAGTACGAAAAATAGTATGTATGTAAAGAGGTGTTTTCAACTCCTTCACAGTTATTTTTTCCATCTCCTGTGGTCAAGAAGGCACACCCACTGAAAGTGAAGAAAGTACAAAGTCAGTTTTAGATAAGCTACCCATCAGGTTTAATAAATAGCCATCAGGTTACTTAGAATTACTACATAATTGGACCATTATAGGAATAAGGCAACTAGAAGAGGTCAGACCATCTGTGAAGTGTCTTTTTTAATCCATTAATATGTTACAATACTTGCTTTTATTAGTGGCTTACTACAATAATTTCAGAATTGAAATCTTACCTTCCAAAATTATATACTCATTTAGGGATCACATGCAACTCATAATTTGTTATTTATTATAAAAATGGGAAAACTATACATGTAAATATATTCTCATTTGAGGATTTATTAACTTCTCTGAGTAACTGTCTAAATTGTCTCATTTATTTAAATTATTACAAAATTAAATCCTCTAATATTTTCATATGAAAAAGATGCTTTTTGAATTCACTTTAATTGATTTCAGGAATGAGTAGAAGACTCATTTTTCTGAGTAATTCACCTGCCTTATGAGACATGATAGGCATTTAATACAAAGGAAGGAAAAAATCTTATTTGCAGTCAGGTATTAAGAACTAGACTAAATTATGTTCTAGTCTTGCTCTTTGAAGAAGCTTGAAGTAGCTTGATACTAGATAATTGCTTCCAAAATAACCTTTCAAGATGAGAGCAAACAGACAGCAAACAGACAGTGGAAAAAAAGTTGGAGAGTGCTTGACTTAATAAACGATAAAATTAAAGATGCAATAATGAGAATATTGAAATATGCTCATAAATAATACTGTAGTTTTCTTACCCTATTTTGTATTTTCAGTCTGCTCCCCAGAAGGACATTGACATACTAAAAGCTGAGATGTCCCTCAAGGAACCTGACCAGATTCAAATGAATTTCAACTGGAATGAGGATGCTGCCAAAGACTTGCTGTTGGGTCTAAAGGAAAGAGTGCCTAAAATGACAAATGCAGTCTATAGGTATGTTAATCGGTACCATAAGGAGTATATGGGACTGGAAATAAGTGCTGCCACCTTAAAGATGAAGAATATGATGCAGAATAATGTTGAAAAAGCCTACACTTTTGCTGCAAATCAAATAGATGAAATAGATGCTCAGCTTCGCACAGCAGCCAATGAGGCCTCTGACAAATATCAGGAGCTGAAGTTCAACGCTAAACGGCTTTATCGAAGAGCAGCAGATCAGGCTGAACAGTTTGACTATCAAAGAATAAAAGCAAAACTTTTGGATGTTTTAATTAACATAATCAAAGAGTACCACCAGAAAATAAAACACGTAATTGACTCCTCCACTGAATTCCTGAAAACCACCAAATTTCAGGTCCCTGGGCTGTCTGAAAAGTACAGTGGTGCAGAAATATACCTCATGACTACAGAGAAGGTAGCGAAAACTGCTGATGTATGCCTTTCAAAACTTCAGGAGTACTTTGATGCCTTGATTGCAGCTATCAATGAGCTGGAAGTCAGACTTCCTGCATCTGAAACAATTCTTAAAGGCCGTAATGTACTTGATCAAATTAAAGAAATGCTGAAAGATTTGCAGGACAAAATCAGGCAGACATTTGCTGCTCTTCAGGAAGCTGACTTTGCAGGAAGGCTGAAGCAACTGAAACAAGCAGTGCAACAAGTTTTTCAGAAGGTAGAAGAAATGGTTAGAAGCTTGCAATCCAAAACTTTCGAAGACATCAAAGTCCAAACACAACAGCTGTACAAAGATGCAATGGCTTCAGACTTTGCCCTGAAGCTGAGATCCTTGACAAGAGATGTTAAAAAATACATTTCTCAGTTCAAAGACTTTAGCCAGAAGACATTCCAGGACCTTTCAGAAAAGCTGCACCAGCTGCTCCTCTACATGAAGTCATTGCGGGAGGAATATTTTGATCCAACTGCACTTGGATTGTCAGTGAAATATTATGAGGTGGAAGACAAGGTACTGAAATGGCTGAAGAATATCATAGATCTTCTCGTAGATTGGCACAATCAGTATGTTGGAGATCTTGCTGGCATTGCTACACGCCTGACAGACCAAGTTAGAGAATTGATGGAAATCTACAGTCAGGAATATTATGGCCTTATAACTGACATTGAAGGAAAAGGAAGGCAGAAGATCATGGAACTCTCATCTGCTGCTCAGGAAAAAATCCGATATTGGTCTGCAGCTGCTAAGAGGAAAATCGATGAACATAACAAGCAACTCAAGGAAAAACTCTGGGAGATCTATGGGCAGCTTAGTCAGTCCCAAGAAAAGCTAATCAGTGAAGCCAAAAGGTTAATTGATCTAACTATAGAAAATTACTCTGCTTTCCTGCAATATATCTCAGAACTTCTTCGCTGGCTTGAGCAAATAACAGCTGAGAGCATAAAGCCGTATGTGGCAGTTCGTCAAGGAGAGCTTAGAATAAAGGTGCCCATGTGACTGGCAGTCCATGTACCAAATGCCCCAAATATGCAGACAGGCACTCAGGAATAAAGTGGAAATGACACACATACTTATTTAGCAAGGCATTAAGAAAGGCTTCTGGACATGGAAAGAAATGCAACACTTCACTGATGAACAACTTGACACTGAGCAAGTGAGTCCTCAGAAGATTAGGGAAAATATTCAGCAGTGCATGAACACCTGAATGGACATGTGGAAGAGGAGAAGTAGCAAGTTTCTACCAAAATGTATTTAAATGTAACAGCAATCAGTATACTGGAGCTTCAGGTAGCTATGTTTGAATCTGAATTTGTAAATTAAAACTTAATAATCTACACTAGGTTGTTTTAATAAGCTTAATAAGCCAATAAATGAGTTCCTTATTACATTTTTGTGTCATTCATTACAACTACTTTAAGCATAAGGCTTAATCCAACAATTTTCAAGGTCAATGGGAAGTCTTTTCTTTGATTTCACCGTATGTTGGATCAAGCTAATAATGTGCAATTCATATTGTAAATAGTCACAAAAGCTATGGAATACATAGAGTAAACAGGTTTTAAGATAAAGGTCACATTCATAAGCCAGTTGAAAGAAGACTTGGAAACACATCTAATTCCCAGCATAGATAAGTAACTAAAAGTATGTATATAAAATTATGAATTCAAAAAATTATAAATTCTGAAAATGGCATCAAAATTTGAAAATTAACATTGAAATACGAACATGTGTAGAAATCTGACTCCTGGAAAATTGCAGCTAATAACACAAAGGTTTTCTTAATAAAAATTAATTTATGCCTGTATCAGTTTTCAGACAACTATGCCAAGAATTTTATATGAGTTTTCTTTCTACTGGCTAATTTATATTTCAGAAATACAGGGTTTTCCTACCTGTTTTCCCATGATATTTCTGGTTTCACTTTAAATTGTCTATTTTTTACTTATTATGAGTTTAGTTAAATGTCAAAGTTTCACGGACATCACTGTGTATGATGGGAGTCAGAGTTTTCCCCTCCTAGGCTGAAGCCTAGACCATTTAAATGGATTCTCAGTTTAAAGATGAATTTAAAGCACATTGAAGAAGTCCCTCACAAAATAAGACTTTTTTAACTAGAAAATATGTTGGCCTGAAATGGTGTACTAGATAGTCCTAGAGAAATGCATGCTCAGGCTGAAATAATGTTGCCTCTTTGAAAATAAACTTTTTGACAAACAACACTAGAAATTTGTGCACATGTCTATTTTGATACAATCAGTTCACTCTGTAATGTGTTTGTTGCTTTTTCATTAATGAGAAAACAGAGAATCTGTTTGGTATGATGGAGTATATACATGGTATGATGGAGTACATACATGAAGAAATGGAGCACCAAGACCTTGATATCCCTATTGATAGATAACATTATTAGCTGAGTAACTTCACCCAGTAATGATTCTTATCAGATAAGCTACTTTAACTCTGAAATCAATATCTTGCAAGCATGGTATTATGCACACACCTATCTAGCTATCAGCAAGTGGGTATCTCTTAGAAAGCAAGGTAAATCCATTTTCTCTTCAGAGATTTCAGCCATCACTATTACAGCAAAAATTCTCAAAATAAGAGGTAGAATAATCCCCTGTGAACTATAAAATAAGTTTTGATTCTGAATAGAACTAATCTGCATGTGTCTCCCTGCCCAGGGGAATCAAAGGTATAAAAATCCCTGTTCACATGTTCTGCTGAGCATCCTGGTAAAACAAGATGTTGGCTGCAGAGCCCTTTCACCTTCATTCACAAGGAAACTGAAGCCTATGGGTCATCTGATCTTTATTGAATGTCAGATTGCACAACCCATTTCCCTGAATTTCACAAATGTTTAAGCACAACCAGATTTCTCAGACACTGACTGATTGTTGCTTCCCTTCATCATGACAAACAGCCCTATGAAACAAAGGACAATAGAATAAATTATAATAGTTATGGGAGAAGAGAGATTTAAAGTTGTTTTTCTTTTCTTTTGTTTTCCCCCTCATGTCTATTTATTTCTGTCCTTCATCCATCGTTCTTGGAAGAATTATAAATGCTAAAAAGGATTTACTTATAAGGAGTGGGTTAACTGAATAATAAGTATGCCAAATAGTATAAATACTGGCTCTTATTGGCAAGAGTGACGCTTCCCAAGAGCAAACACAGTAGTTTGCACACTAAACTGTGGTTAGGGGTTAGAGGAGATTTCCAAGTCTCACAGCAGCATTGCCGCCAATTGGATTAAAGCTCTCAATCCTGTAATCGATGTGCCATCTTGCAGTCATCCCACAGTTGGTCTGGGGAGGGCCTGGAAGCAGAACATTGCTCTCAAAATTGATCTTACTGGAACTTATCCATTTTATAAATCCCCACACCAGACAGGTCATCTCAAGCACCCCTTTGAAACTCAGGCAATATTTTGACACAGGAAGAGGTTGTTTATGTTTGTGTGTGTGCATTCCACAAGCACATATAACCAAGTGTCACTTTAATTTCCATTCCTTTTCCTGTTGTTTGGTCATTTTTGCTGTTCTATTTCAGGATCTAGCAAATTTTAGCCTCATTTCCCATGTAGTAAGTTACAGAAATATATATAAAACCACAATTATTCAAATTGTGTTGCAACTTATGAAATATTTGCAATATAATAATTTGTAGTATTATTAGTTCTATTTTGCCTTCTTCTCAGTCTAGTTTATATAATAGGAAATATTCTATTTCATTAAATCAAATTGTGTGGGACATAACAGGGAATCAACGACTATGTGGGGCTCAATGACACTGCTTTTCTCTTTTCTTTCTTTTCTTTTCTTTTCTTTTCTTTTCTTTTCTTTTCTTTTCTTTTCTTTTCTTTTCTTTTCTTTTCTTTTCTTTTCTTTTCTTTTCTTTTCTTTTCTTTTCTTTTCTTTTCTTTTCTTTTCTTTCTTTTCTTTTCTCTATAGTCTTCATCATTTGAATTCTCATAAATGCCAGAAGGGCCTTTCTTTATAATTTACAGCAGGTATCAGACATAGAGCAGAACTGGTTGTAAAAGTTTAATTACGTGAAACATTTTAACAAGAAATTGAGAGAACAATATGCCCTGCTCTAACTAAGTGATTGTAGAAATAACCTTGACAAGAAACGTGTGTGTTCCTAAAACTTTTGCAGACGTAGGACAGCAAAAATGTTCCAGAATTTTAGATTATGCAACCAACTAGAGCTGATCTTTTATTAAGTGATTTAAAAGTACATGCGTAGTTTGCTGTGTATCCAGAGATTCTATGCACTTATCCACATCCACACACACCATCATCCACCTCTGGTTCTAAATTGTGCTATTGATACTTTTAGAGCAACTGCCATTATGGCCTACTGATACCTTTCAAAATTTATATTAAAATGTTTAGTTGTTCAGTAAGTGACACCAAAATTTGTACTACTCTTCTGCTGGCAGATTTATTGCCCAGGTGGGAAACCAGAATTTATTAAAGGCCATGCGGACATACAGAATTGCTTGTATTCCATTTCTACACAGCCAAATCCTGGCCCAAATGAAATCGATAGCAAAATGTCTATTGGCCTCAGCAGGAGTAGGCTTTGGCCAGTTAGGTGTATAACTTGAGAAGCACTCTGGGATCCTGTAGGACAGAGCTATATTATTATCTATAAAAATCTATACAAAAATATCATTGAAAAAAACATGCAGACAAGAAAATTAATCACTAACAAATTTGAGACAGATCAGAATGAAGCTTGCCTGTACAACATTAACCAGAGCTTCTTCATAATTTTTTAACCAGTATTACTTAGTATCACAAAGAAAGTCTGCCTGGGCCAAGAATTCTAGGTTCTGGTCTCAGGCCTTAAACATGGAAATATACACATACATCTCATCACCCTTCCCCTCATTTCATTATCCATTCAGGGCATTAAGGGAAACTGGGACCTTAAAGAATAAAAACCTGTGTTGGATGTTTGCAAGACCCAACTGGGCAAATTCTTGAGCAACGTGATCTGAGTTAAAGTTTGCCTCTGTTTAGAGAAGTAGGTTGTACTAGAGACCTCCCAAGGTCCTCTACAACCTGAGTTACTTTGTGTTACTGTTTTACTCTTGAGAGCAAATTGATATGGCTTTAGGTTGCTAACTCTAACACTGTACCTACCCTTTGGTAAATGTTTCATGAGTAATTGGCTGCATCATTATTGTAATATATCGTTATACATAGACAGAAAAGTTTCATGGTACCCCTGCATGTAAACACATCCTCATTCTGATTGCAGCCATGAGGCATCCTAAAATTCCCTGGAGCATTCCAGCAACTGAAGCCTTCTCAGTTGGTTCTGCATCTTTCCTCTTCTATGCTTTTCATGTGAATACCTCTGCTGTACCAAACCACTGACACTATCCCAACATGCAGGAACTCATGTTACAATTATTACCATTCATATTCTGACAACCTGATTGTGGTAGCTGTTAGTAGAACAAGATGCACATTCTCTCAGAGTGGCTAGAGAATGGTCCTCTGCTAGGCTGGGCATTTTCAGAGTGAGAGGATCAAGTACATGAGCAGCAGATCCACCACAAACTTGGGGAAGAAACAAAGGTCAAATGCCTACACAATGCGTCTGTTGTGAAGAATTTGCCAGGTATTTGCTGTAAGCAAAGACTCACCACAAGTTATAACCTCATATTGATTTCCCAGCAAATTAAATCAAGAGGACATGTTAAAAACAATTTTAAATTTATGGATAAATCCATTAATCTACACTGCCTTTGGGACTCAAGGAGCAAGTTCTGGTCTCTGAACAAGTGATACGGACTAGCTCAAACATTATATAGCATATAGGAAATAGGACTTGGAACAACTCTCTGCTCAAGTGTCCAAGTTTCCTCTAAGAGTGAGCCAAAAGCCATATGCAGCATAGGTGCCTGGGTGACCTGAGACTTGGTCTTGAAGCAAGGAGTGAACCACATGCGAAGCAGAGAGAGAGCATGAAGAACGAAAATATTCACTGCATCTACCAGAAAAATGGCATGGTTAGATACTTAGAGGAGGCCACTGGGGTGAGTAAAGATGATCTTAATTAAGGCCATGCACGGGGAAAAGTATCATACCCATAACTTTTTAAGTGCTGCCTGCCACTTCTATTACGCTACTGAAAGAGGCTGGTGACTCCTGTGTTTCTGGGCAACCTGGTTATTCTTACCAGGATATAATATAATATTCTGCTCTGGTTTCTGTGGAGCTTTGACTAAGGATGGAAAGGAAACACTTAGCCTCCATACCACACTTTTATTTCCCCACATTTTTGCTGCTACCACTACCTCTGCCACATTTAAGATGTATTCCAGTGATGTTGCCAAGTAGAGGAAAAAAGTTAACATACTTGTTAACTTGTTATTTTGCTATAGTATATTTTCTGGTATTTGCAATGACTATAGGACTTCATTTCTAAAAAAACTTGATAGTGCTTTTATTCAGTACTATTTTCTGTAGAAAGTGTTTTATGGATGTCTTTGTATTCATCTCTACCACTGCTCTGAAAGCAGTGGTAATTGTAGTTCTCTTGGTATGTTTCATCTGTGGAAGGTTTTTGCACTGGAACCCTCAGAAATTTATTCATCTGCTAACATATTGTTTTGTCTCATGAACAGCCCCACACAGTGCCAACCAGTCACTCTGAAAAGTCATTTGTTTTTTCCTTCTAATACCTGTAATATTCTTAAGTTTTAAATCAGTGGCTCTCCTGGATGGAAGCAAAGATCCAAAGCCAGTTAAAAGATGCCCCTACACTAAGGCCACCAGATCAAACTTCTGCATTTAGCCAGAAACTCCCCATTTCCCAGGTATACACTCACTCCTTTACACTTCACAATCCCATTGAGACTGCATCATATTATGCTGCTCAAAAGGAAGAAAAATGGAAATGTGTTATCATTGTCTCCAAAGTTCGGCATAGGTGTTAATTTAATTTGTTTCAAGATCACTACCTTTGAATGTTCTTAAAGATAAGCTGGATTAAAAAAAGCTCTCACCAACACCTATTACCTCTGTGTTGCATGACACTTTGCACAGACATTTCCCACTGTTAGCAGGCTCTTTGTCTCTCCATAATGCTCTTTCTCTGTTGTTACTGTATCTGTTTATTTAATAAACCTTTGTTTTTCTCTATGGAAATGACTGGCTTATAACTACTTACAAACAATATGGATAGTTATGCAAACACATTTCATTTTAAAGCTGAAGAAAGGAAAACCAGCCAAATCTGAAGGAACACACATCTCTCACATATAGCCCATATTCCAGCAGCACAAACCCCAGAACCTCTCCCTCTCAGACACATCTGTCTATATGTGCAAACGTCCATGCAAACACACATAGCATGTACATTACTGTCAAGTTAAAAGCCTAAAGTTAATCCTTAGTCCTTAGGTCATACCCTTCATTTCAGCACATCAAGCCAGCCAAGACTTCCCAACATCCCTGTCAGCAGTAAGCTGATGTAACTCTTCCCACTCAGGACCTATTAATTCAGCAGTTTCACCAGTGATGTTCCACCAGGTTCATCTTCCAAAACTTCAATCTTTGTTTAAACACAGAATCAGAAAGCTATAGTTTTGGGGTCCTGCAGGGAGGCAGCTTTCCTTTTTTTTTGCACTTCATTTCAGCTGAAATGTGCTGATTAATTTGTTGCACAATTTTGTAAAGTGATACAGTTGATCTTATTCAACAATGGCCAGTTCCTCATCCAAAAGATTTGAGCTTAAATTTTCCAATCCTTTTAGAAACACGCTTTTTAAAAGAAAAATTCTGTTGATATTTTGCTAGCCCAGTATTGACCTGGTGGCTTCTTTGTGGCCATGTGTATGTGTGTCATCTGCACTCTGTGTTGTCCCTCTTCAGGTTACCACTGAACATCACTATCTTTTTGTTTTTTATAAATCTCCCTGATGTATACCCCATGCCTGACTTCCCTTTAAGTGTATTACCCATTGAAGAGACAGGGTCAGTTTTTAATAGCTCATGTTCTGGACTGGGGCTCAGTTCCAGGCCAGTTTTTTATCCACTGCATCATTCATCCACCTCATTTTCTCATATATTAGTTTCCAATGAGTAAAATGGGAATTGTACTTCTCTGCTTCTCATTGGAATTTTCAGAATGAAACTGACTCATGACCTGGAGATAATCTGATAAGTCTCAGAGTGCTGAAGACCATGAGGTAGATAGACACACTGTAATGGCAACATGAAATCAAGATACTTGTATTGACTTTTCTCTTCCATCATGATGTTTATTGTTTTAGAAACTTGGAGTTTATTTCATGTGCTAAATCACTCAGAAACACTCTAGTCCACCCCAAAACCATCATACATACCAGGCATCAAACATATAACACTCTCGTACAGATAAATGATCCGAGGAATGGACTCAACGGCTGCTAGCAGTTAATTTATATCGTGGTTTCACCATAAACTTTTAACTTTGGAAATAATCTGCCACCCGTTTCAATTTTTGGCTGCCACATAATGCACCTTTGTGAAGTCACTTTTCTGTCTAATAGAGATATTTCTTTTTACGGGTGAACATTTGTTTAAAAATAACAAATAGTAATCTCATTTACCGTGCACAAAGAGTGTGCTACTTAACTGTATGTAACCAAGTCCCATTTCGTCTGGTTTAATGTTTAGCAAGGCATGCAAACTAGTCAATATTACAGGGAGGAGATGATTTATTTAATAAAATTACATTCCTTTTTTTTTTCCATTAAAAAAACAAATAATTGTAACCAAAAAAAAAGTGTTTAAAGTAGAAAAGCATAGTCTGCAAAGATTGATACTGAAAAGTCAGCACATATTAGAAAGTCTGATGCTAAGCTCAGCTGCTTCTTCACCCCGTCTCCACTTCTGTTCTGGGTCTGGTGTGCAGCCAGTCTCTGTTTCTGAAGTTGAGTACTCCCACAGTGATTACTGATATCCACCGTAATGTAGTTAGCAGATAGCCCATTTGTTCCGCTCTGGATAAGGTTGCAAGAGAACATTTTAAGCACACTTTGTTCCTTTGGGGAGGATAAAATTTAGGATATATATAGATATAATATGTAATGTGCAATGTCTAATATATACATTTACATGTTATATCTACCTGTCTGTGCTCTCCTTGTGACAAGAAGTTGAACAGGAGTCAGCAGTATGGTCTTTTGCCCAAGAAGGCCAACCGCCAACAGCGAAGTTGTAGCTAGCAGGTCTGTGAAGGGATCCTTCTCCACTATTTGGCATTTGTGAGACCACATCTGGATTCCTGTGTCAGCGTTCGGGATCCCCAGTGAAAGAGAACCATGGACATACCAGAGTGAGCTCAGCAGTGGCCAGCAACCTACTCAAGGGGCTGGAGCACACAGCATGCAAACAAGAGGTAGATGGATGGGTTTGCTGAGTCTTAAGAGGAAAAGCCTGGGGAGAGACATTATTTCTGTTTTCCATGAGCTGTTGCATGGTTATTGAGAAGACAGAGTCAAGCTCTTCTCAGAGCAGAAAGACAAAAACCAATAAATAAAAGTCATATGAAGGATAAAAAAATTCCCCTGTGAATAATCAAACACTTGCACACATCCAGGAGAGGCTGTGGAATGTTCTTCTTTGGACATGTTCAGAACTCAGATGGGAACATTCACAAACAACTTCATCTGACTTCAAAATTCAACATAACTTCCAAGTTAGTCCTACATTGTGTAGGGTGTTGGATTAGATGATCTCAAGAGGTACTTTACACTGAATTATTCTATTTCATGATAAGACCTAAACCCTGTTTGGGGTTTGTACCCCAAAACCACTGAAAGGCTGCAATTCACACCTATTTAATGACAGAGATTTCTCAAAGAAAAGCTTAGTTATGAATGTCCTACGCAGGAAAATATTCCAGTGGAACTCACATTTGACCATGCAACACAAATGTGTATTAAACATGGCTTCAGCAAATCTTGTGCTCCAAAAGCTATTCAGGGTAATGTAAGTGAACTGTTTCCCAGCAACATTTCAAGTCACAGAAAATTGCCCTACACAACATTTAGTAGTCATTGAGTCCCTGCTTTGCTGCTGTTGTTTATCTTCAACACATGTAGAAATTGCTTTGGCGGAAAGATGGGCCAGCAAATGTGATCTTTCGTTTTACGTAATACATTCCTCTTACTCATTAGATGCCTTTCTGAGATAAATCTAAGAATGTTGCTCTTGCAGTCAACCAGATAACGCTTCCTTTTTCTTTTGGGGAAGGGAGGGATGGGATGTCTACAATTTTTTTGGCTAGAGCAGCTCTGATACTTTATGCATTTGAGCCTTTGTTCCTAAAATAAACACATAAACTTGGCTTTAAGTAAGAAGTAGTAGAATTTGTTTGTTGTTAGAATGCACTTGTGATTAGAAGAACCATTAACCAGCAGCTGTTCTTATGCACTGTGTGAGATGACCACACTTTCCCTACATATTTTGGAGGGCAAGAATGGCATGTGCTATGATGCTAAGGATCTCACAAATGTCAAGGATGCCTTTTAAATTACATTTACTGCTCTGTTTCTCCAGCCAAAGAAGCACTGTAAGAAAACAAGAAGACTCTGATCAAGACAAAAAGCCTATGTCCAATTATTTTTACCTCTGAGCTTGCCTTTTGCTATCAGGTTGTCAAGTATCATTTTCTTGAGATGGTGTCCACTCAGAGAAAAAAATAAACAAAAAAAGACTTTCACATACTGCACCAGAAGTGTCTGGTAGGAAGCCATGATAGATTTCTCCATATTTTGCCCTTTCTTGGCAAATGGGCTTGATCTTTAAGATCATTGAGTCCAGCCATCAATTTGACACTGCCAAGTCCACCACTAAACATGTCCCCAGGCGTCACATCTAAATGTCTTTTAAATGCCTCCAGGGATGGTGACTCAGCCATTTCCCTGGGCAATTTGTTCCAGGGCTTCACAACTCTTTCCGTAAAGAGATTTTATCCAAATTGCTAAACTAAACGTCCCCTATTGCAACCTGAGGCCATTTCCCCTTGCCCATTGCTTGTTATTTGGGAGAACAGACTGACCCCCTACCTGGCTACAACCTCCTTTCAGGTGGTTGCAGAAAGTGATAAGGTCTCCCCTGAGCCTCCTTTTCTCCAGGCTAAACACCCCCAGCACCCTCAGCAGCTCCTTTTTTTATTTTTTGTGAAGATTTGTGCTTCATATCCTTCACCAGTTCCCACACCTTTAGGATCTCCCTGTTTCAGAATATCCAGTCTTTCTGCACTTTGCCCTTCAGGCAGAGGCAAAGTCCTAGCTGGTACCACACTGCAGTGCTACCAGTTCCTCATAGCCATGCACCACCTTGCATCTCTCTACCTCACCACAGTCCTCCTGGCAGCTGGAAGCCCTATTCACAATAAACCTGCCTGGAACAGCTAAACAGACATCAAACTAATGTCTTTAAACTAATTATCTATAAAGCTAATTTGTGTCTAAAGGTAAGAGCGATTGCAAATGGTAAAAATATCATTGGTATATAGATTTCAGTGTTCAAAACTCTTGCACAACAACAGGGAAGGACAGATTCAGGGAAAACAGAAGAAAACACTGATTCATGAAAAGCAGTACAGTCCATGGAAGCCAAATAGTGGCTCTAGGACATTATTCAAATAGGCACTCATGATTAAGGGCATCCTGTGCTGAAGAGTGAGAGAGCAACAGCAGCAGTGTGAGCTCCAGCCTTATGTTGGGCTCTATAAATACATGGATTCAAGGCGTGGGGAAAGAATCTTAAACCGATCTTTTCCCCATAGTCAGTACACGTACAGACCTCACATCATGGCTTGACCTTCACTGGTCCTGAAACACTTGAAGTACATTACTTTTGGCAGCTCTACAGTGGGGTCAGCAACCTCCAGCAAGAGCCAGTAACAAAGAGCTCAGGTGCAATAACATTTTAAATCACCACAGCTGCTTGTTTGGTGTGCGTGAGTCACAGGTCCAAGTGGATGAGTATAAAAACCTAAAGGTTAAATCTATATTAGTAAACTAAATAGTGTCAGGGCCATCAAGCCATCTGGAACAATCTGACGCATCCATAATATTAAACTCTCTTAACCTCTAGCACAGGACAGCTGCCTGCATGTTGCCTGCTGGCAATGATCCCTGGCCTGAACTAATTCACAAGCCGTACCTAGCAATTGCTTGGGAGGTTGTTAGTTGATCTAGGCTAAAACCACACCAGGGGCTCTTCTAACAATTGAATAGTGTGGATGAGTAAATCCCAGTGCCTGTGCCCATGCTCTGACACTGTAATTTACCAGAATACATGTACCCATAGTTTTCGGAATGTGTCACTAATCCATCTGCTGTCTCTAGGTGTTTTGGTCTTTGAATTTATATATTTGAAACATATGCAGCCTGACAGTACCTCTTTACTCTACACACTCTTAATTGGTGTGTTGGCATACAGCACCCAAAATTCCCTCCACAAATATACATTATTTGATGACTGCAAATGAATACATTTATACTTGGAATAAAACCCTCCATGTTTGGTCAAGCCACGCATACGTTCAGAACTGGCACACTCTGGAATGCACATCTGGAATGTGTGATGGCGTTAAGAGATCCTAAATACCAGAAGAGCAACAAGTTGGGCTTCTGAACACAGCACTTATATTTATTGCACATGCTTTGATATTCTCTGGTTGTCAAGCCTCTATGGACACCACTGTGGTATGAAGAGTTGTGGTACTTTTTAACTCATCAAATTTTGGTGAAATTGAACAAGGTCTCTGGTTCTGGTCCCACAAACATGTGTCAAAGGTAGACTTTTTGTACAACACTACTTCTGGAATTGCCTGAAGATTTTTCCATTTACTACCAAGGGTACCACTGGTTTGAGCACACTTCCTTTTCTACCCCTCCCTGTCCTTTCCCATGGACAAAGGCATGTGGAACTATAACTTAGGGATAGTAAGTGCAGAAACCTGAAAATCTGCAAAACAAGCCCAAAACATAACTCTCCTCCTTTAAATAGTTGGCTTCTTCTTTGCTTTCATCTGCTTTCCTTCCAAATAGTACATGATTTTTTTGGAACATCACCATGCAACATGCTTTGTTATCATTCAGTTAGTCCATTCCTATTACCAATCCTTGAGTAGATCTCAATTCTTTAGATACAAAAAAAATCACCTTTCACAGAAAAACCATGGGCCATAGATTGCTCCCCACCTCTCTGAAGATTCCGGAGCAGGAAGTTTCTACCTTTTAATTTTTTTTTTTCTCCCAGTTGTTTTGACAATGATTACTTTTAATGTGGTGTCAATAAATCCATTTAAATCTGGAGCAATGTTGTCTTGAATAAATGAGAAAAATTTCAAAAATTACCTTTCTCCTGTATATGTTCCAATAAACGGAGTCATGTTATACTCAATAGTAATTATGAGGTGACCCTATAAATTATTGTACAGTGATTCATGTTATTCTATAGACTTTAGGTCATACACTTCATTTCAAGCTGAAAGTGCTGCAAAGGATATATTAGGCTCTAGAGGAAACAGGGAAAGAATATAGTGTACACTTCATATTGGTATCACGGGAGACCTGGCTGTGAGAAAGCACTTTCCAGCAAAATATACTGAAATTACTGCAATGAACCTGAGCTGAAGAAGCAACTGCATGTTTGCCTACTGACTTGAGAGAGGGAGGACCTCAACTTGACAGCAGAAACAGTGACTGGAATTAAATCTCCATTAATTCTTTGTCTGTTCAGCACTAGACAGAAGATTAAACATAATAACATTAGCTTGGTTTTGGTTCAGAACATGATTTATGGTGATGTGACACTGTATAAGAATTGGCATTCTTCATTATCTCATAAAGTTTTCTTCAGTCTACCTGAAAACACTTTCTGTAGGAGGTAAGTAGACCTAAATTTCAGAGGTGGGAAACAAGCATGAGCAACTAAAATTGAACTAAGTGTCCCACTTAGATTCACAACCACTTAGAATCTGGGAGTATGCCAACCAAGGCACATATTCCATCCTTCTGATTTTCTCACCCATTTTTTCTGTACCTAACCTGTGTCTCCTAGAGGAATAATTGCATACCTGTCAGGTCTGCATCAGCTAGACAACCTGTCTCTGTTCAGTTGACTGACAGAAACCCAAATTTTGAGAATCAATCAAAGCTGGCAGAAGGAGAAAGGAAGCCACCACTAAACTAGGAAATCTAGTTTGCCGATCTCCGTTCCTTTGGCTTTGGAGTCTACTGATTCTGTGTTTTGCCTTTGACTTCAATTAACAACAGAGAGAAGTGTTTTGTTCCAGGAAAACCTTTCTCTATGACTGAAGATGAGCATATGGCTCCATGACCAATTTTCTCTCTACAAACACTGAGCACAACCAACCCTCCCTTTGCCTTCCAAATTCACAACATTGATAACAAGACGTTTTTTCCTCATCAGTTCTGTCTGGCTGATCCTGTCTTTGGGCTGCCCAGACAACACTGGGAGGAACTGGATGCAGATCAGGTCAAAGACACCAACAGGATCACTCCAGTTTATCCCAGCTGGTATCTTCCTTGTTTTCTCACACATCCAATCACATCACCAGCATTCTGGTGTTGAATATATTGCAGGAAAATGTCTGTCCTGAGGGTGGTGCTTGAAGTGGGCTGTCCCAGACCAGGCAGTTTGTCCAGCCTAACCCTTGCTTCCCACCCTACAGTGTGCAGGGCTCAGGAGAAGTGAGCTGTATGACTTTCCCTGCAAGAGCAGGCAGTCCTGAAGGGCAAAGAAGTGCAGAAAGACTGGATATTCTGAAACAGGGAGATCCTAAAGGTGTGGGAACTGGTGAAGGATATGAAGCACAAATCTTCACAAAAAATAAAAAAAGGAGCTGCTGAGGGTGCTGGGGGTGTTTAGCCTGGAGAAAAGGAGGCTCAGGGGAGACCTTATCACTTTCTGCAACCACCTGAAAGGAGGTTGTAGCCAGGTAGGGGGTCAGTCTGTTCTCCCAAATAACAAGCAATGGGCAAGGGGAAATGGCCTCAGGTTGCAATAGGGGACGTTTAGTTTAGCAATTTGGATAAAATCTCTTTACGGAAAGAGTTGTGAAGCCCTGGAACAGATTGCCCAGGGAAATGGCTGAGTCACCATCCCTGGAGGCATTTAAAAGACATTTAGATGTGACGCTTGGGGACATGTTTAGTGGTGGACTTGGCAGTGTCAGATTGATGGCTGGACTCAATGATCTTAAAGGTCTTTTCCAACCTCAGTGATTCTATGATTCATCGCTTCCAGACAGATTTACTTTTTCCTCTTCAGAAGGTCAATCAGTTCAAGGCAGGTGTGAGAACTGCTGCACAAAACAGCCAAAGGGTTATATAGCTCACCTTTCAGTGTGTGGTCCCGCCAAGTATTTTTGCATGGACTTTCAAGTTGGCCCTAAAATGGTTTCCAAAACAAGGTCAAGGAAATGCATTGGAAACTACTGCTGCTGTCATTCAAAGAACAAACAGCATCAAAACATTAAAACTGTGGAGTAAAATATACCATATGTTCCTACTGTAATGACA
This sequence comes from Acrocephalus scirpaceus scirpaceus, assembly GCA_910950805.1. Taxonomy (NCBI): domain Eukaryota; kingdom Metazoa; phylum Chordata; class Aves; order Passeriformes; family Sylviidae; genus Acrocephalus; species Acrocephalus scirpaceus. The sequence continues at coordinate 106,102,199 of OU383775.1, read as the reverse complement.
TCCAGCCTTACCTCTGGGGCTTTATTAGCCCAACAGATCCAGGCAGCACACAGAATGCTTCAGCTGAAATGCACTGGTCAGTCAGATGATGGCACTACAGACCCAGGTCCACTGGCTGCACTCATTAAAACTTCTGCTTGGCCGTTCATTATTCTGGTTTCATTCTCCATCCCAGTTTTCCCCTGGTTACCTGGTTAGAAGCTGTACCCCCTGATAATTCATACGCTGGCGCAGACAGCCCATGGCAAACGTTGCTAAGAGAGGGACTGCCACCTGTTAAGAATCCATGGTTCGAGGACGCAGTGAAGTGTGCTCCTTTCCCACACTAGTATTTTAAAAGGTTATAGATCATGTGTGCATAATAGGCAGAACATTAGGTCACTTGTCTCACTTACAACAATAATCCGTTTTGATATGGGTCAGGTTGACACAAAGGGTCCACCCATACCAGATCTATTGATGAAACTGATCCCTTTCCCCCAAACTAATGAAATTTTCAACTAATGGGTACTTAAGTTAATAAAGTGTGCCACACATCTGCTAGAAGCCATTTGTAAAATAAAGCACTGGAGTTCAATTTTGAGAACATTGACATAATGTTTGAGTGGCATCCCACAGGGACTCAGCATGGCACCAAATTAAGGAGAGTAACACAATAAATGTGTGAGAAATAACCTTAGTATATAAACAGTAAGTAGGAGCTTCTCTTTCTTTAAAGGAAGCGTAATACTACTTGGGGTTCATACCATCACTAATGAATTGAACGGGACAAATCCTGATCTCCCCTCACAGCCAATGAGCGTTTGGACAATGACTTCAATAGGACCAGGATTTAACCTGAGGAATTATTTTGACGGAAATTGGCAACAAGCTGGTTCTTATAGCCAAAAGGTATCTTTTCACTGAACTTGGGCATGACTCAAGCTCTCCACTTCATATTGTGGAGGTTTTTATTGTGAAGGAAATTGGAGGGAAAAGACATTTCTGCAGAGCCTGAGAGATTTATTTTTTAATTCTTGAAGTTACCTCGCTTGATACAATCCAAGCTAAATGTTTCTTAGCAGCATCAAAGATCTCTTTTTCTGCAGCCCTGGGGATAAAACACAGGAATCATTCTAGACTATTATCTGAATTTTAAAAGTCCTCTTTCCTATGCCACATACTGCAAAACAAGGGGCAGCAAGGAATATCAGTGACTGACTGACCATCATGAGTGGCATTGCTCTTTTTAAAAAAGGTAGTATTCAAACATTGCATTGTTATAGTTGGCCAATGTTTTTGCATGAAAAACATTTTCAATTTTACAATTGCATTGAAAAATTAAAAACAAGCAAGTTTTGGCAATACCACTTATAATCAATTTCCTTTTTAAGAAAGTAAAATAACATCTGAGAGAACTCAAAAGATTTTTTTTTAAGAAAACAAAATTACTGTACTTTTTGTAGTCCTTCTGTCATATTTTGAAGAGGAGAAATTGCTACATTAATAAAGCTAAAATTTTAATTCAAAAACTGAAAAGGATTTACAACTCTATTTACTAGTTACTCTTTTTCCCAGAGTTTATATGGAGGAGAGATATGTTGATCTTATAAAAAAGACCTTTAAATCTCCTTGTTAACATATTCCTAAAGCAGTTTTCAGTTAAATGGGCAGTTGCCAAGTGATGTGGAACGGTTATACTGAAGAATTAGCAGAGTTTATGCCTTGACTTTGATACACATTTATTGTCCCATTAAAGACAGGATGAAACCTGGACACAGACAAGAGCTCCAGGCCTGCTTTTGCTTTGCAGATCCCCCGGTTCAAAATGCTGTTAACTGTGCTTGTATTTATGGCAAACATTGGTCAATATTCAACCTATGGTTTTTACTAATAAAGCCCCTCCATTTTTAACCTTATTCATTCATACCCCACATAGATTAATATTATAAATGTGTTGATTTCCCTCTTTTCCCTCAATTGTCCTCCATTTCAGCTTTTAGTTTTAGAAAACAGGAATCAAATGCTCATTCAAGTTCATGGGCTGAGGTTAAATCTGGCCTTAATCTAAATGTGGTTGGAGCCCCCTTAACTACCCTGCACTGGAACACAGTCACTCTCATCCCTCAATGCATACATATGTTGTTCCAAGAATAATGTTTCTCACAATATTCCTAAGCTTTCAACACTGAGTTCAATTGTCTTTTACAGTACATATATGGCAGGGTGGGGAGGGAACAGATGGGGATGTGCAGAGGAAGATCCCATTTGAACATCACTGCTGTGAGACTGTTTTTTCCAAGCTGGTTCACTCCAGGATACATTCATGCAATAATGCTGTTTTGCAAAGCAAACCATTTCTGTATTCCTCATCCTATAGCACACAAATACATGGAAGCCTTCTCGGTGACTAGAGCAGGGTTTGAACTGCATTCTGCTTTGCTCAACAAAACCAGCTCGAGTGGGCTGAGGGGTCTGTTGTGCCTGCGTGGCACAGACTGGGTGGGTGAGGGGGTGAGTGAACTGAGTGAGGTTTGTCTTCAGCTGGGGCCACATCCACACTCACTTGGGTCACTCAGCTGACAATCTCACCTGTTTTACCTTGCCTTCAAATATCACCCTGTGTGTCTGTCTCTCCAGGAGTGAGTGCTTGTCATTGCAAAGTGCTGGGTATGTGCTTTACTGAATCCCTCAGCATCTGAATTTAGCCACTTTGAGTCATCTGGTTATGTTATGAGTATTTTGGGCTTCTGGGGAGGGTCAAATCTAGAAGCCCAGCTCATACCTTCTACCATTTCTGAATCAGTCCTCCATTTCTTTTAGTTCATTTGTACCATTACAAGTGAGAGAAGAAGCCACCTACAGGTTATACTTCTGCTCTCTACCAAGGTGTGACTTCAGCTGGTGTCTTTTGAGATGAAACTGCTGTAATTAAGGACAGGGTGAGACAGTCCTTTACCTATTTGGACTGACCCTGACAACTGAGGGAGTAGAAGGTAATCTTCCATCCCAGGGTGCAGAGTCAGCAGATTAAGTTTTAACAAAATCTTCCTGAAATTGCCAAGTAGAGCTGCTAAAAAAATCCCACAACCCTTCTCTATTTCAAATGTTTTCATTTTGAAGTATTTCTCTTTTCCATTTTCTTGATTCTTCCCCATATTTATAATTAAAAAAGCATTATGGGAACAGCCACCAACATTTTTCATTTATCAAATACAGAGATTTTGACACATGATATATTTTAACATAAATTTCCTTATGCTTTCTATAAAAAATGTATTTAAGTAATACTGAGGAGATCACAATTACTTCCTGGTCAAAACTCATGCCAAAAAGTCTACTTGCCTGTGCTATCATTTGGAGGAAATAAATTGCCATAGTATCTATTATCAACTTTTCCTTTTTAGGGAAACACCTGCATAATCTGCACAGGGAAATCTGGCAGAGCTCCACTTCAGCCTCCTCATGTCTCAATGTTACTCTTACAGCCTGAGGTTGAATTCTGCTGGCAGCACACATTTATGTTCTGGAAGCAATTTTTTGTTAACACCTATGGTAGCTCTTAGCATCAAGTTACTTAACATGACAATTAGTAGAAATCACTGCAGTAGTGCTTTTCTCTTTTATGTCAAATTCCTACCACAAAACCAGAAAGGGAATTAGCCACATCAAATGAAGAGAAGAAACACCACCTAAGTATTATTTGGAATAAGGGGAAAAGGTGTCAGGCAATATGAATACTGTTAGAAATTTATTTGTGCTGGTGATTTTATATGAGTAATGCTTAGACATTCCATATGCTGCATATATATCAGTGCATGTTTTAAAACAGAACTAAAATTCCTCTTTAGTCCTTCCTGTCTCCAAGGTTAGTAAGTTTTTGTACATCTGCAACTTTTACTTGGTCCCTATACCCTCACATAGTTTTTCATCTGAAAGATCACATTTTTCCAAACAAAGAATATTTGATATGAGCTTAGGAAAAGAACCTTAGGTGCCTCCTAACAGCAAATTATGGTTTCATGCTCAGCTCTCATGTCTCTGAACAAATGAGGCATGAACACTAGACACACAAAAAGTGACATTTTTCATGTACATTTGAAAATTTGTCCTCTGCACATAGAATCAAGTGGACTTTCAGAGCTCTAACTGTGCAGTATCAAGAGCATGTACTGCAGACCTCTGGAGTGTTTTCAATTGCCACACTGCCAACACAAGGAGAAGGCCCTCTGCAAATCCATTCCATGTACTTGGCATCTCAAGACCCTCAAGGACATCTTGGTACCCAAATATCTTTGCAAATTTTCATCTCAGCATCAATATAAAAAGACAGAAACTATTCTGCAAATAGGATTCATTCATAAATTTCCTAATAAGACATGCATATTTCTTTAAAAATATGACAAATTTTTTGGAGAAGAACAGCAGAGGGACAGACACATTCTGCTGCAGGGGGAACTGGAATCAGATTGTGTGAGCAGCATCAGCAAACTCCATCTGTAATTGTCATCTTCCTGGTGGGCCACACCATCAAGCATCTCCAAGGTCTGTCATGGTCTCTTTGCTCTGTGGCGAATAAGGATATTCATCAAAAAGCTCCAGGTTCCCAGCTCTCACACATGGGTGGCTCCGCTTGGGAGTGAAAGGATACAACTGTATTGGAAAATAGCCACATTATAAATCCAGCAAAGGAAGGGATTTTGTAATAAACAGGGAATATCAGAGACAAATGAGAAATAAAAAAGTAAAGAGCCCCCTCCAGTGTCACCACATACGTGATTAATGAGACTTAAGGAATTCTCCAATAGACTCTCCAAGCAACTGAGTTCTGTTTCAATGGTATGCAGTCAGGTTGAATTTGTATTCAGAAATCCCAGCTGTACTCAATACCCAGGACTATTCCATATATGTGAAAAGAATTACACGCAACTCAGCAAAGGAAAAAAGGAATTGCCATTCAAACACAGGATATTTTTAAGGCCAGGATATTGCAATGGGCATTTTTACTATCTGACTGTTTGTCCTCTCCTTCTTTAAGTAGAATGCTGGGAAATTGGAAAGAGGTGAAGATATCAAAAAGTTATGATTTAAGTGGTCTTCAGACAATCTCCATCTGGATGGTAAAAAAAAAAATTAAAGTACTTTCTAAAAGAACAAAACACAAATACAGTGTGGTGAAAAATAAAGACAATGGTGTTCTGTCTGCTTGACTCTTGTCTTGATATCTAACCTGCATGCTTAGCTTCTCCTTGAACCTGATCTCACTGTCAGTGGAAAGAAGACACACTTTCCCTGGGTACTTTATTTTTCAGACTGTTGGCTTCAGATCTGAAAAGTCCCCTGTGCATCTTGCACATTGGTCATCTTTCCATGTGTTGGAGGCCACACACTGGGTCTTTGAGTTTGTGGCAGTGAGACTGAAGACTAATCGACTTCACATCTGTAAAAGACTTAAGGAGAGAAACCTGAATAAATATTTCAAGGGGTGGATAAAGTAGCATTTATACAATTCTGGTCCATTTCTAATACCCACTGAGATCCCAGGCTGTTTCATTGTGAAGCCAGAAGTGAACGAAAACTGAGCTCCTTTCCCATTCATAGTTGTTCTCTTTCTATTTAAAACAATATTTTGAAACATTTAAACCATATGGTTTCTTTATAAATAGTTTACATTTTTCTGCAGTCAAAAATGTATTGATAGCTCCTTTTTAACTGACAATATGATATGATCATAATCTATTAATAGTGAAGAATTAATATGTAAACTAGAAATAATGCCTAGCCTAAAAATCAACAATCTATATCTTAGCCCTTAGAAAGGGCTACGGTGGTTGTATGTGGTTTGGATGGAATGTTCTACGAGGAAAAATTATGTTTAGTCTGGCAAAGATTCACTTGAAAAGTGGTTTAATGATAGTATACAAAACACAGACAACTGAAATCTGGACAAAAGACAGAGGTATTAGAGAACCTAATTTCTTCAAATTCTGTAAGATGATTAAAGTAAAAAAAACAACCAGATCTTATTCTAACAGACAACTGCTGGTCCTGTGTAGCCCTTTAGCCTTTTAAAAGTAACCAGGAGAATTGCAGAACAATTAGTAGAACAAATATTTATTCTTACGCAAAGCATATTGAATAGATTTGGAACACAGGATGCAAGTAATTATTAGAATCAAAATAGGCTAATGTTCTCCGATGCTATTTGTAAAGCAATTTGAGTTTCATTATTAGAATGTGTATTTAACATATCATTTTGAATCTCATTACATGCTATTTGGACTAAACTTAATAGGATTATTATTTTTGGCATTCATGGTCATGCAATATTCATAAACAATGTTTCTGAACCCTTTAATACAAGAAACAGACATATGATGTCAAGAAATGAGCAGGCTTTTCAGCATTTTTAACAGCACACTTATAACACGCTTTCAATCTTTGTATTTCTCAGAATAGTTGTGACTGTGTCACTGTTAAAGTATTACTTGTCCATCTCTCTGCTTGTCTACTCTGTCTTCTACAGATGGGAATAAATATGGCTTGATTAAAAACCTTATTATATTATTTACTGCCCGTGGCTCATTCTGAATTTATTTCTAGCAAGTTTTGAGAATTACTTAATGTTTATGAGGTGATAGAGAAAAAACCTTAGCACTTACCTTGTTGTAAAAGTACAAGAAAAGGAAACAGTAAAAATCTTCTTTCCCAAATACGAGAAGTTAAATTGTCTCTCCCCACAGCTAACATGGTTTGTAATGTGCACTGCAAAGCCCTTGTGACTGACAGTGGCTGCTCTGCAGTGTCTGCACAATGAGATATTGTCCACAGAGACCTTTGAGACCCACCTTGAAAAGGCCAAAACGAGGAGAAGTTGAAAGCTGCCCTGCCCTTCAGATAAGAAACCGTGCTGGAAGCAGCAAAACTTAGTGTTCTTCCTACTCATCCATTGGGCATTATATCCATCACACATCCATGTGGTCAACGTCTATCACATGCTGATGTTACAAATGGTCACCGAGCTTCAAGATGAACATTTATGAATGGATATCCTACCAGAATCACAAGATGCTCTGGTTGAAAGGAACCTTTAAACACCATTTAGTCCAACCCTGCCATGAGCAGGAATACCTTCCCCTAGACCAGGTTACTTAAAGTCCTATCCCACTTTACCTTGAATATTTTCAGTAAAGGGACATCCACAAGTTCTCTGGACAAGCTGTTCCAGTATCTCACCAGCCTCAAATGTAAAAAATCCTCATGTCCAATCTAAACTTACCCTTTTCCAGTTAAAAACCATTTCCCCTTGTCCTGCCTACAGGCCTTGGTAAACCGTCTCCTCCACCTTTCTTGTAAGTCTCCTTTATATGACAGGCTTCAATATATGAAGGCTCCAAGCCTTCTCCAAAAAATTTGAAGCTTGATTTCTTCATACCCCACCAGTCTCTGCTTGCTCTCCACAGCCACCTCTTCTGAGAAAGACTAAAAAATCACTTCTGTCATTTGCTTCTGCCTCATGGCCTATCTAACTCAGCCAGCTGGGATCTGCCATCTTTCACTGGAGATGCCAAAGGTCACAGAACTTGGACAGGATAAACCTTTTGTAATACATCAGCAAGAAATGTTTAGTGGTTTGATCCCTGTGCATTCAGTTATGATTGCCCTGATTATGTGTGCTGAAGGGAAAGAATGAATCTTCTGGCAGGATGTCAGAAGGAGCCCTCTTTACAACAGGTTGATTTTTTTTTTGTTTTTTATCCTTATTATTTAATTCAATGTGATGTCTGTGGTATGCATAAGTATCTGTCAATGGATTCTGTGTGGGAGAAGAATATTTAAAAAAATGGATATGTATTTGAATATGGTGATTTTAACCATTAATATGGAGTCAGCAAGAAGTTTGTAAGAATTGAAAACACCTCAGCAAACAGTTGGTGCTGCCTGACATAGTATATATCAACCCCATCCAAGTGATTGGCTTCTGAGTTCTTTTCCTTTAATCTTGCCTTGACTGAGTCTTTGTGCTAAATTACAAGCTCTTTGGGAGAGGAACTGTGTAAATGTTTAAGGAACACCTACTGCAAGAGGATCACAATTATGACTTGGCAGCATGTAAGAAATAATGAAGAAAAGAAGAATGAGAATTGGGCTCTTGAAATGGCATTGTTCAACCTTCAATACCCCACAAAGTTACAATTGAAAGTAACTAAATAGTAGGCTTAGTCCCACAGGTCTGAAAGAATTCCTGAAAGAATTTCCAGCCTCTTCAAAACAACAAAGGAAGCTGCCAGTCTGGCATGTAAGGATAGATTGGTGCCTGGTGGAAGTAAATTCCTCGTCTGAGGCAAACATTTCAATTACATAGCAGGAAATCCTACAGCAAAGGAGTTTCTGCCACATTCAAGCAGACTTGACTCTACTCCTTGCACAACAGAGAATGCTGAGAACATTTCTCTGGCTCCCCTGAGCTAGAAAAAGGGTGATTCTGTTAATTCTGCCTCTCATCCTTAAACAAGTCCTGTGATATGAGATGGGGTCGTGGTCTCAATGAAGTGTAGGTAAAAACACGTGAAATTAAACAGGAACCAGGGGGGAAAGATGCCATCTCCTCCAAAACTGCCGAGGAGCCAGCCTGCAATTAAGCAACCAAAAACAGGCCAAGGATGCAAAGTTTAGTAATTTGTTGTTTCCCAATTTGTTAATGCATCATCCAAAGCTTTGCAACAAATGTTGTTTCATCAGAAAATTTTAATTGCTTTATACCAAAATTTAGGCTTTTGTAATTCAGTGTAATCTCTAAATTGTGTTTTAAAATGTGTGTAATTTTAACTTATTGTTGCATTTCAGCACAGTAAAAAACAGTGAAATATTCAGCATTACCACATAACTATGTCGTGCTCACTTCAAGATTTTGTTTTACATCTGAGACATCCATTTCGAAACTGAATGCTAACTCATTCAAATAACTCTTTGGATTAATGGGTTTCCTCATAAGATTTTGGGAAGCACTTCTTTATTTGAAACATTCCTTTTCCAACACTGCTTTGGCACAAATTTGCTTAACTAAATATGATGGAAACCACAGGAAAAAATAGATCCTCTATTCATAAGATTTACAGACAAAAGGAGAACAGGGTGATGATCTGTCTCCTTGCAAATATGGGGCATCATAGAGAAAAACGGACAAAGCTGCAAGAACTGAGCTAAAGACAAGTGTTTCAAGGGCTTCTCTTTTTCCATTCACACCAGATCTGGAGATAAGTCAGAAAAGGCATTCTATCACTACTAGGGAAAAGCTGTAATCAAACTTGTTTTTAAATATGCATTTTTTTCTTCTGAATGAGAACAGGAGAGTGCTCATCAGAGCTGTTTCAATATGAAGTGCTTGTCTATAATCAGTTTGATACCATTGTGACTAAATCAACAGAAAATTATGACCAGCAGAATTGGTGCAGCCCCACAGTGTAAATGGAGATCCCTTGATGTGTGTCCAATGCTATTTATGCTGCCGAGCATTTTAACCGGAGGTTTGTGTTCACCCAGCAGGTGCCGTAATGGCTCTTGGTCCACACAGACTGCTGTGTCCTGGCACTGCTACTTCCTCCCAGAGCTGCACCACATCGTAGGGTGAGGCTGGGAAAAGGGCTGCCACAACATCAGTATGTCTGCTTCCCCTGTCCTGTCTTCATCTGATTCCTCAAGGCACCCTATTCCAAGTGCAAATGGACAAATGACACTGAAGTGACCAGATTTATTCTGTATCTCTGCAAGGTAAGATTTTTAGCTGTACAGCTCTGCTCTCAACCAAACTCTTCTTTCAGCCTTCAAGGTGCTGGTTTGGAGGAAGGCAGAGAAATGGAAATTTGGGGGAATCTATCCTGATGTTAATATCAATTTAAATGACCTAAGGAGAAGATGAATGAAATTAAGAAGAGCAGATAGAAAGGAAACATAAATGTTGATCAGAAGTAAAAAGGCTTTGGCCTATGCATGAATATGATTAAGATGGCTTTTGTCTTGTGCATAAATACTTAGAATATTTGTGCTTAGAAACTTAATAAGGCAAAAAAAAAATCATTAAAGTAGATTTTGAAACAACATTTACACCACACAATGTGTATAGACTTTAACAACCTTCTCCTATCCAACCTGGTTTGTCAAAGAAACAACTCAGAGGTAAAGGAGTCTCCATGACTAAAAAAATATCTCTATATGAGAGGTATTTTTTATTTCAAGTACAGCGAACTCTTGGAGTGCACCAGTCTGCATTCCCTGCCTGGCCAAATGCTGCCATAGCACTTGAGAAGCAAGGAGGCATGCAAGAGTCAAGGGTGAAGGATTTGGATGGCTCAGGGTTGGCTCCCAGGAATGGATTGCAGTAAAAACACTGAACAGTCTCCAGTGGCAGTGATCACAGCTGAGCCTCTTGTGTCTGCTCAGGAGACAGGTGATGCTGTACTGAGTGTAAACACAGCCTGAACAACTCAAGCTAACCCTCAGTAAAAACGAGCTAACATACCAGAAACACAGGAGCCTGAGTTTTCTGTATGTTGGTAATATAGGAGAATCCCAAACCATGAGGCTGCCAAAAGCCATTAAATAGAAATCAGTTTGCTGAGCAGTCCAGGACTATTTTCACACTTTACTTTTTGTTATGGCAATATGTAACACCTTTTGTTCCCTTAATATGTTTCACTAAATTACAAAGCGGGGTTTCATCCACAAGAGATGTTTTTCTTACAGACTAGATCCTATTCCAGCTTGGACTGCTGCACCTCAGCCATCCTGCTGAATTCATGGGACACTGGAATCAGTTCCACAGCCACATTTGGGCACAAAATTCGTAGATTCATTGATCATTAAGGTTGGAAAATACATCTAAGATCATGGGGTCCTGCCATCAAGCTAACACTGCCAGATCTAGCACTAAATCATGTTCCCAAGTGCCACATTTATATGCCTAAAATACCTCCAGGGACAGTGGCTCAAACACTTCCCTGGCCTTTTCAAATACCTGACCACCCTTTCAGTGAAGAAGTTTTTTCCTAATATCCAATATAAACATCCCCTTGTGCATCTTGAGGCCATTTTCTCTCATCCTGCCACTTGTTACCTGGGAGAAGACAGTGACCTACACCTCAACACAACTTCTTTTCAGGTAGTTATAGAGAGAGATAAGTTCCCTCCTGAGCCTCCATTTCCCCAGATTGAACACACCTAATTCCCTCAGCCATTCCTCATCAGACTTGTTCTCCAGACTCTTCACCAGCTTCATTAGCCTCTTTAGACATGCTCCAGCACCTTTGGACTCACTAGAGCACCTGAATGATCATATCATCATTTGAATCAGAAATAATTATTGCCAGAAATAAAGGTGTATTCCACCCAAACTAACTTTTGCCAGCCTCTACCATGTCCATAATGCATCCTTACAGAGGTTTATTTTCTAATAACTAATTGTAGCCATACACTAAGCAAATATATTTGTTCACCCTACTCCTCATTTGAAATTCACACATGAAGAGTGTGTTTCTAAAAGACTTCATAAATAATGAAAAAGATCAAAAAGTGAGTTCATTTTAAGATCTGGCTCATTCCTCCCATGAGGGATAATGACCCCTTGCTGGTTGAGGAGGTTTAGAGTAAGTGAAGTGTAACTTATATTCTGCTTGCCATGGATAAGGTCTTGGAAATCATAGCATCCAGAGGGTCACCTCTTCATGCTTGAAGGAGACACCCTGGAAATGTGCAGCAAGTTGTTATTTTTCAACAAACCTGTGGTTTGCGGTCTTGTTGGCTTGTTTGGTTTTTTGGATTTTTTTTTTGGTTTTTGGGGGGAAGGTTTGCTTTGTTTGTTTGTTGGTCTGGTTTGCGGTTTTGTTTGCTTTTTCTTTTGTTAAACACAGATAATGGCCTATTGGAAGCCAGAACTGGCAGATCTCCTAAAGCACTGTTCTGTAGATAAATATTTGGATAAGTTAGGCTTATTTATGTAAAATATTTATTTTGATGGAGCATTTGCTCATGTTTTCAAAAACAGAAATATGTTTATTAATCCATAGAAAGGATTTGTAGTATTGGTTCCCAAAGAAGGCAGCTCCAGTTTGGTTACTCTGGTATAACTTGGGCAAAGAGCTCTTCTAGACTCTGGTATCAAGTATTCTGAATTTTCATTTCACAGATTGATCATTGAAGAGGAAATGGGGTGCCACAAAGAGAATTTTTTTATAAGCCAGTAAAAAATGAATAAACCGATGACTCTACCTATCTATCTATCTATCTAGTTATAGATATATATTTTTAAGAAGGGAACAAAAAGAAGTCAGGATAAAGTCTGTTTCTCTTTCATTAAGTATGATCCCTACCTGTTTCCTCCTACTCAAGCTCAGATTCAGGCATCTCATGTCAAGCATGTAGCTCTAGCAACCAAGTCAGAGGACCTTCTGGTTTTATGTTTGTCTTGAGGCCAGTGGATAGAGAGAAGGTTCCAGAATGTGGTGCAGCTTCTGAATTGTCCCCTGGAAGAGTCTTTTTTCAATGACTGTTGGGGGTGTAGAGTCTTCTAGATTTTAAATGGCTCTGAATACCCAAGATGGATCTAAGTTGCAGAACTCAGAGTAGCATTTGAAATTTCAACCTCATTTCAAAATTGCCAATATTCGAAAACAAAATAAACACAAATTTATTTTGCAAATTCTCAAAAACCTCTTAGCCTTCAAGCTCTGCAGAGTTTGCTATACAGAAAACTGAGAGTTCAAACCTGCAAACAGCAGCTGGACAATTTATCATGTGACTCTCACTAGTTATGTGTGGTTAATATGAGACCACATCTCAACTAATGCATTTCTGGTAATGAGGATCCACACCATCAGGCACAAAAATGCAGACAATCTTACTGCTTTACATGACTTTTTATCAATCTTACTCTGCAGTTATATTCAGCCAGTACATAGCTTGCAAACAGAGATTAAACCAACTCTTAAATATGTATAATTGATATAATTGTTTAAATAAACTGCAGTTGGGTTGCCAGGTGACAAATATGCACACAGAGATATATACAAGCCCTATATATAATAAAAGAAAGTGAGATGCTCACTTATTTTTAATCTCTCTGACTGCATATTAATGACAACAAAAGATTATTTTGAGTGTACAGTTACTTCTTGATTGTTCATGAGCATTCATGGATGGTAACCCTGCTGTACTGCTATTAGAGACTTTTCTCTTTTTCCTGGCATCTGATGGAATGAGTATCTTATTGACATTTATGAGGCAACTTTTCTTTTCCTCACCTAAAAGCTGCCTTCCCATGTGGGGCTGACTGTGCCAAAATATACACCTGATTTATGCCGTGGATTTGTTGCAGCACAATTGTCACTACACATAGTCATAAATGATGCAAGAAACCCATTAATACCTCTAAATCAGCATTCAAAGCTGTTTATTTAGATGTAGCCAAAGCCATGACGTGTCTGGTTAGATCCCAGCCTGGACAATGAGTTCAGCCATAGTTCTGCCAAAGTCAAGCTCCTTTTTTTCTTCCAGGTGCTTGTCTACCACAGAAATTACTTAACACCTCAGCTGTCATTCAGTAACATTATGAAAATGTCCCAGTTTCTTTAGCACTTGTCTGCAGACTGGGGATGGCACCAGCTTAGTCCATCAAAGCAGTGGGGTGAGATTTTCCACTGTGCTCATTTCACTGGACTGGTGTGTAATTGCGTTCAGAGGAAAATAAATCTTTCTAGAATAATCATGAAGCTCAACAACTTTAATCCAGCAGAGCACACTGGCATCACCTCCTTATATAATAAATACATGTCTAATAAATAAATGTCTGAGGGAGGCTGCATAGCAATAGAATCCCATTAACAGGGGTCAGGGTTTTACATCAAGGCCTGTTGGAGCCCTCTCCAAAGCAGTAGGCTGCTTTTCAGGTCTACTGTGGAGGTTTTGCTTTCTTATACAAGCGAATGTGGTTCACCTCAAGGGAAAAGAAAACAGATCATTTGATGGTTCACAGTAGGCCTGCACGCCACACTGAGAACTGTGAAGGGCTCATGGAAATACTCCTGGTGGAAGGCACCACAGTCTAATCCAGCAGACCTTTCCCTGAGCGAGCTCTGGGGACCAAGTCCATCAGAGAATAATAAAATGGTGACGGAAAATGCAAAAACAAAATGCAGAAAGATTAATTAAATAAAGGGCATTCTTCCAAAAAAACTGTAACAACCCTGTGAAATGTGTTTTCAACACCACAATATTCCTTTTCTCTGTTTTGTTTCACAGCACAACCATTACATGTAAGTGTTGCCTTTGAAACGCCAGGGAAAGACACTGATGAATGTTACACAGCAGACCAGAGGCTGCCAAAACTAACTGGTTTCTGTTTAGAGACCCTAAGAGTGAAATCCCTGTGAAGTAGCAGAGCTTGAAGAGTAATTAGCTACAACCATAACAAAACAGTGAGCTACTCACCACTCAAATCTCTATGACTTCTCTGTTGTTATAAGTGACATTGATCTTGCAGGTTGCTGAGAATGGATTGTCCATGAAAAGAATTGCTTAGCAGGAAAACAACTGAAAGAGTGACATGCTAAAAGGTCATTTGTTATGATAAAAATAAATTGTCAGTGTTACTGAACATTGATGTACCTGTTGCCACATTTTAAAGACTTTAGGCAGAATTGATCTAAATACAATCTCACTCCAGTGGACACACACCGGTGGTAACTGTCCCAGCAGCTGTCATTTCATCATTTCACCACCAATGGTTAACTCAGGTTGTTGGGATTTGGGGCTTTTTTGCCTTTTCATCAGCTAGACAAAAATATTTTTCTCATAATTTTTGTATGCCTTGTTTATGAGATTTTTTTGCTAAAATACTCCTATTTTTGCTTGGGGGGAGGGGGGGGGGGGAAGGTAACAATGACCAGAAGCCTGGGCTGCATATCAAATGAAGAGAGATATTCATTTGTTGTGGCTTCTTCATCTACTGTGTGAAATGGCAGAGTGATGAAGTAGCAATAGATGGTTCACAGAGGTGATGCACATTGGTTGAGATCAGTAATGTTGCACTTATAATAAAGCACCCCAGAAATATCTTACAAAACCTCATAAAACCCAGAAATACCTCTTTTGGTTCTTCAAGGACAAAAATGGATAGACTGGCACATGAAAAGAAACATTTCCATAATATAATCACATATTAAGTATAATTAATTGCTAGAAAGGTAAGAGTTTCTTATTTCTGTGCTTCTGCCCTATTTTATTCATTACTTTCTTGACAATGCTGTTTGTAAGCTAATAAGAACTGCTTTTCACTTTCCAATTAATTGATTGATCAAAAGTAATTCTAAAATAAAAATTTATTAAATCTTAAATATAAACTCAGTATAAATGTGAATTGAAATAATGAAGTCCAGATTGAATAAAGTATGAGGATCAGATGTTTTATATGTTTGATCATGATTTTCCCTAACCTTCAGTCAAACAAAACCTCACAAGAGAACACCTTTAAATTCTGCAGAAACTCAGTGTGAGATTTTTTTAAAACTCATATGGATTCTTTCCCTTGGACTTCTAAGGGAGACATCTTAAAAATCATAAATATAGCCAGATCTAGTTAAGTTGTCATAGGCTTTTGGTAGAGATGAAAATATAACAGCAGGGCAACATTTTATTGAATTTAGTCTACTTTTTATTGGACATATTTCAGCCAATTGCCATTTTGACTATCCTGGCCACCCTTTCGAGAATTCAGTTTTTCTGTAATTTCAACACATCAAGAGAACAAACTTGGAAAAATGCCTTTCCCACCAAAACTACCCACAAATTGCAGAATCAACACTGAACTATTTTGTAGTGATTATTCCAGCGACAGAATTTGAACTTAACATCCTCTGATCCAGGGGACTGAGATAATTTATTCACTCTTTATGAAAATAAAACCTAGCAATGTCCAAAGGAATTACCCTCTTCTATAGGCTGAAACAATTATTTTAAATGGTTTCCTTGTCAGCTATGGGAACAGTAGTCCTTTTGACATCACCGTTTTTTCTAATAGTGTTGAACATCACTCTAAATAGAAATATTAGGATTTAGCATAGCACCTCAGACTTGCTGACTTGGAATTGTCAGTATTACTGCATAATTTAGTTAAAACATCATGTTTCTTTCTGAACTGTTACTCTGTTTTATATCACAGTTATTCGTATACTGTAACTTCTGCAATAAAATACATCAAAATCCAAGCTTCAAAAAAGTCTGGCTTCAGGTCATTTTGAAGTGGAAAGAGGATTTTGTGCCCTATTATCTAAAGAAATTTGCCACTCGACATAAGTAACACAAGTTTCTGTAATCAGACTGTGATAAATCCTGTCACTTTTTTTAAGACTGATTTTGACATTCCAAGGCTTTGCCATCACAGATACACGTGGGGAGGCACTTACTCCCTTAAAAAATGTCTAGAGACTTTAGCATGAAACTGGAAAGATCTGGAGCCCTGGCTCCAGAGTTTATCAGCAGTAATGATAATAGAAATTACTGCACAGAGGTTTGTGACCTGGACAGCGTGGTGGCAAAATACCTCAATCTCCTCCATGTTACAGCTCCTAATTTACCAACACACAATGACTTTCTATATTACTTGTCTCACTCCTCTTCAGCTTCAGAAAGTCTCTTGTGAAAGCAGCAACTGTATAAACTGGTCCCTTGCTGTTGACAGTCCCCTTTTCAGCTGCCTTTAATCAGTAGCTGGGTTATTTCATTAATCTTCACTCTGAAAGAGGAGTCATCCAACCTACCTGCTCACAACTCGTTTCCTCCGGATCCCAGCAGGCCACCAGTCTTTCCAGGAGCTTCTTCCTCTGATTTCTCTTGGTAAATTCTCATAACAGCTTTTCCATGACGTAGGACACTAGACAACAAGGAATATTTTCAGCAGTACTGTAGTGAACAGCAATAAATGGAAAGAACAGCAGCTGGGAAGAGATGTGTGACTGGGTTATTTAAAAACATTTCTGAATCTCCACCTTCAGTAAAGATGAATTTAAGCTGTAAAAGGAAAAAGGTCTGTTTCTACAGGAAGACACAATCAGCACCTGTGCAGTCGAGAACTTGTTGCTCTAGCTTTAAAAAATAGAAACAAATAAATTATTATTATTTAAATTTACAAGAGTAACAGACATCAGGAAAATAAATCTGCTAGAAGCTGGAGAAAATGTTGACCAAAAAAAATTGATATAAAGTCTCTAGAAATAAATGCAAATGGCAAATTAAAAACAAAGAAACTCCTTTTTAATCTTTGGAGTGAATGACTGTTGAAAGAGAGAGAGTGGAATACAACTAGTTTGTACCTTTTCTCAAGAGTTTACAACTTCAACACAGCTCTCAGTTGGGATTGCCTATGGCAGTAGTGCCCTTGATAGGCCCTTCAGGCCTTTTTTGTACTCCTTCACCCAGATCCACTGCTTCTCCCGCCATCACCCAGCTCCCCCACAGACAGGACAGAGCTGATGGCAAGAAAGAAATCTCCCCATTTTTTTCATACTGTCCTGCCACCTGCTTGTCACATGTTATTGTTGAGTGCCTCTTCTCATTCAATATCAGTTTTGATAATGTTTTACAGTAGTATGAGATAGATAAGCCTAAGACAAGGCAATTTTGTTGCAAATGAAGCCTTTCTTTAGGTCAATGTTCCTTGTTAAATGTTCCCCCCTCTTTGTTAATCACCATGCTATTGTTGCCGAATTATGAGTTGTTGTCGAATTGCCGAGTTGTCGTTGAGCCCCGCCACTGTCCCCACCATGGTGACCAAAGAATAAGAGGGGGAGAAAACAGCAGACATGCAAATAGAGGGGACACAGTGCCAGCTGGGAGAAAAAAATTGAGAAAAGATTGCTCCAAAGCAGAAAGACTTTATTAAACCGAGCCACCAAAACACATGGATGGACCATGCAAAGAGTAAGACTACCCCTCCCAAGGCTGAGTGGTTTTCCCCCCTCACCATAACTCTCCAAGACATTGCCCAGAGAGAGACCCCTAGACTTTCAGAGCCAGGGGTGCCTTTGGGAGTTCCCATGAGGATGGAAGACCCGGCTCTGCCTGCACTCCAGCGGACGAAGCTGCTGCACACCTCCTCCTCCGAGTCGCTTCTGGGTGCAGCGGCGGCATGTGCTCGACCCGTCGGGCCCCCACCCTGAGCTGATCCCAATAACGGCTTTCGAAAGGAGAAAGATCTCCTGCCCTGTTTATTTCACATATGTCTACAGAGAGGGAACAGAGACATGATTGTCTCTGTTTTGTTTCAGGAAAACTGACCCTTCCCATGGCAATTTGTTTCCAGAAAATAAGAAAGCAGAGAACACTTGCAAAAGGACAGGGGGAAAAGGCTTTATTATAGCTTAATTTACTGTTGGCTAGGTAATTAGAGTTCCAAAATATTTCTGAAACCTTTCCATATTGCAGTCCTCAATTATCGAGGCAGAGGACACTGGAAAGTGATAATTAGCTGTGAAACACCACTCAGGCCCCTGCAGATAGCCCTCCTGCCAGCTATTTAACGCTTACTCTTGTGCCAAAGCTATGAATGCTGTGTTTTTCAACAGCATTTAGGTACTAATAAATTATCCAACAGTTTGAAAGTCTGCCTAGATGGGAGAGTTTCACTACTGAGGTCATGGGCAGTTATACCCCTGACCTGCAGAAATCAGACCTACCCCATCCAGGGAAGGGTGGGACAGGCTGGTTGGCAAAGCTCTTATATTTCCACAGCAGCAGAGGCACAAGTCAAGGATGACTGTCCTGCACTTCAAAATGCCTCTTTTTGAAATGAAAAGCTAATTTATATGTGGGATTCAGTCTTGAGATGTACCTTAAGTGTGTCCAGAGTTTGATACTTGCCAGCTGGGGTTATCCCATGCAGATACAGTTGTCTAGACAGGTAAATTCCACTTGTCCTTTTTCCTCATTATTAAAGGCTTCTTAAGTACAATTTACCTAAATCCTTTCTGAAGCAATACCAAGCCAAGAATGCTGCCCCACTAGCCAGTAAAAAGATGTCAAGAGTTATAATTCATCTGAACTAGGTATGTTGCATTCACCTCCTTAGTTTATAGCAAAAAAATTCTCCTCTAGAAATAATATTTATGTGGATTTGCAGCTCAAATCAAGAGCAGCAAAAGTAGTTCAGCATCTGAACATCTACCTGGCTGTTAGCACACATTTCAGAGGCACTAACTGAGTAGACATAAAGATGTCATGTCAAAACTGCCCATCTTGGCTGCATATGCCAAGTCCTATCCCAGGACTGGAAATTACTTACCACTTTATGATTCTGTGTCATAAAAGAGTCATATGCTTTGTCATATGCTTCATTCCCTGCTCCTAGAATTTGTTGTAGAAGACACTCAGCCTATCTAAGTGATTTAAAGTACATGATACCAACACATCTGGCAGGATCAGAAATGGGCTCAGCTGGGCTAACACGTGGTTATCACTAGTAGAGATAGGAAAATCCACCTGCACATGCAATCAGATATATTTTCCAAGCAAGTGCCTGCTACATTCAGAAGCTGTGGGGTTTTTCCACTCAAGTGGTATCAATCAGGGATTGCCACAGTGCAGCAATATGGCATCGTGGGAGGGAAAAGTCTAATACAAATGACATAAAGGCAAGATCCAAAGTGTTACAAAACACAGGCATGCTTAAACTAGCTGTTTATTTTTGCCTTAGGTGCTTCAGGGCATTCTACCTGGCATTCATTTGCTGCCTCAGAAGGCTGCAGGCTTTGGCAGGTCCTGTGTCTTACTCTCCAGCTCCTGTGACTACCCTGGTGTAGTGGGACTGGCTGGGGTGGAGGTAGCTTTTCTGTATGGTGCTGTGCTTTGAACTGGCAGCTGAAGCAGTGCTGGTAACACAGCAGTGGTTGTGTAGCTCATGAACACAGCTTGCACTGCAACAAGTTGTTCTTGCACGCTTTGCTCCCAGTGAGG
The DNA here is from genome assembly GCA_910950805.1 of Acrocephalus scirpaceus scirpaceus. Classification (NCBI taxonomy): domain Eukaryota; kingdom Metazoa; phylum Chordata; class Aves; order Passeriformes; family Sylviidae; genus Acrocephalus; species Acrocephalus scirpaceus. The sequence goes on along the minus strand of OU383775.1, from coordinate 106,082,222 downwards.
AGGTGGGGAGTGCTGAGAGGGGACCCAGCTGGGACAGCCGACTCCAGCTGACCAAAGAGCAGTCCCACTCTGTGGCACTGTGCTCAGCAATAAAAGCTCAGGGAAGGGAGGAGAAATGGAAGGTGGATTTTCACAGTTATTGCATTTGTCTTCCCAACTGTTACATTCTTTCTTCAAAATGGCTGAACAACTGCCCGCCAATAGGAAATACTGAGCATATTCCTCTTTTTGGTTTGCTTGCACACACTAAACCATCATTATCTCAACCTGTGAGACATTTTTCTCTACTTTCTCTCCATCCTGCTGGGAGAGAGGGAGTGAGTAGGTGGGTGGGCATTTGGCCTGGGGCAACCCAGCATACTCAGACTCCTAAAGGTATCACCAGATATCTATATTTAGGCATAAACTTGGTCTCCTACTGTTTACCCTTAAAGAAGTTTTGTGTCAGAATAACAGGTGTACAAAACCCAAAACAGAGTAGAAAGAAATGGAAATGAAGCACAGCCACAAAAACTTAGCAAATACTCATTGTCCATTTTGTATGGTAACTTGAAGAATATGATGGGATAGAGGCTTACACATCTTCCATTTCTATACTGCCTGAGTCCAACACTGTCCATGTCCCTTTCCCCTCCTGATATTGTGTTTGCTCTAAGCTCTTGACCATCTACCAGGGCTAAAAAGAGAAGCTGCAACCAGTTCTCTGCATTCACTGCCATGAAAAGTGCTGGCCTTGCTCACTCCTGAGTTTATTTGGGGATTCCATTTTAATGGCAGGCCCAAGGAGAATTGTTCACTTGTCTGCTCCTGGAAGAAACTGAGCCAAATTCCCTACAAATGTATATTTTCTCTCTATAGCAGCATTGTCTTTGGTAATCAGGGTGCTCTGCTGGCAACCAAACATCTCACATACTGCAGGTCTTCTGTGAAGAAATGAAAACAAACAGTTAAGGAAAAATCACTTCAGAAAAAATTTCAGCAAAACTGAAATGGTTTAAGGCTCGTCTTTCTCTGTAAATAAAGTGGTGAAGAGAATGAGATATTTCAGTGAAGTGCTCGGCACAGCAGAGGTACAGATGAATGGAACTAATGTATGCGCAACTAGAAAACGTTGAGTAGGGAAATTGTTCTACAAATGCCTTTTCTTCCTTTTGTCTGAATCCCCTCATACATGCATTCCTCAGGAAAAGTGCTGTGTTGTTGTGGCAAAGGGATTTTGCAAGTATGAATATTGATCTACCCCTGAACAGAGAGAAGTGCTTGAGGTACAATGTAACTTGTGCCATTATGTTGAAGTGCTCAGTCAGTAAGTTTTGTGCAAAGGAACTGAATAACTGGGAATTTACACACTCTGAAAAAGCTCCTTTGTCCCATCCTCTGTAAGTAAAGTCTTTAGAATCCAGTACATTATATACTATCCAGTACATTATATTTATTATACAGATATTTTTTATCTGCTATGCCATTATAAAAAGACCTTGAAATAAGTAGAGTAGATATTTTTTAGCCTCTTTACATTGCCATGATGTCTCATTGACATTTTATAAAATAATCTATGAGACAGAGGCTATAAATATGTTAAAGTTTAAGGCAAGCCAAAGATTACACAGCTAAAATAGGTCTGGCCTCAAAGGAGAACAGATGAGGTGGCATTTTTCAGCCAGAGGGTTGGTAGCACCTTGCATTTTCATACAGAGTACATGCAGCAGCTGTACTTCGGTTTATTTATCATACCTACACATACCTACAGTGCTATTTACAGAAAAAGTATTTCAAGAACCTGGAAGGGAAAACTGGATGGCATCATCCACACTTTCTGATTTCCATTAAATAGACAACCCTCCTTCTAGTCACCTTGCTATGAATCAGATACTACAGGAGATATTTTCAGACAACTTCTGATTGACTTTCTATTATCATTTTAAACAGTGATAACGTGGCTTGAGTCACTGCAAGTGAAACTGTCAGGAACTGGCTTTTCTATTTTTTCATAGCTGAAGAGGATTTACAGAAGAGGAAGATAATTCAGTGAAAAATGGCAGAGATGACTTGAAAAGTTGCTGATCTACTGAAATGCTAATTTAAATCTACTAAAAATGTTGATTTAACCTGAACAACAATCTAGAGTTTGTTTTAAACCTTTTCTCTGCTTTCCACTATTAAAATGCATAATGCACTATCCAGATTAGAATTTTGCTTGTGCATTTGCTTGTAAAGAAATTTTCAATTATTTCTATAATTCAGAAAAAAATAATCTTTCAATTAAATGCTGCGTCAGATTTGGGGTTGAATGCTGGGTTTTACTCAAGAGGCTGAAAATAACAATTTTATCTACCAGGCTAAGGTTTCAAGCATATTCAAAGCATACCCAATTTATGATAATGGTTGGTTAGAAGCCAATGCAATGAAAAATTTGTTAAACTTCCATCTATGGATATGTTTATAACCTTCACAAGAAAACACTGACAGTGGATGCCCCATCCCTGCAAGTGTTGTGTACCAACCCAATCCATTCTCTGATTCTATGGTAATATGGTCTAGCTTTGGATTCAGTCCTGCTTTGGGCAGGCAATGGGATCAGATGACTAAATGATTCTGTGACTCTGTAAGTGGTAAAATAAAATTTCAAAGCTGCTGCTGTTTATTTATTGTAATTGGGAAGAAATTTATGAACTTTGTTTGCTCTTGGGAAAACAACTAATGGATTTTGCTTGCTGTTTGGCTTGCAAACTCTTAATCAAACTTTTTAAAAAACCTTTTAAGGGGCACCCATCTGTATGTAAAGCCAGCATGGCACTGTGAAGCTGAGAGGTGACCAAATCCCTGATGATGACAGTTAACAAGTTAAAAGATACCAATGAAACTTCAAGAATTCTCCATGCATGCACTATTATAGTTATAATTATAGTGTAATATAATTATATTATAATGCAATTTAGCCTTAAATGTTCTGCCCCGACAGCTTTAGTCCATTACTTGGCCTTTTTCATGTGCTAACAGTATGTTCACAGTCAGTGGGAGCACCTCAGATGTATTGTAGCTCATCAAGGAATAGTGACATGATGATCTATCTAAGCCTTCCTGTCCTTCCTCCTGAACTTTGACTACCAACATTATTGGAGTTCTTTATTATTAATCTACTTAAGAAAGCAAGAAAGAGTGACTGAGTAATCACTGAAAGGTGATAAATTCCCAGAGCTGTCCTTCAGAAGGTCTAATGAAGCCCGAGAACCAGTTAGATCAGCAATTTGGCACCCTGGTGGCTCCAGGGTACAGTTCAGCTCCCCATGATACCTCAGGAAAGACTCTGGGAACTAGATGATGCTCTAAATGAACAAAGGCTGTTGTTCCACAGGCTGAGTGACATTGAGTATTCCCAAAGGTTTTATTACTATTATTATTATTATTGTTATTATTATTAGATTAGAATCAGTTCTCAAATCACTAAATTGTGTGGAAATTTCCTATTCCAGAAGTAAGCAAACATTCGAGAGTATATATATTTTACTTAGCAGCTACCACAGAAAAATATACAAAGTGGGAATCTGTTAAATACAAAACCTAACTGGATATAAAAATGTATTCCCTTGACAGGTCTGTTTCTTTAATAGAGTTTCATTAAAGAGGGAACCATTGTTTTATGGAATATTCTGTGGTTTAATAAATGAAATATGCAGCCATTTAATGTGTCTCAAAAATTTCAGTTTTGTATTGTACTTTAATTTTTCATCAGTATAGATTTCACTCAAATAACTCTGTAAAAAGGATTCACTTCGCTTCAGTGCTTGTAAAATACTTCTTTGATCACTTTTTTTACCTCTGAGTTCATTTTTATTTATCCAATCCAAGTGACACTAAAGGTATAGTTCATTATTTAAGAGGTCAGTGAATACTTGGGACTCAATTCCTATAAATCATAAGGTTAGGATCACAATAGTAGGGTCCAAAATGGGGTGTAGTCTGGCATGCACATAGGCATATGAGTGTCCCAAAACCACTCTTCCAGGTGACAGGGCAATAAGCCAGTAAAATCACACATCTGCTGTATGTATGGCTTTAATGAGGAGAGGAGACAGTGTAGATCAGCCACCATACAGCTGGTGAGGGTGTCAATCCTGCCAGCCAGGCACATTGCAGCATGTCAAGGCCCCTCTCACATCACAGTGTGGAGCACCATGCTGATTTCACCCTCTACTCCTACCTTGAGTGCTAAACATATAATAAATGGACAAATGCTTCACTCAGTGAAATGATTCCTGTGCCTGCTGGAGATGGTTTTCCAGCTAGTCCCGGCTGGCCCTGGCTAGGAATCGCTCCAGACTGGGTTAGGCAGCAGCAGGCAGAGCGGCCACCACCCCCCGGTGGGTCAGAGCTACACGAGAGCTGTCGGTGAGGCTTCGATGAAGGATTCAGAAGAGACCTCGTGGCAAGATGGAGTTTATTGTCACATGCACCCCATGGGGCAGGCAGCCACAAGGCCGAAGAGAAAGAGAAAGAGAGAGAGAGAGAGAGAGCGAGAGAGAGCGAAAGAGAGAGAGGGCGAGAGAGGGCGAGAGAGCGAGCTGGGGGCAGGGTTAGTGATTATAAGGGACTGGAAAGAGGGGGGGACACAAGAGGGAAACCCAATCAGGGGAATGGGGATGGCACACAGACAACCACTGGAAGACGAGGGGTGGGGAACTTCCCAGCCTGTTCCAATCCGGGACTGAGTCTCTCCAAAGTCTCTGGAAAGAGGGGGAGAGGCCTCCCGGAGGGGGACAGACCTGGGAGGGGAGCAACAGGTGATAGACAACAGATTGCAACAGAGGGGAACAAAAGCAGGGAATTTCCCAGGCGGGAGATTGTACCAGATGGGGAGAAGTACAGGGGGAACTTGGATTAAACCATTACAGAACTTACATAATAAAAACAGGAAAAAACAAAACATGAAAATACAAAGCACACCGCACAACTCAGTCCTACAAATACTCTGCATACCCATTTAAAACACACATATGATTGCAGCAGCTACAGTTGGCATGCAATTATCTCACAATGATCTAGTTCTAGAGATAATCACTGATTCAGTGATTAATTTAATAGAAACAGATTATTTTATGGTGATCTCTGCCAAGTGTCAGAAGGCCTACAACCTAGACAGTAAAAGAGTGGATTTTAACTTACATACACAATATGAAAATTTTCAGAATCACCACCTCAGCACTGCAGTCAGTTCCCTTGTGTGAAACTATCTCTGATTTCCTGTGGGGAAAGAGCAAACAAGCAAATCTTAAGTTAAACTTGTGTTGGGATACTCTGAGCGTCTGTTAGACTCCTTTTGCCCTGTAAAACATTGGTTATGTACACTCCAAAGTGTTGACAACATCAATTACATAATGATCACTGGTCTATAAGCTATCATAACAATAATAGCTTTTGAAGATGGGAAAAGCAGCATTTCTGAGACATAGATATAATGGCATTTTTCTCATTATTAAACTTCAAATTTTGTGAAGATTATCTATTAAAGTAGAAATAAGCCTCCATCAGCAAGAGCTGAATGATACCCCAAATCTTTCATTCACATACTTGTTTTGAAGCTCTTCCTCAGCCAACTTCTTGCACTATTGTTAATCTGTCACCTGGAAATGACACTACATGAGCTATTTATATCAGTGACAGTGGTCAAAACCAGTCAGACACAGACAGCTTCTACAGGAAAATTCACTAATGTTGTCATGTGGAATAAAAACTATTTGATGTTCAGGCTCTGTTTCCACTGATTAGTTTAGCATGCTTTAAATACATGCTTAGAGGAAAGCAGCAGACTTAGACCCTAATTCAGAAAAAAATCTAAGCATATGGATTTCTCCCACTGAATTAGTAACACAACTAAAGTCATGGTGAAGTTTGCTGAATTTGCTTTGCTTTGAAACCATTTTTTGTGAAACTAAATCTAGTCTGCTGCACTAGGGGGATGCAGTACGTAGCTTTTATAAATAGAAGATGAGCTATAAAGTGTGATGCCTTTTTCTTCTGTGAGCTACAGTATGACTCCTATCTTAACCACAGAGCAGAGGAACAGCAAACTAACCAAACAGATTATGTTGGCAAATGCCCAGGCATTATCTTCAAGAACAGTTTGTTTGAAAGTGGGCAAGTTTCTGAATTCACTTTTGCATTATGGGAAATGGGATCTCCTGGCTCAGCTTTCTTCTATTACTCTCAGATGAACTCTGGTCTAGGTCAACTGGATATGGTGTTCTTTGGGGAAACAGCAAAGACAATAGTCAAACACGTCCCCTAGTAGGATATCCATAGTTTTCAGTGACCTTAGCTCTTACAAGTTGTGCAAATTGTTTATGCTTGCCATCACTTGTTTATGCTTGCCAACTTCATTTTCTCTTTTTCTGCACTACTTAAAATCACAGAATGGTTTGAGTTGAAAGGGACCGTAAGGATTATCCAGTTCCAACTCCCCTGCCATGGGCAGGGGCACATTTTACTAGACCAGGTTGCTCAAAGCCCCATCCAAACTGGCCTTGAACACTTCCAGGGATGGGGCATCTACCACTTCTCTGGACAACCTGTGCCTGAGCCTCCTTACCCTTACTAGGAAGAATTTCTTTGTAATATGTAGTCTAAACCTGTCCTCCATGCTTTTAAAGCCATTGCCTCTTGCCCTATCACTACAGGCTCTTGTCTCTAGTACCTCTCAACTCCCTTGTACCTATTTCAGGTACTTAAGGTGCTGCAAGTTCTCTCCATAGCCTTCTCTCTCCAGATTGAACAGCTCCAAATCTCTCAGCCCATCTGCATAGGAGAAACACTTCTTTGCCTTCACCACATGTTTGTCATGTCTGGAGGGATTGCTACTTCCTCTAGCCCTGGTTTACACAAAGCTTGGAGGACATTAATTTCATAACTCCCCCTTAGGCACTGACTGCTCAAATTCAGAACAAAATAACATCAGAGACACTTTGGAATGCAAGGTAAGCCCCTAATCTCATATAATAAGCTGAAATCCTTGTAGGTCAGTGGAGGGAAAGAGATTTTAATACCTAACTGACAAATACCTGAGTGAAGGCATGAATGCTCCCACAGAACTCCTTGAACATCTATGTAAAATCCAGACCTCATGACAGAGGCCAAACCTATATTAACTTAAGCAGTGCCAAGACTTCACCCTCAGTTTTCAGTTGCAGCAGGATGGAAAGCCAGCTTTGGAGAAAGTGATGGCACTGGGAAAAAGGAGAAATGTTGGAGGTGCAATAAAAATTAAAATGAATAATTAATTTCAACTGAGGTAGAACTGGGAAAAATTTTCAATACTGACTGTGCTGTTTCAGCTGGGATCAGATTCTAATTATTTTATAAAAAAATATTTTAGCAGAAGATAAGCAATTTAGCAGTGTGTCTTCTGGAACTGCTTCCATGCTTATCCAAAGACAAAGTCTCTCCTTCTCTTTCTTGCATGTTTTTAAAATTTATTTTCTTATTTTTGCCTTCTACGTGCTAACATTTTTCCAAGTTGCTCAGCTTGGTTCTCCACTCTTTCCATAGTATGAAAGCTTTATTGTTCCCTCTGAATGCTCCATCACTTTCCCCTCCCAGCACCATGCTTTGGCACAAGTAGACTCTTTTGAGCTTCTGTGTGAGGACCACCTGCAGTAGACCTTGGAATGACTAACACGGAGATCAGCTTTAGCTTGAGTTTCAAATATACTCTACAACTCTTGCTGTTTCCTACCCCCCAAAAGGACTTCATTTCCTACACCAACTGCTAAAGCAATAGTCCTGAAAGAGGGAGCAATGATTTACAGTGGCTCTTCTTAATACATGAACATTAATTTTATTTATTGTACCAAGTACCAAATTTGCTAGAGATGAGGTCCATGATTGGCATTTTGAAGGAAATATGGTAGGTTACTCAAATCTATGGATACACCCGTAGAGATTTACAGACCATTGCCTTCAACTGTTAAAATGTAGTATACGACTAGTGCTGAGATCATGTCCAATGTTCATTTTGCTCATTTACTTTTGCAACGGAGATGAAAGAGCTGCCAATTCACAAAATGAAAGGGATTTTTTGATTATAATATATTGAAAAATAGATATGTAGAGGTAGGTTAAATAAAAAGTATAATTTAATAGCAAATATATAAACTCAGAAACAACACAAACTATTTGTGATTTTTAACTGCTTGAAAATTGCATTAGAAAAAAAAATCTATCCTATGAAAAAATCTATCCTATCTGATCCTATGAAGACTCAGTACTAGTCAAAGGACACATTACTTGCCTATTCTTATGCCTGGTAGTGTGGCAAATGACAGAACTCACAGTAGTTAAGCATTTAAGTGGTTGATGGAATTTACAGGGTCAGTAGTGACAGTTTTCCAACCATTCTTTTAATCAGGTAAGAGATACCTTGAAATCCATGAAATTTCTCAGGATAAGCAATGAGGTAACTGAGTCCAGAATCAGCCCCAATAGAAAAATTCCTTGTAGTTCATTGTGCAGCTAAGCAGATAATAAAAATCTGCAGTTTCCAAACATCCCAGACACATAACAGCCAGACAAACACTCAAGTGCACATACTGGGGAAATTACACCTGAAATTAGGAAATGGTGTCATTTGATTTAGCATATGATCACATCTGACAGGCATGAGCTTGTCTCTGATGTGTTTCTTGTTGGTGCTGGAAAAAGAAAAATATGAAGCCAGCTAGGAATGTTTCTGAATGTGATGCTTTCCTTTTCCCCATGCTTTCTTTTCCTTTTCTTTCAGTAAAAACACTGGAGATGTTTAAAATGCCTAAATTGTACAAGGCATATTTTTAATATCTTGTACTAGGGATAACCTTTTTAATAGCACTGGAAAGCCCCATATAGCATATCTAGGTGTATCCAGATGGATTGCTTCCATATGAAGACATTTTCTTCTGCCATTTTTCATTCTATTGTACGTATCTGTAACTTATGCTTTTTATAAGGAAGGGCTACTCTTAATAACCTTGTACTTATTTTATTTTATTTTTTTTTAGAAAGAGCAGATGTGATGAAGTGAATGAGAGCTATTGGTTTAATAAAGCATAGTCATCTTCTCTCAGATGTTACAATAAACCAGATTAGATAGAGCTTTAATGGATAAAGTTCCAGTGTTACTTTTGCTGTTGATAAATGGTCTGAAATTTCATTTTCTTTGCTCTGTGTACCTTGCTTACGTGCCTATGTTTAACTGTTTAGAAACTGGAATTGTAACAACATGAAAGTGGAGAACGCCATGATCACAAAATTTCTTGTTATATAAATGGTGATTCCTACCTGATAGGGAGAAGTGAAAGGTGACAAATCCTTCCCTCTCAATTAAATTCCCTTCATGAGAGTCTTTAGCACATTTCTGGCCATAATAACAGTCAAGCAACAACAGAAAATTCAGTGTCGTTATGGAAAAAGGACATTAAAACTGTTTTAGAGGTGGAGAGAGGGGATGAGCAAATATACTTCAAAGAGAGGGTCTTGTTTTCCTTTTATTCCCTCAGTATTTCCATGAAACCTAAGGCAATGACATCACAACAAAACAAGGTTGCCAAGATATACTATACAAAAACATGTTTTCACATGGTTACATTTTCTGCAAATTATAGTTCTTGGAATATAAATCAGAATAATTGTTTAAATCAGAGTGACTGTTGAAACAGATTTACAGAGATCAAATCAAAAATGCAATAATTCTTGTGGTTTCACTAATGCTCAGAGCACCAAATACTTCTGAAAATTTTGGTTGTCAGTTATATATAGTGTTTACATTAACATGCTGCTTGAACAGAGAAAATATATATTTTAAGATGAAAATGTGAATCCAGGGTTACAAGAATGTTTCTGAAACAGCTAAGTCATCTTGCTTCAAGTAAAACCAGATGTTTGCTTAAAGTGAAAGGCAATCATTTCTTTTAATTATGTTCACTGGTTAGGCCACCAGGAATATCCATATGTGCACACAATGATCCAATTAAAATCAAAGACCTTATGATGGAGAAAGCAATCAACAACTGAAAGACCACCAAATGACATGCGAGGCACTGACCTGGATTCCACTACCTCCGTTCACTCATTTTCACTCAGCAAGTCGAACAGGAGAGACTGCTGCAGTCTGCCAAGGTCCCCTGGGAGTGTCATGTCCTGGGTCCCAGAGGTATCTTCAGGAGCAGTGGCTTCCTAAACAGTTGCTCCAAATTGATGAACCTGGACCAGACACATTTCTCAACTTCACACAGGGTCAATACCTGCAAAAACATTCCATATGCAGTAAGGAAACAGCTGCAACTCTCTTCCTTGGTCATTTCAGCCTTCAGGATATGTGGCATGGTGGTGAGTCAAATGGAAGAGAAAAATATGGAAACTCATGAAGTGTTTTGTGTGAATATTTCACCAGAGGAGAAGGAGATGGAAAAATGAATCTAACATGTGGATATTCATGTCCTCCTGAAATCCTGCCTGTAAATGCCACATGACTCTGCTTGGCAGAGACTGTAAGCAGAAAATATTAACATGATATTTGTTAAATAATCCATACTCTTGACAGCTCTTCCTATCCTAGGCATTTCATATGCACTTATCACCTAAATTTTTATTGGTAGCTGATGGCTTTGAAACTTTACAACACTTCTCATAGTTTGAAATTTCTATTTAAAACTGTGTTGGTCACATATATAAGGATACATTCTTAGCCTTTGTGTGAAGAAAATCATCTACTCATTTAAAAGGAAAAACCACACCTTCTGGGAACTGGCAGCTAACTCCAGTAGGAGCTCCCCAGCTCCTCTGTGACCCTCTCAGCAGACAAGCACAGCTTTGTATCCATCTATTTCAATGACAACTATGTATTGTGCATCAAAAATTGTGCATTGCATTTACTTACCATGAAATATACACATAATATTCACATAAACACACATACGCACAAACAGTGCTTATAATATGTTGCATATAATATGTTGCAGGTGGACATAACATCATATCCTCTGATTTTCTTTTTATAATATTCTTTCTGGAGCTGAACATTTTCTCCAGGAAGACTTGACAAGTTAATAACTTCTTCTACCCACAGTTTTCAATTGGTACTACCTCAACTTAAAGGTACAGGACCATTTTTCTTCTGTGGCATTTATCTTGAGCCTACATGTACCTTTTGCGGAGGTTGCTCAGTCTTTTGGTGGTATTTTGTGTCAAACAGTTTCTTCACCAGTTTATGAAAAAGAAAAGAAACGAAAAAGAGGGAAAAAACACCTTTGTAAAAGGTATTCTCTGACCACATGCATTTGTCAGAAGAGCTGTCATTTGCACACCAGACTGAATACATAATCAGATGATAACATGTTTTTACAAAAAACATGAATAAAACGTATGGCTGCCGTGAACCCATTAGGATTTTTAACCAAAATTTCAATGAGCCAAAGAAACACCCTTTTCTATTTTCCCAGGTTACTTCTGTCATGGTTGGGTAGGTGTTCTCCTTGTCCAATTGTGAATGATCTTGGTTCAATTGCTCTATTGTTTTGGTTTTTGTTTTCTAGTGCACCTTTTGAGAAATACTTCTCACCAAAGAGAAGATCCTTTCACTTCCATCCTCACTGCTCTGCAAGACAACCTTTCCCTCTTCCAGGCTTTACACTCAGCCTTAGATTAAGGCCGGAATCTAAAGCGCTTTTTGATAAACCAGGTTATGTATATATAACACCCATGTCCATAACAACTTTATTTTGATCTTCTGAGTCCTGTGTAGTCTTTAAAATGTTTCTCTTTCACATGGCTTCACTTAACTGCCTGTGTTCTCACAGGACCCTCTGTGCATTGCAGCCAGTTCTTTAAAGTTCCTCTCATTGTTTTGACTAATAAGCATTTACATTAAAACCCTGAGCCAGGATATTTAGAGGGAAAAAAATCATGCAGACCCTGAAAATTTAGTAGCAGACACTTGATTTTTGTTGATTAGCTTGTAGATATGTTGCCAGGAATCCCTTCCTCAAGGCACACTCTTTTCTTGAAATACAACATCTTCACCAGCTTTCAGCATGAGACAGGAACCAAAACAAGTCAGCATTGGAGTGCATGACCTCCAAGAACTGCTGGCACTGCTCAGTGGAAACTAGATGGCATTAATGCTGTTACAGAAGGGTAGCAGGCAGGCTAATTTGTATCCCAGAAGGATCCCAAAATACGTCCCAACCACTATTTATTACTAAATATTATAAAATAGATTTAAAGCATATTCTATTATTTATTATCTGAGTCATAAAATATACAAGCAGAGAAAATATAAACAACAGCAAAACAAGCTGAGAGAAGGCAAGCTTTCAGCTAGCTGAATCATCTCGAAATTCTAAATATTATCTCATGATGGATGGCTGCTGGAGTCTGCAAAGGACAATACCAAATCCAGTTCCCTGTTTCACACAGACCACCCCTATCGAAGACACTTCAATCCAACTGTATTATCAGATATTCTACTCAAAACAGAAAATTTAATTTCCTCATCACCATTTGGTGAGTCTTATGTTGAAAAAGGGCCTGTTGCATACCTCTCTCTGGACTGGCTTATATAGAAGGATTGTTCTTTTCTACTGTGTTTCAAGGAACAATCAAGAATGTCTCCCTTCTGTACTGTGTTGGCCTGGGTGAATTTTTCAAGTCTAGATTTTATAAGCTTTCCAACACAAAATTCTAATAATTTGCCAGTGGTATGTTAAGTGATACAAACCCTATCTGTTGTATATACTGTGAGTTCCTGCTCATTCTCATTTATTATTCTTCTTTTCCATACTGCTTTGGTATTAGCACATCCTTCTGTACATCCTTCTTTCTGTGCTGCCACACTGAGTATCCTGCTGCTAATCTGAGGGAGGCTTAGGAAAAGGATATAAAATCAGAGTATAACATAAATAAGGGTCCTAAATTATATAATTAACATAATTAATATATTCACATACCCACACAGAGTCCACATATTCACCATTACAGGCACAAGCATTTCAGGTTTTAAATCCTCTACAGCCTCTCCAGAAAATTTATTCCATTCCTCAACTGTGCTTTTTTTTTTACCTAATACATAATAAAATTGTCCCTCTCTGCAAGTTAAATTGGTTACATCTTCGTCTATGGATCATGGTTGTGAAGAGCAGATTATTCTACTTTCTTGTAATTTAAAGATTCCTGAAAAACAAACATTTGCTTTTGAAGACACCTGACTAGATGGGCTGGATTCAGCCATCTGGAAAGCCTTAATTAACAGAATGAGCACTTTATGACTGACTGAGCAATCTGAACTAATCATTCTATTTCAAATGAGGCTGAACAAGCATTTCAAGGACTTGCAGACAAATTGTATATTGGATGGAAATATCATTGTAAAATCTCAGAAGTTTGCAAAATGAATTAAGTTTTAGAACTACTTTATGAACTTGGAAAATGTGAGGCTTAAATGGGAAAACTTCAATATTTGTCTTTTCCTCTCCTACTTCTCATTTCATTTAGCCAGAAAATGAACTCAGTGTTTAACAAAATTATGCTTTATATCAAATAATATATAATTACTACATTTATTTAATGGAGTTTAATAATTAGGCAGCCTGAAATGCAATCACTAATATAGTTTATAGATAAGATAAAAAGATTTGAAAGGATCTTAAGTAAACTACAAAAATATGGGTTAATCTTAGGAATAAGTGAGAGTCCATAATCCTGTTTAGGCCATGGTCTGCTGGTAGTGCATTCACAATAAAGTACTCTCTGATTTATGGATGTCAGAAAGGAAATTACTTAAAAACATCTACATTGAAGTTTTGAAACTAGCTCCCTTTTCCCAAAGGACGGGACTCTAATTGTTGCCATGGCTCAGCTCAGAAGATCTTTGACTTGTTTTGCAAAATATTTGTTTGACTTCTTCAACTTCATTTGCTAAATGTGCTCAGCTCAGTAAGATAACTGGCACAGAGGTTACACAAGACTTGTAATTACAATATCAATCCTTATAAGATATTTTCTAACAAATGAAAGAGTCTATTTTTATTCTATTTTCATATTCCTTGAGGAAAATGTTCAGACTAATTAATTTCCCTTGCCATTGAGAACTCAGTGCACCAATAAATATAATTAGCATCTTTTCATTTTTTAAATTTTAGACTATTTCAATCTGTTCTAGTTGTTAAAATATCCATTCATGACATTAAGATAGCAAGAATAAAAATGAAACATTTTTCACAAATAATCAAAATTCTGAAGTTGTTTTGATTTTAAAATATTTACAAGTCTTTTATCTTATTTTTAAAAAGCAAATGTTTAAAGTTGCCTTATGCAAATGCATGCGGTCAGAGAATTCACATTTAGAACATTACAATGGAATATATGGATTATGAGAAAAATGAATTCATGAAATCTTAAGCAAAATATCTGTGAGTTTTCTTTAGCCATGTTAATCCACCACTGCTCACCATTGGGAGAGCAATGCAATAATATAAGACAAGAAAAAAAAGCAACTTGGAATCGTGGACATGGGTTGGTCTCAACTTGTTGAATCTGTTCAGATTATAAATTTTCTTGTAGGAAAGCTGGGAATGAACAACTAATCTGTTGTTGTTGAGGAACAAGATGTTATTCAAGGTTTATATCAAAGTAAGCCCCTGATTCTATGATATTCACCTGTATTTTGTCTGTACTTTTTGTCTCTTTCTTGTAAAAGAAATTCCTTGTGGATAATACAAGTAGCAGAGCTGATTGACAACACTGCCAACATTAGTCTTGGCCTGAGAGATGGAACTGATTTTACAAGTGAAAAATTAATTAACTGGCCTTGGGAAAAAAAAGATGCAAACAAAAAATAAGGTGCCATGCCACTTCCTGAATTAAAATAAATGAGAAGTCATCCTCCACTAAGTTTTTTGCTGCTTATTGGTAAGTGCAGATAAGCAATTTAAGGACTATGGTAACTGTGGCAGAGATACAGCTGGGATCTGAAATAATTAAACTTTTGAGCTTCATCAAGACAGTGAACATAAAAGATCTGCAAATCACTGGCACTTCCAATCTATTGGGTTTTCACCAGGCCATTAGGAAAACTGACAACTAACAAATACCAAAGGTACTTGAAAATCACTAACAGGTTTTGCTCCATGGCAAAAACCTACTGAGAATGAGATTCTAACCCACCTTCCCTTTTAAACGTTGTAAATGCCCAGTGGCTGGCTCTGCTCTGTCACATGCAGATGATGTTCAGCCAGTGCCTGCAGACAGAGAGCCAGTGAGGGGCCGCAGAACTGAGCTGCAGTGAAGAAGGGGTTGGGAGAATGACTCCCTCTGATTATGAAGTGAGGCAAGGGATAGTGAGACCGCAGCACTACAACTGCAGGGAAAGGGACCCGGAGGCAGAATTTTGTCATCTTCAACCTCCCAGGCCATTGATGCTACTTACAGGCCACTCCCATGCTGCAGTCAAAAATTATCTCAGGAACATATCAACATATCCCAGGGGAACTTGGAGAACCTGCACACATTGCAATTGCAGCTTCGCAGGGGCAGCCCAGGCTATAGGTTCCCTGATGGGTTTAACGTGTGGGGATGGGAGGTAGATGTAAGAATCTGAAAGAAATAATCCTCCACACATCATCCCACCCACCACCATCCAGAAACCATGTGGAGTTTAGGTTAGAAGATTATAAGATGTCTGTTGGTAGAACTGCCACTATCAGTATCATGGTTGCACGTGCCTTGGACTTGAAGACAGTAGCATTATCTTAGATTTCAGGGATTTTCTGGCATTTCTCAATTTAAGAGATGATGATCCTGTTAGAGAATGTGACTGTGGAGAAGGGTTTATTTGGCCCACAGTCATGTTATTTTATCATATTAGATATTTTTAAAAAATTCTTTAAAAGAGTGGGAAGGCCCTGGAATGGGTTGCTTAGAGACGTTGTGGATTCCCCATTCCTGGGAGAGTTCAAGGCCAGGTTGGATGGTACTTAAGTGAAATATACTCCTGCCCATGGCAGGCATTTGGAACTAGATGATCATTAACATCCCTCCCAACCCAAACCATTCTGTGATTCTATATTTCCCAGCTTGCCAATAAATTTGACCTTTTAAACCAAATTCAACCATATTTGTTAGGGGAACATATAATTTGTACATATCAAGTTTTTAAGAGATTTGGAAAACAGACAAGTGGAAGATCAAAGAGAAGACTTAAGAGAAGGGCAAAAGTTATGTCCTGGTTACAGAGGGGCCAGCTTAGCGCCGTGTGGGTGTGACCAGGTTGTTATTCCATATCGCTCACTTCTCTGTGGAGCCGGGATGTCCTTACTGAAAGTTGGCCATTTTCCCTCTCTCTGGGAAGGTGTTTGCATCCACCCCTCCATACTTGGGCCCTTTGTCATCCCTCTGAATTGTCACCAGAGTGCAACTATGGACCATTGATGCAGAAAAGGACAGCAGAAAAAAGGTCATTGATGGTAGTGCTGAAATGACAACGGAAGGGGGAGGAGACTGGCAGCAGGGGTGACCCCAGCGTAGTCAGGTACAGGCAAGCCAAGCTGAAAGGAGCATGGGTGGAGAGGTAGAAAAAGCAGCAGTGGAGTAATAGAAGTTGCTGCAAAGCTCCCTGCACAGAACTATGCTTGGCAGAGGGACAGTGCCACCCCTACTTGGACAATCCAGCTTCCGATGTTTTTGTTTTATCACCATTATTTGTCATTTCGGGCTGGGGGGTGGGAAACATTATCTGTGGGAGCTCCCCTACCATGCTGCTTTTGTTCCCAAACATGTGGTGGCATGGCACAGGAGCAGTCACCACATTGCCTTTGTCTGGGGAAACCACACAGACACAACCTTCAGGGGTGTCTGCCATCTTGTTTTTGTTCCTGCTTGTGAATATCTTTTTGTGGATAAAACACCATCTCTTTTTTGTATACTTCTGCTATTAATATTTCCATGGTTATTGTGTCGTGTTCCATTGCTTTGTGCTTTTACTAAATTGTTGTCTCAACCCATAGTCTCTCCTTTTTTGTCCCGCCTATACCAAAAGGGGAGGGAACTAGCTTATTTGGAATTTAATTTTCTGCTAGTGTTAAAACCCAGGTAAATAGATTTAGTTTCCAGTGAGTTCTTCAGAAACTGATCCACTCCTTGGTGCCCTTCTCTAATGCCATCTCACTGTTCTTCACAGGTCTTTGCACTGTGGACATCAAAATAAGGCCCCAGGGTAATTTGCACCAAGCCTGAGGAGCTATTGATGAATGAATCCCTTAGTCCACATTAGAAGTCTGTTTGCAGCTCTTTATCAACCATCATTTTTGATCCTTTTAAAGAAATCAACTTATTTATCCCTTGTTTAAAATAATTTATTGGGATCTATTGTTTAGGCACATTACTTCTATTTAATGTAATGCTGATTCCGTGCCCCTTCCTGCTTAATGAAAGAACATAAAAAAAAATTAAAATATATAACACTGACCTTTTTCTCTTATTATCAGTGTAATATGTTGCTGTAATGACATTGATACATCAAAGTATTTTGGAACCTATTTTCATAAGCAAATGACGTTTACCTTAAATTAAATTTTTCAAATTTGTTATGAATCTAGTTAAACTAACATAACATATTCCATACTTTTTTTCTGAAATCATCATTCCCCTGACAATCCTGTAATAGCTAGCATCATAATTATTCCTTTTATGTTTAGCCTTGGCATTATCTTTCTTCTGAGAGTCTGCCATTTCCAAAGTCTTGAAATACTCACTGAAAGAGAATGCTGTAGATTCTAAAATCTGCCATGGATAGCTATTTTAAAACTTTCAAAAGAAAAAACCTAGATCTAATGCTGAGTGTTATTTAATAACATTGATTATTACTAGAAAATGATATTTTATATAACATACTATTTACCTTTTTCATTCAGAGTAAAAATATGAATTAAACACACATCTTTGTATGTATTGTTATTTACTGCTTTAAAACTGGATCAATAACCTGTTCATTTTATTTTAGTCCCCAAAACTGCTTTCTTCACACTGTCCTTAACACTAATAGCCAGATTTCCTATTTCAGTGTCAGTTTTCTACAGCTTCCAACATAAAAATCGCAACCAAATCCACATTATAAATTGGGATTTTTTTGCTACACCTGTTATGGATATAGGTATAGTTACTGCTGCTTTCATTGGTAGGTATTTTTGTTCCTTAAACCAGGCTTTCAGTCGTGGGATTATGCTGTTTAGAGTTTGAAGTAAACAGTTTTTAATTACCACTCACATTTTTCTGATTAAATTTTTCCTCCCAGATGATTTGGTTTGTAATTGTTTTCAGCTGTGTGAAACTGATCTTTGCCAGGCACATGGGGTAGGCACACACATGCACACGCACAGGCACACACGCTGCAGGCATTGACACGTGTGTGTGTGTGTGTGTGTGTGTGTGAGAGCATTCTGGAGTGCGTGCGGGTGTGTGTCCGCCTGTGCACTGTACAGCTGTGCATGGATGGTTGGGATTTTATTGTGTTTATTCAAAGCAACTACACTCAAGTTGCAAACACTTGAGCTGAACCACAAGCATTGGGAAATTCTTCTACTAATGTAGTGTCTAACACAGGATTGTCCTGTGCCGTATGCAGCATGTTCTGACTTAGACGATCAACATGAACAATATTTTCAGATTCTCAGGACATTCAGTTCTGGCAACATGCAGCCACCAGCCAGCATTTCCCAGACTCCCGAAGTCTCCCAAAAGGAATCCTTCATCTTTCCCAAGGCACTGAAGATTGGAGGTGCTTATTTGATTTGATCATAACAACCAATACTGACAATAATTTAGAAACAAATTAACATCGCAGTATGAAAAGCAGCATAGCAGAATGCAAACTGCAGTTCTTTCCAATATTGAATTATAATCACATAAACATTAAATAAGGCAGTAAGAAAATATCGAAGAGGTGGATATTAAGAGGTTAAAGTAAACAGGTCATTTAATGAGCAGAGGTCAAAAAGCCAACCCGATCAAACCGAACCACTTGTGGTGTCAGAAAGAATAGCTTCATATTAGAAATTTAAAATCAAAACATCTGTCGTATCCAGATAGGAGTAATTTAGCTTTAGTTGTATCCAATTTTCCTCTGTGCAGTGAAACAAAGATTTTTATCTGCTATGAACTTGGAAGACAAGGGTTGGGTTCCTTGGTACAGTTTATTACAACACTGTCTCTCCAGTCCTACATAAGGGTACTTCAGCAGTTATGCATGATCTGTTTTGTAACCCAGGGAGAGATTTCACTGCCTAAAACTGAAGGATTCAAAGTCATTTTAGGCACTGAGTTTTGTCCTGCATGGCCTCCATCTGAATCTGCAGAAAAGAAAGTTCCTTGAAGGCCTGATAGCTATCACTCAACTCTACTCAGATCTCTTGGGTAGTTTGAGGTACCTCAAACGCACATGGTTCCCCACGATTAGGCAAAAGAATTCCACCTACCAAGCTTCTAAACTTGGGATTTCTTTCTTAGCAGGTTGTCCATCTACTAAGAATTTCAAGGTAAATGAAAGTTTCACATTTAATGATTTTTTTCATAACTTGCTGTTTGTGTTTTCTCTCCTTTACTATTGATATGATCATGTATTTTCTACCCTTCATACCAGTGGCATGTATAAATCCATATCTTATCTGGACTGATCTTCCTTTTCTTACTGGTTTCCATGTTTCATATTTTAAGTAAAACTCTTATCTTAGTTTTTATGATGCAAAAATTTCCACTGTCCTCAGGGCTCTCCTGTCTTTCTTTCTTCCATCAGCACAGTGCTTCCTACCTGGTTTCACTGTGAAATTCCCAAGAACTTCAGTTCTCCAGAAATTCTCCTGAAATTCTACAGTGCCTGACATACAGCCTTTTATTTCCACTAGAAGTAACGAAATGCTTCATCGCAATTTAAGAGCCTTGCAAAAATTGGAAGAGGGTTGGAAAAGATATTCAACTCTCCATCCCATGTAAGAACAGGCATTTTCCATATTGACTGCACTGAGACCTGGCAACCAGGGGGTACCTTCAGTAAGGTCTCTGGTGCTGGACCTTCTTCCTGTTTGTGCTCAAACCATGAACACATAAACCCTTTTCCCAGAACTGTGGAGAATGCTGTCTGATCCTTATGCTTCTAATTTTGCTAAGATAATATCTTATCACTGTTTCATTTGGTTGCCTAGTCTCCTTTCTTGAACACTAAATGTAATGTAGTGCTGTTGTTGTTGTTGTTATTATGACTCCAAAATATATCAATACCTCTTTAATGACTTATTAGGATATTTTCAAAATGCTTTTCAATCCATGATCAGTCTCTGCAGTATAACTGGCACTGGTCCTCCCAAAACATAAATTTGTGCATTTTGCAGATCCAAGAAATTTTGAAATAAGATGTTTTTTTGAAGGACCATATCTTCATGGATGTTATTTAAAGGACCATACCTGCACAGATGTTAGTTTGCTCAGAGACAAATGTAGCTATGTTAGTCATACATTTCCAGCATAATCATCTTGGTGAGGGACAAGGTAAAAATTAGTAATTTTATTTAAATTTGCTATCTTGGGATTACTCAATAGTCATAAGAAAAAGATGAAAGAGTCCCCAGGGAGGTTTTATTCCACTCATTTCAGGATCAGATTAAACACATTTTGATGTGTCTGTTTCCCTACAGTGACCGTGTAGCTGTACATGTCAGACACTCTGCAATCAGAGCTGAACTTAAAGGATTTCCCACACATTAAAGTGGGAAATCCTTTTTTTCTAGGTATGGTTATTAATAACCATTAAAAACATTATTTCTAGCCTCTGCTTTTGTTAAGAGCTTGATTTACTACAGCCCTTAGGACATTACCTGCAGATTATGCTGACAGATTAATCATGCAGTGTGTTAGCTAAATTTATGGCACACTATATCATGTCTCCAAAATTACATGTACGAAGAAAAGATACCTTGAACTTTTATTTGAACACAGTTTTAATTTGGACTCTTCCGATGCTCTAAGGTTTAAAATACCAAATAATATACAAGGATGTACATACCATAATAATCGTGTAGCAGCTCATGTAGTGATTCAATTAATGTTCTCATTAAGTGTGTCAAAGATCAAGCTATTATATACAAGCATGCAAATGCTATGGTGACAGGCACAGTATGTGACCTCAAACAGACCTGTGTTGGTGGGTCAGTCCACACGCTGATGTCTTGAACCAGTCTAGAACTTCTGGGAGTGGCTGATACACAAGTAGAGCAGTAATAGAGAGAGGACACTCAGCTAACATCTCCACGGGGGCCTACTGCACCATTCTTGAGAGCAAAACTATCTGAAGTCTCCCAGTCTCTGAAGTTAAGATTTATCAGAACACAAAACATGAATTTGTGCTTGAGAAGTGCTTGGTATCATTTAGCCCTGAAATTTCATGAGGCTCTTATGAGCTTCTCTGCTATTATCATCCTCATCATCTTCAGTCATGGGTTTTGACCACACATCCCAAAATGTACTTGAACATCCATATGAACTCTGTGAAAGGAGTTAGACACGACCCTGACATCCATGAATATTACTCCCCCTGAAATCTCTGGGACTTATGTGTACATCTGAGGGCAGAGTTCGGACCATAAAGTTTAAGTACAAGCATCTGGGCACAATTTTCTCCAGTGAGCAGGATTCCAAGTTTCTGTAACATCTGCTGTGGGAACTATAAGTACTTTATATTGATGTTGTAAACTGTGTTAGCTATAATCACCTTTTTTAATGGGAAAAAATGCAGTCATCTCCACCTGGTGATTCCGGTGATGCAGACACCTGTCTGCTAGGAATTGGATTGAGACCATCAACCCATTTCACACAAGCAGTAGAAGGGCTATGAGATGATAATGGCCTGAGGTTATAATTTGCAAGTGATTCATGGATGCTGGGCTTTTTCCAGCAGACATCATTGTCAGATAAGCGCTTGTTCCTCTGTAGGGACTCAGCTAGTTCTATCACTTCATATTTTTGCAAACTGTTTGGCTAGGAGATAACAAATGCATGTGAACACAGGAAAAGAAAAAATCCTTTAACCGTGCTGTGTGTACAGAAATCAGAACTATGCTGTAGAATCTATTCTTATTCTTTTAATTGGCTTCCTACTTATGTATGTAAATATATAGCAAGTAATTGGTTAACATTTCCCAGTGCCATCAGTTTTCCTCTTAGCTGTTTCTGGTTTCTTGATGTTTGTTGTCAATCTCATTATATCTCATTATGTATGTGATCCTGATTAAGAAGTACTTGACAACACTTTAGCTTAAAGCTGATTTTCCTCATCTGTCTAATTAAGGGAATAGTGAAAAGAAGCAGTCACACAGCCCA
Source organism: Acrocephalus scirpaceus scirpaceus (assembly GCA_910950805.1). Taxonomy (NCBI): domain Eukaryota; kingdom Metazoa; phylum Chordata; class Aves; order Passeriformes; family Sylviidae; genus Acrocephalus; species Acrocephalus scirpaceus. The sequence continues at coordinate 106,059,836 of OU383775.1, read as the reverse complement.
CAGTAAGGTGTATGTTGCCTTTCACAGGTTGTTATTGAAACTTGAATCAGTCAGATTAAAAGAACCTGGAATAAATCTGCATATCACTTTTTCTACTACAGTTGTAGAATGTCATTATAAGAAAAGCTGCAGTTGAACTCTAGATGGAGTTCTAGAGAGCTAGTTATGTACCCAGATACATTTTAACTAAAAATAAATCCTACAAGAATCTCTTTGTTGGAGGAGGAATATTTTACCACTCCTGCTCCTGTGTTAAATTTAGTATCAAAACTGCCCAAAGGACAATATTTCCAGCTGCATTTTTTTAATGATTTCTTGCTGCCTGGCCTTTGGAAATGACTTGAAGCAAAAGTAAAATTTAGTGCCAAACTTTTCCCATAGTTTTCCATTATTTTCTGTGAAACACTGTTGATGACCAGCATATCATTCCCTATGAAAAGGAAAAATTTGTTTTGGAAATTTGACAGTGTTCAGTCTATTTCAGTACAAAAGTAAATCAGGTCCTAAATCCTCAGTACCAGCCTGTACCTTGTTCTGATGTCAGCATCAAAGGGGTTTCTGAACTTACAAAGATGGCTGCATGGGTCTATACTATACATTTAGACAGAATCTGTAAGGTGGAATAATGAATTGCAAGATGGAAGAATGGATGGATATCCCAGAATCCTACAAAAACACCACATGGAAGTCTTTTTACCATCAGTATAGTAGAAACCACTGAGTAACTTCCATCTCCCCTAAATGAACCCTGTTATGAAGGTCCTGATGTTAAAATCAACCTCCCACAGCAGGATGGTGTGCAAGGGTGCACCACGTCCTTGAAACCTCAGGGACAATCTCTTCTGCTGTTATAACCCTCAGGTAGCAGTACCTAGATGTAGTTTTGCCTTCTTGGATGAACATGAATTAGTTCTTGGAGATTTTAATCCGTGCACCATGTGTTTGCTATGTTGTAAAGCCAAGTAGTGGAAGTATTTCTAATACTTGCCTCTGAGTCAAGGGTTAGGAGGCAAGATACCAATATAGCTGGGAAAGGCTGGTTTGCTAAAGCCAGTTTAAAGTCAGTGTGGGAGTATAATTTTCCTCTGCTTGTGATTTTATTCCCACTGATTTCAGCTCCAAGCATTGAGATGGACTGATGAATCCATGTTTTTGCTGGATAAGCACGTAGGGGACTCACAGACAAAAAAATTCCACTGAACTTTTATTTTTACCATACTCAAATTGTTACTAAGGAGTAGGTTTTCTTCCATGCAAAATAAAATGAACTTGAATAAATTTAAATTCTCCAGCTTAAACTTCATGTTATTAACACTGGCTAAGGAAAGTTTTTATTTTCTGGCATTTATCTTCAAGCAGTATGCCTTCAAAAGGAAAATCTAATAACTTGCTTCTTACCACAAGAATGGACCATAAGCAGAATTACCCATCAACAGCTTTAAACTCTTTAGTTGTTTGGATGTGAACAGCCTTCAAGAACTTTTCTGGATTCACCAATGTTGTGGGAACCTTCCACTTGCACTTGGCTTGGGAAGTGTGAATTTTTATTTTGCAAAGAGCCTGGGGATCTTGCCAAGGCTAATATTCTGGGATCCATATGTGCTAAGTGATCTCCAGTTCTGGAACACAGCAGCAGGCAATCAAATTGGGGAAGCCTCTCAGAGATACTTCAGCCAAGGAAAGGAATATGGATTTTTTTTCAGGAATAAGGCAGAGAAATGGCCAAGAAAACATCATTTGAAATTTTGAAAAATTTAAGACGAGAACTTTTGTCCAGGCTATGTGTATCACAAGCAATTTTTTGTGTTCCTGTAAGTGACAAGCACTTTCCTTAACACTGACTGTGTAAAATGAAGTGTCACTACACTCAGGATTGTGAGCTCTGAGACCACAATAGAATACATTTTACTAAAACTTTTCTACATCCATAGGAATGACTATATGTGAGCTGGTGCAAGAATCCTGAGAGTGATAAAGCATCAAATATATACAGATGGTATCTTTTCATTCATTACATATCAAGAATGCAAATCATCGTTTTGTACTTTCTAATGTTACATCAGAATCTGACTAGCACTGAAGAACACAACCAACTCCTTATCTTTTTGCTTTCATGTTTGTCTAAAAAAGCTGTAGGTCTTATGTCATATATAACACAAGGGCTTACAGGTATGAGAAATTAATCCATCCTGCAGCACATTTATGGTAGCTATGATGAATACCCTCAGAATAGGACTTAAGTGATTCCACCACATTTACAAATGAGGTGGAATGAGGTGCCCCACACTTCAAGAGAGACATTGAGGTGCTGAAGCAACAAAGCTGGTGGAGGGTCTAGAGAGTAAATCATGTGAAACGTGCCTGAGGAAGTTGGGGGTGTTTAGCGTAGAGGAAAGAAGACTCAGGGGGGACCTTATTGCTGTCTGTAACCACCCAAAAAGAGGGTGTATCAAGGTAGGCTTTGGCCTCTTCTCCCAGGCAACTGGTGACAGGATGAGAAGAAATGGCCTCAAGCTGTGCCAGGGGAGGTTTAAGTTGGGCATCAAGGTCATTATGCCTTGGAACGGGCTGCCCAGGGAGGGAGTGAAATCACCATCCCTGGAAGTGTTCAAGGAACAACTGGATGTGACACTTAGTGCTGTGGTTTGGTTGACATGATGTTCAGTCAAAGCTTGGACTTGAGGATCCTGGAAATATTTTTCAGTCTTAATGATTCTATCATTCTATCATTCTATGCATAGCAGTTAATTTGATCGCACATAATAATATGAAGTTTGTTTTCAATTACAAATGATAACGATATCCACTCTAGAGACCACTGCTTTTCTGGAAAGGTGACTTGTTCCACTTTTTCCAGGAAAGGTGACTTGTTCTCCAAAAAATACTAATAAAATTGACACTGTCCCTGGGATCATTACATGGAATTATTTTATCATTCCATTAAATTATCTTGATCTCTCTTTGTTATAGCACATACACTTTATTACCTTGCTGTAGCATTTAGTAACATCATAAATCTTTAGGTAAGAAAAACTGGTCTTAAACATTAAATATTATATATTTAGGATATATTAAAAAAACCTGGCAAAATAATTTTGGACTTTGACACTCCTTCATTATATGTTTGATAGTTCAGTGCTAGAAAAAACCCCACTTAACACTGAAGTTCCGGTTTGTTTGACCTGTTGTGACTGCATAGAATTAAAAGTGAATATCTCAGTGGTTTCTCATTGAAACTTGCCGATATCTTAATGAGTGGTGTACTTTATGTAATACAAAACAGCATTGGCTTAACAAGCTTTGATATAATTCCACTAAAACATAGGGCTTCATAAAAAAAATTGTCTATTCTTAGTTAACTCCTTCTCCAAAAGTGAAGAATACTTGTAGTATGGAAACAGTGGGTGGTTTTCAGGAGAAGTTTATGTAAACACAGTAACGAGAAGAAGGGCCAGCAAGCAGATGGTCTTCTTCTGACCTCTCATTTTAGAGCTACTGTAGCAGGTGTTGAAAATGCCTTCCATTCTCCTGATGTAATAATGAGGGGAAAACAGACCTTTAGGAAAACCACAGAAAAGAATAATGACTGTATATTCTGTCATGTATCAGTGGGAAACATTCAAAAATGCAATTCCTTTCATGGAACTGATTAATATTTCAAACAAATGTTTGCTGCACAAAGGAGTTGTGGCTATTCACAGTGGCTATAAATTACTGCAAATTACTTCCGAGAAAGATCTGGGAAATGAATATCACTTTTCACAAGGGCCAGGATGTTGGCATGAAAATAGTTTGTATTTACATTCTAGAATTTTCATAACATCAACTCAAGCCATTTCTTCTGATTTTGTGGGATTGCAGCCTCTTGTGTTTTCCTTTCCCTGCCACTCCTCACAAAGCAAGTGCATTTACAAGCACACTCAAAGCTGGGCAAACACAAACACATGTTGCATCCAGTTGTTAGAGAACATGTAGAATTATCTGTCATGAAATAGCTATGAATATTAGAAATTTTAAAATTAATTTTAGTTTGTTCATTTCTTCTGGTTTTAAATTTACTTTGGAAAAGTAGAAGAATGCAAAGAGTTTGAGGAAAGAGAGACTATATTCACAGCAATAATCCAGAGTCCTCCCTTACTAAATCTTTTCAAGTCCGAAAACCAAATGAGATCCTAAGTTTCTCCTCTTTCTTCAGAAAAACACTACTTTTATGGTCATCATTCCCCTTTCTGAGATCTAACATATGCTCCTGAGGTCAGCTGGCTGGAAAGAAGACAGAGATCCTTCATTTTATTGAACTCCATAAATAGTCAAATACGAATGATTGTGCTCAAGTTTCAGGAACATTTAGTTCACACCAGACTAGCTCAGTGTATTAACATTATAAATCAAATCCTTTTGTATTTTTCATCAGAGTACTTCTATGGTTAATCTTGTGATTTGGGCATCTGTCTTTACAACACTGAATGTCTGAATAAGAAGAGTGCCGTTCATCAAACAGTCTGACACCAATTTTATAGGCATTTAAATTTTATAGGCACTTATTACAAGTTGATTAGCATTCTGCACTTATTCTGATTGCTGTATTTCACTTACTTGGGCTTATAAAATTTTCAGAAATAATCTCAGATTTTATAAGGTTCTGATTTTGCATATCAAATTTGAAAAAATCATTTTCTGTTTTGTGGACGTGCTGATGTATTTTCTGCTTTTGTTAACTGCAATTGGGTTATAGGTGACTGAGGACATAACAACAAGATCTAATGTTTAAAAAAATATTAAATTTATTAGAATTTAGATTAAGTGAATCTGAAGCATCGAAAATTAATGGTCACATCTAAAATCTTTCAGAAATAAGCCCTATAGTTCTCTGAAATGGTACTTTATTTTTCTCTATAGGGAAGAATAGAGCTATGAACTAAAAATAAGATCTCATTGGAATTGTCTTTTCTTAGTATGAATCATTAGAATTTTATGTAGTATGAGTGAGATTACACCAATGTAGATACACCTGTTGTAAATAAAGGGAGTAAAAGTCCAAATAAGTAACAAAATATGTGCCTTTCTGCACTTAGAAACCTCAAGTACTTATAGTCTGTCAAGGAAAAGAAGATAAGTTTCCCTTAGATTTATCTTCTGGATATAATCATAGATTCATAACATAATTTAGATTGGAAAGAACCTCTGGATATCTCTAATCCAACCCTCTACTCAAAGCAGGATCAACTTAGATCAGGTTGCTCAGATTCTTGTCCAGTCAAGCTTTGAGTTAACTTCAAAGATGGAAGTTCCAGAGATTTTCAGGAAAATTTGTTCCATTTTTTGGCCACCCTCATGGTGAAAAACTGTTTCCTATGATGTAGTTGGAATTTCCTCTGGTTTTCATATCAGGATTTAATCACTGAGCATCTCTGAGAACGAGTCTGGCCCGGCCTTCTCCGTACCATCAGGTAGGTACTTCCATTAGGTACCGGTAGGCAGCAGAAAGACCCCAATTCCTCTTCTCTGGACTTGCTCTAGTATGTCCATGTCTTTCTTGACAGGGTGCAATGGTGACACAAATCCCAGACAGAAGGAAATAATCACTATTCTTATAGATATTCTGACCTTGTTTTCAGCAAGACTGTTCAGAGAATAAAAAAAAATTAAAAATTACTTTTGGTAAAACATTGATTAATAAAGTCAAGTGAGGAAGGAACAGGAGTGTAGGGTAAAACTGTCTGTGGAAGTGATGTCTAACTCAGAACTGTGTGAACAGCTTGGCAATATGGGTGACAGCATGTCCTGGATCTGCTTGATCTGCTGATGTAAACAAAGAATGCCATGGAAATTCTCAAGAATCCTTTTCCCTACTTTCCACAGGTGTTTAAATCCAGAAACACCCAGTAACATCATCTATATAATCTAAGTCATGAAGACCTCAAAATAAAATTCATTATTAGTGTCCAACAAGTAAGCAACTTTTTTCCTTCTGCCAGGAAGTGTAAATAAATAAATCAATAAATAAACCGGATAGAATGTTCCAAAGATCTACAAATCAGGATTTTATTGGCCAAAGCAGAAAAATGTGTTTGGGTGAGGCAGTGTATTAGCAACAGTCCTTATCTTCCATCAGAGAACAGCTATCTGGAGTGTCCCTGAAGGAAAGAGGCACATCTATGTAGCGGCCAAAGTGCAAAATATCTTCAGCTTTACAGGGGGGAAAAAGCATCTTTCACTCCAGTTGAGACCTAACCAGTAATCTGTGAAGTTGCATCACCTACTTCCTGTGCAATGCATCACTTGCCATAAGAACAGATGTATTGGGTCAGATCAAAAGTCCATCTAGTCCAAAATCCAAAGTCCAGTTAAATCCCTGCCACCATCACAAACTCTGTCTGAAGCACTGAATTCAGTGTGTGCTGGTGAGTGTGAGTGGAAGGACACAGGAAGTGAAGAGAGAAATTCCACAGCTTGAACTCCATGCTTTGTGATAAACATTGGTTTTAAATCATTGCGGAATTAGCCCAAGAGAACTGAAATTTTCGGCTGCTTGTTTCGGTAATCTATTAAAGACATATACATACTTGCATAGTCTCTCACTCTATCTTTTCATTTTCTGATGAGGTGGATAAATGTTGGTAACATGGTACACAGACCTAATTTTAAAAAAAGCTCTGTACCTAAAGGATGTGTGTTTATAGGATTATTTGACTTCTTCATGACCTAATACAAACTCTTCTGCCAAAGGATGAACTTGGTGCAAAGGCCAGATTTTAACTGGAAACACCCTTGGGTTTTTTGCAGCAGAATGCCACACACTGTGTGTGGGAATACTCATGTCCAGGACAGTCTTGCAGGGATTACTGAAATATGAATGCTGTTCGTAAAGCACTGCACCTGAAAAGATTCTGATCACCTACATAGTTGTGGATTAGGTTGATTAAAGATACAGGTAGGCAACTATCCTCTGGATAACTGGGGTATGTAGAGGAAACAAGATGCCAGAGGTACACAGGATATTTCAAACTGGTGGTTCTAGTGCTGTTATTTGCATTATAACCATCACTGCAGAGTTTCACTTTCAAATATCACACCAGCAAATCAAATCCCCAAGTGTGCTCAGTTTGTTCCCCCCACCAGTAACAAATGTCAGTCTTAACTCCAAGCTCAAATTGTCTCCTCAGAATAAATCAACTAAATTCTCTGATTTCAAACTCTGTTACGACCACAACATTTTGCACCTGCAGCAATAAAGGGGCTTAGGAATAAATTTTTTCCAAGAGAAAGCAGTTCCCACTATAGCAAAGCAAGGGAACATCTGTTCATATGAGTAAATGAGGGTAGGCAGGCATGGGAGGGGACAGGTCTCTGTCTCCCCTTACCCCAAAATGGCCCACACAGGTTGGCCATGGAATCAATAAGAGCATGTAGGCATAAACAGAAAAAAAGAGGTAACACCTCTTCCTTCTGAGCAGGAATGAGGCCTCAGTCCCCTAACTGCCGTGTATATCCGTGCCTGTGTGTTGGTGTGCACATCTGTAAGGATGACATCTGTTCAGGGTCCAGAAGATGCCTTTGCACAGAAGTTTAAATTCATTGCTCATCAGAAGACACCTTCCAACAGGTTCCCCTTGTGCTGTTTCCATTCTCCTGCAGCTTTCAGGCCTCGGAGACTGACAACCAGACATCGGAAAGTGTGTTCAACAAAATGTTTACTAATGCAAAAAACCTAGCAGGAAGCCTTGAATTTTTATTTAATACCCATGAACTCAAATCAATGAAAATTTCAGTTCCTCTATAAATGTTTCAGCCAGCTCTGAGCAACCCATAGCTGACACTTCCTTTACTCCAGGAAGCTCTAAGCAGCAGCAAAGGTTTCAGTCCAAGCCATTACGTTAATAGAGCAACAACAGACCCTGTGCCATGTGTCTGACTACTAAAGGGCTGCTCACTGTCCACCTGGCACAGCACTTTGCACTGATGCTGCTCATGCTGCAGAGACAGAAAACTCACCAGTCACCAGGGGTAAACTTCAGAGCTGAATGCGAAGGAGAGGGATCTCTGCTTCAAAGGTCTCACTGAAACACCAGTGGAACTGTTCGAGTCTCTACTGTATTCACTTTCCCCCTGTGTTTTTGAATTTTCTGTAGAAGCTGAAGCTTTTCAGCCCTGTCCTTAACCACTCCATAAAAACAGTGGGGGATCAACTCGACTTAACTTACATGAAGGGAGCAGGGCTAGCTTTCCAAACTGGCAGTGTCTCCCCTTCGCCTGCTGAAGCCAAGCGTGCTGCCAGCAGGCCCCAGGTGTGCGCCACGTGAGCAGGTGAAGAAAATAAAAAATGTTTATATGCATTGCGATGACAGTTCTGAGTCCATGTAAAGCAAAATACATGACAAGGAGCGTGGTTATCCCAAGACACCAACATTCCTCATGTGCACAAACAGGCAGGTATCCAAAGGCACTATGCCTTCATCTTGGAAAAATTCACTGGACTGTTGCGCTTTAACATGGGGTTTTATTTTATGTTTTAAAAATTAATTTGTGTTCAGTGCTATACTTTTTTTTAAATACATTTTCCTCAAAATAGACAGCAAAGAACTGCCTTACAAGATGGAATCTCATACTGCATTAACACATCTGCCTGAATTTAAGTGAGATCAGGATCAACAACAGACAAGTCCTTTCAAAAACACTAATTAAACTACCCTTTGAAACCAAAGTTTAAATTGGAATTGTCCCTGTGACAAAAGCCTCCATGCTTATAGAGCTCAAACAAGAAAGATCTAACATGCAGCTTCTTTTGAAACAGAATGTGGCACTCACAACCCATTCATAAGAGTGTCCCAAGCTGACAGTCTGATAAAAAGCTTGTGTACAACCAAAGCCAAGTGAACTTTATGATAAAAAGGAACCTTCTTGCTCTGTGTTCCAGTGAGGGGAGGCAAGCATTTTTTTTTCTTTAAAGAACCATTCTGATTACATTTGTTGTGTTTCTTGAATGAAACCTCTTCTCTTGAACAAATGGAAATTCATGTCATATTAATGCCAACATCTATCCATTATTGCACATTCTATCACATCAAAAAGAAACATCTTTGAAATACATAGTAGATATGGATATGGCTACAATGCTACAATGAGCAGATCAGACCGCCAGAGCCTCTTTGGTAATTTATGATTCCATGAACAATGAGACAAAAAATGATAAAAATGCTTTACATGTGACATGAGAAGATGAAGTCTCAGATACTAAACTTCAGGAAATTTTATATACCAAACTATTTCAGTTTGGTACATGCTGAAGCTTTGTGTTAAGAAAAGGATAAGAAAATCACAAATGCATTATCCAGCTAATTCAAATTCTAAAATGGATTTTTGGGGTTGAATTTGTTGTTACGTATAGAAGAATTTTTAGTTTTTAAAATCTTAAATTATACTGTGACATTTTAAAAAAATTATCCAAAGCAATCACACACCTGCTTGATTAAATGCCTGTTTCCAGCAGATTTTGCTGGCACAGAGGTGTGTGAGTGAAAACAAGAAGAAGGTTGAAAGCATTTGTATGTATGTGCTTTTATCTAAACAGGGACATAAATTTCACCCACAAGAATAGGATCATGCCTGGTTTAAGTTGAACAACAGAAAACAAAATGGGCCTCTTGAGATTTTATTACCATCTTCACTTTTAAAAAAAGAATATCTTTTAAATCGTAATCTACAAAGTAAATGGACTATATATATATATATCTAGAGCTGCATCTGTTTCAGAAACATGAAACAGCCCTGAAGTTCAGGTTGGGAGGTAAAGAATGGGTGGCTTCCAACCAAATGAGTTACTAGCTGCATTTTGTTTCCTGAACGTGCATTGGCTGCTCTGCTCTGTGGATTGTTACCAGCTTCAGCATTTTTTAAATATTTCCCATTACCCTTTATTTGATATTTTATGCTTCCCCTCATAAACCCTTGAAACAGATTAATTGTGCCTGTGATGTTTGTTTGTAAGTACAGCTGCTCTTCCTTCCAGTTTGTTTTATAATTGTGATGTCTCAAAGATATCCTCATAAAACTGACGGGTGGATCTGCAAACAACCAGAGTTTTATCAGAAAGGAAATCCTGATTAAAGTTATTGGAGAAAACATTTGAGTAATGCTCAATGTTATCAAATAAAATCACAAAAGAAAATTTAAAAAAAAAAAACCCATAAGTTCTTCTGCATGTTTATTAGATGCATATAAATACTGCTAATCCTGTGGTTTATGTTGTTTGGTATATACAAATATACAGTTCTGGTACAGTAGGATGTCTTAGAACAAATAATAAATCCAAACTCAGTAGTCTAAGATGTAATACTGGTTTCAGGGGCTTTCATGCTGTACCTCCAACAAGTGCTATATTTCAGGATTTTTTTGTTTATTCATTGGAAAGTATGGATGAAGTTTCAGACCAAAGCAATTGCTAATTATAAAACCAGATCAAATAAAGGTTTCAGTTTGAAAGAGCACCTTTAAAGTCCGTTTGTGAGATACACTGTTCAGCTGTTAAATGTCTTGTAAGTTTTCCAAGAACTTTGTTGAGCTTTCTTCATAAAATCTATATTATTTTCATTGAAGATTAATGATAGACTTATTAAAAAAAAAAGAACTTGGAGAGGCCTTCTGTGATTATGAGCAAGGGTCATCACACTACATTACTTTGGAATGTTTTTATAAGCTTTGTCAGTAGAAGTACACTTTAAAAAAATCTATAGACCAACTTTTTCAAGTCTGTTTTTCATTTTCAAAGGATATAATTTATTTTTTTCTCTTTCGTTTATGAGTACATGAACAATATCAAACAAATACCAAAATACCACTCTCAGTTCATCCACACAGTGTCATTTAATCTCATTTCATTATCACTTGTAACTGAGCACCCATGGTCAAATCAGCAGGGCAAGGCATGTACAAGACAGGGAGGATTGTGCCTGTGGACTGGCACGGGTCTGCCCATTGCAAATGAAGACAGAACATGCACAGAGGTAAAACAGCCCCTGGTCCTCCATTTGTCTTACCCAAGTCAGGACAAAAGGTGCAGAGTTCCATATGGCTGCCAGAGAGGGTTTGTGTTTCAGAATGAAAAACCTGCATAAAACAAACAAGAAACCCTTTGGGGCTACTGCAGCCAGTAAGATTGCCCCAGGAACCAACTGATGTGAACCAAGGAGTGCATAGAGCTGCCTGCCCCTCGCCAGGCCATCAGGGTGCAGGGCTTTCTGCTTTCTTGTCCTGCAGAATAAGAAGTGTTATCCACTTCTGTCATGTGGCAGAACCAAAACAAGTGAATAGAAGCATCCAAGATGAGTGCCTGTTTAGCCTGACTTCTCCTTGTCCTCCCCTGCCTTTCTGATGGAGAGCATTGCTCTGCCTTTTACAGGGTCTACCACTGTTGAATCTGTCAATTTATATGGAATCAGGTATCTGAAAGTGATTTAGGCAAAAGTATAAGCCAAGTTTTTCACAATGCGCAATTTGAGATACTTGAAAAGCAGCTGAAAGCCAAGAAAGCTCCTCTAGGATGCAGTGGCCTGGGCTCATGCCAAACTAGGGCAGCACCATCATGGATGGGATTGGTTTTGTCTTTGCCTACTCATCAGTACAGACAGAGATCTGCAGAATGTGGTTCATATTTTACAAAGTAATTATATGCTGGAGGATACTGAATTACTCCTGGTGGTGCCTATTTCTCCAATAATTAGAGAGAACAAACTGTGGCTTCGATCCTAACTCAGGCATCTTAATTGAATTACCTGAATTCAAGCCCCTGTGTTTAAACATTTTTCTTCAATCTTATGTAACTTAAGTAACTGCCTATATTGGTATGCACATTTTTAAACAATTTCTTAAAGTGCAGAGTCATCAGTCATTGCTAGACAGCACAACATTTGACAGAGAGAAAGAACATAATTTAAAAGAAAAACTTCTATCACTTTTACCTAAAAGATAATCAGGACTGAAATGGTAGAAGTACACTAGATCATTTTGGGAAATTCCTGTAAACAATCGTGTCAGGATACCACCTTCTGTTGCTAAGAATCTGAACTTGAAATCAAGGAATAAGTTTAAACAACCTAAAACCTTTTTCTAAAATAAAGGAAAAAAAATGTGACAGTGTTGGAATTTGTTCCCTTCCTCAGAAAACTGTAGTCACCAAGATGTCACCGCAGTCTTTCCCAGTTTGCCAGTATTAATGAGAGAAAAGGTGTTCAATATTATAGAATCATAGAATATCCTGAGTTGGAAGAGACTCACAAGGATCACTGAAGTCCAGCTCCTAGCCATTCCCAGGATATTCCCAAGAATCATACCATGTGCCTACATATTTGGAAGAGGAAAACTGCAGATGTAAACTGTGGTTCTATAAAATTATATCTGCTAGAGCAACAACACCTTGTGAATCTTGAACATAAATTCACATGCAATTATTTTCATACCATATGAAAAGTCCATAGGACTAGAAATAAGGATCAAATTCATCGCCTTTTATGAAGCATCACTCTAACAATTGATAAATCTTACTCTGAAAAATCTAAATGCAGAAGAAACAAAAATGCTAAAATTTTCACTTCAAAGAGGAAAAAAAACCTCTTAGATAGGGTAACACAGCTGTCCTTACACTACTGAATTAAAGAGTGCTTGACCATACACCTACCACCAGAGCAGGACTGTTTGAACTGTTACCCTTTCAGGTTGTCCCTGGTATTGTCTTGGCCTGGGCCAGCTAATATTCACCAAAACTGTTCCCAAGCACACTCTGGGCATTAGCATGTGTCAGGGATTACTGTCTATCCGTAACTTACTGTGATGTCCTTTGCTGGATAGCCGAGGAAGAAGGTTGAAGAATGTGGATGTAAGCAAGGTCATGCAGCTGGTCCTGGTGAGAGGAATTGGGCATCAGCAGCCTTTGGTTTCCTATTTAAAGGCAGGGCCGCTAGGGATAGGCATAGGACTTGATCAAATGCAGCCCTCCATCTGTCTGAAATATGCCTCTACATTCTCTTTCACACATTAAATCTACACTGCTGATCCTCAGTGTACACAACAGAACCTCAGTGTTCTGTTGCTTTCCAAACTCATAACACCAAATGAAGTCTGAAATAAACCTCACCCTTCAGCAAGTCTTCTGATTAGCCATCAGTAATTATGTCACAGAATCCTCCAGCAGCGTGGCTGCTGCTATGACAGTTCATAGTGGCATCCATATCTCCCAACACTTACATGCCAATATCCCGTGATGTTCGATCTGCAGGAGTATTTACTGACTCCATCACTACTGAGTTAACTTCTGGCAGGTTCCTGGAGTAGGTAATTGTACAGTTCTCTGCCAGAGGTGCTGCGGTTCTATGCCTCTGCAGCCATCTTCATGGTCTTCCCTAATTCTTGAAAAAGTGCCACTAGCCTGTCGTCATGGTGCCAATTTAGTAATTACGGTGGTGGACACTGAAGCTGGAAGGCACCAACCTGTGATTAACCCTAGACCCAGTGTAGCAATACTTTTGGGTTACTACCAACCTAAGCCAGATTTGAACTGCTGACCAAGAAGTGAAAGGCTTTGTATCCTATTACCAATATCCTAAATCATCCAGCCTCCCCTGCAACTATACTTTTTGGATTATTATGTAGGAACAATAATAGAATACCCCATAAACAGGTTCGTTAGATATTCAAACATGTCAGGTTGTACTTTCTACATTTTCAGATAATTGTGGGGTAAATATTTGTTAAATGAAGTATTTTACATCTGTCTTGGACCAAAGCGATCTTTCTGTCAGTAATACCACAGAACACTTGTAAAAGTATGCCGGCCATTACAGAGTTATGCACTCTTGGCAAATACAGTCTTTGAACTCATGTTACTGTGCTGCCAATAAAAAACATGTTCTTTTTTATCAACTGGATGTCTTTCAATTATACAATCATTGTCTGACAAAAGCAGTTGAAATAGATTTTAAAAAATCCTTTTTTTGAAAATTTCACACCAGTTGGCAAAAAGTTAATATTTGTTTGCCTAACTCTCAAAGAGATATTTGATGTAGTTCAACAGTACAGAGAAAATACTGTATAAAGATCAAAAGGAAAAAAAGCAAGCACGCTTTCCTATGAAAGACAACACATGGTCCTTGCAGAAGGAAATGCTGCATTTCTTTCCCATACATCAGAGCTAGTCCTTCACCTCATCATGATGTTCATCTGCAGTTAAAGCAAATTGTGCTGGAGCTGGAGGCCTGGGCTGACCAACATTTCCATAACCCTTTTTAATCCTATAGAACACCAAAAGCAACAGGTTATCGAGAGTAATAAAATAGATGGTTCTATCTAGACTGCCATTACACAGACATTCATATATGCAGCTTAATTCAGCCTACACTTAAAATTGCTAAATTGTCACTGTAATCACTGAAATACAATGAAATTACTTTTCAAGCATATCATAGCACTGAAAACACCCACCACCACCTAGTCAGAACAGACCATGAGAGCATGGATGCATTTTGTCATCCAACATGCTGCCACACTTTATCATTCCAGCCCAACCTCTCACAAACCCAATATGTGCATAAACTTTACTTCATCCATAGGTTTACAACTAACAAAATACAGTTTCAATACCAAAGATATGCCAAGGTGTCCCCATCTCCAAAACACATGTGGCTCCATCTTTTTCCACAAGCACTGCTACTCCTTTCACACTTTGAAAGTTAGTTTAACCTTCCTATGAAGAAAGGATGCAATTTTGATTGTCACCTATGTAATCACACTCTCTATCTACTCCTCTTTCCATGTGCAATTCACTAGTATTTGCCTAACTGATGCGTGATTGCACTGATGTGGGATGCTCTTGGTCACCCTTTATTGTAAGTTGTTTGTTTTTAATGAGGGAATTGTTTTTCTGAGTCATTCCTCTTTGCATTGCCCACTGTACATGACCCCTCACACAAATCAGGATCTATAGAGCTATTCCATCCACCTAAATCCCAGATCCTCCTTTAATTATGCCTTCTGTTCCCATTGCTTATAACAGAAACTAAAGGAGAACTGAAAACTGTAGGGCAACTTTTGCTGACTGGCTTTTTAAATGAAACATGACAGTAAAATGCCTGCAATTAATAAAGATGAAGATGGATCCTATGTAACACTCACCCTGGAAGACCCATTAATGACCCTTGCCTAAGATACCCATATTATCTCTTACCTTGCCTGTTTCACTGTCTTGTAGAGACAGGGAGTAGAGATTATTACATTTATATTTGAAATACTAATCTTAAATTGTCCTGTTGACAAGAGAAAGTATCTCTTTCAGAGAATGATTCACTTAACATAGACGTCTATTTTGGTAACTGCACCCTAAACATCTCTGTTTCTCTCCCCTGACTGTATCAGGAGTTTTTATAATTTGCTCAGCCTTGTCTGCATTATAGCTACCTACATTTGCTAATGTATGCATGTTGTGCTAGGTATCTATATGCCTTGACAGGAGGCTTGCAGAATTAAAAAGTCAAAATCACATTATTTAATCATCCTTAAATAACAAACCACAACTCCTCCAATAAATCCACAGCCATAAACATCCCAGCTCCAAACTTGTCCTCATTCTTATAACCTTTCCATAACTAAAAAATTCTTCCATCCTCATAATACCCTTGTCATGAATCACCAGAGATTCTTCCTTTCTAGTTTCTTGTATGGCTTTTGCTGTGAGACAGCTCCTTGGTAACACACCCTTCCCTCTGCACAGTGCAGAGGTCCAAACGGGTGCCATGGCCACCTCAGAGATCAGACCAAGCAATTCAGTAAGGATTAGGCATGTTCCTTCTACAGTAACCCAGCCAAAAGCTCAAGCACACCCTGAAAACCAGGAGAAGTATTAAATGTCTTCCATGGGCACTTTCCACACTTTGCTGGCTAGATGTGAGGTGTCCTGATGATGGAAAGAGGAAAGATACAAGCACAAAGCATAATCCTACCAGGTGCTGAAAGATGTTGGGCATCCAGCGAGGTTTTACATCTAATGATAACCCCATACCTTCTGCATCCATCAAGACAGATTAACTTCCTGTGAAATGTGCCTAATTTGTGCCTGTATAACTTGTGAGCAGGTGGTCATTTGGGTCCAGAGGAACACAAATCTCACCAAGCAACTGTCTCTGCAAGAAACACACAATTGAAATGCTACTTCAAGTCTTTCATTTCCAGCATTTTGAATTGTGAACTGACCTGAATAAATTTAATGTTAATGAGATATACTGCCTCTGGAATGGGATTTTTTTTTCTCCCTTTATCATTGAAAAAGTTTATTATAACTAGTTTGCAAAGTCAAGCCTCAAATAAAGGTAAAATATTCTAATTTTTGAATGAAAATAATAATTATGTGTACCAATTCAGGTGAATTTGTTCATGTATTTACCAATATAAACAAAGGAGAGCAAAAGTCAAGTAAATGGAAATTTTTAAAGTTTATATACTTGTGGCTGTTCCCCAACTTTAATAATCTAACCCCTCTTTAAATTAAAATATCATATCAGCTTCTAATACAAGCCTTACATGAGTTGCAAATTCACAATATGTGTTAAGTCTAAAAAAATCATCATCTATCATTACACTATTGAGCAGTGGCAGCTGGGTGCTTTTAAAAGGTTCCTAGGAACAGAGACCTCCGTTTAAATGTAATATTATGCTATATTACTCACTCTTGAACTGACCTTCGTAAATATCAAATCCTTACAATTATAAGTCCTGACATTTAAAACTTTCCTGCAGACTAAGTGGGACCATGTTACATTATAAGGTCATTTGTCATTTGCAGCTCTTAGAGAAACTTATCATTTTAATGAAGACACTAATTCTGACACAAACAGTAATGAAATTGTGGACAAACAAATCTTCTGATTGGCTCAGGTGAACATATTCTCACTACACCATGCAGCACCTCAGGACTTTAAAAATGCCTTCCTAGCTCACTGCCCATCTGTATTAACAAGCAGCATATGCTTTGCACTGTTACCATAGGAAATGACTTCTTGAGAGGTCCTGGTGATCACTGAAGGGTTAACCCTTCCTGCTCTCCTGGGATGCAACCAACAGGCTTCCCCAAGGGCTGCTCTTCTCTGAGCAGTAAGGAAGGTAGCTGCTCCTGCTCACTTAACCATGCAGCCAAGAAATTGAGCAAAATATCAGGTTGGCCCACCATATATTGTACCTAGAAGCCTAAATTATTCCATTTTAGGTACTTTTCTGAGCCACTTACACCCTACACACCCTCTGGACTGAATGGCAAGTCAGAGGCATCTCTGGGTCGCAATTCAAGTACTATAAGAGTGGAACACCTTCAATAAAGGGCTGAAAATTCTAGCAAAGGGAAAACATGGCTAATTTAAACACATTCGGTGTTATCTTACTTTGACCCCAGCCCTGTTGCAGTGCCTACAATATTCAGATCCAGGTGACAAGAGAACAACAGTGGAAGAAATAGGTGATGTTTTCTTTCTTGTATGATCTAGGATCGAGTTCTTGCAGATCGTTTTCATATGAGCTCATGATTGGGTTTCTGATACAGTGTTTGTATTTGCTTTGCATTTTGGGGAGAAAATAGTGCAATAGCCAGAACAATTAGGTCTGTTAAGTTATAGGTAATAAAGAATATGGCAGAATCACACATAGGAATAACCAACATACTAGAATTAAAAATGTTATGCCAGATTGCCTCTGGTGCCCTTTTACAGCAGATATTACAACCTTTGTAAACTTTCTACAATTCATCTCCTTCTTATAGATCAACTTTCAAACAAAATTAACTTTCACTCAGCAAAATGTGTACCAAAAAAACCAAAATACAGATAATAAATAAATTTATGGAATGAGAAGAGAAAGAGGAATTACCTAAAAAGAAAAATAAGAACTCACTATTTTTTAAACAATTTGCTTTGCTTTCCAGATTTCTCCTATCACCAATAACAAAAACAGAGCATAAAGATGTCAGAAATGTGCCTTTTGCACAAAAGTGATATCAGTCTTTTCACTATGACATGGCAAGTATATTAACAGAACTCCTGGATGTGCTTAAAACTGGTGATAGAGAAGTTCAGATCAGCCCAGACATGAAGTCACTTGATTGAGCAGACATGATAATTCTTTTATGGTGAACAAAGTGGTGATCATTATCATTTGAATAACATGGAGTACCTACTCCAGCTGATACTTTTGGGAACAGCTGGACCCATATACATCCCATTGACCTTGTGCACCTGAGTGACCTGCTAAATAATGATGCCAGTCACCCTGAGACCACTCTGAAATCCGTGGGGAGGAAGTGTCTCCATGCTGCTTCTGTGCATGGAGCCAGGGCATGAACACATGCTCTGCAGTGTGACCATGCAAATTATTGTTGCTAGTCCACAGAGAAGGCTGACCCTGACCAACTTGTACTCCCCCAGACAATCTGAGAATAACCACAGGCCAATGACTTTTGCCATGGGCAATTTCAGCAGAACCATCTTGCTTTGGAGAATAAGAGAATGTAATAATATAGATACTATCAAAGAGGACCAGCGGGCTTAGGGGCCAAAGAGGGAAGCTTAACATTATTGAATTTACTAGTTAGTATACATAGCCCTAAGAGGGCAGTTCAGATGGGAAGCTTGCTGAATTTTTTCTGGAACCCCTCATCAGAGAATGCTACACTGTTCTCAATACCAATTCAAGGGCTTTATATAAGTAATATAAAAATGACACTGACAAACAATGAAAATATAATCTACAATTAGGTCTAATGCATCTGGAAGTTGTCACCTTACGGAACTGGGACTGAAAGCCAGGAGGGGTTTTGTACAAAGAATCCATTTCACAGCATCATCTAACTGCAATACTGAAACTGCCAAGAGAAATCTCTCCTTCAAAGCTTTTTTTATTTTCTCACTTAAAAAGATACCTTTTGTGAATCTCACTCTGAGCTGCCTACCACTCATCTTTAAATATTTCAGCAACTTTGGCACACACCTCAATGTTTTGAATGCCACTCCTATGTATAATTTTTAAATATCACAACACTGGACACTATAATGACTCCCATTCTATTTCTGGATCTGGTCCTAAGTATCCAACAGCAAGAAATCAAGTAAGAAAATTTTATTACCAAGTGGCATGGCTTGACCAGAAGCCTATCCAGAACAACGAACTCCTTTCTCCTGACCTTGCTTTCCCAGGAGCAGGAGCTAATTGGGTTGATCAGGTAGAAATTTAGGTCCACCTTCCTACACTCATTTAAGCCTCCAAGGGGAACTACTCAGGAAAGGAAAAGGTGCACATCGCCTTTTCTTCTAGTGTGATAAATCACTGAGGATGGGGTGCTCTGACTGGGAAAGCCCTGGGAGCTATGCTTGCAGTGTTATCCTTCAACACTTCATTCCTGATGATGTACAAGGTATAATGCAGCCCTCAGAGTGCTGTACTGTGCTGTGTTCAAATAATACGGAGAGACTGAATGTTTCAAGTCCTGAAGATGATTGATACTTGTGTAAATTTATCATGCTGCCAATAAAGCAAGCAAGTCCTGTGTCTGAAACAGTTTTCATATTAATGTGTATATGGCTACTGAGTCAGGAAACCATATCCAGAAAGGCTGGATAAATATTAAATTCTGAATGTTTCATATTGTACATTAAAAAAAGTTTGTCATTCCAAGTAAAAAAAATGGTCTGATCTTCAAGAACTTACCAGGTTCTGAAGGGAGGTAACCTGTATCACTTATATGAACAGCACATTGAAACATGTAAAATAATGCTGCAATGTTTACTGCAGTAGTTGTTAAAACTCTAAGGTTCTCATTATCCCCTAGGAGTTAGAGCTCCCATAAATTTGAAAATATCCACCAAAATCCCAACCCAGAATTAAAACAATCAAAATAGCTAACAGAACTGAAGCAAGACAACTTAAGTTGGAAAAAATTACATACTGTAACTTCTATTGCAAATGACTGATAGCTCTTTAGTTAATTCCATTTCTCACAGTCTTCCACTATTATTTATATCTGAAGGTAGGAGCCTTGTGCAAAAAAGAAGCAATTCAGTATTTATTTAATTAAAATCAGCTGTAATTTACCATCAGTATTTTTGAGTCTCTATGCCTTGGTCAGGAACAAAATCTGAAATGCACCCATAGAGAGGTTGAAGAAGTGATAAATTCCTGGAAAAAAATTGAACTGAGAAACCAAAGACTGAAGAAGAGGAAGCAGGATGGTTGTGGTTAAATACATAATGGTTATACAATGGCTATGACTCTCATTAGGAATACTGGTCTTCCTTTTCTTTTTTAACCATTGGACAAGGAAAAGCAACAATGAGCACATAACTAAATCTTCAAATTTCTTCAGCTTTTCATGGAAAACCCTCTAAGTCCGCTATTTCTAATAATCATTACAAGTCAACAGATTGGGAAGATGAACAAAATTTCTTCTTTTGATGCAATTCAAAAGTAATTATGGGTATAGCCTAATGATAGTTTCATAATTGTCCTACTTACAAGGAGATTGATTGATCAAAAAATGTTGTCCAGTGTCTTACACCTTTAGGATGTCTCAAAACCATATCCATTGACAACACTGTTTGCCTGGAAGTCATAACTCTGAGTTACTCCAAATATCACCTTCCAGATAACAGAATGATATTTGTTCTCAAACGTAACAGTTTTTCTGGGTCATCATGTAAAAATATACAAAATGGGCTCTGAAAATGCTTAACCCTGCATATCCTATTTTTCCCCTTAAGTAGTGATGCTGTGAGATTTTGCATTTCCATTCACAGCAGAGAACTCCCGTGTTAGAGTGCTCTGATTTCTGACCCTTATCCTTGCTTAGGAGCATGATCACTTTGGACAGCCTGCTGTGCCCCACACTGGGATTTACAGTAGCATAGACTAAATATTATCCATTTCCATCTTATACCTAGAGATCCCAAGCAAGCAAGACTGGAGACATTTCCTTCTCAGCTCCTAATACCAGAATAAACTAAAATGAACTTAACAGAACAAAAAACCCCCCAAAACATATATATATACACATACACATATACACACTGTATTGTTGATCTCTCCTTTATGGGCTACACTAGTGGCAGTGTATTCTGTTTCTAATCACCATGGCCTTTATGATACTGTACTTAATGAATTATGCTCCTCAGGAGGAGGTCAGTGAAAGAATCGAGCTAAAAACCCCTAACAGTGTTGCTGGCCAGAAGCCAGCCCTTTCGGGGCTGTGTTTCTGCATGAGGTCTACCACAGCTGGAGCGAAACGACTTGCAGGTGGCTCAGTGGGCAAGAGATCACACAGTACTGCTCTGTCCGCCCCTCGACAGCAAGGAGGGAGTCACCTATGCCTGCCGTTGGTGGCTGAAAATGAGCAGGAAACGTCTGACAATCTTGATTAAGAACTCCCAAGCATTGAACTTTCCATAAGGAAAAGGCACACTCAGATCTCCGGGCTTTGACATTCCAACTTCCAATTTAAGTACTGCTTGAGGTCCAGGAGGAAACACTAATGCTTATCCTTATGATGTTAGGCAGTGGATGCCTCAGTAAAGATTATGTGCATGGCCCAGTTAGCACACCAAAGCCTGGGCAATGAAGTAGGTATGCTCCATTTTCCCCCCAAGTTTCATTCAGAGAGAATTTATAGGTTTTATTTTAAAAGTAGCTGAAACATACTAAGTAATTTTCTGGAGCGTTTTTAAACTATTAATTTCTAAATTACAAGAACAGACGCATATGAACAGTGGAAAATAGCATCAAATAACTTGGGGGAACAGAGGAGCTCAACGACCTGGCCAAATAAAGTTAGGTTCCACTAACAGCCTGCTTGGACAACTCCTTTCTCATCCCTGGGAACCGCACCACTCGGCCATTCAGCTTCGCTTTCTTGCAGATTAATCATTTGTGGTTTTGAAAATATATAAATCTTAAAGATCTGCAGAAACAGAGGAGCAGAAGGCTTTTCCACACCTCAGTTGACAAAAACTACTGTCCATTTGCTGCAGGACTCATTTGAGGCTCCTTAGTAGGCGAGACACAACCCCAATGTGGCAGCCAAGGATGAAGGGCTAGAGTTACTCTCCTAAATGCAGGCTGGGAGCCAGTGGGGCCATCAGGAAAAGATCAGGGAGCTTGGGGATGGTGCACAAAACAAACACAAGCATCTTTCCATCAATAGCCATTGTGAGTGTCACCACAGCAGTGACAGCTCTGCCTCTCCTAGGCCCATTGTAAGGCTCCTCATAAGCAAAAGCCAACCTCTAACACAGCACACACCAGGACTGAGTGCATGGCTGCAGGGCAAGACCTGTATGAGATTTACATGTACTCACCAACTCTGCTCCTGCTGCTGCTGCTTTCAGCAACTCAGCTCCTCAGTTTTCTCAGCTACCACTGGTGAGAATTATTTGCTGTTGTAGAAATAGTGTGACTTAGAAGCAACACCATGAGTGACCAGCACAGCTGGTGCTTTTCTCCAGAAAATACAAAATTAATCCTATTCTAGAAATTTCTGTGAAGGGTAATCATACTGAGTCTTGGGTGCTGGGAGTCCTTAGGTTTGGTGGGATTACAAGGCAGACCTCTAAATCTGGGATCAGCAAAATATTTTGCTGAGCCTCCATGACTATATTCAGTGTTTTGTTCCAGTTACAGTGATGCAGATTGGCACTGATGTTGTGATGCAAAAAAAGGAAACACCTTAATGATTCTGCCATAATTTTCTATGTTTAAAAAATGGCTGTTATTCCTTCTTCAAAAGTAAATAGTGAATGGCTCAAACTATAGCCTCCTGTTCTTTAACAAGCCTCCTTACTAATTACATTTATTGAACCAGAAATGAGAAACATGTGACTAAGGTGACCATAAAATGATTTAAATAAAAATTTGAAATACACAGAAGAAATGCAGAGATTACAAGTAAGTATAAGGGTTGATAATTCATCACGGAATATAACTACCAAGCTAGTTAAGTGAGAAATAAGTCAGTGTGCAAAGAACTGGCTAAAAGTTATAGAAAATAACCTATTTGGCCAAATTTAATGAGCACACTGTTTTGGCTCTTGATTTACCCACTAAGTCTCACAGCATTTACAACACAGTTTTTTTCTCCATTCCCTTTGAGCCGTCTTTGCAAATTTATAGGGACCCAAACTAAAGTCCCACACCTCCTGGAATTTGATTATATTGTAGACATGCCCCTATAATGGAAAGAGTCACACAGAGACAGAAGAAATTAATGCTGATAGGCATATTCTTAATTATCTTTACACTCATCTCACACTGCAGTACTTGTAGTACTAATGGACAAGCCAAGCCATGGGATTAATGACTAGAAAGAGTCAGTGGCACAGCATGTTCAGCAAAGCACCCTCAGCTCTTCCCATCTGGTCTCTAATCCTCATTCCTGCAACCTTGATCATTAAGTCTTAATTTACTGCAGTTAAAACAACAACAAAAAAAAGTATAATGAGTAACATACAAGCTTATGTTCCTGGTAGCACTCATTCCCTATAAATTCCCACTACACCTAGGAAACTGTGGTTTGATTTTCTCTATTGCTAATTGGTCAGCACAGCCAAAGAAATTCCTAGCAGGTTTTCATCTCTTGAATTTATTTACCACCATGGAAGGGAAAGGGGCTGTTCCTCTGGGAAGGAGGGAGAAATTGGAAGGATTACATTATTGTGACCTTACATTTGAGCTGACATCTAGCACAGTACTAAATCAGTGACTTGGCATAGGAGAGGGGATTAACACGGGTGGGTTACAAGCAGTTTGCAGGAGTGCAGCTGTCCTGTGGCTACCAGTGGATGTCAGTAGAGGCTCCACTTGCAAAGGAGCCAAATGGAAAGAGACGAAGGAAAGAAAATCCTCCAGGTTCTCTTAGTATAAAGTGCAAAATGCACAAGTTCTCCAAAATGTCTTGTCTCTTCCAGTCAATGATTTAGGACTACCAGTGAGCAACAGCACATTGAAGCATGTAGCAAATCTCATTGGGTTGCTTGTAATTCTTTATGCTTTCACCTTTCAAAATAAGCATTTTTTCAGTTAATTTTAAAACAATGAACAAAGTCAGGAGGCCCACTGTTGGAATAGTAGAGATACTGGATGACAGATTAAAAAACCCCAAAATGTATATCAAATTTTCCCTCTCCTCCAGCTGAGCAGCAACTGCTCCAGGAATATTTAAATGCAACAATAAAAGTGAAACTTCTCTAATTATTGCTTTGCAGGGCTTGGCCTGCAATCTTTTAGTAAACAATCGAATAGTGAAGCACAGGGTTTTAGCTACACTCTAGAAAATATTATCTAGAACAAACAAACAAACAATCCAGCCCAAAATGGAAAGAATTTCCTTTGTTAAATTATAGCCCATCACGTCACCTCTTCCAAGCAAAAGCTGATGTCACTTCCACAGCGAACATTCCTGGCCATGGAGTCACTGATAAAAGGGACTGAACTCCAAAATCATGGACAGATTTTGATACCATGGCTTATGCTGAAAAACACATTTTATGGGCAATGAGGTACTACTATAGAAGAGAAGAGGTATCACCATTTAAAGAGCTTTCATCCAAGAAAAGTGGTGGAAAAATCCCACAAGAATTTCCCTCAAACTAAATGTGGACTTTCCAGATCTTTCTATCCTGAAGTAATGCAAAATAAGTTTATTGATTGAATAGGAATCTGAAACCATAATGTTCTGTTAGAAGATGAAAGCTTTCATACTCCCAGCTGATATCCTGTAACAAAGGATTGAGAATCTCTCATAGTTATTCTAACTTGGGTGGATGCTGTTTGATTTAACATTTTCTGCTCTTCCATTCGGCCCAGTCTGTAAATACAAATTATTATCACTCATGTGGTCACCAGAGTTGGTCCAGTGTTTCAAAAAAATATTTTTTCTTCGGAAAAAATGCCAGTCCTAGAAACTTACATGTTTCATGGGAACATGAAAGTTAAAAAAAAACTTTTGTTGGGAAAATTTTCTCAGGTCCAGAATGGAATTTCTGGTCAAAACCACAGGGAGACAGGGAGACAGATCTATCTCATAATAACAAATACCACAGTGATCATCTTTCCTCATAAATCAGTCCTTTGAGGCTTCTAAATATTTTTCAGCCCAGTTTCCTACACCAGTGAAGAAACTTACATGATCACAGGACCTGTCTGTTTATCTCTCAGTCCTCCATTAAAAACATGGGAGCCATTGGCCAAATTCTGTATTTAGAGAGGTTACTCTGCACTATTTGGGAGTTTTGGATAAACCAAGAGCTGAGTAGAGACATGTAGCTACTCTGCCCACTGTGGGAAAGTCTTCAGCATGAGAACAGACATGAATCTTGATTTCCAGCTTGCGAAAGAGTCCAGCAGATGTGAGGTGGGGAATTGGAGATGCTCCAAAGACACTGAGGGGCCAGGTGATCACAGACAGAGAAGGAAGACTCTGAGATAATTGCAGTGGATGGGTGATGAGAAGAGGCACATGACCCATCCACAGGAAACTTGAAATCTCTATTAGTTTTTCCCAGAACCACCTGCACTATTTTTCTGTAGGTTGTCAGTGCTTTCTTGACAATGTTCTTTGCAGACCTGAGCAGCACAGAAAAGAAATCACAGAACTGTAAAAAAGATCTGCTACTTGTCTCTTTTTTGAGTTCAAAACTATTTGCTGCATCTTTCAGCGCTGCTTCTTTACAGGCATTCCTATCTGCCTGAGGCATTTTGCATTTTTCCCCCATGTAGTTTTGCTTGATTTTATATCATTGGTATTCAGGACTCTATCTCAGGTGCCCTGAAAATATTAGTTTCTGTTTTTCTGATTCCTTTCCTCTGAGAAGACTCTCAAGTCTGAATTTTGCATTGCTTGTGTTGCTTGTCAATTATTTCCCTTTTCTCTTTCTGTAGCTGCAAGAGTAGACTCACCGTGGATTATGAAGATACACTGGTCATGGGTGTGGCAGACAGGGGAATTAGGACATGAGAGATCAGACAAGTCTCACTGGAGAGAAAAAAATAAAAAGCTTTTGATTTACTGAAAATGAGGAAGCTTCTGTGGAAAAAAAATACCAGACAAGGCTATTGTAAGTGAGCAGGTGTATTGATGTGACTAAAATCCTTTTGACACCAATTTAGCCACAGTAGAAGATGATTTGATTCATCCTCTGAGTATTTACAGGTTATGAACAGATTTTGCTATAGGAGCTGAATTTCTCAGACCACCAGGTACATTTCTTTGTGGTCTGAACAAGCTTATTTAAAAATGTGATTGACAAGTATTGGCATCTTCACAGAAACCTAAATAAATATAAAATAGCTCTCGAGCCTACACCCAGCTGGTTCATCTGAAAATATTTTATGATTGGAACAGGCTTTTTTCTTGTAGTTCCTCAGCAATAGAGTGGGTGCAATATCCCTCTTAACAAAATTTATCAAAGATATGTGCAAACCCAAAATAACAAGAAGATAAAACCAGCATTGTTCATAATGAGTTATTTTATAGGGTGTTTCCCATCTTTAGCTTCAGTGTTCTGGTAATTTAACACATGCAATAATACCAGCTAGTAATTTTGGCTTTGAGTGGTGTTATTTTATGTCTTATGAGAAGTTAATTGCATCTTAGACACAGTCAAAAAGGAAAAAAAATCCCTGAGATATGGGACAGGTTTCTTTATATTGTTGCTTTCAATTCATGCAGCACCAGTCCGTGCTAGACCAAGCAGAACCAAAAATGAGGAGGGAAAAAAGTGGACACAGCAGGTGTAACAGAGAGCTCAGACCACAAAAGGGTGCTATCATTTTATAACATGAGCAAGCCTTCCATAGCGACCTGCAAAGAATGTGGCCTTTCAAATAGCTTCACTAGAATTAGTAGCCTTTCAGGAAATATTACTATTGTTCTGAATTCCACTTGAAAATTTAATTTGCCCCCTGTTATTTTCAGGCAAATTCCAGCAGAGCTTTATTCTATGAAATCTATGTAGGTGCATAAGAAACCTTGTCTTGATTAAGGAAATTCACCAGCCTTTGTAGGCAGGGTGATCTATTTATCATGTGTGTGCTTATCTGCTCCAGAGAGAGCCAGTGCAGATATAATTCACATGTAGGGGTGTGTGTTCTATACTGGAATCATACTCATTCTGTAACTATATTGTATGTCAGGAAATGTCTAATTAACTAGGAAGTATTGAACTGTTAACTAGCAAATATTGAAACATTAACTAGTAAGTATTGAGGTGTGAAAATTCACAGTTTGTTCTTAAAAACATGCACACTACTGCAGTACAGAAAAATAACCCATGACACGATGCAGCTTTCATACAAACAATATGCCAGAATAGCAATTCCTTACTGTATAGTAGCCAGACTTCAGTTCTGAATGCTCTTAATTTGAGGAGTGAAAATCAGGTAGTTCTGAACTCTGAGCTCTCCATGCGGGTACCAAAGACAAAAGCAGCCAGATGTGATACAAGCTGACTCAGTTGTCTTCCCATCATTATGCCAGGGAGGAGGCCTGTCTAGTTGGTTCAGTCAGTGCGACAATCAGGTGTGGTTGGCCTCTAGAGACCTTCTCAAGCTTATTTTAGCAAATCTAGCAAGTTATCAGCACTTATGAGGCTGCAGCAGCACCAGTGGAGTGCAGGAAGCTGGGGTAGCCAGAGCCCCCGTGAGTGCCCAGTGTCCCCACTCTGACAGTCAGGCATGTCCCTGTGAGCTGGATCTCAAAGCCAGGTGCTGTAATGGATCTAAATGTCTGGATTGCACAAGCCTTGTTAATTTGCAGTGCCTCCTGTTGCAAATGACATGGTCTTTTACAGATATTACCCAAGCTTAGAGGGAAAACCCCCTAGCTAGATTTGTAACCCATTAACCACCACTTCTTAAAAATATTTATTTAACCTTTTAATCTAGACTCTTTAAAAAATATGAAAAATATGAGGTGTGGGATAAAATTTGGGAAAGAAATTAATAAATTGACATATTTCTGCACTGAAGGATATCAATGTTAGTTAAATATGTCAATGAAAATTACAGTAACTGTTCAGCTCATCTGTGGTGGAATTCTGAAACTTGTTACTTTATAAGCACAAAACTGATTTTGGATTGGATTCTGCTGAGATCAGCTAAACATTTTTCATTGCAGCTAAAAATAAAGGTGAAAATAACTCTAATTTATTCTGCTTTGATACAGTATATACTGCACATTTCTTTAGAGAAATGCTCAGCAATACCACTTCATTCAAAGTCATGTGTAATAAGATCACTGGATTTGTATTTTTGTGTCATGCTAACTTTACTTTTTGCTTTGAAACAATCTTCAAAAAGGAAATGCAGGAGCCTCTTCCACCCAGCTGTACAATGCTTCAAGCTATGATTGGCTGCTGGCTGTCAAATTGTGTTATTTCACACTGCCATGTCTGAAAAGATGTAACAGAATATGGCAGAACACAAGACACATCAGAAATTCAGGAGATGAAATACAAATTTTGGGAAAAAAAAATTAAAAATTACAGGTTCTTTGTAAAATCCAGCTAAGTAGCAAATATGTGACCAAGTACCTGACAGCCAATTTGGAAAGGAACTTATACCACTTCCTTCCCCCTCTCTACAATTAGAGGGTGAGAGGGGTCTGTCAGCAGGGAAAGAAAAATGTGAAACTAAGAGCAAGAAAGACCATGAGAGCTGCCTATACGGCTTCCACTTTGGTTTGCATTTTGGTTTTATTTTCTTTTTACTCCTCTGGGTAGATAAATTAATAGTTCATGGCATTTTCTATTTTTTTTCTGTGGAAAATGTGGGTTCAGAAAGACCAGACATTTTATGACTTCTAATCAATTCCAACAAATTGTTCATTAACAGAAAAGAACTGGAAAACACTCTAGAAGTTGAAAGATTTCTGGTTTCCCATTTGAAATGCCTTTAAGCTTTGAAATGGGTTTCAAATGTATTTTTTAAATGTCAAAAAGTAAAATGCCTTAGGAATCAAAATAATTCAAGTGAAACAAAGCATTTTTTTACTCAAAATATTTTCAATTTTTTCTGTCTGAATAAAAATCAAAATAATTTAAATTGCCTTGACTGACAATATTTGCCTTCCATGTTTTCTGAACTGCCAAGATAAAACAAAATTTATTACTATCACTGCAATGTACTAAAATATGCATAAATCTATCTAGCTTTATGTTGGATGTCAGTCAGAAAAAGCAGGTGGAAATTCAAACTCAATCTCTACATGGGAAAAAAATTGAGGTTGAGGTTAATCAATAATATTTTATAGTGTACATTAACTTTAGGAAGTATGACCTGGAAAACAGCTTTTTCTCAACAGAGCTTGCCAGAATTGTTTATAGTGATGCTAAAAAAAGAACAACTGGGAGATTCCTATGACTTGACCAGAATTTAAATGAAATCACAGTAAGATAAAAAGCATCAGATATACATATATGTGTTTTAATGACACTCTAATTTCAGCTCTTGCAGTAAAGTTTTGCTGCATCACAAGCAAAGGGAACATTTCCAGATACCTGGGATGCCCTGCTCTGTCTGTCCTGTAATGAGGTCATTACTCACTCGTCACTCCAATAGTACTGCTATAACTCCAGTAAAGCTTGGAATAATCAGGGTAGATAAAAACAAAAGGTAATTTTTAGTATCTTAAATTATAGACATAGAAGATTTTTACATGTTTAGCAATGGGTTAATCTCCTACCTAAAGTGGCCTGCATTAACCTGGCAAAATTTTGAGGAACCTTTAATAGTGGAACTGCCTGTTTCCAGTCTCTGGTATTTGTGTGTCTGGTCAATTTTCATTCTGATATATATGGATATGTATGGTGTGCACACATACAGCCCACCCAACTAATAACTTTGATGGTAAAGAGTTAATGTAACAGCTCGGCTTTTAAGATCTGCTAACCACTGACTTTGGGACCTGTGCTAGCCTTAGAACACATCTTCCTTTTGCAGAGCAGTGTAAGACAGAAATCTCCTGCTAGACTGGAAATCAGGACAGGGTGGTGGATGAGAACACGAGTCCTGCTTCTCCAGGGCAGAGACACACACAGCTCTAATGGGACCGACCCCCTTCCAGTGGGACCAGGCTGTGCCTGGTGGCTGGGGCTGGTTCAAGGATCTCTGAGTATCACTCCAGTGCCTTTGCACCTGCTCAGTGTAAGACACCTTCTGCTCTTGTGTCTGAGCTGCCTCTTCCTGTAGGCTCTGCTCCTGAACCTAAAGGAGGCCCTTGTTGCTGCAGAGACAAGCAGTTGATGCCAATCCAAAATGCTTCATGTAGGACACACGAGCCCATTGTCAAAGGTAGCTGGGCTATACCAGCACTGTTCCCTGTTTCAGTTACTAAAGTCTCCCTCTCCATAACCTACTTTAACTCAGCTGTAGCACAGAGCGTTGGGACAAGGCAAAACAATGGCCAAGGCCTTTAAACATTTTGCTGGAACAGAACCAGGGTCCAGCTCTCACAGACATCCTTTGGCATTGACCAACTTACTAACATGGGCATAGACATGGAATTCAACTTGCTACAGCCTTGCCGCACTGATACATCTGATCTGACATCTGCAGTGGCCATTTGCTCAGGATCTCTGAGCACAGGGCAGCTTCACTGGAGCTGTTGAGCTTCTCCAACAAGCCTGCCAATTGACTGGAATTCCTAGACTAACAGCCAAAAAAGCAGCAGGACAGTAGATGATGTATAAAAGTTTGCAGCCAAATATGGTAGAGTTGGCACCTGTGACTTTGGCTCAGCACTGCAGTTCCCACTGTGAAGATCAGTGATTATTGCTTTAATAAGCAGTTCTTAAGTGTGGTATCTGATATCTGTTGTTGCAAGAGAAGGAGTGCCAAAGGCACAAAAGATGGGGAAGTTTTTCAAAAAACATAATCCTTGAGGCTCACCATTCAACTTACCTTGGATTTCATTATTCTTGAAAAAAATTCTTTGAGTTATTTCACACCAAAAAAAACCCGTACACACAAAGAGATTTCTCAGTGGGTTGCTTATTAGCTGAGATTTTGCAACTTGCCAAGAGTGCCCAGATTTCTGAGACCCATTTTAGAAGAATCAAAACTGCAGAAGGTCTCCAGAAGTTGATACTAACTTGTTCGCAGTAGCACAACACTTCCAAAGAAAGACATCACCATAATGTTAGTTCATAACTCACTGATGCCAGCAGGGCTCTGTAAAGATTCTTGTTCAAAAGCTTCAATAAAGGCCTGTGTGGATGCATGTTTATGTAAATGCATTATGTGTAGGTCGGTTCTGTTGAGCATATTTGTAGTTTCTCTAAGTTATGTTAACATTAAAATATAAAGTGAAGGCAAGGTGATGCTCAGCAACTGGTTAATGCGTTTAACTTTAGAATGGAAACAACTGTTCAGTCTGAGACTGGGAAATAATTAATCCAGATGTAAAGAAAGAATCTTTGTCTTTGAATCTGTGTGCTGTATTTTTGAATAAGTGTACATTAATGAACTATTTTATGTATTACTGATAGTATCATAATTGGCCACATATTTTTCAGTTATTATAGCTACAATTAGAAACATCAAGCTTGGAGAAAAAGATAAAAGATCTGTGTTCTAAAAATCTCTGTCCTTAAAAACCAGAGGTTAGATTTCTTAAGATTACTCCAAATAATGCCTCTTTCTGTAGCACAGAGGATCACCTTCTGTAGTCAAGTGAAATCTCGGAGCAACGTGGCTTATAGCATATGTAGCTATTAATCCCTGGACCTATGCAAAAGTTTCAGTAGAGTGTTTCCACTACTAAAAGGAGAGCAGCAGCTTACAAAGGTGGGTCTGTCTCCAGCTTACCAGCAGATGGAGTTGGAACCAGAGTCTTGATATGCATCACCATTAACATGAATAAAGTTCTTTTCTGGGTTAGCAGCACATAGCTGGTGTACTAGTGACACCTCCATTTATAATATAACAAGTGTGCAAGATATAACTGGAAAGAGATTTTTATTCAAATCCAAGTGAAAAACACACTTGAGAACTCTGGAATCTGTGCTGCAATGTCTAATGCAATTTGATAAAGGTAAGAAAAAGGACAAACATGGCTTTTTCCATTCACAAGCATCTGACTTGTAAGTCTTTAAACTATTTCCAGAAAAATTAAGGTTATGAATGACAAAAAAAGCACTGTGCCAAAGAATACATTGTTACAGATCCTCTTCACATACAGCTAATTATTATAGGAAATTTCTCTATGACTTATCTGCATTAATAAATGAAATGACAAAAATGTTAATTAGAGAATCTGAGATTGAAAACTTTTAGGAACTATTTAATGAAATCAAGAAGTTAAGAAGAGATAAAAAAACATTACCTTTCCCCTTCTTCTTGCTCAGTTGACGTAGGAATAGATGCTTCTCACCTAAAATAATAATGGAAAAAAGATGCTAATTGCTTCCACTTCCATGAGACATATGAAAAAAGACTCACCCTCTGACTATTGTATTTTGGTATGAGGACATTCCACGAGTCTTTACATTGGAAGAAGCTGTTCTGATTGCAGACCACAAACCTCTCGTTAAAATTCTTGGAGCAGAAACTGATTATCTAGCTGATACGTTGCAGAAGTGGACATTAAGAAAAAGTTCTTATCATTATGATATCATAGCTAAGCTATCTGAAAAACAAAGCAAAGCTGTACTTTTCCTGTTGACTGTTAGAGATGAAAAGGTTACTGCAAAGAATCCTTCCATGTACTCCTCCTGCCCTCCTCCCCCTTTGGGAAAGTGAGACAAAGTACTTTGAAATGAGTCCTTCAGCAGAAGTTGTTGCTGCCTTGCAGCTTGTGTAGCCTTTAAAACCTGGACAAAATAGGTGAAAAGTGTTGCTGTCTGGACTGGCAATATTTTACATTCACGCTGTACAGGTGCAAACGGCTAAAAAATGCTGGACAGTGAAGGAGCAAGAACATGGAGTTCAGAAAGATTTGGGAATTTGACTACAAATCAGGCAGCCATCCTGCTCACCAGCAGCCCCCAGATGAACTCTGTCAGTCACTGCAGCACTGCCTCCCTCCAGATGTTCTGGTAAACTGGGAGGAGCAGAGTCAGGGACAAACACAAGATAGTTAATTATCAGTGGCCTACCTGGCTACCTATTTTGATGTCAGAAAGACTGGAACTTCTGCTGTGAAGGCAAGAAGTCTTTAATTTGGGAACTAGAAAGCTTAACCACAAACAGAAAGGAAAATTGTGTGATCACCTGAAAGTTTTCTTTATTGCCCTCTTCCCAGACGCTTTACCTGACCAAGGAGGATGCACCCAGGAACAGATGGTCACTAGGAGGAACAATGACCTCTAATAATTTTAAAATAAAATGCCTCTTCATTCTCACTTTCTACCTCTAAGCTGGTATTTTACTTTGTGGATAAAACCTGGAATGAAAGATCAGTTTGTCCTACGTGATCAAACATCACCAATGCTCATGCACTCCTACAACAAATGCTCTGGCCACTGAAGCCTTCTGAGCTGCTCTTTGACCCTGGCAACGCTCAGCAGGGCTTCTTCCAGTTTGCCAAGCACCCAGCTTCTTGCCCTAAGGGACAAGAATACAGCTGACTCTGCTCAAAGGTATTTCACAAACTAGATACCACTCAAGTTGATTTACCTGCAGTGTTTAATCTAGGAGGAACCATGTGGCTATAAGTATGATGCTGTATATATAATGCATGTATATATATATATACACATTTTATATGGAAAACATACATATAAACTATTGTGTACACATACCGGTACCATAAGCAGCACCAGCACACTGGCATCTGCAGTGGCATTCAAAAAGCTGCTCTGTGAATTTATTAGGGTACTTCCTGGCATACTTATAGCCCAGGTCAACTAGCACTCTCATAAATTTCTGGGCACAATCAGGAAGTTAGCAAAAGCCAGGAAACATTCCCAAAAGGCTGTTTGTATCTGAACCCTCTGTTCAATAGGAAGACAGAGCCAGGCTTCCAGCCCCTGCCTGCACTGCTGCATTTATAAGCTGAGGTCTAAACTCAGACCTCACCTGCAAGACAAGAATCTAGAACAAAAGGTACAGACCAAAATCTTTCTTGAAAGAGACAGAGAGGAATAACTTTCGTTCTGCTCAATTGTTAAATGGCAGAAGCTCTAAATCAGGGTAGGGGAAATGATCCTTGGAGGGTGGGTATCTTCACTCATCAGCAGTCAACTGTAGGGAATCCCTGCTCACGCATGGTCCCTCTTAGCAAAGGTGTGAGATCCTATATGCAAAGGGGCCTAAATTCAATCATGCCCACTGTAGATTTGCACAGCATCTGATTTTTTTACATCACTTCTCAGTGGAGAGAAGGATTTGAATCTGTCACATCATGATGTTCCTATATGCTGCAGGAAGGTGAGTACCCTACATATATCCCACTTCAAGAGCAAAAAACCTTTTTAACTTATCACTAAAACCAGAGAGAGCACTATTTCACCAAAGACAACTAAATTACAGATCGTGAAGGAAGGGATTTAGGTTACTAATTTTAGGAAGTGCAAGTGTTCAGCATTTGGCAAGCAAAGGCAGCTCAGAAATTGGAGTCCTCACCCCTGAGCATCACTCTGCAGCATCCCTGGGCACCTCCTCCAGGCTCTGGAACCCATTCAAGATCCCAGGTTCCTTCAGGTGCCTTAAGAGCAGCAGGATAGTGACAATCTTCTGCAGTTCTTAGGCAAAGGCTTATCTCAGATCCAGGCTTTCTGCAAATATCTCCTAAGCTCACTTGGATACTCCGCAGCTCCACATATTTCCATAACACATGCTTTAAAAAGTGAAGGTCCTTTTTCTTTTCTCATTTATGTGCATGTAAATTTGGTGCAACTTCTCTGAAACCAGTGTCTGAAACTGGAAAAGCAAAACAAACCATAGGAAAAATCAGGCTCTGCATCTCTTAGTTTCAGTTCTTGTATGTGACAAATGATTCTGGGGCCGTATTTTACAAGCATCTAAGTTGAAACAGCTTTGCAAACCAGAGTACTTAATGCTGTCTAACAATCAGTCTTCTGCAGACACCCAAAAGTGAAGTCTCAGTATTGCAAGTCACTCTTAAAAATCTTGGCCATTTTTTCAAAGGATGTGTCAGGGTCTCAAACAGATGCAAAAGCAATGACCACTCAAA
This sequence comes from Acrocephalus scirpaceus scirpaceus, assembly GCA_910950805.1. Lineage (NCBI taxonomy): Eukaryota > Metazoa > Chordata > Aves > Passeriformes > Sylviidae > Acrocephalus > Acrocephalus scirpaceus. Next base: position 106,024,636 of record OU383775.1, on the reverse strand, counting down.
TAGTTTAGTGTTTACAGGTTCATCAATCAAAAAGAAACACTTTGATCACCTGACATGATTCAAACAACATACTTGATATCTGATACCGGACCGAGATCATACAGATTAATAAACTTTTGGCTCCTGCAAATTTCTTTTAAAAAATATAAAAGAGGATCAGTTATGGAGAAGTTGATTAATATGCACTCTGTTCAAACAGTCTTGAACATCTGTGTATTAAATTCATTTATTAAATTATACCAATCTGTATTTTAATGAGTAAAAGATACTTATTCTGCCATCCATCAAAATAAACTCAGGAAATACTTAACATTATAATCATTTTTCTTGTTTGAACATGAGTTATGAAATATGAATCCCACACTAAGAATGCTGTACTTGCCATTATGATCAAATATGTTTTTACAGGTGCACCAAATATTCTGTTTTCATTTCATTCTCAAACTGTTGAAAATATAAACCATGTTTTATATTTCTTTGGTAGGTAATATTGCCTTTTTCCCCCCACATGGCACCCATTATTAGTGAGTTATTACCATGCCTTTTTTCAAACACACACTACATATCCTAAAGTTGCTTAGTAATGAAAATACAAATTTATGTAACATCTAGTATCAAATAACATTTAGGGCACAGTTTGGCACTGAAAGGTTTGGGGCATTAATAACTTTCAAGTGCGTGTTAATATTGCCAGATAAGGTGTATACAATCTGTTGGGTCAAGTTCAGCCTTTTACCACTTTACTTTTTTGGCCCAAGGAAAGTTAATTTTCAGGTACAGCAGGGTTTGATACATGCATGCACAGAACTTTTGTTTTTTATTGGTCAAATAGTTGTGATTTTGATTTCCATTCTCTTGGTCTCCTTTTATTAGGAAAAAAAAAAGGAAGAGGAAAAAATCCTGGCAGATGGACAGCAAGCACAGCTGGGACAGCAGGTGAGCTAAATCATAGAGTTCTTCCCAATATCAATTTGACACTATATCAAATACTAAGTATAGTCATTTTAAAAATTCCTTCCTTCTATTTGTACAGAGTGGATATTCTCAAAGAAAACAATATTTGGGAAAGCACTGCAAGAAAAAGCAAGAGATGACTGCAAGGCACAAAGCTGCTCAGCTGGAATTGAATCCACACGCCTCTGGGCACTTCCGTGGAGCTACAATCCAACACGGAGGTTTGGCACCAGGGCTGTAATAAACAGGTAAAACTCACCAAATCAGTTACTGAGTCTAAAATGCTACTTTCAGTGAAGAAGTGGGAACTTCTCCATGGATTTCAGCGGGACTAGGTACAAACCACGAAAGAACACATCAGCAACAGAGCCAGCACACTAGAAAAAAAGCAGTCACACTCTGGAAAGCCCTTGTAACCACACATTAATCTGTTTATTTTGTAAAACATATCAAGAGACTAGAAATAATTTGGCATTTTTTTGGCAAAGGGGGAAACCCCTTCAAGGAAACCATCACCTCATACAGGTGCTACCACATGAGAAGTTACCACCATGCCAAAAGTACAGCTGGGGCAATGTTAACCCTTTTCACAGGTATGTGGAAACCGCTGCTACAAGGAAGTTCTGTGGTGAGTGACAAGGAGTAGTAACTCTGTCATAGCTGATTACGTCCAAACATGGCACTAAGAGTGGGAAAATTTACCACTTCTAACTTTAAAGCAGTATTCAAAAGCCTAATTTTCTTAAAAGACATCTCATCATTTTCACTGCATTTATGATTTTTACTGTCTAATTAGTCCATCCCATATACAACATTCTAAGTAATTTCTTGTTGAGGAACGCACTGGTTTTGTCCTGTACCAACAGTATATGTATATCCAGAAAGAAAAGAAAAGCCAATGGTCTGAACTCTCTAAATATACAGGCCAAATAACTAATGCATTGTTTTTTTAACTACTGTTTTTCTACTCTTCCTTGAAAAGGCATTCAGTCGTAACTGAAAGGCTTACAATGATGAAAAGAAGCTATCATATCCTGACCTGTGTTATTACAAATATTATTTGTGGACATTGAAGAATTTTTCACTTTATTTTTAAACACAATTAATCTAGAATTGTACTCTGAATTCTGGATTCCACTAAGAACACTTGTGCACCAGACTTCAAAGATAAGAAAAAACAGTAAAACATATCTGACAGGAACATAACCATCACTTGGTCTACCAGAAGCATCTGAAAATCAAGCAAGTTCCTATCTATTCCACATCTACTAAAAAAAAAAAAAAGAGCAGACAAATCCCTCCAGCTGACAAAGCCTAAATCCTTTTTTGACTATTCTGTACTATAAAAACTAAAATATGGACATATCTACATGTGTAAAAAAAACCACACACTGCAGATTTTTAACAAGAGAAGCATTTTTCCTGACTTATTATTTTTATTTTTTGAAAAACACCTTCCTGGATTGCATTCTATCAACAGGTTGGAAATATTTAAAATGTCACATTTATTGTCTAGTTGGGATGATCTACACAGATTCATCATTGAATGCAAATATATAATTAATTACATTTTCTGTCTATTTTACCACTTCTAGTCAATTCATCAAGAGGAAAAACTTTGAGTTGGTGGAATTATTTCTGCATCCCATCTGGCCCACATGATTCTAGGAGGAATCCCTATCAATACAGAAATCACCTTTATCTGAGACAAACAGAGCTTTAACAGTCATGATTCTTACAAACTCCCCAACAATAAACATATAAAAAAATAAATATGCATTAAGTGGCAACCCAAAACTAATATAGGTTAGGCATGCATCAGAGACAACACTTAATGAAATGCTGAGCAAAGCTTGTCAGGAATATTGAGGATGTTTTAAGTTAGTTACTCGAATCATTGAATTCTTTCAGAGATTGTCTTTCACTTGTAGATCTCTCATCGATCACCTTCAGTTTTGAGCCTCTTTTTCCAGCCTGCCACACATCTGAAATTTTGTCAATTATTTTATTACAAAGCACAAATTCACACTCTTGTATAAACTTGGAAAAGACCAAATAGTTTGGTAATTTCTCCTCCTTGGCCTCCACCTTGATTTATAAACCAACCAGCATAAACTAACGTAACTTTTCAGGCTAAACCAGTAAAAGAGTCAGTGAACTGCTCCTGGACTATTTCTTACCTGACCAAAATCTGGAAGTTAAATTCTCTACCTTTACTAAAGAGGTTGATCAACCTTCTGCCATTGTAAGGAAACTCAAATAGTTTCCATGCGTGTGTGGCTATCCTGCTCATATGAAAATTGGCAGAAAGTGTTTTCTTTCTTTTACTCATTAGAAGGCCAAATGGCTGGAAAAGGTTTTTCATTAGAAGAATATGTTAATTTAACTAATTTTTAAGAGAAATTAGAGAAGGAAATAGCTGTATATTTATCAGTGTTCCACAGAAGAAGGAACTTCAATATCTACAGGCAGAGGAATAACACCAGGGTCTAGCTCCTAGTCCCAAACATTCTGATCCACCCAAGGATGATGATAACAGCATTCATAATTAAAACTGTTTTTCCACTGGTAAGCCTCTTCCTTTGCACCTTATAGATTATTATAGGTACCTATGAAATATTTTTGTATCTAGTGGTCAGGAGGAAAATAAAAGTTTTGAGTAGAGAGAAAACACAAGCTAAAAGACCCTTAAGTGAATAGTCTACCACCAAACTATTATTGGGGGTTGAACCTTCTGAATCTTCTGAATCTTCTGATTCTTTTTCTTTCAAAGAGAATTTAACTTCCCTGAGTCCTAAAAAATCCTTCACCAGATTTCCATCTGAGGTATTTGGAGAGCAATATATTACTCAAGCTTTCCAATCATTATATTAAATAATAAGTTTTTCAGATTCTCTGAATGCATATAATTAACCCAAGGGTGTAGAAAATAAAATGCTAACAGATAAAAGATTACTTAACGTGGAAAAAACCCAAATCTCAGAACAAATAACAGACCAGAGCAGAGACACTCAGTTCAAGTTGAAGAAGATACCTAGCAAGAACTAATGCTGGAAAAACTTTGGTGTAAGAAGCAAGTGCAAATTCAGCACAAGTTTACAAAGTTATATGGCTTTTATGGAGGCAAATATATCTCTGAACTACATATACAGGAAAAGGAATGGGTTTTTTTCTTATATCTTCTGGGCTATGCCTTGGCCCTTTCTACTTAAGTGCTTGATATTGGTAAACTGGAATGAATACACAGGAATGTACACAAATTGTCCAAAGTTTTATAGCAGTTGATTTAAATGAATATGCGAACCTCAGAAGGTTAAATGCAATCAAAGAACATAAAAACATACATATATTATATAAGTCCAAAACACAGACCTGTTTAATGATTCTAGCTGGGTAAGTTTCAACTTCTTTTGTCAACATTGGGAGACATCAATGCCTTACCATAAAAAAACTTGGTTCACATGTTCAATTTCTGTATGCGTGTAGGTGTAGAGCTCCCAGACAGCAGTAAAGGTGCTGCACATCTGTGAATCAGCTGAGCTGCACATGCATTACTTCCACATATCTGAATCAAAGATCCCTGGTGGTTTTGGAACCAGCACACTTACTGTATGTATATTACCCAGCATAAGTTTGCCCAGAAGTCTCTGGGATTCCTTTAGCTGGCTGTCAGGCATGATGCCCAAGATGTCTTCTGGTATTAATAATTGGACAGATGACTCATGGTTGCCTTTCTCTTCCACAAAGCAACTTTAGGGGACACATGCTTTGAAGTAACCTCAACTACTTCCTAATCACCATCTTTCTTCAAGAAAGACCTCCCAACTGTAATGGCAAGGAACATTGCTATTGCTGCAGTAGATCAATGGAAATCTTTATTTTTGCTTGTAATGTCTATCAAATTTATATCTCCCTCTCAGAAGCCATATCTTGTAAAATCTGTCTGCTAATGAGACTATTGTTTATTTCCTGTGTGCTGTCTTTTTTATGTACCACACTGAGAAAAGCAATTGACCAAGAGCAGACACAGCAAAAATAATGCAACTGCTGAGAAGATAACCATAATTAAAAGCTATTATTTACCAATTTACCATGAAAAATATTCTAAGTGAAATATAAACTGAAATTTTCTCTTGGAGATAGCTGAAAATAGTCCCTTAAGACAAAGGAGTAAGAGATTGTTTATAAGAGTTGGTTCTCAGCAGAGGTTTTGGGAAGGAAATAAGCATTCTTCACCAGTTGCACAGTATATTGCCTTAGGCAGAGTACATTGATACTAAAACAGTTTGTCTTATTATTCATCTCTGTTCATTTCTGCAGTTGGTTTTGGTGTTGAAATGAAAATAAATTAATAACAGAGTATCTAAACAAATGTTTTGTCTAATGGAGATCTTATAAATGACATGCCAGTTACATAAAATGTCAGATTCTCTTCTGTTGCTGTGTTTTGCATCAAAACAAAGTATGTGATTTATGAGAAAAACAATTAAATACAACCAAAAGTGCATGGAAAGACTCTCTCTAAATTCCACAGAGCTTCAAAATGGATTTTTTAAAAGAAGAAATAAAATTTACAGACAAAAAACTTTTAACCTCAGAAGGCCCATGGGAATATTAAGAAACTACACTACTCTGAAAAGAAAGACCAAGTGGAAGCTCCACAAAGCACTTATAGGAGGAGATGGCAAAGCAACAAAACCTAAAATAAGGCATGTAGAACAGATTTAGATTAGATTACACTAATGTAATCCATTAATATTTGGTACACAAGACTAGAGTTACCACAAACATACAATTATAGATATGAAAAGTTTTGAAGTGGCCAGTGTTTCTACCTCCTAAAATGCATGTTTTTTATGGTGTCTACAGAAGGAAAGAGAGACAACCCCAAAGAATGAATTAAGGTACCTAAGTGAATTTTCTGCCCTAGATTCTTCAGCAGAGTCTATAGAAGTACTTGCAGGAGCATGGAGTTGCAATGCCTAATCCAGTATATCTCTCCTCCTGCTACAGCTACAAGTGTAAGCACACACAGCTTTTCATATATTGGCCATATATTGGCCTCAACCTTTTGTGGACTGCTTTTCTCTTCAAATCGTCATCATCTGAGGTAGAATGGTACAATTCCCTGTCCTATTTCTTGTTGATTGCTCTTCCCAGGTCTTAATTTCTGACTGGTCACTGACTGATCTTACCCACCACTGAGTACAAGTTTTACTGATACTCCCAGAATCCTACTCCACTGTGACTACCCATGGTGCAATTTATCCACTAATTAATCACTGCTTCAGAGGATATTTTTAATTTTTGCACTCTTTTGGGGACTCATGCTTGCCCAGACACCTGAGTATATTGCACATGGTGTGTGTTACAAAAATATCACAAAACTTGGTGCCTATAGTTAGCTGGCCTGAATTCCTGCTGTGTGAACATGAAAGAAATAATCCTGTTGGACAAAACTGTAATTGTACCTACAGATGCATTTGGTTTGTGCCACTCAAGACAAAGCATACATTTCATTCTGATAAACTCCTCTCAGGTTCTTTAAAGGAAGAGGACAAGAAGGCCACTGGACCAAACCAGAAAAATATTCCAGACCAAGTCAATAAATGAGATCAAGAAGCTGGATGCTGATAACACTTTTGGGGATGAATTAAAGACTGCCGATCAATCCTTTTGTTTAGGCACATCTCCTAGGTTCAAATGTGACCCCATTTCACACATCTGTAGCCAGGCCCTGACTGGCCTCAGGCTGCCACCTTTGCTTCCTGCCCATGGTCACTGCAGGCCCTGCTCAGGCTGGAGCCTTCACCTCCTCCATGAGCCATATCATAGGTGTACCTGCCTCCACTGCTGGCCACTGACCCTGTTGATTTGGACACAGACCTGTGGACCCAGTTACTGGCTTAACCTTGGACCAGCACGGGGATCACTGGACTGTCTCCAATTCTAGTCACCATTACCAAAGCTGACCCTGATCCTGACTCATGCTCTGTCTTTACCCTGGCCTCCCCTGTCACCATGGACCAGCATGGTGATCTGGAGTCCTGGCCAATCCCAGCTCCCATCCCTAGGTCTGCCTTACTCCTTAGCTTGAAGGCAGTGGGATGAGGCTGGCAAGGCCCCTGCCCTGCTGGCCATGGCTCCCAGCTTCCCAGCCCTTAGGGAGCAGCTGACCCTCACTTGCATTCCCATACCTGGCCTTGAAAGAATGATCCCATCTTGTTATGTTTTATCTTCTTTTGCCGGGGTTGGAATTAAATGCGCCAGATGGTATTTCTTGCTTGGACTCAGCTCGGATTCTTATGTATATTACAGTCTCACTAACTGTGAGTTCTATAACACTTTTAGCTAACAAATTAAAAATGGAGCCGTATCTCTCTCTCTACAAGGCCTTTTAAGGATAAACTGTCCAATTAAGAAATGACACCTAAATAATTTTTACTTTTAACCCAATAACCAATCACCTGTGGCCTGCAATGTGGACTTTTCTATCCAATTACAAAATACCACCTAGACCCATGAAGAAGAAGTTGAAAAAGAAGGACTAGCCTCCACCCTAAAACCTCCATCTTGCTTTATATATATTGCTATATTCTAAAACTTCAAATTTGAAGTTTTCCATCATGTGATATTACACACTTCTATTCAAACTACACACCCATAATTCCAGTTCTTTCATTCAGTTTTGGAAGCCTTCTCCACAGCCTCAGGTCAAGTGCAGTATTTTCTTGGGGGTCAGTGCCGGTCAGCACAGAAAGCCTAAAATTCTCAGTGACCAGGGTTCCAACACCATCTTCCCCACATAAATTCCTGAGTTCCTCTGGGAACATCCAGTCAAGGTGTTAAAAGCAAGCTGCCCTTTGTACAATTGGTCAATGGAGCTGTATCAGTCTCCCCCACACCCTACGCCCTGCTTGCCATACACTGAATTGCCTTCTGCAGGAAAAATCTATCCCTGTGTTACAATCAAGGATGCCTCATCCTCTATATTTCAAGATAACTCCTCTCAAGCAGATGGCTCAAAATTTTCCAAGTCCGCCTTGGAGCTAAGTCAATGTACAAGCAGGAATGCAAAATTTCCAAGATCAGAAGGACGGAGGAGGGAGTGAGCAGTAATCCCCTTGGAAGGCGCACATGTGGGGTACCAGACCCAGTACCCCAGAACAAGGAGTATAAATGGATAAAACAAATGGAAGTGGTCCACAGGTCATCTGTGCTCCCTCTTCCACTTATACTCTAATAAGATGAAGATGATGAAGACTGCTTTTGCCTTTTTTATTTTTTTTCCAAGACATCTGCCCTCATAACCACATGGCCAACCAGTTACAAATTACTTCAACCCTAAGAGGTGAGCTGCCTAAGAAATATAAAATTCTGAAGGACATTCGAGTAACTTAAGAAGCGTCTGAGTACCTCTGTTCTGGGAAAGGTTGACATGCTTGTTTTAAGACAGGTGCTGTTTAGAAACTGCAGAGATGAACTATAATTAATTCATAGGAAACGTGTTAATGTAATAAACTGAACAACTGGAAAAACAAGTACAAGAAATGTCTTCCACATTCCAAATAACACTTTAAACTTTTAAACATTTTAAACTTAAACACTTTAAACGTATTTGCATTCAAAGATACGTGACAAAAATTGTATCACACAAATATAAGATAACGGCCCTCCACACACCTTTAGAGTCACCTGAAACTAACTGTTCCTCAAAGGAAAAAGAATCTGAAGGTTATGTACAAAGGATATGTATTATAAACAAATACATTACCAGCTGTTTTAAAATTTTGTCAAATCAAACAAGAATTATACCAAAATAAATTTGGGTAAATTGCTGGCAGTTATACCTTCCAGTGAGTTAAACTGAAAGAAAACAAAATTTTAAAAGCCAAATATAGAATAATTTTTCATCACAAAGTCAAAATATGGATTTGTTTAGCTGGGGAAATTGAGTCATATTGTACTATAATCACTCAATAATGATATCTATGAGGTTTCTAGAAACGTGATGGTTTTCTTCTTAAGTAATTTCCAAGAACACTCATTTATTCTAGAATCATATTTACTAGAGGGCTTTAACTAAAATTTTACTGAGCAGATACAAAATACTGAATACCAAATAACTATGCTATGTATACACCAATAACTAGACCTTAGAATAACTGTAGGATTTTTCGTGTACTGGGAAAAAATCACGGTTGTGTATGAATTTAAACTGATTAATTTAAATTAATTTAAACTGATCTAAGCAGTTTAAATTTCTAATGTTCAGTCATAATACTTTCCTTTGATTGAAATATTTATGAGATTATTCATAGTCCCATAAATTGTAAGCACAGTAAAGACCTCCTCACAAACTGAATGAAAATCTGAACGGAAAAGGTCAGATTTCAAGTTCCATTTTACTTCAGAATTCTATGGAATTCATATAAATACATTGTTGAGCCCTATTATTTTAAGTAATTTGATTTACTAAATGATGTGATATGAACTAAAAAAAAAAAATTTGCTTCATAGTGCTTTTATTTAATTTTAAATTCTGCTTTGAATTCACAGAGTTTCAAGTTTCTTTAGTTGCAGAGCAAGTAAAAATTCAATAAATTCATAAGAAACAAATTATGGACAATTACCTAATTAAAATTCCTGAAGCAGTATGGATGTTGTTTACTGTACTTACCCTAATATTTGCCCATTGCACACATGTACACTAATCATCTTTTATTTGATTTTGTAGTTCCTCTGTTTTTAAGGGCTATATATTAAGGAAATAATGGTTTTAGGCTTATTTACATAATCAAAACATCCTATATTCCCATGATTTGTGCATTTCTTTTCCCTACTTTGATAAGGATTTTAAAATTACAGGCCTGCACATGGCATGGTGATTGGCAAAGAGTGCAGTATGAAGGACTGTGTTGCTTAGAACTGAGATTACCGTTTGTTTCAAAATGTTCCAGAGAATGATTGCCCACTGAGATAATGCAAGTTAAGTAAACATCAAACAGAGTTTAACAACAAAGTTGTATAGTGTATTTAAGGGAAATTGAATGTATTTAACACAGTGCCCTCTGTTGCAGAGTGCAATACTAGACACTTTAAAAAGCTTTCCTACCTATTTTTCTAATAGTACCATAAAAAATCAGTTACAATTCATCATTCCAAAGAGTCAACCCTAGAACTTTATAAAAGCACAAGTAATTAAAAGGAAAGGATATGTTATAGAAATAATAAAATTCCAGTATAAAGGTCGAGCTATGTGAAGCATAAAGCTTTTATTAAAGAACCCCTAGTTCTGACCTAGAGACCCTCAAAATCATTATGATCATCCCTACCTCTGTTAAAATTAAATGGTTAGGTCAAGAAACATATTTTATTATCTTCAGCCTAACCTTTACTGAGAAAGAACTCTTGAAAAATCAGATTAGAGCAGTATCATGGGGATATTTGTACAGAATATCAGTATTTATGAATAGCAACTGCACCTAGCCTATCTTTTACTTAATTTTACTCGTCCTTGTGCCTTTGGCTCTGTACATTTAAGAACAATTTGGGGCAATATTTAGTTTAGTCTTAGTCTAAAATTAATGAAAAAAATCTCTGGAGTAACATTTTATATACTGTTAGAGCATATAGCAGTCCAAACTTTGTCACACAAAATATTAAAAAATCTTGTAAAAATCACAATAAGTGCACCAAAGAGCACCTGTCTTAGACAGCAGATGATAAGTTAATGAGTCTAAAAGACATTAAATAATAATGAGACAAATACGGGCAGCAATTGCTTGGTGATCATTCATAACTGATCTGCAAAACAGCACGTGACAAAATTAAAAAGGGATACAAATGTATATTTGAAAAGAACAAAAATGAAACAGTTCTCTGAGTACAAAGGACAACACACTGACAGCACACTGTGATATATTATACATGATTTTACTGCCTTCCAATGTCAGCTCTTGTGCAAAGTATGTTCCGACATTTTTCTTAGCTATTATTTTAACTTTGCTTGTTTCACAGTAGAAGGCAAGGTGAAAATATTTGCATTATAGGCTATAAAAAATTAGACACTTGTTACAGGAAGGTGTCATTCAAATATGGAAGATGCTGAATGAGATGGAAGCAAGTGGATAAGTGAAGAACTGTGAATTTGTATTCGCTTTTTTGTTAAGCTCCAGGAAAAACAATATTGTTTAGGAAGCCAAATGGATGCCAATGAAGCACACACTGATCTGTAATGGATGTGGAAAACTCAAGGCTGGGAACTTTTGAGCATTGACTAAAAGGTTCAATAGGTAATGAAATCAATGGGAAATTCATGTCACACTTGCAGAACAGGATTTGAAGATCATTTCTTTAAATGCACTTTTCAACTGTGAATATGAAGCATTTATAGGATAGAGAATTAGTCTTTCCATGTTTTCCTGCAGACCTTCCAGGCAGAGAGAAGAACATCCTTCCCTATTTTCCCCTGCTCTGAATCCACTTCATTCTTCTGTTCCATTCATAGACAATTTTTATTAATCATTACCTCCAATCTTTTCTAATTTTTTATCTCTATTGCTTAGTGTATTCATTAGCAGATGAGCATATATTTTCATCGAGCATGCATGTATAAAAATAACATTAAAAAAAATTTAAGGTTATATGCAGAAGTGAGAGTGTAGCAGAAATAAGATTACCCATGCAACCTCAACTGATTTATCTTGAGAATATGCATTTTGATACATGCTTTCATTACATGATCATTAGCTTTTATTTTCCATTGCACTCCATCCATTCCAGTTCTCAGAGTTGATGGTGTTTACTTAATGAACAGCTGTTCAATATTTACTTCATTGTTCAATACATGGCCCCATTGTTTCATGGATGGCCTCATGCCATCTTTGTTGCACACTGTTCAAACCCTTCTCTAAGGGACATTAATTAACCTCCACATGAGTTTTCTTTTATGATGTTAATAAGTATAATTTTGAAAGCTTTACAAATATTAATTATATCCACAGTATCCATGTGACTTTTATGCACATCCTACAAACACAAGCTTGAAGCAGGGAAATTACACTTACTAATATCCATTAATTTTGATTATCCCATCTGACACACCTGCGATTTGATTTACAACTCTCATTGACCTAAGTTGCAGTTGGGAGTCTTCAGCATGTCTTCCAATATATTTCCCCAGTCTGAATCTGGGTACCAAAAAAAATGAAATGCATTCTGTTAGCAGCAATCTATGCAAAGTTTGTTTTAAGTTACTTCCTCAGTAACATATCTAGAGCTGAGATGGGAATTCAGTGTCTAGAATTGCATTCAGTCTTCATAATGAGGCTCTCCCTTTCTCTTACTGAAGTCTTTTGCTCCAGCTTTACATTCCTTCCTGGTTCTGCAACAAATGGGTGATGAAGACAACCTTACCTGTGGTACAAACTCCAGAAATATAATCTCCATCCTCTCATGGGGGCAGAGATCCTAGAAGTAAAAATATATTGGCCTCTGACTAAAAGTTACCATGATACATAGGCAAACCTTTAAAGCAGAATTCCTTACACTTTGATGCCTCGAGTTTTAAATGTTCATAATGTCTTGTTTCACACTTCCAGTTTTCCCTGTTATTGATTCCATGCCCAGGTAATTGCCCAGCAGTGAAGGACTTGGGAGTGCTGGTGGGTGAGAGACTGGATATGGCCCAGCAATGTGTGTTGGCAGCCCAGAAAGCCAAAGGTGTCTTCGGCTGCATTCCAAGCAGCGTGGGCAGCAGGTGAGGGGAGATTCTGCCCCTCTAATCTCTGGTGAGACCCCACCTGCAGTGCTGCATCCAGCTCTGGGGTCCTCAACACAGGCAGAACATGGAGCTGTTGGAGCAAGTGCAGAGGAGGCCTCCAAGCTGATCAGACAAAAGGCTGGATGGAATCGGGATTTTTCAGCCTGGAAAAGAGAAGGCTTAGGGGTGACCTAATTGTGGCCTTACAGTAGCTCAAGGAAGCCTACAGGAAAGAAGGGAAAATACAATTTACAAGGCCATGTAGTCACAGGACAAAGGGGAATGGGTTCAAATTAAAGAAAGTAGATTTACATCAGATATTAGGAACCAATTCTTTACTGAGGATGGTGAGGCCCTGGAACAGGTTGCCCAAGAAGCTGTGGATATTCCATCCCTGGGAGTGTTCATGACCAGGCTGGATGAGGCTCTAAGCAACCAAGTCCAGTGGAACGTGTCCCTACCCATGGCAGTGGCTTGGAACTAGATGGTCTTCAAGGCCTCATTCCAAGTCAAACCATTCCATGATTCTATGATTCTCTGAATTTCCTCTCTAATTTTCTGTTTTCCTTTAGTTCTCCCTTACATCCCTGAGTTCTTGTTTCTTTAGATATATTGTTTCAGTCCAGCCCTTTTCTTTCTCAAATTCAGCTTTTGTTTCTATTGTATCTGAGCAAAATTCCTTTACATTTTTGTGACAAAACAAGGTTTATAGCTGAAAATAGATAACTGTCATAAAGAATATAATGTCAGACCTGTTTGCTGCTCTCATTTTAGTGACCATATAAGTCATAAAGCCCACCTTCTTTGCTACCACTGTGAGTTGAGGCATGCTCAGTTCCTTGGTGAGAGGCAGTGCCTACTGAGTAGAGAAATATCTATGGACAGTCAGATACCTGAGGATGCACTGGAGCTTTTAATCCATAAAACTTAGGGTTTCTTACCTGCATCTTCACTGAAGTATGAAAATAACCACCGAAGGCATACCTTTTTTTTACAAACCAGCCCCCTGAAAATTTTAGTTTCTCTTGCCCTAAGTATAGGGGCACTGACACATTTCAAATCCGGATTTCAAGAACTTCAAAGACATGGGCAAAAAATACTTTTTTTCCTTGCATCATTCCTAGAAATGGCAGAACTGTTTTGGCAGGAGCTTTCCAGAAAAGTACAGCCTGGGACAGCTACTTGGCATGGAAAACTTCAGTCAGAGCAGTTACAGTTTGGCACTATTTTAAGTAGAGAAAATCAAAGTTTCATAATAGGAAGTATTAGGTAATTTTAATAATAGGCAGTTCTATCACCTATAAAACCTTTAAACATAAAAAAATATTATTTGTGTAAACAAATACCAAGAAAAGTCCTTTTAAAAACTGTCCTAGTGAAATGAAAAGGAGTAAAAACAAACATACAAAAATGTGAAATATCACATCCTGACTCTAAAAAATAAAGACACATATACTTCTCCACCTTAACACAGCATGTGTCTTGAGCCTTCTTCACCTCAATCCAAAAACAGAAGAACAAAAAACATAGCTTTAATCCGCCTGAAAATTTTTTAAAAAGTAAATATTAGAGTCCTTGAGCTTCCTTGCTTCTCTGAATTAAAGTATGGCTAGTCTAGGGCCTAACTTCTGATATTTTTCTGGCTCCTTTAATTTAGCTTAATGAATCTCCAAATAATGTATTTCACCTTCTGTGTACTGCAACCCTGTGAAGTCTCTTTTTTCATCTCTCTCTCATTTTTCCATTCTTTCAATAAAATACCTATTGCCCTTGATTCCAATCTCATGGGCCAGAACTTACTTCAAAATTTTAAAATGTCTTTCACTGACTTTTGAACAAATCTATCACAAAATACTGTCCTGGAATTAAATACGCCAGTGATGTTCAAGGAATATCAATTGGAAGTGCTTAAGACAGTTGAAAATCACATTTATTCAATAGTTCCTACCTTTTAAAGTCAAAGAGGGTTGTATCACTGCCTAATCAGTATTGCATAACATTCTATAAATCAATCGTCCGCAATAATTTCCAGATTATTCACATATTTTTTTTTATTTGCTAGCGAATATGATTCAGAATCATATTCACTCTGGATGTAAAATCTTCATTTAATTTAATGAATTTAATGAGGCAAATATACCTCATCTTTGGAACAGTGGACTTAGTCATGAAAAACAGACAATCCAGCACCAGCCCTACATTGAAAGAAAACCCACAAAGTCTGTTCTGTTGTACTGAGGGCAGCAAAGGATTGACTTCACTAAAAGTGATCACAGGCTATGTGGATATTTCAGAATTCATATCAACCAGCAGAAAATCCCTAGGATAAAAAGAGTTGTCTAATTTAAAGGGGTATATAGATATATATGATACAATATTACGAGTATATATTGCTTCTATTGTTTACCATAATCCTAGGCAGTAAACTCACAGGACCTTGCTGGTTTAAATAAAATGCAAGAATGAACTGACTGAAGGATACATTTTAATAGCCCTCTGTCAGAGAGAGTTAACACACTTGCACTTCTAACAACAGCATTTTTATTAAATCTTTATTATGTTGTATTAAAAAAAGTCCCCTTAGCCCTCAGGTAGTTGGTCGATGCTGAGTTTTCAAATGAAATATTTATGAAGTTCTTTGTTTAGAAGTTTAATTGTATCTTTAAATGACTTTCATATGTTTATATGCTTTACCCTCCAATATAAATGCCATATGATGCTCTATCATACTGTCCGGAATAGTCATTATGCATTTCACCATCACAACTGTTACATAACAATAAGCAGAAAAAAAGGACAAAAGGATAACTAAGTTAAACCAGATCTTATACATACTTATTTTGTTGGTAACACAGATTGTATCTCCAGCAAAATGTGTTTCTCATCACATAACATAGCATAGAGCTGTAATACTTTCCATATTTAAACTTTTGGTCAATGTATAATACTATAAAAGATACTAAAATGTACACTGTAATGACCTTTCTATTTCTCTGCCATGGCAGGGGGAAGCAGAAGACTCTTATGAGAATGGAGCTAGAATGAGAAGACCTAAGGAATACTCCTTAAATGAAATTCAGTTTTGCTTTTATAAGACCACTGAACATCTATCACTCCTGTGATACAATATTTAAGGAAAAGCATGGCTTAGAAGCTTTATTATCTTTCCAATAAATTAATGACAATTTTAAAAACAGTTTCTGGATTTATCAGCTAAAAGGACATTTTCTAAACTGAAAGCACATTGGAGATCTGTGTCACTTAACATGAAAGAAGTGCTGCATTAAATCTGACCCCACTGTTTTCAACAACGCCATTCAGGTGTCTTCTGTAGAGCAGATTTTGGACATCTGGTCCGGCAGCCTCTACTACTAGTCTTCAAAAGGTCTAGGCCAGTTAGATGGCATGATGGGAGATCCCAAATAAAGGTGTCCACAGCTTTATCCATGGAAGACGTTCAACCAATCCACCTGTGCAGTCCTCTTCTGACCCACAGCTAGGGAGTGAGATCATGAAACCAGCTCAATTTATTGTGAAAAGTGGCACCCTTCTCCATGCCTTGGGCAGGCTAGAGAGTCAGTACAAGCTGAAAGCAAAGGAAAGAAAAAGATATGAGAGAAATTCAAAGGAATAAAAGGAAATTGTAAGTTCATTACTTGGGATGCTTGCTTGTAGTTGCCAGAAAGGATGGAGAAGGATATGATATCTGTGGTTTATATTAACCATACGTTACTATTATGTAATCACAGCTTTTAATACAGTGTTAGCTCACAGCACTACTCAAACACACTCTGCAGATTTCATATTTGTTGTTAAAGTACTACATTCAAACCCTTTGAGGAGAGTATCAGTTCACAGCTCATGAAAACCAGTCCTTTTGCAAAGCTGGCATAAAGAACTCCTGTTGATCAAGAGGGCTGCCAGTGCATGACTGAGGAACATGTCCTTTCTGAAATAGCAAGTACTGTATTGCTAAATTTGTCCTCTTGATGACAAGTTTCATTGTAACAAATGGCCCCTAAGCACTGTCTTTTCCTTATAAAGGAACCTCGTCCAGTTATTATACTAACAGCCAACAACTTCTGAGAAATAATCTCACTTATTATTTAAGGTAGAAACCAGTGTTTTCCTATATAATGCATTAGAATGAACTCTATGTGCAACAGCAAAAGCTCTGGAAAGTACCTGTGGGGACCACTGATTTCAGAAGCTTTTTTTAAAGCTGCTGCTATACTGTAGAAAAGACCACCTGCAGGAACTGACAATTTTGCAAGTTCTTGTATAACTGCTCCAGCAATCATGTACATAACTTTGAAGTCCTATGTGTTAACTGCACCAGATGAAAATTGATGGAACTCTTCTCACCAAAATGGCTATCTTGAAAAGACAAAGTTATAGTAAGATATGATCAAACATGGTAACCTTTTAAGTCACATCAAAAAAACTAACTGCAAGGTTTTTCCAATATTTCATAGTGTAAACATAATTTTATGCTATGATTTTACACCCAATTGACAATAGTATTTCACCAATTTCAGTAACTAGTTAGTTAAATGTATCACACATAAAAGAAAATTTTTTTTCCTATTTTGTTCTTATACAAAGGCTGGATCTTATTCATTGATATAATTCTATTTACTTCACAGTCGTTACTTATTAACACCAATGGGAAGAGAATCAGAGCCATTAAATCCATTTCCTCTTTTTTCCTTGATGCAACCTGATGCTTTTTGGTTTACCATGGAATGGTTGCATGGTGAGAGAGACAGATTTGCTTGTGTTTTTAATAATGTGTTCACTTCAAAGAGAGTCAATATTTGCCCTGCCCAGTTTGACTAGCTTCACTATAAAAATCCTTATTTTTGCTTTAAAAAAATTGGAGGTGGCAAAGAACACATCCATTAGGATTTGCTGTCATTTGGGAAATGTGACTGAAAGGAATATCCTTTTTTGTCAGAGGGAATTATATTATTTAATTTCTTTTGTGAAGTGAGCAAGTTCTGCCCTAAAACTAAAGCCCTTTACATCCACTGGAATGTCATCCAAGAACATGATGCTTAAAACCCTTCAACTCTCCATGTTAGACTGCATGAACATTTCACCTCAATTTTTTCTTGGGCAGCACTCTCCAGAAGTTGTTCCTTCTGTGTATTCACCCCTCTCTGATAGGTGTCACTTGACAGCAAGTGGTAGCCCCTGCCTGTTTCTGCCCTGAATAATCTTGGTACTTCCAGTACCCCTCATAAGAACTTAATTCCACTTATTGTGCTGGACTTATTCTGCTTTCTGGAAAAAGCTTACCAGAACAGTACATGCTATTCCAGATCAGGTCTTATCGGAGAGCTGAATCAGGACAAATAACCTATCTTTATGGAAGAACTGTTTTGGAAGTGTTTCAATTGAAATTTAATGGAAATACCATTAAGCTTTGTTTGGCTTTGTAAAAGGTGATACAAAATACTCTGAATCAGCGCAGCTGAAAAAATACAATCTTCACTGATGCTCACTGAGAAAAAAAATTTCCCTTTTGAGAGGACTTGGTTAATTACTTTTCTTACTTGTGACCAAAATTGAAAAGAAAAGCAAAAAGCTCTGTCATTACTCATTATGTATGTAATTTATCACGGAACACAGTTCTGTCCCTCTGCTTATTAAGCTCTCCCAGACATTCTTTTGTGTTCTGGGCTTCTGAAAAAGCCTAAAATAAAACTGATGTTGCCTAACTGAATCACTACAGTGTTCTGCAAACCTCACTGATTCTTTCTCACTGGTACATCAAAGCTGATATAAGATTTTAAATATTTAATGGCCTGCATGGAAAAAAAACAACTTGATTATTCATGAAAAAAAAAATCATAATTTTCACTTCTTGTGTTTCATTATGCTCAGGCAGGAGTCTCCTGAGCCCTGTTGACCCCTCCAGTGCAACATTCTGTTAGTGAAAATGGCATGAAAGGATGAGCAAAAGTGCCACACAAAAACATGGAGGACCACTTTGACTTTGATTTCTTTCTCCTTTTCTGATTGATGTCTCCTTTGAGGAGTTCTTGTGTGCATTAGCCAGTGTAGTTGTAGTACTCTGCTCCCCCAACAGTGTGTAGGTCTGTCAAAAAGATCCTGGTGGGTTATGCTGATATTAGCTCAAGAGATAAAGGCCAGTTGTCTGGTGATCCTTGAAAAGGATTTGGAGGGAGTCAGCTCCATCAGTTAGCCAGGAGTGATGCACAGCAACAGCCTGCATGCATTTCTCAAAGGAGAGATCAGTCAGAGAAGGCTGCAGCTGTAGAGCAGGGAGGTGCTCTGTTATTGCTCTTGCTATTTTTCTTTTTTCTTTCCTTTATATAAAGTAGATTATTATTCTTTTAAGTAAATCAGGCTCACCCATGTTAGTCCTTGGTTGAGCTCCGAGTGTTTAGTTGGAGCACTGTGCTGAAAGTAAGACTGTTATTTTCAAAAAGTCTAAGGATTTGGGCAGACATAACTCAGTTAAAGCTGGCATATTTTATGTTGGCACCTTCTGAGTAATCTTCTGCAGTAATCTGCAGATGAAACACTCCAAGTTTGCAGAGAGACCTATTCACTAGCTGAAACACATTCCCATTTCCCTGCACTGCTGCTTCTCCCATGTACTGCAGAGAACAAAGAGAAGGATCAGGCTCTGCTGTATTAGATAATGTTCTTCACTCTCTTCCTCCTCCCTCAGTTTTTGTGCCATTGCAAGAGTGAGAGGGAATGTATTCCCAGCACTACATCCAGGCTGGAACAGCCACCTCCCAGTTTTTGCCCACAGCAGATAGGAAACATGCAACGATAAATCATGGGGTCACAGGCTGAGATGATGCCTGCAGACATGTTCAAGCAGGTTTATGGGTTTTCCTCACCTGGACATTCCCTACCACCCCAGGGAAGCTTTGCTTGACACCTCAGTCCCACCAAGCTGCACCACTCTGTAAATTCATGGACACCAAGATGAGCAAGAGTGTTGATCTGCTAGAGGGTAGGAGGGGTCTGCAGACAGATCTGAAAAGGCTGGATCTATGGGCCAAGACCAATGGTATGAGGTTAAACAAGACCAAGTGCCAGTCCTGTACTTTGGCCACAACAACCCCCTGCAGCACTACAGGCTGGGGACAGAATGGCTGGAATGGCTGGAAAGCTGCCAGGAGAAAAGGACCTGAGGGTGCTGGTTGAAAGCAGCTGTACAGTGCATGCCCAGTTGGCCAAGAAGGCCAACAGCATCCTGGCCTGTAGTAGGAATAGCATGGCCAGCAGGACCAGGGAAGTGATCCTCTCCCTGTACTTGGCACTGATGAGAGGCATTTTGAGTGCTGTGTCCAGTTCCAGGCCACTCACATCAGGAAGGACATTGAGGTACAGAAACAAGTCCAGAGGAGGGCAATGGAGCTGGTGAAGGGTCTCAAGCACAAGTCTGATGAAGAGCAGCTGAGGGAGATGGGGGTGTTCAGCCTGGAGGCTGGGGATGTTCAGCCTGGAGGCTCAGAGGGAACCTTATTGCACTCTACAACTTTCTGAAAGAAGGTGGTAGTCTGGTGGGAGTCAGACTCTTTTCCAGGTAACTAGCAACAGGATGAGAGAACGTGGCCTCAAGCTGTGCCAAGGGAGGTTTAGGTTAGACATTAGGAGGAATTTCTTCATTGTGGTTGGAGATTGGAACAGGCTGCCCAGGAAGATGATGGAGTCACCATCCCTGGAGGTGCTTAATGAAAGACTGGATATGGCCCTTAGTGCCATGGTTTAGTTGTGCTGGGTCATAGGTTGGATCTGATGATCTCAGAGGTCTTTTGCAACCTAAGTGATTCTATGACTGTGTGACACATCAGACCCACTGGACCATATTTTCCTTAGGAAAAGTTTTGCATGAAGAATGCAAACAAGAAAGTAGTGGTGATAAGAACAAGAGAGATATGCGTGAACTGCTATTAATAGAAATAAATGAAATGTAAATATAGGTAGCTTGACTTTACAGCATCTCTGCCTATTGTAAGAACTTTTCCTCCCTATAGGCACCATTGGATCCCCCACAGGAGGTAACAGCAAGCAACAGTTATTCAACTTCTAACTTTTTAGCAAAATGGCAATGAACTTTCCTAGCTAAACCTTTTCTGTCATTTTGGCAAGCCCCAAAGTCCTCTCCTGCCCTCAAAGCCCTAATCTTTTAATGTGGGGGGGAAAAAAACCAAAACTTAGAAAGGAATAAATTTTTCTGATGGGCTTGTGCCGTTAAAAATCATAAACAGTAAAGAAATCTACATGCTAAGGTTCCAACAGAAACAGAGACTTGGCTGACTTCTGTAATCTGAATTTTGCATTAATTAAGTGGTTTGAATTTAATTAGAATAAACTAGCCATCTCATTTGGTCCAGCATCTGCCCCTTTCCAGACTTTTTAAAAAACATATACAAGATGATTCTAACTATCGTAATGAGAAGGGAAAAAGGAGAATAGGGACATGAAGGCAGAAATACAAGCAGGAAGCAGACAGAAAAAAACCAGTTTTCCTCTGCCTAGGACTTGCATTTGGATTGAATATCTGTTTTACCTTGTGAGACCCACACAGATGACACTCCTATATTAATCCTGAATTCACATATTTTATATATGTATTTTCTTATTGGACCATAATTATTTTCTGAAACTAAGAAACATGAAATAAACATGGTAACAATTATTGGTGCTTTGTTCCTGCTTTTGTTGGATCTTGGAGAGGCACTTGACAACCCAGACCAGGGCTACTTTGACAATGTTTGAAGAACCAGTTCAGCCATCGGTTGATGTCAGCTCCACTAATCAGAACTCTCTCAGAGGATAACTGTATTCATATGTTTCACTGCACTGCTCAGATGTGCATGGCAAACTCCACCCGTCACAGAGGCTACTCAACATCAGCTTTCTTTTCAAGACCACTTACCTTGAAACTATTCATTCAGCTGTGGTGTCACTAATTTTTCCTTTAAATATACCTTCACCAATTCCTGATAACTCACATAGAAGTGTGACTATACAGAGGCCATTGGGATGCCATCCTGAGGGACCTGACAGGCTTGAGGGGTGACCCAGTGCAAATCGCACACTCATGAAGGCCAAGGGCAAGGTCCTGCACATGGATCAAGGCAATCCCAAGTACAAATACAGCAAGACTGAGAATGGATTGAAAGCTGGGGAGCTGGTGAATGAGAGACACAAATGACCCAGTAATGTGACCTTGCAGCCCAGAAAGCCAAATGTGCCCTGCTGCACCAAAAGAAGAATTCTGAGAAGTGATTTTGCCTCTCTAATCTTCTTTCCTGAAACCCTACCTGGAATACTGAATCTAATTCTGGTGTCTCCAATGTAGGAAGGACATGGACCTGAGATAATGTGTCCAGAGGAAGTGCTCAGAGGACTGGAGCATCTCTGCTATGAAGACAGGACAAAACAGTCAGGGCTGTTCAGTCTGGGGAAGAGAAGGCTCTGGGGAGATGTTGCTGTGGCCTTCCAGTGCCTAAAGGGGCTACGAGGACTGGAGAGGGACTTTTCACAATGGCATGGAGTGACAGGACAAGGGCGAATGTGTTCAAATTGAAAAGGAGGTGGGTTTAGATTAGATAGCAGAAAGAAATTCTTCACTCATAGGGTGGTGGACACAGGAAGAGGTTGCCCAGAGAAGCTGTGGATTGCCCCATCCCTGGACATGTTCTAGGCCAGGCTGGATGGGGCCTTGAGCAATCTGGTCTAGTGGAAGGTGCCCCTGCCCATGGCCAGAGGCTGAAACTAAATGACCTTTAAGGTCCATTTCAACTCAAACCATTTTATGGTTCTATGCCTGCTTCACTCAGTGTGAAACCTTGGAGAAGAGTTCACTGTTACACCATCACAGCCTTGTAAGTAAAGCACAGGAGCAGAAGGAACAGACCTGGAGTTCAGTTCCCCATTCAGCTACAAGGAGCCTGAATCCTCAGCTCCCATTTCCCATCATGCTGAACTGCAGGCTATGCACTGCTCTTTGTTTTGTGCAAAGAGAGAGAAGAAGGGAAGAAGGTGCTGAAATCTGTTCTGTGACACAGCCAAGAATTCAAGATTCGTGGGGCCAGACAGACAATTAACCAAATCCGATTGTGTAATCTGCTTGGAGACCCAGTCCTGGGACATAGAGGCAGTAGCTGCTAATTTGAATGCCCCATTTTCTCCCTTGATTTTGTATTTTAAGTGTAGCTGTGACTGCCATGCTCCTTGTTGGATTTACCACCGCCTATGGACCAGGCAGCTCAGGTGCCACATGTTATTTTCTTGTGTAAAAGCTATACAGCCTTCTGAGGACATGCTTTCAAAATATTCAGCTGCAACAAAAGGTGCCTTAAAGCACATGCTGCAGCCAAACTGTAGACACTTTAAACTTTTACCAGAATATTTTGGACCTTATAATAATCCCGGTTATTATTCTTGGATTTAGTTGTTTCACATCAGTTGTGTTCTGGGCAACTTTGCATTATTCTGTATCTCATCTTAGACATCCACAACATAACTGATCTTTAGCTCCTGCTGTTAGTTCCTGCAGCACACCAGTGCTTTAGGTCTTCTATTGAGTTGAGCAGAGACATGTCTGAACTGAATCCAGTAGTTTCATTACTGTGTCACTTAGGATGCATGTGTTCCTGTTCAGGAATTTGAACATTGATAGAAAAATCGGGTATGTTGAAATATTTTGCTGTTCTTTTGATCATCTAGAATATTTTCCCAAGTGCTATATGTTGTCTGAAGAGCACTTCTATGCTAAAAATTGCTGCTTTTTGTTGCTTTTTAATCCCAGCCTGGATCTAAATACCATGCAGCTGCTCTCTCACTGCCCCTCCTATACAGACATGAATCAGAAAGGGGTAAAACCTGTGGGTTGAGAACAGTTTAATAACTGAAATAAAATATGATATAACAATAATAAAAACAACAATAAATAATAATTGTAATTAAAAGAGACAATAAAGAGAGGGAGAGAAATAAAACCCAAGGGAAACCAGTGATGCCCGGCACAATTTCTCCTCACACACTGATCAATGCCCATCCCATCCCTAAGTAGTGATTGGCAGTTCCCAGCCAACTCCCCTCAGTTTATACACCAGGCATGACGTTCCTTGGTATGGAATATCCCTCTGGCCAGTCTGGGGCAGCTGTCCTGGCCATGCTCCCTCTGAATTCTTGTGCACCTCCTCACTGGCAGAGCATGAGACGCTGAAAAGTTCTTGACTTTGGGTAAGCACTACTTAGCAACAACTACAACATCAGTGTGTTGTTGACATTATTCTCATGCTAAATCCAAAAAACACAGCACTGAATGAGCTAAGAGGAAAAAAATTAACTCTATCCCAGCCAAAACCTGAACACATTTTCAATGCAGAAGTGAAATAGAGAGTCTGCAGTTTCCATTTCAAATAAATAGCGAAAGGGTGTGTTGTCAAAAAATTGTCATTCAGTTGAATTAGCATCTTAGTCATGGAGTTTTATCACTTGCAGACTCATCTCACAGGAAACAAATATAGTAGGCAGGAGAAGTAGAGTATCCTGAACAGAAACTCATAATAACATCTCTGTTGATTCACTAAGTTGCCACCTTGATCCCTTTATATAGTGTTGTGATAGTGGCAGAAGAAACAAGGTTTCTCCACGGTTTCTGACTCAGCCATGTCTCTTTCTCCTCTGCATGGACCTAGAGCCTGGAACTAAAGTCTATGGTCACAGGAACTTCAAAAGACTAGATGTAGTTTAGCTTTTACTATTTCATTTAATAAAATATGTATATTTTTATAACACTGTGGCTATGATGTGCCATGATCCTAACTACAGTTCTTGTCCTGGCCCAAGGCTCACATATCAGCAAAGTTAGGTTTTGTCCAGTAAGCCTTACTTGGGTATATCTCACTTGGAATTTTTTGTTTGCAAGACAAAGCTGACAACCCCAGTTCTTTACTTATCTGTATTAAGTTACTTGTCTTGTTGCTACACAATGAGGAAAATTGGTATCAGTCAGTTTTAAATTGATTGCTTTAAAATTGTAACAGACCACAGAATGATTTCTGAACTTTCTGTTTATAGCAACTAACAGGAGTTTTGTTTCCACACAGTATTTTCCATGATGTGCACAAAACACCATTAGTGAGAAAGCTCAAGTGCTGAGATCACTGTTTGCCATGATGACCAAATTTACTTTAGTTTCCCTGTGCTTCCTGTTCCCCATAACTATTTGTTGTCTCTTGGCTTATAACCAGACTGTAAATTCCTCCAGGTTTCTTTTCCTTTGTTTTTTACAACACTTAGCACAACAGGATCTCAAGGATCTGAAACATTTCAGTAATACTGCAACTAATAATGAAATCATTGGGGTTTATTCCAGTGTAATTTAGTTGCAAATCTGTAAGGATAGGGAGAGAAAATAATTATTTTTAGAGTTCATCTTTTCCACCTCCTTTCAATATTGTTCACCCAGTTCCTATTACTGGTGTTGGGTTGGCTACATGGTCGGTCCAGCAGTACAATTCCTCCAGCTAAGTTCTTTGCCTGCTGTACAAAGCTGAGTTCAATGGCACTGTTATCAGGAATATATACTATACTAGAGTATATATACTAGAAGACCTGGGATGTGGTCCTCTAGATATGTTCATACATTTTTTTATTATTATTTACTTAGTTGAGAATACCCACTCATAATAAATCAACTCCAAGCCACTCCCAAAGATCCTCTTCAATACCAAAAGTATGAGATTATACCCACTGGCTGAAAAGAAAGCATCCCTTAACTAGGAGCAGATTTCCTCATGGAATACCAGAGAACAAGTTAAATTACTTCTTCTCTTCTACTACAATGGAAATGTCTCGCTTCCAAGATCTCAAGTGGCCAATGCCTGGGGGGAGAGAATATAGAAAAGTTCTAGGTTACACTGAGAAGGAAGAAAAGGAAGGTACAGCATTTATGTAACATAACTATGCCCCTCGCACTCTCCCACTGCTCATATTAGACAGAAATATTACTGGGAAAGGTATTTGGAGTGGCTGCTGTGAAGGAAAAGGAGAAGATGAGATGATGTATATTGTCAATTGGATGAAGAAACAGGGATGGGTTTTGAAGTTACAATGAAGAAAGTAAAGATAATAATCAGAAGAGAATTTTAAAAATAAGCAAAATAACATCCATTGTGTGAATATAGACATTGGTGAGCAGGTGTTATTGCAGGTGCTGACAGGTGGGAAGGAAAGTGAGTGCTCAGGTTTTGGTTGATCCTGCTGTGAGGGTGAAATGTTTCCATGAATGTGTAAAAAACCAAAGTGGGTCAAAGAGAGGGAGGGGGCCAAGGAAGAAGGCTCTGCAGTGCTACCTGGAGAGAGGGGAGGGGAGAAAGAAAAATAGAGAAAGCAGAGAGAAATGAGCAAGCAGCATGCCACTCAGTAACACTAGCGACCTAAGAAACTCACTATTAAAAATCATTCCTGCAGATGGAAAGAACTGAAGAAAAAGCTCAAAAAGCTTCTCATTTTTGGTTTGTTTCCTTATATTTTAGGTCAGATTTTTTTTCTTATATTTTTTCCATATGCCGAAAGTGAGCTTCTTAAATTACTCTGTTTAGAAATAAACACATGGAAACAATAAACATCTAGAAAATCAGCTTGCATATTTCCTTAATGTATGCATATTTCTCTCCAATTTTCCACATGAAATGAGACTAATTCACTTAAATTTCTTGGGATCCACCCTCTGTCAAAGTTTCCATGATTTCAAGGTTAGCTCAGTAGTTGGTTAATACCTTTGAGGGCATTGACTTAAAAATTTTAAGTCAGCTACTCAGCTTGTGCACAGCAGAATTATTTACACAATATTCAAGTGACTTCTGTCAATTTACACAGACGAGAAATTACCTATTGTTTCTTTTTCTCATCATACACAATAAAGACAGTCTTATGCATATAGATCTAAAGGAATACAATCAACATTTCTTCAAAGTTTTTTTTTTTACTTTGAGATATTTTGTGCCACATTTATTAATATATTCTTTGAAATTTAAATGTGCTGCTTTATATTCCACAGTTATTTGCAAATGTAAAATTAGTTTACAGTCTTCCCCTGGGTTAATACTGGCAGCAGAATCTTGTTCAATATGAGTGTTTTTCTGGCAATCCTGGAGCAAAGAACTTCTCTTCACACTGTTTAACTCTGTTGTCCCCAGCAGTGGCAAAAGGAGACGCACATGACAGCCCATGATCATGATTACTTTTTGTAGCACATGCCCTTCAAAAATTCTCATACCCACAAGCCAATACATGAGGGATGCCAGAAAATACATACCTGTCCTTCTCGTATCTCTTAACAGACTGCTGTCCATTAATTTGGCTAATCCTGTTTTGAATGTGCTGACACTGCCTCCACAACATCCCAGGCACCACAGTGCAGATTTGCATTACCTCTTTTATAAAGAGTAATTTTTTTTTCCTGGTCTGTTTTCCCTTTTTTCATTATTATGCCCGTGACATTTCAGATTCTGTACAGGTGACTCATGCCAAAATCTAACTGACTACTGTTATGAATTATCTGCCCCAATTCATCCAAGAGATCTTAAGGGCAGTTTTGCTCTTAATTTTGTAAAGGCAACATATTCCCTGGCTGGAAGGAGAGCGTGGCCTGGCTTGCAGGAAGAGGTAAGAGGGAGAGGATGCAAACACAGCAGCACACATTCAGGCACCATGGACTAAGAGAGCAGGTCATGGGCAGCTGAGGAGATCTGTTGATATATTAAACTATTCTCAAGGGCTAATTTAATGTGTGGTTGGGGTCAGGAAAAGACAAAAAAATCACTTCTGAATTTAACAGTCCTACTCCTGCCACTTATACTTTCAAAGACTTCTTGATATAAACAAAATATAAATATAAATTTATAAATAAATTTTTTGTTTAAATTAATATATTTAAATATAAATATAAATTTATAATATAAATTTTATGAATATTTTATGCTGTTCTAACCCAGTGGTCCCCAACTTTTTCCAGTTCATATGCTGTAAGATTTGCTAGAAACCATATCTGTGCACAAATTCTTCTGGACTTTATGTCTGATTGATTTAAAAAATCTTAGTGTCGTGCAAACATGAAGAATACCAAAAGAAGCCATCATCTTCCAATGCATGATATTAAGATTTTTTTCTGTTTAATAGCACTGGTTAAATTCTTTATGCCAAGCACTATTGAGCAGTACCACTTATTTACAAAGACTGAAAACTAGAATCTCTCTGGTAGAAAGACTTCCATTATATATTTATTTATATTTATGATGTCAAACCCATTGCAGTCCTCACTGCACAACACTCACTGGGAAATACATCACTGTGAAAATGAAACTGCCTACTTCTGTTTTTCCCTGGTCTTCAAATTCTGTGCTATTGTATTCTTTCATGCCTTTTCTTTATTATAATGAAGAATGATGGAATATTAATTGCTTGATTCTCTGTATACATGGATGTATTTTAACAAATCTGTTAATTTTGTTTATGTATCACTCCTTTATGCTTTATTTTTCAAATTGTGAACCATTCTTCTGCTTTTTAAGCTTTCTAGTTTGATAATACATGGACATAGGAAATGAAGAGTATGCCAGAAGTTGCAGTATTAAATTAATAAGTTATATGAGTGATATAAAAGGCAGAATACTGTCCCCCACTTCTGCTCACTATTTGCCAGTCTGCATGTCACTTAAGGGTGTGCAACACTGTCCTAGGTTAAAATGTAAGATGTGCCCAAAGTATGTATTCCATCACCATCTTCATGAGCTGTTGAAACCAGGTGGGGCAGTGTTCCCCTTATCTTCTGTTAATGGGCCTAACAATGCCTTGCCCCATGACTCATAGATAACTCCCTCCAGGAGCTATCTCTGTTTATTGGGCCATCAAGGACCCACTGCATGACTCATAGAATGAGATCATCCCATTGTGAGATGCTCTGCCCAGGGGGAGGAGCCAAGCATTCCCACCTGGATATAATCTGAGACAGCACAGGGAGCCTGAAATAATTCCCTGTTCCTGCTGGAGGTGGTGTTCCAGCGAATCCCGGCTGCCCTGGCAGGGAATTGTTTCAAGTCTGGTTGGGCAGTGGCTAGCAGACCGGCCACTACCTCCTTAGTAGTTCAGAAGATGCACGAGAGCTGTTAGTGAGGCTCGACGAAGGTAAGAAGAAGGAGGCCTCGTGGCAAGATAGAGTTTATTGTCACATGCACCCCATGGTGCAGGCACTCACGTGTCCCAGGAGAGAGAGAGAGCTAAGAGGGCCAAGGCCAGAGCCAGGCCCAGGCCCAGGGGCCTGGGCCCTGAGCGAAGCCCCAGCCCGAGGCAGAGGCTGAGAGGAAGAGAGAGCGAGCAGGGGGAGGCTCACTGCTTATCAGGGACTAGGGGAAGGGGGTGGACACAAGAGGGAAAACCAATCAGGGAAACGGGGAGGGCACACAGCCAGCAAATAGGAAACGAGGGGTGGGGCATTCCCAGCCTGCTCCAATCTGGGACCGAGCCCCTCCAAAGCCTCTGGAATGAGGGGGGGGCTTCCCGGAGGAGGGCAGGCACTGGGAGGAGATTAACAGATGATTGACAACATATTGCAACAGAAGGGAACAAAGGGAATTTCCCAGGCAGGAGATTGTACTAAATGGGGAGAAGTACAGGGGGAACTTGGGAAGAACCATTATAGAAAAATGATTATTAACAATAAGTAAGAAACTAGAAAACGCGCCGCTACAGGAGCCTTTACTCCACTGGATTCACAGAGGACAAGAGCTACCAGACCTTTCTACAGGATCACTGCTTTGACAAGACCATCTCATCTAGACTGCTACCACCACCCTAACTAACAGGGTGTCAAGTTGTATTCTGACTCTGTCAGTAGTTTTTTGTACTATTGCATTTATTTTATTTTACTTTATTTTACTGCTTTTCTTTTCCTCTTATTAAATTGTATTTCTGACTTAGAGTCTCTCACTAGTTTTGCTTTCAAATCTGCACTTCAATCGCCCCTGGGACAGCTTAGTGCTTGTTACAGATTCATCATTATATGTACAACTACTTTAGCAGTGATTTTTATGTAGGAGATTCCCATTGATGTTTATTTTTAGGCATCCAGTTTATTTTCTTATGCTCTATTTAAACCAGCATTTTCTTCATACAATACCTTTTTTTTCTGTGATCGACTGCCAATGGTCCTCCCATAGAATTTTATCTCTCTACTCCAACATACCCTTAAAGGTTGTTTCATGTAAAGGCTATAAAAATGTCAGCATGGATTAGCCACATTCATATTTTTAATTATCCAATCATTTGTGAAGGACCTGCTTTCAACTGAATGACTCTGCAATTGCTTCATTCCCTTCACTCACTGCTTTTATTAAACCTGACACACTGTAGAGCCTCTTTGACAGGCACACAGGAATCGCACAAACAGGAGACAAGGAGCTGACAGAGTTCCACCCAGGTGCTTTGACATCACCCCATCATATGCACCTCTCTGGAATATAGTTATGACTTTCAGGCCTACTGCAGAATAATCAAATCTGTCAGATGATGCTGTTTTTCTTGCTGTTGCCTACACTCTAATAAATGGAAAAGGGATTTGCTCTTTTTGAGATTTACTAAGTGAATTTTAACTTGTGCAGATAATACTTTTCTATACCTGACTTACAGCTGGACTTATGAGAATGATCCCACTATATTTTTATGAGCTTTATAACTTTTACAACTTTTATGTTATTAGATACCATTGTTAATGTCTCAAAATTTAACATTTCAAAAGTTGCCAAGGCCCAAAGTCTAAAAGGAACACTTGAAACTTTTAACAGGCAAGCTCTTGTTTGACAACTTCCACATAAGTGTAAGCTTAAGTTAGAAAATTTAAAGTACAAAAAGGTACTTGTTTCCAAAAGTATTCACTGGAACAAATTACACAGCAATATGATATCTAGTTTTGCTCTTAGTATCTTCAGATCAAGACTCCCCTACAACTATAGGTTTACCAACCACAGGGTATCAGAAGCAGTAATTATTTGATATTTACCATATATTCTCTGCATAATAAACTTATAATGATTAATATAGCCTTATTCTGGTCATGAACTCCATGAAATTTATAGGATGTACTTATTGCAGTAAGTTATCTATGATGATAACAATTCTTTATTTTGAAATCCACATGTCATTCTGATGCAATAAAGTGTTTTAGAAAGTCAAGCCTAGGAGATCTTGATCATCAAATTTTTGGGGAAAAATAATCCTACACAAAAAAAAAAAAAAGTTGAACTTCTTGATACAGTCCAAAAATGTTCTGCCAAGATGTCAAGGTAAAAAAAAAAATAACCAGCTGGGCAGTGATGCATGAAACATTCACAGGAGAAAACTTGCTTTTACAACAGTAAAAGAATTAATCAGTTCCACATTTTGAACATTCTATAAAACTAAAACTTTCCCAATTTTTTTCTAAACTTTTGAAAATACATTAAATATAGGTTTAGTTTGCTTTGGTTCTTTTCCCAATCAGATTTATTTATATGCCTATTTCCCACACAGCATTTGTCTCTGTTCACATTGCTTGACTGTTCAAATATTCCTCAGAGAAGCAGGAATGGGGGACTTCCATAAACCTTCCACAAGGAATCCATTAGACAGTGGGTTGATCCATGGGATACAGAAGGATGGTAAAGGTAGGTCTGTGTTACTGGATGGTCAGATGGGACACAAGGCTTCTTTTACTCTTGAAGCATCCACATTTCTCCAGTTTGCAGGGATAGGTCATGTTTACACTCAACAGGTGTGGCAATTTGGAAATGGCAATCCCCTCCTGACCTATGAAAGAAGAAGTGTGTTCCGAACTCACATCACATTTTATGCTCTGCAGACTGTGCAGTGTGGTTAAGAGACTCATTGCAATTTCTCCTCCTAAGAGCTTTAGCTCCTTTTACGAGATGCAATATTTACTTTGTGGATGTCAAGAAGCTGGAGAGGGTGGTTTATTAGCAGAGACACTATAAGACACACAGTTGAATCTCAGCTAAGGAGGAGAGAAGGCTGGAGGCAATAAGGATTGCATTCTTATGTACATCTCAAGGGAACTGCAAACAATATTCACAAAGGTCTGATAAAACTAAATGATCTGAGGCACAGACAATGAATGACTTTTTTCCACCTTCCTCCAAATGTAAGTACATCCTGTTCCACAATCACCACCTTAAAATCAAGCCAAATCAGTGGCTGTGGAGGTACACGCAACAAGATATGGTCAACTCCTGCTGCATGAAAGGTGTTTGTGATGTGCCATTACCTCCCCCTTTCAATTCTAGCTGCATGTTTCCTTAATTGTTAGTACATCACTTCAAGTTTTGTTTCTCTTTTCACTATTTTTATGGGGAAAATAAGCAGGTATTTCCTCTGAAAATGGAAGCTGGAAATCAACTTGAGACATGGTGAGGTGAGTCTCTTTTAGCAGTTGATTGTTCCCAGCCCCTTCACATACTCAAAGTAAATGCTGGAGTCAGAGCGGAATACTTCAGTCCCTCAGGTTCAATGCAAAACAGATTTTAATCTACAGTTTGTTTTTTTGCTGGTAATACACATTAAGATACTTGATATCTTAATGAGTTGCCATATTCAAAGCACTGAATCAGGAAAAATAGATTTCAGATGGAAGCTAAGCCCCCTGTAAGCATCCCCAAGCAGAATAGCTTTTCAAACTGTGTGTTTTCCCTTTCAGAGAGGCACACATGCAAACAGATTGTTTAGGGCCTCCTCTGAGGCAGTATATACCTCAGGAACAGCCTTGCCTCTCTGCAACTTAATGGCCACATTTACAGCAGTAGTGAAAATGAGCCACAACCGACACAGCAGAGGTTTCATCTGTACAACTGTCTTACTCCTCAAGCCCGGTGGTGCCTCTGAACCTTTTGCTGCGAATGAACTCTGGTATGTGCCACCCTCAGGTCTCTGTTCAGGCATCACTTGGGAGACAGTTTCTTGGCGCAAGTGAAATGCACACCCAAGAGTGTGTGCTAACAAACAATATGGACAACATGTGGCAGTGCCTGGACCTGCACCAGCAGTGATTACTTTATTGGAAGAGATGGAATCATTGTGCATAGCTCTAATTATTTAATGTCAAAGCGTTAAGTAGCCGTGAGAGTGCAGCATGGGATACCCTCAGGACAGTTTTTGGGTGCCTTATACTCTAAGCCTCCAAACAGAAATAGCTCAATGAGCACACACACCGTGTCTAGGGATGGTGCTCGTTTGTCAGGATGAACGGCCAGGGAAACTGTGTTTTCAGTAGTTTTTGTTGTTGTAAGTAAACCCAGTGGAGCTGTGTTGGTCAAACTAACAGACCATCCATCCAGACCGCTGTAGAGAAAAGAGACTGAGATGTCTTTTGTCTCTGGCAATAATTCTTCCATAGAAATACCAGCTGAATGGGTGCTTTCCAAACACAGTCTACACCATTCTCACAAGCCTGGAGAGCTTTTATTTATCTGTGCACAACGTTTGTTTTTTTAATTGGACATTATGGAAACTCTGACAATAATCTAACAGATGATTAGCAATAAAACAACATATAAACGAGTGGCTTCTAAATTTAATAATAGGCTAAATGTCCACATTCAGACATGGTTAATCAAAACCAGTTTGTAAACTTCATTTTATTCAGGTCAGCCAGTCAACAGTACATGTAATGCATACTATAAAACTGATTTAGGGCTTTTGGACACCCAAGCATCTACATAAACCAAGCAAGCATTAACCAGGTCTGTCCACCCATAAATTACAGCACATTGTTTTTAAGTGACCAGGATAAAAAGCAACATGCCGTGAACCATCTACATCATGTTTTTTCCTCCTTTGACCAATTTCCCAGTTACTCTCTCAAATTATCACTCCAGTTTCTTCTTTGTTCATCCCTCTATTGTTTCCATATAACTGTCCAAACCCGCCTGCAAGACAACTAATCAAAAAAGGCTGAATCACAAGAACATTGACCATTTGATAGTTTGCCCAGCTTATTAAAAATATGAGTTTGACATCCTGCAGCATGTTTTAACAATTGGTTTGCAAATTACAGAATGGGTAAATACAATTAAATTCATTCCAT
Source organism: Acrocephalus scirpaceus scirpaceus (assembly GCA_910950805.1). Lineage (NCBI taxonomy): Eukaryota > Metazoa > Chordata > Aves > Passeriformes > Sylviidae > Acrocephalus > Acrocephalus scirpaceus. The sequence goes on along the minus strand of OU383775.1, from coordinate 105,990,779 downwards.
TGTACAATAACTATTTAACATATGCTGTGAATCTTGTACACAGATCAGGACTCTGCACTGTTTTCCTACAGCTGTTAGTCAAGTCTTGTTGCCTTGTGCTACAGATCCACCAGTTCTTGTAATATAAACAGACTTGGGCTGGGTCATAGCTTGGTCGCAATTTTTACAAAGCTAAACAAAACCTCAAACCCCCATTCACATGTTTTTTAGAAGCAGTGATGGTCTTCCATAAGTGAAATTATTCACCTCTCTGTACTTACTGCAAATCAATACTGGGTTTCCTCATGTCTCTTAGAGGTGAACCATTCCTAAGTACTGGACCTGTGCCTTGACTCTTTATCTCAAATACCAGAACACAGGCAGAGCTGAAATTACCTACTGCTAATTCCAAAAGCAGGTTTTGCATAAATTTATAGCACTTTTCTTCCCCTTAAAAAGTACATATTTTATCCACTACCAAATACATGATAATATATGGGCTCACATGAGCTAACACGACATAGGATCTCTCCCATGGATATTCCATGCCATTCTGCATGCATCAGATCTGAGAAGCACGTGATACACGACTCCCAGGGGATATGAAACACATGTGGGTCTGATTCTCCACTTTGTTATTCCAACTCTACACCCTTGCAACGCTAACGAAGTTACACCAGTGCAAAACTGTTGTACTGAAGTGGAGGATTAAACCCATATGTCTCTTAATATGAGCCAAATTTACAGGACAAAGTTTTTCAAATGCATTCAGTAAACATTCAAACTTCTTCAGAGTTCTATACCTGTTTGGTCCTCAGATGGTACTTTTCCTGCCTAAGGAAAAGCTTTACCTTAAGGACAGCAACTGTTACTAGTTAAAATGCTGTCAGTAAGAATCTGAGTTACCAAAAAAAAAAAAAAAAAAGGTAAAAAGATCGAGAAGATTTGCAACCTACTAAAATGAGATGGCATTTCCTCAAACTTAGTCAGCCATGATTAGAACCCCTTTTGCCTGCTTAGATCCATATATCTTTGTAGATCCATGACCTATCACCATATAAAATTCTTATGATTTCACTGTGCAACTTTTGAAGAGTTTCTCCTGGCCCCTTTCCAGACAGTACACCTGCAAATTAGTTTAGCAACATTTTACCACAATAGAAAATTCACTAATTCTCCCTGATTTGGATTTGTGTGCAATTCTGAAAACTTATAAACTATATGCTTATATATTAAGTCAGATACAGATAGAAAGACATTCATTAAACAAATACTGACTGATTCTCATTAAGTGTAATTTAAGAATAGGGATCTGTGCTGGTGCTCTGAGGCTACATTACTAGTGTAGTTTAATAGATAAACCAAAAAAATTCAGATTAGCTCTCTATATATCCAGAATATTCCACTGTATTCAAAAATTTGAAATTTCCTTCTGGTTGATGAAAAATTATTGAACCAGCCTAAAGAATTTTGAGAGCAGATTTTAATGCTATGCAAAAAATATTGAGACAATCTAATAATGGTGAAGATAAAAACAACAAAAATAATTAATAAAAATAATATGATTTTTAAAATCCTTATGTATTTGAATTTCAACCAATTATAGATCAATTCTGACTACATGTTCTGAATTCTTTTCCTCCAGGAAGTGTCTTTGATCAAGGCAGTTACTTATTTGTTTTGTTAAGTGTCTAAAAATTATTTTATATCTCCCTACTTATACCTGTAATACCATTAGATATGGAAATCAATAAATAAGCTCCATGAACACTTTTATATTTATTTATGATAGTATTTCATACTAATATAGTTACTAACATAGTAACCATGAAACAGTAGGGACTTCAGTGACTGAATACCATAAGAAATACTCACACAAACATTACTCATGGTGTTATCACGTTATAATCAGAAGGGCATATCTAAATACCAAAAGTTCTGTGATCTAAATACCTTCTTGTTTTTAAATCATTATGTACAGACACTTATTTAGGCTATGATATCTCTCACCTAATTCTAATACTAACAAATATTAGGGGGTTGTTTCAGCCATCTAAATTTCGATGTCATATACTTGGGTGAAGGGGCTGAATATAGAAGGGACCCCCAGAACTGGCAGCTCTGATGTACCATCAACAGTTTTCTAGAGCAGCAGCTGGAGGTCAGTCAGAAAACAATAATATTCCCACTATAATCTGAATTTCTGGTTTAAGCAGTACAGTCAGGGGTACTGAAACAGCGATTCAACTCATCTGGCACACTTAGAGTAGGATTTGGTTACTTAAACAAAGGCATCTGCTGCCATTGGGAAGCATGAGAGTCCTCTGGGCGTAATATCCATTCATCCCACCCTAACAGACGTATGCACCATAGGAGAGAGAAGGTAATCCTTCCTCTTCATTGAAAATAAAGACTGTCATAAAGCTGAATTTCATGGTCACTTGTGGGATTTCCTTCATTTGCCCACAAGTGTCTAGTGTCATGTTAGGTTTGTTGTGCCTGAGATGACCACACAGTGATGGATGCTCTGCAGCAGCAGCAGCAGCAGCTGCGAGGAAAATGAACCAAGATCCTCTGGTGAGATCCAGGCATCAGAAGCCATCCTTGATGTCATTTTAGATATCTGAAACTTCTGACAGGTATTAAACAGAACCTACAGAAAAGTCACACCTTTCTCCAACTGAAAGTGAGATCAGGTGAGATCTCACATATGGTGTCTCATGAATCCCATTTATACAGTCTATCACCACTGTTCCACCCCTACTCTGGCATCTGACCTATGGATCAAAGTTCCTATCAAAGTAGAAGCTGTTGGTTGGAGCTCAGCTGTAAGGGAATTTGCTAAATTCACTCATGAAGCCTTTTCACCTCCTCCTTCATCTCCTCTGTGTGCTCTCTGGTGTCATTCCTGTTTCTAGCAGAATTTTGTCCCCAGCTTTATGGAGTATGACTGGTCACTTCTCATGTACTGCTGCTTTCCTGAACATCAGTCTCATTAGATGACATTCTGCAATATTATCCTCTTATGGACAAGATCTAATAAGTAAAGCTGCTAGAAATGCATTAATTTTGTCCAGTTTAATCTCTATGTCTCATAAACATTGAGTCCAGGATTGGATTTTGTGGTTCTTTTCCCTACATTTCCAAGGCTACAACATTTTTATATAAGACAAGTAAGCACCATTCCAAGCCTAAAAATGTTAAAGAAATGGGTAAAGATAGCAAACCTTTGGGCTTAGCCCAGAGAGGAAAAGAGAAGGAAATACTATGAGCATTTTTTCTACATCTGAATATGTATCTAACATTTGAGTCAAAATAATTTCTACTTAAAGAAGAATTACATTACAGATACTTTTAATAAAGCTGCATACAGCATCACAAAACACAAATGCCCTCATGATGCTTTGGAAAACCAACAGGAATTTAAATGAGATACAAACCAGGCATCTTCTAATCCTTCTTCAAGTTTTGTTCCTTCTTTTCTTCTTGTTCACAACATGACTCAGAAGGGCAGATCCTACCTGATATAAAACAGTCCATCCAGCTTTATCAAAGTCAAAGTAGTTACAGTCACACGAAAGGAAAATCTGGCATGATGCATCTAAAGTCCAGATTTAACATTAACTGTGACTAATTGTGAGTGTTGTAGATGTTTCTTCCTACGCAGAGTTATGTCTTTACCTGAACATCTTTCTGCTTTTTATTAATAGGCCTAAATAGGACATCAAAGGTTATTTTTTTTTTTTAATCTTCATGGAAAAATGTCTCTCATTTCCATACAACTTCTTCTTCTTACTTTAATTTGCTTCTGAGGACTTCAAAACATCTTATTGTCCGCAGCAGAAGAAACATCTGTTGAAGTCATACATAGTTTATTGGCTGGGATCAGTGATAAAAGACAGCATAGAGACTCACCAAAGCATTTCATTGCTATCAATGTAAAACAAAATATTACAAAAAAATAAGCTCTTTTTTTGCTTTTCTCTTTTTAATAAGGGAAACATGGGGAAAATTTTGCAAGCCGAATAGACAAGAAAACTGTGATTTTAATTCATTAAGCCTCACATGACTGGATTTTGTATCCCAGCCAGCTGAGTCCTAACCACACTACAAAAGCTGGTATTTAATTAGCTAAGAAAGAGAAACAATTTATGAACAATGGTACTTCTCTCCACAGGATTTCCTGTTTAGATGAATTGCTTTCCACACTAGAATTGATTTTTGCCCTCTCTGCCTACTGATTGGTTTTACCACTTGCCTAGTGCAGCCTGATATTAATTACTACTCTCTTTTTTTGGCATAAAACACCAACAAGGCCCCAACACATTTCAGATCTAAGCCAGCCTCCTAGGAGGTGAGGTGGGAAATATATGCAATGAAAATAAAACTGCCATATTTTTTCCTTTTTTTTGTTTGTCTTCCCCAGTTCACAAACTCTCTGCCTTAGACACAGAGAATTTGAGAAAGAAGACCACCTGGCAGGTTTACAGAAACCTGACTGTCTTATTGGCATGACAATGCAAAGGCAAATAACTTGAATAAAGCTTTTGGTGATGAGGAGGAAGAATTGCAAGCTGGTACATTGGAAACCCCATTTCACAAAATACACTTCTTGTGTAGGACTAAGGAAGATTGCATCATCAGAAGGAACTGATACTTAGCAAGTGTGGTCCCCTGCAGATACTTTGGCAATTTGATACAATTGTCTATTCAATTTCCATCTACTTGCAGATCTTCAAGCAGGTCCTAGGGCTTCTTCTCAATTATTCTTTAATCTTGTCTATTTTACTATTCCATTTCCTTTTTAATGGTGCCCTACATACTTTTTCTTTTATGTTTTTGGATGGTTTTTTTCTCCCTTACACCCTAGAAAATTAAAATTTGCCCATTTTATCAGCAACTAGTTTCATCTTTCCTTTGGCAGATTGTCTCTACTTTCCACCATCTTCCTTTCCCTTATGCATAATTCTGTGTGAATCATCTTTTCTCTCTCCTGATTCCTACTTGTTTTCTTTTCCTAGTAGTGCTGTCTATACCATTTTCTTTTACTTCATGTCCAGGTTTGTCTAGTTTTTCTTATTTTTCTTTTTCTTTCTTGTCTTTTTTTCCCCAGGTTCTCCACTGTACCTCAGTTTCTGTTGTACATACACATTGGCATTAGAGAGCATGAAAAAAGGCAACAAACAAAACAAAATCAGCTGAGGAAAGCACCAGAGGTCTGGTTGTCTCTTACATATTTCTTTTCTGCATTTCTTTTTTGCCTTTTCCGCATTTGCCTCAAGCTTGATGATCGTTTTATTCCTCAATGTCCTTCACACTTTTCCAATAGCATCAGTTGGTTTTGCTTGAGGTAAGCATTGTTTGTTCAACAAAATGTGGGTTTTTTCTGCATATACAATTGTGAAAAAGGCATAACTGTTAACTATGGATGAAGAGATAGGTTTTGCCTTTTTGAGCCAGATTTCTTAATTCCAAGGTCCAGAGGTTTATGACTTGTTTTTTGTAGTTCCAGATCTGAGGTCAGGATGCCCTAGCACTCAGTTGGAAGCATCTATGGCTTCTTTAAATATTTTTTGTATTTTGTTATTTCACAAAACCCTGTAACATTTATGTCAAACATCAATATTTAAAAAAAAACCCACATAGTACCCAAAAGAATCTTCTTCATAACTTTTTTTTTAATGCAGGTAAGCATTCGGTCTCCATTGAGGAAGCTACAGACTATTAGAGGGATATTAAACATATTGGGATAAATTAATGATTCAGAGCAGAATCTTTAAAAAATATATTTTAAGAAGGCAAAAAGTAATATAATATAGATACCTACAAAGTCAAAAGAAGAATGTGTAGTGAAGAGTCATTGCTACTTGTTCCTACTCAGCAAAGGCTGTTACTTCACTTGGCTGCCTTTAGAGAGGCTAGAACAGCACAGAGTTGCTCTGTTTCCATACCTGAGTTTCTAATCTCTTCCCATATTTGTGAAAAAGGAAAAAAAGTCTTAGGGTATTACAGATTTAAACATAACAAGATTATATTCCTCCTTAGAGGGGCACACTATGATGGATCTTGTGTTTTAAGATGCTTATTGGTACTTTTGTGTTAGGTAATGAGCAAAACTATCAAGATTCAGGGAGTCAGAGAATGTAGCTGTATTATAACCTTACAGGGAATTTTTTGAAGTTACGCTATTGTTTTTTCTTTCCTAAAAAAAAATTTTACAAGTAAAGCTTGGCATCATAAACAGTATGTCATGTTTTCCAGTGCAACTTGTTGAATTTGTGTAGATGAACTACATACAGCTGTACTTGCTAAACTGAGCAGCCGCAATTTTTTTCTTTCTATTACCTTAGTCTTGCATATTGGAAGTTTCTAAGAATACAGACCTACTATATTTATGGCTATAAATCTATATCTATATATATCTATCACTATATTATGGTGATTATCAAGCACACAATGAGCACCAGCAAACAGATTGAGTCAGCAATCAAAAGGTAAAATAATGCAACCCACCCACTTCCTTCTGCAACAGAGAGAAAGTTTAGCTGAAGAAATCAAATCCTGAAGGGACTTTATGATCATAACAGTAATGGGAGGAGTTATCATGAAAAGCCAATGTATAATTACATGAAAAAATACCGGCACTGCAAAATCCCTTACTGTTACTCCTAGGGCTCTGTAATCCTTCCTGATCCTCCTCAGCCTGCTCCTGCCTGTATCACTGGCTCCCACACAAAACAACAGCAGCAGATAATGGTTCGTGGACTATACAAGGCTTGACAGTCTCTCAGTGACATCTCCAATACCAGCCCCCAGTAAGTAGCACAGTTCCCTAGAGAGCGAGTCAGGCCAGGAAATGGGTGCTCCTGTACCTCCCAGAAGGGAGTTACCTACTACTGCAACCCATCACCTTTTCTTATTTACACTGGTTTTTGTACAGGGAGCAAATTTATGTTTCATTGCACAATTCTTGACGAAAGAATTAATAATGCTGTGTTTGATCCAGAGCTGTTAGCCAAAAGGAAGACTTGCTTATGTTAGGCTCTTAAGTTAATATCATGATATTTAAACTGTTTAAATTATTTAATTTTTAAAAAGAATTTAAATTAAATATTTAAATTATTCAATTATTTAAATTTAAAAATCACTGACCCTGTCGGGGTCAGAATTATTGCTCTGTTCATGAGGATTTGCTGTTGCTGTTTCCTTGATTACTGATGGGTGCCTGCAACAATCAAAATATCACAGGTAGAGTATTTATTTCTCCATGTAAAGAAGTTGACAATTCCAGTGCCTTATACAATACTGTGCAACAATGTTCTACTATTTGGCTTTTCAGGTAACCACTGAATTCAGGGAAGTCAGAAAATTACAGATATTCCCAGTATTTCTGGCTTCTCAATTGACATGGACTTCAGGTTTCTACAAGGAACACTAATTAGGTGTTGGAGGCTTATTTATCAAATGTCTCAGTATTCATTAACCTCACAAATAACCACTGCAATATTCAGAGCTGAGTAAATACAGAATACCTACGCAATTCACTGAGTTTACCCCTCTGCTTTTATCAGTATGGATCTGCTTTAAAGACTACTCTGAACTGATCAGCCATGTTATCAGTATTATTTGCTTTCTGAAAATGTTAGAGATCAATGAGGACTGAAATCCCCCTACAGCAGGCACTGTGCCTTCTTTCCTTTAACAGCCAATCTCTGCAGCAGTGTTTCCAGATTTCAAAGGCAAGATCAGCTAACTCTGCTTGTAAAATAGGTCAAAGTCTACCCAGAGAGTGCAAAAACGTGTAAAAATGGATACAAACTGACAAGGCCTTCAGATGTACTGTACATAGTGAAAGAACTCTGAAAACCTGAAATATGTGTCTGAGGTTGGAGCCTGTAAAATTGCTGCAGTTTTGCCAATAAAATATTCTCCTACAGACTTGGAAACACATAAGAAACTTAAACATTATAGAACAAAGATGGATAAAATGAACAAAAAAAAAAATCCAGATTTTACACACTTTATGGTGGATTATATTTTTAGATCAATCCAAATGATACATTTCATAGATTATTATTATTATACAATGAAAGGGTTCCTACTCAATTCAAGCAATTAATTAGCCAAGATGGTGGGTTGGCCCTGGCTAGCTGCCAAACACCCACCCACCTACGCACTCATTCACTCAACTCCTTTCTTCCCTGGGACAGCGAGAAAGTAGAAGGAAGGTCAGAAGACTCATAGACTGAGTTGATAACAGTTTAACAGAGAAAACAAAGGTTGCATGTGGAGGAAAAACAACATAAGTAATGAATTCATTACTTCCTATAGGCCAGCAGAAATCCAGCCTCCTCCTGGACAGCAGGGGCCCTGCACACACAATAGTTACTTGGCAAGACAAATGCCATAATTTCCCCTTCCTCTTCTTTCTGCCAGTTTTTATTTCTGGACACAGTGATATAGGATATGGGATATCACTCTGGTCAGTGGGGATCAGCAGTCCCAGATGTGTCTCCCTGTAATATCTTGCCCAACCCCAGCCTTCTCACTGGGGGTAAGCAAGGGAGGAGAAAACCTTGATGCTGTACAAGCACTGGTCAGCAAAAGCCAAAACCACTGATGTGTTACCTACATTGTTTCAGAAACAAATCTAAAGCACAGAACCACACAGACTGTTGTGATGAAAATTAACTCCATCCCAAGCAGAGCCAAAGGGAAATTAGAATTTGTCTGAGTGGTTGGATAGTAAATACATAATAAAGACTAATTAAAGCGTAACTGGGTTGATGAATTGTGGATGGAAGAAATGTAGAAGTCATCAACTACCAGCAAACAGGGACTTGACCAAGGATCCCATTGTCCTAGAATCATAGAAAGGCTTGTGTTGGAAGGGACTTTAAAGATCACCCAGTTCCAACCCCCCCTGCCATGGGCAAGGACACCTCCCACTAGATTGGGTGTCTCAGAGTCCCATCCAACCTGGCCTCAAACAGTTTGCAAGAGTTTCAGTGATCCCACACGAAGGGCAAAGAGGTGAAAGCAAAATGTTTCATGCAGGTGGAGGATCTCATCCTCATGCAATATTACAGAACCAGCATAACACCCATCCTGTGAGGAGAAAAGGAGGGGATGTAATGCAAGAAGTAGAAGTCTAAAACATTTTCTTGAAATAACTGCAATGTGAACAGTATGTGCAAATTCTTTCTTCTGATGAAAAGGTTTTATCAAGCCAGCAAGACAGGCAAGTTATTTCAAAGTTCTTCCAGTTTTGAGCAGTTTCCATATTTAGGCACAGTTCCTGCTTTTTGCACTGTTTTGTGAGAGAAAGTGGTGAGTTTCTTTACATTAACATTTCCCACAAACCCAGCCACAAGTGAGCTCACTCACTCGCTTGTGCAAATGGAAGTGGTTTTTCAAACCTAGTGTTTTACACAAAAAAAAGTTTTGGAACTCTGCTTTGGCCTGGAAGCCATTCAACTGTCACTGAAGACAAAATTTTTCCAGTAAAAAAAGAAGACAAAAAATCATTTTTTCTTTGACACTCTGTACCTCAGATCATTCTCTTCAAGAACTTGGCTCACGCTGTTGTCAATACATATTGTTTAGTCACTGTTTTGGATTTCTTGCTATGAACAAGAAGTTTTCTCACTATCTTTTGTAAACTCTTCCAAGAATTAATCTGGCAGGGTGCTGACCATTCTGGCCTGATCCAGAAAAATACTTAAGGCTGTCTTTAAGCACCCGAGTAGTTCTAACCAGACTGAGCTCATAATACTATTGTTTTACAAGATGGTGAAATATCTGTTTACTCATTAAAGTCTGAATATTAAGATTCAAGATTGCTTGTTCTATCCATTACAGATGTTTTCTCCTCATAAATGACAATCAAAATTTCATTTGTTTGATGTTTATATCTTTGTTCAGTTTTCTACTCTATTGAATAACTCTTAGTGAAAAATTCCAGGCTCTTCTCGAACAATTTATTGTTCTTTTCTTTTTCTTCATTATTATTAATGGGAAATTCCAAACTTTGCAGATAAGATTTATATACACTTTCAAATAGGTCAGAAAAAGAGAATATCAGAAAAGTTTCAAAAGCCTGTTTTACAATTTATGGCTTTATTGAAAAAATCAAAACAAAAACCTCAAACCAAAAAACAACCGCAAAAGCTTCAACTGCTTTAAAAAGTATAAAATTGCCAAAACCTCTGTGATTGATGCACCACAAAGGAATCTGTCTTGCAAACATTTATGTGCCCAATTAATTTGAAGCACATGAGTAGCCTGTACACCTCACTGTACACTTTCATTAATGACCTAAATAATAGGACACAGAACATGACTATTAAACTTTCAGATGACACTATGAAAGGGGAAATAACAATGACCTGTTGCAAAAAGAGTTAGGCTTTATATTTGCTACATAATATTAGATTTACTTCAGTTTTCAAAGGGATTTTTCTTTAGTTTAACTAACTGTTTTTCTTCTTTGGTAATCACTCTTAATACAGATAAAAAAACACTAACACCCTTTTCTGAGAGATCTGTTTAGATTCTCCTGTAATTGATTACCTTTTCATCTTATTACTATGACTGTGTTCCAGATTGTGGTTTTTTTTCCTAAACACATATAACTTGAAACATAGTGTGTCAAGCAAGTCAAGCATTTTCTTTCTTCTATGACTTTCTGATTCTCCCCGCCCTAGGGATACTTACCATCTTTGTGCCAGTGGATTTTAGTGGAAATATCCATATATTTCTTCTGCACTCATGTATATGTTTTGATTTAGAGAGTCCATTTACTCAAGGGAAGATTCTTTCACTTTTTTTCCCTGGATCTTCAGGTTTATTTTTGTCTCTGGAAGGAACTGATGGTATTGGCTTCTGGATTAAAAATACTGTGATTCAGTCATGTAATAATGATAGATATCACCTCTCTATAGTACATTAAGAATGCAGCTTACTTGCATGGCCTGACATTAGAGCATACAGATTAAAACACTAAGGTCTATTAATAGTGTGGTGTTCTCAGTGATACTTTTTGCTCTAGCATCCTTCATCTTTTTTATTTACTTTTGAGACAAGGTATGAGTTTTTGTAAAACCACTTAAGATTTTTCTAAAGCTTTTGGCTGTGTCTTTTTGAAAAGATGACTGTATTTCAGCAGAACTACAATAATTTTTAACAAACTTATTATCTAAATGTGCTGTGTACTGAAAGCTTCCAGCATTTGCAAGTTCAAAGAGTTCAAATAGGAAGGAATGAAAAAGATGGAGCCAGACTCCTCACATTGTCACCAGGTGACAGGATGAGATGCATTGGAACAAAAAGTTTCATTTCAGAAGAAGAAAAATCTTTTTTCTTTTTTTTTACTGAGAATACAATCAAACACCGGAACAGTGGTCAAGAAAGCTTGCGAAGACTCCATCCAGGGGGATGCTCAAAATCCAACTGGACACAAAGCTCTGTGCAAGTGGCTCTAATTCCCTCTACTTTGTGCAGGCGGATTGGACTAAAGAACCTCCAGAGATATTTGACAACCTCAGCTGCACTGTGAGTGGATGACTATGAAACCTGACTCTTCACTGCTGATATTGAAATACCTATCTAGGATGTGGACAGCTGTCTTTCAAAAACTACAGCAGTAGAACAAAATAATAGTAATGAAACCCAAAAGCAAAGAGGAAAGAGCACTCTGCTGGGATAACAGATGCTGACACTGGGATTGTTGTTTATCTTAGGTCACTGGACAATGAAAACCAGTTTCCATATTGTTAGCAGTGAAAACTGAGTAAACTTCAAAATCAGGGTTCTTAGTGCTTCCTCTCCTTCCAGACAGCATTACTTTCTCATTCGTAGATATACTATACTGTAACTGCAACAAGAGAGGTAAGGTATTAACCATCTTACTGCTTTTTTTTCTGTCTTCAGCTGACAGACAGTTTCATGGTTAGAGAACCTCCTTAGACAATGAGATAACTTTTCAGTTCCAACCATATTTGTTAGGTACATATCTTAACTATGAAACTGGGAAACTTCTATTCAAAAGACATTGCTGCTGCTCTGTGGGTTGATGCATAAGAGCTTAAGATACTAAAATCTAATTGTGTGTCAACTAAGGAAGTCTTTATTCAACCATGACTACATGTTTAATATCATAGCCAAGTGCTCTTGAGCTTTGTTCTGATAGTCACAAAACCTTATAAATCAGTTAAAGTTGGCGTTTCTTTTAAACTATTCTTTACTAAGTGTATATAATCCAGCAAAGAATTTAAGAGTTCAAACACCAGTCATAGGTAAATGAGATATAGGAGGCATGTGTATACATAATTATAGTTTGTGTCCTGTAAAGATCATCTTTCTTATGGAACTATGAAAACAAACATAAAATCAAAACCACAAAAAAATAGGAAAAAAAGTGTAGAGAGGAAAAGATAACAAGAAAGATTAATGTAATCTGCAGCAAATTAGTCTGCTATCTGATACTCAACCTAAGAGTGTGCTCTGTAACACAGAACTATGACTCGACTGATCTGATTGGAATAAAGGAGTCAATCAGTAAGTTTTTTATGAAAAATTGCAGGTCTTATATATTCAACTTATTTATACTAGGCAGGTCTTCCATACAAAACTTTTAAGTTCCGATAGAAAATGTTAACATTGCATCACAAACCAGTTCTAATAATACTAAAGGATATTATTTTGGTCATATTTGCAGGGTGTACTTAATGTTATCTACAAAAAGGAAAGTAAAATAAAAAGAATATTCAATTTCCCAATTTCTGTTTTGCAAGCATCACTAGTATTCTTCTAGCATAGCCTTTTTCAGAAAATATTTACCTCTCCCTGTTGTTAACTCTTCCTTATTCAAGAATATTTCTCAAAACGTGTCTGGTTAAAGTCACAAGACCCTGGGTATAAGTTGTCAAAAGAGCTGTGCTGTCCTGGCTTGCCAGCTTGTTTGGAAACCACTCAATAATCTCTAAAAGGGGTATAACAGTGGCAAAACCCTCAATCTAGAAGTATTATGTCACCTTTGATAACAGGACTAAACTCACTTGGCTGGTGCCACTAGAACCTCTACTGGATTATTTTTTACATTGTAAAACTGTAGGGCAGATAGAGAATTCTGTGGCTGAGAGCCCTGTTATTCTCCTGGAGAAACAGTGGAATTTCACAGCTTCCAGTATAACAGTCTAATGTCACAGTCTAAATGGTATCATCACGACTTGCTCTCCTAAGGATCTCAATATGTTTCCCTCACGCAGGACTCCTCAACACTGCCACCTCCCCAGCCAGGCAAGAAGCTCCCACAGATCTTCCATCACATCTGCATCAGACACAGCTGTCTCAAAAGCCCAGGGGCATCTCAGGTGGCAGCAGAGAATCAAGTGTGGACAACTGGATCAGGGCCATATAGTTTGTTCACTTATCTAGGTAATTCATAGATGGCTGTACTGTAGAAAACGCAGTTTAGAGGTCTGCATCTGAATCTGAATCTAAATCCCAAACAGAGCTTTGACTTGTCATTTAATATTAAGCATAAATTTCCATAACTGGAAAGAAAGTATTTTCCAAGTCAGCATATGGACCAGAATTTTATCACAGAAAGCTTAGAGGAAGTCAGGGGTAAAATCTCTAATTTTTAACTATATACATAGAACTATACATTTAGAAGCTTTGCAAATTCCAGTGCTGCATATCTATGCACTTCTGTATACTAAGTGACCATTAAATGACCTGATATATGAGCATTTGCAAGCACAGGACTTCAGAAAATCTTCTGCATTCTTCTGAATAAAATGAATTTTACAGTAAAGTAAATACATTGGCCACAGCAGACGGTTTTGGTGAAATACTTCAGAATTTGTAAGCAAGAATACTGACATGATGATTGCACTTTACCATTACAATATTGCAATTACATGCAAAACAGGATTTTTGGATCTCAGTCATTGCTTTAAATTGTCAGATTTATCCTTAGACTAATTTAACATGTTTATAAAAATTTATTAACACTTTCTTATAGTACATCAAATTATCCCAGAAAAAGACTTGTTCATATTTTGAAGCATCACACATATTTTGAAAAATTGGTTTCACGTTTTAAGAAAAAAATTAGTTTTTCTTATCACATTTTAGAGATGTACACTGCAATAAGAACACTGGGCTTCCTCTTCACATGTCAGTGGCTGGCCACAATTTAGTTTTCAAGGTAGAGAAGCTCTAACTAAGAAACAACTGTGCACTTACAAGTGATAGATAAAAGCTTGAAGGAAAACTGAAAAGGCAGCCCACTGGGTTTCTTGGATTTTTCTTAGCAGATTTCTTTGAGGATCTTTCAATCTTGAAGTTCATCACTTAATCTGTTTTTTCATCATACATACTTTAAAGAAAATCAGCATGATTTTCAACAGTCTATTTATTGTGCTACACATCACAACTGGTAATTTAGAAAAATTAACAGTTTCTCTAGAACACATTAGCAAAGAACATGTATAACTCTTATGTACCAGAAAGATTTTTTCTCCCACAAAATCCACTGATGCACATCCAAGAAACCCCTGGACAGAGCCTGCTGAAGATCTTTTGCACTTAATGTATAAGACTACTCAATTCAAATAATGTGCACAACGCTGAACCTAAGAGGCATTAATGCCAGAAACAACAACTGCACCATATCAAGCCCAGGAAAAAGTAATGGGACTAGAAAGGGAGATTTTCCAAAAATCAGAGTTTTTATTTCATCTGTAATATCTTTGATAAATGGAAACGCTACCATGCAAAATCTCAGCACTTTTTTGGCCGGAAAGGCACTCATGCTAATATAATGAGTCTGGATTACAGAGGTTTGCCAAGCTTAGATCTTGTATAGATTAGTAATGATGCCTTTTAATGTCTTAATGACCTCTTAATGAAATACATTTATAATGCTACAATTTGGTGAGAACTCATTAAACATTTTTCATATCAGAACATGATGTTCAAAGCTAAGTTCTTAATAATAATTAACACATGTATTGTGCCTTTACTCTTCAAAGTCCTTTAAGAACATTAGTAATTAGTTAAAAACCTGTGTGCTGGATGTATGTTATCTGTTTAGGCTCGAAGAGGCCCAAACAATCAAACTGGAGCTAGCCAGTAAAGTCCAAGCAGAAAATAGTCTCCTCTTCTGTGTTCTGAAGAATTTTAGATCAAGGCAGGAAAGACCTGTCACAAGATAAATTAAATGCAGGTGGTGGCCACTTCATACAAATAGCATTAGACAAATAATATAAACATAGACTATACTTTTAAAAAATGTACCCAGAATACTAAAGCTTAATTATTTTTTTTCTAAAAAACAGAGAAAGAAAAGGCAACCTCTGAAACAGAAAACTCCCCCAAACCATCTGAAACCTCATTTTGCTAATTTATGTTCTCAGCATCCAAAGCGAGCAAATCTAGCATAAGCAATGGGAGGCTTGTGGTGCTGATTCGAAACTTGCTAATACTCACTATCTGTGAGCTACAATAAACCCCATGTAAATCACACCCATTTGCTCCTGCGACTGATACATGGCAGGGGTTAACTGATCAAAGGAGGGACTGCAGGTGGCTAATTTTTAGGGGCTCATCATCTGACAGACCAGTACAGATAGGAAAAGAAATCAGAGGTAGCTGTAGCCAAGCAGGACTCATCTTGAGTACCCAGAGAACATGGTTGCTTGAGAAGAGAGGCTTCCCTTCTCAGGTTCACAGGAATATGTCCCCCAAACCAGGGAAAACTTTATTCTGAGAACTTTCCTTCAGTGATAGAGGAAAAAAATTTTTTCACACCATTGTACTGCTTCAGATGGAACAATTAACTACTGCATAACAATGTGAACTCAGAGACTTTGCTTTTTATCTATGAATATTATATAATATTGATGTTTAAAAATAATTCAAATACATCTCTGAAAACTCATGCAATAAAATCTTGTTCTAGTTAGGCTAGATTTTAAATTGTTTTAATTCCTAATGTAACTGATGTATTTGTTTTCTAAGGAGAGAAAACAGCAATTCCTACATTCACAGGGATATTGTGAAGATAAACATATAAAAGATTCATTAGTAATGGCATTATGTGCTTAAAATAAATCTGCAACTAGATTTAGTCAGTTGAAGTTGGAAAAGATTTGGCTGTCTGCTTATGATCTCAATTTCAAGGAGAAAAAATGTTTATATTTAGTTGAATGTGAATTTCAGCAGTAAGAAAAGTGTTACTTTTTATCCTTACTACTTCCTTTGCCATTGTTAGCAATGTAAGATTTAAAATAAAAAGATAATCCAAGTTTATTTAATTTGAAGCACTATGAAAAAAATTCTAAAATAAATCCAGTATGTTTCAGCAAAACATATATATATTTTATTTTATTTGAGAAAGGAAGAAATTAGGAATAGAGGAGAATTTGGTGATTAAAAGAATTGTATGACATTAAAATAATAAAGAACTGATTATAACAAAGGAAACACCTTTAGTAAAGGGCAGAAGCTGAAAATCTGATTATTTACATATTGCACTCACTTAGATTTCTTCCAGCCATATGCTGGAATTTCACTTTACCTTATGTTAATTTTTTGGCAAACGGCAGTGTGATGCTTGTGAGGTCTTCAAAAATATGACCTAGAAAAAAGCTGATAGCAAATTCTTGAGCACACTTGTTCTACTTAAATTATACACACAGCACAAAAAAGGAAGCGGAAAGGGTTCAAAAATGCTATGGGATCTCAAGCTGCTGACTTCTGAGTCTGAAGGAAAAGTGACCAATTTCCATTCTTTTTCTTGGAAGGTGTAGCGAGGCCAAGTTTTATGGAGCAAGGCTTGCCCTAACCGTAGCCACCTCCCTCCTGCCTGCCGAAGAGTCAGTCTCCCCAGTGAAGCAATTCCAATAGACCTCTGAAATCTAAGGCAGGAAATTCCTTTCAGCACCGCTTTCAGCAATGAAAAGGACTGTCAAAACACCTTCCTAGAGAATTACAGGGCTCCTGCCCAGGAACTAGTGGAGAAAGTTCAGCACTTACATGAGTACAATGCCCCCAGCTCCAGTTCACGTGTAACAAGAGCAGCTTTAATGCACGTTTATACAAAGGCCAGTTAACACTTTCAAACTCAGTGCAAGAATGTCACTTTTGTAACATAGACTGTTAAGAACTTCTAAAAATACATCAAATGTATTCTTCTCTAAGTGTACGTACTTCCCAGTTTGCAAATGGAATTGTTTTCTTAATTAAATACTCTGTCTTTTTTATTTCATGTCTGGGTAATACATAATTTTATTAAAGACCTTTTTATGGTCGTCCCATCAACACACTGCATATGCAATCACATTCCACAAGTACAGGTATCAGTATGCATACATGTTCCTTCTACTCTCTTTCAGGCACAGTAACTATGAATTTACTGGTAAACTTGGAAATGTTGCTAATTTCAGAGGCTTTCTAAAAATACAACTGGTATGGTGGTGCTGCTCACTGAAATTCACTCCATGATGGCTGACTGCCAGGACAGGACTGGGTTGCACAAACACCTGAAAGTCCCAGCCAAGATGTCCTAGTGGAATGTTGCTGTGCCCAGAGATGTTCAGACACCAGCTGCCAGACCAGAAAGTGCCTGGTAAGTCCTGTCTCTCCTGTGCCACACCCGTACATATGTCTTAGGTGCACAAGAACTTGTCAAATAGCACTAGATTGCTATGCATAGGCAGCTGAATCCAGTTTCCAATGGCTTTCTAAGTAGAGTGAACAGCAAAACTGGCCACAACAGTGAAACAGCTGAGCTCTGTAGCTCCAGTAACAGCCTAATCCCACCTTTGTGCTATTAAAAAATAACTGTATCGAAAAAAGTAACTACTTGAAATGTTACCCCCGGAAAAGAAACCCCAAGTAAACTAAAAACTCCAAGTAATAGGTTCCCACAGACTATAATGGAAAATAGCCATAGAACATTACAGAGTGTTTCTCAAATAGAATTGTCTGGTTTTATGATTTTACCTTGTAAGTTAACAGGACTTTGTTGTCAGTCATAGAATCACTGAATCCCAGAGTAGTGCGAGTTGAAAGTTCCTCTAAAGGTCATCTAGTCCAACCCCTCTGCAATGTGCAGGAACACTTTCAACTAGATCAGGTTGCTCAGACCCCCGTCCAACCTGACCTAGAATGTTCCCAGCGATGGGGCATCCAGCACCTCTTTCAGCAATCTGTTCAAGTGTTTCACCAAGCTCATCAATAATTTCGTCCTTAAATGTAATCTACCCTCTTGTTTTTTGTCATGTGCCAGCAAGCTATAGTCTAATATTTATATCATTGATATATTTTTTATATTTTTAAACAGGTGAGTATTTCAGAGCAACAGACAAAGACCAGAACCTCTGGCCTCCTCCTCACCCTTTCCCCCAGTTATCTAGTAACTGAACCTGCCTTGGACCCAAATGATAAAACCAGTAGAAACTGGAGGGATGTGTCTGTCTATAAACCAGAAGAAAAGTCTGCCATCTTTTAGAAGCCTACAGAGAAAAAAAATGGAGTAATGTTACAGAAAGAAAGAGTGAGACTCTCTGCACAGTCTGTGCCCATGCAGCATTCTGGAGAGAGGCACACAGGAAAAGCTTCTTCACTACTGCTAACTGATTGAAAATATTATAAACCAGAATGAGGTTCCCTTCTGTGCAGGGGAAAATTATGTCCTGTGAAGTCAGAAACACAAGCATAAGATGAAAAGGCAGAAGAATTTATCAGAGAATAATGGATGAGCCATTATAGGTGCTTTTACAGAAAATGTAAGAAAATCTGATGTGCTGTAAATTGGGAAACCGCCAGAAATCATGGCAAAGTATCAACAGCTGCTGGGTTCAAAGGGCTGTAATCAGTGGCTCCAAGCTCAGTTGAAGGCCACTCACTAACAGCACAGCCAGGGGTCGATAGTGGGACCAGTACAGTCTAACCTCTGCATTCATGACCTGGACAATAGGCCAGACCCTCAGCAAAACTGAGAGGAGTGGGGTGAAGGTACTGCCATGCAGAGTAACCTCGGTGGGTTGCAGAGATGGCCCTAGAGGAACATCACACAGTTCCACAAAGGAAAGTATGAAGCTCTGCACAGGAAAAGGAATAATCCCACACACCCAAGCAGGCTGGGGATCAACTAGCTGGAAAACAGCTCTGCAGAGAAGGACCTGGGGGTCCTGTGGGGACTGTGGCCAAGTTTTACTGTAAGCCAGCAATGAGTCCTTGCAACACAGAAGGCCAACAGCATCCTGGGGCTGTGGCAGGAGGAGCATTGCTAGGAGGCTGACGGCAGTGATCCTTGTCTTCCACTCAGCAATGATGAGGCTTCATCTGGAGTGCTGTGTCCAGTCATGGCATCCCAATGCAAGACAGACATGGACTCACATGGGCAAGTCTAGCAAAGGGCCACAAAGATGACTGAGGGATAGAGGCAAGAGGAGGCTTGGAGAGCTGGAACTGTTCCACCTGGAGAAATCTCAGGGAGCTCCTACCAATGTTTAGGGGAGTAAAGATACCTGATGTAGATAAGTAAAGAAGTGGGAGCCAGTGACATGACAAAAAGAACTGGGCACAAACAGAACTACAAGAAATAAAATTAAAAATTAAAATACTGCCAACCATCCTTTTTATGGTGAGCCTGGTCAAATGCTGGAAGAGGCTGCCCAGAAAACTTGTGAAGTCTTTATCCCTAGGGAGATTCAAACTCAAATGGTCACAGAGCTCCGAGTAACCTACTGCAGTTGACTGTGCTTTGAGCAGGGGAATTGATCTAGAAAATCTCCAGAGTCTATGTTATCCTTCCTGTGAGTCTGTGTATCAATAAGTGTAGTTTAAAAGGGCAGATGAAAAAGCAGAAAAAAAATATTTTGGTTTGTCTTTCCTATGCTTAACTTCTAGAGTGAAATTATAACTACATAGTTACACTTGTCTATGTACTCCCATCCACCTTTTGTGCTAGACTCAGGAGCAGATGGGTTGACCTCTCTTTCATTTGATGTCTAAACTTCATGTTTGTTTTGGAACTACATCTCTTTCCAAAATTAAACAAGGGAATAGAAAATCAAAGTCACCAACTCTGCCCTATAAAATACTATAACAATATAATGGTGGCAGGGAAAGGAGAACAAAGGTTCTAAAACTTTAAAACTTTCTTTCATGTAACACTGACATAAATTAAATGAAAATTATAATACATCATTAAATTAAAATTCGGTCACAGGTTTTACCTCACCAAGTAAAATGTTTTAGAGTATGAAGAACATTGCATTATTACCAAGGACACAGACAAAATGCACATGACATTTTAGGGGATTTAATGGAGCTAAACTTATGCAAAAGCTGTTATAAAAAAGAACAATTTGATACACTTAAAATGGCTGAAGCAGAAATAATTTTCATTTACTATCTGCATTGGGACTAAAACCAAAACATTACCACAGCAGGTTTTTGTTGCATATTGACCTCAAGGGCAAAGTAGTTGGTCTCATCACTAACAAGAAGGAAATAGTGTAGAAAGGTGTTTGGAAAGTTCACCACTTTCTAGTGGTTTGTATTTCATTGTCACCCTTTAACTCTGCATATGGGTCTGTGATTGCTTAAAGGGAGACCACATACAAGTAATCATAAATGACAGTTCAGAATAAAATTCAATATTCTGCAAAAGCTAAGCAAAAATGTGATCCATGCTGCTGAGGTAAAAAGTAGTGCTAGAACTTTTTACAAGAGACTAAGTTCTGTACCTGAGCTAACATTGCTTTTTTTCTGCCTACACTCTCTGAAACAGCAGAAAATCTCTGATGAAGACTCTTACCCAAACATGGCTGTGATTCATGACTAACAATTCTCATGGTCAGTTTTAGATAGCAACAGGGGAAGGCAAGAGAAAAAAGAAACCGTAAATTATTTGACTGGTTCTCAAATGTACTTATAAATGGAATTTATTTTTTTGAAATGCAATGTTTTATTTCATTTACAGTTTGCAGCTATTAAATACGAGGCAGTTGCTGTGTGAGTTGTTCCAGTACACACAGCTGCATTAACAGCTAGAGACAAACACATTTTACACTAGTGGGTACTTTCAAGAACCAAATGTCTCTTCAGGAAGTTTTACCAGAAACCTTTCTTCATGTGTTTATGCAGTTTCAGTGATTTCTGTTACTTTCCACATACATGCACTTTTTTCTGTCTCTGCTGCCTTAAAACTGGTTTCCACTCAGCTGTGGGGCAACACTAACAAAGACACTTCCATCTGTTTCTCAACAGGATTTGCTATCCTGTAACTGTTGACATGTAAAGGGCATTTTCTATTTTGATTGGACATTAATTGTGCTTTCTTTGGATTAAGCATTTTAAACTGAACTATGAAATAGTCTATAAGTATATAGGTCATAGCAATTATTGTGTTATTTATATTACTACAAGTCTGCAGCAGATGGCTTCCAGGGCCCTGGCCAGAAGAACCTATCTCCTGCAAATTTATTTGGTGCTTAGAGATACTACCAACTAACTTCTCAAACCTGCTTGAATGCCATTGTGCCTCTCATTTGATGCCAGCATAAATATTCCAGGCTTATGTGTTTCAGGACCAATATTCCTCAAGGTCTTCCTGGTACCTGGCTATAGAAAATGTTCCTACTTGGGGCTTGTCAGAAGCCACGCCCCGCTGTTAAATGAAGTAGCAGCAGAGACTCTTAGCCAGCCACATCTACACTTGTTAGTACTTGGCTCAGTTCTCCTTTTGGAGTTTGGTGGTACCAATGTGGCCATTAGACCAAATTGTTATGTGGTGTAGGGGTTTTTTCATTCATAAGTGCCTGAAAAAATACAGAGACTGTACAGAGCCCTCCAGGGTGCCTTCTCCATTTCACAAAACATGGGCTAGATGCAGTGTGATGGTATGGGCTGGGTGAGAGTGCAAAGGCTGATAGGACAGCTCTGGAAGACCACACGAGGTGGAGAGCATCAGGTTTGGCAGAGGCTTTTTCATCCTGACTACTGAGCATGGCTTCTGCTGCAAGTCCATGCCCTGGAATGCATCCAGGACTGTTCATCAGAGTGTTCACAGGCCCAGAACAGGGCAACGCTCGACCAGTCTGAACAGTGGTTCAGCACTGAAGGACACTCACTGGTCCTGTTTCACATAGCAGTAAAAACATAACCAGGGAAGTAATGCCAAATACTCAAGAAAATCTGACCCTATAAAGCACTAGCCCAAGCTTTCATAACATAAATTTTATTTTTTCTCTATGCCTGAATTAAACAAGACCTTAAGTGTATTTATTGTATTCCACCCTGATCTAGAAAAATTTTTATGCACATGAGCCACTTTAAGATCACTGTTTTCCAGGATGCTGTTTGTGTAAGGAAGCCTATGCTTGTCCAGAAACTCTGGGACCATTGCTCTATGCTCTATTCACATGCTCAAAGTTTTGTGTTTGCTGTGCTGTGGCTTTATACATTTAAAAAAAGAAGCACATGAGAGCAATACTCTCTCTCTCTCTCTCTCTCTATATATATATGTATATATGAATGATACATAAAATACACAACCTCCAACCAACTTCCGATTCCAAATCCTTGCAGTTTGTCTTTTTTAGTCTTGTAATACAGGAATACCGACTAAAATGTTATTGCTGCCCTTTATGGTAGGAACATAACTCAAAGGCAAAAGGTCTGCATATACTCAAACAACAGGGCACAATGAGACAATAAACACACAAGATGTCAAGTTTATTTTTTTCCAAGGAGATGTGGAATAATGACGTTTTCCTACTTCAAGTTTGCCTTTGTCCACAGACCAGGGCAAAGTGTCTCTTCTACTAAGTGGAAGAGCTTTTTGTATTTCACTACAGTAACTTACCAACTCCAGTTTACATCAAATTAAATACATGCACTCATTATTTTAATATCACACATGAGCAAACCTGCTGACAAACCAATTCTATAAACAGTTTAATAAAATGTACTCTAATCAACAGTGCATCAAGCACCTAGGTGGTTCTTTTATATATTCAGTGCACATTAGACAAACTGAGTTCTGGAATAAGAAATGACCTGAAGGATTTAATGTGAATCTCAGAAAAGAAGCAATGTTAGTTACAAATAGGAACATGAAAACTGTATCAGATCAGGCCAAAAGTCCATTCTGTCTTTGACAGCCTCCAACAGTTGTGCCAAGGAAAGGGAAAGCAAATTGGGCTACTTCCCTGGTCCAAGCTCTGGCAGAGTAATAACTCCCAGGGCTACCTGAGCCTTTATGGAGTATTCTCACATTTAACAGTCCCTGATAGATTTTCTTTCCATAGATCTGCCTTATCTTTTTGCAAATTCCTGTGAAATTTTAGGAATCTGTGACATTTCCAATGAAGTTTAAGACTACTCAAAAAACTTTTTGTTTTAAAACTGCTGCCTATTAGCTTAATTTGTTTTCCAAAGGTTTAGCATTAGAAATTACAATGAGGAACTAGTGTCCATTCAACTTGGTTTCACAAATCATTGTCATTATTTCTCCAAGCTACTTTTCTCATTAGCTTGTCTTCCAACTTACGTTTTACTTTCTATTTTATTCTACTATGTGGAGGAATTTCAGATCTGTGAAAAATTTTGTCAAATTTTCTATATCTTTTGTAGATTTACTGTACTCTTTCTGAGAGATAGGAACTGTAGTCCCCATCAGAGAGCAGAGAGCACATCACCATCACACAGAGTAAGAATCATGCTATTCACTTCCCAATGGCTACTAAATATTACCTCATTTTGGAAGCACAAGGCTTTAAATTCCATCTAAATACTCAGCTTTATCTCACATGTCAATATGTCCATCATTTTATTGCTCAGTAGGAATCAAGAGGTCCTTCTGCAACCTGAGAATTTTTCTCACATCTAAATAACTCACTGTGAACAACAGATTTTACTACTCCACTGTCCGTCCCTTTTTCCAGACTATTTATGCCTATGTTGAACAGTGCTGACCTTCAAACTCCTTTAAAGTCCTACCTCTTACACAATTCATTGAAAAAGATGATAATTCCTAACCTTTTACTACTCTATCTCTCTACCAAGTATCCAACCATCTGAAGGTTATAATCTTTATCTCATTGAGCTTGTTCATGAGTGCACACCACCAATTCACACACTGAGGTGACGCATTCCAATTTTTGTTTCGAGTTTGTGCAAAGTAGGGAGCTTGGTGCTAAGATACAAAAGGCTGACTCCCCAGTCATCAAAACTTTGCATTATTTATATGTGTTAGCCAACAATGCCATCAGCATCACACAATTTTTTCATTAATTAGCGCTCAAACCCCCTATATGCTAGTTATAACTCTCATTTCTCATGATAATTAGTCCACATGCTCAGTTCTTTCCTCCATTTGAGCTGGGGGTCTGTTTAGAGCAGGTTGTCAGTGAGTTGATGGTCATGATCTCCTGCTGCTGGACTTACCTTTCCCTCAGTTACTGCTCAGTTCTGCTGACTTCACTCCCGGTGGTCGTCATCCAGACAGCTCGTTCATTTTGGGATTATCTTCTCTTTTCCTTAAAACAACAGATTAGCCAAGCATGCCACAATCACAATGCAATTGCTTAATTTTAACTGTCTAGTTATAACTACTGATTAACAACTAAAACAAATTGCAGTTTGAGTCAAATACTGAGGGGCTCAAAATCTTGAGTGCCTCAATAAAACATGACTGCTGAATCTTCTAAAAACCTTTAATGAAAATTCTTGCCCAAACCAGGAGGGCCAAATATGCCTGGTGCACCCCAATTATTGCCAGCTGGTGAAGGGAAGTGATTGTCCTGCTCTTTTCTGCACTGGTATGGCCTCATCTTGAGTCCTGTGTGCGGTTTTGGATACCACAATATGAAAAAAGATATAAAGATATTAGAAAGTGTCCAAAGGAGAGCTACAAATATGGTGAAATTCTAGAGAGAAAGCCATATGAGAGCAACTGAGCTCACTGGGCTTGTTCAGCCTGGAGAAGAGACTGAGAGAAGACCTCAGTGCAGTCTTCAGCATCATCACGAGGGGAAGCCAAGGGGCAGGCACCAATCTTTCTTCCTCTTGTGACCAGTGACAGAACCTGAGGGAACAGCATGAAGCTGCATCATGGGAGCCTTAGGTTGGATGTTAGAAAAGGTTCTTCACTCAGAGAGTGACTGGGCACTGGAATAGGCTCCCCAGGGCAGTGCTCAGAGCACCAAGCCAGACACAGTTCAAGAAGTATTTGGACAATGCTCTAAGGCACATGGTGGGATTCTTGGAGTGTCCTGTCCACAGCCAGGAATTGGATGTGATGATACAGATGTGTCCCTTCCAACTAAGGGTATTCCATGATTCTATGATTCTGTGTTCTTTGGCCTGGTTTGCCTTGGTAGATGAGGTCACTTTGCTCCTCCAAAGAGTCCCACAGATTTCTGAGGCACCACGTCCCTCCACAGAAAATAAAGTTGATGGTTCTCAAGTGCATCATATCTATTCCTATTCCACTTCCTCTTGTGTTTGTTATTCTTCCCACTGATTTGATCAACGTGCATACCAGTCTTAGAGACTCCTTTTGAAGCTGGTCAGGTTTTGGCTAGAGGGGGTACTCCCCAATCCTCCAGCACCTCCTGTGGCATGTGATTACACAGCCCAGCTGTTTCATGCCCAAATCCCCGTGTGACTCCTGAATAAACACCATCCAATCTTGCCAGTTTCCTACTATTCAATTTATTTCTTTTTACCTGCTACTCTGGGTTCAACTGGAAACATCTCCTCCAACACTTCTACCCAAAAAGCAGCATTTTAGCATGAAAACCTCCCTGAGCTCCTCTTTGATAAGCACGGGGTTTAGTTTATACATTACATCTTCCCTAAATTCCTTTCACACCTTACCTAACAGGCATGCAGACTCTGTCAGGTTCCTGGTACTTAGGGAAAAAACTTACTGCTACTTTTTTATCTTCACAAAATCACAAAATCAAACAGGTTGGAAAAGACCTCTGAGATCATTGAGTCGAACCTATGACCTAACAGCAGCATGTCAACTAGGCCATGGCACAGAGTGCCGTGTCCAGTCTTTCCTTAAATGCCTCCAGGGATGGTGACTCTATCACCTCCCTTGGCAGCCCATTCGAAGGTCTAATCACCCCTTCTGTGAAGAATTTCTTCCTACTGTCCAACCTAAACTTCCCCTGGTGCAGCTTAGGACTATGCCCTCCTGTCCTGTTGCTAGCTGCATGGCATGATTTCGCAAGTTTATCCTCAAATTTTTTTTTTTTTATTATTATTTTTTGGGGAGGGGAGGAATGTGTGTGCTTTAGCGTGTTGTTACAGTCCAGGTGCTGTGGTCCAGTTTCCTCATTTAGGTGTGGCTAAGGGAAACATCCTTGGGGGTGCTGGATGACAGCTGGCTCAATATGAGCCAGGAACACACCCAGGTGGCCAAGATGGCCAATGGCATTGTGTCCCATTTCCAGAATAACACTGCCAGCAGGACTAGGCTTTGGAGAGGCTGCACCTCCAGAAGTGTGATCAGTTTTGAGCCCTTCATTTTAGAAAGGTCATTGACGTGCTGGAGCATTTTCATCAAAGAGCAACAAGGCTCCTGAAAGGTTCTGAAAACATTATGAGGTATGCCTTATGAGGAACAGCTGAGGGAGCTGGGCTTAATTAGTCTCCAGAAGGCTGACGGGGAACCTCTTTGCTCTCTAAAACCACCTGACAGGAGGTGGTAGTGTGGAAGGGGGTGGTCTCTTCTACCATGCCAACAGTGAGAGAACCAGAGGAAACGGCCTTAAACAGACTGGGGAGATTCAGATTAGGTACTAGAAAAAATAATTCACTGTTAGAGTGGTCAGGCATTGGATTAGGCTGCCCAGGGAGGTGGTGGGGTCACTATCGTTGGAGGTGTTTAAGAGGTATCTGGATCTGCTGCCGGGTCGATGTGGTTTCGTGGTTTTGGGGTTGCAGCGGCAGCGCTGGGCTGATGGTTGGACCGGCTGATTTAACCTTGGTGACTCTACAATTCTAGCCTTCAAACATGTCGAAGGATAAGCCTGCACTTCGGTAGCCCGTTCTCTGCCATTTTTAAGGCAACCCAGCTCATTTTGCTCTTTCAAAACTACCTATTCCTTTTCTCCTTTGCTAGAATTCCCAAAGAAAGTGTGAGATTTGAGAAAGAATGAATGACAGGCAGAAGGAAACCCCAAGACGCGCGTCCCGGGACGATCTCCCCTCTTGCTCCTGCCATTCTCAAGCGAGTGGCGGGCGCCTGACGCCGGATAGGCAGGGCTGGGTTAGGAAAGGCAGGGTTAGAAAGGGCTGGGTAGGAAGGGCGGTCCCCTCCCTCACGGGGGTCGCAGCCGCCGCCCTCACGGCGCGGGCGCGTCGGGCCCGCCCTCCGCGCGCCCCGCGGCCCCGGCGGAAGGAGCGGCCCGGCCGCCCCCGCCCCTCCCCGCCGGCTGCTTCCGCCCGGTGTCGGCAGAGACAGCGCCGGCCGCCGCCGTGCCGGGAGCCGGGGAGCCTGCGAGCGGGGAAGGTACGTGCTGCAGCGGCCCTGCCCTCCCCTGCCTGCCCTGTCCCTGTGCCGGGTCCGAGAGCCGCCCCGATCCCGCGGGCGGTCACCCCCCGTCGCCGTGCGGGGCTGGCCCGGAGCCTCGCCCAGCAGGGAGGTGCCGCCAGCCCGGCTGTGTCGGGTGTCAGGTCCGTAGGAAACCTGCTCTGCCGAATAACGCTGGTGATGTCTAGGCGGGCGGTTGAGGATGGACTGACACATCCCATGCAGAAAGAAGCGCTTCGTACGTGCTCCCTTTACTTGTTCTGTCATGGAGGAGACTTCATAAAACAAGTGCTAAGTGGTGTCTCCTTTTCTAGAAAACAACTGCGGTGATGCTCTTTGAAGTGTTTTTTCTGTGTGTTAGCCCTTGTTCCTGTGAAGCATCTCTCGCAGCTAGCTGAGTGATGCTTGTTATCTTGGTGGCATGTTATAAAACAAGAAACGAAGGAAAAGTCTGTGACCTGAAGGGCCTGTAAATAGGAAGAGAGGAAAATAAGCCTATAAATTCTTAAAAGTTAGAAGTGAGATGAGATTTTTTTAAGTGAAAAAAATATGTATTTTAGTAGAGGAGCTACTGGTTTGGAAAAGCAGGGAGTCCTGCAGGCTTGCACCCGCCTTCGGGAGCCTCCTGTCAGGTTTGCTGTCACTGCTGGTCCCAGGGCATCATCACTGTCACCACCCACCTTCACGCCTGTATTTACGACACCAGAGAAGAGGTGCCTGTGCTAGACGGGATGAGCAGCAGGTTCAGGAAGCAAGTAAATGCTGGCATGGAAATGTGCAGTGAAAGAAATTAGGATAATGATGAAGGGCTATTTGAGGCATGACAGTTGAGAGCTTTCTTAGCGCTAAGTTTTTTGTTGTGTTGCAAAAATGAAGAAACAGCTTATTTTCTTGTAACTTTACTATAATGTTAAAGCCTTGAATGGCTTGAATGATGCAGACTCTTTATTTTTTTTAGGTATTGTATACTCGTGGCCCTCTGGGACTCTGTGATGTCCAGTTAAGGTCTGAGAGTCCATCCATGTGGGCCTGTGTCAGAATCTGGATATGAAACTATTCTGTGTGTTTCAGAGACTAGAAGTCTTCAATTACTAATTGTAGACTTTTGCAGTCTAGATTATTGCAGCTTCCTATTTTCTTGTGACATTTGCTTATGATGTCAATGAGGGAAATGGGCACACGTTTACAGACCTGGGTAAGCGATGACACTAAGACTTTATACTTTCCATCATGGAATTACTACAAGGTTTATATCAAAGCAGTCAAAGTCAGTGATTTTTTAGTAATCTTGGACAGTACCCTAAACAGATGCCTATGAAAAAGGCAAGCACGTATTATTCTACTTTACCTAGTCCCACTGCGTGAGTATCCACTCAGCTTGCAACAAAGTGCAGTCAAGGAACTTTCTGGAGCAGATGTGCTGAGGTCTTAAAGATCCACTGTGGATTTCTCCATCAACTCATCCTTGCCTTTGACCCATACATAGGTAGGTCTAGTTTTCCAAATATCCAGCCTCAAGTAGTTCTTTGGGTCAAAAATCCACTAACTCACTAATGTCTGTTGGTTTTCGACACACTTTCTGCTACTTCTATGTAATATTATCAGCTTCGTTTGATTCGCAACAACAATTACAGTAAATTGTGTATGGGTCATGGTAAAACAAAATTTCCAATATGACTGCCAAGCCAAAGAACTTACCGGTTAATTTGACAAGATTTACTCTAAAGCTTCTTAATTATACTGTTTTCAATGCTGGTTTTTGTTTATTTGTTTGGGGTTTTTTGATAGCTTTGATTTCTTTTAAATAAAACTTTATTTTTCCATTCTTCTGATTTGTTATAATGAGGGCACCTTGTCTGGAAAAAGGGGTGGTCCTGATTTTGGATGATGTCTAGGTTATTTTTACTGAGTATTAGAACCAGAATTTCAAGGTTTCAGCTTTAGAGCATGCTGTGTATTCATTTGTACAGAAAACATGTTTGCGGACAGGTAATTTTTGCTTACTTAAATCAAGCATGCTCTTAATAGCAGTGTGACTGTGTTTCTTCTGCTCCTAACAATCCATGTGTAGACACTGAATTCTCAGTGAAATGTTTGACAACATTGGATTCCAGCTTACGTGTTGAGTGATGAATTTAAGATGTCTTGTGAGGCTTATAAACAGGTTATATTGGGGAAGTAAATTATTCATAATTTAAAAGAATATTTATATTAGGAAAAAAATGTGTAATATGAAATGTCTGAGCTTAAAGAACAATTAAGTGTGAAACAAATCAAAGTTTTCATGCTGAATACAAGCGCGACTACATAGTCACTGGTGAAATGAATGAGAACTGCTTGTTTAGCTCGCTAGGGTTGCACAACCACGTCATGTAGTGTGACAGTGCCTTGTTACCATATGTTAGGTAATCCTGATGTGCCAGAACAATGTCTAACCATCGATGCTACAACTTCAAGTTTGGCAGGGTTTCCTTCATCATTATCCTTGTTTTTTTCTTCATTATCTTTGGTTCCTCCTGCTGCTACCATGCTATTCACTTGATTATTTCCTTTTTCCATCTCATCTTCAGCTTCTGTTCCCATTGTCCTTCATTTAGACCAATTCTTTATTCAAATCTTTAGTAAAAAAAACAAAAAACAAAACAAAAAAACCTTGTGATACAAGTGCAGAAGCCTGACAAATTTGAAGCCTCAAATTTTATCTCCTGAAAGAAATTGTAGCACCAATTGGGAATGAGTATCAGATGATGACTGAGTTCTTATTTGAACCTGTGATGAGCACAAGCTTTGTTCCTGTATGTATTTGTTCATAGTCATGAGTTATCAGGATTTAGCAGAGTTATCTTGATGGGAGGAGCTGGGCCCTTGTGCAAAATGCTGTAATATAATAACTTCAGGGGTTACTGGTGTGATAAGGAACAAGCTGTAGTTTTCCCAGCATGGTGATTGTCTTTGGATCCTCTTGTGACTAGAACAGTAGGGCTGTATGTCAGAGCACTGGTGTGTGCAGGCCTTCCTTCAGTACTGCTTCTGGAGAAATCTTCTGGCTCCTGCACCTCAGTGTTCAGCCTGGCTGTTCAATTCCCTGTCCTGTCCTCCTGATGAGCAGAACCAGTGCTTCTTACTTGGACTCCAGGCCTCATGTCAGTAGTACAGACAATTATATTGCTGTAGTGGCTCGGAAAAGGATCTAATGCTACCTAGTGTTACCTCCTTTCTCCTGTTTGACTTCTTTGTCCTTTGCACAGAGCTCCATACAGGCTGCTTCAGTTTGTTTTCATGTCTCTGCTTGCAGTGCCTTCCTAACTTGTTTAGGTGAGTGGATGAGTATCAGAATGTACAGCTGCCGCAGGAAACATAAGGAGGAGGTGGTAAGCAGCAAGCACGGGTTGAAGGGTTTCTGGAGAATGCAGCTGTGACTATTAAGTTGGTCTACTGTGAGTAGATGGGATTTTGACTAATTCTTTTATGTCCTCATTAGAAAGCAAGAAAACCAGCAGCAGCTAGGGAGCTAAGCTGAAGGTGAGATAAACAGTTGATGTAAGAACAGATGCAAGTTGAAACAATAAAATGAGAAGAAAAAGGTGTTTTGTATTTGGAGCATATTTTAGGTTAAGGGAGAATACCTAAAATACCTAAAAGGAGAATACCTAAAATGGAAATATGGAAGAAACAAAGAAATAAGGGATAGTTCCATGGGGAGATTTACGCTGAACAGCATAGGAAAGGATGGGGGAAGCCAAATCAAGGGCAGTGTGCTAATTGTACTTGTGGACTTTTTTTTTTTTTAATATGATGTCTGCTTTTTGCTAATATTCATTATGCTCTTTGAACTTTGCATTACTTGACAAGACAAAAGAATGAACAGTGCTCTCCATGAAGTGAATCTTACTCTGATAGGAGTGAAAAAGGAGTTATTGAGCATAAGGTGAAATAGATCTGCTTTTTTCTGCCTTTGCCTGTAATTGTTGCTGCTGAGAGATGAACGTTTCTTCAAATGCTTGACTTTTGGGAGCTATGGTTTAAGTGAATATGTAGGTTGCTGTTCTTTTAAATTGTAGCATTTTTATATTTCATTGAGTGTTGGGCAGATTACCTGTATTACTTAAACAGCTGTCCAACAGAAATGTGGGACCTGTAGTTCTTTTGATGTAGGAGGAAAAATAATAGTGTAGAACATATGGTTGAAGAGCCAAATAGTTTTTTTGTGGTTTTTTTTTTCTTTTGAGAAGTTCTCGTTTTCCTTAGGGATAGTAGGAACCACATGGTAAAGAAGAAGCATCTTTGTTTTGTGAGCAAGTGGGTTTTTTTCCAAACTCTTAGACCACAAGCAGGCTTATTTGCATGTATGTTTCCTCTCTCTCTCAATGCTATTTTCTTGTCCATGTGTCCTTGATAACCTGCTCCTTCACTCTTTTTTTTTTTTTTGCAGTATATTTTGATATTTCTCTCTCTCCTTTGAAGGAAATGCCCTGTGAAAGGGCATGTCTTCTCCCTCATAATTCACATAACTGTTCACTTTTGAACATGCTTTAGTTTGTGTGGTGATTTGTGCTGAAGTTTAGAGATCAGGGATGTTTCTTCTCTCTGTATCCAAACATCATAAGCATGATGGGTTCTTGTTCATGAAGTGTAATATTCCCACCTCTAACTTCAGCCGAGTTTTAACGCAGTCTGTAATCGTGGTGTTACATTTCAGTTTTGCCCAGGGCCTCCCAAAATACTGATGTTCAACATAATTCAAATAAACAAATTGTATACTTTACAAACTTTACTGTATTTTTGGCAATTTTCTCATGCTATCTATTCCAAAGTGATTTATTCTCCCTCTGACTTTCTAATGCAATGGGCAGCTGGTAAAGTTTATTTACAAGATTCTCTTGATACGAGTCTGCTGTGTCTTTGAAATTTGTTGGTCAAAAGAGACCTGGCATAGATTTTTTTCCCCTGGAAACCTTTCTTACCATGTAGACATTGTACTTCAGCAGCAACTTTTTATGTTCTTTCACATAGATACTCTATTTCACTGATGTTTTGCTAACATTGCAGTTTAGTCTCAGAATATAAAGTATATTTATTATGCCCACATGTTATTCATGCCTACTAGATTTCAGTTTTAAAAGCCCCATTATTTTTCTCTGGATCCCCTACTTTAATGAAGTATTTGGAGGGAAAGCTGGCTTTGAAAGTTACTTTGTTTCACCAGTAAATTTCGGTAGTGTGTACAAATAAACAACTTTCTTCCTTTGAGACTAAAAGGTTTCCCAAAATCCTAGTTTCTGTTCTGGAAAATGCTTCATATTAACACCAAATTAAGTCATCCTATTTGCTTTCATGCAAATGAAACCATCATTACTTCCTTGAGTAGATTTGTTTCTTTAAGCAACAGCTTTCTTGCTCATTTCATTTAGGTCATGTACATTCTCAGCTTTAGCATTAGGCCTGCATATTGACTGGGAAATTGGGAGAATAGCTACCATGTTCTTGTAATCTGTGGAATTCCCAACCTTAATTAATTATGAAGTTACTTCAAGAAAAAACAAGCCAAGACAAAAAACTTGTACTCGTTTGGGGTCATTTTCATATTGGTAGCTCTCAACAGTTCACAAACAATTCACTGTTGAAAAAGTGAGAGTTACCATCTCAGTGTGCTTAAATAGAATGGCAGGTAGTGTGGCTGGCATTGTGTGAAGCCTCAGGGACCCTCGGCCACACCAGGGTAACTTCTCCAGGATTTCCTTTATGTTTGCTCTCACTCCAGTGCTCTATGTCTCTAACCAAGTGTTAAACTGCGACAACAAATGGATGAGCTTTGATCTACCTGGTAACAAGGGACATGGACTCTGCTCTTGGAGCACTGGGCAAGCATAATGGGTTTTGTGACCTTTGTTAAACTGGAGGTGTATGCCAAAGGAGAAGGATACCAGGCATCAAACTTAGAGTGTTGTTGCCAGAACTGTAGTGAAATGTCAGATCCTCTTGCTGACTGTTGAGTGCTGTAGACCAACCGTTGTTGCTTTCACAGGTGTGACTGCTTTCACAAACATTGCCAGTTTACCTGATCCCCATGGAAGTCTTTCATTTGCTTTTTCACCTTCTTGAGAGCAGTGGGGAAGTCAAGGCCAAGAGTGCTGTAGTAGTTCCATTATGATAATTAAAATAAGCTCATTTGTTTTTTAGCCATTAGTCATTATATGCTAAATTTCTCAAAGCTAAAACTCACAGTGACATATAAAGATCGGTTAAAAGTTATGGTGGGCCTTCCTAATCCATTTCCCCAGGGTTTTGATAATCCTATCTGTTAAATAATTTTCTCCCAGACCTGTGTATCATTGTGGGATCTGAAAATGTTTTCCAGTTTCTTGATTCCCTAACTCCAAAACTCTTTCAAATTATTCATTTCAGAGCAAAACTCGTTTTTGGAATAAGGTGGGTGGGGAATCCATCAGTTCCTGATTTGAGTCCTCAAATGGACCTTTCCAATCTAACTTTTTTTTAATTATTTGTGAATCCTGTCCTGCTTTGATGAATAGCTGTCTCAATAATTGCTTTTATAATATTTGACAGTGACAAGGGACCACTTGTCTGGTACAAAACAGATACCCAGAAGTTATTTTCCCTGCATCCCTAACACTGGGACTGTGCACACTTTCTTGGTCATTGCTGCAAGATTATTAATGGTAATATATTAAAAGATCTTGCAGGTAGGTCCAGTTCTTAAAACTAGATTTTTCTCTCCTTAGGTCTTTGCACAGTCCCCCATGTGTTGCCTCTGAACAAGGTTCAGACTTGAGGAGTGATTCCAGTTTTCATTCTGCACTTCAGCTTTTATCATTACAACCCTAAACATGAGTAAAACTGTACCCCGTTTCCACAAGTGTCACTGATATTTTTGTAGTCATCAGTGAAATTCTCCCAGCTGTTTTACTCCTTGAGGGAGGGGCATGGAGGGGGATGACACAGGAACAAAACCAATTGAAGGCATCATATTGCTAGCTCATCAAGTGATCACTAAAAACAAGGCCTCCTAATTACTTCACTGGTTTTAGAGGAAAGCAGTGTTATTTTGTATAACTATGTTGTTTGTTTGATGTGTCCATAGTGTTAATTTTTAGCTTTGTTCATTTTTATAAATAATGCCTAACAGTTTTTATTTACTAATTCAGAGCTAGTGTGAAAGGGAATTGTATATGACTTTGACAGAGAATTGTACTGGAAAGTACAATGAGGAAATGTTTCATTTTTATGTGGTATTGGCTACTGCTGCTTTTCTTACACAGAATTGGTCAAGATTTGTGACTGATGTCACAACAGCTTGCAAAGTCTTTGGCCTGTGTTTATTGTTTTCCCTGAAAAAATCTGACATCCATTGTTTGTTGTTTGTCCAGATAAATCTTTGATGAGATCTGGGCATCATGTGTCATGTCGTACCTCATCTCTCACATCATGTAATCCCCCTTTCTGTTGTTCCTCTTTGCAGTTTTCTTACCAGGTCGGTCAGGCTGTCCCTTTCTAGTTCCCAGCTATGAGCATGTAAGTTCCTGTCTGCAGATCAAAGAGCTTATGTCAGGTCTGGGTGATTCTCCCATGGGAATAATGTTGTAGAAATTATCAGAGCTTTAGTGTAGAAGGCAGCTGAAGGAATCTTGCTATTTTTCCAGTTATTCTTTATCATTCTAATGTTGAATTCTGTCACATAAAATCACTTATAGGGAAGGGTTTCTTTTTTTATTTAAGCTGCTGCAGCTAATCAATAGAATACATCTGCTGGAGTTTCCTATATTTTTGGAGGGCTGGTCTAGTTTAGATTCCTTTTCTCTGACCTAAATAATCAGTTATGGTCATGTACTATGTTCATGAAACTGCATTTACTAAAGTACTAGAAAACTTGTTTGAAGTCCTTGTTATACCTCCAGCTTTATTTTTTTCTGCTGCTTTAGGGCCATAATTGTAGACTCTTGATTTGTGAAAACTCTGGAGAAAACTTAGTCCATCCTCCTGTTCAGATCAAGATTACTTTTTGTCCAGCTGAGTCTTCAAAACCTCCAAGAGAGGTTCTGCTGCCTTCCTAGCAATCATTTGTTGCCTTCTTAGCAACTCGGTTTTTTATGATCCCTTGGAGTGTCAAGACACAGCTTGGGACTGTTGCCTCTTGTTTTACTATCTTCCACTGCAAAGAAAGGTTTGGCTATGCTGCTTTTGCAGGTCTCCTTCAAGTGGCTCTAGGTTGCTATTTGATTACAGCATGGGAGAATGAAAAAGCACAGTTCATAAAGCTTTTACTCTAGCCTAGTTACTTACTTGACCCTCCCAAGCTTCCTTGTGTTCTTGACATGGTCGGTTGAACAGAGCTGGACTCAGTGTTGCAGGTATGTTTCTGATGAAAATCCTGAGTATTATAGGCTCCAGTATGGACCCAAGATTACTTGACAGCTGGCAAGTACTGGCATTACTTGACAGTAGTCGATTATCTTTTAAACTTGTTCAGTTACTTTTCAAACTGTGCAAGTCAGTTTATTCAGCCTGCATTTCCTTGGCCTAGAAAGGAGGATGCAGTGGGAGACACTGCCAAAATTCTTAATAAGGCAGTGTGCATTACATTTACATATTTTCTTTCATTCTTGTAGCCAGGTATTTTATAATTGAGGTCGATTGCATTGCTTGAGCATGATTTGCTCTTGTCATAGTGGTCTCTTATTCTGAATTAACATCTCTATGTGATTAGAGGAACTTACACAATACTTACTCCTATGATTTTTCCTGTGGACTCAGCTGAGCCAGATCTGCCTGTAGTGCCTTGGGTGCTCTTTCTTGCTTTTTTTGATTGAAAATGGCTATGATTTTAAATACCTTTTTATCCTTAACCATAAAGACCTCTGCTGATTTACAGTGGGTTTTGATAAACAGCATCCTTGCAATTGACACTTTATGGTGTATCTAGCCCAGTCTCATGAATTTACATACATCCAACTTCGTAGGTTATCCCTAAGATGCAATCCAGGTCCTTTCTCAAAAAGGTGAAGGAGGTCAGGTTGCTGAAAGCATGGTCCAGTGAGAAATTGTCCTGCCTTTCAGGGCAACTTTCATTATTTGATAGTCCTAATTGTACATGTGGAGGAAACCTTTGTTATTGGAATTTCCTTCATTGCAACTTCTGGCTGTTTTTCCTTGTCTTTTGGACATGTCACATGCTTCAGCATCCAGATCATCTAATTGGCTTTCTCCAGTATATTGATGTCTTGCTTGTCTGAGCAGTCCAAAACTGGACACAGTTTTCCAGATGCAGTCTTTCAAATGCCAAGCAGCAGAAGATAAACACATTCCAAGATTGCAGGCTTTTTCTTGTGCAGCCTTGTATACGCTTGAACTTGATGGTGACAGGGGATCATTACTGACTCATTTTCACCTTGCTAATCATTTGTGTCTCTTTTGGAGAGCTGCTTCTAGCTTTTGATCCCCCAGTGTTGCTGCATTGTGTTGCTGAACTGTTGGTGCAGGACTTTCCATTTTCCCTTGGCTTGCATGTAGTTCCCACCTTTCCATCCTGTCAAGGTCCCTTTGGATAGCAGCCTTGTCCTGCAGTGTTTCAGTTGGTTTGTCTTCCTCCCCCTGACATTTTGCAAGACCTTTCTGAGAGAAGCTCCTGCCCTCTGTGCAGGTGTTCAGTGGAGACATTGAACATTATTGCCCAATACTGATCCTTGAAAGACATTACTGGTACATTAATGGTGGTTTCACGTTCTTGGGTACAACTTTGAGTGTTGTTTGGTTTTTTTTTAATTTCCTGTGAACTAAGATGAGGTTGACTGGCCTAGTGCTCCCTGGACTCTCTAACATGGACGTGGTTGGTTGCCTTTTTTTGCAGCTTCCAGACACGTTTCCCAATCAGAGAATCGTTAAGGTTGAAAAAGAGCTCTAACATCATTGCGTCGGACTGTTAACCCAGCACTTCCTTGTTCATCACTGAACCATGTCCCCAAGGACCACATCTACACATTTTTTGAATGCTTCTACCACTCTCCTGGGTGGCTTTTTCCAATATCATTGTGACTTACCAGAAAGGATAGAGTGGCCTCACAGTAGCCTCGGCCATGGACACCTTGGTGTGTCTGTTATTACTTTGTGGAACCTTGTCAAATCTGCTGCAGTGGTCCTTTCTCCTTTATTTTGGTTTCACCATTGTTTTATGCAACTTACCTTGGCCCTTGTGGTTACTATTGCATCTTCCACTGCACCATCATGCTTCAGAATAGGTACACCAACCTGTTTGTCCTGTCTTGGGATCCAATAGTTTATATGCCAGATATCAATTTATTTACTCTGATTACATTATGTGGTGCTAGTCTGAGTTTGTGATAACTCTTTCATAGTACTCTTTAAGTGTAGATCAAATTTTGTTATTTCCAAGTTATCTTTGAAATAAAATGTCAAGTCCAAATTGTGTAGGATGGAGCAGTTAAAATATGCTATCAGGAAAGATGTATAAATAATTAGCCCGATGTTCAAAGTTCACTTAGCTTTACTATCAGCATTTTCCTTTGGGGTCAATTGAACCAAAGATAAGAATATATGTGCTGGTTTGCAAATGCAAGTGTATATCTGCATATGGTTTTACTATAGGCTTTGCTAACCAGGAAAGGATTTTTCTAATCCTGAGGTGGCAACCAAGAAGCTGATCTCATGATTATTCCCCTTATCAGTTCACGTATTGGCATCCAAGGCTTTGTATCCTGAAATAGGAGTTTGTTTTCTGGTAGACACCTACATTAAGGGTGTGTTAACCTAGAGCTAAAGCCCTGTGAATTGAAACCTGTATTTCGGTATTCTAACAGAAATTTTGATACTAGATTAATCACTCTTGACAGAATATGAATTTCTTGTAATACTTTTCCTGCATGTGGTTAGAGAATTTATGTGCAGAGGTTGAAGAAAATATAGAAAATACGGCTTGGGATGTAATAAGATCTGATTTCCTAGGTAGTTGCATCTCTTTTGAGTCTTGTCAACTTTCTCCATGTTTACTTGTGAAACTCCCACCAGACAAGTTTGTCCTTCTGTCTCTTCAACATTCTTGGAGCTGCTGTGGTACAAACTGTGCTCTCTGTGGGCTGACAGAGCCAGTAGGAACCTTTTCTCTTGAGATCTCTGCCTGTTAAATATTTGGAAATTGATAGACTATCTTAAGATATTTCATGGGGAAATGCAGGCAATTTTTGCCAAAGATAGATGCCTGTAATAGAAATACTGTTCTTAAAGCTTCATTTAGGAGGAAGGAAGGAGATCCAGAGGTATTTTTGGCTATTACTGATTTCACCTTGAAACAGGTCTGAATAGTTTTCTGGGAGTATATCCACTATCTTTTTCCTGTTTTTCTCTTCTGTCCATTTTTATTGCCAAAGGCCATAAAGTCACAAATTAAAAACTCAGGTATTACATAGATATTGGATAGAGCTCCCACAGCAGTCCAAAATGTATTGCTGAGTTTTCCGTTCTCATTGCTTAACTTCTGACCTTAACATTTCAAATGCTTCTTTTGAATGAGGACTTGTCAGTGGTATTTCCATTTAGATTTGTTGTGTGAAATCAATTCAGAATGAAAATGTGCAACAGATTTGATTGGTTCATGATCAGAAACTTTGTCCCAAACCTACTGTCTTTGGTAAGAACTTGTTACTTTTGCTTCTTGGATTGTAAACACCTCAGAAAAGGGGTGACAACTTAGGTTTACTGTGGTTGTTGATGTAACTGGATTTGTTTGTTGAAACTGCTCTTGGCTTCTTTCAGCTTTAGATAAAGAAGAAATCAAAGCAGGGATAATGCATTAAAAATTTACCTCTTTATTGTTTTGCAAAATTCACTTTACTTACATTTCAGTCACTACAAGTTAGATAATAACATGGCAAACAATGAAGTAGTAAAGGTGTCTGCATCATCATTAAAAGAACTTTTTGGGGATGCTAGGGTCAAATAGGCAAATGGGGGCACAAGATTTCATCCAGAGAATAGTGCTGTAATTGACAGTATTAAAGAACACTTCCCCCTTCCCTCCAGAAGTGTTTTCCATTTGTATTATATTCAGGTTTTTTTCAGAGTTTTTTTCAACTTGTTAGTTCAAAACAAAACATTTTCTGTCTTTTCTGCCTTGGTTGTTCTTTACCTTAAATCTTTCAAAACCCCATATTAAAACTGGGGAAAGTAAGGAAATGTTGTTTCTTCAAGTGTACTTTTCTAATGTTGTCAAGTGTCATTTAAAATCTCAGTCAGATCTGTTCCTTTTAAGTTGTGTAGCACTGAGAATTTTCCAGTGACTATTAGTGAGAGTAGTGCCCCCCACTTAATACTGCAGCAGACCTTGTAGATCTTTCAGGCTTTGGTTTACATCCCTGAAATTTCACAAACTGATTAGAAAATAGAATTTGTGTCTTTGTACTCAAAAACGAATGATCCCTTTTCACTAAGCAAAAATAGTTGACAGGCCTAATGTTATTTTTAACTATGCTTTTGATGGTTAAAGGTCCTGGTGTTCTGCTGCAATATGCAGTTTTATTACAAGGCACACAGAACTTGCAAAGACATTAATGCACTAGTTCTGTTTGTTTGGTATTTTTTCATTTGTTCGTCTTCAAACAGGTTTCAGATGAATCTTTTCAGTAGACAGTATGAAATTTAAAATTATTTGCCTTTAAGGTAGAATAGAGCTTATTGCCCAGTTCATCATTGTGTATTTCTGTGACAGAAACTGAAAGATGCTTTTTCTCTCATGTAGTAGTAACATGTATCAATTTCTACAGCTCCTTCAGACATCAAATACTGAACTGGGCCTCAG
The DNA here is from genome assembly GCA_910950805.1 of Acrocephalus scirpaceus scirpaceus. NCBI lineage: Eukaryota > Metazoa > Chordata > Aves > Passeriformes > Sylviidae > Acrocephalus > Acrocephalus scirpaceus. Next base: position 105,950,403 of record OU383775.1, on the reverse strand, counting down.
ATTACTGGATATGACAGCTGTTGGGAATGGGGTGGTTTGGCTGGGGTTTTTTTGCAATTATTCTGGGGGAAGGCATAATAGCAGAGACAACTCTGTAAGTGTTGACCTGCTATAACAGTATCTTATTCTGCTTAACAGCAAACATGAGGTCGGGGTCAGAAGAGCCAGTCCCCTTGCATGAAGAATTTATCTACTGTTGTGGAGCTGCTACCCATGTCTTAAAGTGTGGGCCCTGGAAAGACCTCTCAAAAGATGAAAGTAAAAATCTACCCAGGCTCTTGTTCATGATTATTCCTGGTAAGGATCTTTTTTGTTTAAGTCTAGAAGTTTGTTGATTGAAAGGGGTATGTCCAGTTTCATTTTCAAAAATCTCACTATGTAAGTGGTAGATTTTGCTTGTGCACATGGTCAAAAGATCAATAATATTTCAGTGGTGAAATTTATTTGTTGCATTTGATTGCTACTGCTACCTTTATTTTTAACAGTGCCAGAAGGCAGTACTTAGAAATTAGGATATCTTACTCATTTTCTTCGTGATGGTGGTTTACTGAGAGCATTGTGTATTTTTGTTTGGTTTCATTGCTCTTCTTCCATTTATCTTTTGCACCTTGGAGTGTTACTGCAATGTCAGTGTGCCAGCTGACAGATAAAAATTACAGTATTTGAGGAAAAATTCTAAATCCGGTTGTTTCTTTAGGTTGTTTTTTTTAATAGCAAAAGTTTTTTAACTTGGATTTTTGCACATGAATTTTTATGCTGATCCTCTTGAACGCAGTAAGTATTGTACAGTTCTTCATTGTATTTAAAAGTGGCTGTCTTAAAATGAGAGCTCTAAACTTGTGTTTGGCACATGTTAAAATTAATGGAGAAGTCCTAACTCCGTTAAAGTCTACTAATGAACTGTAGGAGTTCTATCTTTAGCAAAAGTAGAGCTTGAGCCCACTCAAGCACAGATACTGTGACTCTTTCACCGCCTTACAGTTTGCAGATTTATAATGCTTTCTATAGTTTATTTGAATGCACTGGATACTATTATTATTTCCCCTAGAATGAGTGGTGCAAGTAAGGACTTTTCTGAGTATCCAGAACTTTGGTTCACTGTTAGTGTACCTAGTTGCTGTTTATGGGACTGTGTGTGGCTTGGTCTTTACTTAGTGGTGAACACAGAGAGAGAACACAGGTGCAATTTTTCAGGGGTTTTTTTTTCAGTATTTTGGAAGATCCATGGAATATTTTATGTTAGTTTCCTTGGACACAATGGTTTTATGCCTTTGCCTTCAGGGGTTGAGTAGTAACTTTTTAAAGCCAGTGACAGTGAAGTTTAAATTCTTTCCTTAACTGAAAAGAAGAAGCCTTCTATGAGTGCATCTTGTTCCTGTTTTGTGGGGGATAAACTTTTAAACCAAATACACTATGCAGTATCTCTTTAGTACCTCTCTGGAGGTACAAGCCTGATTTCATGCTTTTCGATTATTGCTTTCTCTCAGTTAAGGCATTTGTGGAAGTTTTAATTGAACAGCTAAGTTTAGAGTTTCTTTCTCTCACAAGTTCTGGAGCTTTCCAGGCTAATACCTTCTGTTTGGGGGGATAGTAGAGGCTGTAACAAGGATAAATCTGTAAAGCTAGGTTATATCAGTAGAAAGATATGTAGGGGAAGAGCACAAAAGTCAAACATTAGCATCCAAGGCATGATACCTCTACAAGATGTGTAAGTTATTCTGTTCAAAATGTACCAAGTGACACACATTGCATGGTCTCCATATTCATCATAGGAAACTTTTAGTGCAAGAAAATGCAGAGGCAGGGCTACATGGAGCTGATTTGCTGCAGAACAGTTCTGTGATGACTCCTTAATAACATCTTAATTAGATAAATGTTCAGAAATAGGCATCAGTGAAATATTCACTGTGCTTCTGTCATGGTCTTCAGGCTTTTGCAAGCAGCTGATTTATGGTTTTGCTCTTATTTCACAATTATATTGGTAACAAGCTGGAAGTTCTCTCTCTGAGAAAACAATTTAAAACCTCAGCAACCACTATAATGGTATCTTCACTTTAGGTGCCCAAATTCAGTACTGAATTAGGTTACCCAAGCTTCTTGCTGTGGCTGGCAGGGAGCTTAGTGGGACCTAACATAACAAAGTAGTTTTGTGTCTCATAAAACAAATGGTGGGGTTTTTTGCTACATGCCTTGTTTTAGCCTTCAAGGGAAGGCTTATCTGCCAGTGCAAAAAACACAGCCTTAGGAGAGATCCAGACATTTGGATCATCTGGCAACATGTTCATGTACCTAAACAGTCAGGATTACATTCCCTTTGTGCTTTTGTAACTTCCCGAGTATGAAATGTGGAGCTCTTCTGGAGTCCAGCAATTTTCACACTTGAAAGGCATTTATTGCTGTTTGAGATTCTTTATGGAATGAGGGAAAGAGGGGCAAAAGGACAGACAGCTTGGTACACAAGTCAAGGAAAGCAATATCCAGACAAGGGCAGCTCTGACTTTAAAAAAGAGAGTATGCACAGCCAAGTGTTGAATGATCTGAGCTGAGGGTGGTTAGTTCTGCTGCATGTGTTACTCTGTTCTTTGTAATAAACTGCTCTGGTACATACTTTTCCAATCCTAATGAAATTCAGGCATATGATTTTGTTAACATGTAGTCAAACCAAACAGAGTTGTGGGTGGATATTGAGCAAGATGACAAAATTCTCAGCTTCTGCTGGAATCAAATTGTTGCAGGAGATTTGAGAATAAATCCTGTATATTTGTTTTCATTTTGTGTTTTAATCATGTTGCTTCAGAACAGGGAAGATTCTTCTCTGGTCCAACCTAGCCTTCTCCCTCTCCCCCTCCCCACTTTTTTTAAAAAAAAAAAACCACTCTCCAAAACATTCTTCTACTCTGAAATCAATGGCAAAATTCCCACTGACTTGAAATGAGGCAGGATTCTGCCTCCTGAGAGCTGATAGCTCACTGTGCTTGAAGCAGTTGAAAAACAACATGCAGCAGAGTTTAATCTCATTTAACTGCAACAAGCTAATGTTTTTTATATTTGTGGCAGTGTGTGTGAACTTATAATTTTAATAAAGCTTTACTGTATGAGTTGAAATGTTTAATACACACTTTTTTGTTTCATGACATTTTTCTTGTGTCCACAAAACCTCTGAATAAGAGTAATAATGTGTTTATTAAAGTAATTATTATATAGAAGGTCCAGTTTTTCCTCAGTCCAGGATATATGCATATACTTATTTGGCTTTCTTAATATGAATTCTTTTCTATTAAAATTAATGAGATTTACTCGTGAGAATAACATTAAATGTGTACAGTTGAAGGATCAGGTCCATGATTTTCTGGAATTGTAGGTGTAATGGAAAGGACAAGAATTACTGTTTTTCCTCGTGTCCTAAAGGACTGTTCCCGCTTTTACAGTGTTAGTTTAGTGTAAAATTAGCAGTGAAGTACAAAATCTACTTCAGCAATATTTAACATTGCTTGTGTTCATTGAAAACCAGAATCCACAAAATGTAATGGATTTTTTTTTTTCTGTTTTAATAGTATCTGTCTATTTGTGCCTGTATATTTATGAAACATTTAGTCTTGTAAATAAATACAAATTTTGAAACCACTGTGCTGCTTAGCTCATAACATTTTGCTTTTCATCAAAATTTTTCTTGCATTTCATTGCAGGAGTACATTGGGATACCTTTGTTCCAGGCTTCCTAATTTGTGTTGCCAGTGCTGTAAACAAAGCAATTTTGCAATATACAATCTTGTACTTGGGAAGCACATATCATATAAATAACATTTTTTGTGGTAATTCATGTTACACAAGTTTCATTCATTAATATACAGAAATAATTTCAGAATCTGGTTTTCTAGTCTGTGTGCAGAGTACTCCCTGAGCTTTGCCAAGTTTCTTAATCTGCCTGTTTGCAGTTGGATCACTGCTGGGTTTTTGGATCATCTTATTGTTTTACCAACTCATGATGTCACTTGGTGATGTTTAAGGGATATGAGGACCTCAACAGACACTTTTTTTCAAGTATAAAGATCTTTCTTCTGAGCTAATTCTCTGAGTCAAGAATTGCTTTTTGCTTATGCTTATGCAACAGAAATTGTGGATTTGGTTTCCCATCTTCTCATGTAGTAACTTCTTAGTTACATGTACTTACATCAACAACACTGTTTCACTTGAAGACTACTGAACTATTTTTTAGCAGTGAAAACAGTCCAATTTGCCTGGATTATGACAAGTCTTTAGTATATTCTCTCTTGAGATGAGAGTTCCTGTTAGTTTTAAAATCTTTAAAGTGCCATTTTTGACTGTAGGGACTCCAAAAAACTTCTTGTACATTATCTGGCTTTGTCTTCACCTGCTGTTTTACTTAACAGTCATCACCCTCAACACTTGCATAAAGAAAGTTATAATAAGAATCACTATGTTAAAATACTTAGCAATAAAACTAATTGTATAGCCCTGAAACTTAGTTTCTTTGTATTTTGTTTCTTTGGCTCCTACCAAAACAGCTTTTTAGAAGTTAGTAATCTTTCACCCTGCTCAGCAGTTTCTGGAATGAATTGTTCTTCAGAGGATCTACTGTCACCACCAAGACCAAGGGGTAAAAAAATCTATTTCCTCATTCAGCAAACTGTGTAAAACATGTTTAATTCTCTTCAGTTTGGTTTTAGAACGGGTGTTGATTTATACAAAGTTTATGTAACTAAATGCCCTTGTTGGTACAAAATCTTTCTGTTATAACTTGGTCGGCCACAACTGAATTGTATCTAGTAAGAGCCCTCACTATCAGCAGATGAGCTTGCAGTGTGTAGCTTCTGGCAGCCTTAGCCAGGATATAATCTGGAATCTTGTACGGAATCTTGGCATCTCATGTGGATGGATCAGAACTGGTTATGTGAAGCAAAATCTGATTTTGGAGTCAAGACCATTGAGTTACTCAGGGAAGGTACTTTATCTTCTCAGACACTACTTTCCAAGTCAGCAGCCAGGATCTCCTCCCCCAGGACATAGCAGTGTTCATGATTTGCCTTTGAAATGCAGCTGGAGGAAAGGGAATGTAGCTGGCAATGGACAGACATATTAAGGGGAAACCAGATTTCTTACCTCCTGGGCAAAGGGAGTTCTGAGTTCTGGGTCGTGTATATTTTGTGCCTAAAGTCACTGAATGAGCTCCAGCAGCAATTCTATGAACGAAGCTGAGAACCTGTTCTGTCTGAATGCATTAGGCAGTTTTTTCCTCTTTCTAGTTTTATTGTTGACTGTTTTTATTTGGTTGTTTTTTTTTTTTTTTGGAAGGAATAGTACCAGAGCATCGTCCAGGAAAAAAAGTCTGTCCTCTAGTTCTCTGCAGTTTTGTCACTATCAGCAGGATTATTAGAACTCTTATGAAGTTTGGTTTGGTTTTGTTTGTTTGGTGGTTTGTTGATTTATTGAGGGGGGGGAGGCGCGAAGGTCAGGGGTGGTCAGGCTGAGTCCATGATGTGGCACCTGCTTCATAAAGGGACTCTAAGGCCCAATTTCATCCAACCTGATATTAAACAACTAATTCAGATGCTGAGGGTAGGAGCATAAATTTTTGGGTAGTTCGTAGAACCAGTAGGTAGGGATGGCACTACCATGAGCATTTCTGCCTCCTGAGGGGTTAGGTTGCCCTGAGATGTGAAATCTCCAGCTGTGGAGGTAATTAAAACTTGACAGTGTATGCGGCCTGCTCTGACTCTGCATTAGCAGGCAGGGGCTGGGCTCAGAGGTCTCAGATGATCCCTTCCAAATTCAATGACCCTGCAAATGTGACCCCTGAACTGGCCATCCAGGCTCCTAGTCTGTGTGTGGATTCTAGTCTTGGTTGATATTGGGATACTTTCAAAAGTTAGTGAAGTCTATGCATAATCTTAGATAAATACTTGATAAGAATAAATCGTCCTTTCAAAAGCTGTAGTTTTTCTTCACAGCTGTACTTAACAATGAAACTGGGTTTGTTAAATGTTGGGAACCAAACAAAATTAAAAATTGGTAAGGAATGAAGCATGCTACTTAAATACATTATAAACAGAGTATGCCAGAAGAGGGAGCTGTTCTAAAGATTAGAAAAAAAAATAGTGTGTTTTGCAAAGATATTACAATAGCCAGATATACCATACTACAGGCTTCAGTCTCTCCTCTGAATGCAGAGAGGTGAGGTAAGCATTGACTGATTCTCTACTGTATTCTTAACAGAAAAATAAAATAGTAGTTTTGTAAGACCACGTGACAGTGATTAACCAGTTATGGTAGTTGTTGAGGGTCATACAAATGCCTTTTATTTGCATTAGGAGGAGTTAGATAAAGCAAGTCAAATTAGAGCAGAGAATATAAGATTGGGAGTGCTGGGGCCTCTGTTCCCACCTTTCAATTGGGTTGCTTCTCAGTAGATGGCCAATCATCCTCATGATTGTGTCCCAAGGCACCAAACAAATCTTCATTCACATTTACAGTATTTGTAATGATACAATACGCTAAGCTTCTAGGCTAGCATTTACTTACAATCAGCTAACACCAAGTAAATAAACATAGAAGCACAGCTGCATAGAGTGAGACAATAAATACTTGCTCTCCTGGAATGTTTAAGTCATTGACCAACTCCATGGGCAGCTCCAGTCTTGCTCGCTGTGAAAAATTCTTGTGCCAGAGCAGGTATCACCTTCCAATATACTGCACTAAATACCCAAAGGACATTAAGGAAAATAACTCATCACAGGTCTTTTTTAAAGGAATCGTTCATTTAACTTTGGATTTTGGGGGTTGAATTAAGTAATGCTTTTACATGCAGTGAGAATTTTTTTGTGGAATTCTGAAAGTGTTACTATGCTAGTACTTATGTTGAAAAAAGCTACAGAGGGCCTCTGTTCATACACTAACTTAGACTTTTCTTAATCTTGTATCACATAGTTCTGGTGACCTAAAGCTGAGGTTGTTTTCTATGTGGATGTTTTACATCATGTTGACATTATGCTTTGTGTGTTTACCTTCATGTACCTCTACTAGCATAAGATACAAGGTCTCATGAGTCCTATTGCCTTTGCTTATTTTGATCATACCATCCTAAGGACAGCAGTGCTTTTGTTGTCCATCCTCAGCTGCAGCAATGGAGCAGAGAAAAAGGAAATTTTAGATGTTCAAAAGTGAAGATGTTATTTAACACATCTGGTCCAGGGAATCAACTTAAAAATCTTGGTTGATTGGAGTCTTGGCTCTTTTTGACAAGGCATGTGGAGGGTTATGGAGCTCAGAATGGCATCTAGTCCAGCTGGCACACTTGAGTCACATGTGGCTAATCAGCAGGAACCAAAAAAAGTCTGAATTTTGCATCTGATTTGTGTCCTGATTATATGCTATTCATATCCAAACAGCTGAGCAGAATTCTCTCTGTGTGTGCACTGATTATTTATTTAGGAATGATTTCTCTTTTACATTTTATCTTAGCAGCAGCATTCATCCATTCTGTGATATTTGGAGTGCTTGAAATTAAACTTAGTTCTGCAGATACTATACTTGATTGGATTATTTACTATAAAATAGTAAATAATATATATAGGAACTATAAAGTTCCTTCCTGTGTGGAGAAAATGACTATGAATCTGCAGCCTTTTTCTGCAGAGGGGAAGAGAAATGCTGTACTCTTTCATCGTGGCTTCACCTGCAGCATAGGGATTGAAGCAACCACTTGATCTTTGAATGTATTATTTTCCTGCTGGGCTGCTCATCGCAGTGGCTCAGAGAAAACTACCTGGTGTTCCTAAAATTTTCAAGAGTGTTCCCTGTATTCCACCTCTCTGTGTTATGATATTACGTGATCAGCATAACATAATCAGAGTTTTCCTGGAAAGTCTCTACCATTACCTGCTTTTATTAGCAGGTAACACCTAAGTAATTGAACCTTTCTTTGGATGTCGGCAGCTACTGAAGAGACTGGGCCATTCATAGAGCTTTTGCCTTCACACAGCTCTTAGAAACATGAAGTTAGGTATAAAGCACATGTTCCTGAGTGTAAAGTAGTGTGGAAGTTAGAAACTCTTTGTAGAGTGTTCGTTTAGACTCACCAGACAATGGAAATCCAAGAGATTAGTGCTTGGAGCACTTAAAAAAAACTTCCTAAGGCCATTATTTCACAATTCAAAATGTTTGTCAACAATACTGGCATAAGGTATTCCTTTTCCCACCATGCTGTGCCAGTCCACCCCTCAGTTCTGCCAGAACAATACTTTGAGAGATCGTGCTGTGAATTAAATAAATACATACATTTTTTTCTGGGGTCTTGTACAGCTGGAACAATTCCCTGTTTGGGTTCACAGCAGGGCCCCCACAGGGTTGTGCCAGTGTAATTCAGGGGCTAGTGAGCCGTGGTAGGAGGGTGGGAATGATAGTCCAGGGGGAAGGTGGGAGTTCCTTCAGCTGGATTTGCCACAGGACTTTCTGTTGATAAATTATGGTGTCAGTCCACAGCACTCAGCACGTACATGAGTTCACATGCTCTGTCTGGAGACTTCTTTGGCAGGAGCTGGTGCCCCACCAGCCTCTCCAGGTGGTAGTGATTCACTGAGAATGCCTCTCCCTTGAGGCTTCTGCTTTTGTTTCCACTGCAGCTCCAGCTGAAGCTGCCAACTCTTTGCATTTGACCCTGAGTTCTCAGATTCTGACGTGGAGAATTTGTATTTTACATTGCGATGAATTTTTTCTGACTAAAAACACTGGCTTTCCTACTCTCCAGTAACTGGTATGTGGGATACAAAAGTCATCACTGAGAACAGACTACACTGTAAAGTTAAAAGTTTGTGCAGCGTAACAATCCAGGTAGAAGTACATGGAATAAGATAAAATATTTTTCCCTTTCCCTATGACTGGTCTTCTTATCAGCAGGTAAGGAAATAAGAGCACAGTTTTCTGTTTCAGTGAGACATAAATGCTGCAAAGCAGTTTTTATTTTTATGCTTGTATGGGATGTGTGTCACCATATTTTGTGTATTTGCACTTTGAACAGGAGTGAAAGCATACACACAAACACACACAAATCAAGAAACAACCATCCATATCTTCCTGATGTTTCCGAAGTCACTCCTCCCAACTTTTCCAGCCATTTCTTTATCTCTAGTGCAAATATTCATGACTCAATTACAAGATCAGCCTTGTTTCCTCAGGTGGTCATGCATGTAAGGTACTGTAAGCTGGAGTTCTTTGTGCATGAAAATGAAGGTGTTAGCCACTGATTATTTAGTCTGTTCCTTATTTATAAAATGAATAAATGAATAAATATCAAATGACTCTCCCCTTTACTTAGGGAGGTAAATAGTTTGACTTTCTGAGGACATTATTTGTAGCAGATAATATTAATTTGTCTGTACCTATTTGATTTTTGTTTTCAATCCACATAAAACTTTGAATATGTGGGTGAATTTTCCCCAGCTTTTTTCTGAGACATAGTGGATGCTAAAGGATACCAAAATAAGTTTGGCTAGAACACATGCATGCTGATAGAGTACCCCCTGAAATAAAGGTGTGTATTCTATCCCACATTATAAATTAAAAAATTCAATTCTTAGGGCACTGTTCTCCATTATTTTTGCTGCTTATGGACTACTTGTTTGTGACTAATATTTTAAAATATGCTGACAGTTGAGCTTTGTTTACTGGGTCAGCCCATGAGCTTCCATTGTCTTTAGAACAGAAAAAAATGTAGTCTTTCATTAAAAATAAAAACTTCCTCATGCAGAGAGGAGCCTGTATGTCAGATCTAGGCTTGAAATATGCCATTTTTGTTGAATTTCCCAGTGCTCCAGAAGTACCTCTGATGGGGGCTTGGCACAGTTGAGCTTGTTAAGTTTGAGAAGGCAGAGTAATGACAGCATGGTTGAACGTCCAGCTGTGCTTGACAGTATTTCCCTCCACTAAATCTGGGTGGCAGATGTGACTTACTGAAGTGACTTACTGAAATTTCTCAATCTGCAGTCTTCTTTTGGTGTCCTCTCCCTACTAATGAGGCATTTTCAGCATGGATCCTTCCTGCCTGGCTGTGTGAGCAGCATCAGGGGAGGAAGTGATCCCTCTCCTGCAGCATGCAGGCTTGAGTTGGCCCAAGTTATGGAAAAGTTGTGTTCTAGGGTATTTTGCTTGATTTGAAAATTTTGAAAAGGATCTGTTTCTCGTCATGGGATGTCTGAGGTGGGAGGGAAGAAGAAACTGCTTAGTGAAGGACCTACCTATGATGGAAATCCAGTGTTTCCATGTGCATCATGAGCAAATAAAGCATTTAAAATGTTTGAAGCTACAGCAGCAATGTATAATGTACTTCCTTTCTGGGAGCTGATTCCAGAAATACCTGAGCTACTATGAATTTGCCTTGTTATTTAACATTTTGACTTAGTTGTATCTGAAAAAAATGAAAATAAAAATCCTCTTTCAGATTCTAGTTAACACATGGCCTTATTTCTATCCGATAGTAACTCTTACGGATCACTGACCCTATAATAGAAATAAATAATGACCCATTATGTTCAATATCTGGATTATGGAAAACAGTACAACCAGAAACTCAGGCGTAACTCTTGCTCTTGTTTGCCTGTTACGGGCATGATGGAGGAATTTGATCATTGTCCTGATTTCCAGTTTTGATAACAAACCTTTATTATCCTTGTTGGATTAAAAAGCTCTCATAGGAGTAAGTAAATACATAGTGATACATAAATACTGCCTTCCATCTTTAAGTTTTAGTTATTTTATATCCATTATCACTGCCTTCTCTTAAGAGGCAGAAACTGTTCACAATAGATCTTGAGTGGGTGAATAAATGTGCTGAAGTGACTTGCGTTTTGTGTTTTCCTGAAAAAACTGTTTCAGTTGAAGTTTTCATGGGGCATCTACTTAGGACCAGTATTAATACCCTAGCTACAAGGCCTTTTTCTTCAGTCAGGAATATGGTGGTGTCAATGCAAAGAGTCTTTCCCTAAGGATGGGAATTGGTAAATCTTGGTTTATCCATGTTCAGAACAGTGTGTTCCTGTATCTTGCATCTCTGAAGACTCAAGGTAGATGCAAATGCAAAATTCATTTACAAAACTTAGCTTAGACTGTTGGTTTCAAATACAACATTCTTGAAGTTTCAGTACACAAAAATTGCAGAAACACATTTACAGCCTTTTTATCTGAAATTAATTGTCTTGTTGTTAACTGTTGCTATTTATTTCCTTCTCTTACTACCTTGATAAAACAAACAATAGCCAAACCTAATAACCTGAAAGCACCCAAACCTGTCCTTTTTCTTTTTTTTTTTTTTTTTTAATTCTTACCAGTTGTACACCATAGGAAAATCTGATACAGATTTGAAAATACTCTTTCTGGTGCCTTTTGAGTATATTGTTTGCTTTCTCCTTGTATATTTTTCAGAAATGATCAAATTTTCAGAGCTGTGTATCTGCATAAAACAAATAATTTGTGGTTATCTTGAGTTTGAATTATTTATTTTCCTGTCTTTGTCTTTTTCCTACTGCTGTTTTCTCTTTAGGGTTGTGTTATTCAGATGTTTCGTAGGCCTTCTTTTGAACCCATTTGATATCAAGTCTCATGTTCCTCTTCAAGCACTTCCTTTGTTCTCCCTCTTAATTTCAGAAGGAGGTTTGTTTTCTTCTGGTCCAATGCTGCTTCAGACCACAAAGCTGGCTGATAAATTCCCACTGGGAATTCTAGACCCAGGACAGAACTCGCAGTAGCCTCTCTGCCAGCATTGGTTGTAGGATGGATTGGATCAGACCAACCACCTCTGGGGTGTTAAAAGTAGTCATATCTGTCTTCATCTGCTTGAGAGACTGTGTATGTGTAGATAGGTACTAGGAGATCTAACTAAATGTTTTAATTTTTCATTTACTATGGGGAAAATGATGCAACAAATATTTAGTTGTAATCACTAGGAAATCCTGGGTTCTACCATTGAAAAGTGTGAAAAATTGGCTATTCCATTGGGAACTCAATTATTTCAGTTTTATGTCTCAGTTTTAACTCCATTCCAAGAAACATTAGTTTACAGACACAGTAAAAGGAACCTAAAATCAAGGCTTCTTTTGTATTTATATACCTCTTTTGGTTGAGATGGCAGAAGTAATTACTGAAATACATCTGTGGACTTTATAAGCCTTGCAATATTGCTTAATTACAAAGTCCAGTAGGTTTGCAGTGGATGAAATCAGCATTTTGGACTTCATATCTTATCTGCCTGGATAGATGCTGTTAATTATTCCCATGGGAACACCTGCATATACTGTCACAATTTTTAGCTGGTAATTTTAATTCACAAGTTTCAGTCACTCTTGTCACTTGGGCAAAACCATCTGTGTTAGGTTAGTTGAGGTTTATCAGACTGTCTGTGGGATTTCTTTAGAGGTGAATAAACGTACATTTATCCTAAAGGTGAAACAGCAGTGGAGAACAACTGACAAGCTTATTGGCTTTGCAAAATATATACTAAGAATGTGTATTATAAAATCATATATGTAAATTTTATAGCTGTGTCAAACTAATAATAATGTATGTGTGTATGTATATATAGGGGAAAAAAGAGAAATGTTCTTGAAAAACCTCTCTAATAAGCTATGTTACAGACACCTGGCTGAATCCTTCTGAGATTCCTTATTTTCACAACCCAAGCAAATATATTAAGGTGCTTTTCAGCCAAATTCATGATTCCAGAGTTAGAGAGGATCAAACAGAGTTTTCACATGTGTTTCTGTATAACGTCCTTGTAATGTTTTGCTCCTTGGCTGATGCTGCTCCTCTAGAGCTGGGACTATAAAGGGATGCAGGACAAACATTGCCAGTCCCTGAGACGTGCAAACAGGTGAAAGCTTCACTAACATGGGTTTGTAATGGTCATTCAAATGTTTTTTGACATGTTTTTTATGAAATCCCTTGACCTTGTATGTCAGAGAGACCTGTGTGTTGCCTTTTAAGGCCTGATCACCAGCCACGGTGTCAGATTCTGCAGTTTTCTCCCAAGTGTGAGAACATCATTGTGTTTCTTGCATGCACCATTTAAATTCTTCTGACATCTGCGTGGGCTGCTTTCCATTCATTAACATAGGGGAGTTGCATCTTCTTCCATGGTGGCTGGTCAGACGCCAAAGGCAGATTAAGTTTCCTGAAGCAAGGAACTTGCCACTGAGGCTCTTTGAGCTGGAGCTGAGAGCTTTGGCAGCTCTGTGAAGAGGCAGTGAGAATCATCGCCACAAAAATGATTTTTATGTGTCCTGCTGTGCACCCCTGGATTTCAAATTTGATTTATGGCTGCTCTTTTTTAATTTTTTTCTTTTTAGAAGCTGCATTTGTTTTTTTCTTGCAGGAGACTGTAATGTAAATACTGTGGCATACATTTAATTCTGAAACTGTGGATTATTTCTAAAATTATACTTATGGTAATTGCTGGCATATTTTCCAGTTCCTCAAAGTTCTCTGTAAACCCACTGCTGGCTGTGTTTTCCCTTCTTGTATTCATGCCTTCATTCTTTATAGTCCTGCTGAGGTCCCAGAGCAAGCAAAAAGCAACTGCTGGAGAAGTGCATAAAGGACCACGGCTCAGTGCCAGCTACTTGCTCCCATGGATGGTCAGGCTCCTGGAAACACTGGGGAATGTTTCACAGGATAGTGCATGGAACCCAAATGCTTGTTGTAAAGCAAGGTGTAAGAAACCTTGTCATTGTTTGGGATGACTTAGCTACATGTCAATTTTTTATTCAGTCCTCACCACTCCTGGCTTTTACTATGTACTGCTTAAATAAATCTTTCTCAATTCAGTTATCCCTTTCAGAACTGCTAAAAATTATCTAGTTTTATGTTTCAGTCTCAATTTCTTTTGAGCAAGCTGTATATGTTTTTGACTTACATTTTTCTGGACAGAAGACTTCTTTCATGTTTTGTTGAATATCTTCGTGTCCAACATAGAACATTTTTTTGCATGAGGTTATCTAATGCTGGTGTTCTCTTAATTATGGTTTCCATTTGACATGAGTGTGTTCTGTTGCTGAAGAATTCAAAATGCTTGACAATTTGTAAGCCATAAAAGCTGTCATTGTTTGTGACGAATGGCTATGGTCTGTGACTTTGTAAGTGAGCATGATGTGTTTGTTGTTTTCCATTCATAATTAAACTGATCGAGTTGCACTGATGGTGCACTCTATATAAGTTTAAATTTATCAAGTAAAATAAATGATAAATTTATTAAGTCTAAATAATTTCTCTTGTGGAAGTGCAGCATCTCAAATATTAGTATTTCATTTAAGAAGTCCAAATTTGACTTTATGATGCTTTGTATAGGAAATCATGCAAAATCAGGATAAAGGTTATTCTTTAGCAGTGACATCCTGGGGTAAATATTCTATTTGTACAAGTTGTTCTCTCTTCACTGCTTAAGTGTCTTACTGAGGAAGCAGATGGCATTTAAAAACTTGATTTGATGGGAAAAGCATTAACAGGAAAATATTTGAAAGTGAAAGGTAGGCAAATGCGTCTTTATAAGTAATGCTCATATTTCTACTTACGTGGATGACTAAAGAGTCATCTAGACTAGTCAAACTAGACTAGTAGTTCTAGTTCTTGGAAGCCTGTATCTGCAATATATAGAAGTAGAGAATATTTACCTCCTAAAATAGCTCCAAGTTCCACCTCTGCACTCTAGGTTGTTCTGTACCATTTTGTGTTAGCTGTGGGTGGAACAGATTGGAAAAGGAAGCAGTGGATTCCCATCTTCAATTAAAAATGGAAAGACTTTAAGCTTAATGTAGAATAGCTGGGTCATGTATTACAGAGGAAGACAGGGACTGTGACAGGAGGCCCTTGGTTATTGCACCTTACGGGTACATCAGATAAAGCGGTCTGGCTGTTCTCATTCACTGTGCAAATTGTGCATTTGACACATTCTTTCCATGAAATGCTTAGAAATCTTTTGCAAATTAGACAAATCCACAGTGTATTTCAGTCTTGTGTCTTTTTCTGTTATGGTCACCATTTACAGCTATTGTTTAAAAGACTTCTGAAACAACATAAATGCTGTTGAAAATTAAGCACAGTTGAGAGTAACTGCTTAAGATGTGCTTCATGGTTCAGATGACTGCAATTTGAGATTTGTTGGCATGCATGAATGATTCAGCTGCCCTGAGGTGTCTAAGGATTGATGTGGTATTCAAATAACTGGAATAACCTTCAAATCATGGAGGTTAACACTGCATTTACTTATGGTTTCCATATTTTGACACTTAGTTGCTGAGTGATAGAGCATAGGCAGTTCTGGTTTACTGTACTGGGAAATCCTTAAAAAGCACAATTGAGCACTGTGTTGCCTGGGTGCCCTTGTGATTAACCTGGTAGTACAATAAAACAATTTAATTGAACTCATTTCAGTTGCAATGATCAGCCTAAAACATTATTGATCACAGACTGCTGTACTTACTAAGTTCTAGTTATTCTATTAGGTGTTGCTATTACTCTTTTGTATGAAAAAATCTTAATCAGTCCAGGTTTTTTTGTTTCCTCCCCATAAAGTATTTTGACAGATAACAGCTCAATTAAAAACATACAAAAATTCTTTGAAGACATGTGAGATAAACATTCCTCACTCATAAATATTGTAGATGCCAGCTTTCAAGAGCAGGGGCTATTAATCAGCATTTACTTAGGTTAGTAAAAGTCTGGAATAACTCCTTTGGAATTGCAAGTTCAATAAAGAATAAATTTATAGCTGCTTTACACATGGTCATTTCTTTCTAGAAATTTTTGGTGTTAAAATTCTTGTTGATTTTCATTCCCTTGTGTGGCAGCAGTTCTCATTCATACCCCTTCAAGGCATTTTGAAATGCCAGTAGCAGTTCTAACAGCTCAGACCTCTCAGAATATCTCTTACCATGAGCAGATGCTTATGAGGACTGGGGAAATGAGGTTTCTTTTGCATTTATGGATTTTCTCTTTTGCCTGCCTAAAATACACATCACATATATCACATATATCACATATATCACAGGATAGAAGCCCCCTTTCCTGAAAGAAGTATTATTTCTTAAGCTTTGTGTAACATTTAATGCGAAGCCTTGCTGTTCTTAAACAGTTCTTACCTGACTGTTCTTCAGCTGGTGACCAAATTCTGAGCAGATTCTGCGTGTTAGGTTCACCTGGCTGATGATGGGAAAGAGCACCAAAATGTCTAAGCTGCTGTCATTTCTCCCCTATCCTTGTTCTGCATTATTAAAGGAGAGAAAAGTGTAAGGAAAAAATGCTGTGATTGAGATTAATTTTGTGATTCCTTGATCTCAAAACTCCTAATGGTATTACATTCCAGGATTAAACATAATGCAAGACATTATGATCATTTGTAATACAAAAGACACAATTGATTTTGGATTGCTGCTACTTTTTTCTTCAGCCTTGCTGAAAGACAGGTTTCCTCTGTGTAACACCAATCCAAGGAACTTGACAGTTGATGTCAAAATTATGTTTTATTGTCTCTGAGGCCCTTTATGTTACATTTTTTTGATGTATGAAACTGTGATGCAATTGTATGGATGTGTGACCCTTGTGAATTTTAAATTGTTTTCCTGAAAATCAACTTGCACAAATTTGGTCATGTGTTCTGGAGTTTTTACAAAACAACAGTTTTCTTTTTTTAAAGTTTCCTTTAATGGCAAGCTTCCAAAGAGGTGCTTGGAAATACATAATAACTGATAGTGATGTTTTGGGTTTGGGGATTCCCCCCTCCTCCACATCTGTTCAGTAAAAATAATGTTTTTCTAAGATCACTAGTTTTATTAAGATTTAAAACCCCCCAGAGACACTTATTACATGTAAGTGAGAGGTGAAGTGTGTGAGATACATTACCTGGAGGGAAAGGCTCCCATCCTGAGCACATGCATCATGCTGGGGTGAGCTGTGGTATCACCTCCCACATGTGGCTCTGCCCCAGGTGGCTGTGAGTGCCTCAGTGGCCCTGGGCTCAGGGATCCTCTTGGGAGAGCAGTGAACTTAATGTGTGCTACCTGAAGAGCAAAAGGGTGGAAGTAAAAGAGGAAAATACAAAAATGCCCACTATAGAAGGAGGAGATGTGGAATGTGGATTTTTATTTCCATGCACTGTTTTCACAGGTACTAATTTGATTATAGGTCTAATTCTTCTTCTCTAGGTAGCCATCAATACCTACACAGTTCAGCCTCTGTTATTACAATCAGACTGATATAGAGGAGTTGACAAAATTTGAATGAAGGCTTTTTTGTTTTGTAATACAGTGGTGTTATTTTGGAATGTCTTTGTCTTAAAAAATGACAGCCTTTTTACACAATACTCCTGCTGCCTTTAGCTGTTGATGATATCCAGACTAAGAATTGCCTGATGTGGGAGTTGAAAGACACATAACTGAGCAGTCCAGCAGTCCCAGCCATGATGGTGAGCTTTGCTGGTGTCTAAGTGATAATAAAAAATCAGTGTAACTACTCTGGAAAGTCAATAAATAAATAAATAAATAGGAATTATGTGTTATTATATCTGTGTGGAATTTTTATGCATCATATAAATTGAAATGAAATTAGGAAAGTTCTGCCTCATCTTCATATGGATTTCCTCTCCAACTAGTGGTATTCAAAAGAGAAAGAAAAAAGGAGGAGCAGAGTATAGTGTTTTCTTTGGCAGTCCAGAGATCTCTTTCATAGACATACTTTTATCTTTGGGACAGTGTTTCAGTTTCCAGTTCAGGGATGGTATATGACTGTTGCATGTTTAACAGTGGATTTTAGAGCAAGGTGGTCTGAATTCCCAGGGCAAGCCATGTCCAAACGCCAGCCTTTTCTGAGAAGTCTTCAAAAACTGCTGGGACACAACGGGGGAGGACAGATTCTCCCATGCTTCTAGAGCACAAGAGTTGAAAAGGAAAGAGCTTCTCCACTGGTGTAGAAAGGCACAGAGAGAAAATAAAGTTGCAAGCAGAAGATTTATTTGGTCCAATGTGTTTTAAATAAAACCATCCTTTCTTTTAGGGTCAAGACAGCCTTTTTGTATAGTAAGAATGCCACATACCTATTTTGAAGTGGTAACACTGAGATACTTGAAGAGCAGACATCTGGATCAGGTGATACATGCTGTAGACTTTGTGATGCTTTAAATTCACATTCCTGTAACTCGGTGGGAGAGATAAGCAAGCTAGTTGACCTCTGATGGAAGAAGATGTTTTCACTTGTGTTGGACTTCAATTTTAGGTTTTGCAATTTTGAATTAATTCTATAAAATGTTCCCCCATGAGTGCCATTGGTCAGAGAAATTAAACAACTTGAATAGCATAGCCTGTAGCATTGGGGAAATAAAAACTGGAAATGCATTTGAGAAAATAAATTAACAAATTGCTGTGTAATGCTGTTTAGTTTGTTTTTAAGCGGATTGCTTGCTGTTGGAAGGTTAATATTGACTGTGCTTGTATGTTTTGTTTTTTGGCAGGTAACCCTGGATTGGCAGGTTATTACAGGACCTTTATACAGGCCCTTTATTGTGGACTGAACCAGCAGTATCCTGTCTGGGTTGTGAGCCATGCTGGACACTGTAAACCTCCGAGTGGGATGGAAATGATAGAAGGTACAATACTGTAACTTGTGCATACAGTTGTTTGTACCCTTCTGGTTTCAATGGCGAAACTTGTGCCTATTGAAAACAGATTGACATGAGTTTTAAATGTCTCCATTGTATTTCCACAGAACAATTTTCACAGCTGTATGAGATGAGAAGTTAGTGAAGTATTTTAGGTAAATTAGATTTGCCAGACAAATATGTGCTATTAAGAGAATAAGAGAGTTTACTGTTGGCAGTTGTTAGAGACACATTACAATGAAGAAGGTCTAGAATGTGTTTATGTTGAGAAGAGTAGATTAAAAAAGTACATTTTTAAATTAAATGTCCAGTTCAAAGATTGAGTACATTAGGAGAGATTTAATCATCTCTGAATTTAAAAATAGCTGTACTAAATCAGTGAATTTCCTGGAAGCAAGTATGTCTTTCTGAGACTGGGGTATGGGATGTTTGCAGGGGAGAGAGAGGTTGCTTATGTATCTCTTAGAAGTCTTTTGACATGCATATCTCCAGCAAGAGATGGTGCTCCAAGCATTCTTAGATGGTGGGGAATCAGCAGTGAATCCTGTTCTGAAAGCTGATTAATGTTGGAAGTCCTCTTTACTTGGTCAAGCTGCAGTGATGTAGCAGTAAATCAACGTTTTTGATATTTTATTCCTATATCACGCAGTGTAAACACCCCACTTTGGAGAGCACTGATTTAGAGTGTGCAAGCATTTAAATTGTGCACTTGACTTATGAAGGATGCTGCCTGTAAAGGCATCAAAAATACAGCAAACTACATAGGAATAATATGCCTGATTACATTTAGTTCAAGTAGATTTTGAAAGTCTTGTAAAGACTAAAGCAAGTTTTCCAACAGCAGCCATCAATCAGAGACTACTTCCTAATTGACTGGAGGGGTATCACTTAGCAATTTGGAAATTGAACAAAGCTACACCCTTCATTTCTACTTCTGTATGATATCCTTCTATTCAGAGAACTCTGCAATCTCTGCTCCACAGAGACACACACCATTAATTGAACATTTCACTGCTGTAATTCTGCTCCCAGCAATCAATCCATTGTGCAATGGATTGATTTAATTTTGAAACTTAATTTTACTCAGTGAATACAATAGAAAAGTTATACCTCAATTTCAATGTACTTGTCCTCTTCCTCAGCTTTTAAAAAGACATTAGTTTTGAACACTGCTGTGAATGCAAAACAGGCCAACATCAATCCTTAGGTGTAGGCAAAATTAGAAAAAGGAGAGTAGTTTTCTAGTTCTCTCTTATTTTGTTTAAAATTAGCATAAAACATATGCATAGACAGCAGGTGTACACACATAGCCATGTTTTAAACTAGTTTAATTCTATGGGCATCTGCAGTGGCTTGATGAGAACTAAGAAACAGAACGTGTCAGACAGAAATAAGTGTAGGATCATGGAATCACTATGTTTGAAAAAGACCACCAAGATCAAGTTCAAGGCAACCAAATACCACCATACCCACTAAACCATATCATGTGCCACATCTGCTTGTTTTTTGAACACTTCCAAGGATGGTTACTCCACCACTTCCCTGGGCTGCCTGTTACAATGCTTAACCACTCTCAGTGAAGAAATTTTTCCTAGTGTCCAACCTGAACCTTTCTTGGCACAACTTAAGGTCATTTTCCCTTGTTGAATCTCTTGGAAGAGACCGACCCCTGCCTGGCTACAGCCTCTTTACAGGTAGTTGTAGAGAACAGTGAGGTCCTCCCTGAACTTCTTTTTTCCAAGCTGAACACCCCCAGCTCCCTAAGCTGCTCCTCATCAGACTTATGCTCCTGATCCTTCCCCAGCTCTTTGCCTTTCTCTGGACACGCTCCAACACCTCAATGTCCTTCAAGAAGATTGAAGGCTTGCTTTTGTTTGTCCTTAGGGCCGCCAATAAACTGCTTTTGGTAGCAAAGTAATACTGAGAGTAAAGAAAAATGAATTCAGAATTAAATTATTAATTTATTTGTCCCAATAGTTTATGTTTGCCAAGTGCTACAGAAATAGGAATCCTGTGATTCATATCTTAATTCAACTAAAGAGACACAATTGATGTATTAAAATATCATATACCTAGTAAGTAGCTAGTTAACGTTTATGAATTAATGGTACAATATTTGGTCAAATGATATATTCAAGATAAATCTCTAGAATTTTATAAACTGTACAGATGAGTATTGAGCTATACACAGTCAAATCAGCAAGGCATGTTTTTCCTTCTGAATGACAGGAAATTTTGAGTGGCATTCTTAATAGCCAATTTACAAAATAGATCTCTAGTTTGATCTTTTATGTTCTATGGACTGTAGAAGGTAATAGTGTATCTTTAAAATCTGCTAAACTAGACTTAGTTTATGGTTCTTGGTGAAAAAAGATAACGATTGATTTCTAGTTCATCAAAAGAGTGTTTGCACTGCTTTCTCTTTACACAAAGGGAGTAAGGCCTTCAGACAGTTTTTAAACTGAATTACATCCTGAGAAACAGTATGGGAAAAGCAGAGAAGTGGTGAAGGAATAATAAATTATCTGTGAAAACATTGATTATGTGAACCCGAAATGTTAATGTACCATCAGTGTGAAGTTTTGAACTCAAATGAAGTTGTGCATAAAAAAAAAATAAATTCTAGCATTACAGGAAAATTTGGAAGTGGTGTGTAGCTGAAATTTATTTGATATATTGCTTCTTGGCTGTTGTAATAGTTCATCTGAATGGAGTTTGCTTTTGCAGCCCTCTGGCTTCTAATGAAACTGCAGAATTGGCTATGAGCGAGAGTCTGCCTCTAGCTCAAGTGATATAAATCCAGCAAAAATGACTGAAATTATTTGGGTAAAATTGATTTTATACTTCATCAAGCTAGTAATCTTGTTAATTGCTGGGTAGTTGTCCACCAAATGACAGATAGAAGTGTGGGCATGATTAGCAGATATGAGCCATAAGTTTTTACCATCATGATATGCTGTGCTGGCAGGAAAGAGCCTAAAATAGTAGCCTGAGCAAGACAAAGAGTGCGGTGTTCTATAATAGGAGGGTTACAAGTTATTTAGGACAGTGATTCCCAAACTGTGATCTGGCTGATCAGATGCAGTTGGCACTCTCGCCGCTTTCCACTTGCGAAGTGGAATGAATAGTCACTAAGAATACTTTTCCAGTAACACTTCTGTGTAAGCATTTGCTGCAGTGCCCTTAGAGATGTTGTGCCACCATGAATGTGTGGTGCTGGGAAGGAGTGGGATTGTGGTCTGCACTGCTGCTAACAGGAGAGGAGGAGATCGTGGAAGTTGGGTGTTTCAAGAACTGGATTTCTAAAAATAGGGATTTGTCCTTGTTGTGTGTAGTATGGCCTGGGTTGGAAGGAAGCTTAAATATCATTTAGTTCCAACTCCCCTTCCATGGACACAGACACCTTCCATTAGACCAGGTTGCTCACAGCTCCATCCAGCCTGGACTTAAACATTTCCAGGACAGAAGTTACACAGACACAGGGACTCTGTATGCATTTGGTAGTTTTTGCTGGCTTGTGGCTCATTTATTTTAAGTAGAATAGATGTTTTAAGCAATTGCTGATGATGGAAAATATCTACATTGCTGAATCAGGTGGATCAGAGATACTGACGGTCTCTTTGGTCAGTACAAAAACACCTCAGAATTAATCTCTGTCATACTCAGAAGTTTTTTGACCAGCAAATTCTTATCTGTGCTTCAGCCCTGTATGATTGGTTATAACAGCAGATATGTGACCACACTGAGGTACGCAGTGATAGCTGTGTTTAAAAAGCATTTTTGTCTTGTATATTTATGTATACATAGGAAGAAAAACAGTAGGAAGGCAACTGGGCTGGCATCTTGCATACTTTAGCTTATGCATATACACATTTAATTCACATGACGCACACCTAATTCACATTAATTTCTATTTCAACAACATTTTCTGCTTTTTAGGAGTATAAATTAAAATATCTGAGAGTCATTGAAATATGAATTATCTTTAAGTTCTTTTGAGGTTTAGTCAGTTATATTTCTATATTACAGACCCTGATAACTCTGTAGTCATGTTTATGGCCCAGAACACATTAAAATTCTGCTTAACTTTAATGCAGATTTACATGACACAATGTTTCCCAGTCTAGTGGTATCACACTGTAGAGACAGTAAAAAAACCCCAAGTTTTGAGCATCCTGGTAGAATTATGCTGGTTCCACAACTATTTCATACCAAGTGTAGTTTTTTTAATGTATAGAGAGGGGAAGGTTCCTGTTTGCCAAGCACTTGGCACTGATTAATCACATGGAGCTCCTTGCATGGTGTTTGTCAGCAGTGAGGGAACCCAGGTCAGGGTGTGCACAGAGGGACTGGTTGTTTTCACAGGTTGGGACAGGAACTGTCAGCTCACTGCAGTGCAGTCCTGCTGCCCCTTTTGATCCAACAACTGCTGTTGCCCAGAAACCGTATTCTTTCCTTGTCTTGGAAAAGGCAGCCTAAGGAAGGAAGCGTGTGTGCGCATGTAAAAGTTTTATGAGCCATTTAAATGTTGAGGTTTTTGTCCTAGCCTGGTAAGATCTGAATTTTATTGTATGGCTTTAATGCTAAGTGTCTATTTTAAGGAAACAAATAGTCATTTCATGTTATGAACCCACTGGAATGCTTGAAATCTAGATGTGTGAAAAGTAAGCAGCCCTAGGGATGCTGCACTACTCCATTTACTTCTTTCTTTTAAACCACATTCAGTTAATTATTCATGGAGGTCCTGTAATCATGCCCATAATTATGCAAATACATCCTTAGAGTGAAATCTTGGCATTTGGCATTGACTTTATCAGTCCTGCTTAATTTTAAGCTTGTGTTTAAAAGTCTTGTTCCATTCAAAATCAAAACTAAGAAAAATAAAATTTTGCCATGTGAAGTATTTCTAAGTTGCTGTGTTGTTTTCTTTTCTGGCCATTCAAAATGTTAACAATTTTAAGTGTTTATATTATCATACCTTAGCAGCCATGTATTTATTTGTAAAGATCACTTAAACAATATTAAGCTCGTTTTGGTACCACTTAATGTATCTCTATATCCCATTGAGTTTGATGGAGTAGTGACTAATTTTTGCAGACATTACAAAGAATAGGACTTTGTCTTTACATTTCTTATGGCTATATGAAAAATAGGTTCTCTGTATTCTCTTATTTCTTTCAAGGTTTTCCACTAATTCTGGTGACGTAGTATCTATTAGAATATTATTAAAATTGTCCATGTGGAGAGCTTTTTAATCCATTCTAGTTCTTTATTTAAATAACTCCTTGGTTAAAAGAAACAGAATTTTTCATCCATACCTACAAATAAGAGTAATATAATTCTGTTTTTAAAGATTTTTGAAAACTGATACAATCTTCTGGATCTTTATCCAGAAAACAAGATTTAAAAAAAAAAAAATGGCAAGAATTCATCCATTAGAGAGCACAATGTCTTTACTGCCTTCCAGGAAACTTTGGATGTAGGTTTTAAAATTGTTTATGGGTTATTTTCTGCATTTCGTCGCATGAGGTAGGTATGTTCTCCTACTGATACCATGATTTCTGTTTAGATGCAGGTGGCTTTTAGTGGGGGGAAAAAAGTGTTCAAGAATGTGAACCCCATGGAAAGGTAACAGTTGTATCTTCTGATGTCTGTTTGAAGGCAGGTCACAGTTCCCTGGGATGAGCAGTGCTATGATGTTTCAGAGTAACTTGTTTAAATGTTAACCAAACTGTTAAAGGGAAAGCAAAAACCTAATGTAATTTAATAAACACAGTATTGACATCATCAGGTTATTTTGCCCAGGGAGAATACTTAGGAATCTTTTAACGCAACTCAATTTCAAAGATACTCTTGCATCTGCTAACAGAATGACAATGAAGTAATCCCACAGCAGGGAGTAATCGTAGTGCCTGAAGGTGTAAGGTGTCTGGATTTGTTTTTATAGTTGAGTCAAAAAGTTTATTCACTACACAGGTTGGCTGCAAGAAAGAAAACTGATCAAAAGTTTCATTTGGCAATTCTAATTTATAATAGGGACCTTTGATTTAATTTTGATACTCACAAAACTTGCAACAGATGGTGCAGATCTGTATGGGATGAGTGCAGTGTTTAATGACATTTTTATTTTTAATTGATAGTGATCTATAGTTGTAAGAGTGAGAAACCATCAGTAATGCCCAACATCATTCCAGATTCTGAAAATAATCAGGTTTGGAATATGGACCCTTTCTGGTTTTGTTTCAGTTTTAGGAATTTCCCTTCCTTTGAGGAGCAATGTAAGCATTTCAGGGAAATACGGGAAACTGTAAGGCAGAGTGTGCAGAAGAAGTAACTACAAATGGCCTCATTCTTAAATAATCAGTAATGAATTACTGTTACCTCTAGTGTATCTTAAATCTGTAAGATCTGAGTAGAGGCAGAGTGTTTGGAGAAATGATAGAGAATGAAATGATGTGGAACTGTGGATTCAGGTTGAATGAGGGAGTCTTGTTGCTACTTGCTGGATGAAGTTTTTCTTTTTTCTAGTTTTGATACCACATGGCACTACTGTCTTTCTTTAAGACTGTCTTTCTTTACCTTTCTAAAAGCTGAATATGAGGTTTTGTCGATTAATACATATATTAAAATAATCTAATATTCTACAGTTATTGAATTACTGGTGTGGTCAGGTGACTACTTAGTTGCCAAATAATTCTCCATTGGGTTAAACATTGTAGCAGATAGTTAAAATTCTTGGAGATTTCCATTGTAGTGTCACTTTTTTTCAGAACAGAACTGTGGTTTCAAGCATATTACTGTTGAGTTTGCTGTCAGAGACTGACTTTTGTGCTATGATTTACATCATTTGGAGGATTTTTCAGTTAATCACAAATAGGGCAATATCAGTGTTTCTGAATACACTTCAATATGAAACTACTTGATCATATTTGGAGCTGTTTATGTCTAGAGTGCAGGTAAAACTCAGTTGATGTCTTTTTATATGAATTATACTGTAAAGCCTCAGGCAGTTTCAAAATGTTTATATTGAGCTGTTGCTTCAATGTCTGCTAATGTAAATGAGTGAGGAAACCAAACTTTTTACAACAGTGACTCTAGAACTGCTTGTGGTGAGCTGATTTACTTTCCATGTAGAACCTCTCATGTGCAAAATGAAGACCAAATATCCCTTAATTCTTCCCCTGCCACGGGCAGAGACACCTTCTGTGAGATAAGGCTGCTCAAAGCCCAATCCACCCTGTCATTGAGGGATGGGGCATCCACAGTTTCTTGGAGTGACCTGTTCCAGTGTCTCACCACCCTCAGAGTAAAGAATTTCTTCCTTATACCTAAACTAAACCTGCCCTCTTCCAGTTTAAAGCCATTTCTCTTCGTATTATCACTCTATGCCCTTGTAAAAGTCCCTCTCCAGCTTGCTTGTAACCCCATTAAGTACTCAGTTTGGTGGCACTTCAGTCTCTATTTCACCTATCAGGTAAAATTCCAGGTAGAATAAAGCCATCACAGTAGTACCTTGGGCAGGTTGCCATAGTTGTGTGCTGGGTAGTTCAAGTGGGTGGCTGAGAAAGAAACCTTCAGCATTTTCTTCAGGAAGGTTAAAAAGGAAACTGCTATCTTGGTAACAGAGAATTAATTTTTAAACAGTGTAACAGAACACTGGAGAAGAAAAGATATAAATCAGAATTTAAAGTAGTCATTTCACAAAAATGTGTTTCCTCCCCAAAGATAGAAAATTTGCTCTGCACAGCATATGTAAATGGTTATTTTAAGCATCAGCAACTGATAAAGAAACCTGCTACATTTATACAATGTACAAGGTGAAATTCTATTTGCTCTCCTCAGTTTTGCCATTGATTTTCATAAATTCAGACCTTTGCACTTGCTGTTTTGACCGTTTCTCTTTTGCCGGTGGGGATCAGTGCTGGGAGTCACTGAGCTGCGGTTGGTTCCCTTTGCTGTCAGATCACACTCCTTGTGTGAAGAGGAGCCCAGGCAGAGACTACAAGGCTTTTCAAGGCAGGTAGCATTGGGAGTGTTGACTGAGTCGTATGAGGTAGCTCTGCATTGCAGAATATTTTGCAGACATGCTGTGCTACAGCCCTCAGCACTTCTAGCAGGGAGTCATGTTCTCTGCTGGCATAAACTGATGTGGCTCTTTACAGTGCTGTACCACCAGTTTACAGCATATAAGATAATATTGAAAGCTTCTTATAATCCATCAGTTTTGAAGGATACAGATGAAAGATGGAAAAATGTTATGCTTGCCTAAGTGGATCATTTACTCCTTAAAAAGGATGCTATTACATAATTTAGATCTGGGTATTAAATTTAACATTTCTATGGACAAATGAACATAGAAACCTACACTTCTTTTTATATTTCTATTGAAACAGTGTCATCCAAGATGAATATACACAAAGGCAAAGTGAATGCCATCCTAATGCCCATTACAGGAGCTGGTGAAACAGGAAGTGCATCACAGTTACTTTGGTATTACTCTGATTAAGTAGTAGTTATTAAGTATAACTCAACTGAACATGTCAGTCTTGGTTGATATCACAGTATTGAATAAAATCTTAGGGTGGATTTTCAAGAAAAATTGGGACTGGCCTAGCAAACTAAAAGTTACAGCTTGAATTCAGTAGAACCATCAAACACTTCAGAAAATGTCACCCATCAATCTGTCCAATCGCTGTGAAGTACAGATTCTGTATTGTAACTTGGGCTGTTGTATAACTGCCCCTCTCAAATCCCTGCTTGTTCCCTTTTCCTTCTCTTAACATCATGGTGTGCACCTTCTCATTTTCTCTTACTTTGAAAATAATTCTTTTCATTTCCTATCTGTGAAATAACATGAGTTGTCTTCCTTGGCCAGCTGTCTTACTCTGCTCCAAACTCCGGCTGGCTCTCCCTTGTTTGCTCTCAGTCCTACTTTCTCTATTTGTATCTGTTTAAACTTCCCAAAGTTTTGAAGTGCTGTTTTCAATAGGTGTGACTGTTGGACTTGCCTACTGTGGTGCAGCACCTCATTTGTCATAACCAATGGAATCAATGCCTGTGAAGTGATATTCACCTATTTTTATTCCCTTCAATACTCACACAGTTTCTATTGTTCATTCCTTACCATCTATGCTGCATCTACCCATTCTTGGTGATGTGCAGAACATCATTATTCTGGTTTTCTTCTCTTGTTAATCTGTATAAAAGCAAGTTTTGTTGAAGTGTGCAGTTTTGTTTGTGTGGACAAGTGGGGAGGCATTGACATAGCCTTGCACTTGGCTTCAGTGTGTCCAGAAACAAGAAACATAGCATGGACAATCACCTTCCCATGGACTCAGACCTCTTTGCTTTTTTGCTCATTGAGGTAATTTTATGTTGGAAATTCAGATCTGCTCCTCTACAGTGATGGTTCTCTTTCCTGTACCCTGCAAAGTGTGGGGTTTTTTTTTAAGTTTGTTTTATTGTTTGTTTTCTCTCTTTATAATACGATGATGAGAATTCTTACAAATTGGACTTAGTGCAGTTATTCAGCTTACTGACTGCAAAATGCAGTCATTCAAATACAGAAAACTTTACCACATACATTATGTAAAACACTCATATAACATTTGCTTAATGCCCATTAAAGTGCTTGGAATGGAGATGGTGATTGGGGTAGAACTGCATAATAAAACACTTTTTAATGGTGTTTGCCCTGCCAAAATTTGAGACAACCAAAAAAATTCTGTTTCAAAGTTTGTACTGTTATTTCATAATTATTTGATAATAGTTACTCTGAACAGAGGGAAGCAAGACTGGGAATGTAAAATAAAATAAGTTTCTAAGAGATAATTTTAAAAGTTCACGGTGCTCCTGTATGCTTTTAATAAAAATCTGGGGCTTAGTACTTGTCATGTTTATTAGTTCATTCTGTCAGACTACACTTGTACTAACTTAATTATAATACAGCTTTCTTTGAAAAACATATTAGGTGTTAAACAAGTGTCCCAGCAATAGGTGTGTAGAAAGCAAAGGAAATCAGTAGTTCAACTTGTAAAATAAGGCCTTGTTATTTTTCTAGTAAAGAAAATAATACATATGACCACTTCAGTATCTTGAGTAAATGGTAATTTATTTGTGGAGGATACCTTTACAAAAAGTAAGTGCTCTAATAAACACTAATGAGTGGTGTGTTTATCTTAAAAGTTGCATGAACAGTTCCTGAGGGTGCTAGGGCCAGACTAAGGTCTAAGGGTTAATCTAAAACACAATGCTTTAAGACCCGGTTCTTGGTGTCAGGAGGAGTTTTTCAATATTTAGTTAACATTCTTTCAGGGTTTCCATCCTATTTCTTTGGCATTTTATTGCTTGCTGATACAAATTATCCATGGTTCACTAATCAAATGACAGATTGAGTAAAACAGTCAGGCTTTGAGCAATATATCTTTAGGAGATGCCCATACTAGACCTACAAACCTTAAGTCCCGATTTTTAAGCTTATAGTTCTATTTAAACATTTTCAAATGGCATGGTTCAGTTTTGAGGAATTATTGTCTTTTGCTATGAGAAAAAAAGCAATCAAATTTATTTAATTTCCAGAATTAGACTTTATATTGTGCACATCATTTTAACAGCTAATCTAAGTAATTCAGCTGTGATTTCTGCCTGTCACTACATGAAGGAAAAGATAAAAAACTTTCCAGGTGTTGCTTCATTTAAACACAAGTTATTCAGTGAAAACTCCTGCGCCTCCCACCAGTGTCTGTGTATGTGTTTGTGGTGGGAAAAGGAGGTGGTATGTAAAGTCTAAAACACTTGGCCCAATATGTTGGTTTTATTTGGGGTATGTGGTGGAGATGCAGAGGAATTTGTATGTCCCTGAGCTATCCCACTAATTCAGTCTCCAGACATTTACTTGTCCTTACCCTGCAAAAGGTCCGGTTCTGAAAATTCTTGACCACAGGAGTTTATGGAGGTGACTGATTGAAGTTTGTCCTTAGATATCCTGCTACCACTTCTTAGAGTCAGTGGTCCATGAAAGAGGAAGATACAATGCAGGTGGACCAGTGGTTTTTCCCTCCCTTTTCTTCATTATATGTAATTGCAGATCACCTTTCTTCATGGTTCCTTACTTGTTCGTGAGTAATTTGGAGGCCTTGTTCGTGAGTTGATCTTGGGACATACTTCAAAGTCACTCCATGACAAGTGGACAAGTGTTCATATGTACTAAGCTCAAATACTCAGTCACCTGTTGTGACCAGGGCAGTTTGGAGTTTGGACATGTAAAATTGTGAAATTTGGGAAGTACAAAGGCATGCAGAAATTTGAAGGTCCTGTTAGAAAGTCAGGCCTCTGGTATCTTTTTGAATCTCCCAGTAAAAAGAAGTCTATGATTCAGCAGACTTTTAATGAAAGGCTGACTTTTATGAATTGGCAGCCTAAAGTCTGCTCATATAACTGCTGTGCTATTTTTCTGCATAAGAATTTCCCTTGCATACACAGCAGAAAAACAAACAAACATAATTCTCTGTTATTTCCCTGAAAACCAAAGTCCTCTTTCCTAGCAAGATTAACTTGTCAACTAATCTTAGAGCAAACACATTTTTTTGATCTATCATTGTTTTCTGCCTGTAGTTTTAGCAGAGGTTAGAAAAAGAGATTCATTAAAGTGATGGCGCATTTGTTTTTCTGAAAGCACATCAGAAAATCAATGCTTTGCCAAAAAAAAAAAAAAAAAAAGAAATGCAGTATTTCTTTTAATACACCAGTTAAATAAAGGCTTAAAATCATGTCTTGGCCCAGATGGGGTGTTTGTAGCATAAGGTACAAGTCGTATGATTTCTACTATCTGAAAACTGCTTAAATGAGCTCTCCTTCAGCCATGGCATGTATTCCACACCTGAGGTGAAGTCACTCTGGTTCCTTCTTTGATGTAGAGCCATTGGAGTGCTGACTGCCAGTGTGTTTGTGCAAGTCTGTTTGCTTATACAAAGAACCCATTTAAGCTTCTCCACCCAAGAAATTCATGTTGATTTTGGATAATCCCTGGGCGATTTTATTCTCTAAAATAAATAAATAAATTTTTCAGACTTGTGATGCAGCCCAGCTCTTGCACATTTTGGACTATTAGAAGTGTAGCATTTGTGTTGGGGAAACATGAAGTGACATGAAGCGTGGGCAATTTTGTATTTCTCCAGATGTCAAATAGGATGCCTATTTCAGTGCAGGGTTACGTGACACTGGAGCTTCACCTGAGGAGTGTGGGGGTGGTCAATGATGAGCGTTTTGCATGGGGATTACCAGACCCCACACTGCATGTTCATTCCCCAGCCTGGCTTCTCTAGGAATAGTGCCAAGGTGATTGGGTTTGGCAATAAACCACTATTTCAGAAGAAAAGGAAAAGTTTTACTGAACAGCTGAAACAATTCTCTGGGGTCAGCCCTGGCTGTCAGGACTCACTTGCAGCCTCAGAGAGGTTCTCTGTGTGTGCAACACAGGCCAGTAGCCGAGGGAATCAGAGCATCCTTGCTCTGAGTGTGTGAGCAGGGCTGCGCTGAGGCTGATGTGGCCCACAGCAGAACGAGTGTCCATGATCATCATTAATCACAACTGACCCATCCAATTAAATATCGCTTCTGCAGGTTCAACTCTCCCTGGCTGCCTTAAGGAAACACTGGTGCACAGACTTCAGTTGAGTGTTCTCAAGTCTGGCCAAATGCAAGGGGGAAAAGCCATTGTTTTCACTTTATTCTCAATCCCCAGCCATGTCTGTCCTCAGGGTTCTTGCTCTGGCAACACAGCTGGTTCTGAACAGGCACATTTCTACTGGAATCAATAGTTTTGGGTATGTTGACCAGAATGTCTACACTGCTATTTATTGGGTAAATAAACATTAAATTAGGTATGTAATGTCTTAACTAATTAACTGTATTTATCTAACATAGTCATCTAAACTTGGAAAATATTGAGATGGACCTAGACTGTCTCTGCTGTGCTATTTATTAATTTCATGGCAGCAGTATTCAGCAGCTCTTTTAGCAGATGCTGAATTCATGTATGGAAAAGCCATTAACCTCATGAGACTGAATAATGCAAATAAAAATTTGTCTTGTTTCCTGCTTGGTTTCTGGGGTCTTGTGAACCATGAAAAGTTCTCTAGAAGATTTATAAACCTACTTTGTCTCCTTGTCCCCGATCTAACTGGAAAATAAGCTGAAAACACTTACTTACAAGAATTGAAATGAAATGTAAAACATTAAAAGATGTGCTGATAAACTACCCGAAATGCAGTGCCTGAGTAAAACAGAAATGATAGCAGATGTTTACAAGGGACAATTGATTCACTCAACCCAACACTATGTATGTTACCAACACATATATAATGTACTCTTTCAGTTGTTGCAGTATCCAATGGGCCATCATATTTCTACTATGCTGGCAGTTTCTGTGTTACATATACCTGCAATTAGACTTGGGATGTAGACAACCTATTCCTGCATGAGGCTGAGCTGCTGTGTAATTTAACATAGGAAAGGCAGCTTTTGCTAAAAATAGAAACTAAATTTAAAACCAATGTTTTTGCCTTAGGCTTTTATTTAGGGTTTGGGAAAATAGAACAAACTCTTTGTTTTCTATTACATGTGGAAAGCCTAATAAACAAAATATCACTTCTCATCTAATTTTGCATTCCTTGGGTGTGTTTGGTAAACTCTTTTTCATTTTGAGTAAATTGCTCTAAATTGTGCCTGGGATAGGACCATCGGTAGTTTTAGCAAAAGTACTAATTTAACTGAAAAACAATCTTGTTTAGACTTTGATGCATCAAAGATCCATCTTGAATAATTATTTTGTTTCTAAAGGTTATGTTTCATACAGATGATCAAAAAGGTGATGTAGTGCCAACCCACTTGGGCTACTAAATAATTATGTCACTATCAACCTCTCAATAACTTCACTACAGCAGTGTTAGCAATCTTTACTATTTGAGGTTACTGTCCAGTTGCCATGACATTTACTGTGTACGAATTAAAGCTCTTTCCTCAAGCAGGTGCAGAACAATCTGAAACAGAACTATGATTCTGACTTTCTTGTACAGTAGATTTTCAATGCATTTCAGTCTTTTTAATATATTTATGTTTACGGTGTCTTTGCCTGATAGACACTTCCTTTCACATTTTTTTCACACAGGGAACAGTTGCAGAACTTATCAAAAGACACCAAGTGAGAAGTTAAACACCTTACTAGGCCAGTTAGGGCTGTGTGTGCACTCTGTTAGCTGCTCCTGAGTTGTTAGCGGTGGATGGCTTTTGCCAGGAACCTAGGAGCCATCTGTAGGACCATGGCTCAGTAACAAGCTGGCCCTGATTGTGTGGCCAAACTGTGCTGCCAGGAAGTTTAGCTTAGTTCAGGCTAAAACTACTGCAAGTCAGCTTGTAAGGAGCATAAGAGATCAGAGGTTTAATCTGTAATATCTGCAAAGACTGAACCCTGACATAATAGCACAGATTTAAGAGATTAAGTGATGTTAGTACTACTCCATCTCATCTAGATAAGCTAGGGGCATTCATTCCTTCATTCCTTCTTTTATTCTTTTTTTTAGTATT
Organism: Acrocephalus scirpaceus scirpaceus; assembly: GCA_910950805.1. NCBI lineage: Eukaryota > Metazoa > Chordata > Aves > Passeriformes > Sylviidae > Acrocephalus > Acrocephalus scirpaceus. The sequence goes on along the minus strand of OU383775.1, from coordinate 105,917,171 downwards.
TCTTCTTACAGTCATATCAATAGAGTAGTCCAGCATAAACTGGAGTGGTATATCCTGAACTTAGTGTTTAGTTTCGTTTCATTGGTAAAGCTCTTTTCTAGCAGATGAAAGAGCTGTGAACCCCCTTAGACTGGGGAACTTCAGATATATGTCACCCTTGTAATAGAGAAGTTAAAGATGCCTAAATTGCTGTATATTCTTACAGACACCAGTACAATTTTGTCTTGTTGACTGGCTGGGGAGCAAGGAGCCAAGTCCTCATCATGAGGATTGCCCAAGCTCCTTTAGAAGGTCCCTGGCAAAACAGGAATGAAATAGTACAGTAATCTAGAACCATGAAGCTCTAAGTTGATTTTCCTCTTTGCAGCTGAATTTACAATGATAAGAACCTGCATTAACAGGGATATTTTATGCAGGTGCTAGTGTTCTATGTTGATACATAGGCATTTCCTATTTTTCCTCATTCCATGGGACATTTTTGTGCATCTTTAAGACAGGAGATTTTGAATATTTGAAGGTTGCTAGTGCATGATGACATAGCTTGTCTCCTGTGAGGAGGGACTCATTCCTCGGCAGTATTGCTGTTGTAGGTCCTGATCTCTCAATGTAAATTTGGATTGATTTAAGCTGATCCAATGCCCTGAGTTTGGTCTTGTTCTGAATGAAGAAGATCAAAACAATGAATGATGTGCTATGAAATCTCCATGTGTTTACATATCCTGTGCTGGTTCCCAAGCTATACATAAGGCTTTGCATCCTGTGTGCATGATCAGTCAGTATTTTCCAGTGGCGGTAACTGAAAATTAAATTTTTAAGTCTGGTGAGGGTTTTTTTTTGTGGAATTAATAAAAAAATTAATTAAAAATTAATTTTTTAAATTAATACATGTTTTTATTTCAGTGTTCTACAAAGAAGTGGAGGAAAAAAAATACATGCCTGAAATTTCTTTCACTGAACCAAAGGACTTCTTTTATGTTTCAGACACAGATGTTAAGGAGCTAGAGGATGTTTTTGGACTTAATGGACAAGTAGAGCATAAGCTGAACTTCCTCAAAAAGAATGTATCGAAAGATATAAAGCTGGTACTGATTGCTCATTCTATTGGTTGCTACATCACCCTGGAGATGATGAAACGAGCATCAGAACTTCAGGTACGTGAATCTTCTTGAATGGGAGTTGGTTTATTAGTAAAGCAGGGCATGTGCTCAGGCTACGGGTAATGTCATGTATTTCCTGTGGAAACTCTATTCTGTTATACACAAAGAGAACAAAAAGGCTTGATCCTAGTGACATATAATAAGGCAGGTTGATGTAATTCTGAGTCTGAATTTGGATCTTTAATGCCCTTGGAATATAAATAATTAATAATGGTGAGAAAGAAATATATTTATGACATCCTTGTTCTCATCTTTAAATACCTTAGAAGCAAATCACTAGATATTTGGCAATTGCATTATGTGTTGCACCAAAAATTAAGACTGGTTGTGATTTTTGTAGTGGTTTTTTATCTTGAGGTGAACAGATTGCTGGTTAGACGTAGGAAAATGTGTAGGAATGAACAGTAATATAAGCTGTGAGGAGTACTGTTGCTGTTGGGCATGAAATAAAGATTATTGACTCCAGTAATTCAGAAGGCAAATGAGCATAGAAGGCTTTATTTTCCAATTACTTATACTTAATTATATATTCTTCCTATTACTTATAAGGTTTTATGATACAAAATGAACATGATTGGTGCATAGGAACGGCACCTCTCTAGTTCTATTGGTTAAACTACAAAAATAGAAAACACCACCTAGCAAAAGAATGCTATGAAAAAGAAATGTTGTTTTTACAAGATTGTTTTGAAAAAAAGACCTTGTTAAGAAGTTTCCCTTGAGAAAGAGCTAGCAATTGTTAGCAAGCTAAAAAATTCTCTCAGGCTCAGAAATATCAGTCCCACGGAGTACTACTATGAAAGACATTAATTTTGAAATTTAATACAACTATCACTGCTTCTGCAACTCAGTCTTGGTTTGTGTAACTCAATGAGAGTGAGAGTTGCTACTGCATGTTCTGTATGTCTGAACATTTTTCTTTGTCACAGTGAAGCAGTAAGAAGGGTGAACCATATCCTTGCCCTCTGTAAATAGCAAACTGTGCTCAGTAATAACTCAGTCTATTAGTGGCTTATAAACGGAGAAGAGGGAATTTTTATTCTTAAACATTCACCCTTACTAAATCATTTCTTCTTCCTTTACTTTATAAAATCTCCAGTAGAAGGAAGTGCCATGTTATCAGTGACAGGAAATCTGGGGTTAATATATGCATGTGGTTAATAAATGTAATGTATGTGGTAAAAATATGTATATCCACTGGTTCATAACCATTTCCACTGCACATCTAACTTTTTCTTCCTTTAAAGGAAAAAGGAACTAAAAATGTGAAACTTGAGGATAACTTGATCTATTTCTACAGGCATATTTCACTTTGTGATTATAAACAAGAACATTTTTTGAGAGAAATCCTACATATTTTCAGAAAGGAGCACTCTGGAAAATATGAGCTTTAAATTGTCTAAAAGTGCCAACTTTTTTGGGGACAAAATGTGTTGCCTTTATTGCTCAAATGATTTTATCTGCTTTCAACTTAACTATAAATTGTTGAGTAACATTTTTACACCTGGCTCACTGGATGCTGGCAGCTTTTTGTCAGCATTTTGAAATGTAGGGATCTTTGGGACACTCTTAGACCTCATGGTGCACTGTGTGCATAAAGTTAATATATGAAAAGCTACATTTAAGATGCATTCTTTGGGACACTCTTAGACCTCATGGTGCACTGTGTGCATAAAGTTAATATATGAAAAGCTACATTTAAGATGCATTCAACAATAGAAAATATTTGTGTAAGCCAGGGTATTGTGCAATCTTTGTCTCTTTGCCAAAAATAAGTTAACTCTTAGGTTTTATAACATATGAAGTGTGATAATAAGAAACTTGTGTTTCCATCTCTCCCTTTATTTTTACTGGAATATTTGATTCCCACAAGATTTTGAGCACATATGTGTATTTTAGTAGCTAGATAATTTGATTTTATATTTGTGTAGTTCCTGATGATATTGTTTCATTATACGAATTTTGGGTTTGCTCTTAAAATTCTCTGCTTTAAGAGCCTTTCATTGTTTACAGTTTATTATTCTGAGCTAGAGGTTAATTTGTTGTGGTTTTTATTCAAATAATCCAGTAAACATTTGTATTTGGAACGTATCTTTAGCAGATTTGATTTTTAAAATCACAGAGTCATAGAATCATTAAGTTTGGGAAAGATCTCTAAGGTCATTGAGTCCAGTTGTAAATGCAGCACTGCTGTGTTCAGCACTAAACTCTGTCCCAACAGTGCCACATCCACATGTTTCTTGAACACTTCCAGGGATGGTGATTCAACCACTTGTGCAGTCTGTTCCAATGTCTGACCCTGCTTCACTGAAGAAATTTTTGTTTCACAATTTAAAGCTGTTTTGTATTCCAACTGCATACAGACTGGATTGTTCCTCCATTAGCATGCATGAAGAGGAGAAAGTGCATCCCCTTCTCTCTCCTTCTTTGTTCCTCTTTGGCTGTCAGTTTTCACAGAATCACAGAATCATCAAGGTTGGAAGAGACCTTCAAGATCATCAAGTCCAGTCATCAACCCAATACCACCATATTCACCCCTAACCCATATCCCTGGGTGCCTTATCCAGTATGCCTTTTCAACATTTCCATAGACAATGCCTCCACCACCTCCCAGGGCAACTTATTTCAATGCCTGACCACTCATTCTATGAAAAAAGGATTTCTAATCTAATCTGAATCTCCCTTGGTGCAATTTAAGGCCATTTCGTCTTATGTTTTCACTTGAGACAGGGCAAAACAGACTGGCCACCACGTCACTGCAGCATCCTTTCAGTGTAGAGGTCTCTCCTGAGCCTCCTCCTCTCCAGACTAAGAAACTGCAGCTCCTTCAGCCACTTCTCATAAGACTTGTTCTCTAGACCCTTTATCAACTTTATTGCCCTCCTTTGGACGCAAATGCTGCTGCTATCTAGGGTCCCTGTGCTCTGCAAGTGAATGAGGTACTGCATTTTTTCCCTAAACTTGTGTGAGATAATGCTTTCCTCTTTAATTAAGAGAAATGAAACAGGAATTGCCAATTTATTCCAGCATGAATTCAGTTTTGGAGCCCATCCCTATTTTCTCATTGACATCAGGGAGGCTTCCACTGAGTATTCCTTCAGGAGACCCATTAACACAAACTTAGTCTTAGCTTGATGCCTTTAACCAAGTCTGATTAGTAGAGAAGGGCACACAGGTTGTATCTGTACTTGCAGTTAAGTAGGGCTAAGGCACAGATTTTAGCACTGGGAGAGTGATGTTTTAAACTTGTCTTTAAGTGACTTTTTGTCCCAAAGGAGCCAGCAACTCCCAGCAACACCCTTGCATGGTTCTGGGCTGAGGCCCAGGACCATTCCCAGTAGTTGGTTTGGATGCTGACATCCTGTTCGGAGTCAGGAGGAGATTCATCCATGTGAGCACAGACCATCCCATGCCCTCCTTTCAGTGACACAGCTGCACAATAATTCCTGGCTGGTCTTCTTTCTGGCTCATGGGTAACCACAAACACTTTCCAGTTGTCATGGTGGGCTTCAAATCTTAACAACATTCATCTCTTAGTGAGAAGCAGAGCATCCAGATTTTGCCAGACTGCTAAAAAATTTTGGCACTGGGAATGACGAAAATCAGCCTCACTTTGTGAAGATGGAAAACTGCAATAATGTACAGCTTCCTTAATACTTGCTCTTAACCTTGTAATCTTCTTCGCTCTTTATTCAGACAGCAGAACTGAAAAATGAGGCTCAGTGACAAAATTATTTTCTCAGTTGTTGGAACATGCATCTGACTCATAAATATGCTACATCCTCCAGGCATTCTCTTCTAAAATGCAAATCCTTACTTGGACTATTTCCTTGTACTTTACTGGTGACCCTATTGAGTGTTTCCTAAAACACTCTATTTGATCATTAATTTAATAAAAGATTGACAAGTTTCCTTGATAGTGAAATTCAATCTCATACAGCATTAGTCTTTTGTTTGCAGTGATGCTTTTGAAATGCTAGCCCCTTTGTGGTAGTAAATTAACTCTTGTTAATGAGTACAATGTAAGTATTGCTCTTCCTGTAAAACTCATTAAAGAGGAAGAGTTTAAAATCTCTGAGTAATATCAGTTTAAGCAAAATAAATTTCTGTAATATGTAAATCAAACCCATGCATTGCTACTATGTCTCAGTGGTGTGAAGGAATATTGGCTATTGCTGGAATTTGTTAATTTCATAAATGATAGCTAAAAACACAGAACTTGGAGTAGTGCAAGACACACGTTCCTAACTTGGAAAACCTGACATATCATTTCTGTGCACATACTGATTATTTAGTTTCAGTTGTTGAACACTTGATCATGAGTATGGGAAGCATTTTCATAATGTTAGGAAAGAGAAAACTACTGGTTTTAAATACAGGTATTTCTACAAGAAAACAAAGTTCTTTGCTCTGTAACTACCAGAAATCCACAGGATCTGTGAGATTGTGGGATTAAAAGAGAGATTTTTTTTAACAGTACAGGAACTACTAAGCATGTCTGATCTGTGAGATAATAGGGAATCTTTTCAGCAGGATTGAAGGAAGAGGGAAAGAATATATGAAAGCAGTGACACTCATTCAGTTTCTATTTTACAGAGATTAGAACCTAAATATGTAATCCAATACTCGTGGTGTCACTATTACAGAAAACATCTTCTGAAAGGTTGGTAATGTTCTGGCTAGAAGTTCTGATGCTTTTTGGAAAGAGAGAAAAGATGAAAATATAACCACTCATGAGATAAAAAGGAATATAAATTTTTATTCCATATTTGAAAGTTTCATTTGATATAATAGCATCTAATTCCAGTGTTGATTACCTAAATTAGATGTCATGGTACTTTAAACAAAGTCAGTTTATATAGCTGTTGTCTAGGTAAATTAACTTCCAATGGTTTCACTGTCCATTATAAAATATGCTTAGCAAAGCATATTTTTAGCCACCTTGAATACTCCCTTTCAAAAGAAAGCTTATCTCAGATATTTTGAAAAGTATGGTGAGACTGCATAAAATAGAGAAATATAGAAATATATATTGAGAGAGATAGAGAGAGTAATAAATATATTAATTTCTTGTTAGTTGCAGTCTTAAATGAAAAAGTGTAAAAAATCAGCATAAAAATTAAAATGGGTAAAATACTTACAGTTACACAAACTCAGTGACAATATCTGTAAAATTATTATGTAGGGAAAAAAAAACCAGATGGCTATGCTTAGCAGACTTCCCAAGGGAATTAGTGAACATTTTGAATAAATGTGGATCTTGTGAAGACAGCTTTGAATTTCTAGGCCGTGATATAAAACTGAGTCTGGTGTAGTTTTCTTCTTCAGTCCATCCATCCATATTAATGAAATAAGTATTAAAAGAACAAGCAAACAGCATTGGGCTTGTATATACCCACCTTCATCCCCCTTTACGTGTTGAAGAAGCAAGAAAGGATGTACTCTGACACAATTTTGCACAGATTTAAACATGAATCTAAGTTCAGCTGCCTTCAGTGAGATGAGTGTGTTAATTTAGGTTTATGGATGTTTTAAGTTGGTCTCCGAGTTGGATTATTTTTATGAGAGAGAGAGCGAGAGATCTGGCAGTTCTATCAGTTCTTGGGTGTATCCATCCTTGGAAGCATATACAAGGAAGCCCAGGTGGTCTGAGACAGCAACTGGAATAAAATTTTCTTTAGTTGACAGCTTACACATTACAAAGTCTGCAAAATCCACCTCACAACTCTGGATGATGCTTCAGGCAGTATCAGTAATTCTGATGGAACAGAACTCAGCAATAGGAACAAGGGGCATTGTAACTGTTCTGCAGCTCGCTCACCTGGAAAAAGAGAGAAGTAGTGCAGATGATTTATTAAATCTAACCAAATAAAATAAATAAGATGCTGTATTTTTGAAGCATCAAAGAAGTTGCAACAAAGATTTGTAGAAAGATTTCTCTTTTTTTCCTAAAAAAGAGAATATGAAAAAACCTTCACATGAAAACTTAAGACATATATAAATTATCCTCTCTGTTCCGGTGGGAGGCTGCAGAGTAGAGATGGTTTCATGGCAAACAAAGTTTTTTAAGGTAGACATCAACTTTTGACCAAGACACTCACAAAAGGCTTGGATTTGAAATTTCAACGAACCTTGAAAACACCATTGGTGAAGGGCCGATAACTGTGGAATGAGGTTGAAAGTATCAGCTCACCCAAGAGACTGCTAGCAACCATTATTTTCACTGGCTTGATGACAGACCCTAACCCTGAGGGATCCAGTTATATTCTCTTCTACCTTTCCCCTTCAAAAAAAAGCTTTAAAAAATGTAAACTGTAAGAAAATGCAGCAGTCAAAAGGCAAACAGGCTCTTTATATAATCCTCAGTGAACATTGCCTTTGTCAGTAGGAACAGGCACTGTCCTTTGCCATGTGCTGTGTAGGTCTGCCAGAAATTACTTCACAGGCAAACAACACCACCTTGTAATATAGTGAACAAAAGAATGTGAAGTGTCTCAAGGATGCAAAAAAATAAATTTAGGAAACGTAAAATGAAATTAGTTAAACCCTGCTGAAGATGATGCAACTTTAGATGTGACATGCCTGAGGGAAGTTTAAATTTTAAACAGTTTGCCATGTGTATCCACAGGGTACCTTGTGTGGTTTTTGAAGTGGGTGAAGCAGGTAGGTATCACCTGCTCAGTCCTAGATCTTTATGGGGAATAATGGATTACATATAGTTCAGTACTCTCCTGAGTCAAGAACATTTGCAGTCCAAAAGTGTTGAATGAGATGAGATCAATAAATAGTAGAGTGACAATTTTTGCAAAAAGACAGGCTTGACAAAATCAGCAATGCTGTATCTGTCAGCTTGTAATTACCAAGCAGATGAATAATAGCTTCTGTTTTTAACATTGATCACATTTTTAGGAGTGAGGATTCAGAGTTAACAATAGCATTGCCCTAACATTTCCTTGTTTGGATCATAAGCTTGTGATCAGAAGGCCTGAGAAAAAGCTTAATTCCCAAAAGTTTTCCATGAAAAATTGTGTTTTGTTCATAATGTTCACTGAAACTTCAACTTCTCTCACCTTGTTTAATATACTGGTTTACTGCTCAGTTAAATATAGAAACAGATTTTGATCTGTGGTGATTCAAAGAAGTAAAACTTAAGAACAATCATTTTGATGTCAAGAGACTTGATTTTTTTTCATAACATTGTGTTTATTTCTCTGCTACATCTGATTTCATGTGTATGTAGTCAAAATTCTAATGCACCTATAAAAATTATTTTTTCTAGGAAGTTAAAAGACATTAAAGTAGCCAAATGTACAAACAGAAAAGAAAGAAAAATAAACTGAAAAGTGGAATCTGTGATCATTCATCAGGAATCCAAAGTAAAACACGAGAATGAGGCGGAAATGAAGGACTGAAAATAGAAAGATGGTTAAAATGGTAAATGGCAGAATAACAGGATTTACTAAGTACTGTGAATTTTTACAGATTTGTTAATAAAATCTTGTTATTTTGAATCCCCAGAAATTTAGATTCATATTGTTATAACTAAATGAAATGATTGTATAAAAATGAGAGAATTGAAAGCAAGAAGTGAGTTTGAAAAACAATTAGGATTTATGGCATATGTTTTAAGAAGAGATCAACTCAACACCCTTCCGCAGGCCAGATTTCCCAAGGAACATTTTATGCTGGGAGGTGAGATCTTTTGAAATTCTGCAGATGTATGTACATAGCTCTTGAAAATCAGAGTGTCATCTCTTTGGAGAATTGGACCAAACAACTGGAATTCAGTATATGTTGCACATTGCTTGAACAATTTTAATGTTTTTATACTGCAGTTAATGTGCTTTTACAGAAGACAAGAGAGCCAAAAATCTAGCAGTTCTCATGCTGTTTTAATAGTAGGTAAAGGAGAACACAGCCAGTTAGGACATTAAAGAGTTGTTCATGAAAGGAGCAGGTGAAGGGCCATTGTGGAGTTTTTGAACATACCCTTTGCAAACGTAGTTACACTTTGAGCTTGGCTTTAGCTCTAGTAACCAATATCTGTTCCTAGAAGCTCTATAATGAAATGGAATTTCACTGCCAATCTAGAACCCTCAGCAAGGAAGTTGAGCTACTTTGTCAGCTCTTGCCTCATGTTATATGTGGTACAGTTGCTCAAGCAGTGAGGAAGGACTTGGCTTGGAACTTTATAAAAGAGGCTGCTGAGTATGGACAGGGTTGTAATTGCAAATATTCCTACTCTGCCATATTGTTCATTTGTTCATTCCACATGATTTGTGGTGAAGTCTAGGGGTGCTTCTGCTGCATTGGTTTCTACTCAAGAATGGTTTGTCTTGTTTGAAGAGTTCATTGTGGGAGTGAAAGGAATAGGAAAAGGACACAAACTTTATACAAAACAGTATAAACATCTCTGAGTTTAGATAGCATATCCACTGCATGGAGGTCATTTCTAATACCCTGTTGAGTTAGGTTTAGGCAAATACTGGAGAATTTTTTTTCTGTATCTTTTTAGTATTTCTTCGATTTCTGCTTATTTTGGGGGAGTTTTTGCCAATGCCACCATTGACCTTTTCAGATACCCGAGGATGTGTTCAGTGACTATAGGCCTGTGTTTAGGGGATTAAATCAAGCCCTAGATTTCTTCTTAAGAATCCCCATCTGTACTCTTATGACTAAGGGTATCTTCAAAATAAAATGTAATAGAAATCCGCTTCCTTTTCTATTTGTTTCAGTGTGTAAGTGTTTGAAATATGTGATTTCTGGTGTTTGGATGCAAGTCTACTTAACTGTGGCATTTAGTGAAAAAAACCTCATTGGAGTTTGCTCTTTCATGTGGAATTAAATGTTAAGTATCCGTTTAAGCAGAAGTCCAGGAAGGACAATATATTTAATAAACTTACTACCTTTGAAGTCCTGTAAGGAAGTTCAATTGATGTTAATGAAAAGATGCATTTAATAACTTTGTTACAACATTTCTAGTCACTGGAAAATTTTAAGAACATTCCGCTCCATTTCAAATTCCAAAACAAAGCATAGTTTTGTATAAGGAGCAGACTTCACTGAGTCCTAATTGTTCTTGAAAACACTGAATTTGTGCTCCTCTATTTTAAAACAGTAGTATGATTACCGCAAGTGTATTTTACTGAGATGGAAGGTACAAATCCCAGTTCTCAATAAATATAATTTAAATTGCGACCTTTAATGGCAGCTGGCACAGTTCAAACTTTTTACCTGACATTGGCAATTGAAAGATATTCTGCAAATTCTTGTTCTCCGTTGCACTAAAACCCTTACTTACCTGATGACCAATTTTATTTGTGTGATAAACTAGATATGATCATTTTTCTGTCTTAGAAGATTACTGCATATGTTCAATTTGTCATAATAACTAAGGCCAGCAGTAGCCTGTAGTATTGCAAAGGAAGGAATTTTCTATTTTTCCCTTACTATTTAAAATGCTTACAGTTCTGGAAAGATGAAAGCAAGGATGGAAAAACAAGCTGACTGAGAGAATTCCTAACTCTCTTCCCTCTCTTTTTACCTTCTTCTGATACCCTGACAAGAATTTGGGACATATGTTCTCTCTCAAACCTCAAATATTCATGGTTTCTTTTCATTCTTTGACAAAAATAAAAAGCTCTCCTCAGTGTATACTTCCTGACTCATTCATCCTGTCTTTCACTGATACCACAAGGCAGAACCTCACTGTTCTTCATCATTAAGCGACTAAGCCACTTTAATTAGTTAAAATGATAGGGGCCTGAATTCCTTGCAATATTCAATGCCAGCTTAGCTTGTCTAACTCCTAACCCTTTGAGCTGAGAAGGGCTGTGGGTCTGATTTGACTGGATGCCTTTTTGAGGGCTGACTTGAGTGATAAAATAAACCCCTTCCAAATGTCTTGAGTGGAGCACTTAAAAATAGAAGTCCAGAGATCTCAAGGCACTGATGGAAAATCATGGCCTTTCCTTTTCATCAGCAGAATGAGATTATAATTATAAAGCTGGTTTCTCATTTACTTTGTTCAGCCCCATTTCCTTAAACTGAATGGATTGTCATTGAGATTTATTGGTAGGTATGGCTGTACATTGATGGCTGTGAAAGCAGTTTTTAAGACAACACAAAATTTGATTCTTAATGCTTTCTTTTGGTTGAGCCACCTCTCCACTTTAAGGGCATATTGGTACTTAATGTCCCAGAGCTTGTGTACAAAGGTCACATTTGCCAGTCCCTGTGCCATAAGGGTACCCACAGATGCAATATGGTGATCTCATGGGAGTGCTACACTGAAAAAAAGCCCACCCTGTACTTCCAAAATGAAAATGGAAAGAATTTCTGCTGGAAAGTGGCAGCTGCATTCTGACATTCATGTAATGGGAGCAACTGAAAGCTTTATGGTGTGTAACTGTGACACTGCATTCCAACATAAGCTTCTCCCTGCCCTTCTTCCAACCAATAAACTATTCTTCCTCTCTTTTCACTCTCACCCCTCCTAATCTTCTTCTGTTTATATGCTTTAATCATAATAGCAACAAATCCATCCCTGCTGGTGTTATCACACCGTTGCAAATTTTGGCCGTCTCCTTTGGCACTTCCCTTGTAGATGGAATGACTTTGCCCACTTTGATGGGGCTTAATTCTCTATGCAAAATACTGCCCTGTCAATGAATATTTTCTCTATTAGAGTATTTTCAGTCCAACAATAAGATACAGATTTTTGAAAGAACAGTTTTCTCGTTATTACCTTAACCCATAAAAAAGCTTTTCTTTTTTTTTTTTTAATTCAAACATTTTGGGCAAGTTTTCAGTTACCCAAATATTTGTAGTACAGAGTAATTTGCATTTCAGCCCTGTGAGACTTGTAAATGTAATGAACAGTCTGTGTGTTTAATATTTTTTATATTTTTAATAATTTGCAAATAGTTCAGTATGTAGAGCTGACCTGTTGAAAAATAGTTTGCAATGTCTGTAGAGAAAACTTCTGAGACTTTTGTATATTTAGCAGAATTCTGGGCTTCAGCTGGAAAAATTCTAAGAGTACTTCTTACTGGAAAATATTTCAAGTAATGTGAAACAACAGATAATTTTTTCCTGTGCCATGACCCAGTTGTAAGGTGAGGTATGGAAAGTCTCTCTCCTATTGCTATTAAACAGGTTTCAGCACTGGAAGTCAAGTACACAGAAAATACTGACACCTGCTGAAAGGTGTGATTGAAAGTGTATTGATTTCAAAAGAAATTGTCAAAGGTCTCAATTTACTTGTCAATCCAAGAGATTAATCTCTAACTACCATGATCAATGTTTTATGGCAGCCGTGATCTTCATCTGTCTATCCAAGAATAGATAAGAGAGTCTTGGTTTCCAGAGCTGGGAATATTATGTCTTTGGTGATATCTGTGTGGAGTGTAGGCTGTCACATTTAATATCTGGGAAATAATCCTTTGATCAGAATTGTTTCATGGGGCAGAATTAAGATAAATTTATGAAGATTTTGCCACTACTGTCAACAGGAGCAAGATCGCACTCCCACCTGTACTGTAGGTGCAATCACAGAGGACCAGGAATACTCAAAGAGACATTGGGAACAGTCTCATAAGGGCTTTTCCTTTTTGTTTACTGTGCTTGTGATCACTGAAGCTGGACACTGCTGAGATTTCCATGCCTCTCACTTGCTTATCCTCAGTTACCTTTGTCCCATTTCAGTTCTTTCATAATTAAACTTTGCAGAGGAACTTCTAGTATTCTCCTAATAATACTGTAGAAGCCTTATGGTGATTCATGTTTTAACAGGACTCTTCATATGGAGAATCCAATGAGTTTGGATGCAGGGCTCCAATGTATAAAGCTCAGAATCAAATTTATGCTAAGTCAGTGGAAAGTGGCCTTAAAGTAGACATAAATTTCGTAACACCTCACCTTGGTGCAAATGACACTCAGGTCCACATACCTAAGGATGTAATCATTGTATCCAGCACTGTATTTGTCATTACACTGGAGATCACAGTTTGAAATACAAATACATTAACAAAAATGCTAGTGCTTGAATTTTGTTTCCATCCAAGTGGAACTGCCAGGAAGCACTGGAGGCTTGGAGTCTTATAGGTGTACTTCAAATAAAATTGGATAATGTATATTAAATAAAGAAGGTGCCAGGACATGGAAAAACCGTGTGATCGCTGTAGAGTATTTTAAACAGATGCAAATTTTGCCTGCTATATATATATCATCAAGTAGAAGCTGAAAGAAAATAGTAAAAAAAAAGAAACAAAAGTTTTAATCCATTTGAAAAAATGTGTGGATTCTATATATTTGAAAATAATTGGCCAAATTCAGATGTTGAAGGAGGTATCATTTATATGATAATATTGATTATATTGAATGTAAGAAACAGTAAGTTAAATAACTTAAGAAAAATCAGTTTGTTGTGATCCATTGTATTACATTTGACCACTTCAAAAGGAAGATACAAAAAACCTCACAGTTGGGAAATATGAACCAGCTTACACAAAAAGGAAGTTTCCCTTAGATTTACTTAACTGTTGCTTGGCTGCTTTTGTGCCATTTACAAATAGTGACTTTGTCTGATATCACTGAGGTCAGCATTACCCATACAAATTGATTCCCTTAAAAAAAAAAATCCAAGTATGACCTTATATTTTGCAACAGTTAGTACCATTGTAGAGCATTGTGAATTTGTGAGAATATGCCCAGCTTCACAAGATGGGCCTCAGTGTACTCACTATCTTTCTTTACCTGTATTTTTCATCTTGAAGGAAGTTAATGCTATTGATATGTTTGGAAGCAACACATTTCTGAGATTTTCAGGGAGATTTATGTGTATGTTGTTTTTTAGAGAAACCTTCCAGGAAGTTTGTAACTATGTACACTGTTTCCTGAGGAGCTGATACAACTGCATGGATCCAGGCAGGAATAGCTAAAACCATGGGATGTGTGGTTATTTGAATTTGTGTTGTCCTGAAGCCTGTTGTAGTCTCTGAAGTTCTCTCTTTTATAAATCAGAATGATGGAGACCTGGCTAAGTTGACCAGCTCCCTTAAGGTCAGTAATAGTGATGAAATTTTTTAGAGGTGAGAGGGGTCTGCATGGGCTATACCTGTGATGACAGAGAAACAGGAGTGGTCTCCTCCTCAGACTGAACTGAGTATCTCAATCTATTAGAGTATGCTATTAGTAATTTTAACTATAAAGACATAAAGTTAACTGTGAAAAAGGAGAGCGCATCAGACACCGAGAGGCAGAGACAGCCTTGACATCAAAGGTAAATGGAAAACAGCACTTCGACAGGAAACAGCCCTTGCCACACAACCAGCCTGAGCTTAGGATGTGAATAGTTAATGGAAAGGGCTGTAAAGAAAGCTAAGAGAGTACATCTGTTATGGTGGCTGTGGTTCTTGCACCATGTAAATAATGTAAATGTTATATATATATGTTTATGAAATTTATTTATTATTATAATACCTAAGATCCTGTTTATGGGCTTTTCCAACAAATATTTTTTGTCCTGACATGAAGTATAGCTTCTGTGCCCTCATTTGCCTTCCTTGGAAGCATCAGAAAATGACCACAGTTAGAGAGTATATGCAGTGTTCTCCATAACACTGTAAACCTTGTTTACATGCTCACAGTAAAATTCATCAAATATTTGAAATCACAAAGGAATTATCCAGCGATACTGATCTCTGTGTTTTGTTCCAGTAGCATTTTCTGTTGGCTGAAAAAAAATTCCTTTCCTGGGCTTTTAAAATAATGAGTTCCATATCAGAAAAGGGGGCCCATGAGAGTGATAGTGTTGTGAGTCTGCCATCTTCTCATCCTGTGCTGTATCATCAGTTTTGGGGGTTTGGATCTTTTTCCAAAGCATCATAAAATATGTCATTGGGTGCTGGACGATTTCTTACAGCTTGATGCGAAGGAAATGCAGAATGGTTGTGGACTAGGTTTATTGATCAGTCTTGTGCTGGAGTGTTGAAAAGTTCATCTTATTAACAGAATACTTTGAATTATAAATATTTTTTCCATGGTGTTCTCAACTTGACTTTTTTTCTGATTTTTTTCTGGAGGAAGTGTAAAGGCTTTGGGAATAATGTGAGATTGATTTTCTCTTTCTGAAAGGGTATATTTCTTTCCTGAGCCTAACCACTCTGCAGATATTCTGCCAGCTTGCTGTATAACTGAAACATAAATACATTTTTAATTTTTGAATGTGTTGTACATTTACACAAAAGAAGGAATAGAGGGGAAAAAATCCTCACATTTTAAGTCAATGCATTTTCTTTTCATCATTCATTTAGTCAACATCTGTAACATGCAGTCCCAGGACAATGTACGTGCATGAGAAAAGTTGAATATATAAATAACATCATCAGGCTTTATGTTAACTATTTTTTTACAGCTCCCTTATACAATGTTCTGGTTTGGGAAGGCAAGGCTGTCTGTATGTCCATGTAAGAGGGCATTTCTCTTTCTTGCACCATTCCTGCTGGTAACAGTTCTGCAGCTGGGACACTATACCTTGGTGCAGCGTAAAAAATTGTGTCAATACAGACTCCTGATACCTGCTTCAGCATTTCAGATTTTTCATTTCTTTCCATCACATTTACTTATGTTACTTGTTCCACACAGAATATTACTGACCATCTTTTGTGTTTATAGCCCTTAAGAAATTGTGTAGAAATTGTGTAGAAATTCTCTATCCCATTACCTTTTGCTCCCATTCTGCCACACAATTCATGCTTTTTCTCTATGTATAAACTTTCTCCAGAAATTTTACCATCCAAGCCCCTTGTTATTTTTAGGCTGTAAAAAGAGTGAGTGTGGCTCACTCTTTGTTGAAATCTCTCCATTTAGGATGTAGAGCACAGGATGCAGTCTGCATTGTCTCCCAGAGGCAGAGCTTCCTCTGGCATTTGTTTCCTCACTGTGTGTAACATGAAATTGCAGAGCTTCTGTCTCATTCGCTTTCTGCACCATATCATATTGCAAACTTGCATCTCCCACATGTCTTTACCACTGTATTACTTGCCAGGATTTTTGCTACTCATTCATGCTTTAGATTATTTTTACTTGGCATATTTAAAAATAGTAATAGCTTCTGAGTTTGTTCTGTAAGCTGAATAATTAAAATACCAAATTTAACTTAACCTCATTATTATACCTCCACTTTCCAGTTCAGGAGTGGAGTGAAGGTGGGTGGTGTTTTGGGGGTTTTGTTGGTGGGCAGGTATTTTTTGAACTTCTGCTTAGGAAAATTACCTTAAACATCATAAAGCAGACACCCAAGTTGGATCTCAGAAAGGTGATTTGGCATGTACTGAAGCACCATGTCCATGGAAACCGCAGTCTAGCTACAAAAGAGATAGTGACAGTCGGTATGAAATACTTCTAGCTTCTTGTCTTATACTGCATATCTGAAATTTGAAGATCAAATCTTCAAACACTGACCTAATATCATAATTACTGCATATTTTCAGTTTTTACAAAACTAAATAATAGCTTCTGGTCTTTTTACATTGCCATGTTAAGGGGCACCAGTGTATTACAGTGTTTTCAGTGCTGGAGATCATACACTGCAGCGGATGGGCCTCTTTAGAGAACACTTGCTCAGATACTGCTTAATGGTAGCATTCGTTTCCCTCAAAATATTGTTTAGAAGTGTGCCCTGCTGCTTCTCCCTGGAGGAGGGGTCTCATTTTGTTCTATATGATGAAGCTCCTAGTAAGAAGTTGTAGGTCCTCTGTAATTAGTAGAAGCAGATATTTCCACTAGAAAGTGCGTTTAGATCACTTGATATTTTCTGAGGATCTGTCCATGACTGGCTTCAGTTGGGAGTCTTGGGTGATTTAACTACTAACTCAGGCACCTCAGTTTAGAACCAGTAGTGAACTTGGATAACACTGAGCCAGGATGAAATCTGAAAAGGGCAAAGGTTTTTCTCAGTTATTTTCCCACCATTTCATGGTGCAATTTCAGCAGATACCTTTAACATCTATGTATGCAAACACATGCAGTGCTAGTGATGGGCTATTCTTTCCTTGCTGAACATCTGATGAATGATCACTTGGTAACAGAGGGGTGTGTATACTTGCCAAGGTTAACCCGCAGTGTGTTTAGAATCTCATGTAGACAAAACCAAATATTAAATATCACTGAACAGGTCAAGGTAGTTCTGATTGATTGATGCAAATATGCTAAGAATTGCATTTAAATTCATTTTCTGTGTAAAACATATCAGGGCCCACCCTGTGGCTCCTGACAGCAAGTGGCAAAATACAGTTTAGATTCCAGGCATGAAGCCTTCTGAGACCCAAACTTGATTGCTTCACAGATGTCCTGTATTTAGAAGAATCTCTGGTATACACTGTTTTCTAACCTGTGCCCAGTTGTCCAGCTGGCTTTGGCCAAAGTCCTGTCAGGGAGCATACTAAGAGGTGTTGGTCTTGGAGCCTAGGCCCTAGCCCAGTTTCACTTACCAGTACTGAGTTAACGATGCAGACTGGAAAACATGAGGTTTATCACATGTTTGGAGATAACCTTTTTTGTGCTGGTTTCACTTCTTTCTATTTACAGAAGACATACAAGGGGGGAAAAGCATGTCAGATAGTCAATAATGAGTGTCTCTGCTATGATAAAGCTCAGGTTGTTGCTGTTCTGACAGAGAGAACTGTTTGTCATACTGCTGTTCTGGCACAGCTCACCTCTGTGCGTGTATGCATACTTTACTGTATTTATGAATTTGCTCTTTTAATGTAGGATGTCATTAATATTCATGTAACCAGAGTGCTGGATGGGGATCTCTAGGTATTGCTATATTTATTCAGTGAAGAATTAGAAGCATGGGTATGTGCATGTGTGTGTGTGCATGTGTGCATGTGTTGGACTTGGCACATGCCCAAGGGCACATGCCCATTATGCCTAAAACCTTAAAGGCACTGAAGTTGTCAAGAAAAATTCAATCCAAAATTTATGTGATAAATGGATCTTATGGACTGCTTTCATGCTTTTATGCTTAGTCCTTAAAAGTGCATTTGATTTTACGTACTCTTGTTTTTTACCTTTGGCACTATTGTTTGGGTGCATATGTGTCTATAAAAGGAAAATAGCATCCTGACCTTGTAAATCATGTTAATCCTTAGGATCTCTGCTGTTGTCCTATTGCATTTATGCTGCTGTGCTCTCACCTACACGAAAACACTAAGTTGGTCATTGTATGATTAAAGATGGCATCAGGTAGTTCTGCTGAGCAGTAATTTCTTCAGACACTGTGAGAGAATTTCTCCTGTGTGAGTGTCTGTGCATCCTCCATGTGCCTTCAAAGCCCTGAATGTGTTGATTCCCTTTAAGAACTCAACCCCTAGCTGGATCCTCAGTATACCTATGGAAATTCTACCAGAAGCTCCTGTGATCAGTCATGGATCCTTGATTCAGCTGTGAAAATTCAAATATCCTTAGTGAGGTTTAGCTGACAAACATGAACATGATGCTGTGGGTGGCACTCAAAAAGTCTGGTTTTCCTAGGGAGCAAGAATTCCTTCAGCCTGTCAGAGAATTTGAGAGTGTTGTTTAGTTCTACCAGCATGTTCACAGAATTGCATATATGAACTGCATTTGTTTGGGAAACAAATTCAGGTCTTCAGGGAGCACGTTATGCTCCTTATAGAAAAAGGTTTTTTGTAGAAAATTTAAAAATCTTTGCTTCTGTTACCTAGTCTCACAAATTATATATAATGAAATTAGAAATCTGGAAAGAAGGAAATAGAATGTGTCTGATGCCAAAGGGAAAATTTGGGCACTAATTTAGGAAATGTAGAAATGTAGAAAATTTAGGAAATGTAGAAAATTTAAACTGAAACTTTGAAACTAAATACACATACCTCTGCCGTGTTGTATAGCCCCTGTATATGGAAGGGATCTATAGAAGATGTTAAGAGAAGATTCTCTTGCGCTAAGCAACCACAAGTGAACAAAGCCACCATGACATTAACTGTAACAAAAAATACAAACTTTTTTACAAAATGTTGGTTATTCACAAAATTTTACCATTTTGTTTTACAGAAACAATTTGGTTACCCAGAAAAGTAAGCTTTGGTTAGAGCGGAGAATTGTAATTTACCATACAGTTATTTAAAATATTCCTGCTTTTGCAGTGTATATTTTCATGTGGAGTCATCTAACTTCATAAATTTCAGTTTATTTGTCCATAAAAAGCATGCAAAGACTTCTCTGTGGGGCTTAATTCTTATAAAGCACTTTGAAATTAACAGTTACGAGATCTTCTGTTAACTGTGTTTGAGATACTTTTGTTGGCTCTTTAACATGCCAAACATTTGTTGAGAATTACAGGAGATCCATAGGATAAAGCAAAAGAAAATGCATACAGTATGTTTTGACTTCACACCAGGAGAAAAACGGTGTTTTGTCACTTAGTCCATTCTTTAGCTCATGAAATCCTGTGGATTTGTTGATTTTGAGCTGTGACAGAGTTTGCTGGTAAAAAAGCCAAATAACATCTTAAACAGATGAAGAAATTATTCAAGATTTTAAAGTAGAACTCTATATTTTACATATTATATTATATTATATTCATGAGTGAGCAAAGTGAACGGGCAAGCCCAGCAAGTCCTGCTGTTGGGAGAGGACAGCCCAAGCCAACACTGTCTGGTTTGCCCTGTGCGTTTTCTTGGAAATCTGCTCAGCACAGCTGTGGCAATAAAGCACAGAATACTTCCCTGATCCTTGTTGTTTTGCCTGCAGGTTTCTGCATACTGAGTAGAAGAAACTGTGTGATTAATGTGGCATTCTGTGTCAAGGGTAGACTGTAGATTACCATTAAGTGCATCATTATGTTATCTTTGAGAAATTTACTAGGTTTCACCTGACAGATAATAGCTTTTCCTCTGCCAACGCAAGAGGGGCATAACAAATACGTGGGGTGACCTAATATATATCAAAAGAAGTACTGCTTTCAATAGAGAAGCAGCTCTTACTTTCTGTAGGGTTTGGAAGGAATTTAACATTACACTTCCTCACTTGTTTTCTTTCCAGAGCCGGGTGAGTGGGTGCTGTGTTTGGGGTGGTCCATTATTGAGCACCAGTCAGTACAGTGGCTCCAATGTAACACATTTCCTTGCTTCTGCCCTCTGATTTGAAGCCTGAGTTCCCTGTGCATTCTGAAATGCATAACTGGTGTGGGATCTGAGCCATGTGCTCTTTATGATGGTGGTTATTGTATTAACCATTTCTGCCGTCCTGGTGACCAAGAACAGGTTATGCAGCAGGAGCACGTGCTTTCCAAAAACCTCCCTGCTCAAAAGCCAGTGAGAGCCTCCAGAAACCACTCTTCTGCCATTAAAGCAGAGTGAACCAGTGGTTTATTTCTGAGGAAGTTTCACTTTCTGGTATTTTCTTCAGTGGACCAGAGTCTTTTTATTTTATGGCTCTGATAGCGATATCTGAGTGTACCTGTGGTCTGTCATAGGCAGGAGTGGTCTGTTCATTGAGAGCCAAGGGACAGGACTGAGAAAGTCTGGCTGCAATTACTGTATTCACCTACTTAGGAGTCTCCTCTGAAAAAAACCTTTGAAATGGCTCCTCCTCCTTTCTGTTGGTCAGTGTCTGCCTTTTCACATCCTGACTGCTTTTCTCTCCCATTTTATTTCTCTTAGCAAAATGTCTCTCTGTATTAAGAGCAGGTGGCATGGTGTGACAGCCCTCTCCAGGCCCTCAGCTGTTTGAGCTCAGAAGGCACACACCTGAGGGCCTGAGTCTGCAACCAGCATTTCTTGTGTAATCAAGACTGGCTGGTTTCAAAAGCATTGACCTCCTGTTGCTGGCATTGAAGGACTTAGCTGCCAGGAAGATTGAGTCACTTCTTTGAGTACTGGTTCTAAGTGGCATCCAGGTTTTAAGCATGATTTTGCATCCTCAGCACTGTCATTTACCAGTTCCTTAAAAAAGTAGTATTACCCACTCAAACTTCATATTGTAGATGAAGAATATATTTCAATTCATTCAGTAGAAGGCACTAGTGGAAAATATTACTGTGAGGGTGTTTTTAACTGTATCCAATTTGCATACTTGTAGTGTTTTTATAAGGAAACCATTTAAAGGTTTTACAAAAATCCTTTGCTGGTGTGGTTGAGGCTATTAAGTTGTGCAGTGTTAAACAGCAACTTATTGTAAATTCAGGCTTTTTGCACTCTGTTCTCATTTTAATCAAAAAACAACTTCCACCTTTTACCGCAAATCCAAACCCAAATTGACATAACTAATATGCAGTGAGGCTGTGAAGGTACTCAGTTGTCATTTTGTCACCTTGTCTTCGGATTGATTTAGATAAAAGCTCAATCGAAAGCCTGGGTGTACGGGAATGTATGTGTTCTCTATGTAGGTAGCTTGCTGGAAGCCTTTGCTTTATTCTTTAATATTTATATGGACAAGTGATCATGGGAAGTGAATCATATTCATTGGGGATCCTTTCTAAACAAAGTACCTTGGTCAATGCCATGCTTTTACGGGATGGATATTTAGTATTCTTTGCTTTGAGAGCTCACTTTTCCTGTAAAATAAGTAGTTTCTCTTCCCTCTGTGTTCTAAAATTCACTGTGCAGGTCATAACATTCCTGAAGTTAATGGACTGATTGCTCTAAATACCGAAATACATAAACAGTGTCAAAAGGGAAACTCCTGAAGTCTCCACACCTTCCTCCTGTGGTGTGTGTTGAAACAATCAAGGGCAGAACATTCTGGGCTGGTTTGTTCCCTGGACACATGCTCAGGCCATGCCCCATTTCATTTTCTCTATGACATATATACATGCTAGATGAGGGAGTAGGAGCTGCCTTGGCACCCACATGAGTTATGTGAAGAGTTGCAGGTAATGTTAGCCTTTGGTTCTTAACAAAATGTGGAACTTCTGAGACACTGCATCAGATTGTAGGCCCTTGAACCATTCAGGGCTTGAGCCCAATGAAATGTAGAGTTAAAAATTAATGATGAAATAGAAGCAGCTGCCTGGGTGACTAACTGAAAGAGCATCCATGCCTTGAATAGTGAACTTTAGTGTATGTGCCATCCTGAGTGTTGAAATCTCACAGTTCAATAGCATGATAAGTGAGTAACTGGTAAATAAATTGAACTACCGTTGTACAAATACTGTTGATTGTCACAACCATCAATAGTGACAATTCCAGTATAATTTAAGAGTACTTGTACTATTTTTAGTGGGCTGACCAAAGCAGAGTCAAGGGTAGTCAACTCATGGATACAAGGTGTGTTTGCCTTCAGTGGAGTCACTGGCCAAATTTCTGTAGTCCCTGGATCCACTCAAGTCACTGTTTCCAGTGTCTCTGCTTGCTCAGCTCTCTGTCTTTCCACATGCTTAACAGATAAATATTACTGGACTTTGAATAGGGGGTAGTTTAAATTAGGTGAATCTGAATTTTACTCCCTAATATTTGTAATATTTGTGCATTAAAATGGAACTTACATATATGTATGGATATACTTTTTATTATATAGATAAATATCTGTAATACTTTTTGTATTTTGACTGATGGTTATCTCAAGAAATTTCATTAATTATGAGAAGGGTTTCCATAAATAAGAAGATCATTAAGCTTTGCACATTATTTAATGGTATTTATGTATCATTCAAAGTTGTGACAATTCCTGATGCTTATGACAGGCAGTGTCCTCCATTTTCAGAATAATTGGTCTAATAGTAATTCTGAAAATTTTGACTTGAATATAATTATTTGCCATCTACCCAATTTCATATAGTGTTAACTGTGTATAGATAAGATCCAGGCATTTGAAAAGTAAAAAAAAAAAAAAAAATTAACTGATGTTGAGCATTTGAATCTTAGTAATTTCCTTAATTTTACCTGAATATTTCTACTTATTTCAAGACACAAATATGACATACTTTTTTTATCATTACATGCGTCATTATAACAAAATGGGTTAAATCTGTTATAGCTACACTTCTATTGAAAAGAAGTTGAACTAAATCTTTTTAAGCAATTCTGCAGCCAATGCACATTTCAAGATCCTGGTTTGGAAATACAGCAGTAAATTAAGAAATACCAAATAAATGCTTGAAAAATATGAATTTATTTTCTGTTATTGTCTGCAAAAGGTTTTAGAAAAAATTACATAAAATTATCCTCCATCTTTTAAATTTGTGGGCCATTACAAAATGCAGGAATGTACAGGACGGGGTAACAGCCTTCTTGGTTTGTCCTTTTTCTGCCAAGGTTTAGCAGCTTTCCCCGTGGTTAGAACAGCCATCCAAGCAACTAATCCTATATCTATAAACTGCAATGTCAAAGGATTAAAATGTGCTGGGGAATGCAGGTCAAATCTGCTTTAGATCACAACAGTTTGGGTTCAGCTCCTAGCTGAAATATCACAAAACTACCATGTAATTTAGTAAAAGTTTTGCATTCCTATACTTCAGCTTCTGGTTGCCTTTAATAAAAAGAGGCCCAGGATTGATTTCCCTGAGAAGGTATTTTTCTTTGTCTCAAACCAAAGTAGTATCAGCTGGAAAGTAGAAGGATTTCTTAAAATAGTTCTGTATTTTATATAAATAACTCTTCAAAAGTCTGCTTCTAAAATTCTGTAAGAAGCACAGTTGCTGATGATGGATGCCTGACACAGAGGTTTCCCTGCCCTCTTCTGTCTGGCTGAACACAGTGACTTAAGGGACAGGGGGAAATGGTGGCAAGTTCCTGCCTGGCACAGCCATTGTGTCTCCACTGGGACTTCTCCACCTCTCCAGGTGCCCCAGAATGACAGGTGTGAGGCTCTGCAAGAACTGTAACCAGAACTATGGCTCACCTGGCTTGGAGGTGTTGCTGAGGTTGTCAGTCTATAACCTGCTTCCATAAAAACTGCTCCCATGAAAAAAAAAAAAAGAGTCATTTTCATAGGAGACTCTTTCTGAAGGAAACCGAAGGACCCACTTCTTACAGAAGCTTGCTGCCTCCCTGAGCTGGGTTAAAGATGTGAAGAGAAAGCTTCCCATCTTCCCACCCTGGTACAGCTCTTGGATTATTATCCATTATTGATTCTTCAGGTAGACAACAATGAAATTGCAACAAGCAGCCCAAGGACAGTCAAGAGAGACTTCAGGGCCTTGGGACAACTTATTAAGGAATCAAAAGCACAGCTAGTATTCTCTGTCCTTCCAGCTGCAGGAAATGATCAGGGAAGAAACAGGAAGAGCCAGCAGACCAATACCTGACTCTGACCAGTTATTCTCTGAGTATCCAGACACAGACCGTGAGCAGAATGAACCCCCCATAATCTGAGGGAAGATGGTTGGTGACCTGCTACACAGCGTAGACACACAGTTGTCAGTGGCAGCAGGACGAGGGCAGTGATTGTCACCCTGTACTGGGCAATGTTGAGGCCGTGCCTCAAGTGCTGTGTTCACTTTTGGGCCCCTCATGACAAGAAAGACATTGAGGTGTTGGAGTGTGTTCCAGAGAAGGGTAAGAGAGCTGGGAAGGGCTCTGGAGCACAAGTCTGATGAGGAGTGGCTGAAGGACATGAGTGGAGAAAAGGAGTTTCAGAGGGACCATATTGATCTACAGCTACCTGAAAGAAGGTTGTAGCCAGGATCAGTCTCTTCTTCCAAGGAACAAGTGATAAGACAAGAGGAAGCCGCTTGAAATTGTGCCAGGGGAGATTTAGATTGGATATTAGGAAAAAATGCTTCGCAGAAAGGGTTGCCAAGCACTGAATAGGCTGCCCAAGGGAAGTGGTTGATTCACCATATCTGGAGGTATTTAAATAATGTGTAGATATAGCACTTCGAACATGGTTTATTTGTGAATATGGCAGTGCTAGGTTAACATTTGGACTCAGTGATCCTAAAGAACTTCTCCAAACTAAAGGATTCTGTGATTTTATTATATTTCCTGAATGTTTGCTGTTTGTTCTGTTACAATGCCCAGATTTTGTAGGCATCTCTTGGTGGCATTCCCTGCCTTCCATTGCAGGGCTGCTGGGACCAGAAGTGCTGCACACAGGTGTAGTTTAGCATACATTAGCTGCGTCTCATCTGGGAGTAAAGAAAATTATCATAAAATATATTTTACAAAAATAATAATCTAATTTGCACAACATGTAGAATGATGTGCACTAAGCAGATGGGTAGCTACATTTATTGATACTGAGTCATCACAAAAGCCCAGCTGTTTATACCTTATCTGTCAATGGAATATCCGGATCCTTTCTTACTTTTTTTAATTGATACTTCTGTTAGGTAGGGCTGTATCTCTTTGAGGGTTATTCCTGTATGAGTTATTGCAATATATTTTTACTCACAGAAAAAAGTTGCAGTTATTCTTTTAGAATATGTGCTTGATGTTAGTATTGAAATATAACTAAAGTAGGTGTATTAACTCACTTTTGATTAGTATGGGCGGGTGTGGTTTTAATTAATTTTTTTAATTTAAGGCTATAATGTATTATTATAACATAAAATAATTACCACCTTCAGAACTTCTATTTTGTTATAAGATTTTAAAAAAAGCAATATTTTATGCCAGTGTACACACTGTAGTGAAGAGGCTGTGTTCTTCTTGTTCTGACCAAGTTTATCTGTATTGAGCTGCAAATTGAAAACCCTGTCTGTTCTCAATTTTAAAGTTGCCATCAGAGCAGCTGACATTTTTTAATTTGATTGGTTGGTTTACTTAGAGAAAATAGTTTACCAGGTGAAATGAAAAGCAGTGTACTTTTCCTGACATAAAAAACCCTCCGGGACTGAGCGGAGGGCTCCTGCCTGCTGCCCTCTGCTGGGGTTACTCCTGCTGCTGCTTCCTGGTTCATCATGATCTCCAAAGGCCACTCACCTCTTGAGTTCTTCCCTGTCTTACATTAAAACATAATTCCATGTACCTGTTTGCTTCATGTTTTAAAAAATTGAATCTGGACACACCACACAGCCTGATGGGCAATGTGCCTGGAAACTCGATTTCATTGCGATGGAGACTCATTCAAGGATTGGGTCTGCCAGCCTGGGCTGTGGGGCTGTGGCCTTGCTGACAGTGGTTTCTCTTGACAGGTTCTGCGCTCCGTGCTGCTGTTTCCGACCATCGAGCGCATGGCTCAGTCCCCCCAGGGAAAGCTCATGACCCCCTTGCTGTGCAAGCTCCGCTACGCTCTGTACATGCCCGTGTACCTGCTGTCCTTCCTCCCCGAGGGAGTCAAGGCCTCCCTGGTGAGGTTTGCACTGCGGGGGATGAAGACCTGTGATGAGTCTTCAATAACAACCTCCATAAATCTCTTCAGTGTCGACTGCATTGGTGAGCACCTTTTCTGTGTTAAACCATCTTTTGTGTTTTTCTCATTTAGTAAATGTTGATTTAGTTCTTAATATTAAAGCATGAGTTTTGAAGAATAACAGGTCTGGTCTTTTCTAAAATTAAGACCATGGGTACAGGAAAATCTCCTATAAGTAAATTTTAAAAAAAAGGTTAAAGGCAAAATAACAAAATATTTTCCCAAAGAAAATATGTTTCTTAAGCAAACTGACCTACACTACTGACATGATTTCTTACGTGATTAAAACATGCTTTTTACAATCTACTTTATGTGACTTATGTCTGCTTACTTTTTGCATTTCATTCATATTGGATGGTGAATGTAAATCAGTAATCAGTTTCACAAAGGGTCCTTTGCATCTGTTTTTTTTAAGCTGTTTTAGCCAGCTGTATAGAATTGAATCTGTCATCTGAATTGGAATATTGGTACATTCAGAAAAGGACCTTCAGCCTACAAAGACACATAGAAGTTACTTTATGCACTGAATTTCATCACTTTTTTGGGCATAAAGAGCAAGATTAACGTTCCGACAGTGCATATTGTACACATATTTTGCACATTCTAGCAAGAGAAACAATTTTAGAAGCAGAATGATTTCAGATAAATGATGTTAAGTTTAGAACGAAAACCAGAACATGAACTGTGCTATACTCCAGATATTTTGCTAAGTTAACAGTTTAAAACAATTTGGAATGGAATTGACGTGCCAACGCAGTAATAGTAGCAAGAAGGAAGTTTTGATTGCATTAATAGTAGTAAAAACACATTCCTACATTTCCAGTTGGGCTCTGTCTTCTATCAGTTAAATTTTACTTACTAATCATCCAAACAGATGTGCCAGAGTAACTGGAATTCCAGTGGGGGACTGTACCTTTCATGGATCTGTGAGTGTGTTGCTCTGTGTGGGAGGCTCACTGTAGGACTGTACACACACCAAAAGCAGGATGGGCAGTGGGAGTTTGTGCTGCCAGTCTGGACTGCCCCACTTTTGTTGTACCGACCGGACATAATGACAGTCACTCTCTTGCAGTGCCCTGTACCTAACAAAATCAGGCTCCTGGTTGATAGTACACATTTCTGATTGAACTGTAGTTTGTTTCTTGAGTTCCTATTAATTGATGTCAGTTTCCTGGTAACCAAGGAGAAAGCAAGCATAGTTCTCATGCACCTGCATGAGGTGTTCAAGTGTCTTCCTTTCTGATAGTTTGGTCTCAGAAAAAGGTATGTGGAGGTCTGTGAGGTCACATCTCCACAAGCCAGGAATCCTTCTCTGGTCCCCACAGATAAACTTTTACCTCTAAAAAACAGGTTACATACAGCCAGGGTTGTATTGGAAATGGTCCTTGGCCTGTGTTAACCTCCAAAAAAGCATGGCCAGCCATTGTTTGTGTGTGTTGTTTGGCCCAGGCCACAGCAGCAACAGGAATAATTTAGTAGAACGGATTTTGTGTTCTGCTATTGGAGGCTGACCCTCCGAGCTCTTTAGTCCCCAGGTGAATGAGCCTGGTTGATGTGCGCCTGTCAGCCTGTTGTAATTTTCCTGTGTGTACCAGTGTCTGACCTGTGTCCTAGCTGTAAGGTAAATTGAGGCAAGAAACCAGGCTGAAGGCTCTTCACTCATAGGATGTGAGTACTGGATGAACTCTGCCTACGTTCAGTTTATTGCCTGAATTAATTCTACCAGAATGAAAACCCCTGGGAGCCAATGTCTTGTAAAACTTGCATAAATAGGCCTTATTGATGCAACTAGTTCCTTTGGGCTTGTGATAGCATCTCTCTCAAGCAGAATTCCCCTTTGGTTTGCATCTTTGGAAACTGATGATGTTTTACAGCCCAGTGACTAAGGACCACCTGCGTGGATTAAAAATCTTTGAGCATCCGGATATAGCCTGTTAACCTTCTCTTTTATTGTTTGAGGACAATAGAAAATGTTACCATTCAGCAAAAATTTGCTAAACCTAGCACAACAACTGAGTCTGTCTTATGAGACTGCTCATCTGTGAGTTGCTGAAGCCTCTGAATTTGTGGTAGGTACTTTTCTGAACATTTCCCTTAATAAATTGCTAGATGTGGTTCAGAAACATTCAGCAAATGAAGTTGTTTCTTCTCTCCAGGAAGGTTGCATGTCAACTCATTAAAAATATACATATTGCCTTTGGCATGTACCTCTGTTTCATTACTGTAATTGTAATAAAAGCTGTGATTAAGGGCAGAAAAGATGGTAAAAGTTTCCTTAAATCTAATACGTCCGTTAAAACAAACCAACCTGCCAGGGATTTGTTACCACATCCAAAGCTTAGTCACAACAATGTTTTCTCTCCTCTGAAAGGAAATGAGATTTGAAAACTTAATTAGAGCAGAGCTCTAAGACCAAGTGCTTCTCCCATTGACACTGAGAGTGAAAAGCTCCATTGAGTTGCTGCAGGATCAGACCTTTGGCTGGAAGAATCAGTGAAGGAGGACTTACATTACCTATCTGTCCCACACTTTTAAATTATGTTTGTTCCTGCTTCTTATCCAGACACATCTTTCTGGTGTCCTAACTTCATAGTTGATGACATATAGAAGCCGCAGTTACACAGCAAGAGGAATTGTGATGACAATGTCCAGAAAGGGAACATAATAGAATGTCTTGTCCCAAAGAGGAAACAGTACAGAAGGAGAAGAGACAGCGGGGACTGCAAAGAAGATGGATTGTAAGGAAGAATGGGAACATACAGTGTATAAATAGTAAAGGACCAATAAGAAATAAGCAAAAGGGGCTAAAGGGACTTTGCTTCCCTGGGTTAACTTCTAGCAAAGATATCTTTGGGCAGAAAAAGCATTATAATGAACAAACAAGCATTTGGGTACTTGTATTTATGTACTTAGGAGATGAATAGACAGAAATATAGAACATCAGTGACCCTGACTTATCTGAAACATTGTCACTCTGTTTATTCAGGCTAGCAAAACAAGGCTACCCCTATCTAGTACAGCAGTGGTGGTTCTACAAATCATGTACAGCCCTGCAGTGCTGGAATACTTTGGCACTCCAGTGCACTGAAATTTGCAAACATTTCTTCGGTGACAGATGCCAGTAGCAGGCTTACAGTGACAGTAAACCATTCTATCTACATGGGACAGGATTTATTGTCCAGCCGTTTGACTGGCAAACTTCCTCCATTTGTTTCTGTAAAATTTCCACAAAAGCACAGACATTACATAATGGGTAAACACTGCACAGCTTTTTTGAGAGGCAGGCTCACAGGTCAGAGGTTAATGTCTGGATGACAGGGAAGATACAGATAAGCACAATAGCAAGAAAAACCTCCAACTGGCCCAAATGAGGTGGGTCCTTTGTGATCTTGAACCTGTGACTTCCCTGGAGGAATCTCCCTGTTTGTTTAACCTGGTCGGGGAGCAGGCGAGCTCTGCAGCCTGGGGCAGAGGGAGGTCTGCTTTGTACTGTTGGGGCAGGTTAGGAGGAGAAGGGGTCTCAGAAGCCTGAAACAAGGCTTTCAGATTCATTTAGGCTGTCACATGAGTGAAAGCTGGAAACAAGAGGTGCCTAGTTAATTTAAGCACCCAACAGAAGCTGTAAAATGAAGAATTAAGATAAAACTCCAGAGCTGTGATTCAAATTTTATCTTGTTCCACGTGTGGAGACATTCCAATTTCATGTGGAGTGTTTACATTTCCCTAGTTTTACAAAGGAAAAAGGGGCTATGACAGTTTCAGGCACTCCACAGGACTGTATTGGAAGTGAGTCCCAGCTGAGGTATTGAGGCTTGTCTCCCAGCAGTAGCTGCTTCTCCCTGTCAGATATACAGGATGACAAAATTAAATCCCTGAGGTGCCAGAGAGTAAAAGGTTTTACTATGGGATAAATTTTGCACAACTATCAAATAGCATCTGGGAGATAAATTTACATCAAAAGCCAATGAAATGTAAGCTTGCAGTTGCTATGAAAATGGAATAGAAGCTTTTACATTGACTTACTTTAAAAGTTTATCTCCAGGAAGCCAACTGGGAGGCTGCATTCTGGATTTGAATTATCCTGGCCTCAGGAGTTATCATGGCTTGAGATTTGTTTCTATTCCAATTCTTTTTATTTATCAGAGAATTTAAATGTGACATTATGGGTGGTCTTCATGTGATCACTATGGACATCATTCTGTCAGAATACTTGGCATTAGAGCAGGAAAGGCAAATCACACTCTGCAATGACTGATGCATTTTACTGATCACAGAGGGACTCTCTCTACTAGAAAATAAAAGCAGAGGAGATAAATGCCATTCAGAATCTCCTGACTGTTCTTTTTGCTTCAGATATTAAAAAACAATGTATTCCAAATTTTCTGTGCAGCTTTTGCCCTTGCTGCTAGGACAGTCAGGTATCTCTTACTTTGGCTGCATTAGAATTTACAGCTGCTGATTTCTAGTGAGTCCTGTTGTTCCTGCCTTCTTTGAAAACTCGTTTTACATTTTTCACCTCAATTTCCTGACAAGTAAGATGGGAAATTTTTTAGAGTTCTTTTTCTGGGACTGAAGTGCTGTGGAAATACCCATCTAACCAATTTACTTGTGTAAAGACAGTGCAGTGTGTTGTGTTCGTGGAACTCAGTAGCACCTCCTCCTATTCTGCTTGTATTTTTCAGAGATAAAAAACAGTGCTTAAGGTATTATTAGGTAAGCACTTTATAAAAATCTTGCCATGAAATGATAAAATAAGAGGGTTTGCCCCTGAAAAAATATTTTTAAAGCTGTATAATTACACAGCTAAAATTTAGTTTTCTTTCTTGCTTTGCTTTTTAAATTAGAATTCAACAGAAGTTATAATGAGTGGATGTAAATTCAGCACAGAAGGCATAGTTATTTTGATTTTTATTTTGTTTTATGGAACAAAATCAAAAGATTTCTGCCTTCCATGCTGAACGAAACAAAACCCATCCACTGAGGCATGCACAGCCAAGGAGGATATGCACATTATATGCTCATCTAGGTTTTATTATTTCAAATGCTGTACCAGCATGTTTAAATAAGAGCCCAGTTGTTCAAGATAAGGGATGAGCTATTGACCAGCATCACATGTCTGGTCAGCAGCAGAACTGTACACAGACCTGCATCCCAGGGCAGCAGTTGATCTACTGAACCTGCCTAGCCACTAGTTTAACCTAAATATATATATACATATGTTAGTCATGAGCAGTTTCCCCAAACCACACTGGCCAGACAGGCTGGTGCATACAGTGCATTTTAAAATACAGAAACTGATTCTAAAGGATTTCAGGTAGCACCTGTGCAATCTCACACCTACATCTTTCATAGTGGGCAGGAGAATAAAAGCTTTCCCTACACTCTGAGCACTGGGTAACTGCAGATCTTTGAACCCAGACCAGAACATTTTCAAGTTGGTTTTCCAGGCTGATGGAAATCCAAGCCCTAGTAGTAAAAAGTGATTACTTTGTTTATTCTGATGAATATACGTTTTAGATAACTTCTGGCTACAATGCAGAAACCATTTCAAGGATGTTTTATATTTAAATATGTATAGAATTTCAGACATGATGGATAGCCAGACAAAATTTCATGGTGAACAGAAATTACTGACATGGTACATAAATTCCATCTGCATAAACTAAACCATGTTACACTGTGCAGTGTAGTGCAGTATATCACAGGTGGGCAGAAACAATGGAGCTCAGCAGGTCTCCTCTCTTCCTATGTGCATTCTTTGATGCTCAGAGGGACAGAAAGAGGTCAAAAATGATACAGCAGATAGCCTTTCCCTCTCAGTAACATCTGATTAATTAGGCTTCAAGAGAAGTCTGTCCTGAAATCAGGTAACTCTACAGCTGTGTCCTGCAAGGTATTTTTTGTGTCTCTGAATTTGCTCTGTGAGAAGGCTGCTTTAGGTGGCCCAGCAGCCTGGCCCAGCATGTGAAATCCTCTGGTCCTGCAGCATTTCTCAGCAGCCTCCTGTGTGCTGTCACAGTTGAGTCCTGTCCACTTCTGACATTTTAAGTGATGATCGTAATATGTATTTCTGCAAAGTGTTTAAGAGCGTGTTTCCTTACCTGTGGAAACACAGTAATATTTTATCACCTGCTTTGCAGGAAAAGGGGCCAAAGAATAACAGTCTTTAATATTTTCATGTTTCCTTTGCTACTGTTTATTTTCCTGTGTGATGCCTGACTAAAATGTTTGTTTAATGTAGTCGGACAACTCACCTTACCAAGGCAGCACTTAAGCTGATGGAAAAACCTCACATTTGCTCTATTCTTTCTGTGAGTGAATAAACTTTTCCTTATTTCAGAGTAGGATGCTCATATTAAATTACTGAAGGAAGGCAATGGCTTTCATGTATTTATAGTCCTATTTATTTATTAAAGTCAATCTGCTTCATAATTTACCCCATTTCCAAAAGAAAGAAAGATGTTTAATGAGGACTTTTATTACTTGCAAAAGCTTTTACTTTCCTGTGAAAGCCTTATGAAAATAATGGTAATAATGTGGAAATTTCTCATTTGGTCTATTTCTGTTAATTATTCCTCTTTTTCTTCTTGGGGAGAAAACCCAACATAAAAAACTCCCATCATAAATATTACTCATAAGGCGTGAATGTTTTGATAGTGGAACGGCTGATCATTTCCATGAAATGTGAGGCACAGTTGGGATTTGGTTAGGGAAGGGGAGATTGTTTATTCACCCCTGGTGAGGTTTCATCCCCAGGGACACGATTTACGCCCACAAATTTGCAGTTAGTCTAATGATGTGTTGCAAATGGCATGAAAAAGGAAGAGGTAACATCAACAAAGCAGAAAGGATATTGAAAAAAGTATATGCCAGTCAAGTGCTACCAGCTACAGTTGCTTTGTGTTAAACTATGCTAGACAGTCATCTGCAGATTGGCACTTTATTTTTCCTGGGCCAATACAAACCCCCCTGAATTCAGGGGAAGGACTCCCTTCTGCAGTAGACTCATGCCTTTTGAATCAGAGGTGTCTGCTGAAACTCCCCCCAGGAATATCTGAACTAGAATTCCGGGCTCTATCATAACTTGTGTTTACTGGTTAGAAATTTAACTTGATGCATCGAACTTCTTCATCATGCAGTACCAGCAAAGCACTTAAACACATGATAAATCCGTACCCATGGGTAAATTCTAGACATTTGTGTCTTGGAATAAGTTTTTTTTTGAAAATGAAATTTACAAAGCTGGTAATTAACACAGTACCTGTTATTCCATGTGACTGAAGGGGACACTGGTTTGTGTGTAATTCCTGTGATCAGCTGAAACAATATGGCAATCCACTTTGCTGCTGCTCCTTGCCATGCTCCTTGTCCACCAGCGCTCAATAATTCTTTCATGTGACAATATTGACAAGGAGAAAATTCCTACAGAATCTTCATGGATCTGGGAAGGAAATGCTGGCTTTTCTTAAGCAAACCTAGTGGCACAAGAGATTGCTTGCTGCTTAGTGCAAAGGTCAGGTCTATTTAAAATGAGCTTTAAAAGTAACGGATTATGTTTATGAAGTATGAAGTGGAATAAAGTCCACTTTCCTTATGAATCAGAGCCATTCCAGTTGAAAGGTTCACCTTTTTCAAAGGATGGGTGATCCCAGATGTTGAATTTCATGAGGCTTCATCAAGAAAGAATCAGTGCCAGGTCCTAGTCCAGAAGGGCACTTAAACTGACCTCCATGTAGCTAGTCACAGGCTAGACCCCCATCTAGCCTAGCAGGGTAATCCCATAGAGCTCAGGCAGGAACCACAGGGTGGAGATGCTGAATTGCTGCAGACAGTGTCCATCCTGGCCATTCCCTATGGACTGAGCACCACTTACAGCAGACCCTTCTGTGCCCCTCTTGCAGGGTAAGAGCAGACACTTTCCATCCATCTGCTGGATGCTGGCAGAAATCCCAGCATCACAGCCATCTGCCACGGTATGTGAGAGCTTAAGCTGGAGATGAATTTTTCTACCTAAGGGACAGTTCTGTCATTTGAAGATGGTGGGAGTTGTTCCAAAGTAACTTTGGGCAGGATTAAGCCCATGAACATTTCAGTTTTCCATCACAAACGCCACTTCATCTGCACATGCTTCATCACACAGAGTAAATGAGTGTTTTTCGCACTCCCCAACAAAGCATCTATTGTTTGTAAAGCACCTGGGTATAATTGTTGAATAACTTTTTATTTTTGCCTTTAGCCTCTGCTCTGCTTTCTCAAGCACAGCTGACTGATTTTCTTGTATAGTTCTGATCTTCCTGCAACTGTAGTACCAAGCAGATTGGAGAAGCCCGTCTGTAACAATTGCAGCTGTTTCTGCCTATTCATGTCCATCATGGTTAGACATTAACTGCTATGTTTGCATTCTAAATTCAAGTGTAAACTTAAGCAGACCCCAAAGTCAATGTTTACATCTTGTAAACCTCTAAACATCAACACTTTTATCTAATGTGTCTGTGCTTGTGTGGAAGCACATGTTCCTGCATTAGTCATCCTTGATACAAAGCAGTTCCTTCTGTTTGATGTTTTAAACAATAAGTTATACGATACTTCCAAGATTGCTGTTGGCAATAATTACCGGTAGAAAATATGTTTACCCCATAGGAAATTACAGTGCTGTTTGGTATTATTAGTTCTTACCACTGTTTTCTGACTCCTTCAGAGGAGTGACAGAGATTGCTTCCTCAAGAGCAAAGGATAAACTGGAAATGAAACTAATGTTACACTTCACTGAAGAACCTTACAGTAAGACAGACAACTTACCAGGACAAAAATGTGATCAGACAGTGGTATATTTCTTGAGGTAAACTTATTTCCAAAAATTCAGTCAACTTTTTGTAGATCATTTTGATACAAATGTAGCATTTATTCTTTACATTGCAATTTAAGTTACTTTGCTTTAGAGTTTAGGGGACTTTTCAGCATGTCAAAGTAAGATGAGCTCTGCAGCACTTGAAAATCACAGACTCACGGAATGGTTTGTTTCGGAAAGGGCCTTAAAGATGATCCAGTTCCAACCCTGCTGCCATGGGCAGGGACACCTTCCACTAGAAAAGGCTGCTCAAAGCCCCATCCAACCTGGCCTTGAACACTTCCAGGGATGGGGCAGCTACAGCTTTCCTGGGCAACCTGTTCGAGTGTCTCACCACCCACCCTCACAGTAAAGAATTTCTTCCTAATGTCTAATCTAAACTTGCTGTCTGTAGATTTAAAGCTATTCTGTCTTCTCCTACCACTCCATGCCCTTGTAAAAATCCTCTCAGCTCGCTTATAGCTCCTTTAGGTATTGGAAGGTGATATAAGGTCTCCCAGAGCCTTTTCTTTTCCAGTTGGAACAGTCCCAACTCTCTCAGCTTATCTTCATAGGAGAGTCTTTGGCAATAATCATCCCATTGAAGTCAAATTATTATATTCTTGTACCCTCTGTTTGTAGTCCCTCAGAAGGACAAGCAAGACTCTGTGTGCATATCCGCAACTCGATGTTCCGCAGTAACACATTTAGAAATAAACTGTAAAATCTGTGGGGCAGAAATGGTGTTTTTCCTGATAGCCTAAGCAGCCTCTGAGACACTGAAGCCAACTTGACTGGGAGCTTTAGCACCCCCATGCAATAGAACTCTTTCTTAGATGCAAAAAAAAAAAAAAAAAAAAAAAAAAAAAAAAAAAAAAAAATCCAAACAGGCACTTGGGACTTCTCCTTTGGCTACAATTACTGGCAAATTATCAATTTAATTTTATATTGTCCAATTTACCTTTACAGAGGCCAAGAGTGGGAATTTAAAGTCATCATTTTACATATTTAAAAATATTTCTGAATAATTTTGTGATAAAGCATTATTGTGAAATTATCCTGCTGTGAAGCAGATTTGCTAAGGGAGGCATCACTGATGTTCTGGAAAAAAGAGACTAAGAATTTGTGGAGGTTTTGTGGAAGTCTCTTGTGTGATAGAAGAAAATATTACTTCAGGCATTTTCATATCAGTACTTCCAGTACCTGACAAAAGATGTCTCCAGTCTCTGCTGTGGTCCTTAGCCAACACAAACAAGAGTCTGAAGTAATAGCAGTAATAGAAATTAAATGGCAGATGGTGAAATAGCAGATTCATTCTGTGAAAAAATTGACAAAAAATGGTAGTTTTGTAAGGCAGAGAATCAGAAGTGTCCTGGGAAGCTGCAGTGTCAATATGGGAAAGAAAGATGTATGGAAACAAACTGTAGAGAGTGAGAGACTAATGACAGGGTAATGAGGTTGCTTGTTTTTCACAGGGCATAAGACTTGGCTGTTAAAACCACTCTGCTTCCTCGAAAGAATATTTTCAAGTATGCGCAGAGGTTGGAGCACTTTCAATCAGACCAGTGTCATGGGAGCTTTGGCTTCCATGGCCATGAAAAGGTGATTAACACTGAAACATTGAGTTAAGGAGACTTGATGATGAATTCAAGGGAAAAGATAAAAAACCTCTCTGTAGCACAATGCTACATCACTATAAGCAAATTTGTGCTCATGAATAATCTGAAATTATGGTGGAGAAAGAAAATCATAAGGGGCAAAGGGACTACTGGAAGATGGTAGAAGTGGCAAGTGATGTGCAGGTCATGTAAATTTCTAAAGTATGAAAAATAAAATAACATTGCTAACCTTTAAAAAATACCAAAATTATTAGTTAATTGTCTTAACAGACACAGGTGAGAGAACTGACAGAGCTGGAATATCGATATTAAGGAACCTAACACTCTTGGGAAAGAAGAGCAGGGAGAAGGGAGGAGGATGGATGGGCTTTTCTTTGCATCCACATATTAAAGACAAGAGACCTGTTGAATATTATGTCCACCAGAGCATGACAGTTGGATTTAAGGTACTCGTAAGAAAATTTGGTGTTATCCAAAGTGCAGTATGTAATGTACTTGATGGTTGTAGAGGAGGGAATCCACAACACAGACTGTTCAGCTACTTCTCACAGTGCATCGCTTTACATATATATATGGTGTATTGCTTTACATATATATTTTACATAAAATATATAAATTTTTTACATGTAAAATAGATATGTAATAGAGCAGAGAAAGCAATTGGCAGAGAATATATGGCAGTTTGATACAGAGCATTTGAAGACAAGAGGCAGATTGGCTGCATATTTTCACAAAAGGGTAACACCTGTGCTAGAACAGAAATACTTCACACGTTTACAACATAAAGCTCTATTCATTCACTAATCCCCTTAAAATCCTGCCATAGTCAATGCAGAAATAGGTAACACTTGTCTAATCTATCTAGGTCAGTACTTAAGGATGAGATGAACCGTGTACTTTCCTCTGACTGTGAAGAAAGAAAAATTAAGCTTTAGACACCCACATTTAATCAGGTGAATCCTGTGACAGATACAGAGTTGTTTAGACTGAACAGGAGACAACTAAAGAACATAGAGTTTTCAAGTAAAGGGCAGTCAGTAATTTAACTTACATGTCCATGGTAGATGAGATAATATACAATGGAGTACATGGCAACAAAGTGATTCAGATTAGATTTTAGTTAATGATATGAGACTTCTAAATGGGATTTCCTATGAAGATAATAAAACTTTCATCACCTGTGCTTCCTAATGATAGGATGCATAAGTATCTGCTGAAAATAACATAGTATCATTGATTCACCTTAAGAAAAAGAGACTAATGCAGATCCCTTCCAGCCCTGTAATGTCATACACACTGATTAAATATACAAGAGGAGCATTGAGAATTTCAGAACCCTTAATGAGGGACAGTTTAACATACAAGAACCAAGCAAAAGAGGTGAACAAATGCATAGAATGATTGAGGAAACCCAAATACAGGTAAAATGTGCCTAATGTCAGACATTAGTTAAAAGCAGATCTGAAAGTTCATAAAATGTGGTCTGATTAAATGTCCAAATGAATCTGCATTCTGCAGAGTGAATGCAGGATACAGAAATGTTATTAAAGGACCTGCAAAGATAGATAGGTTACCTCTAGAAGTCAGCTGAGTATAGGACTCATGGTAGCACTGAAGTATGTTCATCCATACTGCTAAATTATTTATGAATTCTGTTACGGTTTTAGCTTTTTCCAATTAGCATTCTCCTAGTGTTCCAGCTCAGTTGTGTTAGCACTGCCATGCATCATCCCCATAAGCAGTTTGGGTAGGGGAAGAATCTAATTTTGTGGAAACAAGCCATTCTATTCTGCTTGGCCTCAGGGCCTCAGAATAGTTCCTGGCTCCATTTCATACAGTGGTGCAGATACAGCCTATATTTGTACTTGCAAATGCAACAACAGTTCTTCTGAAATTGTGCACTCTAGAAACTCTTACAATATGTTCTTCCAAGGCTGATGCTGAAACTGTACTATCTGGACCTTGAAGTAAAAATTTGGCTTTGTGTTTCTTCCTGTATCCATTCCAGAGTATAGCTCCTCCTAATTTATAAAATAGAACAATATTTTGGTATGTAGGAGTTAATAAATTTACACCTACAGCCACAATCTTGTTGACAGAGTCAATAGGGAAATGAAGTGAGCTTGGGTAACCCTTCGTAGTCTTATGTTTGTCTGATGAACAAGCTATTAAAGAATGTGTGTGTGCATCCATTAAATTGTCTAGATTGGGGCTATCTTCACAACCACTCATTTTTGTTGGAAAAGGAACTATTTGGATGATTTCCTGAAAATCATTAGCCAATGAAGTTGAAAAGGATTATTTTCCTTTGTTATTGTCCCTTTTTTCATTAGTATGGCATCTCTTTCTGTCTATTCTTTTATCACAGTAAATTCATTTCCTTAGCCCAGCAAAGAACTCAGTATCATTTTAATGTAATTAATATACAGACTACAGAGCAAACCACACAAAATGAGCTCTAGTCACAGCACTACAACACAGAGCTATTTTTAAATTAATCAAGGGCATGTATGTCTCTGAAAGTTTATCAGGATTAAGTCAGAAATACATAACCTTCTATATTTTATGGATATATGCGCCATGTGTAAGTAATTTTTTCAAGAGTTCTTTCCATAAAGACATAGTTCCAAATCAGCTTGAACAACACAGTGTGATCCCTCAGTTTTTAGTGTGAGTTTTTGATTAATTTAGCCCTAATCTAATATTTTTCTTGCAAATAAGCAGGCAAATCTTCTTTGGATATTCAATAATCAAGCAAGAATTTTAAAGACTTGAAGAAAAACACATATTTCAGTCCAAGTACAGGAAATCTCTGTATTGCTTCAAGAATCAAGTATGAAGTTTATCTGTCCTGAGTTAGAAATGTGTTTCTTCCTTGAAATTTGCACAGCTTCCCAAGTTCTAGCATAGATCTCTTGATACTCAGAGTCAACGGACAAGAATTTAGTTTAGAATATTTTTATAAAATCTTTAGAAAACAATAATAGTAATACTAAGCATGCATTCCTTAAAAATCAGGAAATTTTCTATTTCACACATTGTTTTCTTGGCTACATTGTGGCTGTATCAATGTGTTTGAAGTTTAGCTCAATAGATACAATTATTCATCTAACATCTGGCTGCTTGGTGATTAAATTGGTGAATTGGTGATTAAATAACCTGAAGCACTGAAGAGATTGATTGATTTCAGTCATTATTCTTCGTGAAAACTAATAATTTAGTTGAAGGATATTAAGTCCTTGCTGTGACACTCTGAGTTAAAGAGCTACCAGTGATGTAAAGCACTCTATTCTTTTCTGGATCTTTGATTTGAGTCCAATCAGGGTTCCTCTATCACAAAACCCCCACAAATAAATCAAACACATTTTGGCACAGTTTGTTGTCTCTGCTTAGCAAATGTGTGAGACTGAACTGACACTGATCCTTAATCACCTTTAATCCATGAAGAGGGAATGATCCTTCCAGGGCAGGAGAAAGGTCACTGGCAGGATCGTGGGGAGAAGCTAAGTTGGCAGTAAATTTCATAAGCCTGACCTGGGAATAAATGAGGAGCTTCCATTTTCAAGGTAATCTGTGTATAAAGATCCGCGTATAAGAAGTTACAGCATTTTAAGAAGTTATTTATGTGTTAATAACACAATAAACGGTATTTTTCTGTTTAAACTTTGATTCTGATTCTTTTTCTGTTTAAACTTTTAAGCTCTAAGGCCTAATTGTTTTTGATAGTTAATAACACTAGCTTTTTCCTTTTTTAACTCTTGGTGATCTGGTTATGAATTACAAGGCATATCAGCAACTCAAGATGGAATAGAACGTAATAAGAACACTTTGGGGTTCTACAGCTGTCACCAGGTATTTTGGCCAGTTTCTGTAGGTTTGCAACCACTTTTTTTTTGGTTGTTTTGTGATAAGTAAACCCACATGAAGGAATATTTACAAAGGCCATGATACTAGAAAAATTCATATTACAAGCTTCACTTTCTGTGCTTTGGATTATCCCACTGACTCAGGGTGACTCATCATGCATCAGTCCAGGATATGCAAAAGTAGATTGCATATACAGATTTGAAGGAAAAGGATTATACCATGAAAACTAAGAAAAAAGCCCACTCAAATTTGCTTTAGTCTATTGAACCAGATCAACAAATTGAATAAGCAAAAAGATGTTTTACAGGAGAAGCTAAAGAGCTTTGATATGTTCTTTTCCTAGAAATCCTTGGCTGGTTCAAAGCCAGATTGTTAGGAGCCTGTTTCCTAGATAGGAATTGAGAGTGCAGGGGCACTGGACTTGTGCCTTCCAGGCAAAGGATAAGAAAAAATAATTTTTGTTCCTTTCTTCTGAAGTCTTTTCAGGAGAGAACTGCAGTTCATGTACCCTCAGTGGGTAGAGAGATGGCTTCATAAGTTACATCCCTGTGAGACAGGATTTAGGATCTCACTCCAGCCTGGGTACTGCAAACCACCCTTGCCCAGTAGAGAGCTTTCAAGCCACTCTGTGTGTCTAGATAGCTGTGGAGCACTCACACTCATTTCCATGAGAACGCTCTCCTCATTTCAGGGTCTGAATATCCAAGTTACCAAATAATTGATGTAAGTGGTGTTCATCTCATCTCCACATCCCATCATAGCTGTGCCATGGTGGGGTTCTTCAGACACTGAATGTTCTCATGGTTTATCACTGGTAAAGTCACTCCTTCAGCAGGGTAGAACTGGCTTGCTTTTGGGAGGAAGCTCTACAAGTGCAAAACTTCTCATAAAGCTCAGGCAACCACTGCTTATTACCTTCATTTTATGGCAGGATCAGCTTACTTCAGTTGAACTAAATACCAGTTAATACCAGGACTGATGGAAGACACACCAGTTTCAAACTACAGGACACTTCTTATCCTTCAAATAGTTACCAGTGTCACTTCAAATATTTCTGCTAAAAGCAGAGACAGCACATCATATGCAGAAGTGTGTGGGTTGCATTATTAAATCCTCCAAGCCTTTTGTGTTGGCTTCA
This sequence comes from Acrocephalus scirpaceus scirpaceus, assembly GCA_910950805.1. Taxonomy (NCBI): domain Eukaryota; kingdom Metazoa; phylum Chordata; class Aves; order Passeriformes; family Sylviidae; genus Acrocephalus; species Acrocephalus scirpaceus. The sequence goes on along the minus strand of OU383775.1, from coordinate 105,875,246 downwards.
CTGAGCCAATTCAGAGAAGGATTTTAATTTCAGCAAGGACAGTTTTCTCTTGACTTTGGGTACTTTCAGACTAACCTTTGGCTCTGTTTTTGAGGTTTTCTTCATCAGATAGCTGTGAAGATTTTGTTACTTGATCACTGTAAAATGCAACGTTCAAGGTAGTGGTGGGCAGTTCTTAGGGAACATGATAAATTTGGCTCTGTAAATTTCATTATTGATAAAGAAATATATTTTTCAAGGACTAATTAATAGACATTTTTACACAATGTTTTTCACTTGCAAATATTTTTAAGACAGTCTACAAAACACACTTCATTGTCGTAGCAGCCTGAAGCATGTTTTTAAAATGAGAAAACTGAGACATAGAGATTTTTTAATTTGCACAGGGTCTCAGAGGATTTCAGTGATAGTTCAGAAAAATTCCAGGCCTCTTGACCTTTTGTCCCACAGTCTTATCTTTCACATGTAATGATTTTTCAGAATACTAATTTCAGTCTTCTTTTACCTTTACTGAACCCTGGATATTTCTCTCTCTAGTGAGTAGTGAGAGACAGTGGTGGGTGCCAAAGAAATTGAAGCTACACACTCACCCTAATCCAGCAAAGAACACTGAGGTCACAGCTCCAGCAGAGCTTCCATGCAGCCTATTATGTGCATTTCCTAGGTTTGCATTTTGAGCCACATTCCTGCAGGTTGCTGGATGTGCTTTATTTTGTGCAGTGACTGGTTCTGCAGGTTTGGGTGAAACAGCTTCACACAGGAAGTTCAGCTTCTACATTGCATTTTATGTTCTACTTGAAATCATGACAATAAAACCCAATAGATATTTTTTCCAGGACCCTTGGTAATGATTCTGGGAGTCTCTAGAAATTTCCTGCTAAAGCAAGCATTGGCACAGGTTGGAAAACTTTCCAGAGACTGTCACACCAGGTATCAAACACTGAGAAAGTGATCTCACAGGACAACCTTCCTCTTCAAACCTAGTTAAAGATTTCAGAGGCCATTCATTCTTTAAGTGTCAGCTTCTGGTTGTGCCCACTTCACAACCTGATTTTCAGAGCTGCTGTAAAACTCAAAGTAATAGTCCTTGAGAGCTTTTTGAGATGACTTTCTAATTGCACACAAAAGAAGTTCTGAGTTATTTCCTTAGAAAAAGTCGCTTGGTATTCCTGAAATAAGGAAACAAAACAAATTTTTTTGAAAAGGAAAGAACTAAATATTCAAAAAATGCCAAGGTTAGCAGAGTATAGCATTAGGAAATAGCAGAGAGATTTCTCCCTGAACTTGTGACTTAGCTTTTGAGAAAAACAGCTTTTCTGAAGAAGCCCAGATTGAAATTCCATAGCAGCAAGAGAGAAGCTTTATAATGGTATATCTTTAAATGTAGCTTTCCACAGACATTAAACATATTACAGTACTGTAGATTAGAGGAAAGCAGTAGATTAAGGATATTTTTACCTTAATAAAGGTGTTTACAGTGTCTCCTGTTATGTTCTTCTAACAAAGTCTGGGAAATATGGCATACCTGAAGCACCTACTAGACAGATGTATGACTGCCTGCAGAATGGGATTCAGGAAGATTCTTGAAACTGGAAAGATGTATCTGGTAGGGTTTTGTAACAGTCTTTATCTCCATTCCTTTAGTATTCAGTAGCTGTCAGGGATGTGACCAGCGGAAGAGAGTGTGTGTGTTTGCCGAGGTTAAAGAAACCACCATGCTAGAATATGCTGCAGATGTGCTGGAGAGGCACAGGTTCAAAGTGACCTTCACAAGCTAAGAGAAGTGCTGGGGCCAAGGAGAGGAGAATGCCGTCATTCCTTCAAGAGCCAAGTTGTTCTGTACATAAATTTCTTACAATTATGGTAAATTACTGGTTAAGGAATAGTTCCACAAGAAAATATCATGGGAATATTGTGGCTCACAAGTTCATGTGGGTTAACATGTTGTAAAATGAGGTATGATTCTCATACATATGAAGAGGTACAAGGGCTGAAAGAGGTGCAGCGCTGCTGTTGAAGAGAGAGAGACACACTGGCATGAGCTGAAATTCTGCATCAGTAAAATTCAAGAGAGAGATGAGCCACTGGACACATTCACAGGAAACCACAAAAGCATAGTAGCAGATGTAGAACACGGTACCTAAAAGATGAAGTTGATATAAGTATAAGGTGTCTGGCCTTTGCAGAGATTTGACCTAAAATTAATTGTATTAACTGTGTTTACAATTAGAGGAGCTCAGGGCAACACACTTGAAGTGAATGCGTCAAATATGTGTGTGGATCAGTTTCCTGTGGCAGCAAGGTTTGTAATTAATTGCATATGACATTAAAAAGTATTTCCTTTTATTGTTTTGTATTTAAATGTATTATGCTCTAAGAGAGGGAAAACCAGTGTGTCATGAACTATCACGAACATGATGGCATCAGATCTCTAATTGTACCACTTTGATTGTTTTCCCCACCATTCTCAGTTTTGCAGTGTCCCTCAGGGGTTGTGGCTGTCAGCATACAGCATACACGGTTCTTCAGGTGTGGTCGCATGGTGTGATTTCTGTAGTGGTAAAGCAGAATTCTGTATCATCCTTTTACTATTTATGAAACTTGGTATATGGTCTGATTGGACTTCTGAGTTAATGCAGATAGTGAACACCAGTCATCTTGAGGATCTCTGGATTCCAATTACATTCTTTTCATTGATTTATAAGCTTGTGATGGAAAAAAATACTCTGGTTTTTTTCTGCATGTATCTTTATTTCTTTAATTTGAACTTCATTAATGCATTGATTTTTTCTGTCTTCTCATTGAATCTCTCACATTCTCACTGCCTGTTCCTCACAAACTGACAAATGTCCTGTGTAAATGCTGTCAATAAAGTACTTATCAGTTTACCAGATCATTAAGAAATAAGGTACCCATTTGTTTTAATATCGAGCTGGACTAGATTCTTGGCCAGGATTCATTCCACCTCAATTTAGGAATTCAACTCAGATTAAGGTCTAAAGGTTTTATCACTGAAAATAGAATCATCTTGAGAAGTGATTTAATCCATAGCGGAAATTATCAAACCAGGTGTGTTCAGTGATTATTTAGAGATTTTAAAACAAAATTTCGAATTGTATTATTTTGTTACTATTTATTTAATTTTTATTATTATATATTTATTATTTTTGAAATGAATCTAGACCTTCTTTTATTGTTATGAAGACTAGATTATCTAAGTCTATTTTTTTATTTGCTTCCAGACTCCTTATCATATTACGGATGTTTAATTTCATTTTACAGATGTTTAATTCCAGCCAAAGTTTGTTGTGTCATATGTCATAAAAGACCTGTAATTTTTTGTCATTTGGTTATGCATACTGAAGAATTTAAAGATCAGTAAAGTCTATTTTCCTTTGTAAAATCAGTAGCAATTAGATAGTATTTTCTATTCCCAAAGCCATAGGACAGGATGATTCTTGTTTAGCAAGATTGTTATTAACTCAGCAATTCTCTTTTTTAGAGTTCTTTCAATCCCTTAAATATACCATCTAGCTCTGATGTATTCTGTGTTCTCTCTCCACCATAGCTACTTCTCGATATCTCACTACTCAAAGAGAAATTGTTAATGCCAAAGAAAGAATATAGAGACCAGAAACCTCCTGAATGTATTGAACAAGAAAGTTGGATGCCATAAAGGAAAGTCATTTATCTTTCAGTCAGCATCATTATCTTCTTTAGCTGCTCCCTTAGCCTGTACAAATTCTCTTGTAGGCCTCTTGTTTCTGATATACCTAAGGAATATTTTATTGTTTATTTTTAAATCCTCTAATGTTTGTTCTTGGAAACCTACTTCTGCTCTTTGCAATTTCCTCTTACTTAACGCCTGCTGAAGTTTAAGTTCCTGTTTATTGGTTTCCCTAGGATCATGTTTCCAAAATTTGAAGGATTCCTGTTTGGGTGAAACAGACTCTTGAACCTTGCTGTTCATCCGGTTTAGCTTAATCCTGCCTTCCTGGTTCCCTTTCTTGCACAGTACCCAAACCTTCAGAGATGTTTCCTTTTGAAGTACTGCCCTTGTGGCCTTTGCTGTCTTACAGTTTTACTTTTAATATCTCTGTGACTAATCTCAGTTTACTACGAGTGTGTTCAATTCTTATTATTTACTGAAAAAACCACACAAGCCACCCAGAATTATGAGCAGACCGCACTGAGAAGAGGAGGTAGGACAGAGGAACCAGGAGATGGGAGAAGGGGAGCAGGACAGTACTCACTGTTCCCACTGTGTAACTGAGGTGGGGGTAGAGAGCTGCCTGCAGAATCCCAGTAGTGTTGAATCTGTCAGGTTCTGCTCTGAGGGCCACTGGTATTGTCATCCCTGGCCTCCATCCACTGCAGGTACTGGAAGGTAATGCAGAAGCTCTGACTGCCCGTGTGCTGTCTGCTGTGGCCTGCTAACAGGAACTGCATTCTGGGCTGGAACGTAGAAGTCGTGACATACTGAGATCCTCATACAGGGCATTTCGTACAAGTCCTGTTGCCACAGATATTCTGCCAAATCGAGCCTCTTGCACTTAGTGCTTTGTGAAATCTTCTAAATCCAATGAGCCACCTTGGTCACCTGAAGCACCAGCACTTCAAGTAGCAAAGGCTGCTCTCCACATCCTGCCTTCTGACACAGAGCAGGGCTTTTGGCAGACAGCTTCAGTTATAGGTAATAGTTCTGAACACTAAAGTCATAGTTACCACATTAGAAAGAGAACTCAATCAGAAATTAATTACATACCTATTGGAATTCCTCATTATGGACTCACAGAATGGTTTGGATTGGAAAGGACCTTAAAGATCATCCAGTTCTAATTCCCCTGCCATGGGTAGGGACACCTTCCACTAGACTTGGTTGTTCAAAGCCCCATCCAACCTGGCCTTGAAGAGTTCCAGGGATGGGGCAACCACAGCTTCTCTAAGCAACCTGTGCCAGAACCTCACCACCCTCACAGTAAAGAATTTCTTCCTAATATCCCATCTAAACCTGCCCTCTTTGTGCTTAAGGGCATTCACCCTTGTCCTGTCACTCCATGCCCTTGTGAGAATTCTTTCTCTGTCTCTGTTGAAGCCCCTTTGGATACCAGAAAGTGCTATAGAGCTTCCCCAAATCCTTCTCATCCAGTCTGAACAACCCCAACTCTCTCAGCCTGTCTTCACAAGACAGGTGCTCCGGCCCTGTGGTCGATTCAGTGACTCTCCTCTGGACTTGTTCCAGTTGTCTTTCCTGTCTCTTATTTAAGTTTTTCATATATGATTTTTGAAGATGCATTCAAAGATGTGTGTCCTTCTAAAAACACAGTGTGTAATTCATCAGTTTAAACCTGAATTGAGAAGACAGTGAGTGTCAGGATATGAACTCAACAATGCTGTAGGTGCACAGACTTTTGCCAGCTGCACCACAGGACTGGATGACTGGGTTGCTAGACATGAAACTGCACAGAGACCCCTTTTCCCAGCAGAGTAGAATGAGACCACCAAATCTGTTGGATTGTCTATGACAACCCTTTCATCTTGTCAAGGAAAGGAAGAACTTGCACGAGCTGCATTCAATGTTTAATTGAAGAAGGCAGAGCTCTGCAGGCCTATAACTGAATTGCATCTGCTTTGGCTGGCTCAGAAGTAGGTATTACTTTCTAGGATTTTTTTTTCATTTGAGAGCACTGGCTTTCTCTATTAACATTTGATCTCCAGTGCCATCACTTATCTCCCCAGTGGCATTCTGTTTCTTTAGAGCACTGCTGGAATTCAGACAGCTCCATGTTTTAGTCACCACCAAAGACCTATGTTATTGCCATTTCCTCCCCTACCTGAGAATGTTTTACTCCTGTCTCAAAGCAGCATCAGATCCAGCACTGTCATTAACTACTTGTGCACAAAACTTCATTGGTTCAGATTTTAAAAATTGTCAGAATCTTTCCATTTCCTCCTGCTGTTCAGGAGAGGATTTAGTATCTTAAAATACTTTCAATCATTCTGAGACCTAGAAATCCAATGCTTTTGGATAATTTAGCCACGCTGGTTTTACAAACTGGTGAGAAAGTAGAATATTGTCATTTATTCCCAGATATAGTTTGTGAATGTCTCTGTGATCAGAGGTCAGGAGAGGCTTGGCTATTTTATTAAGCCCAGTAAGCTAACTGGTCCAAAAAAGAGATAAAAGAAGTGCTAATTCTTTGGCTAGCTTCATGTTTCTTCACTACAGCATGATGATGACAGAAATGGATAGCCCTTATTAAAACATACTTTGAAGATCCTTTCATATTCTGGGAACACAATGCATGGAGCAGCTGCTGATTCTGCAGTTGAGTAGTGAAGTTTGTTCTAGCAGCAGAATTCACAATCTACAGTGCTTGTTCAAAACCAGGTTTTGGACTGTACATTGAGTTTGTGTAGGTTCCTTTGTATGAGAAGTCAGGCTAGTCATTGTGAGCCTTTTGGGTCAGAATGTTTAAATTGGTGAATATTTAAGCATCCAGACAAACCAACCACTTTCCAGAAGTGCTTAGTTCCTATTGCTGTCCAACATACATGGGACATCCCAGAACTCAAGACTTCATAAAATTAATTAGGTGTCCGAATGTTAGACTCAATCATTTCTGTCTCTGAGACAATATCTTGTAGATCAGCTCAAAATAAATTGCAGTATCTTTAATACTTTACATTCCAGAAAGCTAAGGCTTAGACATCTGATGTCCATCCAGTCCCAACTGGACAGGTACCATCAATTTTATGGAGGACCACATATTTTTAGTTGCCATTGTTTTCATTATTTGTTGTGTTGAATGTTTGAATGACTTGCATATTGAGATGTCAATAATTTAATCATCTACTGATTAATAATGCCTTGTAATGTATGTTTTGTATTTAAAGCCCAGTCTTGGAAACCCTTCATAGGGGATTTTCACTGACCTTTACCTTTCTAAAAGCATGTAGTGGAAGCTAGTCATTAGAGTTCTTTCTCTGGTCAGGAGAGAGAGAGTCATCACCATGGGCTGATCTAGAAGTCTGTAGGTTAGATGGATAGAGTTACAATCCAAAGATCTTTCCAGGGGAAAATTAATTCCATTATGGAATTAATTAATAGGAGGTGACTTAATTCAGTCCGTATGCCTTTTTAATAATTTGGTTAGGTGAGATGAACTCTGCTGTTTCTGTCAGTGGCATTCATTTCCATGGGATTGTCAAGATGATGACTGCTCCAGTTGCTCTGCTTTTTTGCAGAGTTGTGTCTGTACTGTTCTTTCTAACAGTTTTGCTGTGTATTTACATAATTGCCTGTTTCTTTTTCTGCAGCCAACATTTTGTACATGGCAAGCCAGGAAATGATGAAGGTGGTGGAGAGAGACAGTACAACCATAAAGCAAAATTTAAAGAAGGTAACTGTTTAATCCTCAGTTTTCAAAGGAAGCCCACATTCATGAGGAGATGTTACACCCAGATACATTTGTACAAAACCAGAATTTCAGCAGGCTTGATTCTGCTTTTTTGTGAGTGCATTCCGTTAACTTTGGAGAAGCCATTAAAGGGGTCACTTGTCCTTAAAATGTATTGATCCACACCCTTGCAGATGTAGCATTCGTCACTATCAGGTGCACCAACCCATGTGGTTTGTTTTCCTTGCTGGAGGAGAAGCAGTCTGTGTTCTGACTGGGCATGAGGTGTGGTTCCCAGTGGGGCCTGTAGTTACATGGGTTCTGATCACACAGGCAGGTGGCCAGCCAGGACATGAGGGACTGATGGACCAAATCCTCTGACTTTGCTGCTGGACAGGTCAAGAACATGTATCCTCTGGGCTGTAGGGTGTCAGTTACTATCATGGGATTCTGCAGGCTCAATCTTCCATGGCTTCAAAATGGAACAGAGAGGAGTCAGCAAAATTATGGCTCCACCGTTTCAGCCATTGGACTGTAGTGTAAGAGAAATTCCTGAGAGGCTGGAGCTACTGCTCTAGAGATTAATTAATTCATTTCAGGGTCCTTTCTCACACTGAACTTTCTTGTCTGTACAGATTTATTCTTGAAAGAGATTCTGTAAAGTGTTTATCTGGACCAGTCGCATTTTCCCAGTCACGGTTCAGGGGTTGGCACAGGCCAGGAACTGTTCTAATTGGAGTTCTGATGTGGTCACCCTGTAGTCACCATGTTTTGGAGGCTGAGATAGTTTAAAATGTGACCATGGTCAGACAATTCCAGATGGCTTATGAGCCAGAAAACTGTCACATTTAATAAACTTCTATTGAGATAACCTCTGTGTGAGTAGGTAATCAGTATAACATATTCTACTGTGTCCCCTTCCTTCTCTCCATTTTTTTGTATCATCCTTGTCTTTTTTGCTGGAAGAATGATTCTAGCACTGCACTGGAAGAGATTTTCCTCAGAGAATGGAGTTTTCTAGGACAGAGGTCCTAGATCTCTGTAAAATTACTCTGTGCCTTTTAAATAGAAATGGTATAAAGTTCATATTGTAAAACAGTCTTTCTTTTTGTGGCTGAAAATAGACTTATTTTTTATTTAGCCCATTTGCTTTCTCTGCACTTTGAAAGGCATGTTCATATTTTAAAGGAGTTGAAGTAGCACACGTTAACAGGGATCCCTGCACTGTACCTGGCATGTCCAGGCTTTCTCATTTTTGTTGCAGAGCACTCAAAGTTCTGCACTTTGTGGGGAATCTCAGTGAAGAGACCGAAGGGCTCATCCTGCAGACTGCAAATACTCCCATTGTCTTAAACAAAACATTCCATGGGTTGATCAAATTCCCAGTGAATTCAAGTAAAATGGTTGATTTTATTGACTGAATCACTCCGAGTGTCAGGGAGCTAGAGGCTCTGCCTGTTCCCTGAACCATGAGCCAAGGCTGACCCCACACAGGCAGTGCCCCCTCCAGGAGGATGCAGTCCTACAGCACCTGAGCAGGGCACGGGAGCAGGGTCTATTCACTGTCCCAGACAAGGCAAAGCAATGAAACATGTCCAGCATCCCTCCAGAAAATCCAGTCAGGAGCAAAAGGGGACGGGGGCAGAGACAGGAGTGGAGACAAGGCTGCAACGTGGGTCCAAAGTCTATCCAGGAGGGATTGCCAAAAGCATGGTGGAAGGGAGGCTGCAAGGTGGGAGCCATCCAGGTGTTAAGCTGTGTACAGTGTAGAGCTGATGTTAGTCTGGGACACGGGGCCAGAGCTGGAGTCTGAGACTGAGAGAGAGGCTGAGACTAAAGAGGGACAGAGCTGCAGACCCTGGAGCCCTGTGCAGGGAGTGTGGGCTGGAGGCCAGGCAAGGCTGGTGAGGGCTGTCAGTGCCCTAAAGGGTGGGACTGCAGGTCCCTGTGTTAGCCAGGGTACAAAGTGAAGAATGCTGGAGCAGAACTCCAGGTGATTGTAGAAATGTTAATCATAAACACACTTGAAGTGCTTGAAGTTAAGCAAAAATGCTTTGTTGGGTGGGACAGTGGTAGTGACAATCAGCTGCAGCTCCAGTGACTTCAGGTGGTCTATCAGATGCTTCACATTACAAAAATTCTGATTTCTTGTACTGAATGAAGGTCCATAGCCAACAGTAAGAGTTTGCAGGTGTCCTAGCCTGCTCCACGTGTGCTTTTGCTTACCCTGTTAATCTAAGCATGGCCTTGGCAGGCAGGAGCTGTTTTAAACCTGTGTTAACTTTCTTTTATTGATTCTTCTATGTCCTCATACATGTGTGGCAAACATACTCAAGAAAACAAAAAGCTGAAGCAAGCTCACAGGAGTTAGAAAACTGGAGAAAAAGCAGGTCTAAAAGTGAAGCTAAATACTTCTCTTTTTTCATCTTCTAGTAATTTCTGGGAATGTAAGAATTAAGGGAAAAATTTTCAGTTGGCATAATTTTAAATTTGAAGAGTATTGACAATAAAAATGGACTTAACTTATAAAGGTTGGAAGTTTATAAAAACAGGAACTACAGTCAAGTTGCTATAGAACTGGCAAGCTGTTACTTCAAAAAATTTATACTGTTTAGTAGTCACTGTGATCATATGGTAAAAGCCAATCTTAACACCTGACTTTGCCAGCTGCTGTGGAATAGAAAAGTTATTTCTGGATCTTATTTGCATTCTGTGATCTGAAAGAAGAGACAGAAAGTTATTCCAATCTTTCCATGTCCAGGTTTAACTATAATTAATACTAGCTAAGGACCAGGAGAAATTTTATCAGTAGACTGCAGATTCTTAGTCTAACAAAGTTAATTGCTTGGATTTATGTTGAAAGAATGGGAGCTGGAATATTGTTTTGATAATTAAGTGAGGTTTTTCACTTTTAAGTCAGGAGTTGTGCACATTAAATAGCAGTGAAACTGTGTGAGGAGTATGGAGACCTGTCTTCTAACAAAGTAATATATGATAGAGCCTTTGAAATATTGTGTAAAACTATTTGTCCAGATCAAGCAGTACATGGATGTACAGGAATTTGAGCTTCATATTGCAGTGACATGGGGGGTTGTGATAAACCAGAAAATCCAAACAAATAAGGTAAGGGATACTGATAAAAGATTTCCTCAGCTTTGGAGGTTAATTATTAGCTGATCATGTCTAAAGCAGCTGAGCTACCTATGTTTTTTCACTGTAATAACACCAACTCCCTTTCCTAACAGAAGCTGGAGGCAAAGATACTACTAAACTAGAGGAAGTTTATTGTAATTCCTGCACAAAAGGAAGTGGGTGTAATTCCACGTTCTTAAAAGATGGATCAGCACTAAGCATCATGGAGCTTTTACAAATAGAATAAAAACAATTTAAAAGGCTCAGGAAAATGGATGTATTGGGCATTCACTAGCATGCCTAGAATGGACATTGATATTTCCTTACAGAGATTCTCTACAGCACTTAGTTTTTTAAGTTTGCATCATGCCCTGTTCATTGCTCTCTTTTAAGACTTGGCCTTATTGACTCTTTTTCTAAGCATAGAAACCTGTTATAAAAAATATAACCTTATATAAATCAAGAAGATAATTGCATGTAAGGGTAAAACGAGGGTGCTTATAGAGGAAAGTCTCTTAAAATAATCTCCCCTCGGATTTTGTATTTATTGAGATATATATCTGGTTCATTCTTTTGCCATGTGTAATACACAATAGTCCTATTTCAAAATGTAGGATCTGCTCCAAAGCCCTTTTAAATCCATTGAAGAGCTTCCACAGGCTTCAGGATTTCTTGAATCACTGAGCTTTTGTATTGGTTCATAATTTTTTAAGATTATAAACCATCTCCTCCAGCTGCAAATCAGGATTCCTTTGGTTGGCATGTTAAACCAAAACCATTTATGTATTCCTTGAGTTTTTTGCCAGTGGTCTGGTGTAGCAGTTGCATTAATTGCATACAGAAAAAGACAGGAAACATCTGAAGTAGAGATACAAAAATGAAAAAAAAACCAACCTGTTGTCTGAGAAGAAAGGTTTTAACTGGAAATTTATCCACATATTAACCTATTTTCACTCAACCTGTGGAAGTTTGTGTTGCAGGTGGCTTACAACCACGCATGTGTAGATGGTTAAGTAGGGAAGAAATAAAGTTTTGAAAAATTTGAATTAATGAAGTCTATATTTACTACTTCATGTTTATTCCAGTGGTGTATTTAGAATTTAAAGCAGTGCAAGTTTATATCACATCAGTGATACCATAGGTACTGTGCTTTCTGAGAGTATCAGCTAAACAGACATGCAGAGATTTAGAATAAAGGCTGAAGAATGAAGTATTTCCTTTCCACAGAGAAGTGCTAAGCTTTTCCTTTGCAAAATTGTCCTTGCTAGAGAATTTTTTAAAAACTAAGCAACCAAGAACTATTTTGACCCCTGAAGCAGCTGTTTTTATGTTACCCAGTGTTTTTGTTTGAGTCTCTGTAGACATCCATGGGGGTTAGTAATTATTCCCAGTGACAAGAGCATGATCTGAAGATACGTGCTTAAAAGAATGCTACAAATACTTTGCCTGCCCACAGCCTGAGTGAGGTGCTTGCCTACATCTGTGAAAAACCTTCCAAATACTCTTTCTGAATAGGTGCAAAGTGTTCTCTCTAGCCAAGAACACCTCTTTTTTTGGCTGGTCTCACATCCTTTTTGGCCTGCGCTCCCTGGAGGTGCAGAGTTGAAGTCAGGGAAGTTGTACATGTGCTTAGGGATTTTGGTGCCTTTGTCATTTAACCACAAGAACAAGATTCTCTTAGAAGTGCCCAGAAAGCCTAATCAGGGATCAGCAGCTTCTCTCCTTGGTGGAAAAGGATCCCAGTGAGCATGTTAAAAAGTCAATGTACCATAATATACCTACCTGTGATGTTTCATTTACTCTGTAACTCAGTGCCTGTTACCATCATTTGTGCTGTGTGGTATTCTAGTAAAGAAGTGATGTCAAGAATTTCCAAAATTTTTAGGGTGGGTATAAGGTGTGTGCTGCACACAATGAGGAAAGACAGCGATATTTCCCCAACCTTCTGAAGAATATTTAAAAGTTACCACTGACCCCTTATATACCCCTTTATTTCTTACCTCCTATTGTGCACACCACTGGGGAACATTGCCTTTTACAGCCAGATGCTAATCCTGCTGTTGCCAGAGAAATTTGACTCGTTTACCTTACATAAAGTCCTACTGAATGTAGACAGTGTCAGGCTGATACTCAGAGGGAAAAACTGTTTGCAGTAAATACTGTTGGAAGAATCTGTCCCAGCAGTAGTATTGCTTAAATAGTGGTTTCAGGTCTGTTTGTTTTTATTTTGGTATTTATACAGACTTGACTTCTGAAATATTCATGTTCCTGACACATCTAAATATATACCCTCAAAATGCTTTTAAGTCTTTAAAAGTAACATAGATAATATAAATAAGTTAATCACCCTGATTTGTTGATAAATCCTGTGCATCCTTTTTAAAAGCACAGTTTTACTTTGCATTGAGTTTGGCCCATCATTATCTGTGAGAAAGTGGAAATACAAGTGATCTCTCTTGATCTCTTGGGTCTTTGTGCAGAGCAGCTAGTAGCGTTGATAATAAACTGCAGCAGAGTTAAAGAGAAGCCCTTTCCCCTTTGTCCATTTACCAAGCCTCAACACTGATAAAGGCATGAAAACTGTGTAGATCACCGTACTTGACACTGGGGAGAGCACTCACACACCTGGAATCACATGCAAAGTAGCCACTACATTAGGCTCTATCTAAGGGATTGCATCCTAATTTTTCTGATAGTAAAATGTTTCTCTGCCTCCTTTACAGACAGGGAAGCTGGTTGTGTTTTTATTATGCTGGTTTAACAACACTGGCCACCATTATGTTAATTAAACTCACCACAAGCACTTGAACTACCCATTACACCTTCGCTACAAGTCCTCCAGGTCGGTATTTAAAAAGAGTGTCGTGGACCCCAGGCTGTCAACTGCCTCTTCTCAAAACTGTCCTGCTGAAAATGTTTGGTTTCACACTGCCCTTGGAAAGCTGAGAAAACCCAGTTCTGGTAACAAGCTGAGAAGTAAGTTCTACCATCAAACTGGCTGATCTCAACCATAGCAGGATCATGAGGGAAAGAGATAGTATCTCAGAGAACCATATCCCAGAGCACTTAGGGCTTCCTAGGGCAATGCCAGCTCTTTGAATTCCCAGAAGCCAAAGTACAACTGAAGCAAATTAAAAAAAAAAGTATGTCCCAAACTAGTCTGTTCCTATGTCGTTTATCCTATTCTTTTGCCAGAATAAGGTGGAGACACTTTCATAATTCCAGGGAAGCTAAGTCATTTTCTATAAACCTTGGTTGAAATTAAAATTAATTCTGAGATAATGCCTTTTAAACTAGTTTTCATCCAAGAACAAATAAAACTGCTGGCTGGTTACTGTCAGAGAGAACCCAGAAAGAAGCTGCTGGGGCAGTCAGTGAATGCATGTGGGAGTAAGACTGATAAAATGTGAGTGTATCAGAGACAAGGATTTCAGCAAGGACACTGGTGCAGTCCTGCTATTGCATGTGTGCCACTCCTTTATACCCACAGAGATCAATCCTTCACTCTTGGCCATCAGCTGGAGTGGTGCCTGCCCATGTAATAATATCCTAAAGTTGTTATAGCATGTACCAAATTCCAGAGAGATAGAAAAAATTCAATTAATATATTTTAACTTTTTTGATTTGTTTTTCCTTGCTGGTCTATCACAGTTACAGAAGAGGCAGAAAAGAAATCTCTCTGTAATTTGTACTTCTGTGAGCTGTCATACATACTATAACAAGTGCCAGTGGAGTCAACTGCAGGAAATCTTTATTATTTTCTTAGAAACTCTTTAAAATGTAAACATCCTGTTGATACAAATCTCAGATTCTTTTGATGTTTACTTAGCAGCTGCCATTATTGTGCAGTGTCAGAGTACACATACCATACTACAGGGTACGAGGCTGACAGAGCCCTATTTGGACTTGTGTTTTATTTTACAGAAGCTAAGGCTGAAAATACTTCTGAGCCGTTTAATGGTAAATCATCATCTGAGAATACTGCTGTTATTTTAAAGCTATTTGAAGTTTGGAAATTGCATAACTATTTCAAATGCAGCGTTGAAATGACATGCAACTGCAGCATGGCAAAGACAGACCATGTCCCCTTCACTGTGCCCTCAACAGCAGATCTGAAGGAGGACATGTTTTAGTCACTCATAGCAAGCAGGATATTGCATCAGGAATCATAAAGTCTTTGTCATGTCCAGTGGTAACTCCCATTTCCAGGAATACCTGGAAGTCTCACCATTCAATATTGCAAAAGAATAAAAGATAATCCTCTCACCCTCATGGCAGAAAAGTTTAAAAAAATGCAAATACTGGAAAGTTTAAGCCCACAGCAAAACCAGAAAGAACTTCCTATTTATTATTTTGAAAATCTGTTTATTTTTAGGACAGTCTAATTATTTGGGGGGGCTGACTCATCATTTCTGAATGCTTAGATTGGCAGCAGTGGTTGTGCTGACTCAGGATGTCTCTACAGCCATCCACCATGCACAGGAAAATATGCACTTTACAGATCCGTGCAGGCCATACAGTGCATGCCAGCGTTCCCTACATTAATGAAGATCCCATGTGCCTCTGGTTACACATGGTTTGTTAATTATTCCTCCCTGCCTGCTGCAATAGCAAAGCTCCTAATGTTAAAATTAAAATGGGAAGATGGATTCTGGAAACTTTTCTTTAAATATATCTAAAATTATGCTGTTTAAATGTATTAGGAAAGAGGGTGACATTTTAAAGTCTGTATATTTCATGTCTGTGTGTGACAGAGGCAAAGAGCTCTGTCACATTTTGTCATTCAAAAGGAGATCCTCAATTTCACAAATGGCAATCAAGTAGCTGTCAAGTTTCCTAAGCCCTGTACTAATATTTGGATCACTGAAAATTTACACCTTGATTGCAGTCTTGCTGTTTCTCATAATCCAGTAATAAGGAAGCATTTTGAAAACAATTCTGCACTTAAAAAAAATTCCATTAAAGTTTTGGATGGCATGGGCACATGGACAGAATGCACACACCAGCACCTGCACATGAAATAAAAAGGCAAAATAATTGCAGCATCAAATCAAGTTCCCCAAATCTTCTGTTTGAAAACTGTTGTTAGTTGGTTGTAATAGACCCAAACCTTACTTAGTTGCATATCTGACAGAAGTGTCTGTCCTACCTTAACTGGTTTTATTTCAATCCAAAGGATTCTACAATGTCTACAAATAAAGCTCAGGGAAAATGCGTTGTTTTCTCATGGTAGCAATTCCTAGCTTGGAGAAGGAAGCCTCTCATTCCAGTGCACAGGAGACACGTGCTGAGCTAGTGAAGAGGGAACTAGTGAGGGAGCAGTAAACAGAGAGGAGGAGGAGATAGGAAGAACCAAAAGCTCTGTTTGTTTGGCCAAAGCAAGGCTTCTGGTGCTATATGAGATGGTGGATTGGAGCTACCCAAGCAAGGCCATCTTTCCTGAATGTGTGATGGAAATTGGGATGCCTGGTACACATGTAAACACCACAATACCTGTACATAGATGTTTTTATGCTGAACCAAACCCAGCCCGGCTGACAGGCACAACTGATACTCTGAGAGATGCTTGAGGAACAGCACTGGGAGTAGAGGCTCTAGAAAAAACAACTAGGGTTATTACTTTGGCCAACCATTATCTGGTCCCATGGACTAAATGTCCACTGATGACTGGAACTTTTTAAGTGTGATCCTGAAGAGCATCTTTGCTTTAGTTTCAATTGGAAGGACTCCATGTGGTCCAAAGTGTGGTAACCAAAGTATGGTAAATATGGACAAACTGGACATTTGCTCCAAAAACACACCATAGATTTTCAAACTAAATCATTAATTTCTGTGCTGGATGCCTCCAGTGTGACACCAGCAGGAAGGTGTCCCATGTTCCTCCGGCCTGAAGCTGACAGTGCTGCTTCTTTAAATTACACCATGACCTTAAGGAACAGAGGCCTAAAGCAGCAAACCTAGAGGTGTTGACACTGTTGGCAGTACTTGTAGGTGCTACATGTGAAATACCTGGGGTTTGGTTTACCTCCTCAAAGCCCAGCAGACTGTATACACAAGTTCTGCTAAAACCAGTTGCATTACCAAACATTTCACGGTTGGGGAGCACTGACCTCAATTCAGACACCTTTTGTGTAGGCATTCAGCACTGATCTTTCATTAAAACATCCCTTTTCCTTTTTCTTCTTTCATTAACCAAAAGAGCTGTGTAGTGAAAGAGACAGCAGGATGCAGAACCCCTACCTCATCTGTGCCAGAAGGGGTAAAATGACTATGGAAATAGAAGTGAATAAGTTCATGGTAAAGGCACATAAACTTTAAAGAGAATGGGCCCTTGGTGAAGTCAATATTTTTCATGGATACAGTTTATTCTCATTTTTCTGAATATCTCACTTAAGACCTTGAAATGTATATTACAGACAGATAAACAGTGTTTCAGAACACCTGCAAGTGCAGTCCAGGAGTGCTGTCCTTTGAGTATAGTCAATGCTGTGTAATGCTGCACACACTGGAAAAGCAGCTCGAGGTGTTTCACTCTACACTACATTCTTTCAAATTAATAAATGTAGTTTGATATTAATTTTTGTGCTCCCCATCTGCAAAATGAAGATAAAAATTGCCACTAAGGTGTTGCAAAACTAAATTAATAAATATGAGCATGTGAATCCTGTAGTAATGCATGCCAGAGGAATGCAGAGCATAAAGAAAATAAATCCTGTCTGTAAACCATGAAATATGTAGTAAATAAATCCTCAGACTGCACACAGAATTTAAAATGAAAAATACTATCAAATAGCAGCTCATCAGCTGAATGTCATTCTGTCAGTGGATTGAGTGAGTCAAGGATCCTTTGGATCATGCAGTGAAAGATTAAACTGTAATGCAAATATACCAGGGGCAAGTTAAGAATGCACATAAATCTTCTATTTAGGCATTTTCAAATCTGTGAGTTCTCCAGTTTACTATCCTACCTGGAGAACAGCCCATTTCACAGTCCGTGCAGACTAAGCCAAGTATTTTATCCACTTTTGTAAGTGTAAATGGCTTTTCTTCTTTTTCTAAATGACCATGTGATGAGTCTCTGTGACTTGCCTTTCAAAAAATCTGACCATTTCAAGGACTACTCCATTAAACTGCAGCTGCTCCATTGTTGGCTTTTTCCCCTCCGTTTCATAATCTTTATTTCTATATCTGTTGGTAGTGGAGCCCAGGGTTAAACATAATTTGGTCAGATGTTTTGCTTTCAAAAGGCCTGAATGCATCTGGACATTTTACATTGGCTTTTCTGAAGAACTTTTGCTAGTGTGACTTCTTGTGATTGATGAGTTGAAGGCAAGATCAAAAGAAATTTTCTGCTAAAGCAAACAATACACCTTGTTTTCAGCAAGTAGTGAGTGACAAAGGAAACCAATAATGTTTGTTAACATGGGATGGTTTATGTTCTATGTTTTGCACATAAATAGAAGTATAACTGGGGTTGGTGTCTGTGCAACTGAGATACTGTATTTTGGATACAGCCAATAGTCAATAATGTACAAGATTTGGGCAAACTTCAGCAAGAGAAAAGTGAGTTAGACAAAACCTTGTAGTAGTTTGTGAAATGCGGTCTGGGCTCCTAGCCCATCTCTACCCCATTGGGTGCATTTATTTATATTCCACATGGCTACAAAAATGATGGAATTGAGGATATTCGTGATGAAAAGAAAACTTCTTGTCCCCTAATTTATGTTAGCATTGCTCAATTATTCACTGAAGTACAGAAATGAAATATGAAACAAATGCGAATAATGGAATTGGGCTAAGCTCTGTGTGATGTGTTGAGCAATCAGCATCCTTCTGGTACCTGCATTCAAACATCATAGCATGAAGAGTGCTCCTCATTAATCTTGTTCTTGTACAGTCTGAAATCCATGGGTTTTTACTGTCTCCCAGAAAACTACTTTCCTCTCATATACTTTATAGAAATTGAAAAGCATAGGTATAGCATGCAAAGCCAAGGTGAAAATGGGGAGAAATGATGACTTGGGGAAACGTGGCATTCACTGTTTCTAACAGAGAGAAAAGACACTTCCCTGAATATGGTATTTTCCTGGAATTTATGACTTTCCTGCTTAGGTGGACTCTAGGGCAGGTAGCACCTGCTTCATGTATGTCATCGGCCAAGGTTATTTGGGCAAGATCAAAACAAAATGGACTTCTGCATTTCCATGTTACAACCCAGAAGAAAGTTGTCCATTGGTCTCTAGGAGGTGCCTGCACTCCACACAGGCAGCACTTCACAAGGATAAGAGAGAGAGTTAGGACAGTTCAGCCTGGAGAAGAGAAGGCTCCAGGGAGACTTTAGAGCACCTTCCAGTACCTAAAGGGGGCCTGTAAGAAAAACAGGACAAAATTTTTAGCAAGGCTGTAGTGGTGCGTGAGCTGTGCTCACAAGTTTTAGGTTTATATAGTTAATGTTATTTAAGTTGGGAAAATGGTTTGTTCCAGACCCCCCCTGTTTATGGCTGCATTTGCAGTTGGTTTATCCCTTCCCGAAGGTGCTGTTCCCCTGGAAACCTTCCTGTCCATCCAAGTTTGTCCCTTCCCCCGGAGCCTGCCAGTCATTCAGGAAAGCCTCTCCCCCTTCTGGAAATCTCGGGGAGACTCGGCTTCTGATTGGAACAGGTTCTGGAAATCCCCTACCCCCCCCTCCAGGGATTGGCCCTTTGTGTGTCAATCTACCCCCCAACTCCTCCCTTTGTATCCCCCTATTGGTGGAAAGTTTTTGTACACGCCCCTTGGCACCTGTCCTTTTAAGCAGCCGGACGATCGGCTCGCTCTCTCTCGCTCACCATCCTGAGGTGATGTCCAGGTAATAAAACCTCTCCTGTTATACCTCAGAAGAGAGCCTCCTTTTCCTCCTTCGCCATAGCTGCAATTTACATCCAGTGCTTGCTTGCCAAGAACCCACCGGGTGGGTTTCTGCAGATCTGTCCAGCGGGCCCTACCGACAGCTGCGCACGCTTCTGGCCAGGGGCCGGGCAAGGCTGGGGTTCACTGATCAGTGACCCACGGAGCGTGACCGCACAAGGCCTCTTGGAATAGGACAAGGGGCAGTAGTTTTAAACTGAAAGAGGATCAGTTCAAACTAACTATGAGGAGGAAGAGTTTTTACAATGAGGGTGGTGAAACTGGCACAGGCTGCTCAGAGAGGTGGTGGATGCCCCATCCCTGAAAACATTTAAGGTCAGATTGGATGGGGGTTTGAGCAACCTGATAGAGGTGAAGATGTATCTGGTCATTGCTTTTTTTAAATAGCTGGAAAGCTAACACAGACAACTGTTAACAGCTGGGGAAAACACAGTGGCTGGGTGCTTGGGGGTGGACTCTATGGACAACTCAATGTTTTGAACCATAATAAGAAATTTACTAAGTCAGCCAGGCTTTCATCAGCAGATTTCTGTTTTCAGAGTTAAGCCTGTTACTGTGTTCCACAGTTTTGCAGATGAGGAAACTGGGTTGCAGAGCATTTAATTGTCTTCATCATACCTGCAGATCTGGAAACAACCAAGAAGTACCAGTCTGCTATTCCTCACAGTATATATCAGGATTTGATGCATTACTTATTTCCAAACAATTGTATTGGTTGCTCCATCAGTAACTTTCCACACTAATTATTTGATATGCTTTTCTTTCTAGCTGATTTTTTACTATGGAACTGGGGACAGCTGGTGTCCACAGCACTACTACGATGAGATCAAAATGGATTTTCCAGACGGGGACATTCGGCTCTGTGAGAAGGGGCTCCGCCACGCCTTTGTGCTTGATGCCAGCAAGGAGATGGCTGCCATGATCACAGACTGGCTACAGGACGATCTGACCAAATTATAAACTCTAATTCAGTGATGAACAAGAAAACGATGTAATTATTTTGTGAACATGTAATTTTTTTTGTGAGAGAGTCTGTCTTTTTTTTTTCTGTTTACTATAGATTATGGCTTGTTTTCTATTGAGATATTGGAGAAAGTTAAAGAGAGACTGGCTGGTCCAAAGTATAGCTTTATTGACTCAGTGCTTACGTAGTTTCATTCTGAGTCTTCAGGACTCTGGAAGACTTGGCAAAGGGAGGAATATTTATTGTCTGCTAGTGCTCTAGACAATGCTGATACATCTGTATCTGAGCTACTACCACCCCACTCTCTGCTGGAGAAGTGTGGGGATGTGGGTCCTGGCAGTGGATCCTGTGAAAGGCCTGGCCCTCTCCTCGTGTCTCACCCATCCCTGCAAGCCAGGTACATGGCAGCCCATGTCCCAAGGCCCTGGACAACCCTGATGTCGTCTCCTCTGGGTCAGAGGGGGTTTGTGGTCAGGCTGAGCTCGGGATGAGTTCAGGGGAGATGTGTAGATCAGGTGTGCAGTTTCTCCAAGCCTCACCATAGTTTTGGGGCACTGCCAGGACTCCACAGGGTATTAGAAATACTGTAAGGTATCTGTGGCTGCTCAGCAAGAGGATACAGAAGGATGTCTTGCCTGGAACATGGCCAAGTGTTTCATTTTTCAATTGACTGTAGAGAAGGGAAAGTAAACTGGTCAAAAATGCCAGTATTTAAGTTAAAATGGATTGGAGAATCCATGTATAACAACTTCTAGGTGGCCTAGCTCTCCTAATGAAGTCCATGAGAACAGTGCTGGCTCAGCAACTTTAAAGAATTAAACCACTTTTGATGCATGTCTAAATTTCAGTTCTTTGCTCTAAGGACTGAAGTATGAAATTTTCTGCCAAGCCACAAATTAGGTAAGTTCACCATCAGAAAACATCTGTTACTGGGCCACGGCTGCACCCATGACATGGCATGAACATTACTGTTGAGAACCAGACCCCTGCATGGTGCTGACAAGTTCCCTGTTCCTCACATTTGGTGAACTCCTTTCCTTTACAGATGGGAAAAAAAATAGAAAAAAAGCATCCTACCAGTTGTGATAACAAAAGAAGTTACAGGGAATAGCTAGAAATTAAAATACTGCAAGCAAGGGGAACAGAGCCAAGTGTAATCAGGAAAAGCTTTCTAGCCATGAACCTGTGAAATAGTCTCCCTGTGGAGTTCATAAAGACATTTATAAATAAGCAAAACACTACAGAGTATAGTCAGGGGAGGTCCTGCCCTTGCAAACAGATGAATTTAGATGATGCATTGAGTATCTAACTTACATGATTTATTACCAGTTTTGATATGTGTGAGAATGGTATTGGAGAATGTTCTCTGTGATGCAGAAAGATCAATTAATTGCTTAGTTTTCTTACATGGTTATACACACCCCATCCACTGCTCTCTAAACCTCCCTTGAACCTTCCACCAATATTTAGAACAACTTGTAATAGAGTTCAGTTCCTGGATATTTTGGACTAGTTTTCAAACCTGCAGACTGACACTGGATTTAAGTGGCTTCTCTGTATCAGAAACTGGTTTAGCTTTTGAGACTAACCGGTGGATTTTCCAATTACACTGCCACGTAATGAAATGGTACTGATGAGTGGAGCAGGAATGTTGGGAACACAGTTCCAGCAGACACATTCAAAGTGAGGGGACTATGCCCATGCAACTGTTTCTGTTCATTGGAGAGTCACAGGACTTTCCATCTTTCTACGGGTCCATATTCAGTCATGATCAAAACAATCCTTGTGCTCACTGTAGAAATCCATAGTTGTGTGTGTCTGTGTGGTAGCCCCCAGGTGTTGGCATCATCCCAGTTGGGTGGCCTTGTGGCAGATGCTCCCTCCTCTGTTGGCTGAGGTGCTCCCTGGGGCAGAGCTGGGGAGGACGTGCACAGACATGGAGATGTATTAATGTACACATATGTACACCTGTTTGTATGTCAGCAGCATAAAAACTACAGTTCACTTGGTTGTTTTGGTTTGCACATTGCTGTGGTTGAACAAAGTGTTTGTTCTTCAAAGTATGTGGAGTCAGGGAATTGACAAAGACTCAGTTTGGGGGAGTTCAGCTGTTTTAGTGGATCTCCTGAGACCAGACAGAATCTTGCATTAACCAAAGATGAAAAGCAACTACTACAGCCTGGAAACTGAAGCGCCTACGAGAAGCAGTTGTTTACAGTGCATTATGTGTACACTTTGTATGAGGAATTAATTTAGCAATACTTGTACTTGACTTGTGTATGCCTTTTATACAAAAGTTAATCCATTGTACTAAATCCTAACTGCATTAAGACCTAAACTGAGATTAGGTCTGGTCAGTGATGACCAGATCAACTGCAGAAGAATGCCTTACAATTTTCTTAAAAGAATTTTCTCTAGTATTATCAAAACCATACTGATTCAATTGCTACCTTCCTCCTAGAAGCTGTTACTGTAAGGCTAAGATTTGAAAATTTGCTCCTCTGTTCATTGCTAGAACACACGGGCCTAGTTTCCACAGCTGTATTTCCTAAGAGGAGCAGATCCCACACAGTGAGAATCCAGCTCCTCGGAAGCCTGGGTGTTCACTGTCACCCCGGCAAAGAGTGTTAAATGTGCTCGTGGTCCAAATGTGCCAATTTACCATGAAAACACAGTGTGGTTTTGCCTATTTTAGACTATTCAAGAATTCTTGGAAAACCTATCACAAATATATTGACTGTAAGCTGTAGCACCTACTCACTGTCATTCACATCTGTGCTTGATTCTCACCACACGAGTAACCCTGCTAGTGCAGTGACTTTGATTCATGTGCAAATGTTTTGCTAGATCGATACCTTTTAATAAAAGTACACAACTCCAATAACAAAAATAAAGAAATTTATGGTAAAATGTAACTTGATTCTTTGTTTTGGTAACTTGTTTAGTCCTAGTTCAGCTCCTTTATTACTTCATGCATACAAAATCTACAAAAATACTTGCCAAACCCCGAATTTCACATGCGATGCAAACATCTGCCAAGTGCACAGAAAATCCGTGGGTGGTAGGCACCTGACTCGCTTAAGCATTTTTATCCAGTGTCCCTCCAAAATAATCAATCAGTTTCCCCTTGCTGCCTTCAGCTCCGTGTTTGCTGCTCTGAATGAGCTATAGAGTGTGTGGATCAGTGAGGTTCGTCCCTTCAGGAAGCTGGATGAGTGCTTGCCCAGTGTTTATGGTGAAGAATTTGGAGTTGGACTCCAAACTAAACACCAGATTCTTGACTCAGGGAGACAGATTGCATTCATAAGCCACAGCAGATAATCCCTTCTCTGCAGCTGAGGTCATTTATGTATTTATTTTACAGAAAATGGGTTTATATGTGCATCCACCCCCCATCCCTTTCTTTGGTCTAGCTAATTGCCAGCAAAGACTTTAAACAAGATGTTCAATGTTATCATTTTAAAGTCACTCAAACTATTACTGGGTTTGGATAAACTCACTAGACCCAAGAGACTTGTTTTACTCTGTGTCACAGGTCATGCTCAGACTCCCAACTACAATAAGTTTCTGATGCTCTTCACTTGCAGGCAAATGTGCTCTTTCCTGGCACATTTACAAAATAAGAATCCAGAGAGCATTTGTGAGTGACCAGGAACTATTAAAACAGCATATATTTCTGGAACAGCTGATGGGGGTTGAGCACAAGCAGCAGATCCAGCAGTAACAGCACAGGCAGCTGCCAGGAGCGATCGCTGCTCTCAGTAGCATCACGCAGAAGTTATGGAACAAGCTAACATTCGTGCTCAGATGGGACAGGCAGGGAGGGATTTAATTAAAAACTTTCAGAGTGCTTGAGCTGATAGTCAGCAGCCTCAGTTTTGCCTGTTGCAGGAATGTGCTTGCAGAATAGCTGTGTTGCAGAAAGTAGTTTGCAGCAGCTAATAAAATACAGGGTGTTTTTTTAAACATCTGACTGACTGTACCTGACTGCAGGGTTTGCCAGTCAGACACTCAAAGATCCTGTTTTTCCATCCTGTTTGAAACCATTCACACTGAAGGAGGAAATGGGGAGGGCCTCCTGCTCTCCCCCTTTGTGAACATCTTCAACAAAGCCCCCAGACTCTGAAATACTGCACTTCATACATTGAGAGGAATCCATGAGATAAGTTAGAATTAGGAAAAACAGGCTTTCCCAATGCCAAAACTCATCTACTCCTCTTCCTAATGGGCACCCTTAAAATTTGGTAAGTATTCAGCTGTTCCAATCTAACTTGTAGGACACAGGAATACCACTTACAGAACATAAATGTTTTGAAGTGCTAACATGCTTTTATTGTGGAGGGGGTACTGCAACTCATCAGTGCTTATAGGAAAGAACTTGTATTTTCACCCACAAAATAAACCCATGGGATTTTAAGCATCCAGAGTGGTCCAGCCCCATTCAGATCATGTCCTGTTTTACCAATGCTTTGCATTTTCTTGAGTTGTATTCACCTTGGACATCTCCTCTGTCTTTGCTGTGCCTTTGATTTCTCTTGAGTTATAAACTGACGTTTATGTTGTCAGTCATGTGAGCAGTCTGCAATGCTGTGGAGTAAAAACCCATGTCCATTGAACACAAACCCCACCACTCCCACTGTCTTTGCTGAAGGTGTGATGCCTGTGAATCACCATTTGCTCTCACCCTTCAATGTTCTGTTGACAACAGCTTGTTAGGGCAGCACATTCCTGTAAAACTGCTCACAGAGTGGGCCAGGGGGCAAGGGGCAAAATGCCATCCTGCCTCCCTCCCCAGAGAACGTTTACCAAAAGGTCCCCTCAGC
This sequence comes from Acrocephalus scirpaceus scirpaceus, assembly GCA_910950805.1. Lineage (NCBI taxonomy): Eukaryota > Metazoa > Chordata > Aves > Passeriformes > Sylviidae > Acrocephalus > Acrocephalus scirpaceus. The sequence continues at coordinate 105,850,020 of OU383775.1, read as the reverse complement.
CAGTGTCACCAAAAAATGGGCATGAGGGGATGCAGAATTCTGACCAAAGGGTGGTCTGTTGGTCTGTTGCTCAATGTGCACTGGGAATAGAAATGACCATGCCTCACTCCAGTTCAGTTCTCCACATTTCTGGGTCTGGAAAGCTGAGTTTGCTTTGTTATGTCTGAAACACATACCTGATACCTTGAGGACTTCTTCCATGCCTCCAAATGTGCCTTAGTCCACATCTGCATGTTCCCAGTACTGTGTGCCTAGGGATGTAGGGGAGAGTCATAATCCTTATTACCTTCACTCTATGTCTTGGCACTTGGCTTATGTCCATTGCAGGAGCACCTGCTAAAGCACCTCACTCTCAGTCCAGTCCTTGAACTTCCAGGGATGGGGCATCCACAGCTTCTCTGGGCAATCTATTCCAGTGCCTCACCATCCTGACACGAAAGAATTTCCTCCTAATATCCAATCTAGATCTCTCCTCTTTTAGCTTAAAACCACTCCCCCTTGTCCTATCACTATATGCCTGCATAAAAAGTTGTTCTTCCTCTTTTTTATAAGCCCTTCTTTAAGCACTGAAGTCCACAATGAGGTCTCCATGGAGCCTTCTCTTGTCCAGATGGAGTCAATGGAGGCAATCCTGTTTGGCTGGCTGGAGCTGGCTAGCTACTCACCACAGCAGGTGAGCACTATTCAGAAACACAAGGAAGAAAAAGGATGTACATTTTGATGATAAATCCATCACAAACACTCACTGTTCTGTGATTTTATTTATTAGAAAATACCTGTGGCTGCCCTGGAAGGTAGTTTAAAATGAAGGGGTATTTCATTTTTGGTTTAACACCTTAGGTAGCCCAGGGAATAAAGGTGGTTTACAAAGGCTGCTCTTGATGTCTGGTTTTAGGACACAGGCACAAGTCATCAAAAGAAAATCTTGCAGAGGTCTATTTATCAATAAAATATTTAATAAACTTATCTGTACAAAATATTAAAAAGATTATTGAAGAGTATACAAGAATATTTATTTAACAAATATATACTGCTATATAATATATTCAAGAAAATATAGATTGCTGTTTACAGTTCATTTACAATCCCATATGTACAATCTATTTAAACTTTAGACACGTACAAACAATGCATTTACACCATCACGTACAGAGCTATCTTCTTTAGAGATATTTCACACACCCAGACCTGAAAAAGCTGAACAAATACATGGATAATTCAGAGGCACACATAGGGATATGAGTATTGCTTCAAAAATCGTAGCTACTAGAAATACAGCTATTGGAAACTTTTTCATTTTTTAATGTTTTCCTTTCTAATCAAAGAAAAGAACATATAAATAAAACCACAACTGACCAGCAGAGAGGCTCGTTTTGTCAAAGGAACTCCAGAAAATGTTGACTTGACTCCAGAAACAGAGCACACATTTGATGGATACAAAGGGACTGAGCAAACTGGATCAACATTGCTCCCTGCTTCATCTGAGACAGGGCACACCAGGAGCAGAGCAGGTCTGTGCTACACAGACAAGTGTCCATTTCCTTTGCATCTCCACCAGCTTTTCCAGTGGGAGCTGCAGAGAAAGAGCTGGTGACTCCAGGTGGGCACAGCCCCTGACCACTGCTCAGGCTGTGAGAGCTCCATTTGCAAAGGCACTGCACAAACGCTGAAGCATGTTGGAGCTCTGGACCTTCAGCACCTCAGGAACTCTGACCTTTCTTTCAAAGGTTAATCACTCACAGCAGGTGGGATGAATGTAAGCAGGATGATCACCCCACTCCCGGGGCAAGGAGAGGATGAGCTGCTACAAAATGCCCCATCCCAGCTGATCACCTCCTACATACCCACTTAACTCTGGCACCTTCAAGGACAGAAGCCGGGCCCCTCCCTATGTGACCGTCCCTTTTCCTGGCCTGTGGATGCTGTTTCACACTGCTGCTGCTGGCTGAGCTCCTGTGAGCCCCTTGGTGCTCAGCAGTTCCTGGCACACAGCTCCCTGGGGTGACCAGCCTGGGAGCAAAGCAGCCCTAAACTTTGCCTCCTGTTCACTCCTTACTTTTCTCCTCCCCTCTCTTCACCAAGGCAGGGTGGAGGAAATGAATGAAACACCACAGGGAGTGCTACCATCTCTCCAAAAACTGGGATCAAGGCAAATGCCACAGCTCCCAGGGAGGCCAGGCTGGGCCCAGCCTCTGGGTCTCATTCCTCTGATGATGGGGACCAGAGTGGCACCAGCACAGGTTGACATTGTGGCACAGAGAGGGGGAGGGGAGACCCAAACACGCCCACCTTCCATCAGAAAGGGACCTGAGTGTGACTCATTGTGAGCAGATCCCCTCCTCCCACTGGCATCAACCCTGCCAGACCTGTCCCGTCTCTGTCCCCTGTCCAAAGGCACAGACTGCACCACATCTTCCTGCTGCTGAGTTTCAGCCTTCCCTTCCTCACCCTCCTTCCCCCACCAAACAAGTCTCCACACTCCCTGTCCTGAAAACCCAAAGCAAGAGCACAAGTATCAAAGCAGAAAAATGAGCTCACAAAACATACGACTGAACTATTAAGTGGTGATGACAGAAATATGGAGAGCAAAACCTGCTGAAAAACCATTTTTGGTTTTGGAAAATGTGTGGAGTTCTGGTTTCATCCATGGAATGGATGGGAATGGATCAGGCTTTGGTTTAAGATTTTTCAATACCAGTTCCATGCAAACGCTCTGCTGCCCAGGCTTCCTACCCTAGTCCATCCACTGAGCAAAACATGGTGCATCCATCAGCCTGCCAGTGCTCCTTCCCACCACCACCTATATCAGACTCCTCTCCAACATGGAAAATTCAGGGGTTGTTTGAGTACTGCAGCCAGTAAAAGAGAAAAGCAGACGGGACTATTTGTGTCTTGAGGTGCAAAGATGCAAAACATCCTTTAAGATATAGGGTGGGCTCCTTGGTCAGTGGGTTACACCAGCATGAATTCCAAATTTTTGTCATTTTCTGAAGGCCCAGATCATTGGCTGATAGGACGTAAGTGATTTGCAGAGACATCTTTGCACCTCTATGTACCTCACAACACACTGTTCTAGGAACAAAGAGCTTAGAAGGACTGAATGCAGCTGGTTTTACCTCGGAAGACATAAACTAGCTTATGACAAAATTGAAGGTGTCACACACACCAGCCTGGTGGAACACCTCGCTCTTTTACCAGCCATTAATTCAAAGCTAGAAAAACAGAAAAACTCTCCCCTCACAAAAAGTCACAGGCTCCCAACCATCAGAACACCCCACCCACAGAACAGGTACTCCCAACTCCCTTCCTCATTGTGTTTTCATGAGGGACGCACTCCCACAGTGGGGACACGGCTACACTCTGCTCCTGCCACCCTGCATCTCCATTCTGACCCCACATGGATCCCTGATGCCAAGAGAGCTGCTCTGAGGCCAGTGGGACACACATGATCTGATGGTCATGAGGACTTAAGAGTGACACTGCTCTCAAAGACCTTGCTTTTTCCCACACAGGTTTTCGCATCCGCTCACCTACCCAGAGCATGATGTGAAGAGAGAAAAACCCACCCCACAACTCCAGCTGCACCCAGAACAGGGGACACAGCAAGTGATTTGGAACTGCCCAGCCAAGGTCCATGAGATAGCCCTTTGTTCTGATCATCTGCCAGACACAGTGGCACACAGCCTCATTTCAGGTGTCAGCCTCTGCAATACCCAGGCTCTTGTTGCCATTGCTTCACAGAGGGGTTTTTTTCTCCCTGGCACATGGCCCTGCTGCCCCAGCTCAGACAATAGAGAAGGCACTTGCATTTCAGAACTCACTCCATGCTCAGCAGGAAACCATGACACTTTGCACCAGTTTTAGCCCAACACAAGTATGAGCAGGGCTGGTACTCATGATGTATCTGCCACGTTAGCATGGCTCCTGTGGGTTTTGATATAACTACAAACACTGCAATTGAGATAATCACCACAAGCAGAAGCTCACGGCAGAACTCCTGTTAAGGCTGGAGAGCAAAGCCATGGCATCCCCTCAGCACTCAAGGTGCTCTGTTCCATTTGCCCAGATGCAGCCCTTGGGAACCACATTTCCAGGGGATCCTAAGTGATGCCCCAGCCTCCCTTGTCTCTTCCCTGCCAACAGCAGGGTGTGTGTGTGTGTCTGCTGTTCCGTGGGGGCCAGCACAGGTGAGTGTCCCTAAATACCACTTTCATGCACATGGGGTAAGGGCTTAAAACTGTAAAAGGAGCTGGCTGTTTTGCAAGAGGAGTGTGAAGATAAATCACAGCAGCGCTACCCAGTGAGAGCCGTGCAGCCAAGGACTGGGTGAAAACCCCCGGGGTGCAAACACACACAGGAGCTGCTGGCACTCAAACCTGAGTAGAAGGCTCAAGGCCTGTGGTTTGCTTTTAATCAGAACTGGTGCCTTTGCAGCCTTTTCCTCATGGGTAGCCAACCATGAGCCAACAGGCAAAGAGAATCTGCCAGTGCTGATCAGAAGTGAGGCCACTGGGATCAGTGTGCCACGATGAAGCTACATCAATGCAGCTGTGCTAGGATGAAGCTACATGCCCTTTTCTACATGAATCCTTCTCTCTGCCAGAGGACACTGATTTCCTATCACTGGATTTTAAGTATAATGTAAAAACAAAAAAAAAAAAGGGGGGAGGCACATGGTTAGACAAGCCCCCTATTTTAAAAGAATTAAAAGGCAATTATTATTTTTTTTAATAAAATCTGTGATTCTTGGGAAGTATTTCTAGGCCAGAAGCACCCCTAGTGACCAGGGTTAAACAGGGCATAAAGGCATTTTGCTTCTGACTGTTCCTGAAGGCAGTGGCTTGAGCACAAGCTCAAAGAACCCCCAGACAAGGCACACACAACAGTTGGTCCCTGTCCCAACCAGGCAGGCTTCCCCAAATCCCAGCCCCAGTGCTTCTAAGTCAAATGAGATCACTCTGCAAATTTCCCTACTCCTGTGCAATTATATTCCCATGTCAGAGAGGAGGGAGCCAGTTAAGCATGGATACATAGTCCTTTTCAAATGCTTAATATTTCTAGTTTCACTGTAATTATAGCCTGCAGATGAAAATGGTGCTCAAGGTCAAACAAATCCTCCAGGAGAATATGCACTGCATGGAAACTGTTTGGGTTTTTTTTAACTGGAAAGGTTGTATAAATACTGCAGATTGAGAACCTATAATTATCCATTAAAATCATTCTGAGACTGCTGAATTAATATTTGTCCATGTTCAACCTCTAGTCTCATATTTATAAAGTTGACATGTGCCTAAAATTCAGCTCAGGCAAGAGGCAACTGATCAGAAATACATTTTTTCTGCATCTTTCCTTTAGCATTAGAGGGTGATGTTCTGCAAGGGAGCAGCTCCAGGGGGCTGGCCTGGGCTACCATCATCCTGCAGCCAGTGCCCCACCAACCTTTCTCCAAAGGCAGGATTCACTGCTCCATGCCCTCTACAGACACATGCCTGTATTGCCCCAACAGTGCAGGGCTGCAGCAACTCAGCTGAGAGAACCTCTCTGCCCAGGAAAGGCTTTCACACCCACCACTTCCATTTGGAATCATGTAATCATTAAGGTTGGAAAAGATCATGTCCTAGCATCAACCCCACATCACCACCATATTCACCATTAAACTATCTTCTCAAGTGCCATAGCCACCCAGTTTTTGAACATTTCCAGGGATGGTGACTCTACACTTCCCTGGGCAGAGCTTTACAACTATTTTTGGAACTTTTTTCCTCGAATATTTAATCTAAGCCTCTACACATTTGCAAGGGCTCTGATGGTTGTTGCCCAAGACTAATCCCACTGTTTGGTGCAATCTCCAAATCTGCCTGGGGATGGAGAGGCAGCCCTTGCACTCGTCATGCAGGGTTTCATAAAGGGGGCAGTGGTGGCTTCTGCTCTGGAAATACTCCTCTGGGAGCAGTGAGCAATGTGAGAGCCAAGCCCTGCTGCTGATACCCTCGTTTGGGGGATCAGCAATTACCCACCAAAGTCCCCAGCTCCACTCTCCTCCAGTCTTGCCCCGCTCACACACATCCTCCTGGAGCAGCCCCAGGCAGGGAGCTGTCTCCCCTGACTCCTTAGAGAAGCAGAAAGAGGATCCAACTCCATCCTTTGCCCTCCCTTTGTCCTCCAGAAGTTGTTTTCCCAGGAAAGGAGCAGGTGGCACCTGGCACAGGCCCCAGCACCACTGGGCTCCTCTCAAGGGGATGAGGTTTGCTCCCCCATCAAACATCCCTGTTCAGGGAGGCCCATAGCTGGGAGAGCCAGGTTGGGTTTCCAAATGGGTGAGACCAAGGACAGCATCGCTGCCAGCAGTGGGCTCTGAGCTCTCCCCAGATCTTCCCCTCTCATTCATCAGAGTGAATCAGGCCACGGAACTGCAGCAACTGAGCCACTGCTTTTGTCCCCAGCACCAGCAAAGCCATCACGGAGTGATGGAGTTTTGGAGACAAAAGCCCCAGCAGTGGGCACTGCCCCAGAACTGGGGTTGGGATGAAGCACTGCAAGACCAAACCTGACATCCTACTCTCCATCAGCCACCTCCAGACCTGAGGTGGGTGACATCTGTCTGTTCCCTGCAACTCTGGCTGAAAAAAACCACAGGAACTGGGAGTCACTGGCATTACCACCCCTTGGACACAGTACCACAGGAGCAGGTCCCAGGACACTTTTTTGGTGGAGGCTCACAAGAACCACCAGCCAGCAGGGGCTGGCAGGAGCTATATATATCTTGCTTGGATTTAAATTGCCCATGAACCTTCACCACAAATATTTGGAGGAAGGGGAGGGGGTAAAAGAAACAAAAACATTTTAAAAAACTGTCTCAGCAGTGAAAAAAACTATCAAACAACCAAAGGCAATTGAAATATTAGGTACTTCCAAAGCTTGGTAACTTTATAACTGATGTGAAATCCACCAGCTCAAGCACTGCTGTGCCAACCTCCTTCCCCACCAGCTATGCTAAAGCCAAAGGGCAGAGGAAATCCACAAGCCCTTGTGCTTACCCCTCCTCACCCACTCAGGAACTGCAGCCTCCCCAAATGATGGCAGGGAGAAAACCCATGGCACGGACCTGATCCTTCTCCCTGACCTCCATCTCTGAGCATCCCCCTGGAGACAGGTAAACCATTAGCATACATGTACATTCATGCTGAGGTAGGGAGATGAGTTTTCTCCTTGGATACAGGGATGTAAAGCCAGAGGAGCTCTGCAGGTGTCAAGGAGGTACATGAGACTCATGGGCACCACACTCACTCCTCCGAGCTGCCACCTGCCACAGCCTGAGGATGCAGAGCAAGCTCTGTGGGCAAGGATGGAGGGAGGCAGGAGGTGTTATCACAGTGGATCTGTCTCTGTTTTCAATGGACCATTTACTTCCTACTGATGCACTTGGGGGGAAGGGGCTCTTGAACCTCACCAAGGCTTTTCTGATCTTTGAGATCATTTGGATCTCAGTAGAGCTCTTTGAGGCAACTCCCTCTCTGCCTTGGCCAGGCTCAGCTCTCCCAGCAGAGCACCCCTGCCATGGAGGACAACTGGATTTATGTCGGAAAAATCCCGTGTTTTCCAGCAGGGATTTATCTTCTCCAAAAGCAAACTACCATCACTAATAAGCACTGATGCTTACACACCAACCATCTTCCCACAAGACAAAAAAACAAATCATCAAACACAAAATCTGTGCAAATACATCTCTGGTCTAAGCCAACTCACTCAGGAAGCCAAAGTTTGGTACCAAAAGCCATTGAGGTGCAGCAGAAATTCTTCCCAGCGTCCCAAGCACACCCTGGCATGGATGAAGAGCTCTAGTTTAAAGGTGTCATTTATATTCAGCTCCTGAGTTACTAAAACCCTGCAACCCTTTCAGCACATGTCAAAGCACCCCACTTCATACAGCAGTCCCTGAGCATGGGAAAGGTCTGCTCCTGGAAGATCCAGCTCCCTTAATTGAGCAGGGAGTGGCCAGCACTCCAGGGAGCGACACAACTCCCAGGGAAACCGATGCCAAAGGAAGATAGGGTGGAGCTTAGTGCTTTTAGAGAGATTGTTTGGAAAGAGAAGAACCCGAGAGAAATGGCTCTTCCCTAGGGAACTTGGGACCTTTGTTTCTCTCCAGACGTGCTCAGGATGGCTGTGTGACTTGTGGCCCTGATGTCAGGTTCCCAGTATGCCTTGGAAACAGAGTTTTGTGCAGGAAAGGGAGGGGACTCACCAACCAGTACCTCCTGCAGGACATACCGAGTGGAGTGGAGGCATCCCGAGCTAAGGCCTCCCAGGGCCACTCCCATCTTTAAGAGCACAAGCTCTGCTTCAGACCTGACTCTTTTAGCCTCTGGATCTCCCTCTTTCCTGTCCGGGATCTGCCAGCAAACTCACAATCCTCTCCCTACTGCAAACAGGCCTGGACCAAGTGATTACAACCCACACCAGCCACAGGTTCTCCACTCCCTGCCTTCCCCCAGGGATCCCTTATTTTTCCACCAGGAAACTCAGGGAAGCAATTTGAAGACTGCCAGAAAAACTCCTTTTACTCAAAAGAAAAGAGCATTCCTACCTCACTTCCATCCCACTGCTACAGCCAGAGGGTGATGTTGACCCCATCCCTCTGCCACAGACACCACTCCACCTCCCCCCCATCTCAGGTCATCATTCCAACCAAGACAATTTTGGCTAGACATTTTCCAAAAACTTTGGGAAAGAAGTTGTCAGCTCCACTTAGGCAAACCAAGTGTATCAGGCAGAGCTCAGAGGCTGAGGAGACATTCCCTTGAGGCTCTGCCAGGCTGCGTGGCCCCCTTTCTATGGGGGAACAGGCAAGGCACTGGGATGGTGGCAGCCTCACAGTCTCAGAGGGGCATCCCCCATCCCTCTTGGGCTCACGGCCAGGCTGGCCCAGGAAAGACAGGGGTCACCACTCTGAGCTTGGCTTTTGGAAAGGCACACACCAAAATGTACATATATATATATATATATTTATATATATATATAAAATGGGCAGGGTTGCTGAGCAAGGCCAGAAGGGATAGGGAGAGCTGCAGAAATTGCTACCTGCAGCCACAGGTCTCCACGACCATGTCCTCGTACTGTTTGTAAACCACATTGTTCCCAGAGTCTATGTAGAGGATGCTGATGGGGCTGAGCTTGGAGGGCACGCAGCAGCTCGGGGGGGTGGACTCCGGGTCCATGGAGTTCATCAGGGTCTGGATAATGGCGTGGTTGGTGGGCTCCAGGTGGGAACGCAGGGGGAAGTCGCAGACCCCCTCGCAGTGATAAGCCTCGTAATCCAGGGGGGCAATTATCCAGTCATCCCAGCCCAGCTCCTTGAAGTTCACATGCAGGGGCTTCCTGCTGCAGCGAGTCTTCGCCTTCTTCCCCTGACCTCTGCCCCCAGACCGGGCGGCAATGGTGGTCCTCCTCTTCCTCCGCTTGGGATACGCCTCCTGGCCGGGATCGGGGGGCTCCAGGAAGGGGGGGCTGCCCAGAGCCTTGATCTTATCCCGGATCTCCTTGAAGAGGTTCTCCTTCCTCTGTGTGCGGGAGAAGGCCACGAGCAGGGCTCGCTCGTGGGGCTGTGGCCGGGGTTTGCCGAACCCCAGCTGCCGGGGCGGCAGGAGCTGCCGCGACCGATCCGAGACGATCCTCAGCAGGAAGCACAGCAGCTTTCCCGAGAGCGATCTCTCCCTCTGATCTCGCAAGGCCTCCCAGACATCAAACACCTCCCATCTGGAGGAGCCTGTGTCCAAAATGTCTGCAGCCCTGGAGTCCAGCAGCCGGGGCTCCTCGCCGTCCCGGCTCGGGCAGGTGGCGAGGAGGAGGTGGTGGAAGGTGCCTTCGGGGGACAGGGCCAAGCTCCGGTTTTCAGGGACGGAGCGCAGGATCCGCAGCTCTGCTCCCGTCACCTCCTCTGCCTCAGGCAGGCTGGAGATGTCAAAGAGGTACCGCTGCTCCGAGGCGGATGGGGAGGCATCTGGAAGAGATAACACAGAAGAAAAAAAAACAGGGAAAAAAAATATTAAATATCAGCAAGCCAAAGCCAAGCTCTCATTGGGGAGGTGCAAGGGACGCAGAGGTAATGGGGGAGATCTCGCTGTGCAACAGGGCTCCCCGAGCATCCCAGCGGGACACAGTCTGAGTGTCCTGCATCCAGGAGCGTCACTCTGGCTAGGGGAACCAAAAACAAATGGGGAGGAGAAGGTACAGAGGGAGGGAGGAATCAATTCGAACAAGTGGCTTCTCATCAGGACTCTTCTCCACACCTTGAGGAGGCTTCTCTACCTCCTCCCAGGTGTTCTAGTGACCCCAGATGCACCACTATTCTATTTTGGCACAGAAGCCACACCTGAACCTGTGCAGCCCGTTACCATCCCCAACCAGCAGGTGGTCACCGATTTCTTCTACCCCAAGTGTCACACACATACACATGCTATCAAAAATTCCACCTCCCCCTCACAGATAGGCACAGGCACACAAGTGTGATAGAGGCACACACAGCGGCTGAAAGTGAGCCCAGCCTCAGTTTGTCACTATTTTTTAGAGGATCCAAAGACCTGACACGGAGTTGAGCAGTTTCTGAATAAATACACTCAATGTGATCTAAAAAAAGAAACACCAAAGGAGGTGGAGCTGGGAAAAATAGATTAATTGAGTTCTGGGAGGGTTGTTTTTTGTTTTCTCCCTCGTTAACGAGAAACCTGACCTGGGCATGCTGCAAACATCTCTACCGTGCCCGGAGCGCCCCGACCCGCTGCCGGCAGAGCCCTGCCCGACACCCCCGCCCCGCACCCGCCCACCCCCGCCGGCAGCGCCGCTGGGTGCAGCCCGCACCACCCGCCGCGGGAGAAACTTTTCCCTGTCATTAGCTGCTGCTGCTGCTGCTATTATTATCGTTAATAGTAGTATTATTATTCATTATAGTTATTAAAATTACTATTTGAAAAGCAGATCTAAAATTCCTATGAGACGCAGATAAGAGCAGATAAGGAGATCCCTTTGAAGAGTTCATCTGGTTTCGTTTTGCGCTGAAACTTCCCAGGACCTCAGGACCTGTGCGCAGTTTTCGCCCAGCTTCACAAGCCGAGCATTGCCCACCCTCCCACCGGAGCATCCTCCTCCCGGTCCCGCCTGGCTGCCCCGACGTTTCTCCATCATCTTCCAGTAAACCTGCTCCCACAAAGGCTGCCGGCAGGATTCGGCCCCTTCTGGGTGTGGTAATGGGGTTGGGGGTGCTCTCCCACCACGAGGCAGCCGGCGACGGGCACGGGGTGCGGCTGGGGCTGCTTTTCAGTTGGCGTTTTCATTTTATTCGATCGGGAACCTATTTTTTCCTCCAGCCCAGCAAACTTGGCCGGCAGGGAGCGAAGTACATATACATATGTATTTGTTAAAAGTATATCGTTAGGTGCGTATATGCATTGGATTATTATTGTTATTAGATTCGCGGGTATGAAGAGGGCAAAAGAGGGCGAAGAGGGAGAAGGGAACCGCGATGCTGAACTCATCCGGCGGAGCTAGCGGGAGCTGCTCCGGAGCGCCGTGGCCGCGCGGGGCCGAGCCCTCCCCGGGGCACCGTGGCCGAGCATTCCCCGGGACACCGTGGCCGCGCTCCCTCCCTGGCCCGGCCCGGCCCGTCGCGGTGCCCCGCCGAGTTCTGCGGGCTGCAAAGGCTCTGGCAGGACGGGGGATGCCGCGCGGCGAAGCTGCTGCTCTCAAACTGCGCCGCACACCCCAGCCCCGCATCAGGTGACGGGAGGTCCCGAGAGCCGCCCGCACCGCGCTCGCCCCGTCCTGGCTGGCTGCACCTAGCACCCCGTCCCGGACCGCAACCCCAGCACCAAGCGTCATCCTTGATACCGACTGCGTGTGCAACCCCATCGCCACCCTAGACCCCGCTCAGCGCCACGCTCATTTCCGTCGGCAAACCCCTTCACTGGTGCCAGGCACAAACCTTGTGCCGTCCCCATCGTCACCCTCCTGACCGTGTGCTCACGCACAACCCCACTCCCAGCCCGGTCCTCGCCCCCACTCCCATGCTCAGATTCGCGCACGGCTTTATTCCCGTTAAACAACCGGGATGCGCAGCACCTACCCCGTGAACCTCCATCCCCTGCAATCACCCCGTGCGGAAACCAACGCACAACCCCGTTCCCCAACCAACACACAGTCCTACCCCAGGCACAGCCCCGTGCTCGGACCAACATGCGAGCATCCTCTCTGCGTGCCATCACGTCCCAAACTCACGCTCAGAGTGATGCACAACCCGGTGTGTCCATCCCCACATCCACACAGGAGCCCGATCCCCACACCCACGCACAACACGGTCTCCATCCCCGAGCCCCATCCTCATCCCCGAGCCCCAACATCATCCCCGAGCCCCCTCCTAAGCCTAAGCATCGACTTCTCTCCCGGCCGACGGCGGGGTCCCGGCGGGGCGGTCGGTCCGCGCTGCCCTGCCCAGCGGCGGGCGCTGCTCTGCGCGGCGCGGGGGACGCGCGTCCCGCACTCACCGCTGCGCGCCCGCTCCGCGAAGCCGGTCACGGTGTCGGCGCGGCGGCCGGGGGCGCGGCGGGCGGCCAGGCGCTGGTACAGGGCCACCATGTAATGATGCGGCACCACCGTGCCGTTGCGGAGAGCCCCGTCCCTCCGCGGCGGGGAGGAGAAGGGGGAGGCGGCGGCGGCGGCGGAGGAGGAGGAGGCGGAGGAAGGCGCGGCTGCCGAGGGTCGCTGGGGAGCGGCCGCTGACGGGCCGCGCACGGCGGCGGCCTCCAGCCCGCGGCGGAGGCGGCAGGCGCCCAGCAGGCAGAGGCAGAGGGCGGCGGCGGCGGCGCGGAGGCGCATGGCGGCGGCCCGGGGCTCGGCGCGGAGCTGCTGCCGCCGCCGCTCCCCGCCCGCTTTTGAACATCGTCTTCGCCCGCCGCCGCCGCCGCCGCCACCGCCGCGGCCCGGCCGCCCGCCGCCCGGGGGCGCCCCCTGCCGGCCGCCCGCCCCGAGCGCCCGCCCGAGCGCCGCCCGCGCCCCGCGCCCCGGCAGGTGAGAGACCCCCGGAGCCGCCCTCGGGCTCCGCCCCGCCTGTCCCGGCAGGTGAGAGACCCCCGGATCCCCCCTTGGACCTCGCCCCGCCTGTCCCGACAGGTGAGAGACCCCCGGATCCCCCCTTGGATATCGTCCGGCCTGAGGGAGCCCCCTGACCCCCTTCGGTCCTCGCCCCGCCTCCGCAGGCAGCTGAGGGCCCCTCGGAGCCTCCATCGGATCCCGCCCTGGGTTCCCCCGGCACATGAGAGATCCCTCAAGGCTCCGGGCCCCCACCCTCATTTGGCGGGGGCAGCTGCTTCCCACAGCCCCGTGCCAAGGCGTCACCCCAGCCTAATTGTGGGGCGGAATGGGGTTGTGTTCGACTTCGGAAGGCGACCCCAGCTCGGGATGGCGGGAGGCTGGAGGGGCACCGCCACCTCTGTTTGCAGGGGTCATATTTCAGATCGGGGAACCCCTCACCGAAGACCGGACCGGGAAACTTCACCCCGTATTGGAGCGGGTCACCGACCCCCGTGCTGGGGCGGGGGTCCCGGTCCCACACTGTGGAGATGGGGCAGTCCCAGCTCTGTTTCGAACGGAGGAACCGACACCCCATGTTTCGGGAAGACCCCTTTTCCCCGGCACTGGCCCGACAGGGGGTGGTGCTGGCGGCAGGGCCGGGAGCGGCCGGAGCGACCCGCTATGGGGCGGCCCCGGGGCCCCAGGTTCCCCCCGCACCGCTCCGAGGTGCCCCGGGCTGCCCCGAGCCTCCATCGGCCCCGGTAATTCCGCCTCGGGAGTCCGACACCGGAGCAAAACAAAGACCCAGCCGGGCTGCGGGCTGATGTTTTCCCTCGCACGGAGGGTTTCCTTGGTAAAATTCAGATGTTTCCTTGGGTCTCGATTAAAATAACAAAGTGGGGTATTTACTAGGATGTTATTTCAAGTCTCTTAAGTCCCTGGTTATGTCTGTTGCGATTTCTCCGCAAATACAAAAACAAGCGCTGCGATGATTTATTTGAAGGAATGTAGGTGTTTCGCCAAAACAAACACGGCTTTTTTTTCCTTCTCCCCCCGCCCCCGAAACAATCGCTTCTCACGAGCATTTGTCACTGCAGACTCTTGGATTTCTTTCTGCTGTAATTTTACAGGTGTATTGTCACAGTATCGCGAGCGGGTTTCTAATGCCAACCAGCGGCTTTGCTCAGTATGTACACACACTGTGCAGAGGCATGGACGCTACTCCCAGGACACCATCCCAAAAAAACCCCATCCCGAGAAATTCCTGTCCCATGCAGTGCTGGATGGCCAGGCCTGAAGCCATTTGCACACCTTGCACAGTATTTGCAGAGTTTGCACAGCCTTTGCACAAGGCTTGCACAGCCTGTACATGGAGCTGGCATGGCTTGCATGGCATTTGCACACTCAGCGTGTTCAGACAGGGCCTTGCACACACCACCCCCCCCAGGCAGTTAGTGACCCCCAGGAGCTTAACCCAGCTGGAGCAGGAGGCAGAGGAAGGGCTGGCAGAGGAAGGCTTCATTAAATGTTATTCCTCTGTCAGTCTCTTATTCAATCCAGGCTGATGCTGTTCAGATACTAAAGGTCATTTTTAAAAACCATCTGACAAGACCTCCCAGCCCCGAAGCCTCACTCCTCCCTGACCAGGGTGCTGAGACTCCACTCGGGAGCCCTCCCAGAACCAGAACATGGCAGCAGGGCTCTGTGCTCAGGGCACTGTCTGGTCCTGTCCTGCTTTTTCCCACCTCAAAGAGCAGCCCCAGGCTGCAAACTGTGCTCCTGATGCTCACACTGCAGCATATGGCAGCACTCCCTTTCCCAGTGCTGCCCAAGGAAGGTATCGAAAGGGTCAGCAAAAAGATGGAAAGATGATGGGGTGGGAAGGACTGTTGAATGGGCAGACAAGTCTATTCATAAACCTCTGGGCTTCTTGCAATGGATTCTGGAGCATCCTGCCTCGAATCATTTCACACAGTCAGTTTTATGGGGAACAGTGAAAGGTTCAAAAATGGTGAGTGTGGGCCTAGCCTCAGACTCCCAAATCTGTACATTCTTCTGCAGGTTGGGGTGTATGTACCTGCCACACATGTGAACCCCAAGCTTCCCCAAATTCCCTGGGACTGGAACTGTCACTGTCACTGCATTTTTGATGTGTATCTTTCAAAAATTAAAGTTACATTGATGCAACATACAACTGTGCCTCCTGTTTGTTCCTACTTTACAACATCTTTTGCCCACAGACCAGTCCTCATCTCAGCCCAGTGTGGGCACCAGGGCCAAATCCCTGCCTGCTGCGAGCTGGCAGAGCTGAGCAATGAGTTCCTGTGCATCAATTAGCACCACACCATCCTTGTGCCTGTATGCAGCTGTCCCCATGACAGAGCCTTATGCTGCTGGGTGACAAGAGCCAGATCCCTGTGCTCACTTGTCTGTATGGAGACCCAGACACACCCCCTCCACACAACCTCAGTGACATGGACACATGCCCGTGAGCACCAGGCACATGTGTCTGCACCAGAAGGCACATGAACACACACACAAACATAAACACACAGGTACACCAACCCAAGAAGCAATCCTGCCCAGCCAAGCCAGAGGGTAGATGTGAAATCCCACAGCTCTTCCTCTCAACCACAGCATCTATCGAGACACACAAGCACTGACTTTCCCATCTGTTCTCCATTGCAGCCTCATTTAAACCCTTTTGGGCTTTCTTGAATTTCCATCAGCCCAGCCCAGCCCAGCTGCAGGACCTTCCCAAGCCTCCCGACCCCTGAGCAGCAGCACAGCAGCTCCTGCCCCAAGTCCTTCCCTGTGCTGGGGCTGGGCTCCCTTCTCTCCCACTGCAAAACTTTTGTGCATAATTTCATGCTGGCAAAAAGCCACCTTCTACCAGCCCCCTTCCAAACCCAAATTAGCACGCTGCTGCAGCAGCAGAAATTGGAGAGGAAAGGCTGCAGTTTTATTTTACAACTCAATTAGCAAGTTTATACAGAAAAAAACACCCACATAACTGAGGGAGATTTTATGTCCGTTCAGCTTCACCAGCAAATAGACTAGTTCCTCCTGAGGGCACTCCCCACTGCTGTGAGCACAGCGATGTGCTCCTGCCCATGGGGCCCCTCAACCAACGTGGTGATCCTGGCTCCAGCTCTGCTCCATCTCTCTTTGCTCTTACACTTAAAAATCCTCTGGGTATCTCTATCATGGGCTGAAAAGCACAGTTTTGAGGCTGTCCTAACACCCTGTTCACCCGAGTAGTAAATCGGAAGTGTGCCAAACCCTAAGATGAAGATAAAGGGTCACATTTATCTCTAATTTTTCCCTAAGAAGCAGTCCCAAGTAACATGGAGCCAATGGCTGTATGGCCAGGAGGGATCCTGACTCCTGAAACAGCTTGCATCATGTCTCACTACAGTCTCTCCCTTCCTTGACCAATACACTCTTCTGGTCAGGTTTCTGGAAAGAAGGGGACAGTCCTCTCACTAAGCCAGTTTTCTCACTGGGAACATTTTTTGGATGGTGATTGCTTCAGGATCAGGAAGGAATCATTCCTGCTTGGCTGACAGGTGGGCTTGTCCTCTCTGTTGCAGCCCCCCTTCCTGAGCTGCCCAGCACTGCCAGGCTTGCCCTCCTGCATTGTCCGTGGTGGCTGGGGGCCTTTGTGTGTGGAGCACTGAATCATTTCCACCCACAGCAGCTGAGTCCTGGTCATGGTCAATCAACCCACCACGGCTACCTCCTCTTGTACAAGTGTGGGCAAGACTCCAGTCTGGCAGATGGGCTGCCCCACTGATGCTCTCCAGCACAGGAATTAATTTAACTAGAACCCCACCAGGCATGGAAGACCACTACTCAAAGTAGGAAACTGAGGCAGAAGGGAAATCCTCAGGGAATAACCATGTGCCTCATGTTTCAGCCACATTCCCAGAGCTCTGCACCTCCACCTCACCTTCCCTGTCATCAACCCTTTCTGATGGAATAGAAATAAACTACAGTGACAAACCCCCTCCATGCTTCAAAACGGAGGGTATTTGCAGCTGTTTCTGTTAGCTGAGCCAGTGGGGCTCCATCAGTTTTTCAAGTCTTGAGCAAGTTCAGTGATCAGACTGCTGATGCCAGTGGCTACTTGGAAGAGTGTATTTTCATGTAGTGACCACACAAGAAGCCTCTTGGGCCTTCACTTAACAAATGTCTTCTAGTGAGATGGCTACAAGTGATGGCAGGGCCAGCTCAGCAAGTAGCTAAGCAACAGCATCATTTTCTTTCCAAATCTTCCAGCAACTCCTTCCAAAACTTACTTAAACTGAAGCCAAGCTGAATTCTTTCTGATTGTCTGCTCAGGGATAGCCAGGGAAGATAAGACAAATCAAGGTACAAACTCCATGCATGAAACATCAGATGGATTCAAGGACCCTGTAGGCTGCTTTGCTTCAGGCCCAGAGACCTGATGTCAGTTCAGTCTGGCTGCCTAAAGCCGTCCTGGTCTCACATCACTTTCTATTTGAGCACTGTGCTCTAGCTAAGGGACAGGAAATGCTTTGCGGAGAGTTCAATCCTTCTGGAAACAAAAAAAGCTTCTTGAAAAAGGCTTTCCAATATCCCCTCAGGGAAAATTGTCCTATTCAGCATCTGGTCGACAGGGTCTGGCATAAGCCACCCGAAAATAGTGAGTCAAAACAAATGAGCACTCAGTCAATTTAAAAAAAAATTAAAAGCTGACTCTGCTTTTTGAAAAGTGCAGAGTCAGCAAGTAATTTGTCAATGCACCAAGCAGATGCTGAATCTGGGTGATGACTCACCCCAAGTGTCCTCCTGGTGGTGTCTAGGCCAGCATCTAGTTGGAAGGGGTGGAATTCACTTCCCTTCATTCTGGGTTCCTTTTCAGCCTAGCTAACCACCTTCTTTCCATTACTGGAGGGAGAGCAGTACCTCCAGAAAGCAGTTCCTACAGCATTAACACAGAGCCCAGCTGAGACAGCTGTCACAGAGGTCAAGAAAGCTGTCCACTGTCTCCTCCCCACCCCTGGATGAACATGTGAGATGTTACGAGGGGAAGCACTGTCCTACAGCTCTCCTCAAGCTCTGCTCCATGATTCCTTATTCTTATGTATTAAATCCTTTAATCTCCACTCAGTCTTTTTTTCTTTCATCAATTTCCCACATCACTGTGTTCCTCCCCAGCTTCTTGTTCTCCAGCTCCTAGGCCTTTTGTGAAGGCTCCTCAGATTTGGGGGCATCAGGGAGGAGGAGGGGAGACCTGGCTAGGAGAGTATTTGCCAGCAGATACCCAAGGCAACACCAGAAAAGGAACAGAGTACCTCACCCTGATCTTTCCAGTTCCCAACTACTCCTAGAAGATTCCTTCTCTGCCCTCTCCCCATCCCTTCCCAGCCAATGCTGCTCACAACTGTTGTGTCAGGCTCACTTCTCTGCCACTTGAGACAAAATTTCTCCATACAGAAACCGAGTCCTTTGCTTTCCATTGCAATGAAAAATCTTACCAGCAACTCCAGTTATTGATAATAACTCCAGTTATCTCACTCATAACTTTCTGGATGCAGCTTTTCACCACTATGAACATGGAAGGAAGGTGTTTGGGGTTTTTTTTCCCCTTTATGTTATCTTCCCATCCTTTGGTATTTTTGTTACCTTTTCTCTCTCATTCACTTCAGTGCTCTAGTCCAATGCTTTTATTTTCTGCCACAGACCTGACAAATGGAATTAAATTCTGGTAAATTTGGTTTCCTGGACAGTTACTCTGGGGACACCAACAAGCCCTGGGGGTTAGCTAAGGGGTGCAGGTGGCCAGACAAGACCTGCCACCCGTCAGCTCCAGCCCAGCACTCCTCCCTTCACTCCTCTGAGCTGGCTGCTGTGCTGGGCTGTGAGGAGGAAAAGGAATGGAGGGAGGTGGCTGTGTGGGTCGGGGAAAAGATGTGGTGCAAAATTGTGTTTGATTGCAGCTTTGCATGGTCTGCACCACTTCCATCAAAGATCGTCCCTGACATCCCTGCCAGGGCAGCATGTCCTGCCATGACAGATGTGGGGAGTTTGGGCCCACAGGAGAGATGACTCTCACCTGAAAGGCTCCACAGACACCAGCACACACCATGGGGCAAACTGAGCAGTTCACAAACTAATTCTTACCACTAGTACCTTCTGGTCTCCTACCCAGTTCTGCATTTAAACCCCACAATTTCTGCTTTCCTTTTCCATCTTGCCTTTTCCAACTTTTTGCTTTGCAAACAAAAATTCATGCCGTTGGCCTCTTTCTCCTTCAGCTGCTGAGCAGCACGGGAAGCTCAGAAAAGAACCCATCCCACAGAATCACCCCGTCCCACCTCAGCAGAGGGACCGGGTGGCTGCGGTGAGACCGAGCAACATCTGGAGGCGAGCGAGCCTTGGGAAGGGTTTTCCCAGGGCAGGAGCACCATCTCCTGGAGAAGGGATTTATAGCACTGAGGCTCCGTGTAAGGTGTTTTCAGAGGCACAGATGCAATGTGGAAGGCACTAGCAGTTTGGAAGGCACCCATTCTGGTTTCTCTCTGTGTAGGCTGTGAAATACATCTAAAGCAACCCAGTACAAGTGTGTCCTGTGTAAAAAGGAGGGAGACGGAAAACTGGCTGCAAATGGGAACACATTTTGTGGGCACATCCTTTTTTCTCTCTGCTGTGCATTAGACAGACTTGAGTGTGAGTGGCAGGATCAGATGTTAAAGTTTTTACTACGGGTATATCAGGTGAAGTTCCATTTCACATTTGAAACTGTCTCAAAGAGTCATTGAGTTAATACAAAGAGCAAATCACATCTTGCTTAAGGAAGGACCCTTTGCAAAGTTTTGAGGTGTAACTTATAACAAGCTTTCTGCCTATATATCTTTCCATTGGTAAATCAAATAAAAGGAGATATATGCAATGTATTGCATCCTGCAGCCCCTGCACATTTATTTAGTTCTCCCACTAAAGTTGTCTCTGGACAGGGACAGCTGCATCAATGTGGGATGTCAATTGCCCTATTAGGGATGACTTGGATTTTCTAACACATCATAGTGGTGTGCGTTCACTGCTGCCTATCTCAGCTCTTTGCAGACAAGCTGGTGTGGGCTGTACTGACATCAGTATTTGGGAAGCATCTGTTTCTACCTCAACAAGAAAGGCATGGACCTGTTATTTATAGTAGGACGCAAAGATGATCCCAGGGATGGAGAACCTCTCCTATGGAGACAGGCTGAGAGGGCTGGGGCTGTTCAGGCTGGAGAAGAGAAGGCTCTGGGGAGACCTCACTGCAGCCTTACAGTACTTAAAGGGGGCTTATAGAAAAGAAACAGAGCAATTTTTTTATATGGGTAGGCAGTGATAGGACAAGGGGGAGTAGTTTTAAAGTAAAAGAGGAATGATTTAGATTGGATAATAGGAAGAAATTCTTTATTGTGAGGGTGGTGAGGCAGAGCCATAGGTTGCCCAGAGATGCTTTGGATGTTCTATCCCTGGAAGTGTACAAAGTCAGGCTGGATGGGGCCCTGAGCAACCTGATCTAGTGGAAAGTGTCCCTGCCCATGACAGTAGAGGGGGGCAGAACAAGATGGTATTTAAGGTCCCTTCCAACCCAGGCCGTTTCATGATTCTATGATTTATATTTAATGCAGGCAAAGTGCTTGCTTTGCCTTTCCCACTTACACACTTTGCCTAGTCTGTCCTTACACACCAGAACACTTATGCACAGGTTCAGGCACCTGAGACAATATCAGATTCTTTAATGTGAATATATGAGGCTACCTGAGATATCCAGACCTCCAGCTGCTGCCTCTGAAAAGAGGGGGCCATTCTATCCTTCTGCCTCATTGACCAGCATGATGTCTATAGACCTTTTCCAACCTAAATTATTCTGTCAGTCTACAGGGGTGTCCTGATTATCCTGCAGAGAAACCTCAGGTACCTATTTTAGCACCTGTGCACGTGACCTTATGAGAAGATCATCATAATTTAGTAGAAAAAAATAAGTAAGATGGGACTTTCTGATACTGAAGAAATCCTCGAAGTGCACAGCAGAGTGTGTGGGTTGCTTCAGCAGTGCACAGAGAGCTCTGCCTATTTCTGTGGTTCACACATTGATCTCACTAGGTTAGTAAGTCAAAATATGCCATTTTGGGCTCCACCATTTGTGTCCAGAAGAAAAGTCCAGCTCAAAATGTCTTAATATGACTGGGTCCTGTATGAAATGAAATTATTGTTTGGAGGGAAGATGCTGATTTGCTGACCAGCACTTCACACTTGGCACAAGGAGGTGTTAAATTCTGCCTCTGTCCTTTCTGTAGGGCCTCACCCTGCATGCAGATTCTGTCCTGGCTGACAGTTTTTATAAGAGTCAAAGGCACAGGGACAGTTAAAGGTTGTCCTGGGCCTTGATGAATTAGTGGTGTGGAAACTGCAAGTGAACCCAGATCTGAATTTTCTCTGTAGCTTTTTCCTCTGAATCTTCTCCATAGTTTTTTCCTCTGTACAGTAATGGCTTGTGGCTACAATATTTATAAGACAGGTTGTGAATGTAACGACTCATGAGCTCTTCAGGTAGACATAATTGTGCAAGTAGAGGTAGTCACATAGGCTACATCTATACATGTACATTAGATGTTTGTAGGTACACTCATTGGTACTAAGGTCAAGTGCTGTGGATCAGCCCATGTCCACATGGATAAACTCCCATCATGTCAAAGACTGATGGTCATGCACAAGCTGTCAGATGAGAAAAGTCCCCAGCCTGTGTTAACAACTGAACTGCTCCAAGAACTCTTCATCAGAGCCCAAAAACACACCAGAGACCCTCTTAACTCTGTGATCTGACTGACTTGGCTCCCTGGCACTATGACAGAGAAGGTACAACTGACACCAAAAAAGGCTCTAAGCATCAGCATTTAATTGTTCTTCAGTACAACCTTTTATACCCTTCACCTTACATGCATTACAGCTGTGTGCCCTCTCTGCCCTTCTGTGATTGTTCAGGGACACCTCAGCAGTCCATGTTTCTTTGCCTTCAATACTGTTCATCTGTCCTACACAGTTGTAGCCCCTTAGGGACAGGCTAAAACAGCCCCATTCCCAATCATCACAGATTGTGTGCCCACAGCACTATTTAATTTACCTGGGCCAATGAAATGCTGGAGACCCTGGAGATCAGGTCAGGGTACCTGATGTGCTTGTGTGTAGAAAACCTAGGTCATTGTCAGGATTGTCGGTGGCCTTGCCTTCATTCCTTCAAAAGCTTATTCCAGCATGGCTGGGCTGAATTTTAGCCAGCCAAGAAAGAGTGGCTTTTCTTGTTGGAAGAAAGGCCTGGGCCTTTAGTATTTGGTGGGCAGCTGAGAAGCTGGCAGCAAGAGTAATGAAGAACACTGCTTTGGAAATGGACCTCACCTGGTGCTGGCGGGAACCCTGGGACAGCTACACTCCTTCTCATCTTAGTTTTTCCCTTTCTTTTGTAACAGCTCCCTGACTGCTCTTGTGGACAGCTTGGAAGAAGGATTAAGGAAATACTAAAGTTGTATTTACAACCTTGCACAGGATTGGAATGGATGTTCCTGGTGGAGTGTCAGGAAGAAAGAGCACCTTCCATGCAACCAGCTTTTCCTCAATTCCTGCATTTCCCTTTTTACTCCCCAACTCAGCACTGCCCAGACCACTTCCTCTGACTGTGTAATGCTCGTGTAGCAATTACCATTCTGGTTTTGTAATTGTAGCTTTGAACACCCAAGTGATGGATTCCAGCTTAGGCTCCACTCATATGAACCAGGAATGGATACAGCTGGTTGTAGGACCAGCTTGAACAATGTGGTCTCCCAAGGAGACTTCATCTCTGTTCTCCTCGGGCTGATTGTTTCTCTCACCAGGTGGTGGCTGCTTCTTGCACTACATAAAGCTGAAAACTTGACTCATGAGAAAAATATCCAAAATGTTTGCTACACCACTGTACCATAAATGGCTACATCCCTCTCCAGGGATGTTTTTTCCTCTGTCTTTCTGAAGCACAATCACCCACTTCTCTAAAATCTCCAACACCCATATAGTGCCACTTCAGTATGAATCTGAACTTCATACCACTTAACTTCAGCCACTTAACTGTTTTGGAGGAGTGTGATAAAGAAGTATTACAGGTAGATTCATTTCACTTGATCTACAATATGAGATTTGTTAGACACACATAAGCTGTGCCACTCTTTGGACCAGAATTTTTCCTTTTGTCCATTGACTACAAAGCCAGTCTACTATATCAGCACAGAGCAACAAGCTGAGCAGGTCAAAATCTAATTTAAAGCAAGAATAATCTCACTGTGTAACACTGGATAGGCAAGTAATTACTGCTTCATAACACCTTCACAATTGCAGCCACAAATATCTTCATTAAAAACCATGAATTTAAATACCCATGTCCATGACCTGGTGAAACCCAGAATCTGTTAGCCACTTTCTAGGTAAGAGTCAAAGCATGTGACTTAAAATGCTTATTGTAAAAAAAAAATCTGTGAGCTAAATTCGGCTCCTGAAGGAAATAGCAATGACCTGGAAAGATGTTCACCTTCCTACCACAGCTGTGTATGAACGACTGGTTGATGAGATGGGTTCTGCTGATTGTGCTGTGAGACAGAGATATCTTGCAGATCTCCTTGGATAACTGGGTCACTCTATCCTGGGCTTGCTGTCACCTAGAAAAGGTTGAGCCATTGAAACGGCTCTCATGGCATCTGCCAAATTTGTTATCTTGGGTTGAAAAGAGTGCAGCAGAACCAGTGTAACTCAGTTTACCAAAAAACCTGCATTGTACTTACCTTTTATTTCCATCACACACTGGAGGTATACGAGAAGCAACTGGTGAGCCAAATCAAACAGGTATCTGCTGAGTTTATGCCTCAGCTTTTCCCTGAGAGAGACACAAATCCTGGCCTCTCACCTATTGAACTGTCAGGTTTTTACAATGGTTGGAGGAGCTGCAAGTTGTCCAGCCATTTCCTCCTCTGTTGTGTTTGGTTAAAATGGGTCATTAGGTTACTGCAGTGTTTTTCAGTGGGGAGCAGCCACAGAGACTGGCAGATACATGGAGCAACAGACAGAGTAATTGCACACACCTTTTTAGGAAGAGGTGTTGAAGAATAACACATTCACAAACCTTCATCTCCCAGCCCTTTCTCTTTTTCTTGCTAATTCCAAAAGTTGAAATTTTTTCCTTTTGGGAGAATTTCAGTCAGGTCCAGAATCACTCATAAAACGGAGGAATTGTTCCAACAATGACCCTGAAAGGTTTCCTAATTTTAAAAGGAAATCCAGGAACAAACCCTGGCCAGCTCTAACCTGGGTGGTTCACACTGTGCTCTGGTGGGTAGTTCAGCAGAGAAGCCTGGGTCTCCATCACTCTCAGTCTTTACACTTAGAGTCAGGAATCTGCCTAAAGGGAGTCACTTCCACACTTTCACACAGGTAATGAGCAACCAGGAGCCAGCACCAAAACCAAGCAGGCCTTGGGCTCTTGCTCATCTCCAACTAAATAACTTAGCACAAACATAAACACCTCTAGAGCTTATTTGGTGGGAGTGAGGGATGTGATGGTAAAATCCTTGGGCACCAGGGGCTTTGATCAGGTGTGTGGTGAAGACAGACTTGAAAAACTTGGCAACATATTTAGCTGGAAACTTGTGCAGTTATTGACTGTTCCTTCACTTTTCCTGGACTGGGGAAATACTTTCCATTGCTGCTATGTAAAGACTCAACTACCCAAAAAACTATGGTTTCTTTGGGGAAAAAAAAAAACCAAACAAAAAATACTGTATCTATCTACTGTAGATGTGATTTTTGAATAATATAGACAATTTTGTGTATTTTAGGGTTTGGTCTTATTAAACTGAGGCAAACTAGAAAATTTCATATTTTCCTCCTCACTGGCTACCATGAAACTTATCCATGATTTACCTAGGACCCCCAATACTTAAGAGAGGTGGAATTTTAATTCCAGGGCTACAGCAGGTCAAGAGCCAGGCTTATCTTTCAGCAGGGATTACCTATGGTTTCTACTAGATTATTCCTGACATGTGGCTCATCATATTACAGGTTAAATGTTTAAAGCAGGGAGAAAAGCATGAGGCATAATGAATAACAGCTCTATAACTCTGCTCCCTTCTCTCCAGAATAAATCTATACCGATTTTAGGAGGTGTGTAGATTAAACAACTGCCATGACAGGCTATCAACAACCTTACCACATCATATAACACGAGTAAACTTTAAATCTACCATTTGGGCTACATTTGAAACTCAAAGGACTGAGAATCCCAGTCCTAATGTAAAATCTCCTAGTGGTTCACATCTGGGTTTTGTAATTGTCATCCGAAAACAAATAGTGTTAGGAGTGATAAGTGAGTGATCATCTCACTGGAATCTCAGCACAGCCATTTTCAGTAATGAAATTATATTGCACTTCTCCCAAATCAAGGCTGAAAAAAAGTTCCATGCTCAGCTTTTAAACTGTGTTTCCATAGCTGATTTTTTTTTAATATGTTCCTCTGCCCTTGCTTTTTCCTCTCACATTTTATTTACTATACTCTAAGCAGGGCTCTGATTTCTCCTCATCCTGCCATGACTACAGCTATAGTCCTCTGCCAGGGATTCAAAACTTGGTGCACAATTTCCTCTGGGCTTATGAACTCACTGTTGTTCTCCGGCTGCTTTGGGGGAGATGAAAAGCAAATCCATGAGCTGCCAAGAATCACACCCAGGCAGGGATACAGTGCTGCGAGAGCTGGTCCCTGCTCAGTGTACAAGAGACAGACACGACCCTGGGATGAGTTCATGGGGTCACACCTTGACCCTGATGGAGACCCTTCATCTGCCCGTGCCCCTGTGAAGAACAGAGAGGGATTAAACTGTAGGGCTGCAGTCCGTTTGTATCGAACAGAATGAACAGACCCCAGCCACAAATCACTCAATATTTTAACAGACACTGAGAGGTTTTTCTTCCTTGCTTTAACCATTTGTGGCACCTCAGTGCCTGCTGGAGATGGCTGGTGAGCAGTCCTTGAGCACATGTGGCGATTCTTCCCTTTTTTCATACCACTCAGTCCCCTACATCCATGCCGAGGCAGGTGGCTGAGAAAACCCCTCTGGGTTATGAGTCAGTGAAAGTTAGCTGTTGGGAGCAAATTGTGTATCAAAAATAAATACAAACATCAGTCCTAACTGCAAATGCGTCACTGACTGACTTCAGCTCTGTAGAAAATCCCAGTGTAACTGGTCCCAGAGCCAGGTTTTGAGCACGAGCTGAGGATTGGTGGGACTGTGTGTGCGAGTGAATGGCGCCAGACAAGCTGTGCAGTGGGCTCCCAAAGGGTGAGTGTCATGGTTTACCAGATACTATGAAGAAAATTAACTCTACCGCCTGCAAAACCAGCACGATGAGACATAGCTGGGGATTGCAGTCCGCAGCAGTGCCCATCCTGCATCTATAGGTGGTGTTTGAGTGCTCTCTAGTGGACAGAAAACGGATCCAGAGGCGAACAAAACTGATGAGCTGTACCTAAGCCTAAGTCACTCAGCTGAGTGTCTGAGGCATTGGGTCTGTAATACCCACACACCACGGGCCTGTGCTGAGTGTCTGGGGGCAGGATTTGGGAGCGAGACTCAAAGCCGGGTCTCCTTGATCTGTGACACTTCAGGGCAGAGGTTTGATGAGAGAGCAGTGCAGGGTGGCAGGGGATGCCCACCTCATCTGGTAAGAGCTGACTCAGAAGCACAAGAACCACCCCAATCCCTTTACACTATTTTTCAGTGCTTTTCCTTGTGTTGAAGAAAACACCTGCAGTTCCTGCTCCTGCATGTAGTCAGTGGTTAGAAGAGCAGAGAGGTACTGTGGAAGGAGAGTAGAAACTGGTCATGGAAAGGAAGAAAGAAGTGGGGAAAAATTATATGAACTCATTTACCAGCTGCTGCTGAGCCTCCAGGAGCCCTCTGCTCTGAGAGTCCTGCCAGTGCTGGGCACAGTAGCTCTGACAGAAAATATTCTTGTTTCATAGCTATCCTGGGTCCCAGGACCCATTTCTGAGCAAAAAACCCATCAGACTATTGGAATACTGGACCACACAGTCACCCTAGGACACTAGCACAAAGTGATAAGACACTGCGTAAAGTAGAAACCTAGATTATGTCAATGTAAAAACAAGGTTAAGGAAGTCAGCTTAGGACACAGGCCATAAAATAGTTAGGTAGTAGGTACTCCCAGATCAGCAGAACCGTACTACTGAACCCAAATGTCAAAAGGTGACCCAAAATCATGACATTTATAACAATATTGTATTGCAGTTGGGATTTGCTTATAGTAGGTATCTGAGTTTTGAGTTCTAAGAATAACTCATTTCACTTTTATTTCTGTGAAATGACAGCTAAAAGATTTTTTATGATGGTGGTAGTAAAACCAGAAATAGCCACTTGACTCATGAAACAGCTATACCTCTTGTTAAAGAGGTTATATGCATCTCCCCATAAACTCTTTGTTTAAAATCTGGCTTCTCCATTACCTCTCTGTTGGCAGGGCAGAGGGCTATTATTTTAGCCATCCTGGACGATACCATTTTGCAGCATAAGCTCCTCTTACATAGACACTTCCCAATGCTCAGACATCTTGAACACAAATAAAACTCCTTCAACCTCCTGTCGAGCTTAATTACTTGTCTCCCACTCATCCTTTTCCTTCACTTTCTGGAGGCTTTTGACCGAAATCAGACTGATCCCCCTTTCTTCAAGTATCTTCTCCCACTTGGAGCAGTCATCTTTGGCCTTGCCTCATTTATGCAGAAACCACAGAGGGTCTAGTACAGTACCACACATACCTGCAGTAAAACAACATGCATTTGTATTTAGGCAGTTATTCTATGCAAATTAATTAACAGTTTTACTACAGAGGCTATGCATAAATTAGGCTAGTAAATACAGACCACATGAATATGCTGATTCAGTTTGTTGAGGGTATGGAAAGAAAGGGGAAAAAAAACAGAAAAAAAATGGATAAAAATAAGTCAAGCAATGGACCACACCAGTCAGTTCTGCAGAGCTAAAATGCAGGGAAAAAAAGTCATAAATCCCAAAGAAAATAGTCCTGAAACTTCAGAGAGTTTCTTTGTCTTTCCTTTGCTCATAGACAATTTTGCTGAAGCAAAGGGGACCGTGAAAGAGAGAGGAACAGCTCAGGGTAACCCAAGTAGTAGGCAAGAAAAGGTAAGTTTATAAGTGATGACTATTAGTGATATTCATTCTCAGATTCTTTGCACATTCTCCTGCAGGTTTCCCATGGATAATTGAGTCAAAAAATTGGTTCAGTAGAAGAAATTTTCTGTGTGGCATCCAAAGTAACATGGGAATCAGACTTCAAGTATTCTGGGAGGTTGCTTCTCAAAGAGGTAAGTTGACGCTTAGCTTCAGCTCTACTGGAATATTAGTTTTCTCCTGACAGGTTTGATTTGTGTCCACCTTTTGTGCAGAGGCTCACTCTTCACCGTCACCATCTGAACAAAGACTCTGCCCAGTCTCATGGGAAAATCAGCTGATTATTTCCACAACTTCAGAGGTTAGCACACTGAGGCACTTGCTTTATTCATATGTTATGATGATACTGGCTGTGGAGTTATAAAAATGCCATATATGATAAGACTTGTTAGGAAATCAGATAAACAGGCAGTGCTTGGATTTCTTCATGAGTGCACAGACATAGCCTACACACCCTCTCCAGGACAAAGAGTGGCAGCTTACTGGGGCCAAGCAGACACTTCTATTTGGGGAGAAAATCCCCAGTTTCTGAAGCACCTTCACCGGCCCTTGACAACATCTGGAAGGACACTGCTCAGCAAGCACAACAAGCTTCAGTGGAACTCATGGCTCAGGTCCTGCTCTATTTTTGCTGTCTCAGGCAGCAAACTGCCAGCTGCTTACTCCTTGTTACTATCCAAATAAATTGCATTATCCAGAAAGCCAAATGGGGATAAAAATGCTATTAGAGAAGCAATTTGTTTAGTCATAAAACTATTCATTATATGCTTTCAGGAACTCCACCCCAGGGCTTTTTAACCCTTCAGAGGCCACATGAGAATGATTCATTTTCCAAAAGCACTTTATGGTGGCTCACAGCACTTCTGGAACCTGCAACTCTTGTGCCAGAAAGGCTGCAGCTGGGTGGTGGTGTTTACACTCTGCGTAACAAAAGGTTTGTAGTGGCAGGGAGAGAAAACAATGGGGTTTAGGAAGGAACCCCACCTATGAATCTCCATTTTTTTTTTTTTTGTTTGGACTCATGGGTTTCATGTTCCAGATTTCTTGTTTTACCACAAACATCAAAAGACTGTTCTGTGTCTGCCACTTTGGATGTCTCTAGATTTTGACATTTCCATCACATCCCAAACTCCTCTTCCTTTCTGGGTTGAAAAGTCTTAATCCACTCACTTCCACTCACTAGGTCCTCTTTCAAGGGCTGCCCCTCTCTGGGGACACTGCTGCATACCCACTTGAGATGCTGAGCCTGTTTGGAGGCTGGCTGCACTAATGCAGTGTCAGCATCTGGTTTTTATCACCTTTAAAATATTCCCTGGCATCACCTGTGGTTTCTGTCTGTCCAGAGAAGGGCAACAGAGCTGGTGAGAAGGGTCTGGAGCACAAATGTGATGAGGAGCAGCTGAGGGAGCTGGTGGTGTTTCACCTGGAGAAAAGGAGGTTCCTCCCTGAGGAACCTCATCACTCTCTACAACCACCTGAAAGGAGGGTGCAGCCAGGTGGGGGGGGCGGTCTCCCAAGTAACGAGTGACTGCTGAAGACATAGCCTCGAGTTGCACCTAGAGAGCTTTAAATTGAATATTAGGGAAAAAATCTTCACTGAAAGGGTGATTGGGGCAGGCTGCTCAGGGAAGTTGTGGAATTGCTGTCTCTAGAAATGTTCAAAAAAAACATGTGGATGTAGCACTTAGAGTTACGGTTTAGTGGTGAGCATGGTGGATGGGTAAACGATTGAATCCCATGATCTCAGAGGTTTTTTCCAACCATAACGACTTTGTAATTCCGTGATTCCACAAAGCTGTGCCCGGTGCCGAGCTTTTTTCCCCAAGCTCTTCCCTGCAGGAGCCCTACACGCCAGCGCAGAGAAACTGTGGGATAACCAAGCGCCCAGGTACGCCCAGTAGCCTGCAAACAAACCAGGGCTGCACAGCCCGGCCGCGGGTGCCTGACGGGCAGCAGAGGGACCAGCTGCTTCCCTCTCCTTTCCCAAAATAAACTTGGGAACACACAGCCACTCCGAGGTTTGTGGCCAGGGCTGCGGGGGTGGCCGTGCTTTGCACCCGGCTGGCGCTGCTTCGGGATGAGGTTGGGTAAGCAGCGCCGTGCCCATTGTTCCAGAGCAGGGAGATGTGTGCGAGCTGTTTCCCGGAAGGAGGAAGAGAAGCGCCCAGGGATGCACCGAGGCCCGGGGAAAGTTTCGGTCCCGGGAGAAAGAGGAAGCGCGAGGATGAGTTAATGGGGTTCACGCGGCGGTAAGGCCGCTTGTCGGTGTAGTCGTGGCCGAGTGGTTAAGGCGATGGACTAGAAATCCATTGGGGTCTCCCCGCGCAGGTTCGAATCCTGCCGACTACGAACCGCGGTCTTCTTTTCCTCCCCGTGCCGGACGTTTTCTTTCCCCCCCTCGTTTTGCACCGGAGCCGCCGCCGCCTGACATCCGGCAGGGCGGCCGGTCCAGCCCCGGGAAGGGAGGCGGGACCTCCTCCCGCGGCCATGGAGCAGCGCGGCCCGGCGCCCGCCGTGCTGGTGACCACCAGGTACCGGGGACGGGGCTGGGGATCGGCCCCGCGCCCTCATCAGCCTCGGCGGGGCTGCCCGGGCGAGGGAGCGGGGGAGGAAAAGGGAAGGGAAGGGAAAGGAAAGAGCGCGGGGCGGCGGAGGCTGAGCGAAAGCCGGGTGGTTCTGCGGAGGTTTGCCCCGGGGCACTTCAGATATTCTCCAGTTTTCCTGCATTTCACAGCCGGAGGAGATCCCTGGCTCGTCTTGTGATAACTCCGAGTCGTTTGCCGTCCACTCTGGCGGAGCGTGTGTTCTCGCCCTCCGGGAACACCTTTTCCTTGTCGGTGTTTCGAAGTGGGTGGGCAGGAATTAGGATTTATCCTGGGGTGTGCGCTTCAAGCCGCAGTGTCACCAGTGCTTTGGCTGATGCCCTGCATCCCGGTGCTCTTTCTCGTGCCCACTCTGTCTGGAAGCCCAGGGATGGGCAAAAATGAGTTTATTCTCCTTTCTCACCTTCTCGAAGCTATCCCCTGCGTGGTGCAGGGGTTGCTGTTTTCCGTTGCATTACATTTTTAAACTCGATCTTTTCCTAGATGTGGTAGAGGGACTCTCATGAGAAATGCCTCAAGAAGAAAATGCTTATGGCAATCTTTTACAGGGAAATTGATAGATATCCCTCTCTCTCTCTCTCTTTTTTTTTTTTTTTTTTTTTTTTTTTTTTTAATTCCCACGAGATATTTGAGACTACAGGAAGGCAGTTTCCTATCAGAAGAGACATGAGAAGCAGGAGTGTTGATTCAGCAAGGTCCTTACCTCCTAGGACATAAATTATGACTATTTCAGTCACTTTAACTATAAAGCCATTATTTTAATCCTTAAATATTTAGCTATATCAGGGCCAGACTTTCCTTGGAGCAGTGGCCTTCAACTTTCAAATGTATCTGATGTGACTCACAGATGTTTTGTAGGACTGACTTAATATAAGGTTTAGCCTTGGAAATGGAAATTTGAACACCTGGATTATTTTTACAGTTGTTAGACTGAAAAAGACCCACTTTCAAATTTTCCCACTGAAACTGGAATGCTTTCAGTGATAAAATTTGTTATATATGTATGTGTGGGATTAAGACTCCAGCAAGTCAAATATTTTCTAGCTCTGAGGTGAAATAGCTGTATAGTTGTGACCTTTTCCACTCTTTTTTTCACATGCTTGTTTTGGGAATAGGATTCCTAGTTGCTGTGGTAATACAAATCATGGAATCATAGAATATGCTGAGTTGGACTCAATGATTCAACTCCTGGCCCTGCTCAGGACATCCCAAGGATCACACCATGTGCCTGAGAGCATTGTCCAAACACTTCTTGAACTCTGTCAGGTTTGGTGCTGTGACCACGTCTCTTGGGAGCCTATAAAATTTGTATACTTGTAGTTAGACTATACAGAGAAATAAATTATTTGATGAGTACTTTGCCTTCACTTAATAAATAAAGCTAGTTGTACAATTCTTTTCTCCTTCTGTTATGAGCAGGGATGTCACAGTGTGGTCCCCTGTGGAGAGAGGTTGTTGGAGCTGGGTGCTGCTGGCAGGGCTGACTTTATCAAGGCAAGAAGCACAGACTCTGCTCTCCTAGCCATACAGATGCTGGAATAAATGTTTCTCTGGTCACAGCACTTGCATCTCTTATTTTACTTTCTTCCTGGAGGTGGCTATCACCCGGTCCCCATGTTGGCCTTTCAGCACAGAAACAGATTAATTAAAATAC
This sequence comes from Acrocephalus scirpaceus scirpaceus, assembly GCA_910950805.1. Lineage (NCBI taxonomy): Eukaryota > Metazoa > Chordata > Aves > Passeriformes > Sylviidae > Acrocephalus > Acrocephalus scirpaceus. Next base: position 105,817,402 of record OU383775.1, on the reverse strand, counting down.
GGATTAATTATTATATGCAAATCAAAAAACCAGGAGTGAAAATCCAGCTCTTCCGTGAACTGTGGAAGCTGCTCAGCTCAGCTGACCTTTATATTCTGCACTTCCTCTGTTCTGGGCCAATCCTGCATGATCTGATTGTGCAATGACCTGATTCACACTAGTGTTGCTGGTGTGAATGGTCTCCTTGTATTTGAGTGAAGTGATTCCTGTTAGGAAGGCTAACCATATGCCCAGGTCTCCGGTGAACTGCCTGTTTTGTAGACAGAAGTGTAAACTGGAGATAAGCTAGATTCAGGTAAAGAGTAGAAACAATAAACCTGTGTGTCCAAGTTAAACAACCAGTTTTCTCCTTTTGCTGCCTTTTTTTTTTTAAAGCTACAAGTGTAAAAATAATTGTGTTTTATGTGAAAAATGCAGTGAAACTGTATTCTGTCTTGAGATTTGCAGGTGCTGGTTCTGTTTGAATAACAATTACAGTATTTAATTAATTAAAACACTAAGGCTGCTTATTTTGAAGGCATTACAAGAACTAGGGAGCATTTTGGATAGTACGCTCTGTCTGTCTCAGCCTCCCTGCTGATTTCTGTTTGTTTAGAATCAGTTTTATGTTTAAAAAGAAATCCTGTTGCTATGGAAGAGATAACAGGGATGGGTTTCCTCTAGGAGATGATAATGAAAGTGATCATAAGGCCTAAAGCAAACAAACAAAAAATGTAGCTATTCCCCCTCCCTCTAATAATTTTCTATGACATTTTAGCACAGACTTTGAACAACTTTAAAAGAAAACCCCTGGGTATAGATAAGTTACTTACTAACTTCATGACACTTTCAGAACTCTCTAATGCAGCAGCTGTTACAGTGAAATTGTCATTGTGTCATCCCAGAACATGTGTACATGGTTGGTGTTTTCAGCTAAAGGCCACTTGAGGATGGTTCACTGGTCATTACTCCTTTTATTCATATTAGAGGTGAAAAGCAGGTTAATTAGTCATTTATACTCTGTGTTAACAGAAGTAGAATCACAGACTCATTTGAGTCGGAAAAGACCTTTAAGATCATCAAGTTAAAGCATTAACCCAGCACTGCCACATCCACCACTAAACCCTGTTTCCAGGTGCCACATCCACACATCCTTTCAAGGACTGATAACTCAGGCACTTCCCTGGCTTAGTAAGTCATTCCTGAGTACAAGTGACAGACCTTTTTGCTGCCATAGCTGCAGTCACAACTTCTGATTGACTGCACATCTGGAGAGCTGTTAAGATCTCATTATTGTGATTATTAGAGAGAGATGTTTCTACCCAAATTAACGTGCAAATGAGATCATATGCCAAAATGAATAATGCAGATTTTATTTAGTAAAATGTAAGAGAGAGAGAGAGAAAGACATAGAAAAGAAGGTGGGGGGAGGCAGAGAGAGAACAATTAAATAGAAAGACAGTCACTAACCCTTAGGATCCAGTAGTGTTCTGTTGGTCCTTCTTCACCCTTTTTGGTGGTAAGGGTCCCACAAAACATAAAGTTTAGTGGGTTAATACACATTCAGGTATATGTGGGTATACCTCCCCTGCAGAAGGGAGTTTTGCACTGTCATTTGCTACACAAAATCCTCTGATGGAAGGCCCCAGAAATAAATCTGGGGGTGCTTTGGGTGTCTTTAATGGTTTATGACACCTTTTAAGACATGACAGGTGCCTCTCATGTCTGTGTAGGTGAGCCTGTTATGCCCCATCAGAAGGGATAAATACCCTCAGGCCTACATGTGAGTGTGAATGTCCTGTGCTCAGTGTGCCTCTTCTTTTGAGTGAGTGGACTATGGTCTCCTCCAGTCAGAGCTGACCTTCAGCACAGTTGCTGAACTGCCTTCTCCTTGGACTCCTTGCAGTGTTACACTCTTCTCCCCCAGTCTTGTTTACCTCTCCTTAGGCTTGAGATAACTTGGACAATAGTACCACCTTTATCTTATCTCAAGTCCCCATCAGGTGGCTTAAATTACTGTCCATATTTCCAGGAATTCACAAATTAGGGGGCAAATTTGGGGTGGAGGCGTTGGTGGTTGCAGATGAGGAGTTGCTTCTTTATACAGTCTGCTATTTTGGGCAAAGTCCTTTGGTGATCTTAACAGTGTTTAAGGCTATTGTGATCTGTCTGTCTCTTATAAGAGCATATCCTCTGCTGCAGGTATATTCTAAAAAACACCAGATCCAGCTGATTTTACTGGCAGATGCCCTCAGCATCAGCATTTTGGCTGCCACAAAAGGAGGCGTAGTTCCAGATGATGGTTGTTACTCGCAGATCCCACAGGCTGCTGTGTGAAAGCCAGGCACCTGCGTATTCACACATAGGCACTACTGGTCCTGTGTTGGAGCCAGCCACGTGTAACTGAGCACAAAATTTTGTCTGGATGTGTAAAATGAAGTCCTTGACTGGCAGAATATGAGAAGAGAATCAGAGTAGACAGAACAGCATTATCAAAACACTGGAGATGGTAGAGCTGTTGTTAAAGTCCTAGTACTTTGAACATGGCTTGCAAAGAGGATTGGGTACAAAACTGTGTCTGTGTCCTTGTTTTTTGTTACCCTATTAAGAACTCCCAAGATACTCTCTTTAAAAGGCTTTTTTTTCAAGCATTGAATTAGAGATTCAGAGATTGCCTTCTTGGAGAAGCTCAAGTTTCATAAGAACTGATCAAGTTTTGACATGATGAGAGGAATCTTACTTTGTTTGAAACTAGATTGTTTAAGCCTCTTGAAAATGTATATTAAGTACTACGCATTGTGTATCCTTAGTGAAAGGGCACCTGTGTTAATGAATATAAACTTCCTGAAGGAAGATGTAAGAATTCCACAAGAACTCTGCAGTCCACAGGAAATCCAGGGAAGATGGAACTTGATCCTCATGGTTAAAGTTTAAAAAGGCAGAAAAAATGTTTAATAAATTAGTTTGGTTTTCTTTTAAATGGTCCCACCTCATTTCTCTAAAAAACATTCACTCACATGTACTCAGAGATATGTTCACAGGGTATTACATCCTCTGGGTGGTGAACTTCTGATTCTGCCAGAATACTTGGTTCCAGTGACAGCAAGTGTTCTGTGGCTTGGCATAGGGTAACTTTGGGGAAAGGATCTTTGATCAGTTTTGGTTTTCAGGCTATTGAAACAGACTGCTTATTTCATTAAACATACTGTTCAATGCTCCACCAGCAACTGCTTGGTCTTACTCTTGATGTGTGAACACTCTAATATGATCCAGCATTCCTCTTGCAAAAATGTCATAATTTTTTTTATGTCATAAATGACAAATATGACAAAAATGTCATAAATTTCAGGTGGGGATCCAGGGGGAAAGTGGCACCACAGTTCTGTGGATCTGAAGTGGTCAGGAGGTAAAAAATGCATTGAGTAGACTGCAGCAGCAGCTCTCCTGCTGCATTTTCCTCCAGGTGGAGCCATGAGTGGTTATGACTGCTGGCAACTCTCAGAAGTTAATGCTATGGTTGTCTACTTTAACTGGACAGGTAGTTCTGTTTCCAGTAGGATTTTCTGTGGGAAAGCCAAGATGTTTTGACTAGTGTGCCCTTTAGGTTGTTTGGCAACAAGACTGTGTATCAGACAGTCAAAACTAGAAGGCAGCTCTGAGGGATCATGTCCTCCTTTAACTTGCTCAGTCCTGATGTTTGGCTAATTTTCCCTAAGGACCTTCACAAATGGAAACTACGACTGGCCCAACAGTCTGCTCCAGCAGCTTCCTTTGTATTTTGGCTTTAATCCAGTTCCCTGGTTGGCTCTTCACAAACCTCAAGTTGTTCCTGTGCTCCAGGGAGCTCCTTGTTTCTTTCATGGCACCCTTCAACTATTGTCTCTGTCATTCCTGGGAATATCTTCAGATAAAGGAGAGGTGGATAGGGCTTGGCATGAGTCACTATGAACAGACTTTTCTCTCAAAATAAACCTGATGAGAGATTATGGGATCTTCTCACCTGCCATGCTGGGTTAAGAGCACTTTCAGCTCCTGCAAGTGAAGTCCTGTTCCAAATGAATCCACATCTCTTCACAGAAATGCTGTGTTCCTGGCATGTTGCCTGCAGTGCCTCATGACAGGTGCTTTGGGATAGAATATAGGAAACAGATCATGTCCCAATTTGTCTTTTTGCAGAATAGGAAGTGTTGGGGGCAAGGTCTGTCTGATGATGGGTGATGATGGGTCTGTCAGGACTGTCTGATGTCCAGTGAGAGCCTTTGCATTGATTTTCTTGGGCTTGTAACTGGGAGAGGGACAGTTAAGTGTCTTTGTGCCAGTGCCTGAACTCTGTGTATTTTCTTCCCTAGGCAAGTTCAGAATACGCACACGGGGCTGGATTTGTCAGTGCCAGAATACCAGGAAATCCGTGGGAAGATGATGTCTGGCCACGTCGAGTATCACATTGTTGTTGTTACCCGACTGGCTGCCTTCAAATCAGCGAAGCACAAGCCTGAAGATGTGGTTCAATTTATGGTAAATATTTAATCAGACCTGTGTTAGTGATCACTTTCTTAATCAGCTTGATTATTTCTGTCATGATGTAGCAGATGCTTCATCATCAATCACAGCCTCTCCAGGTCAAGGTCCTTGGTAGGACAACACAGTCTATACCATTTCTGCAATTCCTGTTCCATTGTGTGTATTCTATTACCCACACAGCAATTGAATTTTTTATTCCAGGAGCTAAAAGTGATGATGACTGTTGTTGCCTTTAAGGCATTTTTCATTATAGATCAACAAATAGAAACCAATTAAGCTTTTTGTAAGTACTACTACAAATTAGTTTCTCCAATATATGTATCAGTAGTAGACTTCGTACAGAAACATGAAGTAAATATATAGTAGCTTATTTGAATGGGTGTATTACCTAGACACTGCTTTTAAAATCCTTAGTAAGAGAGGTTTACAAGGAAGTGTCCATATAAAACATTATTTAGCTGAATTGTCTTTTTCATTATACCTGCAGAGTAAAGGTTTGAAAGCACAGCACATGATTTAAAACAGGTGAAATTAATCTCACCTATGGCTTGTGCACATCCACTTAAGCTGTTGCCCCTGGGACTCTCTGTCAAGCTGATGGAAAAGATGCATTTAGGGTGTTCTATTTGATCTTCTTTAGCTGCCTGCTGAACCACTCCCAAGAAATGCATTTCTCTGTCTGTTGACCATAAAGGGACACGCCCTGTTGCACGCTGTGAACATCTGCTCTTTTCAGATGTTTTGGCAGTAACTATAATGTCAGAGTGTTGTGAAGGTGTGGTTACCTGGTAGACCATGACCTGTAGGGTAACTCACACTTCATAGAAGATAGTTGATAAAAGACTATTTAAATAATCTGGTTTGCAGATAAACATCTGTCAGTTTTGAAAAGAAATGCTTTACAACAAGTGAAATCTCCTGCATTTATTCCACACTTTGTGCTATATATAACTATGGTAAAAGCAGCAGTGCTGGCATAGGAGTCTGTTCTGTTCTCCCTCCTTATCCCTGACTGCTTGTTCTCACTCCTGCAGTGTTTCCTTTTGTGTGCCAGTGTCATGTGCCATTCCATAACGTCAGTTGAGGAACTGCTCCTGGCTAAAAATGGGTATTTTGGAGCTTGTTATTCTGTACTGATTTACACCTGTTCCTTGAGCCTGTGAGTTGCACAATCTCATTAAAGTTTGTTTTAGGACAGGGAAAGATAAGAGAAGACATGGGCAGATAAGAGAAGGAGATGTGCAGTTGCTTTTTTTTTCATGCATCAATGCCTGCTTATATTATGTAATATTTCCACACAGCTCTGTGGAAGAAAGAATCTGACTACACCTGAGATGTTAGACTGGGCTGTCATCATTTAACTTCATTTTGCATCATTTAAGAATAAGTTGATAAAATCAGCTTGTCTATAAAGAGGAGAAGAAGACTTTGTACTGCAGCCCCTCTGCTTGCTGGGGTTGTCTGTTCCCATGTCTCTGTCTGGGAGGATTTTCAGCACTCAGTTGCTCTTCTCAAGTGAAATGAACCTTCCTGATTCCTCCTCTGGTGAGGCCTCCTGACATTTCATTCTTCATGAAGAAGAAAACTGGTGGAGCCTGACGAGAATAACATTTATTTCATCAGTTACATTTTTTTCAGCTGACTAAATGTGATGTATTGCATAGTTTGTTGTGTGAGAGTAATTTAAAACCGTGAGCTGGGAGGTTGAAGATGGATGCTTTCCATCGATTCATTCCAATGAGTCTTGTCTGTATGTATTACTGGAAGGAACAGAGGGATTCACCTGTCGTAACTTATCTCTCTGTAAGTTGGATATTTTAATCTGAATCTGTCCATGCTCTATGGTCATTGGGGAGGAGGGGAATAATGTGACTCATCCTCTGGAAATGTCTCTCCTCTTTGACCATAAAGGGAAAGTATCTACATTTTAGACAGCTGCAGTGGGGGGCTTCAACTCCAGGCTGAAATGCTTGAAGGTCAGTAGAGTTGCACACAAATCACTGTGAGCACTTGGAGGTATCCTGGGATTTTCTACCTGGCCTTCAGCAAGGTTGTGGGTTTCCTATAGATGTTGTGTGGTATTAGCCTGCTGCAGACAAGCACCTTGGATACCCCAAAGCATCTCAGATAGCATGGGATGCCTTTTTCAGAGCAGAACAGTCTGCTCTCTATAATTAGATGTCTGCATTTGGTTTTCTAAACTCCCATCCCCGTTGGTGCAATGCTGTTGAAAAGGATGTAGCTGAGCATCTGTGGGGTGGGGGAACCCGCTTTGCATAACATAAAGGTCTGGTACCATTTGAGAAACCCTAAATTACCGTAGGTGTGTGCACAGGACTGGCAGATGTGACAGAGGACATAAAGGCATTGGCACTACCCTGAAACAGCAAGGAGAATACGGTGCAGCATCCAAGGTGTCACTGGCTGCCTGTGTTCGGGTGAGTTGAGCTTCAGTCACATTTCACCAAAATGCCATTTTACCAATGACTGTCATAGGAGCTGAGACACCGCATGCGTGTAGGCAGATGGCTTAACCTGGTGGCTGCCAGGGAAGGCAGGCTGCACCCCAAGTGTCTGTGCAGTGCCCTGTTCTGTTGGATGCTGGAGCAGCACAAACAGGAGCTGTGGCCCTTCCCCAGAGTGTTCGCAGCTGAAGTGTAGGAGAGCCAGGTACCTGAGGAGCAGCAGAGAAGAACGTGGCTGCAGTGGGCAGCAGATCTAACACATCAAGTTTGTATCACAAAGCAGAGGGAGATGAGACGTATGAAGGAGGAAGAAGAAACCTGCCTGCCTGTTCTGGAGCAGAATGGGCAGAATGGGAGAGGGGTCTCCTTTTTTTTGCTTTTGTTGAAGCTGCCAAATTGTAGGAGGGAGCCAGTGTCTCAGCACTGAGGTTAGAGAAGGCAGGCAGGCGTGGTAGGATTTTCCTTGTCTCTGGACACCGATTTTTGGATTGTCCCTGTTTTGACCAGCTGGGAGCCCGGTCCGTGTTTTGTGGCTCCTCCTTGCCCTGTCGCTGTCCCTGAGGCCTCAGAGGAGGCGCCGCTCCTGCCCTGCCCTCAGGGCCTGCGCCGGGCGGGGACCAGCGGCTCCACCAGCGGCTCCAGCGGCTCCTCTTTTACCTGGGAAAGGATGGTGAGCAAGGCAGAAGCGTCCTCTAAGCTAGCTGTGCTCTCCGGGATCGAATCATAGAATCGTTTGAGTGTGAAACAGCCTTTAAGATCATTGACCCAGCTTTTGACAGATCACCACCGTGTCAACTACGCTAGAGCACCAAGTGCCATGTACAGATGTTTCTTGAACGCCTCCAGGGATGGTAACTCCACCACCTCCCTGGGTAGTCCATTCCAATGTTTAACGACCATTTCCATGAAGAAATTCCTTCTGATGTCCAACCTGAACCTCCCGTGCCCCAGCTTGACGCTCTGTCCTCTCATCCTGTCAAGATCAAGAGACATGTTAAGGCCCTATGACAAAACCCAGATGAATATCAAAAAGAGGTTTCAGATCTGACCTGTGAAGCCTGATACTTTACTGAATCCCGAGTGCCCTATTCCCCAGCCTTAACAGGATTATGCAAAATCGGCATCATGGCACCTCTAATTAAAATGTTTGTGAAGCATTAACAGAAGAACAAATTCACTTCTGTGATGACATTAAGGTGTAAATTCTTAGAAACTGGATGGGATTCTTCAATTTTAAAAAATGCTAATTGTAAAATAGGGCAAATGTAGAACTGCATAACCTTCAGGTTGTATTTGGTAATTAAAGAAAAAGTCAGTTGCATTTCTTTCAAAGGTCAGAATAATCTTGTACTATCGAAAGAGGGAAATTGGTTTTCTCTTTGGTACTGCTACCAAGGTGATATTTAATTATTGCCTGTAGATTTGCCATTTTCTGTGATAAAAAGAAAAGGCTTTGCTTTTCTTAAAGGCATTTCTTCTAGACACACCTTAGCTTTTTTAGCAATTAACTGCTCCCTTCCCAGCCTTATTAAAAATCCACCCAGCCTTTAGTGCCTTCTCTTTGTATCTGCATCCAGTTTGATTCTTCTGTAAAAGTTATTTGTTAGTCAAGTTTTTTCTTTTTCAAAGCTGAAAAAATAACTACTAGTGTTTGACAGGCATACCACAATTTAGGGAGGCATTTACTATAGAGCTGTCTTCCTCTCTTAAAATGAGGGAGTGTATGAGTATGTGGGTGTGTATTCATTTATGTTTTCATTGTTGCCTTTTTGCATGTGTTGGCTTTTTTTTTTTTTTGGCCTCAAAATTTGTGCATTGCTTTCTCCTGACCATACAGGTATGTTGTGAAGATAAATTCCTTCACCTTATGGCTTCTGTTATGTGAGAGAGAGGGGAAAAATTCATGTGCAGTGTAGCAGTAGGTTCAGGATTCATGTTGATTGAAAAGAAATATTAGAGTTCTTGCTCTTCCGCTGGGCAAAACAGATGAGGAGAGCAGCATGTGGTCATGTAATTAAAATCTACCATGATGCTTACCCACGGGGTCACCAAGCAATATTAATTCTGGTATGGCTGGAATTGGGAGTTTCCAAGCGAAAGCTTGGGTTGTGCTGCCTGGGAGAAGGAGTGCTTTTGATTCCTGTACCCAAAGCTAGTGGTTGTTTTAAAGGACAGAGATGGTGGATCTCCCTTTTCTGACAGTGTTAAGAAGTGGGCTTTATAAGAAGAAAGTCACAGTAGCCCTGGTTTTTACAAAATACTGTAAAATCAAGTGTGCTCTTTGTTGGTGTGCACTGGCTGGCAGAGGGCTCGAGTTAGCTCTAAGATCTCCATTTTGTTGAAATCCTTGCAGTAGATATAAAGTATATGAAGACAAGTTTGAGGTCAGAAATGGGGCAGTAAAGGGAGCTTTGAAGGGAAAGGAGGCATTAAACAGCGTTAATACTGAGTGGGATCAAATTCTGTGCACAACTGCGAGTCCCAGGCTCATATCCTACAGCCATTCCGGTTTGTACTTTCATGCGTGAGGCCCTTGGGAAGAGGGGGGCAAGGCACATGCATGAGATTTGAGGGATTAGCAGCAAACTTCAGACTTTCACTTTGAACTTCATGGTGGTTTTCTTAACCTTCTAGCTATACTTGATCACATTCAACTTATTTATTTGTTCCCAGTGAAAAAAAAAAAATACATTCAACCCATCCCTGTCTGTCTTTTAAGTTCTGCGTTGGATGTTAATTGTTACAGGCAAATAAGGTCTTGACCTGGCAAATGTGCACATGCTTTGCTGTATTTGCATGATTAACTCTTTTGAAGTGAAGCAGATTGAGCCTTTGATACTGTGACTTGACAGAGCTCCTTGAAGCGTGTGCGCTCAGGCTTACTTACAGGTGGTGGGGGTTTAGCTCCACAGTGTCCACAGAGTTCATGGAGGGGGAGAGGATAACTGCAGGATCAAGACCTGGAGGAATTACAGGCAGCAGAAGAAAAGTATTTGAATATTAATCAAACGGAACTTTGTTTACTTAATAGTATTGATAAAATAGGGTTTAGAGCAGTGCTTATTTTTTATCCTGACATTTTGGCCCATAAGATCCATCAACGGTTTTCAAAGGGCTGTAAGTGATAACCAGGAGAGGCAAGATTTAATTTTGTTACATGCTGATACACTTTTCTCTTGGAAAATTGACAGAAGATGTCAAATTGAAAGGGTCTAAAATTGTTGCAGCAGAGCAGTGCTTTCTGACTGGAAAGATGTGAGAATGCTCCGCATCATGTCTGGGATTTGACTTGAAAAAATGCTCTCTGTGGAACCTGTCTGGCACTTGTGCGAGGCCTCTGTGCTGCTCCATCCAGCTCTGGGGTCCCAAGTACAGGAAAGACACCGACCTGTTAGAACAAATGCAGAGGAAGGGTACACAGGTGGTCACAGAGCTGGGACAGCTCTCTTGTGGGGACACTGAGAGAGCCTGTTCATCCTGGAGAAGGCTCCAGGGTGACCTAAAGGGGCTATAAGAAAGCAGGAGAGGGACTGGTTACAAGGACCTGGAATTGACAAGGGGGAATGACCTTAGGCTGAAGAGGAGAAGGTTTGGATTAGATGTAAGGAAAAAATCTTGACTGTGAGGGTCAAGAACAGGTGAGACGCTGGAACAGGTTGCCCAGAGAAGCTGTGGCTGCTCCATCCCTGGAATTGTTCAAGGCCAGGTTGGAGGGTGCTCTGAGCAACCTGGTCTAGTGGAAGGTGTCCCTGCCCGTAGAACTGGATGATCTTTAAGGTCCCCTCCAAACCGTTCAATGATTCTTAGCGCACCAGTCTGGGGCTGTTAGGCTCAGCCAGCATTGCCACAGCATTGCCAGCACCAAACCCAAGGTAAATCTGGCAGCACAGCTGAGCGAGGGTGTCGAGGAGCCTGTGGCTGCAGAGCTTGAGGCACAGGGACAGTGGGAGAGGAGCCCCAACTGGCAGGGGCTTGCAGGGCCCGCACTGGGCTTAGATAAGTGGGGAATGATTTTGGCTGGAGGTCTGACACCTTACTGGTACGGCGGGGTGCTCCAGCAGAGGGCATCCCGGCACTGCTGGATACTGGCCTGCGCGGTGTGCTGCGGGCTCTGGGAAGCACATTAGTATGCTTTGGAGGCAGTGCTGCCACACTTGGTATTCCGTGTCGCGTGTGCGTTCCCGGCGTTGTTGTTCAAAGCCCACGCAGATCCACAAAGGCGCAATTAGCTATGGGATGCGAGGGTGTGCATTTGCTTTAGGTTCAGTGGTGTAATTAGACATAAATTGAGATTTATGAATAATTTACAGACTTTGATAGAGGAGGAATGAAAATTAAGTGGGGAAAAAATAAGTTTGTGTATCTCAGCTTAGTGTTAGAATATTTTAAAAAACTGTTTTGGCATAATCTTGATTGGCTGCTGTCTTGTAATGCTTTCAGAAATTAATTTAGTAGTTCTTATTAAAATTAATTAGATGTTAAATGTTTTTCGCAAATCAGATTTAATTTTTTTTTTCCTGGGTGGAGGGTAATGATGTTTATTCTTTTGAAAGAGCACCAGTGAATTCCTTACTGCCCTTACATCTGTACTTACATAGTATTTTTGGGAGGGGCTCAGGCATCATACCCTGTTCAGAGTGCTACTGGGACCTAGTGAACTAAAAATGTACAGCAGTTCAGAAGCTCTGGAACTGCTTCTCCCTCTCTTTTTGGGGTGTCTTTCAAAGGGAAGATTATGATGTTCTGGAACATCTCTATTGCCCTCACTTTACTGCTTGGTTGCTGAATGGCATTTCAGATCTCGCATGTGAGCACAGTGTTACTCACACTTAACCTTTGTTACTTTCACAAGTCTAAAATTCTTGTTTTTCATTCCCCTGTCGAGTCAGGTTGGGTGTTGTATTTCAGATCTTTGTTACAAAGCTGCTTGCCTTTTGTGACTGGACACTGAAACCACAGTGAACGTTGTACAGCTGAAATGCAAATGCTTTTCCAAATCATCTGGCTAGGTTGATAATTACTGCAAAAGGCAGGGAAGCATGAAAGCTGAGGTGGTTATTGCTCTTTGTGCCCACATCTGAATTATTGAACTGGTTGAGGTGTGCCTGTTATTGTCAGGGTCTGTTCCCTGGCATGGAGGGCAGTTCACACAGTCTGGCTGCATGTGCAGGATTAAACTTTCTTACCATCTGCAGTGTGCATTAGTACCCAAACTGGCTGCTGAGAGGTTTCTCCACCAGGCCAAATCTTGGGCTGAAGGGTTACCTGGGGGCATGATAGCTGCCCAGAGTGTAGGAACTGTGCCAGACATCGTCAGGTTCCAGTGGACACTGTAAATGAGATTTCTTGTAGATGCTCTCAGGATCCAGTGGCTGGGACTATGTCTGATGCTGTTTAGTTTGCTTGTATAGGAGCAGTGTAGGGATTCTGCATTGATCTATAACTCATTTCCCTTCTGTGCTTTTTGTTAGGTTGACCACCTTTATCACTGTGTTGGTGGGAGAACTATGCATTACTCCATTCCATGATGTGGTGCTTGAGTTTCTCCATCTTTTATATCCATCTCTGTATATGCAATACTGCACATATTGCAATGTTAATTAAGATTCATTCCTCTAGAGTCCAGCAACACATGTTACAGGAGTATGAGAGCTGGACCCTAAAAGAGTTATCTGTGTTCTATGCACTCCACTAGCACTAGTTATTGGGTTGTTTTTTAATCTCTGTATTAATTGAGACAGTTTGGTAGTTTATGGGTCCATGACAAATACATTATCTGTATAACACCCCAGGGAAGTCACCCTTATTGCATCTGTAACGTCACTTAGAGGTAGTGTTTTGTTTGTGTGTGGGTTTTGTGTATTGGTTTAAGGTACTGAATTCAATAGCTAATGTGGCATAAAAGCCACACCTTTTTAAACCAACATTCCCATAGCTATTGCTTCCCTTGTAATATCTTGAGCTTTATTTCTCCTCAGGCTTCCTGTCTTTGTCCACAGAAGGAATGACTCCATTCGCTGTTGGCATCTTCTCCCTGTATGAGAACCTTTTAGGCCATGGCCAGCTTGTTGATTTTTATTTTCTCGTGGATGAACTGAATAGTCAGGGGTCAGCTGGGGTATTTGCCCTTCAGTTTTTGTGTCATGTGCTCTTCAGGGCAGAAAACATGACAGTTTTTTAGGCCTAAGCAACCAAAGGGCACTGAAGCCACCAGGAGTAAGGAATGGGACAGTGGTGCAAAGGCATAGGTAGCTTTCTCCATCATATACCTACAGGCAGGGCTTTTCTTCCCTCCTGTCTCTCAGGACTGGGCATCACTTTTAGTGGACAAGGATTCCTGCTGTCAGAAAAGTATCTGGAGCAGTGACCTTCCCAGAATTTCATTAGCTGATGAGTCAGACAAATGGATTCTGGCAATGAACTTTTAATTCCATTAAGCAGTAGATTTTAATAACAGAATTAGAAGACCAGCAACAATGCTTGAGGATTCACCGGGTACATAACAGGCTTTTGCTAGGCCATGTGTAAAGCTCCTTGCTAATATATGGTTTTCTACTTCCACAGTTAATGTTTCACAGCAGTTAAACTGCTGCTTTGCTGCTCCTGTCTCTTCTGTAAAGAAATTAACCTGGGCAACACATTTTCATTGCAGGTTTCCAAGAAGTACAGCGAGATTGAAGAGCTCTACCAGAGGCTGACAGCACGATACCCACAGGTTTCTCTCCCACTCTTGCCTAGAAAAGTTCTCTTCGTGGGGGAATCTGACATCTCTGAACGAAGAGCTATGTTCAATGATATCATGAAATTCATCTCCAAAGATGAGGATCTAGCAACGAGTCCTGAATTACTGGAATTTTTAGGTAACTGAAATATGTGAGTGTCTCCTCTCCCGTGAATGTGCTTTATGGAAGTGTTAAGTTCTCGACTCGGGTAGCCAAAAACTAGAGAGTGCCAGAATAAAGGCTGTCACTGAAAATTTCCTCATGTGCTTTCACAGTGCTGCATGGTTATGTTTGCTAATTTTTTTCCCTCCTGTCACTGGACACATGCCTCATTCAGAGATGTTGATAGGTACCTTCAAAGCAAGCATTTTGCTATCCTGTCTCTGATTTCCTGCTGTGCTTCAAAACATGTAAGTTTAGAAGGCTAAATAGTCATATGTTGTCAGTGGGGAGATGGGCCCTAAAGGGACAGTGCAGGATCTCCCTTAGTGAGCAGCTCTTCTGTGTTTTGTCTACTTTTCCTGCAAATTATTGACTCTGAGAAATACTTAAATGGAAGGCAGATTTCTTATTAGTTAAACACATTCTCTGGCTAACTTTTTTTTCTTTTTAGCTTATTTTAAATTTTTTTTCTTAGTTTTCCTTAGCCTTATGTCCAGCTCTTGTTGTCTTGTCTAGTAATTGGTATAGTTCCATTCTTATGTCCCTTGGGCATAGCAAGGAGTTACTTCATGAGTGAAACATATGAGCTCTCTGCTTTTAGTTTAGCTGAGGGCTGCTGAGCAGGGAATACTCCAGCCTGGTGCTGTGCAGGATTCTTAGTGGAGGGTTACTTTTAAGTAAGTGAAGTTGTAAGAAGCTAACAAGTGTAAACAGACGATTTTCCAGAAGTGTCAAATGTGGCCAGATTAGTCCTGTGAAATTGGCAGCTTCCTAAAGTCAAAGGGGGCAAAGCTGCTTAATGCATGGCAAGATCCGGGTAGTAAGGTTTTTGTTTGGTTGGTTTTTTTTCCCCTGGCAGTGTTCTCTTGAAAGCAGACCCTTTGCACAGAGCATTCAGAATTCATGTCGATTGATCTTTGCATGCTGGTTGACCTAACCATGGTGCACATCTGCAGCTAAACTAGGCTGGACTGCATTCTGTGGGCAGATTTGGTGCAAGTAATGTGAAATCAAAATTTTTCTTAGAATAATATAAGTCTTAGCCTGATTTGGCAGATGCAGACATGAAAAGCTGCATGAGATGAGTTTCCCATGCCATGTTACTTCAATAGTCAAAATGATGTAACCATGAATTTTATCCATCACAGTTTCCAGTAGCCTTTTTTTTAGCTGGTCTCATTATTTTAAATTGCTTCCCTGGACATCCAGAAACTCAACATCAGGGAACCATTTTCTCCCCATTCTGCTGGCCTTTGCATGTTACAGGTATGGGGAGAAGACTTAGTTTTATGTTTCAGTTGGCTGAATTTGCTGAGCTGGATGCATCTTGCATACTGAAAGGTGTTAGAACTTCAGGCTTCATTTTTCAGTGTAAACTGAAGACCTGCTGTAGAAACATGCTGTCCAGTGCTCTAATTTTAGCTCAAGTTAATTAAATAGTATCAAAAAGAGTATTTTATCTCTACTAGCTGTGTGAAAGTTAGCTACCTACACCTATGCAGAGTATTTGCAGTCTCTCTGTAGCCAGTAGAAGAGAAATAGGCACTTCAAAGAGAAACTTCTCGCATGACTTCATTTGGATGGGATGAATCACCATGTGGAGATTTTATTGTTTCTGTTGACAGTAGAAGGAACATAAATAAGCAGATTTGACATGTGCTGCTGTGTCTCAGATAAAGTTAATTTCCTCTATCTTTCTCTACTTAACTACTTCAAATCAGTAAACAGATCAGACACATAATGACACATAGTGAATAAAGGGAACAGTGGGAGTGTTTTGAAAGAGTTTCACAAAAGCTAATCATGTCCTTCATTCCTCAAACAAAACTGTCAGGAACAAGTGCAGGGTATAAAAAACCTGTAGTTGTTATCTCATATACTCAGTTTTGCCTCCATTACTGTTTTGCAGGAACAAAATCTTCCAGTGCCATTGACTTCAAGGGTAAAAACATGCCTGATGACAGGGAGAAAGAAGATGAAGAAAATGAGGCATTGGATTTTTTCAAAGAGGAGAAGACACCTGACTTAATCTCACAGCTTTTATCAAAGGAAAATGTCAAAAAAGAGGAGAAAAAAGAAGAGGGAGATGAGGAAGAAGAGGAAATTTTAGACCCTCTTGGTATAATCAGGTATGGCTAAAATCCTGTAAATTAGGTATTTAGATTTTAGCCTTTCTGAATAAGGCTGTTATATGTCACTGTCCCAGCAGAGCTAAATTTCACAGAGGAGGAGGGGCCTCTGCAGTTCACGAATGAGGTGCTTTGATAGAGAGAGGAGACTTCACAGTGCCTTTTCAGTGCATTCCTGAGGACATTGAATTGACAGGGACATCATGAAAGCCTTGGGAACAGTCCCAGCTACAGAAAGTACTTTGCTGGGCACTGCAGGTTTCTACCACAAAGCATCAACCCTCCAGCATCCATTGGATGTGCCTTCTGGAGTACACAAGACACTCTGATTACAGTGCCTGGAACTGCTTTTGAGCTCACTTGTGGCTTTTCTTTCCTTTTTCTCTTGTCTGAAGGTGTGACATTCTAAATGTCACTAAGGCATAAGCAGTAACAGCTTGAGAAACAGTAATTGGATCAAAGCTTCCTGATACTAGTATATGGGTTTGTTTACCTGTCCAGTAATTTTCAGTTACTTTCTTCACTTCAAGATGGAATTTCTCACTGAATTCCAAACCAATTTCTAACTACTAAAGTCTGGAAGGAAATCTTTTCTGTGGCTGGGATCATGAATATAAACTGTGTTTTAGGGTGTCTCAGGCTTTAGATGTCCAGGTAAAGAAGGTATAGCTGTTCTTCATCTTCAGTAAACACTGACTGACCCAGCTGGGTGGTCTCAGGCACCCAGAGTCATCAGCCACTACTGAATGTTGTCTTGGATCTAGACTGTGCTTTCAAAATGCTTCTGCATAGCAATAGGCAGTAACTGAGAGTAAAAAGCCAGATCCCTCTCTTGCTGTTTCCCAATGGCATTAAATCATTTCCAGGGGATCATTCAGTCTAGGCTCTAAGCTGGAGTCTCCTACACTAAGCTGGGTCAAATAAGATGATTAATACTGGAAACACTATTTGGACTTTCCTCCTGCTATTATAATCATATGTAATGGTGGATGCCCAGATATTGTCCTTTTTATTTGAAGTATTTAATCCTTTAACTCAGAAAAGATTCACCAGGATTACCAGAAAACATTAACTATTACTCTTTTGACAAAATGTGCTGAATTACTCAGCATCAAAATTATTCTTTTGTTTAAGGAGATTTTAAAAATCTAAACAACTATTTACAATGAGAAGTTAGATAAGGCAATACTTCCCACAAAATGGTCCTTAGTTTGTATGTTTACAAAAGCAGCTATCCTTTTTTGGTTAGGAAAATGATTTCCTGGGTTAGCAAATGCAATGTTATATTTTCCAACTTACAACAAATAGAAGCTGTAAAGAGCTTGCTATGCCAAAACAAGCAAGAAATTTGCTTTTCTCCTCTACACAGCTTGACATAGCATTTGAAAATCTTGATTATTTTGGTCTTCTAATGCACTGGAGGATGACAAGATCTGGTATTTAATCCTCGTTTAGTTTATTGCTTCCATTCCTTTCAAGTACAGAATTCTTACTGAATCAAAATAACTTCATTTATATAAGAAGTATGGTCTTCACTGGGGCAGAGCTGCAGTGTGACACATTATGCAGTCAGATGTTTTTCACTCTAAAGCAGGCTGGCTATCTATAAAAGAAGTCTCCATATCGATTTATTATTTATTTTGTGACTCTCACATGTACAGTGTTGGGGCAGAAACGTGAAAGTGGAAACAAGAATTCTGAGTTGGAATTTTCATTGTCTCTGTAACTCACCCTGCTTCCATGGAAGTTATTTTCAGCTCACATCAATAGAGATCAGATTGGACTTCAGCACTGTATCCCAGCTCTGTGCCATTTAGTAAGAGGTGTCTAGGAGAGGCCAAAGGCAGAAGCTTAGTGGTCAGTGGATGGGCAGTTCTTGGGGGACATTTTAGGGTGTCTTTTATGCCTGTTAAAATGTTTGGTGCTTGCATGCTTTGAAGAGGGAGCTGAAGCCCCACAGCTTTAGTTCTTCACATGTGCTTGAAGTTACCTTGGCATGGGAATGAATAAACAGGAGGTGAAGCAGATAGATAAATGTGTTTAGTAGTAAATTGTCCCCTAGTGCCTAGTAAATTCAGGTTAAAAAGAGGAAAAAAACCCCACCATGCTCCTTTCCTCTCTGAAAAACCTTTGGAAAGCTGTACTGTCAGCACTGAAACGAGCCAGTCCATTTTGTGCAGTAGTGGCCAGAGTGCTTTGAGCAGCAGAGCTCCAACCTAAATTGAATCATGTGTTTGGCATAATCTTACAGGTTTTTTGCTTTCTGGATGAGGATGAAACTGCTCCAGTAGCACAGGCCTCCATATGCTGTCAGCACGCTTCATTTGGTAACAACTTCTCCTCCTGGGCCAGAAGGCTGTGAATTGGATTTGGCCCAGCACTGCTGCTGTGCTGCTGAACCACCCAATATGTAGTCAGATATGTGGCCTTAGGGGTAAAATGCTAAACTAGGGCCTTCTTTTTCTGGTTTTGTATTGCTGGTGATCATCCAGGTGGAAGCTCATAATGGCCTGGTTCCTTTTGCCTGGAAGAGACATCCTGGTGGTGCTGATTCTCTGCCTTGCTTTCAGGGCTGTGTCTGAGTTGCTCTTTGATGTCAGGTGGACAAACTCACTTGCCAGTCCAGCTCTTCATCTTTTGTGGGTATTAATGATGATCTCCAAACTTGGTGTTTGTCTGTTGTATGGTTCTTACGCCTCAAAGCTTTCTCTTTGTGTTAGCAGGGTGATTCTGGGATTCTTAACAACAGAAACACTTGGGGTTTTGCTGTCCAAATCAGGAACATGTCAAAAACAATACATATTTCTGATTAAGTTTTCATCTTTTAACACCCCTGCACCTTTTTATTTTTTTACCCCAGGGGCCTGGTTCTTTCTAGAATAAAAGGTGCTCAAAATCAACTTAGATTTGTAGAATGCAGTGTTGAAATTCCTTTAAATATGTTTTCTTCTCTTCATCCTCTGCCTTTTTTCATAGTTTGGAGTACTGGTATTCCTGTGTATTGTCACCAATTACTTTGCAAGTTTTCCTGGACATTTGTAGAAATCTTTTCAGCTTCGGACAGAATCTACAGGTACTGTAAGAAAAATCACTCCTAATACAGACTAAGATGATCCTTTGATATCAGCTGTGCATAAGGGAATGAATTCTAGTATATTCACTTTTGTAGCAGTGGCACACTTTTAGCTCTATTTCACTTTTCTTAGCACATTAAGTATACAGTGGCTTGTAAGTCACTAAGTCTCTCATAGCATTTTTTTTTAAGTTAGCATCTCTTGGGTTTGGAATTTTTTTTTCTTTTTTTTCTCTTAAGCCACAATCATTATAATATTCGTTTGTTAAAATGTTTTAATTTCCTTAAAAATCAGACACAGGAAATCAGATATATATTTAACTCCCTATTGTAGGGGAGTTAGGTATATTGACTTAGCTTTGTCTCCACTCTTTATCACTCTTCTTAAATCCATAGAGCTCAACATTTGCAGATACATATTTTCAAATCTTTAGTAGGCTACCATGGTGCTTTGGTATGAGTTTTTAAAGGTATAGTATCTTTTAACAATGTTTTGAAGGATTTTCCTCATAAAAATTGCAAAACAGTATTGTGTGGCTAGTCTCAGTTGCAGGGAGTTCTCCAAGTGGCATACCTTTAGGAATGAAAGAGACAAGAGCATGGATCTTAAAAGAGGCTAATCCTCTGAAGGACAAGGCGTGGCAGAGAAACACAGGGTGGATGAGCTATTCACCTGAACTTGATGGTACTGTTGAAAATTCTGCCATAGAAAAAGGTGTGATTTGCCTTTTTGGTGGTTTGAGGGGAGGCTGGCATGGAGTGAGGGGAAAAGTGTGCAACAGGGATCCGGAGCAGCAGCAGTGCTCAGCCAGCTGGGCTGTGACAGGGCCCCTTGGCCAGGGCTGACTGAGCAGTGTGTGGCCGTGGCTGTACCATGACATTCTGTCCTCTCAGTGAGGTTGGCTGTGTCCAGAATACCCACTGCAAGTGTCTGCTGGCCTCTGCTGCCTCCTGGGCTGTGATTGGGATGGTTTAGGAGAAGCTAGGTTGTCCCATGCCAGGGGGGTACCAGGGACTGTTTTAACAGCTTGAATTGTTGAACCCAGCTCCTGTGCTCAGGCCCAGGCTGTGAAGGAATTACTCAAAAACACAGATGCCCCCATGTTCCTCTACCCACAGAATTTTCTGCCTGCTCCATCTTTGCTCCACTCTGCCCTCAAGCTACCCTAGGGCTTGGCTTTCTGTAGAGGATTCAGGCATCCAGTTTGGGATTTTTTGCTTAATCTAAGCAAGATCAAGTTCACATTTCCAGGTCTTCATCTTACAGCAAGTTAAAAAACACATCACAGTAACTGAATTAGGTTTTGTCTTCTTCCTCTATGAGTGAAATACAGAGTTTTACTGTTTATATGTTGAAGCCAAGAGCTTTAGCATCCCTCTCCTCCCACTTTGTAGTCACAACAACTGAATTTAGTACTTGTATTCAGTTCATTCCAAAAAACCTCAGACAGCAGCTGATTAAAATGACTATGAACCAGCTCCTCTGAACAAAGCAGCAACAATTCTGCAAAAGGAGTGTGGCTGTCTCATGGGTTAAAAGGTGCAGCAGCCCTTTCAGTGCATGCATTTCTTGAGCTGCAATTACCTTCTGAGGTAATATTTGTTCACCACTTTAGGAGAACCCACCTTTTCCTGTGCTTTGTTTTCCTGTCTTCATCACCTCTCTGCAGCCCTCGTAGGAGCCTCTCCTCCACACAGGGTTCCTTCCTTCTGTCCTTTTCCCTTTGCCTCCCTAAATCTTTTGGTGACAGCATATATTTCCCCAGGCATAGGCTTTTCCTGGCAAAATGCACAGAGGTGAGTATTCCCTAGGCAAGAGTTCTATCTCCTGGTGGGTCCTGGAGAGTTTCTGTCTTGACTCTGTGCCTTTACTGTTGTTTCAGAAGATTTCCCCATGTGGCTTCTCATCACCCAAATTTGTGCCTCTCCTGAGGAATGCAGACGTGGGTAGGTGGAAGCTTTGCATCTGTTGTTTAAACACAGATACAGCTAAGTCCTGATAATAGTTAGGAAGGGATGGGGCTAGTGAGGGCTGATGTTTTGGGCGCCTTCTGCCAGAGGTTTTTTAAATCTTAATAGCTGTTCATTGCTGGGGTCAACCTCAAGCACCTCCAG
This sequence comes from Acrocephalus scirpaceus scirpaceus, assembly GCA_910950805.1. Taxonomy (NCBI): domain Eukaryota; kingdom Metazoa; phylum Chordata; class Aves; order Passeriformes; family Sylviidae; genus Acrocephalus; species Acrocephalus scirpaceus. The sequence continues at coordinate 105,796,236 of OU383775.1, read as the reverse complement.
TGCTAGAGGTTTGCTGTTGCTGGGTTTACTCGGTAGGGAGATCTTTAAGGCACTTGGTGCTTTTCCTGGCTGCAGATGAAGTAGGTGATGGCTTGGAGCAGCAGATTGGCAGGGAATGAGCAGCCAGGAGCCAGCCCTGGCCTTGCCAGAGCCTGCAGGCTGCAGGAGGAGGTAGGTTGGCACACAAGCCAGCAGTTGTTTCTGGGTTTCATCCTACACCTTTGTGTTTCCCAGCCCCTTAGTGGCAGTCAGGCTAGAGCTTGACTCCTGAGTTGTTGATCCCAGTGCTCCCTTTCCTTTCCTGTTCCCTATTGTGGCAGAAGAGCCTAGAATGGCCTCAGCCTTTTGTCTTTGGGGAAGAAATGAGTGGCACCATTTGATCTTGCTTCCTCTGCCAGAAACCTTGGGCAGCTGAGAGTGGCTGATGAAGAGGCAGAAATCAGCTTAAGGGGAATCCTGCATTTAGTAGCATCTTTCCAAGTGCTTTTATTGATGGAATGCCTAGAGCTGTGATAGGTGAGGGTAGCATACTTGCTGGTGGATTTTTCCCTCCAAGGAAGAACATTTCTGCAGTCTGGAGTGGTGTCCTAACACAGCTGCTGTCTGCTGGACAGATGGTCTGGAGCAAACTTGTCAAAATGTGCGTTCAGCTGCTGTGCCTTCTGATCCTTGGCTGGCAGAGTTGCATTCCTGCCACTCGTCAGGCATCCTGCTCCTCAGCCACTCTCAAATTCACAGCTGCCTTTTGGTCCAGCCAGGTACATGTTTGCCTTCCCCTCTGAATCCAGTAGGATTTATACACAGCATAAAAACAGTTTGTCTGTCCCAGTCAGATAAAAGAGAGTGAAGGTGTCAGAACATCAAAGAAGAGCAAAGATACATGTTATTTTTTCTTTAACAAAATTCAGATAGTCAAAACAATGAATGAGAAAATAGAGCTTTGTTTTCCTAGCAGTGTGTGTATCCATGCTCACAGCTGTGAAGCCTTCAGAAATTTAAACAGGCAAATCTTTATTTTCTGTCAGTTGTTGAGTCACAAGCTTAGGTTGCAAGGCATGTTTGACCATCACTTTGCCAAGTGACACAAGTATTTGTCGCAATTCCAATTCAGCTGCTGTCAGATTGGCAGCTTGCAACATCCCAGTAAACAACCCCGTTGGTCTTCTACTGACAGATGAAATTTTTCTGAAAACCAAGGATAATAGTCTGGTATAGTGTTCTTCTCCATCAAAAAGGAAGAAAAGGAAGCAAAAATTCTGTATTACCCACCCAGTTAAGAGGATAAACCTGCCTCACTTTTCATAGATTGTCTGGTCTCAACCTTTTTTAGGGACAACCTTGTAGCCTGTCCTTGGAATTGTTTTAACTGAGTGGCTAGGGAGTAAAGCAGGTTGTCAGGGATGCTCTCCTTGCAGGAATTCAGTCCCACCAGTTTGTCTCCTGAACATTTTTGGTTTTATAGGTGCTTTGTGAGTGGTGTTTCCCATGCAGAGAGCTTTCCTTTGTTTTCTGCCACCAGTCCCAACAGCTTCCAGTGTGTTTCCTTACTGAAAATCTTGCTGTGCCCTCACATATGAGAGTTTGAGGATGATTGAAAGAAAACAGTGGAAAATGAAACCATGTTTAGCTGCTGGATCTCACAGAATCATCCATATTCACTCAGTGTTATGTCTTCTGAGTGGCAGAAACTGTTCTCTTGAGATAACTCTGCCAAGGCTTGTGTGGCTCCAAGTGGTAGAACTGAGACCCTTTCCTAGCTGTACTTCCCAGCCAGGGTAATCAAGTCAGATGTGTGAAGGACTTGGCCCTCTTCTCTCATGGTTTTTCTTTGGGAGGGCAGACTGAATGGAATTATGCTCAGGAAAACTGAGATTTTTGGGTACTCCTGGACTTGTAGTTGACACATGTTCTATCCATAAATGCTCCTTTAGGAGAGTGTATTGAACAGGTGGTTGCTGCTATATCTGCACCTGGCAATCAGGAAGAACTGTACCTTGGGATCAGAGGTAGAGCACTCACACTGTCAGAGAGGTTTGGAGTGGATACACAAGTCTCAGCTCTAAACTTGGCTGCTCTGTGCTTTGTTTTATTTTGGAAATAGTCATTTCCCTGACCTAAGGAAAACTTGTAAAAGTCATCCCTGTGCCAGCATTGTCCTTATCTGCATTCATATTTCCCTGTCTAGTGTTCGATTTTTGGTCCCATGAGATTATGCAGTCATTATTTCCCTGGGTTTTTAAGCAATTGCATGGCTTAAAGTTCAGTGGTGAGTTTCTGTCATGACTGGCTTGAGTGATTCCAGTACATCCACAGCTGGAACATGAGGATCCTTTGGGAAAGAGTTTAAGTAATTATTTTAATGTGCCTCATTTTCTTTCTGATTAGAACACCGAATATACTTTGATGGGTTTTATAAATAGTTGATTTGTGTTTATGCCCTCATCCGAAGCCCAAAGGGCTGAAAATAGCTCTCTAATCTGTGTAGTGTTACAGCTGTGTGTACCATCCGGTGGTGTTTCCAAGCAGAACACAAATGTAACTTCACCTGGGGTAAAATGCAGCAAGGACTTAATTGCTTCATGCAACACTTCATTGCAGCACCATAAATGAAGAACACTTAATTCAGCTGGAAATGCAGAGAGAATTGCACTCATATAAATACAAATACCCAGCCTGGAATTCGACCAGATTGCTGAAGTGGATTGTCTCCTTTAAGAAAGATTTCACAGGATTTTTAACAGACCTGGTTCATTGTTTATAATGTACTAAAGGAAAAAACTCAACATGCACTTTTCTGTATACAGAAGAACTGTAGAGCCAAGTAATAGCAGGGAACTGGAATGAAATGCCATTGCCACTAGCTGGCACCAGCTTTCAAATAATTCCCATAGTCCTCTGAGTGAACTCTTGGCTTTTGGTTTCCCCCTCCTGTTTGGCAAGATGTGCAGGCATTTGTAACAGAGCTAGGCAGCACTGAAGATGTGCAGGAGCTGCTGTGAGCCGCTCTGCAGGCGTATCCAGCAAATCCTTACTTAAATGAGAGGAATAGGAGGCAGGAGATCCTTTAGAAAGGCTACAGGAGAAATTTATGACTACACAGAATCAAAAGTGTCTTTTCTTTTTTTTTTTCTTTTTTTTTTTTTTTTACTTCTCCTTTGGAAGAGGATTGAACATGATGTAATTGGGCAGATTTAAACATGTTTTGTTTCATGGACTTTACAATAATAGGATGACTCAAGTCCTTAATTAGAATAAAAAAAGGATTACCTCATCGATGAGCCTGCTCCTTTCACCAAGGCAGGGGAAATCTTTAATCGACAGATGCAGGGAACTGCTCATAGATGAGACAGACTGCTAATGAGGGATGGATTCAGAGCTGCCCTATTGCTTTACTGTTCACTGAAGAAGCTGTCTGTGGGGTGAATGTGTGCTCAGTTTAAGTCAAGATGGGAGACTTGGTTTTCTTTTCATCTAATGCTGTCAGGTTCCTAATTCAGCACACTAAATGAAACCATTGTTCCATTTTCCCCATGGACTTGTTGCAGACACTTCTGTCTTCATTTCAAAGGATCAAAGAATCAGCTTTTGGAAAACCATTTTTGAAAGCATTCTGTAAAACTTTGCCAAAAATGCATGATTTAGCTATATAAGTATAGGCTGGTACTAGTTAACACACCTGGGGATCACATCTTTTACTGCTGCCCCTTGCAGCATTTGACCAGGTCTGGAATCATCTGAAGTGTCAATTAAAAAGGGATGGCCCTAAGGACAGATGCATCTGGGACTCGGCAGCTTTTCATTCTGCACTTGAATTTCTTGGGTCATATCACAGTACTTAAAAGTTAGATTTCTCCATTATCCTTTAGTAAAAGGAATAAAACTGGTTTTATAGATCTGCCTAGGGAAAAGTTTCCCTTTGCACAGAAATGTGGCATCCAGATAGTTGTTAATGACCACTGTCGTTGAAACAAAAGAAATGCTTTCCATTACCTTTTGTACATTTTGGGTAAGAGTCAAACCCTTTCTTTCCATATTGCCTGATATGCCCGGTCATGTCCAAATCATAGAGGGAGTAAGATTTATTATGACAGTGAAATACACAGCTGTGGTAGGTGGTTTGACTGTGGCTAAACTAGTAAATAAAAGCAGACAGGAACTGTAGTGTTGTTTTTGCCAACTAGAATAAAGTAGCTTCTATCCAACAGCTAAATCCTTCTGCTCCCCAGAGCAAGCTGGCTATGTCCAGAACAGGAAGGGCCCTAAGCTTGTACTGATCCCTAAACTTTGTCCAGGCATCATTTGGGAAAGCAGTAATTAGCCTGGGCCAAATTCATGCTGAGGAGCATGCTAAAAACTCACAAGGCAGTTACTGCGCACCATTATCCCAGCCCATGCACTCACCACATTTATTTGCTGTTGTTGGCCTTTTGTTGCCCTCAGGGCAGCCTGAGGAATGTGCATTTTTAGGAGTCAGGATTGGAGCTGTTGGGGCCCTGTAAGGAGATGCAGGCAGCACTGAGGTGTGCCTGGCACCTGAGGATGGTCCGTGGCCATAAACCTCCAGGAGCATTTTGCAGCAAGGATGGGTCTGGCTGCTGGTTCCTCTCAGCTGGCACTCTATTGGGTGCTGGCACAGCTCAGGAACAAGCCTGGAGCTGGATAGGTGCAGCCTGCCTCTTTTGGGTGTTCAGAGTTCAGCCCTGTGGGTGTGAGCTGTGGTGTATCACGTAGCTTGGAAAATGTCTTGATTTTGATTTTCACTAGTATAGTTTATTTTCCGAGGTCTGCTCTCTGAACCACAATTTTCTGTAATAACTGCTCTTTATTTGTCACAATACACAAATGGATTGGAGTGGCTTGAATGGAAGACTTCTAAGCTTTTCTCTTCCTTGCTTTATTGTTTTTTGTCTGTAATAGCATCTGAGGCATACTTGATGGCATCATTGAACACAAAACACGGTGTCATACCCTCAAAACCATCTTACAGAATCACTAGGTTGTAAGAAACCTTCAAGATCATCGATTCCAACCCAGCCCTAACACCTCAACTAAACCATGGCACCAAATGCCACATCCAGTCTTTCCTTAAACACATCCAGGGATGGTGACTCCACCACCTCCCTGGGCAGACTATTCCAGTACTTTATCACTCTTTCAGTAAAAAACTTTTTCCTAATATCCAATCTATGTTTCACATAATCACTGAATCACAGAATGTCTAGGTTGGAAGAGACCTTCAAGATCATCGATTCAAATACATGCCCTAACACCTCAGCTAGATCTTGGCACCGAGTGCCACATCCAGTCTTTTTTTAAACACATGCAGGGATGGTGACTCCACCACCTCCCTGGGCAGACTATTCCAGTACTTTCTCACTCTTTCTGTGGAAAACTTTTTCCTAATATCCAACCTATATTTCCCTCAAGACACAGCTTGAGACCTCTTGTTCTGTCAGTTGCTGCCTAGAGAAAGAGACCAACCCCCCCCCTGACTACAACCACTTTTCAGGAAGTTGTAGAAAGTGATAAGGCCACCTTTGACTCTCCTTTTCTCCAGGCTAAACAACCCCAGCTCCCTCAGCCGTTCCTCACAGGGTTTGTATTCCAAGCCCCTCACCAGCCTCATTGCCTCCTCTGGATGCGCTCAAGTGTCTCAATGTCCTTCCTGAACTGAGGGGCCAGAGCTGGACACAGCACTCAAGGTGGGGCCTCACCAGTGCTGAGTACAGGGGAAGAATGACCTCCGTGCTCCTGCTGGCCACACTATTCCTGATACAGGCCAGGATGCCTTGGCCTTCTTGGCCACCAGGGCACACTGCTGGCTCATGTTCAGCTGCTGTCACCAGAACCCCCAGGTCCCTTTCTGCCTGGCCACTGTCCAGCCACACCCAGCCTATAATGTTGCAGGGGGTTATTGTGGCCAAAGTGCAGGACTCGGCACTTGGACTTATTAAACTTCATCTTATTGGACTCTGCCCATCTATCCAAGTGTTCCAGGTCTCTCTGCAGAGCCCTCCTACCTTCCAACAGATTGACACACACTCTCAGCCTAATGTCGTCTGCAAATTTACTGATGAAAGACTCAATACCCTCATCAATGTCATCAATAAAAATATTAAACAGAACTGGCCCCAGCACAGACCCTGAGGGACACCACTGGTGCCTGGCTGCCAGCTGGATTCAGCACCGTTCACCTCCACTCTCTGGGCCCGGCCATCCAGCCAGTTCCTAACCCAGCACAGAGTGCTCCTGTCCAAGCCATGGGCTGCCAGCTTTTCCAGGAGCATGCTGTGGGAGACAGTGTCAAAGGCCTTACTGCAGTCCAAATAGACAATATCCACAGCCTTTCCGACATCCACCAGGTGGGTCACCTGATCATGAAAGGAGACCAGGTCAAATATGACCTACCCCTCCTAAACCCTTGCTGGCTGGGTCTGATAGCCTGGCCATCCTGTTAAGTGCTGTGGGATGATACTCAATATAAACTGTTCCATAACCTTACCAGGTACTGAGGGCAGGATAACTGGCCTATAATTACCAGGATCCTCCTTTCTACCCTTTTTATGAATGGGAATCACATCAGCCAGCATCCAGTCATCTGGAACCTCACCAGTGAGCCAGGACTGTTGGTAAGTGATGGAGCGCAGCTTTGCAAGCTCATCTGCCAGCTCCCTCATCACCCTGGGATGGATCCCATCTGGTCCCAGAGATTTATGAACATCCAAGCAGCTCAGCAGTTCTCTGACTGCCTCCTCCTGGATAACAGGGGAAATTCTGCTCCCTGACACCATTTACCAACCCAGGAGGACAGTTATCCTGAGGACAAGCCATCTTCCCACTAAAGACTGAGGCAAAGAAGGCATTAAGCACTTCTGCCTTCTCCTCATCTGCAGTTACTGAGTTCCCTCCAGCATCCAATAGAGAACAAACGTTGGTCTTACCCTTCCCTTTGTCATTAATATATTTGTAAAAACATTTTTTATTATCTTTTACAAAAGTTGCCAAATTAAGTTCGAACTGAGCTTTGGCCCCCCAGATTTTTTTCCTACATGCCCTAGCAACCCCCTTAAGTACTTCCTGTGAGACCTGACCCTCCTTCCAAAGATGATACATACTCTTTTTATTCCTAAGTTCCTTCGAAACCTCATTGACCATCCAGGCTGGATGTTTGCCTCATTGACCCATCTTTCAGCGCACAGGGACAGTCTGTTCCTGTGCCCTCAAGATCTGTGTTTTGAAGCACACCTACCTTTCCTGGACTCCTTTGTTTTTGAGGGCTGCTTCCCAAGGAACCCTCTGAATAAGTCTCCTAAATAGACCAAAATCTGCCCTCTGGAAGTCCAGTATAAGAGGCTTATTGATGTTCCTCCTGATTTCACCAAGTATCAGGAACTCTATAATTTCATAATCACTGTGCCCCAAGTGGCCTCCCAGCACCACATCTCCCATCAGCCCATCTCTACTTGCAAACAACAGGTCTAACACAGTCCCTCTACTGGTGGGCTCACTCACCAGCTATGACAAAATGTTGTCCTCCATACACTGGAAGAACTTCCTGGACTGCCTCTTCTCTGATGTATTAAGTTCTCAGCAGATGTCTAGCAGGTTAAAGTCACCTACAAGCACAAGGGCTGATGATCCTGAAACATTCTCCAGCTGCTTATAGAATAAGTTGCCCACCTCTTCTTCCTGGTTGGGTGGACAATGACAAACTCCCAGTAGGATGTCAGCCTTGTTGGCCTTCCCCTTAATTCTTACCCATAGGCATTCAACTTCTTTGTCATCAGTTTCAATACCCATGGCATCAAAAGCCTCCCTAATATAAAGGGCCACCCCTCCACCTCTTCTCCCTTCCTGTCTTTTCTGAAGAGCTTGTAGCCATCCAGTACAGCAGTCAGCTATGTGAGTCATCCCACCACGTTCCTGTGATGGCAACTACATCACAGCTTTGCAGTGGCACCATGGCTTCTAGCTCTTCTTGTTTGTTACCCATACTGTGTGCATTGGTGTACATGCACCTCAGCAGGGTTACTGATTTCACCCTTAACTCAGCTTACCACCCTTGGGCCTGCTTCCAGACACCTCAGCTGCATCCCCTTCCCTCTTCAAACCTAGTTTAAAGCACTCTAAGTGAATTCTGCCAGTTCATGAGCCAAAATCCTTCTGCCTTTAACAGAGAGATGGAGCCCATCCAGTTCCAGCAGGCCAGATGCCATTAAAAGTTGCCCCATGATCAAAGAACCCAAAATTCTGCTGATGACACCAACACTTGAGCCCCTTGTTGATAATGTGGGCTCTCCTATTCCTTTCATCATTTCTCACTACCACCAAAGGGACTAAGCAAAACACTGCCTGTGCTCCTGCCTGATCAACCATTTGACCCAGTATCCTGAAGTCCCTTTTAATTTCCCTGACACTCCTCTTTTCAATCACGTCACTACCAGCCTGGAATATCAGCAGTGGGTAATAATCAGAGTGCTGAAACAGCCCAGGGAGTCCCTCTGTGATATCCCATACCTGGGCCCCAGGGCCCCCTGTGGGATGGGCCCTGAAGACATGTGGAGCCTTCTGTTCCCCTCAGAAGGGAGTCACCCACTACAACTACCCTTCTTTTCTTTTTGATATTAGAGGTGGTGATCCATCGTACAGATGAAGCATAATTGGGAGGCCCACTGGGCAGATAATTTTCTTCTACATCATCTGGCTGACCCTCTAGATCCAGGGCCTCATACCTATTCTGAAGTGGCACCTGGGTAGGTGATGGGGGTCAGGAGGAATTTTTATTCCCTCCTTGATTAGGGACTCATTTCCACTCCCCCTCATCCACCAGGTGTCCTCCTGTTGCTTGACTGTGGGAGACATGGGAGTCCTCTGACTTCTGGTGGGCCTCCATCAAGGATGGAAGGGTGAAACTCCACCAATCTATTTCCCTTTCACTTTCCCTAATACTCCTTAGTCTTTCTACTTCCTCCCTAAGCTTGGCCACCAGCAAAAGGAGATAATTCACTTGTTCACAGTGCAGGCAAGATTCTTCTACAACACCCCCTGGTACCACTGATAAGCTCAAACACTCCGCACCAGAAGGGGTCTGGACAGACACATCCTTTATGGAGGGTTCTATTTGGCTACACACACTTTTACTAACTGCAGTTTTTGATCGTGTAAAAACCATTACTAACAAAAAAAACCCAAAATCAACCAACAAAACCACAGCAAACTAAAAACCCCACTAGCAGGAGGAAACCTGCAACCCTGCCTGCTTGAACTGCTGTGCCACACCTGTTTGCCTGCTCCTGTTCGCCACGCTCCCTAGAGCCCTCTCTTAATCACCCCGCCCTGTGCCCGCGTGACTAACAAGAACTTACTACATTATCTAGACTTGTTTGCAACAGACATCTCATTTTTCATCTGTGTGATGGGTTATCTGCCAGCGTAGGCTGTTGTTGTGTGTAACTGTCTCATCCTGGAAACTTATTCCTGGATCATCCATCTTTCTGTCCTCTCGGCTATGAGTGACAGAGCCATGGCCACAATTGTTCCTGTAATATGGAAAACAAATGTGTTCTCAAGAGATTCCTGAGGGTTAACCCTCACTTCATCCCTCAGGGGCTGTCACACCAAACCCTGACCTCACTGGAGTTGTTTTTATTTGTTCAGTGATGCTGCCAAGAGATGTGGGCAGTGCCGCACAATGCAGGATGCTGGAACAGGAAGGGGAAGCACATGGTCTAGAACTGTGCACCAAAGTCTCAGGACAATTAGATTCAATTCTTCATTTCAAAGACATCCTGTTTAGGCTGCAGATAGCTCACTTCTGGTTTTCAGGACCACATTTCGTTCCTGATCTGTAAAGGAACAGTGCTGGTATGCCCTAATGTTCAGAGGTGTAGAGAGAGTGAATTCTGAAAGGTTGTGAGGTGTTTTGAGGCTGTCCAAACATTGTGGTTTGTTGTCAGTAAGCATTGGTTTAGTTGCCCTTGGGAGGTGGTGCTGTAGATGTTATCCCTTACTCTCATGGAGGAACTTCCTTGGTCTGCCAGTCCTTTCCCAGCTATTGGCAGCATAGCACCACTGCTCACAGAAGGGATGCTGTCATGGTGCCATTATGTGCTGCTGGTGGATATTATGAAAGATGCCGAGGTGTCCTTAAGCCCTACAGCCAAATGGACAACATGGCAAACGACAGCAGTCTCCTTTCTGCTCTCTGCTTATCACTTCTTCCTCAAAGGGGCTGATACCCAGGACCCCTCGCAAGTACCCTTTCTAGAAGGTGGCATGGACATCAAGCTTCCCTCCATATACAGTCCTCTGGCAGTATTACACCAGCCTTTGCTCCTTCAAACACTCCTATGTTGGTTTTGTGCCCAGAGCATGTCATTAGCACCAGCTCAGGGTATGGCTTTGCAGAGCCCTAGCACAACCCTTATGTCATTTCAAGCACTTTGAACTTAAAAACAGAATAAACATTAATTCCAGGATGCCACAGAGAGCAAAGGAAGACCAAGGCCAAGTGTTGTAAAGGATGGATACAGTCCTGCACCAGCCCTCTTGTTCAGCAGGGTAAGTGTGTGTGCTGCCTCCTGTGCTCATGGCACCCCTGCTGTGGAATTCAGTGTCAAAATCTTTCCAAAGCCACTCCATCACTGCCCTCCTCAGCTGTGCGTGGGAGAGAAATTATGACACAAGTTGAGGTAAGGACAGGGGGAGATCATTCACCAGTGACCATCACAGGCGAAACAGGCTCCACTTGCGGAAATGAACTGAATTTATTACCAGTGATATCAGAGTAGGATAATGAGAAATAAAATTGAATTATAAAATGCTTTCCCCCCACCCCTCCCTTCTTCCTGGACTCAGCTTTGCTCCTGATTTTCTCCATCTCCCCACCAGCAGCGCAGGGGGATGGGGAATGGGGGCTGTGATCAATTCGTCACTCGTTGTCTCTGCTGTTCCTTCTCCTCAGGGGGAGGACTCCTCCCATCCTTCTCCCTTGGGGTCACAAGTCCTGCCAGCAAACTTGCTCCAGCATGGGCTCCTCTGTCCATGGGCCACAGGTCCTGCCAGGAGCCTGCTCCAATGTGGAGTCTCCACAAGGCATCCCCCTGATTCGGGATGGGATCCTCCACAGGCTGCAGGTGGATCTCTGCTCCCCCATGGGCCTCCATGGGCTGCAGGGGCACAGCTGCCTCACTAGGGACTTCAGGGGAATCTCTGCAGGAGAGTCTCAGAAAGAATTCAGCCCTGTGAATCAGCATTTTGACCATATCTGGTGTACTGTATGTTTACAACCACACTGACCCTGTGGTGTTTGTTCTCTGTCCTGGCTGTGTGGCATGTGAAAGGTTTGCTATAACATTTCTGCTTATGGATCCAAATCTTGGAGTGCCCTGGGTCTTGTTTTCTGTCTGTAATGATCGTTCTTCCTCCAGCACTGCCATAGCCACTGTAACATGAGGGAGTAAAAGCTTAAAACATTTTGCAGTTACTTGTAATTGCTACTCCCCTGCTTTCATCAGCATAATTTCAGCGCATTTCGTCATTCCTCATACTGACACAGATCAGTGATACAATTTGTGTTCCCTCTCTGTATTCAACTGAAGATCCTCTTTTACCACACCTCAGGTAATTTCTCATGTCTCCTACTGTACCAGATTGTACAAGATTCTTCACTGTGTAGAGCTTTAATGTTCTTCGAATGAATTTAAGATTTGTGAGTCAGCAAACTGTCAGGATCAAGTTAGCTCACAGGTGAGTGACCAGTAGCTAAACCTGGCTCACACTGTGAGTGACCAGTAGGTAAGCATGGAAAGAGCTCTCCTTGGCTGTTGGAGATCTGTGTTTGTTGCTTTTTGTCCCCGCACATGCCTGAGATCTCATGTCATCTGGAGTATGAGAGCCCGATATGTTTACCAGCATTTCTACCCACAGTCTGTGCTCCCTGATCCATTTTCCCTGCTGCACCCTTGCAACACAGAAATCTTCAGTGTTCAATGCAGCCATCTCAAGGGGCTGGCAGGCAGGAGCAGATCATCAGGTGGCTGAGCAGGAGCAAGGAGTGGGCTCTGTAAGGAGTCAGTTGTGTCTATCTACAGGCTCATGTTTGTGTCAAGTCATAATCCTCTGGGCATGTGAGATGCTAGCTGGAGACCTGAGATCATCTATCTGCCAGCTCTGGAGTGTGCTGTGGGAATAGCGAGTGTCGCTCTGGCTGGGCTGAGCTCAGAGATTTTTTGCCAGTAGGAGGGAAGTGAATTTTGTTAAGATTTTGGAATATTGTCATGGCTGCCAAATAACATCAATTGAGTTGGATCGCGTGCATAAGCCAGAACACTTCTGAAGGCTACTCATTTCTTCTTCTTTCAGTCACGTATTGTGGCTTGCTGGCACTTAGCTGGTTCCAGTGATTCAGTGCCCAGCCCCGCTGTGCTCCCCAGGGGGTTTGTGGTGCTTCCCCACTGGATCCCCTCTCCAGCCTGACAGGCAGCTGCTGGCACACTGAGCTCAGTACCCAGCCCCTGGAATTACTGACCTTGCAAAAACTTCTCTGCTGAGAAATCAAGCTAGTTAGCAATAAAATCATAAATAGGAATCCAATTTTAAAAATGCAGAATTTCGTCAGCTGTTTTTCTGCTTATAGCAGAAAGCAGCTCCTAGGCAGCCACCACTGCAGAGCTTCAGTATTTTGCTTAGGTGGGAGAGATTGTGTCTGGGGTGCTCCCTGGTGTGACTGTTCTACAGTCTGACCTCCAGCAGTGTCTGCAGCATCGCAAGTGGAATTGCTTCATGCATAGGTATATCCATGGCCTGGGGAATATTTCACCCAGAGCAATTTTATCTTACCTCTGTTAAAAAAAAACCATCACAAGAAATCTGTAGGCAGAAAAGCAGTGTTCTCTTTTTATGGAAGATGTTTTGATGTCATGATCAGCAGGAGAGGCAGCAGCCAAAGCACGGCACCATGTCTGCAACAGCGGTGTCATTTAGCTCCGACAATGTCTCACTGTGTCCTTCTCTCTTGTAGTTCCTGTGGAGCCATCTCTGAATTGTGATGAGAGGTTTGTTTTACCCATGGCACAGGCAAGAGGAAAAAGTGACCTCTATGAACAGCAAGATGTGGAGGAGGGAAGGCAGTGGGGAACCAGGCTTAGTCCCATCATCCCTCCTCGAGTTGAGGCAAATCCTGCTTGGCTACTGCTGGAATCTGCTCACTGCCTTGGTAGCTGGCCCCTCTTGAGCTTTTCATAAGCTCTTTAGATGTGGTGTGACAGGTATGTCAGACAAAATTTTAGACTGGAACATTGTGTGCAGGTTGCTAGAGGTTTTCTGTAGGCTGGGGGTTGGTCTGTGCAGGTACCAGACAAAGAAAAGGGAAGGTACCCTTCAGACTGAGTTTTATATGGAGCGTCAGGGATTAGAGAGGCCAGATATTTTTTATGCAAACATTCTCTATCCTATTTGAAGCTTTTCTGTTCACAGACAGAGAAAAATCAAGAGTTGTATCTGCAGTCTGGGCTCTTGTACCCCTTCTGCTTTAGGATGTGGTGAGGGAATTCAGGTGAGGCAGCAGCAAAGTGGAAATTATCTCCTCCTGAGGAGCACAGTGAGAGTGCAGAGGGCTGGACAGCAATTTGTTGTGAGGAAGTACAGATTACACAACCCAAAATTAAAACTTTATTAAGTAGAAGTAGCAGTTAACAAACAGGCTGCCTTGTCGTTGGAAGGAGGCACCAAACAGCAGCTGATTAGACTTGCAAGGCCTGTAGTGAGACCACACTTTAAAACTTGTAGTGTTAAGCTGAAAAAGGGTAGGTTTAGATGAGATATAAGTACAATAAAGGTGGTGGGACACTGGCCCAGAGAAGCTGTGGATGCCCTACCCCTGGAAGTGTGCAAGGCCAGGTTGGATGGGGCTGTGAGCAACCTAATGACAGGTGTCCCTGTACGCAACAGGGGTGTTGGAATAGGTGATGTTAATGTCCCTTCCAACCCAAACCATTTTGTGACTCTACTGTTCCATGAGGTGTGAGTGCCCAACACATCTGAAAATGAGGTATCAACTATTCACATGTTCAGTGCTTTTTCAGAAAATGGATCTGACAAGAAGCTACAGCAGTATGTTCATGTCAGAAGGGGAGCAGGTTTCACCATCTCAGTGTTGAAGAAACCAATCACTTCTCCAAAATGGTTGCTATTTGCATTTGTCACTTTTAGTTGCTACTTGTAAGAATTCTCAGCATGACATTGCATACTTTTAGTACCTTTAATTCCCTCTTTGTGAGGCCTTCTTTTTAAGTGTTTGCTTCCAAATCTGTTGATAGTGTGGCAGAAAACATGTTTACTAGCAAGTTTTTTTCACACGCTGTTTCAGCTTGGGTGACTTGGATTGTGAAGCTTCTCAGGATGTTTTGTGAAGAACATCTCATAAAGGGACAGTGTTGGCAGGTTGATTTCATTACAGTGGTCAAATTTAAATTCTTGTGGCACATTTTATTGCTGAGTTACACTGCATATAGACATCATTTTACAGGCATGCAACACAGTAGTTACTCAAGAAGTTTTTAGTTTTGGAGCTACAGACCAGCAGCAATCATTAATTAATGTAAGAGAACAGATGTGTTTTCTTAGAGTGTAATTTTTATAGGGTTAAAAGAAAGTTTCCTGAGAAGTAACTCCTGAAAAGTAACTATTCCTGAAAGTAACTCCTGTAGCTTGAATTTTACTTTAAAGGAAATAAAGGATAATGTCTTGCAGAATTTAAGTCCAAACTGATCTCCCATATTTTATTTCCTCATAAATCTTTGTTGCTTCAGAAAGATTTTGCATGTATTTAAGATTTGACATGATTTTTGCCTTTTATTGAAAACTGACTAATTAACTAGTTTAGCTAGTTATCATTTGTGATCAGCTTCAACTTCTCCCCTTTCTCTTGTTTTGCCTACTCTGCTTAGTTTTATCCTTTTTTTCCCCTTTTCTCATCTGCATTTTCCCACTTTCCCAGTGAAGTTTCCTGTTTCTCATTCAGTTACTGCCTGTGGTCTTTTTCAAAAGCATAATTTGACCAATGATAATAATCTCTAGGGTTAAAGCAGGAAAAAAAAGAGTCCAGAACAGAGGTCTGGAGAGTAAGAGGTACATGATGTGAAGAACGGAGTTCAAGATGACAAGGAAGCCTTATTTTCACTCTGGACGGTAAGGCAGCACTGCAGATTCTGGAGGTGGAGCAAGAAAATGTCTGATACTGGCCAGAAAATTGGGAAGATCAGGAGGAGGGATGAAAAGGGGAAAAAGGATGGAATTGGGCAGAAATTGTAAAGGCTGGACATAAGGAAAATAAAAGGTGCACCAGAAGAGGGAAGCAGAGCAAAAATCAATGTTTCTTGCCTTTTATCATTTGAAATTTCAAATCAAGTCCTGATACAACTAAGGAAAGAGAATTAAGGGCATGATAAAAGCTGTATACATCAAGCCCTGATGCTGCCATTGTCATGATTGCCTTGTAGCTCTTTTGCTAATTCATAGACAGACATAATATTCTCGTCTCCTCGCCCTACCAAAAGAGTATTGTGGTTTTATCCCCTGTTGCTTGAGGCATCTGAGTGTCCAAGTTAATGCAGAGATGGCTCAAGATCTCTACAGAGAAGCAGGTTCCTGCAATAGTGCAGTGAGATCACTGTCTGCAGGACCTGGAGGAGAGAAACTTCCATTGTCCTGCACCTGCTTTAGAAGAAAATGGTGGGAATTTTCAGGATTGCTATTTCACACCTTGGGTAAGATACCATTACTAATCAAGGCTGTAGAGTTATTAAAAGAAAATAGCATCATTCTAGCCAGATTTTAGTAATGAATGCTCTTTTAATTACTGACTGATTATATCTGATAATCTGACTTTCTGTAATTTTACTGAGAGTCAAGGCAATTCTCAGTGGCCCATGCTTGTGTTCTACTTTTTAAACTTTTCTTGTTTCTAAAATAACTTTATTTTTATCCCTCTGTAACCTCCCTGGAGTTCTAAAATGTATTGAGTAGTTACATCCAGAGTGCAGAAAATGCCTGGCCAATTTTTTCCAAAACACCTTAGTGCACCTTATTGCATATCTGCAATCATCGTTAACATGAGTATTAAGATAAGAAAAATTTCACTGTTGTCAGAAACCCTGAAAGTACCATTTTACTGCTTTGCAGATGAAACCCAAAATACTAGTGAGTATTTTTGGCTTTTTCACATCATTATTGACAACTTTATTATGCTTCTCTTGTTCTGGACCACTGTGGTTTTATTTAGTCATGTTTATGTTTTGAAACTTGTCTTTTGTTGTCCTTGTTTCAGCAAGTCTTACACTCTGGTTTAGTCTAGAAAATCAGAGGAAAATCATAAAGAGATTTCCTTTATGGTAATTTTCCTTCTTTGCAATCTACTCTGTAACCCTAGTTCCCTTGCCAGGCTTATGAGTGCTGCTTGAGTGTTTTATTAGTTATTTAGTTGAAAACATTTTAGGAAATGTTTCTGCATTATGATTATTGCTAATGATCTGTGTACTAAACAAAAGTTGTCCATCTGTGGTCTTCTCATCTGCTTTCAAATTACGTTGGAAAAAGATAAAATCAGAAAACTTGAGGACAGATTATAAACACAGCTTGCATTTGTTTAGGAAGAACAGGTACTCTTCAGTTCTGAACCCTTCAGAAAAATCTCTCCACAAAAGCAGGTCCGTGGATGGGAGCTGAACTCTTGAAAATCTGTTCCTTTGGCCTTTCTTTCCATCTGTTGCTCTGCTGGAACAATAATCCAGGGCTGACCTAATCTCAGAGCTGCAGCACACAAACTTCGCAACTGAATACTCTTGTTCCAAATGATTTCTAATTGGAGATTTATTCCATCAATTACACATTATCTTACTTTGGGGCATGCCAAAGCCATTTAAAATACTGTAAATTAGTGTGATGTCTACAAGAAAAAGGATTGCTGTGTGAGGTAAAGTATCCCTGCAGCCAGCACTTGTCATGGTGGCTTAATGCTTCGGAGTGAGGCTGTGTAAGCTGATGGGCTTTGAATTTCCATTGGGCATCCCTTGGCCAGAGCGACTGAGAATGAGCCCTTTTGTCCTGTCTGTTATTATCAGGCGGCCTTGGAAAATGAGCACTGTTGAGTGAAAAGAAAGCAGCAGATGACATTTTGTTTTCTGCACAAACTAGTGTATAGGATCTTTGTTTTTCAGATGTGGTTTTCAAGAAGATGTGCTGATATTGCTGCTATTCTCGCTGTAGCTCTTTGTTCAAGCCTGAACATAGATTTGTGGGAGTTGGGATGTCCATTTATATTAGTGAGCTCTTCCTTTGTAAAATCCCATGGATACCTAATATATAAGTATATATATTCTGAATAAGTCCTTTTATAATATTACTATAACACTCCTTTTCTGAAGCATAATCTTATTTCTATTTGAAAAAGAGAAGGTTTCAGAATAATAATGTCTGAAAACTTTTGTTTGTGTGCTGAGATTACACATGCTCTTGATAACAACACTCACTGTTTTAACCCAGCAGGGAGCATAGGGCAGGGACTCCTCTCTGTATAGAGCACAGTAGACACACTCTGATTTAAACCAGTCTCACCTAGCATTGGATCTGTAATTCCATAAACAGCTATCACACACAGGTCTGGAAATCTTCCGGCTTTGGAATGTCTTAGTCATCCTCGTTGCTGTTTTCCACTGCTGACCAGAAAGGTCTTGTGCATTTCTGCTGTGCCAGTGAGACCTGGAGGCTGCTGGATGAGTGACCTACATTTTGTCAGTAAACAGTAACAGAACTGTGCTCACGAAGTGTCTACATACAGGGTTTTGTTGACATATTCGTGGGTGATTTGAGGATCATGTGGAGCCAGGAGGCTCAGGTGGACTTTCAAGTGTTCCAGCAGCTTGACTAGATGGATTCATATACTCTAAATTTTGATCATCTGATTTTGGTCCGTGTCAGTTAGGAGGCCAGTCTTTATGTACAGTCACTTAGGAGGCTCCTTTTTAGTCAGAGCAGGATACAGGAGTTTTATTTGAGTTATTCTCACAGTGCTTCCTTGATGTGTAGACGTCAGTATGCTCAGCTGGGTAAATAGTTTTTGCTGAAAAAAGAATACGTCATCTTTAGGTCTGGTTTGGTTTTTGTTACGGTTTTAAAGGTCACTAGAGTGATGTTCCAAAACTTCACTTGTTTCATAAATGAAGAAATAGCAATAACACGGGTCATCTTCTGCCAGCTGGATGCTGGTAGTTTCAAAATGTCAGATGCCAAGGTTGTAAGCATAATGTATGAAGAAAGTGCTAATGAAGTGCAGGGTTTGAGTACAGTAATACTTTGGAAGACTTAATGTTCCTTCATTTCTGTCTTCCCCAAAGACTCTACGTTCCTACACAAGTTTACGGCACCCTGGTACATCATGATCATCAAATTAGCTGTCCTTGCAGCTTCTCTGCATGCCTGCCAGGTTGGGGCTTCACAATCAGCTTGGCTCCAGCAGAGTCCCTGGGCCCTGCTTATGGGGAGGTAGCACCAATATACAGAGAAGGGATGGGAGGGCAGGCATATGCACACTCAGGCCAGCTGCAAAACCTCAGTCTCAGAAACTTCTCACAACCCCCTTCACATCCATTAACCTCTGCTCAGCAGTGCAGTCTGGACTGGCACAGCTAAATACAGAACTGTGGGAATCGTGTTTCCCACTTAGGGACTGACCTTAACAGTGTCCCTGTATGGATATGCTGGAATTACTTGGCAGTCCAACAGTGGCTTTCTTAGAAGGGTAGTGAGGGGAAACAGCTTGAAGGCACAAAAACAACTTCCTCCAGTTCCTACCAGTACCAGTCAAACCCAGAGGGTCTGGCCCCGTGCCTTGTAGTTGCCAGTGGAGTCCCCTGGCCAAACAGAAAGTGACCCCATGTCAGTGGGCTGGTTTGATGGCCACACTACACAGAAGGTTGTTACCAGGACCTTTCAGTTCCATTATTTCTGTTTTACATGCTGTTCTTTATGACGCTCTTTATGATTCTCTTCCTTTTCTTTGGTGTTTCCCACCATTCTAGTGTTGTTTGCAGCAAATATGTGAGCTAACTGGTAGTAAATTCCTTGTTAATTTTACTGGGGTGGAGACCTGTTGCTTGGCAGTGTACTGGCTCGTGTATATAATTACCTGTGCCATGATGGGCCCTTATGCATCAAGAGAGCTGTTGTAACTCTCTAAGTGGACAAGGAGTCTTGTCTAAGATTTTTGGCATTCTGTAGGTTGGCAAATCCTCATCTATATTGTCATTCGCCTCTCAAAGAACAATTTGTGAGGTGGGAATTATGCAAATAAAGATTGTTTCTTCCCTAGTAGATCGGATTTGTTTGTGTTTACTGGTTTTTTAATCAGTTTGTCAGCTCTGAAAGACTCAGTCCTACTGTACTTCTGATTTTGTTGTTGTTTGTTTCACCTTTTCCTTTAATATTCAAGCTCATTTGAGTGACAGATCCCTTACTACAGTTAAAAAAGCAATGCATTTGAGTTTGTGTAGGTATCCTGGGTGAAAGCTGCCTATACATATTATAACTTCAGATTTTGACAGGTTTTGGAAGAAGGGTCTTCTACAAATGCTTCAGTTGGAAGCAGTTCCTTAGAGCTGCACTTTCAAAAATAGCTCAAATTCAGAAGTTACTCAAGACATATCCCTAATGAATATGAATGCAAAAAACCAGAAATTCACTGAAGTTTCTTCTGCTTTAAAAGGAAGGGGTTCATCATAAATAGTAGTTGCTGACACCTGCAGATACCTTTAGAGTATCAAATAGTATATATTTCCAAATAAAACAATATTTAAGTTCTGAATGGGGCTTGCTCTTTGGCTGCATTTGCCACAAAGTGGTGGTAGCAAGGTAATACCATCTGTGAGTTCCAGTTTGTTGATAATAAACTTGTGAAAATAACTGGAAGTGACTGAACTCCACTTTTGTGTGCAGCTGTAATTGGAAGAGGATTTTACAAGACTCTTTAATGTAGTTGGAATGTGTGTGTAATCTTTTGACCTTGTTCTTAGTTTTTGATGACTATGGCATGTTAAGTGCTGATAATTGGGTTTGCTCTAGGCTGAAACCTGACCTGCTCTCTGCAGAGGAGATCAGATCTTCCATTGGAAGAGGCACTCAAAGGGGCTACCTTGGAAATTGCTGGGCCAAGGCTGCTGAGAGAAACATCTCTGAAATATGGCAATTACTTTGGAAGTAATACTGTCCTAGGGACTGCTTCTCTTTCAGCCTAGTTTGAACTGGAGTTTTAACCCCAAGGTTTTTGTCCTCTAAATTTTCTGTGCTATCTGGTTTGCCTCATAACTCAAGGTGCCTTATTGTGAAAGCTGCCTTGTAGCTTCAGCTGGCAGAATGTGAATCCTGGGTATGACAGCAAGAGACAGGTGTTTTTCACTCTACTCTTGGAAGGGGAGTCAACTCTCTTTGTTTAAGCCATGTGCAAATGAGGGGAGTATCTAATACCTTTATGAAAGGAGTATGCAGCAATCATAAACAGCAGCAGGAACTGGCAGAGAAATGGAGCCAAAGGGATCAGTGCAATGGATCAGCTTGCACTTTGTATTTCAAGCCATCCTTTCCTGTCTCAAACAGTGTTGCTGGAACTGATCTTTCTTATTTTAAGCTTTATGTGTAGGAGGAGTAAAACTGCTTAAATGTTTCTGAGTAGTAGTTTGCACAGTACAGCATTGTTAGCTCTGCTTTTCCCATTCCCATTGGGGTCCTTGATAGATATTAAGAATACAAAACATAGGCCCAGCTAGGGAATGCCAGACCAACAGTCCCTCCAGCTCAGTATGCTATTCCTGCCAGCAATTAACAGATGCCTGTGTACCTTTGTCTAAACCTTTCCTAGCCTCCCACCATCTATTTTCAGTTTATGAGACTTTCTAGCCATAAATCTTGCTTGTTAAATGAAGAGTTGCAGCTAACTTTCTTTTCTCTTACCTTTTAGAACTAAAAAAGCAAAGAAGGCAGCTGCTCCTCCAGCCAAGGAAGAGAAGCCCAAATTAACCATTTTTGAAGAGGAGGTGGATCCAAATGAAGGACTCTTCAGCCCAGAAAAAGATTTCTCATCAATCGGTCCCAGAAGAAAGATGAAAGAGAGTAAATCTGCTCTATATTTGTATATACACAGATTGTTTTATCTAAAGCATATGTATAACTGAGCCTTTAAATTACAGTGATGCATAGTATAGAGGCTAAATAATGACTTGGAAATGTTAAGGCAAATCTTCAGCTTAGCAGAATCATCTAGAATCATTCAGAAAGAACAAATGAAACCTGTAGCTCCTACAGCTGTTCTCTGTAAACATTTTGAACTGGGATATTAAGGTCTGTGGGAGCTGGCTGTCCCACAGTCACTCAGGCCACACTGACAAGAGTAATGTGACCTACTTTTGAGTGCAAGGAAAAAACATTTACCAAGTCCTTAGAGTGCAGAATGTCACTGCACTTTGTGGACTGGAAGTCTTTGGAAAAAAAAAGAATTGTCTACATTATCTGTTTTTTCAACCAAACTAGCCAGATTTACTAGTTAGTGTTAGTGCAGGCATTGTGTTACATAGCATGATTTAAATACAGCAGCTTCTGATTCCCCTTTCTAGATCTGAAGTTATTTGAAGACCCAGACCTCGGTGGGGCGGTGAGACTGGGTGACTCACTGCTGCTGCCAGCTGCCTGTGAGCACAGCAAGTATGTGCTGAGCAGGGATCCTGAGGAGGACACTGATGAACTGCTGAGGTACTCAACTCAAATCTGTCATGTGGGATGAAGGTGGTCTGAGATGGGTCTGAGATGTTTCTCTTTAGAAAGAGATGAATTTGTGGACAAAGCTTAAATACTCAGAATGCAAACTGAATCAATACTTGTATTGACAAGTAAAATATAAGATGTGTGTCATAGAGCTTGTACATCAAACACGTTAAATGGGAAATTAAGAAGACCCTTTAGGAAAGGTGGGGTGCAAGGAGTTATTCTGTGACTCCAAGGGAAGGGTCTTGAAGGCCCAAGGTGTGCTATCTTGTTCTTGTTTTCTAACATGACACTTCTGATTTCTGCAAACAATCCACAAGGAACTTGACCTCCACTGTGAAAAGTGGGGAACAAAGCCCAGAGATAAAGAGCAGTTCAGCTTCAGGGACCTGAAATCAGGGGCTCTTGCCACAGGAGGAATGATTTTCATGCTGATGGCTCACAGACTTCCAGGAGGGATCCTGTGCATACCTTCACAGCTGTAAAGGACTCTTTATCACCCTGCATTTAATTTTTAATCTAGTGGGAAGGAGGGCTGAAGCTCAGAGTTGCAGGAGGGTATAATATATTGCTTCTCCCTTGATAGTGTAGCACTGGAACACATTAGCACATAATGCATTTATCCCTGACATCTCTCTCACAGGGATGGCTCTCCTGTACTGATAATCCTCAAGAGATCGAGCAGGGACCAATGCTTGGAGAGACAGAGGGAATCTGTGCTGCAGTAATGAGTCAAATTCATTCCTTCTGAGTCTCAAGCTGGCATCTGAATGATGAGGCCAGCCTGCTTCCAGTGCTTATTTGTGTCAACCAGCTCCTGTTAGGATGTATGATTTCCACAGCCAGTACTAAACCCAGGAGAGAGACTCTGTGTGTGGTTTTAAACCTCTCCTGAATCAGGTAATTTTGCAGCTGTTGCTTTCTACGCATGGAAAAGTTCTGGCTGTCTTAGCAGTAATACCTGACTTACTTTAAACAAAGATTAAATTGTTGACTGAGTGCCATCTTGCATTACACCCTCACAGCCCACCTAATGTTTATAGAAGCTTTTTGTACAGGACTTGACCTGATTTCATGCTGTGGTATACTGGGAGCAAACACATGTGTGCTTGCAAAATTTTCTAGTCTGCTAGTGATCTCAGCATACACCACTTCATCCAGAGTGTTCATATGACCAGAGAAGGGCCTGTTGCAGTGCAGTCCTTGCATTTTTATCCACTAGAGAGAACTTCTCCATCTGTTGTATTAATGTCTTTTGGATTATATATGTTTAGACAAGGGTCTCTGAGGTCTGCTCTGAGACCAATAGACCATGCTTTCAGACCAGTTTGGATCATCAAGAGCAGCAGCACAGCCAGATGTTTATGGGAACCCATGGGAAAAGATTTCATTTCTTTTAAATTCCAGTAGTTTTCCTTTATTCCTGATTTGTCACAATGCTTCCAATAGTCATCAAGATCCAGTTGGAAATGAATTCATATAATGAAGCAGAAAATCACGCTGGTGGTCCAGTGGGAAAGTTGCTGTGGGAATCCAGAGGCACTTCTGGCTGTGGAAGAGGTATAGGCAATAGGTCACGATCTGTTGATCTGTTTAAGTGTCTAACACCCTCTGAAATTCCCCTGGTAAACCTAGTTCATTGTCCATGTCCAAGAGGGGAGGAGGAGTGGCAGTGCTGTTTTAACCCAGTGCAACACTTCACCTCCCCTCTATGCAAATTCACTGCAGTCACCTGAAATCCCATATCTGATCTTCCTCCAGTGGCAGGGCAAAAGCACTTTGTTTTCTGTTCAGCTGGAAGCCTCAGCAGAGCAGTCAGGTCTCATAAATGTAAAGGCAGCATTGGAATCCTTTCCCACCTTCCCCTCCCACCAAACTGTTGTTGAGTGTTCTTTCAGGGCAGTACCACAGTCCTTTCCAGGCAGTGACCCTTTGTGGTGAGAAAATGTTCAACATAAGCTGAACTCTGCAATCTCCCTGGCATGAGAACTTGAGCTTATTTCGAGTCTTGCCTTTGCCTGTATGTTTTGACAATTACTGTCCCAGAAGGACTGAAGAAATCTCTCCCCAGCTCTCAGATCAGAGTAGGAGCTGTGACAAGCTATTTCTTTAGCAGGCTAGGGCTGGATATGGTACTAGAAATGGAAATGGAAGCATCTTGGTCTTTTGGACATGGTCAGTTTTACTAAAAGTTTACCTTGGACACATTTTGTTAAGATTCTAGGACTGTCCTGAGCTATGATGCACCAGCAGGTCTGTGGTAAGTCCAGAAACCTGGATGTGTTCACTGCACTCCAGTGGAGTAGCTGAATAATGCAAATGTGGGAGCTCTTCACTGGTGTAGTGAACATTCACATGTACCTCAGGGTCTGCTCACGTGTGTGTGTGGTAGGTCTGAGAAGTGTCTGACTCACTCTGAATCATGGGCAGAGTTAGAAGAGAGCTGCCTAAGGCAGAGGAGGGCAGAACCTTCTTCCAAAGGAAGATGGGAAGAAGATAATGTTCAGAGCAGAATACAGGAGCAACCAAATCCTTTGTGATCTTTATGGTAACTGAGTGGTTGTAGCAGCAGTAGCACCATGGCAGTGCCAGCACAGCAGTGAATCCTCAGCAGTGGCTGTAACTCATGAGGCAGAGGCTGTTAAGGAGACAAATGAGTCTGCAAAATGTGCGTGGGCTGTACTTGTCACAACATGAGGGAGAAGAGAATCTGATAAACGTTCTCGTTTCAGACTGAAGATTGTGCTCTCTGTGGATACATGCTCATATGAAACGAGAATTACTGTTTTAAATAGAATCACCAACTTTACATTAACAAGTGCTGAGCATTGAGAAGAACCAATTGCATTCTAAGTGCAATGGGAGATTTCATGGGCTCTATCCCATGGGACTCTACAAAGCAGATTCCTGAAGAGGCCAAAGTCTGCTCTCCTGAAATCCAGGCTACTGAGTTTGCTGAGTACCCACTTCACTGCCCTGAGAGACTCAAACTCCACCATTTCATGGTCACTGCAGCCCAGCTGCTCTTGAGCTTCACATTCCCCACCAGCCCCTCCTTGTTGGTGAGAACAAGGCCCAGCACAGCATCTCCCCCTGTTGGCTCCTTTGTTACTTGGAGTAGTAAATTGGCCTCAGTGCATTCGAGGGACCTCCTGTATTGCTTAAGCCCTGCTGGCTGTCCTCCCAACAGATAATGGGGTGGTCAAAGTCTTCATGAGGACCAAGGTTTGTGAATGTGAGGCTGCCCCTGTCTGTAGAGTACCTTATCCACTCACTCTTCCTGGTCAGGTAGCACGTAGCAGACCCCCACTGTAATGTCAACTGTCCCTGCCTTCCCTTTAATCCTGACCCCTGAGTTCTTGGCTCCTCATCTGAGGCTCATGGCTGAGCTCTGTGCACTCCAGCTGGTCATTGGCATAGAGGGTGACAGTCCCTCCTCACATTCCCTGCCTGTCTCCTTCCTGAAGAGCCTGTATCCTTCCATTCCAACACTCCAATCCCAGGACCCATCCCATTGTGTCTCCATGATGCCAATGAGACCATAGCCCTGCAGGCATGCACTCTTCTGCCTCATTAATCTCAATCATGCCTGCCTGGTGTGATGGATCAGGTTTTTGTGGAAAACCAGTGCTGGAATTGATCCTGTGAATGTTGCAGTGGCTCTGTGTGCCCACAGAATTACATAAATTATCACACATCCTAGCCTGAAATAATTATCACAGCTGTCTGAGCAGCTTTTTAGGAGAGATTTAATTAGCTTCACCTTTGATAATGAATAGGGAGCTGAGATGGAAGGAAGCAGCTGTTAGTACAGCATTTGTCTTTTTCCAGCACTGAAAAAAAGTGTCATCAGCAAGATCCCAGTTCTACTGCCTTGTGATGGCAGATCTGGTGTGTTCCTTCTTAGGATTACACTGATAACCCTTTCCAGGCGCATTATACTTTTTAAGGCTGAGGCTATTTGTGAAACTGCTCCCCAGACACCATTCAGTCCGTAGAGCTTCTTGAGCAGGTTTCTCAGCTTCAGGTCTGCCAAGGAACTGTTGTCACCATTGAAGCAGAAAAAGTTTGTGTGTTCTTTCAGCAGGTATTCGCAGATGCTGAATTCAGAGAGTAACACATCTTCAACCTATCCAGGAGTCATGTGGAGCAGCATCTCCAGCACCAATGCTCACTGTCCTGAGAGTATGAGAACAGCACTATAGTTGGAAAAAAAGCTTTGAGAAACTCCAGAGAGTTTAGATGTAGATCCCTTAGGGAGAGTTATTTGGGCAATGCACAGGTGGAGGAGAAGGTTGTAATACTGAGTCAGGAATTTCCTGACCACTCCAGGGCAGTTTCTCTTGATTGCTATGACAGAACTGTGGGGAAAGGTTCTTGATTTGGCTGCAGTAGGTTACAGAAAAAACAAATTCTTCTGTGATGGTTTCCAAGAATTTATTTATTTCATTCCTGTGATGTATCAGGATGCTGCTTACAAGCATTAGAAAGGCTATGGAGTAAACTTGCAACAAAACAAGAAGTTTTTTGCTAAACCAGAAACATTAATCCTTGCCCCACCCCAAGAACATGTACAAGTTGTGTAGAATAATGTACAGAGGCAATATGGAGTCCTAGTGTAGCAAGAAATGCTTTTGCTGGGCTCAAGACCAACCAGATTTGAACCAAATTGCCCCAGGTTGTTTGCATTTTTGACAGACATTGTCAGCTCAAGGAGCAAAAGCTGCCTGCTCTCCCCTGCCCCAGCTTTGACTGGTGATCATGGAACTTCTTAGAGAGGCAGGAGAGAGAGGTTTGAAGTTTTTCAGACTGGAAAAATTGACTTTTCTCATTTCCTAGGTGAGTGATGTAACCAGCAGGCTGATTTTCTCTGAGGGCTTCTTGTGAGACTTACCTGCACTAATGAGCCTGTGAACTAATGAGCACTAATGAACTTGGCCAGGCAGCACCACCGGGCTGCATCCATGCTGTTGGACTCTGCAGCTGCAGAACAAGGGGACTGTGTGCAGCTGCCTCCAGGAAATGGTCCCTGTCCCACACCAGCTTTGAGTTCTGCTGGAGAGTTTTTTTAGAGGAAGGCTAATCTCTCCCAAACCAAAGCCATGCCAGCGGTTCTTGTAGCATTTAAACAATACAGACTGTCACATTCCAGTGTCCAGACATATTTCCTGGCCCTGGTTAAAATACCACTGTGAATTTACCTGTAATGGATTGCAGGGGAAAGATGAAGCAGGAGGAGAGAGAGCTCCTTCACGGTCTCCAGTGCTTGGCATTCCTGGGGCTAACTCCAGCCTGTACCTTTCCCTTGGCCCTGCTGGACATCACACTGTCTCTTCTGACCATAGCAGATGTGATGGGTAACAGATACTTTGAAGTCTTGTGCCTATTTTTGGGCACAAGTCTTTTCCCTAGTTGTAGATGTGATGTTACAGCACTCCCCAAGGCTTCAGTAAGGTATCTCTCACACTTGGAGTTAACACCAGACAAAATGAAGATACTAAGATAGCAAAAGATGAAAGTCTGTTCTGCAAGAACTGCAGTTAGTTGTACAAATGAGCTTCAAGCATGAGCCTTTTGGATATTTCAGTAAATTATGGGAGTCTTTTTCTCTTGCTTTCATTACAGATTCTCCTCCTTAAAGCATTCCCAGCAAGCAGAGGTCACTGTCCGCATCATGTTGTACATGCAGACAGTCATTCCTGTCCCAGAGATCTGGTCCAGAGAGAAGGGACAAAGACCAGAGAAATGACATTTAAAATGTTGATATTCTTGTGGCAGCTGCATCTGTCTCCAAGTCAGAACTCGTTTACTGTCTGGAAGTCCACATGCCAGCAGTCATGAAGGGCTTTGTGACAGCCTTACTTCAGTAAGGGCTTTGATTGCTTTCTATGTCAAAGAGAATTTCCACCAACAGAGTCTGAATCAGCACAACAATATGGCAGGAATTTTAAACATTGTGGAACTGCTTTTCTTTTACAGAAAAAGAGATTAATTAAAGAATGATAAATTACATGGATTCTGTGCCTGATTGTCTGTAAAAAGATGGGGTGGGAAGGTTCTTCCTTTAATCTTGTTTCAGAATAGTTGCTTGATTTTTTTTCTTTCTCCTCCTGGCCTGGAGTTAAATATGGTGGTAGTTATGCACTGTAACAATTCATTTGCTTTCAAGAAATAGAAGTCCTTGTTTCTATCTCTGCCCTGAGGCATTTTGCATTTTACCTCTTTAGTTTTGCAAAGACAGTTGTGTCTCACATGATCAAACAGCAGTGGATCAAACAGCTTGCCTAGCACTGCAGCGCTGAAAAGCAGGTTTTGAGACAAAGACCACATATTATCTGCTGTGTTCTCTCTTAGAGGCTTCTGTCTAACCAAGGTTTTGAAAAAATCCAGGACAGAAAAAGGAAATTACATCATCAGCTTCTAGACTTTCTTCTGCAGAATCTTTGGCTTAAAAACAGAACAACAAACTCCCACCCCCTAAAGACCCCCACAACCTACTGGACTGGATCTTTTGGGGGTATATTTTTTGGTTGTGCTGAGTGGTTTTGTTGCTGTGATTAGCACAGAAACTGGAACACAGATTTCAGGAAGTTGTACCATCATACCAGGTTAGTGAGCTGGATTTACTGCTGCCCTTTCTGGGTAGCGCACCTAGTTCAAAATCCTGCTTCCTCCATATGGTCTCCATGTATTTTGTGTATTGCTCCTCTGCTTATTAAGTTTTCTGTTATTTAAGACCAAGACTTTATGGCATGGACACTGATTCATTCACTATTTGTTTATGCCAAGAAGGGAGGCTTCAGAAATACCAGTCCTAACAAGTTTTGTTCATTACCCAGCAATGAGAACAAGAACATGTCTTGGCAACGTGATCACAGGTGTGATACCTTTCGGATATCAGAGTTTGCAACAAACAAAAGGCCTGGGCTTAAATGAAATTAATTTCTTTGTAGATGAGGAATTAATCTACAATGAATTCAGAAATACATTGAGTGTGTTCTGTAAGTTAAGTAGGATATGTCGCCCACAAGGAATCATGGAAAATAAAAGACGTCAGAAATCTTACCTAAATAAGAGAATATAATCTCCAGATTTACTTAGAGGATAAAAGTTGAGTCTCTGCCTGTTGGAATACCACAGGTAGAGTTAAAGGTGCAGAACTCTGGGGCAGTGAATGGCTCTGTCTATCAGTTGGTTCAGGTGTTCCCTAGTTTTAGATATCAGTGTTCATGCTATTGATTTTACAAGAGCAGCCTTGGTTAAAAAGTGATTCTTTTTAGTTTCCCTTTAGGAGTCACAAGAAGATCTGTCTGACTTCAGGAATGGTTTCACCTTAAAGAATTCCAGCTGTCTTTACATCAGAAAATTTAGGCTAATCCTTATTGACTTCATGGCCAGTTCAGGGTGGGTGTAGTTTGTCTCAGCCGGGGCAGTACTGTTGTAAGTTCCTCACAGATTTTAATGAGGGTGAACACAAAAAAGAAACCCTTGAAATCATACAGTTTATCTTAGTAATAGTGGGATCCTTAGCTTGAGGGGGCTGTAGCTCTTGAAATACCTGTGGTTTTAACATTCAAACAATATTGACTGGGGATGGAGGAATGTCTCAGAGATGTTGGTTCTTCGATCATGTTTCTGGTTGCCCTGGACAGCTGCCTCATCAGTTGCTTCTCAAATTATGGAAAAGCTCAGCTTTACTTTTAACTGTCTGCAGAAAGCCCCACCAGTTGTACTGTGTGTTAGAGGCATTTACAGTACCTCTCCTAAGGTAACTGGTGAACAAAGAGACAAAGGGAGGCATCACTGTCACATTTAGGAAACAGAAATTATCCCAGGGGTTTCACAGGGGTCTGGGTAACTCCCCAAGATGCCTTGTTGCCTGGCAGTGAGGAAGTTACAAACTGGATAATTAGGAAAAGGTTTTTCACTCAGAGGGTAGCTGGACACTTAAACAGGCTCCCCAGGGAAGTGGTCACAGCACCAGCCTGGCAGAGCTCAAGGAGCATTTGGACAATGCTCTCAGGAACAGGGTGTGACCCTTGGGATGTCCTGTGCAGGGCCAGGAGTTGGACTTGATGATCCTGATGACTCCCTTCCAGCTCAGGATATTCAATGATCCCATGATTCTAACTACAAAAGGCAAATGAGAAGAAGATCCAAAAAGTACATGACATGAAATAATTTTTTTATGCTCCAGGCACTGCCTACCTATGGGTAATGGAGAAGAAGAAACTAAAAAAGCATCTTCCTTAGACTCCAGTACCATATCCAGTGACTCCATACCAGTTCCAGTGAGTGGAGCTGCTGGAGAGCATCCTTCTTTTTCTTACTCCATATTTTGACTTTCCAAAGGCACACAGTTCTTGGAGTCACAAGATAATGTGTCATAAGGGCTCTCTTAAAATCTTTTAACAGCTCGTGTGGGAACAGAGTTGGGCATGCACAGCCTGCTGCATATCTGATAAGGTCAAACAATGCAAGTAGAAAATACCCTGAACTGTTTGAGGTGTTCTGGGTTATTTCAGTAGGAATCAGAAGCAAATTATCAAAAAGAGTTGTTGTATATGGTCACAGATTGCAAAACTTCTTCAGTGTCCTGGAACCAAATATGAATACAGAATTTTTAAATCCATTAGTGTTTACAGTTTCTCATGATTGAGCATGGGGATGCTCAATCTCAGTTATGGGTGATGGGGATGAAGAGGAAACAGAGTTAAATGTGGATAATTTTACTTTCCCATGAAAATTTATGGGGAAGCTAAGCATCCTGTCATAAATCAAAAACATTTGTTTCCCAAACTAAAATAAAGTTTGGTGGTTTTAGTAATTGCAAATTGCCTTTAATTTAGACATTTGAAACCATGCTGTAAAATTAACTTGTATAAGTTAACTTGTGAGAACTGAAAGGCCACATTATAAAAAAGATGGTTCTTATGGAAACTTCTATGGAGAAATTTATCAGAGTAGATCCTTTCCTGCAGAAAGTTTTGCTTTGAAAGATTTCATTTTCTTACAAAACAAAAAGCAATTCAGAAATTCCCAGGATGTTACTTATGTTTTCTTTTCATTCCAGAGTTGAAGAGGATTTTGAGAAACTCTTAGAGGTTACCTCCAAACCAAAACCTAAGGTCCCACCAAAACCACCTCTGCCACAGAAGCCAGCAGTTTCCCCCAGAAGCACTAATTCACCTTCACTGGCAAAGCAAAAGGAGAACAGAATTCAGACAATGAATGAAGTGGACATTCTCCAGTATATCCAGGAAAATGAATCTATCAACAACCAGGATTCCAGTCTTTTTTGAACATATGTATTTTTAAAATGTGATGATGCCTTCTTGGCCCCACCTCCCAGTGAGTTTAAGTGACAGGATTTGACCAGGTGTTTCTGCTGTCACAATGCTCATTTGTGTACCAGGATGCAGAGAGCAGCAAGTTTGAGCAGCAGAACCTCCCTGTGAGGTTTTCAAAACAGTGCAGCTGTGATCTAATGTTGCCTTAGATTTTCAGGGTTGTACAGGGAATGTGGACAAGGATGTAGCACTACAGATTGTCTACTGCTATGTTAGTATCAACATTGTACAGTTTTGGCCAGTTGATTGAAAATGATGAGGATGTTGTACACATGGCAACTGTGAATAATATCCAACAAATGGTCTGAGGCATGAGAGGATGCTGTTCCTGTCATTTTTAGATAGTGTTTTTCAGCTTAGTGGAAGGGCCATTTTCCTTTTACCCAGTGTGTTTTTGTAGCAGCCTTTTCCTCCCTGACTGATATTTCAGTAATTTTTAACAGGAATTGCTAAATATAGTTAACAGTTCCTCTGCCTTTCCATGAAACACTGAAATCCCAGCTAAGCCTGACAATCTGCTGCCTTAATTGCTGCACAAATGCCCACTTGTAAGAGACCTTTAGGCCTGCAAAGACCACGCTATGCTTCTCTGATTCCTGGGAAGACTAGCAGATGACTGAGGGTGGCTAAGAACACTCTCCAGACATAGATGGAGGTTGCAGTGCCTAGGAGGTTTGGATGCTGTGAGACTCCTGTGAACTCCACATCACAAGGGCTATTCTTTTCCAGCCAAGTCTTCCTGGGCTTCCACTTTAGTTAGTGGAGAGAGAGCGAGAGAGAGAGATTTCTCCAGGAGGTCGTTCAGTGCACATGTATTAATGGAGGAAGTCTGAATTGCTCTCTGGAGTCACTCTCTCTCCTGTTCCTTCACTTCTCCCAAAATTTTTAATAACCAGCCATGGTGATCAATTCCACTAAGCTAAATTGAGTTTGTGTGATAAGATGGTGGTCTTTTCTTTAGTGTGCAATGGTTAAAACAAGGGAAGACAAACATGGCATTATCTAGAGGAAAAAAAATAGGAAGAAAATATACTGAAGAAATTTTAATATACAGGAAAAGAAAAACATTGTAGAATAGGTATCCAAGACTTTCCCTCTTCTTTCCAAACTCAGACACTCTGGTTGAAGATACCAAATTTACACCTAATGTGGGTTGATACCTGCTGTCATGCAGAGATTCCTGAACTCATTCCATATGTGGCCTAGCTAGAGATGAAGACAAGCTCCCCAGAGGGAAAATTTTAATATATTTAAGCCATATCATCATCCCGATATTTGCCTTTCTAATATAAAACAAAATAAATAGAAAGCATTATATATATTTTAATAATGAAATTATTTCTATTAACATTTCCTTTTTAAGCCAGTGAGAAATACTATAAAGGTATTTTGCTTTGATGGGACAGATAAAATATAACCATTGATTCTCCTCTGTGTATGGTATGTTTTACTGTAATAAAACATTTTGCTAACCCTCAGGTGTTACTGTTGTTGCTGTTGTTCTCCAGGTTGTAAAGTAGCGGCAAAGAATTGATTCCATTTAGCTGAGGAGGAATGCTATGTGGTGTTAAAGTGTAAATAACTATGAAACCAAAAATGTAGCTGTGCTCATATTTCCTTTGAGAGCAGCTAAAGGCAGAACCAAAGGTACTACCTGGTCATGTAGTCCTGGAGCAATTAAGAATAAAAAGGTGAATAAAAGCAGTGAGGGGAAAATAAATGCCTTGCCCAAGAACAGGCAGGGAATAGCAGGCAGAAAAAATTAATTCAGAGGCAGCCTTCCTGTTGCACTCCCTGCTGTCATGAACAATCACTATATTTAACTGAGGGCTCAGGGAGCATCTCCATTTTACTCAGCATTGTTTGGGGACACTGCTTGCATTTCTGTATTTTTGGACCACAGCCCATCACACAGCCTGAACACTGCTAAAACTTCCAAACTGCAGGCCATGGATTTAATGATCAGTAGAGAGTGCAGTTCTTCACCCTCCTTGAATGGCCAAGGCATATTTTGCCCCTCAGCTCTCCCTAAAATTGTCAAATTACCTAAGGACAGAGAAGGAAGAGCTATTAATTGTTTCCTGTGCTAGATTTTTAAGATTATTTTGAAGCCAGTATTTTAATTCAGAAAATAAAAAACAATCTCCTGTCAAGAAACTAATATAGAAGGACCCTTCATAAACCCTGGTGTTATGCTTTTGTTTTACAATGCAAACGTCTAGCTGCAGTCATATTTCTGGGCACTAAGAGGTGAGTTACAGTCATTGAATACATTATATATAATGAATCATTATTATACAAGAGAAAAATGTCAGACAAAGGCAGCCCAGAAAAATTGAACATACTATTAGAAATGACATAGGGAAACTATACAACATACTTTGCATCCTGCCAGAAGAGAACTTTTTTTTCTTTCATATTTTACTTCTAGTAGCAGCCATTTGATTAGCCTGCTCTTGACAACTCTTGAAATTCAATTATGGACTCTAATGTAGTTCTTGGCTGACAGTCATCACCTTCCAACATCAGTAATGGAGTTCATCAAAAGATTTGACAAGAAAGAGTTATATTTAAATCCTTAAAAAAGATAGGGAGGTTAGTTAGAACTCATAATAGGTATCTCTATTGCCTTATAAACAGCTTCTTGTTTTGCATAACATTCTGCCTGCTCTGTGGTAAGCACTAATTGACAACACTGTATACTTCATTATTTGGGTCACAGTTAAACAAATTATTTCACCAAGCTGAGTATTTCACAGATGAGTTGTGAGTCATCTGCTCAGGTCTGTTCAGTTGGTGAATTTTTAGGAAAGTTAATTCCCAGGTAGCACTTAAGGTCTAGTTCTGTCACTGACAATTTGGGTTGAGTTGTAAAACAATATATTACTTGAAACTGATATTTCTGCTAATTTTTGCCCAGATATTTGCTTCTGCAAATTAGCTACAGCAGAATACACAAGTCAGCCTCTGATTTAAGGTCATGAAAATCCAGCACGCTCATAGACCACTAAGGCATTACCGACTGTAAATGAGCAGTTCCAGAGATTTAATACTGAGTACCAGAAAGCACCGGTGTTTCACATGAAAATGTGACCATCACTAATTCACCAAGGATTCTTGAATCTTTGTGTGTGTGCATCAACTACATTTCATCTCAGTTGAAGTGATCACACATTTGTGACAGTTTAAACATCTGTGGGTCAAGAAGAGAGCTTTTACTGTGAAGTTTTATCTATATTCTTATAGCTATATGAGTACTTTTCCCTCAACATCAACAACTGGAGTAAATTAAGTCACTTCCTTTCTGTATTGTGCCCATTTCTTCCTTAATTCATCTTTAAACCCTTCTGATGGAATTTTTTTCAGCCCTCACCATATCACTGATCTTCCTTTAAAGCCTCCTGCATATTGTTATTTCATGTCATGTGTTAAACCTAATGAAGAACTCCAGTGACAGGAAAATCTTGTGCACTGCTTTGAGTAAAGATAACCACACTGGAAGGTGGTAAATTAAATTAATTGTCAAATTAAGTGCTGCTGTGAGAGTTCAGAAGTCAATAAAGCTGCTTAAAGGATTGATTAGTTCTAGATATTTAGGGACTAAATTTTATCCACACACACAAGATGTTATGGATGCTTAAAATTTATATGAGGTCAAGGAGATACCAGTTAGATTCATGAAAGAGAAATCAGTTGATGGTTATGCCACTCAGAGCTTGGAAAGTCCTTGAGCTACAGGTTACTGGAAACAAGAAGAATACTCAACAGCCAAATTATCATATTTCCTTAGAGTGATTTGCTTTTGGCTGTTGTAAGGAATACTGTTCTGGGCT
Organism: Acrocephalus scirpaceus scirpaceus; assembly: GCA_910950805.1. Taxonomy (NCBI): domain Eukaryota; kingdom Metazoa; phylum Chordata; class Aves; order Passeriformes; family Sylviidae; genus Acrocephalus; species Acrocephalus scirpaceus. Next base: position 105,761,246 of record OU383775.1, on the reverse strand, counting down.
AACCCAAAACTCACATGGAATGAGTCACTCAGGGAGGATTTGGTGACTGAGAGAACAGAATATACTCAGTGCTATATCACCCCGCTTCCCAGCACCCTCCATAAGATCCCTCCACTGGCCTTAACAACAACAAAGCAGGTTCTCCTATAACTCAGGAGAAATTCCTGGAGTGAGTGGAATTTTTGATTTGCAATAATATACTTTTCAAAAGCTGCTTTTGACATTTAGTGAGCAGTAAAAGTCCAGATGGTATCAGAGGAAGATTTCAACAAATGCTCTTCCAGATCCTCTGCTCTAGTGAGGATTCCCCATCTGGAATACCATACAGTTCTGGTACCCCTGATCTAAGAAAGGCATGGAGCTGTTGGAGCAAGTCCAGAGGATGCCATGAAGTTGGTGAGGGGACTGGAGCACCTCCCCTGTGAAGACACGCTGAGAGAGTTGGGGCCGTTCAGCCCAGAGAAGAGAAGGTTGTGTTGGGGCCTCATAGCAGCCTTCCAGTATCTGAAGGGGGCTACAGGAAAGATGGAGCAGGAATCTTCTTCAAGAACTGTACTGATAGGACAAGGGAAGTGGCTTCAAAGTAGAGGCAGGGTTATATTAGACATTAGGAAGATATTATTTACTGTAATAATGCTCAGACACTGGAACAGCTTCCCCAGAGAAGCTGTGAATGTCCCTGCAAGTGTTCACGACCAAGTTGGATGGAGCTCTGAGCAGCCTGGTCAAGTGGAAGGTGTCCCTGCCCATGGCAGGGAGTTGGAACTGAATGATCTTTAAGGTCCCTTCCAACCAAACTGTTCCATGATTCAATGATGCCGCCCTGGATGAGAAGGTTGGTATATACTACAGTCTGCTTAGGATGTCAGATACAGGAGGTTTACCAGTGTAACCTAGCAATAAATGGGCATCATCACAATACCATCAAATTGCAGTGGAATACCCCCTAAACAGAGCACCTGATGTTATGTTACGATCTTTTTCAATGAGGTGCTCAGGAACCTCAGAGTCTGAAGTCACCAGCAAACACAAAAAGAACTCACAGCCCACTGGCCCCTGCTGCATTAACAGCTATCATGTTTTCTTACCCTCGGGTATATTGTTTTTATTATCAAGTACCAAGGAATCGCAGTATTAAATTGGAGGTGTGGAGCTGTTAAAGCCATGGGGAAGCATTATGGTCAGTGTGACATCTTCCTTGTGGTCCTTCAGTCACCCAGAAATCCTAACAATGCATGAAAACCTATCATTTTGTTGGGTTTTGGTAAAAGAAATGCAAACCAGTCTCTCCTTGAACTCATTGAATACTCTCAGAATGCAATTTCACTATTTTCTACCAAAGGCAGTGTTTCTGTACCACTGATGTCATCAAAAGGTTGCTTCCTGTGACTTCTGTGAGGGTCAGGCTCTCAATCTAAGCTGTCAAAACCTCGGGCAGATCAGTGGAAGCCTGGTTGTGCTGGAGAGAGGAGGTAAAGGAATAGGATGTGACACCTCTGACAAGCCTGATGGGATTGGAGGGCACCACTGTGAAACAGGAGAGACAGGGCAGAATGAAAGAAGGCATCTGCCTGATTTATACACACAGCTCCAGAGCCATTCGATTCCCCTGAAATATCACAGCTGTAGGGCTGGAATCAGCAATTAATTTAGTGATTCTGTGGTGAGAGGTGCTCTATGGTTTTTCAAATGAACATAAAAGAAAAAAAAATTATAAAATTTCTGGGGCATTTACTGAGCAATTTTTTTACTTCTCTGCTAATCTATCTGCTTTTTAAATCTACCCAGATATTTTGTCTAATGATCACAAACTTCTCAGATTATTTTTTTGGCAATAATTATTTAATGATACTGATTATACTTTAGAAGAGCTTAATGAAACAGTCCATTTGGTAATGTCTGGGTATGTTAACAAGTTCTTACTGTGAAAAAGACCAATCATTTGTTTACATTGAATGCTGAGAATCAAAACTACCTAGTGTTTCCCTCCCGTCTTAAGCAATCAAATCTGCAGGCTACTATGATTTGTTTTCCTGCTTATGCCTTCCCCTGTCTCAAGCTTTCATAGCTTTCTTATTTAATCTTGTGTACAGTCCCCAAGAGGAATATTTTATGGCTAGAACTACATTCTAATTATAGCTGCAATGCATACCTAAAAAAAAAAAAAACCAAAAAAAAACCAAAAACAACAACCCAAAACCAACCAACCAAACAAAAAACTAATTTACATGGAATTGTGTGGAAAATTCATCTTTTTCATGAGGAATGATAAAAGAAATCTGAGGCTATCTTCATCAGTGGTTTTGTTTAGCTCAAGGGAGCATTTTCATGGCACATCTGGTTGGCTCACCTAAGCATACTCTGGTTCCCATCACAGAGCTGCCATGGCAGCAAACCAGACACTTGGGTCTAGAGGACCCACTCAGAAGTCGAAATAACCTCCCCCAGGTGTGTGCAGTGGGCACTCACCACCAGCTGTTTCACTCCACACGTCTGCTCCCGTAGTGCTGCTGCACTTGGTGTCATCAGCTCATGTTTCGTGGGAAATTGAGCCCCAAATCCACCTGAACTCAGCCAGTTCCCTTCCACCTCTGCACTAAGGGATTGATTGTACTGAGGGAGCAAAGGGAGGAAGGGGCAAAATCATAGGCAGATTCAGGTGTTCCATGATGTGCAGGTGCTGGAGTGGGTTTCACAGTACCCAGCCAGGTCCCCTTCTGTAACAGTTTGGTCTCTGTTCATCTGTCTCTGTGTCCAGGCTGTTCATGAGTTTTGCATTAAGCAAACATTGGCTCAACTAAAGGAAAAAATTGTAGAGTGTGGAGATGTCAGGAGAGAAAACAAACTCTCACATTTCCTGGTCTCAAGTAGATATCCTACTTGCTATAAAATCACTATTTCTTCTTCTAGGAATTCTGTTTCTTTCCAGTTTCAGCTGGGAAGACATTGCACGATTTTGGCACTGCCTTGATGTTTTTTCAAGAAAAAAGAAATGGAAAAGGGAGGATCAAAAGTCCCTGTGGCTCAGAAAGGCAAAAGGCCTGCATGTCTGCCCTCCTGGGTGAGTAGGCAATGCACCAGTCAGAAGAAGTAAAAATTTCCTTAAGCAACAAGACAGGAGGCTCAGTCCCAGGCCTAGCTTAAAAACTGGTCACTGGGGGTCACTATGAGATGCTGTTGCTTTCTCCCGTTTCCAAGCTGGCACCACAGAGGCTGAATGGGGTGTCAGGGGCTCTGTGTGCTCTGGCCAGAGGTGTGTTTGCAGCCAAGGCTGACAAGCAAAGCCTGTTCCAAATTGTGCTGCATTTCCTGAAGTACCAGCTCCAGTTTTCCAGTATTTTCAAGCGTGTGCACGACGACTGGGTTTTGTAGAGTAGCCATGAGCTGACCTATTTCCATTTAATGCAGTAATTAGCAGCTTGACTGCCTCCCCCTTCGAGGCTCCTCCCCTAAATTACTGCAGGTGAAATCTGTAATGTCTTCATTTACCACAGCTTTTTTTTTTTTTTCATTTTTGTTACTATTTCTTTATTTTCGTTTTCTTTCTTTGTCTTCTTTTTCTTTTTTCCACTTGACCTGCAGATTTTCCAGCTCTGTAAAAGAAAATCATGGAGTTTCTTTTGTTCAACCAGAGGATACGAGTAGAATGAAAAAATTGGGGTTTTAGTGGAAAAAAGAAATGTTTCCCTAGAGCCATGTTTGAATAATGAATTCCATGTAATTCTACCAGAGATCCACACAGGGAGTTACACAGGGCAGCAATAGAATCCAAAGAGAGATCCCGGGAGATGGCAGGTACCACTGCTGTCTGCTGTCTCTCCTTGCTGGGAACACTGTGCTGCTTGGTGGTGACACTTCAAAAGGTGCTGGGCAAGGGTGACAGCACTGTGTCCCTGCCCTGGGGTTGGAGTATTCACCCGTGAGACTGTCAGAGACCTGCTACCCCCTTTCCTTTTCCTGTGGTTATTTTAATAACAACCCTTTCATGAAAACAACTCAGTTATTTTTGACACTTCAGTAAAGACTGGGATTTAAGACTTTGGAGTCATTTATAGACCCTGTGTTCCTCTCTGTCTGAAAATATGTATGTATATAGTACATATGAGAACATGGAAAAATCAGAGAGGCTCATTAACCTTCCCACAGTTAAAGAGAGACTCTGTAGCAGAGCCAGCAAAAGATTTGTCTGGTTTCATATCTTGGCCGTGAATCTCAAGGCTAAACTAAAAATATAAACCAAACAATCCTGTGGGTTAAGGGATTTTCTGATTTGTTTTCACATTTCTATGATGTGCATAAGGATGACCTGAAATATTCACCACCTGAAAAAAAATTCCCTGCCTTTTCTGTTTTGTTAGAAATTCAGGAATATGCTTTGTCCACTGGACAGACGGTGAATTGGTTACATTGTGACAAATGGGAGGGAGGGAAAACTATCTGTTTTGGTATTACAGGTGTTAGTTTCTTTTCCAGTTGATTTTCTATTTCATATTAAAATATGTAATAATATTTGTGAGTAAAACAATGTTTGTTAGGATTGCTAACGAATTTTCCCGACACTAAGGGTGTGAGAATCTGCGTTTCCTCCTATTTTTTTCCCAATAAAATGTAAGAAGGAAATGACTGACCTTTAAAAAAGAAAGAGGACAAGCTTAAGTGTTTTCTTTATTATGTCAGAAAAACAGGTCCAAACTCTAAATTCCTTTTAAAATCACCTTTCTTTCCTCCGTCAAGTCACTAAACCCGTCACTCTTCAGTCACCACAGCCTGCTCAGGATCAAGACAAATAAAACTTTTACTGGATTGGTGTCAGAACACCGTAAGACAAAACTTTTTGGAGAAACTCATTTTTGAACTCATAGTCAGCTTGTAACAGCAGAACCCAGAGATGCCTTGAGAGGCACAGACACTAGAAATCTGCCTGTGTGGCTCTCCCCAGAATGAAGCACTACAGACGTTGGAAAAACAGGTATTGGGTATAGACTGGGATAGGCCCCTTTTTAAGGGTTTTGCAGTGTCCCAGAAGTGGGCTGCCCTTTGAACAGAGCACGGGCAGGGTGCAGCCGTGCCTGAAATGGAAATGGCATCGGCCGGGGCGGAGTTCTCTGGTTGCAGCCCGGACCCGTGACCGCAGCCCCGCTTCTTGGAAAGGCGGCCGAGGGAACGCTGGCGGCGGGAGGGACGCTGACTAACCGGGCATGGGTGGCACGGTGACTCTGCACTCCTCCAGAAGGGAAAGCAAGGTCAGCGATTGAACCCAGAAGCTTTCAGGTCGCTGGTGGCCAGCGGTGTTTGTGCCGTCGCCGCACCTTGTTACGGGTGTGGGAGGGGCACGGGACTGGCGGGCAGGTCTTGGAATAGGAATAAAGCGTCGTTTCCTGGCGTCTGAGTTGTTTCTAATCGCTGGAGGCTTCCTGCTATTATTTCCCTATTGATTACATGTCACAAATGAGACAATAATCCCATTTGGCACCTGGCTAAACCAATATGGACATGATCCTTATTAGTATTAAGTGGCAAGTTATTCCTGATGCAGAGAAATTCATCTAGCCATTTCCTTTATGTTTTTCTTTCCTGGTTTTAGTTCCTTAAACTTTGCCAGGTGTTAACCATTCAGGATAACATTTCACATGCCCCATTATTTGGCTCCAGTTGAGATATTAAGAATTGAGATATTAAGAATGCTTCAACTCAAACAGCTCATGAGTCTTCATATGAAGTAGTTGTAGAAAGTTCTTCTACTTCTTATATTTTTTCTTAAAACTATGGGTGAGAAGGCTTTATGGTCTCAAAGCTTAAAAGAATGGTTTGGGAATCAGCATAGGGATCACTTGGATGTCAGTTGTTCCTTTTTTGTTTATTAATTAGAAGCAGACAAAACTTATATCTTCTGAAATTTGTGTGTATGATAAAATAAAAAAAAGAAATGCAAGAAAAAAATTGAAAAAACCCTAATGTATAAACTGCCAGTACTGAAATATTGTGAGCAATTCTGTACATTTTGCCATGAATGTGGTCTCTCCTGTCGGTGCCCATCTGCAGCCAGTCAGTGGGCACAGCATCTCCCTCTCCTCCAATAGCCCAGTGCAGGAGGATGCTGAGAAAGACCTGCACAACTCTTGGCCACCAGTGTCCTGCTCAGAAAGGGCTGTGGCACGTGGTGATGGGCCCGGATCTGGGGACAAGAAGGACCTGGGGGACAGCAGCTGCAGGCCAAGCAGATGTTAGACATTTGTGCTTAGCCAAAGGAACCAAACCTCAAGGATGGTGTATCCTATCCCAGAGCCGGCAGCTGAGAACCCTTTTACAGTCTAGGAAACAACTGGTGTTTCCAGGCTGCTTCATCTGACCTTCATCTAACCCAGGGTGAGGTGACATGCCCTCTGGAAGTGCCTGATCTCCTCTCCCAGGGACCACGGTCAGCTCGCTCAGCCGCAGGCTGGGAGCATCTAAACCTCAGTGAAAGGGATCCTTCCAAGGAGCCTTCTTCCCAAGGGTCATGCTGGGTGTCCCTGGGCTGTAAGTGGAGGAGGCAGCCGGCTGTTGGGAGGCTATTCCAGGCTGGGACCCATCAGCTGGAATTGTGCCATGAGCATTATTTTGGTCCTGTTTCTGCACATGTGCTCGGGGTCATTTGTTAGCACACAAGCCAGCCAAAGCATGCACTGGCAGTGGGTACGTGGGGGAAAATGGAGAGACAGTGGCTTGTCCCAGGGGGAACTTGGCTCCTCTAAAGCCATGAAGGTTCATCTCCTGTGGAGCAGAGGTCTGTCCCTCTCTGCCAGGTGCTGGCCTTGAGGCAAAAGTACACTTTTACAAGGAGTCTTTAAAAATTGCTTCATAAATGTTAACCTGGGAGGGCTATAGAAGTGTTGGGGAGGACACTTAGAGCATCTACCCATTAAGAGGGAGGCACAGCTGTGCAGATTTCCCCCAGCAGCTGCCTGAATGCTGACCTGGAGCATAAAGCCCAGCCCTGGACACATTCTCCCCAGACATGTTTTTAACACAGCTTGTTCCGCTGACCAGCAATAAGCAGCTGCTCGTGTGGCCATGTGGTGCTGGGCTGTGCTATGGGCAGCAGGACCTTCCTGCCCTCTCTAGTTCAACATGTGAGCTGTCACACCAATACTTGATTATTGCCTTTCTGACACCCCAGTGAAATAAATTCAGTGAATGGGAGCAGAAGCATCAAGGGAACCTGAAACCTGTGCCCGGTTTAAAAAAAAAGATATCAAAAAAGATATTTTGATCTTAGAGGGATTACTACCCTGGGGCTTTTGTACTTTAAGTGGTTATTTGACATTGCCTTCATGTCATACAGGAAGGATTGGCATTTAATTTAATTGAAGTATTTGGGAGTGTTGAGATATTTCTCATTACAGAAGCTGGGGGAAGACTAGAATCCAGGTGCTGGGTTTCACATGGACAGACACAATACTTATGTGATCTGTGCTTTTATGCAGTAAAAATGGCAACGAGTGACTTGCTGGGTATTACTATTGTTCATTTGCTCCTATAGCCAACTTCCATTTTCCCACAGGAACAGCTAACAGTAAAGAGTCTAATAGGTTTCCAAACGTTTACCTGCTCTTCAGGATAAAACTGCTGGGTTTAGTTAGGTTAAGGACTCAAGAAATTGCTTCAACAAGCTGAAATTTCTGTTGGTAATGAAACCCTGCAGAAACCTTTGCTGCAATCTGCCAATTTAGTTCCTAAACTGAGTAACTCCACTACCAAGATTTAAAAGAGAAAAGGTCAGGCTGAGATGAACGTGGTCTCTCCTGATGCTAACAAAACCCTCAGCTCCATGACTGGCCTGAGACCACACATCAGCCCAGAACTGGGGAGCACTGAACAGCCAGGGTGCATCAGCACATACCTGGGATAGCAAATGCCACTGCTGCCGTGTCCTGGGGACCATGGCAGTGGGTGCCCCAGCAGTGATGCTGCCACACAGGGTGGCAGCAGTTAATCACCACCTAATGAATGTTTTCTCCTTCAACATCCCTGCTGTAACTCCTGCTTCCTGCCCTTTTTCATGGCCATGTCCTTCAACAGGTCTGGTTGCTCTCTCCTGGAGAATATCATTCCAACACTACATTCTCCAGAACTCCCACGTGGGATGGTGAAATCTAAGCCTCGGTTGAGGAAAGCCTGACATGGCATTATAAGGCTCAGACATGGTGTGGGAGGCACCTCCTGCCATGAGAGGAATGATTCCTCTCAACCCCCAGCAGTGCTACCTAATGTCTTCTTGCCACAGACTCCTCACATCCTCTCTCTGATGGCCCAGGACATGCTCAGGTGTTTATTAAAAAGCACCTGACAACCCTACTGATAGCTGATTGCCTGCAGGACCTCCAGCACTGACACAGTTGGCACAGGGCGATCACACTGCTGTAGGAGTGGTCCATGGTGTGAACTGGCCCCCAGACCAGGGGACACCATCAGGGCCAGATGTGTGCCAGCCAACCACCTTGACAGCTGTGAGAGACTGAAATGTTAAGGGTTAATGACTCAAACAATCGACCATTTGCAAAAGCACCAGGGTGTGCTTTGCTGAGCCCAGGTTTGCACCCCCAGCTGAAGGGGAGAAGGAGACCTGTTGGGTGTGTGGTGCTGAAAACTCTGATCTGCACAAGGACAGCCCAGAGGCAGGGGGGGTGCACACCCACCACTCGAGGACGACCATGATGAACCAATCTTTGTTCAGCAACTCCCTGGTTTTTGAGCCAGATAAAAGGCTGATAAGAAGCTGATCCACCTCTAAAGACTGCAACCATCACTTTGCATCAAGTCTCACAGCAGGATCCTTGGATGATGATAGCTTTCCTCTCCACTGTCTACTCTTAGCTTTTTTTTCCTCTTACTTTTCCTTATATATTTACGTAAGTGATGCTTTTATACTTTTGTATTTCATATTTCTATAGAGAATAACAAAAATGGCTACACATCTCCTTTCCATTGCAACCAAATTGTTCTAAATAAACCTAAAAATAGATATGTAAATATCAGTCATTCAGTGACATTTCAATCTAATCCACCCCAAGGGATCTACCAAAAAGGACCATTACAGCATCACAGAAAAAATCTCTCTGGTGCCTGATGCCCTGGGCCAGTGCAGGTTGACTTTCAAAGGTCCGAGCCAAGCTTGGGGATTGCAGCTTTGCCAGGGCATTAACTGGAAGTTGCAATGTGGGTGAAGAGCCTGGAAGTTCTCAGAACTCCCTCTTTTCTTGCTATGCTATGTGAGTTTTTTACACATATTAAACTTCAAGGATGCTTTTGAAATAAATTAATACCCAAAGTAACATTAACATCCTAAAGGATGTTAATAAACTCTGTACATTCACAACATAACAAAAGATGACTGGCTAGGACATGCATAAGAAAGTAAACTTTAGTGGCATGTGAGCTCAGAAGGATAGAGCTGTTTCCCATTACACAGACCATTTCCCATAAATGTTAACTTGAAGCAGTTACTTCAATAATACCAACCAGGCATTTGTTTTTCTCTGTATGGTTTTGAGTAAACCATGACTAATAGGCCCAGCCTCACTGATAAGTGCACAGAAGGCTCACTGCCCATTTTTTCCACCAGTATAATCAACTTTTATGGAGTTGCTCTTGATATGCACCCATTACGATGCTCTGACACATGACTGCAGGTTGGCAGGTCATCACACAGCTCCTCAGCAGCAGCAAGTGCCCAAGTGTGATGTGAGGCTCTCTGGCAGCAGACGTTGGGTATGATATCATGTAGCTCGCAGTGAAAGAGGATACAGCTGTACCAGATTGCCTCACATCTCCTGAAGGCTGAAATGTTGGTCCAGACAGCCATCACAACTCCCACTGCACGTGGGAGGAAACGTGTCTGGCTGTCTCCCGTGCAGAATATGCTTTCCATGATTGCCCCTGGCTATTTTAGGGTGTTGTCTCCACTTATATACAGCAGTGCTGGATCCAGCCAAGTTCTGTGTCCTGCCATGGATACACCAAGTGCTGGAGCCTTATGCTGGCCAGTGATCACCAAGGTCTCCTGCCACTCAGCTGTGTCAGTAATTCCACACCTGCTGAGGATGTTGGCCTGCAGCCATCAGAGCTGTTTGACACATGGGGTGGCACGTGGGAGTGCAGTGCACCTGCTGGACGTGCACTGTGTGGTGCCACTGCCTCCCCAATGAGTTCCACCACCAAAATCTTCACCCAACCCCAGCTGCCAATAAGGACAAGGTGTTCCTGCTGAAACCCAGGTGCCCTGCAGCAGCAAATAACTTTTGGAAATGAGAAAAAGCCAGAGAGGCAGAAGGGGAGGGGTTGCACCCCTGTTTGAGGTCAGTCAGAAATCAGCTGCTGTGGACTTAGACCACCACTTGGACTCTACAAAACCTTCTTCCCAGTAGGCTGACCCAGCCCCAAATGACCTCCACCCAGAGCCTCACCTTACATGTTGGTGTTGCAGACCAAAAAACTGCACTGGCTGTGTGCTGGCCTGCCAGGGACCTTCCACATTAGGCAAATACTCTGTCCAATTTTTTAAAAAGCCCTTTTTTGTTGAGCTGTAACCTTAAGCCAAGGTATATTTAGTGCTTTTTTCCCCACCTAGATCAGTAGTCACTACAAACTTGGATGCAAAGAGGAAACGAGAAGCAGCAGGGGTGCTGAGGAGGGAGCTGATTAAGCTCCTAGCAAGCAAGGGAATTGTTGGTAGAGAAACATTGAACTTCGGAATGTTACTGGTAATTAATAGTTCAAAACCTTCAGCAAAATAAAATGTTTAAGAATACTGTGTGTTTCATGAAGGTTTTATACGTGGCATTTTTTCCAGTGGTCCCAAGTGTTTAATAAATCATATTTATCTCCCCTTTAATCTTTTTGTTCATGAACTAGCTAAGTGAGGTCAGAGAGAAAGAGTGAACGAGCACTTTTGGCAAAGGGAAGCTTTAAATATGTCACATTTAATAGAAGTAATAAGTGCACAAAATCCCAGGATTTATAAAGGGCTTTGTGGAGGGAGGTTAATTTGCATCTCTATTGGATATCTTTCCCTAATTATCTTTTGTTGATGATGTTCTTAGTTCCTTTACTGTATGGATGAGTATTAAGGCATTTCCTCTGCCATTTAGGGAATGGTCTACACAGTCCACTGCAGAGCTGGGACTTTTGAGCACAGATCAGTCATGGAGAGTGCTGCAAGCTCCATATCATGCCAGGAGTGAATCTTTAGGGAGAGATGCCCTCATGACTTGAACTCCTTTTTCCCTGTCTTTGCACTCACAAATTTGTTATAGCCCATAAGATCACCTAACCAGAGACATGCCAGATGTTATTTGTGAATCCATGGATGGAGTTGAAACACAGGTTAGCGTCAAAAATAATCCTCTGGTTTCCAAGACACCCTTTATCCTCTGAAGTATTTGCCAGCACAGCCAGGAAAAGTCTCTCTCACACACAGTCTCTTCAGTGATGATGCTGCTTTACCAGGCCTTCTAAGGTCTGACACACTTTCCCATAAAATAAGAGGAGTAAGTGCCCAAAGCCTGGAGGAAACAAATGCCACTCCTATCTTCAGGAAGGACAAGAAGGATAATTCAAAGAACTACAAGCTGACGAGTCCCAACTTCATCCTTGGAAATCATTTCCAGGTACATAAATGACAGGAAAGCCACCAGGAGCAGTCAGCACAGTTTCACTAAGGGGAAGGAATGCTTGATGAATTTTACTGACTCCTCGGAAGAAATTACTGGCCTGGACATGGAGGGGAGAGCAGTGGATAGTTTCTACCTGGATGTCTCTGAGGACTTCAGTGCTGTCTTACATTAGATGCCCACAGAGAAGGTGTTCATGCATGGGTGAGTTGAGCAGACAGTAAGGGGGATGGAAAACTGGCTGAATGGCTGGGCCCAGAGGGTGGTGACAAAGTTTAGTTGGAAGCCAGTGACTGATAGGGTCTGTTCTGGATCCAGTCCTGTTTGACATCTTCATGGATGAGGGGGAAGTGTGTACCCTCAGCAAGTCTGCACATGATTCAAAACTGTAAGGAGAGGCTGATACCACAGGGCCACAGTGCTATCCAGAGACCTCAACAAGTGGGAGAGATGGACCAGCCTCAGGAAGTTCAACAAGGGCAAGTTTGAAGTGCTGCACCTGAGGAGGGACAGCCCCATGCACCAGAATATGCTGGGGGCCATCCCACTGGAGAGCACCTTGGCAGAAAAAGATCTAGGGGTCCTGCTGGACACCAGGTTGAACATGAGCCAGGAGTGTGCCTTTGTGACAATGGCAAATGGCACCAAGGGCTGCATTAGACAAAGAACTGCCAGCAGGTCAAGCTCCTTCCACTCTACTCAGCACTTGTGAGGTCACAGCTGGAGTGTAGGCTCCAGGTGTGGGCTTCCCAGTACAAGAGAGATATGGACATATTGGAAAAAGTCTGGAAAAAGCTCATGAAAAAGATTGAGGGTTGGAGAATCTCTCCTATGATGAAGGGTTGGGACTTTTCAGTGTGAAAAGAAGGCTCAAAGAGAATTTTATCAATGCACATAAATACCTGAAGGGAAGCTGCAAACAAGTTAGAGCCAGGCTCTTTTTGGTGGTTTCTAGTGACAGAGCAAGAGGCAATAGGGACAAACTGAAACTCAGGAGGTTCCCTCTGAATATTAGGAAACAATTTTACTGTGAGGTTGACTGAACATGGACACAAGTTGCCCAGGGAGGTTACAGTGTCTCCACCCTTAGCCCATGGTGGTGGAACAGTCACATATTAAGGTATTTTGATGGCCTCTATTGAAGATAATCTCTTATCAACCTGACTTCAGAGCTGGAAGAAGAGCAGTGAATTCCCACAAGACTTGGTGCCCACCAGTAGTGGAGTATTTCTGTGGAAGCCAAGAGGACTGAGGGCAGGATGGAACCTGGGGTTTTACACATCATTTTGGCCATTGTGGCTCCTCAGCATTACCCAGATTTTCACCCTGCGTGCAAAGGCTGTCTGTCATCATAGGCTTCTCCACCTCTCACACAAGCCACCATGGCCTGTCAGCTTGAACTCAAATCCCATGCTGTATATCAGTGTACTTATTTCTGTGGAGGAAGGTGAGCAATTTAATTAATGCTGAATTTGAGCTCATAAGAAAGCAGGAACTCTCACTATCAGATAAAGATTAATGCAGATCCTGTCTCTTTCTCAAAACTCTCTTCTTGGCTGGTCTGACTCCTTGCATGGATGCAGCCTGCATGTTTGAACAAGGAGCAACTGTTTTTCAGGCATCTTTGGCTCCTGTTGTGCTGACATCTCCATTGTTTTCTGCAGCGCTGTGGTGATTTTTAGATCTTGCACCCATGCCAGTGCCTGAAGCTCAAAAGCTGAGGATGCTGGGCAGGATGGAGCTGGTGAGCTGCTCTTTAGCACCCTTCAGCCACCCAAATTATGAAAAGAAAGAAGTACAACAAGAAACTCTTTCTGAAATACTGAGACCAACAATTCAAATGCTGGCTGCTACTCAGCAGCAGAATAGACACTGCAATTTGAACAAATGCACAACTGTCCTCTGGCTCTTCATATTGTGCCCATGTTACAGCCCAGAGTCAGCTGTGAGCTAGAGGTGATATTTGGTGTTGTAGAATGGGAAAATCCTGAACCCAGGCCACCCAAAAGGCCCATCTTGATACCCACCTGCAACCGGTTTGGGGAGACTGTGCTGCTCTCACCACAGTACCACTGCTGAGCCATGAGGTGCAGAGAGGACTCCCCTGCCACCTTAACTCCTTCTCAGAGAGGAGCCTGGGGTCAGCTGGATCCAATCTCAACCTCTGAGTTTGTCAACATTTTAAGCAACTTCCCCCCTCTCCCGCCCCAATTGAAAGATGTCCAATCAGATACAATTACATAAAATGAATTATTTATTATGAAAAATTATTAGAAAAAAGATCTTAACTGAGATTATTTACTACACAGTATAAAAACTAAAAGTGCTATTAGTGCATACTATAATATATGGACCATATTAAAGCAATTATTTTAAAGCTGACAATAAGAAACTACTATTAAGTAGAGACTGATGTAACTCACCAATATCAACATTCGTGGGCAGATCTCTTTCTCTTAACCTCGAGGAGTTATCCTTGGTGGGCATCCCCAAAACCCAAGGGAGGAATCTCCACACACTCCAAGGAGGAATATGTTAGAAGAACCTGCCTGTTCACAAGTGGGACTGGACTTTTATAGTATAAAGTGATTAACTGCCAGTCATACATCTCCAGGTCAGCTGTGTAATTTTTTATCTAAAAATGTTAGCATTTTTAGATAAAGATACTTTACCGTATCTGCCACATTTCTACTTCAGCATCAGAGTGAGTCAGTCTGGTTTTAGCATAATTCAACACCAAAAGCAGCCCCCTCACAATCCACCACTGATAGCCTTGCTAATAGGGCATTGTTCAAGTTGCTTGACCATGTTCAGGGCAGAGCATCCTGCTACACTCTACCCCATGACTGCAGTCAGTCCTCTTTACCTCATGAAGTGGTAATGCATGTACCTCTTGCCTCCATGCTATAAAAGTGTCCACTGCATATGTGTACATTATTGTTAAATATGTTGAGATATGTCAGTCTCCTAGGTTTTACTCTTTTATCCTAACTTAAATAATTTGAAATAGTGTTAGCTATATTATAATCATACGTTATACTTTTACATACAAAATTTTTGTAAAAATCAGTTAGAATTTAGTTAATAATATTAAATGGAGCATACTATAAAATTAGCTATTGATTCTGGCAAGAAACACTTATTATTTTAATTTATGTACTTCTGGAATCATTAGTATCCTCATTTGTTGGATTAGGTACCATACTTACATATAAAATATATATAAAATGATTACTTTATAGAAACCAGATTCTGATTAATAACAATATTATAATAACAGGGTGTAACAATAAATTCAGAATGCCCATTGTGGTTGGGGATCATCCAAACAAGTCATCATACAGTGGCATTCCTTATCCCTTTTCACTCTCTCTAGGATAACAGTGTATTTTTTCACATTATGACGGACAGTGATTAATTTTTTCAATTGCCCCTTTCCAGTTGTACCAGTTTGTGTAGATCAGGATGTTCCAACAGTTTTTAACCAGGGTAATGTTCATTCCCATAGGTGCTGATGCGTGACAACACCACCTTCAAGTTGTAGAGGGATCCTTGTAGGCAGGTACATACTGGCCCATGAGATCTCATGTGTTTGCAAGTCCACACTTCAGCAGCCTCCAAGCTGTTCGAAGGATATTATCCACTGTAGTGTTCCAGGTGTTACCATCAGGATGATGACCAGGAGCAGCCATTGGTCTGTAAAATAAAACAATATATATCTCAGCAACTGTGCCGGATGGGATAGGTTAATTTCCTTAGTTCAGAATGTGGGAATTATCCATGAACTGATTCTGTGTTGGTGGCCATTACAGTCTTTAGCCACCCAGGCTGATGGTCCTCGAGTGTCTATTAGAGTCATAAGTACAACCCCAGTTGGGGTAGTTTGACCTTGATGGGTTGGAAGACCTTTAGGTTGTCCTAGAAGGCTTGATCATTGGCGTAAGCTTTGATCCATCCTATGTGGATTGGTTGGGTTAGAGCCTGTACAAATAATCACTTCCAATCTTCCTTCTGCCACACCTCTTTTCCACTTACCTGCCAAACGAATGTTTTCCATTGACACAACCACTGGCACCAGCACAGATTGCATAAGAATCAACATATATTGTCTTTGCTTTCTTTCTTACTGCCAGCAACACAGCTTTTAACTTTCTCACCTGTGCACTTCCCATTCTTTCTTCTGCTACTTCCATTCCTGTCTGAATGTTAAAAGCAGCTGCTCTGTACTTCCATTTACCATCAATGTATTTGGCTGTGTCTTGGTTTTGAAAAGACAGGTATCTGCTAAAGAGGGGCAGGGCCTCTCTTGGAATGGATAATTCAAATCCCTCAAATTCTTATAATTTAGAAAATTAAAACGGCTTTCAGGCAGAGATATGGGGATAGGAATAACAGTTCTTTACTAGTATGTATAACAAGGCAAACAAACAACAGCAACTACAGCATTAATAGCGAACAGAACCAGGGACCTTGAGGGCGGCTTTGTTTCACAAAACCCGGGGCAGTCTGATCTCTTGGGACTCTGAAAAACACCAAGCTGGAACGGTGAGGGATCCCGGGCTGGTGGATCGGATATATCTGGAGCTCTGTCGGTGGTCACTGGAGGGCAGGGATGTTCCAGTGGGACGGGGCAGTGCGGGGACGTGGTGTATCAGAAAAGCCTCAAAGCAGCGCTGAGAAAGCAGCGGCAGTGGGACAGGGCCGGGCCAGCTCCAGCAGGGCAGCAAGTGGAGAGCTCAGGATTCCTGGGCATACGAGCAGATGATGATAGCTTTTCTCAGGATTGGACCCAGGTGGTGCCAGTGAAACTCCTCCGCAGCAACAGCAGCCTGACTGTCCTCTCTCCGATGCCGAAAGCAAGAGAGCGAAGCTGCCCCCAGCCCCGTCTTTTTCCTGCCCCCAAAAACCTCGGGTCACCTTCCCCCCCCCCCTCCCCCCGCCAGAGAAACTCCCAGAGACAAAAGAAAGAGTACAACCAGGTGCTATCGCTCCATCCTTTTGTCCCACCTGAGTACCCATAAGTACCCAGTAGTTAGTTGCCCAGCAACTCACAGGGAAAAAAAATCCATAGGGAAAACAAACAAAACACCCCCAAAAGCCCAACCCCAAAACAAGAAACAAACCTAACCCCCAACAGGCTGACACAACAAACCAGACATCTTTAACTTCAGAGTCTGACGTAGACTGAGGAGCATCAAGCACTGGACTAGGTTTATATGGCTGTGCAAAGCTAGCATATCTGGGGTCACAGCTATGTAATTCTGCAGGTTTTGTTGTCTGTTCAGTTACATCCATCTGATCCTTGAGTCCCAAGACACGCAAACCATTGGTACTGTTGGTCTTTGTGCAATCCCATCTGGTGAAGCACTGCCCTTCTTAATACTGACCAACAGGTTAAAGGGTCTTTGGATTTGCACAGTTGATGCTGTTGAATTTTTCTACCTGTTTAAGAGTTCAGGTCAGAGGTAATAATCCCTTTTCCCAATCAATGTATCTCTCATCAGTATCCTTCAATGCTATGGAAATCAACTTTAATAGTTGTTTGGGTCCATGTGGACTTTTCTGGAACATATTACAATAAGTCCCATGTTCAGCAAACCCCCATTTAACTACTATAGCATCACTGGGATGAACAGGACCTAGTCCTTGATATGTTTTTAACTCTTTTATCAGTGTTTGCAAAACCTGTTTTTGACTATCAAGCTACTCCCAGATCTGTTTTTTCCTCATTAACATGTGCAATGGCCTTTCTATTAGAAAAAAAATCCAGAAACATTTCTCCCATATCCTAAAGTACCCATGCTCTTTTTTTGAAGTTCCTTTTTAGCAGTAGGAGTGGGTATAGAACCCAATTTTGTAATTGTTACATCTGGGGTTGCTGCCTGACCAGCAACCCACCAGGTTCCTAGGAATTTTACTTCTTTAGAAGGGCACTGTCACTCAGTAAGGGCATTTCTATCCCCTTATAACTTAATTTATTCCGTATATCCTGTGCTGTTGTTCTTACTGCATCTTCCTCTTCACCTTCAATCAACACATCATCAGGGTATTGATAGATTGTACTCCTTCCAGGATTTTCATTTGTTGAAGGATTTCAGCTAAAGCATTGTGTGCTGTGGTAGGTGAATACTTATACCCTTGGGGCAGGTGATTAAAGTTGTATTGCTTCCCTCCCAAGTGAAAGCAAATTGGGGTTGTCTTCTTCCTAAGGTGGAACCATGAAGAACACCTCTTTTATATTAAAAACTGGCATCCATTTATGTGTAGCTGCTTGCAGAGCAGCACTGAGATTTGCAATATTTGGGACAGCTGCAGTGAGTGTTTCTGTGCTAGCATTAAGTTGTCGATGATCAGTTGTTAAGCGCCAGCTCCCATCTGGTTCTCTTAGCAGCCAAACAGGATTATTGTATAGGGAATGTGTCCTAAATATATTACCCCTTTGTTCTAAATTCTTAATTATTTCATTTACCCTTTCTTTGGCTGCAGGAGGAATAGAGTACTGCTTGATATTAGTCACAGCAGAAGCAGGTAAAACTGGAGAAATTTTTAATAGATTAATTTTTTTTTTTTTTCCAGAAAATTTACTGTATAGAGTTTTTGTGTTCCCAAATGATCAGACATTCCCATTGAGCAATAGCCAAACTTTTCCTTTAAGGAGATCATATCCTAGAATATTTTCTTTGTGATCTGCAAATGTTTGTGAGGCCATTCGTTTTTCCTCAGATAACCATAAACAGACTTTGGCAGTATTACATATAGCAATTTGTTCATTGAATCCTTTTCCTCATAGATAGATTCTTTCTTTTAAAACTTAAGTTCAATTTTTTTAGCATCTCTGGGGATGATAGCTGAGCTCCTGTGTCAATTAAAACTTGAAGTTTTTCTTCCTAGGTCCTACTGGTAAGTAGATACCTGGACCACTCTTATTGGACCATTGGAAGAAAGGAATGCCCTGGGTGTTAATGCCCAAAATTCCCCCAGCTCTTAGAGGCTGTTTTCCTTCTGTGCTTCAAAAGGGTTGCAGGTGTGTTTTTCCTGCGGAGGCTTTTCGCCACCCGTTTCCCTCCTGCTCGGTACCGCCTTGACCAAGTCCGCTCTCACTGCGCTGGGCTGTCCCCTGAGGGTGGCACGGGGAATTCCCAAAGTCACTGCAGTCCTGCACAGCTCATTTCGCTGTTCTCGCCAGTGACCAGGAGGCTTTGATTTTTCTTTTCTTCCGGGCCGGTTCTGCTTAAAAAGTCCTCACCCCTTTTTCAGGAGGTCTCTGCGTTCCAGACTTTGGGGTCCCTTCAGCAGCCCAAGTTTGCTCTCCAGAATGATTTTCCCAGCCCACTTCTCTTGCAGAGTTCACCATGTCATGTAAGAGATCTGCCCACATAGGGATAACTCTCCTTGGGTCTTGTAGCTCTTGTAAATCTTCGTTATGCATTACATCTTTACCGATTTCATCTCGTCGCTTCAATAAATATATATTTTAGTATTGTAGGGGCTCCTTTTAACAGGGGTCTTAATAAACTGGGGTCCACCTCTGCGGAGATTGGAATGTCTACGTGTGCTGGTCTGTGCATTGCCTGCAGGCAAGCTGCCTTTGTAACAGCAGCAAACATTTCATCAGCTGACTTTATGGGTATGGAGACCGGCTCTCCTCTGTCCGGAATATCTGTTCCTCCTGCCCAATATGGAATCCTGATGATTATTAAATGGAGTTCATTGGCAGGCTCTGGTTCCAGGTTTAACAAGACTCTTGTACCCCAGAACCTAGAGCTCTCAAACCCATCCAGCAAAATTCCATCTGCCCCAGAGAGACTCGCTCTCCACAAATACTCAGTTTCTGACTCCCCTGGTTTTCATTTATATTTTTCCCATACATTCGTCCACTGCAGGAGATCCCACAGTAGTTCTGGCCCTATTCCTCTTCTGACTTCCTTGAGATCCTTTGGACAACTTTGGGTTTAGTTATGGGACTCCTTTTTAACTCTGGAATCCCTTCCTCTCTAACAGGTGGGGGTTTAATTTTTTCAACGGAATCCCATTCAACCTCATCAGCATTTTCATGAGGGCTTTCCCAATTATCACTACTTCCATCCTCAGGTGAAACTATCAATTCTTGTAAATTTTAACAACAATAGGATTTGTTAGTTTTAATAATATCAATTATAATTATCCTTCCAAGTTTGTTTTTTCCTTAGATTCTTTTAACTGCTTTTTCAATCGGTCATTTTGATACTGTAGAGAAAGTTCTAAAAGTTTTCTTCTATTTCTTTTCTAAGATTATTAGTTTCTTTTTGCACTTGTTCTCTCCATTGCCATGCAGCCTTTAAGTATAATCCCAGTGCATGACAGATAAAACCTTTTCCTTTTTTATCTTTCTGCAATCCCTGTTTTGCATCTAATTTCTCCTGTATCTTTTCTCACTCATACCAGTTGTCCCCTGGCCAGGGGTCATCAGTGTCATTGTGTATACTATGCCTCCATAAATATTCTGTTAAACCTTTTGTCTGTTTCTCAGAATTCTTTGCCATCCTGATAAGACTACACCAAATTGTTGTGGCTGAACTATAAGGTTCAGACAAAGTTTATAGAAGAATAAACTGCTGCTGAGCCACGAGGCATAGAGAAGACTCCCTTGCCTTCTAAACTCCTTCTCAGCGAGAAACTTTGGAGTGTCTGGATCCAATCTCAGCCTCAGAGTTTCTCAACAGTTTAAGCAACTTTGTCCCACAGAACTGAAAGATGGCACATCAGATATATTTATATAAAATTTATTATTTATTGTTGCAGCCACGGAGCCTGTGAAGCCTCCCTGGCAGTCAGTGGCCTAAGATAAGAAAATGCAAAGTCACGATGAATGGCCAAAAAGAAGCCCCTTGGTGCCCTCGGACCCCTCTTATCTCTTTGTAAAACTATAGGTCATTTTGTACCCCAACTCACCCTATTGGTCCACTTTTCAAAACCCCTCCACCCTATATAAACCCCGAATCTTGCCCTGCTAAGGCAGAAGAGCTGTCCCTGGAACCCTCCGAAGAGAGTGCCAATAAAAGACATCATCTGAGGAACTTCACATGGCTTTTCTCCTCTCTATCCCTGTGTCTGCCAGGGCACTTAGCAAGCAAAAGCTAAATGTCACTGCCAGCTGAATTTCACTGCCATTGAGAGCTGAATTCACTAATAGCTGCTTGCTAAGTTTGCCTGAGGCTGGATACCTCGCCGAAGCATCGGGTTGAGTGGTTCCTAACAGTACCATTCTATCCGGGACTCCTACGGCCAGGATCGGACGATCCTGAGATTCCAGACCTCCATAATTTATTATGACAAATGATTAGAAAAAAGATCTTAATCAGAATTGTTTACTACACAATATGGAAGCTAAAACTACTGGTAGTGTAGAATATAATGGAGTGCATTATACTAAAGCAATTATATTAAAGCAATTACATTAAAGCTAGTAAAAAGGAAAAAAAAAAAAAAGTAGAGATTTATGTAACTCACCAATATCAATACTTGTGGGCAGATCTCTTTCTCTTAACCTCGAGGAGTTATCCTTGGTGGGCATCCCCAAAACCCAAGGAAGGAATTTCCACACACATCAAGGAGGAATATGTTAGAAGAACCTGCCTGTTTGCAAGCGGGATTGGAGTTTTATACAATACACAGCCAATTAAAACAACAACTTTTGGAAAGAGGTGTTGCAGGTCCTCTGCTGCCCGGGGCTCCCCCCACACCCTCCCAAGGTGTGGACTTGGAAGGTGTGACAGAGCAGTGAAGCCTGACCTACTGCACCCAGACGCCTCCAGAGCTATTGATTGTCAGCCTTGTGTCTTCAGGTCAGCTGTGTCAGATTAGCAATTTTAGATAAAGATGCTTTACCATACCTCCCACATCTTTACCTCATTATCAGAATAAGCCAGACTAGGTTTAGCTGTACTTAAACACCAAAAGCAGCAGGACTGCCCCCCTCTCACTTCCCCAGTCCATCACTGATCACCTTGCAAACTTATTCAAGTTCCTTGACCACATTCCAGGGCAGAGCATCCTGCTTCAGCAAGGACCTCCTCTGGGCAAGGAGCAGCTGTGAGGACACAGCCCTGTCAATTGTTCAAAGGCCAGGCTGAATGGAGCTCTGAGCAACCTGGCCTACTGGAAGGTGTCGCTGTCCATGACATGGGGGTTGGAACTGGATGGTCTTTGAGGTCCCTTCCAGCCCAAGTTGTTCTATGATTCTTTGATTATTGCTCTCTCTGGGTCTTTGGCTGCTATTTTCCTCCTGCATTCCTAGACCCATAGCAATGAGGACTGATACTGGTGACTCTGATGATACTGAACACCCTACTCCTCTCACTCATCCCCACAAAAGGAAAATTAGGTGTATGAGATAGATTCTGGTACCACTAAGTATCGCTGCGTGCTGTGGCTGGCCTCACCAGCAGGGTTTGAGGGATGTCAAAGCTCTCTCATCATTACCATCCTCATCATTACCATCACCTCAACAACCAGTCTGGCCAGAGAATCTGCAGAAGAAAAGGGTCCTGGAGCCTTCCTCCCCCTCTGCACCATCAGACACCACTCAGGGAATTGCTGAGGCCAGGGAGGGGACTGGGCTTCCCCAGCATTTGCAGAAGAGCTGCATGGAGCCAAGCTCAGGAACTGAAGCAGCAGTTTGGTCACACAGCCCTTTTTGAAACACAACATCCTGCAGTGCTGAGGCATCACCTCTCTGAAGGCAATGTGCAGCAGACATGCAGCAGACACATGCATCTGCAGTCACCCTCATGCCTGGTAGCCCTGAGAGGCTCAGCAAAGCTGCAATATTCCCTCTTTTCTTTTTCATTCCTTCTGCTTCTCCTCAGGAATAGAGTCAAGTCCCTTTCCTACCTGAAAGCAAATAAGACCTTATTTTGTAACTCAAAAAGCAGTGAGAGGATTACTTCTCCTCTAATCCTTCTTTTCTAAGAGGGACTGAATCCCCTTTTCATCAGGCAGACTGCAGTTTGACTGCCTTCACCTTAACTTACCCTCTACTTCAACATGCTTTATCCTCTATTTTGTTTCGTTTCACGTCCTGTAATTTTCTGCTGTTGCCATGACTTTTCAAATGTGCTATCTGCCTTCAAATGGGTCTCATTTCCTCTTCTTGAACTGTTTGAACTTTCAGAAGGGACTTGTTAAGCCAAGCCTTATTAACATCACACAGCACAGAACTAAGGGACTGCCTCGATCTCAGCACATCACTGTCAGACATTGGATTCAAGAGAGTGAGGAGCAGTTGCCACTCATGCTCAGAAAGCAGCAGTCCTGACACACTAGGTGCTAAAATGTATAGTCATAGCTGATTACCTGAGTACTGCCAAGTTCTCTGTAGAATCCACAGGGAGAGACCAGAACTTCCAGAGGATAATTCAACCTTCTCAAGACATGTATTGTTTTCTGTTTGCTTTCATTTTCTCAGTCTTATCTACCTTCCTAAAAAATTTCTGCAGAATTGTAGTTTCGTTCAAGGTGGCATTTAAGGTAAAATATCCATGCAAATTAGATTAGTTCTGGATCGTTTGATCCCTTCCCAATTTCTGAGCAAACACTGCCAACCATTTTCAGAAATGCCAACACCTGATGAAAAAAACACTTGTTATCCTTGCTGTTGCAGACTTCTTGTCTCCTGAGATGTAAGCACACAGCCAGCATTTTTCTACACCAGTTAAATAACCTCATTTCACAGGTAATTTACACCAAGGGAAAGCATATCAACAGGTGTTTTAATATCTGAAACTATAATTTCCAGTTTGCAAAAGTGAGATCTTTGGGAAGTGGCATAAGGAAAATATCATTAGTGCAACTAAAGTGCAGTTTACAGTGAGTTTTGGGCTTAAATTCATAGAATAAGCAGTTGTGGGACCCAGACTACTTTTGGAGGTGACACATAATACCAGGCTGCTGATGCTGCTCCATGTTCCCCTGCATCCAAGGCCTCAACAGCAGCCACACATGCATGCCTTGCACAAGGCATGTAGCTGTCAGCAGCACCCATCATAGTGCAATGTCAGTGCATGTGCTCAGGAACAGACAAGCCAAGCTGATATTCATTCTCTGCATGAGAATAGTCAGAGCTTTCACTTGGGAAAAAATCCTATTTTCTCTACTTCCTTTGTCCCCTACCCTACAAAACTTGCACCCACAGATTCTGTATGTAGGAATGCTCTAACCCTCAACAGTATGAGGTTATTTCAAGCAAAAAACTCCCCAAGACTCCCCTGGGGTTATAAGGTTGGGAGACAACTTGTAGGCTTGTGAATGATGGAGGTCTTAAACCTCCTGAAGTTGGAGGGAGGAAAATGACAAAACATTGGCATTGGCAGGGCTGAGGGGTGAGAGCCTTTCCTTGTCAGCTTAGTAGGATGCTGTGCTGTCCCTCTGTGATCCATGGGGACAAGGATGGAGTGGCCAACAACAGGGATATCTCTTCTGGTAAGGCAATTTGCAGTTTATCCTCAGTTATCTCAGGCAAAAATGAAATGTGTCCCAAGAGAGTACAGCCTTGCCTACCTATTTAACTACAGCACAGGGATGTGCTTCAGGCAGCTTTGTGTCTCTCACAACAGGTGGTTTCGTACAGCATCGAAGCAAAATCAGTGACCAGACTCCAACTGACAGAACCCTCCAAGAGCCAGCTGCCACCTCTGGATGCACAGAGGCATTGCAGTGTTGCCTTGCCGTGTCCCAGGGGACACACAAATATTGGCCACAGATAGAAGATCTCAGGACACAAGAACACATAAATCTGGGCTGCACAAAAAAACCTGTCAGCCAAGCCAGGCTGCTGCAATGGAGCTACAGTTCCCGACATTTACTGTTCCAGGACAAAGCAGCCATAAATGCTCCTTTTAAATTCTGGCTTTGAAAGGCTCCTATTTAGACCCAGACAGACACTGCTGCAACCAACACAAGTGGCACAAAGGCACACGGGTGCCTGGCATTTTCCCATGTGACGCTCCAGTTACCCCCTCAGAATATGTGAAATCCACTGTCCCATTTACCAGAAATGGTCTGGCAGGGCTGAATTGGCCATGACTATTTATGGAAAAGGCCTCTCAACTCAAAGCATCCTCCAAAAACGCAGCACACAGGAACCTGCTTGTCCCCAGAATGGGGTGTACTAACCACAGTGCTAATGAATGCAGATGGCAGAGCTGCCTCTCACCCTGCTAAATTGCCCGTGAAGATGAGTATTTTATTTTCTGGGCTCAGGGAAGCACAGAAAGAAGGTGTGACACTTCTCATGCCAAGAAGAAGCCCTGTGCCCCCCTTGCTCACAGAGAGCATGCTTGGAGTGAGACTTATGGTGGTGGGACTGGACTGGATCCCATAACAGGAACACAGCTCTTGCTGTCAAGATTTGCAGAACAATAGTCCTTTCAACTAGTGATTAAACCAGTATCTCTGCAAACTAATTGGTTTTGGTTTGCAATTGGCATGGATAGTGGTTTCTTGCCAAATTTTTCTTCTAAATCAGTCTTAAAGTGTTCTCTTTGAGAATATCTTACTGAGCTCTTTGTAATGAAATACTTTGTTCTTATTGAACTGATGGCCCAGCCTGTCTGAAAACAGTATAATTTCTACTCACTTATTAATATGCCTAACTAAGTATTGCAAACAAAGGGAAGATGGGTAAAGGCACTTTCACTTGATTGTGGACCTCTTCCGCCTTCAATCTTCAGCTGTTGCAGCACAAAAACTGAGCTTCCCTGGGAAATTGAAACATTAGTGTCTGTTGTTTATGACACTGTTATCCTCAAAAATGAGGAAGTGATGACCAAAGCTGAAGGAAGGACAGACTCTCCCTCATATCTCAACAGGACAGAACTTGAGGAGGAGGTAAGGATCACCACTGAACTTTAAAGCCTAAAAATGCCTAAGTCAGAGAAAGGCCTGTAGATATTTTGGCCCTCAAAAAGGTCAAGCCTTGTAGTAAAAGAGAGCAAAAGGGCAGTAGGAACTGGACAAACTTGCCAAGTGTGGTTGGAGCAGAGATGCAGAGGTATTCCTACTACCAGTGCTGGCAGCAGTTGTGATTTTACAGCCTCCCTAAGGCATCTGTTCTTGCAGGGACAGGGACACGGGATGGCTGGGACAGAGAGAGCACTGGGCTCTCACCTGCCTTTGCACTGCAACCCTGGGCAAAAGCAAGTCCCAGTAATGGCCCAGAGGCTGATATTAGGGAATGCCACATGCCTGCTTATTTGTAGTGGTACCTGTTGCCTGGGCAGCTAGATGATTTTTAAAAATACTGTGGAAGGGACTAGAGAGATAGGTGGTCTCTGGTTTTCACTTTGGTCCTTCAGCTGCAGGCTCAGGAGACGCTGCTTCATCTGCAACTTAGTTTTCTCACCAGAGAAAGTGTTCTTTTATAAAGACTAGATCCACGGCTTTGTGCTGTGACATTAATCAAATGGAGGTAAAACCATTGCTGAGAATCAAAAAGTGAGCCTGAACTGAAGTAGGCTCTTTTTATTTAATGAAAATGGGCTTTTCATGAGATGATCAACCCCCAGTGGCAGGCTGGGGTGACAAGTGTCCCACCAGATGGGAAGTGCCTGGCCCTGGCACCAAAGCCCACTGACACCTCTGGTGTGTGAGCAATGCCTGGATCCCCACCAGCAAACATCCCAGGCCTGTGTGGTCCAGTGACCTGCACCCATTGCTTCCCAGAAGCCTTTTTAACATACCTAATCTCCTTAGCCAGGAAGACAGCTGGGTAAGAAGTTATGTGTTTGAGCAGCCCAGAGTGGGAGGTGTCCTGTTCCCCAAGATGCTGGCAGAGAGCATTGTCCCTAATGACTCCCTGTGGGAAGGAGTAGAACATGCTGACCCAGAGCAGGCAGCAGGCAGGACAGCAGTCCCTGGAGAAGATTATTTTAGTTTTCAAAGCCATTGAGCTTTGATTGAACTCAGTCAGTACCAAAATTTGATGGGACAAGAAGTACATCCTGCCGGCAATGCAAATTAAAGTATTAATGGATTTTCTGCACCCTAAAAAGTGCAAAATAATGTATGAAAACAAGGTCTTCTTAAAACCAATCTGGTCTATTTCTTCCATGCAGTCAACTTTTTTTCCCCCTAAAATATTTAGTTTCCTATTACCACAAGACAGGAAAGTTTAGCAGTGGTTAGAATAAGCTTCCCTGATTCACTTTTAGCTATCCTGGCTAAAGCCTCCTTGCACAGAGAACATGATCTAAATTAGCAAGAAGATATAAGCATGAGTTTTTTCTTCTGAAAGCCTGTGTGCATTCCAAGCAACTTTTAAGAGTACTTCCAATGCTAGCTTTTAAGAGAGACATTATCACACTGAGATTAGAGGATTAGAATTTAAAGAGTCTCTAGACTAGCCTGAAAATTTACAAAAAAAGGGAAGAAAAATTTTAGAAGAAGAAAAGATCCATTGTGAATGTGGCAGCATCTGTTTCTAAAATTTGTAGAAGAGAGTGATGTTCAACACAACCTGATAAAATGCTTCTTCCTTTATCCATTATGATTTGAGAAACCATCCAAAATGAATTTCATCAGTGTGGATTAAGTGGGCTGTGCAGGAAGTTCTGTTTTCTGTTTAATGTCAGGGATTACACAGCGTGCATGCTGCCAGCACAGCCCTTGGCATAAGCCTTGATTACCTTTCAGCAGGAAAGCCTGCTGCCCCTGTAGTTGCTCTACCCAGGGGGCACAGTGCATGTGTAAAAATGCATAAGAATAAGCAATTTCAGCATCATGATACAAGATTCTTGGTAGCTGAACCTGTAGTTTATTGATAGGATCAGATTAGAGGCTTAGAGTCTGCCTAGATGGAGGAGGTGTTTTTTGGTAATGAAACTCCTGGTAAACCCTGCAAGTGCCTCAGGAAGCCTTCAGGCAAGTTTGGCTCTGTTCCTGCTACTACTCCTCTTCTGGGCTCTGCTGAGCAAAGTAAGCAGGTACATAAATATATAAGCAAAGCAGGTAGGCAATGACAGTTCTGTAAATTCAAAGGGTCTTTTTGCCTTTCTCAGGTATGAGTCTGGCTGGTGCCCAGGATAGACAGTGTCCTGTGGGTGTAGGAACTGAGCTGTAAGGGGCAGAGATGCTCTTCAATAGTGTAGTCAGGGAGTTTGCATCAAGAGGATTTCACCAGGGCAGTACTGTGAGCCTGGGATTTAAAACATGCTCTTGGTACCTCTCCTGCTTCCAGATCTCTTCTGCTGACATTCGAGCGTTGGAAAAGAAAGCTTCCACTGGGCATGAAGAAAACTTTCAAACAGAAAGGAGAACATCATCCAGCTGCATCTTCCCATAGTGACCTCCCATGTAGGCACCATCCAACACAGGTGATAGTAACAGCACTTACCTCTTCTTAGCCAGTTTCAAGGCAGGAACAAACATATTTAGACCCTCTCTGGTGAAGACTTGTCTAACCTGGGGTATATGATCCCCAGTACAAGAGGTTCAGGAACTCTTCAAGACTCTCAATCAACAGCTTCAGAGCTCTATAGTTACAAATATTTCCCTACTATCTCATACAAATATTGTTTGTGGCAGTTCCATCAAATATGTTTTGCCTAGTGCTACCAGCCAGACAGAAAAAGTCACTTGCTGTCCTCCATCCCACATTCAGACACTGCTGCATGCTCCTCTTCCCTCACTCCTCTCTTTCCCTGAGGAACTTGTCTGCCAATCCTCCTGACTCATATTTCTTAAACCTCTGCCACAGCTGCCTATCCTGGTCAGTAGCCAACCTTTCTTAAACTGGATTTAGTGCATAAATGCAAGATTTATCAACAAAGAGTAGAGCAAAACTACAGCTTGTGATAGTCTTGCCAATACGACTCAGGATGCATTTTCCCTTTTATTTCACATTTCCTCTTCTATCTAATAAAAACTTGTGCTTGGGGATGTTTGGGGTAGGATTTATTTTTTTATTTGTTTGTTTGGTTGTTTTTTGGGAGGGTGTGTTGTTTTCCTGTCACCTTGATATTTGCACATTTGAACACCCCTTCCCAAATTCAATATTTTATTTCATTCAACCATGCTGGTTGTGCTTTTCCCCAGGAAAAGCATATTGCTCTGAGCCCTGCTGCATACCTTAAGTAGATTTGAAAACTTGCCTTGAGAGGCTTCATCCCTTACAAATGAAAGTGCATCCTTTACTCCATCATGAACTCAAAGTGAAAAAAATTGACTAAAAATGCTGCAAATATTTTAGAGAGCAAACTATTCACAGCTTGCCCTTCAGTGTCATATGCCAAGCAGTTCAGTACCCACCTTGTTATGATTTAATCTCTTTCACATTCTCCTAGATTGTATGTAAGAACATCATCTGGCCAGGACAAAAGCATTTCTGAAGTCATGATGCGGCACAGCAGCTACTATTCCCCTGTTCTTGGGACCTGTTATCCTGTCAAAGAAAGGAGTCAGACTGGACTCATGTGACTTGTTCCTGAAAAGTCTACTAGTGTTACATTTGCATTTTATCCTGCTGGTGCTTATAAAATTGTAAATCATTCACAGAATCCTGCTAGGTACCAAAGCAAGTCTCACTGGTCTGGCTTCTCTCCATCAACAACCTTCTCCCTTTCCTTCTGTTGTTTACTCTTCTCTGGGCTGTTGGGATCTCTCCTTCCATCCTCATTTTGTACTCAAAGATGATTGTTAATGTTTCAAGGAATGCTTCAGCTGATCCCTCACTTACCCTTGGGTAATTGTTGTCTGCCTCTCATGGCTTATATAATTTCTCTAATTTATGCCTTACATTTAAAACATTTAACTGATTTAAACATTTCAGGACTGAGAAAATTCCAGGAAAATACTAAATAGTAATTATGCATTGATTTATCATTCTGTGACTCAGGAGAAATAATGGCTGTTTAAAGCCCCACACTTTCAAAGGTACTTTCAAATGCAGATAAACATTAGATTTATTTGGTCTAATGATAACAGTTTATAACCCTGTTTGGAAGATAACATTTTTGTTGCAAAGAAATAATGAAAGATCAAGTTTCAATTTCCTCTTATGTAACTGTGACTCTTTCAGATGCTACTTTTTATCATTTATAAAGCCCAAATGTGCTGTATTTTTGTTTTAAAATACTAGTTTTTTAACCCAAAATTAATGGAAGTTCATAATTTTGTTTCTCAAATCACTCAAACTGTTACCATGGAAATAATTCTATATGGAGATGGGTCAAGAGAAAGTAATCTCTCAGAGAAGATTGCTACTTGTAAAGCACATAAATTATAATAATTTAATCAAAAGCATGAAGTAGTCAGTCTGAAAACCTATGGAAATATAATAATTCAATTGAACTGCCAGATCTTTCTCTCCTGTGCATATCTTCTACACTATTGTTAAAAATCCATCACTAATTAACCTCTAATATGGTTTTCCAGGACACAGCCTTTCGGTTGGCCACTGAAAGTATTATGCAAAGGAGATGAAAAGGGGCTGATGCTGGATAAAATAAAGAGCATTATTCTCACTCTTCCTTGTCACTTCAAGATAACTGTGACTTCTCCTGGATATGGAATCCTTTATCTTTATGCCCTACTGTAGTGCTGTGGGAAGGCTTGCAATGCTTAATCCCCTTCTCAGATGTGGCTGCACATCCACTGTAAATATTTTATCTCCAGGAACCTCATCTCAAGCTCAGTGAAAAATACCAAAAATACCAACAAGGATCTTTGTAAAGAAAACATCGCTTTTTTGAGTTCAGTGTGGATGCAGATACCAGCTGAATTGCCAGCTATTTTGGTATTGAAACTGGGTTTTGTATTAAAGTAAGGAAATCCCATATTAATGTCACCAAGGAAAGACCTGATGATTTTGGTGTAAAACAAATGTATTGCAGAAGTTTCATTTTACTTTGCTTTTGTTCTTCATATTATTTCCCTGTGAACACTTGTGGTGTATCAGCCACATTGGTGTCCATGAGCTGAATTAGCAGATAATTTCCTATCTCACTGTCTCTTCCCTGTACAGTGTTTTACCTGGGCCCAGCTACATTTTTTATCTGAGATCTCTCAGATAAGTGCCCTTCACCCAAGATTGACCAAGGTGTTATATTTGAAATGAGCTACAATAAGAGATTGGCAAAAATTCTTCCCATTTCAAAGACAGCTGAAACTAGATGGATTTATTGAGTGATTTGCTCCTAGCTAATTGATCCCACTCTACCAGAACTGGGTTAAAATCCAAAGCACCCAAATCCAATGTTATCCTTCAATTCAACTTCTAATGTCTTGCCATTTCAGTTTCCAGGGTGACCCATGAATGTGCAATACCTATTCTAAAAACTTTGGAGTGAGGTGAAAGGGAAATAAAACTTCAACAAAGTTACAAAATACAGAAGAAGAAAAATTACAAAAATAAGACCCAGTGTCCCTGAATAGCAGGATTAACCAAAAAGATATGAAAACTCATGATTAATGTCACTAGAAGAAGTGATTTTTCCTTGCAGAAAAGATATAGGGGAAAATATAAACTGAAAAAAATGTAATAACAGAGTTATTGGGCCATTGTTTTCAAAGCTCAGAAGGACAGGCTTTTACCTAAAATGGTGGTAGGATATTTAGAGAGAGAAATGCAAGAAAATCAGGAAGTCTGTAAGATAAATCTTAAAATAGCTTGTGAAGGCTTCGAGCCTCTTGGTATTGACAAGGCATTAAGTGCAGACAACATCCGCCCAAGGGTGCAAAGGGAAGCGGGGGTGGGATGGAGAGAAGTCCAGCATATTTTTCTTCCAAGGTCACACATCGCCCCACACCAGGGGCAGACTAAGTAAACACAGATGAGTCAAAGTCGCCAGCAGCTGCCACGACTGCTCAATAGCAGCAGTGGAGAAAATCCCAAAGTTTGCACAATGTTGGGAAGGGCTGCAGAAGGGAGACTGGTTGCTACAAGAAGGCAGATCCAGGCTTTCTGCACCCTGGCTCAGCAGCTCCCAGGTCTCCCCATTAAAAGTGTAAGGAACACCAGTAAATCACTTCTAGCAGAGATGCCCAAATGTTGGCATGAATGTGCTCCTCGTCTCTGCTTTTTCCTTCTGCACCTAGCAGAGGGAGGTCAGAGTGAGTGACAGCTCACAATACATATACTTTAGCTTGGGAAATTTCCAAATCTGGGAAAAACCCCAGGCAGTTCTTTCAATCTCAATGAGGTCAAAGAAGACAACACATATAGTAAGAGTTTTATATGAATTCCCAAATTGGATCCAGATTAATTTAGTTGTTGACTTTTAATCAAACAGAGCATTTCTGAACTAATCAACAAAGAAATTTATTACTAATACGGATTTACCACAGTTTCACTTTTTCTTTTTTCCAGATGATTAGTTATTCTGACATGACAAGTGTGAATATAGATGGTCAGGTTTAATAACAGGTTACCTAAAGGATGCCCGAGTGTTTCTTTTTGCCAATTGTTTTTTCCTTTTATGCAGAATAATAATAATAACCCCCCTCTCCAATGATATAGGAAGTGCCATAAGAAATTCAGACCAGTAATGATATTGTACAAAAATTCTAAAATACTACACCATCTCTTACCTCTGACTAATTAATTGTTGCCAACAACCAATTTAATAACTCTAAAGAACAAGTGACGTGGTGGTGATACATCTTCAAATCATTCATGTGCCTAACTGAACTTTGTCACACAAAATTCATCATTTCAGGTAAGAAGGCAGCCTTGCCCCCAGAGTCTTTGCATTTTCCTTCCTTATTGACCTACCATTGTAAAGTAGTAACACTGTAAAGAGCACTATTGATTTTCAGAAGGTCTTTAGAAAAGCAGTCTCTTGGCTTCATTAAAAATTGGACAGCTTATTATAGTGATATGTCTGGAAGAGAGCTAAGATGGTCTGCATTAACCTCTGACTGACTAGAGAAATAGGGGGAAACCTTGATAAAATGTGTAGAAGTCCAGACTTGGGAGTTTCAGACCTAGTCTAGCTTTGACTTCCAGCTCTGCAGACATCTCCACAGCTACTGCCTGTCTGTGGAGGTTCCTGCATTGCATGGACAACTCAAGATTTTACCACAAATTTTCTGAAGAACCAGAACTTCTTCATATAGTGCCTGGATATGTCAGTTTAGCTGGGATCAGTCCACCTTACACCCAAACCTGCCCTCCCTGGTGTCTCAGGATGCTGGGGGTTGCTGCTGTAGCTGGTATTTGCCTTATGATCACACTGCCCATCTTTGATACCTAAAAGACAATTCCTGGTAATGTCTCACTTTGGTGTCTCTTGGGCATGCACACTATTTCAAACCACAATTTAAGGCTCAGCTCTCACGTGTATGTGTAAGCTCCTTAAATCTCTTCCAGAACTCAAAATCAGATGTTGCAGCATATGGCAGCAGTGATGCACAACCCATCATCAAGGCCTGTTGTTGAATGCTCAAGTTGGTCATTCCTACTGGGTTTTAGCACCCCCAGGAGTTAGGCAGAGCCTGAGAGGTAAGTTCTCCATGGCTTTCCAGAGGTCTGTGGTGTTTAAACTGCTCTGATGCAGCATCTGGTACTTATGAGAGATCAGCTGAGCTTGAGTTGGCAATTTGGTCCCTGTGTGACCTGGAGTTTTTTGATGTTTATTGTCCTGTCTGATGTATAAGGCCATAGAAATCCTACATAAACCTCAGAGGTAAAGAACAAAGTAAAAGTCTCAGATGGGATTTCTGAAAGTTTTAAAACTTTTTCCATCAGGCCATTCCCAGCAGGCAGAAAAATCCTGGCTGAAGAGTAAAGGCTCCTGAAATGAATAGCCTAAAAAGACGTCTTTTATTATCTTGCTTCAAAGCACAGATCATGACCATTAAGTTATTTGGGGCTACAAGTTCCAGACCTCCTTCTCCCCTCCCCTTTCATCTAACCAGCAGAGAAAAAGGCTGTAACACAGCCTTTAAGCACAAGGTAATGCATGTCTCTCTAGAACTAATCAGAACCCCTCCAATCCCCCCCAGCAGACCCCCAGGTAGGTTATTTCAGCATCTGTGTGATATGCACAGTGACAGGCCGAAGACAGAGGTATTTGTCAGCTGTCTCCTTGCTGACCTTTAGATAAGAGCAGCCTTCCCTACTTCAGGCCACCGGAAAGGAAAAGGTCTGCACTCAAGACATGCCCAAACTAGGAGCAAGCTACAGCTTCCAGCTTCCCTTTCCCAGTGTGTGGGGCTTCTTCACCAGCAGCACTGTGGGGGTGGAATCCAGCCTCCACCCTGCCTGGACAAAGTCATACTGATGTCATTCCTTGGGTGTCTGATGTATAAAGCTAAAAAATGCTAGTGTCTGCTGTCCCTGCTCACCCCAGGAGGCTCAGCTGAGGCATCCCAGGCTGCTGTAAACCCTCCTATCTGCCAGGAGTGGGGGAGAAACACATCTCATCCCCCAAAAAGCAGCATGTCAGTGTCTCTCTGCCATCCCCACAGGCACCTGGGACAGTCCTTGTGGACATCCCTCCTGGCATTCCCAGGGACCAGACCCTGGCGTGATGACACAAACCCTACTCCACCTAGCATGGCTGTAGGACCCTGCTGGATTCCAGGAAGCACACATGCACACCTACTCTGTGGGTGTCTGTCCCAGACCCCAGCCTGCCTTCTGGTATGCCTGCAATCTGAAACATTCATCGATTCTCCCTTTCCAGAGGGTTGCGCTCTCTCTCTTCTGCTGCTTTGCAGTCATGGAATTTGTTGGAAGTTAGCACCTTCAGTTTGGCTAAAGCTGCTGGGCAAAGGTCTCAGAAAAGGTGGGTCCTTGTCCCACAGGAAGAGAAAAATTACAACAGGTATATTGATGCAGTCCAGGAAAAAAATATCCTGACCTGTATGGCAGACAGGAATGTGCCTGGGGCAAAGCAGCAAATTGAGGAGCTGAAAGAGATCATGTCAATGCTGACACCCAGGTCTTAAGTGTCCTTCTCCCTTTCCTCTACCTCCCTTCACCCCAGCTCTGGGGCACATCAGACTGCTCAGGACCCTCATCCACAAAAGCAAATGAGTGGCTTGCAATGGCATGAGCACTCCAAAATGGTTCAGACAGGCTGTGGTGAAAGCTGGGTTGTGCTGAGATAGTGCTGAGTTATTGGGGTAGAGCAGAGGGCAGGCCCAGAGAACTGGCAATTAAAGGCTTAGGGAGCACCACAGCAACTGTGACAAGCAGGAGGGTACCCAAAGTGCTAGCAGCTCTCTCATGGATGTACACACAAACATCCCCACTGGTCCCAAAACCAGTGCTGCTTGCCAAGAGGAACCAAAAAAGTGTCAGACTTTTGGCAGCAGCCATCCCTCCCCTTTAAATGGGTTAAATCAATTCCTTGCTTCAGGTAAGACTACAGTCTGTTGGGCTCAATAGCAGGAGGGAGGTTACTTACAGAAATACAGAGGAGCATAGATGAAATATAAACTACTCAGTCTAATATATTAGCATATTTTTTGAGTGATGACTGATCATTGCCTTGCAAACAGCTTGCTGCTACATCAGCCTCCCTCAGCAGCAAACATAAAACATGAGCTGTTTGCTAACATCATGTTCAGGTTTTTTTGAACCTCCTGCACTCGTGTTCCAGAGCAAGTCATGGATCACCTCCACACCTGCATGAGGCTGAGTTGAACTGGTGCCCTTGCAAGGTGACAGCCATCCTCTGAACGCATCCAGTTGTCCTGCAAGTGAGCAGAGAGGGTTCTGCACGCCCTGGATGTGTCAGTGCAGGACATAACCAGCAAAGGCTGGTTGCCAGCTGGTGCTGCCTGCCTCGGCAGGGCACAGAGGGCCATGAGGCAGCTCCTCGACTCCCTGCCTGCTGCTTCCAGCCTCTGGCTGGGCTGGGGCTGGGGCTGGGTCAGGTGAGGCTGATCCAGCAGCACAGCCAACACCCTCCCACCCTCAGGGCTGAGATTTACACGTGTGTGTGATGGGGAGAGCAGGTGGAGCTGGGAGCACACAGAGCGCCTGGAGCCACTGCCGTGCACCAGCTGCTGTGCCACCCTCGAGGTACTTGTCACCAGGAGGTGACAGGGCCTGGAGTGCCTGACAGATGGCCCTGCACTGAGGCCGGTGGCTCTGCAGCCTCCGTGGTGCTTGTAAGGAAAGTAATTGGAGATAAACCTGCCTGCATGTGCCAGCAGGGACACCCCAACCCTAAAGCCATCAGCCAGCACTAATGGCTGCTGAAATGAGACTACCTGGGTGGTGGAGTGGTCAAAGGGACAGCACCTTCTGGCTCTGCCACTGCTGGAAACACTGTGGGGCAGGATGGAGCCGGAGATTCCCCAAGCTTTCCTTAATAAATGCGTGGGATTGCTTGAGGAACATGCTGGATGAGATCAGGGCCACAGGGCCCATGTACCAAGGCTGTGCCCCAACACTGCACAGCCAGGCCCACGTGTGAAGCCTGGGCAGCTTTATAGCCCAGGACACAGCAGGATTTTGGAGGGAGGAACACTGCCAGTAGCTAGAAGGAGCAAGAAAGAGATGCCTGCTGGTTTAGGCATCTGCACTGCCCTTTGCCTTGGGTCTTCAGGACTGGTGTGTTTGGGATCACTCTGGCCAGAGCAATGGCAAGAGCAGAGGGCTCTAGTGAACTCTGAGCTGCCATTGCCTAGAGGCTGAGACATGTCTAATTTTGCCAGGTCATCCCCCAAAATATACAAATTAGAAATAGGAAAAAAGATAAAATGTCATGGCGGGGGGTTAGTGCAGGAGTGGAGCTTTATGTGGTGACATGGAAGTGCAGCTCCTTAGTGGCTGTGCTGGTGCTCCCCAAAAGATCTTCGGGTACACTGCTAAATGTGCCATTTTTCCCCAAAGCTTTCCCAAACATGCCTCTGGTAAGCCCCAAGGCCAGTGGTGGCCACATGGGCAGGCTGGTGGGTACAGACAGAGTGATTTGCTGTGGCTGCACCCTTGCCTTTACAACACAAAGGAGGGAAACAGCCCTTGCAGGAAAGGAATGCAGCATTTCCATTGAAAGGCGGGACAAAAGGATGCGAGACAATTTGTGTGTGGCCACAGGGCAGCACATTTGAGACAAAAAGGAAAGCTCTATCAGTGCAACTTTCCCAGACAGACAAGCCATAAATCAGAGTGCCCTTTCCCGTCTCCTGCATCGAGCTTCCCTTTAGCTGCTGCAGTCTCTGCTCATTCATTTCCTCCCTTCCCTCTCCACTGCTTCTTTCATTACCCACTATAAGACCTATTCATGGGCATCCCCTGAAATGTCCCGTTTGTCGAGGGAGCTGCAGTGCTTGCTTTCACTTCCAGATACTGGACATTCTGAGCCAGGGGCCCAGTTTTTTGGCAATAAACATTTCCTTTGTCAAAAAAAAGCAGAATTAAAGTGCCAGCAAGCAGTGTCTGTCTGCTAGACAGGGGGCTGGTCTGGCCTTAGCCAGCTATTGAGATGTCTTTGTGCCATGTTGCCATAGCTACCCTCCAGCTAAATAGGGAAAGAGCTCCTTTGTCCCAGATTAAGACCAGCAGACTTTTGGATCAGAGCCTGATGGAGACTGGGGAAGGAGCTTGTCTGCAGCTGCTGGGACTCTCCTGCATTGTTGTTGTGTGTGCACCCGATTCAGCAAAAAAGGAGACAGGGAATTGTTTGAAATACATTGATTTTATATGTGTAGATGGATATACACATATGTTCATATGCTTTATTTTTATATATGTATATTTATATATACAAAGGAAGATGTGGAAAGGTACTGACTGAGGGGCAGATTTGCCAGGAAAGAGGTATAACATGAGTAAAAAAGACTTGAAATAAATGCAGCAGGAGCACTTGCAGCACTTGTCTGGCTGCCAGGCACCCCTTAAATATCCCTTAAAAGGGGACCACAGGTCCTGACCAAACTGTATTCTGAGATGAGTGTTCCAGAAAATTCACATCAAATGGGCCTTGTGCTACACAGTGCCAGAGCTGATCATGCAGGTCCTTGTACATCTGTCTTTGCTAACTCAGGTGTGTGAGGACTGGGGCAGTGAAGCATGGACAGACTGGTCAGCAGGGTGGGCACAAAGCTAGGGACTCAGGATGTGCTGCAAAACCCCCATAGAGAAACAAGGGGGCATTGGCTTAAATGTTAATTATGAAGGGGATTGGTATGCAAGTGATTTTTTTCTGCCTTGACTGGATATTTAGCTTGGCACAAGTGAGGCTGCGTGTTCCCACACTGCACTGAGGTAGCTCTAGCTCTGAGTTTTCTTCCTGCCCATCATCTTAAAACAGCCCCATTAAAACAGCCCCTCCCTCCACTGGAGGACAGCAGAGAGGGTGCTCACACAGCAGGAGAATTTCAGATCTCCTGAGGCTGTGGTATCTAAGTGACACAGACTACTTAGGGATTGAATTTACATGAATTCAGAGAAAAAGTGCTGGATATGTTGTTTGGATAATATGCAAACTAATTTTGAAGGAACACCTGAAGGCATGGTAGTAAAGGACAAAATATGATAAAAATAAATCCAGGATTTACCAAGGTCACTCGAGTCAGACTAACTTGATAAGAAAACAACAACAACAAAAAAGAGCAAACAAAGTTCTCCATGGGCTTTTTTAGACAAGGGAAATGCTTAAGATCTAATCTGTCTGGACTTCAGCAACACTTCTGATAAAAGAGCCACATGGGAAATTATTGTTTGTGTTGGAAGAAGCAGGGACTGGTATTTGAGCTGAAGGTCTGTCAGGAAACAGCCAAGAACAAACAGGTTCTTCTGAAAGGAAAATGATAGGACCAGGGGGACATAATGGGTGAAATTACTTGGAGCCAGTTTTAGATAGTTTTCTTCTGGAACAAAAAATAAGAAAGAGCTAATGATATTTGCAGACAATACACAGTTGGGGGGCATCAGTGAATTGGGAATAGCAGAAAGGAAAAACACACTGCATTTGAGAGCTGTATCAGCAGACCTGGAGTGAAGAGTTCAAAGTGCCTGGCATGCACTGAGGCTCCCTCTACACTAATTAATTAAACTGAGCCAGGGCAGGTTTATAAACTGCCCCGTGATCATCAGCAAGGATAAATGTTTATGTGCTTCCTGGCACTGTTTGACGGGGCTGAGCAATTCCCTGCTAGACAATGCCCAGGCATGGTTTGGGGATTAGCACCGGCCAGGGACGGCTTCCAAGGGGCTGTAGGGATGAGGTCACTCTGGTTTGGAGATTAAGAGAGCCATGGATGTGGGCCATGCCACACCATCAGGCCCTGGCTGGCTCACTGTACTGGCTTGCCATAAATGTGGCCTAAGAAATTACAGCGTTTTCCTGTAAAGTGTGCTGATCAAACACAAAATGTGCACCAGACAGCAAATACAGTCACAGCTTGCATCAGGATAGAGTCTTCTGAAAGCATCCTTTTGCTCCTTTACAATAATTCCTGGAAAAAAATAGATTTTATCATGGTCTCCTCTAGCTGAGAGTCATCCCAAATGGATGGCATGCAAGGAAGAAATATTGGGGGGAACAGCAAACGTCCAGTGAGAAGAAATGGAGTGAATTTGGCCAGTTTAATCTGACAAAACGAAAGCCAAGAAGCAATTAACTTGTGCTGTCTATTAATACATCAAGCAGATACACACCAGAGGATGAAGAAAAACATGTAAGCTAAAGCCACTGCTGGCACCAGTACAAATGAGTATCAGCCAGTCACAGATAACTTTAGACTTGAAATTAAAAGTAGTTCTAATCACTGGAGGAGAGTGCTTCAGATACAACAGGAGGAATAGGAAGAGCACTGGAGGCAGGAGTGAATCTTGGTTTGGGAGGTGATGGCTGAACATCAGGGGATATGTGTGACATGGTGGCTTGTGACAGCAGAGACTGGTGCCTTCTGAGAGATTCGCCTCACTGACCCACAAGGACCCCCAGTCCAGCTTCTTCCCTTCCTAAATAATTCACGGAATGTCTGGCAATAATGACCACCAGAAGTGATGCTTAGCCTAACAGTTCCCACCCTCCACTGAGCTCTTCTATTGACCACACTGACTACAGCCCTGTGAACATCAGATGAAGCACAGCTGCTCAGGGAAAAAAGTGCCAATTGCTGTGCTTTCCCCTGGATTGCTGCGTAAGCATGTGGCTTCCTGAGAGACTTGGCCTCACACACATTGTTAGAAATTAAAGCATGGAAAAAAACTGTAAATTAAAATAAGGGGTTCCATAGCATGTGTATGAACTGCAGCCTGAGGATGGTTTAGAAGGCAAGAAATTGTGGTAATTGCTCTGGCTAATAACTGTGCAGAGCTAATTTACATCTTTCTGCTTTTTCGATGCTTGCTTGTCTCAACTATTAGTAGTGTTTTGTTTATTAAACCAGTGCTTTTCAACTGTGATCTGCAGATCCTGGAAGGTTTCTGGTCTACTTGGAAGCAGTTGTGAAAAATTAATTAAGAAAAGGAAATCTGGGATGGGAGCCTTGAATTTACTAGACAGAAAGTCTCTGTTGCAGAGCAGTCCGGATCCCTAACCCTCAGAGCTCAGCTGTCCCCAAACCTTGTCTGAACATTTACACTTTGTCCAGGACAACCAGACTGTCATTCATCCAGCCTCTATGGATACATCCATGGCTATATACTCTCTAACATAGTCCAGAGGTATACGGCCCACCCTCAGTATTTCCACAAAATAATATGTCCCTGCTCATTGCAGAGGGTTTAAAAGGTCCCTTTCAACCCAAACTATTCTCTGATTCTATGATTCTATTTACATGCAGCACCCAAAGCCTGCAGATGGATACAAAATGCATATCCATGTGAGAGAACTTGGAGAAGGGCCTTTGCATGTCAAAAGGCAGAAAAACTGAATTATTTTGTCTCACAGTACCTCCTGTGCTCTCACAGCTTCTCAGGGATTTGGGGAGCAGTTGAGACGCTCCAACGGTTGCAGAGAATCAAGAGGAGGAGGAGGCAAATGAGGAGGAGGAGGAAAGGCATCGGTACAGCAGCTGCTCTGTTTCAGTGCTCCTTTGGACACTTGCCTTTTGGCCAAGTCATTCAGCCCCCACATGCAATAGCCATAACTTTGCATAGTTTAGTTTTTATCTGTTATTTAGTCATGACCCGATGACAAAATCAGCAGCACAATTCAAATCCTCCAGTAAGAGTATCAGTAGCTCTGAGATGTCTCCTGAGACACCATTTACAAATCCCTCCCACTTCTCAGGCATCAGCTGCAAAGTTTGCATACAGATCCAGAGTTATTTAGATCCAAGAGCTTGAATCCATTTCTAATACTTGCAGTTTGAAGCCCTATGCACGTGCCAACTTCCCTTTCTCTATCTTAAGTTGCCAATTTGTAACGTGCTACTGAAATAGATGAACCAAGGTTTGAGGTCTGGGACTCAGGTGAAGCAAGTTGCTGTACATGCCACTGATGTGTCTCTGACAGGGATAAATAG
Organism: Acrocephalus scirpaceus scirpaceus; assembly: GCA_910950805.1. Taxonomy (NCBI): domain Eukaryota; kingdom Metazoa; phylum Chordata; class Aves; order Passeriformes; family Sylviidae; genus Acrocephalus; species Acrocephalus scirpaceus. The sequence continues at coordinate 105,720,186 of OU383775.1, read as the reverse complement.
TTTAAATCCTTTTTTCTATATGCTGGGCCACTATAAGGAAAACTGTTCTTAAGAGCACAGGACATTTAGGCTACAGTGACTGGAGCCTTACAAATGGGCTCCACAATTATGAAGGTCTTTTAGGCACAATGGATTTCAAAAGCATAAAGACTCCTAGATACTTTGATAGCTCTGGAGGTGAAAACTCACATATATGTTCATATATGTGCAGGTTTCTTCATCAGTGTATCTACATCGCAAAAGTTGCCCCCTCCACTGGAGGACAGCAGAGAGGCAGCACGTTGTCCTGGCCATCCACAGCAGTAGAATAGATTGCAGAGGCCATGAAGCTTGCATTAAAACCCTTGCTTTTATGCTTTGCCACCACAGTTGGATGCCCAGAGAAGGTGTGAAGCCTCAGCCTTATAGGAGACATTCTAAACCTCACTGGAGATGACCCTGGATCACCTGGTGTACCTGGCCTTGATTTGAGCAGGGGTTTGGACAAGATGATCTCTAGATATCCCTTCCAACCTCAGCTCCTCTGTGACTTTGTGATAGATATTCCACACACATATACTTACATCACATTTATATATACATATGCTACAGCAGCCCTCTTGTTAGAGGGTAGAAATGAGCCAAGACACAGACTTCTTGTTTATCACAGCATGGAGAAGGTTCTCGTTTATTCCTCTTTACAGCTCAGCCATTCTGACTCCAACTATTTACTGACTCTACCTGCAGCAAGCTCCTACTGTAAGTTTCCCTTGCAGCCTCTGACTGCTGGTTATTTGCTGCTAAATTCTGACTGCAGGGATCAGTTTGCAGACTTTAAATGCAGGCTTTTACCTAGCTAGACTATGACTCTATGTTCCAACAATAAGCTCTAACTGCACACCCAGACCAACCTCACAGCAGAGATTCTCTCTCGCCAGGATCTTTCTTCTTCACAATCCTCTCATTCCCTCAAGGTTCCTCCTCCTTCATAATCCTTCCCACTAGCTAACCCACTCCCTTTTATCACACTAATCTTTATTGACTATAGCTGTGACTCATCAGGGGCGAGGCTGTATTGGGTAGCTAACACAGCTGTTACTTATCAGGGTCTAGGCCACCTGTAGTCCCTTCTCCTTCGTACATATATGCAACACCTCAGTGCTTGGATGCATAGCTGAGCTGCAGATGCTCAATGAATTACCATCCATCAGCTGATGCCAAGGAGGCTCACACACTCATCTACAGAATCTTCATGTGCAACACAGTGTAAACCTCTTTTATTGAGGTCTAAGATTGGTCTCTTTATTTCTCAGCTGATGGGCTGAAAGGTACTCCAGCACTTTGTGCCCCAGAGATGGGCTGGAAGGGCAAACCTGGCCAGCAGCAGCAGTCACCACAGCTCAGCTGGCATTAATAAGCTGGCAGTAATGGGCTGGGCTGTCACTGAGCAGGCTCTGATATAGATTCAACTACAGTGATCTGTGTTCACTGGAGCTAGGAGGTGAGGGTTTGTTTAATTTGACCTGATATAGAATCAAACCCATGCAAGGAAACAAAATATAGGCCTGTTCTACCCCTTGCTGGAGCTGCTAGAGTATATTTCACCAGTACTTCTTGTGATGCTTCTCTCTAGGCCTTTATGTGACGAATTATCTATAAAACTTCGATAAAAAAACTTTTTAAGATATTTTTTTAAAGTTTGAGTAATATTGCAGTATGTGCAAAATACTGTTGCTTATGGTAAAAGCTCCTAATGTGGATTGGCTGGTGATTTTAAGCAAAACAGGAAACATCTCTTCAAGAAGGTTGCTCTGTAGCAGTGTGGTTATCCAGGAGCCAAACTTGTCACTGAGCTCCATCTGCTTTTTATCATACTGAGATTCAAGCCCAGACCTGAACATCACCAGAACTGCAGAGTAGCTGGAGTAGATGGGTAAGGCTGGCCCAACAAGCCCATCCGTTCTCAAGAGTTTTACACATTTGGATGTGGTGTTCTTACAGCTGCATTTCAGACACCACAGCAACAGCCTCCTGAATGCCATATTGGCTGAGCTGTGGGATGGTACAGTGGCTGGCCTGACCTCTCAGAGGAGGAAGTTTTCTGCTTTACAGGATAGTGAAAGGAGACTCTAAGATGGGGCTTCTGTCCTCAACCAGAAGCCACATGCCCTCTCCTACTGCCTGGCTCCCTGTGCAGAAAAAATTCACACCACTTTTTCCCTGACCACTTTTAATCTGTCCTAGGGACCAGAAGATCTCTGAGGACAATTTATCTCTTGCCAGGATCATACAGTGCCCAGACCCCACAGGACTTATACTGCAAAAGAAAAGGAAGGTGCTTGCTAGGAATTTGAGCAATATTGCCTGCCTCTAACAAGAAATTTTGCTAGTGCTGTCGGCTGAAAGCCTGTACACATAACCTTCTGGGAGGAGACATTTAGTCGATACACTTGGTGTGGAAAGCAAAATGTAGGTAGGAGCAAGGGATGAAAGCTCTCTTAATCATTGTCATTGATTTTCCGAAATGGCTCCATGTCTGTTCATAAGAAGGATGCAGTGACATTCTATGTTTATTCAGTGTCTGCTCTGGGTGGGAGGAGATGGCCATGCCAATTAAAAGTTTAATTAAAGCTGTAACCTTTCTGTTCCAGAGATGGTGGCCTGTCATCTGCCAATTTATTTTCATGAATAAGTCATTAAAGCTGGAGCTGCTGAGGACTTATTCAAACAGCTCATGTTTGCAGTGCATCTTCCCTGCTTGCTGGATATTGCAGGTGCAATATCAAGGCCTTGAGGTGAAACTCAAGAATACAAGTCTAAACAGGTCAGAATTATATCTGTGATGTTTTACTGCAGTATTGGAATCTCTCAACAGCAGGGATGTGTTGTTATAGTCCATAGCAACATTATTATAACTGCATTTCACAGACATGTCACACCCAATAAATCTTCAGGAGCACCCAATTCCATTTTTTTGCTTTGTTACTTACTGTGGCTCTTACCTCTGTGAATCTTGTTGCTGCCTGCCTGTCCAGCTGCCTGGGATGTGCCAAGGTCCTCAGTGACCAAACCCAGATGGTCCTATGAGAAAGAAAGTAGAAATGACAGCTTATGACCTTGTTTTTATTACCTCATAAATGACTTCCTGTTCAGATGAGTAAGTTCAACTCTGAGTTCAGGCTGCTTTGAACTACTGGAGGTTACTTCACATGATCCACATGACTCCTCTCACGGCTGGTAGAGGAACACTAATTTGCAACTTGAAGTATTACTGTTTGGATGCATAGACGTGAACCCATGAGCCATTAAAAAATCCCCATGTGTTAGAGATTTGTTAACTCTTGATGGCTATTCTGCTGCTTTCCAAAATAATTGAGTCATCTGTGCTGAAAGACAAGGCTCTCTCATCTGGACCAGGTGAGACCTGAGTCTGCATTTGGGTGCTGCTCATCATCTCCGTGGGTTCCTCTAACCAATTTGTTTCCTTCACTAACAGGAAGGAAAAGCCATGGCTCTTCCCAACCAGCCCACAGGTGAGGAGAGTCTGTCATTAAAGGAGAGTAATGACACAAAAAGCCAAGATAATCTGCTTCCAGGAGAAATGGGCAGTCTGGTTTTGTGGGGATTTGCCATAAACAAACCAGGCAGATAGATCACTTCAGTGTTGTTGGCTTTACAGCCTGCTGAATGTCTGCTACGCTCTGCAGATGAAAAAAAACCCAGTCCTCTTGTGGAATTGAACAGACCTCAGCCCCCTAAAATGTTAGTCCAAAGAAATTTACCATGCTTGTAGATGCAGATAGGACCAACCCCCTGGGTTGGTGCACATATATGTCTGTGCATACAAGTACTTATGCCCACTGCATAATACGTTAGGAGCCAAAATTCAGTGATGTGGAAGTTGGCCTAGTCATTTCATTGGGAGAGATGTTAAAGAAATATCTAAATATTAGAATTATTAAAACTTAAAAACCTTAGGAAAATCAAGTTGAAGGCTGGGATAGATGTCCACTCTGGCATGACCGAAAGAAGCAGATAGGTGAGGTTTTCAAAGGTAATTTTGGGCAACAACTACATAACTCCCACAAAAATAAGTGAAATTTATGTGGCTGAATATTCTGGTCTGTTCCTGTTTTTCTCCTTTACAGCTGTGTCTGGATCCTCGAGCCTGCTTTGAAAAATTGATCCAAGAGTCCAGGCTGTTCAGAGAACAGTAGAAAGGCTCTGTGTTAGAGGTTGTGTAACACCAGGTTTGGAGAGCCAAAATTCAAGCTGATTCAAGCAGGTACAGCTGGAAGCAGTGAGGTGAAACTGAAAAAGAGAAGCTGCAGATTAAATGTCAGAGCTGCTTTTTCCAAAGCCAAGATCTATTAGCCTGGGGGACAACATCCAAAGAGAGTTACGGAATTCCCATTAGTTGGCCCTTTTGAAAGCTTTCCTATACCAATAACACTCAATAATACATTTTTTTGGAACAAACTTATGCTGGCAGAGAATCAGGAAGTGAATTAATAGATCCTTTTTGGCTCTGATTTTTATAACTGTTCACATTAAATCCTAATACAAGAGGTTATCTTTATAGCAGGCAATGAAAGGTTTTCCCTGTAGATCACTACTTGAAAAGTACATGCTACACATCTTTAAAGTACAGGACATTTTATAATTTCATTTGATTTCAAGTGGCTAGAGTCCCCTATAGCCAGCTTCAAGTTAATATTTTAGCAAGAATCAATGGCATAATTAAAATTTATGGATGTCCCTCATCAACAGTTCCATGTGACCAAGTTTACAACATGGCGGTACTGGATAAATCATTTAGTATTTATGGATGGCTCATAAAAAGTCATGGGGAGGACTTATCCACAAGGGATGATGGAGTAATTACATACTGGTATGGTTTTAAACATAAATGTAATTTGTTATTAATGTTGTGAACTGAAACATACTTGACTTAAAGAGACAGTGCTATGTCAATAAAAACCTCATGATAGGGCCTAGTGTTTGGGGTAGCCAGTCTAACATCTCACCTTCAGAAGGACATTCCCTCTCAGCTTTCTGACTCCACTGGTACGAAATGTTAACGTGTGTAGAAAGGACTAATTTTTAGAACTGTTCTGGAATTTTTCCACTTGTCCCAGTGGAAAATGCCTGTGGACGTGGATGTCAGATTTGAGTACCAACAGATGGCAATGGCCAACAGATGGCTGTTTTCCCCTCTGGAAGGCTGGTTGTCTCTGAGCAAACCTGATTGCCCATGGGTAAGACCAGGACTGTCTGGTGAGCCCTCTTCAATCCCACAGTGAACTTTGGGACTTTTTTCTGAGTCATTAAGAGGAAAAGGATGCAGTTTCTCACACCTTCCCCAGGAGGTTGGGCCCTCCTTTCCCCATCTCATTTCCTGGTGTTGAGTAGCACACGCCTTAATCTGGCTTAAGCAGGTGAGAACTACGTCGGATGGAGAAAATCCACTCTACACACACCCACACCAAAGTATGTCCTCCAAAGAGAGACAGCTTTCATTGCAACTACCCTTGCCAGTGCCTGGAAAAGCAGGTGGGTTTGAGGAATGCAGTTGCTTTGCCAGCGTCGGCATTTGCAGAAGAGTGGGACATACTTCCAAGGAGGCAGCAATGCCCAAGGAGGTGGGTGGGCTCATTTCCTACCTCAGCTTCCCTTGCTACATGGGAAAATTCCCAACCAAAGGCACAAGTTTGACAGGATGGGGGGAAACAGACTCAAGTTGCTCCAGAAGAAGTTTAGATTAAATATTAGGAAGAATTTAATCACTGAAGGAATGGTTGAGCCTTGGAACAGGCTGTCCAGGAAAGTGGTGAAATCAGCCCTGAAAGTGTTCAAAAAGGGTGTGTGTGTGTGAGAGTGTGTGTGTGGGTGTGTGTGTATGTGGCACGTGGGGATATAGTTTGGTGAACATGATGATGCTGGGCTAATGGTTGGACTCGATGATCTTAGAGACCTTTTCCAAACTTAGCAATTCTGGGATTCTATGACTCAAAATTCAGACTTAATGCAGCTGGACATTGCACCTCGAACTCCAGCCCAGCTTCCCAGGTATTTTACCAAGGACTATCCTGCAGCACAGGCAGATGCAGTCTTTGATTCTCAGAAGAAATAATCATCCTGCCATATAATTGTAGGCCAGCAGCTTATTCCTGATTAATGGCAGTATAAATGAATTCAGATAAATCAATGAGGAGAAATTAAAGATGAGCAAGCTGAACATCACTGACACAACTCACTGTCTTCTACTGAGACAAATGCTGTGTGATCCCTGCAAGGTTTTTCTCCACTTTACTCCTACTGCTTCCCTTATAATTGCTTCCCTTAAATAGAAGTTCAGTTCTGATAAATAACAGTTTTGATATCTGCCTATATTCTGATGAGTCTCTTTCTTAAGATGCAAGTAAATGACGATTTTCTCTCTGCTTAATATGCAACCCTGACTCTTTTTGCTCACAGTGGAAGGATTTCATGGGGTCACGCTGGCCAAACTGTAATTACAAAGGATTGCAAAACAGGGGGAAGATTATGTTGCTGGTCTTGAAGCAATTGAGGAGACAAAGAAAGAAACAGGTCAAAATGGAAAAAGAAGGGAGGAGGGAATTAAAGGATGAATAATTAATGTTATAATTTGCTACACTGGAGTAATCATCTCAATTAATAAAACTGATAATGCAGAACCAACATTAAACAAATTTCTTGTAAACTTGCTGTGCTCCTTGCATGTCTGTTTTTGGGGGAGAGGGACTCTGGTTGTCGGCCAAAGCATAAGCAGCTCTGAGCTGAACACTTGCAATTTAATGCTATTGAAAGTGCACAGTGCTATCAGGGAGCAGGTTTGACACATCAAGTCCTTCCATTTTTTTAACTAAAAACATGAAAATGACTGAGCTGTGCAGTCAAGATCTGTGCATGGGCTTTGAAAAGGCAGAGTGCCTTGGAGGTCAGAAGGAGCAGGGACAGGATGGTGAGGCTGAATGGGTCTGATCACCATCCTCAGAGGCTGAGTAGAACAGCGTTTCCTCTGCAGGCTCCACCAGCCGCTGGCAGAAAACAATCTGAGAAAATAAGGTCATATTTGAGCTACTTGGGACATAACTTGGAAGCACTAGCAGGTCTTATGTTATAAGTGCAAATAATATCAATATTCCAGCATTTTTTCATTATTTTGAGGCCTCCTCTCTTTGGGAAAGATACTCATTCCAGGTACTTGTACTCCAATAAGACAGCTGTGTCCAGGGCTGTGCTGGCCACTGCCTACACCAGCTGGCCAACAGCCTGCAGCCTTGCTATGCTGCACATCAATCTTTTGAAAGCTACAGATAAACTCATTGTACGATTTATCTGAATTTATTTAAGCACAAAATAACCTGTCACAAGGAGTTTGAGTTTTCACTGACCTTTGCCTGATACACAGCTCCAAACCTGGCAGTATGTCAGTATATTTAAATCTGGAGTGTAAACACAGCCAGCCTTGCTGTGCTCCCCTTCCAAAAGACTGTTTAGGTTTCAGAAACCAGCCATGAACTGAAAGAATTTGTTCAACCAGCTCATTGTGTTTCCTTCCTAACTGCTGCTAATCTGCTCAGAGGAAAGGTGGTCTTTTTTCCTATGTGCTGGAGGTTGCTATATCAAGGCTCAAAGCTGCCTGCAGGGAAAACAATCACTTATGAGCTGAGATACACTGAAAGTGGCATTTTGCCAAACAAAAGGCATTGCTGCATGCCAGGGACCCTCTCACTTTGCACATATATAAGCATCCAGGAAGGACTTAATTACAAAGAAGCTCATCTTCTTTTGGGGATGTTGAAAATATTCTTGGCTGGGTTTTTTTTTTGTAACCTCCTCATGAAACTGAATCTTCCCTGGCAGCTTTAAAGCACAGGGCTAGTGGCTTTTCTTTCTGTCCCACAAATTCAGTTCAATCTCCAGATATTTCTTGCTCATTTGGAAACATGTTGAGATTGCAATCTGTTTCCAAGGACAACCAGCTCCCCAGTGGCAGATTTACAGGCTCCTCAAAACAACAATACTCGGTTTCACAAAACACTGGCTATGAGAGGGGTAAATGGAAGCCCATAAGGAACCTAAAAGCCCCAAATTTGAATTTTTCTGGCTGTTTTCAGCAAAGGCAGGGACAGAGTAGTCATGGATCTGGGGCTTCCCTCTTATCACTGAGCTTGGACTCTCAGCCTGGTGCTTGAGTGTTTCTTAGAGAAGGCACGGCAAGATTTGTCCCAGCACTATTCCCTTTTGACACCTCAGCCCTTGATCAGGATCCCTCAAAACACTGTTTTTTCCACAGTATTATTAGGATAGTGTATCCCATCAGAAGTATGTTGCTGGTGAAGTTGGAGAAGATGGTGGTGGCTTGACCACTTCCATGCAGCGCTACCTCACCCAAGTTCTGACAGCTAGGAAAAAGTAACTCTCATAAACTTTGAAGTGGGGAGTGATGGTGGTAGCCACTGAAGAACCAAGCATGGGTATTTCCCTGCTGACAGGATGGACTCACTCCAGACTGCTCCTCTGCTGATTCAGTATTTGGGCCTTCCTCTTCATCCATCCTCCTCAGCACTGCCAGGAAGGAGACAGCCCTGTGAGAGGAGCCTGCTGAAACACCTCACAGAGCAGTGGGAACTTGTTATTGAGTGATACCCCAGACAGAAAGAGGAATCTGTTCTCTCACATGATGTCCATTTGGAGGGCAGGTCTATGGAGAAAAGGATCATTTCCAGTTTTGTAATATTTTTTGGAGATTTTAAAAGTAAAAGGCAGATCAAAATAACCTGTAGCAATAAACATTTGCTTGAAACATGACTTCCAGAGTAATCTTTGCACTGAATAACAAAAGCAGAGATCTGAAGCCAATCTCTAATTTTCTGAGTTAACAGTGTATTCATTCAGGAGTGACGGACACAAAGCCAACTGTGAAGCTATAACTCTGTATTTCACCAGAACTAATATCCTTCCATTAAAAAATTCCATTTCAAAAAGCTGATGTGCAATGGTTGAAAAATGGGAGTTGAAAAATTCTCAAGCAGTCCCATTTTGGATCTTCTCTCTTCCAAACATCAGGATACTGTGATAAACTTGAGGCCTTTTGGTATCATTTGTAAAGTCTTAGACACCTCTGGTTTAGAACAAAAAGCATTCCTGGAGATTAAATAGCAGTACTTTGTCAATATTTTGGAGTTTCCACTCAGTGAGTACAAGGATTAGTTCAATGATCCAGGCAGCTCAGTTCATTGCCAATAAGAACATTATAAATACAGTACTAACAAGAAGTTTTTATTTCAACTTTTGACCTCAAGGTAGCAACGTCAGTAAAGCATGAATACAACTGGACATGGCTTGTAATGGAGGCCTGAGATATTTTCCAGCTTAATGGCAGCTGATATGTGTGTGTTTGCAATATCCCTTGTGGGAATGCACTAAGCAGAAGAGTTAACTAGTGTCAACTGATGATAATGCCTGGTGCTTCCTCAGGGGAGAGCCCTCGAAAAGGGCTGGGTAAACAGCACACAGACTGCAGACACTGTGGTATGTTTGCCGAGAGGACCTTCAGCCTGCAGTGCACAAACAGCCTGGGGAAACTGGGCTCTCCTGAATCAACAGGCCCTTACTACAGCCAAATGTGAAATTGTTTCTCCTGGATGAGATAAAGACACTGGCAGAAATGATGAGTTATTAGGTTAGTCGTCAGCACCAGCTTTGCAAATGCAGCCGAATTCCAGCTGACTCCAGTTAGCCTGGGAAGACTGCACACAGCAGGTAAATGAGGCAAAGAGTTGATGAGTCAGGGAAGTATTTTTTGTACCTTTTTGAAGAGGTCAAATATGCAGTTTTCCCAAGTGGGTCATTCCATTGTACTTTGCCTTGTAACAGGCATTTTCATCGGTCTATTTTTACCTGACCTTTGTTTTCTTTTATATATTGAAAAGTCTTAAATCTTGGTGTCATTGTGTCTGGAACATAAAGGTCATAATAACCATTTTCTATCAGGAGAACTTGGGAATAAGCCAGAGAAACTCCTTGTGGGTGGGCAGGATGGATGTTTTGACACATCTTCACGGGATTCCTTGTTTGCATAAACATTATCATTATTATTATAAGACCAAGGTTCACAAAGCTTTATATAGACCTCAAAGCTTTGTACAGCTATATGTAGTGAGAAATCACACAGTCTCAAAAGAGCTTTGGCCCAAGTCATCCACAATATTTGGAAACTCAGTTCTCAAGTTACACACCCGAAAGATTTAAGGACCTGCCCTGAAGCCTCAGTAGATGATACACAGTTTGACACAGGAATTATGGCTCAGTTTTGCAGTTTACAAGCTGATACAAAGAAATTCAATGGCTTAGGCAAGGTCAAGCAAGAAGTCTCCCCAACCCTGATCCAAAAATCCAAAATATCAGTTGCTGAGTGTGAATAATGGATAGGGAAGGGAGATGTCAGAAGCCAATGTAGGAAAACAGAACAAATGAGGATCTGAGCTGTTGAGACTGAGGCTGAAAGGAGAAATGAGCTGGGACAAGGGAGATACAGGGATAGGATGGGAGCTCCTCAGAAGTGATAGAGGGGGTTTGTCTCCAGTCCTGAGCCTGCATCCATGAGAGTGCCTTGCACATACTCCAGAGCAGTGCAGACTTTGACTAAAGCCAGGCACGTCTCAGTGGAGGGAGGCAGCTGGAAGCTTCATCCCTAGCTAATATACACCCATACCTTTGTGGTTGTGGGTTTCTTTAAGCTTTATTTATGTACATAAATGTTTTAATTTTTAAATTATATATTACTGATTTTATATTTCACTATTTGGTTTATAGATTATATGTAAGTTTATGTGTTTATTTACATAAACTTTCTTAAGGCATAAACAATTCTTTTAAATAGAGGCAATTTACTGCTCTGTCCCTTCACACTGGGTACCAACTGAGCCATTGAACAAGTGGGGTAAATCCACCCCAAAGGGCAGGTGGATGGAGTTGAGATTTTCCTGCACAGACCTGTGATAACTGCAATTAGCTGGAGCTGACACTGCTTAATCTGGGCTGGCAGAAAGGCCATTTAGCAGCATGTCCTTGACATGAGTATCTCTCCTCTACAGTTATCACAGAACCCAGACTCACTGAGTTTCAGGGTGTGCAATGTAGTTCAAAAGAGGAATCTGAGTCTCTTGGCCTTTCCCTATGGGAATATGCATGTGCAGAAGGGGGAAGATGGATCTCACCCTGCTCAGAACATACATTATTGATCTTGAGCAGGCAGTTTTTATGTGCTAGGTGGGGGGATGCAAAGCTAAGTAAAGAGGGTTTCTTTTATTGTGGTTGTTGATTTTGCATGGATGTTGTTCTGGCAAAAATATTGCTGTAGGTTTATAAATTGTGTGTGTCCAAAAGGAAGGACTGGTAAAACCTCCCTTTGTTCTCATAGCAGTGTTTGCTACAGGAAGATGGATTGGCTGCTCTTTTTGACATGAGCAATGAGGCCAGGATTTTCTCTTGTTATAATTGATCATGTAAGCAGACAATAGGAGAAGACACTTCTCCAACAGATCTGTATTCATCCTCTCCAGCACTGCAATTTGTTACTACCTGTAAGTAGAAGCTCTGAGCTGTGCCTGAAGCCATTTCCACAGCCTGTGCAGCCCTGTCTGCCCCCTCCCCAGGCTACCCAGACCTCTGGCATGCAGAGGTTAAGTCTGCCATTGTATCTCAGGGGTTATTTTTGTGCAGCCTGTTTATCTTCAGTCCCCAGGTCATTAATAACATCCTTTTTCAAATACTCTGGACATCTGGAATATGGTTTGCTTGTCTTCTGAGACAATGATATCCTATTAGGCTGGTAAGGGAAAGATGAGGACTAAAGCTCCCCTTCTTTGGAAAAACACCGTCTATGTTTTCTTCTCTTCTACTCCATTCATTCACCTGTCTTTTGGGATTGCAGTCTGCTGGAGCATTTAAGCAGGTCTTTGACTGCCATGCACATGTAGAGACCCACTGGTATCACCTCCCTGTCACCATCACTGCACAATGTTATATTTGCACCCTAAGCACAGGCAGAGCCATTTGGAAAAAAGCAACATCTGCTCCTTTTACACAAGACTAACTACTCATATACCTGCAGCAGGGCAGCAAACTTGGCAATTTTCAGCTCTTTTTACTTCATATAATATTTGTTTAAACAAGAATACAGATTTTTTTAAAAAATTATTTGTTTTAAAGGAAAACAGCCAACACAAGAAGTTCTTCAAATGAGAGCTAGGAAAATGAAGGAAGGTTTCATGGGTTTGTTCTGCTCTTGGGGGTCAGGTGCAAGGATATGGGAGACCATTTTTTTTCTCTCATTTTATACTTCTTTTTTAAAATGAACCAAATTCCAGAAGTGTCTTTTTCTATGTAATAACCAGAGATGGATTTTACAGTTACTAGTCCAGATGAAGCAGGCATCAAGATTTAGATGAAATGCACCCCTTCCCTCATGGCCTTTAGTGTTGCTGTGACTAGTGGGGTGGTGGGACAAGACTCCAAGTGCTCCAAAGCCTCTATCTTCCCTGGAAAGTACAGCTCTGTCTGCTGACTGTCAGGCAAATCCCACACAGCTCAATGTACACAACTGTTTAGACCAGCCCATCCTGATGGGTTCCACTTTGCAGGGGAGGTCATAACACCAAACTTAGGTGGAAGATAGAAAAAAATTAACAGGATTTGTGACCAGAAATCGAGTCTTGGCCTTTCCTCTGTCACCTAGTTGAGATTGGAAACTCCTGTCTCTGTGCATTCTGTTTCTGCAACCAGCAAGTCATGATCACATCAGATAAGGATTGAACTGGTGTGGAGCTATGTCAACATTGTGCCTCAGTTTCTACCTATAGAAGCTTTTGCTTGAAACATTTTAATGAGGCCTTTGTGGGCTTGTAACAATGTCTAAAATACCAGCTAACAAAGCATCTGGCTAATGATCATCTATTGATCATTCATTAACCTCTGCTAAACGACAAAGATTGAAACCTCTCATTTGCATGCTTGCATATCTCTGCCATTGCTGCATCATGCCATTCACATGTTTCACAAAATTAACAAGATTTTTGGGTCCTCCTCCAGCCCCTCAGGCCAAGAGTGAAAGGAGAGAAGCCCCTTTGTGAGCCCTCTCCAACTGAGCCCTCCTGGCACAGTGTAGCCTCAGAGGAGACTTCAGTGATTGTTTTTCATCACTCCTCTTTCAGAAGACACTCTCTCCCAGAGAAGTGAGGCAGGAAACTTGTGCCTGGAGCTGGAGTGGGGTTAGGGGTCAGCAGGCAGCCCCATGTGACTCAGGGCTGAGGAATGTGCAACCAGACCCTGCTCTCACAGTGGGCACAGTCCTCCCACACACCACTCTCTGCTCAGCATCCATCACTCTGGGGTCACCTTGGCTAACTGGAGTAGCTCCTGTGGCATGATGCAGTCCAGAAATGGTTCCTAAGGCTTTCTCAGTGGTTTTTTTTTCAATGTGTGGAGCAAACAGGAGAGGCACTGGGTTTGGGTAGCCTCTTAGTCAGGTTCATGCTTCCATCCCAGAATAAGTGATGGGTGATGAAGGCTGCTAATGTCTTTGTTGGAAAAAGATATCATCAGACCAGCTATTTCAACTGGGGAAAGTCTGTTGCAGTAGTTAGCTCCAGATGGTCATCCTGGTCTCTCATCCCTTCCAGTCTCACTGACAGAGACTTCTGCCACCTTGGTTTCTCCAGATTCATTTGCCCAGCTGTGTAAAATGACCCAAGTTTAAGTAACCCTGTTGACCTTCTAGAGAAGGGCTGCTCTGTGCTCCCTGCAGAGAAGAAATTCCTGAAGATGATGATGTAAGCCTTGGCTGGTCAGAAATATGGTCTTTCTTTCCACAGCTTTTTGCCAGATTACATCTTTTTTTACTGTCTCAAAACCAGAGAAATATTAGCGAATATTATTTGCTGATAATGTCACAGGGGTTGGCTATTTCTCTTACTCTGTAGGAACTCTTTGTGGCAAATGCTCACACCAATTGCTAACTTTAACTCAAGCAGCATGACAGATGATGTAAAAGAAAGTTTTATTACCTTTGATTCTCAGAGGTGTCCCAAAATACCCAGGCTCACCCAAGGCCTCTTTCAAACTGCACTGTGAAGCAGGGGCTGGTTGAAACACAGAGCCTGCAGCAGCAGCTGACTGTGCAGGACTAGCTGTGGCTCTCAAGGTGGGAATGGAGGGAGGCTGGCAGTGCATCACTGAGTACAGAGGGAAGGCAGCTGGTGAGATTTTGAGAGTCAAGGGTTGTGATATGTCCCTTTTTTGTCTGCCATGTCAGTGTCCCTTGAAAAATGTACATAAAAACCCAGATCATGCTTGTACTGGGATGATACCAAACTAAAATGATCTATATGAAATCAGTAGGGGTTTTGTGCCAAAATGCCCACACAACCACAGCATGCCTGGCTGGTGCTCCTGACAGTCTCAAGATGCTTTGAGATGCTGAAGTGAATTACCCATGGCCTGCATATCCCATGATGGATCCTGTGCTTGGAGTTGGTGTGAGGCACATGGGTGCAGCACAGCTTCCTCTTCTCCCACCTCCTGCTCTGGGTCTGCATCCCTCCTTCAGAACCTGGCTCTCCTGTCAGGTCTTCTGCTGATTCCAGCTTTCCCTGTACAGACACATCACATGCAAGAGGTGCACTTTCATCCTGGCTGCAGTGCTTGTGAAGTGTGAATGCTTCACAACTTGAAAAGGCATTACCAGGAACAACTCTCATGTTCTGTGTATATCTGTAGAGATATATATCCCTGCATTTGAATAGAAGAGACAGCTCCACCTCCTCTGTGGAACTAGAAAACTTTTCATTGTTTCTATTATGTTACATCTGTTGTGAGCTTGGCTTGTCCAGGATTTATATCAGCTCATAATGTGTTTACAATGAGAAAATTCCTGGCATGCTCTTTTCCAACTACCTAGGCAAGATCTATCATTCTAGAGATGGCAAATGAAGTGCAGGATCTCAATAAAGAATATGCACTTCTGTGCATATTATTCTCTGAATAAGAGAAGCCCTTTGCAAATGATACATTTGGCTTTAGAATTCCAAACTCCTGCAGGCATCATGGATCAAGGTTTACTGAGCAAAACTACATTTGCTGGTGACTGCTCAGGTACGTGTGAAGGAGACAAGTTTGCACTGGCTTGTTAGGGAGCAAGTCTCCTCTGTACAGAAATGAATCCTCAAGGCAGACAGTTTATGGTCTTTTGGGAGTCTGCAATGGCTTTGAGTTTCAGGGGAAAAGCACAACTCACACATAACCTGATCCCCTAGAGAAATCAATACCCACTCCCTTTCAGATCTTTGACTGAGGTCTTGACTGTTTGCAGTCCTTAAGAATTGCAGGACACGCCTCTCAAGAGCTGCACCATTAATTAAAGTCTCTCATTCATATTTCAGCTTTGCATTCCTGTGCTGTGTTACTGGGCTCTGCACTCCTGCTTGGAGCAGCTCTGCAGCACAGCCATGCCCTGCAGATCTGCCACAGCACACCTAGAAATACCTCGTGGCTGCATCTCACTTGTTGTGGAGAAATTACTTCCTGTGACAAAGTTTCACAGATTAATATTGTCAGAGAAAACCAACCTGAAAGAGAATCTGAGAGGTCATTATGCAGATCCCTTGCACCAAGACAAGTTTGACAGTACTGAAACTAATGTCCACAGGTGCTTCCTTAATCTGTCCTCAAAAAAAAAAAAAAGACTGGTGCAAAGATTTCACAGCTTCCCTTGGGCATCCAACTCCATGCTTCAATATTTTAGGTTGAGAAAGTTTTGCATAATTTCTAACTTAAGCCTTTTTGCTGTAGTTAAAATCAATAATCTCTGGCCCCTTTTCAGGCACAGATTACTCCCTTCCTTTCTAAGGGCAGTTTTGCCTTGTTTCAAACATTTATCTTTTCCTTGTAGTCACCTGCCACCCAGACTGATGCTCCCCAAGTCCTTTGAATCCACAAATCTTATATTCTGGACCTTAAATCATTCATGCTGCTCCCCTCTGAAGCTCTTCCAGCTTCTCCTTCTGCAAGAGCAGTGGCTAAACTGCGTATTAACCCCATTAAGTCCTGACAAATGGCAATGCTCCATCTTGGAGATCAGTCCTTGAAGCACAAGGTGACCAAGGGATGGCGCCGTTCAGAGTTGTCACCACCATCAAGAAGCAGCACACATCCTGCACACTCACCAGTGCTGCAGGTGTGAATAAATACCCTCAGCATGTGTGTTAGAAATAGTGGCTGTGAGGACCTGCTGGCTGTCACTGCTGGCCCATCCCTCACCTTGCTCGTTAGCTGTTCAGCGCTAACAAATTAAAATGAGCACTGAGGCATCTGAGATTGTGCCTAAGCCATGGAAAGCCAGGATTTCAGAGGCTTTTGTCATTTTTGCAGAAATTACATTGGTCTGTGGCTGTGTGGACAAGGAGGATTCTAAACAGCTTGGTCTGCAAAATCCTTTCATATTCCTTAAGGGTAAACCATGCTTTCATACCCAGCACCAGGCTGAGAAACACAGACTGGTCCTTATGGGCCCTGAAAAGTCACTCTGCCTCTCTGCCTTGGTACTCCCAAGAGCCTCAGAGCAAAAGGAACAATTATTTACTAGTACTGCCTAATGAAGAGAAGTCCATGTAGCATTGACTAATGCCATCAGAAGGAAATGGTTCATGTCAGTGGAATATAAAAGCAAAAAAATGTGTACCAAGTCAGTTCAGGGAACAGATCTGCCAGAAGACAACTTTTGTTTCTTTTCTCCCAAGATCAGATCTGTTTCCTGTACAACTGCATGAGCCCTAAAATGCCACAGGAGGCCTGATGGGAATGAGGGGGCCAAGCCTGGGGAAGGAAGGTGAGAATTGTCTGCCACTCTTTCATAATGACTGTAACTTAGTGCTGACTAAGTTTTTGAGATTTGGGTTATTCCCACCTAAACCTCCTGCTATCTCCTCTGAACCTCTTGCCATGTCATCCTGTATGGAAAAATGGGGAGCATGTTTCTCCAAGGGATACAAGTGTCTCATGCATTCCTTTAAGGAGTGGTGAACACTTGCAAAAGTCCTGCTCTTTTGACACACAGGAGCATAACAAAGCAGAATTTCTTTTTGTTTTCAAAGGATTTTAAGATACAAAAATGCTAGTTATTTCATTTACATTAAAACAATCAGTCCAATTTTATAAAGCATATGGAAAGCAAAAAAAATATAAAAATACCATGTCAAAACCCCACATATTTTGTAAGTGCCTTATTGCAATAGTGCAGCAGTCAAGGCCTCAGAGTAGGCAAATTCCCTTTTAAGGATCTCAATGCTTATGTATTTAAAAACAAAAGAACTCTCACAATTGTGCTTCTTGAACTTCAGTCTTGACTACACTAGTGTAATTAGTTTATTAAGCCATGAGAGAATTAATTGCATTAAAAGTACAGGCTCCATGCTGTCTGACTATCCAGTAATTGCCATTTTATTCGACTGTGTTAATGGACATTTTCTTCCTAAATTTTTACCTAAGAAGGTAATGTAGCTCACAAAAAAAAAAAAAAAAAAAAAAAAAAGAAACGGCATATTTTTGGTGGAGTGCATCAGGTAGGTATCAGAAAGGTCAATTAAGTTTTTACTTTAAACAGTGACTGCCAATGATTTAAGTGCTGAAGCCCTTGAAGTGCTGACTGCGCTTAGGTTTCACATGATTCCCTTGGCTCTGCTGCTTTGAAAGTCTGGATGAGAGCCAGTGAGAGATGTTTCTCCTCCCAGTGCTTCAGCATGTGCCCCATCCAGGATCTCCATCCTTATTTGGACAGGATCCAGCCATCAACCTTCCCATCATCACAGGGCAAAGGATGAATACTCGGCCTCAGGGGTCATGTGAGGATTTTGGGATGATGACGTGTTGTGGCATGTGACGTGTGAGGGACACTCTGCAGTGCACCGACCCTAAGAAGGGCAGATGCAACCCAAACTTCCCCAAAAGTGGGGAATTTTTAGATCCAGAATTTGAGCCTGCAATGCTGCCTTGCCCTAGGGCATCTAAACCCCACCAGTGCCTTGTGTTTTAGCTTCTGAGTTTCTGCAGCATCTAAGTGGGAGCTGGACCAATGCTCTGCTCTTGGTAGAGTTGAGCAGATGGATGTGTAACTCCTGCTTTAGCCCTGAAGTCTGGGAGCCTTCCTGAAGCTCCAGGAACCTGGGCCTAAGGCAGGAGTTACACATCCATCTGCTTGGCTTGCTCAAGACATGGATGTCATAAGATTTCTCAAGCACTCAGCAGTCAAATCCAAGAGCAGCTGCACTCCCTCCATGAAGAGCCGGCAGAGCTCAGCTCAGGACCAGCTCAGGTAACAGCACATGCAGAAGCACTTGTAGACCCAGCCTCTGTGCTCCAAGGACTAAAGCCCACACTGTATCACTCCAAGGGTGTGTCTTCAGTCACCTCTGACTGTCACCTATCTCTCTATCCCCTGTGAGGCCAGGACCAGGAAAGCATCTTTTGCTAAATGGTAGCCATTTCAATTTCCAGAGACACTCCTGGAGTTACAATGAATAGCACTAAAATACCACTGCAGACTAGATTTTTTTAAATAGTCAGTTTAGGGGAAGCCAGTTAGGGAGACATTGCTAAAACAATGAGAGGCCTTGCTGGTATCTTAAAAACCCCTTCTTCAGAGGAGATGCCGTGGCATGGCTCAGACCGTGGCCCACTTTCCTTTAGGGTCTATAGGGACATCTTGGACTGTGACTCCAGCACTTGTTGAAAAATTTAATGTGATAACCTGCTTGTCCTAAAAGACCTGCTTGTGACTGATTGAGAGATTGCCTTTTCTTTGAATATGTTCTGCCCTCTGAAGCCCAACCCATATGTACAGCATGTAAACAAATGTTTAAAGGTGTTGAGTAGGTAAACAAACCTTTAAAGGTGGTGTGCATTTCCTAGCAGGAACTGCCCCAAACAACGTTTTCCAATGACTCAGGAAAGAAGGCCATTAATTTTATGTCTCTAAAAATAATCCTGACCTCTACGTGCCTCTGCTCACTGGCAGCTCTGTGTTTGCAGGGTGTGGTACCACATGCTTCTCCAACAGCACTGGGTGTGCACAGGGCAAAGTGCTGCTCCTCTGCGCCCAGCTGGCTTCAGTGTCCCGCACCTCTGCCAGCCCTGGTCACAGCATTTGTCTTTGCTGCCACTTCCCTGCACTTTCCTTCACGATTCAGACCTGGACTACACAACTAATCTAATCCTGCACTTTTACAGGAGTGGTGGAAAGTGCAGTCATCCGAAGGGGCCAATGGTCAATCCCAGCTGGAGAGCTCAAGCAGCAGGCTTGGGAAAATTTATGTTGCCTTAGGTACAGCAGCAACTGGATGTCAGAGGCCACTGGAGCAAACCATCTTCTGATCTTTCCCTTACTGTGGGTTGGGTTATTTCTTCCTCTCCTTCTCTTCCCTGATTGCTTCACTGTGTATTACTGAGAAACATTCAGTCTTATGCTTGGACATTGCACAACAATGTACACGTGGCATGGGGTTGTCATTGAACTGCTGGAATTCTGTATTCGGGCAAGGGGATTTCTGGGCAGTAGCAATACATATCACATCAGTAGTTATATATTCGTCAAACCTCACAAGTTGTCCTTGGATGTTTCTGGAAAAGAAAAGAGAATTTCTGATTTCAATTAGTGAATCTTTGTTTTGGGTTTTTTTCATTGAGAGCACTGGAATAACTTGTACTCCATCTTACATTTTTAGTTTCGCCTAAGGTAAAACACTGAATTTCTGGACATTCGTTGTTTTTTACTATCCAAAATTCAGATGAAGAACTTAAAATCTTGCAATTTTGAATCCAATATATCTAAAAACATTGCTATGGTACCAGAGTATTCAATTTAATCACTCAGTGCTGTATCCATCTCACACAGCATTAGATGCCTACAGCAAGATATCAATATCTTAGCCAAATTCCCTGCTCTCATTTTACAACGCACAGAGACAAATAGCTGTTTTCATGTCATGGTTCATCAGATTTATTTCAGAACCCCATTTTTGAGTAGCCTACTTAAAGCTCTCCACTGTCTGTAAGAGAATTCTGGGCAACTGAGACTAGACTCAGCCATCCCTCTTACCGTAGTCCAGCATCCTTGCAGATTCATTAATGTATCCTTCCTAGTGTCTAGCTTCTACTCCAAAAGGGTCTTCTGTAGGTCTTGTGTCATGTCTGGCCAGTCCTGTCTGGATATCTCAGACTTCCCAGAACTCCTCAAATGCCATGAGGATCCCAGGTGTTGACTGTGGTTGTTCAGATCACACATTGGCCCGTTGAGTCTGATCACAACATCCAGATAGTCCCAACAACACTTAAAAATTTGTTGCAGATGGTGGCACAGCTGTCACCTCCCAGCAATGATCTGCTTTGAGTCAGGATCATCATTAAACTTCATTTCCCCTTGGTTGCACAGTGCTTTATGGGAGTTACAGTTTATGAGACTGCACTTGAATTTGTCTGGCTTCAGCTTCCAGCCACTGTTTCTTGTCATGTCCTTCTCCATTAGATTTAAAAAGCCGTTTAACATTTTACCCTTTTTATTGACTGTAACTTGAGTTGCCACTAAATCTTCTTTTCCTTCATAAATCAAACTGATCACTTTAAATCTTTTAACATATTTTTCCAGGTCTACAAAGTACTTTTAAAAATTTCTTCCAAATATTATCTCCATTTTTTAACTCTTTGTAGAAATGCACACACTAAGATGCAGGTTTCCGTCTACCAGACACCTCAGGAGTACACATACATAAGTATGGATGCATCATTCCAAACAGTTTTCAGACAGTGGGGTGAGACCTCTCTGGAGGGCAACACTTCTGGTTTGAACCTTTGGTTTTGAATTAAGTGAACCACCAGTGTCTGTAGGAAGCTGTATCAGTCACAAAGCACAGAGAGCCCGAGAGCACAGGGAGGTAGATGGGAAAAACATGGCAAGAAAAATCTGCCAGGAAAGCGCCTCTAGATGCAGATCCCTCCATCAGTCAGACTCCACCAGGGAAATAACAGGAAATTCCAGTGGAGGTTAGACCCCAATTTTTACACATGGTCAGGGTAAACTGAGAGAGCTTTGACTGAGATGTGAATCTGTGTCTCTAAAACTCACAAAGGACAGTAAACTTGGATTTGGGGAGTGTTAGTACTTCATCAAAACATGTGATGGAGACACGTTCTTCACAAATTTTTTGCAAAAAAGATTGCAAAATATTTACAAGAATGTAAAATGACAAGGCCCTAATGCATTCTGGCAGCTTTTCCTCACCCAAAGTTTGTTGATGTTTAACTTCAGCTGCCCATCTAAAGCTGCTTTGGGCCCTCTGGTTAATATGATCATGTGTTCAGAGGTGCATCAGCTGCACACATGCTGATGCTGCCAGTCAGGATACCAACCCAAAATTTCAGGAGGATGGGAGTGAATGGTGAGGGAGTCAGGCAGTGAGCAGGAGGAACCTGACCAACAGGTCATTCATTTACAGTGCTTTGAGCCCAAGTTCCACAAACAGAAACAAACAGGAACTGTGCCATTGCAGGCAGCATGTGTGGTGTGGAGTAACAACACATTCTAGGGAGTCTTGGAGAGGTTCACCACCCTTCCCTTCCCCAGCTCTTCCTTTGTGGGACCATTACCAGCAAGGAGAGCAATGCCATCAGGGGCCATCCTCCTGACAGTGCCTGTGTTCAAAGCCCAGACCCCGTGGTGTTAAGGTGCACAGAACATTAGCACTTTGGGAGCTGAACATTAAAATATGTGGCTGATGCTGGTGATACAATGAGAGGATGATAATTTTGTTTTATGCCTGTTTCAGCTACAGAGTCTCTGTTTGCCATCATGGAGGAAAATACCAATTACCCCCTGCAGGGAGGATAGATTACTTGATGCTGCATCAGTCACTACCACTGCTAGCAGGATAACACAAACTCATTTCCCAGAGGTCTCCAAACAGCTGTCAGAGAATAATGACTTTCAGTTGCTACTAGCCCACATCAACTCTGAAGTGGTGACCTAGAGGCAAAAAGACTGACTCACATTACAAATCCCTTCAGCTTTCACATGTGCCTCAATTTGTTCTCTAACACCAAAAGATTTAATTAATATGGATTATCATTTTTCACAGCACTTCTCATTTGTGCAAAAATTGGTCTAGAGACCAATTTTCAAGAACTCCTTGTCTTTAGGAATTTTGCCTGTGATATATATGAGCACTCTTCCTATCAATATTTTTTATTACGTTTTAAAGCTTCAGGAACAAAATCTAACCACTCAAAACAAAAGTAAGGTTCCTTAATTGAAAACCAGTATTTTTACATGGAAGAGAAGGCATATAGATAAAATTACTCAGTAATGTATTATCAAAGAACAAGGCTTCATACTAAAAAGAAGCAGTTGTAATGACATGTCAGGATTTCTAGATTCCCCTCAGATTCATACATCCCATTTCTGCTACTTTTTATGTTGCAATTGAATTGAAACATCAATTCCTTGGGTTTGAGTTTCATTTTTCATTTCTGTCTGTCCTCAGTGTCTGGGGTCAGACTTGCTTCTCATTTATGCTGCTGTATGGAGAAGTCTCTGAAACTGCTGAGACAAAGTAAAAACATGTGAAGAATCAGGTGTCCCAGCTGCATGAAATTAACTCAGGTGCTATTTCCCCAGCAGACAGACTCTGATCATGGCCATGCTATACTTGCACCACTAAAACTGTGGTCAGAGTCTGATAGATTCAGCATACATAGTACATACCCACAGCAATAGATCATAGTGACAGTGATATTTCTGTCTTGCAGACACAAGAGAGGGCTATTGAAAGATGAAAAATGAGACATTTTGTTTCAAAATAATGAAACAGTTTACAAACAAAGAGTTTTTACAGGGCAAAAAGTAAACCTAAAACAGTGTGCTTCCACTATGAAATCTAGACGACATAAAGGATTAGATTTTTCCATTATATTGACAACTAATATTCCAACCAGAATGAGAATTTACAAAGGGATGCTGGTGCTTTTGTGGGTGCAGTTGGCAACTGACTCTAGTATGGATGAGAAGAGTCCTGTGCTCCATCAAAGGAGCAAAGTGGCCAAAGTTCACTTAGGAAGCCCTTTGGGTTTAGCATTGCTTGATCTTGCAATTCTCTGTCCCCAATGATTTTCATAATCACCAAATAACAAGTGAAAACCTTAATCCTTCCAGCAGCACAAATCCACTAGAGGGAAATCAATTTAGAGAAATCTCTATGGAGGTAAATGAGCCATTCTCTTCCTGCATAGTTTGTGAAAAGGGCTGGAGGCACTGACAAAAAATACCTTTCTGCTTCAGGAAGGATAAGAGGAAAGGTCAGAGCAGCCAAGTATTAACCAGAAACCATAGTTCTGTTGCAGAAGAAACACCAACAGCCTCCAAGCAGCAACATATTTTAGCATATTTTAATGTATTTTCATTCACAAATTACAGGCAGTGAAGGCAGAAGAGGAGGACCTGAACATCCCCAAGACATTTGGTAGGATTCACTTCTATTCTTTGACATGTCTACAACATAAAATTCTCCTCCTGGGCCAGCTACTGCAGCTTCCTCCTGTGGCCATCCACAGTCCTTCTGCACCATCCCAGCTGCTTGTCCTCAGCATTATTTCAACCTGGCCTCCCAGTGCTCTCCCAAAGGCCTGGTGGGCTCAGGGCAGGGCAGTAGCAGTCGCTTGAGGGATACCTCACTGCTTCTGAGGGCAAGAGCATTTTGTGCCATTCTTTGTCCCTCATCTTCAGTGGCAAGGAATGATCCCTGGCATTTAATTTTCTAGTGCAGACATAGCCTGGACATCTGCATCATTGCCAGTCACTTTAGGGGTTCCCTTTAGAGCCAGGAGAAAGAAACAGGCACTTTCAGGGTGTGATAGCAGAGCTGTTACAGACATTAGGATATGGGGAAACGCATCCTGAAGCATCTGTATTTTTCCATTGGTTATAAAAAAACTCTGGACTCTGAAATCACAGGCAGAAATTTGCAGTGTGAACATCTGGAGTTGGTTGGGCAAATCCCACCTTTCCTGTCAAAAACTGTTTTCATAAGGACCCCATGACTGAGGACTGTGCCTCTAGCACACTTACAAAGATACTTCCCCTTATTTGTTTACCAAATATTTCAAGTAGAAATTTACTTCTCTAATGAATAAAATAAGGACTTACTATGAAAGAGCATAGTTAAATACAATGCTTAATTTAGAGCTAATGCAAAGCTAGTCAAATAAATTTTTTTTTGTGTTAGCATGATGTGCTAATGGTTGCAAATAGTTGCAGATGTTACTCACTATTAAATAGAGCAAGTTCTCAAAAACGGTATTTGTAGGGCAGTCTCTGTCTGACAGACAGGTGACCTGCATCACCTGTATCTTTTCCATTTGACATGAAGCTGGAGTGACACAATAAAAATTGTCTGATCCAATATGAAACCTTCCTGTAAAAAGGTTACTTATTAAAATGATATGAGCATGACTGAATCAGTTCACTGAATTTTTAACAGATCAGCATTTTGCATGTGACTTCCAGACTGCAGTGATTCTTCAAACACATACACACAACTTTTCTGTGTTCCCTGGGATGCTCCAATTGAAACTCTAAATGGTTCAATGAGGAGGAAAATAGATCCAAAATATTTTAAAAATGCCTTCCTTAATCCCATTTAAAATATACAAAATGACACAAAATTTAGCCTGAAGTACAAATTTAAAGCTTGAGTGCTGTAGATAACTGGGTTTAAATAGGTGTAGCTCAGCTAATGCTGCTCTACATTTTATCACCTTCACAACTTTCTTCATCACAGTCAGCAGTTTAAGCATTTCTGTGGCTAAAGTCTGCTTTACGTGCTGAGTATGGACATGATTCAGTGCTGATTCAGTGAATAATGGTGTTTTGTAACTTGAACCTTCCTCTGATTAATAATTTTCTGTAGGAGTTCTTTAGTGAGGTGAGCAGAGAGTGCCACACTATGCAGCTCATGAACCAGTGTGGACTTGATTGCCTTGATAACAGTCTGCCTCCATGAGGAATGGAGCTGGGAAGGGAGGCTGCCCGTGCTTCCAGCGGCCAGGAAGATCACGGTGTTGGTGACTGTGAACACCCCCTCCACTGGCACAACCTGGCTGCAGCTGGGCTTTGGGCTGGCACAACCTGCCCTGTTTTGTGGCCCTACTCTAGCATAGCACACCCATCAGTGAGAGAGCCTCTAGCTCAGGTTTTCCTGAGCATTGGGCATCAATGGCAGATGGAATAAATGTCTGGGCTCATGGATGGCCCAGACCTCACTGAGGTCCCTGTTAGATGGTGTTGGATTCCTCTCTGGCACCAGCAGTTGATTGTGTATCTTGTTTTCCTTCCAAAGGCAGGAAATCTCCCACCTCAGGATTCTCTTGGACAGGATGGGTGATTCACTTTGTGCTCCACTGCCCCTTCCTCAGGCTACAGCTGCGGAGTTTAAATAGAAAATTGTCTCAGACAGATTGAACACTGGGGAAACCCTTTTATGACCCAGAAAATGCTCTCCACACAGTATTTGTTTTATTGCCAGGGGCCCAGACTTCC
Organism: Acrocephalus scirpaceus scirpaceus; assembly: GCA_910950805.1. Taxonomy (NCBI): domain Eukaryota; kingdom Metazoa; phylum Chordata; class Aves; order Passeriformes; family Sylviidae; genus Acrocephalus; species Acrocephalus scirpaceus. The sequence goes on along the minus strand of OU383775.1, from coordinate 105,694,541 downwards.
TGTGCTCCATCCCCTCTTCCCGGCAGGCCTCAGACTGCCTGACATCAACAATGTTTCCTTGCATGCCTGGGATGCTTGAAATCGTTGGGGCTTAACCGGGAAACAGACAGGATTTAGGGAAACAAGGGTGAGATTCAGTTTTCTTTCTGATAGGAAGAATTAGCTGCCGGACACCACTTTGTTATGCACGAGCTTTGTTTACTCCCCATTTTGCCGGAGCCCACTTGACTGCTCTGGCTGCTGCAGTCACTGAAACAGATGTTTCCTGCCAAGCTCCTGCTCTGTAAGAACTGATGAGAGTAGAAGATACTGAGTTAAAAATGTGATTGCTTAATTTTGAGATGTGTCTGGCAGGAGAAGACCATAGAGGTACCAGTACAAATGCTGCCCAGTGGGTGTGAACACCATTGGTGTGGGCACAGAGCTGTTGTGTTCCCTGCAGCACCGAGCCCCAGGCTTCTCATCAAGCCTTGGGTAGGATCTTCTACACTCCCAGAGTGAGGGTCTGTCTTCTGTGGTGCATTAGACTGATATTTTCCCTACACAGCTTACTGAAGTTAGGTCATTTGGGCCATGTCTGATTTAGGGAATAGATAGGACCAGGGCACAAGCCTGGAGGTTTCCATATCAGTAGAATATTAGCTCCATTGTCAGCATAGTTTTTGTCCTCAGACCATCAAACTCTCTCACAAGCAACTGCTCCACAAGGTATGAAATATGGGTTATTCCCACCAGGCAGTTTCTCTACCCTACCTGAGGTGGCCTTATGATGTCCCACCCTGCATGATGGAGGGAAGAGCACATCTGGAGAGAGGATCAGGGCTTGTGAACCTGCACAGGGAGCAGTTATGACATAAACCTGGGGAGACAGTGCTGGTGACAACTGAACTTATGTCAGAGATGATCAACCAGAGTGCTTTAGAAACGGCAGAAGCAGATTGGAATTGGCACCCAGTTGGCTGTCGTGTCCTGGGAGCAGCAATTTGTCTGGCCAGCAGTGGGTAGGCAGAGCACAGCCAGACAAGAGGTCTCAATTGCTCTTGTATTAAGAGTATCTTCTACAAATGCAGATTTCTAACATAATAACATGCAGATGAAAACCAGTTGCTGGGGAGAAACAGCTTGGCCTGGCTTCAGCTCTGCATCCTCTCCAGGTTTAATGACTCCTCTAACTGCAACAATGACAGCTCAGTTTTGGCCCTAGCAGCAATGATGCTGGGGAAAGATTGAAGGACAAATACATGTGCAAAAAGCAGGCACTGATCCAGACCAGCAAATTGCCTGCAATGATAGTTCCATAAGAAGGTTTCTCAGAGGTAACAGGGCAGACTGATGACTGTGTACATACAGGTCTAGCAATGGTTCTCTCATTGGAGAGGGGTTTCATGGAGCCTGCTGGACCTCAGTCCCAGAGAAACACACTTAGACTGTGTTAAATGAGCTGCTCTTTTCCTTATCCAGCCAGGTTTGTAAAGAGAGGTCTAATCTCTTCAGACTAATTGAGCAAAATCCTCTGCCTCTCACAGGTGCAGCAATGCTCTTGCTCCCCCACAGGCACCACTGACCCCTGCCTGCACACTTCAGAGGACAGTGAAGCCAGCCTAAACTGCTTCAAGCAGTCTGAGAAACTTTCCTTCCTCCCTTTATAGTTTCTGCCTTGTTCTGGTAGTAATACAGCAACAACTGTTAGGTCAAACCTGCCCAAACCGACGTGTTTACTGTCTTGCTGGCCTTAGCTCCAGGAAGGATGCTCTGAGCCCCAGTCTCCTGTCTCCACCTTGTCACTCTTCTAAGAAGGGAAGAGCAAGCAGCAGGTCGAGTCTAATAGTGAAGAAGAGAAACATACTGAAACAGCCTGGTTCTCTCACGCTGTCACCAGTAACAAAAAGAGAGGTGTGGGAAGCTTGCAGCACTTCTGTTAAGTAAGCAGGACAAAGCAGAGCAGATTTCTGTGTGAGAGCCACTTTTCTCTGTTTTGGAAATGTTTTTTAATGTGTCCTGCCTGATCCATGCCCTTATTTTCCTCCTATTGCCTTTCTCCTTACTGTATCTTCCTTTTTCACTTTCCTCCTCCACCACTGGTGAAAGTATTGTGGAATAGGCTGATATGTGTGGGTCTCTCATGGTTTGTTTTGTCTGAAGTGTCATCCTGCTTTTATCAGTCCATCACAGGCATGTCGGCTCTGACTCATCAACACAGACCCATCAGTCAGCGACAGCGCCTTAGGGACTCACACTCAGGTACTGCCAAGGAAGAAAGAGCATTAACTTGGTTAATCAGAATTTCGAAACGAACCATTGGGCAAGAGATGTCCGAGACAATATTTTCCATGCAGCCAATGTTTTCCATCATCGGTTTCTCAGATAAAAAGCAGGAATTGCTTTCAAACAGATTGTAGGGCACAGGTCAACAAAAATGAGCTGTTTATAATTTCTGCTGTCAAAACAGTGTATCTACGTAGATCTCAAACAGCCTTGTAATCCATGGTTATATTTTCCGTGTTTGTTTTCCATCTGAGACCTTAAATAGCTTCTTAGATCATACCACAGTGCAGTGCACGTGTTCCAGGTCCTGAGTGCTTTTGTTGGAGATTAAACTCATGTCTCACCAAGCTACCACTCCTCACCAGCCACTGTATTACACACTGGGGTGTTTACAAGCCCGGGGAAGAAAGTCTTGCCCATGGCAACATTCAGTAGCCTCTGCCTTCAAGGCATCATTGGTGATACTGGTACTAAGCCAAAGATACCTGTAGTAGGCCTAATGGATCCCTATTACTAATTTGCAAAGAAAAGGTGTATCTATTTGTAAAATACATCCATGTTTTGGAAAGGTCATTTTACAGGGATAGTTGGCACAGCTCAAATTTCATTTGTGCCAATGAGACTAGGGTGTTGTCCTGGGAGAGGTGGCCATACAAGAAGGGCACTAACAGGGATCTTGGGAGATCAGTCCATAACTGTTCCACCTGCCACAGACTGCCACAGGCATGTCCCCTAATCTCTTTCCCTGAATGTTCCCAGCTTGTAACTAAGTATAACAATAGCATTATCTCCCTCTTTCTACTTACCTTGTCTGTGTAGACTGCAGGCAGACTAATGCTGTGTATTTCCTCATGGCAAACACAAAAGGAGTGGTGCATTAGTGCCCTAGCAGAGGCTATAATGGAAGCAAATATGAATAACCTTGTGACCTGTGAAACTTGAGATATGCAGGTTTAGGCAGTCAGGCAGGGGATAGCAGTAACCCAGCCTGCAACAGAGCTCTCCTCTTTAAAATGAAGCTCTCCTCCACAATCCCAGGTGCCCATGCTGATTCCTGTTTGATCTCATGCAGTTAATTTTCCATTCATCATTTCTTTTCTATCTTGATTGCAACTTAATTTAGGAAACCAAGCTTGATACAACTGTGAAATATATGAGGGCAACTTCTCTGATGGAATATACTGACTCTGCTGAATTGAAGCAGACTATACCTATATGCACCAGACAAATCAACGGCCCCTAACTAACATCAACATGTATTAATTTTTGTACCAGGAATGCTAACAGCAAGTTTTGATGTGGTGAAAAGCAAATATTGATCTATTTTCTTGAAAGTCAGATTAAACTATATCCACAGGTAAATATTCCTGCTAGAAAGTAGAGGAAAGGTTGTTTCCCCTTCCCCCTTCTCAAAGGCAGTCAGATCAAATAAAAACAAAAATCTGTGTGATATCGAGTGAGTTTTTAATTAAGGAGGAACTGAACCGAAGGGAAACAGAAGCCCTGGGGAGCTGTCAAATGACTTTTGGTAGTGTTTGTGGCAGGGAGCCACAAAGGTTCTAGAGGCACTCATGGGCACCACCCATTAGTGCCTCTGCTCCTTCTGAATGGGGAGAAAGTGCTCCTGAGGGAAATAAAATCAAACCTCTTCATGAGCAGGGGCAAAGGTACTCAAAAAAATCTGTCTGAGCACAAACATTTCACATTTTTGTCTTCAATTTGCACTTCAGCTCTGCTGCTTCAATGTGACCACTCCCAGCTCTGACATGTCCTCCCCATCTCCCTGTGATCTCTCACATGGAATGAAGACAGAGAGCCAGAGGACAAGGAGCCCTTCACTCAGCATCACCAGCATTCCTGTCTGTGTGGTACTCCTGCCAGCACACAGAAACCCACACCAAGGCCACCTCAAATCTATCACTTGATGGGTTGCAGGGGCCTCAAGATGCACCAGGGGAGGCTTAGATTTGTCATTAGGAAAAATTTCTTCATGGAAAGGGTAGTCAAGCACTGGAACAGGCTGTTCAGGGCAGTGGTGGAGTCAGTATCCCTGGAGGTATTTAAAAGCTCTGTAGATGTGGCATTGAGGGACATGGTTTAGTGGGGGACTTGTCAGTGCTGTTAAATGGTTGGATTTGGTGGTCTTAGAGATCTTTTCCAGACTGAATGGTTCCATGATTCAGGATGGAGGGAGAGCTGTGAGCTGCTGGATGGCACAGGCAGGTCCCCAGCACGTCTCCCCCAGCTGTGACTAATCCCTTGTGTCTGCACAGGGCAAGAGCAGCTCCATAAGAGCCTGACAAGTTCTTGGAGTGCTCCAAGGGTTACTGAAGAGAAAGGCTGCCCAGAAACTTGCCAAACATTAAAACTGGCCAGGGAAAAGCTATCTATTGTTTGTGCTTTGTGCTGATTTTGCACTGCTGTTCATTTCCAGCCCAGTATAAGGTCTCCACCCCTGATGCCACACACCTTTATTTTCACCTCCATTGGACTGAGGAGGTATCAGCCTCTTGGCCTCCTGAGGAGCTGATTCCCAGTTCCCAATGCCTTCAGCAAAACTCTCCATCATGTCCACATACCAGAGGGAGTGCTCTCTCTCCACCTCTGTCCCTAATCGCAGCAGCCCAATGATGGATGGGCAAGCACACATCAAAACCTCCTCAGGAAGGAGGGGGTTACCCATTAGGGGTGATTTCATCCCACTTGACAGGGATGAAAGGCCAAATTAGGATCTAAAAATGAAGTCCCAGGGAATGCAATTAGTTCAGATAGGCTGCTAAATATCTCAGCAGCCTTCAGCTAGCAACAGCAGGTAGCAAGCCACTCTTTTGAACATCTTCCATGTGATTAAAGCAAATCTCTTGCTTTTGCTCCGCTTATTTTCCTTTGCAATATGAAGAAAATCTACCAAAATTGGAGGCAAATTCATAGCCTCAGTTTAGTTATGCAGAAAGAAAAAATTCAGCTTTATGTCATCTTCTCACTCCAGAACCAATACACAAGTATAATCAGAGGTTTGCTGTTCAGAGCCACCCCAAGGCTGCTCTACAGCCACCTGGGCCGGTTCCAGAGGGACTGGTTTCCAAGAAAAAGCTAATTAAAATGCAAGCAATTACATTTCAATTATTGAGAAAGCATCTGAAGAATGTTTCATCTTCTCATCTCTAAGCAAGGACTTGAGGTGTCTATCAGTGTTCTAGCGAGGATCAGGTTTTACTTTGTGCAGCACTGAGCACAAGGATCTCACCTGAGAAAGAAACAATTGGGCATAACCTGAACAAGCCCCATCTTTAATCATGTGTTTCCTCTGGTTGCTCTATTTCTGCCTGTAGAGAGAGGCACTTGATATAAGGGTAGACTGGATAAGCAAAGGGTTAAAGGGTTATTTCTTCCATCAGGAAAGATGACAATTTCTCCTGTGGAGGCTGGCTCGATGAGTACTCTTTTTTTTCCTCATCTCCCAGACCACATATTATTTTACAAGCTCACATTATAAAAGGTTAATGGGAGAAGCAAGCACTGACAGTCATTTTCACTCCCCTGGAATGATTCACTGCATTGCTGTAATTCAGTTCAGTGTAAAGTTTCATGTAACAGCAATACCTGCACAAACTAACTGCTTTCAAAATCTTATTTTCTTTTTCGTTTTGAGCAAAACTTCTTTTTTTGTTTTTGACTCTTCTTTGTTTGAACTTTGACTTGAATAAACAGCAACATCTGGAATTCAGCAAAACACACCATAAAGGGAATAATATGTCCACAGCAGTTTTGCTGGAAAGGACAAACCCATTTATTACTCAAATGAAAAGTTACGATTGCTAAATGTCAGATGAAATTAGGAAAAGAAATTTAGTCCTCTGTGTATGTACTTTGTGTCCTTGCCAGCTCAGTGTGTGTGGAAAGCCATCCCTCTGTTATCACTGGTCTGTCTTTCTGCTTTTTTCCGTTGCTGAAAGCTTGTGAGGACTTTCCTTCTGCAGACACAGCAGATCAATCTTTTACCTTTACTGTGAAGCAGAGCTGCAGCTTTTTCCACTCAAATATGGAAAATACATCAGAATGTCTCTGAACAGATCATGCTCTAATCTAGTGGCATTCTTCTGGCCCCTTAATCAGACACTCCAGGAAACCCCCAGGGATGCTGGGAACAGCTGAGGATGTGCAGCCAGTGGGGTTATGGGGGGATGAAGGCACTGAGCACATCAGGAAGGGAATGACAAGTGTCATCTCTCTCTCACTCTCTCCTCCCAGCTAAGCAGCCACAGATGTTCTGTGATGAGGATGGCACAGGGCACCTGAGCCCCAGGCACAGTGCACAGTTGCAGACCAGATTCATCTCTCTTTGCTTTGTTTTCCAGTGGGTAGCTCCTGGTTTCTGGCGCAAGCTCACTTCCTTCAAAGCACGTGCTGAGGTCATGAAGTGACAGCTCCCATAAATCAGCAGAAGCCAAACACATTAATCCAGGAGCACAAGGAGGTATTCAGCTAGTTCGGCAATTTTTAGCTTAGAAGATTGGTCCAAGGGTTGAAACACTGCCAGCCTGGAGAATAAACATCACTCTCTGTTCCTTTTCATTTTATACTAGGAGGTGTTTGGGGTCTTTGCAGCATGAAATCAAAATTAGGAAGGTGAAAGAGAGATTGGATTTATTTGCACAAGGTTGGGGTGGGCCCTGCTTCCACTCCTGCTTCTTTCAGACACCTCATATGTGATTTCAGATGTGTTTCTGATGGCCAGACCCAACAAGGGGCAAGACCCCCTCAGCCTTAGTGACACTGTTGTGTTTGAGGTCAGGCACGTAACTTTTCAGCATGTGACTTACAGGTTAGTTCAAAGCTGGGTATCCCTGTCTCCATTCCAGCTAGATTTTGCACACCATTTAACTGGGGGGACATTGCTTTTGGCCCAGACCACGTTGCAGGTAGTACTGTCCTCCTTGAAAGCACCCTGTCTGCACCTACAGCCCAGGTCTGAGCTACTGGGGTGATGCCCATTGCTTCTGCTGCCTTTTGCATGTCCTTTCACAGCAGTAGTGATGTACAGAGTCTCTTATTGCTTGTGAAATCAAAAGCTAAAGAGATTCCAGACAAGGTAATGTGTTAGTAAGGCAGCATTTTGGGTAAGCAGTGTAATAGTTTATGTAAATAAGTGAGAGGTTTTTCCTGTTTATTCTCCTTCCCCATGAAGAAAGCAGAGGTTACATCCATACTATCAAACTCATCCTGAAGGTCCAGGTTTGCAGGTTTAAGCCCTGAAACTTGATCACAGGTGTTGCTAAATTGGCAGCACTGGCATAGCTCAGTTTAGGGCTAGGCCACCAGCATGGCCCTTGTAATCCCAGGGAACAGTTTAGGATTTAACAGGGACCAGAGGCTGTTCCTAGTTGGCTCTTTGGATGTGGGCAGCCTGACTGGAGATATGGAGATGCCATTAATGGGCAGAAAACCTGCCTAAGGCTGGGGAACACCTCCTGGCTGTTTAAATTCCTCAGTGAGGATATACCCTAAAAGTGTGTGTGTGTGTGTGCATGTGTGTGTGTGTGCCCTTGGGATAACTGTGACCTAAGAGCAGCTCTGCAGGGCAGAAGTGACAAATTCACATAGTCCTGGGTTAGAGTAGGAAAAAAGCAACAACTTAGACTGTAGATAAGTAAAATGACAGTAAGTATAATGTAACCTTTGCCAAGCGCAGGAACTGCTTAATAGGGTGAGTTACACATCGGTTAACCAGAGCAATCCCATCTCCATGGAGTACAGAATATTGTTTTAGCTACCACAACTACCCACGGCTGTGCTTGTTTAAGATATCACTTGCTGCTACTGGCACTCGTTCAGTCTCAGCAGAGGGTGCGAGGGACCCTCCCTTCCCTGGAGGGCCCATCCCGGGGCCATCCCCACCTGCCACCGGCTCCTGGGAATGAGTGCCTGGGAAAACAACTTGGTTCCCTCTAGCATATTATGGCTCTCATCCCTCCAGCTGCGCAGGACAGGTAGCCAAAAGGATAGCACATGTTTTTGGCTGCCTGCCTGCTCAGGGGAGGGCTCCGAGCTGGGCAGAGCCTCCTGGATGGCTCTCACTGAGCCGTCCCTGCCCCTCAGGTCCCTCAGCACATCAGGACTTTCTCTTGCCCATTTCCCTTCTCATGTGTGTCCTTCTCACCAGCAGCACTTGCTCACCATTCCACCACCCATGTGTGAGCTCTGTCAGCAGCAGCTCTGCCCCATCACTGTGTCCCTGCCACCGATGGGGAAAACCAGGGCACTGGGGCCAAGCTTCAGCCTGGGCTCCCTGGCTGCTGGGAAGCACACACATCCCAGCCCCCATCTCTTGCTTCTGCTTTGACAGATTTCCAGGACTATTCCTGTTGCAGACCGGGGATGCTCCTGGATTTTTGGCAGCTTTTCAGTCGGGGGAGTTGTTTCACACCCAGCTCGAACGATGGGATATGTGTACAGTACCAGAAAAATGTAAATTTTTTATAAAATCCCTACATATAGAGACATGGTTTTACAACAAGAAGCATGGAATGAGGTGGCTGGCTGCTGCCTGCACCCATTCTCTAAGTTCAGGAATCCTGTTCCTTGCTAAGAAGAAGGAACGCATATTTTACATTTTACTTTAAACTAAAATAGACCCAGGATATAAGTGGGAGCATAGATTGCTCTCAGTGTCCTTCGGAAAACAAACCCATGAGATTCCAGTAAGAAGTGATGAGGCAGTCCTTCAATTTCCAATAATAAATGTACAGTCCATATAAACATATGGTGCTATTGGGACAGAGATGCAGCAGATATAAATCTTCAGTGACTGCTTGACTTCACATTTGGTATGTGCCTTGCATCCACTGACACATCACATCCGGCCAAGGGCCACTATAAATTTTACGAGTTTCACATTCTCTTAATCCTTTTTCTTACAAGAACCTAGAGGAATGCAGCATTTTCCCCAGTATATGCAGTGTTGCTATTTATAACTCTGGACCTATCAGGATGATTTTTGAATTATTTTTTCCCCTGAAATCTTAGAATAGTTCAACCAAATAAACAACAAATCATTTTTCATTTCTTTATTTACTGTGTTTAAGTACCAGGGCTGAGAATGTGGAAACTATCCTAATAATGTAGTCTCAGATCATCCTGGATTCTTGTAGATGATATATCTATGACCAGAAGGACAGCAATTCAGTATCCACTGTGTGATCCATAGGGAGCCATAAAAAGTCTTGCCTCACAGAAATTAATGTCTGTGTTTGATCAATCTGCATAAATAACAGACCAGATCCTGAATGCCCTAAATCTGCAGAAATCACTCATCTGCAGTCACTAATCTAATCTGCAGAAAGGCACATGTGCTCTGGGACCGGCAATGCCACCGTGCCCACAGTGAGACTGGGCAAAGGCAAGTGTCTATAATTACCCTGTTCTTCTACACTCACATTTCCATATCATTCACCTGTTACAGCTGTCACTAATCCAGAGAGTGGGCTCTTTGCAGAAGGAACCTTTGCCTTATTCCTGGCTTGTAGAGAGCTTGGCACTAGAGGAGCACAATTCTCCAAGACGGGCATTGCAATGAGGATAACTGCAGTGGTTTGAGTCCCGGCCTCACTTCCGCTTGCTTACGTATCCATGCACGTACACACACATATCCAGACTCCCCAGGGCCCATTAACAACCCCTCAGGAGCCTGGATTCTGACCTAACTTACAATAATTTTATAATGACTAACAAAATTTACCTTGGTAGAAATTGCTGCTGATTTATACATGTGCCAGAAACAGGCTCTGCACAGGTGCTGCTGGAGTTAGGTGTGTGTGTTTGTCCTTTCCAGGAGATGAAGAACAGAAACAGGAACCTCAAACACAGGCATGAGAGGCACCAGGGGCAGGCACTTCCAGTGGCACACTGGGAGAGATCACTGTGCCAGCCTGCCTGGCTCTTCCCAAACACTGTTGGATGCTGGTCACACTCCTGCTTCTCCTCCTGGTTCCTGCAAGGAAGCCAGGGTGTGCACAGACCTGCCACCCTCCTTTACCATTTATTTAATTTCCAAGGCAGAAGGGTTTTTTCAGATCAGGGTTATTTTTGCAGCTGTAGGGATATTTTTTGCCCCCAATGACACACTGTGATTTGCTCATGCCCAGAAGAAGTAAGGACCAGGTTTGCCACAGGATTCCCTGGGGCAGAAGAGTGTAAACGAGGTGGGAAAAGCTAATGGCTTAAAGAAAATAAGGGAAAAGGCTACACCTCAGTGGCACATACCAAGCCAGCAAGATGAGACCCTCAGGCTGTGTCTGCCTGGTTTCCAGGAGAGGTGGAGGCACCGGAAATTGAAATTGGGCTAGCTGAATGAGGAGGTAGAGCCTCTGGCCATAGCCTTGAGGTAGCCTGTGGAGGAATAGCAAAGATTTCCTACAGCCTGATCCTTCACTCCAGGCACTTCCCAGCAGGGAGATCACACAGCTTTCCCCCCTAGGGCAGAGTGAAAGGCTCCAGTCATGCCAAGATGCCATAGGTGTCTTCACATGCCATGAATGTGTCACGAGGTCTCATGGAGGCTTTCACACTCCAACCACTCCCACCCTCCCCCTGCCAGACACGGATCCCACGGCAGCCATACCCGTAAGGGAGCAAGGTGAGGAGCACCAGTGAGCCCAGGCTCCCCCAGCACTGCTGCAGATCCTCACCCCAGAGCAGAACACTGCTAGAAAATCTCAGCTCAATGCATGAAAACCAGGCAGCCACAGCCTGAGGGTCTCCTCTTGCTGGCCTGTTATGTGTCACTGAGGAAGAGCTTCCCACTCATCCCAGCACATCTCAGGAGAAATTCTACCATTACTGGCTGATTAGTAGCAGATGGGGCTTACTCCAAGTGAGGAATCCCAGCAGACAAGTTCCCAGTGCTGTTAGAGTAGGCTAGATATACAGAGGAATATGCAAAATTTCTGGTTGGGAAAGGAAGTTTGAGAAGAAAGAAGATCACTTACTGCTGCATCAGAGCATAAAATGGGATCTTTCTTCTTCCTTTTTCTTGTGTGTGAAAAGTTTTAGATGCATTTATCTGTTGGAGTATAATTCTGCTTGAATGCTTTCTGCTTTGTCTGTTTCCCAATCTAGGTGGAACAAATTAATTTCAAAAGTCCACAAAGAACCTTTATCAGCTAAAACATCCTCAGTGTTCTGAGATAAGGATTTATTCCAGCAGTTTCAAAACTGTCTTGCTGCCCCTCCCCAGCATGGGGGTTTCTGAACTCTGAGACTTGGTCATAAATTGTGCAAGTGCTCCCAGCATTTTTAATTAATGTAAAATTTGCATTTTAATGAAGGGGGCGATGGAGCCTTCCAGCAACAGAAACAATTACATACCGACCTGATGAAATAGCAGCAGGATTGCTGCAGTGAGCATGTTTAGACTGGTTTTGATGGATTCTGCTGTGGTGTCCCAGCTCTGCCCACACTGAATGAGCAGAGGTGCAGTACCCTGGAGCAAAGCTCCTGGGGGTCCTGCTGATCTGGGCAGCTCACACCAGGCGTCAGCAGATTCACCCACCTCTTGGGGTTTGCTCAAGGAGCAGAGAGGGGAATGAGAAAGGAACTGAGGTGTCTTTCCTTCTTTGTTCCCAGACCTGGGTCCTGGATGCTCTCAGGGAAGATCCAGGGGTGGCCTTCCCTAACACTGGGAGTATGAGAGAAGGTATTCTGCACTGTTTTGTGCTTTTCCAGATTTTCTGCCCTAAGCAGGGTCAAATGGCAATTTGGCTCAGTTTCTCAGTTCAAATCAGCACGAGATTCAGAAAGTTATTTTCACCATTTCTACAAACACTCCATCCTGTAAAGAATTTTTCCCTTTTACCAAGTGATGATGATCTGCATAACTGCATTTCAATTTTCCGGTCCTGCTTGAAAATCTCCATTGCTTGGCAGTGCACCAAGAGGACAATTGTTGGAGTGTTTTTTGTCTCAGGGAGCTTGTCTCAGCATGCATTCCTCAGTGCAGGGCCAAGGCACTAGAAGATGTTTTGCATCCAGGAATTATTTATAAAGCAAAGAGGAAGTTTAAGATGACAGGAAACATTAAGACTTTCCAGCCTGTTGAACAGAGGGGAACATAATACGATTTCCTAGCAGGTCTTGCTGGTTCACAAGATATTTTATACATTTCCTGTCTCCGGATGCTATACAGTAAGGAATAAATGAGTGGCCTGGAAGTGTTTTATTTTGTTGGGTTTTTTTCATTTAAACAGGGATAAATAAAATCTTGGTCAAGCTGAGAATTCATTTCAGATCATCTCAATGCAAATTTAATCTTAGTTTTTTGACCATTGTTCTCCCCAGCACATCAACCCCAGCAAGAGCATGAACTGTATTATGCCCAAGCCCTTAGGAACAACAGAGCAGATGTGGTGTCACAAGTGGATCAATATACCTGACTCCCTCTATCTTATTATGAAGTTAAACTCAGGGAACAGGATCTCCCCAAGTACTGGTTCATTTTCTGACTACCAGAATAGAAGGGGACAGAACCAGCAAGGGCAGTGGAAGCAGGAGATTTTATCTGCACATTACAGCAACAAAGCTTTTTGGTAAATCTCCTAAAATGATACCAGAGTGAGGTATATAGTGTAACTTCTGGAAGCAAGAGAATCAGGCAGATTTAGCCAACCACAGTAATGGAATTTTCCTGGACCAACCTTTGAGAAGACCTTTAACTCCTGGCTGTAAAACTCAGCTCCTCTTAGTCTAAATAGCAGCTCTCCCCACCCTCATTTCTGTGGGCTTGACCTTGTGTGCAGCCTGTGTGGTTATGCTGGTATTATCTGATTCATTCCTCTGTGCTTTCACTGCCTTGTCTGCTCACTCACCCCTTGCTTTTCCACTGCTGGGGTAGAGGTGCATTACATTTTGTTGTTATTGTGCTGTCAAAAGCCATCTTGAGCAAACCTGCCTGCCATATATAATCTCTACCTTGCAAATCCTTCCTAAATGGGGATTTGCACAGCAAGTAAGATCATGCAAGGAAGGCAGCATGGGCACATGCAAACAGAAGAGCACACCTGAACTACAGGTCATTACAGAAAGGGAGGCACCTGGTTTGGGGGTTTATATTATGCTTAAATCTCACATTAGGTGCTCAGGTCAATTCTTTATTCTGGGATCTGTATCTAGAGCATCCTTGGTCTATACTTGGTGCTCACTTTTCCATTCTTCTTGTTCTATTCAAATGGGCAAAGAACATTTTGCCACTTAATATCTGTCAGGTCTAACTCATTTCTCCACCCAACGGTTCTTATTTTACATCTCCTCTTCCCTACCTCTGACACAGCTATATCTATTTGTCATCTTTTATTTTCCTTTTTTCTATTGAAACTCATTAGCTGTCTGCTTACCCTAGCATTGCCCTTCCCTGTGTATTTTCTTCTTTGGAATGCCATTTCTAGACAGTTTTAGTGGCTGTGCCTGAAAGAAATCCATCTTTTCCACTCTACAGGCTCTGAGCTCCTCAGATCAGGCAACTTTGTTAGTCACCTTAATTCTTCAAAATCCTCCCCTTTGAATACTGCCAGCCCTGGCAAAGGATATACTTGTGTTTATTCTTCATGCAGCATAAATTAGACCCACTCACAGTCACGCAAGCTGGGGCCATTTCCTAAAGCTACTTTTTTCTCAACCACAGCATGATCAACTTTAGATACTGAAAATCAGAAAAGTCAGTGTCTCCAGTCTGGTCATTAGTCAATTAAATCCAAAACAGACAACAAGAAATAGTGCAGCTTCTCTAAGTCCTAACGTAGTCCCTGTGATTTAAATTAAGGAAAAAAAAAAAAAGAGAGAGAGAAGGGAAAAGTTCCTGCCTGCCCTCCTGAGAAGCAGCAGATGCTCTGAAGCATGAAAGCAAATTCTTCAGTCTAACCTGCGGATTTATAAATTTCAGTGAGTTTATTATATTATTCACTACTTGACCCTGTTACCCCCCATCAGCCTCAAATGACAGGTGCCTCTAAAACAGAGGAATTCCTCTAATCTCAAAACTAATTACACAATGGGGTCCTTGAATCTATTCCATCCTCATGGCTGTAGAAAAAAACCACAAGAGAATTTATTACAGCACATTTCTTGGCATTAAGGGATTCTTTGAAATCTTGTAGAGATTTTTCAGTTTGGCAGTGTAGGGGAACTTATTTCTTACAACAGACACTAAGTGAATCTGAAAATAACTGATTTCTGCAAAGGCCTGGTCATTGTTTTCCAGATTTGTCCTTGAGGATTTGAAGAAACATTTAAGGTGATGGACATTCACAAAATGATAATTAAAGACTCACTAGGAAAAATGTGTATAAAGTATAATTTTTAAATTATCTGCTTTCCTGAGGAGTCAAGGGAGGGCAGTTTTTGTGAAATGTTATAAATATGTGTGCCTCTTACATATAAAATTCAACCTTGAAAAAGACAGCCCATAATTGCCACTACTGCAAAAGATAATATGATCTACTTATCATGCATATAACCTGTTTGTTTGGCTTACAAAAAATGTACTATATTTAGAGGAGAGACTCTACTCAGGGGCTGAAAGTTGGCTTTCAATCTGTGAACCCCCACCAACAATAAAACTTCTCAGGGATACTAAACTCTTCTCTAATTTAATGCTGTATCACTCTGTGCACACAGACTTTGAATTCAACATTACCCCTTATGAGAAGAATGGCTATTTTTAATCCAAAGTAAGGAAAAGTCACCATCTGATCTTCTTATTTGATGAAAAGGGGAAAACAAAGATGTAAGACATTTTGTGAAACAGTAGATTTGCCCCTTAATATGAAGTTTCAGTCATTTCAGTGCATTCATCATAAGATACACAAGATAACATTGATCTTCTTGATTTTTATCTGTTTTTTCCAGTTGCAGACATATTTATCTTGCTGTCATATGTACAAATCCTTTTCCTTCCTGGTGGAACATAATGCTACAGAGAAATGCCCAGGTTCAAAACTTTTGACATTTCTGTGGGACTCTTACTGCTGCCTCGACATTTCTCTCCCAAAACCTCATTATTGCAGAGCCTACAGCTCAGCTTCTTCTCAGTAAATAACCCTTGGCTGGAAAGGACTGTCTTTCTCACTTGCATACAGGTCAGCCCAGCAGCCTGTGTAACCTCTCTGGACAACCTGCTCCAGGGCTCCACTGTCCTTAGGGTAGAAACCTCTTCTCCATGTGTTTGAACCTTTCAGGGACATTTTGTGACCACTGCCTCTCTTCTTGCTGCTGCACCCCCCCTAAAAGAGGATAGCTCTGCCTCCTTCAACAGACACTGGCAGGTTGCCATCAGGCTTCCCAAAAAAGTGGGGTTTTTCCCAGACTGAAAACCCCCTCACCCCTTAGTGTCTCACAGGGCAAGTTCTCTGGCCATGGTCCCTCACTGATGGCACTGGGGACACTTAGATTCAAAATGCTCCATGGCCATGCTCCTACAGAAAAAAAATCTGCCTGAAAGCTTCAAATCCCAAATTTGCTTAAAATGAAGACTTGTTTAAATGTAGGAAATATTTATTTTTTTGAAATAATTCCCTGTGCCTGCTGGAGATGGTTTTCCAGCGAATCCCGGCTGCCCTGGCTGGGAATTGTTTCAAGTCCGGTTGGGCAGTGGCTAGCAGACCGGCCACTACCTCCTTGGTAGTTCAGAAGCTGCACGAGAGCTGTTAGTGAGGCTCGACAAAGGTAAGAAGAAGGAGGCCTCGTGGCAAGATAGAGTTTATTGTCACATGCACCCCATGGTGCAGGCACTCACGTGTCCCAGGAGCGAGAGCGAGCAGGAGGAGGCTCACTGCTTATCAGGGACCAGGGGAAGGGGGTGGATACAAGAGGGAAAACCAGTCAGGGAAACGGGGAGGGCACATAGCCAGCAAATAGGAAACGAGGGGTGGGGGACTCCCAGCCTGCTCCAGTCTGGGACTGAGTCCCTCCGAAGTCTCTGGAATGAGGGGGGCAGGCTTCCCGGAGGGGGGCAGGCACTGGGAGGAGACTAACAGATGATTGACAACATATTGCAACAGAGGGGAACAAAGGGAATTTCCCAGGCAGGAGATTGTACTAAATGGGGAGAAGTACAGGGGGAACTTGGGAAAAACTATTACAGAAAAAATTATTATTAACAATAAGTAAAAACTAGAAAACGCGCCACTACATTTTTTTATTACTAAATCATATAATATTCAGGTTACATGGCAGCTATTTTTGTGGGCAGCTGTCAATAATGGTTAAGAAGAAAAGCTGACATATCCCACTGCAAAATATGTTTGAGTAGGAAAAATTAGGTTTTCGAGGCTTATATGTATTTCTGAAAAACAAAAAATGTTTGCTTTAAAATTAAAAACTGGAATTAACAAGAATTTCAAACAAATATTGTAACTCAAATTTGCAACTGCAAAAAGCAAGTCAATTTTCAGTTATCATTAGTATAGGAGTGTTTTTTCTCCCACTAATAGGCAAACAACTTCCTTGAGGAAAAAAAATTCTAAATCACTTTTATGAATAATATTCATGGTAAAAAGGTGGGGGTTATTTCTAGCTAGCTTGTACAGAAGACATGATCACTCCCACTGCATGTCATAAATTTGCACAGTGGAGCACTCTTGGCAGTCTTCTGATGGGACCATTTTTTAAACTATAATAAGTAGATCTCCTCAGCCTCTCCTCCAGTCTTGTCATAAATCTATCACACCAGCCCCTGGCTTTCCATTTCAGCCCACACACACCTGCCTCATCCCCTTATACTTTCTCTAACATACTTTATTTGTGCATAGCAGCTTCTCTCTCTCGTATCTCACAGCTTGGGTGTGCAGCACCATCCCAGCCTACCTCTCAATATTGCTGTTCAGCTGGGCTTCACATGCAGCAGGGTAAATGCCACTGAGGTTGTGCTGGCCAAAAGTTGTGAGAAGTAGCACAAATTGCAAAGAAAACCTCTTCTTCAGGTGAGGTCCCATGGCAAGGAAGTTATCTTGAAAGAAGAAGCAGAGGCTATTAAAGAAGCTGAGGTTCCTCAACCTTGCCCAAGACAGGAATGCAAGACCAAGATCATAACCTTGTACAGATCTGGCAAGGGTTTCAGCACTTTCCATATTTGAACTGGAGGCTGCAACCCTTTCACTGCCATGCTCCTTTTGGATCAAAACAGCCCACCCTCCAGTTCTTCCTCCAAATTCACTTCCCAATCTTATCTTCCTGTTTCTGAGTCTGGACACACTATACTAGAGGTACAATAAATCATGTAGCTCTCATACTGAGGTGCCCAAACTGAATTGACAACCTTCAGGATAGAATCATGGCCTTGTACCTACTTTAATCACCATACCTTCTTTGGGGCATGGCCAAACCTCCTGTCATAAGAAGTCACATTCAGAAATGTTTCATTTTCTGCAGGGCCCTCTTACACCTCCATCACAGTCCTGTGTAAACTCCTGCCTCCCCAACCTTGCCACATCCCAGTCTTCCTGGCTCCTGCAGCCACAGCCTTTGTGCAGTTCCATTCCAGAGCCCAGCTATGCCACAACTGCACCCCCAGCTCCCACAGATTTTCTGCAATAGATTCAAGACCTGTAGGGTTGCAGTACTGTTGCTTCACCTTCCCATGCCCCAGCTTAGCCAATCCTCTGCTGTGCCACATCTGCTGGGCCCCAGGAGCTGCAGCACTGCAGAATCTCCAAACCATGTCCCATGCATGGCCAAGCCCTGCAGGAGGATGTATGAGGGCAGTTTGGTGGCACTGTGATCTCTCTGTGCTCACAATCCACGTGCCAACTGCAGCTCTTTGGCACAACCAAGCAGCCACCATTTTTCAGCTGCACCCAGAAACCAAAGGAACTTTGCAGGAAACTCATCCTCTCCCTGGGGACCATGCAGTGGAGGTGAGGGCTTCAGGGTGAGAGTGAACAGCATGCAGCAGACTCTTGCCTCTTGCCACTGCCTTTCCCAGGCACATCACCCAACACATCCTCAAGACTCTTGGTCAAGGATCCCAGAGAAGGCACCTCAGCTGGTAATGAGCCCAGTGTACTGACACTGTGGAAGAAAATGAACAGGAATCGCAACTCCTGACAATCCTATGAGTTCTCTCTGAGCCCTTTGTGGGAGTCATTCCTCTAGGCTGCAACAGTAGCATCTCCTCTGCCCTGACTCAGGCTCCCACAGCACCGCAGATGAATCACATCCTCAAACAGCCTCTCTCTGTTCACTGGGAGTCCCAGACAGCTGGCTCTAACTCAGGCTAAAGCTCTGCAGATGTCCATGCTCAGACATTTGGCTTCCCTGCTCTGGGTCAGCTGCTGGTAAGAAGCAGATCCCTGTTCCTTCCCACCCCTTCAGCATTTCTAGAGCTGCCTGAAGGAGAACACTGAAGATTTTCTCCTGAAAGGAGGCATCCAGGACTCCTGGTGGGACATCCAGCTCTGTGCTAAGTGCTCCACAGCTGCTTTTCCCTTGCTTCTTCTGCTTCTGCAGCACAGTGGGACAAGCAGCAGTGACAGTGCTCTGAATGGGAGGCTTCCTTCAGAGGTGGAGTCAATACCTTGTTCAGAAAAGTCAAAAGGCTGTCTAAATTACCAAGTGCTTTTTTAGCACTCCGTAGCCTTGGAATTGGAAGAGGAGGTGAGGAAGATACTTTTGAGCCACTCTCCTAATTTTCCAGCTCCCTAAGTTGTTCATGAGACCTGGCTGAATCCTAAGTTTCAGATTTTCACCAGGAAAAATTAGGATATATTTAATACCAGCATTTTCCATTTGGTAAACACTTTACTTTTAAAATCAAGTTTGGGTCACCTGCTGCATCCTGCAGGAGGCCATAGCTCAGCACTTTGATTTCTGTGTGGTACCCTTGTCGACAGCCATGGGGCTGGTCTCCCCTGATCCCTGCACATGCCACCCCATTTGAATCCATGTCCTGTAGGAATGTGTTTCTCATATTGCAGTGCCTTGGCCTCTGAGTGTTTATTTGAACAGACAGCTACAGCTGGGGATTTTTGTCTCTGCAGAGACTTTGAACAGCTGCTTGCAGTTCCACCCAGCCCAGCTCCCACCCTCTGGTGGGAAGCACGTCAGGCTGGGAGGAACAAAATAGCAGCAATCCTCTGGGTGTCATGGATCTGCAGTGGGAGCAGGACACAGCAGAGCCGGGCGGAGCAAGGTCAGCAGAGAACCAGCTGATGAATTGTGCAGGCCAAATGTGGAGCTCCCTGAAGGTCATGATGAAAAATGAGGGCTTTTTATAACACAAATGGAAGATGACCCTGGCTGTGGAAGGGCTGACGACATGGGAAGCAGTTTTGTGCACCATGGCTGCTCCTCTTCTCTGTGTGTCTCAAGCCCAGGGGAGCGTCACTGAGGTGGATGTGCTCTTATTACCCAGAAATGTTCATGGCATTTGTAGATGGGCATTGAGCACAGATGATGGCATCAGAATAAGAAATTTTTACCACTTGGAACTAAAGAGTCCCAGGAGACTCTGCAAATACTAATTGTGCTCTTCCAAGGATGTGGCTTATTACTGGCTTAACCCCAGTGGCTGAGCTGCCAATAAACAGTCCAGCTCTTCCACTGTCCCATCCCCACAGTCTTCTTTTCCTTCCTCATCAGTTTTGCTGAGGGACACAGGAAGTTTTGTGGAATGGCTTTTCTGATCTGGCTGAGAAATAGGTTTATTTCAGGTTTTAGGGGGTTTTGTCTGGGCTGATTTTCAAGCCTGGTCACTGACCTGACCTACTGAGCAGGCACAAGGGCACTGAGCTGATCCAAGGAATGGAGTTTAAAACACATGAAAAGAGAACATGTGTGTGCAAACAAGGTCAAGGAGTAGACAAGATCTCATGGTTACTACCTGGCACAGCTGCATTTTCCATGCAGTGCCTCACAGTGTGCCAGTTTGCTGATGGTGTTGCTGCAGCAGAGGTTCATGACTCTGCAGGAGAAAACCATCTCGGAGAACCATCTTGCAGGCAAGCCTGAGCCTGGACTTTGTTCTTTCTCTGGAGAAATGTAAAATCTGAATTGCTCTGAAGAGGGTAAGAAGATCACCTGGGTTTCTTGCCAACATGATCCCAGACACACTAAGATTTTTCCCCTCTGTCCAAAAACCAGTAGAAGAAATCCAAAATGTCTCTGTGGTTAAGCAGAAGGCTGCACTAACACATCTTCAGAGTGAGCTGTTGTTCAGATGCTCTCCTTATCATGGAAAAAAATCAGCTATGGTTTTCTCTCCTCTCCCACCTGCCCAACAGGTCTTCAAGGAGACACACACCCAGGATCAAAATTTTGTGTTGCAAAGAGCATGGTGATTTGAATAATCCTGAAATTTCATGTCTTCACAAAAGTAATATTCTCTCAAAACTACTGCTTTGCTAGGATGTAATTTTTAAAATTTAAACTGTAATATCCAACACTGCAGTGAAAAACAAATCAAAAATCCCACTTAAAAAAAAGGAGATGTTTTATTTTGAAATTATGTTGAAGCCAGACACATCTACATAATGTGAATCTTCTCTTTTGAAGTAAAATGCCAGGCAAAATCAACATGGCTTTACAGTGTATTTTCATAGCAAGTGACTCTTTACAAACACAAAATAATTTCTCTGCAAGTTACACACCAAAACTCAAGAATGTGGGAAATCCAGATCAGGAGCAAGCTGAGAGTGTGCCTGCTTGGTTCTTTGTTAATTAAGATGGATTAAGTCTTTGCTGTGGACTGGAGATTTCTCAAAGGTGGGGCAGCAAGGTGTTGTCTCTGGTGAGATTAGGAAATCTCTATTTTTGTTTCCTCTGCTAATACCCCAGACAATATAAATGTGCAGAATGTGATCTAGTAAAAGCTTTCAGTCTCAGCTGAGGCTTTGCATTCCAGCTGTCAGATTTTCACTTGTTTACCTTGGAGCCTGGCTTCAAGGGATGCGATAGAAGAGATAATTGGAATGGAGTGGCTGCCAGCAAGAGAAAAAAAATGTTTCAATAAAAAGTATCTTATTCTGCTATGGATACTTATATGAACAAATGGCACCCTTGGGTACAAACTAGAAATAATCCTAAGCATTTCTCTCCCTCCCTCTCTCCCCATACCTCCCCTGCAGCAGGTTTCATACCACACACCACATCGCTGCACACAGATTTCTATCGGTGTTTCACTGCAGTGGGCCCCAGGAGCTCTCAGAGCCAGGATTGCTGTGCTGCTCCAAAGGCACTGTGGAACAGGGAGTTCAGGAGCTGAAACTGAGCAGGGTCTGGGGATGTCCCTCTCACAGGCACCTGCCTCCCCTCCTTGTTTTCCCTGGTCATTGCTGTTGCATCCTTGCTCTGGGGAAAGGCTGAGCCCTAGGGCTGCCCCATGTTGCTGATGTACCTGATGCCAGCCCCCAGCCCTCGCCAACCCCCTGGTCTGGAGGGTTTGCTTCTGTGATTTGTCCAGTGCAGGGATAAGAATAAACCCTGAAAGTCTAACAGGACTTCACACTTTGAACTCTCCTTCCCTTCCTGTAGTAACCCAAATCTGGCTTTCACAAGAGACAAAAGATTTTCAGGTTGTTCAGGCCCAACCTTTGAAAACATGTTCAAAATCAAGCAACCTTCTTATTTATTAATAGCACCTCTCTAAACAAAGCTTTTGGGAGGAAGTACTGTTTTTATATGCTGACCCTGTTGTCAGAAAGTCAGAAACCCAAAGTCTGACTGCAACAGCAGAAACTCACAGGAAAAATATCTCAAAGCTCTGTATGGCTCATACTGAATTTTGGTGCTCAGCCCTGCCTCCCTGTGTCCCCTTGGCAACTAAGTCTCTAAATTGGACAAACTACTTCAACTGGCCATTCAAATCAACTAACTAGCTCTCTGGCAAATCATTAAATTAGCATGGCAGATGAGAAATCCCTGTCACTGCACATTTTCATTATTGCCTTCTAAGGGAACTTGAACTCCAGTGAAGATGTGGCCAGTTAAATCAGCACCTGAAAGCCTGTGTGGGCATCTTGTATATCACAGCCATGATGGGAACTGGGACACTGAGAGTGGTGAACAGCACCCCCAGCCAAGCCGGTTTTGTCATCTCTAGCTGGGAGCTGCTGCCTCTGTGCCAGACGAGCTGCTGGAGTGTGGCTCCATGCCCAGTCCTGGACTACAGGATGAGGGATGTCCCTGGAGCTAAAGCTGTGCACATGGTAGGACCAGTTCCTGACTTGGGGAGTGACACTGCACAACCTTTCCACACCCCAGCAGCATCTTGGAGCTGGTAATGGCTCTCCTGCACTGCAGGGGGTGATGGGTCAGTCAGCTGTGGCCAAAAAGGTGATCAGTTTTCAGTCTGCTCAGCTCCCTCCCCTCAGTCCCTGCAGGAGCACCTAGGCTGGCACAGGCAGCCCTGGTTTAGGAAGGCTTAAGGTGCTGAGGCCTTTGCCATCATGATTGCTCTGGTGTAATTTGAGAGTCTGATCTGTTCACCCTGGTAAAGTCCTGCATGGGCCAGGAAGTCTGTCCTTGATGACTTCATGGGAAGCCAGAACCCACCACTTCTGCCTGAATCTTCATCTTCATTTTTCTGCTTTCTTGTTCTAAAGCACTTAATTTAACTTTGCAAAGGCAATGTTAAACCCTTTTGGTTTCTCATTTGAACATGACTCTGCATGTCAGTGTCTTCGCTGATAAATTCGTGTATGAATTTCCAGTTCTTTTACACCTGTCCTTCTTACCTTGTCCTAACAGGAAGAGTGATTAATGACACCAATATGATCATGCCCTTCTTAAGTGATAAATGACTTTTACATCAAGTATACAAAGATCTGGGGAATGCACAGGCCAGTGTCCTACTGCACATTGCAAAACAAAGACAAAAATGAACTAAGGCTCCTCTTTTCACTAACTACCCAAGTCAACAAAATTTCCTTATTTAGACTGTTTGGTTTGATATTTGTTTCTTAGCAGGAGGAAGTTAAAAAAATGAAGCCCCTGAACACCAATGGTGAGTATAAATTTTGTTTTTCTTAATGTTGCTGTTATTTTCCAGCCACATTTTTTTACTGCTGAACACTTCCTGTGCAGGATTTCCACCAGACTTCTTACGTGCCCCAATGTGCAGCTATGTTCATCCTTCACAGAAGACAGATACTCTCACACAATCTGGTTTTTTAAATGCATATGGTGCTGTAGCAAAAGCGCATCTGGATGATCTTGAGGGAGCTATTCATCAAAGGCCTAAATATTTCAGAAATATTGTAAATTCCTTTTTATTTCAGATTTTAATATTCAGCGGGCAGGGTCTGCTGCCAGTGGCATGTGTATAAATGCTGAATTGACCACTCAGTGCTGCTTTGATTTCAGTGATTTGCTGGAACATGGTGTTTGTGTACACAGTAGAAAAGAGTGTCAAAGCACTTTGATTTATACCAGATTTCTACTGCTCTCATTAATGCCATGTTGTGGCTTACCCTCTGGAATGACTGGGACCTGATGGTGCTATGGGCTCCTTTGGAAGGATCTTAATGTCTCACCATGGGTTCTCCCAGGCCTGGGAAGGGGCAGTTTGCTTTCTTAGATCCCAGCCCAAACTGTAAGAACTATCACAGAGTCTCCTCTTTGCTCTTTTTGGGCCATGATTTGGGATATGAGGCTTGGAAGAATGCAGCGTTTCTCAAAATTCTTTCAAAGTCAAGCCCAGTGTGAGGCACTCTCAGGAAGCATTTCAAATAAGTAAAGCACGAGATTTAAGTGTGTCAAAGTAGCCCTTCTCCAGGAACTACAACAAAAAAATAACTCCCACTGCTGGGCGCTCCCAAGTAGACCCAGCAGGAAAGGCACAAAAATGCAGAGTCCCTGGTGACACCTGAAGGGATTTGCCAGGGTGCTGCCTGCACCAGGCTGGTTCCTGAGGTACAAAGAGCCTGTCAGCTCATTGCTACACAGAAACCCGAAATGGGAAACCCCAAACAAGCACAAAGCAGCAAAGCAGTGAAGAAGAAAACTCATTTCCACTTTATCCAAACAGAGCCAGTTGTTGGTGAGCCCAAAGGGACAACAGAAATGCCACCGAGGTTGGGATCTCAATTTGTCAGCTCAGATTATCTGTGCATAAATCCCGTGAAGCAGAGAGCATTCCTGCATGCTGTTGAGGGACTGCTTAGCCTTCTCAGCCACCAAAGTGCCTGCCAGGGTTTCTGAACACACTTCCATTCAGCAAAATGACTCTGCTCATCCCTAGGCTGAGCCCCAAGCCTGGCATGGTGCTGTGCCAGTCAGGCGCCCTGACCCTTCATGGAGGTGAGAACAAAAGCCACTCGCTCTTAGGGGAGAAGGATGGAACCACAAGTTCAGAAAGATGTAGGCAGGGTCAAGCCTTTTAAAGTGATCAGATTAGACAGAAGCAATATTAGTAAAAGGCCAGATTCTGGTGGATTTCAAGCCACTGTGTAAAGACTTGTCGGTTTGAATGGGTGCAATGGAGAACCCTGCAACAGCAGGGTTTGAGGGGACACTCCAGGCTTAGATTCTGACTCTTAAGGCTTTCAGGTCTTCTTTAGGCAAGGATGGGAGGCTGGATTACGTTCTCTCCATGGGTCCTTTCCAATCTGAATTATTCCCTGGGTACGTGAGCATGTTCGAAATGTGCAGAAGAACTTCCTAAAGTTTCTAAAGATTCTTGAGAAACTGATGGGTTAAGAAACACATATTTACTGTGTCTTCTGGTGAGTGTCCTTGGCTGAGACTGAAAATATCTCAGTTCAGTTGCTGGCACTGCCTCAGACATTCTGGCTGATCCTGAAAATAAAAACAGTCACAGTAACTGTCCCAAAAACACAGCATCCTTTCTTTGCCAGGAGCCAAAACAGGTGCTGGGTAAACTGCTGAACCACTAATCCCTATGCTGCACTTTTAGTGCCCAAATGTTCACGGATGAGAGCAACCCTCTCTTCCTTCTGCTCTTTGCCTGTCTCTGGAGCAGAGCCCTGTTTTGTCTCTGTGTTTTTAAGTGATCCAGCACAAGAAGACCCAAGTCTCACCAAGCCCTTGTTGCAGTCAGCTGCAAACTCCTCTCTCCTCTGATTGCCCACAGGCACAGCACCATGAAAACATTGCCTTCTGTCACTTAATCTGTCACTGAAGAGCAAACCCTGGAGGATAAATTCAAAGACTACTTGCTCTTTTTTATTATTATTTTTTATGCAATTCAGAAACACATTACCACTTCTCTTTGGTGTTGAAGATGGTTTTACAAAGAGAGCTAGCACACAAGCCAGACAGCAGTTTCCTCTTTGCAGGTGCATAATGTCAATCACACCGTCCTGCCTCAGCTTTGTCCTCCTGCCTGGCCTAACGATAGTGTAGAATGTGCTGAGGATGGGAAAAGGATGGGACATCAGATCCTCTGGCACAACTCAACTGCCCTCACTCAACTCAGAGGCCTGTGCCAGGCAAAGTGCAAAACTCTTCTTCCACCAGAGCCTGCAGAGACAGGGGTTAGTTTGTTGTGATTTAGAAAATCCAAAAGTTTGTGCCAAACCTTTAACCCAACACTTGTGTTGTCACTGATACCATTGCAGGAGGGAGCCAGAGGCATCAAGCAGTAAATTCAAGAGAATTAAAACCATCTGCTGCCCAGGACTGCCAGCCCACATTTCCCTGCAGAGTCTTTTGAGGCAAGCAGTTTCAATATCCAAGTTAAATTTCCTTGAAAGCCACCTAAACCCAGCCAGCAATGCTGTCCCTCTTGCACAGAGCAGGAGATAAAAGCCGACAATTTTACTGGAAATTCTAGATCTTTCTAGGACACTTCTAGAAAGTCTTGAGTTGGAAGGGACTTTAAAGATCATGTAGCTCCAAACCCCGTGCTAGGAACAGGGACATCACCCACTAGATCAGGTTGCTCAGGGCCCCATCCAGCCTGGCCCTCTAAGATCTTTGCAGACCAGTCAGACATGTTCGTGATCAGTGAATGCAGACATTGGTATATACACACATCTTTGGGCTGGCTTGGAGTTCTCACATTGGTTGAACATCTGTCCTAAGGAGTCTCCCATGTAAACAGGCATCCATGTGAGTCTAATTTTCACAGCCCTGTGAGTAATGCCTGGATTCAGCATCTGGGATTCTAAAAGTGGACAAAATACAACCAGAGACAGTGATAACACAGTTCCCTACAGAGGGATCAGAAAGAGGTCTGATTTATTATTTATAATCTAGAGGCAAACATCATCAAGAGGGCAATAAGATCATTTTGCATAAAGCTGAAAGAAATGTCCTGTCAGTCTCTTTAAATTCCTGTGAGCTGAAAATACTCCCATCTCAGCAGCAGTTTTCTCCAGAAGCCAGCTAGTGCTCTCAGTGCCTTTTGCCAATAGCAGCTATAATTACATTAAAAGGATGATTTGCAGCAGCAGAAGAACATGTGCAGAGCAATATTACACAACATTGTAAGGAGTTTGCACACTTCTGTTGTTCCAGCAAACCACTAACAATGACACTCACATAAGCCTATTTTCTCTCTGTGTTTTGGAGATAAGACAATTTTGAATTCTTTTGTGGGATTATCTGATAGATGCAGAACTTTGACTTATTGCAGCTATTCAAGGGTAGCTCGATGACCCCAAAACAATTATCTGCTATGAATGGCCATTGTGATTGCATAAAAACAATGGCTCGAGATACCACAACATCCTTTCCTGAGGTTCAGGGAGGGATGCTCAAATACAAGAACTTAAAAAAGAAAAAAGATTTCTGTGAAGTGGAAGTGAGGGAAGTGTATGCTGCCACTTCTCTTGGTGTTCATGTAAGTACCTTTACCTCCAAATGCTGTCCTTTCTCCCCAAGCCTGACCTGTAATTAGAATTCTACCTTTAAATCTGAGTGCAATTTGTAGGCTTAATAGGGCATCCAGCAGCAATAATGGCAGTAATTACAAATGTGTTTGGTGTTCAGAACTAAAAAAAAATACACTAAAGATGAAAAATGCGATCACCCAAGAATTCTTTTGAAACAACACAGGCAGAAATGGGCAAGTTTGCACGACTATAAATATCAGCAGCACAGAACTTACATTATTTAGGGCACATGTGTGATGAGCGCTCCTCTGAAAGACTCTGGGCAGCGATAAATTTGAGAGCACAAGCGACCTGGGAAATATCAAAATATTATAATCTGCTTTGGAAACACACTGCTTTTCTTTATGGCTTGCAAAAATATACTCGAGATTCCAGCTGCACTCCGCTGCAGGAGCGCCTGTTTATGGCAAACGGAGAGTGCAGGGGGAAGTATTGCTAAAGAAGCTGGCAATGGATCAGCATGAGCAACTTGGTAGCAAGTTACTTTAATGGCATTGTATATCCTGTCCTGAGAGTCATGGTGAAACCTCTCAGGGAACAGTTTGTAATAACCACCTTCCAGTCATCCCACATCAAGATCCAAAACACATGCAGTATGGACACAAGACAAACTGGTAGGGATCTTGGTTGTCACAAGTTGTTCCTTGGGTCCTTAGGAGAAATTCTGCTTGAATTTGGCAATGTCTTGAACACAAACTGTTCCAAATAAGCCATCAGGAGACCTGAAGTACTTCATTTTTTTATCTGCCCTTTAAAGAGTAGGAGGACAAGCTGAATATCTCTAAACAACAAAGTACTGTAGCTCATCTCCTTATTTTATTATTTTTCATTTATCCATTAACCATTTCTCCAAGCAGCTGCAGCTCCTCTCGGACACTAATAAACTTGTACCATAATAAAACTGGGAGATTTCCCATTTTTTCAACCTGCAAAATGAAGTTTGAGAAGGTAGAAGTTCTCTTATATTTTTATTTAACCCCAAGCTGCTCCTTTCTCCAGTTATCATACCATATAAGTCCAAGATGTGCATCCAAGAGGTGTCTGACTCCAGGCACTTGATCTCAGCACATGCAGTACCACAAGGAACAAGTCATGTTGTGGGACTTCTGCAGTTCTTTTCTTCTGGAACTTCTCACTTATTGTTCCTCCTTCAGTCTCTCAGGAGGAAGTAGTGGTGCACTGTTTCTGCTGTCAGCTGTGTCATCACCCCCAAGCTCTTGTGTATCTGCTGGCTGGAGAAACAGGGTCCCAAGCTGAGAACATGACAGATGGTGGTGGTGGTTGATGAGGTAAAACCACAACCTTGCTCTGCAGAACCAGGCAGAAATCTAACATGTCTCTGCACCTTGGACAAGTCAAAATGAAATGTTTTCAACTTCAAACTTCTCACTGGTACTTCTCCAATGCTGTTATCAGTTTAGCCATTGAGGTCAGAGGTAAGAGATGTGTTTCTTGTAACACGCAACTGTTTCACAGAGTTGAGAGTGGGAACACAAAGTGCCACTGAAACAGCAGTCATCTCATGACCCTGCTCTGAGCACTGATGCTGGAAGAGCTCTATCCAAGTTCACAGGGCAGCTGCTGCAGAGCCAAGGCTCCAGGTATGGGTTAGATGGAAAAGACATGGGACCCACCCAGATTATCCTCTGCAGTCCCCTAAAGGCTGCTTGGAAGTTTGGATTAGATGACTCCACAGGCAGCAAGCCTGGAGAAAAGTCCCCTGCTTGAACACACAAGGTGGGCTAGCTATTCCCAGCCCACAGCAGGGTCTCAGGCCATCCCTTGTGTCCCTGAGAAGTTTGGATGCCAATGGGCTGGGCAGCCCCTATGTGCAGAAGTGGCCCTAGAGCCTGATGGCATCCCAGCTCTCCTTAAGAGTGGCATTAGGCTCAATTTAGTTGTCTAACCAGCAGTGCCCTGTGCTATTAAGACACCCTTTGGCTTTTGCTTCCTTACTGCTGCAAACTCTGTGTCCATCTTGTAACCGTGGCAGACATTTGGCTCTTTGAGGGCATCCCATGTGGCATAGAGTGTCTATATTTCTGCTCAGAAACCAGGCCAACAATACTCAAACCTCACTTCTTAAAAAATATTGGCATCCACAACACAAGCTCAAACTCAAGATACAGTGCCTGTCAGTTTGTGTTTCTGTATGCAGGATCCAGTGCATGAGGATGAAGATATAAATACGTGCCCAAGCTTATGCAAACTTTCCACCAGGAGAGCAGCAGCTCTCGCCAGTAGTTTCTGAATCTCATTTTCTAAATATACCATGCCCAATTCAAGGGAGGAACATGGTTTGGCACCTCCCAAGGGGAAACACAGATGTTTGGCTCCCAGTCCCAGGAATTTCTTGAACTTCTGTGGACAAAAGGGGAAAGGTCAGAGGTTGAGCAGCACTATTTATTTGGACTCATTTTCTACCAATTGTTCAAAATCATGCACAGATAGGGCATTTCAAGACCCATACAGTCTGCCTGCACAGCATGGCAAATTCCAGCCGTTCCTCCAGGCTGATGGGGGCTATTCAAGCCCCACTGAGGTAAAGTGGCCACCAGCCCTCAGTCTGCTGAGGAAGGACCTGTTCCAGACAGTTCCAGACCACTCTGTCCCCAGACAAACCATCCCATCCCCAAGGCACCAGTCCTATGCTCCATGAGGAAGAAATCCCGGGCCTCAGGAGGTGTCCCACCTGCCAGGAAGCTGGGTGCCCCACAGAGACAGCCCCAGGGAGGATTTCCAAAAGGTTTCTTCCTTTTCAAGCAGGACCACAAGAGAGAGAAGGAGAGAGAAGGTACTTGCTGGACTTCAAATATTACTTTTTGTCATGCATTTAGTCTTCAATTTACTTAAATTAAAGAGGGTGGTGAGGGCACTGGAAAAAGTTGCCCAGAGGAACTGTGAATACCCCATCTCTGAAAGTGTTCAAAGCAAGGCTGGATGTGGCCCTGAGCAACCTGATCTGGTGGAAGATATCCATGCCCATGGCAGGGGGATTGGAACTAGGTCATCTTAAAAGTCCCTTCCAACCCAAACCATCCTGTGATTGTGTAAATTTCAGAATAAAAAGTCTGCAGCACATCCACAAAGTAAAAGGTAGTTTTTAGAACTAGGTCCTCAGGTTTCAGGCAAAAATCCCTGCAGCCCTAACAAATGAGCTAGTACCAGCACTGTCCCTTCTTGTGTCACTCTCCTAAGAGCAGGTGGCTGCTCCCATGAGGATGGAATTTCTCCCATAGTTATTTTCCCCAGCCCAAGCAGTCAGACACATGGCTATCAGAGAGCATCCCAGGCCTGGGTACTCACTGGGATGGCCACTCAAAAGCTGATGTTCTCTGAGTTGTCCCAAGCCACATGGAGGAGCAGCCTTCAGCTGCACTGAGTGCTTTCTGTGCCACCAGAGGATCTACACTCACTGTGGGTGGTGAGCATGGGGCAGTTTCATCTCAAAAAAAAAAAAAAAAAAGCCTGGAATGTTCTCCAGCTGCTTTTTCTGTAAGTATGTTCTGTACTAAAAACTAAACACTGCAGTAACAACTGCAATGATTCCCTAAACAGCAGGTCAGTGTGGCATGATTGCTGTCCCTGACATTACTGCTGCTCAAATAATGGGAAAATACATCACAAATGCTGGCTCATCTCTCCATCCTGCTCCCATGTCACCTGCAAGGGCCACACTTGACCAGTACTTGTCATATGAAAATGTGCCCAGTTGGGAGGAAATTCCTCCCAGAGAGGTGGTACTCATTCTGCACTACTTTCAGGTATTTCTGTGGTGAAAAGAGAGAGAGATCTGAGACATCTGCATCCTCCAGTCTATCCTGCTCACCCACAGGCTTTTGAGACCAGAGGGGTTCATGCATCAGCTGCAGCCTTTTCTTATGCTGGCTCTGAATCACCATCTGGCACTGGGTGGTTTCCAGCACCTGGGAAACATGAATATGGATCAATGCAGTCTTTCTTCCTCTCCTTCCCCCTGTCCCTGCCTTGGGGATGCTCTATGCTTACTTTTGCAGCTTCAAGGGCTGCAAATACCAATAAAGATCTAAGCAAATGAAAGCTTCAGCCTGCATTCCAATTGAATGCAAACAAGATGTTTTTAGAAACAGCCCTATTTCATTCACTTATATGTTCTCTGCTGATTTAACCTCTCACAGAAGTTTTTTGGGTTGAGATAAAGTGGTAACATTCCATTCTGGTATCTCCTCCCTTTTTCTCTCCAGCCCCCAAAATGGTTTCAAATGCACTCTCATCCACCTTCCTATACAACAGGTAGAAAATCTGTTTAGAAGTAGCAGCAATAGCACAACCTCCTCTGTGGTCATTCCCACCATGCCTGCTCCAGGTCAGCACCACCAGGGCAAGCCAATCTACCTAACCTGGGCTCCTACAAGAGTTGAAGTGATCTCAGGGCATGCTGCAATCCAAACAGCTCTCCATGTGAGAGTTAAAGCAGTGCTTTGTCTTAACCACTGAATTAACGTTTTGAAATTTAGATGTACCGAGGTCTCTATTTTTTCTGGTATTTCTACATTACCTAGCACAGCAGCACTCTGGTTCATCCATGATGTTCCCAGGCATTGTCCCGAAACAAGCAAGAAGTTGCAAATCAGCCGTCTGAATCACCCACTAAAACAAAGAGGAGTGTGGTTTTGTTTCCATTGGAGCAGAAGCACTCCCCGTATCATTTCCAGATCAAGAAGCAGACTCCAGGAGGTCCAAATTCTTTGGCCTGGCTAACAGACCTCGACTGGCTGAGTGTAGGGGAACAATACAGCTGGGTTAACATTCACCATTCATGTAAAGAAATTTAGTCACACGGTGCTGTTCATGACCCCCTCCCATGCTAGCAGCAGTCCTGTGAGGATGTAGCTGGCACAATATCAGTCAGCAGGACCCTACACCAGGCAGTGCTGGTGAAACTCCCTGCAGACAGCAGGGAAAGGCTGTGAACAGTCCTTTGCAGTCACGTTGCTCATGAGACCAATGTCTGGAAATAAATAACCAAGCATTTGCACCTCCAGTTTGTCTTCTTTTAAATTGTACATCCCTCCTTACCACTGTACAAATTAATTTGGACCCTGACGTAGTAAAGCATTCAAACTCCACTCCAACCACTGGTCCTGGTGGAGCAGAGAGATGGAGTGATGGCAGGACAGACACCAAGTTCATCCCTGCATATTTGCCTGTTGATAGTAACCACTTTTGCAGGGGGATGGTGTCTCCTGCTCGATTTATCCCTAGGGGGAGAGCTGTGCAATCTCTGCTCTCCAATGTCCTCAGTGCATATTCCTTGTCCCTGCTACCTGTCTTGGCAATGCTGGCAGACTTGTGGACTAAGCTGGATCTGCCCCAAAGTGCTAGTGTGGTCTTGCCATGGTTTAACCCTAGCTGGCAACTCAGCCCCACGCAGCCACTCGCTCACTCCCCCTGCCCAGTGTGATGGGGGGAGAATTGGGAGGGTAAAATTGAGATAAAGACAGTTTGATAAGGAAAGCAAAAGCTTTACACACAAGCAGAGCAAAACAAGGAATCAGTTTACCCTTTGCCATGGGCAGGCCAGTGTTCAGCCATCACCAGGAGAGCAGAGCTCCATCACACGTAACTGTGACTTGTGAAGGTGAACACCATCATTCCAAATGTCCCACCCTTCCTCCTACTCACCCTGCTTTACATCCTGAGCATGATGCACATGCTATGGAATATCACTGGGTCAGACATCCTGGCTATGTCCTCACCCAATTCATTGTGCACCCCTTGCTGGCAGGGGGAGATGAGGAGCAGAAAAGTCCTTGATGCTATGTAAAACCTACTCAACAATAATGAAAACATCCCTGAGTTATCAGCACTGTTTCCAGTACAAATCCAAAACACAGCCCCATACCAGTTACTGTGAAGAAAATTAACTCTATCCCAGCCCAAGCCAGCACAGGGCTGTTTGCCACTGCTCTTTCATGCCCACCACGCTGTGCAAAGGCAGTGGATGGGGTAGGCTGCAGCCCAAATCTGGGAAAGCTGTGTCCTTTGTGAGTCTGGTTAGATGGAGTGTCACAAATCCAACAAGTCCACAAATGCCACCAGCAAAAGAGCAAGGACAGGATTTTCTGGCCTGCTCCCGAGTGAAAAGTGAAAGCAGGGGCATGAAGCAAACAAACAAAAGATCTCAGTAGAAATCAAGGATGCTCCATCCCTTGAAACAGTTTTCCACCTCTGAATAGATGAAGTCCAAGTGCAAATATGGTCCTGCTCAGGGACAGATGATAAGGATTGATGCCATAAGCAAAGCAACAAGAGCTTAAATCTCTTGATACAAGTGTGGGAAGCCACTCAGAGGAGCTAGAAATCAAGTAAAATGATGGGGGTTATGAACTCAGGAGCTTAGCTCTGGTCTGCTGGGATTGCTGTCATAACTCCAATCTTAGCACATCATTTGTTTAAGGAGACAGGAAGGGGGAAGGGGTGCAGGGGTGCTGTTATGTATCAAGTGTACATACCACTGCCAGCAACCTGTCACTGGACGATGAAAAGCGTGGTGATGGAGCCACAGAGTCAGTGCATGTGGGATGTGGAATGAAAGGGAAAGCAGTGAGGGCTCTCCTCTGGACCACCAGGACTGGAGAGCAGGAGGGCAAAATGTCTGGACCAATCCTCAAACTGCCAGAAAAGATGCACGGGAGAAGCTGTGATCCCCAGCTGGGGCTGAGGGTGGCTGCTGGCAGTCAGACGTCTCTGTGTTTATATTCCAGCTGCCTCCTGTGGAAAGTGCACAGAGTCTGGCACTTGAGAGAAAATGTAAAACAGCAGGGACTTTGATTCACAACTAGGATTTATCTAGGTACTGCCTGTAGTCTTTGTGGTAAAGCTCAGATTTTACAGTTCACTGCCCCAGGTTGTGATTCATTGTGAGAGAGGCCATTAAAAAGAGATTTACAGAAGATACAAGAGAACTGCCCAAATTATCCACTAAGACTAAGCAGAGTCACTTCTCTCCAGTCAGAATTAAACACCTTATCCTAGTCAGTCCCTTTTTCTTGCAGAAGAAAGATGCACAGATGAGTATTGTGCAGCCAGAGTGTTTCTATACCAGTAATGTGAGCAGGGAACGGTCTGGGCCTTGGCCCTGGTGCTTCACACAGCCCTGGATCATCCTGCAGGTCTCTTAATACAGACTCCAGAATAGTTTAATCCAGAGAAGAGTCTCCCCAAAGACCTCATTTGGAAAGGAAGAGACCTCATCCTCATAAGAAGTGAGCTGGGCCATGATGTACACATCACAATAAGCAAACAGGGAGCTTGCTGGTTTATTTACTCATTAGTACAGGTACAACATCAGACACTGGAGATCTGGTGTGTGTTCCTCTAGATCCACATCTTCCATCACTATAGAGGGTGCAAACTATATGATGTGGAGAGATAGGACTCACTTTGTCTCTGCTGCTGAAGGAGTTCTAGTCTTAGAAAAACAGCACACATTTACTGAAGCAGATACTGGATACCTCATCCACCAACCCTTAAACTCATAGCACCTTGTACATTATAGCTATTGTTGGCCCAAAGAAGAATGAATTGTTTCTATATGTAAAATGAAAGATCCACAGACCCCTTGCATTTAGAAAGCCCTACTCCAGCATCAGACAGTGATAGCTAGGATGTTTTTGAGGGCTGCCTGAGAGACCAGCCTTTACCTTCTTCATCCCCAGACAATGTCCCTATCCCTAATCCTGTAGGCACATATTGACATTTGGAACATCCTTACCCTGGCAGTATTGGCCTCACACTTCACCCATGGCCAGGAGACCTCATTCTCCTTAGACCAGACTCAGTGTCACCCAGGCTGAGGCAGACAGCTATCTTTATGCCATGCACACCCCAAAGGAGTCCAAAAGAGCTGTAGCAGCATTAGTGTCCCATTACATCATTGCACAGGGACACAGGATCATTTTCATACTACTGGCTAAAATAGTAATATGAACCCCTTGCTTCATGTACAGAGGAATTTAGTCCAGACAGAATGAAGCTGCTAGACTGAACTGCATGTCATCTCTGACTGAACCACGACTGAAGGGCTCAAGTATGTGTCCCTGAGGCAGACCTGTGACTCTGTTGGTTGTGAGGCTGTTGGGGTTTTTTGTTTGGTTTATTTACAGTAATATAATTTTCAGCCCAGATAAAGATGCACAGATTGTGTGGATCGCATGAAAATGGGGAGGCTTTAGGAGTCACAAAGGGTAGACAATGCTTAGAAAATCCTAACTGCTGTAAACACATCAGAAAAGGGAGAGGGAGGGAGAGGCTGTGCCTGTGGGAGGAGGGCATAGCTGAAAATACTCCCAAGACCCATGTCTTGACCTTTACATGAGCTGAATCTTTGATCTCAACAGAGAACTCTCAGAAGCCCTGCAAGTACAGCCAAACATCAGCCCACAGACATGCACAAAGCTGTGCCTTCTCCCTCCCTTATTCCCACAGGGGAATAGCCCTGCAAGGTACCTCTTCACAGCTCCTCATTTAAGGGTCAATTCTTAAAGTTTATTTGTTGACTTGACTGCTTTCTAATGTGGCACATGCAGAATTATTATTATTATTATTATTATTATTATTATTATTATTATGGTTTACTATTAGCAATTTCCATTAATAACACAATAAATTGTCATACAATTATGTTCTTATCAACGTGGATTTAGCAGGACAGAAAGTGCTGACCTCTCAACAACCAGGGAGGTATGCCAGCCACCCCCCCTAGGTGACAAGGACACACAGATCTCTTTCCCTCCTATTCAGACAGAGCTCACTCTGCCCCCAGGCTGTGCTGTTAGACTGGACAAGAACCTCAGTTTTTATATCCCTCAGTTTTCTGAAATAGGATTTAGTTTCAAATCTATCCCCAAATAAGTCTTGTTTTTCAGACAAGGGAACTGGGACATGTAGAAGTTAAGACCTGATTAGGCTAGTGGAATCAGTTTGAGGAGTCTAAATACTCCATCATCCTCTCTTGGCAAATGTTTGCATCCCAGATTCTTGGCTTACTTTTTAGTTTGTTTTCTCAAGAATTGCATTTTACTTGGGATTAATATGTGTTGGCATTGTACTTACACCAATCCTACCTAACCTGCAAACTTTCTCTTCCACATCTTTAACAGTAACTCATTTGCCTTCACAGAATCACAGAATCACAGAATCACAGAATCTGCTGGGTTGGAAGGGACCCACAAGGATCATCGAGTCCAACTCCTGGCCCAGCACAGGACAGCTTCCAGAGTCACACCCTGTGCCCAAGAGTATTTCACTCCTGTCAATCCTACCAGATAAGTAACTGCAGTGTCTCGTACATATCCAAGGGAAGGGTAAGACTGCTAGGAAATAACAAATATCACAGTCTGCAAAGGGGAAAATGTAAGCTTTGTGTAATTTCTGTCTCATTACAAGTGCTGTGTCCTGGCTCTGAGAAACATGAACTAAAGTTGAGTTGATTTTATTGTGCGTGAGTAATGGACAATCCAGATGACTTACCAGGAAGCACGGCCCTGGGGCTGTGCAGCACACAGCTTCCAGGAAAAAGGGCCATATTTGTAAACAGAAAGCAACACTACTCATTGTTATGAAAGGCAATTCCCTATCTGAGAAGTGATGGAGCAAAGCCACCAAGCCCTCTTTAAAGGGAACAAATCTAGCAAACAGGAAGGTCTAAGGTGTGACAACGTCTGGATAAGAGGATAAAAAGTACATATATGCCTTCCTGCCATTATGCTGGATAAAAAACTAGTGACTATTTCATGCCTGTGGAAAGTCTGACACTGTGCAGGCACTTTTGCTCTGCAAGATGTGGAACCAGGCCAGCAGGGACCTGCTCAATTCCACTCCACAGGAAGGGTTTGCCCCTCAGCTGCCCTGTGCTCACTGACCTAGTGGTGGAGGTGTCCACCCAGCATGAAGGGCTTCAAGCCAAGCAGAACCAGTGTGTCTTATTTGCATCAACACTCACTGGTCATTTTGCTTAACAAAAGTCCACAGGATAGCCAGAGGGGCACAGGGGAATAGCCCTGCAAGGTAACTCTTCACAGCTCCTCACTTAAGGGTCAATTATGTATCCTTAGATTTCAAGGCTGAGACAGACTGCTGAAAATCTTGTCTAAAATTCCCATGAGCAACCACAGTTCAATTCATCACCCCCAAATCTGCTCATGAACTACAGCAGTGGTCCCCAACTCCCCCTGTCCCTGGGCCACACAACAGCAATGGGAGGAACAACACATCTCTCACTCCTCATAGCCTCAGGCCTACGTTTTTATTTACAAAGACATAAGCAGTGTTGTGTTTTGAGTGACAAAGATACCTGCTCATCATGGATGGAAGGTTACTGGTCTCAGAGACATCCCTTAGGAAGCTGCCCAGTCCTGCTTTGAATGTTTCAGGTAGCAGAGCTCATGCATGCCCTCAGAAGTTCATTCAGTGGTTAATTGTCCTTCTCCACGTGCATTCATGAAATCTGTAGCATTTTCCTTCCCCCTGGCTGCTCCTGGGAGCATGTGGTTTGGGTACTAATGCTGCATGCTGGCACCAAGCTGCATTTCACAGGGAAAAATATGCAGCCCTCCATAAGCAGATTAGGAAACACAAACACTGAGAAATGAGAGAATAGAGTGGGAAAAGAACTCTTATCCAAACAACACCCAGGGCAAAAACCAAGGCCTCCACTTGGTGAAAAAACTAGTGAAAACATGGAGTTTAGAAGTGAAACTGTTGGGAGACTCTGTTATTTTGCACCATTATAGTGTTAGTGTTCCCTCACTCCTGACAGGCCTATTATGGTCCCTTTTATAGCCAAGCTCTGTTCTACATGAACATCAAAAGATGGGTCTTGTTCAAGTCAGCTGCATAGTGCACACAGCATCATCTGGGAATTCAAACACATCTGGGTTGTTCAATGTTTTCATGGGCTTGTGAGTCTTGTCATATAGGAGCAAGGTGCCTGGAGCCCACCAATATACTGGGAACCACAATAAAAATAAACCATTCCAGCCTGAGATGTGGTGGAAGCTGCAGAAGAGCTCACCTTCAACAGCAGCTGGTCCCCACTGCTGCCACACTCTCCAGTGATCCCCCACATCTGCAGATGTGACAACCATTGCAAAGTGGGCCTGCACAGTGATCTTGCTAAACTACCTCAGTCCCCTGGGTGCACTCTGTCCAAAGCATCCTCAACTCACACTCTGCACCTGGATGCTTTTCTGGGTTAATAAGCGTGAGCAAACCCCACACACTACTCCTACCTCCTCCAAATTTCCACTTTCTTCCTGTCCCTTCCCCTTTCTGTTTTTCTCTCTAGCTTGTCCCTTTGACCTTATTCCATTTTCATTACTATGCACTGTTTAAATATCCCAAGGTAAACCTGGGAACTACAAAAAATAAACCCAAATGCAAAAAGAAGGCAGAAATATTTAATGCATAAACAGCTGGTTTGTAGGAATCCTGATGTCATTACTTGAAGAGAATAAAGGAGTATAAATTCTAATGCAAGTCTCCCACTCAGTTGTAAAAAATGCTGCTGTATTTACACTGAAATAATAATCAGACAAACAGTTACGTGTTTTTTCCCAGAAAACTCAATCCTGGATTTGTTCTTAGAGAGGAAGTTGTTCACAGCCTCTTACCACCCCCCCCTCTTTGATGCCTGCTATTTTAGAATTGTTCCACTCCTTTTTTGCCTCTCTCCCCATAAAACTGGAATTACTTTAGCCCACAAGGTTACTTCATAAAGCCTCTTCTCAGCATATGAATCCAATTTTAGATTTTCAGACTTAAAAATAAATATCTGACAAAAACCCCAAACCAAACAAAAAAGATGCTCTAAAGAGGGAGGAGAGAAAGAAATCTCCAACATCCATTGTTCCAGCCTTAGCTATCTCTACCATATTCAGCAGAGTCACATCCACTTTACTGTAAGGGATGTGTAATCTCTGGATGGATCTGCTTAGTAAAGATTTCGTACTGAATGGGTGATGCCTGAAAGAATAGGAGTGTGACTGTAGTGTGTTGCCCAGGGATGGCTGCTCATCAAGCTGCCCAGAATAAACAGTTTATGCATGCAAATTAGAAAACTCTTGGGAAAAAAACCACACTTACATAGTTTTGGCCTAGCTCTCAGAAAATCTGTTCTGTAAAATTAGTTGTTTGTAGAAGACTGCACTTTACTTTCATACTTTCTATTAAGTGTGTAAAAATATATGAATGACCTTTTGCAAGTTATATTTGGGCAACATTTGCAGCCAATGTGGTCTCTCAGCAGCTCTATTAGATGTACAGATATTGTTTTAACACAGGTTGTTAGCTGGAACAAGAGGTCAACACAAGCCTTCTGGAGCAAGCAATCTGAAATACATTTGAGGCTGTCTTCCACATGAGAAATTGTTTCAGCATTCCCTAATATCATTTTCCCTCTTCAGACCAAGATTCTTCAAAGAGAAGGGGGTTTGTGTGCAAGATAGGTGTCCAGACTTCAAAAAGCAGTGAAAATATGCCTCAAAGACAGAGCAAATGTATCTTCCAAAGCTTTGGTTCCTGTGCACAATCCCTCCAATGCCACGTGTGACTTGGGGGCTTTATTTCTTTTTTCTCCCCACTGGGTTGCCAGTTCAGCGTTTTTGACTTGGTTTTCCTCTACCTAGGGCAAAGCCTGGAAAACATAAACTAACCCCTAAAAGGGACAAACACAACCCTGCTACTTACCCTTACACTCCTACCCTGCACTTTCTTTTCCCCACAGATAGTAAAAATGAGACAATTCATAGCAGGCCTAAGTCAGATGGTTTGGCTGAAATCAAACACCAGTTTTCAAAATGTTTTTGGATCCGGAGTGAAATGCCCACAGAACTGCAGAATACATTGGGTTTGACTGACAGCCAATTTTTCTCCCTACTCTTCTGTCTGGCTGTGCAATCAAGAAATTAACTATTCCAGGCAAATTTCCAATACAGAACCTCTTTACCACCCTTCTGGATATGATGTCACTGGGGTACATCCTGACAGTTTCAAAATAACCTGGGATTCCTGCCAGATGGCACAATAACAGTGGTAGAAGTTTTAAGACTCACAATAAGCACTGGGAGAGCAGGGACAAACAATGATTGGCATCAAAATCAGAAATCATATCTCCTAGCTTTCTCCTGGTTTACATCTATCATATGGTGTTTTATGTTTCTGGCAAATCATTAATGGTAAGGTTTTAGGAAATGAGTGCTTTTGGAAATGAGGTCTTCTAAGTAAAAATGTAAGCACTGCAATAAATGACTTGATCTTCAA
This sequence comes from Acrocephalus scirpaceus scirpaceus, assembly GCA_910950805.1. Lineage (NCBI taxonomy): Eukaryota > Metazoa > Chordata > Aves > Passeriformes > Sylviidae > Acrocephalus > Acrocephalus scirpaceus. The sequence continues at coordinate 105,654,135 of OU383775.1, read as the reverse complement.
ATGTATTCAACAGCCTATGGCTCTTTCAGAAATCAGAGCTGTGGAGTGCTCAGTGCTTTAAAAATGAGTCTCATTTTCTCTTGTGCTCAACTTTTGATAAGACTTATTTTAATGTTCAGAAAAGGAGGATTTGCTCATACAGCATAATCAATCTGTAATCCTTAGAGCTTCTAAATGTGAAGTGCTGCTGTTAATTCCCTTATTCTGGTGTGGTTTTGAAGGTGTTCAGTGGAATAAATTGGAAATGCAACTTGGAACATTTTTTATATGTTTTGAGGAAACAGGATCCAGATGACAATTGATGTGACATACTTGTCACCTGCAGCGGGAAACCCCACCAAGAGGGAAGCCATAAGGCTTCTCCCCGTGCCCACAGCATCCTACGCAATTTGTGGTACAACAAAAAAGTCTTTGCAGCCATGTATTTATTTGTCTTGCTTAGTGCCCTTTGTGCTACTCCCACACATTGGACTTTAAAGCTTTCTTTGAAAGTTTTATTATCTTTCATATTTCACAGCCCTCAGAGGCACTGATGTTGCAGTCTGTTCTGAGGAACGAGTGGCAAAGCACTCTTTGTTTCTGTAGAAGGAAGACCCTGAAGGCCACTACAGCTGCTCAGCAATGTTTCCTTTTAAGGATGAGCCGAGGGAGGCATCCTGCTTTCATCCTTAAATCTTACCAGATGAGAGGGAAGCTGGTGCTGAGGACCAGGCAATGATGACCTGTGCTGAGTTTCCCGAGTTAGTGGAGATGCAGCCAGTGGCCAGGCATTGCTGGGGCACTGAGAGCCAGGGGCTGTGCTCTGCTTGCAGCTCTCCATGGCTGTTCCTCAGCATCTCCTCTGTAGAGCAGAACTGATCATCTCACTGGCTCTGCTGGCAGGCTGCCCAGCCAGCCCAGCCATCGCTGGGGACAAATCAAATACTGCTGACAGTGTCTCAGATCCACATGCATGAGAAAGCAAAGCTTTTCCCAATACCTCTTGCCATAGCCCTTTCTCTACTGGGATCACTGCCATGTCTTATTTAGAGATTCCCTCTTTCCAAGTAGGAAAGATTTAAAACTGCATTTGAAAGAGGGTGTGTTTAGATGCTTATCTCCTTCTAGTTGGAAAATTTTTTTAGTGACTTTGTGTTGTAGGAAAGTTCTTTTCACAGGCATAAATGCTGTGCAAGGAAATACTTCCTAATATGAAAATATGGACAAACTATCTCAAAAGCACATGGCTTGAATGCAGGACTATTCAATGCCAAAAATTAATCATGCTGACATGAATTTCCACTGCAAAAGCAAACTGTGTCACATTACCATTTTCAGCCCAAGAAATAAATATGTATACTGCAACACTGAAAATAAATCAGTCTAGCAATAAACAACCATCACATTTCCTGTAGGGGGTGAAAAACACCAAACAACAAAAACACAGGGAGCTGTATGGGAGAGAAAAGGGGCAAAGAGAGAGATGGAGAGAGTTTTTAAAAGGATATATGGTGACTAGAGAAAAAGCAAGAGTTTTAAATTGAAAGAGGGTAGATTAAATTGGATATAGGGAAGAAATTTTTTACTGTGAAGGTGGTGATGCACAGGAACAGGTTGCCAAAAGAAGCTGTGGATGTCTTATCACTGGAAGGGTTCAAGACCAGGTGGGATGGGGCCCTGAGCAACCTGGTCCAGTGGAAGGTGTTCCTGCCCATGGCAGTGGGGCTGGAACAAGACGATCTTCAAAAATCCCTTCTAACCCAAACCATCCTGTAATTTTAGAAGGCTAATATGGCAAATGGTATCAGTGCAAAATATTCTTCTGTGTGGACCATCACCCCTCAGTCCATGTAGGCTCTTGATCACCAGGGTCTCTAAAACAGCACACCAAATTTGTATAAATTTAAGAATGGTCACTAGAAGCAGCAGCCTGGTGATGTCTGGTGATCCCTCTTCTCCAGAGGGTCATCTGGAGTATCCCAAGCACTGGCTGATCTGTGAGCAAAGCTCAGCTCTCCCCTATGGACTTCACTCCTTTTGCAGCTCCCAAGTTAACAACTAACCTCTCTCTTGCCTGCCTGGACCCAAACTCTTGCACTCCTACTGATATGAATCTAAGATCCAGCAGGAGAGTGGGACTCTGGGAACATCAGGGTGAGAGTAAAGGTATTTTAACTCTGCCTTCATTCTCATCTGCCTCTTCTACCCCACAGCTGCCTCTGCTTCTTCAGCTCTCTCCATGTTGCTGGCTGCTCTCTTGATGCCTTTCTCCTCCCTCAGTTTCTCTTTTCCCTTCTCTGGGATCAGTCAGTACATACTTCCAGTCTGATTCAGCTGCTTCTCCTGCCCCCATAATCAACAGCTCCTTCCCTGGCAATTTTTCTTCCTGTGGATCAATCATCTAATTGAACATACACCTCAAAATATTCAGCTGTCTAACATCCCCTCCACAGCCTCATCAAAGCCCTGTTTCAGCTCCAGGATCTTCTTCAGCTTTGTCTCCCAGCTGCATCTTTTCTCCCACAAGTTCCTCAGGGGCTATTTCCCACCTAAAGAGTTTCCATTATAAATATTACCCAGGATTATCTGCCTCCCACAGCCAGGCATCTTTGCTCTCTCTGCCTTTAAATGACTTTCACTGCTGTCAAAATTGCCTTATCTCCTTCCTCAGATCTGCTAAAACATCATATCAAGCTTTGTCTACAAACTTTAGGCAAAATCACAAACCTCTTCCCAAGTCAAGGCCTCCAGCAATCATTCTGTGTTTGGATTTTTAAGAGTTTTGCCTGGATCAATCTCGTTTCGAAATAGTAAAGATAACAGCTTGCAAAGTACATACATTTACATACCTCACTTCATTCAAATTAAGTGGTAAAGATAAGAATCTCCAGCACATTAATTCTTCTAATGTTCTAAACTGTGTATTTCAATCAAAGCTGGAAACCAAACCAACTCAGCTAAATTGCTGGCTCTTGTTACACTTTAAGTGATCTAAAAGCATGCATCAATAAGCAAAGCAACTTCACTTTTTGCAGCTGAGTTCCAGACTGATTTGTTGCTTTCCAGAATTGTCTGATAAAAAAAGCCACAGTCAGCTCCAGCTAATAAGAGAAAATCAATCCAGAGCCAAAGAGCAATAAAGATGTTGTAGCAAGTTCAGAACATTTTGTCACAGCTAAAATTGGTTTCCTATGAACCATCTGAAATCATATGGACTGCAAAGTCTTGCAGCTCACAACTGTTAAAATAGCAAATGCTCTAATGGTTCCAGAAGCAAGTAAGAAAATCCACTTTCTGTTCCAGGATGAGGGACAGTGATGAGGAGAAGAGTAAGAAGTGCTACACAAAGGGTTTGAAAATTACTTTCCTACTCAGTACTCTGGATCACTTGAAACCCAGTAGTTCAGCTGGAGAACCTTTGTAGCATTCAGACAATCTGCATTTTAATTTGGATAATTTAAAACTGGACTGCAGCTTTTGAGACAGAGACTTATAGATCAGAGATAAAAGTGGTGTGGAAAACTAAGAGCAAATACAAGTGAAAGGTCTGAAAACCACTGGGATGCTTTGTTCCCAGCATTCCCACACTGCCACAGCAGCCGGGTACCCCCCAGACTCTTATTTGGATTTCTAAATATAGTTTACCCGGGGTGCAACTAAATCCCAGAAGTGCATGGGGAGAGAGAAGGGCAGTGTTTACAGACTTATAGATGCAAGATTCCTATGGGGGTTTTGGATATCCCCACCTTGCCAGTGGCCAGGGCAATTCCCAGCAGATGGGTCTTGGAGTCCAGGGCAGAAGGTAGAGGGGATAACACAAAGGGCTGCAAGCAAAAAAAAAAACAGCTACTCAAGGAGCAGAGCTACCTGTGACAGTATTTTTTGTGTCCTGGGAGGCTGAGGCTGATGATGGCAAGTGCCACCTCTAATGAGGAGGTGCCCACCTGTCTGGGCAATTAGCACAGCTGCAGCCTGGCTGCTGCTCTCTGGAGACTGAGGTCACCTCCTCAGCTCCCAGTCTGCCCCTCTGTCCCCTCTGAACCAGCAAGGACTTGATCTTGCTTCTGCAACTGAGAGACTAAAATATTTCCTACAAGGCAAAGCAATCCCTGACCTTTTTTATTTTAAAGAACCTCTTGTGTTTCCACTGCTGGAGGAAGCCAGAGCCCTGTGTTTGGCCACAAACAGGCTTCCCACGAGCAGATGTGCTCACAGCATCCACCCACACAGCTCCAAAAGGAAGGGCTTTGGGAGGGAGCAAGCAGCTTGGTCTCCACCAACTCTTTTCACACAGATCAATGAACAGTCGTTGAATAGGAATGTCTTTTCATCTTCAGCAGTCGAGGCCATGCTCTGGCCTGTGACCCATTTCCTCCCAACCAGACTTGAGGAGAACCTGGGGTTTATGATAAAAGACTCCTTTCCCCTTTGTGCTTCTCCCTGTGGCACCACACAGCTTGAGCAACTTGGCAGTTTCAAATTGTTTTAAAGCAGGTCCCTTCTTCCATTTTTAGAGGAACATCTCAGCCCTGTGTTTTGGTGTCCACTGCATATGGTGTGAATTGTCCTCCACAGACAGCATAGGGAATTAAGAAAACAGTCCCCAGCTCCAGGGGGAATATGATAAATATCTTCACAGAATTTACAAAGGAATGGTTTTCAGTGGATAAAGCAGCTCTGGTTCTGTGCCATCACACTGAGTGCATCTTCCACTCACAGTGTGGTGAGGCTCCAAACGTGCTCTGTGTCACCCTGACAGTGCGTTCATCTGCGTGGTCCACCTCATTCCCTTGGGCAGATTGTACATTTTATAGATTGTACATTTAATTGATTGTACTATTTCATTCCTTGCTGATCATACAAGCTGATAACTACCTCAATAGAACTATATATGTAAAGTGTTTGAATATTTTCCTTGGCATCTGCTGAGAAGAAATCAAGTGCTGTCCTCCCTGAATGCTGTGGGTAACACTTCCTTCCCCTGAGCTTCAGAAATAACTTCCTAGCACTGTCAGACCTATATGTCACTTATTTTCTCCACATGATACTTTCTGTCAGTGTGAAATGATCACACTTCCTTTACCCTCTTGTTCATTCAGATAGCTCACCCTTGGTGGAAGAATCTGTATTTTGCAATGGTTTTGCATAATGGTTGCTCTGCTTTTGCTGGAGAGCCCTCTGTGATACTGTGATAAAATTGTGGAAGATAAGTAGTGAGAGAGGAAGCTGCAGGAAGCAGTCTGATGACTTTTACACACACAGGCACCACTTTTATATGAATTATAATGCAATTTAACAGTTGCAAGATCACATGGAAATTTTTAAGTGCTATTAAATAAGCAGTGATTTTATACCAAAGCACAGGCAAGAAATGGAGCCCAAAAGTAGAGCTAAAAAAGTGGCATATCAGAAGAGGCTGGGCTTGTGCCTAGGCTATTCAGTCTCTCCCTAGCTATCCAGTCAAGTTATTCAGGCAGACCAAGCTTTATCTTCATGGAAAGTTTCTGAGTAGGCATTCAAACAGTGACAAAAAGCAACAAATATACTATCAGCAGTGAGTTTGTTCTAAGAATAAAATAGGCATGACTGTGGGGAAATCAGATTGTAAAACACCATAGACACAACCAGGAGGGGCCGCTGCAGTAAAAGAACTCAAGAAAATTTAAAATGATTGTGTGCATCATGATAACTACATTCAACCCCACCCCTGCTGTGAAACAATGGCAGACACAGAGCTGACAGAGAGGAAACAACAGAGAGGCAATAGGGGAAGAGCAGCTTCCCAAATCTCACAACTCTGTGCACAACTCAGTCTTTCATGAAGCCCTAAATCCATCATTTCTGGGGAGAAATGAAGATTGTAACGTTGCTACATCACTCAGTCCCAGGCACTGTCTGCTGCCCTGCTCAGCATAGGGTGCATGGACACTGGGGGCATGGCCGTGGCCAGCTCTGCCCATGGGTGGGGTCATGACCATGGGGTCATGCCCGTGTCTGTGCCTGCTATTGCAACGTGCAGCCCTTCTGCCAGCCAGCATCCCACAGCATATGCACAGCACGGAGCAATCATGCTTACTGATGGCATGGCTTCCTCCCCAAAATTACATTCTTATTGATTATGATAACTAAAGCAGCCTTACAAGGAAAGTACTTTGGCATTTGGGCTCTTCTGGCACTATTATTTGTCAGAAAATTAATGGCATGCTTGGCTTTGCTTTGTAGATGGACAATGGAAGCTTCTTCAGGCTGCCCCCGAACTTCCCTTCTGCTGCTCATTGTCCACAGCTGTATTGAGCAAACTCCTGGAAGGCTGGAGCTCAGCAGACAACCAGAACAGGAAGAGAAAAGTTTCTGAGTTTCAACTTGTGTCAAAATGTTTATTTGCTTCATACAGAGCTGATGTTCTTTCATAATATATAAACATGCTGTTGCTAAAACTTTAATGGGCATAATTACGGCTCTTTGAAAATTCTAATTATATGGATTATTAGGAAATAACTTAAGAGCTTGGATAAGATCAGGGGATTTAGATGGGCTGCCAGTGATGCAACCTCTGTGCTTATAACTCCCTGTAAATTAATCATTTTCCATAGTTTATGTATACATTCCACTTTTCCACTTAATATGGCACTGCAGGCAATATGTTTCACCAGATACGTTTTACATCCTGCCTTGCTCAGTCCCTCTAGCTCTGGCCCTGTGCCTGCTCAGGATCATCACTGTCTCTCAGCAAGGACTCCCTTGTTGTACCCCTTTCAGACCATGCCATGGTCCCTGGCAGCCCCCCAGCCCTCAAATACTGTTCAGACTGCTAATTCTGAAGTTTTTAGCTTACTTTTGTCTCATACAAGTAAGGTGTCATTTCTTTTTTAAAATATCCACCTTGAGGACTTTTCTGAGAGATGATTTACAGGTTTGTGTTTTCCTGTTTTCAGATTTTATGTGTTTTGTAATCAGCTCTGGGTGATAGCAAGAGCCAGAGCTGCAGAGGAGTGAAGCTACAAATCCAGCACAAATCCAGTCTTGCTCATTGACATTTGCCTTAAATGGGTTATTACTCTTCTTCTTGGACATTATGGGATGAAACTAGGAATTAAATTATTGAATATTGTGAGAAATCATCTTGCCAATTTATAGACATTATAATACTTGGTCTGAAAAGTTAATATTCTACTAATAAAATTGCTTTGGGGAGATGAGAAGGATGCTGTATTGCCTCATGCCTCAGGAGAGGAGAAATAGCTCAACAGGCCCCATTAGGTGCTCCTGGTTTGGCAGCCAACTGCACCCATGGCTTGTGGACATCAAGATCTGTTTGAGCAAAGTCTCCCTCCAGCCTCTGGAGAGGTTCAGGACACGTGGCTGGGATGAGAGTTCTGTGCCAGATCACCCTCCCTCCCTGTTGTTCCTGCCTGGACAGCCAGCTGAGTGGGAATCCATGTTCATAAACCTTCCTTGACCTTCCTTGTCCTTCACCTTCCCACTCTGCTAAAGCCCCCTGAGGTTTGTTAGCTGACCTACAATCCAGAGCAGTCCCAGCTGATGGGATTCTTTATGCAGACACAAGCTACAGCGTCATGTGAGCATTAGAAAGGCTCTCTCTGAATTTTTGGGGAGTTATAAATTAACCACCAAAGTTTAATTCAATTAAATTTCTGTGAAGACACAGGACATTTCATTCCATGACACATTCTTAGTATAAAAAGCCATCAACTTTTATTGTGAATGGAAGATTACTTGTATAGGTATTTTTCTAAGACTAAGAAGCTTGTGTGTTTAAGAAATCCATTCAGGACAGTCCTGGAAAGGAAGCAAGGGGGAAGGATGTCAGAGGGGTTATTGCAATTTCCCAAGCATGACACAAGAGGTTTCAGGTGGCCATGAGGTGAAAATTCATGTCTGGGCCACTTGCCAGCATCGTCACTGGCTGCATGCTCTTTGCAAAGGAAAAAGCCCATGAAAGGTCATCAATGCAAAAGAGAGGCTGAGTGAGGCTGGGAGAGAGCTGTGCACAGAACAAAGCACCCACCACGAGAAGGTGGGATCAGTAACCCTGTCTGTTATGGTACCAAATCCCTCCATCAAGGCTGCTTCCCTTCCCACACAGAGGGCAGCACCCGTCACTGCCACCCTTCCATGCCATCCTTTTAAGTGATTGCAAGCATTTCAAAGATCTTAATTTTCAGAAGTATTACACAAATTATTCTGGGATTTGAAATGTTCTTTGAAACTTTAGGATGAAAAACTGAAAAATCCCTCCCTCTTCCACTAATTATCCATTCTTTGTCCTTACACAAAATACATCAAGCAAAGAACATTTGGGGTAAAGTCAGCAAGGTTTTTAAACTGACTATTTTTTATTTAAACCTCTGCTATGAGTATCAGCGATCAAATACATCACATCAGTATGGATATACCAAAGTAAATGTCCAAGTTCAGCCTTCAAAGAGCTTGAGCACACTGGTTTTTTTCTACTTATGATGATAAATTTGGTTCTAAATTTTTTAACATTAAAGTACTAGTGACAGAACTGGATGAGTAATTCATAGGGAATAATTTACTCATTAATTCAGCCATTTTTCTGCTCTCTTATTTTTCATGAGGAGATTGTAATAGTCATTCCCTCCTTGAATGTCTTCATCAAACATGCTCATCACTTTATCAACTGCTTGTAGCCCTGCCTGGACCCCACTGGAGCAAGACACAGGATGTGTTCAGGGGCACACAGCAATCACAAGAGAAAAAAAGGCATAACGATGGGGAGCCCTTGTCTCAGAGAAAGGGTGATTAGAAGACAAGTGGTTGAAGCAAATAAAATAATACAAGGGTAAAATGCTGAAAAAGGCAGTTAATTTTCCCCTCATAACATATGAAAGAGAGGGTATTCAATTAAACTGCAAGCCAGAAAATACACAATGTCAAAAAAAAAAAAAAGGCAAACAAAACAAAACAAAATCAAAAAAATTACAGCATTGGAATCTACTTCAGAAGATACTACCAGTGCCAAGAGCTTAACACAATTCAAAGGAGGATTAGACATTTATATGGATAATGGGAATAATGGATCTGAGAAAACGATTTTAAAAGCAATATAACCCCTTTTGTTTCAGGGCATTGCCAAGTCTTGCAAGGTCAATTCCTCACAAGTGTTTGCATTTGAAATTCAGAATATGAGTATCTTGTTCTCTTGTGCTCTAAGGGCACAGCTTGCACAGGGTATTTCTGCTCCTTGCTGGAATATGTGGAAACTCAAACTGGGTGCACAGTTTATACACAGAGCCTTGTCAATTTATTTTTTACAGCACTATCTTCAGCAACATCACTTACCCCAGTGTTCTCAGGGGTGGGGAGCACAGCCAGGTCATGGTCTGGATGGCAGGCTCTATTTCAAGAGGACATTTCTGGAGGCCTGTTTCAGAAGCTAACCCTGCTCTGTGGCCTCAGCTGTGGCTGCAGGGGAAGATGAAACCAATTCCCATTTGCAAAGGACCAGGGAAGGAGGAGGGCTGGCAGCTGTGGCTTTGCTAGGAGTAAGGGGCAGCACTTGGAAAGACGTGGAGAGACCAGGGAGAACCATCACCTTCCAGCCTTAGTCTTCTCAAAGCACTTGGAGTTTGTATCAGATAATGTAGGAGACAACTCAGAAAGATACCAAAGGGTCCCCTTCCCATTTCAACTCCTAAATATTCTGGACGTCAATGCATTCAGTAATACATTTCCTCATTTTTGATACCCAGCGTTTTGCAGCACCAAGAAAAACTGAATTTTTTTTATAGGTGGGTGAGATGAAGATCTTTTCCAGATCCTGTTTTTAATAGATTTCAAACGTTTAGAAATCAACTGTTATAAATGGTCAGAGGCCAATTCAAAATAAAATAACAAAATTTATTTAACACAATTTCAACACTGAAATAAAGCCACAATAAAAAGAAACAACATTGATCGAATGCTGGGTGGACAGAGAGGCGGTACAAAAGTACCCTCCGAATTCTGCCACACTGCTATGTTTCAGCCCGTGGGTTTTATACAGTTTTTTTACCCTAAGGCTAAGCTTGTTGAAAGTCTAAATATGCTTTGTTTCTAAAAGAGTCTTGTCTGCATGAAGAGGTTCTTTGATGGTTTTTTCTGAAGTTCATCTTGGGAGGGGTGATCTTGATCGTCCAGGATCTCCACCAAGATCGGTATCTGATGTTGAAGAGCTGTGAAGTGAGGGTCCACCCTTAATGGCCGGACTATCTTCTGGCTCTGCCTTGTTGTTACAGTTGTAGATGTGTTTGGGAACTTTGGAATCTTGGAGGCATTCTCGGGTAGCTTTTTATTAGTAGCTTAAATCCACACGAATTTATCTATTATACTTATTACAGTCTCCCACCTTTTTATTTACTTAAATAAATTCGTGTGTGTTGGATTGCCTTTCCTTAGTAATTGCCTTTGAGTCATGGCATTCTACTCTTTTGTCTGATTCACAAAATTTAGTATTGAGTGTCATAAAAGAAATAATACTCTTTTCTTTTATCTTTGGGACAATCATAATGCTCTTGATACTTCAGGTTCTCTCTGGTGCCATGTTTAACTATAGTTCACATCTCTTCTTGAGGGTCAGCCTCTGTGGGCTCTTGGAGGGGGGTCCCTCTGTCTCTCGGCTCAAGACTACGAGGACTTTCCACTACAACATGCCTCTGCCTTTCTTTTCGCTCACGGGGTAGCAGCCCGCGGCGGGGTAATCTATCTTCTCGGCAGCAGGCATATGTTTCTGGAGTCTTGTCAGTCTGAGCTGCAAACTTTTTTTAAAGGCACTCTACTGGGACAACCTGATTGTATCGGACTAGTAAGGTACTTTGATTGTCTTTCTGCACTCGACTTTGAGCACTTCAACTTTAGTGTCTAATTGCTCTTTTGTCTCTTTTTTATATATATAATACTATTCTGGAGAATCTACTTCTAGCAGACTCAAGTTAGTGGCAATTACTAAGAAATGGCTAGTCTCTTTTTGTTCTTTTTCTAAACAGTTGGTACATAATCTTTTTGGCTTACGCCCCCCCTTTGCAGTGAACAACTTAAATCAATTTACAATATACACACTTGAAGTGAACAAAGGGAAAACATTCACAATCTGGTCTTTCACACTTTATCTGATCCCCCTCATTCATCGGTGTTGTTGCAACTTGACTTTCAGCTCTCCAGGTGATGAGGTCACTCTCTATTTCTGAGTAGTGTATTGTGGGTCTACTTTCTTCACTCTCGAAGCGTGGGTCTACTCTTTTTCTGCTGTCTTAATTGCTGTATCTTAGGTAAATCAGTGAAATCTACTGGGATTCTTTTGAATGGGTGATAGGCAACTAGTTAAAGCTTAGCACAATTAGACAAATCATGTATTTTAAAGGGGGGATCTTTAGCATCAATTCTTGCGTAACACAAAGTAAGAACAATATTAGTAATTAGTGAAAAAATAGGAAGCATCAATCTACTGCTGAAAATGATTACTTAAAAACTGCTTAAAAATTTGAAACATCTCTCAGAGCAATTTAAGGCTAAGGCATATCTGAACCCTTCTAACTACTAGGGCATTGTTAGTGCTTTTATACTCATGTCAACAAAAGAGAATTACAGCTTACATGGCTCAGCTAAAGGCAACTCTTGTAAATAATGAAAGCTGCTCATCTGATTTAACATTCAGAAATGTAAAAAAAGACAGATTTCATTTTTGGTGTTTATGAAACACGCTCAAGAACTTTTAAAGAGGAAGCTCTCTAGAGATTTTGCTGAGGGAGATGTCTACATGACACAGGGCAGGACTAAGAAAACAACAAATAGGGTTGACAAGAAGCAAAATATAACAGGAATTGATTCAAACAACTGACATATGTAATTGTGACTTAACAAAACAAACAATTATAACAAATGGGGTAAGTGGGTCAATATTGCAGATTTTAAAATGAATAATGAAACGCATAATAGGTACTTAAAATGAAGCTGTTTATGAAACTAAACATGGGCTAGTGCTTTAAGGACTCTGAGGTCTTCTCACAGCTAAGCTATTTAGATTCTTTGCTTTGTAAACTAATGGGTATTTAGGGGCACTTTGAGTGCATTTCTGCAGCTAACTTAGTGGTTTTTAGGCTCTCGGCTCTTGGCACTAAGCTCACATAGAAGTTTTGGGGTTAGCTTTGTCGATGTGACTGGCTTAAAGCACTTAACATCTACTCTGCGCGGTATAGCTGAGAGTGGGGTGGGGGTTTCTTGGGGGATGGGGAAAACTGGGGACCTGGAAGGGAGAATTCTAAGGGAAAGATTTTCTCAGATCTCTCCCCCCCCTCTTCTTCTCCTCGGTTTCTGTTCTCACTTCGGGGGAACTGAGAATGGGAAGAGGATGGCTCTTTGGGGGAAGGGGGGGCTAGAAGCAGGATTGGGAAAAGGGGTCAGAGAGAGACAGAGAAGGCAAGCAGGAGGACAATCCTCTGCTGGACACAAGGATGCTATGGAGGTGGCGGTGCCGGCCGCGGGAAGCAGTGGGATGGATGCGGCGCTAGACGGGGCGCACGGGTGGGGGAGGCGCAGCACGGGCGCAGAGGGCGGCCCCCCCTCTCTGCTAGCGTGCCCTGGACGGCGGCCCCGCACCCCGCGGTTTGGCTCTCGGCACGCAGCAGCGGCTGGCAGCGGCTGGCAGCAGGCTCTTCACTCTCTCTAACTTCGGTACAATAATAAATTAGTTTTTCTTGGACTTACTTTTCAAAATGGGACACTCTCTCTAGTGCTCTAAGATCTATCTCAGTGGACTTTCTGGTGGGATTTCGAAGGTACCTTTTCCTTTTCTGAGAGCATGCCTTTTCTCTGATTCTTTCTGATGTTTACTCTTTCTTTGCCCCATTTTTTTTAAAAAAAACAAAAAACTTTACCTTTTGGTAATGGATCGCAATACTAAATCTTTTCTTAGCCTTAGCTCTGGCTAAGAGCAGGGATCTTCTCCCCGACTGTTACAAATTGCAAACTGGGTCCCGAATCGTTCGGCCTACTTACCCTTGTCCGGCGAGCTGAACCGGGGGTCTGTTCGTCCGATGAAAAAGTCTTCGGTTTGCATCTTGGGCTTTTACTAGCCCGTAGCAAAAGGGTTTACCGGTTCCTTAAACCCAGAGGGACGTATCCTTCCCCTTTTCCTTCTTTGTGATCGATTCCCCCAGACTCCCCGAGTCTGGGCTTTGATGAGCAAATGAGTTTTCCCCAATTCTCTTCCCCACTAGCTGAAAAAAACTTTTGCGGGAAACTTGGTACAAGAGCTTACAGATCCACCCTTGTATCGTGGCAAGGCCACGTCTCGCTCACTCACTCAATCACCCACTCAACCAAGCATTACTTACAGCTATTTTCTTGCTTGGAGATCTTCGTGCACGGAGAAAAAAATTTTACGAGTGAAAAGTAGCTGCGGCTCTGAAAAGACTCCTATGTCTTTTCTCGGGTTTTCTGCTGGATCCAGGCCTTCTCTCTTTTTATTGTGGCACTTTTATCTAATTTTTGGGTTCGTAATACAATAGGTGCGAAGGGGTTTCCTGCTTTGCCGGGCCGCCGAAAAACCGGCAGGGCGCCCCCCGTGCAAAGGGATTCCTCCGCAGCTAAATTGTATCCAAGTCACGGCACCAAATCTGTTATAAATGGTCAGAGGCCAATTCAAAATAAAATAACAAAATTTATTTAACACAATTTCAACACTGAAATAAAGCCACAATAAAAAGAAACAACATTGATCGAATGCTGGGTGGACAGAGAGGCGGTACAAAAGTACCCTCCGAATTCTGCCACACTGCTATGTTTCAGCCCGTGGGTTTTATACAGTTTTTTTACCCTAAGGCTAAGCTTGTTGAAAGTCTAAATATGCTTTGTTTCTAAAAGAGTCTTGTCTGCATGAAGAGGTTCTTTGATGGTTTTTTCTGAAGTTCATCTTGGGAGGGGTGATCTTGATCGTCCAGGATCTCCACCAAGATCGGTATCTGATGTTGAAGAGCTGTGAAGTGACTAAGATCGGTATCTGATGTTGAAGAGCTGTGAAGTGAGGGTCCACCCTTAATGGCCGGACTATCTTCTGGCTCTGCCTTGTTACAGTTGTAGATGTGTTTGGGAACTTTGGAATCTTGGAGGCATTCTCGGGTAGCTTTTTATTAGTAGCTTAAATCCACACGAATTTATCTATTATACTTATTACATCAACTATCAGATTTTGTACTTTAGATTCACCATCTTTATGAAATTTTCCCTCTCCTCTTCATAGCACCCTCATGCCCTTTATGGGATGTGATTTGTGAGAAGGTAGGCATTTAATCAGCTTAGGCATTAAATTGGCCCAGACACAAGAGCCTGGACAATGCTTCCACAGTTTCAGTTCCTTCCAGACCTGCTGTGAAAAATAATCTCGTGTTCTGTAATGAGAACAGTAAATTACAGCAAAGCATGCAAAGTAAAATGGCCATGAATCTTCCACGCTCCCTGATGAGACCCCCACTAATTAGAAAGGTGAGAGAGGCTTTTCCTGGAGCAGAGCCAGAATTGTGCCTGCATCACCATTTCACAAAGTTACTTAGTGGTTCATGTCACTGGGTTTCCATTTCTCTGGGGTATTTCAGTCCTGCCGTAGAGGCTGGATCTGGATGTGTTCTGCTGATGCTCATTAAGTGATGTCAGCCAAGGCCATGGCTCAGGATTTCTCAGGGGAATTTTTCCTGTTCTGGTTTCACTATAAATAAGTGAATCACATTGTAAATGCAAGACTCCTAACCATCTGGACTCCAAGCACAGTTTTGACTAATCTGTTTCTTTCTCAATCATTTTATCTAATATATCCTGTCCTGTGCCTCTGTGTACCCACACACATGCCACACTTGGAGGCCCAGGCACATCTGTGCCCCATCCTGAGAACAACTGGCATTGCCTGGCCTCCAGCATATCATTAAACTCTCCTGACCTCCCAAACTGTGTGGCTACTTCCAGGCAAGCCCATGGGACTGGCCTCTGACCCATGCCTGAAGTCCCTGAGATGCTGCCAAGGAACCTTTGCCCAGCACTGGTTACTATGAGGCAGATTCCTGGGAAAAAAAATAAGGACTCTACAGACTATTGCCTGGCTCTAACAGGCAACTGCATGCCATATGGGAGGATAAAGTCTCACTTTAAAAGTTCACATTTTCTCTGGGACAAGGAGCACAGTTTGTTGTGGTTTGTTACTGAAAAATTGACAAAAATTTTTTTGTCAAAAGAATTGACAAAATTATTTAGGACACTGTGATTTCCAGTCTGTTTGTCACACCCTATCCTGGCTAGCCCATCCCATATGAGGCTGTCTTAACACTTTGTATTGTTGCATCTCAAATGCCATCCACCTGTGGGAATGCAAAAGAAACACCATAATATGAACCCAGCCTTTGACCAACACAGAGTATCGAGTCACTGGCAGGGAGTAAATATCCTTCCTGTTAGCCAGAGATAACGTTCATTTTCTCCATCAGCCTCTCGGTGCACAAACACTGTCTGTCACTAGGAGCTGATCTTAAAAATATCTCACAAAGAACATCCTAGACAGTAATGAAGTTTCAGGAATATTAAAAAAAAAAATACTTCTATAATTTTCAGTCAGCTCAGTTATGTTTAAATAGTACTGTCCACACACAGAATAAAACTAGAAATTTGCCAGCTATCCCTTTTTTCTTCCTTTTTTTTTTTTTTTTCTGTTAAAGAGGAGCTGCTGCATCAGGTTTCCTTCTTTTTCCCTTCTTAAGTAATGTCACTGCACTTTGTGGAATGCATCTCCTGCTAGATCATCTAGCTGGGTCTGAGACCCGAACCACCCAGAGACTGGGGAAATTACCAGGAAGATGGCTAAAGCCTCCCACCAAAATAGTCCAATTGGCATGATGCCAAAAGCACAGGCTCCACATCAGGGACAGGCAGCAACATGGGGCTCTCATTCCAGCCTACATCATCAGCTCATGGTCCAGCCTTGCACCATGAGCAGAAGGAGCCAGCACAGTTCCTTCTATTGACTACCAAGTCCATCAATCTGCTTGCAGTGGCAAGAGAGGGAAAAAGCTTATTTTAATATATCAGTACTGCCTGCATAGAGAGCTGGCAGTCACATAATGGGAATACAGCTCCCAACACCATGAAAGCCCACAAAGCTATTCTGCTCCCTCTCAGTGACTTAGACTACAGGGTGAGGAGGCATGAGAATTGCTTAGGATACGGGTGAGTATCTGTGCTGTTATCAAGGTACCCACATCAGTGACAAATCTTAAGAGTTCAGGCTGGGACAAATCAGTCTTGGTCTGGCTTGGTACCTTTGGTGTCCTTCTACTGAAATTTAGGGCCAAGCTAAAAGAAAAGACTTGTGTCTTGTAACAGACATACTGCTCACAGTCCAGGCACTCCATATATGCAGATAAATATACTGTATGTGGTAATCATGGATACTTTGGCAGGCACATTCTCTGAAGTTCACAAAATGTGTGTGCTAGCAGCCAAACATGCATCCTCAATTTTATAACTCAGGGTGTGCTTTGGAAAGGTTGGTAGTCCTACTCAACACACTGGTTTGATGTACATTGAAAATGTACATATTATTTGTAAAGGATGTGATAGACCCACTGTAAACACTTGGAGGTATGAAGTGCAGCATTCTAGTGAAGTAAAAACCCAGGGCACCACACTGGGCATGGGAATTCAGCTTTCTGTTGGAAGAATTTTCTTTAATTTTCTTTTGTCTGCATCTACTACTGTCTCCCACAGAGCACTCAGGATATAGCAAAAAGCAGGAATCATTCCCAAAAGCAGTCTGGTTAGAGCCCCACAGCTCTGGAGGTAAGGAGAGGTCCGTAACTTAGACCAGGGCAGCCAAGCCAGCCTAACTCAGAGCAGAGCCCAGGTTCTGGCAGGGCTTGTCTAGTGTTGATGAGGCCAAAGTCCCCTTGATTCCAGAATTTGGTTTCTCTCAAACTTACTTTTAGAAATATAAGGCCAAGAAGGGAAAATGTTTTTCTCTGTCACTTCACCATCCAGCCCGTCTACTCACTGCCAATGCCATCTGCAACAGCCCAGTGGTCTGCACTGCTGTAACATTTGTGTTTTCTTGCAGAAAAATCATGCCCTCCTTGAACACTCAAAACACCTTGCAGACACCTCCAGTGGATTACAGACACTGCTGGCACACCAACCACAATGCAGTGACTGCAGGGATTAAAGGGAGGGCATCAGCAAGGGACCATCATCCTTAGATGCATCTGCAGTCAAAATCCTTCCCATTCCCTTTGCTGTGAGCAGAGAAGTGCTGAGATCCTCAAAGGTTTGAGAAACATGCTTATATGCCTTGGAGCAACTGGCCTTCATGTGCTCTCTTCATCTAAATTCCTTCCATTTGCCTGATTAGCTGCTCTAATCAGAGAGAAAAGAGATGCAGTCAGATATCATCCCATCTCCTCCACTTGCCCAGGCACTGACTTACAGTAGATAATGGGGGTGTCTCTGCTCATCACAGCTGGCACCTGAGCTAGGAAAAAGGATGGTGGGGAGAAGGAAAGAGCTGATCACACACAAATATGTGTGTGCACAGACACAAGAACAGCAGACCATAAGAAGTGACCTTTGGGGAAGCACACAGAGGAGCTTTATTGTTCTTCCATTTGGTATCAGAACTCAATATGTAAAACGCGGGTTTTAAGTTTCATTTTCATTCATGACTGTCTGCTATACAAAGCCTAATTAAAGCCCCTCTGTTTCCAGATCAGTGAAAATATGCAACCTGTACATAAATGCTTTCTGTACAAGCTGAAAAGCCAGAATGATGTTATTCAATTCTACTTAAGAAACAAGCAAATTTTTAACCTGGAGCAGTCTCAGAAGTAACTTTGTACTATAAAACAAAGCAATGTGGAAGCACAGTTTTGAGGAAACATGACTCTTCTCATTTAAACAGACATATTTATTGATGGTAAGACATAATGCAGCTGAATAACTCACCTCAAAGGTTCTGAAAGAGATAAAAATTTATTTTGAAAATAGATTTCCTTCTGTAAGCATAAAAGATGTCCAATTTACATTTCTCAAGTATGTCATCTTTTCCAAACACAAAAGCACATTAAAAGGTGAAGGCAGAAGTCTGCAAACTTGCAACATTCTTTCCCAAGATGTTGTGTTTTATTTGTGTCCTAATAAACATAAATAAAGCAAGGCAGAATCTAAGAAAATTAAGAGCTAGGCAAAAATGTAGAGGAAGGTCTGACAGCAACAACACAATATTAAGAATTTTTTGTGTCTAAAAGTTTGGGAGGGTTTAGTGCTTTGCAGTGTAATGTGCTTAAGAAATTCAGCCCAAAGAGGAAAGAGGAATTTGGGCTACTGTATTCATTTGCCAGGAAGAGAAATCTTCTTATTTTTTGATATCAGAAAAAAAAATATATAATTGACATCAAGGCATCATCCTTTAAGACCCAGCATATGGATTCTGCTCTGAGCAACTTTAGCCTTCCAGGAGACATCAGTTTTTACTGCCTTTCCCTGCAGTACTGTGTAGAACCAAGAAAAACAGAAATCCCCTTCATCATTTGGAAACAGCTGAGATGCATTTTCACTTCCTTGTGACATTTAGTCATCTTTCCCCATCTGATTTTCATGTATTTTACGTGCAGTAAGGACTGGATTTCAGTCCTTACTGAAAGTGGTGGCCTCATGGGGTGGGGAGGGGGTTTCCTGGGAAGAGGGATTCTGCAGGGCTGGGCAGCCCCAGCCCACGCTAGCAGCTCACAAGGATAAAGCTGAAGCAGGTTTCCTCCTGCAGGATTCACCTGCTCACGGATGGCTTTAGGCTAGGATTTTACCATGTACATGTGGCATTACAACTTCATAGATGATATCTGATGATCAGCTGCTGGGAACAGCACCAGCACCTCTGCAGCTGTTTCCCCAGGGAGGAGGTGACAAACCTGACTCTGTGGCAGCTTCCACTGTGGCAGTGTGGGCACAGCTTTGTTATTCAACAGATCCCATCATTCTGATGGCGATGAGAGGCAGGGTGCCCATGGCATCCTCAGCCTCCTCTGCTAAACCCACCTCTGCATTTATTTATTACTAATGCCCAGCAATCCCCTCTAATACCAGAGGTGGCATTTTGGAAAGGAACATGTGAGAGGATGAGATGCTGGCACAAAAGCTGGGAAACACTTCCTCCTGCATTGCACAGGAAAACCTGAACCTCCATGCTCCTGTGTCTGCTGATGCAGATGTACCAGGTGGCACAGGGAGGAACCATGGTTTGCCCATCTCTCAACCCTCTCAGTGACACCCATGGGGCATTTGGTGCCTGAACTGTTTCTGCTGTTTGCTGAGATTCATTGAGGAGCCCAATAAACATGAAACGTAACAACTAGGCTACATTCAGTTCCTCACAGCAAATATTCTCAAGTATTTGACACCTTGAATGTGAAGAAAAAATAACTTACTGAAAGCAAATATGTTGAATAAGAGCTCTGAAACACAGCTATAGGCACTGAAGTGTCGACAGACATGTCCCCATTCCTCCATCCCTCTGTCCTTCCATCCCTCCTTCCCTTTTTCCCTGCTCTCACTGTTTCCCTGAGGATGAATCGCACCACCCATGCACCATGGCCTCTTTTTTCTGCAGATTCCATCCTTTGGCACTTCTTCCATGCAGCCATTCAGGAGCCATGAGTTTGCTGGCTTTGTGCTGGCCTCCAGCAAGCGCAACATCTGAGAGCAAAGCCTTCACAGTTTTTGTAAATTTAGGTTCTAATCATGCTGTGGCTTGATTCCTTGTTTGCAAAATGAGCATATTAATCCTTCCTTTATCCCACTGTTTATCAGCCTTGATTCACAAGACTGTAAATTCTCTCTGGCAGGGTAGTCTGTTAGGATATGTGCTTGTTTCAACAGAGACTTGAAACCCCTAGGAGTTTCTAAATGCTGCTGTTCATGTATTGTCATATTATTCATCCTGATTAATTTCTGGGTTGTATCTTTAAGCAAAAACTGCTGTTTCCCGAACCTTAACTTCAGAGTCCACAAGCCAGATTTATCCCTGCTGTCATGCCATTAAGTTACATTACTGTTAATAATTCCTTGCTCTGAACACACTGACTTGTACTACCCCATTTTGTGCTTCTTCTACAAGTGATAAAGGATAGCTCTGAGGAATTTTCATTGCAAAAGAAATCAATTCTCAGCTCACAGGGGAAGATAGCAAGGGCCATATAAGGTGATCTCACACCACCAACGCTCCCTTTAACAAGACTATAATATTTTTGCAAGCTGTACATCTGGATGCCAGCTTTCCAAGCACTGGGGTTGATCTATCAAACACTGCAAAACAATCTATCTTTAAAATGAATGATGTTGCAAATTGTTCTCAGAAAAGAAATCTATCAAAAAAAAAGAGGAATATAAATTAAAGACTGGACATGTTGGCAGAGGAGGAATGCTATGTGGTTTACATCAAGTTAATCCACTGCCAAAACTTTCTCTGATTTATATGCTAAAATGGCAACCCTAGACTAAAGGTAAAAGGGGCACATTGCCACCACAGAGCCTGTTTCTGCAGAGGCTCTGCACATGCCTAGCTCCCTGTGTGCTCCTGGGCTGCTGGGAGCAAGAGCTTCTTACTCCACCACCACCTTGGAGGTGCTGAGGTACTGCCCAGCAGCCAGAGAAGGAAGAGCTGTTCAGCTGGATGCCCGGGAGCTACCAGGAGGAGTTTGGTGAGTGATGGCACCTCCTCCACACCCACCAGGCCTGGACCCAAGCTCAGCCCTGCTCCCAGCCACTGGTGGGTTATTGTCTTGGGTTAGGTAACCAAAAAACGTGTATTCTATTTCATCTGTTGAAAGCAGTTTGTTTTTTATCTCTTATAACTCCAGGGGGGAGGGGGGCGGATGCCTTCTGATAATGGGCCAACTGTTAAAACCAGGTGTGGCAGTGTTTCTCATCTCTTTCACCACCTGTCCATCCTCCAGGGAGATATCTCCTGATAATGGGCCATTAAGGCTCACAATGACATGACACATTACATCATCCCATTGTGAGTCATTCCACCCAGTTCGAGGTGGCGGGGGGGAGGGGAGCCAACCGTTCCTACCTGGATAAAAACTGAGTGAGTCTCAGGAACAGCAGGCATTCTGGGAATCCAGCCTTTCCACTGAGCTCCAGGAGGAAGACCAGACCAATCTCTCCACTACTGGACTTTTTTTCTACTCCATCATCTCTACTCCACAGAACTGTTACTCCAGGAGGATTTATATGGACTGCTCCCAACACCCTGACCAACAGGCTGTCAGGTTGTATCCCTGACCCTGTCAGGTTTTTTTACCAGGACTTTTGTTTGTTTGCTTGCTTGGGTTTTTTTTGTACTACTACATTTGCATTCTTTCTTTTTTTATTCCTAGTAAAGAACTGTTACTCCTATTCCCATATCTTTGCCTGAAAGCCCCTAATTGCAAAATTATAATAATTTTGAGGGAAGGGGATTTACATTCTCTGTTCCAAGGGAAGCTTTGGCTTTCCCTGGCAGACAACTACCTTTAAAAACCAAGACAGTTATGAAGGCAGGGATGGTTGTCCTGGAGGCCCCCTTGGTCCCAGCATTGGCAAGTCTCAGCTGAGAGGCTTGGCCCCAAGCCCCGTGCAGTCCTGCTCACATCACTGTGGGATCCCAGACTCAATCCAGGGCAGTGTGCTTCTTATCAGCAGTGAAATCATTAACAGCTACCGGCCTGTCCCTGCTGTGACTCTTTCAGCCACTAATCAGACTCTCCCCTCTGCAAAGGGGCTCGGAGCCAGCCATGCAAGGTCCTGCACCAGCAGTTCCTGCAGCAAAGAGTGCCACACCAGAGAGGACAAGGAACCCTGGGGATGGCTATGGATGTTCAGTGGGACCCAGCCAACCTTTGGCCCTTAGGAGAGGAGCATAGCAAGACTTGTTACTTAGTGTAGTTGCAGACAATATGCAGTGCACAGTTGAGACCCCTTCCTCTCTCAGAGGCAGAGGGGACTTGGGGGACATTTAATACTGTCCATTACACACAAAAGTTTGATTGCACAAACATTGAAACTGCAGTGTCAGGCACTCATGCATTGATAAGTGCCAGAAATAAGATTGCTAATCTGTCCTTTATTTAGTCTACTTTTGCATGTGTACTTGATAAGGTCTTTAATTACAGGATCTCATGTTTGCAGTTGTACTATAAAACAAACACAAGAAAGCCCAAATCAAGCTGTACAACAGCTCAAACAAGAGTTTTGCTAATTTCACAGTTCTTGGTGTGAGTGAGAGCAGCATTTTTGGCCATCAGATTCTCATTTGCCAAACCTGTTGTGTTCCTCCTTCAGTTCTGCTATGCAGCCCCTTTGCTGACATGATGGTAACTGAAGCTATTAGGAGTGCTGGGAAGAGCCATCAGAAGCCACATGTGGATTTGTCAGCCCCTATTACAGGCTGAGCAAGGTCCCAGCTAATTGATGAGATAAAGCAATTTCGGTGATTGAAAGTCTATATAGAGATAAAGCACTGCATTTTTATTAGGTGCAGCTTTGATTTTTCGTTAATTACTACTAACTTTGGAAGGAGAGGAGAAGTATTTATCCCACATAAGGCAAAGAAAACCAAAGAATATACTTGGCAGAGACACACTGTATTTGTCTGGGATGAAAAACAGGACATATCTGTTGGTAGACAGCTATCCAGGGAGGTATTTTTCCCCTGCTGCACTGTTTCTTTTGGCAGCACAATGTGCTAACTTTAGAAGTGTCTGAATGCCTTTGCTAAACTATTAGCACAAAATAAGCTCCTTTGTGTTTCACCCATTCATGCCTCTTAATTTATGTTCTGGCATCACTTTTCCTTGTATTGTGCAAGTCAAGAGCCTGCACACGGCGCCAAAATGTGTGTGCACAGGCAACGATCAGGACAAGTGCCTTGAAGTTGATACAACTGCACCAGAAAGCCAGACCCCACCGCGTCTCTTACTTACAGTGAAATTCATGTATGCCTACCTTGAAATCTTGCTCAGAAAGTAACAATGTACCTTCTTCTGCCTTGGGGTTGATGACAGGCTAACCAAAACCAGGAACAAGCCATGGTGCGTGGGGCCAGAGCTGTGCTCCCCACTGTCTGCAGCTCTGGGTTCCCTGTTTGCCCCATGCTGGCAGAGCCAGAGGCCACCATGAAGTCCATCAGCAGAGCCAAAACACGCCTAAAGTGATCCTTCTTCTTTTGATTGGTGTCTGTGTTACAGCAATGTGTTTTATTGCCTGGGAAAGAGACAATAAAAAAAAATCTGCAGCAATAAATAATGTGAAACAGGATATTCAAGAACAATAATCCAAAGCACTGCATGAAGTGAGGGCCTTTCCCTTAAAACACTGCACACTGCAAGTTCCCTGGGGCATCAAAAATCCATTCTTTCATGTTCTTTGTGGAACTAAGGGGATTGCTGGTGCTTGACCTATCAAGAAAACATATCTTTTATAAAGGGTGATACCAAGCCAAGAAGTCAAATTCTCTGAAGCTTGACTGACACAGTTGGCAGAAACAGCTGCAGCCAAGGAAGTTTAAAACTTTACTTTTCCAAACCTAGAGTAATTCACTGCCTTCCCAGTGAAAAGGACAGGGAAGCAGAAGTGTTTTGGGTGCATTTACTTCTGGGGAAAAAGTGTACTGTTCAACTCCCCTGAAGGCAGCTCCCAGGATTGTCCTGAGGCAGGCTGCTGAGTACTGGGATGGGAGGTCACTTGAAAATCTGGGGCCAAGCCCCAGGTAAACAGGCTGCTGATGTCTGTCTGGGACCCTTTTTACAGATGGGGAGGAAAAAAAAAAAAGGAAAAGCCTCTCTAACAGGAGCCTCCAACTTCCTTTGCTCAACCCATCCTTGCCCAAACCCAGCTGCAGCTCTACCAGTTTGGAGGCCTGAGTTGAGAATGGGGGCTTAAGAGCTGTGGCTGCCTCACCCTGCTGCCCCCACACCTTCTGGGACTGCAAGGGGGGACTGATGCCTTTGAAGCATCCCTGAAGTGGCATCCCCAGAGAGTTGAGCTTTCACACCGACTTTTTCTCTCACACATGTATCCTGAGGCTGCACAGCTGCCAGAAACCATATGCTGAAAATACACTTCTCCATCCTGACTCCTTGAGGGCTTTTATTTTTTTCTGATTTCAAGCCCTAGAAATAGGTACTTTTCATCCTTAACTGTGCCTTGTTCTACCCTCTTCACAAGAGGATGCACCTGCAACATCTGTGAAAAACTGCAGCTCCAAAGCAAAGCTCAGCTCACACAGGCAGCTCAGACCACAGATGACTGGGAAAGAAGGAAAGAAGGATGGAAAGCAAAAGGAAAAGCAAGCACCAGTGCCCCCAGTCTTGTTTCAGCCTTCCAACACAGGCCAACACAAAGACAGGATGACTGCAAAGCTGGCAGGTAAAAGTTAAATAAAGGTACCTGCCAACTGGAGGGTGAACGTGATGCTAAGAAAACATGGCTAAGTGCAACACATGAAGTGGTCCAATGGAAAACAAAATAAGCATCTACATTATCTCTTTTTGAACTGTTTATGGCTGGGTCTAATCACAGTCCTATTAAAGTCAATGGCCAGATTCCAGGTAGCCAGGGCTGAAGCTGGCTTTGGCTCCATATCTTTGGCTCCATAGCTTTGGCTCCATAGCTTTTTTCAGAGATGTTAACAAACATGTTTCATGGTGTATAATGGGTAAAAGCACCACTGCTGCCTCTTGGCTGCACAGTTCAGAACAAGGAACAGGCTCAACAGCCCTGGGGCAGAAAGGCAACTCTGCTGCAGGAACACATCACTTGATTCAGATGCAAACTCTAATTTATGCAGACAGACATACTTGTACACAGACAAACACGCCGGGATTTCATCCCAGCGTATGGATGAGTGGGCTAATGAAAAGAGATGACATCTTTCTCTTACACACACGCAGTCACCTACACAAAACCATGATAAAAATATTTTGTAAAGGCAGCAGTCAAGTACACTGAGTAGGGAACAGCAGAATTAAGACTGCTTATTCATTTTGATACAGTTCTAAGAATTACAGTGAAGCAATAATAGTATTGTCCTCAGTGTTACATTAACAATTCCTGCTCTATTTGTTCTGAAAGCACATGCCTTGTATTAAAAATATCTTCTTTTTTTTTCCTATCTAAAGTCTTGGGGAAAAAAACAGGAAACAAAATCCAAGTCTTTATTTGTAAAAGCTTCTGGAGAGTTTTCTCAGGAAAAGCAAAAGCAAAAACACAGAGACAGGGAAATGTCAGAGTCAGGGTTGCCCAAACATGGTGACACTTTTTATTTACTCACACGTCCATCTCCAAATAAAGTGAACCAAAAATGCACAGCCAGCCCTGGTTTTTGAGTGACTAACTCTGCAACCTCAGGAGCAGTCTTTTAACCAAAGACATCTATGCATTTAAATTCCGGGGGGAGATTCCCCTATTCATTTTTCTAAAAGGAAGATGAACCCTGTGCCAGGGTGGTTCCCCCACCACTGATGCTATCTGAGTCACTGGCAGTGGTTCAGGCTGCCACTCCCATCTAAGAGCAGGCTGAAGGAGGAGACACTTCAGCCACGTTTGGTGAATAACTCCTACATCCTCTCCTTCACATCCATTCCACACTTGAGCTGATCTGTCCTTTCCCCTCAAAATGTCCCCATTCCAGGCCTGCCACATAATTTCTCCACTCACTGAAGTCCCAGGATCCCCATCCTTCCAGCCGTATCCCTATTTCTCTCCTTCCCACTAAACTCATTGCTCAGCATTTCTCAGTTCCCCATTTCCAGATTCTCTCCTACGCATTTCCAGTTCTCCCTTATTTTCCACCTTTTCTATCCCTCATGTCTCACTACCCCATTCATCTCCCTCTATTTCTCTTTCAATTTAGTTCAGGCAGCAACATCCCTGCTGCCTGGGCTCAACAGGATTGGGGAACAAGGTGTGGCCAAACCCTGTGGTCTCAGTGCACTGACATTGCCGGGATGGTCCCAAACCTCCCTGCACTGGATCATGCTCTGTGCAGATACACCATTTGGAGTGCAAATTTAAAAGTTCAAGTGAGTCACAGCTGAGCATGTGAAAATAAGAGTTTTTCCTAAAACTTGACACCAAGGCAGATTTTAGTGACTATTGGAGTACGAGGGAGGGAATAAAAACACATGCTGGACATGGCATCTACCAGTTTCAAGCATACCCTCTCCGTTCAAAAGCAGTGACCCTCCCATCTTTGGTGCAGACAAACAAACAACTTAGAATCTTGATTGTTTCAGGAATGATTCAGCAGTAAGAGTTTTTTACATCTCTGTAGCATATCTTAACCAAGGTTTTTGGACATGGTTTGTAAGCCTCAGACAACTCTATTCTCCCAAAGGGCAGGAGAAAGATGGATAAACAGATGGAGAATGATGAACAAACCATCTGTGCACCCACAACAGCCCACCAGCTCCTAGGGTAGCCTGCAAGGACCCTCTGGGCAGCTCCCCAAGGGTGGGATCTTTCTAGGTTACACCTTAACAGTCACCACATCTAATAAATGGTGGGAAATAGAAGGTGTGTTCCATGCTTATCACCATACAATTATTTCACCTAAGCACAACACAAAAGCACATGCAGCTTAATGCAATGCTAAGACTCATCTCCTCCTTCAGAATAGAACAGCCATTTATTTTCTTGCAGGAATAAAAAAAATTCTTGTCTTCCCTGACATAATTCCCTTCTTTAACTAAGCCAGGATCACTCAGGATTTCTCCCCAGAAAAACCTGACTCTCCTTTTCTGCGTTCATGGATTCTGCTCAAAGAGGCTCTCAAAGAGGCTCTCATACAGCTCTATATGAGCTGTCTTATAGATAATATCTGTTCTGTTCCATACCTACTTCTCTTGCTGAAAGATAGGAAAAATTAGAAGAAAAATATAGATTTTTTTTTTTAAATCATCCCCTGGACATATACATCATCACTTGAACATATTCATCATCACTAAATATTCTATTGGCTTGCAGACATGAACCATAATGGCATAAATTCAGTCTGTGTCTGGAAGGGACAGAGTGGGTAATTTATCAGAAAACAGGTGGGAAAAAGGTGCCTTTATACTTTCCAGTGTCCAGGACATATCCAGAATATTTCAAATTGTATCTGAAAGGTAAAAGTCATAAGGACTTGAAAGACAGCGCTGAGTCTTCCCAGACTACCTTCCTACACTGATTTTACCACTTAGACTTGAAGAGCCTGAACAACATGTTTTGGTTATTACAGAGAACTTCACCAAAACAGGCAGGTGCTGGCATGATTTTAGGGCTGCAAGTAAAGTTCTCAGAAGAAAAATTGTGCTCTATTTGCCAGCTTGTCTCCCCAGTTTATTTATTTGTGGAGCCATAACTAAGGAAGTTTACATAAAGACCATGAAATGCTGCTAGGAAATGCAGTAACATAAATTGGCTCTCAGTGAATGCCAAGACAGAAGGTGGGTGGAAAGAGACTTCTGTTGATGTGTAATGAATCTTGGGGGCTGGAGAACCACAGAATTAGGATCCCAACCAAGGATTTTCTGAATTTTTATAATTGTAAAACTGAATCCCAGAGTCCTATAAGGTGTTTGTACCATTTTTATTCAGGTCCTCTATTGAATATAAAGAAACAATTGTTTTTCTATTCACACATCACTTGGCTCTTGTGCAGCAACAAATAAGTTTGCGACTCTTCCTGCCATCCCTTAAGTCTGGGTTGACACATTCGCATCTGAGATTTCTCAAGATAAAATATATGTTCACGTGTCCAGAAAGTCTGCAGTGACCATGGTAGGAACACCAACCTGCTCCTTCCAGCTTCCCTGAACACATTTCATGATGACTTTACACATCAAACAGCTACAGGCGCATCATGCAAGTCCACTGCTCCCCAGAATTACAAGTTTACTGTACCTGCAGTGTCCATCCAATGCCCAGATGTGCAGTAAATCCATCCAGCACAGTGGAAGTGGGACCTATGGCTCAGGCCCACGGCAACAGGGCTGTGGTGGCCCAGTAAAGTGCACTGCTTTCCAAAAGCATCAGACTTGTGCACACACCATGGTCAACAAGGAGGTTTCTGGACAAGTGGCAGCCCTTATAGATCTATTACCTTTTAACTCCAAACTGGTCACTTAACATCTGGAGACTCTGGACAAATACAGAAAATACTCAAGATTTTCTGGGCAAGGCTTTGGTCAAAAAAACTGATTATGCCAGTGGAAGAGAACAGAACATTATGGTTAAATTACAATTTGACATCAAGATCCACGGGTATGTTCTGCCTGCATCATAGGCTGATGCACATAAGCCATGGGCAAATGACTGGCTGCATAGTTCATAAATACTTTTTTTATTCTTTGTGGAAGAAAACATTGTTGAATGCATATTGTCAGTGAAGCAGAATTACTTGTGCTCAATCTTTTGAATGTCACCTACGACAGGTCTACGAGAAAACATCCTTTTAACTAAACATGTGACTCTTGGGCATATTTGATGACAATATATTTCAAAATGATCAAAGTCAGCTGTCAGAGAAATTAGATTAGTCATTAGTAGTCTTCAGTAGTTCCCATGAGAACCTTGAACAGTTGGTGGCTCTTCTTAAAAGATTACAGTAAGCCTTGTAATGTGTCGTGATGAAAGCAGTAAAGATTTGGAATAAAGGACAGACTGCTGTCTTTATTTCTGAAAGTGGATGGTTTCTAACTGAGACTTTTAATTGTACTGAATTTTATCAGTCTGTGATACAGAAAGCATTGAAAAAGGACTTATATCTTTCTGTGAACTGCTGGAAATGGCATTTTAAATGAATTCCTCTGAAAGAATCTGGTTCCTAGTAGCCAGTGTCAATGCCAACAGATATTCTTATTTCCACACCATTTCTCCTTGTTCTCCTAGTAATGCCAAGATGAGAAACGATGCTGATATGTGTTCACACGACTAATTATTACACACTGAATCCTGCAGTCTTATCAGTGAAGTTGAAACAAAATTGGCAATATAATATCCATGACCTAAAAATAAAGTTGGGGAATTTCAAAGCAAAATGAGATAAGGTTTTAGCCATCATGACTGCTGGTGTGCAATATAATAAAAAGATTATTCATTGACTGTTTTATTCCTTCCACAACTGGAAACTTCGATGATGTGTAACACCATGTGTAAAAATGAAAATCCTATAAATTTAAATAATAAAGGATATCACTTAAGTAATATTTAATCCAAAGAGGTATTCAAATAATCTAGAATATCTGAGAACAATGATTTCTTCAAAGCATTATAAAAGATTTCTCTTTGAAACAGCTTGTTTGAAGTCTTTTTGCACAGACATAAAACAAAAGACTCTCTGTTTAAAGGATTACATTTAAGGAGCCCTTTTTTCCTGCATTTATTTGTTGTAAAATGCTGATTGGGGAGACCCCTAAACTGCAACGGAGAGTATTACGACTGTCATTTCAAAGGAGACTGATAACTTCTTTAGATCTTTCTCCAACAGTGAGGTAATTATGCATCCTTGTCCTTTCATTATGATTTCTTAGCCTAAAATTTATCAAAGAGCAAAATTTTATAATGCTCTTTTTAAAAGAGCATTTTGATGTTCTTTACTATCAATGCTTTCTTTTCAATTTTTTTCTCTTTATCTATCCCTGAAGCACATACCTTACATAACACAAAAGGACTTAAACCCTTAAAAGCATATAATAGCATGGGGCTTATAAAAAAACAAGGTACCTGATGACCAAGTTTTCAAACTCCTTCATTGTGTGATTGTCTATATGCTGTTTAGGCATATAATTTTTTCATTATATGTGAAAAATCATAGTATTAACCCTACACAGTTCTTTCTATGCTGAGTGGATTTGGGTTATGTGGGGTCCTGACGAAAGCAGATTTTTTTCCTTTTTTTAACCTAACCAATGCAGCCCTTTCAAAACCATCACAACAACAGCAATAACATGTTAAGTCCCTATAGACAGGGGGTTTTAAGGAGAGAAGGGATACCTGAGGGCATTTTCCTGGCTGCCAGTGGTACAAAGGCCATGGAAATGTTGCCAGGGTTCCCATGGCCAGCCTCTGGTTGTGGTTGGAATCTCACCCAGCCTGCAAACAGTTGTTTGATTTCCAGAAGAATTGCAGACTCTCTGTAGTGAGTTTAAGTTTCCAGGCTTTTCTCAGTTGCTTTTCCCAGCTGCTTTTCCCAGCTGTCCTCCACAAACCCCACTAGAAGCAGCCATGGTGTCGTTGGCTGTACCAGTACCAGTGAGCTGGTGAGATCTGGGATCCCAGCTCCAATGCTGCCCGGAATCACTCACACCACTTGACTTTTAGCAGTGAGTTTTGGCCCTGACCAGCCCTTCCAAATAATGCTGAGGCACTGTCTGGGAGACAGTCAGGCCAGAGAACACTCCCAGGTGATGATTATGGACAAGGCTTCCCTGTTTTGGGAAGTAAAGGGGATGGAGTCCAGCCAGATGGATGCAAAATCAGGCCCTGTATTTCTTGCCCTCATGGGCAACAGTCCCTGTGGTTCAGGGATTTCCTGAGTCAGAGCTGGAATCTTTTTGGGAGTTTGACTGTTCTCAATTACTTTACATTCCATGAATTTGTCCAAATGCATGTGAGATCCATGGAAAGCTTTAGAATCCTTAACATCCTTTGGCAAGTGGTTCCACAGCTCATTTCAGTGTTATTAATGCCATACTTAAATGTAAGTGATAATAAATCTATCATGCCTTGGCAAAATCTTCCAGGGCATAATAGTTTTAATAACTGTTAAAAAGGTTTGCTGGGCTTACTGTCTGAGTATGCCTAGCTTCAAATTTCAGTTACTTGGTTCCTGTTAATGCCTTGTCCATTAGCTGGTAAAAAAGACATATATTACCAGATACTTTTTCTGAGTAAACTGTGATGAAACCACTCCTTAACTGTTTCCTTTATATAATAAATCAGCTGAGTTCCCAAAATCTCTCCTAAAGAGGCATGTTTTCAAAACTCCAGTAATTACACTAAATATGTTGAGGCATGACTTTCCTTTCAAAAAGGAGCCCTTTTTGGCTGCATAAAACACACCTTGACAGACATAAATATCATTCATTCTCTCTTTAGTTTTTGACTTTATGAAAAACATTACAGAGAAACCTTTGGCCTGTCTCCAGGCTAAATAAACAATTTTACAATTAGCATCCCAGAATATCTCCTTATGAGCAAACTTTGCTCCAAAGTAAAAGTGGATTTCAGTCCAAAAATGTTAGTCTGAGTTCAAAGTGTGCTAAGGAATATAAAAAGCTTATTCAGCACTATATGCTTTGGGAAATTTTTCCATGGAGACAAGCTCTTTCTGAACATAAGAATGGCACTAATTTGTTCATATGCATATAATTAACTTCATTCCACTGATTTTCTTGGAGATTTGTTAGAAGGCAAGGAGTGATCTTTATACTTCACACCATAAAATGTGAAACAGCAGATCTTCTTACAAGATATATATTGCCAAAGGAAGAAAAAATACATCATTACAATTCTACTGATTTGGCAGTAGAAATACTTAGTGTTTCATGTTAGATCTGATTTTCAGGTGTATTTTTTCTCACATCCCCATACTGTTCTCTTGTATAAGACTGATGTTGAAATGTGATCTTCTGATTGAATGAAATGGTGAAAACTGAAAAAGAGACATGCAATAAATTTGTTTCATAGTGATTATGCAGTGATGATCACTGCTGAAAAAAATTAACCACTCTTTCAATCTTGATTTTCAAGTTCATATCACTCCTTAGACTTCCAGGCATATACTGTAGGAAGGAATACATCTTCTCAAATGCTAATCTTTCATTTTACACATCCACCTTGCCAAATCTTATGATTCAATTTGCTCTGCAGGGATTTCATTTTCTGTAGTGCTGACACTCGAAGTACTCCCTGCACAGAGATGTAAATAACATTCCCATACACAGTATTTCCAGAATCCTCACTGAGGCAGGAATGAGTACCTTTGGAGCAAAAACTGGTGAGAGGACATTCCAAAACAGACAACTTGGAGCAATATTACCACAGAGAATTAATACTCCATAAGTAAAAGTATGTTTTCAAACTCTCCAGAGTGCCTCCACAGATTCAGACAACGTGCAAGTAAAATGTGTGATATCTGAAGATCAGAAGGAACTGTTCATAGCAGAAGATCCAAATGCACATGAGAAATCTGTGTAGTATTCTCTGCTGAGAACTGAGATCTTCAAAGAAACACAACCTTCACACTTGTGCATTGCACCAGGTATCAACAAAGCCCTGCTGGAAACCAGTGCTTTCACCTTGTGAAAAAAATGGGTTTCAATCTTTGTGGTTGGAACCCGAACCCTGGATATGAGCAAGATGATGCTCATTCTTCAGAGGCACACCAGATTTCACATACTACACATTTAGGTAGACATTCACTTGATTCAGAGGACTGATAAACTAAATTCCTACCACTGTGGATGTACAAATCAGGCAAGAGACTGCCATTTTGCTAATTCTCTCTTCCTTTATTAAAATTTAACATATGATTAAAATCCATTTTGACATTTACTGCAAGAGAAACAAGACCATGCTAGTTGCACTGCCTCAACAGCTGCCAAAAAAAAAATTCAGGTACCTCAGGGTACTGTTCAGGTCTGAACAGCATTATTATTGGAATTTTCTAGGTTGCTAATACTTCAATAGCATTAATCTTGCTTTGTAGTTAATATTCAAACAGACACTCGTGTATTCCAAACCTTCTTTTGAAATTTAATTCATTATCATAAGGTTTTCCCTCACCTCTCAGGCCCTCTCCTCCATGGTTAACACAAGTTAATCTCAGGGGAAAGGGCTCTAAGCTCTCAAACATGTCAGGCTGAAGTGTGAGTCCACTAACCTCTTCTGTATTTTTTTTTTTCACACCAACTTTTCTCATCATCAGTTTCAGCTTCCCTTTAAAATAGATTTTTTATTTAATTTTGCTTCACGTCTCTAGTACTGCAATTTAATGTCACCCTCTTTAATTTAAAAGAACGCTGTTTTACAGAAGAAAGCAAGAAAGCAAGCAAGTAAGCAAGAAAGAAAGCCTTTCAATCTTTCCTGTGTTTTTCTCTGGAGGGCAAATTTCTTTTAATCACTTTCCTGAGCATAATTTAGCACATGTAATTATATCTCAAAACAAAAGGAAGTGAATCAATGCATTACTTTGATTTTAGGAAGTACTAAATATAGTCAATCTAAGGATTTCTTACTACCCTTTTGATGCAGTTGTCATTGCCAAGGACCAAAGTGCTTCTGGGCAGAGAGTAAATAAGATGATGTGGCACTTGTTATAGAACAGCTTTTCTGAAATGCAGGATTGGTGTCTGGAGGCATTATGGTTCAGGTCTAACCTGTCAGCCTGATGCAAAATAACACACACTTAGATTCTGGCACACTGCTGCAGTTTTGCTATACAGAAAAATCTTTTTTTTGTTTGCTTTTTTTAATATTACAGTCATCTTAGATTACGCTCATATCCTAAACACCAGACCATCCTAAACCTGTGCAACTGCAGTTACGCACAGCAGAAAGGATGTTCCCTGAAAGACAAGTGATCCTGTCTCCACAGAGTGATCTCCTGAGCAGCAGAGTAAGAGCCTGCAGGTCACTATACTTATCTCTAAGGGCTTCCTCCCTCTCTGGCCTGGTTTTACAATATCTTGGTGCCCCCTCAATGTCACACATTTTTGCTACACCCTTTGTGGCTGATGAGAAGCTGGTTTACTGTGCTGTTCCTCACAAGGGTCACTGTCCAGCTGTGCAAGCATTTCTCTGCCACTGGTGACCCATCATCCTGACTTTGCAATGCCCTTGTTTACTTACAATCTTTATTAATTTATCCAATCTCACTTCCTATTGTACAGCACACTCTGATAAAACAAAGGAAAATACTAATCAGGATTAATAGCATTATTATAACCCAACGAATTCAATAGAATTGTAATGGCTTAAAGGGAGCATTAAATTGCAGATGAAGAACATACGCAGGAAACACTAGATGCTGGAAAACAACATCTTCTTTCAAGAGTTATTCAGAACTAAGCAGCTGCAATAGACCCTTCATGTACCCTTCACTGTACCTGCAAGCAAGGGCAAAATGAGCTGAATTTTGTCTTTGGCTGAGGATGTCAGGAGGATGAAGGGCTTTTGTACTGAGTTCTCCATTTTCTACAGCTTGTGTGCCTGGTCATATGTGGTGGGAGCATTAAGCACTTTTGGGGCCTACATCCACTTTTCCAAGGAGACACAGGCACCTGGGATAGGACCCACAAAGGGCATGGGCTCCACAGCTCTGAGGTGTGCAGCACTCAGTTCCCAGGCACTCGCTGTCTCCAGCAACGGGGCTGAGTGAGGCATTTGGGCTCCCTAAACTCCTGAAAACAGGAGCCACAAACCAGCCCAGTGGGCAAGAAGCCATGTAAGCCAGTCACAAAGAAATCTTGAGGTGGTGTCAAGCCTTACCCCACCCAAGGGTGCTGTACTTGGATGGTGTTCACAGCCCCATGGGGTGGAGAGCTCCATTCCCACCCCCCATTCGAGTGCCTTTTTCCCATAATACACAACCCCAGGATGCAGGAAGCAGTAGTTCACATCATTCCCTGGCCTAAGGAAGTGTCTGCACATCAGAGAGCTGATTTCAGGATTGTATTTTTTCCTTCAGGGCGAAAAAGGAAGATGTAGAGCACCTAAACTGCAAAACTTGCCCCTGTGAAAAGCTTTTCCCGTTCTGGTTTTGTTGGCTGGTTTTTTGTTGGTTTTTTTTTTTGTTGTTGGGTTTTTTTTTTAATGAAGAAGACAACAAGAGGGAAAAAGAACATCAGATTTTGGCCAGAATAAAAATCTATGCTGAGTGAAAAAGAAATTTCCCCTTGCTCCATCCCATGAAAGCTACACAGTTGGTCTTGCTGCTCAAGGAGTAACTTTACACATCTTTAAAACCCCTCTGCCTCTTCGGTAAAATGCTAGGGGTATATTAGAAACAACCAGGAATACCTTACCAACCCGCTGCTAAAAGCAGTGGTGATGAAACGACCACCAAAACCTTGGTCTGTGGTGAAACCAGGAGTTATTGAAGGGCCTGGCCCTGCAATACCATGTGCTGCAGCCCTGTGCCAAGGAGCACAGCAGAGAGGCTGAGGATTTCCCACTGGGAAAGATGCTTTGGCAGCCTGTGATCATCCAGGTGAAGCCTGGTCCTCCCACCAGTCTCCCCAGGACCCACCTTCTTGATGCTCACTCCAGCAATGTTCTGTGACAAGGAAAAGGACAATAAAGCCAATTCCAAGTCACAACCCTCCATGAATGTTCCCACAGCCTGGTGTTCCCACTGCTGTGCACGGTACCACTGCCTGCAGCTGGGAACACATGAGGCTCACAGATACAGTCGGAGTCCTTGGCTGCCTGAAGCACGGAAGAAAAGTGTTGGAGGTGGGCTCTCCCTCTCATCCCACTTTCACTTCTTTCTTTGAACTGTGCTGGAAGTTTTCTTTTCCTGATCTGTAGTTAATCTGCACACAGAGTCACACAGAATAAGAAATTAAAAATGTGACAGGCTTTTTTTGTTGTTGTTGTCTGCTTTTTGACGGCTTTTGGAAGAGAAACCCAACTTCTGGCTTTTTGCCAGGAGGATTATGTTGTTTCACTTATGAAGAATACATTTTTCATAAGCAACTATTTTACATTGCAAATGCTGGGCTCTTATTCCAGACAGACTACTTTTATTAAAGTTTCCTCCAAGATCTCATCTGTCTTTCAAGTCCATGAGAGTTAACCTAGAAATACTGTAGTTAGAGAACTACACACAAAGGTATATTCATCAGGTCTGGGGCTGCTCTCACACTGAAATAACCCTTTAGAAGTTAAAAAAACCAACAATACATTCATAAAAGTGAACACATTTGAGTATAACATACAATTATAGAGAGCCTGTACTTGGTCTCAGAAGGCTGTGATTGTGACCTGTGGCTGTGGTTGAGCAGGAAACGCTTTTCCTGCCTTGCAAATATTCCTAGGATTTCAGAAATTACTCCCATTTCCATATGTAGTAAAAAGAGAGTTATTTTATGGCTTTCATTGAAACGAAAGAGCAGAGAGACAGACAGGCAGCCCACAGGGTTGTGGTTAGGGCTCTCACCTAGGATGAAAGAGATTTAGGATCAGATTAGCTGTGCTTGCTGTGGTTTGCAGAGGGGACAGGGCTGCTGGGCTCTCAGAGGCACCAAGTGCTCATTAGGCTGCTGGC
Source organism: Acrocephalus scirpaceus scirpaceus (assembly GCA_910950805.1). Taxonomy (NCBI): domain Eukaryota; kingdom Metazoa; phylum Chordata; class Aves; order Passeriformes; family Sylviidae; genus Acrocephalus; species Acrocephalus scirpaceus. Next base: position 105,617,813 of record OU383775.1, on the reverse strand, counting down.
TTTTTCAGCTCTCTCCGTTGAAGATTTTCAGTTTTGCACAGATCATTAACTGTTCACCAGATCAGGGACTTGAAGTTAATTAATCTCCACGGGAGACTGATGCCAAAACCATCTGCTTTAGGCACCCAAACAGGTTAGGCACGACCCGTACCAGTTAGATGGGAAAGGCCTGGCAGGAGTGACTCAGCTTCCCCCGCTCCCAGCGCAGGCTCCTGGCACGGCTGCAGTTCTGGGTCTGTCTGCTGTGCCCAGGAGCTGCCCCTGTCTGCCCACCAAGGGCTGAAGGGGCACTTTGTGAGTGGGGACGCACCCAGAGCCAGCCCAGGGGACGGGTGCTGGCTGTGTCACACGTCCCTGAGGTGCAGCCAGCAGGGCCTGCTCCACAGCACCTCAGAAACCTGCACATGGGTGAGTCCTGCTGCACAGCACCTCAACCCTGCACCCTCACCCACATCAGCCCTCACAGGGACAGGATCTAGCCTCCAGGCTAGAAACTGGCCTAAAATAGAGATGGTTTCTGTCCTTCATAGACAAACCATGCCATTGCTGCGGTAGAACTCCTGAGAGTGGAAGAAGAGGTGACCCAAGCTGGGTTCAAGGTAGTCCCTGAGAGAGAGAATCCTGTGACTCTCCCTACACCCAGCACCACTTACACCCCTTGCCAGTGGCCACAAGTAAAATCCTCCTTACTCCTTTCTCACCTGCCCCTTACACACCTGTGTCATGCTCACTGACCTATATTATGCTCACTGAACCAAAGGAAGGCTTTCAGGTTTCTCCAGCTCCAGAAATTGCCCTTATTTAAAAGATTTTCTAAGTTTTACATAGATTTCCAGCATCATGGTAAGCCAGGCCAGAAGGAAATCTCACCCAGTCTCCTGCATATCATAAGAAATTAATTCTCTAAAAATTCCCTTGTGTGAGCTCAGTTCAGAGGGACAAAATTATACATTTCAGCATTTGCTTTTATCGTTTTTATCCCTCTTTGTTCTTCTCTGCTTATTCTTTTCTTTACCAAAAAAAAAAAAAAAAAAAAAAAAAAAAAAAAAAAAAAAAGGCAAAATGAGGGTGTAGGAGAGGTAAAATATGAATGGAAAACTCCTACTTAAAAGTAATTTAACTTAGGTTGTTACTCTGGGGAGGAGAGAAAGGCACTGGGGAAAAAAAGTGAAAGAAAATATTTTCTACATTTATTTTTTCTCTTTCTTTGTCAAAGTTGTTTTAATGTCAGGAAATTCACTTGTACACAACGCTCTTACTGGGACCAGCCCTGCTGTGAGAGCTCAGCCCCCATGACATTGCAAATTCTGTAACCCAGACACCTCAAAAGGGGTACCCAAATCAGGGCTTAAAATATTCATCTTTTCCTGGAGCTGCTCTAGAGTGGGGCTGGTGGCAGACTGGCTGGGGATACACTTGCAAGTGAGTGATCTTGAGATGACAATTAATGAGTGAAATTTACGAGTACATGATTTTTGATGTCTCTCACGGACGAAGTCAGGGTTTTGTGTTGAGTTTTCCAGGAATATCTTTAGGACGAGTTACAAATATACAGAAAGTAGGACAGCAAGTTACAACACACAGCCTGCACAGATCATCCCTTGACTCCATTGTGGCCACAGGTGCTTATTGTGAAATAATTTCCAGTTTCTTATTTACCATATTTTCTCTTTAAAGTCACTATTGCCTGGTTTCAAACTTACTATAGGCTTGTCAGATTTGACATTCTGTTTAAAGCAAAAGCAAATTATATCTCAGAGAACTCAGAGATAATGGCTAGAATGGAAGATACCCTGAGTGTACAGGGGTGTGAGAGTTCACCTTCCTGGGGCCAAAATTATTTGTTCATGAGCACAGGTACTCTTTTCTGGGTACCTCTGGCCTGGCTTGAGGTGCATCTTTGACCTTCAACCCCTGCATCTCACATGTGATTAATCTGTGAATGCATTTATTTAAGGGCTTGACTTTGGTTCTTGAGCTTCCAAAACTAGTCTACATCAGGCTAACATGTTGGAGTGAGTAGATACAAAATGAAATGGAAGAACCAGAATTTAGCCCAATGATGACAACTCCAAGAAACTCCATATTAATGGGAACTGCTGAGAATGCTGTTTTGACTGGGTTTAGTTCTGAAATCTTCAAACATAGATTGGTCTTGGACTTCCAGCTTTTTCAGAAAATCCTGTCCAAGACACTTCGTAGAGATGCATAAAATTAGATAGGTAGACAATACCCAGAATACATTTATTTAAAAAAAATTGATTTCCCTTCTTATGCCTTCTCTCCATTTTATCTGAGCTGCCCAAAGGGCTCCTGCAAGGAGGATTACATAATACCACACTGGTAACTGCAGAGCAAAATGCAAATGGGGAAAATTTATTTCTTTAGGGGATGAAGTGAGCCTCACTCTTTAACTCCATTAACTGCTCTGTTTCTCCCAGGCATTCTGCAGGCAGCAAGAGAATAAGAAAGATCCATTTCACATGGTCAAAAGGACATCTTTGAAAAGATACTCCTGAAAATGGGTGGCTTGAGATACAGCAGATACAGCAACTATAAAATTATTCTGTTATTTAGGTTGGAATTCTAATATTTTTTTGTATGCCTTGGCAGAGTTTTCTAAAATGTTTTCAGAAAAAGTCTTGTAGCTGGAGTATAATGAGCAAAAAGTAGAATAACCTTTTTTTGGTGTATGCTTTGGGATTTTTTTTAACCCTTGCACTTAGTCCCATTTTTGGCTTGAGCATAGTCCCTAGATGGAGGACAGACTGTGCACACACACACACACACACACAGAAACAAGCACTTGCTGTTGTAATTCAATTACCAAGCACATCATGAGTCTTGCATCACTCCCTCAACTTCAGAGCAGCACACAGCTCAAACAAATAAAACAAACAAACAAACAAACAAAATACTTCCCTGGCTTTCCATGCATACTGATGATATAGAGCAGAGAGGAGACTGCAAAGTAGAAAATATGACTCTTAGAGTTCAGCATGGGTTTTAGTTCTCTTCACCCTCATTTTGGGTTCTTGCATGATTTTGAGAATTTTTTTGTAATGTAAAGGTGGTAAATTCTGATAGTGTGATTCCTTCCTGTTCAGCAAGTTTCACTTTATACATCTATCCTGTAGAGTTTTACTAAGGTGGATATCACTGACCAGAACAGAGATGGTGTGAATGGTCTTAGAAATGTGGCATGTTTGAGACCTACCACCAAAGTCACCAGCATAGATAGTATTCAGGTGTATTTTCGTGACAGTTCCTACCCATTTTTATAAACTCTAATGTCTGTGAAGTGCAATGAACACCCTTCCTCACCAGCAGCAGTCCCATAACTCTCCAGGGACTGCTGCATGGATGTGCAGTGTGAGACTGTGCTTCTTCCTCAGGTCATGTCTGTGACCATCTCTTTATCCAGTGTCCCTAGAGGTACATTCAATGCCTTTGGATCTCCAGTGATTTAAATGGCTCAGTGCTCAGCTTTGAGCTGAGCATGTCCTCTAGGGTCTCCCTGCAAGTACGGGGCAGACACTTCCCTACCAAGGCTTCACAGTATGAAACCTGCTCCTTTTTGGGGGCTAACAAGAAACATCTTCACCATATCCAACAGCATCACTTTTGTATTTGAAACCTCTTCAGCTCTCTGAGTTCCTTCCAAACACAAACTGAGTAGAATCTGTGTAGTGGCATATTCTCAGCTCTGCTAAGACCCTGGAGCATTTATTTGAGAAGGTACAAACACCTTATCCACACCATGGTGCCCACCTGAAGATCAGTCAGGCTGTTCAAATGCCATCCCAATAAACCAAGCATGTACTATGCTGAGTGAAACTACTATTGCCCAAATGGCACTCCATGGTAGAGCAGAAAGTTGTAGGAAATGTGTAATAATATGACAATAATAATAATAATTAAAAGAACATGTAAGAATTGTGCCAGGGAGGGAAGCATTTGACTGAGATCTGAAAAATTATGGCAAATTTCTCTGCAATGTGTTATCCAGTAGTTTATTAAATTACCCAAAAGTAAAGAACTTCTTCTGACTAAGGGTTTTTCATCACCCAGAACATGTTTCCACATTCAGCAACAGCTTTTGCTCAACTTCAACTGAATTTTCTTGCATCACCCTGGGTGTGGACACAGCTGTAAAATCACTCCCTTCCGTAGTCAATATAAGGCAAAATATTTATTTTAATAGTGCTTGCTAGGCCAATTTCATTCATAATTGAATCAGTGGTTTATTTCTAGGTCTTTTCACTGACCACCCATTCATCACTTTTAACCACAGGGTTCAAAGAGCTGCTGGAAGGCATAATCTTTTCAAAAGCCAGCACAAGCAGAGTGTCACACCCCAAGGGCCAGGCTGTCAGCCATGCTCTGCCATCACAGCCTGCCAGCCTCAACCCGGACCCCGCAGCAGAAAGGCCACTCTAGCAAAGATCTCTACAGCCGCTGGCACCTTGGGGCATACTTTCAGTGACAATGGAAAATGCACTCGTTGAGTCAAAGACGACCCAACCCAAGCTCATCCCACTGTCCTGGTGTCCCCTTAGAGCTGCTGCTGATCCTAGGGAAGTAGGACTTTTTGGGTCCTGTGGTTCTCACCAGCACTTGGCTGAATATAATCCATCTCATAGATGCACGCTGAGCCCATGTTCTCTTTTTTTTTCTTGTGAAGCTGATCAAGGGAGTTGTACCTACTTTCTTGATCTACTGTGCACCTACTTTCCTGTACTATTTCATGGCTCCTGTCCTACAGACAAGAATTGCCACAGTGCACCAAAGCTCCCCTTTGCACCACAGTGCAGACATAGTGGTGCACAGAGTGATTTTCAATACTTCACACGTCATAAGAGATCTGCAAAAGATTTGAAGCTAAGAGATTTAGACCAGTGATGTATCTCAAGGGTGTCTTGCAGCAAGGAGTTCCCATGCACAGCAGTACAAAGAGAAGCCAACACCCTTCCTCAAATAACTGCCTTGTGCAGGTAGTGAAAACTAAAACTCAGAGAGTCTGTGATTTGGAGCAAACACCAAACACACCAGACTCCAGTCCCTGTAAGCCCCAGTCCCAGCAGGCTGACACATACCCAGCTTGGTATGCTTGGACAGCTTGGTAACATTTTCTTTTGGAGTCTTACCTTTTATGTCTTCATATTTCTGAAAGTTTTATACTTCCCTTTCCAAGCAGAATGTTGCACTCTGCTCCCTCCTGTACTTCTGTCCTTACCAGCTTCACTCAATTCAAGAGAACCATTTTTTTCAGCCAGTTCTATACCTCTCTCTTGTAACCATGGCTAGTAATTTCCAAAGTAGCTAAAGTGATCAACAGTCAGATTGAACAGCCTAATTCTCAAATTTATCTCCAATTTTATATACACTCCTGGTACATACCTCCAATATCTGCAAAACAATACTCCTGTTAACTGGGCAAACAGCTGATGGAGAAGTTGGATTACCACCACAGTTCAAATGATGACAAGAAGAGAAATACAGTTTTTACACAACAATAAATATTTCAGAGTGACCAGACCCCAATCTCCTTTTTCAGTTTCACATCTTGAAAATATTTTGATCAACTTTCCACTCTGTCCTCCAGCCACTCCTGTGCTCCAGGTCAACTGATTGTTTCGTGGAGCCAAGCTCTTTTGATCCATTAGAAATTTGTCCAGCTCATTGCTAAAGCCAGTTGGAACACAATTTGCAAAAGGAGAACATAAATCAAGTGGTAAATTTGTGATTTTCATGCAAACCACACAGAGGTCAGTGAGCTACTGGCTCAGTTACACCATCCATTCCTCTGATCAGCAAAGTCTGAGGTCTTTTTCTCTGGAGAACTGTACTGGAAAATCTTTAGATAATCTTGGTCTCAGAAGAGGATGTTGAGCTGGGCAATATTTATTCTAGTTGAAAAAGTAAATATTCTATTGTAGATTCTTAGATGGAAAAAATATCTTGTAAGAATGAGCAGAAGGATGGGTATGATTTTCACTTTGATGACATATTGATCAAGAAAATATTATACAAATGGAGAGAATTATTCTATCTAAAAAGCCAGAAATATGTGTCTTGGAACAAATCCAGATGCACCAAATGTCTACTTTTAAACTCAGTGACTAATGGAAAGAAAGCTGCAGTGATTAGTTACAGCAATTTTAAATAAATATAAACTAGGAATGGCTCTGACTGGATCTGGGCAAACTGACCTCCAGAGCTGAGGAGTGACTCTCAGATTTCAGGAGGATGTGGAAGGGGGAGACCTGTTTAGAAGAGCAGAGCCTGAGGAATGTCCCATGATATGATTTCCAGAGAACTCTTAGGGAACCTTGCCCCTGTTCCAAAAAGTGCAAACACCTCTGGTGTCTTGCTGTGTGACAATTTCCCACGGGAAAATTTGGGGCAATAATCTATGCAGGGGACAGTCCAGCATAGGATAACAACCTCTGGCAGTGTGGAAACATGCAGTAGTGATGGTGAGCAACAGGCACCCAAACCCTTCATGCAGTGTCCTGACTCCTGTCTTCTGTGCATGGGTTTGCTTACCAGAGCCATGAAAGGCTCACTATTTTAACCAACAATTTCAAAGTGTCTGTGTGGTGTGGACAGCTCACACCCCACTTATGGAGCTCCTCAGCCACTGCTGCACTCACCTGCCCAGATGTCTGAAATGCCCATTGCCCCATTCCCATGCTGCCCTCAGATCCCATCCTGTTGATATCTGGGCACATTTGCACCTGTGGGTGCTACTGCCAAGCACACACCTGAGCTGTGACACTGATCAAACTAAACCCTCTTTTTTCCTCTTAGGTAAAGGTATTGTGAATACAAGCCCTGAACTAAATGCAACAAATCCTCAGGAACTGAAAGTGCAGATTACACATAAGACTCAAGGCTCGGGCGAGGTCTGTTGCTGAAGGTTTTGTACAAGCCATGTTTTATCAGATCAGAATGGCACATGCTAATGAACACAGTGGCACAAATGGCTTCAAAGTACTCCCTGTGCATAGCACAGTAATTGTCAGACAAAGGATGGCAGCAAAGCAGAGACTCACATAAAATTAGATTAAAAATTTAACTCTTGGTTCATCATGTACAGTGTTTCCATGGATCTGTAATTGCCCAGGGAAAGAATTTGCAGTGGGAAGCAGAGGCTTTCTCTGAATTTGCAGCAAGCAGTTCACTGCTGCTCAGGCTGCAAACACTATGGACAGCTGACATCTTCTGAGTGTACATCATCCCAAACTCTGATTTATGTCTAAGCTTAAGAAGGATTTCTCTTCTGAGCCAGCTCAAGGAGTATGATGTGAAAGGGGAATGAATAAAGCAAGAAAGCCATAAATTTCTCTCCCAGTACAAAAGCCTGGACACTTTGAGTAACCATGCAGAGCCAAGAACTGGGTGGAGCACATCAGTGTGAATGCTGTGATCTATGTTAAAAACCTTCTCTAAGTTCCTCATTAGCATACCTTGCTAATTCCAGCAAGGAATTAGCAAGGTATGGGGGGAGAGAGTGTTCATATCTCATGAAAGAATATCAATTTTTAAGTCATCTACCTACAGTGTTCTAAATCACTTCCTCACTCAGCCCCCAAACAAACAGAGAAGTAAGTTAGGATCTGGGGAGAGAGATGTCCTCCCTTTGACCAGACTCACTGCACAGAATACCTGGAGCTAATTATGCTTTCTGCTAGCATAAAGGGGATCAAACTTGGCAAATTGTTTTAAATGTCCAGTGTGATTACTGGCAACAGAAAGGTCCTGAAAGAAACTTATTCTTTTCTTTTTCCTTTTTTTTTTTCTTTTTTTCTTTTTTTCTTTTTTTTTCTTTTTTTCCCCACTGACTAACACAGACTAACTGGCAAAAATGGCTGGATAAAAATCTAGGCTACCTAATGCTGGTTTAATTACATTTTCTGTTTAGGTCTCATCTCCTAGTGATAAGTTCTTACTAATTCACTCTTGTCCCAGATTTCTTCCCCCTGTGCTTCAGTAGTGTATTCAAAAGGCATTCTGCTGACAGGCCTTCATAAATTTTAGTGGGAAAAAGTGAAGAATTGTCACTGATAGCCACATATATAAAAATACTTATTCAGTCCCTCTGCAAAGTGTTGTTTACTTGTAGAAAGGAAGCACACAGGAAAACAACAAAGATGTTGAACCTACAGAAACTTTAAATGAGTAATCTTTAAAATTTCATTCCTTCCCTGCAGGACAGAAGGGTAATAAACAAGGAAAACCCAGTTAAGGGGATGGAACACTCCTGATGTCCATGCATGGGTAATGCAGGAAGTACAGACTTCAACAGAAAATGCTAAAAAGTCAGCACATTTCCTGGATGTGACCCACTGTTAAACTCACATTACTCAAGTTAAAACAGGAGCACAGAGGATTATTTAGGCAGAATAAGAGTTCTTGTAAACATAAACAATAATGAAGAAGAAAAATAAATTCACCTGGGAGACAACAGAAGTAGAAAAACAAAGAAAGAGCTTATGCTACAGCCAGGCCTAAGCCCAAAATTTGTTCTACCTCCAACCCCAAGAACGCTGATACACAGCTGACCTCTGTAAAATCCTGGTCAGGTACATTTCAAGCCCTTGTGCTATTGAAGATAACTATTTACAAGCCTTCTGGAAACAAGATGTGGAAGGACAGCAACACTGTAAAAGCTGAGTGCAAACTATACTAACACACACACAAGCTGGATGCAAGTACTCAGTCTCTTCAGCTCTTCTTTATATTTATTTAAAAACATAATTTCTTAAATTAGTACTGATTAACTAGAACTCAGCAATCCATGACCTATTACCAGTGTGATGGACCAAGGCAATAGGAAACAACAGATTAACAATTTAAATTTTAAAAACCCCATAAAGTCACAAATAGATGCTCTTTCTATCGCCTGTGGCCTCATTCTGCAGCAACATTAATGTGTCCAGAGAATAAATAGGGCCATATAATGGCAATTATTGTCATGGGCTCATTGCAGACATGACCTCACCCTCAGGACTTGGAATCTGCCCCTGACTGGGCTGGAGCTCCGGAGGAATTTTAATGATGGGGTGTGAGGGTCAGGCTGTGATATCTCTTTTGCATAATAGAAACCCATCTCGGTGGGACTGACTGAGGCTGATTGCTATCTGAGCTCCCCTCAGGGTCTCCAGGGAATGGGTTGAGTCAACAGGTAGCTGAACACTCACACCCCTTGTTTTAGTTACTATAAGTGCCCTGACAGAAATATTAAAAAATTTTCTGTGGTGCAGCCTCAAATTTGAACACTTGAGAAACCTCTGGCTTGGAGTCACTCTTGTTTTCCTCATGGATCTGGAACAGCCTTTGCCTATTGTACCCCAAATAACAGACAAGGCCATCTTGTGCTCTCAGCTTTTACCCATCTGTAATTCTGTGTTGCCAGAAAGGGACATTAACATTAACCCAGAATCCTAGAAAGACATTCAGCAGCACCCAGGAAACTGCAGAAAAGTGTGACCTGGCAGTGACCTGTTAAACTACAGACTGCTCACACCTTCACCTGCTGGGAGCTACCAAGCTTGGTGGGAAGACATGTCAGCTGTAATGCACAACCATTCTCAGCTGACAGACATCTCCCAAATACTCTGCAGAAAGCTAATTCCAGCTCCCACTTGGCACCAAATCTAAGCATCCCCAGGACCCAGCTTAAATGGTGAATGAAGCCTTCATTTTGTCAGTCTCTGCCATAACAGTCCCTTAACCTCAGTGAATTACCTTGTAGTCCCCATCCATCAAAGTGTCTGTCTACTTGATGAAATGAAGAGTTATTTCTTGGGTCTGTCACTGTGTGCCAGCTCAACAGCTAAAGCATTTATTCAATATGATTAATCCATTATATCCTAACTGTAGTATCTGCCCTGTCAACTTGAAGACATGGCCAGAAAAGTTCCCAGGAACAGTAACAGGACTGACAAATCCCACGTGTATATGGCATGCCAGGGGCATCCAGGAAAGAATAAATTCCCTCCACTCTCACAAAGGTGTTGGAACACTGCTTCATTTGAGGAAACTGAACTTCAAAAGGAGCCAGAAAGGGCAGGAACAACTCAAGGGGCATCAAGAAGCATTTCACAAATAGTTCCCAGTGCCTACAGGAACTGAAAGGATGGCTGGTAAGAAAGTTGCTTTCAGGGTGAAGGTAAGGGTGTTCAGATCCCAGGATGAGCATCAATACCAAGAAGTGCCATTCCTCCCACCTGGTGAAATGTCTGGGATCTTCCAGATCTGTACCATCACTTTGGTGTTTAGGCCTGCTACACCCAAATTCCTCCTCACAGCCTGCAGAGCTGCAGGATCCCCAGTTATGACAGCACTGATCAAATGGAGTAAGTCAGTCATAGCTGACTGGTACCTGCCATTGCACCTAATCTCCATCCAGCACCACAGAACACAGCTAACTGCTGCCTTTATTGCTTTTATTCTTTCACTGTCATCTAGTCCTTGAACTTGGTTCCTCTGACTTGAAAGAATCTGAAACACTGCAATATCTGAAATACTGCTGGGAGCCAGCTGTGGACCAAGCCCAACAGCACTCGTGACAGAAGAAAGTACTTAGCACAGAGCATATATACCAGGGTGATCTACACAGAAGGATAGGCAGGTTCTCACTATTCATTCCTGAATATTTGCTGGGCTTGCTTCAATTACAAGGCTTAGTGGCATGAACTTCAGATGTATGACACTAAGTATTTTTCTAAGGTCACGGGCGGTAATTGAAAGATGACTTTGATACTCACATTAAAAACTACTGCTAATAGGGAACAGCTCTAAAATCAGCCCAGCATGATGCCTTTCAGTCTTGGTAATAATGAATGTACAAACAACTCATAACAGTCTACTCGGTGGAAACAAAACATAATTTGGCTGGTCATTTGCTTTTGTTCATCTTTTGTCAGGGGAAAGGGAGGGGAGACAAGTCCTGTGGCAATGGCATTGAGCAGCCCATCTCCGTTTTGAATCTGCTGAGATTAAATATATCCTTTCAACAACAAAGGCTGAACTGTGATCAAAGCCCCACCAGCAGCACACCCTACAGTGGGGTACACCAGATCTTAGTTCCTGCAAGTGCCCAAGGGGATGTGAGTCTCCCATCAGTCAAGTAAGACAAGGACAGGAGAGAGCACTGTAATTTTCAGTTCAGCCCAACAAACCCTGCAGCTTCTTGGCTTGCAGTAACCTGGAATGCATCCTGCAAACAATTAGCAAGATGGCTTTTCCAAGCCCGTCAGCACCACATGACTCTTCTTTGATATTGTTTTGTTCCTATTCCCCTCCCTCCCAAGAGCTTTTTAAGGAACCCCACACACATGCTGCTGGGAGTACAATTACAGGACAGTGTGTTCAAGTCAAAATTCATTCGGCATGTTTCTCTGTTTTATGCAAGGGCCTCTGTGCCTCTTCTGCCTGCACCCAGTGTGAGTGCAGTTGTATGAGATGCTTGGGCAAGCAATTACCCATCACGTGCGAATAAAGGCTTGTTTTGTCAAGCAAATATATGTGTGCAAAAATGTACAGTTCTGTGTTGTAATTGCCTAAAATACCATTGTGGCACGACAGTGAGTTACAACATGCAAGGGATAGCTTGTCTCTAAGTAATTATTTGTGTCCTGCACAGACCCTCCCAGAAGCTCGTCTCCAGCTGTACTACAGTCATTTATGTAGGACAAACACTGATGTTAACAGACTGAATGAAAAAAAGTGTTTTCTGTACTTACAACTCAGATTGCAGAACTTCTATTATGGCTCAATTACAGCTATTTGCAGGATGAAAAGGGAATCTGCACCAGCCATTCACAGGCAGGCAGGGTTTAGAAGTGGGCAAGTGTGCCATTTCCACTCTCACCTTGCTTGCTTATCCTCTGCTGCTCCTTCTGCACTCAGCGGGAGCAAATCTCTCCCAGCCTTCTGTGTTAGCCAAAGGACCATGCTACTGTCAGCAGCCTACCAAGAGCTTCTGCTGAGAAATTACCTCCCAGTAAGGGCAAGTCACTCACAGATAACGTGTCTGAAAATAGCAGGTTTGTCTATTCTGTCCTCTGTCAACCAGGAGAGGGGGATCCTGCTGCCAAGCTCGTCTTCTTATGGTAACTGCATGGAAGAGGCAGGTAAAAACTAGGGATAGACCCCAGAATCACCAAACATCTCAGCAGCTCCTACTTCCCTACTGCTGGGAGTGAGGTTACAAAGAACAAGAGCACAGTACAAGGACTCTGGGCTGGTGAGGTGGGTTGGCCACTTATTGCCCCAGAAGGAAATATGGCTTCGAATCTAGGCTGAGCTATCAATGGTCTATGTGTTGTTGATCAAAGTTTCATCTCCTCTCTTTCCCTCTTGCAAATATGAAATCAGGGCTCTAGGAGTCTGTGCAAATTACCATAAGTATGTGGTTTTGGGAAATTGATAACTATTAATCTAAATTCTCTGTCACACTTTTAAATACTTCAGGAAGATGGAACCACCCACTCTAAGTCTGTAGTTTTATTCTGTGGTCTAGAAATAAATTAAGAATTTCCTTTTCTATTTTTAGGAGTGCAATTATTTTAAGAAACTTAAAGTTGGTGGAGACGCGCATTTCCATCCATATTGTACAATCACATATGAAAGAGAAAACATTAAAACAAAAATACTATCTCCTATCTGTCCATTAGCACTGAAATATAACCAACCAAACAATCAATACTATCAAATCAATTATAGAATCGTAGAATCATTTTGATTGGAAAAGACCTCTAAGATCATCAAGTCCAACAGTTAACTCAGCAGTGGCAAGTTCACCACTAAGCCATGTCCTCAAATGCCACATCTACACATCATTTAAATACTTCCAGGGATGGTGACTCAACAGCTTGTCTAGGCCTGAAGGGAGTAATAATGTACCCCTGAGCTTTCCTTACCCTCAGCTCTCTCAGCTGCTCCTAATCAGACTTGTTCTCCAGACCCTTCACCAGCTTTCTTGCCCTTTTCTAGGAATGAAAATCACTTAAATATTCCTTATTCAGCAACTGGACTTAGCTGCTCTGTAAATTTCCACTGAAATCCATAATACGTAAAAATCTATGTATTTTATCAAACAGGGATGTAGTTACCTGCAGAGCTACACTGCACTGCAGGGAAAAGTGTGCATGGGCATGGATATGGTCTTTTATTTTCTGTGATCCTGTGTTTATCTGTAGGTCTGTGTATCCCTTTTGTGCCTGGCAGCTGCCTGATAAATTGCATGGCCACTGCAAAAAGAGATAAGCCCAGCCGAAGCAGTTTGCTGATAACATCCGTGCTCAATTTAAGGCAAATGCTAAATCACGGAAATCAACATTTCATGCAGAGATCAGAGATTACTGGGTTTCAGAAGCTAGCAAGCAATGTGACTTTGCTCTGGAATACAGGAAATCATAGTTCAACTTTCCATGCAAGCATAGTAGTGAAAAGATGCAGGTTTGGTAAAGCACTTCTGGGAATTTGGGGGCAGAAAGAAAACTTCTTTTGGCTTTTAAGAATTTGATTTAGTAGCAGCAGCTATAATAATATTTCACGTATTTTTTTTTTTCAAATAGCTCTTTCCAGTAGGTCTTTTAAAGGTGGGGGTTTTTTGTATTCAATAAATACAATCTCAAATTGGGAGCCCTCAACAAATGGCATATTTGTGATCTCTGACTGTGTAATACTTGTTCTCAGGTTCATATTTCCTGTGAGACATTCATGATTATGAGCTAAAAAAATGATTTTATGTGCATGATTTGTAATCATTGGTCAAGCAAACAATTCCACAGTTAACTCATTCTGCCAAATACTCTCATAGAGGAAATGTAAGTGGCTGTAATTCAGTCAAGGCAAATCCAAGGCTGTATCCAAGCAGAATCCTTGCTGCATTTCTTCTAAACTAACAGCCCCATCTGGGAATATATTTTTGGTTTTCAATGCAAGAATTCCCAGTAATACCATGAAGGAATGAGATCAGTTACTTTTTTAACTAGGCAAAGCTTAGGAAACAGTCTAACAGTTCGTATTTTCTTACAGTTTGTCTGTTTGTTGTTGACAGTGGAAACTGTAGTTCCAGGCAGAAATCCTAGCACCACCTGATCTCAAAGAAATTTCATTCTGTTTCAAGAAAAAGTAGGATTTCACCTTCACTGATTCTCTTGGATTCATACTACCTAATTGTCTTGAAACATGAAAGTTTCATATCACGACTCATAGTGCAAATCAATAAGGGAAATGTTTTTGTGAATGTTAGTCCTACAGAATTATCTGTCATCTGAAATGTCTTTTTCTCCTTTATTTCAGCAGAAAGTTTTTGTATTTTTTCTCATACTCTTTGACTTTATGGAGATCTTGGCTGTTTCCCAAGATTTCTAAGCATTAATGTTTCCACTTCTAAAAGATACCAGCTGCTTTATGTTTTTTCAACCCAACTCTTCACACCATCATCAGCCTAAATCCTTGGCTTTACAAGCTCTAGCTGTGTCTAATAGCCATATAAATGCAAAGGAGGGCATAATTCTGAAGAGTTCATACTCACAAAAAAGCAATTTTTTTAAGAAAATGAGAGTAATGGAAAGATTAGTATCAAGATATTCCCAAACTCTGTTTCTTAAGGTGTAACTGTCAATGTCAGGAATGAGTATTACATAGATCAAAGGATGCATCCCACTTCAGCTGGGGACCATGTTCAACCAGCCCAAATACCAAAATATCTGGGACTGCTGTTCCCTATGGCTTAGATATCCTTGATGGGCTGGAACTAAGCAATCAGAAACTCTAGGCACTGGCTTAAAGGCCATCTCCACTTCACCCAAACCAGGCAGACAGTGGCTGCAGTAGAAAAACGTCTTCATCACCCTCCATTCTACCTAATTATTGTCTAGCAATTGATTTTACTCCAGTTCTGAATAATTTCTGTACCCCAGTGTGTGTTCCTCAAGAAGAGAAGCAGATTGGGAGGGTTTGCTGCCTTCCCATTCTGTGCCCTACCCCTGTGTACTCACAGGAAATGAGAGGGGTACAACTTTAGGGTGAATCCTTCTTCAGGCTGACTATTGAAGGGACAAAGGAAGAAGTAAAAGAACCATCTACCCAGAAGAAGGAGTGCACCTACCAATTACTGTTGAACTGCTCTTAATCCTTAAAATCCTGTGGGAGCAGGATCCTCGTTGGGCTAAAAAGCTATGGCTCCTACCTAGGGATTTAGGCACTAGGACAGGCAGTTGCCTGTCAGGTGGCAGTAAAATTCGTAATGCTCGGAAGCACCATTGTTTTCCTAGGAGCTGTATTTCTTCAGTTACTGATGCATCCTCACCTGGTGTTCTCCAAGTACTGGTTAGCACCATACCTACATACACGGGTAAGCTGCAAATCCATACAGACCATTCCGGTGTCATTAATCAACTGTGTTTTCAACAGAGGTCTCAATATTGCGCAAAACTCATAGTTTGCTAAGTGAAACCAGAGGGCTGTTCTTCTCCTCCAGCAAGCATTCCCCTTGCAAAATCCAGAACTATTCCATTTAAGTGTTCACAGTTTGCTGAGGGAAAGAACTCTTCTCTTTTTTTCTTAGTATGTGGCAACCAAAACCAAATAATTTTTTTTTTTTCTGAGAGCTGGACAATGTACAACATCTCTCCAAAGTAAGAAATAGTCGCTTGGTGTCTGACTAAAACCAGCTCAGAAAAATGCATGCAGTTTTCTAAAGCAATCACTGAAATATGGCCATGAACTCAGGCCTGGAGGCTACAGACAGAACTTAGTTTAGGCAATGACTTAGCTCTTCCATCAAATGCTCCTTGAGAAATGGGGCTGAAAGAAGAAAAGAAGGACAAATGCTGAAGGATGGATGGATGGATGGATGGATGGATGGATGGATGGATGGATGGATGGAGCTCTCCTTCTTCCATCAGGATCCCTGTAAGTGAGATTCCATGTCAGTTTATATGAACACAGTCTGCTCTGGGGATGTGGAGTTTCACTGCCACTGCTGCTGCTGCTGTTTTCATTTTATAAGTTTATGCTGAGAAGTGAGAAAACAGATTGTTACCTTCAAAGTCTCTGGAATCCAGCACCAGTTTTAGCTCTGGATTGAAATGCATCTGATAATTTCCTGATCTTTGGTAGCATAGGAGAAAAAATCAGCTTTTTATGTAATCAGTGACTGGGGCAGCCTGACAAACCAGTGCCCTACCAGAAGGGTTTGCAAGGTTTCCTTGTCTTCATCTGTCCAACAGGAGAGCTGCAGCAGCTCTCTACAGGCTCAGGTGTGTTTCTTTCTCAGTCCAAGGACCCATCACGACTTTTACTTTACTTTTTCAGAGAGAAGATTATTTTAATATATTGAGCAGTTTGTTAGTCAAGTTAATATTCTTTGCATTATTATGAGAACATGAAGACAGCAAGATTTTTTTTTGTACTTTAACCAGACAGTTGACTCTTGCAAGACCATTGGCAACAGCAGCCAATTATGCCATACACATTTAGGCATATATAATTCCCTTCCTCTTAGAAAACAGCCATGTGGTTAGATGGCAGCTCTTTGCCTGGGCATGCACAGTGGAGAGCTTAGCCTCTGTTTAGAGGTTGTGATAGGCAGGGGATAAGGTCCTGTTGATTATACCCTTGACATCTGCCCCGGTTCTGAAGATAAGATTTGGTGTGGACTTGTTGAGTGATCCAGGTGAGTCTCAGAGTTTGTAATATGCTGGGTAATGATTTCTGCCCTGCAGACCTTTTCATCCAGTCACAGAGTGAGTGGGAGAAGCTATAATAAAAGATCAAAACTCTTTTGTTCCAAAAACTATTCTCTGCTCTTCTTTTATGCCTATATATCAAGTGCTACAGCTCTTGCCTCTCACTGGACCCTTGCACAGTGACTCATTAAATTTTGGAGCCTCTAAAAAAAGAGACTCAAATCCCATCCCAGCTAGGTAATATCATCACATCAGATCAAATATGACCCACTATTCCAGCTATTCTAAAAAGTCTGTTGTTTATTTCTCTTCCATCCTTGCAGAGTCTGAACAACTGATTAAATCTCTGTAATTTACATTACCAGGACTTGTATGCAAAATTTTATCCATCTATTTGTACCACTCAGTGACAACCTGAAAATTGTGTGAGAACTCCCAAACTCAGTAGGTGTCAGCAGCTGCAATCCAGGCTGGCTCTTAAACAGATCTTGAATAAATTATGGCATGAAGTGGGTGAATAGCATGAACTCTGCGTTTAATCTCTTCTGTTATATCCACCTCTTTAAAAACCTTCTTCTACTACCCAACAAGGGCAATTTTCCCAGTGGGTATTATTATTATTATATTGCCTCTTTCACTGTTAGTGCTATGAAGGTGCCACCCACCAAAGAAGTGGCTGCTCCAGCCTTTGAATCAGTCATAAAATCACAGAATGGCTTGGGCTGGAAGGGATCTGAAAGAACATCCAATTCCAAATCCCTGCTGTGGGCAGGGATACCTCCCACTAGACCAGGTTGCTCAAAGCCACATACAATCTGGCCTTGAACACTTCCAGGGCTGGCTCATCTTGCAGCAAGCAACAAAGCCATTGTTTGAACAACCCCTTGAAGATTTCGTCTTCTCACAGAAGGAGGATATGTGGTGGAGGTTCTCCACTACACTCAGGAGACTCGATGAGAAGAGGAAGCCCTAACTCACAGTAACACAGCTCAATGTAGCTGACTCCAGGCCAAAGCACAGGGTGCCCAGGCACTGCAGGTGCTGTGCACGGCACAGGAGCCGTTGCCTCTGGATAGGACTGAGCAGCAGGAGAGAGGGTGATGGTGGTGACTGACACAGACCAAGTCCTGACAGGAAATGTTCCTGTGACAGCAGAAACAGCAGAAGTGCCCTCCCTCCTGCCGAGTCCTGATGGGGTGTTTTTGGATGGCAACTCACCCAAGCTCATGTTCTCCTATCCTGACCTCACAGCCCCTCTGTTCCTCAATACAGAGGCTGGCTGCAGGTTTTGTTTCTCTACCCTGCCCCAGTCCTCATGCTCACACAGCCCTCAGGCAAGGTTTTAGCTCTGCTTTGCCATCTGCTAAAGCACACAAACTGTGTGGAACAGAGAGTGCCTGCAGGATAAAAAAGATGGCTGCAGGTCTTACCATGTTCTTCCCTTGTCATAAACTAAGCAAGAGATCCTAGGTACATGTAATGTCCTTGTTGCTGTGTCCTCTTAAGTATGGGTAACTCAGCATTCATAGGAGAACAGGGAAATAACATTTTGCAGAAGGTCATTTATTTTATCTTGTTTCAGACGCTTGAGGACTTGTTTTGTTTTTCCTGTCCTCTTTATGAGATGAAGATTGCAAAATCCTGGTAATGTGAAATTTACTAATGAAAGTGCCACTGGCACACAATTTACTCAGAGCTCTGCTGCTTCAGAGTTGCAGATTAACTCTGAATAACCAGCACATGTGACTCAGTCCTTCTCAAATACTGTGTATCCTCATTAATGAGGATGAAAATCATGAAAATCATGAAAAGGATACTCTAAATAATGAGGATTAAAATCAGGAAAATCATTAAAATCATATCTAAATAAAACATTGACAATTCTATTTTTTTAAGATATCTTTTGGTTATTTGAATTTGCCATTTGTTTTTTGAGGCTTATGAGTTTGCTCATGCCATTTATGAAGATGATGTATAAAGTCTTCAAAAGAAGGAACAAAAACATTAAGCTGATAAAGAGAGAGCAAGTCTTCTTCTACTAAAGGAAATTAGTGAGAATTAAGCTCTTTGATCACCCTTAAGTTATCCTCTTGCAATATCTGGAAGAGCACATTTTTGGTTTTATCCTTTAACAACTGAACTATGGCTCCCAACTCATTGCTTGAATTTGGACTTTAAGCAAAACATTAAACACGTGGGGCTGATAATAGAAACTAGTGATAAAAATGGAACTTGAACTGTTGCCTTATCCCACAGTACAGAACTATGTTTAAACTGACCTCATATTCAAAATCAGCCTGGCTGTAAGCCTCTGAACCTTCACGGTCAGGTTCAGCTGGGGCAAGCAGTGGGGCTGTTCACTTTTTTACCTCATTCTGCCTTTTCTGAATGTGTGACAGCACATAAATTGGGACATTTCCTCAGAAGCTTTAAAACACTTTGAGTGCTGACTGGTTGCCATGGCAAGTCAGCGCATTTAGGTAGCAGGCAGGAAACAGGGACCTGCTTGTCCAACAGTAGCAGCTGGAGAGGGCCCTGTGCATGCAGATTGTGGGGATTTTGTAACTTCCGACCTCAGATATGGTCAAGCTGGCTGGAACCTTGCATCCAGCTGCTTCCTTTTAGTAGCTTCATTTTAGACAGAAGAATCAAGGGTAAATGATTCACTGTTTCCAGACCAGGAGATCAGAACAGAGGTTTGAACAACATGAGATGCTGGCATCAGTGGTAAAATGCCACATCTTGCTTCCCTATTTCCCTTGCACCCATATATCACAGCCTCCTTGGCTGTGCCACTGAGAATCTGAGGCTGCACTGTAACAAAATCACTGAGATAATCAGGGTTCAACTCCTTTGGAGGGCTGTTTGAATATGGGAGGGATAACCAATATTGGCATCTAAAAACCTAACTGTAACAGGGAGCCCAAAACAGGATACTGTATTCTGAATGCAATCTTACAAGTGCTGAACAGAGAACAGGTTCACGGGGTAATTCAGGCTGGAAAGGACTTGGGGAGGTCATCTAGTCCAGCCACCTGCTCAGAGCTGGGTCAGTGGCCACCTCTCTGGACTTTCCAGCACAGCCCAGGATGCAGCCAGCTGCCTTCACTGCGAGGGTACACTGCTGACTCATGCTCATCTCATCCCCCCTCAGATGTCTCTGAGCTAGGCAGTCTTTGAAGATAATGACAGAAATAGGTGTCTGACCCATTTCAGACATCTGCTTCAGCAGGAGATGAATCACACTCCAGCAATGCCTGGTTCCCTCCACTGACTACAAAGGGAGACCAGGGTGATTAGCTCTGATATAAACATCCATACTGGTGGTATTTGCTTTCATCCAGATTAATCCTGCCTCATAAGTTTTGCTGCATCTCCAGATTTTGCTGCAAGATGTCACACATTTGCATGTGTGTGTGCGTGTGACATGCACTTGCAGGGTTCCTTTGAATGTGAAGAGAGTACAATTAAGAGGGATATATATTCACAACAATGCACCAAACTGGAGGAACTTGAAAGAACTGATTCACATTTCAGTGGCAGATATTCTAGCAAATATCAACCCTAGTGGTTTCTGAATGTTAGCTTGCTTTAAACATATGCCAGAGATTTTATTTTTAATACTAAGTAACATGAAGATATATTTCTTCCTCTATTTTAGTAATATCAGTTTGATTTTCCAAGGCAAAATATAAATTTGCTTTGAAGCAGTCAAGAGCATCAAATTCTGCATGCTACTCACACTGAGATCATCCTTAATTCTGTTTTTTCTCTATAAGAGTTTCAGAAAGGAGCATGAAGTCAGCAAATCTGACTGACTTTAGCTCCTGATGGAAAGGTCAGGTAAAGTTCAACTCCTTTATAGCAAGGAGCAATTCAGGAGGTCTTTAATCGTTTGTCCTCTAGACTAGCAAGGTCCTCATCTTTCAGTGAACATTATGGTTAAGAATCATATTAAACCTCCCCTTTTTGAGCAACTGCTCTCCTTTTGGCCTCTCTGTAACCCTGAATATTATGGCCTGCTATCCAGTTTGAATCACAGATGAGTGTTGCACTTTTTAGATGCAAGTTAAATAATCTGCCACTTTCTTCTGACTGAAGACAGACACTGTCTCTGCAAAAAAATCCAGGCAGATAAGAGAGAAAGCATCACATCCCATTCCCAGAAACCAGCCTGGACAAGCAAAGTACGTATTCTTTTAATAAGTATGTTTTGAAATGTTGAGAAATCATTGATCTTAATCTTAAAAGCTGCCTTTATCCTCCTTTCATGTACTTTGCAGCAGCTTCCTCAGAAGTCTACCACAAGCCTTCCCAGTCATGACAATCTCACATCATCTCCAAGCAACTGACCTGTACATACACAACGGAGAAGGGGTTGTTCCTGCTGGTCAGAGCAGATAGGAAAAAACAGAGAGAAGACAGGACTCCCCCAAAGTCACTTTGAATAATGAGATTGATCAGCCTCTGCAATTCTTACTCCATGAAAATTGTGGATATCCATTTCCTTGACTCCAATTGTGCTTAGACTACTGTGTCAGCAGAGGATGGTCTAAACATTTAATTCAATGCAAGGGGATTTTCAAATCACTTCCTTAGGTCTTAGCATAGCATTGCCAAGCATTGCTTCCATGATAAAGTTTTCTATGGAAATATCTCTCATACAGTTCCCTAAAGAAATTCTAGGGGATCCTTGGAGCAAGTGCTTTCATAGTGGAGAAAAGAAGCATAACCAAAGAGGAGTCTGGCCCATCATGCTAGGAGGTGTCTGAAGTAGAAACTGCTGTTCTCCCGTTGGTTCCATCCCTTTATTTATGCCTTTCTGCATTCTAATGTTCCTCAAGTTCAGAAGTCAGCAGATAGCTCCTCTCTTAACTTCCTGTTTCGCTGCTAGTTTAAATTTTGGCATTGCATGTAACGCTAACCACACTGGAATTTATACCAGGCCTGGGAGGACAAAGATCCTCGTTCCTGGAGAGAGAGGCCCGAGCTCAAAACCACTGTGAGATGTATCCTAACAGCAGTACAAACCCTGCTCTGTCAGGGACAGGAAACAGGCATTACAGGTAAACAACTATGGGGAGGTTTAGATTGTATATTAGGGGAAATATCTTCATGGATAGGGTAGTCAAGCACTGGAACATGCTCTGCCCAGGGAAGTGGTAAAATTGATGTCCCTGGAAGTGTTCAAGAAGTGTGTAGATATGGTGCATAGGGACGTGGTTTAGGTCCAAGGTTTAGGACCTGGAAGGGTTAGGTTAATGGTTAATGAGATTAAATTCTTTTTATATTTATTTATAAGACAGCTAAAAGTGAATTCATGTTCAGGATGCACATGACATAGTTATTAACAATAACCCTGGGTTTATTAGTAGTAGTTCTGCTGAGGATATCGTACTCTGAATGCAATCTCCTGTCCACCAGTTTCATAGATGGGTATAACATATCCAGACCTCCAGAGAAGATTTCAAAGAATGCATACACCTCAGACATACCTTACCTAAGCTATACTCAGACCATATACTGCAGAAACATTACCAGCACTTTGGATGATGCTTTTTATCTGACTGCTGAGATATTACCAAAATTATAACAGAAAAAAACCCTATTTTGAAGCAAAGATGCTATCACTGAGGCTAGCAACATAGCCTAGACTTCATTGTTTCAAATAAGTGTCTCATATTTTGGTCAGAAGGAGTAAGATGCAGCAGATGTTCAGTGCAAAAGGATCATTTTCTACTCAGGAAGTTGGAGATTTAATAATAAATGTGGCCTGAGGATTCAAGTTTACAGTCTGATCTCATGGGAGCTTCTGAGCACTCCATGCCTTTGAAACAAGTCTGCAGAATCTGTGAGAGATATTAAATGAGTTCCTCGGGGCCAGGCAAAGGTCAAGGCTGTGAGTGAAGCACTCTTGCCCAGGAGATGGGACAGACACCCCCATAGAAAGCAGCAAGCTCATTGTGAGCAACCCAGCCTCCACCCACCACAGAACAGCTCATGCAGAGCCTCCTCTGGGGCTTCTTGCCATTGTCCATGATCCACAGCCTCTCCCTTGCAGTTCAGTTGGACAGTCACTACCCCTGAACTCAATCCATTTTCAAGGTCATCATACCCACTCCAAATACTGCTTGCAACAGTAACTTTAAAAAAAAGCCCAACAATATCAAATAATATAATTACAGAATTGAAGGGACCTTAAAGATCATCTCATTCCAAGCCCTGTGCCATGGGCAGGGACACCTTCCACTAGACCAGGATGCTCAAAATTCCATCCAACCTGAACACTTCCAGGGATAAGGACATCCACAGCTTTTCTGGGTAACGTGTTGCAGTGTCTGAGCAGCCTCACAATAAAGATGTCCCAGTACATCAAGCTTTTCTTAGTTCATTGTCTCCTTTTATGCCTTTTCATGAAAGTTGTAGGAAACATCACATTTTCATAGCAGGCAGGAGGTATATGAAAGTTTAACAGTAATGCAAAGATCAAATAAACATCTTATCACAACAAAACCCCTGGCAGTTTCTGGTTAATCTCAATCTGCTCTCTGGTAGGAGTACAAGTGCTATATGTCAGTGTAAAGTCTGCATGGAAAGGCAGTTCTTTAAAGAAGTGTTGCAGATAACACATTTGTTTCCTCAGATCATACCATTTCTCCAGCCATTTGTGTACAGGGTCTGTACACCCATCTCTAGATGTGTATCATGTGTGGCTTCAAGTCAGGTATCACTTCAGGGCCACTGCAGCAGAAATGGCAGCAGCATTACATCACCCAGTGCTCCACTATCTGAGGTGACCTCACAGCTCTCAGAAAACACCTGCTGTCAGCACTTGCTATCTTCTCTAAGGGCTGATAAGGTGTTGAATTTAAAATCTGCATGTTACCTCACCTGCCCCCAGCTCCAGCTACTGGCTGAATATACTCTAGAGGAACTTCAGCAGTTTATTGCAGCTATAGAAGTCATGTGCCACGTATAAGCACTTTGGTAAAACATTATGCAGGTATTTCTATCAAATACATCTTTCATGTCATTCATTGAAGTGAATAAAGTCTCTTGTGAGCTCTCACAAGTACCTTATTTGTGTTTTTTTTAAATTTCATGAAAGCTGAAAGCTATATAAAAAGAAAGAAATACTTTAATACAGGAGATACAACAAAGGACATGCAGAAGGCACACTCTGAGACAGAGCACAGCATCCCCAGGGCAGAGCAAAAACAAGCCCAGAGCCTGTCTGGGCAGCCCAGGAGCACCCTCACAGGTAGACAGATTTGTCAAAGGCAATTTGCTCTTCTCTAGCACAACCCAACCCAGTGAAAAATGAAACTGGGGGCAGCTGGGTGCTGGGGATGGATGCCTGGGGACAGGTCTGAATGGAAAATGGGGCATGGGGAGGAGGGGAGCTGATTCACATTTCAATGGCAGATGTTCTAGCAAATACCAACCCTAGTGGTTTCTGAATGTTAGTTTGTTTTAAACATATTTCAAAGATTTTATTTTTAATGCTCTAGGTAACATGAAGATCCTTTCATTTTCTTCTTTTATTTTGGTCATAGCAAATTGACTTTCTAAAGGGAAACAGAAAATTCCACTTTGAAGCAGTTGAGAGGACCAAATTCCCTGCACTGAGATCATCCTTAACTCTGGTTTCAGTAACCAAAACCTAAGGGGCTGAGGCTGTGAACATCCATGTCAGTGTGGGGACATCCCTGAGAGTCCTGTGCTGTAAGAGCATCCCTGAGGGACTGCAGCTATAGGTGACCCACACCCACACACCCTGGAGGAACAGAGGCCATGGGGAAATCAGCAGTGCAGGGACACCCTGAGAACTGCAGACAGAGGTGACCCTTGCCATAGTGGGGGACACTAAAAAAAACCCTTTGAAGACAAGCTGGAATCAATGAGCAGCAGAGAAAAACCTAGAGAAAAAAATGGTGGTAGAGAAAAATGAACAAGTGAAAAGCATCAGCAAGATACCGTTCCAAGCACAGCCTCAAGAGAAATTATGATGCCACCAGAGAAATCAGAACAGGATAACTGTGACATGGGGTGAAAGTCAGGAATTTGAGGCTAGGAAAGGGGACATAATAACTTATTCAGGGGAAGGAGGACAGAAGGTGTTTGTTTGTGTTCTTTTTTTGCCTTGGTCAATATTAATAAGGCATCAGAAATTTGTGCTGTTTGTAATTAAATTAAGAAAAATTCCCAGCATTGAGTCTGTTTGGCCTGCACCTTCCCTCTCTATAGGAATTAGTGTGTTTGAGGCTTTCATCAAGCAGCCTCTCCAGTAAATCAGCTGTCTCCCCTCAAAGAAGCAGGTACAGAGTGCTGCCAGGCATACCTGATGCCAGAGACCACATACAGACACAATTTATTCCTGTTTGGAGAATGAGTGGAGCAGTGTTTTGCTGAAGTTTGTTCAGAGGCCATGGAACTCTTCCTGCAGTTTGTTTTTGCTTTATACAGTGCTTGTGCCATGTGTTCTCAAAGGAGACCAGACACTGAAACAGAACCAGCCAATTCCCAGCACTTTCTCTGTGCATTGGGTACATTTGTTCTGCATGTATCCCTTAAACACCTCAGGCCAGGCTTGGACCAGCAATGCTGCTGAATGAGCCAAGGAGAAAATTCTCTGTGCCCAGGGTGGGAAGATCTGGGTCACAGGCTTCTCTGCTAACAACTCTTCCTTAGTGAAGCCTGCCTGATGGATGCCTGATTGCCAGGTTTTTTTAGGATGTACAGACTTCCATTTACATCTACAAACACATGGAAATTTCTCAGCAAAGTGGGATTTGTGCCCATGTGTCTGCATTCCCATTTGGATGGGAGTAATTAGCAGCTTTTTTTTTTTTTTCTGTTTAGAAAGATCAAGTTATAGTCTTCATTAATTCATTCCTTGTTTAAGTTATTAGCTGTGACAGAGCACACACACTCTCTACTTGTGGCCCAGCACCTCACTCTTTCCCCACCCTACACAATGTGTCTGTCTCCATAGGTTCATAAAGCTTGGAAAAGTTCTTTAAGGTCATCAAGTCTAATCATTAATTCAGCACTGCCAAGCCCACCATTCAACCATGTCCCCAGGTGCCACATCTGCATGTCTTTTAAATACCTCCAGGGATGATGACTCAGCCACTTCCCTGGGCAGCCTCTTTGAATGCCTGATCCCTGTTACAGTGGAGGAGATGTTCCTAATAGCCAATCTAAACCTCATCTGGTGCAATTTGAGGCTATTTCCTCTTGTCTTATCACTTGTTACTTGGGAGAAGAAACTGACTCCCACCTGTCCACAACTTCCTTTCTGGAAAAGAGAGAGAAAATCTCCCTTCAGCTTCCATGTCTTTATCAAGCCTGACTGCAAGCACAGTTCCTGACTGTTCTAGCAGCACAGAGCTAGAAATGGCTCTTTCAGCAAGCCCTCCTGATAATAAAATCTGTGCCAAGATGTTTGTGGGCGACAAGCACGAAGATGAGTGTAAGTCAGGGCAAATGTTTTTAAAATTTCACACATGTGTTTATTTTTATCTTTTCCCAATATTTGTCCAGCTGTCTAATCTTCCTAAGTACTGCATAAATCAGGTTAATTCTTGCCCAGTGCAAAATTCCATGCCAAATTCTCCCAGGCAGAACTAGAGGTGGGGTTTTCAGTCATGTCACCCCATTCTTCCCCCACACACCTCCCAGCAAAACAGTCCAAAAAAGCAGTGTCTCTAATTTTCACCTTAAACAATATACTGTGGTAAAAGAAATAAATTTCTTTAAAAATATAAAAATATTTTTTATCAAAGAAAATGTTCCTCCTTCAAGCCTGACCCTGAGTCATGGTGTCACTTAGATGATGATATTTATCCATGGTTTCAGTTATTACAGTCTGCAGCACAAGTCATTTTACCTTTGGAATGCTGCTCCAACCTCTTTTCAAGACCAAAATTTTCAGTGTGTGCTGGTATAGAAGCTCTGGACAAAACTCCCTCTATTAGCCTGTATGCAAATGTGAAAACTAAGCTATCCACCTACCACTGGTATCTCAGAAATAGACCCCCACATTTTCCCTTGCTCTTCTCCCACACTATGCTACCTTACCAGACTCAGTAACTTGGCTTCCGGTCTCAAATTACTCAGAAATATAATTGGCAATAGAAATGTGTCCAAACCTCACACCTTATGAATACACATTGGTGGCCTAAGATAAACTGTGACATCCTAGTAAGCCCTTAAGGAGTCCATGTCCTAGGCCAGTAGGACTCTGTTATGGAGCCAACAATAGGCCATGAGGGTCTTTAAGGGTCTCAACCAATGCAGCAGAATCACACAATCATAGAATGTCCTGAGCTGGAGGGGACCCACAAGGATTGAGTCCAACTCCCAGCCATGGCATACGACCATCACCAAGAATCACACCATGTGCCTGAGAGTGCTGCCCAAACACCTCTTGATCTCTGGCAGGCTTGGTGCCATAGACTGCAATGAGGTCTCCCCTCAGTCCCCTCTTCTCCAGGCTGAACAGACCAAGTGCCCTCAGCTGTTGCTCCATACAGCTTCCCCTCAAGGCCGTTCACTGTGTTCATAGCCTTCCTTTGGATGCTTTCTAATAGGTTTGTGTCTGTATCTTTCATGGCAGTTTTGACAAAGGGAAGGCTGGAGATGTTTCTTGTCAGCTCCTTCCTCTCTTCCTTCTCCATATCCACACAACAGATCAATTTTTACCATGCCCAGAGCACCCAGTGCTCCAAGGCAGAATTCTCAAACTCTCCATGGGCAGAGCTGCAGAGAAGGAGACCTGAGTCCATGGAGAGAAAGGCCCCCCTGCACCCAGGACTGCATTTGCTCCATGAGCTGGCCTGCACATCCACCAGTGGTGTGTGTCACACTGGACAAGATCATCCCACCCAGTGGCTTAGTGGATGCTTCCAGCCACAGGTCTGGTCATGCTTTCACTCCCTGATGTGTCTGTGGGTCCTCCCCAGTCAGTCTGCTGGGATGCTGAGTGGGACCTAGCATGATCAGGAGTAAATTTCTGCCTCGTGAGGGGCAGAACAGCTAGAATTTCAAGTCCAGCATCATTTAATGCTGGAAGTTTGTAATCTCCAATAACACTGCAAAAACAAGGTGCATATTGATCTCCTCTGCTGAAGAAAGCAAGAATAAATCAACTCAGAATCTAGATTATTTTGAGTTCAAGATGGCAACGACCCCAAGCTGCACCTTGATGGGGTCAGATTTGGCCCTAAGAAACTTCTTAAGCAGGAGAATAATACGGTCCTGGAGGAATAAATCTTTGCCATATAGAGGGATAGTAGAGCCTGCAACCTCAGAGACGAAATGTAAATCAGACTAGCAATGGCTTTGTCTGATGCTGGCAGTAGTCTTGACTTCGGCTTGAGGATGTACTAAAGTCCTTCAGAGGTCCCTTACAACCAGCATTCCAATGATTCTGTGAAAGTGCAACCAGAACTGAGCTTTATTATTTGAATAATACTGTTCACTTCCATCTCCCTGGAAGTTTCTCTCTTCTCTACATTTTCCCACGCCATATCTAAATACTCAGGTGTTCTTTCTAAAAATTCTAAATTGTGGCGCTCATAAGCAATCTGTTCCTTGAAGGCTCCTTCCTGTTGGCCTGAAATTCCTCCTCCTGTATAGAAGTAAAATAGGGAGGAAGAAAAAGGGCATAAGACCTCAGATAAGGTAAAAACTTAAACTTAGTCAAATTTGTCATCAGATGCTGAAAATGGATCTGACCTTCTCAAGTATAAGACTTGCATTTCTACATGCTGTTGCACACCTATATCATTAACCCAGAGCTCATAAATAATATTAGATAGATTAATTTATGATCATATGCTAAATTTAATGCCGGAAGGGACTATATGAACATTTGGTTTTGCCTCTGGAACATCTAAAACTTTTATACTTAGTCATTCATACAAGAACTACAAGCTTGTGTTTGACAACATATATCTTCCAAAAAGACTTTGTTCTTGAAAAAATCAACATTTAGCTCATATTAGATACAGAAATGGGACAGTATCACATTTGTGCCACTGTCATTAGGAGGTGAATAGAACTGTCACTTTCCGTGGAAAGCATAGGAAGATAGATTTGTGTTGAACAACTAACAGGAGAACTGCTAATGCCCAACCAAGCATGTTTCTGTATTACCCTGACCATGCTGACCTTCCCTGAAAAGATCCATGAAACATTTCACAGCTCTGCTCCCCTCAGTCTGATTTGCCATCCCCCAAATACTGACGGTGCTGAATTCACACAGAGACTGAAGGGTTGTAAGAAGAATGACACCACCATGTTGGATTTATTCCTTGTTAGTCAGCAGTTTTCAGCATGCCCCATTGTGAGCCTTCACTCCTTCTGCCCAGGCACTGAAAAGGTCAGTCATTTCTGAGCAGTGTTGACAGCACTGGATTGCAGCAAGGAGCGCTCACCAGATTTGCACAGCTATTCTAAAGATTAAATGTGGTTTAGACAGCTGGCAGGCACTTCAAGCTGTTGCTGTTCCCAGGGAACAACACCAGAACAGTCCAGGCACCTTCCCCATGATATGAGAGGGAGGATGTTCTTTCAGGTCTGATAGCTGTTTCCACAGGGAAAAGATTATAGAGGCTGCCCATCAAGATTGATCCTGCTGTCCAGAAGCCATGGGTTCGTCTTCCCCTCATCCTGGCAAAAACTTCTTGGACCCCACCAGAAACTTTACAGAACAACCACTTGCTCTTCTGCCTGGATTTAAACTCTCAGAAGAGTAGAGTGAGTGTTGGCAGGAACAGCTTTTCTTCACTTGATGCTTCTTTGTTGCAATTTAGTGAAGTGGTCCACCCAAAGAGACACAAATGCTGCATTTGGAAGGACATTGATCTAGTAGGGCAAGTCCAGAGGAGGGCCAGCAAGATGATTAGAGGCATGGAGAACCTCTCCTACAATGAAAAGCTGTAAGAATTGGGTTCGTTCAGACTGGAAAAGAGATGGCTTAGGGATGACCTAATTACAACCTTCTGGTGCCCAAAGGGAGCCTACAAGAAAAACAGAGAGGAGCTTTTTGCAAGAACATGTAGCAACAGGACAATAAGGAGTGGATTTAAAATGAAAACCAGTAGATTAGATTAGTTATTAGGAGAAAATTTCTTTCCTGTGAGGGTGGTGAGGCCATGACAGAGGTTCCCCAGAGAAGCTGTGGATGCCCCATCCCTGGAAGCGTTCAAAGACAGGTTGGATGGAGCTTTGAGAAACCTGGTCTTGTGGAAGGTGTCCCTGCTCATGGCAAGGGAGCTGGAACCAGATGATCTTTATGGTCCCATCCAACCCAAACCATTCTATCATTCTGATTTCATCTCCAGATAAAGGAGAGAGAAAAAGCAAAGGAGGATGAGCCATCTGCTGCAAGACTCAAAGTCAATGAGTTGGATGTCCATGCCAAGTTGGATGGACAAGGTGACTTTCAGCTTTCATCCACCCTGTGGCATGGATAAAAAATGTCCTGTTAGAGCTCTTTCATGCTGATCTTAAAGGCTTCATGCCATGGTGTGGTAAATATGAGGTTTTCCTACAGCTCAGAAAACTTGACTGTGATTGCTTACAAAAGATGTGAGTTATCTCACAAAATCCTCCCCTGCCCCCTAGAAATGTCACTGCACCAGAAAACACGGCTCACTTCTAGAAGAATGGCATGACTGAAGAACTAAGGCAGGCCAGAAATA
Source organism: Acrocephalus scirpaceus scirpaceus (assembly GCA_910950805.1). Lineage (NCBI taxonomy): Eukaryota > Metazoa > Chordata > Aves > Passeriformes > Sylviidae > Acrocephalus > Acrocephalus scirpaceus. The sequence goes on along the minus strand of OU383775.1, from coordinate 105,587,389 downwards.
TCCATGGGCTGGCACACAAGGAACACAATGCCAAATGGGGACAGGATGATGATGGACAAGATGAATGGCGTCATCGTGACCTGGCACCATTCTCAAATTCTTGTGGTTCACTAAAAGGCACTACAGAGGGGCTGGAACAAAAGCATAACACTTTCTTTGTGATTTAATCTTGCTATTGAATGAAAAAAGGCATCTTTCAGATGCTCAGACTTTTAACTATTTGCAAAAATATTAGAAGAGCATTTTGACAATTGTGAGAAGAGGACTGGATTCAAAGGATAGTAAGAACGAGCAGGAGGTACCTCAAGAATGCAAAAAAGGAACCACATAAACAAAAAGGGAAAAAAGTGAAAGAAAGAATGTAGAACAACATCTACAGGCCATATAGGCAAAGTTTGAAAAAAGTTTAAAAAGTTTATCATGTTTTAATCAGGATGCCATGGTTCATTGTGTGGACAAGACAGGGTGGCTGAATGGGGATACACACAGAGGGCTAAAAAGGAGATTGTCTGAGGGGAAAAGAAGTCAAGGAACCTGGTACACTTGAACCAGGGACTAAATTAATTTTATCCCAAATGCTATATATACACATATCATGCAGGAAACTGGGTCTGGCAGCAAGTATGTCTGAACAATTCTATCAAGGAAGGATGGCTTCTTGAGTGGTGTCCAGGTTTTCTGAGCCTAGGAAACCAGAGGCTAAGAAGGTGTGTTAATTGCTTTCTATAAATACAGCAAGGAGGAAAGGGAAAGCAAACAGAGGAGAGGAAAGAATCCATTTAACCTAAAGCACAGTGTTGGCAGGAGAACAAATAGGTACATGCTGTCCACAAATATACTTAGGCTGAAAATTAGAAGGCTTCTTGCCTCTAAAGTGATCAGAATCTCTTCCAAAAGCAAAACATAACATTTCTTTGAAAACAGACTTTCAGGGTGAATTCTTTCAAAAGCTTATAAAAGAGATTTCTGAGATAGCAAGGGAGTTGGCTAATAAGCTGAAAGGTCTCTTGTTTCTAAAAACAGCTGTCTAGATCTAGACAGTTATAAGAAGGTGGTTTAAAAATGTTTATTTTGCATGCTTCACTAGAAATCACTCAGGCTGCAATCATGCAAAACCCCACTGGTGCCTCCATTGACTTCAGTGCAGTCAAGTCCTGTTTGTGAACCTTCAATTCACCTGCTGCAACTTCAGCTCCCTGAGAGCAAAGGGAATAGGGCAGAAGAGCCCCCTTTAAAATATTGACAAACACATTTCCTCCCCCAAATGATAAGAAACAACATAGGAAAAAATTTGAACTTCATAAGCTCTACAGTGCAACTACAAAGCTGTTCTGAGAGTGCCACTGGCACCTCAGATTTCATACAAAGAATTCTTTTCAGTGAGGGTGGTAAAACACTGACACGGGTTGCCCAGAGAGGCAATGGATGTCACATGCCTGGGAATATTCAAGGTCAGGTTGGACAGGGCTCTGAGCAACTTACTCTTTAAAGGTTCCTTTCAACCCAAACCATTCTACTATTGTATGAGTCTATGACCTTGATTCTCTCTGAACTTGTGCCTGTGCAGAGTTACTCTGTGCAGCTGTGATGCTCCGGGTTTATGCTGCACCCTACTCTGCAGGAGCCTCATTCTGTGCAGAATTTGAGTGGAGCTGGGCTGTGCCACCTGCCAGCCAGGTGCCCCTGACTGCGCTCTGAATATTGTTGCTGCACCGAGGTTCACAGAACAAAAGCAGGGAGGGACACACAACATATGCAAATCTTTGAAGCTGCAAATGACTTCCAAAAAAGTCAGTAGTGGTAATTTGCCAAGTGACAGAGAAGACCAAGTGCCACATTTTCCCTTCTTTCCCATGGAGCCCAAACTCTTTCCCAGGGCAGCAGCTTTGGAGAGGAATATAGTTGAGTATTTGATACATGCACTATTTTGGGCTGTAAGAGTTGTTGATAACTTTTTGTAAAAACAGTCCTCTAAGGTTGCTCCCTGTTCCTTTCCAGCCATTTTCACTGCCTGATTTGCTGGGACTTGTTATGATAGGTCATTTCATGCGGCTCATGGTGTTGAGATATTTTAGTACATTGTTCAAGGCGCAGCATTTTGCACTTGAAATAAATGCTGTAGTCTACTTCACTGTTTGTTCTTTTTTTTAACTCTGGCAGGTAATTGAAAAGGGACAAGCTGACCTGCATTTTCTCAGAGAGTTCATGCTTCTTAGATTTGTATAGGATCATGACATGGTTTGTACATCCAGCCACAGACTGATATTCCATTCTCTATTAGAGATTCAGAAATATTTTTATTTACATGGGTATTTCCCTGAATTCAAAAAAATGCTGAAGCAGTGCCAGCATCAGAATCTACTTTGGGCAGTAGAAAGGAGGTCCAAAGGAGGCCATGAAGATGGTAAATGTTCTAGAGGGGAAACCATACAAGGATTACCTGAGGTCACTTGGCTTGTTCAGCTTGGAAGAAACTGAGGGGAGATCTCACTGCTGTCTACAGCTCCCTTAAAAGGGAAAGCAGAGGGACAGGCACTGACCTCTTCTCTCTGGTGATCAGTGACATGATGCTGTGTGAGGGGAGGTTGGGTATTATAAAAAGGCTTTTCACCCAGAGGGTGGCTGGGCACTGGAACAGGCTCCTCAGGGAAGTAATCACAGCACCAGCCTGACAGAGCTCAAAAATTCTTAGACAACACTCTCAGGCATGTGTTGTGATTCTTAGGATTGTCCTGTGCAGAGCCAGGAGTTGGACTCAATGATCCTTGTGAGACACTCCCAGGTCAGGATATTCTATGATTCCATTACTATTTCCAAGAAGAAAAACGTTCCAGAATGGAAATTATTCCAGATCAGTTCAAGATGTCCTGCACGCAGCCCTTACCTCAGTCCATGCTCCTTTCAATGTCTATACAAGTTGTACTGAATTCTCCAAGCCTACATTCTGCTGAATCCCAGGAACAAAAAGCCCTGGATTTCCAATGATTTCAGTCAATTCACCCTGTGACTGGCTCAGTTGGTCAGAGAAGGATGTAAATAACACTAAGGTTGTGGTTTCAATCCCTTTACAGGTCCTTCACTTAAGAGTTGGACTTGATGATCCTTGTTGAGTCCCTTGTAACTCAAAATATTCTTTGAATATGTGAATAACCCACCCTCTGCCCCAGGTCTGAGTCATTTTGAAGTAAATGGAGGAGTTAGAGCAGGATGACCCTGGGAGCTGTGAAGGGGCCACTAACAGAAAGGAAGGACAACCAAGCTCTTCCAGTCCAGGACATTTTTCTGTGGGAGCTCTTGGGGATAGGTGTCTGTTTTGGACTTGTTCTGGTGTGGCTGAGGGTTGGAAATAGAGCAAGGATAGAGCTCCATGCTGGTGGGCTGTCAAGGGGCTTGCCAGGATCTGAAGTCAATTCATAGAGTCTTTTTTTTACTGCTTTGAAGACAGATGCTACATCTTTCCCAAACTGCAAAGGTTGTACATGCACTTCAGGAGCTCTATAAAATAAAGCTTAATAGTTTAGAAATTCATCTTGTTGTCCCCTAGGTACCCCAGAGTGTGTTTCATCAAACTTACTTGAACCCATCTAACCTGACTGGATTTAAAGCCTCAGATACGATGTCTTAGATCCCTTTCAAAAGCAGAAATCTTTCAGTTCCTAGGCAGGGCACCACTGACTTCAGGCTAGTTATCCATAAATCTGTATTTCTTATTACCATCAAAGTGAGATAGAGAACTATTTCAAAGTCATATCAGCATTTGAAAGAGCCTTAAGATCCTGAGCAGAAAGGATGAATTATCACCCTGGGTAAGAATTCTCACTTTTGGATTTTTTAACAGACTTTACTGAATCAGACGCTCCAAATGTGTCTTATTCTTCACTGGAAACTACTATTTCTTTTCCTGTAATTTCCTGGTTTATTGTTATTGTCTATTTGCCTTTAATACACCAGTCCAAAAGCTATTTATTGTGAGAAGCACACACAAGACTCTTCCCCACTCAAATGGAGTACTTTGGGTTTCATTTAGAAATGCTGTGCAGGAGATTTCTGCCATTTCAGGTAGTATCGTAAACATCTCTATGTTCAGAGTCAGTGAGAATTTGTTGTAACACTTAATTCACTGCTAGAAGGTGCTCAAAACAGAGCAGATGAGCCTGGTATAAAAGCCAGCATACAGCAGAATCAGCAGTATAACTCTACCATAAGAAATTGCAACTTGTCTCTTTTTGAGTAAACATTCACAGAGAAGTTACTTGCTCAGCTTTGAACTAACTTTTAAGTCAATCTGCCTGCTTTCACATGATAGAAATAAATAAAAACAAAGATAATCCTCTGATATTCTGTAGCACAAGATGTCTTCCATAAATCTAGGAAAAAATATAACTTGTGTGCAATAACATTGAAGATCTCTGACCATAGCTCAGCATCTCACCTCATTACACAAGGCATGAACAAAACAGCTCTTCTGCAGCTGTCCTTCTGCAGCTCACCACTCAGTTTAGGATGCCAGCTTACACCTCTCCTGCTTTTCCTCAGGAAATCTCACTGGGGTGATGCGCCAGAGAAGGTGCCATGGACCAGACTCAGCTGCAATATTGGATGAAAGAGGAACTTGACTAAGGTACTGGCCAGAAGGATGCACAGCCATGGCCTGTCCCTGAGGGTCTCCCTGCTCTGAGACCAGAGTAGAACCCAGGTTTCGCAAGATGGCCTGGGCTCCCAGATTTCATTTTCATGCCTATTACTTTTCTTTCAGAGTCCTTTTTGCCACCCAATTTATTCAGCTAGGGGTGATGATTACAGTTAGCACCCTATGCAAAAATATAAAGTTACTACATCGAGGCAAAGGGATGAGCCCTAACCTTTGAGACAGAAAGGCACTTCTCCAGACCACGGGGATTGGTGACATTGAGCATTGCAGGATCTAAACCCCTCTTGCAAATTTGGTTTTCAACAAGAACTGAGTTGCAATCAGCAGAATTTCAAGTCCTTGCAACTGAGTAGCAACAAGCACTTGTGTTACTAAGGTACATTAAAAATTTTTAACTAAATGGCAGTGCCAGAAAATGGCAGTACCAGAAAATGATAGCCAGAGTGATTTTTATACAAGTGCTCCTCCACAAGCCATGACAAACAGTCCACAGCATCTACAGAAGGAAATAGTCCCAGAAACTCCCTTGGAGGCTCCAGCAAGAGCCACTCACCACCTGTCCCTAGAGGAATACAGTGACCCTGGACAACCATAAATGACGCTCCAGGCTCAGTCCTCTGCTCTGCCCACCCTACCCCACTCTCCAGGAAGTTCTCCACCCTGAGCATGTTCAGTCACTCACAGTTCAACCTCAGTTTGCCTTTACCACCAATATGTTTCACCTGAGCCAATGCACAGAATTTGGAGGCAGTTTTCTTCTCAGCTGTCCAGTCTCCATCCATCAACACAACAGCAGGGTCAACATACAGTAAATTTTTTTCACCATCCACCAGTCTGATTCATGAATGGCTTCCAAACACTTACAAGCAAAGGCCACAAATACCCTTTCTGAGCATTTGCAAGGTAACAGATTGGCTTGTGAGTTCATAGAATGGTTTGGTTTGGATTGGAAGGCACCTTAAAGATCATCCAGTTCCAGCCCCCCTGTCTTGGGCAGGGGCACTTTCCACTAGAACAGGTTGCTCAAAGCCCCATCCAACCTGGTCTTGAACATTTCCAGAGATATGGAAAGGACAGTTCAAGTAATTTAAAACAACAACAAAAAAATATCTCTTTTGGGGGAAAATCTCACCCTTTTCCCTGGTCCTTCCATGAACCTGCTAAGTTCTGGCATTTGACAGCTGGCTTGGCTGAGGACAAAAAGTGCCAGGTTTGTCCAAAGGGTGCCACAGACACAGTGAGAGGTATTTCAAACTCACAAGAAGAAACCTCTGCATGGCAAATTTTGTTCCATCAGCCAGTGCTATAATTTCTGTTAGTGCCACTAATGCTGACAGCTGAACGGGAAAACCTGGCAGTCCTCATTGACAAAGCATAAGTCTACAAAAATGTTTGGGTTTCATTTATAGGACAGGGTATGTCATGTAACTGTCCTCAAAGGTCTCTTGTAATCAGCTGCAATAGCAAACTGAGAAGACATTTGAAATGTGTACTGTGGCACTCTGCTTTAGATCCAGTATGACTCCAGTGCTACCCCTCATTTCTATGAACAGTTTGGACAATGAACAAGATGGAATACTTTAAAAATTTGCTAGCTACAAGAATATCCCAATAGATAAATTCAGAGATCTAAAAGCTTGAAAGAAAATCATAAATGAACCCAACTCTGCAAGATTTAATTGATTACATGCACATGAAAAATACTAAACTTGAGAAGAATGAATCAGAGGCACAGACACAAACAAGGAACATGTAGGTTGGCAGGAGTGCAGCAAAAAAGGGCCTGGAGTTACAATGGATCAAAAAACAAAGATGCACCAACAATATGAGACTCTCTGTGAGACAGGAGATAATTACTCTGTTCTGGCCCACTCTGGAAAATCCTCAACTAGACCACTGTGGCTCAATTAGAGAGAACAGAGACAAACTGTAGAGATTAAAGCACAGCAGCCAGAATGATGAAAGGACTCAAAACTGTGACCTACAGGCAAAGGCTGAAGAACAGGGGATTGTTTTCTCTAACAAGGGAGAAGTCTGAGGGGTTAAAACTTGCAGCTTTCCTTTGTATGAAAAGCTCAATACTGAGCTATTGCCCAGTGAGAAAGATAAAATCAGTTTTGCAACAAGAGAAATCGGTGGGTTATTGCATACCTGTACAGGGAAAGACCCCTTGACATAAATGGGAGATTTTAGACAGACTAGATATGCTAATCTCATGTCACTATTAATTATGCTTAATGGCATTCCCAGGGAGTTATCCTGCTGGGACTATGCATGTCTAGATCCATATCTGAGCCCACACAGAGCACAGCATCCTCAGCAGATAGAGTTAGTGCTGGACAGCTGAGAAGGGCCCAGTGTGAAAATTTGCCATGACCTGCACTGGATGTAAATGTGACTTCTGCTCTTCTAAAAGCAAAGCTCACATGTGGCCTTACCTAAATCCTGTATCTGACAGCAGGGGAAAGGGAGCACATGCCATGTGGGAGCTGTCTTGGTGACTCACAAAAAGGTTTCTTGCCTGTGCTTTAGGGGAGGGAGAGCATTTTGTAGTGGGATAGGTGAGTTAAAAAGAGGGGATGTTCTTTAAACCAAGGAGATTGCTGCATCATGTAGGCAAATCTCAGTTTTATAACACAAGCAACCATTTGGAAAAAGGTCATGACTGTTCTTAGCAACACTTTCCTGCAGCAAAAATCCACTTCCAACAGTATCCTCCTGTCCAGTCATAAAGCAAAGCATGACACAGAGCAGTATTTAGTGAATTTCTTTTCTAATAACCCCCAAGAGCTTGAAATCTGGCAGGGTAAGGGCTTACTACAGTCCTACTGTTGCTGAAGGGAATTAAAAGCTTGACTCAAATCCACCCTAACAGGCAGCAGATATAACTTCCTTCTCCTTGCTGGAGGTGCACCCAGCTGTGCTGCTGCTTTGTGTGTGAGCTGCCTTTGTCCTTCATGGCTCATACCATGTAACAGTAAAAGACTCAGACCAAAAGCTTTCAACCAATTCAGTGATCAGCTTCTGCAGAAGAGTTATTTCTGGTGGAGTAGCCTTGATCTCTATGAGCTGTTGGCATGAGAGAGGTTTGACTGTGTGAAAAGGGATAAAGGATCAAGTCCTGAAGTATTTTGTCTGAAATAACCTGGGAATGTTCCTCCATGCTGTGAGCAACCCTGCACTCAGTCATCTGAAGTAGCTGCTCTGACAGGATTTAAGTCCACATAATTAGGTCTTTCACATATTAAAACCCAAAGCACAGACTTCCAGTTTTAAATAGTCCTGGCCTGTGTTCACCCTTACCTCAGTTCTGCAGCTCTGCCTTGTGTCTGTGGAGGCTGTGTCATTATCCACCCACACCAGCAGCAGGAAATTTTCCGGCTCCTGAACCTAACTTTTGTTTTAGTTCAGCTTCTGACACCTCGCTCCCACTCTCGTCTTCACGAACAGCTCCCAGAGAGGGTGAGTCACTTCACAGCCTTGGGAAGACAGAAATGAGGAGCTCGTTCTGGCTCCAGCCCTTTCTAAAGCAGTTTGCATGGTGCAGGGGCATGTGCAGGTGCAGCCCATGGAGATTGCAGCCTGCACAGAGACCTTTCCCTGTCACTGACTGAGGGTACCAAAGATCTTACAGATGTAGAGAATTTTCCCCCTTTGCCCCAGCAACACACACACAAACACAGCCCACATTCCCTCTTCCCAGCTAAGGTGTGACTGCAAACAAGGAGGAGTAAGCCTGCAGGGATGGGCAGCAGGCAAAGCAGCAGCTGCGGGCTGTGGGTGCTGCTGGTGCCTTCTGCTGTACTTTCCACAGATCTCCTTCCTTCTTCCTTAGCTGAGCTTGCTCAGAAGGTTTCATCCTCTGTCTCTGTTCTAGAGATCTCCTCACTGCCGTGCTCTGTGTCAATTTCCTGGCACCATCTCAGCCACAGAGAAGCCCCAAGACAAAAGTCCCTGGGAAGGTGGTGATGGTGCTGTTGGTCACCTTTACACCCCTGCCATGGGAACAGGGATAGTGGAGAGGTCTCCGTGTGGCAACTGCCAGCTGGGAATGTGCTCTGGACAGAGGAGGCAGACAGCTGGCAGCTGATAGATAGCTCCACAAACAGAAGATGATTTTAGAGACTTTTTAAGGATTGGAAAGAGGTAGTGATAAGGTCTAAATGAAATCTACCATTCAAAGGAGAGCTCATGTTTAAAGTAGATTTGGTCAACTTCAGTGGCAAATAATCACAATTTTCATCCCTGACACAAAGGGGATGCTTCTGTATGAGTTTCAGAGAGCTTCAAAGAGACATCTAGTGAGAATTTAGATGTCTTAAACATACATGGAATTCATGATTATTCACAGAACAGACTAACCTCACTGGCTTACTGTGGCTGCAAGAGTATTTGTCTAGTCATGGATAATTGTCAGAATATTTAGAATTATGGTTTGGAAAAGCATAAGAGATCTGGAGATCCATCTGAACCCTCTGAACTGTCTCTTTGCAAATGCAGGCTGGCAGCCTCACATAACTGGGTTTTCCTGTTGAGTCCCCTGGCACTGCTGTGTGTGTTCCTGGCTAGACGTGCCACAAGTGAAACCTCTCCTGTGTGAACAGGGTGGCTCTTCATGCAGTCTTAGCCAGGAAAGCAAACAAAACTGAAAGGCAAATGTTATCTGACCACTTCTAAACTTCAAAAGAATTTAAGGTCAAGCTGTTATGTTGGTATATAGATATATGTTAAAAAATAGCAGCACTTGGAAGGGCTGAGCAAAGAAGCTTCCTGTGGTTTGTTTTTCTTTTTTTCAGACTGGATTTCCTGTCAAGTACACCTAGAATGAGGAGAAGGGTACAATTGTGTGGATCAGGAGGAAGACAGTCAAAGGTGATCCCTGATGAGGACTGAACAGGTAGGAATTGTGGGTATGAACTGAGCTCCAGGGCTCCTTCCCCAACATCAGCCTGGCATCAAAGGTGCTCCAAGCAGTCCATGGCACATATGATGTCTGTCATGCAACTCTCTGGCACACAGGCATTTCCTCACAGGCATTTCCACAACATCTGTGCAACATGGGCCTGCCCAGTTTTTAATGTTATACATAACCGAGTAGGAGAGACTGAAAAAAGCACAGTGAAATTAGGCACATGAGTTCAAGTTGCCATGTCAAACTATAACCTGATGTAGATATTGAAGTTAATTATAGAAGTGTCATTTTTTTTAACCCACCTACTTGCTTTTTTTCTGCGCAAACTCATAATTCAGGCATTCTTTGCCCAATGAAGCATTATGCAACTTGTTAATTAAGGCAGGTAGATTTTGCAATCCTAAATTCTGCCTGAGAGGCTTTCCTATGGTACAGGACTCCCCTGGGCTCCTAAGGGCAAGCAACTGGCTTTTGCCATGTCAGAAGCAAACATTTTCCATCTTCCATGGGAAAGATCTATTTTACAGCATTCCCATGGCAACAGGGGACTAATCTAACAGCCATCTGACCCACAGAAGCAGGAAAGTCAATTTTGTCTGAACTCAAACTTTTCTGTGTGAGTGCAAAGTCACTAAGGGGTGTGTTTTGCCTATGTTTGAGACTGGCAATTTCTGTTTGCAGAAAGACTGTGCAGTTTTTTGAGCCTGTGGTGAGAGAAAGGCAACTGATTGCAGGCATGCAACATTTATCACAGAATCATGGAATCACAGAATTATAGAATTGTAGAATCACAGAATTGTTTGGATTGGAAGGAACCTTAAAGAGCATCCCATTCCAACCCAACCCCCCACCATGGGCAGGGACACTTTCCAGTAGATCACATTGCTCAGGGCTCCATCCAGCCTGGCCTTTAACATTTCCAAGGATGGAGTATCCACAACCTCTCTGGGCAACCCGTTCCTCTCACAGGCACATCCACTCAAGAGCCTCTGAGAGGTCAGCTGGGCTGTCAGTGGCACAAATTGAATGGCAACAGCCTAGTGTCCAAAGCAGGCAGCACAGACACCTGCAGCCAGCTGTAACCTGCTTTGGGAAGGCAGGTACCCTCCCTCACTGCTGCACCCAGCAGTCTCCACCCTCAGGCCAAGCTCTTGGCAAAGCCCTCCTCACTGTTACCTGTGCTCACAGACAGGGCTCACAAGCACAAACAGCAGCATAAATCCAGCAGCTCCCAGGATGGGTAAGGTGTCTGCTGCTCTGTTCAAGTGACACAGAAGTGCAGAGCAGTGATCTGGCTGGGAAAAGGCTGCTTCAGACAGACAGAGGAGGGTCAGTGAGCTGGGGCAGCCAGCACTCCTCCAGAGTCTGCAGGGAACCTAGAGATGGGGACAATCTGATATAATTGTGACCACGGGACTGCTGCCTTTCCCTGGAAAGACAAGGCCTATCTGCATGCCAGGGCCACCACAGCAGCAGGCAAACTCATCTCTTACAGTGTACAGACAGCTAGCATTGGACTCGAGGGCTCTGTGGCCACCCAAAGATGAGGATTCAGCCCTGAATGCATGAACCTACATGTTGCCTTGAAAAGAAAGTAACAATCTACCCCTTCTCAAGGAAGACATGAGCTTTGCCATGGCTGACAGCACCGTCTTGTCAGAGGGCACTTTCCTTTCATTTTTAGCTAAGAGACTCAGCTCTGTCCCAAATGAGCTCTCCTCCTTGAAGGCTTATGGAGAACTGAGCAGGGAAACCTGTATGGTTTCACCTCCAGCCTAGAAATGCCACAACTGAGACTGCACCAGGTCTGACAGCTCAGCAGGGAGCAAAAGCACTGAAAATCAGTTCCGTGACTTTTCAGAAGCAGGCATGAAGGACATGTAATGTTTCAGAGTTGCTGTCAGAGGGGGAAAGGCTGCCTTCATGTCAACTTATTGCTGGAGAAGCCTGACCAGGTTTTACAGTTGCTCTCAGTACAGCACAAAGTCAGTGCTGCTCTGCCAGGTGAGAGGTGGTTATTCATTCACCAAACTTCAAATGCTGCAGGAAAGTCATTTAGCACCTGAGCACACGAACATAAATCATCAGCCGTGTCAAAGAGTGTGAGGAGTTTTAAAAAGCACCTTGCCTCCTCCTTGGTGCACAGCAAAGGCAGCACCAGCCTTTCAAAAGAGAAGCATAGAAAGCAACAGCTGGTACAGGCATAGACTTAATTCTTGGCTACCAGCTTCAGCCCCAGGACTCCACCTTACAATAAAGCCTGTGGAAGCAGAGAGAAAAGAAAACCAAAGTGTTATCCCAGTTTTAATTTTTTGCTTCAAGTCATACTTGGGGGAAGCCTCAGACTGAAGGTAAAGAGCATGGAAAATGCAAGGTGCACCTTCAAGATAAATTCCCCAGTGCATGTGTCTTAATGACAGCATGCTCTTGGCTTATCTGGCATTTAATTGCTTAGGTTACTCCTGCTGTGTCTTCTGCACTGCAGAAAATAAGGGTGGTCTGCAGAAATGAAGGTCAGAGATATATCTGTGATATAGCTAGCAGATATTTCTGACATTTAAAGCCCCAGTAGATGTGAGTGGGGATGGCAGAGTTAGGGGAAACTACAGCCTTATAACACTTCCCCTCATCCCATCCAGAACTTATCAGCTAGAGTGGCCTTACAGCTCCCTTTGCCTGCAAGGAAAAGTAGCTCCACTAAAAGGAATATTTTTAACAAGGGCCAACTGCTCTGGTGTTGTTCCCATGTTGGACAGCCTTGAAACAAAGCACAAAGCCAGTCCCAAGAGAAAATTGTTCTGTCTGTGACAATACAAAAGACCCACTGCTGAAAGCAGGGAAGCCCAAAAAAGCCTTCTGCAGTTTGAAATAAGTTATTCAGGAGAGAGAAAAATTGTTATTTCCATGCATCTATTTCTCCTTGTTATATGAGCAAAAGGTGACAAATAAATCTTTTACCAGAAAATCATCCCTATGAGCTCTGCTTTGCCAGTGGCTGAGAAGAAAATAATAGAGGCACAGTAGGATGTCCCTGCCACCCAACTGGCTTATGGCTGACCAGGGCTATTGCAGAAGAGATGAGGGATTTATGGATCAGATCAAGTTCTGCTTCTTCTTACTCAAGGCAACGATCCATCCTTATTCTGAGTGATGGAGAGGAAAGCCTCCAGATGTCCAACTCTTTGGCTTCTTGGGAAATTTTTGCCTGTAGGAGCTCTTTTCTCACACAATTAAACTTATGCCCATTATAGTTTAGGTGTCATTCCCTCTACAAATTTCAGAGGACTGAAAAGAAGGGAAGATGAAAATAGAATTGATCCTTTAGGCCAGGGAGGAAGCCATTAGTTGATTTTCAACCATGGTTGGGTGACAGCAACTTTCTTGGCACTCACTTGGATGTGAGGAAGGTCTTCTAGACAGAAAGCAAGAAGAGCTCCAATGTTCTTGGCAGTGTTAGGTTAATGGTTGGACTCAATGGTCTTAGATATCTTTTCCAACCTAAATAATTCCAGCCTAAATAATTCTATGATTCTATGACTGTAAGGCTTTGACATCTCCTACTGTAGCCCAGAAAACCCCAGCTCTTCCAGCTGATAAACTGGCACTTGTCCCCATACACAGAGAATATAAAACAGAACAGAAAAGCAGACCCTTTCTAAGGGTAGCTAAGGCTTTCCACGCTTTTCTTTTTCCCTCTGTTATCACAGAATCGTGGAATACTGTGAATTGGAAAGGACCCTCAAGGTCCATGGGTCCAAATCTGAAATGAATGGCCCATAGAGGGATCAAACCCACAGGCTTGGTGTTACCAGCACCATGCTTTGACCAGCTGAGCCAATCTCAGTCATGATAAAACTAACCCAGCATCTCATCTCCATGGCTTTTGTGTTTGACATTAAGCATATATCAGCATATCTCAGCTGAAGAGAGTTTTTTCTTCCTGTCAGGCTGGCTATGTACATTAGCAAAGGAAAGCTTAACCGGGCCTTTACAGATCTTCATTTTTCTGTTACACTTGCAATATCATAAGTTTCATCACTAAACCAAAACCCAAGGCATTTCTTGTGGCATCCAAGCTGCAAATTGGAATGTCAAGTAAAATGAAGACTTATAGGGTAGTAATTCCCCAGGACAAAAGAGCGGCCACTTCTATAAAGCACTTGTGTCAGCTCCATGGAAATCCTTCCAGCAGGCTTAGCCTATGAAGGAGGAATTTATAAGCTGGTGATGATTAAAAGCCAGAATTGTGAAAATGGCAAGCAGGCCTTGCTTAAAGGGCTAATTTGATCCAAGTCAATAATAGCATAGCTAATAGAAAGGCAGTATGTATTCAATACATGATTTCATCCTCTCTCAAAAATGCAGGGATAAACTCCACCACAATCCTAGATATTCATTCTGATCACAAGTTGCAGATCTGTCACTTTACATCAGCACCTATTATCTCTCAGATTCCCTTCCAAGGAACATTTGGGGCCTGGCACAGACCTGGTTAAGAGTGCAAAAAAAATGGGGAGAAATACAAAACGAATGTCCAGATTCTGCCTTCCTTATATTCAGGTCTGGTTTCCTTCGCATGCGACTCCAGTCACGCAGTGTTCCCCAAATAGAAGTTCATACCTTTTCACCTTCAGAGCTGGCCTATTTCTGCTCTCTGGTATTCAAAAATAAGTTTCTCTCCATCCCAGGAAGGAACCATGCTATAAATATCTCCATGCAAGTTTTCTAAGTCCTAATGTTTCTCACAGAAGGGTGCAGCTCCTTGTCCAGAAGTGACAAGCCTGGCTGGGTTCTTCAATGCCTTTACTGATGTCCTTGTGCTGCCACGGCTGCAGAGCAGGAGTGGAGACATGGGCAGGAGCAGCAGCCTTGCTGTAGCCATGGTGGTCTAGACACCAGCAAGACGAAAATTAGGAAAATCTCTTCAAATTTAATCAGCACTGGTGAGGCCACACCAAGAGTCTTGGCTTCAGTTTCAGGTCCCTCATGACAAGAAAGACATTGAGGTGTTGGATCATGTCCAGAGAAGGAATACAGAGCTGGGGAAGGGTCTGGAGAACAAGTCTGATGAGGGAGATGACTGGGGATTCAGCCTGGAGAAAAAGAGGCTCAGGGGGACCTTCTCACGCTCTAGAACTCCTAGAAGGAGGTCGTAGCAAAGTAGGGCTCTGTTCCTTCTCCCAAGGAACAAGTGACAGGACAAGTGGAAATGGCCTCAAGTTGCACCAGGAGAGGTTTAAATTGTACATTAGGAAAATTTTCTTCCCTGAAAAGGTGGTCAAACATTGGAACAAGCTGCCCAGAAAAGTGGTGAAGTCATCATCCCTGGAAATGTTCAAAAGACATGGGGATGTCCTGGTTAGGGGAATGGTTTAGGGGTGGACCTGGAAGCAAGTGTTAGGTTAATGGCTGGACTCCATAAACTGAAGGGTCCTTTCCAAGCTTAATGATTCTATGCACTTTAATAAATCAACTCATACAGGAGGAGGGCTTGGTTTTGAAAAGTGCACTTCCTCAATATTTTTACTGTGCCTTACATTGGGCCCTTCAAAAAATAAGACACCAGTTTTCTTAAGAACCAGTTGAACTGATGGAAACATTCAGAATCGTGTAAGGGGAGAGGGGGCCTGAAGGGATAATGTGTCTTACCAGGGAATCAGCAAGCCCAGGAGCACAGCAGTGGGGTCCTGACACTATGCAGCAGTGCAATAGTAGAACACATTTTTCTTGCCTTAAAGGAGCTTATTAAAATAATTAAGCAATATAAGTGCTGTAGAAACAGTGATGCAGGCATATATGTGATTGTAGCTAGTCTCACTGGGGAGAGAGACCAGCTAACTGCTGCATGGCACCTCCACACTCAGAGACACACTGACAGTGCTATTTCAGGGGATTTCTAAATTACCTTCTTGCTTCAAACACTTTTCACACGAAACTAATCCCAGAAGTATCCATGAGCCAGGTCTGCCAAAAGGGATGCAGATCAGAGCAGATGTTCAGGGTGGCTGAGGCTATTAGACACAACCAAGCCAATAATGAAAAACTTTTATAAGGAACATTAGCCCTACATCCTTGAGATGTGAAAAGATTGAGGGGGAATTTCACACCCCACTTATTTCTCCTGAGAAAAATGTTTTTACCAGCAAACCCTTTTAGAAGCATCAAACCCTCCCACCAACATCTCAGCATGTGCTGCAGTGGTAGAACCTGTGACTCAGTGACAAGCCCAGAGACTTTGAAATCAGCTGCTGGATTAAATGGACTGTGTAGAAACACCAGGTTTGGGTAATTCCAAGAAGTACAAGCTCTGTGACTGAAAAAAGATGTTCTCAGACTGTTAAAGATTTAGCTGCCAGCTGGGTTTACTATGGAGAGAGGTGGCTCTGTCGGTAGGGAACACTGAGGGCAGGATTCAAAGAGCCTGTAAGGAGCAAAAGCAGTTTGGACAAAAATACATGTCAGTGCAGGATGGACAGTCACAAGTTCAAGACCTTTCAGGCTGGTCATTTGATGAGCACTGTGGTATCTCCTCTGCCTTAGGTTTTCTGGGTCCTGTAAACCGCAGGCAGTTGGCTTTCCAAAGGAGAAGAAGAAATACTGAGAGAGGAAAAAATGTTTTGTGAGTCAGCTATAAAGGAACATGAGGAGAGGGAGAAGAGTCAGGTGTCCCTGGAACCTCCTTGGCCTTATTTACTTCTTATCTACAAGGGTGAAAACATAAGCAAGGAGAGCTGAGAGTTTCCTCAGCTGTCCAGAAATGACATGGGTGAAGGGCAAGCATGGTGCAGTAAATGTCTGTGGCCAGATAAGAGCTGTGCAGAGAGTCAGATAAAAGTGACATTTCTTATCCAGTTATCAAGGAGTCTGGGAATTTGACAGCCATGCCATGTATTTGATATGAAAGGAAGGGTCTCCCCACATCCCCTCCACACTGGCTGCTCATTTCTAGCTGATAATCTGTCCAGCCAGGGAGAAATACTGCTGCCTATGGAGGGGCATATTATATTCTTCTGCTAAAAAATATATAGAGAGCTAAAAACAAAAAATAAAAAAGCTTGTACAAACTGCCTCCAGAGCTAATTAAACTGTTGAGCAAGCTTCAAAAGCAAGAGATGCCCTACACACGTTTAATCCATGAGCTCACCTAGGAAGCATCCCTTTGTTAGGCCAGTGACTACAGCCTGAGCAGGGAGGACACACCTCGGCCTTGACAGCGCAGTTTTGTAGGAGTAATTTGTTGCTCTCGATGCATGAAGCTGAGTTACTGAGGGTGTAGGAGGAATAAATGTTCTGCAGGAGCAGCCCAGCTCCGTCAGTTCTGATCAGTAATACTCAGTTTCAGGCTCTCACCCCTGTTTTTCCTTCCACACTGAAAACAGAAAAAAACAAAGCTGCTTTCCATGACTGACAGCTGTGGAAAATAAAGTCAATTGTTTTGGCCACAAAAACGGGCCGAGCGTGAGAATTGTCAGTGACTCAGCTCCTTGTCACTTTCCCCACTGTGGGTTTGGTGTCGCTGCTGGCGAGGGGCATTCAACGAGGGGCAGCAGGGGAGGAGGGGGCTCAGGATTGTGGTGCACCCTGAGATGCACACGGAGCTGCTCACAGGAGCTCTGGGGTTGTGTTCCCCAGTGCTGTGTCTCACCCTGCACGTGTCCCTGCGTGCCAGGGGGACAGCCTGAGGCTCCCTCAGCTGTCCCCCAAAACCAAGGCTGAACGGAGGGCGGTGGGGGAGTGGAGTGTGCTATTTTTGTGTCTGCACTGTTCCCCATGACAAAAGACTCATCAAGCACAAGCAGGAGTGTTCCACGTGACGCCAAGAGAAAGGCTGGAGGTAATACTAAAAATTAATAGTTCTTGCTCATGTATACATGGGGAAATGTTGCACTCATGCTGCTGCATCACAGGAACCATGAATCTCCCCTAGCGATGCTCAAGAGAAAAACAGGGACTGAAACTTTTCCATAGGAGAGGTTCAGATGAAAATTTTCCATCTGTAAATGTGGGAGCATCCACCAGACACCAGTTCTTCCAAGACCATTGAGGAAAGGACCAAAACTCTGGTGCTAGCCAGGACAGAGGGCATTTATCTTCTTTCTAAAAGTGTCAGACTCATTTATGAAGAGTGGAATGATGAACAACAGTCATGGGCAGACAGGAACAACTGGGAAGTGCACAAGCAAAATCTGAATCCTAGGAACAAACACAACCTTCTCATCACAGAGACTTAAATGCTTCCCATTTAGGAACTGATTTGATCCAACAGCTCCTCACAGTTTGTACAGACAGGAAAGATCTGTATTCAGTAATGTAGCAATATGGTTTTCCTATACTAGGGAAGAGGTCCATTAATCTTGGCATATTAATAAATGAGCATCTATTAGCAACAAATAGGCTGGAGATGAGATTTCAAGTGCAAGGAGGTGATGCTCATAGCAGCTTTCTGATGCCAGAAGTAGAGGTCAGGAGAGGAAAAAAAAACCAAATCTGATGGACCTTCAGAGAGATTTTGATAATAAGGGACAATCACAGGGAATTAGCATCCCCTGGGTAGAGAGAGCACACAGGCATCTGTATTTGTGTCCAATTGGGGTCTGCAGCAAGGAGCAGGGCTCTCAGTGCAGCTGTAAATGCCCTTGCAGAGGGGCCATGCCTAGGACAGCAGGGTCTGCTGTGGCTGGGGAGAAGCTACCAGGCTGATGTGCTTGGTGGGTGGGCTGAGTAGAGTCCTGACCTCTGTGTCTGCTGCATGGCTGGTATCCCATCTGATCCTGTCCTACCAAAGGGGGCAGTGCTGGAGCAGGAGCCACAGCTGGAGCACAGGGATCTCTGTCCAGACACTCTCAGTGACAACTGGGATGCTGCCAGCCCTGCACTTTCACACAAGGGAAACAGAATTACATGGCAAGGCAGAAGTCAAGTGAAGTTCCACTGGGTGTTTGGCTGCATCAGTGAGACAAAAGCATTGTGAGCACACCTCAGATTTTGAGCTGCACAAAGCTGCACAGAAATAGGTGCAATACCACAAGCCATGGAGTCTCAAACCCTAAAGGTCAAGGAGGACCCTCCCAGTGCAGGGCACAGCTACAGCACAGAAAAAGCCCTGTCACTGGACAGAGCAAGCTTGGAGAAGGTCCTCTCCTCTGCACTAGCACCCTGACTCACTCATCTCCTGCCCCATGTGGGTGAAGACAGAGTACTCTGGTCCTTGTCAGACCTGTGAAACTCACTCCTCATCCCTCAATTTAAATAATGCCCTCGGAGTTCAGCAGGATGGAAAGAGGTCAGTTTTGATCATATAGGCTTGGTGACTACCTGTGTAAGCTGCAGTGTAGTGGGTAGGACAGTCACTGAGACATCCAAGCTGGCCCTCAAAGAAGGGGGACCACTAAATATAGGTCTACTCAGGAAATAACATGTGAAACGTGAGTTTGACCTCCTCCCAACTTTGTGAGTGACAGCTAAGCTTTGATGTATGGAACTAGTATAATTTATGTTGGAAGGACTTCAGGAGGCCCCCTGGTTAGTGCTGGGCTAACATTGACATTAGTCCAGGTAAATCACTGGCATGAACTTCTTCTGAATTCACAGGCAGCTTCTGTTTGATCAAACCTCTGTTTGGTGACAAATAACACACCCAGCAAAGAAAAAGACAAACAACAATCCTGGCTCTCACCATGGGCTGAGCTTTGCCATTCAGTGCTCTGCTCCCCTCAAACACCTCAGGGTGAAAAAGCTTTGGCTTGGCTCACAGGAAAAAGAAGGGGTTAACAAACCCCAACTGAAGCACCATTAGAAAAATCTGGGCTGCTACTTTCTAGGATCTACAGCCTTTAGCCAAGGGACTCAGCTTGCTGGGAATCAGTCCCAGACTGCCACAGTAGCCCAGACAGTGCGACTGAGTGTTGGCATGATGCCTGTCACACTGTGAGAGAACTTCTAATCCTGGTTTTTGGGTTTGGGGGTTTTTGGTTTATTGTTTTGTTGGGGTTTTTTTCTTGCTTGAGGGCTATTAGTTATTTTTATAGCATTATTTTCAAGCACAACAGGAATTGTCTAATCGGAGTTGTTTTGTTAAAAAAGGCTGAAGAGCTTCATGAAAGACATCAGGAAATTCTGCAGAACAGTTATCAAAGCCACAAATTCTGGAAAATTTAAATCCTGACAGTATTATGATGAAATCCCATGAACATAACTATGTGTATATGGTTTTGCAGATCTACCTTTTGTCCACAAAAATATCCCCCCACAGTGTTGCTGAGACACCTTGATAACCCTATCTGCAACAGTGCCTTCACTCAGAAAGGCTCAAAGGAATACACTGTCCAACAAGTGTTTCTGGACAGGGAAGCAATCTACACTCAACCCTTACTTGAAGTTGCTTCAGTGGAGGGCAGTAGGTTTGAGAAGCTGGTGCCTGAAGGCTGGATATGGCCCCAGTTCACTCGCAGAGAACACAGTGATGCTCAGTGCCACCCAGCAGTGATGCCAAGAGGTGAGTCACAGCCAGCCCACCAACCAGGGCTGGAAGAGCCCATCAAACCCCCTGTTCATTTCATCCAATAATACAACAAATTTTGGCATGTGAGCACCTTCTGGGTCACTTTTTTTCCTTTGTCAACTTTTAAAACACAACCTTGATTGGCTTTCAAAATTAACACATAAGAATGCATTTTTTTTCATGGGATTTTTAAAAGCATTCATGCACAGACTTAACACGGTCTGTTAGTGGAAGAGCTGCAAGTTCTGAGACCAGTGTGTGACTGCTTTATGAAATAGTCATTTGGGAATGCCTAATAAACTATTGTTTTTAATTTTAAACATCTGTATCTATAACAATAAGAGCAGCTGATGTGGCCCTCCATCAGTCTCGGGCTCTGGCTTTAGTTGAGTAAAGACCAGCTGCAGCCTGAAAGTGATCTCTGGCAAAGTCTGCCCTGCTGCTTCTCATGCTGTAATTCTAGCCCTCTGCGGCTTGTCCTGGCTGATTTTCCCCTGAAACTTGATCTTTCAACGGATCAAAGGAGCTAAAGGAGAAACAAGAAACTTTTACAGTGAAATTTCAGCCACAGCAGCTTGAGCTGAGTCTCCAGTTCAATCGTCACTCCTGGCCACCGGCTGCTGCCTGTGGAGTGTGCTGGTGTTTCCAAGCCTCATGTCCTCATCCTGCCGGCAGAGTTTGCCTCAGCACAGTCCTGTTTGGAGAAAAGTAACCTGCAAAAGGGAAACCTTTCCCCTAATCACACGAGGAGTTTTACCAAGGCAACAAAAATTATGCTGACATGGAATGACTCTGCAGATAAACCGACCTTCTGAGACAAACCAGGATAATCCCAAAATTTAACAAAGGGTTCAGGAGACTAACATCACCAGCAGAGTGAATCAATACATTATTCACAATTTGTCTGCCATATGGTATTAGGGAGACTGTCTCCCTGCAAGGTGACAGTGAACCAGCCCCCCAGCCCTTAGTGGCAGTGTGTCCCCTCGCAGTTTGGGGCTGGCACCAAATGCACCCACCTTCAGCTACCTGAAGGCAGCTTCCCTGGGCCCTCCACAGCATTTGTACATCTCCAGCATGGTGTTGGAGAAGTCAGCTAGGGAAGAAACCTTTGTTCTGTGGGCATTTCTGCAGGGTGTGCAGAGAAATGGGGGTCCCTAAACCTGCCAGATACCTGCACCCAGCTCAGGGGCCCAGCATAGACTCCTTTAAAAGACCATGGTCATCAGTTTCTTGTGATCAGATGGAAGAAATATGTCTGGCATATTCCTTTGCCTAGTTTGTGAGATGTAAAATCACAGAAGTTTCTGTTTCAAATACATGCTTAGGCTAAGGAGAGTAAAAAGTGGCTGGAACCAATGTCTTAGAGTACATTACAACTGCTATTACAACTGCTACAGTAATGTCAGTCTAAGACTGCAAGTGAAACATCCTGCCATCCTTACTTAGCTGCTTCCCTGGAATGATGAAGACTTAAGAGCATTTTTAGATGAAAAATGTGCAGAAGAATGGCTTTTTATTAAACCCAGAGGTACCACTGGAAAGGACAGAGAATCCCTCAAGCATCAACGCCTTTCTTTCAGTCTGAAATCTTCCCAGATGAATACAGGCTGATAACAGTTGCTCTGAATTTCACAAATTTCACAGGATGGTGTTAAATCTGAGCCCACCGAAGAGGAGAGGCCACCGGTGTGTGGGAGCTAGCCGGGCTGTTAGCAAAGAGCTCAGGCATTAGGCACACCTTCGCTAAATTCCTGGCTGCAAGGTAATTACTACAATTTGCTTTCCTTGTCACCACTTCACTGGTATATGTGTGTGTGTGTCTTTTTCGAGCCTCTCATTTCAGTTAATCATTGGGAGTGCTTTGAGTGAAATGCAGCTATCACTGCCAATGCAAAGTGTTCTGTCACCATGAAGAAGGAATGAGCTCGCCAGCTGAAGGGCGCCTTGTTTGGGAACACTTCCATAAAGAGCAAACATGGGAGCGACACACATCTTCCTGCCCATCGCCTCACCATGGGAAGGCGTGTTGGTACATGCTATCTCGACTTGAGCTCTCTCCCATCCAGTTTCCTTGTGCCTCTAGACACCAACGTTTTACTGTCCCTTCAAGATGACCGTCAGAGAAAATGGAAACTAATTGTGAGTACTTTTAGAAAGCAGTATTTAGAAACTTGGAGTTTCCTTCAGACACTCATGGTTGGTTGGTTTAAACCCCCCCCTTCAAAAGATATATATCTATCTTTGTCTTTCTGATGATCTTACACTTGCACACCAGGCAGTGATTTCCCTCGAAATTTTCCAAGCTGATCATTTGTCAAAAATACAAACTGCCCAAATACTCTTGTAACAACCTTGAACGCAAAAGTCTGTATTTTCATCTTTTTATACTTTTACACAGGTAGTGTGACTACATCTAGCTTTGCACACACCTTATGAAAAACCCCTGGTCTAAAACTCACTCTCTTTTCACAGGACGAGAAAGTTGCCTGTTAGCAGGAAGGGTCAGGCTGACAGGCATCTGACCCCGGAGAATCCAGCAAAGTGGGACCGGCTCCTGCAGCCCCGACTTGTGCTGCTGCACTCAGAGGGAAGAGCTGCACAGAGCAAGGGCTGTAGGGTCAAACGTCGTTGTATAAAAACCGCACTGCACAAAAACTTAGGAGCAGAGAAAAGGCTCTTCCAGGACAGACACCTGGCAGATCCTTCCTCCCAGCTCCCCATGCCCTGGGGACTCCCCAAGCCCTAGGGGCTCTCCACTGCCACCACCCTCCCCTCCCTGCAGCTGGGAGGGAGAGAAGGGGACATTCGCATGCAAATGAGGGTGATTTCCCACCAGGAAACCCACTTTGTTTCCAAATTCCTATCTCCAGTCCTGCCACAGCAAGCTTTGAATGCAGAAGAGGATGAATGACCTAAAAGCAACGGAACTAAGCATTTAGCATAAAATCCCACACACTGGCCCCCTTTACTGGAAAGCAAGATTTAGCAACACAGACAAAACCCACACAGACTGGCAAGTGAGGAGAGAAATGTACACACAGAGTTGGTTCCTGCTGTAGGCACCGGTCTAATGTTCTTCCTCTGCAGCTACAGTGGCAGTTCAGTGGCAGGTATCATATCGGTGCCTCAGGCTTTAACCCCCCTCTAATAACCCCACCTTTTAGCACCAGTTTGATAATCATGTAAGAATGCAGCTATGCCCGTAGCTGTTATTACACCAAATGGTATAAACTTCTGAGTTATGGATGGATAATACACTGCTGACACATCCACCTCTCACAGGTGACTTTCAAAGCCTCTCACTTCATGGTCCCTATGACAGAACTGGAGAGGGGTCTGTCCTGTGCAAGGTGTGCATGGCCACAGAACTGAGTTTACCTGTCTGCCACTGTTCACAGACCGTGGCTTACCACTGCCACAGGGAGCAAGCCTGAAGAAAAATTGCCCTCAACAAAAAACTGGACAAATTCAAGGGAACAGGGAGGAAGAGGGAAGTACAACTCATTCCTTTCCTCTAGTAGCATTGAAGAAAATGTCCATCCATTACATCAGGCTACTCAAATCAAGCACTTAAAAACACAGAATCGTGGAAACATAGAGTGGCTTGTGTTGGAAAGGACCTTGAACATCATCTAGTTCTGCAGCCAAGGAATAAAATCTATGAGTGAACTTCTGTTAATGACACTGATTTGAGTAAAACACTTGTGGAGACCCTCAGAGAATTTTTTTATTTCTCATACAGCAGGAGTTTGTGTCAATTCTTTACCTGATGCCTTGAGAGGTTACCTAGAACAGAGACTAGACAATTATTAAAAGGGCCTTCAAATGATACACCTTGGGCGGTACAAGAGCCAGCCGTGGCTACACCCAAGATGGACAATGGGTCACAAGTTGTTACAATTTTATAAGTTTTGGTCCATTTACATAATGGGGTCACTTGTCCAATTACAGCTTCAGGTTATGAACTCCCATCCTCCCAGATTGCTCTCCTCAATTCACTGTTGTTTATACTTTCTGTGCCTGAAGCTGTAACAGTGTCCTTGGTTCTCAGGCTGGAAAAGGATTGTTTTGCCTAACTACCCTGTGAAGAGAACTTGCTAACACTTTATATGAAGTTCAGAGTTATATACTAATGCAGTACAGAATCTGGAAAACATGAAAGCTAAAACTTAAGGCATCATACTGAGTTGCTAAAAAAGATTTGTAACCTGTATAACACAGTGTAAGTCAAATGGAGCTAAACTAATTTATTGTTGCAAACCCAAAAGGCCATTAAAAGGACATTGCTTTAAAGTCTGCAACGGCACTTGTGCAACCCCCCTGGAGTGTGTTGAGTTACATGAGGGTTAAAAAAACTAGCAAGCATAAAGAGCCTAATTCCAATGCATAGTGCTTTAATTCCAATTCCAAGTGTTTCAACAAACATTCTCCCAAAAGTACCAAGGGGATTTAATTACTTTTTTTTCCCACCAAAGATGACTTATTCTGTGTTTGACATACCCTATGGAGTGTGTTTCCCATACAGAGACTCTCTGTTTGATTATGCATGGGCTACTTAAGGCTGCTGTGGGTAAAAAGGGAAAAGAAGAGTAAAAAGTGGTTCTGACCTTCCCTGGGTGGCTTCCTTTTCAGTTTGCCCTAACAAGACACCCTCACACTGCCAGAGGGTTCAGCCTGGGAACCTTGTGGGAGTGCACAAGTGGTCTCCTCACTTGAATGGAGATGATGACTGAGGCTTTCAGCAAGGTTCCTCTACGTTTCCAGAGTTTGCTGCTGAGGATGTGACAGCACCATGAAGAGGCTCTGGCTCGCACAAAAAGAAACACCTTTAGCAGAAGCTGAACTCACCTTGAACAGAATAAGAGGAAGGTACAACTTTCCTCAGGACATCTGTGTAGTGTGTGGACACAGCTGGCAAAAGCCTCTGTGCCCAGCAGTGTCCACAGGGACTGTGAGGTCGGTGTTGGCCTTCCTTTGATGCTCTGGCTTGCTCAGAGTCACTGCTTCTCCTGCCAAAAGGTTACAGCAGACAGAGTGGGATCGGATGAACATGAATTAGGGAACCAGATGAAGATAAGCAAGGGGAGGTCCAGATGAAACCAATCCTCTGTATGAATACAGGGTGTAGGTTGTCAAGCACCTGCCCTGAGCTCAGGTGCCTGTCTGACCCCAAAGGTGCAAGACCCTCTGGGTACACTTGGGCACATGCAGCCGCGGGGTGGGCTTGGTCAGTGTGACACTTCTCGCACTGTGGGGTGTCAGCCTGGCCCTGTCTGCGTGTCTGAGTCATGAAGGGTGGGATGTGCCACACCTTATGTTTCCCTCCACCAAAGCAAGCCCAGCAATGTGACACAAAGTAAGGGAGTTATGTTAGAGCTCTGATCCCGCCATGTGACCCCAGTGGGTGGACTCCCACAGTGATCTCACCCTGATGGCTACTCAAGTAGCAGAGAAAGGTCATGCTCGGTTAAAACCAAAATGTGCTTTCTTGCAGCTTTTCCCCCTTGAGCCAGAGGCTGTATCCCTGACTTGGGCAAAGATCCAATTGGAAATAATGAATGTAATTACCTTGTAAGCACCTCAGTGGAAAATATTGGTATAGTTAATTATACAGGGATGCAATGCTAACCCATTTCCCAGTGTTTTAAAATACAAATATTAATGCTTTCTCCTGTGGGGTTTTGAGATTAGTTATTACCGAAGTCTAACTGAATTGATAAGGTTCTCAGCTATTGGAATAATTTTAATGAGAAGGTTTCCAGTGCAGGTTTAACATCACTGGCTGGAATTATGTGTAAGAGTGTTACTCTGCACAAAGCTGGGGGTTTGAGTGCCCCTGCAAGAATGAGAGACCCTTTGGCCATGGCCCTTTATGCATCCAAAAATGGAATCTCTTTCAAAAGGATCTTTGGTTTTAGTGTTCTCAAACTGAAGATAAGAAACTCATACATTGACTATCCAGAGAATTGAAATTGTAAATTTGAATATCAGAAGAACAGAGAAGGATACCCAAAACCTAGGACTTCGGTACCTTTCAAGAAATCCTGATTAAATTTGCCATGTGAAAATGCCTCTGTTAAGGGTCATAGGAAATAGTGTAATAAACTCACAGCATGGACTGAGCAAGTACTCTAGTATTTTCACATTATGGCTGATTGACTTTCCAGGTGTTGAACAAGGAATCTGTTATTTCTATGTCAGTCTGCCTGAAAAGCCCCACCACTTTCAGCCCTCTGTGAGCAAATGAGCAAAAGCCACTACAAGGGTGGCATTTTGCTTGCCTTGGTATTTGTTAACATTTGTTAACATTTCTGAACTATCTGTACCCTAGCTGATATTCATAGGTTGCAACCAGAAAAAGCTTGACTTTCTTCTCACATCTCTGCAAAAAGAGAGGAGAAGATTTATGAAAATAGAAACCTGTCCTGAGATTTCCCCTGAAGGTGTGGGAGGAAGTTTTTCCAGGAAAAAAAAAAATAGGAGACATCAGCGCTTTGGGCATAGGCCTTATTGTTCAGCAACAATCACATTTCGCACGAGGCCACCTCTTCCTGCCAGGAGCTGCCACCACAGCCAGCAGCACAGGGCCTTGTGCACCAGCCCAAGCACGGAAGAGGGAAGGGACAGGCACAAAGCCCTGCTGGGGATCCCTCACACGGAGCAGCCCAAACTTCTTCTGCTGCCATGGGAATTAATGAGGCCAGCAATTGGGATATCCCTGCAGGCAGCTTTGGAGACTCCTGCAGCAACAGAGAGCAGTGCTTGCCCCCATGCACTGCTGCAGCAGGCGGGGCCATGCACTTCAAGCAGAAGGGAGATCGCTAATAAAAACTGCTTTTGTCTAAATAGTTCTATGAAAAATAACCCTTACAGCCTGCGCTAATTTTCAGTTTTGTGCCCGTTTTGCTGCTACACCAGCTCACTGGGAGCCCAAGCACAAGCCACAGAGGCTTCCTGTACTCAACAGCAACAAGGATGGATTAGTCACCACCTTGACTTGAGTACACTTCCAAATGCCATGCACAGAAAAACTGAGGAAGCAGCTCCCCCAAAGGGAAATAAAACCACCATCCTCTAATACCTGCCAGACAGGTATTTCACCCAGTGAAAAAAAAAAACAACAAATAAAAGCATGTGCAGGCAAAGGGCAAACTCTGGTCTAGTTTAACACCATCCAGGTGTACTGCTGCAACCTGAGGACAGTCTTCATGAATCACAACACCGCTCTCACAAGTGTCAGCATAGAATCTTTTAATACTTTACATAAAAAACTGCATACACTATACTTTTATGTAAACATCATATACATCTCAGTTTTTGCCATGTCAGTTTATTAAAAACAGTCTCAGTACCACTGTTGAGGGAAGAGGGAGGAAAGTAAACAAACATAAATGGATACATTTGTTCTCTGAACCAGAGAAACAGAAAATTATTTTCACCCAGGTTGGCCACCTTGTGAAAATAAATTTTAAATAAACCTTGATTCTTTAAACTGCCCTTTAATACTAAAGTCTGATGTACTCACTGCATAAATAACAGTGCTTTCACACATTTTTTTTACTCCAAGGCAAAAAATATACAGTGGTTTTATTTTGTCTTGTGTTGAAATCAGTTTTAAACAAGACCCAGATGAGGTTACTGAGTAAGAATGTTTCCAATGCTACAGTATTGTATGCAGATGATGAGTGCATTGAGTGTTTAATTTAAACATTAAAAAAAAAATCCACCAAGTTGTGCAAAGTAACTTCTTTTGAAAATAAACTTTTAAATAAACCCAAATCAACACACTTGCAGGAGACAACATTAAAAGTAAGGAGCAGGCACCAAGATAATAATATGGCAATATCATCCCCTTGCTCATCCTGCCTCATTTGTCAGGAGGTGGATATCCAGCAAGCAGGACAATTCGGCTTTACTGCTTTACTGTCTGGCCTGGTGGCTTCTGCAGCTGGAGTCAGTTCAAGGCTCCTGTTATCAGCAGGCATCAGTCACTCAGGGCAAGTTCCTTTGCACAACACAAGTCTCACCTGGGCACCCCCTCCCCACCTCACTTTAAATAAGCACCCCCTGCACTACCCCAGTTTGCACAAGACAGAAAAGGTAACATATATACAGGCTTCGCTTGGGATGACCTGACCCTCCCCTCCCAGTCTCCGTCTTCAGGGCACTAATTTCCACAGCAGGTCAGGCTCAGGCTGAAACATGTGAGGGAGAAGCGAGGATGCCGCCGGCAGCCTGGGAGAGGCAGCCCCTTTCCCCAGCTCGCCTGGGTGGAGGCACATGCAGGCAGGAGGCAGAAGTCCCTTCGAGCATCTCAGCTCCACCGCCCTCCTCTTGCAAAAGAGAGGAGGCTGCCTGGGAGCAGGGAGCAGCAGGTGTTGGCAAAGGGGCAGAACCGGGTGCAACGTTTGCTCAGTCCAGTCTCAGCAGCTTTTTGTTGTTGAGTCCGCGACTAACTCGCAGGGGCCAGTGGAAGGAGAAGGCTTCTCCCCACTTTGTTCCCAAGACTCAGGGCATGCAATCCCCCCCTCCCTCTGTCCCCACGGCTGAGCAAGCACAAGCCTTTTCGGCTAAGGCTCAAGGAGCGTGCTCCGTCCCTTAGCCCCCACCCCATCCACGGCCAGTCCCTAGCGGAGGGGACAGGCTGATGCCGTGTGCGTGTATAACCCAGCTCCTCTCCACCTGCCAACAGGTGACCCAGGCGCTGTGCCCAGCGCCGCGCTCCAGACACGCCCTATAGGACTTTGCAGCAGTTGATGCAGCCGTTCTGGGTGCCGTAGCGCTTCTGCAGGGCTGCCCGGGTGGCAGTCTCGAAGACCTCCCGGACACCCTCCTTGGTCTTGGCCGAGCACTCCAGGTAGTCGTAGGCCTGGATGCGAATGGCCATGGCCCGGCCGTCCTCGGTGCGCACCGGCTCCTGCTTCATGCGGGCCAGCTCGTTCCGCACGTGCTCGTCGTTCCGCAGGTCCTTCTTGTTGGCCACCAGGATGATGGGGACGTTGGGGCAGAAGTGCTTGACTTCGGGCACCCACTTCTCCGGGATGTTCTCCAGCGAGTCCGGGCTGTCCACAGAGAAGCACATGAGGATGACATCGGTGTCCGGGTAGGAAAGGGGACGCAGGCGGTCATAGTCCTCCTGGCCGGCCGTGTCCCACAGGGCCAGCTCCACCTGCTTGCCGTCCACCTCGATGTCGGCCACGTAGTTCTCGAAGACGGTGGGCACGTAGACCTCGGGGAACTCGTCCTTGCTGAAGACGATGAGGAGGCAAGTCTTGCCACAGGCACCGTCCCCCACCACCACCAGCTTCTTGCGGATGGCGGCCATGGCCAGGCTCGCCAAGCTGGCCTTGCCGTGCAGCAGGACGATGGCAGCGCCCTCCTCCCCGCGGCCGCCGCCTCCCGCTCCCTCTCGCTTCTCACAGGGCACCGTGGCGAGCCGGCCCGCGCAGGCAGGCGGGCGCGCCCTGCTCTCTTTGCGCACCGGCACCGCGCCTCCGTACCCGGCCTCAGGGGAGCGCTCTGGCCGCAGGGCAGCGCCGCCGGTCCCGGAGCTCTGCGGTGGAAGCGCTGCCGCCGGTTCTCGCCCTCACTGCAGACAGCAGCACCAGACCGACTCCGCGCAGCCACTGCCGCAAGCTGCGGCCCGGCGCCGCTATTTAAAGGCGCTCGCGACTTTCTTAATATAGCTGGCCAATAGAAAGGCAAGGAGTGAGGTCATCCCCGGCGGAGAGCGCTGCGATTGGCGGGCGGGCGCGGCTGAGAGGCGGGGCCGAGGCGGGCTGGGGAGCGGCCGGGCCGGGCCGGGCCGGGGCAGCGGGCCCGGGGTCGCGGCGGGCGGAGCCGCGCTGGGGGCGGCTGGGGGCTCCCTGTCTCCGGTCTGAGCCCTCCCGGCACTGGGGGATCCCGGCTTGGCGCCAGGGCAGGGCCGGTCCCCGCCGCAGTCTCGCCCCTCAGAATGGCCCGTGCGAAGAGTCTGGGCGGACAACCGAGAGGAGCGGGTAGCGCCGCTGCGTCCCAAGTGCTGCTTTAAAGCCCGGGCAAAGTGAACAGAGAGTATTGCAGGCGGTTGAATAAAATAAAATAAAATAAAATAAAATAAAATAAAATAAAATAAAATAAAATAAAATAAAATAAAATAAAATAAAATAAAATAAAATAAAATAAAATAAAATAAAATAAAATAAAATAAAATAAAATAAAAGCGTCCGCTGGGTGCTACTGGAAAAGCGCTCGACTCCCTTCTTTAAAAAAATTCATCATGTTCGACTGTCGCCAGCTCTTGGCCAAAAGGAAGCGGGGGAATTGTAGACCGCGAGAAGCAGCAGGCTTGAACTGAACTGGCCTTTGGGTCTCAATTTACAGGGAGATAGGAAGTCACAGCAATGAAAAAATGAACGTGGAAAATGAAGGGGCGCAAAGCGCTGTAGTGCGGGGTTGCTGGGAGGGCAGGGTGCGAGTGCCTCCTTAGGAGCGGCTGGGCTGGGCTGAGGCGGCCGCGGGGCCCGGGGGCACACGGACACCCCCGGCAGCGACGCGCTCGGTCCCTGTTGCAGCTATCGCTGCTCAGCCGAGTGGTGTCCCAAACTTCTTCCCTGCGAGCTTTTCCACACAGACCATGTCCTGTGGCTACTGCCTCTCGGAGTTGGATCCGAAGTGTCCCGTTTTCTCAGCCAGCACTGGCATTAGTGAACAGAACAAAAACGAGTGGTTTGTACAATACTGTTGTTATTAAGTATTGTATTTTAAAATTCCCACTTGGAGAGTGAATACATCACTGAGTACATCAAATTGCCTGACAAGTTATTTGCAACACTGTTACAGAGGGGTGTGTGTCAATAGAGCAAAAAGTTCGCTTAAGCCTAGACATTGAAATAAAATTTAATTTCTGCAAGATTTTTGTAATATCTGTTTCTCCCAGTCAAAAGAGCATGTCCCTGGATGATGACGGACGAATTTATACCTTGATCTTACAGGGGTTTTTACAGCATGTTTTATGCAAACATAATGAATTCAAACTGATTTTTTAAAGAATCCAGCAATAAAGTGGAGAGATAGACATGGATGTTCTTCAGTACCTGTGGCCTTTGAGTGGGCCAAATTTCTGGCTTGCATCGTCCCTTTCAATTTGTTGTCACTGCTCACAGGCTTAAATTCTTCACAAAACTGTGTGGAAATCATCCCCATGCTGCCACGTCCTACTGACGATGGTTAACTGGCAGCTTGTAGCTATTTTCTGCCCACTGCCAAGCTCGATCGGAGGGCAGACGGAGCGAATTTGCGGTGTATTTATTTCCCCGGTGCGATGTCAATCCCCGCGGCCCCGCCGCTACCCCCGCGGCCCTGGGCCGCCCGTGCTGACGGCGGGGCACCAGCGCCCTCTCGCGGCGGCTCCGCGCCCTGCACCGCCCTGCGCCTGCTCCCGGCGGCTCCGCAGCTGGAAAAACCCACAGCTGGAAAAATCCACCTCTGCGGGGCGGCAGGAGAAGCTGCCAGTGCTTTATCCGACGTGAGAGGTGCTGCTTAAATATACTTCTGGTTCCGCTTGTATTTGACTTTTGAATCGTGCCTGGGTGTTTGGTTTTGTCTTTTCAGGAGCAAAACGTTTCGTTAAATAGAAAATGGAATAGTGCGAATGAGCAGTTACGCTGATCGACTTATCTGTGCTGTGCCACGAAAGGCAGGTAAATAACAGCTTATTCATTTCAAAGCACACGGCTCTGTTGTTGCCCAGAGTGCTGCTGGCAATTGCCCGTGTGCCTCGAGTGTCCCACATACATACTGCTTAACTCTTTAAAGGCTTCAAAGCAGGGTGGCCTCATCAAAACCGTCTGCTGGTTCCAGCTTCCAAATTGTGCAAAGGAATTACTCCACAAATGTCCAGCTAACCTAAGTTAAAATCATAGCATGATTTTTTCTTGTAACTGAGCAGTAGACATATATTTGCAGCACCCAGTTATGGTCTGAGCCATAACTGCCTCATTTTCAAGCGAAGTCTCACATCTCTTCCATACTATTGCACTGAAGGCAAAGCGCCTGATGTTTCATTTCTCACCTTGCAAGACAGACTTCAGCAAAGACAGACTTCAGCTATGTAACTCCTTGAACAATGAGGATTAAAAAATGCTTTATAAGTCTTTTGTTCCAGAAGCTTTATATCATGAGACTCAGCCCTGTGACTTACTCAGGCTGAGATCACACTCATTTCTCTGTTCTGAGGTACACTCCAGCAACAGCCTCTATAGGGAACATCTAAGTCACTGTGGTTATTACACATCTGTACTTAGGTAATGTATCCAGCTCATGTATTTTAGGGCTGAATTTTATTTTGTGTTGTAGCTTTTACATTTTCTGCATGAATCTGCATGATATGCTGACCTATAGTTCTTTAGGCAAGCTGAATCTTCACTTCTAGTTATCCCAAAATGTGCACTCTCTAAGCACAGCATTAGTTCTGCTACACCACATACTCTGTATGATTGATGAAGAAAGCATGAAGTAGAAGAATGAAGACACCACTTGTTTGCTTTTGTTGCTTGTGCTGATGGTTTTGAGATTAAAAATCAGATTTGGCTTGGTTTGGTGGGGCTTTTCTTGGTTTGGTTTTTTTTTTTTAATTTATTTTTATTTAATACAAGTGGCATATTTTGTTGAGAAGACAATTCCTGTCAATTACTGGAGATTGTTTCCAGATTATATTTTCCCCTGCTCTTCTTGCTAAGAAGATTTTCTAAAGGGCATGTCTGTAAATCAGATAATTTGTGTTCAAGCGTAAATCTGTACCAAAAGCATGTAAGCTCAGAGGGGAAGGCAATCTTTCTCCTTTTTGTCAATAAGTGGGCAAGTAAGTACATTGCCTGCTGTTGCATAACATGCTGAGGGAGCCATGTGTCCTCTAGTGGCACACAGAGTCCTGTGTGCTGGCTTGTAATGCTGGCATCGGGCATCCTGCAGTCCTCATGCAGGCAAAGCTTCTCAGCAAACTGAGATGGCAAGAGGCAGTGAAACATGGGAAGTTCACAGGCTAGTGTGGAAAAGCTCTGAGTAGATGTGAGAGAATGGGTAGAAATGGTGACTATCAAAGATAAGAGTTTCTGGCACATTTGGGAACCAGACCACTTGCTGTGTGTCAGTGCAGGTCCATTACTTTCCAGCATACCTGGAGAAAAGCAGAGTTTAACTCTCAGAGCCCCTTGGGATCAGGGCCCTCAGCAGACAAGCCAGACTGATCTATCTAAAAACTGGAATGCCAAGGCACAGCAGGAGAAGGTGAAATCACCTGTGTATTTTCATACAGAGGTTTATGCTAAGTACAGTGCACATGAAAGCACACCATTCCAAAAAATAAATGCTTTCATGACTAAAGATCTGTATGGGATCTACTGGAATTGCTCTTCCAGGGGAAAAGAGAGGTCAATCAGAAGCTGTTGGTTTTAATTTTTTTCCAGTCCTTATAGCAAGACTATAAAATTAATACTTTAATAAGACTCAGGAAATATAGCTTGGCAGTGTAAATTTATACCACTTTGGCAAATTCAAGTGGCCTTTTTGTCTCCAGCTGAGTTCAAATTAAATAAAAACAAGTTCCTCATCCTTAGGCTAGAATTTTTAGACCTACAACCCCTGATCTCATTTGAAGAATCTTTCTGTAGGGGTATGAAATAAATGAGCTGACCATGTAACTATTACGGATACTGATCACGTTACATATCTGCATCACCAATAATGCCTTTGGAAACAGTTCTCTCTGCAGAGAGACCAAACTTATCACCCTCTGGTTCCCTTTGTTCTCAGTTTTTACTGACTGCAGACACCTTGCAGTCTTTGTCTACCAGGAAAACTGAGACAGAGTAAAACTTGCTTGACCAGTGCCAACAAGATAGCAGGGAATTCAGTCTCTGTATCTGGAGTTCAAGATAATACCCTTAACAGTGGGAAGTTCTTTATCTTTAGACTCTCCAGTGGATGTACTTCATTCCACTACTTTGAGGATGGTCAGACACTAGAAAAGGCTGCCCACAGAGGCTGTGGGGTCTCCATCCTTGGGCATATTCAAAACCCAACTGGACACAGTCCTGGGCAACCTGCTGTAGTTGATCCTGCTCTAAGCAGGGCAGGGTGGAGTAGATAATCCCTCCTCACCTCATCCATTCTTTGATTCTGCAATTATTTTATTTGTGATGCCTCAGCAGTTCTGAAAAGTGATGTTTGGAGGGTCTCTCTGGCAGGTCTACTCCTGTTTCATACTGCAGCACTGTCAGGCCACATTCTGCCAGGGAGTTTGGCACACTCAGTTCTGAAGTGCTCGCACAGGATGAATCTTTCGCAATAGGAACAAGGAAACTTCTCAAGTAAACATGTTGTGATTTGTTAATGATTTGTGTAATTTCCACTTTATTGCCAGTAAAGTAGATTTCTCTAAAAAACAATGATGTCATATGGTTCTTCGTGTAGATTAATTTGCTATATCTTTTTCTGTTAAGATACATTTAGCTATTCCTTTAATTACTGTGGTCTTCATGGTGGTCTTTGAAGTGTGGTGGTGATTTCTCTCTGCAGGGTAACGTCCGACCTGATGAAGCTGAGGCAGCAAGAATATTAGAAGAAATTGATCTAAGAGAAGGTGGTTGATGGTGGAAATTACTATCCTGTAAGTCTAATGAACTTCTACTCCCCATAAATTAAAAATGACTGCATGAAGACTG
Organism: Acrocephalus scirpaceus scirpaceus; assembly: GCA_910950805.1. Classification (NCBI taxonomy): domain Eukaryota; kingdom Metazoa; phylum Chordata; class Aves; order Passeriformes; family Sylviidae; genus Acrocephalus; species Acrocephalus scirpaceus. The sequence continues at coordinate 105,552,620 of OU383775.1, read as the reverse complement.
AGAACACTTTCTTAATTCCCACGTGATAACTGACCTGTGAGCAAAAGCAGCATGGGTGCACACAGAAGAACTATTGCCATTGTCTAATTCCACTAACAGATCATGGCAGGAAAAATATCAATAAAACTGTTTTGGAAAGTTGTTTGCTACAGTGTTTTACATTCCATCTCACTCACAAAATTAAGTCATTCAATCTAAAAAAATTAAATCTAGTATGAACTGAACACTGACCATAAACAATATCTGAGATGATAAAACAGAAATACTGGGTACTGCAGGAGTCTTGGTTACATCCAGATTTGGCTTACGCCTTAATTTTTTGATTTATAATATTAGGCAAGAACAAGGTAGTCACGATGTCAGAAGATTTTGATATCAGAGAAATTAAAAGAGGGGAAAAAGGAGGGAAGAAAGGTAAGACAGGAGTATGGAGAGAAAAAATGAGATAAGGGAAATTCCAGACTAATGGAATTTCTTGCCTCTCCTCATTCTACCCTTCACAAAAGCTTGAAAAGAAAAACAAAGCACATCCTGGGAATGTGTGGTTTTGTACTTCATCTTTATTTTCAAGGAATGGCTGCTTTTAGGTGAAAGTTAGCTGTAGCTGGAGATCACCCCTGTGGTAAAATATGCTTCATCTTTGCTCTGCCATGAACAACTTCTGAAATCCTATGAGCCAATGCTGACACTACTGACACAGAGATAGATGGGGAAGAAATGAAACATTTTTTCGGATGTGTCAGGGAAGGACGAAGTCAGTTACTGAGATCTCCGCTCAGTGTTCCACAAGGATGTAGGCATCTACAGATGTTAGTTTAATGTGCTTCTTCATGGACAGGACTGGCTTACAGCAAAACATCCTTGTTTTTTTGGGTTCCAGAAATCGAAGTGTTCTGCCTCACAGTACCTATTATTCCAGAGGCTGCCAAGATGGAACTAAGGTATTAAGAAGAAACTACTCCAGGCAATGAGTCAATTAACACTACAGAAGGAAAAGCTTAGGCTGCCAGCATTGGGGCATATGCTTACCTGGGCTGTTCTGCCAAGACAAAAGAAGGTGATGATAGAGGCCTGGAGATCATTAACTAAGTGCATTACGTGAAGAAAGGAGGAGAAGAAACACTACAAGCACTGCCAAATTTTGTGAGAAGTGAACATTATTTTGTGGTTGGATTTCATCATGTGGAAAGGTAAGCAGATATCTTTGTTGCTGTTGTGTTTGTGCTATGAAGGCTGCTTATATGTTATAGGAGGAAAGCATTCCTTACCTGCAAAGCATCACACTTGAAAGCTGGATTTATTTCTTTCTCCACCTCCAGTACAGGCTGAAGAGAACAATTCTAGGTTTGAGATGTGGAACCAGTCTTGAGAAATAGAAATGACCAAGCTACCATTCTCCATGGACGTTTTTTGGTCAAGGGAGTTACACAGAGACTAGGACAGAAATATAAACCAGCACTACTGGGTCAAGCACAAGAACACGTGTTTTAGTGAATCTAATCCCAGGTTCCTGGTAGTAAGACTCAGTGGCAAACAGCTGTGCTGACGAAGTTTCCTTCCATACACTTCCTTGAAGGGTGTCCTTAGGGAAGGGTGTCACCACACAAGTATCCAATAGTCTGCTGTGCTAATAGCAGTGGGTTTCTGACTGGTACAGCAGGTCTGACTTTCTTTAGGATTCATTTGTAGAGCTGGCCCAGGCTTGGTTCCATATATGCATCAGGAATGCAATGTATAGCATAGAGTACAATGGAGGCAGTGCTATCTCCATATCTTCTTCAGGCACAGGTGAATAAACTGGGATAAACCAGCCCGGATCTGGGGTAGGATAGTCCAGTTCATGATTGAATTCTTACCTTAAAAGTAGAGAAGACTAGACTTGAATTTCTAGACCTCTTTGTTCTTATAATCTGAATGTATGTTAAATTTTTCTGTCTTTCCGTAGCACTTGCAGGCAGAGGACATAAAGAAGAGGAAATGCCAGCAATCATGCTGTCAACTTTGCAAGTCATTAACAATCTGGAAAGAGACTGAGACACATTGTCAAACTAAGCAAAACATCTCAGAGAGGCACAGAGATGGACCAAAATGGAAAGATTTTGGGTGCAACTCCACATTTCTCCCCTCTGAGAGGCACTGAGTCCTGGCAGCCCAAAGAACTGAGTTATGAACTGAGATTAAAGGCACAAGGCTGGAAGCAGGCAAGTAACGTGACTGCAGGGTTTGAAGACATACTGAAACACAGAAATGGACAGAGAAATATTCTAAGGTAAACCCCTTCTGACCCTGAAGTAAAGGTACAGTGCTAATTGAGCATAACTGTCATGAACTAGGAGAACATGGAAGTCTGTCACTTTGTTTTGCTGACTTCCTCAATGCTGGTGTCATCACTCTGGCAGCCTGGTTAAAGTTTCCCAGGAGGAAACAAAATGAGAACAAAGACAAATTTCTAAACTGATTATGCACCTGGAGCTGTACACTTGGCAAATGAGCTTTTCCAGGCGAGAGACCTAGAAAAATACACATTTAAGATTTTTTTTTTCTTACCCACTCTTCCCACCATTATTTGTCTATTGATGATATCATGGGTAGAAATGTTGGGACTGGCCAAGTATTCAGTACTGGATGGATTGCTGCTTTCCCTCTACGTCACTTTTTGGTAGCAGTTTGAAGTCCACAAATCACACTGTGCCATAACAACAAATGCTTCAAGGATGACATTTCCAAAAGTACCTTTCTTCCAAGAATCTCTGAGTGCTTTTCAACATGAATTACCAGCCCATCTCCTGGTGATAAGTAGGTGTTATTTCCATCCTCAAACTGAGAAACTTAAACTGCTGCCTAAAGTAACTGTGAATCATCTACTTCTTGGAGCTTTCTTTTTCTTGTTTTCCCTTGCTCTTTCCCTTTTGTCTCCTGGGCCATTCTTAACCTCGATTTCCTCTTCCCTCTGTCTATAATAATCCCCTCGATGCAACCTGATACTGTACCCAAACTTTAAAACTCTTCCTGCCATGCAGCTTGGGCGTGCGGTGCCTGCTGTGCATAAGTGCTCTCCTGATTCAGGTAGTAGCATCCATAGAGCCTTTCAAAGAGCTGTATTTATGCAGATAGGTTTAAATTGTTATTTCCATCCTGTATTTGCATGTGTGGGTGGGGAGGATTAGTCTGCAGGTAAGTTAAAGAGCACAGGTGTCTCAGGGGCCTCTGATATAGAGCACTGAACTGGAGAGAGGCAGTTTTGCAAAGATTTTAAGCACTTACTGCTCCCCCTGCTTGGAAAGTTCAGACCACTTGGGTGAATCAGAGCTCACACTACCTGATGCTTAGTAGGACACTGGGCAGCATATTGGCTGGTATTTGTTTTCAGTTTAATATGCAAGTGCTTTCCTCCAGAAGGGTGTTTTGTTCAAGATAAGGGTAACGGGTTTCACTCCCAGTATCCACTGTACATATCTCTGAATTAAACTGTTGTTACACTGACCTTAGTTTCTGTTTCTTAATATTAACCTTTTTATTGGTTTTTTATGGGAAATAGAAAGTTGGTAATCTGTTTCCACTGTATGCTCCTCTGCAACTGGAAAAGAGAAACTCAGGGGAGGTTTTTCATCATCTTTTCTTAACCAGTATAAATTCACGGTTTTAGCCACTTCTATCAAAAAATCAACAATCTCCCTCTGTATCTGTCTCAGAGCACTTTTTCAAAAGATGTTTACTATTTGGCTAAGAAATTGATTTGGCTGGAGTCCATATTTTCGGGCATCTGTCTCCCAAGAGAAATACAGGCTGAATAGTTTCCTGTTCTGTATTTTAGCATTGTTCTGCGATACAGAAAGAAGGGGATATATCCCAGCAGTCAGTGTGTTATCCTACAGCATCTGTATCTGGGGTTGCTTCTCTATTCCACCTCAGGCTATGTCTGTGTGGCTCTACAGAAGAGGCTATGCATGTCTGCACTGCCAAGTAGCTGGAAAGAAGCAATACCCCATGGCAGCATGGAGCTCGAGGGGTGCTAGTTCACCTTTCCCATTTAGGAATGTGTCCCCAGGATCCTCTGCAGACTCCAGTGTAGGTACACCTGCCAGGTGATATTGGGCTCCTACCCACAGACCTGCTGGCATGGCTGTTGTACTCACTCGTGAAGAGCTCAAACATTAGCTGTGGAAGAACTCAGATATTAGCCATTGAAGAACTAGAAAGTCTGTGGGAGACTGACACTTGGAAAGTGATACATGCCCATATCTTAAGCTTGGAACAAAAATTAATAGTGATGAATCCATACAGAAGCAAACTGCCAGCAGTCAATACCCAGGCTAAGCTTGAGCCAAAGTGTTCTCCTCTAATGTAAGTCATGAGTTGGAGGGGAAAGGAGAAAAAGAGAGGGAGAGGAAACTGCATTATAACTTTTTTTTTAATATACTTTCCTGTATTTAAATATTAAACATGAGTATTTATTAAGGAAAATAAAAAACAAAGAAAAGAAGTACTAAGGAACAGAAGATGGAAATTAAATGAAGTTCATATATCATTCAACAGAGCCATTTCTAAGATGAAATACTCTATTTGCTCCCCATCACCACAGTTGTCCAATTGAAACAGCAGGGGAATTCATACTGTATTAAGTAAATATGATGTTATACAGTGCAATTCAGGATTTCAGTGAAGCAAATATGCAAATAAATGATATTGATATATTCAGTAGAAATAAGAATAATTAAATAAATAAATAAAATCAGTACAAAACAATAAGAAAGCAGTATGTGAGAGCAATTTTCCATTTTCATTGCAAAGATACTTTATGCATTCAATGAAATAGTGTTGTGGTAGCCTTCATGCTTAAGAATGTCATCAAGGCAAGGTTTGTAGACAAGTTGACTTTGTTGGGAAAAAATCAGACAAGCTCTTGGAGAGTCATGTCTTCAAACACCTCTTCCAGATCCCATTTGATAAAGGACCTGACTTCCCCCCACAGAGCTCTACAGACCATGATAAGCCACCAAAGCCATGACAATCTAGAATGTGTTTTGTACAGAGATGTAGGAAGAACCTGTAGGCTTCAGAGACATCTACAAAGTGATATATCACCAGTGCTTTAGCAAAACCTCCTTGCACAGCACCCAGTACAAGGCTTTGGAAAGAGGAGCAGTTTGGAACTAAAACAGCCCCATGTGTTCTTTGCTTTTCATTGCCTGTTTTGCAATGGAAAAGGAAAGATGCAGTGGAGAGAGGGTAATATGTCTTGCTTAGCAATACCATTCTCCATTTTGTATTAGTTTCTTATGTAAATAGGTCTTCCTATTTACAGTCTATCTACCTACTAATTCATCTGTTTACTCAAAATTATCTTCAGACAGGAAGCACATTCTATTTTATGAAAATAAATTCTCTTAGTCTTTTGTCTCAGTTTTCTTCATAATGCCTTGCCACTTAATCAAATTCATTTTGTGAAATGTACTGCATCTGTTTTAAATAATTCCTCATCTTGTACCTCTGCAATTATTCAGAGAATGTCAAAGTGATACAAGAGCCTGTAATTTGTTATTATATTTTGATGGAGATACAGGGCTGGATTATGGTATTTCTCCACAGCAACTCAGAGTAGCATATGAGAAAGAAGAAAGACTGCAAGTTTTTGCCAAAACTAAATTCTTTGTATCCCTAAGGCCTCGAAAGCTTCATCTCTGCTAGTGGATTTGTCCATCACTGAAACTACCTCTGCACTATTGATGTGTTTACATTTCAATCTGTTCAGTTGCCCAACACACGCTTTAGGCCAGCTACATCCTGTGTCAGGGTGACACAGCTTTTGGAGGGGACTTGTCTCAGCACATCCCTCAGGCTGTGCCTGTTGAGGGGACAGATTGACAGACAAACATTCAGTCATGAATCACACCCATGACTGGTTTCTGAGCAGTTTGATGCCATTGGGAGCAACTTTGCCAGCTCAGGTGTGACTGAGACAAGCACTGTTGCAAGGTGGATATGCCTGGCTGCTGGGAATGGGGGATTTGGCTGCCTGTCATCATATAGCTTTGACTGAGAGGGAGTTTGTAAGCTTAAAGAGATTAAAGGAGCATTTTCTCTCTTTCAACCCTTTTGCTCAGGCAGTAGGATAGTCTTGGCAGACTATCCTTGGCTCCTGCTCGACTGCAGGCCCAAGTGAACAGGCCACCATCACAGGCTGACAAGTCCAGTGGCCCAGCAGAGGCAAGGCCAGGTCCCAGGGCAGGTCCCTGGCCCCAGGGCCAGCTGGCAGTGGGGCTCAGTGTGTGTTCACAGTAGGCACATGAGCACAAACACACTCAACACATATCTGGGTACACATGTGATCAGTTCCAGAGAAACGTTCAACACACACACAAGTGCCTCATCCTGTTCTGCTCTCTGGCAGACCATGATGAAAGCCCATTAATAGAATATATATATATATATATACACATATATATACACACAATTTTTAGTATATATTACATATATATTTATACAGACATCTGTACAATGTAGATCCCTCCAGCCACTATTCTGAAACACTCAAGTCTACACTGTAGCTGGTCCCTGAATCCTCTTGTCTCCAGTTGGTTCTTGCACAGACACAATCTCAGTTGACTTCCAGGCTCCACAATACCCCAGTAGCTGGCCAGGACCCCCTGGTCCCTCCAGTAGCCAATACACAGATCTCTGATGCCTCCAGTATCCAGACCAGGCATATAGTTGCTTTGATATCTGTCTCCTAAAGCCTTTTATCCTACTCACCTGTTACTCCAGCTTCACATTTACCAGTGATTCACCTAGACACCCAACACACATGTGCACACAGAGCAGAGAGTCTCCCACCCATGAAAAGCCTCTGAAGTGGAGTTCAATGAGAAGACAAGCCCTTCTGACCAGGTGCAGGGCATGGCCAGCCAGACAAAGCAACCAGCCAACCCCTGACATGCCACTGACCCCTTTTATCCCCTTACTGTTGTGTTTTTCCATCCTTATTCCTTTCAAAACCACCAAGATCCCTCTCTTTCCCCCTTCATTCTTCCTCCTCTAAAGATCCCATAGTAAGTCTTATGCAATTCTAAGATGCTCCTCTTCTGTGTCCCATACTGTGTCCTGTACCCCTTACCCCTCTCTGTCCTACAGCCTTTCCCTTTAGCTCAGGTGTGCCCCTGGCTGCGACTCCCCAGGACAGCCCTGAAAGGGGCTGCATCGGGGCTCATGTCTCCTTCTGGGGGTTTCTGGGGTTCCCCCCAGCGCCTCTGACCCACATGTTGCTGTGGTCAGGCTTTAGTCACACTCCCCAGCCACCATGGGAAGACACTTTTGGGTGTGCCACAGGCTCTGCCCATTGTGGACAGCTGCCTGCCAACACTTACCCTGGAGGGAAGTGATATGTAGCTGTGCTTAAAGCCTTTGGCAGGTTAAAGCCTAAATAAATATTTATCAACAGCCAAAAGTAGTAGAGAGAGATAATAAAAATACATCTTTTGGAAGGCTCCCTGTCCACCAGTTTTCTGCAGGAAGGTAAATTTAAATTAATGTTGCACTTAAGCATTGCTTTGCTTTTAAAAACGATGAATGGGCCCGGGTACATTTCCAGTGACCTGCTGTAAACCTGGTACATGCTGCATCAGTAGTAAATTTCCAACAGATGATGATGCTCTGAAAATATGAGGGAGGCAGCTCAGACTTTTTCTTCTCCTCATCCCAGTCTCATTGGAAAGAGCACACTGGCTTCTTTCCCAACAACTGGAGATCAAGACCCACAGGACTTGGTCAGCCTCTGCCATGGTTGTCAGAGCATCACTATGGTCCCCCTTACTAAACCAAAACTTCAGACTCACGCAGGGACCACAGAGGGAAGGGTGAGGGATTGGGAATGAGCAGGATCCAACATCACAAAAACAAGCTTGTTATTTTCTTCCACTACAACCCAGACAGCTGGATTTTTATTATAATTAGACACATATAGAAAAGCCTCATGATAACATCTATCAGTCATTTTTGATACACTTCTATGATGATTGCCATACGGATCAAGAGATGAGATTGCAAACTCAGCACTGCCTTTTTGTTTTGTGTTCATACAGTGCCAAACGTGAGGGGCTGTACCAACCCAGAGGAGAGGGATGTGCGCCCGAAGGTGACAGTGTTTTGTGATGTCCCTTGCTTATGTCTGGCCACAACCCAGATGCTTTAAGACCAAATGGCAAATCATCACATCTAATAAACTCTGTTAACCAGAAGTCTGTGGTACTCCGTGTATTTAGGAGTGGAGTTGATGCCTTATCCCCAATAGGCTACTCCAGAGAAGAAGCTGCTTGGGGAAACTGAGGCAAAGCAATCAGGCTCCCACATCCACACATGCCCTGCAGCCAGCAGCAAGGAGAGGCAGAAGGCCCTTGGTGTGGATTGGTTCCAGCAGTTTATTTCCAAGTGGTGCTGAAGGGATGTCCCAGTGCCAAGAGGGAGATTGTGTGCAGGTCCTTGGCTTAAGTAAGGGTTACAACAGCCAATGACCTTGAGGCATGGGGGCAGTGCAAAGGGCAGGTAAGGTCAAGGTCCCATAGGGAGACAGAGCTGGTCACCAGGGACAGACACCAAGGAATGGGAGAATCTACAGGGTAGGGGGGAACCCAGAGCAAACGATTGTACACAGAGCACCATGGGGAGCTCCTGTCTCTCAGGCCAGGCAGGTGACTATAATTTATCCTGCCAGGGCCAACTACTGGGCATTATATTGAAATGTTGCAGGGATTCCACAGAAATCTCCTCAGATTCTCAGTCTATCAAGAAGAGACATTAATACATTGCCATTACCACAATGCCTTCCCTATGTGGTCATCCACCCTGGGGGAAGAAAGAGCCCCGGGACAATCTTTACTCACTTTGACTCATTGGGAAGCCATCCACCCAGTGCAGGATCTGGTCTTGACACTTAGTCTGCTGCTCTATCTCAGCTACAAATTAGTGTTGAACATAAATGTTATTTATCTCTAATTAATTATTAAGGCAATGTGTAACAGCACTCAGGAAAGATCATATTGGTGTGTGTCTGGATGCAACTCAGCCCTCCCTAAATCACACTGAAAGCTGACTTCCCTCCTGCTGGAAGCAGACTACTTCAGTCTCAGTGTTGGTACATAAGGAGAAGATTTGTCCCCCTTCTGGAAAATCAATAGGCTCTTGGCAAACTGGCTTCAGTGCTGTTAATCATCCTGATGGCACCATCTGCCCATCTACCAAACTGCAGCAGGAGAACCACCCCACCTGAGGGCCCAGTCAAGGACCCTCTCAGTGGCTGCAGAGCCCTGGCACAGCTGGGTTTGAACATCTCACTGCATTTGAAACAAGCCCAGCTGAAGGTATAGAAGGATCTGGGGACTGGGAGTGCAGAGTGCATGGAGGACTCTGTCATGTCTCCTCAGTATTTCTGTTCCATGTCTGGGGGCAGTGCCTCTGCCTGGTGCCCAAAACCAGCTGAATGTTCACAGGAAGAACAGAGGAGTCAAAAATGCTGAAAATTCCAGATGCCTGAGGCATCACTGCTGGTGTGTGCAGCTCCTCAGTGCCTCATCAACATGCAGAGAGTGGAGAAATCCCATGGCAGAGTTCGCAGGCTATGGACTGTCACTTGTCACCATATGAGGCTGTGGTGTGAGTGCCCCACCTGCCCTGTGAGGAAGGGTCTCCTCCTCGTCCTCCTAACCCAGCTCGGTGCTGCTCCAGCAGACAAGAGCAACAAGCTGTGGGAGAACCTTCTGTGCAGGGCCAGGACAGGCTGGAGAGGCTGGAGCCATACTCTGGGAAAGGATGAAGCTAATGACAATCTGTAGCATGAACAAAGGAGCCCTGGCCAGGCTCACAGGGGCATTGCTGCAGCAGAAGTCCTGGCTGCTGCTTCTGGAGATGTACTCAAAGGCTGCTGCAGAAGTCCTGGCTGCTGGGATGGGAAGGGACGGGACAGGACTCTCACACCACTGCTGTGGCTTCTCATCCAGTCTGCCCAGTCTCTGCACTCCCCCAGTGCCAGCATCGTGTGAGACCTGCAGAAAGCCAGGCTGGGTCCAGCAAGCTGGGGAAGCGGGCAGGGGCAAATGAGCAGGGGCAAACGGCAGTGTCTGACTTCCTCCCGCTCCATATTAATCAGCACTTTTCTGAATCACAGACGTGGTTTGGCTGTGGGACATCAACTATGAGATTCAGAAATTAATTCAGCCTGGGAGCTTTGGATGACTCAGACTGCTATGAAAACACCCCAGGGCAGAAATGAGATGTAGGGAAAATTCACCCTGAGGGTATCTCTCAATGGACTTTAACTGAGGATAAATTTAATTTGCCGAACTGAAGCATATTTTATTTACTTTTTTTAACTAGAATTTTAAATTGAAATATTCAAATAAATAATCAAGAGGCTCTTAATGGGTTGCTTTTATTGAAAGAGTTTGTTTTAAATTCCTCAACCTCAGAGTCCCAGACATATTTCTTTCCCCCAAGTGAATTCTCTGTTGAATTTCTCTACTGCATTAATTATGAAAATCAGAATTTACCAAATAAACAGACAAGATGATACAGCACTGATGTTAGGCTGCCCACAACCTAACCCGTGATCCTTCTGGAAGTTGCCTGTAAGTCTCAATGGAAAAGCAGTATGCTTTTCATATGTTCTTTTAGGAGTTTGTAAAGGCATGGCTCTTTCTCATGCATCACTGGGCTCCCAAAGATGGGTCTAAGTTATAACAGCCCTTAGAGGTCACTTAACTCTGCTGCCAAATGTCTGCCTGTGAGAAAAAATACATACATTTTTGTAGCTGGAAAAATATTGAGGCAAAGGATTTGAAATACGGATCCATATGGACCCATGCCTTAGCTCTCTCAGTACAGCAATGCTTCATTGCAATCAATAAATGTTTCATCATCATTTCTGGTGCAGGGAGGCTTTAAGGAGCCCAGGCTCCTTTCTTGCCTCCACTGTCTGCTCTCTGTGAGCTTTAAGCTTCATTTCATGTCAACACAGCAGGGCTCAGTGCCCTGTTTCCTTCACAAAACGCAGGCTGTGTGCTGTGGACTCCCAAGGAAGAGTCAGAATCAGAATCACAGCACTTTGGACTGGAGGGAACCTCTAAAAGCCATCTAGTCCAAGCCGCCTGCCATGAGCAGGAACACCTTCAACTAGATCAGGTTGCTCAGAGCAACTGTTGCTGTTCAGCTTGACCCTGAATGTTTCCAGGGATAGGGCACCCACCACCTCTCTGGGCAACCTGTGCCAGTGGTGTTCAACACCTTACTGTAAAAACTTTCTTCCTTATAGCTGAATTGATCCTCTTTCAGTTTAAAACCATTGCCCCTTGTCCCATTGCAACAAGCCCCTACTAAAAATGTCCTTGTCTTCCAGTACCCTGATACTGGAGGTTGCTATAAGGTCTCCCTGGAACCTTCTCTTCTCCAGGCTGAACAACCCCAACTCTCTCAGCCTGGAGAGGTGTCTGAGCCCTCTGATTACTTTTGTGGCCCCTTCTGACCTCACTCCAATAGGTTGATGGCCTTCTTGTGCTGGAGACCCCAGAGCTGCATGCAGGAGTATGGGTGAGGTCTCACCAGAGCAGAGCAAAGGGGCAGAATCCCCTCCCTGGGCCTGCTGTCCACTCAGCTTTGGATGCACCTCAGGATGTGGTTGGCTTTCTGAAGTGGTGTGGGCTGTTCAGGACAGCTCAGGGTGCTCCACTCCCTGGGTGTAGGGGGTGGACAGGCAGCAGACTGTGGCAATGGAAAGGAGCAGGCAAAATTTTCACCATGCCTTCACCCCTCTGAAGCCAATGCTGATGACTGGCAGCTGGAGGGAAGCCAGGTGGCTGTATATTACATGAAAGAAACCCCGAGAGCAAAATCTGGGAAAAGATCTGGGGAAATTCCTTGCAAAAGCAAGGCCTTGTGCTGGACAGGCAGCTAGATCCCATTTGTTGTCTGTTGTCTCTGGAGATGCATCAGAGTGTTTGAAAGCTCCCTGTGACCCACCCAGCCTGTGAGAGACAAGAGCTGGATCTGTGTTTTCATAAAGTCTGAGACTTGACATGGGGTGAAATTCACTTGGGGGAAGGAGTTCAGAGAGACCTGTGTGTCTTGCACTGGGCTTTGGGAGAACCTCAGCAGGAAGTGAGGGGCAGTTTGGCCACATCTGCCCCCAGTGTGGCACTTCTGTGGGGTGGGGGCAAATTTAAGTCTTTGTGCTTAATTATGCAGGTTTCATACCAGGCTGATTTTCTTGCTTTACTGTTGGCTGTTGTGCCTGTTCCTCCCTTACACCCCACAATCAGTCTAAGCCAAAGCCACCCCCACAAAATGCTCAGATAGTGTTGTGGACAGTGTGGATCCTCCCTTGGAAAGGATGGTCAGTATCTCAGGGGCATTATGGGTCCCAGGACATTGGCTTGAGAAAATCCAGTTAATGGAACCTAAAATAAACCTGGAGAAATTGCTTCTCTGACTAGTAACAAAGAGACAATTGTTGAAGCAACCTGCTAATATTCAAAGGGCTCTTTTGGAATTAATTTGGCTCATCTGGAATTAATTAGCTATTGCTGATGCCATTCATGACTGACTACATCTGCCTGGGACATTGTCAGAGCCATCAGCCAAAGTTTTTGCCCTTCAGAACTTTATTTTCTATAACCTCTTACAAGCTAGAGCAGGTATAGTGCTTTACATGTATTCTTTCCTTGGCAAGATTTATGATATGGGCTAGATATCTCCATATCACCACCTGCCCATCCTCCAGGGAGATATCTTCTGCTAATAGGCCATTAAGGCTCACCAATGACATGACACATTACATCATCCCATTGTGAGATGCTCCACCCAGTGTGGGTGGAGCCAACTGTTCCTACCTGGATAAAAACTGAGACTCAGGAACCCCAGGCATCCTGTTTTTCCACGAGAGGAAGACTGGACCCATCGGGCCACCATTGGACTTTTCCTACTCCATTATCTGTACTCCACAGAACCTCATCTAGGATTTATTTGGACTACTTCCAACACCCTTACCAACAGGGTGTCAGATCATATCCCTGACTCTGTCAGGGTTTTCCAGGACTTCTGTTTTGCTTGCTTGCTTGCTTGTCTTTGTACTACTGCATTTGTATTTTGTTTGGGTTTTTTATTATTATTCCTATTAAAGAACTGTTACTCTCATTCCCATATCTTTGCCTGAAAGCCCCTAAATGCAAAATTATAATAATTTGGAGGGGAGGGGGGTGACATTCTCCATTCCAAGGGAAGCTCTAGCTTTCCCTGGCAGACAACTCTCTTTCAAAACCAAGACAGTTTGCCAGTCCCACTACTTCTGAGAATACACTCCTGGAGGGAGCACTATCCCAAAAAGCATTTCAGTGGGTCGCACTTTGCAAAGCCCATTGAACTGCACAGTAATTGGGGTTCCAGGGAATAAACTGCATCTATGAAAACACAAATGTGTTCCTTCTGCACAGTTCAGGCATTGTATGGCAGAGTTATGCTGAGATGGTATCTGGCAAATGGTTTAACTTTTGACAGGGCTTCTGCATATGTACAGCAAAATGCAGGTCCTAACTCACAGCTACAATGTTTTTGTGTTAGGAACCAACACAAATAAATTATAACATCTTCCACCCAAACCCCATCTGCAGAAAAAAATATTTACCCTTCCCCATTATCCCGTGTTTATCTGTTTGCACTTACCTTGGATAATGCAAAAGTCAGATTCACTTTGTGCTCAGTTACACAACTTGAGCCTTGAGTTTTACTCTGTGGGTTTCCAGCAAGCCCTGAGCTCAGCAGGGCAAGGTCCTGCCTGCTCCGGGAGGCAGCTCTTGCTTCCCAACCAGCTTTGATCTCAAGACAAGACAAAGACCCAAGTTTTTAAAATGCACTACAAAAGTACCTCTGGGGGTATCCAACTCCAGCACAAAAGCATTTCATCTGGATTTCCAAAATGGCAGGGTGATGGATATGTTTTGAATGCAGCGATGAATAATTCATTTTTCATGTATTTGCCTGACTTCACAAGGACTCATTCTGATTTCAGCCTGAAAGCTGCCTTCCTTTCTAACCACTACTGCTTCAAGAACAAAAAACTATAGCCTTTGGGAGAATCCCCTGTCCTGGAGGAGTTGCTACAGCCCAAGAGAAGTGTCCCCAGCGCTGTTAGGCAGGTGGCTCTGGTGGGTTCTGTATTGTGGGTGCCTGGGATACAGACAGGGACAGGTAACAACAGGAACCAGGAGGCCACTACTGCAGAGAGCATGACTTGTTGACTTTTATCTTTTCATTTCCAGCCCCAGGACTGCCATCTCCTTTGCTCCTGAGCTGGCATCTGTCTGACTGTGACCGGAGCTGTTTGATCTCACTCTCCTGCCCCAAAGGGAGCTTTTCTGTTGTCAGTGGAGGAAGCCGGCTCGTCTCTGGGTGGGCAGGGGCTGCATGCAGCTGTCCACTGCAGCACAGTGAAAAAAACTCCTGGGCACAACTGACCCCATTCCACGGTCTCTTTGTCCTGCCCAGCCACAGGGATGGAGAGGCTGATGCTGCCGAGCTCTTCATCACCTGACTGCCACTGCCACCTGCCAGCGCCGCAGTCCGCTGCGATGTCACCTCCCTGCCCCTCAGCCCCTTTGACCCTCTCCCCTGCCTTGGGCACAGCAGACATGGGAACTTCTCTGAGCTTGGGGAGACCTTAATGCTTTCCAAAATTACCTGAGAGGAATTGTGATGAGGTATGAGTCTCCTCTTTCGAGTAGCTAGCAACAGGATGAAAGGAAATGGACTCAAGTTGCTCCAGCGAAGGCTTAGATAAGATATTAGGAAATATTTCTTCACTGAAAAGGAGAAAGGAAGAATTTCCTGTCAGGAAAGGGAATGAAATCTTGCTATTTCAATGAGGATTAATTGGGCAAACTTTAGTCCATTTCCCTGCACTTCTTGTCATCCCATTCACTTTTATTGTTTTCATTTGATTTCAGACTTTTTCTTTGTTTCTTACATTTCATTTCTTCCAATACTTCTCCTCTCTCTTTATTTGCATTTCTTCCCTGATTTCAAGATCTGAATTGGAGAAATTTTGGTAAGTTTTGCTCCTTTTCACTGCCTCTCATTTCATCTCAGGCCATTGGGTGGCAATCACTCCACTTCCAAATTTTCTTGGTTTTTTCAACTGCACTATTTTCTATCATATCTCCTTTCCAGAGCATTTGTTAGACTTTGTTTTCTGATTTCAAGATTTCATTCCCTTTCCTGAATGGAAGAATTTCTTTTCAAGCATTCCTTTCAAGAAATCAGGCATTGAAATATGTTGCCCAGGATTGCTGTGGAATCACCATCCCTGGAGGGAGTTTTTTAAAGTGTAGATGTGACTGCTTAGGGACATTGTTTAGTGATGGCTTGACCATGCTGAATTAATGGTTGGACTTGATGACCTTAGAGGTCTTTTCCTACCTAAATGATTCTGTGATTTTAAGGAAGCCAACATTAAGTTGAAGTTTCAGCCCACAGCTTTGCCAATGTCCATTCCAAATCCCCCATTCCCTGTCCTTTGCCCATATTCAGGACTCCTGACTAAAGTATTTGGGTGCTGTCTGAGGGATATTTTGCACTGTAAATCTGAGGAATGCCACTTTCAGGAAAAAGTAAACTAAATGAGTGGAAAAACAGGCAGGGTTTTGCTGGACAGGTTGGTAGCACAGCCTTCAGGGCAGGAGGAGCAGGAAAGCTTGATCCTAGGGGGTATGGGGTGGGAGGACCCTTTGGGAAGCTGACAAAGACTGCAGGGGATTTTTAAGACTGCAGACCTTTCCTGCTTCCACAGTGGCCTGAAGTCCAGGCAGCTCCAAGGGGATGAAAAGTCTCCATATGCTCCTTTACTCATGGTCATGCTTGTGCCTGCTACGTAAGAATCCTGGTAGGAATCTGCAGCAGGATCTGGTCCAAGCTTTTTTCCTTGCTCCAAGGGGTGCAGCTCTCTGCAGGTTTTGGGGATCTCAGGATTCCTGATACTTGGGATACCTTGCAGCATTACCTGGGTGTGCTCAAATACATCCACACTCCTCTGTATTTTCTTGCTGGAATGGCTCCTGCCTGCAGAGTGCCCACTTGGCCCCAGTGGACTGGGAGCCATCCAGGGACACCAAAAGGGTGACTTATCTGGTACAACTTACCAGAGTGGCCCTTCAACCAGAATGAAACTCTCCATATTTTCTGCAGCCTCTGCACACTTAATATAGATTGTAAAAGTATAGGTAAGAGGGACTGCTTAGCCTAGGAAGAAAGAAGACCATTGGCATAATTTGATCCTCCTGCTTCCTCTTCAGTGAGATGAAATTATTTCCTTTTATTTACAAATATGAATGAACTAAAATTCACAACATCTCAGACAGGCTGAAGTCTCATTAACCCAAATTTAAACAGGGTGGGATGTGAGTGGAAAACTGAGTACTCAGAGCCCTGAAGTAAGGCCACAGCAAAGGGAAGAGGACAATCCCTGAGAGATCCTGGGGACAGCTCTGGATTCCTAATTCAGGAACTGGTGGTGCTCCTTGTGCCAGGGCCTGTACCTTCTGCTGGAAATCTGTGCGCATTCTGGTGCCATCTCTTCAAAGGAATCATGACCTGTCAATGATGTTTGGCAACCACAGACTGAGCAATGAAAAAAGGCTGAAACATTGCTCTACTTTGTTAATGATACAGTTATGCTGTGGGAAAAACAGACTGGGAACTGAAGAACAGGCTTAGAATGTACAAACAGAAAGGAAGTCAATTACTGTTTAGCAAAAAAAAAAAAAATTCTGTAATTTCAAAAATTCTGGGCACACGTCTTTGCTATTTGGGTGTTGTCCATGTCTGGATTTTACATAGGTAATTCAGACAGATAAGCCAAGACTTGAATGTACAGTAATGCTCTTTCAAGCTACTTCTAATTTTCCCTGTTCTTAGCTCCCCTGTTGCCTTTCACGTCACTAAATGGAAACCAGGGCATAGTCCATGAAATTAAATAACAACTGATGACCAAACTTCAGAAGGAAAAGATGATCATTTATCTGCCAGACACTCAAGCCACAGGGTTCACTGTCTCTGAGGACAAACATGACATGGTAGCTTGATTCTAAAACCAGATAGGCTATTCACTAGCCATTAATCTCAGTGCTAGTTCACAAACTTAAGACCACCCATTTATCATATGACTGTGGGTGTGCATCCTTTTTTAGCAAACGCACTCCTTCTTGAGGAATGAGTCACATACACAAAGACTCTGACATTATCCAACTAACTAATCAATAAATGGTAAAGTGCAAGATGCAGATCCCCCTGCACTGCTAGGCTGAGTCATCCTGATGCTGGATTTATCACAGCCTAGACAAAGTTTCTAAAAGTTTCTAAGAGCACCAACTGTACAAAGTAAAGGTTTTCCATTGCCTTCAATGAAGTCAGCTGAAGCTCTCAGAAATGACTGACTGAAAGGGTTACACACAGTGGCCTGCATTAGGAAAGGTACCTAAGCAGACCAAGGGATGTCAGTGTCTCTGTAGACTTGACACCTGTAAGGGCACACTTAGAATGTTGCATTCAATTTTCTGACCCCTTTGTTCAAAAGGAAAGCAGAGGAACTGGGGACAGTTCAGCAAAGAGCTCCCAAACAGATGTCCAGAGCACTTTGCCTACATGAAGAAGCTTCTTGAGTCTGGCTTGTTGAGTCTGGCAAAAAGAAAAAGAGGCAACATAACAGTAACCTACAGGTCCACGAAAGAGAGTTACAAAAAGGATGGAACCAACCACTTTGGCAGTAGAAGATGATACAGGGAAGGGCATCAAGTACAAGCTGCAGCTTGAGATGTTCAGATAGAACTTCAGCAAAATTTCTTTATCCAGAGAGCAATGCAGAGAGACAGTGGGCTCTCCATCCTCAGTGTTTTCCAAAACATGAAGAGATAGATGCACAGGTAACCTACTTTACATGATAATAGTCCTGCTTCAAGAAGGAAGTTGGATAACAGACCTCCAGAGGTCAGCTCCAACCCACACTGGAATGGTCTGTGATTCCCAGAGCTGACTGTACTTATTTTATCTCTTAAAAGATCCCCTAAGAGTGATGAGCTGAAGAGCAAGTTAACACTGCTGAGAGTCCCAGTCTATGTCCCAGCAAAGAGCAGGAGGGACTAAACACCAAATCCTCTGCACCGGCTGACAACTGTTCAGATAAACCAAGTCAGTCGATATGCCAATCACTTGAACTTGGGCATATGAGCATGCCTGACTAGAAAATCACCAAAGGAGAATTTTCTGTGTTCTCTCACGCACTGGACTGTCCTTTACTGTCCCTAGGTGTAGTCCATAGCTGATGAGGAAGTCAAGAAAAAGTCCAGAATACATTTAGCTTTGTGCACCAAGGTAAAACTCCCAATCGGTTGTTGCAGGCTGCCAGCTGAAGGATGGGACTCAATTATACTCAGGGTCTTGAAGTGGAGATCTTACGATTATCTTGAGGTCAATGCTGATAGTCCATTTTTCCTCTGAGCCCGTGGAGAAAGGGCCTAAGCACAGGTCACAGGGATTTGGAGCTTTGGAAACAGGACCAATAAGATCTTGTTGTATAACCAGTACAAGCTGCAGGTACGGAGCTCTGTCCACTGTCACATTGTCACTGTGCTGCAGGAATGAATGGTAAGGACGGGTTGCCTCTTCCTGGTACTTCTATTGTAAGTGTCTCATGAAGGAAAAAGAGATTCCAATTTACATATCCTGGGGTTGAATAGATAAGCAATCATTTTGAAAAATGAGTGTACGCACATATAAACACCCATGCATGTTGTTAAACCTTCTGACCAAGGAGAGATAAGCCTGATGTTGATTATTTATGATCATGCAATAAAATTTCTATGGAAGTGTTTTTCTTAGATGAAAAACAGAAACAGACACATTAACTTACTTCATTGTAATGCCCATTTTATTGTAATTATCTTGCAATTCTCTGAGCTTTCAGCATCTTGTTTTAGCATTATAAACACCTGCAAATCCTAGGTAATATAAATAAAAAAGAACATCTTGTTACAATAATATCTATACGAAATGAGATTGGTGCAAAGTATGATAATTGCAGCTTTCCAGTTCCCCTATATCCATACACAAACCAATAATGTATAAAGGCTATTTATTCGAAGTGCTAAGTCTTTTCATGTTCTTTATTAAAGCACAGCCCTATGTGATAGGCTTCATAAATAAGTAGGAAAAAGATGATTCCTAAAAATTATAATCAGACAAATGGTATTATTCTAATTTTTAGGTAAGTAGCTGAGATGCAGCTCCTTTACGAAGTTTCCCTGACATCAGATGAA
The DNA here is from genome assembly GCA_910950805.1 of Acrocephalus scirpaceus scirpaceus. Taxonomy (NCBI): domain Eukaryota; kingdom Metazoa; phylum Chordata; class Aves; order Passeriformes; family Sylviidae; genus Acrocephalus; species Acrocephalus scirpaceus. Next base: position 105,533,277 of record OU383775.1, on the reverse strand, counting down.
GAGCCTGGGGCAGTGGAGGGAAGGTAACCTAGAGCTCCTAACCTCATCCATCCTTTTAAGAACATCCTCTCCTTTAAGAGATACATCCCAAGAGTTTTATGTTGTCACAGGATTCAGGAGGAAAAATTGTCCCCTCATTGGCCTTTGTTGGCAAGTAAAAATCAGTGGAAGAAAATCGTCCTAAACACTAAGCTAAGGATTTGGATGAGAGGCATCTAGCCTATCCAGTATCATACCTAACACTTGGAAAATAGACTGTTGGTGCCTCCCTATAGATGCTCATATCACCACTCAGAGGAACAGAAGAGAGAGCAGAATGAGATTTTAATCAGATAAACAGCTCTGAGATGGGCTGGAAGAGGCCTGGGGAATCAAATGACCTGAGTTCTTGGATCATAGCAGGTTAGGTAAAATGTAGCAGGATTGTAGCATGTTCTATAGAAGAATGCTGACAGAAAGTTAACTTCCAGTACTTTAACAAGGCATTTTAGGGACTAACTCCTAGACCTTTATAGTCTATGACAGGACATGTATCATCCTGGAACCATCTGGAAAGATGTGAAGAAATCATAATACCTCTCCTTTCCCTAGAGCAGGAAAAAAAAGTTGCACCTCAAGATAATGAGAAACAACAGTGCCTTCAGTGTGTTAGGTGTGGGTGAGAGCACAGCCTGTAACTTTTGTGCTGTGCTTTTAGAATCATAGAAGTTGGTGGAAACGGATGTGGTAGAAAATGTAAGAGAACTTTCTGCACACTGCTCCAAGGCTGCACTGCCTTGATGGGGCACATTTCCTCTAAGTCCAGCCTGAATATCTCAAGCCACAGCTTGTGACCGTTGCTCTGAGTTGCCATTACAAAGAAGGGCCCAGGTAGTCTTCACAACTCCACCTTGAACAGCAGAGCCCAACAATGGGTGCATGATTTCAGGTGTTGAGTCCAAAGAGACGGACTGTTTCCTTGCTCTCACTTCTCCTAATGTAGCACAGTATGTGGTTACACTTCTCCTACTGTATGTGGTTACACTTCTCCTACAGTATGTGGTTTCTTTAACTCCTAGTCAGTGTATCTTGCTGGCACATATGCTCTAGGGTTTTTTGTTTGGGTTTTTTTCCCTCACTTTGTCACAAACTAGGCTATTTGTCTTTAGAGAGGTCACAGGAAGCACATGGGTGAATGCTGGTACTTCAGCGATGCTGCTTGTGTCCTCATCATGAATGGATGAATCCCAGATGACAAGTGCATTCTCAACAGAATAAACTGACAGAGCTTTAAAGCACTTCTAGTCTCTTGTTAAAGGGTTTTCTGTGGGATATGTGGGATGATTTCTGAGACAGAGAAAAGACTGCTGTGACTGTGCACCCAGAACTGGAAGAAGCATTATCTTCCCAGAGTGAATACCTAAGTGAAAAAGGGTTTATTTCTTGTGGCCATGGTGAACCTTGGCTTTATTGATTTGAGGAGCTCTGCAGTCACAGTGGGCAGAACTAGGTGTAAATAAAGGCATTGCCAGGAATGGCTATGGGACCCAGCCTGCTCTAGGAATATTTCATTGTCTATCTTTTGCTGCCTTTTATCTTGAAATATGAGATAAGATCCTGAGAAACAGGCCTTTTTGGGATGAAAAATACAGAAGCACATATTCCTTTGGAATCTGTATGTAATGCCAAGGAAGAGCTGAAAAGGAGCAAAAGCATGTCCCCAGAATTTTAGGGAGACATGAGCTCAGAGCTGTAGTCCAACTCACCTGGACACTTAGTGTCACTCATATTTGACTCTTTGCTCTTTACAGAAGAATATTTTCTGGGCCTTGAAAACCAAGGTGCTGGGATAAACCATGAGGTGCAGGCAGCCACGTGAAGGGAGAATGTTATCTCAGTTTGCATCCCTGGTAGTTGGAGCAACTTCCAGCAACAACTGGAGGTGTAAAGTGACTCTCTGTAAGAAGCGAGGGTGGTATTTAAAGTGAACCAGTGGGAAATAAAAAATGATGCCACTGAAAATGAACAGGACGATGTAGAGGATCTCTATTTGGGGTTGATCAATGATGGGTGCTAACACCAGGTACACAGCTGCCATCAGCACAATTATGGGGATGATAATTGGGACCTGTGAAAGCAAAACATCAGCATAAGGAGTCATGTAATTCTGGGCCTCTGTGTGTCTGGGCAACCCTGGAACTTCTGCAGAAGGCTTTTTAGATTAAACCTTTTTGCAACCTGAGGTATTACCTAGAAATACCAATTAATCCAGACACCCTGTTTCCCAGCCTACCCTCACTCCAAGGCTGAACATCCCTGAAAGAGCTACACCACCACATCATACCTTAACCCCTGGTCTTTCCTGCCCTCCTAGACCTGAAGATGCAAACTACTAGATTTAGTCTGCTCTCTCTACTACCTTGCATCCAAAATCCGAGCTGTAGACAAAACACAGAGCAATCGTATTCAAATCAACTGTACCTTAGCACCCTTGCACAAAAGGTTTTATCCGTGTGTTGACAGACAGGTGGACAGGCAATCTCAGAGGCAATTTCTGTAAGCCTTGTCAGAAAGCATTTAAACTTCAATTTGAAGCCACCTTTCCTCAAAGGAGGGTGGCCTGTGTATTCATTAATAATTCTCAGTCACTGAGGAAGTACTGCAGATCAACTCACTCATGGCATCAGGGGAAGAACATGTGACTCCTGATTTCCTTCCTTTTATCTGTTTTGTGGGGAGCAAACCTGTCCCCATGTCATCTCAAAGAACTTGGGGCACTCCACCTAAGTTATTTTTTCCACTGCAAGGTTCTTACGCCTGGGCTACCCTGCAAGGAGTTTGCCCAAAGTCTGTGAGCATAAAGAGGTGATTGATGTTGATCAGAATCGTCCTTCATTTACCACTTAAATATTTTAGGAAAAAGAGGATATGGTAGATATATTTTCATAGTGAGTGTCCTAGGTTACAATGTAAGTTGTGCCCAAAGTATGTATTCTACCCCCATCTTCATGAGCTGTTGAAACCAGGTGGGGCAGTGTTTCCCTTCTGTTAATGGGCCCATCAATGCCTTGCCCATGACTTATAGATAACTCCCTCCAGGAGCTATCTCTGTTTAATAGGCCATCAAGGACCCACTGCATGACTCACAGAATGAGATCATCCCATTGTGAGAGGCTCCGCCCAGGGGGAGGAGCCAAGCATTCCCACCTGGATATAATCCGGGGTTTGGGACAGCACAGGCAGCTTTTACCCACTGGACTCCCAGAGGACAAGAGCTACCAGACCTTTCCACAGGATCACTGCTTCAACAAGACCATTTCATCTGGACTGCTACTACCACCCTAACAGGGTGTCAGGTTGTATTCTTACTCTGTCAGTGGTTTTTTTGTACTATTCCATTTATTTTATTTTACTTTCTTTTATTTCTTTTCTTTTCCTCTTATTAAATTGTGTTTCTGACTTGGAGTCTCTCTGGTTTTGCTTTCAAACCAGCACAGTGAGGAAGCACGACATTATTAGCTTTTCAAGACAGAGAATTCAACCTTGACTTATGCCTGTGTGTTCACACTATCTCACCCCTTATTGGCTTTGCTGACACAAAACTTAATATTAAAAAAGGAAGGACAACCACATTAAATCTGCAAGCCACCAGTGCTCACTCTTTTCTCTAAATGTTCTCTCAGTCATTTGAAAAATTTACCTTGTAAGATCTTGGCAGTTCTGGTTTCTTGATTTTTAAATACAGGAGCCCAGAAATAGTCATTCCATAGAAAAGCCATGCCACAAAACTCGAAGAAAAGAAAAAAAATTAGCATTAATCTTGGGGTGAGATCATCCAGGAATGTCAGTCCTGCCTTGCAGATCCCAGATGTTCATATCTCCATTAAAAAGGTGAATATTGATAAAAAATTAGTAGTTCTTCTATTAATTTCCTTTCTAGCACAAACAATGAGAACTTTAGAATTATCTGAACATTACTGATTCAATGGGAATGAATCACATTCAGTTAAGTCTCTAGTGACAGGAGCATTCATGCATTGCAAAGGTGCTGGTTCCCAATCTCTTTATTTTCTTTCTTCCCTCCTCCTCTCCCCAGTATTGGTTAGAAAGCAATAGCCCAGGCTCAAAAAGATAATGCAAGAAAATACTTATAAACAATGTAAACCCCATGAGCACAGGGGATGCAAACAGAAATCCTACACACACATACCTGAAAAAGTTCACGATACTGGTGAAGCTTCCTGATATTATCATTATTAAAGACATTGCAGATGTAAACAGTAGAGCAGGGGAGGGCGTGAGGCATCGCACGTGAGCCATGGACAGAATGTGTGGCTGAAAAACAGAGCAAAACACTGCATCATCATATCATGGACTCAGAGATCCTTACCTATCCCCCTCAGCTGCTGGTGCAGCTTTGCCTTCAGCCAGAGCCACTCGTAATCAGCAAATAAGCATCATATAAAACCAGATCAACCCTGAGGAGTACAAATACAGAAATCCTTCAAGGATATTTTTATTGTGTCTCACTGGTTTCATATCAAATATGCTCAGTTTGAGCAGGCAAAATGACATTTTCAAACTACTGATGTGACAGAATGACTCAAATTAGAACTTTCCTGACCACCATCAGGATCTTTTGACATGGGCCCACTCTTCTGCCCTCTGTCACATCTCTCTGGGATTTGACTTCTCTTGGGATGACTGGAAAATGAGCCAAAGGCTACTCCCGAAACATTTATGTAAATACAAATTAAACTAGGATTTATTTCAGGATTAGTAGCCTCTTTATTGTTTGTTTCAGTGGGAAAGTTTAATGAGAAAGGCTGCTTTTTAAATTTTATTTTATTTTTAATTCCCAACCAAAATATCATGCAAGAACTTTTGCTAGAGATGAGTCTCTGAGAAATGACATAAGCATTCAGATTGTAGTCTGGTATGGTCAGATTCAGACCATCTGTGCACTTCTCAGCATAGAGCTTGCCGTGATAGAGCAGGCACTGTCCTTAGAGAGAGAAGTTGAGGAATCAGTAAACACCAAAACCAGGAACCATCAAAACCAGCAAATACCCATCCAGTCATCTCCACCAATCTGGTCATTCATATGCATAAAAGATTCCCTGCTATGATTCCAGCTGGCATGGAATCATAGATTCATAGAATGATTTGGGTTGAAAGGAACCTTAAAGATCATCTAGTTCCAATGTCCCTGCTGCAGGCAGGGACAGCTTTCACTAGACCAGGCTGCTCAGAGCCCCATCAAGCCTGGCCTTGAACTTCCAGGAGTTGGGGATCCACAACCTCTCTGTGCAACCTATTTCAGTGTCTTCATACCTGAGGACAGAAATGCCAGATGCTGTGGGTGGGAAGGACCAAAAAAAGTAGAGAGATTCAAGAGGAACACAAGAGGCCTGCTCAAAACAGAGGACCAATGCAGCTCAGCCTTTTTTCTCCTCTTTGTGGAGTAGTGTGGTTAAGCGTGTGTGGAGGTGTACCTGTGAGTCTGTATCAGCAGCTGGGCTGTGGCAGCAACCTTGGGGGCTTGTATGTCCATGTACCAGCAAATAGGGAGGCTGGGATCCAGGGCCTGCGTATCTGAGCCCAGCTGCTGGTGAGACCCACAATGTACATATGTTTCTATAAGTATTTCTCACTAACAGACCCCTGATCAGTCAGAGAGGAAATCAAAGGCCCTTTGTGTTGTTAGTGCTGGTGTTTGTGTGAGCCCCAGGTATGTCTGTATGTGCAGCTCTGTGTTCCCTGCTGTCTCTGTATGTATATAGACAGCTATACATGTACGTATGTATGTACATAAATATGTTTCATATCTGTGTTTGCATGTGTGTGGCTACTGGGAATACATGCTGGACTTACTGGTTGGACCAGGGAGGAGGGAACTGCAGCAGCCTGACCTCCACTGGGTTGCCAGATTTGGCCCACCTAACAAAACCAATGATAAACCCAAGATAGGAGAGACGTAAGGCTTGGTGGCACCTTGTAATTGCTATAAAGCTTGAAGAACAGAGATATCCTATGCTGCATCTAAGCTGGACTACCCATGAGAAAACTGTATTGCCCCTGAGACCAACCTGTGTAGTCAGTGTAACATGCAAAGGCAGCTTTGGTCACAACTGGCTGGTGCTGGCCTACCTTCCCCGTGCAAGCAAAGGTGCCTTACAACACATGAGGGTGGCCAGGTTCTCCTTCCCTGGCAGGGATACTGACCAGGTCACCCCACAGCCTGTGCCTGGTGCTCCAATGCAGCAATATTTGAGTGATTCATTCCAAAGATGTTCTTAAAATTCAGGCCAGATGTGAATATGTATCTTTTTGAAAGCACCTGACTGAAGAAGAAAGCCCAGAGACAGCATGTACCTCACATTTGAAAGAGATGGGGATTAAAGTCTTTGAGCAAGGAACAAACCGCTTGAAGAGCTATGACTCTGCCAGCTGAACATACACAGTGTTTTCCTCTCTGCTTTAGTGTCACAGGAAGGTGAAGTTGCTCAAAGCAAGCCAGACCCCTTTCTTTGTGCTTACCATATGGCCCTCCCTGGCAGCAATGTAGCACACGCGGCCTCCGCTGAAGAACGTGCCATTTGATGAACCAAACGTAGACAGGGCCACAGACAGGGAGATGAGCCATGCCCAGCTGCCCAGAACTTTGTCCCTGAGGTGGGAAAGAGTTCACAACATAAGATGCAGTTTGTAGATGTATTGAATACTCACTGTAGAACCAGACAGGTCTCATCCCTCCATTATTTCTGTATTATACCGAATTCTTTTCCAAAATCATTCTAGTGATTTAAAGTTGTCTTGCAATTTCCATAATATTAGGTAACTACTAAGTTTGTCTTGTTTGACAGCGTTTCTTTCTGCTATATATATTCTGTCCATACTGCAATGGTGTACAAAGCGGTCACAACTGGCAACCCCACCTTTTTTGTGTACTGATGCTGTGGCAAAACACATGCAGATATGCTATCACAACCAATAATATTAGCTTGGAAATCACAAAAAAACTGTTATGATCACACTGGAAGAAATATTCTGCATTACAACTTCTTCCTGAATATGCATAGGATTTTAATCCTTTTATCCCACATGCACCTATTACTGCTGTTCTGTTAATCAGACTTAAGCCAAAGCAATGGTTTGAATTCCAGACGTTTGGATCTACAACAAGTTCAGACACTTCTGGTTTTCTTTCTCCTTAACAGAAGAAGTAGCAGAGTTGCAGAGCTACAGAGTTCAAGGTAAACGTTTGGAAGGAATTATAATTTTCTCACCTAAAAATGAAGATTGTCTTCTGGAATGAAGGAGCATTAAGAGTATTAATTGAGTAACAAATGCTGATGTTTGGGTAATTATCACATACACAAATACTCTGTTATCTAATTGGCAAAAATCCAAAACTCAAATGTTTTTAGGCCACTTTATTTACAAGCAAACTGAAACCTGTGGTTGTTGTTAAATCACTGTCATCAAAGAAATGCTGGGAAGAGTTTCCTGAGCTCCTTTTGTGGCTGCACTTCTCACCACTGAACAATGTTTCTTTCTGGTAGTTTTCCTCTTATATAGGGAATAAATGCATTTAAATGTGACAAGTCCTCCTCTGGCTTCTTTTTACTCCTCCCATTCATTCTCAATGGCCTGAATAGCTGCATCTCTTGCTTGTGAGCCACAACCTTCACCCCCTCCTCAGACTGGCTCCCTACCTGTTCCCCAGTCTTTGAGTGCCCAGCTTTCCTGTCACTAGTTCAGTATTTCTTCCTGAATTGCACTCTCGGGTTAAAAGGTTAATCAGGCAGGAAAAGAAGATGTCTTACAAAGGAGGAAGCTCACTTGTTAATTAGGAATGATGGGAAAGGAAGTGCAGGGAAAGCTCATGACACTGCAGCTTAGTGAGGCTTTGAGACATGCTCAAACAAAGCACTGGACCTTTAAAAGCTTCTACACATAATGACGTGAAAGGCTATTAGAGAACACATGCAGCAAGAGCTCAGTCAGATCTTCAAATGGGAGATCTTGTGAAATGCACACAGAAGCAAAGCTGCTGCTGACTTTTTAGGAAGAGGATGAACAGTACATAATCTGTGGATACACTGTGTCATCATTTCTGCCAGACAACTCATTTAGGGCTATCAGGGATTTTGTGTCTTTGGAAATATTTAGACTAAGACTGGATATTCTGGTGGAAGATCATTGATGGTGTCTATACTTCTCATGATGGTATACCTCTTCCTTCTCTTCCTAAATTCCTCATTTTGTACAGAAACTGTTTAATGTCACCAAATAATTCAGGTTGATGAAAGGAAGAAACTGTTTCTGTGCAGCTCTGGAAAAACACAAGCCAACTGAAGTTACAGTTACCAAAGGCTACCCAACCTGTGTATAACACCTCTCAAAGGTGTTGTTGAGATCAATGCCATTTTCCGTTTCCCCACAGATGGAGAAACTGAAACAAAAGACTATGGTCTGCTCTAAATTCCAGGTGCCAAGTAGACAGGATTCACCCAGTTGATTCCTGTCTCACTCCCAACCCACTGCTTCTGCATTAGCAGGGCAGCATATTGGTGTCTCCATCTCCCTGGAGATATCTAAAATGTCGGTCATTTTTCAGTCCCCAAGTCTGGATATGTACCCACACTGGATTCCCAGTGCCTGTGGGGAGATGCTCCTGGTGTGACCTTCACATCTCCTTTAAGGACACTTTCCATGAGGTGAAACAGGAGTTGGGGGGAGCTGCACATTCCCAGTGTAAACAAAGGGAATGGGGAGTAAGGAATGTGCTATCTTGGCAGCCTAGATGCACCTTGGAGACCATGGCCAGATGGAGCTGGTCAGCCTTGGCCTCATAGAACCATAGAATTACAGAATCATTCCACAGCTTCTCTGGGCAACCTATGCCAGTGCCTCCTCACCTTCACAGTAAAGAATTTCTTCTTTATGTCTAAGCTAAGCCTACACTCTTTCAATTTGGAGCCATTCCTGCTTGTCCAGCTTACAATGCCCTCGCAAAAACTTCCTTTCTGGCTCTCTTGTAGCCCCTTCAGGCACTGGAACACGGTATAAGGTCTTCCTGGAGCTTTCTCTCCTACAGGCTGAACAGCACTCAGACAACAGTGTGCTTCAGCCCTCTGCACATCTCTGTCACCCTCTTCTGCTCTGTAACATGGCCTGGCAGGTCCTTCTGGCCTGACCAACACAGTGCTGCCATTCCCTCTGGGAATAACATTCAAATCTCCTGAAACTCAGGAGAGAACCAGTGTTTCTCAGGGCTGCATTGCCCGTGTTGCCCCACGCAGAGCTCACCCCCAGGTGACAGCCACAGCTCCTGAAGACAGCAGCTCAGAGGGAGTCATGGCTGCCAAGTAGCTCACATTTACCAGCAAATACAGGCACGTAACTAGAGGAATGGCAATCATCAGAGCTCTGGGAAGGGTCACCTGCAAAAGGGATGACAGCAGTGTTAGGTACAGCACATTTATGCCTGCACTGTGCTTTTTTTGTTTGTTTTGTTTTTGCTACCACCCATGTCTCTCATTCAAATTCATCCACTCCCTAAGCTTTTGCTTAGAACAAGACGTAGATCCAGATTCACATGGTAGTTTTTACACTAGTCTTGTACAGTTCCAAAGTCAGTCTAAAAAACCCCACAACCAACCAAACAAAATAAATCAAACAAAAAGAACCCACCAAATCTTATTAAAAAGATTTTGGTTTGTAACTGCTCAAGATGCCTTTTGTATACTTCTTGATTACTTTAATATTGATTTGTTATTAGTGTGTTATGTCTCCTGGCATGCTCCATCTTCCCATAAACACCTCACTGCCATGGACAAAGTTCCAGTGTGTGTTGTATCACGTTTAACTGCTTTACGGTTTAAATCAAAACAGGAGGTTGATCTCAAAATCTCAAAGATTTGCTCTAGGAAGGAAGTATTTCTTTTTTCTTAGTGGAAGAATTGTGTCTTAGAACACCACAGAGTCATTTTAAGACTCAATAAAATCAAGTGTCTTATACAACTGAAAATACCAGGAAATGGCAACTGTATGCATCTAAGAACCTGAAATATCAATCCTTGCATTCCCCATTCTCAACACAGGACAAGATACAGCAATTCCTAATGGTGGTGTCCCCTCTCTGGAAGGGCCTGAGTATCAGTGTGCATGATCCTATGGGAGAGGGTGGCCCTGGGATCTTTGCTGCCATTTAGGTTAATATTTAACTCTGTATTTTCATTTAATCTGTAGGATCTTGTGTGCTGCACTGGTAGAAAGCACTCTATAAACTCTGCACTAATACAACTCTTGCAAAATAGGAGTTGTTCACTGCTGCAGTGTTTGACCTGTGAAAATGGGTAATATGGCACAGAGAAGGCTGATGTGAGATGCAGGTGAGGTACTTCAGTGCCTATAACATGGACTGCACAATGCTAAAATATAGATATTTAAATCATTCACAGAGTTAGATTCCCTTTCCAGTCAGGCTTGGCTTGCTCTGAAGTTGCCCCTTGATGCAACTGGAAGAGATGAAGTAGTTTTCTAAAGTGTAGCTTATGGATCAAGTCTTTAAGGAAATACATGTTGTTAAGAATCCTTTATGGATTACAGTACTGAGTGCTTTTCTGAATAAATTTAGGTGTCTACAGTGAGATCCTCTAAACACTAAGACAAAACTTCATCCTCAAAGCATCCAAGAGCTGCCTAATAATTTCTTTCCAGTCAATGGGTTATTTTAGGACTTTCATAGGACCACAAGATGGTTTGGATTGGAAGAGACCTTAAGGATTATCTAGTTCTAACCCCCATGCAATGAGCAGGGATTCCTTCCACTACACCAGGTAGCTCAAACCCCCATACAAGCTGGCTTTGAACACTTCTGGGGATAGGACATCCACAACGTTTCTTGTATGAGTGTCTCACCACCTTCACTGTAAATCCCTTGATTACCACCTTGATTACCACAATCACAGATAGAATCAAACATATTAACAGGAGGATTAAGTAAGTAAAACTCAACTCACTCACTCATTCACTCACCTCAGGCTTCTTCAGTTCCTCAGTTACATAATTTAGGTTGTTCCATCCATCATAGGACCAGAGTCCCTGGTAAAATGCCACTCCAACTGCCCCAATACCCGCAGTTGTGCCTTGGAAACCATTCTGAAAACTCTGAGTTTGTCCATTGGCAAGCAGCACCAACCCACCCACCACGATCACCAACAAAGCCAAGAGTTTGGCAGCTGTAAAAATGTTCATAACAGATGTCGCCAGCCTCACGTTGAGACAGTTGATGATAGTTAAAATCAGGATGCAGGCAGCAGCTGTACATTTGATGGCAACCTGCGGAGATGAGCATCCTGGGTAGAACGGCGCAGTGGCGTACTCAGCAAAGCTCAGACAAACAGCTGCCAAACCAGCTGGTCTCACCAGGATGACAGAAGTGTAGGCGAAAAGGAAAGCAGGAAGAGAACCAAAAATCCTCAAAATGTAAATATATTCTCCTCCAGACTCTTTAATTATTGTTCCAAGCTCAGCGTATGACAAGGCTCCAAACATGGCCAGGAGACCACATGCTGCCCAGATCAGCAGGCTGCTGGCAGGGTTCCCCATGTGATGCAGTATCCACTCAGGGGACATAAAGATCCCCGAGCCTATCATGGTGCCTGCAATTAATGACACACTGCTAATCAGGCCAACCTCTTGTTTCAGTCTTAACTTCTCCTTCCCTTCACTCAGATCTGTGGATGAATGAAGTGGATCTGTCGAATGAAGTGGATCTGTTGTTTTCCTTTCCCTCATTGTGGAAATGTGAGGAGATGTTGTAAGAAGAGAATCTGAAAAAGGATTAAGGCATTTGAATAAGGACTACCTCAGGCTTTAAGGTTTAGTTAATAATTACAACTCACACTGTACACTGTTGAGAAACACAAACTTATCTTCTGCATTTTGCATTCACTCATTACCCATCTTATCTTGGTGATTTATTACACTGAGTTTGATTATCCCTGAATCTCATTGCAAGCAATGGTAATGGATAGGATCCAGCACCACCTCAAAATCACTCAGCACATTATTGGACTGTGATCCTGGTTATCTCTCCTTTTAAATCGTGCTTCAGACAGTATCTGAAATAAGGATCAGTTAAGCAAAGTCCCCATGAAAATCTGTACTTTATTCTTTGCTTAAAAGTCAATGTTCAAGCACTCTCTTCAGTGCTCAATCGTATTTTCATATTTCACTGTAGCATGCTCAAACAAGTCTGCTGGCCAACATGCTAAGGCTTTGCTCAACAAGGAACATTTCTAGTGTCTTGATCAAAGAAACAGAAATGTTTTGCTAAAAACAGTCCAGAGACACTCTTTCTGCACAGTGGTAGGGAGCAATATGGGCTTTTTCCAATTTTAGGTAGTGCAGGAGGAGAAGTGTGAAAAGACTACAGTAACAATTTTCCAGGGCCTTTTTACCACTGTACATAAGGTATGCTCATTCCTACCAGACCACAATCTTCAGAGCACTTTGTCATAGCTCACTGTACACACATTTCAATGCACACATGACAGAAACACAGCACAAACTTTTGAAGATAGCCCTGACCCTTACTTAGATATCCAGCACATAAAATTCCAGACCTTGAGGCAGGTTCTGCTCTAAATATGACTATTACAGTGCATGAGGGTGTATTTTGTGATCTGTGATGTGTATGAAGTATTGAGCGGAAGGGAACTTCAACACAGATTCCTCTGAACATGAACTAAACTTTACTGGAGAGATAGTGTCCTGGGAGGTCTCTTGCAAATTTCTGTTGTGATAAGTACCAGAAGTGAGACCTTTCTCTGCCCTTCATGGCAACCACAGACCTTGAATCTTTAAAACTATCTGTCCTTCTCAAGCATTTGAGCTAAAAAAAAAGTGTGACTATAAACAGAGCAGTATTTCTATTGTTTCTCTAAAAATTCCTTCTAAATAATTTAGACTTCTCTTTCTTTGCCTTTTCATAAAAAAATAATAATAAGTAACCAGCTTTGCAATTCTCTGCAAGAAGAGTCCAATGTAACACTTGGATCCTTAACAAAACTCATGGGTCCACAAGAAAAACATATACAAGTCACATAATTTCTCATGCTAAGGCAAATAAGATTGCTCAAATTTTATCATCAGGTTGAAGGACTTTAAGTTCTCTAAAGAAGAAAAAAGCTCTCAAACCTCATTAGAAAGTAGGGGGTTTTAGAGTATAAATGTTATTATAAGGGTAAGGAAATAATTGGAAAAGTTTGATGAGTTTCATAAAGGATTTCAGAAGCTTTTCCTATCACCTCTCTAGTATTCACTAGGAAATGGATGCCAGCTGGTTTTCTCCTAATTTCAAAGTGCCTTATAGAGGTTCACAGCTGATCAAGGTGTAGCTGTAACAAAAGCGAAAGCTTATACTTTATCTGTCAGGTAGGGTTTTTGAGCTTTCCCAGCAAAGGTGTGAGTTCTGAGAATAAACATACACCTTGTACTGGAAGGGTGCAAATTAATGCATTTCAAGTTAATGGTTTGCAAAGTGGTTGAGAACTTGGAGGGAGGCATCCCAGTAATGCAGAGTATTTTGGTTTGCTTTTACTAAGTGACAGTGCTCCTCTTGGTTTAGCTATTTGTAGTGTATTCTTCTTTCAATTGCAAATGACACTGTAAGGCGATGCTGGAATCCTTCAGCGGTCCAAAGGTCTGGGTTTTTTTTCCTGCACTAATGACACTCTACTTCTGTGTGCATCAATGCATGTATTATGTATACCAATCCTTATTGAAAACAAAGGCAAAAAATATGGTTAAATCAACGCTAGAAGAAAATTTCATATGACTACAGGTAGTTAAGTATCCTTCTAGTAAGGCTATAGATATATTTCTCCAAGTCTTCTGTTTTAAAGAAGGAACTTCTGAAGTGTAGATGCAAGGTTCTTGGAGAGGATTTTTTCAAACCTTTACTCTTCTTGCTCCTAGAAATGAATAACTTTTAATCTAATGTTGTAGGAAAAAAAAAATAAGAGTTTCTTCAAACTTGATCATGTCAAAAAATTTCTGTAAGGTCCCTCACGTAACCAGAATTAATTAACTGGTATGTCAATAGCCTCAGTCGATTCCTAGAGGGAAGTCTATCTCTGATCCCAGATTCATTGTTACTCAGTTCTAACTGCTTCCACCTAAAGTAATAAGGAATCAAATTAATAATGATAAGAACTTGAGGCTATTCTTGTGGAAGCTAAGGCAGTCTGATTGCTTTGGATTTTTTTTCCATTGTCTTGTTCTTTTTTTTTTTTGACTGATATTTGCAGTAAGGAGAAGCCATAAGATATTTTAGTCAAAGGAATTGTCACAATTATAATTTGTCAAAACTGAGTATGTAAAAGGGCAACTCACTACTCCCTTCCGAAAGGGAGAGGTATAAGAAGGAGTAGAAAATACAAGTTCCATTTTCTCCTCGACTGGAGTAGCAGAGCTTTGCTGCTCAAGCTGACACCTAATAAATCCCCTACCTGAACAATTTTTTTCACTTACCTTTTACACTGCAATGGGTGGTTGCCATCTACTGGTCTCGAGCAATAATGCGACAAGGCTCAGTCCGCATTTGGGTTTGGTATTTTGCATTCCTGGCTGAAAAAGAAATGCTTTTTTCTTTTAGAAAGCATTTAGTAATATTTAGAAGAACTACTTCTTCAACATTAAGATAGCACAAATAGGCTATATTTGAGTTGTGTGAAAACTCTCCTTAATGTCCTTATGGCTCTTTTATCTCAGAAGTAACTATGAGGACTAGAGAAAACTAATTTAAAGGTCAATGTCAGTGGTAAAAACTAGGCAAAACATGTGGGCAAATATTTTGCAATATTTAATTTTAGGTCTCAGGAGTGATATTTGGAACAGTTATGGGCTTGTTTTCCCTGTCTCATGCTTGGAAAAGAGTTACAAATCTCTTGATAAAATTAAAAATAACTTGTAACCTGAGGGCAGAGTGGCCAAAACCATTGCCCATAACTTTCTTTGGAGGTAGACAGCAATACTATACTTACAAATTTGTGCAAGGATCAAGATTTTTTTTTTAGTTAAAAAGAACCCCAAACAATAGTTATCAAATTGGATGAGAGGTACTAATGGTTAGAGAATTCATCCAGGACATAAGATGTGGGTTTGCTGGCCTTCTCTACTTAAGAACATGGCAACCCACAAATTCAGCTTGAATACTCTCACCTCTAAAATGCAAGATTTGAACTGCAGTTGCAGGCAGATCTTGGTGCCTGTGCTTGCCATATAAGTAGAGATGCCTGACTGAAGGCAGAGAGGAAATGAAGGCCAGGAAAGTGGAGCTCTGAAATACATCTTGAGCCCAGAAGAAAAATTGGAGCAGAGAGACAACGCACCCCAGATGTCCTGTGTGAAAACAAAGGAAAGAGGACTCATTGAGAGGTATCTGCCTGGGGAATGAGTGTCCCATGTGTTTGACTCTAAGGCTCTACATCCCCAGTGCATCCTGGTTCTTCTCACATCTGAGCCTTGGAAGAGTCCAGCTTTGGGCCTCCACCCCAGTGGAGATGGCCTGGACCCATCAGCTTCTTTCATGATGTGCCCAGGGGCCAGCGGTGTGTGGTTGCCCCCAAGGAAACAGTGCCCCTGGCATGAAAAACAGGGCTCTTTTGTGCAGCAGAGCTCTGGCTGGGATTTTAAAAATGCCAATGTGAGCGCAGCTAGCAAAACAAAAACACAGCTTGGGCTACTGGGGGTAGGATGGTGGGGTGGAAATGACATTTCTGAGGATGCAGGACAGCCCTAGGCTTCACAACAAGAATCATCACTAAAACTGAGCTTGCTTATATTTAGAGTAACTGCCTTTCCCTGTCATGTTACAATAGCAGATCTGAAGTTGGGGGGTTAAGAGTGAATCTTAAACCCAGTAATTTACCATGAGCTGAGTTAGTGCTCCCTGTCTGGGTCTGCAGACAGCCTGCAGCTGAGCTTGAACCTCCCTGTTCCTGCTCAGCATATTCTGGTTCTGCAACTATTAAACTTTGAAAGTCTTGCATTTGTTTTATAGACATTCTTTATTAAAATGTATTTGGTATCCCATGTTTCCAATTAGACACTGAATATTTTGGTTAACTATCTTACTGTGTTCAAGAGGAAGCTGCTAGTGCCATACTGCACTTCTTAAAAACAATGGGATCCAGGTAGAAGGAAATATCAATGGCTTAGGAGCAGGCTGTCCCTATGTGCCAAAATATGAGTCAACGGGAAAGAAAACCAGCCTGACTGAATAGGGAGGTTTTGCTGAAACTCAGGGGAAAACAAACAAACAAACAAACAAACAAACAGACAAACAAACAAACACAGTTTACGACCTTTGAAAGAAGGGGCAGGCAACTCAGGAAGAATACAAGGATGTCATTGGGTCATGTGGAGAGAAAATTAGAAAGGTGAAAGCTCAGCTAGAACTTAATCTAGCCACCACTATGAAAGGTAATAAAGAGTGTTGAGGATGAGAAGAAATGGTCTCAAGCTGCACAAGAGAAGGTTCATGTTTGATATCAGGAGGAATGTTTTCACCCTTTTTTTGAAAAGGTGGTTAAGCATTAGAATGGGCTGCAGAGGGAAGTGGTGGAGTCACCATCCCTGGTGGTGTTAAAGAAATGACTGGTTGTGGCACTTAGTGCTAGGGTTTAGTTGGCATGGTGGTATTTGGTCAAAGGTTGGACTTGCTGGTCTTGGAGGTCCAACCTTAATGATTCTGTGATTCTATGATACTAGCTGCTCTAGAAGATACTGATGGAGTAAGATGAAACACTGATGAAATGAGAAGCACAGCTGAAAAGAAACAATTACAGCTTGGGAAAACTACTGATCCCACCGCTGCTTGCACAGGTCGAGTTAATCTATCAAGTGCTGCTGGTACTTTCTCTTTCAGCAACTGAGGGAAATTAAACAAATTTCCTCCTTCATTCTGTATTTCCTGGGTTTATAGCTATATATATATACAATGTGTATATATATATATATATACAACCTGTCCTGTTTTCTTTTCATAGCAATATCTTAAATTAGCCTTAACAATTTATTTGCATTTGTTTGTACTCTTAAGAACTCCTTTTAAATGTTGGAACTAAGTTTTCATTTATTTATTAATTTTAATTCAAGATTAGATTATCTTGTCCTATACAAAGTCTATTTGCAGAATCATTATAAAATGAATGCTGTCATTACCAGAATACAAATAAATATTTTCATGAAAGCTTTCTACCAAACAAAATTAAAAATAGAACTTAAACATGCCAAAGTGATTCTATTTAATCACTGAAATGCATTCCTACATTTCGAGTAGATGCACAATAATACCCTAACTAACACAAGATAGTTTTATTATTTTTAAAATAAACTTTTACAACATATGCTTAGAGTTTAACCTGTAAATCTGTATTCACTCAGTTTTATTCTATAATGAAATAGTTTCCTCTGTACAATTCCTCTCAGAAACATCATAATAACATTGACCCAAATAATTCCAGTTTTCCTCAGGTGAAAAAGAGTCATAGTAACTGCAGGTACTAAACTGAATTCCTTAAAAACTTCACAGAAACTGATCCCTATTTTTGAATGAGACTCTGAACCAGAAGTGACATTTAGGGCCCACAGAAGGAAGCTCCCTTTTCCAGCCTGCCCCGCTGCTGCCACAACATCTTCCCAATAACCGTGAGGATTGAAAGGCTGTTTGCCCACCTGCCTTTTTTCTTCTTCTTAATCACAAAAGTGAGAGAAGCACCAGCTTTGATAGCGTGGCACAGCAAAGGACCTGTCCTGCTACTAGGGGACTAGGAAAAACACCTGGAGAACAACAGCCAGAAGGAAAATAGGGTAACATAGCTTGCAGCAGCTGGTGAAAGTTTTGTGAATTGCCTCCGCCTGTTTGCTTTCCCTGGGCCACAGTCAGGAGCGCAGGGTGGGGCTGGGTGGCTTATCCCTGCCTGGCACTGCTGCTGTCAACAGTGTGAGGCAGATCACCCTTCCACTGCTCTCCCCCCACGCACGGCAGGGATGTGCTTCAGCTCGAAGTCAGGGCCAGCAAGAGGGCAGGATTTGCCTCTACATGCCCAAAACATTTCCTTTGTGGAGTGGTTATAAGCTGTACAATGGGCTCTGGGCCATCCATGCTTCCAGCTCTGTGAAGTTGATCTCCCGGGATAAGCTTAGCCAGGGTCAAGGGGGCTTAGCCAGTCTCCATAGCAGTTACTGCCTAGCTTCTCAAAGAGCTAGGACATGGGGTTAATTTAATGCTGTTTAACTATAACATCTCTTAGACTCTTTCAAATATGAAGGAAAAACCAATGTTTGCCTGGAAAAGTCATGTAAGTTATGACACTCTTTAACATCTCTGGCTGGTGCTTTGTGAAGTTGCAATAAACATGTATTTTCTAGCTAATGCTTCATCTTGTGCATTTCACAGAAAAACTAACGATCTTGGGAAGATAGTGATGTGTTGAGACTAATTCCTCCCATCTGTATGCTTTGGTTAAATCTAAAAATAGATATAAATAAAAGGAAGGATGAAATGGATTAAGCATCTTTTCTTGGCCTTCCAGAGGAAGTAAGCGTGGGAGATGGGAACCAGGTTTTCATTCCATTTGGTGAATTTTCCCTTGAGATTGTATGAAGAAAAGAACTGTGCTGAAAGTTTTGGAGGACTCTTCCTGGTCTAGAGATCATAGCTCCCTAATCACCCTTGCCAGTGATGCAGTCAGCATGATGTAACATGGATATACAGGAATCACTCTTAAGTAGTATTGTTCTCTTGAAATTTGAATTATTGTTCTCTTGAAAATTGGATGCATCTACAGATGATGTCCTCTAATTCTTAGTCCTTAGCCAAAATGAGTGGAAAGGCACTCTTATTTACACATATAAACACCACTAACAGGGTGTATTACAAGGGAAGAAGTTTTCCAGCCAGACTGGATTTCTGTCTGGAGCCGGCTCAAGCCAGTAGGCAAAGCAAGCCACAGGCTGCAGGGTGTGGTCTCGTGCCTACTTTTCCTGTGCCAGGGAAATGGGAATTGATTATTCCCATTTGAAGAGCTAATCTCTGCTTCCCACTTGAAAAGCTCTTTGCTCCCAGTGTCACAGAGACAGCAAAGGTATAGCTGGCTGAGTGGTGGGTTCCTCCCACAGGAAAACAAAGCAATTCTTGTCCCTCTTGCCCTGCCTTTTCCATTTTCTGCTCCAGATGTCGGCTCACCCTTGGGTCCCCACCCCAGCACTGGGGGTGCAGATGCACAAACGGCTGTTGGGCCCTGATAATAGATTAGCTGAAGACAAGGGTCCTGTACTCCAGGAGAGGCAGAGCTGACTCACAAAAATAACTTGAATTTTGCAACATTTAAAAACGCATTGTTTCAGCTCAATGAATTTCTTGTTTTGTTCTGTGTTTGACTAACTGCCTAGGAAGAAGGATGCATCAGACACAAGAGAAGTACTTTAGAAGTCTGTAAAACCTGCAAATATAATTAAAGGTAAGCCCACAGAGGTATGAATACACTGTTATTATTTATGTAATATGTGCATAACATTGGCACCTACTTTTCAGTATTAGAGTGCTCAACCACTTTGGTTATACTCAGGAAGCAAGATGGAATTTTCCTTCCTCAGTCTGTGTCTGGCATTCTACATGCACTGTGCTGTGCCTTGCTGCTCTGAAGGCATGTTTGGCAGAGAAGGAGGTTTGGGCTCTGTGCATGGAAATGGGGGCCAGTGGGTATGTCTTCATGCTCTAATGATGAGTCAGAACAGAGGTCTGAACTAGCTCTGAGCTAATACAGCTGTGCTCCATTTTGGCATTTAAATGATGTGTCCAGTCATCTTATTGCTTGTAGTTGGGCCCCCTTGACACTGTATAAGAACAGGAAATTCTGGCAAGCTTCAGGTGCAGTTAAGATAGAAGAAAAAATTATAACCTAGTGATTACACCAAAAGAGCAGAGATGACTGCAGATGTCCAAATGTTACCCTAAGCAAAGTCCACTTAGTGTCAGGGCTGCTGGTTCAGAGCCCTGTCAGAAGAACCTCTGGCAACTGGGAGGATCAGTATTTGATATGGCAAGAGGTAGAAGGGTGTTAATGAACCTAAGACATGAAACTATGTAAGTCAAAGTACTGTTGCAGATCTTTCTTTTGGTTTATCCTTTGCACTACAGCTTCTCATTTTTGAAGATACAGAGAAGTTCTAGTTCATGCAAGTTAAGTTGGTGAAACTTTATGCAAAAAAATCAAAACTTCTGGATATGCTCTTGGGGTTCTTATAATGTATTTCCCTAGGAGAGAAAAAAAAATTCACTCTTCCTTGTTCTGATATGGCTGAATTATGTCATCCTAAGTGTGCAAAAAAAAATTACCTTATATTCAGAGTTCTTGTGCTTGCTTTCATTGCTTCGGATATTTCTTTGAACTTTTTTCCCCCTTTTTAAAATTAGAATGTTTATTCATTACTGCTTAATATATGAAATGAGTGACAATTTGATGCCTGACTCTGAGGTTTCCTTCTTTGTACTGAGTATCACACACAATCTTCAGCTCTAAGAGTCCCAGCCTGCTTCTGTCATGGAGAGTTCCCGGAGCTTAATTCTCCACTGGAAAGAAAAATATACTTCTACTGAGACACGAAGGCTTTTTTTTTTAAAGATAAGCATTGATGCCACTCTATTGTGAATGAAGTGAATGTGAATATAAAAACCAGCTGGCATTTTGTCTGGCTTTGCTCTTCACAGCTATTCACATTCATTCATGTACATGAGGTGATGCCATTAGTGACTCTTGTGTTACAATGGCAGTCTCTGGTGGCTGTGACTCTGAGGTATGTTTATGAAGTTTGTTCAGACCTCAGCCAATTATGAGAGGATGAATGACTCGGGGACCAAAGCCATCCTGCAAGAGAAACGAGTCTTCAGCTGACACCTCCTCTGCCATTATAGCATAGACTTACTTAGCAAAGCATTTCCAGGAGAAACATTTCTTTCTTGGGACAAGTTCATGATGATCTGTGCTGCAGGCCTGTGCACTCCACTCACTGACACCTCCTCTCATGCATTTCCTTTAAACATTTTGTTCTTGCTCTTGTAGAATCATTATCTTGTTAATAATGTCTACAGGAGCAGTGACCATATGTGCAACTGAATGGCAAGTCAGCATTTTAGAACAGTAGTATAGTAATGAGTCATTCAAAAATCAGATTAGAGACAAAATCTACTATAATACAATTGTGAATTTTCTGTTGGTGCTAAACTCACGTGCTCAGTATTTTATGACAGTTGCTATCTAGTCCATAAAAACCCAGAATATGTGGTCTTCTTGGAAGAAATTTACATGTGCATATACAGGTAGAGGGAAACAAATCAAAATGATTCCACAATTTTGAGGAATAGAGCAGACTTGCTATTTCAGCATACTGAGAGGCTGGCTGCTGTCAAATGGGCTTATGGGAATAATACTAGGGGAAGGCCTTTTTGTACCAATATTTGTGTTAAATGGGAAATGTGAAGGATAAGTAACTCAGAAGAGTTCTTCCCACACATGGGATAGAAAGCTTAAAACATGTAGTTTTAAACATTAAAACTGGACAATGGATGCAGTTGCGTAATGTGGGTCAAATGTTTCCATACCAGAAGAGAGGATTGAGACAGGCTATGAAGATTGAGGGAATTCAGACAGTATCAGTACAAGGAGAAGCTGCAGAGACTGAATTAATGGACAGGTTAGTGGTCAAAAGCAATAGAAGAGAAGATCAGCCCTGACTTAGCACATGAATGGCTGTGGCAGGGAAAGGCTGTGCTTGTGAAGCAATGGTGGGGCAAAAGGATGTATGAATGGGAAGGTCCCACTGTGATAAGAGTCTGCAGCTCCTAAGGCTGTTTCTTGGAGGCTCTGGGAACAGATTAGCCAAGGGGGAGGCCTAGCTCACTGGGACAGAGTTCTTACTGCAGTAAACCCTCCTGTGTATTATGGTCACTGCTAGCCTAAAACATGAAATACAAACAAATTCCTACAGCAATGCATCTAGCAGCATGTTTAGTGACTGCAGCATTTCAGGCACATTGATTTTATTAATTAATTTTAAGTCTCTTGACAAAATGTAATGCAGAGCCCAACGCATTGGGTGCCTAGATTTGGTATGCAGCCAGGATGTGGGAAAGTTAACTTCAGGATGGGATCTGCTCCTGCAAATGCATGAAACGTACATCCAGACCAGGATATTTTACCAAGATGTAGCTCACAAGGGACATGCTAAGGATACAAACCACCATTCCAAGGCCCTGCTCTGGAACTTTGACAGATAGCTCCAATGGCTCCCAAGCTGCAGGGCTGTCCCTCAGTGAAGGTGTAGGTAGTTAACTGCAACTGTTGTTTCAGAGAACTCAGAGGTTCTCTGAGTTCACAGAGACATCCATGAACAACAGAGACAACACATCCATGACTGCCCCTCTTAAGCTAAGAGGATGACAGCTAGTCTGGGAAATAGAAGGGGGTTTGATTTGGGGTTTGGCCTAGAGGGTCGTTAAATCCCTTCCAACCGAAATGCTTCTCTGACTGCAAGGCCATTAAGCAGAAGATATTGACTTCTTCCCTGCAGAACAGCCCCACTGCAGCAGAGGGCAGCCAAAGTAGGCTGCTGATTTTGGGGACTCTCTCCTAGGAAATCATGCCTGTAAATCTTGAGCAAAGGAATCATATCTGGGTGCTCCACCATCCTGGGAGTGAAGGATGTCACACACTTTGTTTTAAAAAAGTGCAAGCTTTTGCAGGGACCTTAATTTTTTTGGAGATGGTTTGAGAGTGTCTACCACACCTAGTTTCATTTTCATGGAGGAATACCTTTGTTTTAATTAATACAGGTTAATTATTTGCTACCCTGATAGGTCCAACAGCACTGTTTGTCAAAACTGCTGGGGGATATGAATGTCATGGCACAGCAGGATAAATTCTGTTTATTTCCAGAGTTTTAGGTCCTGAAGTTTGAGGCCTTAGAGAATGTAGACCTCTTCATAATTAGGCACTAGCTGAGCAGGGTTGATTAGGGCTGCACCTTTCAGTTTCTGTGAGTGCCCCTCAGTCAAGTGCCTTACCCAAAGTGTCAGAGGGAGACTGTGGAGGAAGGCAAAGGCATCCAGGCTTTTCATATCCTTGGCTACTGTCTTTAAACTGTAAACTGTGTATTTCTTTAGCATTTTTCATTGAGGATACTTATTCACAGAAAAAAACAAAGCATAACTGTGTTAAAGGAGTTTATCTGAAACATCTGGAGTGTAAGCAGAACACAGTCAGCTGTTAACACATCCTTGAAAAGAGGAATAGCTAGGAAAAACATTTTGTAATGGACTGATATCAAGTAAAACTATCTAAAGCATTAAGTATTTTTAAAGTCTCCACTCAGAACAAAGGTAAGAGAGAAAGGCATTTCTTGAACTATTTTAGCATGAGTCAAAAACTTTAGTGCCATTATTAAATTGTGAGATGTGTGGTGGTGGAATTGCTTTATTCTTTTATTTAGAAAAATACTTTCAAAAGTAATCAAATAATTGTATTTATTAGGTCAAATCCCAAACTGATTGCACTTAAACAATTTTCTGTTTCACGATCAGGTTGGGTTTTTTTGAGAAAAAGTGCACTGAGAAGCACACTGATGTGGAAACCATTCAAGTTTATGCTTATCAAATGCATGTTGAGTTCTTTGTGAAGATTTGATGCTTTATACAAACACTGATTAGAATTATTGAGGACAAACAGGGTCCCCAGAAGGGTCGGAGCTGGAGAGCTGGTGTAATGTAGACCAGCTGCTGTATGTGTTCAGGATGCCAAGAGCATAACAGGGTTTCCTTCAGTCCCAGCTGGTCTGCATGAAGGGAAGGGCTGGCTTGGAGACTGTAACTTAGAGGCCTTCCCTCCCCAGTAGGCACAGGAATTGGCTTTTCAGCCCTGCAACCCCCCTGGAGACAGCCCCAGGTGGCAGTGGGACGGGACACTGGGGATCACAGAGATTAGCCATGCAAGTGGCAGCAGGCTGCAGACATCTGAGTATTTAGCTGACTAGAATTAGGCTCAAGAAATCATTTTAATTTCTTGCAGATATGTTTCTATCTTTATCAGGAGTTGGGAACTTTTATGTTCTTAGCCATGTCTATAAATACTGAAAACAGTCAGGATTTTCTCCTTTGAGACATCTCTATTTTTAAGAACACAGTTGGTAGTCACAGACATCTCATCCACACAACTGCTGCGCCAGCAGCAGCACCAGTACAGGTGCTATTCCTGCAGCCCAGCTCGCCTGGAGTCACTGCGACAGGCAGGGCCTGACTCCTCCCTGCCCACACATGAAGGGGTCAGCAGCAGTGACTGTGCAGTGCCCACAGGACAGAGAGCCAGGTTTTGTCTGAAGGTTTGATCTGTGGATGGCATCTGTCACTGTTTCCTGCAATGGCACACTCACCAGGCTCTTGAAAAATGGGTAAAAAGGCAAAATAGGGGATTTTCTTATGAAATGCATGTTTTAAAATGTCACTGACATGCAGAGATCCCTCTAATTTTTAGGGGCTGCTGAATATGCAGAATTTATGCTCATAATGAGTGAGGTTACCAAGATGCAGTGCTGGCAATGCCTGCCAGCACCAGAGCTGTATTTACCAATGGCACAACCCCATTGCACCAGTGATCCCATCTTTAACTCTTTCAGAGTTTTGGCTCTTGGCCCAAAATCACCACATAATAACTATTAGCACAGCAGTTAACTAATAGATTAGTAACTGCTGAGATGTGTTTGTGTTTGGTGTAACACACAAGTGTACATCTCATGGGTGGTGCTGGGTGTGGGGGCCTCGCGAGTCACCAGGGATCACTGGAGACCCCTGACACAGGCCTCACCTCCCCTTTGTCTCCCAGGCCCTCAGGTGGGCACCACCTCTCACCGCCACACTTCCTGAAAGGCCTAAAATCACAGAATTGTTACAGTTGGAAGGGACCTCTGGAGATCATCTAGTCCAGCCCCTGCCAAGGCAGGGTCACAGGAATGTGTCCAGGTGGGTTTTGAATGTCTTTGGAGATGAAGATTCCACGACCTCCTTGGGCAGCCTTTTCCAGTGCTGTGCCACCCTCAGTGTAAAGTTCTTCCTCACGCTGAGGTGGAACTTCTTGTGTTTTGGTTCATTGCCACTGCTCCTGTCACTAGGCACCTCTTAAAAGTCTGGCACCAGCCAGGTGCTTCAGGCTGGAGGAGACTGAGGGGAGACCTCATTCCAGTCCTGAATGTCCTCCTGAGGGGAAGTGGAGGGGCAAGTAGCAATCTCTTCTCTCTGGTGACCAGTGACAGGATCCAAGGCAGTGGCTTGAAACTGACTCAGGGGATGTTTAGGCTACAAATCAGGAAAAGGTTTTCACCCGGAGGTTAGTTGGACACTTGGAACAGGCTCCCTAAGACAGTGGTCACAGCACCAAGAGTTTAAGAAGTGCTTGGACAGCGTTTTAAGGCACATGGTGTGACACTTGGGATGTCCTGTATGGGGTCAGGAGCTGGACTTCTTGATCCTGATGGGTCCCTTCCAACTCAACAAATTCTGTGATTCTGTGATCCTCTTGGCACCTGCCCTTGACATAGTTATCTGCATTAATGAGATCCCCTCTCTGTTTTCTCTTGACTGAACAGGCCCAGCTTTCACAGTGTCTTCTCATACGGGAGATGCTCCCGACCCCACATCGTCTTTGTGGCCTCCGCTGGGCCCTCTCCAGTAGCTCCCTGTCTTTTCTGCACTGAGGAGCCCAGACCTGGACACAGTAAGTGAAAGTGAGCACAAACACACAGAGCCAAACACTCACCCTGCCTTACGGCGGGAAGGACAGGGACAGGGACATCCCCCTCCCGCGGTGCCCGCGCTGAGGGGCGGTGGGCGGCGCATGCGCGGCGGAAGGGGCCGGGGGCCGCCGCCTCCTCCCTCCGCCTCCCCGCGGGCCGGGCCGGGGCGCGCAGGCGCGGCGGGGCCGGGGCGGGCAGGGGCGGCGGGGCCGAGCGGCGGCGGCGGCCGGGGGGAGCGGCCGGGGAGGTTCAGCCGCGCTCTCGCTGTCCCTGTCCCTCCGCGCCATGTTGTTGTGAGCCCCGGGCGGGCGGGAGGGGAGGCAGGAAGGAGCAGCGCCCAGCGGGAGCGGCAGGAGGAGGAGGAAGGGGCCGGCGGGCGGGCAGGCGTGTCCCAGCGGCCGCTCCGGCTCCATCGCCGCCAGCCAGCCCGTGAGTACCCCCGGGGGGGCAGCGCCGCGCTGGGAAGGCCGCGGGCGGGCGGAGCGGGCGGGCGGGCCCCCCTTCCTCCAGCCCCCTTTTGTCTGCGGGCTCGGCTGCGCGCCGAGGGAGGGGAAAGGGAGGAGGAGGAGGAGGAGGAGGGAGGGGGCCATGTTGTGGCAGGTCACCGGGCGCGGGGCCTGCGCGGCGGCCTCGCCGCCTTTGTGTCCGCCCGGGAGCGGCGCCGAGGTGGGGACGGAGCGAGCGCCGTGAGGGGCGGCGGCGCCGGGGAGCGAGGGAGGGAGGGGCGGCATTGTGCGCTCGGAGGGGCTCGGGGGGAGCTGGCCCCGGCCCGGAGGGGTGTGCAGGGCCGGGTTGATGCCCGAGAGAGCGTCGGGGGCCCGGGGCAGACGGGGGCGGACGCAGCGCTGGGGCTACAATGGGCTCCGGCTCGGGGGGAGCGGGGACGGGGGCGGCGCTCAGACCCCACGGGCCATTGCGTGGCTGGAATCACAGGGGCTTTGTTCGAACGTACGAAAAACTTGTGTTATTTTTTTAGTGCTCTTAAAGATAATAACCGCTTCCTGAGAGTGCAGCGAGAAGGCCAAATGCCTTTGGTAGCTAGTAGCACACAATGAAGCTGAGGGTTTGATTCTGCTTGAAACCTGCCTGTGCAGACCACAATAACAAAAAGTTGAGGAAAATTCCTCCTGTCCGGAGTGGATCGTGCGTACAAGCGAACAGTTTGGGGTTAATCTCCGTGACAGTTATTGTGCAAAGATTTTTGGGTTTTGTTTTGGCGTTGTTTTCTTTCGTGTATTTCCTAAGGTCAGACTCCTATTTCCTTGAGAGAAAATTAATATTTTTGGGACGGTTTATATTCTTTTGGTTTACAGTTTGTAGCAAGATGGCTTAATACCAAGATGTGCAGCGTGTTTGAAATGTGATAAAGAAATTCCTATCATCTGATTTCAGGATGCTTTTTTCTGAGCAATTAGATGTGTATGAGCAATGAGAATCAGTAAAATTCTTAATTCGCCTAATATTCACTTAAATGCTACATGTTAACAAAATACTTTGAGGTTTATTTTACTTTCCCTTTGTTGCATCTCCACTGAGAGATCAGGCCTTCATAGTTTGAGTGAGCTGATGGTGTAGGTCTTCAGGTATGTGGGATATGAATACATTCGAAATATAATTACTATGCCATGTTACCGTTTTTACACATAAAGCATATTTTTTTGTTATCAGGTCAGGTCTGGGTTTAAAACCAGATGTTAGCAGCAGTCACAGTTTCGTTGAGAAGCTGAGGGAAATGTTGGCTACTTTGCTCAACGATTCGGTGTCAATGTGAATATAAATATGCTAGGGAAGTGGGAGAAGGAAACTCGAATAAAAAGGGAAATGCTAATTTAGTGGTGGTGTGGTTTGGGTTATATGTGTGGAAATGACACCAAATCACCTGACAGTTTTCTGAAGTGTTCAGAGTTGAAAATTTGGAATTTGGCCCAGCAGAATGGTTAGTAGGCAAATGCATGTGAGAAACTGCTTGATAATGCACATTCTGCAGTTTGTTATGTGGATCTTGCACACAGGAAAGTCCATGTTATTTGAATACTATCTTTTCTGCATTAATAAGAATGGTTTGTTGGTTTTTGGTTTTTTTTTTTCTATAGTATCACTCTGTAGTACTGAATCTTTTTCTTCTGTGTTAGGGATGTTGGTACAGCACTGAGGCAATTGTAATTTTATCTGGTATAGTGATTGAGCTAATAGTGCAAGCACTTGGCTGAAGGAGCTGGGCTTGCCTGTCTTTTTATGAGAAGATGCCTCTTGTTATGACAGTTTATATTAAATCTTACACTGGATTGTGGAGTACACTGAAGGCTTTATGTAGCTGTTTTCCTTGGGTGTTTCTCTGCAATGTTCTCAGTGGGCCAGATGGTGCAGATGTTTAGGGCAAGTGCGTTAAGAGAACATCAGCTTGCTGAATACTGTGAACTAGATCTGATTTTTAAACAGCACTTTCTAGTTCACTTTTAGATATTGCCCCCTCTCCTTGACGTTGTGATATTTGAGTGTGCACTAAATAATCAGCCTGTGTAGAGGCATTCTCCTTGATAATTTTGTCTTTCTCTTTGTACAGCGGTTTCCAAAATCCCAAAATTTTTAGACCAAGTTTTTATACACAGAGGCAAGTAAGCCAGTAGAGGGTTTGGACTGAAGCCTGTATGTCTTCCTGCCTTTTTTTTTTTTAATGTGGAATTATATGAAAATTAACTGTCTGTTACACTAAAAAGAAACCTAAATTCTCTTGAATGTTAAATTCTGTGTTGAGAATCACCTGTCAAATGAGCATTAATACATTGTATTTTTTTATTGAAGTTTGATAGAAACTCTACAGAGGAAACAACATAAGACAGTTGACATGATCTGTAAATGCTTCTCGTTGTGTGTATCAAAAGTGTAGATATGTAAGAGAGTTAGCAATCTTTCTCTTCAAGTAATTTAGGTGAAAATGTTTGCCTCATTTTATTGCGATTTCCCTACCCATAACATAACTGTTGTCTTGCTTTATCTACATAAGCCAGTGCCCAGGCCTTTGTCTTGGGAATGAGGTAAGAAATCTTTCCTTTAAAAGCTCCTGTAACAAATAATAACAATTGTGTAGTGTTGCTAGTAATGAAGTTGGAGGCACTTCACATTCATATAGTGGAAAAGTATTTTAAATTATATCAAAACATATAAAGGATTCAGTTCTAGCTGCTTCAGTGTCATTTCAAACAAGTTGTATAAAACTCATACAATGGCTTACATGCTGAAACTTTACAACAAGATTTAGTTTGGATCTCTCTCAGAGTACCTGCTGTGGCTTTTCGAATAGTAGTCGAGAGCTGATATGTGAAATGTTTAGCTTACAAATAAAGATCACTTATCTCTAAAGATTATATTTCATTATTGCTTAACAGATACTTTTTCTAAGCATGGTTATTTAAGAGCAGTTGTAGGTATGTAGAAGAAATACATCTGAGGCAGTTATGACAACCATCTTAGGAGTTAAGAAGGAAATGCAAACTCCATAGCAAAAGCTAAGTCTGAGTAATAATACACATTTGACTTTTCTGCTAGTTCTCAGTGTATGCATCTGTTTGCACTAAACTTGAGTGGTGATATATCTGCTGTCCTCTGCAGGCTATGCTAAAAACACATCTGCAGCTTTTCTAGGCAGGCTTATTTTTTGACAACAAATGTTTGTGTACCTTGGACTAAATAATCAGGTGTATGTTTTGTAGTTGTGATTATTTTTAGTTTAATTTTTCATACAGCTCCAGGATAAGTGACCTCTTGCTTCATTACAGTATTGGCAAAAGTCTCAGTTACAGGTCATAGGTCTGGTTGTCTGTCTTTCCATATAATGTCTCCAGTATGTAAATCCTAGTGGAAATAAGTGGAGTTTTGTCAAACCTATGTTTATAACTTTGCTCTTAGATTTCATCCATGTTTTTTTAGGAAGAATTTTGGGTGATGGATTGAACTATTCATATAGTCATTTTGCATGGCTGATACGAAGTTTCACGTAGAACTAGATCATAAATCTCTTCAAAGGGAAGTGAGTTTTTAAAAGCTGCATTAAGTTCTGTAACTCTTCACGTGTGTGTATTGATTAAATACAAAGCTAGACTTGCTGGAAATGACTTTGTGTAGTTGATCTAAAAATAAGGAGTCTGGCTTGACTCATTTTTCAAATATCTTCTGTTTGTCTCCTCTATGATATGTATTGCTTAAATTTTAGTTTTGGTGCAGTACAGTGATGAGTTAATCAGGTAGTCTGAGGAAGTTGCAGAACTCATGTTACTACAGTATTTTGTCAATAAGCAAATATCTACGGTAACAGTACTGATAAGACAAAGTAGCTTCAGATCTTGCACTACTCACGAAACCAAGATTGTTCAAGATTATAAAAAAATACTCCTACCCTATAACTATCTCTACAATATCTTTTTCCTTAAAGATGTGATATTTGGTAGTCTGTAAGACTCAGTGAATAAGGTAGAATTGTGTAAAGGGATTAAAGAACTGCTTTATTTTGTCTATATTTGATATCTAAGTGTTGTAGTCTGATTAAATATCTATACACATGTTAGATTTTAATTGTACTTACTGCTTCCTTTAGCATGAAAAATAAGACATTTCTTGGACTTGAATTTTTTTTTCTCCCTTAAAAAGTACTTATTTTAGATTGTAGGTGGTATTTTGGGTTTTATTTATGTCCATTCACATACTAAAAGGCTGATAATACATGAGTTATAGAAGATCAGGAATGTGTGGAGGTCATTAAGTGTGAGTGTTCAGGCAGGGACAGGTGTTTTTTCCTGAGAGGATTTTGTTGATATCAGAGTGTTTTGCTGTTTCATTTATAAGTGTTTTAAGCCAAGTCTTAAATGTTTCACAAGTGATCTGATTAATTTAATTTTAATCTGAGTGAAGACCTCCACATGTACTGTTGTGCAGGTTAGAAATGTTTAATGTCAATTACTATGTTAGAATGTTATGTGGCTTAACACATTTGAAAGAGCAGCTGAGGCTGGAGTGTAAGAGGGAGATGTAGCTCAGAGAGAGAAGTTAGTTTTCTGTGCTACTTTGTTACATAGTCTACTAATTATAGAATCAGACATAGCAGTATAACAGAATTAGTGGTTTTACACATCATGCTGAGTAATAATGTAAAAGAAACTACTGCCTTTGTGATTGAAAATTGTATTTTGATTTTTTTAGCAAGGAAATATGTGGGCAAGCATTTTTAATGTATGGAGCTCTTCCATTTTAATACATTGTGGTGCCTTTTTTTCTTTTCGAGTCCTAATTTGGCAGTGGCATTTAAGGTTTAAATCGGTAACCATATTTCTCAATAAATATTGTTCTTGTATTGCTTGGACTTTTTTTTTTCCCAGTCCTAATTATAAGAGCTATATATTTAAGGATATATAGGAGAGCCTTTTATGTTATCAAGAGTTTTTCTTTTTAGCTTTTTATGTAGAGTGAGCATTTCTTGTGTCCTCCTAGGCATGGGTGAAGTGTCCTGGCTGGAGATCAGAGGAATGATGCATGTGAACATTGGTCTGGAAGCCAGCTGGGTTGGAGTAGGGGTTGCCCCAGCTGGAGCAGTAGCTGCTGTAACATCAGGGCCCAGTTCAGGTGGAAGCACTCCTCACACCATCCCTGTAATTGTGGTGTCAGGTGCTTCCAGTGTCCAGGTACCCCTCAGTGGATGTTCTCCATGCTGCAGTTGGAATTTTTTAGCAGCAGGCTGGAGGGTAGCTATGTGTCTGGCAAACACTGCTGGCCCACAGGAGATGGTGTTCATATGGGTCATACAGTAGGTCGTTGTTTTTCATTGGAAGAGTTGCTGTGTTTTGTGTCAATCCACATCTTCAAGAACAATATGTGTGAATTAAGCTGATTTTCAAGGCTGTAATAATGCAGCCTAAAACTTGGTACTAATTTTGTTAAAGCAGTTATATATGAAACTGCATAAAATCATTTTGAAGTGTTCAGTTGGAACCATTTGTTTAACTTGCATAAGCATATCATATTTCTCTGAGTTCCTGTTTTTTATCAGAATATGATAAAATAATTAGTTTTGAATTTATGCAAAGCAATTGGTTCAGTTTGAAAAGGCACTCACTCCTGGTAGGCTTCATGAGAAGTAATATGCATTTAGTACTGAGTCTTAGCCGCTACACTTAGAGATAAGAATGTTTTATTCAGGTGAAATAGAAGTAGAATTAAATGTAGATTAAAATGTAACTCTCCTTTTGCATATGGTAACCTAGGAGAAAAAAAAAATTCAGTTTTAAGCCTTTTGCCCTCAAGTGTTTGATACAGCTTCCCAAGTTACTTTCAAAAACTTTTGTTTAAATTTGAGAGTAGGAATTACTTTCTCCCCCAGGATTCTGGTAGTGTGCTGCATTTTAGGTCCACAAGGAACTTTTTTCACCTTCCCAAGCACAAGGACGTAGGGACTGTACTCAAAGAATGTAGTAAGTATAGGAGCAAATGTAAACAAAATCTGCTCACCTTACAAGCGGGAATACCTATTGTGTTTTCATCTTCTTCCTCACCTGTTCTTTCTCATTCTTCAATTTCTTTTGGCATTTTGTTTCTGACTTTCCCTTTTACTATTTTCTTCCTCTTATATTGACCTACATAGCAAAATAGAAAACCTTTCACCTGACATCCTGCTTCATGCTGTATCACATTCTTTATTACTTGTACAAAAACCATAAAGCAGTTCTGTAAAATTCTGAAATATTTTATTTATCCATTTGGATACACTTCCTGAGAATGAAAACGATGAGTTTTTCCTTGCTAGTGGAAGTTGCACAGGTAATAGTGCTGATTTTCACTAGCATTTCTCAAGGCTGATATGTTGTGTAGGTAAAATTATTCACAGCTAAGTAAAAGCTGAATAACAGTTGCATCTCCCTTCTGCCACCTGCTTTCCATCCCCAGTGATCAGAGCCATGCCTTCATCAGCAGCTTTGTTTAGTTCACTTATGTCCGTCCAAATACTTCTGGATTCCTCTTGGAGGTCAGTGTCATGAACCTCGTATGTGTTTTCTGGTAACTTGAATGGGGCTTGCAGAGAAACTACTCTTTAATTCTTGAAGAGCTTCAGTGGTTCTTTGCATTATAAAGATTTGGTGAAGGGGAAGCTGTTCTTTGCTGTGCATTATCCAGGTGGGAGTAGTAGTTTTCAGCTTACTGTAATCATTATCTTAACTGTTGTACCATTTTTTGACTCATTAGCTCTCATTCTTCCGTAGCAATACAAACCAGCAGAAATCAAGGACATATCAGGGGACTTCTCCATTTCAATTCTTTGATTTGAGTTCTGTGTACCAGTGTTCTTTGGGATTTAGTTAAGATGGAGGTTACTGTTTTGCACGGGGTTGGGGGGGGGAGTTTGGGGTTTCATTTTTGCAGGGGATTTTGTTTTTTTTTAAGAACAGAAAACTGTAGCGTTAGATGTACTAAAGAAATGGATTTTCTAAAATCTATATTTATGCAAACACTGGAAGGAGTTTAGCTGGGATTATGGTCTGTGTCTACTACATAGACTGTGTAGGTTAATATATTAAAAATAGAATTTTCATATGCATTTAAAGAAAAAATGGAAAGAAAACTAATAGAAGCAAATATAATAGATAAACATCTTGTAATGTCTGATGTTCAAAGAATCACTGAATGGTTTGGGTTGGAAGGGACCTTGAAGATCATCCAGTTCCAACCCCCCACCCTGCCATGGGCAGGGACGCCTTCCGGTAGATCAGGTTGCTCAAAGCCCCATCCAGCCTGGCCTTGAACACTTCCAAGGATAGGGCAGCCACAGCTTCTCTGGGCAGCTGATGCTAGTGCCTCACCATCCTCATGGTAAGGAATTTTGTCCAAATACCTGCTATAAGCCCTCTGTCAGTGTAAAGCCATTTACCCTTGCCCTATCCATCCATGCCTTGGTCCAGCTTTCCTTTAACCCCTCTGGGTACTGGAAGGTGCACTAAGATCTCCTTGGAGCCTTCTCTTTTCCAGGCTGGACAACCCCAGCTTTCCACCAAAACCCTAAGAGCTTCTCCCTAGCATTGCACTCCATCCAGTTTTCCAGGGATAGTCTTGTGTCCAGTAAGTCCCATGAGCCTGAGGCCTTAACTGGTGATTTCAAGTAAATACAGAATGTGGAAAAACCTTGTATCCACTTTCATACCCGAAGATACCTGATACCTTTTGACTGACACAGGGTGATACATGGAAGCGAGTTCAAAAAGTTGTTGTTGGGAGCTGTAAGACAAACAGATCAGCTTGGCTGGAGTCACTAATGGATTGTGAAGAATCTTCAAATTAGTTAAAGTGCTAAAGAATCTCAGTAAGAGAATAAATTGATACATATACTTCATTAATTGCAAGAAATTAATTCCTGGGAAGACTAGTGAAACATTATCTTCCAAAAGCCATCTGAAATATCTTCAAAAGAACTGAACATGAGGCAAGATGATGTCTTTAGTAAAGATAATTATTTGTCTAGTAGGATATTTAATTTTTACTGTGGTTAAAGACTGAGGAGTTGCTTGTCGGTGTCCCTGATAAGGGGCTATTGAGGAATGAACTGTGGGAATTATCATTGAAGTGTCAACAGTTGAAGGCAGTTCGTGCCATTAATAAGATGCTTTAACTTTTGGTCAGCCCTGAAGTGATCAAGTAGTTGGATTAGATGATTCCTTCCAGCTGAAATATTCTATTATATGCTAATTTGTAGTAGCATTGGAGGCTTTTGATAGCTCAGGGAAAGATCAAGTGGGTTATTCTGGAGATCCATGATAGTATTGAGGCTTAGTGTACCCTAATTTGGAAATTATCAAGACTAATGGAAGAACTCCAGGTGGCACACACATTTAAGAGAAGAGCAGGAAATATGAGCACACCATGTGGAATTGGATTCAACACTTGGTTGAAATGGAAAATTCCTTTTGCTAAGTGTACACTTGACACATTGGTGTCCAAATTAAGCAACCACTGGCTCAGAATTAAAATCATCATCTTGCAGAGCATTTCAGCATAAGAGGCACAGAAACATGCACATCGTTAATATTCTTAATCCGTTGTGTTCTTCCATATCTGCTTCAGCTGTAGCAATAAAAATTGAAGTGGTGGACAACAGTTACTAATGGCCAACACTTCAGGGACTTGAACTATTTTGCAGCCAGAGGGGGAGACTGAAAACAACAATTTGCAGCATAGAAGAGGGCAGAGGCTAGAGGAGCATGCTTTGCATGAGAGAAGATAGCCAAAAATCTTCAGACACTCAGCTGAATAAGTAGTGCATGCACAACTCCTCAGTACAAGATATCAAAGCCAGCACTGTTAATTTGAGTCAGGACACTACCATTGTCACCTTCCATGTTAAAACAGTAGTGACCATCCAGTCACTGACAAGGTTAAGTATAAACTCCTTAATCTAGAGATAAATCATCCCTGACTCTCATTTACCTTTCTTTAAAATATTTAATAGTGAAAAAAGAGTTGTAAAGGATAATGAACTAAGTATAAAAACTATTTCAGTTGAGGTTTTGACTTTTTTTCTTTCCCTCAAGACCAAAATTGCATTGCAGTCTGGTAGCAGATAAGTTTGAGGAAGACTGCTTTGTGCTGTGGCATCATCCTTTTGTTCACATCCCCATGGGGCTACGGATAGGTTAGTGATCTGTTTGTCATTAATTTCACATCATTTCAGAAATGAAGAATTGTCTAGGATAGAAAGGCTTAGTGATCATCAATCAGTATGTAATATTTGGAGTTACAGAGAAGTTTTTTTTAAAGTCAGGATATATTTTCTAGGATGTCAGACTAGTTGCAGATGTTCTTCCCACATGCTGAAGCAAACAGCTACCGCAGTGTGATACTGCCCAGGCTACTTGTCCTGTCTTTTCCTAGTTTAGCTCCATCTACTTCGGTCCCTCATGGAAAAGGTAGTTCAACACTTCCTTAGTTTAATCTAAATATTTTGGGTTGTGAATTTTGACATGACCTGGGAGTCTTTTCTTCTTGCTTTTGAAGAAGCAAGAGTTGATAAGCAAGACTGACAGAGAAAAGCTTTGGCTGTAGCAGCCTTTTCCAAAAATCCAAAGGGTAGTGGTGCTATAAACAAAAGAACATAAATTGTGTCTTTACACAGAGTTTCAGTTGAGCTGCAGTTGCTGCAACTCAATTGTGTTAGAATTGAAAAACATCTCAAAATTCTGTGAGGAGCTGCTGTAACAAAGAAAAACCCTTCCTTGGAGGGGAAGAGGAGAGAACAAAGAGAAGAGTCTTACAGAGTTCAAGGAGTTCAAGAGCTTTTTGACACTTCTGTGGTCTGGAGGAGAAGCTGTCTGTTTCAGTTTTTGCAAGCATCCGTTCTGACTTCTGTGGGGGTGTATTAGAACTAATATAGCCATGAGAAAATGTATAGATGCTATTAAACTAGCAAAATGTGCAAATACTTAATAGGATGAATCGGACAATTCCTAGCAAAATTTCTGCCTTGATTTTAATAAGACTATTTGGTTTGTTGTTCAAATAAGATAGACTAATATGTTTGTGCAATAGAAATTGGGAAATCATTTTCCCATATGAGACCTCACAGTCATGCAGCCATCCCTTGAAACAATGAACATAATCTCTTCATTCAAATTGAGAACAACATAATCTGTTTCCTGACCTTACAGTGGGAATTGCATTTCCTCAATCATTAGTTCTTCTTTTTATAGATTTTACTTAAAACTGTCCCTAGAAATCTAAATATTGCTTGCAGTCCATTATTTTAATTTCCGATCTTTGTTTGCAACTTTTACTTCAGCTTAAAAGTGAAGTGTAGTTGTGAAATACAACTATTTTAAAGTGATTTCAAAGTAATTTCCATAAAGAGATTTTTAAAGACTTTTTCAAGTGTTAATCATCTGTACAACACATTAACACTTTAATTGCTAGTTTTTCACTGCAATAGCTTAACTTTTATCTTAGCTGATTGATGAGGTTGTTCTCCCTGTAAAGTTAACATCCCTCTGAAGCTGTTATTTCTGTTTCTGCAAGCAACAAGTTCTCTAACAACTTTTTTGTAAGTATTATCTTTCTGTGCTTGGGTTTGCTTTGGTTTAATTTTGTTTGCCATTGTCATCAATTAGTTCCAGTAGCATTTAGCTCCACCAAACCAGAAACCCAGGTTATGATTGTTGAATGTATGATTTAAGCAGCTTCTCAAACTTGCAATTAACTGAAACTTTTCAAGCCTCACAAACAAGGAGAAGAAATCTTAGACTGGCAAGATTTTCCATTGTGCTTAGAGGAGAGCTGAGGGGTAGGGCATTTGATTCCTGTTTTGGAAAATCTGTTCCCTGTTAAAACATCTTGTTCAATAAGTTCCTGATGAGATTTTTCTGTCATAGTGGTGCTGCATAAGATGGGGCAAATATGGTGAGTTTTTTGAGTGAATTGTAAGGTTGGCCTTTTTTTCTGTTGAAAAGAAATTAAATGTCTTGCAACTTGCTTAGTGAGATGTCCCCTTATTGCCTGCTTGTGACTCTCAGTTCTTATAGCAGACATAGCTGGAAAGAGGAAATGTGTCTGTATTTCCCCTCTCTTTGATTTGAAGTAGCTGAAGAAGGAGTATTTTGTGATGTATTGCAGTGTGGTTTCATGTAATTGGACTGAAAGAAAAGCGTTGAGAAATTTTTTGGCGATATGCTTTAAAGCACTTCTCTAGATAGAAGAAAATTACAGCGTTGAATTTTCCAGATACTTGGTCTGTATTTTTAGTATTTTCCAGCATGTAGTGCATGGAATAGGCAGCTTAATGTGAACTGTCATCAGAGCAGGGAAAAGGAGAATAATTGCAGTCACCTGACTGTGCAAGCAAGTTTGTTCTATGTGACTTTTTCTGTGCATCTGCACAGTTTTTGACCTTTTCACCGGCATTTCAAACTGCAGGTGATGGTTTCAGCCAGTGAGGAACTTGACCAGTTCCCCCCCACTGCGTATTGTCTCATGTGGTGTCAAGTGGTGAACTGCTGCCTCCTGCACGTGGACTTTGTGTTAGTTGTGTCTTTATTAAATATCTTCACCAGTGTCCTTGTGCTGTCCAACATACTCCTTTATATTTCCACCTGCCTTGATGTCTCCAAATACCTGGCAAGCATTGTCAGATGTCTTCATGTGAATGACTGCTTTATTCTCACTTTACCAATTTGGTTTCTTCTTGTATCAGTCTTTATAATATGTCTTACGCTTAGAGTTCTTTGAAGCAGAGTCCTTCATACTTTAGTGCTTATTCAGTAATTGGTGTAGGGAGAGCCTGGTTTGATATTACAGCAAACAAATAGCTTATGGTCAGCTGTGCATTATCTTGGATTTACATATAGATAAACTATGTGTGTCCTTATGCAACAGTGGCTCTGCACAGAATCTGTTCAGGTCTGTGAGGAATTACTGACAACAGCATAAACCTGAACAGTAGTGCTGCTTCCAGGGGCAGTGTGGGCAGGAGCAGCCTTGAAGCACCAGAGTAGGAACCAGAGACCTGAGCTGGTGGTGTGTGGAGTCAGCTGAAGTTTTTTTGCATTCATTCCCATGTGTTCCAGGTTCTAGGTGAGAATCTAGGTAAGATTGTGAGTGAGGCCATGTTCTAAACATGGTTATTGTGTGGTTGTAGGGTTTTGTCCTAAAGTGGAAAATTGTTTTAAGCATTCTAGGAGAGCTTTGCATGACATCCAGATGGTGGGAGACAATAAATTTGGCTAAAAATAACTGCGAATAGGCATTCAAGCATTTTTCATTTGCAGCAAATTTCTTGATACGTTCTTACTCATTTCCTTACGTTATTCATGGTGTCAAGAAAATAAAAACATGGGTTAGTGTAAGTTCTTTTGCTTAATCTAAGTTCTTATCTGTGGGATTAGAGTGCTGTTATCCTTTCTTTTAACGTGATTTAAAATTGGTGATTTTGAAAATATGACACTGCTGTATTGCATGGAGGAGCTGCATTTAGCTTTCTGAAATACCTTGATTTGATACCAATTACATTAAAGTCAGGGTGAAGAAGGCCCTTGTGTGTCTTTATGAAGAGTTATGTAAAAGCTTTTTTCTCTTCAGTGTAAAGACAAAGAGAAAAGCAAAGTGGATAAATAGTGAAGGGAGGCATGTAACTGGGTAAATTATTTCAGGGAATACTTTATTTTGTGGGAAGAATGAATAACCTGGGATTTAGACATCTAACCAGAGATTTTACTTATAAAATCTCCATTTGGTATTTTTTTAGATGATAATTCAAATGTGGCTTGTTTTTATCCACAGTTACTGTTTTTGTCTGCCCTACGTACTATGGCTGTTCATGTACTGATAGCAGCTTTTACATATAACTGCTCTTAAATTTTTGGCTTCTTAAATGAAAAAGTTGAAGTATTTGGCTCTAAATCCATTTAGAAGCACAGATGTATTAATATTTGTTTAAAAGCTTTAGTCACTTCAATTTGAATTCTAAGTAGCCTCCTTAATTTTGTTTTCTTTTGTTTGCTGTCATTGGTATAAAGTCTTTGATGTTATTTTAGACTGTCTTTTACTTCTTTGAAGGACTATGCTAGCCAGCATTTAATGAGATATTAATGTCCAAAGCTAGGCTGAGCTCTTAGAGAATTAGAAGTGAGGCTTACTGAGTTAGAATTAGTTTCTAGTTTTTTTGGAGTTGACTGGTTTTTGCAGCTTTTAGGCAATTGTAGAAATCTATGGGTAGTTTAAATACATGTTGTCCAAAGAGAACATCCTTAGAAAACAGCTGAAATAATTGATAACAGCAATTTTTTTA
Source organism: Acrocephalus scirpaceus scirpaceus (assembly GCA_910950805.1). NCBI lineage: Eukaryota > Metazoa > Chordata > Aves > Passeriformes > Sylviidae > Acrocephalus > Acrocephalus scirpaceus. The sequence goes on along the minus strand of OU383775.1, from coordinate 105,493,634 downwards.
ATGTCTGTTCACCTGCTGTAGACAGATAAGTAGAAAACACATATGCTTCCCTGTAGCAAAGAAGGAACTAAAAAAATACACTAAAAGAAATATGTTTTACCATTCCCTGGCTCTCCTTGAGGTTATGCAGAGTTTAAAAGCTAAAAAAAAATCAAGGTGGATTTTGAAGCAAACTGACATATACTTGGGGTTTATCACTGTTATTTTATGGTGGGGACACAGAGGAGTTGTGTGTTGTGTCAGCACCTTTCTTTATAAAGCTAGTTATTTGTAGTGGAATGAGGAGTAATGAGGAGTCTAAAAATTCTGATTTGTTTGTTTGGGTTTTTTTTGGTACAATCAGCTGTTCGATTCATTGAATAAGAGCTAGGTAGTTTGATCTGTGGTTGTAGCACCCACTTTGAAAAGATCAGACTGTGTTGGTATTCCCTAGTTTCTTCTTGCCTGCTCAGGAGGAGGGGAAAAAAAAAAAAGCACAACTGAAAGGCCAGCAGCTTGTTCAAATGGTACTGGATCATGAGGGAGAAGAATTAATGATTGTAGAAACTTCTGAGCAGGAGAATTACTGGGAGAACTATAGTTTTTTCATATAGTGTTACTGAAAACTGTATCCTTGAGAAATTAATATTTTGTATGGTTAATGCATCTGTCATATTCAGGAGTAAACAAAGTGAAAGTAAAGGCTCTGCAGAAGGGGATTGTTACATATCAGTTGCTGGGGATGGGAGGAGTGTTTGTGATATCAGCTCTACATAACACAAAATAAAACTTTTTCCTGGAAATTCTGTTAGAGTGACTTTTGGAATTTCCTTAGCCCCACTTTTAATAGGGGTGGGGTCCATGTGTGTACATACATAGGAAATAATTTTCTTCATATAAATGAGTTATGTTCCATGGGATTCCTTAGGATCACATTCTTTTTAAGATGGTGTTAAAACCCCATAATTTGTCAAACAGAAATTTAAAGTCTGGGTTGTTGGGGTTTTTTTCACTTTTCAGACATTTGTGTAGGGGAGATGTTCTGTTTCAGATTCTTTGGTAGTAGATAGAAAAGTGAAGATAGTTGATATTTCTAAAGAAAACACATCAGCATAAAGAATATTGATTACAATATAGAAAATCAATTGATGGAAATTTTTACTTGATTCAAGGCCTGTGGATTCCAGTGTTCCATTTCTTGTTAACACATTTAAGAAAAGCTTGTTGACTCTATTAGAATGAAAGTTATGTTTCATTAATCATTACAAAATATATTGAGATAAAATCGTCTCTAGTTCCTGCTTGTGTGTAGATATATTTAGAGTTTGTACAGAGTTCTTCTCTTCAGAAAAGGCAAAATTTCAAGCCTTTTTTATAGTATGTTGCCTAGAAAGCACTTGAAGATTTAAGTTTTTTAATTTACTAAATAAAGTTTTTGAATGAGGGCAAATGAAGTAATGAAGGCTGATGTTTCAAAACAGAAGCACATCAAATTAATGCTATGCTTCTGTATGGAAGTAGCTATAGAGTTACTACTCACTGACAGAGCCTTTCTGTGTAGAACAGGATAATAATGGTTAGAAAATTGGCTCTTAAATTCCTCTAAACTTCTGTTGCACTAGTTGTAGCACTCGCTACTGCAGCCAGAAAGGTGATGCTGACTAAACCAGCTTAACAAGAAGTGTAGATACTTTAAGAAAAAAGAGTTTAGCCATATGCATATAAGTAATCAGCACCAATTAAATTAAGCATGCTTTAAATTAAGCATGTTTAGACAGAAACTACAACTCATATTTCATTTCACAGCTTTGTTTTCAAACTTCTGAATAAATTTAGTGTCTTCCTTTTTGTTTCTGGTATATTTATAAAGGAACATTGGAGAGAGAGTTGCAGAACAATGTGTGCAGGAAGAGGAAGGTGAAGAATTGAATGTCACCAAGCTATGTGGGATTTGTACCTAAACTATTTCATATTGAAGATTAAATATGTATGAAAAAATGTTCTTGTATGAAAAATAGTTCTTCAGTTTGATTTCTGAGTAGTAATTGATCAGTCAGCCCTTTTTTTTAAGAAATACTTTTTCCTGTAGCTCATTTAAACAGTAAGCTAAAAAATGTATGGGAAATATTTTAATCAATTTTTCTAATAAAATTTTTAAAATAATTTCCTGTTTACGGAAGCTCTCACTGGACAAGTTTTTATGAGCTTTTTCTTCCATTTTGTAAAATTATATACTTTTTATCAAGTTTCTAGATTTTTGTTTTGCAAACTTCTGTTACCCTCCCTGCTGTGCTGACATTTCTTAGAAACTCTTTTGAATGGATAGGTTGTTACACAATTAAAAAACTGAGAAACCTGCTAAGGTTTTTTAGTCTAAACTATATATCCTATTTATGTAGGAATATATCACTGTGGCTTTTCAAATGGTGCAAACAGTGTAACTGTTATAAATAGTTATGAAATCTGGTTTCAGTACAAACACATTAATATATGTGAGCCTGTTAGCTCTTCCAGTATTTGGCTGTACAGATTAAAATCCTGAGCTTGAGGACATTTGACAGTAGTTTAGGAAAACTTGTACAAACAGTTCTGCTGGTCTTAGGGCAAAGCTTAAACTGGTTGGATGGGAAAGAGAATCATGAAAGCCTGTGCAATGAAGAGGCAAGTTTCTTACGCTATGGAAGAGTTCATTTTTAGGGGGAGCATGTGCAATTTCTTAGAGTCCATAGCTGGCTTTTTAGGCCATGAACCATCATGTAGTTCTGAAATGGGGCAAAATGTGCTCTGCCTTTCTTTATGGATAGTGATGATATAATAATCATTTCTCTGGATCATCTGTTGGCAGAAGGCTATGCAAATAAATCAGTATTTTCCAAACTTGATGGTGACTTGTGAGATACTATCCAGCATACTTGGACATGTATATAAAACGTATATGCATATTTATACATGCTGTTGATTAAAACCTGGAGAATTCATTTCTCCTCTGTGCGGGCTTTGAGGTTATTGATACTCCAATTGAAAACAAGCAAGCAAAGAATATGAGTTGGCTTTTTCAGCAGACTGGACTCTGCTTTTGCTGAGTGTATTCCCCTGCCACTTTGATGTGCTGCAGAAACCCCAGCTCAAAATCTGCTCTTCTCTGTCATTGTCAATGTTCTCAGTGCTGCTAGGATTGCTTCTCCAACTACAATACAAAGCTTACGAGGAAAAAAAAGCACAAGAACATGAAGATTCAGAGTGATTGCTAAGGCTAGCCAAGTAAATTGAGAAATTTAGTTTTGTTAGAATATTTGGATGTACTAGGGGTCATAGATTGCAAAAGTATAATGCTGCTTAGTCTGGGAGTGGGTTAAGAAGCCAAAAATACTGTAAACGGAGAATTACATCGCTGCAAAAGTTTTAGTTGGTTTTCAAAACACTATTTTAACACAGTGAAAATTGTTAAGTGCTTACTGGAGGAGGATGTACTTTTGAGATTGCAACCATAGAAATATTTGTTAGAACTTAAAATTGGTTGCCTAAGTCTTTTGTCAGAAGTTCCTAACACCTTCTTTATTTGGACTGCTTAAGGAGCCTGGAAATTTGGAGTATTTTGTAAATTTTCAATTGTGTTACTGCTCCTTGTGGCCCTCAGAAAACCTTGCCTCTTATCAAAACACAGCACCTATTGGCTTTGAATTACTTGGGAGCAGCAACTTTCATTAACCAGTTTGGTAGTAAGTGAACCTTTGGTTCTCTGATGCTTCAAGGAGGTATGAGAAGATGCATCTAATCAGAAGCAGCTTTAATCAAACAAATATCTTGTTTTCTTTTAATGTTACAGAAAATAGTTGGTGTTTAGTGTACAAAACAATTCAGTTGTGCTTTTAGTAGTTGCCTGTTCAGCTACTCAACAGCTTTTGTTACTGGATGCACTGTGGGTTGGCCTCTAAACCAAAGTAAAGGTGTTTTAGATAATTTTGGCAAAAATATTTTGGAGTAGAAATCTCTCTATATAGCCCTTTTCTGCAGTATGGCATAACAGGTTTGGAAATGTGCAGTTTAGGCTGGTTGTATAGTTTTCCTTTTTTGTCCTCTGTTATGAATCTGTTCTAGATTGCTATCTAATATTTGTACTAAAATACTATTTTTTATTTAGTAATTTCAAGTTGGCCCTCTATCTGAAAGGTTTTTGGTGGGTTGTCTTTTTGGGAGTTTTTTAAATGTCTTGTCAAGTGTCTGACATGGCTTTACAATACAGTGTTTAACTTAATGGAGGACTGACAGAATTGCTATATATTGGGTTTTCAAAATAGTTCAGGTTGCTCATAATGTTAAGTCTGTGCCATAAGCATACATCCTACATAAGATAAATGCTACAGAAGAGCCACCCCTGCAGAAAACTGCTGGAAGGGTATTTTGCGTTGAAATCATTCAGAAAAATCAAGAAAAAAGCAGAAGCATTTGCAGTGTAAACACCAGCTTCCCTTTCTTTCCAGTCCCAGTGCTGTAATTACCAGGTGTTTTGTGTTGAATTTCTGGCCTAGGACACAACTTCAACTGCAAAATATGTCTTCTTTGTCACAGTGGTTACAGTATTCACCTGAGAGGGGAGGGATGGGATTTGGAATTTCTTAATGCAGAAAAAGTTTCCTACTTTCTGGTCATCTAGTTTAACCACTTTTGATGTATATAATAAAGTCATACCTTTCTCTTTGATACAGTATTTTTTGTTATTATTTTCCACAGGCCTTTTTTCAAAGAAGGTGTGGTTCTTTGCTTTTCCAAGGAAATGGTTACAAGCTTATTTCTGGCAAGACTCAGGGTTATTTGAGAGAGTAGTTTTCTTAAGATCTGAATGCCTGGATTCCAGAAATGGGTATTACTCTAAGCAGTGTTTCTTATGGTAATCCTCGACGATTTCCAGTCAAGCGACTGCCTCCCTAGGACACGGTTTCATGTTACCGGCTGAGTTACCAATGGAGTATCCCGAGTGAATGCTCCTGTCCCACCTCGCTCCACACCAGGTTCTCCTTGTTGCTCTCCCCAAGTCAAAAGTAGTGCTCTCTTCTCTGTGGTGCTTTACCCCGTTCAGCTGGGTGATCTGGTGAAATTCTCATGCATGGAAAAGGAACGAAAAAACCTTCTGAATAAAACAGTTACCTCGATGGTTACCAGTTTCATCCAAGGAGAGTGATAAAAGCTGTTGGGTGAAGGTGTGGCAGGACTGTCCTCTATGGAGTCTCAACAGAGTAAAAGGGTTTTGACTAGGCCTCTAGATTTATAAAAAGTTATTTTCAATTTCAAGGAGAAAGAGGAAGTATAAACTTTAGGAAGAAGGAGTCTACTAAAACATAATTTTGTTTTTAAACAGAAATTTTGTGTTAAAATCTCATTCCTAATGCTGCAATGAAAAATGGACTAAAACATGCTGGTGTGCAGAGCCTGTAGAAGGGGAAGAAGACGAGAATTTTCAGTTCATGTGTTAAGGGGGAAGAAATCATGAATGCTGAAGACATTCTGCCTACTTAATATAGCAGTATGTGAGGAACTGCTTTACCTAAAGACAGCTCGGTGTGTAATATCTGTTTGTGCATAATTTGGGGGCCTTGTGGAATGATCTGTTCGAAACCATTGTCCAACACCTTCCATTAGACCGGGTTGTGCAGAGCCCCTTCCAGCCTGGCCTTGAGCAGTTCCAGGGATGAGGCAGTGATGTAATCAAACAAAACCAGAAAAAAACCTTGTAAATGTTGAGCATTACATTCTACAGGCCTCTCTTTTTGACTTATGAATTATTCTGTATGACAGAGTATGAATAAAAATAGAAAAAGGGTTGTTTTATTTTTTTAGTGTTCTGAATTTGTGTTTTAAAAAGTATTAAAATGTTTATTTCTGGAACCTATGAATTAGGTTAATGCTGGTATTGAATTAGAGAAAATAAAACTCCTTGGTAATATAGATAATCCCAACCAAAGTATCTCCTCTGGGGAAAGGGCATGTCTTTACTCATAGGAGATCCAGTCAGGTGTCATTCTGGATGTTTTCTTCTGTTGTTGTAATGATGGGGCTGGGTTAGTGTTGAAGAAAGACATGGAGATACTGATGCTGCCTGTGTTTTCTCCAGTTTGTAAACGATCTGTGAAACACAAGTTTATGATATGGGGCAGGATCTTGTGGGCTGTTGTTTTTGATGGAAAAAAGGACTGTGTTTTTTCTCTTGCCGCAGGTAGCGATAGATAACACTAACTTAAATTTTAAATTTTTAAGAAAGAGGCCAGTGAGCAAAATTAATGTTCATTGTGCTAAAATGTATTTACAGTTTTATAAAGTTCAATTTCTTATAATGGTCTCTGAACTGCTTAGAAAAAAGGAGTTAGCTGTACTCTTACCCTGATTCTTGAATTGCCTTTTCTTAGAGACATGGAAGGAGGAATGGCCATGGTTTTGGTCTTCACTGAATTGTGAAAAATAAGCATTTATTATTAGGTCTTGCAACACTAAAAAAAGGCAAACAAATAAAACCACCACCACTGAAAGTTAAAACAAGAGCAACAAAAAACCAAACAACAAACCCCAAACAACCCACCCAAATACCACCACAACCAAAAAAATTATGCCTCTCTCAAGCTTGGTTGTTTGTTACCTAACAGTAATTTGGCTAGTGTATATGGTAAATATAATTTGGCAAGCTTTACCTGCAAATTTGTTTAGAGATCATTAGATCAAAACTACATATTGAAACAGAAGTACCTAAATTGATACCAGTTTGTAATTGAAACTAAAGTACATGACCTCAGCATGAACAGTGGCCTAGGTAAGAATCATCTCTCTCAGCATTCAGTAGAAGAAATTACGTTTTCAGAAACTGTAATATTTGAATTCAGAAGTCTTCAAGGTTTGAATTTCTGATTTTTCTTTTTAAGTAATTGCTCTTCTACCATTATGTTTTCTATGTGCATGAATAAATACTTGATTATCCCTTGGAGCTAATAAAAGTTTTGCAAAAAATATGAATCTATTTTTTAAAATATTCATTTGAAGAAAAATGTCTTGAGCTTTTTAAAGGATATGTTAAAATCTGCTTTCAGTTTTTAAAAGAATAAAATCAACCTAATTGACTTAAGTGTCAGCATTACTGGAATAAGGCCAGTGTGCTGATGTGCTTACCTCATAATTCAGTCTGAAACTAACTTTGTTCTTCTGTATCTCAGTGAAATTGTTGAGAAGTGATTTCAGACTCCATCTTAACTAAAATATTGCTCTTGGGGGAATATTTCTTTGAGCTGTGAAATTTCTTTGTCAAAAGCACAGAGATACTGCACCTCAGGAGTTAATGGCTTAGAATGATTGAGGCAATAACAATAGTTTGGGTATAGAATTTTGAGAATGGAGCATCCGTTGGCCACTTTTCCAATGCTAAGAAGGAGTTGTTTGTGCCAGAATGTTGAAAGCACCAGATTGTTTCTTTGCCTAGTATTTGAGGATCTATTGAAAAATGTTAGTTATGTGTTATCAGCTGTGTGGAGTAACTTCAGTTTGGCTTATTGGCTGGTGTAAACAGATGGATTTACTGGTGAAAGTAACTCCTCGAGAGGCTGGTGTTGGGATGCAAACTAATTTAACTTTACCTGCTGTATATCACTTTCGGGAGAGAAGGGAAGGGAAAGAAACAACTCTGAATTTCCTTTTTTTATTTGTTCTTCTAAGCTTATCCTGGCTTTGAAAAGTCCTTATGGAAATCATTTTCTCAGAAAGGAATGAGCCCAATGCATTGTGTCTGTGCTATGGAAAAAGGAGGTGGTTTGTTGCAGCAGCAACTCTTACTTTAGTAAAATACCTTTCATATTTACAACAAACAAGAAAAGAACAACCTGCAGAGAAGGAAAAATGCTATTTCCTGTAAGAAAACACGAGGAATTGTGACAATGCAGTCAGTTACTAGATTTTCAAAGCAACACATTGCTAAGTTTTGTGACCTGCCTTTTTTTTTTTGTGAGCTTTTCTTTGTTTGCTGCGAGGTGTACTCAGTAACACAGTGAGCAACAGTTCCTCTCCTTTCTAAAGGATTTTATATGCCCAAATCTTTAATTTCACCTCTTTTTTTTTCACATTCATTGCAAATATAATATTGGCTACTGTTCCTATAGTGAGCAATATTGGGACAGATATTTGGAGATTAAACTGTTAAAGTCTCTTGGAATTTCTTGCATTTTATTATATTAGCAGGGTACATTAAATTGGTCACTAACTGTATCTGTTCATGAAATCTAGACTCACGTTCAGACTAAATTGGGAAGCACATTTTTTGTGTACTTTCAATATTCAGAAATCTTCTGGAGTATTGAAATCTTACTTTCAAAAAGATCTTTGACTAATGGATTTTTTTTTCGGTTTTCCCTTTACAGGTTCGATCTGTGGATGAGATGAATCATGAGTTTCAAGCTCTTGCCCTAGAATCTCGGGGAATGGGAGAGGTAATTATTGAGGGCTGAAAATCCAGTTGGTGGTTTGAAAATGTTGATACAGTTTAAGAAGTCTAAATAATACAACATGAAGCAAAGAGCTTCTCTTAAGAGCAAGTTGATAATTTCTGTCTAAGGTGAAGAGAAACTAAGTCTGTTAAAAGAACGTTGGGATTGTTATTGACTGGTTCTGCTGTGTCTATATCATTCTTGTTAGATGAGTGATAGTTCTAGGGATAGTGAAAGGATAATTTTTTGTAAGAGTGTACAATTCTATGAAAGGAGGCATATTTTCAGTGTCTCTGTATCTAAGCTAGTCGAACAATTGCTTGCTACTCCTGAGAAGCCAAGGAGACTGGGATTTGAAAAAAAGGTTTGGCTCCAGAAAAAGTGAACTGGCATACCCAGCAAGAGTGTGGTAAATTACTTTTTTTCCACTGGTAATTACTCCTTAAAAGATTTTAACTAGGCTGAAGAGTGCTGTTACATAATTTAGCTGGAGGGAAGAAGGACTATTTCTTTTGACTGATTTGATTTGTTTGGGTTTTTTTAAGTCAGTGTACTTGAAGGTTGGGGAGAGGAATTTAAGAACATGAAGGATGACTTGGCTCCTTCAAAAGCAGTTCCCTGAACTGTTTAGAAGGTAATTGACAAGTATTAGGGTTATTTGCCCTGACAGGACCTGGTGAAGAAATTCATGTTGAACTAAGATTTCAAATGTGGATCCTTTTGTCTTGCTGGATATTTACCTAATTCAGTTGAGACTTGAACCAGTAGACAATATTGCCCCCTAACTTTCTTAAAATGATAGTGGAAGTCTTTATGAAAACCATAATGTACTGATGAAAAATAAGTGCTGTGTTCTAGTTGCTGAATGTTTCTAAGCTGACACATGGACATTTCTACTTGATTTTTTTTTAATGAAGCATTCAAACAATCACTTGGCTTGTCAGCAGTTTTTGCTTCATCCAGGGTTGTCTTTGAACCATCTCCCATTTATAAAAAACAATAGTAGATGAAGCCCTGTTCTTCAGAAACCTGAGTAGCCACACTGCTTCTCTCCCAGCTCTTAAAACTCCTTTTGAAAAGTAAAAGTGTTAGTGAAGATCTGTGATGGTACTAGCAAGCAGTGTGGTAAAGTGGATGTGTAAAATTCCTTGTGGTATTTGGTCTTTTGATACCCACACAGTACACTAAAAAGATTGAAAGCAGTGAAAATGAAGGATGGCACAAATGTCTGGGAATTAAAACACAGTATATATGACTGTTCATACCAATCTTCATTTTAGGTTTTCTCAGAGGGGTATTTCTGCATGATTAGGATTCTGTTGGTTTGTTTTCATGGCATTCAGTGGATCTATAAAGATGTTTAAAAAAACCACACACGAAGAGAGTTTCAATACAGTACTGCAGCATCAGAAATCGATACTATATTGTGACTGTGCACACACCAGGTTATTTTGTCTTTTGATTCAATGGTGTCTTGCAGGTATCTTGAGGTAATACACATAGGTAGGTTCACTTACTCAGTAATTTTCTTGATGTATTGCACAACAGTAAAGTAGTTCTGGGATACATGCCATGACTGTTTTAATCTTCTTCTTGATTATAGCCTTCTAGAATATTAAAGGAAACGTCCTTATAAAGTAAGATAGAATTGGTAGAGACTCCTACATGCTATCCTCCATATGTTTTGAAAGGTATGAAAGAGAGGTCATATCAAGTGAACTGTTTCTAGCTATTAAGAAATCACGTTCCTCATTTTCTCTGTCTGCCAAGATTTTTCTCTGAACTGAATTTCTTTTTCATAATTCTAATCCTTACTGAAACTTTTCTTCATAACTGAGTATCAATACTTGGCATTAGGAGGCTGTTAAGTCTGTGTTGCAGACATCTTTCTCTAAATGTCTCTCTTGGTTAAATTGTTACATTCGTTATACACAGATGATACTTCTGGCTTCAGCTCCCAAAATCTGTGGTGACCTGTAAGGTCACATTAGTATTCTGAAGAAATAAGAACACATGGTGCTGTTTCTCTCTAGGCATCTGTTTGCTATATCAGGGCAAGCAGATTGGACTGCAGGACCTTTCGTGTGACCCACTACAGCCACACAAAACTTACTGCCAAACAGAAGAGAAAACTAAGTCTGCTTTTGATAATGTCTGTTGGCTTAACTTACAGGGTCAAAGTGCACAGAGTTCATTTTAGGAACAAAGTATTCATTTCTATTGTCAGAACTTCATTCAGTGAAATTCAGCTGAGATGTCCATTGAACTCCGTAGGAATAACTTCTGATCTTTAAACTAAATTTAAAAAAATAATTTAAAAATTCTTAATTCAAGAGACAGTAATGGAGACTATGCAGTTTCATATCAGAGAGCTGGTTAAGAGGCTGCGTTAGCATAACTGGTTGTTATTTGTGTGTAGTAAAGGGCTTTGTTCATCTGGCAGACACCTAACAGGGATCAGTGCTGATACTGAAAAGGACACATTTAGTGTACTTTTTGGAGAGTTTAGTAAGAAATATGACAACCTTCTCCACTGTTTTTACTTATAATTGGATGTATCTTTGTAAAGCTTGTGTTTTATTGCACTAAATGCAGAGAATGTTAAGGAAAGCACATACTATCAAAGAGTAAAGCACAATGATTTTAACTATTGATTTGAGATGACTTCTAGACTAAGTCTTTTTCAGTAGAACTAATCAAGCAACTGTTTTTCCTGTCTGTCAAAGAGGAATGCATGTTTCATTTTTCTGAAAAGCACTTTTTTTTAATTCCACAATTAAAAGAATTTACAGGTGATAGGGCTGCTTATTTGACAGTCCGAGAGCTAATACATTCATTTAAAAAGAGCATAGTGTATGTCATAGCCATCTGTCAAAGTAAATAATAAATCTAAATCAGGGGCTCTTGGGAAGTTGCAGTATTGTTAACTTAATAAAATTGCATTTATTTAATTTGAGGGACTTTGTTGTCCCCCAAATTTTATGAAAATCATTTCAGCAAATCTTTTTAATCTTCAGTAGTTTAAATTTAGCCTCTCAATACGGATGATGCGTTATATTTTGTACTAAAGATACTTTATATTCTTTGTGTACCAAAGTACATGAAGACTGAAAGCAGCTGAATTTATCTGTTTAGAATTTGAGAGTAAGCAGTTAAAAAAAGAAGGCAAACCTCAAAAAAAACAAAACAAACCTTAAAAAAATGTTCACAATAACAGCAGCAAAATCTGCCCCCCCTCCAAAACAACCTGTACTTTTGCAGTGAGGATTATTGCTTCTTTCTACCAAAGGGCAGTCTTCCCTCTCGTACAAATCATATGAATGAATTTTGATATCAAAACCAGTATTGCAGTGTGTTCTGCTCTAAATTTGCTTATTGTTCCTAACACTGAGTTGTGTGAATATACCTGCCTGATCGTGGAATTTACTAATTTCAGGGTAAGCATGCTTCATTTTAGGGCACCTGAGATATTACTAGATCTGTTTTATTCTGACAAGGTTGTGTTAGGTGGTGACATCTTCACTGACGTGTTTCAAAGCTCTAGCTGGACACATATTTGAAATTGGCTTAGACAGCATTTATAATAAAATGTGATTCCCAAAACCAAGATTTTGTAGATAACATTAAATGCTTGCTTTCTGTTCTACCACTCCTACAAAATGAAAATTAAGTAGTATTGCAAACCTGTTACAAATAGAAAGCTCAAATATTTAAAAATTTACAAATAAAAAAGATGTGTAGATTGCATAGGCAGATCTGGATTTTGTAATCTACTTTTAGTTGAAATGCAGTTGTAAGATTCCATTAATCTATTTCTCTGCCTTCGGATGGCTAACTTTATCCCTTAAATTTGGGGTAAACTTAATATGCTGCTACTGCTCACAAAGTTGACCCCTGATGGTAATTCTATAATGCATTTGAGAGTGGACATCTCTGTCAGGGCAGATCACAACAGTACATCACCTCTTGCAAGCATAGCATTCTCCTGTAGTTTTGTTGAGCTTTGGCTGTTTATCATCTTCCCACCCTGAATCCTTCTCTGTTAATGAATTTCTGTAAGGAACCCAGGGATTTGAGGTTAACCAGTCAAACCCCTTCATTTCTGGTAGGAGCTCTGGGCAACACAGAAAACCAGCAATCCTTAAGTTTGTCCAGTGGACCTTTGTTGCAGTGTTAATACTGGGGCCCTGCAAATGACAATCTTATCCACCTCCTCCTGAGGCTTTTTTCACAAGCACTTTCAGTGTCACACTAGGAAATATCTGTCTTACATACTGACTCCTGTTAGTTTCATCAAGGCTCATACTAACCAACTGTGAAGTTCAGAAGGGGTTTTTAGTCACTTAAGTTACAGAAGAAGCAAATTTCCAGAATGTACTCATTTTTTGCAAGTAGCTTCATGAGATTGTTTGGTTTTTTCCTAATTTCACTAAATTTAAAATTCTAAATACAGCATTACATTATGCAGAATCTGATGCATTGTGCAGCTTTCTTCTTCCCTACATTTTGCAAGTTGTATTCACTTTAGTTTCTGTTGATGTACCTATTCTGTCCGAGAATACAGTTCTTTAGTTACAGATTGAGAAAATATGACACGTAGAGTTTGGCAGTTGTACTGTTACTGATGGGAAGAGGTACAGGATTAAAGCAGTAAAATCAAAGTGAAAAGGATGCTAGTATTTGAGAAATTCTTGTTTGTGTGGTGCTTCTGTCATGTCACACTAAGTCTTTCTGTCCTTGAAGACAGTACAAGAAGTGATACTGATCTAACATGACACTTTCTGTTTTACAAGTAGGAATGAAAAAACCCACTCATCTAAATAACAGTGTTGGTATGTGGAACTTCACATATGAATGTCACAGATTTTTAACAGCCCTGTGGTCTAAAGGAGCTGACTTGCTACCATGTGTATTAGTCACTTTCTAAAATTTGGAACATGATGCATTTCCAAGTGAAGAGAACTTCACAATGAATTGCTGCTCTTTCTGGTTATCACAGTATTAGTTAACAGCCAAGCTTTTGAGTCTTTGGCAGGAAGGCACTGTTAGTTAAAGCTTCTGAGAAGATTGTCTTGATTTAACACAGGGATTAATTTGATTTGTGTTTTTCACAGCTGCTTCTATATTCTGTATTTCTTCCTCGTAACTTCAGAATCTCAATCCTGTTGGAGTTATTTTAGCAATTCCTTTTTACAGCATTAGCTTCAGTAATGGAAAATAGATTTCAAGTGTTAGGATCTCCTCAGCAATGTGCGTTGCTTTAGTGAAAGCTGACTTAGGTATCAGTCCTCAGCACAGGAAAGATGTGGACTTGTTAGAGTGAGTCCCGAGGAGGCCACAATGATCAGAGGACAGGAACGTCTCTGCTGCTGCTGTGGAGACAGGCTGAGAGAGCTGGGGTGGTTCAGCCTGGAGAAGAGATCTCATTGCAGCCTCATAGTACTTGAAAGGGGCTTACAAAACAGAGCAAATTTTTACAAGGGCAGATAGTGTTAGAGTGAGGGGAAGTGATTTTAAATTAAGAGAGATTTTTGATTTGATATAAGGAAGAAATTCTTTACTGTGTTGGGTGGTGAGGCACTGGAATAGATTGTACAGAGAAGCTGTGGCTCTCCTATCCATGGAAGTGTTCAAGACCAGGTTGGACAGGGCCCTGAGTAACCTACTGTAGTAAGTGGCAGTCCTGCCCATAGCAGGGAAGTTTTAATTAGATGATCTTTAAGATCTCTTCCAACGCAAACCATTCTATGATTTTAATATTGCTATTTTTGCCCACCTATAAGCATATTTAAATAAAACCGTCTTCTTTTTTAACAGCTTTTACCTGCCAAAAAGTTTTGGGAACCTGATGATTCAGCAAAAGATGGACAAAAAGGGATATTCCTTGGTGACGAGTGGAGAGAGACTGCATGGGGAACTCCTCGTAAGTATATTGTTGTATATGTACTGAACATTCAGTCATGATTACTGAATGTTATTTCAAAGCAAATTTTGTAACTATATATTAGATTTTATTTTTGTTTTGCTTAGTGAAAATGTATACTGCATGGTGATTGTGTTTCAATAACACTTTTGGAAACTGTGATTCGGATTTTTTTAATTTAATTTTTGTCTTAATATTGCCGTTTTAATGAAATACAAAAACATTACAAGTTGTATTTTTTAAAATACTATGGTTTTATTTATTTATTTGTTTTTAACAGACCATTCTATGTCCCAGCCTATTATGGTACAGAGAAAGCCTGGACAGGGTTTTCATGGAAACAGTGAAGTAAATGCTGTATTGTCTCCACGATCAGAAAGTGGTGGCCTTGGAGTGAGCATGGTAGAATATGTGTTAAGTTCCTCTCCAGCTGATAAATTGGATTCCCGGTTTAGGAAAGGAGCTTTTGTAAGTAATGCAGTGTGTTAAGCTTGTCTGGTTACCTACTATGGTCTTTGTTACATGGTTATATTTTCTATTCTCTTTGTCTGTTTTTATTTTTTAACTCTTTTCTTTAGAAGGAAGTGTGTAGTTGCTATCTGTCTGTCTTCCTTGGTTGGAGGGGGCAGAAGAGGGAAGTGGTTTGGGAATCTTAACTAAATAGACATCTTAAAGTACTTTCCTAAAAACTTTAAATAAAAGACAGGAAAAAGACTACAAATAGCTTAATTTAAAATATATGATAAGCTTTATTCTAGACCTTCCTGTTCTATGTTTTCATGCGGGTTTGTTTTGTAACTGGATGTTTTAATTGTATAAAATAAACTTTTATCTAAATCAAAGTGTTACTGCTTTAACGGCACCGCTATAGTTAAGGTTGAGTTAGCTCTTCCATTATAAATCTTGGCATTCCTTTTCACATTTTGGCAGTTATTAATTGCATGTGGTTGAAACTTGATGACCAAGTTACCCACCAAATGCAATTTCATTGACAACAAACTGTTTGTATTGTTTACGTGCACTGTAGTGTAGAATTAGGTCACCTTGTGGTGCTCCTATTGTGTTCTGTTCAATATTCAGAATCAAACAGATTCTTTTTCCTCAGGGCACTAGAGATGCTGAAACAGATGGACCTGAGAAAGGAGATCAGAAAGGCAAGGCTTCTCCATTTGAGGAGGACAAAAACAGAGATCTTAAACAAGGAGATGATGAGGATGTTACTAAAATAAATGGCAGAGGTTTGCCAAATGGAATGGATGCCGATTGCAAAGATTTTAAGTAAGCTTTTAACTGTTTCTTGAGAAGACAAGCATGTCTCTTAAGGGCATTATTACAGTTCTGGTTTGTGTGTCAGCTTTAAACATTACCCAGCTGCAGACTGACTCTTCCCCTCTCAAGTATTCCCTTTCCCACTGTGCCACATGTTTCTTAGGATGTCATTAATGTGTGTGTCACTTCTCATGAGACAAATTCATCTTAACATAGTAACTATTAAAAGTTAATGGGTACCTTCTGAATGTGGTGAATTAAAGAGGGATGAAAATTTTAACCCTTTTAATGTCAAACTAAATTTCTTTCTCTCTCTGCTTCTTTTTAATGCTCTTTTACATCTGAGTGTTCTTGTAGAGAATAAGTCCTACAGAATTTTGACTTCCCTTCTGATTTTGCTAGTGGATACCATAGCCTAAGGCAACTAATTATTTCCCCATAAGTCTTTATAGAAACCATATCTTTGACTAAGGTGGAGCAATGTATTTTCCTATTCATATAATTAAATGTCACCTAAGGAATGGTGGTGTGATTTGGTTGTTTTTGTAGGGAAAAGTAGATTGGACCAAGCTCAAGCTTTTGAATAGTGAACTCTAAATGACAGCACAGCCAAGTCCGGTTTTTTTTCTAATACTAAACTCCATTTTAAATTGGGTATTTTTTAAGGGCTGATCCTTCTTTCTTGAATGACTGATGCATTTGTTAAGTGTCATACAGAAGAATTAAAAAGATAGAGAACTAGAGTGCTGTTCATAATTTTGTATTAATGTGATGAACATGACCAGATAGTTGTGGTTTCATTAGTTCATTACCAAACAAGTATATTAAAATGCGTATTTGAATCCCATACGTAAGTATTTCCCACCCTTTAAAAATATATATTTACTTGAGGCTAAGGGGGGATTCTTCAAGTCTATTTTTCAATACGTATCATTGAAGCTAATACAATACCAAGCATACTGGAGAGCTCACATTGGTTCCTTTCCAATGTGTGTTGCAATATACAAATAAAAATATACAAATAAAAAATGCATTGTTACCCATTGCAAATACAGAATAACTTGGTGTCCTGCTTTTCCTTACCAGTTTCTATTTCAATTTTGAAATAGGTGTTTGTAAAGTACCTTCTGTATAATTTAAAGAGAGAAGATATTAAAAAGTACACAAATGCAAAAAAGCATCCAAAGCCAGTAAACCTCTCAAAAAAAGAAAAAAGCCATCTAAATGAAGGCCATATAAAATGGTGGTATAGAGCCCTCCAAACAGAGGTTTATAATTGAAGTATTGACACAACTTTAACTATAGCAACAGAACAGCACCTATATAAGGAGCAACCTGTATTAGCTAACCACAAGTATTAACAAAAAAACTTCATCCTGTCCTCCTTCTTGTATTTTTATTGTACTTGTAGTGTTTTTAAACTAAGTATGTACTGAAATAACTGCCTTTTTTCCTTTTGTTTTTCACTTTGTTGATGCTTTATTTCACTTGGTAAAAATAGGGAATATTAAATGGCTTTAAACTCAAGTTTTGAGCAAGACATGGTTGCTTGCTAGGATACTTAGATGGTAAGCCAGCATGTTATATACAATCATCACAAGGTTGCTTGTTACATTAAAAAACCTCTAGTCAAAAAACTTCTCCTTTCTTTGTCATATTTTGTCCAGAGTAATAAATCACAGAGTTGCTGTGATAAACTCCCTAAACGACTGATTTCTAGCTGTACAGACTTAAGTGTTGTTATCAGCTGGTACATAAATACTGGTAGATTTCTTCACATGAGTCATGTGCTTCAGTGAGGAGGAGATACTTTGGCTTTGGAGCCCTGAAGAGGAAGCAGAACAGGTAGTACTGAGGCTGTGTCTCTGACCTAGAATTAGCAGTACAGCAAACTGGTCTGGCACTATACTGCTGGAATAAACATAGGTTCTTCCTGCAAGGTGGCATTTGGTATTGAACCCAGTTTTCACAAGTAAAGCAAAATGAACTGGAAGCGTTACATTTCCTGAGAAACAATATATAATCAGAAAGTTCTGCCAACGCAATAATGTTAGAGGATCATAGATTTTCTCACACAACTCTTTCCTAGTAGTTAACTGAGATTTTTGCCAGTAAAAGTTGATAGTCTAAACAATATGGCCTCCCACAGAAGGTGGGGTGCCACTCCAAATTAAGGTATTCTAAATCTAACCAAATGCTGTTGGGAATCTCTTTAGGATGTTACTCTATTGACATCTCACTTCATCTGTTTGCCTGTAGGTGTTTATAGGTGTACAAAAAGTCCCCTGTAGTCAGTGGGAGTGTGATTAATACTGCCAGTCAGATGAGAAAGCAATTCAGCTTTTATATATAATACTGTATCTATGATATTGTATATTCAGGTTTATATTAGGAACACTCTTTCCCCACCAATCATCAGTGTAGTGTAGTCTATTAAATGAGTTGTGTAGGAAATGAAATGTTTTAGTCACGTGCTAGATGAAGTGGTTGTTAGTTCATTTTACTCAAGGTAAAATCGCTTGCTTTTCACGTGTGAAAAATGGTTACTATATTGTATGTTTGTCTTTTCCAATTGAAATTTTGCTGTGTCTTTCTGTTCTTTGGTGTGAAATGCCCTTAGCCATTCTTTTTTTAAAATTTCTCTTCAGTACTGTTCATGTCACTACCAAAATACAATAAAGAGACATCCCAAAATTCACAGGTGACCACAACTCACTCCATTTGACTCAAAACAGCCTCGCAGATCAGTTTGTTTTTCTCACAAGTGATTTGAAGAGCTCTATAGCCATTCTTAAACTTTAAAATACCAAATAAAATTATGCATTAGGGTTAAATGCATCCCTTATCTTGAGCCATCAATGCATGCTGGTTGAAAATGTTAAAATGAGTCTGTCACTTCCCTTTGTAAAGTCTCTTGAATTCAGAGCTGCTTTGAATGTAGAAATATTGTACTTTGTCCGTGGACAGCTTTATTGAAGACTGAAGAGTCTGTCTTAAATTTCTTCTGAACAGTCGTACCCCTGGAAGTCGACAAGCCTCCCCAACAGAAGTAGCTGAACGCCTGGGCCCCAATCCCAGCACCACAGAAGGATTGGGTCCACTTCCCAATCCTACAGCCCATAAGCCTCTGGTAGAAGAATTTTCAAATCCAGAAAACCAGAATCTAGATGCCATGGAACAAGTTGGTCTTGATTCTCTGCAGTTTGACTATCCTGGCAATCAGGTACAAATGGACTCTTCAGGAGCTACTGTAGGACTTTTTGACTACAATTCTCAGCAGCAGGTTAGTAATGGACTGTGGCAAATTGATCCTTTAAGTTGTTGATTATCCTCTTGATAATCAGTCATTTCAACATGCAATGCATTGAATATTATTTTCTCTGTGACTTAGTCAAGGGCAAATAATTGTATAATTAATCTGGAAGAATATTGTTTCATAATTTTCTAGTTTAGTGACTTGCTATTATGGAAGCTTAGTTTGACTTTCTTTTTTTTTTTGTAAGCAAATCCAAGTATATTATGGCCCTGACTTTTGAAAACTGAAATGCATTTTTTTTTTTTTCAATAGCTTTTCCAGAGGACTAATGCTCTGACTGTTCAGCAGTTGACAGCAGCCCAGCAGCAACAGTATGCACTGGCTGCAGCTCAGCAGCCACACATAGGTGAGGTTTCTGTGCAGTACAGCAAGTGTCCCTGAAAAAAATGGGTGTGTTGCTTTGATAAAATCCTTTCAATTTACCCAGTCTTCTCATTCAAATAGATACTGATCACTTGGCCTGTTGCAGTGGTTCTCATGAAAGCTGCTCATAATGACTGCCTGTGACTGTCTTTAGTGGAGGTTTTCTGTTGTAAATTTTCCCCTTTGGACAGTTGTATATAAAGAAGTAAAACTTATATTTGCTTCTAGCGAGTAGCATAGTAGTTGAATGTTGATGGGAGTAAAAGTTAAAAATGCTTACTGCTGTAAGCAATGATAGAAACACTAGCTTTATATACTAAAAACCAATATGCAGTTCTAAGATTGTATTGCAGTTTAGTATTTTTAGTAATCCAGTTAAAAACCATTGTAGAGTAGAATTTTGAAATAATATTGTTGTGTTGATTAAGTTTTAATTTTTCTGTGTTAATGGCACCATTTAAACAGCTCTTTCTTTTTGCAGATACCCTTGTGATAGAGCTAATTCTTTAGCAGGCATATTTTCAGTGCCTTCAGTTTAGTGAGTTAGTTAAATGCGTAAAGCTCTTCATGTGCTGCAACTCAACAAGGAGCCTTTATTTCAGTGACAACATTTTATCTTCCACTGTAGTGAAGCTGTCAGTGTTTGAGGGAGTGAGGTTGGAACACACATGGAAGCAATTCCTTGTTTAAGGAAGGGAGATAATTGGGGTTTAAAGATTTCCTCCCTCTCCAGTTCCACTGGGCTGTTGAGGTGTGAGCACAAATGTCTTTCCTCTCTGAGAGAAAAAGGATTCTCAGGATCAGAAGGGCAGGCAGAAGTAGGAAGCATCTCCAGTGACTTGTGTCCATGCTCTCCTGCAAATAAGTTTTCCCAGCAGCTTGTTTAGGTAGGTTGTGAGGTCTGCTCAGACAGGGATCAGCAGCCTGTAGCTGGGATTGAAAAGTGGCAGCTCTTTACTGTTACATAGCTGACAGATACAGGCTGACAGCTGGAAGCATGGCAAATTCAGATGTTTGTGTGAGTCCACAGGTTCTGCCTTTGACTTCTAAACTTCGGAGGAGTCTCTGCTTTGTATTAAGTGCTGACTGAGTAGTCAGCTGAAATTTTCCTCTTTAAAATGCAGCCTGTTGTCATGTGCATATTAATAGAAATTTATCAAGAAATATTTGGAGGGAGGGACATAGTTTGGTGAGCCTTGCTTGCTGCAGCAATTGCTGATTCGGTGTTGGATAAAGTATGTGAACCCAACTGACAGCGGAAACTCTGGGTAGTGATGCTTTGTATGCTGGAGTTTCTGCAGTTGTCTCCTTTCATTACAATTCCTATATCAAATCAGGATTCTTGGGAAGTAAGATTAGCATCTCATAACTGGCTTTCTAAAAGCTAGATATCTGACTTAAACTATCTGGGTAAATTTTCTCTTAATAGTCAGTAAAGAGAGATTTTTGTCTCTAGCAGGTGGTTCATTTCATCTGGCTGATTCACTTCAGACACTAGATGATGGTCTGCTACAGATTTCCCTGCAAGACTAGTTTAACTTTCAGATAGTTAAAGTTGGGCAAGATAAATTCCACTTCAAATAATTCCTTCTGTGTAAGGATGGATAAACACATATGAAATAAATCTCCTTGGAGTCTGTAGATCCAGCAAAACAAAGCTGTTAGGCCTTGGGATGAGAAGACACAGAAGTGTTGATTTCTGTAATTATGTACCTGCTCTTAAGAGCTTCCAAAGTACAAGCAGTTCTGATTTTAACAGATAGACTGTGTAATTTGGGTGGTGTGAATATGATGATGCTTGCTAAGAATGTTGGCTGTAATGGAATTGTGTTTGTTACTGCAGCAGGCGTCTTCTCCGCAGGCTTGGCCCCAGCTGCTTTTGTGCCAAACCCATATATTATCAGCGCTGCTCCTCCAGGGACTGACCCGTACACCGCAGCTGGATTAGCTGCAGCAGCTACCCTAGCAGGTAACTGAACACTGGAAAGTATCTGTCTTGATAATTCAGCTGAAAAAAAAGTGAAATCTGTCCTGTTTATTCTCTGCAAATGTGGTTCTAGGAAGGAGAGACTTGTAGGAAAATGAATACTGCCATTTTGAAATTTTTTACTAAAATAGAAAGGATTTCAGTTTGTTATATACAAATTCCAAGATTCTCTTGCCACTGGACTTTCATATATAAAAATTAGGGCTTTTTTTCTGTTCTAATAGTGTTTATCCTTAATAAGGATAACCTCCTTAATAAGGTGCATCTGACATTGACAGTATGTATTATTTTCAAAAGATGAGACAGCTAACCTTTCCTTCTATGTTTTTACTCAGTGCATTAATTTTCTAATTCCAGCTTTTCTCATTCTCAGTGGGTGTGAGAATAAACATGGTCTCCAGCATCCTAAAAGGCCCAGACAACTAAGAAACCCAGGAAAATCTCTTAAAGCTACTAGATACCGCTGTGAAACAGTATGACTGAGTATTCAAGTCCCAGTAGTGCTCAGACTTGACCATAACATTTAAAAAAAAACCCCTTTGTTGCCATGGTGTTTGACAGGGAAGGCAGTAGAAAAAACTAAAAGGCACGTATACATAATTGCTTATATGTACAGTGCAGAGAGATTATTCTTCTACAGGTTCTTCGTCAATAGACTGGAAGAGTTAAGTGTGCCCACTTTAAAGAGCATCATGCATATGCAGGGGAGGCACAGGCAATAGTTGTGTTTGTAAGCAAAGGCATCATACTGAAAGGAGGAATCATAACTGATCAAAGTCTCAGTACATCACAATCAGGAGGATAAATTTTGTTCATTCTGTGATGTTCTGAAATGATCTTTTCTTCCAACCATGAAAACTGATTTTGAATGTTCCTTGGTACACAGACTCCGAATGTTTTAAGGTTTTTCTTTGTCATCTGAGTCTCACAAGGTTATTCATTTTTTTGTAGAGAACATACGACTTGGTGTGAATTTTTTAAATTAACCCATTTGTATTCATGTGTCATTTTATCCAATATGGGAATTCTTTCTTTTTAATAACGATTTCTCTTCTGACACTCAGAACATGGATCAATGAGGGATGCTACAAGCAGTATTTTAAGCAGCTGCACTAGATGGAATAATCATGCTTTCTGGTTTTAGGTCCTGCTGTGGTTCCGCCTCAGTATTATGGTGTTCCGTGGGGGGTGTATCCAGCCAATTTATTCCAGCAGCAAGCTGCAGCAGCAAATACCACAGCAAATCAGCAAGCAGCTTCCCAGGCACAGCAGGGACAGCAACCGGTATGTTCAGCATGGAAAGCAGAGGTGCAGAGGTTACTTAACATTCCAGTGTCTAAGGGTCAGCTGCTAGAAAATTTTATGTAATTCATATGTTGCATTTTATTGTATAATAAATGAATGTTAAAAATTCTCTGTTTTCTTTCTTACTTCTTGTCTCACACCATGTTAAAGTTACTTTACAGTCTTGTTTATTAAGACAATAAGAATTAAAAATGGTTCCTTTCTTCATGTTGCCGTGCTGTTATGTGTATAGGTAATTCTTCATGTGTAGTAAATTACTGTAAAGTTTCATCTAGGAAACTGATAAAAGGGGATGAAAAGATACATTGTGGCAATTTTAGGAGGATATTTTTTCTTTTAAGTTTGGGAAAAAATGGATCTGTGTTTTCATAACTCAGCTGGAAAATTACATATTTTTCTGTCCCTTCAAAAAGTAGGGGAAAAAGTAGGGAAATAAAGGTGTTGCCAGTAGTTTTGTGGCTTCACAGGGGAGAAGGATTGCCCTGCTTATTTTTCTGTGACATTGTTGTATTGCAGCATCACAATGTGCCATATGGTGTTTTGGCCTTGGTGAAGCAAGAGTGAGCAATTGTCACAAGAACTTGCTGAAAATTCCATTTCTTTAAGTAATTTTTTAAAAAATGCTAATTTTCTATCGTTAGTCTGGATACATTTTTAAACTACTGTATGAGCTTTCAGTGTAAATGAATGGCAATTTTGACAAAGGAAAACCCAAAATTTTACAGTAACTTACACTTGAATGAATGTAAGCATTTCAAGTTTTTTACCAGCAATATGGTTAATTTCAATGCCATTCTTAGAAATGTAATATAAGAAGTCTGAGATACCATGTAATTCCAGGAGTTTCATCACTGTTTTTATATTCAGGTGGATATTTCTTTCTACTAATTGTTTTTATCAGTGACATGCATTGATAACTGAATGTATTTCATCTCTGCAATGTCTTTTTGTTTTCTCTATAAAATTAATATCCAATTTATGCAAATAACATATACAATTCTTTGTGGGAGTATCTTGTGACTTGTATTTCTCCCTTATTTTGGACCTGAAAAAGTTGATTTTAACCAAGAGAAATAGAGTAGTTGCAAGAATTTAAATTGCTTTTCAATCAGATTCTCGGAGATTCGCTGTCAGAACGTAAGAAAATACGCCTGCGTTGCATGGTGATGGAGTGTTATGTGAATGTTTAAAACTTACTGGGTGCATTATTTACAGCACTGTTGGCAGTGGAGTGTTAATTATTTAGACAAGTTACTACAAGTGCTGAAATACTCAGATTTACATCATTCAATTGCCTGGAAGTATTGTAAACAAACATGTTTATCAAGGAAGGTCGGGTGTTCAGTTAATAAATAATGCAGGTTGTAAAATGTATCACTCTTACAAATTTTCTTCCTTTATATTCATTACCATTGATGGAACATACCTGAGTCCTGCTGTCCAAAGCAGGGCAGATATTTTATGGTCATGTTTGTCAGAAAAATAGTACCTACCTTTTATTCTTTGTATATGTATATTCTGGAAACCAATAAGATGCAGTATCCCCGAAGTGAAAATCAGGGCTGAGAGGCATCAAATGCTCAAAGCAACTGTTCTAGACCTTTGTTAGCACATAATAGATTGGCTTCCTTACCTTTTAAGGAGTGGGTGATGTGTCGGCCTTTTACAGGTCCTGCGAGCTGGAGCAACTCAGCGCCCGCTCACTCCCAGCCAGGGGCAGCAGGGGCAGCAGGCGGAGTCACTTGCAGCAGCTGCAGCAGCAAATCCAGCTTTGGCTTTTGGTCAGGGTCTTGCTACAGGCATGCCAGGTATGTTATCAGTGGATTAAGAGACTCATGGAAGGTAACAATATTGGTGTTATTAGGTAACAGATTAACAAAGTCCTGTTACGTTTATGCTAAGCTGCTTAGAATTGAGTTTTATAGTTTTATGTTATTCAGTTGGTTTAAAATACAGGGACAGTATTTTTAGAGCACAAGAAACTCCTCCAGCGTTTGTTATTTGGAGCATTTTCTCTGTATTTGCTGTTACAAATGTATGCAGAAGCAATATCTCAGATTTTTGCAAGATAATTTCATATATACTGAAGCAACTACATGCTATCTTAAAAAGTCATGTTTTCTCTGGTTCCTCTGCAACAGGAATTAAGTTTTGCTAGAATAACTTTGATTTGGGACATAATAATACCTAAAATTCAGAATCCAAAACTAGGAAATTTAAAAGAAAATTACTGTTCGATCAGATCTGAAGATCACAAAATGCTTGGAAGCATTCCAAAGGTTGGAGCCTCAGATTCTTTTAGTGCGCTTGTCTTCTGACTTCCTGAGGAATGGTTCATGTGTTGGGAAATGGTTAGCTTGAAGTTCAACGTCACTTCTAAGGATTTGGTACAGTTACCTGAGCAGGAGCAGTTTCAGTGTACTTGGCCATTGTGCAGTATGAAAATTAAGGTTTTTACATAGTTAAGTTGGATAATGTTGATGCATTCCTTTGACCTGTACAAGTTCTCTCCTTGGTTGACGCCACCGTGAGATGCCCTGCAGCCTGAAGTCAGAATTGTTTGCTGCATGCTCTGGGGCTGCACTGTACACTTGGCCTCTCATGAGCACATTATTGATTCTAGCTGCAGAGCTGACTTGCTATTGTGTTTTTTCTTGTCTGTTTTCTTTTGTAACTGCAGTTTCTATTTCTTCTCCTGCAGTAGTTATCTTCAGCTTTTAGCGTCTTTCTCCTAAAATGAAGAATCAGCAAAGTGCTGGCATCTGCCAAGCACTTCTGCACCTCACCTAAGCAGTGGATAAGGCCTACTAACAATGAGGCATGTGAAAGATGTTGTAAGCATCTTTGCACAAGCCTCAAAGGCTTAGGTGTAATTTTTTTTTTTTTTTTTTGAGGGGGTGTGGTTTATATTTGTTTATAGTTACTTATTAGTTCTTACTTTGGATATGGAGCAGTAGCTGTCTTAACTGAAGACTAGCTCTTAAAACCCATAAACCCCACCCCTCTCCAGGTGGATGATTGAAAGTAATACTGAGTGGTCAAATACATAACCTCAGGCCAGAGCCCATCCTTTGAAGAAGATACTTGAAGACATTTTTTTCCTCTTCCACAAGCCCCAAAAGGTTTTCTGTGAGGGCAGGAGCCTTTTTATTCAGTTTCCATTGTAGGTTTCTGCTTTATCCTATCTGATGCCGAAAGCCTGAGTGGCCAGAGAAGAACTTCATTCTTGTGAATGTATTTCAGATTGTTCTATAACAGGAATTGTGTGCAACTGACTTCAGCCTTAACAACCACACTGTTACAGGGAATAGGGCTCAAAATATAAAGAACAGCATTTGTTTTTTCAGTCATTATCAGATGGGTTCATAGGGAGTGCTGGTGATTCCTCTTTTTAGGGTAAGAAGAATATAGGATGAGGAAATGAATGCATGCCTTTATATGTGGGAATCTTGTTACACTTGGTTTGATGTCTATTTGAGAGAGATGCTTGCGCTCCATTTATAGCAATCAAAGAGAAATAGGAACTTTTACTCTTGATTTGTCTGCCTCTATTTTAGTTTCCTGATTTAGGATAAAGTGAGTTTGGCTCCAGAGATGCCTTTACTATAAAATTGAGTCAAGATGACTTAATATCTAGATACCAAAATGTGACTCGGTGAATCCCAGACAGCAACCACTGAGCAACATGTGTAACGTGTGGAATTCATGTTTCAATAGACTTAAGATGATTTACAAGAAAGTGAAGGTCCAAATTGAGTTTCAGGCTTTTAAATACTCTTTACAGAGAAAATACTTTTAGTTTGGCTTCGCTGTGAGCTAGCAAGTGAGAGTATATTGTTCAGCTTGTCCATGCTGCTGTCCTGAAATTATTTGAGCTGCTTTCTCCTTGTCACAGCCTTGATGTAGGATGAAATTCATTTTATCCCAACTATCTGATGGCTTTATTTTGAAATTTGATGTTTCAGGTGTTTCTTTGTTAACTGTTTAGGAAGGTGTATTCCTGTGTTGCTTGAGATACCTATCTCATTCTACATGCAGAGAGAACATGCTTGAGATTCAGGTTACTTTTCACCTAATGTCGCTGTTAAATCTCCTTTCAGGAAATCATAGAATGATACAATGGTTTGGGTTGGAAGGGGCCTTACATACAGATCATCTTGTTCTAACCCCTTGCCATGGACAGGGAACCTTCCACTAGACCAGTTTCTCAGAGCCCCATCCACCCTGGTCTTGGAACATCTCCAGGGGTGAGGTGGCAACAGCCTCTCTGGGCCATCTGTTCCAGTGCTTCACCACCCTCACAGTTAAGAATTTGTTCCTAATATCCAATGCAAAGCTACACTCTTTCAGTTGGAAGCCATTCCGTGTTGTTCTATCACTTCATGCTCTTGTAAAAAGTCTCCAGCCTTCCTGTAGGCTCCTGTGGGTAGTGGAAGGCTAATGAAAGGTAAAACTTCGGGTTCTTTTTTAAAACCACTAAATGAAATGCATTTTGCATTGGAGTTATGCAATTCCATTTTAAATTCTTCCTGTCCTAATTGAGCAAGTCATTCAATAACAGAGATTCTTAATAAACAGAGTGTTTCTACCTGAATATATGTGCCTGAATGAGAGTGTCAGAGGGTATTCCCAATTTCATAGGACAATCAGCATACATTCTGCTTATGAATAAAACCAGTCCTCATCACAGGCAACTTCTGGAGTTGGCTTAATCATCCAGAGTCAGGAGTCTACTTGAGACTTCAGCTGTCTAAGGAGTCATTGTGCTCAGTGGATATCTCCCTTGTGCAGTTGCTGTAAACAGTCTGCAGAGCTGCTCAGCTTACCCTAAAATAGATGTCTATAACAGCAGGTCAGCCAAATCCCACCAGAGGCTCCACTGACTGCACTGGCTAGATAAGATGCAACTCAGTTTTATGGAGCTCACACAGTAAAACTGTCATGGTGCATCTGGCTTGCAGGTGGACATGTAAAGTGAGTGGTCTGGAGAAAAAGGCCCATGTATAGAGCATTAAAATCAACAGTTTCTATCCATTGGCATAGCATTTTTTGGTTTTATTACCTAGAGGAATTTCAAGTGTGACATTGCAGTGGGTAGTATGAAGTATAAGTCAAATTTCATTATGGCAAATGGACAGTATAGGCAGAGTTACAGTGGCCATAGAAAGTATAAATGGGTTGCTGGCTGGATAGTAAGTTCTGAATTTGATTTGTGAAAGGACGTGCAGAGATAAAACTGAGCATGTCTTTGTCAGAACAAGCAAAAGTTTATAGCAGTTCAGGTTTTGGAGAAAGAGAGTTGGAGAGGGGAGAGGATGGCATTTTTAAAAGGGGCCGATAATTGAGTTGGCAGTAAGGAGTGTCACATCTGTTAAATTGTGTAGAGAGAAGTGGCAAACTGGTATACATTTGGATGTCATCACTGAGGGAAGTTGCATTACTGGATGGATAAGTGGAATACTAAGAATGAGCTGCATAAGCCAAGGGAACAGATTTCATTTCCTCTCATTCCTTAGGTATATTCAAGGATTTTGTGATAAGAATCAGAAAGTTTTTCAGAGTCTGTGGTTTCTGGAGACATTTAGAAATCATTTCAGCAAAACACCATATTGATAAACTAGATTGTTTACTTTCCCTGCTGATATGGAGACAGTAAGTGTAGATAGAGCAGTTGAACTCTAAAAAAGTGTGATTAGGAACTGATTAGGAAACAGTATGTTTTAGTTTTCTGACTGCATGGGAACACCACTGTGAACTTGAATGTGAAGGCACTGAAGTGAGCTTTGATAATTGTTAATTTTGAGGGGAAATTGCACAGCCACAGGGAGAGATGATGATTACAGAGATGTTTTAGAAATTGAGGAGGAGAAAATATGCCTTGGAAGGCTGGTGATTGTGGTACTTACCTTAAATCAGAGGTCCAGTTATGTTCAGGTCCACATGTGTTTCAGAGAGAACTCTGCTAGACCTAGTTCTGAACATACTAGTCAACTGATGGGAACAACTGACTTAAAATAGAACACAAAATCTTTTCTTACGTGTACAAAAATAGATGTGTGACTTTTGCAATCTTGTCTTTTTTCTTGATAATGTTAGTATATATTTGAACATGGGAGGAATATTGAAATTCCATTGGATTTTATTTTATTGCTTCATAAGAATAGTCAATCTAACAATTGGAAATTGTTATATTTTAAATATCAGCACCCATTTTTAGATTATCGTAGCTTGTCTTCCATTTTTTTGGGATTCTTATTCCAATTCATCTACTTCAATATAGAGTGTCAAGAGCTTTAAAATTGATTCTCTTGCTCTTGTTCTAAATAAAAGTGTTTTTTGCTTGGCTTTCTTTTATCTCTTTTGCTTTTATTCATTCATATATTGTACCCTGTGTTCCCTCCTGCTACCTGCTTTTCTCCTTTTTCAACTCCTCCTCTTTCATCAATTCCAATTCTTAAATGTCAACTGAATGAATTGTTATGCTTGAATTGCAGTCTGTTTTATTCCTGGCTGGTCCAAGGCACTCCTGCACACACAGCATTCCTTTCCTAATGTGTTTTTGCAGATGGACTTTTAAGTGTGGCTAGGTAATGTGTGGAATTGCCAGACTTACATTTAGCTCAGCCCTTTAATTGTGCACGTCTCAATAGCGTCTCCGTGTATAAAGGAGTACGAGAGAAATGTGTAGAGTATTTTAAACTACTGAAAGAAATGGATTTGATAATGATCCAAATACTACCAGTTGTGTTGTACCTGTACTTTCTCACTATGGTGTTAGAAACTTTAACCTTGACAATAAGTTCAACTTTAGACAACTAATTTTAGCAGTTATTTTAGTTGTAAAAGATTACTTGAAGCATTTTTAAATCTGATTTTGTCTCATGATGTTTACTGCTTTTTCTTTGATGTCTAGTTGATGTTCAAAGACAGTGTGGCAGAAGTGCTGGTTTGTAGTTTGTGGTTAGAATATTTCAAGGAGAGAGGAAATGCTGACTGTATGAGACTGTCTGTACCACTAATCCTTGTCTCCTGTGTTGTGTAGGCTACCAAGTGCTGGCTCCCACTGCCTATTACGATCAGACTGGTGCCTTAGTAGTAGGCCCTGGAGCGAGAACTGGGCTTGGCGCACCAGTCAGATTGGTGGCCTCGACTCCTGTTCTAATCAGTTCTGCAGCAGCACAAGCAGGTAAATATTTAATCCTGCACAGAGGTTTCTTTTACTTCTCTACTGAATCTTGACAGTAATGTTGATTAGTATTTGACATCATTGTTTTCTATGCATCTGTGAAGTTTTCTAGTTGTGAAGGATATACTGTGCATGCTTGCTTTATTATTCTGTCTCCTCCTGTTCTCTGAGACTGTTCGTTCTCACAGATGGGGTTTTCCATTTTTAATTGGAATTTACAGTCCTCTTCCCATACATTCACAGGCATGTTTCTGCAAATGCTACTTGTCAGATAGGAACATTTTCTCCTTCCTCTCCCCATGCATTATAACATGCACTTCTCATCAATCCCCTAAATGGTGTCCTCTAGGAAGCATCATTTCATTCCTTCGGCCTGGCAGAAGATGGACTGCTCTGGAGCCTTGCTATGCTTTTCTCATGAAACTTATTTTCTCCTGAAAAATGTGGCAAGGAGAAAGCTATGTATGGAATGGAAATCAAAAGAGGAGAATTAGTTATATCATAAGTCTCTAGTTTCCTTCTTTTTTACCTGTTGTAAGATCTAGTATTACTTTACTGAATCATTTATTGCATTTGTTAAACTAAAATCCAGAATATTAACCCCAGATTAATTAACTTAATCTGTTCAGAAAATTAGATTTCAACTTAATCTATCTGCTTCTTTCTCTGTGCAGAACTTGCTTCTGACAGTAGCTGAAGATGTCTTTGAATGACTCTCAGCTGCAACTCTACTACTGCAACTTTGGATATAAAAAGTTCAGTAAACAGTAATGTCTTATATGTTTACACTGAAAATTCCCTCAATTACATTAACAATTCTGCAGCCTTGATTAGCCTAAAACGTGCTGTCTTCACCTTTTTTCCTTGAGTAATTAAGATTGTGTAATACTATTAAGTCTCTTAGTCCTTTAATATGTGAGTAACTGCTTGTTTTAAGAGGGCTTCAGGAAAATACAATTTAGTTCTGAATAATCCATTTTCAGTCAGAAATGTTCGAGAGAGTAATTATGATTGAAAACATGTGTTTTACAGCTGCAGCTGCTTCAGCTGGAGGAACAGCAAACAATCTCGCGGGAGCCACGAACGGTCTATTTCGGCCACTTGGTGCCCAGCCACAGCAACAGCAACAGCAAACAAATAGTAGCCTCCAATCCAATTCATTTTATGGCAGTAACTCTTTGACCAATAACTCCCAGAGCAGTTCCCTTTTTTCACATGGTCCTGGCCAACCAGGAAGCACATCTCTTGGCTTTGGAAGTAGCAGCTCTTTAGGAGCAGCTATCGGCTCTGCACTTGGTGGATTTGGCTCATCAGGTAGGTTATTATTATAGTGAGGACATTCTGTGAGACTTTCGTGCTAAGCAAAAAAATGTATCTGTATCAGGCATCATATATTTACATACATTTCTAAAAAGAATGCAAAAATAGGTTATTCAAGTTTAAAACTAACTACAGGGGAATAAGTTTAAGTTCACTTGAGTTCTGTATACAAGATGCATTTTTGAACAATACACTTAGTCACAGGTATTTCCAAAATACTTTTCCATACTGATCTCTGTACTCTGCCCCAGAAGTTTGTTACTGTTTTTCAGTAAGCTGCTTTTGTTTTCAAGGAAGTTGTCATTCTGTGGTTAAAGTAACAATTGATGATAGTGAAGATATACATTCTTTAGTTTTAATTATCATATCAGGAAAATTCCTAATTTTTTTCAAAAAAAATAAACAGCATATGACTTTCTAAATTTGATCTAATATTGAAGTACTTGTTTCCATAACATTTTAAAGGATTTATAAAACAAAACTACTTAATACCCAAGAATAGTCCTTGTTAACTCTAGCAGGTTTAATCTTAGATATAGTTAAGCCTAAATAGTTCTGTGCATGTTTGGGGCCTTTAATTATTTCAACAGATACTCCTAAATGTTACCAACCTGTTTGTACTTAAAAGAAAATTAAATCATTCTCTCACATTTCTGCTCTAAAGCAGAAATTTCATATTTGTACAATTTTTAAACATGCAAGGTAGGTTTTCTTATATTTCAGATTCAGTTTTAGTAAGGCAAGAGAAACTTTTTTTTTAAAGAATATTTCCTTTTGCTATTAATCTCTTAAGTTTACAGCACTGAATTGCTTCTTACTACTATTATTTTAGTGAAATTAGGAGAACATGTTTAATCTTGTGTATCTTGCAGATGGGTAGAAATTGGGGGAATTGTATGTACTCTAACAGTGTTCTTTTCAAAATTAAGGAAAGTTAGCGCTAAAGAATTTTTTTTAAAAATATTACAAAATGGCTTAAAATATGGGGGAGAAAGAACAGAAGGAAAAACTTCAGTGTTAAGACATGGTAGTTGTTATTCGGTAACTGAGTGTGACTAGTGACATCAAATATATTGCATACCAACACAGAGTTTTTCTCAGTGTTGTTTTTCATAAATAATCGGAAAAATTATTTACTTGAACAAAACTAATGCTAGAAGTCCAAAATCAGGTTTTTATGCTGATCCTATCCAATTTAAAGAGGAGACTCAAAACATCCCATGTTCAATTAAAAAAAATAAAAATTGGGGCTACTCAGTAGTGTGGATTTTCTTAGTTTTCCTTAATGGCACAGCAAGTAAATTTTATTTACAAAATTGTACTGTCCAAGTGTATATTATATAACTGGTCCTGAGCTATTTGTAGGGTTTCAAGTGAATCCTTAGCAGCTGAGTTTCGCTCTAGGTACAGTTTCATTACAGTGGTAGATAGTGATAATAAATACATATATTTAATACAGGGCAACTATTTAAGGCCTCTAGATTGAATAGATTTAAGAGTTTTTTTCCTGCATTATCTGAAGAACCTCCATAGAACACAAATTTATTTGTGTATCTATTTAAGAAAATCAGCATAGCTTTTTCTGGCACAGGAGATTAAGCCTTTTTCTTGTAGCAAAGGTCAGTTCCAGAGCTTTGTCTAAAGCTCTCGGCACAGAGAGCACCTGCTGAAATCTTGTAGCAGTATCCAGGGTAATTTAATTAGCATGGTAGTTTGCACAGGGAAGCAGGAACCCTATGCTTTTGCAGTTTGAGAAGTGCTGATGAAAGGTGCTATCTAAACCTGAAATATTTTTAGTAGTATTGTTGGAATAAAAGTATATTGAAAGTGCCCTTCTGCCAAGTATAAATTGTATTTGCCCTAATAGCCACTTATAAAATGCTTCCTGGTTATTTATTTATTTATTTATTTAGAGTTCTGACCTGTTTGTATATATGAATTGAATTACATGAGATGAACACTTAAACAACTGGTATTCATGCATATTGAGGCAAATTGAAAACAAGTTTAATTTTTTATGTGCCAAGGTTTCAGCTTCTTTGTAACTTCCGTCAGTGTGTTGAAAAGGTTGAATTTCAGTTAAAATATAGACATGAAGACTGATAAATGACAGAACACATTTTGCCCGTATGTTTTCAGTTTTTGCAGGGGGCAAAAATAGCTGAAAAAAATGCAAAGGTGAGCATGTTCTAGCTTGAATGACTGAACAAAGTAGCAACTGAAAGCGGCAAACATACCATATAAATGACTGTATGTACTTACAGTCTCTGTTCTTTTATAATAAAGTTATTCATACTCCATTTTAAAAGTTTAGGTACATGATGATAAGTTACTGCAGCTTAACAGGTAGCCAAGAATTAGATCAACTATGGCAGCTTTCCAGATGCTGCCTTCTGGCCTGTAACAACTGTAGAGGAATTGGATTAGCTTAGAGAGGGGAGGAGTAAGCTAATGCAAATTATCTTCAGGGTGTTTTGAGCTTTGCTTGTGTGTGTGAAAATGCAGCTCAGCTGGTTCATGGTAACTTGTTAAGCTGCAGTAATTTAGCTGAGTAAGAAACCCTGAAAGATGGAAAAATAACAGTCCATCATGTAGCATTATATTAACATTTATATGGTTCACTGAGCCAGAGCCTGTAGAGCTGGTCTCAAAGCTTGAGATTTCTTTCAACTGTTGCCTTAATTTGCTTTTCTGGTTTCTTATTCTCAATCTCCTTGCCTAGTTAGTCTAGTATCTTTTCCTTCTGGTTTCTCCTCTAGTATGTCTTCCTTCCCAGTTTCCAGGCAACATTTATCTCCTGCTTCCCTCCCCCTCTTAAGTATGTTTCTGTTTCTACTTGTACTGTGTGATGTTCCCATCATCAGCTTACTATTCCAGTCTTTTTGCCCCACAGTCACATACACTTTCTACAGCCTAATTTTTCTTCAGATCTGCTTTCTTCTCATTCTCAGTCCCACTAAAAGTGCTTGCCAGTTTTTCTTGCAGTCTCCTTGTTGGCTCCTTTGTCTTACCTTTCTCTCTTCCTCCTTCTGGTTTCCTTTTTTCTCTTTCCCTCCTCCGTAGTCTACTTCTTGTGTTTGGCTTTTGTCTCCCCTGCAATTGAAATAGAAAACTTCTCTCTGCATTGCCTCATGGGCCTTTCCAACACAAGGTGGAGTCTTGGACAGCAGTTTCAAAGTCTGTTTTTTACATGGCACACTGAAGTTCAATTGCAGGCACAACCTTAATCAACCATCTCAGATGTGCTATGTATGGTCAGGAGTTTTAAGTTTTCAGCTATGAGTCTGTAGCAGATCTATGCTGAACTTGGATGAACTGTGATTTTTGTGAAGAATTTTAGTTCAATCTAGTGTGAAAATAAAGGTCTCCTGCTGCTGGCATATTTGGTCTAAATACATGAAAGCATCAGCTTCTCAAAGAGGTAGCTAGATTATTTTAATAAGGATAAAACAGCTTTCTTTGCCAGTTTTTCTGAAATGGCAGTGTTTAGACAGAAGTTCTGTTAAAAATTTTATCCAAGCAAGTTCCTGCCATGAAAAATATTAGCCAAGTTGTTAATGTTATGAGAAAACAAATTAGTATCTTAAAATGGCAAGTTTCAGGCAACCTTTATATTGTGCCATGCTGCCAGCTTTAATAGGAAGGTACTTGAAAAGGTTAAAGGTTATGGAAGTAAAAATTCTGATCTTTCCATTTTAAGTTGAAGTAGTCAGTAGTAGTAATCAATTTTCCAAATTCAGCTCAAGAAAGATATTTGTTACTAAAATATCCATAATCTTGGTTTGGTTCATGAGTATAATAATGTTGAGTGTTTAAAACAGGCATTCTAGTTTAATACTTCACTAGTATGCAGCAGATACTAGAATTTAACATTTCTAAAATCTTTTTATTGTTCTCCTAATTTGTCCTAGACTGCTCATCGCCTTGCTGAATGATGCTGTGCAGGATAACCAGTCCTTCACTAATACACTGTTATCCAAAGCCTCTAGTCTAATTTGACTTACAGAAACACTGATAGGAGAAAAATCACATTTTTAATTTCTCACCTAATTTTCCTATCTCTGCTGTGCTTCTCATCTTCTTTCTTGGCCTATTCCCTCTCTATAATATCTTTTCAAAACACTTCTTTGAGAGCCATAATTCTAATAGGGAATTTAAAGTAGTCATTTTTTTTCCTACAGGTGAGGGGGTTCACAAACAAGGAAGTTCAGAAAAAGCTGAACAGCAATATAAATTATTTTGTGAACCCATAAACAACAACTAATTTCCTCTAGACTTTTTCCTGAAATGAGTGTCACTGACTAATAATTTATGGTGGACAAAAAATTTACCAAATAATTTAGTGGCAATATTTTTAGAATCATTTATCCTATAAAGTGACAGTGTAATCTAATCTTATAAATTCCATATTTGTCCCAAAGCCTGAAGTCGGGCATTTAAAACAGAATACTGCAATATTACTGTGAGAAGTATAGTGTGAAATGTTGAAAGACATGGACGTTGGTGAAATTACTTGCCAGTGGTATGTTTATACCCACTTAGATTTACTTAAAAGCATGTGTGGTTATCACAGTAATTGTCTTTGTCATAACGATTGCTGTAATTATTGTGATCGCATCTGTTGTTGCCCAGCTGTAGTTGGGGATAGGTTTTATTCAGTTGACACTGTGTAATTAGGGTCTTTTTATTTCTTCTTCAGTTGGCAGTTCTGCAAGTAGTAGTGCCACAAGGAGAGATTCTCTATCTACTAGCTCTGACTTGTACAAAAGATCTAGTAGCAGCCTAGCACCCATAGGGCAGCCATTTTACAATAGTCTGGGATTTTCCTCCTCTCCAAGTCCAATAGGCATGCCTCTGCCAAGCCAAACGCCAGGACATTCACTTACGCCACCGCCATCACTTTCATCACATGGATCCTCATCCAGTTTGCATTTAGGTAAAAAAAACAAAAACAAAAAACCAAAAAACCACTTTTTGTTTGTATGTGTGTATGTATTTCTATGTGTAAAATATATGTTGCATAAGAGATGTCACATTACCTTTGCTGTTAAACAGTTTTGTAATGAAGAGGGGCCATTCCTGAAAGGTGAAGAGCATGTTCAGATGCTCATTGTTTTGACAGTGGAGGGCACTCAGCTTTTGGCACTATCGGGCCAACAACTGATTTTTCTTCCCTTGCAGAAGCCCAGTAGACACCCGAGTAAGAATTATTGCTCCTTTTTCCATTATGTTTCCACAGTATGACATGCAAAGGTGCATTGTTTTTGGTTCTCCTCCACTGTGTTTCCACTTCAAGGGCATTTTAGATGATGTGTTTAACAGTGAAGTGACTTTCATTAATGTCCCTTGCCATGATAAGTGAGCAGTGCTCTCTCTCAATGTAAAGTGTATTGAAAGATGATTTTTGAATCAGTCAACCTTATGGCTGAGATAGTTTGCCAGGAAGACTAGTTTATCACCAGGCTGATGGAAGGAGACAAAAAAAAGGCATTTGTCAAAGAAGTAGCAAAGGCATTGTTAGTGGTGGCTCTCTGTTATCAGATGTATTTTTTAAAGAATGCTGAAAATAATTTCTCAAATTTTTTTTGCCTAGTAAGATGACATGGGATCTCAACCTTTCTTTAAAAAAGATATTAAAATAAAAGATCTAAAGAAACCCCACCACGATATACAGTTTATTTAGAAGATAATGCCTCTAACCTGAGGTTACCTAATACAGTTTTTCTTTTCTGCTGCAAATATTTGCAGTAGTTTAATTTAGATGCTAAAATCATTCAGTGAGACTGGATGTAATTCAAGATTGAGTTGCCAGTTGCTCCAATAAGTGTTCAGTGCACAGTTCCATGCTTGCAATAGGCAGCATAATCCCCTGTACTTCTTAGTGCAAATAAAACTTGAAAAAAAAAATTTAAATGCCTACCAGAATACACCTTAAGTGAGAAATGTGTGAGTGATTTGTATAACAAGGTTAAATAATTAAAATATATTACATTTGCAGTACAGTATCCCCTTCAAGGTTAAGTGCTGAATACCCGAAATAAAACTGGGCAAGGGGATGTTTCAGCACGTTTTATTTTTTTTTACTTACCTTTTTTCCTTTTTCAGGTCTACAAAGTGCACCTTTGGGCTGAGACCAAGCATGGAAAGTTTCAGCCCAAATGGAGGCTTTTGAGAAAGTTCTGAACATCTGACAATGGGGTTATCATGGAAATCTTTTTCTTTCTTTCTTTTCAAAGTACTCTCACCATAGTTTTCATATTGCTGAAAACTATACTTAAACCAAATTTTGGAAGGCATTATCTAAAATTTAAAACATTCAAAGTTTTGCTTGTTTCACATTTGATAAATGTTAAAAGACTTTTTTTTTGATTCTGAGAAAATAGGCTGTGATTAGTATAGAGGATTGCCTCTATCAGCAGAAATTGTTAAATACTGACTTTGACCCATTTTGAACTGTTTGGCAGTGTGAGCTAAGCCTAATAGCTTGTTAAAATCATGTACTAGATCAGTGTATAACTGCCAGAATATACAGTTGTACTCTGAAAATTGACACAACCTTATTGGCTTCCATATGTCCTCTTCATCCTCCAAGTGAAGCGGACCTTGATTACTGATAAACCTTTTGCTATATTACAAAATCAGCCTGAAATTTGGAAATGGAGGTTTTCTGGATATTTACTTTCACAAAAAATGCAGAAAAATGCAGTAATTTTTTAGCCTTTCTGCCCTGTGCCATATTTTTGCACAGTTGCATTCAAAGTGCACCATCTCAGAGTTTAAGAGTATTTCTGCAGTTAATTGTCTGTCTTGTTATATTTATTCTGGTGTGTTCATCAGCCACTCCTGGAAGCATGTTTTGTTTTCACATATCAAAAATAAAAATTAAAAAATCAAAGCTTTCTCACCAAGTGAGAAGTTACACCTGAAAATCAAACAGGGAGTGTATTTTAAGAAGGGCATGGTTATCATGTGGTCACTTTTCAGAGTAGAACAACACTGTAAGTTCATGTCTGCATGCCGTTTCCATTGGTATTCTGATAATGCCTGTCAAATGCAGCTCTCCCTCCACCTTCCAAACTTGTCCTGCCTGCTTGTATCAACAGGTTCAGCTAAGTTTAACT
Source organism: Acrocephalus scirpaceus scirpaceus (assembly GCA_910950805.1). Classification (NCBI taxonomy): domain Eukaryota; kingdom Metazoa; phylum Chordata; class Aves; order Passeriformes; family Sylviidae; genus Acrocephalus; species Acrocephalus scirpaceus. Next base: position 105,455,409 of record OU383775.1, on the reverse strand, counting down.
CTTGTTTTAAAATGGGCATCAAACTCGGTTGCTCCTGTTTCAGCCACCAGAATCTAGAGCACAACACTGGGAAAGGGTGCATGGTTTTATAACCCCTTTGTCAGACACTGCTGCAATTTGTAGCTTAAAAGAACAATTTCCCTTTTACAAGAAATTTGTGATATTTTACTGTTTTTATCTCTTCTTACCAACTTTTATCTGACATCCTAAAATAGGAATGTGCTAATGACTTTGTGCTAGTATCAGTTTTCCTGTATTTGAAGGGATTTGTCAGTTGTCTGTAACTGCTTCTTTACTGTAATCAGTTGGAGCAGTAAGGTCATGAATTTGAACTACCCTTTCACTCCCAAGTACAAGGAACTGCAAGAGGAAGTGTTTTGCCATTGCCATTAAAAATCCTTTTAGACTGGTAGTCCTTACCCTGTTTGATAGTGCATTGCAGTATTTTAAAAGTAGAGTTTTGGTGTAGAGTGGGATTTCTAAAATCTGGGCTTTTGGAGGTGATTATTACCTGTGTGTTGCGAGCCAAGCTTGTTAGCAGTTGGAATTGATGTTTCACCTTCAGAGATGGTCATCATGGGTAAGAGTAAAGGCCCCTTGGCAAGGCAGTATGGGGAGCTTTGAATTGCCTCAGCTATGTCCCTCCTCTGTAGGGCTGCAGTAAACCAGGCATAATAAACACGTGCATTGATTCCTAAAATGTACATAGATATGTGTAATTCTGTTTTCCATATGAAGATGAAACTTTAAGCTTAGGATGAGGTGAAGCTACTTTTTTACAGATAAGCAAATACTTAAGAGAAATTAAGTTTAAAGCATTTATATACATGTTTGTGTGTTACTAGAAAATACTGCTGACACATGTAAATAAGTTACTTTGCAGTAGATGTGTTTTCTGTCTTTATTAGAAATAATTGAAAAAATACTTTGATAAATACTAACAGACTAATGCTGTCAAAATAAATGTGCCTGGATCTAGTTTTGAATGTTTTTTCATGTTCTTCTTAACATTAAATATGTTAAGGAGTCAATAATTTAACATGATTTGTGTCCTTGAAACTTAGGCTCTGATTTAGATGATCTATACCCCCTTTATATCTCCCTGCTTTTTCCTCGCTATGGATTAGCCGCAGGGGTTTAGGTTCAATTAAACCATAAAACAACTTAGTGGTTGAAAACCATAAAACAACTTAGAAACTCAGTGCTTCGGAGATCTTTGTTTTATGAGATCAGAAGTGATAGCTAATTGATTATCTGAAGAATGAACTGCACACTTCATTCCCCAAGAGTTTGGAATTGTGTGGCTATACTGATGTCTAATAAGTATTTTAATTTTTCAGTGCGTTATTCAGTAGGGTATGTTCCCCAAATAACTTAAAAGATGTAGGCTGTTACTTTCCTAGTTTGGTGAAGAAAATAGGCCATTGTACTCACAATTATGTCTGCATATAATAAGTACCTAAGACAATATGCCATTATTTTGAGAGTTTTACTGTTTTTCAAATCTTAAGAGTTGCCACTGAGCCATAACATTGCTGTAATTAAAGGTTATGTGAAAATAAAAGCTAATTACTAATTAAATTACTCTTTTTTATAACAATATCCAGTGTTTTACAAGGTTCTGCTTTCTGAGTACCACAGATTCTTCTAGGCACAATGGATGTGCTTTCTTAATACAGCCTTCCTGTACTATTGTCCTGCTTAATGTGATTGTCTGAAATAGTCTAACAGGCTAGACAGGAGCCTCCCAGTTGCAGCATAGTTGTCTTACAAGTCTAAAAATGTGATGGTTCCCAATTTAGACTGAAAAAAGGCTTAATAATTCTGAGCAGGAAATGTATGTTACACATATATAGCATATTTGTTAAAAGCTACCAAGTTTCCATATTTCTATTTTAGTTGCTGGATAAATTGTTGCATTTAATTTATAGAAATGAAGGCTTAGTTAAAAAAAAAACAAGCTGAAACAATTCCTGATTCACATGTGCAATTCTATGACTGTGTATGTTGACTGTGAGCATATGACCAAAACTGCCCAATTAGCTTCTGGCACAGAACCGAGCATGTGATCAGTGGAGTGACAGAGATGCTGCAACAGGAAAGTAGCCTATGATTTCCTTTCAGATGGGCTCTGGTGCCCTCTCGTGATATTAAATAGTGTTACTGCACAGCATATACAGGGAAGCCAGGATTGCACTAATCCATTTATATAGTCCAGATGAGAAATACCATCATTTCAGCTGCAGAATTTATTTTGTTCTTTAGAACGCTGTTCCTAGAGGAGAAATTATGGCAGAGCATCGCTCTGCACACTGCTTCACCTGCAGAATGTTGGGGTTCTTTTGTTTGTTAGTACCATAGTTGTTTATCAATGGAAACTAAAAATGATAGTTACAAAACTTTGATTTTCCTGGCCTTAGAGGATTAAGAGGCTTTAATTTAAAAGAAAACCTAGTGGTTTTTGAAAGGTATTGTGGGGCATAAAGTATTTATTGATGTTTATTACAGAATTTTGAAGACTAATTATAAAATAAATACTAATTATTTCCATTTTAGGGTATAATACTATACACTGCAATAAATGTGATGCTTCATGTGTCTTCCAGAGCACTAACATCTCAGATTCTGGTACTAGAATTTGACCTTTTGAGAAAGATAACTTTACCATTAATACATTGCCAGTCCACTGTAACACTGTTGTTGCCTGGCCTTAAAAATACTTAGGACCAAAAGAAGGCTTGGCTGGGGCACAGTCAGCTGGGTTGTTTTTCCTTTTACCACCCCGCCCCCCTTTTTTTTTTAAATTGTTTGTAATAGAGCACCATTCAAACAGCACATACTGCAATTTGTTTTAAATTCAAATGTAGATATTTATTCTGTTGACTTTGAAAGGGCTTTAATTACAATATCACTTCCTAGACAGGGAGACAAAATGCGTCCCTTTTCCAATTTGTAGTCAATACTTTTAGGGAGTGTTTGGTTTTTTCTTTCCTTAGTTTGGTTTTAGTAATAGAATTGAGGTTTCTATGTGGGAATTGTCTTTGAGTATTTCTGCTTGTAGTATAGTAAGAGTATCCCTCTACATACAGCAGCTGGGAAAGATGTTTTGGATGCTTTTTATGATAATTGCTGCCTGTTGTAAAGTGGAGGGGAGAGCCTGCTGGAGGAGTTCAGAGTGACACAAACTGATCAGAGAGCAGGGTGTGAGGAGAAATGCACAGGACTGTAGAGTGACTAGAGCTGAAGGTGGAATCACTAGCAAAAAGGAGTAGGACCTAGGCATAGAAAGACAATTCAATTCTTAGAAAGTAAGATGAAGTGAGAGTGATGAGTGTTTGTGCAGCAAGGAAAGGACTTCATATTTCTAAAAAGAACTTCAGTTTGATGTATCTGTGGTTGTTTGATAATTAAGTAGAGCATTCTTAGTTACCTGGTTTGAAATTTGACATATTTAGTGCTGAGAAGAGGCACCAGATTGAAAGCTTGGGATGCTGAAGTCATTAAATAACCCTCAGGACAGGTCAGCTTGACTAGAGGCACCACATATGCCTCCCCAAAAATGCCCTTAACACGTTGGAAAGGTTATCTCAGTAGGGACTGAAGGGTAGTTCAGATTTCATGGTCTATTTTGTCACAATTGGCTAACTTCAAGACTACTAACAAGGGTATAAGCCAGTATGACTCGTGAAGTGGAAATCTGCCCACTAAGCTTAAGGCCCACCCAGTTCTTAAGTTTCTATAAGGCTGAGTGGGTGCTCACTTTACCTGCCTTGATATATTCTTCTAATGACATTTCTTTTCCTGGTGCCCTTCACATAAAATAAAAATGAGGAGGAGAGTGGCTTTATTTATTGCAAGATAAAGCTATCTAACTCCTCCAACCATAATGAGGTAAATACAAATAAAAAGACAACACTGTTGTTTTCTTTGGCTCCAGGGTGTATCCGTAGTTTTAGTTTCACTTGCTGTTTTGCTGTTGCTTATTTTCCTCATGGCTGTTACTGACAGAGCTGCTTCCTTGTAGGAGGACTGACAAATGGTAGTGGTCGCTATATTTCTGCAGCCCCCGGAGCCGAAGCCAAGTATCGCAGTGCGGCGAGCACCTCCAGTCTCTTTAGCTCCACCAGCCAGCTCTTCCCTCCTTCGCGCCTCCGCTACAGTAGGTCTGACATTATGCCTTCTGGACGCAGCCGATTGCTGGAAGATTTCAGAAACAATCGTTTCCCTAATCTTCAACTAAGGGACCTTGTTGGACATATTGTTGAATTTTCCCAAGACCAGCATGGTTCTAGGTAATTATTATAAGAATAGTTTTTAATATTGTTTTATTAACATAAAATCTTGAATGAGGTGCTTGTCATCTTAATTCAAAGCATGTTGTCAATTGGGGCACATACTCTTAGGCTGACCTTCCCTAAGAAATTCCATTGTAAAAGTAGTATTCATTTAGCTGCCTGTAGAATTTCTCAGTGTAGAAGTAGCCTCATAACTAAACTTGTAAACTCTAGTATTTAGGTATTAAAAAGGCGTTGATTAAGAAAACAAAATATCTAGCATCTGGAATGTAAAACTTTTTTGTCAGTACATCGTTGGGTACTTAGTTATTGTTATTGTTTTCATATTTAATACTTTTCAAATGAAAGCTTTCAAGTCTTAATTTTACTAAAATGTATCCTTTTATATGCAAAGGCACTACTTTCATTTTAATAAATTTTATAAATGTTGACTGCTTTCTTTAAGAGTGTCAAGGTGTCTCATTGAAACAGTGTTTGAGAGATTTTCCTGTTGTTTATGCAAAGCATAATCTACCTTTTTTTGTGCTTAGATTTATACAGCAAAAGCTGGAGCGAGCTACCCCAGCTGAGCGCCAGATGGTATTTAATGAGATCCTGCAAGCAGCCTATCAATTGATGACTGATGTGTTTGGAAACTATGTAATACAGAAGTTCTTCGAGGTAAGCATAGCCCTAAGTGTATGGATGGACATGCAAATGAAGTGCTGTAAGTCTGATTATATTTAACTGGTCTTTTTGTTAACACCATAGCAGAACTTAAACACATAGCATGACTTCCACAGAACACAAATGTGTAACTTTGTGTAGGTGTTTTCTGTTCAGGTTTTTTTTGCCATAATGGACACAGTTTCTCCTTACACTGGTGGTGCATGTGTTGGTGAATACTAGTGAATGCACAGGCTGCACATTGAGGCTTCACAAACATCTTAGCAGAACTTAGGGAGACTTTTAGCAGATGAAAGGGAACATAAATATTTGAAAGATACTTTTTATTGGTTACTCCATCATGATACTGAATGGGTCTGGAAAACACCCTTGTGCTCAGACAGCTGTGTGAACTTCAGTGCTGTGTATGAGGAAACTCCCATTAAATGTATTGAGGCAGAAGAAGTTTGAGTAACAGGTATCTATCATAAGATACATCCACTATTACTACAACTAGTATTTAAAACAGATTTGTTTTCTCTTAAAAACCATGTGGTAAAAAGAAAAAAAAGGCTTTATCAAAGAATTACAAGATTTGGCTTGCAGAGAGAAGAAAAACGTGTGTCCCGGGAAAAGTTACATGTAGGAAAGGTATCTAGTATAGTGTACTTTAAATTAAAGGCCATATCAAAGAGTGGTGGAGAGAAGATGATGCTGGAAGATGTCCAGTAAGAAATAAGATACTTGCTGTAAACAATAATGTAATTTTTAATAATCTATAAAACAATGTGCTCACTTCTTTTACTTCTTTTTTATTAACCAGTCAAAATATCTTCTGTAAAGTGTCACTGGCATATGATATATAAGATCTTAATTTTTCTTAAGGGTCATCATTTGCTATTTTTTCCATCATGTTAAGTTGGATGAATACACAGTTAATCATTATTAGTTGAGAGTTTTGATCTTAATTCTGCAGAACACTTCTCAAGAAAAGGTGCACATGGCCTTACATGTAATAGGGGACCTCAGTTTACAGTATAGGTAGGCAGGTGAAGTTATTGGTCAAGTTTTCTTCTGAGCTGACTACAGGTGTGGAGTTTGACAATTCTTGGCAATGCTGCAGGTATATTTCTGTGCCACCAGTTGATTGTCCAAGTGGCCACTTCTGTGACCTCTCTTACAAGATGCGAGATACACTGTACAAGTTTTGAGACAGAAAATCTGATTTGGATTCATACATTATAGTGACCTGTGATCATCTTGCTGGTATAATTTATTTGAAAAAGTGGTTAATTGCACTTAAATATTCCTACAGACAGACAAATGTAAACTATATTGATTTCTTCTATTGTCTTTCAAGGTCATTTACTTGATAGCAGGTATGTGAATAGATGTAGAATATTACAAAATGTTGCATTTAGAAAAGAAAAGCTTCTGGTAAATATCCCCACCAAAATACAAAGTGAAAAATCATTCAAATATTACTGTCATCTACATCTTGAAAATACTTAATCTGACATGTAAATTCCAGCATATGTCTGCAATATGTCTTCATTTGTTAACAGCATATTTATTTTCTTTTAGTTTGGAAGCCTGGATCAAAAGTTAGCCCTAGCAACACGCATCCGTGGTCATGTTCTTCCATTGGCCCTCCAGATGTATGGCTGTCGTGTTATCCAGAAAGCACTCGAGTCAATCTCACCTGACCAGCAGGTAATTGTAAGTTAGAGCAATGCTTTTTTAATTTTTTTTGTATCCCTCTTTATTAAATTGTTGATTATTCCCTTAATCATGAAATATCCTAGGGGCTAAAATAGTTAAAATGAAAGTACTGAGGTACACAGTTAATACTAGTGAGTATGAAGGTTGGAGTCAGGATGAAATGAAATTTTTCCCCATTTAAGGGGGGCGGGGAGTACCGTCATAAAGACAAGGATAATCTTTGTTTTTCCAGAATGAAATGGTGAAAGAGCTGGATGGCCATGTTCTGAAATGTGTGAAGGATCAAAATGGAAACCACGTTGTACAAAAATGCATTGAGTGTGTCCAGCCCCAGTCACTCCAGTTCATCATTGATGCATTCAAAGGACAGGTAGTGTCAGTGGTTTGTTTTCTCTTTGCAGGTTGCTTAGATTTGACAGAAAAAGATTTGCAGGTCTTTTGTCCATCATTTGCATGTTCAAGATAGCATTTGCCACTTTACCCTTTACTTACTTTTAGAATGAAAAAGGGGATGATGACATGGAAAAGGTGTTGGAGAGACAGTTAACATGCTGTAAAAAGATTATTTTGTTGGAAAGGAGGGTCTAGAAAGATGTGTTAAGATGTATTATAAATAATAATAAATATTGATGTAATATGAATACATTCAAGGGACTTTGCCTGCCCAGGCTTTTTGTTTGTTTTGTGACAACACCATTTCACATTTCCTTCACAACTCTTGGCAGGGCTGTTTTTGATATAATAACATATGTGTTCTCTAGTATATATTTTTCATTTAAAATTACATTTTCCTCTCCTGTTGCTTGTGTTGCACGTGTGTCTTTCAGTTTCCCAATGAAGGTCAGTCCTTAAGGAACCGCAGTGATGAAATTCACTAATCTGTTCCCTACATATTGACTAGTGTGGAGTGAAGGGGGTGTCATGTTTGTTTACTTCACATTGGGGTTTTTGTTTTGTTTCCAAAACACGTTATTACTGTAAGATTGATATTGTGCTGCAGGCTAGTGAATGTGCTGAAGTTAAATAACATTTTAATCCTCTGAGACAAGCGTGTACTTTTATAGTCTTGAGAAGAATTGTAAAAATCTTACTAACTTGGCTATATAACTAACTTTTACTTTAATGGATGGCCAAATGTATTTCCTAATAAAATCTACAATATCTTTCTCATTTTGCACAACAGCAATACCTGAATTATTGTTGTACATAGTACTAAATTGCATACCAAGATTTCTAGGGTTCAGTTTTTTACACTAAAAAGTGTATTTGAGGTACATGAGATGCATTTTTTTAAACTGTAAACTGAGCTCCTTGACTAAAGTCTGAGTTTATTTACTGAACATCCATCCTAAGCACCAAATAATTATATATAGAAAACAGTAGCTAACCTAAAATGGCAAATGAAAAATGACACTTGTGTGATACTACTTAGCATTTTCTCCTGCCTGCATCATTTGAGTTGATGCCTAATCATAAAAGATTCTGTGTTCAGTTCTGACCAACACTGAAATTTTTGGAATTAATCCCCAAACCACAAATGTACTTTCTGGAGAAGCAACCAGAAGGAATAAGCAAGACTTGGCTTTATGTTTTGAGTAGTTATTTACAAACTTTGTAACTGGGAGCCTGTTGTGTATGCTGGAACATGAAATTGTTGAAAATTAGCCACTGTTATTGAATTCCCTTTTATAAGTGTCAAAGTCTTAAAATTTGAAAGTAAAATAAAACTGAAAGCTTGGAAGTTGAACAGCACTTAACTTCCAGGCTTTCCTTTGCAGCTATATAGGCCAGAAACATTGTCATGAACACTTGGGTTCTTAGTTGTATGTTTTCTGGAGTCCTTGACACACAAAAGCTTGCTTTTTCATCTTTTCCTGACTTTTGCTGGAAATGGAATTCTGGTCTTGGCAGGAAAAACTTTTTTTTAATAGTAGTTGGTATGTTCAGTTCTATTTTGAATGCAGCAATATTGCAAGAGGTGTGAGCTTCGGTTGGTTTAACTTCAGTTTGCAATCCTGTTTTCAAGGTATTTGTACTTTCAACTCACCCCTATGGTTGTAGAGTAATTCAGCGTATTCTGGAGCACTGCACTGCTGAGCAGACTTTGCCAATCTTAGAAGAACTGCATCAACACACAGAACAGCTAGTGCAGGTTGGTGCATGTATGCTCATTTTTAATGCACTTCGGAGGTTTTTGTTCTTATCATCATTTACTTCTGTATCCTAGTTTAAATGTATTTGCCTCTTTTTCGTTTTGTAGACATTGATTTTCTGTTTTTCTTTCCTTCCATAGTTTTAATGAAAATGAATTTGGAAGTTGGGAGGCAAAGAAGATATAAAAAGCGTTTTTCTTATGCTTTTGACTGTAGCTTGGTGTTCAGGGGAATATTTCAGCTGTTAAAAAAGTATGATCTTAAATTTGAGGACTTCTTTCTTTAAGAGAATAAAAGATACTCTAGCAAAACACTGATTTTACAGATTATTTACATTTTTCATGTAAAATTTGTGGTCTCTTAAGTAATTCTTGATTAAATATTTATTGCATCACTTTGCTTCTGTAATGTTGACATTATTGTATTTTCCTAATATACATGCAAATAGTAATTTCATACTTTATGCTCATGTACAAAAGCTGTCAGTATTCATTACTTGGTATGAACACAAAAGAAAATTGAAGTAATCTTATTTTCAGGATCAATATGGAAATTACGTTATTCAACATGTACTGGAGCATGGTCGTCCTGAAGACAAAAGCAAAATCGTTTCAGAAATAAGAGGAAAAGTTCTAGCTCTGAGTCAGCACAAATTTGCCAGGTATTGCACAACTTTCATATATTAAAGATTCATTAACCTTGTAAAGCTGTAATATCAGATTTATTTCTTGTGTTACAAGAGGGATATGATAATTTTTTTTTTGTTTATCTTGCCTCCTGAAATTTCATATTTTTACAGAGATGAATGGTAGTGATATTTTTATACTAGGTTTGGGGAAGGGAAGAGGCAAATATTCTGTAGCAAAGCAAAAAAGGCTTTGTGAGTTTATGGGATGGCTTTTGATCACTTTGTGCAAGTGCAGGGAACAGGTTCCAGGTTTTCATATAAGGATGACCAGAACCAGGTGAAAAGCTCTGCCGGAACTTGGGTGATGTGCCGATGATGATAAGCGGGGACTTGTTGACTCTCAATCCAGCCTAGCAATTTGCAAGTATAACAAGGCTAGCTTGCTTTAACAAGTGTTGACTTTTTAGACTGACCTGACTGTAGTTCAGTCTGACAAGGATTTTCTGTTGTAGAAAGTCTGAAAGACTGCTGTAGGAGGCCTGAACTATTTTGAAATTGGAACCTGAAACCCCTCCTTTTGTGCTTTTTGCTGAAATATGGATTATGTGCCTTTTGTGAAGGAAAAATACACCTCAGAATTCATTCTAGCTGATTTAGAGAGACTAGCCTTGTCATCAGAATGAAGTAGAAATGCACTGTGCCATTGTGGGGGCATTTGTTTTAAAAATTGATAGCAAACTAGTTTATTTGGATTTTATTTTTCTTTGCCTGAATAGAACTCTTCATAACCCTCTAACTTGTTTAATTTCTAAGGCACAAATTTAGGACCAATGTCATTTTGCTATGTTACAAGATTTGATGGCCTTTCCACCTTCTGAAATAAACAGGAAGGCCAGAGACTTGCTCTACAAAAGAATATTTGATGGAATCTCTGATACAGGCATGCTCCTGAAACTGCATTTATTCAAAAAGCAAGAATCCTCATAATGTGGCTTTCTCTGTTGTGTCTTCAAAGGGCTCACAACCAATATAGATGTGCTAGAACACATCTGCAGTCCAGTATGCCTGTGTAGGTTTGGTGGAAAAGTCTCTCCTACAAAGTAATCAGAAAATAACCTTTTCACATGGATGAAATAATAGGGATATATAATCCTGTAACTTCCTCAAGTCATTAGACTGGAGATTAAGAAATGAGGAATCGGTGCATTTGCAATATGCTTTTTACTGCCGTTAAGAACCCTGAAGAACCGATAAACTTAGAGATAAATTGATAATTGTTACCTGAAAGAATGTTACACCTCCAGTCCCATCATGGACTTGCCTTATTTTTCCAGCAACGTGGTAGAAAAATGCGTGACTCACGCGTCGCGCGCGGAGCGAGCCCTGCTGATCGACGAGGTGTGCTGCCAGAACGACGGCCCTCACAGTGCCTTATACACCATGATGAAGGACCAGTACGCCAACTACGTCGTGCAGAAGATGATCGACATGGCCGAGCCCGCCCAGAGGAAGATCATAATGCACAAGGTATGTGTGTGCATACTTGTAGTGATTCAGAAATGTGTCTCTGTGAGCTTTTCTGCCAGAGCACCGTTCCTTGCAGATGTAATACTCAACGCTTTTGTAATCTACAACTTGATGTATAACCATGACATTCAGTGGAGCTTGGTAAAGCAGGAAACATTCAGGTCTCTGAGCACTGAGTTAAAAAAGGAAAGTTTTGATAGTTGGATTTTATCTCCTGTCTTTGTGCCAGCTTTTATGTGAAAATACTTTTAACAGGAAAATGTAGTATCTGTCATCACTATTAATATAACAGAAGAAATTTGGATTTCTCTCTTCTATTTCCTGGTTGTGGAGATAAATCCACTCTGCAGTTCCCCCAAAAGAGATTCCCACACTTCCTAGCATACAGGCACATTTATGCTTAAGAATATCCAGACATGGAGAAATGTGCTGTTGCCATAATGGCCCAAGGCAGTTTAACACAGGGCCCAGGAGATTCCTGCAGGAGCTCTGCTTCCTCTGGTCACCAACAGGGCTCTCCCAAAAGTACTGCCTCCCTTTCCTGCAACAGGAACATCAGTTATTTGATGAGTCAAAATCACCGGTTTTACATCTTTCCAGAAACTTCCAGCACTTTCAAATACAGGGTTTTGGCCATCTTCTTGTGTAATTTTTTCAAAGTGTAGTCACCTCTACTAAAAGTGTGGATGTTAAAAAAATCCAAACGTGTTTCTTATTACAGATTCGACCCCACATCACGACTCTGCGTAAATACACCTATGGCAAACACATTCTGGCCAAGCTGGAAAAGTATTACCTGAAGAACAGTGCTGATCTGGGGCCAATTGGTGGACCACCAAATGGGATGCTGTAAAAGACAAAGAGAAATGGAAGAAAAATTAAATTGTGAATTATCAAAACCTACAACTTAACTCTAAATGTTCTGATTTTTTTAAATCTATTTATTGACTTTGTTCATCCATTTGTAAAATTTTTATTCTTGTGTATATTTTCGGGGAGTGAATTGTTAAAAAAAAAAAGAAAAAAATATCTCCAGCCCTGATCCGGAGACCTATCAGATTGGATGGCTGGCAAAGCACAGAATGCCTGTATATGATGTAATTGTATCAAAATAGCTGTCACATATTTTGTAAATTTTTACCTTGTAAAGTCACTGAAATAGTTTTTAAAGGGAAAAAGTACAGTATTCTTTTAATATACTGGCTTGCAATCTGGTAGGTCTACCCAGCATCATAGCACAACAGGTTTATAGAGTTGTATATAGAATTAATCCTTATTTTTCCCTTTTGTGTGAAGTCTTTTATACCAGATTAAAATTGATCAGCTGCATAAACATTATTTAACATGTTGAAAAGTTAAGTTGTATTTTGGTGGTTCACAACATCCTATCCCAATAACAAACAGGGCACAGCAAATTAAAGTAGGGAAGAACGAAAAGATGGAAACTTTAAAAGACTGGGTCTTGGCACTTGCTGTGGATACAGGTTTTTTTAAATCATGCCCTAAGGTTTTCTCTAGCGATGTATTAAAAATAAAGTTCTGTATATACTTATATATTTAATTGTTGTACAAGGTAGAGGGATTAAAATGATGGTGGTACTTCATTCAGCAAAGTACTCTGTTGGAAAAGGAGTGAACCCTGTATTAACTTTACAGTCAGTTTTACAATGCAGGAAGAGTAGAGATATGTATTTTTTTATTTTGCATATAGAATTGTAAGGATTTGAAAGTGTTGAGCATTTATTCTGCTTTCTCACTGTAGATGCGAAAAATAGGTAATGATAAAGAGAAGGGGCCACTGAAAAGTAAACTTGATAGCTCAACATTTAAGCATGATTGATTAAATATTCAGATAGCTTTTTGCTTCCTATAAATATATGCATTGTATACGTGTAGTTAATAGGTGTAAGTTTACAGTTTGAAAACAAATCTCTCGTTTCGATGTTTATTACAAAGCCTTGCTAATTTAGTAGTGATGCTTACCTTGGTTGTACAGATGTACATTTGTAAACCTTCATGCTGTAAATGTAATTTGTTTTACTCCTTTTTGGGACAAAAATTTGCATTTTAGTGTATATTCATATCCCCGTTCCCTTCTTTCCCCCTGGCATATAGTGTTGTATAATGTAAATTTATTTCAGCAAATCAAGAGTGATTTTTTTAAAATTCTATCTTTATATGGTTTCAAAAATATGAACCGGCTTTCTTTTTATCTATTGTGAGAAACATTATGTTTTGTTTGTAACATAGCTGTTGAATCTGTTCATATGGACACTTTGGGAAATCAATCTGTTCAAATTTTAAATCAGGATAAATAAGCATAGTAAAAAGTGGACTGAAATATTTGGTTATCACAGAAACCAATGCTTCTTCCATCTTAATAAATGTGGCATGAATTTTTTGTACAGAAGAGTACTGTATTTTTGAATAGCCTTCTCGCAGCGTAAAGCAAATATGTATGATACTGTCGATTTTTTTCTCTGGACATATGACATTGTAACAGTAACATAAAGATGATGTACATATACAAGCGGCCTTATGTACATTTCCCAATGATCTTTTTAAGGCAGAATTGTGACCATATGTGTATAATTAAAATCCTTTTTAATCCTTTGCCTATGGAAATATTTTGGAAAAAGCTTACTTTGTATATTCAGTTTCTGAAAGATAAAGAAAGTGCTTTGTATGTTGTTGAAGTAAGTATTTTGTGTAAAATGTTCATTTGAATGGCGTAACCTAAAGTTTTGATCAGCGTGGTAATTTGGAAACACGTCTTGAGCATTGATCAAATAAAAGGCTGTTTTGGTAGGGGTGTGTTCATGAGAAAGAAAATAGTAGTGGTATAAACTTATATGAGGAATTCTGTCATGTTACTGTTGATACCAGGGTTATATAACTGTTACTAAAGCAGACATCTGAGGCGCTGCGTTTCTAATGGTAGTGATAACTCAATAGGCAAATGGGAAAGTTTCTTCTGGCCTACTTCCAGTGCCTGCATGAAGTGAATTAGTAGGCCTTGTTATTTTGAGTAAGCACAATTCTAATTGCCAAGTAGTTTTTGCATGGCAGTTCACAAAATTCCTCCCCAGAGGTACCAGCCCTGTCATTGGAGCCAGAGCTTTCCCGTAGTCACCCAAAGGATGACTTCTGAGCCACTTCCTTGGACACATGAATTCTCCTCAGTGACTATCTTTACCCTGTGTACCTGTGCCGTGTGTTATAATCCACAGAGCTCACATTCCTTCAACACATAAGACAGTACGTCAGGCTTTTGGGGATGTCCAGGCAGAAACTGATAATGTCCCTGTACTTAGTCCCTGCAGCACTCATGCCATGGTTGAATTTAAACAGTCCTGTAACTATCATCCTTGGTGCTTTCAATATCTTGAGTATAATCTTCCACTTGCTCTCCTGAGATCATTTGTGCACAAATTCTATCCAGGAACATGAAAATCACTGGATTTCCTTTCAACTATTTTAGGGTTTGGGTAGAACCACTAGACTTTTTGCTCAAGTATTGCTTTTTGATATAGATTGTTTACGGACCAGTTTGATTAGGTTTGACTCCAGGTGGCTCGTATTGAATAATGTAATGTTCACATGTATATACTGTAAAAATCAAAATGAAAATGTGTGAATAACACTGTGTGAAATATATCTGGTCTTGCGTTTTTCCTGTAGGAATCCAGCTATATTCTCAGTTACGTGACTTACCTGTGTTTGTGGAGCTCAGCTTTGGGAAGGTGCTCGCTCACTTGTTCTGATGGGAATTGGGCAATTATTGAAGAACCCTGGATTAGATGGTTACATTTTCAGAGGGCAGTTTTGAGCAGATAAACCTTCCTGGTTTATATGATGTCCTTACTGACAACTAGTTAAGGCTACAGCGTCCTGACAGTTTCTTCCTACATCCGTGGATCCAGGATGAGTGCTGGAGCATTTGAGAGGGTTAGCTTTCAAATGAGAGAAGAAACTGTTAGTTTTCTGTGGCATCCATGGCTCCACACTCATTTCTGTTACTGCCCAGGAGGTTTTTCAAAAGACCATTTTTAGCTGAAGGTGTGGAGTGAAGTGGACTGACAGCACAGGAAATGAGCCTGGTGGGAAGTAACTCACCTAAGGGGCCCCTGTGGACAGAACAGTCATAATGCCCATCCCTCCATCCCTGACTTTGCCATTAGAGCAGGGAGAAAATTGAGGTTTATGGGTCATAATGCTTAGATGTTTTAAAGTGCTGATGCAAATTTAGAAACCAATTTAGTCACTGTTCTCTCTTCTCTAAGGAACATGCATTTGAAGAGATGCTTATGGCTCACCAAAGCACAGTAGCACAGCAGTGGGGTTGGGCTCCATGAGAATGATGCTCAGCGTTCCAGTAACTTGGGAAGTGGGTTAACAGTGGGGTGACAGCAACTCCCACCATGTCATTTGGGGAAGTAAAGCTGAGACAATACAAATGCATTTTAATATCTAGCAACTGGTCATTGAAACTGCAGACTGGGTGTAAGTCATGCACCTGGGGTGGGAAACTCAGGGCAAACTACAGAGGAGCACTTTGTCCCTGCAGTCAGGGCGGCCGGAGCGCTCCGGTGCGGAATTCTGCAGGGAGCGGTGCCTGAGCATCACGTGTCCTGAGAGTGGCAGATCCTGCTCTTGTGGCAACACAGTTCTCTGCTGCTGCCTGAGGAAGGAAAGGGGAACACCATGAGCTGTGTGATCTGAGCTGTTGCAGCCCACAGCAGGGCAGGAGTGGCTGTGGTTTGTTAGGACAGCAGTTCACATCATACCAAGCTGCCCGTACCACCTGAAGTCTCAGTCTGTGGGCAGCACTGACGTGATGAGCTACAGGCAGTGCTTTACTCAGCCCAAACAGTTTGAGATACACAGGCACTATCTGTGCCCAAAGGATGCTGTTTCAAGCACCTCTTGGCTTGGGAATGAGGAAGCTTGGTTCCTGTCAGGGATATATCCTGCTTGGAGCTCAGCTTGGTTCCTGGTGTAGGGCTAGGGAGGTGTGGGAGAACTTGGCAAGTGTAGATCCTGCCACCCAGGAAGAGTGAATCTGAGAGATGCTGCAGAGTGAGCCTGGGGTGTTTGCTCTCCTGTGCAGCAGAGCAGCCCAGGCCTCCCCAGCTCCATCATCAGAAGGGTTTAAAAACCAGCACAGAAAGAATCACACATGGAAAGGATGGAAGGATGTCCATCCATCCAGTGTTGATAGCGCTCAGGAGCCAATATGGGCTTTCCTGAACTGGTGCAGGAAAGGAGAGAACTGCTTGAGCCAGGAGAATGAACCAGATCCCAACATCACACGTTTGGTGTCGGAACACAGAGGCTCTGGGGCGGGGGAGTGACCACCCTGCATCGAGGCAGGGAGAGGTAGGGAAGACCGAGCTTGGGGGTTAACTGAGCTGCTGGTGCTCCTCAGTGAGGTGGTGCACGAGCGTTTCCTCTTGTTGGACTGAGCCTGCTCCCTCTGCAGGCTCGCTCTGTGGTTAGGGAACTTGCCCAGCAAACGAGATGCTTGAATTAGTTTCCATTACCAGCCTCAGGGTTTTGAACCCACCTCCCTCACTTCACAGGCATTTTCCTAACCACAAGGAGCTGGGCGGGTTTACTTTCTACTCCTGAATTTGGGCTGGGCTTTTAGCACAGCTTGAAACCATTCATTGCATCACAAAGAGCACAAGATGGAGCATGACTCCTAAAGCATGCAGGTGGGAGTTAGTAGGTTCTGCACCTGAGATCCTTGTCTGCACCTCGATTCTCCCAGACTTAATGCAAAATATATCTTGGGAGCTTACCCCCATCATTATCAGACTGGGAACTTTCCAGAGGCTTTATAAAAAGCAGCTGAAATGCAGGTAGACCTATTCTAAAGACCATCTTCCTTTCATTAATAAGAACAAATATTAGAATAAAACGTTCACCTCACCAGCATCAGTACCCCGGGCACAGGAGGCCTTCTGTCTCTTCCTCTTCTGCTTGCCCAGTGCCTACCCAACCCTAAACTCCCCAGATCTGCCAACAAGATCCCGGACACCTTGCAGGTGACACAACTGGTGTAAAAGACCATCGGACAGGGGAGAAACCCCTTACATAGCTGAGCCCTAATGAGCTTCGTTTGAGCTTCAAACCTGCCTGGAGGGCTCAGATTTCCTGGCAGCCGCACAGCACCGCAGCCCTTCCTCAGCCTGGCTGCTGGATCTTTTCCCAGCCCAGCCTCGGGGAGCGAGGCAGCCCTTCCCCAGCATGACAGTGCTCAGGTGGTGGAGGCTGTGGGGAAGGCTGCCTGCTTGTCTGCTGATCAGAGGACAGGTTCACACACTTCAGTTTCACAAACACTCACTCCGAGTACTGGCTGCAGATCGTACCCACAGCAGCACAGAGCTGCCCCAGTACCTGACTGCTGCGAGGACTGTCACTGGTGGGGACTGGGGAGGAACTGGCCAAGCCTGCTGAGGTCCCTCTCCTTACAGGTGATGTTGGCTGTGCCTTCTCAGGCTGCAAGACCACTATCTGCTTCTGTCAAAGGGCTTTCCTCAGCCTTGGGGAAGCAAAACCGTTGCAGGTGTCAGGTCCCAAAGTAAAGATCCCCAAAGACATACAACTGCTTACTGAGGGCTAATGAAACTAAGAAGGGAAGTGTTGTGGAAAGGGAACACACACAGGTGGTGGCAGAAACACACAGGTGGTGGCAGAAAGCACTAGCCAGCCTGGTTAGCAAGGGTGAGGATGACAGCACATTTCACAGCTATATTCTCTTCTCCCAAATATAGGCACCCTATTCCTTGTGTAAGCTGGAGGATCAAAAATCAGATATTCCCTGGTGGGAATGAAGACCTCTCTTTCCTCCCCTGTATAATCCTTATGTCTCTTTCTCTAAGAGAGCTAAAATACAGCATCAGAAAGTATTTTTATTCCTCCCCACACAGGATCAATTCAGGAGAGGTCTTGGGAGGACATCTATTCATACAGGCTGGACCTTGGAGAAGGATTTAGCCCCGTTGCCTGGGCTCAGTTTTGGTGGGTCTGCCTAGATGCTTTTCCTTGCTCCACACCTGTGTGTGAACTGGATCCACTGGCTGGTACAACAATCAGAGCAATCATTCAATAAGCAAGAATCAGAGGTCTGAAGCTGGGCTAAGGAGCTGAGGATGGGCAAACTCAGTGCAAATCAGAGTCAATTCCAACCCCTTGCATGGAGGGTTGGGATGAATGGAGCAGAGTTCAACCCTGTCAGAGGTCCAAGCTATACACTGATCTCTTTCAAGTGGGCCATTTGGTTCTTAAAAAGCCTTTTTGTACGAAAACTCACCATCTTAAGTACTCCAAAATTCACATGATGTCTCCTGTTTCCTTGAAACATCATGTGTCTCATGGGAACTAAGGGTTTGATTATTCATCCCAGTTTGGCAGTCATACAAGTTCACATCCTGCTGGGAAAGGATCTATCATGCAGCCCTACCCCATGTGCCACCCCCTCCACATGCAGGGAACCAAAAGTCAAGAGGTCTGATGAGGGTGTTCAAGGTGACCCACTCCACATTTCAAGGTGACCCACCCACTCCACTGTGAAGTGTTGCATGGCCCTCACTGGCCACTTGGAGAAGGGATACCCCCACGAGGGCCATGCAGCTGCACACCACCAGTGAGGCTAAGGGGGAAACACCATCTCAGTTTAAAACAACTTCTGTTTAAATGTGGACACTTCCAGGCAGACTCATATACTGGGAACAGATCCTGTTGCATACTTAGGGATCTGGTGCCATTGGAGGGACCCTTGAGCATCCAAGACACCTGGGCAGGACAGGGAAACATTCCCTAGAAGCTTGCCTCAGCCAAACATTTTCTTCCAGGAGAATGTCTTAGATGGCACTGGACACCTTAATATACACAGTGGGTCTCTTCACCTAGCACGTGCCAGAAAACAGCAAGCAACATTTTATAAATCAATGGTTAAATGGAGGAGGAAGGGAAGGCAAGTCTAGGCCCAAAGAGTTTGTTGGGAGTGTGAGTGAGAACAACTTTATACTGAAGAATGGAAAAGGATGAGAGGTGGTGAAATAAAGCATCTACGTCCGCACACACGGACAAAGCTACTGTAACCACAGTGCAATAAATAACCATAAGGACCTTTTGGATTACAAATAACAGGAGAAGGGGAGGAGAAGGCAGAAGGAGCACCTTGAAAACCAAATGGTGTTTCTAAAATGTACATAACATAGTAATAGTAGTAAAAAGACACTTTATGCATTGGAAAACCTTCATTTCAGGCCTCCCAATGAAGTATAGCTAATTTCACAGTCACCTAAAAAAAAATCAAACTTAAAAAAAAGGAAACAAAAGAGCATAAAATATGAAGCAAATAAAATATCTGTGTTCACCCTGCCAAAGTCAGCGCTGTCAGACTGGAGCAGGCATCAGGCACACATACCACACTAAGCTTAAACCCATGGTAAACCCACAACTTTTTGTTTCCCACAGACATCCAGGTCAGCAGTGCAGGAACACCCCCAATGCCCAACCAGAGTTACAGCCCTTGCTCCCCTCCTTCCCTGCAGCTCCTCACCCATGTATGTCCCCGCTGTGCCCCTGCCCTCCTCCCTCTGGCCCTGTGCCTGCCTCCCACCGGGGCAGATGCTCCCATGGAGGTGGTTCATCACCAGGAAGGTGCTGACAGGCAGACACTGGAGCACAGCTTGATCTCTGCTTCAGCCTCGCACCTGCGCCATCCCTGCAGCACACGAGCACCAATCCCCCTGGGGTAGGGGCATCCCCACTCCCCGGAGCTGGGGAAAGACTCCAGATGAATGCACGAGAAGGGCCAGGGTGAGGGATGAGACAGGATGGGTGGGATCGCTGGTGAATCAATGCTCTGACAGCCAGGGCTGGGAGGCACTCACACCACCTGGAGGGTTCGGCCAGGAGTGATGCACTCAGCCCTCAGACAGCCAATGTCTGCAGAAAGGGGTAAGTGGCCTTGAAATGCTAAATGAAGGGTGATAATTGCAGCAAGATGCATCCGTTTGGCTAATCAAGAAGAAAACCTGTACTATATCGTATCAATTCCACAGCACAGTCACAATTGGTAGCAAGAGGAAATGGTAAAACCTGTGGCTGGCCCCATTCCTCAAAGACCCTCAGCCAGTTTGGGGTCCAGATCACCTCAGCTTGATGAACACATAAAAAACCAACAGTATTTTTTACAATGTTCCAAATATCTGTTCTAATCAGCTGTTACTGAAATGGAACTAAAATCTCTGATGCAGCCTAACCCTGCTCTTACAACTGCTCTGCTGCAGCATCTGCTTCTCTCAAGACCAGATTTTTGCATATGTAGGAGTATTAAACCTGCTTTGGCAGAATTCCTGCAGTTAGACGTGCTTACTCAAATTCTCCATGTAGCAGAAACTCCTAACTCAAGACACTTGGCTCAATCCAGGTCTTGAACCTCACAGTCAACATGTTTCATGTGGACTGAATACTTCAGCATTTTGGTTAAAACACTTTCATTTTCTCCTTCATTTGAAACTTTTTAACTAGCAGTACAGCTCTAGTTTGTGCAAAAACTGATAGCTAACTTCAGGGGTATGTTGTATATTGGGTATGGTCAGAGAAGAACAGGGACCACATTCCACAAAATCTTTTA
The DNA here is from genome assembly GCA_910950805.1 of Acrocephalus scirpaceus scirpaceus. Classification (NCBI taxonomy): domain Eukaryota; kingdom Metazoa; phylum Chordata; class Aves; order Passeriformes; family Sylviidae; genus Acrocephalus; species Acrocephalus scirpaceus. The sequence continues at coordinate 105,434,787 of OU383775.1, read as the reverse complement.
TTAAAGTTTTGTGCAAGTTATTCAAGCACAACCTATCATAAGATAGAGCATAAGCCCGTATCACAAATCGGGACATTAAAGGAATACAGAGAAAATACAGGAGATTATACCTCATTTGGTCTGGAGTCCCCATCTCTCCCAGGCAAATAATGGGTCTCTATGACACTGCCAGAGCCAGCTGTAGGATTAAAAATACACATATTTTATTGTCATAGCCCTTACTGAGCTACTACTATAAAAGCACCAAGTATCACAGTTCCTATTTTGCAGGGTGGCAGGCAGCTGTGCAGGGTCCAACTTCTCTCATGGTCAGAGGGTTTGCAACTCGGGCATTCTGCAAAACTTCTCAGCATTTCCCCACTGAATGCCCTGAAGAAAGCTCCTGTCCCTAAGGGGACCACAGGATCAATGGAAACCTCCTCTGGAGGAGGCGGGAAGCTGTCAGAGGGCATGGCAGCAGGTACCAAGCAGGGGGTGCTGTGGAAACAGGGTAGCTCTGTCCTGCCTATGCTGTTTGCCTTTTCTCCAAAGCTCCCAGCAGCCGCATGCCTGTATGTTCCTGGGAGTCGTGATACCCTTCTCTCCATGCTCATTTTTATGCCAGGGCAAATCCCATTCTGTGCTCAAATTATTTAGGGTCACAGAGGTCGAGGGATCACGTACTACAAGCCAGCATGAGTCACTGTGAGTGAGCTGCCCTGAGCTGGCCACAGGGGTAAATGCATCACAGAAAGGCAGCAGAGCATCTTCCTAGGCAAGGGAAAGAACAAAAAAAAGTGGTTATTCATGAGTGCTTTCAGAAATACCTGCCTAGTCCACAAGCTCTGAAAGTGGTGGGCCAAAATTGTTGAACAGTGAAAGCAGCATCCAGTACTACAGGAAAAGGCCTCATTAAGAGAAAGCGAGTCAGTCTTTTCTTGTGGGCAACACCCGTGTAACTTCAGGCTAATGGGAAACCCCTCTGTAGGTTTTCATGCTCCAGCCCCCAAAATCCAGCTCTGAGGCTCTCTGTAATGAGCGTGCAGGATCCTACCAGGCCCTCACATGCAGCATCAAAGCAATGCAGCTGCTTTTATTACAGCTGTTTATGAAAACTATCACAAAAGTGGCATGCCACTGCCAGCTGAGCTTTTGCCAAAGGAAGCTCTGCTTAATTAGGTCACGAATTATTTGGTTAGTGGCACAGACATATTTATATATTGTTTTCAGTGTCCACACTAGCAGTTCTCACTAGCACAAGTTCTCACTAGCAGAACACAGAACTAACCACAAGTTCTCACTAGCAGAACACAGGGAAAGGGGATAGAGGAGAAAGAAAAAGGTCACCAAACTCTAGAGAGAGGCAGCCAAGTTGATTCAGTTAGCAACTATAAAGCCAACACTTACAGCTACCCTGGCCCTGGGACCATTTACACTTTGCATTGTTTAAACAGAAAAAGAACCCAACCTCTGATTTTTTACAAGAAGGCTTATTCTTGTCCAGGTAAGCAAGGCTTAAGCAAGGCTCCTTTCCATCAGATCATTACACCAGGGAGAAGAAAGGAGATCAGAGCAGACATTGCCTCAGGCTAACTTCACACTCCACACCTTAGGGTGGGCCACAGGGGAGTCTCCTTTGGTCTCTCACTTCCTGGGAGTGAAAGCCAGGAGGCAGATGGAGTTGCTCAGAGATGTCTGACTCACTGCAAAGGCGGCTGGACAGAACAAGCAAAATCAGATATCACTGTGCAAGCAAACTGGGTTCGTTCAGGTGATCCTGCTGCAAGTCACAGCTGTATTTGAAAGGGTCAGAATCAATTATTTCTACATCAGTGCTAAAGGACATCCAAACCAAACCGCACAGGATTTGCCAAGGCATGCAAGGAGTTAGGAAGAGTTAAGTGTATTTGGTGCCACCAGCCTGAACAAAGAGAAATAGCCTGGTGAATAGGGGGATCCTGTGTCTTGGGGACCCAGAAGACAAGCAGCACAATGGCTGGATGCCAAATGGTTGCACACTGGCAGACAAGCTCTTGGTAATCTGAGGCTGAAGGTCCAGCTTGCTTCCTCCTCGTTCTAAATGCTTGTATTGGTTTAATGACTGGGCAGATTGCTCCTTTGTTACTGCATGGAGTTAGAAAGAGAAGGATGTGGTATGGGCCAAGGATAATAGAGGCACTGGCCTGAGGAACTTGAAAGGGGAAGAAGAAGAGACGCTCCAGGCTAGCAGCAAATGAAACTTTGCAAATGTTCCTGGTCTACACAGTCTCCAAATAGGCTACCAGCCACACTGTCCTAACCTGCTCCTGTCAGGACAATCCTTCCATCTGCAGGTTTTATCTCACTGATCAAAGCTTCTTGTTGCCAGCTCACCATTCTGAGGCACCATCCATGGGAAAAACCCTGATGTCAAAGCAACTGTCAGTGACAGTACTTCCCCTTCCCAGATACCATCCCTTCTTTTGGGTGCATCTCCCACCTCACTCCAAGAAGTTTCTAGGGCAGGCTGAATCTGAATGGATTCAACTAAATATATTTAACATCCCGTTACTGCCCCATGTGTCCAGAGGCACCCTCTTTCCTCTCCGTCCTGTTTAGCAATCACCACACAAATTCAGGGTTTCACCTAAAGCCTTGCCTACACATTATACCTGAGAAGTGAAACACAAGAGCTGTGGATTTCCTGTTCTTACAAATCCCCTTTAGTTAACTGAGCTACCACATAGGGGGAAAACCAGACTTCTTTCTCTGTTACAAAACAACAACAGAAAAAGTGGCAATCATCACCTCAGAAGCCAACTACCTGAAGCCAACCAGAAACAGCTTATGTGGGCAGTGAGCTGTCAACCCCAGTAGGTGGGTAACCTGGACGCTTAGAGCAATCTCAATATTTGCACATACTCCAACCTCCCACTGTGTGTTAGGGAATATATTTCTCTTCTCCATCCCAGGATGTCAGGCTGTAGCATACTTAAGTTTGGCAGCTGATGAAGTCATTGAGATATGATCTGTGAGTTTGTCCAGCTTGATGCCACAGGTACATTCCAGCTCTTGTTAAGGAACTCAAAGCAGAATCTAACCCTTTTTCTAACCCTACCCCACCTGGTCTCAGTCTATTAATAAACCATTTAAGGACACATGGCACCAGGCTTCAGGAGTCATCAGTAATCTGCTCTGGAGGCTGCACTGCTGCTGGCAGCTGCAAGGTAAGGACACGAAGTGACAGTGGCACATCCTCACACGCTGCTGTGGGAGCGTCTGACACCTGGAAAGCCAGGCAGGCAGCTCCTGGTGCTGTGTGATACTCACATTCCTCCGGGGTAGGGGACAATGCTTTCTGCTCCAGAACCCAGTGCAGAAGGGTGGTGGTTGCCCAAAAGCAACAGTTGCCATCCCTGCTCCCCGCTCGCCTCTGGTGGTAGCGGAAGCAGTGGGCTGGATTCATCCCACAGCTGTGTTTCCCCTCTTCCCATGGCAGCACACAGTTCAAACCAGCTCCTTTTCCCCAAGGAGACTGAGTTCAAATGGGCTACACTGCTGGAAGCCCTTGATCCAATTCTGGGAAATCCCCACAGCTCCACTGCACTGGGCAGAAGCAACCAGCTCCTATGATCCCCTGAGCTCCAGGCTGCCAAGAAACTCCTCTCCATGCAAGTCTCATCTGGCTTTTCAGCATGGAGTTCTTTTGACTGAAACCACAATACTTAACATGCTTCAATGATCAAGCAGAGGGCACGGGAATGTCACTGAAAACACTTGGCTTCCAAACGCTGCATTGTTCTTCTCTCACCCCATTCACAGATCCCGACCAGAACATCCCGATCAAGCTCTGAATGTTTTCTGGCCAATCCAACACGAAGCACCACAGCCTTATTTGATTGAAGACGCACACAGGCCCACGCTGGCACAAAACCCAAGCACTACTCAACCTCAGCAGCGCCTCGCCACTGCTCCCAGTAGTGCTGTGGAAATGTTCCTGCCATCCTCTGTGCTACCAGGGTTCACCAGATGCAGCCTTGGCCAAACTGACTTGTGCTCCACCAAAATCTGCTGAGAAGGCTGGCTGTGCCCAGCATGCATTTCCTGATTCCCAGTGATGACCATGCAGATGGATGTCACCCCCCACCTGCCAAGTCTGGGTGACGTTTTCAGCCTTGTGCTCTGCAGGGCCTGGCACCAAGCACCTCTGACCCAAGCCCTGTCCCAAAAGTCTCATGTCTAATGTTCTGATTGCACCAGGTTCAAGACATTGCAGGAAGAAGAACATGGTGGCCACTGCTCATGTGAGGGAAAGGCAGGGTGGAGGAGCTGCATGAGTAATTTAAGAGAGAGGGAAAGAAAGCAAGCTAATTAAAGACGTGACAAAATCTTAACAGTTTTAGACACACTGAATATCCAATTAGGTCTATAAAGCCTTTGGGCCACAGGTGTGGGAAGGGATCCTAGGTCTGGGACAGATTGACCAACACCCACTGAGAGCCTCCAGAGCAACCAAGAAGCACCAGTTAAGGCTCTTTTTTGGTTACTCCTTTCCCAAGCAGCTCCAGGGCAGTAGAGCCCAATGGCTGCAGCCTTAACCACATCTCTCATGCATCCAGCTGCCCCATGGCCATGCTGTGCCCATTGGCCGTGTGGCCAGAGTGTGCTGCAGTTTCCAGCAGCTGTAAAAATTCCTGAAAACTGCCTTTATTTTCAATAACATTTGCACACACATTCAGCTGCATTGTTTATAGCAAATATTTCAACATGTGCTGGCACAAGCAGAGAAAATAAAACAAGACAAATGAATGGACTGGAACAGGAACTCCAGCCCTGACCCTGTGGCAGGGTGATACAATTCGTCCCGCGGTGTGTTTTTGCTGGATGGCTGTTGCCTCATTTTTGCCATCCTCGGTGGGACGTGCGAAGACCGAACCACAGCAGCGCTGAAGTCGCTTTTAACTCCAGAAAAAAAAAAGGGCGAGTTGCAGGAGGGCGCTTCTTTCAAAGCGGCATTTTTTGCCGCAAACCTCTCGCAGCATTTTTCACTGCCAGAAGTGCTGTTCCGAGAGGCAGAAAAACGTGTGCACGAAGGCACGGGCAGAGGCTATGGGGCCGGCCCCGTGGACCAGCGCGCAGGAGGGAAGCCACCTCACTTCCCTAAACACGTATTTTCTGGGGGAGAAGGCCCCGTTGGAGGTGACCGGGAGCTAGGAGGGTCGCCCCGGGTGCGGGGACACCGGGGAGCTCTCCCGCCCCTCTCTCCGGAGCGGCGCCGGGGGGAAAGAGCCGAGCTCCCCCGGGCTTTTCCCACAGTGAAACGGGAAGGGAGGGCTTTTAACAGTTGCACTATTATTATTATTATTATTTTGAATTATTATTTTTAGCGAGGGGGAAGGAAGCTCGGCGGGAGCAATACCTCTGCCAGAGAGGAAATCTGGGAATGCAGTGGAAGGGAAGCGGCGGCTGCCGGAGGACCGGCCGGGGAGCGGGGGAAAGCGGCCGGGGAGGGGGCACCGGCGCAGGTACCGCGGCGGCAGGAAGCGGGGGCGGGCGGCAGGGCAGGGCGTACCGGCCGGGCCGGGCTGGGGCTGGGGAGCCGGGCTGAGCCGAGCCGAGGGGAGGGGAGCGGAGGCGGGGCCGGCCGGGGGGTGGCCGTAAGGTGAAGGTTGTTGCAGTGGGTTCATTAAAAGACAGAGTTCAACTCCTCGCCATCGCAGAGCGCTGCTGGGAGGCTGCTTCAGCTGCGTGCGAAAGGGGAAAAGGAAGGAAATTGGGGAAAAAAAAAAAAAAGAAAGAAAAAAAGAAACCAGAAAAGGGAGCAAACCCCAGCTACTTAAAACAATTCTAAGAGGAGCGGAGCAAGAGCGGCTTTGGAGACGGCGGGAAGCAGAGGCAGGCTGCGCGCTCCCGAGGCCCGGCGAGGAGGAAGGATGATAAACGTGGTGGCCGTGTGGCTGGTGGCCCTTTGCTTCCAGGCTGCTGTCCCGGTGAGCGGAGCGGGGCGGGCGCGGCGCACGTGGGGCGGCGGGGCCCGGGTGCGGTGCGGGGCCGGGGCCAGCCCGGCGGGGCAGGATGGGCCGGGCTGGGGGGACCGCCCGGCTCCCCACTTCGACGGGCTCCCGCAGGGGAGCGCAGCGGTGCCCAGCCCCGCCCGGGGTGGAGGGCTGCGGTGGCCTTTGTGCTGGCGGCGGGCTCCAGCCCGGCTGCCCCGGCAGCCTTAATTCAAACCAGACCCGCCGCGGCGGCTCCCGACCTGCCGGCGGCTCCGCCCCGGGGCGCCGCGGGGCGGGCGGGCGGCGCTCCCCGCACTCCCCGCCGGCCGCGGGACCCCTCGGAGCGCCCGGGAGGGCCGCGGCGGGGGCGGGGGGGGGTCGGATGCTCCCGCCGTCGCTCCGGCTTGTCGCGCCCCGGAGGCGCTGAGCAGCGGGGTCCGGGTGAGCGCTGGCATGTGGCGCTTTGTGGTTCGGCTGTGGCCGAAGTCACGGGCGCTCCTGAAGCGGGGCCGCTCCTGCCGTGCCCCGGCACAGCCTCGGGGAGCGCGGGTCGGCGGCTCCCCGCCGCCTTTGTGCCTGAGAGCCCCAGCCCAGCGCGGGGTACGCCCGGGCTCTGCTTTCTGCCCACCGAAACAAAGGTCCCGGTGCTGCCCGGCTGGGCGCACGGCCGCCCGGTGCCGGTGCTCGCAGCGCTCCCCGGAGCGTGGTGACCCCGCTGCAGCCAGGCCTGTCCCGAGAGCAGCTCTCGGGGCAGCCCAGGGCCGTGGGGCGCGCTGGTCCCGCAGCAGCGGCAGCCGCCAGGTGTCATCCGCGGACAGGGGATGGCTCTGCTCCCGCTCCGCCCCGCCTGCCAGCGCCTTTCCGCGGAAACCTGGCTCCGCAGCCCCGGGAAGTGCTGTGCTCGCTGCTTCAGGTCTGTGCTGGCAGCCTGGGCGCCGTCCAGCCCCGTCTGCGGTCGGAGGGTGCGGGGCAGGAGGCCTTGTGGCCGCCCCTCGAGGGGCACAAAGCGCCAGACCCATCCCTTTCTTCTGAGACGAGGAACGCGCTTCTTTGCTTACCATGTGCCCCTCACCAGACCTGAGTGTGCACTGGTTGTGGAGTTTTCCCCTTTGGATGAGTTTGGAGGAAAAAGTGGAGCATGAGGTAGTTCGAGCAGGCAGGGCCATCAAAGTAAAACTGGCGGGTTTTTTTCTTTCTGAAGTGATTGATTTAAAACTTGCCTAGGGATGAACTGCAGCACTAGTTGAATAAGGAATGGCAGAACAAAGTGCCCAGTGAGATCTGAGCTGCTCAAAATACCTCTGGTTTTGCTGTACCATTCTATGAACTTTGTCTGTAGCTCTGGACATGGACCCTCCTAGCCCTAATGGCAATGGGTCGTTGTGAGATGGCTAAAAATTGCAAACATATGAGCGTAGGCAGCACTGTTCCATGGGAGGAGGGCTCTGCTCTCAACTTCTGAGTAAGCTTCTGCTTAATGAAGTGGGAAAACTGCAGTTAATTTGCAGTCTCTGTACCATACTTGGATAAAATTCCCCTGTGATAAATATTCCGTACTAGAAATCATAAGGACATAAAGTAAATGCTTGTCTGCAGTTCTCCTCTGCCTATGAGACACTCAGGCCTGGGTGGCACTGCAGATGGAGGGGTTTCAAGGGTGAGCACATGGAGGAGCAGAAGTCCTTGGGGCTCTCCAGGGTGACTCAGCACTGAGGCTTTTTCCCTTCTGGTGATCACATGGCTTTCTTCCCCATGTCAAAATGCCAGTGACAGAGACTAATCTGTTTTTCCCACCCATCTGGGATAATTATGATTTTGCATTGAGTGGCTTAAAACCTCTTGCGTTGAACACAGAAGAAGAGTGACCTTGCACAGTACTTTGAATCTGCCTGATTGCAGTGCTGTGGGCATTGCCATGGTTGTGTTGGGTTCTTGGTGGTCTGATTGTTGGGATGGATGCCACTGCTGCTGGCACATGGCTCGGCTCTTGCTGTGTAACTTGACTCATCTATGCATATTGTCATTGGAATAATAAACAGAGGCAAGAAAGTGGCCAAGCAATATTTGTTTTCTTCCTGAGTACTCTTACCTGCAGGAATGATTGCAGAGATTCCTGGTCTCCTTCAAGGTGACATTTTATTGCTTAAAACACTCTTTATGAGAGTAATTGCCCTCTGTTGTTATGATGGGGGCATAGACTTCCTTGAAATAAGAAGACTGATACATCTGACCATTTTAACAGTTTAACCTTGCTATTCTCTCAAATGGAAGTTTTTACACAGTATAATGCTGCCATTATACTGTGTATAAAGGCCAACTGAGCCAAGATGCACATCCTGCTGCAGGAGGGCAGTGGGCAATCCAGCCCATATGGTGAGAGAAGGAGGGTTTGATTGTTTCGTCTGGTGTAGGTGCATACTGGTGGTTGACACAAGCTTAGCAGAGCAGGCCAAACCTTTTTCCAAGGGTGATATCATTCCTATCTGAACGTAAACTAATTAGAAGAAATTAGGTATTCCAGCTTGCTTGTTAAACATGTAGGCAGTGGATAAGGAGGAAACATTTTCTTCTATAGCATGCACAGAGCAGTGTCACAATATTCATTTAGCACTGTAAACAGAGCTTCTCTATCTGAACACTGACTTGCTGGTGGCTACCTCCTGGTGAAATGGTGACTGCTGTATCTGGTCAATTCTGAGTAGAGCAGTGGCGAATGGGCTAGAGTTTGTATGGTGTAAGGGGGCTTTGGTGCCGTTTTGTAGCCTTTGTTCCAGGTTTCTCTCAGTTTTAAGTGGTGAGAAGAGCTAACGTTTTTAATGGCAGCACTCTGAAATTTCTGGAAACAAACAATCCTCTCTAACAACCTGAGACAAGTTACAGCAAGTGCAAGAAACCTGTAAGCCTTCTAAAATTAAGTTAGTGCACAAACCTGAAATGTAGGCTGCTGCTTTAGCAGCAAAATCAGTCCATTTTAAGTACATGTTTTGCATGGCCTGTACTCAGATGTCTCCAGGTGGCCTGTATACCAACACTTTGTCCTGACCTTGTTTGAAGTTATTCCTGTGTCCAAGAACCATACTTATACCCCTGAGAGAGACATTCCACGCTTATTTCTGGCATCTGAGGAGCTGGGATTTTAGTCCCTCCTTACAGGGAGGAGGGAGCTTCTTGGGAGAGAGAAGAGAGAAGATAGGGCCTTTTCCTGAGTAGGTGCTGCCAGTAATAAAATTGCAGTGCTTCAGCATTGCAGCGTTAGTGTTTTCAGCCTAATAGCTTTGAGATAATAAAGAGTAGAAGACATCTAAGACTGCACTCCATGACAGCTGAAGATTGATGGGCTTGCTGTGTTCAAATGGCACTAGTCCCTCAGGACAGCGTTCAGCTGAGGCACCTAAATGTAGGTGTCTGTGTGTGCTGGGTGCTTAAGCCCTCATTAGAGTCAAGGCGATGTAATCAGTGGAGCCAAAGAGAGCGATTATCTGACCAGCCCCTGCACGTCTGCTCCAAGGTGAGTTGCTTTGTCAGGGCTTTATTGGCTAGATCTCAAGTTGCCTATAAGAGGAGCACAAACACCTTTACCCTGGTGCCTTTATCTGAGAGCGATTTAGCTCAAAGTGATGGACCTTTTATGTGTGGAAATTTATGGTAACTCTCTTGGTATACAAGCAGACTGGACAGGTGTTTTTCCTGCCAAGAGAACTAGCAAAGCAGTGGAGAACATCAGCTAGCTAGAACAGCAGCTCTCTCCTGTTCTAGTGTAACTGTAGTCTTGCTCTGCTAAAGACTGCGGAATAAATCAGGGATTATAGCTGGGTCCTGTATCAGCATTCTGAGATGAGCAGAAACATAAGTGGTTGTATTTAAGGGGGATGGTTGTGAGCTGTCAGAGTGTTGTAATATTTAAAGACACTTTATTTGTGGATTAAACGTGAGGAGCTTTTGTTACTCCCTAGACTTTGATATAGGCAGTGAACTTAACGGGGAAGTCATTTTGACCAACAGTGTAAGGACTTCTGATGTTTCTTATAGGTTCACTTGTGAGCTGAGAAGATAGGCTTAAATGCAGAAGGCATGTGGTGCCTCCTTTGGAGTGCTGAGTGTCAGCTTTGTTAACAAAGCCCTCTAAGTTAGGGCTGATGCATGTACTTCACTTGAACTGCTGCTCTGTTGGCTACTGGTCTACCGCAGCAATGAGCCTTATCTGGCCTGGCTAGAAACCTGGGATAGTGCACTTTCTACTGTGGGGGATGCTAATGGAAAAGTTACTGCTCTGTGAAGCCTCACCTCAAGGTGAGATAACATTTGGACCTCCTACAAGCAACTCTTGTGGGGCAACATCTGCTAATGTGGTGGTTTCCCAAGCTCTCTGTTTCTCAAGCAGCGCTTGGCTGCAGTTGGCGTTCTGGGTCTTGTGGAACCGGCACGGGTCCAATGGAGTCTGTTAGCTTGGGCTCCTTGCCATGCTCGACTGTAATGTTTGTATCTTGCTGCTGAGACCAGTCTCACCAGTGAGGCTTGCTTTGCTGGATGGGAACCAGTGTGTTAGTGGGATTTGGATGAAGTTGGCAATAGAACTTCCCGTTGAGTCACTGGAGCTGCAGTAACAACTGAGTCATGGAGGTGTTGTAAGTCGTGGCTTTCCCTGCTGGGCTTCTAGTTGGAAACTCCTTGGGGTATTATCAGTTGAAGAACTCTTGCTGCTTCACCTCTGTGTCTTGCTGCTCTGCTCTCTGGCAGAACTATCTTCTGCATAGCCCATGATTTTGCAACATGGTTCTCTTTAATGTCCAGTCATTTTGTGTCTTAATGTTCAGGCTTTTCTAACTGAAAGTCTTCTAGATTGCTCTTGCAGAATGACTCCTGGCTAAATCAAGGGTGCTGATATAACATAGGAAACTGCCTGCCAACCAGCTTAAAATACTCACGGGTATCATGCCTTGCATGCGGGCTCTGTGTTGTCATACTCCACTGTGTACCTTTCCTACACTGCCTGTGCAGTAATGTCGATGTCTTGATTGCCATAGAAGCAAAGGCTGGCAGTCTTGATTTTTGACTGTAGACAGTCCCAGGCACACACTCCTGTCAGCCAACCTTCTGCAAAGTATAGCCAGTTCACACTAAGACTCCTCAGAGTGCACTGGCTCCATCACCTTAGCACACACAAACCATAGCTGGAGATAGGGGGTTGCTCTTTGTCTGCCTCTGCCACGTGATGAGGAGCTTATTGCCCCTTTTAAATGTAAGGAAACTTGCACTCCATTCCACTTGGAAGGGGAGCGTGCTGAATGCTTTCTGGGCAGCACTGCAGACCGTGATTGTCCTGTGCTGTATACAGGAAAGCTCTTGCTAATTAGTTTCTAATGCTGGTGGCTGTACACATCCTGGTCAGAGCCAAGCAGCAGCTCCAGTCCAGCCCCTTCCATATAGGGATTACTGGAGGAGCAGACTGTAGATTGAAGCCAGAGGTGGGCAGGGGTGAGTGGAGCCAGTCTGCTTTCTAGAGAGCAAGTGGTGATTAATGTAACGAGTTCCAGATGAGAGCTCTTGTGAAGCTCCATGTCATAGCAGTGGTGCTGCTGTGGCTGTGCTGGTAGGAAGCCTTTGTGTATTCTCTGGGGATCAGAGCTGGCAGCTACAGTGCTGTAGGAAGAGACAACATGGCTCTTTCCTGTCCCAGAACAGGATCCCATGCTGCCTTTTTCTATGCTTTGAGACCAGAAGAGTGGAAAAATACAAATATAGGTATGTACGTATTTATATAGAGAGACATCTATACCTGTCATGTGCTACTTGTTATCCAGCTGACAGAGTTGGGAGGCTGTGTGCCCTGGCCCGAGCAGGGTGATCTGGGAGATTTGATACCTATGCTCTGCACAATCACAGGAGCTCAGAGCAGCCTGTTGATCTACCAAAACATCAGTCTCTGGTAAAAGCATCTTCAGAGGAGAGAACCTGTTATCCCATTGACCAGCTAATAGGCATCTTTAGGAACAGAGTCCAGGCTTTCTTCAGTCAGGAAGCTGATGGGTAAAAGCCCAAACTAGAGGAACCACAAAGCTTGCTTGAATTCGTATCTAACACAGGTGCTAATATATGCTATATTCTTCACTCAGTTGCCGTGCTCTGTTGCTTATGAAACTGTGATAGAGACTCTCACACCAGCAGATTTGATGGACAAATGAGATTTGTCCACCTCACTGGCTCTAGCAGCGTGTAAGTGGCACCCACATGCAGTGGAAAAGTGGTGGTGAGGCTTGCATCGAAACTTGCCTAACAGCCTGCAGCTAGACAGCTTTGACTTCTAAATCTCTTTCTGTCCTAACGGAGGAATCATCTAGATCGTGACTACTTTCCCATCAGTGAACAAAGCACGGAACAAAAGAGGCTGACTCTGGCATGTCTGGGCAGTGGCAAGGAGTGCTGTGCTATCGTGCGCTCACATCGACTGACTCATGGCCTGCAGAAGAAAGCTGCTGGCTTAATCCTGCAGCAGCACTGGCTCCTTCTGAAGTGTGTTTAACCTGCAAAAAGTTCCCCAGTCTGCATCTGTAGTTGCACTGAGCTGTGAAACACTGGTGAGCTTCTTTCTGCACAAGCTGGAAGAGGTGATTATGAATAATTAGAAGTTACTACTCTAGTAGCTCAAAAGTGCTAAATGCTCAGTATGCTCTCCCCCCACCCAGCATGCAGCCAGAAGGGGTTAAAAAGATTCACCAAATGTTCCTACACTGGTGCTTGTAAGTAAATGTGGTGGGTTGACTCTGGCAGGGCACCAGGTGCCCACCAAAGTTGCTCTGTCACTGCCTTTCTGAACTGGACGGGGAGAGAAAATATAACAAAAGATTCGTGGGTGAAAATAAGGACAGGGAGAGATCCCTCACCAGTGACTGTCACAGGCAAAACAGACTTGGCTTGGGGAAATGAATTTATTACAAATCAACACAGAGTAGGATAATGAGAAGTAAACCCAAATCTTAAAAACACCTTGTCCCCGTTTCCCCCACCTTTTCTGGCTTAACTTTAATCCAAATTCTCCAGCTTTCCCCCCAGGAGTTCAAGGGGATGGGGAATGGGGGCTGTGTTGGTTCATCGCATGTTGTCTCTGCTGCTCCTTCTCAGGGGGGGAGGACTGCTCAGTCTTCCCCTGCTCCAGTGTGGAGTCCCTTGCACAAGAGATAAGTCTCCACAAACTTGTCCAATGTGAGTCCTTCCCATGGGCTGCAGATACAAATCAACTGCTCCAGGCTGGATGCTTTCCATGGAGGGCAGCCCTTCACGAACAGCTGCTCCAGCTTGGGTCCCCCACAGGGTCACACGTCCTGTCAGCAAACTTGGTCTGCTGTGGGCTTGTCTTTCAATGGGGGCTATAGGTCCTGCCAGGAACTTCTTCCAGCATGGGCTTCCCATGGGGTCACAGCTGCACCTGGGGCTGCAGGAGAATCTCTGCTCTGGGGCCTGGAGCTCCTCCTGTCCCTCCTTCACTGACCTTGTGGTCTGCAGGGTTGCTACTCTCACATATTCTCACTCCTCTCTTCCCTGGCTGCAGTTACTCCTGTGCAATAACTTCTTTCCCCTTCTTGACTGTGTTATCCCAGAGGCACTGCCCCTGTCAGGGATGGTCTCAGCCTTGGCCAGCAGTGGGTCTGTCCTGGCTGGCTGGCACTTGGCTCTTAGCATGGGGGGAAGTTCTGTCTTGTTAAGAGAAGCCACCCCTGTAGTCCCACTGCTACCAAAATCTTACCATGCAAACCTAGTACAGTAAAGCACATTAGACATAAGATGTCTTTTGACCAACTTAAATGCTAGAGTCACAATTGTGTAGGAAATCTGATTTTCTGGCCTATTCTGTAGTGCAGCTCCCTCACCAGACTGCCTGCTGAGAACTTTCCTGTGCTTTATTTGGGGTATACTGGTTGGCAAGGCTCAAAGCTATGCCATAAATCATTCTAATAATATGATGGTGTTGGTTGTGTTCTAGTGCCTGGGGATGTTCTCTGATATTATTTAATTTACTAGTATGATGTAGCCAGTGGGTCTCTGGCTGCAGGCCCAGAATATTATGAAGAAAACTGCAGTATCCAGTAAAAGAAAGTGAAAGTTCACAATAGAGGATCAACAACCCTTCTGCTGGAAATTGAGCCTGTTTTGGATACTTCAGAGAGATAAGCAAGTACAGTTGTGTGAGAAGTCCTGTGTAATCCATCAGCTGAGGATTGTCAAGTGAATACTACACACATGAAACAACCTTCAGTGTTGTTGTGATGGTGCTGGTACATGCCAGTGGTTCAGTCTGTGCTTTTAGACTTGGCTAATAAAGTGATCCTTCAGCGTTTCGTGCTCTGCTTTATTTAGAGCGATAATGTGCTGGTTAGAGTTGGTAGTCAGTGAATAGACCCAAAAGTTTATTCATATATATGAAATATCTTCAAGTTAGTGATGTTTGAACAGCGTCTTACAAGTTTGATCTGTTGTTATGTCACATCTTGGCTATGCTGATGGTAACTCTTGACGGAAACTAGGGAACATGGTGTGTTAGGAGTAACTTGATAATAAAGCATTTACCTTGCCGTGCAAGTGTAGTACTGTTTTATTGACTTGCTGTGGTGCCTGTCAATCTGTCAGTGGTGGCATTAGTGGTATCTGTTGTCTCTTCACAGTATAGATGTGTAAAACTCAAGGATGTCCAAATCACAACTTAAAATCTTACAGTTGCCCATATGAGGCAGGAGAACATCCAGAGTGCACAAAGGTGGTAGCATCTCCCACTAAACTCAAACCTCCCCACCTGATTTGGTGGCTGCTCTGAAAGAAGGCCATGGGGAAGACAGGTGAACAAGCTGTATACCCAAAAACGAGATGAGACTTGCATAACAGCTGAGATCAAAAGGAAGCTCTGATTTGTCTTGCCTTTGTAACAGTCCCTTATTCAGGACTCTGCTGTACAGATGTGGTACGAAACTGTGTAACTGGGTGACTAGGTCGGTTAGTTTAATCCAGTAGGTGTTTGGTCAAGAAATGTGTAATGTCCATTAATTAAATGAGTGGAACAGTAGGTGACTGGAGCACAATTGCAACAGCAGGTTTTTTTAAGACTGTTTCTGATGGGAGGACTTCATTTGGTGCTTTGTCACTGAAGTGATACTCAACACCCTCGTGACTCAGCATGGAAGTACACCAGTCAGCTCTCATAATCTCAGAGGTGTTGCATAATTTAACTGTGAGTGGGGCAACTGCTGTCAGTAAGCAACTGCTGTTAGAACTTTGTAGTATGTGCAGGATTAGCAATGTTTCTGTAAACCTGAGCACAGAGACCATTAGTGTCCTAGGAGGAAGCACTGTGAGCTTGATCTGTGCCATTTCATTTGGGTAGATCCCTGGCTGTGTGCTCCAGTGGTTGTGAGCATGTATGTTTCTCAGAGGGAATCCGTGCAGTTTGAACTGTGCTCTACCTTAGAACAACTCGGTGAAATGTGGTCCAGCCTGTGCCCAAAGACCATCTGAGCTACTGCTGCTTATTCCAAGGAGACCAGTAGCACCCAAAACAGTTGCATGATGCTTTTCTTCAGGAGCTGCTAGGACTGTTGAGGAAGGAGGAAATAATGCTGAAAGTGCCTCTTTGAGAAGACTCTTGGAATAGGGGAACAGGGTATTCCTGATCTGAGATGTGCCTCCTGCATGTGGTGGAGATGTTTCAGTCCTTTGGTGAATGGCTTAGTCATGGCGGTGTAACTGCATCTGTTAGGAGGGATGACTTCTGCATTATAAACAACCTTGGCTTAGTTAACACTGAGATCCTGTGGATAAAACAAATGTGATAGCATGCCTCATAATGTAGGGAGAGACTTGATTTCACCAGATCTAGGCTGGCAATGATGTGCCATAGAAACAAACATAAAAAGCACACCAAGAATTGTGGAATATATTGAGTTGGAGCTCCACAAGGATCATTGAGTCCACTGTGTGCTAGTGTAAGTCCTGCCAAGATGCAGGAACTGCCCTGCATTGGGTCAAGCCCAAAATGTAAAGCTGCCTGCATGGTCTGTGTGAGTCCAGCCCCTGGCTGTTGATTGAGACTCATGAGTTCATTCTTAACAGACTGGTGCTGACTGCTGTGAGCCCTGCTGTGCAAGAACAGAGTCCCTTAGAACTGGTTGGAGCTTAGCTATGACCATATCAGAGGGGTGCTGTGGAATGCCAACTCTTGGCTCATTTTGCTGCCCAAGTTTTGCTTCTCTAGCTCCCTTGCAAATAGTCAAGGTCTTCTGTACCAGACTGACAACAAACCTGACTGATCAGGTTTTGGGATGTCCCTGGTCCTGCCATCTGGTGTGCACATGTGAGAGAGAGATTGCATTAAGGTGCCTGTTGAAGCTAGGCAGCTCCTTCTGGATGCTTCCAGTCCCCTGATCCATCAGCTCTTCAGTGGGAGTTGTGGTTGAAAGGGCTGGTGGTGATGCTGCTACTGGGAAGTTGAGTGTGAGATTTATAGTAAAATACAGCATTCTAAGAGAACACGTCTGGGATGTGTGTATGGAAAATACAGATTGTTAGCAAAAAATAATTTCACAAGCATTGGAGACTTCATTTTGTGTCCCTCTGAAGAAAATGTGGAATTTTCACAAAAGGAATCAAGAAGGCCTTGTCTTGGGTTGTTGAGGCTTGAGCTGTCGTCATGATACGAAGGAGCTGATGTAAGTTCTGTAAGTTAGACTGTGAGCAGATCAGCTGGGAAGATAAAGCAGAGTTTGATAGCAATAGGCCTTGCAGCTGGCAGGTGTTCCTGTCACTGAAGTGTAAGCAAATAGAAGGTAACTTTTGTTGTCTTGTGCATATCCGGTTCCTGTAGGATATATCCTCTTATAAAACATCATCTGGGCAGTTCCACTGTAACTTTGTGTAACTAATTGAAACACCTGGTCAGCTTCTTTGTTGCTGTAAGGCCAAGTATTTCTAAGTTTGAGTAGTTCTCATTTAAGTTTACCAATGGCTTTAGCTGAGACCTTTGGTACTCCAGGGTTGCAAGTTCATCTTCTGCTGAGGTTTAAACAACATCCTAGCTGCTAGGAACCACAAGTCCTGCCCTATGTACAAGCTCTTGGTTTGGTACACTAGGGATTTTTATCTGAAACTTAGATTTCACTAATTTAGTAGAGCACTGCAAGCAATTTACTCAAATTAGAAACATACATGTATCAGTAATAGACTGAAAATGCCTCTGTGATCCTTCAAGAAATCTTAGAGATTTGTCTCCTGGCTCACTGGCATATCTCACATTAGGTAATTGCTGGACTTCAGGGTAGAGAAGATGGAAACTCTTGGGATGAGAACCTGAGTCTTTTCCTATCCGTGTGTCTGGACACTGAAGGCTGTTGCATTTACTCTTATCTGACGATTGTTCCTGGCTGCATGTTTGTTCTCTTCTCAGGTGAAGCAGAACAGCTTATTTCCCCCTCAGAGTACTGTGTAGCATAGTAATGAGGTGGGTTTTGACTTCTGGGACCACATCTACTCAGGTCAGAGCACTTGTGCAGCTGTAGCACTGATTGTGGTAGTTTGCTGATCACATAAAAGCTGGCATGGAGCTCATTTGAAATGGGTAGTAGTTCCACCAGCCAAATTGCACAGCAATTGTCACGAGGAAGCAGGTTTCCCTAGGCCAGAGGCACATGTGTTCTGGTGCTGCTGAGAGGCATCAGCGATGCACAGGGTGCCACCACCCTCATTTGAAGACTTGAGATGCCACAGACCACATCTTGCTGTGCTATAGCCACAGCTCTGATTCCTGAGCTGAAGATGACAAGAGCCAGCTGTGCTGCTGTGGGACCGAAGTCCCTGACACTGGTGAGCTGCAGGCCCGTGCTCTGTCCTGCAGTCAGGGCCTGGGCAGGAGGAGCAGCGTGCAGGGCCGGGCCTCTCCTGGCCGTGGTGGCTGACAGCCCCACGCTGACCCCTGGGAGCCCTCAGAGCTGCTGGGAGAAGCCAGTCCCAAGTGGAACAAATGGGGGCACCCGCTGCTTGCAGCTCTTCCCTCCAACCCAGCCGTGGAATCCATTCAGCAGCCTCAGGGCTGTAACGCCAACTGGTCTGCTTCCCTGGGAGTTGGGTGGTTTCCTAGGTGTGTGGAGAGAGGGGAGACTGGCTTCTCCAGCCCACACATGCTGTTAAGGAGCAATCAGGCAATCTGAAGCCCTCTGTTACACTTGTCAGAAACTCTAGTTCTGTAGCTACTTTAACTGCAATGACAGTTCTCAGTGCTGATCACTAAACAAGATTAGTGGGTGTCAAGAGATGGGGCAAGGAAAGGAATTTGCCTCCACCACAGGTCTGCTGGTTGGGAATAATTGGCAAAGAATGCTGGAGACATTAGCTCAGTGTGTTTACATGTGCTGGAGGCAACACTGCAAAGTCCAGTCTTTTATTTAAAGTTGCTGTGGCTGCTGATGCCTTGTGTAAGGTGAGTTGCTCTTTCTCACCTGAACTCCACAGCAGGGGCTGCATGTGTGCAGGAGGAAGAGGCAGCAGGTATTTAAATACTGTCACTTCTAGTTTCTTCTGCTGGTAAGAGGGTTGCATTTATCTGTGCTGTTGCTGCCTGGGTAATGTGATTTGGGCTGCTGGAGTCCTCTGCTGGATAGGTTTCCCATTTTAAAAAGATTTTCTGCCTGCCAGCATGCTCCCCTCTTTAGTCTTACTTTGTCAGGTTTCAGGGATTGGTGGCCCACCTCTAGTCTCTGCTGAAACCAAGCAATTCTTGTTCTGTTCCTTTCTAAAAAGCAGGTGAAGTGGCTGCTGCTGTAAGAATGAATCTTCTCTGCTGGTTTTGCTACACTAGGCAGTAAGAAGTGCTGGTGACTTTCAGTCGGAGGGTTTTAAGACAAGCTAGGTTTGCCTAGTCTTGACTTAGGCAGCTTACTGCTCATCTCTCAAGCCAGTTTAAGTAGATGTAAATTAATTTCCCAGGATGGATGACCTCAGTGAGTTGCACCTACTTTGCACAACTCTTTGAGCTTATACATTGGCTGTGGCTTTCTTGTGCTAGCTCAAGAAACAAATGCCTGAACTATCAAGTATGTTAAAGAGCTGCATGGAAGGATCTTTAAAGGAAAGTGGTTTATAACATAAAATTGAACTGGCTGCTTCTCATGAGATTAGCTGCAGGGAAATGAGCTTTCTCATTAGACTGCATCTTCAAAGCAGGGGCTGCCTTGAATGTGGGAGACAAAAGGGACCCCACTTTTGGCCTTATTGTGACAGCCTGTCACCCATACAGAGTTGAGCTGTGTGCCTGTTGTGTGCCACATCTGTGGATGTGTTGATCTGTGTGAAATTCAGTCTTTGGCCTGGGCTGCATTGCATGACTGGAAGGAAGGAGCAGGTTGGTGTGAGCGAAAGCAGTGTGTAGTAACTTACTTGTTTGATATATTGTCTAGGTGAAAAAGCAGGAGCACAGGCTGTAACTCGCTTCTCTGTATTGCTGAGGGACTGAGCAGGCTTCTAGTGGGGCTGGCTGAGAGGGAGTTGAGAGGCAGCTGAGCTCTTCTGCATCAGAACTGGCACGGTGCTCGGTGCACTCCTGGCACAGAGGATTCCCATGCACAGCTGGTGTGCTGTCCCTGCTGCCATGTGCACGGCCATGAGCTTCCCCTGCTGAGGGATCCACAGCCCTCTG
This sequence comes from Acrocephalus scirpaceus scirpaceus, assembly GCA_910950805.1. Taxonomy (NCBI): domain Eukaryota; kingdom Metazoa; phylum Chordata; class Aves; order Passeriformes; family Sylviidae; genus Acrocephalus; species Acrocephalus scirpaceus. The sequence goes on along the minus strand of OU383775.1, from coordinate 105,415,164 downwards.
GGACTCTACTCCAGCTTTGCTCAGCCCTCTCTGATGAAGGAGTTCAATGTACTCTTTGTCCAGGAATAAATGGCAATTGCCCTGGGCCTCCTGTAAAGTTCAGGCGGCCCAGGATGAACATAGAACTGCTCCTGTTTTAACATCTGTCTAGCCTTTGTTACTGTGTATTCCTACTCCCAGGAAGACTGGGAGGATTCAAAGGCACTGCTGTCAGACCTTGGAACAAACATCTATGGTGAGCAAACGCTGCAGAAGAGAACTCTCCCTACAGCCCCTGTCCTTGCTCATTTTTGTATGAACCTGTGTGGCCCTCTGAGTCAGCCTCTGATTTGTGTGTTGCCTGCAGTCTGGTGATGTGCATTTCCATAATGCATGGCGGGCTGGGGAATGAGTGTCAGCATCCCAGAATGCAGGCTGTGAGTCTGAATGCTTAAGCAGCCCTGGCTGCCACACTTTGCCCTGTGCCAACACAAACACTTGTGCATTCATGCACTGAGTAGGATTGGAAAACTGGTCCTGCTGGAAAATTCTTTGCATGATATTTTATCCCCTTTTTACTCGGAGTTTTTTTGTTGTTGTTGGGGTGGGTTTTTTGGTTTGTTTTGGTTTGGATTTTTTCTTTGCTTTTTTTTTTTTCCTTTTGTTTAGTTTAACAAGACCAGTTCCCTGATCTGGTTCACCATGAGAGTACACAAACGACATGCAGGGATAGTCCAGGAAGCATGAAGTGACATGCTCTTGTGCGAGGTGGGAGTTAAAAGGGCCCTGCTGTACGATGTGAAACTTTACCTGATGGCAACAGGCTGGGTCATTTTTGCTTTTGGCATGTTGATTGCCGTGTTTCTGCCCTGCTTAATTTAAAAAGTTGCCCTGTCACTCTAAGGAGAAAATGTAAAGCTGATTGGGCAATAGTGCAGAGCCTCCAGAAGCATTGGTACACTGGCTGCTCTGCCTGTGGAGTAGCTGGGTGCTCTTCCTTCTCCACTGCATCTTGAGCAAAGGGTCAGGGTATGTTCCTACAGCTTGAAGAAAAGGAGGATCAAAGCCTAATGAACAGTGGGCAGTCTACAGTCTGTTTTGGTCTGCCCATAGTGGAATAGATCCTAAGAGCTCTCATCCTATTTTGAGCAGCTAATAGAAGGTGTTTCACTGCCTTTGAGAGCTGAGTGCCAAGAGGAAACTACTGTGTGATGATCAAGGAGTTCAAACACAACCAGGACTTCTCCTTCAAAGATAGTTCCTCTCTCAAGTCACCAGGCAAAAATAGGAGGCCAGTAAGAATGCAATTAACTGAGACTTTCCATATTTCTTTACACTAATAATGATCTGATAGACAACAGCCAGATTAACTGGCTTGCTTACTCCTTTCTGCTAAAATGGTGCTTGCCTTGCTGAGCAAAAGAGCACCCTTTGCTCTCTACTTGATTCTCTTTGGAAGGAGAACCCTCTGAGCCACTAACCAGCCTTGCTCCAGGTGACACAGATTGGTGGATGGAGGGGTGGGGATGCTGAAGCTTGTTGATACACATCAAAAGGTTGTTGAGGGCACAGGGGAACACCCCCATCTGAAACAGGGAGGGCACTAGGAAGTAAGAAGTGCTGTTGACTTAGTTTGTAGAATCATAGAAGGGTTTAGGTTGGAAAGGACCATAAAGATCACCTACTTCCAACACCCTTGTCATCAAGGCAGTCCTTGACTGGAACACTAGCCAGGGATAAAATACTGCTTAAATCTAGACTGTCCAGCCCCTGGATGGTTTGTGGTGTTGTTTGTAGCTGTCTTTGCACTCTTTGGCCTGTGCTATTAGTCTGCATCTTTGGCTCCTCTAGGAAGAGAAGTACTTCATTAACCTTTATAATTACCAATGACCACCAGGGTTTATTTTGACCCAGTAGCTGGAGAAACAACTGCAAGAGAATTTAGGTGAGATGGTGCCACACTGCTGCTGAGTTCTGATGTAATAGGCTTGCATGCAAGCTTCATTCTTGACTTGCCATATAAAAGCATCAGCTCACTTTCTGCTATTCCAGAATTTATGGCTGACTGTTAAAATTGAAGGTCTGCATGGCCGATGTAATTCCAGAGTCTATATGCCTATAGAAGAAGGAGGATAGGTGAGGATGCTGCTGGTGGTTTTTATATGGTGAGGGGGTTGGGGTTTTGGGGGGGGGGGGGGGGGGGGGAATGGTTTTCTTTTTAATTTTTTTCCCTCTTAACCATTTAAGCTGTCTCCCAAGCATGAACATCTGAGATTGGAGTTAATTGTGCGTGGGCTATTAACTGCAGAATATCAAGGTTTAACAAAGCTAAAGTTTCCTTCAGCAGGTGGTTTTGTCTTCACCCCCACACTAATATTACTTTGAGGTAATATTAGCAGCTCTTCAGGCTGCTCTGCCTCAGATAGCATTTCTTCTCTTCAGTGTGTAGGAAAAGACAAAGACAAATCTTTCTGTTTATTTAAGAATTAAGTGTTCAAATCCTTGTGAAAGTATTCTTCTAGATGCTCTATTGTAGCCAAATTACAGGGCAAATGCGTGTTTTGCTCTTGTATATCTCTTAAATAAGAGCAAACTATTGATTTTTCCTTCCCATGCAGTTGGGGAACTAACTCATGCAGGATGGTTAGGGAGGTGTTTTCATTACATTTCATTATTTTTCAGCTGTGTAAGAAGGATTTATTAAGAGAAATAAATGTGCAAATTTAACAGCTTTATTCAGGTAATGGCAGATTTCAAGTGTTTTTGACATTGCAGATCACTAGCTGGATTAATAAGAGTTGGATACAAATCATCCTTAATCTAGTTAAGGGCTTGTAGCAGCTTGTGGCAAAGCCAGTGGTTTTGCTTACCTCAAAGAGCAATTTGAAAAAAAGCTCTTTCCTTTTGCATATATCAAATTAAATAAATGTGGTTCCCAGTTGGGGCAGGGTTAGATCAACTAATCAACTACAAATCTCCTCTTCATCATGAGAGAGTGTTTCAGATCTCTGCTGTAGCAGTAGGGAGCTCTGTGGCAGCTGATGGGATAAACCCAGACTCATGTTTTGAGACTCTGACCAGGATGAAGACTGAAGAATAGTTAAAAATGATACTTTAAAAAAGAAAAAATTCTGGAGGATGTCAGCCTTCTGGATCCAATAATATTGCTAATGAGTTGTGAAAGCCTGGCCCATTGTTGATTAAATTGAAGATGCCACTAAGCAGCTTTCTGGTTGTCCCAGCAGAACTGAATAACTATTGTTCTGCAACAATACAGTGCTCAGCAAGAGCAGAAGCTAATAGTCACCCCAGGGTTTCCCCTAAACAGGCTGCTTTGATCCTTGCGGAAGGGAGTCTTCCACTGGTTAATGAGAACTGGTTAAAGCATATCAAAAATACAGTTAAAAATTTTGCCCCTCACATGCAACTGAATTCAGTGACAGCAAATCAAAAGGACTGGACAAGTATTTCCAAACAGTTGTCGGAACTGCTAAAAAAACCCCAACAAAACCATTCAAGCTTGTTAAATGGTAAAAAAGCAACGTGTTGTAGGTGCTCGATAAGAATGTAAAGATTTTTTTGACTAGAATACATGAGATACCATCAAAGATCCTTCAAAGGATCTACTGTCTGAAAGGTAGAGTAAGTTTATTTTAAGCTGGAATTATTTTCAGCTCTTTTGTACGATAACATAACCCAGTGTTACGTGTCCCTAATCCTCTTGGCTAATCAAAACCTTTCCCATTGGTGTAAGTCAGCTTCAGTAAAAGGTCATGGAAAAACCTTGACCATGAGGTGTTTGTTGTTTGAACAGCAAGGTCTGTCTTCCTGATGGAAACCCAAATTAGTTCAGTCCCTTCCAACGCTGTCCTGAGTCAGAGTTTTCTTACCTTGCTGTGTCTGAAATCCTTCAGCAACAGATCATTATAGGAGCATGGCCTTTCTACAGTACTTGTATTTTGTGGGGAGGTTACTGTCTTTTATGCCCACTGGAGCTGTAATTTATGGAGCAAGAAATGTAGTCTTTATATAACCATACAGTTACATAAATTGGGCAAATATCCCTTAATGCTCGTGTGTCATGAAATTGGATGATGTCATGAAATTACAACACTTTGTGGGTATTCTGACTGCTATCCACATGTGCATAATCCTATACCGTCCCTTAAGTATTTGGGCCAAAGAAAGTCCCTCTGAAATCCCAAGCCTCAAACTGCCTGGTCCAAGGGAGGTGCCACAATGCCCAGAGGAGCAGCTGGGGACAAAACCCTTTGGGACATGTAACTTCAGTAAGTTCTCATATAAAACTGTGGAAAGCAGGCTTTACTGATCCTGGTGCACGTTTCTCTTATTCTCTTAAGTTCAGCAGCCAAACCTCAGGGGACTTGGACTGGTCTGAGTCTGCTGTCATGTTTGGAGGGTGTGTGCTGGGCAGCTGCTGGACAGCTCTGCACTGGAACAACACTGGGTGTCCATTGGTTTAGACTGGGCTGCACTGAGCTTCTCTCCTCTGAGGAGGACCTCACTATCCCTGCTGAAATACAGAAATCAAGCTAGGAATCAAACAGGTACACAACAAAGGCTGTGGAGAAGCAGAGTTTGCAGCAGCCTGGGAAGAGGCTCAGAGCTCAGGTGTGAGGGGAGGTGTAAGGGTGGGGTGGCTGGACACACTCTGTAAGAACAAAGGAAGTGTGGCACAGCTGAACAAGCCTCACCTATTAACCCCTCAAGGGGAAGGGGTGCAGGCTTAATAGTCAAGATCAAGAGTTGCCATTTTATTTCTTGACAGTCAGTGATCCTTCCAGGAGGATTGTTGAGGTCTGCCAGACGATCAGTCTGTCCAAGTGTTGTTGGAAATCCATATAAGCTACCTCTGAATATTCAGATTTGGGGGGAAGGCAGCTTCCATCCTAGCTGAAGGTGTATGGTGATACAATCTTAAGCTGTATTGACAGTCCCTTACTTCAATAAAAAGCTGGAGAGTTTGCTTTCTAGCTGCTTAAAGGAAATCTTCCCACTGGGAGAAGAATGCAACCCCCACCTTTAGCAACACGTTCCCCTTTTGCACTCAGCCAGCTTGAGTGAAAGAACAAAGGGTTGTGCTTGCCACTGCTGGTGTGAGAAGTGAGAGAGAAAAATGGTCCCCAACCCCCCATTAACAAAACCAGTGCAATTTCTAAGGCCTCACTTATCTTCTGAACGTACTGGAAAGGGCACGCGAGGGAGCCTAGTTTGGGCAGCCTGGCAGTTCTTTATTCTTTATGCACCAATAGTTCATATTGTTTAATATTTGAAGTGTAGTGAGATCAGCCTGTGTGAGTCACCACCCTTCCACACAAGAAAGAAAACACATGGGAAGTACTTATCTGACCTACTTTCTGTGGTAGGGTGCAAAAGCACAGTGCAAACAAGCAGGGATAAATCTAAAAATCAAAATTACCTCATGACTTGCAGTTAAGCAAGAGATCGAAGGGCAGTTCACTCTAGAAATATGCTTGCAGAAGCTTAAGGAATAGTGCTTTGGGGGGTTATTTTCAGTAGGGAAGAAAAGAGCTAAAAATTATGTCTAAATGGGGGGGTTTGTTCCTAGTTTCTTGTTATTTAAAAAAAAAAATCATATAACTACAATAATTGCCTAGAAGGGATCTTGGGGCTGAATAGGCTGGTGGCAACTCGGTTACTTGCCTTCAGAGAGGTGGAATTTAATGGGCTAGTTAACCACCTTGGAAACGAGTTCTGTGGAAATGTGGGGAATGGATAAGATGTTAAGGATGGAAGAGAAGACTGGATAAACCTGGTATCTTAAGAATAAGGAGATAGGACAAATAAACACATCCATTGTAGGTAATGAAGTGACAACTACAGAGCTGGATTGTTTTGACAGTACATGCTGGTGCTGGCTAACTTCTTCCTGGGATGAAGATGAATGTCATATTCATTTTTAAGTGACAGTATTTTAATGCAAGCTAGAGGAATACAGTGGGCCTGGCTTCAAAGCTGGCAAAAATATGTGCCCTTTTTTTTACATAATAAAATGTGACTTTGCATTTCTTGGGGTCATAGGGATCCCACAGCTTGGATGATTGAATGCGACCTCTAAACTTGCAGATGGCAGTGCTGGAAAGGGGTGACAAAGGTGACTTGAGGATGGGATAGAGGTCAAAATTTGTGAAAACAGGGAATGTAGTTGGATATCAAAAAGATGAAATTTGGAAGAAGTGACTTACAGGGCTTTGGTTTGAAATCTGAGGAGGGAAAATGACTGGTTAGGTAATGGTAGCCCTGCAGAAATAAACCTGAGGCTAGTCATGATCTGAGAGTCATGTTGTAGTGATAGGAGCAGTAAGTGTATATAGCACAGGCCAATGAGATGCATGAAGTAATCATTCTGTAATTAGTAAATTAGTAAACATTAAAAGAGTCTTGTCATCTTTGGAGAGTCTGAATAGCTTTGAGTGTTGCATGCTCTGACAAACAAGTGCCATAAAACAGGGGTCTAGCCTCTTGTTTCAGCAACTGAATTTCAGTGCATTCCTTGAAGTGTAAATGGAGAAAGCTCAGGGCCTATTCTCCAACAGGCTTCTGTCTCTGGACTTATTTTGAGTGCCCACACTAAATAAAAAGGGAGTTTGATTCTCTTTCCAGCTAGGTGCTGTAGTTTCAGATATGTGAACAGTATCTGTGTCAGAAAGGGAAAGAAGACATACTACTTTGCCTCCCCTTCCCTTCTGCTCCCTAGAATTAATGCAGTGATTTGCAGATGGAGTGGTTGGCAGATAGGGAAGACACAAACAGTCAGCACCTGAGACAGGCTGGTAAGGACTCAGCATTGTCTGCTACCAGGATGCAGCACTGGGTGGATCCCTTGCTTTCTTCTTTCCCAAAGCAGCTGCAGCCTGGAAGCACTGCAGAGAAGGGAGACAGCAAGGCTGACCTTTCCAACACCAAATATACAACCAGAGCTATTCTTTTGGGGAGGGGAGCTGGAATGAGGGAAGATGAAAAAATGCAATCTGAACAAAAAAAGTTTGTGTGACCTTTAGGAACCCCTAGAGGACTCTGTAAAAATAACCTGATTGCTTCAATCTCATCCCTGACACATCTTTTTGCTCTTCTCTTTAAAGCAAACTACAAATCTGAACCTTCCCCCTGAAGACCTTGATTCATCTGGTGATGAAGATGACGCGTTCTCAGGTTCAGGTGCAGGTGAGTTATTAGCACTTGTGCTGGTAGTGCTTGATCCTTCTAGGATGTGGCAATTGGGATCTCAATAAGCACCCAAATGAAAGAGGGGTAGAGGGAGGAGTCTGCACACACACCTTTGCCCCAGAATATGAGAGCTGGGAACAGAGAAGGGGCCTAATCTATTCATCTTGTATTCCTTGAGATATTAACAATTAGTAGAAAATGAGCTGTAGGAGACTTGAAAGGGAGCAGAAGCAGAGGTAGACTCCATGTGACTGCTAATGTGAGATGTTGTGTGAAGAATGTTACGATTCTTCACTCATAAGGAAGAGAGACCATAACAAGGCCCTTTATGAGCAGGTAGGAGATAATGTTTGAGGGTGTGTAAACCCCAGCCTACCAATATGTATCAAGTGCAAACATTATCTGTCATCAGATGTGCCATGTTCCCATGGGCCATAGTTTTTTATAAGTGATAAAGGGGATTTAGGGTAGGGGAAAAAGTCTATAAAAATGATGGCTAAACTGCATGAGAGAGACTCTTGGTGTTCAGTACTAAAGTTGAGGGAATCCTAGTGAGAAAAGTGCAAGCTATTGAAAGCTGAAGCATGCTATCCTTCTGCTTCCTCCCAGCCACAACCTTGTATTTTAGATTAAACTCTGCAGAAATTAAGACCCTGAAATCAGTGCCAAATGCAGTAGAGACTGAAGGTGTGACTGCTCTAAATCAAATAAAAGTGTTTATGGAAAAAGACTCATATAACCACACTGAGGAACCAGTGTACTGAAAGCAGATTTTCCTTGTCAGCCTCACCACCGACAGGCACTTTTGCCTTGGGGAGAAGCAGATGACTAACAAAATATTGCTGAATAGCGTATTGGTCTGTCCCTTCCTTATTCCAGTGAAAAGGATGAGGAGTTACAAACTGAACTGCTGTTATTATGAAAATTGACTATGAAGGTTAAGCATCCTCCTTAGACTAGTGTCCTGAAGATATGATTAATAGGCCTCTAAAATGGCTAAGGATAATATTTGTTTGTTTGTTTGTTTGTTTTGCAGGTCCCCTGACTGACCAGTCTCGCACCTGGAGAATCCCAGGAGAATCAGCTAATTCCTCAGTACTGGCAGCACCAGCAGATTTCAGTGAACAGCCATTTCCTGGGGTCGAGAGCAGAACTGAAAAGGAAGTAATATCTCCTTCTGCAACCAGTAATCTAGTGACAGAGGAACCAGTTGTAGCTGTGAAGGATGAAGTACCCATCCTGGGCTCATCTGATGGGAAACCAACAAGCCATGTAGTCACAACAACAGTGAGAAGCCCCACTGCTCACTTTCCTTCCGTGGTTCATGTGACTCCTTCAGAAGCCTCTGCTGTGGTCCATGAACCTAAAATCCCCAGCTCTGATGTGCCAGACACCAAAGATGTGCCCGAGCCCCACTCTACTGTCCATCGTGAGGGAGACGTGGCTGCCACCCCCGCGGCCACAGCTCCAAAGGATGTTGTTCCTACACATGAGGAGGTTTCTGAAGATGGCTCTGGAGACCCGGTGAGGACTAACAGTTATCACACCCTTTCCAGGGAGATGATTTAGTAGCATGTATTAAGTTGGTTTGGTGGGAACGGGTGTTAATTTGTCAAAAACAGTGATTGGTTTAATAGGTTGTGTTGGTGGAGGGTTTTAGATGAGAAAAACAGTGCTCTGGAAAGTCTCCAGAAACAGACATGATGAGAAACATGAATAACCTGCCTTGTATGTCCCAACAGGGAGACTTCATCTTGACTAAAGAAGAGGATTTTGTACCCACCCAGAACTCAGAAGTACTGGCTGACTCTGAGAGGAATGCCAAAGCAGCAGGAGCCTCAGGAATTATGGACAGAAAAGAAGTTCTTGGAGGTACCAGATATTTTGAATTTCTAGTTGGTAAAAGCAGATTCCTGTAGGAGTCTCCAGGCAGCAGAAGCTGCAGTTGTGCAAATACATCTCTGAGCAAGGACACCAACCTTTTATGTTAGACCTCCGAAGTGAGGGTGATGATTCTGTGTTGTCAACACCCTAACGGGGCAAATGTGGCTGCTTTAGCTGCAACTTTGTTTAAACTTCTTCCTTCGCTGCTCGTCTGAAAAATGACAGTAAAATTTCTCTTGCTGCTGCCTCAGTCAAATTACCAGGGTTGAACACCATAGCCTTGTGTGCTTTGCATCATGGCCCAGTGGGAGAACCATGTCCCTAGGACTGGCTACTGTATCTGAGCAGGTGCTTGGTTTGGGAGGGGACAGAAGGACAAATTAATTAAAGTCATTAAGCCAGGGAGAGGTAAGGAAAAATCTGGGACTTAAAATCATAGTAGCACTGTCTGGTATGGCATCTAGAGTAATCTGTCTTTTTCTCCCCTTCCAGGTGTTATTGCTGGAGGACTTGTAGGCTTGGTGTTTGCAGTGTTTCTAGTTGCATTTATGCTGTACAGAATGAAGAAAAAAGATGAAGGCAGCTATTCACTGGATGAACCAAAACAGTCTAACGGAGGATACCAAAAACCACACAAACAAGAGGAATTCTATGCATAAACACTGACCTTCGGGACACTTCTTATTCCATCTTTCTTGGACTCTTCTCTCCCTGCACGTGGACCTCCTAGTGTGCTTTGCATTAAACTTAAGCCATATGATCATTGGGTTATTTACCCTTACCACTTTACCATTGGAAATTTTATAACTACAAAGTAGATCTGGATTCATTGAACATTCCCTGCTTTCTTGCACAACTTTTTTTTTTTTAAACAGAATTGGAACTGCAAGTTCCTAAACTCACTTTGGTTTATCTAAAGACTGCTGGGACAGGCGGTGGGGAGAAGATAAGGGAGCACTGTATGTATAAAACTCTTAATATTTAGGGAAAGGGCTAGCAAGAATAACCAATTTTCAGTGCTCAAATTCTGTATAGCAGGGATCCTTCCTATTTAACTCATAGATGTGTTTTGAGTGTAACAAGTGGCTGTGCTGGACAGACATTTGGTACACTGCTATCCTCTAGCTCTTTCTGACAGCTGTATTTGGAGCACTTAATGCCTATGAAACATCAAGCTGAACTTGATCTCTGCCGAAAGGAGGTGTGAGGGGCAGGGTAAACAAATGACTGTCATGTGGTTTAAAATAACTTATGTTTTGGAAGCATTATCCCATACTCAGAACCAGCTCCTAAGCAGTTGGTACATACACTAGCAAAAACCAAACCCCAAGAACCCCAAAGCTAAGCAGAGAGTTAACTTTACCAGTAGTGTTGGGCTGTCCCACCACCCTTTCTCTCTCTCTCTCTCTCTCTCTCGGCTTAGGTAAGAAGTAGATTTTTCCGAGCAGTCTCATCTCAGACATTCCCTTTCCTAGGTGCTGAGTGGAGGTTGGCTGTCCTGCTGTAGATGATCTTGCCCCGTGCAGTACCAGGTGACCGGGGCCGTGTTTTAGCACCTCCGGTCACCGTGGTTGTCTCGGAACGCGGTCTGCCCTCTGTGGCACACGGGGGTGGGAGGTGGGAAGCAGCATGTCATGACTGCAGCTAAGGAGTGGAGAAGCATCTGAAATGAGCCTGGGGAAGGCTGAGTGTAGGTGGCCTTAAACATATACAGCAGCTGGTGTGCTTGACTCTCGCTACTCCGGAGCGGCTCCTTGGAAGCTGTTCCTGCACTTTGGAGAGAAGCCACTCCAGGGATGTCAGTCTAGTAAGGGCAGAAAAGCACCTCCTGAGCAAAGGCGGGATGCCTGGAGCTGTGTGTGGTGGGTGTGCTGTCAGATGTCAGGCACTGGGGCCTCACTGGGGGTCTGGAGTTCTCCGGACTGTCTCAAACAGAGCAAACACAAGTGTGTTCTGCACGAGCCTTACTTCTGCTCTGCCTTTGGGTAGCTTCTTGCCACTTCAGTTCCTTGTCACTCAGTGCAGAAGGTATGGGGTGGGTGGAGGAGTGTTTACAACTGATGTAAATATTTGTACTGTTGAGCCAGAGGGAATGATCGGAGTATATTGGACAATATTGCAACAGTTGGTACAAATGTTGCACATTAACAGACAAACTTAAAAACCTGTGTAATGTAAATGAAGTATAAAACACTCCTGAGCTGCCATGCAGCTAAAATTGGTGCCTTCTCTGCAAACACAAGAAAAAAACCCCAAATATCTTGATTCCAAACTCTTCTTTATGCACATGGAGAACTTGTGCATATGTGTAGCTGGCTGGTTTTTTAAGTAAAGCTGCAACAACCATTATGTTTTTTTGTTAGGGTTTTTTGTTTTCAGTTGTTTTTTTATTTTGGGTTTGTTTTTTTTTTTTACTGAATGAATTTTTATAGGTTAATGCAATGACCAGATGGTGTTAATTTCAGCTGTAATTCTTTGCTTTGTATAGGAATGTAGAAATGTTTGATAGGTCTATCTATGAAAGGTTCTTGTAAAGCACAGGAAGATAAAGTAGTAAAATTCAGTTGTACCTCACAACCTTGTTAGGGGGAAAGGAAAAAAACTGTATATTTTGGTAGTCTTAACTGACAGTTTGTGAAACAAACATGACATTCTGTGTTATTTAAGTGGTACAAATGAAATATGAGTTCTGACAGAAGATGCAACATTGGGTTATCTGTATGCCATGTAAAGGTATACTGCAATAAATGGCATTTTGGCAAGAATGTGTCTGGCACAATCTGTCTGCGAACACTGATGTATATAATACTTCAAAAAGTAGATGTTTTTAAGACCGCCTAGGTCTTTAAGAAATTTAGGTTACAGAACTGTGAATTTTGGGGCTAAAGACACAGAGATTCAGTTCAGCATTTGAAGGGTAAGAGTGCGGCCTGCCTTCCCTCCTACCCTGCCTTGGGTGTCCTTTTTGCAGTGAGCTGCTCTTGCTCGAGGCACTGGTGTGGGATACAAATGGGCTCTGGTGGAGACTTGAATTAAATGGCTTTGTTAGAGCCCTGCAACATTTCATGCTGGTTTTGGGACCTCTCCTTGTGCAGAGTGATACCATCCCCAAAAGGGTGATAAAAGTTGCAAGTCTTCCACAGGGCTTCCTCTTGCTCCTCATCTTCTGCCCTCGGGAATTTGAGAGCAGAGAGGACGGTAGGAGGGCAGCCCCAAGCCTTCTATTAAAACCTGCTTTCCAAGACGAATTGGAGATTTTACCCCCAAGGAAGGAGAACAGAGCAGGCCTGTCCTCAGTATTCTGCTGTGCAACATCAGTTACTCTGTGATGCTACTGCTTGTGTGGGAGATGGAGCAACATAGAAGTAGAGGAAAATGTCCTTCACAACACAGGGAAGTCAGGAGCTGCTGGCTGTCTGGGTGGGTCTTACTGCAGCTTTACAATTCTTTTCTTTTGTAAGGTTCTGAACTGCAATAAACTTATTTTTTGTTCTGTAAACTGGCCACTATTTTGAGTTTGCTTACACTGGAACCATGGGGAGCTCTGTTTACAAAAAACCACAAACATTTGGCAGAATCTTGGTAATCAGAAAGTTTTGAGATCAGGCAAAAGGATTGAAAGATTGAATTCAGAAGACTCATTTCCACAGCTAAATACAGCTGAAAAATGCTTTTTAACTCCATGCCAACTTTGCCAGTCCGTTAAACTGGGTAAAGACTTGTGTAAGATCAGAGTTGGCTGGTTTGTATTGCAGGGCCTTACCAGCTGTGAATTCACTTCCTTAGGGGCTACCAAGACTTTTGCTTCCCCTTTTCCAGTCAGTGATAATGTGTGAAGTTAAGGCGGCAGGCAGGGAATAAAATGAAGTGCTAAGGGAAGTGGGAAATTCCTGTGTGAAAATCCTTGCAAGTGCAACACTTGTCTTATCCTCAGTGTGCACTTGAGAGAAATTTTGTTCTACCAAGAGAGAATTATTTACAGGAGGGCTGGTCTGCCTCTGTACTTTGGCGCAGGTTTGCCTGGGTTTCCCTGAGTCACATTTCTGTTCACTGCGCTTCCTGACTTTCTTCTTCATCCATGCTGGAGCAATTATCACATTTGCTCTTGTTCACAAGTGAGATGCAAAGAATGTGGCTGGCAGAAAAATTTGACCCCTTCTTTGTTCTGGAAAAATGAGCTGGAGGGTGTAAATGCACTGAATGTCAAAGAAGGCAAACTATGAGAGAAGGAAGACTTTTCACAATTCTCACTTTGTCAGGTTGTATTAGAGCCTATAAAGGAAGCTAAAGCAAATCTAAAAGGCTGTATAATCTTGTAATTGAAATAGAGAGCAGGAGAAAAAAGAGGGCCACTCTGCAGGGGTGCTGAGAAGAAAAACTATGCCAGGCATTTCATAAATGCCTTATCTGAGTCTTCATCAGGACTAGTTGTGTATATTGATGAAAATGAGTAGTGGAATGAAGGTTCAGGGTGAAATTTGCTCCATTAGAGATAGCTGCAAAACAACACCAAAACAAAACCAAAACCTCAAGCTTTTAAAAATGCAAGAGGTGAGGTAGAGGCTCAAAATCAAATAGTTACTTAGCATTCTGGGGTAGTGTCAAAACTGCAAGCCTGATGGACAGAATTTCTAATAAGTTTGTCAAGTTAGAGGACAGCAATTTTACTGCAGAAAATGAAATGCAATGTCTTCACTAAGGAAAGAGGAAAGGAAAAGGTGCAGCCTCAGCAGTATGCAGGGTCTTACAAAAGGATCTGATGGATAGAGAAATTAAAAGGTAGGATGATGATAATACAGCACAAAATAGATTCACCAAAATTAGATTGTGCCTGACTAATCAGATATCTTGCTTTTTGATAGCAGGTTTTTTTCAGTCAAAGGCAATCTTTCCTAATTGAACTTCACTAAAACAAGTTATCAGTGCCACACAGAAAATGAATAGTCAGAAGCAGGAAGCTAGGGATTAGTGGAAGAATTGTAAAGTGGTGAGGAGTGAGCTAAGCAGCAGCAGGCTCTGCAAGGCAGAGAGTTAGTAGGGAGAAAAGACCTCATTTTGGGAAATCTTACTAAATACTGTCTGACATAGAAGGAAATACACAGAATTACATTTGCTGTTGGGAATTCGGGCACCCTAGACAGTTTAGAGTATAAAGGATACATTAGTATTCTTGACAAGTAACATTTGGGGTCAACTTCAACCCAACAAGGTCAGGCTTGAAGGGGATAACAAAAGGAATTTCTGCTCTAACCTGGGAATAAAAGGGGAAGAAAAGGCTAGGTGAATTAGTCAATTTTAGAATAATTATGTGTGATGTAGCTGTAAGAAAGGAAAAAATAAGTCAATACAGGATGTAGTAGCCAGCAAATATTTCCAGCAGGTAGAGGAAATTGTTGGCATCATGGGTATTATTATACAAAGAACTAGTGAGCCTTTTGCTTGCCATCACTTACACAGTCTAGGGTTAACTCATGTTAGGAAGGAACAGAGGAAAACCATCGGAATTATGTGGGAGAACAGTCTTTTCCCACAGTAAACTAATGATACTTGGTTTGTCCAGCTCAGGAAAACACAGGCTGACAAGTCCTACAGTTGCTGTCTGCATGCTTGTCATGGTATAGGACAGTACCAAGGATGGGGATGAGCAATTTAGGCAAAATAATAATATGGGAATAAGGAAAAAAATAAAAAAAAGAAATTGGCAAGTATAAACATTAAAAAAATTAAAAACTTAGAGAATCATTCCATTAATGGAGAGGGGAAAAGATCCAAATGTACTGAATACAAAGCTGGATGCTCAGGAAGATTAAAATGTTCCTGAGCTTTCAGCCAATAGTCTGGGCAAAGAACACAGAGACCAGTTAAAAACCCTTCCTCTTTCTTACCCAGTTGCTGTTGTTGGTTGGTTGGTTTGGTTTGGTTTCTTTTTAATTTACTCTAGTTTATTACTCTCCTCCTTTAGTACAGAAAAGCAGATGAGCAGCCTTCTGGAGTGTTCTTTGAGATGATAACAAAAGGTGATTTGGACCAATGTACTCTGCTTTGTGCACACACATACGTATACATGTACATGTACATGTGATTATGTGTATGCATCTGCATGGACACACAACTATGTGCTAATGAGAAATTAAAATAGGAACAAGGGCAGGGCAATCACTAAATCACTAAACTTTTAAAAAGTCAGAAATATTAAGTGCTTTTAAAAGTAGAAAATCCTACTTCAAAATGGCATAGAGCAAGGGATAAATAGGTGTGATTTAAGAAAAAAAAATAGGATTTCAATAGATCCTGGACCCCAGCGCACAGCTGTTCCAGTTTAACCAAAGCCACGTGACGTTGTTGTATAAAAATGTCCTCAGCATGAACCCCTGCTTGTCTGAGCCAACCATCAAAGCATTCCTGGCCCTTGAGAACCTGTGTGGGAGAGAGTGGTATGCTTAACATGTGCCACAAGGCCAGGGGTCCCCAAACTGTGGCACCCCTCTAATATGCAATGCATTTGAAAATTGTGTGCAGAGAAAAACAATCACAAACCCCCAAGCCTCAAAAAATCCACCACCAAAACCTATCTCACCTGCCTTACCTCTGGAAGTCATAGGCAGGAGCCAGCTGGATTCCTCCTGCACACAGAGCTGGGTGAATGAGGTGAGGGCAGGGACACTGAGGAAAGGAGTGGGGCAGCCTGGAGGAAACTTACGCTGATGCCACCAGTGCATTTCTCCCGCTGAACAAAGCCTGAGAACCCATGCCTTAGGAGACTGGACAGCTGTTTCCTTCATGTGGCAAACCAGGTTGCATCTCTTCTGAGAGGGGTTGAGTACCATCAGAAACTCAGCAGGAGCTGAGAAATGCAGGTTCTGCATAAGATACCTCTCTTTTCTGGCACCTGACTCCCATCAGATTTGGAAGCAGTATATGCTGAGAGCAAGGGGCTGCTTCTCTGGAGATGCTCCCTAAACATAAGCACATGCTGTTCATGAACGTGCTGCTGTGCTTAGGGGATGTGCTGGGTGCCAGTGTGTGACCAGTGTGTGACCACAAGGAATCACACACTTTCTTATTCTAACAGACACACACAAACTGCCTTATGCAAAACCTTAGTTGAGGAAAGCTTAAAAGTGTTGAAGCTTAGGATGTCTGTGAAGAACAAAATCAAACCAATTGCAATTGAGGCTGAAATAATTTCAAAAGGCCATTAAAGAACATTGTTGTATTCTAACAACCCCCCCAACCAGACTAGAATGCCTCAAAATAAAGAAAAGAAAAAAAAAAAAAAAAAAAAAAGAGTTGGCATGTATCTAAATAAGGGAGCAGATGGCCTATCTAATTGCTTATCTGTCCATACCTGGAGAAGATCTCAAAAGCTGACTTTGCTGGCAATCAAAAATCATCTCAGTCATGGTCAGAGCCCTTCAAAGGCTACCTCTGAATGGACACCAGGGCCTGGCCAGCCCTTCAGGACTGTATGTGCAGCTACATGCAGCACATAGCCCTGATGTCATTTCTCATTCAGTACATCCAGGCCAGAAGTTGCCTTTATGAACAACTTGAAGAAGTTGATTGTTCAGTCTTCATAACACAGAGCAATGGTTCAAAACTTCTAGGAGTTTTATTGTTCTCAGGGTGGCACAGAGAAAAATACAGCTGTTTTGGAGCAACATTACCTGCCTTTTATTCAGACTGAAAATGTGGCTTTATTATTATTACTATTGCTATTAGTGTACTACTGGAGGAAAAGAGAGTTTGCAAATGCTCTTGAAAGTGCTGGTTGAGTCTGCTCTTCCTGCTCAAATAGTGCTGTTAATGTTTGATAGCAGCTGCCTGAGAGCACAAGCCTTTGAACTGTTTATTGTTCTCAGAGGTGGTTTGTCTTTTTTCATTATACATATATATATACACTGGAGCCTGGCTGCAAGTTTCTCAGGCATGACATACATGATTAGAACCCTGCTCAGAAGTGTTGTCAGCTTTAAGTATTCCTTTCAGATGTTACCATCTCTACTTCCAACCCAAACCCGCCGTGCGCTCGCACCGCTCTAAGGAGTGGTTGTGTGGTTACTGCACAGTGAGGATTAGTCACACATTAACCACAGCTGTAAAAACACATCTATGGGAAAATCACAGCCAAACACTGAGGCCTTTGAGGCTGCTGCTCATTTCCAAAGAGGTGGGTTTCTGTTCCATTTTTCTCCAGCATTGTGCAACAGAATGTTCACTGGCATGTTCACTTTCCTGGTCGAGGTGCACTGTAGCTTTTCCTCCAGCACTCCCCTACCTTCTCCACTTCCACAGACCATGGCAGACAGAGGTCTTACAGGTAGAGCCGAGTCAGCCAGTGTCTCTAAACCAGCAGATCCTGGCAGGGGAAGGGGTACTCACACTGTTCCAGTGTTAAGGCACATGATTCCAGTGCTACCTGAGGCAAAGCAGATTATGTCAAAAGATGACTTAGGGCTAGAAACTTTTGGTTTGGGAGGAAAAAGGGCACTCTTGCTCATTGCCAAGATGACAACTAAACACTGTGGCAAGTTCTCTTGCTTTCTGCTCAACAGGAAATCCCCATTCATCACTGTTGTCCTCTCAGCATGTCCCATTCTGCACAGTTCTCAGCAAAGTATAGATCCTGCACTCAGTTTCCAAGTCCTCCTCTTCACATCTTCTCAGAGGTAGTAAAGCTGGAGAGCTTAGTAAAGAAGGAGAAAGAGGACAGCAGCATATCCCCTAGAAACATGTGATGTGCTAGAGCCACTCTGCGTCAAGCTTTGACCTCTGAATACTGCTGGTGTCACAGTACACAAGTCAGGGTTTCCAGGAGAGCATCCCAGATCATCATCCACCAACCATGGATTCTGTTATCCCCCCATTGTTCTTGGATTCCATGGAAAAAATTACAAACCTTCTTAATGGAAATATCTTTTCAGGGGAACAAAAAAGACAGCGCAAATGAGAAATACACAATTAGGAATCTTTCTCCAAAGCCGCTTTGGGCAAACAAAGAAAAGCAGCACTCATGGAGAACATGTAATTATCATGTCCTCTGCCCCACCCTTCCTTCTCAAAAGAAAATTTGTATTTACTGATTTGCTTCAGGCCTGTGTCACATGTCCCATTGCAAGTCAGCAACCAACAAAGTCCCTTTCACATAAATAAATGAGGTTCCTTTAGATGCCTATTAAGTACATCAAGGAGAACTGGGCACTGGGAACACGGCAGTTCAGCTTCCTGGTGTTTCTGAAAGTGATGTCCCTGTGTTTGGGAACTGAAGCCAGGAATCCTCAGCCAGTTTCTGTGGTTCCATTAAGATTTCTGAAACCATGTCCTCACCCTGGCTCCTGTCTGGAAAGGGAATTTAGGCTGGGGTAGGAACTTACATAATACCATAATGTGAGAAGTTGTATTGTTCTGAGAAGGTGCACATCTTCTATGCATTGAGCTTGTTTACCTCCTTACCAAGCACCACTGCCTCTAATGCCTGCTCCTTGTTTTCCTGTTACCCCAGTAGCACATTTCAGACCATGCCTCCCCTTCCCTACCTGCCGTAATTGAAGGTTATCTGGGGCTCCTCGTGTTTTCTCTGAATGAGGCAGCACAAACTCCATCTTTGCCTTGAGGATGGAGTCATTACTATTGATCTAGGACAGAAAAAAAAAGATCTGCAATTATTCTATCCAGAGGGTTCCTACACTGATCCCCAGTTTCATAAATGGGAAAATAAATCCTGCACAACACAATCCTCTGGCCAATTAGGGCACTTTACATGTTATTTCAGCACTGCCTCTTGAGAAGTTTGCTTGTCTTCCCATCAATCCTCGAGCTCCTTTCTGTTGCATTCATCCATGTTAAATGAGGTATGAGCAATGAGAAACACCATGGTACAATCTTCACAGGGCTCTGCTGGCATTTCCCCTCCAGAGGCAGCTACACAGCCTTCTTTGCTATGGCTCTTCTTCAGGTACACAAGGACTGAAAAGGGACTGAAAAGGGGCTGAAAAGTATGCTGAAGTTTCAGGAATAAGTGTTTAAACTTTTTAAGCTTTTTTTTTTTTTGAAGGCTGGTCCCTGCAGTCTGGAGATTGTGGTAGAGCTGAGGGTCTCTAAACCACATACCCCTCTTGCCCCTGTAAGAGGAAGAGCATGGTCACATTCCGAGGGCTGGGCTGCTCTCTGCACTCCCAACTAGCAGCATGGGGACAGACTACCCATGGGCAAGAGCAGCTGTTGTCAAAACCTATGAGAAAGGGTTCTCCAGGTATGTAAACAACAAGAGGAAACAGAAAGAAAATATTGGCATTCTGTCCAACAGGAGAGCTGAATTAGTCACCAATAACACTGGAAATGCAGAGGTTCTCAACACTTTCTTCACCCCTTCTTTACCAGCACTGCTGGACTCCCAGGCCTTTGGAACAAAAGTCCAGGCTGAGACAAACACAGACCCACAGTCAGTGAAGGAAGAGTTGGTCTGTGAACTATTACAGGAGCTTGGCCCCTGCACATCGATGGGCTCTGACAACATCCACCCAAGGGTGTCAAGAGGACTGACTGATGTCATGGTTGAGGTCACTGTCCATAATTTTAGAGAAGTCATGAAGATTGAAGGACATCCCAGAAGACTGGAAGAAGGTTAAGGTCACCCCCACCTTCAAGAAAGACTTAAAGAAGGACCCAGGAAATTATAGGCCCATCAGTCTGTCTTACTTCAGTCCCTGGGAAAGTTATGGAGTGAATCCTGGGGACTCACAAGTCAGATGAAACATATTATTGGGAAAAGCCAGCACAGACTCACCACAGGCAGACTGTGCTTGACAAACCTGATTGCCTTCTACAATAAAGTGACCTGCTTGGTTATGTAGGGCGAGCAGTGGACATTGTTTACCTTGATTTCTAAGAGGCTTTTGATATATAGTTTCCCTCAGCCTCCTCCTAGAGAAGCTGATGTGTTACAGTCTAGGCAAGCCATTGGGGGAAGCAGTGAATTCCTCAGCACTGGACACTTCTGAGATTTGGCTCAACAGGGTAGAGGGCCATCTTGCCTGGACCATGCTTTTGCCAAGAAAGGTTGGACCAGATGAACCTTGAGGTCCCTCTCGACCTGATTCTCTGATACACAACTAATCTACTTTGGATCTTGTATGTGGTAATGCTGTTCTCCACCAAGCTCATCACCTGTGTTTCCATATCTTTCTCTATTAAGGGAAAAGAACATGTCCTTACAGTACTGACTGAAAAGTTACTAGAGAGAAGGCTGAAAAGTTTTTACGATCTTACAGCAAAAGTCTGTCTGTATGTATATAATTGATAAAATAAATTTGTTTGAAAGAATCTGTGCTCAATCCTAAATAGAGTCTCAGCAGCTGGCACTACTGCTGAAGTAAAAAAGGGCTTGAGTGCCTTTTTCTACAAGGATTATTCCTCAGTTACCAGGCCCACATCTGTGGTCAGTGTGAAACCAACAGCTGGGTTTTGATGGAGTTATCTTCCTGCCCTACCTCCTGCCTACAACACCCCTGAGGTGCTTGGTTGTCCCTAGGAATGGGTGGCTTTGACCAGAATGAGGCATCCCTCAGGTGCTCCATCCTGTGTGACTCAGAGCGTGAAAGTTTGTGAGGGCTTGAAAATCATATTTATGTTGAAAAAGAAGTTCAGCTAAACCCTAACTGGTGCTTACATGAGGCACATAGATAACAAAAAAGATATTATAAATACACAGATTTAGGTATACACACCAGGACAAAAGTTTAATGGAACTTACTAAACCTGAACCAAATGTAATTTTCTTTTCTTAATAAATTACCAAATATCAATTGTGATAGGCCATAACCAAGAGAAAGCAATACAACTCCTGAGATCAGCCATACTGTGCTTTGCGGTGCTTTTCCATTGGCATCTTTGGTTGAAGCCTTGTGATGTTTCATGTACCCAGTGAGCATCACCTGTGGTGTGAGGTCTGACCCCATTCAGATGTAGCTAATACTCACTTGGTGGGAAATATCACATACCACCAGGATCTGCCAGTACTTGCTGACTTTGTTGCTAAAAAATGAAGTAGTTTTACAATAATCTTTGCAAAACAAAGCGTATCTGACTAAAGGAAATAGAAAAAACAATAACTGAATTTCAGGATGGAATGTCTCCTCTGGAAAAGCTTACCAAGGCCACTAGACAGGACAGTGCATGAAGATGTGAGCAGCTGTTGGTGGTGAATCAGAAACAGGCAGGAAGGAATCTGCTGAGGGGGCAGGAGCACAGCCTCATGCCAGCAGCCACTGTGGTTGGTGGAATTTCCTGTCTGTCTGTTCGGCCTGTGGTCAATGTCACCGCGTGGCTTTTGAAGTCCAGAGAGCTCAGACTGAAGGAGCCTGTCCTATGCAGGTTCTCATGTTCCTGTTGTTCTTGCATGGTTCTGCTTATGCAAGGGAGGAAGGCCAAAGGGTTACCAAAGTCTTCCAGGAGCAAGAATCCTGGTGAAATACAACACCAGCTCTCTGAATGTCTTAATTGCTGAAACCTGGGCCTTTGTATTCTTCCCAGGGAACAGAATTCAGGAGGCGAAAGCTGGCTGATGGAGCTTCATGTGTGCCTGCCTTCCTGATGGAATGCCAGTCCAGGGGAAAAAGCCAACTGGACTGTAAGCGTGTTAAAATAACCAACAAAGAGAAGGCCCTGGGGAGATCTTACAGCACCTTCCAGTACCAAAAAGGACTTCAAGAGAGCTGAAGAGGGACCTTTTACAAGGGTGTGGAGTGATTGGACAAGGGGGAAGAGCTGTAAACTGAGAGAGTGTAGGTTTAGGTTAATGTTAAGAAGAAATTTTTCCTGTGAGGATGGTGAAACACTGGAACAGGTTGTGCAGAGAAGCCGTGGATGCCCCATCCCTGGAAGTGTTCAAGGCCAGGCTGGATAGGGCTTTCAGCAACCTGGGATAGTGGAAGGTGTCCCTGCCCATGACAGGGGAGTAACTGGATGTAACTAGATGTCTTTAAGGCCCCTTCTAACCCAAACCGTTCTGTGATTCTCTGTGCAAAATAGGTTTACACAGAACTAAATTTCAGCAGCAATAATTTGCAGTACATCTGTAAGCATTTTGGGATTCTAGTACATTTAGCAGCTCTTCTATGCACTCCTGGCTGCTGACATCAGATGAACACTGTGTGTGCTTGTTAGGTACAGGAGCACTTTGAGAGTGGTCCTCCTACACTGACCAAGATTAGAAGTATGGTAAAATGGATTAAATTAACATGATTAAGCAATATTACCTTCCTAGGGAAGAGACCCTGACATTTGTGATAACCCAGTGTTGATAAGCTGAGTCAAGTACAACACCTACACAAAACCCTGCACTCACAGGACAGTCAGGACAGTAGGAAGCCGTTGCAAAGGTCTTTATTTTCCACGGGTATTACAGAAATAGGAGGAGAAAGCCGACTCCATTAGTGCCTGACTGAGGGAGAGGCTGCAGAGTTCAGCCCATGTTAGATAACTGAATGAAAAGAGAAAGAGCTTTGTAATGAATGCTTCAAGCACAGGAAACGACCAATTAGTCCCGCTACTCACAGGGTGACTTGTTTTTCCTGTCAGTGCTCGGAGGACTCCTAACAGGGAGTGACAGGAGCGATTTGTAAAGGTCAGATAAAACCTGCGGGCATGTTTGGCTGCAGCAGCAGACCCAGCTCCGCGGCAGACCTGGAGGGGCAGGCAGTCCCCATGCCCACGGCCCCACGCGAGTCCAGACGTGACATGGTGACATGTCACCAGTGAGCCGGGTGAGTGATGTGTTTGTGGCAGGTTGTGGCAGCACACGGAGCTCCTGGAGTCTCCAGATATTTCTTTACCATCCGCCTGGAAAGCAGGAGTTTGCCAGGGTAGGCGATTCCTGGGAAACCCGCACGGGAAACAGAGGGCAGCTCATCTCTCACCTCCTCTGGTAGATGTGGTAGGTCTCGTTTGAGATAATAAATGAAAAGTTTAAAGTTGAATTCTAGAGCTAAAATATTGAAATCCTATAGCTCAAACTAGTATGACCAGGCTAGAGATGGTAATTTCTTGCACTGGCACAGGACTGACAGGCTCAGAATTCAATGCATACGCTGTGAATTACATGAAGTGTAATCTGACTGTTCATTGTTTTTGCTAGAAAATTAAATAAACTACATCAATACCCGCTTTGCCACAGTGTACAATGTATTTGCTGTGTGAGATGCCATCCATAATATAACTGTGTAAGTCCAGTTCTTTTTGTGAAAAAGAATTATGGAGGTAATGACAGATAATACATCTCCAAGCTTTCAGCCCTAGCAATTCCTGAGCCCTAAAAATGGTTACACCTAAGAACTAACAGACACATGCTCAAGGCTTCAAGTGCCTATCACTTGCCCCAGGAGCAATGCAGCTGGTTAATTGCTTGCCAGGCCACAGGTGAATAAATCCTGTGGAAAAGATTTTAAGCAGAGTAGTGTTTCATTCCTACTTTGCAAAGCTTCCGCAAAGCCAGGCAAAAAGCTTTACAGTGCTCAGTCACCATAGGAACCTGCCCTTGGGCTTTGGCTGTGCAGGGGTTGCCTGGAAAACCACCTGCCCACACTCCCATTCACACCGTGGCTGAAGCTATCCAAGACATTTAGGTGTTTAGTGCAGAATAAATAGCAAAGTAATGGTCTTTGTGGGCTTTATTTCTTCCTAAAAATGTATCAAGTTTATCTAGTCCTGTTAAAGAAACCCTTGTGGTCGTTGACCATTGGAAGATGCAGATTAACTTTCTTGTTCTCCAGGATGTTGATAGGATCACTTAGGAAAATTTAAAAAAAATTGTCTATGATTCTCTACGGTGAAAACATGAGTGGCTGTGTGGGTGTTACATTGCAGAATGATTTTTGTTTTGTCAGGTTTTCCTAGACCTTGTTCTCTGAGTGTGCTCTGTCCCCTGAGCCATCTGCCTGTGAATTTCTTCTGACCTTCTCACCTTTGCAGATGCAGTTCTTAAGCTTCTACCAGCCACGTTTGCACAGCTTGACACCCTGCTTGGCCATAGCCATGAAGTTCCTGAATTGAAAATTAATGAGATAAATCATGACATAAATTAAATAAAATTGTCAACTTTTTTCCCATCCATGCTATTTAGGAGCATATGCTACAAATATCTAGAAGGCATCAGGATTTAGAGAACTAAACTGGGATGAATTAATTCTCCCCAGGTACATCTATGCTGGTCCATAAAATGAGGCTGGAGTAGGGGGTTCAGCCACAGGCATACATGACAAGCATGGCCAGCTGTTAACATGGACCCCATCACTGATGGCTTGTACTGCCTAGCACAGTTCCAACAGCCCCCTGAACCAGCCAGGGAACACCACAGGACAACAATTTTTCCCTGTGGTTGGCTTTCCCTCGGCCAGAGTGCATAGGGGCAGGAACAGAGCTCAGCCATGTGGATGGGAGTTGCACTGTGCTGCTCTGCCCCAGAGAAAGCAAATGGTCCCTGGCCTATTTTATTTATTAATAAAGATTGAAGAGAGACGCAAAACCTGGGTACACTCTGCTAAGTGATTTTAAAATTGAAGTAACTTGTAAATGTGCATCATGGTTTAGGCTGGAAATTAAGCCCCACAGAGCTGCTCCCTTCCCCCCATCCATCTTATGAGAGAGACAAAAGGCAGAAATTCTGAGCTGAGATGAGGTGAATTTACTAGAAACAGCAATGAGATAAGAGAACAAATAGTGACAGCACCAGTAACAATATTAATAACAAAAGTATACAAAAAGTGGGCGATTTACATACAAAAACCATTCTCACTGACTCACAGACCTGAGCCACACAGCTCCTGAGACAAGAACAAAAATTGTCCCCCAGAACCTCTGCGTGCACCTTTTCCTTCCTGACTGCAAGACATCTCCTTTTCTCCTTGAAGTGAGAATTCCACGGTTCTACCCCCTTCAGAGATGTGAGTGGTGTAGAATAACAACCCAGACATGCCCACACAGCTCCAGGCTCCACCCTCCTCATGGCCTTGGCAAAAACTAGGAAAATGTAAAATTGGGAATTTAAAAAATATTAACTGTAAATTATTTCCAACCTATAGACATGATGAAGAAACTGGGGTGAGCACACTTGTACCATGTTTCGGCAGAGGACAAGCACGCCAGGGATAAATGTTGAGAACACAAAGCTCTGGGGCCATCCTTTCATTTAGTGCCTGGATTCGTGAAGGCTGAGTCCATGGCAGCGCAGGTCATGGAGCACTGCAGTGTCCTGTCCCTTGCTGTGATGATGGGGCAGCAGCTGGATAGTGGCACAGTTTCCCACTGGTAACTTCCTTCCACTAGGAGCAGGACACATCCATCTTGGCCCAGGAGTTCAGGAGCATTGCCAGTTACACCTGAAGCAAGGGAGCATTGAGTGAATTTTTAAAGCAAAGATAGATTTTCCTTTTTAAAAAAGGCAGTCACTGGCTTCTGTGGTGGCTGTTGGGGGACTTTTTATTTGTACTTTACTCCAGCAGCCACACTGCAAAACACATGCTGAGCTTGCTTATCTGCTCTTGTATCTTCCATAATAAATGCAAGCCTCACTTTTCCAGGAGCATTGTTTGGAAGAGGTTTTTCTTTCACAAAACTCAGTTAAATGTCTTTCAACTAAGCATCTTTCAACAAACTGAGTTTTTCCCCTCAATATGTGCAAGTAGAAAAAGATGTGCCTTCAATCTGTGATGTGCCAGCAGATAGATGGGTGTTTAGCAGGTGGGAAGGCTCAGAACTTCAGAAGAGTGACAACAAGCCTGAGGGGTAAAATGTTTGGCCCAGATACTTTTAGTAAGGCAGCAAAGAGGACAGAAAATAATTTATTCTTTTTTTATACACAAAATAATTTATTCTTTTTTTATACACTTCCATCCCTCCACAATTCACAGGGATTTGAACTTCCAGAGTTCAGCAAGTGTTTGGATAACTCTCTTGGGCACATGGTGTGACTCTTGTGTTGGTCCTGTGCAGGGCCAGGAGCTGGACTAGATAATCCTTGTGGCTCCTTTCCAGCTCAGACTATTCTATGATTCTAATTCCATCTCTGCAGCACCAGCTTGAGGCATGTCCCAGTGAGATACAGTTCTCTGGGACCAGTGCTCCACCCCTCCTCACCACTCTCAGCCCACCCTGAGTGCAGCCTTGCTTAGGCTTCTGTAATGCCCAGAGTAGATCCTATAGACCTCTTAATAAATACTGACTTTATTCTCTAGCTTTGTCTAGCCTCTGTTTCACGTTAGCCTTCCCAAGGCAACACTGGGATCTCAGCCATGAGGATGGGTGGTGCCCCAGGGCAGGAGCCGGTTCCCCAGCAGAGTTTCTGTGGTCCAAGGAGTGAGCAACAGGAAGGTTTGGGCAGGCAATGGGCCCTGTGGGTTGCTGCATGTGAAGCTGTGGGATTTGGGACAGAAGGGTATAAATACACAGGAGCTTCAGTCCAGCCTGGGGTTCCAAACCACCATGCAGAGGAAAGGCGGGAGATGCCAGACCTGAGATCACAACTTATGCTATTTCCTGTGCCAAATCATGAATCTTTGTCTAATCCCAGTGGGGTTCAGGCCCCTAGCGTGCTTGTGCTGCAGCCAGGCCAGTTTGCAAAAACACAGCCCAAAGGGCTCCCAGAGTGGATGTCAGTAACCATCCAGCCTTGGCGGAACTTTGTTCCCAGGAAGTTGCAAAACCTGCCTGGGAAGACAGGCAAGTAACCAGGCTCCAGGCGGCCCAAGTGCTTCCTTAAAAGGCTTCTGGAACTGATCCATGAGGGTTGTCACACATGGGATTTTATGAAGTGCTCATCTCCATCCCTGAGCCTTCTCCTTTTGCAGTCACTGGTGAGATTTCACTGAGGGTATGGCAGTACCCAGGAGTGAAGCACATACACCCTATGTGTAAAATTTCATGGCCTATGAGCTGTTATTATGGCCCAGATGTTCCTGCAGCCTGAAGAAGCCTCACGGTTCCCTGGAGGGCTCCTTGCCTCAGCACTGGAAGCAGGGCTGGGAGCTCTTTGTCCTCCACCTCCTCCTCCTCATTTCATCTAACACACTGAGCCTGGCGAGGGGTGAACTCCTCTAGAAATGACATCTGCTGTCAAAACAGCAAAAAACGGCCTATTATTTATTATTTATTGCTAACCTGCTGTTTGTCTGGGTTAGTGGGATAATCAGGTGCTGATGGGCCTGGTCAGTGATATTCAGTTAGCACAGGTTTGCACAGTGATGTTTTTAAGACCTCAGAGATAAGACATGCAAGATATATCGTTAATAGTTCTGACAATGTATAGACAGCATTATTTTATATATGGTGTAAAAGAATATGAAGGATACTGCATTTTATGGTATGAGGCAGGACTTCCAAGCTCTCTGTCACGTTTTCACATCAAGAAATCTCTACCCTACTGCTGCATCGTTTCTAGCTGTGTACAGAGATTGACACCAGAGATCATTTTGACCATTCACAAACAGCACCTCTTTTGGAAATGCAGCCAAGTCCTGAACTGAGAAAGCAAACATCAGCATTGTATAATCAGGCTCCCAGCAGTTCAGGAGAGGAAGTAATAAATAACTTGCCTACCTGGAACTGCAGGAGGAACCCAGCAAGTTGCATGCAAGGACCCATCTGGGCACAAGGAAGGAAGCTCAAGTGAGTTCTCTTGGTGCAAAAAATAGGCTTGGGTGCTCCTATGGACACAGCATCTAGGCAAAATTTTCATGTTTCATTGGCAAAACAATATACTTTCATAATTTGTCACTTTGTTACTGATACAGACAAACCATTACCAGCCAAATCACCCCCATTCATCTATCCCTAAGCATTCTGTGAAGTCAGGGTTACTTGAGTAAGTTTTGCTGAAATCAAGCAGATATTTTCCAATCAAG
This sequence comes from Acrocephalus scirpaceus scirpaceus, assembly GCA_910950805.1. Taxonomy (NCBI): domain Eukaryota; kingdom Metazoa; phylum Chordata; class Aves; order Passeriformes; family Sylviidae; genus Acrocephalus; species Acrocephalus scirpaceus. The sequence goes on along the minus strand of OU383775.1, from coordinate 105,387,199 downwards.
CAGGTATTTTCCCAGGAATTGTGCACCAAGGAGAGCTGTACTGAGTCCAGGTGTGGAAGGAGCCACGTGATGCATGTGCCTGCTTGCCTTTTAGAGTGCAGAGAGAGGCTGGGATCTCTTGCAGGAGCACAGGTGACAACACATCTCAGACCTGCAGATCAGACTCTGAATTCAGACCCAATCTACTTTTGGATAGTTTTGTTTATCTCTGGAAGTCTCACACTCCAGGACTGGGGATCTAAACTATATCTTTTAAAAAGACTTCACTGCCTGCCTACTGGGGTAGGAACTCAATGATGGGAGCTTGCCACTCTCAAATGCACAGTCCAACTTTATAGTATATAAATGTGCCTCCATTTAATTCTCAGTTTAATGTGTTGTGCTTCCTTGTTGCTTCAACTTTAATAAAGCATTTATTGCTTATAATAATACTGAATCTGTAACATGAATGAACATTACATGACTGGTTTATTTCTAACTTTAAATATTACATTCCTATATATTATATACACTATGCATACCTTTAAAGTGTGTTTTATTATGTTAGTATACACATTTTTTCATTGGAAGTTTTATCATGGCACATTATTAAAGGTGCTGCAAATCCATAGTTGCCACTAATGGGTAGAATCATTTGTGTTCAATATCTGTTAGGACTTCGTCTTCAGCGATTGTGCAGTATATTTGTGAAATGATTATCAAATATTGGCTTTCTCTTATTCCTTTTAACTTCAATGGAAGTATGACTGACAACAGTATAGTCATGTGTCAATATGTTTAATTGATAAAAAACATTATGTTCAAAATTCCTTCCTTATTTGTAGCTAGGAGCACAGTTTTTGTATTGTTTGCAGAGCTGAAAAGCAGTGTAGTGTCAGAGTGACTCAGGAATGGAAGTTAAATAGATTACAGTGGGTGATAATGCAGCCTGAAAAGACTGGGTAAATATAACCTCCAGAAGGGAAATTTACTATATTTTTTCTATGAAAGATCAGCTGAACTTTGTGTTTATCTCTCAGGAACGTAACAAGTTCTGGCTAGCTCCTGTGGTTTAGAAACTTTTCACCTTGCAATTTTGATGTTTTATTTCCAAGCTCCTTGGGAGAATTTAATTTAAAATTTGACTCTCTATTACAGTTTTTTCAGGTAGAACAAAATCAGATGTTTTATTTCAGTGTTCTGAAGTTTTGCTTCTGAGTTCTTTTTCATTAAGAAATCACACAATGAAAGTGTAGCTCCAAAGTATTACTTCTCAGAGGTGCACTTCACATCTGCCCTGACTTGCATAACCTTCTCTGCATTGAACAACCACCTTTAATGAGGGAGCTGTTAAAATGTGCTCTATTCTGTACTGAGACATGCAGGCAAAGAAAAAAAAGATTTTCAATTGCCGTTAAGAGAACTCTGGCTTCCTTTGACTCACTGACTTTCTTTAACTTTTAAATTTCATATAATAAATTACTTTAGCTGCTTTTAGTAAAACAGCTCACATGCCAAATCCCTGTAATTTTATTTCCATATATCCCTATGACTGCCTGTTTACAAACATCTTCTGTAGCAAGGGAAGAAAAGAAACAAGTAAATTCCTGCACCATGGTCACTTTTGGTCAGAGGTTTCTCCCATCCAGAGTATATCCACCACATTTATTTTCTGCGTGTGCTGTGGTACTCTGTGTTTATTCAGGCAGTGGTATGCCATCCACAGAAACACCCTTCCCAGGGGAAATTTTTCACTCTTCAGGAGAAAACGACACTTGGATTATCTGTGTGTACCTGTAAAAGCTGTTGCATTTATTCTCCCTTTCTGTTGCAGTCAATATTGAGTAACACCCCTTGAATCCTCTATGAATGGAGGGATGAAGAACCTTAACTTGGAAGCATGGAAGAGGCTGGAAAATTGGTGCTACTTACAACTTGCCAGACATTATGTGCAAGAAAATATAAAAAGCAAAAGAAACCTCATAAGGGATGAATAATTACATTTGTCCTTCCCATACAGTTAACTGCAAATAGTAAAACTGTGATGTGTAATCACATGTAGTAAAATGCTACTGTTTGTCCTTCCTCGTGTGTTACAATGGGCTTTACAAGAATACGGATGCAAAGGCCGCAATTCACGTTCCAAGGGGCTTTTCCCCCTTTTTGGGGAAATAAACCAATCAAAGGTATTCCAGGGTCTTTGTGGTATAACAGAGCACACTTTATATTGAGGCATGACTGTTGTCTTCAGATGTCAGTTTTGGAATCAGAGTTCCTGAGAATTATTGAAAAAGCCACTTGGTAACAAGCAGTGGACATTTCAGCCTGAACCCTGCAAAGAGCAGGGCCAGCTTCAGAGCTAGAGGAGATGGCCTACAGGATTTTTCCAGACGGGTTTTCTGAAGTCTCTAAGGATATGGGCTACACAGAACCTTCACATTAGCAAGGTTTTAAGTTCTGGAGACAAAAAATTCTGAGATTACCCCAGAGAAATACTTGGAAAAATATGTAATTAATTAACTCTCATGTGTACTGCATATTATCTATGGCATAATGTCTAGTTTTCTACAGAAATGTGTTGAATTACAGTCTTTTGGTGCTCATAAAGATAAATGCATGAAAAAGCATGAAGAGGTGTGATGTGTGGTTGAGATAAGCTGGGAGAACAGAGGGCACCTGTGAACTTCACCCCCACTCAGCAGATGGGTGATGTTTCGCAGGAGAGAACTCTGTTTCTTCTTCCTTTTCTCTCTGCTGAGCAAGGCTGGATTTAGGTCTTACCTAAGTGCAGGCTCTGTATGGCTTTAATGACACTGGGTTCTCAGCACAATTATAAAAAGGATTTATTTCTTTGTGCATTAAAAATCAGCAGGAAAGGGAGTAACCTCTGCTGCTACATGATCATTTAATATTAGGGATAATCCTGGTATATTGATGAAAAACAATCCAAATGTAAATGGCATTATGGCAGCATTATGAAAAGAAATGCTTGATGAGAATGCAGATTTATAATTATTTATTGTAGCAATGCAAGCAGATATGTATGCCTAATTATTCCATGGTCAAGAGAATATTTCAGCCAGAAAGGTGAAGGGAATGTCATTCCAACCATACAGGCTGATGGCACATTTACCTGAGGGGGAGAGAACAGGGCTTCAGCAGAACAAAGCCATTTACCTATGAAATAAGTTTCCCTGTTCCTTGAAGAGGAAAACTTCCCTCATCACTGCACAAGAGGCAGGCACGGCACTGTTTGGAGATCTTGGGAAAAGCAGTAAAGTGCTGCCACCTCAGCATTCCCATGAAGAGTGCACCTCTAATCTATGTATACGTACATACATATATATATATATAAAAAATATATATATAAATAGAAGTGTATATTTACATATATATTTGTATGCTCTGTAACCAGACTTCACAGCCTCCCTTTCAGAGGAGTCCACGAAGGGTTTGAAATAATCTTGATATTTTCCATGATAACAAAAATTTCCATCCAATCTGCTGCAAACACTTCTCACAGTCTCTGAGTACTCAAAACCTTTTTGGTACTTAAAGTACATTCCAGCCACTGTAAGTTATCCTCAAATATCACATGCAAATGTTTACATTTATGGAAACTTAAGTTTCTGCTTTTTCTTTCTGCCTATCTTGGTCTCACAACAACCAAATTCTTGAGGAGTTTTTGATAGCGCTCATTAACATCAGCAGTTTTATTTTGAGCCCATGGCTAGAAAACCCGTGATAAATCCTGCACTGATCCCTACTGCCTTCTGTGCTTTGACATGGGCAAGAAGTGTCAGGTTAAGCTCAGCCCACTTGCCTGAGCTGGGCAGGACAGTGGTGGTTTCGCGTGGTTATTCATAGCGTGGGGCGCAGCTTCAGTGGGCAGCTTTTTAATAATGTAAGCCAAAAGTGAAAGGGTAATGTTTACCAAACCTGTTTCAAAATGGCTGATTAATCAAATAAATGGGTGTTTATTGAGGCTGTTGCTAGGTACTTACTGTTATTGAGATAATTGTGTGACTCAGCTAAGCCAGACAAAGAACTCTACTGTTGCTCTAAAGTACCGACTGGCCAAGTTTGTATCTTACACCAGAGTAAGGGCAGAGACTTTGCTCTTTCTGCTTAGCTTTTTCACAAAGCAAATCACTTAGTTCATTTATCTGACACATCATCCCCTTTTACAGCCAGCTTAAAATGCCTTCTTCCTATAAACCCCAGGAACACTGAACCATCTGCAGAACCCCTTCGTCTTCGTAACTGATACCAGGGTGTGCACAGACCTTTCTCTTGTGTATTTTCTATATTATATTATATTATATTACATTATATTATATTATGTTATGTTATGTTATGTTATGTTATGTTATGTTATGTTATATTAATATTTATAGTAATCATGCCTTTTTCTGCTAAACATTTACACAAACCATAAAGCCATCACCATTCAAAGCAGTTGTTTATTAAATAACTGAGTACTTGATTAGACAGGTTATTAATGGAGATTTTATGATAGAAATTGCATAATACAACTCGTGGCTGATGTTTTTCATCTAAAGAATGGAAACATTTTTTTAAGACAGCTACTAATGAGTATAATGATAGAAAACTCTCCTTGCTTCTCAGGAGAAAGCTTGGAATACATGAAGTCTGAGGTACAGGAAGAGATTTATATCTGCTGATTGGGGGGAACACTAAGAACCTTTACCTGCCCTCCAACTAAATTCCTATTCACTTATATCTTGGTTTTATTATTTTCATATAATAGGCCTTTTCTCATTCCAAAGAGGCATGTCTGTATTCTGTTGATGGTAGTTTGCATACCTCAGTGAGTGGTAAAGGGTATTTGAAATCACAGGGATATGTTTACTTCAAGACAGCAGTCTCAAGTTGTACCAGTCCAAATTTGGAGTAATGTTACCAGCAGTAGTGTTATAATCAGATTTGAACTAATATATCTGAGAGGAGAATTTAACCCTTGCCAGTCATATTCTGAAGCAGATTTGTTGGGGTTTTGCTTCCTCAAGATTGTATTTTGATTAGAAAATCTTCTGGTGTATGTTAGAGAGATGACTGCAATTTAGCAACAAACACTTTCACTTCCTGGAAATGCTCAATATTTATTTAAAATGTTCCACTAACCTTTTCTTTACTGTAACATCCAGGCATGACTGAGAAATTTAGGTCTTCCCTTGTAACAAATTCTGGAGGTTTATAGATCAATGTCTGAACCAGCCTTTGAACCAGGAAGCAGGCTCTGTTTGAACTCTTTCTCTTGATTTCTCAAATTAATGTTTTACTAGAAGGGTTTTCACTGGAGGAAGAGAGCAATCCTGCAGCTGATCTAACATTTATTACACTCCCAAATATGTTACTGTAAAAAAATGTAATGCCTATGATGACTTTTTTCCTTTTACTGGTCATGAGCATAAATCACATTGAGCCTGTACTGGAGTCTGGAGCCAGCCTCCCAGATATGACAATTTATTAATGGTCTTTCTGGATATCCAGAGTGGGAAAATTCCCGTAGCAAGCCATTGTACAGAGGCGGGTTAATGAGAGATTAGTGAGTGTTAAAGGAAAGTAAGTGAAGGGTGGAGCAGAAATCTGCTCCATGTCCTGCACATGGCCCAGGGGGGAATTAGTAATAACATGACCCCAACTCTCACTGTCAACTCCCTCCAACCTCTCAGACATCACCTCTATTTGTCATACTGGCACAATCAACAAACAGAGGCTTTTCTCATGTCATCACTTTGTGAAGGTGGGGTGGTACTGCCACCCCAACGGGTGGTACAGGATTGTCTCTGTGGGATTGTTGGTGTCAGCAAGGCAGGAAGCACAGTGGGAAAACTCGAAGAAGGTCCAGATGCAAGGTTCAATCATCTTCTGATTTTCTCCACAAGGCAGAAGCTGTTAGTAGAAGCCACCTTTTCCTCCAGAAGCACGTGTCAAGTGGCCCCCAGTGGAAGATGATAATGGTGTTAAGTCAAAAAGATTTTTAATAAAAGAAAAGGTTAAGAGGCAACAGCTCTATCTTGGCTGTCCCTTAACATGTCTCAGAATTGGGAAGTTCATTTCCCTGCTGAGAGGGCAGCAAGAGCCTTTCCAGGGTCCCTTATTCCATGTCCCTGCTGTAGGGAACAGCAAACGTGATTCATTTCTCCTTGCAGCTTTGGGCAGGAGAGAAAAATATCAGCTTTTTTGATACAAACAAATTATTTTACAGATCAGATACTAAAGATATGTAATCCACCTACCCAGTGGCTGCTAACAACCTTTTTTGACAATAGACAATGAATTTATTAGCAAGTTCAAAAGCAACAAACTACCCTTCAAAACACTTCCCCTCAGGTAGAAATTTGGATTTTGAACTCAATTATCCTTGAGTTGTTTGTTTTTTTTTTTTAAGACCAGAATTTGATTACATTGCATTTGCCCTGAAAACAGTGGGAGACATATTTAGTGAAGGGGGTCTAGATAATGAAAATACCTAAGTCTTTCAGGCCCTTGAGGCTTGGAAAAATATGGCATACTTCAATTGATAGCTGTTTCCTCTTCTAAATTCCCAAGGTAACCTCTGGTTTTGGGGTTATTTTTTTCTTCTTTTATTTTCCCATTTGCAAGCAAATAAATGGAAGAAACATTTTTTAAAAAAATAAAAAGTTTCAGTTCTCCTAGCTAAATGCTTGCTTTTGCTTTCTATACGGCCCAGCCAGACCTTGCTTACAGACTGCAAATACTCAAGGGATTAATTCTACCAGAAGACACGATTCCTTTCATTCCTTTTACATTACCCATTCCTTGGACAATGCTAAACAGAGCTGGGAATGCTGCTCTACACCCTTGGTCCTCCTAATCTAACATTTTCCCAAGGGAGAAGCAGCCTGTTGGAAGTGGTAGCAGCACTGCCACCTTCAACCCGAGCAAGCACGACTGGCTGGACTGGTGCAATGGTTTTGGATTTGGGTTGCCTTGCAGCAGCCTCATTATGCCACACCTAGGTCATGTGCAATATGAACTGTCTTGATGAAGGACAAATCGTTTATTTTTGGTTTAACCCTGTAATCGGTTTATGTATTTGCACAATTTCAAGCAGTGGGTGGGAAGGAGAGAATGTATGAAGGGAAAGCTGTGTGTGAACTTTGCCGCTGCTGACTGAGTTGTTTGTTGAATATATTTAACAGAAATTACAGGAGTCATATGAAAACAAAAGCCAAAATATCTGACATTTGGTGCCATCTGATGCATAAGATGAAGCTGGAGAGGCGCTTCCCTAGTTTTCTCTCAAGGTGGTGTATATGTTTGAGTTGTTTGAATAATATTTGGATTATTAAGCATCTCATCTGGGAAGCACAGACCAGCTCTTGCTGACACCAACCTGTTCAGACACCTCTGTACTGAAGGGAGCACCTGCACGTGCAGGGCATGGACTTGGGGCAGGATCAGTGCATGGGAACAGCCTTGAGAGGGTCGAGGGTTGTGTGTTCAGTGTCTGCCCCACTCACACTCCTGTGGCACCAAACCAGACCCATGAGTGGAGACCCCCTGACCTGCCTGAAGAGTCTGTCCAGATCTTCCCCCAGACAGAGCAAATAAGTCGGGCATATGATCCTGATGGCACTAGCAGGTTTCCTTACCTGCAGCAGGACTTCTGCATGTATTCCTCACACTGCAGTGCAAAGGGATGCCCTGAGCTAACATATTTTGCAGTATGCATGTCCTTCACCGGGACAGTGTCTTTGTTTACGGCTCTAAACTGCTCTGTCTGGCTGTATCCCCATGTCTCCCTGCAGTTGCATCAGTTTGGCTTTGTTAACCCTCACCTATGATTAACAGTCTGAGCTGCTGTGGAGTACATAGCACAGTGAACAGTGGGGCAAAGTTTGCAATATGTCCTCATTTCAACTTTAAAATACTAACCTCTTAAATAAAACCAGCTGCACAGAGCAATTAGGAGGCATGAAAATTAAAAAAAAAGCTTAAATATTTGATTTGGGAAGCTTCTGAAGAAGCTGTGCTCCTCTCCCTGGGAACTACAGCTTTACAAGTTCAGTAAATAAATTACTTCCCCCCCCATCCAGGCACAATTTTTTTTTCATATAAGAAGATTTAAAAATAAATATTAGAGGGTCACATATACATGCACAGAAGCACACATGTGCTTACATTTCCCAATTAAACTGCTACTGCTTTAGCTGTAGAGAGATGCATTTGGAAATTGGAGAGTCTGTTTTTCTTAAGAGATATGGGAAACACTTTGGGAAGTGTTAAAGAGCATCTAAGTTGCATGCTGGAGCAACACAGTGCTAAGGCACTTTCCTGTATTAGAACTACTGCCACTTTATTTATAATGGCAGTGCTTGCTGCTTGCATTTGAGACTCTGGATTTTCTAGGTAGCTTGCAGAAGTAATGGGAAGAGAGTCCGCCTTGGGAGTTTCACTACGTTTCTTTTTCCCATCCAGAGGCAAATCCAATTCCCCCTCCAGCTGGCAATGAAGGAGCATGCTGAGACACTTGTATCACCTTTCAATTGATCACAGGGGTTTTCTAGGTCCATCTAGGACTTGACATCACTACCTCGAGTGCTGCTGCTTTTGCACCTCCTTTGCTGTCACTGTGGAGGTGTCACCCTGTCCCTCCCACCACAGGCTGCCCAAGGACATTGGGGTCAAGGCTGTCTGCCAGTTTTCCATCACACATCACTGTGTGTTTCATGGTGGAGAACTTTGGGGGTGGATATGGGGGCGGATATGGGGACAGACTGGTGCTGCCCACCTCCTTCCTCCCTCCTCCCTTGTCTGTTCTCTTAAATTAAAAATTTGAATGATTGTATTAAGCAGACACCCAGGGAAGAGCAAAAATTCATTGAGTGCACACAGTGTGTCTCCAAGTACTTTTCCAGCCTCCAGCTACTCCAAAATCAGGGATTTTCTGAGTCTCCTCAGCAAAGCTCTGTTTCAAGCCTTTCCATAAAGCCACATGGCACATCAGCACATCAAACTAACTCAGAATGAGGAAATCCTCCTGGAAGAACTGTTCCTCAATCCAGCCTGGCCAGCCTCAGCTGCTGGAGGTTCCACACACAAGTATTCAGACACCTGGGAAACCAAATGACATCTCCATGTTGGTGGCAACTGGCACTTACCATCATCCATGATCCTGGAAGGCTGAAAACGAGCCGCAATTTGCTGGGGAATGTTCAGCCCTCTGCCTGGCCCCTGCAGGGTACCAGAGCTTTACCTCTGCCACAGAAGAAACAACCACTGAAAGGCCCAGCTGCTACTCCCACAGCTCTGAGTCCTCTGAGCTCTCCAAAATTGCCTTTTACTCTCCTAAACTACTTCCACCATCTCCATTTACACTTGGTGGCTTATGGTGAGCCTGCATCACCTTAGCCCCTCCACCTCAGCTCTGCACACAACCACAGGTCAGTGTGCAATGGCTCTGCTCTGCAGAGGGATGGGCCATGTTTCAGCAGAGGCCTCACTGCAACAGACCCTTCTGAGCAGAGCCCTCCCATCCCTGCCTCTTCCCGTGTTTTATTTCTCCCCCGTGCTCCTTTGCCCCATAGCTGCAGGCTACAATTACTAATAGCAACTAATAAAGTGGCAGAGCAGCTCCAGATGAACCAGGAGAGGTCAACCTTAAAGCAACGGTTTAAGAGCAGCCCGAAAGCAATTATACTCCAGCTAACATTACCCCTCCACATAAATAACTCCTCCTGACTTCTCCAGGCCTTTGATTTGCACTGTTGGAGGAGCTCTGCTGCTGCTGTCCCCCACAGCAGGTCTCACCTCTCTCTCTGTGCAGCTGTTTGGGCTGGGGCTGCACCTCTGCCCACGCTAGCTCACCTGGAGCAAGTGACCTGCAGTGCCTGCCCTTCATGGGCTCCTGGCTGGTCCATGTGATGGCATCAATTGGCACCTCATAGTGCTCTGCAGCGTCCCTTCAATACTCCTTGGATTATTTTTACTTTTTCCTTTGGGCTTGTAAATGTAGAAATTGTGTCTTGATGCTTTAAAAGCTCATGTTTGGTATCTACAAAGAGGAGCTTTGCCAATTTTTTTCCAAGAATGCTGTAGAAGTGGAGGGGGCCACTCAGCAGGTACTTGAACAAGGTGCCTTTAAGCCAAAAAACCCCCACCATTTCTGTGTGACATGGTGTGTATATATATACATATATATATATGTATATACATGGTAAGCCTTCACATGATTCAAACAAATTAATGAATTCACACCAGACTGAAGCCCATGTGGGTATGAAATGCAAAGTCCCTCCCTCTGGTGCAGAAAGCCCTGTGCTTTGAGTGAGAGAGGCTGAGAGACTGCTTTGGGTAGGCTCTGTTTGACCCATTCTCGTGGCCTGCCAGGACCAGATGGGACAAAGACAAGGGTGGGACCCAGGGCTGGGTAGATGTCTGATCCCACCTGGTTGTGTGCAACCATTCCTGTGCTCTCTTGTAGTGAGCAGTAAGACTGCAGGGGCAAAAATTTCAGCTGATTTTACACAATAATTAATATATTTATAAGGGAAGTTGCATAATGTGGCTACAGGGAAGCCTCCTCGTCTTTTAGATTCCTTCCAGCCTTTTCCTTCTCTCTTCAGTCACAGCCATTTCCAAGTGTCTGATTTGAAGGCCTGGTCCATGTTATATCAAATAAAAGATCAAATCCCTTGTTTTTCCAGGAGTAGGGCTAAAAGTAAAATTCTTGTGTTTTGTCTGGATTCAACCCTAGTTTCTTGCTGATATTAGAGATACCTGGAATTCAGTCCACATGGCTCAAAAATCTCAGGAGCTCTGAGGAAAGTGGGAAAGCAGTATCAGATTTTTGACAAAAGTATATGCTGGGGAAAAACCTTCATGTTTTAGCTGAAGTTCACACAGTTATCCCTGTTCTGGATGAATCATAATAAATGCTTTATCCTAATTGTACTCAGGATTTCATCACAGAGCTCTCTGCAGAGACTATGACTTAAGAAGAGGAAAAGAAAATGGTTGCAAAATATGGGAAACACAAAAGAGACTTTTGCATACACTCTGTAACAATGAACCAGTATTGTCCAGGTCCCCAGTAAATATTCAGAGCATTTTATAAACACAAGAAGGCTTGTGAGTTAATAAGAACACAATACCTGGGTGCTGCAAGCATTTGTACTAATTAGATGAACATCCCTTACCCAATCACAAGGATGAAATGTCACATAAGAGAAGTTGCAATGAAAATGCTGCAAATGAATGCCTAAATATAGAGGGTTTTTCTACAGCAAGAGTGAAAGTCTGTTGTTTGGTCTTCAGAAAAGGTGTCAATAAGCAGTGTTGTTTCCCAGCATGTTTGAAATTCAGCACACTGTTTAAATACCTCACTGTGGAATTAAGAGTCTATTTAAGGTCTTGCTGTTGATGTTTCACCTGGTAAATATTTGAGGAATTTGCAATAAATATTTTTTTCAACATTTTTTCTCAGTTGCGTATGAATCAACAACTCCTGTGAATTTTTAAAGACAGATTTGTGTTGCTCCCTGCTGCACAGTATATAGTAATTCCAGGTATTTTATGGAAAAATACAGAAACTATTGAGACTCGCATATGAGTTGTTGCTATTTTATGCTAAAACATGTTAGTTAGGTGTTAATGTTCTGATCTCACAAATATTTATGCCAATAAATAACTTGAGTCAAAGGGGAAACGTTTCTTACATGTGTGACATTAGTTACAATCACAAAAATGTGCAGGACTGGGGTTTCATCTTGTAAACCTTCATTTGCTGAAATTAAATCATAGAAGGTCATGTTATTTTAAGCAGCATACATTTTGACAATAGCTTTTGGATATTTTCTCTCATAGGGTGCCATCCATTATTCATTGGTTTATTATTGGAGTGGCTATATTGCAACCAGGTGATAGGACTGTTTGTACTTTCTACATGCAGGAATATGGATCCCCCTTCTGACCCAGCGTCCCTTGTGTTTCACTGCAGCTGCCCAGAACTGATCTGGGACCTCAGCAGCAAAAGTCTTTTCACCAGGAAATGTCAAAACGCAAAATCCAGGTTTTTTTCAGAAATATGTTGGGTTTGATCAAACCCACTTTGAGAGTTGCTTTTAAGAGTAAAAAAAAAAAAGAAAAGAAAAAATTCTGATTAAATTTAGGGAGGCCCATTGCAGACTAACAGAGCAGAGAATCAACTACAAGCTTTCAGGAGCCCTATATCAATTAACTGGTTTGGCTCAGACAGAGTAGAAACTTAAACCTTGTTCCCACACATAGGCAGCCTGGTGTTTGGTTTACCTTACTCTTCACTTTTCACATTTCCTGGCCAGTCCTGGGAATTACAGCAAAAGCATCGACTACTGCAAGCTCTTTAGAAGGGCAGCAGCACCACACCATGAGTACATCCCTGCCGGGACTGAGTAAACTGAACAGTAAAGTAGCTAAAGAACAAAATTATACAAAATGCAAGCCAACAATAAACATTTTCATGCAGGGAACTGTGAAATGGTGACCTTTTGTTTTCTAAAGGGAACCTATCCAACTGCTTACCAGGTCATTACAGCATCAACATTGCATCACTCCCAAGTACATACAGACAGCACCAATATAAAGGCATCAGAACAATGAAAGATGACTGTGACAATTATTATGTGGGATGTAGCTCTTGCCTTATTAAGCAATCTGTTTCCCACTCCCTTAGGGCAACCTGAATATGCTTTCAGCAATCTTGCTTCATTCCCTGGCAGGACAAAGATTACAAGGCTTTTAGAAAAGAGTCTGAGATGGGAGAGCCCTTTTAAAACTATTTAGGGACTAGTTCAGTCCCTGGAGAAAATTTGTTTTAGGTAAAGACAACGTAAAACCAGATCAACAGGAAATTCTTGTCAAGGACTTAGAAACAAACAACTGCTGCACAGAGCATCCTAACTTCAAACACCTTAATGCAATAATTTGTTTTTAATCATCCATGAGATGGAAAATATGAGGAAAATATAATATAAATGTCCAAGAATAACAGCGGTTAGTTGTTTGGATTTAAAATCAAAGGCGGTTTCCGTGCTGTTGAAGGTTTCCATACCATGGGCCTGGGGGAGCTCAGGGTGCAGTAGGCTTCCATCTGCCGAGGACAGGAATAAGTTCCACTTGTCCTCCCCATATCCCCCTGCAGCCCCACATGCCAGGATAGCACTGCAGGGAGCTGTGCTGATGGGGCACCGTGGCTTAGCTGACACTCCCTGGGGGCGAGTGAGCCTGGTTGGAATCATTCCTCCTGTGGAGATCCTTACCTGGTGCCAAAGTTTCATTCCAGTGACGCCTGGCAGCCACTTCACCTGGACCCTTGGAGTGTCTGCAGGCAATGCTTGCACTGGGACCCTGCCAAGCACTCAGAGAGGTCTAGAAACAGAGCAGTTAGAGGTCCACCTTGGAAAGACCCCTCTTATTTCCATGGTGATAAAAATAAAATGTTTCTACCCTCTTTTCAGGGGCTCTAGAGCCTGGCTTGGGATAGAAAGGAAATAAATTTTTATCGTGGGGAAATGGAACACAGAAAATCTTCGACGCACCTGTCTGCTTCTTTTGGTGCCTAAATACCTTTGAAAGTCCTGCCTTGAGTGCCAAAGTGATGATGGATCACACAGTATTTCCTTTTTATTATTGCACTGCATCCTCTGGGCCTCACATTAACATAATTAGGGCCATATGGCATCAGAATCTTTGTTGGTTCAAACCGACTCAGCTCCTTTGAAGTCAGAAAGTCTGTGCCAGTTTATACCTGCTGAAGATTTGGTTTATGGTCTGGGAAATAAGAGAGTGAGGGGGGAAAAGGGACTCTGGCACTTTTTGTAGTTAATTAAGAACTACATAGATGTATTTGTGCCCTGCTGCTGCTGTCCACCAGGAGCAGTGCCTGAAGTGCCTTCATGGCTGTAATATCCTTTGTGTGATTACCTTTCACTGTCAGCTTCTGTGCCTCTCCTTGTGACTCAGAGTGTTTCAGTGGCTGCAGGTAAAACTGCATGCAGTGAGTCAGAACCAGCCAGCCACCTCTGGACAGCAACCAAAACCCTCCCATTTCTATTCACTTGATCCTAAGGAGGGAAAGAATTGCCTGAGTGACTGTAGTATGTGTGCAAATGAATTACTCTCACTTTTTTCCCCTTGAATTTATTGTGAAAACACTTGACACTTACAAATAAATATGAAAATATCTGCTGGGTAACACCAAAAAGACAATGAAATGTAGAGAAGTGTAGCGGTGCATGAGCTGTGCTCACAAGTTTTGGGTTTATGTTATTTATGTTGGGAAAAAGGTCTTTTCTAAACCCCTCTGTCTATAGCTGTATTCGCAGTGGTTTGTCCCCTCCCCCCCGGAGCCTGCCAGTCATCCAGGGAAAGCCTCTCCCCCTTCTGGAATTCTCGGGGAGACCGGGCTTCTGATTGGAACAGGTTCTGGGAATCCCCTCCCCCCTCCTCTCCAGAGATTGGCCCTTTTGTGTGTCAATCTACCCCCCAACTCCTCCCTTTCTATCCCCCTATTGGTGGAAAGTTTATGTACACGCCCCCTGGTGCCTGTCTACTTAAGGGGGGCGTGGGCGGGGCTTCGGCCTCTCTCTCACACACCACCTATGAGGAATAAACATCTGCTGTGAAACCTCAGAAGAGAGCCTTCCTTTCCTCCGCCATTAGCCACTAATTAACATCCAGTGCTAGCCAGCCAGAAAGCCCACCGCGTGGGTATTGCTGCAGAACTGTCCAGTGGCTCTACCGACTGCTGCCAGAAGCCGGGCAAGGCAAGGGATCACTGATAAAGTGACCCACGGGGCAGAGAAACGCCATACGTGGCGCCCAACGTGGGGCACACCACGTGGACACGAGCTACTGCAGCACGAGGCAAAGCACTCCGTGGCAGCGTGAGCTCTCTGCACGGGAAAAAAGTCTGAGAACACCACCAGACCCCGTGGACTTAATTCTCGCCTGCGTTGGAAGCCTCCACGCAGTGCCGCAGGATTGCCAGACAGCCACGTGCTTACCAGAAAAGCAGCTCCGTGGAGTACGTTTTCTGGTAAGAGAAGAAGGCAGCTTTTCCAGCGCCCGGAAAAGTCTTCTTCAGGCGAAGGACCGCCAGCACCTCGTTTTTTGTTCGCCAGCACCGGACGGGTGAGTATAATCACCTTTCTTTTTGGGGTTCCTAGGGGAGCTGGATTTTTTCTCCCCTTAGGACAATTTTGGGGGGGCTCTTTCAGAGCCAGAAACGCGTTTTACCTGTGGAGAAGCCTTATGGTCTCCCAGGGCCAGGTTGTCTGAGTGCGGCAATTTTTTTCTTTCGGTTTTTTTTTTTCTTTCGGTTTTGTTTCAGACGCGGGGCTCCGTCGCGTGGGCACGGTTTCGTTTTCCCGTTGTCGGTTTTTGTTTGAATTAGCCGCGCTCCGAGGGCGCAGGGAAGTGGTCTCTGGTCTCGGGTTTTAAGCCGCGGGTTTTTGTTTTTTGTTTGCTATTTTAGTTTTTGAGGTGCGCGCGGGACGGTTGAGAAAATGGGTGCTAAGCTCTCAACCGAAGAAAAGGAAGTTTGCAAAATATTGGTTCTTGTGCTGAAAGGCTCCGAGTTTAAGATCTCAAAAAAGGAGCTAAAAAAGTTCGTTAAACTGCTCTTCTTGTATTTTCCGAAATTGCCCCCTGCACAAGCGGTGTGCATTCAGTTTTGGGATGCAGCCTACTCGAAATTTTTTCAATTAGGCAAAGCAGGGGACTCACATGCGGCAAAATTAATTTTTTGGATTATGCAGATTCGATCTGCCCTGTTAGAAAAGCAGAAAGTACAGGAAGAGCAGCGAAAGCAGTTTTCCCCCGTTTCTCCTTCCCTTTCTACCGCTCCCTCTTTCCCCGAAACGGAAAACTTGCGGGCATCGGCGGGAGAAACCTCTCCTGTCGGCTCTGGCTCCCCGCAAGTATCCGAATCCCCCCGCCTGAAAAGTCTTAGCCGGACTGCTCAGGAGGCTCGGCTTAGCCCTGGCTCGGCTTCCCGAGTTTCTACCCTTCCCCCCTCTTACCCAGTGCCCAAACCCCGAGTCCGTTTCGGTTTCGCCGAAAAGGATGGTGCGTCACGGGACGGCGCTTCCCCTTTCTCCCCCTCTCCCCAAGCGGAAGATGGCGGCGACCGCATGGTGCAGTCGCATGTAAATTTCGCGCCTTCTTCTTCCCAGGATTCCTTGTTCCCTCCTCCTTCCGCCCCTTCCCAAACTCCTCCCTACCAAAGCTCCGCCCCAGTCCCAACCCCCCGAGTGATGTCAGCACTCGGAGCCACGCCCATGCCCGCGCCGGAGCCACGTTGGTCTTCCGGTTCTCACGGTCCCGCATCCGGTTCCCACGGTGGGGAAACCGGAAGGGGGGGGCCGGGAACCCAAAGCCCATGCCGGAGTGAGCTCCTTTCACTTGCGCCTGTTACATATAACAGGTCAAGGAGTGGAAATACCACGCAGGCGACCTGGCAACCATTTTCGCAAGGCATCATTAAGGAGTTGTGCAAAGCCCACCGGGATTACGGGAGGGAAAGCCCGTATTTCAGGGGTTTGTTAAAGGCAAGCCTTGCCGACACAGTCGCAGTCCCATTCGACTTGCGGCAGCTTTTTTCCTGCCTCATGTCCTCCACAGAGTTTCAGCTATGGGAGGCGGGGTGGAAAAGCTTGCTGCGGTCCGAATTGTCCGGTTTATTACTAGATCCTGTAACTGCTACAGATGAGAACGGGGACCCTATCACACTTGATCATTTATGTGGGGAGGGCAGATGGGCTAAGGCTTCAGACCAGGCTGGAAAAATTCCAGCGCCGGTGCTGGAGAAAATAAAGCTAGCTGCCGAAAAAGCATTTATAGGACTACAGGGAGAAGTGCTTTTGCCCAGCTACGCCGACATCCGGCAGGGACCTGCAGAGCCGTTCGTTGCCTTTGTGGAGAGGATGACGAGGGCTGTTGAGACGCAGGTGTGGAAAGAGGACGCAAGGGCAAGCGTGTTGGAAGTAATGGTCCGGAAAAATGCCAATGAGCAGTGCAGGACTGCCATTCTCAGCTTGCCCCTGGACCCTCCGCCAACGGTGCAGGACTTTCTCCGTGTCTGCGAGGCAAAGGTTCCCTTCATGTCTGCTACAACGGAGCAGTCATCAGGGCAGCTGCAACGAGCCAATCCGAGAGTTGCAGCATTGGACTCACAGGGTTTCTCCAGGAAGCAGCCGGCAAAGAAACATCCTTTTCGGGCGGGAAAAGATTGTTGTAGTCTCTGTGGGCAAAGCGGCCACTGGCAGCACTCTTGCCCGATGCGGGCTGCCTTCCAGCAATTCGTGGCCACTCAAGGGGGTGGGGGTGGGGACGGAGGTGCAGGTGGGGGGTTGCAGGGGAGCCTTCAAGCGGCTCCAAAAAACTAGGGAGTGAGCGCGGGACCACCCTGCGTGAAGATGCAAAACGGGTGGCCCGGACCAGGAGGGGGAGGGGAGGAAAAGGAAACCAAGCTGACCTTTCTTTTTTGTCTACCAGGACTGACACCAGAGTCCCCCTGGACTCTGATTCACCGGACTTGACACCTAGGGAGATCGACCTCTCCGATTCAGTTTTAACCACCGACTCGCGGTATGAGCCGTTTAGGTTAAAACTAACTGACTCGCTGCTGTTGAAGGACAGCGACTGGCATTTAGTTTCGGTAAACCCCAGTGAACAGGGCACTTGGCATCGGATAGGATGTAAGTACATGGTGCTCGGAGACTGTAAGTACACACCGTTCGACCTCGAAGTCGCCCCGGGGATTGTTGACTCTGATCCCGAGCGCTTCGTGGTTTGGCTGCATTGTACTTCCCCTCCTGCTTTTCTCCCAAAGGGGCAGATAATCGCCCAGGTAATTCCCATCCCTGATTTCCTCACAGAAGGAAGTCCATCGGTGGGGAGGGTACAGGCAATTTCTACCGCAAAACCGCAGTTGGAATGCCAGATGCAGATGGGGGAGGAGATCGTGGACATCAAAGCCCTCCTGGACACGGGTGCAGATGTAACCGTGATCCCGTCCCGGGAGTGGCCTTCACAATGGGCCCTGCAAAGCGTGGATGGACACGTTCAAGGTGTTGGGGGCATTCAATTGGCAAAACAGTCAAAGAGCGTTGTGCAAATTATGGGGCCAAATGGGCAATTGGCAAATATCCGCCCATTTGTTTTGGATTATAAGGAACCATTGCTTGGGCGAGACCTCATGGCACAGTGGGGAGTCACAATTGATATTCCAGACCCCCCACAGGATTTTTGTGCGGTGGCCACTGAGAGGCGCCCTACCCAAAAACTGAATTGGAAGACAGATGTTCCAGTCTGGGTAGAGCAGTGGCCGCTCTCAAAACAAAAATTAAAGGCGCTGAATGAGCTCGTGGAAGAGCAATTAGCCAAGGGTAACATAGAGGAGACTACCTCCCCGTGGAACTCCCCTGTCTTTGTCATCCAAAAGGCTGACAAGACCAAGTGGCGGCTCCTTCACGACCTCAGGCAAATTAACAATGTCATTGAGGATATGGGGTCTCTCCAACCAGGGATGCCTTCCCCGACAATGCTCCCTCGAGATTGGCAATTGGCAGTTATAGATATTAAAGATTGTTTCTTTCAAATTCCCCTTCATCCTGACGATGCCCCACGCTTCGCATTCACGGTTCCCACCTTTAACCGAGAGGCCCCGAGGAAAAGGTATCACTGGAAGGTATTGCCACAGGGCATGAAAAACTCGCCTGTGATTTGCCAGTGGTACGTTTCTTCCTTGCTGTCCCCTGTACGTGCAGCCGCAGACAAGGCAATCATCTATCACTATATGGATGACGTGCTTGTCTGTGCCCCGAACGAGGATGTACTGTCCCATGCGCTTGACCTGACAATCTCTTCATTGGTTGCTGCAGGGTTCGAGCTGCAGGAGCAGAAGATTCAACGGGTGCCGCCTTGGAAATATTTAGGCCTGGAGATCAGTAAGCGGACCATTGTTCCGCAAAAATTAGAAATAAAAACTAAAATCAGGACTCTTGCTGACGTCCATCAGCTGTGTGGGGCGTTGTCCTGGGTGCGGCCCTGGCTAGGTCTGACCACCAAGGACCTAGACCCTCTTTTCAATTTATTGAAAGGGGGAGAGGAGATGAATTCTCCGCGGGAGCTCACCCCAGAGGCACAGAAGGCACTGGAGAAGGTCCAGGTAAAACTGTCCACCAGACAGGCAAACAGGTGTGCACCTGAACTGCCTTTCAGTTTTATTGTATTAGGAGATTTGCCACACCTCCACGGAGTCATTTTCCAGTGGGACAAGGAGGTAAGCAAAATACCTCGTGAGGACAGAGGTGGGAGAGATCCTCTTCTCATTATAGAGTGGGTCTTTCTTAGCCACCAAAGGTCCAAAAGAATGACCACGCCACAGGAGCTGGCAGCTGATCTAATCCAGAAGGCCAGAACCCGTATTAGGGACCTGGCTGGTTGTGATTTCAAATGCATTCACATTCCAATTCGGACTGAAACGGGCCCAATTACAAAGCAAAGGTTGGAAAAATACATCCAGGAGAATAAAATTTTGCAAATGGCTCTGGATTCCTACACAGGACAAATTTCTATTCATCGGCCGGCCCACAGAATTTTTAATTCGGAAGCAAAATTCGTGCTAAAATTAGAAAGTGTTCAGAGCAGAAAGCCTTTAAAGGCCCTGACAGTTTTTACAGACGCGTCAGGAAAGTCTCACAAGTCAGTTGTGACTTGGAAAGACCCTCAGACTCAGCGGTGGGAGTCAGATGTCGCTGAGGTAAAAGGATCACCTCAGATTGCTGAGTTGGCCGCAGTTGTCAGGGCTTTCGAGAGGTTCTCTGAACCATTTAATTTGGTGACCGATTCGGCTTATGTAGCAGGTGTAGTATCCAGAGCTGAAAATGCTGTTCTCCAGGAAGTGACCAACCTTGCCCTGTTCAAGTTGCTCTCAAAGCTAGTTAAGCTTGTCTCCCACCGAGAGCAACCCTTTTATGTGATGCATACGAGGTCACACACAGACATGCCTGGGTTCATAGCTGAGGGGAACAGGAGAGCCGATGCCCTTGCTGCCCCTGCAGAGATGGCCCCGCTCCCAAATGTGTTTGAGCAGGCAAAGATCAGTCACCAGCTTTTCCATCAGAATGCCCCAGGTTTAGTTCGCCGGTTCCACCTTACCCGGGAACAGGCCAAGGCAATCGTGGCCACTTGTCCCAATTGTCAGCAGCATGCGCTCCCCACCCTGAGCGCTGGTGCCAACCCCAGAGGGTTAGGCAGCTGTGAGGTGTGGCAGACAGATGTGACACATATCCCTCAGTTTGGAAGGAGGAAATATGTGCATGTCTCAGTGGACACCTTCTCCGGAGCAGTCTTTGCCTCTGCCCACGCAGGGGAGAGATCCAAGGATGCGATTACCCATCTCATCCAGGCTTTCTCCTTTATGGGGGTCCCAAAAGCCCTAAAAACTGACAACGGGCCTGCATATAGATCCAAGGAGTTCAGCAGTTTCCTGCAGCAATGGGGGGTGGAGCATAAAACAGGCATCCCCCATTCCCCCACAGGTCAAGCGGTGGTAGAAAGGACCCACCGGGAAATCAAAAGGGTCCTGGGCCAGCAACAACAGGTCCTGAAATTAGAGTCTCCAGCTATCCGCCTGTCCAGAGCATTGTTCACAATCAATTTTCTAAATTGTTCTTTTGAGGTTTTAAACCCACCAGTCGTCAGGCACTTCGGCAGCAGCGACCAGTTTTCCACCAAGGTTCGACCACCCGTCCTAATAAAGGACCCAGAGACCGGCGGAACAGAGGGCCCTCACCGCCTGGTTACTTGGGGACGTGGGTATGCCTGCGTGTCCACCCCAAGTGGCTTAAGGTGGATCCCTTCAAAGTGGGTGAGACCCTATATTCCAAAGGCCTCTGGAAAGGGAGTTAAGGTTTCTCAGGTGTCCGTGGCGTCCTGGAGACGGAAAAGACACAAGTGGACGAGCTGGGAAGAGTTTGTCCTACCCCTACCCCACTGGTCTGTCTCTAACTATGTGCTTGTCTCAAATTCTATTTAGTCCAGGTCAAACCCACTCAGCGATGGCCCCACTGACAGCAGCCAGATTTCTATTCCTGCTGCTGCTGATCTCCAGCCTGAAGTCTCCGGCCGTGGCGTGGACAGTGCCAACATCCATGCCACAACCAGCAAACTTGTCGGAGACATCCATACCACTATCTGCAAAGTTGTCAGAGACATCAAGAACAGGCTGTCCTCAGGCATCCGACTGGCTGGAGGGACTTTTTGAGGACTGGGGGCTGCCTGGGTGGGCAAGATCTATTCTTCGTCCTGTGTTAATTGTTCTGTTTATGGTTTTGTGTATTCTGGGCACTGTTACCTGCATTCGCTACCTTGTTAAAAAGTTAGTCTCTAACTGTCTCCCCCCCATATGCAAGCCTAGTCATGGTTGTCACAGCTCCACCGGAAGCAGGAGTGAGAGCTGAAGAAGGAAAGGACCTCCCTGAAGAAGACTTCGAGCTGTGGCCACCGGCTGGCTGTTTATGGTTTAAATTACCATCTTTATATAAAAAGAAAGGGGGAGATGTAGCGGTGCATGAGCTGTGCTCACAAGTTTTGGGTTTATGTTATTTATGTTGGGAAAAAGGTCTTTTCTAAACCCCTCTGTCTATAGCTGTATTCGCAGTGGTTTGTCCCCTCCCCCCCGGAGCCTGCCAGTCATCCAGGGAAAGCCTCTCCCCCTTCTGGAATTCTCGGGGAGACCGGGCTTCTGATTGGAACAGGTTCTGGGAATCCCCTCCCCCCTCCTCTCCAGAGATTGGCCCTTTTGTGTGTCAATCTACCCCCCAACTCCTCCCTTTCTATCCCCCTATTGGTGGAAAGTTTATGTACACGCCCCCTGGTGCCTGTCTACTTAAGGGGGGCGTGGGCGGGGCTTCGGCCTCTCTCTCACACACCACCTATGAGGAATAAACATCTGCTGTGAAACCTCAGAAGAGAGCCTTCCTTTCCTCCGCCATTAGCCACTAATTAACATCCAGTGCTAGCCAGCCAGAAAGCCCACCGCGTGGGTATTGCTGCAGAACTGTCCAGTGGCCCTACCGACTGCTGCCAGAAGCCGGGCAAGGCAAGGGATCACTGATAAAGTGACCCACGGGGCAGAGAAACGCCATAGAGAAGGTAAGTAATGTAAATCCAAAGCACAAGGCCATGGAATTTGAGCCATGGAGCAGAGAAATATTGTGACTGGATGAAGCTTCAAAGCCCAGGACCAAAATTCACACTCCTGAACCTCTTTACAAGGCATCCAGATAAATTATATTGTCAGAAATGTTGCAGCTGGAATCACTGAAAGCTCTGAATTGTCAGCACCTGGAAAACTCTGGTAATTTGCCACTTGGAAAGTAGAGTAATGTCTTTGAGAAATTGAAATGTGAGTTTGTGCATCCACATTCTTCCCAGTTCCTGTAATGATCCTAAAATGATGTTTCAATTCCAAACAGTTCCCTGTTTTGAGGCAGTTCATATTCACATCAACCAAGGCTGATCTTCAGTGGATCAGACACCCATGTCCTGCAGCCAGCCATGGTCTGACCAGGAGGGCTGGCTGTCCCTCACCCCCTGCCCCAACCCACACCCAGGGCTCAGACCCATCCAGGGATGCAGCAGCCCAGGTCACCACTGCACACATGAAATACATTCCTGAAAGTCCCCCAGCAGCTCCAGTTAGCATCAAAAAGGGCCCAGTAAAAAGTTTTTTGCTTTGCAGTGCTGCAGGTCACATGGAGAGAAGGATAATCCAAGTGCTCAGCTGTGGGCAGCAAATACCCAGGCTAAGTCTGGAGCCCAAACATGCCTTGGCCACTTTGCAAATGCCAAATGACCATACCTGTCAGCTGTGGTCACTGCCTTGTAAATAACCCCTTTTAATCACAGAACCACACAATATGCTGAGTCGGAAGGGTCATAGAATCCAACTCCTAATGAAGAAAGACAAGTTTTGGTCTCAGAAGGTCCTTGAGATGTGTAGCAAAGGTGGTCTGAGACTGCACTGTCTGTCTGCTTTCCCCAGCTCTCTCAGTTTGCCTAAGAACTGTATTACCACTCCATGCAACACAAGCTCTTCCTGTGCCCCTGGGTGAGAACAGCAGCATTGTGACCTCTGTGTTCTCAGGCACCAGGATTTGGCTCGGGGTATTTATATCACAGGTATATCCACGACAGTGGAAGCTGTCCCTGCCTGTAGTGAGGGCATTGGAACTGGATGATCTCTAAGGTCCCTTCCAACACAAACCATTCCATGGTTACATGATTCAATCCTGAGAAAAGGGGAAAAATCAGCTCTTCCCATGTGCCAGCAGGGAGGGAGCAGCAGCAGGACAAGGGGCAGAGGTGCCAGGCAGAGCCCTTGCCAGCCAGGTAGAGTGTGCCAGATGTTGCTGGAGCTAGGGATGCTGGGCAGAGGTTTGTGTTTGCTCTAGGTGTAGCTGATTTTCTAGAACACATCTGTTCTCAATCTTCTGCTACTATGCACAATTCAATATTTCACAGTGGTTTTATCAGCCAGCTCTCAGCTGGGACTAGGAGCTGGTTATTCTGAGGAATTTCCTGCTTTTAAATTAGACTGTCACAGGGCTCATCTCTAACCACAGCTTCAGCACATGAGGACTCCTTGCATATCTCACTAGATGGCAAAATGATTTTATGTGGCCATTACCTCCTGGTGGTAATAATGAAGATCAGCAGCCTTTTATTAGAAGATGTTCACATAACCAACACAGTGTTAAGCTTTGAACAGATTGAAGAATGTGGATTTAGACAATGAGACCAAAATTTAGTCTGAGAAAGTTACTTGCCCAAAAGAAATTTTAAAACCTCCCAACATCTCATATCTCATCAATGCAAATCAATCAAATCCAAATATGTAAAAAAAATTACCATTCAGATGAATAGATTGCAAAAAGACTTGTCAAGATATGAGGATTTCTAAGAAGAGGGGAAATGTAGGTCATCAGGGATCCCTGTTTAGAGTCAGTCAATACAATATGGGGTCATTCAGCCCCTCATTCATGGGAAGAGGGAAAGCTCTGGCTCAGGCAGATTGGTGGAACGAAGGACAGTACTTGACTCCATCCTCTTCCTCTCTGTGATGCAGAAAAGGTAGAGAATTGTGTTCTAAATAACAACACACAGAGTAATTATCAAACTGTAATGACTGTTTTACCATAAAAATCAGCAATTGATTAATTATCTGCATACACAGTAATGTAAATCGAATTCTTAGCACTTTTTGACTATCTCAGCTTGAAAAATCATAGCTTATCTTCAGTGTTTTGGAGTTGATGCCACTGTTTTAGTGTGGTTACATAACTTACAGCAATTAAAGGATTTCATTAAACTTGTTTTGCAAGTTTATTTACATATCATTTTTATACTTCACAAATGCCCTCTGTCAAATCATCTTTGTACTTTTGGTAAGCATTCATTATATCCTGTGCCAGTCCAGCAAAGTATGGCAGCAGTGTCACAGTCAAATTGATTTGGCAGTGCAGAGCCAAACACCTGCAAGTGCTGGAAGAGATCAAGATTGTTTGTAGGGGCTCAAAACTGCATAATTCAAACTTCTTTAGCCCTATCGCAAGAAGAGCTGTTGAGCTTTGGCCTTCAAAAACCTTTGTGCATTCAGGTTTCAAAGCAGGGCACTTCCCCAGACAGGGATGAGTAGCAGAACAGGGATAATGCTGCTTTAAGTGTAGGTGTTGGTGAAACAGGTGTGAGAGGTGTTTTGCTTGGCTGCAACAAGCTAAAAGACTGGGGCTCAACCCTTCTCTCTCCTGGTCTGACTTTTTGTTTTGCCTAATGCTGCAATGACACAAAATGCTCCTGGCAAGAGGAGGACATGAGTTTCCATCTGCCCATGGTGAGGACAAGGTCAGACCTAGACTGGTTACCCCTTGCTGGGAATGCTCCCCAAAGCTGTGGTGTTTCTGCACACACTCAGGTGTTGAGGAAGCCACTGTGGCTTCTCTGGACTTCTCTGGCCCTTGTGCCCTGTGTTGGGGACAGGAAAATGACCACCCCCTCAAGCAGAACGTGGCTTGAGAGGAGGCTACTGGGCAAGAGGAGGGAAACCAGGAGAAATGTGAGAAATGGTTGATGATAAGAAACAACCCATGTAGGAACCATAATCATAGTCCCATGTAAAGCCTTTCCTGGCTGGCAGGGGAACAGGGACATCCTGGAGCATGTCACCAGGCTGGTGCCTATGCCAAGCTGGCAGAATTGGCTACCACCTGCCAGTTCATCACAGTTCTGTCCAAGTCCATCACAGGTACCATCACCAGCAGCCCTGACCTTGCTCTGTGCTGTTTGCTCTTCTTCCCATTCCCCTTTTCTGTCTTACACCAGCTACAAGTAAGTACCCAAGTGTTTCTGAAATGCAGAGTCCCAGCAGTGTCCAGCTCCAGGTGACCAGAATCCCAAATATCAACTGTTCCAAACTATTTCTCACTTGAGTCCAAGCACTCCCAGCTTGTCACCATTGACTCTTTTTGCATAATTTGGTCACTTTTCTCCAGGGCCTAGGTCCCTGTCATCCAACTTCAGCACTAAGCAGAGGAGCATAAGGTTTGAGCAAACCTTTGCCTCCTCTGGGAAGCTTGACAGGAGGGGAAACAGTCAAACCCCTTTGGACCTCACATCCCTGGCATAATACTATTAACTGACTTGGCAGGAGCAGCATAAGGCTTAATTAGTAGCTATTTGTAAAGACCATAAAGATAATTTGAAGTGCAAGATGATGTATTAACCTGAAATTTAGTCTAATTAAATGCTTAAAATAGCTATCAGGTACCTAACATTATTAGAGCAGGGACTTTATATCAATAATGTAATGCAAGCATAGTTTTGATTTTCTGTTTTGAAAAATACTGCCATAAATTTAATTACAGGTTGGTTAATTATTTTATCCCCATTAACAATAGCCATATGTTAAAATAATGTTGGCTTCTCTATGTCTTCATGCAGATGTGACTAGTTTTTGTTTCTAAGAATTTAATGCATGAGCTGAAAACACAGGAAAAGATTCATTTTTTTTTTTCCAAAATCATCTTTCAAAGGACAATAATATGCAAATTTGGCTCCACAGTGAAGTGATATGGACAGAGGTGTAAACTCTCCATCCAGGCAGATTCAGATTTTTCTGGGTAAAGTGTTCATTATGCAGAGTCAAACTAACAGTGTCTCATCAAAAGTGTACTCCTGTTTCCCTTTCCTATCCCCTCCCACTGTTCCCTTGGACCAATGAGAGTGCTCTGACCTCATTGTGAACCACGTCGTGGTGCTAACCCTTGGGAACCATAACCCCACAATATATGAAACAATTTCTGGGGGACTGAATCCCTGAATCAACTTATTGTAGAGTAAGACAAGTGGCAGAGGAGAGGAGAGGTGTCAAGAGACTGTACAGCCAAGGATGGAGGAGAAAGCAAAGCAGTAGCACTCTTTTAAACACCAGCTCCTTCCAAAATGGCTTTATTTGTTACATAAAGCCATGCTGTTGGAATGAGGGGCAGCCACCCTGGCACACTACTGCCAAGCAAGGAGAAAACAATTAATAGCAGTGCACACCGGTTGTGATCAGGGATGCAGCTGATCTGAGGCCTGCTGCAATATGGATTTGCCAAGGACAGGAGCCAGGAACAAGGACAGTTCCACCAAAACCTCTCTCCTGCTTCCCCGTCCATGCAGTACCATAAGGAAGTGGGTCAGTATACTGTGTCTGATGGTGCAGTGCTGATGCGGCTGAGCAGACCTGCACCTACTCTGCACAAAGATAGAAAACATTTATGCCAGCTCCAACCAAAAGCTTAGGCAGCCCATAATCGTTTTGCCAACAGGGATTAAAAATGGGCACCTACAGAAATATGTAAGGAAAATGCAAATGTAGCATGACATTTGCCCCATGTACTCTGTCAGCCCACACGTGCCCATAGCTTATGGGCTCAGGCACTGTGTAAAGAAGCATTTAATTCTGTGGGTTTTGAATTTGCATCTCTTATCTTAGTTTTCATCTTGTAGTGACAGTAAAAGCAGACAGTTCTTCTCAGCTGGCCATCTTCATGATTCTACAGGCATGTATCTCAAAGTCCTCAGTTGCCTCTCATGGCAGATGAATTGAGGCACACATGGGTCTTCCTCATGTCGTGACCATCCTCTGCCTCCTCTGCTCTCTGCTGGCCTTGGATATTCCCTTTCCGTGTGTGGGAAGCTGGATCGTTGATGGATGGGACAAAGGACAGTATTCTGAAGGTGTAATGTGACAAGCAGGATATAAAAAAAGGAGAGCCAATACCATAAAAATATTGGTCACTCAACTCCCAGAGGAGATAAAAATGAGAAGGCCAGGGATCCTACACATGTTCATATTCTGTATCAAGGTCTTTCAGTGAGCTGCCCTTCCATCTTCTAGGAAAAACTACTATTAGTTTTTTCCTGGTATAAGACTATTTAAGGAATTTTCTACTGTTCCTTTTACCAACCAAATACTTTGAAGACTTTCCATACAGTCATGATTAGTCACTACTGACACATCCCATCTACACTGCTCTCAGAGCTGCACATCATGCCCACTGTAGGACCTCTGAGGGAAATGTTTGAAATGTATTTAAGTGATCCTTTTAAAGAGGTACTCCATGTGCTTAAGGTCAGATATGTTAAGGACCTAAACGTGCAGGCAGGGATTTACCAGAATTTGAGTGTAAGGGCCACATGTACATCACACACCTAAGCACTACAGAAAACTGCACTAGAGCTGAAACATCCATGAAAGTCACATTACAACTCTAAGATACTGTGGAGAATTTGAAAATCACAGGCTATGATTTATTTTACTGGTATTTTTACTTTTACTTTTCATTTCCTCAGTGTCTCCACCCATAAGAAGAATCAAAACTGCATGAAATAAGGCATTCAAGAGAAAGGGACACATCAAGTGAAGTATTGTCAGCAAAAAAAAAAAGGAAATATCAGTATTGTTGAGCAAAGCCTCAATCAGACCTCATTTAGTCATCCTAAGGTAAGGAAAGAAGGATTCAAACTGGAGCAAGCTCAGAGAAGAGTAGCTTGAATGGCTGGAAGAACTGGGAGTCTATTAGACATGAAGAAACAAAAACTCCTTGGCTCCTTGACCGATCCCATCCAAGATTGTGTTGTATAATATGGCTGTTATAGAATATGAGGGTACCTGTGAGACATGGAAAAAATGCTTAAGGAAAAGGAAAATGTTGGTGCAGCAAATTATTTATAAGGTAGCCATGAATAAGGTTAGGCTGGAAATTGGATATAAGTTTCTTCAAGAGGAATGTCTGAGCCTTTCCCAGAGAAACAAACAATCCAGTCACTTCTAAGCTTAAACAGTTTGTGAAAGGGATTATATCATAAGGCCACAAGATTATATCACAGCAAGTCTCTGCCAGTCCTATTTGCCAACATCCTCATACCCAGATAAAGCTGAGCCAGACAAAAACAGCCTACATGAACGGGGGAACTTGGCACAGGGACCAGACTGCAAAGCTTCCTTGTAAAACTGCAATCAGAAACCTCCTTTTGGGAGATCCACTGAAGAAAGCAAAACCATTCAGCAAGTGTTTCTGTACTGGCAAGAAAGAGAACACTGGGTTTCTATGGCTTCCCAGTCCATTAACAGCACAATTCTACAGAACAAGCTGTAGAATCAGCAGGTCCAGGTATCTTGGACTCCGGAGCCACAAAGGAATTAGGGGAGGGAGACTTGGTGCACTGATGATAAACATTGGAAAAGCTGGAAAGTTCAAGAGGGAAGAAATGGCCCTATGTTAAGGCAGTCACACATGGAAATCAAAATTATTTGCATAACTACAGGCCAGGTATCCCACCGCTCTCAGACAAAGTAATGGGAATAATTCTATTAGCAAGATTCATTTCACCAATAAGGACATAATTCATGCTTCACTCTCTTATTCAGACTAGTTTGATTTAATTATTGGGGAGACTGAACAGCTGAGTAGTAAATAGGGCTTCTCAGAGCTTGGTACTCCTGTAGCATTGCAGTTACAAAGACCAGCACACACTGCCAGTAAAGCACACATTAATTGGACTGTGAACATGCTAATTGATAGGTCTCAAACAGTGACTGTCAATGGGGAATCATCTAGTGATGAACTGCAGGGATCAGTCTATAATCAATGCTGCTCAAAATTTTCTGCACTGTTCTGGGAGCAAATAGAAGGAACACTGCTGAGATAACTTGCTGTAGGTGACACAAAGTTTGACAGGATGATAAATAATGATGAAGATAAGGCTGTCATCCAGAATCAGCTGGAGAGAGAGCTAAATTGAGCTGATTCAAACAACCTGTATTTTAAATTAGAGAGCTGGAAAATGACAGATTTCATAGTAAAGACAGCTGACCATCTGCAGAGTGAGACTGCCTCTGAAAAGCCATTACACTGGAAGGATTGAGGGATCTTATCTGTCAAGCAACATAATATGAACTCCCACAGTGACAGAAGAGGATAAAGCAATTTCTGTCTGTACAAGCAAGGAAGTTGTTTAGTAGCAGCAGAGAATGTATTTTGCCTCTCTAATTGTCTAAAGCTAATCCTGAAAAAAAATTCTTGCAGTTCTGGTGCCCTTTTTAAAATACTCTGGCAAACAGGAGAAGTCAAGAAAAGTGTCATGGGAATTAGTTGAGCAAAACACTTCTAATGAGAAATACAGACTCAGCCTCCTCAAATTATCAAAAACAAGAGTGAAGGGAGTTTGACTACAGTATATGCATTTGTTTTGCAAAACTGAAACCTAAAAAAAGGAAAGGGTTAGTAAAAGCCATGGCTGCATGCTGTAACCAGGTGAATTTTGAGGAAAAAAGGGCACTTTTAAAAATAGCCATGTGCTGCAGTATCAAAAACCACAACCTGTGTTTTGTGCACCCAGGGAGCACACAGATGAGCTGCAGGGCTACGAGGAGGGGAAATGTGTAGTTACATTAGGTTCTGATTCCCTACTGCAGTTTGAAGAGTGCTGTTGCTGTGTATAATGGGACAGGAGCTTTCACTGGACTGCTGATGGACAGCATGGGATATGTGTGACCCATGGGGTGCATGAAGCCACTGATCATATGCCCTTCATGCACTCATGAAATTGGGCTTATTTCTGTCTGCAATCCATTGTGGGGTGGAAAGGAACCATTTGTGAGTTGGGTCACATAGCAGGACAATGCATAACGATAATAATTGACCCGGACAGCACAACACTCCAAATGCTGATGAGTTCAAGCTTTCTAAAGTGCAGGCCAGCATCCCCTTTACAGCCAGAGCTCGGTGCTGATTGAAATCTGATGTTTTGTGCTCCTGGAGTGCTCAGGGCTCTGGGCATCCCTCCCAGCCACCACACTGGCAGCAGAAACTGTTTGGTCCCATCCTGGTCCAGCCCTTTTATGGGAGGCTTGTGTCAGATTTGCCTCTTGTGTGAGTAGGTGAGTGGCCCCAAAATAATCTGGCTGAGAGCAGAGAAACAATTATGGGAGAGCCTGCTCTGGCAGCTCTGGAAGGGTTGGCACTGACCACAGGGTGACAGGATGTTGGAGGACACTTGGCTGAAGCCTCTCCCCAGCGGGTCCCCAGCACAGGGAAGGGGATGTGAGCCTGGTTGCAAAACCAGAAAGCTGAGATGGAGGTTGAGCAAAAGCTCCTGGCCAGCATGTCTTCCCCAGCCTTTGTTTAATTTAACTGTGAGAGGTCTTTTAGGAAACCAGAAGTCTCAAAAGCCCAAAGTAAGCACAGAGAAAGGCACTGATAACATAGGAATTTGATAGATCCCAGTGAGGACATTTTTCTGTGGATCATATGGAGTCTGGATGTACAAACAAAGCAATGGGTGAGCCCCTGGCTGAGGAGCAGAGAAACCCAGCTCTGAAGCTGCGAGAGAGCCAGGCAGACAGCCTGTGAAATCAAAGACATGTGTTGCTGGGCAGAGCGGGCAGGAGAGAAAACCTGGGAAAAGCTCACATAGTTTGGGAACTGTGATTCAAAGAAAGCCAGTTCTGCATGAATAATAGCTTGCTGCTCCTGTTTTCAGGGAAGTAGGACTTTGTATTTTCTTGACAAAGCAGCCGTATAAAAATGTTTGAGCCCATCTTCAGCTTTCTCTTTGTAACTGGATTTCTTTTACAAAATCCTGAATTTTAGTGAGCCACTTGGGTTTAAAGGTTCAATGGATGTTTGAAAGTTTTAACTCTCTCTGTATGTTCGTGTGTGTGTGTGTGAGAATGTGAGTTTAGGCACCCCAAATTATGTTTCAGCTTCCAATCGGGGGCAGAAACTTTCTCTGCAATGTCAGCAGCCTGACTGGAAGAGCATGTTTCTAATGAGGGAAATGCAAAGTATAGCCAGAGAGAATTTAGGAGACAGACTAGAAAAAGACAACTTCAAAATATTGTTAGAAATGAGCTCATTAAATGTGCATGTTTTGATCTCTGCATCCCACACAGAACAAAGGGTCCACTGGCTGCATATCAAGGGGGGTGGAGGGATCAATTCCTATCAAGGACATCAGCAGAAGTACGCAAGGATTTAGGTGTCTTGTTTCACTTGTGGCTTTTTAATCTTCTGCTTATGACTGCATTTCATTTTGAGCTTTGGACCCAAGAGCAAAGGTGCAGTGAGCGACAGATGTTGGGAGACTCAAACAAGGACAGGCAGCAGGGCCTCGGATGTCACAGCGTGTAAATACAGCCACGGAACATAAACAGGGGAGAATGGCAGGGTCACGGCAGTAAACATGGGCTGAGCAAGGAGACCCTGTGTAAACATGGCATGTCTAGCAGGACATGCCTGAGCACAGGGGTTTGGCAGAAAGACTGAAGGAATTAGGTGCCTTCTCCTTGGAGAAGGGAAAGCCTAGGGGAAATCTCATTGCAGTGTTCCAGTAGTTATGGAGTGGCTTTGAGGAGGGTGGAGAGTGTCTCTTCACAGGAGAAACACATGAGTGTGGCAGGACCATGAGCTACCCACACAGAGGGGGTGGGGGAAGGAGGATGCTCATGTGTGTGGAAACAGAGCAGGTCAGGGCATGAGACAACAGCAGAACTCCAGAATGGATAAATTTGGGACAGCAGCCCCCCTGCTTAGCAACACAGCAGTACTGCACGGCAAATGTGACAGCTCAGGGAGGAGGCTTCAGTCCTCAGATGCTGTAAGGGTGAAAAAGGTGTGGAAAGCATCCATTCCTTCTCAAGGATGGTGTGTATTATTGGCCATAAAAAGCAGCCTTTCCACAGAGAGAGAGACATTTTGGAGATAAAGTCAATATGGCCATAAAGGAGATCCTCTTCTGCAGGAAACTGTTCTGTAGAGAAAAACGAACTGTTAACTTGGTAACTGATGCTTTACTGGTTTAACTGGAATGAATCTCATGTGTTTCTGCTTCTGATCTCATTGTTTCCACTGGATTTCTTTGGGCTGAGCGTGGGAATCTCACTTCTGTTACCACACCCATAAAGATGATCCATGCTGGGAAGATGATGCCATTGCTCCACTCACCACATTTATGGTGAAGCTGTTCTTATACCAGCATTTGTAGGGAGCAACGTGGGAAAAACAAACATGTCACTCTGACTGAGATAAGGGGATTGGATTAAACCAAGTGGATAGAGAGAGACAGACTGAGTAACTCAGAGTTTAGCTACAGCATCTCAGTTAGTTGGCATGAAATCCCTCCATCCTCTCCTGTTTCATCACACGTGACACAAATCCATGAGCTCCCTCGTATGTGGCTTGTCTGCACCTCATCCATGGAAAACATTGAGTAAGAGGTGATGTGAGCCAGCCTATGTTAAATCAGGTCAGAGCTGCTAACAGGATGCAGAAACCATCATGGTAATTCCCATGCTGCTCCACACATGAGGGACTACAGTATATATTTCTATTTATATAATAAGGGAAATAAGTTATTAAATGGGATTCCAGCTGCAGATATACTTGTTTGTCATAAGAGAGGTCACTGACATGTAGCTGAATCAAGGAAGATGACCAAGAATTTAAGAAATCTGGGCATGTATTATTTATGGAAAGAGAGGCTCAGTGAGGAGCTGTGTGGCAATTGCTGGGGGTGGAAAGACTCATGGTGTCTGGGTGAGGAATACTTTGTGTAATCTGTCTAGAAGGGAGAAGTCATCTGATTCAAGGAGAGAAGTATACAGATAACTAAAACAACCACAGGAGGTTGCTGCACAAAGGAGCAGCAATCCTGCTTCCTTCCCAGGAAGGAACAGAAGGGATGCTAGGATGTGTTTTGGGAAATATGAAAGCTCTGCATAGCACTGAGCACACAGATGGGTCTGAGGTTTCTTTTGAAGACTGTATTCACCACAGCTGAGGGCAAATCCCAGTAAACATATAAGGTATCATCAAAAATCCAGAAAATGGCATAACCCTCCTCCCCTGCTATGATACACAGGGGTAGCAGAAGCAAGTGCAGACATCCAGGGCATCCAAGTTTGCTCCACTCTCAGCAGCAGGGAGAGATCCAGGGGTCAGCCCTGAAAAAGCAGAGATGCTCTAAAACACAAGGACCAGAAAAGGCTTGGAGAGCAAAATATCTCCTGTGAACCTTTGGCAGCAATCTCTGCAAGGGCTAGGTTAGCATTAGGAGTAGGTTAACGGCTTTCTTTCTTTCTTTCTGCACTTTCCAGGTTTTAGGGTGGGACCCTTATTTTGCAGACCTCTGTTTTCTCTCTTGCTCTTCCAGAGTGATCCCATCTCCCCTGGGTCCTCAGCTCTTCCCTCAGCCTTCAGCCTGCCACTGCCACTCCCCCTGGCAGCAGTTCAGTGATAATATAAATCCAAACTTAATTTGGTGGATTTAAGCCCAGCCTGCCTATCACTATGCTTTCCTACGAGCAGACATATCAATGTTATGGGAAAATTAAAAAGAAACTTAAAATACAAACCTTCTTGAGGAGAGCTAGTCCAGAAGAAGTTGAAATTGGATCATATTTTATGGTTTAAGTATAAATCCCTTTAAGGGGAAAAAGAAAAGCCACTAAACAAAAGAGATAATGTAATGGAAATAATGTTTCCCTGCCCAGGACAGAGCTGCCAGCCTGAGCCCTGGCTGGCATTCACACAGAGCTACCTCACACCTACTGGGTGAGGATGAGGCCCCTCAGCCACATTTTATTGACACATTGATGTAGTGCAAATAAAGTAGGGCTGGAGCTGTGGCTGCTACAGGCAAGAGGAAAGGAAATGAGCCAACTATGATGTCTTTGTATACTTGCAGACTATAGGAATGTGTTTTGCTGTCCTAATGGTAATCCAGACTTTGAACTCCCATTCATTCCCATTCCTCTCTCCCATGACATAAAATAATTCCTCAGGACTGTCTATAACCCCCAAACTCCTGGGAGCTTGTTCTGTGCAATGTTACACCACTGGGGCTCCTCACACTATTGTGTAATGGGGTGAGATCACAGACAAGCTCAGCCCGTGTGGCTTGCGCTATCTTGCCCGCCTGATGGTTAGCTGCACTTTAAAAACTGAAGAACCATTCCTGTAGGATTACAGCCATAATTCTTAATAGTGGCAGGAAATACAGACATGCAAGTGATCCAGACAAGCAAGAAATCCCTTGATGTGGAGAAGTTTTCTGCTTATTTCTGTAAGTTCACATGCTGTGGCCACAGTTTGGGAAATCCAGCCTTTATTTGTCTTACTGTGCTTTACAAACACATATGGATGGGTTAATTGTGGAGTCTGGTATAGGGGCAAGGACAAGAGCAGTGTCATGTTTTCAGATGTGGTGTTTGGCCTCAAAATGTTAAATAGAAACCTGAACAATATTCATGGATTTAACCTCTCAGCAGATGCACCCTGATACTCACATTAAAGTCTCTGGGGATGACCATCCCAGTGGGGGGATTTTCCTCTCAAGTGAGTCATTGGCCTTTGCCAAGCTCTTGTGTTAAAAGGCTATCGACATGCGAGGCACAGAGACCAAATACTCCAGCTTCCTGGAGTTTGCCCTCATTGAACAGTCAGGGGGTTTTTGCAGCCTTTTTATTTACAATGAGCCTCTGGAAAATGCAGTTTGAAAATGAGCCTGGCATGGTTTGCTGAACTGTGTCCTGACCGGGAGGTTTGAGCAACAGAGATGGGACTCGAAGCTGTGTCCTTGGTGACTTATTTAGGTTTCTGGCTGCAATTAAAATCTCAGTGCATCATCATATAAAAAGCGAGTGCATTTGATCAAAAATAAGGTTATTTGGAAGCTTCAGACAGTGGTCTGATGGTAGTCAGAGAATCGTAGAATTCTAGAATGGTTTGAGTTGAAAGGGGCTTTAAAGATCATCCAGTTCCAACACCCCTGCCACAGGCAGGAACAACTTCCACTAGACCAGGTTGCTCAAAGACCCATCCAACCTAGCCTTGAACACTTCCAGGGATGGGGCATCCACAACTTCTCTTGGCAGCCTGTATATATTTAATAGATGTTTGTTTATATTTCATTCACCAAAATAAAAAGAACTAAAATTTGAAAAGCTTATCATATAGATGTGTGAATAAGCAGATGCAGGACAGGAAAATAACACACATGGAGTCACTAAAAACTATTTAGGTCCTCTGGGGAGTGTAAAATCTGTCCTGGCTGAAGGGACAGGAGCACCAGGCTCCCAGCAGCAGCCTGGCAGCTCTTGGGATATTTCGGTCTCCTCTAGGATCAGTGTTCAACCATCCTGCTGCTGCTTCCCTGGTCTATTACCTGTCCTTCACTGTTGACTACATAGAGTTAATGGATAATGAAAATATGCTTTGGGAGAGATTTATACAACCACATTTTATCGCTGGGTCATTTTCTGTTGGCCTGTGTGGCTATAAACTGGAATGAATAGATTACTTTAAAATAAGCCCTTTGGTCAGAGAGGATGAGCTGTGGCTGCAAAATGCCATTCGCTGTCTAGAACAGGCTGAGAAGGGAAGATTACAAATGCCCAAGAGCTTAAACATTTACACCTGGAGGTAAAAGAATGACATTCAGTCACTCCAGGCCTGTTGTTGGCATTGGCACCTTGCCCTCAGATTGTTCTCTGGGCTGTTTTTCTGTAGCAATGCTATCCCAGGCTGATTATAGACCAACCCCAAGCCAGACAGAGGACAGGACTGTGGCTGTGGGTCTAGCCTGAGGGCTATAAAATGAAGATTAGACAAGAAACTAGTTTCCTGTTTGCTTGATTAAATACAACTATAAAATTAAGATAAAACATATCCACAGCCCACTGGAGGTGTGTTGTGAGATGCACCACTGAATGCTTGTAAAGTGATTTGGAAGTGAAAAACACTGCAACAATGCAAAGCCCTGTCCTTATGAAAGACAGTTGATTGCTTCTTTTATAAGGCAACGAAGTCCAGAAAAGTAGAATGGAAATCAGCAGGTCTCCAGATCTCTGGCAGCATCCCTGGCAGCAGCTGCAGCTCTGACACAACCTGATGCTGCAATCTTCTGGAGAGAAGAAGAAAGATCTCTAGCACTCAGTGACTTCAGGATGCCCACTGAGTGCTGTTATTTATTCAGAGGGGTACTGATGCATCCCCCAAATCAAGAGTTCAGGCCTAAATTCAGCTGCCATCAGAGTGGCTGGTGGGGCTCACTCTTTATCACCAAATCTTCAAGGCCTATGAGTGAATGCCTCTTCAAAAAAGCTGGCAATTGGTGTCCAGTGCATTTTGGAAACTGGCAAAACTATATGATTGCAGAACAAGAATTGCTCTTGAATTTTTAGAAGCATTTGTACTATGAGGATCAATGTTTGTATACATTTGTGAGTCTATGGGACACAGGATAATGAAAATCTTGGAGAGGCAGAAAGGTGTCAGTAGTTCTCTTGAAGAGGGTTGAATCCTTAATTTTATCGAAGGACCTCTGCAGGAAATACTGCCATGGAGACTGATAACTCCAGAGCACAGCATGGGCATTTTATAGCTCTGTACTGAGAAATCTTGCTATGCAGTGAGGTGCAAAGTATCTTCTTATTCCCTCATTGCCAATATCCAGTTGCCCACCATAATATTTGAAATATATTTCGTGACTGAAACGTTATTGCAGGGATCTACTGAAAAGGCAGTGAGTGCCTCTGCACTGCTTGTTTGGCTTCTGAAGGGCTCTTGGTGGGCATCCTACCCTATCTGCTCTCACTTTCTGCTGCAGCTCACCACCCCCTCAGCTATGCTGGGGCAGAAGAGGATGTTTTTATTTCCATTGGGGATGCTTTCTGTGATGCTGTGGGTAGAGGGGTTTCAGTTACTGGTGTGCTCCCCCTCCTCTCCTGGGAAAGGCTGTGCCCTCTGCTCCAGGTGACGTGTGATTGTTCATGAGATAACACACACACAGCCTGGAGTGAAGGCCTCAGTTTAACCAACAGCCATGGAGTTATTGTGGACAGGGATGGTTCAGCCACTGGGAACTGGAACAGGAGTCAAGCAGCCTCTGTGGCATTCCCAGCTCTGCTACCTTGTGGGACCAGTGAGACCACAGGAAAACGTACAGGGCAAAGACAGTATAAAAGTCATCACTTTTCCAAAGCCCTTCCCTTTACTATAAATAATGATTTAAATGCAATTGCTGATTTAAACTTGCATCTCAGGATCATCACCAACTTGTGCAGAGCAAAATGCCTTCCCTTTCCATCCTGTAAGCAAGAGGCAAAATGACTTTTTAGGAAAGCTGTGTAATTCCTGCCTGAAATTAAAGTGCTGGTTCTTTTTGGTTCCTCCAAGCTATTTTTTTACTGTTTCGTAAGCCACAGATGAGAAGGAAAAAAAGCATAACAAAAATCCAATTAAGGAAAAGCCTTGGGAAAGAGAAAGTGCTTGTTGTTTAAATGGGAGCTGTAAAGGTAGCCAGGAAAGGTGGGTTAAATGCAGAGCCTAAATATCCAGCAGCCATAATTGTTATCTGAGCCTCTGCACCATTAGAGATGCAGCAATACTGGTTTGGGTTTTCCCCTCCACTCTCCAGGTTCACATGTGAGCAGGTCTCCACAAGCTCCTCACTTATTGGTCTGATGAAAAATTGGTTTGAAAAATAAAACCCTGTTAGAAAAAGAAAGTGTGTGAACAGGCAAGGTAACAATCTTGGAGCTCTGGAAAAAAATCTTGGCTCCAAATTATTCTACATGGGGAAAATTCATCAGGTGCCAAGAGAAAAAGAAAAACCCGACAGCCTTGTTTTGATTTCCACCCATTCCAGCTGATCCCTAGTCTCCAGGCTGAGCTTATGTTTTTAAAGAGAACTTCATATTCAGTGAGCCACAAGCAGTGACTGCAGGTAGAAAGCACAGCCTAGTCTTATGTAGGATGTTTCAGCTGCCAATAAAAAGATCTTCCTTTCCTGAATGTCGCAAAACCTACACCACCAAATTGTGCCATAAGTGATGTGCATTGCAACAGGATTTCCTTGTACTCCACTAAACACAGACAACCTGAGACCCACTTACCCCGTTCACCCATGCTAAAGGAAATGGGATGAAGAATTAGAAGAAGGAACAAGATAATGAATGCAAACATGTTTGCCATTCATTCCTCACCTGACTTTTGTACAGGCTCTTCCTCCTCTGTCTTTCTCTCCCTTTGACCTGTATGTTTAAAACTACTCTGGAGGGTTTCTGCCTTTTTCAATTTGCTGGCCTTGGTGGACGGAAAAAATCAGCTTTATTAGTTTAAGCTATCTGGCAAAAGACTTTTTTCTCAGATGGCTGCACAGATGCAAAAGGCCACAGACTGAGCATTGCTAATCCACAAGGTAAAATGAAGACAGAGTTTTATGGGAAAGAAGTAGTTTTATGCAGGTAAGTGACTGAATCTGCTGCTAGAAAAGATCAGAAGAAAATAAATCAGCTCACTCTATGGATTAAATTCTGCCCGTGGCACAAAAAGAGGGCACAGCTGTACTAAGGGCAGCATTGGGCCCTGGGTGTATATTTGGTTAATTAGATATTTTTCCTCCTTCCCAACCAGGATAGTTTTGTTTTATGTCTGCACCTCTCTCTGATCTAGCCAGCCCCAACATGATTGAAATGCCTATTCCACGCTGCTCAAAGGCACAGGGATTCCTGCCTTTGGCAGGGAAAACAGGGAAAGCTGATGCATATGTGAGTGTAAACATATATGTGTGTGTATCTCTCTCTCCCTATAGATAGATAGATAGATAGATAGATAGATAGATAGATAGATAGAGATCACCTCTTCTGGAAGCCATGAGCACTGACAGCTCTTAAACTGAAGTAGCTCAGGTATATGTAGGGATCTGTCTGTATCTATTATTCAAGTATGTATGTAGATATATACAAAAAAAATTGCACATATGGCTGCATACTCCAAGTGATGTATTTCCATATGAACTCATTTATCTCGAGAGGCAGGCAAGAAGCAGTTTCTGGAGCAGCTTTCTGCTGGAAAAACTGACTAAGAGTGATCTCTCTTTGGTCATTTAATGAGTAGTGGGGGCAGATTAAGATCTCTGAGGCTTTCAACATTTAGCCTTCTTTCTCCAACCTATTTGTCTTTCTTGCATTATGCAAGAGATGAGATGCTCTGATAAAAACTCTTCTTGTGAGAGAACATGACTCAGTTTTCACAAGTGGATACCCCATGAAACATAGCCATCATTCCCTCACAAGTCTTCATATAACAAAAATAATATCAGAAGTGGAGGCAAGAGAGAAGCAGGGTCAGAGGGGTGAAGTGGAGGAGGAAGTAATAAACTTCCTTCTGTATTATTTGCACCCAGGTCCTACAGCCTCTGAATCACAACTCTGCACAAATAAATCACAGTCATCTGCAGGAGATTGCCACAATTGTAATCATCACCCTTTTTACTCCAGAATTTTCAAGGTTAAAGTATTAGAGGCATAATGTATTTGTCACATCCAAATTATACCTCTGTCATGGAGAGGGGGTCCCATTCCTCTAATCTCATTCAACTGTCAAACATCTCTTGAATGAGTCTGGGAAGAAAATCTAATGGAAT
This sequence comes from Acrocephalus scirpaceus scirpaceus, assembly GCA_910950805.1. Classification (NCBI taxonomy): domain Eukaryota; kingdom Metazoa; phylum Chordata; class Aves; order Passeriformes; family Sylviidae; genus Acrocephalus; species Acrocephalus scirpaceus. The sequence goes on along the minus strand of OU383775.1, from coordinate 105,347,146 downwards.
AAACCAGATCTTTATCCATCAAGGGAGACTAAAACTTGAAAACTCATTGTTTCCTCAGACCCAAGAGTAGATATACCTAATTCAACCACAAATTGTTGGGCTGAGCAGGGTTCATGGCACAGCCAGGAAGACTAATTCCTTCCCATGCAGGAATTACCATGTTAAACTCCCTGACCTGGGTTACACAGGAGGTCAGATTAGATTATCACTGTCCAAAATTCTGCTCCCAGAAACTAGTTTCCACTGCCCATCTGGCTGTAATCCCAGGTAAACATGAAGAAAGAAAAAAAACAAGCGTGTGGTCAGGGTATCTCGTTTCTGTGTGCTGCGGTGGAAGGGCTCTCACTGCTGTCGGTAAGAAGGCAGCAGACTTTCCTGAAAACAAGAAAAAACTTCAGCAGATGTCAGGGAGGGATTTTAAGGTCATCAATGGCCACCATGGAGCCCTCCCAGCATGGCCTTGTGTGCATGCAGGCAGCCCCTGCTGCTGATTCAGGGTTCCTAGATGTCCTGAACTTGGTTAAATACAGAGAAACTCCCCCATGGAACAGTGATTCCCAGAGGTACAAACCATTGCAAAGGGCAATGCTGCCAGATTGCTCCATCCATTCCAGGACTCTCCTTTGGGCCATTAGGTCCCTGTTGGAGAAGGGGATACCACCTTGCCCTGTGCAGCCATACAATGACCATTTCTGCCCCACTGAGAGAGCAAACAAGCTCTGCTGCCTGTCTTCTCTCCACTGCAGCAGACAGCCCACAGAACACAGATCTGGAATGGTGTATTTCCATGCCACAGATACCTATCATGCCAGCCCCATACCTCTGAAGGCCACATTATAACTGGAGAGGTAGCAGCTCTCTTCAGTCAGCCTAAGCAGCAGAACTTTATTTCTCAAAGAGTTGCAGGAACATCTGCTCGGTAGCTGCTCACCTGCCAACACAGACAGCAGAGCCTGTTTCTCTGGTTTGTTGGTGCTCACTTCCAGCTCACACTTATCCCTAAAGCTCCAGGATCCCTTTTTAGCACCTCCTGTGTGAAATGCTTAGGCAGATGGTACCAGCAAGGCTTTAGCTTTCTTTCGAGGTGCCATGAAATCACCTGCCCATCCCTGATTACCAAACACTGACCTCCATCCGCCTGTCCTTTCCCTAACCCTGGGAGGCTGGTGAACCCAGAGCTGCTGTGTGACTAAGGGCAGCGTGAGCAAGCCAGGAGGCCATCGGCCACCTAAACCAGCTGAATCAGAAGGAGCAGCGGAAAGAAAAAAAAAAAAAGGCTGTGTGAACAAGCACTAATCGCTTACAAGCCGCAGCATGAACATCAGGCACATTAGTGAGTCACGGGTGAAATGTGTGACAATGACTTCGGTGAGCGGTGGGAAGGGGTTCGAGCCTGGGCGCCGGGAGCCGAGGGCGTGCGGCAGAGGCACAGCCCGCCCAGCCAAGTGTTTCCCACGCACATTCCTCTGCTCCACGCACTATGAAATTCGGTCAGAAGATAAGGCATGGAAGCAGAAAGAAATTCCTAAGAGGAAAGCGAAACAGAGAAACAAAACAGCATGGTAATTTCTTGCTTGTGAAGAGCAGTATTTCCATGTGCGGGCTTGCTCCACCTGCAATTTTACATGTGTACAGTGATTTCTGATACATGCCTCTGGTAAGAAGCTTGATCTGTCTCAGGAAAATCCCTTTCTTGTTAATTTATTATTTGATATATATGTAAAACAGCGTACAATATAGCCTCAATCCACAGAGACTCATGCCTTCAGGGCTGTGGGTAAAGGAAAGAGTACACAAGAGATAAACCAGAGAGAGAACTAAGCTAACAGCGGAGCTCCCTGGGTTCAGAGCAGCCCCTGGTGTTCTTTTTGTCATGATTACAAGCACGATGGTAGCACCCGCAGCAGTGCATGGTGCTGTAGATACACACAGCACATACCTAACAGTGCGCATCCTTCAGCAATGCAACCCTGATGCTGGACAAACACAAAAAACCCACTCTGAGGATTTTTGGAGTAGTAGGAGACCAACCCTTTGGTAGTGCTGAATTGGGTAAGTGTTTTAAATGGAAATGTGCAAGGTCAGGTTGAATAATAGGGCTTTGAGCAAACTGCTGTAGTGGAAGGTGTCCCTGCCCATGGCAGCGGACCTGGAACTGAATGATCTTTAAGGTTCCTCCCAGCCCCCAAAATTGTGTAGTTCTATGATCCTAAAAGTCCCCCCATGAGTCCCTGCATCTGACCCCTTTGCAGCAGAAGAGCATTTCTGAGGAGTGATGCCTATCTAAGGGCCCATACACTCCAGACCTCACCTCAGAAGGCATCTGTGCATGATAGGTAAATAGGTGAAAAAAACCCTGCTCTGTAATGAGGAAAGCATTGTTTCCAGCAGTGACCTCACAGCCTGCCATGTGCTCTCCATGGTATTTCAGTCAGCTGCACTGACATGCAGGTACCTGCCGGGACACCGACCCCACACCCAGCCCCGGGGTGCTCCGTGCCCTGTAACAACCGAGCGGAGCTCGATGACGAGCCAAACCGAGGTTACAAAAGAGACCTGAGGTGCAAAGGAACCCCAGATTACTACAGCAGCATGGCAAACAGTGGCCCAGAGTTCCCCCAGCCAAACCATTCGCTGGGTGTTGATGCAGCCAAAAAGCTATGGGGGCAGCAGCCTGGAAAAAGAGACCACCCTGGCCCAGCTCCTGCAGGGGAAGCCCAGCCCCCAGCCCATCATTCCAGAGCAGATCCTTCTGCCAGTACCGGCACATGGGTGAGCTTTCCATGCAGCCAGCTGGGATTGCAACACAATGACTTGCAGTGTATTAAAATTAAGCAAGCTGTTAAATCATTTTCCAAATCAGGTCCTAACATGAGACAAGATGCAAAGACAGTTTAATAGAGGAAATGAAGAGGGAGGAGGAGAAAGGGAGGAGCGCTCCAGACGTGCTGTAATATAAACCAACAGCGCACCCACCGTGATGGCCACCAATCCGGGTGTTTTTTCAGACATACCTGATAATGGGAGGTAAATGCCAGAAGCCCAGGCATACCGAGAGCCCACCACAGGATGGCCCATCTCCTGTGTGGTACCTCTGCAGCCTCTGTTCCTCTGAGTGCATGGTGTGCAGCAATGCCTTGTGGTTGCAGGGCTCCATGGGATTTGTGTGGTGTGGACCCAACCTGAAAGCCCAAATGTGCAGAGCTGTGTTGCTGGCAGAGACTGCCAAGGCAAGCCCATGGTGCCTGCAGCTCCGTGCTCCCCTTCTTCCTGCCTGCCTGCAAAATATTCTGGCAGTTCAGCACATCTTTTGTTGTTTATTCTGCTGATCTTTGTACAAAAAACAATCTCTGTCTTTTGCAGTGAAGAGGACACTTGCAAAGAGCTTGCAGGTATTCACTGGCTCCTGGAGCAGCTTTGGGTACTAATAGAGTGCTAAACAACCTTGAGCATCCCTTGTGCCTGTGAGGGACTGGCCTCAAGGTAATCTTTTTGCATATGTGTGAATTTTAGTTCACACTATCTCATACAGGTGCCCAGGAGGGACTGTAGGACATGTGCAACAGCCCTTCACAGACCCTTTGGTTAGCTATTAATGAGTTACCAGGACCCTGGCTTCCAGGTCTCCATTCAATTCACACCAGTTCCTCTCAGGCAGTGTGAGTTCTGCACCTCTACCACTAGTAACACTGGAGCAGCTGGTCTCTATCACAAATATACACTTGTTTATATAGCAAAGAGGTTGAGCCTACTTCCATCCTAGTATGAAATGAAAAGTACCCACTCTTCTTCTCAGTCTTTCCTCTGGCCTCTCCACCATCATTATATGGCAATAAGGACCTAGCTTCTGTCCTCTGAAATGTCTTTCGCATCCCAAGAATGTGCTTTTCTAATTATGCACTTCCTCTCTGTCCCCAAAACATCATCTTTTTTTTTTTTTTTTTAATTGTGAGTTAGAGTGAGGCCCTGGGACAGACCAGCAGAAACACTCTGAGAAGGGGCAAGGCTCTTCCTTTCCATAATTTTCATGGGGCAGAGGACATGTACAGTCCTAGCCTCTAGCCTGGCCCCAGGCTAGGGGCTAAAACAAGATGGGTGGAGGGCCTGGCTAACACCTGCTGCAACCCTACCATGTCTGGCAGGTGTTGGAGAGGCTTGGGAGGCCAGACACCCTCTCCATGATAGAATGGGATTACAAGATCCCATGTCAAATGAAGCCATTCCCATGGCTAATGTATCTGGAGCTGCTGTATTGAAACTGCACTGAGCACTGAGCTCCTGGTGCCACAGAAGCGCTCTGCCTTCCCCAAACTTCCTGGGAAGTGTTTGGAACTTTATTTTTAAAAGTGCAATTAATCATGGAGCAGAGGTTGAAATGAGTCCAAGTGCAATAAAAGCAGCCAAGCAGAGCCTGCTCAGCCCAATGAGCATTGTTCACCACGGCCTGACTTCAGGCATCAGGAAACTTCCAGATGTGTTAACTTTGCCGCTCCTGGCTCCTGCAGGAATCTTAACTGCTTCCATCTGTATGGGGGAAAGACTTTGGAAAAGCAGCTCTCCCTCTCCTTTTACTTACATTTCTCTGAGCAGCAAGAGTTATTAACCCAGAGCCTCTGCAATTTCTGCTGGCTTCATCCTCATTGATTGAATACTGCACCCTGCAAAGGTGCCATTCCTTGCTGCTCCCATCCCTTGGCAGGGAGCATCCTGACAGAGCCCCTCCATCAGGCAAGGACAGGCCCCTCCATCTGCTCCTGTTCTGCATGTGGTTTGCAATAAGCTACAGGAAGGCATTTTCTCACGCTATTAAGTTTTCACTAGATGCAGAGGGGGATCGGGAATGCCTCAGATGGCGTAAAAATTCCCTTCTTGGTTTGGTTATTAGGATCTAGCAGAAGCAGCAGGCAAAACTATAGCCTGCATGAAATCTGATTCTGCTGCTCTGCCATGGGTGAGGAGTGCACCCTATCCCCATTTCAGGTACACTCAGAATCTCCCAGAGCCTCTTCAGTTCCTCCTAGGCCTCCGAACACAGGAGTAATTTTTACCTGTGCAAGCTCCCTCTTTATGGTCACAGTCTGAGGGTCAGGCAGATTTTTGGCTAAAAGACCCCACCCAAAATAGCACTTCCAATTTAGCTGCTGCCTTGAGGAAGTTGACCTTCACTCAGTCTGCTCTTTTCTTTCCAATAAGAGGTTGCTTTTTGCTCTGTGTTTATCACCTTTTCCTCTTTCCCAAAGACTTTCAAGTAACAACCCCATGCACGAGCTCTGTAGCTGCTCCTAATCATCCCAGTCACATTTAGCACTTAGGAAGCTCCATGCTCATGCTCAGTGAAGCATCTAAAGTGTCTCACAAATGTACATTATTGATTTTTTCACTCTCAGAGGATAGAGGTGAGCAGGGGCTACGCTCCTTTTGCAGATGAGGAGGCTGACATAGGAGAGGTCCATGGCTTCGCACAGGGCCACACACGGGGTGAGTGGCACAGTTAGATCAGAAAGCTCTGGCTCTTAAACTGTGCTCAAACCACCAAACGTCAGGGCAGAGGAAAATGGGAAGGATTAGGTCCAAACCAGGAGTGAGCAGTGCCCAGGACTATAAACAATTTCATCTGACGCAGCTTTTGTGAAGCTAGTTGAAAATGCAGAAAAGGCTGGTGTTGTCCTGGGGTTTATGACTGTGTTTCTTTCCAAAACCCCACAGATCACTCAGCCCCCCAGTACCCAGATGAGTCCTGGAAATGAAAGCCCAGTGAAGCAGTTTGTGACCACAGAGATCTTGTCTGTGGCCAGGGCTTTGGGTGCTATCACAATAAAACCAGTAACAAAGTACAGCTGCTCAGAAGCAAACCTGCACAAGAGGCCTTGGAATAGTGGAGCAGTGAGTGAGAAACAAGGAGGAGCAGGGGATAGAGGAATGGAGATGCTTGACAGGAGGAGCTCTGGCAATCTGGGATCTCTGAGGAAAGCTAAAATGTCGTACTGTTTACATGTCTGGTAGCGGTAGGACTGGATGTGTTTGCATCCAAATACGGAGTGGATGTGTTCAGAGATGTAACTGCCTGCCCTGTGCTCCTGGTTGGGAATAAACCAATGCCCTGCTGTTTGGAGAAGGGGGAACATGACTCAGCATGGAGGAGCTCCAGTCATCCTGCCAGCATGCCAGAGCTGCTGTCCTCGGGCTGTACATGCCCCCGGGCCACATCTTCTGAGAGGAGGGATGTTTTCATAGACGCTGTGCCAGAGCAGAGGCAGGATGCAGAGACATGCAAGTTACTCATCCTGGCTTAAACCCCACAGGATGTCTCAAGTGACTGAAGTGTAGGCTGAAATAGAGACTTAAACTATCAGTTTGTGGATTTTGGCAATAAGTCATTGTCCGCAGGGAGGGCCAGCATGGGATGACTGAGCAGATAACCCCAAACGACAGCAGAAAAAGCTGCCAGATGGAGTTGGCCATTCCCGAGGGATTTTGGCATCACTAGTGGCTGTCGATGCCCAGGCTCTATTATGGCAATATCAGAGCAGAGAAATTGTGGTCACAGGGGGAACAATGCCTATTTTTTGCTCATCTGTGCTGGGTGATTTTTTTAGCCGTTTATAAAATTTTGAAATCAAGAAGTCTCTGTCTTCTCCATTTTTCTGCCAGTGCAGCTTCTGTTTCTGAGAACAGTCCCCAGATGGGGAGCACTGGAAATGAGATGTGAAATGAGAATTCAGATTTCACATTAGAATCAGAAATTAGGAACGACAGCTCACGTCTCCACTTTCTATGCAGGACAAATGAATTCCCTCAAATTTCCAATGCTTTCAGTGTTATTTGCTTAATCTGATGGAACAGGTCTTTTATTTGGAAATTAAAATGTTGTAGCATGATTCATCAGGAAGCAGATAAAATATATTTAACGAACTATGTTAAATTATGATATGTCTAAACATGTATAATAAAGCAAGGATTTTCATATCCAATTTATACAGAAGATTGTAAGAGATTTATTGGAGCAGACATTCTAATGCCTGTTAGTTTTGGGTGTAATAACAGAAATGCAAAGCAAACTGGAAGACAACACCTGTGACTGTTGTGACATAGTGGAAATAATTCAACACCACCCATTAAAGCTGAGCAAAGAGGAAGAAAACTGAGGAGTCAGGAAGATGATACCACAGAAGAAGAGAATGTGCTGTTGCTCCTTCAGAATCAGACATGGTTTCTGTCTTTGCCATTTCTTAGCTCATTACCCCTAGAACAGACTCCAGCTGTAGTGCATTGATTTAGCAGAGTCAGCCATCCTATTTCACAATTACCTTCTCATCAAGTCTTCCACTAGAAATGAAATCAAAACCACTTGTGATAGCTCTGTTAACTGCCAGCAATGTGCTGACTGGTTTTGGAAGCCATCACCCTCACCTTCCAGGTTGTAAGTTTTTCCTCACTTGTTTGCCCTTTTCCTTGGATTCTTGCTCTGTTTTCACCCGTATATCCATCAGTATCACAGACAGCAGCTCCTCCGCAGTTGCACAGATTGCTGTCCCAAGGGGGCTCACTAATATCTGTGGAGAGTAGGCAGGATTATGATGTTTTGAATGTTTTCTAGCGCTGGTTTTATTTACAGTGCTCCTCGTTTCAAGGATTACTTGTGATTTCTTGTGACTGATAGTGTTACAGATGTTGCACTGGAGCTGTGATGGCAGCTGGAGCACACAATGTGAGAACTGAAATTCTGTTTAAAGCTTCTGCATTAACCCAGGAAAATAATATTCATCTGCCTCCTATTCTATTGAAATACATGCATGTGGACACTATGGCCAGATGGCAGCCTGTAGAACATTTATTTCTGCAGCTCTCTGTGATACTTTACAGATATTCTTTAGGATCCACATCGAATGGTGTTTGCTATACTAAACTTGTTCAGCTGGCTTGATTCACTCTGGTCAGATAAGGGTATGTTTTTTTCATGGGAAAAAAAAAAAGTAAATAGAAAAAGAAAAGTATATCCTAGCTTATTGCTGCATTCTGCAAAGGTCTGTACACTTCACCAGGGTTTATTTTCGCAGATCAGAGTGTGCAAATCTGCAGATCTGCCTGTGGGTGTCATTTCCAGGCATATTTGCTGTTGAAATGATCAGCATCTGATCCCTTCCTATACATAAGTCTGGTTCCCATGATCTTTTTAGAAGTGAGAGGAAAATAAAAATGTGACCCAAACATCACAGTGCCTCATACAAAGGCACCCTATGGCCAAGTTTAAGGACCTGTCTCTGCCTGCATGGGGCCAAACAAAATGACATGCATAAAAATCTGGACCTCATTCGCTCTAGGTACTAAACCTACAAAACCTGGGTCCAAGCTTAGAAAGTCTTTCGTTATCTCTGTTCCAGAGGATGGTTCCTGTGGATTATTGAGCAATTCAGTTGCTCAGGAAGCCTAACAAAGTGCTAGAGCCCCAGAGCCCTGAGCTACCTGAGCAAAGGGTCCTTCATCTGGCTCGGCCACTCCCTGCTGTGGGATGACAGGCGCTGTGCTATTGCCTAAGCTTGCTTTCATTAAGGTCTGTCATCGGTGTGTATTTGTTTGCCCAAACCAGCAGGGTTCTCAGGCTACACCTAATTCACTGAGGCTGCATCAAGGACTCATGGCATCCTTCCCCAGTAAATGTGAGGGGATGCTGGTGGAGTAGGAGCTCCTTTTGCTTAGAGACCTTGAGAAACCCAAAGGTAATATAGAGCGGCAAGTGCTGAGGATCCAGACAGGAGTTAAAAAGAGAGCTTACCTCAATAGCATAGAGCTCTACTGTTATAGAAAAAATAAATAATAGCAGCAACCACAATAAAAGCTGTGACTAGGACAAAAGTGTTGATTCATGCCAACATCCTCAGGATGCATAAATACATATATATACGCACATATAAGCACACTCTTGAGCCTGCAGGTACCAAAGTTGCATAGATAAATATACAGATAATTGTCACATGCATTTTTCTTCTGTAGCACTTCCCTCTCAAGGATCTCAGGGACCTTTGTAGACATCCATGAACAGCTGAAGTGAATACATATTGAATGTGCATCTCCAGTGAGGAAAACTGACCCTGCTCTGAGCAGGGATGTTGAACCAGATGGTCTCCAGATCCCTTCTATCTCCAATGATTCTGTGAAACAACCTTAAACAACATGGGAAATCTGGGTTAGGATCAGATCCTTTCAGTCATCTCTGAGCCAATGTTGCCTTGTAATTGTAAAGGGAAAGAACTGCAGCCAGGCTTCGTCACAACAGAGCATTTCTACCAGCTACAAGAGTGACTTGTGCCCCTCCTTAGCTCAGTAATGGGTAAGATCTGGGGTGAGAGTCACATGGCTGAACCTATCTTGAGAATAAAATGGTGCTGAGCACACCATTCATCAAACCACTTGTTAGGACTTGGATGGATGGAAGAAGTAGTTCCCTTCTAAGAGTGCTACCATCAGGAATTTTATGCTGATCCCATCTACTGCCTTGTAAGGAAATTAGACTTTGATGATCCTTGAGGCTTCCTTTTAATTCAGGATATTGTATGATTCAAAGGCTAGTAAAACTTCATCTTTTTTCAAAGTCTTAGAAAAATTATACTCAACAAGGTAAAGTTCCTTCTTTGGATGGGTGTTTCCAAAGATCTCAGGCCTTGACTTGCTTCTAGTTGAACCCATGGGAAAAAATTAACACATTAATTCAAAAGGTCTTGAGTTAGGTTGGTACATGGAAAATTCCATGCCGCTTTTAGTGAATAATGACTCTAATTAACAATAATCAATTTCCTCTTTTGGTGCAATGGGGTACTTGGGTGAAATGATTGCTACTTGTTACAGTAACAGCTATAACATGTATGTTCAGTGCTAGGTAAAGTGGAACTGGATCAATTTGTCCTCTGTTCTTCAAATGGCAGTGCTCAAATCCTTGCACACAGGGACAGACAGACATTCCTGTGCATGTAGCCCAAAATGACTTGAGCCCATCACCCTTCAAGTAGTACTGGTCCATGTGGCTGCATGAAATTATTCTGATTATGTCTGTTGCATGTTCTCCTTTTTGTCTCGTTTTGTGTTGTCCTTTTTCAGGGCTTCCTCACTGCAGCTTCTTTTCCTTTGCACCCTGTATACCTTATTTAGATAAGGTATTCAGATTTGGATATCGTAGTCAGCTTCCATGGTATTTAGCTCCACAAAACCCTCTGGTATGGCAAACCAAGCTGCTTGCCTTAGTGGTTTAGTTTATCCCTGTCATAAAACTTAAGCCTGGTGTGATGGGGGTGTGTGTGGGGTAATGGGACAAGCCAGTGGGAAGAGGCAGAGTGGGAGAGGCATGTCACTGCTGAGAATATTTCATTCACCATTCATGAGGAAGAAAGGTCACTGAGAGTGAGCCATAAAGTGGATTAATTGCTCAAGGAAGATATACAGACACCAGAGGTCGTACATTAAGTATGACACTTTTTATGAAACTCATTTAAAGGGAGGTTCTGTATATCCTAAATTTTATTTTTCTTCTAACACAGGAAAATTCCCTTAGGCTACCAGCATCAGCTGTTCTCTGTTATGCTGCCATCTGTTATGTAAAATAACTAGAATTACTTTTTTTCCTTCCCCCATGGCTTTCCTGTTTTTCAGTTTTGGTCAGTTTTGTCTTTTTGGCTTTCTTTCATGATGCAAAAGAGCTTTTTACTTGTTAAATAAATAAAATATTGCCAAAAATACTTAAATTATTTATCTTTACATATAAAATGCATCAGTTTTTTTACAGTAGTCATTTGAGAAATGCCCATTGCTTTGCTTTCTAGTTGCTGACTTAAATCACAATGTGTTCCAAAGTGTATAGGGCATTTATGCTGGGAGTTGAGGCAAGTCCCCTCTGGTGGTATGGTGGTGTACTTCAGATCCAAATCCAGATTCAGACTTTTAAACATTTTTGAAATACAAATGTTATTGAATTAAGGGTTTGTATTTTGAATTTTCATTCATTTAAGATCCAGTACTCAAATTAGTGGGCCATTTATATTACATATAAATGTAATATTTATACTGCCAGTCCTTAACAGGGTGTTCCATAGATGGCATTGAAGTCTTTGGGGACTTGTTAGGTTGATATGGACTTTGGAAATATGTGAAACATGCTGTAAAACAGACTGCACAGTTGTGTTGTTATCTTAACTCTTTTCTTAAAACTATAGATGTTCTTTATTTTTTTCTGGTGAGCCTCAGACAATTTTTAGGGCAAGCCTCAGCACATTTTGCTGTGCAAACTATACATTCACTGTTTCTGTAAAACTGAAGAAATAACCACTGTACATATTGAAAATTCAAATTCTATTTGACCAAAGGGGTTTTACAGAAAAATTACTCTTCTGCAGATTTTCAGATGACTGTAGTAAACCCAGGGTTCAACAGTCTGTACTGCCCTCAGAAGACAGCAGATGCTGTGATGCAATGTCTATCGCTCCAGCTCTGCTTCCCCCTGGGGTTCTGTGTAGCTCGCTCTGTTCCCTCAGCTGGTGGAAATGATCTTGGAGTCTGCAAACTCTCTGCATCACCAATGTCTTTATAAATGTTTTTACTTTATAAATGTAAGGGACAGTGGAGCTTTTCCATGTATTAACCTCAGTTTTGAGCTAGATTTCCATGAAGAGGGAAAATGTGATGGTATGGGACCAGCCACAGGAAATCACTGATCCTCTGCAGTTATAAAAGGGGCAACAAGAGAAAGGTGTTCACTGCCTGGTGCAAAAGTTCACTTCAGTGAACTTTTGTGGGGGAACTGGGAGGGAAGAGGCTGAGGTTTCTTCTTGGAGCTGATCAAGGAGAAGCAGAGAGGGAATGACAGGATCTGCTTCCATTGGGGACTGTTGTGTCTGCTGGCCTCCAGCAGATGAGTTGCTGGAAATAGCACAAAATTCATAACCTTTATGCATTCCTAAACCATCCAAACTTTTTTTAGTCTTTCAGAAGAAAAGCCACAAAACTCGCACAGCCTGTTTCTGTGTGTAGGTGCTAACTTGCCACTGCTCCTGTATTGTGGCTGCACAAACTCACCCCTTCCCTGGATAGCTCTCACTACTTAAGTGATCAAGATGTCCTTCCTAGGAACTGTGACTGGCCTAAGGGCCAGCAGCCATGGGCTTGTGGGCCCCTGCTCCCATGAAGGACTAGGAGACAGAGATGTTGGGTCTCATAACACTTCAATTCAGATATGAACATTTTGTTACTTAGGTCTCAGCTCTTCTGAGACTTCTTTAAAGTCATTAGAGGCAAAATAGGAAGTTGGAGGAAAACTTTCTTCTTATCTAACTTTGAAAGTTCCCTTTGAATGAGACAAATACTCCCCTCAGCATGCTCCTTTGATGCCACAGAAGGTAGAGGGAAGCTAAAATCAGTTTTTGCACATTGAAATTTGAGTGAAGCTGATTCCACCTGGGTTCTGTGCCTGATGTGTACCAGGAGGAGCTTTGCTGTGGAGACACAGCAAAGCTGAAAGCTAGCAAGGAGTGAGCTGAGTCCAGCAGACTGCGAAGTCCATGGAGATGTTGACCAGATTGGTGGCACCGCCACAGACACAACCAAAGTTGCTTAAATTCACTGTCAGATGCCAGTCACAGACAGAACCAAATGCAGCCCCACAGAGATGTCACTCACTAAGGTCCTCTGGAGTAAAGAAGCAATGTGTTTTAGAGGTTACTCTGCTAGAGTATCCAGCATGAAGGTGTGCTCAATGTGTGGGAATTATCCAAACTTCAGTCTTGTAGCAACACACTGGTAGACTGAAGACATTTCCTTCTTTTGTAAGAAATCATGCTTTCTTGGATCAATTGGGGTATTTGGCAATAAATAATGGCTTTGACCATTACTCCTTTAAGGCTACTAAATATGGGGAAATTACATATATGCAGTCTTTATGCAAGAAGCCCCTAAGAAGGGGCTACACACTGAATATTTACTACATTATTTTACAGGAATTCTCTGTTATGAAACTGCAGGACACCTATAACTAGTAAGTCACCCAAACCACAGGACAGTGGAGTTTGCTGCATGAGATGTGTCTTTTAGGGGCTTTAGAGGGAGTTTAGAGAGATTTGTATATTAGGAAATTTGAGTCAGGACACTGAGATAAACCTTTCTGTTACATGACAGGCACACTGAGCACTGTGGTGAGTTGCTGAAACTCCCTACTCATGACAGCATAGCATGTTCAGCACCACTAACAGAAACAAAGGATTTATCAGTGGAAAAAAACCCAATAACTCATCCTGTCTGCCGCTTTAGAATGATATATACTCAGATTTCTTCCACTGACTTGCAGCCACCTTCAGGGATGGGACAAGAACAGCTGTTCAAACACCATACAGTAACCCCAAACCATACAAGGAAGTGGAAAGATTTATAATTACCCTTCATCTCCAAGGAATACTTGGAAGATGGTGGAAATTAGTTTTCATCACCAAGTATACCATATCTCTTCTGACAAAAGTATGCCAAGGTATCTTTAGTGTCCCAACACATCTGACTTCTTTGTTTTGTGCCAACCAAAGGAAAGACCTACCACTGAAAGTCCAATAGAAGAAGCAATATTTCAGCTCAATTTTGGTAAATTGAGAAGAAGCGAATGTTATGACTGAGAAAGCCTCATTTGATGGTAATACTGAAATTCACATGCTCTGAATTATATTTTCCTAATCTCCCAGAAAATGCAGAGAATGCAGAAGGTTTTATGTAGAAATCTCTGCAAAACTCCTTTTGTTTATGGTAATTTCTGACTGTCCTGTTGACACATCACTTGATCCCCTTCTCTGCAATAAATGTTTTGGTCTCCCAAAAGGAGGTGGAAGAGTTGCTCCCATGTGATTATTTTCAGGAAAGCAGTCCTAACCTGATGATACCTTAGGCATATTTATCTAATCATGTTTTTCTAACTGTGTTAAAAAACTGTGCTGAGAAGTGCACTACAAAGGAGACATACATGATCACACAGGTAACACATCTAGCATTGTACTGGGAAGGATTGCAGTTAATTTAGTTAAAACTCAGACACTGGGCTGGTCTGGCAGGGCTTCTCTGCTTTGTTCAGGGTGCAGGGGTGGCTCCAGAACCCTCAAAGCACAAAGAAAATCAGAAACAAGGTAGCTCTGCTGTATCTTCATGATCCAGACACACTGTGCTAGTGATACCTATCATCCATGTTACAGAGGTAAAGGTTTGATCCTTCAGCTGGACTTTGGCTATCCTACACAGACTCTCCAACACCAGAGCAGAGCAGCTAAAAGTGAAAAGCTATCCAAAGCTTCACGCATCTTGAATTTTGGACAATGAAGTCTCTATCTCTGCTTGACAGATCCAGTATTGCTCCTGGCATGGATTTAAGCAGCTGTAATGTCAAGGATTTACAAAAATTCAAGCAGCAGAGTATAGCCCAGGGCTTCAGCAAGCACAGTTTAAATGATGTAATTAGGCATTTACTGAGATGTTTCTTGGTGTAAATTGTATTACCTGTTCTTCACACTTGCTTACAGCTTTTGTTAGCAGAGACAAAAGGTATCATCGTAAGCCCTATTAAAACATTCAACCTACTTTTAATGCTGGGTTAGTAAATCCATAAATTCCAGCATTTATTAGAAATGCCATTTTCAGACCTTTGCATGGAAACAGGAGCTGTTTATTATGAACCAGGTCTATTTCACCTCACACGTTTTTCAGGTATGGCCTAGAGAAATCCAGTCTGGAAGTGCAGAGGAGCAGGGCTGTTCTGGCAGACTGCACATTGCTTTGCTAAAGACTTCTTTCCTCCCTCAGCCTTCATCCCTCTTGTCTATCTGGACTGCGACCTCTCCCCAGGGGGGAATTCTCCCTTGCTCATATCAAGTAGTCACAATGCAGAGCAAGGTCTGTGAGCATTTCTCTAACATACACATATAAAACATTTTCAGAGGAATAACAGGACATTTGGGAGTGGGAATTACTTGTTTTTCCTTTTTGAGGTCCCTGCAATGGAAGATGCTTACCAATCTACCAGGAGCCTACAGCTCGTGTCGTCCTTTTTTCCCCTCTCACCCTGACCTTGGAACAGCTCTAATATATCAAGATACAATATTCCTACAATTGTTGAACCTCACTTCCTGAGCAACAAAACTCTGGATTCTCTCCCTCTGAAAGTGACTCACAGCAGGAAAAAACCTCACAGGAGGTCTACTCTTCCAGAATAATTCCTCTTAATTCTTCTCATTCTTGAGCACAGGAAATTATATCAGGAAATTATATAATACAAACAAAAAGTGGTTTAAGGGGGAAAGGGCAAAATTAGATTGAACAAATAGGATGTTAGGATGCTCGTGATGAAAACTGCAAATGTCTACCACGGCTGGCCTTCAGCCAGGGCTGTGCTTTCTTTCCTGGCCTGAGTACTTTTCTCCTAAAAAAGAGCTTACCTGCTATCTTACAACAGATGCCAAATGTGAAGAAAAAAGGAAATAGCTGCAGTAGAAATGTAACTTTTAAAACTATTGCTGGTAGATATTTGTAAAAGAAGTGGAGATATGATTAAAGTTAATGTAAAGGAAACCACCAATGGACCAGAAATATTTAATTTCTGTCATCAGGATACAAATAGTAAATGGCTTTGGCTTCCAGCTGTGATGCTTACCAGTACCTGACACTAACATATATAAAAGTGGATGTTTATTCTAGCACATTGTCTTCATTTTCTTCAAGGCTCCTTTCAAGCAAACCTTTGAGACACACTGTCAGCACCATGAGCCCAGAGGCTGGGGACTGCTGGTGGGTGTCCAGGCCCTGCCCCAGCCCAGGCCAGGATGCCAACATCACTCAATTTGGAGTCCAGTCCCTCTGGAACAGCCACAGGGTGTTTATCACTTGTGACTAACCCACCCCAGTTTTCCCCTCTGTGCAACAAGTGCTGCTCTCTGTATCTGCAGAGTATGTAAATCAAGAATAACTTAATCTCAGTTATTGTGGCATCTAAAGAAGATAGAAAGGAAATCTAAGTTGTTTCAATTCTTTCTGTGCAATTTGTTCTGCTTCAGAAAGGAGGGAAACATGCAGTGGCAAGTCTGACTGTGAATGTTTTTAGGGAGGGTGAATCTGTGGGTGTAATTCCATCATCCAGTGCACCTAGGTTCACGAAAAAAGGCCTGTGAGCCTGAGAAAAAAGGCATAGAAATAGAGAGACAGAGAGAAAGAGGGAATAGAAGACAGAGGGGAGAGAGTGAAGAGAGAAAGAGAAGGAAGGAAGAAGAGAGAAAGAGAAGGAAGAAGAGAGAAAGAGAAGGAAGGAAGGAAGGAAGGAAGGAAGGAAGGAAGGAAGGAAGGAAGGAAGGAAGGAAGGAAGGAAGGAAGGAAGGAAGGAAGGAAGGAAGGAAGGAAGGAAGGAAGGAAGGAAGGAAGGAAGGAAGGAAGGAAGGAAGGAAGGAAGGAAGGAAGGAAGGAAGGAAGGAAGGAAGGAAGGAAGGAAGGAAGGAAGGAAGGAAGGAAGGAAGGAAGGAAGGCTGAAAATAGGAAGAAGGAAATAAGAAAGAATAGAGGAAAGGAGGGAAATTCATACATCTTGTTTAAAAATGATAATTTTTTCCATAGTCCAACTTTCATTACTGAGTTAATATATGAAATTTACCATTAAAAATGTATTTAAGGAGGGTAACACAGCAAATACCACAAGGATGGAAATACAACCACAAAAATAAACTAAAATGGCTCAAGGCATACCAGCTCTGCACATTAGCACCAAACACCTCTCCATCCTTAAATATCAAGAGACAATATCAAGCCAAATGAGTATCTCAGAGAAGTTTTTTTCTCCCTAACTGTTCAAATCCATATCTGACCTCTGCTGGCCAGGTTTCTCCATGATACATTTACACAACACCACATATCTTCCCAGGAATGGCTGAGGCTGGGAAGTGATGTTTTGCATATGGCTATTTTGACTGTTCTCTCAGCAGAGTTTTTGGGCAGCTGGGGAATCCGACACTGTTTCTAACTGTTTCCAAAGGCTGGGCAGACAGCAGGGCTTTGGCAGATAGCATTCGGCGGGGTGAGGTGTGTGACTGCTCTCCCGACAGATGCCCGGCAGCGTGGCCTCGTTTCGCTCGCCTGCCTGGGAACTCCCCGGGTCAGGTTTCCCACGGGCCAACACACCTTCACTGCCACCCAGCCACTGGGACAGCTACGACTCTGCTGACACAAAAATCCCACCCCTTGCTCATGGAATGCCTTGTGGTCAGACTGTTATTAACACGGATTTTCATGCTCATGATCTTGCTGTGTTTATATAAAACGTAATTGACTTTCCTTGCTCGTTTTAAACTTTTAGGAAGTGCAGAGAGAATGTGACTGCATAGGAACATTAATTGTAGATGATATTTCACCGTAGAAATTGTTTAGAGCCTGCTAAAGCTTTAGCCAGAGTAGACGGGACTTTTTCTTCTATAAAAAGCCTGAGGGTTAGTGTCTGTTTAATATTCAGGAGGCAAGAAATGCTTCTAGCACTCAGAAACAGTGAAGAGCATCCTTGTGGGATCCCTGAGATGAGATACTAAATCTTGAACTTGCTCTCCTTGTTCTCCTATTACAGCAGACATTGAGGGGTAGCACTTGTGTCCCTGCACATCATCACCAGCAGCAACAAACACATTATGCTGGAACTGGCCCAAAGCTGGACTGAACATGGAACATGCTGGACTGGCCCAAAGCTGAATGAGTTCTCCTGTCCAACTGCAAACCTGCATCTGAAGTGCATGTGAGGGATAGGTGATTAGTTTAATGCATCACTGAGAGGCATTCACACGTGAGGTGTGCTACAGAGACCTGGGGGAGCACAAACAGACCACAGGGAGATGCATACTGCAGTGGTACAAGTCTCCACAAACATCCCAACCTCGTGCTCAGCCCTCAACGAGAGCCATGGCCTCATAGAGAAGGGTCCCCCCTCCCAAGTCCTGCAGGGAGCATCCCAGCTCTTCAGGAATAATAACCATTTAATTTCATGTGACCATCTGACAATGACAGATCCATGAACATTAATCACAGGTGGCCTCTAAAAGTAGCTTCAGACACAAATTGTAGTGCTCCTCAGAATTACCACGTCCTGTTTTAATGGCAGAGTTGGTGAGCTCTTGAGCTTTAATATAAAGTGTAGAGTGCACAGGAACTGGGAGCTTTGCATGAACTTAAATGTACTTTCTTCTTTCATGCATTAATATGTTGGTTTTACACTGTAATTCTTGGCTAGCCACAAACTCTGTAGACTTCTAGATGCTTGTCCCCTGTTAATGAGCCCACAAGACTGATTTCTTGGTGTTATGACATCAATGTGACCTCATATTTACATAGAAAAATCAGTGGCTGAAAGTATTGGCACAAGTCAAATCCTGAAATCCTTTCCCAAGCAGAAACCTCATCAAAATCAGTAGAGCCAAAGATGTAAGAATTGCTCATGTAAAAGTTTCGGGGCTGTTCTTTCAAACTACATATCTAAAAAATACTCGTTAAAATGTGTCAGATCAGTTTGCTTTGTGTCTTTTCTTGCCAACTTGAAAAATGCCTTGATGACTGCACAATCACAGTCCTTCAAAGAATAGCTCTGATTTGACTTAAAGCTTCATAATGCTGGCTTTGCCACACAGACTACACTTGCCTTTGGGATGAATGGGGTACATTCTGCCTATCGAGCTGAAATCCATGCAGCAATGCTCAGATTTTAATGAACAGAAAATCTTTGTTTGAAAGACAGGTTAGACTTGATTTTTTTTCTTGAGAAGAGAAAATATTGTCAGTAGCAGTGGGAAGGAGTCAATGTGTGTTCACTGGTTACAGCAGTTATAAGCTCTTGTATATGAAAAAGGATTAGAACAGCATGGCTTTTACATTTTCTGGGGTGGAAAATTTAGTTACAGATTCATATTGATGAACAAATGCCATGAGCTCTTCCCACTCCTATTGACATTAAGGGGAATTTTGCCATTCATTTTCTAAGGAACAAGTTTTTGTTATTCTCTTTATTCCATGCACAGGAATTCTAACTGAGCAGCACAGAGATTTAACTTCATAACATGCTTGTTGGACATTATAACACAGACAGAGCAGAAAACCTGATTTTAAAGATATATCTTAGTATAGACACTGCTGTAGGACCAGGGAATGAGCCTATTGTGTAGACAGCAGGCAGCCATGGAAATCAAGGACCGCAGACTGAATTTGAGTGAGTTCCTACTGTAAAGCAGGAGAGGATAATGTGATTCATGGATGTATGAACAAGGAAGTAGTGAGTAGGAGTGGGGAGCTGATCTTATCTCTCCCCACTGCTCTGGTAAGACTAATACTGGCAAAGTGCATAAAGCTCTGGTGCCTTGTATTTTAATTGTAAAAGCTGGAGACAGGTCAGGGAGAGGATGAGAGAAAAATGTCTCTCTCTAGTGAAAGCCTGGAAGGGATCTCTCTGCTTACCTGATCAAAAAGATGGAGACATGACTTGATAAAAGCATACAAGTACCACCAAGATAATACCATATGCAAAAGATCCTCTTCATCTAGTGGAGAGAGCATAGCAGGAATCAACGGCTGAAAGCTGAAGCCAAACAAATTCATACAAAGAAACCCAGGCATGCATTATTAATAGTAAGAGCAATTAATCCTGAGAAATACTTACCAAAAGTAAGGCTGGATTCTCTGTCTCTTGATGTTTTCAGATCAAGATTGGATGTCTTCCTAGTAGAGATGCCCTAGGCAAACCCTTATGAAAGGGAAGCAAGGTGAGACATAATAGTCCGTGATACACCATCAGACCGGTACAGTAGATGATCCTGTTCTTACTACTCACTGGCTCTATCTCTGCTGGTAAATTAAAGTGTCAGGACCCAGGTCCATACTCCAGAACATGATCACCTATGCTACTAAATTTTTAGGACAGTCCTTCACATGTTGTTGACCAGGGTCAACTGGCCCTCTCCCAGACACACTTAACACAGTTTGGGAACAAGCATAGTCCAAGGTTACAGGAAATTTGGACATGGGCACCATATTTTGGAGAGGAAAGGAATATAATAGTGGTACACACTAACCAGACCACCCTTTCGCAAAATCCATTTTCATCTGTATTACTTGCAAAGATTTGATTTGGTTCAGCTACAGCAGCTCGAGGTTCGACACCAACCAAGAGAAACATCTGTGAATCAAATATTCCAGAGCCGCCTCCGAGTAGGCGGAATGATGTTGCCACACTCACAGCTTTGAAGAGCTCTAAAAGGGAAAAAGGAAGAATGTTTTGACATATTTTGAATATTCAGAAAGGTTAATTGTTTCCTGAAGTAACTGACATTCCATAGGAGTAGTGTATTCCTGCCCGTCATGTCCATACTAGATGGAGACATTGAAGCAGTGCTTCCCACACAGCCCTGGCAATTAGGCAACATGGAGCCTGATGACTGGGATCTTTTAAATGTCAGCACAGCTTCCTATTCCAGTGCTCACCCGGCACTCATTAGCAGCATTCAGTTAATGTGTTTGTTGCTGCTGGTGATGATGTGCAGGGACACAAGTGCTACCCCTCAATGTCTGCTGTAATAGGAGAACAAGGAGAGCAAGTTCAAGATTTAGTATCTCATCTCAGGGATCTCACAAGGATGCTCTTCACTGTTTCTGAGTGCTAGAAGTATTTCTTGCCTCCTGAATATTAAACAGACACTAACCCTCAGGCTTTTTATAGAAGAAAAAATCCCGTCTACTCTGGCTAAAGCTTTAGCAGGCTCTAAACAATTTCTACGGTGAAATTGCATCTACAATTAATTTTTTTCCAGCACTGTTGAACCTGGTAGCACAGTAAATATTGCATGGGCCATAAAGACAGTTGGGCAGTAGTAGCTGGGCTACCACTGTGCACATCAGAGGCCCGTAATGCATTAGTTTGTCTATTGGGAGACGTGGGACAAAGGACTGGAATTATAGCAAGCCCCTACATAAAAACTTCCAGATTTCATTCCTGTTTATAAATCAGCCAAAACAAAACCCCCAAGAGAAAACAAAATAGTCCAACACTTCTTTCTAGTGTAAGAAATGAAGGCAGAAAGACCAAATGCTTTTGGCCCATGAGATGTACAAAGAGAACTGGAGGGCAGGTCTCCAATGCAGACCTTTGTGCAGAGACACCACCTGGCTTTATGGTCCTGCATGCCTCCAACACAAATGTCTTGCTCCATGCTGAGTACTGAAGAGCCATGTCTAACTTAACAGACAGTACCTGAATCAGGGACTTCAGCATCAGTTCCCATATCTCCCCAAATCAGCCTTTTACTTGGTGTGTATCAAAAAACTCTTGCCCAAGAAAACAGCAATTCTGAGTCTCTCTGAGAGACTCTCCCAAAAGAGCTCCACAGCTGCAGCAAGGGAATGCAAAAAGACCCTTTTCAGTTCTCTTCTGCAAGCCTGAAGATCCTATGCTGACAACAAGGTCATCTACCTCAGATCAAGGTTTATTATTTTGTGAAACTCAGATCACTCAACACCTGGAGGCAATTTCCTAAGCATCTGCACTTTTACAATGTGAAACCAAGGTGGAATGAAAGGGCAAAACCCAGTCAATTCTCAGAAAATCTGGCACTCCTGGGCTTTGCAAGCTTACCTTAGCTGAGTAAAGTTGCCATTTGCAGGATATCCATGAAAAGCTTCTGGATTAAGTGAAGCAATTCTGTGGTTGTGATTTTCACTTCCTTATATGGAACACACTTATTTTAGAAAATTTCATTCACATTTCATGCTGGCCTGAAAATATTATGTTGTCATAAAAGGTGGATATAACACTGACAAGCGGCTCTCTGAAAAGATGATACAAATGCAGGAGTGAGGTGTAGAGAGGCCCATGATTTGGCCATCACTCATACCAGGCCAGCCTGTGCTCCTGCAGTGCCCAGGCACAGGTTCAGGAGCTGAACCCCTGCCAACAGGTATTTAGGATGGGGCCACTCAGTTTTGGGGAGAAGGCTGCTTACCTGTGTGGCCATGAGGAATGCTACAGCTCTAGGTCATGGGGCACAAAGATTCACAGTGGTGCTGTCTTAGGATTTATCTTGCCAGGACATGAGAAGAAGGGAGGACATGAAGCTCTCTGAAGCAATTCAGACATCAGGACTTTGCAGAAAAATGTAATTATTAAATTTATTACATTAAGTTTAGGTGTCTACATCTAAGTGTCAACACATGAGATAAAGGGAGAAGTTGTTTTTATCACCTGAGACCTTCTTGGTGCTCTCTCTGGCCTCCAGACAACAGTGCAAATGTCTTTGGGACTGAGGGACTGTCAATTCCCACAGCACCACATAAAAGTCTTGTGCATCCCAGGACACGTGTCTGGCCAATGGAGCTGAGCCCACAGCCCCTCTTAATACAGAGCTGAAACCTACCCCAAACTTATAAAGGATCAATTTTTAATTTTTTAATAGATGTCATTAATTTAAAAAGACAGACAAATAAAATAATACATTTATCTTTTAATTAAGATAATGATAAAGAGTGAAATACTACTCTTAGTTGTTTTATTCAAAGCATAGAGAGGTGTCATAGGTATCAAGGCCTACCAGTGTGGATTTCCATACTTTGTATTACCTCTTCATTCTGCAGTTCCAGGTACTGAAATTTTGCCTGTGTGCGATGGCATTTTCAGAGAAGGTCATGGGTAGATCATGTCTCTGGATGCAGCACTGGTCTCTAGTGCTTTTTAGTATTTTTATAGGGCGTAGAAAGCAAATGTGGGGATAAATTTCCAGGACATATCTAAGCTGCTACTGTCCCTTCTATGACAGTGACATTGAGTTTCTCAGCCTGAGGCCCTGCAGTGTGAGAATTTCCAACAAAACAAAGGGACAATACCAAGAACAGAGTGGTTTGGCAAATAAATGAGTAACAGCTTCACTGGGCTCATTCAGAGTTGCCAAACTGAGCCTGAACGCATGACCTGGCATCTGCCAGGACATGTCTGTGTCCATGTCCAGTCTCATGAGGGACATGTTGTCAGGTAGGCTGAGCCTGGCTCAGAGATGTCCACTCTGCTGTTGATGGTCTCCTGTATGATAGGATCACAGAGTATCCCAAGTTGGAAGGGACCCATAGCTGGGTTATAGAATATCTTGAGGTGATGAGAGATCCTGGGAACATCCCTCACCTCATCGTTGTCATCCAGTTTTTGGGGGTTTGTCTCCTTACCTCTGTAACACTTTCGGCATGTGCTGCTAAGCTGAGTCCAGTTTTGAACCACGTGTCCTTGGAAACTGGAGCAACCCTGTCTCAACCAGACATTCAGAAACTTGGCACCCTAAATGACTCCATGCACCTTGGATTAGGCAGTGTTCCACCAGTCACAGCAGCAAGCTTTAAAGAAGTGTTTCAAATGAACAGAACTTATTTAGAGGGAAGGGAAGGAAGGAAACAGAAGGAAGCAACAGTCGGGGAAATCTGAATTAACATCCAGCCAGCTCCAGGCTTGCCCCTCAGCAGAGTTATAAAGGAATTAGCCTGGACTCATCTTTGTGCTTGCAGCTGTGACAGTGCCAAAGGGACAGCACTGCCCTCCTGCCTGCTCCCATTCACCTTGAAATGTGCTTGTGCTCAGGGTGTTTCAGTGGGGTGACTGCTCAGGCCATTTCCAGGGCTCTGAGTATCCCATGGACAACGTTCCCAGCCCTGCTGCTAGTGTCCCCATGGAATCATCAGGGCAGGCATGTGCTCCCAGTTGCCCCAGACTGGTGCCCGGTAGCCTCCGGTTTTGCCATAGGTTTTGCCATGGGGTGCTGCAGCTCATGCAGTACCAGCTCTTGCTTACAGCCAGGGACCTGCTTCCCTCTGCAGTCATCACTTGCTGAGATCACCTCTGGGCCACCCACCCACAGCTCCCTTGAGAAGCTGGGGATGCCTCTTCTCCAGGCTCCCCATGGGGCCTGTGAACTCTACACTTTTAAGACACCCAGGATCATGTTTGCAAGCCTTCTGGGAGCAGCGGTTGTCTCCTACCATGTTTTTTTACTGTACCAAGGCCAAAAAATGTAAAGTTTCCAGCTATTACTATTGCAAGTGACAATGATGGTTTCCATGATACAATAATACATGGTCTATGAGGGGATTGTAACTCTACTTAATGGTCAGAGGTGATGGAAGTGCAAGGAGGGATGATATCCCACAGCCCCCTAATGCCCAATAAGAGGGATGTGTGCTCAGGTACAGGAGGAAGAATGACACAAAAGGAGGTAAGGAAAGAAAACACAGAGAACAACAAGGGGGAAAAAGGAGTGGGCAGAGCACATGATATGGAACATGTCAAAAGAGCAGGAGGAGGTAGAGAAACAGCCCATCTGAGACATGGTGCAGCCATTTCCTACTTAAAATGTTTCATTTTCCTGAGGATACTCCAGCACTTTCCCTTCTTCCCCTACAAGTCCTCACTACTGGCACGGTCTGTGACCCTGGGGCTGCAGGCCAGGACACCTTTTGCCTGGACAGCCACAATGGCCCCAGTGCTAGTGACATCCAAAAGAGCCAGGAAATACTTGTTTCCACCCTCAGCATGTTTAGCACTGATATTAGCCTTGAAGTTTCTTATATCAAGAACGAAATGTATTTGGTTCAGGTTTGCCAAGTGCTATTACAATCCATATTTGTATTTCTCCAAAACCTTCCTATTGGGTCGCAGGATATATTCTCCCTCTTATTTTGAGTTAGAGAAACTCCCCCTTCATGTTGTCTCACCTTCCTGCACACAGAGCAAAGTACAGGGTTTACTGAGTTCTTCACAGCACTCAGATTTTTGAAGAATGGGCTGTGGGAATTGTTTCCTTCAGCATGCTCCGCCCCTGTGGAGGTGCGGAGCCGGAGCACGCCATGGGTGGCAGGTGTGAGGGACACGGTGTGAGGGAGGGACACGGTGTGAGGGAGAGACATGGCGTGAGGGACACGGTGTGAGGGAGGGACACAGTGTGAGGGACACGGTGTGAGGGAGGGACACGGTGTGAGGGACACCGTGTGAGTGAGGGACACCGTGTGAGGGAGGGACATGGTGTGAGGGAGAGACATGGCATGAGGGACACGGTGTGAGTGAGAGACAAGGTGTGAGAGACAAGGTGTGAGGGACATGGTGTGAGGGAGGGACACCATGTGAGTGAGGGACACGGTGTGAGTGACACGGTGTGAGGGAGGGACACCATGTGAGTGAGGGACACGGTGTGAGGGAGGGACACGGTGTGAGGGAGAGACACGGTGTAAGGGACACGGTGTGAGGGAGAGACACGGTGTAAGGGACACGGTGTGAGGGACATGGTGTGAGGGAGGGACACCATGTGAGGGACACCATGTGAGGGACTCGGTGTGAGGGAGGGACACGGTGCGAGGGAGGGACACGGTGCAAAGTTCAGGCTGCCCTGACTGCCTCGGAGCTGCAGCTGGGCTGTGGGCAGTGCTGCTGTCTCAGCCTGGGAGTGTAGACACGGTGCTGTTGGGTTTGATAAGGGCATGTGAGAGATGCTGGGACCAAGCCGGCTCAGCGAACACCCCTCTCCCAGTGCCCCCGAGCCAGGCTGCCTCGCTCCCTAGGAGCTGACTCATGGACATACACTAATCAAGGGAAACGTGAAATATTTGACATTCCTCGCACCCTCTCACAGCAAAAAAACCCCAAAAAACAAAAAAAAAACCAAAACCACAACAAAACAACAACAAAAACCCAAAGAACCCTCCCCAAAAAAACCCCAGAAAAACAAAAAAACACCAAAAAACCGGTAATCAAGGGAAATGTGAAATATTTGACATTCCCCGCACCCTGTCATAGCAAGAAATGCACTGGGTTTCGTGCCCTGCAGGCACCTCACTCCCGAACGTCCGCGTTCCTCGGAGCACGGAAACGACCCATGGTGTTCCACGGGAGAAGGGAAATACCTGAGCCGTGCCAAGGACGGTGTGGGATGAGGAGGAGAAGAGCAAACAGCCCTCAGCACCCGGGGCTGGGCGAGGTCATCCTTGCGCCGGGACCGTGCTGGCAGCCCCAGGGGCATCAGGATGGAGTGGCAGTGCCAAGTTTCTCGCGGCCAACAATGAAGAGTTGTGAGATGAAATGGAGACTTTCCATGTGGAAGAGTCCTAATTCACACTGAAAAAAAAAAAAATTAAAAAAAATAAATAAAATCAGTCTGCTGCCACATGCCTAGCTTAAGCCCTGTTACAATTTCTATGTGATTTTTGAGCAGCCCTCCCCGTGGCTGGGGCAGGCATCAGCCATTTTGTGCTTAAGTACAAATTAAAGAATGTCTTATCTTTGCTTTCCCATTGTCTGTCCTCTCTGTGCCTCATACAGCTGATCTTTATACATCCTTACTTTACAGGAAAGGGCAAAACACCCAAGAATTCACTTGCATTGCATCGAAGAGAATGTTTTTAAAAAATCCAAACAACAAAACCATAAACCTTAAACTTCTCACCCTGCCTCTGTTCCTCCCTCAGGTGGAGATCTTGGGACCTTGCAATATCAATCTGGCAGTTTGGGCTCCTGTTTCAACGTCTTCATGAAATAAATCTTAGTGAAATCTGCTTCTCCATCACCAGAAGAACCACCCTGGATAAATCTCACCTCTCTTCCTTCTGTAAATGGCTGTGATGATCTCACTCACCTACGCTGGATCTGCATGGCTTAAAGTTAGCAGCAATGTAGAGGAATAAAATCAGCATTTTTACCATTTCTTTCTCAAATTCTCATTTCCTGATTTCTCTTTCCTACATACATAGGAGAAAAGGAAGTGAAAGCCTGTCTGCCTGAGACAATTAATTCCACTTTTTAATTATGAGGGTGTTTAGCCATAAATGTGGTTTAGCTTCTACCCAGGTTGTCTTCTGCTTCTCCCACTACTTCTCAAAACCTTTAAAATATATAATGTGTTATTGCTTTATGGGCTCATTGACTCCCACACTGTGCTAGAATATGCTCCCATAGGAATACCTATTAAGTCAAGCTTTTTAAAAATTAAAGGGGCTTTAAGCAATCCTTCTCCCTGCCAGTCCTGATTGCATTGCTGAGGAGAGACAGGGCTGAGGCTGCCCCTCTGCTCCCTTCCCATGGGGTCTAGGTGGTTTGAATCCCTGCCTCCCTCAGCAAGGCTGCTTTTTTGGACCAATTTCTTCATTTATCACCCCTGCAACAGCTGTTTCCATTGTTGAAACATGAAAGGAAATCACCCCAGCAACTAGAGAGGGTTAAACTTTTCCTACAGAAACCTTCTCTATCTGAGAATTTTGGTTAGTATGAACCAAAATTATTTTTTAGATTATGTGTATCTGCTTTGGAGGGGGGGAAAGGGGGAGTGATTTTTTGCTTAACACAGGAGAAAATTATTGCAAAAAGGTTACTAAGAGATCTTTGCCTAGACCTTTGCCTAGACCAGAATTCAAATGTTCTCTCTACAAATAGCAGGACATGAGAATAGGGACTCGACTTTTCCTCTACAATCTATATCTGAGTATGAAAACAACATTTCCTGTTTAGGCAGAGATTGAATAAACAGAATAGAAAATTTGCCAAGAAACAGAAGTTTGGGGTTTCTGGAGATGAGAAATACTTTGTTAACACCTAAGATATCTTCAATCTAAACCAACATGTCTCTTGGAGGAGATAGAAATTAAACCTTTGAAGGATTTTTTTGGTATATTTAGGATAATTTTAAAATTCAAGATGGCTTTATGCAGTGAAAAGTAAAAGCTTTTGTTTAGCAGAAGCCAGGAAGGGATACCAAAGTAATTTTTTCAAAAAATATGCCTCTATTTTGAGGGTCAATATTTTTGTCTAAACTTAACCCAGATTTATAAGTAGATTTACTCTTTCTAAAGTTGTTTTGATTTTGGTGGGGGGTTTTTTTGCTTGTTTTGGGGTTTGATGGGTTTTCTTTTTTTTTTTTTTTTTTTTTTTTTCCCAGGAAAAAACATACTGTTTGTAAAACTAAATTTAGAAAGCTTCCATGTCCTCTCACCACATCTGGAATAAGGATTGTGACCATTTAGTTATGTTGAAGTAGGTAAGAGGCTTCTTTCTCACTCCTATTATTTTTTCATCTCTAAAAATAGTGGTTTCCTCCTGTGGTGAAACAAGTAATCAGTTTTCTAGTCAGATTTCTTGCCAGGCTGTGACCTGTCTCCCAGGAGGATGAACTCCACTGCAAACCTTCTTTCTCATTTAATGCCTGGCCTAGGCATAGGAGCAGTTTTGAACAGGAAGACTGTCAGCAAACCCCCATGCACTTTCCAATCCTCTGGCATCTCACCAGTCTGCAGACAGAGAAAGAGGCTGCAGAGGAATTATCTCAGGCAGTGGCACAGTCTCTTGGCAACTAATTCCTGAAGAAAGCAAGAAAAAATTGTCCTCCAGGTTTGAGGCTCTTACTGTCCAAGGAAGAGAACAAAACACTAATGTATTACTTTTGGTCAGGTACCTGTAGGTAAAAACATGTTTAATGTCTTGATCTGGATATCAGTTACACCATTATGAGTAATATCAGCAGGATTGTGGCGATTTTGCCACTCCTGCAGAGTCAGAGGACAGCAAACTGAAATCGCTGCCTTGATCTGCTCTGCCTGTTTGCTCTTGTTAAAAGGCTAGGGACTGGTTTTCAAGTGGGACAGGTTTTTGAGGGCTCGTTGTCAACAGCTGTAAGTGCTTTCAGCTCAGCTCACACCCAAAGGCAGGTCAGCAAGCATTACTTTTTCTTCCCTTGGAAATGTACTGAGCAACGCCAGAGATGCAATTTTATGTAATGCAGTGGTGTGGTACGGCATTCTGCAGGCAATTTAGGGGCCTTGGGATCCAGACCAGCATGAAGAGGCAAGGTTACTTCAATAAATGCTCTCTCCTGTCTCTACAGTATCATCAAAACAAAAAGTTTTAAATGACCTCAGCTTCAGGCATGCTAGTTTTCAATGGCAGAGTGGTGCACTGATGCACATGGGAACTCCAGTTTCACAGCCAAAAAAAGTGCCACAAATTAATACCAAAAAGTTTCAGCTTCCCCTATATGTGTAGGACCAAGATGCTGCCATGCATATGATTACATCCTTAGATTTTATTGCAGTTTCCTTCTGTGGGCAGAGACCTTAGAGCCCCCCAAATTAAATGCCAAGGGAATAAGGGCTGCAATATAAACTGCCTAAACTCTTACACCTCAGTGGATACTTTACTTTTATAAGAACCACCAAATCAGAATATGACCCTGAGTGCCCAGCCAGTGCCTTCAGGCTGTCCTGGGGAAAGCAAAGGCTCATCTTGCCACCTGCTAATTCTCGAAAGTGCTTAGTGAAATACAACATCTGAAAGGGCAGGACTGAGCTTTACATCACTTTTTAATTCAATGGCTTGTTCATTCAAATAAGATTTACAAAGACATTATGCAATTTTGCAGCACACAGTCATCAAGGTTGTGTAATGAATATCTAACCTGCAGCCTGCGAGCCTTAATTGGATGTAGATCATCTCATGACCATGGTCGGGAAGCAAAGAGGGGCAGAGCACCAACTGAGCTTGTAAAAATGTGTTGACGTTTCTGACTCATTTGTTGTCTTATATAAAAGAGAAATGCTACAGAATTGTGAAACCTTGTGAGTTATGCAAGGAGAGAGTTTAATTACTATTATTGAATTTGTACATTTTTTGCACTGCTGGTAGCTTTTAATTACTCATTACATTTTGAGCATTTGACAACTAGAAATAAGAACTGCAGGCAAATTTGTCCTTGATACTGCTTTTAGAGTAATGGAAAGTTAAACCTATCCATACAGCTTATTTTACAGAGATATTTTAATTCATACATAATATAATGAAAAAGAAAAGCTAATAAAAATCTTATTCACTCGTTTCTCCCTGAGAACTTGTCAAAGAGATTAAACATTTCTCATTAACAGCATTTTAACTTCTACTAGAAAAGTTTTCCCACCTTGAAAGGCTCAAAAGCATTTTTTATGTTACCAAAAAACATTTCTGGAAGTTATAACATACACACATCTATTTTCTGGCCTGTAGTTTACTGTGAATATTGGTATAGTTTCATGCAAACAAAAGGTGTAAAAAAGGTAAAAATACAATAATTATTGCTAAATGTATGAAAATATAATAATAGAAGCTTGACACAATTAATTGGAAAAAAAATTATTTCTCTTTAAAAAATTGTAAATGTATCATCAGGAAAGAAAAACAGAAACTTAGATTTTAACACTGAATTTGTAACTGCAGCTGCTTTAGGAGCCAGGGGAGGGTAAGCTGGGGACAGTGAGGAGAGAACACAGGGGCCGCTCTCCTTCAGGGAGGCTTGAACCCTCCTTCTGCTGCACACCATAGAGAGGCACCCAGCTCTTCAGGGGCCAAAATTTTCTTTGGAGAAGGCAGGTTCAGCAATGATGCAACTGTTTCTCTTCTTTTCATTTAGAGTTTGATTACCTTCCAAAGTTTTTGAGTGCTATGGAGTGAAAGATAGAATGCTTTGAATTTTTTTTTTTTTACATGGACACCTGCAATCATTCTTATAGAAAATATGAGAAGAAAAACAAGCAAAAATGCATTTGATAATGATTCATACTTGCACTTGTAAACATGGCATAAGCACTCGACACAAGGAAATGGACATCAGTTCTGCGGAGTAAAAGAAAGAAACATAATATACACTAGGCCAGAAAAAATATGATTATTTCAAATAATGCTGACCTCAGTCTCCCTTGTCCCTTAGCATAGTCCCCATGCCCATGGCAGTGACAGTCACTGGACTTAACTGAATTCTCAGTTACATTTCTGTTGCCACCGCTGGGTTTAATTTACTTATTTGGTTTATTAGGTAGTTAATTACTTGTGTGAATTCAAGTGTCTGTGATTATCAATACCCAGTATTGCTCAATACTCCATTGATTTTATTAACCAGCAAGAAGTACAGAGCCTAGATTGTGGTAACGGGGCAGGGGGTATCACATTGGTGTCCTTGTATTCTTATAGTCATCACTTTTCACTTATTCTGTGCTCTGCACATCCTCAGGGTTGCAGCAATTCATTCTGGTGGCTGATCTCAGTTTAATAATTTAATTTTTTTGTTTCCCATGTAGCAGAGTGATGGCACATATAAACAAAGCATGTCAATTTGATTTGAGTATTTTGACTTCTCCTCTGACATCTTTACAGCATAAGCACAACAATAATAAATCTTTGCCACTATTTATTTTTTGCACCCCAAATCCCTGGCTAAGCTCAGGAGATGAATGTAACTTATTTCTGCACAAAAGTAATGATTATATTTTTGCCCTAAAGGTTTAGGGTGGCTATAAAAATAATTGAGTCACTACCCATGGAGGTATTTATAAGAAAGACATGCAGATGTGGTGCTCAGGGACGTGGCTTAGTGGATGATTTAGCAGTGCTGGTTAATGGATGGGCTCTAGGATCTTAGGGGTCTTTTCCACCCTAAAGGATTCTACGATTCTGTGAATTAGCATAATTTCAAGGTTTATTCCCACAGCCAAGTTTCCCTGGTAGCCAGAAGGAGATGGCAGGACGTGGAGGGTGTTTTGGGGCTGGATGTGCCCAAGTGCTGCACAGGACAGCCCGGTGACCCAGACCAACAGCCTGACAGGTACTGGTGCCTGTGCCTGGACCTGTGCCCTGCAAGCCTGGAGTTTGCTGGTGCCAACACACCCGATGAGGCCAGACTTCCAGCTCCAGCCACCTACCTGGGGTAGTTACAAAGCAAGCCCCAAATTACATGAAGCTCACACAGCCCACCAACAGATATTTATTTAGCCTTGCCACTCTCAGGCAAAGTTTTCAGCCGGATGGTGAAGAATTTGATGCTGAACACTGAAGCCAAAAGCCCCAAAGGCTAAGAAGCAGTGAGAGGCAGTGGCACAGAGCTGCAGATCCCGGCAGCCTGTGGTACCCCTGGCATGCCTGTCCCTGTTTTGGGTTACACAGTGTGGGTGACTCAGCCAGGGAGAGGGAGCCCCGGCAGGGGTTGGAAATAAATGTGTTTGGAGGAGGAAATTGAAGGAGGAAGAGTATTTTCTGTAGGGGAGTAGAGTGGTATGTAGGACTGCTAGGTGGAAATCCAACATAAACCTTGCACAAGCCTGACTGCTATGATCCCCACAACTGTCTTCTCATTCCTTAAGTAATTGAGGCTTCAGCTCAGCAAAGCATTAAAGCTCAGGCTTCATTTTAGGCTGTCAGTAAGTGCTTTGCTGAACAAGGGCTTAAAGTATCAAGCTCCTTGCATGAGATTTATCCCACCTAATTTTAGACATTTGCAGTGCAGATATCTACACCAGAGCTAGTGCCCCCAGGCTCTCCCCACTATGAATGAGTACAAATAAGCATCTCTGGGGTGCTATTCATTAGGCCTACTTTACCCTAGAACAAGAAATAGCACTTGTAGAAGTATTTGCAATCAGAGCTCAAAATAGCTAAATCAGATGTAAACAATACAATCTGTGTACCTAAATTCACGCACCTGAACCACAACAGCCTCTGATGACAGATGAGTAGGAAAAAAACATACCAATTGGGAGAAATCAGGAAAATGCAAACTGAATTTTAACAGAGAACGGAAACTGAAAATAATTTTCTCCCTGAGAAAGTTACAGTTGGAATTGTTTTTAAGACAAACAGAGGAAGAACAGAATAGGCCATTGTTATTCCCTTGTTTAAGGCATATTTCTTTCATACTTGCATTGTCTGAGATTGTTTCCCTGCCTCCATCAGTTACTGGGGGTTCCTGCTCACCCACCTAACTTCTAGAAAGCTGTAGTTAGGTGAGGTTAATCTCCTCTTGTGTCAGACAGATATTTTTGAAGGAAGAATCTCAAATATTTGAGATATTTTTGCAAAGTTATTTGATTTAGAACTCATGTTTCTCTGAACATTGAAAACCACTGCTTTCTCTGCATAAGCAACTTCGATGTAAACTTCTGGGAATCACTGCAAACATGGGAATGCCTGGAATCCCTCTGGGAAATAACTGCAAAACCTTTAATCCCTGTTATCTCTGAGAGCACATATTTTTGTTTGCTTGATTAGCAGTGGGAGAGGATGAGTGATTGGTGGGTTGGGCAGTAAAGCCTTGTGCTGTTTCTCTGCTGCTGCTGGCTCAGGCAGCCTCGGGGAAGATGCTGGTTCCTGGGCAAACACCCCTGAGCAGAAGAGCAGCAGCTGTGCTTGGTGTGAAGTGGTGGGAGGCAGGGAATGTGTGGCAAATACAAAAACAGCAGAAACAACTGCAGCTGTTGAAAATACAACACAGTGACCAGTACTGTTAGACTTAGTTGGTACTTAATTACAGAATCACAGAATGGCTTGGGTCTGAGTTCCAACCCTCTGCCATGATCAGTGCCACCTTCCACTAGAGCATGTTGCTCAACACCCCATCCAACCTTGCATTGAACACTTCCAAGGATGGGGCACCCACAGCTTCTCTGAGCAACCTGTTCCATTGTCTTACCATCTCCGTAGTAAGTAATTTCTTTGTAATATCTAATTAGGAAGAATACCTAATTAATGTGGTCTGACTCCTATGGCAAGTATTTGGGATGCCCATTTAAGCACTGAATTGAGGTAGTAAGTTAGAAGTAAAATTGCTTGACATTTCCTTCTGCGAACAGTGAGGACTGGCAGATCCAGAAAATAATTCATCCTATCCCAAGGAAAAAAATGTAAAGTTTGTGGATTGAATCTCTCTCTGAATACAACAGTCTCTTTCTAACAGCAGGAAAGTCATGAGATACTTAACAGTGGATAGTTCACTCCTTAAACATTGCTAATACAAACACTGCTAATACAGAATCTTACGACTGGATAATTCCTTTTTTCTGCACTTTAATACCTACTAAAATGAGGACCATGCTGAGATTGCTGCTTCCATGTGTGCTCACAGAGCAGCTGATAACAAAGCTCTGGGCTATGTGAAGCCTGCAGAGGGAAAATCCATATACAGGACTACAAGATATCTTTTGACATCTAGAATTTTCTGATTCTAATGTGAAAGCTTCTACCACAAGCCTGGGAGCTATGTGGGGGCCAGATCTAGTAGTGTATTTTACCTGGGGACAGATTCTGTCTGGGTGTTTTGTGGGACCCAAAGAAGAGGAAATGATTCACTGACAAAGGGGGGAACAGATGCCTTGACTCAGAGTTTCCTGCTCTAACTACTAGACAATTCCTCTAGCAATTCCTTAGTGCATCAAAAAGATGGAATAGTTTCTTAATTCCTTAAACATCATGAAATGGTTTTCCAGTATTATACATCCAGGCTTACCATATTGCCTACTGGAGGAAGATGTCTAGGCTTTATTCTGTAAGTTTGTAGAAAAAGTGTCAAACTAAGTGTATTTGCCTGTCCAAAAGTTAATTGCTGATGGAACCAAAGTGCCAGGTCTGCTGTACTGCTTTCCTCATATGTGGAGGGCTGAGGACCATGGGGTTGATTTACCCATATCTCACTTAGTTAATGAAATTCCAAACATAACAGAAGACATTTTTTGTGCCTAATTCAGTAAGATTCTGGATGATGGTTAAGAAACACAAAAGGATTATGTGCACATAAAAGCAAATTTAAGACATTAGTGTTCAATTAAATCATTCTGAGGTTTCACTTTCTTTCCAGTAAATAGAATTTCTTTGTATCCATGACCACTGTAAATGGTTTCTAGATATACAAGGATGATCAAAAGAGTGATTTATCAGGCATGGATGCCAAAAGCTTATACTTACACTTAAGCTGTCAGCTGTACTTGAGACATGCAGTTTCTTTTATAATTATTTCTCCTAAAGAGAAAACAGACTGTTTTCAAAACCAGTATACTTAAGCTGACAAATCCACAGGATTCCCTTGAAGGAACACTCAGATTCACAGCCCAGGCAGTATTTCCCCTTGCAGCCTGATTTTAGTTTTAGGACTGTGCCATCTGCTGTTGGAATTGAAGATTTCCCTGTGTCCACACAGTCTGCAGCAGTCAGCTCCGACGGCCTAGCCACACATGACTGTGATTTGTCCCAGGTGAGGGACATGTTGTAGAGTGACTGCTATCCCTATCAGAGCCTTCTCAGGATCCTTTATTTCAGTGCTTTGAAGGGCTCTGCTTTAGCAAAGACATGTAAGGGCTTCCATTTTTCCCTCCTGCTCAGAAGTATCAAAGGCAGTAGGACACACCTGGGATGCAGAATCATATCCTGCAATATTAAATTTTAGCAGAAAATAGAATCTTCTTCTGCTCTTCAGTTCCGTGAACAGAGAAGATGCACAGACAACAAAGGAATGAGCAATTTCACCTTCCCAGTCTTGCACTTTAGTGCCCATTGTTTATATGCTTGTGGGGTCACAGAGCTATTAAAAACTAGACTGAACAATAGAGATATTATTCTGCTACTGAAACTGGATTACACTCTTAACCACAAGCATCTCCTATCTGCCAACATGAAAGCAATACTGCTTTGGGAAAACGGAAAATGACTGTGCACTGGGTACTCAGATTCCTCATGAGGAACCCACATCCTCTGCAGAAGCACTTCTGAGCTCGAAGGTCTACCATGAAAGACTGGTAGGGAAATATACCCAAATGTATTTTCAATTTTAACATTTCAATGTGGGGCATTTTCCTGGCAGTCATTGCAGAACAGGCATGCTGTGTTCCATGCCTGTCTATGGCAACTCAAAAAATGAGGCATCTGGTATATGGATGAGATCTCCAAGGGAACAATACCATATTTTGAGAGACACAACTGACCTGGAACTTCTTAATCCCACTCCTGCTTCCTGTTATAACTATATCTGACTGCCTCACATCTCCAACATGCCTACCTACTGACACAATTAGAATAGGAAATGTCTTACATTTTAGACACAGAATTATGTGAGCAGTTAGTTAATAGGATTTTGTTACTGAGAGCTGTAGGACCCGGCACCTTTGGCACCTGTCTAATGAGGGGGATGTATAGGCCTAGGGATCAAACTAAGATTGGCCAGCACACCACACAATAATCTGTTTAAACAAGCTCAGTAGAAATACTGAGGCACACACCTTAAACCCTGTTCTGCTTCAGGATTTAGGCAGTTTTAAAGGCTTGTTGTCCTCTCAACAGCATGAAGAACTCCCAGATCAACAAGCATCATTAATACTCGCAGCTTGCATGCCACCAGTGCTCCTCCTCCAAGTACCTGCCCCCAAGGCTTTAGGTGTCCATCCTACCATCAATAGGTCCTGCACCAAAACATCAGCCCCTGGGTGCCAGCCCACCCCACTGGCCACACCAGCTGACCCCGCTGGCCACACCAGCTGACCCCACTGGCCACACTAACCCATGGCTCGTGGAACCTGCCCCAGTGCTACTCAGAAGCACAGGACATTCTGAAGTTAAAAGTGAGGCTCACAAGGAGGGCAAGGGCTGTTGTTCCCTTGTGTAGACCATGGGCTGGTGGAGTTTGGAGAATGCTGATCTGAGAATACAAACAGGCAAAGGATGTGAAAGCAAAGCCATCAGCTCCTGAGCTGAAATTATTTGGCCAGTGTCACTCAGCAGAGCTGGGAAGTGAACATGGCCCCCAAAGGTCATGTAAACCATGGTTTATTTTCTAGCTGAGAAATAAAATGGAAAGTATCAGGAACACAAGTAAAAAAATCCCTTTTGCAGGCTGAGAATGTGGCTAATATTGGTGTTCCTCCTCTGCTTCATTTAATCATCTTAGAATTTGTTTATAACAGCAAATGATTCAATTTCAGATAGAAACATGATGAAGTGTCAGCAGAGACCCTTGACATAATGATGGCCAGCATTTCCTTCCAGGATCTGAGTTTTTCCCACAGGACATACCATCCACACCAAGTCCTTTTTCAATGGGAGCTGCCTTCCCCCAGTACTGCCTGCAGCCTGAGGCTAATTAGAGGAGAGCTGTAAAGAGGTCAAGATGCTGAAGACCTTTCCCAGTTTTCCTGGCTTCAGGAGGTTTCAGAGCAGGCCTTGGGCCAGAAGCAGGACTGCAAATGAAGCAGGAGGGCTGAAAGCAGGAGGCAAAAGTAGCTGTGAGTTTTTGACCAAGAGGGCTTCAGTGAGTGCAAGACATGAAGGGAAGTGAGCTCTTCCTGGAGGGAGGCCTTGGAATCCAGGCATCACTGGACAGACCTGGCAGATGGAGCTGGGCATGGAGCCACCAGCTCCTGCCTCAGCTGTTGTCTCCTGCCTGTCCTGAGGCCAGCACAGCTCTGCCCAGCAGCAGCACAACTCAGACAAAGAAACTGAGCCTTGGTATGACTGCCTACATTTTTCAGCCTGGATTGCCTCCTGAGATGCTTTGCTTCCCACATTCCTGAGGTAGATTTAAAAATAGGACTGCTCTGATCCATGCCAGGTAAACAGATCTTATTTTCCTGGTTTGCATGTTTGAATAGCATGTGTTGCATGGTATCTAATGAACACAGCAAGCTGCGGGCAGCACAGTTTTTGGAGGCTGAGAAAAGACACATCTTATCTCTGGAGATGTCTCATACAGTGAATTTAAGCTCAATACCCTAAATTTAGAACAACTTTACATGAAAGGAACCTGAAGTGTAGGGAACCACTAAAGGACTTGAGCTTGGCTTAAACACACACTCCTGCAGACACTCAGAAAATTGCAAGGTACTCCCTTCTGAAAAACAGCTACCAAATATTCAGCTTCCCTTCTGAAATGCTGCATTATTTGGGAAGAAATGCAGAAGAACAAGTAACCCTGTGCATGGGAGTCTCCAGTAGCACTGCTGCAACAACATGTTGCTGAATGGTGTGGCTGGCAGGCTGGTGGGATGGCTCTGAGTGCTAAATTATGCCATGTTTTGAGAGATACAGCCCCAGAAATGAAATGTTATCAGTCTAAGTTACAATATAGTTGCCATGGCAACCATAAAATGGGAAACTATCGGTGTAATTTATTTCATTGTCACATGCCTTATGGTAAAACCTTGGCACCCTGGGTTGTGGAAGGAGACAATAAATGTGGGGTTTATCCCAAGTGGCTGAGGGGTTTTTGTGTAGGCTGAGCAGAAGAGCAGCAGCCCCAACAAATCCTAACTGTCTGGATCTTTGGGGCACAATTCAGGGACACAGTCTTGGGAGCCAGACAAAATGGTAGTTTGGAAGACCTTAGGGCTTAGTTGCTAATAGTTTTTTGCTAAAAAAGCCAGATCCAGAAATTTCTTTGTGATTACTGTAGTCTTTTGGCCTGGCTGCTCATGGGACACAACCCTTATTAGAGCAAAACTATGTGCACTCAATCCCCAGGCAAGTGCCAGCCATGGAAGAGACATCCCTTTGCTGTGACACCTCCTTTGAAGGAACCAGAGTCACATTTTATTTAATTGAAAACAGTAAACTGGCTAGGAAGCAGAAAAAACATGAGCAGCCAGCTCCACTGGTGCCCCTCATATGTTTATGAGGAAAAGAGAGCTAAAATGATCCCACACCATTTGTCTAAGATCAAGTTAATCAGTTACAAAGGCTGAATGTTACCTCTCCATAAGACAATGCTGAAAAAGGATGTCGAGGGGATGTGCAAAATAAGAGACTCCAAAGCCAGCATGAGACCTGTTGGAAATGCCTTTTGGTGAGAAATAGAATTTTAATATCTTTTATTTATCAGAAGTGAGTCTAAGAGGTAACATACATGTGACACTGAAGCACTTTCTCAGGAGGAATGCGAGGGTGATATCACTGTCAGAGCAAGTTGCAGAAATCAGTGGTGGGAAACCAGAGCTAGATAACATTAAATTAGCAACAAGATGTAGGTTTTTTTCACGTGGAGGATGAGTAAACATGAGAAGAAACCATGGAGGATGTGGTGGATGTGGTACATTTTTCAGACCTCCACATCTCCAGATCAAAGTGGAAGATCCTCTTCAAATGTGAAGCTTATCTTAGCACATCTAGCACAGCCATGCCTTTGATACCCAGATGGCCTGAGAATGTGAAACTGCATGAACACTGCAGTGTAGCCACACTTTTACCAGTGGATGTGTATTCAGACATTTTTGACACTAAAGCCTCCCTGAGGATAGTGATGCCTTCCCTCCAGTGTGTCAGCTGCATCGCTCTGAATGCTGGTTTTGATAGCAATAAACTGTGTGTCATCACTCATTCCATGTTCACTGTGTCGTGTGCCAGTTTGGAACAAAGCAAGGAGAGACATGTTAATTTTAGGAGACTTCTCTGTAGACATCATGATCCTGTAAAATTGCACACGTGCTGCTTGTGGCTGATGAAGGAACCTAGGAAGTCTTAAAAGCATGAACTTGAAGTGTTTGTCAAAAGAAACAGCAAATTACAAGCTGGTTTTCCAGACAGCTGGATGTGGGACACGGGCTGAAAAGCACTGAGAATGAATATGCATGAAAAGCACATAATAAAGCCTTGTCTTTTGCTGCTAAACAAACACATTTATTACTTGTATAAAATATTTATAGTAGTATGTTATAGGTTGCATTCAGCCTTATTTTGGTTGTTTTTTGTTTGTTTGTTTGTTTTTTGTAGAGACGAAGGGAATGAATTTTCTGGTCAGACTCCCAAATCACCACTGCAGAGATGTGCAGAAACCCCACCAATCCTGCTGTATATTCATGCAGCTCTGCACAGGGGAAGAGTGGGTGCTAAGGGTGCGAGTAACCTGGGGCACTTAACAGCTTCTCTCTGAATTGTTTGACAGGGATGCAAACCTCTTCACCGCCAGGAAAGCCAGTTATGCATACTTTTATGTCTACTTCTGCTTTGCTCTCAAGGCCTTTGATTTTATCTTTAAACCAGCAGTGTTTACAGTTCTCAAGATGATCGTGTTCTGCTAAACAAGTTCCTTTGTCCCACAGGGTGGCTGACAAATCTGCTAGTGAAATAATTTTACTATTCAGCAACTTCAGTTCTGCCTCCAACTTTTTCTCTGTTGCCTTTGAACTGCCACTGCTGCACTGATGCCTGCTATAGCTCTGCCTGCCATGCATGTCATTGCTATAGCCCATTAAAAGCTGTTGCAGCCGTGCTTACCACTGGCTTCCTCCTTCCTTTGAAGCTGTTTTCTTTGACTGGTCTTAATTAATGCATAAGCTGGGAAAGTGCCTTCTTTTCTCCTTTCAAGATGTTTTTTGTTTCTTTGTTTTAGTTTCATGTCTTTGGCTTAATAGATGTTTCCAGTATGTTCTTTATGAAAATGAAAGGGAAATTGAAGCTTACACAACTTTTTTATTGGTGAAAGGAGCTCAGGCCATGGTCTTTCTTTGACTGTTACCATTGCGTGCTTTTTTGACTCCATTTCTCCCCTCTATTCAGGAAAGCCAAGTAACATGATTAAAGTCTTCTTCCAACTCAAAGACTTTGACAGCAAACAAAGATGGATCACTTACCAACTGAATGAATCATGTACAGGAAACCAAGGCAAGTGTTAAACATATTTACTAGGGGAATCAGTTAAGAATGGTATGCCGAAGATCTGCAATTAATTAACAGCAGTTCCCTGTACTGAAACAAGAGATTGAAAAGCTATTAGATAATTAGTAAAATTCTATAAAGCTGCATTCCTCAAGGCAGCCACAGATGCCGAAAGGAAATGCAGGACTGCTAGGCCAGATACCAACTTGTCAAGGAATTAATCATCTTACTTAATGGCCAATACCTGGCCACGTGGGCAGCCGTGCAAAAGAGCTGAATAGCCTGAACAGATGGAGCACTCCTCTCTCATTACTGGTTATTGTCACGCTGCTGCCAGGCGTGCAGCTTCCACCTTCCTCAGTTTCCTCACCGACAGCCTAAGCAAGCTCAGCACTTCATCAGGTTTAGGCATTTCTGTGGAAAGTCACTGCTGCATCAGGGCTTCAGACAGGAGGAAAAATGGGAGAAGTTTGCAAATTACACAAATATGTGATGAATATTTGTCCTGCACATCAGCAGATGAACCTCAGGATTTGGTGCAAATGTCCTGTTCAAACCTGTAAACAAATCAGGTTGTGAGACCATCTCAGCCTGTAAATGAGCTTCATTCCAGGGTCCCAGCCCATAGCAGGGCCCTGCAGCAGGAGCCTTGCTGAGGGACACATCCTTGCTCAGCGTTTCATTACCCACAAATGCCTGAAACAGAGACCTGTGCTTTGATCTCGGCCTTGTCCAAACATTTTGCTGCCCACGTCTGCACAGTGCTCCCCCAAAACCTTCCCGAGCTGTGGGCTCAGAAACACAGAGACTGCTCCATGCCACTCAAACGGGTGCAAACGCCCACTGTTTTCTGTCCAGTTATCCCAAATCCCTGAGGCTCAGAGAGAGGAAAGTGAAGCCTTGTGATCCCACGAGAAGGAGAAGGGTCTGTTCTAACAACCTGGTGAGCACCAATGGCTCCTCCAAGGGAAGGCACAGCTCAATCTCTGCCCTTACTCAGAGATTTCTGAGCAGCTGCTTAGAAACAAAGAGTAGAAAACAAAACAAAGTTTTGTTTCTTGTTAGAAACAAAACTCACCTGCCTTCTTTCAGATGAAGCTTTCTGAACCCCTTAAGGTTAAGGCAGCCTGATTAAAGAGGTCTCCTCACTGCCTCTCAAAATGTGGTTTTGATGAGACCTCAAAAGATGGTTTTGCTGGGGCAGTTTAAAAGCTTCC
Source organism: Acrocephalus scirpaceus scirpaceus (assembly GCA_910950805.1). Lineage (NCBI taxonomy): Eukaryota > Metazoa > Chordata > Aves > Passeriformes > Sylviidae > Acrocephalus > Acrocephalus scirpaceus. The sequence goes on along the minus strand of OU383775.1, from coordinate 105,305,482 downwards.
TCTCTATATCTCTGACTTGTTTGAAATCACTAATTTTTCTATCAAGTCTGTTGCTGTTGACTAAACAGGAGCAGTGTCAGGGTTAGGCCATTTCTCTTGGCTTTTGTGGGAGAATCCTTAAGTTTACTGTTAATACATCAGAACCTTATGATTTCTGTGAAATGTTATTAAACAATAATTTCATTCCTCCATTTTTTTAGAAAATTTCATATTTAATGATTCAATTGAAAATGGAAATAATGCTTTAATTTCAGCTAGAAAACTCTGCTTTGCCTTTACCATGAAAACTGCCTAAAACAAGATTTTTGCCTTTTTTTGAGTTGCCATATGATTTTGTCAAAATCAAACAGCTTTCTTGAAACATTTCAACATTAATAAGACTGGATTTTTCTCCAGAAAACTTTCCAAAGCCTACCTTCATAATTTCAGCACCCTGAATGACAAACTTGGCACAGAAGCAAACAGATTTGACCAGAACCCATCAGGTATTAGTGCCTGCACTATTTTGTCAGTGAAAATCCACCACATTTTGATCTACAACAGATAGGTGATTCCAGCCCCTAATTATTTTACACCTGGACTTTCTGTCCAGGTGTGAAGAGAGAAGAACTCCCCATCTGACATTTGCAATTAGATCATGTCACACATAAGTGGAAAAATGTCTCCTCACGTTTGCAATAAAATTTCAGTCTTTCCATATAACCTGACACGATAATAATTTGTGCTATTTTCATTGAGCAATAGTGAAAGAGATATGCTGCCAAATGAGCCTGTAATAATACTAGAAAAAAATAGGTCTAATATGATGATGCTTATCTTTTTAAATAAATGCCATTAGAGGCCAGCCACAGTAATTTCCTCTATTGAAGAAAAAAAGAAATAGAAAGGAATGGTGCAAAGCAGTAATCTCATACTCAATTAAGCAATGCTGACTCCTGAAATGTCTTTCAGCTGATGTTTCTCCAGGAAAACAAACTCATTTAGATGAGCTGAAAGTAGTTACTTTATGTATGAACTGAAGTATAGATTGTATGCATTTTAACAGCTAAGACCTGAAGAGATGTATCTTCATTTTACAAACAGAGAAATAAAGAAGGGTAAAAAATAAAAATCAAGATAAGGAAAAAAAAAAAAAAGACAAGTATCTAAACTAACCATATAACTGCCATTTTTAACTATGGAGGAAGTCCCCCAGTCTCTGACATTTGCACATGACTACTCAGTTATCAGCTCAGGGCTCCAGATGGGTGCAAGATAGACATATTCTCACAAGACATCAGTATCAGGCCTAGGGACAGAAACACTCAAATTCCTGAGGTTTTAGACCACAAGATTATTCAGTGCTGAATTTTAGAAGATAGGCAGTATGAGATACAAACAGAAAATGATAACTTGTGTGATCCATGTTTAAGCAGAAGCTTCCTATCCCATCAACAGCATTTGAAGCACCACCATAACCCCACAGCTCTCCCCTATGTATTAAGCATTTCTCCCTCCCTCCCAAAACCTTCTTCTCCCCATAAGGCCATTTAACACACCATTTTATCCACAATTCTCCTGTATTTTGTCTGGAAATTTCTAGAGTGCTATAAACACCTTATTGTGCTTTCATAACCTGGACTTGTTTAGGATTAATTGTAATTAGGCCCAGGACATGGGAATAATAAATCTTTCATCCCTGAAGAGTGGGTAATCCAATGGAAGGATGGATAATGAGCCTTCCCCACTGCTACCTTTTCAGTGGGTTTGAGTTTGAGCTCCAGAACTTGCATCCACACTTAAAGAGAGAGCAGTCCCTGCTGGGTGTGAAATAAAGCCATGACAGATAAAAGTCATTCCCTTACCAGCCTTTTCTCTGTGCTGGCTTTATCACAAGCATGACTTTTTATGCTGTTTTAGTTAGATAAGCTTTATTTACTTTTTTTTTTCATAGCTATGGCTCCTGGTAAGTCCCACTGTGTTTGTGCCAGGTGGAAGACACAACCATGCTGAGAGAACGAGCAGCTCACTCCTTCCCTTCACTGCTATTCAATATTTATTTATTGCTCAGAGGTTGTCCCCCTAGACTGACCAAGGCAAAACTCAGCTTTAAAAGAAACTCGGTGACTTTGTAAAAAGCCTTTCTGAGAGCATCATCTGCACTTATCATCAGGTGGCTGGAGAAATTTTCCATCCTGCACGGCAGAGGGCTGTGGTTCGAGGCGCTCTGCTCCGCGTTCTGCTGGCGGCGGTAAAACGCTGTTTCTCCGAGGATCAGCCCGAGATGAGAGCGCATCTCGCGCTGCGTTACATGGCAGCGCTTGTCATCATCACAGCGATGGTGCTCGATAACGACATGTTTATAGCGCTGCCTGACAACAGAAGTACATCCCTAAAGACTGTTCTGTCTAGACTGGGGAATTTTGCAGAAAAGCATCACTTGTGATCATTCCTGCATACCCCAATCCTCGCCCAAACATCTGCTCTCAACCCAACGCAGCTCCGCTGCTTCGAATCGCGTCGCCTTCACCTTTCATCGCGCACCACTCTCATCCTTCTCATAGGGAAGACCCATTCCGTGCATTAACCCCTTCCTCCCCCCGCACCAGCCATCGGCCGCGCCCGGGGTCCCACTCCCGCCCCCCGCACGGCGCCCCCGCCCTTGGCCACGAGGCTCCCGTAAGCACCGACGTGTCCGCGCCCCCCGGGCCCCCCCGCATCCCCCGCCCGGCCGGCCGGTCCCCCGCCCGCGCCGCTCCGCAGCCGCACTGGTGCCGCTCGGGGCGGCGGCGAGCGAGGCTCCGGCACCAACTTTGGGAGCGGAGCGAGCGGAGCATCCCCGCCGGGGGCGGCGGGGGCGGCGGGGCCGGCGCGGCCATGCTGGGGCCGGCGGCGCGGATGGCGCTGGGCGCGGGGGAGCTGCCGGGGCGGCTGCTGGCGCTGCTCTGGCCGGCGCTGGTGCTGGCGGCCGCCGCGGCCGCGCTGCTCGTCCTGCGGGGGCTGCGGGACCGAGGCGCCGTCCCGGGACCCCCTCGCCGCCGCTCCGCCGGGGAGGCGCAGGAAGAAGAAGAGGAGGACGAGGAGGAGGAGGATGGCCCCGCGGGGGCCGGCGGCCGGGCGGCCGGGGCGCTGCCGGCGCGGCTGCCGGAGGAACAAAGGCGCACGGCGCAGGTAAGCTTAGTGGGGGGGTCGCGCCTGGCCCGCTTCCCGGGACGGGACGAGCATCCTTCCCTCTTTCCTCCCTGGCACCTTTTCAGGGCAAAGAACAGCCCTGCACCCTCAGCGTCCGGCCCCACCGGGCTGCTGCCATTCCATCTCACCCTGTGTCATCCCATCTCATCCCGTCCCGCCCACAGACGCACCGTCCCGAGCCTCTCGGTGTGATTTAGGGGTGAGCGGGCACAGCATTCCCCGCCGAACCCTGTGGTGCCATCAAGATGACAGTGAAAGGCAGTAGGTTGCCCGAGCACCTGGCTGGGGGTTGCTGGCACTGCCCTTTTCATCCGCCGTTTTGTCTGACAGCGTAACTCCGTACGAGATTGATCCTCTTTGAATTAAAAAAAAATCCAGTTAATGTCCATCATATTAATAAGGAATTTCCAAGAATAGTATCCATACTGCGGTGTTAATACAATGTGCTAATTATGTATATTTACTCCAGATCAAAGAGCTCTGTTGTTATTGCATTAATACGTGGCTGTGAGCTGATGACCATGGCCACCCTGTTGAATATATGCTGAGAGTTTGATTTGATGCACAGTGTTGAAGTTTTTGCATGACATTGTCATGACTCTGTTGCTTTGACACGCTGTAAGCTGTCTGTAGCAGAATATCTCAGTGTAAATTGCAGAAAACAATTTCACCGAGGGACTGCAATATGGAAAGTAAAGCTTTCAGAATAACTCACTGAACAGAAGTATGCACTTAAAATTAATACATCGAGCTTTTAAAAAGATTTTAATGTTACTATTGTCTCCTAGATCTCACTTCTGAGTAAGACAAACAAAATAAATTTGCAGGATTTTTTTTTTAAGGTGTGGTATAAAATTAGTGGTTTTGTTCCTCAGGAACAGAAATGTGTTTGGCTTTCTATTGTTAACGCTTGTAACCCTTTTCAAGTGTTTATTATTTTGTCATGGAAGCTTTAGCTTTTGGTTGTATTATGGTTATCTTTTAATAAACTATTCCATTTTAGGGCATTTTTTCTTTCATCAGTCAGAGCAGAATCTTGACCTGGCAGCACAAGTATCCTTGAATTAGTAAAGAACAATTAAATCCAAAAGCAATCTAAACAGAGCTGCCAGTGTCAAGGGGTGAAGAGGAATTTCAGAAACAATTTTATTATACCTTTATAATCATCAATACTAAATAACTTGAGTCGCCTGCAGAACAAATGAAAATTTTCCAGAGCCATCAATACCGGAGGCAGCATGGGACAGAAAGGGGAGACACCCACTTTATTGTTTAATCTGTTACTATTATCTCCTAAGTCTCATTTCTGAGAAAGACAAACAAAATATATTTGCAGGGATTTTTTTAATGTGTGCTATAAAATAAGTTGTTTTGTTCTTCACGAAGAGAAATGTGTCAGAGACAGTCCAGGTGCGGTGATGGTGGCAGGTTATTAGTTCAAGCTGAAGGGATTGATTTGAATAGATATCTTCTAGTCAGAGATGCTGCATCTCACAGGCCTAAGTAACAGAAACCAAATAAGAGGGGGGATAAACTGAAGGGATAAATTTGTTTACAGTCATGTGCAGTTTCTGCCATTAATCTCGTCTTTTCCAGTGCCAAGTGATTCCTGCTCTTTAGGGACTGAGCTCCAGCAGTTGCATTTACACAGTAGCATCATCCTCTATATGAGACCCACTGATTATCGTGCAGAGTATGGAAAACGTGGTCCTGAGAAGGTGGAGGATGAGAAGAGGATAATCAAGAAACATAACTTAAAAGATCCTAAAGACAGATAACCCAGAGAAAACATCTTGCATACCGAAATGAAAAATGACGGCTTGTCCTCCCTTGACAGTCCCGTGCCCTTTCCCTTCTCTATTTGTCTCTTTTGTTTTCTTTTCCCCACCCTGCCTTCTCCACTGCTCCTTGTCATTTCCCATCAGGTTCTCTCTGTCTTTAGAACATTATATCCTTGAGGCAAAAAAAATTATCTCTTTACTTAAATGTAAGACGCTGCACTGTTTTGGCACTTAGCTGATGCTAGGATGCCAGAACAGCCAAACACCTTTGACATGCTGAAATTTGCATATGAAAATCTCCACCAAAGCAGCAGCAGAGGTGTCATTAATAACAGTCTCCCATTCATAGACATGGCCAATGTGATAAGATGGGGTGTGCAGGTATTACAGGATGGGAGCCCCTCTCTGCTGCCTGCTGAGGTATGAAAAAACAAGACACAAATTGCCTGCAGTGCACAGGTGTGTTGATACATCCCAGCAGCCAAACATCTGCATATCCTGGAGTGGTGGATAAGTCAAGATCTTAATTAAAAGAACCTAGGTGGTTAATTATTTTTTCCGTTTAGGAATGCATGTTTGCCAGTGATTCCCTGTTGTTGCCCTATGGGTGGGCTGTCAGGTTGTCTTCCCACGAAATCTGCTCTTACTTGGATGCAGGATGATGTAGGACTGATCTTCCCTTTGTGTGTCCCTACTCCCATAGCATTAGACAGCCAGAAACTGTCCAGGAGCCATGGTTAGACCCAGACTGAGTGGCTTCAGCTCATGTGAGAGAAGTCTGGTGAGCAAACTTTCACAGAATCATAGAATGGTTTGGGTTGGAAGGGGGCCTTGAAGATCATCCAGTTCCAACTCCCTTGCTGTGGGCATGGACACCTTCCACTAGACCAGGTTGCTCAGAGCTTCATCCAGTCTGTCCTTGAACACCTCCAGGGATGGGGCACCCACCACTTCCCTGGGCAACCTGTTCCAGTGCCTCACCACCCTCATGGTGGTGAAGTTCTTCCTAATATCTGGTCTAAACCTCCTCTCTTTCAATTTCAACCTCATTCCCCCTTGTCCTCTTACTACATGCTCTTGTAAGTAGTTTTGCCCTATTTTTCCTTGAAGTTCCCTTCAGGTACTGGAAGGCCTCAATTAGATCACTGTTGTGATTTAGGAATGGTAGTCCCCAAATTAGTGTGCCCACCAAGGTTCACCAAATCACATGCTCCTCTCTCCTGCTCCCCAAATTTTCCCCTCCCACCTCAGTAGGGTGGAGTTGAGATTTGGAGGCACAAAGGGTAAAGGTCACAAACTGAGATTAAGATCAATTTATTGGAAACATCAACGAGATAAGAAAACAAACAGGAACAGGAATAATACTAATCACAGAGGGTACAAGAAAAGAAATGATTCACAGAGAAACCCCTTGAGAATAGACAATACCAGACTAGAAGGAACCTCTTCTCCCCAAAAGAAAGTCTCTTCCCCTGGCACCCCTGGCAATGACTGTTGGGTGGGATAGAGTAAGCTCCAGGTCCTGCCCACAGCCCTGCCACAGTTTCTGCAAAAAATTAACCCTGTCCTGTCCAGAACCTGAACAGTCACCCTGAAATCTTCCCGTTTGCAGGAACAACCCCAATTCTCTCAGATTTTCCTCATAGCGGTGGCGCTCCATCCCTCTGATCAACTTGGTGGCTTCCTCTGGGCTCCAACAGTCCCATGTCCTTCCTGTGCCAGGGCTGGATGCAGGACTGCAGGTGGGGTCTCACCAGGCCAGAGCAGGGCAGAGGGGCAGAATCCCCTCCCTCAGTGCTTTGGGCGCAGCCCAGGACATGTTTGGCTTTCTGGGCTGTGAGAGCTCATGGCTGGGTCATGTCCAGCCTCTCACCTACCATTTTGTTCCAATGGATACATGGCCTCCACACAATCATACAAGCACATTTTGAATGTGATCCAATTATGCATAGAACAAAACAAGTTACATTCTGGCTGTTGTCACACAGCCACACATATACCAAAAAAAAAAAACCAAACCAAAACCCTCCTCTAGAAATTATGCTGAGAGTGTTTAGTCTTTTTCAGGATTGCCTTTTCCCTAATTTTGGGAAATTGCTAATGAGACTTGCTGGAAGCCGGCTGATCTGAATGGGACAGCTGTTGAGTTGGGGGTTTATGTTTATTCAAAGATTTTGGGCTGTTCTGCAAATTGGTTGTAAAGAAGAGCATCTTTTACAAATGTGGTGACATCATCTTCCTTAAGCAGCTTCTAAAAATATGTGCTATCTGATACATTCCAAAAGAAAGCTTTCTGTTTTTCTCAAGTGTCTTTATAAACTGGAGATACTTTTTGCTTCTTGCAGTACCAGAACTGTAGATCCATCCCTTCAGCTCCAGAGTTTTCCAAATAGATTTTTTTTTTTTTACCTCTTCGGGTTGCACAGTATTTTTCATGCCAATGCAACACAGTTGCACAATTATTTTTATACAGCTATCTTGGATGAAAATTGATTTTTAAAGTATCCTGGAAGATGATGGTGTTTGGTAATTGCTTCCTTAAAATGGAGCCTTTACCCCTTGTTGAGATGGTGCTCTAATTAATCAGAATATAAGATCCCAGGAAACTGATTTCTTCATCCCTCCTCACAACAGTAGTTTTAACCTACTCACACTGCAGAAGCTCTTTCCCCAGATATGTTTTTTTTTTTTTTTTCCCTGATGATGAGAGCAGCTGAATCAAGGCAGGTGCGTGTCAGGTCCTTGTGTTTATGGCTGCTGTGTGGCTTCTCTTGTGTCCAGGGAAGGCTGGCCAGCAGGAGGACATGTGATATAGGCAGCATCATCTTAAGGATGTTTCCCTACATTTTCTCATGCAATTGGTTTTGGATATGAATGGCTACATATGCAGTCCTGGCTCCCACTCCTTATCATCAACCTGAGTTTGTGCTCAAAGGGTCCCTATGGGCAACTTCATCCCTGGGAATATGTGCAGATGAACAGGTTTTCCGTGCTGATGGGCCAGATCCTTTTCCACAAGGTTCTTGGAGCATGCATTTGATGGGAGAACTGCCCTTTTCTTTTCTATGTTAGGTGCCTTAAGGGAAAGGGGAGATTTCACATATTCCCAATATGTAGTTCTTGTGTAATTCTGTCTGTTCATTGCATGTGTTTCCCATGCAACTTTCCTTTCCAACAGACTCTCCTTTCCTACTGGGAACACATTTGTCTGAAGTAATTTTGCTAGGGAAAATTTTGCGTTACCACATATCAATAATAGCTATTAACAATAAGATTATTAGTACTTACAGTATGGATCAAAAACCGGGATTCTGTTCTCTCTTCCCTCACCTTAACACACATGTCTCTGTAGTGTGAGCAGCCATGTCCCACAGAAGTTCCTTTACGTCCTTCTGCCATGCATGGAAAGTCACTCAGTTTCCTTTGCTAACAAACCCAACACTTTTTTTGGCTTTCCATTGTCACCTGAGCAGAAACTGCCATTGTGTTATTCTTTCTTTAGCTGTTAGAACTGAATGAGTAATTTTCTTTGAAGCTGGTACTTTCCTGTTTCTCTGATGGCCTCTGCCTATAGCCCATCCTTTCTCCTCTGACAATACAGGCTTTTCTTTTCCCATTCACCTGGTTCCCATTGGTTTAAAGAAGAGGTCTCCCAGAGCAAAGTCCCTCATCAGGACAAGACCATGTGGCAAAGCCAGACTGGCCAGGATGTCTGCTTCCGTTTATGAAACTCTGAATGAGAATTAATGAAACCCAGCACTGCTTGACTTCCCAACATGCTTGTCTCACCAACTGCTCACTGTCTGTGGATGGAGAAATGCGAGCCTGGCCACAGCAGCAGCACTTGGGTTTGCTCACCCCGCGGCCCAGCCTCTGCTTCTGTGCACAGGAGACAAGAAGCCACCTGCAGGGAGCTAAGAGTGAACTGCAAGTGGTCCTGTAAATAATCTGACTCAGAGCACGGAGTGTAGGGAGCAAGGACCAGATCTTCCAGAGGATGCTGAGAGGGATGAAGACTTCCTGCTCATTTTTCAGCTTGTTGAAGATTTCAGAAAGCTGAAAAGTGCAGTCATACCTTGTTCAGTTTAACAGAACATGTTTAAGGGAGGTTATTTATTGCCCTGCTTAGAAAGTCCTTTTCTTTTTGTTCTTTTCTCGCACCCCTTCCCTTAGTATTTTAATTTAGTGCATGTTGGTGTTACTTTTGCCATACCAGTGTTGCCTTTTGGCCTAAATCCACCACATTTTTCTTGTGTTGTAACATAGAGTGAAAAAAACTCAATTTTTTTCCCACTGGAAATGAGCACTAAGGAACAATTTAATTGAAGTATTTCTTAAATCTGGAAATGGTTTTGTGTTCACAGACCCGCTGCCAGAAGGGGGTAGTTTTGCTTCCTTTCATTTCCAGTGTCCAACACACTTAATTTGAGTTTTCTGGAAGTGGTAGCTGAGAACAATTTTCTGAATATTTATGCATGTTCTTAAATGAATTCCCTGATTTCCAATGTGTGAGGCATATAATAGCTCCTTTTGGGTTTCATAGGCTGAGTTTATTTTGTCCTAGTATCCCTCTACCAGGCAAACCTTTCCATGCCTTCCTAAGGAAGGCAATTTTAAGCACCTTCCCCAAGAGGGACAAAGGGCAGTTAGTGAACCTAAACCTGATATTCACATAATTTTTAATTAATCCTCTAACTGTTTGTGGTACTGAGATATGAAAGCAGGGTGCCTTATCTGATAGACACTTACAAAGGTGTTGGGTTTTATAAAATGACTAGTCTAACAAAACTACTGAAATGCATAAAGGTAAGTGTCTAGGCATGCAGCTTTATGGCTCTGAATACAAAGTTTATATACTAAACCTAGTATTTTTTAGCACTTGGAGATATATCACTTGGCCTCCTTTCTTTGTCACTTTATGTAGAACTATTTTAATAGCATAAAATAAATTAAACACTAGCTGAAGAGAATCTGAAATTGCTAGTTTCAGAACAATCATCAGAAATATAACCTTAAGTTACATTAAAAAGGGAAAAAAAGGCAGGGGGTGGGGGGGAAATCCTGTTCCACTAGGTCACAAACCAAATGGCCATGAACTAAAAATAATCTTTCTATTGTTCCACAGAATGTGAGTAGAAATTAATATGCTAAGTCTGATTCCCCTAAAAGTCCTGATTCTGTTTCTCTGCATATATTTGATGTATTTGGAATTGCACTTGTGACTTAAAATAGTCATTTAATGTGGTGGATTTAGATGTGTTTTTTCTGTACAAAACTACATTTTTCATTAAGAAAAAAATTCCCCTGACAATATTAATTTCTCTTTAATGATTCCATTAGGTTAAATGAAATAAAATAATGAAAATTCCTTTTTCCTTTTCATAGTGGCCAAATGGCAGGATAAAGAGGCATGACTAATCCCCTACCCTAAGGGCTTCAAAAGGGAAGAATAGGGTAGGGTGGGGTTCCTCAGCCACACAGCCAGCTTACTGCCTGAAAAAGGGTTGGATAAGGGCAGGATTTAATACAAAAGGTCAGGCTAACATAATACATTTCCACTGAAAGGAAGTAGAACTCAGTAAAAATTCTTGATGATGAAAGGAAGGGAGTTGCTGGTATTACTGAAGGATGGCAGAGAAGCAAGAGATATTTCAGGTTTGAAAGAAGAGCATCACCACAGTGGTGGGACTTGGCTGAGCATCAGTCAGTGGTCAGGTTCGATATTTATTTGCACTCAGCTTCTCATTAGGAAGGATGCAACTAGATTCAGGAGTCCCAGCTGGGCACTTAGGGCTGAATAGCCACTCAGTCATCATGGAGACCCCTGGGACGTAGTAAATGATTGTCAACAGTATATCTTTAACCTCCTAGTCAGTGATGGAGGGAGAGGGGGATGTTTGTCTAGCAGGTGAAATATCGTTTAAGTAGCAAGTGTTGTGCTTGCCTGGTAAAAGCACGCAGCAGTCAGGTTGGCAAAGCACTAAAAGTGCTGTAATTTTTCCAGCTCCTTGCTTACTGTCACTTATATGGAGAGAAGGTCCAGGAACATGATCCTGCCCCAGCTGAGACAAGTCTGTCGGAGCCAATATAGTTTGCATCTTCCCTAATCCTCTATTGCACTCAACATTTTCCTTCTGGAGTTCTCCTTGCCTCTGTACAGCCTCAGGCTGTGCTCACTTACACCAGCCTGGGGGAGGAAGGCAGTTTCATGTTCTTAATCCTGACATTTCCTTGTCTCTGCCTGTAGTCCCTCATGCTTGCAGAAGCATCTTGATATAAAGAGAGGCTAGCAGGTGGTGGGATGTCTCTTATCCTCCTATCTGTGTGTGTCTGAAAGAAGGCAAAAAAGCATCCTCCTCTTTGCCTCCCAAGCTGGTGTTGCTATTTCTGTGCCCATGGTGGCAGTCTTGCTCAAAGTGCCTTCACTTGGGAGGTCTATTTGCAAAGCCTTTAGAAAACAGTGAGCATTTCATTATGAAAACTGGGAAATCACCAGGGTTTGATGACATCAGGAAGGAATATTCCACTTACATGTTGTTTGGCTTCCTCCAATCATCTCTCCTTGCATTCATCCAATAAAATTCAGTTTTCTGGAAGTTCTCTGTCATATAATGGAAAGTCACTCCCCAAGATACCATATTGCATAGGGATTGTTGTCCATTGAGACAGGATCTGTCCACTGAGACAAGATCACAGATTTAAATGAACAAAAACATATGGTGAGAAAGAAAGAATAAGCTCAAGATTTTCCACATATATGTGACTCAAATTTTCACCAAAATGCCCCCAGTTTTGTATTTTATATCCCACATTTTATGTGAGAGGCTGCTTCCCTCCCTGCTGCAGGTAGAGTGGGATTTTTCCCTTGAGCAGAGCAGGAGATGGAAAATGGTTTGCTTTGTGGTGGGGTTTATGGAGTGCCTCTAATAAATGAACCTTGAGAGTCTTAGAAGAGAGTGCCCATGGGAAAAAACAAGACAGCCTTGCTAGCTACTAACAAATGTTGCTGGGTTTTAACAGAGAAGTAATTCTTTTACTAATGTTCAGAGTAACATAATTGTAAACAATTATATTGTTTGCATTTAACAGCCGAGGGAGACAGAGGAGATTTTGGCTTAAGCTTGTAATGTGAAGCTGGTGGAATTACTCATATAACAGGCAAGGGTTTTACCTCCTGCTACTGTGGTATTTTACTGGAAGACCCAGGATCAGTATAGTCTGTGTGCAAAGTCCACAGTTTTGGTGTTTTCTCTCCTAATAATTATGGAACTTTGTATGAACACCAGCCTGCTGGGTCCGTGTCCACCATGGGCTTGTAACCGGTCTGGAATTCCAAGCAAACACCTCCAGGGTCGAAGCATTTGCCAGCATACAGGTGCCTGTCATGCACTTCAGACCTTCTGAGACTTGTGAAAAATAGCTCTAAGTCCCCAAAATATCAAAGTGATTACCATTAAGAGTAAGGACTGCAGCCCCATTGGGTCTGCTGGGGAGAGACATGGGCAGTCACCCACAGGATTTTATCTGCTGGTAACTAATCACTGCCACAGTGTCTGAGGGACAGAGATGACCTGTGAGAGTGGGGAGAGGGAGGAGGCAGGAGGAAACATCAGCTGGCTTCCCTTCCTCAAGAGGACTGGGCACCTGAATTCAGCAGGATCAGATGAGTTTTGCTCCAGGCAGAGCTGCCTTCACCTGCCAGGGATCCCCTTGCCCCAGGCAGAGGAGAAGGAGGATGGATCAGGGATTAGGGTGACAGCCTGAGTCAGGCTCCCTTCTGAGAGATGTGGGTTCAGCTGGGCAGCCCAACAGGTCTGATGGGCTGAAGGAAGCCTGGACAGTTCTGAACAGCAGCTGCATTGCACAAGGAGAGCAACCTGGAAAAGTCAGAGAAGTGCCATACAGCCAGCAAGAAGCTGCTGTGTGCATCAGGGGGAAACAGAGGCACCTGTGGAGGGAGCCTCAGCCTTGTCTTGTATGCTGCTGGCTCTGCATAGTGTGCAGTGGTCCTTGCTGCACAGCCTTTGCGGTCTCAGCTGCAGATTTACACCCTCCTGTCCCTGTAGCTGGTGGCTGGCAACTGCCAGGGAATTCTGAGACAGCTGAGACATTAATTAAGCTATAATTTGAAAAATTTGAAAAATTTATTGTTTACTGAATCTAGGTAGAATAAAATCTATTCTTTTAGTTGGTCAGATAGACTTGATAGGGAACATAAGGTCCACCCCAACTGGTAAACAAGAATTAAAATAAGCCTTCTCATGTCTATGCTTTTTTTTAAGACAGGCTTACCCTATCTGAAAAACAACTTTGATCCTAGACAAATCTTGATAAACAAATCTATGATAAACCACAAATATGTCTGCTTTGGAATAAATCTTTGTGGAGTTTCTGGATTTACATTCATAAAGGCTTAGCATACACTAATTAATTTGGAATAAATTACTCCAGTTGGAACAAGGCCATGTATTCTGGCCCAGATTTGTACAGGGGGTTATTTAGCTGTATCTTTCAGACTATTATATTTATTATAGAAGGTATTGAAATAAAAATATTTATATATATTTTTACACATACACACACATGCATGTATATGTACTATAATGCATTTTTTTATTGTCCATCTCCTAGGTTCCAGTGAATGGCCATCTTCTCACATCAGTCAACATCAGAGAGAAAAAGCTCCTCAAGGTACCAGCAAGAGTTTTAGAGTTTTACACATTATCTTCAAGAGACACTTGTTTTAAGAATATTCCTTTTTTTAAGGTGGTTTGTGCTTCCTTGGTTTGCTGCACTTAAGAGATGATGCAGGAATAGAAGACCCATGCAATTTTCAGGCACAGCCACACTGTAGTGTTTGTCACTGCCACCACAAGGGGGACGGTGTCATCATCCAAGCCCAGAAGTGGGTGCTGGATTCTCCTGTATTTCTGTTCCAGCTCTGACAGAGACATTTCCTTGGGTCTGTTTGCGGGTTTTACCTTGAGAATTGAGCACTTGTTCTGATGTGGAGGAAGAGGCTAATGCTTTAAAAAGCTTCCAAGTCTTTAGAGAAAGTTCCAAGTTTCCCAGAGAAGCTGTGTCTGCCTCATCCCTGAAAGTGTTCTAGGCCAAGCTGGATGGGGCTTTAGGCAGCCTGGTCCAGTGGAGGGTGTCCCTGCCTGTGGCAGGGGGGTTGGAACTGGATGATCTTTAAGGTCCCTTCCAAACCATTCTGTGATTTTGTGGTTCTAAGTGAAGAGCTGCCCCTGAGCGTGGGCAGGGAACTATATTTCTGGCAGGGGTTTCCCACCTTGGAAAAGTCAAGAATCACTGTTTAATCTAGAACATTCAAAATTTATGGTTTAATGTTAGTGCTAAGCATTGGCAGGGTCCTAATTCTTGATTATAACATTCCTGATTTTAAAGGAGGTAAATACTTTAGACTTTCCTCCTTCAGAAAAGCATTAGAACTTAGTAACAGTGAATGCAAATCTTACTATAGAGCTGAATTAAAATATGAACCTTCTAATCTAGCAGATAAGCTAAGATTTGTAGGTCCAAAGCAATAGTATTTATTGGTTTGGAATTTGCAATAAAATCTGCTCAGGAAGACTTTTGCACACACTTAAAAGGCTCCAGCAACCCCCTACTCTCTCTGAGTATCATGAGTTGTCTCCATTTCGCAACTACTGCCTTGACTTTTTTTCCTTCTGGATGAAACATAGCAAATACTTGCTTTATCTTTCTGCTCTCTATCTCTTCTGTACTGTAGCCTAAGAAGAAAAGGAAAACCCAGTGCTCAGACAAGGAAGTGCCAAAAGATCTGCTTTCTGTGGAAAAGGACAAACTGCTAGAGGAAGAAGGTAACAAAAGATCTGATTCTTCTGTTATCAGATGCATATTATCGAATAATAACATGGGATGATATATGTCAAAAGGGAGGCCTTCTCTGCTATTCTGGAGTTCTGTGTTAGTGGGGAAAGCTGCCAGTTTGGGAGTTATTTCTATCACCTGCTCTTTCCTACATGTAACTACGTGGACAGCTGCTGTTGTGACCCAGTTTAATTACAGAGGAGTAAAGAGAACTAACTCTCTGTGAATAAAATGGATCAAATTCTGAAAGATTTGAATATACTCAAAAATGTGATTCAAACCAGATGAGCTTAGATGTTGATATCAAAAAATCGATAATTTTATTTATTAGTAAAAGAGGCAATGAGAAAGAAAGAGAAAAGAAAGAACAATAGAAAAAGAGGTGGGGGGGGGACAGGGAGAGTGACAAAGATTAGAAACGTATCACCCCTCTGTGGGTTCCAACGATGCCTTGTTCCTTCCCTCCATCTGGTCTTCTCGGTGGTGAGGGTCCCCTGCCTAAAAATATAGAACCCCATGGATTATTACATTTGGGCAGGTGGGAATGCCCACGTGCCTCCCCTGAGGGGGGCAGGTTTGACGCTGTCCCTTGCAACACTGTGGATCTCTTGCATCACATGCAGTGCTCTGGTGCAGGGTCTGGGGACTCCTTTTGGAGGGGCCTGTGATGGGCCATGACACTCCCTCTGCGGTCCCTCCCATGGATGTCCCTTGGATGTGGCTTGCCTGGGGTGAAGGGGCCAACAGCTGAGCTGGCCTGCACAGCAGAGGGTGGGCACTCACTGCCTCTGGCAGAAGCTGTGCCATGCACCCAAGACCTTTCCTCCTCCCCACTCTGGTGCAGGGTCTGTGCCAGCTTGGCAGCAGATAAACCTGGGGCTGTAGCCTCCACTTTGAAGAAGGTGCTGGGCTGGGCCATGGGTGCTCTTCCAGATGCTTTGTCACTCTTTGTCAATAGTGTCACTCCGCTTATCTCAAGTTGCCTTAGGCAGTTTAACTCACAGTTCAGGGTTTCAGTCAGGACGCCCATCCAGGGTGGGATTCCATGGTGCAGCTTCATTATGACTTTTCTATAATGGGCAAAAGTCCTTCATAAAGATGTTTAAGCCATAAACCATAACATTTCAGTTTCTAACAGGGGCCATGTTCTTTCCTGCCACAATCCCCAGGTCCTGACTGTGTACATAGGGAGGGCAAATCTGCAGGTGAGGAAGGATCTCTGAAGTGGTCAGAGGCCCAGTGGTCAGCGGGGTCCTTCTTCCTGCTCTTCCCCTAATCCTGTGGCCTCTGCCATGCTGATACACAGACGGAGCAGCACATTATTGTGCCCATGACTGAGGCTGGTAATGGTGCTGGGGAAATTCACAGCCAACTTGTCGCATGCCTGTGAGCAGAGCCAAGACCTTTGTTTGCAAGCAGATCTGCAGAGAAATCTGGCAGAGAAATCTCAGGCAGCTAGAATTTCACTGGAAAATATATTGCATCCCATGAGTATCTCTCTGCCTCCCCCCACCAAGGGTTACATTGAAAACAACAAATTCTAAGCTTTTCTGGGCTTAAAAGATTACAATGTGATTAGTGTGGTGCTGAGAGCAAGGGAAGCCCTCCGTGCTGTTGGACCAGAGTTCTTTCTGGGGCCTGTGGGGCTGCTGAGGGAGAAGGGGACAGAGCAGAGGATTTCTTTAAATGGATCTGTAATTTTTTGAATGGATGAGCCAGCTGAACTGTTTTATGTGTTTTTTAGGGATGCTTCATGTGTTCTTCAGGGATGCTTCAGGGAAAGGAAGTGTCTTGGTCAGCTCCAGGGGCTGTGTTTTTTCCTTCATTAACCATTTTTGCCAGCACCTCCTCTGACTTCTCTTGGGTCATGGAGAGCATGGATGGAGACAGGATGTGGCCCCATGGGTGTGAATGAATGTGTGTGTAAACCAGCTGAGTGGGAGAGGGTGTCCACATGGCAGAACAAGTCTTAGGGTTTGTTCAGGGCTAGAGGAACCCAGTAAACTGAAGCCTTATTTAACAGTTAAGATTTTCATTAACTTCTCCCCACTGTCAGACATATAAGGTGGTTGATGCTCTGCTGTGACATCTCCCCCAAGGGAATGGGTGTCACATCAGGCTGACACATAGGACAGAAGAATATGTGCAGTTATGTGAGTCAGGACACAACAGATAGGTCTGTGATGGGGATTTCTTATGTAACACATCTCTGCAGATGAAGCAAAGGCTGCAGACAGGGGACATGATGCATGAGGTCTGATTTCTCTTTTACAGCTGGTATCAGAAACCTTCAGATGGCTGTTTACCTTGGTGCTAAGCAGTAAAGGCAATGAAGAAAGTTCTTTGATAGCTTAAAAATGAACTTTGCTCTGTGTTGTAGGAGTTTGGCAGACCAAGATCAGCAGCCGTGAAAAGAGACACTTAAGGAAGGAAAGGCTGAAACAGAAAGGTAAATGAACAGGCTCAATTCACATACCTGATCTGGCTGGGTTTGTTACCCCTCCCCACACCTCCAGCATCTTTCTGTTTGCTCTATTTATCATTTGGCAGCAAAATCCATGCACTTACTGAGGCTATTTACTTAAGAAAAAACAGCTTTGGGAGCTTTTACTTGGTAGCTTGCCTTTTACTCCATGCTCTCATTAAAACACAGCGGAGCACATAGCATTACCCACAGGACTTTGAAAGCAGATGTCTGTTAGATTGTAGATTTGCTAAAGGCTTGGTGTCACGTGGGCTTGTTCCTTTTGTGTGGCTTGACAGAAGTTTTCTGATAATGGACATATAAAAACACACCTAATTTGCTCAGTTACAAAGAAGGTTCTTTAGTCCAGGATTGCCCAGACTAAAGAACTGTAACAGGAATATACTCTTATCCTAATGAAATAAAATGAAACAACACTTTGTGCTCACTCCTCTGGGGATTTCAAGGTGTCTGCCATGC
The DNA here is from genome assembly GCA_910950805.1 of Acrocephalus scirpaceus scirpaceus. Lineage (NCBI taxonomy): Eukaryota > Metazoa > Chordata > Aves > Passeriformes > Sylviidae > Acrocephalus > Acrocephalus scirpaceus. Next base: position 105,287,731 of record OU383775.1, on the reverse strand, counting down.
ACTTATGCCTATATACATTTCTGCTCATCATGTTATATGTAATAACCACTATATGAAAGCAGATGATGGAATTAAGACATTTGGAAGTATTTTCATTATCTGTGATAAAATGATCAAAATAACCTTTAGGTTTATAATCTTAGAGTAATTTAGAAGCTAAGACAGGAGTTTGGATATTGGAGAGATGTAGCTGGATTAAGAGATGTAGTTGGATATATGTGAGTTATGCAGTAAGGCTCTTAAAGTGCTCTCAGATGCTCTATTAAAATTGAAGGGTAGGGGAACAGGAAATTTCAATAGAAAAATATACAGACACCTTGAGACAACTTTATCTATAATTTGGATTATATAGAGTTAAATATCAAGAGTTTAGATTTTTAACTCTTGGTTTATCAAGGGTCTATAAAGGCTAGAAGTGCTGAGGTCTCCACTTTCTCTCCAGCAAAGTGAATGGGTCCACATTTCTTTCTCCATGTAAGTTGACCTGTTGTTATCAGTGGTGCCAGCTCCACATGCAGAAACCCACAGAGCTTAACCCTAAGGTCATGCAGGTGTTAAGGGCTTTGCTGACTCAGGAAAGGGAGCTCAGTTCACCAAGTCTCATTTGAAGCACCAGAAGTCTTTGGTGCAGTCCTGCAGCCTGGGCTGTGCAGAATGCTGAACCTCATGATCATGTTAGCATGAGCATTTACAGAGTAGTGAGATTTGATCTAGGAAGAAGCCCTAACCCTGACGAGTGCTGGCTGCTGTTCCCTGGCAGGGGAGAACCAGCAACATCACCATTAAGGTATGTGAAGGTGGAGTTGATGTCAGCAGTAGTCTCCTCCTCACCAGAGCTCCAGAAAATGTTTTGCTATTCTGAAGGCTGGAGTCATAAACCACTCTTTTTTAAAAATATTCGTATGCCTGCACTGGTTTCTCTAGCAGCCTTGAACTTCCAACATCCAGGAGGTTTGATTTCTTTTTTCTTGGAGGCCCAGCTGTTCTCTTTTTCTCCCTTCACTGCTCTGGGCCCCCAGCAGGACTCTGGGGGCCTTGAGCCTCCCCTCCAGGGAGGGATGCCCAAGGTTGCTGTGGTGCCGTCCTTCTCACATTGGCCTTCCTGTTTTCCACTTCAGTGTCCCATCCCAGGAGCTCTGCGTCACTGTCATCATATCTGTAAATAATTCCAGTTGGAAATAGTCTGATGGGTTTAGATCAGGCTTTGTTCTCTTGTCTCTCCTTGTAATTAAAAATAATGATGATCCTGTGGTAATGTTTATTCCCGAGAAGACCCCAGCAGAGCATCCCTGGGTAGCTCAGCGGTTGAGCCAGCCTTTGACTGGGATGAGAAGAGAGCGGTGTGGCCACTCACAGAGGAAACTGGTGGTGGTGGAAAAGGTGCTTTCTTTGCCAAGGCAGAGTGTGGGACTGTGCTGAAGGGTTCAGGAGCCCTACGGGAAGAATTGACACCCTCCAGGTCAGAAGACGATGTTTTCTCCAATGTAGGTGAGTGTTGACACTCGAATATTGCCAAGGGGAAGCTTCACAAATTTCTGTGTCCTCATGAGGGTGTAGCCCCACTGACATTCATCCTGCACACAGAGTGTTGTCCACCCCTCTTGGACCCTGCTAGGCATGATTTATTCCCCAGCAATGTGAAAAAAGGGGTCCTTATGGCAGGAATTCCTTGTGTTGTAGACTACCTGCTGGGTTCAAGTTGTTTTCTACCCACAGGTATTATTTGTGCCCTTTGCAACCAAAGCCTTGCCTTCTGAGGAAGCTCACACATGGTCAGAGTTAGGCTGCAGGGTATATCCGTGTATTTCAAAACAGGAAGAGTATTCCTAAATCAAAAGCATTTGATTTTGACTCCAGTCTCAGTGATTAATTGAGCATGGTGGCTGAATTGAATGGTATATAAAGCCACATGATGACTCACCTTCAGCAGCAGTAATCCAGTACTCTGATGATTCAGAAAATGCTCTTAGGTTGCCCTCATGTGAGTTGCCTTCTCTGCTAGAGTCCTTTTCTTGCAAAGTACAGGGTTGATGCGGGAGGACATTAGTACCATTTTTACTCTAATGCTTTCAAAAGGCCAAATTCCAATACATGACAAATTCCAATACATGACAACTTCTGCCACCAGTGCATAAAGGGGGCATCAGTTCAGATGAGTGAGGAATTCAGGTCCAGAGAAGTGCCATGCTGGTGTGACATGCACGTTGAAAGTCTGAGAAGGTGTACATGGTGATAGGGCTGGACTCTCTGTGTCCATAAAGGTGATTTCTCCTTGCCTGATGCTTGTCCAGCAACAGCAGTGGATGCAGGCTTGGAATGAAGAGAACATGGAAGGGCTGTAATGAGCTTGGGAGCATGAGGTAGAAACTGAACATGACCTCAGATTTTGGGTTACTGTTTGTTTGCATTTTAAATGCAGGAACATGGGATATTGCAGATGTAAAATCCTGTCCTGTGACCTTTGGGACATTATCAGATCTCTCCAGGGATTTAGGTGAGTGGCCTCTCGTTGTACTTCTATCTGAATTCTTCTATCATTTTCTTAGCTGCTTGGCTGAAAAGAGCTCTCACTGATCACACATGGGTCTTCCCCCCTGGAGCCACAGCTCATTAGTCACTCTCCCTTGCAGAGCTTGCTTGCATCTGCAATCCAGCACACCAGTGTTTTAGGGAGCAACATCAGAACCTTTTATTGAGTGCTTTCCAAACTCGTGTACTCATCTTGGAATAAAAAAAAAAAATATTGCCTCCCCTGCAGATTCTTTCTGTTAGGTTGACTCACACAGAAGGTTTCTGTTGTGCTCTGATAACCAACAAATTCAGAGAATTTCAGACCAAGGGAGGGAGTGAATGTGCAGCTTGGAAAGGATGTGTTAGAGGCTGCCTAGCCAGCACCATCTCATCCAGCACAGTGAGGGATTTTCTGCTTGAGCGTCTCCATGAGTGGCCTTGAGAAGGATGGAGCATCTCCTTGTTCTGCATTGAGTTAAGCTTTGTTTCTGGCTTTCACTTTGCATCTTTGCAACTATCAGTCTTCACTGATTGATTGCAAGCACCCCGGTTCATACATTCCCTGCCTACCAGAAATTCACATTTGACTGAAAGTTTAGCTGTATGATGAATGCAAAGTCTCATCCTGAATCTGTTAGAGATGCTAAAGACAAGCATTGATACATATAGATATCTGTGCACAAAACAGTGTGTGATGTTAGCCAGAATGCTGAAATCAGCTTCTAAAGCCAGATAAGGCAATTAATATAACACATGCCATATTGAACCATCTCTTTTCCAACACTTTGTCAGTGGATACAAGCAGTTTGTAATGTATAAGTACTCAACAAGGAGAGATACTTAATACCTGCATTTATGCAGCAAAAAAATCAAACATACACAACTGCATAAACCTGAGTTCATTAGGTGAAAGGAAGAAAAGAAAAGTCAGAGATGTGACCCCTCCTGCCCCGATTTATGAAGGATTTGAAGAATACCCTAGTCTGTTATGTGCAGGCCTTAGAAAGGGGCTAAGGAGGGTCATTCAGGGAGGCATATGAATCATACTGGTTGCTTTAGTTCCTGAAAATAATCCTCAAAGCAACTTTTCCCTCCAGCAGCTCTCTCACCTGTGCTTTTTTATGGAGCAATTTGGTATTTATGGATTTCTGTTATCTTGAGCAGAAGCCTTCTCACTGAAGGTGGTGGGAGTTGGAACTGGACACGGCTTTTGTTCTGCAGGAACTACAGCTCCCTCCTTTGGTTCCCAACAGAGATGTGCCAGAAGTTTACATTTCTGAATATTGTTAGTGTAGCCACTCCTGAGTGAGTTGTTTTTAATAACTTATGCATGTAGTGTCCTCATCCAGCCTTTGTTAATAAATCCACTGTGATGAGAAGCATAGATTAACATGTGGCTTAAATTACATAACATCCAGGCATTGTGACATAGAGAGCAGAGAGAGGCACGATTAATTGGTTTTAATAATGTGAATATACCTATGTGATTATCTTTTAGGCTTGAGATTTGGGCTTTTTTTGGTTTAATTTTTTAATGAAGATGCTTTCCTATGTGCAGACAACGTGAAGAGTAAATCATCTGAGGACAGTCCTTCCAGATGCTGTTGGCATGGCAGCTCGACTTTCCTCCCAGCAGATGATGCGTGGCAGGGGCAGGGTACGTCTCTTTGACCTTTTTCTGTAGACAAACAAATGCACCAATGCAGGAACTCTTTTCAGTCCATTCCCTAAGCCTCAGGCATCAGGGTCCACTTCCCATGTGGCTTATTTGCTGGTCAGGGAGAAATGTGGTCAGGGAGAAATCCTGTGTGGGTCTGGTTTTGAGCAGGTGCCCAGAGCTGCTGTGAGCTCGGTCACGGCAGCAGTTGTCCACATGGAACCCTTGAGAAGGGCAAGAAAGTGCATTTTATTTGTTTTCCCTCAGAAGAAAAACAAATAATGCAGTAGGTACAGTCTGTTTTGGTGCGTACATACTGGTGCAAAGTGAAATTAGAGCTCCTGGGCAGCAGCACCAGCCGTAGGGGGCTGTCTGCAGGCTCCCGTGTCCTCTCTCCAGCAGTTGCATTGCTATCAGCTGCGGGCAGATAAGCACAGGAACAGCAAGCACAGGGCGATCCCTCCCCACACCCTGCAGAGAGCGGGTCTGGGACTTCCTGAGCCAGAGGCAGCAGGATGGGCTCTGTGTTTCAAAAAGCCCCACGTGTTACCAGTCTACTCAGATGAGTAAATTTGTGAAACGAGTTCAGAGCTGTGCTTGGTTCTCACAACTGAAGCATTGTGTTTCCCTCCCTCCCGTCGTTGTGTGGGAAGGTGGAGCTGAGTGAGCCTTTTCCAGGCAGCTGCAGCCTGGGCTCAGTGGGGTGGCGGAGGGAGAGCCGTAGGAGGACAGGGTGCTTTTCAAGCTCCATGTACCTTTGCCAAAATTTTAAATTTCCTTGGAAATGCCCTGAACTCAGATGCAGAATACAACACCAGTGAGTGCACTGTGGCAATCAGGATTTCAGTCTTTTTATGACTGGTAATGGATGTGTTTTTAGTTTTAAAAGAAAGACAAGCATGGGTCCTGAGTGGTTGGAATAATTTGGCATGATCAGTGTGGGTTTTAGATGGCCTTTTCTCTTGACCTTTTGGTCAGGATCGAGTGAAGTATTTATACATACCCCTGTTGTTGGGAGGCTTTTCCCTGTTCTTGCAGGAATGATGGCTGATGAGCTGAGCAAATCTCTTTGTGCTCTAGCTGCTCTGATTGCTTAACTGCAGGAGAACCCAGAGGGGTGGAAGGCATTAAGGAGAAAAGACTGTGGTTGTCTTGCTTCTCTGCCCAGCGGTAACTGAAGCTCTGCAGCAGATGCATCATTTTGGCCATGATTTTATAAATAGCACAGTTTGCTTTAAAAAGAATAAAAACAAAATCCCCAACCCTGAGCCTTCCCTTCCATTGGTGCTGTTTCTTTACCCCCGTGTTGCTGCAATGGGTGCCCAGCCCTTTCCAACTTTGGAGCCCGTCACGCCCACGCGAGATGGAGGGGAGGCAGTGTGGGCAGCTCTTCAGCAGCATTCCCTTGCACTACATTTAGCACATGTCAGACTTGGCACACTCTGGGCTTGATCTGCACTTGCAAAGCCAAGCAGAGCTCTGGTTTTGGAGTTCCGTATCTGTCTGAGAGTAGAACCATAGGAGCAAATTCAGCAGCTTGCTTCTGCAAACATCAGAGCAGAAGTGTTTAGAGGATTCTGTGTGTCTTACAGCTTGCTTTTTTGTCCTGGTGGTTTTTTTTTTTTCCTTTGAATCATCAGCCTTGATATTGATGCAGGGGAGGGGTGCATCATGTATTCCCTGAATTTAGATGAGGTAATGGTTGGCATTAAGGTCAGTGCTGCAGGCAAAATGATCTCTTAGACAGTTAAACACGGCCTGTTAGTTCTTGCAGGCTTGGGAACCAAAAAAAAAAAAATGCCATTCATAGCCTAAATATGAGCTGGGGTCATTTTATCAAATCCAGAGTAGTACATGTAATGAGTCTCTTTGTTCTGTGCTGGGCTGGGACAGCTGAAGGAGCTGGGTGCTGGACTCCTGCCTCTGGCCCAGCTGGTGGAGCTGCCTTGGCTTGCTCCCTGCTCCACATCGGGTTACCTTTTTGTGAAGTACCAGCAATAATAACACCCTCACTTACAAAAAGCTTGAGGTTTAAGTATTGGCACAGCTGAAAGTACATATACATAGAGGGGGAGAGGGAGTTAGTGGTAAAGGGAACTGGGCAGTCACTTCTGGAATATTTAAAAGACTCTGAATCAGGCTGGTTTCCAAACAACACCCTCCTATGCTGACATTCATTAATGATACATGTTGCTGGTGGTTAATTCTTAATTATTTTCATATCTGGAGTCCTGTGTCCATTTCTGGGCTCATCAGTACAAGACAGTCAGGGATATACTGGAGCAGGTCCAGCCATGCCTGGATATGAGCACCTGATGGGGTCGTTGCCTATGGTTGGCCCAGAGAGTGGGGAACAGGCAAATGGGTAAGAAGTGAATTTCCTCTTATTTATAAGTGAAAGCTTTTTTTAATGGTAAGAGTGGGCAGGCAACAGAACAGTTTGCCCAGAGAGGTTGCAGACTCTCCACCCTTCAAAATATTCAAAACTCTGCTGCATTCCTGAGAAACCTGCTGTAGCTGAGCCCCCTGTGAGCCATGAGGTGGGACTAGACAATCTCCAGAGGCCAATTCCAACCTCATTCATTCTGAAATTCTCATTCTGTCATCAGTCATTGTCTCTGCGTTTCTGCATATTCAAACAATTAGTCCGAAGCAATCTAAGCCTTTGTTAGCTGGAGGCATTCAATGTCTTGGAGCTGAAGCCACATGGTCTGCACTGATGGCTGCAGTCCCAGCAGTTCCACCAGCAGGCTGAGGTGGTCAGGACTCTGCCATGAGGGAAGGGGGCCCCAAAGTAGGAAGTTTTGTTCATAGCTTTTCCCTACTCATCATTAGTGTTTGCATACTTTTCATTCCTGTCACGAAGAGAAAGAAAGGGGGCTGAACCACTTCAGGTCCTAACATAAGTCACTTTATTTTTGAGCCTGGCAAGTGCTCTGCTTTAGCCAAGTGCCTTTCTTGCTTCTTCTGCAGGGTTGTTCTTGATCCTCTTGCCTCTGCCTTGGAAGCTTTACTTGCATGTGTTTCCTAATACTCCCTTTGTGTACCTATGCCACACATCTGCCACTGCTCCTTTGGTGATATTTATGTACTTCAGCTTTGCTGTCCCACAGAATACATCACAAGCTGTGGCTGGTTTTGCTGTTATAAAACATGTAACTCACACAGTGCAGCCTGCTGGGCTGTTTTAGAGCACTTGTGTCTGGTTCCAAGGCAAGGAAACACTAATTTTATCCCATGCATCTGCTTCCAAGTGCAGCGGACCTGTGCTTTGGCAACAGTGCAGTGCAATCTCAGAAAATCCACATTCTGCTTTGCAAATGCAACATCTCATGACCATGAGAGTCACTTTTTATCTGTCTTGGCACCCTCCCAATGAATCCTTCTTCATTGCCAAAGCAAATTTTCCCCATAACCTTAAGAAAACTCCTGCATCTTCTGACCCTATGTCTCCTGACTCCCAACCTTCCTTCTGTTCCAGAGTTAAAATCAACTTTAATTCCTTTGTTTTATGGGAATCATTAGCTTTTTTCCACTAAAAGAAGGCTTCAGTCTGAGGTTTGTTTGATATTTTACCTCTACTGAATTATGCTGAAGGAAGGTGCCAAGTAAGGGATTCCTCCACCCAGCTATTGACCTGTAACACAGAAATTCAAGCTTTAGACTGGAAATTATCTACCCATTTTAACTGAATGTATTACACTTAGTCTGCAAGTGATGCCTTGGCAAGAATTTTGGGTTAGGACTGTGTTCATAAGACAGTAAACTGCCCTTTGCAAAGGGAACAGTAAAGCTCAGTGCCATGAACAATATGCAGCCTACTGAGGGGTTTGCCCTGCAAGATGAAGTTCCCGTAAGTTTCTGATGCCCATATTTTGGGACAGCATGCCAAGAGAGATGCTGGTAGATAAGAATCCAAATGTACAACTCCAGATCAGAAAATTTTTAATCCCCTCTTGGTGACATAGGCTGAGTTTTGCTGCAGTACTTTCCAGTTTCATTTTCCAGGCCAGATAATTAGGTTCAGCCTGTACAGTACTGTACTCCACCCTGTCTATCAGCATGCACAGAGAACCTGCTGACTGTCTCCTTTGACCAGATCCTGCTGCTGTTTGCCTGCTCCCCAACACCCCCCAGGGCGCAGCCATCTGCTCCCTGTCTGCTCCTCATTACACAGGAGAGAGACTGGAGGCCAAGGGCGTTCAGGTAGTTGGTGCTGGGATGGACTTTCTGCCTGCAGAGGTGCTGGCAACCTCCCTGATTTCTGAAGACACCTTCAATGTTGTGCCTTTCAGGATCGGAAAGTGTTTTCATTGCATGGGGTACATGGAAACCACCTTGGCCTTTGAAATGCACACAGCAAATGTTTGCTGCCAACAAAGAGTACAGCTTTGTTTTGGTGCAGTTTGCTGGAGGACTGGGGTGGGTTGCAAGCAAGAACTTAGTTGGAAAATGACATTTAACAGCATTGCTTTTGTAAAAATGAACAGCGGGAATTGCCAAGATGCTGATCTGTGTTGGTGCTGAGAGAGATATCACTTCTGTCAGGGCTAAACCCACATGGGGAGCAGGAGGACATCCTGCTGCACAGCACATTCCTTTTAGTGTTTATGTTCCCAGGAATTACTGATCAGTTTTAGCCTGTGAGAGAATTGATGACCCAAGGAGAATCAAATTAAAAAATACTAGAGAATATTCAAAGTTTAAAGACACTGTGGGAGATGTCACTGTAGAAGGGAAATATGCTACACAACAGAAGAGATTTTAAGTCAGAGCTTTGGGATAAGTACATTTAATCAGAGCTTTGGGATAAGTACATTTAATCCGATTTCCCCATCAAATCCAGCAAATTGTAAAGAATCTTATATTGCCCTTAATTTTAGTCTGAGTTGATTTTAAACACCCCTGGGACACAATACTTCGGGAAGAGTAATTCTGAGATGAGGCACAGTCACTGTTGTCTGGCCAAGTTTCATGCCCACATGTGACAAGGGTGAAGCATTAACATAAGCCCATTGCAGGCAGTTTGCCATCAAAATTATTTTCATGTTTAGAAGTATATACAAATGCACTTTTTGAGATATCAGAAGTTAAAAAGGTGAAAACAACAGTTGTGGCTTTCCATGTGTTATGTTTTGCTTGCACACCCACGAGAGCATCCATCAGCAGAGCTGCTGCCTTGCAGCTCAGGAGACTGAATTCTACTTTGGACTGGATTTTTATTGGGGAATGCATTTAAAATTAGCTGTTCCTTTCCCTTTTGAAGAAGGAAAGTCATACTGTCTCTATAGAGGGCATGGATTTTAAACTGAGAAACCTGAACAATGTTTATAATCATGTTTATAACATTTGGCAGCAAACTGATCAGAGCAACTTTTTGGAAAGGGTTTTCTTTTATCATTCCCAGCATGCTTTTGGTTTTGGCCCTGCTTCAAGTAGAAGTTTTTCCATCCAGCTTGGGATTTTTTTTTTAAGAGAAGTAATCAGCGAAGAGTTATCATTGTATGTTGTGTTAAGTTGTTCTTCCTGTTAGGATAAGACTTAAGATTGTTACATTCAAATTGTTAAAAAATAATCAAGTAGTCCTTTCAACATCTTATGCTAATTTATCTGCTTTTTTGCACCTCGTTCAGTTTGGGTGAAGGAACGAAACTGATCTGTTTTGCCTTCTTGACTGAGGATAGTTTGCCAGTGCATTGTGGACAGGCAGCTGAGGGCTTGCAGCCAGATTTTCGAAGGTACCAGATGCTGAAAGATAGAGAAACCTAGAGGATTTTGAAAAGTTTTTTTCCCAGTTCCCGTGAAATTATCAGAATTGATGCAGGGTAGATGTTACCTATTTCATGCCTATTTAGAGGTTTCTTAAGGAGGTTTGGAAATCAGTGCTGGGATGGTTCTTTTCTGGCTTACATTCAAGAAAAAAAAAAAAAAAAGAAAAGGAAGATGAAGTTGAGAAAGTACTTGGTTCTATTTTTTGTAAGAAAGAAAACACCAGTGAGAGCAATAATGAATGCACAAATCCTTTGTTAATATTACCCTTCCATATGAATAATTGCCCAGAGGATGGTGTGTTGCAGTGAATGGGAGAGCCTGTTGTGTCTGCCAGTGTTTCTGGATATGCCTCAATCATTCTTCATAAAATTAAAAGGAAATATTTGACAAGTTACACTATTAGTTTTGTAAAGCTTGTTTTCTTGGAGTGCAGGCTGGAAGGGCTTTTGTTTTTGAACGTGCTTTTCTGCCCTTCCTTCATTTTTCCCCTGTCCTGAAGAGTGCTGTCGCTAATTGTGAATTGGCAGTCAATGTATATGTCTTAATACATTTTTTAAATAAATTTGTAAATGTTTTAACATATTTAAGACATGCATATATGCACACCCAAATATCACATGGGCAAGCAAGAAGAAGTCAGGTATTTTTGCAGCATTTGTGCTACTCATGTGAGGCTGGGAAGTACTATGGACTTGAACCTAACTCATTTGTATGCTTGTGCTAATAGGTGACCCTTCAGTGATTGACCCGGACTCTGACTGGAAGGCTCCCACGGAGGAGTGGGGAAACTGGACTGGAGATGAGGAGAATCAGATGAGGGATGAGAAGAAGGTGAGGCAGGGCTGTTGATGGCCAAGGGAGACCTGGTCCACTGGGGTCAGTCTCATCCATGCTGGGGTCTCCAGTCCAGCCCTGGAGCCAGGCTCCTTTGCTTGACAGGGGGCTTTATCGTGGTGGGAGGAAGTGCTTGGCATGGTCTCTGCCTGACCTGTCTGAGACAGCTGGGGAACACACTTGCAGGAGGCATGAGATGTGCTGGGGAGAGTTGGCTGGTTCTGGGAGTTCATCATCCCTCTGGTATCACTGTCCTGCAGCAAACCCTGGGTGTTTGCACCCTACTGCTGCTGACCTTCTCAAATACCCAGGCCTTAAAAGAGGTGTGGAATCCAGAGCTGACACAGCTTTTGCAGCATCTCAGGCACCCAGGACATATTTATTTAAGTTTGCTGATAAGAGGGTTTGGTGACAGTGATACAGTGTTATCTTGGGTGGAGATGTAGAAGCAGAAGTCTTGCTGTTTAAATGATTTCTGGAAGCCCAAGGAAATGTTGCCTTTGGGCAGCAGTAGGAAGAGCATGCTGAGCTTTCTGCAGAGATGTGTTTAGCTGAGGTGTGCACCTTATTCAGAGAGATAGCCCTGCTTGTACACTGTTGGCACACACTCCTGGAGGTAATCAGTTTTCCTGAAAAAACCCAAAATTAGCTGTCCCAGGACTGCTCTTACAAAATCTGTGATGCTTTCAGGATATGCCAAAAGGCAAAGCAGGCATTCGTTTCTGCCTTTCTGGACCCGAAAGCAAAACACAACGGAAGAAGAAGAAAATGGAAGTGAAGGAAGCAAGGGGTGGAGCTGGACTGAGGCATGTGAGTATTTTGTATTCCAAGAATAGTGTTTGGTTTTCTATGAGCAGAGGGGGATTCTTCTCTGTTAGGATGATCTAAAGTCAACTTTTCTTCCTCTCTGCCTTCTGGCTTTCTCTTCTCTTTTCTCCCTGTCTCCCCATAAAGAGAAGTTATGAACACAATGAACAGTGGAGTTTTGCAACATAGTATTCCCTAACATATTTTCAAAACACTTTGATTTTGCAGTACAGAATGTTGTGCACTAAACTTGGAATGCATCTGCCTAAACATTTTTTCATCCATGATTAAAACCAGATGCACTCCAAATTTAGTGTATAATTGGCCTGTGTTTTCATCTGTAGCTGAAGGTCACGCAGAGATATCAACAGTAATGAAAAGGTGGTTCCCAAAAGTCAGGGAAGATAAAACAAGGCCACTGTTATACCACTAAAAAGCTTATTGAGAGAAAAGTGTCTCAGAGTGTAATAGAGAAAGGCTGTGGAGAATGTCAGTTCATTTGGAATGGGAAGTGCAAAGGAACAGAGTGTTGACTGGCTTTTGGACCAGTCCTTGCCTATGATTGGTACTCAGTGAAATGAGAAATTGTGGGGAGGAACATCCAAAATGTCCAAATTGTATTTCATTCACTTGTCACAGAATATGTTTTTCTGGACATGTACACCTGTGGTTTTTTTTTTTTAATCATTTGTCTTCCTCTCACACCCACTGTGGTCTCTCATGATCCTTGAGATGATTTTGTTCCCAGATCTCCTGATGCTTTCATTTTAAGGGAAAGGTTTTAACTACCTCACTGACCACAACCCATATAATCATTAGGATATCCTATCATTTCCCATAGTGCTGCCATACCACTCTCTCTCTTGCACATCCAATTAGTTGGTTTAGCCTTCTATATACACCTTCATGAATGATCTTAACAGTGCTGTTCAGACTCCTCAGGACAGCATTGCTGCTTCTGACATGTGTATGATGGGCCAGAAGCAGCTCATGTTGCATGTCAGCCCCAAATGCTAGTGTCTGGTGCCCCAAATGCTGCTGTGCAAGCTCAGCCTCAGATGGACATAAAAAATGAAATTCCTTATGAAGCCAGATCCACAAAATTGCTCATCACATTCCCTGTGCTACCTCCAGTGTTTCTGTGGACTCAAGTCATTTAGCAGTCACTGGGCACATCTTACTCTTCAGTGGCACTACACAATGCCAGTACTTTCATCTCAGTATTTCTTGCTGCTCTTCTGTTCACTGGGGGAAGCAAGGAGAAAAATAACACTGAAAGACAATTTCAACACTTAATGCCCTCTAAAACAAATAAATAATAGGTAGGTAGATAATATGGCAAACTATTCTAATCATGTAAAAATTAATTTGTCCTGCAGTTTCTTTAAATGCCCCACAATAATGACATTTTCTCTCATATTTTGTACTTGCATATGCTTCGTTTAACTCATATGCTTAGTGAAGCATATTGTTTCAATTAAGCCCCAGCAAGGTTTGCAAACAAGAATGGAAGAAGGCCCCAGGGACTTGATATCTACAAAACATAGCATTGATGCAGTTGGTGCTTCCTTCAGAAAATCCTTGGACATTGTTAATAATTCACCCAGTAACGGTAAGTGATTGTTTTTGTACATCTGATGAATTTTCAGAATAATGTGTAATCTAAGAAGTGTTCACAAATGCATTTTTAAGTGAGTATGTGAAATGCTTCTCCTTTAGCTGCATATTTTAATTCTTTGAGGCTCCGTATTATTCAGAAGCTTTTCTGTGACAATTATCTGTTCCTGTTCCTTTCAGAGTTACTGAGCAAAAAAAAAAAAAAAAAAATAAAGCTACTATTGCATTTAGTGACAGTAATTTTTGCAGAGCTCTTTTCAACATGAAACAGAAGCAAATATGAGTGAGTCAAAGCCCACTAAAAACATTGAGTCTTCCCCATGACTTTGAATTACCCTTGAAAGTAGGTGGCCCTTAAAAACACACCTAAGAACCCTTCAATCCTCTTCATCAGGCAAAAAGCCAACAGGGATGCAATGCCTGTGGAAGGTTTGTGCACTGGCCCTGTTGTTTGTATGGCAGGCGTACCTGGAAAAAAGGAGAGGAGGAAGAGGAAGAAAATGAAGAAGGAGACTTGAGGGAGCTGTGTAGCTGCCAGAGTGCCAACCCGATGGGGCAGACATGCCAATGAGCTGCAAGGATTCTGCTTTCTGCCATGCCGCTGAGCCCCAGGCAAAGAGAGGCTCCAGGAGACCTCCCAGCGAGAGAAAGAGAAGAGGAGCAGTGAGCCAGAGAGCGTGAGTGTGTGAGAGAGCAGAGAGAGGGAGCAGGCTGTGCACAGAAGGTGGTTTTGAAACAGAGTGGCTGTTCATTGCAAGCTGCTGCCCTAGATCAAAAGCTCTTGAATGGAGTTTGACTGATTGAATTAAGTCCTTTCAGTTTTTTTGCTGTCACGTTGTTCGTCAACTTGTAGTGTTCTATGCCATTGTAGAAATAGTCGGGCTGTACCTGACTGTGATTGTGCTTTGGTCCCATGGAGGATCCACCAGCTAGTCTGGTCTCCTCTGGCATTTTTGCAGAGGTGCTCATTGACAGGCTAGTAATGTACAGAAGGAAGCACTGTTCAGAAACAAAGGGAGAATAACATCGATCATTCTCCAACCTCCTAACTCTTTTAAATCCTTGGTGGCTGCTATTGTCAGACTTTTGACTCTCACCTTGCCATATTTATACTTTTTACCCCGCATCAGACTAGTTTGCTCCTCAAGGAATATTTCTAAAGGAGGTTTTTAACTTGCTTGGAAAGATGGTCTAAACACATTTTTCTCCCTGGATTTCATGGTGGGCTGAAGTTTAAAGTCTGTGTGTCCAAAGCATGTTGCATTTGTACTTATAGTAGACTGAGGTAACTTTTAAAAATCATTTTTCTTAATCTGATGTTTGGAAGTTTTTTATCATTTTGTCACTTGAATATTCTAATATAAACTAAATTTGTGAATGAAGTTTTTAAGTAATTTTACTGTTTATTGAAGGGTGTGTATTTCTCCTTGATAGAGGGCTCATAGTATGGAGGAGAAAATGTGTTACAATAGAATACTGTGGTTTATAAACAATGCTGAACTGACACCACTAAAAGCAGAAGCCCTTTATCCCCAGAGGAGCTGCAGCTTTGGTGGTAGCTGGTGGGGTGGGTCTTCAGATGGTCCTAAGACTGTGCCTGACCAATCTCAGAAGTGCTGCCTCGAAGGATGAGATAGTGTTTCTCAAATCTCCATCTGCATTTGACTCTGTGCCTTTGGAGATGGTGGGGGACAGTTACTAGTGCATGTTATATGTCTGCACATTAGTAGGCTTTGGGCTGACGGTGTGAAAATTTTCACTAGGACAGTGAATAACCAGGGAAGTCTGTGGCTTCACACTGCCACAGCTGTACTGTTTGCATCATGGAGCCACAGGAGAGTTCTGTGCTTCTGCCATTGCATCCCTGATCCCAGCTTGTCTAAGCTTTACCTGCAGCTCAACACTTTTCCCTGATGGCCTTCATCTGTTGCATAGCTGTCAAATCAGCTGTACCCTTCAGAGAGGCAATTAACTGCAGCAATGTATTTGTGTTTAGAATTTAGCTACTATATGTTGAAGGGCAGTTCTCTTGCGCTGTGATTTTTGGGGTAGTTAGCTGTACTGTGTGCCCTGAAATTTAGCACAGTAGGGTTGTTTCAGACAGGCAGGGGAGGGGTAATCTTAACTGACACCACTTAGCAGCCCACTGTCTAGGATATGCACACCTTGGTGTTTGTGTCTCAGTTAGGCGAAATATTGACAGTTTGTGAATGGACTGAACAGACCAAAGAGCTTTTATCGGGAAAGTAACTGGTTTGGAATAGATGCATAACAAGAAAATACATGGCCTCACTGGAGAAACAGGTACAGCAAGTTCAAGGATTTAGAAGATGTGCTAATGAGCGTGTGGGTAATGAGCAAAGTTCTGCTATCTCTGAAGCAGTGGAAAACATTCATTGACCTCATTGGGGCCAGGTGTTGCCCATGGCCTTTGTTTGGCATTGAAGATAACCTCTGTCATCCAAAAAAGAAAGAAAAAAAAGAGATAAAGAGAAGCTCACAAGGTTGGTGGACTACAGATTTCTTCTGCTTTTTTCTCTATATCTGCTTGTAAACTTTTTGGTGTCTTTGTAATTATGGTTTATTTCAACATTTTTCAGTATTTTAAATGTCACTGTTTTTATAATTAAAAATTAAAACTTTTGTCCAAAGCCGAACACTTATGAACTCTTTTATTTAATTTGTATGTGTGTATGAGTAAGAGCATGTGTTTTTTGCTAGAACCACTCCATTTTCAAGCTTTTTCAAGGTACTATAAATTTTTTTTAGAGTTTCCCTTCATCTGAACTCTTCCGTATTTAGGAAATCCTCGTGACATTCTTTTGTTGTTGGGATGAAAGAACAATCCAGACTTACAACACTGACAAGCTGACTGAGGTGCTGATGACAAGCAGTAGCAAATTATATTACTGTTCTTCTGTCAAATTCTTCAGTACCCCTCTTCCTGATTTCCTGATTTTCCTTCTGGCTTCACTGTTTCACCTCTGGGAAGTCATCACAGTAATACAGATGGGCTCAATAGTTTACAGCAGCATATTATTTAATACCACAACCTAACATAGGCAAAAAAAAAAAACTTTTACAACCAAATATTCTTGATCATAGGCTTTCCTAAATAATTGAAAAGCACCTTTCAGGGTAAATGGGGTGGCAATGTACAGCATGCTTGTGTGATTCATCTGTTTTGTCAGCAGTTAGGAAAGGGTATGTTGGTTGTTGCTTGTTTGATATGGCTGTGGCAGTGCCTGGAGCCTTCCTGTACTACGTCCCCCAGCAGTGCTGCTGCACAGGTTCCCAGGGATGCAGAAGTGTTCTTCAGTGAGAGAACTTAATTTACAAAACCAATCAAACCAGAACACAAACTCTAAGCAACTCGGTCAACTTCCATTCTTCCACTTCCCAGTTGTCAGAGGCTGAAAAACCATCACACAGCTTAATAAATGGTCTCTGCAGATGCTTTGAAAATGAGACCTTTGAGTTCCTTAAGAAACTCCCCTTCATCACCACATGTTCAGGTTATTCCCTGGTTTCTGTGCTTTTAAGACTGAGGCTGTGCAGATCATCAGCCTGCTCTGCTGCTCCTGGCTCCGGGAGGGTTAAATGGGTGTACTGGATGTCCACATTTTCCCAGTCCTTGATCTTTGCTAGCTGGAGACTATTGTACATCCTCAGACAGAAGATCAAACATCCCCTCCAACATGCTGAGGCATTGCTTGAGCTATAACTGAATGTTATCCCTTAGAAGAGTAAATCGAGAGTAGTTCTTTCTGGTCCTTCAATAACCCAGTGTAGTCTAATTGCCAGTTCATGGGCCAGGTCCAGCTGGCACCTCCTGCCTTTTCCGTAAGCAATTTATTAGCTGCTTGAGAGGCACTTGCCTTAGGAAGAGCCAAAAGCTCTCCACATGCCTGCAAGTGGCCCAGCGGCTGGAAATCAAGCCTCTGGTGCAGCCACAGTGTGGGAGGTGAGATGAAGTGTAGCTGGCAAACATCTATGATCTGGTTAGGGACAAGCAATTAATTGTTACAGCCGCAGCTGTAAATGATGAAATTCAAGACTTTAAGTTCCCACTTTCTGTTAAAGTCAGTCTGCTCTACTTTCGTAATGATGCTCTTTCTTGTGGGCAGCCTCTTGAAGGTGGGAGACAGGCTATATCCCTAATAAAAGAGCCATATCCATACGTGATGAATCCGTGCTATCACAGGCATTAAGATGTGTCTGATTATGTAACTGACAAACTCCTGACCTACAAAGTTATGTTTGCTTGCAGGCAGACAGCAGGATGCAGATGCAGAGGCTGAAGATTTGCTCCACATTCAAACCATGTGTAACACTGCCAGTGTAAAGACAGGCAACCATAGAGAGGAATTTGGCCTGCTGTTCCATAATTATCCGTAACTGATCACTGTAATTGTCTATGATTACCAAGGTCCCACCCAATGTGCAGATTGGTGGCACAAGCAACGTGTGCACAAGCTGACTAGCAGGTAGACATGCTAATTGCCTGGCAGGAAATAATTTCTTTACTATGCTTACAACATGGGTCTACTCTGTAATGCTGAGTATTTTCTAAGGGTAGCTGGATGTTGTGAGAGACAGTTTTCAAGTCATGGGTCACAAAAATCAGATATAGGAAACCTTGTCCTTCTTTGATTGTACTGAACCGATTCAGGGATCTTTTCAAGGTCAAATGAACTTTCCAGTATGTGCCATCCCTGACATTCAGCCCTGCAGGTGTTCCTGCAAAGGAAAGTTCCTCCCGTACTGACTTAACAGACACTGTAATGCATTGATCTCAGAAACAATGAGGGAGAATTGTGTCTTCTAGGGAGAAGGCCACTGTAAGAGTAATTGACCCCTTTGTCATCCCACTAAGAGAATATCAGAAAATTGGTAAATGTTATTTTCCATCAAACTTTGATTTCACTTTGGATGCACTGTAGGAAGGCACTCCCACACCTGAGTCAGCATTTCTAAATAAGGGAAAGGGTTTCAGTTTACCTCTAGACATTTTAGGAGTTTTAGCTAGAACTTTCCATGTTCTTCTCACAGTGATTGGATCAGTGCCAAGAGAGAAGCATCTGTTGGACCTTGTCACTGTTCATCAAAGCCTGTACCTCTTTCTATTGGCAGTTTGCCAATAGGAACATCCTCAATCATTAAATAGAAGAGAGAGAACAAAGGTGCTCCACGCATTCTCGAGGTGTTTGTAGCAGGTATATGGGGCTTGTTCCTATACTGTGCTCGGCTTCATTCTTTGTTTTGTATTATTTTTTGTATTAAACCTTGTTGATTTTCAAGACATACTTGACTATGCTGTCTTGCTGATTACTTAAGCCATTCTCTGTGAGGTGCTGGTCACCCTCAGAAGTATGGGAACAAAATTCCTATAACGCACCATTTTCCTTTGGTGGTGGTTCTGTGCAGTGCACATTACAGGGACTCAAAAATGGCTTCATTGAGCTCTTCTGGCAGCAACAGCTGCCTGCCAAAGTGTTCCTCCTGGAAACCTGCTAGTGTCCCAAACTGCAAACCCAGTCAAGGAGCCAACGCGTGAAGAAATAACCACCAGAAGGTGACTCCCTGCTTCCCTGAGAAGGCAGTGTTCGGGTCCTCAGGCTCCTCCTCTTCACCCTGCCATGATTGATGGAGGGGTAAGTCCAGGCTGAGGGCTGGAAGGAGGAGGTTGCCAGTGAGTACAGGAGATTTTCCATTTCCAGCGCTCACTGTTGTTCATGTGAAAGCACTGAGATATCTGAAATTGCAAGTACCATTTTAGATCATGTTATTTTTAGATATTTTCATAGCTCCTCAGCTGTGTGGAGGCTGCTATAAGTGAACCACAGCTCTTCTAATTTAGCAGATTTTGATTCTCTTAAGTGAATTTTTATTCAGTGTTTGAGATTTAGAAAATCTGAGCATGCAGCAAATAACCCAGAAAGGGTCCTGGGCTTAGAGAAATTTTATATCATGCTGTCATATTTTAGCTTATTTTCTAACCTTGACATTGCGACCCATTTGTTATGAGTTTAAAAGTTTTGGAACTGAGTTAAAGTGACTCATACTGGTAAAAGATAATTCATATTGTTAACAGCAACCAACTAGAAGAAATAGTACAGAAGCTTGGGAAATTACATTAGGAATCCCAAAATGAAGATGATTACTTCAGTAAACAAGAGTAAAATTCAATTATCATGTATCATTGTGATACATTCTTACTACTTTCTAACCCTTTTTACAAGAAACCACTGATCATTCAAATTAGATTGTTTTCCTACAAAATTCATCTTGGAGAAAAAGGATGGTAAAATTGGTTCATGCTGACTTCAGGATATCTATGATTTTGCTGTATGAGTCACCAACAGGAAAGTTTCCCCCTGACTAATTTATATGAGGGTTTTTTTCCCCTCATTGATATGTTAATGCTTGCTTTTACTGTAGTACATTCTTATCTTTTTTTAAGGAAGCAAAAAGTCAATCCATGCTTTCAGCCTGGGTATTTTTCACACCTTCTGCACCAGTTCTATGGATTTTTCTAAATTCTGTTAAGGGGATACTGTGTTATCCATAGTGCAGTTTCTATGTAAAGGTATTACTTTCTCTGCGATGTTGAAAAGCTTTGGGTTTTTTGATCTAAAAATGTTTGTTCAGCATGGAAAATAACCGAGTCTGAGGAGCTAACTAACTTTTTCTCCCTTTTTTTGTTTTTAGTTTTAGAATGCAGAGTAGCAGGCACATGCATAAAGTTATAGGAAAAAAAATTTAAAAATAGCAGTAGCTTGTTCCTGCCCTCATACTCAAGTGCCTTCCATTTTGGATGGAGGACTTCCAACATGTCCAGCACTGTACCTTTTATTTCCTGGCAAAGAAGCCAATGGACAAGATGTTCCTAGAGCTTTGACTCACCTGTGGTAGTGCTGGTCAGATCAGTTCATCTCACTGTGCCTTCGTTTCTCAACCCCCCACAGGAAAATATTTTCACTATAATGTGATATGAACTCTGCCCGAGGTTACATATGGTTATCAGTTCAGAGTCTGTAGGTTTCCCTTCACACAACACAGCAAATGCAGAACAGCATCTTATTCTTCAAAACATTGCCATCCTGGCAATAGTTCAGTGTGTGGTTACAGCATTAAACCAACATCTTCTAGCCAAGGATAGACTGAAGAACAGCACAGAAGGGAAAAACTATGGTATTACAAAAATTAGCAGAAAATAGTCTTAGTGCTGCATTGTTTTGACATCTTGCAAGTGTAGGACTTCAAATTTTTGAAGAAGCTGAAGCCTGGTCTCTCATTTACCTGATCCTGGCTGTTTTGCTGTCACCTCATTAAAATATGATTATCCGAAACTAATTCGTGTTTGGTAAAACACTGCCAGGCTCTCTCAAGACAGAAGTGCAAATCTCTTGTCTAGACATGGGTTTTGAAAGCCCTGACTAGTTTGGCTAATGAGGAACACCTCGATATCAAACCCTCCCTCTCCCTACCTGCTGAGAGCGAAGGAGTTAAAATGTCATGCTGGTAAAGGAATCCCAATCATTCTTTTGCAGCTGCTTCTGACTTGCAGATCTGTGTATGGCTTCCTGCCCTTACTGTTGTGGATGCTTTGGGTCCTGCATGCCGCGGTCTTTCTGCTATTTGTGAGGAAGTTTTATCACTTGTACTCGCTGACTCTGAGATTTTGCTCTACCTGTCATGACTGTAAGTTGAGCCCGGAGTTTTTAATATATTTAGCCTCACAAATCCTCTTTGAACTAGCAAAAAGGAGAGAATTAAGGCTCAGCAAGAAGGAAGTGTCTTGCCTGAGGTCATCTGGGCTGCTTGTGGCATGGAAGAACCGGAATTTTTCACAGAGGGTGGGATTAAAATCATTAACCTATTACCTCTTTCCCTAAGTACAAGAAACAATGCAATCATTCTCAAAATACTCTTTAAATCTTTCTTTTCCTTTTTTTTTTTTTTAAGGGAGGAGAAAGTGGAGAGGTTTTTTTATGCAAATTCAATAGTTCCACATCAGCCTATCCTGCTGTTGAAAGCTTCTTTGTGATGTTAAATGAGATTCACATTATTCTTCCCAGTATCTTTGTTGTCTGCAGAGTATAACAAGCAGTGAAGCTCAAGGGAATCGCATCCATTTTTATTCTGAGTCTGGCTGACAAAGATATGAACACTTAATTAAGATTTCTTTCATCTCATGAAAATAGCCCTGAAAATCAGAGCCTGATGAGAGCTTGATCTGAGCGAAGGCAAAGTGTCCAACTGCAAGATCTTAGTTGGAACACTTGCCCTCAGAAATAATTTGGCCTGGGATTGGGATCTAGAGGTTTCCAAGTGGATATCCAAACTTTGAGGGAGGGGCTCCTGCTTTAATTTCTGACTCATTCTAATCCTGTGAATTCCTGTTTCACACAGGGACAGACCAACAGGAAGGAGAATCTCTCAGCTCCGCAGAACAATGTAATCAGTTCAGGCATGCATGAAGCAGGAATAGTGGGCTTAGGTTTCCCAAAGTGCCATCTGCAAGAAAACCGTTTTTTTTAAATGACTGATTATAACAAAATGCACAGTCTTTTTTATATATTTTTTTTAATCTGGACACGTGTATATTGATTAAAATTACTCCCATCTTGCTACATTAAATCAGAGTGTTGATAATTCGGCGTCTGTGCACAGGACTGAGAACATTAGGAGTACTTAAGAAACAAACAATAGTTTATAATAGGATCATTACAGCCATCTTAGCAGCACTTACAACATGTTTATTCAAAAATGAAATATGCCCTAAGGAAGAAAAAACACCAGCTATGGAACTCTGGGGATTTAAAATAAAAAGGTCACTTTTAAAGCCCTTAAGTAAATAATTTCAAACAACTCAGCAACAGCTCACATTAAAAATAGACTAAGCACCTAAAACAATAAAATGTGTTAATTATATAATCTGGAATGTATCAAAAAGACAAGCACTGTCACCCTCATTACCTCCTCATTGTTCAAAGTGAAAAAACTCAATATTTATACTCACATACATCTTGGTGTATATATGCACAGCAAACATTTATGGCTCTGTGTCTCGGATTGTGCACTGCCAAGAAGGAAATACTTGCAGCTGCAAGTAGAAAGTTAAAATAAACTGTATGCATTTCTGCATCAACAGCTCAGGTCTCCAGAAACCATTGGGTCAGGGGAAGTTTACAGGTCCATGTGGGAACAGGAGACTGTGTGTCTAAGTGGTGGTGAAACTTACCACATACACAAATGAAGACAGCACTTGAATTTACACACGTTGTTTCTAATTAACATGTTAAAAAGTGCAGCACCCACAGGTTTTGGTACAACTAATGAAGCATTTCCATTACCCACTCAACAGGGGCTTGAGTAGGGCTTGGAGTCACCAACAAAAGCACTTCTGTGGACTAAATTTCACCTCTTCTGTTTTCCCTCTGATAGCATATCCTCTTAACATGTAACACAATCTTAATATTATTCTTTAATCCAAGGAATTAACTCAAAAGAACAGCAAAACGGTTCACGTGAACTAAACCTTCTGCAGTACTGGGTGATTTTCAGTGAAAGGCAGGGGATGTTGGCAGTACCTCAAAGCAGACCTCTTCAGGCTCTGCCCAAGTGTCGTGGTTTAGGAATGGTATTCCCGAGTTCAGGACCCCCACTGATTTTCTGAAACCAGACTACTCTTTCTCACTTCCCCTACCCCTCATCTTTCCTGCTACACTGGGATGGAGTGGAGAATTGGAGGCACAACAATATACTGGAAACATCAATGAGATAAAAAACCTGCCCTCGCTCCCAATACACAATACCAGTCGGCTCCCTGCTCCATGTTTTCTCCATAGGAAGAAAGCCCTTTTCCCCCTGCTTCTGGCAATGACTAGTGATGTGAGGTGGGACAGAATAACCTCCACATCTGAGCCATGCTCCCTCCTAGCACCTGCAAAAATTAACACTGCCCCAGCTGGAATCAGGACATCAGGAGACATTACTTACTCACTACTATTCTGAAATTAAGGGCTGTCCATAATCACAAAATCAAATAGGTTGGAAAAGCCCTGTGAGATCATTGAATCCAAACTATGACCTAACACCATGATAACCAGACTATGGCACTAAGTGCCATGTCTAGTCTTTCTTTTAACACCTCCAGGGATAGTGACTTCTATTCCAACGTCTAATCACCCTTTCAATGAAGAAATTCCTCCTGACGTCTAGACTAAACCTCCCTGACGAAGCTTAAGGCCATGTCTTTTCAAGCTCTTTGCAGTTGCCTGGGAGAAGAGGCCGACCCCCACCCGGCTACAACCTCCTTTCAGGGAGGTGTAGAGAGCGATAAGGTTCTCTCTGAGCTTTCTTTTCTCCAGGAAAAACACTCTCAGCCGCTCCTCATCAGGCTTCTGCTCCAGACGCTCCACCAGCTCTGTTACCCTTCCCTGGACACTCTCTAGAACTTCCACGTCCCTCTGAAGTGAGGGGCTAACAACTGGCCCCAGAACTCGAGCCGCCCTTCGCCCGCGCTAAGTCCAGGAGAACGTCTCTAGACGACGCAGATTTCCCCATAGGTTTTCGGTGCCTTCCCGGCTGCCAAGTTCCGGCTCTTCAAACCTTCGGCGAGCTACTCCCCATGCTCCAGGCAATCAGACCGGAACCTTTCCCCGCCAGACCCGCCCGAGGGCCGGCGACAGAGGCGAGCAAAGCCCAACATGGCGGAAAGGGCACCGCCCCCAACTCAGGTGCGGCCCCCGCTGCCGCAGGTGAACGCGGGGGGGGAGGGGGGGGGCGGTCAGTCCCAGGGCTATTGTGATTGGTTCGTGGTACTGTCAATCACCCGGTGCCGCTGCAACTTAGGCCCACCCCGCGACATTCTCCCGGCGGTTGATTGGTCAGTGCGGCGGTGACGCGCGCGCCGGGGGTTTTACGGCCCTCGGTGTCGGGAACTGCCTGGAGAGGGCGGGTGGTGGGTCTGGCGGTTGGAGCTGCGCGCTGCCGCCATGACGTTCAAGCGGAGTCGTGACCGCTTCTATAGCACCCGCTGCTGCGGCTGCTGCCATGTGCGCACCGGCACCATTATCCTGGGCACCTGGTACATGGTGAGAGGCGGGGGCGGCCAGCGGCTGAAGGGGCGGCGGTGGGGGGCCATGCTCAGCGCGCGTGCGCGGCGTGTTCGGTGGGGCGGGGGAGCAGCGGTCGCGCGGCTGCTCCGCGGGGCCGCGGTGTCCCGCTGTCCTCACCCAGGCAGTTGTTGCCTTTCCTGAGGGGCCGCGGTGTCCCGCTCTCCTCACCCAGGCAGTTGTTGCCTTTCCTGAGAGGCCGCGGCATCCCGCTCCCCTCGTCCGGGCAGCTGTTCCCTTTCCTGAGCGGCCGCGGTGCCCCGCTCTCCTCACCCAGGCAGTTGTTGCCTTTCCTGAGGGGCCGCGGGATCCCGCTCCCCTCGTCCGGGCAGTTGTTCCCTTTCCTGAGGGGCCTTGGGATCCCGCTCCCTTCGCCCGGGCAGTTGTTCCCTTTCCTGAGGGGCCTTGGGATCCCGCTCCCTTCGCCCGGGCAGTTGTTCCCTTCTTTGAGGCGGTCCGGGGAAGCTGCACGAGGGGATTTCCTGGGGTCACCCAGCGGGGCTCGGGTCCCTCTTCTTTCCCGGGGTCTCGTTTGGGCTAATCAAGCCCTGCTGTCCCTCGGCAGCCTCCCTTGTTGTGGTTGGAAAAAGAAAGCGAAGACAAAGTTCAGAGCGTTTTATTCTGCGTCTCAGAGAGATTGTGTTACTCTTCTCTTTTTTGTTTTGAAGGGATTGAGGTTTCAATACAATACTGAGCGTGTTCTTGGTAAGGGAGGAGAGCTGGGGGAGACTAGGTTTTGGGGTATTTAAGATGAGGTACCCGTGAGTGGTGTGTTAAACTGAGAGGAAGATGAGTGGCTCCAGAATGAGCAAGAGCTTTGCGGCAAGGGAAGTTCCTGGTTATTGCATACTCTGTTCTCGACAGTGATTGAAGAGCAGTGGAAATAAATTTGGCTCCCAAACCCACCTCCTTTTTTCTGACTGGTGAGTGCTTTCTCTCCGAGAAAGAGCTGTGGTAGTGAAGATGACATATTAAAGTTCTGAACTAGGGTGAAACAGAAATGGGAAAACGGTACCAGCTGTAACTTCCCTTGGTTCTCTTAATGGGGGCCTGAGCTCCCCTTTATTGAGGTAATTTCCTTATCTTTTCTTCCCCTTAACCCTCGTGGGCAGTAAAAATGAGAGGACAGTATACAAAAGTTGTATCATAGGTTTTTCTGTTGTCCTAAAGTTTAATCAAAACCTGTATTCTTCTTTGCCCCTCTTCAGATTCTAAGAAACAGAGAATGCTGAATTTTTGTGCTGATATGAAACAGCCACGCACAGAAACTGCATTTAGAGACATGGGGATTTGATTTTGGAGAGTTCATGGTTCATTTTCAACAAGTCTGCAGAAATCCTTATTTTTATGCATCTTGATCCCTCAGCTGGTAAAAAAAAGTACAGGCGAACAAAGGCGCTGGGGAGAGAGGACCTGAGGAAAAGGCAGGGTAGGGGGTTGGAAATGTAACAAAATTTTAGGGAAAAGGTGTATCTTTTTCAAAAAGAAATTGGACAAAAGTCTTGGTGCTGATTAAGTTCTGTTACTAGTTCATTTCAAAGGAAAAGGTCCTTTGTAGTATTGAGAATCAAAGTTCTTTTGGAAACCTGCAAATCACTCTGTGCTGATAGATGGAGTTCCAAGAATATGCATTTGGTCCCTCAAGTAAAAGCACAAATGGTTAACAGTAAGGGGGACAGTAATCCTTGTTACAGAACAAAAGCATCTCGTTGCTTTCCGCATTGCGATTCCTGTTCGCGGGAATGTCTGTAAACCCGCGGACTTGCTGGGGGCGGGGGACAGGGAGATGTTTCCGTGGCCACAGACCTGGTAGCACTTCCAGTCTCTACCTCTCCTGCTGTGCTTATGTTTTCTCGTGTTGCCTGGATGCGGCACCTCTTTCTTCTTTCTGAATGGGTGCTGGGGACGGTGGAAGCTGCGCCGGGCACCGGTGAGGCTGCGGCTCCGGGGGCGGAGTGCGGCTTTGATCTCGGGTAACCGCAGCCACTCGGTCTGCTAGAGGAAAAGTAGAGCTGAGTTCAAGGTAGCAGGGGGCATGCAAAGTGCTTCAGAGGTGCGGGTTTTTATTAAAAAACCCCTGTTAATCGAACAGGATTCGAACGCTTTGTTAAACCGTTGAATATTTTTATCTAGTTCTCAGCTGGGAAAGGGTGAGAACTTTTCAAGTCTGGCAACAGTTTGCTATTTGAGCAGAAATAAGGTTATAACATGAAGCTTTAGGTGGTCTTACCTAGTGCTTTAGATCAGAATTCAACTATAAATTAGACTTTTTTGAAGGTAAAATACACTTTGGACGGTGAAAGTTAAATTGAATTGCCTTCTGCCAAACTTTAAAAAAAAGGTCTTGAATATGTCAGGTTTTTTAAACATGTTAATTAATGCACCATTAAA
Organism: Acrocephalus scirpaceus scirpaceus; assembly: GCA_910950805.1. Lineage (NCBI taxonomy): Eukaryota > Metazoa > Chordata > Aves > Passeriformes > Sylviidae > Acrocephalus > Acrocephalus scirpaceus. Next base: position 105,261,019 of record OU383775.1, on the reverse strand, counting down.
GTATAGCTCTAGCTTAGTCTTTCAGGTTCTTATGGGAAGTATTTCTAAATCAAATAATCTCTGCTTTTAAGTAACGGTGGGACAAATAGTAATAACTTTCTGTATAGGGTGATGTCTTTTGGTTTGTGGGTTTGGTGGGGTTTTTTTTAGTATTTTGTGTGTTTTGGTTTTGTTGGATTTTTTTTTTTGAAGGACGTAGTTTTTTGGAGGGGGGGGAATGTTTAGTTCAAGAATGGTTTTCTGTTACTGAAAATCTTGCTATTTACTATATAAACTGTGGGCAGTGCAGTCCTGAGAGAATTTGCTATCAAACTTAAAATGGAGTCTCATAGCAATCTACTCCAGATGTTTTAGTAAGATAAGACTTCTGTCTACTTAACACGTGTTATTCTTATGTAACCATTTCTTTAGGTATTTTCCTATTCCTTGCTTATTTGTGTACTCTTAAATCATGCATGTAACTAACTTTGCTCCTCACTAGAGCAGTCTTATTTATCACTGTTCTTGCTGTGTGCTTCTACAAGTCCAGAGAGAACGAGGACAACCTTCTAAAATGTCTGCTGCTGGTGCTGTGTGAACAGAGTGTGTCTCAAGCACGGTTCTGTCCATGTGCTGCTGCTGTTTGCGATCAAGAAATAAAAGTGTATTTACCAAAAGACAAGAACATTTCAGGCAGAATTGTACTTGAGTTCCAGGACTGATAAAGCTTGGTTAGCTCTGCAACACCCACTGCTGTTCTGTGTAGGAAGGAAAAAGAAACCTCCTGTTCCTCTCTCCATAATTGCAATCGTGTTGCTTTGAAGTTTGTTTCTTCCTGTAAACTTTCATATTGGGCTCTGCACTTTCCAGAAACCGGAAGCACGAAAACTGCACTGGCAAAAGTGGGATCAGAGTTCAGTAAACAGCCTAAAAGCCAATAGCATTGTTTTGGAGGGAGGGGCTGGTTCGTTCTGGCAGCAAACTTCAGGGCTGGAGTCAGTGATGCAATTGCTGGTTAGCAGGAGCTGAGGGGGATCTCTGGAATTGTTTGTTCACTGAGCCAGATTGACAGAAATGAGCCAGTATAACTGGTCTCAGTCTAATACTGGTTGTGCTAAAGGCTCTGAAGTACCCTACTTAAAATCATTGTTCTTTAGTTTTTAGTATTTCAATATGTTAATAAACCAGACCAAATTAGAATCTCCATCTTGTTTTGTGGGGTTTTGTTTCTTTTTTTTTTCTTTGGGAACAGGTTTAGGGAAAAAATACTGGAAAAGTGAAAGGAAAATGAGTGTAGTAGTGCAAGGCAAATTCCCTCCTTCCCCTCATAAAAGGATATAAGCAAAGTATAAGTAGGAATTCTTGGTTTTGCCCAAGTCACTCAGAGTGCTTGGAGAAAACTACACTTCATGTTCAGGCCTCCAGAGAGATGAAGTACTTACATGATGAGGCATAAAGTGTACACTGTGGAGATAAAAGTCACTAATTAAAAAGCTAATGCTTGTTAATAGTGCCACAGTCTTTTGAGTTCTAATCATATGGGGAGCTAATATTTCTGTTACCAGTGTAATGAATGCTGACTTTCTACTTGAGAATTTGAAGTTTCAGCTATTTGAATTTTGATACAAGCTACACCAAACTGTTAAACTTAGCTATCCCAGATATGAAAATATAAAATACACTCCTTAAACTACTACAAAACTAAATTAAGGTTATTTTCATCTTAATGGAATTATTTTTTGAATAAGAACTTGAACATCTATTTTGCACATTTTTTTGTTACTATTTTTGATTTCGTAGCAAAAAAGACCAGAATGAGGCTGCTGAGATTTCTGAGGTGTTACTTTAGGGGGCTGCAGTATCCACTGAGTGCTGTCTTGTCAGGTTTGGGGTTTTTTTGAGTTTGCTTTTTTTTTTGAGGGGGAGATGGTGATGGGTTTAATTCTTATATTACACTGAGACATACATGAGTTACGGTTTTTTCTGACTTCTCTATGTAGACATTTGTGAACATACATTTGATTGGCAGTGAGTATATACTTGAAAGCTCAAATGATGTTCTGTGGTCCAAACCATATTCTTTCTTCCTGTTACACTGATTGTTTTGAAAGAAGCCTTGTGGTCTTGCTGTTATCAAGCTTCTGGGAAAGAATGGAAGTAGTTAAAATAGAAGCTCTGGCTCTTTAGCTCATAATTGAAATCCATATGTTAAATGTGAGGAATTGCTTAGTGTTGTGATGGATTTGTAAACAGTGGTAATGGAGTGCTGGAAACCCTGAGGTGTTAATTGGCAGAGGTTTGGGTTTGTTGCTTGTTTTTGTTTAGGCTTGTTTTGGTTTGTTACTATTTTTATTTCGTCTCATTGATTCTAATAGATTGGATTTTGAATGACTGTTTTCTGTTTTACTTGCACACTATTTCAGGTTGAGAAAATAAACCTTTAATACTTAGAACTGCACTCAATAACTAGTGAAATTACTAAGGACTTTGGTATGCTGAATTAGGACCACAGGATTTAAATTAAAAAAGTGGCAGATGGGGAATTACAATCTCAAAATTCTGAGGCATTCAAGTTCTTCAGTACTTCTGTAGTAATTCAAGTGCTACTTGCTCTTTATCCTGAGGCAAATAGCCTATAATGGCAGTCAAACTCATGACTGTGTATAAAGAATAAACTATTTAGTTGTAATTGAACATGTACTTTTGTGCTTTATAGAGATCAGTGTTTCAACTGCCAGAGACCTGAACCTTGACATGGGCTTTTTGAAACAAGTACAGTGCAGAAAGGTATTTTCCAATATCCCCAGTTCACTCACAGAGAGGAGGAAATAGAAGGGTTGAAAATGCATTGAGAGCAGAAGGCCAGAGTACATAAGGATGAACCAGGTGGGAGATAAGAGTTCTATGTGTGATGAGTGGCGAAGCAAAATAAGATTTAAAGACAAGAGGCAGGTGAGCAACTTGACAGTTTGCCCTTTAAGAAGTGTCCTGTGAGAGTGAAAATAAGTGCATTTTGAGGCTAAAGATACTGGTGATTAAACAACGTTCTTCACTGCCAGCTGTTTTGCCTGCTATGTTTTATATTACAAGGCATAAAATGCCTTATAAAAATACAAGTGGCTCAAAATAGCTGGAAATTCTAGTATGCTTGTGTAATACATGATGAGATGATTGCATTTCTACAAAGTGACCAACTTTGATTCCACTAAAGGATTCTTTTTAGCAGAAAGTGCAAGCAAGCTTATCAACATGTCTAAACCCCTGGGAAAAAAAATGAAAAAGAAGAAAAAACTTGTAAAAACAGTGAGGGGAGAAAAGTTATAAGAACTGTGACTCTCAAAATTTTTAAAAGGTTCGAAGTTTTTTTCCTTACTGAAATCTTCAGTAATTGTACCTAGACTTGCCACCATCATTGACTCCTGGAACCATGCCAGTAGAAGAAGAAATACCTGGCAAATTTTAAGTTGTAAGAAACTGCAAACCAGGTTTTTTTTTTTTTTTGAGGCTAATTGGAAGGAATCCTGCTGGTGGTGATGACAATACTGAATACTGATTGGAAAATGTCTGCAGCTCGAAAATACCATCATGAGTTGTGTTATGCAACCTTTGGCTTGTGTCTGCAGATATTAGTAACAGAAACTATGTCCCGTAAACCTTGAATACGTTATAAATGCTGTCGAGGCAATTTTACAGAGGCTTAAGCTACTTTTGATTCTTTGAACTCTTACTGAAGACATTTCTGGTGTGTACCAAAATGGGGCAACAGAAGGAGTCTTAAGTGGCAGCATGAGGGAGGAGAAGGACTGGTGAGCACACAGACCATGCTGAATGCCTACACATTTTGGGGTTTGATCTTTGTGTGAAACTTTTTAACTTCCCCTGTGGTTATGTAGACCTTTCTGATAAGGACTGGTGAGGCTTTAATAAGTGATCTGGGAAGCAGAGGGAAATGTTCTCTCTAGCTTACTAAAGCTGAAACAAGGCAGAAACCCAGTAATTTATTTGTGGGTTAAATTAACTCAATTTGTTGTAGAAAGCAGAAATTCTTTCCAAATATTCCTCATTCTGTACCTTTACCTTCCTGACCTTTAACTGTTTCCAGTTCTCCAGTTCACAAATCTATACATTCATCAAGCAGCATCAGTTTAATTAAGTTACTTGAATCACTAGGAACCTTACCATCCCCTCAATTTGCAAAGTTATTTAGTTGTGATTCATTGAGGCTAGCAACTCCTTTTGGGTTGTTTCGGTAGTGGTTTAACTAAATCAGCTTGAAATTTAACTGTAAGTTGGGCTCTTTTTTTTTTTTTCTTCCTCATACAGGCAAAGGGAAGAGTTTATTTTTAACTGAAATAAATGATTATTAGTGGTCATTAAAAAGATCTTAGCTGCTGCAATGTAATTAACCTTGAGGTAACTGTGATCTCTCTCAGGTGGTGAACTTGCTGATGGGCATCTTGTTGACAGTAGAAGTGACTCATCCAAATATGGTGCCAACTGTTGATATCCAGTATGAAGTCATTGGAAATTACTATGCTTCCGAGAGAATGGCTGGTAGGTCTAGAACTCAGCTGGCTGGCTGATTGGAATATAAAGCATGCAATATCATGGATTTGTCTTACACTAGGTTGTAATGTATGCATACACCTTTTAATAAATATGGTTATCTTCTTTTCTGAATTTCTCTTCAATTATTCTGGGATTGAATTCTTCTACAAGAATAAAAAGAAAACTTTATAGACTATTATTTTAACTTCATTTTATGCCCAAGCATCCTAAGGGATGAGATCTCTTGGCCTTCTGGTGCTTTGAGTGTTGAAGTGTGTGTGGGACATCTCTGATTCACTTTCTCCATAAACATTAACTATCTTTGCTGTCTCAGTAAAACACACAGCAGAAAACAAGTTTAAAGTTTAATTTTCTTCAGAATTGTTGGTCATCTTCATTGATCGGGAAATACCTTAGAGCTCCTGTGTATGAATTTATTAAGAAGAAAACCATGATATCTTTTGAAGAAAAATGAAAGAATTGGAATGCTCAGTACTTGAGTGAAACTGAAATGTTTCTCTAAGTTTCACCTGCAAAATAAATGAAAGAGAAAGCACCATGAGCAGAATTAAGCCCACTTTTCACTCTGTTACTGAGTGTATGATGTATACTACTATAATTGGTGTCAAGCTTTTTATTGTTATCTGTAAGCTTGTGCATATACTTTGCTTCTCTTGGTTTTAAATGTGCAGAAATGTGTAGTGTGGCACTTCTAATCTACTTCAGTCTGTTGCATTACATGAAAATTTGCAGAGGGGCAAATTCAGAGAAATTAAATAGTACAGTACAAAACTGGGTTTTGAGCATTTTGGATTAAGTTTTCATGACCTGTGTTGAGGATCTGTCAGTTCTGACCTGTGACTGTAACTCACTTCTGCTACTAATGAAATGAGTGGGAGCAAGGACCAAATTCTTCATGAGGCTAAGATATTTAAGTAAAATCACAGCAGATGTCTGTAAAATGTTACATGAACTGTAAAGGCTGTTGGTGTACTTGGTAGCCTTAAGCTTATGAGTGAAAGATGCTTCTGAAGGTGCTTTCTTTATTCTTAAGTGTAAAATCTATCATATGCTTTTAACTTGAAAATTCTTACTCCTTATGTTGGGATCTGAACTAGAGGGTTTTGTGTGCATGAAAGAATGTTACAGGTATTGTTGTACTTGTGTATATTGTGAGTAATAACTCTTCAGAAGACAACCACACTTACTGGTGATTGCTGAGACTTAGGTCTGATCAACATAGTGCATTTCAGACGTGGGGGGGCCTCTTTCTTGATGCCGTCTGTGTGTGTAGATGTTATTACCTTGCACTGAATTGGATATGTAAATGCTTCCACAGTGTGTCTTTTCAAATTAATTTCAAAGTAGAAAGGGTTCTCAGATAATTTTTTTCAAGCAGGGGAACCACAAAATTTTGGCTTCAATATTGCTAAAAATGATTAATTTACCACATCTGTAAGCTGGTTCCTTTGTGTTTAAAAAGAACAAGTATAATCTAACTCATGGAAAGCAGCTGTGCTTCTGTCGTTAGAAACTGTGATGCACAAGGAGAATCTTTATCATGCAGCTTCCATGAGTGTCCTGGATTTTGCTACAAGTTGGTTTCTGTTCAACTGCTTTTTCTTGTAAATAGTGGAATACCTTCCACCCAGTGATTTCCTGTTTTCTTTAGTGTTACTGAAGGAGCAGTGCTGCTCCCACTGCCAAGGACCAAATTACGTAACCAAACCATTTTCAACTGTAAAGGTTGATACTGTGCTAGCTTCACTTAAGATTCTGTCCAGTTGTGAAGTTAATGACTCACATACTTTCAACACTGACACATATTGCAAATCAGCATCATTATGGTGCATTACTGTCAAACTATGTCAAGCTTCTAATTGGTGTTCCTGGGCTTTAGTCAGGCTTTTGATTAAGGCAGAGGGATTTTTCCAAGTAGTTGTAGGTTTTCTTGAATCAGATCTTTTTCTTAGGAGCAATCTGAATACCCTCTTCTGCTGCTGGTAGTTGGCACAGATGAGTCAATTGTGAACAGATCATAGTAATGGCCAAAGCTTGTGTATCTGTCAGCTGCAGTGTGACAACTCCAGGAAATGACTGATTCTTACTGTTTTTCTTTTAATGCAGAAAATGCCTGTGTTCTGTTTGCTATCTCCCTGCTCATGTTCACAATCAGTGCAATGATGGTGTATGGTGCCATTGCTGTAAGTATATTTAAAAACCATGGTTTTAAAGTTGCTACTTGATTTTTTAACTAAATAATTTACAGGCTGCTCCTTTTTTCTGTTTCTTCTTAGCATCGTGTAGGCTGGCTGATCCCATTTTTCTGTTACCAACTCTTTGACTTTGTGCTCAGTTGTTTGGTTGCTATCAGCTCTCTAACCTACTTGCCCAGAATCAAGGATTACCTGGATCAGTTGGTAAGCAGCTCAGTTCAATTTTACATTTGAAATTAAAGTTTGTTTTAATTTGATCAGTGACTGAGCTACACTTCCCTTCCTGTGCATAAGAAAAAGGAATTCTGCCTGCAGCAGACAAAGGTGGTTATGGTGGGAATGGCAGCTTATCAGAGGTGGAATAGTTAAAGGTGTCATTGCTCCCTAAAAGGAAAGCCAGGGAGAGTAAGGAAAGAATTGTGATGGGAACTATGGTATAAATTGTATTGGTTACAACTGGACTTGGAAATGTGTTCGTAACTCTTCAAGCAATGGGGCTCAGTGGCAATTCTGCTACTGCAGATTAAAAATGTGTTGACCCTTATTTGGTAGGGAAGGGGAAGAGAAGTGTAGGTGAGGACTGTAGAAGTGTAAGTAAGGATTCCTACAGCATTACACATGGAATCTTAGATTTCATGCTTTCCTTTTTACATTCTGTGTGTCTCTTCTCAAGTTGCAACAACCCTTTTGAAGGAAACTTAGTGTTAGTTCTCACTAACACTGCCTGTGTTTTAACTGCAAGAAGAGTCAATGCATAGAATGTACTGTCAGCAGGGACCACAAGCGCTGCCTGACTGGTGTTTTGATCTGTCCAAGTAGATGTTTAAAAACAAGTCCTTTTTAAAACAGATAAAATGTTAGATTGGTGTTTGAGGTTTGCAGAAGCTGTGTTTCGGCTCCTGCAACTTTGGAGGCGACTTCTTATGCTGCACATATGTGTGTTACAGGTTGGACTGACAGGATGTAATTAACAGTAAGTCATTAGTGAGTTGTAGAGAACCATAATACTGTCCTGTGGCTGTGAAGAAGAATCTTGTGAGGAAGAATCTGTTGGCATGAGACTGATGAAATGACTGGGGACACAAGACTGTACTGTAGTGATCTGTTCTTGTAGGACAGAGGCAAGATAAATACTGTGCTTTGTGGGAGGATAAAGAAACTTGTTTGAAACAAAAAGCTCCATTTCTGGGGAGTAGTTTACACAAAGGTTTATTTCATTTGGTGTGAAGTTTGGATGTTTGTCTATCATATTTGATTGTGCAGTGTTCACTCTTATCTCTTCCCTTTCTCTCCCTTCCCCTGTTTTTTCACTAGCCGGATTTCCCTTACAAAGATGATCTCCTTTCTTTGGACTCCAGCTGTCTCTTGTTTATTGTTCTGGTGTTCTTTGTTTTATTTATCATTTTAAAGGTAAGTTAAAACTTAATAGTTATTAACTCTTAGAACAGACATATGATTAAGATGCTGTCAATCTGAGTTAATTCTCAATGCTGAATTCAGAACCCAGCTGCTGCCTTAATGCAGAAGTAAGAACTTCTTTGAGCACAGTTGTTAGGATGTTCTGTTCCAGTGTGACTTACGTCTAATATGTTGTGTACTGGTGTCTTCAGCTAACTTGTGTGTGTGCAGTGGGGTGTGCTTATGCAGCTCTACTCTTCTTGAGCAGGAAGGAGGAATGCAAAAAGACTTTTTGTCTATGTGGAGATAATTTCAGTATTTGTAATTAAGCTTGTAGTGAAATAATACTGAGTTAATGCATACAAGTTTCTAAACAAAATGTTTAAAATCTCTCACTGTGCCTAAGAAACCAGGATGCAAATTTTGGAACAAAGATGATGGAGTGTGTAAATGTATAAGTTAATTCTAGACCTGCATCTTCCTCCCTACTGAAGGGTGGTATTACCAGTTACTTTATTTCTGGAGATCTAAAGAGGCATTCATTTGAATTATAAAAACTCTTGTGTAGACAAAGCATATTAGAGAAATGAATTGATGGTATACATTGGCCATGATATTTCCTTTATTGCATTCAGGTTTCATTTAAGAAAAAATGAAGGGATGAAAAATAATTTTACTGATTTTTTTTTTTTGTACTTTTTCCAAGAGGAATGTTTAACTGGGAAGAGAGGAAGCCTAATACAGTAGATAACACTTGTGTATTGATTGGGAAATTTGGTATATTTTGTTATAACAGTGCTAACTTGCCAGTGGGAGATTTGGAGAGGTTAATGTTACATAAATTATTAATAAAAAAACCCCTAATCCTCATCATATCATGATAGTGTTTCTTTCTGCAGCAGTGTTGACTTGATGTTCAAGGTTCATTGCTCTACCCTCTCCCTGCTGCCTCAGTTGTGTGTTTGAGCCCTCTCCTTCACACTGGCAGGCAGTTGGAGAAATAGTGCTAACTGGGGGATGAGTGGGATTGTAGTTGCCCTCTCCTCCTCCTCCTGTCAGGTTTGAAATGAGATCCACAGAAGCATAAGCCAGTTGGGGATTAATTTGATTAGCACTGCTGAGGCAGACAGAGAGATTAGTTGAATGGATCTGTGAATTCTTTTGCTAAAATCTGTGTGGTGCATCCTCTCTGAGTCACTGTGACAGCAAAGCTAAATAGAGAGCAACATAGGTATGTGGTCAGGTCTGTGAAATAGCAACCATTCCTCAGATATGTATTGCCTAAGTTGATATATGCTGCTTTTTATCATAGGAATGTAATCTAGCATCTAATTTCTGAATCAACCAATGCTTACGAGGTGTTTAAAAAGAGAAATCTCTCTTCTTTCAGGCATATCTAATTAACTGTGTATGGAACTGCTATAAATACATCAGCAGCAGAAATTTGCCAGAGATTGCTGTGTACCCTGCTTTTGAAGCTCCTCCACAGGTAAAACCCCTTTTTGAGGTAAAAGGAAGCAGTACCATTAATTTTGAAGTAGAAAATCAGCACATCCATGTATGTTTCCAAACCTTGTCCAGCTTTCTAAAGACTAAAAAATTTTAAAGATAAAAAAGATAAAAAATTTTAAAGCAGCTAATTTTGCGGTGGGTTATTTCTTAGCCAAATTCTGACAGTGCCTAAAAGGAGGATCTTTAGAGAGAAATCTTTGAGTGTTTTTTTGTGGCAGAGGGAAGCTTTGATTGCACCAGTCCAAACCTTCCTTGCTGCTTTGCAAAGTCAAGATGCAGTGGGGTGTGGAATGAATGACCCAGGGTTAGGCTCAACAGAGCAGTAAACTGCTTCCGTACCTACTTCCTCATTTGCTTACTAGGAACAGCAGTAAATTCTTAAAATAACTTGGCCTGCAACAGAGGATTAAGTTGCTGATGGGGCATGTGTGCTTTTTTTTTTTTAATTCAAAGTCTTTTGCATTAATCACTTCAAAATGTCTTCTCCTTAGTATGTTCTGCCAACCTATGAAATGGCAGTGAAGATGCCTGAGAAGGAACCTCCACCTCCCTACATACCTGCCTGAAGCAATTTTTATGTTCATTAACATCTGTACCAGCTTCCTGGGGGTTTTGTCTTTTAATCTTTCAAAACTGCTTAAGTAATAGAAATATTCAGGGCTTTAGGAGCAAACTGTTCTGTTTAAAATATGTTTGATATAAACTTACTAAGCAAAACACATCTGAGAGTGATTTCTTTTGCTTTTTGTTCTCCCTAATGCTCTTAAACATTTTATTGCCTTAGGGCCTTACACCTGCAAGAACTTATGCATGTAACTAACTTGTGGCTTTTAATAATACCAATTGAGCCACTCTGAAGTTAGCTGTGATTATAAGTGTCTGCAGGATTATGCCCCTAATTTATATTAATTTTTTGTAAAGTAGTTCATAAGGACAATCTGATCGTGCAGCAAAATGACAGTTTGCCTTTATCCATTTTTTGGAAGGGGAAGGGTTTGAATGTGGTATATATGTGACTTTTTTTACTTTGCACTTTTCTCATATGTTATCTTACCTTTTTTTGTGGTTTTTTTTGGTTATCCTATGTCTTGAAACAGTATTTTTGAGGAACAAGTGAGGGTGGCACAGGAGTTCTATTACAACAAGCTGGGAATGCAAGAAAAATAAATAGAAATGTGGAAGATGGTTGCATGCTTCTAATCTTCTATGTATTTTCCTCTTTGTGATAAATGATACTTAAATAAATCTTTTACAAAATGTTTACCAGTAGTGTTGGTTCATCTTTTTGGTAGCTTTTTTGTTTAAGTGCTTCAGTGTGCTGCAGGCAGGCCAACATACTTACAGGTTTAGTTGTTGATCCATTCCTCAGTAGAAGTCCTTATGTAGCTGGGGAACGTGGATTTTCTCTAACGCACAGTCCTGTGTTAAAGCCTTTGCAGCTCAACTACTTGGTTGACTTCCGCTTGTCTGATTGGTACTTACCCATGAGCTGGGAAAAGGGAATTGTACTGGAGGCTTTGAGCCCTCGGGGAAATCTGATGTCTGGTCAGCTCAGGCATGAACAGCAGGACAGACATTCAGTAGGACTACAACTTTTACATTGGAAAATGTCCAGAGTTGTTGGAGTTGTGCCATAAACTTAGTGATGTTCTTCTTCAATCAACAAAAAAAACCCAAACCAAAAAACCAAGCTACAAACGTTCTACTCTTCCTCTTTTGTAGCAAGAGCTGTAATGAGCTAAAAGATTATTTAGCAATTTAGTATGCCTGAAGAAATAAAACATTTTTCTGCTTTGGAAGAGAAGGGGTACCTGGCATTAAATTCTGAAAAGGATTAAAATTGCTACAGCATATAATTTGTGCAGTTATTCTGGTATTTTCACTATGTATTTCTCTACACATTTAAAAACACTCAGGGTGTGCTATCAGCAGTAGTTTCCCTGGTAACTCAGGTGCCACCTGTGAGAGCACTTTGAAGTGCACTTTGCTCTCAGACCCTCTCTGCCTCTGGTCTGACAGTGCCATCCCTCCTGGTTACCCTGAGGGCATACCCAGGGTGGGCCCAGTGCTGACGGCAGCTTCACTCATATTTCCAGATTCTAAGGAGGATCTGGACTCCCAGAGAGACTCCAGGGCATCTTTAGATGCCCCAGACTGCTGCAGTGTGACTCTGGAGGGAGGAGGGGGAGATTTGAAAGATGACTTGTGGTTTCATGTGGTATAAGAAATGCAGCTGAAACTGTTGGGCAGTTGGGTGCTGCTCAAACGTGGATTCCAGGACACATTCTGCTCTGGGTCCCTTTGCAGTAAGGGAGTGTGTCTGTGTCTGACCATGAGTGGGCAAAGAACTCCTGCCAAGGGCTGGCTCGAGCCTGTCCAAGTGGGTGGCTGACCATGTGTGTGAGCAGTATTTGGCAGCAGCAGGCACTGTCTGAAATTTGTCTGGGGTATGTGTGCATGTGCTCTTGCTTAAAAAGCTGCAGCACCTTCTGAGCCCTGTCCTGGGGCTTTCTCTTGCTTAAAGGGTGGTGGTCCCTCTTCCCTGACACTGTGTACAGCCTTTGGGAATGTGATGGTGGCCTCTTCTACTGTGCCTTTGCAGCTGAACTTGCTGAAGTTAGTGCCTGCCTGGTACTGTACAGCTGTGGGGTTGGTGTTTCCTCTTCTAATCAAGGCTTCCTGTTCCCCTGATGGAGGTGAGGGAAGATGATGCTGCAGTAAAACAGGATACAGGTTTGGCAAAGGTGTCTTCTAAAGCCCTGTGCTGGAGATCAGGGTGCCTTTGTGTCCTAAGCCATGCTTTCTGTTAAAGCTCACTGCAGCTTCCTGCAGGAACTGGAAGGAGTTCCAGTGCCAGGAATCAGCCAAAATTCCCTTGGCCTGATTTGGCAACAGAGTTGGGAGCTTCTCCCGTTCTTTGCAACTACTGTTCTGGAGACTGAAATGCAAAATTAGCCTGGACCAAACATTCCTGGTGAAGGAAGAACGGTGTCTCAGCTCCCCCTGCGCCCAGGTTTGAGCCCTGCCCTGCTCTGGCCCAACGAAGAGCTCTAATCCTCGCTCCCTTCCTCTCCCCGCGGCTGAGCGCCCGTCGGGAGCGAGAGCCACCGGCCCGCCCTGGGGAGGAGGCGGCGGGTGCGGTCGATGCCCCTCGGTGTCCTGTCCCCCTTCCCCGTCCCGGCAGCTTTAAAGGCGGCGCGGCGGGCGCAGGGCCGGCGGCAGCACCATGGGGCGGGCACTCGGCATCCTGAGCTGCTGCCTGGCGCTGGCGCTGCTGCCGCTGCCCGCGGCCCCGCGGGGCCCCGCGCTCCGCCCGCGCCGGCAGCCGCGCCCGGGCGGCCCCTCCGCAGGTACCGCACCCGGGGCCCCGCTCCGCGCTCCGCTCGCTGCTGCCCCGCTGCCGCTCCGCGCACCGCGCCTCTAAACCCCGCCGAGCTCTTCCCTACTTGTGCTCATTGCTCGACACATCTTTATTTCAGACTCGTGGAAGGACCAGGTTGCTGAAAAGCTTTTTTTTCTTCTCAATCTAAAAAAGAATTCTTCTACTTACAAAAACACTGCACTGCGCCTTTTTTCTTTCTTTTCTTTCCTGTCTTTCCTTTTTTTTTTTTTACAAACCTTGTCTTTTCTTTTTTTCTTTATTTTTCTTTTTCCCCCCCCCCATGTCTTAAGCTACCCATGCATGCACTAACATTTCTTCATGTTTTCTCAGCTTGCCAAGGGCGAAACTGAGTGACAGGATGACTACAGAATTATATAGAAGGTACCTGGATGGGATCCTAGATTTGTCTGGTCTATTACTCCATCCAAAGGCAAAATCAACTATGCTGCTGTGCTTCCTGAGGGAATTTGTGCAATTTTGTGTTTTCCCTCTGTTTTCACTTGAATCAGAGAAAAACAGTTTCTAATACCTTGGGAAAAAAAAAAAAAGGCTGTTTTCACCTCTACTTTTAGGATACTTGTGAAGATTTTTTTTTTTTTTTAAATTTATGCTGGAATGGAATAATAAAAGTGAATTTGATAGACGCCAGGAGAGGTGTGTTAGGTTCCCAAAACAGCCCTCAAAGTATGAATTCAAACTGGGCACCTCATATTTTGTATTTAATGCGTTGGTGAGCCAGAATGTCTCTTTTATAGAAATACTTTTGTTTAGGGTTGTCCATTTCACAGCTGCAAATCCAACTTTGATGGTAGAAACTAAGTACATGGTACCATCAATGTCAGGACATGGTATCAGGACAGGGAGGGGGCATTTTGGTCGCCTGCTGTCACTGCCTTGATTGGTTTTTGTCATCCTAGAAGTGAAACTTGTCTCTGATCTGAGCTATGGCTTTTCTGCTTCTGTCTAGATTTCTGTGGCAGTGAGGAATTTTGGAAGTGTTCATTTTAGGAATGTTCATTTCAGAAATGTTCATTTCTGCATGTAAAATTACTTCAAAGTAATTTCACTTTTCTGTCTGCTCTACAAGCCTTAAAACAGTAATAATTTTTTAAAAAAACCTTTTTTACAACATCATTTGTATCTTTTTCCTTGTTGGCCTTTATTTCTTCTTATTGTGTATTTTGGATTGTGATTTACAAACAAGAAATAATTCCTAAATAGCAGTTTATATTGTTAGTATCCTAAAAAATATTAGGATCTGGTCGTTATGTAATCTAGTCAGATGTTTTGCCATTTTATTTCTTTATCTTATAAAAAGTGTAATTCAGGATTTATGAAGATAAGCAGAAAGTTCATTTATATATTATTGCTCTATCTTTGTCGGCTGTTACACGAAAACCAGAACCCTTTGTTTCAAGAATAGTTAGAAATTTTGAGGGCTCAAATGTGCACCTATCTGAAAAATTCAGTTATTTATTACTTGTCAAAATTAATATTTAAGACTATCTAATATATAATTTGAAGCCTCTTCATAAAGAATCAACCAACTTTTTCTGGCAAGAGTAGTTTGCCATGACAGCACTCACTGCCCTTGGGTGAGAGCTCCTGTCCTGCGCAGGAGATGACTGAAGCATTTTCCTTCCTTCTTGGCAGACACTGCCTGTAAGAACCGGCCTCTAGACCTCGTCTTCATCGTAGACAGCTCCCGTAGCGTCCGACCTGAAGAGTTTGAGAAAGTGAAAGTCTTCTTGTCAGAAATGATCGATACCCTGGATGTTGGTGAAAGAACAACGCGTGTGGCAGTCATGAACTACGCGAGCACTGTCAAGGTGGAGTTTCCCCTCCGGACCTACTTCGACAAAGCCTCTATGAAGGAGGCTGTGTCTCGCATTGAGCCCTTGTCTGCTGGCACCATGACTGGCCTTGCCATCCAAACTGCCATGGAGGAAGTCTTCACTGAGGAAATGGGCACCCGGCCAGCAACCTTCAACATCCCCAAGGTGGTCATTGTTGTGACAGATGGACGGCCACAAGACCAGGTTCAAGATGTGGCGGCAAGCGCCCGGACAGCTGGGATCGAGATCTACGCGGTCGGGGTAGACCGGGCAGACATGCAGTCCCTGAGGATAATGGCCAGTGAGCCTCTGGATGA
This sequence comes from Acrocephalus scirpaceus scirpaceus, assembly GCA_910950805.1. NCBI lineage: Eukaryota > Metazoa > Chordata > Aves > Passeriformes > Sylviidae > Acrocephalus > Acrocephalus scirpaceus. Next base: position 105,245,832 of record OU383775.1, on the reverse strand, counting down.
ACACGTCTTCTATGTGGAGACCTATGGTGTGATCGAAAAGCTGACATCCAGATTCAGGGAGACTTTCTGTGGTAAGGGGATCAGTCCAAGACAGTAGTGTAACTTGGCTCCTTTTGACTTCTGCTGCGGTTCCAGTCCTTTAGAAAGAAGTTTTTCAGAAGTGTTATGTATCACATCTAAAATTTCCTTTACCATCCATTGGGCAAATAAGCCAATGCTCTTTTTCAGTGGAGGCCAAGTAATGGCCTTTCATTTTGAATAGTGACCTTAGTGTGGGTAACAGACCTGACTTGAGTGGACCTCCTTGTGCAGTTGGTCAGATTTACAGAGAAAGCGAAATCACAGCAATGTGGACAAGGTCTGACTGCACATATTTACTGCATTACTGAAGGTACACACCAGAGCTATGCAGGCTGCTTGTTTCTTTTCCCATCTGCTGGGAAGCAAGGAGAATGGGAGTATGGAGTTGGAGGGATTCCCTGTAGGTTAAGAGTAGGAAAATCAGCATGGCAGGTAAACCACTGCACTGGCTTGAGCAATCTAGTGCAGGATAAAGTGTCCAAATGCAGCAGCAAGTCATCTCAGGACAGGCTTTCACTCCTTAGGCACTGCTGGGTATTCACAAAAATCAAATTACAACTTTCTGACAATTTAAAAACTTAAAAGTAACAAAGTAGATTTTTCTAGTGAATTTCTAAGAAATTTACTTTAAAATAAATCTCCAGAAAACAATAGGTAAAATCAGGTATTAATAATATTGTAAGAGAATTAAAATAACAGCCACTTTCTTGGGAACCTGGCTGGCAGTATGTTACTTTTATTTCATAACCTTACTAAAAATTACCACCACACCTTTTTGAGTATGTTTAGAGTGAATAGACCTCTTTCTCTAGGTATGAAATAAATGTGTAAGATCATCTGCAGACAGGACACTTTGCCCAATAATTAGCACAGGAAATACCTTGAGGTTTGGCTTGACACCATGTTGTGCTGTTGATGTGACTGGATCCTCACAAGTGCCCACCTGGCTGGACAGGCACGTGTGCTGTGAACATTGCACTCATGTCCACCTATGTTCTTGCCAAAGCGAATCCTTCCTAGCAGCAAAGAAAAATCTCTTGTTCTTAAGAATAAACTTACTGTTTATTGTGCTGAAACATAGAAATTATGCCCCTGCAAGCCTGGAGGGTAAATCAGAGAGCTCACACGTATACTTCCAGCATAACTCTAAGTCATCTGTGTGCAGTTTGCCAGAATCTGTGGGATTCATGAAAAAAACAGGGTGAAGGAAACAGTCTTTTTAAAGACTCCTATAAACCAAATGAATCTAAGAGGGTCTTGTAAGACAGTGTGGTAAACTGGGTCCCTTTCCAGCTCCAGAGTGCTTTGTGGTCAGAAATCTGGACTTACCAGTGGCAATTAGGATTTTCTTTCGCTTTGACCAAGGCAATTAATTTGTCTGCAGGGTGAGCTGAAAACAGGAAAACTAATGTTCAGGGGAAAAACAGTTGGCTAAGATCAAGTTCTTGATGCATTGCGAGCATTATTCAGCATGAGGCCATCCCAGAGATGGAAAAGTCTTAGCTTTGAATAGCTATTCAAGTCAGTGGACGTTTGACTTTCTTTCCACAAAAATCCGACCATTTGAGTCTGAGCTTCTCACTTATGCTTGAAAATATCACCTAGAGATTTTGTTCATAAGACGTGGAGATTAATTCTCTTATTCCCAAGTGTGTAGCACAATGAAAACATGCTGTCTGTGTTTCACTATGTAAAGACAATTCTATCAGCCTTTTTAGTGGACTTCTAAATCTTCCTTGGTTTAGAAAATGGGAAATGTCGCCATTTTGTTGCCACAAAATTGCCTTGTTTTCAGAAATACATTAGAAGATTCAAGCACTCTTGCTTCTGATTTTTTATCTCACCAGTATTGCTTTGGAGATTGATTTAACAGTAGTCCATACCCACAATAATACTAATTAGTAACTACTAATCTAAGTAAAAATCTCAGGTAAAAACAGACCTGTCTACCCATTTTTGTCTCTAATTTCTTTTCTTTCCTCCCTCCCTGCCCTTCAACTGGTCATCTGCAATAGAATGGGACTGGATACAAAGAGCCAGAAGATTCTTTTCATTGCTGAGTTGTCCTTTCCATGTCATGTTACTGAATGCTTAAAATCTCTCCTTGTTGAACCCTTTTCAATTCATCTTTTCTCCTGCCACTTCAGGTAATGAGTTATTTCTGTGCCATTTATGATCTCTCTCTCCTGACTACCGAGTGGTGCAAAGGAGGCCTGTAACTTGTGACAGCAACACAGCACTGACATTTACTGCTGCTAATCCAGCAAACAGTGCAAGACGTACTTCTGTAAGCATGAATGATTAATGCCTGTTCCTTTCCTCTGGGATGACTGAAGCACCTCTCTGTCAATGCCCTTTGTAGCTGTGAACGTGTGTGCCCTGGGGACCCACGGCTGCCAGCAGGTCTGTGTGAGTAACGGGGCATCCCACCTCTGTGACTGCTATGAAGGATACACCCTGAATCCAGATAAGAGAACCTGTGCAGGTATTACTCCTTTGGATAATGAGTTCAACTAGAAAAATAACACTATACTTGGATTTGAGATGATACTTGTGTGCTTCTGTTGAAACAACAAGCATCCGTATCTTTTTCAATAATAAAATTCTAGAAATGAATAATAAATAAAACTCAGCTGCAAGTAATGGTGAGATGTAGTTTGATTCTATCACCGTCCTTTTTATTGTGCCTACAGATCCGTTCATTAGGGCCAGATGCCAAAGAAGTCTTCAGATGTAGACATTATAGATATTTTCTCCTTTCACTTTTTCTAATTCCTTCAATTACTATTGCCATTTCTGAGCTGATTCCAAATCAAAATATATTAAAAAATGGGAATGTGCACTCCATCCCAAACTGCTTGTTATTAACAATGAGTTGTTTCTCTAACATGCCTAACAAGCTGTGGACATGTGTGCACCTGGGAGGCATGAGTGTGACCAGATCTGTGTGAGAAACAACGGATCCTATGTCTGTGACTGCTATGAAGGCTACACCTTGAATCCAGACAAGAAGAGTTGCTCAGGTAACAATTAAAGGCTACTTGAATATATGAAACTCATGAAGATATGGACATGTTTTCTGTGAGTTACCCTAAAATGAGAACTCAGCTGTAGTCTTTTCCTTGGTTCCAATAACAATAACATTGCATCTTTGTTTAAATTTGTGGATTAAAAAATGCAGTTTGGCACTTATCTACCTTTTTATGGTCTTCACAGAATTCCATAAACATTGTTTAGCTGCTTAGTCTGACACGGGGCAAGTTATTGCTCACCTCTTATGGGTTTTTAGCTTTATCCTTACTGGGGATGTATGAGACTGTTGGAATTGCTGATGAAAGACAGAACTGTGTGAGATGTGGTGTAGTCACGTCTTGCAGTATCTGCATTCTCCATTAAATAATTAATAACTGAATTCAGTTGTCTGCTGACATAACATAATAATGTAATAATTATAATATACATAATATAATAATGTAATAGGACACCGGTTAAATCATAATTAAATTGTAATTACAAATGTTGAGCATTTAAAACAGTGAAGTATCTGGGAGGGATTAATAGATTTCTTTCCTAAACCATGGCCCACCACAGCCATGGACATGTGTGCACCTGGAAGGCATGACTGTGCCCAAGTCTGTCTGAGTAATGATGGATCCTACAGCTGTGGCTGCTATGAAGGATACACTCTGAATCCAGACAAGAAGAGTTGCTCAGGTAAGATCTGATTAAGGAAAATTTGTGTTCCACTAAAAGCAAGCAGCTTTTAAAAATCCGGCTAATTTATGTTCTTTTTTACATCATCCCAGAGATTCTGTGCAACTCCTGAAAACTCAGGGCAACTTTGTTTATCCATATGTTCAATGTAATTTGAGATCCTTGGTTCTTCTGCAGTTGTGTGAAGCTTGTATTTGGTTAAGATTAAAATGCCATTTGGCATTTCCTTGAGAATTTCACAGTATTTTCACACCCATGGAGCATAAATTGCCATATCCAGTATGTGATGTGGACCACTTCTGTCAGAAAACTCTTCAGTAAAGCAGCACAAGGGAATGAAATGAGGGAGAGCATGGACTGTGCTGGAAGAGAGATTGCAGTCTGTATCATCATGAGTGTGATTGCTCTTTCTGATGGATGCATTTGGACCTTAAAAAATATTCCAGCCTTAGAGCTCTAGAGGATGGAGGGAAATGTTCCTTCTCAGTACTGGTCTCTTGTGGAGAACAAGAGCACAGATGTAGCTGGTACTCAGGGATGTACACGTAAATATATATTATATACAAATTAATATCTATTCTATATTATGTTCACTTGATTAGGGTTTGATCTTCACTCTGAATTTCTTTGGACGTCTCATTGATGATTTATTTAGGGAAAATCTCCTTTTTTCCTCTCACTTCCACTATAATGCCTTTCCTTACTATATTTTGTGTGACAAACTGTTGAACTTAGGCTTCCAGTTCCAGGAAGTTCCTAGGCAAATCTCTCAAGTTAAGTCACAGGTCTCACATCTCAAAGAGATAAAGCCAGAGGGCCTCAGTATTTCTCCCTGCCTAGGTTAGGAGCTGATTTTGTAAATATGGTGCCTAGGATTAGCTCTTGGCTGGCATTACAGAGAGGCAATAAACATGTGAGGGAATGTAAATTCAATTAGGCCTCCCCTTTGGGAGTCCAATCCCAAACTTCATTTCATAGCACTGATTCTCCTTCTTCATACTCAAACTTTAAATTATTTTCTTCACATGCTTGCTTTTTTCCCCCTTTTGAATCTCATTTTGCAGTATCCTGCTAATGATTTCAAAATCATTGACCTCTTTGTGGCAATTGTATCACAAAGATGTGCAAAAATGACGCAAAAATAGTCTAAGTCTGGGAAAGGGTCTTTTTTTCCCTTTTGCTTTTCCTTTTTATCTTCTTTTCCTTTGCTTCCTTTCCCTTCTCCTTTCTTTCTCTCTCACTTTCTTTTTCTGTTCCTCTCTTCCTTTCTTTCTCCATTCTTTATTTTTTCTTGTGTCTTACTGGGCCTTCTTACTGCAAAGATATCCAAATATAGGAACTCCTTCTCAGCTTGCCCTTTCAGAACTGACGTGTTAAATTTGGCAGAAAACAGCAGCCTCACACATAAAGCGCCCACTTTGTAACTGGCAGTGGGTGTCACATCTTTTTTAGCAGCCACATACACTTTCCTGTTTATGGTCTTTTCACTCCATAAAACAGTGTCTTCTCCAACTCAATTAGAGCTGAAGTAATGCCAAATAGTCTTCTAAAATCAAGATATTTGTTCTCTGAAATTCTGTTGGATAATTGTTTTGTAACTTCATCACTTCTAGTTCCATTCCTTTTGCCATCTGTTACAGCTGCAAAAAAGTGTTGCCAGTATTCCAGAATTTTGTACTAATTTTCTGATGTTGATAGCCAGCTAAAAACACACTCTGTGCACCCTCCTCTGGTTAATAGCATGCTGACATGCAGTAAAAACATCCTGGTTTGAATCCAAGTGAAGATACATTTGCAAATCACTATGAACAAGTCTAAAGGCTGAAGTTTGGATATGGATTAATATTCATCTCCTCTGAAATGCCTCCCTCAGCTGCCGATGTGTGGCCCTGGCAGGCACGGCTGCAAGCAGGTCTGTGTGAGGGATGACCTGTTCTACACCTGTGACTGCCACCAAGGCTACACCCTCAACCCAGACAGGAAGACTACTCCAGTAAGAGCAGATTGCTGATCCCTTTCCACCCATGCCCTCCCCAGCTAAGTGCATGTATTGCAATAGCTCTTGTTAGCATATCAATACATTTGTATCTGTCTGAGGAACTTACACGTGCACTCAGGTGTTAAAAGACAGTTTTGTGTTACTCTGCCTTGCCCACTTTGAGCAAAATTCAGAGATACACAGAACTTTTTATGTAAAAATGTTAGTAAATAGTCACCATGCAGTCTCTGTCAACTTATTAATAAGGCCTTCCCTCATTTATGTAATATTCAGCAAACCTAGAACCGAGAAATTGTTGAAAAGAGAAGAGCTGGGGTTAGTCACACACTTTGCAGTACTATGGAATGTGTGTACCACCATGCAAGACAGTTTGAGGTGATGTCCTCCTCTCTAGGCTGAATTTCATCTTGCTGTTCCTTTCTTTAGCTTCTCAGTGACTTTGTATTACAGTAAAAATGTAGTACAGAAGAATTTCTTTCTTTCCCAGTCTCCTTACTGTAAAGTATTGTGTACTGGAAACCTTTCCTAGTGTGCCTTTGGAGCAGATGTGGAATTTCACATCTGGTGGTGTTAAGCAGCTGGGTCAGAGGGAGCACGGTCTGAGGTATCCCTTGCATTAATTAATGTATTAATCCCCAGTAAAACAATTGCTGCTCCAAGGCGAGATCAGTTACACATCCCTGCTAAAATTCATAGAGGATAGGCTCCCAGCATGGAAAAGCATTGCCATTGGGAAGCATTAAAAAATGTTATCTTGTTTTTGGATAACTGCTTCTCCAAAGCACATCCTGTGTGAACTGGTGTGTGTGCACCAGGAACCCATGACTGGCAGCAGGTCTGTGTGAGTGGATCATAGACCTGTGACTGTTGTGAAGGCTTTATCTTAAATTCAGATGACAAAACATGCTCAAGTAATAACTTGATGTTGGGGTTTTTTTCTGAATATGTTTATATATTGAAACACCACTTTTTAATGTGTTAAACATTTTTAATCTGTTTGAGAAATAAATAGTCCATCAACTCACAAGATCTTAGGAAGTATAATCTCTTTTCATTCTTTTATGCCTCTTTCCATGAATATTTTGAGTTAGTTTGGTCCTTCTTGCTTAGTTATAGCAGTTATTTTATTCAAAACTAGTTTAAGTTTAATGCTGCCTCTTACCTATCATTACACATTTAAGGACTCACTGTATTTAAAAATACAATCTGTCATAATCTGCATTCCTTATGAAATGAGAATAATTAGGGGTGTTGGCAAGGCAGGATTCTGGGGCACCTCTCTCTGGGATGTGATTCTCCATTGCATACCAGCATTTGGAGAATGGCTGGGGGTCCCAAGGGGAACAATACTCAGGTTAGAACTACTGCAATGCTAAACCTTGTATTCTTGGCCAATCCCTCAAGCTGAGTGCAGCAAGCATGAACTCTCCAACTGTTTTCTCTTCAGACAGGCAATATTGGGATCAAATGTTGGCACAACCTCTCCACAGTTTGATGTAGAATCCAAAGTTAAGTTGGGTTGGAAGGGACCTCAAGAGGTACCTAGACCAGCACTGGTTCAGAGCAGGAATAACCTGCCATCACATCAAGTGGCTGAAGATGCTGTGTAAGAATACAGTTATAAAATAGGTGGATATAGACAAACACCATCTGCAAAAATAGTTTCTTGTTGGTCTGGACTTGGACACAAAGGCAGTGTAAGAACACAGCTTTAGCATGTTTTGTGTGACTTGCTGGGCATCTCAGTGGCAACAGGAATACCCCAAATTTTGAATATCAAATACTGGAAGACTCTCAATTTCACAGGACTGTAGAAGAACTCAGAGTACCCTTGGACAATTGCCACAGTTGGTTGGAAAAATAATTTTGTTAAAACAGACAAAATCCAAGGAGGATCTGTATCTGTTGTTGGAGAGTTTAAATGCAGACATAAAAAGTTAACTGGAAGTTGGTTGGAAACCAACCATGTTGGTGTGATCTTTTTGAACTGGCCTTCCTCCAGCTGACTCCTGAACAGCTCTTCTTTGTACATTGACCATAAGTCCAGTGGAGCGTTCCAAAGAGGGGAGCTGAACAAATACAGGCTCAGTGGAATCAAGGAGACCAATTTCAACATTGGCTTTAAATGATTTTCTGCACTGCCAGATCTCCAACCTCATAGATTTTGCAGTTTCCTTGCAAAATGGGAGTATTAATGGCATGACTGATAAACAAACAAACAAAAAACCCCCAAACCAAACAAACAAAAAAAGAAGCCCAAACAGTCCAGGAAAAAAGGGAAATGTACTTGTGTAAAATATTTCTATTTTTTTACTGTTACAATGTTCACACACATTGTTTGACATTGATCAACTAAGCATTTATATATCTAGAGAAAACAAAATCTATTAATATGCTATTGTTGCCTTTGCAAATGATGTTAAAAGAGAGATGGGTATTATATACCTTAAGATATAATTATTAAGATATTATTAAGATATAATTAAGATATAATTATTAAGAGTTAATTATTAAGATTAACTTAATTAACTTATTAATTATTAATTAACTTATTAAGTTAATAATTAATGTAATAATCATAATTATTAAGTTAATTATTATTATTAATTATTAAGAGTTAATTATATCTTAATTATTAAGATATAATTATTAAGAGATGGGTATTATATACAGGTAATACCTCTTGATAACTTATTGAAAATGTATTTGTAGGCTCTCTTTTAAGAAGGCTTTGCCTTTGGAAGCTTTTTATTCCAGTCTCATATGTGGATGGTGATGTCACTACAGTACCTGTGCTGCAGTAGCTGTTGATACATTTGTTCTCAGCCTTCAGCAAGTGGTGCAGCCTTAACTTATTTTATGGAGTAGAGGAGGTTAAACTGCCTTTCACGTAGCTAAGAACTCATAGCCATCTACTGATGCTTGACATTATTATACTACAATGAAACTGTCGTCTTTCTGAACCCTTTGTCATCATTGCTGGGTTTTTTGTGAATTATGGAGAAAAAGGCATTCTTGATGTCAGCTAATGCTAATCCCCTGTAAGTCTGGAAGACTGAGGTCAAGACCTAGGGACAGATTCAATGGAAGCACTGTGAGTATAGCAATGCTCGTTTTCTCATTCTGAAGGGACTAGTGACTCTGTCACACTAACTGGCTCCTCCAGTTAGATTGTTGTGACTTTCTGCTAGATTTTAAATTCACTTGGGCCTGTTTGAATGATGTCATTTCCTTCATGTGACATTTGAATGGATTTGTGTCCACCCTCTTGAATCAAGAAAGATACTCCCTATGCACTCATATTGCAAATGTTAGAAACCAAGAGTACTTGTGGGGTGACAAAATTAAAGTTAATGGGGAGGCTGGTTGGTCTGTGCAGCCAGGCTTTTTTTTTTTTCCCCCTCTGTTATGGTCTAATTTAAAGAGTGTAGAGGATCCAGGTAGGCAGGTGAGGAACACCCTGCTCTGCCTCCTTCTTGGTTAGAGTTGAGCTCTCTCTTGCCTGTCCTGGACTATGACACTCAGGTCTCTGGCTACACACCAGCCCCTGTTCTGTGCTGCCTCTCCTTCCCAACTGCCCTGGGTTGCAGCGCTTGCTGTAGTCTCACAGCATGGGTTCAGCTCCTTCCACAGGATCAAGCATTTTCTTGGGATTTAAATGTTCAAATTTAAATATGTAATAAATATGCTAAATGCTGTTTTCTCTCTTAGGAGCCATAATGAGCAGTCTTGTAACAACTGAAGAGTCCTGTAAATGTGAAGCTATAGTTGCCCTCCAGGACGCAGTGACCTCACGCCTTGAAGCTCTGTCCACAAAATATATCCTTTTTCTTATATGATCATATGCATTCAGCACTTTCCTGGTATTTTAGAGGTAGTTGTTTTGATATAAACCAGGGAAGAAATATACCTCAAAAGAGAAAGTATTTTCAGGGTGATTTTAGAAATATTACGGAAAAAAAGATAGGTTGTTGCAAACACCTTTATGTTTTAACATTGCATTGAAGAGCAACACGATACAGATAAAATAAATGCATATGCCCACATCCCCTATATTATATGTACCATGTTGAACATCAAGCACTGCTCTACTCATAATTTTTCTGGCTGGCTTTTACTGTTACATCAAACACTCAGTTTGAGCCCTCCTATTATATCCCAAAACTTTAGAGACAACTTCATGGGCAGTCTGACAACAGTCCCATAGGCTGTGGTACTCCTTTGCGTCACACCTCCATGGGCAGGCACTGTCCCAAGTGATTTTCAAGCACCTTCTTTTCTCTGAAAATGTGAGCCTATTAGTATGCTGTGTAATGGCTTAAAATTCAACAACTGGGCGGAAACACTAATTTATAGAGTGGTTTCACGTTCACTGAATTTTGTTTGCTAAATTCAGTGTAGTGGTCTAAATATCTTTTTCTGTGAAATATGATTATGAGAACAGGAGACAAAACATGCTTAACTTAAGGATGAAAACAGATAGATTTATTAACAGACAAAAGGAAAAGGAAAAATTAGAATCAAAATGAAACTTTTAAAACACTCCCCTCCCCTCACAAACAGTTCACTTTCCCACATGCAACATAAAGAGACAGAACTCAGAGCTTCAGGTCAGTACAACTTATAAAATAGTCTTTCATTCAGTCTTTGAGAGAGAGAAGTATATCTCCTCATGTGTGTCTGGGTAGCTTTTCTACAAGAGAAAACAGTCTGCTAATGCTTTCTAGCTTCTACAAAAAAAGCAGCCCACCCAAAAACTTCTGCAATTTTGTAGTCCTCCCAAATCATGTAGCTTTCTCATGACTACATAATGGGCCATAAACACACTGGGGTTTTCCTGTTTAAAAATGCACACTTTCAAAAGCAAAGGATTTCTCATCTTAAGGAGCAGAGATATCTTCTCAATTCTTCACGGACACAAAGGGCTCCTTCTTATCTCTCTCTGTCAAAACATCTTATAAGATGACTTTAAGTTTCTAATTCAACACTCACTCAGTAAATCACAAAATACCTTTGCATCCACAAAGCATCTCCCCAATTATATTGTCTACAATTTAAAGGAAATTTCTAGCATAGCACAATACAGTCTGTTACTACAACTCATAGGAGATTTTTCAGCCTAAAACTAAGGCAACTTGTCATCTCTCTCGCCTGAGAAGTCACTCTTCTTTTACTGACTTTGTTATCTTCATATTGTCCCTTTACATCTCTTTAATTCAGCCTTTTCTCACTCTCTGAAGAGGGTTAGAGTTTTTAAAAGTCTCAATCTGTGCCAGGAAAGAGCTAACACTCTCTCCAGGCTGAGGATAGTCATGTGCTCTCTACCTGGCGGGTGCTGCAAAAATCTCAAGGCCACGGTGAAAGAAAAAGTTCAGAAACAGCAGCGAAAATCTCCTGTGCAGCTGGTCCTTCTTCCCCCCGCCCACCCCTCGGTCTCAAAGGGGTAGGCACGGCCCAGCCTGGGCTTGGTGCTGCCTCCAGAGGAGGGTAGGAGGCCCGGGGGCATCTCCCTCGGCCATGCGGCAGTCTGGGGCAGGCCCCAGGGTCGGCTGGGTGTTAACAGCCGTAGCTGTCCTCTCTCTCTGGCCAGCAGCTGGCGAGAAAAAGGGGCTCGGCCGGCTGAGCTGCTTCTCGTAGCAGCGGCCCAAAGAGACCAGGCCAGGCTCGGCCCGGCTCCCCCTGCCGCAAGGAGGGAGCCAGGACTGGCCTCTCACCTCTATCGAAGCCAAGAGCAAAGAGGGCGGTCCAGACCAAATCTCAGCTTATATGCGTATTGCCCAAAAGTCGCATCAGTTTTCTCAGTGGTCAGACTACAGGCCAATAGCTGAGAACTGGTCTCTGATAGGTATCTGCCTCCTTCTAAAGCAATTCTAAGGTCTTGGCAGGGCAGTAGTCTATATTCTTCTTTAACAAAAAAATTAAATATTGTTAACCCGTAACAATGCTGGGATACAGGAGCATGAGAGAGCTGCAAGGCAGGGTGCTGAGGCGGGAGGCTCCGGGCAAGCCTTGTGTCCGTAGGAGATCTGAGGTGCTGGCTGATGGTGGAATTTGCCAGCTTTGTTTGCTGCAGTGCTGTGTCTGCAGCCCTGAAGAGAAATGTGGTCAGGCCCGGGATTAGACATTCCACAAACATGTGGGAGAGAAAAAACCCCCAGCCAATAAACAAAGAGAAAGTGGTGAACTCTGTCATACCACAGCAAGCCTGAATGCTGGAATAAATGCTCTTAGATGACATGGTAGGAACTAATAACTGGAAGTTGAAGTTGGACAAGCTGTGGTACATCATAAGGCATAATTTTTAGAAGTGAGAGTAGTTGATCACTGCAACAATTTACCAAGGACTGTTGCATTTTTTTTTTTTGCTGAAAAATTCTGAGACTAAATGCTTTTCTCTGACAAAGGTGCTCTTATTCAAATAGGAATTGATTTAAAGGAGCATTATGTCTGTGGTTATCATCCTGATCCCTGGGTTCTCAAAATCAAGGAAGAGTGGACTATTTAAGATTTAAAAAAAGGAGAGCAAAGCAGTGAGTTTTATACATGGACTCATCATTTAGATAGATACAAGAATTTTTCAGTTTGCCAAAGTTTCTGAAAGTCAGATAAACACTTCTGCCAAGGACACAAGACTTTCCCAGTTTTTGAGTAAATGCAAAGATATTTTTATGAGATCTAATTGCACATCCCTCTTGCAGTGTGCTTGGAGTTCAGTTTATCTCCCTGGGAAAAGCGAGAGGAAGAATTCTGATTTTCCTGGGTTATAATGTATAATTCTAGGGAATCTAATTAGTTAAAACTGAACACCAAGATATTTAAACCTGTAGTGCCATCTCAGCAGTTGCACATCCTTCAGAGATCAATGTTTCTGCCCCAAGAGCTGATGTTAAGCAAGAAAATGTTGTGGGTTTAAGTCAGGAATAGACTTTATTACAAAGAATTGAGGCTGTCTTTCAAAGTTACTCTTTGATGGGCCATTTCTATCCCTAGCATCCTTTCAAGACAACCTGGAAAACATAGCAGAGACCATCACATTCCGCTCCTCATCCCTGAGTATCACCTGATCCAACTCTTTCTAAGAAATTAAGGTTGTTGAGATTACTTGGGAAGATGCCAGATCTTGACAGAGCTCTAATATGTTTGGAAATCTCTGTTTCAAGCATGTATTAACCTCATCTAGGAAACAGACTGTTTTCTGAAAATGCAGCAATGAGAAAGACTGTAAATAAAACAAACCTTATAGCCATCTATTTTATTGCCCTTAACAACAGACCACTAGAGGAAGTGTCTGAGAAGCTGCAGGCATATCAAGATAGACAGCAGATTGTCTGAGCTATCATTTTGCTTGATTTTAAAATAATTTTTCAGAAACAAGCCTTTTTATTGTTTTCAGGAAGCTTTATTTCATTGCACAGCTTACAAAACAGCAGTTGGTTTATTATTATCAACAAATGTCAAGAAGATTTCAGGAAGACAAGAGTCTTGAAAATACAGTGACCCTGAGGATCTTCATGTACAGTCACTTTATAGCCAGGAAGCTACTCATACCTGCTGTACTTCAGTTTGTACTGTAGATACTGCTTTTCTGTAGTAACTGCATTTTTTATTCTTCTAGTTCAAAGTAAATGCAGAAAAAAATTATATAAATTACATTCTATAAAACTTTGAAATGGCAGTGCAGAATGAAAAAATGTGCCTATGTCTTCTTTCAACTAAATGGGAAAGTAAGCTGGGGTCTTGTAATTTATTTTAATAAAATACAATATGATATGCACATTGATGTTGGAAGTTATTTTGTATTCAACATAAAAGACATGTGTTATGAAATAAAGGGTTCAAAAAACCCAAGGAAACAAAACTTCAAAGATAAATGAGGCATAAATGGAAGAAATAAACAGAATACTGCCCCAAGTAATGTTTAGAAAAAGAAGTATTTGACTTTAAAACCTAGATATCACTGTATATATAAAAGATTGAAACGGTGATTTTGAATGTTAATAATGTTTAAAATGTAGAAGAATGAAAGACAATTTAATATTTAAATTTTAATTAATTAATTAATCCTCCAATTTAATATTTTTATCCTGCAAGGTTTACTTATGTTAATTAGTCAGTCATTTCCTGTTGTCATAACACAGACTTCACTTTACTTGTGTCAATCAGGCTTTTAGGATAAAACACATAAGCTAAGAATTAAAAAAAAAAATTAGTCGTTAAAGGAATCCATTCATTTTATATACTTGGCATTCATAATCATCCAAATACTTTTGAAATGATATTTAAATTAGGAATCAAAACAATGGGGTTTTTTTAATTGAAAAATCTCACACATTTTGTAGACCCTTGCAATACAATTACACAAAATATTGTATCTGGTAACTGGTTTGCCAAGGACGTATTAAACAACATCTGTACTTGTTTCACACCCTGCACATACCACATTCAAGCACGTTCAGTTATGTTCATTTCACTGCACATGGGAGTGTGACTTCAGGTATGCATACACAGTAATGTTAAGCTGGAATAGAACACTAAATAACACAAGTGAACATGGGACACAGCTTCAGCTGCAAGGACTAAAAATGAGACTATAAACCCTCCAAGAATGCTGGATTTGGCTGTGCTTGGTATTTTGTGATGTGTCCCTGTACTGATGTTAATTTGCTGTAGTACAATTAAAGTTAGCATGGGACGTCCTGGCTGTGCTACACTTGCTTCCTCAAAGTGCTGTGCATGCATATTTTTTTTTATTTCTCCAAGTCATGGAGTTTTATATCTAGCACTTTACTTTGCTTACTTTCATGTCCTCTGCTTAGGCATGGGTATTATACAGGCATTTATAGGGCCAGAAGTATGCCTTGGCCTCTGTAATTGGTAAGAACAAACAAGTTGTAAATCTAATGCAAGACTTTACAACTTCTTGGCAATTGGGAGGGGATGACATCAGTCCTATTTACACTAAGGCCAGTTGTCAGATGAGATGTAAAATTTTATAAGATAGTGGAAAATTGTCCTGGAGGCCAGATATATCTTGCAAGCTGTCAGCTGGGCAGGCTTTGATTCCTGTACTAGTATTCATAACTTCATTTTGTATTACAAATGATAATATTTACATTCAATTCCTCTGAGCAATTATCTGCCTCACTTTGTGAGTACCACATAAAATTTCAAGATGATATAAATCATTTGTTTAAAATAGGACATATTGTAGCGGTGCGTGAGCTGTGCTCACAAGTTTTGGGTTTATGTTATTTATGTTGGGAAAAGGGTCTTTTCTAAACCCCTCTGTTTATAGCTGCATTCGCAGTGGCTTGTCCCCTCCCCCCGGAGCCTGCCAGTCATCCAGGGAAAGCCTCTCCCCCTTCTGGAAATCTCGGGGAGACCGGGCTTCTGATTGGAACAGGTTCTGGGAATCCCCTCCCCCCCTCCTCTCCAGAGATTGGCCCTTTTGTGTGTCAATCTACCCCCCAACTCCTCCCTTTCTATCCCCCTATTGGTGGAAAGTTTATGTACACGCCCCCTGGTACCTGTCTACTTAAGGGGGGCTTGGGCGGGGCTTCAGCCTCTCTCTCACCCACCACCTATGAGGAATAAACATCTCCTGTGAACCCTCAGAAGAGAGCCTTCCTTTCCTTTCGCCATTAGCCACTAATTTACATCTAGTGCTAGCCAGCCAGAAAGCCCACCGCGTGGGGTGTGCTGCAGAACTGTCCAGTGGCCCTACCGACTGCTGCCAGAAGCCGGGCAAGGCAAGGGATCACTGAAAAGTGACCCACGGGGCAGAGAAACGCCATACGTGGCGCCACAGCGTGGGACACACCACGTGGACACGAGCTACTGCAGCACGAGGCAAAGCACTCCGTGGCAGCGTGAGCTCTCTGCACGGGAAAAAAGTCTGAGAACACCGCCAGACCCCGTGGACTTAATTCTCGCCTGCGTTGGAAGCCTCCACGCAGTGCCGCAGGATTGCCAGACAGCCACGTGCTTACCAGAAAAGCAGCTCCGTGGAGTACGTTTTCTGGTAAGAGAAGAAGGCAGCTTTCCAAGCACCGGAAAGTCTTCTTCAGGCGAAGGACCGCCAGCACCTCGTTTTTTATTCGCCAGCACCGGACGGGTGAGTATAATCACCTTTTATTTTGGGGTTCCTAGGGGAGCTGGATTTTTTCTCCCCTTAGGACAATTTTGGGGGGCTCTTTCAGAGCCAAGAAACGCGTTTTACCTGTGGAGAAGCCTTATGGTCTCCCAGGGCCAGGTAGTCTGAGTGCGGCAATTTTTTTTCTTTCGGTTTTTTTTTCTTTCGGTTTTGTTTCAGACACGGGCTCCGTCGCGTGGGGCACGGTTTCATTTTCCCGTTGTCGGTTTTTGTTTGAATTAGCCGCGCTCCGAGGGCGCGGGGAAGTGGTCTCCGGTCTCGGGTTTTAAGCCGCGGGTTTTTATTTTTTGTTTGCTATTTTAGTTTTTGAGGTGCGCGCGTGACGGTTGAGAAAAATGGGTGCTAAACTCTCAACCGAAGAAAAGGAAGTTTGCAAATTATTGGTTCTTGTGCTGAAAGGCTCCGAGTTTAAGATCTCGAAAAAGGAGCTAAAAAAGTTCGTAAAACTGCTCTTCTTGTATTTTCCAAAATTGCCCCCTGCACAAGCGGTGTGCATTCAGTTTTGGGATGCAGCCTACTCGAAATTTTTTCAATTAGGCAAAGCAGGGGACAAACACGCGGCAAAATTAATTTATTGGATTATGCAGATTCGATCTGCCCTGTTAGAAAAACAGAAAGTAGAGGAAGAGCAATTAGCCAAGGGTAACATCGAGGAGACTACCTCCCCGTGGAACTCCCCTGTCTTTGTCATCCAAAAGGCTGACAAGACCAAGTGGCGGCTCCTTCACGACCTCAGGCAAATTAACAATGTCATTGAGGATATGGGGTCTCTCCAACCAGGGATGCCTTCCCCAACAATGCTCCCTCGAGATTGGCAATTGGCAGTTATAGATATTAAAGATTGTTTCTTTCAAATTCCCCTTCATCCTGACGATGCCCCACGCTTCGCATTCACGGTTCCCACCTTTAACCGAGAGGCCCCGGGGAAAAGGTATCACTGGAAGGTTTTGCCGCAGGGCATGAAAAACTCGCCTGTGATTTGCCAGTGGTACGTTTCTTCCTTGCTGTCCCCTGTACGTGCAGCCGCAGACAAGGCAATCATCTATCATTATATGGATGATGTGCTTGTCTGTGCCCCGAACGAGGATGTACTGTCCCATGCACTTGACCTGACAATCTCTTCATTGGTTGCTGCAGGGTTCGAGCTGCAGGAGCAGAAGATTCAACGGGTGCCGCCTTGGAAATATTTAGGCCTGGAGATCAGTAAGCGGACCATTGTTCCGCAAAAATTGGAAATAAAAACTAAAATCAGGACTCTTGCTGACGTCCATCAGCTGTGTGGGGCATTGTCCTGGGTGCGGCCCTGGCTAGGTCTGACCACCAAGGACCTAGACCCTCTTTTCAATTTATTGAAAGGGGGAGAGGAGATGAATTCTCCGTGGGAGCTCACCCCAGAGGCACAGAAGGCACTGGAGAAGGTCCAGGTAAAATTGTCCACCAGACAGGCAAACAGGTGTGCACCTGAACTGCCTTTCAGTTTTATTGTATTAGGAGATTTGCCACACCTCCACGGAGTCATTTTTCAGTGGGACAAGGAGGTAAGCAAAATACCTCGTGAGGACAGAGGCGGGAGAGATCCTCTTCTCATTATAGAGTGGGTCTTTCTTAGCCACCAAAGGTCCAAAAGAATGACCACGCCACAGGAGCTGGCAGCTGATCTAATCCAGAAGGCCAGAACCCGTATTAGGGACCTGGCTGGCTGTGATTTCAAATGCATTCACATTCCAATTCGGACTGAAACGGGCCCAATTACAAAGCAAAGGTTGGAAAAATACATCCAGGAGAATAAAATTTTGCAAATGGCTCTGGATTCATACACAGGACAAATTTCTATTCATCGGCCGGCCCACAGAATTTTTAATTCGGAAGCAAATTTCGTGCTAAAATTAGAAAGTGTTCAGAGCAGAAGGCCTTTAAAGGCCCTGACAGTTTTTACTGATGCGTCCGGAAAGTCTCACAAGTCAGTTGTGACTTGGAAAGACCCTCAGACTCAGCGGTGGGAGTCAGATGTCGCTGAGGTAGAAGGATCACCTCAGATTGCTGAGTTGGCCGCAGTTGTCAGGGCTTTCGAGAGGTTCTCTGAACCATTCAATTTGGTGACCGATTCGGCTTATGTAGCAGGTGTAGTATCCAGAGCTGAAAATGCTGTTCTCCAGGAAGTGACCAACCTTGCCCTGTTCAAGTTGCTCTCAAAGCTAGTTAAGCTTGTCTCCCACCGAGAGCAACCCTTTTATGTGATGCATACGAGGTCACACACAGACATGCCTGGGTTCATAGCTGAGGGGAACAGGAGAGCCGATGCCCTTGCTGCCCCTGCAGAGATGGCCCCGCTCCCAAATGTGTTTGAGCAGGCAAAGATCAGTCACCAGCTTTTCCATCAGAATGCCCCAGGTTTAGTTCGCCGGTTCCACCTTACCCGGGAACAGGCCAAGGCAATCGTGGCCACTTGTCCCAATTGTCAGCAGCATGCGCTCCCCACCCTGAGCGCTGGTGCCAACCCCAGAGGGTTAGGCAGCTGTGAGGTGTGGCAGACAGATGTGACACATATCCCTCAGTTTGGAAGGAGGAAATATGTGCATGTCTCAGTGGACACCTTCTCCGGAGCAGTCTTTGCCTCTGCCCACGCAGGGGAGAAATCCAAGGATGCGATTACCCATCTCATCCAGGCTTTCTCCTTTATGGGGGTCCCAAAAGCCCTGAAAACTGACAACGGGCCTGCATATAGATCCAAGGAGTTCCGCAGTTTCCTGCAGCAATGGGGGGTGGAGCATAAAACAGGCATCCCCCATTCCCCCACAGGTCAAGCGGTGGTAGAAAGGACCCACCGGGAAATCAAAAGGGTCCTGGGCCAGCAACAACAGGTCCTGAAATTAGAGTCTCCAGCTATCCGCTTGTCCAGAGCATTGTTCACAATCAATTTTCTAAATTGTTCTTTTGAGGTTTTAAACCCACCAGTCGTCAGGCACTTCGGCAGCAGCGACCAGTTTTCCACCAAGGTTCGACCACCCGTCCTTATAAAGGACCCAGAGACCGGCGGAACAGAGGGCCCTCACCACCTGGTTACTTGGGGGCGTGGGTATGCCTGCGTGTCCACCCCAAGTGGCTTAAGGTGGATCCCTTCAAAGTGGGTGAGACCCTATATTCCAAAGGCCTCTGGAAAGGGAGTTAAAGTTTCACAGGTGTCCGTGGCGTCCTGGAGACGGAAAAGACACAAGTGGACGAGCTGGGAAGAATTCGTCCTACCCCTACCCCACTGGTCTGTCTCTAACTATGTGCTTGTCTCAAATTCTGTTTAGTTCAGGTCAAACCCACTCAGCGATGGCCCCACTGACAGCAGCCAGATTTCTATTCCTGCTGCTGCTGATCTCCAGCCTGCAGTCTCCGGCCGTGGCGTGGACAGTGCCAGCATCCATGCCACAAACAGCAAACCTGGCAGAAACACCTGTGCCACAATCTGCAAAATTGTCAGAGACATCAAGAACAAGCTGTCCTCAAACATCTGACTGGCTGGAGGGACTTTTTGAGGACTGGGGGCTGCCTGGGTGGGCAAGATCTATTCTTCGTCCTGTGTTAATTGTTCTGTCTATGGTTTTGTGTATTCTGGGCACTGTTACCTGCATTCGCTACTTTGTTAAAAAGTTAGTCTTAAACTGTCTCCCCCCCATATGCAAGCCTAGTCGTGGTTGTCACAGCTCCACCGAAAGCAGAAATGAGAGTTGAAGAAAGAAAGGACCTCCCTGAAGAAGACTCCGAGCTGTGGCCACCGACTGGCTGTTTATGGTTTAAATTACCATCTTTATATAAAAAGAAAGGGGGAGATGTAGCGGTGCGTGAGCTGTGCTCACAAGTTTTGGGTTTATGTTATTTATGTTGGGAAAAGGGTCTTTTCTAAACCCCTCTGTTTATAGCTGCATTCGCAGTGGCTTGTCCCCTCCCCCCGGAGCCTGCCAGTCATCCAGGGAAAGCCTCTCCCCCTTCTGGAAATCTCGGGGAGACCGGGCTTCTGATTGGAACAGGTTCTGGGAATCCCCTCCCCCCCTCCTCTCCAGAGATTGGCCCTTTTGTGTGTCAATCTACCCCCCAACTCCTCCCTTTCTATCCCCCTATTGGTGGAAAGTTTATGTACACGCCCCCTGGTACCTGTCTACTTAAGGGGGGCTTGGGCGGGGCTTCAGCCTCTCTCTCACCCACCACCTATGAGGAATAAACATCTCCTGTGAACCCTCAGAAGAGAGCCTTCCTTTCCTTTCGCCATTAGCCACTAATTTACATCTAGTGCTAGCCAGCCAGAAAGCCCACCGCGTGGGGTGTGCTGCAGAACTGTCCAGTGGCCCTACCGACTGCTGCCAGAAGCCGGGCAAGGCAAGGGATCACTGAAAAGTGACCCACGGGGCAGAGAAACGCCATAACATATTGTTGTTCAGAAAAATTGGATTTATTATCCAGTATGCTACAAGCCAGTAATTACACACTCAAAAAAGACTTGATGGTTTATTTCAGAGTTGTGCACCCAGGCCTGGGTGCTCAGTGGTGTTCCAAAAATCAAGCGCACTGCCTATAAAAACTCTTTAAGCTCAGTAAAACACAAAAATATAGTAAATTTTTTCCCTGAATACAATAAAATTGCAGTACAGATTCTATTTTTGTCCATGTGCTGTTCATGAGTCCCGAATCAGTTTCAGCTTTGGGGGTCCTTCTGTTAAGGCCACCACAAAGTTGGAGGAATACCTTTGGTCTGTGTGTAATGAATTCATGAGTCCAGTCCTTTCGATTCCATGGCTCTGTGTGTGGTTAGCAGTACCTCACAAGGTCCCTTCCACTTCTCAGCTAGTGGAGTATCTTTTCAGGTTTTCAGGTAGATTTAATCTCCATGCTTGAAAGAATATATTGGTGATTTGTTTGGGACTGGTGTTCTAAACAGCAAGTACCTGTACAATAATCTCAGGGTTTTATTTAAAGACAAGAGATAATCTGTTAAAGCTTTTTCTCCTACCACATCATCTAGTCTGTTTTTCCTGTGAGAGTCACATTATGTGGTGGACCATGCAGAATTTCAAATTTTTCTGGATTTCTCAGTTACAATCTGGCAGACTCCTTCCAAAGTATCAAATAAGTGTTTGGTTCCAAAAAAAAACTTGTACATATACAGGGTTTTGGTGTGCCCAAATTCTACCTGCAACTGGATTAATGCATCACTTCCTTCAGTCTGACCATCAGTATTTTCCTGGTCCCAATTATGACTATCCTGATTCTTTCTCAGAGAAACCAACTATTGTACACCCTCTTCCTCACTATCCACTTTCAGACACCTTTCCCCTATACTACAAGCAGAACAGCAACAAGATAATTTCTTTTTCTCTTACATCATCATTAACACATTTGAATCAGACACCAATAACCTGCATTTCTTTCTTGTTTTATGACCATTCCTCAAGGAGAAAAATAAATCCACACACAGGATTTCATCCCACTTATCCAATCTTTTGCAAAACAACAGTTGTAGCATGTTATTATAATTGAATGTTCCCATTTCTGGCCACTTTTCACCACCATTCAATTTATATTTTGGCCACCATTGAGTACAGTATTCCTTTAACTTCCACTTTGTAAGAAGTTCTCCACACAACTTGTCCCAGTGATTCAAAATACATCCTAATGGAGTACAAGGAGAAAGTTTAACTGATTGCCCCATTCCACATTACTGCCCAAAAAAGAATGGTTTTTTAACCATGACTTTATATACTCCACTTGTCACCATCAAGCATGTATGAGTTTTCCAAAATTCTACTACACAATACAAATTCCACAATATTATATCAACCCTTCTTCTTATTTTATACAGTGCCATTTTGTATGTTGCATCTTTGAGTCTCTTACCCGCTCCTGGATGGGGAGATACTTGCAGAGTCCCCGACCAAAGGGCCAGAGGGTGCTGGAGTTACATTGTGCTACAAGTTACGTAGTGTTCTTATTAACTCTTCTACCTTTTGTTGGTTAATGGTTCTCCTGCCTCTCATGCTAATTAGTCCCTGTGCTCAGTCTTTCTTTTCTTTTGGGTTGGTGGGTTTCTTGGGTCCAGTGGTCACAATCTGCCCCTGCTGGAATTACCCTTTATCCAGTCAGAGCTGACTTCCACACAGTTGCTGAGTTTACTTTATTAGTTCCTTTCTTATCTTGGGAGTTCTGCCAAATGTTGGAGAATGTGCCTTGTGGCCCATAAATTCTGCATTCTTTGTGTCCATTATCAGTGTGACATCCTTCTTCCCAAGCTTTATTAACCTCCCCCTAGGTCTGAGATCATCAAAACTTGTCCAGCCATAAATTTTAACATGACAGTATTACTGACAAGGAATATATCTTTCTCATACCTCAATATCACTGAGAGCTTGTTAGTTGCTCTCTGCTTCATGGATTAAGTCTCCTTCCTGTTTGATTAACAACGCCTTTAAACTGAAAGAGGGCAGCTTTAGGTTGTATATTAGGAAGAAATTTGTTCCTGCGGGGGTGGTGAGGCTCTGGCACAGAGAAGCTGTGGATGCTCCATCCCTGGAAGTGTTCAAGGCCAGGCTGAATGGGGCTTTGAGCAGCCTGGTCTAGTGGAAGGTGCCCCTGCCCTGGCAGGGGAATGGGATCTAGATGGTCTTTAAAGTTCCTTCCAACCCAAACCATTCTATGATTCTATGTTGATGTACGTTACACTACAAACACCGTGCGCAGGCAACCTGGGGTTCACAAACTTTGGGATTTTTCTTCGTGTAAAAGCAGAGTGACCTTTATTAATGAACTAGCGGTGCTTTCTCACCAAGCCGAGCACTCCCACTCCCGGGCGGGAGCCCCCAACCCGCCTGACCGGGAGGTTCCCTCACGGCGCAGCCCCGCGGATCCCGGGCCCTGCGCCGGGGCGGGCACAGCCGTTAATGGCGCCGGCCGCTCCCCCGGAAGCGGCGCCATATCCGCCGGCGTTGCCAGGGGGACGCGGCGGCCGGGTTGGCCGCGCTGCCGTGAGCGCCGGCCGGGGCGGCTCCCCGCGTTCCGCCGGGATGTTCATCTACCTGTGCAAGAAGGTGCTGCTGGGGACGCGCGGGGCGGCGGACGGCAGGCTGCTCTCGGGCAGGGGGAGCTGCCCTGGGGAGTTTCGGGGATCGGGAGCGCGGAGCCCGCGGGGGCTGAGGGCGCCTTTGGGTCCCTCCCGTCGCCTGCGGCCGCTGCGAGGCGGCTGAACACGGTGCGGCACTCCCGGAGCGCTGCCCTGCTCTGTCCCGCCGGTTCCCTCGGCCTGGCTTGGGGCTTCTTTGCTCTCCCGTTGTTCCAGCAGCTCCGCAGCTTTTCCCTCCATGGGCTTTGGACGCGGCTTTACCGCTGGAGACCGGAGCCCTGTGCACTGTGTGACCCCTGTCACCTGTTTTTGTTGCTCAGCACACCTTTGAAGGTGTCCTGTTATTATTTACTGCATTAGTTCAATTGCTTGGAGGTGTCACGGTTTTACTAGTGCTTACAGTTGTGTCTTCTCTCTTTTTTTGCATGTATAGATCTGTTAATAGAAATAAATTTCTCTCTTGTGCTGTTGTAGGTGTCTCTGAGGTGTTCAAATAGACTATGTAAAATAAAACATGGTTATTGCAACTGTGTAGAGATACGAAATACATATTTTTCAGATTGCAATTCCAAATAATATTCGATTAAAATGTGTTTCCTGGAATAAGAGCCAAGGTTTCATAGCCTGTGGTGGAGAGGATGGATTACTGAAAGTTCTAAAATTAGAAACACAAACAGGTAAATGAGTGGGGGTGGTGGGTGGTGGGGCTTTTAAAAATCTTTTATTTTAAGAACAAACCCTACCACACTTAAGAAAGCATAACTTCTTCCCCGAGTTACTTGACAATATTGCCTGTGTTTTAAATCTGTACATAGCTAGTTATGTATTTCTTCTAACATCAAAATTTTTTCATCACCATCTTAAAATTTTTAATTTTTTTTGAATGTAACAAAATGCAACAACCATAGCTGTTGTTGTAAGGTTTGGGTTTTTGTTTGTTTGTTTTGTTGGCTTTTTTCCCAGAAAAACTGCTAGACCTTAAGGCACATATCAATTGACAGATGTGAATAGCAAACACATGGAACTTGTGTCCTGCAGTTAATATGTACTTCCTTTTAAGTGGTTCAGTTTATCTTTGTAAATAGTGATTAGAGCTTCAGTATTCACAGAAACATGGTAATGTGTATGCTTTGTTAGGTTTATTTTCACAGTGAATTTTGTTGTTTTTTTAGATGAAGCAAAGATAAAGGGACTAGCAGCTTCTAACAACATTTCTGTGACTCAAACTCTTGAAGGTCATAGTGGTAAGTTTATTTGGGCATTTGGTCTACTTTTAGTTAGAACAGAAATGCAAGATTTTGTGAAGCTGATAGAGTAATTTTGGTATAACTTTATATTGTAAATCCGAAATAAAGGTTGTGAGTATTCAGCATGGTATGTAACAGCTTGGCTGTATATTTTTACCATGTTCTATTGGATTAGGCTGTTTGGGTTTTCTTTTTAGTAATGTCTGTGAGATTTGCTTACGTGTTACAGTAGCTTTCCACTTTCTTCTGAAGAAATGAAAACTGGTTCAGTAAACCTGATTTCTGTGTTAAATATATTGTAACTTTTCCTTTTATTGACAAATAACAGAATGTGTATATGTATTGACTGCAGTGTACAGACAAAGTTTAGAGAGGTTAGAAAGCAAGCTGGAGAAGGATAATGTGTGAAAGTAACAACTGAAAGCAGCAAAATTAGGGAGAACTTAAATTTTCACATGAGAAATGTTGAATGGTCATCACTCATAGACAATGGGATATGAAGAAGATACTAAAATCCTTGAATTATTTGAAGAAGTGGACTTCTTTTTGAGGACTTGCAGTTGAAATCTGCCAAGAGTCAGGTTATTTTAAGGGCTTAATTAAATAGGATCGGAATAAATTAATTGTGAGGAATTGATTTAGTGGATACTTTGAATGGATGTCTTAAATTCTGAAATAGATTACTGTAACCTTAAAAATCACTGATATTCAGAATATCTTTGGTTGAATCTGTTGATAAAGTTCATGACTGAAACACTAAAAATGGAAAGGATACAGAGAAAATGAGTACCCAGCAGCAAGGGCAGGAAAAAGTGTGATACCAGTTGATCTAGAGTATGGAACTGATAAAAGTCCAAAGATTTTCAAATACTTATGCGTGGGATCCCATATGAAGTTTGAGGGTCTGAAGGGTTTGTGTGTAGAGTGCTCTTTTGGGTAATTGTCAGGGAGATTATGTTTTAAAAGTGCTGCAATAGTGAGGATCAGACTACTAAGAGGAGCAAAAACCTCAAACTTCCTCAACAGTAGTTTTGTCAGTGTCCCAGAGTGTCAGAGGTGGTCAGAAATTGCAAAATCATGATTTAGGTTTTGGGTGTGGAATCAACACTGAGCAAGATTTAGAGAGGATGTTACTCCAGTGGGTGAATACAGAAGCAAAATGAGCTCTTGACCAGAATTTTGAAAGAGGAAATAAGTGACGCAGAAAGAAGCCTACAACTAAATCAAAGTCAGCAATGCAGATTTCTGAAAAGCTCCAGGTTAATTAAGTTGGATGTTGTATTTTTAATTAACTACTTAAATAATGCCAACAAAAAGATTTTTATCACTTTCTAGGTTTTGTGCAGGTTGTGACGTGGAACGAACAGTATCAAAAATTGACTACCAGCGATCAAAATGGCCTCATCATTGTGTGGATGCTGTACAGAGGTATTCTGCAAGATAAACTTGAGATGGGATTATAGTCTGTGTCATGAGAAGTATTTTTTTCTTCACCTGCAATTTTTATAATTCTTTTTCTGAGTTTTTATTTTGCAGATTGTATAGTTCAAAATAGTTTAAAAACGTTTTTCAAGTTTTATTGTAATACTTGTCTATATTTTTTATAGTCGATTCACATGTAACAAAGCATTTATCCTGCAGAGCTATGTAGAAGAAGATATCAGTACTTAGCCATGTGCTTGATAAACTGCATTAAATTTTTAATTTTTGTTGCTTGGAATACAATATGAGAAATATATTGTGCAGTGAGCACAAACGTCTTAGTAGACTACAAGAACTTATCAACACTTCATAAAGCATCAATTAAATACTCTCATAAAAACAATCTTTAGAAATGTTTAAGGTAGTGAACCAATACCACTAACCAGTGTATGACTATAATTATCTCTTATTGCTCTTGACTCTTTTACAAACACGTATACTATGGTTCACTGGAATTCATTTGAAAGCCAGCAAACCTCACAGTCAAGGTAACCACTTTCCAACACATGCGGGAAAGAAAAAGAAAATAAAGAGTTTTTCTATTCTCTTGGGAATTTTAGTTTAATGAAAAATGAAAACAAATAAAATCTTAGCTCTTCTTCTCATTTCAGGAGTAAAGAATAAAAGTCTTTCTGACTGATATATGGTGGCTACTGTCACATAAATAATCCCACAGTTTTGGAAAATAATCAGTAAATTACTTATTACCAATTCCTAGCAAAGCCAGTTGTTCCCTCTATTTCTGTTTCCTATTGTATTGTCAGTTGTGAGATTACTTAAGCACAGAACCCTTTCTCTAGGGCCCCTCTTGGACTTTGGCTCCCCTTTCTGAGTCCTCATTCATCATCGTTCACGTTGGAAATGAGCAGCTCCCATGGGACCACTGGGTTTCACAGTAACTGTGTCTGTGTCTTCTGGGGACACTGTACTGTAGTCTTGCTGGCTTTTACTGAAAAGGCAATTCAGTGATTACCATGTACTGTGAGTCCTCTAGAGGTTTATCAAATCGCAAGTGTAACTAAGTTTTTCTTTCACTTTTAACAGGTTCTTGGTATGAGGAGATGATTAACAACAGAAATAAATCAGTGGTTCGAAGTATGAGCTGGAATGCTGATGGACAGAAGATTTGTATTGTATATGAAGATGGAGCTGTGATTGTTGGATCAGTGGATGGTAAGATTTTTAAGCCCTGCTAATTGCTGTGCTATTACACAAATTGGTAGTATTATATACACGGTGGCTCTGTTTCTCTAGGTAAATACACTTAATAGTTACTTACTAATCGTTGCTTTGACTTTAGCTGTTTTAGTTTTTACACTGATAACTTAACATTGATAACTTCTGTTTTTAATTTTGTGATATGTTTATTAAGTGCAGTCAATGTTTTGTTCCAGGCAATCGCATTTGGGGAAAAGACTTGAAAGGTACCCACCTGTCCCATGTGGCCTGGTCCTCCGATAGCAAAATTTTACTCTTTGGAATGGCAAATGGAGAGATTCACATTTATGACAATCAGGGAAATTTTATTGTAAGTTCATTGTGGTATAATTAAAGATTATAATTATAATATCAGGATATAATAGTAATTATATATAAGGACTGTAATTGACTTCAACAGGCATAAAAGCTCACTTCCTCTTCATTTATTTCATGTTTGTTTAATTGGTGGACTTCAGTACTGAGAACTGGACAACTTTCTGCTCAGAGCTTTTATTCAGGAGTTCTGCAGCTTTTTATTATAATTATTTATTTTTTGGTAACTAAATGATTATCACATCAACTAATGCCTTTCAGCCTTGCAATAGTTACTGAAAATGTAAAAGTAGGAATGGTCAGACATGTGAAATTAAGTGTAACTCTTTAGGACATCTGAAAATATTTATTTCCAAAGATGTTTGTGATGATTGGTCAGATTTAATATTTTTTAGCTGTTGTTTTTTTCCTCCTTTCATTATTTGGAGGAACTAATGCTGGCTTAAAGGATATTGACTTCTTCCAGCTTCTGCTTCTTAAAGTATTAGAATGCTTTTAGAAAAAGCAGTAGTTTATTTTCCTATTGCTCCTGTTATTCTTTAGTGAAAACCTTGTAGTGAGTGGAAGAATAAAAGGAAATAGCTATTGTTTATCGTTGAATTCCTGCAACCTAGATTTATTTATTTATTTTTATCTATTTACTTAAAATATTGGAATATGACTATAGCAAAATGCTGAGTAAAACACTGCGTTTAAAACCAGGGTATTTGGGACCATGTTCTTAACTTTGAAATATTTAGTATGGCGAATTTTCTTCTTCTTTCCATTACCTTCCCAAGGAAGTATCAACTACCCTTCCCATTTTTTTTTCTTTATCCTCCCACTGTATCTATCTTCCTTCCCACTGTGTGAGTCATGGTATTTCCAACTGCTACAAATTACTGAAATTGTTTAAGTAGTTGGCTGTTATTTCCACCACCATGTCAACAATATGTATGGCTGTGTTCTCTCTCCCTCTTCCCCTCTCTCCCATAACTTACCTGGCATTCCTCTTTGAGTTGATCCAGGAATACTCTTATCTTTCAGACAAACACTTATTTGTGTTACCAGATATTCTGGGCTAGTTATTGCAAAAGTTATCTTAATTGGTGTTGTAATTTGGGCGCTATTTTTTTCCAATTATCTTTATATGTTATTCAGCAAAATTCAGTCAAGAAAAAGCAAACAAAAGGGGTTTTTTTTTGTTATTGTTAGTTATTGTTGTTGGGTTGTTTTTGTTTCTTTGTTTTAAATTGTTTTTTTAAAATATTGTACCCAGAAATGGTTTGAAATAAAAATTATTTTTTGCAGCATTCCAGGGAGTTTCTCATGTTTATGCACATGTGTGAGTGGTGGCATTTTTATGTTGTTGGTTTTCTTTGCTTTTAAGTTACTTTTCAAAGAATGAAAATGCCAACATTGGGGCACTTCTTTTAGTTAAAAAATATGTTTTCACATGTCTAATCTGGCTTTGATTATATAAGGAAGTTTTTCAAACCCATATAATTCTGAGAATGTTAAAATTTTTCCTGGGACAGGAAAACAATTTTGCTTAGACATTTTGTCTTTTGCAAATGTCAGTAGAGATATAATTATTATTTAAATAACATGTTGTATATGACTTTAATTAACCATTCTTGTGCAGGTGAAAATGAAGCTGAGCTGCTTGGTGAACTTAACTGGAACCTTCAGTATTGCTGGGATTCACTGGTACCACGGTACCCAAGGCTACATTGAACCCAACTGCCCTTGCCTTGCTGTCTGTTATGACAATGGGAGATGCCAGATAATGAGGGATGAGAATGACTACAGTAGGTACACAATATGGAGTGCAAGTTACTGAGCTTTTCTTGGCCCAAAATATCCTCTTGTGTTGATATTCTTAATGCTTATTCCTTAAAAACTAGATCCTGTTTTGATTGACACTGGTATCAATGTAGTGTGTATTCAGTGGAACCCCAATGGAAGCGTCCTGGCGGTGGCAGGCTCCCTCAAAGCAGCTTCTCAAGATAAAGATGTCAGTGTTGTGCAGTTCTACACCCCCTTTGGTGAGGTAAAAATATTTGATATATAGTGTAAATGTTTGGGGTTTTTTCTTTCTAAATTTTATTATGTTTTCTATGGGGTCATTACTGGTGGAATGTGGATGCCAAAATGTAGTGTTTAGTGCTCTGAGGCACCCATCTGGGATATCCACATGGATCTGGAAACATCTGGAAACAGGACCACATGCCCTTTTAGAACAGTGGCAGAGTGACCAGCACGAAAATCCAAGTGCCTCTCAAAACACTAGTGATAGGATAAGTGAAGTGTGGTATCTAACTTTGAACACCAGATCCCTGAGATGAGACTAAAGAGGATAAGCAGTTTGGAGCTTAGGCAGCAGTCAAGATGTCAACATCTGTGTATCAAAGCCAGAGGTACTTGTCTTTCTACACTGGCTGTGTAAGAGACCTGGACATCTCTAGATTAGAAGCTGAAAATACAGCAGTGAATGAGTATTGGTATTGAATACTTGATATTTGCTCTTTTTTGTGGAATCAGTAAAACTGGCAAAAAGGCATCCTGTATCAGTAAAAGAAACCTTTTCTGAGGCTCAGAAACCTCAGAAAAGCTAATTTTTTTCTAAACTTCTTCATTTGGCTGTTGGGGCTATTGTTTTGTCTATCCTGTCTATTTATAGTAGATTAAATGTTTGATAGTTGAGAGACAACTGGTCTATATATTTTTGTTGTGCTATTTTTGCTTTGTCAGGTAATATCCCTTTCCGTCTTAGTAATTAATAAATCTGAAAATGAATAAGTTGGCATTATGTATGGGAGTGTGATGAAGTTTGTCCTTTTTACAGAGGAAGTACTGGCCAGCTCTGGGCTGTGCTGTGAAAGGGATTAAGATCTAACATGATTTGTAGGGGTTGCCTTAGTTGAAAGTATTTAATGGAACCAAAGGTATTGGCAATAATGGTGCATCTCTGGTTGCTGATGTCCCTTGGATTAACTGAAACAGGTGTTCCGTATTTTGTATTTAGTGTTTAAAAGTAAATTCTTCATGTCTTAGAATTGTTTTGTACTAGATCTGATACCCAGATGCGGACTTAACTTTTTGGAAGATGATATTTTTCCTAAATGATATGTGAGCAGTATTTTGACTTGGTATTTGCAACTGATCAAAGGCACAAAATAGATACTGAACTGTGTAAATTCATTGGTAGCACCATTTCCTTAGGCACAAAGTTATGCCATCAAAAGGAAAGTTAGGTCTGACCGTAAATATTGGTATGCTACTCAGTAAAATGTATTTTTTAAAGCCTAAGATTATTCAAAAATGTACAGTAAATAGTCCCACAGAGCACTTGTTTGTGGTACCTTTTTAGTTGCAAATAATATAGATGTATATAATAAAAGATAAGCTTATCTGCTAAGGTTATAGCTTTTGAAAACATTATTTTTTTTCTGAATTGTTTCCTTCATTGAATTTAAAATTCTTCAGCAAAATAAAGATATTTGAAAAAAGATGGAAAGTGTACCAAGTACCTTTCTTAGATTCTTTTGAAAAGGGGATAGAGAAGAGGAAAATGTCCATTGCCTCACTGAAAGTTGTGTACCTCTGCAGCTAATTAATTGCATGCTCTTGACATAGAGTAGGGATTTGTTTTTATTTGTTTAAGCTATCAGCTGTAATTACGGGTGTTGTACATGAACTGACTAATACACTTCCAGTGTCAGGGAAATTTCTGAGGCATGTCAGGGTCACTACTGCTGCTGGGTTTTAATTGTGACTGAAATCATAAAGGTGATTCAAATTACCAGCCAAAGGGAAAAATGTTTATACTGTCATTCTCCATCTACTATTTATTTCTTCAAGCTTGAACTATCGCTGAGTCCTGTTGTTTCTTTCTCTCTGGAGAAGTAAAACACAAATGGAAAATCAGCAAACCAATACCTGAGGTGAAAAAACACGTTGTGGTGTACACACTTAATATCTCTTTCTTTGCATATGTATTGCAATTTGAGAATTGTTATGGGGTACTGTAAAGAATATCTATGGGGTTTTTTCATCAACTATCAAAACTGTTATGTATTTTAGAGTGGCTTTCCTGTGATAAATTCAAATCTTTCTTTCCTTGTTCTAACCAAGCCCTTGCGTACACTGAAAGTTCCTGGCAAACAGATCTCCTCCTTGTCCTGGGAGGGAGGTGGACTGAAAATTGCACTGGCTGTTGATCATTACATATATTTTGCAAACATTCGTCCACATTACAAGGTATGTAGTAATGTGAAACTTAATTGTATTAGTAAGTTTCTTGTTACTTATTCTCTTTCTGATCACGTTGAAAAAGTAGCTTGCTCTAATATACACACAATGTGTGTGTATACATATATGTATGAAATTAGTGCTTAACTTAAGACTGCAGCTTGATCAACACTACTGACTTGAAGTTTTAGTGGAATGTGAGGGTCTGTCTTGGTGAAGCAGTGACTTAGGCATTGTCTTTACAATGCATTTGGAGTTTCATTTGCACAATAAGGAAACAGACCTGGGCAGGAATCTAAATTTCATAGGAATTGAGAATGTCATTAGGTAAGGCTCCTGTGTTTTCACTACTGTTTGGTTAATTAGGTTGGCCTGAGTCATACGATGGGAATTGTTTGAGCCTTACTTTACTGGCTTTTTTTTTTTTTTGTGGTGAATTATTCATTTGAGCCAGGAAAGTTGAGTAGACACCTGAACAATAGGAATGAATGCAACCTGATCCAAGTACTTCCTGCTTACTTCACTTACTTCCAATATACTTCTTACAAGTGCATATTCATCTAATTCTAAATAATGTTTTATCTTGTCTAGCACCTGAGTTCTTTCATTTAGTAGTTGGGTTTTTTTTTATTGGGAGTTAGAACTATTTCACTGAAATTAACAGTTTAACAAATAATAGCAATTACTGTCCAGTATAGACCATTGTATGCTTTTTTCTCACAGCACAGGATATGTTCTTTAATTACCAGTGTGTAGCCACTGTATTTAAAGAGAGAGAGTACAATGTGAGGAACATCCTGCAGCTATATTGAAATGTATTCTTCTACTTGGTTGTAAAAAACCATCGGCCAGGGAGTTGTAAACACAAATCTGATAGGAAGCAATTTCAAATAGTTTGTTGTAAGTCTTCTGGAAAAGACTTTGGAAATCTGAGCTGGAAATTAGTCTTGCAGGAAATGCTACCTAAGGTTTCTTCTGGCAATGTGCAACAGCTGGAACACAGGCCTGTTGGTTTTTTTAAACTCATGAGTATCTAGGAGACCAGGTGTATTTCAAGATCTGGCACAGTTTGCAAATTAATAATACTTTGAAGCTTTAGTTTTAGAAACTGCATGTGTAAGCTCTTTTTTTTTTCCATTTTGCATAGTTGAAAAGGAAAGAGATATGTTCAAGTTAATTTATTTCTGCAGCAAATAAACTCTTAATATGTTGGTAGTGTACTCTATTGCAATGTTAAATATTTTTATGGTGAATGATACATGTTTTCCTTCAATGAATACTTCTGCTGTGTTTTGATAAGTAACTCCCTTCTAGGAACTATGTATTCTAAAAGCTGACAGTCAT
The DNA here is from genome assembly GCA_910950805.1 of Acrocephalus scirpaceus scirpaceus. Classification (NCBI taxonomy): domain Eukaryota; kingdom Metazoa; phylum Chordata; class Aves; order Passeriformes; family Sylviidae; genus Acrocephalus; species Acrocephalus scirpaceus. Next base: position 105,212,950 of record OU383775.1, on the reverse strand, counting down.
TAAATGGGAGTGATTCAAAGCTGCAATTATCTTAGGCTGGGTTGGAATTAATGACCTGGAGATGAAGAGTTAATATTACATTACCGATCTACTGAAAAATCTATTTTCCTCTATTTTTCAATAAACCATAATAAGAGAAAGGGGGTTTTAAATTAACATGACAGTAAAAACTATGAATTGAGGTGATCTTTTTTTAAACTATTCATAGTTCGCACGGAGTTGTAATTTAGAGTCTACAGGTCTATTCTAGAAGTTCTTCTGTTGATGCTGTAATTTATCATCTTGGTTTGTTTTCCTGAGGAGTGTGGGAACCTCTCTTGCCAAGAGTAATAACCTTTCACTTCTCTCTCTCTAATAGATACTGATGCAGAGAATTCTATTAGTTTTTCTACAATTGCATCATCATCTTTAAGTGTTTTGCTTTATGTCTCCTTTATTTGACAGCTTCACCTCTTTTCTGAGATACTTTCTGATTCTGCTGTATGAGAAAGGATTTTTGTTATTAAATTCTGTACTTTAAATCAGTCGAATGCAATAAAATGCATCCTCATATGTATATTCTGTTTCTTCTGCCTTTTTGCCCTTTCTCCTACTTGTTACAGGAATTATTACATTCTTCTGGGAGGCAGGAATTTTCTGATGGTAGTAATATGGAAGGGTGATGTTATTACAGTGCTCCTATATAATTGCTTGTTTTTGTCTGCTTCTGGAATTGTTTAAGGAATTTATTTTATTTCCTTTGGGAAATGAACTTTGGGTTTCCAAATCAGTAGTAACAAAGCAAGCATTTTCATGGCAAAACCCATAATCACAGTGGGTATTTCTGAATACCTGCTGAACTGTATAAATATACCTATATACATACTGAACAAGGAAGAAACAAGGCAAAGTGAGATATTGTCACATTTTAAGGTTGATCCTTCAGTTGTGACAGAAAAGCTTCTTTTGCCAGTTTAGTATTACTCCAGTGTGTTATTATGTGAGCTGTGTGATCATAATAAATCAGTTTGTCACTTGACAGGTAAGAAGTATTGAATACTAATTGTGTAAATGAAATAAACTCTTTCTTTCATGGCTGGAACAATTCATTATTGGATTCTTGTGATTTCTGATTGGTTTTATCAACATTGTCTTCCTTGGCAGTGGGGTTACTGTTCCAATACCGTTGTTTATGCCTATACCCGAGCGGATCGCCCAGAGTGCTGTGTAGTCTTTTGGGACACAAAAAACAATGAGAAATATGTGAAATATGTCAAGAGCCTTATTTCCATAACAACTTATGGAGACTTCTGTGTTTTAGCAACTAAAGCAGATGAAAACCAGCCTCAGGTAAAATCTGTCTTAATTTTCAATTGAAATGCTCTGTTCCATATGTCAGTTCTTTACAGCCAGAATAAGATGAAATGTGAAAGTCTGAATCTGCCTTAGAGTTGTGTCAGTTGCCATTTGACAGAATGGCATGAATGGGCTTTTAAAAAAAGTGTTTAAAAAAAGAATCCCAACAAACAAAGTAGCTGATTAACTGCATCTACAGATCAACCCCTTGTAGCCATTAGTAACCTAATAAAAACTGCAGCCTTCCAGATTAATGTTTCTTTAGAAATATTTGGTACAGTTCTCCAGAGACAAGGTAAAAGCATCAGAATGGTAATGAATATTTCATCAGTCAGAGATGGAAAAAAAGGCCAATTTTTTAGGTGATGTAAATTACATTTTACTGCAAATTGCTTTGTTTATTAATTTATTTTATATGTAATCACAATTGATAAATGTATCCTTTGGTTAATGAATGTTCAGTTAGTATGATACTGTTACATGATTTTTCTTTTGTAATCATTTTAGAATTATTTTCTGTATCACTTATATATTGCTTACAAAGGAGGAGCATGAGACAGAGTCATTTGGTGCCATGGTAAAAAACCCCAAACATGCTTTAGTGCTGCTTTGCTTCATTGTGCTATAAATGGTATACTGTCATATGGACTGAAAACATCGGATATGTGACCATAAACATTTGGTGAAGTTGAGTGCAATAAAATAATATTTTTCTGAATTGTAATTCTAAAGGAGGAAACAAACAGTAGAGAGACTTAGCGTAACTCTATTGAGCATAAATAAGAGATTTAATTTTAGCATCTGAAAATTACAGATAGTAAGGACCTTTCATTTGTTTTGAAATGGCTCCAGTGTAATTATTTACACTGTGAGTTGCCAGGTTTTGGGAAATGAAATGCGTGGCTTACGGGTAGCAGTTCATTAGAGTTGTCTGAAAAACTGATTTTGTTTACAAGAGATCTCGATCATTAGATTTGTGATTTCAAAATGGCAGAATTTACAGTAGTATATAATGGGGAAAAAAAGACTTAATTTCAGGAGGACCTGTTTAAAGATATTGCAAGTAGATGTGTCAGTAAGTTAAGAAGGACTTTATCTTGATATCCATAACAAGGCTGGGTTAATCAGACAATGGAAACTCCCTGCCCTGGCACCACCCTATGAGGGTCATACAGCCTGTCTTGGATACTGTTACTCCATTACTCCTTAACAGGCTCTGATCTGCTGACTTGGAGTCTCAGAAATGACTAGAAAGGGCATAAAAGGGAAATTTATTGTAGACGGAATGTGGGGATAATTTACCAGAGAATTAATGTAAACATGATGGAAATAAAACACAGAGAGCTAAAAAAGCCATGTGTGTGTTCCTACAAAGGCAGAGGCACAACATACTTTTTTTGAAAATAGAAATTTGAGAATGCTGGCGGAAAGTTTAACTCATGAACGAAAAAATAAAAATACTATTTTGTACTTATTGGTGGCCAAACCAGAAAAAAAAATGAAAATAAGTCCATGTTCAGCTCTTTCTTTGAAAGAATGAAGTTCATATGATAGATAAAAAGCTAAATTGAGCTGTTCTTATGTGATGAATAAGATGTCACTCTATCAGTTTAAAAGGGTAGCTGTACAGTTACTGTAGTCTGCTACCACAATTACATGGATTGTTCAGGAGGTGAAAGAGCCATGAAAAACTAATTATCTGTCATTTCCTGGAGAGTCAGGGTAACGGCTCTTGGGTAATTCACATTTTGGTAGCCCTGTATATTTTATTTATTTTAAGTTTAAAGAGTTGACAGTAAAAGTTGCTCCTTAATTTCTACACTTCTCATTCAAGGCATTTCCCTATGCAATAATCACTAAGATATTTAATCCTTGATTTAGATCTGGAGAAATAAATACATAAAGTACAACAATGAAGCATTAGTGTCTAGTGAATTGTTATGTATTTGCATCTTCCTGAATTTAACAGCCCAAACGCTGAGGTAACTCTGTGCTATTAAAGCCTTCCTGAGTGAGATTACAAGGGCAAATCTTAAAAAAAAACCCTCATCACTTCTGTAGTACCTGTGATACTGCAGGGCAGAGGGAGAGCCTTATTGACAATTCTCCCCTCACTGTTAACCTTCTTGGAGGTTCAAGGAGATAGAGGTCTGCAAAGGATAGAACAAAGATCATAACTGCTGGGAGTTTATTAGATTATCTTTTTCATGAGCAGCTGATGAGAGTTCAGTCCCTGAGTCAGTGCTGTATATCATGCCTGTAAATACTCGCAGTGCAGCGTGTGCCTCACATCACACAGCAGCAGGGGAGATGCTGCTTGTCTTGCCCATGTGTCTGTGGACATGCCAGTGGTACCTCCTACTTGTTGGATTTTGTCTGGTAGATTTCTTCCCATGCATAAAACAGCTGGTTACTTGCCTGTTTTTGTGCTTGTTGTTAATTTATAGTGCTAACTGGCCAATAGCTCATTACTCTCATGCTTATGCTGCTTTATATTTGCTGCAATCATGGTCTCTGTGTTTTCTGTTGCTGATGAGCATTAGAATGTGTGGTGTGGGTTATGAGATGCCCCTTCACAGAAAACTGTGTACAGCTTACTGATCTACAAAAAGGGTGGTAGTAATGACATTTGCTTTTATTTCCCTACAGTATGTACTGGTTCTCTGCAATTCTATTGGCACACCCTTGGACCCAAAATATATTGATATTGGTAAGCAACTTGAAATAGTCTTATTCTGTAATTTGTGTTGGAATTGACCTCTTTGTTATCTGTTAATAAAGATAATGGCTTATTAAACCAGTAACATTCCTTGGCTAAACTTAAACTGATTCTTCCAGTTAATGCAAACTATAGCTAATAGAATTTTTAAAATTGCAACATTTCTTTATTTCCTTTTTTTTTTTTGATGGATGTCTTTTGGCAATTCAGATTTTCCTTCACAACAGTGGTAATTCAACTTCTTTTTAAGAAAAATGTACTTTGAAAAGGGGGCAACTGGTCAGAGGAAGTGAAATAATTTGATTTAGACTTTAATTTAACAATAACTTGTTGCTGCTTCCCAAATTACTTAATTATCAATTTCTTATGTTTCAGTGTTGATATCTTTTCCTTATCTTCCTCACAATTGTTTTATCTAAGTAGCTCCAGGTTATAAATTAAAATTCAATTAAAAAAATCAGTGGATTATAACACAAGTATGAAAATACTCCTAAATCCTAACTTGTGCTGAACTTCAGGCTTTCCCTACTGCTTGTTTGCTGCAGGTGTGGTACTGAACATTGCCAAGTAATTGGAAGCCACTGTTCTCTGTGACTTTTGCTTGAGAATAAAAATCATTGATTATTTTCCTTTTAAACAAATGGGGGAATTGTAGACAAACTGACAAATTAATCAGTTTTTTGACTAATGAATCCACTTTTATTTGTTCTGTTTTTTGCTTTATTTCTGGTTTGTTATCCAAATAGATCTGAGTTTAGATTCAGAGCAGACACTGAACCCTGCTTGCAGTTTTCTTTTTGAATCTTGATTCTTTGATTAACTCTCCTGTTTTGTTGAAAGGCTAAATAACTTACTTGAATTTATAAAAATATTTATTTGCTTTTGAATGAGAGGGAAGACTATTATGACAAGAAACTTTGTGGGTTTTTTTAATGTAAATTGCCTTCTAGAGTTATTGTTCTATCCTCTCTGCAAAAAGAAACTTTCCTGGCTAAATTAGTCTCAGTAGAGAAGCTAGTTTTAAGCCATAGTGTTAATACTTGGTGTTAATATTAAACAACAGTCATTCTCTCTGATGACATTGATGGATACAGTGTCTAGCAAAATTTTGGTAAGATAGAAATGATGAGGAAAGTAAGGTGAAGAACTATTGAACAAGGAAGTAAAAACAATTCACAGAAGGATATAGGTGGGAAAAACATCAACTAAAGACTAGAAATATTGGAGATCATAAATTATTATTTTCCTCAACCAGAGCTTCTAAATGGTTTTATTCTTTATTATATATTAACTAAATCGTAAGTATAATTTTCTAATGTTCAGTTTTTCAGTGATAGCAGGAGGAAATCGGCTGAGAGCCATACATATATTTTGAAATTCACGCCTTATATTGTAGATCATAATTAAAATGAAGAGTATTCTCTGATGAATGAGTTTGACTACTTTGTCCTGTGGAAAGTTTATGAAATATTGTGGTAGTTTTAGTCATGTGATTTCTGTTTCTGTCCCTTTGATGCCCTCTTGCTGCCTTTTGCAATAGGGGGGCCACATCAGAATCTTAAGGAATAACATGTCCAGGAGGTTCAATACCAAAAATTTTACCAAGACTGGAAGAAAAAACAAAACAACTAAACAGTGCCCCCCTGCCAAAAAAGCAACAACCTAAACCAAAAAACCTAATCCCAAAACAGAATCCCATGAAGTTAGATGATGTGATGGGTGGTAGAAATATGAGTTGGGTTCCTGTTCTGTCCCTGTCCCATCTCTGCTCCTGATCAGATGTCTGCAGTGCATGTGCCCACTGGTTTCCTGGACTTACTTGGCAAGTGGTATTGGGATGGTGGGAGGAGGGTTCAGGGACTTAGAGGGAGTAGTTCTTCTCATTTCTGCAGCTGACATCTAAAATTAGTTGAGTGAATCATTTATGAAGGGGGTCTTTTTGCTCTCCGCTGGGTATGAAGAAGCCCAGGGCAGCCAGCTCATCTCTGTCTGAGATGTCTAAAATTAGGTGAGATGAATCCCACTCACTGTTAAAATTAGCTTTGCATATACACCTCTAACTCTGCGTTGAAACTCTTTGCTTTGCATTTTTTTAGTGTTCTGTTTATGTGAACTTTCTGAATCTATCTGTGAGAGTTTCATTTACATTATAAACAAAGGTTTCTTTATGATTCTGCCAGTATGACCCATCTTCTACAGCTGCCTGTACACAAGAAAAGAATCATTTTCAGCAACTGGGAACACTTAAAAAGAAAGGCTTTTTAATTGAAAAATGCTGTTATTCCAACTGTACTTGAATTGTGCTGAAGAGATGAAACAATTTCTTCCTTTAGCATAACAAAGCTTTTCGCAGTCTGCTGCTGTTCCCTCCAGTACTGGAGGACCAGCTTAGTGCATAGATTTGCAATGCTTTTTCCTAGAGTGAGTTCACTTGTGAAAATGCTGGGCATTATAGCTTTCAGCCTCATAGATGGACAAATATCTGAGGTTAGGAATATTTACATTTTTGAGTCCTGAAAAATTTCTGTAGCCTCAGTAGTTGAAACATTACAAGCGAGTCTTTCATTGCTGTATGGTAAACACTGCAACTTTTTTTTTTTTGAAATATATGCATCCTGTAAGACTCCTTTAAAGTTTGCTCTCCAAACTTGCAGAAGGGATTGATGGTACAAATAAGAAGTAGATGCCTATAAATGCAACTCTTTTGGAGCACATTGTGCTGGCTTCATCATAGTTATTTTCCTCTTTTTGTAACATTTGAATATGCAACCTTATAGAACAACTAGAAATATTTACAACGTAAGGTCAATTGGTGTGAGAGGTTGACAGCTGTACATAGTCAAGGTCCTATTGTACAGTATATCATGCTGTTTATCACAGTTGGAGCTTCCTGGCAGTAGGAACTGTAATTGTTCCAGTTTGACAGCATGCTGAACTTAAGCAGCTGTCTGGCCTTGCAGAAGTCAATAGAGAGAAGACCTTGTAAAACCTTAAGGGCAGAAGACCTTTTTGAGAGTTCTTCTAAGATTCCAGTTGGTACGTTATTTCTAACAAAATTATTGTCCTTTTGTTCTGTTTATAAATTAGGAAAATCAGCATTAAATCAATTATCTGGTGAGAGTCATTATTAAGAGTTTAAGAAATAAGCAGTTAAAAAGTAAAATTAACTTATCTCATACTCGAGATAATAGGATGGGTGTTACTGATTTATGAAAAATGCTATTATCTGTTTGTAAAATTCTTTTTTTCCCCTCTTCTTTCTACTAATACAAATTTTCAGGTTATTTTCTTTTAGTAAACTAATAAATTATTGCATAAAGTTCTCCATAAAAAGTTAGGTATTTTTTGTTTTGAACTCTTGCACTTGTTTCAGACTTCTAAGTTCCATCTTTCAGAGTAGCTTAAATACACTTAGGTTGTTACTTGATTTAATTTTCATAAATGCTGGTGAAAAATTATTTATGTTGTAGAATGTCCTCAACAGACCACTTGGTATCTGTGTGCTCCTGCCTTTTCTTGAGTGTGTGCTCTTCACTACCATGAGTCTAAATGATATTTTTTGACTGGCTGTAATTACTGCAAATTGAATGGCACTATCTGTGGTTTCCAGCAGACTGCTCATTGTTGGAACAAGAATCACCTGGAGCTCTACTGAACATAAAGGGTTTATTCCTCCTTGAGACTTAGGTGCCTTGCAGGCCTCTTGGGCAAAGCCTCTTGGACTTTGTTCTGTAGGAGATGGATAGTGGAGAAAAAAGACTGCTCATGTAGGGGGTGCTAAGTAGCTGACAGAGTATTTAAATAATGCATTTGAGAATGTGTGTTAAGACACAATTTGTCTGAATTGCCAATTTATAATATTTTATAATACTGGTTCAACAAAATGCTATTAATCTCCTAATGACAAAGTAATTGTGACATTATGCAATGTTTGATTCACCCTCAGATGTAAATCTTAGGTTGTTGGGCTCTAAGCCAGTAGCTCAAGTAAGGCTCAAAAAAAGAAGTGCTTATTTCCTTTATTCTGTTGAATTTTTAATTATGTCATTAGCTTTCTAATGCTTGTCTGTGTTAATGATGGCAATAAAGGATTAATCAGTCATTATCTGATGAAGAGCCATCACTTCAGCTTTCTTTAGACATTGATGGATGGTTACACTTTCAGCTGTTCCTTGTACTGCTTTTTATTTTGTCCCAAGGCTTTTTGCTTCCCCTGCTTCCTGTGCCTTGTGTTTGAGGTCCCTTCACAATAATAGCTTGTGCTTGCTAGCTCATAAATTACTCTTTTCTTCATTGTCTAACATTATTGCATTCCATGCTACTCTGGTACAAAAATTAACCAACACAGTGTCTTCTGTGCCTGTTTTACGGGCTCACAGGCTTTCTGTCAAAGTCCTTTGATGAATAACTAAATATAAACTACAGAAGGTTAAATATCTTGTTATATAATATCTTTTTAATGGAAACACAACAGATGGTATCTGCTAAGAAAAGGTCACTCAGGCTGGATTATATCATCTTCTTATATGTGCTTAGGAGCACTGACAAAGTGAAGTGTTGAGTTATCTTTCAAGCGTGTGTTAGCACCCAGTGAAATTAATACAACAGCCTGACCGACATAGAGGTGGATTAAAGGCAGAGCTGGAGTCATGGCCAGGTGTCTTGCCTCCCTCCTGGATGCCTTAACAGGGATGACTGAACTACATGTGAAAAGCACTTGAATTGCTGTTACTTAGTTGATCCTTTTAATGTAAACTGTAATGGATTTTGAATATTTATGTTCTGTAAACTGTAGTTGTTCATGAGTTGTCCCATATGTCCCAACATGTTCAGTTGTCCCTGCTGTTGCCTGACATTTTCTTCCATTTGTGAGCCAACACTTGTAGAGATATTTGAATCAAGCTCTAAAATTAGGTAGATTTATTGATTAGACTAAGTTCATTCCAGTTTCCCAGGAACAGCCTGTAACAGACTTGTATGAAAACAACAGTTTAGTATTGTGTCTGTCAGATTGCTTCCTTTCCATCTGATTTAGGTGGGATTACTTGTCTTTCTTGTTTGTGTATCCTATCTCATAGACTAGAAAGTGTCTCAGCCTTTTCATGTGGTGAAGTAATGTAGTCATGCATTAAGTTTGATTTGTCTCTATTTTTACAAGAAGATTAGACAGTGAAGCAGGTGTTTTCTAACAGCTTTGAAGTGAGATGGAGTGTGTGTGGATGAAATGCAGAAGGTTATTTGAGATTCCTGGGTACATAGGAAAGAAAGTTTCTTTCCTTAAGGGAGGAGGCTTTATGCAGGAGTAGTGAAGAGAAATGAGGTGAGAAGAGAAAGGAGGGTCAGAAAGAATTTAAAGGGCAGTTGTTCCACAAATTGGAGTTATTTTGATGGGGATGGTTTGTTTAGTCCTTTTCCGTATTTGGTCAGCACCTGAAAAGTAAAGCACCTGTTTAAGTATTTTCCCCACATATTTTCAATGTCTGAAATTTAAGTATTAAGACATGAATACTGAAGCCTGGTATCTGCAAAATCAGCAGGGAGAACTCAACAGTCTAAGAAGTTTACATGTTGAGCATGGAAAGCTGTTGTGTTGTGGAAATGCCAAGCAGAGGAATGTCCAAATCTCTTTCAGACTTTGGGTGCTTGCATTTCTGTCTGCTTAACAGTCAGAGCACAGATTCTGTGAAGGGCACTGATGCTCAGGTGAGCAGCACCTACTGGTAAATCAGTGCTGCTGTATAAGATGGTATTTCCCTACACTAAAGGAAACTTAATTAGTTAAACCAGCTGCCTGGAAAGTGATTCTAGATCTTCCTCAGCCTGAAGGGATTGAAATGAGCATATTGTCTTTCCTAGGACATGAAAAATCCCATTCTTTGCTTCTCTGCCCAGCAACAGCCCAAACTTGGAGTAGCTGGGCAGAGCTGCTCTTCATCCTTCCCTCATGTTGAATTTATGCTGTTATACAGTCAAGAAGGAAAATATTTTAGGAGCAGAGGATATCCCAATGTGGAGGGCTCTGAGGTGAGAAGGTAGAATGGAATACTTGCAGTTGGAGGGGTCTGACAAGGATCAGCCAGTCCAGGATCACTCCAGGGCTGACCAAAAGCATGTTGCTAAAGGCATTGTCCAAATGCCTCTTAAACACTGACAGGCTTGGGGCACTGACCACCTCTCCAGGAAGCTGTTCCAATGTGTGACTACCCTTTCTGTAAAGAAATGTTTCATAGTCCCCAGTCCAGACCTGGATATGAGTTTCTTTTTCCACAGATTTTTCTGTTTGTGATTTCTTCTTCAATGACTGACCGATACAAAATGCTAAAGCAGTTCTAGAAAAAATGCCACGTGTCCTACTTTTATGCAATTGTTGAAGTTATACAGGCAATTCTGTAAAAGCATCAGTTCCCACATAGAGATGCTGCTTTTCCAGATGTGGCTTTACCGGGATCTGATCCTGATGATTCCTGTGTGCTGTGCCCTGCAATTTCACATTTGGCTTAAATCCAGTCATTGCTGAGCCTGCTGTTGCTAAGAAGGGAAGGCCTTGCCCTCCATGCTGGCTGCTCATTCCTGCCTGCTCCAGCATTTGTGATTTTTCTCTTTAATCCAACTTAATGTAATCTTTTATTTATTTAATTTTGAGGTCAGTTAGATGAATGAACTGATCCAACTTACTCTGTTGTCCATCTGCTGCTAGAGCTGATATGAAAGAAGTGGCAGGAAAATGTGTCAGGGGTTGGTGTGTATGTGCATTTTGGCAGTAACAATCACTTAAGGCTTAGGCATGTGCATAAAATGCCTAATTGATTGTATTCCCTTGGATAAAGCATGAATGCTTTGCCATCTTCTTTCTGGATCACAGCAGACGTTATATGAACAACCTTTTTCCCCAGCCTCGGGTATTTCAAGGTGTGCACAAATGAGTAAGTTTAGGCTCCATGAAAGCTGTAAGTCAAAGGTGGAGTCACCTTGTGAGTGTGAGGAATGCCCACAGCTTCAGATGTTGGCATGGCAATGTGGTTTAACATTGTCTTGAACCACAAGTACTCAAATGCTGACTAAGTTGAGTCCAAATATGAGGCTTAGTAAAAAATGTTGTGATTTGAGCAAACCTTATTCCCTCACAGGTCAGGAGATTCTCAAGTTTCATTTTTAAAGGATAAAAGCATTGATTGTTATGGCACATGCAGCTGGAGGTTAATAAAAACCAGAGCAAATACATACAATTTATTAATGTTTTTGATGAAACAGACTGTATCCTTCAGTTTGGATGTGACTAATTATTGAAATGAATGACTTATAAGTACATGAAATACACTGAGTTTCATATAATGTAAACAACTGTGCTACTCACGTTAAGCATCATCACTAAGCCTTGTTGCCCAGTACAGACATTTTTACTAAAAAGTATTCTGCAGCCATTGGGTAGCTTATATAATCCTCTTGGTTTCAAAGAAATGAAATCTGTTCAACCAATCTTCCCCCATCTGTCTCTTGTAGCACCGCTCTCCTATGTGGCAGGCTTATAGCTCCCTCCAGAGTTCTGTTCTGTGCTAGAATACAGAGGGGGAAAAATTGAGAGATTCACTGTAAAAGAACTGTATTTTCTGCTCACATCATGTTACCTGCATGACTCGGTGTTCCACTACCAGGCTGGTTTGCACAATTCTTTAGAATTTATCTTGGGTTTTTTTTTTTTGGTGTCATAATGATTTACTTGTAGAACTTGGACATTGGCTGGTTTGCATACTAGGTTTCTTCATTTTTTCTATGCCTTCACTGTTTTGGGGTTTTTTTGGTTTCTTTACTGAGCATGGACAGCAGGAATGAGATACTCTGTGCACATATTCTAAGTGGGCTTAGGCCTGAAGTAAAGAAAATATCCTGCATTCCTACACTGATTTTTTTGGTATAATAAAGCAAGACTAAGTGTACAGTCTGATAAATATTTAATTTGTTGCCATTCAGATAAAGAATTGATATTTGGCCCAACTATTAACTACGGTGCAAACAGCATTTCTAGGTCTTGTCTAACTTAAAATTTATGAATTGTTTTTAAGAAAAATAATCTCTTCTAGACTGTCAACTTTTGAAAAGCCTTAAATATGTCAGATATTGAAGTATTAAATAGATCTTGTTAAGGAGATTCGAGATGCTCCTGAACTGGTCATTAACCTGAAAGTCTGTCTATATGTATTTGATGTTTTCTGCATCAGCGCATGAAGATTTGCTGAAATAGCAGGGAGGAAAGTGTTAATGGTAAAATCAGAACTTGTAAAGAATTTCTGTGTTCTTCTGGACAAGGCCACAAGACTCTTGTGAAATTTGTTACCAGCTAATGAAAACTGCTGTTAGGTCGTGTGCGGGTGGATTTTTTGGTTGTTGTTTTTTTGCTTTTAATGTATGGGTGTATGTTTTCCTCCATCTTGGAAAAAAAGTACGAATCAGCATCTACTCCAATGCTTGCTGCTCTAATTTTGCAACTCTTTGGGTTTTGTAACAGAGCCCTTGTTTGTCACAATGACCAAAACGCACGTGATCGCGGCTTCCAAAGAAGCGTTTTACATCTGGCAGTATCGGGTGGCCAAGAAGCTCACAGCCATGGAAATCAATCAGCTGGCACGGACCAGGAAGGAAGGCAGGGAAAGGTTTGTCTTCAGGCTTTGTCATTTTTCTTCCTATGCTCTGGTATCATTGATAAGGTGGATTTTGCCATGTCTAAAATGCAAACCCTTGTCTTCTCATTTTCCTAATCAGGTTTGTTGACTTGCAGGCCTGTAAGATGAAATACTCATTTTGTATAGCAAATGCGTATTTTTTATCCAGACCCCTCAGACATTTTTGGATTCATTCCTGTTCAGTGTCTCCATTTGCTTGCTGCATGTTTTCCTTACGGAGCTGTGTGTCTTGATGCCTTTTTACCCCTCTACTGCTGCTCCTCCATGCTCTTGGTTTCCAGGCAGCTCTGTTCTCTCTGATAACTGCTTCTCATCTGTCATTGCCTGTAAGAACATAGTCTGTCCAGCTGGTTCTTCTCTAATACACTTGTGTCTGGTTGTGGCTTTGACAACTAATCCTGTATGGACTTTTATCCGCTCAAGCGAAACAAGCCAAAGTCAACACTGTTTTGCTTCCAAAATATTTCCTTCCCAGGTGCTCATTTGTGGCATAAACTTTTCTGTCACCTCCACAAAGCTTGCAAGTTTGTTATGGTTTTCTTTTTAGTTATTTTGTGTGTTCTTCCCTATCACCTCTACACTATATCATCCTTCTATAAACCTACCATCTCTTGTCACCATATATCCCTAACAATGAGTAATTATTTGTACATGGTGTAATAACTTACATTGTTGTAGGACCTGGATGTCCTAGCCTTGGACAAGATTATAAATTGGTAAAAATATTGAAAAATGTAAATAGTTGTAATTCAGCATGAATGGTGATTTTAGCATTCTAAAATCTTTCCAAATGCTACTTTTAAGGCAAAAGAGAAGTTATAAGTGTTGAATAATACAAGAATACGTGAGTTTTTGTGGATGTGAAGGTGAAGCTCTTCATAATTATGGAGAAGAGCCTGGGGAAATATGGAAGTGCATGTTTGAAAAGGACAACAGTGTTTGATGGTTTTCAGCCAGTCACTCAATTGTAACAGCAGGAACTTACTGTTACAGGATGAAACTTTACACATCATATGGGAATAGACCATCAGGGGCTGTGAAAGTGAAAGCAACTGCCATATCTTTATATCATTAGAAAGCAGGTTTACCAAAGGGGATGCTTTCGAACATAAGATCAGGCATAACTTTAATTCTTTTCACCAATTCAAATGGTTTCTTCTCCAAGGATTGAACATACTGATGCTACCACAGATGATCCTTTCTTTGGACTCACTTTTCCTTCTAACTTTCCTTATCTACAGGATCTATCATATTGATGACACCTCTTCAGGGTCTGGAGATGGACACCTTGATTACAGCAGAGCTTTTGAAGTGAGTGATGTTTTGAACTAGGTTATTGTGGTGTCACTGGTAGCTTGAAAGAGCAGTAATTAGTGTTGATTTATTTATTTTATTTATTTTATAGATTTTCATTAGTAGAAGTGGTTGTACTTAAAATTTCTTTTACTTATGCCTTTTGTCCATAAGTGTTATGTTTCTTCTCTCTGTTTTGTGCTGTTACTGTGTCATTATGTATTACTGGAAATATACAGCAAACTATAGAGAACATGGAAAAATATTCTGGGTGTGTACAGTATGTTCACCTGCTGTCTTCCTGGTCCAAAGCGACTCCTCTTACTTCAACAAAATACAACTTTGTTGAAACTCAATAACCTTTGTGATCTTTTCTAGTATTTTTGGCCATTTTCACTTCATGTGTGTGTACAAGTGCTGGCTGTCTTTACTAATATACCTGAAATTAATTAACAGACCTCACAAGTCCGGGATTGTTGCTTTCTTGTGTTTTCTGTTAAACACTTGTTACATTTTGGATTTCTTGTTTTTCTGGAGGAAGGGGCAGGACAAGAAAGGAAGCTGTTAATATTATTGTCAAGATTCCAATAGCAAAGGCTACTGATACCATAAACTATCCACAGACTTTATGCTGACAAGGTTTGATAGCCCCTTTTCATGTGGATATTTAGCAACACTCTTGTTTATTTAAATAACCTTCCTTCTTTAGCAGGGCATTCTTACCTTTGCAGTAAAACTGATATTGATAGCACTTTTTTACTTTCAGGGAACAAGAGATCCAATTTGTGCAATAACAGCATCTGATAAGATACTACTTGTGGTAAGCTACATGATTAACACGACTCCTAATTGCCTCTTGTGCTTGTAGGCATAATATTCTTCTCTATGTTTATAAGCAGTCATAATTTCAAAGCATTTCGGAATTTAGAATTTACACAGACAAAATCTCTTATTGAACTTTCTCAGAGGTAACTTTAACAGTTTCTTCTGTTAACCTGGATTCTTTCTTTAGGAGGGCTAATTCACTAAGTATTTACAATTTAATTACAGACTAGTTGCCTGAGTTAATACTTAACACGTAGGATTTTATAAAGTCTAGGTCAGGACTTAATTCTGTAATCTAAGTCCTTAGAAGTCTCTTTGAGACAGTATGTTCTGGACGCAAAGATCTACAAAGTTTGTCTGTTTACATATTAATGGTATAATGCATGGTACTGTACTATATACATATGAATACACTTATGGATTATACAGATGTATGACGTATTGAATCATGCCAAAAAGCTGGTGCATTTTTTTGTTCCAAGCTGGAAAATGATCTCATTAGATGAACAAACTTACATGTGGGCTTTAAAGCAAACTAACTGAACAGAACAAAGAGAGAGAAAGAACAGTGTTTCTTCCTGTTATCCACCTCCCAAGAAAGAGCTTGCTGTTTTCTCATGTTCTGATTCCAGTGTGGATTCTTACTTGCTTTTTTGTTATATCCTTTGACTGGATTTTACAAAATCAGAGCGTCATGGGAGAAAGCATGAACAAAAGAAGTGTGATGGTTAATAGGTGACTATGGGATTGTTGCTGCTTGAAGAATAAGAAAATGAACTTCTAACAATAATTAATCTGTGACTTTTGTTAAAAGGAAAGGAATGAGAAGAAATGCCTTTGAGACCAGATCTGGATAAATGTGAAGTCTACAGACTATGTTCTTACAGGCAATGACAGACGAGAAACTGAATGCATATGATAGTGGTTCAATTTTCTAACACTTCTGAACTAATCTGCTTTTTAGTCTATAGGGTATATATTTGTGAAAAAGTCAAAAAGGTGATTCATGTGGAGGATCTTAGGGACAGCTTTAGGGGAAGAAAAAAGAAAAAGAAGGAATAAAGTTTTCACTCCTTTAAAATTTAATGTTGACTCATTTCCAAAATAAGAGTTGAACAGTAGACAAACCAAGCTGTATGTTGTTCACTTTACAGAAACACCATGAGAAAATAGTGGCAGCGATCATTTCAGTTCAGAGATGTCACTCCTTTCAGCCTGATGGCCTGATGATACCTTGACACAGGGGATGGGTGTTTCGTTCAGAAAAATAAAGATAAACCACACTGTTACTTAGACTTGTTTCCTGTTACTCAAGCCTGTGAATTACCATTGTATTTTATAGCACTTCCTTTTAAATCTAGCTCTGGTCTTGCAGTAACTGATGAGACTTGTTGATATGCAGACAGCCCCAAATGAGCAGAGCTGTCCTGCTTTCAGACTTGGGCTGGGGCTGCCATATGGAACTCTGAGGGGATTTACCAGTGTGGGACAAGGATCTTTTCACACCTCTCCTTTTATATTATGTAGACCATGTCTGGACGTTCATGGCTCCTCAAATTCTGTGGGCTAGATATGTTTGTTTTAATATCCCTGATTTAAGCAGATCTGTCAGTTGTAGCATCTTAGAGTATCTTGTTTAAATACCAGAATTCAGAACTTTTAGGGTGATGATTCCCTCTTTTCACTCATGCTCTGTCACTTATCCCAAAGCTCTTTTGTCTAAAACAGCATATAAATAAGACCATTTTAAAGGGTTTACTGATGGACAAATTCTCTCACTAAGGCAGCATTGCTTTCCTCTAGGGAAGAGAATCTGGCACTATTCAGAGGTACAGCCTCCCTAGTGTGGCTGTGGTGCAAAGCTATACCCTGGACTGTCGTGCCTATCAGCTGTCTTTGAACTGCAACTCCAGGTGAGTTACAGATCTGCTTCTAACACAGATATCCAGTTTCAAAATGAAGCACTAGTATTTGTGAAAATACAAATTCTATGAAATCTATAACTCTATAGTAATTTTGTAGTAATTTTTATTTAGTATAAACAATTTATTAATTTTAGTTATTAATGTTTAACCATTAATTAACCATTTACTTATTACTAATTATTTCCATCTGGACAGTCACTGCTCTGAGAGACTGTTAGTAAAGGTCTCCTATGTTTTACACCCTGTGTACATGAAAATACCTTTGTTTTATTAGATAAACCAAACATAACCTTCCTTTGATCATGATATGAATTGATAAAATTATGTCATAACCTGAAATTTTATATCTGTGACTTCTTTCTGTGTCCTTCTAAAGCCTGGAAACTTTGTTCATGCCATTTAATTTTCCATTGTTACAGGCTGTAAGTAGTGGTGATGTTTCTATTAAGTCTGGTTCTCCTGAGCTTCATCTGTGCCAATACTGAAGTTGCTTTCTAGTTAACAGCTATTTTTTTTTGCAAGGGAGTGCATGAGAATGTTGGCAGAAAAGGCAAAAATACACAAGAATTTACAAGGCAGTTTTAATCCCTTCAAAATAACTTAATAGTTTCAAACAAAATTCATAATGCATGGGTAGATCTCTTGCCTTTGCTTAAAAAGGCAGTGTGATCTAGTCAGAGCCATTTTAATTTTGTTTTGAACTCAAGCTGTTTTCTTCCTAAATTACTTTGTTCTAGGGAAATCAGCTCAGATCCATACGCATTTTGAGGTTAATTTTCTAAATTGCATTTTAAATTTTAATAGAGATTAAGGCTGTCTACCTATTAATATATAGAAATGCTTTTAAAATGGCCTTGTAGTAAATACAGATTGCTATGATTCACTGAAGGCTTACGCATTCAAATGTAGCCTTTTAGAATTTTTATTTTTCCTGTATTTTAAATGACTTCAGAGATTAATTGGATTATACTTAATATTGCCTTGGAAAAAAGTGAAGAATACCCTTTGTGGAAATGCAAGAAATTCCATTTTAGGAATTAACAGTCTGCATCACCACACTGACTTTTTAATTTAATAATCTGCTTCATTGCCTCCTAGTAAACAAAGAAAACCCGTTCTGTTCAGTTGTTAATTTGAGTCTTTGTCAAGAAAAGTTTGGCGAGGGACAGACCTGTAATTCATTCAGTTTGGTATCTGATGTATCTTCAAAATGTTGGACATAAAAATGGGCATATTTCAGAACCTTTGCAGGACCAGATCCTGTGTGAGCAGATGAAGAATATCTTTCCATGTGTCTGGTCTCTGCTGTGCAGATAAATGAAAATCATATGGATCTGTGCTGGTTCTGGCACACAACAGCATCTCATGGAATCTATAGAATTATACTGTGCCAGGTTAGAGATCTATTTCAGATTTACAGCCTTGAGTAGTGTCATTTAGCTGCCTTATATTTTCTCTGCTTGTTTTTCTGTAGCCGTCTTGCTATCATAGACCTTTCTGGGGTTCTGACTTTCCTCGACCTGGGCCCGCGGGCTGCAGACAGCTTGGGACAGCCAGAGGCAGGAGAGCAGCTGAAACTGGAACGCAAAGACGTCTGGGATATGAAATGGGCCAAGGACAACCCGGATTTGTTTGCCATGATGGAGAAAACAAGAATGTATGTTTTCAGAAACTTGGATCCGGAGGTAAATATCAGCATAAATGAACTACTCATCTTAAAATATTCACTCCTAAGTTAATGGCTCTTCCTTGAATAGTATTATTCTTGTGCTTACCATTTAGTTCTCCAAGTCTGTATTTATATAAACTTGTTTCAGGAAACCTCAAAATCTTCTCAACTCTCACGTGGGAATGTTGTTCTGGGCCAAATAGGTAAAATGAATGGTCAGTCCTAGAAACGTAAACATGGTGTCAGATTTTTCTTAAATGTATGAGATTTTCAGGACAGTATTTTTTGTATGCTTTGGAATATATAAATGCAATTTTAGTAGAGATACTTGTAAAACAGTTTCGTTGAATCTAAATATTGGCAGGTGTTACTCTCTTTTTCAAATTTTAGTTGCAGGAAACATGAGGATTTTTAATGATGTCTTAGTTTACAGAATTGTCAATAATGTTAATGATTGTAGTATTTGTTTCTTGTTGGAAGTGCAAGTTTACCCTAGTACGGAGAAGAATGTATACTTAACAGATTGGATTAGGATTTAGTCAGACAGAATACAAGTTCATTCCTTTGTAACTTATTTAACTTTAAGGAACCTATACAAACATCTGGATATATTTGCAACTTTGAAGATTTAGAAATCAAGTCTGTTCTTCTGGATGAAATACTAAAGGTCAGTATAATTAATTTTATTTTGTAGGAACAGTCGGTTTC
Source organism: Acrocephalus scirpaceus scirpaceus (assembly GCA_910950805.1). Classification (NCBI taxonomy): domain Eukaryota; kingdom Metazoa; phylum Chordata; class Aves; order Passeriformes; family Sylviidae; genus Acrocephalus; species Acrocephalus scirpaceus. Next base: position 105,193,798 of record OU383775.1, on the reverse strand, counting down.
TGTCTTAATGATAGATATCTGTTTTGTTGGGTGAAAATAAAGGAATAAAAATATGTTTCTTTATCCATTATGTTAGAATCCTGAACATCCTAACAAAGATTACATCATCAATTTTGAGATTCGGTCATTACGAGACAGTCGAGCATTGATTGAAAAAGTTGGCATTGAGGAATCTTCCCAATTCATAGAAGACAATCCACATCCCAGACTTTGGTAAAATCTCCTATAAACCAAATTTGTTTAAATTCGTCTCCTTTTCTATTCTTTTCCTGTTCAGACAGATCTAGTATGAAAATAAAAAACCTCAAATTAAAACCAGCCAAAGCAGTATAGATTTTACACACACAATCATTTAAAGTTTAACGAGTGTTGGAGTACCTAGAATGTCAGGCATGTGCTGTATCATGATAGTAGGTGTACGGTATAGGTTTAGGACACCTTTTTGCTCTGTGCTATATGGGTCCCAAAACACAGTGTTCCTTCTGTTTTGGAGGGAATTTAAAGGAAATGAAAAGCTGACAGAAAGATAACCAAGTTGGTTAAATTAAAATTTATGTATTTGATATTGAACATAAAAGAGCTTAAAACCCAGTAAAGGGAACACATCAGACTGATAGTAGGATAAGGGTAGTTTGAGTAACCTTGTACCATTTGGACAGGCCATGAAAGACAGAAATGAGAAGGGCTGGGTGTGCTGTGTTCCCATGCAGCATCTCAGAAGTAATCTGAGATGCTTAATGCTTAAACTAAAAACTTAAACTTTAATGCTTAAACTAAACATCGCTCAGCTATTAAAATAAAGTTGAAAAGCCTGCAGAGCAAACGTGAGAGTAAACCTGTGAAGACAGGAGTGCTGGAAATCTGTTTAATATACCAACTTGTAAGGGCTGGAAGGGTAAAGGCCTCAGTAGATAATTTAATGAAAAGTCAGTACAGAACCTAAAACTTCATTGTCAGATTCCTCAATGGAGACCAATTCTCTTTAACTCTCTGGAGACTGTTTACTTACTTGTACCTTTCTTTAGTAATTTTGGCTCTGTTTTGAAGCTAAATGGTCTCTTGCAGCATTGGATCCTTAGCTTGCATCAGGAGGATTGAAGAGTTCACTGTTAATTATGATGGTTCAGAGATGAATATAGAGTTGCTGAAAGACTGGACAAGACACCTTGCTTTAAAACTTTGTCCCAAAAAACATTCCTTTCTATCTACTTGTCCCTTTGTCTCCAGAATGTTCATTTTGAAAAACAGGATTTGCTAGTTACATACTGAAAGTTTCTGTAATACTATAATTTTATTAGCTTGAGTGTGTAGGGTAAAATGTTAGTGTTTTGAGTCTTCATTTTTAAAAATGTCTTGAACTAGCTGAAGATTTTTGGAGCTTTGAAATTGTTCATGCTTTTTTTGCTAGTACCATCTGTTCACTTAATATAAAATGACTATTACTTTTGCAAGTCTGTGTCTCAGTAGAAGTTCCATATCATAAAATCACAAAACATGTCAAATTATGTTCACCTTGCTCCAGAATTGCCATTAATTTTATTTTTATTATGAGAGAAAACATGGCACATATTTATGAAGAAGAGATAGATTAGAAGTGCTGGATATAAAGCCAGTATATTCCAGATCAGAACAAAGCAGTAACCTTCCTTCTGGAATGCAAAAACAGGGTGATGCGCAGCAGATCAATTGGTTTCTTTGATGTCAGTGATGAACACTTGCGTTTAAGTGATACCAGCATTCTCAAATTGATTAAAAAATACAGAGCTGATACTGCCTAAGCATGGCTTGGATCACTGAATACAGCAGTAATATTAGTGGTTTTGTCAGTGCCTTACTGCACTGAGTTTGTTCCACAGTGTCAATCAGGCACTTTATTTTAAATAACCTTATTTTTGCAGAAAATTCTAGAGCTCATTCAAGCACCTGATGCACACAGGTTGGCCTGAATTTCCTATTTGCAGAACTAGCCAATGGGGCAGTACCAGTTACAAGGTCCCTGAAAGGTTTTCCCGGCTCTTCCAGACTTCTCTCCTAACAGGAACATCCAGATGGATCAGAAGGATAATTTATTTGTCATGTCCGGTGTAGCTGGAGGCACTTAGACAGGCTGCCATCATAAAGTGTCGACAAATGCGTAGGGAGAAATAAATAAATGGAACTGCACTGAGACCAGCAACACATTTCACATAAGTGTAACAGTCAAACCTTGCCCATTCCTCCCAAGCCAGTGTCCATCTGAACAGCTGAACAAAAGAATATTAGCAGTTATTTGAACATCTCCCCCTGAGCAATTACCAGATAGATCACAGAACGTATTAGGAATAAACACATGACTGTATTAAGATTAGCTAGTAAACAATAAACTGCAACAACTCGTATGTCTTCTTTAAATAATTACTAGTTAAATGTATCCTCATTTAATTTACTCCATAGCTGCTTTTCCATCTGCTGTGTTTGTTTTTCACACAGGCGACTCCTGGCTGAAGCTGCTCTTCAGAAGCTGGATCTGCAGACGGCTGAACAAGCCTTTGTGCGTTGCAAAGATTATCAGGGCATTAAGTTTGTGAAGCGCCTGGGCAATCTGCAGAGCGAGTCCATGAAGCAAGCAGAAGTGGCAGCCTATTTTAGCAGATTTGAAGAAGCTGAAAGAATGTATCTGGGTATGGACAGAAGGTAATTACATGTAAACATCTCAGCAGTAAATAAAGAAAGAGAAGTCTGGGGGAAAAAAAGCATTCCTTTATCAGGAATGGCTGTTTTCTCTGGAGAGTCTTTACCAGTTTCTGCAAAAACATGAAAGGATCAGATGGAGAGTATTTTGGTTTCTCCATAGATAACCAGTTCTGTATGTAAACCAATGCATTCCAAACTGTTTACAAAACCTTGGCTGCTCTAGGTAGTGCTGTGTTTTATAGATTTTTTTTCACAAGTATTTTGTTGGTATTTCAACTGGGATTCCAAAAATACAAACAATCTTAAATAATGTTTAATTTATGTGGTGTTGCTCTGAGCTAGTAGCCAAGTACGCATTCTTCTCAATTACATATACAAACAACAGAGTTTTTAATGAACTGTAATCTTTGGAGAGACAGAAGGACTCTGGATGAAACATTGAAACCAATCAGTGTAATTTTTGCTCAGGAATGAAAACAAACAAAGCAAAATTTTAGTATTGCTGGGAATATAAATTAACAAAGTAATTAGTTAGAGGACTGTCTCTACTGAAAAAGGATAATGAGAAATCAGCAGCAGTTGTGCAGTGTAGCCTGTAGATGGTGGTCAAACATGGAGAAACATGAATCACTTATGCACATGTGAAATTTTTAAGCTTTGATTAATAGAGCCATGAAAAACAGTAAGGAACGATGGAGAAAAAAAAAGTAGTTATTATTTCATGCTGTAAGAATGAAAGTAAGTGGAACAGGGTGGCAGGGCAGAAGTAGAAGGCAGGAGCTAGGAAGAGATGCCCAATAGCACCTGGTAATGAAAACTTCCTTGCATGTCTTTAATTAGTTGATGGCAGTTTGATGGTTTGGGGATGTGGGCTGCCTCCTAAGCACTTCAGGCACGCTGCAACACCCAGTTTTAGACATGGCACATTCCTTTTCACAAGGCTGAAGAGAAATTTGGACATAGAATTGCAGAAGTCGAAAACATACTTTTTTGTTTACTAGTTTCAACTTTCACAACTAGAAAAATCCTGATAAGGATCTACCATAAATCACAATGAAATAAATCTACTTTTCAAATAAAATTTTAATGTTTTTAGATAGATGCTCTTACTTAGCTGACTGCATTGCCTTTCTAGCGCCTTCCTTAATTTACTTGTAAGTTGAGGGCATTTTTAAAAGACGGGCATAGGTCTCTCTCATTTTCTATGCACCTTCAGAATTGCTTTTATATGAGGTAATATAGAATTTTTCTGTTTGGTGAAAAAACCATGCCAGACAGACACACAGTGAGTCATATGTATGCATGAATAATAAAAAGGAAAAACTACTGCTGAGTCCTTTCTCCTTTATCCAAAATTACCCAAGTCTGGAAGAGAAGTCTCTGAAATCCATTTTATTACATCTCAGCCTTAGCCTCCATTATTCATATTTGTGGCTTCTTGGTCTTTCCCCTCACCTTCCTTCTGCTTTTAGCCTTTTGCAGCTGCTGTCATCTCTTGTAGTGGTCAGCAGTGAAGGATACAGAACCTGAAGTAATATCAGCCCACCTGTCTCAGTTATTTAACTCCTCACACAGGAGTGTGGCTGATAAGGAAGTGCATACATGCGATATAACCTGTGAGCTCTCGAGTATTTGCTTTAATGGAATAGTGTTAAAATTGTAAACAAGTAATCTGGGATCACTCTGATACCTGCAAGAACACGCAAATACTTTTGGATGCTTTTCTCGAGTTTTTTGTTACCTATTTTGTTGTGTTTGACTTTTCCCTGCTGTTTCCTGTTCAGAGATCTTGCCATTGGGCTGCGGATCAAGCTGGGCGATTGGTTCCGGGTGCTGCAGCTGCTGAAGACGGGCTCGGGGCCCTCGGACGATGCCCTCCTGGAGCAGGCGTACAACGCCATCGGAGACTATTTTGCAGACCGGCAGAAATGGTATGGTCTGTAAGAACCAGTAGTAAGGAACTTACAAAGGAAATTATTAAACTGATGACAAGACTTAATTTATGAGGAGAGACAGATATCAGGAAAGTCAGGATGCAGTGCATTGGATAATTCTGGAATAATGAGATTTAGCTCACACCTTTATGGTTCCATGATAGGATAAACAGAGTGCTGTTGATCAGCTACCTAAAGGGTGAAGGTGCTTCAAAGGAAGGGAAGTACCTATACAGTTATATTAGGCTAGATATAGAAAGTATTAAAAAACCCAAGAGGGATTAAAAGTAGTACAGAATTACTAACCATCAGTGAATTTTCTAAAATGCTTCAAATCACAAATATTTGAGACAGTTCAGAGTTCTCTGGATCTGTCTCTAGCTGTTGCCCAAACTGGGCACCCAAGGAAGATTTTAAGGGCAGTGCACACCTGTAATGGTATTTCTCCAGAACACATTTTGCAGTCAGGTGCTTACTGAGCCAGAGATAATGTCTTCATAGCTAATAACTTGCAGGGAATTTTTTTCACAAACATTTCTTGTTGCCTTCTAAGCCCATGTCTTAGAATTCCACAGCTCCACTGTGTATTGCCATTATCCAAACTGCATTGCCACAATGCACAAGAAAACTTGTGATTAGATTTTGCAGTTTTTTTAGTTTGAGTTTTAGATCCTTTAAGTAACTTTGGAGAATGGTCTTGGAGGTCTCGGTGTTTGCATTTCAAAATACTGAAGCGCAACAGTAAAGCCCTTTTCTGAAAGTTTAGCTGTAAGTTTTCCATTGTCTGCTCTCATCTCTACAGATGTGGGACTATAGCTTTAAGAATTCCTTTACTTTCTTATCTTATGCTAGTCAGAGAATCAGTATTGCTACACTTTTAATATAATTATCTGTGAAAATTAAAGTTTTTAGTGTATTTTGGAAAAACAGTGAAATTCTAGCTATGAAAGTTTTTCAAGCAAAGTTATCTATTTAAAATAATGTGATTTTAAATTTACAAATGCAGAAGGCTTACAGAATTAAAAAACTTCTCTTGTGTTTATACATCAGAAGCCACCACATTTTTTTTGTCTTATTAGGTTGAATGCTGTACAGTACTATGTCCAAGGACAAAACCAGGAACGTTTAGCTGAATGTTACTACATGCTAGAAGACTACCAAGGACTGGAGAATTTGGCCAACTCACTTCCAGAGAATCATAAATTGCTCCCTGTAAGCAAAAAGCCCCTTTATTGTTCATTGTCTGATACTGAACTATTTATTTAAAAATTCCCATCTTGGGAGGATTAAGAACAAGAGAAAGGAGTCTATGACCTACTCACTTAAGTGCAATGATGTTACTGTGGTATTGATCTCTAGTATTACTGTTATTTTCATACTCCATCACTCTTCCTTTCCCTTATTGTCCCAGTTCCCCAGAAAGACCTGACTGACAATACTCTAAAAGGAGGGGAAGTAGATAGGATAGGGTGTGTAGGATATATAGATATACAGGGTATAGGTGTGTATATGTAGCAGGAAATTACCTTTTAAATAATAGCTAATTTAAAACTATGCTGTGATTGATTTAATCCAAAATGTTTGAAAAATGCAAAACATGCTCTTTTAATGCCTTTTCCAGTAAACCAATATAACATTTTCTTTTAACCTCATTTTAATAGCTTTCTTGAATTTAGAAGCAGTTAGTGAGATGTTCTAAAGATCTGCAACAATGCCTGGTGCCTTCACAGCATCCATGAAGCAAACAACCCATTCCCCACCCTCTCACACTTAAATTTACCAACCAAAACTGTTGCTGCACAATGTACTAAAAATGCAGAAGTGAATTTAATACAGTGCTGATGCTTTTTGCAGGATATAGCTTATATGTTTGTGAGAGTGGGGATGTGTGAACAAGCTGTGTCAGCCTTTCTGAAATGTAATCGACCAAAGGATGCTGTGGATACCTGTGTGCATCTCAACCAGGTAAAACAGCAGGAGATAATCTGCAATAATACCAGTTTAACAGTGAGATTTCTATCCTAATGCCCAGTGGAATACAAATCCTTGTTAAGTGTCAGATGATTTGTCATAGTTTCTGGAAAATTCATACTTCAGTGCTTAAGCCAGTTCTCTAAGATTAGACCACTGGAGGGGCAGTGCAAAGCTACATGCAGGGTATGTGGGCAGCAAGCTCAGCATACAGACATTTGTAACCTCTGTGGAGCTAGGCTGTGCTGCCTCCTGATGGAATGGGAGAAGACTGGATAAGAGATACATGTCCATTCTGGATATTTTCCACATCCTCCTCCCTCTTTGTATAGATGCAAATGGATTTGTGACTGCACGTGGATGTAGCTGGAAAAAGCTGAGCTGGAAACTGATCTGCATGTTTATAACTAGAGCTGTTTCCTAGTATGACTTACCCTGTGCAAATGTCTGTGTCAAGACAAATAAGGGAAAAACTGAGGGTGGCTATGAGGAACTCAATGGATGGGAGCTGCAGAACTGACTGGGACTGGCTTTATGTGAACAATTTCTTAGTTTATGGATCTGAAGAGCTATTAGGTGTGAGATTCAGTTAAGATCTCAGTCCTGCCACACTTTTCATGTGGGGCAAACACAGTAGCCAAACCACTGAAGATCAGGAAAATTCACAGACAAAATGAGGTGTATAGAAGGATAAGTAAAGTGTTATGGTCCTCTTTCAGACATGCTTTTGAGAGTCTGGTTTAAGTAATATCAGAAGTGTTGAAATCCACAGCTATGAGCTGCAGTGAAATGATTTTGCATAGCTTTTATGAAAGTAGAAGAAACTGTTTTATATGTGGTTTTGGACAGAAGTCCAGCATTTTTTTCAGTACTGCTGCATCACATGATTTGCAATGATGTAAGCATTTGTATTCTCTTGCTTTTTAGGTTCATTTTATAGTAGTCTAGTTCAAAATGGTGATGAAATATTGCACACAAACTTTGCAGTCTGTTCATGAATAACTGGTTTGTTCTGAGAGTGTATTTGAAAGAATGAGATTAATAATTGTCTCCTTTAATTTCTAGTGGAATAAAGCTGTGGAGCTGGCTAAAAACCACAATATGAAAGAAATTGGATCCTTGTTAGCCAGATATGCAAGTCATTTACTGGAAAAGAATAAAATCCTTGATGCTATAGAACTCTATCGTAAAGCAAATTATTTCTTTGAAGCTGCTAAGCTCATGTTCAAGGTATCACAAGGGGTTTTTTTTTGTCAAATGACTGGGTTTTTTGGACTAGGTCTTACTATTTCCGTGCTACTTTTATTCTCTTGGGGTTATTTTAGTTTTAACAATGTCTAGGCAATAAGTGGATGTCACACAAGCCAGCTTTATTTATTAAATAAAAATATATTTATTTTGAGACTTTCACTCGGTAAGAGATGAACTGCACCTCAGAAAAGGTGCCCTGCATTGCCTAGTAAAAGTATGGTAGACTGCCCTGGGATGCAATGTCCACATTATTTCAGATATCATGGGACTTTTTTTATCTCCTTTTTAAAAATAAAAAGAAAAGAAATGTCAATAACTAGAAGTTAAATTCTGGTATTTCTTCAATTAGTTCCTTCAATTAGAAACGGCTGTGGTGTGCTTTTAAGATAAAGATGTTGCTTAGATTTGGTTTGGCTGCAGAGATTTCTCTACATAGCTTAAAGTCTTGTAGGAGTGATACGTAATTTTTAGAGCAAATATTTATAGCAATATATATATGTGTGTGTGTGTGTGTGTATATATATATAATATATGTAACTATCAAAAGCCATTCTTCTTTTCTGGGAAAATCACCAGACCTTATTGAAAGCTATGTATGTGTTTAAAAATTGCTATTTTTTAGTTTATTTTTATACTAGATCACTAGACTTATACGTGGTTACACTGATTTATCCTTCCTGAGAATCTGGCTTTATATACATGTTAGCTAAATAAATACAGAATAATGTGCATACTTCACTTTGACATTTTCATTTATAGTTCTGTTTGCAGTCTAAATTATTACTTTTAAAGGCAGAATCATTTTTTGGCATGATTTCCTAGGTTTGTACAAGCATACAGTTGTCCAAGAGAATTAAATCCTTTTGTTATTTTTTAAGATTGCAGATGAAGAGTCAAAGAAAAGGACGAAGCCTTTGCGAGTTAAAAAGCTTTATGTGCTATCAGCCTTACTTATGGAACAGCGTCATGAACAAATGCAAAATGCACAAAGGGGAAAAGTTAAAGAGAAAAGTTCAGAGGTAGTGGTTGTTTGGGGTTTTTTTTTCACTTTCTGAATTCTGGTATCTGCTAGCTAGTCAGAATAAAGCAAGCCATCTTCATGGGAGCCTATAATGTCTTTTTAATAACCCTTTTCCCTGCTAAGAACTAAGTTTTCCTTCAAGCAAGTCCCCCCTGAAAATATATTGCTTTAAGTATAATTTTTTAACATTTAAATTGTATGTATTAATAGATACTTTTCTTCCTACGTTTAATGTGTTTTTCTTAATGTTTTCACTATAACAATGAAAACCATACTAAGAAACTCCAGACTTTTTTCTTCCTGCAAGACTCTTGTGTCATTTAGGAGTATTGATCCCAAAGGGTGATCTGTGATTAGATTAAGCTATGTTGCCTGTAATTTAACAGGGAGATGGCTCCAGATAAAGGGGAAGCAAATGGAATTTTTTTTTCTCTGCTCATACATTCCTCTTCATATGCACAAATGAAATAGTTTAAACAAATTGTTAAGAGCTTTGGTGTTGAAATGCAGTATTAATCCAAACTATGAACCAGTCTGCAGATGTCCACAAAATATATTTGTATCCACATGTATGTGATATTTACCTTTGAAAATCTGCACCATATGTTGTGCCTGTGCTCTGTACAGAATGCCTGACAATGCTCACTGTAGGTCCATTTGTATTATTCCTACTTAACACGGACAGTGGTTTAATCACCAAGTATAGAAAATAATTCTTTCATATATCCCCATTTCCTGCTGTATCTGTTTCAAATAAAAATTACTTGTGATACTGGTTTTCAGAGTGCTTCAGCTTTGGCTGGTTTGCTGGAAGAAGATGTTCTTTCTTCAACGAATCGCTTTGCAGACAATGCTTGGCGAGGAGCTGAGGCTTACCACTTTTTCATACTTGCACAAAAACAGCTCTATAAAGGTTCTGCAGATGCAGCACTTAAAACAGGTAAGAATTAATTTTCAACCCTGTAAAGGCAGCACATAACTTCATTTATAGCTGCCACATTTTTCAGTTCTTAACAAGTCCATGGAATTTAAACCAAATCCATATAATGAATCTGACTGCAGTCACAGTACCTGGAAAAGACTTTGCTGAAGAGAATGCAAATCTTTTCAAATATTACCTGGTCAATCTCTGTAGATATTCTGCTGACTGGTTTGTTTCTCTCCCTAAATTATAAGGCATACCTGAATTTACATCAGACTTCCTTGTAGAGCTTCACAAAAAAATCTGTGGGAATTAGAGAAAAAAACAGTGCCTTGTACTTTGTCCAAGTAATGAAGATTTCCAACCCTTCTAATATTTTTAAAATGAACCAGCCAACCAACTAAAATAAAGTGTTTCAAGAAGATACCAATTTCCAAGTGAAATCTCCTAATTTTTTTTTTAGAGCAATGCTTCATAGTCATGTTAATAAAAAGACTGTGGTTCATTTTGTCCAATTTTTAGAATTAATAATGTTGTCTAGTAGCAACTATTTCATACAGATGCTTGCACTTCCCAGAAAATGTGTAATAATTTCTTTGGATTTCTGTCATTTTTTTAGCTCTTCATTTGCGAGATTATGAAGACATTATCCCTGCAGTTGAAATATATTCCCTTTTGGCACTTATTGCATGTAAAAACAAAGCGTTTTATACTTGTTCAAAAGCCTTTGTTAAATTAGAATCCTTGGAAACTCTTAAGCCAGAGCAGAGGCAACAGTATGAAGACCTTGCTCTAGAAATATTCACAAGATATAGTCCAAAGTATAAAAGAAAACCTGAGCTGGATGATGTTCTTGAGAGGTGGGTTTACTTTTTATATGATACTATAATAACACTATCACTTTTTTCTGCTGTTCACTTTATTTTGGGTTTTAGCAGGCTTTGTGTGTGACCAAATTAATTAAGTGCTTTACTGCTTAAACCAAATATTGGGAAAGAATGAGACAGGAGCTAGCCAGTTTGGAGGAAGGTAATACAGCACTGTGTTGTTTGGGAAAATAGACACTGACTGCATTTGAGGAATTGGGTAGAAAGATGTAACTTCATCTTAATTTGAAATGCAGGTAGACAAAGCACAGGAGTTTTAGGACTTTTGAGACTGTCATGTGATGTTAAAGTAAGAATGTTACTCTTTGCATCACCATGGTGGGTTGATGAAAGTATCACCAAGGGACTGTTTAAGCATTATTAACTGACAGGTCTCCAGCAGTGTTTTGTGAATTGCCTCAATCTACTTGGTGTGAAAAGAGCAACATGTGAAGCTAAAATTAGTATGAAGTGCACATTTAAGGGGTAAGTCCTTGGAGTAGCTGTACCCACAACAGTGTGTAGGACATGGTTCCTGCTAAGAGCATGGAACGTGTAAATATGAAAATCGATTGTGAATCAATTTTCTTTTAGCAAACAGGATTGTAACCTGTCTTGATTGATCCTACTGTGCAGAATCTCAGTAGCAGGTGTCAAGTTGATCCTTCAGAGTTCAGAGGGAGTATAATAGTAGTGCAGGTGCCTAATCAGGCCTTACCTTTATATGGCCTTCATTGCTTCTTTTCACCCCATCTTTTGGATCTGCTGGTCCTGATTTGTTGACTGTATGGTTCTAGGGGTGGGCATTCTTTGCTGTGAAGATTTATATGCTTGGTTACATGAACAGTGAAGTGTTACATGAGCTAACAACTTCTAATCAACAACTGGCACACCACATTTTTGTTATTTCAGCTTCACTCTTTTTTTCTTTTATTTTTATAGTGGAGATGGTAAACTTCCTGTATGTGTTGCAACAGGAGCCCCTATCCTGGAGGATCGATTCTGGATGTGCAGTGTGTGTAAGCATTTTATGAAAGCCAAAGAAGCAGGCCATTATAATGCCTGTCCTCTGTGCCACAGCCCAGTAAGCTGAGGATAAAGACTCTGTATCCACATTTATGGCTGCTAAAAACAGCCTCTAAAATGTTACTATCTTTTGAAATACAACTCAAGTACTGTATTGTAGCAGTTAGTGCTGCTATTAGAGAAACATTAAAAAACCCCTCCAAAACCAAAACAGAAAACCCACATTAGAAACCTTTACTGCTTCTGTTTATCTGAAGAAATTGCTATGTAAATAGATTCCAATTTTTGCTACACTTTTTTTAAAAGTTTTAAGGTAAAAGCATTCTTTTTGAATTGTAGATTGAGCCTAGTTTCAAAACCATATGAGATGAATGTAGGCTCATATCAATATGTTCTACTCTGAGCAGGCTCCATTTTTTTGTCTCTCTAATTCCATAGGAAAATACTGTATTTTCTCAGAATTCAGTTTTTTGAAGGAAGTGATTCCGGAGTTGAAATAATGTTACAATAATTTTGATAATATTACCATATATGTTTTTGTACTACTGTTTAGAGTTACTAGAGTGATGATACCAGTATAAGCATATGTTAGTGCTGGTTTCTTTTGCCAAGTGTATTTAAACCTACCGCAGCAATAAAGGGCTTGAAAACATGCAGCAGTCAGTGTGTCAGTTGGGTTCCTGAGCTTGGGTGATGTCATCAACAGGTTAAGGAAACCTCCATGAACTTGCAACCTGGAACCTGGCATTTTTCATGTAGCTTGAGAGAGCAGCCTGCCCCTGTTGAACAGGTTTCAGGACCCTTGTTACACACAAAGGTCCAAGGAACAATGTCTCGCTGTCCTACCTTACTGCTTTAGGCCTGTGCTCTGGCAGTGCTGCAGGGCCCTGGTGCACGGGATGAGCTGTCCCCAGGACCAGCCAGCACTTGGCTGCCTGGCAAGAGCCACGAGCTGTGATGTTCATGTTGTGCCTTGGCACATTTCTGAGAGGAGAGCATAGGAGCTCTTCTGTGCTGTCTCTCACCTAAGCTTGGGCCAGGTAAGGATAAACCCCATCTCCATAGAACCAGAGTAGCAGAACGGCCTGGGTTGGGAGGGACCTTAAAGACCATCTTGTTTTAAGCCCTCTGCCATGGGCTGCCACACCTTCTACCAGACCAGTAGCACAAAGCCTTCTTGACTATTTCCAAGGACGGGGTATCCACAGCTTCTCTGGGCAACCTGTTCCAATGTCTCACCACCCTCACAGTAAAGAATTTCTTCCTTATGTTTAACCTAAATCTTCCCTCTTTCAGCTTAAAGCCATTCTCCCTTGTCCTATCCCTTTATGCCCTTTTTAAAACAGTCCCTCTTCAGCTCTCTTAGAACCCCTTTAGGTACTGGAAGGTGCTCTGAGGTCTCTACAAAGCCCTCTCCAGGCTGAACAACCCCAGCTCGCCCAGCCTGTCTCCCGAGATGTGCTCCCATCTCTCTGATCCATCTTGGTCTCTGCCCTTGCTCCGCCAGCTCCATGTTGTGCCTGTGCTGTGGCCCCAGATGTGGACGCTGTGTTGCAGATGGGGGTCTGACGAGATTGGAGCAGAGGGGCAGACACCTCCGTGGCCCCGCTGGTTATCACGGAGCATACCGCCGTATTTCTGTATTTTGTGTCTGTGTCCCGCCGGGAGCAGCGCTCTCCTCCCCGTCTCTCACGTGGCCGCGCCGCTCCCGCGCTGGCGTGCCCGTGACGTCACGGCGCGCCCGCCCCCGTGACGTCAGCGCGATGGCGGGGGAGGCGGCGGCTCTGCTGGCGGAGGCGCGGGCGGAGCTGCGGGCGCGGCGGCTCTCGGCGGCCGAGGAGCTCTTCAGCCGCTTCATCGCCCGCAGCCCCGCGGGGTAACGCCGGGGCCGGGGAGCGGGGCGGGCGCGCCGGGCGGGCCCCCGCTAACGCCGCTCCCTCTGTGCCCGCAGTGCCCGCAGCGACCTCGCCGCGGCGCTCAACGACCGCGGGCAGGCGCGGTACCTGCGCGTGGAGTTCGCCGCCGCCGTGCAGGATTTCACGGCCGCCATCGAGTGCCAGCCCGGCTTCGAGGTGCCCTACTACAACCGCGGGCTGGTGCGCTACCGCCTGGGTACGAGCCGGGGCGGGGCAGCGCGACCCGGGTCACGGGCGGGGGCGCCTGCCGGGCACGGGCGGGACAGGGGCGGGCGCGGCTCCAGGACAGGCGGACTCGCGTCCTCAGCGGTGAGCGCACCTGCCCCGCGGGGGCAGATACACCCCTCTGCTCCGAGCCGTGCTGCTGAGTCATTCGAAACGGTGTTCTTCCGTGGAAAATAGGAGGAAAGGTGTAATGGACTAGTGGAAAAATTGGTACTGGGTTAAAACAAGCCAGTTCCAAACACTACCATTAAATCTGAGATAAAGTATCTCCCAAGCAGCTGTTGCTGCAGTGAGCACAGCCTTCTCGACTTGCAAAGGGCTGCTGGCCACATCTGGGGAATTTCCTGCCCCGTTTTTGATGATGCCATCACAAAATGACAGCCCTGTGCGTTTTGTTGGGGCTTGGCCGTGTCAGAGGTTGAGGGACTGGAGAATGGAGCCAGGCCACGGGCACCAGCTGGAAGCTCTGTGCCTGTGTGCCAGCTTTAAGGCAGCCTCATTATTGCTGTGGGCCTTTTATCTCCTTCTCTTGGGAATAAACTGGCTGAACTGAGCCTTAAGTCCATCTGAGGTTCAAAAATGCATATTCTGGTTCTTGCTGTAAAACCTGTTTACTCCCAGTTGTGCCTGTGGAGAATCCAGATGTAGTGGATCCACAAAGTAGCTGCTACTTTGTGGGTGTATTAGGAGGTGTTCTTGAGTTGTGAGAGGTTTGTGAGCATGAGCACTTACAGATAATTTTACTTTTCTTTTTTTTCTTCTTTGGGACAGGAGACTTTGATGAGGCCATGAAAGATTTCAGGAAAGTATTAGAGTTAAACCCCCAGTTTGAAGATGCTGCATTGAGTCTAAAACAGGCTATTCTTGATAAAGAAGAAAAACAGAAGCGGGGTTATTGAAAATTCAGGTTGTGATGTGAAAGTATTCCCCTAAACGTGTGATTTTTATCATTGATGGATGAAACACAAGATCATTCACATCTGTTATGACATATTGAAGAAATTCATTTTTAGGTAAATAAGCTAAAAATTGATTATGATTGCAAAATAATCTGGATTTGGGATTTTTATTCTTGAGGGAAAGTGTAATGTTGATCTCTGTGAGACACAGGTACAGATTTTGTACAGAAATACTTTGTAATTCTATAATAAATGTATTGGCCAGATTAATTGAAAATAAAAATGAACATGTACTTTTTATCAGTCTGCAGAGTTTACTGTAGAAAATATTCATAGGAGGAATTGTGTCTTTCTCTTTCTTATTAAAAAGATCAATTTCCTGAAAAATAGTGTGAAATCCATCTGATGGAACCGGCTGTGAGCACCCAGGCAGCTTCATTTCTCACATGGTAGGAGGGACCTTTACTGAAATCTGTAAATCATCAGCAAGAAACACCCTTGCAAGTTCTAGTAACATAAATACTCTGATTGCTCACATGACGTTTCTGCGTCTTATGGTGAGTTGCTTTGTGGATGATCCCAGGGCCTGCCACAGGCACAAGGATCTCTGAAGATGGTGGGACCGTTTGGGCGAGTCATGAGAGCAGACTGGAGCCTCTGAATATCTTTCCCAGCAGCCTCACCAAGATCATTTTCAGTGTGGGGATGAAACTGCAGCAGCCACAGTGAGCAAATTTGAAACGGAGCTGACAAAGTGCTACATTTACCTATCATGCTCTTGTCACTTGACTGCAGCCATTTGAAGTTACAGAAATATGATATGTAATACCAGGATGTGACCATTCACAGTTTGAGAAATAGGCTATGACCATTTTAATCCCCCTCAGAAGTCTTACTTTTGGACTTTTCTTGATACATTAAGCACATGCTTTGCTACCATTTGTCTTGGTGTTCTGTCTAAAACAACACAGATAATTCAATGACTTGACACACTTCATGCCACTTCAGTCTTCACTGAGAAATCCTACTAGCTCTTGACTGATGGTGAGAAGATGAACTAGAACTAAATGTGTTCCTGACTGACAGTGCCAAGACAATTGAAAAAGCAGTAATGAACAGTTGAGTGTGACTTACGAAGTTTTACTGTGAGATCACAGATGTGGTTCTGCATAGAACACTTAAAATGACAGGATATAGGTCAAAATATTAATTGAATAATTAATTGAAGTGAATAAGTATTTTAGAAAATAAAGATGCTAAAGGTAATATTCCAGCTTGTGGTATTTTTTGAATGTTGCTTAATTACTTCTCATTCAGTCGTTGGCACAGAAATACTGCACAGGGCTGGGAGCAATTGCCAGTTCTCCACAGTATTTTGTTGTCTCTCCTGTGAAAGGAAGAACTGTCATCATGCATTTCAGCATAATCTGGAATTCTTTCAAGGTAATTTTGGCCAGTAGGGTTTTCACATTTTCCCCTTTCACATGCACACAAGTCACTTAGTTCTCTGGCTTTCAGGTTTTCAGCCTGAAATTATTAAATAGCCCTGCTGGTTTCAGTTGAGGTAGAATTAGTTTTCTTCACAGTGGCCAGTATGGGGCTGTGTTTTGGATTTGTGCTGAACACAGGTTGATAATATGGAAATATTTTTGTTACTGCTAAGCAGGGCTTGCACAGAGCCAAGGCCTTTTCTGATTTTTGTACGCCATGCTGGGGAGGAAGTTGGGGATGCCTGGGAGGGTGGGAGGAGACACAGCTGGGAGATGTAACCCAAACTGACCAAAGGGATATTCCACGCTTTTGTCGAGGCTTTTTGATACCTCTATGGAGGGTCCGATCCTGGCCACAAGTCCCGGACAGAATGACACCGTTAGGAATCACCTGACCCGAAGCTCAGGCGAGGTATCCAGCCTCAGGCAAACTTAGCAAGCAACTACAAGTGAATTCAGTTCTTAGCAGTGTATCAGCTCTTAGCAGTGAATATCAGCTCTTGCTTGCTAAGTGCCCTGGCAGACACAGGGAGAGAGAGGAGAAGGCCGTATGCAGTTCCTCAGATGATGTCCTTTATTTTGGCATTCTCTTCGAAGGGTTGCAGTGACAGCTCTTCTGCTTAACAGGGCAATATTCGGGGTTTATATAGGGTAGAGGGGTTTTGAAAAGTGGACCAATGGGAGAGTTGGGGTACAATTTGGCCTATAGTCTTACAGAGAGATAAGAGAGGTCTGGGGGCTCCAAGGGGTTTCTTTTTGGCCACTCATCGTGACTTGCATTTTCTTATCTCAGGCCACTGACTGCCAGGGAGGCCTCACAGCCTCCGAGGCTGCAACACCACACCATAGGGCACAATGCTCAGTATATAAAGTATATAATGAACCCCCAAAACTTGAAGAGGAGGATGTATTTAGTAACTCCTCTTGTCCTGCAAAGTTTCCTGTTACAAAAGTTTACTAATGGAGAGTAATAACATCCGTTTATGTAATGTTTTGTGATTTTCAGGCAACCTCTCAGCCTGTAAAAGGAGCAGGGTTGGATGCTTTGAATGCTTTGCAATGTGAGGTCCTGTAGCTTTATACCTTCACTGGGCTTTAGGGGTTGTCGCTGCATGAGAATTCCACACCTCTGTGGAGCTCCTGCCTCTTCCACTGCCCTTGTCAAAGTCATGGGGTTGCATCAGTAAGTCAAACAGATGGTTGTTGCTAATGCACTGTGACTCTCTTTACTCTGGCCAGAAATATTTCAGATGTGAATAATTCTCAGCGGCTTTCCCAAGGTTTCCTACCTATAAACCTACTGTCCCAAACCCTTGACTTTCCTTCCACAGCCATCACTGGCAGCCCCTCTGTTTGGCTTGTTCCCTGTAACCAGGGTTAATTTGGCAATGAATAACTGTCCTCACCTGATGATTTACCCCTAAACTTACAAAAACCCTGTGAATTCCATAATACATTACAGAATATCAAAGAATATTATCACTTCTTACAGAACACAGCTAGGAGTAACATCATCACCCTGTGCTTTTTCCTAGGACTCTATTTGTCCTACTGAAACATGGGAGGAGGAGTTGTCACACAACTATCCATGTTGCAAGGCCTTTCCCTTGCTTGTGGAGAAAGGTGGGAAAAGCTAACAGAATGCCAAGGGTAGCAGGGCACTGAGCAGTGTGAGAAGGGTTTAATGCATGTTTAGTGTGAATGCAGCATGGGGAACAAGGAGAGCCTTTCCAAGTGGAAAGCTGCAGCACACTGAGGCCAAAGCATTTGGTTGTCAAGTAGGCAGAATATGTCCCTCTTCCATGTGCCTGCCTTCTGCAGGGGAGGTTTAGTCAGCTTGAAAAGCCTGAAACTCTTGGGCTGTTCCAAGTAAGGGCTGCACTGTGCACTTCTTGTCTAGTAGGTAACCTTGTTAAAAAGTGACTGGGGAAGAAAGGTGCACTGTTCCAATTTTGTGGGGATTGAGCACTTCCATCTCAGTCAAGCTCAGCTATGCAGGTCATGCTCTCTTGCCTGTGAGGAGGGGAAGGATTCAGAAAAGCAAAAACAATGTTCAAAACTGAAGATTGCTAGTGGGAGGATAATATCCAATATTCTTTTATGTCATCAGATGACTATTCACCTGCCTTATCCTTTTAACAGAGGGAGGGGATGGATCAGTGAAACAGATTCAACCCCAGCCACTGGCGTTCATGCAGAATGGAAAGTCCGGTTGCTTTTTATGAAAACAGTTTCTTGAGAGATCTGGCCAAGTTGGAGGCCCCACTTCCAGCATGCTGTGACCATTTCAGCTGAGCACTGGTCTGTTTGCTAAAATTATTTCCAAGATTCTCCTTGTAGGATCCCTTTAGTGCATCAGCAGGGAGGGATTGGATGCAGTCCAGAGCATTGCTTTCTACAGCTCATGGTGATCAGTTTTTTTATCACTTGTGTTTGTACAAGGAGCAGTGAAATGGGCCTGAAGGGCATCCTTGTCTCCCAGCAAGGAACAGCTGGTCCAGCTGTGTCCCAGGCATCACAACAATGGGTTTCAGCCTAACTCCTGTTGCTGTGGAAAAGGCTGATCAGTGCTTTCCAGGCTGGGGAATTCCCAGCATGGGGACTCTGCTGTGCCTCTCTCTGTGCATTAAAAAGAACTTCTTTCCCAATTCCTTTTCTCCACATTGGCTGAATAGTGGAGGCTTGTTCAACTACGCTGATATGATCAGAGTGGTTCCTGAAAGCTAATCCAAGGAACCATTTAAGCCCATAGGCCTGAAAATTCCAATCTAGGACAGGAACTGTGTGCTGAAGTTCCATCTGCAACACCTGAGAGGTAGGAATAATCCCAGGAGAATGTAGGTGCATAGTGGTACACCCGTGCAATAGTGTGGCTGAATTGTACCTTGGGAAAGACACCCCTGAAGGTAAACAGAGAATGCCTAACCCTAACGCACCGTGAAATTCAGTGTGAAAATCATTGTCTACACCATGAACAGCAACCAAGGTAGGAGAAAGAGACCAAGAATGTGGAATTGCTCTGGCTTGTCTATGGGAAGGGGGAAACCTGAAATCCCTGTTGAAATGGGAATGCAAGTCTGTGTCCCCTTTTCCATCTCCCTTCCAGTGTATTTGGAAGAGAAAAATCTCCTCATCTGTCAGGTGGTGGGTGAAGGGTATGGAATGCTGCTGGACCTCTTCCTAGTTTCCAGGGAGAAAGGGGAGGATCTGGGATATCCCACTTACTGCAGACAAGTTTATCTAGATATACTCTGCACGGCTGCAAAACAGGTGAACCTTAATGACACCAGACCAGATCTGATGCTCATCTGTGTGGCCTGAGAGTGCTGAGAAGAGATAGCATTTGGTCATTATTATTTTCCCTTCCTCCCATTCTACAAATTTCTAGAGGACTTCTTTTTAGATTAACAGAAAGTTGACCTAAACTTATGAATTTGCTGCTGTTGTTAAAAACAGGGAGTGTGTCTCCTGGCAAACGTATGGGAGCAGTAACTTGCTGGGCTCTGCAGTGTGGGCTGTGGACAGCAGAGTGCACTGCTTGTGCAGCAGGAGGGCAGCACCCAGGCAGCTGCTGAGGGTCCTGGGGTCCCAGCATGCTCCCATTCCTTTTTATAGATCCTCCTCGTCCGGCAGGTACAGCTTTAAGAGGGAATTTACTCAGCAATCATCTCAGGCAGGATGCAGCTTTTGGGAAGCAGGCCACGTGTGTGCACTGACCTGCCAGCTTGGGAAGGCAGGGGCTGCAGGAGCTGGGAAACCCTCTGGAGACTGCACACGAGTGTGCTCTCAGCACGAGTGTGCCATCTGCCACCTCTGCACTGCTGTTGAACTTCTACATGTGCTGCAGCCACACCTGCAGTTACAATGTAGGCACATCCTGAGAGTGATTACAGGTGTGTCAGGTTTGTACTTGATCTCTAAAAAATAATAAGAATTATAAAAAAAGCTTTCTGTATACATCGAAACAGATAATACCAGGTGTCATTTTTGCTCATACTAGAGTATCCATCAACTCACATTTTATAGAGTTAGCCTATTCCATACAGGTGAGAGGAAAATGAGGAAAATTGAACTAACAAGTTTCCAAGAATGTCAGGTTGATGTAAGGGTTTAGACAAAACTCTGAATTAGTGAGAAGAAGTGTGTGCCCTAGCATTGCATACTGGAGGGGCACTGGCAGCAATTGCTTGGCTCTTTGAAGCCACTGTTGTTAGAGCAGATGGTTGCTGTTGCACCTTAGCAAGGAGATGTTCTGTGCTTACATTGCTCTGGTGTATTTTTATTTGACTTTTCAGATTTGCACTTTACATTCAGACGTGAGGATTGGCAGTCACTTTATGAAGTATTACAAGAAGCAGCCATAATCAGAGCTGGAATAATTTTAGTGATCTGCAAGTCCATATTGTGAGCAGCTGGAAAAAACACAAAGTGTTATTTTGCAGCCCTGGGTTATTTTCTGGTAAGTTTTCTTCTGTAGCCTCTTCAGAGAGGCAATAAGTTGCAAGATTTACTGATCCTGTTAGCAGGCTCAAGAACTTTCCAGTGCTGTCCCACCATCTGGTCTTTAAACTTCATACAAATAGTTCTGGTGGCTCCTGCAAGAAGTAGCTCCTGTGTCCCGTGGCACCATTTGGAAAGCAGCCAGCAGAGCAGAGCCTTCGGGTGCTGTTGGAGACACACACAGAGGCTGAAGTGAGGAGTGATGCTGGAGCAGATAGCTCAGCAGCTCTGGCTGTCCAAGGGTGGATGAAGCTATAGGTGAAACCCTACTTTTTGGAGGATTCGAACCATTCAAAAGCATTTGGAATATGGCAGTGTGCCTTAATGCCTTAGTGTTTGTTTCTAAAATTTTGGATCTGTTTTCTCTCAGACTGGGGGCAGTCCTGTTGAAAACCTGTTGAAATAATACCTGGCTCCAGAACTGCCTGCCATGGCCAAACTCCAGCATGCCCTGCTCTGCTGCTGGCATCTGCTCCAGAGCCACTCCACCTGTGTTTGTCTTGGCAGGGAGCTCTTCTTCTTCCCTCTCTCATGGGCTCAAGCTGAGACCATGGGACTGCAAACCATGTCCATTCCCTGTTCTTGTCCCAGAACTTTTATTTTTAAGGTCCTCAAGGACAGGCTCTGCATTCCTTGTGTCACAAAGCATGGTGACCTCTCAGGGTGAATACACAGGGCCTGGTGTTCTTACCAAATTCAGTTTATGTGTGTCATCTTAGATTTGGAGCAACAATCCACACTGGTCCAGCAAGTACATAGCCCTGGAGACTGTCAGAAGGATGACTTGGGAAGCCTGAGAATGATACACAGTGTGTTCGTGTAGTTTTTAAAGAATACATACATGCTGCACGTTAAAGGCAACATCAATGTTCACAGTCCATTCTTGAGGCATTTCAGATGCCAAAGTCAGAGCTCCTAAATCTCTGAGAAGCATCAGGTCAGGGGTGTATTGCAATGGTTCTTTTTCTCCTCCAGAACCTACCTTTCCTCTCCCTGCCTGAGCTGCACTGTCCTCTGCAGGTGCTGCCAGGATGTGTGTTGGTAGGAGAGCATGCTGCCACCAAACAGTGAACATACACCTGAGGAGAAGAAAAAGTACCCCTTGATCCTTATCAAATCCCACTTTGCAGAGTATTCTCTTGTCTTTGTCTTTTGCAGAAACTACATCTGATTAGATTTAGGCTTCTCTGAACACTTCCATGTGGCACCTTCTAGCTGAACCTGCCTTGAATTTAAAGTTGGTGTCAAGGAAGCCCTCAGGCAGTTTGGTAACTGAGAGGCTGAGACAGGACAAGTTAAAACTTCACGTGCTGCCGTGTATCAAAGCTAGACAGAAACTCAATCTGGTGCCTGCTGCAGCTGCACACTTAGGAAGCAGCACAAGCCAGAATTGCATCACATTAATTTCTAGCAAGTTCAAGAGCTGAGGTGCCTATGAAAGGCTGAGTAAATAATGATGCAGTTACTTGAGCTGCCCAGGCAGGGTGAACACACCACAGCTGGTATCAGTACGTGTCAGGACAAGCAGTTGACTCAGCTGGGTGCACAAGGAACAAAGCACCCTCAGGTGACTGTCCTGGGTTTTTCTTTGCTCTCCTTAGTACTTGGAGGAGAACAGGATCTCAGACTTTAAGACCAAACCCACATGCTTCTGTCTCTCTGACAGAGCTGACACCTGACGAGATGGATGACTGTCCAGAACAGATGGGAGACAACAGAGCTGAACTTCATGTGGATATTGGGACATAGAAATTGATTTTTCTGCTCTAGACAATTTGAGCTGAAGTGATATGAATCTGATCCTACACAAAGCCAGAACCACCATATAAAAATTATATTTACATACTACATTCTTTTGTTTACTTCAGCCAGTCCAGTCTCAAGTCAGCTAGGTGGCAGAGGAGATTTAAGAAGAGAACTGAGTTAAAGCTGTGCACCAGTCAAGGTAGTTGAGTTGAATGCTTGCTAGAGTTTAAGTCTGTGAGGTGCCTAAATCAATTTCTCAAAGCATAGAGTCATAGAATACCTCAGGTTGGAAGGAACCCATGTGGATCATCAAGTCCAACTTCCTGCTCCTTGCAGGGCTACCTCCAACTAAACCACATGACTAAGAGCATCATCTAGACTTCCAGGACAGGGTCCATGAGTGGGAGGTGAGCCTTTCACTCAATCCTACCTGTTCCAGTTGCTGTGCCAGGGTCCTTACCACCAGCCTTTTAAAGTGAGAAGGGTGTCTCACCCTGGGGCTAACAGGTACTGGGCAGAACTCTGCAGCAAACTCACTGCCATTAATCTCACACCTGTTTGAGAGGAAAGATCAACAGATCTAAGTAGAAATTAGGGCTTTGCTGATGAGTTCATTGGACATTTATTACTACTTGCCCATCCACAGTGATGTTCCATCTTGGGGCATTGTTGAAGTCTGGCATTCCAGCTACCCAGCAGTTTTCCAGGTATAACTCAACACTGGGGCTCTCGTCTTTCAGCTCCACCTCAAGAAACACAGGTTCCATGGGTTGTTTGAGTATTGTCATGCTGGGCCCATAGAACTCCCTGAAGGATTCATCTTGAGAAAATGTCAGGGGATTTTGTTGTTGTTGCATATTATTTAAACTAAAACATACTTGGAAATTCTCTGATTTCCAGAGGAGAAGATTTACCTTTGGACACTCTTGAAACTACATTCAGAGCTCGTCTTACCCTTCTGTAAGCTGCAGAGAAAGAAATGTTAGTGAGGTTTTTAGTTAAAATAAGGCATGTCTTAACAAGGGAACTTATGATTGAAAGAGTCTGAGAGATTCAAAAATGAAGGAAGAGAATTGCACACCTGCAGTACTTGAACGTGGAAACATCGTCCCAGAGCCAAAGGGAGAGGATGTGGCTGGGTCACTGGAGAAGGCACCGAGCACTAGGGTCTCTTTTGCTTGGTAGTAGCACAAGACTGTTAATCTAGAATAGAAGAAACAGCAATTTTTGTCTTCACATCTATTTCCCAGCAGCTGTACAAAACCAAGCAGTGTCAGCGAGCAGCAGCTCCTACCTGTAGTCTGGATCTCTTGTGATTATTGGTATGCTCTGTCCTGGAAGAGTCTCTTTCTCATAAGAGATTTCATTCTCATAAATAATGTGGTCACCTTCAAACTGTGCATATGGGAAACTTGTTACAAATTGCCTCTTCTCAGGAGCTGGGACAGGGGACCAAAAGAGAAAATGCAGGAGAGCAGAGACTTCCAGCAGGTGTATCTGCTCTGGCCATGGACTTACCCTTACTGAAGTGCCACAGGTTGTGACATGGAACTTGAAGAAGGCATGGGCTTCATTATATTCCCTAGGCTTGCAGGAGCTGTCCCTTAGCTTGGTTTTACTCATGTCAATGGCAGGAACTGTCTTCATTTGGGCAGATACCATTATGGTACCATCTGGGTGGCATACTGAGAAAGTCAGAGAGTTGATTGTGAGCTCAAGAAAAGAATCACACATCTTTTTATTGATTGATCAGTTGCATAACTTACTTATAAATGCTGAAGAATTAAAACTGCAGCTAATGGAGAATATCTCTAAGGTCTCCATAGTTCTCACTTTCCTTAGGGCAACATCAAACCTTGCTTTAATTTTCTGAAAGGACACTTCCTGCAAAGGAGATGCAAAAGATCTCCTGTTATAGTACATCATCCACGTGTACAAAGTTCTGCTTCTTAGCTGGTGCCACTTGAATACTAACAAGTCACAGGAGTTAAGTCACTGTGAAGACTCGAGCCTGAAGCAACATGGGGGCAGAAGGACAAGTACAATTTTTCTTGTATGAATTTATCAGTCACTGTCGTGGAGATAAATTTGGGTTGATTATTGTAGAATAGTTCATATTATTACAGCATCAATTTTCCCCTGCCATGTCTCAACATTGCTACAAAAATTTCCTTTAAAAGAGCTTCTTTCATAAAAGCTATATTGAAATATTGTTTCTGGCTCAGTGCAGATGGGACATTTTGCCTCATCTTACTAAAACACTCAGGAGTTTGTTTTTGAAGACTTGGTGCATATCTTTAGGAGACAAGTGGGGACTGCAGATTGCATAATACATGGCATTACCAGAAGGGTCCATGTCGGATGCCTCTTATCCTACTTGCTCTGGCTCAGAGTTCTTCCCTCTGGAGGTTTTCCAATATGTGGGATACCACATACAGACTGTGACTGTAGGACTCTGTGAAGCAAACAGTCCTATGTGCTTTAAAAAAGGCATTGCTGAACAGCTCCTGTACCTCATAGATGAGCCCCCCAGCAAACAGAGGTATTTGCAAGATCAGGTGTGTGGAGTTGGTAGCCACAAGGTACCCATTGGTGAGGGCAACGTGCCGGGTCAGGAGCTTGTTACCAAGGTACAGGTCCCAGTACTGGTGCAAGCCAAAAGTGGGCAGGGTTAGGTACAGGTTTTCTGCATCACAGGAACCAACTGCTTCTGGTACTTCTGTGGGAAGAAGGTGGGATGAAGAGTTAGCAGTGAAGGAAGGTTTGAGTGGCGAGGTTTGGCCCAGGCAGGGATTTCTGTCACAGGTAAGAAACCCCAGCAGCCTGTTATGTGCATGCTGGCATTGTCTGCAGGGCTTGGCTGTGTTGGGATGGGGAGTCCTGCCTCAGCAGTGGCCTGCCAGCTTGCTTCGAGGACTGTTCCCTGTTTCAGTAAGGCAAGCTGAGCTATGTATGTAAATACATTTTTTGATTAGCCTTCTTTGAGCTGAACCAAGAGCTCTTTCAAAGATAAAATAGGACAGTGAGAGGACTGTCATCTTTGTGGCATGCAAAAATCTAATAAATTTGAGAAAATACCAAACAGACCTCCCAGCTGTTTCAGTAACATGCTAAGTACAGCTCAGTGGATGATTTCTCCTTACAGAAATGCTGTCTTTGGAGATTAGAGCTATTTTTTTAGTCAGTTACGTTCTGCCCTAGATGCAGGGGCAGAACTGTGTTTGAGGACGAACTGAAACTTGTAGCAATGTCTGAAAGTTTTGCCAGTAGATGTATGTTCATGTTCTGAGGCATGTTGTTCACTGAGTTTGCAAGCCAACTTCTTCTACACACTTGTTTTATTGCTCTCAGTGACTCGAGGGCAGACTGTCTTGCCAGTATGCAGAAGAGCTGCCATCAGTGGAGCAGCAACTTGGCTGTTACCAACAATGAGCTATGGAGAGGTGGGGTTTTCCCCAAAGCTCTCACCCTCACTCTGATGCTCTCACTGAATTCAGTGACAGCCATGCTGTCCATGCAAACCAGTTAATGTCAAGGGAAAGCTTACCAATATCAGCAATCACACACTCCACCTCTGCTGAATGATAGTAGAGTGTCATCTCCAGACCTACGCTAAGGGTGTAGTTGACCAGGAGGGTGTATTTTGTTTCATTTCTGTTCACATACTGAAAGAGAGAGAAGGGTAAGGCTGCAGCAGCTTTCAGAATAGGCAGGCATGTATATTCTGAACAACACTAAATAATTATTCCAACACCCTCCTCTCCCCTGCAAATAGCTCAGGCTCCAAAAGCATTGCTTCAGCTGGCCTGAAGCTATTCAGAAATCTGGCCTGGATTCAGCAGCTCTTTCAGCCAAACATAAATGTGGAGAATGTTATGCCTTTTCAGAAAATGAAGACAGAAGTGAATGCAGTGGTGGTTCCTCTGTAGCCCACCGGTGAAAGAGCTCATAGAGGGAGATCCAGGTCCAAATCCTTATTCTTCTTTACTGAGTGTGGGCTGAACCCAGGGGAGTAAGTAATCAGTTGAATAGAAGGTGTAGGAGATACTGTGAGAGATCCCTCTCAAAATCCTCTTTTGCTTCACTGAAAGTGCTCCCAAAGTAAAACCTGGTGTTCAACCTGAAAGAAATACTTCTGGATTTTTTTTCTTAGTTTGATCCTTAATGCAATTTGACTGTGGTTTGACTGCAGCCTGAAAACTATTTGCACAAATCCTGTGCGTTCCCAATGTTGTTCCTTGTAACAGCATCACAGCTCTGTGTGGTTTGGTTTAAAGAGTGGTAGAGGACTTGCAGTTATGCATCCTCCCACTGAAATGAGAAGCTGAAATCCCTCTGTGAGTATATACCTTTTACAAATATTTAGATTACAAACGGTCTGAAGCTTAACAAAATTACATTTAGAGTACCTTGAGCCTGCCAGTGCTCACATGGGGCATGGCCTGTGCCACCAGTTAAACAGTGGGTTCAGGAGTTACTCGGTTTTTGAAACTGGTATTTGCCAGCATTGCAATAATTGATTTATTTTTCCAAGACACTCCTGTTTCTAAGGGCAGCATCTAATACAGACTTGACAAACCTCTTCCTGTTGGGTATGCACTCAGACTTTAGCCATACTGACAGGCACTAAAGGAAGTAACATTTCATCCCATCTAATTACACTTGATACTGATCTCCTAGAGATCTATGGAGAGCAAGGTGGGGACATAAAAGCCTCTAATCTTAACTCAGATGATCTCAGACTCATTGACACCTTTACAATCAAGGAACTGTTGTTGGTTAATAAAAGCTGGACCCTCTTCTGCAAAGGGACTGCCCCACCTCCTCCACTCTGCTGCTGAAGTGACCTGCTGTATCCTACCTCTTTCAGGACATATGGATCATCAAAAGAGACTTCCAGGATAAATGCTTTTGTTCCATTAGAAAAGGGAGTTTCATAAATCTTGAAGCTGTGGTGCTGTGCTTCCCTCAGGGAAAATGGCACATTTCCTACTGTGATTGCCACCAGAGAGACATCGGGAAGAAAGTGTCCAAATGCAACATTAAATAGCCGTTCCTCTGGCACAGTATCTGCAGGGAGAGAACATCAAATTACTGCTGATGTGGATCGAATAACGAAGACGGTTGGGGTGGCCTCCCATTCAAATTCCAGGAAACTTAGCCAACAGCCATCTCTTTAATGGCTCTGATTAATGAGTGTTTGTGTTCTAGTCAGATCTGAAATACTCTGAGTACATGAGAATTGCTTCAAGCTGCAGGGGATTAACAACAAATACATAGAACTTTATAGAAAGTGGTTTCAGTGACTTTCTAGAGGTGCATTATGAAGTGCAATACCTTTAAAGAAATCTAGAATCTATTTCAGCCCCATAAAATTGAAAAAAATTATCATAATATATGGTAAGAAGCTTCTTTTTCTTTCTATATATCACTTATCCAGACAACTCCAAGTATGTTTAGTGCCTTAATGCATCGTGAAATAAAATTTAAAAACCATGCCTGCAGCACTGGGTGGCACAATGATTTCAGTATGCTCTCAAGGTATCAAATGCAGGCACTTTGGGGAAGAAAATACCATCAATGAGTGCTGTCCTCAGACAGTTCTTGTTCCTAGTGTGGTAACTGCACATCACAGCATCTTTATTCCAGTGCTCACTGGAAAAATCCAGGTATTAACATGAAAGGAGTGCTTACATTTTTATCAGCAACTTACAAGTTAAGGCTAAAGGGTATTTGATGGGTTTTGTTTGTTTGTTTTAATATAATACATGAATCTTGACTTTGCCTAGAAAATTGTAAGTGGGAGTTGAGAACATTCTGGTGAATAGAGATGTGTGGCACTGGTCAGGTGGAGCAATGTATAGCACAGCAAAAGATTGGTAAGAGTCAATGAGAGGAATTACTTACTGTTGATAACAGTTGGTATTTGTGGCATGAAAGGTGTGGTGATGGATTTGATGACTGTATACTTCGTGGTTTGCCAACCTGCATCCGTCCACGTGTGCTCCAGAAACAGGTCAATACAGTAAGTGACTCCATATACACCACCAGATATGGAGCTCTAGGAGGTAAAATGTGTGATTAAGTCTTAATTCTCAGTAGCTTAATAAAGAGATGATTGAATATGGCTAGTATTCTTACACTGGGAAGAGAAAATGTCATTCTAGTACAGCTTGGGATGGATTTTGCTAGGAGATTTTGCTTGTTTGTTTGGTAGCTTGGCCCATTTGTCTGGTCCGTGTGTGGCTCAGATACTACTGAGATCCTTAATAAGGAAGTATCAGGTTCTCAAGGGTGTCCTCATTAAGTTTAGCACATCACCAGATTTGGTTTTTTTTGGTTTTACCATCCCTGGATTACCAGTCATGTCTCTTGTTCTGTCTGTTACACACATAAAGAAATCCTGAAGGGGATAAGTCAAAATCACACCAATGTCATCTTGTAGGAATATTGCCAACTCCTTTCTAGGTGTTCAAGTTGGATGGAGTTTTGAGCAACCTGATCTAGTGAAAGATGTTTCTGACCATGGCAGAGGACTATGGAGTATATTGTCTTTAAAGGTGCCTTCCAGCCCAAACTATTCTCTTCTGTTCTACTGAACATTCCTTTTGACATTGTCTCTGTATCTGTAAATTATACATTGATGAGGAATCAACTGTGTTCACAGCAGGTGACTGCATCCCAACAACATGCACAGAACCTGTCCCTTGCTAAAATCATGCTGTCTTGGAAGTTGGCAAGGAAATTACTCATTGAGCCAGGCCAGCAGTTTACCAGGACTAGTTTCATTATTGAACAACAGAAACAATTAAACTTCAGTGTCCAGAAATCTCTTCACTCTTAATGTATTAATATGTCTTAGAGATTATTACCAAAAGACAGCCTCTTGTTTCCACCATGTTTTGTCATTGTAAATTCCTAGTTTCTGAGTAAGTGCTTTCAAAACACAGAGAAGAAGTATCTAATTCTTCAAGTATTTATTGTATCTACAAATTTTAAGCAGCAATCAATCAGTATTTGGAATTACCATGATTTGGAAACATCCATAGTATAGACCCTCAAATGTATTTGTACTGACCTCTAGCTTGCCTCCTTCTGCTCCAATAGGGATGGTTATTCTGACGTGTGTTTCATTGTGCTCCAGTAAGTAGTTAATCTCCTCTGGATTCACTATGACTTGATCATCCACTCCTATTACAATGCTTTTAGACAGAAAGGTGGATTCCTGGACCACTAGTGTGGGGATAACTCTTGGCACAGTCCATGTTAGTGTAGTATCAGTGAAGCTGATGCCATCTGTGGAGTTAAATAGACAGTTCCAGAGAAGGGGCAATTGGAGTTATCACTCAGTCTTGTCTCTGCCTTTCCCTGATTCCCTTTCACTGATGCAACACCTTGTAGGATTTTAGCCAAATTATGGCTATTTTGTCACAGAGACCCTGGCCCTCAAAGCAGACCTGAATCACCAATTTCAGGTGAATCGTTAATTCATTCAGAAGAATGAGCAGCTGTGCTTCCAGCTACCTGCTCTGTTGTCCCAAGGCTTGCTGGCAGAAGGAAAAGGACACAGACCAGTCTGTTTGGACCTTCTTGAAATACTGGCTTTGAGGTCTCAATTACTTAAAACCTTGTGCTTCCTTATGACTTGTTCACATTAATACTCTTCTGTGAGAGCCAGGTGCAGCCACCACTTCTCTGTAAAAAGCCAGGCTAGTCCTGCCTCTCCAGAGAAAAGTTTCAAGGATGTGAGAGCATGTGAAATGTGAGTTTCAAGGATGCAGAGCTGCATGCCTTGCATTGAATTGTATGAAAAAGAAGAGACAAGGCTGTGGGATTTGTCCAGGGGAGGCTTCCTGGTTCTTCTATCACAGTTTTGCTTGTTTCCTGCATCTAATGTGGGGGTTTGAGAAACCAGAGACAAGGCATGAGATTTCACTGGGAACACAAGTAATGTAGTGTCACAGCAGGGACCGTGTTTGTCCAGGGCTAAAGCCACAGACTCTTAGCTCATGTTGCTCTGAGGAAAGCTTGTAAACCTCTTCTCTTAGTAAGAATGGGAAGACTGTGTTTTCTACCACCTCCTTTGGTAGTTATTTTTAGTGAAGAAGGAAGAGATCCTTACCAACAGGGCAGGAGACAGTCGTGTCAATCAGCAAAAGCAGCCACCGCTGCCTGTACATGGAAGTGGAAGTGATCATGTTCATATTTACACCACTGACCTGTTTGAGCCCAGGCAGAAAAAGAGAGCTGATGTTCTGGAGAGGCAGTGGGAACAGCAGAGCTTTGTGTCTGGCTGGGATCAACAACTCACCAGGCTGACGTCAGACTCGTTGCTGTGGTAGGGTGCTCGCAGGTACACTCGGGACAGGGTGTTATTGAAGCTGTAGCCCAGTTTTACTGCATCACTTACTGTTATTCTCTTTCTCCCTGATGGAGAAACAAACATCAGTTGCCATTGCTGGTATGCAACATTTTGAGTCTGCAAGAGAGAAATGATCTACATCAGTTCTACATCTACCAAAGTCTCTTAAAAAGCTATGATATTGCAGTGCCTATTTTCCTATTAGAAGTGGGAGTAACTGGAATGATACTACTAGCTCATCTCAGGCAAGAAATACCCTTGAGACTAGAGCACTTTAAGGTATCTTTAGAGATAGTCTTCTAGCAGCCCTGGAAGAAACATAGACAGGTGGCCTTGAACAAATCCACTGTGGACAAAATATCTGTACTGTTAAGAAACTGATTGTCTCCACATCTGTTGATAGCTGGAGCAGTCCAGAGCCCAAATGACAGACTACCTTTTATAGTGTGTAGCCATACCATGTCAAAGGTAAGAAGGGAGCAACGCCTGTACTGGCCTAGAACAGAGTCCCCTGCAGTGATGGCCATATGGGAGCACAGTCAAAAGGAAAATGGGCATCAGGAGCAAGTAAGACATGAGAAACATGGGGCAAGCCTATGTATTAGACAGAATCACAGAATGGTTAAGGTTGGAAGGAACCACTGGAGGCCATCCAGTCCAACCTCCATGAGTGTGGTACTTGGGACTGTGTCCAGGCAGCTTTTGAATTTCTCCAGATGAGACTCCACACCTTCTCTGGGCAATCTGTTCCATTCTTCCTCCAAGTTGAGGTGGAGCTTCCAGTGGATCAGTTTCTGTCTGTTCTCTTGTCCTACTGCTGGGCACCACTGAGGAGAACATGGGTCCATCCTCTTGACACCCTTCCTCCAGATACTTGTGTACATCAGTAAGATCCTCTCCCAGTCTTCCCCAGACTAAACAGGCCCAACTCACTCAGCTTTTCCTCATAAGAGAGATGCTCCTGTCATCATTTCCCACTCATTCTTTCCAGACTCAAATATTTTTCATCTCAGTGACTCCTTAGCTATCTGTACCTTCTTTGTATTTTGTATGTCTTATTGGATTTCTCTTCAGTCAACTTTTCCAGACTCTCCTTGAGATCAAGAAAGCTTCTAGCAGCCACAACACCTTTTGGTGATGAGTTTGACAGTTTCACTACCCATTGTATGAAGAACTAGCTACCTTTGTTTGTCTTGAACTCAATTTCCACTAATGGAACAAGCATATGACTGTCCTCCCACCTAAATGTCTTTTTGCAGTCTAGAAGTCTAAAAATACTTGAGAGGTTTTCAGTACTTGATGGCAAATTTGTCATCTCCCTTTTTTTTGTCAGAGATGGAGCTATGTCCCAAGCATGACTCATAAGAGTAGAGAGAGGAGGCAGGCTAGGAACTGTTAGGAAAGGCTCCCGTTCATACCTCTGGCAGTGCTGACATCCATGCTACGGTGTAGTCATTTGAAACTGCTGGGACATCAGTCTTCACTGACACCTGGGGACACAGGAGATTCTTTGGGAGCAATGGGACCAAAGAGATCTTCAGTATTATTACAGGCATGGGGAGCAGTGTCTATCAGGGTTTAGCAGTTTGCATTCACTGGAGGTAATTAAAGTGTTTCTGTGGAGGTTTTTGATGGCAGTAATTTTTGTGGCCCTGAAATGGAAGTTAAAACCATGGCATTTATAGTGGTGGGATTACTTTGTGTATAACCAGGTAAATCTGAAGTCCTGCTTCATCTGTGGTAAGCTGTAAACTAGATTCAGCTCTGGAGACCTCCAGAAACATCTAGGTCTCACCACTGGAGGTGTAGGAAAGCAGGTTATTGGCATTAACTGGTGCCAGAGGACTGATTCTCTCTTCTCATGCAGGCGGAATGCCTAACCAAGTAGGATCCCCAGTACCTAAGGCAGGTGCTGTGGGTAAATCTTGCCCACATGTGCTGCAGAGCGAGGCAAGGAAGGAGGACAGTCAGAGGACACCTGTACCATGGTTTAGTTGTGTTGCAACACCCAGATGTGACTGCAGCACAGCCGTGAGTTCTAACAGAAGTATGCTCTCTTTTCCCTGCCTGTTGCAGGTATGCACAGAAAGCAATGAAATTTGGTTTGTTTGCTGCCTCATTTCTACACTGGTGTGCAGGTGATGGCAGCAGGCCAATTGCACCACCTGGCAGGAGACAGCTCCTGTCTCACAGTCATGTCCTGTGAGTTATGTGATTCAGCAGAGATGCAGCTCTGCAAACTCTAGGTTTTATTATTTCAGATATGAGGATGACATTCTCACAGATGCTGCAGCACTTTATGACCAAAGTGAGCTTAAGAGCTTGGCCTTAAGCCTCTCTGTTGACTCGCTTGTGGAGGCTTGCCTTCATCTGTAGAGTTAACTGAGTTTCACTGCATACAAAATATCTATGGTATGTAAATGTGTTACTAATCAGATCTACAGTTACACACTCTGCTAAATAGCAGCAGGTTGCTGTTATGCCCGGTACATGGGGTACAATCAGCTTCTGACAGGAATTTGTGGAGGTTGCTGTGCCTGGCAGGGAGTTTGGATGTAGCCTTGCCTTCAGTGGGAAGGTTTTTACCTCCATGTAGTTTTCTTCGCACACAATTTCTCTGGAAGCCCAGGATGCATAGGAGCAGTACATAGGGTAGGTGTAGGTGACAGCTGCTCTCATGCTTGAAAATGAGGAGACCTTGATGTTCACTGTCAGTGAAAACAGCTCATCTGCCTGGGAAGAAAACCTGGGAATTCAGCAGATGGTGTGGAAGGTTCCAGGAGAGGCTGCATTGGACCATGCAGCCCAGGATTCTGCTTCTGAATGTTCTATAATGATCAGAACAGGTTGAGAACTGCAGTGACAGCTCCTACAACATACCACCCTGTCTGAAATGGTTTGTATGCAGGGTCTAACTGAACCAGGGACATTGCCTCAGCACTCACAGCCTTTGCCTCAGACCCCATCTCAGCACTGTTCTTGCCAGCTGGTCAAGGGCAGATCTGACCTACCTTACTGTGAGGTTCATGTTTCTCCTCTTTGTGACTCTGTGTGTCTCCACATGGAGAGAAAGTAATGGAACTTTTGTTTTGATCTGAGTAGTTCAGATCTAATCTACAAATGCTGTTTAGTGTTTAATGCTAGACTAAGTCCAGTAAAAAAATCTTTATGGTTCTTCAGCTCCCCAGGAGCCACACACAAAGCCATGGACTGTCCTATCTGACCCAGATGTGTATTTTTCTACGGAAGAAGGCAAAACCTTTACAGAGAAATTTCCAGCCTGGAAATCCAGGTCATTGCACAGCACACTGTACACCCCCGTTCTAGTCAGCTAACCTCTGCCTATAAAGTTTTACCGTATTTTTTCTGTGGGGCTTCCAGGACCAACCAGACTAAACATGGACAAGCAATGAAGTTTCTACTCTGATTTGTTCTGGTTTTGGGTTCATTTCATCTCAACTAATATTTAGAAATTAGAAATCCAGGCTACATTTTTACACATATTTTTGGAATGGGTGAATCACCTTCTGGAGATGCCTGCTTCTCTCCATTGACTATTGTGGAAGAGTAAACGACTAGTTTAGACTAGACATTATCTTTTAGATGGCTAAAGTTACGTGAGGCAAATCTGGGTCTAATAGACGTGTGTGATCTACGTTCCTAGGCATGTGTTAACAGGCACATTACCACACAAATTAAGCCAGGAAATGATCTGCCAGAATCACACTGCAAACATTGCTTTTTCAAGCAGATGCCTACTTCTTTCCAGAGAGGCTTTCAAGAAACTCTCTGGCAAATCAGCGGCTACAAGGATATGCTTAAGAACTGGCAGCTACTCAGCAGCATTAGGATAAGTGTCATTCCATGGAGAGAGGAAATCCCATGTCAGTCACACTGAACAAACCTCACAGCAGAGAGCCATTGCCTATTCATTTACTCCCAACACTAGTTCCTAGTTCAGTATTCTCACAACATGCCATTAGAATACCATATACTATCTCAATCTTGTGTTTTTGGAGAAGATGTACTGCCTGAGCTGCTTCCAAGCCTGTGTCTGGGCCTTACCTCATTGGCCACATGACAGCCGAGCACCGACGCGCGGAAGATGGGATTGCCCCACACGTCTTCTGACAGGACATAGCCACAGCGAGATGCTAATTTCTCATCCAGCAGAACTGGGCCAGAATAAGGATCTACAGAAAAAGGGAAAGATACGTGGGATGTAAAGCTCAAGGCAAGTCCTGGGGCAGAGTGGTGCTGAGGCCCTCTCATGCAGCTCTTCTCCATGTGGGTTGGGTGCTCTCCAGTGACATGTGCTGTTAGGGGGCTGGTGACACTGTGCTGGCATGTATAGGAGTGCATGAGACAGTTTGGCATGACTCAAGCTCACACACATAATGTGCACTTCAGTGCCTGGTTCCTTGTGTCCAGAAGGTTGTGCCATTGACACTTTGAAGTGCTATTATGGAGAGTTTCTCTGAAGCATCACCTACATTTCTCCCTCCCCAGTTTCATTCTCTAAAAAGAGTTATGGGCTATTAAGCCCATCTGTTTCTAAAAATCATCAAGTTGGGATAATCTGCTGCTCACTCTGCTCAAAGGATGTGGTCACAGACCTGTTTTGGGTGGGCACTTTTACAAATTGATCAAGTTTGCTGCTTCTCTCTGCGTGCTGTGAAACCCATGGGGGAGCCAAGTAAGAGACATGACAGGGACTGGCTGTGCTCAGCTCTTGATGATGGTAGAATTAATAACATCATATTTTGTTAATTTTCTGTCCTCTGATTAAGGAACTATTTTAGTCTTGGATTAGACACAAGAATCTATACAGATAGATAGAGTTTAACTAGCTGCCACTGCAATTTCTAGATTTATCTGTCATGCCTATATGTTGGACAGTTCTAGAACTGCTGTTTCAGTAAAAGTATGCCTGCAGCCAGGTTAGGCTCAGGAGACAAATGGGAATAATTTTGGAAGAAGAAGGAATAGCTTTTTTGAGACCAGCTGATAGAGCTGGAAGAAGCAAACAGCATTTTGTGCCTGAAGGCTGGTCTGTTTTTTCCAGCAGTATCAGTTACTCTCACAAATGCTATCCCTTCTGCCCACACCCTTTCCGTACTTGATTTTTTCAGTTCTGCCTCCAAATCGAATGAAAAAAAACCATAACCTAGGAAAAAGTGCACTGATCTCAAGAGAAATTAATTAGATTTGGGGTGAAATCACATACTTTTTACAATCTGATGTGAACATTTTCTGTTTTTCATTTTCGTTCCAAGGATTTTTGTTTTCTGCAGAAAATGGAACCCCTTAGTTCAATTGGAATTATGGTATTTTAATGCCATTGTGGTGTTAAATAAAAAGAAAATAAAAATACCCTCCAAAGTCCTTTAATTGCTGCAACATTCACTCAGCCCTCACTGAGAGTGTGTTCTCTAGGTATTATCCACCCTACACTGCTGTTGTCATTATGCTGGTCAGGACATATCCAATCTGCAATGTCACCTTCATTTTCCTTGCTAGACGTGTAAGGGCTCAGCAGAGGAAAGAATGAAACCCTAATGTCAGTCCTTCCTCCTCAGCCCATCGTTTCTGCTGTCCCAGCACCATGGTTGCACAGGGCAGAGGAGGCTGTGGCTGTAGTTACCAGCTTTAGGGTAACTCTGTAGGGTTAGTGACAAAATTGAGGTGGGAGAGGCTGGCTCAGGGTGAAAAGGATGTGCTGCAGGTTCCTTGGGGTGAGTTATCAATTATCAATAGATGGCAGCAGCATCCAGATCACAGACTCTGTGACCACTTGGGTCATTCCCAAACCTTCATGTTATTTGGGGCTGCCACTTGTAACTCACCATAGATTTCCAGCTGGAAGAACTTTCCCTGGAGCAAGAGTTTATTCAGTTTCATCCAAAAAATTCTGGAGTGGCAACTGCTCTCTACAAAACCTAGTGGGAGCACATATAGAGCTGATGAGTCAGTGGGACTGGAGGGCAGAGAAGAGGCACGTTGTGTTACGAGCAAAATAATCAAGTTCTCATCCTTGCCTCTGTCCCCACTCTGCTTTTATCATGTTTCACCAACCTGGGGGAGCCATCCGCCTCCCTTGTCCCAGCCAGAACAGTAAGAAAAACAGCCAGATCCTGCAGTATAAGCACATGAACTAATAATAGGGTGAAGAGAGAGAAAAAAATAAAAGATCAAAATGGAAAATTAGGTAGGTGGAAACCAAAGTCTTATTACCTGTGTAGCAAGTGACCGACAGCCTCCATCTGTCCCCAGACACCTATGCATGGGCAGCAAAGTCCTCCTCCCTGTGAAGTAAAGTGGGCCCAGGTGTGCAGATGGAACTTGGTGAGACCCAGGAGGAGAGGTACAGGTTACCTTTCACAGATTGTGCTGTCTTCTCCAAACCTTGTGTGTGTACCAGGAGAGGCCAGTGACTTCTGTTGTGGAAGGACACCTGAGTGGAATCCTGCAGTGCCCTCCAACGTTATCAGAGCTCGCTCCCAGCAGGGGGAGGCAGCTCCCTCTGTCTGGGAGGGCACAGCACCCTCCTGCCAGATATTTGCAAGGTCAGAGGCTGCTGCTGAGCCTAACTGTAATGAGTACAGCAGAAGGTGCTTGGTGCTTTCCATCAACCCCTGGGAAGTATTCTCATTCCTTACAAGCCAGTTGGGTAGCTCTAGCTTCAGGTCTTTAGAGCACGTGAAACATTTCCCCAGAGGTACTTTAATTGAGTCTACACAGGAAATACATTTTTGTTTCTGTGAAATGTCTCAGTGACCCAGCCATGCCAGAGATAACAGCAGTACTTTGGCAGCTGCACGTTTTGCTTTTGTGGATCCAGTTAGGTTGCCCTTTGATTTGTTTGATTATCAGAGAGTGTTTTGGTGAAAACATGTTGTTTTCAGAAGTGCTGCAATATCTCTGCATCAATCAGACCATGGTCAGGTCTGTAAATGGCCAAACATATTGCCTGGGAAAGTCTATGCTCATAATGGGAGTTGTTTCTCTGGGACTGCAAGTGACCCAGGAAAGAAAGAGGCTTGGAGAGCTAAAAATATGGCTTGTGTGGAATGGATGAGCCACAGTGGAGTGAGGAGTACAGGAGACTTAGGTTGACATTTTAACCATTTGAACCCAGGGCTCAATTTCCCTTTAATCCCCATTTTGGGCCACTGACCAAGTGTTCTTACCTTACTTTGGTTCACAGGCATGAGCAGAGCTGTGCTGTAGAACAGGTTGTTTTTGCAGTGCTCTTCACACCACTGTGGGGTAAACAAAAGCCAGCGAGAACATCCCCTCCCAGGACGTAATGCAATCAGTGTGATTTCTTCCTCTCTCAGAGGACCTCTGCAGTAACAGCAGAACCCCCACCATGCCCTGCCAGACACGCTCACTTTGCACAGCAGGGAACAGTGGCACACACCTTGTGTGAGTGCTCTGGAGTGGAGCCCTGGTGCTTTAGCAATCTCCTAATTAATGTCCTTTGGCCAAAAGACCCTTTCTCATTCAGTGGGAGCTGAAGTCCAGCTTCTGCCACAACTTCTCATGAGCCCACGCAGGGCTCGCTGCATGATCCTGGCCCCTGTTAACTCTGTGTCCGAGTGACTCTTCATTGAATCCAGCTGGGGCTGGAATTCTGCTGGAAATGGCCGTACTCAGATACCACAGTGATGAGTGTGGTGTAACAACGAGATTTTGAATTTTGAGTGAAAACTTCAGTATATTTGGATAGCAAACAGTTCCAATTTTGATAAGCCACTTCCAAGAGACGTGTAGCATCTCCCCGAGATACTGTGAGTCAGGGTCTGAGGGAGCCATGTTTGAGAGAGCGTGATCACAATTTATTAATTAACAGTCAACTGTCAGGGCAGGTACACAACCACAATTAGCTGCCACAAGCAGCAAGACAAAATTCTGCATCTTTGGATAACTCAGAGCATCATGGTTACTGTGTTTCTGGCATTAATTGTGGGTCTAAGTGTGACAGAAGTGACTTTGGATGTGACATAGAAATTGTGGTCAGTGCGTGATAGCCAGCTCTTGGCCTCACTGTCAACCAAGCAAAGCAAAGCATGTCCAGGTCAAATGCTTTTGGCTTCCAAGGATCGCTTAAGTGCTGTGGAAAGCATTGTTAGCACTGGGCGTCTGGAAGCATCAGCTGCTTGTGGTCCCTAAAGTTCCTCTGGTACTCATTATAAAGGTAGGGAGGATAAGCCTGTGTGTTCCAGGTTATTATATTTGTCTACTCGGTTTTCCTCGCTGTTTTGGCTGCAAAAGAGCACCCATCTTAGTGTTCTTGCAGGGTAATAAACAGCTGCTGCATTTCAGCCTCAAGGTGATGGCATTCTGCGGTGGATAAAATGATTCATGGCTTGGGCTCTTTAGAGCTGAAAGGTACCATTGAAATGTAATGTTTTGGTTTCTCTTTTTTTCCTGCAGGGGTCTGGACCTGGGCTTTGTATTATATAATGTGTTTGAAGGTTTAAAACCAGCCACTTGGAGCAGCACCTCTCCCAGTGAGGCTTGCTTTCAGTGGTGGAAAAAGGCTCCAGCCCTTTGAGTCATGGTGTTTGTGTCTGTTGTTCTGTGGCACTGAAATCCCCAGGTTACATGAATACTACAGAAGATGATTTTAAAATTTTTCTGTCCCGGGTCTTTTAATGATAACTTTATTTCTGCAATTGGTTAAAATGCAAGAAGGCTGGTTTTGGTATTTGTTTTTTTGGTTTGTATTTTTGTTTTTTTTTTCACTAAGTCCTGTGTGTTGATCTGAAGTAAGCTTCATAGTTTGATACTTAGTCTGAGTGTGGGATATAGTAAAATGGCACCCATTATCGGACAAAAAATAAGTAGCCAGCAATGGGAGAGGGAATGGGGAAAAGTCTTGTTTTAATGTATCAAAAGCAGATTCATAGAATCATAAAATCACAGAATGGTTTGGGTTGGACTGAATCTTTAAGATCATCCAATTCCAACCCCTCTGCCCTGGGCAGGGACACCTTCCCCTGGGTCAGGTTTCTCAGGGCTCTATCCAATTTGGCCTTGAACAATTCCAGGGATGGGGCATCCACAACTTCTCTGAGCAACAGTCCTTGCTTATATAGAATCTTTGCTTATACTTACACATCTTTAAGGAGATGCTAGAAGAGATGCTTCATGGGATGCTTCTTTTTCCATGGGAAAAGATATGCCTTGGAGTAAGATGAGAATTAGATAACCAGGTAATGAGTTCAGAAGGTGAGAAATGAGAATGGTGTAAAACTTTATCTCTGAGAAGTGTTTTCTCAGGGTGTCTGTGAGACAGAGAGGTGCAAATGGCCTCCACCTGCAGGGTAATGTTGTTCTGGAATGAGTTTTGGTCACCTTGGCAGGAACATGAGCCTGAATTCTGTTCCCACCCACATGCACCAGGAGCTTGTAAATGCATTCAAAAGGTTCTTGAATTCCCAGGGTAAGAGAGCATTGAAAGATGTCAGATCTGGTTGAATTTAAGTTCGGGTTGAACTTCATACCATGGCACAAGATAATCTCACTGATGCCACTGCTCTGTCTGTCTTCATATGCACATCACGTTTCAGAGGGTTGAGGCCTTACTGTTCTGTGCAGATGGTGCAGGGGATAATATACCTGTAAGTAACAACTATAGAAAGATCACCACAAAGAGGCAATTTCTTCCTATCCCCATGAGCAAGTAGTTGACTTACGCTCTGGACTCTGAGAGTTTACATTCCTCATCTGTTATTATTAAAGTATTATAATTATTATTATTGTCTGTATAATGT
Source organism: Acrocephalus scirpaceus scirpaceus (assembly GCA_910950805.1). Lineage (NCBI taxonomy): Eukaryota > Metazoa > Chordata > Aves > Passeriformes > Sylviidae > Acrocephalus > Acrocephalus scirpaceus. The sequence goes on along the minus strand of OU383775.1, from coordinate 105,153,214 downwards.
GTGTTTAGAAATTGTCCTTCTGTTTATGCCATTTTTATCTTTAAAACATACCACACTCAAATGCGTATGAGTTCCAAAAAGCTACAGTTGTTATCATTGCATGCAACTAAATCGTTAAAGTGGTGGAAAAAGCACAAATAAGCAGACCTGTACCTTGATGGGCTTTTAAATTTTTTTTTTAACATGCAATTGGTGTTAATTTCTCGGTGTCTGTAATGTTTGTGTACTCTATAGCTGAACAATAGAACTTTGTTTTTGTTCTTTGTGTAAATTAAAAACATCTGTTCCCTTTATACGAAAAGTTGTTTTTTAAAAGAGGCTGGTCTGATCTAACTAAATACCAATGCTGTGTTCACAATGAGTTACTATTAATATTTGGGAAAGGCAACCATCCAAAGCAAGTGTAATGTCAAATCACTGGCGGGAGTGCATATTTATTGCTCGAAGTGACAGATAAAAATGCAGAGGTTACAAAAACAAAATTCTTGCAGATGACTAATGATGCATATATATGCCCCCAGTGCCCCATCACCACATTTGCAATTGGCAGGGTGTTCTCCACTGCCTCCAGCTCTCCAGGATTAATCATCCAGAGACTGGTAGCTTGGCACCCTCCCTGGACGAGCGACGCTGCTCCCACCTTCCCTCCGGCAGACCCTGCATGGAGTGACCTTTGGGGCATGCTGGAATCTGACCCATCTATTTAATTTGTCTGACAATCCCCCCACCTCACTCTGGTATTTGACTGCATGGCTCTATTTTCCTCTGAAGGCACATGATTTTTTTCTGTGCAGGTGGAGGACGTGGACCACGCACTGCATGTTTCTGTGGTGCCTGTGACGCCAGCACAGTGGTGGTCTTCAGAGCTGTCTGTTAAGTTCTGGTATGAAGGAGTTGGAATCCCAAGGATGGACTGTCATCTTACTCATGAGGAGTAGCCCTGCATTTAGCAGGACTGAAGTAGCTATTTAGGAGATTATTTCAGAGAAAAAAAAGCTCAACACTGTTTGTCATGATCTGCAGTAGCAGAACTGGGATCTGAGAGGTTCAGCACTCTTACTGCCCAGGTGACTGTGGAGCCTTGTTACTATTGTATTTGAGCATCTCAGAGATGATGAAATTGTCCTCACAGGCAGATATCTTCAGCAGGAAATACATCTAATTAACATTTCTTGACGAAGGATTCAAGAAATCATCTCTATTGAGTGCAGTAGTTAAGCCCTTGCTTAAATATCTTTTATTTCTGTAAGATTTAAATGCAAGTAAACCCTTCCCAGACCCTGAGCTCAGACCTGTGTCTCACCTCACTGCTACCTCTGGTGTCCTGTGCTAAGGGTGACATAACTTTCACAGGCAGGAACCAAGAAAATAGCTTGACTGTGTTAAAGAATTTGATTTTTTTTATATATATATGGTTATTGCAGTCAGTTCTACAATAGGTATTGACCTATTATCAGCATAATTTCCTGGCTCCCTCTTAGAGGAACATATGTTAGTAGGTCCTTCCCCTCTCCTCTTCTGTAGAGGAGCACTGTGCTCCTTTCTTTCTCTTACCCTTTTCCCTGAATACCCCTAATACCTGCATTATTCACCTCCATGTCTTTCTACAGCATCTCTGCTCTCTCTGCCATGCACTATGGCATCCCTCATCTTGCTCTCCACAGGTACCTGCACCAGTGAGCAGCCATCTCCCAAGGACCTGTCATCAGCCTGTTGGTGGTATTTCACCTCCATCTCAGACACCCACAGCTTCCTCCAGGATCCAGCTGAGCACAGAATTTGCTGAGTCACATTTTCACCACAAAACCACTCATGTTCTTCCCCAGAGTCACGCGGTTACAGGCACAGCTTGGCCAGAGAGGAGCAGACAGCTTTCACCCTGAAGCACATCCAGGAATGCTGGCAAGAAGTCGCTTTTATTTCCTATCTCGGGTTACCACAATGTGGGTTAGGACTACAAAAACTTGAAATCCCTGGCAAACTAATCTGTTCATCTGTCTAAGATGATGGCCAGAGTGGACAACCATGGGCTTCGGCCCATGACCAGTGTGAAGCACTTTGTTCCTTGCTGAGCTGCTGTCATTAACAGTGATCTGTGAGGTTTCTTCCCAATTTCACTCAGTGGTGGCTTGCATGGCTGCTCTCTTTGTGAGTTCTCTACGCTTGCCTGTGTGGCTGTGGAGGTGATCTACTGCCCGGCCTCACTGGCTAATTCTTCTCATCATGTTGCTGTCAGGGTGATGAATGCTGTTTCCATCAGTCTGATGAGCTGCAGCCTCTCTCATCCCCTTGGGGATGTAAAGCCTGTAAAATGGGAACAGTACTTGCTCCCAGGGACTCTTGCAAGGGATTAATAGGGAATGTTTGCTGGGTAACTCGAGAATATCTATAACTCATCAGGATCAGCCTCGCTGTGAGTGGAGGTCTGTTTGGGAAGATGATCTATGGGGTCACTGCCTCATATCACTGGTACCTTATGTGTTCTTTCTACCGTCAGAAACCGGTGAATTAAACGAGTGCTGCACTACAGGAGTTGAGCCTTTGTGTTCCGTGGGACCCGTCAGATTTCCCCACCTCAGCAGGACCTGGTGACGTGGCCCATGGTGAAGGGGAGTGCAAGATGCAGTGTCCTTTTGCTCTCTTGAGGGAAACAATTTTGATGCTGATTGTCCCCAGGTATCCAGGCTGATCTAGTGCACGATGCTGCTGTCACCTGCAGGCATGGGTTTTTTTTTCCTTGGTGTGGGGGTGGAACGACAGCCTAGCCTGGTGGATGCATTTCCAAAAGCAGCATTCAGAGTAGTAGTTCCCAAACCGCCTGCTCCCCGCTGTCCCCGCCGCTTTTAGCGCCGGTTCCCGTTAGGTGTCTCCCTTCCCCTGGCGTGGAGAGCGCGGTCCGTGCCGGCGGCAGCGGCGGGATCGTCCCGGCGCGGCGGCACCGGGGCACCGCAGCCCGCCGCCATCGGCTTCTGCCTCAGGGCGCACTGATGGATGTTGTGCCGGGATTTTTGCTCAGGAAATTTCCTTGGCAAGGGAAGGCAGCTGGATCCTGCTGCCGGCATGGCTGTCAGGGCAGTGTGTGCACTCTCAGGAGGCTGCACAGTGATCCTTGCGGCTCCTTGAGGTCCTTTGTCCAGGTCTGTTCGGGGCAGACGGCATCCTTGCTCGGGACAGGTGTGTCAGCAGGCAGGGACAAACAGCACTGAGCGTCACAGAATCACAGAATGGTTTGGGTTGGAAGGGACCTTAAAGATCATCTTGTTACACCCCGTGCCATGGGCTGAGACACCTTCCACTAGACCAAGTTGCTCAAAGCCCTGTAAAACCTTAAAAACCTCCAGGGATGGGGCATCCACAGCTTCTCTGGACAACTTGTTGCAATGCCTTGCCACTCTCAGAGTATCTAGTATCCTACTATCTAATCTAAGTCTCTCCTCTTTTATTTAAAACCATTCTCTCTTGCCCTATTACTATCCACCAGTGTAAAATTTGCTTTCCCTCTAGCAGTTTAAGCAGTAAAGCTTCCCCTTTAAGCACTGGAAGGCTACTAGGATGTTTCTGTTTGGAGACCTCCCTGCTTAGAGATCTCACCCGAGCCTTCTTTGCTCCAAGTCTCCCAGCTTGTCTTCATAGGAGAGGTGCTCTAGCTCTCTCATCACCTATGTGGCCCCCTCTGGCCCCTCTCTAATATATCCATATCCTTCCTGTGCTGGAGATCCCAGAGCTGGGTGCAGCACTGCAGGTGAGGTCTCATGAGAGGAGAATCGTGGGGCAGAATCCCCTTCCTCCTCTTGGAGCCCACAGTGCTTTGAATGCAGGCCAGGACATGATTGGCTTTCTGGCCTGCAAGGGTAGTCTTGGGTTGTGTCCAGCTTTTTGTCCACCAGAACCCTCACAGATACAGAGCGGTATCTATGTTGTGTCCATACAGCTTTGCAGCTTCGTTCAACACACCTACACGGAGTTTCAGGCTGAACCCAGATTTCCTGGTGTCAGGAAAACAGGCCTGTAAGGTGGAGGGAGACTTAGAGAGGGTTGTTACCCAGTCACAGGTCCTATGTGCTGTTCAAACACATGCAAAGAAGGATGCATGATAGCAAGCCATGCACAAATGTGCCTGTCACCTTCCCTCAATCCTAATATGAAATCATGACAGTGATGTTCTAAAGACTCTATGTGGTAGAGAAAAAGCCCCTTTTTGGCAATGGGGTGGCTGGGAGGCTTTTGCCTCTCTTCCTGCAGATGATTTCTGATCCTACCTCTGCTCTAATCAGTTTGTGTAGTACTTGTGAGCTAAAATTATTCAAGTTTTGTGCATCTTGACACTGGACATGAATTTCTGCTGATCCGATGATATTTGGTACTCAAAATACAGCAGGTTGTGAAGGCAATAGCAATACAACATGGTGCAGCCTTCATTGAGATCATCCAGTCACTGCCATGGCTTGCTCCTCATCTGAAATCACCTTACAAAGTGATTTTTGTGGCACGAAAACGTTTATAGCTGATTGCATATTTTATTCTTTATTCACAAGCAACACTGAAGTGCCATCACTAGCACTCCTGCAGCATATGAGTTTAGGTCATCTTGTCACCATTTTGTAGAGAGGAGAACTTAAGCTTGAGCCTAAAATATTATGCTAAGATTTAAATGATGAAGCAGAAGACCTTTAGAAAAGTATTTTTAAAAATTTTATTTTGGTTTTAATGTATTTATTAATTCTGGGCATGAGCTCCTGTTGTTGGCAGTGATGTTAGTTCAGCTGTCTCACAGAGTTTTGCCCCAGACTCAGCTGCATCTACGATCTGTGGCATAGGCTGCCTTATTTAAACAACATGTAGCATCTGGTCTCTGTGGCTTGGGCTACTTACTGAAGGTCACTCAGCAGAGACTGGGAAACAGCCCAGCTCTCCTGCCTCCCATCTCTGCACTTGAATTTTTGCAATGCTTCCTCAATCACAGAACAGCACTAATGTCCACAGGCAAGAGAAGTGTTGTAGCCAAACTTGGGAGATGCGGAATACAAGGTGGCTGAAAATCTGTCTGGGGTTGGAGGTGAGTGGCTAATGAGCTGAAGTCTGGCTGGTGGTCAGTGCTGAGTGGCAGCTCTCAGCTGTGTTACTGGGATGGATGGTGTCAAACATCTTCACCACTGCCCTGGGTGATGGCCTGGCAGGCACCTCCATGGATAATGCCAACTGAGGGGAGCACTGAGTGTGCTGGAGGCTTGACTGCTATCCAGAGAGATTTGATAAGCTGGGGAAACAGGCCTACAGGAACCTCAGAGACCTCAACAAAAAGAAATGTGAGGTCCTGAACCTGGGATGGAGCAAACCAATGCACCGGTGCTGACTGGGGAGTGATTAAGTGATGGCAAGGAGCTTTGCAACAAAGCACATAGGTAGGGGTCTTGGTGGACACCAAATGGGACAGAAGTCCCCAGTGGAGCCCCTGTGCCAGTGAGGCTACTGTTCCCTAGGCTGTATCAGCCAAAGCATAGCCAACAGGCTGAGGGAAATGGTGATTCCTTCCTGACTGTTGTGTGCTGAGGTACTGTGCTCAGTTTTTTCCCCTTGGTACAAAAATGGACATCTTAAAATGAGTTCAACCAAGGCCATTGGGCTGGCTGGGGGCTGCAGCACATGATAAAATGGGAGGAGAGGCCAAGAGATCTGGGTTCTCTCAGCATGAGGAGCATCTACTCACTGTTGTGTCCAGCTGCCTAAAGGAAGATTGCAGAGAAGATAGAACCGAACTCTTCTCAGATGTTCATAGCAAAAAACCAGAAGACAAAAGTCACAATCTGCAGCAAGGGAACCCTGACTGAATATAGGGAAAAACCATTCACAATCAGTGGTTAACCACTAGCATTATTGCCCAGAAAGGCTGTGCAATCTCCACTCCTGAAGATTTTCATAACATGAGTGAACAAAGCCCAGAGCAATCTGATCTAATTTTGAAGCTCTGAGTACCAGAACTTTCTGGTTCTTTGACCAGATGACTTCCAGACATCTCTTCCAACCTAATTTATTTCATGAATTTACAATAGTTGGATATCTTTAGTGTAATTCTTGTTATTTTCCTGGGTGAACTGAATAGAACGCTTTGTCAATATTGTTTTCACAGGCACACCTTTCATAGCCACCACATATATCACAAAAGAGAAAAAGGAAGTTCAACACTGAGAGGAAAAATTGAAGCAAAACAATGTTCAAGAGCTACACAAAACCTCCAGTGTCTCAAAGCTGCTGGTTGCTGCTAGTGTTGGCATGAGAGGAAGTATAAAGTGGATTAAGTGCAAGGACAAACAATCTGAGGCATTCTGCTAGCAGATTCTCCTGTCATCCTCCTGCCTCCCAACATGATGGTGATCCAAGCTGTGTAGAGTCTTGGGTGAGACTCCAAGGGCTGAATCACTTTGACTGCCCTCCCTCCCCAGGAGGGAGGTGACAATGGTCACAGAGAGAAAGCAGACGTGACTGAGAGAGGCTCAGGCCCAGTTTATAAAAGAAAGTCACTTTTCAGCACAGCTCTCTTGAAACAGTATTGTTTAGTTTTGTCACTTAACACCTCAATGGCCTGATGGGGAATATACTTGTCAAGCTGAGTTTCCTTCCTCAGGCTAGAGGAAGGTGGATTTAGAAAGCTCTTATTGCTGAAAAAAGGTAATGGTAGCCTTGAGATGGGATCTGTCCCTTGATGGCCTTCCTCCCCCATGGCCCCAGTCATATTTAATGAAGAGGATGCAATGAAGTGACAAACATATCTTCATGCTGCCAGAAAAGTGCATTGATAATATAATTTCTATATGGTATTTTGTATTTGAAGAATATTAAGTGAAACTTAATTGATGTAACAGTAATGAAAAGTGTAAAGTGAAACTCCCATTGACGTAACAGTAACACTATCCTCTCATTATTATGAATGAGGACATGAGGTCCTGTGTGCATGGGAAATGGACTCCAGGCTTGATCAGTCAGGTAACACAGCAAATGGTTAGTGAATTGGGTGAAGAGTCTTGGGGCACATCTACATAAGTATCTTAAACCATCTGGATATCCAGGGCATGGGTACAGGTCTCTTGCAGACTTCTGTCAAAACTTGTGCAGTACAGTCTGAAAGTTAGCACAGGCAGGCAGGAGATCTGCAGTCAGAGGCAGGAGATCTGCAGTCAGAGACAAGAGTGTTGGATGATATGAGTACAACCAGAGAAAGTATAAGTTTATAGGTGTTAATGTATTTCTGTGCTTGGCTTCTAGCTCTACTCATCCCTGAGGGTTAGACCTTATTCTTAGCCTCGGTCACATCTTCCTTGACCTGTGCCTTCTCACCAGCTTGTTTCAGCCTTGCTTGCTCCCCTTCCACAGCGTGCTCCTGCCCAGTACATTCTGCCCAATATTGATCCCACTCTCCCTCATCCTTGGCATTTCCCCATCCTGTCTTTTAAATGTGGTTAAATCATTTCCATGACTTATGGGCTTTCCCTGTATTCTGCAGTCATGATCTTACTTCATTGCTCTTCTGGTTCCTGACCTCATTTTGCCTTCATTTTAACCACTGACTTCAGACTGACCAGACTAGTAGGCATATCCATGTTGTTACAGTAAAGGTGTTTTCCTTGGGCTGCAAATCAGAGAAACACTTTGGTGTGTTGTTAAGCCAACCCTTGGTGTTCTCCTATTGCCTTGAGCAACAGTATGCCTGCTGCTAAGTGAGGTGGAATTGGGCTCCTGAGCTGTGTGGAACAGTTCAGAGCCTGTGCAGCACTGATGTTAAAGCTCAGATGAAAACAGGAATTTGCCAGCAGTATTCTTCATGTTGCTGTTGTGACCCAGACAGTTGTGCTGCTGAAAGGCCGAAAGAGACATATATGAAGAATAAAAAACAAGTAAGTAGAGTCAAGAGGACTATTCATTGTACTGTAATCTAAGAAGTAAACACTGGGAAAAAAAGGGTGCAGGCTTTACTGGGATGAGCCCTAGAAATCAGTGATATGGCATAATGTGGGAAAAACATGTGGAAGCAGCCATGCCTAAAGCTGGAATTAACACTTGCTCAGTCAAGGTTATCCTCACTTGGACTTAGTATCATACTAAGTATCATACTGAATCTAAGATCTGCATCAAAACTATTTCAGCTGTGTTGGCCAGACTGAGGACTTGCTAATCTTGTTTTCTGCTTTGCACCTCTAGAGTTCACCTTTTGTTGTTTGAGGTTGTTTTTCTTCACATTGGAACAATTTGAAACAAAACAAAACAAACCCTCCAAAAAACCCAGCATAACCCAAAATTTCAGAGCAATTTTTTGAGGAGTTTGAGAATATTTTCTCTTCTGGTGTGAGCCCATGTGAAGCTGTAGTAGTTCAGTTCCCTTGGCAAGGGAGAAATCACTATAATGACTGGCCATGTTCCCCCCGTTCCTTGAATTTGGATAGTTTCAGGCAATGGCAGGCAGTTAGCAGCTTCCTGGGTAGCAAGAACAGTTTCAAGAAGCAATTACAGTCATTTGTTTCTCCTCTCACCTGGAGGAACTGAACTGCTACTGCCTCCTGCTTCTCTGTTTTCAAAGCCTGTGGCCTTTGCTTGGGCATCCCTATTTTGAAGTCCTGTTCATTACACTCGTTCCAAGTAATGCCACTTTAAAAAGCCAAGTCCATGGACTTCAGGAGGACCGCTCTTGTACTTCAACTTCTGTGTGTTTACAAACCAAGGTTTTACCTTGGGTTACCACCACAGAGATTGATGGGAAATCTGCTCAGAGGGTAAAAAAATAATGGAGTGTATGTCTAGCAGGATTTCATTCCAGGCTTAAATTATATAAACACTCCTATAATAAGCATCTTTGGCAAAATCCATGACCCAGCTGTGCCACTTTTCTTGCAGTACTTCTATTCCTGGATCCATTTTGCCGAGCTGTAGGAAATTTCTTGAAGTGCCTAAGTAAGCATCTCCTCAGGTCACACTCCCACAGCAGTCAACAGGCAGAGGTCAGATTCTCCAGACATCATGTCCAGTCTTAGCTCTGCTCTGGAAGTGGAGAGGAAGCCTGGACCATACTGGGAATTTACAGTGACTGGACTCCAAACTAGCTTCAGTTAGATCCCTACAGCTGGGGGAAGGAGGGGATACCCTCAGCTCTTTATGTCCAAGAACCACCTGTGGGGTTATTTCTCGAGTACTTGTACCCAAAACTCCCTGACCTTGAGCAGGCTGTTAAAGGTGAGGGAGCTGGGGGTGGCTGCAGCTGTCTGTCTGTCCTCTGTGCCCAGAGCTGTGAGATCAGAGTCTGAGCATCCACACGTGGAGGGTTCTCCACTACACGTACGAGTTATTTGCAGTGGAGAATCATGTATCATGCAGCAAGTTCAAAAAAACGAGAATCTTGCCCTTCAGGAATTAGTTTCTGGCTAAGGAAAACAACAGATGACATGTATCCATGACAAAAAAACCTGTAGAAAATAACCTCAAAAGTTAAACCTGATGAATATAAAACACTGCACAAACTATAACTACAGAACTATAACTCAGGATATTCCCTATGTTCGTTAAATCTCTCTCACACAGCATTCTAAAAGACCAACATTTTTTAAAGTAATCTTTCCCCAGCTATTCTGTATTAATGACTATTTACATAATAAGTTATTTTGAAAGATATATGCATAATATACTTCTTTGAAGATATGCACTGGATAACTTGGAATAAATCCTACCTCATTTAATACAGATTTTCTGAGATGTGTAGAAAAATGAGAGTCTTGAAAAACCTGGAAAGAATTCACATCTGATGAAAAAGAAAATATTATATGTGATTAAATTTTCCAACCAGCTTTAATAAATACACTGATATTTAAACCAGAGCAAAACAGAACAGTGAGGTATGTCAACATTTTTCAAGACTTCTAATCATTTTTCAGAACATGAATACTAGAAGTTATATCCAGTTATCATTACTCCTTTTTTCTTCTATAAATGGCTGTAAAGGAATTGAGAAGGTAAAACAGTATTGGAACATGCTGCTAAAAGGTACTAGAACACCTAAATCCTCTGAACTACAAACAAAATAAAATGGGGATCACTCTAATGATCAAGTTATTTAAATTAAACTAAACACAGTAAAAAAAGTAATTTTTTTATAGCAGGGAAGTGAAAAGCTGAAAATAACATTTTCTCTACGAGATTGAGGTTCATTAATAAGTCCTGCAATACTTTTGCCCCTTATGCTTATATCACATGTAAAGTACTCTAACATTTCTAGCTTCTAAAATCCGTTTTTTGTGTGTGTCTTTCAACATTTCTCCTACACATAAAATTCAGTCCTTCATGGCGAATGAAAGTTTTTAAGATGCAATACCTGAAGTTCTGGAAATATTTCATTATCTATCTTAGAACACTCTTTCTAGCCTGCCACTCATACTTTTAAAATTTAAACAGATCTGAAATAAAGAAACTAAAGCAACACAGAAAAGAAACTGTAACTTGAGTCTGTTCAGCTGCAGCACAGCCTGTCTGTGAGAGGAGATCTGAACACTAATCTCATTGTTGATTTACATCAGATTCCTTTAACTTTTGTCTGAGTCTTTACTGAAGCTGTTCAAATCAGTTTGTAAATGTAGATTGAAAGAGCAATTTATACCATTATCTTGACAGGCAGCTCAATCAGGATAATTCATTGAAAATATCTATTTAGAACTCATCATGGAGACAGAGCATTTAGTGCTTCCCTTTTCCAAAAAAATAAGGACAATTTGCTAAGGAAATGGGGAACTGAAACACTTTTTTTTTAAAAAAAATTACTTTCTAGAAAACAGATGTACTTAAGCTCTTATTAGCTCTCTTTGCATTGATGTGATAATGCATGATGCTTTCCAAGTCATGAAGGAGCCTTAACCTATAAAAATTACTTGCAAACTGTATAATCCAAGTTTTAATTCATAGATGTTTACCAAGTTATAGTAAGGCAAACAGTGTCCACAGTAACATAAATTTATTACTTTAAAACACAGGTCCCTATTCAGCAAATCAATTTGATGTGTAGCTAGCAGATGGACAATTTCCTTAAATTAAATCTTTAAGGAACTCTGTTATTGACATGAATTTCAGACATTTAAACGAGGAATCTTTCCAGCAATTAATGAGTAAGGTGCTCAATTTCCCACATGCTTCAAATTTAGGATAGGAAGGCAGGTTATCTGAAGTGGCTCTTACCTATTGAGGGACAGATTTTTCCTGATGATTTTACTGTGCAGGAGGCCTTATTTGCAATTCTTAGGTGTATCTTCTCACCACTGTAACCTCAGGAAGGGCCAGCAGGCTCACAGCCTCTGATAGCACAGCAGGATCCCTGAACTTTGTGCAAACAGATCTTAGAAGGGATGCAGATTTTGCCAGATTTTGAAGCTGCTCTCTGGTCAAAATCTGAGGGGCTGGCAGTGATGTGCAGGAAGGATTTTTATGAAAGATGCTTTTGAAGAGCAGAAATCTTCTACAAGGGACTTCTGTATATTGGTATGGAAGTGAAAACCTGATTGCTTGGGAAACCTTGCCTAAAAGAACATAATGCTTCTTTATAGAAGTGCCCAAATGTTTTCCAAACAAAAGTCCTATGAAGGAGTTAATATGTTGTAATTTCACTAACAAAACAAAGGCACAGACAACTTTTCTTAGTATCACAGAGACAGCCAGTAGCAGAAAGGCTCCTCTCTGGTTCTATATTGCTACCACTGGGACATATTCTCATTGCTTCTTTTTTTCTTGAGGAGTTATTAACATATTTATATCTCATAATAAAAAGATATCTATGTATGTATGTAGGGAAGAAAATGGGACCAAATTGTATTGGTTTGAAACTGCTGTTTCAGAAAAAAATCTTAATTTTTTTGCTTTGAATGTAAAAACAGTGAAAAAACCTAACAAAAAGTGAAGGCACTTAAAAAATAATATTTTTTTTTTATTGGTTATGAGAGCAGATTTTTTTGTAAATGCATGGACAAATGGATAGATGGAAGAAATTGTGGGTTTTGGGTAGCAAGGGGCTCTCCTTGTCTCCAATGGTACACCTGACTCCAGCAGGTTTGCCTGGGGTACGCAAAATGCTGTTAACTCTGGAAGCCTAATCTACTTTTTGAGGAAATTTTAAGCAGATAAAGAGCTGTTTAAGCTTTTTCAGTTTAAAGGGCTGAAATACAACACAGAATGAAAACAGTACGTTTTCCAAATGGTGAGATACAATTACAAAATTGCACAGCAGCACTGGAGAATAAATACAAGCATTTCAGGCTGATAAGTGTTGGGGTATGAGCTGTGTATGAAGATAATTTATATTTGTTTTTCTTTGGCTATTATGAACTTTGATGAGTTTCATCCTAATTTAATAACATGATAAATCATTTTCATGAACATTATGCGTTTAATTGCTTCCTTGTTAAAATGTGAGCTAATTGTCCTTGGTCTCGCAATAAACCTTCAGGGAAAATAAAATATTGTTCTGAACAACCCGAGTCTCTTAAGTTCAACAAAGTTGCATGAAAGTGCAAATGTCAGAACAGCCTGCTGTCATGTTCCTCGCTGGAAAAGATAAAACCAGAGCGCACTGCTGTGTGCTCGGCGCTGCTGCTGGGTAAGGTCTGTGGCTGAGGGAATTCCAGAGCTAAGTCTTGCCTCTGACCCCCTTGGCCTTTTCAGACTGTACCAATGGCTAATGCCAAAATCCCACTGGCCTGGGCAGGCCTGGACACCTGCACTGGACATGGCACTGCTACCCTCGCACAGACTTCTGTAGGGAAAGCTTTGCTGCTCAAAAGCTCGTATGCCTGCTCCTTGGGAATGACACCAAAGAATACCTTATAAATGAAGTATGCTTCCCATTAGGGATTACAGCATCATTTGATCAAAGTCCACTGGAAATAGCTCTTGGCAGCACAGACATTCTCTGTAACTCTTCACTCGCTTGAGTCTGATTGGCAAAGTTGGGAAAAGCAATGCTGACTGGAGGGCTAGAGGAGACAAGGACATGACAGGGGTTCTATTGCTGGTTTTGTTGTCTTTCTCCTTGGTTAAGGAATGCCTGGGTGAAATTGGTTTTATGGATGTAAAGAAAACATTGGCAATGGCTTTATTCTTCTATGGAGCTGATCGTGCCCTACACACTGGCTTAACTTGTAAAAGTAATGCAATGCAGGTATCGCTTAAAATTAAACAATTTTTTGGCAACTCTGGTGAAATATATTGTCATCGGCTATAGAGCACCAACACACTTGATAGAGTTAAAGAATGTTTGGAAGTCTTCAAGCTCTCTCTGGTTTGAGTTTAATGAAATCTGGGCAATCAAAATCTCTACCTGGCAGCTCACAAGAGACACTTCATGTTCATTATTTTGTAGTTAAACCATCTATCTGCCCTGATGTGCAAGGATACAATTTGTATACATTTTTAAATCATCTATTTCCATTGTAAATTACCCATAAATTAGATACAGACATTTAGGCACCTCAGAGGAGTTTTAGGATCTCTATTTTGGTATTAGGGATACATGTTGCTGAGTTTTGTACATTGGTTCCTCTCCGGAGAAAATCAGTGTTTGCAGCTGGGAGAAAAATACCCCTCCACTGCCTCTTCTTCCCATTCTATGGGCTATAAATCATAACCTTTAAAAAGATGAAATACTGGTGCAGTGCTGTTTTTTATGGCTTTTGTTTGAAGACTGCTGAGCATCTGACAAATGTAAATTGATCCTGACAAAACCTCAGTGAGTTATTATAGAGCTAAACCTATCCTTCATAGGGATGGCAAAACATAAGTAATATGATTTATAAAGACCTCCATACCCCAAATAGATTGTGAGCATAGTCCTAGTTAAACACATTTGAGTCAGTTTTCCTGCTGCACGTAAATCTACAATCTAAAACAATCAAAAGGCAGAGACAGATGAAGGAGCAGGTCCTTTCTTTTCTGCCATATTGTACCTCAGTGTTTGCTCTTCAATGTAAGAAAATTAAAGACTATTTCACTGTATTTCTTTGATTTTGTCTTGATCCCAGGTGCTGGTACCCAGATCATTTGGACACCAAGATGAGTACACATTTGTTTTACCCTGCCAATGGAAAAGACAAAGTTCTGCTCCCAGCTTACTTCCTGTATGTGAAAATTGTCCCATTGTTAGTGTATATGCAATTCTATTAAAAAAACCGATCAAAAACCACTGTAAAAATAGGGTTTGTACAGAGCAAGAGAGAATGGAGGATAGCAGTGCTTTCCTGCTAAAACAGGTCCTAGATTCCTCTGAGTGGTCTTCAGGCCTCTCTCACTCCTTTTTTCTCCAGACACACATGTTCCAGTTCATTTTACTTTTATTTCCTTTTTGTGAGTGTAATGTGCAGATTACGCAGCTGTCTTTTGGGTTATTAAATGGGTTTTTATAGTTTAAATATATCTCATGTCTGTGTATATAATGGTCCCACCATGTTTATGACAGGTTATGTCATTGGTTCCCTTGTTAGTGAAACTAACAAAGCTTCTCCATTAGTTTAAGAGGCCTGGGAATTTTGTGCATCCTGTTCTTGTTGCTGTATGTCAGTGCTGGGCAAATTGCCATTATACCTCGGTGCACAGTTCACTGGTTAAGAACATGTGAGTGTGTCTCCCTCTAATGTGTGGCTCCAACAACAACCTGCTCATTCCCCAAAGCCAGCAAAGGCGATCTTGCCAATTCTTGAGATTTTATTGTGAGTCCCTTGACATTTGGTGTGTGCCTTAAAAAACACAGCTCCTGGAGTTAAGATGACTACAAAAGAACCTCAGCTTTCATTTGAAAAATAGCATAAAATAACATATTCTGAGCCTTCCTGTTGTGGAAGTGTTTGGAAGTAGACCCCAGTGGTTAAAAAAAACCCTAGACAGAAAATGCAATCAACCCCTAAAGTGTTATTATAATCATATCTTGTGGTGTGATTTTTAGCTAAAGACAAGTTCATGAGTATGGGAACCTGTCTGCAACTTTTGGATGGCTTGAGCTGGCAATGTAAAAGATGCTGTTCCTGTTCAAGTTCTGGGCTTTTGTACTTTGGATGCTAGAATTCCCATACTTTTTCCCAATGACAAATATAGTGCTGATCTGTGTGCTGCTCAGGATTTGACTCATCTGCAGCCAGCAGCCTGGGGCCATTTGGAACTGAAACTCAGGTATGTTACACTTAGTCAAGGACAGCTCTGTTTTAATTCACTCTTCTGGAAGAAAGATCAGACCTGTGCAGGTGCTGAGCGAATTCCTCCCTGGTTTCATCTCCATGGTTCTGAGAGCCTTCAGCCCCTTTGGTCTTGGCTCCAGAGGCCACAGAGTCATGCTAATATTGCAGTGCTCTCTGCTTTCCAGTGTGGTAGCTCATTTAGGCACCTTGCTACACTAGCACAGAGATACAACTCCTCCCAGAGAGGAGCAGCTTGGAATTTGGGGTGAATACATTGGCCTGTTCACACCACTATAAGGAGAGCTATGCTAACAGTGCTTGGGGAATTGCTTCTTAGTGGTCAATTGCCAAAATAGGCCTTCTGCCACCAAACCTGTTCTTTCCAGCACCTGTGCCCACAAGCATTTGATAACTCTTGTGTTCATACATGTGTGAAAATGGAGCATCCCAAGCTGGATTTACATTTTATATGTTGAGCTTTTAAATATCTGCCCATGCATGTATCTAAAAGCACCCTCTTCATTGGACTGGACTTCATAAAGATCACAGTCCTTTTATCAGAAATTGGCTTGTAGAAACTCCAGCACTAGCTTGGTGATACTTATTGCTTGAGATATTGATACTCTTCATCTTGCTGCATTTTCCTGTCCATTTCCTCCTTGGGTTGAGCCAACACCTGTGGTCCCATATGGGCAAATTTGGCAGGTGCAGGGAATGGATAACAAGCTCTGGAATATATTTTTCCAAGTGTGTCATCTGGCTTACAGGAGAACTCTGGCTTAGCTGTACTGCCAGTACTGGAATGACTCTGGAGCTGTCTCCCAGTCAAATGGTTGTAGAGCTGGCTGGCTTGCTTTGTTTTCCTGGACAGTGTATTGTCTCCCTTAAAAAAAAATATACATATATATATATTCCCTTTTCACTGTGAGAAATACAGTCCATATGAAACATCTGACATTAAACCCCTGTTTTGAATTCCTTCTGCAATCTGTGTGCTAGGTCCATTAAGACAAAGGGAAGTCTTTTTCCAGTGGCAATATATGTTTGTGTTGTAGCTGAGAGAGGAATTATAGGAACTACCTGTGTCTCTGCTTCTTAAATCCAAATCTCAGCTCTAAGAATGAGTGCAGAATTCTTTGCTTGCGAAACCACAGCTGTGGTTAATGACCATATTAATGGAGATGAAGCAGCACATTTTCTTGCAAACATTAATAACTCCTGTGCACATTGTCCACATTTTGCAACCACATTTTCAAACCACGGCATGTTTTTCAGAGGACAGCTGCTTGAAGAAAGCCTTTCTTGCTACCAAATGCTGGCACTTGGTTGCAAAGTTCTGCTCTCGATTTAGAGTACAAATACAACAGGATTGGTGGCCCAGCACTGGAAAAATAAACAACCAAATAAATCTGCTAGATATTATTGATCATCATTTCCCCCAAATGGCATCAGAATTCAGCATTCCTCAGGCTGAAGGGAACGAGCAGTTCATTTTTGAGTACTTGCCATAGTGCATGTGTCAGTACTTGCCACTGACTTTCCCCCATCACAGCCATCTGCAGCCCTCCTGAACAAAATCATGTGCAGCATTGTGTTTAATGTTCCTGAAAGAAAAGGGAACATGTAATAATTATTTTAAAATAAACACCAAAGGGACAAGTACTGTGTTCTTTGGCTTAATTCATACACAGATGAAATCATTTCTCTAAGCAGTCCTGCCAATGTCTTGTTTCAAAGTCTGAGCCTTGGAGGAGGGCTGCAATCACTGAATGAAGTGTCGGCCATCCCTCCCTCCTCCCGCCCCGCTCCCGGCTCCACGGCAGCCCAGCGAGCTCAGCCACTGCAGCACCATGTCCGAGGAGAGGAGGCATGGAATACCTGCTCAGGACAAGAATATAGCACAGGCATTGAATGGGAGCAAGAGCCTGGGTGCCCTGTGGGCAGCTGGCTCAGGTGCCCTGGCACTGGCTTCCCACTTGCCCTCCACCTCAGCATAGAGCTAACACAAATCCTAGTGGCACTGTCCATTGTGGGCTCAATGCCTTCAAGAACCTGGGATCAGCCTGATCCCCATGGTGGCCTGGGGATGAGTGGGCTCCCCTGTGGGTGGCATGTGTGCTGTTCTCCTGCCTGGCACTGAAGGGCTGTGGCTGTGCCACTGGGCAGTGCTGCAGGGATGTGCAGCTACTGCTGTGTCCAGCTACTGCTGTGTCCAGCTGCTGCTGTGTCCAGCTATTGCTGTGTCCAGCTCCAGTCCATGGGCATCAGCTCCTGGTGTAGGCAATATTAGACAACCGTGCAGACTTAAAATTTGTGCTTGTATTAGATGTGAGCACTTGTTCTCTCTCTCTCTCTTTCATACTCTCTTTCTCCCAATCTATCTCCCCTTATTTGCAATATTTAGTGGCAGTGGTACAGAGAAGGGGTCCAAGTTCATCATGTGGCTTAGCCCGTTCTGAAAATCCCACTGCTCTGCCTGGCTCTCAGCCCACAAGAGAAGGGGCATTAGGCTGAATGTACGAAGATGCTGGGATATCCAGTGGTAATTCATGGTCACCTGAAGTCAGGTGTGGTGAAGTCCAGAGTAATGTCTAGCTCACAGGTACTTCAAATATATTTTCGCCATTTTTTTGTAGCTGATGGGCACAGAAAGCATTGGCACTGCTGTGATGGTGCAGAGCCACAGAAGTTAGGGCACAATGACCTCTGCAGTGTCACGGCCAGGGCTGTGCTCATCTGCTACCAACATGCCAGGACAGAGGACCAGGGACTTGGCAAGGGCATTTACCACCTCTTGGCAACCACTCTCCAGTTTAATTTTTAATTACCTTCGAGGACAATCTCAAGATATTACCAATGCCCTCAGAGGGAGTTGCGTCAGTCTGTGTTCAGAAATCACAGTGAAAACTCAAACTTTGCTTTGGCATTCGTTCTGAGGAACATTTTAAAACTTTAATATAATTGACATGAGACCCTGTAACTGACCTGTCTTTTGGTTTTAATTATCAAATCATTATTTGATTTCTCTCAGATGGTACCTATCTTGTCAAACAGAACACGATATTGACACTGTTTATTTGTAGGAAAATCTGCGAAACCTTCTTCCACCCAGGACTCCATAATAACCACTTAGTGACAGTTGAAAGAGTTGGGCTTCATCTTGTCTGCACGAGGCTGGTTTTTCCCCATTAGCATCATTGCTTTAGCTCTGAACCAGAACCAGGATAACTCACACCAATGAATGTTGTGCCAGCACAAGGGACGTTTACAGACAAACCATCCCACACCAGTAGACAGCACAGAGTGAGAACATAAACGCTTCAAAGGCTTGCAGCCATCTCAGTGCGAAGATGCTGATCCAGTGAGCAACATCCTGAACAGATGTCTGCTCTGTAATTGCTTGTGTGCATGTTAACACTAGCAGGTGATGATCTGAGCACCGTGGGTGTGCACGGGTGTGTGTGGGTGTGCAGGGAGGTCAGTGAGTGTTAAAGAGGATAATTTTCTGGATGCTGACATCTTGATGTACAGTAGCGTTTGATGAAATGCATCGTTTACCCTAAAGAGGGGCCTGATCAATCACAACAGGTTGAGCTCTATCTGCCTAGTCTTAGCCATGTGAGTTGGTGGCTAGGGAGGAAATTGTTACTCTCCAGCTCAAGTGAAATGAGTCATGAAGAAGCAAAGATCCTGTGTGAGTTTGATACAATGTTCACTATGTCTTGGAAGAGCTATTTTAAGAAGAATTTGGCCAGAATCCTCGACTTTTGATTATTCTTCTTTCCTTCTCCTTGCATTTTACTGTTTCCCTGTAGCATGTTCTAAACGTTGTGTCTTGATTTATATCTGTAAATAAATCTCCTTATTTATGAGGATGTAATGTCCCTGGGGTCCAGGAGGCCCCAGCCATTCCATGTAGCTGAAAGAGACGTTACCTAAGTGGACCATGAATCAGAAGTGGGGCAGACAGGCAGAACTATTTTTACCAATCCGCTTGACTTGTGAGGGGGGTCTGCCCAAAAGGCAAGTGGGGGACAGATGTTGGGGGGGGACTGGGAAGGTGTTAGGAATGATACCCTGGGGTATAATTTCTGAGTCTTACAAGGTGCTGTGCTGAATTATGGAACAGTGGAAGGAAGCAGGAGAGACTGTGGGAAAGCTGTTCGTGTGCTATCTAAGCAATAGCCAGGGCATTCTTGACAGAGGAAGAAAGGTAGAAATTGGTGGTAGCTGCTAAAATGAGTAAGTTACTTTCTGGTTTTTGCTTGCCAGAAGCAACCTGATAGAAAATGTATAGCAGCTGGAGTTGGGTTGGTCACAGAATAGTTATGATGAGTTTTTTCTTGCAGCCTCGTAGGCTTTACTTCCATTCCCGCATTGCCCCTCTGATGACACAAAATAGAGCCTAGTGTTAGTAGTGCCATTTCTGGCCAGGGTCCAGAGAGGGGCTACATTTCCATTCTGTATGTGTCAAGCTTACAGGAGGTTTCTGCTTCTCTTGGGATACAAAGTCCTTCCATCTTTTTCTGGGCAGGTTCTGGTTAGAGAGATGTAGTGTTATCCACAGCAAATTCATGTTGTGAGGAGTACCAGTATCTGTCACCTGACCTTCTGTGTTTATGGCCTTTTTTGGTAGGGTAGAAACCTTGTCCTAACATGAGTATAATTTCCATTGCCTTCACTGAGAGATTTCACAGACTACAGCTCAAAAGTCTTTTCCTTGTTTTTTTTTTTTTTTTTTCCTACTTCTTCTTTTAAATTGTTTTTTATTTTTTAGGATTATTTTTTTTTTACCCATTAATCTTGGTAATAATAATCTGCTTGCTCATCTCAGTGAACTGGAGATGAAGAATGGCTCCATGTACTTTTAAATGACTCCATGTACTTTATTGTTGCTGGTAGGGTCCTGATCTCTGATTAGAAAAGTAACTGTCTTGGAAATGCTGTATTCTCACTCAAAATATATGTTCTGGCCTGACTTTGAGTCTAGGCTTTTACTATGAGTGATTACTGAAGATAATCTGTTTATTTTAATAAACTAACAAATGTTCTACTAGCACACCATGTTTAAAAACCTTTTCCTTGAGTCTTTCCTTAAAAGGTTCTAATTTCATGGGAAGATTGAGTCTTCTGCAAGAAAAATAGAAAGATTTGAGTAAAACCAAGAAATATTTCAGGTGAAAAATATCATTAGAAAGTTCTATGTCAAGCCATCTTCATGTCCACACTTTCTCATACGGACTGACCCCATTTCTCTGTCCTGCTGTAGTCACAGAATTCCTTCCCTTTGCTATGTGAGGACATCACACTGCACTGGGAGATGCAGTTCAACCAACTATTTTCATGAAACAAGAAGAATAGCATATAAAGATTAAAAAATCGGTTTATATTTCCCCCCTCCCCCGCCCCCCCCCCCCCCCCAAAAAAAAAAAAACCCAACCAGGATTACTGCAAAAAGAGGGGAAAAGTGCTGACTTAGGCAGGAGACTGATTAAATTCCTCTACATGTCTCTCCAACACATTTATTGGCTTCGAAATTATGACAATGTCCTCTTGTTAGTAGTGAGGTAAGTGGCAGAAAGCAGCCAGTACTCTTATCAACTCCCTTGAGGAGTTTGGGGAGTGACAAAGAAGAAAAATCATCTTTTGTATTGCACATAGACCAACTATGATATGTAATTACAGAAAAAAAGAGCACACAACCAGCCACTCTTTGTCAGCTGTCTAATTATAGCTACAGCCAACTAAACAGCCAGCAACAGGCAGTCCTCATTAAATCTGCCATGAGCAGAAATTGCTCAGAATCCAGAGAAGCTGGGATAGTGAGAGGCTGGACAGAAGTCACGTAGGGAAAAATGATTTGAGGAGAGGAACAGCTCTGTGGTCCCCAACCTTGGAGACTGAGAAACTGAAATGTTAATATTAAGAGGACATGACTTTTTTTTTTAGAAATTCAATGTGTGAGTTGCCCAGAGATGTTGAAGAAAATTATTCAGCTGCTCTCTGCAATATTTTTGAAGAACTTTTTTTGCTGAAAACTTCCCTTCCAACCTTTTAATGACTGAGTTTTCCTTTACTCTAGCCTCATTTATGTTGTTTTAACACTGGTAGGGGATGAGGTTGCCACTCTTGTCAAAACACAGAAACAAAAAGCTAATAAATAACCTTTCTCTGCTTTTATTACAAAAGAATGCTGGTTGTATGTGGGCAGCTGTGATTGGAGTAACAGCACTGAAAACATAAGATAAACACATAATCAAGCTGGCTAAAATGTCTGGGAGGTGGTGTCTAGGTGGCAATATTAATAGGAGGACTCAGAGACTCTTTGAAAAACCTCAAAATCAAAGTTACAGAACACTTTGAGAGCTATTTTTAAAACATGAACAGTACATTTGCTTTTCCTTCTTTCCATGTGTCCATT
Organism: Acrocephalus scirpaceus scirpaceus; assembly: GCA_910950805.1. Classification (NCBI taxonomy): domain Eukaryota; kingdom Metazoa; phylum Chordata; class Aves; order Passeriformes; family Sylviidae; genus Acrocephalus; species Acrocephalus scirpaceus. The sequence continues at coordinate 105,131,611 of OU383775.1, read as the reverse complement.
CTCTCTTAGGATTCTCCTGTGGACAAAATCCCTTCCTGAACTCTTGCTACAATCCTCTGTTGTCTGCTTCATTTCTGATCAGGTGCACACCAGACCCTCAGGCTGTATTAATGGTTTGATTCAGTAGCAGTAGCTGAATGATAGGGGAATAGATAAATCAGCTTTTTCCACCTGAAGCGGCTCTCTAAGGAATCATGAGTTCAAAAAGGAATGAGGTCTTCCTCATAAAAAAACCCCAAACACTTCATGATCTTGGGGATATTTAAATGCAAACTGGAAAATCTCCAGAATTTTTCCACCAGCAGCAGCAGAGTAAGTGCAGCCGGTGCCTGCTGGGAGCTGTGCAGCCCAAGCTGGTGGCACTGGGAAGGTGCTGCCAGGTGGAGAAGGGAAATGAGCTCTCCCTGACCTCCGCCTCCCTTCTGGCTCTGCCGGGTCAACAGCGAGGAGTGAAGGGAAAGGCTCCATCTGCTGCCATCTTTTCTTTTTCATTAGGAGCCTGGCAACCATTTCTTCTAGACCAAAATGCTTTCAGCTTTAGACTGTGGGATTCTGACCCCCTGGATACACACCTCTGAGCAGAGGGGTGGTGTATACAAGCCCATCACTCATAGCTAAAGGGCATCCACAGGAACCTTTAGGCCTAGAAAGGCATAGATGCACAAAAGGAAAGACACGTTACTGATGAGTTGCTTCTATTTATTCTCAAAGACCTGTGTAAAGGAGTTTAAAGTTGAATTCATTCTTAGCCATGCACTGAAGTTGACAGAGTTAGATCAGGACTGTGTTTGGCAGGATTTCCACATCCTGCAATTCAACATGGAATATGTAATCATCTGACAGAAGGTTCAGTATGTTTAGTTGTATAACTGTTAGAACAGATAAAGGATCAGTCAGGCAAACAGTGAAATATGAAAACGGTTCTCGTAAAAACATCCCAGCCTTGGGGCAATGCATCTGCCAAAACTACTCCGTGGTGACATGAATGGACATAGCGTTTAACTACTCTCCAAAAGGAGAGAGGATTACAAGGAGGTGGGGAAAGCAGAAGAAGCCAGAGCAAGCCTGCCAACAATAGCAGGTTGCAATACTTAATCTCAGTGCTTGTGCCAATGCGCTTCGAAGCTGCTGTTGTTTTTATGAGGAAAAATGCAGAAAAGACTAATCTGTGTATTTATGTCTGTCTGGAAATGTTATAAGTGCCGTGTGGTCATTTTGATTCCAGAACCAATGGGGTCAATATTCCCAGGATGGGGAGACATGGACAGGGTGCCAGAACTCAGCCACTACATATGGGACTGAAAGAAGAGAGAATGAGTAAATGGAGGGATTCAGCAAAGTGGAAAACAAACCATGAACTCTACCCACACTCCTAAATAATCAATTTTTCTGGGGCTGTTTCAGCTCAGGGCAACAGCCTGTATGCCCCTGAGAAGTTCTAGAACATTGTCTTCAGTCCTCTCAAATAACAAAGTCACCTAATCTGCTCATTTGTTTCTTACTATGAATATAACCATTTTTTTGTGGGAGTTTATGCTGGTGAGGTGAGCTAGAGCAAGCATCCTGTGTGCTGCAAGCTTCAATGAACACAGACAAGTGCAATAGAGGGTCAGAGCTTGCCTTCCAATGACAATATTTTCCTGTGTTTACCAGTATAATGTTCACAGAACAAGGGCCTGTGGCTTATTATCTTCTTGTCTTTCCATTCTCAATGAAACAGAGAATTTCTTGACAAAATAGAGTGGGTTTTAATTGGTGGCTGTTATGGCTTTTGGTCCCATGTAATTCTTTTGACAGTGGCAGCAGAAGTTGTCAGTACAGCACTGACTTTTTGTGGGCGCTAGGATCTGTATGCAGCTGACAGGGTGTGCTGGCACATCACATAGGTTATTGATCAGTATTGGTGCAGGGCAGGCTTAACATGACAGAAATCTATGTCCTTTATGGTTACCACTGTGGTTACCACAGGCTGCTTGGGAGCTTTGGGGTCAGGTTTTGTTACTGGTGACAGTGCAAGGAGGAAGCAAGGACAGTGCAAGGAGGTTTTCCATGGGTTGTTTGAAAGATCTGCAGAAGTGGATTCGGATTCACTGGGCATTCCCTGAGGAGGGTGGAGGAATAACACAGATGATTTGCTGCTACTTCATACTACTCTTTGGTTACACAAAAGCATAACACACTGATCTGTCTTTCCTATCTGATCCTGCCATGGTAGTCTCCATGCTATCTAAGGGTTTGTTTGATAATGTGTCTCTGGTGGTTTGTGCAGTTTTGCTTTAATCCAGCTAAAGCTTAGCTCTGTTTGACTGGTAAAAGACAGTGACATGTAGGAGTACAGCTTCTTTGGCTTTCTTTTTTGGGTAGGACAGATACTTGGCAGCTGAGCTTCCCAGGGACCTAGGGATTAAAGTGAACCTTGCATTTCTTTCTTACTTGAAAGTCCCCATCACTCCAAATCTAACATTTTTCTTCTATATAGGCTGTAAACTACTGCAGGGAAGAAACGTTTTCCAGATGACACTGCTCCATAAATGGTGTTGTAGGATGTCAATTAACTGTGATGGGAGTTGCACATCTCTAGAGTACTCATGAGATCTCTTTTGACAATGAAGTACCATTTTGGAGAGAAACGAAACATGTGTGGACAGGTAAGAAGTTAAAAATTAGCATAATCCTTGTCTAAAATTGATTTATGTGAGCTTCAGGAAAGATTTCTTGGCGAACTGGGCTAAACCTAGACTAGCCTGAGTCTAAAAGGGTTTGCTGCTTCTGTAAAAACTTTTCTTTCAATGTCTCTATATCTGTTAATGTTCCTACAGTTTTTTTTTTAAGGAATGGAAAGAGAATTTCCACCACAATGGTGTCATATTTTGATGTTCACTCAAGTTTGTGACCTTCCAGATCAAAATTTAAATGTCTCACATTATAGCCTTACACAGTATAAATGAGATTTCTGAAGTTGCTTTGCAAATGGGAGTTTCAGCTGAGGTGGAAGACTGAACCATTTCTTTTGGAAAGGGAGGAGATAACAAGGAAAATATGGGTACTTCACATAAAGATTCCCACATGCCTTGCTGTAATTTGTCTTGATAATTCTGTGGAAACCATTTTTTCCTCCTGTTATCCTGGATCAGATCTCCCAAAGATATGCGATGGAGACAAGGAGAAACTGTCCTTCAGATTGAAAAAAAAAACAGATCAAGCAGCAAATAAATAAACTTTGTGTAGTCAAACACTGTTGCTGCATACCTAAAGCTGTAATATCATATGAAGTTTATCAGAGGGGTTGGAATGTTTACAGCAGTGTTGTCGCCAAATTTCTCCTGGGTGAATTGTTATCCATCTTCCTAAATCCTTTTGGCAGTTTCTACTGGAGAAATAAAAAGGGTTTACCATGTGCTGAGGCCCTGCACTGCACTTGGGTTGGGGCTCATGCCCTGTCCCTGTGCATAGTCCCTATCTGAAAAGGGTAACACTGACACGTGCTGCAGGTCAGTTGCCCACTGGGATGATAAATTGGGATGGAAGATCAGGGAATGAAGTCTGGAGAGGCTCGGAGCCTCTTTGGTGAGGTGGGCCTTAGCAGAAGAGTTTGTTCTTCAGTTCCTGCTCCAGACACCTGTGTGCTGCTCCTGTAACAGCTCCAAGCCTCGCTGTCTTTGATCCATGGAGACAATTGCCTTTCCCTGGCATTGTGGGTGGGTGAAATGACTCTTGCAAGCACGTAGCACAAATGAGTTGTATGAGTGCCATAGTACACGGAAGAAATGTGAGTCATAAATCATCGTTAACATCTGCTGGAAAACATACTTGTGCCCCAACACAGTACCCATGATCGGTGTTATTTGGTATGTTTGGAACACAAATCCATAAAGATCAAGACTAATGGCTGCTTTAACAGGCGTGTCAGTTCGGGCTTAATGAATTTGTTAATATCAAGCAAACTTTCTCCCCCCAAACAATGGTGTTGGTAATTCACAAGCTGTTATTCTTGGACCCTCACTCTAACAAAAGCCAGCCTCTCTGTCTGAATGTTGCTGCTTTCATATTTTATTGCAGAAATTACACAAAAATATTTGGCTTGTCTAATGAGGTCTTGACAATATAGTATATATTGCTGAAAATGTGTCATCACATTATTCCTACAAAAACAAACTTTTGTGTTTTTTTTCCTTGTCCATTGGCAGTTTGCTAGCTCAAACTGGGGAATACGGGATGTCTGTGTAACTTGTCTAATAATACAAAACAAATGATACGGGTGTAATGCTGGTATTATTGTGGCTACAGAGATTGTTCCTTTGCACTTTCACTTGTTTTCCTCCTTTAGATCTATAGGTTTAGGCTGCTCTTGGCATCTGGAGTTTCAAAGGCTTTAGGAACACGTGGTTTGTCCTCCCCGAATGTCCTTATTAATCCATGTTCTTATGTGCTAGATCATGCAATTTGTTTTGCAGGAGGCCTTTAGGGCCAGGAAAGCTTATTGTGGTTATCTAATCTGACCTATTTCATTATGGAGGTCACTGAATAGCCCCCTCAGGATTTCCTGCAGCTGGGAGCGAGAGTACTTGAAGAAAGTTTTCCACTGTAATCAGAGATGGCTGAAGGCTTTTTGGCAATGTAGGCAAAAATTTCTTTTCAGGGCAGCAGCTGGACGGGTTGTGAGAGAAGAAGGGCTGGAAGGGGCCAGGGGATTTCAGGAGATGGGGATGAGAATGCTGGGATCAGTCAGGAGGACTTCAGTAGGCAAGTGTGAGATTAGCAAAGTTTTGGAGACCACGAGTGTCAAACAGGCTCAGGAAATGTCACAGACAACTGCAGAGAAGATATGGAGGTGATTAAGTTTATTTTTTGGAAAGTCTGTATTTCAGGAGGAGGTCACAGGGCCAGGCAGCTTAAAATTGAAGCTTTGCAGGCTGGAGATGGAGAAGAAAAGTCACAGATTCCAGAGAGGGAATGGAAGTGATGAAACTTTTGAGAGAGGTTTGAGTGGAGGGTGGGAGGGATTTGAGAGACATGGATAGTTTGAGGGAACTGTCATTTGAAGTAGGGATCCTCACCTGATCAAACCCTTTCCCCTCTGGATTTACAGCTCCTATACTTCAGAGGAGAGTGAGCCTCACAGCCTGGGCTCCAGCTGACCCCCTGAGGCAAGAAACACCCCCAATTTGTGCTGTTCCTATTTGTCCTACTAGTCCCCTCTACTGCCAGGGGACTAACACAAATGGATGGGAAGAGGGCTACAGGCAGGCAAGGGTCTTGAGGGGGACACACCTGGAGGACAGTCCTTTCTGCTGCCAGGAGTAGCAGGTTGCACCATAAACTGCTTCCCACTCCCCCCACTGTGCCCCGCCACTATTCCCCATCCTTCCCTTGGGGCAGGATCAGGGCATTACCCTGGCATCCAGACGTGCTGTGCTGTGGCTTAGAGGAGTCCTCCACCTCTTTCCTGCACTGTATGAGAAGGCAGCTTGTGGATCTCCCTTCCTAATGCTGTGGTCTCAGTCCCTCTCACCTACTGCTGTGATTTGTCTCTGATCTTATATGAAAGCCACAAAAGTGGTGGAGAGTCTACCAAGGCTCTTGGTAAGTCATTTCAATGAGTGATGTAAATACCACACACCTCTTTAGTAGTTTGAATCTATTTACCATCAGAAACATGGGGAAAAAAAAAAACAGAGCAGAAAAGAAGTGCAAAGTTTGCAAGGCTGGTCAACAGTTTGAAAAAAAGGATAGCAAAGATAGTTTTTTTCTAGGTGCAGGGTTAGAAACACAGGGCAGAAGGAAACAGAAGAAGCTGACATGAATTGGATTAGGCAGCTAATGAAGGATTGAAGCAATACATTATATTGCTACTGTGGAGGAAAACAAATACCTTCCTCCCAGAGATGAGAGATGAGGAAAGAAGTGGATATTTGTTCAGTGCAGAGTGCAAAAATCTGGTGGTTGTCGTGTCAGACTACAGTATCATTGGCTCTGTGAGGAGGAAAGTGTAGAAGAGTTTAGACTTCCAAACCTGAGCAGAAGATTTATAAACTCTTCCTGCAAAATGAAAGTAGAATTTTCCTTTGATAAACAGAATTTGTCAAATATCATATCTTTTGTGTCCAGTTTGGTATTCCGTCTCTGACAGTGCCCAGACCTGATTCCTCAGAGGAAGACAGTGTGTTTTGTGTAACACACACAGACACAGGGAGTAGCTCAGTCTTATGGAGGGGAATCAGGCCACACATGGATGCCTAAGTCCCATTTTGTTTTCCTGACAACCTCTAATCCAGCCTTGGGCTGTACACTCTATCCTTTTTTGTTAGCCACAGTACTTAACCTATGACTGGAAGCAAAGTTAGTGCACTGAGGACTTTCTGAAAGGCCATTCATTTCATGACATACAGGAAACTCTACAGAATAAGGGGGCAAAAAGAGACCATAAAACCAGACAATACTGTTCCTTGCTGGATGATGGCCTGAGTGAGCCAGAGAAAAGTGATATAACCTAAGAAGTAGAGCGGAACAAAATAGGATGCTCCTGTGTCTGCTTACCTGGTTTATTATCATAGAATTATAGAATGTCTTGAGTTGGAAAGGACCCACAAGAATGAATGAGTCCAACTCCTGACCCTCCACAGGACAACCTCAAGAACCACCATGTGCCTGAGAGGGTTGTCCAAAGTCTTCTTGAGATGTCATACTTGGTGCTGCGACCACTTCATGGGGAGTCTGTTCCAGTTCTCAACCACCCTCTGGCTAAGGAATTTTATTCTAATATCCAGCCTAAACCTCCCCTGACACAACTTCAGGCCATTCCCTGAGGTCATGTCACTGTCACTACAGAGAAGACATCAGTGCCTGCCTCTCCACTTCTCCTCATAAGGAAGCTGTAGACTCTGATGAGGTCTCTTCTTTTACTCCTCTCTGTTACTAATAGAGAAATACAGAGATGCCATTTTCTAAATGGAAATCAAAATCAAAATGGCTTTTTGAGGACTGATTCAGGTCCTGGGAGAATATTTGCCTAGGTCCATCTCTCAGAAAACAGCTTCTGGTGGCAGTGTTTTTACTCCAGTGACTGAAGGAAAGGGGTGTTATGGATAAATCTGGTCATCCCTGGTGAGGAATGGGAGTCCAGGCAGCTGTTCCAGGTGTGCCGTGGGGTTAGTACACATCTGGATGCACTAGGTGGCAGGATCTGTCTGCAGCAGTGAAACATGCTGTGGGAATGGTGTTTGCACTGGACAGAGTGCAGGTGGAGAGCACATTTCCTTGGAGATGCCAAAAATGAGTCCAAAAGATCTCTATCTTAAGATGGTATGCAATTCATTACTAAATGCAAAACAGTCTGCTGCAGCATAGCTCACTGATGAGCAAGAGACTTACATTTTGTTGATTGAAAAGGAAAAAGGGGAGTTTTGCTATCTAAACATCTATAAGCCTTGTCTTCAGGTAGAGAGAGAACACCACGGGAAACAGCTCAGTGTCCTCTTCCTCTACCTGTTAGATATCCAATAAATTTAAAACTGAATTGTTCATTACATCTTGGGCAGACACAGATTCATGTCTGCTCTTATATCCTGCTCTTGGCCTGACAGAATCATAATTTGATTCTTGCTTGGAAACTGTGCTCCAGAGCAGCAAACAGCAGGTGCATGAGAAGACCTGAGGTGTTCTCCAGTGAAAGCCTGACCTTGTTTGAGAAGCCTTGGTCCAGGGGAGGGCTTTCTGTGAAGAGAGGGTTATTAGAGGTGCTGGTAGCAGCTGTGGTGGCAGAGATATGAGCAAAAGGAGAAATCATATCCTTGCTTCTTTGGAGGGGGATATGGAGTTGATGTGATCTGGCTGAAACTACATGGAAAGTTAATAACAGAGCCAAGACTGGTGCCAAATGAGCTCCCTGGAGCCCTGAGTTTGGATGTCCAGCCATGTCTGGTGTGAAAACAGGTGTTAGCTGCTTTCTGAGTTATGAGCCAAATATGTTGATGTTGTCTGATAAAAAGAAGATAAAGCTTGGGAATAGCAAGAAACCTGATCACAATATTGGAATGCTGTCACCCTGAAAGTGTAGTTTGGTGAAGAGACAGGTCCTGGTTTTCCCCACTGTAAAGCATTTGGGTTTCATCCTCCTCTCTACAGATTCCAACAGGTCATACATTTAGTATGTGTTTCCTAGATGAGATCCATGGGATCTCTGCTGGGAAAGATCTTCCAGCCACAAAAACTTGAAAACTGTTAGTGTGGTTGTAGACTTCTCCCTTTGTACTTCAGAGGCATAAACATAAAAGACAGGCACTAATCAAAAGGGGAATCTTCATGCTCTGCCCCTGTGAGGGATTCTGAAAGTTTTGTTGCTTTTTTTCCAGCATGGATACAACCTGGCATTTTTAATTTTAAGCAATGACTAAATGAACTTTAGGTCATGCCTTCATATGGAAGTCAGTTGTTTCGGCTCCTCTCTGACAAGCAAATAGTGGAAACCAGGTGGTGGACAAGACTCTGACATACTGTACCTTTATGTGTCCTTCTGAAGAATGCATCAACGATAAGGCAATATAGCTTCTTTTGCCCCTAGATTTGCAGAGTATGCTTTCTATTTTGTGCAGGTTGCAGTGCATATTGGCTCATTCTTTCCTATGCAGCCTCTGGTCAATTGGTCCTGTTGCACATAATTAATTTTGACGGTCATCATCTGATCTTTCTTCTCACATCACTTGCTGCTTATACCACTGTAATTACAGCCCTTGCATAACTTCTTCTGATCTACAAAATGTTGAAAGAAAGTATCAATTTCCCTTCAAGATCCATCCAGACCAAAACCTCTGTTTGATTTGATATACTTGGACTGACAAATAAAACCACAGGTAAGAAAAATAAACCTGTGGATTTTTTGCCAGGTAAGAAAATGAGGAAAGTAAAGTTGCCCTGTTCCCTGCTTTCCCTTTCTTGTGGCTGAAAAGTAAACTGGCAGAGGGAAGCATCCTATGGCATACAGTCAAAGGGGCAATTTCATTGCTCTCTCTGTACTTGAGGACCATGGAAAGGGATATCTTCTTCCTGGAGTAATGTGGAGCGCGCTGTGATGTTTGCTTTTGATGAAGAATGGAGCAGAGAACACACTCCTGGCTGTCCTTGGTCTGTGCAGCAAGAGCTTGGAGCTGCTGCTTCCTCAGGTCTGACTCCCTGCAGAGCATCTCCAGTAAAGGCCAAGGGCCAGCCAGGCTGGCTGCACACAGGGACCATGCCAGTCCCTCAGGTCCCACCCTGAGTGCTTTCAGTACAGAGATTTTACTGCTTGGAGGCCACAAAAATGCCTTAACAAAACTGGCACAAAATTTGGGCAACCTTCCAAAGCAAGGGCATGAAAATTCTCCCAAGCTGAAGAGCTGCATTTCAATTGTGTGTGACCACTTGTGTGTTAATTCTACACCTCTGGCTTTTTCTCTACTTCACTAGATCCTCCTTACACTGGCAATTTTCCCCTCTCTCCCTATCCCAGTTAGTCATGCCTCCTTTTCTTCTATTGGCTGATTCCACTTTCCCCACCTCCTCTTGCCCAAGTTTTTTCTTCCCATCTTTCCTCTAGTGCTTTACCAAGATCCTTTGCCAGTTAGAGTGCTCTCTTACATAAGCTAAGCCCAAGACTCATCCTGCCTCCTTCCAGCAGACAAACCTGGAAGAGGCCAAGGCAAGATCAGGACTGGCAATCCAAACGCACCAGGAAAACACACAAAGCTAACACATGTGGGTCAGTGAATATCACTTTGGGTGCAAGAGAACACTGGTAATCACAGGAGACAGAGTTTTTGACAGCGTAGAGGAATGAGATCCAGTCAGGACTTTCCTGGTGCAGCTTTATTTCCATTTCTGGAAAAAAAGGCACTGAGAAGGGAACATGGATAGCCTAGGATAAAGCATGTCTTTCTGTGGGGGACAAGCAAGATTTCTAGCCCATGTTTATGATGGCCTATCAAGTTTGAGAAGCTGTCTGGAGCCCCAGGATTAGCCTAAACTGGTATCCAAGTACAGCTGGTGGACTTTCCTCTTGTAAATGCTTATTTATTTCCAACAATGGTTCCACCAGACACCAGTCAGCCTTGACTAGGCTGAGTTCACTCAGCAAGTACCTCAACCCAATCACTTGTTTTTGGTTTGTCTGGGGAAAAAAAAAAAAAGGAAATGAGAGAAAAAGAAATCCCAGGAAAAGTGAACATTTCTGAGAATGATGGTTGTTTGCTGTTTCACTTCAATTTTATATGAACTATTTGGGTTGGCTATAGCAGAGCTGCCAGGTGGCTAAACATGCCGAGTGAGTGTGGTCAGTGCTTGGGACACGCACTGTGCTCAAGGCATCCAAAAAATTACTCTTGACCTTCATTTAGTCTGCCAATCACTGCAGGCTGCCCTTACATCACATTTTCTCACTAGCCAGTAACAAATTCATAGAAATTAGGGATGGAAAAGACCTGTTAGGTCACACAGTCCACTTCCCCCCCTTCCTTCTCTCCACTCCCTGAAGGTCAGCCCAGGGCTGTTCCCTACAGTGTATTTTCTAGTGCTTTGTCCAGTCTTATTTGAAATGACTCAGTGGTGGGGTTGCCAGCATTTCCCTCTGGGAGCCTATTCCACAGCCTAATGGGCTTCACTGTTAATTTTTTCCTGATTTCCAGCCTAAAACATCCCTTTGCTGGTTTTGTCTCATTACCCACTTGCACCACCCTCCACAGTTCCTCTCCTTCCTCCTTGTTTGCACCGCTAACACTCCACGCTGAGTGCATCAGTTAGCTGAGAATTCAAAAGTGTATTGCTAAAAGTAGGCATTAGTGCTTCCTTTAGAGCCGTTGCAAAGAGAAGTCAAGGAGCTGGGAGAGAAAGTGAGCGATGACTAGAACCAGACACAAACTTCACATCTCATAGCTCATTTCATGGCCTTGGTAGATGAAAGCCTGTTCTCACCTCTCCAGTCAAATTTACACACAGAGAGTTGAAAATGAGCAGAGAAGAGAAGGTTTTGATATTGATCACAGCAATCCCTTGACACTTCAGTTTATTGAAGTTGTGACTGGGAAGAAGGTTCAGAGTCTTTTTCTGTTCCATCATCTTGTCCCAAAAAGTTGTCTTATTGATGTTTGGACTTAGCAATATTCAGAGCTTTTTTTGGAATAGGATGAGGCAGGTTGCCAGTGTTTTCTGACTAGATAACGTCTCAACCCAAATTTCTGGATGTAAACAGATACCATAGTAGACTGTCTCCAGCTCCAAGCTTCACAGCTGGGACTTCTCTCTAATGATACACTGAACTAAAATCCCAGCCTCAAACAGGCACAGTATCGGATTAGTGATTTTGAGCCTTCAGCCTCTGTCTGGTCAAAGAAGAGATGCTTTCATTACCCTTCACCAAGTGTTTTCAAAACCACTCTGACTTTTTAGATCAGGTCTTATTTCCTGGGAGACCTTTATAAAGATGCTTGCTAATCTGTTATAATGTGATCCTAGCTTTATCTTTGTGCTTGTTGATGCTCTTTGAAACAATCGGCCATGGCGAGAGCCCAACCTGCAAGGTCCCTTGAGGACTGGGCCCTCAGAAACCAGAGATGGAAGAGACCTACAGGATTAGCTCATCCTGTTCATTCCCCCGCCAATACAAGCCTGTTCCCCACGGTACATTTTCCAGGGCTGTGTCCAGACTGATCTTATTTTTAAATGATTCATATGATAGGGTTTCCTCCAGTTCCATTGGTGACTTGATGGTTGCCAGAACATTTTTTTTCCCCCTTTCTTTGACTTTGCCTCCTTGGATTCATCCAGAATTTTGAGGTCTGCAATTTGTACTGAGCATAAACTGGCAGGGAGTAACTGCAGAGAAAATTTTGACTTTATCCTTGAGGATAACCTTGAGGTTTCTTGAGGCAAACAAATCTTTGACAGAAGCCAAGAAAAGTGTTGTTTCAGAGAGACTGGGCTGCTGGTGAAAGCTGCTTGTGAAGGATAGATGTGGGTTGGTTTGAAAGCACCTCTCCAAGCCTTCAGGCTGACATCAGTGGTACCACTGAGGTTTCTGTCCTAGCTGCCAAACTCTCATGGCTAGTGACTGGGGTTGATTTTTCCGTGAACTTACAATGGCTGCCCGAATTTCAGGGGACTATGCTGGGCCTATAGCTAGTGTGTAAGGAGTGAGGTTGGCCAGGACCATTACTGCACATGTGACTCCTTTTTTTGCCATCCCATGGCATAATCACTTCAGTTACTCGTTGCCGCATACTCTTCCCTCCCATGTCACTTGTCGCTGTCCTGTGCACTGTTTGGAGTTCTTGATGTCTGTGTGCTCAGGATCTCATCCTTCATGAAGTTCATGAATTGCCACCTGGAAAATCATTTGGGATGAGTAATATGACCAGATTTTCTGTGGTCTTCAGCACTTGTCTATGGGCAGCCGTGTCCTCAAAAGGGCAAAACCTAGCTCAGGAAAGAGCTGCAACTTGTAGCAAAGCTCTCACTATGAAAGGACCAAGGTTTCACCTCTTGTACTTTTCCCTCCGTTTTTTCTCTGCTGCTTCTTCAAAACTTTTTCTTTTTCTTCCCATCCAATCAGGAATGGATTGTTTTGTGGGTGGTACATGGGGTCTGCCTTCAGGGCATGCTGCATGTATCTCTACATCTGTGGGTAGCTAATGCTTAAAGCCAGTCCTGCCAGCAAGAATCTGGTCTGGAATGTCAGTGATCTGTAGGTTGATGAATCCTTGCAAATGACAGCTAGAAGATAGGAGAGATGTGGGAATAGTGTACGAGAAACTAAAGAAGGAGGGTAAGAAAGAAGAGGACAGAGCTCAGGGTCACATCTTCACAGAGCGCAGTTGCCCCAGAGTCCCTTGGAGCTTGCCTGCCCTCATCCATCACAGAAGCCATGACCTTCATTGGCAGGGTGAAATCACCTCTGGAGATAAATCCTCCACCTTTCCACACTGGGCCCCAAAAATCCTTGTCCCAGACCTATTTCCTCCTGGACATTTAGAGGTTTCTTTTAAATCTCTGGACATGACATGTCACTGAATGAGAAAAAGAAGACATTAGGTTTTGCCACTCTTTTAAGTAAAAGTAATAAGGAGGCTGGTGGACACCCAACTCTTTTCTCTGGTATGATTGATCTTTGAAAAGAGCTGGGTGTCCACCAGCCTCCTTATTACTTTTACTTAAAGGAGTGGGAAAGCTTGATTTTTTCTTTTTTTTTTGTGCCAGCCAACTGCAATAGGCTTATCTAAAAAGAGATCCTAAAGCACACTTTATCTTCCTGCATGTGCTCTTAGAGATGCCTACATGTGGTTTTCATTATTTCATCTTGTCACTTTTTCTTGGAGCCTGGAGCAATGACTCTTAGACTGCACTGACTTTTGTCCTGCAGGAACGAAACCAGTGGGATCCAGACTAGTTTAGAGAGATAATGGTCAAGGGAGTTTTAACAGGTGACTGTTATGTGCACTGCACTGCTACATGTGATCTATGTGCTTTTCATTTTTAATTGCACAGCTAAAATATGTGAACTTAAGAGGAGATCTCTTTTCCAGGAGAGCCTGTCCTGGAAATTTCTTGCCACTCGTCAGTCAAAAATCTTTTGTTACTTAGAAGAAAAGGTCATGAAGCAACCTGTATTGTTTAGCAGGGGTAAAATTATTATTATAAACACTCTGATCTGAAAATGTACTGTACTGTCTGTCACCAGATAATCTGCAGAATAGAAGTATTATTCCTTAGCAGTGACTGAAATGGAAGGCTGACCATAGAGGAAATAGTATGAATTATGACACAAATTAGCCAAGGCAAGATAACTAGAAATCAAAGTAGGAAACTGGCATGGAGGAATTTAGTCTACTTTCCACACTGCAGAGGACTGTAGATGCATTCACCCTGCAGTATATTTCTTAACAACCTGACACAGTGAATCCATTTGAAGTCAGTGCCCATGGCTGGCACCAAGTTGTGTGGTCATCCTTGTGGCATGGGATACATCAAATCTTCCTGCTCCCTGGGAAACACACTGCTCCATCAATAGTGGTGAGATATCACAGCTGAGATCTGCACACTTAGATTATTTAGCTTTTTCCCACATAGGAAACAAATCACATTTAGTTTTTTTATAGATAAAGCTAAAATTCAAATGTTGATCATCCTGTGGACAGATAGGAGATAAAAAGGTGGTCCAGTTTCATAGCTGCAGAATACAAACCAGAGATAATCTTTATTTTTTTAAAGCCATCCCACAAAGGTCAAATTTAATAAGTTTCAGGGTAAAGTGAAGGAATCATTTATTTTATCTGGCATGCAACTGATAACAATGAATGTGTTTTTGATCTGTTTATTTAGAACACCACCAATATTCTAGATATGGTGGGTTGAAAATTTTCCATAAAAATTGTTTTTGGATGAATGTTTTGCTTTTGACAGAGTAATTTATTTTGGTGAAGAAATTATCACCCTTGGGAAAAAGTTTCTCCTGAAAAATAGCATTTTGGCTGAAAATAGATTTTTTTTTATTATTATTTTTCACTTTTCCGATGAAAAGTCAGAATTTTCCACGGTGAGAAAAGAAAATTCCAAGTAGCTTCAGCATGAGGTATTTTATAGATAGGCAAGGAATAATCCTGCCTCAAAGGGAATATAAAATAAACTGACAAAAATCTAAGAAATTTGGATCAGTAATTTTGAAGTTACAAAAGTTTAAATTCAGCAACTTTCCATGTGTTTAATAGAACCTCTGCAGTGATGTATTTTTAATGCCTCAATTTGGGATTGCCCATCTGAGAACATCTCATTCCAATCACAAAGTCCTTTTCCATAGTGTTTAAAGTCAGTAGAGACCATGAGATCATCTAGTTTGGCCTCCTTACATATAACTCAGTTAACCCCTTTCTGAACCCAAAAGTCACATTTGGCTGGATCACAGATAGAACAGCAAAGCTCCTACACCTTTCTTTCAAGAGTGGTTCACCTTCTTCATGTGTTGTTTCTTTTGTTGTTAGATCTATCTAAAATTACTCAAAAATTAACTGGAAATCAGTTTTCTTTTGGTTATTGACAATAATTTTCTGTGTGTATTTGGATAGGTTAAGGATCTCCTGTGCAATCCATTACTTTATTTTCATAAGATCGTGGTATATGACCATCAAATTAGCAAAATTTTAATCATCATTAATAATGTGTTGGTGGTATATGCAGTAGAGTTCTTCAGTCTCTACCTGTGCTTGCTGGGTGTGTGAGGAGTGGGGAAAAGAGTAAAACAATGTTCTTTTAAAATGTCAAAATTTTATTCAGTTTGGTGATTTTGGTCCCACCAAAGATACAGGAGGAATTTAATCTTAGATAATAGCACATTAGCAGGTTTCTCAGGGCTGCAGCAGTACTTTATGCTTGATGCCAAGACCTCAGTGTGGCCCATTAGAGCTTTAAAATCCATCTCAGAACTGCTGTTATCCAAAGAACATTCCTGTTTTATAGGAACAGCCCATTCTTTTTCTCTTTGCACGTATAAATTTATGAAAAGCTTTTTTTTTTAGTAGACCCAGGTTACTGGGCACTACAGTTCACTCTGCTTGTCCTCTCCCCACTTTTTTCTGCCATTCACAGTTTTTAAACAATCTATAAAAAATATCAGCTGTAATTTTAAATTTCCTTTCAAATACTTGAGGATAGTATGGTGTAGGTCTCATATTTATAGCTATCATTTTGTGACCCTCCTAGAAACAGGGTTTCTATAATTTGTTACATTATTTACAAACATTTTGGCTTATATCAGTTAGCTAATTTTCAATATATTTTGTATACAGTTTCTTAGTACTATATACTGCTGATTTTTATATCAGAATATTGTGTGGTACCAAGTCAAACACCCCATAAAATTTTATTACATTCACACAGTTAAATTTATCCAAAAAAAACTTCTTAGAGAATGAACTCAAGTTTGTTTAAGTAACACTATTTTCCATAACCCATTTCATGTTGTCTGGTATTCATTATATTGTTCTCCTTTATTTTGTTATCAGTTAAATTCCATATGTGCTTTTTTTATTCTTTTGTTTGAGACTGATGTCAGGATATTCAGTAATGTAACTCTGGTAGGTAGTTTGCTCCTCTCAAATGTTTGCACAAGGTGATCATTCATCTTCTGCTTTCAGACTTGTTTGGTATTCTGGGATTTAGTAAAAATAAGCAACAAGTGAGCAGTGATTTCTTTAGGCAAGTCCTTTATGACTCCTGAGTTCAAATCATCAAGCTGATGACTTTAAAATGTACATCCTTATAAGACATTATCTAATTCTCTATTTTGTACCTTTTTTTCTTCTTTGAAATAAAAATTGACTGATCATACTTGGGTGATTGAGAACACATCATGGCCAAATAAAATAAAAACTATATTTATTTAATTTTTATTTTTTAAAATTATTTCCATTTAGAATTTTGCCCTTGTCACTGAGAAATCTGCATTCATTTTCTTTGATCTCATTATATTTAATTTTTTTTCAACTAGTTTTGCCAACCATGATGTTTTCCTTTAGAATCTTTTGCCCATTTTACACACCTTCTGCTGTTTACAAGAGCTAATCTCTATGGTTTGGTTTGTGTTTCATGTCTTATTTCTTGAATAAAACTGAAATTCCAAGCATTCAGTACATCACTGAACTGAGGCAAGCTTTGAGGTACTGCTGTCTTTCTCCATTGATCATGTGCGGCGTGGTCATCTAATAAGTTCTTGAAGAACTCTCCACTGTCTTTCATAATTTTTTGTCCACATTTTTCCTATTACCACATTTCTCTTGTGTTTTCCCAGTGTCAGAACATAACTGTTCGGAAATACCCAAATATTTTTGCTCTTTGGCCTGTACTGTGTTTGCCTACATGAAATAAATAGAAAATGGTCATGACCTGCAGTTCCTAATCCAGCTCTCTTTCATTATTCAGAATTCAATTCACCTTTATCCATATAAAGAGTTACCAATACTTCATGGATTTGTTTTTCTTTAACGGGCAGCTGCATCATTATCCTCTTTTTTCCTTGGACATTTGTGGTGGCTTACATCCTTCTGCCCTCTCTTCTCAAATACTTTTTTTGGACTGTTCATTGCATTCACCCATGGATGTTCAGGTACCTACATTTCTGACATATCAAAATTCAGTCATGAGCTGTCAGAGATCTGAGTTAACTTATTAATCAGATTTATCTTATAATATTATCTGTTTTACCTTATAATACTACCCACCGTCTTTTCCATTATAAATTATTTTCTTCTGGTGTGGTCAATAGGGACTGCGGTTCCGCAGATTGAAAATATCTATTTATGGAAATGCACTCAGTCAACCAGGGAAAGCTAAATTTAATCTGTAAAGCATTCTGGGTATCTCTGATTAACAAAGTACAGAAACTTTTATATTCTATTCTCTGAAGCAGTGAGATTTATGAATTCACCAACAAATGATTCATAGGTTTAGTAAATAAAATAAGCAAAAACTTCCTATAATTAATTATTTGAGTTCTGAGACTGAATAGCTGGAGCTGAGAAGGTAAGACATTCCAGAACCCGAATTGTTGTTAGAAATTAACTCTGTTGGTTGTACATATGTTTTTTTTTTTTTTTTCCCCACTTTCTCTTTGCTTTCAGCATAACTGTAACATATTAAAGGTGCATGATATGTAACAGCCAACTTAGGGGTTTGACCAAAAAACCCAATTTAAATGCTGACATAATGAGATTTGAAGCTGAAAGGGACCACTGTCCCAGTGTATCTGACCTACTCTGTGACAAGTGACACCTAATTGCAGGCAAGATTTTTGCAGTGTAAGGAACTGGAATTATTTTACACTTAGACAAATGAATGATGCTGTGGTTGTTAACTTGCTATTGGACTACCAGAACACGTCGCTTAAACTCTGAATTTAAAGGCTCCAAGTGATGATGAATTTACCACTTCCCTGGGTAGTACATTCCAGTGATTAATTACTCTCTCACTGTAAGGAATTTGTGTCCTATTTTCAGTTTACATTTCTCTACTTTGCACTTTCAGCCAATCGATCTTCTAGAGCCTTTCTCCGATAGAGTTAAGGGATGGCTCATATCATGACTCTCCACTTCAGAAGCTTCCAAAATTCTGTTTTAGAGGGCCTTAACTGATTAAACTCTTCTACATTTCTTGATGGAAGATGTGTTTTCTAAAACATTTCCAACTTTTGGTCTGCTTTGAAATGCAAATTCCAGAGCTGGAATTGCATAAAGTTCTTAACAAATCATGTGTGGAGGCATTACTATTTTTAGCATGCAATTAAAGTGATTTTTCCCTGCTTTTTGCTGCTGTATCATGATTCCTGTAGCAGATTCCTGTGATTCACAGTCCACCTCTGCAGTGTCAATCTTTTTCCCATGCATACCCCACTGTTAACAAAGGTCGTTTTTGTGGCAGAATTCACTCCATTACAGCAAAAGTAAATAAAGCCTGTCACCCCTCTAGCAATGAGTGTAGGTGCTTACCTTGGAGCTGGGCTGGGTGGGTAAATATACTGTGAATGGCCAACTGGATCACATCCATGGAGTATGTCAGAAAGGAATCCTGACAGCCTATTGTTTCACTCCTGCCTGGGTCTTTAATGTTCACCCGTGTGAAGAAGAAAAAGCAATTATCAAAGGCGGCTTTTAGGAGTAACTTTACATATGGGATGCAATTACAGTGTGAAAGAACACTGGCTTAAAAGTGACAGACAGTGACTAAGAGATATGATTACCAGGGAACTAGCTGCCAAAATCACATCCAGGAAAAAAGTGCAGGGAGATAAGAAGCTTTCAGACTGGCCTGCACATTTGTCAATCCACAATTAGTGATACTGGCAAACTACTGAGCATGTTGGTTCATCTTCAGATGGACTAGTGTAGCCCTCTGTGTCCCTCAGACACTCGTGCATCCACCTGCATCTCCCCTGTAGGAGCCTGGAACGTGGCCCTGGTGAGAAGCACAGCCCAGCACTGTCACCCGCCTGCCAATTTTGCTGTGACCAGCTTTAGAGCTGCTGAAATGTGGTGTCACAGACCTGCTCACCCTGCTCCCAGTGACACTGCAAACCCTGGACTCTGCACTTGTCTGCTGCCTGGCAGGGAGGGATCAGGTGCTGGCAGTTTTCTCAGCAGCCCCTGTGCTGTCCTCCCGAGTGGTCTGCTCTGAGCTGCCGTCCTTCCCTGCTGAGATGCTGCCGGGCATCATGCTTAAGTCTGGAGACATAAATACCAGTCTAAAACAGTTAAAACCACTTGCAAAACTGTGCCCACTATGGGCTGGCCTTTGGTATTTAAACCATCAGCTATTTTTCTATGAAAACAAAATTCTGAAAAATAGAGTCCCCTTTTTTTTTCATTTTCCATTTGTCATCTCAGATTGGATTGTTTAATGTTTTTCCCCTGAGGATTTCTTCAGTCTGGCTTTGCTGTGAGCCCTGAAGAGTCCAGGATATCACACGTTTTGTTTTGGCCTCTCTGCTCTGCTCTCACTCTGATTTTGTTCAGTGTTTCCCAGACTTGCTGCCACCATCTCTCCCTTCAGAGAGATTCTGTGCCCAGAAAGTCAGAGACCCGGATTGCTGTTTGTGGGTGTGCTTCTTTTGCCATTAGCCTCAGGTGGTGCCATTCCATTTGGTAGTAGCAGCACTGGTGGCCTTGGACAGAGTTGGGAGGACTTTGGGGTCTGAGACCACCCAGTTCCTCCTGTGAAAGTGGCAGCATGATCCCTGGCATGTACTGACTACCTTCTGCAGGCACAGTTTGGGGGGAAAACACAGAGCCCTCACTTATTTTGGTATGGATAGAGCCTTGGTTTCAACACAGCCATGCCTCTGCTCTAGGATCATGCCTTTCCAGTTGGGAACTGCTGGCTCTGCTGATGCTCTCGCTTGTGTCTGCCTTGGCTGACGAACCTTTCACGCAGAGTTGTGGCATCTTTACGCTCTGTTTTAATACTGCTACTTGTCAGTGGATACATGAGTCAGTACATTGCCAGCTGCCTCTTGCTGTGCTCAACTGGGGCCCAGTCTGCAGGCTCTGATCTGCAGGCTGTGCAGAGAGAGACAGCATTCTGTGCTGCTTCCTTTCTTGTGCGCCTGCCCCTGAACTGACACAAGTCTCAGATGTTTCACTTTGTGACGTGCCTTTTTTGTGCTCTGGTGTGTTTCCCAGGTTGGCTCTGAGAGAATGAGTGGGTCAGGCTCAAACTCATTTGGGAGGTCAGGAGAACTGTCCACGCCTGTGCAGCATGCACTGCTGCACCTCCTCATCTGTCTGGAGTGGCACCTGTGTCCCACCTGGAGCTTTATACTGTGTTTTGTCCAGAGCTTTACACTGCCAGGACTGAGCTCTGAGAGATGTGCCCTCACTCCCTGTGTCCCTTGTCCCAGACCAGTGACTTTGTGACTGTGATGAGCAGTGCAAAGGCTGCTCTGAGAGAAGCACAACCCCACTCTTGCCCCCAAAAGCTCAACACACAACACTGGATGGGCCAGAAAAACATGCTGTGTTTTTCTTTATGTATTCACACCTAAGACAGCTAAAGGAAAAAGGGTTTGGTTGGAGAATTTTTTAAAATTTTATTTTGGCATGGAGAGTGAAGAACTAGAATGGAAAATCAGGTGCAAACATTTTGTGTCTGTGATTTTTTGTGTAACTTTAACAAGGTATCCAGCCACAGAAACGCCAACAGAAGTGCGTAGGTAGGGCAGGATTTCTAGAAATGTGACTCCTGGCTTCTTATTTGTCACAAAATTTCTGTGTTACAGCTTGCAATACAAATAAACATTGACAAGTAATTTGGGTAATGTAGCCTTTACTATACACTTGTACTGCTTCATGTTCCATCAGCCTTTTTCTTTAGATTATCTCACGCCACTTGGAAACGTGGTAATACTGTAATTTCATAATATCTGCTGTCTTTTGGATGGTGCTGCAGTTTTTTTTGTTCCTGTTTTCTTTTACAACCAGCAGATTATATCCGGAAAACACACTTCATATTCTGATAATGGAGGAGGAGTGTAATCCTGGTCCAAATGAAGTCAGTGGCAAAACTCCCATTGACTTCATTAGGGATAGAATTTCACCCCATCTTGTGTTGCCTTGCCTAAAAAAGGAGAAGAGACCTGATGTAAAGCCTATTGTAGTCAATGGAGAGATTCCCAGGGATTTTAATGGGCCTGTATTTGATCCAGCATGAGGTTATTCAGTCACCTTCAAATTTTACAGGAATATAGCACTTGTGTTGCATTCTCAAAGGACTAATAAAGTTACTCTGAGTTAGATAAATTTCTACACATTTCTTCTCCTGAAGCATTTGGGTGTGCTAAGAAGTTCTTTCCTCTTTTTTTTTTTTCTTTTTCCCTTTTCCACAGTTTTTCTTTTTAGACACTGTTTTGCCTTATGGTGATTCTAAATCATCACAAAACAAACCAACACAGAACAATGAGCAGGATATATAAGTTTGGGTTTATAGATTCCAGTTCCATGAACTTTGATTTAATAAAATTACCCTTCTTTTTTTAGCAGAAAGCACAAAACATGGGAGGGCTGGCAAATTTGAAACCTGGTTCTGATTCTGACCTACATTTAAAAGCTAAATTTGAGTCTGATAAAGTTTTAAAAACACTGGTAATATGAAAAAGATGCTTCACTGTTCCCTTTGTATTTTTAACCTTTTTTCTTATTAAAACTGTAAACAGTTTTATATTATTGCAGTGAATTTTTCTCTAATTTACTCCAGTGTAAATCCAGAGGAATGTTTTAGAGGGCAGGGGAGCTGTTCTGCATTTGCACTGGGGTGACTGATGGGGGCTCTGCCAGGTTGTTTCCCCTTCCTCTTCCTCCTTTCACCATTTCTCTTGGATAACCCTAGACAAAAAATCTCATTGCACTGGTTCCAGTGATGGTTGGTTGACTCTGCCATTCCCCATCCCTTTGGCTGTGAGTATTTAAGTGCCTGCAGTATCTAAGAACCAGAAAAGTTCAGGCTAAAAAAAGCCTTTCTGGTGGATTCTGTTTATCTCCTAAAAAAATATGACTATTTATTTTCATTTTTGCATTGGAAGAAAAACAAAACCTCAAGCATTTTATGAAAAGCTTTCTGTGGGCTGAAACATCTGGTTTTGCCTCACATGTCAGGGCCTGATTTGAATCTTTTGCATAATTTTTGATAAGGCAGATGGACTGTCTCCTTTTCTCTGTCTCTCTCTCTCACACACACACACATGCAGACATTATCTGCTTTGGATTTCAGAAACTTTTCTGTCAAACTTTTTTTTAATTTGAAGAAATTTTATAAAAGGTGTTTTGTTTCATTTAAGAAATTAGCTTTATGTTAATGTTTGTGAGGAGTTAGCATCAAGAGTGCTTTCAACTTGTTTTCTTGCACAATGTATTTAATTTCAGCAGAGAATGGACTTTTACCGAGTTTCACTCCAAAAGTAAAGATGTTATGTAGAAAATCTTGTATTTTTTCAATTTTTCCCCTGACCCATCCACATTTTTTCTTCACAGTTTTCCTCACAATAGTGTATAAAGAGTGAGCATACAAGTGGGTGTTTTTTAGATTTTGAACTAAATCACAGTTTCTCATTCACTTCGTGTGCAGATGAAAAGCACAGATCTCTTTTCCTTTGGCTGATACATGCTTGTATCCTTTATTGATCCAAGCATCAGTGCTCGTTATTTCAGTGGGACTCATCAAGTCCAGCTGCACAGACCTGAGGTAGCATCTGAAAAAGGAAATATTCCCCTGGAGCTCTCAGAGAATTAGATGTGTCCGGCACATAGCCCTGACTGATGTGCTTGCTGTAGGATAAAATAAATAGTTTCTTGAAGGTGGCTCCTTCTCTCTTTGACCCTAAAGGGAATGTAGGGATTAGCTCAGACTTAGATACCTAAGTCTTAGATGTGCAAACTGTGGCATGTGAATCCAGCACAAAGTCCTTAGAAATGATAATTGGCTTCCTGGAAGAATCAGCTTAAATCTTCCACTTGATGGAAAGATATTGTTTATTTAGTTACTATATTAAATTCTTGCAAACATGAAATTGCATACTAAAGGTCCTTTGTGCCTTGTGTGGTTTCTTTTCAGAGATAAGCCCACTCTCTTTATGCATACACTATAAGCTAATTTTACACATTGTGACTGCTTTCTCCCACCTCAGGAAAAGGAATCCTTCTGGGAAAAGTTGCAATGTGATCCAAAGTCTAAGTCTTTATATAGACTTCAGTGACTTTTGAATTATCAACAAAAGTGTTTGGCATTTTTTTCAGCATAAAACCACAAAGTAAATTTTTCTGTTATTCAGAAGATACAAGCTGTTGTCAAGTGTTAAGGACATTGTGATTTTTAGCTGAAAATAAGTGCCATTAATTAATTGAGAGGATGGTTGGTTTTTATTCTCTTCTACCTTCATATGCCTAGTAGTGGATAATTGTTCAGACAATCTGGAAAAGATACAAAGTCACAGCATTTTACACATCTGTAGGCAGCGGGATTGCATCAGAAATGAAAGCATTTTTTTCCTTCACTGATTAGATCCTGGTTAGAAACCAAAAAACAGAAAATAAAATCCTCTAAGATATTGTTGGGCTAATCTTCTAATACTGCGTAGAAAAAAAAAATGACAGGTTGTTTTCTAAACCAAAATAATTATTTTCTTATTTTAAAATCTCTTTAAGGCAAATGTTCCAAAACCTTAGGTTGTATTTACATTTTTTAGCAGCTCTCTGTAGTTAATTTTTGTCATGTTATCAGCACCACCTTCTGTAGTTAATTTGGCATGCAGAAAGCTGTGATTAATGGGCCTTTGCTATAGCATTAATTTTCAGCCACAACCCCTCGTTGCCCTTTGGTGTTATGTTAATTACTGGAAAAGAACCGTGAAATCGCGCACGGCGCAGAGCTGTGGCATTGTGAGGAACAGCAGCCAGGACCCGGGTTCTGAGATGCATCTCAACAGCAGAATGTGTCTGATCAAAAAGTATCTGATCTGGCTAACAAAACCAAAAATGTGAGGAGTTCTAGGGATTAGGCAGTTCTGGTTTATTCTGAACAAGTGCTCCATCTTACCACTTTCCTTTGTCAGTGGTAATATTTTTGTAGTTCTGAAGAAAATTACTGGGCATTTCTTTTCAGTCTTTGGGGGGACACTTGATTTGAAAGCAGACTTTCCTCAGCAGATTTTCTGCCTGGCCTGACTGCTGTAAAGGCTGTTGGTTCTTGATCCAAAACCAGCTGGAGTCATTGCAGTGAGTTAAGCTTTACATCTACCCTGTTCTTATAGAGACGATAGTCCTAAAATGGTCACCCCTGGAGAAGTAATTTGCTGTGTTAAAAATACCTAACATCATTACTTAATAATCCTGTGAGCAAACTGCTTGATTAGCAAACTAAATAATTTAATGATGATACCAGAATTATTATTTATTACCACCAAAATAAATGTGAATATGATACGCTTTGGTAGAAAAAGATTTTCTTTAATGTGAGGAAGTATCCTACGTATCCATTAATTGAAAAAGTCCTCCCCATCAGGCTGTTTACAAAAAGGCAGAAGGAATGGAAGGTCCTTCCTCTGTTTTTGAAATTGTTCCTAGGGGCAGAAAACAATGCTAGATGCAGCAGGAAAAGACTAAATAGGGAAGAAGCAGCTGGTGTAACCTGCTGTTCCATGGGCTGTTGCAGTGGTTTGTGCTGAAGCTCACAGCAGTGGCCAGGACCCAGAAGCTTGCTGGGCTGGAAAGTCACAATCATTAGTCCCCAGGTTGTCCCCAAATGAGGTCCTGCCCCTCTGAGGAGTCTGGGTGGGAATTGAGCTGCAGGATTCAAGGGAGTCATCAGGTTAGCCTGAGGGGTGATGGCCCTTGGCTGGGCAATGTAGATATGTCAGGAACTTGGCAAGACACCCCTAAGTGACACCAACAACAGGTTCATCTGCCTTGTTCTCATCAGGAGTGGCCTTGTGAGCTGGCAAAAGACAGGTGTCACTTGCAGACAGGGGAAGGAGAATAAAGCCAAGAAAGTAGATAGTACATTGTAAAATGCTGTGACTTTGTATCTTTTCCAGTTTAAGTGCTAGACTTGCCTCTCTGAAGCCAAGAAGTATCATTTCAATCTCTCCCACTGATGACATAAGACTGCTGCATGACACATAGCCTTTATAAAGCATCAAACATCTAGCAATGTGATAGTTGTTTTTATCACAATGCTCCCAACAAACGACACATGCTGTTAATATGAATCTATCTTTCAGCAGCAGATATTTCAGGCACTGTTAGTAACTAAATCTCACAATGTTGCCCTAATAGAGTATGCTGCAGATGTGAATCTCACTGGAGTGTATTTGTTCTTTGGTTATTTTCCTGTAGTTCTTGGCTTCAGTGGGACACATGCTCACGTACTAGGAATATGCTCAGCCTTGTTAATCTTTGTCTTGACTCAGGTCTTTATTAGTCTAAGTTTGTGGGAGCAGAGATGCTGGAAAAGCACTGCAGGAAGTGGCATGGGCTGTAGGGAACTGTGGAGAAAAGGGGGAGGGAGAGCAGGGCTGACCAAGAAATAAAATGGGACAGAAGCAAAGCTGTGGTACTGTTATACCCTCCTCAAAAGAGTGTATAACATATTTGAGTGGGATTAAGGGCACAGCATGCCAAGGGGAGGGGAATCCTTGGGCTCCTGGTAAAGCACTCTCAAGGAGCCTTCCCTGCTCTGGAGTGGCTGCCCATATTAGTATTGTCTTAGGGGTACAGCCCTAATGGGGTTGTAGGGGGCAGCCTTAGGGGTACCCATTTCTCCTGGAAAATTATCCCTATCCCTTTGTGGTGTCTGTACTGGTGTCTGACATCAGCATGCCAGAGCTCTGGTCTTGGGCCTGGATGCTGGTATTTCTGTCCTTAAAATGTCAGAGCTGTCCTTGGTATGGGCTTGGCTTGGGCTTACTGGAAGTCTCCTGTACTGTTCCTGGTCCAGAGTTAGCCTGGGTCACAGACAATCAAAAAGGCAGTTTGGATAAGACCTCCCTATTTTAGAGGCCAGGAGAGTTTAATAAATACATGTGGACATGTTATGACAGCATGTTTTTGCTCCTAGGGCCAGAGAATGGGGCCTGGAGCTGCCTAGTTTATTGGTAGGGATGTAGTCATTGTGTCTGAGACCCTCCTGCAACAGGGAGGCTCTTGTTCTATTGTGATGCAAAGAGAACATGAAATAAAAAAACAGGCACTGATTACATTTAAAAAAAAAATATGTTCTTTAAAAGTTGCACATTTGCTAAGTAGAGAACAAGGCAGAAAAATTTTAGAAGTTAGAAGAATTCAAAGAAAAGTGGATCTTGAATATTAGACCATACACGTGCATAAAAAATTAAGAAAGGTGCAGAAAATTGCAAACAGAAAGTCAATGTATAAGGGTCTACATGCTAGATAAACTAGATCTAGAAGATCTTGTGGATTTTCTGGTTGGTTTTGCAAATTAATATCTTCTCAATATTGATATGAACAGATATAAAAGTGTTAAGCCAATATTTAATAATTCCCAGTTTTACTATATGTATTCTGTCTTCTGTTAATAACTCCACTAATTTAAATGGAATTGATGTAAGATTGGTGTGGCACATTGTTGAATTGTACACAGAAATGCTAACAGACTACTCTTAGGTTTGTTGTCACAATCCAGGTAATTGCTAATTTTTTGAATACAAAATGAATAACAATTTAGTATTTTAGGTTCATTAAGTCCTCTGCATTTGTTAATCTCACACTCTGTGTAATCCTAATTAAGATCTGTTTCCAGTACATGCTCCAAATCTCCAAATCCTGAATGTATATAACACATGGTCCTATAATCATTTATTTGAAAAAAACCACAAAAATTACTTTACTATTGTGGCCTGAAAAAATAGTGTTCTTGCAGCTGCCTATAGCTATCAGTCAGGAACATTTATGTTGACCAAAATACTCAAATAACTGGGTCATTGCTCTTTTGCTCCAGTTTTATTGTAAAAGCTGACCATGGTGTTACTCTGACAACATTGAAGGTACAGCCATGATATATCTAGCTGTTGAGTTTCTCTTTTTTGCAAAGTGAACCACCAGGACTGGAGCATGGGTAAAAATTTTAATGGTTTCTCAGAGTCCAAAACTTTGGATAGTGCTTCTAATCTGTCCTTGTCCTCTCACATCTCCTTATCCTGGACAGAGAAGGAGCCTACTCCCTGCAGGCTCCAGTCTGGGCTGCCAGACCTTCTTCCCACCAGTATTTGCTAACCATCTGACTGAGGCACATCTTTAAGTTTTTATCTTCTTTTAGTGAATTTCAAAATTCATTTGATGGATCCTGTGTATGTGTGTGGGTGACAACACTGTGGGTGTTGAGACAGCAGAAAGGAAAGGATTGACAGCATTAACTTGCAGCTATGGAAGAATCACCCTCCTGGGCTTGCAAGATCATACACGGCTCCTGGCCTCCCATGTGGCTTGATGATGCTAGTTGGTTTGACACAGATGAGAAAGGGGTCAGGCTGGGCTGCAAGAGAACACGGATGACACCCAACAAATGTCTTCTCCAGCAGAGCTCATCTCACCCATCTGCATTTTCAGCTCACACCAACCGGCTTGAAGCAGAGCCCAAAGGAAGCAACAGCGATTTTCTGACCAGAGTTCAGAGCACATCTTTTCCATGATACCCATGAGGCCCCAGTCCCAAGCATTTCAGGGAATAATTGTTTTCCCTTCTGCTTCTGCTCTTCAAATCTGGTAATTCAACATTACACTCTGCCACAGACTTGAATAAGAGCAAAAGTTTAATCATTTCCATACTGCCTCTGCTTCAGTAAAGAGTTTAGCCTGAGCCCATTTGAAAATAAAACAATAAAGACAAGACTGTTGTCTTAAATACATTTGGAGTATTTAACTAATACATTAGTTGGAGCTGTGTATTACAAAGAAAAAAAGTGAGAAGCTGCAAAGCCCCTTCAAAGTCAGGCTGGTAGAGCTAGGAAGTGTTTTCTTTTTGCATAAAGAAGTAATGCTCAGTCAAACACCTACGGAGTGTAATTGCACGTGACAGTCCATGTCAGAGTTCAGCAATGAAAATTGAAATAAATATTTTTTGTTTTTCAAGCTGGAAATCATGGATCAGCCAAATGAGTAACAGGTTTTGTTTGTTTGTTTGTGTTGTGTTTCTGTTGGCAGGGAGTACATGATCTTTTGTTCTCACCATTTTGTGCTGGCTTGGGTCTCTAATGCTACCATCACACTGACTGGGACAGACTCAGCTGGAAAACCAGATGCATTTTAACTGGTGGTGCCCAAATACCAGCTGTGTGGTATGATTCACTTTGCGGAGGAGGAAGAGAATTGTTTAAGTCACTGCCTGGTTTATGCCTAAAGGATGCCTGCTACAGAGGGGGTTTCACCTGTTAAATTTACACAACCTGTTCTCTTTCTAAAAAAGTACTTTTGAAAGTTGTCACATAGACACATGTGCTGTATAAATGAACTGACATCTGCCTTACACACTTTGAATTTTAGCCATGTTGTGGTGCTTTTAAATGTTTTTGCCATCTGTTTTCTTGGTGGTTTGATCCTCTAGCACAGCCCCAAAAAACCAGAGACATAGTTTAGAAAAATACATATTTCTTTCAGAGAGGAGGTGAAAATACTTTGAACTTTAAAAGACAATCTAATTAAGCAGTCAGAGAATGTTAGTTTTAAGACTTCAATACATTCAGATCCTCAAACATGCAGTTTTGCTAATTTAGTGTACTGGATGATTGAGGAGGGTAGATGACATGTTAGGAATCAGATATGGCATGATTTTAGTGAGTGGGGAATGTTTATTCACTGTTTATCATAAAGCAAAACATGAAGGGACTTCTGTGAAGGTTATGGGATGGCAAGTTCAAAATAAACAGCATATAGGTTGAAGTGCGGCACTTATAATCTTGAAAGTTTATGTGAATTTAAGAAAGCAATTAGATGAATTCATGGAAAAAACGTACTCAAAGGCTAATAACATGAAGAAATAATCTCTGTCTTAGGAAGTCCTTATGCCTCTGATTATTTGCAGCAGGAAAGGAATGCCAAGAGAGGCATCAAGAATCCTTTCTCCTGTTCTGCAGTTTCTTAGTCATCCTCTATCACTCACAGACTCAGATCAATCTTTGTGATCTTCTTGCAAAATTAAGACCATAAACATTGCAGTGAATATAAACTTGTGTTAAAGCTCCATCAAGCAGATCCTAAATTTGGGGTACTAATATTCCCAATTTCATGTTCCATATTGTAAGCATTTGGTTCACACAAAATTTGTGATTTAAATTTTCTTCTTTTATGTTTCTCCAGAATTTTATGCTGATAATAAAATACTCCATATTGTTTTATGTAAGCTGATTTTTATTATTATCCTGTTGTTAAAATAGATACCTTGAGAGATTAATCACTTTGGAATTCAAGTAAAGGGGAAAGATTCTCTCTATATTTTATGGTATTATAGTAACTGATCACATGACAAAAAGAATATATGTATGCAATTAGTTTGCCTTTTTTATTCTTATTTCTTAATGTAATTTGCAGAAGAAATGGTCTTTTTTGAATTTAAAGAATAAGCATTATACAAAAATGGAGGTTGAGTAAATATTATAAGCTTCGCAATATCTTTAAGTTCAACTGTATTAACCAGAGTACTAAAGGTCTGACTTTCAACTAGTGCCTACAGTAATGGGTCCTATATATCCCTTGCCTTACACACAAACACACATACATATATGTGTTCCTGTATGCAAGCTCATAGACATATTTTTTATACTTACACTATGTATGTATGAATAATATAGAAATGATACATAAATTACAAACCTGAAAAGAAAATGAAAAAATATTGCTTATCAAAGGACAGTGGTGCTTTCCTCTCATTATAGAACCAAGTTCTAAAATAAAATTTATATATTGTTAGACCTATCCTCAATGTTATATTAATCTGTTGACTTTTTT
The DNA here is from genome assembly GCA_910950805.1 of Acrocephalus scirpaceus scirpaceus. NCBI lineage: Eukaryota > Metazoa > Chordata > Aves > Passeriformes > Sylviidae > Acrocephalus > Acrocephalus scirpaceus. Next base: position 105,101,600 of record OU383775.1, on the reverse strand, counting down.
CATCATAACAAAGGGCTTATTGAAAAAAGTTGTCCTAGTCTCTTAACTTTGTCACTATGTCTTTTGATAGATTTGTTATTACAGTTTCTAGCAGAAAACTCTCATTCTATGTGTCTTATAATGGGAAATGTGTCTGTTAATATGGCAAGTTATATTTAGAGACAGCATGTGCAATACTAAATGCCAGAACACCAATATGACCCATCTGCCCAGTATGTAAAGTATAATAACACCATTGTGAAGTGATGATATGTTTACATACCCTTGTAACAGGATTAAAGTTTTCTTAATTGTCTCCTGCTTGAACCTAATGTAATGTTTTTGGTGTGTCCTATAGAATAATATTGAAAGAATGAACAAATCAGTGGCGGAACCTTCTGAGATTTGCCTAATTACAACTCAAATTGTTCCCATATTGGAAATTACATGCATATAATGCCTTTTGGGGCACAGAGTATAAGCATGTGAAGGTCAGCCAACAGTATTCTGCAATAAGTTCTGTCTTCATGAACTTTAAAAATGTCTTTTTCATGCAATGAGACACATTAATTTACTAGAAACAGATTTCAGAATTGTTTTATCCCATTTTGGAAGGCTTATTTCTGCAATCCCCATGAACCTGCTGAGTAAAACACAAATTGAAATTGCCCCGAATTTAGTTATATCACCACAAATAGAAATCACTCAGCTAGATCATGTGTAGTATTAGAATGCTGCTGCTGCATTTCAGGTATGTGGTTTAAGGGCTCTCAAGAGGTTTAGAGACCTTCAACCAGATCTTGACCCATGCATCATGCAAAACAACCCTGAGACATTCAGGGGAGTCTTGGTCAGGTCAAGAAGTATCAGCTGCATCCAGGTGTGTGTTCCCATGGCAGTGTTGCATGATTATCATAGGTGAAAATATGACAGTTTTTTCTTTTCATTCCACTTCGGTGTTTTTTTTTTACAGCACAGCTGCTTGTTAACCAACATGATGACTTCTTGCTGGCCTAGAAGTGCAGCCTCACTGAGCACAACGGCATGTCTGGGAGCAGAGAGATACTTGCAGAATGACTAAATCTTTGGGGAATGCCTCAAGGATCATTGAGGTCTTCCTGAGCTATTGATAATGGTTCATGTTTCAGGACTTCATTGACTTCAAGTCAAAAAAATCCCTTGGCAATCTCCTTCAAAAGTGCAGTAGAGTTTTCATAGTGGTATTATGCAATAATTCTAGGTATTGGAAATTATGCAAGTCATTAAAATGTTAGCATTTATATATTATTTTAAGGAATATTCTAACACCAGTATTCTAGTGAAATCCCAGTTTCATTCAATGCTTAGTGACACTGCAAAGTATCTGAGGACTTACATGTTAGAAACAGTCTCAGTACCATCCTGCAACAATAAAACTAAACAACATGCACAAGTGTTGGTTGCCTGGGTTGTTTTAAAATAAAATATAAATTCTCAAAAGGTGTCTTACTTCTGCCTACTTCAGAAGTAAGACAATGCAAAGTAAAGGAGTAGATATAGTCCATGATGGATATGGGACAGAAAAGAATCTGGAAATGTTGTCCTGTTATAAAAGTAATCTGTCTGGGATATTGTCTGAAATAATTCCCTGTGCCCACTGGAGATGGTGTTCCAGCGAATCCCGGCTGCCCTGGCAGGGAATTGTTTCAAGTCTGGTTGGGCAGTGGCTAGCAGACCGGCCACTACCTCCTTGGTAGTTCAGAAGCCGCACGAGAGCTGTTAGTGAGGCTCGACGAAGGTAAGAAGAAGGAGGCCTCGTGGCAAGATAGAGTTTATTGTCACATGCACCCCATGGTGCAGGCACTCACGCGTCCCAGGAGAGAGAGAGAGCTAAGAGGGCCAAGGCCAGAGCCAGGCCCAGGCCCAGGCCCAGGCCCGGGCCCTGAGCGAAGCCCCAGCCCGAGGCAGAGGCTGAGAGGCAGAGAGAGAGCTGGGGGTGGGGTCAGTGATTATAAGGGACTGGAAAGAGGGGTGGACACAAGAGGGAAAACCAGTCAGGGAAATGGGGATGGCACACAGACAACCACTGGAAGACGAGGGGTGGGGCATTCCCAGCCTGCTCCAATCCGGGACCGAGCCCCTCCCCGAAGCCTCTGGAATGAGGGGGAGAGGCTTCCCGGAGGAGGGCAGGCACTGGGAGGAGAGCAATGGATGATTGACAACATATTGCAACAGAGGGGAACAAAGGGAATTTCCCAGGCAGGAGATTGTACTAAATGGGGAGAAGTACAGGGGGAACTTGGGAAGAACCATTATAGAAAAAATGATTATTAACAATAAGTAAGAACTAGAAAACGCGCCGCTACAATTGTCTTTGGTAATACAGTTCATGTATTGTAGCTTAGCATCTTTTACTTCCAAAAATGACTTTTGCATCAGTTTTGTTCATCGGTAGCCTTTTTCCTTCCAAAATCAGTGCTGAAACCCATTCTAACTGAAAAGAAGGAAAAAAAGAGTCATTTGACAGTGCTCCATGACCTTGATTTGCTCTGCTTGCAGGGCACAAAGGAGAGCTGTGATTTAAATATTGTCTTGATCTATTCTTGCAGGGATGAGTGGGCAGGGAGTTTGTGCTCCTATCCGCAGCACAAGTGTGGATAGCATTAGGGTTTGGACACAGTCCCATGAGAGGATAACTGCAGCCAGACTCCCTGGGGTGCTCTGGATGTTTTGTGCTGAACCTGTAGTGCAGTCTGACTCTCCAGCCAGCGTATCTGGGCCCATCACATCAGCTTAGTTGGTGCTTCAGACACAAAGAGCTGGCGTGGGGTCCCCAGTGTCTTTTCCCAGAGTTTGGACTGCACAAGGCAGTCACGTGTTCATGGCACGAACACCTTCACGTTGCTCCAGTTCATGGTGACTGGTTTGGCCCCACTGCTTTCCATCAGCTAAAGCAAGATGACTTCTTGCTACCTTATCGGTGGCACTAACTTGTGTTTAAAGGGTCTGGGTACGTTGTCTGCAGGGCAGACATACCCATTTCCAACATGGAAAATGTTAATTTGCAGACGTCTTTCTTTCTGGAGATTTTTAATATATAATTTTACCCTTAGTGAACCTTGTAGCTGCAACAAATGGCAATTTAGTGAGTGTTATCTCAGATAATCAGCTTTATTAGCAAAATCAGGTCTCACAGCTCTCTTTGGCTTGGTTCAATATAAAGGAGCATTAACAATTTAAGTTTAGTCTGAACTAGTTGACTACAAGGGGATTGCCAAGTTTATGTGCATGCTTCTGTGTAATTATAATTATGAAAATTGCTCTTCAGCTTGTGAAATGGTGGATTTTTACAGGCTTTTTAGATTAAGAGGCTGTCAAATATGTATGCTGTTCCAACATACAATTCCACGGCCTTTAAAAAAATAAATTATTTTGAATGTAGGAATCTAAGGCTCTTGCTATACAATTATATTATGATTTAGATAATATTCATATGAATTATGGTAATGCCAGTTGAGAAAAATGAAAGAATTTATATACATTATTTTCATAAGTTGCATTTAATTTTATATCGTTACTCATTTGCAAAGGAACTCTTTTGTTGTCTATCACCATATTCTTAGAGGATAGAATACTCAGAATACTGTAGAATTTATGTTTCCCACTTAAAATTATGTACAGAAGAGAGGTATCTTTAATCTAAACTAGCTACTTCGGGTCTTTAGTGGGGCAAATCCATAGCAAAATATTCACGTATGCTTTTGGCTGATGTAACTTTTAAGAAATAATGCCAAGGTTTCACAACATGATCTCTTGTCTGATCTTTTGTGTCAGAATGGAGATGAAGTTGGTGCGAAGTGTTCATTGCCAATACCAGGACCATCAGTCCCTTTAAAATGTTTCAATCAGAAATAAACTTGATCCAGTAACAAGCAATGGGGTCTAACAGCCTATGTTATTCCACAGGCTGGAGGGACAATCTTGATAGTCTTTTAAGGACTCAAAGTCTATGAGTAGAAGTAACTCATTTGGAGATGTAAAATGCATTATAGGCTAATTTCCATATATGTTTTTCATTAATGCAAAAAAGAGCCATCTTCCTTTCTCTCTGGTGTAAAGCTGTCTGTAGAACGACATGAAAAATACAGGAAAAATACATGAAAAATACAGGAAAAATATGTAAATAGTAAAAAGGTTGAGCATGGTGAGTTGAAGTTCTGAACAATGGGAGTCTACAGGGAAACCTGAAATGTGCAGTCTTGAATGGCCATGAATCTATGCTAATTAACAAAGGCCAGGACTGTGCACTAATGTAAGTTAGTTACAGCCCACTGAATCCAGCCACAGCAACACCTGTCTTTAATATATTGAAAGAATAATTGTCATGAGGGACTTGAATCCAGGATGCAATGCTGGAAGCTCCACTTTGTGCAGAGGGTAGAGAAGCCTCTAAAAATGATGGATGATAGATGATGGTTTTCTAACACAAAACATACTGGGTTTGACAATGAGTAATTTTATGTTGGATCTTGTTCTGAAGGATATAAATGAATTAAACACTGTGCAACAGCCTTTAGTGGCTATGGGTCTGATGATCGCAATCTGATTGTAAGTAATATGTAACTTATACTTAATATATTAAAACTAGCACATTTCTGAAAGTTAGGGAAAAGTGATGAATAAATTTTGTGGAAGTTAGGGAGAAGTGATGAATAACTTTGCCTCCAAGGAAAATTGGAGATGTAAAAATCTGAATGAAAGCAGGGAGATCCTCAGCAAGAGTTTACTATTTGGCTGGTAAGTCTTAAATTCACTTTCCTAGGACATAATTTGCTAAAATAAATTCTGGTCCCGTGGAAAAAACAAGGCTATAATCATTCCCAAATATCTGACATGTAGGAAAAAAAATAGTGATAGTTGTAAACAATTTGTATAATTGGAAATTGTGGTATTGTTAGGAGAAATAAAACTTATTACAAAATCCCTGGTTCCAGAACAAGGATAAGGATATTAGGAGCAGAAGAAACCTTTGGGAGGAGGTAGGCTTGATGCTGGAGAAAGCAGATGATACTGAGAGTGATGAAGTAAAAAAGACAGAAATAATAAGGATTTCTCATCTCCATTTGGAAATACATACTGTGACATACTTTATCACCTTCCTAGCTCATCAATACTGAAAGAAAACAATAGAGATCTGCTAGGGATAAACATTTTTATTTTGTCTGTCTTGGCTAACTTGCACTTCAGAATCCTGAAAGAGTTGGCTGAGAACATCTCTGTTTCACAGATGTTCATTTTTAATAAGTCCTGAAATCTCGGGGAATGTCCAGAACAGAGGAAGAATTGGAATATTGTGCCAGCAAACAAACAGCAGAAATGAGATGTTTCAGAGAGCTGTAGACTGGTCTACCTGGCATCACCTTCCCATCAAATAATGGACAGTCCGGTATAGAATTCTGTTGATAAGAAATTAATTTTCACATGAATGTAACCAAAGTCTGAACAAATGGTTTAGGTAAATATGGGATTTACTTTTAGGAACAACAAATTAAGTTGATTTTGGCGACAGCACAGATAGAGCACATTATGGACTGTTTTGATTGCACCAAGTGTTATTCTAACTAAAGGATCAGCACTGCATGATATCAACAAGGTGGGCTTGGAGTCTATTGTGATTCACATGACAAAATCTTAAAAGTCTTGTCAGTGGGTACCTTCACTAAATAGAAATACTTTCAGTAGAGCTACAGAATGGTGGCTTCTGCCTCCAAACCTGTGTAAATCTTCACTCAGTGCTATGGAAGTGTGTGTGCATTTGAACCTGTGGACATTTCTAAAAGGCACAAATACTGTCAAAGTGATTTCTTGTGATGATTACACAAAGTAATCCAAATAATTTAGTCCAATAAAAATGATTTGTTTAACTGAGCCAGAGATATGAGAATATTTTTTCTCATTGTTCTGTTCCTCTTTGTTCCAGCCTATTGTTCCTGAAAGGAAAGGTGATGAGTTGGAGATTTTGGAAAAAAATCAACAAAGACCCCCAAGCCATAAGAATGCTGGAGAAAAAGACTTTTAGTGATGGAATTAAAGTAAAAGAGCAGAGGGTTTTTATTAACAAAAAAATTAAAGTTTAAATGGAATGGTAACATTTAACAATAATTTTTTATTAGAAAAAGCTGCCTTGTGGAATCAAAGTTCTCTTAATTTTTTTCTTTCACTTGACTGATCTTTTTTTTATTTAGCTTTTGAAAGGACTGATATAATTCATACTAACATTTTTGAAACCATAAAAGCCACTTTTACACGTTAAAATGGCTCATTTTTTTTCTGAAATGTAAGATAATCCTGGTAATAGGCCATTATAAAAACAGAAAATGGTATATTCTTCCCATCTGAGAATCCGAAAGTCCAAAGAATCATGAAAATTTTGGTGTTCTTGGAATTTTATTGGTGAACATTTTGAATAACTTAGACAGGAAAGATAGATGTTTTGGGAAAATAAATAGATTTGAACAATATTATTCTATTATGTAAGAGAGAGATTACTTGATTATAGAATATGAATAATTTCAAAAAGGATTAGAGTTCCAGGAGACAAATATGAAAATAAATATTTACATAAGAAAAAGCTGATCTTGTGAACAATGCAGCCATAACAATTTATTATTTCTATATTGAGTCCAGTAATTTATAAGACTAAAATTTATCTTCTGGAAAGATAGCCAGTTTTGAATCCATGTGTTCAAGATAAAGTATTCCACCATTTTCCTTGGGAGATGATTTCAGTGATCAGTGATTAACACATTTAACAAGATGCACTTCTGCTTTGAAAATCTGTCTTTTGCATCCTACTTTTGACTCTTATAAAATTATTGTGCAAAGAAGTCCTTTAGAACCTGTTGGTTTTCTTTACTGAATAATTTTTTATTTATCATGATCAAGTTTCTTCTTCAACAAGCCATGCCATACAGAGGCAATCAAAACTGAAAAGGCTTCATGCTAAATCAAAGACCCAAGTCCTGGTTTTACCTAAAGAGAAATTTTATTTGAAACCTGGTACTTCCATTCCAGCTGTCAAAAATATGGATCCATAGAAAATAAAGGTATGAGAGACAGACCTCCAAGGGTCATTTTGTACTGTGGCTCAAGGCAGATTCAAATAAACTTGTGTCATTCCTGCCAGATGCTTACCTAACCTGCTCTTAAAATCCTCCAGGGATCCTAGTGGTTCCTTAGGAAATCGATTCCAGTGCTTCATTATCCTTACCATTAGGTAATTTTCCATAGTATCTGATGAGTCTTCCTCAAAGCAGTTAAAGTCCATTACTTTTCACTCTTGAAGACAACGAGAGCAGATTATTGCTGTCCTCATGCCTCAGACTTTCCACTATCTTCAGTTGTTCATTTCTTGAACCTCCCCTACATGAAACAGCGATAGACTTGGCTTTCCTCAGAGTACTCTGAAGTAGTGCACTGGATAAAGTCTTGCTAAGGCTGAAGGGCTCTTGCTCACATGGGAAATGTATTCCTATTGCTATGTGGCCTTTCAGAAGGTGCTCATTCAGACAGTGACCACTGTTCTTAAACATAAAGAGTATCTTATGTTCATGTTCAGAATGTTTGTTTGACGTGGTTGGAGTACATTTAAGTTCTTGTATTGCACATATTACCAGGGATACATGCCCTTAGAGATTTGAGATATCCAAAAATGTAGTTCAGACCTGTCAGCCCAGCTTTCCTTTGTTGTTGAAGTCTGATGTGATAGTAACCTTGTTTTTTTGGAAACATATTTTTTGCATTTGAAAATGTCTGTCACAGTTTGGAGCATCTCGCTAGATTACATCACAGTGGCATGCAACACACAGGAAATCTGAAAAATATGCTGCATTAAACTGCCCTTAAGGAAACTGTGGTATTCAAAATAGAATATGTTTTAAATCTTATTCACTTGTTTGTACAACTGGCCTGTGCTACGTAAGCCCTGTTAAAAGTTTGGAGGTTGTGTGCAGTAACCAGGTATCCCCTGGTTTTGGGTAAGTTCACTCATAGTACCATGCACTCTGTTTTGAGGTAAGGGGACTGAGGAGGTTGGTGTTTTAACCTGAAATGAATTATTTGCCAAACTGTCTGATTGATAGTGGAACTGGGATACAAACGAATGAGACATTTATCATTTGAACTCAACTCAGTTTAGTGAGACTTTATTGACACCAGAACTTCTCTAAGATCTGCCAAGGAATGTTTATCACTGTGCTATCTGTCAAGAGGAAAGGGATAACTCAGTATAGAAAGAGCCCTTTATTAGTGTGCAGATAAATATAAGCATAGATAATACCAATATACTTTGTTATATTCATCAGGGACTGCTCCCTTTATGAAATTTTACTTATTGTTGCCAAATGATTGATGTTCTTGTTTTAAGTCATAATTTCATCACATATCCTTCTTTACAAGATATTGAGAAAGCAGTGTGATTCTCATTTGATTTCAGACTCCATCTTTATGTAGCTGTGTCCAGTTTGCCACCCTATTTTACCCCAAGGGGAAAAAAATAAGTACCTTTCCTCTGCATTGCCTTTCTTTACCCTCTCCTTCTCCACTGCTCTCACCTGTACCCTGCTCCATTTCCATAATGTGAATGTGATTAAAATTTGCCTTTGGCTGGACTGGAGTATATCACATTTCTTTAAGGGGACAGCAGCCTCTCTCCCATGGTGACTAGCCTGAAGCCATTCTGGTCTATTCCAGGGACCTAAATTATCATAATGTGAATAGCAAAAGTAAAAACAACATACAAACAAAACCAGCCAAAAATTAGAAAGGTTAGCATTTATTATTCTTTTCTTTTGAAAGTAGCTCATTGAGCAGATTGGGTTAGTTTCAATCGGTTTTTGTTTCTCATTCTTTAGGAGAGAAGTGAGTGGACTGTGGCCAGGTTTTCCTATCACAGCCCATCTGTGTTGTGTGCTAGGGAGACAAAAGAAAAGATTAAGAATGTTACTGTGTAAAATGCTTTATATTTTGGGGGTGGGAAGTAGAAGAGCAAGGGAAGATGATAGAAAATTATTTCCAGTTGAGGACTGTATTCAAAAATTATCATCTTTTGTTGGTTCAGTTGTCTGGGGAGTTTGAGATGAATGATGTTACAAATTGCTGATCGGATATGTCAGAATTAATTTCTTCTTTCCACAATTTTTTTATAAAGCTTGCTCTGGTTGAACTTTGGGCTGCTTTCCTCTGGAAATAAATTTAAAAGTGGTTTGACATGAAGGTGTAAGTATAGAAAAATGTTAGCATAGTACTCAATATGTATGTACTAGAAAATAAAATTTAACTCATCAAAGGAAAACTTGACCAATATGTCAATCCATCATTTTTCCAAATGCTCCAGAGTCTTTAAATGCAAATTAACTGCACAAAGATATATTAAAAAGATATCATTCAGGTTGTAATGTCAAATACTCAAATGCTTGAAAATTGCTCTCCCATACAATATGAATTAAAATCTCATGTGCATATGAAGCTGTCACTAATTGCATGGTCCAATACTCTTGCTTCAGTGGGACCTTTGCCACTTTTAAGGGAGGGAGTGGATGTTACTGAATTAGGGAACAATTGTTATTTATCATATGGCTAAGTATCTACTTGAACTATGAAGTCAGAATTATTCATTTCCCCACAGTATTTTCTGTCCTGTGTATGAATTTAAAATCTAGGGCTTTATATATGTCCAAAATTTATGAGAGTTAATCAATTTCCCTATACTCCTTTCAGGTACTGGGCAGCACTATCATAAAAGCTTTGAGACACTGAGGTAAAACATTGTAGCCAAAGTTTACATGCCAAATTTGAGACACCATGAGCCTGATTAATTGCCAAATTCAGTCATGTATATCACAGTTTATGTTCAAAATACAGATCTTGTTGTCTTTATTGACAGTTGTGAGTCACTAGTAGATGTGAAAATCATTTGGACACTCAAGCAATGAAGACTACACTAACAGCGAGTGCCTGTAAAGCTTGGAATACATGGCTTTCCTCCTATAGATGGCAAAGGCCAAAATGTTCTGCAGGATTTTAAAAAAAATCTACTGAGAACAAATGTCATTCTGACCCTACTTCTTTATTCAGGAGTTATAAGAAGACTAAAATGGTCACGGAGGATGGAGATTTTCAAGATGGTTTTATTAAAAGCAAGACTGATTTTTGATAAGTAAGTTGCAAATACAGACTGTTTTCTGAATCTTATTTTTGACCATTTTTTTTCAAGAGGGCAAAATCACACACCTAATATACAGAACTCTCTTTGTTGCTGGACTTCAAATTTCTTAAATGAAAAAAGAAATCTTTATTTCATTGAAACAGAGATTTCAGATACTTTTGCCCTTATTTTTGTTTTTCAGATGCTACCATATTAGTTGAAAATTAATGTTAGTTTGTGATTGGGCATCAATTATGTAGAAGAAACAACCTAAACTGTTAAACTACGGTTCAGGGCCACCGAACAAGGAATTAAAAATGGGAAATCTGGGGCAAGTTTCCGAATAGGCTGTGCCACCAGACATTCACCTATTCAGAGCCTAATCCAGAGCTGATTGTGAAAATGCATTCCCTTCCTTTGAGTCTGCTTAGTTTTTACTCTTCTTTCAGTTTGGAGAAATTCTGTGACTTCCCTCTTGCTGTATAACACATTTGCCTAATCATTCATTCTATCACAACATTTTACTTAAATGGAAAAGTATCATCCATGCTTTGCCCTTGAGAATACTGAGCCACATATGGTCTTAAATGAAATATTGACTGAGCCAAGATGAGAATTTAGAACAGATTCCCCAGCAGTTACCCCTTTTCTTGCACATATACCTCCTCCAACAGCATCAAGTGTGGCAAGGTTTTACATTCACATCTGTGTTTCCAAAATGCCTCACAGGGAATATACATGGCCAAACCTACGGCTTGTGGATTCATTTCTGGTTGCAGGCTGATGGTTGGTTTTGACATATAAAGCGCTAAGTTATGTTGGTTTTCCTGACCCAGGACACCACATTTTATGGTGCTACACAATTGGAGATTAACAGGATGTTAAAGAGGGCACTGGGTGTTTTCAATAAACCCTGATGTAGGAGGTCCTGAAATGGGTGACATGAGATTAGTGATGGAAATAACACTGAGTCTGAGGTTTTGAGAATTTAAAGAGTCTTTGTTGACAGTTCCTGGCAGGTTATCTGAAAGGTAACCGGTAAATTATTTTTTATGAGTTTAACCCTTGAAATTGTAACTGGGCCTGCAAGAAAATTTTGCAGGGCATGGAGAAACAAAAGGCTTAATTTAGCCTGAAAAGAAAGGAACTGCAGAGAAAACTGAGAAACTTTACCAGAACTCATGTATTTGAGCATGTGCTCATAATCAGCATGATTAGAGCTAGAGATATCACTGGAACTACTCACAAGCTTAAAGCTGAACTATTGTTCAAATATTTGACCGTATAGGGCATTCTGCAGAAGACCAGAAGTTATGGTAAAACAGAAGAAATGAGATTGGACAAGTGATTTAAGGGTGTGAATGGCAGGTGTTTCAGAAGGAATGGATTTGTTTTTAAAGGTTTCCTTTACCTCCTAAATTAAATCTGTCTTAAAATTTTTGAGACTCTTTTCTCAGAAAAATACTCTTAAAAGATTTTTTCTTTTATTCTGCTTATTTTAGTGAGAAAATTCCCCTCCTAATTATTTTAATTACATTTCAGTATAAATAATGGGGACTATTACTATTACTGGCAATATTTCTAGTTAAAATATGCCAGATTTAGTATCAGTTTTCTCTGAAATTCTAGATATTTCAAAAGTAAATACCCTTATTTCCAAATTCCTCCATCTTCACTTTCAGAATGCTTTTAATGATGACTTTGGAACAGTTGAAAAATCAATTTTCTGGCCCTTAGAAATGCTGAGATGGAAAATCAATCCTTCCTTTTGGGTTTCAAAGGAAGTTAACCACTGATCTTTAGTATCATTTAAATATGATGGATTCAGTTTTAGTGTTAAAAGCTTGCATACATCCATCTTCTGTCTGTGACTGTGGAGCCCAGCAGAGCATATCTCAGCCATCCAAGCATGTGAAACTCCTGAGAGGTCAGATCTTGGAGTTAAACTGACAGTTTTTGATATAAAGTGGAAGGAAATACCCTTGAGGTGATAATATTGCAAATTTGCACTTTTGCTGGTCAACCATTTCCAGTGTCCTGCAGCTTTAGCTCTTCATTCAGTTGCATCCTGCTCCTCCATGGCAGTGTTGGTGCTGTCCATATTTCCACTCCCAGAAGAGGTTGTCTTTCAATTTCTGCCATGAGCTGGGATAGCAAGAAAGCCAAATGCACTCTCTCTGCAGCTGCAGGGAATCAGGGCTGGCTTGGGCCTGAGGAGGAACAGCCTTTCTGGATGTATCTACAGGAGCTGGAGAAATGAATCATGGTTCATTCTCTGGCACTAAGTTCAGCTTATGTGCATGCACTTCAACTTGCTGACTTTCCCCCAAAACAAAGTGGCTACATCCCAACTGCTTGTGAGGAATGGTGCTTGGCTATGCTGATCCCTGAACCATGCTGGCCTGGTGTCAGGGGGAGTTCTAGCTGACACAGGCCAAAAGTCTGCCAGGAAGTGCTGCCAATGGTTTGCAGGATGAGGTGATGTTTGCCAGTCTGCTGGTCCTGTTGAGTTTTTTGGTGTAAACAGTGTCTCTGGAGCTCATCTTGAGTTGGGAAATCTGAGCACTAAGCACCATCCTCACATGTCCTGGGGAGGTAATGTTGCCTATCCCTGCCATGCTGCTGATGGAAAGAAGGGGCAGCGGGACCCAGTACCCCTCTTCCCACAGGCCCTAAGCATGCTCCTAGTCAGGCTTGGTTAGTCTTTTACATCAGGACAAAAAGATTGTTGTCTAAAGAGGATGAACACCTGCAGCTCCACAGCCTTTACCCGCACTGGGGATAGGTCAAGCCCTGTGGTACCCTATGTTTGTTACCTGAATTTTAAGCCCATTAGCTACCATGCTCTACTGTGACTGACTTTCTAAAGATGAAGGTTCCTCTGAAGATCTCCTTTAAAGGCCTGTATTTCATACGGAACTGATAATAACGCAACACCATGGATCTCAGAATAGAACTTTGTTCATCTTCCTTATTGAGTGTGGGCTGCTCGCTGGAGGGGAGCACTTTTTGGTGCTGGGTAACCATCCAGAGTAATGGCTTTTATGAATTTTGTTGGTATGTACTGTAATAACATTAATCATGATGAACTCATTTGGCACTAATAGGAATGTCATATGTACTTGTATTAGAATATTCACTGTAGTTCATCATTAATTAACTGGGCTATTATTTTAAAGTGTTACCAGACATGGTATGTAGAAATGGTTTACTTTGCAATCTCCTAGTGTTGAAATCATGTAGGCTCTTTTGCTATGGTTTATGTCAGAGAAAATCACAACAGAAAGAGTGAAGAATCCAAGACTAAGATAATACATTTCAGCTGTATAACCTTTGGAAACAAGAATGTAGGCCTTGCCATTCAGGCAAAGTGAATGTTATGGTCTATCTCGTCTGGTCTCCTGTTTCTCAACATGTTCTGTGCCAGATATTCCAGGTATAAAAGAGAAAGAACACAAATGGGGAATTATATTCTGAAAACCAGAATTTCAGTACATCCTACTATTAAGCATTTGCTATTAAGTACAAAGTTTACATGGTAGCCTTTTGCAAAGGTCACTCATCCAAATAAATAAAATCAGCTGTTTCTTCTTTATCCATTACTTTGTTGTCATGCTTAAGGAGTTCTAGAGAAACCAATTCTGTTTTAGATAGAGGAAAAATAAAGAAATAGGTCTGGAAGGAACTTCTGGCTGCTGATGTCTCCTAATAGTCTATCAAACATTTCTTGAGTGCATCAAAGTTCAACCTGGAATTAGCTGGGTTCCTTGCTACTGTAAGACTGTTGCAGATCTGCAGCCCAGTTACAAACCTTCTATTTGCCAAATGTAATGCTATTTGCTCCTAATTATTTCTTGTGATAACCCTGACTTTCCAGTTAAATAGTACTTATTCCTTTTTGTGTTGACTCTTTTGATATATTTATGGAACAGGCCATTCTAACTTTATCTGCCAGACTAAACACATTATGTATTTTAATTACTCTCATAAGAAAGGTTCTTCTTTTCCTCTTAATGTCCTAATGACTCCTATTTCATCTATTCTCCTGTCATAGGTTAACTGTCAAGACTTAAAACTGATTTTAGGTCAGGGAGACTGTAAACAGTAGAGCAAATGTGGTCCTGAAGCTACTTGTGACAATGGTGTTTATGTTTCTTCATCCTTGCATGAAATACCTCTCCCTCCTTCCCCTCTACATCCTAACTCTTGAATATTGCCATTGAAATGTTAATCCAGATCTTTTCCATCTTAATAATTTCCAATCAATGGGCATCTTTGAACAAGTGATTTAGTTACACCACTGTAACAGTGACAATCATACTGATGGCTTTAAGTTGTTTCTAGGGACTAGAAAATAATCTAGGATCTATGAGATTTCTGTACAGTGAATGAAGAGAAGCTGCATCCTCAAAAGCTGATTCAAAATCACAAGTTAGACAGTTAACCTGAGTTAAACAGTAACTTCACCCTCGTGAGTGTGTGACTAAAGCTTGTTCCTGCTAACTTTCATCCTTTTTTGCTACTACTCAGAATCACCTGGTGTGAAAGTCTCACTGAAATCCTTAGACCTGTCACCTGCAGCTCTAAGAGCTACTTTCAGGTGATTGATGACTATTGGAAATAAAACAGTCTCAAGACTTATCCTTGAGGATGCTCAGTGGAAGAATAAGACTGACAGTTCTCATTTCTCTCCCTCACTCCCACAGTTCCAATCAAATGCTCACATAAAAGTTACTGAAATCACTATTTTCTCTGTTATATTTAGCAATCTTAATCCTCATTGTGGCTCTGTTTTTTTTTTTCTTGTGAGTGTGTGAAATCTAATTAGATTGGCTCACAAGTTTCCCTTAGCCATAAATTATGTATATGATAATCAAATAAATGAGTTTTGTCCATTATAACCTGATTCAGAAACATCTGCATGCATTTCAGTCTGTCCTTCAGCTTCTGTTCCGTGCCATTCCATTCTATTCTATTCTATTCTATTCTATTCTATTCTATTCTATTCTATTCTATTCTATTCTATTCTATTCTATTCTATTCTATTCTATTCTATTCTATATCCTTCTATTCATGATTAATCTTTGTTGTGATACAGTTTTAGAGAGGTACAAAAATTGAGAAATAGAACATAATTTATGAATCCATTCACTTAGGGGTTTGATTGTTCTACTTTTTTCATAGCTTTAACCAGCTTCAAATTTGCTTTTCAAATCTCTCTCATTGATCTTTGTGATTTCCAGGAATACATTGGCACAACTGCCTTGCATTAAGCACCAAAGCCTTGAAGAGTTATGTGATGTTATGAGATGAAAATTCTGCCATGCTGAACTGATGAATTATTCTAATAAAAGAAGCTCTTCTCATAGTACAGGTTTTCACCATTGTGGATTTTTAAATTGGGAAGAGAATTTCAAGGACATAGCCCGATCACATTTACAAAAAAACCCTTCAGAAGAAAATTATGTCCAAGGGCAGAGAGACTAAAGGTGTTTTTAATCTCAAATTCCCTGTTTAATTCAGCACTTGTGTTGAAATTTATCATTGTTTTAATTTTATTTTTCATGGATCTAATTGCAATGCCAGAAGCATAGGGTTTAAATGGTCCTTTTTTGAATTATTAAATTAAAAAGATATACGTAGATGTGTGGAAAATTCCTTTGGAACAGACATTTGCTTTCTTCAATAGGTTTACTGGAATAGAAAGAGAAATATGGGTAATTTTTTCTCATTCCACACTCACTATTGATTTTAAAGTATCAACAAACTTCAACTAAATGTAAAGTTAAAATTGCTTTGTTAGGTTTATGCACTGAGTAAAAAGATTGTTTATCCCTGTGGACCAGGTGGTCTTGATATATACAAACTCCAACAAATGAATATACTGATAAGTGAAATAAAGTAAGACAATTTAATAGCCAATGAGTAATAACTCAGTATGAGGGTGCCTTGTGGTGTGTTCCAAAGTTTTTACAGGTCAGGGGAAGAATAAGTTCCAAACTAGAGTTGCCATAGCTTTCCAAGGGGATCACTTGGGGCTCATAGAATGGGCTGGGCTGGAAGGGCCTTTACAGATCATCTAGTTCTAATCCCTTTCCGTGGGCAGAAATGTCACCCACTAGATCAGGTTGCTCAAAACCTCATCCAGCCTGGCCTTTAACACTCTCAAGGATGCAGCATCCACAATCTCTTCGGGCAACCTGTCTCAATGCCTCACCATCCTCACAGTGAAGAATTTCTTCCTAACCTAAACCTACCTTCTGTCAGTTTAAAGCCTTTCACCCTTGCCCTATCATTCCATGTCCTTGTGAAAAGTCAACTCTGTTGAAACTCTCTCTCCAGCTCTCTTGCAGCCCCTTAAAGTACTGGAAAGTCCAATAATGTGTGCCAAGAGCCTTCTCTTCTCCAGGCTGAGCAGCCTAAACTCTCTCAGCCTGTCTTCACAGGAGAGATGCTGCAGCCCTCTGATCATCTTTGTGGTCTCCTGTGGACTTGCTCCAACAGGTCTATATCCCTCTTGTGTTATGGGTCCCAGAGCTGGATGTATCACTCCAGGTGGAATCTCCTAAGAGTTGAGTAGAGGAGAAAAATCAAAAATCATCTCCCTTGACCTGCTGGCCATGTTGCATTTCATGCAGCCCAGGATATAGTTGGCTTTCTGTGTACAGTACCTTTCATCTGGTCTGGCTCAAATTCATGAAGTTCTCAAGGTCCTCTCAAGCCTCAGAAGATTCCCCTGGATGACATGCCTTCCCTCTACTGCTTTGACTGCACCACAGGGCTTTGATGTCATCCAACAGCCTTGTGGGTGAATTCAATCCCATTTTTCATATAACCAACAATGATAGGAAACAGAGCCAGCCCCAACACTGACCCCTGAGGAACAGCATTCACAACTGATCTTCACTGGAGCACTGAGCTGTTACTGCAACTCTGACTGCAACCATCCAGCTAATTCCTTCTCAACAGAGGAGTCCACCTGGCAAATCCATGTCTCTCCAATTCAGAGACAAAGGTGTCTCTGTGTAGATGTGTGTAGCTGTGCCAAATGCTTTGTGCAAATTGAGGTAGATGACCTTAGTTTCTCTTACTTTATCTACCAACACTCTATCGCCATCACAGAAGGCCACCAAATTTATCAGGCATGATTTGCTCTTAATGAAGCCATGTTGTCTGCTACCTGGGATCTGAAGGAATCATTTACTAAAGTGACAATTTGAAGGACATTCAAGAGAGGGCAATCATACTGGTGTTGGTACATCATGGGAAAGAAATTGTATGTGCATGCAAGAAAGATGACATTACTTACTGCAATATCTGGTAATGAGAATGGTTGTCTGAAGCTAATTTCATACATGCACAAGTCACTTGACTCATGCTTTGACCAGCATCTTCACAGGTGTTCCCTGTCCAATTTTTGTTTCCTGTGTGAGAGATGCTAACCTCCTAGTTAACCTCTTACTATGCTACAGTGTAGTTTTAATTAGTTGATACTCAAGTGATTTACTGTAAAGAGTTGCACTGTATTATAGTTCTGTCCTACAGATCCAAACCTTACTATTAATCAATTCACTGAGGTTTATAAAAGAGATGGGAGGATTCAGCAATGTTTCATAAAAATTGATAAGAAAAGAAAATTCTTTGTGCTTACTGTTGTCATCTATATCTCTCTGTGACTTCATCTGCATTGCCTCAGTACTACTTCCATCTTTCTTTCCATCTTTCTTTCCTCTTCATATTAGTGGGAGAAAAAGAGGCTTGGGAGAGGAGGAAAGTGGATTTTCACACATTTACGTAAATTATAGCCACAAGGAACCTTTGTTTGATCAGAATTAATTAGGCCATAAAATCCCCCCAGGGTGATCCCATCACTGAGGGCAGAAATCTCCAGCTGACCTTGGAGAATGTCTGAGGAAGATATTCAGCCCAGATGTGCCATGGTGAGGGCATGGTTTTCTCTGTAAGATCAGTCAAAGGTATCCCATTGCATATTGGCACCTCCTTTAGTCTACATATATCTAGTTACAACCAGATGTGTTGTTTAAGCCCAGAACCTCAATACATGTTGGTGACAATGCTAGAAATCTATTACTGAAAGAGTATAAGTACTATGTCTCATTGTAACTGAGCTTATTGGCGAAGTTTTATCTTTTAATAGATACGGACTTTCTAAACTACTAAATGTTCTTAGAGTTTTTTCCCCACCTTATTTTTTTAAAAAAATATTTTCCACCTCTTTATCAACGCTCTTGTGACAGTCTCACCAGGATTTTATGAGCTTTTCTTCCATGTAACCTTGTTTATATTTCAAAAGATCACTTTTTGTTTCCCCACTATTTTTTTTTCCTGTTGTCAGGAAAAATGATACATATCCTATGCCTTAGATGCTTTAATCATATTAAAATAATGCAATCTGCAAGATGAAGACCTTCAGCTTGGATTCATTCCACCTCACTTTAGGCACCAGACCAACTTGCCTAGGGGTTCTTACTCCTCAGCTCCCTATACAGGCAATGAGTGTGTCTGTCTGCATCTGTTGGTTATAGATGAAAAATAGGCTCCAATTTAGATATCTCACTTTAATGTTCAAATGATGTAAGGAGATACAAGAGAATAGTCTATAATCCTAGTTTCCATGAAAAAAACCCAGCCTCCCGGGCAGGATGTACTAACCTTTCCTAGAAACTCAGCAACATCTCATTTCTTTACCTTCCCTGTAAACTAATGTGACCCACAAGTATATTCACACGTCCAAGTGCATTTGGCATGTGAGAAAAGAAGAGAAAATGAATTTTAAAACCAGCTTTTGACAAAAAGCACAAACTCTTTTATAAAGTTTGGACATTTCTTTTGAAGATCAGCTTGAAACAATAAGAGAGGCTAGGGAGGGGAGATCACTGAGAGGTATTGGAGCAGTACAGTACTGCAGGAGCACATCATAGGTTTTGGCTATTTGTACCAAATGAAGTCCAATATCTCACCTAGCAGAATGCTGTAATGAAACTGGTAAAATGAAATTTAAAAATAAAAGAGAAAATGCCAATGTGCTTGTCATTAAATCTCCTTCTGAGCTATAATCCGTCTTTGACTTTTCCTTTGTTATATTTTTCCCTTTGTGGATACAAGCCAGAAAAAACATAGTTGTACAGGCTGAAAAGGAGGATAACAAATAGTGCTTGTGTGTTCTTGGGTGAGATGGATGAAAGGTGGCAGAACAGGCCTTCATTTGGAAAAAATCCTGCATGCAGAGTCTGACTTTCTCATTGTGTGTGCAGGATTTGGTTTCTACAGTGCCATTCTCTTCATGGGAGTTGACAGAATCTGAAACCAGTTCTGGGCCATTGCCCAAGTTGTAAAAAATTCTGGAAACACTGGTGTTTTAACATTGGCTTGCACAACACTTGTGATACCTGCTTTCTTTTGAAGTGTCTCTGAGAGACAAAGATAACATGAAGTTTGCAATATGGCTCTGGCCTGAGACGTCGTTTCTGCTTCCATGTTTGACATGCTCTAGGTATGTGACATGGATTAGACTTTTCAAGGTAACAGGGTTATTTTGGAGACTCAGCTGGAATTGGGGTTTGAGGTAAAGTCCCCAAATTCCTTCACACAAAGTTTAGTGTGTTCGTTAGTTTCTTCTCCAATAAAATGAAATTGATGGCACTTCCTTCAGAGAAAACTGAAGAACTCATCTGTACATTCATGTGGAAATTGATGGCCAGTTTAAGAACTATGGTTTGGCTGCACAGGTTGCATTCTCACAGGTCAGCAATGTGTAGTGCTATGTCCATGAAGCATGATGCTAGGCAAAAAATTGACGTGTTTTTATCTTGAGTGCCTCAGAAATTTTTGTAGAGGATTTGCCATTAAAGTGCAACTAGTTTTCCTTCTGAAGATCATAAAAGCCCCAGAGAAACTGCACAATTTTCAGTGTGAAATTCAGGATTCTTATGATATTTCCTTTCTTAGACTCTGCTGTATCCAGTAAAGTTACGTAAGGTCTTGAATTTGGGCTTTCCTTGGATGTGTCTATACTAGTAAAACAAACCGTGCCAGGAGCGTTCCCTGAACATGGGAACTTTATAGTGTTCCTCAGAGCAGTCTGGGACAGGCTTTCAGCCCATGCCTACCAGCACTATCCTGAGCAATGCCCAGGAATGCTGGGATTTAAGGCAGGATTATTCCCAGTAGACAGTTTGCTTGTAGCCATCCTGATGTTTAGAGCAGGTTTGGATAAGATGGATGTGGAGCAGCCCATGCCAGTTGGCCCCTGAGCTAGAACACAGTCCAGGGTACATTTAATGTATAAAACGTTACAGGTGTAGCCTGAAGGTCTGGGATCTTGCATGTTGTGCAAGTATCATAAAATGTCATTGAAGCTGACATATTTTCTGACATACTATTCTATCACTTAACCCTTCAATTTCTTAAACCCTGTTTAAATTACATCTGTATTTCTCTCTCTCTCTATATATATATTTATATATGTTTATATATAAATATAAATATCATAGAATTATAGAATGATTTGGGTTGGAAAGCACCTCAAAGATCATCTGTCCTTGAACACTTCCAGGGATGGGGCAGCCACAGCTTCTCTGAGCGATCTGTTCCAGTCCCTCATTACCCTTAGGGTAAATAATTTTTTCCTAGCCTCTAAAACCTGCCATCTTTCAGTTTGAAACCATTCCCCCATGTTCTATCACTATGTGCCATTGTAAAAAGTCCCTCTTTAGCTGCTTTTTAGTCACTTTGTAGACACAAAGGTGCTCTAAGGTCTCCCCAGAGCCTTCTCTGAACAGCCCAAACTCTCTTGGCCTGTCTTCATAGGAGAGGTGTTCCAGCCATTATGTGTGTATATAGATATGCTTTATTTTTCCTAACTAAAAAATAAATGCTTGAGCTAACAGACTTTCCCTTTTAGCTAGAGTCACAGATTTATATGGACCAATAATTGACTAATTTTCTGTGAGTTTATACCAAGATTTAATTATGAGCTATTTGGTTTGCACTCCATGGGGTCAATTTCCTACATTTATGTGTTACTCTTCTATGAAGTGTTGTCAGCAACAAAAGAAAGCCAGATAAAAGAATCCAGTTACCCACAGAATTTGCAAATATTACTGCTCAAGATCCCAATTTAGAAAACCAGGGAGAAAAAAAAAATCAGTTTCTGTGCCTTTCCCAACCAATGTTCTCCATCACAAAGTACTGTCTGATACATAAAATGAAGAAATTGAAACCCTTTGTTTCTAGATAATCAAATAAATTTCTTTGACAGTAGTTATAAAGTTCTTTTTCAGCCTTTCACACAAATGGCTTTTGAGTTAGTGTTGTTTTCATTCCTCCATCCTCCCTGCTTTCTCCCAGGGCACTTATTTTGCAGCACCCTGGGAGGACTTCTAGGGACATCATTATTGCTTTTTCACTACCACTCTCCCCAAAACATGGGTCAGAATCAGTGACATAGTCTCAAGGGGAGCAGTGACAGGGGAAAGAGGTCACAAACAGGTGGACACTGTTGTTTTACCCCCAGCATGTGGCACAGAGTTGCAGACCTGCTATAGACTTACAGCTCATACTCACCTGTGGCAGATTATCCAGATGTTTGAGTTTAGTGGCAGAATGATGGCCTGAAATGAAAGCAGTGCAGGGATAAAACAGTTCAGTGTTTGAGTACACGTGGTTTTGGGGGTGCTTATGTTACCTGTGCTTACCTATCATCATATTAATGCCTTTTTACTTCATTATCTCTTCATTCAAGCGCCAGGAGTTTTATTTACACAGGATATTTTGCAATTTTAATCTTAGGTCAGGCAAGAAGCTTTCCTGCATGTTTTCCTACTGAGTTTTCGCTGAAGGCATGAGGGATTCAGCCTGCACACAGACAGGGCATGCATTGCCTCTCTCTGTTATGGTTCTGTTGTTACCAACACAAAGTTGTCTCATCCCCAACTGACTTGATTTCACTGCAGTGCTCCCAATTCCCTTGACATGACTTTGCTTCAGAGAAAGGTCCTTATATAGGGATATAGGGGCTGAACTCATGGGTACTTAACAAAAGGACTTCCTTTTTTTCTGTTGTCTCCCCATACTTGTTAAAACATACAGTATTCTTTCCCTTCATGAAGAAACAGCCTTTCCTCCCAGTTCCTTTTCAGTAATAGCCCCACAGTGAGATTTAAGATTGAAAAGGCAGATTGACCATCCTGCTATCATGCAGCTGAACCATGCTTGATGCATATGCCCCATAAGCCACAGATGTTTATTCTTCCAAAATAGATTAATATTGAGTTGTTTTTTTAATTTTTTCTCAGAGCTTTTATTAAAAATATTGTTAATAAAACATTGATATGACTGGAAGAATACAACAGAAAAAAATCCACCTCTCCAAACTTCAGATGTGCTGGTTTGCACACATACCTATTTTGTTAGCAAATGGAAATATCCACAAGGAGCTAATTTTTTTTTCTTTGTTTTACTTTCAACTCTTTCCCTCTTACTAATCAGATGAAGTTGAAAAAACCTGGATCAAGATCATTCATCCTATAAGCCCCAGCCTCATGTCAGTGTGACAGACTCTCCTGGCTCACATACGAGCTTTCAAGTGCTGTGTATGGGTAGAGAACGTGGCTGCATCCTACGGTGAGGTGTGGGCAGGAGTGAACCCCTCTGCACTCTGCTGTGAAGCAGCACACAGATCTTGTGCTTTTACCTATGAAACATGTTTGACAATCAGTGAGAATAATCTGGGTGATTAGCAGGAAACTTTATTATTTATCAGTATAGGGAAAAGCTTCCAGTTAGTTTTGGGAGGAGGCTCAATTTGTTGTAGCTCTGTGTTATATCCCTGTTTTAGATTTCATAGGGTTATCATCTGCCTTTGCTATCACATAGCTACAGCTCCTCAATGTTTTATAATGGACAAGACAAGTATGGTACTTTTAGTATAAAAGACTGTGCAAACTTAATTGCAAAGCTATCCTAAGACCTTTATTGTCCCATCACCACAGCATTTGACATTGCTGGGAAACAGTCAGGATTTTACAGCTTGTTGCCATCTCTGCAGCTTGGTGAAATAGCTACTGTAGTGAGATCAGAACATGAACAGATCCTCCAGTAACCTTATTTTCCTTGAAAACTGGGACAAAAAATAATCAGTGTAGATTCACTACTTTGATCTGAAAGTTAAGGAGAAGGAGTATTAGCTTTCTCTGTGCAGTTTGGCACAGACTTCCAGACCTGCTGGGGTTCCTTCCCTAAGCTCTTTTAGCAGGGGTTTTTAAATGTTGCTGTCTGAGGTTTTTCTCACCTGCACCCAAAGCTGCTTGGTTAACTTGATTCACTTGACTGGCATGAATGGGTCATGTGTTCACAAATAAGTAGTCCCTGCCTCAGGGTGCTTGCATTAACCTTGTGTTAAGAGAAAAATAAATCAGAGTAATACACAATCCTTACTTCCTCTGTCCTCCTTTTATTCAAAATCAGGGACTATTTTCCCTTGCACTTCCATGTAGGCCTGTATTTAAGAGCTCAAATAGTTCTGCTGACTGCACTCAGCTACTCATATGGTTAAAGTTATGCATGTGCCCAGGAGCCTCGCTGATTTGTGGCCTAAGGTCACATCTATTAAAGCACATAACACAACACTAAAACCTCTCCTACTTATCCAAGCCCTGTTAATCTAAACTACTTTCATGTCTCTGTTCCATTTGGCTAATCAAAGCTTCAGTAGGGTTGCTCTGTAAGGATAAATACCAAATCGGTTGAAGTCTGCCCTCGACAAAGTACTTCTGGCTCCCAGAGCCTTTAATGAGAGCCCCAAGTGTGGATCTGAGGTTGGAATTTGGCTCTAATGAAAGGTGGATTTTTCAAGTCTTCTGTGAAGTGCACAAAATGAGGGGTTTCAGTTTTTAAACGCGCACATCATATTGTGCTTACAGTTACCTTTGGCTGAACGATTCCTGGAATTTCTTGCTATGACATCCAAAAAAATGACACAGTGAATTGCATACATAAGAAAAGATTGTTCTGTAGGATAACACATTGAAAAAGCTGCTTGGATTATCCTTCATGTCTCAATTGCAATTTAGCTTTATTTTTCTCAAACTCTTCTTTTGGTGTGTGTTCATTTAGTTTTTTAGGAACCTTGGGGAGATGAATCTGTCTAATTTTCTAGATGTGCTCTTTGCTGTGGAAAAAAGGAATGACAAGCAATTGTTTAAGAAAAATAGTTTTCTTGTCAAGGAATGATTTTTCATTGACAATGAAAGCTTGATAGATACTTATAGATAGTATAAAATATATTTAGCTCTTTAACTATGAGAAAAAACAAGAGTTAAAGAAGCGTTCAGTCTGCTGATTTACAAACAAGATGTGCTTAGATGTGGGACTACGCTGAGAACATGCTGATGGTGAGAAAAAAATCTTGTACTTGTGGTTCAAAAGTACCTTTGTGCATTCAGTAGCTGAACATATTTTCAGTAGTTGTATTGTGAGATCTGAAGGAGCTGAAACAGCACTAACAGACAGGGCGTCCCTCCTGCAAAGCCATTTCTTAGAAAATAAATTAAGAGAGTTTTCAGGATGAATGGAGTGAATTCCTCCCTGGACAGATTTATCTCTTCACATGGACATCAGAAGGGAGATCAGTGGCTAGTTTTGACTAGGCACGTAACTTTAAAATTAATGGAGTAAATCAAAGCCAGGGTGTCTGGCTGTGTGCTGGAGCTGATTTCTGAGAGCTGAGGGTCTTCAACAGCTGAAGGAGAAATACTCAGGGAGTTATTGCTGTAGAAATCAGGTGCTTCTCAAAGGTGTCAGGTCACTTAAACCAGCCTTCAGACTGCCAAGCCTGGGGAAATAGGTGGGCATAGATACCTAAACTTTAGGAATTGTTTCAGTCCTCATAGAGCTGTTATGCCAGAGACTCTTCTCTGGTATTGCTCCCTAGCCTGGTATGTCCCCATTCAGACCAGTGCCCCCTTGACTGTAGCATGGACCTATAGGAATGGTTCTATAGGATCAATGCCTGTCTAGCCCCTTCCCCACCGAGGTGGGAGGTCTTGAAGTCTTTGCTGTCTGTTGACTCTCCTTTGGGAGAAGGGTGAGACCAATTTCACTGCAGTTTCTCTTGCACCAGGCACTTCTTGGAGAAGCAGGTAACTATTTAGAAGTTTTGAATGAAGGGTCAGTGAGCCATGCCCCAGTCTCCATCTCTTCCTCATATAGGACCAGGTGCATGGAAACCCACTGTAGCCTGAGATCCATGGATGGAGATAAGTTCCAACAGTGCATGGATGAGCAATTCTGAAGCTCCAGAGAAAACTCATTATTTCTGCTAAAGCTCATTTTCTAACTTAACTCTTTCTGGGTGAAGAGTTGGTATTTTAAGTCCAGTGGGTGTTGCTGTTAAGAGTGTGTAGTTTAGTTGCAACACTAAAACGTTTTTATAAACTGTACCTAATATTTTCAAGGATTCAGACAAGATACTATTACTACCACATTTTGGCACTTGATTGTTGCTGAGGCTTTTAAAAATTGAAATAATTAAAAGAATGACATTTAGTCTCAGTCTTTTTGTGTTTAAATTGCTCTGCTAATTTCTCAGTGAGATAGTATTTCTTGTCTCAATAGGAATATGCCTTAATCACATGATATGATCTGATTTCTCAGTAAGAATTATTTTTCAGATCTTTTTTTATGAGTCCAGGGTCCCAGAGGGATTTAAGCTTCCAATATTAAGTGCAAGCTAAGCATATAAGTACTGTTGGTAATCTGGGCAAGAGTCAATATTTAGTTGGTTTTGTGGCAAGCTCCCTTTAGATCAAAAAATATTCAGGGAGAATATTTTCTTGTTTTAATGGACATTTTATAGGAGAAACATTTTATTACTGGGAAAAGTTTCCTATCTAACACAGATTTTGGGTTAGAATCAAATAAAGCTTAACAATGTGTATCAAACAAAGCTTAACAATTGAATGTGTATTCAATTTTGACACTTAAATCACACATTCATCCTTTTTCAATGAAGGTAAAAGTTATTCATTCCTTTAATGTACAGATTCTTCAGTCTTTGGAAAGAGAGTAAGACAATAATTTTATAGATTCATTTTTTGTCTTCAATACTAGCACAATCTTCCTCCCCTTCCAAACTCTTCCTGTCATCATAGCAATTCAGTGCAGCTGATTTAGTGAATTGGATTGAGGGAGACAAGCAATCCAGCATGTCAAATTTGAACTCTGACCTTCCCTTTGCATTGTTGCACAACTTCTTAGTTTTACTAATCAAAAAGCATTCACCCTCCCCCTCTTTTCTCAAATGAGCAAAAATTTGAAATATAGAGGGACAGAGAGGTTTTGGAAATGATCAGGAAAAGACACCTGTACATTTTTCTGGTTTGGCTCTGTGTTAAGCATTTCTTATTGATCTGAAATCTGATATTATTTGCATTATTCTTCATATATTAAGATAGGACTAAATTCCTTAAGATTCCTATTATGCTTAAACACTGGAACGTCTGAGCACATGACTTTTCATATGCTGTCTTCATCAATACTTGAGCTCTTGACATATGAATCATGATAAATTGAGATGGACAAGATATCAAGTGTATTTTAGTTCTACAGCAGCTAAATTCACAGGGACTTCCAGTACACTTGTACACGTCGTGAAAGACCATGATGGTCATGCTTGAGCTGTGGCGTGTTCAGTGCTTGCTGCTATTCCATTAGGTCATACAGTGGGAAAAAGTACAAAAATAACAAACTTGTTAGTCTGCTAATTGCAGGCTTGTTAAGTGATATTCCATTTCTGGTGTTTCTTTTTCCTCTCCATTTCTCTGATTAATGGCTATTCAAAACAAATACAAAAAAGCCTCCCGTAAAAAAAAGAATAAAATCGCATTGCACCTGAAGAATCTTTTACTAGATTTTCTAATCCAAACTGTGCATTTGAATATGTAGATACAGAACTGAAAACATCACTGCTGCATCCCATTGGATTTATTCATTCAAATGACATCCAAATTTTGAGAAATCTCAGTTCTTGTTTCTTTGGGCTGAAGGCCCCCCGAGATGTTTGTTAAAAAGTCCTCCTCCCAAGCCCTGTGCCAGAAGTCGGGATGTGTCAGCTCAGGTTCTCAAGGTTGTTTATTGTTTCTTATCTAGTACATTTTGTTCTCACTCTGCTTGGGTGCTAGCTACAGTGCTGGTCATGGCCGACTGTCCCCTGACCAGGGCGGTCTTAACTCTTTACACTAGGTACTACGTGTTCCATGTTTACAGATAAATACCAATACCTATAATCTATGTTAGACAGTGCACCTCCATGCTAAACCAATCCAAAAGTGCCACCACCACAGCAGAAGATGGAGGGCACGAAGAGGAAGCAAAAGGACAGGGACATGCCCAGATTCCTCCATCTTGCCTTCTTGAACCCCTATTAAACCCCAAAATTCTACATCTACACCCAGTGATATATTAACACTATTCTAATGAAACTCTCATGGCTTGTCTCTGGGCACCTTGCCAGGGTCTCAGATCCCCCAGGGCAGCCAGAGGGATGTCCTGTGTTCTGAAAATCATCAAGAGAAAATCATCAACTTATTTATAACTTAGGAGAGCTCTGAATGTGTGCTTTTCTAACTGAAAATTCTGGTTTTTATGTTCTTCTAGAACAAGAATTGCTTGTGTAGTTAGGACCTTTCCCTTCTCTGTCAGAAACCTGAATTTCAGTGGAAAGTTTCCCACAGACTTTGAGGACTTCTGGATAGACCCAAAACAGTAGGAACTCTCAAACCTCTTCTTTCAGTGGAAGAAAATAATTTTGTTTTAGTAGTTCATGAGGGAGAGCTTTTGTGAAACAAGTTTTGTTGTCTCTGTCTCAGATTAATTTGTAAGAGGATTTTGATAGCAAGTACTTATTAAGTAACATTTATTACTATTTGATATGGACACCCTCGTGTAGAATAAGACAATTTTGTTTTAATCTATTTCAGTCATTGTTTCAATATTACTATATTTCAAAAAAGCACCACCCAGGAACACTTCTGAGTCTTCAGGGAGCTTCTCAGGTAGACCAGCTGGAACTCAGGTAGAATTGTTACAAATAAGTCCTCACAAAAATTGCCCACAGTTATGTTGGACAACATTTTGAGCATCCTCTGTGGTACATTTTCTACAGTGGATGGGAAAATGCCTCCTTCCCCCACAGAGCAGACAACTCTGCCACACCCCGACTGTGGGCACTCTGCTAAATTCCATTTCACTGAAAGCCAGGATTTCACAGGTCCAGCCGGGGATGCATTCCCTTTTTAGAGTGGTGAGGCACTGGAACAGGTTGCCTGGAGAAGTTATGGATGCCCCATCCCTGGAAATGTTCAAGGTCAAGCTGGAAGGAGCTTTGAATAATCTGGTCTAGTGGTAGACCAGATGGTTCTTCCCCATGGAGAAGGGTTGGAGCAAGGTGATCTTAAAGTCCCTTGAAACACAAACTATGTCATGACTATATGAAAAATCTCAAATGCATTAAAAGCTAATTTTAAAAACAGTTGCTTGCTGTAAACCAGGAGGTCTTTCCTGCAGAATGGACATTGTATTGGAGCACAAGTCAAACTCTTTGCAATTTTCCTTTCAAAAATTATGTTGTTAAAATGAAATAGAACAATTTAATAAAAAAATGGCCCTAGTTCTGTGTTGTGAATTTTTTTCTCCCTAATGTGGTCTCTGAGCAGATCAGTGCAAGAGGTCCTTGCAAATCACATAGGTTGCACCTCAATTAATTAATTGACATGCTTCTGAAATATAAGAAGAAAAATCTGCAGGTTGATATCTACTGTGCAAAGATTATTACTTGTTGAAAAAGAAAAAATATTACTCTTTGAAACGCAGGCAAGTGGCATTGTGGGAAGGCATAATGCTGAACAATTGAAAATAAAAATAAGGGAGAGCTCCAGAACTAACCAGAGAAACTACAAAGACCCCAGCCAACAGCATCTCTCCAGCTATGCTGTTCAAACATGTCTACTGTTCAACGATCCTTTTACCCCTTGTAAATTTACCATTCCATGAAAAATGACTCACAGATGAAATTCATCAGTTTGACATGGAAGGATGCCATTTATGGGCAGAACATATATACTTTTTTAATCTGGGGACAAAATTTTCTAGTACTTTTGCAACTGAAACATGTTACTTTGAGGCTGTGGTGCCCAAGGCTTTTGTAACCCCGTAAGGTTCATTGATTTCAAGTCAATTAATTATTTCCTCAAAAGTTTTTAACTGTAATAAAATTGTGCCTGTGAAGATGGAGAGCCATGTCTTAACATCCAACTTTAGTCACCTGGACTTTCTCATTCATAGCTCATGGTGTGAGACCTTTAGCTTTAGTGTCCACCCCATTGAGTGTTGGTGGTATCTGAGTGAGTGGACAGCCTATCCCCTTTGTACATGGATATGGTGTGATGAGAGGGATCCCTGACACTATGAGCAGAAAACAAATGTATTGAGGAGGGAAAATATTGAAAGTTGTACTTTGCTTTAAATGAGGAACAACTCCATTTCACCATGGAGTGGGTCTAATTCACCATATTTTTTACTTTATAAATCAAAATGGTGGTTTTCTGCCTTCCCTTTTCTTTGCCATGGGCATATACAAGAAGCTTTGATTATTAAGTAAAGTATTCTTAACAGTTTACTTTTCATTAGAACCTCTTCATCTCTTAATTATTCATTTTTACTAGCTTCTGTCTACTTTTTTATATAGTTCCTTATGTTATTTATATTTTAAAGACGCTTCATTAGGCTTTTTGCACATGGTGTACAAGACTTTATATCCTTGCTTAACCAAACTGGCCTTTGTTGCCCTTTTCTGTGTTTAGATTATAACCAGGATGAATTTCACTTGTGGTCTCTCCAGCTGTTTTTTAAGTAGTTCCCATTTTTCTGCAGCAGATTTCCTTCACATTATAAGATTGCAATCTAAATTCCATAGGGTATTTTGCCTTCTCTTTAAATCAGCTTCCCTTCATGTTTCTTTTCCACGGGTCCTAGCTCATATGAATCCTACAAATACAGTGTTATAATTAGAACTATGTGAACACAGTGCTTCCATTTCTCAGAGGTTCCTGCAAACATTTGCTTTGGGTTTCATCCATATGAGCTCCCATTCCTTGGTAATTTTGACTTTGAATTTCGTATGTGAACAAACCAAACATCACTGAGGTCAAACTCAGCTCCAGTGAATCAATGTTAGGAAGCCCGGGAAAAAATCCCAACAAAAAACCCCCATGAAATTTTACATTATTTGGGGTAGGATCTGCAGAGCTTATATGTTGACATCAGTAGTTACCTGCCCATATTGAAACTTTAAACCTAGGAAATCAGTGCTTGACTTCTCAGATATAAACAGTGAAGGGGTTATATATATATAATATTTATATCATGTGTGTAATAATATTTATATGATATATATAAATCGTGAGCCCCTATCCTACAGAGTTTCATGACCCGTTGTTTCCACCCAGAGCAGAGTACCTGGGCTCACCTTCCTGTCTCGACAGGCTGGCTCAGAGCTCCCTCTCCTGTCTCCATCTGGATCAGGCTGTGCCCTGGTGACCCCCACATCTGGCCATATGGGTTTCCCTGGTATCAGACCCAACCCAGTGTGCTTGTTTTACATGTTAGATCTGGGGTAGCCTCGAGTTACCTGCCATTCACAAGAAACCATTCCACACTATTATTTTTGTATTGTTTTTTTCGTCTCCAGTTAAATAGTAAACTCTGTTTAATGAGACACCCAAACTGCCTAACACCAAACCATGCAGTATTTCTTGAAACAGTCTTTCAGTGTAGAATAGGAACACTGGAAGATCTTATTTTCCCATTTTATTTAGGTGCTTCTGCTTTTTTCAAAAACAATGACCGAAAAAAAAACAAAGAAAGAGAAACTGAAACTTTAAACTATTTAACTTATTTAGTATTTTATACCTCTTTGTAGGGTGAAAGAGTGAAAACAGACATATGAAGTGAGGTGAATAAGAATGTTTGCACTGAAATCACTAAAAAATTGTGCAATTCTCTGTCTTAAGAGAGGTGATCATTTTGCTATGGCCCTTCACTTTAATAGTTACATGTGCATTGAAATTCTAACTTGTCAAAATTGATTTACAGTATGTTAATGCCTTTTCCACTATTCCTTGAATCTATTCCTTGGATCTATTCCCAGATCTATTCTTTGAATCACAAAACTGTGCTCTTTTTTTGTGAAGCATCCCAGCCGTAAAGGACACAAAAATTGCACCATTAATCTTACAATTATCAGTCTCTTATTCTTACTGTGTGGACAAGCCTACAGATGGAATGTCATCTCCTCACTCCTGAGTTTGGCAATTGCTGTGAGTTACTGCCCAGGCACCCAACATAGTTTGTGGTCACTGTGTGTTGGATCTGGAACTGCTTAAAAAGGTTGGAATCAACTTAAAACTTCATGTTGGTTGCTTTAGGAAGAGGGTAGCAAAAGGGCAGGAGAGCTTTAATTTATCTAGTGAGTATTGTTGACATTTTTTGTGTTAACAACGTTAGGAAGTTGCTGACAGTTTGTTTTCTTTATTTTTTCTTGTTTTGCTTAGAATTCTTCAATGAGAACGGAGTTTTTCATGCAGAATGAAAGCAAATTGCAAGTCACAACAGAGTATAAGAGAAGGTGGAATTTTCCTTTCCAGACGTGGCATTTGCTGGAAACCATAAAAATGAAATAACAAATTACAGAATAGAGATAATAGCATTTTAGAAAGCCACATTAAATTAGAACAGTTGAAGGCAAATTCTTTGCAGCCGCTAGCGCCAAATTATGGATAGAAAGCCAAGAGGATTCTTAAAGATTTCTTTCTTAATTAATTTAACATTTTCCTTGTTGGCCTGCAGATCTGCCAGTGTGAATAGCGTGTGTCTTCCCCGTGGGCTACAGCTGTCTGGTTTGTTCAGCTCTGGAAGCCGTGGGATGGTTTTGCTGCCTGGGACAGGTTGGGATGGGGAGGGAGGCAGGGGCGGTGGGAGCCCACTGGAGGGCAACCGAGCTCCGTCTGTGTGACCCCCGCTTCTGCCTGACCCTTTGGAAAGGGTTTTCATCTGAACTCTAATAACAGTTTACATTTCCATGTCCGTATTAGATCTGGGGCTTCACAAAGCCGGGCCAGCACTATATGTTTTTGCTCTCTCAAATATTACATCGTCTATTTATACTGTGTGTTTTTGTAGCCCATGATGTAATATGACAAAATTTCAGCCATGTGCATCACACATGTAAGTCCGAGCACAGCTGGGTTGTGTAGCATGGCTGAGGTAATGTCAAGAAATTTCATATTATATTTAAAATGACACCTGTAAAAATAATCTTCAATTTGTAATTTAAATACTGTAATACTCAATTATGTGAACTGACAGGAAGTGTCCCAGCGGTCTTGGAAAATAACATTCTTTTATCCATCGAACCTTTGATGCATTTTTGAACAGCCTTAATGGAAGTTCAGATCATGACCTTCTACTTTGAGAGAACACAGTCAGGGAGGAATAAAATCTTCTCCTGCAGCAAGGTGAAGTCTTCTCTCTGCATATATTTTTGCTTGGAATGAAATGTCAGCTGTGCTCATTTCATCATCATCCAAGCTCAAGGAGAGCTCAAAACTGTAAATTTTACAGTAAAAACTGTAAAAATTTGTAAACAAATTCTAGTTGTGTGCCTTGCTTATGGCAGCACATGCATGTCCTCTGTAAATATATATCCTTCTTTACTCCTAATGAGAGGCTTTGAAGGTTTTCCTGCAGTCTGCCTCAGTAGCAATCAGAGTCAATTAATGTGGGAGTGAGGTTTGTGACTTGGCCATTGAAAAAGCTCAGGAGTCTTCCAGATGCAGGAATAAGTTTCAGAAATCTACTGAGCTGCTTCTTAAGTATGTCTCCTTCGCTTATTTGGGAGTGGGGGAGTTGTGGGAGAACGACTAGATGTAGGTTTTGTGCAAGTAGGTTACAAATGTGATAGCTCTGGGACTTCCCCCACTGTAAATTACACTTCCTTCCCTAATTCTGTGGCATCTCCCTTATCCAAGAGCTATTTCTTAAGCCTCTTGTGAGCCTTAATAACCACCCCCCAGCTTGTACCTGTTACTGGCTTCTGCAAGATCTAAGTGATTTCTCTTACGTCCTTTTCCATCATGTACTTCTGAAATACTGAATGTGACTTCCAGAGTTGTGCTTTATGCCACTTAAATAAACTCTGTTCTTTCCATTCAACTCTGGTAACCTGATACTGCACAATAAATGCTAATAAGTTTCCTGCAGAGTAGTGCTCTTAAGGCAGCTTATTTTTCATCCCTTCTTTCATGTTGTTCCCTTATTGATGACTCAGTCCGTACCACAAGTGTTCTTAAAGAAGTTAAAATGTAAATAACAGTGGAAGATGCTTGTCTGATAAGGCACTGAGAAGGACACAGGAAATGCTTCATAAAGAACATTTTTTCTGCACCCAAAGTTGCCCCTTTTAAGTTGCAGTTACTGCCTATTACTCTTTGTAGGCCATTAAAGACAAAATGTTGCATTAAATAATTAACAATAACAAATTAATGCTTTGGTCTACTGCAAATCAAGGACATATGCCTTTACTGACCACCTTGTAGGCTGAACAGGGATTTGTTTTATATTGATAAAATATTTTCTAATACTTTTCTTTGTGGGTGAAACTCACCTCCAGTATTGAATCATGAGAAGGCCTGAACGACCCCTGTGGATATGCACACGGGAAACCAGGAGCAAAAAGTGTGGGAGGGCTTTTTCTGACAGGGAGAAATTCTGTCAAGTGTGAAACAAATGTGCAGTGAATGCCTGCCACGGCTGCACGTGCAGGAGGCATAAAACCCTTGTGTCCCCTTGCCCTACCCAGAGAAGGGTGGCCTGTTTCTGGGGACATCCAAGGGCACCCTTGCCCATATCACAAGCCTTCTCCTTTCCTCTCCTACAGCTCCTATGTGCTGAGTTTCCTTCCTTGGACATTGCTCTGGTGGTAAGGGGAACCCCTGCATCCATGTGTGCAGGTTCCAGGAAGATCCTCTCCCTGCATGTTGTGTGGAGCAGCCTATGGAGGGGAAGAGACAGCTGGCAGGGCCACCTGCATCGGGGGAGAGGTGGGTGCAGGAGAGGGAGGGCTGCTCTCTGGGGCAGGCAACACTGTCAGCTGGGTCTGCAGGAAACACTGAGGTGTTTGCTGCTGTTATTGCAGGAGGCTGAGTGTGGCAGTGTTGTGGGGCCATGCCCAGACAAGAGACAGAGCTCACAGGCAGAACAGCAGACAGTGCCTGCCCTGAAGAGCTCCCTGCACTGATGCTTTAAGGCAAGGAACAACACAGCTTAGCCCCTTTTAATGCTCAGTGATGAAGGAGAGCACATCTTTCCCTGCTGCCTCACGCAACAGACAACAGGAAGGAAGTGCTCTGCTCTTAAAAGTTTGTTTCAGTCTCATGTTTTGAAAGAGCAGGTCACTTCAAAGTCCCACCGTAAAATTACCACATGCCATCTGCTTGTTACAAATGTGCAAGGGAAATTATTGGTGCTTCTGCCTTGTTTCTTGTGATCCAATTGCATGTACGTGCCAATTATTTATTTTATTTTTAAACAGACTTGTTCAGCTGTCTCTCACTCTTCCAATGTTTCTTACATTGAACATCTTGGGATGTCAGCCCTTGGGGTAGGAGACCACATGTGCCTGCACTGCTCTGCTCATCTGTTTGTTCAGATGTAAAAGGACCTCAGTGTCCATGATAAAACCCAGGGAGGGCAACTGTCAGGTTCCATGTGGTGCAAACGTGTTTTTTTGTTGAAGCAGGCTAAATCCAGTGGCTGATATTGTGCAGCTTTCCTAACAGTTTTAAGCCACAAAGCAGTTCAGGATAGGGGCCCTTGATGTGCTATTTCCAGAGCTGATGGCCTGGCAAGACTGTTGGTTTGTCCTGCTGCACATCTCAGACTACAGACTTTTACCCATATGCTCTATTAGCAATATTTTTCAGACAAAGTTTTTAAATCCTCAGTCACTTCAACCATTGGGCACCTCTCATTAGAGCTGAGAGGAGCAGGATTCAGTTCTTCTCTCTGCTATTGTCACGTCTTGCCAAAATTCAGGTGCCTTGTCCAAGTCAGTTATTCAGATTTTGTCTATAGTCAATGCAAAGCTAATGCAGGTCCAAAGGACATTTTTTTTCCCAGTTGTTGAGCTCTATAGTAGAATGGGCTGGAACATGGTCATTTATCTCATTTTATTTCAGAGGGAGTCTGAACAAGAACCTTGGATTAGATTAACTTTTATAGCACTAGGGTTGTATGACCTCTGCATTTAAACCCTTAATATCAGAGTGTTTTCTGTGAACACTGGATAATAATAAAACCTCTGAAGGGATCGTCCTACCAGGTTAATGGAGCATGGTCTCAATCAGAGCC
This sequence comes from Acrocephalus scirpaceus scirpaceus, assembly GCA_910950805.1. Taxonomy (NCBI): domain Eukaryota; kingdom Metazoa; phylum Chordata; class Aves; order Passeriformes; family Sylviidae; genus Acrocephalus; species Acrocephalus scirpaceus. The sequence goes on along the minus strand of OU383775.1, from coordinate 105,065,953 downwards.
TTAAAAATGCTTCCTTACAGAAATGTAACTGATCTCAGTGGGGTTATTCCTGATTTATGCCAGTGTAAGAGAAGGACTGGTTCTCAGGTTTCCTATAGCATCCAAGCTAGCTAATTTTTCACATTCATACCAATTTGGGGCTGAGTGTCTTACTTATTTGTGTGACGTTTACATTTATTTTTAACCAGCACTTGTTAAAAATAAACTTTTCGTCAGTGAACAGTCCAGGGTGGACAGATGACTCACATGTGCTAGTGGGAATGGGATGAATCAGCAACACCGTTTGATTCATAGCACAGTCTTTCGTAGAGCAGCTGCATCTGGAGAGACTGGCCATGCTTCGTGTTTCAGCATGTTATGGTCTTGTACCCAGCAGTACTGGCTTCCTCTGTCAGACATCAGAGCCATGGGGCACACTGCATTGTGGAGTGCAGAAGAACCTTTGCCAAGCCAGCACTGGGTGTGTTTTCAGCTTCCCCTGGTATCAATACATGCTTCCCACAGCAAACTGATTTGCTCTGGCATTGCTGTCTCTGCACAGTGCCAACCCCAGCCCTGGGGCAGGCAGCTGAGGGTGTGAGGGCTCAGCTTCTGCTCTTCTGTCTTTGGCTGGGATGTCAGCTGGGCATGACCTTTGCTACTGCTCCTGTGTGTCATCTGAGGCTGGCTATGCCCAAGTGCAGTGGAAACTGACTTTGTACCTCCATGCATTTCCCGGGCATTTCCAAGAGATTAGGCCTTCCAAAACACAATGTGGCCATGATCACAGTGTTATTACTGTACCCTTAAAGTTATATTGAGTCTAGAGATATACATATTTATGCCTTTCTGTTAACCCAACTATAGGTTTTCAGTCCTTAAAGCTGCAAGACATTTTTTATATTTGTTATTGAGAGCAGATGTGCCCAATTCCAATCATATTCTACTGAAGAATGTCAGGGTTGTGAGAGGTCGAATGGTGAATGCCTTTCAATCTCAATTATTATTTCCTCCACTCAATTGCCGCAGCAGGGAGACTACAGTTGTTAATAGAGACCTTAAAAATATTCAAATATTTTACAGATCAAAACCTCTCTTGTGCTCTTTCTTTTGCCTCCTTCTAGTCTTGAAAACTACTCTGGCTGTGCTGCTATATCATCCTGGGACTGGATCCTTTGTCCAAATACTCCAACTAGGGGCACTGAGGGTATGCTAACCTGCTTTAGAGTGTCATCTAAGCCAGAAACCAAGCCCTTTTGGGGACGTGTGACCACGCAGCCTGCCATCTGTCCTGCAGATGCATAGCCTTGCTGACAGTACCTTACCTTGCCCGTTGGCCTGCATCCACCCCTGCCTTTTCCCAAAAGGAGTGCTCACAGGGGCCTTAAATGGAAGGTGGCAAAGGCAGTTGCAAAATACTTTGAAATGCTCTTTTCTTTCTGAACTATGGATGTGACAGTGACCAAAGTGGATGGGAAAAGTGCTGGAAGGAGAAGGGTACAGAAGCAGGTCTGTACATAAGCCCAGCTCAGGAATACAGCCTCAGTTTCCTCTGCTATCCTCAGGAATGGTTAAGGATGCATTCAGATTTCTTGCAGGCTCCATGGAAACAACCATGCTGAAGACCAGCAAAGTCCAATTTTAGATCTATGACATGTTCTTCCCTTTCCTTCTGGGGCCTTGGAAGGAGGATTATGGAAGAAGATGTGATTAATGCCCTCTCTCTGGGAGGAAGAAAACATGATTGTGCATTCTTTCCTAGTCCCGTCCATCATCCTCAGTGATGCTCATGGGGAAGCTTATTTCTCCACAGGCAACATTTGCAGAACTACTTTCCAAAAAATGGGAGTGACTTTAAATAAAAAAAAACCCCATAATTTTGCAATTATCTGCAGTGATTTAACGTTTATTGATTTTCTCTGTCAGAAACATTTTTTCCTCTCTCTTCAGAGCAGCTATATAATATGACTGTTCAGTTTTTCCTGTGCTATTTTTTTGCACTGAAAATGTGTGGTGGGCAAACGGTAATCATGTTGTGAAGGCAGAGATTTGAAGGGTAATTGGGAGATTTTAAAGAACATATGAGCTTTTTCACCACTTGTTGTCCTTTCTCTGTCAGGCCCCCATCTCTGCCATGTGTTGCAAATGATGAATATTTTTACCATCGATTTCCTGTCTTTCTAACTAAAACACAGGCACAGAATAAAGCTCAAAAGCAACTTCAGTTTGGAAAGGAGATGGAAATAAATGCAATATCCTGGCTCAGGAGTCTTGTCATGTTAAAGACCCCTAGTAGTCCTGAGGACAGGGCTACCAATGGGCTTTAGTGCCTTGGGTGTTAGGGCAGGCCTGCTTATGTTCTTTCCAAATCAGCTGATATTAGGGACTGCTAGAAAGCACCACTATTAAGAAGTGATGCCAAATCCAAAGTCATCACATTCAGCATGTGATATTTCATCCCTTCCTCCAAATATTAAAGTCCCATACTGTGCTGTTCTGGGCATGCAAAGAGCCTTTACCTGAAAACACGGTGAGCTCACACAGTGCTGACAGGATGTTGAATGTCATGCTTGATTTGGAAAAGCAATGGCTTGGGAAGGGACCTAGAAAAGTTCTGCCCACCCCTTAGTTTATTCAGAAAGTAAGCTAGTGGGAAGTAGAGGAATTCTCTGCATCAATGCCTCTGCATCATCTCACTGCAGGCTGGGGCACACTTACCATCACGTACAATGTTGGAAGCTGATTTCATTTTCACTAATTAAAATTAAGACATGCTCAGTGAGTTTAAAACCTGGAAAGCCTTGGGACTAATAAGGTTGCTCTGTCTGCCTGAGACAGTGAGCAGGACTGCCAGTTCTTCCCAGGCACCTCCAGGAATGGAGGAAGCCCCCAAGGCTGCATTTGTAGCAGCAGTTGAGAGGGGTTACAGCAACTGAGATGTGGACTCCTCCCTACAGCCAACATCCCTCCTTCTGCTGCCACAAGATTTCCAGACCCATTTGCCACACAACTATAGGGAACTTGGGACATCTGGGATGGTATGTGAGCAGCCTCAGCAAAGCAAAGGCTTTGGCAGCAGTGCTTTACTTAAATTGCTCATTGAGCAACACAATATATGTGTGCTGAGATCTCTTTTGTATCTAACAGCAGTGATAGCCCTGCTTCACCTCCCAGATATGGTGACTGTGAGTACATCACAAAGCAGGAGGTGCTCTGATGGGGCAGGAACAGGGGCACTGAGCTACTTAGAAAAGTGGGGTTGAAAAGCCTGTACCTGCCTTTCAGGGCAGGTTGGTAGGAAAGCTCTCACCACATGGCTGCTTTCTTTGATAGATGAAGGAGTATCCAGGGAGCAATCTGAGATATACATTAGGCTCTCACACAAATCTGGGGAGTCATTTCAGTTGGAGCAAAACTGAAGATTAAATATTATAGTTCACTGAAGGGGCTCTGAGTGGCAGTGAAAAAAGCCAGAATACAGTTACCTAAAATCTCACAATGAAATTCAGAGTACAATGTTTAATTAACCTTTTCTTCTGATACCTCAGGAAAAGCCAAAATGGATGTGCTTGCTCTGCCAGCCTTTGGCGAACCTGTAGGACTGTTGCTCCTTTCTTAGTGTGAAGTGCACTGACACATCAGGGATGTGTCTTTATACATTAATTTGTGGGGATGGCTGTAAAGTATTCAGGGCAATGCCAGCAAGTAGCTGTGGTTTCAGTAAGGCTCATCTCCACAAGATGCATATTCAGTATGGAGTGGTTTGTAACTGGGGTATTTGGTTCATACCTTTAAATAAAACATCAGAGAGCAGGAAGTGTTCATTGGTCAAAATATACAGATTTTATTTCAAGGAAAATCTTCAAAATTTTTGTCACAAAGCTGGGGGATTGTCCACTTGAAAACATCACACAGGTGCTTCACACCTCTAGTTTGCCTCAGGGTGGGCTGTCTGCACCAGGCTTAGCTGTGTCTGTGAGGCATCTACAGTGTCTGATGGAGTCTGATGGCAACAGGAGCTCTTTGGGATGATAGAGGCCCATTGAGTGGTTTGGCAGGCAGAGAGCAACAGTGTTAGGGAGTGAGAATTCCATATTTTTAATGAAGTTTTATCCCCAAAGGCTCCTCAGTGTTAAAGCAATGGCCACCCAGCACAGGTTCCAGGGAAAGCTATGGCGGCGTCAGGAGAGCCAGAACTGGGAGCTCCATAATGCATGGGTTAACTTCAAGGAAACATCACTACCCCATTGATCAGAATTAGTTTCTTTTATGCTTTCTGTGTCAGAAGTGAGTGTGTTGATGGATAGATTCCATATTTTCTCTCTCCAAAGTAAAAGGCCACTTGTGAAATTTGCTTACAGCTACTGCTGGCCTCAGCAGGCCCCAGCAAGGTGAAAGGTCCCTGTTTCCCCAGAGGACTGACACATTATGATGGCTTCATTTGATTAAAAGGGGATGTTGATCATTATGTTACGAGCCAAATTTCTTTTTTTTGGCAATCATTCAAAGTGTTCCCAGATGCCCACAAGGCTGTTGTTACCTGCAAATAAAATATATCTTTATAGCATTAATGTTAATGAACAATATCAAAATGTGCCATGTGCCTTTCCCAGGCCTTTTTCTGCCTTCTGATGGATTGAATGATGGAAGGGAAACATATGCTTTCCAGATTGAACCCAAAGAGTTCATTAATTCAGAGTCCATGCTCCTTCAAACTGCAGCCAACCAGAGAATAAATTGGATAGTATTTGTCATCCACTTGGGATTAATTATTGAATTTTCGAGATAAGTAGCAACATCGGTGAAGGCTACCAGCTTGTTCTTTAACTTTTAGTTAGAGCATTGAAGGAACTATGGGGGGTAACTGGTTAAATAAAAATAACTCAGATATTTCTGTACAGTGTAAACTGCACAACAACAAAAGAGGTCAAATGTTCAGTTCATGAAATAGCATGTATGTGTTCACTTTTGTTGAGGATTAGCTCAATTGTATTAGGAATAGGTACACCCTTCAGGTTAGCATTAAAGACCATTGACAGAGCAACAGGAAAAGTCTTTGGCTTTTTATAGTTAGTGCCATGGTTGACCTGGAATTGGTACTGTCTTGGAAAAAATGAGCATTGTTCCCTGAAGGACTCATGTCAGCCTTGAGCTTTGGACTTTTGAGAAAGGAATCTTCCATCTGTCAGGCAGTACAGGGTTAGGACACTTGTCTCCAGGGTCTCCTTTGATTATGTGATGAAGTTTTAAGGAAACTAGCTGATGACTGTGATAGGGAAAAGAGCTGGATCTGAGCTTGAAAATCAGGCAGATTTTTGTTTCATTAAACACACATCTTAGCAGGAAGTTGAAAAGGTAAGGTCAAGAGAGGAGGGTTGTGCCAGGGGTGATGGATTAAAAATATAGTCTGATTTAGATATTTTTGAGATTAAATGAAAAATGAGCACTTGAAAAATTAGTTAATTAATCACCACATCTTAGCTATTCCTAGAGCATTTCCAGTGATCCACAAGGTAGCTTTTTATGTTTTCTGTGGTCAGGAGCTGCAGAACATTATGACCCTTTGCTTATTTTATTTGCATTCTAGTGCTTGCTCCTTCAGGAATATTATTGTAGGGAAAATGTGAAGTCAACTGATGCACTGTGGAGGGTACTAAGTTTCCAATCTTATAGTAGTTGTATCTGCTTTACCATTGTTCTTGAAGCATCACTGTTCTTTGGCCTAGACTGTCTGATTTGCTGCATGCTCTTTCCATCCTCTGAGTAGGATTTGTGTGCACAAAGTTTGCTTTTAGAGTAGACACAACTGGAACCTCTGTCCCAAGCTGGTACTAGAGGGTTTCCCTAAGGGAATGTCAGGATCCAAACCTGCCACAGATCTTTCACACAGCTTCAGACCATGTGTAGAGAACTTTGGTCCATGGAGCCAGACTCAGCCTAATCCCAAGGGGTGCCCCTGAACAGTAGCAATCTCTGCACTAGCTGATTTATGCTTTATGCCAAAAACTTAAGTCAATTCTCTTCCCCTCCCCCCTTTTCAGTCCCTGTGACCTTCTGTATCTGGCAGTTATCTTGTAGCTGCTTCTACACTTTAGCCAGTTCTGCTCTGATAATTCTCTGAAACCAGAAAACCTCAGGCTTCAGCTTCTGCTGGATTTTGGTGGCTCCTCATGAGAACTTAAATGAAGGCTGAAGGGGAGCAGGGACTTTAGTTCTGCCAATGTAGGCAATGGTGTGATGTTTTGTGTTGTATCCTAGTGTGCAGTGATACAGGAAACCATTAAACACTGCCATTCTTTTAACCTTGTGTCTTACCTTAATACCTTACTCCTGACTGGCTTGTTTTGCCAACTGGTACTGCAAATGCCCCATCACAACCCTTCCCACCTTCCTCTCAAGGTCCAGATCAATGTCCATGGACGAAATGGACCATTGGGGTGGAGGAGGAAAAGGCTTCCAGTGCAGCATCCTTCTGCTCAGTCAGCTCTGCCTTGTGTAGCACCACTTCTCCTTTACTTTGTCCTGGCTGCCCAGCTGCTCCTTCCTCTCTAACCCCAGTCTGAGGCCCTGAGAAGAATGTCAGTCAAGGCATTATTTGAGTTTTTCTTTTCAGATTTCATATATGATCAGTGAGTGCTGCTTGAATCTTTTCTGTCTCATTTCAAGATGAACAACTCAGCAACTCTGAGATCCTGAAGGCTCATTGTGAGACTATAAATTCAGCAGCATTTGCTTGAGGGATCATGCATCTTTGGGAAATGTAAAATAGGCCCACAGTCATGCTACCCTGCAAAGGGAGCTTCCCAAACTGCAGCCAGAACTTTGATTTCAAGCATTGACATTTTTTAATTTTGGCCAAAGGGCAGGTGAACTGAGCCTATCATCTCTACGAAAAATGGCACTTAGAGTAGATCCATTGAAAGCTGTTTCTTTTCTACAGATTTAATGATTAAAATAAAGCTCCCCTAGATGAAGCAACCCCCTCTTCTGTCTTACTCTTGTGATGCTGACTCCAGGTTTGATTTTCTCTCCCTCACTAGCTGTGGTCTAGAAAGCACAAAAATTGTAATCACATCTTTGTTAACAGCTCAGTGAATATAATCAAACCATCTATTTTATTCTGCACTTGCCTCCTCTTATTTGCATTTCCTGACAAATGACATGAGGTGAATAATACACTAAACAGTAAGCACTGGGCTTTCTGGATGATTTGTCAGAAATGTCTCATTTCCCTGCCCTACTTCCAGCAGCAGCTATTCACAGAGAAAAGATGTGGTTGCTACCAGTGCAGATGTGTTCACAATCTGTAGGTGTCTGACCAGATGCACCCACAGCTTCAGAGAACTCCTTACAACAACAACATACCTTACAGCCTGTGCTGAGGAGTGGAGAAGAGCATAGTTTTAGATATTGTTTGTTTCTCCCTTGTTCTCCAGACCAAAATAGTAGTGTCAGTCACTGAACATTTCCTGCTTCTTCCCCACCCCCTGGAGTTATTTATCATAATGTGCAGCTAGAAATACCATAAGACAAATGATCTCTGTGAATTTTATGATCTGCAAATGGATAATCTGTGCAGTGTGGCTGCCACGGAAGAGAGGTGAATGCTTTCTTTGCCTATTGTAATAACACATTGGGGAGGAAAAATGCCTACACTGATTCCTGATTCCTAGAGTATAACATTAGTCTTTATTGCCACTGTGTTATGAAACAAAATGTGAGACAGAATTTGATATTTGTAGTATCAAATATAGCAAGTAATTTTTCTCTCTGAAAATAAGGTGGATTATTCAATATTTAGCCATCGTTCCACAATTATCCAGTGATTGGTCCCAATCCTGAATGACTAGTTCCTCATTCATAGACATGGATCTTAAATTTCCATTGCAAGACATGTTTTGGTTTGTTCCAAAGAGTCAGACTGCTACATTGTATGTTTATTGCATATCAATTTTAGAGAGTTTATATATTGCTAATAGTCAATACTGATGTTATCCTGAACTGTGTGGTTTAACATTTATCATGTGTTACATGATAAATGTCATGATAATGTTTACAGGGCTTTAGGAGTTTATATAACTTCTACATGTGGCCCAGAGGAGTGATTTAATAAGGACTTCTTGCAGCAAAGAGTGTGATGAGGAGTCTTGATGAGTTTCTGAATTCCTGAGCACTGATCATCGGTTCCAGGACCAACCTTTTTCTTATGATCACTACTGTACAGCCAAATAAATTACCCAAGTTCATCTCAGTGGAAAATAAAGTTGGCATATTGAGCATGACACTGAGTCTTTCTCATCATATTATGTGGATACAGAAAATAATTAATTTTTTGTTGAATTATTTTGCCAAACTGTGCATGCCCCTTTGTCTATCAAGACTCACTGCAGGGAGGAATGTGCTGGCTTAAAAGCCAACTCCACCAACCAGTGCTGAGGTGGTACTTACTGCCTCTGACTGAACTGTGCTAGCAGTACCCATGAAATACATCACATTTGCTCAGGAGAGGAATGAAACTTGCTAGTTTCCCACACTTGTAACTCAGTTTTGTTCCCACACCAGGAAAATGGTTCTGACTCAAGAACCAGGAATTTGGTCTTGGATTTGTTAGATAGAAATGATCAATTTTGATAATAACCTGTTTCTTGAGGAATATTTAGCAGAGAAACTACATTGAACATGACTGAAAGGCTACAAGTTGAAAGCTATATTTCTAATTTTTACAGATGAAGGTAAAAGGGTTGTCAGGGAGAACAAAACTTGATTCTAATAGCAGGCTTACAGGTAATTTAAAATATTTCATTGTTATTTTAGGCATCATCACCAGATAAATCTCTTTTAGGAGTAAATTTTTAGGAGTAAGTTTAGTATAACATATTTGCAATAAGATTTGCTCTCTCAAAGGGTTGTACCACATGGGTGGGAAAACTCTGTGACTGTAGATTATGGAGCCACCTGCCATTGTTCATCAGATAAAAGATGTCAAAGCTGCTTATCTGAGGAGATAAAACTCAATTCCCCCTCAGACAGAAAAGAGGGAGAGAGATCTGGAAGACTGACTCAGTGACTCTGAAGGAGCACAAATTTATTTCCAGTTAAAAAACATTTAATCTCCTTATTAATTTACAGATGATCCTGCTATTCAATTATGCTAGCACTGGATTTGCCTGGACTTTTTATAACGAATGTCTTATTGAATTCCTTATTTGTGTATCCTTTCTTTAAGGCACTTATAGTAATGGAGAACCTGTTTCCTGAAATTTTGTTGCTCTGTACATTGTTTTTTGCTTGTTTAAGGTGTTTGCCTCACATGGAATAAATGCCTTGAAAAAGTGTCAGCTACAGCCTTAAGAAAGCTCTTCATGATCCTAGGACAGCTGGTGTACCTTGCTGATATGCAGATAGGAATTTCCACAGAAAGGAGTAGAGGGTGCTGACACACAGCTGGAGGGACTTAGCTATGTTTCAAGGGCAGAGCCATTCATCACACAGTGTAACCATAGGTAATACCTGAGAATTCAAAACCTGAACCACTACATGAACAAAATATCTGACCAAACCTCATATTTTGTGTTAAAAAATAGTGTCTGTAAGACAGACAGTTTTTCAGGACACAACAACCTCTGCTTCTACATCCTCAGAGGTGTCAGCAGAGGTGCACACCTGCACCTGAGCAAGGGGTTGGATGGGTGAGAGCTCATATCTCCAAGCTGGTCATCCACAGTAAGCTTGTGTTCTGTGGTGTGAGCATGAACAGAGGACTGCTGTGCTTAGTTCACATTTTTGGGGAATGGGGTCTCCACAGCTCTGGCTTCTAAATGGGACCATAGTGCCTCTCTTGCTGGCTCAGCCCCGTGGTCACTTCAGCTCACCAGGCTGAGTCTGATCAGCACCAGGTACTTTAGAAGGAGATGCAAAAGAACCCCACAGTTAGCAGAGGTAAGGTATTTATCATATAGTACAGTTTCTTAGTGTCAAACATTTGGAGATTAAACACTTGTTTAATCTACCACCTTATTCTGTTTATTTCTGTTACCTTTCTGTGCATCCAAGCCATCTTTCCTGTGACATTAGATCATACTAGTAAGATGTGTTGCAACAAAACTAATTTCCTTTTTTTTTTTTTCAAGGCAGAGATCATAATGTTCCCTATTCTACTTTCACTGTTAGCGCCAGGAAGCAAAAGGTTGCTCTCTCAGTCATCTACACTGCAGTGGAAAAGCTGAACTTTTCTCTCTTAATTCCAGGGAGGAGGAAACTTTCTTTGATGAAGCACTGTGGATTTCCAACACTTATTCTGTTGTCACTGCTGAGATCCATAGATAATGCTATCACAGAGCTACATTCTGGAAAGAAGATTTCTCTTTCCTCTCATGGGGAACAATTTGCTGCTATATTGCTTATTTTTATTTACCACTCTTTTAACTGCTAAGTAGCAATATTGTATTAACACAGTAGTTTGGAGTTTATAAGGAAAATGAACATTATTCATATTTTATTCTTCAAACACAAATATTCTCAGGCACAAAGATGAAATGTGTTTAGTTTCATCTTACTCCACAAAGCTAATGAAAATGGTAAGCAGCATGTACCAGTTTATGTCAGGTGGAATAATTTAACTCATGTTGTCATTTTTTAAATATTTGTTTGATCATAGCTTGTCCTATTAAATGGAATGAAGTGGCAAATGTTTTAATAAAGTAAGGTCATCACTCTACTTTTAGGTAATAAGGAACATGGTTTTGGTGTTGATTTAATAATTTCTATCTCTCGTCTTTCATATCCAGTAGGAGCATGACGTATTTTTGATGAAAATACAGCTCTGACCACAGTCTGTATTTGTATCGTGTCACCTAGGAGGTGTAATTGTGGACTGGCAGCCCAGAGTGCTCGAGGCAGTAGAAACACTGAGCAGAAGAAATGCTCCGTGTCTCAGAGTGCTTGCTGAATTTGAGTCTAGGTGTTGCACAAGAGAGGATAGATGGATGCAAACAGCAAGGTGGGAGGTTGTGGAAAGTAGGACGGTGTTGCCAAGCATGATGGGCGGCCTGGCACGCTGCTCAGATCTACCACAGTCAGCCAGGAACTTTGTTGGTGCAGTAGTCACCAAAAAAGGAGTGGGATTAGGAGATTTTGTGAATAAGGAGTCTTTGAAAGTGGTCTTGGTGGGTATTTTAAAAAACATCCTAAAGGAGTTTATCATTTGATCTTGCTGTAAGGTCTGTACGTTAGAAAGGTCTACAGGTATGACATTTTCTTTCTCCAAATTCTGCCTTTTTCTCCAAAACTAAGAACTTTGCATGGAGCACAGTCAATTGTTGCTGATCAAAACAAGAGCTTATATGGGAAATGTACTTTAAAAGAATATTTTGAATTCTGCATTTTTGTGTTAAAAAGAACAGCACTGAAACTAGAGGTGCAGCGAAATATTTGGCAGTGTCTTCATAAAAGCCTAGTTTATCCATTAAAATAGGAATCTGTAGTAAAACTTAAATTTATTTTAAAAAATCACCATTTCTTCAACTTTTTTATTGTTCTAATACTGAAAATCAGCAGTAGTAGTTAACTTCTGTCCTTTATCAGTATTTAGCCTCCTGGTTCTTGTTAATGGATTTTAGTCTAAGCAAAAGGAATCAAAGGAGATGCAATTAAGGTACAGCAGGCATTTCAGCACAGTGCTGTCTGTTGAAAGGGTAAGTCTTAGTGGCACTCCTTTCCTTTGCTCCCACTTTTGGCACAGGATGCTCACTATCCAAGAGCTTCCATTTGTTCTCAGTGCTGCTGCTTTGCACAAGACTGAGGATTTTCACCTTGAACCTCAGGGTTAGACTGTCTTCCCACCTACTGCACTCAGAGCTAAAGCATAGCAAAAAAGCCTGCCCAAGGGTCAGTGAGTGGAACTCGCAAGGGCACAGCAGTACTCCAAGTCTGTAAGTCGTATTTTGGGAAGTCCCTCTAGCACTTTGGAGCATATTTGCTGGGCTGTGATCACGGTGTACTCACACCTGCCCTGCCTGCATTTGAAGCTAGGCAGTGGTACAAGAGCACCAGAGGCAGATGCAGAGTGGAGCTCAGGCAGCCAGTAGGGTGGGCACACCAGAGGGAAGGTGTTTGAAGGGATGCTGGGCCATAAAGGCTGTACCAGATGTGGATTGCAGCAGAGCCAGGCTTCTTTAGTGCCGCTGTCACCACTGAGAACGTGCCTTGAAAAGACCTGCCAGCTTATATTCAAGACTGCAGTAGAAAATAAAATCCAATGTATTCCTTTTTAAAACGTGTTCCACAAACTTTCTCCAACCCTTCCTCTTTGACCCTTCATGTTCAATTCACTTGAGTGGTGCCAGTTTTTCGTCCTGTCATCATATTTCTACAGTGCTTTTTATTATTTTTCCCCTGTAGTTTCTGCTCATGGGACTCTTTATTTCACTGATGAGCCACTTCCTCTAAAAATGTAAGTGAATCTTCTCTGTTTCTCATGAGCTAGGTGTGAATGCCAGGTCCCAGGCTCAGTGCTGTACAAGTATGGACTAGCAGGATGACCCCACACTGTTTGCTGTGCAGTGGATGTAGTCCCACCATAAAACCAACCACAGGATCACAGAAGATTAAAAAAAGAGAAGTCCTGTTTCTATATCAGAGTGCAAAATGCTGCTAGTGTAAAATGAAAATAGAACTGAACAGAAACAAGGCATGTAAGTATGGGAATATAGTTAATTTATTATGGCAGGTCTATAGCTTGGCTCTAATCCCTCCTTTGGAAATCAAAACCAGACTGCTGGAACTCACCTGCCAGACCCAATCTGTTTCATAATTACCTGTGGGTTGCTATTTTTGTTTACCTTAATAGCACAGTAAATACAGCTTCTGCCTTTTTAATGATCTATTTAAGTGATGCAAATATCTTGAAGAAATTCTGGTTTTAATAGCACCCCAGTGGCTACCTTCTTTCACCACCCAAAATAGAAGCCAATGGATCAGGCCTCCAGCATGAGCTATATTAGAGGGGAAAGAGATTTTAGTATGCTGCCAAGCCTGATGTTTATAATGATCTTCAATTTTTAGTTGCTGTAAGTGATTAGAAAACATGGGGGAATTTCTTTTAAGTACTGAATGCTTTTCTTTAGAGGAAAGGTCCAGCAGTCAGATGATTTACTAATAAAAGCTTGAAGTCTGATTTTCATTGCCTCTTTCTAGATAGCTGAGCCTGGGACAATGGGACAAAAGGCTCTCTTCCTCACTGGTAGTCCTGCAAAAAGGAGGTTGGGCCCTCTGTATGCATGTGCTTAAAGGTTAGAATTATTTTCATCTCCCCCTATTTGATACTGTGAATCTCAGAATGATTTTATCCCTTGTTGGGGAGAGAAATTAACTTCTCTCTTGGGCTCAGAGCAGTACATGACTACTTCAGGCTGTAGGTACTGACACAGAGAAATAGACTGGTTTGCTCAATACTTGGTTGCAGGTGATGCTCAAATCCTCCTGCTCTCTCTCTCTCTCTTTTTTTTTTTTAATTTGAGGAGTTTGAGAGCCAGCATGATTTTCATGTGTTAAAGAAACTTCCTGTTACCAAGGAGGTCTACAAGGTCACACAATTATCCAAACTGATCTTGATGCCCTCCAAAAATGATGTCGTGAAATGAACCCATCTACAAGAAAGGGGAATTCTCAGAGTTTTGGGGTACTTGAGTAAAAGTATGACAACTAAAAATAAAAAAAGACACAGTTATGTACGAGGAGTATTATGAAACTTCTCATCATAGCTGCTTTTGTATCTGTGTTGGATGAGGTAATTATGAGCCTAGCCCAAAACACTTTGCGTGCTAAAATAGCTCTTTTCCCTTTGGAAAAACTTACTGAAATGCTACCTCTGTAAACAAAGTAAAATAACCCAAATTGTAGCTCTGAGAGGCTATTATCTTGGGAATTGGTTACTTCAGGTCACGCAAAGATCTGCTTGGTTACATCTTGGTTAAGGTGATGTAACCATCACTATACTATCAAAGGGCCTTCCAAGGAAAGCAATACTAATAAGCTAATAACAAGGTTTTATAGAGTGTCTACTGCTTCTCCATTTTGGGGGGTGGTGGTGTCAAAACAGATATTTTCCTGAGAGAATCAGGAAGCTGGAATGATTTCCTTTGTCCTGTTTAGCAGTTGTGCTTTCTGAAAGTGGGCTTTTCATGATTTTTACTTCAAAAAAATCAACAGTTGCTGTTTATGAAAATAAGAGGGAGCTGAAGCTCCTGGAGTGTTTTGTAATAGCAGGACACTTCTCTGAGTGGCCAAATTAAGACTGGGTTTCAGAGTCTGATTCTGAAATCATTACTTTTATACTTTTGCGTACCTTTAAATGAGTCATGCCTGGAAAGTAGCTAATGTCTCATGGTACTTTGATAATCCCAAATCCCCAGTTCCAGTTCAGTGTTTAACCAGTGTATTTTTCTCTTAAAGAAACAAAATCTCAGTTGGAAATGTCTGTTTCTACATGCAGAAATGACTGTCTCTACATGCAGAAAGAAATAGGAGTTTTCACCAGTTTTAACTGAAATGAAGGTTTCTTTACAGCTAGAGGGATATCTTTAAAGTCTAACATTTAATGGGTTGTACCAATTCGTGTTTTATGAAATCTGATAATCTTGTTCTACATTTTTAACTTTATAACTAAACTCCTTTAATTTAGACTTTGGAATAAGCAAGTATATAATCAATTTTATTAGTTTTTCATTTTTAAAAAGCTTGTAAAGATTATATTTGAACCTGCAATTGAAAATGGTCATCAACTTTTTTTCTTCCATCTAAAACAAATTTGAGAATGACACTATTAATATATGAAATTTTACAGAGGCAGGATAGTTGAAAACATATGAAATGTAACACTCGTAGACAATTGGTATCCTTTCTCGCAGCTTTATCTGGCAAGCTATCAGAACTGAAGGTTATAAACTGCTATTTTATTTATGAATCTTTTAGGAATTGTGACTCCTCTAACTGATCCAGTGTGGAAAAAGAACAATTAAAATACAAGATTGTTATTTGCTCTCGTGCAAAGGTTGATGTCAATAAAATGGAAAGAACTGTATGGAAACAAGCATATATATGCATGATCAAAATTTATTAGAACCAAAGTTAATTTCCTTCAATTCTAATTATCTTCACCATATCTTTTACCTTTGGCAGATTTTCTTAGGGTTGGAAGCTGTAATGATAGAGTTTTTCACTTCTAAAGAGAAGTGATAAATCTGAAACGAACAACTGTTAGTATGATTGGTAGGTTGCTGGAAGAAAATGCTTTTTATGCAGCATCTTGTCCAAGATTCAATCAGGCTTCAAACCAAAGCATTCCAGTTAGACAGTTCTCATGGATTTTCAGTAATGAACAAGATAGGGTGGGTGGGGGAAATATTTACCAGTGTCTCTAAGGCTTTTGAATTTCATATTCCTTTGCATAGTTAATTTACTAATCACAAATTACTGCAGCTGGGTCTTTCAGCAGATGGCTTCCTTGCCTGTGTGTAGTCCGTGTGATTGTGGTAGGGCATGGCCTGAAGTGGCAAGAGCTTTGCTTTCCCCAGCTGATGGCTTGTGTCAAGTTACAGACAGATGAAAGAAGATCAAACTCTCCTTAAAATATTCATGACAAGGAGGCAGTCCCAGTAAAGATTTGATCATTCCAGCTCCAGTGACTTCAGGCCTTAGGGACACAAGTTAGTGACCAAGGGCCAAGGCAGATGCTTCAGCTCCCATGGTGTAAGAAATGAACCTTGGCCACGTTTCTGGAAGATATGGTTTGAGTTAACAATACTGAAGAAAGTAATGAAAGCCTATGAATCTTTCATGATTGACTGTGAATTTATTGTCATTCTCCATGACATGAAATTGAAATAAACATAATCAAAGAAAATTTTCTTTTCAGCTGATATTCAGTAGTTCATCTAAATTTGGATATACTCATGTTGATGCTTGATTTGCTTTAGGCTGATATTTTAAACAAGAAAATGAAATAAAAGAACAACATAGAAAAAGGCCAACCAAGATGGAACAGGGTGGGTAATTTCAAGGTGTATTTTTGTCCGTGTGATGCTGAGCATTTCCACAGAGCCACACTTCCCTCCTTCTGGTAACAATCAGGACTCATGGTCTGCTGTAGACCCTTCGCTCGTTTTCGGGTCAGGTAATACTCGGTTCCATAGCCTCTTGTTGCAGAGGTCACAGGCTTCTAAAATGATGGTTGCATATTTCTGTGATGAAGAAGAAAAATTTGCACAGAAATGTGCAAAACAACTGCAGCTCCTACATCCCAGGGAGAAAGAGAGGTCACTATAAAACATCATAAAAAAGGAAGGACAAAACCAGATCAACCTTTATATTTGTTATCCTTATTATCAAATCCATAGACACGAATTTTTAATCAGTTCATCTTTTGCCATTTAATTTATATACTTGCAGTCTAGGAAATGCAATGTTACTGAGAGCTCTGCAAAAATCATTGCTATTAACTATTAGCTAAAAAAAAAGCTGTTGAAAAAGCTTCCCATAAGACTGAAAATTTATGTTACACAAGTCTGTGGCAACAAAAAGTGAGTATTAACTATTTTTTCTTTTCTTTTCTTTGGCTACTACTGGGTGTTCTGCTAAATGCCTGAAGTGTATAAAGCACAATGTTAAAAGAACAGCTGTTTTATAAAATATTGAAGTTATGTTCTTACATCTTTGAGAAGTATTACATTGAAAATATTTGTTTATAGAAGCCTGTACAATATGAATATTTAAATATATAACAGCTTATGTTCTAGTAGAAAGGTCAGCCCAGCTGAAAAGGCTTCAGAAAAGGGCAACTGATGTGTGGGAAACTAATATACATCTGTTGAGGAGTTGCTAAGTTTGCATATTGATTGCATTAAAATTGTGACCCATGGTGTAAAATGAGAGTAATTCAGTTTAAGGGTGGAGACATGTTTTAGATTTAGATGAGGATTAAACTCCACTATGTACCTAGCAGTCTCCTAATACTCTCATTGCAAGTTTCCTACTAATTCTTGGTTAAATGCCTGTGTTTCAAATTTGAACCTGAATTTGTCTTTAAAAATGTAAAAAATACAGTAATTTCTTGCATTTTGAGTCTGATATGTGACTGAATGCCCTGGTGAATCAGAAATTAGTTATTTTATCTTTACACATATTTCTATTTTACTGTGTTTTGGCCCTGGGGAGGTGTTCAACTTGCAGGATTTTGCGAGAAAGAGATGCATGGAAATCTTTGTGGAGACACTTGTTTACTTATTTTTCTTTTCAACAGAGGAAAAAGCTCTGCCTATTTTGAAGGCTTGTGCTTTGAAATATAAAGAGCTTATCTGAAAGACAAAGTACCTGTTATGCCTGGGAGAGCAGAGGGAAGGGAGAAAGTGGAGGCTGTGCCCTGCAGCTTCTCACTTCTCGCAGTGTGCAGGAAACCTCTCAAAGCCCAGGATGGCCAGAGAACATGTGCAGATCTCCAGCAACCTGCCCCAATGGAGAAAGATTAGCCCCACAATGTGATTCCAGACCCTCTCCATTGTGTCCTAAATATTGGTGAGAAAAAGAGGAGCTAAAAGCCACAGCATAGCACTTCATCTCTGGCTTTATATCCTGTACAAACATTTCATTTAACCAATATTTTGGCTCTGTAAAATAAACAAATCTGTACTGCAGAAATGTCTTCTAGTGCTTTTAGTGGACTTCACATGGGAGACACTGGATTTGTATTGATTTACACCAGCTGATGAGCTGGCACAGTGTGTATTCTCTGCAGCTTTTATAAGATAATTAATGAAGAATTCAAAATTCCAGTGCATTGAATGGTGGTTGTGCCTCACAGAGGGAATGACTACCATTGCTGTGTTGAGAGAGATGTTTCAAAGGTTCCTTACTTTGATTGCAAATTTTCAAAATCCTCCTTGGAAGAAATCCAAACAAGCCCCAAGTGTGACAGCTTCTGGTCAGATTCCCACCCATTTCTAGTATTTCACATCTAAAAATGTTCAATTTTTTTTTTATGTGTCAAGACGATTAATATTCCCTCATTAGCTCCTCAAGATGACATATGTAATGTCATCAGCATCAGGCATCCTCCTCTCAGTTGCTGCTTTTCTCTTTAACTTTTATAGCACAGGCAACAGTCCACATGCTGAACTCTATTTGGGATACTAAAAACCTTACCTTGTTTAGATGTCTTGTTCCCTCTTTTTTTTCCTAGCAGGATGAATGGAGAATTTTGGACAGATCATATCCCTTGGCCTTAGGCTGACCCCACCAAGGGACCAGCTGTGAGACTGCTCATTGTTGCTGTGAGCAGATCTGGATAC
This sequence comes from Acrocephalus scirpaceus scirpaceus, assembly GCA_910950805.1. NCBI lineage: Eukaryota > Metazoa > Chordata > Aves > Passeriformes > Sylviidae > Acrocephalus > Acrocephalus scirpaceus. Next base: position 105,047,633 of record OU383775.1, on the reverse strand, counting down.
ACCACTGAGCACCCCTGCAATTCTGTTTTCACTCCCAAAATTCACACCCTGGAATAAAAAATTTTGAACAGCAATTTTAAGTGTAATGATGGCAAGAGATGCCAGTTTGACAGATCTAGAGAGCTGCAGCCTCTGCCTCATTCTTCACTTTTATGAGAACACAAACCAGGAATTTGATCCCATCCCTATCTGCAACATCTGCATACACAGACTTCTCTCCGAGCTGGAGTGATCTGCTCTGGAGCCAGCCAGATAGTTTTCAAACAGGGTAAATATAGACTTTGGAGGAAGTTTTCCTGTGTAGGGAAGCCAAGGTTGCCTCTTTACAACTGATTTCCACAGTTCAAACACCAGTTTTCTCTGTTACATAAATTATTTTACTAGAACACTTTAATATCCAGTAATATTTTATTAAGTGAATCATGCAGCTGACAGAAGGTTTTTGTACTAAAGGAGTGTACAGCTGTGAGGTGAGGGGAATATCAATGCGTTATGTTTTCTGAAGCCCTCCCTTATGGATTCTTTCTGCTATCCCTCCAATACTGGGCATAGGATACAAGATGTGGCCTTGTCAATTCTGAGAAGGGCTGAATAAATAGTCAATGACTTTTATGGAACGATCATATTAATATAGCCCAGAATGAAATTTTTTTCTTCTGCAAAACACCACGTTTGACTCATCATGAGTTTGAGATCTGAAGTACCTCTGAGATCTTTCCTGCTGAACTGCTGCCCAACCACAAATATTCTCCACTCTGTATCTGAATTTCAGTTCTTCTGTACTGGAGTTTATCTTACCTTAAAAAAGACATTCAAAAAATAAGCATTCTGTCTGTGCAGTTCCTAGGGCTCTACTTAATAGCAAAGCAGACACAGGGATCTCTGGAGGGCAATTCACCCCAACTGTCCCAGATGCCTGGATTTCACATGAACAACTGCAAATTGTCTTTCAAGAATCTTGACGTGTTTGACTATTTCATCTGCCAAGATCACATTGATTTCAACCCTTACATCCTGATGTTATACATGTAGAATATAAATATCCTATTTATAGTGTCTGTCTTCAAATAGCAATAAATATCTTTATTGATAGGTATGTTTAGAATAGGGTTTCCAATCAGGTGAAAAAAAAGAATAATATGGGTGTTTTGCCTAAATTCTACTTCCCTAGTTTGTTTATAAAAAGTAGTGCCATGGTCAGAACATCTTGCAAGGACTATTTCTGCAATCCCTATATCCAGGAAGCTGGCATTAATGTCCAAAAAGAAAATTTAAAGGCCTTTACATGAGTTCTTTTGGATACACCTATGGAAGTCTCCTTTTAATATTTTAATTATTTTTTCTTCGTTTCTAATTTATTTTAATTAATGGCTGAAAATTAAACTCCCTGGTCTCCTAATTCCTTCTTTAACAGTATGCAGAGATTGATTTTTCTGAGATTCATACAGTCATCCATGAATCCTCAAAAATAATCATAACAGGTTTGGGTTGCTCTAGGTAAGTTCTTCTAAGTGTACTTAATGGTATGCAACATCTTTAATTTTCTAAACTTATTTTTCCCTTTCTAATACCTCAATTTAAAAAAAAAATGAATCTTATTAATTGTGGGATTAATGTTGAAATTATTAGAAATTACTGCAAGCAGTGAAAGAATTAACAGTCTTTTCTGTGTAATTTTTTTCTTAGTAAGGAGTGAGTCTCTGTGCTCCTTTGATTTCTAACATAGCTGCATTTTGTTCTCATTTTTCATACATTCTTGTGGTAGCTTTTCTAGCTTCATCCATGCTTTTTCTTCTCATCCTTAGTTGCTTTTCCTGGATCTCAGTTTTCTTCTCAGCTTTCTCTGTTCCTTTTCAGTCTCACATCCTTAAAGGGTTCCTAATGGAGCCATATCAACTTTTCACCCTGATCTTGAATTCTTCCCCTCTCAAGTTCTCTCATTTAGAAATTCCCCATCTTGTCTTTCTTTCCCTGTTCCTTTTCCTGTAAACATCTTCCAGTTCCTTGAGCTTTTGTGTAGCTCATGATACACTTTCATGTGACCCCAGCTGGGCTATTCCATCCAGCTCTTGGGTCCCAGCACAGGAAGGACATGGACTTGTTGGAGCGAGTCCAAAGAGGAGGCCACTAAAGGGATGGAGCACCTTTGCTATGAGGACAGACTGAGAGAATTGAGATTATTCAACCTGGAAAAGAGTTGAATGATCTAAAATGATCTAATTCTGTCCTTCCAGTTCTTGAAGGGAGCTGGCAAGAAAAATGGAGAGGGGGTCTTTATGAGCACCAAGAGTGACGGGACAAGAGGGAATGGCTCCAAACTGAAAGAGATTAGTTTGAAATTAGACATTAGGAATAAATTCTTTACTGTGAGGGTGGTTAAGTACTGGAATATGTTGCCCAGAGAAGTTGTGGATGTCCCATTCCCAGAAGTATTCAAGACCAGGCTGGATAGGATTCTGAGCCACCTGGTCAGGTGGAAGGGGCATTTGTAACTAGATGATTTTTAAGGTCCCTTTCAACCTAAACCATTCTGTGATGCTATGGTCCTTATTGTGTTATTGTTCCTGTTAAAAAAGCCGTCCCCTTTTCTGCCCTCCATGTGGGAAACGTATCCCCATTCCACCTGACTTTCAAATAACCAATCTCCAGGAGATCTTGCCCTTTGAAAGCCTCAGAACTTTGCTAACAGAAAGTATGATTCCCCTCTCCCTCCTTACTATTTGTTTATAGTATGTTGTGGTGTTGACATCCCTCTTTTCTGCTTCCTTTCTTTTCACCAAGAACACTCAGACCTGTTTCTGAGCTTCTCCTGGATTCCAGAGATTACTTTTTGCTTGTTCTTTGCAGTTCTATTCACTGCTAGTATTTTCTTTACATTACACTAGAGCTAGTTTCTTGGTGCCTATAGCACAAGTAAGGGCAAATTTGTAACTGAATGTAGAATTTTATTGGCACTACTCAAGGATATTTCTTTATAAAACTTATTTTTGTGGTTTTGTTTCAGTGCTAGTAGGGGATGCCCCACTGCTAATTTTCCTTCCTTAACCTTAATTCTGGATTGTATCATCATGTCCACTGAATTTCTGTTACAAGACATAAAATCTTCACATCATATACTATATTAAAATGCCAACCAAACAACAAAAACCACTACTGTGGAATACGATATGCTTTGTAAAATCATTTTTGCCTGTCACTATGGGTAGAGGATGCACAGTGAACAGTTGTAAAACAAGTTAGTTTTACATATGCATTTCTGCAGAAATAAATCAGTCACTAGAGAATTATTCTCTTGGAAACCAAACACTGCGGGTGAGTGAAGAGGCTTGGGAGTGGGGATAATCAGCCATGGCTACATCTGCACAGCAAGGACCAACAATAGTCTATCCCAGAGCATTGTGTAATACAGCAAAATCTCCCCCTGATCCTTGAATCTGTCTTCATTTGAGCTAAGTCCATATTTAGTTCATTGCTCCCAAACACACAAGTGTTAGTTTATGGAAAAAAAAGGTCAAGATGAGTCCAGCTGACCCCTTTTTCTTTCTCCTTGCACTTGATTCTTTTTCTTTCTTTTTTTTTTCTTTTTTTGTAAAAAGTTCAGCATGTTACAAGCGACTCATATGTGAAGGAAACCTGGACATGAGCAGAGAGGGATGCAGCACGATCTTTGCTGCCATATAATCTTCCATTGTGCCTCGCATGAGATCAGACTACAGCTACAACACCATAAATTAATAAAGAATTATGAAATACTCTCAACCTCTGCTGGAATACTCCCTCTCTTCTCTAGGCTACTCCTGTAATATTGGTGAGGAAACACTCAATATCAATCCTTGCCAGGGTTTTTGACACCAGAGCTCAGATTGTACGTTCTGCTGTGCTAAACAATTTGTTTGCTGACTATGACTCTCTTGTCCTGCTCTTTGCTTCACTTTTGTGCCTTTTTCCAGGAGGGCAAAGGGAATAAAAATTGGGGAGCTTCTTGAAGCAATGCCCCCTCTTTGCCAGCTGTCATATTTGATGTCATGGATTCCTGCCTTCACAAAATGTGTCCACAGGGCTGAAGGACCCCTAAGCTGTCTAGTGTTCTTGTTATGGCCAGTTGGGTAGACCATTGCAAGGTCAACTATTATTTCTCCTGATGAAGAGCAGTTTTTAGGGCTTTATTTTTTCCTGATTAAATTTTTTTTGCAGGACCAGGGGTGTAGCCCAGTGTAGTTACATCCTGTCATCTCACCTTTTGTGCTGGAGCCAGAGATCTTTTTCTACTTCTCAAGAGGGATTTCTGCATTCATTCCAGAGGGCAGCAACCCTGTGTTATACTGAACATCTTTGACCTCTACTAAAACCTGGCTTTCCAGGCTGCAAATGAGAGATATCTCAGAAGAAAATTAAAATGCTGGTTCTGTTTGGTTTGGTTTTTATTATGGCTATTATCATCACAGTAAAAACGAAGGCAACATCCTTTGGGATTTTCTTCATGTATAAAATGAATTAGCAAACAAGGTAAATATATAATGTAATGGCAAGTTATCAAGGTCTGGACATTCAGTCTGGATCAATTCTTAGCACTAATATCCTGTATGTGTATATCCAGTAGGATATGGGGATACAGGATAATCGTTCATATATAGGATATATCCTTTGGGTGGATCATACATATATATGTTTATGCATTTAAGTCTTCTTTGCTGATTTAAGAAGATAGGATTGTTTTTTCTGGTATTCAGAATGCAGCAGTCCATGACATAGAAACACAAGAAATAGAACAGATCTCTGAAAGCCACTGAATATTTCTACTATGCCTGGTACAGAAAGTGACACTAGCTCAATTTTCCTGCTAGAAAAAACCCTAAAAATTTTCTTTGAAATAATTGAGAAAACTTCAAAAGTTTGAAATCAAAGCTGCTACACTTAGTGCTATTTTAAAATGATTGAACTATATTTTTACTAGAAATGTAACATTTCTAAAAATAAATAAGGGGACCTGGAAGCTTTTTTTCCCCCCAAACACACTGTATCCTTTCTTTGCCAAATCACATCTAACAGCTGCAGACTTTATAACATTATATAAATGTTCAGGCTGGCTATAAAAGATTAAATATAAAATTCCTGTTCATAGAACAACTGGTATAAAGAACAATGAAACTGAACTGACTAAAGGCTGTTCCTTAATCTACCTTTATTAATTGGAAACTTCATCAGGGAACAGAAAGAATCTATTTTCATTGCAAGGTGCTGTGGTAAGGGTGGTAGTAGAAAAGGAAGAAAAGTACACTGAGAGCACAATTCCCTCTGGAGATATCTGGCTTGAGAAGAAGACAAAACTATAATTTTACTTTAGCTCATGGCTCCCCCTTAAGTAGGTTGGGAGTTAGGGAATTCTGTAAGAAAAGAAAACCTGGAGAACATTTGCTGTTTTGTTCCAGCTCTGCAGTCCCCCTGGACTCAGCTCTGTGCCAACACCATAACAGATAAGACAGTGGGAAGAGAGAGCCAAGAGTGAATAAACTCACAGCTTGGGGATACTGCACTAAAGAAGATACATTTTGCAAGACACACTGCTCTGCCCTTTTTGAATCTCTGCTACATTTAACAGCACATGATCTGTTTTCAAGATTGTTTCCTTCTGGAAGTCGTTCTCACAAGCCAGTCCTGGGAGGTGTTTAGTGCCTTGAACTTCCACTGACGTCAGCAGGGCTGTGGCACCTGGGATGGGCCCCAGTGACCTCCCTGTCCACCCTCCCAGCTGCTCCTGTGACATCTGGACACTTGCAGGAGCTGGCTTGTGCTTTACACCCGGCATACCTGCCTCTAAGTGTAGGTGCTCTCTTCTTATGTTTGCAAACACTGCTGTGTCCCAGCTGCTGAGTCTTGCAAATGTTATTTTTCTGTGACTCCAGCAAGTCACAGCTGCTGCACATGCCATCATCCATTTGTCCGTCTGCAGGGATGAAATGGACTTTTCACTCTGCCTGTAGCAGTTGCTAAAGTAACTGGAAGATAATGACAGTAATTTTGAATGCGTTCCTCAAGCCTTGCTGCCCAGTATAAGGGAGTGGAGGATGCAAAAATGCACCTCCTCCCTTGAGAATGTGGAAATAGGCAGAGATGCCTCCCTCCAAGGGAAGGAGCAATTCACCAGTATCTTCTAGAAAAGTGACAATTTATTAGTCAGCCAAGCCTTCATTTGGATTTCTTTCACAAAACAGTTGGAAACTTTTGATGTTGTTCTAGTATGATTTTAGTGATGGCAGAGCTGAATGTAACTTTTCAAAATGCCTGGGCAAGAGACCCTGCAGTACAGAGAGGGAGTCAGGCACAGAGCAGAAGGAAGAGGTGAGGGAAGAAGGCACAGTAGGATGCTCCCTTTAGCAGAGACGAGTGAGTGTTTCACTGTGCTACAGGCTCTGATTGCATCCCCCAGCTGCTGCCAAAGTGTCAGAGGGAAGAAGAGATGTGAGGTGAAGCCAAGAGGACTCCTATTCAGGAGCTGAGGCATGAGACTTCCTAAACAAGCAGTAGAGGGGACTTTTAGTCTCTGTTGAAACTATTGCCATCTTTTCTTATGCCTGACTGGTGATGTTGAGCTACACCCCTGTCTGAAAAGCTGCTAAACCCTCGGCAGCCCAGTGACGGCAGGAAATGGAGCTGCTCTGTTTTCTTGGTCCTTGCTTGTGTCTCCTGTCTGGTGATTTCAGCTAAGCTCAGTAGTAAAAGTCATGGAAATTGCATGTCCCTGAATGCCTCCAAGCTTGGACACTGAGCTGGAAGCAGTACAACAAGGAAGGTATAATCATGACTTCCCCAGTAGCCGGTCCTAACTACAAGAAAAAGGAAAGGCTCAGAGCTGCTGCCACAACGTCCTGAAAGATGAGAGTTTTTTCAACTGTTAATTATTCAGCTTTTCCAGGGTAGTGTTATGCTTCTCCTCTTTGGCCTGCTCCCCCAAGAAAGCTCTGTTTGTTTAAAAATATCACTTATGAGTAGGGAAGCACTGCTTTCTCAAGTATCCAGATGGTGCAGTTTAGGTCATGTCAACCAGAAGCAGAGACTCTTGAACTAGCAAATACCCAAATAGTGAATTTTCATGTTTCAGCCCATAGGCTCAATAAGGACTTATAAGCTGGAGTCTGGGATAGTTCAATCATGTTCACTTGGTGCTGTGTTTGAGCTATGTAACATCTCTGCTAGACTTGCACTTCTTGGGCACAGCACTGCACAAGTGGGAGTAAGCTTCCCTTGAAGTAAAAATGGTTTATGTGTAGTTTCTCTTCTATACACCACCCCATTCATGGTCCTGGCATCAGCATGAATAGAAAAATTTGGTTTATCTGCTACTGCCCTTCTCCTAGGCTCCTGAGAATGCAGCTGGATCTGTGGATATCAGAGAGAATACCCTGGTTATAATTTACAGATTATTGTTCTTTGTCTGATAGCAATCTTAGAGTAATCTTAAGGTCTCTTCTACATCTCACTTCTCCCCTTTCTTTTCCACTCAGTGTTAACATCCTTCATCCTTCCTTCATCTCATGTCCTAACTCTTTCCATCTTTCCCTTCAAATAGTCATTCCTTCTCCCCTTCCTTCCAAGTTAATGATTTGATCCAATGTAGATGACTGCATCTGGGCTCCTTTAGCAGTTAATGGAAGAAAACTGGGACTTTTATTGAAGGGCTCATCACATATTCCTTCAGCTGTTTGCATTAGACTGAGATTAATTGTGCCTTAGAACTCTGTATATTTGCTGAGGTAAATCTGAAGCCTGTCATCTAATTCTACCTCTTTGACCTTCACTGGGACTTTGCATCTTCAACTACCAATTCCTTAGGCTCTCTCACTATTCCATAAATTCCTGGAGATATCTTGTTCAAATTCTGCTTTCTCCACAGATCTTCTCTGTAGGCTACCCATAGCCTACACTGAATTGTTCATCAATTACAATTGTTCATTCTCAATATTCCATTTTCCTCTGCACTAAACTCTTCTTGTAACTCTCCTGTAACCTCCTGCCTTGCAGGCTCCTTTCTAAACACACTTCTTACTACCTTGACTCAGGAGGTCTGACACAGTCCATAGCTCTTCCCTGTGCTCTTTTGTTTTTTAAATATTCAATTTTTTCAAAACTCTTTCCTTGGGGAACTCTTGAGCATCTGAACTGCTTTTTAATTTTCTTCAACATTTTGCTGTTGTTGATAGCCCCTCTTGATGTATGCTTCTCTTTGTCTTCCATCACTCTCATCTTGGTTCTTTTCCACCTTTGAAGAACTTGATCTTTAGTCTCCTTATTTCTCTTGAATCATCTTGGAAGATATTGTCAAGTTCTTATCCTAAACTGCTCTTTTTTTTCTTTCAATAGAAGACATCATTGGAGACTCCTGAGATGCAGCAAAATGCTGTTAGAGCAGCTTTAAAACTTGTCTCTGTGTTGAGGATCCATGTCCTGTGATTTGATCTGTCATCTCACTCACCTCTCCTGGGTTAGTCGGGGGTTGTCCATTGCCTCAAGCACAACTTGCTGTCTCAGACTTCACCTCATTACCACTGACAGCAGCTCACACCTTTTTCTGCCACTCAGGTCTCTCCTCTGTGAATGTTTCTGCTTCTTCCTCCACAGCATTTGCCAAATGTACTCCCCAGTGTGTGTATCAACAGGACACTGTGCTAATGAGATATATGAGCTGTCATGAGGAAATGTGTCAGTTAACTCATGATGTAGAAAACATAATATATAGAAAGATGGTAGTAGTCAAAGGCAGTAACACAGACCCCCAAAATTTTCTGTGGTGCACACAAAGACAGATTTCCCAGTGCTGAATACCCCCACACAAAAGGATGTAATTTGTTAATTAACTTACATTGCTAAGAAATATCCATATTTTTATAACGTTAGAGGCTACACTAAGCTGCTTATATGATAGACCTGTGTGTTCACAGCAATATTTATATTGAAAGTGGCAGTGAAACAGATCCTGAATTTTAGCTAGGGTTTGGAGGTCTGTAATTTTTCAAGGATTTGTCATATGAATGTGTTGACAACCTTAGCTGCTATTCTTCTTCAGCATCCCTCAGAAAAATCCACGTGGAATTTCCTGGGCTGATATGCATCACACACTTCTCTTTGCTTAAGACTGAAGTCTGTGGCAGGTAGGGCAGATGTTAGGTTCTTAAACTAATGGCAAAAGAACCCACATACATTTCACAGCCTGAAGCCTCAAAGCATATAGATCTAAAATAGTGCTTCTTCACTGCAAAAAGAAACAGTTTTATGTTCCAAAGTTGCTCCAGTCCTGGATAAAACTAAATGTTTTTTCCAGTCATTTAATTTGTGCCTTTATTTAGCCATGTATGGTTTTTTTCCCCTTCCTGTCCTCTTGTCTCTCCAGAACTGCGCTCAGTGGTAGGTTACTGATTTTAAAAAATTGAACAATCTCTTTTGCTGACATATGAAAACCAACAGGAGACATTTCACTAGAATGGAGATCTCAGGTCAGATTTTTATGTAACATGTTTGCATTGTTAACAGTACACTCAGAATGTCCAAAATTGGGAGTGGAAAGAGGAAAAGTATCTCATGACCTTCAAATGGATCCCAGCTTATCCACACTTCATAACCCTCTGTGGCCCCTAGTTGCAAAATAACGTATCCTGCAGGTGGAAAATGAAATTTCCAAACCTCATAGAAGTCAAAAAAATTTATGTGTAAGTCCCTGATTTTAGGAAAGATTCAAGGAGCTCTTATTTTATCTAAACTATTTTTTGGTTGTTTTCTGGCCTTGAAACACTGGTTTTTGTTTTACTTGAGAAGGAAAAAATTCTTAACATGCATGTGACTCAGAAGAAAACCTGTTTGTTTTCTGCAATAAGTAAACGATGAATCATTGGTGGTTTACCACATTTATTTCACTGCACATGAGATGTGTTGTGCAGTTAAATTTGGTAAATCTTAGAACCTCAAGCCTGATTCTGCAGCCCTTGCTTGCTCTGGAACATGAAGAGAAGCTGTCTGCAGGGAAGAATTCTAAGTGGAGAACTAGGGAGCCAAAGCCAGCATGTTCATTCTGATGCCATAGAGGAGGGATCCAAATTTGTTTCTCCAGGAAGAACAACCTTGAATTAACAATGCAATCTGACAGCTTCAAGAAGGGCTGGAAATACAAGTAAGCTCCCTCCTCCAAAGGGAACAGAGACTGGGAACAAATAGGCTGGGAAAGCCTATCCATCTCAGGGTGCAGTAATCCAGTTGCAGTTAGGTGGCTCTCTGGACATTGGCAGCCCCGGGTCACAGTAAGGGGTCACACCTCTGCCTGTTAACATCAGATGCTTCCTCTTCATTTCTAAAGTGCTTCCACTTTGATATGCTGCAGGGAACAGACCTATATAGGCAAAAGATGGACCAGGTGACTGCAAAGTCCCTTTTTATCACAGATTCATGCAGTTCTTTCTCTGTATCTTCCTTTTAACCCTGCCAGTGCCAAACTGAGACATAAAAGTAGCAGTTCACAAAGCATTCAGTCAATACAGGTTCAACACTTGCATAAAATATACCACAAAACCTCAGAGCTTTTTCTTTCATAACTAATGAGAAATATCATAAGAGTAGTCTGTTTGAAAAAAACCCCAAAACCATTTGTGTTTTGATACAGTGTCAGATATTAAAAGCTTTCAGTAGGCAGGAATCCTGGCACACAGGTTTGGTGAATGACTGATACTTTACTCAGACAATGGATGAATGGAGTTGGATGAACAAAGAATCAAATCATGTTGTGATTCCTCCCTTGAAATGAAACTCAGGACATCCAGGAGAGCGCGTTCTAGCTATTTTTCACATTTTGTACTTTTTTGGTAAGTAGTGAGGTTCAAACCATCAAAAGAACAGATATATAATCAGAAGAGAATATTAGGTAAGTAGTTCTGATACTATACTTTGAAAGCAAACTCAATGAGAAACATTGCTGTAGACAGGTCAGGATCAGAATCCATGCTCTGGAGTGTTTAACATATTGAAATTGATGACTTTTGGATCAGCCATTACATCAGTAATGAGAATGATGCAGCTGATGAAGGATAAACTGTACAGAACAATTTTTCAAGTAAACTGGTAAACGGAAAATAGATTTTAGACTATTAAAATAATGATAGTAAAGGGGATGAAATTCATTGCTATCTGGCTGCTAATCATTATGCCATATGCTAGCAAACCTTCAGAGTTTATATATTTGCTTCAAAATGTTTTACCTGGATAAATGTATTTAAAGGTTTAATGTATAAGATTTAGTGCCCTACAAATCTTCATAGCAGTTGACAGCTTCCTTGCCGTTCGAAGAGATGAGATTGGAAGATGGAAAGTAAGGGTTTCCCTAGGGAGAGCAGATGGGGTGAGAATGATGAGGGAAAGGGATTTATCATGAGATGATTTGAGCTGAGATTTAGAGTGAAAATTACCAAACAAGATAGGGACTTAGGGATGTCACTTCTACAAACCAGGACTATCAATAAGGGCTTAAACGCCAGATTCCAGCAAGAAAGAAAGAAAACTGAAGTCTTGACCATAAAAAAGTGCTCTGGACTTTGACTTCCTTTACCATACAAACAAATGAATCTCATTGGGGAAGGGCGTGAGGAGCTGGATGGGAGAAGTTAAGAAAGTAGAATGTTCTCAGAAACCTAAAAAGGTGAGTGCAAGCACTGTGTCTCAGAAAAACCCATCCAATGAGTAACTGAAACACAAAACACCCCTCAGACCACTTTCTACTCTTTTCTTAGGCTGTATTTTGGGCTCAGAGAACATCTCCATACATGCTAGCAATCAAGTAGTCACAGCTGCTGTGCTGGTTTGTCTCATGGTTAATCTCCTCCCTTGCCCCCAGCCCTAGTCCTACAGTGAAGTCATTGTGCTAAACCCCTGACATCCCAATAACTTCCATAGTAACAGAGCACAGTGTCCTAAACATGAGATTAGGCACAGAGCCTGACCAGAGGAGGAAATTGGGATGTGAGGTGGAGGATGTGGCTGGACACATGGACACACCTGTGGCCCCGCAATGGTCAGGGAGGGGTGAAGGTGCAGCAATAAAAGCTGGAGAGCTAAGAGCCAAGCTGGTGATTCTGTTTGTGGCACTCCAGAGAGGCATTGCTGGAGCCCTGTTATCCTTCACTGCTGAAGGCAATTTGTGTCTGGCTTCCTTCTGCCAAAGGCTGCATACTTGAGCTGTCTGTACTATCCCTCAGTAGCCTACTGAGGCTTAAGCACGGACAAAAGCAGCACCAGAGCTAAGCAGGACTATAATGCTTCCTGTACTCAATGTATTTCAGCCAAATTCATGGTTCCTTGTAATCTAAGATGGTCATACAGTAATTTAGACCCCCTTGAACTCATATTCCCTTATGCAGTTAGATTTCCTGAAGATAAAGCCCTGTTGACATGGGAAAGTTTTACTGGTTATATGGACAAAATAAAGCTGGTGTAACCACACCCTGAGCATGTGGAGACTCCTTTGGGTGTAAAAGTGACCTTTTCAGTATAGTATGCACTTCTACTTGTGCTAAACCAGAAAATTCACATTGATATTTCATTGGAGTAGTCCCCCACTATCTGAGCATTGACACCTTCCCTGAGTTGGTAAAGTCAGGAGCACAGACACCCCAGAAAGTCCCTGGGGGCACGTGTGTGCCTCTGGGAGGTGATTCACAGTTTCAAACTTATGACCCTAACCACTGTTGCCAAATGAGTGTGCTCTGAATTTCTTACCGTTGTTTACTACAGATTACATTTTTCATTAGCAATGTAATTAGTTTCTATAGTTTAATCTCAACAAAAAATATGTGGCAAAAGAAATAGATGGTCCATCTTTTCAAACTTGGTCTAGCTAAATGTTAAAATCAATTTAGCCCTAGCAGGAAGCTCTTTGTGAGGGTAGATTTTTTAGGGGGAGCTGAAAGCATATTCTTGAAACAAAGGGTCCCTGTCCAGTATTATGTCTTTTCACAAGGAGGAGAGGTCAACTACTGAAAGAATAAAAACTGCCAGATTTTTTTTTTTAATATGGACAAAAATATGTATTCTCTTTTGGCTGAACTCTTGGAAATCCTTGATGGTTTTTGGCTAAGAAGTTTTGAGAGAATATTTTGCTAAAGGCAGCTCAAAATTCAGTGTGAAGCAGCTAAAGTGGCTTAATTGAATAATTTTCTGAGGTACTGAAAAACACTTATGGTGGGGAAGTTACTGGAAAACTTAAATTATCGTTGGTACTATTGGTGGTTGAAAATAAAAATTCTTGAAGGTTGTTTAGAGTTATGGATACTCTTGTTGTGCAGATACAGCTCTAATCTGCCTGGAATCTCAGAGTTCCTGGCCTCTGTCATACCTTGTGATAGTCTCGATAAATAGTCCACTGATTACGGGTGCTTTTATTGGACTTATTTCATGGATTGTTTTCTTTTTCTTGTACTACACAGGCAGCTCAGTGGGAGTCTGCAGCTTAATTAGTTTCCCTATCTTGATCAGAAATCAAGGGTAGATCCAGTAAGCCTAACTCAGACATCTAACTTATTCCTATATTTTATGAATCGATTGAAGTAGCTCTCCTAAAGCAAATGTGCCACTTGCTGTTGCAGTCAACAGAAGACTACAGGTGACTTTGAAGGATTCCAGAAGAGAGTCTGTTTCAGTGGTCAGACCCCTTCTCTCTGCAGCCCTTCAAAGACACCTGTGTTTCTCCTTCTGACTGTAAAGGGAATTTAAGCACTTAACTCACTAGGTGCCTAAAATTTAGGTGCCAAGTGAGTGCTTGAATGAAGCCAACACAATTCTGTTTCAGATTTATGGAGTTTCACACTAAGAATTCATATATATGTGCATATATATATATTTTATATGTATATATCTCATGCCTTTATCCAAGTTGGCATGCTTCTTTTGAGATATTTTTATTTATAAATATAAAAATTTTATATGGAAACCTGCCAGGTAGCATTGGTTTTGTATTTCTGATTTCAATTTGACACAGTTTGCAAATGCCTTGCCTCCCAGAAACACAAGCTTTCTTACCTCTTATTAAGTTCGCTGATCTGGCCTCCCTGTATGTCTGGTTTGCATTCTTTTTTTAGCCATCAGAAACTTACTGCCAAAAAGTAGCACGTTTAAAACTGCACAATTTACAGAAGCAACAGTAGATGATTCATTGGTTGAGCTTTAACTTGAGCACTCAGCAAGAAAATACTGTGCATGGACCTTTGTGGTGAAGGCAGCAGAAGCAATGTTTTCCTTTTGTTAGCAATCACTTACTGTAAATTGTAGCTTTCAAGTCTTGGTGGCACTGTGAAGAGGTGTGTTCAACCCCATTGTTCATGTATGGTAAAGATGTACTGTAAAATCCACTCTTTATGTTTAAACCACCCCTTTTGCCTTCCAGTGAACATAAGCCAAAAAAAATAGTTGTGACTATTTCTTAAACCCAAATGTTTTGTGTGCAGCTTTTGCTGAAATTAAGCTGCTACTTAAACTGAGTAGCAAATATTAGTTCTAGACAGCTATGGAAGAAAAACGAACTTGATTTCATCATTTAAGCTCACCACAACACTTTAAATGGTTCCTTCTGTCGTGTGGAATGGAAAAAAAAAACCATTTTAAACTAGCATGTATATATTCTGAAGCAGTAAAATATCAAAACTTATGAAAAAAATAAAGAGAAGCTGTTTGCAAAATGTAAACATACAGTATATAGTTCACATGTTTTTCTGTTGAGACCCACAACCTGAATCTCTCTGACTAATTTTGTTAATTAAATATCTCATTAAATTCTTCATCTGATAGTGTCAGACTTGTGCATTCTGGCAGAAATCTAAATGTTGAACACTTCATAGTGTAAGAAGATGCATCTCAAACTGAATTTTGGTTCCCAGTTTATCCAAGCACTAGTTAAGTGTTTGGTTTAAAAGAATATAAATGGCCCATTGAAACTGATGTGCTGTGAGAGTTCCACACCAGACAAATGACCAGATCTGACTTTGGCTGTGGCTGTGCAGCTTGGCAGAAGTTAATGGTATTGCTGAGATATAACTGAGGGCAGAATTTGGCCCTGGTCCCATGCTTGTCATAACTTACCATACTGAGCTGAATGTTAAAAGTTTTGTACAAGGAACTCCATGCAGAGCTCCGATGATTAATGGGATCTGGACGCAGAAATTCCTGTGGGCTACAACTGAAAATTCATTCCTCTATTTTGATGGCTGTTCATTTTAATAGAGGACTTTGATACCACATTGTGCCGACAACTGTGGAATAGTCTGGCTACTAATATTTATCACTGAACTTCCAGAGGCTCTTGAAACCCTTATGGAAGCTAGGCATTGCATGAAATTACAAAGTACCCAGAAGTTTAAAGCTGCTGTTTTCTCCTTCCCTTGAATTTTGACAAGTCTTGAGAAATATTATTTAAACTTCTCTAGGGTGTATTAATACATTTGAAAGGAAGGTAACAAAGAATAATTTTGTTTATATATGTACCAGTAAAGCCATAGCAGACAGTTAAAAAGATTTTCCTTACAAAAAGTAATGAAACTTCCACAAAAACATAACCAGACTCCATTATATTGAGAAAGGTAAACTACAGATTGCTCTGTTTCTCAAATGGGATGCTCTGTTGAAGAGAGCATGGCATTATCCCAATGGCACATTTGACTCTATTTCAGATATTATGAGCTGCTAATTTGCTGCTATAACAGTCCCAAAGGTGTTCCTTCAGTCTCAGCTGGCAGCAACAAGAATATGAGCTGAAAATCTTAATGAAGGTAATTTTTAGCTGCTTTCTGCCCTTGCCCTCTGCTCTCTTTTACCTGTAAAAATATTTATTTTAAAATTCTGAGGTGTATTTCTCCAGCACAAGACACTCGTAGTATAAAGAGGATCTGAATATTTCTTAGCCTGCCCTACAGAGTGGTTCTCCTGAGCTGGCAGAGGAGGGATAGCAAAAATGTGGTCTTTGATCCTTGAACTCTGTGATTACATTTATAATTCCAGAGGTGACCCAGCCACGGGTGGATGTTTAAGAACTATGTGAGTAAAGAGGAGAGAAGGATGACATATTTGGCATGTTTGATTTCAGCTGCTTGAAGATGACACTGCATGGCATTGTCACTCTCATGTCTTGCTCCTGGAGATTCTTCTAGACAGCCCTGGATGCACTGAAAAGAGAATATCTTGGATCCTTGTGGAGCAGCAACAAAGTGCTGCACATTGTTTTTTCTGGTCACCTCCATTTTCTGCTGCTGTGGAGAAGATGGGAAGGGAGAAGGAGGAAGAGGGACGTGTTTTCTGATACAAGCCCCATCTAGGTGCCTAATAAAAAGCCCAGCCGTAGACACAACTAGGCAAAAGCAAACCATGATTTGTACTGATGCAGCTTAGGAGAAAGAAGCTGCTCTGGTACATTGCAAACTTTGGGCTTTTTGCTTGTGCATGCTGTGCCTTTTCATCAACACAACTACTGAGCACTGAACCTGGGTGCAGATGTCTCCCATCTCTGGCCAAGCACCTCCTCTTGAACAGAAGGGTCAGGGAAGGAAATATGGGTGAAAAGGAAAAGGCAGTCATCTTCACATTAAATTCTGAGCTTGTCAATACCAGAAGAGAGGCAAAGTTGTAAAACCTGTTGGCAGGAGTGCAACCCAAGTGAAAAAATCAGTGCAGGATTACCAGCTGAATTTCACTCTTTAACTTGGTCACTCAGTTTCTGTTCTCATAGGGTGCAAATCTGGACCAGCTCTTCTGACTCCAGGAAAGTATTTCAGGATTTATATCTTCTAAGTGGAGCTGAATTTGGCCCTCCCTTTTTCAGACTGGAGTTATACTGTCAGTTCACAAACTTCAGTATTTTTAGCAGCAGTTGTCATATCTAATCAAACACAAAATTTAGCAGGATGAAGTGAGAAAAGTGCATGGTTCAGGAGATTTAAAGCCAAAATTCCAAACATTTTATCCAATCTCTAACTGACAGATAAGTATAGAAGTTTGTATATGTATATATGCATTTAAGAGTTATTTACTGATACTTTTATGCTCTTAGCAACATTCCACTTTTTAAATCTCTAGCAGACGCCTCCTATCCAGAGACTAGTTTATTAAAAACACCCAAAAGCCCAAGCACCAAACCTTCAACAATGATATGCTATCTCAAAAGTGAACCATTCACGATGTTAATTCATAGCCTAACCACATTCATTTAGGAAGAGAGCAGAGACAATAATATATAATCTATTTTCTGATGCAGATTCCAAGTCACAAATGCGCACAAGTTTTTAAAAGAATCTAGGACCCAAGATTGGTCCATACAAATAAAAACCATATAATTTGGCTGATAAAAGAGTTAGAAAAAAGAGATAACAATATCAATTCATAAGCAGAACCATGCGTACACACAGGGAAACAAATTTGGTTCAGTAGGCTTTTCCTTACTGTCTATGCATTACTGATTACTCCCTCATCTTTATCTTTTAATTCCCCATATCAAATCTTTTCAATTCATCATCAGCTATGGACATCAGCTGACATACGTTTACCTAGTTCAATCTGGCCTGAGGCAATATCACAGCTGGAGGTATTTAATGGAAAAAATGACCTATCCAGAATGTGTTGTCAGTTATTCAAATGATATAAAGTCAGCAATCTCGAAGGACTGAATTTGTAGAGTTGGTGTATTTTTTTTCCATGATTTTAAGGAAAAGGATTGGAATAAAACAGGAAGTATCAAAGAAGTGAAAGATTTGAGAATCCCGAATGCTCAGTGAGCGTCCTGACAAAAAACAGTGAGTGCAGCCTCCTCTACTCATTTTTTTTACTGTGTGACTATCTGGAAATTTATCCATAGAGTTTGGTTACTATTGTGAGAGTGATTTGTCAAGAAGAAATTCTTTAGTCTCTGTTGGGAATAATGTCACAGGAGTGAGACTGTGATCTTGTCATCCAGTTGTTTGAGAAAGAGCTCAAATTTTGCAATTCCAAAGCAAAGAAGCAATATCTCTAAAAGGAGACTGAGGTTTTAAATTAATAGTTAATTATTTAAGAACTAATTGCAGTTGGAGACACTCATGAAGAAAAATTTTGAAGTTGTTTTTATTCTTTTCTTGAGTGATTTTGAAGTTCTCAAGGTTTTCAGTTTCTTTCTAAAATGGTTGTACGTGTGCAGTTGCAGCTTTTCAGTGTGTACCACCCCCACCCTTACATGGTCCCGCTGGTATTCCTAACTGAGGTTGTACAGCCTGACTCACTCTGCACGTGTTAAAAGCAGTCATGCTGCTGACTTCAGTGGCTTTTTGAGAAGCCTTGAGGAACCAAATGAATTCTGCCTTTTCTCCATCTCATTTTGTACTGTTGCTTGAGTGGCAGAAATGTGGAACAAGATAGTCCATTTGGCTGCACATTTGCTGAGTTTAAATGAGGTGGGTGAGCAAGCTTCAGAATGTGTTTGAATAATAAAAACTTGCAAACAGGCAGTTTCTGTGGGAAAAATCCCTCACAGCAGAAGGAAAAGCTTTTGCTGTAAAAATTTACCTGATAGTTCTTTTTTTTTTTATCCTTTAAACATAATGGAAAGAATAAAAGTTTACTGGTAGGAGTGGGGTTAGGGACTACCTCAGCAGTACCTTATTGCCACTGTAAATCTAATATGGGAGAAAAAAGAAAAGGCATGGAGAAGGGTGGGTGAAACATGGCACATATGTTATTAGAGAAATGCAGGACCTGAGAAAAATAGCTTTCAAGAGGATTTGCTTGGCTATGTGTCAGGCTGGGGAGTATTTCTCTGCTTGAAGTGAGCCAGATTACTGTGAGAACAGGGGCTGACTTGACGGTCCCAGGGACAGTTTGCTTGGTGAGGAAACGAAAGGAAGGAGCATTGCCATCCTTGTGTCGTTTCTCCACACTTATCATCAAGACCCCAGGCTCCAGGGGAGCCTCAAACCATCTCAGGGTGGATTCAGGATATTAGTAATATGTAGGCTTTGCTTTCCCACTCCACTCCATACTTGCCTGAGTTTCTGCTGTGGAAGTGCACAGATGTTTACACAAAACACATACACTTGTGATATCCCCGGCCAAGCAGCTCACACCTCCCTTTCCTCAGGACACACGCTGTGTCCTCTCTCTTAAAAGTCACTGATCTGGCCCGAGTGCTCTTTCCCCTGAAACTCCAATTCCTCACTGCAGCCCTGGCAGAGAGCCGCTTCCACATCTGCTTCTCTCATCCCCCACCTGGACATCCCAGTTTTGGCCCGCTCCAGGGACCTGTAACCTGGGGCTTTGTTCCCTCTCTGCCCTCTCCCTTACCTCTGCTGCTTTTCCAAAGCACATTCGTGTGATATCTTTGGCTGCCACCTGTAGTCCTAGATTTGCCAGCACTAATTGCCATTTTGCTAGCCTTAAGGGGTCCTTTGTGAACACATGCCCATCTTACTGGATGCTTCTTCAGCAGTAACAACTTTAACTGTACTTGGCAGGAGGTGCCTTTTGAATCCCATGTCTGTAGAGACCCTGCTTCTTTGCTGGCCCACCTCCCTACAGCATTTCTAACAAGATTGTTGTTAATATATTGGGTAATTTATTTTCCTTACGTGTTTCAAGTTGTCTTATCCCCATATATAACTCCTGGACTGGTCTGTCAGGTTTCTTTGGATGTCCTGTTATCTGAGATCAGTGTTGTACAGCATGGCCTGCAATGCATGAAATCAGAGCAAGCTGCATGCTCACGCCGTGCAGCATGGCTAATCGCTCTCAAATGCTATCATCAGTTATCTTGGAGGAGTTAAAAAAAAAAAAAAAGAAAAATACTGAAGCAGTCTGTGGTTGATTTAATCTTTAAAATCAGGAGAGACTTTGCAGTGATTAAAGAGCCATTTCCTGACTACATATTGATATGAGTTGCTTCCAAGTCAAATATGAGGGAGACTGACAGTCATTCAGTCTTGGTCTGATTGGCAGGTCCCAGCCCCACGAAGAGAGAGCTGTTTCCTGCTCTTGTTTAAAGGCGTTCTGGGGTGGTCTGTATTTAATACACAGCCATCTCAAGTAATGACCCTGATATTTTCTATTGTAATTGACAAAATTGCATTCTTAATTTTCAGCATCCATAAGGACAGGTGGAAAGTTTTATTCAAAAACTGAAGACTTCATGTTGTTTTTCAATAGCTTCCAGAAGCCAGTCACTTTGGGAGCAATTCTGTGTTCTGAGAAATGCCAGAAAAAAATGTGTGCTGAAGGATTTCTCTAATATTACTGAGGAGCACCGAGCCCTTTTAACATAAATCAGCAAGGCAAAGAATTGCAGGCATGAACGACAACAGTTTTGTGGGACACTGATCTTTGAAATCAGGAAAACACCTTTAGAAGCCCTTGATCAGCACGGTGAGGATGCTCAGGAAAAGGAGGTTTGGTCCAAGTATTTCTACAGCACTACTGAATGATTATGGATTTGTTATTTCACTTCTCCAAGGAAAAGTTGCTTCATCTGAAGAAAGGGAGGCTGAGATAGCCACCTCTTCCATGAAAGATTTTGGCATATACTTCAAGTTTGTGAAAGATATCTTGCAATATGGTGCCCAAAGTAACAGGAAACTTGACTCAGTGATTCAGTGCTCTCTTCCAGTTCTGCATTCCTGAGGATGTAGAAAGGTCTGTGTGAACTCAATGTTTTTATTAAGAATGGCCTGGATTATGAGTTTACAATAGATAATCATGTACAAATGGCCTTCCATTTTTAGCTTCCCCTCCCTTCAGAGGTTCCTCCCTGCACGGATATAGTTTTCCATGTAACTTCAGTATGGCTTTAGGCAGAGACAGAGTACCTGCAGCTCTGGGAGACTTTGTGCTGAAACCTCATCGGTTGCAATTGTTCACACAGTCCCAGGCTTTCCTCAGAAATCAAGTCACTCCTACTCCCATTCCTGTATCCCATACCATACCCCTTCGGAGATCCCAAGCCTATCCTAACAAATCATTACATTCACAAAAATATCCAGCAAACTCAGGCAAAACAGCATCAGAGATTTAGTCTTGCTTTTTTTTTCTCTCATCTCATCTCATCCAGATCTGATACAGAGACAAAAAGGAATTTTGCTGTCCTGATCATTCTCTTGCAGTTATTTACATTGTGTTTTATTGCTAACAGCTAATCAATTCAAACAAAACCAAATACTTCTCCAACCTCAAATGCAAACAGCTTGTGTGTCCTTTTTTTTTGTATGAAAGATAGCTGATAGTTATAATCCCAGGCAAAGAACCCACTTTTCGGCAAAGAACTAAAAATGTACAAAAACACAAAAGAGAAAAGGGTTGTGGGATTCAGGAAGAAAAAAAAGGGCTTCAGGGAATCATTGTGCTATTTGCAAAGCAAAATTGCTGTTTCTGTAAACGATTATTTAATTGTTGATATGAATTTAGCATGGTGATAAAATTTTTTCCTGGCTCTGACAGACATTCTCTAGTGGAAAGAAATAAATCTAGGGAGTTTGAATTATGTGCATTTGGATCACTGATTTGCTCTAACTTCAGCATCAGTTGGATCTCATTGTACTTTCTGATATATTTCTATATATGAAAATGCAACTTGAAAAGTATCAAAACTGATTAAATGTGACATTGCTCAACATAAAGCTAATGTAAAAGGCAATTCCAAGCTGTGGGACACACCTCTTGAGTGCTTTGCTGTTCTCACAGAGGCTGGAAAATGTGCTTTTGTCTCAGAAAAGGTCTTTTACTACCTACCAGCAGTGAAACTATGTCAGAAACCATAATTTGTCCAAATGCAGACAAAACCTGAAACAACCTGGGCAGGCAAAAGTAACCTGAGTTATCACACAGGAAGAATAAGTGTTGAGCTTTTTTGATATGTTTGTGAAAATATAAAATTCTGATGTTTTTCATAAGCCAAATGCAGAGAACCAGGCTTTGACTGGAGTAGGAATGTGTGAGCAGCAGTGCCCATATATCTAGGAAGCACCAGGGAAGTGCCTGGTATGCAAGTCAGAGTCAAAGAGGATAAAACTTTTATTAGAAAATGGAAATATTTAAATAGGATGTATTGTTTACATTCAGCTTGGCGAAGAAGAGCCATGGAGGTGTTAGTTTACCCAGCTTAGAGCTGTGATGAATATGAGCATGGAGGTAAGGAGCAAATTCCTGGTTTGCCTGGAGCATGAGGCAGAAATCCCTCTGGTTTCTGTGGGTTAGGACTTCTCCTTAATCTTCCCGTGTTTTCCTCTCCTCCATCCTAGCCATTAGGATTTCTTCTTCATTTGGTTCAGCAGATGTTGCTTGCCTTATGCAAGAAGATGTTGTCTTAAAAAAATTTCAGAGGAAAGTTCAGCCTGTGGCTTGTTACTGCCATTATTTATTTTGAACAAGATCCAAGATTATAAGGCACATGAACAATCAGGCTATGGATAAAATGATTAGGATAGGGCTGACTCAGACCTGTTAGTCTGGCAAGGACTCAACAGTGTATATTCCAGAAAGTGAACTCCCTGAGAGTAATTTGCCTTATCAGAAGCTTTTGTAATTCTGTGTGAGATGATAGTGGATGGAAATAATCCTGCTTGAATCAAGAATATAATTTTTTTCACCTTTTTTGTATTTCCAGAGTTGAAAACTGTAGTCATATCTACACATAATGCTTTTATTTCTATCCTATCTTATATTTGTGTCCCGCATGTCTCTTGCTAGAGGAGCTGAATCAACAATGCACATTTCTCTAACTATGTGAGCCTCGTAGAAAATCTGTCCCTGCTGTTCTGAATTCCTTCTTACGAAGATGTGTGAAAAGATGTAACAATCTTATTTCCTCAGCTAGCTATCCCTCAATTCTTCTCAGTTCTCATTGCTTTAACTTTCGGCTCAGGAAAAGAGAAGAGATGAAGTTAAATTCTGTAAGAATAATCTGAATTTACTGAATTCAGCATGAACTGACCACATAATATATGCAAAAGTGTTAACCGGCTAAAGAACAGCTCCTTTTATTTTGGGATTCATTCCAACAAGTTAATGGAAGTTGCAGACAGTGTGCAACAAAATAAATGCATATCAAAAAAACTTAATTTATGTTTATGCTGAAAATATTTCCTTTCACTATTGAAAGGGAATTTCTAAGTTATGAAAAGCAGAAAGAGAAACTGAAAAAACAATTAAAGCTAAGGAGGGCTACTTTATTATCTATGTCTACTTTCTCTGGGCTTTATCCAGGCATTAAATTATTATTTATCTACCACAATATATCACAGTAAAAAAACAAAAAAAGAAAAAAAAACCAACAAAAAAATCCACAGAAAACATCTACCATCTTTTGTTTCCAGAAGAGCTTAACACTGAGATAGTTATCTCGAAGCAAAAGGAAAAAAATGATAAAGCCTTGTATTATTTAATTTACCAGTGCATTCAATTTTGCCTTGCTCATAAAATATGTGTGCAAGGAGTGTTTTGCCTAAAACACAACTTGTAAAAAGGAAAAAAAAATCATGTGGTGGAAGTAGCCTTTGTGCTACTTCAATGATGAGGATACTTCATCACATTTTTAACACACTTTTTTTTTGCTGAAATTGCTTTGAAACAATTATCTATGTTCTTATTCTATGAATAAAATTCTCTTGAAGTCCACAAATACAATTTCAAATATTGCAGCATATTACAAATGTGTCTAGTAAGTATTTAGTGGATAAAAATGTTCAGTATTTAGAAAAAAATTCTTAAATCTGCATGGGAAAATGAGTTTGTTATTAGCTTTCAAAAAATGCAAGCATAAACTGTGAATTTCTAATGAAATCACTAACCTACTCATAAGTACCTACAATGCTATTTTTTAAAGGGGAAAATTAGCTTCAACTGTAGGAAAAAAAATCCTTTCTTGATTATTTAATGTACACCAAATGAATAAAGTATAAAGAAGTATGTGGCTCCTCTGTTAATGGGAACTTCATACATCCTTATCAGAATATTGTGGTTAAGGAATTAAAGCCATACTCTCTCTTTCCTTGTCCTGAGCTTTTCTACTCATAACCAGATGGACATTAGAAAGAAGCACCTGAGCAAGAGAGGTATACGAGATTCTAGGAGTGCTCTGCAGGAGGAAAGCCCTGCTCAGAGAGGATCACATCCCTCTGCACCCTGAGCAGGGAAGGCAGTAGCTGGCAAGGAGTCACCTCTCTGGCCACCCCTTGGCACATCCTGTGGAGCCCCTGCCTTCAAGCTGGCCAGGCTGCATCCATCCAGGACACTGGCACAGCCTGCAGTCTCAGAGCACAGCAAAGAAATTGGCTTTCTTCTGTTAAAGACCTCTAATATTAAAAAAAAAAGGCGGCAGAGAACAGCTTCAACAAGTTAGAGCTGAAAGCAGAGGAGGTGAAAGAATTTTGGGGCTCTTTCAAGTTTTGACATCATATGGACATTTTAGTGCACTTGAGAACTTGTATTACTGCACAAAGGGCTAAAAAGGCTCTGTCTTAAAGCAGACCCAGCAAAATTTTGGGGACATGCTTGAACATGGAATACAAGGAATTATCAGGGAGAGGCTGAGAACTGGACTGTTGAGTTTGGAGATGTGTGGGCTCAGAGGGGATCTTTCCAAAATGTATAAATACCTGGTGGGGAAATAATGAGAAATGTAGCCAGTTCTCAGCAGTGGTCAGGGAGAGGATGAGAGAGCACATATGGAAATATAAGAAACTCTGCTTAAACAGAAGAAAACACCTTTTTATGTTAGGGTGGTCTAGCACTAGAATAGGTTGCCCAGCATGACTGTGGAGTCTCCATCCTTGGAGAAATTCAGAAGACATCTGGACATGGCTCTGAGCAACCTCATCCAGTTTTGATCCTGCTTTGAGCAGGGGGGTTGGACTAGATGATGTCAGGAGGTCCTTCCAAACACAGCCATTCCATGAGTCTGTGATTCTGCCAGGTAGTGGAGGATAGTGTTTTAGTGGAAAACTCCCCAAAACTTCCATTCAGAAAAAAACAGGATCAGAGAGAGCAACATGAGATGTTAAATTTCCTCACTTCTCAGAGCTTTTCTTCAGACACCTCTTATTGTGAGCCTATGCTCAGTTTTACTATTCAGTTATTATCAAGCTTTGCTTTTCCAAAAATCAGTCTAAAATGAACTTTGCCAAGCTCACTTTTCTCCTTTTTTTTTCCCCTTCCTAGTTTGACAGTCAAAGATTTACTTGGTAGCTAACAGTTTCTGGTACACATTGTTTTATCTACAGTATGGCCCACAGACTGCTTGTAGTGCAGAGATGTGAAATTCATCTTTACAACAGGTGTCCAACTGAACCAGGGACCTGCAGTGAGCACTGTGTTAGGGACCTGCACACTTGCTTGCATCTCCTTACTGACCTCAAGTCATTCCATTTGTCTGCAGGGATGATGCCCCATTGCAATTCCAGCTCTTCCCCCCCCTTTTCAAATTCTTAGCTCAGAGAGAGCTGCTTTCGAGGTCAGAATAAAAGCAGGAGTTCAGAGGATTCTCATGTTGTTGAAGTGAGCTACCACTTAGCTGAGGTGAACTGCAATTTTTCTTCCAGTGTGACAGTGACAAATGGTGTTTAAAACATTAAAAGTGCTTTGTAGTAGGTTATTCAGAATGCAAGGTTAGTGCTGATTGACTTGATTTTCCTTGGGTTGCATTGTATCTGCAGTAAGAGCGCTTCAGAAGAACATTTATCTTTGCTGCCTTGTAGGAGCAATCAATCTAAATAAAGCCTATAAATGCAGATTCAGCCTAAGAATGAGGATTTTTTGCAATGTCAATTTGTCTGAGAATGCCAAGAAAACTTTCAATAAAAATGAAAAAACAAATTACATTTGCTCAGTAACAAAATATTTAATAAACTATTACCAGTATTCAGGTTTTCCTTTCCTTGCATTAAGCACCTTTCTCTCGATAGGTATCTCAATTATTTCTCTTTCTTTCTCCACTAATCACACTTAGGAAGCTTGAAGTGAAAGATTACTTTCACCTGGTTTCACTACACTGCTAACAATCTGCAAACAGTATGTAATCGTATGCAGCGCTGCTGAAGGAAATATCCAGAGCTCTTCAAAGTCATCTAATTACCCATGTACCTACTACAGAACCAACTGCCTCATACTGATTTATCCATGGGACTTAAAGCTGGGCTGGAAAGACCACCTCTGAGGGGTGAAGTAGAGGTTCAGCCTTTCTGACTTACTACTTAGCCCCACAGCCAGGACAGTTAATGAATGCCAAATGTGGTGTTGTGGAATTAGTCTACCAGGATCTAGCCAAAGACTGCCAATTTGTCTCACATAGGCCAGCAAGTAGCCAGATAACAATCTGAGGTAGTAACTTTGGGGTAAAATACTGGCCACATCAAAGGCAATAAGATTTGTGGCCGTTGACACTGTGACTGTGATTTCTGCCCTGGTTGCAGATGACTAGTTCAGATCTTAGCTGCCTGTTGATGGATTTAAACTATCTTGAGTCACCTAGACTTTGCCTCTCCTCACGCTTGCTCCCCTCACCTCACGCCTGTAGTTTGCCTTCAGCTTTGGTCACCAGCCACAAGGTTTCTACATAAAAAGCACTAATCTCTCTCCTATCTTTCCTGTTCTCAGTGAAAGCTGTTTTCACTCAGACTGTTGTTGATGCTCTGGATGACATTGTGCAGCACACAAGGAGGGCTGGTGGGGGGAGCCAGCAGGGAGGCTGGGCTGTGGCAGAGGTTAAGAAGACAACTTCCAAGGAGCACCCAACCTCTGTCTTCCCTTCGTCTTCTCTGTCCTTTACAGTGCATTTGTGTGTGTGTAAGCATGTGTGTACTTGGAGAATATTATTTTTTTCATGTTCCTGCAAAGTCTTTTACGTGTGCCTGCAGACAGATCTGTTACAGCTCACTCGAGATTTTGTTTTTGGTTTTGTTTTTTGTTTCTGTTTAAAAAAAAACAAATTCTGTGTTTGCAGGTTCTTTCACACATGAAATAACACTATCTGAAATGGCAGGCTCCATGAAGTTTAAATTACTCTATCACTCATGAGCAACTATGTCGTTAGTGTTACTGTTCTCCATTTCATTTAAAAAGTGAGGAAAACACAATTCAAATGTCTGCAGGCTCAGCCTAATAAAAATGATGTATTAGATGTCAAACTGCTCCACTCCCACCCAGCCCCTCCTTTCTCCAACCTTCCCTTCTGTTGTTCAAAAAGGAGTCATGCAATAGCTTCCTTGCTGCTGTTGGCTTTTGGAAATAGCCAGCTGATTCTGGTGGCTCAGGAATTAGTCTATTTTGCTTGCATTCAGTGAGCAATGCTGTGTAAAGACTTGCCCTGCTTTAATAATTTGGCTCTTTATCCTTCACTGGAGTTTACCAGGCCACCTGGGCTGCAGATCAGATTTGAGATTAACCTCTGTGTTCTACCAGCCATCTGAACTGCACAGCGGTTCACAAATCTCACAGGATGTTTCTGTAATTATATGAAGGTGGTTTTGCAGAATGAGCTGATGAAAGGAAACCAAAATGGAGATCTTACAGGCTGGTATTTCACACTAGTAATCAGATTAAGTCCAAGCTGAATGCTGCTGGTATTTTACAGGTACCTTCAGAATACAGAAATAATTGCAAATATGATAGAAGGAAATAATCTGAACACTTGAAAGAAATATTAATGGAGTTAATGCTTCTAACTGTATTGCATATTAAGATTAATAGGTCCAGTGTCTGCCTTAAGAGTTACTCAGAGCTAGTGGATGGTTCTAAGGAACATTTTCAGGCACTGGGACTATGATTTCTGTACATTTGAAGTGTCACAAGGGACCCTGTGATGGTCTGGGTCAGGGCCCGGTGACACCCTGCACACAGTGCACAATTCCTAGGAACAGCCTGAGATCTTGCACAAGAATTTTCCTGCAGTTTGGATGTGACCACCCCATTTAAGAGAGTATAAAAGTTTAGTTATATAGATACAGGCTGTTCCCTGCCAGCTGGCTGCAACACCAGAGAATGGCACTGGGCACATTTAATTTATTAATATCGACATAGACAAGGAGGCCAGAGGAATTTTGCCATGAGTTTGAAAGGAACCAGCATTTGGCTGGTGCTGTGCAAGCATCACTTCCAATCTGTAGTTCTTAAAGCACTTTACTAAAGGGACTAAGAGCTAGTCTCAGTTTACACAGAGAGAGTAAGATTTGGAGAGGCTGAATGGCTTGAATAGGTCACAGATTTAATCTGTGGCAAAGAAAGTAAGAGATTCCTGTATCAGCATAACTTCATGTCTTATTATCAGACTCATTTTTAGCTTTCACCTTGATGTGTAACCTCCAGTTTCATGGCTGAGCTTCACTATGTCCTCAGCAATCAGGCTATTGCTCCTTTCTGTGCCTTCAACCAAGCATCTTTATTGTCTCATCACTTTAAGCTTAAAATCTGTCTGAATTTAAATGTGGGAGAACTCCCTTTTCTTGTGTATTGGCCAGATTGTTACCATGTTATATAATCTGTTTATATTTTCTTTATATGCGAACCTGCTGTAAAAATTATCTTAGTGAAAAATGGAAGAATCCACTATTACTGTTCTTTAGAAAGCCAAAGAAACAGGAGAGGCAAATCATCAAAATTGAAGCTGTCACTCTTGTAGTTTTTGACATTGAAACCCTTTTTTTTTAAATTCTGTGCTACATTTTTTACTTTATTTAAAACGTAAAATAGGCATCTGCAGCCCAGATTTTCTGATTTATAGCTGCTTCTTTAGCTAAAAGTCATCTCCCCCTCACTACATATCTTTCCTCTAGGGGCCCTTGTGATCCCAGCCATGATGGTTTGAAAATGCTGAGTCAGCACTGCTGTGCTGCTTTTTTTTTTTTTTTTTAATTGTTTTTTGTTTTTTGTTTTTTGTTTTTTGTTTTTTGTTTTTGTCTTTGTTTTGTTTGCACTGTGTTTGTTGGTTTTTTTTTCTTGTGTTTGGGAGGAACCTTGACAAAATCTCACAGCCGTCTCTCTGAGAAAAAAAAAATAAAAGGGAAATATAAGGAAAGCAAAACTTGCAAAAACTGTCACATCTCAGGGGGCCATGACTGAAATAAGGAGTAAGGGTGCAAGGGATTTTTCAACATTGAAAGATGCATCAAGCAAGGCAGTGCCCACTGCCCCCTCAGCATGTTCTAGGTGCTTTTGGGCACTGCTGCTGCTCTGCCTGGAGAGAGGGTGGGGCGGAGGAGTTAATGCCCATGGCTGCCAGAACCTCTACTTCCTGTGTGAGTCTGGGAGAAATACATGCCTGTGGTAGTTATTTCATCTCCCCATAACAAAGTAAAGCAAAGCAAACCAAATCAACAGACCAAAACCCCACAAACAAACAAACCAAAAAAAGGTGTAATGGGTTAACTCCAGCAGGCAGCTCAACTTCACACAGGCTCACTACTCCTCCCAACAGGTTGAGGGAAAGAGTCAGAAAAAGTAAAAGAGGGAAAACTCATGGGTTGAGATAAAGACAGTTTAATAGGCAAGGAAAAATGTCATTTTCACAAGCACAGCAAAATAAGGAATTCATTCCTTTTTTCCCATTGGCAGGGAGATGCTGACCCATCCCCAGGAAGGAGGAGCTCCATGACATACTACAGTAACCTCATCCCTTGGTTTTTATTGCTGAACAGAAAGTCATATGATTTGGGATATCCCTTGGGTCAGTTGGGATCAGCTGTCCCACTTGTGTCACTTCCCATCTCCTTGTGAACCCCCAGACATCCTGGTGGGATGCTGTATATAGGCCTTGATGCTGTGTAAACACTGATCAGCAATAACTAAAGCATCTCTGTGTTTTCAATCCCATTTTCAGCACAAATCCAAAACACAGCACCATATCTACTATGAAGAAAATTAACTCTATCCCAGACAAAACCAGTACAATGAGAACAATGAAGAAGGCAAAAATGGAAAACAGAAAGGAAAGGAAGGAGAAGAAAACACAGGCAGGAAATTTTATGGGCTAGGAAGATGTATGACAAAATGTTCAACTAAATCTTAAGGAAAAGTTTCCCCTTTCTTTTTTTCCCCGATATTCAAAGAGCAGTAAAAAACTGAAAAGGAATCATTTAAGATGTGGGGTCTCTGTTACTGGAACTATGAGAGAACAGAAATTGCCAGAAAAGAAGACGCAGACCTTCAGGGCAGGTTTCACTGGTGTGTAGGGGGTTGTCAGTGGTGGGGGCTATAGCTCAGCCTTGTCCCACTGTGTATCATTTGCAGAAAAAGTGAGATCAAGATTAGCAGTTCATGGCATTGAGGTTTTGCATTCTAAGACAAAGTTTTGATCTCTGACAAGCATGCTAATTACACTGAGGACAATACATGAAAGGTGTTCCTAACAGTAATGCTAAAAAGGATGTGTTACAGACAAGATTTATCAGAGAGAAAGACCCTTCCTATCTAGAATGTCTTCCACTGACACTCTCAGTTGTCCTTCAAGGGTTGAACTTAACTCTACGGAATCTTTCTATGCATCATACTCTTCTTTCACAGATTGAATTTTAGTATGATCAGATATTAACACAAATTGTTCTCACATCCTTCTCTCCCACCCCTGAACACCACAAAAGGCACATCGATGCAGAGGAATCAATGAAGTGACACAGGAATAGGGATATAAGATATATGGCAGAATTTTTGCTTTCTACCCACAATCTGTGGAGTATCCATTGAAGTTCTGTGGCTAGTTCGGGCCAAATTTCAGAAAGATGAGAGTCTGTTAGAGAAGGTCCTGATGGCAACAGTAGAGTAGGTTTGGAAGCACATATGACTGAAAGCCTGTGTTTTTCTTAACACAGAGATGTCTCAAAATAGGTTATAGGTTATATAATTATAAAATTACTACAAGAATAACAGAATAAACTCTTTTCCATGTCATTGAGGACAGAACAAGGAATAATGGGCTTAAATTAAAGGCAATAAATTTTAATGCAAAGGTGCTACCAACAAAGAAATTAAACTCTGGGGATGCTGAAGAGTTATTCTTTAAGAACAATTAAAATGCAACTGTTTAGAATGACAGGTTGAATTTTGTCAGCCCTGGAAGGGGAGAACTAGAGCATTGCTAGAAGTTTCTTCCAGACTTATTTGTTGTGATTCATATACATATACATACACATACATGATTCACATTTATACACATTTTTTTCAGCTCAGAGGGAGATCTCCGCTGTTGCTGAATATTTCTGCTTTAGCACAAACACTGCATAGTGAGTCCTGATGAACATCTGAATTTTTCCATTGTGATTTTAACTGCTCTCTAGCTTTACTTTCCTTTTAATTGCTGCACTTGGATTGCCTGCTGGTGTGATATCACCACTTAGTGCCTTTACTTTTCTCCCCTCTTCTCCTCCTTTGTCCAGCAGCCTGAGCTTCCCTTCTTCTCACCCGCTATTACGTAACCCTTGACTTTGAATACTTACTTTCAGAGTGGAAGTGTGAGATACTTTCCATGACCATCAGTTTGTTGACCTTGGAACTTCTAAAAGGTGGAAACCAAGTTTGCCACACAGATCTGGTTTTAAAGCACCTGACAAAATCAAGTGCAGAGCTACTGGAGGAAGAGACCTCCTCTTCGCCTGCAATTTACCAAAGTCACCGCTGTCAAAATTGAAGAAGATGGATTCTGCTCTCTGGCCAGAAGTTCTGCTCAAGCACTTAGCCTGTTGGGAAGCCAAGATCCACAACACTTTCTGGCTTCCAGATTACAGATCAAGGTGGCCCCTAGTAAGTGTTCAGAGCTAAACAAACTAAATGATGACTTCCTTTACCAATACAGGGCCCCTGCTCTGCAGAACTTGCAAATTTGCCATAATGTAAACATCCTTCCATCATAATAGAAACAGATGTCTTTCTATTAGTTATGTTGCTAAGTCTGCAGGTGCCAAAAGCATCACACATACTATTTGCTCTCTGCCCGAAATAGGAGTGGGCAAACTTTATAAAGTTTGGTGAAAATTCTGTTATGGCTGGATGGGAGTTGAACTTCTGTGACCTCCATAAATTGGGAGAAAGAGCTATAGAAATCTATGGGGTTTTTTATTATTATTTGAAATGGTGAAAATCTGCAGGAATCAGGTATAAAATTATTTGTTCACCTTCAGTTACTTATCATCCTTAGAAAATATAGAACAGTAAATTACTGAACTTGTTCATAAAAGAGTGGTCCTGTGGATTCAAATGCTGTGTTTTGATTCTTCCTCAATTCCAGAAATCAAGAATTAAGGTTTCATTAAGAAAAGAGATTTCTTGCACGGAGACAAATCATGTTTCTATTTAGGGAACAAAGCATATAACAAATAGGGAAATAACTATATTTATAACAGTTCTGCCTTATGAGCTGAAGAGGAAAATTAAATAGACAATATACAAAACATTCACTTCAAAAAAGTGTTGTTAAGCTTCCTGACAAAATCTTAGGTTGTACCCAAGAGATGTTCACAGCATCAAAGGACCTGAGTGAACAACTCCAGTCTCCTAAATACTTTTGCAGCTGGTCTATTCATTTATGAAACACAAATGCCAGTCCTATATTAAAGCTGACTCCCACATAGATACTAAAGAGATCTAGGTCCAAATGTCCACATCTCAGTTTACATATATTTTTGAAAAATGCAATTCCCAGTCTTATTAGAAAAACCCAAGCAGCCAGTAATTTATATTCAGGTGCTCTACTTTCTAATAATGTCTTTTTTAATTATTAGATAATGTAGTGGTGGGATTGCTAGAAATACAGCAATACACACCTCAAAGGCTTCTGGCAATTATAAAGGCTGCTGGTTCTACTATTCTGAAGGTCACACTAGAAAAAACTAAGATAAATGTGTACCTGAAATGAATTTGCCCTGCCTTGAAACAGCTTGCCAAATGACAGCTGCAAAGTACTTTATTTTGTTATTGGTTTTTCTGGCAATATTTGTATGAATTTTTCTCCTGTGAGATGTCATCTAAAGAACAAGGGATTCTTGTAAGATAAACCCAAATGTTATGAGTTAATTAGTACCAAAATGTGAATGAAAGACAGCCCCCTCAACCATGTTAGGCTTGGTGAATGAAGGAAAGAGATTTATCATTTTGAAAGTTGCTAATTGTGCCTGTTTCTCTGTTTGGAGAAGGGAGTCTGTAGGTCTGGGCCAGTTGCCCTTGGGGACCTATCTGTTAACTCACTGTCACCTTCTCTTGAGATACCATCATCTTGTAATGCTGAGCAATAAAATTTATAATTGTTGGTCTTTTGAAGCCCATCACTAAAGGACACTAACACAGTTTGTTTACTCTGAAAGAGTTCACAAGAAAAAGTTAAGTAATTAGATGAGGATAATGGGTAGGTACCAAGAACAAACCAGGCCAAATACACACTTCTATTTCAACCAGACTTCTATTTAGCTTTGTTTTACAGCAGAAAAAAATTTAGAATGAAAATAACTTCAAAAAGAGTTGGGGTTGGTTTTTTGTTGTTGTTGTTGTTGTTTTTTTTTTTTTTTTTTTTAAATTAGGGAACCATTTACCCTAAAAGCATCAGCTCATCTTGTAATTACTTATAATTTAACCTGTAGTTACACTAATTTATGAGTTGAATTTCCTTTCCATGAATTTACTTTTTGCCCTGTTAGCAATAGGAAAAACACAGAGATGATAATTTATGGAATTGATGCTTAGTTGGCTAAATATAGACTTGGTTTTAGGGAATCTTCTGTCTTATTCATAATTTGTTCCCCAAAAATACATACAGGCTTTCATTAAAGAAGGTTACTTTATTGCAAGGTTTAACTTGCACGTGCTTTGCAATGGATCAAATCACATGCAGAATGATTGGAGTGCACTTGGTTAGTTTTCTGAGTTGATGTCGTGACAGCCTTAGCTGCACCAGTTAATATGTGAAGAGGAAGTAGTCTTGAAAGCATAAAGTGTTTTCATTCTGTGTTCTGAGATTTAATATATGGACTGAATCCCTGCTTCTTTGACCTGCTTTGGATCTGCTTGGAT
Source organism: Acrocephalus scirpaceus scirpaceus (assembly GCA_910950805.1). Lineage (NCBI taxonomy): Eukaryota > Metazoa > Chordata > Aves > Passeriformes > Sylviidae > Acrocephalus > Acrocephalus scirpaceus. The sequence goes on along the minus strand of OU383775.1, from coordinate 105,013,625 downwards.
GAAATCTCTGTACTGCATTACCTTGTATTCCTGGTTCCAGATTTAGACACTTCAGGTCCATCACTAGCTCTTTTATGCTGCTTAGAAGAGGAAACCTGGTGCAATGCCATTAGATGTTTTTTGGCACAAAGAAAATAAATAAAACAATTATTGAAATAGTAAATTTCCACAACAGCAATGCTTGCCAACATTGGGACAGGTCTTACACTGGACCAGGCAATCCACACCCATATCAGGCATGGTCCACTGGTCACATCTGCACCAGTAAGCAGTGCTGAGGCCTATTTTATAGCTCTGAGCTTGTGACTCAGTTTGGTCATGTTATTAAACTCTCTTTTTTCTAAGCACGGATTCTGCATCCAAATTCCCCAGGGAGAATGCTGCTTGTACAGCACTAAATACTCAGTGATGCCTGGGAATTGTTTGCAAGGACCCTTTAAGCGAAGTAATGATACAGACAACCAAGTTCCAGGCCTGGGATCTAAGCCATTTACTATCGTGGAGATGATCATTATTTTTGTACCAATGACAGGAGCTCCAGAGGCATCCCAGCACCTGGTCCTGTGGAGCTGCACATGAAAACACTCCCAGGTTCTTCAGGGTGCTTTTAGACAATGGTGATCTAACAGATGTGACAGTGGTTATGCAACCAGCCTCCCTTGCCTCTTGTATTCTACAGCTCTGAGAGCTAAAATGTGGATGTCCAAATGTGAATTTAAAAAGAAGCATTGAACTAGAGACCCCCTCTCCCCCGAACAGGATCTGGACAAATGCCAGGCTTACAGAAGAGCCCTGGATACTGATGTAGGACTGAGGCCAGTAAGACTGCTGTCCCACCTGGTCTTCCCTAGGAGGATGAACATTGATAGTGAGCATGATGGTTACTAGGATAAGACATTAAGTTACATTTGCCTGGACGAACAGTTTAGTTCGTGTGACATTTTCAGAAAAAATTGTTTTTGTGTTTCTTGTAGCATATAGGAAGTTTTTGATAACATCGTGAATGAATATCTATAATTTAACCCCCTGACATTAACATTAATTTGGGTGCTTTTGAATGAGATGGTTAATATGCTGTCCACTATTTGTTTTCTTTATGTTACTGTTTTAACTTCTGAGACAAAGATGCTTCCTTCAAGAATTTGCCCTTGCCTCACTGAGAAACTCTTTGTTTCCTAACAGTGTTATTGATGAAATGATTTCTGACATCTAAAGGCTTTTCTGATAAAGAAAAAACACCTATGAAATACTGAGTTTAATGGCAGATGACTAGATGGTCTGACAACAGTATTTATGGGCAGTACTAGATGAAAGTTAAACTGGCATTTTTATGCCCATTCCCTTGGCCAGATGCTTGGCAGGACCAGATGTTGCTCTTGTTTTCTTCTAGCATCACCTACAACAGAATGAAACATAAAACATAGCCACTGAAGCCACTGGAAATTTCTACCTCTGCCTCCTGAAGGCCTGGGGGATGTGCACAATTACTGGTCCATTGAGTCCTACTCTGCTGATTAGTGCTTGGCTTGGCAAGATATTGTTTGACTTCCAGCACCTGTAGGAATATCCCCAGAGTATGGACAGCCACCTCCAAGGCTGTTTGTTTTAAGCAGACATGTGATACATTGATGGACAAAAATAATTTTTCAAAATCAGGCACTTCAAACTGTTTGTGCTTAGAGGAAAACCTTTCCTTTTTTCACTTTCACTAGTTTGTGTAACCACTCCTGAAAATAAAAAAGTTCTTAAAAAAAAGTGGAAAACAATTTCGTCATTCATGTTTCTGTTTTAGTTTAACATATTTGATGTTCCTATTAGTTCCACTTGGAGAGAGAAAAAGGCTTTCATTCTGCATTAGCTGATTATTTCCATCAGTCTCCTTTCCCCCTTCCCCCCATTTTTCACACCTCCTACTGTGTATGAATGCCTGCTGCACCATTTATTTTTGCAATGTGTAAACTGTTACTTCCTCCAACAAATCAGATCTGCTTAGGGTGAAATTAAAGATCTGAAGTGGTGATCATCCTGCTAGTTTGATGTTTTAAGATTTCTGTGCTAGTCAAGAAGCAGCTGCCCTGTTCTGCCTATAGATCTTTAGTAATTCTGAAAAAGAATTATGGAATCAGAAATGAATTATTTTGGCATAAAAAGAAAATAAGAAGAATCTGTTCCAGGAAATACAAGCTGTAGTTCTTCCAGTGAGAAGAAATATGGAAAGTAACAGGGTGAGAAATAATTGATCTCTCTTTCGTGCCTCCAAGCAGTGGGCAGGAGTGCCTGGAACTCACATTTTGGTGCCAAGGTTCAAGGTCATGGTATGGACTGATTTAAAATGAACAAATCTGGCTAAAACAGAAAACAGAGTGTGACCTCCTTGTAAAGATCTTCTGCTCATGTGAGTTCTCCCCATATCTCAGAATAACTTCTTTGGATGCAAATGAAAGATTTTTCTTTTGTGCAAGGATTTGTAGGATGAAGTCTGTACATTGTGTACTCTTTTATTTAAAATAAAATACATGATGCTACACTAGTCTGGTATCTCAGAAATGATTGTTGCATTTTCCAGGACAGCAGCTGACATATATATAGGAGGATGATACAACGTGTCTGACATGTCCCAGGATAGGCCAAGCCATGCCACTGGCCCTCTGGATGTGTAACTGGCTGTAAAGGGAATTGAGGGTGCCAGGTGCGAGGACAGGTTTGTGTTTCAGGTAGCTGAAGATTAGTGAGATGAATTTCTTTTCCAGGAGAGGCTCTTGGCTTACAGTGAAAGACAGTATCTCTGCAAGATCTGTGTCTTCTCCATTTCTGGCAATTTCAGTTCTCTCGTAGTTCCAGTATAGGAATAACTCTGTCAAAGCAGGTTTGTGGTTTTGTGTCAAACTGTTCTTTTTTCCCCTCTCAGGGTATGTTGATGTTTCTAGAGGCTGTCCTCTTCCTTCTTCTCACTTCCTCATTATGCCATGGAAATAGTCATTATACCATGGTCTTCCCTCCTCCTGAGGGGAGGGAAGACCATGAGAATAAACAAAATACACCCCCAGTCATAGGTTTGAGTCTCACTCACATTTAGCAGCTCACACTTCTAGCTGCTCAAAGGCTGCTCCTACCTTTTGTCTCATATCCACTTTTTTTGCATTGCTATATAAATACCTCTCATAACACATGTGCTTAGCCTCACTGAGGCAAATATTATAAGATAACCTGTTTAATTTGTAGAGGTCAATTCAAAGTTCTATTGCATTTTAAAAAATTTCATTATACCAGTCTTTCTTATCATTATAGGGAATGTACATCTAATAATGTATTAACTGACATGACTATCATCTGTTTCATGTGGTTTGTTCTGTTTTGCATCCTCTTCTGAAGTGATAGAATTAAATATTTTGATTTGGGTGTTCTGGTTTTGGTCTTTTCCTTTTAAATATAGATGAAACATAAGAGAGTGAAGAACTGCAGCTTGTGCTCAGGGAGACGTGACAGTGGTGACAGCCTTTAATCTCTATGGGAGTTTGTTTAGCCCTGAGAAATTTTGTAGTCTCACTTTACTTTTATTGTATAAAGCAGCTGCACCAGGGAGGACCATGACAAAAAAATAAAAAAAGAAGTCCTAAACCTGCCCAGGTGCATGTACCTTTTTGGGATGGTTGCAATAGTGATTGGATGATTGCTTTCAGTTTGGATCAATTTAAGCAAATCCAGACAAACAACCTCTCTCCAAATACTCAGGGATTCCTGGGCAAATCAACTGCTGGCTGCTGGAGCTGTGCCGCTGCTCAGGACAGAAGCTGAAGGTACTTGGGTACCTCTCCAGGGGACATCTGTAACAGATCTGAGGACACCTGAGGTAGGAACCAACACCTTTCTGGGACCAGCTCTGAGATCTGCACATCTCTGTGCTAGAAAACCTCCTCATCCTTCAAAACAGGGTGGTTTCATGAAAACTGCCCTCTGGGGAAGGCTCCCCATCTGATTTAATGTGTGACCTGTGACATGGGATGGTTTCTGTTTGATTTACTAGTGTGAAACAACCCCTAAAGAAACACGGAGTAGCAAAGGGAAAAATCTCTTGATTTTTCTCCTGATTTGAGAGTGGCATCTCCATATCTTTATATGTGGATTGTTCTTGCTGACCTCAGGCATTAAACCTAGATAAATGACATTACTCAGCTCATTCTAGTGTTGCCAGAATAAAGGCTTTAAATTACCACCACTTTTCTTAAACAGTTTAAGGATTACCAGGGAAATAGCAAAGGTGAGGCAAAACACTATACTGAAGTCTGCTGGAAGGAGAGAAGACTTCTTATTCAACTTGGAGCTGAATTTGCATTTTTTCCTCAGGGATACTTGAAGCTGAGCACATGCTTTCAAGCAGCTGCTGCTTTGGAAGCTGGTTTGTTCATTTTAGGATGTAGGTAAAAGTGTTTTCCTGTAAAAAGAATAATTATATGCTCCCAAACACACAGAAGCATCAGAATTCACAGCATGCTCTTTACAAGGGTAATAAAGTTTTATGTGTATACACAGAAGAAACAGTTTGCAGCAAAATACTTAATGCACCCAATTATCCCCCAAAATAAATAGATGAGAAAGAAACTAGCAAAATTTGGCTCACGCTTAATTATCTAACATTTGAACCTTTCTGTTCTTAGCAACAAATTCCCATTTCTGCCACCCATTTCTTGGTACTTTACTTTGTCTGGCCTCTTGTAACTACACTTCAAGCAGTTAGGAGGCTGCCCAATGTCAGCGTGAAGAATAAGGGAAAGGCTTGACATCAATTACAACATTACACACAACATAAAATTTAATGGCTTGAATCAGCCTTTCATTGCTATTTAAAGCAACCATGTATGGTTTTGCTAAGATCCTAAAAATTAACCAGCTTCTAAAGGTCTGAATTATTCAGCATCATGGGATCTTATGCTGAGGTTTTAAAAATGTTATTTCAGTTCTGTGGTATAACTGGGGGGAAAGTTTGACAGGTAAGTGGATTTTTTAAGTAGAGAAGAAATTAATCTCCTGCCCAAAGGAGAACTCTGTGGGGTAAATTAAAAGAAATACAGTCCATTAGATTCTCCACTGGTTTGCAATCTTTGTAACTCCTCGGAGAGGAGACAAACTGAAGCAGTGAGCCTGCTGGAGGAGGAATTTGGCCTACAGATTTTATGCATGTTCTTAAATAATGAGGGATCACACTGAGGACTTTCAGTGGCTCAGTGATAAAGTGCTGGTTTTCCACCTCTGTGGCCAGAGTCAGGATTTACGTGGTGGCCTCGGCTTTGTCTCTCAGCACCGTGCAGCCGTCTCATAAAACACGGGTTTCTGCCCGGGGAAAAGGACCCGGCTCCCGCTCGCTCCGGTAAGGGTGGTCCTGCAGGTCAGAGCTGGGGTCACCCCCAGGGCTGCACAGGGAAGCCTGCCTCTCCTGCAGCTGCAAATTCGGCACTGTGGATAAATAAAAGGGTCAGCTTCTAATTTTTTAACTAAATAATTAGATAAAACTTGGTTAAAAAAAAAAATCCTGAAACTGTTCTAAAAGTAGTCCTCAGGAGATCTGCAGATATGTTTTTAGTCAGTGGTCTGTAGTAGAACTAAGAAGCCACTTTGATGATAAGGGAGATGTTTGCATACAGACCTTGACTATCCCAGCTTTAATAAGGAGAGAAAAATATAACCTTTACATTAGGAATGTTTCACTGATTTTATTTACAGTCCATAAAATTTTACTTCTCTGAGCTGCTGTCTGCCAGGAGCAGCTTTAGTTTGGACTGGATGGACAAGGAGGTTTAATGAGTTTTATTTCACACCGTAGGAGCACTGGTGTTGTTTTTTTGGAAATATTTTTTCCCAGCTGAAGTATAACTGTACCCATGACCTAGGTCACACACATTTCCTGAAGGGGTTGTGAAATTTTCCACAGATTGCAGTGTTTTCATTGTTGATATTTCCGCCATTTAAAATGTATCTGGTTTTAAATATAGCATTTTGCTTTATCAACACTGGCAATCACAGGTAATTTTTATTGACTATATGGAAAAAATAGCCATAGGGTCTAGCTTACAAGCCTCGGAATGTCTTGGAGAATCTTGGAAAAATTGTGCAAAGGCCAGTCATAACTGCAGGTATTTGACAAGCAGCTTTTTTCCAGCAAAAAACTGGGTATCTTCCATCCTCCCACCCCAGTCCAGGGAGAGAAGGCAATCCCTCTTTGCCAAAGGAGACAAGAGGGACTGATATTCCCCAAAAGGGTCAGCAAGGCCTCTTGTGGCACGCAGGGACACCGGTGAGGGATAATTGAAATTCCATTAGATCTGAGGCCAATACACACATAGATACATATTTTCTGCAAACCACTTGAAGTATAGTCTGATTCCTCATCCAAACGTCCCTGCAAAGGGAAGGCTGAAGTCATCTTTATTGTACATGTTGTGATTTGATGGGCAGTGTGAATCAAATCCTGCCACAGAAAATAAACAGCAAAAACCAGAAACAGATCCTGAACCTTGAGGAAGGAAAATAACCCAGATTAGAAATCTAGCCTCAATGTCATCTGGAAATTACCAGATGGTTTTTACCTGGTACATGTTTGGAATTTAATAAAAATGAATGGAAATGAATTATTTTTATATTGTAAATTATCTAAGAATTAATTTTCATTAAACAAAATCTATTTCATTACCTCAGTTGTTTAAATGTCCCCAAATCTCTAGTTTAATGGACAAAAAAAATTTAAATAAACCATTATCTAGTGTTGGATGTCAAGGCTTTCAAACTGCAGCTGATACACTTTGAACAGCCACCAACGATTCTGCCACATATGACATAAAAATCCTAATCAATGCCATTTTTACATGAAAAGCAAAAGACTGTGTTTCCTATCATAAAAGGTTATGGTGTTTACACAAAAACTGCAGCTAACCTCATAAAACTCTGCTGATTTCCCAGTGTGGTCCTCGGAGGACACTTGACTGTGCTAAATGACACACTGACTTCCGGCACCAAAATAACCTGGGTTTCCTTCTGGAAACTGGGTGCATAATGCTGTTCTTATCAAGTGGGCTTGAATTCCTTATTGTGAGACCTGCCTCTTAAGAACTTCACCTCCAGTGGTCTTTTTATGAAGGCAGACAAAACCTCTGGGAGTAAATCACAAAATTGGGAATTTCTGTTATTTTGCTCGGGGTTGTCTTTGGTGGTAGAGTTTTTTTTCTCTTTTAAAAGTAATGCCTGTCCTAGGACATTATTAAATAGCTATAGGAAATAATCTGAGCCTTAGAACAGCTAAAGAGGAAGAGAAGAGAAGAGAGAGAAGAGAAGAGAAGAGAAGAGAAGAGAAGAGAAGAGAAGAGAAGAGAAGAGAAGAGAAGAGAAGAGAAGAGAAGAGACAGGAGCAAAAAAGAATAAAAAAATAAGATTAACAGTAAATCTCTCCTTCTGAATCTAATTAATTTTAAATGAGGCATATACTGAGAATTTCTATTTATAAAATCTTTTTACACCAGGCAATTAAACAGAATTTTCTCCAAAAGCAACAGACTTGCTATATTTTCAGAGGCAAGTCAAAGGATTGTTATACAATAGTCAACATCAAATGTTTGATTTTTCCATAGGGTGAATAAAACAGAATGATGTGAAAAAAAGAATAAAAATATGACCAAATTCTCTGTTGTGGCTTAAAATGTTATATAATATTTAAAGTCTTATAAAACCTGAAGCCTTATGATAAAAATTCATTGTTTTGAAAGAAAAAGAACAATAAAAAAAGAAACTATTATTTTCTTTTGTTTCTTGAATCTTATGAAGTTAAACAAACTGAACAAATTAAATTTTTTTAGACAGTTACACCAACTCCAATTAGATTTTGTTCCAGAAGAACTTGCTCCCCTTGTGCCCCCATTATTTCTTTAAAAGCATTTAATATTAATGTCTAAATTATAAAAGGAAAAGTCCTCCTATTTCCAGCTAACAGGAGCTGGGGAATGCTTTCTAGGGAGTAAGATCTAGTCAGGCAAGATGAGAGATTGAAAGATCAAACAAATTGAAAAGAAAGATGAATTGTGTCACATCACAGGTCTTAAAATTAAGACAACTCATTGCAAAAGATTAAAGTGGCTAGTTTTAAATTACAGAGAATTTTTTTTATTGAGGAGTGGAATGATAAAATATGTTTGTTGGGAAATCCTCATCTTTAAATATTAAAGGCTTTTAATATGTGCTTTTCTTTCCCTTCTTGCTCAATTAAAAGTATGTTAATACAACGTTAAATTCAAGATTTAAACCCACAAGAGTCAGGAAATTCAGAATTAAGTCTCCTTTGGTAACCCCAATTCTGTTCCCATTGTGCATATTATTTTTTATGATTGGGTCTTTCATTACGTGCTCACATAACACTGGGGCAGTGTGACATGCAAAGTGTGGTATTGAATAAGTGTGGTTTGTTATGGAGGTTAAAGAAATGTCAATGTCACTAAGTAGCCTTGCAAAAATGTAACAACTGCAGTTTCATAAAATGATTGCTTCATTATTAAAAAACAATCACTTTGAGTATACTGTTGTACACAGGCACCTTCTTTTTAATAATGGCATGTGCAAATGCAAATGTAAATGCAAAAATATATATATCTGTAATTTAAAAAACGGTTCATCTTCCAGACCACTAGCCCAATGTCTTCACAGGGCTTGATATAAGCCTCACCATTTCTAAAGATAAAAAAAGAAAGTTCTTTTCATCCAACTACACAGCTCTTGTTCTCCAATTGTGTTTGAGCACAGTCTCTGGATAAAGAAAAATATATATTCTCTCTCCTCTTAGTTTTAATAGTGATTTGTCAAACCAGACACTCAGAACTCTTTGGGATATTTAAACTCAGTGGCAAAAGGAAACGAGAAAGTGGTAGAATCTTCTTTCTACTGATGCAGAAAGGGACACAGCTGCTGGAGGGTAACTCTATCATGCCTCTGGTTTAATAAGAGTGGTGCAGCCCTTCAGACTGCAAACAGCCTGTGAACACTCTCCAGGAAGGTCAGGCAGAGCCTACTTTTTAAGGCCATATTGCCCTTTCCTCTTGCAAAACAATAATGAAAAGCCTGAGGTAAAGCCATCTTAGGGGAAATGTCCTGTAAGTTTAAAAATAAAATGGGGGAACAAAACAACAAAAGGATTTGTTGACGGTCTCTACTTTCCATCCTGTCTGGAAACCCCCTTTACAGTCAGCCTATGATCCTGTCAGTCAGGAAACAGGAGTTAAAGGTCTGTCAATCACAGCTAGGAAAATGCTGTCCCATCCCTTGAGCCTTTTCTTCTGCAATGTGCCTACCAAAATCAAAGTCATCAAAGCCACTTCAAGCTCTTTTTGTCTTTTCCTGCATGCTGAAAGTGGCTGATGAATATTCAGTCCTCTGTCAGACAGAGGCTGGCTGCAAGTTGCACGGTGTTTAGGGCTGCTGATGAAAGGGATGAGAGAAGTGCACAACAGGATTATACATGCTCATCCTGTTTGTTAGTGCCCTCTCGGCTCCCATCCTGTGTCCTGCCAGAGTCCCTCTGGGAGGGTCACCCGCAGGACTCCAGCCCCTTCTTCTGCTTTGAAGTTCCCATGGGAGGAAGTGGGTGGGCTGGGATTTGTGCATTACCCAAAACTGAAGGATGTTAAACTCTTGTCTCACTGGAAAGTGAAGACATATCTCATGTTAGGGGGATGCTGGGGGTGATGGGAGAAACGGTCACAATATCAGACCAAAATCCAAATGAAGAAGAGGATACCTACTTGTGCTTCTGTGTACCTCTAAGGCTGACTCTCTGGAATCTGACTTTTTTGGGAAGTGTAAGCTAAACATGTTCCCCTATATCTAGCAACTAAAAGGAATTACATTTTAGAAAAGAACATATCTCCTCAAAGATCATTCCCCTACAGTCCAAGAGATCCTTTCTTCCCGGAAATGACAACTGACTTCTTGAAATTTGGGGCTCCATCTTTTCTCTTTCCCTTTCTCATTTCATAATGTCTTTCTTTTTTTCCCCTTCTTTTTTTGGTTTGTTTTGGTGTTTGTTTTTGTTTGGTTTTGTGTTTGTTGTGTTTGTTTTCCACTTCATTCAGGTTTGTGTGAGTTATGGGGGCTAATTACTGACAGGGCTCAGATCTTTCTAATTAAGTCAGCTACTGAACCTAGACTGTGGAGCAGATTTCTGATTTTGTCTTAAGTACAGAGATGAAATGGGAGTTTCCAATCTTGAAGAAACACAGTGATTTCTGTTGGAAGTAAATGACAGAATTTCATGGAAAGAGATTGGATTGTCTTCCTCTCTGTATTGCTTAGTAGGCATTTGTCTTTCCCAGACTCATGGAACAGATAAAGCAGTGGAGAAGAGAATACTGCTGACACCTTTTGTCTTTGCAATGCTGTAGGTGAATCAATTCCTATTAACAAAAGGTGTCAATCTTCTTTCAGTGGTGTTGGCTGTGGCTAGAGAACAATCTGTATTCTTTTGTGATTTTTCAATTTTGGGGTCTCTTTGCTACAATAGTATTGTGAAGACAACAGGACTTAATCCAAGATGACTGCAGACATTTTATCCTGTGGTCTCCTTTCCTTAAGTAAATAGTTTCTGGTTCTCTAGCAATTCTCAGTCCTTCTACAGCTCAAAGTCTCATGCTTGTCTTAGAGGTATCAGGAAAGACATACAAGCCATGTACTAAATGTGCTAAATCTATGTCTTGTTTCCCAAAAAGGCCATTTCAGTGCTTACTGTTGACCCTCAGGCAAGTAAAGGGAAGAATGTGTGTGTGAGAACAGCTACACTGGATCAGACTAAAGGTCCCTTGGCCCAGTGTCTTGGCTCTGACAAACACTAAGGGAGGTGTCCAAAGCCAGCAAAGGTCATGCAGAGATATTTCTGTCTTTTCTCTCCTCCCACCTAACCTCCACTAATCTGGGATTTCCTGAGCATGAGGTAATATTTTGGTGGACCCTAAATTCAATCTGAGTACAATGCCTTTTTAAAATTACTGGTTGAGTTTGAATTGGTGCAGCCTGTGAGCAGCTTAGGCTAGCACAGAAGGTGCATTACATGTTACAAAAATGTGGGACAGAAGGATCCTCTCTGTCCCAGTAGGACCATGCCGATGGTGAATTTATAGTGCTGGTATGTAAAACACATTAAATAATTTAAAGTAGAGTAGGGTGAGGCAGTTGTGATGTATTATTAGTCTTCAACAGCATCAGCACATCAAATACACAAATATTTTCCATTTTCCTATAGGTATCATGGCAGACTTCAACAGAAGAGCCTGAAGGATGCTTCTTGCCAAGGAAGGGCATTGCAAAGTTATGGTAGAATCTTTTAGGCTGGAAAAGTTGTCTCAGATCATCACATCCACCACCAAACTGTGTCCTTCAGCACCACATCTACATGGCTTTTAAATTCCTCCAGGGATGGTGCTTCAACCACTTCCTAGGGCAGTCTGTTCCATGGCTTGAAAACCCTATCCATGACGAAGATTTTCTTAATATCCAATATAAACCTACTCTGGTGAAACCTGAGGCCATTTCTTGTCCTGTCACTTGTTACCCTGGACAACAGATCGACCTGGCTACAACCTCCTTTCAGGGACCTGTAGAGAGTGATCAGGTCTCTTCTCAGCCTCCTTTTCTCCAGTCTAAACACCCCCAGCTCCCTCAGCTGCTTCTTGAAAAACTTGTGCTCCAGACCTTTCACCAGCTTTCAGCTTTCACTTTTTTCTTTTTATTTTTAAATGCTTTTTATTAATTTTCTTGTTTCAGTTGCTTACAAAAAATTATTCTTGACCATGAAGGAAAAGTATAAGATCCTTCTTTGCCAATGGACAATGTGTATGATCAGGCTCAATGCTAAGGAAGATTGCTTTTTGTATTCATAAGAAATGGGGGGAGGAAGGTAGGCAAAAAATAGGGAAGGACGTGAAGATAGAGAAAAGAAAGGAATTTCAGGAAGGAGGAAAACAAACAAAAAGGACAGAAATTGGGATGGTTAAAGTGATGTTAATTTTCCAAGGGGCATTCTGAGCTGATATGAATGGAAACCATGCTGTTGCCCTGGAAAGAAATCATTGCAGTTTTTATACTGAAAAAAATGCTCCAGCTCAAGTTTTATCTGTTCATTTTCTTGTGAGAAATAGTGGTAAGAAGAACCAGTTGCTAAACACCAGTGACCTACTGTAAATCCCTGGGATCAACACAAAGCCATGATGAGTGTCAGGCAGTAATTTCAGAGCTGCAGATCAGCAATTCCTAAAGTGCTGAGTGTGGAAGCGCTTGAGAAAATTTAAGTTCCTACCCACAGCTTTCAGATTTTTTCTTATACTGTCCTGTAAAAGCATCCAGGTTGAGTATTGACATTTTCTCTGCCTGCTAGATTCTTTACATGCTGCGTTTTTTTAAATACAAAGCAATCTCATTTTTGATTGCATAGTCATAAGTCTTTAAAAAACATTCCAGGTTAGTTGTGTGAAAAAAAATAAATTAAAAAGCCTTTATGAACTATAATAGTGCATAATACATTCTCTATCACTAGAATTCATCTTCTTAGTCTTTTAGTATCAGATTTGATACTAGATAATTATGGTTTTTTGATTTTTCAGTGACTTCAATGAACACGGTACAACTGAAAAATAAGCACTAGTGTACCAAACCTGCCAATTCCCTTCCATTCCCATCTCTCTCATAATCTGTTCCTTCACTCTAGTTCCAACAGCCACTCTCTCTGGTAGCAGAAATACTGTAACATTGATGTCTGCCAGCTTCTCTTTATTTCTGCTCTCCCCTACAAGTATATAGCTCACTGCTCTTCTCCTAATGGCAAAAACTCTGAAGAGCAGCCCCTTGCTTAACATGTCAAAATGTGAGTTCTGGCTGGCGACTGCCTTGGTTTTGTTCCCTTGAGGTCTCACAGTGCCAGAAATCAAAGCATAATTTTGCAGATGTCGAGATCCCGCAAGCCCCCTAGGTTGCAGATCTAAGCCAGAAAGCCAGCTGGCACCGTGCACTTATGCTAAGAGTGTAAAAGTATACATTTTTAGTTTTCAACCAACAATGACCAACCACTGGTAACTTCAACAGAGTGAAGCATTACTAACTTTATTTTTGGAGAGTAAGTGGCTTTGTGCATTCCCCTGAGCTTTTGTGTTCTAGTGCTGCTGTTTTAAAGATGCTTTTACAAAGTATAGAAGTTTTTTGGTACGTTTCCAGCATATCTGCTCCTCTTTAAAGGGATACCACACTCTGATAGCGCCTTCACAAAATTTAAGCCTTATTTGAAGCAAAACTTAACCTTGCTGATTTCAAAGTGTTTTACCTTTCTTCTAAAGGAAGTGCTTGCAAGGGGGAGGAACACCCACACCCACCCCCGCCAATGCCTATGTGAGGATTAGAAGAAGATGATGGGGCAGCTCATCTGCAGAGAATCACTGGAGAGTCAGAATGCTTCTTGGAGCTTAGACAGACCTGTCACTATTTTATGTTGTGCACTGGGGAAACCCAGGATTTCATAAGCTGACCTCAGACTGAAGTGACAGAATTCACCCCTGGATGAACAGCAGGCTAAGTCATGATCTCCTTGGTGCTGTACCAGCAATGCAGCAGGCACTCATGTTCAGTTCTCCAGTGAACAGCCTTGTACTCTGAGCTATTATTTTTCCCTGTTTTCATCAAAATTCCAGGACCTGGGGAACTTTTCCTAAAGCAAATTGCACCAAAATCTCTAGGTTCTCATGCACAGTTTAAATTTCAATGAAGTGGTATTTTCCAATGAAAAAAAGTTTAATTGAAAAATTCCTGACAAGCTCTAATCCTATTAACTTCACTCTGGTTGCACGTATGCTAATGAGAGCCGTGTGTGTGAGACTGTTGCTAAATTTGCAAAACACAATACCCAGGACATGCATATTATATGTAGTTTGACACAGGCACATATGGTTTATATTCTGTATTCTAAAACAATATTATGAACATTTTATAAGGTTGCAAAAGTGAGTATTGTAAATTCAAGAAATGCAAAAGTTATTGAGGCATGCACTTTGGACTCTCCCTCCCTCCAGTGTAATTGACCATATACACCTTCCACTTCCTCTTCTTTCCCTGCTTGTCCCTCTCACATTCCTCCTCTCTCTCCTCAGTGACTTTCCTCACTGGATAGCCTTCCTTTTTAGCAAGAAACATGTCTCACACAGGACTCTAACATGGCACTAAAGTGACATCGTGATCTAGTTTTGTGTTTCCTTCTCTTATCTTCCTTCTGTACTGTCATCTTGGACTAAGTTCTGCAGGGAAAGGGATGCCTGCTCCATGGAGTGTGGGCAGTGGCTACTGTGTAGGTGCATTGCTTTTGATTGCTCTTTGGACACTTTCAGAAAACACAGTCCAACAATAAATATTTCTCTAAATACATGCAATGTATTATTGCCTATAAAGATTTGCCTTTTTTTGACAAAAAATTCCTTGTGTCCTAAAATTATGTCAATTTTACTTTAGCAGTCCACCTTACCTTACAGGTAAATACTGTTCTGCTAGGGTATGTGACTGATTTGTTTCTATGCTGTCTTTGCCAGACCAATGGAGAAGTCTTTTCAGATCTGAAATTCCAGTGAAATCAGTGGGACACAGTTCATGCTTAAGGATTTGTCCCAACATTTTAACTTTGAGAGTGAAGGCAGACACAAATTTCTTCAAAAATCATGACAGAGCTGACTTAGGAGGATGTCAGCCCAAAGGGTAGGAGCATCTCACTGCTTTCAGCAAAGTTAGTGTCTAGTGTAAGGTAGGCTTGTCTGATCCATCCTTAATCCAGCAGAGATTAATTCCCCTTCATTGTTACCTGCTTTAATTATCCATCTTTGGAGAGGACAAATTGTCTTCTGAAGGCATTTGCTGTCTCTAATCAGAGATTCTAATCATGATGCTTATGCGCCACGACTAATTTTGAGATGGCTAAGGTACTAGGAAATGATTCCCATTTTTTGTTTGAGTTTCAAGTGGCAAATGAGCTGCTACTGGCTCCTCTTGCTTTCATGGTGTTTGATCTTGTGTTGTCATTTGCATGATGGGGAAGAAACTGGCAGGAATGGGACCACACTGTCCATGTCCTGAAGCAGAGGAGCTGATTTCAGCTGCAAATTCTGTGATGCACCACAGCAATTCTGTGCATTAATTAATTCATATTAATATCATGCTGACCTGAAAGAAGTCCTTTTATTCAGCTTGACAAGCTGAAATATTTAGAATCCAGTTGACTTGATCCAAAGGAATGTATTTTGCTTACATTTTCCCTGTGGAAAATGGAAGCATTTTTGGAAAAAGTAGCATTTTCCCACAGAAAACCTTTTTTTCACTTAAAAAAAAAGTTTAGATGGAAAGTTTCCAACCAGCTGTAATTATAGTGCATACATAAAAGGGGCCAAATTGATGCTGTAAACGCATTCCTGACTGTATTCTATCCTTAATTTCTGCTAGTGTTTGTAACATGGTAACTTTTGAAAGTTATATTTTTGTGACATTCATAACTTCTTAAAAAATCATATAAATGTACTGCTTTGTATTCTGTGTACATTGACCTACACTAAAATAAAGGGCAAAACCACAGTATGGGCAATCTCCCATTAGGCACTGGGCAAAGACCACCAACTCACGTTCATCTCTGAAGCTGTTGCTGGGTCTGATTCTTGAAGTGTTCAGTTTTATGTCACTAGCAAGTCAAAAGGAGATGTAAATGATAATTCTTAAAGTGTGAAAAAGAATGTGGCCATTTTCAGATGAGCTGTGATCCAGTTTTCTTGGAAATAGGTACGTTTTGGGGAGAATGGAGGGCTGTTGCTCTCCTCCCCACAACCCCCTCTGGAAGTAACAAGCTTATTGCATTTTACACCCAGGTGTTTGCCATAGAATCTGACACATAACCATGCCCTGGAAAACTATAAAACAATATAATTTATAGAAATAAACTGAGTGAGAATCATTATTTTTTATTGGTACCACTTAATGTGCAGAAAAAGCATACTTTCCAAAAATATGGAATAAACGTTCTGTTAGCCTTATTGGGTCCAAATGTTAGGGTTTAAATTATTTTACTATGCAAACTTTCTTTCATATCTTGGCAGTAGTGATTTCCATTTTTATTCCTTTGGTATCCATAATCTTATTAGAATCAAAAACATATGCTTTGAGATCATTGGACAGATCCCTTCTCCCACCCTACCCCTTTCTCTCCATGTTAAAAAATGCACCAAAAAGACTGACACTCCACTATTGAGAGTAACAGGAATGGTACAAGAGAAAACGTTGCAGACTACGAAGTCTGAATGGGAAAATTGTTTGAGAAGTGTGTTTTGGTCTTCATGCTTTTGATTTGGAAGTCATTAAAGGTGCAAAAGCCTCCAAACCTCCCACTGGCTGCCATTTGGAGCCTCACTCCTTCTCCTGCAACAGGAGGTGCTCGCACCAGGATCACAGATTTACAACATGAAAAAGAGTACAGGCAGATTTGAACTTTATAACACTTTTGGGGATGTAATACTTGCTGCAGCCCTTACATCTTGATGTCATGCAATCGTATATGTGGGGCTGAAATGTCAGCTCATTGCTATAGATTTATGAATTTTTTTTTTTTTAGTAGTAGAGAAATGACAAAATTCTTAACATGCAGCCCAGCAGTTTGGTAAAATGTATTCCACCTGGCTGTCTTTTAGCCATGGCTTACTCAGCAGATGAAAAAGAGTCGGTGGCTTTTGTTTAAATATTTTCATGATAGTAGACAGGCTCTTTTTTCCAATTTGTCATTATGAAAGCACATATGTTTACATTAAATTGTTGTCATGACAAGTTCTGAATAATATAGATGGAAGCTTAAAACAAAGTACTTGCTTTTCTCTTCTGAAACATCTACGGTATACTTTTATTCATCTGTGAATATGGTGTATTCTAGATGAAACAAGCTTTTATTCCTTCTGATATCCATAGCTGGAATAACAGTTGAAATTCCTGTCAATAACGTGAGCGAAATAGAAATCAAACTGGTTGCAAGTATTCTGGAAACTTTGAATAGCTCTAAGGCTGTACTTAAAAAATTCAAACATTCTATAGTATGTAGATTCACTGTAAATGTCCCCAAACCATCTTAATTCCTCACTGCCAGTGACATCATAAATGGCTCTTTCAATGAAAGTAGAAATATTTAATGTTAGGCAGTGTCCAAATCCTGAATTTTTTAAGGGAGCTGACATTTACTGAATTGCAGCCCATCAACTAATGACACTTAGAAACATCACTGGGGTTAGGAGAGTTATTGCTATATTTTTAGCAAAGACAGTTTTTAATCACTGTTTTGGGAGCAGAAGTACTGAGCCCACAAGAAAAGACTTGCAACTTGTCCTTCTCTAATGACATTTTGAGAAAATCTCCTTTTGAGATATGCACTTTGCTTTCAGTTGGATGAAGAGTCCTCACTAATTTCATGGAAGTTGTTAAATACCTTCTGGATGTAGAGGATTTTGAGGACTTTAAATAAATTCACCTAGCATGGTCACACTTAGAAATGGTCATTGAGAGGTGACAGGCTCATGGTTCTTTTTCTGTTTGATCTACAGTATTATTCTGACATCTTTCAATATTGTATTTGAATTGTATTATATGTTATGATTCTGATGTGTTAGGGAGCTAGGCAAGATTTAAACTTATCACTTTAAAGATGTCATTGGATTTCATAGTTTTGTTTGATCCAAATGTACTCTGCTTGCTCTACTACCAAGAATTGTGAAGTAGTATTACACCTTGAATTTTAGTATACAGTCTATTCGAGTGCAACACAAAATGGCAACTCAATCCACTTCTGAAATAGTTTCAGCCTTTCAAGAAAAAGGATCTTTTAATCCAGAAAAGCCACATCTGTTGTCAGAAGGTGAGCTGTCCCAGCTTCATGACACTTAATCCAAGTGCAGAAGGAGATCAGAGTTGCCCCCAGTACCTTTTACAGCTTGGTTCATGTCACTTAATGTTACACCTGCAGATATCATGTGCTTTCTCCATGCCAAAAGCCAGGCACCTCCAGAAAGTTGGAAGTTCCCTCTTCTCACCACTGTGTCCATAGCCTGGGATGACTAATTCCCGAGTGTTACCCAATTTGTAGGCCATGCTGTTTACGTTATCTGCTGATTAAACTGAGAAAGCACAATTGTGGTTTGTTTGAACTTGTCATGAACTAAACCAGTTTGTCAAAGTGACATCTGTGGCTGAACTATAAACTCAAGGAAAACTTACCGAAATGTGTATGCAGGACTTCAGTCTTTGTATTTGGTGACCAAAATAAAAGG
This sequence comes from Acrocephalus scirpaceus scirpaceus, assembly GCA_910950805.1. Lineage (NCBI taxonomy): Eukaryota > Metazoa > Chordata > Aves > Passeriformes > Sylviidae > Acrocephalus > Acrocephalus scirpaceus. The sequence goes on along the minus strand of OU383775.1, from coordinate 104,995,284 downwards.
AATCAATAGAAAAAAGGAAGATTGATTTTAGGTAGGACTAACACTGCTCCTCCACAAGTAATTTTAAGGCACCTGAACTGGAAGACAAATATAATTTCTTTCTGTTTTTTTTTTTTTTTTTTTTTTTCAGTAATTGAACATACTTTCTGCATGATGGAGAAATGATTTCAGCTATAAATAGGAAACTTTGAAGATAATTAACAATGATTTTTTTCTCTTCCAGAAAGCATCCATAGAAATAACAAAATTAAAACAAAAATATTTTGCTGAAAAAGAGTAACTTTTCCCAGAAGACATGAGGAGTGTTTTTCATTAGTATGAACCATGGGAAATATTGCAGCTTCATCAGTGAAGGCCTGACATACGATTTCTATCAAAGACACATTTCATTTACCCTCAGCTTATTCAGCACTACTCTTATACAATGTTCCCTATCAGCTGTTGTTGCTGCTGTTTGCTGGTAATTGATTGCTTTGTTCCTGGCCTGAGAAATGGTCTTACTTAGCACTTAAGCTTCTAATGGGCTACCAGTTTCTTCCTTTACCAAATATTAATAGTGCCAAAAAATATGAAAGGTCCCTAACAAAACTTGGGATGCGAGTAAAGTTTTGAGTTTTGTTGCTTAATTTCACCCTTCCCCACATGAATTATACTGCAGTGAGTATTCTTGACCCTCTAAAATAACACAAATTTGCTAAAGTATCTGCTTCCTTATGTATCAGCCACATGTTCTATTTTTATCTCAGTGGTGAATCCAAGAAGTCAAATTACCCATTACTAATGGTCATGCGGCTGTAGCAGCTGAGATTCCAGAAAATGCCAAGAAAATATCTTTGGGAACGTACAAGAAAAGCACAAGTCTGCATGCTTTGCAGTTAGCGATTAGATGAAGTAATCTAGATACATATTTTCTTTGAAAGCTCTTTAAAGAGTAGCCATTCTTACTATGGATTTTCATTCTGGCACCACTTATTTGTCTAACTTGGGACCATATTATGCAGTCATGTCAATGAGACTTCAATAGCATTGTGTGCAGGGGTAAATGTGCACCAGCATGTGTCAAAGCCATGAAAAAGGACAAATTCTCATTGAATTGTTTTTTCAGTAGAATGTATTTTATGATATGGGCAGGGAGTTGGTCTTGAGGATTCATGGTTGAAATGTACTATTAAAGTGATAAATTCAAGCACAGTAGTGAGACTAATAGATTATTGCAGGGTTGTTTCTCTCTTCTCAGAGGTGGCTTTTTTTTTAGCTGCTTTTAGTAAGGTGGAATGTGAATGTTTAAGTTCATTTCAAGTTAAACAATACTTACATTTAATTCATCCTATATTTAAATATAATTGATGTGTCTGTTCTGTATGTGGCTGGTTGACAGTCCTATTGTCAATGCCACCACCTTCATTCTCACAATGTTTTCCAGAAAATTTGGGAGTTCTGGAAAAACTCCATGCCATATCATGTCCCTAAAGCTTCAGAAATTTTTATTTACTCAGCTATGTTAATGCCTGAACATGAAGAGATCTTCATTAGGAAAATAAAATCACTTTATACAGAAAAGAAGAAGCCGCAAGGTTGCTTGAGACTGATGGCATTCAGATTGGGTAAATGCCACACAGTGTAAAAAATGCATTGGAATTTGCCTAATAACAGGTTCTATAATCAGATTATGCCTCAACATTCCTCTAAATGATGCAAAGGAAGTTAGATAGGCATTAAACATTTGATAGCTTTTACTGCAGACAGGAGGAAAAAAAGCATTCATTAGTTCTAATAAGTGCAAGTACTGAGTAATTCACTGGTAGGAGTGCAAGTCAGTTATAGTTACAGGCATAAGATCTGGACCTAAATGCACGGAAAGAAAAGAAAAGCCCCACATTTTTCTTCAGTGGTTCTAACCACAAGAATTTAATAAACATAATTTCCTCTTCATGTGTGTCCAAAGGCAAAGGTGAAGAGAATTTTTAAAATCTCAGCAAGACAAACTTGTACTGGATGCTGCCCAGTCTTGTAATACTGTTTTTAAAACATAGACTATTCTGCAAAGGAAGGAATCAACCTACTGGTCTGTGTTCAGACGCTGATCAGTGGTAGTTTTCTCTGATTAATGAGTAAACATCAAACCAGAACATTGCTCTGAAAGGCAAAAGCTGTGGATGTGATTTGACCATTATCATTGTCCTGGGTCTGCTCATTGGGCCATCAGAATGACTCTCTGATCCCATATGCAGGACTCATCAGAAGGGCTTGGCGTCATGTAATACTAACATAAACAGTTTATAGTAAAGGAAATTGGGATATAAAATATCTGAAGAGGAGAATGTAGACACAATGTGTGTTTCAAAAGTGCATTTGGGACTTGGCTGAAAACCAAAAGAGGAAGAATATTGCATAAAAATTGCATGAATATCTTGTACATTTTTTTCTGTTCTATGCCAATCTGCTATTAAATTAAACTACAATTAGCATTTCTAAACCCTAAACATTTGTACCATGACAATTTACCTACAAAATATTTAAATAAGGATTTTTAAAAGGCACAATGAAAATTCTGCCTGACTCTATATTCTTCTCCTTGAATTAGATTCTCAAGAGGATAAATTTTCACCATCGATTTTTCCTGAAGTACATTTTGCATCTAGGTGAAAGTGCATCATTTTTGTACCCATGCCAAAGTCCTCTCTGGGCTCCCACGTGATCCCTTTTTTTCCTGTCCTTGCCCAGAACAGGCTTTCCTTAAGATTTCTATATTCTGAGCCCAGTCTCTGTGTGTTTTTCATAACACTGTAATAATAAAGGGGAAAAATGTGTGACAGTGATTAAAATATTGACTTCATTCTTTTGGAGACACTATCACTGGGTGAAATCCCTGTTTTATAAGTTCACAGCCAAGTGAACACAAATTGCTGACTGCTGGGTCCTGCATCAAAGCAACCAGGGACATAAACTTAGGGACTTTCTTGAGAAACAATTTCTCTTAAAGAGAACTCTAAGGGAAAATCACTGAAGCTGGAAATGAAAAAACAAACAAACAACCCCCCACCCCTCAAAATCCTAATAAACACTCAATAGATCATACAGAAAGCACAAGAAAGTTTCTTGTAACACTTTATAATTTCTGTAGAAATGTTAATTTTATGGTGTTGGAGGTTTTTTTGTATATGTTTCTCAGTCTTACCTTCTTGTCTGTTCTGGCTCAGGTACTGAATTCATCTTCCTTGGTGCTTTTAACAAATTAATAATTATTAAAATGGAATATTCAGCTTTGGCCTAAACCCACAAGGAAGTGTTTTGGAGATGTTTGGTCAAAACCATTTTTCTTTAGTTGTTAGTATGAAACAATATGTTCCTCACAGCTACTGTGGCAATAAAATCTGTACTTTAAGCCCAACTTTTGTATCTCTCACTGAGTGTTCAAGTTCAAGTTTCAAATAGATTAGTTCAGTAGCTTTAGAATTCTGAATACTTAACATTCATAAACATTTCTTCAGCTAAAAAAGCCTAAACAAATTCCATTTGGACAATTTCAGGACATTCCAGAGCTTTTTCTGGCCTCTGAGTTGGTGACAGACTAGTGTAATCCATCTGTGTGACAGCAAAATGTGAAAGCCTTGGCCAGGGATCAGGGTCTCTTTATACAAAGGCAAATATAGGTCCAAGAGGGAAAGATGCACTGTTGCAAACTTCCAGCTAAACATTTACCACTATGAATATTTATGATTACTGTGTGATTCTTGTAATAATAGACACACAGAGATGTAAAGATAGATAAATAAATCTCTGAATAACACATTTTTTCTCTGTAAAATAAGCCTTCCCAGCAATTTTCTATTTTATCTTTTTCCATCTTAACCCTGACCCATGATTTTTTGCTTGCATAAACACAAAACAGGAAAGTTTAAAGTGCGCAGAATTCTATTCTCAAGAACACCTTTAAAACCAGAAAAATCCTCAAATTAAAAGCAAACATCCAAAATTAATTTGAAATAGACTTGATCTATTTTACTTTGTACAGCACGTTTTCAGAGGTATTATATTTTTAAGTACAAAAAACCTTTGCTGTTCTAAGCCGAAGAATACCAAGGTTCATAGCTTTGCCCTCAGATAGCCATGTATTGCGTGCAGAGGTAAATGAAACCTATGCACTTCATCCCTCAAGAAGGGTAACACAGGAATTAAGGGCACTGAAAGGTAAAGATGCATTACCTGTTCATGTGTAGATCCAGTGGAGCTGAACCCTCCTTATGGAAAGAGATAGGAAAACTGAAAATTATTAAAGATTATTTTTTCAGTTCCTTAAGCTTTAAAAACCTCACACTGTGCAACTCACCATCTATTTCTCTGTTAAGAGGGTGGAAAGATCATCCTCCTAATTTATCTCTGGATCTTTATTTCCCTGCCATTCACACCACTAGCACTCAGAGCCCAGGGGAAAAAACCAAACCAAAACCAAGCAGGAAAACTCCCCAAAAGGCCAAAATTTGTGGGTGTAGGTTTCCTGCAATGCTTTATTTTTATCTTTTAGTAATGAGTAGCCCTTTGTATCCTGTGCTAAATTTTTAGGACTCTGCCTTTCCAATGTCTTGAATTATATTGAGACAACAGCATCCTTCCTGTTATTCAAGTGAAATCCTCTACAGAATTCCCAATGACCTTATTTATCCCTTAATAAGTTGGCTATGATATCCATTCTTGACTATGACTGTGCTCTCAAAACAGGAATTCCTCTGTGTAATGACTGGGGTTTGGGGTTATATTGGAATACACAGAACAGATATGGTGTGATTCTTGGGATGTCATTCTCAGAGTAAGGAGCTGATCCCAATGATCCTCCTAAGTCCCTTCTAACTCATCATATTCTATTATTCCATGAATATTATCAAAGCTTTGGATTTCATATGTGTCATTTTGGAAAGGTGTGACCAAGATAACGAGATCCATGTCCTCATTCATAACAAGTCTTTACTATGTAAAATTCTTATCTCCTTTTGCCCCTCAGGAAACTTCTCTCAAATCTTTACTCCACAGACTGATGCAAAAACAATATTTATAAGTAAATCACTAGATAGAATATCGTGCCTTATTGACGATCGCAGGGCTTTTGCAGAATGGTTTGGTGAAATGGTTTCTCCCAGGTATTATGGTGTAAGCAAGTTTTTGATTAGTACATCTTTTATGAGTCAGAATTAAGTGAAACTGTTTTTAAAGTTTAAGTTTTCTTATTTTTCAACTCTGACTACATCTTCTCTCCATCAAATCTTATCATGCTTTCATCAACAAGATGGGGAGTATCTCCATTCTTAAACCTTTAATATTGATTGAATGAGAGGTTGTAGCTTGCATTTCAGTACTGCTAAAAAAATTAATATGAGTTAAATAACTTCTTGAAAGAGCTCTCCTAACCTGGTCTATCCAGCAGGTCTCCAGCTTGTCTTCATGCAAGTCTTTTCCTAGGAGATATGTTGATTTCAGTCCAACAGGTTTCTATCTTTTTATCACAGGATCAGAGCCTGGTCCTGATACCTTTTTCAAAGCAGTATTGTGGTGTTGACACCACCAGAAGACCAGTCAAAGGTGGTGAAGACCACCCCAGAACCTGTCTGATACCACTTAGTTGTCTGTAGTCAGTTTACATCCACTGATTTAGCTTCCTCTGACTTATTTCTGAAGTCACCTCCAAAGAGATCCTGTCTCTAGAAACCTCATCTCAAGAACAGAAAAGATGCTTAAAAACATATTGTCTCCATACATTGGCAAGTAACTTAGTCTACACTGAAGAAAGAGTAAGATTGTCATGGTCCTGAAAATTGTTATGACCATGATAATATAGACATTTCCTGGTTTTTCGCACCCTAGGAAGGTCTTGATTTGCAACTGAGATGAAATCTATCAGAATTCATAATACTTCATACTTCTTCCTTCCTTTTTTTGTTTTAATAACCAGTAAAATTTTAATATTTTTTCCCTTGGTTTTCTACAACAAGGTAAACCATATCTGTCAGGGCTATTTGGGAAGAATTGATCTTGTTTTTCCTCCAGGGATTGGAATAGATGATGCCTTGACATCTCCACAATCCTGATTTCTGCGACTTCATGGTTTATCATCTTGAAAACTTTTTAGTAACACTGATTTCTTGTTATGCCCTGAAGAATTTATTAAAATGTTATAGGGACTAAGGAAAGAGAGGCAGTTAGGAAGAGTTTAGTAGATAGATTCCCAAATTCTTGCAGATGTCAGCCAGCTATGTTATAGGTGATCGTCTTTCCTTTTTAACTCTCTTATGTCTCATTCATGTGACATGGAAACAATTACAAGAAAATGCAGATGTAGATTCCAGTAATCTCTTTGGAATAGATAAGTAGACTTTGAAATAATTTACAAAAGATGCACAAAATCTGTGAGCCATCTGCTCACTGTTGGGGAAAAAAACCACATTTCTCCCAACAGGCTTTTTATATACAGAATTGCTCTTTTCTCACATCAAGGAGGAAAACAATAGATATCCAGCAGTCTGGAATGCAACTCACTCACATGCGCTCGCAGAGCTGCATTGTGACCAGCTCTCATGAAAGTAATTAGGGCTAGAGCTATGTGTATACTAAGAAATTGCTTTTGTCCTCAGCCACATGTGTAGCCAGGGCCAAGGACCACTCACAGCAAGAACTGCCTGTGCTATCTGTTCTCCAAATTGTAAATGAATTGAGGTGAATGTTAAATGGAAGAAGGCAAGGTGGCATTACAGACCACACCAGGTGCTACATATACTGCAATACCTGCTTCTGTCAAGCTCTTGGCAAACCTGAAAACAATTTCTAGTCTTATTCCTGTATCTTGTACAGCTCTGCCCATGCAAATCTCTGACAGACTTCAAATAATTTTGTATTCAGTGTATAAGAGAAAAATCTACTTTAATTCAGAAGTAGGAAGGAGCTTTGTTATGCATTGTGCTTGTATTATCTGATTCAAGAATTAAAATCTCTTTAAATTAGTGCAATGTAAACAGCATTCTAAGAGTAATGGTCTAGAGGTCTTTTGTCTGATTCTTAGTCATGTAAGTCACACAAATATTGCTAATGTTTGCACAAGCCAAGTCACAGCATTCTTGGTGGCAGAATTGTCAGCCTAGACTGCGCTGATCTACAGAGGATACTTCTCTGCTGTGAGTCATAGTCTGCACGTGGCTATATCAGCACTTCAGATTTTCTTGACAACCCCATCTGTGTCTGCTGGCAATGCTCTCTGGGTTTGACCAGAGTGGAAACAATTCAGAACAATTCTGAAGCAATGAAATGCTGGTTGTCAAATAATCAGTTTCCCAGGAAGACAGTGTCTCACCGCAGATGACAGTCACATTCTTTCTGCCAGAGAGATCCTGCTGAAAAGTCCTAGTGTGAAAAAGATGAAATATGGGGTTGGTGGGATTTGATGTGAGTTATAAAGGGGTGAAAAGGATTGCAGTACAGTGGGAGGTCAGTTGAGCTCTCAGTTTGTTGCCAGCATTCTCACTGAAGTGTCTTCATAGTGACGGGTATATAGGCTGTAGGCTCCCGGGTACCATACATGGGTTTCTTTTGTTGTTGCCTAACATCAATCAAATGTGAAACAAGTGGGATCAGGGTGGAGTCCAGTATGTTGTTGACTGGTAGTAGAGGTTAAGGGTAGAGTCCTGAAAAGAAAGGGTGCAAATTCCCACATGGATCTGGAATATTTAGCTACTAAATCCCATTAGATTGCTACAGGTCTCAATTTTGGAAGCCAGTTTTATGAGGTGCTAGGAATGGAGTCAAAATATCCTGAGTGCAACACATTTCCTCCATCACAACATGCATCTTCTGAGTTCCACAAACTTCGTGAGTTTGAAAAAATAAAGACAAATAGAGGTATTCAGCACCAAATATCAGTTTTGGTCAGTAATGAGACATTATGAGATAGATTAACTATATCAAAATTGGGAATGCCCTTATGATAGTAAGTGATCTGAGACTGAGAATTGGAGTAGATCTATTCAGAGATGTTAGGCTTCTAGAAAGTCTGCCGAAATAAAGTTTAATGAATTGACTGTAGTTCAGATCTGTGAGATAAGTCCTTCATCTGGAACGTTGATAAGTAAGCCTTCCCTATATGCTTTTCCCAATTGCTTGGGCAAAGTTTCTTTTCACCCAAACTTAAATGATTATATACATATCCAAATTTGGAAGAAAATGCTCAAAATCTCAGTCACTGGCCAATACAGGCCATTCTCCAATTTCCCATATAACACACTATTAATGGGATAATTCATTTGAGTAAATGGTTATGAGTGGGAACTAGAGTTATATCAGGAAAAGCAAAGAAGATTAGATTCATACTTGTTTATGGTTTGAACAGATATATTTTTCCTCACTTCTGCCATCAAGTTTTACTTAACTCTGTGAAATATAGCAACTGGTAGTAATGCTTCTGTGATAGGGTTCTGCCCCAAGGGAATCCTATCTTGGCTCACTGTCATTTCAAAGGCTCAGAAAGAGGGGCTGCTTAGATCATTTGCGAATTTGGTTGGGGAATCTGTAGTACAGCAGCGCTGCCACAGAGCATTTGCACATACGGTTTTTGTTACCCATTGTCTGTTCAAAGTGCTAGACACTGGCCCTGTGACTCCTTTAAAACTTTCTTTTGTAATTTATTTATCTAGGAAACCACAGTTTACACTCAATGTCTGGTTTCCAGTGAAGCCTTGCTTTTATATCCAGCTGAACTTTCTAAGACATAAAGAAGTCAAACAACCAGTGAAAGGTCACTTGTTGATATTAGCCAATGCTTAGGCCAGATCACCACCCAGTGCCTTCCAGATAATTGGCAAATCTTCCAGAATGTTTTTTTTTTTTTTTAACTGCACTTCTACTCACCTGCTTAAATTGCTCCTTTATGGAAGTTATACTGTAAAAACCCAACACATTGCCTTAGAGGAATGTTTCATGACCGTATTTGTGGAAAAACTTAGACAAGATAATTTTGTAGACATGTGCTGTATACCAGATGAGAACCTACACTGGTGAGTATTCCATAGTCTTGGTGTTCTAGTTCTCCAGACCCAGTGATCTCAGAGATCTCTCTCCATTTCCTTTCATCCATCTGCACAGGGTACTATTGAATGAAAAACAGTGGAAACAAGGACATGAAGCAAAATTCATTACAAACCATTATTCATTCTGGCTTGGTATTGGCACACTTGCCCAACAGTGTCCATGGATTTGTGATCAATCCCAGTTACAACACCACATATTTTAACTAAGGTCACTAAATATTGTTTCTCATGGGAGTCTGATAGCCATGTTTGTTCAATCACTGGCCTTACTTCACCAGTTCTGAAATTAAAAAATAAAGGGTTCCCCAAGACCTAAGTACCTGTAGTTTTATTGACGTAAAAGGATGGCAGTGACAGACATGAGGACCAAAGGTAAAAGGGTCAGGACTAAAAAGGAGCAAGATCAAAAAAATAAATACAATATGTTCTAGTACTTAGGTAGAATTTGAAAGACAGAGGAGCCTTGCACCTATAATTACAATATTTTCCAATCACTTGCTTAATTCTACTCCAGCAAAAGAACTAAATTTTCTGTTTGAACAGACTAGAACAGTCACAAGAAAATAAACATAAATTTTTATTTATAAAATAAATAAAAAACAGCATAAATAAAAAACCAAAAATGAAGGTACTTTTTTCCTTTACATAAAGGTCCCCTTCAACAATTGTCTGTTTTTATCCAAAGTCACAAGCCAACCTCCATCCTGTGAGTGGTATAGGCAAGGGAATGGTCAACAAATGTGTGGGAGAACCAAGCAGCATGAGAGGACGTTGGTGCATGATGTGAGCTAGGACAGAAAAAACATGTGAGTATGTTGTCATCTTATATCTTGGCAGTGAAAATGTACATCCCAGCCTACGGAGACAAGAAAACAAGAGAAGAAAAGTAAATGGAACAAGTACATTTTGTTCAATTGGCAAGAAAAGAAAACCTCTTAACTACTCCATCTTCTGGAGGACTTTCCCTGTAAAGAGTTGTTGATGGACCATCTCTCTTCATGAACCTGGGTTCAGGGAGAGGAAAATAGAGTCATTTGTGTCTTGTAAATTCTCTGAAAGACACTTTATTGCTCTTGCTTGCGCACATACAAAAAGCTGTATCACATCTGTGGTTATGCACTGCACACGGTGTTGACAGTTCCAGAGGATCAAAAATCACAAGCCTGATTTGCAAAACTGTGTGATTAATTCCCTAAGTATCAGTATATTTCATCTGCATTATTTTAAAACTACTACATTGAATTTCTTGGCCTATCTGTAAGCTTTGGAATTATTCCTGTCCCTTTTCAGCCCCAGAGTGCTTGGTTCCCTAAGGGGTCACCCTGGACTTCCAGCTCCCACAGATGCATAGGATAAGATGATTCAGTGCTTTATTCCTGGAGTTCTCCTATCTTTCTTAGTCTCATTGGTTCTGTCACCATCCATTTTTCTCTTCATCCCATGGAGTCCTTTTTCTCCTCCAAAGACATATATCCTTAGTTTCTCCCTTGGTAGTTTTTATCATCTTGAAGATCCTTAATATGGGTATTGTCCTCTGCTGCACCTTTAAGTGTATCAATCTTATGATTCCTCCTTTATTTCCTCTGTTTATCAGGAAAATAAGTGCTGGAGGCTTAATCTAGAGCAAGAAGCCTAGGCATGAAGAATTAATTCAAGAAATTTGGGCTTTTCCTGTCCTCTCATCCCATGTTAAGAACTCAGAGGAAAGGGAGAGCAGTTGATTGCCCCATTAGCTCCTCCTCCCATTTGCAACAGCTAGATTTTTTTTCCCAGGAAAACCAAAATTCAAGAGGAAACTGGAGCTGTTCTTGTGGAACTCACAATGGCTCCAGCTACAAATTAAATAGTCTCTCTTCCACTCCTCTGCCAAATCATATAATAAAAATTGCTTCCTGCTGTATAACAAATTATACAGAGTGTCTGCGGAGTGCACTGATAAACCTTATCAAAAACCATATACAGTTGTGACAGTCTCAGCTCGAAATTAGCACCTCTTTTTCTCCTCTTATCAGACGGACCATCCCACCTGCCAGCATTGTTTCACAGCAGGGTTCTGCCTCCCCTCATGGCCGTGCTACTGTTTCCAGGTGGAGTTCACGTGGAATAACCTGGAGCCACAGAGCACGCTGGGTCACAGGAGCTCCAGTGCTGGGACCAAAGCCCTGTCTTGCTCGACTCCTGCCCTGTCCTGCCAGCTGCCACTACCAGCTGTTTCCTGTTGTAGATCTACCACACCACAAAACATTTTAAAAATGTTTTTAGCAGGGATGGGAAGTATCCAAAGGAAGCAGACAGGATGAAAGGAAGGAGAGTTCAATCTGGCTGATGGCACTGTAAAATGAACCAGGAGTAATTTAGAAATGAAATACCTAAGTAGTTAAAAACTTCAAATAACTGCTTGCTGCTGCTAGCTCTGTTCCTGTCACCTCCTTAAACTATATTTCTCTGTTCAGATACTTGGAACAAATTATTTTCTTCCTCCTGGTAAAGTGAACTAATGAGCAGTTGAAGCTGCTCTTGGGTCATTTCCAAGAGACAGCAGTATTTTCAACTAATATGTATGTGCATGTGTGTGCATTTCAAGATAATTACTATTCCTCTTCCTGCATGTCTCACTGCATATTTATATACATATACCTAATACATACACAGATATGTAAATTTCAGAGCTGGTTACATTTTTCTGAAAGGTGATATTTATTTAGAGATTTAGCTCTTTTTTGGGAGTTCAGTGTGTGCTAGTGACCCCTGTGACTCTATAATAAGTTATAAAGACAAAACCATCTCCCCACCCTGTTTGTAGACATTGCAACTGAGCTTCTAGGGAAGGAGCAGTTATTATAATCCATTTACAATGAAGAAAAATGAGTTATAAAATAGATACAATTTACCAAATAATACTCAACATGTCTCTGAGGTTATAATTTCATCTTTTCAATTGTAAACTCTTGAAAGTAGGACCTGTATTTTTTTAATATTAGTTAAGAAATACAAAATGTCATAAGAGCCTGAACTCAAATGGTAATAATGTACAAAGCATCAGTAGTAATAATAATATTTTATGTTATCATTTTAGTAATTTAGGAAATACTGCGCTAATTGAGATTATGTACTAAATTGAATCAAATTCAAAAGGAAAAGTTCACTTCAGACATCCAATTCAACGTGTGAAGTAAAATCTGTTTGTCAAGTTATGAATGTTTTTGTTTTTAAATATCTGGTGAAGGAAGGAAGTTTTTGTGATTGATATAATAACTGAAATGGGAGTTGGAGAACCTGGGTTCAATTTGCAGCTCTTTGCAGACTTCCTGTGTCACCTTGAATAAGCCATTTACGTTTTCCAGTTCTTTTTCCTCTCTTCAAAAAAGGAATAATTATATCTACTAACAACACAGGAGGTTTGTGAGACCAACATAAGAAATGAGACTAATAACTTATAGAAGAGTTCTGACTCTTGGACGCTGCTCTACAACCTCATGTTCTCAATATGCTCAGAGCACCAGACTTCAGAGCATGCTGGAGGGTCTATCTTATCTCTGGTGCACATGAGGATCTATATTCAACTAAGCTGGATAGGAAGGATTCTGTTGATATTGTGCATCTGGGAAGGAAGATTTCCGTAATCTTTATATTGCTGCTAATCCTGCTTAGGACTCTTTAAAAGTTAAAAGGATGTCTAGGATGTTCAGGGCACCTGCAGCAATCATAACAGTTAAATAATAACAATTTTTTAAAAAGGAATAATTGTATAATGATATGGAACCTTTGGAGGAGTCTTGCAGAGTTTCACAAGTTGAAGAAGTTCTTAAGTGTTATTAAAACTTTAAAACTAAAAAGATCTTCAAGTTTTATTTCTTTCCTTTTTGTTAGATAAAGCTTAATTCCTTTTTACTTGTAGTCATTTAATGTCAGGATATATTCACAAGCAATGTATATTTTGCATGTGTTGGTGCATGTATACATTTACATGTGTGAGTGTGCTTCTGCACATATAATGTGTATGCATAAAGAAAGTTGCCTTTGAGTGCATGAACTCGTGTATGAAAGTAGGAACAGTAATTTTTGTATTGCAGCTGTGGCTGTTTTCAACATCAAAGCAAAATGAAAACAGTAAAAGTGAAATAATAGGAAAAAAAAAGAAACATAAACGAAACTATTATTAGAGAAGAACAAAGGAACTGATCCCACAGACAGTTTTTCAACAGCTGGCAAGGTTCATCAGCTATTTTTACTGGTCTAGTGCCTGTCCTCTAAACTCTGTCATTTTTTCTGTTTTGTTTTGTGTACTTTTTTGTTCATGAGTATCACTTGTGGTTGGATCGATTTCAATTATGCAGGTGTATGTGTTAACTAAAACCATACTGAAGTCAAGGAAGTGCAAAAATCAGCACCCTCAATAGTTCTGGGGGGACTTGTTGCCTTGATCTGCCAGGCAGGTGGCCTTTAGATAATATATATTTAACAACTGGTCCAGCATTTCAAATATCCTCCCTGGATTTTGTCATGCTGTGAAACAACCCTCCAAGTAAGCACCTTCATTCTCTTTTTGTAGTAAGCTGAGAGAGTCTTTAGACCAACAGCCATTGACATTCAGAATTTGTATTGGTTGTCAAGTAGTCAAAAGGTTACTCAAAAAGTCACATGACTAAATAAAACTGGGAAACTCTGAGTTTCTTTTGGTTCTCCTTTTCAGCTTGCAGTTGTGGCATAGAAACTGGAATATCTTTATTTTATAGGAGGAAAATGGAGACTCTTAATCATATAACCCCAGGAGGTGAAGTTTGATGGAAAAGAAACAGTAAACTGCCATAAGATTCAGGATGCAAATTATGAGAGTTGGCAATGTTGAAGTCACATATTCCTCTTCTTCTCAATCTTGGATTGACTAAAAGAGAAGGGCTTTCAGCATCTTACAGAAGCTCTGCTTGTATGTAGAAGATTAATCCATAAATGATTCCTGCTGAAGCAGCTTCTCTGCCCTTTATGGGGCTGATGAGAGTACTGTGACTGGTAGCAAAGATTTTTTACTACCAACAATTCCCCAGAAACAGATTGTGAAGAAAACCAACAGATTGTGGAAAAATATTTTTAAGAATGTCCTGATTAAAGAAACTTAGCTGTCTAAAAGATGAGATTTGCCTGATGGGAGGTAATTATTTACAGTTAAGACTTTTCAAGAAACTCATCACTGGGATAAGGGAGTGATGAGTGAAACAGAATAGCACTCATAAATAGAGTACAGAGAGGGACAATAAAAATTCTTTGGTTTTGTCACTCTGGAGAATATTTTCCAATTATGTTATCTAAAGAAGGCATCAATTCACTGAAAACCAAAACCATAGATACACCCAGGAATTAATAAAATCAGTAAAAGATTCTTTTGCCCCATTTCTGGTGTTATGGGTAATTTGTGAGAGGCCCATCATCATTATTTCCTATTGGGCCAGGTTCAGAATTCCCTCTCACCATTTGTTTCTGGCAGTGCAATATCTATAAATGTCTATCTGGACACAGACAGGGATTCCAGATACATAATTTTCTTATGTAGCCGCTGTAGGAATGGAACAACCTCTAAAGAGTCATTCCTTACTCTTGAAAGTTAAGCAGGAGCTGTCTGAAACTACCCAAAAGGATAGGTCTCATATAGGAAATTGAATTTAGCATTTTCTTTCAAACTGCAGCTCTGAAATCATGGATACTGATTACATGTATCACCTGCTCCAATATGGAGAAGAGAGAACCTTGCTCAGGAACTTTATATATGAATTTGAGTGATTGTTCAGAAGTGAAGACTTGTGCTCCATGTGGGAGGGATTTAGAAATAGAGTTATCCTTCTCTGAGAAGCTTATTCTTATCAACAGCAATTAGATAGGTTGGCTGCATGGATGAAGGGAGCTCACTCTGTTCCTCTTTTCTGGGAGTTGAGCCACTGCACAGTTCAGAGTGCAATTGTTATGGACAAAATATGAGCCCCTATGACTGAAATGCATTGATTATCAGCTTCAATTTTCCACCTGCTCAGTACATGGTCCTACCATTCCTCCTTTTATAAGTGGTCATCTCCTTCAGGCTGGATGAAAGCCATTGTGATCGCTGTGCTCTCTGCACTGTAGACAGTGTCCATGGTCTGGACATGTTCTGTCTGTGCATCATGAATCAGGCCTTCCTGAGGGGCAAAAGTGTAGATAGGTTGCTTCCTGACTTGCATATGGATTGCTTGGAGCTCAGACTGAGCTAGAAGCGGACCTGGTTTATTGAACTAGCAAGAGAAAGTGTTCCTCAGCTCTTTCCCCGGGAGCTGGAGTGGAATCCTATCTTTCTTTAGGTTACCTTTAATTTATATACACTGAGCCCCTTCAAAAGGACTTCGTTAGATTTTGATCATGACCATTCTTGGGCTAAGTACATTTAGCTTTGGAATTACTTGATAACATGTGGAATAATATTTACATTGGCCTACTATGAGAGGAAAACATGAATATTTCAAACTGTGTTCCACATGTTTACTTTTTAAATCCTCCTAAGCCAGCTAATTTTTACACTGAGGCTGTACATTCATTACCTGGAATCACACACTCAAAGAATATATCTATAGACTGAACATACTGATTTCCCTACACATACAAAATAATTCCTGACAGAAATGTTTGCTCCTAAGGGTATTTTGTAAAGAATATTGTTTTGGCTTGCTTTAACTAACTAATCACAAGTTCTACCATAAATTCTCTTGGGAAAATGTTCCACTGACTACTAGATCCCACTGTTAGGAACATGACTCTGGCATTTAGACTACTTTTTCTTGGAT
The DNA here is from genome assembly GCA_910950805.1 of Acrocephalus scirpaceus scirpaceus. Classification (NCBI taxonomy): domain Eukaryota; kingdom Metazoa; phylum Chordata; class Aves; order Passeriformes; family Sylviidae; genus Acrocephalus; species Acrocephalus scirpaceus. The sequence goes on along the minus strand of OU383775.1, from coordinate 104,979,413 downwards.
CATTTTGTCCCTTATAATCGATTATTTTATATCTTTCTCCATGGAAATAATAAAAAAGTCCTTCTAAGGCATCATCAAAGTGTTGAAGAGTCTTAGAAATTGTGCTGTGGACCTGCACAGCTGGGGTTTCATCTTGCTGTCTATACATGCCTTGTGTCCTTTTAAGATCAGTATGGGATTCTGGCTAGCCTCCTGCTGGTGACCCTAAATGAGCACTGCTGTCCTCTGGGCCTGGTTCTGTCTGACTCTACTGGCTGCCCATCACAGTGGGGTTTAGTAGCCTACATAACATCCTTTGCTGTGCGAGTGGAATCTCATGGACAAAATTAATCTGCACTGGAATATGTCTGCTGCCATCTGAAACGCCCCGGTATTTACCAGCTGGCCACACAAGATGTTTTGACTGTCACATAGGACATGCAGTAGACCAACACATATATGGAGAGGCTCATGGAGACCAAGGAATATTTTAAGCCATCTAAAATATTTCTACGTACCTAGGTTTAGACAACTGAATCTCATCCTGAATTTCCAGAGGATGAATATTGAGATCTCTTTTAAGGCTTTCAAGAAATGTATTTCTTCAGTTAATTTAACCATACAGATTCTTCCCTTTGGTGTCATGTTTGAATGCCTTTCTCTGATGGCTCATTTAATGCTTCTACTTTATGGTAGGATAAGTAGAGGTTAAAAGTTAAAATAAAGAGTACTCCATTGATACCTAATCCCAAATATGCTTTAAAATGACAGCCTAAGCATGGAGCAGGAAGTACATGGATATTTACCTTATCTCTGGCTTGGCATCAAGCTTGAGTATCTGAAGTGTCTTGCTCTCCCCCAAACATACAAGGAACCAAAAATGAAGCTTGTGAGCTCTGAGTATCACCTAAACTGAAAGTCTAAAATCAACAGGGCATCTATCACCTACTGAAAGCAGTTGCAAAACGTTTATTCTGGAATTCTGTAGTTTGAATTTTTATTTATGAAAATTAGATCTCTACTGATGTCTTAGTGCAGTACCATAGTCATGAGCCCCAAGAAATGGATTGAGGTCAACACTTCATTGCAAATAACTGGGAAGAAAAATATTTGTATACTCAAAACACATACTAAGGTGTTTGCACAGACAAGAAACTTTCTTATTGTCCAACATTTACTTGACTAATACCAGAATAATTCCACATCAGTTATTTATATAATATATCTTCTAAAGAAATTTAATTCTAGAAGGTGCTACCTTTTTGTTGGATCAAGTAATTACTTGAACTTCTGTAAAAATTTTAAAACATTCAACTTCTCTGTGTTTCCATGTCTGAGATTAAAAATGACAATCTTTCTGAGTTTTGCTTCATTGTCATCACATGGACCGGATTTTTTCTCTGCTCTAATTGGGTGTGAAGATTTCTTTGGTAAAGGCTTTTTGCTCTCTCTAAAAAATTATGTCAAAATTCATAGTGGTGCAATGTCATGTTTGGGAATGTAAAGCTGATATATATAAATTCAGGAAGAACAGATAACCACCCCGTTTTACTGGTTTAACTGGGAAATTAGAATCAGGGAAAGAGAATCATATATAGATTTGATTTGGAAAAGACTGTAAAGATTATCCAGTTCCAAATCCCTTGCCATTGGCAGGGACACCTTCCACTAGACCAGGGTTCTCAGGACCCCATCCAAATAGGCTTTGAACTGCTCCAGGGATGGGACATCCACAGCTTCTCTGCACAACCTGTTCCACTGTTTCACCATCCTCATAGGAAAGAATTTCTTCCCAATATCTAACCTAAACCTACTCTCTTTCAGTTTAAACCCATTCCCCCTTGTCCTATCACTACATGCACTTGTGCAATGCCCTTTCCTGTCTTTCTTGCAGGCTACTGTAGATATTGAAAGACAGCGACAAGGTCTCACTAAATCTTATAAAGGAGCAAAATCCACTCTACATATTTATTTGCATATGGCAAGATTGCCATTGATTTACCTGGATTAAGACAATGTTTTGGAAACACATTTATTAACAGAACTAATAATGTAATATACCAAGACTTATACCTACAAAATCAGCATTACAGATAGTCATGCAGTAACAGCTGTGTAATTAGATCCTGAAATTTTGCTGTCAGCTCTAAGGAGTCAGAAGCTACCTCTACTATCTCTTATACTTTAAGCAGAAATATGCAATGCAGAGTATGCCTGCATTTCAGCTGACCCTGTGCAATACAAATCATGAGCTGCTTCCTTTCAAAATCACAAGATTAAAAAAAAAATCATAAATCTGGAATTCTTTAGATTTACCTTCTGTCATCAGGGGTGTTAGCTTTGAAGTCTTCAGGAGTTTCTTCAGGCTTGATATGCCCTTCTTAAGAAAACTAACGTTCCTACATAGTACTGAGCTGAAAAGTGATTAAAAAACCAAATACAGAAAACAACACAACCCATTGCTTGAGGGAATGAAAACTGTGAGGGTCCCCAGTGCTATCTCACTACTCCTCTAGTGTGTTTCATTTGTGTAACTGTATATTTCTATTTGCCATATAACTTTATAAACTTAGATGGGAAAATACCCCAGAATATGTTGCAGTGTGGTCCACCAAGTTCTGGACTAGTTAATTGTGTCTCTTTTTATGTTTTTGCATGTCCTTCAAGCAGTATGGATGAATTTTCACCTCAGACATTGTTTTCTGGGGAAAGTTAAAATATAATTTGCCTTTACTTGCACATTCCTACTAGGAGTAAGTTGTTGCCTGCAGTTCAGATGACACAGCAGCTCTGAATTTCCCAAATGCCTTGGTCTTGCTTATCTGTTTTAATCACCCTTTTAATCACCTCTCTTAATCATCCTTTGTAATCATGGCTGATACGTGCATATCTGCACGTATGCATACGTGCATATCTGCAAATGCAGAAATTTACTTTGGGTCAATTAATGTGGCCATATAATTGCCAGATGGGTAAATGCAGCTCTACTCTTGCTGTGCACACGGGCACTTATCCAAGCTGGGAAGGGATCTAACCACACCCTGTGGAGCCGAGGTTGTGCATACATGCAAAACTACTTCTGTAGATGCGACTGCAGAGAATTTACAGCAGAAGCCCCAGGGAAAGAGAGGTGGGGTGTGCCCACTGTGTCTCTCATGGCAGTGACAGGCACAGCTTCCAACTTGGCAGCTCATCTCAGTCTGAGTTTCAAATATTCACCAGAGGAGCTAGTGCAGATTAGCTTTCAAAGTTAGGTCAGGGAAGTCATTCACAGTCTTAATGCTCTTGAACACAACCTGTTCCTGTCCTGTATTTACACCACCGGGTAGCTGGAGGTTTCGAGGAGAGGTGGAATGAAATATGAGTATCTTCAGAAGGTATTAATGCAAAAGCCTACACATGTAAATGTCTCCAGGTTTTGCCTTATGAACTTTTACTGCTCTGGATGAGTAATTTTCACAGAAGGTTTTCGCTTCTGGAATTTAAAATTTTGTCACTGTTCTCCTTATCTTTTTTTCAAAAGTAGAGGTTAACAGTATTTAATGTATTCACTGATGGTTGCTATCTAAAGGTAATGGATTTAGCTTTATCAACATGTTTGTTGATATAGTGAGTACTGAAATAAAAATGAACATATTTTTGCACACCTCCCAGTCATTCAAAGCATACTTTTTAACCTCCAAAATATATAAAATTACTGTGCTGTTGTGCTTGCCCTCTTGGTGGCTCCTCGAGCCTGCTCCGGCTCCCCTGGCTGGCACCTTTGCAGACCTGGGCAGGACCCCGTAGGCTGGCCCACAGGGCCCACCCAGTGGGTTAGAGCTACCCCAAGCCTGGCGTTGGTGAAAGCGATCGCAGCGGAGTAAGGAAGGGAGGACTCTGGTGAGATGCCACTGGAGCCTTTATTGAAAGTGTCCTGACCCCTGAGAGACTGCCCCAGCAGAGCAGAGATGGCAATTGCAGTGGAGTAAGGAAGGGAGGACTCTGGTGGAGTGCCACTGGAGCCTTTATTGGAGGTGTCCTGACTCCCGAGAGACTGCCCCAGCAGAGCAGAGATCCGCTTGGGGGAGCCACTTTTATGCAGGGGAGGAGCTGAAGGAAGGGTCAGACAGGGGACCAATCGCAGGAAATTGGGGAGTGGTCAGGGGGATGAGGGGCAATTCAAGGGGCAAACCATACAAGGGAGGAGGGAATCCCCTCGAGCCTGACCCTATCAGGGGCTGATCTCCCCGGAACCTTCTGGAATGGGGGAGAGGCCTCACTGAGAGTGACAGGACTCGGGGGTAGGGGAACAAATGATTGACAGATAACTGAAACTGGGAAACAACTTGGGGGTGAACCAAAGTGGGGGTGAATGGGGGGATACAGGAACAGTCTATCTGAACAACATGAATAATAAAATATAAACATAACAAGTGAATCAAAAGAATGCACCACTACATTACTGCACATGTAAATATATTTTCTATACATCCATAACAAATATGTAATGAATTTATGTATATTATAAAAAAATACTAGTTTTATAGTTTATTTTTAAGGAGAAACTAGTCAGCTGTACCTGAAAATATGTCCAAACACCATAAAAAAGAGGAAGTTTTAGATATGAGAAAGGCTGATCAGAGAACTCTTTCTGTCATGATCTGTACCCTGAGCTATAACTGCTCTGAATATTGATGTCTACTTCTTACTCTACTGCTCAAACTCTAAATTAAGCTCATAAGACTATATTTACACTTTTGGTATGGTGTTTTACTTGAAAACATGGATTGTCATGGTTTTCCTGTGTCTGTTTTCTGCACCTTTTAATGGATGTGATAACTAAAGTAGCTTTGTACCTTATATTCAGTCTTTAAAGGAAGCAAAAATTTTCTCCCCTCCACTCATATTTGTAAAAAGGAGTTAACTTTTTGTTCTGACATTGACTAAATTGAACTGGATTTAGAGCTACACTGGGTTAATGGTATAGAACTTGCATGGCATCAGGTCCCACTGTTTTCGAATTGATGGGAACAAGGGCAGGTTCACAGTGTAGAAAGCTTGTATTAAATTTTGGTTCAGTAGAAGGTATAGGAGGAATATAGTTTCTTCTTAAAATGATTTATCTAAATTGGTAGACTAGAATTATGCTTAAAACCAAGTGTCTAAATGCACCTGTTTAAGTCAGCTTCTTGTTCTCTCAGGTATTTAGGCATTGAATTTTCCCCATTAGCAGCATGATTGACACTGTGGTCCTTACAATAACACATGATTATAACTCTGAAAATAGCAATTACATAAAATGGAAACCAGATGTTGCATGGAATTTGACTCTCTTGGTTTCTCAGTGAAGTAGATGAATTTGTAAAGCAGAAAACCACAATCATTATTTAGATGGATTGTACATGAATTAATGACATAATATCTAAATCATATATGGTTGAAAATAATGATTAACTTCAGCTATCAAGATAAGCTAATGGAAAACAGATTTTTTAAGAAAAAAATCAAGGACATGCTCTTTTCAATATACTTTATCTTTACAGTAATAACAAAACCAGACCTGCTTTAACATTTCTTTATCCCTTAGATATCAAGGATTTACATTAAAAATAAACTCTTCACAACTTTTAACCTCAGGGAGTGAACTACACAACTATTTCTATTGTTTTTTGTTGAAGGCAAGTGCTTTACCTTTTCACACTGGAGCAAATTTGATCAAATCACCTCTCCTTAATGACTGTATTCAGTGAACAAACCACAGCAAATATTCAGGTTTGTGCCTGCACAAGTGTATAGTGATGCTCAAGTCCACAAAACCAAATTCACAGCACAGATGTGCCACTGGACACACTTTGACGGACTGGCAGAGCAGCCCCTCAGAGTTTTAATGCATTCATAACAATGAATATCAACCCTTGGTTAGCATCATCCTAAGTGGTTAAGTTTATAAAAGCCCTGGCACATCATTTTCCCTATCATGTATTCTCAATGACATCATCATTGTAAAATTAGGAACTTTCTTTCTCTCTTTCCTGCAGATGTGGAAGTTTGAAATTGCATTCCATGGTCCTGTGCCACATTTCATCAGCGTTTTTCCTTTGCTTTCTCCAAAGACTGGCCACATGTGGTGTGTAGATTGCTGGTGCTGTTTGGGATCTCATATCAAATACTGCTACCTAATCCCAGGCGGCCTCGGCGGGCCCACACCTGCAGCTGATTGAATCCTCCCGGAGTACAAAGCCCTGATTTACAGCATCAAGGATACAGGGCCTGGTTGCAGCTGGGCTCCAGCAGGAAAAGGAAGTTGTTCATCATCTTGTGTGCATTTCATTAACAATAGTGTACCCGATATGTAGCTTATACAATAATTTCAAATTACTGACAGAGAGCATTATGGTGTTTGGCATTAGGAGGAAAAATTCTTCAGGATGGGCAAATTAAATGTGAGCGTGAGGTTTTCATGTGACCCAGTGAAGGTCCACATGCTGATTTACACTGGGAGGGCTAATCTTGAAATATTTTTGTTCCTTAACTTTATCCCATTTCTTTCCTCTTGTTTGATGAGCAGACTGATCCAGGACTGTGAGCCTCAGTGCAAGAGCAGGAGGGAAAGCTGCCTCAAGTTATAACCCTTTCAGAAGAAAAGATCTGTAAAAAGAATACTGAAGCAAGGGACGATCATGGCTAAAACCCTATTGTCTTTAAAAACAAGGAACTCATGGTTCAGAGAAGAGCCTTGAGATAAATTATGCCCACAGTTTTCCTGAGCTGAAGGGATAAATCTAATGAAATTTTCATATCTGCATCAGTTAGATGTACAGCTGTGGGAGGAAAGGGGAACAATTGGGATGATCTTCAAGCCTGGGTTTTCTACTCTTTCAGTATCTACTATCCTATGGATTAGAAAAGGTTGTGGATGCTGTTTCATGGCAATACAAATCTTGCACTTCTTTAGCTGGTCTAAAAGGTTTATGGCTGACAATTCAATGGTTTGGCTCACTTATAAGAGATGACTCTTTACTAAAAAATGTTGCATCTTTTATGAGTGGTTTTTTCCTCTCCTTTTTGATGACTTGTTTCTTATTTTAAGAGAATTTTTATTTTTTTGTTGAGGGAGTTGTCTTGCTTTCTTCCACTTTCCCTAATCAGAAGGCTTAAAAACAGGCTCACAGAAACCACTGTTGCATACCTGAACCTTTCAAATTCAAAAGAACAAACTTTGGATGAACAGTCTCCAAAGTGATCTCACAGTTTGGTTTTTTTTTTTTTTTCAGAAACAATTTAGTAGTTTCCTGACTAAATGGTACATTTTACACCCAAAAGTCATTGAACTTTTGTAATTGCAGTGTCAAATATAATTTATATTTGAAGGCATTGAGCTGAAGAATCTTTAAAAAATACATCGAATACCTGTACAAATTGAGCTTATTTCTGATGCTGCTAAGACAGTTAAAAACTATCTTATTTACTTGTTGATCAGGAAATTACAAAAGATATCTTGAATGACATGTTTTTTAAGAAACACACAGTCATAAATGTAATTGAAATGGGGTAGGATTTGCACTCAAAATCTTAGTTCAATGGTTTTATTATAATGTTTCATAATCCAGCAGTGTTCTTACTGAAAAGCAAAAAATGCAGAAAACATTTGTTCTGGAATAAACCCATCAGTTCTTCTTTATCCATTTATTTCATTGATGTACAACATGAAATGTTTTGCTGGAAGCAATTCTGTCTAATTTGCAAATGCAATTGATGACTGCAGTTCTTTAATCAAGAAATAGATTTAAACAATACAATGTTAAAACTCTACAGAAAGAAAAAATATTATTTTCCCAACACATTTTCCTGTGATCATATGTGTGGCAACTGTGTGAATAGTATCACATTCATTAGTGTGGTTTTCGGGGGGAAAAAAAAAAAGGGGGGGATTGGAAAGTGCGTAAGACATTACCCAGAAGACTAATTTGTTTAGATAGTTTTAGAGGTATAAATCACAGGGAAAACTCAGCTGTGTCATTTGCTGTGAGATTCCTCTTGGCTTCAATGATGTGAAATTTGAAAATTATTAACTAAAAACTGCTCTTACAGGACAGATAACAATGAGAATAACACCCTCAATTGTAGTGAGAGTGTTTCTCTCTCTTTGAGATGGTTTTCAGACTTAAACCATATTTCCTTCAGCACCACATGCTGAGTAACATTTTCAGACTCATTTTCATGGCTACCCAGTTGTGAAAAAATGTAACTTCTTGAGTTATCTTACCACCCTCAGCCTTTCTTCTGTTGTTCCTTATAGTGTCTCGTCACACATCAGTCCCAAACTTGTCAGTCCCTACTGTATAAGGTCTGTGCTAAAAACTTCAGTTTTCTATTTGCTTTTTCTCTCTTAATCTTTACTCTTTTTCTCCTCTAATTTAATTAAACTAGTCATGATAAAAAAAATAGGAAGACTGAAGAGATTCGTTCCATATTGGATATCCTGATTCCACAAAGGGAAGACTACAGGATAAGTTATCTTGCATTCTGAATCCAGAAATATGAATCTAATTGAGGACTGGAACAAATCCATTAAATTTGTCTGTAAAAATAATTTGCCTTGAATAGTTATCCATCCCGTATTGTTGCTGATACAGTTGTAAAAAACATTTAGCACTTTATAATCCAATCTCTGCCCCTATGCAGGCCTGGGAACATATTCTGCTTAGGAGGGTAACAACTTTTACAAAGTGTTCCTCATGGAAATCACCTGGAAAACTTCCAGGATGGCATTCCAGAAGTTATAGTTTTAGCAGTCACAGAAATGCACCATGCTGCATTTCCAGATCCTACATACAGTAAAATGATTGTATGGGGTAGCACCTTCACCTCAACCCAAGAGCTCTGTTATGTTATTGAATTGTTTAGCATTTGATATGCATTATGGGATACTCTGAGGCTCTCAGTCATTGCTGGCTCACCTCTGCTCACAGAATAGCCAAGGGTAAGACCTGAGATGACTTTACAGAAAGCAGAGTTAGACGAATACTGAAAACCTTTGACAGTCCTACGTTGCTCAGATTGGTCATGTACAGTTCACAATTCCCTGTGTGTAGGCATGCATGTTTGGGTAAGGCTTTGTCATTTCTTTTTGAAAATGTTTCTTTTTTGCTACAGCTGTTTAGTGAACTACCCTTTTGATATTTTGGCAAAAACTCTATCTTTTGCATGCCTGGAGGGACAAAATTTAATTTGGCAAAGTACACACAATATGATGGCTTTAAATAGAACACAAATTACTTGAAACTTGGTCTACAGCATTTAAAGAAAACATTTCATAAGGGGCCAAAATTTTCAGCTCTGACTCTCAGCTTTTAGGCTATTCCATGAGTAGTGTCATCAGGGTTTGAGCCATCTATCAGACAGGCTGTTAGGCTTCTATTTAGGTGTACAGCAATATAAATAAAACTGAACCCAAAGCATGGAAAAAACATGAATCTTATCTTGGAGCCATATCAAATTCAGAGTTCATATGTGACTTAAAATATTAAATTTGCTGTATTTGACTATTTGTTAATAAAACTTATAGGAATCCAACATAGATTTGATAGCCTACCATGCTAACTGCTGCCTAAAATGTACATATTTAAAAACTGCAATATCTTTCAAGAAATGGCAATTGAAATATAAAATACGGTACAATGAAAAATATTTTTTTAAAAAAGCAAAATAGACTGAAGAATCCTAGAGTTGTTTCAAGGACTTTAAAGAGCAAAATTTCTGACTCTTTTCTGAGCAGATTTCACCAGAAATGTCAAGAATTGGTACAAACACAGAAGTCCTGTTACAGGAACTGGGTCTAAACAAGATACAGCACAGAGATATATGGTCAGCTATCAACTCCAAATGGAATTAAGTACTAGAAATAATGTTAAATATCTTCTTTGTTGAAAACTACTTGACTTAAAGCTAGCTTTCTCATTCTTCTTCCCATTGCACATAACTGTGATTAGGGGAAAAAAAATCAGTTGGTTTACAAACATCTTGAATGTAGTTTTTTTGTATTTTAGTCAGTAACATATCATTCCCTCTCCTAATACTGGCTGCTCTGATTTTGAAACTCCCCCAACCAAGAGATATATTTATTTTCAATTGTTCAGTACAGCCAATTTTCTAAGGTCCATATTTTTCTGGAAAGAGGGAAAGATAATAAAATGCAGAATATACTGGGAAAATTTCAGGAGGAGATGGCCTATTTTATTCTGTTCTTATTTATTCATAATTCTTCAAACACAATCCCTTAATGATATGAACATGTGAGGATCCTTTCACTCCTTGTAAAATACATTTTACTTTTGAAAAAGCTTTTCCTTATAAGCATTTCTATATGTAGTCTTTCTCTTCTTGAACATTACTCTAGAAGTTCATCTTGCTCCCTTTCGTTTCAGTTCACAAATCACTGTCTTTTTCAGCCAAAGGCTTCTTTATTTGGTAAGTGGCAGTGCGGAACTTTATCCACATGTTGTCACCACTGGTTTCCAAAATAGCCTATTCAAGTGGGTTGGCAAATTTCAACTAAATGTGTGTAGAACTGAAAACAATATCTGGCTTCTTGAGTTACCAGACTTAATTGTGCCAATGTATGCTTTCATTGCCTGTTGCTGTTCCACAGCTTTCTCAAACATAAACAAAACAGAGTTCCAAAATATTAGAACTTTCCAGCTTTGAGTAAGTTGTTTTCTTCCTCAAATCAAGTAAGGGAGTTTCTAGTTGTCAAAGAACGGAAAAAACATTCAAAAATATTTTTTCTACCCAACTACCTTTTAATGCTTATTTTGTATTTCATTTTTGCCCATCATGCTGCTGATGTGTTTGAGAATGTGGCAGGGGGGAGCTGCCAACTGCTGACCACTGCCCTGTGGCGTCTGTGCCGGCACAACTCTGCAGCACTAGCTGGGTGCCATCTTTACCCGTTTAATCACAATATATTTATAAATGCCGTTTAAGAACATTGTTTATTATTGTACAATACAGTAGAACTGAGTGTGATTGATTCAGGGAATGTCATTTGACCCTTATGAACTCTGTCAAGCTTAAGAGTCATTCTCATAACCACCTGCTATTTACTGTGAGCTCCTTGGCTCCACATACAATTCATATACATGTGTATGTGAATATATTAACATAAATTTTGTTCATGCTTCATAAACTATATTTCATAAAACTAGGTACAGCATTCTCCAGGAATAAAGACAGCAGTGGCAGCTGTGTTTTAAACTTCAGTGTTCAATGGGAAATGAAAATATTGGATAATAAGAACATGAAGATGAGCCCAGAAAACTCCTTGTCCTAGTACTAGGCAGGTATGTGATTTGGAATTAATTTCATTTCCTTTTTATGATTATTTGGCAAGGTATTGCAAGTTTTGTCTGCACATGCTCATCTCTAGCAATCATGCTACAGAAGATGCAAAATAAAATGCCATTACACACATGAAGCTTCATTTATTTTAATGATCCCAGTCACCAAGGATATGGTTCTCAAGTTAAGCAAAGCACTAATTAAAACAGCTGCTCTACCTTGTTTTCTTCAGTTTCCTAACTGCTTGGATTCTTCTTTATTCCAATTGTTTGGAGAATTTTGGGGCTTAGATTATGAGGGTGTGGATTAGAAACTGACTACCAAAATGGAACATCTGTAAACTCTTAATTTCTGCTATAGCAGGTGTCAGCTTTTCCCTAGATGACTGTCCTGCTGTTGTTCTGGTTACATGTAGCCTTGTCAACAAGTTGTTTGTCAGCTGATTCGCTCATGTTTCCTTCATTATCATTGATCAAGCCAAAAACTGGAGAGGATTGAGGGTGGAATTCCCTTTAGTTCTGTATTGTTTGATTTAAAGTGTAATCAGACAGGTCATAGAGAAAGAAATGCTGACTGAGTAATTGCAAGTGACACTGTCTTTTATGATACTTTACTTTTCAAGGAGCTGCAAATTGTAATGCTTTGGAACATTAATACATTGGAACAAACTTGACTTCCTACTTAGCAAAAGCCATAGAAATTCCCTGGATGTCTGAGTATATGTTTCACTAAAAAAGACAATCTGATGAACACATTTTCAGTGATTTAGAATCCATTACTACTCTTAGTGTTATTCCTTTGGTTAGCAATCCTCCCTACAATGTCATACATGAATTGTATTGTTCCACTTCCCAGCTGTTGGGAGGCATTTTATCTACTAAAACACAATTCCCTTGCCTGATGCTTTCAACCTTTTTTTTACAGACTGCAGAAAAATAATTTCTTGGAGTTTATCTCCTTGTTATGCTCATCACAGTCCTTGTGCCTTGCAAGAGGCATGATGCCTAAAAGTTCCTATGACAATGCTCTAAACCATCACCAAATGTCTTCATCCATATATTTTTTGATCATGCTTGGTTAATGACTAGCTGTGAGGCTTTCTTGAGACATGCCATGGAACAAAGAGTCCTGATGAAAATGAGAGTATGTTAACCCAGGCTCAGTGCCACACTGATAGCTGTGTGCTTAGCTAAGAGGGAGTTTGTTCCAATGCCTGTTGAAATCAGCAGCCGAGTTCCCATCTGGGTTCTGGAACAGGCCCTTGTTTTTAGGACTTTACAGATTTCTTAATAATAAAATTACATTTTGAGATTTTACATCTGATGTGAACTTTTATTTAGTCCCATGCACTTCTTTCTATTATGATTTTGAGTAATAGTTCCATATAATAAGTAGATAAAAAATTATCTGAGATGAAACCATCACTTCTATGTTTTCCCACCAGATATAAAAAAACATTTCTCAGTCTTTTTCTTCTTTTTTTTTTTTCTCTGATTAATCATGGATTATTAATGGTTTGTCAGTGATTTAGTATTTCCACAATAATTCTGATTAACTCTGACTATCAATCTGATTTGCTGAAACCTGCTCCAAACTAAGGGTCTGGGCTAATGTCAAGGGAGTCTCTGCTTGCTCTCAAGTTCAGTGAGTAAAATATGTCCTAGTATTTTATTAGCACTGTATGGAAGCAGAAACTATTTGTACAAATAAGCAACTAAATTGGAAAAAATAGCCAGAGAATCACAAGTAAGGAGTGCTCACCTATAAGGGTGGATAGATCTTCCTGGCTCTTCCATGTATTTGCATTCTGTTGCAGCAATCCACTCAGCACAGAGAGATTTTCTGATGTTGGATGTAAAGTGTTGCCCATCTGCTGCACCAGGGCCCAGGTGAAAGAGGTGAAAAATGGGTCTAGAAGTGCAGAGCCCGAAGTGGTAACTCCCAAGGCAGGGTACCCATGCTTGGCACCCCTCCACTGCTCCCCTCACAGCTCCCAGGCAGCAGTCAGCAGTGGGATGACACCTCCAAAAGATGCTGCTGTTAGCTCAGAGTTTCCTACAGCTGGCTGTGCAGGTGAATGCTCCTTGCCTGCATGTGTGTGCTCCAAAGCCTGTTGAATTCAGTGGCCAGACTCCCACTGGTTTCTCTGGGCTTTGGAATAAGTGTTCAGGACTTTTATGCTTTGGAATGGCCTCATGCTTTCTTGGACTACAAAGTTTCTGAATCAGAGTGTTCAGTCTGTGTCTATTTCTGTGTGTTTCCATGCTTCTGAAGGAGGCAGAAGATGGAATATGAGCTGGATTGTGTACTTGCTATGTGGCAGTTTGTGTGTGTGCCACACATTGGACACTGCTGCTGGAATAAAGGAAAATAGGTTTATGGCAACTTTATGGCTGTAAGAATAAAGTAAGTCAAAAAAGTGCCAAGAAAATCCAAGAATGGAATTCCAGCAATCTTTTAAAACAGAATATGAAAGCTCGTTTTGAAAACACTCTGAAATCTCTATCAAATAATTTTCCATTTTCTTTATAATTGTCTGGAATAAAGAATCTATTTGTTCCTATTGCTCAGCCTATTTGTAACCCCAAGTCAAAATCACGTAAGGGCTGGAAGAACTCTAAATTTTTCTCAAATAGTTTCTCTATTAAAATCCGACTCAGTGTAGTTGTAGTAAATTTGTTTGTTTTGCCACTTGTTTGTAGTAACCCTTTTTCTTCCCAAAGAGGCATGCTAAGGAGTGAGTGTGGAGGTATGTGGGCCTATCTATTGGATTGCACCCTGGAGTTAAATCAAGCTACCTACAATGACATTAATGACTTCAGTTTTGTCTGAGGGTATCCTCCAGCTTTTCTTCACTCATAAAAGATTGCACATTATGTTATTCTTTGACATCAAACATTTAAACTAGCTCAGGGTTTCTACTGTCTCACAGAATACTTTCTCTAGCATCCTTTGAAAAGCAACAATTCTAGAGAAAAATTCAGAAAAGCAGAAAAGGAGTTGATAAATTGGAGTTTCTTGTTTCTGTGATGAATTGTCTCCAACAACCTGGTAAGTAGGGTCACTCAGTGCATATTTCCATGATTAACTCAACTTTCATTTTAGCTTTGCAGTTCACCTTTAAATATTTAGTTTGGTTCCTGTGGACAAATGTTGATGTTGGCTCTCTTGTCAGACTGATGAAAATGTTACACAGATGTCCTTTGGTGATTCAGTCCCACTAAAAGGCCTTCAAATTGCTAAATGATGAACTCTCTTTCTCCATCATACTTTTGGTTGGTAACTTTCACTAGGGCTCTTTGCTACTTGCTCTGTGTGCTTGTCTAATGTCCCTGCTCTTTCTTGATGCAGTAATGTCTGTCTGTTGGCTGGACAAACTGGCTGCATTACACTCTTTTGAGAAGACTGCATTTTATTGGTTGCTGATTAGAACTGATGACAATGTCCCACATCCCCTTTAGAAATACGTTTTCTCAGATGTTAAAGCAGTTCCTTCAGCAGTCTCACTGGTAGTTCATGGAGAGCCCTTTCTCTAACAGAATACCAGTAGCTCAATCCCACATATCATTTCAGGAAACCTAATTTAGTCTGCACAAAAATTCTATTTCTCAGTCAGGTCTTTCACTCCCCCCCTCCACCCCCACCACTGGAAAATATGAAATTCTCTTTCTTCTCATGGGTTTCCATAGCTGACTTGGTAACAAAAGCACTGTAATCCCTGGCTCTTTTCCCTTGCTAGTCATTTGGAGAATGTTCTGCTGTAGTCATTTGAATTTGAACTGGCCTTTCAGTAATTTTGGGATCCTCAAATTGTAAGGCTGGGAACAAACAGGAGAGAGAGAGGTTTTCATACTAATTTAGATGCCTAAAGTTAGGAGACTGCTTTCCTCAGCTTGTTTGCTACTTAACCTTAACCAATAATATCCCTGCCTTATTTCTAATGCAGATTGTTCTCTTTAAAGGGGAGGCTGGAATTTAGATCATATCTGCGTTTGAATACTTCATCTGTCACATCACAGCCACACATCCAGCTGCAGAGCACTTTGATTAGCACTTAATATACAAGTAGCGAAACTATTTTATCAGAAGTATAAGACTGAATTGCTCAAGGAGAGAACATTTCTATGCAATGCCCTCTGAAGCCCAAGTGTTCTTTCATTCTTTCTTAAGAACAGGCAAGGGGGAGTCAGTTGTTTCAACCCTTGTCCCATGGCCTAAAGGTCGGCTTTGCTTCTGACTTTTCCTTCCAAATCCAGAATTCACACTGGCAGTCTCATGTCTTGAGCACTGCACCTAGCCAAAACCGCAATGATTTCACTTCACCTAACAGCTAGAGTGAGTGACAGACTACATAGTGAGATTTTTGGTGGATGAATGTGTTTTCTTTTCACTATGTATACTTTCTCCAGTATCTCTGATATTGTCTTCGTGTTGCTCTCAGCAGTTTTGTGGACAGCTTTTGAAACCCAGACTATTATTTTCATTCTTTAGGAAAGCTGCTTTAATTTTAGTGATGAAGTTTGAGTCCTTTAATGCACCTTACATTTTGACCATATCTACGCTTCACAACAGAACTCTGTTCCTGTGACATGTCAGCTTGCACTAAAAGAGCTGGCATGGCCACAGGGAATGGTGTGGTGCCACACGGGATACCAGCCCAGCTGTGAGACCAGAGCAGCTTGGAGGTCTGGCAGTCCCTGAGCTGAGCCCTGCTTACAACACTGCTGTAGATCAGGGATTTACTTGTTCTGAGCTACTTTGGTTAGTTCTTCCTGCACCAATACCATGTGATTATAGAAAAAATCCCACTCCATGGTAAATCAAGGGACTTTGTAATGTGTTTTACTTAATTGTGTTGGTTTTTTTCCACATGTCAATTGAAAGTTAACCTTGTGTTGATTAATTGATACAAACAAACCATAATTAGCATTGCTCCAGAGGCTAACTTCCATTGCTGGCAAAATGAGGTTTAACTTCATTCATTTTCGTGGACTTGAGCCTGCTTATGTCAACACCGACTTTGGCCTTGGAGAATGAAAACAATAGAGTCATACAAAGGAGAGTGCTCTTTTTCAGTGTATTAAACAAAGGATAATATTAAGTTTGGATAGTGGATAAAGTTAAGCTATGTTAATACTTATAATCAACTACCACTCTGTTGAAATTAGAAATCATGCATTCCTGAGGTTTCTAGCTATTTTTCCTGCCAAGAACATGTAGTGCTTCTACCAATTGCATAGTAAAAACAAGAGAAAGACTTTCTTGCGCTGAAGCAGTAAGCAGTTTCTGTAAATTCACCTTTAAATTATGGACACTTTCTTTATTGATCATTTAAAACAATTCAACTGCTTGATAAAAGGCAGTAAATGTATTACATAGTTTGAGAAATAGCAACTGATCAGAGTTTCTGAGTGGTATAAAAAATTTCATTGCAGAAATTAGTAGGAGACTAAGATGGAGTAAGGCTCTTTCTCTTCCCCTCTCTTTCTCCCTGTTTCTCATTACTAAGAGGAAATTTCCCTTCTCCCTCTGAAACTGTCACCCTGTCAAACTGAAAATTTTCCATAGGTGCTAGGCAGTGGATGCAGTGAATACATCCTGGGGCCCTGAGTGCTGGCTTTGGAGGAAGGATGGCCTCTTGGGTGTCACCTGGACTAGAAAAATTAACAGTCAGAAACACTGCTGGAATTTCAATCCTTAAGCTATTTTCAACACACAGCTGAACAGAGCCATGACTGATCCTATCTAGTGATATGATTGTTGAGCTGGATGGATGGATCAGCTAGAGGTCCCTTCCAGCTAACATTTCTGTGAGTCTTATCAACTTACACTTCTCCAGGCCTCAACATAAGTTCATTATGCACTTTGGCCTGGGTATTCTCTGGGATAAAGGTAACAATGGAAAATATTTTGACAATTAATGCAGCCCATCTAATAGAGTGTACAAAAGCAGCTCTTTTCCTCTAGTCATGACATTGCAAAGACACTACTGCAACAATGTACAAGGCTGAAGAATAAAACTTATATTAAAGACCTAGATTTTCTATAAACATATAATTTATCAGGTCTTAAGAAATGATGCTCCATATTCCTACTCTTCACCTGTTTTCTGTGTAATAGAATTGGGCCACACTTTATATCTGAAGACTGTATTTTTGTTGATTGATCATGAGAAATATTGTACAGTTGTGCTTTTACTTTTAGATATGCTATGCCAATGTTTGAACCTCAGATGTGACTTAAAGACTCTTCTTCTGGCCTCAAGGTACTTGAAAAGTTATTTGACCTCTGTAGGCCATGTGCAGCAAAACATTCTTTCTGCACTGGCAATGGTCTTCCAACTCAGTCTTGATCAAAAATTTTGAGAGTGTCAAAGCAACTAATACGGAAGGAAACATTTGTTCAATTCTAATCTAAAAAGACTGCTAACACACATCTGACTTTCTAAATAGGAAATGCTAGTTTATATGTTAAGCCAAATAATGTTAATTTTAGTGCTCTACCCCAGGTGACAAGACCTTTATATTGTGTATATTTTTTCCATTTAGTGTAATTAATAGTTACTACCTTTTAGTCAGTTTTGCCCTAAAGATGTAATTAGTTTTATGAACTTATTATTAAGGAATAATGGGCTTTCCATAATTACAGTGGTCATCAGCTTCCAATGCAAGGCTGTATTTCTGTCTTATAAATTTCACTTGGAAAAAAAATTCAACTTGCCCTGATAAATATGGATTTTACTCCAAGAGAAAAGAAGAATTCTTCTGTGGATTTTGATGAATAGTGACCAAACCACACCTGAGTTACAGGTCATTAAAAATAAGCCGTATTTCAAATTTTGGAATTTGGCTTGAACTTTACTCTTGACACCTTTCTTTTTATGAAAAGTGTCATTCAATCCTTAATGATGAAGAGTCAAACTCTGGACCTCACACTTTATGTCCCAAGTGAAAAGTGGTCCCTCTTATAACACATTGCACCTTCAGTTAGAAGTAACAGAGAGACTTAAGAATTATGGCTGCTGCTCCCATCCACACCACTGTAAATTGAATGACAATCTGTCTGACCATCGAGGTACCTGTCAGTGCAAATTATTTTAACTACATCACTTAGCACTCCTTATAACATGAAGTATTTATCCAGTGCTTATCATACTGCTCTAAATTATTGTTCCCTTTTTGTTCCTTTCCTATTGGTATCTTGTCTCATTTTTTGACCTGTTGGAAGGTGACTGATTTACTGACTAACATTCCCTAAATGATTGTTTCCTTACTCTTTTTTATGGATTTTTAAGGTTTCCATGCTGTCCCAAAACCTAGTGGGGATTTTTCCACTTCCCTCATTATAGTAAGACCAAATAAAGAATTGATCTAGACCTGGAATGAATGCTACAGCAAAGACCTCCATGTCTCTCCAGGGAAGATAACAGCTGGTGAAACAGAACAGCTATCAAGGAATAGAAAATTTCTCCAATAACATATTTGTTCCAAGAGGTTTCTGCCCCCTTTAATCGCTTTTGTCTTAGTGTTTCTTCAACAGATACTCATTGAGATAGCTCCATACTGGTGTCTTTATGTCACCAGAAATTTTTATTCTCTTTGTAGTCAAAGGAGACTACAGTCAAAAGAGCACAGATATGTCTTCATGCTAAAACCAAGGAACAAATTAAGATTATAATTTTATAGTCTTGGTTATTAGGGGCAAAGAAGTTATCTTTGCTATAGTATCGTAAAGCCATAGAAAAATCTACATTGGATGGGACGTCTGGAGACCACCTTGTATGAACTTCTGTTGAAATCAGGTCTTAGTTAGGGTATTCTTAGTTAGGGTATTCTTAGTAGGGTATTCAGAGCACTATGAAGCCAAGTTATGCATGTTTTCAGAGAAGGAGAATCCAATGCTCCTTTGATCAATCCAAGCCTAAATTTTATTGTTCTCATGATGACTTTTTTCCAATATTGAGATAGAATTTCCCTTAAAGCCACTTCCTCATGTTTATGTCCTGTCACTGTGCATCCTTTGGATGTATATTCATCTTCTTTAAAGCTGGCTTTTAGGTATTAAAGGTTCTGATTAGGTTCCCCTTAAACTTCCTCCAGGCTGAACAAACATAGCTCTATCATTCCTTTGTCATATGAAAAATCCTCTATTCCTCTAATCATCTTGGTAACACCCATTGAACCCTCTTCAATTTTCCAATGTCTCTCTCACACTGCAGGGACCAAAATGCATTCAGTATTTGAAATGTGGCCTAACGACAGTTGAATAGAGTTCGTGATCACACTCCTTTGCACCATTCATGTGTGTCTAGAAAAACTTATTATGAGGAGCTCTTCTGTAATTTTCTCCAGGGCAGAAGTGAGGCTGAGTGGTCTGCACTTTCCTAGATCTTTCTTTTTGCCTTTTTTCATAGATGGGAATTCTATTTAACCTTTTCTAATAATCTGTGGCTTCATCTGAACTCTGGAATATTTTAGAAATAGTAGGCAGTGGCTTTGAAACAATGAAAAGAAACCCTTTGATGCATCCCATCCAGTTCAACACACTTATATATGTGGAACTGGTAGAGAGGATCACCATTAAGACTCTCCTCCGCTACTCATGGTTCACCATTTGCTTCGATTGACTTCTTTACACAAAGATTTAGAGGATGACATGATCTGTGAAGACTGAGACAAAGATTTTTTATTTATTTAGGCTGTGTCACAGACAGGTCCTCTCTGCCTCTAGAGGTTATTACAATGCAAATAAAAACAATGGCAATGACTAAATTAAGCCTCGTAAAATAAATCAAATTATTATGGCTTAGTAATTTGAAGTTCCTGAAGTATTTTTACTTAACTTTTCACGTGTGCATATATGTGTCTAATTCAGTCTAATCATTCCAGGCTGCTTTTACTTCTTTGGAGAAATAGATGGTATAAGAGTGATTCACCTGACCTTCTTTAGACATTTACTACAGAATCAGATGATTTGTGCTTTGTGCTGACTTTATTTACCAGACTGGTCAGTGATGAACTCAGGTGTCTACACTTGTGAGATAAAACCCTACATTTATCCACTCTTGTGCCAAGTGTGAGGCAAAATTCTTATTCCAGCAGCAGAGAAAAAGGAGTGAAAAACTCTCATGATCATGTGGTGCAGCTGAGTTTTCCCCAGTAACTTGGTAGATCACATTAAACCCCATCAAACACATGAAATTTCAGTGGCTTCAGTTCTAATTTCTCAGCAAAAATGGGCTGAAACCAGCTGGACTGTGGTAGAACTATTAAAAAAGAGAGTGAACTAAATGGTTAAAGTGAAAAAAATTAAAATGCAGAAGAGAATAAATAGAAAGTTATTTAGATTCGAAAGCCAAATAAACCTCTTGGGCTTCTTCTGAAAGGTTTTAAAGAGAGCAGTGGGTCTCATACTAGTAGCAGCATAGTGCTTTCCACCTAGCACACCTACTGTTGAGTATGACACTGGAAAAAAATCAGCACCTTTAGCCGCAGTGGTGGCAGCTGCAGAACAGATGGAGATCAGTGTTGTTTGACTCCTCCACATCTAATTAACCTGTACAAAGGGGAAGGTAGTCATAAGATCCTAAGTGAAAAACCCTATGTCTCTGTTAAAAGCCTTTTCTCTCTAAGAGTGGTGAAAAGCAGGGAGAGCTCTGTACCTTAGCAGGCAAAACTTCTGCCTTTCAACAAAGAGGCCACACTTTGTGTTTAAAGGAGCTGCTTACTTTACTTTAATGCATCTCACCTCAGAACTAATGATGTGGCCTAAACTAAGGAATGACTTTACTTTCAATTCTGTTGTAAGCTAAGAATCTCATATTCTGAAGGAAGTTTGGGTGATATAATAAAATCTTAACTGATCTATGGATTGACAGAAGATAGAACAAAGAGAGCACAAAACCTGCTAATACTGTCAATACTGCAATGCAGAAGCTGTAAATATGCACAAAATCAGTTCTGAGATATTCTGCCAGTTTGTTCTCAACAAATGAATATGTGCACATATAGATACATAAATGTGTGTTCTAAATTCTTGATATATAATACAGTAAGTTTAGAGCAGAAATGTATTTCAAGAATTCCTGTTTCACAGAGGCAGAGATGACTAAATATTTAACTTGTGTATGTAATGAATGGTAGCCATTTACACAGCCATAAATTTCAACATCTGTGAACAGAGGTGGATTCTCATCCAAGTTTTCATTTGCTCTTTATAGATTTCCTTGCTATTTATTCCAAGATGGAGTTGCATGAGAATGGGAATCACATGATGAGACAGACTTGGTAACTCAGAAGTATAAATACTCTGATCTAAAGAATTTCTAGCCTATTAAAACAGATAAGAAATATAATTTGGGAATGTGGATGTATGAAGTGAGCAAGAAGTTTTTGAGTGTCACGCTATTACCATGCTTTAAAAAAAATAATACATAAATCACATGATTTACCGTTGTGTCATATGATGTTTTGGCAATTGACTTGGTCAGATGCTTACTTAAAATGAAATTTTAAAAAATGTGTTTTTTAAATAAATCTAAACGTTAACCAAACACATTCACAGTAATAATTACAGATGGTGTCAGCGAGAAAAAAAAGCTTAGCAGGTGCTGACCCAGCCAGTATTCTGACATATTTTATGTTATTGCCCAATATAATAACATTAGACAACGACATCACCATACCACTTCAGAGGTGTAGGTATTCATCAGAGAGTCATTAAATACTGGATTTTCTAAGTGTCACACAATTGCAGAAACAGTTGTGTTGGATATTTGTGCTGATCCACTGAGAAAAGTGTCAGTGTTGAATGGCTCTAAAATGTCCTGTTCTTTAACTATATGAAGCATGCAGAGGGTTGAAATTTAAGCCTATGCCAGTGAGTAAAGAATCAGCAACAATTTCTTTTCTTTTTTTTTTTTTTTTTTTAAATAAACCCCAAAACCCCATTTAAATTACTTCTGGGATTCTTAATAATGTTCATGTCTTGCCCATTCTCTATTTTGAAGGTGGGGCTGTCTTCCATTTCTTAATTTCCTTCTTTGGACTCTTTAAGGATTCCTTTCCCCTATCTAAAGAGTCCACCATTCCTTTCGGCCTCATTTTAGTTTCCCTGCATCATCTTAGTCTATACTTGAATCTCCTAACAGCTTAGTTTCTCCTGTGGCATTCAATGCAATTTTTTCCCCTTCTTCTTGGAAGTGAACTCAGATCATTGCCAGACTCTGGGCCTTGCCGTATGCATTTCCTCACTTCCTAGGTTCAGGATAGCATCTTTCTCTTTTCCATCTTTCTTTTTGGAATGCAACTTGTAAATCACCCTATATATCCTCAGTTTTAATTGAATGACCTGTATGCTTAAAGTGAGCATTCATTAGACACCCTGATGGAACAAGCCCTTCTGGTTTCTTCCAAGCCAGAAGAGACTCTTGGTGTATTGCAATCAATCCTTATTGCTATTGTCCTTGCTACTCTTAATTCTGGAAAACTTCCCTGTGCAAGCGTCCCAGCCATAAACTAGCATCCTGTTATGTTTAATGTGATGCAAATACAGAATAGAAGACACTGCTTTCTTGTCTCAGAACTTCATGCAGAGAACTTGACTGAAGATTACACAGAAACTTCTAGGAGCATCTCTCTGCAAGAATGCACAACACAATTGGAAATGTAAGGAATTCCGTTGGTTTGTAGAGGGTAGAAACTCTTTCTTTATCAGAATTGAGTCAAGTAATTTGATTTTTCTTGCAATGACAACCCTTCATAACCAAGCAGCTGTAGAGCTCAAAAGAATTTTATTAGGGCCCAGATAAAAGATGTGAGACTGTCCCCTCCATGGCAGTATTAAAATTGATTCTTACAAAAGAAGCAGTCCAGCCACCAATCTTGCTAAATATTGGTTTGTTTGTTTTTCCTTTTATGATAGTTAAAAATTACAGAATAATTATGTATGCAAGAGCTAAATTTTGGATCATCAGCAGTCCTTTCTCTCAGAAGTGGCACTGCACTGGGTCAAGTAATGTGCTGGGTTTAGAGGGACAACCGTCCTGGATTAAGTATTCCACTAATTTTAAAAGGGGTTTCCATGTCAAATCTCCTGATTTTAAAAAACATTTTACACAATTACATCAGCACTCCTACAACTTCTTACTTATTAAATATAGTTCCCAGTGTGACTCCCTGGCTTAAATACAACAGGTACTTTTATGAAACCTGGTTTGAGTTTTTAGTGCAGCTGTGCAGAACTTTCGTAATGAAACCCAAAACCTACCCAGGCTTGAGTTTCATTACAAATCTGAAACTCACATCAGGTTCTCTAAAGGGTTTGTCAGAGTTCACAACTCTAAAGATTTGAGGCTGGATGAAAAAAGTCTATGCTGAGTTATGATTTCAGGTGCAGGCCAGGGAAAATGTGGTTTGACCCTCAACAAGATAAAGTGTGTTGGTTAAAAAAGAATGAGTCCTTGCAAAGGGAAAATAGAGGATGAGTTTCATAAGCTCTTGTAAACCAAAGTTTTAAGCTACAAACCTGTGTAGGTGAAAGTTTTACTAATAGTTATGATTGCTTATTTTTCCTTACCCTAATATATTTCTAACTGCTTGGCATTGGTTGTATTGAAATCAAACCTGTTTGTACAGTTCTCAAATAGTCAAATACAGGGGTAATACAAATGCATAATTCCTCTGATCTAACAGAGAAGCCAAGGAGTCAGGAGATGGATTCTGCACATGCTTTGACCCTGACTTGTTATCTCATCTTGTGCAATGGGGAGAATATTTCCATCTGTTTATTCCCACGTCTCAAAATGATTTTACCCTCTAAAGTAAAGCAACTCCAAGCTACAAGTCTGTGCTAATACAACTGTTTCTTGTTCCAGTGTTATTTGCCCACAACTAGCCTGTGTGCTTCCACATTGACCTCCACTGAAGATGTGAGGAAACCAGGTCTGTGCAAAGATACATTAACATTATAGGTATGAAAATGTGAAATCTGCTGTCTCAGAACAATTAGTGATTGTTCATGCTCTTGCTTCAGATGTTTCCCCCTTTTGTCTTTCTTTTTGCTTCATCCATTAGGAGTCCAGTGAGGATATTTATAAGTAATGCCTTTCTATCCATAGGTCCCAGAGTTCCTAGGAGGAAATGTGCATATTTTGTGCAGCTTTACAGTTTCTGATTTTTGCCAAGACCCAGTTAAAAGGTTTAACTGACAGTAGGCTGAAAAATAAATTTCAAAACCATCCTAATAAATTATGAGCCTAAGTCCCGCTTTAAAAAATGGCTTAGGTATTGAAAAGACTGATTTGCATTGAAAGTTTATGGTGTATCAATCACTTGCAAATCAATAAAATGAGTAACTTTTCCCAAAATATGAATGTTTAAAGTGTTTGTGGGTAAAATCTTGGTTGAAGAAATTTAGCATATTGTTATAATGACTTTTGGTTCAGGTCCATCACTAATTTTATTCAGCTGTGAAGAGATTGATGATAATTTTCATGTCAGCAGAAATATATTATCAATGCAGGCTCAGATTTGTGTCTCCCTAGTAATTAACATATATAACAGCAGAAAAATAGATTTATTTTTATCTTCTCCAAGAATTATCTAAAAGATAGAGAAAAACATTACTAAAAAAGTCATAAATTTGTCAAAATTCACAGAACGTACAAGCTTGCATTTTTATTCTAAGAGCTTAGCTGGTGTAATCTTTACAGCTTTACTAAATGTAAATGACATCCAGTGGTCAACTGTCACTATATATACCGAAAAAATCTGAGTTTGTCGTCAAAAACATTGCCATTCTACTAACTTGGGCAGACTGAAGCTAGAAGGATGTTGTCCAGCTCTCTGCCAACCTGTTTCAATGTCTCTCAGTTGATAAGTGCATCACAAAGATTTTGTTCCAGGGTCCTGCGTAGACCTGAAGGTACTGGCAGTTCAAATCCTCCTTCTATTATTCCCTTCTTAGCATTCAAGCTATTCCTGCCCAGCTGCGTGATGAAGAGGCCACCTTAGGCTAGGAGGAAATCCTTAAAGTTTTTGTGATTTTGTGTTGTGATAATGACAAGATGAGGAAATGGTCTCAAACTGTGACAGGGGCAGTTCCAGTTGGAAATCAGCAAGAGTTTATTCACAGAAAAGGTTGTCAAGCCTAGTAATAGGCTGCCAAGAGAAAGTGGTGGGGTCATCATCCCTGGAAGTTTTGAAGAAATGACTGGACGTGACACTTAGTGGATGGTTTAGTTGTTATGACAGTGTTTGATCAAGGGTTGGTCTCAGTGATCCTGGAGGTCTTTTCCAACCTTATGATTCTGTTTTATTCAGCATGCTTTTAACCTGTAACCTTAAGACCTGGAGATTGTTGTGAACTAGATTATGGTGCTTTGACTTGTGAGTAGAACTGGTGGTGAGGGATGCCTAGAATAGTCTTTTAAGTTGCACACAGCAAGTCATCATATATTGGGCTTCCTCTGGTATGGGGAACCACTTAGTTGTTAAATAAAACTGAGCACTCTAAACTCCATTTCAGAACTAGATTTTGAGAGCATACTGCTTTACATAAACCATATTGTCCTTATTCTTACAGCAATCAATAAGAAAGACAGATGATTTCTAGAAAAGGATTAGTTGATCTGTGGATTTAAAGTCCTGCCAAGAAGAATCCCAAAATCTGCATGATGACCCATAGCATTGGATGGTACACTTGACTTCCTGATTTCCTGAGAAATGAAACAAAAAACCTGCTGCCAGACTGCTTCCAATTTTTAACCCATCTGAGGAAAGTCTGTGACTGATCAGCTCTGCAATTAAGAAATATACTCTTGGAACAGTTGTTTGACATGACAGAATATGAAAAGTCAGACAGAAGTCTCAATTGTCCCCTTTGTACCTGGACTATTTATCCTTATGGGGATTATCAAGTGTACGGTTTGTAGATTTTAAAGTATATTTTGGGAATTATTTTGGAGAGCTGTGGTTGTCATAGAGTCAGCTGTTAATCCCTTGGACACACTGATCTTTCCACTCCTTGAAGGTAAGCTCTTGTCCCTTAGGTCAGATCAGAAATCTGTTCAGCCTTTCCAATGGCTTAGCAACAATAACAGAGGCAGTTTGTGGGGAAAAACAGAGAGAAAATGAATCTATGTTACATTGATTAAGCCTGTAATTTTAAAGCAAATGTAATACATTTCAGCCTGGCACTTTATAATGGTAAAGATACAAGCTTCTGCTCCTGGAGCTCATAGAAAATACAATGGCAAATAATAATAATAATAATAATAATAATAATAATAATAATAATAATAATAATTTAATTTGCATAATCTTTAAAAAAATCTAAATTAACCACTGAGAGAAAGAGATTATTAGAGAAGAAGAGATACATAAGTTTACACTGTAATATTAGTATTTTGCTTCTTACGATGAAACAGTGTAATTCACATGCAAATTCTAAAGCATGATGAATTTTGGTGCTTATTTCTTTCTTTAAGGGAGAGGGATACTTATGGACAGTATTCTACATGATCACTTTGAAGCAATATCAACCACAGTTCCACCCAGGAACTGGTAGGAGTCTTTCACCTATTTCCAGCCTTCTCTCATGAAAAAAGAAAAGAGAACTTTTAATCTATTTCACTCTCACTCCTTAATGCCTTGGACAGGCTTGCTCTGCCCCAATGAGATAGGAATTCAGAGAGGACAGAGAGACAATGAGAGGTATGTGGATATATACAGAGAAACCGCAACCATTCCTTTTAGTCCCAACCTAAAATGACCCTTTGCAACTCAGGCATCAATAGAGTGATGAATCAGCACCTTCCTATGACAGTTGTAGTCCTGAAAGAGTAGTTCCTTCTCATGTTTCCCTCTGAGCAGCACAGCTGAGGGTATGCAGAGGTCAGGCTGGAGCCTTGGCCCTTAGTTTTACAGTGTGAATCGTAAGAATGTGTTCCAATCAGAAATAACTCAGAAAAAGACATAATTTAACTTGGTTAATTATATTGACTCTTATATAGACCATGAGTAAATAAATACCCTGCATACAAGGAAACTTGTTTATGGAATAAAGCTTAGCTCCACTACAGTTTGGTGCTTTTAATACAGTCAGAGTACATTTTTAATACTTTCATATGGCTGAATAATACTTCCACATTGATTTTTCTCCTTATTATTTAATCTACTCTACAGTGAACATGTGACAATGGCTCACTGATTTATTGTGAGTGTAGCAATAGGTTTATAACTGCATGAATCATGCAGATTGCTCAATTCACCACATGCCTTAATAAAAGTTTCACTTTAATAAAATAGAGCTAAGGCAAATATGTCCAGAGCCTGGTCTGACATTCCTTATACATTACCCTGCCTCAGGAAATTATTACTATATATTTTATAGCAGCTACAGTAGGTTGGGGATCAGGATTAGAGCATAGTAACTACTGTGACATTTAGCAGAACTCCTGTGCATGCCATTAGCCCTCATGGGGTGGACTGGCATGGAAATATTTTCGAACAGTGGTTTTCATCCTTTTTAAATTATTGACTTGAAAAATTTTCTGTAAGCCTATGATTCCTCATTTACTGAATTTAACCCTCTAGAATTTCATTTGTATCTTTCACAGGTGCTTTTGAAGTAGTTTGTGGACCTCACAGAGTCTACTGGTCATAAATGGACATCACTATTCCAGGATAGATTCCATCACTTGCTACACAGAGATTAATTGACCAGTCTCTTGCAATTGCCAGACTTTGAAAACACAAAATAATCTCAATGATTACATGTACTTCTACCTCTGTGCTGATTTGAAAGCAAAACCAGTGAGAGACTTCAAGTCAGAAACACAATTTAATAAGAGGAAAAGAAAAGAAATAAAAGAAAGTAAAATAAAGTAAAATAAATGGAATAGTACAAAAAAACCACTGACAGAGTAAGAGTACAACCTGACACCCTGTAGTTAGGGTGGTAGTAGCAGTCCAGATGAAATGGTCTTGTCGAAGCAGTGATCCTGTAGAAAGGTCTGGTAGCTCTTGTCCTCTGGGAGTCCAGTGGGTAAAAGCTGCCTGTGCTGTCCCAAACCCTGGATTATATCCAGGTGGGAATGCTTGGCTCCTCCCCCTGGGCAGAGCATCTCCCAATGGGCTGATCTCATTCTATGAGTCATGCAGTGGGTCCTTGATGGCCCATTAACCAGAGATAGCTCCCAGAGGGAGTTATCTATGAATCATGGGGCAAGGCATTGTTAGGCTCATTAACAGAAGGGAAACACTGCCTCACCTGGTTTCAACAGCTCATGAAGATGGGGATAGAATACATACTTTGGGCACAACTTACATTGTAACCTAGGACAACCTCATATCTCAAACTAATTGCAACAGTTAAATCTTGGCACGGTCTAATGAGGTGGACTGAAGCCTTTTCCAGCTGAGGTCGTAGAAAGTATGATCCACTTATCCACCTCTTTCATTGTAGGGAAACTAAACAAATGCAAGCCCTATGATAGGCAGCTATTTTGACTCTTCCTTCATTTTATTTAGAATTGGTCTTATGAAATTTCAGACAGAAATAGTGAAACTCTTGTGACAGCAGAGGTTTCTGAATTTATAGCTTTGTTTGAATCAGGACTGAACTCAAACTTTGGATGAAGCTATGGTAAATACATTTCTCTTTATAGCAATGAAGAAACATATATTCATTTCCTTGGCCCAGCTTCTACCAATGGTGCCTCTACTCTTTCCTAATTAGTAGCTTAGATATTAAGCATAAAGTTATTCATAACATAATTTTCTTAACATACGTAGTTGAAGTTGAATTTTAAAAGTTTTAGTTGTTGATCTTACTAGTGAACTTGGTAAAAAGAGAACTAAATCAATGTAAAATGGAAAGAAAAGCTTTAATGTCTATGAGCATGTTACAATGGCTGTGTCTGCATTAAGTACATTGTGCATTATCATCCTCTATAAAAATGCCATAGTTCTGATGTGAAGGGTCATAGTTTGGCAATTTATTTTATTTTTATTTGGTTAGTTTGGAGTGGTTTTGTTTTGTTGTTGGGTTTTTTGTTTCTTTTTTTTTTTTATGCTGACTTGAGCTGTAAAATTTAATTCTCTTGCATTTTTTGCCATAAGGTTTTTTTGCCTGTGTTTCTGCATTTTGAACACGGTTGCACAAAGGTGATGTGTTTACAAACAAAATAAAATTAAATCCACAGGCATTTACTCTTCTTAGGGAAACCCTCAATAGAAAAAAAAATTGGGAATAATCAGTGAATGTAATAAAAACCAGCTCTGGCATTACTGTCTTCCAGTACAATAAAAAAACATTTTCTATTGCTAGGTTGTCAGTACTACGAAGTGGTTTTTAGTGCATAAACCTCAGGCATGCAGATAAACCCAAGTACACTGGAGCCAAGGTTTGAAATTGGTGCTTGAAATGTCTTTAAAACCATCTTTTTTGTCAGGGGAACTCTCTGCCATATGGAATTATGGGCTTTAAGGCCCCCCCGGCTATAAAAAGAGCAAGTACGAGGATTTCACCATGATTCCTTTGTAGCTCAGTATCTGAATTATTCCAGCCATAAGTCCAGCTCTGATCACAATAATGTTGGTTTTAGGAACACCACTTCAGATACCAAGTGCAAAATGGCTGAAGGTCCAAATGGTTACAGTTCATTGCAGCCTGCTTTGCTTAATAATTTCCATTATCTCACTCTTTCTGCCTTCCTTCCCTCAGCTTTTAACTGAATTCTTTGTAAGTGTTCAGGAATTAATTCTTCTGCAACTGTACTTATATCAAACCACAAGATACATATATATGTACGTATATAAACCTAAATAAAAAACCCCCTTATTGACAGAGAAACACTTCACACTATATTTCAATAATACTGATGTTATTTTGTAAAGTTGTATGTAATCTGGGAAGTGTATACCAGAAAACAGAAAACTTTTGTACCAAGATAATATTTATGAAGTAGAATTGAAGTGTATGATGTAATGAGATTCCTGTTTGAAGCTCATTAGGTTTGGTTTTCTCTAATAATAGAGATGGGGTATGGCAGGATCTTTCAAGTGGTTTGTTTAGTGCAGTTGTGTGGACACATTCCCTATACTGCATGTCAGTGTCAGACTTGTGAAGCCAGGCAGTGTTATTATCACATCACTCTTGAAAGTTACATGAAGATGGTTTTCCTTCTAATGACACTATGGAAAAGAGAAAAATCTTTATTCAGGATATAAGCAGGAAATAATTTTTATCTGTAGATTCTGATGGCAAAACTCTGTATGTAAATTACATATTCCCCTCGGGTTCTCTTTCAAAACATTCTTTACATGCTAATACACAGTAAACAACGTATATAATTTTAAAAACTAGTTGAGTATACATGGCAGAAGAGGTGGTTAGGTATTGTCTATCATCAGGGAGTTTCACAGTGAGTGATAATGTTTCTTTTCTTGTACCCTCTGTCATTAATATCATTGTTGTTACTGTTCGTTTTATCTAATTGCTGATTCCAGAAAATGTTCTTATCAAACCTTTTAATTTCTGTGCCTTCAATTCTCCTCTCCAGCCACCACAGGGGGAGGGGAAAGGGAGTAGGAAAGGGGAAGGGAGCATGCGTTAGTGTGGTTTGGAGAGTCTCAGAGGGAGCACTAAACTGGGGAGTACCATTCCTAAACCATGACATCTACAATCCAAGGAAGCATACATTGTTATTATTTTGAGTATGGCTCATCAAATATTTTTGAATGATCTGAAACCTATAAAAATAAAAGCAGTGGACCTTCAAAGACCACTAGTAGCCAACAGATCACTAATAACCCTTATCTGTGTCTTGCAAAACGTTTTAAAATGAATGACTGGAAGACAACAGTATATCTAGGAGGTCACTATGCAATTCCTTCCTTTGGTGGCTTGGTAGAGTTGGCTGTCCTGACTGCAGCCATAATTAATTTTTAGATATGTTTCTTCTAAAGCCAAACTTTCCAGTCTTAGTAAGTTGTGATTCAGTCCTTGCAGGCACAGTTAAGTAACTAATAAGGCATCTGTGAAGCTTTGTGCAGAGCATCCTTGTGCATACAAATGTCAAATTACTCAACAATGCTGAGGAGAGTATTTTTAAATCGAGACTATTTTTTTTAGAGGCAGATAGCTAAATGTTCCACCAGGGAGACTAGTGAGCTCAGTGGATGTTTCTAAGGCACTGCCAGCACCCAGGCTGCAGTTTTGATGGGATAGTCTAGAAGTTGCCAAAACCATGGAAAATAGCGCATCAGGCACTTCTCAGAAAAAGTGATTTACACCCAAATATTATACTGCCAAGAAGGTTAATTTATTCTGTTGAGCTATAGGTAAAACGGGATCAAAGGTAGCTTCCACCTTTTCTATGGGAGCCATGACACTATGCAGAAGGGATAATGAGAACCACTGGGAAAGAGAGGCAGAAATTGTGTCTACTTCACTGAGAATACCAGGAGCAATCCGCCTTTCAGTCTCTCCTTCCAGCTGACAATTATAATTAATTATGTGTTATTACATACATTGTTCAATGTCTCTTGGATTGCAAAAATATCGAGGAAAAAGGAGTAAAATTAATTTTATCCCTCAGCCATGCCAGTACCTTAGCAACTAATCCCCTGACTTGTGTTCCATTTTGTATTTTATAGGGTCATGGAAGCAACATTTGTTTCTGCTCCATGATTGTATTTGAGTGGGTGAGGTGGTGCCTGCCATCACTGGGCTCAGCCAGGACCTTGTGGAGACCAAGTGCATCCTGCAGACTGAGGAGCAGCTCCAGCTTGGAGGGATGTTGCATCTCAGAGATGGAGGTTATATAGCTGCAACCTATAATTGCAACTGGTTTTAGGAAAAAAAAAAATGGCAATGTTGTGTACTATGTGGGCTTCCAGTCAATCACTATGCAGATGAGAGGTGCTCTGAGCATAGAGTCTGAAGGTCTGTGGTCAAGGCAGCAGTGTACCTGTCTGCCACAAGTAGACAGGAAAGATACACCAACCCAGACACAGGGACCATATGCAAAAACAGAGAATAAAAGATCTACAGATCACTTGAGGAAATGATAAGTTTAGATACTTGATGAAGTGGCAATTCAGTAGGTGGGGTTTGGATCAAAATGTTGGGCCTAATTTCTAAAAATTCTGCTTCGGTTTTGATGAAGACATTTGCATCTTTAATTGTATGTACTGGGTGTCAGTTTTATACACTTAACTTACAGGCTCAAATTTACCCAAAGGACCAAAACCAAAGGTCAACAAGAATTGAACATGCTTCTTCCAAAGTCCTGGAGCCATCAGGAACTTTTATGCTTTCTCTGACTGCAAATGAAAAAGCTGCAGTGTTACCAAAGAATCTCAAATTGAACAGTGCATTTAAGAGACAGTGGTTCCCCTCCTTTTTTCTGCTATATGTCTCTGCCAGTGCCCTACCAGTAACTCTCTTTCTGATAAAATATCTGTGTTACTGATGGGCTAGGGTTGAATTTTTATGCTTTGCAACATTTGGTTCTCAGGCAGATAATATATTGCCATGGAAATACAGGCCATTTCTCACTGCACATTTCAAAGAGAGAGCATGGCGTTATGCCATGTTGTGGCTGTTAGCATCACTATATCATCCCTTCAGAGTGGTCTGCTCTGCTACCACTTTCCAAGGAATCTCTTTCGGGGCATGACATTGTGAAACTAGAGAAATTATGTTTGGCAATAACATGGGTTGATGGCAAGATATGTCAAACAGTTGAAATTATAACCTCCCTTTCAAAAGCTGCCCCATCACCACTGCTGATGGTTAGATTTGTTGTTCCCACCTCCCAGTTTGCACAAGTGGGACAAAAGTGTAGGAGTGAGTCAGGAGCACAACACACACTGTATGAGGTGTGTAAAACATCCCTCAGCGGGAGCTTGGCAGTACAGATAGTCATGTAAGATGAAGTGAAATAAGTGTTCCTTTGTGAATAGAGGCCCTCTGCCCAGCCTTTGCATCACACTGCTTAACCTGGCCTACAGCCTACATAAAGATACATAGATTATAAAGAAAACACTCCTTCCAGAATGCGATGTGAAAACTTGTAAAACATTGCTTTTGTCCACACAACATGTATTCTTTATGGAATGTCAAATAAACACAGGGTCTTGCTGAATATCCTTCCTCTCATCTGACATTTTGGGGTCCAAACATAAAACTGATACATTGCTAAGCAGGGCTAAGAAATTAAAATCTGTGAAAAGTAAAGCATCTCAGAGACTGTAAATTCCTTCCCACATGAAAGTCCAGGAATCAAAGTGTGACCTCCTCAACATGAGTAGAGAATTGGGGGAACATGAAGCCTTGATCTCTCTCTGAGCATTGTCCAAGGAGATTTAACTCAACAAGATGGATCAGCTGTTATCTGAGCTCTAAAGGCTAAAGTACAATTAGCCACTTTGCTGCCAAGTGAGAAAATTTCAGTATACTAGAAGTAACATGAAAATCAGGCCAGGAAGGAAGACTATTTTCATAAAGTGCATGAGAGTTTGGATTTTTATCATGTTATTCTTTGACTATTTTGTCCTATGATGTTCTGAAAAGTGTCAGTCCTTCCTTGTCCTGTCTGACATGCTCTGTCTGTAATCCTTTGCTTTCCATGCCTTCTGGTTTGTAAACAATATGAAAACATGAAAAAGTGCTTTTCCCGCTTTGATACTGACTTCCATTCAACAAAAGTCTTTAAATAGAAAGTAAGCAGAGAAAAATAACTTAATGACACAGAATTTTTAGGGAAAAGTGGAAATTCTCCAGACTTTTACATTGCCTTCAAAAAATGTATTTTCAAACTCCAGAAAACAAAAATTATGTTTCCAACTATGCCTTATTTTCTGCTAAGTACTCTCTTGAATTGACAATAACCATATGTAGTAAGCATTATTGTTTTTTTTTTCTGGAAGATTGCTCTGACTTTTTCTTTTATACAATGCTTCTAGGATAACATTCTAAACTGTCATTAATTAAAAGCAAAATCTCATGTGACTTTAATCATAAACAATATGATATGATTCTCAATAAATTCTTTTTCTGATTTTCATTATTCTTTTTAGCTTTCATGATTTTTTTTTTTAATCAACTAAATGAAGGTTAAATAATACTACCACAGGGGAAAAACATAGCTACTGTGGGTAATTTAAATGCTGAAATTAAACAATGTTACTATTCACAATAAAATATTTGCTTGCTTTCAGATAACCTTGGCTTGTGTTAACTATCTTAATAACTTCATTTGCAGATCTTGCTGAAGAAGTAAGTCAGTGTGAAGGAATGTCTCCCAAATGTCGTGTTTCTGGTTTTTTGCTTTTGCATTCCTCTAGATATTTGCTGTGTGCACAATCTATCTTTGGGAAGCTCAGTGTAAAGCCTGGGATATGTCATCAGGAAAGGAAAAAATGAACTGAGCAACATTTGTCAAATATCTGCGATGATTACATTATCATATGTTTCTTATATGATGTTCTGCTAAAGAAGGTCCACTTACAAGGCCTCTTCCCTCTCTTCCATCCTTCTACCCTCACCCCATCAAAAAAAATATTCTAGCTTCTGTTGATCCACAAAATGCTTAATGACATTTTAATGCACAGCACAGAGCTGGCACCCTCAGGCTGTGAAAATTATGTTCTGGTGTGTGATGTGGGGAAGGGAAAAAGTGAAAGATACTGCCTGGATTTGGCAAGAATATCAGGAAAGGGAATGGGAGTTGGAAAAGCTGTTAGGAAATGTAGATTGGTAAGAGTGTCAAACAAAGACTGAATGGGAAGGACTCAAGGGGGAAACTGAAAATTTTGTGGAGAATATATGAGGTGACCGGCTGAGTTTGAAAGCATCCCTATCAACCATTTCAAGTCTGCTCCTCCTATTTCAGCTTCTCATTTACTCGTCATTCATTACTCTGGTGGTTTGCCTCTCTAGTGACTTTTTCCTGAGCAAATGACATTCCACAGTTTAAGTCAACCAGGTGTCCAGGTGCTTCCTCTCTCCTACCTTTGAATAACATCCCCTGAAAGCCAGGGAGCAGATAAGATACCTCATCATTTTCCTGAAGGCCATGTTAATGTTTTTCTTTTGTGTTCAGTTTTGTGGCACCCATCCACCCTTGTGGAGGCTAACACTGTTTGATGGTTTTCTCTTGCTGCTGGTGCCTCTTTCAGAGACTGGGATTCTATAAACTGTTTATATGGTGTTCAGTTTATTTCTTTTCCCTGACTTTCAGAAAAACCTTCCATTTTCTTCTACCGCATCCCTCTCCCTACTGATTCTTCTGGCTATTTGCGGGATCTAATCACTCTCTGCAATTTCCTCTTCCCTCTCACCCCCTACTCTGCACTTGACAACAACATTGCTTCCCCTTTCCCCCTCACTGGGTAATATTTACTGTTGCTTAAGTGCTATATCTCTTTTCCCACCTGCCTTGGCATGTTATTCTGATTCCATAAATAACCATGATTATGAAACATCTTGGACAGGTACTTGATTGGCACAGATTTCCAAACATTCTGTTCTTTCCTGAGTGGCATATCAATTACATAGATCTTGTAGAAGGGAAGAGGAGGTCAAAGCTGTCCCTATGCTTCTCCTTACTCATTTTTGGTCTGTAGGCAATGATTTTCAGATTACAAATCCTCTGAGATGTATGCTGTGTTTCACAAGTCAGCCCTTACTATTTGTGCTTATGAAAGGGCTGAAGAAGTCTGATAGCAAATGTGACTATAAAACTAGGTCTCCAAAATGTCATGAGAAATTTGATACGACTATTTATTTACATATTACGAGAAAAAAAACAAAACACTATTTTAAGACATCTTATAAAAGTGGTGGTCACAACAGTAAAAAGTTTGCTTTGTAGCACAATCATTTATGAAAGACTATAACTGAAAACACAGCAATTTTAAGACCAGAAAATAGAAAAATGTATAGAAGGAAAAAAAAGAAAACCCCAAGCATTTTAATTTCAAATCTGTATGACTCATTTCTGTTTGAGATTGAATTTGGCCATTCAGTCTTTTCCTTTGTTTTGGCTTATTATCAATGGCTAGACCACAATCCCATTTCCAGCAGAGAATGATACCAAACTTGCTTTAAATACAGGTTTCTTTCCTTTTTTATTAGAAGAGCTAATGGATCGACTAATTCTGTCTTTAAAAGGCATTACTTTGTAGGATCTCAACCAGGGCTAAAAGATGCTGAAAATAGGCCTAATTTGTTAAGAACATCTATTTACTACTAGAAAATGTTAGTATTTTTGCTCTTAGTCACATTTGATGCTGAGGACTAAAGGATGAGGTTCCAACTTTTTTGCATAGTTCCCATACAGACAGATTATTTTGTCCCCATGGCTATTCTCCTTTCTCTGCTTTTTGAGCTGGACAACACCCTTGGGATGCCCAAGGAGGAGAAAAAGCCAGAAAATCATGCCTGAAAAGGTCAGTTGGATGTGCTCAGTCAGATAGAGAGATAAAATTCTGGCGTAAAAGTTTGCTTTGTGCTTCGTCTTGTGTAATCACAAAGGCATGAGATGAAACCTACTTTGTTTCTTGCAGATAATTTATCCTACTGTGGTTAAGCACCATGGGATGCATAGCCTCTTCCCTTGATTTTATATACACTATGGTTCAGAGGGAGCATCCAGGAATGTGGAACATCTCTGTGTGTGTTTGCTAGGGAATTGTTTCAGGTGCATCTCCTCTTCAGACAGAACAGCATGAATGCTTCACACTCCTGAAGGAAAATCATTATTACTTGGAGGAAAAATCTCAGTTTGAGAAACAAAGTTGTCTCAGATGTACTCAAATTGCAGGATTTTGGTGCATGTATATGAAATCATTAGTACTGGGTTGAATCTGGTAGTAGTCTTGATTACTTGTAGTGGGGAAACTGCCAAAAAAAATGTTTGCCAGTTTTCCCTTCGGAAAGAACCTTTTTAGCTCCAACTCCAAGAATCTTATGCTGTTATCAAAACATTCTATCTTAGGATGTTCTGGTAAAGGATAGCACAGATCATTTTTACTTGCATCTTTGTTAGAGGAATCCATATTGTTTTAGATAAACAACTTCACCTTTGTACTGAAAATGGAGACGGGTCCGTGCAAAAAATGTGATTCTACTTGTGGGTCTGAAACAATATAAAGGTGAACAAAGATCTCAGGTGATCCATGTAAGGCTGCAGCCTTACGTCTGGTTTGTTTGCAATTCTCCTTTGATATTATCACTGGCTTGGTTTTCCTCTCCTCGAGTCCACTTTTCCTTTAATCCACACTTCACCTCTCTGTGTGAGCTGTGGGAGATCACCATGCAATGTGCTCAGCAAGAGAAGGATCTCTGGTGCCAGCCTTCGAGCTGCAAAATCTTTGAAGGGCATGAGCAGGTCCTTCACCTGGGAGTTAACAGGGTGTACACTTCTGTTGGGAATCCTACTACAAGCCAAGTAATAAACCAGAGCTTTACAGTGGGTGTGGGCTGACAGAGAGCCTTCTCAAAAATCTACACCATCCAAGAAAGGACACAGCACTGCTCTGCTCATAGAGGCCTTGCATGGCTGCAGGGACAGGTGCTGCAGATCCATTTTGCCAGTCAGTGTCTTGCCTGTCAGAATGTACTCGGGGAAGTGATACTGGTTTAAATGTTTAGACAGATATAATGGAAAGGAAACTATTGATGGTGTCATTAATCCTACAGGTTATTTCCAGAGCAAGGCTCTGAGATAATTTTTTTAATACCCTTGTGATTTTTCTATCTGCCCAAGAGTGAATGACATAGGAAAGAAAAAGAACTTGTGTTGACATTTTGAAATCTTTTATGCAGCTACAAGTACTGGTAAAACTTTACCTATAATTTCAGCCATATCTTGATCAGTGTGTTCATCCACATTGAGCTGCCATATAAAACGAAATCCTAAAACAGGCATTGAGAATAGCCGGACGGCAGATGTTATGTCTGGAGACTACAAAACTCTGCTGTTAGTCATTTACAGCTTGCACTGTTGGGGAAATGACCCAATACTGATCAAAATCAACAAAAGAGCTTGTCCTAAATGAGCTACATATCCAAAGAAACTTATTGAATCAAAACGAAGTTGTGAACAATGAACTACTATGACAAATCAAGCTCTTTTGCTGAAATATATCAGAGAGTCATATGTAACAAGATTGCTTCTTCTTTTGTTCCTCTGAGTAGAATGCAAAATCTGGGACTTCATCAGCTTCAGTCTCTAAGTGGGGAAAGAAAGGATTTGATTCAGCTGTCCACCAAATGTCTAATACTTTCTGAGACATAAGGCATCTGAGACATCTTCTTGCAAACAGTGAATACGGCACGTGGCTACAGCAGATCCCTCCTGGAATTGCTAGAGGTTAAAGGAGATGATTTAGGTGGCAGATGTAGCCCAGAGGTGCTAGTTGTCTGCATATGAAAAAATGAATTAAGACCTGTTTAGCACAACCTGGCAGCACTAAGAATGACTCACCTTGTTGTAAAACACATCCTTCAGCTGATCTTTAACTTGCTGTCAATGGAGTCATAGCTTTTGCTTTGTTACAAACCTGTGGATATTAAGGTGGACTGTTTAGAGTGCCTAACTGTTCAACTCGTCATGCACAATTAAAGTTTCCTTTAAAACAGAGTCCCATCTCACAAATTCTGAAATTCCAAAAGAACATAACACTCATCCTGTGTCAGACAGGACAATTGCATGATAAACTCTTTAATAGTCTGCATAACAACTAGAAAAGACAGCATTAGAGAAGTCCTACTAGTGTTATTCAGTTTCAAAGACGTATCAAGGCTAAAATAAAAAAAGTGAGAGCGTGGACTGCAATCTCTTGTGTTCCCATCCCAAAGCCCACTCCAGCCTTTCAGGAACCATTGTTCAATTCCACTCCCAGAGAGCAGTAGAAAAGGCAAGCTGTTACAGTGAAAAAATTCTACTGGCTTTCCTTGTTCTCTATAGAAGACTGAAAATTAGTTCACAATCTTAAATATCTGTCACCACATCATCTGTCTTGCTTGAGTATCAAGACACAGTTAGTGGGTAATAAAGGCCCTCTAACTGAAAGAGAGGGAATACCCCATGTCCTGAAACATCATAGAATGTTCTGCTTCATGCTACATTTTATTATGTTAAGTTACTCTATATAGTTTTCATCAGGGTTTGTTTAGTTAACCTCTGCCTCATGATATATTTGTCAACTCAATTAAAAAAAAAAAACATTAAAAATAGTATAAATCAGATTTTTATTTCTCCCTTTTTCTAATATTTGATTATCTGCTCCTTTTTCACCTTTCCCCAAGGTTCCTTTATTTAGCTCTCACACATAAATTAGCTGATGAAGAAGGCTGGCTCCAAATGCATTTCACAGGTCCTTTGAGGCATGCCAAGACCAACAATTTAAACCATGTTTTCTCCAAATAGGCAACACAAAGTTAATTTTTGTGGTTTTTCTTTGCTTGGATGTGTGGCGTGAGCTTTTCAGTGCCACCAAATCAAACACATGAACAGTAAACCAATGGTAGCAATACAATGACATTTCCACAATTTCATCAGCAAAAATAATAAAATAACCCGCCAAGACTTTCGGGGGAAGTCAGATGAACTCTAACACTGTAATTGTGGCAGGCTGAGGGTCAAACCAGGGTGAAACACTTTAGACCCATAGTAAATGTAAAGTGGTGACTTCATGGGAAATAAAGCAAAACCATAGTTGGTTACCGCACATATTCTTTACACAAATATTTCAATGGGTTTTTAAAAGGAGCTAATAGAAGTAGCTATGCCAGTCCTGAAGAAGAATTAAATCTGAGGTTTTGACTGCCTTTTCTTTGAACATTTAACAGCAGTGTGGATATTCTACTCATGGTACTACTTCCCTCATTAAATTAGTTATTGTACTTCCCATGTGCCAACCAAGCCCATCCTTCCGCCAGCTCCAGCCCACAGATAAAGTCCAAGCATGAGTCCCATCCCAGCACAACAAAAGTCTTGGTGGTGAAGCCATTTTTGGTCAGATTCCCAGGGAGTTTCAGGTTGTAGGAAGCAGTGCTCATGATGTTTCACTGCTTGCTGTGCCAGAACAGAGGATGTTACCTGATACTGAGCTGTAATGTACACCATGGCTACAGATGGTGAGTAAAAGCAGTGATAAAGAACCTAAACCTCAAGCCTACTTTCACACAGCCAGGAGAAGTGTCTTCAAGCTGCATTGAATTTTCACTGAAATGGAAGACATTTTGGTTTTTGGAGTGAATGAGGGTTATTATTTGTCTGTGTAAATAAACCCCAAAACTACAGCAAGTCAAAGGGAAACAGCCTGTGAACACAAAGGACCATCCAGTTATAAATTTTAGACTGTCCAAAGCAGGGCAACAAAGATGCAGAATGGTCTGGAGCACAAGTCTGATGAGGAGAGTCTGAGGGAGCTAGGGTTGTTTAGTCTGGAGAAAAGGAGACTCAGGGAAGACCTTATTGCCCTCTACAGCTCCCTGAAGGCAGATTGTGTTGAGGTGGTGGTTGTTCTCTTCTACCAAGGAACAAATGACAAGAGGAGGGAGGTTTAGATTGAATATTAGAAAAAAGTTCTTCATGGAAACAGTTGTCCACCATTGGAACCAACTGCCAAGGAAAGTGGTGGAGTCATCATCCCTGGGTGTGTTCTAAAAACATGTGGATGTGCCACTTGAAGTCATGGTTTAATGGTGACCATGACGGTAGTGCTGGGTTGATGTTTGCACTTAATGACCTTCAAGATCTTTTCAAACCTTCTATGACTCTAGTAGTCTGATGTAGAATAATTTGCAAAACTGTTTTCCTTTTGTGCAGTATTTTACCTGAGATAGTGTCCAGGTAAGTGGGCATCTTTGCAGATGCTCAAAGAAGCTGCAGCTGTACATTCCCAATATCTCAAAATCAGGACATCTCATGATGTCCTGAAACAGTTTGCTTTAGGTCCATTAGGTCCATTATTTGTAAGAGCTGTATCTGGACACTCAGATATTTGTCTAACACTTTTTTAAGCTACTATATGCTTTTGACATCCAAAATTTACTGTGAAGAACACTGCAACTTTGCTCTTTGGAAAGTGAATGTTTGTTAATCTTCTATGTGATAGTTTCATGGAGTGCTACCATTTGCTTGTTCTGTGGGTTTGGTTATCTCCTGTATATCTCCAAATCTTTCTGATTATCAGTTGCCATTCTCCCTTCCCTGTTTTTGTTTTCTTTTCTGGTGTTCCTGTTAATCTGAAACACTCATTAGCCAGGGGAAAATACATTATATGACTTTTTAAAGTATAAGAAGAAGTTAAATTTCAATTTCTCTGGTCTTCCATAACATTCAAGGTAGCTCTAGAATTCAAAAAAAAAAAAAAAATCACATTTATCTTCCCTGCAGTGTCAAGGTAACAATTTTAGCTTTTCTTTTAATTTTTAAGATTTTCTCAACCTGACCTAGCTAAATGTATGTTTGAATCTCAATAGATATTGATGCAATTCAGTGAAGCTACAGCTACTCTGTATTAATAACATATTAACTCTATTTCTTTTTTTCTGCCACTTAAAACTGCATGAATCAGAAGAGAAGCCACATGTTGATTTTCTGAACTAATTTGCCATTAAAAACATATGATAATTAAATAAGCTTGAAATAAGTCTATTTTGTTTATTATCTTGCTTTTCTCTGACACCAGCATTCTAATATACCAATTTTTAACACAAAGAAGCCAGAAAAAAGATGTTTGAGCACTCACTTTTGTAAACACTTCCATTAATTAAGACGATGAAAACTTTTCTTGTCATGAATTAATTGAGAAGGATTTCCAGTCTAGGGCTTAGACTCAGTTAGTGAAATGACATCAGAATAGACCAAATGATCAGACTGAGAAAATTTTTAACAAAATTTCGTCTAGTGCATGGATAATTGCTAATGAGTAGAACTATGCTCCAATGAAATAACAAAATCTGCTGATTCCAATGGCAGAATGCATCTCATCTGCTCATGCCAGCAACCCTCTAAGGCTGTTCAGTGACCAATTATTTTCCCTCAAATACATCACACATGTTTCTTAGCAAATAAAATTCTGTGCTCCGGCAAGGCCAAGATAACAGTAAATATCACACTTCCAGAATGATTCTGGTGACACAGAATTGCTGTTATCATTGCACAGAAATAACTCCAAAGGAAAATGATAACACTAATGCAGAGCATTGCAGGAAGGCATGTGAAGGCATGGTATCCTAACACGTGGCCTCAATTCTCTCTTGATTCAAATCTCTATTCAAAGGCCATAAAAAAGAAAGAAAATAATAAAAAAAGAAGAAGAAAAAAAGAACATGCCCAAAACCCAAACTAAGAAGCAAAAAAATACATGTAACACATATGCATTTTTTCAGACCTATAGGTAGACCCCAGCTTACACATGCAGTTGTGGTGCCTAACTCTTGAGAGTCTCAGGGAGGAGAAGAGAGTGAGCAGAAGTAGCTGGTCACATGAGGTATTTGCTGAGCAGTTCTGAGGGCCTTTTTTCTCTAACCATATCTTAGGGAAAAGATTTCTCAGGACTAGACTGCCTTTACATTTGTCTTAACACAGAAGTGAACAGATTTACATACATAGCAATAAAACAATAGAATGCACCCAGATGAATCAATTAATAGTCAATTTTCAGTTAGTGAGTCTAAACAGCAGAAAGGTGTCTGCTGTCTTAGAGATGGTAGACCCCTTGAGATACAATATAAATCTGTAACACTTCTGCACAGAGTCAAAGGTAGTGTACAGACCCTCAGAAACATCTCAGCAAGTGAAAAGATTCATAGTTTGCTTCAACACCTAAGTGAAAGCACTCACAGCAGAAGAAACACTGCAAAATCAATGTTGAGTTGAACTATAGCAATAAATGGGACAGGCCAGTCCTTCTTGAAGTTTCTGAAGAGTAACTTTTTGTTGCTTGTGAGGCTCTGAAGTGCTGGTGCCAGTGAAAAGACAATTATGGTGATGATCAACTAAAATCTTTCCATATCAATTAATAAAGTTCACAATGTTTTAAACTTTATATATGAAAAGGATACAGATTTGAGGAATTCAAACTCTTCACTTCTTTTTATGCTTGCTTATGTGCTTTGGAGAAATAAGAAGGATTTCAGTGTATGACAAGATGTGAGTCAAAGAGGGATGGATCACACGTTTGGTGAAGTCATCCTGCACATTCCGCTGTATTCTGAGAGTGTCTGGTGCACAAAATGCACAAGTGCCTAGAGATTCACAGCTTCAAGTGCACTCTTTGAAGAACAGGGACTGATTCTCAGGGTGCTTATGATTACTCAAGGACTTCACAGAGAGTCATTGGTATGTAAAGGGTTTTATTTTTAAAGATATAAGTTAAGAGAATCAAACAGAAAATTTGCTTTGTGTGATATGTGCATTTTTCTAGAGAAATGTCACTCAACATTTTCTAATGGGCAAGATGGGGTATTTGGGCATTGCTAACTTTTGTGAAAAAGCACTGTTTTGGAATCAGAGGCTAGGAAACACAGACATTTATGTTGTGATTTTAGACAGTGTGAGTTTTGCTAAGAAAGCCAGCATAAGACAACATTAATAATCACTCTCACCCTCAAAAACATGAGGACTGACATTTGTGAGTTCAAGGCAAAAGCACATGGCTTCTTTTCCAGATTCTTGGAGATCACACACTTAGTGCAAGTGCCATAAATCAGCTGAAAAATATTGGCAAAAAAAGAAATTATCACAGTCCAAGGCATCTTATTTGATGAGGAGGA
This sequence comes from Acrocephalus scirpaceus scirpaceus, assembly GCA_910950805.1. Taxonomy (NCBI): domain Eukaryota; kingdom Metazoa; phylum Chordata; class Aves; order Passeriformes; family Sylviidae; genus Acrocephalus; species Acrocephalus scirpaceus. Next base: position 104,935,310 of record OU383775.1, on the reverse strand, counting down.
ATACATATGATTTATGGACAGGCATAACTTTTTTCATGTTACAACTGGCCTGTTATACTCCCTGCTGAATGGAGAGTCCAAGGGAAACGTGCAGTCTGCAAAGCACAACCTAAAACAAGCCAACCTAAATTGTTCTGCTGTAGAGAACTCCCATCCACAACCTAGCCCAGCACCACTGATCTGAGAATCACTTTGGAAATGTCAAAGGATGAGATCAGAGTTTGTAGGTATTTCCATCTACTACTGTTATATGAAAATAGTTCATTTGCTGCCATTAGAGTTAACAAGCTGCAGTGGAGTGCTCAGAAAAGAGGAAATATGAGTTACACATATCTCTTGTAGCAGTAAATGATATAGAAGGATTCCTTTCTCCAGTCACACTGTAGCCTAGAGTCAAGGGTCCCTCTGGACTTGTACTGTTCAATCCATTGTTAATGCTCATCTTTTATGGACTTTAATCATAGTTTTGTGATTATAAATAATAAGATAATTGACTTCCTAAATACAAGATAATTAAGAGACTAAACCAGCAGCCAGGTGGGATCCATCTGACCTAATCTCAGGTCTAAGCCATCTAGGCTCAGTCTTGACTATAATTTCCCTGTAGTCAATGGAAACAAAAGCAATTTAGGAAGAGAAAGTCAAATCTTAGAAGTTATCTTAGAAGATTTTTTTAAGATAGGGTTGATCTTCTCTTGGTAACATCTCTGACTCTACACCAAATGTATAGTAAACCTGGATAACTAGCTTAGACAAGGTGCCTACATTTCAGACAGCTAAGGGTTGTTGTCTATCATCACACCACGTGAGTGAGTGGTTTTGCAGATTTCAATGATGTGTATATGCTGATGACAAGGGAATTTTTTTACTGTTGTGGCTAAATCAAAAACCAAAAGTGATCAGACAAGCCCAAAAAGTTTAGGCACTCACATTTAAATGAAATATTAACAGTTGTAATTGTAGTATTAACATTTGTTTGTTACTTCTTGTCTACTTAAACCATGAAAAATGGCACACAAAAATCCTAAGCTTTGTAATCTGTCTGTTTTTAGAATTTTGTTGAACTATGAATTAAAGTGATTTCTTTAGGCATATAGTAGGTACAGACTAGCATAAATTGTGCTGATGGAAAGGAAGTAAAAATACCTGGTGGTTTATAGAGTACATCTGCTACAAAATGTTCACAGTGAGAGGGTCTATAATAGAGATAATTTTGGACAGCTCTGGCATCTGATTCAAGAAGTTTGCCTTCATATTTCCAACCACTTATGCCTCATTCAAACCAACTGGGATGGTTTTGCTTCTATCCTATTATGTAGAAGAGGAGAAAAACTGAATATTTTTGTTATTGGTTTTGATATAAATTTTCTTGTTCTGCCCACTGCAAAAATCCATTTAGTTCCTTACTAGAGTATATTTTGTTAATTGATGCCAAAGGAACTAGTGTGGTCTGAAATGGAGACCACCTTAAAATAGATTGACTTAAAGAAAGCTCAGGAAGAAGTGGTAATGAACTGTTAGTAGTTTGAGTTTTTCTCCAGTGATATTGTAAGCCCAGTAACACCAGAAGTGGACTTTACAAGACATATTCTGGGTATTTACTCCAAGTAGGAGTGATCACCAAAAGAAGGTGCTTGGCTCTCACAAATAAAATTAGATACCTAAATTCCTTTTTTAGGTGTTGAAGGCAGGTTCCACTGAGATTTTTAAATACCTAAGAAAATACCCTACCATTACAATGTAATATTATACAGCATCTAAATTAGTCAATCTGAATATGTGCTTCGATATAAGAACACATTCCTAACCAGTCAAAGCCACACAGAAAATCTGTACCAGAGGCAAGAAATGAAATTGAATTTCCTGACTCTGCATTTCATTTCTTAACCAAAACTCTTTCTCCTGGTCAATAAACTGTGTTAAGAACACTATTGCAATACTAATAATTTAAGGCTGTACCAGGAAGTCAGTCTTTTCTAATAAATATACAATATTAACCTGATACTGCCTCACCCTTTAGACTGAAAACAGTATTTCTAAACCTTAGGAGCATGTTAGGAGCCAATAAGGTGTCTCAAAAGTCTGTAAAATGATCCTGGGGTACTTTGGAAGGCTTGTAGTTTTATTAAATTTGTTCTGTATGTAGTGATCACCATTCAATTTTTCTGAAATATAGTGTACATTTTCCCATCCTGGCATACAAAGAAATAATTATTTTGTTACATTTTGACATAGAGTATTAAATCAGAGAAAATTTTGTTCTGACTCTGGGTCTTCTAGAAAGTGTTACTGTTGATTTTTGCTGAAATATTATACTGTTGTATCCTAAGATGTATGGAGCTTTGAACCCAGCTTTCCTGCATCCTGCACCTGGCAGTTGATTTGACATTGTAATCCGCCACCAGGCCAAGAAATCTGCTCATTAGAGCAAGCTGTACTGCTGCCACAAGCAAACCAGGTGGAATTAGATTAATTAATCAGGAATTTCTTTTTAAATATCAAGGTAAAATTAGAGAGTTTATGGTAAAGTTAGAAGAACTCTATATCTCTAATAATCTTGGATTAATTACTAGAGTGAAAAGGAATGTAGGCTTTGGGTTTTTTTCCTCTTTCTCATTCTTTTGCTGAATACTTAGTGCAGGTTCAGAAGAAAATATCAGCCTCCCCTTCAATAAAATTAATACATAGACTCTGAGGCATGACCATTATCACAATATAGCATAACACAAATTTCAGCACGTAATCACCCAGTAGCCTTTGCCTCAGGACAATAGTTTCTATTTAGGAAAAAGAATAATTTATATTTTTAGAATTGACTCAAATTTGATTACAGTGATAAAGAGCCTGTTATATCCTTAGGTAAGTTGTCCCTACATTTAACTATCCTTATCTAATGACTAATTATCGTCATTTTTAAAAAACAACCTTCACGTTGTAGTCAAGCCACTTGATCTCGTCATGCTTTTTGTTCCCCCTGTTTTTAAACTGAGAAGTCTTTTCTTACTAAATGCTGAGCCAAGTCTTTCCTCATCCGACATGGGTTCTGCACTTGTAAGAACTTCCTTTTTAAGACTTGGACATGGCATAAGTGGTGTCACTGATTACATCCCTGTCATCAAAGCCTGAAGTATAAAGGGTACATGGCCCACTTTCAGCCCTACAAGAGAAATCTACTGTTTTTCAGTACTGTGAAGAGCAGGAATAACAGTGTACTTAGTACTTTTGAATAACAAATATTTTTACAGTTTTAATTTTTAACCTATACTTTTTTTTCCTTTTTCAGAATATTGATGTGATTCAGCATTTTGGTCTGTATGACAGAGTCCTTGTGGCCATCAAATTCCCCAAGATTTTCATAGGTAGAAAACTTTTCCTACTGGCACCTTTCTCCAGAGCAGCACTTATAGGAAGATGGAACAACAGGCCTCCTATAGGAGAAACAGAACAAAAGGGAGCAAGAAATGGCCAAGGAAGCTTCCTAAAGATTCTTCAAGTGAAGATGAGAAAATGCTAGTTCTCCCAGGAAAACAGACCAAATAATTGATCATACCTTGATGCAAAAATGGTAATAAGCAGTAACAAAGCTTAAACTATTTAGGAATGACTCCATAATTATCAAAGAAAGTCATAGGCAAGGAAAACAGCCAATAAAGAAGGGGACCTGGCTGATGTCACTAAAAAATAAAATCTCTTTCACTTGCAAAATATGTATACCTAATACAAATAATTTCCCAAACATTTTGGAGATTAAGTGGCTTTGAACCATTCGAGATTAGCTGTGATGCTTTAGAATCTCCACTGAGCTTTTGATCCAGTAGACCACAACTGAGGTTAAGTCCTGTAATTTTGAAAGTTTTCTTCTTAGAATATTAAAATGGAAAGTATAAAACAGGTTGGTTAATTAAAACTCGTGGAAGTCTTGTAAAAATAATTGACAATAAAAAAGAGGAAAGGAATTACTTTCGGAATGTTAACATACATTGAGTAGTGTGAAAACATAAATATAGGCAGAATATCAGGGGGAAAAATTCCTGGCAGAGCAGTCCACAGGAATGTGGGGAAGTGTAAGAAATCTGATTGCTCATGATATTTAAACTCAGGCTGGACAGACCACTAGCAAATTTGCTGTTGGGAGTGATTTTATATTAACTGTAGCATTGATTGGATGACTTAATAGATCTTTTCCGTATCTGATTTCTATTAGTCTAGGATTCCCAGCTGCTTTTGCTTCCAAAGCCTCTTCCAGTCTTTGGATTTCTTTCTTTAATTTTAACTAATAATAGCACTTTAACCGTCTGTCCATTAACAGAACTTTAGGTTTTCTTATGAAAATGTTAAATTGGCAGGTGATTAAAGCTTTCCACTTCTCGTTCCTCTTTAAAAGAGTAAAGTATAAGCGTCTGCAAGTGTAGCTGAGACACTATTGAAAGTTCTGCCTTAGCTAATCCTGCTCAAGTTTAACCCCAGTCCTCCCAGTTTGAAAGTAATGAAAGCAAAGATTTCAGAAGTCTAAGAAGACTGAAAAAAAGATAAAAGTGCATTTTTCTGTACACTCTGATCACTTTAAATAAGTTCTGATCAAAGTTTATTGCTACACAGCAGCTTCTTGGCCTTTCTTCTGTGCAAGAGTTTCCGTGTTTCATAACTGACCCTGCTTTGAGCTACTTGGCAGTGTTTCTTGCTGTGCTTGGTTCAGCTGCTTTTATTTTCACAGGTTGCTGCTATTGCCCACTCACAATGCAGCTCAGGGAACACGGTTATGACACAATTTATCTGCCGAGGCTTTACACATCAGCTGCTTTGTGTTTGTGTCTTCTCAGTGAGGAGTCACAAGCCCTTAGGGACCACTAACCTACGTGAAACAGAGCGACACCAGGTTCAGTCTGGTGAGCTTTGGCTTCTCAAATGAAGCAGAGTGAAGCCCATCACATTTGCATTTAACTTCTAAATGCCCACCAAATTTCATGGACGTGTTGGACCACTTTGAGTTACAGCAGCTGGAGGCTTTGAGAGAGAAAAAGGAAAATTATGGTGGAGTGTCAGCCAGCCTTCTTCTTACAGTCTGTTTTAAGCAACTGTGTTTCCGTTTGGTTGACCACTACAGGCTGGTGAACTTTTGGTCAGAAATACTTTTTAATATTATATACAGAGGGTGGAGAGGGCACTCTTGATGGAGATAAAGTTCTCTGGTTTATGTTATGACAAAAAATTTATCTTCCAAATATTAGTATCTTCAAAACATTTTGATTAAATTCAGTAATTCAGTCAGGGAACATCAGAAATTTGAATAGTTTCTTATTTTACTGTAAACAATATATAGTTTACTTAGAAATAAGTAAGCTGAATCCCCCTGTAACCTCTCTCTCTCAGCTTCCCTGGAGGGTGAATGACTTCCATCTAGGACACAATATTTCCAGAGTTGCTAGTTTCAGCATCATCTTCAGCTTTCTCTTATGGGAAAGAGTTGGAAATTCATTGGCTTTCAGAACTTTAGGTAGGTAAATCACACAACTTTAGCTATCAACTCTAGTCTAGAAACCAAGGTTCCTTCTGCAATGACTGAAAAATCAGTGTCCCAGGGACACGTAACTTCACACACCTTGGAAGCTTTAATAGAAGACAAAATAAAGGAAAGAAAAAAATCCCTTGTATCAATCATAAATAAGAGTCAACACACTGATTTCTAATGAAATATAAGAAAGTTTTGAAGAACCCAAATGAAATAGAATAAATCACCTTCTTAAAGCATATTTTTTCCTATTGACTTCTGAGGCAGCCTAGATTCTCAATTCACAGAAAATGTTTAACTTTTACATGGTTAGAGATCAATATTTTCATGTTAGTACCACATTTTAAAATAAATTGCACTTAAGAACCCAAACAAACAACCAAATAGAATAGGACAACTAAAAAATAAAAAAGGCAGAAAACAGTCAGAGAGGAGATATAATAAGGTAATGCCACTTTCCATTCCCATCTTTGTGCACAGTATTCTTTATGATGTAGTACCAGACATAAATACAGCCTTATGGTAGCTGAAAATACAGTCTTAAATGTGCATGGGAAAGGTGTAAATTTTCACACATTTAAGTTGTGATCAAGATTCAGATTTTTCTTGAAACTTTTTTCTGTATGGAAACTTTTGAACTGTGAATGTACAGGTACAGATGAATGAAAAACTACTGTTTAGATTGGACTTGAAGATCAAGATTTAATGCATGATATTGGATGGACATTTCTACTGAAGAAATTAAAAGAAACAACGTTATGACAATATTGTGCAGGGAGGCAAACAATTTAGAACATTTAAAGGAAAATTGGACAACTTAAACCCAGAACATTTAAAAATATTTTATTGTATATCAACTAAACCATATAAAATTGCATTTTTGTGGGTGCTTGGAATACCATTTTTATGGTATTTTAAGGTATTTTAAACCTTTGGTTTAATTTATGAAATAACCTTGGACTGAGTCAGTAAAAATTCTGCTATTTCAGAATTCCTCACTTCCTAACTGTGGTTTAGTTGTTGAATATTAAACCATTATATAAACCCTCTGCCTGCAGGGAATTAGAAGTAAACACTGACTGTAGTCAGTTTTTCTCAAAACCACCTGCTACATGGATTAGCAATCCAAGAAAGCAGATCAGAAGCCAGGGCTGATGCTGCACTATTTGCTGTTCCCAATCAGGGTACAAAATCTGCATATGGAATGAGGGCACAGCCTCTGGGATTTAGTAGATCTAATTCACTTATTTGTGTCAGACTTTAAAAAGGGGAAAGCAGTTTTAAAGCAAAAGATTAGAGGTTGCACACTGTAGAAACATGAGAGGAAAGCCAATAGGCTAAGCATAAATTCTTCATTTCTTCAGAGAGGATGATATGTGCACAGATCACAAAGTGCATGAGAGAGAAAATTATTATTACACTGCTGTCAAGTGTTCTCCTAACAGCTTGGGAGGGCATGGAAATGAGTGGAAACACTGATGCAAGAAAAGGAATAACATTTCTAGATTTATAACACAATCAGCCCAGGCTGCACACTTGTATGTTCTATTTCTCCTTTCCTTGCAGTTCAGATGTAGTATAGAAAAGTCAGTGAAACACTTCACATTCAAATCAGACAGCAGGGAAATAGTTACTAGACAGGAGGAAAATCTGAAACTCACATAGAACTAAGCAGGAACAAAAAGATACATTTTTCATATAGCTCAATAATAAGGCACGGAATAGTTCAAGATGTAAGATCCCTTTTTGTGTGTGTGTGTTTATTTTTGCCCTTACAATCAAGAATAACAACAAAAATGAATGTCATGATCTTCAGAAAAAGAGTCATCCAAGTTAATGGGCTGTGTTGTTAGATCTCAACTAGCAAAAGTAAAAGCATCTGGAACTCTCTTTTCACCTGAAAGCCAAATGTGGTGGGCTGGTAGCTTCTATATTGCTAAACTTTCTTACACTTCCCTAGCCTTTGGCTCAATTTGTGCACAAATTGGGTGGGATCTATCACATGGACATCTGTATGTCAGCATTTCCATCTGACACCATTTACACTTTGTAGGGAGGAACAGTTTGGCTTGCTATTCTAGCCTCTCTGTGTTAGAATAAGATCAGTCATACCCAAGAAGCATCTATTTCTCACCAAAAAGAGTCTCCAGTGATAAGGTCAGATGCAGAAGTTTGTGTTTTAGACACATCTGTTTGGGCAGATCAGTTTTCCCTTTCCTGCTTTCATTTTTAATTTGGACCCTTTTTCTCCATCACCCTCCAAAGCTGTTGCATGCATGAGATTGAGACCAGTGTATAAAAAGCTGACAGACATGGGTAACAGCTAAAAAGTTTTGTTTAGCTACCCAACCTTGTCAAAGCTCTCTGTGCCTGTCAGACTTGCAACTTGGCCAATGTGAGCTATGATTTTATGGGGGGATATACACACTCTCTGCCCTTTTATATTGGTTCATTCAGACTTTATCTATAACTCTGTAAGATTTGGAAGTGGAAAAACAAACGTCAGCCATCTGTTCCGTGTTATTTATGATGATTTCTCCAATTAGGTCCAATTAACTTGCTGTCAATGATTAAATGTAATGGGTAATAATAACTTGACTTCATCATTACCAACAGAATTATTAGCTCATTGATTGCAATAATTTCAAAAATTACCCATCAGAATAAAATATGTTTAGCACCTGGTTTGTCTGTTTAGGAACATCTGCTATAAATGTGTGATATATGTGGAATTTAATGTCTCATGATGTGAAAGGGAAACATATAATCTGTACTTTGAGAGTCAGCACTGGCACAAATTTATGGTGAGACAATGAGAGGATCAAATAAAAATCAGTTCAGAATTTATTGCTGGACTCACTGTCAAAACAGGAATGGAGCTATCGTATATTTATCAGCCTGAAATTTTTGTCTAGCAAGGAGAGAGTTGTGTTCATGTGATCTGAATTTACGTGCCTGTGCTGTGCTATAACCCATGGTCATGGATGAATTCGGTGGGGATGGAGAAGGTAGGGTGGGTATCCATCTTGCCAAAGAGACATGTTTCTATTCTAATCACCAGGCCTAGTTTGTTTGGCCTTACTTGGAATCTTCCGTAAAAGCTTTAAAATAAAGTGCTGCATCTTCTTAAATGCTGCAGGGAAAGTGAAGGCACAACCTTCATTTCCTTACTGTCTCACAGCAGCCGTTCTCTCTCACCATGCTCCTGCTGCATGCAAACCAAGTCTATTTGTCCATGGTGAACTGTAATTGCCATCTCCTAGGTTTGCCATGTGTTTTAGGTCAAGTGTCTCACTGTCATGCAATTCTGTTTTCCCTGTAACCATATGGAAATGCCATGGAGTAAGTGCTGTCTGGAATGGTTCACAACTGGCTGTTCAGACAGCTAATGACTCCCCAGTCTTTAAGCGTAGCAGTCAGTTCCCCTTCCTGCAAACAATTTTTTTCTTGAGCATCATGAATGCTAATTCTCCTAATTCACCTCTGATTTATATCCTTTGGTGGGGATAGGGGGTTGTTAAAAGAGCAAACTTTGGTCTTCGTTATAATTAAAATCCTTTTAACCGCGCTCTCAAAAATGCTCAGGAATAATATTTTATTTTCACAAGTAACTAGAAAACAAATCTCAGCTTAAGATCCCTGAAAACTGAAAAATTTGGAAAAAAACCTAATAAAATGTCTGGCTGTTATTTATACACTGACTGCTTATTGGCTTGACAGATCTGAAAAACATTAATTCTGGTAGTATATTTCTGACTTAAGCCACTCTTTTTTTTTTTTTTTTTTTTCTTTTTACCTAACACAGTCTTGGAAAAACAAGCAAGGCTTTGGCTGGTCTCACCCCTTTTCTAACATTTCATTACCCATTTTCCCCAATTTTGCAATATGGAATGTAAATTAAGGGGTTTTTTTCACTTAACAAAACATCATGTCTTATCAAATTTTCATTATTTGGCTATGGAACAAAATGCAGATTGGTAAGCTAATGCTTATTTGGTGTGATTATTTCACTGGATATTTGGCTCAAAGTCTTCAGGAAATTTAGCAGTCTAGCCCTTAAACCTCTGATCTTTTCCCATTGGCTGTTCCACAGAAATATTGAACTACAAGAAACTAAGCAGCTTCATGGATACTGTTTGACAGCTTGCTTTAATGCAGAAATGTGTAAGGTTTCCCATGCAAAACCCCTCTTAGTCTCTGTCTGTAAGGAACTACACTCTGGAGAGGGTGGTAGGCATTATCTTCCCCATCACATGAATGAAGAAAACAATTCCTAGGTTTTCCAGCAGTTTCCCAGCTCAGCTGTTCTTGTTTCCTGGCATTTTCCACAGCCTGTCCATGACTTTAAATGTCAGATCAGATTTTCATTTGGAGCTTGGGTGATTTACAATAGATGAAGAAACCCCACGTTTTTGAAACATGCAGAAAATATTGCTACATTGGTTCTGCTGCCATGTAGTTTTCTCTTTGTAAAATAAAGAATCTTTAACTGGAAGACTGTGGTGCAGAAAGGGTGAAGAAGCTTTTCTTGGTGCAATGCTCATCTTTGTCATCCTTCGCCGTTACTCTGACTGCTGTGTCTGACCAGACCAAATTCAGGTGCCACAAAAATGAAATCTTTCATTTAGATGGTAAAATATAGGCTGTTTTCCTGGACATGCAGAGAGGTGGTCATAAGACCAAAATTCAGCCTAAAGTGTTCCAGCTCTTGTAAAAGAGCTTGTAAAGCAGAAGTAATGTTATTTCAGAGAACTTATCACTCAGGTGGACATGGAAAATGTGAGAAGAATCAAGTTCTTTTTGACTCACTAGTGATTATCTACAAAAGATATATACTTTGTGATTATTGGAATTTTAGTCAATTGTAGAAGATGACAAAAAATCTGTCTAAATTATTATCTAAATTTTGAATTAGATATATTTTATTGTTGGTGAAAAGTGCTTTGTGTTTTGGTATTTGTCTGTTTCATTTTGTTCAAAAATACCTCTAAAACCTCTTTGAGAAAATCACAATATTTTAATGTGATTTTTCCCCTGTAGTGATGAGTTTAGTGCATCCTAATAAGAGTAAGGTCCCAGCCCTGTAATGCTGGAGCTCAAAGGATGGCTTCCCGCAGGACCTGATGAGTCACCCCCTCTTACAGAGACTGAATATCACTGTACTAATTAGGAGAAGGGTTCAGCCAGGGAACCTGAACTTCCAGTCAAAAGCAGAAGGCTACAAAACTAGGTGTTTGGGGATTTTTTTGTCTGAAATATTACACAAGAACTTTTACAAGCCAAATTTTTTTTTCCTTAAAAGTTAGGGTTTTGATTTTTGTGTTCTTTGGAGAATATAGAAAATTCAGCCATGCTAAAACATATGTGCTCTGTATGTTGAAAACAATAATGTCTTCCTCATAGAAACCCAAGAGTAATTTTCAGCGACTAACCAGGCTTATTGTGAAGGAGCACTCCTTGTATCTTTGTCTTTAGACATCTACAATGGAGTGCCTAAACTTGAAGTTGAATCCCACTTGCCCTCAGCAACCCTGGATGAAAGATCTAAAGCTCATATTCATCACACAGTTTGAGGTACTCATCTGAGTGGTGCAAGTTGGCTACATATCGCCCTAAACTGACATGTCCAGAGAAAAGGTAATTACGGCTCAAATCTCTGGCAATACATCTGTCTTTCATATTTCTACTTTTCTATTAACAGACTGTAGATAATATGATATGTTCCCAGTGAAGGTGTCTCAGTTATAAAAAGCAAAATGGGGTGAATGTGGAGCAGAGTACAGGAAGCTAATTTACCACAATATATCACAGCTGAGATTTTTAGTTGTTTAAAATCAGTACACCCAGCTGGAGTCGATGAAGTTATGTTGATATATGCCTGGTTCTGTGGACAGGACAATAGTGGAAACAAAGGTTTTGTTTTCAGGAAATACCATATTTTTGTCTGAGATTGATTTATGTAATAGAGATGAACACACAATATTAAAAAAAACCCCAAAAACCATAAGAACTGTGTTGGGCTCACAGTCCAACAGTCCAACTGTGAGTCCATCCGCTGTCATGTAGGTGAGAAAAATAACCGACACAGTTCAGCAATGATGAATGCAAATTAATACTTAGGGCCAAGTAACCACTTTGGATAGCTTGAGCTCCCTGTTTTAGCCCCTCTGTGCTGTTGAACAAAGGGAAAAACATAGGGATTATACTGAAAAATATTGATTAAATCAACACTGCAAACAGCTGCATTTTGGGAGACAGAACTTAGGTTAAAAAGCTATGAAAAAACCACAGACTTAAAGTTTGTATTCCTTTGAGGATAAGCACAGAAAACAGGTGTTTTGGGAGGCATTTCATCCAGCAACTGAAAGAAGTAATTTTCTTCACTAGGAGTCATAATACATCTGTTTAAAAAACCTGCTTTTCAAACAGACTTTTTGACCGGTTTCTTTTCCTATTGATCTAATTATTCTTTAAAATCCTCATTTGGTTTCTCCACAGTATATGAAAAGAGTTTCCATCTACTTTCTGCTGGAAGTTCTGTGCTCATGCTCTTCTGGGTGATTTGGGTCCATGAACTCTGTCAAGTCCTGTTTCCCAAAGTGCCAGTCATCCCACTGAAGAGTGAGGCTGGAGGAAAGCTGGAGAACAGCTCGAGATATTCTCCCGTGGGGAGACAGACCTTTCCCTAGAATCTGCCAGAGAAACTGGTGCATCAGAGATCAGCCAGTCAAATAACTGACTCAGGAAGATTTCCATGAGAATTTCTAGTGACAGCTTAATTCTGTGTCACCTGAGAGCACAGGCCCTAGGATATCAGGTCCCTCTGAGGAGCAGCAAAGGGAGGTAAACCTGTGCCGTGTTTTCTTTTCATGACCAATCACAGCTAACATCACAATTTCAGTAACAAGCTTGATGATGGCATAGCAGAAAGAGGTCAAATGCACCTGGAGACATATTAATACCCAAGTCTTGTCAAAAGGTTTATAACCTGAGACAGTAGGTGAAGCGCTTCTTCTGATTCACACCAAATGAGAGCTCCTTCTGTGCTTAATATGCCACACATTTTCTTCTGAAGAAAAATATTTTGTATTTCTATATATCTTCCCATTCTATGTTTTTACAGGAATTCACAACTTTAACACCTTTAACCTCATAAAACATGCTGGGTTTATTATCTCTGTTTAACAGAAGGGAAAACTAAACCAGAGGCAGTGGAAGAACATGCTCACCAGCACAAGGCATCTGCAGGAGTGCTGGGATTGGAGCCCAGGTGCTCCTGGATTTTTAGCCTTCCTCAAAGCCTTCCCTGGATTTTAAGCTAGAGAGCTCAGGTGCTTTTTATACACTGCCACCGCTCAGAAAAATGACATACATAACCATTGACTAAGCCTTTGTAGACTTCTTATTTAAAGGTCCCATTGTATTCAGTATAAAAACACTGATAGGAATTATTTTTTTCCAAACACTACTGTGTCTAGTTCCAAACAACCTTTAGTTGGAGCAGATCAGAATGAATGAATGGAAGACATAAAAGCAAGAGCACATGGTAATAAACATTTGAAATTCCTCCTCAAATTTCATTTGTTTTTTGAAGTCAGTAGTGGTATAATGGTACAATGCATAAACGAGCAAACCTTTACAATCTCAAGATTTACTTTATGCTTGAATATTACTTTTAATAGCTTTACACTGACAGCATTTTACATCCATATTTTCTATTATGGAGAACCCAAATGGACAACTCAGTTATTCCCATTTGAACCCTGTTATAATTTAATAAGATCTCAACCTCTCTTCCACATTCTTAAACATCATTACTATCCAGCATGGGTTTTCTTTTATACATTCTAGTGTCTCACTGACTGTTGCTGTGTAAGTTTACCTCCTCTTATCACAAGAGTGTTATTTCCAAGTAACTCCAGCAGATCAGGTCTATTAATTACTGGCATTTATAGTTAGTTAAACACAAACTGCTTGATTCCACATTGCTTAACAAAACCACTTTCCCAGGTGTTCTTCCTACTGCATAGTTTAAGGTTTCCAAGATTTCCCTTCAACAGATGTTAAACTCCCTGGTCTCAGTTTCTTAGTCTTTAATCTCTTGACCCTTTTTAAACTAATGGAGTTGTATTTGCCACTTCCTAATCCTCAGGAATCTCCTTCATTTTTAAGAATGTCAGTTTATTTAATGCCTTTAGCTAATGCTTGTGAAATCATGTTATTTGGACCTGCAGCTCTATCTGCCATAAGTGCACTCCTTTTTTGTTTTTCTAGTTACAAATTTTGCTTTTAACTCTAGACTGCCATCTTTTTATCTCTGGACAAACTGATCCATTGTTTAGTCAGAATATTGTTCCACCTTCTTCTAAGACAAAAAGAGAGTAAGTCTAACAGGTCTTTTTATTCCTTTGTGCCTCAAATGGTAAGCTTTACTTTCACAGAGGAAAATGAAGTTGCAGAAAGAAAAGCAGTTCCCATATATTTTTCTATCCTCAATGGACTTGAGTGTTTCCAATATCACTGTAGAAATGTGAAGCCATATCAAAAAACCTTCAGCCTGATTAAAAATTGTGACATAGCCAGCACTTAACAGCATTTGGGTAACTCATCGACTAAATAGTCTCACTGCTTTTCTTGGGTTTCCTTTCTTCCAGTGAGACTGTAGTGAAGGAATCACTTATAGCTCATACACCAACTCAAGAGCTCTGCTGAATTGAAGCCCATGTGTGCTGAAGGAAAATGTGCTGGTATATTTTCTTTGATAATTGAAACACTTTGTAGGCCACCCTCACCTTCAGACAATTATGAAGAATGTCTCAGAGCATTTTGAGACTAAGTTTTTCCCAGACAATCCAAATGGGAGTTAAAAAATATATGCTAACAAGTTCCAAGAAGTATATTTTGACTTTTTGTTGAGAGCTGAGAAACCTTTTCCCACTGACAGTTTTCTCTTGATATTTTAAAATCTTTTTCCCTAGTTACAAAGTTCTTCTGACCTTATTCCTTGGCCTCCCATCTCCTCATAAGCAATATTAGGTATCCCCAAGGGTTACATTTGCAGAAGCAGTTCATACTTTATCTGAATCATATCTTTTGGCTTCAGCTTGCAAAGTTCTCCTTGCCCTTGAAATTGAGCCCTCTCAGATGTGATCAATTCACTTTCTGAAGGCTCTCTTCAAGTGGAATTTCACTGGAGTAGGTTTGGACATCCATACATGTTCTGGAGTATACATAGACTTGAAAATTAAGAACTAACTTTTTTGCCAGATGTGTTGGGAGTGCCATAGGATCTAAACTGAGTAATGATAATTTTTTATACAAGATCAAAATGATATTGAAATTTTATTCATTATGAACTTGTCTGAATCCTTTATCATTGTGGGCAAACAAAGGACTGACATTTAAGTTTAATTGGAACCACTTACTTTCTAGCATTATTAAACAAGGGGAAATCTAAAAACCAAAAAGGTTTGAAAGGTGTTGATGGACTCTATTTAGTTCAGAACTCCCACAGGAGCAAAGGTCTTTAAATGTAATGTAAATCAAGGAGGTTTTACTTTCAAATGCTGTCACAGGAGAAGTCAGTGGAATCGTGTATGGAAAAAGAAATTATAAATTCTATTGTTAGTCTTAAAAGTCCAGAAATTTCAGCTTTTAAGGTGTGTTATGCATTGAAGAAGAATCTTAGAAAGGAGGAAAGAACAGCAGAAGATCTAAAGAAGCTTTGTTGAGACTATCTGCTAAATTTCTACAAGACAACATTCTGTAATTCCTCCAATATGCCTAAGATTTAC
The DNA here is from genome assembly GCA_910950805.1 of Acrocephalus scirpaceus scirpaceus. Classification (NCBI taxonomy): domain Eukaryota; kingdom Metazoa; phylum Chordata; class Aves; order Passeriformes; family Sylviidae; genus Acrocephalus; species Acrocephalus scirpaceus. The sequence continues at coordinate 104,920,007 of OU383775.1, read as the reverse complement.
TTATTAGACTGGTCAATGGCAAGTTGGACATGAGCCAGCAGTGCCCTGGCAGCCAGGAGGGCCAACCCTGTCCTGGGGACATCAGGCACAGCATCACCAGCCAGGCAAGGGAGGGGATTGTCCTGCTCTGCTCTGCACTGAGGCAGCCTCACCTCGAGTGCTGGGGGCAGTTTTGGGTGCTACAGTGTAAAAAAGATCTTAAGCCATTGGGGGGTGTCCAAAGAAGGGCAATGAAAATGGTGAAGGGCCTTGAGCAGAAGCCCTGTGAGGAGGAGCTGAGGTCACCTGGTCTGTTCAGCTTGGAGGAAACTGAGGGGAGACCTGGCTGCAGTTACAACTTCCTTGTGAGGGGGAGAGAAGGGGCAGGCACTGATCTCTTCACTCTTGTGACCAGTGACAGGACCAAGGGAATGGTACCAAACTGAGTCAGAGGAGGTTTAGGTTGGATATCAGGAAAAGGTTTTTCACTCAGAGGGTGTTTGAGCACTGGAATGGGCTCCCCAGGGCAGTGGTCACAGCAGAGCTCAAGGAGCATCTGGATAATGCCCACACATTTTTGTTGCTTTGTATGATTTTGTTGCTGTCCTGTGCAGGGACAGGAGCTGGACTCAATATTCCTTGTGGGTCGCTTCTAACTCAGTTTATTTTGAGATTCTGTGATTGTGTGAATAAATGATGAACTTTACCAAGAAAGTTTAAAACTCAACAAAGAAAAAAAAAAAAAAGAAAAAACTCAATACCCTGAAGATTTTCAGTCCAAAGTCTCATATTGATAACTGAAAGCAAGGACTGCCAAGGAGACATTATCACTATAATATTCTGATATTGATTTTATTTGGATAAAATGGAATAAGGATCTAGAGAAATCTGAGTGTTATTTGAGATTTTGGGTTGAAAAGGGCTTGTTCTGGATTTGTGAATGAGGAAAATGAATTTTGGGAAGCAGTTGAGTTGTAAAGGCAATTGGAAAAAAGAAGGGGCAAAGAAAGAGAAACAAGTAAGGAAAAGCTTAGAGTATGGACTAGAGAAAAACTGTAAAGATAATGATAAGTTTTCCATAAAATTTTATCTAAGCTAACTAAAATAGTGGCATTTAGTATTGTCTCACATAAAATACAAAGTATCCAGGCATATATTTAATTAGATTTCAGATTATCTTTCAAACACCTTATCTGGGAACTATTCCTCCCTATAATAATCTGTATCAGAACAAGAAGCTCTAGGTATATCCTATGCAAAACAATACCTTGAGTTCTTATTTTTTACTTTCCATATTTGCTGTGAACTTCCATTTTTCATGATGACAGAAATAAAACAATCTAGGGCAACGTCTTCATATCTCATCTTTAACAGTTGTGTTGTCTATATCTGGCTATTTTGTGATTTAAAAAAAATCACAAATTGAAATCTATATGAGTGAATGAGGAAATATATATATATATATTTTTCACAGCTATGGCTTATATTGCTGAAACAAATAGTCTTTTATTATTTCTATTAAAATTATTTAAATAATAAACTCTACGTAGTATTTACATGCTTACTGGAATTATCAGAAGCTTGGTTTAATTAAAGACAAAGGTGTCACAATAAAATGTTCAAACCATTTAAATGACCTGACATTGAATTTCCATTTTTTAGAGAGATTTGGACACTGAAACATAGTAGTAGATAACATTTTAGGTGTTAGACAGAATTTTTGAAAATGGAATGTAAATTAAGCACTTTTGAATGTTTTTCTCTTTATGTAGCTCCATGGAGTCCAGAGTCTAGAAACTGTTTTGCCATTGCCTTTTCACAGTTGTCGTCCCTTGAAAACACTTCTAAAAATGTTTTTCCTGTCATGTAAAAACACCCATCTGTTTATCAACTGGATTTTGTGCTGGTGTCTTGTCACCTTCCCACTAGCCTTCCTTATTGTCAAATCTCTGAACCTGTCAGCCATGCGGATTTAACTAACGCTGTGCAGCTCCCTGCAGAACGCATTCCTCTGTCAGCACATATGCTTCTCATTCATCAGTATTGTTATGGGTTCGATTCTTTCCCCCTTTCTCTTTTTTACTGCCACTACCTTGTTGGCATTGTAAAAAGAGAATACCTTTACAGGGCCCTGAACCACTGTCATTATATGCTCCAGACAGCAACCCAGGGTGCAACCGACATCCCACCACAAGTAGGAAATGGGAAATTCTGGGTTATAATGAGAGCTATTGAATTTTTTTTTACAGCAGCTTAACATAGGTTATTTAGCTCAGGTGCTCCAGTAATGGTAAGGCATATGGAAAAAGCACTGCTTTGGGCCCTTGAGCTTTTTCAGTTCTCTCCCACCTCAGCACACAAATCTGTAATTCTCATGAAGGAGCCATGGTAGCCCTGGCAAGGTAGGATTTCAAGCATATACTGTATGCCTACTCATGTTATTTCTTGCATATCTTTGGTAGCTGCACAATTATAGGATTTACTCTGGTACCCTGCACAGTGAGTCCATTGTCTTCACATACTGTCTTCTCTGAGGAAAGCACCCTTTTCTTCTAAACATTTTCAAGAAATCCTTTAGAAGTGTTTAAATTTTCCCCCCTATTTTCATTTCTTTTTGTCCTAATAAAAAGAAGTAAACCTTTTCTACATGAGCATTTTCACATGTAGAATGGACAATCAATTTACCTTTGGGATTCTACAGCCATGTCCCCTTTTGTAGCACAGCTGCAAAGCCTGAAGGACTCAAGAATGTGAGGAGAAAACCATCCTGGGCCCCTCTGGCTTCAGCATAGCTAGGATTTCACCCCATGTGCCCTGAAACTGGAGGTCACGGCCAGTGTCTGCAATATGAGACTGGGATGAGGTCACTAATCTAATCATGACCTAAGCTTAAGTTGGAATTCTTGACTTTGGAGAGACAGATGCAAAAGAAACCAGTTTTGGGGGCCCTAATAAACCAATTAAATGCATCAGTGTGGTGTCCTCATTCACCAGATTTTTATATTCATTCAAACTGTCTTCTCAGGGAGATTCAGTCAGCACATATGCTTCTGATGCTATTCTTTTTCTTACTCAGAACTACCAGGAAGAGTATGACTTTGTTCAATGAGATTGAACTTCTGTTGATAAATTTTTAGGACAACAGTTATCTACTTCAATAAAATTGTACATCCCTTAGCCGTATGGAACACTGTTTTTTTTCTAGGGCCCTTAGGTACAGGATAAAATATTATATTCAGTAAAAAAACCAAGAATGGTTTCCACACAGAGAAAAATATGAAAATCTTTTCAAAATTTAAAGATGCCCAAGGAAAGAACAATCTATTTTCTTACCTGTATCTACTGTCTTGTCAGTGTTTATGAGTTTGGAGATAAGCCAGGAAGCTGGGGACATTTTTTTGCAGAATAACATTTTTACCCTAAAAATTTATAGAAACATGAACAGTTTTGTACCTAAGGCTTTAGGTGATTGTCCTCCCACCCTTACTTTTCTGTGGCAGAGTTGTTAGAGAAAGTTTTGATATTATTTCAACTACTGCTAGAATGTACCTAGAGGTTTTAGGAATGAGAAGAGTACAGAAAAACAAAGACAATACCAGATTCTTTGCTGTCATTGATGTGCATTGTGAGGGATTACTTCTGAAACTGCATCAGAGAAAAATGCTGTGGTTTTCTTTTATCTTTTAAAAAACCCAAACAAATAAACAAGTAAATAAAAAGACCCAACCAGTCTGTGGTATATATTTAAATATAAAAGCCTGAAGTATTAGTTCTTTTTTTTCCAAAAATTAAAAACTCTGTCATCTTTTCAGAACAGAAAAGCACTGTGATGATGAGTATAATAGAAAAGGTTACAAATAAACAAAACATACTAGCAATTTCTGGATATATTTATTAGTTCTTAGTGTCAACAAAAGTGTCTTTAAATATAAAAGCACATTCTTTTGTCCTGAGAAAACAGATTTGTTTTAAGCCCATTGAAATGCACAACGAAGAGGAGAAGAAGCGATATCTCCACCGGACTTCTTATTTTCGACATCTGGTTGTGGTCCATTGGGAGAAATGTAAGTAACAGTTTACCACATGGATTACAAATGTGCTGAATTGCAAGAATGAATATTAAATGAAAATATCCATAGCACCTGCAGCTTGTCCGGGAGAATTCCCCTAGTGTGTTGTGGGTGGGTTTTCTGAAAAACCCCCAGTGAGATGCGAACTGCAACTGCAGCTGCTTCTAGTAGCAGCTTGTCTTGTGTTACTGAAGAGTTTGCAGATTCTGTTCCCTTCAATGAATCAACATTGATCAGGGCTGCCAACATGCTAAAAAAAGAAAGGGATGGAGCAAGAGGGTTCAGGGGAAGGATTATGAACATTATGATTATTCCCACAGGTTTTGGATGATCAGGAAAAAAATTAAAATAGCAATTAAAAAAAAAAAAAAAAGGAACAGGCAAGAGAAATGCTTGATGAAATATAAAGCCAGTTTGATGTAACTGGGTGAGAAAGAAGCATTTTCTCTGCCAAAAGTCAGTCTTTTTTTTCTCAGTAGAAGCCCTGCAATTGTGTTTTGCTGACTTCATACACATTCTGTATATACTGAGCACTGTACACATGTGATACTTGGCTGGATTTCAGATGCGGTGCTAGAGGGGATTAAACAGTGGGGAATGTTTCCCCCTTAGTATTAAATTTTTATTTTAGAGAGACTGAGCTAATTCTACATGAACATGCCTTGAAAACAGAATGGCTCATTAAGAAGTGTAAGACTCCCCATTTTGAGTTCACCCTCCAAAGAAATGGTGAAGAACAGACTCCTCATGCTTCATATCTTTTTATCAGGCCTCTCCAAAGAGCACTTGCACATTTAGGCATAACATAGTGGAAATCAAAGGCAGACCAATGCTGGCAGCACAAAAAGGGAATTGCTAGTCTTTCCTTTGGGTTTTATAATGTCAAGATGATAAAAATATGAACATCAAGTAGTACTTAATTTTTTTCTTACTGAAAGAAAATAATATTTTTAGCTGTGACAGACTGCCAAATTATTCTGTTTTGGAATTTGTGTAGGATCTTGCTACTATTACAGAAAAATGAAAAACTTTAGCACACACTTCTTTGGACATCTTTGATTCAGGTCCTCAAAGAAACCTCAAACTTTCACAAGGATTAGAAGAGAGTCACACAGCAAACACTTGTTACTCCAAGGCAGCCTGAGTGGATGACTACCTCCAAATAGTAGTTTTACTCTGGAGATGATACTCCTACCTTTGGTTCTAGCCTGCTGCACAAATATTTGGAGCTTGTCTAAAGAAGTCTATTGAGTTGAACGGTTTATATGCAGTTCCAGATTTTCCATCCCTCAGCTTTATGTCCCTGTGAATCACAGTCTGATGCTGACAGATGGGATATGGAACACACCACCTCAGTAGTGGAGGCTCCAGCTGGGTGCTCCTGCCATTGCTCATAAGAATATTAAGGTCCACATCAAAGAGGAGGGGGGAGCAAATCAGAAGAGGGAGCTCTAGCTGTGCTAATGAGGCCAGAAGGGGCTTTGTGTTGGAGTATACCAAAAGTAGGAAAAGAGAATTCTTTGTCTGTTTTTCATGAAGGAGAAGGAGTTTTATTCCCTTCTGCCCCTCTGGAAGTCATGTTTTCATCCAAGTTTAACAGCTCCCAGCAGACTCTCCAGCAACCTGTTTTGCTGTGCTTCTTGTCTCCTCCCTCCCTCCCTCCCTCCCTCCCTGGCTAACCCCAGGCATGCCACCAGCAAAGAATCAAGCTGTCCAGGAATCTCTGATGGGGAAATTTTATTCTTTTTTGCTCAATACCTTTCATGAATTCAGTTTCTAAACCTGTTGTGAAATATCATATTAATCTACAGAGGAGGACTTCTATGTAATGGTCTTCAGAGACATTGCAGGCCTTGGGACAAGATCTGTAAAGGAATTGGAACTGTAAATTTTCCCAAGTAAGGAATAAATATTGGCTGTTCCCTATTATGAAGTGAAATTTATTCACTGAGAGAGAAGTAGTTTCCTATCATGTGTGGCCTTTTGTAGACACTTCCTTACTTGTCATTTTTTTTCCCAAGATAAATGAAGGTTCAAAAGGAGCCAGTGAGTATGGTGCTTCTGCGTCCCATTGACCTGGATTGGACATTGCCACTGTGAGGCACAATGCAGGAGACTGCAGTAAGGACAAGGACTTTTGTCTGCTTGGAAGCCTCAGGAGGTGTTTGGTGTGTGGCACTTGGGGAAGCGCCCTTGTTCCTCATCCCAGTCCAGTGAAGTGTTGTGTATCAAAGGTATGTGCAGACTCCTTAGGTGTCAACCATCACACTGACAGAACACTCATGTTTTGTGTGTTTCACAATAAATTTGTTTAATATTTCACAGGCAAAGTTGCTGTCTGGAGGTTAGGACGAACTGTTGTATTTTGTGCTTCACAGGAACAATCTAAGAAATGAAAAAATGTTCAGTGTTTTTAAATTCTCTTATATAAAGGCTCCTGGGTTTTGACCAGGAGCAGGTGTTCTGCACACTGCAGTCCTTCTTTTTGCTACTGGTTCTCATGTCATTAGAAATTGAATCAATCATATATTTTAGCCCATTGTGACTCATACATAAGTTAATAAAAAGCTTGACTAATCACCACTGGAGGTGCCTCAAGTTTTCCCTAAGGGAAATCAGTGGCTTTGAATAACACATCCTTCTAGCATATGCAGATGTACAGTTGTCCAAAGCATAAGGGTGATGCTACAGCTCTGCAGGGTTGCAGGAAGAGTAAGAGATGAAAAATGGCAAGGAGTGGTTTGTGTGACATAGATGGAGTTGCACTAATCAGAGGGAGATCTTAATTGGTTAGAAAGCTCAAAAAAAAAAAAAAAGTTATGAAGGACATAGCACCACAATACCAGCTTTATAGAGCAGTGTATTTTGTGTATAGGAATGCACCCCAAAAGGGCCCCTAGGCACAGACTGTTGTCCTGAGGCACCTCCAAGGGCTGTGGTGGTGCTTTCTGCAGTGGGCTCTTGGTCACCTCTCCTGGAAATTCTCAGCTTGGCCATCCAACACTCAGTGCAAAGACATTTCCTAAATTGTGATTTAAACAATAAATATGTCAGATCAGTGGCATATTTTCTTACCAATCACTCCAACAGACACCACTTCCCTTGCTAAAAGTCCCTTACATGGACACCTGCATGTGAATATGTGGCAGAGCTCATGGGGTTGCATACAATGAGTAAGTTAATTGGAAGATTAGCCATTCCTCTTTGGGGTTGGTTTTTAATATTTCATCATGAGTTTACTGGAAGTGAGCAGCTGAGATCTATATTAGCACAATGACTACACGTGTGACTTTTAATGGACAAAAATTGAAAGAACCTATCTTTCTGGTTAGTAAAACCTCTAATTAGTCATTATTCCCTGCTCCCTCCTTCTGCACACTCCTTGGAACCTGCTGGTGAACTGCATAGAGGTGTTTCTTTTACAAGGGCTATTTTAGAGACACCTGTTAGGATTGATATAGTTAATACTGCATCAACATTTCCATTGATTTGGTTTATGACCCAGCTGTAAAAACTCCTTTTAGTCTGAGAACTGATGAATGATGACTGAACCAAGGAGCTCAGGGAAAATAATCATTCTAACTTACTAGAAAGCAACATCAAATTAGATGAATTAGACATAAAGAAGTTCCAGAAGCTTGCTTTACACATTAATAATGTGAAAAATATTTTTTTTATATAATGAAAGTATGGAAGTTTTTTAGACACAAAAGTCTGGTGCTTTTGTGTACATTTAAAAAAATAACTAAATCAGGACTTTTCATGTAGAGAAACATCCCTTATTAGCAGTTTGGTTAATTAGTTTCCCAATTAATTTCCCAATTAATTGGGAAATTCATTGGTACTTGAGTAACAAATTCATAAAAAGCTATGATTTAAGGTATAATGTCCTTTCTGTTTTGGCCAGATTGAAGAATCATTTGATACTTTCTGAGGATGGTGGAAGAAATATCAGTGATATTTTCTTCTCTGAAAGATGGATAAGTAGTATGGAAAACATAGACTTTGCACTACTGTTTATAAAGCAGTGGCACAGTTCTGTGTGTTCTGTACAGAGACAATTCACAGAAACAAGTGGCCCACGTGAAACAAGACTTTGAAAAGCGCCTTATATTCTAAATAATTTGTCTCACCATCCCCCTCCTCTCATGGTCTAAAACCACAAAATGCAACCACATGTTTGGCTAATAATCTTCCAAACTGAGAAGAGGACCATTAAGGGAAGGCAGATCTGTTTTTAAGCTCAAAAGAGTCAGCCATTACAGCAGTAAGACACCCTTCTCCAAGGGCTCTGAGTGTGGGTCCCGTGTCCCATCCCTTCTCCAGCAAAGGTGGAGTCAAGTAATTGCAGGCTGGGAGCAATTTCACCTGCAGGGTCAGAGCTGGGCTACAACAAAAGAAGTCCGTGGTGTCCCAGGGATGTGAAATTACAGAGAATCTGGTCTCAGTGTCTGAGATAATGCATGCCCATGTCAAGCAAAGGGTGCCGGGTGTGTGTAACTATTGGTACTGAACCAGAGCTCATTCATTGCACCTGACTTGGGGCAGGCACTGTTAGTTCCATTACAGTATATTGTAACTTAATATTTACACACGGAAATAACTGAGTGAATGGCCTCAGCCTGGGTGACTTATGCTACACTCATCAAGGCAGTCAATCTCCTGGAGGGTTCCAGATTTGCTTAACTCCAGTGGGTTTGCTAAATGTGATTTAAATAATGGGGCTGGCATCACTTTCCTCAACAAGAAGGAAAGACTGATTTTCAAAGTAAAAAAATATCCATTTGTGAAGACAATATTGTCTAAGGTAAAATGTGAGAGCTGGGGTCTCAAAGGATGTGGAAGTTTAAGAAAATGTGAGATCTGATCCAGAGTTCACTGAAGTCATGGAAAGATTTCCCTTGCCTCTATTAGTGGCTATTGAATGAGCCTCTTGGATCAACAGAAGTAGAGGAAGAGCCAGAAACAAGTTATCATGACAAGTCAGAGTGATGGCAACAGCACAGAGAAAAATATGGAAGTGTAATAAATGTGATGTAAAAGTAATGCTTCTATTTTTATAGTTGGCATTTGCTCTTCTAGTCTACTTGTTTAAGAGCCAGGGTCAAAGTATTTAATATCCATTAGGCATTTTAGACCAATTTTTTGATCACTACTCACTTTCAGTAGCCCATAGTTTATTTGGTGTTCTTTATGTGATGACTATGTCCAAGTTCTTGCTGGCATATTCCCTATTGGACACCACTGAGTGGTGAATTTACTCCAATAGGCAGCCCCTGAAAGTAAATAGATTTAGTTTATCGGATCTTTAATTTCACATGATGAGCATGAATATGTTGTACATATTAATTCTAAGTTTCAGGAGGTTTGTACATACATGTGCACATGCACACATAGACACAAAAAAAACCACCTAGATTTCCCAGATTAGGAAAAATTTCTTGCAAAGAAGACTATGTCATTGATTTTATTGAGCTGAATTTAATCAGAGATTGAGCTATGCAGTGAAGAAGGATTTTTTTTACAGTCCCCACATGAATTACAGCAAAAGACACCACATTGTTTTTACAGTGGTCTTCACAGCCCAGAGTTAAGATGGCATTTAGACAGCTGATTTACTACCACTGTGAAACGGCCATCTAGATTTTTGTACCTGTTTGGGAGAGTTTTGAATAAGGTATTTACATTTCTGCTACTCTACAACTGATTGAGATGCAATTTTGGGGTGCTGTGGAGTTGTTCATCATTGTCACAGTTCAGGCAAGTGGTGCTGTCTACAATCTTCTGAGAATTTTATGGACTGGAATTTGATGGACCTGCACCCTTCTGCCTGCTAGGGACCAGACTGAGATAAAGCAAGAGTGCTTTAACAGAGAATACCCAATCTCTTATTTTCTTTTTGGGAACTTACCTGCTTCACAAGCAGGCCAAAAAACCACATTTAGTAAGTTCATAATCTACTTTAGAAAAGCCTGATTAAAGCTGAGTGAAGAGCAGGATGGCTTTATGCATCTGTGAATATAAAAGAGACTTGCTTTCCCTGATCTAGCCCACCAAATATTTTCTATCTTCTTTGGATTAGAAAAAAAAAAGGTAGAGTCATATTAAAAAAAATGGGTGAGCAATGCTGTTTTTAAAATATTGTTCATGAAAAAAAAATCTTGGCACACCAATTATCTTTTTTCTCAAGTTTATCTTGATAAATGTGTTCAAATACACAGTTCAGAGATGATTAATTTCATCTTACTAGTTAAAATGGTACTTATATGTCCACAATGACATTCTACTTTATCTTTGCATTCTGAAACTTGTTTATAAAACCCCTTCAATTTAGATTTGAAATTAATTTTAACATGAAGCTTATATTCAAAATTTGAGTGTCTGTAACATATGTATATATGTATATAATAATTTTTAACTTTATATACAGGATAATTTTTTTTCTACATCTACATGTGAGGTAGGAATAGACATAAAAGCTTTAAAAAATGAAGAGAAGGAGCATCTAAAAACAGAACATTAAACCTGTTCCTAGCATATGACTTTTAAGACATAAGATATTTTACTGAATCTTTTAATGCTATGTATTTCTCATATATTACCTTTCATCAAATTTCACTTTTCTCTAATCCTTACAATTTCCTGAAAAGGAAGAAAAAGTGGTAAGCATAGCCTTGTTTGATGAAATAAATCTAAAGTCAGATATTTGAGAACTAGTGTATATCACTAAATGAAATTCTTTCCCATTCCTCCCCGTTTGCCATGATTTGTTCTCAGATAAGAGTTATGTTTATGACTGGAGAACCTGTCATCAATTCTTTGATATAATTTGACCTTCTGTGAATAAATGAACAAGGTAATAAACTTCAACATGAGGAAAATCAGATGGTTTTAAACTGCATTATATAAATCTTATAGAATATTGTATGAAAAATATAAGTACTATTCAGTCACTATTCATTTCTTTCCATCATTCCACTGACTGCCACCCTTCCAGGATTAAAAAGTGTAAATAGGCAGCGTTGTTTAATATGCAGAGTTATTTCTAAGGGCCGAGAAACTTTTCCTGGAAAGTAAAGAGATCACCAGCCTTTGAGATCAAATTATAACAAAGTCAAATCAAGGGCAGTTTTCACTATTAAGTAGCATAAGAATTACAGTGATACTTGGACACAAACATTCAATTTTTTATTCTGGTCTGAATGGAAGAATCAGCATTGTTATTTTAAAAAAAAATTAGTATTTTGTGCTGTAAATGCTGGTCAACATGGCAGCTGTTTGATTGTCATAAGCTTTTTTCAAATTTTACCATTTCTAAGGCAGTTTATGTATGTCTTGAACAAAATAATTTATACAACATAGTTTTTTCCCTTTAAATGTTTAGTAATGATTGTCATGAGGTAAGTTATAATAAGATACTCAAGATCAGGTAGAAAAACGTGCAACTTTCTTTCTTAATTGAAAAGGGAGTTATGGGACTACATGTTTGGTAAAGGCAATCTAGGAGAACAAAACAATGTATTTGGTATTAAAATGAATTAATGTATATGGATTGTCCCAACAAATAATAGAGTATGCAATTTAGTGTGTGCTATAACGTCACAATGTCAATGGCATCTGATCACTCAAAGTTACAAGATACTTTTGGTGTGAAAGGGAAAACTCCACTTGACATTTCATCATCACATTTGTAGTCATGGTCATGATTCATGCACAATTTTTATATGACCAACTAAAAATTCATAGAGAATAACTTAGATAATGATAAAATAATTGTGGTTTTGTTCTTGGTTAGGTTTTTTTGTTTGGTGGGTTTTTCTTTTTTTTTTTGGTGTTTTTTTTTTTTTTTTTGTTTTTTTTTTTTTTTTTGAGGGATTTGATTTTCATTTTGGATTTTTATATACATAAAATCCAAGATCCTCATGTAATTTATGAATTTTGGAAAATGGTTGACTGATACAAAATCTGGTTTTCTATGATGAGTGTAATGTGTCCAGGGTACAGATTCCCTTAAAAGCTCAGGAAGGCCTTTCTCAGCTTCCAGTTTAGTCACATTTTCAAAAGAATTTCTCAGAACTTAGTTGCCAGACTCCAAGTCCCCAGTGATCCCTTTCTCATTGCTGTTTGTAAGTAGTGTATCCTTTTTATGAAATTTGTCTTGGGAATCATGCTGATCTTGACAAAAGTGAGGTTGAGATTTTAGTAATTTGTGCCAGGACTTTGGCTGCTACTCCTGTTTTGTAATCACCTTATCTATGAGGGATTTGTATCACCCAATCAACCTAACAAAATAAATAAATACCCTAGTATGATGCACACCATGTTATTCTACTTTGCTAATTTCTTGAAGGATTTTTGGCTGTAGTTAGTTGGAATGGTGTGTCTTTTTCCCAGTATCATTCCTGAAGTCTATCAAGTATCATTTTTTATCTAGCTGAAGCATGTTTCATGTATAAATATTAGTGACCTAAAGAGCAACCCACTGATCTCCAAACAATTAGAAAGATTCTATGCATGCTTATTAGTCAGTCACAGAGACATGGCACTTGTGCTTAGCATTTAAAACTTCTCTTCCAAATAAACATATTCCAAGTTTTTCCTATTTCAGACTCAGCTTGGGTTTAGTTCTTCAGTTTTATTCTGTACAGACTGTAACTCAACTGGTATATATATTATGTCCTACCATAACCCACATCTCATCTTCAGCTCTGAAGAATAAATAGACAGTTTTGAGTACTGAGTTAATTGTGTTTCCTTTATAAACTACACGAGGAGTGGTCAAGATGGTTTGTGGACCGAGCAAAGCAGAAATAGAGTCCAGTCACTCCACATACTTTTATTATTTTTGTTATATGGGTTATGAAAGACCAAGCTGTTTTAATCTTACTTATGTTGACCAGGTCTTATTCATTCTACATATAGTCTATGGAATTCTTTTCAGTGACAGCTGCTTGGTGAACAATCATATTTTAAGCCATGATGCAGTCATAGATTGGTTTGTTTAATATTGGACAGGTCAGCATTGCTACAGGTATGTGTCTGTGGAAGCTGTGGGCATCACATCAAAAGTGCTGAACAGAAAAGAATTTAAGAACCCCATACAATAAGCAGGCATATTCTGTATTGGTTTTGTGAGATAAGTTATTCAGAATTCAATTTTACTAAGCAGTTTTGTGGTGGTTTTGGTTTGGTTTGGTTTGGTTTGGTTTTGGTTTTTGTGGGGTTTTTGTTGTTGTTTTGTGGGGTTTTTTGGTTGGTTTTGTTTTTTTCATATCAGATGTGCAGACTGCAAACCTAACCCAATTTTTGGAGGTCCTTGCTTTGTTTATTTGGTGGAGGGTACAAAAAGTCAATGGATAAGAAAGTGTTGTATTCCACAGCACAGTACTTTCAGCTTCGGAAGTTCCCAAGTGCTGTGTAGGTGAGTGGAACTCCCAACCCATTTTCTGTGTGGGCTTGTGATGTGCAGAGATAGTAGGAGCCTCAAAAAACAGAACACAAAGCAACAATCTACCCAATGTAGAAGTGTTGAGAGGAGAGAAGGTAGGAACAGACACGGTGGCTTAAGCCCTACCCTCTGCTGCACAGAAATGCCTATAGCCAGACTTCAGACAATGAACGAAGAGGTGAGTAAGAAAACCCTTCCAAAAGAAGTACTGTCTTCCTAAAGGGTCAAGGAGAAAAATCACTTCTATCTTGTAAATTGGTTGATGAGAGCATAATTTCTGAGGTTAGAGACCCTCATTTAAGACCCCCCTCCCCAACATTTTTGTGCCTACAATCTTTCCTTGCCTAGGGGAATCAGTGAATTACACTGTATTATTAAGTGCTAATGGCTCTAATGGACGAAAAAGGAAACAAAACAAACCAGAAATAATCTATAACAAAATTGCTTCTGACAAAGTCTCTCTGTTTTGCATATAATTTTGCACAATTCCCATACTTTTGGTTTGAGAAAATAATAATAAAAAAAGCAGATGAGCCTCTTAAATATGTCGCACATTAATATGAAAAAATGCTCTGTTGACTGATGCAGTTAGCTCAGTAGAGTTTAGGAGCATGAAAAACAGGGCAAAACTAGAGGTTTTTTTAACAGCATTATTTCCTGCTGTGTGAGTTGAGAGAAAAATTTGAGTTTCACCTCAATGAAATATTTCAGAAAAAATGCATAGCATGGAACAAAATTTTAGGAAAACATTTGCAGCATCTTCAGTTTTGTAACACTTATTTTACATTGCCAAAAATATTGCAACTTGTGCTCTGTAAGTTTTACTCCTGCCTGACAAGTAAACAGTGGTTTCAGAATTTCGACATATTTCTGGGGAAGTGATTTTGTTCATGCTGGTAAATTTATAATGAAATGTTTAGTTTCTGAGAAGCATATTAGGCTGTGTAGATCTATAAAAACTGTGTATCTTTTTGAACCCTTATAGATTCTGGCAGTGTTATGAGAAACAGGTATTTAATATAAAGCACTTTGAATATATCTATGCCAGTAAATAAGATGACCAGAGATCATTGTCACATCTGGTGCAAAAATTATGTTGATAAAGCCTCTTCACTCTTTTGTCCCCAAACCATCAAACTGAGACAAATACCCTACATGTCAAGTCCTGATGATGTTCCAGCTGTAATGTAGGTCAGTCTAGGTAAAAAAAAAAATGTCAAAATATTGTAAAATTTGTGTAAGAACCTGCCATAGTTGACTTTACGCCCAAGCCCTGCTCTGTGTATTCCTTTGGATGTGACCTAATAACTGAGTCACTCACTATGAACAGATGATTCCCTGATAACTTGCAATGGTAAGTAGGAAAAACAGTGTCTAAACGGATGAGCAAATAATGGTTCAGGCTTTATGAGAAGATGGGGTGAAATAAACAACCCAATAAACATGCTCTTCTCCATCATTGCTTCCTTCTGAATAAATGAATTGTATTTTGGAGGAGGAAAGGGAGGGAGAGGGGTACATGGTCTTTCATTCATGTCTGCAACCCCCAAGGCTGCTCCTGTCACGGTCAGTATTGCAGGGGTCTTTTGTCTTAGTAATGACAATGTAACCAGTTTTCTCTGGAAAAGGTGTCAGCAAGAAATTGCTCCTTGTTTTTGTTCCTGATAACTCTAAGAGCCTGGGAGCTTCAATCTGACCTTCCAAGACTGCACAGTGACCTGATTTTGCTCCCTCCCATGCAATGAAATAGGCAAAGAGCAGCACACGGCTAGCTGGGTTAACAGTATGAATATCGAGGTCAAAGATACTCTGGAGTTTTCCCTGTTTCATTACAGAGCAGGGTACTTAGGGACAGAACATACTGGAAAATCAGGATTTCCATCCCTGTTGCACAGATAACAGAGATAATGCAACAGCTGTATTACTTGTAGTTTCGGGGCTGAAATAGCAAAATAGTTTTTCTATGTGTTCTTATAAGGGGAGGGAGGGAGGGAAGTGATCAGGAACATTTTTAAATTAAAAAACCCACCCCAGCCCCCCATGAAACACCTGCATAAAAATTGTGCATACAGTGTTCGATACATGCAATTTATCATTGTTGTGAGTAGGCTCGAGTGAGCTAAGCTTTCCAAACACTGTTCTTGCTGTGGAATGCAGCCATTTTTCATGATAGTCTTCAGGGCATAAGTATTTCTAAACTCAAAGTGTTTCGCAGCATATTTTAAATAATCAGTCATCATATTAAATGTTCTCAGTGACTGCGGTGTTTCTGTGTTTGAGCTACTTCTTATTGCAGAAAAATTACACAACAACAGTAGAGAAAATAACAGTTTCACTCCCAATACTAGCCTATAAAAATGCATTTTCTCCCTATTATTTTATTTCAGTGTGGGTTTTCGAAAATTATAGAAATACTAGGCTTAAAATATACAAATCTTAAACCAGATTTGTAGCCAGCATTATCCTTGGAGCTCTGAGCTAGCCTAAAAAGTGGTCTTGGGTTGAAGTATAAATTCTTCTATATGAGAAAACTGTAAATAGTAATGTTTAGATCTATAGCATGTGTACAATATAATTCACGTCAAATGAATTAAGTAAAGTAAGCTGGTCATTATGACTCCCAGTGAAGCTAATGGGAAGGGAAATGCTCACAGGAACACATACAAGCACAGGACAATTAATTCCTCATCTTTTAGACATGTATTTTTTTAGGATGAAATGAGTTAGATATTTGAATATTTGAGATATATATATATTTACATACTGTAAAAATAACTTACAACATGACAGATAAGTATAAATAAATATAAAATTGGGGTACTCCTGTCTTGAGGCACAGAAACTTCAGAGACTACACTCATGAGGAAGCAAGATAACACACATGGGGTTTTTGTTGATATGTTTGCTTTTCTTAAATATTCCAGTCTAAGAAAGATGGAGTACTTCAAAAGGGTTTCAAAAGGGTTCTGGAAACATCAAACATTCTCCTTTATTCAGTTTGTCCAGTGGATCCAACTCTGAAGCTGATTCTTAGGATATCAAATTATCACCATGTTCAGTGAAATTTTGGATTCAGTCTGGACAACTGAAATGAGACCAATTTTCAGATAAGATGAAGTATGAAGTGCTAAAATGAGGTTTATGGAGCCATGAGGAACATATTCTCTGTTACTCCAATTTATGTAAAATTCATGTGATTTCATGTTTAATAAGAATATTGGACTTTCTGAGAGAATCTTAAGCACAGTTTTGAGTGATCCTTTGCTGATTTATGCTTTGCATTCTCGCATGATTTTGAAAATGAACCAGATAAAATTTGGCAGTTTTGACTGTGTTTTATTTTGAGATTTTGAGCTTATTTGGACCTGAAACACAAGCAAAACATGTAGCTGTGGACTCACCCAGAAAGAAACTGAAGAAAACAGCAACCCAGCCCTCTATAAAATTAAATTAAGGATTTTCACGTAATTCTGACTTACAGATATTAAAATTAAATGAGGTGAATCCTGCTCTCCAGCTACACCAGTGTTGGTGACAAGAAGCAATATCTTCCAAGATGTAGCCTACACGGGCACTAGGAGACACATTTCCATATTCTCTCAGTTGTTTCTTCCACACAAACAGTTGAAAAGGCAGAGCTCTAACACAGTGGGAGCCCAGCTCTACCCCCACCCCAATCTGCTCACCTGTCTGCCAGGTACCACCAACTGCACCCATCCGAACCCATCTCCTCTACATAATGTACATTCACCTATGGCATGTTTCCCTTCAGCAAGCTTTTCATTGACAGGGACTTTTTGCCTCCTGATGCTGGTTTCACGTTCTCAGGCAGGAGAGCAGGCCTTGAAAACAGCTGGTTTCTGGCAGAAGCTGGAAAGCCAACGTGTTTCTGCACTCAAGTACTTATCTGAAGGATCTGTCTGCAGCTCTACTAAATGCCTCTGCCTTGACAGACCTGGCAACTACTTCTGTTGTGCACCACTTTAGAAGGCTGGAAACTTCTGCACCACACTAAGCAAAGCTGTGTATCAGTACTAGCCCTCCCATCCTGCCAGCAAACATATGTCATGCTAGAGAGGTATGACATAGAATGAAGTTTTTAGTTTTGAGGTTCCACAAGCATAAGAAACAGTACAAATACAGATTAAAAACAAATAAATAGAGAACAAAGTCTTGCTCAAGTGAATGGGATTATAAGGATGACAGAACTTGCACAGACAGATTTTACATAGTTCAAGTCATCTATAGTTTATTAGTGTATTTTCATTTATTCCAGTGAATCACATTCTTTGTCATCTTAGCTGAATTTGCCAGTGATGGAGGACTTAACTGCCACTGCTGATAACAGTTCTGGTGATCTATCCATGAAATATAACCGCACTAAAATGACTGGTTTGTTGGGTTTTTTTCTGTTACACCTTTCGGCTGCCTCTTGCTCTTCGTTATTGCTCTCAGAGCTCAATTTTAAAGAAAAAAGACTTTTCCAGATGATTGAGAATGTCATTTAACTTTCTATTTCTTCTCCCAATCATACTTCTTCTTTTATACAGTTCAGAAGTTTAAGATGTTTTTGACTTTAGTACCAAAATAGGAAAAAATATTAACCTCATATTTAAAAAACCATGCATGGTGAACAAGCAGTATACAGTCTGACAAAGTTTTTTCTCCAGGAGATATCTTCTCAAGCAGTCAGGTTTGTAAGGGTATTGCAGTGCAAAACATACTTTTTGCAAATAGTTAGTAGTAGTTTCAAAGTTTTGCTGGCACATGTAATTCATATGTAAGATTTAAGAAATGTTCTGTCCAAATTTCACTCTTCAGAGTCTCAAAGCATACCCAAGCTTAAACATGACAGCACTGCAGAAAGCAGATCACAAAGAATCAGATCATAAGCAGGCTTAGAACACTAATTATATTGACTTAAATGACTCTTAGATTGAACTGAGGGAAAATAAAGGTCAAGAGTAGTCTTAAGGGTTGCCCAGTAAAACAGCAGTAGGGGAGAAAGAGAATGACAAGTCGTGTGCTGCGTTTTCTCACTAAAATGAACAGTATGGATTATGACATGGAAGGGAGAGCTCTTGCACCTCAAGGAAACACAGCCCTGACCTCTAGCAGGAAGAGCACCTACAGCACAATCTGACCCCATCAGGTCAGTGAACTGTTACCCACATGAAGAAACACTCTAGAATAAATGAGAAAATTCAGATGGTCAGCTTTAAGTGTTTGTCACTTAAAGTTTTTGGGAGGCCAGTGTGAACAGAACATGTAATTGATGTGGGAGAGAAATCAAAGAAAAATGCACCAGGTCCTTTACCCTTTTTCCCCCAGTCTTCTTTCTTTCCTTCATCTCATTCCATTCTTTATGACTCAGGTGAGGATGACTTAGCTAGAATGTTTGCTTGAGGCCATGAACAGAAGGGACATAATGAGTTCTAATGATTGAGACCATGTACAACAGACAACTTCAATGTAACAGAGGACTTAGACAATATTAGGATAACCCCAAAGTTTTGCCACAGAAAGAAAATATGAATTCCAAATGAAGACAGTGTCTTATGATAAAAACAGGTAGATACTCTTGAGAAAAGCTCCCAGGAGGAGAGGAAGAGTCCACTTCTTAATTTAACACTGGATGCAAACATGCACCAGGCTAAGGGAGAGAGAGGCTGCAGGAAGAATCTCAAAAAAAAAGAAAAAGAAAACTTAAGCTCAGCAAACTTTCCAAGGTGAGGTCAGGCTTTGAAGAAAACAGAAGGGGAAATAAAGGAAGAGAGAGGGAGAAGCACTACACTGCCAGACCTTTGCACGCATTGTAGCCAAGATACTGGAACAGCTAAAAAGGAACTTTGGAATCAGATATATTTTAAGTTTCTGTTTTCATATTTCATTTTTTGTTTCCAATTTTACAGTCAGGAATCCATCTTACTGTTTGCTGGGACACATTTCTTTCCTTCTTTAGTCTTGTCTTGTGTAAAGAATGGGCTGTTTTGGTAAGAGGCATGCTATGGAGAAATAACCTGTGATGTTGGATTAACTCATGCTGGACATTGTCCCTTTAGCACGTGATGAAGGAGAGCAATGAGTTTAGGGTGGAGAAGTTCTTACTAGACACAGCCCCCACATGGGCTCAAAAACCTCAAGCTTCTCAGAAACCTAATTGAACCATCAAGGAACTGGGTAAACTAAAAACTGTGTAAACTTGTATGTGAGCAAAAATGGGGCAGAGTGTAAATCAGACATTAAACAAGATTTTTTTTTTTTTTGACTCTCCCAAACCCTTTTAGATGTTGGAACAAGTAAACAGCACATGAAAATTTTGTTATATTGTTAATCCTGAGATCAGGATCAACTTTACCCTGATTTTCTACCTTTCCTCCTTACTTGCAAATTTTGCTTGATGTTTCAAATGTGTATCAGTTTTAGCTTTCTGTTAAAGGTAAACACTTTCATGAGGTCACTTTTGTTACAATGAATAAGATAAATTTCAAACATGGCCCTGCTCAAATAGAGCTGGGAATTTTTATATTTTAACAAAAAAGTATTTGTTCTCCTTTGTGTTGGCATCAATGGCAGTTCTTATATGTTATATCATTAGCACTGGTAGCTGAAGTTCCCTAAAAGAAAATGATTCAAGACAGATGATAATAAAAAATGGGGGGAGAAAAATAGGATGTGGTTACAGCAGCAAATATCTCACTTATTAAAGTTATGTCCTCACTGCAGAGTTGCTCAGATGGTGTCCCCAGTTTGGCAACAACAAAGTCTTCCAAAGCAACTGGAGTGCTGCCTTGATCTAAGCAAGAGGAATTGCAGAACTGTAGATTAGTGGGTGTGCTAATTGTTTTTCTCCTTAGTCTGATGAATAGCTTACTTTTCAGGGAGAATTTAGATATCTCTCTTGTGCCTTCCTACAGTTCCCTCTTTGCTTCACTCCATTCATGGGAAAATGTTCAGTTTTCAGAACCATGTTATGTCTTCATGGAAGCCTTGTCTTACACCTGTGCCTCAGACCTAGTTATTGCTATTCTGTTTATCATAATACATTATCATAAAGATAAAGTTATTGGTGCAACAAAATATGAAAGGGTATTTAAATTAGCAAGGACAGATTAATCTTCCTTCACTGTAGACATTTATGGTGTGGAGTGTGATCCACAGGAACCATTCTAGGTGTCACCATGACACTGAGATGAAGATAACCTTAAAAACATCTGTTCATTGTCTACAAAGAGAGGGGAGCTGAAATGTAGACATTTACATCAGTTGAGATGGATCCTACCCAAGTGATTAATCTCAGCTGCAAAAAAGCTATCACTTTTTTTACTGGCCTTGAGTTCAGATCACTGTCAGAGTGAGCACTGGATTGCAGTGTTAAATCAAACAGATTAGCTGAGGTCATGAGGGATGCAAAGCAGGGTGGAGCACAAGCATTTACAGAGTCAGCCCTGGTTACCTGCCCTCTCCAGCTGAGTCCTGTCACTGCTGATGTGGATGCCCCTTCATGTCTGTTTTCAGTTTGTCTTACAACATTCTGATCAATAATGAGCACCTGTCTCAATTTAAATGCTGTGGTTGTCCTAAGATTGATATGTGTTTATGATTGATATATGTTTGCCATGATGGTTGAAGGCTAGACCAGAGACTGTGGAATAAAAGGTGAGTGCTTTTACAGACAAGTTCCAGACAGTAGAAAAGGTCACCACTTGCAGCTGACACTGGTGTAAACAGACCTTTTTAGCTCTTTTGCACTGTTGTTTAAACTAAACTGTCTGAATTCACACTGACTGGGCAATGAGAAAAGTTCTTGCACAGACAGGGATCTGTCTGAGCCAAGTAACAGCAAGTTTAGCTAAGATACCAAAGCTAAGAGTCAACAAATGAATGCTGAGGTTTCTGGAGATCCCATGAGCTTCCATGTTAAGGGAGCTAAGGAATTCCTAGACAGGATTGTTTTCTTACTGGGGGAAACTTAGAAAATTATAATATTCAAGCAAGGAGAAAACTAATATTAGATGCTGATAGATGAGTGATTGATAAAATGAAGTGGAAAGAGAGAGATCATGCAGTGTCATGATACTTGTAAACACCAAGTTTAAGGAAATAAATATGTAGGTGAGGGATTTCTATCTCAAATGTGATTTTACATTGTGTTTATTCTGTCTAAAGGCTTCAGCAATGCAGACTGGATCTGTCTTGAAGACTTCATGTCAGAAACCACACAGTTTGATTAGACTAATCAGTCAGTTAGCCAGAGAGATGCTCATCAGTTCTTCATTGTATCCTTGCATTTTCAAGAAAAATACAGACATTGCCCAAGACAAATTTTCTAAACAGAGTTTTGGGGAAAGCAGTGGTTGCTATAGTTAACCATGATTACCAGGATTATCCACCTGAATACCAGCCCAGGGGGACAGACGACTGGCCTGAGCCTGGGAAACAGCAAAATCAAAAGTTGTCCTCTTTGAGGTTTCATCTGGCTGCATTTCAGGCACAGAGTTTCATTTGTGTCACTCTATTTATATTCTCTATCACATACATGGATGCAAAAACTGACCCATTTTCTAAACCTGTGCACTGGATGTATGCACCTTGTTTGGAAAGTTTGTTAACTGCATGTCAAGGTTGAAACAGCAGGAAAATGACTTCAAAGTCCAAACACCACTATAGACAAACTCACCAAAGTGTACTTTATCTCACATTTAGCAACAAAAGCAAGACTGTATCACTTCCCATTTTATATGTGTGAAGACCCCAGGCCATAAAAATCAAATAAGACTCAGGAAAAAAGCTGGACTAGTGAAAAACTTTTGTGAGAAATGAAGAAGCTTGGTAGGGCCAAGTACACATTGATTTTGTAATTCAGATCCTGTGAGTTACTTTTCCATTAGCTGGCAAAACATTTCTCCAAGCTTTGCCTTGACTAGAAAGTGCTGTTTTTGACACGATAATGAGGTTAGCATCAGTTTTCAAATCCTTGTCACAGAATTAGAGCTGAAGTAATCAGAACAATATAAGATTTATTTGTATCTTCTCTTGGTCAGTTAACAATGATCAACATGGTGTCAACTAAGTCAAATCTCGTGTTCAAAGTTTTGATTATGACATTGCCTGGAATTTTTTTTTCCAGGCTGGGACATTATATTTCCCCATGGATCCCCTCAAGGCTGATGACAGTGTTTTAGTCATGAATTCTTTTTGTGAGTTTGCATGCATTTTCTGGATATGATGAATTTCCAAAGAACTATGATGAGAAGAACTGTAAGGAAACTCTTTCCTTGTTCCTGAAGAGTCTGCTTAAGACCTTATTGATATGAAAATCTCTGGCTTCATGTATCTGAGAAATTTAAGACCATCTTCATTGTGACCTTGGTACTTTTGAAACCTTTTGAAAATTAATCATTGACATTCAGTTACATTTGGGCTTTTACTTTCACTGACAGTTACAAAACCACTGTAAAATATGGCTGTCAAGGTCCATTACAAGGATCTCTTGATGATTTAGTCAATTCTATTTCCACTATCAAAAAGTAAGTCTGGCCTATGGTTTTAAAGCTGGAGACATGAACTTGATTAAATCTGTGATTCTCCAACACCAATGAGCTGTAGATTCTCATTGATCTATTCACTGAAGCCCATAGCTCCAGTTTGATCTAGAACTGTTTTAGAGTTTTGTTTTGGAGTTTTGCTGTGGGTTTGGTTGGTTTATTTATTTATGTAAGAAAATACCCAGGTTTTCTCTATAGCTGAGTAAACTGAAACCTGGAGAATTCAAATGGCTTTGGAAAAGCCAATGCACAAGTCAGTGCAGAACAAGGCTCTCACTCAGACTTGTATCCCATATTCTCATTGCCCTGGCAGATGTTCAGATGTCTCAGTGCTTTTCAAAGTATGTGAGTACCACCAACCTTGTGTGATCAATTCAGAAACCAGGCAAAGGAACAAAATCCAAGATGTAACTGAGATAATTCAATATACTAAGGAAACCTAAGAAAACTGTTCAATGCTGCAGCATGAACAAGAGATGAAGCAGAAGAGAAACAAACTTTGATTTATTGAATTAAAAAAAAAAAATTACATACAGCTTTACTGAATATTCTCCTGGAAACTCCATTTTGTCTAGCAGTGCTTTTATTTTCAATATGGGCTTTTTTTGCCTTCATTTCTGATGTTAGGGAGAAACTAGGAGCGTTATATTCATTGAGGTTCTCAACTACTGAATAAAGGATTCCGGTGGTACTCTATCTGACACTTTTAACATCAGAGCAGATACCCTTCAACTCCAGAGGCCTAAAAAGCAGAAGCCTCTCCAGAATTTTTTGTAACCACCTGCTGAATTGCTGTATTGGGCTTTTGAAACTGAAGCCAAGACAGTAGTGCTGTTAAGCTATTTTCTTAGCAGATCGTGCTGCCTTCTTCAGTCAGAGGTGGCAATGCTCTGAGGACCGTTCTCAAGGTCCTAACCAGTGCTGCTCACTGCTGTGTGCTGTCAGTCAATGAAAACAACAGAGAGACACCTAAAATTATTCACCTAAGTAAACATATGTAGAGATGATGGCAGAGCTGGGTGACATTTTCAAGACATCTTATACGTGTATTAAAACTTGCCCTGCATATGCGTGTGTTCCTGCTCCTTCTGTCTTGACTTTTCCTGATGTTGGCTGTGCTCTGCACATTAAGGGTCATGACTGTTCTAGGGGTCACAGGAGAATTCATAAGCTTGTGGAGGATTTTTTACAAAAACAACAAGACATGAATAATATGAAAAGCAAGTTATGCTGTTTAATCTTTGATTAAAAGCAGCACCCCTCCATTCAAACCCCATTTCAGTGTTGCTGTACTCAGAAGGGCTTTATGGAGACAGAGGGGTGAAAGGGCTCACAGTTTTCAAAAGCGAAAATTTTTATTTCATCTAATTATCAGCCTAAATGTAAATGGGGGTTAGATTAACAGTGAATGCAGATAGAGAGCACATCTGCAGAAAGAGAAGGCCATCTAGTCTGTTATACCTACTACCCCAAGTGATCACATGAGATTTCAAACTCAAATTTGGACCTCTTCAACATCACAGACTTGGTTATAAAGTTAGTCTATAAGCTAGTTTTTGATAAAAGTGATCAGCAGTGATCTGTGTAAGCTGACTATAGTTACAATAAAATTTTATAAGTCTAAGTAAGATGTGGTTTATAAAACTAAGGTAAAGGAAAAAGGCAGAGGGAGCTGGATGCCAAACAGAAGGAAAACTTAATATTAAGGTTGCTATTGCTTCGACTGCTTCTTTGGCTGTGCAAGTCCAGTGTAGTGATGTGAATAGGATGGTAAGGCAGAAGAGCAAGAAAGACGGGCCAGGACACCAAAATCTCTCTGGTTTTGCTTGGAAAAATGAGACATTGATGGCTAGCCCTTTCCATGTGGATGCTTTTTCAAGTTCATTTTGGTTGTAGATTTAGATTTAATGAAAGGTGAAAGTCTGAGGTTACCAGAATAGTTAGTGAACCTTCTGCCAATTAAAGGTTTTGCCCCAAAGACCACACCTTGCGATGGCTGAATTTCACTGCCACCCCTCCCAGAGTGTTTTCCCTGTGCTACCTTGTTATTGTAGTGATGGTGGCATTGTAAATTATAGTCCCAGCTGGATGAAGAACCCTTCTGAACAGATCCTAGTGCTGTTCCCTACAGTATTGCTAATGATTACACAGCTGCCTTGTAGGCATTCTAGAGCATAGGCTCATGGGTCTGCCTCCAGCACAAGTTGCAATAAAGTTTATTTTCATTCAAAGCAATATATATTGGGATTATTGTCAGAGCTGCCCCAGAGGCTTGCACAGGAGGTTTAGTAAGCATTGGTAAGAAAATTGGAAGCCTTGAGGTTATTAATGTTGCTAGAACAGCAAGCTTAGTGGCCAGCAGAGGTATAATTTACCTACACAAGCATCACACACTGGAACAAGGCAATCAAGTAAGAGGTCAAGAGACCTTAACACAACATAAGATAGATATATAGCCCTGAGCCTTTTAGGCCAGATTCTCAGCTGCTGTAAATCAATGTAGCTTCATGGGAATCAGTGGACCTATGCAGTTTTCAATGTGCTAAGAATCTGGCCTATACTCTTTATGGAAGTTATCGTAAGATCTGAAATGAATGCAGCAGCAAAACTCAATTTTTATTTTTGCTTTGTTTTAAAGCCAACACATGACATTTTTAGCTCAGCTATACATTGGTTTGGAGAGCAAGACTGAAGTTTAACACTTTTGGCAAGGACACATTTCAAAATGGTCATGAAAGAGCTGATGAGATTCCATCAATATACATTAGCTAATAGAGAGAAAACGTAAGTAGATGCAGAAGGAGCAAATATCTGTTTTTAACTGGTTAGTAACCAAAGCTCAGGTAGCATACAGTCTTTTTGCTTGCAGCTGTGGGTTCCAGTCTATAAAACAGAAGTTCATGTTCCTATCTATAAAAATGAGTTTGACCAAAATGTAATATTAGCTTTTGGAGACTTAAGTGACATGAAAGTGTGCTTTGAATTCATGCCAGGGGATAGAGTGAGTAAGCTGACAGAGATAGCAGAGAGTGTGAGGAAGACACAGACAAGTAAAATGCATGCACCACTGACTCACAAATACACAAGTGTTGGTCCTTCTTGGTACACAAGATCCAAGCCACAATTTTTATTCCTGGATTGCAGTCCAAGTCTATGTCTAAGTGCGTCCCAGAGCTGTTGGAGTTTCAGAGACTGTAGAGGAGGTGGTGTCTCATGTTTTTTCAGAATAATTTGTGGCAACTCATAAATGTAAATCCTGCGCTAACACTTGAATCTCTAAAAGACACTTCACCCTCCAGTAGTATTTTCTTCTGCTCTCAAGATCTTACATTTACTGATTTATCACAGTTACATATAGTACCTGCCACAGGAAGAAGCTTTTACTACATTTCTCGGATGAAAAATTTGATATGGAGTGCAAAGAAATTCAAGAAGCATAAATATTTTTCTGAAGTGGGGAGATCAGCCTGTTAAACAATCAATTTACTTGTCCTACATGTCTGTCAGGACTTGAGCTACTTAAGTATCTTACTTTTTTTATACTCTCTAGTTGTTCTTGTCCTTTGTTTAGACAAAGACCTGACTCCAGCTGACCTCTGAGGAGAAGCTTAGCTGCTGTCGTTTGCATTAATACATCAGTATTTTGAATCTTTGTATCTGTTGAAAGTCTGAGTTTCATAACTGATCTGACCTTAACAGCCTTCAATAGATGGGCTTTTTCTTGGCCCTGGAGATTATTCAAGTCACATCTTCCAGGTCAATAAGGTATTAAAAATTTGAGATACTACTTTTCTTTCAAATAAGACACTTAGAAGCTGGAACAGATGGAGATTTAACAGGTCAAAATTGAGAGGGCTCATAAGCATTTTGTCCATTTCAAAGCTTGTGTTTTAAAAAAAAGTTTTAAGAAGTTTAAAGTAAAATAAACTGAAAGGTGATATACCCTGTGCTGAAAGCAGACAGAAGAATAGGAGCTGAGAAAAGTGAGTTACAGCTTTCTAGACAGCATTCTCTTCCTCCTTTACTTCAGCTCTCTGTGAATCAGTTTATTCCCAGGTGTGCTTCCATACAGCTTTCCTGGCCAGCAAGAACTGGAATCCACACCCCTAAATGTCCCTTCTGTTTGCTTTCTCTGCATTTGCTCTCAGTAAATAGAAACAAGCAGGACCCTGATGAAGTCTGAGAGAGTTACATCCCTTCCATCAAGTCAGGTTTGACTCTCCTCTCCTACCTGCCCACCCTCTGCACTGCTGGGGGCTCCCTTCCCAGCAGCAGCAGCAGCAGTGCAGCTGCTCCACTGCTAGAGGAGTTCACAAATCATCATCCTCATTAACACAAACTGAACTCGACTGTGACTCAAATTGATATACCAGACAGTCAACTGCAGTTGCTGGGGAACCAAACACTCCAACTGTTCTGTTGCCACCACTGCTGCTGGGGAGGAAACCTCTGGGCAGAGAGCTGGGGCAGAGAGCTGAAGAGCATGACTTCTTAGGTTACACCAAACTGGACCACCACAGAGTCTTTGGAAGTTCCTTCTGTCACTGTCTGGACTGCCCTGGAACAGGGTTATAAAGTATGTGTGAGGCCAAGGAAATCTGTTCTTTCATGCTCCTTTGCATGGGTAACTGAAAACCCACAGCTTTACTCAACCATCTCCTCAGAGTATTTGTGCTCTCTGGAAGGGGAACTGCCTTCTAGAAGCCAATGCTGGTGACAAGGGACCAACTGGCATTCTTGTAACCCTTTATTTTTATGTAGGCAGCCTGCCAGGCTGATCAGAATCTAAATTTAACTGTGCTGCTTCAGGTATTGTGAAAACAGTGTGTTTCTGGACCACTGGATGCTGGGCAGTGAGCCACCCCAAGGACCAGGAGCCAGAACCTTGTCTGTTGGCATGTTCTGTGGAAAGCATATAGCTGATTCTTTCTTGGCCATTTATCTCCAGCTCCAAACAAGGGGCAGAAGTTTGAAGTGTTAACCCTTCTAGACATTTAGGAGGGAATGCCACAGGCATGCATTGACTATTTCAGAATGTTCCTGTTTAAGGATGGAGACTGATGGTCAGGATGCAAACCTTATCTGCACGACATATGAGGGTTTGTTTTCACTGATCTCAGTGAATTTTTGTTTGTTGATACTTAAAAAGAACCTGATCCACAGCTCTCCAGAGCTGTGAGGATGGGATCAGATCCCATACACTATGTTACAAGCATCTCTTGATGACTCCCAAAGCACTTGCAAACACAAAAGAGGATAAAATATGAGATGAATGGGAAGCCTGAATGAAACAGAAATTGTAAACCTTTAGGCAGAATTTCGCTCTGGGGATTTCAGAGTCTCCTGTAACTAATAGGTGAGGATCACATGGTCAGTGAGGATCACAGGACATGCCACAGCAAGATCAAAACATAAACACAATTCCTGTGTTATTTTAGCTAAACCAGGAACAAATCTGGCACCATTTGACTCTGGCCTTTCAGCTCTGAGACAGGGCAATAGCAGTGCTCGTGCCAGCTGGCTATCTGCTCTGCAAGAGTCAACAAATTTCTTGACATGTGATGTCCTTCCATCCATTTGTTGATAGGAGCAGTGAAATATTTATGAACTGCCATCAGTGTCCAGCTTTTGAGTTTTGACCCAGTAAAGGATAAATATGGGATAATTTGCCTTTGGCCTTTCACTTTGGCCAGTGACCAGCTTTCTGTCTGTTTGTGGTTTCAACTGGATGGGGAAACAAACCCTAGGTAAAACCCTTCCATATCTGTGATTTACTCCAGAAATAAATGATTTTAAAACCAAACACATCGAGTGAGAAACAAATCTCACACGGTTGTCCAATGGCCTTTGACCTCCTAGTGGCTTTATGCCATCTGGCTGCCAGCTGGCTACTTCACTACATGAGGAAATAAGTTTCTCACAGACAACACTCCCTTCCACTTTTAGCCCTACCAAAAAAGAAAAAGTTAACACACCTTTCCTATAGCACCCTTTCATTCCAACAAAGGGAGAAATGTGACACAGGTGGTTACTGAACTTTCAACTTCGAGTGGCAAACTACCAACTAGCTACTGCTGGACTACACACTCCCATAGCAAACCAAAAACTTGCTTGGGCAAATCATTGTAAAAATCTTCCATTTGAAAGGAAGTATTCAAAGATGGAGAGAATAAGTAAATAAAAGAAGAAATCAAATATAGTGAGAGGTATTACAGACTTTTTGTACATATTAAGCCATAAGTAGAGATGTATGCTTTTTAGAAAATATTCAAAGAGCTAGACTTTGTATACAGACTCTGCAAAAGGGTTCCTGCTTTGTGCAAAAAGAGATGTGATGAGAAGGATTTTTACTTTGCAGTGAAAGTAATTCAGCCTGATTCAGCAGACATTTGCCTAGTTCCTGGAGGTGGAGCAAATGTGTTTTGTCAGAAATGGTCACTTAAGCTTCCTGACCCTCCCAGATGTCTACTGAAATCCAGGACCCATGAGATGAATTAGAATGTCTCTGAGAGCTGAAGAAAGGAGACCCTGGGTATAGTTCTCAGGCAGGTGATGACAGGGGCTCCTGGGAGTCCAGTGCTAAGCAGGCTAAGGCTGGGCTAGGCAGGCAGCTGGATTGGAGGGTGATGTGCTGCTGCAGCTCATTTCCTTCCACAGATTGGTGCTGCAATTATCCAACAGTGATATCATACTGTTATGATCCCATATCTACAAGTGCCCTCATGAGATAGGTCCAGCGTGAGAAATGCATCTATATTGCTCAAGAGCAATTGGACACCTTTATATTACTCATGTAATAATAAGACTTTAAATAACTTTCATTTCCTTCTTTCTTTCCTTTCTTGCCTCCTTCCCTCCCTTCTCTTCCTTCTCTTCCTTTCTTTTTCCTTTCCTTTGTTTTTCTCCAGTGGTACAGAAAACCAAGTATAACTAATCAGTGTTAGCTGTTATAATTAAAATAATTTTTAACCCCACTATGACCCTAGAATTTCCCCTTTCTCAAGATTGCATTCCCTTTTCCTTTCTGTAGCTGCTATAATGCATGATGTCCACAGACAATGAGTGTCTTCCCACCCTCCCTACTCTCTGCCTGCCCATGTTGATTCTCAGGGTTGCAGGAGATGTGATTCTCCCAGTCTACTTTCTCCATGACAGATTCTCTTCCATCCTGTCATTTACATTTACAGCCTGACTCCAAACCTGTTTATAGCCAGAAAACTCTTTTCATTTACTTCAGTGGGCTTTGAATCAAGCCT
This sequence comes from Acrocephalus scirpaceus scirpaceus, assembly GCA_910950805.1. Lineage (NCBI taxonomy): Eukaryota > Metazoa > Chordata > Aves > Passeriformes > Sylviidae > Acrocephalus > Acrocephalus scirpaceus. The sequence goes on along the minus strand of OU383775.1, from coordinate 104,889,706 downwards.
TTATAAACCACACATGTACCCAACAGGTATTTATTAACATGAGCTGGCCATGTACTCTATGCCATGAGTGTGGAAAAAACTAACAATAACTTTACAATTACCCACCTAAGCCCTCTAACAGGCTCCAAAGGCATGTCTCTTTGCCAAGCAAGCATTGAATCAAGTTTGACATTTCTAGGATAAATCATTTTTGTGTTCTAAAAACCAAAAAAAGGGTTAGGAAAAAGTCCAAAGAGTGAGAACATCCCCATTTTTGGACAATAATATCATTCAAATGTCCTATCCAAATGGCTTCAAATGTTCCAGAAACAAATGTGCTTTCTGGGATAAGACCACTGAATACTAGGTAAAATTACAGGTGATTCTTCTTGAGGTTGGCAAGATTAAGCTAGGATTAAAATGGAATTAACAGTCCTAATATTTTTTTTTAATTACCCATGAAGATATTACTCACAATCTTTCCAAAACAATTAGATGTCTTTATGTATTGACTTTACATAGAGAGATTTCAGTTCTTTCATAGGCTGTGTCTTAATTTATTTAATTTTGAGTTGTTAGACATAAAATTAGATGTTATTCTTTAGTGTCTTCTTGAACTGAATTGGTGGAGCCTGAACCATCAGAGACAACAACTCAGCGGACTTGGAAAATTCTCAACTCACTGTGCGGGTGAGGTGCCATAAAGGACTTTCCACATTTTATCAGATGATAGCTCTAAGCCAAAAATTTTGGATCCGGACCTAGATAAAAAGCATCTCCAAGGACAAAATCTGAAGAGCTCCAGGGTTTCCATCCAAGTCAATTTCTAGCTGTGATGTAAGACAAGGTTATTTCCATTAATGTTGAAGTTTTGCATCATCTGTTCTCTCATGCTCTAACTTTTTCACTTTCAGCAGCAAATCAATCATCATAATACTAGTAAAAGCTTGGTTTTGTCTTGTACATATTATAGCTCAGGGTGGATTGTTCTGGTGAAATATGTATCTCTGAGAAAGCACTTTGGAGGCAAATATCTGCTAACAAATAGTTTTGTCTTGTTCACAAAGGCCCAAATTTTTTAAAGTTAGATGTCAAAGTTGGTGTTTTCTGAGTCCTATGCTGGCATTTACATGAGTACATGACTGTCTTGCTTTTTTTTAAAAAAAAAAAATCTCAGTTACCCTGTGTCCATCTTCAGGAATTTCTTTTGAAACTCATGGCTGAAGTAATTCCTAGTACCGTCCATAGATTGTGGTCACGTTTCCTTCATTTGCTGTCTCCCTGGGGACACGTACCTTGGTCATTTCTTCTGCTGTTGCTTTAGAAACTCTGTAGTTGCAAGAGTTAAACACAAGACTCTAAGTTCACAGATGTGAAAATACATATTTTTTGGCAGGTTAAATGCACTAGGCAACTTTTGCGTGTTTGTGCTTTGAGTAAGGAGGCCACCTGCTTCTAATGTTACAGGAATATGTTGGCTAGTGGAAAGGCAGAAACCATTTTTTACTAATTGAATAATTTCTGTATCTTATCCAAATGCCAGGAGATTGCTTCTATCCCATGATTAGCTTGAAGTTTTGATGACATATTTAAAAAAAAAAACAAAAAACCAACCAAAAAAACCCAAAGCATTCCGAAGTCACTTTCCTGTTTGGTGCAAATCACTTTATTCCTAGTACAGAGTGATGGGAAAATGGATATTGGATGAAAGAAATGGTAAATAGGAAACAATCATTTGCTTGGATTACCAAGGCAGTTTCTGGGTGAGGTGGTGCTTGGTGGGTAGGCACAGTCGACTATTTGGCACTGGCACATGGAATAGCAAACACATGCAGCAGTTAAAATCAGGCTTGCATTAATGATTTCATTGCCCGAACTAAATTTGTAATGTAAATCATTCAGAGGTGCTCTAAGGCATTTCTATTCTTAGAAGAAAAGTCACAAACTGGAAAGTACGTCACCTTTGCAATCAGCACCCCCTTTAGCCTGTAATGTGGAACACATGGTGGTTGAAGAGGTTACAGTGTTACAGAAATGTCATTACAGAATTTCTCTGTGTTAACATGTATCATCTGTCACATAATTGTTTGTTTTACAACCCATACCTATAATGGGCTAAGTGGGGACTATTTATATCAGTTAACAATGAGTGCCTTTAATTAGTATTTCATGCAACTGGAACATGTTAAAGATTCTGACACAAATCTGGCTTGGGTTGCTAAATTCCATATGAATTTCATTATGAAATTGCTAAGACATTACAGTTGCTCAGGTATTGAGGTTTATAAGTGCACTTCATCTGTTACAAAGCTAGAGCAAGTAAGTCACACATGCGCTAAAAAAAATCTTCAGAACAACAGCTTGGTATCTGACACAATTGAATGAGAGTTTAAAGTAAGAAAGATGAAAATCTTTTATTATTTGAAATGTGCCTGTATATGCTCTAAAACTGCAAATCTGCTAACATCTACACAGCTGAAGCATTATATAGAATTGAAAAGATTAAGACAATGAAGAATCAGATTGTACACAAAATTGATAATGAAAACTTGTCAGAGATGGACCAGTCAGCAAAGAGCTTCAAGCTGTTGCCAGACTGGAGAATACAAAGGTGGTGTTTTGCGAATGGTTGACACTGAGTGGTTACAAATATGTCCCATGCCTTCTGAGTGATCTCAAGGCAAAATATTTAGCCTGAGACCCTCACTCCCAGCCCAAGCTCTTTTCATTGGCTGAGGTGGCCAATGAGACATTTCAGTTCACACTGAAAGAGACCCCCAGCCCCTGTGGGACTCTCATCTGTGGGCCGTCATGAATTTGCAGCAAGAAGAGTGTGCCAAGGAGCAGTGTAACATTCAGAGAGTGATGGGAGAGGAAAATATTCCTGAGGTTACCTTTTTAAAATTTGGGTGTTGTCACGGTCCTTTAGACTGATCAAAAGAACGTGTTAGAACCAGGCTTATGTCAAAATTAAAACAGTTCAGGAGATTAGGAGTAGGAGAGCAAAGGATGACAGGAAATCCCAGCAGCTTCATGCCTCCACATTATTCTTCTCAGAGGTTCTGGCTGAGGCTCCATTCCTCTGTGTGCATCACTTCCCGAACCTAATGCTGCTTCTCCCCTTCCATACCTATTATTAACCTTGCAAATTTACAATATAATGACACAGTAATTGAGCAGCTGTCTCTAGAACCTTTTCAAAGCTTTCTTCAAGATTTTGAGATACTGAACAAGGAAAGAGAAGCAGCTCAGGATGTCTCATTTTTGACCTCTGCTACTTGTATCAGCTACCCTTATCAGTGCCTACAGAATTGTTTAAAGATTTTCTGACAGGCAAGGATATTATGATGAAATTCTTTTACAGATGTTTTAAATGAAACTTTTTGGTTGATACTAATAATTAATATGCAGAATAAAATATTTTTATTAATGGAATACCAGAACATGCTACATTATAAAGAAACTAATTCTAGCTTCTTGTGAAATTACTGATTCAGAGTCCAACAACAAGCCTTGTGGTATAGCTGTTTATTTACCTTCAATTTTCATAGGCAAAAACCCATTTGTCGTTTTAACTTTTCCTCACAGACCACTGTCTTGTTCTCCCTGACTGAGGTTTGCAATAGAAACAATCTTCATGGTTTTTTACCTTTGTTAAAGGAAAGGATCTGATTTCTGAAATTTGTTTTCAGTATTCCAGATAGCAGTAAAGCAAGTCTTTCTATCTACCCAAATCTTAATGAAATGTGTTGAAGATTTCTGTCACTTGTACTACCAGCCTTTGAGATATCCAGAAAATATTTTTAACAAGAAATCATAAACAATGGGGGAAAAAAATATCATTTCATAATTCTCATCTGATGATTACCTTTGATATCCACTTTTCCTCTGTTAGACTTAAACTTACATTTTACTTAAATTTACTCTTTTTTTAAACTACATTTTTCAGGGATTCTTACCAAAGTACTCAGGCAGAGGACCTCATAAGAAATAATATCCGGGCTGTGTGTGCTCAATGTATAAAAGTAGATAGGAATTTGAAGCACGTCAGCTGCAATGGGAGGACATGTCAAAATATCTGAAATCTAGTCTGAATTGTGTGCAAGAGAGATTTTTATTGGTGATTTTCAGATATATCCCCTTTCTCTTCTCTCTCTTCTCTTCTCTTCTCTTCTCTTCTCTTCTCTTCTCTTCTCTTCTCTTCTCTTCTCTTCTCTTCTCTTCTCTTCTCTTCTCTTCTCTTCTCTTCTCTTCTCTTCTCTTCTCTTCTCTTCTCTTCTCTTCTCTTTCTCCCCTCAGAAATAATTTTCTCTAAAAACATGTTTTATGACTGATTGTCTCTCTACTCTTGTTACTTTGGAAAACAATAAAATCCTTCTAGACACTTATGAAAGTCCCTTCTCAGCAGAAATCTGGAGAATGCATCTTGATAAAAGACTTTTTTTTTTTTTTTGAAAATGGAAGGGAAAACAGACAATATAAAAATATACATAGGAATATACCTCTGTATCTGTCCATGGCATAAGTAGTGTTTTAAAAAGTTTTAGAATGAAGATATACAAACAAATAGTGGTTAGGTGATTTTTGGGCACTGGAAAAGTGTTTCCCATGGAAGGTCAATTTGAGTACAGTATGATGAAGGAATAGAGGTCATTAAAAACACTGGTGAGAAATCATGCAGCTGATTTGGAAGAAAGGGTTGCAGAGCAACATCATGACTTGTCCCTTAACAATCTGATGAAGACTATGAGTGGGGAGGAACATGTTTGTCCAATAAGCATTTTAATGCAAACCTTGTAGGGAATTACACTGGCAAAAATTAATTTCTGGACCAGTGGGGGTTTTTAAGAGTTCCCTGTTGGTCACAGCAAAGCATTCGTGTCCTAGAGAAAAGCTTCAAGATATGATTCATCACCACATTGTACTGTGCTTTCACTCTGCTCTGTTACCCGTAGGAGGAGCAGTTCTATCCTGACAAATGAGCTGGAATTGTACAGAGGTAACTGGCTTGACACTCCCAGGGCTGCTGCCCAGTTTTAGCTGTATCCTTGTGAGTGGTGGTATGTTCATTTGAAATATTGCTATAGCATAAGGCATTTATAGCCTTCCATATTGTCCGACTTATTTTTTTCTTCTCTTTTATGTGTGTGGTTACTTAAGTTTTTGAACCTCTTATGTGAACCAACACCCTTCCACACATCTCAAAAGCCACTGGAAATATAATGTGAACAGTAGTTTGTAAATTAAATATGCTTAAGTAGCAGAAAACTGCAGTAACTAAGGGTGATATATGGACTTGGAAGACTAAATCTAACTTTGTGGATTCAATTATAATTACAGCTGTATTAGCTGGCACATTGGCAAGATGAACCTGCCAAAACTGGCTTACTAGAAACTGAAGAAAGGCTGACCACATCATCAAAGAATTGCTCTCTGGTGACATAGTACCTGCAGCGCTCCAGCTGATGGCCCACAGGTCCAGCTGAAGACACTAGCTGGTTTGTTGGGAGGCATCAAACAGAAGGGATGATGGTTTGCTGCCAGGGTCAATGGCAAGAGGGATGTTTCCCCTTAGCAAGTTTAAGGAAGTCTCCAGAACAAAGAAGGGGAAATTACAAAAATATATTGGATTTTGGAGGTGTCAGAGCCAGGTTACAGTTACTTATTAGGGAGGAAAGGTTCAGAAATTCAGTGCTTAATGCTCTCTCCAGCTCTGCTAAACTATTTATGAAGAGCTAACTATAATTAGAAATCCAAATTTAAAAAATGGTAAACCAAAAATTTACTTTAAAAGTGGGCAAATGGCCAACAATTTTTACTGAGCAGCACTGGAATGTTAATGCGGAACATACGCAAAACTGTTATTAAAAAAAATACATCTCTTTAATGCTAATATTCAAATGGAATGAATGATAATTGCATTAGGCACCAGCTGGGAGTCAGCATAGGTCCCTGAGAAATGGAAATCCACTATATGTTACAGGATAAATTGGTACTGACAGAGCAAGTTTGAGAAAATTTTTTGCAGGAAAAGAATCTGAAAGGGAGGAGAAAACAATTTTTCTTGCAAAATGAATGAAACTGTTTTGTCAGTTAGTAGGAACTAGAATAATACCTGTCTAATTTAACTTTTTTTTTTTAAAGTGCCTTTGATCTAAAATGCACAACCTCATACCAAATACTGGAACCTGTGAATAGTCTACATAACTGCTTTCCCAACCTGGTTCATCCATTTGGTTAAGGTTTAAGAAAATAATCACCTAAATCATTGGCCTGATTTTGTCCCTCAACACCCATGTGGAATCATAGGGAGATTTATTGTGGGTGGAATGTAATTATCAGATCTGGAACTTACCCAGAACCTGAGGTGATTAGTACAAGGCTTTCCAGGCACCTTTTTCATTTACTGATCACTATTTCTCTGTGTGGTCTTGATGATGAGTAAGCCAAAATCAGTGGGGTGAGAATTAATGTAACACATTTCAAAACTTGAATGCAAAGCATAGTGCTGTACTTTGGCAACAGCCACACCAGAAAGGCTCTATTGAGTCAGAATTCTTGGTAGTGGTTTATCCTGAGCAAAGGGGATCCCATTACAAAGGGTTGTGGCACAAATCCCAGAGAGTAAACCTTTGCTGGGTTTGTACTCCTTCTCTCCAGAACCAGCCCAAGTGTCTCTGCATCCTTCTTCTAGAAAGGACAACCCCTGTGAATTATTTTGGCTGCATTTAATCAGGTCCAGCCACTGCTTTTGACTCTGTCTCAGTGCTCTTGTAGAGCTAAAAGTGAAGCTGACTGTGGAAAGCACAAGGAGGATCTGTGTGCATGGAAGGATTAAATAAGAAGTTGTGCTTTTCAGGTGAGTCAGGAGAAAATCAAGTCAAGAGCTAAAGGGAGAAAGGGATCAAACCGTTATTTATTTAAAATGAAATTGTGACACTAAAGATGAAACACTAATCTTTTTCATATCACTGAAAAAATGCACAGTGCACTCCCATCTTAAATTTAGGTCACCAAAATCCATAGGAAAACTAAAGAAAATACAAAGGAAAATACTAAGGAAATACAAAGAAGTGATCAGAGATATGGAACAGTAATAACACAATGAAACACAGAAACTAGAAAAAACTCAGGAGACTATATAAAATCATGTTCTGTGTGAAATTTTGGTGCACAAAACAATTTTTTTTCACTAGAAGAGGAAATATTTTCATTTGTATTTCAAAAATAGAAGTATCAGATGAAAGTATCAGGTAGGAAGTTCAAGACAAGTTTTTTTTGTACTACTCACAATACAGCAGTGGAATTCAATGTCATAGGCTGCCAAAAGACAAGGAGGGTTCAAAAAATGGTGAAGTTCATCCACTGAAGAGAGTTACTGCAAGGGTTATTAAAGATAAAGGTGTTGCCTCTAATTTTGTAAGTTCTCAATTCTCTCATGGCTGGAACGGAGGGAGGCTTGCTGGAGAAAGAGCACGTTGTGTTGCCCTGTGTGTTCTGTCCCCAGATTTCCTTTATTGTCAGAAGTACTCTGCTGGGCTGAACACACTTCGATCCAATCAAATACAGCTTTTTCCCATCTTCTCACCTTGAGTTTTCAGGGCCATGTGCACACAGGCTACCTGAGAAAGACAGACTCTTCCCAGAAGTGCTGGAGTGGCAGTAACTGTTGTAGTGACTACAGAGCTTCCTATAAATAAAGGTCCAGGCACACAGTTAGCCCCCCATGAACTTCTGCTGAGTTGGAGATGTCCAGGTATTTAGGGCTATCAGCCCCAGGGAAGTCCCAGGCAAATATATAAGCTCTACTTCCCCTTCCAGTCTTCCCAGATAAAACTTCCTGTCAGAAGAAGGAAGAGATGACCAGGAAACTCAGCCTTCGGGTAGCCCTAAGGATTTTAATGTACTTAAAATGGATTAGTGAGCAAAAGTGAAAGGGAAGTGGTGATCTTCATCCACATGTTTCTATGCCAAACACAAAAATGAAAGTACATGCTACTAATCTATGCCCTAACAGGAAAATCACAGTCTGTAGTACACAATCTGCATTGGAAACTGAATGGTTGGTTTGCTTATATCTATTCTACACCAGAAAAATCCCTAAAAGCAGCATTATCCTGGAAAACTCTGATACTTTTACTTGAATCCTCATATTTTCTATTTAAATAGTCAGAATTTTTGAAAGGAATATGTAACAATTAAAAAAAAATCTTGCAGCCAGCCAAAGGGAATTACCTGGTTTTTATCTTGGTAAACAAAGTAAGTAATTTTAAAGGGGAAATCTAAAATCTAAATCTTGCCTTGAAGTAAATATCCATTCTTTCTTTCATTCAGCATGTGGCTACAGACTAGTGTTTCACTAGAGTTAATTTCACAAAATTGACAAGAATGATGAATGTAAATCACCTGTAGAAAGCAATGTTCAAAAAAAGAAGAGATAATGAGAAAGTGTTTAAAAAAGTTTTTTCTCTTATCCAAGAATCACAATTCTAGAGTTAGAAGATACTAATGGTGCTAAAGTAAAATAATCTAGTAGAGAGGAGAAATGGTGGCAAATATGAAAATTAAAACTCATCTTGAAGGAAGAGAAATAGAGCAAAAACCAGCAACAAAGCATAGTATTAGACAAGGAGTTGCAGCAAAAATTATGAAAGAAGCCAAAGAATGAAAGCAGTAACACTTCACCAAACCAGAGAAGTGTAATAGGACTAAGGAAAACCAGAGAGTGTCCATGACATTATTTGAAATATTTTTCCAACTGCTACTTATGACACAAAGGAAGCAGTATTTGATAGGCATTCCTGCTTTTTATTCAGGACGGAGCTGGAGGAGACATTCTTATCAAAGGACAGTGCTGAAAACGTTTCCAGTTCTAGAGCAAAGCAGGACGCAGATAAATCAGTAGGTGAGGATTCCCATATCTGCAAGTGGGAAGAGAGGAAAAACATGAGCTGTTTGAAACATTGAAGAAACCGTAGAGGTGTAAAAAAAGGCTATAAATGAGGCAGCACTGTGAAAGTTTAACTATAAGGATGTCATCTTTGGCATTAGTCCCCAGCCGAATAATGTAATGCATCATTTGTAACTTCTTTACTTAAGAATTAAAGTACCTAATAAATATCAGAATGAAAAATTAATGAAAACAATTTTTTTGGTATAGCTTTTTTTTTATGTCTGTACTTTCATATCTTTGATGAAATTAAACATTCAGTGATAATAACACTGATATAGATTTTTGTAGGATATCTGACTTGAATTTTCTTTTACTTTGACCAAGAAACAGATATGTGATAAATTCTAAGTATTGTTCCATTAAATGAATGACTGGTTAAGTACTCTTGTGGAAATGTGAACAAGAAATCACTTGTGAAGCATCTCTGATGAAGTAGCTTAATTTAAGCTTTAATTCATGGTCAACTGCTACTTAATGTTTTTATTAATGAATTGGAGAAAAACAGAGAATTGTTATGTTCTTTTGAGATTACATCGTTACGAAAGAATGCTTAATAGCAAAGACAATTACTCAGTTACTTTGAATAATTTTCTTTCTTGCTCAGCTGCAGGCAAGTGAAATAGCTTTCAGTAGAAGCAGATTGCATTTACAAACCAGGGAAGTATCAATTGCATTTACAAACCAGGGAAGTATCAAATGGTTTGTGAGGTGTAAAGGATAAACAAAGAAGTTCAAACCCCCAGTACAGCACTGAAACAAAAAGAGTAATACAATTCTTATATATATGAAGAGAGGAAGCTGGAGGAAGCTGGAGGAAGCTGGAGGATGTTGTGTTAGCTCTAGATGTGGTGATGGGAACCACTACCAGGATGCTGTGCTTTGAGCTGAACTTTACTCCTGTAGGAAATTTTGGAGGTAGAAAGGTAGAAAGGTTTTGATATAAAGTTATGGGATGGTGAAAGATCCTTTCTTTCTTGGGAGTCTTGGGAATTCCTCTCCATCTGTATTATCTGTGAATGAGATTGTTGACAAGAATCAAGCTTGGCATGGCTAGATGAACTGACACTTAACAGCAAAGGCTCTTCATCTTGTCAGAAATGAAAATAAATGCAATCAAATTCAACCTTGAAACAAAGTGGAAATGGAAATTTTAGTCCTTTTTGTGTTAATTGATCACTGAAATGACTTACTAAGTTTGACTTATGTTTCCTCTGTCCTTGGTAAGCATTAAATTTTGCCAAGTTTTTTCTAGTTGAAATAAAAGTAATTTGAGGAAGACTTATTGTATATTTGTTGAGTCAATGTAGCTAATTATACCATATCACCTCACACTGTAATGTCTAAAACTAATAGTTCTACTCTATCAATGTTTTTTTCTGAGATACATTCCCAGTCATTTACCCCATAATATGGATGCATGCCCAGTTTTGAGGTTGGCTGTAGCAATGCATACTTATTTGGTACAAAACTTCGCTCCAGAATGTTTACAGACAATGCAAACCCAGAGTGATAGATGTCTAAATGGACAATGATCTGAAACAAATCTCTACTGTAATGTGAATCTGCCCATGACTTCTTTGGAGACACTCAAAACCCACCTGGACACAACCCTGTGCAACCTGCTCTGGGTGAACCTGCTTTACTAGGGGTATTGGACTACAGGGTCCCCAGAGGTCCCTGCTACCCCAGCTATTCAGTGATTCTGTGATTCCTGATTCAGTGAGCACACAGGCTCCTTGTGAGAGGTGCAATAGCTATACAGATTAGAGCAAAGACATCTTCTGTCACCAAGTTTCCTCCTATTCCCTAATGGAAACTCTTCATAGGTCCTCCTAGTGCTTATCAACAGCAGAGCAGAAATTATGTTTGGAATTGCTGGTGATGTTACCCCTAGTTACTTTTCAGTATTTTTGATGTAAATCTGTTTCTGTAAAGACTCTATCTGGCTACAATTCCTTTAGGCCAAGGTTTCCAGCCTAAACCTTCTGGACTGCAGTAGCTTGTCCAATTGTCTGCTCCCTCTCTGACCCTGGTAAAAATTCCCTTTTTGTCAATGTGACTGTTTTTGTGACAATGTTCTCAAACAGGGAAATTATTTGGTTGCAGGGTGGCAGATAAATAAATACCTTTTCTTCTTTAAAGTAAGCTAGTTTACAGATGTGCCTGAGAACAGAGCCACATAAATAGGTTCAGTGGCAAAAATAGCTGATGAAAAGGAGGAGAGGGGGTGAGCAGAGGAGAACATGCAGAAAAGAGAGAAATTGAGGGATCTTTCACCCAGACTTTGCCGTGGAAGGCTTCATAGTGTGAGTTTCTCTGCACTTTGACTGTTTCTTTCTCTCTCTATCTGACATATGAATACACGTACACAAATACTCTTCTAAAAAACAGCCAGCAAAGCCATCCTCCAAGATAATTTGAATTCCTTAGTGGTCTTGGGTGTGCCTTTGTTTCAGCTCGAATACTGCTATCACATCATAAATAAGCCTGTTTCTACTATCTTAAATGAAGAGTGACGGTCACACCCAGCAGTTCCAACTAGATTTAACCCAGCCTGTAACAGTATTAATCCTAGATCACAACCATAAGCTTCTCCACATGTTTCAAATAAGGGAGAGTAGCGTAAACCCCGCACAGTTTTACAAGACCTTGTTCTAGTTCATGGGTGGATAAACTGCAGTTTCAAAAGCCATTTTAGCCCGAACAGGAAACCAAATTATAATAAAAATGACATGCAAATCCTGTTTTCACTGCAAAGCCTAAGCCAATAAAAGAATAAACTGAGTTTATCATAGTACGATGAAGTTAGCCTTCTCACATTGTCAGCCCCATCCCCACCAAGATCAGGTATGGAAGATGAACAGTTCTTCAGTGGTCCTAAAATAGCCTTGTTTCAAAGGAGGAGGTTTCTCAGGTAGAGTGGACCTATAAAGCACCTATTACAGCACCTATAACAGGTTCCTTGAATAAAAAGTGTTGTGAACAAACAGAGACCTGGGCATTAGTCACTCTTCATTTTCCTTGTGGTTAAAATCAGTTATTTAGCAGTATCAGTAATTTATCAGGACTTAATACGAATTTTTTACCACAGCCTTTCTTTGGTGTGCTTTGATTAAAACAGAGGAAGGGTTATATTGTGTATGTCTATTTTCTGCAGTATACACTATACAAAACAGCAGTAAATGTAATAGGTCACAGACATCAGGGTACTTACACTGCATAAGCAAGCAAAATGTGTTTTCACACTGTGTAGATACTCTGAATATTCCCACGGAATTGGGAATGAGGAAACTTAGTTTTCTTCAAAGTTTTCAAACGGTTTGTATCCCCGAAAACAACAGACACAACCTGAAAAAACTGACACAAGCTAAAAAAGTTGCAACAATAACACAATGTTTAATTTTGTAGTAGATAGAAGTCTACTTCTTTTTACATCCTTGTTTAACTAGGATGGACAGAATCCAGTAAAAGCTACTATTAGAAGCCAACACATATATGACAATGAGATGAGGTAGAATCTGTGAGAAACTTCAGAGAATTGGGCAAGGGAAAATGAGGACTCCTTTTATTTCATGTTTTTACCCTTCCTCAATATTGCCCATCAACTGGATGATTTTTATGATAGTCTGGGGTTTAGTCATCCCAAGTTTCTTTAGCTTAGATCGTTTGATGGAGAATTTGAATTTTTCCTATCACTTTAGATCTTTGTTATTGTGTTATTGTGTATTCCCAACAGTGCGAAATGCTGAAGAAATGCACCAATGCAATGTTGATTTCCAACGTAGCCCCTTCACTTAGAATTTGCTGGACAACACAAGTGACAGTTAAGATAGCTACATTTCTTATCTGTTTCGTTGATGGCAGATTTAGCAGGAATAGCCTTTTAGTGCTGTAATGCCACACTTCACACCACCATTCTCCTGATCCTCAGCAGCCCACACACATTCTCCCCGACCTCATATTCCCACTTCAGTGATGAACTTGTGTTCCTATGAATTCAAAATAGTAAGCACATTCCACATGGAAATTGTAGGAACAGCATAAAATTACATTTAGTATCAGAATAAATAACACAAGGACTATATTACAGGCTACCTCGTTCATTTTACATTTAGTCATGAAAACCTCCATTATTCAATTTAAGTGAATGTGTCACATAATTTCCAGACTCCTGTTCCAGAGCACTGGAGAATCCAAGCAACTTATTTCAGAACTTAGGTCCAGCTTCCCATTGAGCATTTGGGTCCTGGAGCACACAGACCTTGGGCAGCTTGTTGATTCTGTGGTAGCAGACACAGCCAGCCAAGAGGGTTTTTTTCCTTCCTGCTGTGTTTGGCAAGAAGAGCACAACCTTTCCTGTCACATGTGGTCCCTGCTCAAGTTATCCATACTTTTCTTACCACAAGGTTAGATTACTCTAATGCACTCCGTGTGAGGCTACATCTTGAGGCCATTTGGCAACTGAATCTAGTGTGCACAATTCAACCACCTGTTTATTAAGTGGAGCATCATGCAGAGAGGACATAAAACCCCCCAGTCTCCAAAATCTGCAATGGCTGCCAATAAATTTCTGGGCTGAGTTCAAGGTGTTGGTTTTAACCTATAAAGACCTAAGTGTTTTGGGATTTGGTTACCTGAGAGACTGGCTTGCTTTCCCCATGAAGCAGTGCTTTTAAAGTTGATATGAAGGGAGGAATTTGAGTTCGTATCACTCAGGTGTAATGAGGGTGCTGGCAGGACTTCTGTGTGCAAGGCTTCTGCAGTACATCCACATTATTATAGGTTTATCTGTTGTGAAATATCTCTGATTGTGGAAGAATTCAAAACTAACATGCCAATCTGGGTCTGAAACAGGGCTAGAAACTCATGCTGGAGCACATTGCTATGGTCTGATTTTCCCCTTTTCTAACTACAGTTGCTACTTACATTAAATGTGATTTGGTAACTTAACTTAAACCTGATGTTAACAGCTGCTAACCCAGCTAAGGCTCACACTGTTTGTTTATCATCTGTCTCTGAGGTACCTCTCTCTCCTGATTGACTATGTAGGGTAGTAAAGCACCTCAAGAACTGTCAGAAGAGAGTTACTTGCTACAGCAACCCAGCTTTTTTTCCTGCTGGTGGGTTACAGTCAAGTTGGACTATTCCTGGCCTTCAGACCTGTGACTACATCTCCCACAAATACATAAAATGGCACAGTGCCTGTTCTCCAGACATTTAAGTGCCCTGGTAAAGTTTACGTCTCTGAATTCCCAAAATGATTGGTCTCACACTTCTTGTCAGGAGCAGTTTCTGCCCCATGAAACCCCTCCCCGTGTGCCTGGACACTGTAAGGAAAAGTGTTCATGAGTTAGGGTCCAAACCAGGACAGGGATCCTGACAGCAGTTAAGTTGTGATGATGGTCATGAGAAAATGTTTTTGTTCATGCTTCCATGAGTTTGATTGACTAGTAGGGAAAGTATGTATCTTGAAAATCTTGAAGCCATTGGCCAAACCTAGCCTTCTTTATGACTAAAGAACCAGGTTACCAAATAACACAGAATCTCAAAGGAGATTTTGAGACTCTGACCCTGTCCTGGCCTGATGAGCCAGGACAGGAAGATTGATTTTACAGAAGAGTACGGCCTTGTGACTTTACTGGAAATTTGTCAGCAATGGGTCAATTTCCTTGAAGATCATTCTCCTTACTCTTCCTAATGGAAGAGGATGGTACTGCTTTCATTATATTTCTGCGGAAAAAACACTGCTGAGACAGAGTTACCCAAATCCATATTGAAAAGGAGTTGGCTGAGACAGCAAATAAAATCTTGCCTCCAAAGTTCAAGACTTGGAACATGATCTATACTGATCCTCCCAATAAAATACAGGTCACAAAAGTATAGGATGCATCTTTCTTTTCATACATTAGCAAACAAATAGCATGTTTGCTGTCCTGTGCCAATGGAAGAAAAGATTAACTGTCTTGGTGTTTCTTAGTCAGAGAAGGTTGTGAAGTTTCCACTGCTGGAGATCTTAGAAAACATCATAGATATGGTTGACTCTTCTTTGGGTCAGACACTGGGTGTCTGCCTGAACTGTCTTTGAACTGTATGATTCTACAATCATGTCTTGCTGAAGCAGAGTTCTGTTACTTCAAAACGTGAGCAAAGCCATATCAAAAGTTGTTTGCACATCTGTGTGAAGGCTGGTACAGAGCCTCAGCCTTTGGGTTCAAGAACCATAGACTTATTTTGGGGGGAAGACAGAGTTTTCTGGGGAATTTAACAAGGCTGTGGAATTAATGACCTTGGTCAGAACCCTTTGACCCAATAAAACATTTTTTAAAAAGACCCTTATATTAGTCTCATTAACAATAATAGATTCTACCAAGGTGTTTCACACTTTCTTTGCATAAAAAAAATACTCATTATACATTTCTGAAATCTCCTGCAGTTTGTTCTCAAGACCCCACCTGCATGAAAATATCTCTTAATCTGGATTAATGTGAAATATCAAAAACATCCATATAAGAGGAGACTGGAGATTTAACTTTTTGCTAGTTTTGTTCTGCTGAAAACTGTTGATTTATCAAAATGAAAACTTGTGTCCATAAACATAGACATTTTCCAGAAAATGTCTTTGAATATTTTTTCCTGTTAAGGAATTTCTTATCCTTAGAAACATAACTATTTATCTGAAGTAAATAGTTCTTTTATGAAGCACCTGAAGGTTATGGGGAAATTCATATTTCACTTGATTCACGTAGGAAATTTTAGTCTAATAGAAACTGGAGGAAAATTATCTTAATTACATAAAATTGAAGAGTCTGTCTACATATTAGAGAATAAAGTTTTGATATGTTCAAATTTTATTCCATTTGATAAAACAATTTCCTATTCTGTTCTATGCCAACCTCATCAGCAATTTCTGGTGAGGTTTATAAAAGATTCTGCCACTGTTTTGCTTTTAATAACAGTTAATAAAATTTTAAAACCAAAGGTTATGAACTCTGACAACAACACTTTTATTTGCAATCTTCAAGGTCCTTTTCTCACCTGCCTCTGTAACTAGATTTCTAAGTGCTCCCAACTGTATGTTGAACATGTAATGGACTACTGCTCTTTGCCCACTATGTCCCCTATGCTGTCTATTGTTCGAGCTAGCAAAATGTTGGAATTACTTTGCCTCACAGCTGTTTCCCTCTTGGGAATGGTGATATCTGGTGCTAAAAGACCTTTCAAGCATCATCACTTATGATGAGTTCTGTCAGCTGTAGCAGAGAGGTTCGTAGTTCATGAAATGGAGATATTTTGCCAATGAGGAGGTTATGAATTCTGCCAGCTGTACCAACAGAAAGAGAGATGCCTCTGAGCCAGCCAAATGGGACATTCAAGTGCAATGCACTTCAACCATTAGTGATCCAAGGGATGTACCAGGCCCACCAGTGCCTGCAAACTTGAGTTCTCTGTTAAAGACATAAGCTTTAATGGCACTCTCCACACTCCATTTCCATGAGACAATGTGAGGCACAGATGGGGCTCTAAATGCTCCTCACCACTGCTTGATTGGAAACAAGTACACTAGATTTGACAGGAAGCAGCCGCTGCCTTGCTTTATAATGTGTTTCCTCTTGCAGTATTGCTACAGCTACTTCAATTTTGGTGATGTGATTGGCTTGCAGATGCTAGCTTAACACTTTTGTTTTCTTTGTGCTGCAAATGATTGGGATTTAATTAGTTCAGTTTAGAATCTCTAACCAGAGAGAGCATGGCACACAGCTTCAGCCTTTTAATTTACACAACAATTGTACCTTCCTTGCTATGCATCACTCAGGGTTTCTGAGCAGAGGTAAAGTTCAGCTACCATCAAACAAACAGACAGTGAGGGAGTTGGACCTGTACATCCATATCAAGAAGTCTGTTCAAGCTAAGTAGTGATTAATGGGAAGCTTGAAGTAATTTTCCTATATTCACTCCTCACTTTCATTTGTGTTGCTGACATCTGTAGTTGGAACTGAGATTGTGTCAGCAATTCCTTTTCAGGTGTTTTGACTTACAAGTTTTGTTTCTAAATTTTGTCAAAAGTGAAAGCTATCAAGACACAGTGGATAATTGAAAATTCACATTATTATTGAAATGAAAATTGTCCTTCTGTCTTTGAAAGGTCTGTTCCCTAGATAAAAAATTTCTCAAATTTTAAATATTGTCTTAAAATAAAACGTTTAGCAGGGATTTTAAAGGGTTTGGAAGGGGATGAACATACACTAAGAATTAAATATTTTGTAATGTTTTGCTACGTGTTTGTTCAGCAGAAAGTAATTTATTAATTCACAATGGCTTTGGCTAAAACTGTGATTAATGTTAAGTTTCATTTTTTAATAATTTTAACTAACAATACTCTTAAATTTATTATTATTGTCATTGTTATTATTATTACCATTACTATTTGGACACTTGGAATGAGATGCTGGAGAGCAGTGCTGCAGAAAGGGACCTGGAGGTCCTGGCTGATGGCAAGTTGGACATGAGCCAGCAGTGCCCTGGCAGCCAGGAGGGCCAACCCTGTCCTGGGGACATCAGGCACAGCATCACCAGCCAGGCAAGGGAGGGGATTGTCCTGCTCTGCTCTGGGGCAGCCTCACCTCGAGTGCTGGGGGCAGTTTTGGGTGCTACAGTGTAAAAAAGATGTTAAGCCATTAGAGTACCTAAGGAAGGTCACAATGGTGGTGAATGGCCTTGAGGGGTAACCCTGTGAGGAACAGCTGAGGTCACTTGTTCTGTTCAGCCTGGAGGAGACTGAGGGGAGACCTCACTGCAGTTACAACTTCCTTGGAGGGGAAGAGAGGGACAGACACTGATCTCTTCACTCTAGTGACCAGGTACTTGAGGGAAGGGCCTGAAGCTGAGTCAGAGGTGGCTTAGATTAGACATTAGAAGAAGGTCCTTCACCCAGAGGGTGGTTGGGCACTGGAACAGCTCCCCAGGGAAGTGGTCACAGCACCAAACCTGACAGAGTTCAAGAATTGTTCAGACAATACTCTCAGGAATATGGTGTAACAGTTGGGGTGCCCTGTGCAGAGCCAGGAGTTGGACTTGATGATCCTGATGGGTCCGTTCCAACTCAGCTTATTCTGTGATTCTATAATGGGCCTCCTTCTATTATCCAAGATTTTCTTTTATGGATCTCTGAAGTTTCTGCTTCCCTCATGCTGTGCTTTTAGCACTTTATCCCCCAGACTGCTCAAACCTTTCTAACCAATGCAAAGTGTATTGTCTGATTCTCTGGTCAGCTGTATGTCTCAAGGTTGTTGTTGTTGTGATTGTTATGCAAACTTCTCTTTGGTCTGTAAATGATCACACTGACTGTTGCAGTAGAATATCTTCTTGCATTTTCCTCTCCAATCAGCTGAGGAGAATAAATGAAAGACACATCCCCTTACAGTGCAAGCATTTTTCTTTCAGGAGGCTCTCTGCTTCTTCCTTCACACCTCTGTGTGGTTTCCTCTATTGCTCTACTCTATGTGAATATACTCATTTAGTTAGCTCTGCTCTCAGTGGAAGATCTGGTGCTGAGAAATAGAACAGTCTTATCACAATTGACTGACCTAGGGCATTTTTAAAGGATTCATCTGGACTTCATTAGGTGAAAGGAACTCTATCAAGCTCTTTTCTTTCTCTCAGAACTGGACTTGAGCAGACTCATTTATTCCTTGATAGCAAGAACAGAGCATTAATTTGTGTGTGATGGTCTCTATCTTCTCATGAGCATGACAGGAGGTAAAATTTTAAGCTGTAGTCCAGACATCATTGAACCCTTCTATTTTTGTGAAGAACAACTGAAGTCTAATAATGAGACTCTTCTTTTGTTTTAATAAGTTAAATAAAGAACTTTGAAACAACTGTGTACCAGAACAAAGAACATGTGCATTACAGAGAGGAAAAATAACAGGAGCATATCCAGCAAGGAAGGCATTTCAGACATTATGGACTCTGCTAATGCTGCATATCCATTTCAAAGGCATCAGAACAAGGTATTCTTCAAGGTGTGGGGAATGTCAAGAAAAATAAAGGCAGGCCAGAAGATCACATAGGCACCTTCTGGCTCTAATCTTTCTAAATATCAGACAGAGTGTAATAACTTTGCTCATAATGTTCAAGGAATAAATAATTTCTTCCTCTTTAAATGTGGCTGCTGGAGTCAAAGGATCCGGTGGGCAAGAGTGTGACTGAAAGAAGATAGGTTATTCACTTGAGATAACTGAGTTGTGTAAAAGTGATTTGAGATGAAGCATCAAGAATGTATGGCAGTAATCTTCAGTCATGCACTGCCCAGTAGTCAACATTCTCTTAGGCTCTTACAAGGTTTGCAGTTTATGAAAAACATTTAAGTGTTTCTGTTACACATTTTGGTTGCCATGTTAACTTGGCTTCCCTCGGACTGCAACAAACCCAAAACACCTCCTTACATACTTGCTTTATGACATTTCATTAGAATGCCAATATAACAGTTTTATAGTAAATGTAGGATATGGCAGGAGACTAAAATAACACTATATTCTCTAAACACTTTAATCTAGGTTTAATAATTTTAAGGTTTTTAGACATTTGTAACTTAACCTGTGGGCATAATCTAGTAGTAACAGTGCTTGAGAGAAGTTATGAGCACTGTGCTCTGAGATTATAAGTGGCTCAAATAACATCGTGGTTCCAAGGGAAACTAAATCTTTTTAAAACCCCTCAAACATCAGTTTAAACTGTTAACTTTAATTTTATTTTAAATTCATGTTAGAGTAATTGCATCAAGCTGGGATTATGTGTGTTCTCTGATTCTGTCTTATAGCACTTCTGCCTCTTTAACCATTTCCTGTATGGGTGATTCTTACTTGTTTTTTATTAATGGAAGTTTCTCCCTCCCAGGGCGTATTCAGTTAAAACAATACCTTACCGATGAGAGCTTTGCTGGAACATTATTGGCAGCACATGTAATTTATGCATTATGAAGGGAAGCATGTAATGCTTAATGTATGTGAGGATAAATTTTATTTTGCACAGGATTTGTCAATTTAAAAATAGGTTCTCCATATCCAAAAAATAGAAGATAATCATTATTATGGAAATATGTATTTCTCTTTTAGATAGAAGAAGATTACTACTTTTTACTGGATATATCTTCTTTTCAAACACCAAGCAGGAAGAACAAAAGCAGCATTTTTTACAAGTTTTGCACATGAATGTGTGTCCCTGTTGTGGTGCTTGACATGACACACCTCACAGGAGTCCAAGATGGAGAAATTGTTGGGCAAGCACCTCTGAAAATCACACATCTTTTTTAGCCAAAATATTTGTAACTTGGGGGAACTAGAATTGTTCTGTGAATTACTGTAGACCTCAAAATAGTCTTAGGAAGAAAACCCCCTAAACTTTATTACCTTTGTTTTACAGCAGAGGAAACTAAGAGACAGAAAGGCTAAAGCCAAAAATGTTACTGAAGAAGTCAACAGAGAATGTGGCTTCTTGTTGGAGCACTTTGAGCAAAACTCCCATTTTAAGAAAGCTGAGGAACTTACAGCAAGAGAAGCAAGAAGGCTGAGAACCTTATTTAGTTAGCAAAATAGGAGAAATCTACCACCAGGAATATCTCAGTCTCTGGAGAAGAAAGATAGGGCAAAGGATTAGTTCTAGTACCATGGTCTAGCACCAAGAATGCTGTTTATGTATGATGTACATAGTTAAAGTCTCGTCCAATTTTTTCATCAAGTCCAAACAGCCTTCATTCAACTTGATTGTACACTGAGATGGATTATGTATTAGATATGTCCTTCAAAACAACAATATAAAATACTGCTTGATGAACAGCTGAGAAAATAGGCAGGTGCCTGAAAGAAAATTTTCAAAAATCAGTCTGGCTTTTAAAGGAACCTGAATGTGATCTGCACTTCCTTTATCCCAAATTCATATACAATTCATATGCTTATTTACAATTCATTTAATGCCTTGCACATAGAAGTTTGATTGTTTTAGATTTCTCAAGACCTAGAACTTCTAAGCACTTTCCTCAGCTGCTGAGTTAAGATAATAAAGGATATATCATAAAAGCACATTCACTGATCTTCCATGAATCCTGTGTCCCAGTACTGATGAACTGTGTTATTACTTATGCTTTTATATATCCTGAGCAGCATTTCTAGTACTGTATCACCTTAACCATAAGAAATTTGTTTTACTGTGGAACCTTTAACCCCGGAGAAAATGCCAAGTGACTCTATACATAAGTGACTAAGAAAATGCTGTCTTTTGTTTATAACTGCTTGGACTAGTAAAAAAGCCCAAATATACCCAAAGAAAACATTGGATTCTCCTTCTGTCTTTTCAGGGAGTGACAGTCTTCTGCTATATCACAACATCAATCTGAGACTTATCAGAAGCTTATTTCAAATGAGAGGTGTCATTTCAAATACAAGAATGGGCTGCTCTGCTCAGGGACTTGTACATAAAACAGAGGGAAAATAAAACCTGATGGCTGGGGTCTGCCATAGAAAAAGTAGCTAGAGTAAACACTGGGTTTTTATGGGTTTCCAGCTTTTGGCTGCTGCCCTACGCCATGTGTAGATTAAGTCAACCTCTGGCTTTAAACTCAGTGTTCTTCTGAAGTTATGTGCCTGCCCCAGATTATGTCTTTCTCCCAGTGAATGGCCCAATATTCTTGTGATCTGAAGGGCAGAAATTAGACACGTTATTTGGTGTGTTAGAAGCCCATGTATTCTCCTCTTCCTCATTTGTAACAGGAATCTGAATCACAGTATTTCACTCCAGGGAGGAGGCACTTTTGCTCTGTATGTGAATGAAGGCTGATGTTCTGCCTAGTTTCCTTGGTAAAAAGTTCTGGCTTGGGGTGTAGCCTGTGAATTACCTTGAAAATATGAGCTCTAGATCCTTCAAAAATACTTATGAAGAATGGCTGGGAGTTGTGTATTTGTGCAGAAGACATATTTTCCTCACGTTATATATATGGAAGCATTGACACAGTGGGTAAACCCTGTGTGTCTCCAGGATTCATCCAAAAAGGCACCTTGGAGTTACAGCTGGATTTGAGTGTTTAACCTAACTGTTGTCTGGATTATTTATCACTTTTTTCCTCACAATTTCTCTTTGAACTCCTCCTCTTACTGGAAAACCAGTACATTACAAATAAGCATATCCTCAGCAGCTGGCAGTAAGTTAAAGAAAACTCACCCTGCAGTTTTTCAGGTCTTAATAAAGCCACTGACCCAAGAAATAGAAACCTATAAAATTTAGTGCTGGCGAGTGAAGAGCTTTTCACTGAACCTGTCTTCTTAGATCATGGGCTTTGGCTATGCTGTGTTTATACACTCTAACCATGATACAATATATGTGTATGGGCCACTCTCTATTCCAGATCCTGTCCAACCAGGTTGCAAAAGCATTACAATTTGTCCCCACACCCCTCAGCCCTGGTGGGTATGCTAACTTCTGTCCAAACAGTCTAAACACCAAAAAAATCCCTCACTTTCTCTCTAGCACATGCAGGGTGGTGTGGGGAGCTACTCCCCTGCCTGATGGAGAGAATTCACCTTGTAAACACTTTTACTGTCAAACTTTGGCTTTTGAAGCTCTGCACCAGCTCCCATTAATAGCCTTTGACTCTGCTCCCACCACAGACAGGTCTCCTCAGTATGTCCACATCTTCATTGCCTTAGCAGAAACCTTCTGCCAGATACAGTCCACTGAAGGCAAGTGCTGAGAAAAAAAATTGCTGTTGTGAAGTAGGAAGTGTTTCAGTGCATTAAAAAAAAAAAAAAAAAAAAAAAAAAAAGGATGGGAGGAAAGAACAAAACTAACAGCAGTCTAAATAGCCCTAGAATTGAGGAGGGAAAAGGTTTTCCTCCTTGTTCCTGCAACAAGCAAAGACTGAGAGTCAGGCAACTGTGTCTGCCTCAGTCCTGTCTAAAAATTTTGAGGTTTATAGTTTTATTAATCCTAAAAAGCATGTAAAAATGTTTTGACTTTGGAGTGCTTCTGTAGAAAACCAAGAGAGATACACAGCATCCTAGACAGGACAGCTGAGTATTGAGTCTAGCCTAAGCACTGGTGACCTACAGTCATAATGCCTAGAACCTGAAAGGGAAGATAATCTGAGCATACTTATGCCCAATGCACAGTCACTTCTCTTAAAATACAGATGGAACTAGACAAACATCTTTATTATATTGCTTGTTCCTGGGATGCTGCTTCAGACCCACTCCAGCCTAAAGATGTTTAGACCTTCTGCTCTAAAGTTAAAGTACCCAAAGACTGCCAATGAAAGAAGGCAAAGTGTGGTACTGTTCTGTGCACACACACACGCCAACATCCAAGTGTACCTCTGTGCACCCACAAATGATGCTTAATCATGAAGCCAGGTACTGGAAATACTCCCTGTGAGCTGTGGAAATCTGTCCTTTTGGTCCTTTTTCCCTAACATTTGTAAGAAATGCTATCCTTTGACCTTAAATGGGACTAAACACAGCCCATAAGTGAATGGCATAATACCAGCATGGAAAATATTTACACTGAATGACTGGCTACTGAAAGCAGTGTAGCCTAAGGCTCAGTTCCAAACCTCAGCCCTGGCTATAAACAGTCTATCCATTTGGGCTGTTCTCACCTACCACGGACACAGCAAGAGATTCCTCCTCCCTCCGATACCTTGTTTCCTTTCCTGTGATGTGGTGGTGGCGAAACTCGTGTCCCCACTGCTTTTGTAATGTGAGAAACACCTATATCCTACAGCAGGGAATAGGACTTAGGGATTGATGTCTCTTATCGAGGGATCCTCTAACTCCATCCCACCAGGAAATGTCTACCTGCTTAAAAGGCAATGATATAATCAATGAACAGGTGGCAGAGGAGGAAAATTGAACTTGGACATCTTTTATTCCTTGGTATGAGAGCTGGCAAAGAAGGTTAACAAGAGCCATCTGTCCTCCCACCCCTTAGACACACCCCTTTCAAGAATGAATTCTATGTGTTCTGCCCTTATGCTGATTAGTTCGGATGTCATGACAAATGAATGGCGTGGTGATCCTTGACAGAAAGAAAACCCCTTAAAATCATGAATCTTTAATAAAATTTTAAAGACTCAGGCATATTCATGTGTTATTTGGAAAAACATGGTTAACAAAAGTCATTGAGTCATAACGTCACCTTCACTTAACTAAATATGAATCTACAGATTTGGTGAGTCCAGGCCAAGTCTTAGCAGAAAGGATTGTGCATTACAAAGGCTGCACCCTACCACTGGGGTAACTTGGCAAGGCTTGCAGGAAGCATCAGCAGAGGAGCTGTAGATCAAATGAGGAGGGCTATCCTTTTTACCATCCTGTATCCTGAAGGGCCAAAGGCTATGAGCAGTATGAGAGAGTGATTCTGTGCCAAATATAGCAGGAGTGTGTTTGTGTGCAGCAGGTGCTAAAAGAAAGGGCTTTAAAACAGGTTAGATGAATAGCACTCTGTGACCGCCTGCTTCTTCCCACTGATTCCAAGGCAGCTTACTCTAGAGGCAAACTTCTACAGTGCAGATTCTAAAAGTGAGTTCAATGGCCATTCCTTGCTGCTTTTCACATTTCCTCCACAGAAAACAGAATTATTTCAATTATAATTACTAGTGACTACCAGTGATCTGACTCTCATGGTCACTGAAGCTAAGCAAGAAAACAACCAAGTAAATATAAACTGAAAAAGAAATCTTTTTGCTAATTCTTCTAATCACCTACTTTTTTAGATCATACTAAATTCTATGCATACACCAGAGTGGAAAACCCTCAGTATGTATCTACAGAGCCCATCACATATGGAATTTACTTCCAACGTAATTCACAGAGACTGAAGGAAAACTCAATTGCAGAAGACGGCTTTAAAGTGAACCTTCAGACTGACAGTCAAAATCAGGCTGTGTAAATGAAACAAAAGTAATATCTGAGAAGAAGCATTCAGCTAAAAATTCTAACTCATTTTTTGTGGTCATGATTTTTAGTAAGAATGTCTTAGAGAGTGAAATTCTGTTTTTATGGAAATCTGAGGAAAGCAGGGGTTCTTTGAAAATGTTTACAGATTACATGTGCATATTGAGAGCTCTAACACGTGTTGATTCAAAGTAGAACAATAAGATATGATCAGAAAATTAATGAACGTGTGAAAACACACTGAGAGGACTCCATTGCAAACTATTTGAGCAATTCATTGTCAAATGAAAAACTTGATATGCTATCCATCAAATGATATAAAATGAAGCCAGATTAGGAAGAGCTTCCATTCAGAATCCATAAATAAAGTGTTATGAAGTATGAAATATAAAAGTTTAATTTGATCTGAGAAGTTAAGCTCAGTCAATTATTCCCAAGCATCTCCTTTAGCAATACAGTAGCTGTACTAAATCTAGAAATAGTTGATTTAAACACTGGTTTTAAAAATCTAAAGTATGAAAAAGCACAGATATAAGCTTTATTTAAAAAAAATAAATATAAAGGGATGATCTTTGTCAAAGACAAAAAAGGTGGAAAGGATACTATATTCCTCTAAGACAGGAAGTCAGGATTGTATGGCCACTGGAAATCAATACTGTTAGTTCCTGTGAGAAGTAGATGAAAAATATCTAAAACCAACCACAACTACAAACATCTGGATGCTCAGCTGCCCTGTTGGGTGAGAGGAAGCAGGTGCAGTTGTCCTCTTGGTTTGAATTAGCCTTACACTGCTGATAGCAGACATTCCTGGAAGAGGATAACGACCCCCAGATGGAAACATGACGAGTCCCAGTGCAGTGGACAGGACTGTCTGGATTTCAGTGGAAGAAATGGTGCTTGGGTACAGTTAGCCACAGTAAGGATCTCATCTTTGAAAGTTATAACCTTTTTCATACCCTCTTTCCTCAGTAAACACTCTCCCTTGAGCCAAGAGAGAGATGAGAGAGCCTCAAGCAGATGGAAGAGGAAAGACACTCAGCTGGCCTGCGCACAGCAAGGCTGCAAGAACTGAAGTGTGTACAAACTGGATGTGTCTGTTCAGAGAGGAGATTTGTAACCAATACTGTTCAGGTCAACTGAGTTGGAAAAATAGCTAAATTGTACACCTGTCTGGTTTATGAAAAGCACGGTCTTATTTCAAAGGGGGCTGTATTTCAGACAGTGTTTGTTAATCAAGTTTATTTGTATGGATGAATGAGACTATAGATGCAAACATTGCACAACCATATATCTTGGGTACCAAGTACCTTTGGCACTTAAATTGCTCTGGAAGCCACCATTAAGACCACTAATTCAAAATGAAGGAGATGCAGAGAAAGTTCATCAAAAGGAAATTGGACATGAAGCATCCATCTTTCTGAACAGGATTTGTTTACCTTAGGATATGAAAGCTGAGGAAGAAGAACATCAATAATGATAAACAGCTTAAATTAGCACAAAACATATGGGTATAATAAACTGCCCATGAGATGTAATGTGGGGCATTAGAACCTGAAATGGCTTTCCAATAGAGAAAAAAACATGAAAAACCACCCAAAATAATTCTCAGCAGTTTTTCAATTATGTGTAAGAAATACATGTGAAGAAAATGGTGCTGGTTTTGATTGAGACAGAGTTAATTTTTTTCACAGCAGCTAGTATGGGTCTGTGTCTTGAATTTGTGCTGGAAATGCTGTTGATAGTGCAGAGATGTTTTCACTGTTGTGGAACAGCTCTTAAACAGAGTCAAGGTCCTCACCCCACCCCACCAGCGAGGAGGCTGGGTGGGCACAAGGAGCTGGGAGTGGACACAGCTGTGACAGTAGACTCCAGCTGACTCAAGGGATGTCCCATATCATATGGCATTGTGTTCAACATATAAAGTAGAGGGGGAAAAGAAGTAAGAGGGGGAATATTCAGAGTGATGGCATTTTGCCTTCCCAATCACCATTATGTGTGATGGAGCCCAGGTTTCCTGAGAAGGGGTGACCACCTGCTTCTCCTTGGGACCTGGGGAAATGGTTTTCCAAATCCTTTTTTTTACTTTTCTGATGCAGTTTTTGTTTGCGAGGCTTTTAATTTACCTATTAAGCTGCATTTCTCAACCCAAGAGTTTTCCCACTTTTACAGTTTCACTTTTCCCCCTCATTCCACTGACAAGAAGTGAGTGAGTTGCTGTGGGGGGTCTAAGTTGCTGGCTGGGGCTAAATCATGAAAAAAATACAAAACTGGACATCCAGAGAGCAGAAACAGAACAACTCTGACTCAGGAAAACCATTCAAGTTCAGTTTCTAGTCTTAATTTTCTCCTGTAACTAAAGGTCTGAGTTGTACCTTTAAGTTGTTTTCCTTCCATAAGGATTATGCTAAGAGTTATGACTCAAAAGGCAGACCCTGCAGTTTCCAAGGGAGATCAAGAAATGTGAGTGTAGACCTCTCTTTTGGATAACTATCCACAGGTGAGAAAAGCATCAGTATCTAGTTTCAGCCTTGCCCTTCTTTTTTGGGAGGGGGTGGTGACCACAAGGACATCTGGTGACTAGTCAGAAGTCACAATGCCTGAGCAGAGAACAACTATTGTGGAAGAGGTAAGGTTCAATTTTGAGGCTCCACTCCTACCCAGGACACTAAGACATAATGTCTTGGTTGTTTTCTATCAGCATCAGAAAGAGTAAAGCAAGTTATAAGTCAGAAGTCCATTACTCTGGTCCTGCCCTAAATCTGCCTCCAAAGAGAGGCTAGCATTTTAGAAACTTACCACTGCTTTATGTGAGCAAGTTCTTGTGAAAACATTCACAATTTAGGAAGTAATTTTGGCAAGCTGACAATTCCAAGCAAATGCTCCCCAAATTCCTTAAAAATTGCATTGTGACTAAATTAAGACAGAATATAACAGTAGCTGAGACAAGGCCAAATTGAAGAAAATGCAGATTGCCAGCAGCTATTTTCCCTTCTGTGAAATATGATATCTAATATTTTTCTTTACATAACCCCCGGTAGTTAGGTGAGCATTTTTACCCACCTTTTACAAATGTATATACCAGAGCAGAGAATTGATCAAGTACTTTGAACAAAGCTATACATGAATTTGGTAGGAGTAATCCATCTAATTCCATGCCTCTTCATTTATAGCCACTTTGGTCCCTTTTGCCCCTTTCTTGGGTAGAAAAGTGTGGTTTTAGCATTCACATTCACCATTACACCAGGGACATCCTCTCCTCAGTTGTTTCACTTGAATTTGTTTATTCTGCTACTGTTCTCTGATCATCCTTATTACCACGCATTGAGCCAAAATTATTTTGGAGTTGCGAGAGACTGAACTGTTAATGGTTAATAACTCAGAACAATTGCCCATTTTTAATTCTTTTGGATCTTCTAGCCAATATTTCTATATTAATTTCTCAGTATTATTTTTACATTAATGTTTTATACCTGTGTTTTAAATATTTCCAGTATTCCTGCTTTCTACATTTTTTAAACTTCAATACCTTTGTCATTTTTGTTATGTAGAGTATTGAATTGAAATTCGAATGTAATATAAATTGGAATTAACAGGGTTTAAGTCTCACCTGTTTCTCTATTGCTCTCTTCCATTTTGGAAAGCTACATGTTTTATTTTCCTTCTCCACTTTGTTAGGTATATTGATAAACTAATTCCTACACCATGCTGCATGCCAGCCTCACACTGACTCCTGCCCCCTTCCATGGGACACTTGGTCACTGAGTCTGGATGAACCCAGCCTTCAGTACTTCTCCCTTGCTGTGTCCAGAACCTGTTGGCTGTGGGTTTTTGTTTGTTTGTTTGTGGTTTTTCTCTTTTTTCTTTTTTTTTTTTTGTCTGAGGTTGTGCATTCACAATCCTCATCAAGAGATTGTAAACTCAATATTAGTTCTGAAGGGTGTTCAAATTGTATTTTGGTTTATTGTGTAACAGTCTACCTAAATTAGATTGGAATCAATGGGATCTGTCATCTAATTTAGCTGACTGTAGAGCAGACAGTAATGAAAAAAGGCAACATTATATACCTGACTTACTCAATTGACAAAAAATCCTGTTATCGCTACTAAATAATCTAGAGTTGCTTACTAAAATGTCAGCATAAAAAAAAGTTAGATGGTAAGCTTGTGGTAACATTGTGGGGTGTTCCCTTTCCCATTACAGGAATGAGAACTATTTCTAATGAGATGTCAAAAATCTCCAGTTACTGTTTAGTAACAGTAAATAAAAGTAATAACAGCAAATAAAAGACCCTGTGGCAACACAAATATCACAAAAGAAACCACAAAGATTCCTGAGGTAATCATAAGGGAAAGAAAGAGGATATATACATTTTAAAATGCATTTAACCTAACTCACTTATGCAGAAATATTTAAGCCTAGAGAGACTATTATTCATGCTGAAATATTCGATTTGTAGTGTTTTCAAACATCAGTGCAACACAGTGTCACACAGAGAGTTCAGACGAAAGTTATTTTTTGCTTTAAGACAGAAGATCCCAAAATGAAGGCTTTAACTGGCGAGAGCATGAACTGTGGGTTATTTCAGCTGCTGTGAACTGGTAAATATCGACTTTGGCAAATGCTGATTGGAAAAGGGCAGTACGGGGAGGCGTTCGGCCAGCAGGTGGCGAGTTTTCTTCAGGATTGCACTTCCAAGAAGCTATTTTTATGGTCCTGTCTGCTGTTCAGTGATGCCCTGATTATCCTATTCCTACAGCTTTAAACGCAAAAGCCTATCTCAAAATAACCTTAAAGGCCTGACCTCAAACCACGAATAGCAGGAAGTTCTCAGTTAGGGTTGAAACTCTGTCACTACCTAATCTTCCCCTTGGGCTGGTTTATTGCAGCTTATTTGATATTTAGGATCACCTGATGGCACAAAGCCCCCCCCGTTAGGTGACCTTTATCTCTAACACTTCAACATGACTGTGTATGACAGAAAATTGTCTTTCCAGCTTGACTCTTAACTTCCTTTGCTTATGTGACTTTTAGATGGCCCCTCAGATTTATTTCCACGTAGTTTCAAAGGGAAGTTATATAGTTTTTGAAAGCTAACACTAAAAAAAAAAAAAGGCAAAACAAAAAAACCCTTAAAACCCCTATTTTTTTCCTATAGTGCTACTATATATTTAGAAACTGCTAAAAACAGGAAAACCATTGTGAGTGATTATACAACTAAAATTTTGATTTCTTATATATTATCCTGAATAAACACCATTTTAGGGTTGTTCTAAATAATAAAATTCTCACCAGATCAAGATTTCTACATACTTTAGCCAGGCACTAGTTCTGTATTATTAAAAACAACACTTCTTGTTAAAAGAACACCTTTCCACTAAGTAAAAACCAAGAAATTGGATCTGCAGTGACACAATACTACAGTTGTTAGATATTAATGTCACTGAAATCAATCATTAAAAAATCATATTTCTTTCTGTGGGAGAAAGAATACTTAAACTCCATGGCTGCTTTAATGTCATGTAGTCATGTCAGCAGTGTACATAAGGCTAAGGACCAACTGGCCTCTGGTAATCATCATATTATAAAAGAGAGGGGGCACAGATGTGGTTTAGAGGACCAGGAACTGATGCAATTGAATTTAAAATGTCCTTGTCCCCTGCGGAGAGTTGGCCATTGTGTCTGCCAGCAGCACTGGTCAGTGAGTTTGCAGCCGAGAGAGTGGGCAGCAAAGCTGGGACCAGCAGCTATGGACTACACATTTCTTTGGAGCAGGGAAGATGGCCCCAGTGCATGAACCTCTCAGTCTTGTAGAGAATTTCTATCACTCTACAGGACATGAAATGGTGGCAGTTTCAAATACTTGCTGAAATGGTGAAGGACAAAAAATCTGTTTTTAAAGGTGACTCCCATTGGCTACCAAGCCAGGTTCTGCCCTGTCTGGATGTCTTTCCAAGGTTCAGGCTAGGAATATTTAAAACACCAGCCACATTTCCGAGCTGTAGGCTGTGATTCTACAGACCTGACCCAGCAGATTTGCCCCTGGAGCCTGTCCAAGGCTGTGGAGTGGGTTTGCACAAGGTCTTCCCAATCTTCATCACCTCTTCTCCCTGTTTGCAGTGCCACAGAGCCATAGCACTGGTTGTGTCAAAGGCATGGAAAGCTCACAGTTCTTGACAGATTGTTAGAGTTCTGTGGCACAAATGATGGTCCAATCATCCCTCATGCTACTGCACATAGATTGAATGTACCTTTGAGCTCCAGTGTCCAGTCTGTTGGGATGAGGGGACAGGAGTATTGGCAATTGACTGAACTCAGAGCCTTGTTTCATTACATACCTATGCAGTAGACAAAGCCAAAACAAGATCCCAAATAATTAGGATGTAAATTGTGGAGTCTTGTCAATTTGTTTTGCTATCTCTAGTCCTGCTAATCCCAAAGGAGATGCTGAACTGAGGCCACGAAATGTTACTGTAATTAAGTTCTAGGAAAAGCTTTTCTAACCAAAAAAAAGAAAAGCTTTTCTTCTGGTGCAGAAAATGTTTCATATTTTCATTTGTAACAAGCTTGTTGTCACATAGGTGTATGACCTTCATAGAAATGTAGAAATAGAAAAGACTTATACACATCCCCTAACCTTCAGGCAATGAATTGAGATACCTAAAACAAGGACCATAGGGTCTGTGTATGTTCCAGCATACGGTCAATGAAAAAAAATTGAAAAGTTTCTCTAAAATGATCTCAACAGGAAGTTTCCTGCTTTTGGGAAGTGCTGAATTCACTGGAGGTTACTAGCCCAATGTCACTGTGATGAAATGACTCCATGGAAGATAAATCTTGTGGAATTCTGATTCCAGTCCTGTGATTGACTGACCATGGCAAGCAAATGTTGCCTTTACTCACCGAAAGTTATGGAGTCTTCTTTTAAGTGTTAAGAATAGTAAATATAAGCCTTATCAGGTTACATATTATTTTAAAAAATTAAAAATATAAAAGTCACTGATATTCCTTGACTTAATATACATATCTTCCTACTTCCATTGTGCATCCTGTAATGCTGTCTGTATTAATCTCTCTCTGTACCTACATATACATACAAAGATTCTTCCCTTTTATAGTGCATAGGTATTTATATGTATACACATGTAACTCTAATTCCATACATATCTTTTGGTACTACCTAGAAGTAACTCTTTGAAGCCTGAGAGATTGTTCTTGGTGATCCTTTTTCATAGACAAACCAGAGCTGGATGAGTTGGAGACTGCTTCTACTGAGTTTCCAGGCTAGCAGAAGTGTGTATTTTATAGCAGTAGAGAAGGGATTTCCCTTTAAAACATGTGGCATAGGCATCATCCACAGCAAAATGATGTGATGTCCAGGCTTCGCTGGCATTCTACTTCAGTGTCCCAATTCACACTGGTCTTTGTCTCACAGGCCCCTTTGGAACTCATGTCACCAAAGCCCTCAGTTCCTCTGGGATCATTCAATCCTTACCCAGTTTCCAGCAGATATGGGAATTGTATGTGAGCAAATGTAATGTACACAAATCATTCCAGCCACCCTTGTATTAAATGAACTTTTTTAAGAAGCTGGTTTTGACCTGATAGAACATAATGGTTTCAAGGGAACCATATAGCCATTACAATCCATCATATAAATGAATACTTAGGGACACCTAAATCCAAAGATTATTTGACTATTGTACATATACTTGCTTAGAGGAGGCTAGAGGATAGACCCTTCAAATCTGCAGTGAAAACATCTGTACTTTTACAAAATTTTTCTTTGAAAATGAACACATGCAAAAACTTTCTCAGATTTCAAAAATGATCAGTTAGTTTTGAATCAAAGTGACCCCCAGCATCAAATTACATTTTGGATGTACTGCTAATAAATTATCGGTTTAGAAAAGGAAAGGATTTCAGAATGATAAAGAGTATTTTATATGACCAGTTCTGATTGCAGACTCTGGTTTCTCTATAACCTGATGGTTTTCTCTATAACCTGATGGTTTTTCATGTGTTATTAATTACTGTGTACTGTACTCCTTTAACAACTATGGCAGATAGAGTAAAGCTGAGGAAAAGCAAGTGATATAAAATACAAAAATGTTCTGCAAACCGTGCTTTTGCTTCTTTTTGTTGCTATCTCGCAATGTAAAAACAGATAAATGGTTTCCTCTTTCAAATACAACAAAAAGAAATGACTCCTGGGAGGAGCCCTAGGATGCCAAGTTTGAGCCTGGATTGAATTTTTATGACCACTGTAAAAACTCCTGAAAATAGGAAATTATAATGGAAATGCTGACTCTCGCTGCACCAGTGTGAGCAGCACCACCACGACGTTATTAGTGATCTAAAGGGGCTGGAAGTTAAAGTGGAATCATTTACACAACCGACTTCACACCGCTTTGCAAACAAGGGGTGTGTGGGGCGGGGGACTAGTGGTGGGGGGAGATATTGCGCTTAATTAGTTGCTTGCAAAATCTATTGTGATTCTTGAAGAAGACAAATCCCCTATCACTCTGTTCCGTGCTCTGGGTTTTCTTTCCTGCTCCGCAGAAGTTGCTGGCAGAGGGTTGTCCCCGCCGGCTGCGCGGGGGGGCCGGCCGGGACTTGCGCGCCCGCGGATCTCTCCCCCAGTAACTCTCTAGAGAAGGGCGGCAATATATTAAAGCTCCGGGTTACATCTCCGCATCGCAGTCAAGCAAAAACGATTTCCCCCTTGTTAACAAAATGGAGATGTTCCATAGCTTGGCTTTTATTTTCAGGGAGCCCTAGAAGTTTGAAAAAAAAAAACCAAAAAACTTCAAAATTGGCAGACCGGCGTTATATCCACCTCCGCACCGATTTTCTTTTTGAGGGATGGAGGCGGGAGTCTGTTTGAACAGCGTTTACTCGCACCGCGGGAGCAGTTTCCACCCGCGTTGTTCGCCGCTACTCTTCCCTTTCTTGTCATTAGCAGCTATTAAAATACTAGGGCTACATAGAACCTGAGGAGAGAAATGTGGTCGGGAGGGAGCGGAGGATCAGTTTGGGAAAGGGGTGCGGGAGCGCCTGCGCTGCCTCCGGGCCCTGCCCCGCGCCCACCGCCACCCGCAGTTCCCGGCCACGCTCCGCGCTCGGCCCCCGAGAGCTCGTGGCCTTTGCTGGCCTTTTCTGACTCTTCATCTCAGTCCGGGCCATTCCAGGGAGGGCAGAGTCCACAACGCTCTAATCCTTCACCACGACCATCATCATCGGAGGAGGAGAGACCAGGCAAAGCGAAGAAAAGCAGAATTCATATATATACACACACATATAACCGGGTACCACAGATAACGGGGACATTACACCTTGCCCCAGGAGGCGTGAGGACAAGGGGGGGAATGCTGAGTGCACTTGTGCCTGCTCTCCCCTGCATGTCTGCTGCCGGGGCTGCTCCATCCTCCCGGTGAAGCTGAGGGAGCGAAGAAGCGTTGGAACCTCTGCCGAGCGCTGCTGGCTGCTCAGTCCTGCTCCTGCTTCCTTTCCCCAGGAGCGTCGGGAGCTGCAGGGCTGCCGAGCGGAGGCGGCTTTGCCCAGCCATCCCCCACCCACCGCCTCTGCCTTCGCTAAACTCCGGGGGCCATGGAGCCCCTGGACTCGCCGAGCACACGAACCTCCCCCTGCTCCGCCGGAGCCGCTGCTCCCCCCTGCCCCAGCGGCGGATGATGCTTCGCGAGTAGTACAGTTGTTTCTTCTCAGTAAAAGTTTTTTTAAGAGGCAAGCGCAGCTCCTCGGTGGGCAGAAAGTCCCACGGAAGTAAAAAGGAGTTTTATCCTGCCCATGGCTATGGAATGGGGCCGGGAATCGTTTTCCTTGCAAAGGTTAAGTGGGTGAAGCTGGGTATCCCAGCTGCAGCAGGGAGGAGGAACATCAGTCAGGCTGTGTAGCCCTCTCCCAGCACGTGTGTAGGTGCACCCAGGGGTGACCGGCATCCACGGGAGTGTGAACCGGAGGAGGCGCGATCCCCAGTGCCCGCGGTGAGCAGGGTTCGCCCTTGAACCCAGAACTCGTTAGAGAGGAGGTGACGAGCGCAACAGGCTCCCCACGGGAGGGACGTGGAAATGCCCTCAGATGTTCTCCCCGTGCCTCCTGAGTCTGCACCGGGCCACAAGCCGCTCCCCCCGGTCCGGGCACCAGCACCGGCACCGACGGCCCCGCCGGCACCGGGACGAGGCGGCAGCGCCCGACGGCGACTCCGGCGCTGCGGGAGCGCAGCGGAGAGGCAGTCCCGGTGTGCTGGGCGCGGGCTGGGGTCCGGGATGCAGCTCCTCGAAAATGGGGTGCACAGAACTGGGGGCCTTTGACTTGCAGATACGTGGGGCAGGTTAGGGACGGGGATGATTTTGGGAAGGGGATACAGGTAGGAGATAGGAATGGGGGGTCCGGTCTCCCCAGTCATCCCACAGGCTTCTCCTGACACGAATTGGATTTCGCTGTCACGTTTAAATCCTACGAACGTGGCTAGCTTTGGGAACAGATGCCTTCACTTTTCACAATTCTCTTGAAGTCGTAACATTCCTAATCGACAGCAGATCTTCGCTGTGGAAAAGCGCAGCATATTCCCTGCGTGTCAGAGTGGTTTTGTTCCCCGTTCCCGGTATTAGGTTCCCCATCGCTGCAAGTTGACATAATGCAAATTAGCAAGGGACATCATAAAAATCCATTCGAGAATAAAGGTTTTGGAACAACATACGCTTCATAACTTAAACACCAGATATTTAAAACAAATGCACTTAACAAGCAGTTAACCTGAAACTTCAGTTCTATCGCCAGTGGGTTGACAAGTCCAAATATTTTTATTTTTTAACAAATACGTAAATATCAGACGACACATTATCCAGGCAGCTTTCAGCTACAGCTTCCAGGACTACTCTAGAATAGAATGATATCTCAAAGACCTGCTTTGATTATAAACTATTTTCACGTGGGAATCTTTTATTTTGTCTCCCTCCCCCGTAGAGAGTTAGGGTCTGCCACATTTACTGCCACTTATTTCGATGTTTAACTATTTATTTCGGAATTATGTGGTTTGTATCTGGAAGATGGTTTTTATTTTGTTCCCTCAAAGGCAGCACGTGCAGGTATCGTAGCTGGTTTTGTGTTCACCGTCTCAGCTAATCCGCTATTTCTCTAAAAAGAACTGCGATTTTTTGTTTTATTAGTGCGTGCACCCATCCTCATCTATAACAAGATTTTTCCTATGGGAAGAGATACATCTCCAGTTAGAAGAGCCTGTCTACGGTCTGTGTCTTGGTCTGGGGACACTTGGGAATCTTACTGTCATGTTCAGACAACTGGACTTAAACTATATTAAATGCAAACTTATTCAAAGAAGTCAGCTTACAGCAGCGAATCACATTCCCGACAGGAATGAAAATACGAGGCTTAAGAGTTTGGGGTTTGCGGGTTTTCCTTTTTTCTTTTTTTTCATGTTCGGAGGGGGGTTGTGTAGTTTTCTTTTGGGTTTTGTGCCTTTTTTTGAGTGTGTGTGAGTATAAGGAAAGAGAGAAAATAACAGCACGAAATGAGAGAGAACTGAAGAAGAGCTGGGGATGTCTTTGCTTCGCCTTTGCCTCATAAAAATGCCAGTCGTTTACAAAAAAAGGGAACGAAAATCTCTTTGCCTGGCTGGAGCAGAGTGCAATGTTGGACCCCAAATTTTTTCATAAAAATACAGACAATTTGGGGCTGAAATGGTAGGGCTAGGCTTACTTTGCCACGCTACTGTCATGTTCATGAACACTTATTCTGCAGGATGATAACGCAGTGTTTTCTTGTTGCTGTTTTGTTGGTTTTGGTTTTATTTGTTTGCTTGTTTTTCCTTCCGAGATGGTGGATTAAAAAAAAAAAAAAAAAAAAAGTGTAATAACAGGAGTGTCATGAACAATACAAAGACACATGCGTGCCCCTGAGCACGGTACCGTGTTATCCTGACGGATCTGTCTTCGCTCGCGTATTATATTACCCTGGCTTCTCGGGACAATGTAATATACCCAAGCAATTTTCCCCCCTTCCCGGATCTAAAGGAGTGTGAATAGATGGATGAATAGAAAAACAAATAACCGAGGGAGATTATGGCCTCAGGATTAATCATAAAGCACGTTTAACCTTTTTCTTTCGAGGGTTATTTTGCTTTTCCTGTGCCGTCCGGGCAGTCGCCCCCGGACGTAAGCAAAGTTTTGCGGCTCCCCTACCCGCGGGGAATCCGCGGAGTTTCGCACGCCGTGGAACCCCTCCGGTGCGCGGGGAGAGACCCTCCCGGCCCATGGGAGGAAGGACAGGAGGAAAGCACCCAGCTCAGGGGCGCTGGGGCGGAAAGTGGGGATCAGGAGGGATGATGGGACGGGCGGAGGAAGCGGCTCTAACCCAGGGGTGGACCCCTGACAGGTAAGCGGCTCCCGGGATCCTCTCTGAAGATCTTCTCAGAGAGGCAGAACAACTTGAGATCCCTAAAACCATCTAGCGGGAGCAGATTCCCTCCTCCCATCATACCCCCACTTTTTCATCCTTTCTTCCTTTGTCCCCCTCCCGCCCTCTGGGCAGGTCCCGGTGAGTCCCGTCCCGTCCCGCGGCTCGGCTCGGCGGGGAGAGGGCGCAGCGCCACGGCCGGGAGCGGTGCGGTTCGGCGCGGTTCGGCGCGGCTCGGCGCGGTTCGGCGCGGTTCGCAGCCGTGAGGTGCAGAACGGAGCGGCGGGGCCGGATGGGCGCGGGCAGAGCGGCCGCGCAGCTGCGCCGGGGCAGCGTCCCGTCCCCGCGGAGCTGAGCGGGGAACCCCCGGCCCCCCCGAGGGACGTCCCTCCGAGGGCAGCGGGCCCTGGGGAGATGCTCTGGGGAAGGCTGCGGGAGCGGGGTGGGGGGGCGAGATGAGAGGTTTGCGGGCTGCGAGCCCCGGGCTGCTGCGCCTCCGGGAGAAGCGGGTTGAAAAGTTGGTTCTTCCCAGCCAGAAACTTTCTCCCTGCGTGCGCATGCCCGGAGTGCGGTGGGAGGCTGAGGGGGGAACTGGGAGGGGGGGTTGAAATAAGGAGGAGGCAGGAGGGAAGGGATCGGTTCAGTCTGAGCGCGACTGCTCCCGGGCGCGTTCGCACTCCCGCGCACGCAGCCGGCTCCGGGAGCAGGAGCTGGGAGAGCACCTCCGGCCGCGCCGGCCGGAGCACCTGGACACCTGGCCCCGCTCGGATCTGCCTGTACCCGCTGGAGGAGCAGTGGGGTGGGTGGGGTGAGCTGTGCCCCCCAGGGCCAGCGCAGACACTGACCTAACCCAGCCTCCTTTTTATTTTTTTTTTTTCTTCCCCTATTTTTTCCATTATTTTATTTTGCCAGCTCCAATTTAGCCCAGGATCTTTTAACTGCTGCCAGCGGTGGAGCACAGATCGGGATTAGGTAAATAAAAAGAACAACTCATTCTGTTTGGTTTTTATTTTGCCAAGCCTCGGGGGTTGGGGATATCGATTCAAACACTTCCTTTGCTCTACCTCCTTTCTTTCTTTGCCCCCGTCCCCTCCCACGATCCACTGGATGGTGCAGAAGGGTGGAAATTGTGTTTCACGTGAGGAGGACTGTTCTCTTTGGGGCGGGCGGAGGGCTGGGGTAAGCCTTCACATGGGTCTCGGATATTTTGATGCTATTTAAAGATTTGTCCTCCGCTTTTAAAGTTGTGTCTCCCCCCTTGCGGAGAAGCAGTGTTTCTAACCCGAACTAAAAATGACACATACGAGCAAAACAGAAGTCTGCATGTCCTTTACGGCCTTGAACTTCC
The DNA here is from genome assembly GCA_910950805.1 of Acrocephalus scirpaceus scirpaceus. Classification (NCBI taxonomy): domain Eukaryota; kingdom Metazoa; phylum Chordata; class Aves; order Passeriformes; family Sylviidae; genus Acrocephalus; species Acrocephalus scirpaceus. The sequence goes on along the minus strand of OU383775.1, from coordinate 104,851,053 downwards.
AGCGTTTCTTCTTTCTATTACTGGCTTTTCTTTCCTCTTCTTTCTTTATTTCGCGAGGTTTCTTCTTTCTTTTTTTTCCCTTTTCTTGCAACTCCGGTGGTTTAGGATCCGAAAAGCTTTCTCTCTTTCTTCCCAAAGCCATAACAGAAATGAGCCTGACGTGTATATTTGTCTGAGTGGATTGAAACAAGTTCAGCACAGAAGAGATGAAGCTTCTCTAGAGGCTGAGCCTATAAAGTATCAGTGACAAGCCGAGGATTAGGGTATGGTTGTTATAGTTGGCTTTTGGGAGGGAAACTGTAAAAATAGAGCATTTTGGAGATTATCGTAGCGCTGCAGGAGTTGTTCGATAAATCGCGAGCCAAGCAGGAGGGTCCCGCACAGGTGCACAGTAGGTCCACTTCAGTGAGTCCGGAGTCAGCTGAGGAAGAGGCCCGGCCCCCAAGGCAGCGCTGGGCCCGGGGCCCCGCGGCTGCAGCTCCGCGGCAGCCCCGCTGCGGGCGGCCGGGCCCGGGGCCGCCTGCCGTGCCCCGGCTGCCCCCGGGCTGCCACCGCAAAGCCTCGCCCCTACCCGCGGGGCTGCTGTGACCATGGGAAGCGAGGAGCACAGAGGCAAGAAATCCTCCCCGCGGCCGGGAGAGAGGAAGGACGATTTACTCCCTTGTAGGGGGGCACAGAGTGTTTCTCTAGGGAGAAAGGCAGGGTGAATGTTGTGCTGGGGGCCTTTCAACACCCGAGGGAATTGCAAAAGCACGCATACAGTGTCCTCGAACCTACCTAAAAACTCCTGCGGGGAGAAGGTGGAGGAGCTTGGCCCTGCGGCCGTCCCGCGGCGCGCACCCACGCCCGCCGTGCGGCCGCGCTCCCGCCCGTGGCTCGCAGCCGCTCTCCCTCCAGGGGCCGAACCCGGAGATTTTTTCTGGTTCGGATAAAGGCTGCCCCGGGCAGTGTAGCCATCGCTGGTGCACTCGGCTCCTGGTTATTATTTATTATTATTATTACTTGAGAACCGAAAGCCCATCTCATTCACTCGCGCTCGCAGTGGTGGTCTGGGGAGACTTGTCAACACCGATTTCGTGATAAAATGTGAATGATGATTTTATAAGGATTGAGCGGAGATATCCAAGGCACACGCTGACTGAGTCCTTCCAGTCTTCATTAATGTTAGCAATTAACTCTTTCACGCTCAATTAGCCCCAAATAAACCTGCTTTAATAGATTCTGCACACTTAATTAATACTTTGAATGAATCTGTGCTGAACAATGTATTTTATTCCTCAAGAGCACCACGCTCGAATAATGCGGAGCGAAAGGGCAGTTTTATTCCCTTTCCACTTAGTTTCCCAAACACAGATAAGTTGTAAGCTCCATTTCCTCGCTTTAACTTTAGGAAGGGAAATTTTCTTCCCCTCAAAGGAAACAAAATAAATAGCCGACCTGGTGGCAAAATGCTGTACACCGATGCGTGCAGCTGAAAGGACGGGGCTACCAGACTTGAAAAACTTCAGGCAAAACTGGGGAAGTTTTTTTGACAGAAGAACCTGATTGCTGTAGTTTTAGGTTCTCGCAAGAATGCATCATTTTCTGCCCGCTACTTTATCATGTTTGTAAAAATAAGCAACGTTCTCAGGGTAATTTACCTCCTTCACTCTTCCATGTGGAACTAATTAGCAAACCTCATTATTTATGAGTCAGGTATTTAATATAACAAATATCCCTTTCAAAGGATACATCGGAAATTGATAATTCAATGTAGAAAGGAAAAATACCTACTAGCCACAAGATTACCTAAAAAATTCATTTAATTTCCCCTCTTGCGATGCTACCAGCAGAAAGCCGGGTAGATTTTTTTTCCTGGCATATAGAATAGGTAGAACTTAATCTGGAGGGTTAAGATTGAAATGGTCTTAAAACAGTGGACAATAGCATTATCGTATCTTCACTCAGGGCAAAGGGTAAGAAAGCTGGAGACAGATGTAGACTTTCAAGTTTATGATCCTATTTTGCAGGGTAAATTTATCTTGGCATGAGTGGGTTTTGTTTCAATCAGAACACAAGGGGTTCGTTCTTAATTACTCATCTATCTGTTTGGTGTTAAAAAATAAAACCCCACACAGTTTTATTGCAATAGAGGAATTCAAGCAGAGAACTCGCGGGGTCTTCTTCTGAAAAAAAAAAAAAAAAAAAAAAAAAAAAAAAAAAAAAAAAAAAAAGAAGACCTGATAACGATCTGTTTACATGAAGCAGAATTAAAGGTGGAGGTGGCACCGAAATCAAAGAAATGTTGATCTCTCTGTGGGCAAGTGGGAGACCAGAGAGTTACTACACTGTGAAACACATTCGCTTTGATGTCCCGAAGTGAGGGGACTTCTTTATGAAATAGCCTGCTCTTCATCCATATTTTTGACTATCTCGGTCGTACGGAGCAAAAGTGTAGCTCACATTTCTGGAAAAGCGCCAAGAAACTTGTAGTAACATGAACGCTCTGCTCCCATCTCCTCTTTTCTTCTTATTTTTTCTCCGCTCTCTTCCCCCCCCCCCCACCCCCCCGTCTTTTGTTTTTTCATCCTTTTTATTTATTTATTTATTTTAATTTAACAGAGCTGCTCTAGCCAAAACCAAAAAACTGTGAGTGCAATGAATGCTATTATGACTTGACTGTATTTCTCCTTGTTTTGTGCCTTGTTCTTTCTTGGGAAAATCGAAAGAGAATTTTTTAAACGTTTTCAAGTGAGAATTTACCCATATTGACATAGTAGATTTCTGCTTATATATTCCATATGAAGTGTTTTCTAAGGATACAAAGAAAGAAAGATGGATAAGCTTCTTTTGCAATAGCCTGTTTCATGTGTGAGAGATCTAGAGCTACCTAGACAGGGAAACAGACACGGAGCCATTGTGATGGACAGAAACAGACATTTTCAGGTACATGGATGAGAGGACAAGAGTGTTTTCTGTGCACTTTGTTCTCGGGGTCACCAGCTGAGGCATTTGTGCCATGATGTGGACATGCTTAGTGTATAGGCAGCACTAACTAAATGAAAGTATATCCCCAGTAGAGCAACAAAACAGTCTGGTTAGTTCAACAGCTCTAAATAGTCTAGCAAAAAACCCCAAACAAACAAACAAAAACAACCCAACACCCCCCCCCCAAAAAAAAAAAAAACAACCAAAAACCCACAACAAAACCAACCAAATTAAAAAAACAGAGGGGAAAAAAAGAGGAAAGAGAGGAGAATAGAGAATATATTGTGCACATTTTTCAATCAGTCACTATCAAAAATTTATCCAATCGAAAAAACAAAGAATGTCACAATCTTTTATTCTGGGTCGTTGCAGTGGAATTCCTCAAAGGTTTGAGCCTCTCTTCCTGCTGCTGATTTATGTAAAGTGGAGTGAAAGGTGGGCCTGGAGTATAGAGCTGCTCAGAGTAAGCTTCTCCCTCTCACACCCTCCCAGCCGCAGCTCCTCTTTCCAGGCAACAGCACACATATAAATCAGATTTGTTTCCCTGGTCTTTAGACCTCTTCCACCAGCAGTTTCCACACCCCCAGACTTCCAGCTCAGAGGGACAATTACTGCTTTGCTGTACTTTGCTGCCTCCATTTGTTGAAAGGGGGTTAACTCTTCACCTGGGGATGAACTCTAATCCGAATACTTCGAGGACCCTGCTGGAGTCCCCTGTGGGGATCTTGTGGGGGAACCTGCCGTGACTCAGCAGGAACCCTGTCAGGATCTTATAAAGATCCTGTGTGGATCCTGTGGGAACCCTGCAGCAAACCTGTGGGGATTCTGGCAGAAAACAGCCCCACTGAAGGCAAATTCCAGAGCTCATTGAGGGGAAAATGAGTATAAGTTGAGGACTGTGGAGTAAGCAGGAAGCTCTCTGGGCTGCAGGGATGTGATGTTCCAAAAGCCATGGGTGCTCTCTCACACCCACAAAGGGAGGAAGCTGTATCCCCACCAACAACCCTCGGGAGGCATCTCCTGCCAAATGGTTGACAGCAGCCAGGGCTGAATTTTCAAGACTGGGCCAGATGTGCCTCAATGCTGCTGCCTTGTAGCATTTTCCCCTCCGTCTTGTGGGGTGGGATGGGTAGGGATCTGGCCCAAAAGAGAGGCTAGGGGCTTGGCAGGACCCTGAAACACAGACTAAAGTGGTGGCACACAGCCCAGGGAAGGGCTGAGGCCTTGCAGCTGCTGGTCTGGGTGCCCCATGGGAAGAGTCTCACCAGCCTTCGTCTTTTAGCTTTTTGAAGGGCTCTAATTAAGCAATTGCTTAGATTAGGATGTGGGCTTGAAGCCAGGCACTTCTCCCTGGGAAGAGCAAATGGCACTTCAGATTCGTCACCCAAATTCAGCATTTTCCTATTTCTTTTTGCTGTACACAAGAGGGAGGGCTTTGGCTGGTATTTTCCCCATAAATTTTTTTTCATCAAAATTATTTTATTTTTTTGAAAGAGGGAGAACATTCAGTTCTGAGTATCCAAATGCCTCCATCATCTCAGAGGCTTGGCTGAGGCCAGACCACAGGAGCTGAGCAACCCAGGGGCAGCAAGCTCTGCACCCTTCCCCATGTCACCTCAAGAGTCAGGGCAAAACAGTTTCTGTGGACAGATGTAGCAGGCAGTATCTCACTATTTTCTAAAAGCTGAGGTCACCCAGGAAGGGATTTTAAATTACTTGGAGATGACTGCCATTTCTGGACCAAAATGGTATCTTGGCTGTCCCTGTGTACAGGATTGCTGGAAATCTGCATAACAGGGGATGCTGCTGGGAAGCGAATGGTTATGGATGCAGTACAATATTTGTGTGTGAGAGAGATGGGGAGAGGGAGAATCTGGGGATTCACTCACAGTAAAGACCTGGTCAGGCCTCTCTAATTCCAAGGCAACATCCTTCTGTGGCTTTGGAGAGGGATATTGATGAGGGGTGAGGTAAGGTGTTTTTGTTTTCATGTAAATTTACCTCTCCCTCTTCCCCACCTCCATTTTTATTTTCCAGATATTTTCCTCCCCTGTTCCCAAGATCCTCCTCCTGAGCGGCCACCATGGGAAGTAAAACCCTGCCGGCCCCAGTGCCTATCCATCCTTCCCTCCAGCTTACCAACTACTCCTTCCTGCAAGCATTCAATGGGCTGCCCGCCGTGCCCTCTGACCACCTCTCCAACCTCTACGGCTTCAGCGCCCTGCACGCCGTGCACCTGCACCAGTGGACTCTGGGCTACCCGGCCATGCATCTGCCCCGCTCCTCCTTCTCCAAAGTGCCCAGCGTCTCCAGCCTGGTGGATGCACGGTTCCAGCTGCCGACCTTCCCACTCTTCCCACATGTCATCCAGCCCAAGCAAGAGGCTGCCAACATGACCCTCAAAGCCAAACCCCGCTTTGACTTTGCCAACTTAGCAGTGGCTGCCACACAAGAGGACCACTCTAAACTGGGACAGGCAGACAGTCAGGGCTCACCTGTGGGGCTGGGGTCGTTGCTTGAGGTGACTAAACTCTCTCCGGAAAAGAAACCCACTCGGGGAAGGTTACCATCCAAAACCAAGAAGGAGTTTGTGTGTAAATTCTGTGGCAGGCACTTCACCAAGTCCTACAACCTTTTGATCCATGAAAGAACCCACACTGATGAACGGCCCTACACATGTGATATTTGTCACAAGGCTTTCAGAAGACAGGATCACCTGAGGGATCACAGGTAACTATTTTTTCTTTTCCTGTTCTTCTTCTCTTGTGTATTTGTATTCTCCCAGTTACATATCTACACTCAAGATTTTTATAAGAAAAGTTAAGTACCCATCCAACCAAGAGTGTTCCCTCTAGTTTTTCCTTTGCCCACTGTTGGTAGAAGAGCCCAGGTATCTGACAGTGGAAGATACACCTCCCTCACTCCACAACAACAACTTTCACAACCTCCTTTTTAGCTTCTACAGAGGTTTTCACCCTCCATTTGCATCATGTGTCCTCTGCCTCTATGATTATTCAGAAGTGTCATGAAGACATGCAGCCTGGTGACCCCAAAGTAAGAGAGACTTTCTTTATCCCTAAGAAAGGCACCCTATAGCCCTCTGATGACCCCTCTCTTGCACACACACATATAGACAATTGCCCAAGAACTGTACTCCAGTACTCTCAATCTCAACAGTAGGTGTAAGAAATCTGCAGCATATTTTCCCTCAGGTGGCTCACTGCTGAGTTTAGGCCAGGTATTTCTGACATCTCAATTGTTTCTCTCTCTCTAGATATATCCATTCTAAAGAAAAGCCTTTTAAGTGTCAAGAATGCGGGAAAGGATTTTGCCAGTCCAGAACACTAGCGGTCCACAAGACACTGCACACGCAAGTAAAGGAACTGAAACCTGCCAAACTTAAGTGTTGAATCTCCAACTTCTATGAACTTTTCCTCCCCTTCAGACTTTACACCAAAACTAGAGCAGAAACAAAACTTTCAGGACGGGAGCACTGGACTTTGTGCTTTGTTTTTGTTTCTACTTTAAAAAGGGCGAAATCTGCACCCCTTCAATCCCCCATCCAAGCAATTAACTTCCTAAGTTCTAAGTGGGTGAAAAGATTGTTTTGCATTTAAAATATATGTGAATGATACAGAGAGTGCTAGCTGACTTGTGTGGCTTTGATAAACTTTATGCCAAAAGGTGGTGCTCACGTGTTGGACAGGAATCTCTTTAAAACCAAACAAAAACCCACAAGACAACCCCGACCAACCCCCCACCCAAAAAACCCCCCCAAAACCAAACCAAAATCGTATCTTCCAAAAGTATTACTTAAGAAAATCCAAACTCTTATTTTATACTTTTTTTTTTTTTGACTGTATAAAGCTTCTTATTTTTACACTTCAGGAAATACAAAGAATTCCAGAAGACAATTAAGAACTGAAACGGTGGTTTCTCATCACAGCACCATTAAGACAAGGAGAGGGGCAACTTGCAAATCTCATTTGCTAGTTTGTTTTCAGAAAAGGAGAAGAAAATTAATGTTTGGAAATTGCCTAAGTCTCTCAAGTGGGGAATCCTATCATGCGTTAGAAAATGCATCCAGATCTCAGACCCACAGGTTCCTGGTGTTGGGACAGATGAGTGTTCATGAGACATGGAGACCTTTTTTATTACCTTGTGGTCTAGTGTACTGTGAGGAAGTTTGTAACTTCTGGACTTATTTAAAAAAACCCAGAGGAAAGAAAGATGGCAATACGTCAAACTGATGGTATGCACAACGTGGTTTTAGTGGTACTTAAAGTCTTCGTGTGTCCTGGTGTGAGAGAACAAATCTCAACTTGAGAGCATATTTTTTTAAATGCTGGCTTTCTGAACAGTGTATTCAAATTAAGAGACATTCCAATAAGTTCTGTTTATTAAAAAAAAAAAAAGTTGTATGGCTGTTTGGCACTTTATGCTGATTATTGGTAATTGACATTTATCACTGGATTGTGTGTGGTTTTTAAGTATTAAAATAAATTGTTATTTTACAGGCAAGTCTGCATGGACTACATATGCATTCATTTGGTTTCTAATCTCTTCCCTTGTAAACTCTCTCTGTCAATATTAAGAACCTCTTTATTTTTTGATTTTTTTCCTTAGTTAATTTTTTATTTCCTCAGTGTCTACCAGTTTTGTAAAGTCTGGATCTTTTTTCTGTGCATTAGCTTTCCTCCTCCTGATTTTCCTTTTCTCTTTTCTTCCCTCTCTCTCTTTTTATTTTTTTTTTTCCTTTTTTCTTTTCTTAAGGCTGACAAAAGTAAACATCTGCGAAGAGTCAAATAATTTTGCTGCTAGTGAGGAAAAAAAAAAAACATTCTTGGGTAACTAAATCGTGGGTATTAGCTGATAAGATTAGGTGTTAGAAGTGTTATAAAACAAATCAGATGAGTAATGGGTGAACTGTTGCTGCTCCCGGAGCCTGGAGGCGCTGCGGGAAGAGACGCGTTCGCACCCTCACTCCTGCTTTTGTCAGGAGCGGGCATTTTTCAGTCACGTCTTCCGTCGGTTCCGCGCTGATTGGGGCGGCCTTTGATTCCCGGCAGCTGTCTTAGATCAGAGATGTTTATTCCACTGCGAAACCTATTTGGATCGAGACGGGGGAGAGAGCTCAGTGCTGGGGCATCCGCTTGAGCCTTTGAAGCGCCTCTGGCCGCCGTCCTTTCTCGTCCTCTCGGCAAACCCTAAACCTTCCTCCTCCCGTCACAAGTCAGTGCCCCCGCTATAAGAGAAGCCTCTTCTGCAAATTAGGGATGCGGCAGAGGTGACCTCGGAGCCGCCCAGCGGCTCCCGCGCTGCCGCGGTGCCGATGTCCATCGACGCCAGCCGCTCGGTCCAGCGCGGCTCCGTTCCCCTTTCCCCCTGTTGCTTTTAGTAATTATTTCTTTATTTGGTCAAAGAATCCTATCAAGGACAGGAGAAAAAGGTGCGGTTGTAACTAATGTAAGGGGAAAGCGGGGAGAAACCTCTCTCCCCCTCTTATTTGTTGGACATCCTTTCGAGCGCACCGTAACTAATGAAAAGGCACTTGCAGGACGGGCTGCGGACCCACCTCCCACGTGGGAAGGCCCTCGGGGAGCTCGGGATGCGGAGTGCCGCCTGTGCCTGCATCCAGCTCCGGGGGCTGGGAGCACGGGTAGAGTTTGAAGCAGGCTTGCTTTGGCTTTGCTTCCCACCCGCCTCTCGCTTCCCACGTCGCGTGAAGGCTTTTGGTTTTGGCATCTGAAAAGCAGCAAGTGAGGGGTGCGCGGGGAAGTCCGCAGTAACCTGTAGGCAGCCGGGGCTGGCCCTGCGCTGGAGAAGGGCGGGACGAGCGCGGAGCCCTGCGCGCCGCTCCGCCGGCATCTCATGCGCGGAGCCCGGCTGGAGCGAGGAGCGAGCATCCATCCATCCATCCATCCATCCATCCATCCATCCATCCATCCATCCATCCATCCATCCGTGGGGGTTTGGAGGGATTGCCTTGCACAACGCTCGCAGGAGCGGCCGCTTTTCTCCGGCGTGGGTCGCTGCCCCCGGAGCGCTCCATGGGACACGCAGCCGCCCCCGGCCTGCCCTGCTGCCGGGCCAGGGGCACCGCAGCCCGAGCCTCGCCGAGGGCGGACCAGCAGCCCCGAGCACCGGCGTTAAGGGGCAGCCTGAAGGCTGGGTGGTTCATCCTCCTCCGTGCCCTTCTAAACGGAGAATCAGAAAGAAAATCCCCGATCAACTTGCCCGTCCTTCTTGTGCCCTTCCTGGCGCCAAGTAAGGGAGCAGGGATGCACCCGGGATCCTGTCGCCGAGCGAGAAAGTAAAGGGCAGTGCCGCTTGGAACCAGGTTTTCAGGGGTGGTAATTACGAGGCAGAAATCCGAGTAGGGTCCACAGGGAGGGAAGAAGGGACTCAGGTCACTCCACCGAGGCTTTCCCACGGTCGCTCCACCGTCTCCTTAACACCGGAAAACTGAAACACCCGTGGGCAAGGTAAGATACCGCGCCAGTAACTGGTTCCTGGGAACTATTAGAACTGTGGGGTCGCAAAGGTGGAGAAACCACTCCTCCCAGCTGGGCATGAGAAAGGTGTCATTTGAAAAGCTGAAGCTTGGTGATCTGACTGCCAAGAATTTCTTGGGACCTGCATTTTTATGTGGAATTAAAAAAAAAAAAACAAAAAAACCAAAATAACCCAAAACCTCCAGAACTGACATAACTCGAAATACAGATGTATTAGAACTACATGGGCATGCCAAGCACAGGATGCACATACAACCTCTTAAAGTCACTTGCATAATGCTTAAATGTGTGAGTATTTCCTCCTCCCAGAAGGTCACTTTTGCCCTGGTGCTAACAAAGGCTATCTAACTGGTCATGCTCCCAGCTGCATGGGGGAACAGTTTGCCTTTTCCCTCAGTGTTTTGAAATTTGTTAGGCAGTATCAGTTCAGTGATTCCAAGGAAAGCAAAGCAGAGATGAAATCATGACAGTCAGAAGAGATAAGTTGTACTAAACCCCAAAATAAATGAAAGGAGTTAGATGGGAAATGTGCCTTTTGAATCAGGATCACAATTTAAATGATTAATTGCCTTCACTGTCTTTCTTTTTCTTTTCTATCTTTGCGTGTGTTTTACTCTGACATTCATGCAGTGAATAAAACTTACTTAGGCCTCTGTCTGCCAGTCGAGAGTTGATTCTGTTTTCACAGTTGCTTTAAATTTTACATTTTCATCATAAAAACATCACTGAATGGGAGTTTGCAAGAGTAAAAAAAAGGGGCACCTGACTCTGGTTGCCTCTTCCTGCAAGATTTATAAGGCAAACACAGATTTTTTTTCTTTTAATTCTTTTTTTTTAACCATTTCCAGTTACAGAAGGAAAACATAAAAATATGTTGGCACATCTCTTGCTCTCTTCCCCCCCTTTGCATTCCAGTCATTCTTTTCCTGCCCATAAACTGTTAGTACTCCGCAAGAGCCTGATTCTGCACAGCCTACTAAGCCTGGTTTCTTGTTGGATGCAGGAAGAAATCCTGTCAGATGGGGTCTTCATGTACATTCATGAAACAGAGCAAAAGCCTCTCTCAGAATGTGCACTGGAACAGCAAATAGTTACTCTTCAGCTGTGGATTGCATGTGCCTCTGAAAAGGGGACCACAAATCATTGGGTTTTTAAAGGTTCCGCATGAGTTGTATATTAATCCCAGTTTCCCCAGGGATGGATTAATCCCAGCTTCCCAGTTGTGTGGCTAGAGACAATGTGGATGGAGCTGGGGGCAGGGGAGAAGGGAGATGGGGAAAGAAGAGGGAAATTAAAAAGATATATCACAGGAATACATGGCCTAAGTGGCAAGGAGCCATAGGTAGTTTCAATACCTTTTCTACCTCTGTCACCACATGTAAACTGAAGCAAATCACTTTGGCTCCCCATTTCAGTTTCTTTATCTGTGAACTGGGGGTGATCCTGCTGATTTTGCTCCCAGGAGACTTGGCACAGTCATGTAGAAACCCCTGCTCAGCCCTCAGTGGTGAAAGGAGAAACTCCAATTCGTACGAGGGCAACTGAAAGCAGGGGCTGATCTCGGTGATCTAATGGAGTGTGTACGACAAATTTATATTCACGTGTAATTCTTTTCCAGGCCTGGCAGTTTTGTTGAGAGATGGAGTCCTAGAGCCCAGTATGTTTTTTTTCTCTACATTCCTATCTGGTGACTACACAGGAGGAATGGCATTGGCTAAATTCATCCCTGGTGGGACTCCAATGACATCAGTCATCTTTATAGGAGTTTTTTGAATGAAGTCAATTGGGTTTTACAAGGACCAAGTTTGGCCACATGCATGTTTAACTGCTCAGAGAGCTGCAGCAGTGAAGGAAGCTTCCCTTCCCTTGGAAGAATCACTTCTCAGTCTGGGAGACACAAGAAAAGCCATTGATTTGTTTTGCACAGTCAAGTTTACCTTATTTAAACTCAAGGAGCAACCGAAGTGAGCTCAGGATCCAGCTGAACTTCAAAGAAACAGCAGCCTAGCTGCTCTAAAATGCTCCCAGCTTTTGATGGAACAGGCTGTCCACAGGCTCAGTGCAGGTACCACCGATCCCCAGCAGACACGTCTCCATGACAGAGGGCAGTGCCCTGCAGGAGCACCAGCAAGCAAAGCAGTGGCTTGAACAGGGTGCTGTGTCAGGGCTGTTCCCTCTGCCCACTGTCAGACCTGGCTGTTCCAGGGTCCTTGTCATGCTTAAACATCTCTGCCACTTCCACTTCTCATCTCTCTCTATGCTGCTCTCTGGGGCTGTAATTCCACTACCAGTTACACCTGATGAAAACATGGTAGATCACTAAAGAGGGACATTCTGTCCTCCACCTGTGACTTGGCTGCTGGTGCTGACTGTCCCTACACTTTACTCCTATGCTTTAGCCATAGTCTGACGTTGCACCAAACATATACAAAAGTTATAGTAGCATTATAGTTCCTGGCTCAGCGGGTATTGAAAAATAAACCAACAATTTGATCAATGTCAGTGATTACCAAAAGTTTGTCTACAGAGTTTGTCACCATTAATCAGTTAAATTATTTGCAAGGTCAGTTCATTCTGTTTTCTTATTGCATCTTCTAAGGAACAAATCAGTTTGAACAGCACGAGAATTGTATTGCTAAGTCTGAGTAGAAGAACATGTGTTCTGGTCATATGAGGGACCTCAACTCTTTCCCATGGGATGAATGTCATGCCTCTTTTCCTGATTTCTAATGTGCCTTCTGTCTTTACTAGATTTTTGAGTGATGGAAGTCACATTTAATTTTAAATATTTTTACATTATATGTATGTAATAATGAAATCTGAGTTTATGGGCTTTATCTTTTACAGCAACTTGACAGAATCAAATGGAGCTGTTCTAATTTTACAGCTGAAGTTACGAATTAGGTCTAGTAATGGTTTGGTGCAGCCACAAAATCCATCCTATTGAGACCAACTATCATTTTTTGTCTATTTTTACTTTTCCTAAGTCTTAATTTACCACTTTGTCTTCTGTCCCTATTAGTGTGTATGTCATTAAGGAGAGAGAAAAAAAGAAATTGTTACCAGCTTTTCAACAGGATATATCAACTTGTACTAGAGACTTGATACTCGGGGTTGGTTGTGGGGGTTTTTTTGGTTTTTTTTTTTTTTTTTTTTTTTTTTTTTTTTGTTTTTTGTTTTTTGTTTTTTGTTTTTTCCTTCTTCAATGTTTATTTCTCAGGTAATATTACTTTTTAGTTTTTTTGATTCACATTTCTAATCTTACTTTCTCTCATCTTTTTTCTTCCTCAGTGTTGATAGAATTCTTGTCCTGCCCATTTCGATCTGTGTTTCTGCCTCTTATTCAGCTCCATTTTAATTTGCCTGCATGCTTCTGAAACTCTATTTTTATTTGTCACATCACTGGATCTGATGACTCTATTTCAATTTGGCTTTTTTTTTTGCTACCCTCTGGTCTTCTTCATCAAGCTCAAGTTAGTGTCTTCCAGAATGAAATTCACTACAAATCTTTATTTTTTCGAGTCTGAATAAATTAATCTCTTCATCCTCTTGCTTTCTTAACTTGTTTCAAATAACCTCATAATTTCCAGCCTTCTCTCATCATGATACCTTTTCTCTTTCTGGCCTTTTGGTTTCAAACTGGAGCTGCTCAAATCACATTTTATGAGTGAATGATTAATCTATTTAACAACTTTCTTATCCTTTCAAGGATTGTCCAGACACAACATGGCTTTCTTCCAAATGTAAAGATATTTCAGTTTATATATGTCTTGGAATTTTTTTGAGGTTTGTTTTTTGTCTATTCATTTTCCAGGAGTTCTGTACTAGGCTAAAAAAAAGAAGTCTCAGGTACATTTTCAGAGAAGAGAGGAGAAAACTTCCGAGTAAGGAAATATAAAAATAGGTAAAAGCAGACCTTATCTAAAGTTATATGAAGAAGGAGGAGTCTGTGTGTTAAACAGTACCCTTTGGGAATAGCTCCATATTGATGAGAGTGTTCCCAGTCCTGCTGTCCTTCCTCACCTGCCATAGCCCTTGAGGCTGGTCAGACACACATCCAAGAGGGAGGACTGCAGTGCATGTCAGAGAACAAAGCAGGATGTCAGCAATACACAGCCATACAGGGCTGTGGGACTATTTCTCTGCCCAGGAGAAATCTCTTTCAGGCTCTTCCATCTGATATTAGTCAAACTCTCAAACCTCAAGAATAACAATTCCCCATGTTTCTTCCCAAACTTACACAGACTGCTGAGGCCACTTCAATGTTTCAGGCACAGCCACCTCTGTTCTGCACATTTTCTTCTTTCCTGGATGTCTCAACTGCACACAGAGAGCACCTGCAGCCTCATGCTGGTGCCTCTTCCCAGTCTGACGTTCAGCTGGTCTCACTGGGATCTGCTCAAGGGTTGCTGTAGCTGGCCATACTGTCATGAGGGCTTAAGGAATTTTTTTTCCTGTGCGTTGCATTTCATTCTAACTGAGCATGGTGATAGGACAGCTAATAGGACACTTTTATTTTTGTTTTGGAATTGCTTGTTCTGAACTGTAACAGAATTCTTTATTTTTTCCCAAGATAATTTTTTTTTTTTCACTTCAGATGGGAAATTTTGTATTATGAATGAAACTATATTGGCTGGCAGGTTCTTTTCCCTATCTCTTTGCACATGTGAAACTGGGTTTATGTAAGTGTTCTTGAAAGGAACATGAGAAATAACATCATCTGTGGCAGAAGGAGAAATCACAGACCATCAAGAATGTGCCACTTTCCATGACTTCCCTTTGAACTGTCAGTTAATTCTTTTGGTGCCTATTGTGTACTTATTTTTGTGTTCTTCCTTAAAATGCACTTCACTTGGAAAACAACTTCTCTAACACTTTACAAACATCTCTGCTTTCACCACCCCTCAAGTGCATTGCTGGATGTCTACTGAACATCCAGTGAGTTGCTGGATACTGCTGGCATGCCAAATTTAGACTGTGTGGTGAAGGCTGCCCTGAACAACTCTGAGCACAGTGCTGGCAGCTGGTCTTAGCAACCAATAAATAATTAAGAAGCTGGATATTTGATGATCCTTAAAGAAGAATGACTCACCCAGACCTCTACTGTTGATTTCTTCATTAGCACAGACTTAGATCCAGGCCAAGAATTGGTTTTCCCTTATGTTTTATTTGGTGACCACTTGGATATGGCTTAGGAAACAGTTAGTGTTTCTCCAGCAGTTGGGAAAAGTTTATTTCCAGCTGTTTATTTCTCTCAATGGATTAATAAGTCTATTTCAAAGTTCTGCAAAAATGAAAACTAGATTTTCAAAATGGGGAAGGAAGAAAATTCACAGACACAGTGTTTTCATCAAACTTCCTTTTCCCTGCACCTCAATGTTTAAATGAATGGCTCAGTTTCCTTAGCTTTCCAATGTACCTAATCAAGTATATAAACTACATGAAGGGTAATAAAAGTAATTTCCTCCACTGGAGAAAATGGAAGGGGAAATCAGATCGAGATGTTAGTATTTTGGAGCACAACCTTTCCACTGAACTGGTATCATCTCGATTATCACATTATGCAAACAGCACAAAGTTCCTGCAAAGATTTCACTCAGTATGAAACAGTCAGCAAGAAAGACTCAGGCTTGCTGCCTTTTAGTCAGAAACTCTGTGATCCAAGAAGCCTCCTTCTCTTTTTCTCTGGCATGGAGTTTAAGTCGTAGCTTCAGATTTTTGTCTTGTTTACTGACATCTTGCATTCCTTACCAGGTGGGAATTTTCTTTCCTTCTGAGTTTGGGAGAAATATTTATTACACAGTTATCATGATTTTTATAAGGTAGGCATTTTATCCCTGGGTGGATGGAACATACTGGCTTGCTCTCCTGGGGTGCAGGAGACTTACCATGTTCCCTTCAATAGAAATCTTGCAGAAGTGGAACGAGCACAGATAAAGCTGATCATAAGGACAAAGATCTCATTACTGCTGACACTCCTGTGAGAGCAATGAGATGCATCAGAAGGGATTGAATGGTGAATGAGAGAACAAGCCCCTCTTCTGGGCAATTCTATGGCCAAGCAAAGAAGCAGAAATGATGGATACAAGTCTGTCTGGCCCCAGCGTATTTCTCAGACCAATTCCTACCACTGTGGACAATATGGAAGAAAAAGATAAGGAGAGACTTGACTAAACCTGGAGGTGTGAACAGAGATTTGAAAATCAGAATTCCAAAGCTAAACTTCTAAAACTAACATATGAGCACCAAACTCCTGGTGTCCCAATTTTCGGAGACACAAAATACCAGAAAGTCCCAATTAAAGTCTTTGTTGGCTGCAATTGTTTAGCACTCACAGCATTGATTCTGGAACTTAAATTCATGATTGTTAGTTTCAGTAGGGTACCCAGTCTATGAATCACTTCTCGCATTTGGACCAGTGCTTGTAGATCTCCAGATGGAGAAGAGTGTGACCCAAAGGTGGATTTGGCAACTCCAGTATGCTTTAGGTCAAACATCTGTAAGGAACATATGTCTGATTTCCTTACAACTTCATTGTTTCAGTAGATGGTGTATCCAGTGCAATGTTATATCTGCTACTGAAATAGCTGAATGCAAATACCAGGTACCTCTGGGAAATTTTAGTTAATAGGAAAATAATCTAAAACAAACTCATCTGGTTATACAGCCAGGAGAAAAGAAATGAAAATAAAAGGAATTACTGATCCAACCAAGTAGGCACAGAAATGAAACCCCTCTAGGATTTTCTTTTTAGTTTCTCCAACTTCCATTAATTTAACGAGCAAACTAGGTCAGCAGCAGTCTTGTTATGCTAACAAACGAATGCCATAGAATCACTAATATTAAAATGTCCAGGCATCCAGCACCATTTGCTGCTTTGCAGAGGGAGCTGTGGCACAGCAACTCTGTCTTTGGCTCGAATCCTAATTCAGACACTGAGCCCTATGAGTCAATGTAGCAACTGCTGTAATGAAAGCCCAGCTATGGAGAAAGCAAGCTGCAGTACCACAGAACATGAATTAGCCCATTTCTAGCCAGCATAAGAGAAGTCATGTAAACTGCATTTTAAGTTTAGATTTTATGCTGATAAAAGACTGGGAGGTCAGCCTGAGAGATGTACAAAGTTTTGCATTAGGCTCTCATTGCAAGACAGATGTATTTGCTTGTACTCTTCAGGGAACTTCACTAGCAAAACGTTGTCAAATCTAAAGAAAGTTCTGAGATGCTGTTTTCTCCATGTGCTGTCTCTTTGTGGAAGGAAAGTTTATTAACTGTTAAACTGGTTATCAAAAGTCTCAGTGGATTAAAAACTGATAATAGTGCTTCATGTAAATAGTATTTTGTTTCTCATGTGGTGGGTGGAGATCTCCATGGGGAATTCCATGTCCCTCCTTATTTTTATTTTTTGCTGTCAAGATACAAAACAAGGAAAAAAGGCAAATAAACACATTTGACTTAATAAAGCTATAAATCAGTTTAGTCCTTAAGGAGTTTTTTTTTCCTGATCTGGATTCAAAAACTCATTGTAGGATAGCTTCTTGGAACACAGATAAGAAGTTTTATATAACAGATTGAAAGTGAACAGTTTACAAAAAGTTCAAATGTTGAAACACCTTTGCAAGAAAAATTGAAATATTTATATAAACAAAAATACATCACATAAGTGAAAAAAAAACCACAACAAGCAGAAATATAGCTTAAATATATTTAGGGTGCAATTATTCACTTTATGGAGATATTTCAACACTATTTAGAATACTGTAGTGCTTCTTCTTCCTAGTTTTATAGGCATAAAAAGGACTTTTAAAAAAATACATCCTGAATTTATAACCTGTACATTTGATTGAAAAATAATAAATTGGACACTGAAAGGTGGTTAAGAGATGCTGTCTGGCTCTCAATTTCCAAAATACTATGTATCCATCTTTGGGGTATTTTTTGGATTGCTCCAAATAGAAGCAAGAGCTACCAAATCCCATTGAGAATACATACTACTCTTGAATTTAGCATTGCTGGGGACAGTAATTCCTATCTGAACATGCATGTATGAATAGGGACATGCATGGCTCCTTGGCTGCTTTCATGTATTATTTTTGACCTGTGGGGAACCTCTTGTCTAGATGGTAGAGCTTACACTTTTTCTCAACTATTTCCGGGAAAGTTTCAAGACTTTTTTGATCTTGGGAAGAATTAATCCCTCCAAATGCTGACAAGCTACTTGGGGACGGTAATCTTAGGTTTTACTTTTCCACCTTTTTTGCTGATGTGAAGTGAGGATTGATCTGCCAAAAGGAAATTTGCTACAAAATAGACATTGGCTCTAAAATTGTGAGTCCGTTGTACCAACAGTTTGTTTGATCACTTTATAGTACAGACCACCTTATAATATTTAAATCTGAGAACTTTCTCCTGTATTCTTTTAATCTCTTTGTCTTGGAAACAGTTCACAGTGATAACTCAAAAGTCCCATATCCACCCACCTGAAGTTAATGTTTTAGATAGTGTGTCTTGAAGAGATACCAAAATCAACAGCATTTGTGATCTAGGATGAATTAGAAAATGAATGAAAACACTTTAATCAAACCAGGATTTTTTACTTAGGACTCATTCTTCTATATGCACAGCATATGAAGCCACATAGTATGTGGCTTTGTGTTTAAGTCCATAACTTAGATACAGCAATCTGTAACAAAAGTTTGACAAAAGTGAAGAAGATGAAAATATATTCAGAACATTTGTTTAAAGCATAATACAAAATTAGTCAAATTAATAAACAAATATTTACTATATGAGAGTATTTCAGTGTTTGTGCTGTCCAAATGAGCTTTGCTACGTAAATTGTGTGTGGACAGCCAATATTTGCCTTTCAAACTGTCACTGGATGGACTGGCTGTCTGGTAATATTCCTTTTTCCTGATTACATGTGTGAATAATATTTCTAATTAATATTTTTACTGTTCTGGGTTCCACAAATACTCACATATCACTCCTTTGAAGCTGGTGTCTGAATCCATTATGTCAGCAAAGTTTATGGAAATTGTGGCTTGATGATATTAATTAATGAAAACAGCAAAAGGATATTTCTATACAAAATGAAATGCAGTGCTTTCTCCAGCCTAACACCCAGACAACCGTTCTCTGGTAATAGACAATGCAGATACTTATAAAGAAATAAATATACATGAATAAAACAATTGAATTTTATTTCCTGCTTGAAAACTGTATGTGGGTGGCAGTTTATTTTTTTCTTTTATTCCAACTGGGTCAGATTCAAGTTGGACTTGAACACAGTTTGTGTCTTGCCCTTTTTCTTGTGAAACTTAGGAACTTGTAGAAAGGGGTCATTTGGCAGGAGAAAGAATAGTGTTTAGAGCTAGACTTTGCAACAGAGGTGAAGCTTAACTTATTGTACTCATGATGGCTGGATGGTTCTTGGCCATTTCTCTCATGTCAGTGAACCAGAAGCCAGATGTCTTATTTTTTTTCTCTTTAATTCCAGACAGAGAGTAATGTCTTGCCAGGGTCAAACAAATATCCATTCAGAAGCAAAAATCATGATCATGCTGAAGGGTTTACAGTCAAGTTGGAATGTCTCAAAATCTATTTTTGAGTCAATGTTCATACTGAGGTTTTTGTTGCAAAAATCAGTTTGAAAAGGAGGATAAAATACTGAGTGTAAGTTATATGTTACACATATAAGTTTATTATTTCTTGCTATTGCAAAGGTCGAATGGTAGGTTTAAGCTCTAGAAAGCCCAGCTTCAATGTCCTATCTTGTCTTAAGGGTAATATCCAAACTGCTCATGGCTGTTAGCTCTTTAGATAACACGCTTCTGAAGCTATAAAGGTGCCAGCCTGTGGAGTAGATCAGGGATGGGTGCCTTAACTCTGAGACTTATGAATATACAGTTAAAATGAACACTTAAAATCTTGGTTTATACAGCAAAACATCTTATCTCACACGCTGTTAAAAAACCCTAGGGATCCAATAATTTCAAAATCCAATAACCTTTTGTGATATCTGTAGCACAATGTTTGAAATTGGGAATCATAGATGTTGTAATGAATATATTCCTTAGGAAGAAGAACAATGATTTTTATACCCTCCTGCTAAAAGGAAGTCTGGTGGAACTTTCATTTGGAGTCCTGTCTGTGACAGTTTGGTGTGGTTGTGGAGCTAGGCCAATGCAGTGAGCAGGAGTGGAGGCTTCCATCAGTGATGGGATAGAGAGGAAACCAGCCAAGGTATTTTTAGAATAGAGAACATAAAACCAGCAACAGGTATGATATTTGCTCAATTAACAAATTACCCAGCAGTTCAATAATCACCACAGTTTCTCTGGCAAAGGATTTGCCTCACTCTGCTAGGCAGAATTTCCTTTCACTGCTCCCAAGGGCTAGAAGACTTGGATTAGGAAAATATCACCTCCTCCTCCTTCCCAGGAAAAGTGTTGTCAGAAGCTGTCCTGTATTTAACAGTAGATTGACTTGGACACCAAATTAGTTTCCTGTCTCTTCTGTGTTTTTCTCCACTGAGGGACTAGATGGAACCAATCTGGGTCTGAACCCTCATTTGAGAGCCCATTTTGGTATTTTTGTTTCCTCTTATCTGCGGTCTTGGGACACTAGCAAATGAAGTTTGAAGTTCCTTACTTGATCGAAAATGTACAACCACATCAACTCTGAAGTTCATGTGCAACTTGGAAATTTTGCTCTGCTTCTGGGAGTTTTAGTGCACTACTGCTAAGAGACTGGGTAAGAGAGTAGATGGAGAGGCATCTCTTGTTTCTAGAGAGTCAAAAATAATCTTTGAATGATATTCCCCTATTGATGTGGGCTGTTAAAACATGACTGAGCCCAGATTTAAAAAAAAAAAACTTTTGCAAAATTTATCCTTAGCATGTTCACCCAGTGGGAGAGAGAAAGACCTCCTCTCTAGATAGACATCACACACCACTGTAATTGGCAACATGTGCATTAGACACACAACCTAAAATTAAATTGACATGTCTCAGGGATTCCATCTGCTGTCAGATCTAGCCTACCACAAACTGAGTTGCAGAGCTAGACTCAGAGCCTCTGTCTCTCCCCTCAAGTTTCAGTGATATGATAAAGTAGGAGTCAAGGCACAAGATTTTTCACCATTTTCTGTTAAGTATTCTGAAGAAAGATATGATCATCAAGATGAGAAATAATGGCTGAAAACCTAGAAGTCCATTGTGATGATTTCTTACCATTTCTTACATCTGATTCGTTTTGTGCCCCTCATTGTTGATGGATGTTATTGGATGACTATTCACCAATTGACATGACTTTCCGTGCAAATTGTTTCTAGAAATGGACTTGACAACAAAATCAAATAAAATGGGTTATTAACGAGAATTAAAAGGATAGCTGGCATCTAAAGGAAAGTACAAGTCTGTAAGCCAGCAGAATGACTTCTAAAGCAAATATGACAAAACATAATTGATCTTGTAGATGTCTTTTAAAGTCAGGGATTAAAACCCAAAGAAGCCTCATTGGCCTAAATCATTCCTCCCTTATGGCTAAAATGGCTCATAATAGTGGACACAGTGCTCCCCACTAGATCTCCCTTTTGCTGTGTATTGTCAAAAAGGTGATGTCCACATGCATAGAAACTGAAATATTGATTTTAAAGTGAACAGGAGTAGGAATTTGCAGTTAACAGGATTAGGCATTTGCAGTTCATCTGTCACTAACAGGTAGAAAAAAAAATTCTTGACTTAGCAGTTACTTACATTTAAAGTATTTTTAGCTGTAATAGTAATCTCTAACTATTAAAAAAAAAACCCAAACAAAAATCTAAACTAATTGCAAAGAACTGTTTATTGCAGCTAAGCATTCCCAGAAGGGGAATCAATTTATATAAACATGCTAAAACTGACCTATTTATGAAATGTTACAGAGAGCTGAGAAGAGAACCACAACAGATCTTTATCTTATATTCACTGTTCTAAGAGATCAACGGTTGGGTGAAGGCTGAGACTGGCTATCGCATATGTTTTAGATGTGGATGTCAAGGTCATCTAAAATCTGTTTCCAAAGTCATTGTGATTGCCAGTAAAATGTAAACAAATGCTCCAGGTCTCTCATTATGTGCTTAATATGAATATTCTTCCCTTTGCACATAAATCACAATTAATGCAGCAGTCAGTTGCTCTTGTGAAAGTCACAAAATACAAATGCAAATGAAAGAAACCATCATTATTAGTAGATGTAGCCCCTAAGGAAAAAAAAAAAGGAAAAACACAACAAGGATATATTTGTAATTTAATATGTGGTAATAGTCTATTAAAAAAATACATTGGTATGTATATAAACATATTTATTTTTAATGCAGTTTAATCTAGTAAATTAGTATGCATGTCAGAAAAATATTTGAAAAGACCAAATATAGTCTGCAAGTTTTATTTTGTCCATAAAATCTTTGTCACCTTCAGAGAACTTTCTACAGATCTCATTTATCCTGACCAAAGAAGAAAATCCCCACACAGTTGAGATCAGTTGCAAAATTACCACGGAAACCATCAGAGCAGCAGTTTCTCCCAGCCTTAATTTTACCAGGCAAGTATTCTTTACACAAGGACAGCAGTATTTCTCTTTCACTAGGTGAGAGTTAACCATGCATGGTCATGTACTCTTAAGAAAGACTGGGAAGGTGTAAAACAACCTCCTTGTGTCAGCACTTTTGTGTAACAGGTTGGCAGAGTTCAGTTACATCCTTTGGTCCTCTTCATTAATACCCAGATGCAAGAGCTGCATTCAGAGCTCCTTAGGAGCTTGGGCACATACTGCAGAATGCTCCTTGTTGGGAGTGGAGCTGCCTCAAGTATCATTCAGCAGCTCCTGGTCTGTCTGCACTGATGTTCCTGATGTTGATACAGATGTTTCTTCTGAGCACTTAGTTACCACAGAAATTTTTAGGTCATACAGAAGTACTTTATCAATGCTGGAAATTGCAGTGCTCAGTTTAGAATTCTAAGGTTTCCCTATAATAATTTCAAAAGTGAGGCAAAGCCTTAAACAGCATCATTCCAAACCTACAAAATTAGAACAGTTGGAAACACTGACAAGGAGTAAAACATTTTTCCAAATGAGAGAAACACATACAAGTTTAGGAAAGAGCGAGATATGAATTGTCTAAGAGTGCCCTGTAACAGTGTTTTATTTATGATGTTGCCCAGTAGCACTGCTCTAAGCTAAGACAATCACTGTATAAACATGGATATTTCTAAGAGTGTTAGCTTTATTTCTGAGGAGTTGAGTGAGAGATATGGGGAAGGCAGACATAGCAAGGAGGAAGGGAGGGGAAAAGGCTGACAGAAAAAACAAGGAGAGTGCCAAGGCAAGGAAGATAGTGTTTGTATTTAAAAGCAGAACTTGAAGCTGTTCCAAATCAGAATTTTCTTCAGGAACTTGAGAGCCGAAAACTTCATGAGCATGCTCAGATCATGGGCAGAGGAAGACACTGCAAATTCACTGTAATGTGCTGCTATGAGGCTGGGGAGAGAAAATGGAGAAAAGAAGGAAAGAACTGGCATTTGGCCACTATGCAATGAACTGAGGAAGGATAGAACATGAGCCTTAATAATTCTTTAGTAAGCCTGGCTCAAGCAGATGGTGTTTAACAAAATATAGTAGCAGGCAGGGGATTTCATACCCTTTCTATTCTAGGACAATAATTAAATAAATGATACCTATACATAAATAAATACATAAACAGATGAGATTCAGCTGGTGGATTTGGTTTAGCTCTGAATTTGCAGGAGGAAGTTTCTGAAAGTCAGACTCTGAAACTCAGGCTTAAATGGCTGAACAAACTTGGAGAAATTCTGCACAAGTTCATAAGTCCTTGGAATAGCAAAAATTCATATTGATGGTAATTACTCTAGAGTGGAGTTCAGCCAGGGGATTCACAGCTTTTAGTTTTGGTGCTCTGAGATCATGTTTATATGAGACACCGTTGTTGGGAAAATACACTTCACTTGGAAGATTATTTTGAAATTTTATTTCTGGCTCAGCACAGTTCTGGATAGTTTTGTGTGGACTGTAACTTTATCAACCAAGTTGTATGAAAAAAATTGCTTTCACTGCCATAAGAGAATAAAGTTTTAATCTTTTTTTAATACAGGCTTTAAAATATGGCATCTCATCTATGGGATTTGTAAGCTAGATAAGATTTATAAGGTAGGAAGTCATCCTTCTGGCATATCATGAATTCTAAACTATTATTTGAAGGTAAACTGTGGAATTTTGCGAGAATCTGAGGCTCCTTACCCCATGCAGGGAAATAATGACATCCATGGCTGCAGGGTCTCAGTGTCAAAGGTTTCAAACATCTAATAAGGTGTGTTAACTCACTACAATTAATGGTCTTACTGTCATTGAAAATGCTCAATTCCTACCAGAAAAAGAATAAAAGAGTCAAGCCATCATTTCTGCCTTGTCCATCTTCTCAAAAATGGGGCAGTATGGTATGTTACAGTGAAAGAAACTAAATGGACTGGAAAAGGTCTGTAGAATCTTGTGAAGCAAGGAAAAAGGCAATAAGGAATGATAATTCACTGTGTTCTCTGTTCCTCTGTGGGCATCTTTCTACTGGTCACTACTGGAGTTCATACACTGGACCAGCTAAAGGTTTTATTGACCTAGACCTAGGTTTTCTCTCCTATAGAAATCATCACTCTTCAAAAAGCTGTATGGCAGTGTTCTGCTCCAACCTTTCAGGGAATTGAAGAAAAAACCCAAGAGATCTTGGTCAAACATTGTTGCTTTCTTTAATGAGAAAAATGGCATTTCCTCCAATATGCAACTGGATAAACTTTACAGACACCATTCTGATGAAAATTCAGAGCATCCATTTCCTCCTCCGAGAACCAGCACAAGAACTGCTTACAGAATCACAGAACTGGGAATGATCTCAAGAAACTATCCACATAGGAGAATCCTGCCTTAAAGGGTTGTACTTCTGTAATTTCTAACAGAAGTTGTTCTAATCTATTCTAATCTATAATTAATCTATTTTAGAGACCCTCATAAAGAGGAGTTTATGACTTCCCCAGAAATTTTACTTCTGTTTGAGTGTGATTACCAAAGGCCCAACATGGCTCTTCCATGTTTCAGGACCATTTTTGGTCTGTTCAGCTTCTGCAGAAAGTGTATTAGCCTCACTTTCTTGGATGCAGTCTTTTATATGTTATTATGTCCTTCTTTTAGGATTTTATTTTGTACACTGAGTTCACATTTGGGATAAGACCTTACTCTGGATACTCCATTCCATCTTCAGTAAAAGAAATGTATGTCATGTAAACGATGAAAAAAATCTGTATTAAAAGCAATAACAACAGCAGAAACTTGTGTGTGTGCAGCACTTTATCCATGCAGACTATTGCTTTGGATTGGATTCCATGATTCTGTGTAACCACAAGGTTTAAGAGCTTGTAAAAGAGCACTGTGGCAGGAGTAGACTTTACTATTCTATAATTTACTTAAATACTTTATCAAATATTTGGAAATGTCATACTCACATGGAAGTCACTCATATTACAGATGATCTGTTACTGCATTCATGTTGCATCAAAATAGAGAAATACAGCAATAGATAAATTATTCTTGCTATTAAAATCTACAGCCATTTCTTTTCCTGCAGAGATAGTATTAACCTCCATGAGAAACTATGTATCTCAGGCCTGATTGTTTAAATGAGGAATTTGTTTTAAAAAGGTAGATTTTTCTTAGGTAATTTTTTTTTTTGAGTATATAAATTTTAATACAAACACATCTTTTCTGTACTGTGATAAACTTGATCTGTGCAAGTGACTTTCATGCTCTCAAAATAATTCAGAATTAAAGATCACTTCAACTTGCTTCACTGGATATCTGTTTATTCTTAGGAATACTGAAGATTTTAAACAGTATGACTCTGTCCCTTGTCCCTGATTAGTAATTCAGTAGAAGTGTCATAAAAAAAATCATCAAAGAAATGAAAATAAGTGGCATGACACTGGAGACCCCATTTGAGCAATGTTGCAGCTCATGCTGGAAATGGAATCTCCAGTTTCATTTGTTTTGATGTACTGTATAAATATTTAAAGAATGCAAGCTGCAATTTTATCCAGCCTTTGCTGAATTTCAGTGTCATGTCTTGGTGGGGGTCTTAATGCTGATACTAATTGCTCTTAGAATTGCTGGTTCAGCAGACCAATAGGGGATGTATGTAAGCCCATTTCTGCTCAGGAAAACAACACAGAACAAGTTTGACTTGAAGCAAAGGTTCAAGTCTTACTGAAATACCATGGAAGACAGTGAGCCTTGCATATATGTTATGAAATTCAATGCATGACTGATGAATCTCATCTAACCCTGCTCTGCACATATGCCTTTACTGCATCTCAGGGCTTTTTGGTGTAGAAAGGCTACTTTCGTACACAATGAAGTAATTTAAGAGTGACTAAAATAACCAAATAACTTCATGTAAGTAACAGTGTCATTAGAGAATGTTTTGTGATACTTTTATTTAGAACATTCATATCTCATAACCTGCTTATTGAGAAATCAGATCCTTGTAAGACTAGAGAGCCAGGACACTCCACCTCAGAAACTAACAGTGATGTAAGATCAACAGTTGAACATTGATATATTAAAGGGATAGATGTGATGCTCTGTGGATTAAACTGAGGACCATCAGAGCTAAAAATATGAAATGAAGACCCTGGAATTTCTATCATGGGTTAATAACGGAATCACATCCACCAATAAAATATGTCTGATGGATACATGTAGCCTAACTTGGAGGATGAAAACCTGCCACCTAAAAATCTATTAGACTCAGGGTAATTGATATGAGCTGCAACATGAGAACCTGTGGGAAACCATAAAATACGATCAGTCATTTGGCTGTCAATTAATTTACTTCCCAAGTGTGTGTTTGCTGAAGAGTGTTCACAGCATCTGAACAGAAGTATGGGATCCTGTAGGATCATTCATCTAACAAATATGACATCTATACTCTTAAATAAAATAAGGCAGGTGTGCTGTTTGGTCCTGACACTAAGTGACAGAGGTTAATTCCTGTCAATAAGACCCCTTGAAGAGGGTGAGTCTGTCCAGGCTGGGAATTTTGCTTGGTTTGTGCTGTTTCCAAGCTGTGTTCATGCACTGTGAGTCATTGCATCCAGAGCTGCACCTTGAAGCACCTTAGGAGTTCAGTGTCAGGGAAAATCACAGGACTGTACCTGGTTGCTCCTGTACCTAGCCCTGTTTCACTAGGAATACAGTCGAAATTCATGGACAAGAACTTTATCCAGCATATCTGCTGGTGGTGATCTTAATATAGGAAAGGGAGTGTGTGTGACCAGCTGCTGGATGACTTATTGGCTCAGAGAAAAAGTACAGGAGTTAAGTAGAGTAAGCCTTAGTTCTGAACTTCACCACTCTGCATGGTTCATCAAAAATCTCCCAGACTAATATTTTTAAGCCTTTAGTCTCTAAATGTAGCCCTATAGAAGAAACCATTTCTCCAAAATATATTCTTGTTCATTTCAGAGAGAACCTATCTTGTATGATCTACTCTCCAAGGATGCAGTCCCATGTTTAAACATGCCTGTACAAAAATATGGGGAGTATACTTATTTCAATTGCTTTATATATAGATGAATGTAACACTGACCTCAAATTGTTA
Source organism: Acrocephalus scirpaceus scirpaceus (assembly GCA_910950805.1). NCBI lineage: Eukaryota > Metazoa > Chordata > Aves > Passeriformes > Sylviidae > Acrocephalus > Acrocephalus scirpaceus. The sequence goes on along the minus strand of OU383775.1, from coordinate 104,823,870 downwards.
ATCTCACTTCAAAGCAAAACTGTCTTTTCTCCACGTGATAGGACTGTCATTTCTGGAGCTTGCAAAAAGTACTAGCTTAAGCTTTGGGTCTGTCTGTCCTTAAGGCAAGGAAACATCACACTGCAGTTTTCTCATTTGGCTCCATGAGACTTAGATAATTCACAGCATTGTGTAAATAGCTCTTGAAATTTGCCCCATGGGAGATATGCAATTCCAATAATCTCCTACCTTTCTTACCTCTGAACTGTAATTAATTTCCTTTAAGGAGACTTCTGTTTTCAAACAGAGACCTCTATTTTGGTTTTGGTGCAATGAAGTCTTGCAAAGAAAGCACACAATGTTCTCTCTTGTAGCCTTCACTGTCAGGTTTTCTAATTTTGCAATGTCTTGCTAAATTTTTCCATGCTTTGTAATTCTGATAAGAACACCAGGAGTAACCAAGAGAAAGTTCAAAGTGAAAAAGAGGAGAAAAAGTTTCCTGATTAGCAAGAAAAATAAGTATTAAATGGCCAATATTATGACAGATCTGCAAAGCATGTCCAGTTAGAAAAGGACAGGAAAAATATATATGATGGTATAACAGGTTCATAATTACATTTGTCCTAAACCATTGTTTTTAAGCCTGTTCATAGAAGACAGTTTATGAGCCTGCTTTGGGATTCTTCTGGTTGAAAGGGAGTATATAAATATAAAGTGCAACCATGGCTGCATTATGCACTGTATGTCAGATGGCTGAAGAAATTAAAAATATGATAGACTGTGGAGTGTGCTGTAAAATAGAAATCAATGAATAAATGTGCTAATAAGTAAATTACATATTAAATATATTATGAAGCATAATTTTTAGTAGAAAACAAATTATTCTTTTCAGATTACCTAGGTTTTTTACTTTGAAAGTAGAATCTCAAAGTAAATCAGGTGGAGATTAATTCTTTGCCTTATACCCAAGTCAATTAATTTTTTCTTTCTACAGTGTTGAGGGAGTAACCCAAGATTAGTTTTCAGAGTGTTACATGAATAAGTAAAATTAATATGATATCTCTATCTGCAGAGTGCATTTTTACATGTGAGGATAAATTACTTTTGTGTCACTTTCAAACCTAAATAGTCTCTGTCAAGAGAATAAAATATCCATTAAAAAGATATTTTTAATGCTTATCAGTGGTGTTTCTGTGCCAAATATACACTATCCTGTGAAGTACAGAATAGTGTGCTGGTTAGTCCTTTGATCTCAATATCCTTCGTCCTGGTCTGCTGCCAAGGATCATTCACTCTCTGCACACATCAGCTTGGACATGGAAAAATGAATGCAACTGAATTCACATCTCACTTTCCCTACTTCTCTGCCTCTGATGTCTTCAGGGAAGTTATTCCTCCCTGGTGTGGTATGAGCAACACCACCTACAGCTGTACCTTCAGCACAGGCAGATGGCATCTTCCTTGCTTAGTCAAACAACAAAGTGCCCCTCTTTAAAGCTTGGAGCCAGCCATGTTATGATGACTTTTTTGAGGAAGGGCAGCCTGTGGCACAAATACATTACAAAGTATAATGTAGAATTACTGATCTAACTCTGCCCACACCAGGATGTGATCACCTCAGCATGGCACTGTTAGTTCAGGTGCCAGCACTATTAGTTCAGGTGCAGCAATGTGCTAACATGGCTCTGCTACTTCCAACATCCACATAATTTTTCCTGCAAAGCCTTGCCATGCCTTGCTCAGCTCTGCTGTGTGGTGGTACAAGGACTTATACAAATGCCCTGTCTACATGATGCCTTCTGTTAGATACCATATCTGCATTTATATAGACCTCTTTACTGGATTTAACAAAAATCAATAAATTTCTATGTAGGAAAAAGTTCCTCAGTGGTGGTGAGGCACTGGAACAGGTCATCAAGAGAAGCTGTGGGTCTCCCATCCTTGGAAGTGTTCAAGAATGAGGCTTTGAGCAAGCTATTGAGTGGAAGATGTCTCTGTCCATGCCAGGGAAGTTGAAATGGGATGATCTTTAAGATCTCTTCCAACCAAGCCATCCTATGATTCTGTGATTCTACTCTATGAACTTAGGTGGCAAATTTACATCCAGTAAAAGATTTTGCCTTGAATAGTTCACCATCCTAATAAAGCAGGAGGAAGAGGGGTTTGCCCAAAACAGCAGATTAATGGCTGGCATGCTGGGGTTTGAATTTGCACTGAACCAGCTCCCTCATGCCTCAGGTGATGCCTAAAGATTTTTAGCCATTTGGGAAAGACCTGCGTTCTATTCCAGGCATGACAAGATGCTGCCACTCAGGGGTGCTCTCTGCAGGGTTCATATGCCAAGGGAAGCCAGGACACATCTGTTGTGTTCTATGCCCACCTGGGCTCATCAAATTACAGACACCTCATAGTGATGTGGGGGCTGGTCTGTGGCTCTATGGCCAAGCGTGGCTCACAGCCACCAAGACAAGTTCTTGGTAACACAGGCTATGGCTGTGAGTGTACAGTTGGCCTGGCCACTGCAAAAGGCAGGCTGACAGGGGAAAAAGAGCCAAGCACTGTTCTTTCATGCTTACACTGTGACAAGCACAGTGTAAATGTTCACAGCAGCTTAGGCAACAAATAACTTGGGATTCATCTGGAAACACAACATGGAGATGCCTGAAATTGCATATTGGAGATTTTAGAGAGTAGTTCCCTGATGACAAATCTGTGGTATGAGACATCATAAAGCCTCAGGATATCTTAAAGTAAATACACAATTTTGACTTTGACTAGACTAATTTTTCTGTGTAATTTTTCAAATGTTTGTTCTGATTGCTACCATGCTTCTAGGGTAATCTTTAAACTTTACTGTATCAGGAATTTGAATCTGGGTCTATATAGCTTCCATTGATTTATTATTTTCCTACATGTTAATAAAATAGAGTTGGAAGAGACCTACAATGATCATCTGGTCCAATTGCCTGACGACTACAGGGATGACCAAGAGTTAAATTGTTGAAGGCATTGTCCAGAGGTCTCTTAAACACTGACAGACATGGGGCATTTACCATCTCTCTAGGAAATATATGCTTATTTCTATATTTAATTTGATATGGTGAAGCTGTGAGGAATCATCAAAGTACTTTTCCCTGAAGTGCTGCCATCAAAGAAACAACAGCACTGAGTCCAACAGCCAGTGCTTTGCACACGTAATTCTTCGCAGCCTAAACTTTCATTTTTGCCGTAAAACAGCATAAAGTCCCTTGGAGAGGGATTGATTAGGATTACTGGATTACTTATATCCATTTTAAGGTATTTTTGTGCTGCAAGGGTGGTGGAAGTGCTCCAATTGTAAATTAAAATAAGGCCTTTTCAGTTAAAATTGCTTTGAATTTCTGTGATCATTAATTTAATAATGGTAATTATGATCCATTACAACTATTCCATGCCTACAACACTCATGGCACAGCTCACAGTGGTAAACCTTGCAGAGCCAGGTATAGTGATGAATGTCAGACATTCCTTCAGTTGTTTTTCAAATGTTAAGTGTTTTACTGCATATGTGTTTGCTTGCACTGGGCTTTGCTAGTGAAACAGACCTTGTGGCATATGGTACCCACACAAGTGGCTCCTGTTCCTGTCTGTGAACAGTCAGAGCATCACCTCCTCTTGCACTGACAGAGATTGCACAAGGTTACAGTCAGATGGTAGATGCAGCTCTCCTGGAACAGTCAGCTTGGAACTGTCTATCCTAGAACTGCAGACACCAGATGGGAATGACCCATAACCTGTTTGTAGAAATTCCTTATGTGTTGGAGATTCTTTTGTTTCCTTTTGAATTATTTGAACTTATTCCAAAAATCCTGTCTGTTTTGAATTTATTTTGTAATCTTTCTCATTCTAATGCAAGATGAACACATTTTGAATACCTTTTCATTTACATACTAATATTTGATCAGGGGAAAAATTTCTGATGCAATAAACTTTAAGAAAGTAATACAAGACAGAAGTTCAGCTTCTACACAAAATGTGTTGATTTTTTCAGGCTCTTGTGCCTCAGGTGGTGACCAGGCAAGTGCAAAGCAAACGTAAATGTATTCCACTAAGGCAGGTGATAGATGAGAGAGAGAAAACTTATTTTAATATGCTCTTATGCTACCTGGTCGATTAGAATGATGTTAAAAACTATATAATTTCAAGTCTACACATTGCCAGATAATACATAAGAGGGAAACCCCTGAGTTTTGAACTCACATGGCACAGGTGCAAGCGATTACTCCAAGTTAAGTGAACAGAGGCAGCACATGTGGACATTTGGGCACGAGAGGCTTGACATTTGCACATACATCTTCTCTGGGTGCAGCCTAAGAGCAGCGGCAGATTTTTCACTTTCCATATCTGCAAGCCAGACCTTGATGAGGCAGTGATGTTCAGGAGAGGCAATGAGATTCAGGTGGTAAAGTGGATTAGGTAAGGATAATGTAAAGTTTTCAGGAACCCATGTAATAGGAAAGGATTTCAATACTATTTATCTTATTGTGATTCTTAAAAGCACACAAGCTACAAAGTTTTGGCCTGTGCATGCACTTAAGACATTGGAAATCTGAATTAAGATATATTCATTCAAATCCTTTTTACTGTAAAGGAAGATCATGCATTTTATCTCATTCTCACCACTGGAGTTTAAAGAATCCAGTCATGGCCATGATTTGGCTGATGGACCACACTGGTGTGGATCCATTAAACTGCCTTCCACTAACAGTCACCTCCATTTTTAGGGGTAATTTTAAATTTTGGTGAAAAAATAATAAGTGAAAGCAGAACAAAAGGAAAACCAAAGCCCAAGTGACTGAAAACTCCTGGAACAGACCAAGTGAAAACTGATTCCTATGCTGTTTCATGACACATCTAAGCAAAACTCAGTGGAACAAAACCCCTTTGAAGCTCTTAAATGTTCAGTGTTTGCTGAAGTGCATTGCCTTGCACCTGCATTTGTGAAATAAGATGTATTTTGAAGGGGGCAGGGTTGATTTTGGAAGGTGAGATGGCTCACTTTGTTGTGCAAGTCAAGTGCAATGGCAGCACACTACAGATGTCTGCCACATGTTTCCCACATTTTAATATTCAGTAGCAAATGTTCTTATTATATGAGAGCAAGAAGAATAAGATTCATTTCATGAAAGCAGGTGAAGTAAACCCCATTGAGATGTGTGTCATATGGAATGCATAATGGATGATGGTCCAGATGCATCCAAAAAGAAACGTGCCTTGCGTGCAGCTGAGATAGGGAAACTTGTGGTAAATTCTGCCCTTTGTCTATGAGGCTTTGGCTCTGGACAGGGATTTTTGTCATGTGTTTCTGCCAAATATTTTAGTATTTAACTCATATGTTTTACCATATATGGGTATCTACTTCAGCACTTTTGTGTTTACCATTTGCGTATTTTTTTCCTTCTTGTTCTTGCAGAATTGCTTAGTTAAAAATTCAGTGGGCCCAATGATTACTGGTTTTACATTAACTCAAGAGGAGACTCACACTTTTATTTTGCAATAAGTGGAACACAAAGTGGAACAAAATAAAACCCCCAACCAAATAAAAAACCTAAAAAAAATGAAACAAATTGGAATTCTCGGCAAGAGAACATTACAAGAAAACTCTGACCTCAAAAATATACTTGGCTAGCAGGCCCTCTATGGGATAAATTGCATCTTTAGTATGCATAAGATAATGTTTTCATACATTTCCACTGTACGAAAATCCAGCCTGGACAAGCTGGATTTTCATACAGTGGGAGGTATGGTTCCATTTTACAATGGTCATTTAGATGATGAAAGATCTAAATAAAATGTTGTTTGTTTGTCCAATTCTAATGTTCTCTGGGATCTTATTCCAGTCTAATTGTCATAATGGTGATTATAGCAGTTAATACACAGGTCCCTCCTATGAGATGGAGTTTGCATTTTTAATAAGTCAGACTGAATTCAGATGACAGGGGTCACAAAATAAAATATAGGGTTTTACCAGAATGCTAATGTGTCAAATAAGGCTGCCTATTTAGATGCCTAAATATGGATTTACTGCCTGATGTTTGTGTTTTACATTAGATTTGCATGAATAACACTTGAAGCCTTACATTCTTGGCCCGAATAAATGAGTAATGTTTCTTTAAGGAAAAAATAAATAAAGCCAAAAACCCCAGAGCCTTCATTAGTTTTTGTGCTAACCAACATTCTTATGTTTTATATTCAAACCAACATATTAACATGAAACAATCATTCCAGATGGAAGAAAATATCACTTCTAGGGTCAGGAAAGGGGTACATAAAATTCTGGCAAATTAGAAGGAAAAATCTACAGGGGCTAAAAAGCTCATTAATATATGCTTTAATCCCCTTGTGGATTGTTGTGGTTTGGACCTGCAAAAACTGAAATGAAAAAATGCTACCATAAGCTGACCAGCTTTAGTGCTGAAAGGCAATATCCAAAATGTTCCTCAGGCTTCCAGGGAATGAAAGTACTTGAATGGATATTTCTATATTGTTCTTCTGAACAGCTGACTGAGTAGACGCCTACCCTAAATTAACATGTCTCAGGCTGTAGTGTGAACTTCAACAGAAAGCATGTACCTAGCCAAAAGCCAGCATAATTTAGAAGGTATAACACTTTATAAGCAAGATATTTTAAAAGTTTTGTTTAACAACAAAAATAACAAACAACAAAAAACCCCAACCATTGAACATTTTTGTTTTGCCTTGAGGATAGAATTTCAAGAAACTACAGTTTATACCATGATTTAGCTAATCTACCTAAATACAGCATCTGTAACTCCTTTATGTAGTATTTAGTATTTTGACAAGAAAATTTTACTGTTTTTCTGTCACAAAACATTAAAAGACTATGTTAATATGTGCTCTAAATTTGAGTTTTAAAAGCAGAATCAGATGCCTCTTCCTTTTACACATATCACCTGGTAATACAAGCAAACAAGTCACATCTCCTTTTACTACATTTCTTCCAGCTATGGGTTTGGATCTTTGCAGCTGCAGGAGCCACATCGAGGGGCACCAACTCATAGAACTAGAAGGCAACATTTTTAAACTATATTCAGCTACCACACCTGATTCTTGGCTCCTTTTGATGTGAGCCAGACATTAATTATCTCCGTGTTGAGAAGCGGAACTCATTTCACATGACTGCTGATTGAATTTGACCAAAACCCAAAAGTTGAAGTCCCAACATGAGGCTGCAAAGCCAAGTATGTGACTGTAGTTCTGCATGAGTTCCACCAGCTGGCTGTACACTAGAAAACTCAATGTCCATGGCCAGGGCCTGCAGGCATCTGAGGGTACTACTTGAAATGCAGCCCATCTATTTCATACCTTCTGAAGCAAAATGTGATTTATAACTGGCTCAGGATGGGCCTCTTGGATTTAGACCTGTTGCTGAAGGAAGTATTTACACAGGAACTACTACTTTTGCTTTTCTTTCATTCCTTCTGTACCTCTCTCACCTACATACACAACATTTGCATGTGTGTTCCTCTTATAGTATGTATAACTGCTGATTACTTCAAGACTTTGGATCAATAGAAACTCAGCAGAAAGTGAGGCAATTCTACCAGCCAGGAACCTGAAACATTTCTGAAAATGTTTCCTAAACATTAACAGGAGCCAGGAGGTATTTTGATAGTCTTATAAACTTAAACTCATTTATTACAAATGCTGAATTTATTGGTTTATTATGCGGGCAGGAATTGCATATTATATTATAAAATCAAAGGCCAACATAGTTCAGATATCTTCAGATATAATTAAGACTTCCATGTATTTTACAAGATTTGAGAGAGGGGGACACTATAAAATCTATAGACCTTATTCATTTAAAAAGTTGCTTATGTAATCAATTCACATTTTTTCTGTGTGTTTTATGGCATCCTGGAATATCTGCATTCAATATACATTGGGCAATTTCAGCTATATTTATAATGTTTATGGCTGTAGATCTACAAATATAGATGAGATATGACTTCTAAAAGGTAGGTCTGATTTTATGCATGTTATTATTTATTATGTCTATCACAGGAGCACCCAAACCGTATGCACGTGTTTAATGTCACTCATGTCAGTCCCCATCCTGGCAGCAAGATCTGTCCTTGGTTTGTAGCTGAGCATCCACAGGATTGGTGCTCTGGTTTGCTTACCAGTGGTGGGAAGCAGTCTGTGAAATAAACCAGGTATTTTGTAAACGGAGTTTGTATGAGGACTGTCCTCAGAAATAGCTCCTGGTCTCCTGACTTCAGACTTCCATAACTTCTTTATGGTCCCCAAAAATCCAATCCCGTTTCCCTTACCTGGCTGATCTGTCAAGCCCATTTAAGCCTCTAGCCCACATATATTCCTTGTTTAGCTCTATGCACCCATCCTGAAAAACCACCCCAGGATCCTGACATCCTCCTGGTGTGCAGGCCAGTGTTGCTGTCCCTGTCTCATGTACCTTGTTTTGTCCTGCTGCACACCTGTGCTAGTGCTGGTCTGAAAAGAGCAATTCTTGCAAGCTTCAGAAAGGTGCGCCAGTGCCAGCAGCCCAGAGAGCCACAGACAATTGTTTTATTGTCTTATTTAGTTTTATTTTTAAGCCAGGGCAATGTCAGCCACAGCTCCTTACTCAGGCAGGGTAATACTTTCTCACTGTATCCATGAGGCACTTACATAAGAAAAAGCAGAGCTGCATGCTAACACTGGCAAAATAAATTTTAAGGTCCACATATCATGCATTTTTTAATGAAAAATTTAGTTAAAATTAGCATCATTACTGCAATCGAAGTGAGTGGTTTCTGAGCTGTTAAGACGCTAATTTCGAAGAATTTCCATTCTGTTATCTTGGATACCCATATATTTTGTAAAAAGGCATCTGGAATAGAAGAGAGGCAGGGAAGTATACTCAGAAAGCCTCTACCTCATATCCAGGGAAGTCTAGAGAAATTTTAACCCATTGTACCATTTAATTGTTTTCTTGCTTTAAACTGAGCAATGTCATCTTAACAGTTTACAGGGATCTGCTCAGCTGAGAGGGTGGTGGTGGCCTCCAGTCGTGCCTGGGAAGTGCCTGTATATTTGCTGCCTGTATCTGTTATTAATTTGTTTCTTAAAATAAACTTGTAGTCATTCCCACAGGAACTTGAAGTTGAAAATATATGAAGGATTGGCAAGATCAGATTCATAATTATGCATTGTTCACATTTGTGATCAGTTTTTTGATGCTGAATATGTACTGTACAGTTTCAAGACAGATTTTTTTCTCTAATAATCCACCTTACTGCTAAACATCTAAAGCAGGATGGTGTAAAGAACAAATTACTGCTCAGTAATTTGATTTATTTATCCAGGGAGATTTCAAGTGGACATTTAGATACTGCCACAGTGACAGATAAATTAACATGGGAAAGTGCTGCTGATTTTACTTTCCAATAGATCTAGCACATTAGCAGAACACCATGGGCTGGAAAAAATTATAATCTTCAAATGGAAAATTGCAATATACTGAAATCTAACCAGGGAGTCGGAGGAACATGTCTCCTGGAATGGCTCCTGTGTTGGCAGAAGTGACTGGGCAGTGATCCCAGAGTGTATTAATCTCCAGTCATGAAGCTAACACAGGAAGGTCATTTAGTTATTAGGAAAATAAAACAGGTTTTATAAACTGAAGAATGGTGATCATGAAAGGATTACACTCCTACCAGTTTTGCTCAGGACTGTCCACTGGTTATGGTTAGGGCAGCAGGACTGTCTGTTACAGATTGTCTCCAATCTGCAGGACAGCACAGCTTGCAATCACACAGTTTGGCTTTCTGTCTTTGCCCAAAAAAGGTACTCCCCAAATGTTGCCAAGATCTGTGTCTGAGAGTGGCATCTGGCAGGAGCTACAGCCATGACAGAGAGGGTGTTAACAGCTAAAGAGTACAGGCAATTACTGTTCACTGCTTTAGCTAGCACCTTCTTCTCATTTTATTTAGTAATACAAGCATTACCCATATATCTTATAACAGCTCTCTGCACAAGGTATCCTCTGGATATCCCTTGGCCTCCAAGGAGCCATCCCAGGACACGATCACTGGTAAGTTTGAATCTCAGTAGGCAAAAAAAAAGACAGAATGCAAGAGTGCAATACTTCTCACCAAATTTTAGTGGTTTATATTGTAGTTGATTAAATTATTCTATTTATGATTAAATATTCTATATTATGGACAAGAACTTTTACAGGAAAGCTACCTCAGCTCTCTACCTCACAGAGGGCAGGTTTAGTTTGGATTTTTGGAAAAGTTCTTTTCTGTAAGAGTGATGAGGCACATAGACAGGTTACCCAGAGGAGTTGTGAATGCCCCATTCCTGTAAGTGTTCAAGGCCAGGTAAGATGGGATTCTGGGCAACCTGGTCTAGTCAAAGGTCTCCCTACCTATGCCAGGAGATTAGAATGAGATGATCTTTAAGGTCCCTTTCAAAACAAACCATTCTATGATTCTATGATAGGATCGAAAACTTCCAAGCATGGATATTGCACAACTTATCTTGGCAACCTGTTCCAAAACCTAGCTGACCTAAGGTTTTTGGCACATTCTAATTTGTGAACTGTCCCTGGACAGCTGACAGCAGCCCTACTGCACCAAAGACCTCTTGCTGGCCTTCTTCATTTATCAGCATAGACACAACCCTCAGATTGCCAAGCGGGACCCCCAACAGCTGGGGTAGGACCATCACTGAACCAAGGAATGCAGCCTCTCCCCCCCATCCTGGCCTTAGACTCACACATCATAGAGTTGAAAAGAGATCAGAAAGAAAAAAATATTGTTTTCACTACATCTATGTTTTCATTTGCTTCATATTTTAGGAGCCATAAGACAAAAGGGCAAGAAAGGAAGCTACAAATCCTTTTCAAAAGGCAGAGAAAAGAAATGAGCAACAACAACAAGAAGAAAAAAAAGAAAAAGGTAATTTTGAAATATGTCCTTAACTTCTAAGTTGTAGAGCCAGGCCTTGGATATTGTTAATGAACCATTAGCCTTGTCTTAATCACAACATCTCTTTCTTTTGTTCTCACACCCCACTGCTTTTTCGCAGCCGGACACACTTGGATTTTCAGAAGTGACAGCACTCCTCATGAGCATGGTTCACGCTGGTTATAATGGACACATCTGTGCTTGCAATGTTTGTCCATCATATCCACTGTTTGCTTTTAGCAGCACGAGAGGAGAGTGTGGCAGCCTGTGTGTGTGTGCATGTGTGGGAGCAGCAGCGAGAATGCAGAGACTACTTAAAACCCTGCTAAGCTGCTCTGTTTCTCAATACTGTATTTATTGCAACTCACTTTGTAGTCAGATGAATGGAGTATTTTTTTAAAGAAATTTTACTCCCAATTGTTTTTACTACAACATAAATTTGCTGACTCTTTATTAGACAGTAAGAACTTGGGCAACCCTTTGTGAGACTTGATCTTCTATTGAAATGTGTTCAGCTTTGCCCTGGAAGTTTGCCTTTCAGCTGAATAACAAAATCTCACAGGCAAAGCTCCCCATACAGTCACAGCATTGGTTTTCTCTGCACAAGCCTTCCTCCAACACTCCCCCTCAAATGAGTTCCCTGTGGCAGTGTCAGTACTGGTGAGTGAAATATGGCCAGGGCATGCTCTTAAATTGTGGGCACAATTTTGGGCATGGTTTTGGGCACAGTTTCAGCCCTGGTCAGCAAGCAGCTCCTGCACAGTGATCTGGCTGCAGCAATGCTGATGTGGTGAGAGTGTGAGTCATGCCACGTCCTTTTGGCCCCCTGCCACAGACTGGCCTCCAGTATTTACTCGAGGAGATGCAATCGCACTATCTGCCCTTTTTTTCCCTTTCATTTTTATTTTTTTCTTATCTTTCTTTTTTCTTTTTATTTCCTTTTCATTTTCCCTTCTCTTTTTTGTTAGTGTCTTTTTCTCCTTTTTTATTTTTATTTTTATTTCTCCTCCCTAGCAACAGCTTAGATTATCATTGTTTTGAGCTCTGATTCTGCACTGAAGGTTACATGAGTGAATCTTTCTGCAGTTTTGGAGCCTTTCTCATCTGCTTGCAACTCTGTTTTTACCCTAGGGCAATTTAACTGACTCTGTGTTTACACTTAGTGAGGTGAGGGAACACCCTACGGTGCTCTACATAACTTTGACTGTTTGTTGTTCTTGAAACTATAGAAAGAAATCCAACCATACTCTTACACAGGGAAAGGATAAAAGACCCTGTTCTTTTTGGTGTCCTTGATAATTTTTTTTTTGCTTCTATATTTTTAAAAACAATTTTTCTTTTCTTTTATCAAGAATTTGCATTTCACATAATCATAGAAACAGGGAATATTTTGGGTTGTAAGGGACCATAAAGACCATCTAGTTTCAATTCTGCTGTCATGGGCAGGTAATAAGTGTATATGTATTTCATGCTGTTTTTTACCTTCAAGTTAATCCTGTAAATTAAAATGTAAGCTACAAGGGGATGAAAAGTTAACCTTAAAGCACCTTTTGATTTCATTTATCCTTTTATGCATCTTCCTACCATCGTTCATTCAACCTGCTGCTATGTCCCCTTTTGTATATTGTATCCTAAAAATCCTTTAGAACATTTCCAGAATGTTTATTAGCCAAAATGGATATTGTGTATCTAATGATGCTAAATATCAAAATAATTTCCTTATTGGCTCCATATTCTTGGATTAGCAACATGCTACTTTGAAATTACCAATATTTCAGACACAAACTGATTCTTCTGTATTTATTATTTATAGCATTGAGCCAAAGAGTAATAATGTGAAGCAATAATACAAATTAATGTTAAAAAGATTCATAATTTACTTTTACTTAGGAATGCTGATAGCTGCAAGAGCAATGGCAAATATAATTAAAGTTGCATAACTCTTCCATTCTATCCATTCTTTAATTCACTCATAGTTTTCTTAGTTGATCATTATCCATTCCCAACATGTGTATTCATAGTTCCTGTCTGTAAGTGATTTTTTTGGTGAAAATCTATGTAAAAAATGTTCCAGCAATTCTTTAGAATAACAAAGCTACAAAACTCAAAACTCAAAACAGTACCACAAAAAAAGCTATTATTTTCGACATAAAAAGAATAACTCAAAAAGTCTGTTTTTTAAGAACAGCCTTCATTAAGATAGCTTGAGGAGGAGGATGAAGAGCCAAATACTTTTTTGCTACAAATGCAGAAATATCGATAGGAAAAACGGGACTTGCGGTCATTTTCATGTGCAGAAAATCTGGCACATAACTTGCTATGGAAATGGCCTCTTTTGAGATGAACTGGTTTGATAAACATCGGCTACGTTTTGACCAGAATGGGAATCTTTGACAACTCAGCTCTGTTTGCATGGAGTATATTTCTTGTATGTAGTTATGAGCTGTTACTCAGGGAACTAATTGTGCAGTGAGTGAGAAACAGTTGAAAAATTTGGGTTAAACAGACATTTTGCCTTCCTAAAACTTGAAAGGCAAACAAGTCTTTGACACACAGAGTATCCAACATCACTGAAACACCTCTCTTAAAAGCATGGATGGATTCATCTTAGTAGGTCACATTTTAAATCTTTCAGAATTTAATTACTGCATGGATTTTGCATATACTCTAAACTAAGAACAGCAATTTAGCTTAAGTTTTGATTGAATGGTCAATGATCACCACTAGTAGAATTTTCCACTTCCGCTACCTTTTCCTTCTTTACTCTATATTTGGGCATTTATTCACATCTGGATTCAATTTGACCGAATATGTAATTGTAAATACAGCGCAAAAAATCAGATCCCTTTTTTGAGAGGAATGTTAAGCAAGTAAGCCAAACTGTTTGATTTTGCCCCAGATATATTATCAGCATCACTTATTTAAGAAAAATAAAGGTTTTTAGAAAAGCTGTTCCTGTCTTCATCCATCTCTCATTGAGCAAAATTGTACTGGTTGTTTGTAGATGGAAAAGATCAGGGTTAATCCGAACAGATTGTGGGCTTTGCTAGCCACCTGTCAGCTAAGGACCAGCACAGTAAAGAACAGGTTTGGAGGAGAAGCTGAAAAATGCCTCAAAGAAATTTGTCACTGCTACAAATTTTGATCCAACAACATTATTGACAGTGGAATCCTTAACACTTGATTTTAACCATTCAACTATTAGGCATTTGGTTTAAGTTGGTTTCTAAAGTCCATTGTGTAGGCAGTGGAGAAATAAATATGAGTCTTTTTGGATGATGATGCACCTCAGTGTCCAGGCAATGATGGTCATACAGGAAAGAATGTCCTCTGAAGGTACCTTTCTGATTCCTTGAGATTTGGAGAGATGTTCATATATTGCTGCAGGCATCTAACCCTTAAACTGCTAAAGTCAGTGAGACAAATCCCGGAGCAGATTCTCTAATATCAGGAGCAGTCAGACATAATCTATTGGTTGAATTCAGCAGTATATTAAATAATCCTTTTTCAATTACAATAATACCAAGATTCAGCCACACCACTAAAAGAAGTGAGAGGGGACAGGTGACATGCATGGAAGCTGTATATGCTTCACACAACTAGGAGCAGCTTCTGTGAATACTGAGTCTCAGATATTTTCTTCTCATTTCTGCCACATTCCAGGTGGAAATTGCTGCAGTCCTGTTAGTGCTGTTTATTGTATACCTAAAGGTACCCTAGCTGGCAGAGAGGTCACTTTCTGACCTTTTATAAAATGTGGAATATTATCTTTTAAAAATGGTTAATTTTTACCTTCATTCCCACATTCACTTCCTTAGGGAATACTAGATCAGTTCTGAATTACATTTTTGCTTCTAACTCTGGAATTAATATTTTTAGCTGTTTAATATGGTTAATCCAATGCAAGACCTTTCCCTTGTATATATATATTTTTAACTCATTTTTAAGTACATATAATAATTTTTTAACTTATATTTAAGTATATATATATATGCTATATATGAAAACAGAAAGTCTTCTGAATTGGTAAGCACACACATAAAAGGAAGGTGTGAAAAAGAACTAATTTCATAGCTCTGAAACCAGTGATCATTATGTGTCACATAAGACCTCCCCACAGCAAGTAAGAAATTAGAAATGTTGGGGGCTGTTGAACACCAAATTTTCACATCAGATTGGCACAAAGTTGTTTAGCACAGATGTTTCTGTAATTGTGATACACTGGGAAATTTCTCAGTTCCAACTTCAATGGGTCCCAGACTCACATTCCCACCTGTGTGGTGTGGTGGTCAGCTCTGAACACACTGGCCTGTAATGTGAACCATGTGCTAACATGCGTATGGCTCAAAAACCTGTTAAGTCCTTCCCTTTCCCCCCTGTTTTCCTCACATCTTTAGGCTCATTTCCTCATTTCTATTTTTATGTTTAAAGGATTTACAAAATGGAGAAAATAGAGACAGCAGAAATCGCATGAGACTGGAGATGTGGAAGGGAGTTGGTCAGGTACTTCCAGTTTGGTAGAAGATTAAATTTGCTCACTGCTCTGTGCAGGGCATGCAAGGGTCTTTGGAAGGAAATGTGGTGGTGCTCTTTGTAATTGGATAACCAATTTGTGGGGAAAAATTTGATGCATTGCTTCTTTTCTTCAGGTTGAAGTACTACTTAAAAAAATTCAGTGTTCCAATACTTTTCAAGCCATTTATTTTTCTTGTGATCCGTGTTTTTTTGACCAACATTGTTATGATTCCTACTAGCTCTCATATGAAAACTTTGCCTAAGTAAACCTCAGTGTGTTTTCAGTTTTCATTGTATGCTTGTTGTCAGAGGTTCACTGCTGAACTCACCATTGTGCACATGTACGTTTGTGTGAACAGAGGAGCCTCAACCTCATAACACAAGAAATGTGGACCAATATTATGATAACACTTTTATAAACAAGTAGCAGAACGTGGGTCCCAGAAATGAATAAATAATTTTTATTAAAAGATGTATGTAAAAATGTTAGTAGATAACAGAATATAATATACATTAATTTAGCACATATTCTCTATTAAAAAAAAACAAAAAAAACCAACAACAAATGAGCCAAAGTCTTCTTTTCTCTCAAAATCCTGGTTAAAGCAAGAAAAGTAAATTGTATATTACTTATGTTTATATATATACTTTCACTTACTGCTTGCTATTTTGTACAGGTACCATAAAATTGATAATATTTACAGCTAGAGCTTGTTGGAATTTTTCCCACAGAATATATTTGCATTGGAAAATTGCTGATTCACCAAGAACTTCTTCTACAGAGGGAGAAGTTTTAGTGAAATGGTTTTTAAAGAAGATATACAGAGCTATTTTGCTAAGATCAAACCTATTAATATTGTTATTTTCCAAAAGAATTTTTCTCAGAATTACTTATTTTAAAATTTGTTTTTAACTATAAAGTCTTTGTTAAAATTATTCTTTGGAAGGCATAATTAACTAGCCTAGAAAATTTCCTTCCTTCCTTCCTTCCTTCCTTCCTTCCTTCCTTCCTTCCTTCCTTCCTTCCTTCCTTCCTTCCTTCCTTCCTTCCTTCCTTCCTTCCTTCCTTCCTTCCTTCCTTCCTTCCTTCCTTCCTTCCTTCCTTCCTTCCTTCCTTCCTTCCTTCCTTCCTTCCTTCCTTCTTTTTTTTTCCTGACTATCTTTTTAGTTACAATATTAAAAAATGATGAAGTTAGAGAATTTGAGCTACTCAAGCAGGTTTTTTTTTTTGGGGCATGCTTAAAAAGACAAAACTATACATTGATAAAATGACAGTTTTACCATGGAAAAGCCCTTACACTGATAATAATTTTTTCATTATTTTTATATAAGTTAAACAGTGTCTAACCTAGAAAGGTCAGTTTTGTTGTACTAAAATGGTACAGTTTGAACTTATATATCAGTTAGAAAAGGAGTGCCACATTTATCATCTAAAACATCACTGTGCCACCTAGAAAACCCTTTGAGCAGGAAAGAGTGAAGCCCCCAAAGACTTAAGCACGCCTCTTTCCTTGCTGTTGGTAATACCAAAATAATACTGCAGCAAAGATGGAAACAGCACTGCTTTTGCTCCTGAGAAGCATTGCTGCCTCTCTGGGTGCTTTCAACATCCCAGGGAAGTGGCTGAGCTCTTGGCAGCCCTCCTGGTCCCACTGACCTTGGGCTAAGGCTTCACTGTGGGGTCACTGGACAACAGATTGGTCACCCTGAAAGTGCCACTTTTTCAAGGGTTATGCAAACAATCTTCAGTCATTAAAACTAACTATAAAAAAATACCCATTCTCCTTTTTTTAAAGTGGCTGAGTCACAGTTTGAGAATGGAAAGTGGACAAAACCACTGAATAAACTCATCTTAATAAATCATCTCTTTACTTCTATTTATCAGGCCTCGTAGATTACAAAAGAAGTGGAGATGGATATGAATACCCTCTGTTCAGAGCTATTAAAATTACTATCTTTTCATATTCAAATTAGAATTAACTCCAATTAACACTGCAGAATAAAGAAAAGTTATTTTCTTCCACAAATGATGTACTAAACTTGTTTTATTCTGATGGCGATACACAAGCGATGACTGCAGGAATAATAACCTCACGTGTTCTAGGAAACAGATTCTAGCTTAAGAAAGAGCAGATTTAAGGCAGCTGAAATAGCAGTAATTTATATGATATTTTCATAAAAATGTCCCTTCATACTGAAGTTCAGTTTTTAATCGACCAGAATATTATGACTTTGACTAGCTTTGCAAGTGTTCAGACAGAAGTAAATTTCACTTTTTAAGAGACACAGACTTTCTATATAAACACAAACATTCTATAAATAATGATATGAAATACTTTAATTTAGAAAAAAGGACAAAAAGTATTTCTATTTTTCACTGAAATTTGCTGTGTTGACAAAAAACCCCAACAAATTAACTAAACTAAAAGTCGAAAGTCTAAACCAAACTAAAAAACAAAAGTCAAGACTTTAAATGTTGTGGATTGTAATGTACATCTTTAAAGAGAACTGAGAATTCAAAATAATAATTTTGAAAAAATAGAAATAATTCTTACTTTACTTTTTTGAGCACTGTATGAAAAACAAAATTAGTAAGGCCTTTCTTCCTTTCTTCCTTTCTTCCTTTCTTCCTTTCTTTCTTTTCATAAGGTAAAATCTAAGGTTGTTTTAAGGAACTTTCAGAAGACTGCTCTTGTGTAGTGCACATTCCCAGTGTAATAAACTGCACACCTGAACCTCCAGGATTCTGGTTTTTGCATCTTATTAAGAGGGATGTGAAGCCTGTGTAATGCTAGATAAAATTATGAGTTACAATGGTGGTTTTTAAACCTTCTGGAATGTTCACCTGTTCATAAAAAACTACTATGATGATATAAAACATTCTCTTTGTAAATTATAATTCTGTTTAATACAAGTAATACAATAAAATTAATTATTTGCGAATGCAATTAAACAGATTTCAGAGTGTCTATCTTGAATGTTCCAGTGACCTATAAAAGAACATGCATAACTTAAAAGAAGCCTCTGTTTATGTGAAGTATTGAAAAGTTCCAATGTCTGCATGAGGGGGTAAGTAAAAGGATGCCCCAGTTTCTGCAGTGTTGCACTCTAAGATGCATCACATTTGCTTGAAGTTCTCATTCCCTGGGATCATGAAAAGAAGATAAATTCAGGTTTTCACAATTACAGTTATGCCTCCTTTTTAGTTACTTTTTCTCTGCAAATGACCTCTTTTACTGCAGGATATGAAGATGCAACTTTTGTACAATAATGAATTCTTAAGGTTTCTGGACTTGATTCATTACTGATTCATGTACTGCAGGAAGAAGTTGACACCAGATTTAAGTTCCTAGCTAACTTTTAATAAGTGTTGCATCCTTTTAAAAGGCTAAACAAACTTTCCAATATCTGTGAAATAGCATTTCTTACGAGAAACAGTGGGCCTGTTGCAGCACTTGAATGCTTAGGTTAGAATTCATATGCTTTGACTTTGAAATTTAGATTCTCTGCCACGTCTTGTGAAGGACTCTTGGGAGCTTGAATAAACAGTTTTGGAGAAAATGCTTTGCTTTAATGATGTTTGTGTTTTCTTTGTAAACTGCAATGGAACCTGGTAACCCATGGAGTACATTTGCAGCTCCAAAGTTTTCAGCTATAGCTGAGAGAGAGGAGGTTATACTGAACTCAATACCTAGAGCTTGAGACAGATGTTTTCATATGAAATTTGAAATTCATTAGAAGTATAAATGTATCTTCTTTCCTTCACCTTAAATTGCAGCAGATATGGTGATAAAAACTGTTTGCTAAAGGAGTATCTGTGGAGAAATACAAAGGCTTCAGCAAGCTTTTTTGTGGAGAAGAGCTGAGCTATCCTGTCTTCTCAGACCTTGAGGAAAACAGTTAGAAACTTGATACATTAGGACTGAGGGGAAATAACATAAAATCTTTTTTTCTGAGGAGACCTTTTATATCAGTTTATGTTTAGCTGGGAAAAAAAAAAAAAGAAGCAAGAAGAGCTGGATAGACAGCTGGGTTAACAGTAGGCAAGCACTTACAGCCTGGTGACATTTGTGAAAATAACAATATTTTTCATTTTTAGACTCTTCATTTAGGCAGCCAAGCTTTACAAGCAAGTGAAATCCCTGCAGAGTGAGATCCTTTCAAAGGGTAAACTAATGTGTCTTCATACCAGATGCCTTTTTCCTTGCTCATTTATGTCACCTTCTTGCTACCCTGTGTACTTTTTTGAGCATTTCTGAACGATTACATTTTTTTTTAAATGACTGACAGATGTTGTGGATTGAATGTCTATGGCACCAATTTATAAGCCAGTCAGTTCTGCAGAGGAAAACAAACAAACAAGAAAACCAAAACAAAAAAACGACAAACAAACAAACAAAAAGATAAAACCTAGGTCCAAAGCCATGGCTTTATGCTCTTTGCTCTCTCCAGGTCCTGCAATCTGACTTAATTTCACTGTCTCCTTCAATACTTATAAAAGTAGTGCTCACCTTAGACCTGACCTGCAGCAGCTCTTCCTGCTGCCAACTTGATGTAAAATTTATTGCCTTGTTTTATCAGATTACATGAAACAATGCCAGCAATTTCTCCAGTGTTATCTATGTGTGATCAAACAGCACTTAAATTACACACACTGAGCAAAAATATGTTGTTTTCTCTTGAATATTTTTAACCTGTAAAGTCTACTGGAAGCATACTTGTTTGACAACAGAACTTTTAGGCGGAAGCTTGTCAAAAGGAATATTTGACAAACCAACATTCAAAAGTGTTGGGAAAAGGAATCTTATTTTATACTGCAGAACATTGCAGTATCATTTGCTTTAGAGGTCAGCCAGCTAAAGTTATTTATTGTTCAAAAGGTGTTTTTAATCAATTTGAAAAAGTATGGCTTCTCTCCAACTATGCCTCCCTTCTCCACAAGCAGCAGTAATCAGGAATAAAGAAGTTTAAATAACAACAAACCAAGTATTTGTGCCTTGTGTCAACTCACACTACTGTAGGAAAAAGAACGTTGTTTTTTTTTTTTTTTTTTGTTACAATGCAGTTAAAATGAAGTAGGAAAAAAATCATCTTGCAGTATTTACAAATACTCCCCAAAAATCCTTCAAGCCCTCTGCTTCACGGTGCTTTACACCTAGAATCTCTGATCACTCATTCCTTAAACCCAAGGACATGTCAACATTTGCAGTGAAGTAAGGCAAATATGCCTGTGCTTATGGAAATGGAAGTCAGTAAAATCTGTGTGTATCAGCGCCCTGAAGACACATTGACAGGAATCCATAAAGGGGACAGTCACGTTCACGCCTTGCTGTGACTGTGCCTCTTTGAAGCTGCTTGAGACCTTTTTCTCTCAATGCAGCTCTGCATAAGTGCAGTGATGTCCTTTGCAAGCCAGTGGGGCTGTCCCTGCACAGCACTCTTGCACTTCTCCACCAATATGAGTTGGACTCTTTTGCATCTACAATAAGCTATCAGGTATTGTACTTTTTAATCTTTCTTTCTTTTCTTTCTTTCTCTTTCTTTCTTTCTTTCTTTCTTTCTTTCTTTCTTTCTTTTCTTTCTTTCTTTTCTTTCTTTCTTTCTTTTCTGAAAACCTCACACATTTTGTTGCATTTACACTAACCTAACTCCCCCTTTAGACAGAGAATACTATTAGTATCTACAAATGAGCAATTGAGGCACAGAAATGTTAAGTGATGCACCTATGGTCACAGAGAATGTCCAGGGAAGGTGCAACCTTGGTAACTTGAAGCATCTACCTCCATCTAACTCAAACCCCTTGAGGTGTCCATTTCCTTTCACTTATGTACTCAACAGCAGTGCCAAAATAATTTAAGTAGTATCGCAGGACAAATTAAATGCTTCAAATACCTTGCCCCATCTTCAGATTAGCACTCCCTTTCTTTACTTCTGCCAGGTTATAAAGATGTGTCAGCATACAGATCAAATTCTATACTTGTTCTAAACATGAGCAAACCTTGAGGTTGCCCAGTTGCAATTCTTGGCAGGAGTTTGTTTAAACTCAGAGAATGCTGGTCAACTGTTGAATTGTTATGTGTTGCACACTGTTTTGTTACACGTTGTCTAAGTTACCATTCAACATACAATCTAAGTTTTGATAATGACAGGCCATATGAAAAAAAATCTGAAAGGCAAAAGGGAATAAAATCTGCCTTCTGCACTCCAGGTCAGTGGGAGTTTACGTGCATAGAGAAAACTCCAGCACTGCTACAGCAATAGGAATTTTGCCTTTGGGTTCAGAGGAGCCAGATTTTTACCCACAGACTTTCTGTGTGATGTGTTCTCATCTTCCAAAAATCTACTTTGCTTATTTTATTTGCCCTTTTTTTTTTTTTTTTTTTTTAGTTTGATGGTAGAAAGTAGGTTCAAAAACTAATTGCTAATCACAGTGCAGTTATTTAGATGTATTATCCTTCATTTTCAGAACTTGGTCTATTCTGTTTATTTTTATCTAAGTTCTTTCTTCCTTACTTCCTTTTTTTCTTTTCCATAGTGGCTTTAGTGACTTCTGCAGAGTTTGATAAACTTACTTTCTTTCAATAAACTATTTGGAAACAACCAGACTTCTATAATTAAAATTTTGTTTGCTCCTTCCCTACAAACATGTTGTCAGCAATGTAAAAGCTAAACAATCAAGGGGTATTTATTAAATTATGATTTTATGTAGTTATTTAAGAGGGTTTAGTAGGTTAGGTTATTTAAACCTATCTATGTTTAAAAAAATATGCACTGTACAGAATTACATCAAATTTGTACTAGTCCATAATACTAGAATACTGTTTCAGCATTTTGATTCTATATCAATAATTCAGGGATTTTTATTTATGGTGAAGACAAAGACATCTTCATGAAGAAATCCCAATAAATTTAACAATACTCTACCTGTAGAATGCCTGTCATATTTAATAAAGTAACCAAATGCAATATGACTCTGAATATTATGCCTTTAATATTGTATGAGCATTGCTGATCTCCCTTCAGTCCTTCTACATTCAAAAGTATGCTGGGGGAAGAATTGTCCTTATAAACTCAGAGAGGCTGGAATTCTGTTCACAACTAAGGCAGAAAGGGCTTGGAAATTATCTCTTGCAAGGAGTATTCATCTCTTTCAGCTGGTTATGCCAGGGAAAGCACCTTCTGTGTTGTTAGTCCTGGTCTATGTAAGTGGGATTGCTCTGAGCTTTGTATCTGATTCCCCTGCTGCCCCAGCCAGCAGAATGGAGCTGGCACATAGGAGTGGAAATAAACTGTGCCAGGTACAGGACTCCTGTGGATCAGTGCAGAGGAGCAGGAGCTGCATCCCAGCTCAGTCTGATGAGCTGCCTCTGGGACAATGCAAGTCCCTCTGCTTGTAGTAAGGCCATGGCTGATTCCTAAATAAGCTTGTGGTGCTCACTGTATTTTTTTAGGATATTCCACACGTGACCTACTGCCATTGGCCTGGATGAAAATGAAAACCAGGGAACTTGCTCTTTAAAAATTAAGTAGCTGAAACTCTTTGGTATTGGCTGCAATGAAAAACTGCTGGCTGTGGATGTAGAAACCACTACTATTAGGTTATTAAAATTATTTTAGTTACTGAAAGTAGGAAGAAATTTCATTTGCATTCTCAGAACTTTGTTGAAGTGTTCTTTAAGAAAGGGAGGGGGATTAAAGAAAAAATCTGGGAAGGACAGAGGAATTTTAATGTTTTTCTATCCTGAGTTTTTATAGGAATGGTGCTATTAATGGCTTAGTGAATGCTTGTTTGTCTCCATGTGAAGGAAGATGGATGTGTGAAGAGTCACCCAAGTTCCAGGGAGAAACTGAGCAAGACAGATTAGTCCCACCTCAGCCTGACACCTGGGGCACATCCTTATCTAGGAGGGGTAAATGGATCAGAATGTTACCGCCCGTTTATTTATTCTCCTTCTGTTTGGAGACTTTCCCTGATTAATTACTCTCTAGTAATTGCTGCTGTTAACTAATGTCAAATCTAATTAACCTGGAGTCCCTTCATCCAGTACCTTCAGCATCCCTTTGCAAGGATGAGAAGGTCATCAGCAAGGAGGTTCTGAGGATGGCCACACTTTACCCATTCGTTTATTTGCTTTGGGCCTTGTTTGCTATTCCTGCTTCAATGCCTGGCGACAGCTTTCTAGAATTCCCATCAAGTCTAATTGGCCTGCTGAAGCAGCAGTGAACACAAGATTTAAGAAATGTTTTCTTTAAAAACTTCTGGTCCTACAGACACTTTGAGATCAAGTTTCACTCTGCTGAAATCACACACGATTCCCTGTGATTTTCATGAGAAATACTGCAAGAAAGTATTAAAAGAGAAACATGTCTCTGTGGTTTGGAGGGACTGATGGCCAGGGGGGTTGAAGAGTGGGTGGTGGTAACATAGCAAGGCATCTACAGAATCTTTAAAGGTTGCCAAAATTAACACATACAAGGTATTCAGTATCAAAGTTTTCAATATTTGGCTCCATAAACACAATACCGGTTGCAAAAACAAAGCTAAGGATTTCATGCTGATTACTTAAATAAAAACTGTTTAATTACGAACATTTGGGAAATGAAGTTACGAAGGACTGACCAATATTGCTGTGGCTTCCTAGTGTTCATAGCATACTGTGAACACTGTGCCAGCATCTTACTGTGTAGAGCATTGTAGATCCATCTATGGTAAACAGTCCTAAGGCTCAGTGTGCCTCGGGCAGATGGCTCCATGCAGAAGGAGGTCTCCCATCATTAAAGCCTTTGGCTTTTAGCTTCACTAGGGATTGGACTTTCCAGTCCAAAAAAAGCTACCAGCATTGTCTGTAGAGAGGCTGATCAGGGATGTCAAGATTTTATCTGATTAAAGGTGTTTTCATAGATCAGCACTAGAAGATTTATTTCAGAAAATGAATAGGAATAATTCAAGTCATGTTAGTATTTAGGAAATACTGGATAACACTTCAGATTGGTCACAAAGATCTGTTTTTTCTTTATGATTTTCTAAGATTAGTACTAAAAATATGTGTCTTGGAAATTTTGGTCCTGGATTACTCCTGTCTGTGTCTGACTTTTCAACCTCTCCTGTCCATCACTCTGGCTGGCTGCAAACCATTTTTCTGACTTGATTGTTTAATCTCATCATTTACAGGTCTCATGGATACAACTTCCAGTTGAAGCTTTGGAATCATAAATGAGAGTTGTAGAATGACTACAGTATTTGAGTAATGAGTTCTATGTTTTCAAAACCACAGTTTGAGGTCACATGATTTACATTAGACTGGTAGTGGAGCATATTCCCAGTCAGTCACCACCTACACCGGGTGAGCTCCTGGTATGACTTCCATATACCACCTGTTAAAGCTTTTCACTTATAAGTAGGATAGAAAAAAAT
The DNA here is from genome assembly GCA_910950805.1 of Acrocephalus scirpaceus scirpaceus. NCBI lineage: Eukaryota > Metazoa > Chordata > Aves > Passeriformes > Sylviidae > Acrocephalus > Acrocephalus scirpaceus. The sequence goes on along the minus strand of OU383775.1, from coordinate 104,798,982 downwards.
CTCATAAAGCTAATACATTGAATACTCTGTCTTGCCCTGTTGTATGAGAAAAAGAATTGTTTATGAAGTAAATTCTGTTTTCAGAGTCTAGCATTATAAGGTAAACTAGCTTTAATTTTAATTTGTTGTAAAAATTTAGATTGCAGCAGTTCAGTTTTTATTTCACAAAAAATTCAATATTTGTTCTGAGGAGAAAAGGAAGGTGAGGACAACAGTTATCTAGAGTTTGAATACTTTTAAAGCTTTGTGTATAAGTCATTCACAACTAGGAATCCAAGATGTAATGTTAATCATCCAATTAAATGAGTCTACCATAATTACTTACTGGGTTGAAGGCTGATGTGTTTTATTACAATACTCCTTTTGTTACCAATGCTCTCACCTTATTTACATCTTTGAACTTCACTTTCAGCTTCTTTCCTTCACTGCAGCTCTTCTGTTATGAAAATTCTAAACCATATCACTCTTAATGGCCATGCCTCACTACTAAATCAAATCATGACAGATAGCATTTGCAGGACACAAATTTATTCACCACTCATATTTGATTGCTAGTGTGGTGCCCGATGTATTTGCCTGGGTAATTTCATATTTTCCCTAAATTATCACTGGACACACTCTTGGAGTTTGAAAATATCAGGGACTATTCCCACTAACTGGTCTGGGCATAGCCATCCCACTTTAAAATCTAGGGGTCCTCAGAAATACACAAGTAGATTTTTCCCATCACACTGAGATTCTTGTCTAGAGATTGTCTTGGATAGGTCACTTTGCATTCCTTTCTTCTCTCAGAAGTCCATTAGGAGTCATTCAGAATTACATAATGTTATTCATTTTAATTTATGTTATTCAAATTAATTTTTAAATAACTAACATTAGGATTGTGTTCTGCTTTGATTGCCTGTGAAGGCAAAGCCAGAGGAAAATATAAAAACTGAAAAAAAGATATTCCTAACATTTCTAAGTGAAACAGATCACCACCAGCAGCAAAACATTAAATCTTCTTGATGTAAGGACTGAACTTCCTAGATTTCCTGAGAACAATAAGGAAGATGAAATTTCTGCCACCATCTAAAGCAAGAAAGTAACACTTGTTCCAGCTTTACACAAGTGAGTATATCTGACATAAAAGATGTTATTATTAATTTTAGCCAATCATATAAAATATCATTAGATTGTTAAAATATAGGTATAAATAGCTGGTTTTAATTTATTTTATACTGAAAACTTAAGAATGCTTACCATTTTGAAGAAAGACAGTATTTTGTCCTATTATTCTCTTACCTTTCCTGTGGAATTACTAATATGAACAGGTGGAAAATGACAGAATTCCATCAGCTGTGATGTCTACAGAGCAATGATGTCAAAGTGAATAAATTTGAAGAATAAACTTCTTCCCCTCCCTTGTCTTCTCCCTTTCCTTCCCCTCCCCTCCCAATAGTACAGGAAAAACCACACTAGAAAAGGAAATATGGCAGGGGGTATAGCCAGATAACATCTGGCTGAGGAGCTCAACTTCTGGAGCTGTGAAAATGCTTCTATAATGGCAAGTTAAAGACTACCTGGAAACATTCCCAGACACTGAAACTCTGCACTATAAAATTGTGAGCAAAGACCCTGGAATGGCTTTGACCCTCTCCAGCTAACCCCTTCCCAAGCATTCCTAGATAATGTGCAGGAGTCAACATTGCTGGGGGATCACTGCCAAGAGGCAGTCTGGGTGGAGTTATGATTTAAGCTAAAATACCTTAATTTCACAGATGTGGCCAAACTGTGCCACTTGGCCAGCCCAGGGGTCTTGGCACTGTTTAGTTTACAGATGTTACCTGAAACTTCCAAAATCTGTCCGCACATACAGTTGGTTCTGCTACAGATTAGATTCTGTTTTTCTGGAAATATATCTAGGTGGTCTATTGCAAGTGCTCATGAGATTTTGATTGCTATTCTGAAGTCATTTTGATATGTATTTATAATTTATAAATTAATTATAATTAAATATAATTATAAATTATAATTTATAATTTCTGGTATATATGAATGTTTCACAGATACCTGACTATACAAGATGCATAAAAAACCCAGGATTATTAACTTATTCTGAAAGTCATACACAGATCTGGAATAAGAAGATATTTTCAAGGCCACTTTCCCTCCCCACGTGCTCAGAAACACCCAACCCCCTTCTACCTGTGCTTTTTTTGTTTCTCAAAATACAACAAGGTCCATGCCCAAGTCCTTTGCAGTCATACTGAAATATTAGGAGAACAAAAACATTTTAAGAAAAAATAATGGTAAAAAGCATTTTCCAACTCTATTTTACCACTTCCATAACACTGGGCAAATGAAATTGCTTGTTACTGTAATTCCCTCATAAAGATACGTCTTGCCAGAGCTATAGCATCTCTGGCAATGTGAGCCATCTAAGCTATGTGCTCAGATTTTACATTGATATATCTGAGAACAGAAATTTTCCTTTATTAGTCATCCTTTTACTTTTAACCAGTATTGTCTATGCTTAAAAATGACAGTAGCGAGATATAGGTATACATATAGGTATGCAGTTGTTTGTTTGTTTCCTTTCCAGCTGCAGTTATACTGACGAACACTTCCATTTTCTTTATGATCTTAATCTAACAAGAAAAAAAAGAGTTAAGGTGTTAAAAAATACCTTTATTGCAAAAAGCTTTCTGGTATATTTACACCAGTAGATCTATCAAAAAAATCCCTCTAAATATAGGGAAGTGTTAATGTTCATACATGCTGAGTCAAGAGAAAAAATTTTTGTCAAAGGTCTTCAGCATATTAGACTCAGTCACAAAATATGTGTGAGGGAAATTGTCAGAGCAGTTTAACGTGAAAAATTTTGAATAATGCATTTGACTGTAATGAAGACAGAGTGTAGGCAAAGCCTTCTTAAAGAGTCTTTGTATTTCCCAGATGCCCTCAGCAGTTGCCTTTATGCAGGGCAAGTTACAGGGGGGTTATCCATTGTATACAAAAGTAACCAATTTTTTTTTCCTAGAAGTTGCACGTATTTCTGTTTCAAGTGACAGATTCATCTCTGTATCTTCTGAAAGCTTAGGTCTTCAGAAGATCTTTCATCACCAAAGAGAGAGACGTGTTCATACTAGTAGGTTTGCCACAGGATTTCTATTTTTGGATAGTAAAGCTCAACAGATTGCACTAATTTAGCTGCTCTATTTAGAAATACCACAGCATAATATTGGAAATACTGAATAAAAATAATAAAGTTTTGTCACTCTTAAGATGCAATTGATGTGCTCAGGATAACTGCAACCTAAAAATTGGCTTCTAACCTATGAGACGGGCCTTTCCAGTGACATGTTAATATACTCCAGAGGAAGGCAATTTTATGAAAGAGCAAAAAGGACACAGGAAGAGGAGAAATGAAGCAATGCATAGATTTATGACTGAGATTCAGCTATAAAAATCTTGGGAACTCACAGCCTACCAGAGTTGTGACTTGCATCCTTGGGTGTTTCGTATCTCCTTGTGGTAGATATGAAGTCAGGGAAAATTGTGGGCACTAACTGAATGCTTAAATCTTGTATGATATTTGTTCTTTCTTTCTCTTTCAAGTATCAAACCTAACAGAAAATCGTGTAATGCATATAGAAAGAACTCCACCCTCACCAAACTTTCTATTTTCATGTTGTCCAAGGAGCTGAATGAAATTCTATTATACATTTTTTATTCCTGATCCAAATAAGTAACTTAATTTAGTGTAAAAATTAATTCTCTGGTCAAAATTTCTGAGGGGATAGATTGCAAAAAAGGGGCATTTTATTTTAATAGAGCTCACTGAACTCTGTTGAGCTGATGAATAACACTAATATATACAGAAAGTCTGAAACAAAAAACAGCAATATTTAAAGTAGAAGAAACTACTTTTCAGTTATGACTGGTTTGTGATCAGAAAACATTTTATTACATGGACAATTTGTGCAAGATTTGGGAAAAAAACCATTACAAAAAACCAGAATAAATATTAATTAAAACTGGAAAAAATAATAAGTCAATAAATTAGCAATCATATTTTAGCTTGAGTTAACTTCCTGTTAGACAAAGCGGTGTGTTGAGAATTTTACAAAGAGTATAAAAGCTATAATCCGTATCTGGAGCTGATAAACTGCTGTGTCTCGTGGCACTATTTAAGCAATTATTTCACTCCTAATTCTTTTTTTAAAGAATTGTGTCTCAAAAGTCCTGTGGCCAAATCAAGCTATAAATGAGGTGAACTTAACAAGGCAGTTAATAACTGGAAAAATAATTTCAAATAAATATCATCAATTCTCCATTAACATCAGTCTTTCCATCAGAACTGTATGACTATGAGAGACAGACTAACACAAACAGAAGTTATCAAAAGGTAATGCAGAGTAAAAATTCCCTGCAGCCTTAAAAATCCTGAATATTTCCGTTGGTAATTATCCACACGCGCTCCATCAGTCAAGAGAAGTTCAGCAGTGGAATGGAGAAACAGAAATTGCCAACTTTGTTTTGCATTTACATGGATGAATTCGACTCTTAAAGGACTACAGAAAAGTATATATGAAGTGGATACTTACACTGTGCAATTGAACTTTGTTAATTTCTGTCAACCTATATCATAAAATGCTCTACAGCTGACAAGATTAGAGCAGAGCCCAGAAAGTCTGTAACAGTTTACAATATTTATTAAGAAAACAAGCAAAAAATTCCTGAAGTATTTGTCATCACACAACAGCATGTGTTATTAGGTATTTTGTACTGTGTGACTTGATCAGAATTTCCCCCTTCTTTATGCTGCTATTTACACTTGCTGACATTTCTTAAGATGTCAACAGTTTAAAGCACAATTTGGATATTTTTACTCTCAGAAAATGTAACCTCAATTGAATTCTCTTTTCCTCCTTTGTAATGAATACATTCTTTTGCCTTTCTCCATACCTATTTTTTTTTATATTTCTTTGAACAGTTTGCAATATATTTATGATGTTTCTAGTGCTTCTTAGCTGAAAAATTTCATCTGCTTCCTCAATATCTCTGAGGTGCTGGTCTGAGGATATACAAAAAAGGATATGTTTTAGCAAAACCCCTTGTGTCACGCAAGACAGAAAAAAAAAAGGGATGTATTTTTGGCTTTGTTCTTGTCAGTAGTAATTTTGCCTTTGCTTTCAAAAGGTTTATTTATCATTTGATCTATAGTTCACTCAGTTTGGGGATGAGATGCTACCTGCATTTGTCTGAGCATGTAAATTTGACAGGCAATCCATTTTTAGGCAATTTTGAGGCATTTTTTAACACTTCAGCTGAATGTCCCAGCTGGAAGCAAATATGCCAAATCAATTATTCTTAACACATTCAGACAGAATTGTTTCTATTTATCCTTGACAGATTCTTTTCAGGTACATCAATTTCCTTCCCATCAGTTTATTAGTAGAATCTAACTATCTTTTATATAGTGTCTCCAGCCAACTGCAAGTACAGCCTGAGATATCTAAATAAAACATCTTTGTTTTTACTGACATCTCAGCCAACATCTCCTCTAGCTCAGCTTTTCCTGCCAAGGAAAAAAGCAAAAAAAAATCCAAAATGTAATAAGTTCCTAACCCTACTCTTAGCATGAACTGGTATTTTCTAGATTACTCAGAAGCCAAATTTAGTTATCACAGAATTGCCTTAGATGTATGTTCTTTGAGTTATACTATCATCTGTACAAAGAAAGCTCTCATGCAGTTTCTTTCTTGGCTCTAATTTGTGGTAAAGAAGAGTTTCACAGTTAAATACACTTGCCATCTGCACAGGAAAGTAAATTATATCCCACTGGTAAAAATGTCTCCCAAAAAGATCGCTTTAAATACCTGTGATGCCACAGTTTTAAAACCCTGACTTCTTTTCTTTATGTGCAGGTCCCTTCTCCGATCACATTTCCAAATGTCCCTGCTGGTTCTCTCTTATAGATCTAACAAAGAAATAATCTTGGACATTGACTGGGCTCAAGAGATGGTTTAAAATTTAGCATCCCTTTCCCTAAAAGACACTGTTTGGGGATTCTTACTACTTCATCCATCTTTCTCTTCCCCCCGGGTGGCTGGGAAGGACCATCCCATCTTGGCTCTGACCCTCCACTCCTGCTACTGTTGTTGATACTGCTGCTGACTCTCTGCAGTCATGATTGATGTCTTGCTGACAGGCACATAAATCATGCCTGTTCATAATGGTTAATGTTGGTATTTGCATGTATTAAGCATGTTTTAGCTCTGAGACACTTAGCACCATGTGTGCTGCATTCACTCTGCTACCTCAGGGCCTTGGAGGGAGAGGAAGGGAGTTTTCCATTTATAGATAGTTTTGTTTGGGCAGTGGGGAGAGCAGAGACCATTGTTAAAAACCCATCCAGATGAACAGGAATGAACTTTGCAGCTGCAGCACAATTTGCTCAGACTACAAGGCCCTACAGGATATATTGTCTGGCTGACAGTGTATCAGCAGCTGCAAACAAAGATGCATCTACAGTATCACTGGATTTTGTACCATGGGCTGGGATATGAGTGCAAAAGAAAGATGTTTCTTAAACCCTGAGGCTTTTAATGTTTCACACAGACTTTTGTGGATACCTGGCCTTTTAGAGATGATTTTTGAAGGTGCAATTCCAATTTTATAGATTTTATCACTATAATTACTTCTCCCCCTGTTGGCCTGAAAAACCCAAGAAAACATTCTTATTATTTCATAATATAATTATCAGTCCTGTGTTTCTGTCCTCTCCAAAAGTTCTCTGAAGGGAACAATTTGTCCCAGAATCTGGCAGCCTGGACAGCCTGCAGTTTTTATGAATCCTCCTGATGGGAATGAAGTTTTGGCAGCTGATGGAATCACAGAGGTATGTGAAAGTCAAGAATGAAGAAAATCCAGGCTCAAACCTCCAAATCTGCAGAGAGATTGTCCCTTTGGGGATCTCCAGTTCTTCGACAGTCCAGGTCATGGAGGCAGCCTGTGAAACTTCCCCATTCAGTTGTAGAAAAGAAAGTTAATGTCATGAACCATTTCCTCCTTTGTAGGCAAGGCTGTTTTCTTTGCAAAACTAGAATTGGACAGCAGATTTCCTACCTGGCATTATCCATTTGTGATGATAATTGCTAGTTTTACTTTTTACTATTAAATTATTAGCACAGTTGCTGGTATAGTTTTGGCCTTTGGGCTTTGCAGTATTCGAAGAGATACTCTGCACAGTTTTCAGTTTGCAGCAGGTCAGATATCATTTTCACATGATCAATTTTTCATGATGTAGTTTCTAGCTTCCCTTTAGACAATATTAAGGAATCTGCATATGTTTTTACTCTTCTAGAGGTCACCTTAGTATTAAGAGAAAAAAAATCGCAATGCATCAAAACATTGCAGGATGGGCCCCAGTTTAAATGGGCATGTTTCAAACAAACTTTACATCAGGAGTTGTAATACCAGTTCAGAAGAAGCACAAGCAATTAAAAAAAAAAAAGGAAAATAGTTCTGTGGACATTTACAATCTATAGAGAGAATTTTCTTTTCAGAAGGTTACATTTGTCTGTTATGTTGTAAACATACTCATCGCTCTATAGTGTTTTTCCATTAAAAAATGGGCTACATGACAGAGAAAAGTAGTCATAAGAAGTCCTTATGATGAAATAGGTCCAAATCCTCTGCTCCTGGGAGTTGAACCCAAGCCCTTTGGCATAGCAGAGAGCAGTGATTCTTGTAAATGTCAGTGCTGATAAATTGAGGCCTGGCCTGAGCATACCTATTGAAGTAAAGCTGTCATTTGTTTTGGAGGGGATTTTGCTCAATCAAAAAAAAAGTTCAAATATTATGTAGCTAAAACTAACACTGAATTTAGGAAATATTAGCTTCTGAAATAATGGAGGATCATCCTCCAAAGATTTTTTGCCCAGGACAAAATGGCACAAGAACCATACTCCAGAGGTTAGGACTATGGATTTTTTATGAGGCTCATTTATACAGAATGTATCCCTGTTTCACAGAAGTTCTTCAGATGTGGGACACTAACCCAAAGACTGAGGTCTAAGACCTCCTGGTTTGCAAAAGCAAACATGTTCATCTGCCAGAGGGGATATTGTTGTTCTTTTACCTTCTTCTGTTCATTTCCAGGGTGCATTCCAGAAAATTAAGTGTTTCTTCCTAGGGAGCATGACACTTTTCATAATAAAGGACAGCTAAGGAACAGTGGAGAATCTTGGTCACATGAGATGAAGAGGTGAGAAACCTACAGTGTGAATTCTTAGACAACAAAGAAAATATTGGAGGAAATCCCAAGTTCATTTTTTAAAAAGGGAGATGGAGAAAAGGAGTAGGAAAATGAAGAAATATTATGAAATTTTCAGTTAATTTTACATGTAAATATATACATCTTAAAAATTATGCAGTTGCTGTGATTGCAACAATAAAAAGTAATCCACAAAGAGAAGGTGCCCGTCTTTTTTGCCATATGAATTAGGATAGTTTCTTGACTCAGAAGTTTTATAAAGACCCTAAGGATTAAATTTTGTGTACTCCTGTAATCAACTAAACATAGTAAAGTTTAGATATTAACCCTCCATCATGATGAGACTTCCTGATAGATCTATAAGGATTACTTAGAAAGTTTGCAGATGATACAGAATTGGAAGTTGCTGAGAGGTTCTGCAGAGAAACATTGACAAATTAGAGGACTGGGGATTGAGATGCTGGAGAGCAGTGCTGCAGAAAGGGACCTGGAGGTTCTGGCTGATGGCAAGTTGGACATGAGCCAGCAGTGCCCTGGCAGCCAGGAGGGTCAACTCTGTCCTGGGGACATCAGGCACAGCATCACCAGCCAGGCAAGGGAGGGGATTGTCCTGCTCTGCTCTGCTCTGGGGCAGCCTCACCTCGAGTGCTGGGGGCATTTTTGGATGCCACAATGTAAGAAAGACATGAAACTGTTAGAGAGCATCCAGGGAAGGGCAACAAAGATGGTGAAGGGCCTTGAGGGGAAGTCGTGTGAGGAGTGACTGAGGTCACTTGTTCTGTTCAGCCTGGAGGAGACTGAGGAGAGACCTCATTGCAGTTTGCCTCACAACTTCCTCATGAGGGGAAGAGGAGGGGCAGACACTGATCTCTTCTTTGTGGCAACCAGTGACAGGACCTGAGGGAATGGCCTGAAGTTGTGTCTGGGGAGGTTTAGGTTGGATATTAGAAGAAAGTTCTTCACCCACAGGGTGGTTGGGCACTGGAACAGCTCCCAGGGAAGTGGTCACAGACCCAAGCCTGACAGAGCTCAAGAAGTGTTTGGACAATGTTCTCAGGTACATGGTGAGATTGTTGTTGCTGTCCTGTGTAGGGCCAGGAGCTGGATTTGATGATCCTTGTGGGTTCCTTCCAACTCAGAATATTCTGCAGTTCTATGATCCTTTCCTTAAATCTAGGGATTTTAAAAAAAATATTTCTTACTATTTTAAGTTGGTTTCTCTCTCCCTGAAAGCATTTATATATTTGTCTCTACATAAAACACTTCTGCAGAGGTGCAGAGTATTTTAAGACACCTCAGAAACATTCTTCCCTGGATTTGCCAATAGCAGAAGGATGCAGCAGATGGCAGGATGTGGCCACTTCAAGACAGCCAAGAATCTGGGGCCCCACCCTCCTTTCTGAGCATGTGTAACCAAGCTGTCTGTCTGTCAGACAGTGGGAGAGAGACCAGTGTGGGAACTGCATGTACTATTGGAAAGCTTTTAAATGAATCTCACTGCCATAATTAAGAAATTATCTTTATGCATTTAAACAGAGGCCCCACTTATGTGCTCTGTGAAATTCTTACTTTGCATCTCTGGAAATCATAGAATATTTCTTTGCATTGGCTAGGAACCCACAACTTAGCACATGCATTATGGCAAATATGAAAGGATTTTTTTTTATGATCCATTAAGATTAAGAAGTACATGCACTTATTGCCAACAAGCACACCATCTAATCAATCTTGCATTCCATTATTCTGTTTCATACTATTTTTGATGGGAAAATTCCACTGGGTGGGCCACCATCCCTTTTATAAATAAGGAACAAAATGAACAAACAAATAACCCACTCACGACCCAGACTGATTCTAAGGCTCACAAGGTTCTCATATATTAACTGACTGCATCCCGAAGTAACATCTATTTTGCATTTGAGTTCAAATGATTTCAATGAAAATTAATGGCAGTTGTGCACATTTGGGAAAGTATGGATAGACCCTGAAATATAACCCTATTGCCCAGTTTTGATGGATTTGGAAGGCTTGCAACCCAGCTTTCTATCAGGGGAGAAATCAGTGATACAGAATATCTTAAAGTCATTTATTTATACTGTGTACAACAGTCACTGAACATAGGTGGTCACAGACGACATGCACGCTAAACCTTATTTAGAAGTCTTAACCCAAAAGCCACTTTCAGATTTTCAGGAAATAATTTTCACCAAGAACTAAATCTAATCAGAGAGCATAAGATAGTTTGAACTCCCTGGTTGTTTACAAAAGCTCCCTCATAAACGTGAGCACCAAAAACTAACAGTATAACATTCCTTGAAAGTGCATGTATTCCTCATAGACTAAGAAAAGGAATGTGTAAGATTATATTTAACATGACCACCTGGTTGCTCTGCTCCTACCATAACAAAAGAAAGTTAATATTTTAAAAGGTGCTTAAGACTCTCTGACTTTAATGTAAGTAACTTTTATGTTCCATAAGGATTAAACACCAAGTCCACTCACAAATAGAATCCAAAAGTGGCCAGAATGTAGCCCCCAGGTGCAGTGTTGTTGGCATAAATATTCTTTAGGTGTGGAGGTAGAGTTCACGTGCCCACATTCAGTCATTTACACTGCAGGGATCTCTGTCTGAGCTTACTGCCAACACTCCCTTTTCACCTGTGAAGTGAAACAGTTGTTTCTAGGGTAACAGTCATCTCATCCTGAAGGAAATACCTGAACTAGATGTGATAATACTTCACTAACAATAAGAAATCTGGCAAAGTGTACTGGCTGAGGCATGGTTTTCCACATTGCAGAGATGTGTATTTGGGTGAGATGAATCCCACTGTTTGTGTTTGGGCAGTTTCCACATAGAGAACTAGCCCAGTTTTGGCATTAATGAGCAGCTCATCACCTAGTTTGTCCTTGGACTCAAGTAAGCTCTAAAAGAAAGATGTCTCTCAAATTCTCAGGGAATTACAATGCTGGATGCCTCTCAGGGAGTACCAACATGCTCCAAGAGAAGAATCTTGATAAAATGTTGCTATGGCATCTTTCTTTTAAAACCCCAGCAAAAGCTCCCACTGCGACCAAGTCTCCCTGGAAGAGGGAGGGTTGTGTTCCCCTTTATCCTGTGAGATTCTGGAATGACATCTCCCACCTTCTCCAAGAGCATTTTAACTCTGTTCACAGGGCTCTGACGTTCTTGGTGGAGATTTCTATCAGGCTAAAAGATTGAAACATTTCTCGAGCCAGAAAGAATAAACAGGTGTGACTCTGATATCTGATTGCTCATGATTAAAGACTTAAGGGCATAGGCAAAGGAAGAATTGGGTGAACTGGGTTACAGGCAGTGCTGTGAGAACTGTTTTACTGTTTGGCAAGAAATAAATCTGGCTAAAGTGTATGAAATGCAAAAACAAGAAAAGATATGTCTCACAGGAGGAAAAGTATTTCATTTGAGTAAAGGAAATCAGAGGTAATATTGTAGTTTCACAGCCCATGTCATTTTTAATAAAATCTGCAAGTGGCTTTCTTCTTGTGTAGCCTAATGCTACAGAAAGCAGCCAACTGTGAAAGTGTAAAATTGAAATACACCAATAGCAAATAAGCCCAAAGTTTAGACATTTGACTGACTTACATTCATGGAGCAAGGATGAGATTGCTGTGAACACAGCTTACATAGCTGGGAAATCTTTGCATGGGTCCTTTGAATTTTAAGAGCAGAAAGTAGGAGTCAAGTTTATTAAAGCTGATAAGGGAGGTGGAAGATTTTGTAGGAGTGTGCTTGAGCATGCTGACCTCTTCCAGACTTCCTTCACTTAACTTGCTTGTGAGTCTTCAAATCCCAGAGGCTTTGGAGTTCAATTCTTAGGCTGTAGTAAAGTATTTAAACAAATATTTTAATAGCATTTCAACTCTTGTTCAAACACATACATTGCTCAGCAGCAGTTCAAGGGTTAATGAAAGCACACAAACATAATTTATTATAAGTTTTTCCTTAATGTGCAGAATGAAGACATTTCCAGTAACATTTTAGACATTTTGCAGCTTATACAACACAGAAAGAAGCAGTTTAGGTTGCATATCAGTTATGAAAATGTTGGATTTTTCTGCTGCTTTGCATAGGAGGATCTCTGTTCACTTTCTGCCAGGAAGAACAACATTCTCAGAGGTGCCCCTTCATGTTTGGGTTGTTTTTACTCCATACCTGGAGACTGCGTAGGGCTGATTTTCACAGCAAAGGAGACTTTTATGTTCTCCTTGGACATTTTTCTCTGGGAAAAAGAGTTCTATGCATATCAAAACTTGATATTCAGAAACAACAACACTCAAAATCTATGCTGGATGCATATTCCTATTATGTTAGTTAGAAACCAGATCAGTAAAACCCTTGTGGCTGTTCCATCAGTTTCAGCATGCACTGAAAAGCTGCACAGGTTTTGGAAGGAATGTAAAATCTGTTGCATGGGAATGCAGGTGCTTGGGGAATAAGGCCCAGTGTTTTGACCCAAGTTTGAATTTGTTCAGGACAGATGGATAAGTGTTATAAATTTCCCTTACGGGATTTTTATTTGTTCCATCTACTCTCATAAGGTGATCACTACTCCTCACTAGGTTGTCAAGTAGTCCACTGGTAGTCACTTCAATAAGACCTTACACATGGTTAGTGAAGTAAATGGAAGGGATCTCCAAATGTAGGAGAAGTAGGTGAACCTCAAAAGAACTCCAAAGGCTCATGTGGATAATTTCAAAGCCTTTGGTGTTTTCTGGGGGGTTGACATCTCATAGGAGCCAATCTCTCTCATCCCCATGAGAGATCAGGTTGGCTAGAAAGAAATGTATTAGCAACTGCTCTTGTAATATCCCAGAAATTCAGTTTATTTTCTCCCAATTCTGGAACTTCAGGAAAGACTATGGTTTGAATTTAAAAACAGAATAAAAGCTCAGAAGTGTCCTTATTTCATCCAATTTGGCTTGGCAATAATCTCCCACCGACTCCAATGGGTGTTTATTGCTTAATTTTGTATGGGCTGGTGGCACTGGTGCTAGCTAAAGATTCCTATTTGTTAGTTCTCTGTAATGGAGATATTCTCAAGCTAAAAGACAGATACAATTTTGTTGTAGCTTAAATTTGAACAGCTCTCATTATATTTTTTCAATCGATTAAACCCAGAACTTTAGATTAAAGATTCAAGATTCCCAAACTCAAGTTTGGGACAAATATGAGCAGAATTTTAGACTCAATTTTATTCACTGTATTTTTTTATTTAATGTCTGAATTGCAGCTTAAAAGAGTGGTTTGTTGTTTCATGTGTATAAAAGCTTCTGTGTTACAATGGCTTAAGTACATATCACACCTTATTCAGATGTATCCCCCATATTTACTCTGCAAAGTTTCTCCCATACTGATTGTTTATACTCAAATCTGTTAACAATAGAAAGTTTACCAATAAACAAAGGACCTTTACTCAGATAGTTTAGACCAAGCATTTTTAAACTAAACTCCAATTCATAATTCCTTTACCTTAATCCTGGAACACTATGGCTAAACTTAGGCAAATAAAAAATGGTGTAATGTTTCTGTTTAACTTCCTTGGTAGTAGCGATGAAAATTCTAGACTGAAATGATATTGTATGGCATGAACCAACAGTCTGACTAAATAGTCTTTCCCTTTGCTTTTGGCTGCCTGGATCAAGTCTTTGATGAATTCAGTAAAGAAGTACACAACGGATTTTAATCTTCTCTTTACATGAGTGAAATTTTGCTGGCTTTTGATTATTTATTTCTGAGTTACCCCAGTGCAAGATTACTGAGGAGCTGAAGATGTCGGTCCTTGATGGTGTAAACAGGTGTAGCTTTAATGAAAGGATCATAGTTATGTACCTGTACACAAAGAGAGAAATGAAATTTTCTGTTTGTTTCTAATCTCAGAGTTACTGTTTACACTATCTATTTAAATAAGAAACTTGATGTATAATTCCATAAATAATAAACAGACGTTCCAGGTACTTTGCCAGGAGGAGTATACTTAGCAAAAGGAAGGAATGTTGAGGTCCACCTGTAAAATTATTTGTTCTTATAAGCAATAACAGGCATATGTTCTACATCATATTTGGGCCCAGTCTCTGTGGCCCAGAACCAAAGTAAACACATTTTTCTGATGTAATTGTTTATTCTAGTTGAATTAGTGCAACGCAGTCATAGCTGTGAGAAACATTTTATTTGGATCAGCTCTAAACCAGAGCTCAGAGAGGTTGCCTACCTGGCAAATCAGCAACAGTAGCTTGTTTTCATAAAGTCCTCCAAGTTTTTTACTCAGAGGAGCATATAAAAACATTTTAAAGCATGGGTTGTGGTCCTTCTCCAGCTGACACTTGAGTAAATCAGAAGTAACTGCAGTGGAGTCAAATGCAGCCCTTCCAGTATATGTGAGATGGGCTTTATGTTCCACTGCCTTGCTGTTTCCCACTCTGACATGCTTGGCACTCAGAAGAATGTAGTCACACACTGGGCACACACACCACAGCTTTTTTCTCCTCCCTTTATTTCCTTGTGCAAGTGTTGGCCACCAGATGAATGTGTAGCAGTAGTGACAATAACTGGAGCCCTCTACCTGGGTGCTTCCCTGGAAATGCCTGCATTGCCCTGACTACTCCTTTGGAATGATAAAACTAATTTCACCCTTAACTATCCTCATTCATATGTTAAAAAGGGAGTGAAAGTTAGTAAAGAAGGTAAAAATTTGCACCCAGCACACGAATACCATGTGCTTTATACATTTTATTTTATTCATATACAGAATTTTGAAGAAAAAAGTGTAATGTTACAATGGGAAGATTTTTTTTTCTAAAGTTTTAAAAGTTCAGCATAAGATTCTAGAAATATTAAACTCAAAAAAGCTCTCTGTTTTGATTTTGAGAGGCCCACTGTGTTTTAGGAGTATTAGAACCACATCTTCCATGGTAGATAAGTACATTAAGAAATAAATAAGCTGCAAGTAAGCAACCGAGGTTGAGAAATATGGGAGTAAATACATAAAAAGCTGGCTGAGTAAAGCTATTTTCAAAATTAGGGTGTTATTTTGTACACATTTTCAGGTATGAAAGGGATTGCACAATTCAATTTATTCATATTTCTGTGGAGTTTATGGAAGTTCTAACATTTTACATATAATTTTTTGGAAAACAAACAAAAACCATTTTGTTCTTTTTGAAGGGCAGTTGAAAGTGAAATAGAAAACTTTTAAATAACTAAAAGCTTTCCAAGCCAGGTTTTTTTTTTCCAGATTCCTGAAAGTGTTCCACTTTAATTCTAATATGAATTATTACTATTCACTCTATTCACTCCTTCCCCATTATACTAGAGATCCGTTATTTACACAACTAAAGTAATCATGAAAAGGTTCAGATTATTTCTTACTAGCAATGGAAGGGCTGAATTGAGAAATAAGTTAGGAAAGGAAGTGACAGGAAAAAAGGGGGCAGTTGTCAGTCTAAGGCACTTTTGCTTTTGCTGTACTTTAGCAATGATCAAGTAAAGTGCAAGCACAAGAGCAGTTAGTCACAGGAGTTTTCAGCATGATTGCCTGAAGACTGAATTTAACATTTTATCACAGAACATCTAATTGAGAAATCTCACTGGCACAGTGCGTGCACATGGAAAGGAACTGATGTAGCATTTCTCCATACAGTATTCCCAAGTGATCCTCAGAGAGTCATCCAGTTATTTAACAGATAAACTATATTTCTTTTTTTTTTTACATATACAAATAACTAATGCTGAAAGCTATCTTTCTTCTGTTTCCTATATTGTTACACAGGTGGTTCATTCATTGAAAACACCCTCTGCTGTTCCAGATAAATTACTGTACAAACAAACAATGGAAACCTCTGCCCTGGCAACTGAAAAGAAAGATCCCAGCCATTGCATTTGTAAGGTTTCTCCAGCTTTATTCACTCTTTTCAATCAAATCCTTCTGTGAATCAAAAAGAATTAGCCATAAGCCATTTTAAACAAAAGATGTACATCTGGAAAGAGATTACCTAAGCACAAATGTACAACAGAAATCTGCGAGTCACAAAATGATAATCTTTCTGCATTCTTAAAGTCTTATGCCAAAATGCTTTGCTTATATTGTAGGCTTTCTGTTTGGGCCTCTTCTGTCTGTACTCTCTCATGAAATGGACTTTTCAACATGAGGAGGGAAATCTGGTTCTAGATGTTTAGCTGGATGGAGGAGCCTGTTAATTGTCATCCTCTTGGCCATGCTGATCTTCTCTAGTGTAGATAGAGATTACCCAGTATCAAATCAGTCTTCGTGTTTGCAATTTTTCTTTTAAAAACATCTTTCACATCTTATTAGTTTTTCATTCAGCCAATAAAACCTGCTTATGCATGGAGCATAAGGCTTTCAGTACTATTTTTAATCAGATTTTCTTAGGGGATTAACGGCAGAATTCAGTGTATTCAACTTCTTCCTAAAACTCAGGCATCTGAAAGCAGTAGACACCTCCCTTCCTAAATGAAAATCTCCCAAAGATGCTTTGCAATGCCAGGAATGTCTGCATTTTACTGGTCATGCAATGCCAGGGATGTCTGCTGTTGGGACACAGTGCTTGACTCTTCCCAACACAGTGAGCAAGGACAGTACAGTATAAATTCTGCCTCATTTCTCCTCAGAAACTGTAGTTAGTGTGCTCAGAATGACAACTTCCTCTTGATTTTTATGATTGGTTTCAGCCACATTTGATACATTTTTCAGAGATTAAGTTCCATCGTGCACTGTGAAAGCAGACATCTATGACAAAGTAGGAGGCCTTATTAGTGCTGCTGAAGGATAAGAAATGACACAACTTCACCACTTTCACTAGAAACCAAAGAAAAAATTCATGTGACCTGTGCTCATAATTAGTCACTGGAAGATGCAGAATGCTCTCCATTAAGAACTATGTGATATCTAATAATTTATTTTCCCTGACTTTGGAATACTCACAGCATCTCTTCTTCATGTCTAAAGACCATCAAGAGTGAATTAATTCTGTAACATTTATATCTTTCATGTAAAACTGTGAGCCAACCATGAAACACAAACCTGTCAGAAAAAAAGGCTTCATTTTCTTGATTATGAAGCACCCTCAAGTGCTTCAAATACACTTCTTATTAGAATCTGAAAAGAAAAGAAAACATTTTTTTACTTTTTCCTGGTATGAATTAATTCACTGAAAAAATGTAGTGAATTAAAAAAAAAAAGTAAAATCAGAATGATCAGAATGTATGTAATTGGAGAGATTGTCTTGTGGGGAGGCAATAAAAAGGAAGGCATAAGTCATTGATGGAAGTGTACTACTGGGACTGACATACTCAGCATTGCTAAAACTGTTTTCCTAGTAGAAACTAGAATATTTCACCCTTTGCTATGGTGTATTTAGCAGCTATAAACTGGACTTTACTCATGTGAAGGGGATAATGCAGGATGCCCACACAAACTATAGGTTGCAGTCAGAAATTCCAAAAGGGTAGGAAGGGCAGTAGTGCTTCACCATGACCCTCAAACATCTCAGCGATTTTGTTCCATGATTAACACTCCTCAAACTCAACAGTTGCAATGGTGAGAAGAAGCCTAGGAGAGGACATACCTTTGATTTTAAATAGAATGAAATAAAAACTAGCTTAAGGAGAATCAGAAGATTGGTGCTAAAATAGCTGAGAAACCATTGGAATAAATATTAGGAATAAAAATATGTTTGCAAATGTTATATATGTTTTATGATGAACTCTTGCTAAAATGGGCAAAGGGAAAGAATCTAATTTTCTTTGCATTTTATTGAACAGGGCAGCCAGAAGTACTCCCACATGCTCTAGAATATAGATAAAAGCCAAGGCTGGAGTACACCAATGTCAGATATTAGACTGGAAATCAGTTAGAGTCTTTGATTTTCCACAGGCCAACTGTACAAATTTTACAGGAGCACAATATGAGTTTCATTCCATTCTTCCTCAAGGTCCCAAGAGGCCTTTGAAAAGAGTTAGGAAATGTTTGCAAGGTGGTGTGCAGTTGCACCTTTCATAAAGAGGAAACAGAAGGCAAGCCACTGCTTGTGCAATAAAATAGCATTTTACCTCTTTGGGAGCATTCTGCTGTGGTTGTTTTAAACTCTGTCAACTTCCACTTCGAGATAGCCAGGCCTCCTAATGGAAGTGCCCAATCCTCCAGCATGGTCTGTGGTGAGAATGGATGCCTTTGAGTGCCTTTAGAGAAGTTCTGACTGTGTGACTTATATAGCTGCAAGAGATGTAAGAATTTAACTTAGGAACTCTAGTTTACTACATGCAGGACATTTAGACAGAAGTTTTGTACTTATTTTAGGTGAACTGGTTGAATTTACGCATTCATCAGAGACCCATACTTTGAAACTTTTGTCACATATTTTGTCAGAGTTACTTGACTTTGTATTACTCATTCACAGTCAGAGCACTGAAATGTTTGAAGACCTGTCTGGATTCATTTACTCAATGGAACAAATAATCCAGTGACTGGTTTTGTGTTTAGTGTTTGTTTCTATAGTAGAATCTCATGAATAAATATGATTACTGTAATAGCTTCTTGGATTAATTAAAGGGGATTAGTGTCTTTTCCACAATATTTCTTTATTTTGTAGAAAGTAGCAAGACAGACTCCTGTACACATCTCTTTTTATGTATCTGAGATATATCTACAGAGACCCATTATTTTAAAATGCAGTCACTTCACTGATCTTAAACTTTATTTTGTGTATACCAGGTGGATAAATGCTTTTAAGAAATCATTTTTGCAGTTGTGTTTTTTGATTATTGTTTTCCTTCCAGATTTATATTCTACATACGTTTCTTATTAACAGAGAGAGAAAAATGTAAAAATGTGAATATTCTGCCCTTAGTGCTCATTTTGGAGCTGTATCGGGGTACATTGAACAGCCTTGTTTCAATCCATGAACTTATGAACAGATGATTTTATGAAATAAAACTCTAACTTCTATTATAATATAATTCTCATTCCCTTCATGACATAATTTTTCTGCAGATTTAGACCTTGCTTTATTTTCCTGTAGGGTGACAAGGATATACGTGCCCTCCTCCATCCACAGTACAATGTGGCATCCATCAGGTGATCAGATAAGCAGTTACTGAGTACAATCAGCTCCCTCTGAAATCAGTCCCTGAATGCTTTTGCTGGGCAGTGGGTGCATGATTTACTCCCAGGGCAACAGTTTGTTTGGTCTTCTCATTTGTCTCCTGACAGCTGACTGTAAATCTGGTTTCAAACTTCTTTCCTTTCCATGTTAGAAAGTGAACTGGAAAGCCATTTGAAGTTCTTTTTCTGCCCCAGGAGGAAAGGTAAGCTGCTATTAATTTAGCAGGGTCTTGTCTATGAAATTAATTAATTTCCATTAACTATTCCTTTTGTTGATTTAGAGGTAAAATTATTTCCTCCCAGGAAAACTTAGCAAGAAAAGGTACAAAAAAATCCATAACAGAGGCAGATCCAGTGGCCAGCCAGATTCTGTGGTCCGCTACAGAAACAGAACTCGGTGCATTTAAGTCTATGCTCAGTTCCAGCATGCCGATGGAGAAAAGCAGCCTGGAAACGCTCATCCAGAGAGGAGAGAGGTGGTGGGGATCACCAGGTGGCGCTGGAAGATGCTGCGTGCCGAGCCGAGCCGAGCCGGCGGGCTCTGATCACCGCACAGCTCTCGCTTGCCTCTGGTCCAAGGCCCTTGTTTGAAAAGCTGTCAGGAGAAACATCAAAGTTGCCTTCTTGCTGCAATTTCCCCTGAAGGGCTTTTCTGTTTCCTGGACACTGCTCCTGGGAAGTTTGGTTTGAGTGGAGGTTTCAGAGAATCATAGAATCATAGAAAATTTGGGTTGGAAGGGACATGAAAATTCCAATCCCCATGATATGGGCAGGAATCTTCCACTAGACCAGGTTGCTCAAAGCCCCAGCCTGTCCTTGAACACTGCTAGGCTAGGGGCATCCACTTCTCAGGGCAATCTGTGCCAGAGCCTCACCACTCTCCCAGTAAAGAATTTATTCCTAAAATCTGATCTAAACCTAGTCTCAGTTGGAAACCATTCTCCTGTGTTATATCACTGGACGCCCTTGTAAACAGTTCCTCTCCAAACTTCTTGTAGGCTCCCTTTGGGTACTGACAGGCTGCAATAAGGTCACCAAAGAGAACGTCTTGCTTGGGTATTCAGCATCCCACTGATGGTAGAGGCCGGGGGTGGGAAACCTGCAGCCCTCCTGCTTCAGCAAAAACACACTATGGGTCAACAGGGAGCAGCAAATCTTGGGGTCTGAGCCATGGATCTGCCTGCTTGAACCTGTCTGTCTTGTTGGTTGACTTACGTAGTAATTAAATATAGATGGCTGAAAATATTGGCTCCTGTGTGGCTGAATAAATTCTGCTCAACTTTGTGATTGGACTGTATTGTATTGCATAACATACTATGCATTAGTGTTTTTTAGTTGGTGGTGTCCCCAAACACCTTGAAGCCTGATAATCATGTGTGAAACTTCTGCTTATGTGCATTGAAATATATCCATTTCAGAATTAAAATAAAAAAGAAAAAAAAAAAAAAAAGAAAACCAAACCAAAACACCCAAACATCATCAGTAATTGAACCCCTGCACCCCAAAATATACAATAGAATTGTGCGTATTACTTGGGATCAAAAGGTGAGAAGCATGTTTATATATCTGAAACTATTTGAGAATCACCAGAGTTAAGACGACCTTTCTTGTGATATATGAGTACTTGGGGATATTTTTCATGTTTAATTTTCCATTAAAAATGTAGTTTTAAAAATTTTGTTGTTGCTGTTCACAGAATCACAACCACAGAATATGCTGAGTTAGAAGGGACCCATCAGGATCATTGAGTCCAACTCCTGGCCCTGCACAGGACATCCTGAGTCATACCAGATGCCTGAAAGAGTTGTTCTAACACTTCTTGAGCTCTCTCAAGGTTGGTGCTGTGATCACTGCCCTGGGGAGCCTGTTCAGTGTCCAACCACCCTCTGACTGAAAAACCTTTTTCTGATATCCAACCTAAATCTCCTCTGATCCAAGGCCATTCCCTCAGGTCCTGTCTGTGGTCATGACAGAGCACAGATCAGTGTCTGCCCCTCCTCTTCCCCTCACAAGGAAGTTGCACCTGCAATTAGGTCTCCCCTCAGCCTCCTTCAGACTGAACAGAACAAGTGCCCTCAGCTGCTCCTCACACGACTTCCCCTCAAGGCCCTTCACCATCTTTGTTGCCTCCCTTGGACACTCTCTGATAGTTCAATATCTTTCTTATATTGTAGCCAAAACTGCACACAATAGTCAAGGTAAGACCTCACTGGTTGTTTAGAAACATAATTTGGGGAATTATGTTCCAAGAAAGTCAAAGAGAAATTTGAAAGCATCCTCTTTTTTCTTCTGTTTGAGAAAATGGAGACCATCCAATTTTAACCTTTCGTAGCAAATATTTTCTGTTTTGATTATCTGTAGCAGTTAACTATAACAGGACTTTATAACAATCTCCTGCCAGGACTTTAAAATGAACATTTTTCTCTGCTTTCTTTCCTGTTTCCTAAGAGTTTGTGCCTTCTTTTCTAGTCACAGTTGGTTGGGGAATCTGATTTGTGTTCAGTATTAGTTTTCTGAGAAAAAGTGCCACCTCTCACATTATTAAAATCACTCCCTGCAGCCTCAGAGGATCTCTATATGTCTCTGCTTCTTGTATGACCCCTCTTGATCCTGTTTACCTTGTAAAATTTGACTGGATCACAGGTCAAAGGACTGTGGTATATGTACTGTCTGATTTTAACCCCTTGATGACCTCAGGGAAGTTCCTGTACACAGATATGCACATGCCCATCTGGGGCTGCATCCGGTGAGGTGCAGAGCAGCGTGGCTCTGCTCCAGCAAAGCACTTAAACCAACTGCTCACACGGAGCCACGGGGCTCCAGCCAAGAGGGAGGGACCTGCACTCTGAATTGCATTCAGATTTATGGCTAGAGGTGGCCTGAGAATGGGGATAGGTAATACAAACAGGGAGTTTATTTTACATTGAAATGGGTTACTCACAAAGGCTTGCTCAGTCTGGTAGAGTCACTCCCAAAGGCTCCCCAGGGAAGCCCACCTGGCTTCTCTCTGTGTAGAGGATGTGTCTAGAGAGATCAAGCCTGTAATGATCAAGTGAAGCTTTATGAATACTCTCAAATAATGCAAATTGTATTTTTCTAATCTGCTCCAGTTCTTGAACTCTGGGTAACACTTCTGAAATGTTCTAAAGCATTCCAGCATTTTCTAAAGTGTTGCTATTTCACTCAATCCTTGGTTAGATGGTGTAATATATTGAACCATGTGTATTGCTGGAACTTCCTTTCAGTGCTGGTGTTAAAGACAGCTTTATCCTTGCAGGTTTTCAAGTGTTCCTCCAGTTCACTGAGTGAGGGGTGTGACTGTCATGTCTGTATATCATACGAAGTTGACTCTTTCAGTAATAATTTGTGCAAAGATGATGCAGTTTTCCACAATTTTAAAGTAGCTTTATGTCTTTCAGCAATTTTTACCTCAGCCAAATACTGTGATAAAGTTTGTGTTGATCAAGTGAAGAGCAAGATAATAACATGACAGTGGGTTTACAGCAAAGGTGAAATGTAGATGATAAAACATTAAAATGCTGATACGTGACCCTAGGACACTTGTTACTATAAATTCATTCAAGAGTGTGTCAGAGCACCTATTTGTGTGCATTTTTAGACACTTCATATTCTTGATTTTAAGTCTATTCTCTTGTTCAGTGTGCAGAATTAAACTGGAGATTAATCCTTTTGGCATTTATAATCCTATGGCATGAAGAGTACAAAAGGAGAAGACAGGATCTTGGTGGACTGAAGGGCTGAAGATGATTGGTAGCAACTGGCTCCCCAGTAATTTAGATGTGATACATTAGAGTGCTGTGATAAGTGGATGAGTTCAAGGCAAAGTAAAAATTTAGGAGATTGCAAGCATCTCCTAGTTCTGTGCATAGATTTTGATAATTTGATGTTGTTGTGTCTAGTTCTTTTCAAGACAGCTTTCCAGTGCTCTGTCTGATCAGTTCCTCCAGCATATAACACATATTCCTTCCATGAGATGATAACTCTGGCATCTGGGCATTGCTTCAAATAAATAATCATTTTATTTGGCAATACTTGTCCCTTACAGTTAGATTACCTGATGATCTTTGTCCTGTGTGATTTAGTCTCATTTTAGTAAATTCAGCCAGAAGTTTTAAATATTCTTCATTTTGCCTGAGTTCAAGTCTAATCAAAGCAAAAATCCTGCAGGTAGTCAAAGCGCTTATTTTCTATTTCTGTGTGAAATATTAAACTACTGACTTTTGTCTGCTGAAATATGAAAAGTAATTCTTATACTTATTTTGACCTTGATTTTAGAACCAATAGACAATTTTTAAAAAGTCAAATGATACACAAGCAAAAAACCAACTCAAAACTGACAGCAAATTGATTGTTTTTCCTGTATGTTTTCTCTCCAATGCATAATAATAGCATCTAAATTTCTGTTGGAGAAGATTTTATGCCATTTGGACTGCACAGCTGTGGAAATGACTCTCTGTTTAGAGGGAAGGTTTTGACTGACCATCATAGAAAGGAAATAGATTCCTAGGGAAAAGTAGTCCACTGGTATAAAGTTCATGTCCTCCTATACATCTGCTGATTCACAAATGCAAAAAAAAAAAAAATCTGGGAATGAAGGTTTGAAACACCTTTTGTGAATAATCATTTCACGTAGTGTTGTAGAAAATAGACAGAGGAGGATAAAATTCTTTCTTCAGCTCACATCTGTCATTGTCTTTTCAAGAACAGCATCAGTGTAGAGAAGATTCCTGTTTTGATGTGTAATCAAGGCCTGCATTTTAATCCTCCAAAGCCTAGGATTTTTTTTGTTTTTGGATAAAAAGATACATATTTGAAAACACATGCTGAAGCTGTACAGACTCTGAGCTGGAATAACTCCTGAAGGATGCTGGGCCTGATGGGAATTAAAAAGCCTGACCTGCTTCCTAGCTTCAAGCTTCCTCTCCCAGGCATGCAGCAAATGTGTTATTCACTCCCTGACCCTTTGCACAATGGGCTGACCTTCCCCTCTAATAAGTCAGCCCAGTATGAGAGCAACATATGGAGCCTTTGGGACCTTCCTCTGTCCAAAAAATTGTGTCATTTTTAGGCAGCATAGGACTCCCAGTTATGTGGACCTTCCTCCTGCTGAAGTAAGAATCAGTACTCTCATTGACTTCTGTGTAAAGGGGACTGGGCTTGCCTCTGGGAAAACAGAATCTAAATAAGGAAAGTTATGTGGATCCCTGAGAGTCCATAACATAGCAATTACTCATGCAAATGCAATATTTAGGCTATTTTAAATGCATACTAGTTGGAACACGCAGGGTGATATTCTGCAGTTTCCCTGCAAATAGAGCTTCTGTGTGTGTGGAATAGCTGGTGAGTCTGCAGGGCTGCAGGGCAGGGAATAGCAGTCCTTAGAGTGGGACAGCTGAGAAGGGCTTGGAAAGGCTGAGGTAAAACAGTTCTTTGGAGAAGATCCTTGTATAGTAAATTGTGATATTAAGCTTTTCCTCTGAGTGTCTTAGAATTGCCATTAGATCATGAATATAATAACTTAGTAGAATTTTACCTGCACTGTCTTGGGAAAGAGCTTGCTATACATTTTTATAGAAGGAAAAATACAGGATTTTTGTAGGTGGAGAAAAACATGGTATGAGATTTCCAGTGTCTGCCATCCTGTTTTAATGCATTTAAGACTGATTTTAAAAACTTCAGTTATCCTCTCAGCTTTGCTCATGAATAAACATAGATGTTGGGATGCCCCATCCCAAAAGGACATGAGACTCTGGACGCTTTTTTGTAAAACAAAACAAAACAAATCTCCAAAATGCTATATAAAACCCTGAGATGATCTTAATGAAGAAATACTGAATCCTAGAACCAGATACACTGTGGTGGGTGGAGGCAGATATATACAATTATAGAGCTAAAGCTCTTTACCTGCTTCTCTGCATGGCACACACTGATGGAAGAAGTTTGTCCTCCTTATAAATACATACTTCACCATCCCTATGTGTTAGTTATGAGCAAACTATAACAATGGATGTCAGATAACCAGTCCAAATACTTTCTTCTTACTAGAAACTATACTGGAGAATGTGAAAAATTGTAGCACTAACAGGAGCTTTCAAAGTCAAAAAAAAAAATTCTCCTTTATCTTGATCATTCCAAAATGCTGTTCATGCAAAGGTTACTGGGCAAAACCAAACTTAAAGCAAACCAGATTCATCCCCATGTTTACGTACCACTATTTGTGCTCTCTACAAATCAGGCTGTGTAATGATGCGTCTGACTTCGGAGTGTGGGAGGCAAATAGGTACAACAGGTCACCATCTTCCTGCAGGAGAAACCTTCTCCTGGAAACAGGCAAGCCAGGCAGCGTGCATTTTAATTAAAATCACATCATGGGCATTTAAGTTTTCAAAAATTATTAGTATGACAGAGGTTACCTTTTCTTGTGACTACTATTATTACTGTCAGACTGCCTGCTTCAAGTGGGGGGCTGAAGGTTACATATGGGATGGGGGAACATAAAGTTAGCTGGAAGGGGTTAGTACACGGGGCAGTAGCCTTGGAATGCTCTTTGTTGGCCAGAGCTCTCTTGCTGTCTTGTCTACAGCTGTGCAAAAGACCCCTCAGGACATCATGTACAGCCCTCAGCAGTGACTGCAGTGCTATAAACTGCAGGTGACTCTGGTCAAATCCAATTTCTCCTCCTGACCTGAGTGCATGCTATCAACTGCTGCATATTCCTTGCCAAGGCAAACAGTGTAATAACCTTTCAGATTATTCTAGGGAATTTCATTCAACGTATGCTTGGTATTGCATTTCTTTTAATACTTTTGAACTGTTTAATTCCTATGCTTGTAATTCAGGCCAATGGACCATGATGAAAGAAGATGATGTTTGGGCACATATAAATAGATTTACAGATACAAAGATGAGCTGTTCAGCTTTCATGCAGGAAACTTAGGACTCACGAAGAGTCTTTCTAGGAATGCCTTAATTTTTTTTTTTACTATTCATACTGACATTCTTGTGATTCATCGATGTGCATTTTACAAATTAAGCTGTGCCACAAAAGGCTGAAATGACCTACCCAAGGCTGTACAAAAACTTGTGGTGCAGTCAGCAGTTGACTTATGCTCCAAATCTCTGTTCCATTCTACTATATTATTCTTTGTCATTCAGCAAAACTTGTGCCTTGAAAAGTATTGCCTTCTCAAACCAGGTTTTGTTTCAGCTCTGAGGAGCACAACCACTTTAAAAACAGAGATACAAACAGCACACATCTTTGGGGAAAAGTTTAAAAAAAGCACAAGAAAAACAAATTATTTCATAGTTTAGAATTCCACTTTGAAGTGCATTTTGGTGATTATCAGATAAATCCCTAAGAACAGAATTGGAATGACACTATATATGTGCTTGAAACAGTTCTCTCTTTAATGGATCTTTTGGAACTTGCCTAAGTTGCCATAAGAAGTCCGTTTTTATCATGCTGTACTGTAAATATTTTAGTACTGAAATTGGCTTTTAATAAAATTAACTGCAAGTTCAAAATGTTTAATGGACTCCATGGCAGTAAAATTAAGAAGAATGTCGTTTTGTCTCTTTAATGTGCCCCGAAACATTCTTGCATGGAATTAGAACGCTGATTGTTATTTTTCAGCTCAGGACTTGGCAGGTGTGTAATGTGACTCCTGATAGCAGGACAGCAGATTACATTCTCCTATAAAACCATTTCTAAGCGACTTGGCACAAAAACTGTTATTGCATGTCTGCAGGTGTTTAGTAATTGGATTAATGCAGAGCAGAAGGAATGTCTGATGCCCCAGCAGTGAGAAATGTTGAGGAAAGACACATTCATTTCTAAGAGTAACCTGGAATGCATGATGACAGCCTATTCACACACACAGAGCCAGATCTAAGCCTCCAAGTTTAAAATTAACTGCTGTGAGCAATCACCTTCCAGAGGAAAGTTTATCCAAACCTAAATACAATAACAGGAGCTCTGTAAGTAAGGAGGTAGGGAGCTTTGGGCTATGTTTTGATCCTATTCCAAAAGTAACTTGCATAACCTTAGAAAAAGTTCTTATATCATGCATATCACGAATCCCTAAAATCCTAGGTGTCTGATAAAAATGTCCTTGATAAACATATAGACCCTCAAAATTCTGTAAAGGTATAGACAATATAATATAATCTCAGATCAAGGGCTTTCAGGAAAAAAGTGATGTTGTTTTAAATATCTTGATCATGAATTAGAAAAGATTTTGTAATGGTCAGGGACTTAAAACATAAATATTTCTGTATTGATGAAAATATCTCAGCTTAGGTCCTGACAGTACTCAGAAAAACATTTGTGTGAAACCTTTAGATTCACTAAGTTTGATGTACAATTGATATGTTGTCCTCAAAAATTAACTTGAACATGGTAAAAATCATCTTCTACGCACATGGTTTACACATTAGTTTTAACAGCAGAGGGATTTAGGAATAAAACAAATTTTTATTCCTAATTCTTTATTTTATCTTGTACTGGGAAAACTGGACCCATGAGAGAAAGCTCTCTGCTGCTAGGGCTCCTGGGAGGACAGAAGAGATGTAGATCCAGTGAGGGCACTTCAGGAAGTATTGCTTTCCTTATCTGTCAGGAAATAAAGGTACTGAGGTAAATGAGCACTCTGCTATTTGGCTGCCTGTTTCTTCTGGAAGCAGCTCTAGCTCGCTGTAGGTTGGACTGACCAAAGCCATGTAACAGGCTCCTGGCTAATTAAAAAAGCCACTATGTTTGAATAAAGTTCATGGCTTACACTCATTGGGGACCATGAAGATGTCTCAGGTGAGGACTTCTGTCCTTTTGGCTTTTGCCTTATCTCTCTAACCTTATGGATAAGATGAAGAGTAATTAAAGCTCCACATCACTTTCTTATGTTGGTTTGTCAGAGCTACAATTTACTGAAATGAGTGGGGGATTAATTTCAAGAATAAGTTATATTTGCATTATTTATATTTTCTGTATGAATTTATTAGAAAATAAGAATCATAAGAGAGGAGAATATATTCTTAAGACTAAAATAGGTATAGAAAACTTTAATTGCACCACATTGCCTACAGAAAGAGGCTTCTGGCTCTTCTTCTGGGGAATTTAATCAAAATATCCCTAAATTTTGGGAACGAGACTTTTCCAGAAACTTATAAGCTTTGTCCTATGCAATGAATACCATTTAGTTGGGGATCAGGTGTTTAATGACCATGGAGCAAAGAGAAGCCTCATAGAGGCTGTTGAGAGCTCTGCACTGACTCCTAGGTGCAAGTCACAGGCCACCCCCACTGCAATTAAAGTTGTCAAATTACTTTTGTTACAGCTTTGTCTTTTACAGGCACAGAGCCCTCCCTGGACTTCCCCTCCATCAGAGAGGACATGGACCAGAAGGGGTTGACTGCATGTAGAGCAGAGCCCATATTGCACAGAGAAGTGCACATGCACGATCTACTGGTTTGAAAGTTCTTTAGAATGAAAGGTTCAGCTTCTGTGAAGCTCAGAGAATGCTGCATCACCATTCCCTTCACAGAGGTGGCTGTGCCTCAGTTTAGATCCTTTCCGTGCATTGCACGAGTCAGTCTCTAGTGTGGAGGGTTGATTTCATGTGGTATGGGGAATGCTTCACTTGAATTTTTCCAGATTTCAGATGTTTGACTTTGGAGCTTTAAAACTGCTTCCCCATCAGCTTTTATGACTTTAATTGACTTTTTTTTTTTTTTTTAACATGAAAATTAAAAAAAAGTCTGTGGTGAAAACACAAACTTGAGCATTGCATTCCTGTGGCACAGAACTGCTGTGCTGCATGATGATTCTGACCATACAGACTGACAGCAGACTGTTCTAACAGGGAAATGAATATTGTTGGAATGACTTACAGAATAATAAAAACAACCAGTTCTGCATCTAACCATCCAATCCCCCAGGATGATGATGGTGTTTTCATCTAACCTTTTCCAGCTTTACTACTCAAAATTGGATTATTCCCCACAAAAAAACCCCTTGAACATTTCTGAGAAAGTCTCTGAAACCCAGAGTTCTCTGCAGGTGGAGACAACTGTGTACTAAAATGCATCCCAACAGCAGTAACCAAAAGGAAGTAACGGGACAAGTTGCAGATGTTTGCTCTGTTTGTACACTCGCTCTGAATTAACTCAGTCTATTGTTGAATGCAGGAAAATAAGTTTCTAGACCTTTGATTGGAGTCAATACATGCTGCTATGTCCTTAAGTTATAGAGTTCAGACAAAACCAGTTGCCTCCACTCCCTTTATTGTCAGTGGAGACGAAGGGATTTATGTCACACCTGGCTCTGGACTTGCATTCTAGGGGTACCTGCACTTCTTTCTCTACTGACTAAAAATGGACTGTGCATAAGTCTTAAGCCTGCCTAAGACTTGAACTTTCAAACCACTGCATTAACTTAACTGAATCTCATTCCAGCCCTCATTATCCGGAAGGGTTCATTATGTGTTGTTGCACTGAAACACCACTTTGTCGTCCAAACAAAATTACACTGTCCTGTAAAAATTTTAAATTGCTGAAACAATGGTTGACACAGCTATATTAGGCAAGGTTCACATCCTGCCATATAGCTATGTATATAAAATTCTTCAGCATCTTGAGCAGCTCTTGGTATTTTTATTTCCTGTAAATAGAGGGGTTGTCTGTCTAGTTTCAGTGATTTCAGGGAGTGTCCTCTGGGAGAAGACTGCGTAGCAGGGCTGATTCACCTACCCTGTGTGTTTACTAATGGGAATTATAGTTTTGTTTAAGAAAATAAGCATTCCTCACCCTTACCAAAGGAGATTGTTAATTCTCTTTTCATATTAATATTAGTATTGAAATAGAAAAACTTCACTAGAAAATCCTAGAAATATAGTAGACAGTTCACTGTCCAATGCTGTATCTTTGTTTCACATTGTACTTGGAAAGGGTAATTGTAAATGATAAAGTTCTAAAAAGCAAATTTTTCAGCACCTGGAAGAAGAATTACAGACCTTTTTCCTGAGATAGATGTTATTTTTTCACTGTATATGTGCTATTAAGGAAGAAATGTGCAAAAGGATTGTCTTCTTGAAGTACTGAGTATTGTACCCTATATTTTTAAAGAATCATTAACTGTGCTATGGAATATATATCTGCAGAGTTTCTTTAAGAAGTTTGAAATTCCTATCATGTCATAGTTTGTTTTAGTTTCTTATATTTTTACATTTTAAAAAATGCAGAAGATCAAGAGACATGCCAAGTAAGGGTGGAGATGTGTTCAGACCTGTAACCTTACAGGTTCAGGAAGACTTCAAAGATGAGACTGGTAGGATCCAATTACATTTCATCACAAAGGATAAATTTATTCCTGTAAGCAGAAACCTTTGGCCAGTCTCTCTTTCTTCCTATTGGCTGAGAGTTATACTTGTGTTATTCACATGTCATGTATTCACACTGCATAAAATTCTCTTTCCTTTGTTTTTCATTTGTTTTCTTGGCTACTTACATCTTCAACAAAATGGGAGCTATCTAAATTGGTGGTGTGCCTATCTACAGAAGGCAAATCAAACTTTTAAAAAATGTTATCCACTGTGTTAATGCAAAAGACAGAAACTTCTGGGGCTGCTGTAGAAACTAAAAAGTAAAATAGCTTTTCCATACATAGAAATTAAATTGAGAAAACACTGAGTAGTTATTAACACCACGTTGTTGTAGCCACAACACAGTACTCTGAGGCTGCATTTATTTATTATTTATTTATTATTGATCTGAAAGCTGTGTCCAGACATTATCTGGAAGAGTATTACTTTGGATCAAAACAGTACCAAGAGGTGTTCTAGTAATTAACAGTCATGACCTGCCTCTGTTTAGTATGCTTATATAAAAGTGGGAGCTGTAGAGAGCCAGAAACCAGTGCAATGCCAGTCAGACAATGGTACAAGCAGCAATATTGAGAGGAGACATATAAAACCTCGAGTTCTGCAGAGATATACATAATTTTCCTTCTGCACTGCAGAATGGAATAAAAAGATGCTGTTTCTTTTAAATTTTGGGAACAGATGTATGCTCTTGTGGCTGATCTTAAAAGTCTGGGAAGGGGAATATACTCAGTCATTCAAAAATGTTCCTGTTATCAAAGGAAGGCACTATGTGAACAATATAATACAAAGTTGTCATGAAAATCCAGCTTCACAAAACTAAAACAATGTGAAGCATTCTCTTCATCCCAAATTATGAAGGTTTCAAATGTCAGCCTGAATGAATAGTTCTGTTTTCCACCCAAACACCTTTCTTGGACAACTCTTGGAAACCGGACGCCTGAAACACTGCTGTTTATAGGAGCTCTTCTGAGTTTCTGTGCCAGTCTGCACTTGGGGATGCACTGTAATACATGGTTGATCACAGCTGGAACATAAAGCCACGTATGCTATGCCTTCGTTATGGAGGTGGGCTCAGATATTACACTTAACTTCTGCATTTAATACATACCACTGAATCCTGGTGGTGTGTGCAGTGTGGGACAGCTGGTGAAGAAACTGAAACTCAGGTTTGTATTTCATCCTCATTGTGAAATGAGGACAGATCCCTCAGCTGGAGAAAGCCTTTCTGTAGACAAGAAGATAATTGTGGGTAGATACCAGAGAAGAAGTTAGAGCCTTAATTTATAATGAAACCATGAGTACCTCAAGCAACCTCAGGGCAAAATGCCTCCAGATTTTTAATGTGAATAAGTGCAGCCCTGAGAAGGACTCAGTTATGAGGCTATAATTTTCTTTTATCACTGGCTAAGCCAACCTAGCCACAGAGGTGTTAATGCTGATTACATGAATTAATTTTACAACAAAGACATCCTGTTCATGTTTAATTTCAGAAATCAATTCTTCACCTGAAGATGAAAAAAAAAATTGAGTGTTGAACATTTGAAGGATAAAAGAAAAAGTGCTGTGCTTATGAACATTCTTCTATATATTGGTTTAAAGAGGATTTTACTACTGAAATTATTGTCTCCAGTTCTCCTCTGTTTGGAGAGATCTTATTGCTAGCTGATAATATTTATCCAAGGTGATATTTAAATTTCTTAGCATTGTTGTGTGATGTTCCGTCCTAACCAAATGCAGTCTGTTGATAAAAGTACAGCTATACTGGCAAGCTGGGCTTGAAGAAATGCAGGGTGCAGCTGGTGTTGAAAAAGGTTCTCTCACACTTCTGCATAACATAGACTGCAGCCCAAGATGAAGCCACTAGAAAACCTCAGCACAAGCAAAATACACAAGACTTTATAGCCAATGATAACAGGCAAGTTTAACACTAGATCAACACAAGTATAATTAGCTGCTTCAAATGGAGACATTATTCTTCATTTCCTGCCCTCAACTTGTTGCTCTGGACTGTTAAACAATGGCTGTGTTTCATGCAAGAAGGGTTGGGTTTCAGAGGCTGGCGAAATGGTTCTCCTGTGGGAACAAATCCAAGGGTGCACAGAATCACTGGGAGTGTCTCTGGGCTGCTTCAGGTTGGCCAAGACAGCCTGTCCCCAGAAATAGTGGGGAGAGAGAGCTTGTTTGACAATAAAAAGCCATTAGGGTTAATTCAGCAGTATTTTCATCCAGTTAATTTCAGGCTTTTTGACTCACATTGGCTTTATACCCACTGTACTAAAAAACAATCAAGATATCCCTTTTCTTTTTCTGGTAAGCTCCAAATTTTCAATATAATGAAAGAGTTCCCTTTTCCCTACCAGTCTGAGCACAACTCTCCCTTTTTCTCCCCACTTTGCCAGTCTCCTTCATCCACATCCCACCCTTCAGTCATATT
This sequence comes from Acrocephalus scirpaceus scirpaceus, assembly GCA_910950805.1. Taxonomy (NCBI): domain Eukaryota; kingdom Metazoa; phylum Chordata; class Aves; order Passeriformes; family Sylviidae; genus Acrocephalus; species Acrocephalus scirpaceus. The sequence goes on along the minus strand of OU383775.1, from coordinate 104,765,733 downwards.
TTTTCAATCATACCCTTTTTCTTTCAGCATTCTCTTTGCTGCCTACTATTAACTTCCAGATGCACTAAGCTGTGTTTCTGTGGATCCAAACGTTTTCATGTCCCAGTGGGTCTTGCCCTTGCCAGAGATCACTAGACTGTGGAGGCAGGCTGGACACCATCTGAGTCAAATTCCTGGGTTACAGGTAATGAGAAGTAACTAGATCCAGGGAAGAGCTGCTCTCTAGCATATCCTGCAAGTTTTGTAACACTTGAACTCAGTATTACATAGTGAGTCTAAAGTGAATGTGGTCTTTTATGAAATTCATAACTACCCTGCAATATCAGCAGAGTCTGGCATCATCCTGTGGGATAAGAAAAGCTTTTAGAAGGGTCTAGTTAAAAAGTTTATATAACTATATCTATCATTAAATCTTATGTATATGTGCATGTTATAGTTATGTGCATGTGTACCTTATCCTTTCTGTCTGATATAGTAAACATTTGATGATTATTTGAAATCTTTTGCCATTGAAAAATGGTAGACTACAAAAAATATAGGTTATATGGTGCTCCAAACAGAAGTTTTCGGAATGCACACATGCTATTGCTGAGACCCATTCTGACTATCTGCAGATGCAAAAAACATGACATGCAAAATGGATTACACATAATTGGAAGATGTGATGCGGAAAATTATTTCTTTCACTGTCACTCTATGCCTTTATTTGTTCTTGAATCTCTTATTAAAAAAACCCAACACCACACACAAAGAAACAAACATGTACACTGTACATCAGAACCTGGAAATCTCCCAAGCCACAGTCTAAGAATTGGCAGAACTATCAGATAAGATTCAACAGAAAAACTACAATGTGATGATGGGCTCATTTTAGAGACAAGAGACAAGACATAAACTTCTGGTAGGGTTCCTAGATAAAAAAAGAATCAATTCCTGCTTCTGGTATAGGTTTTGTATATCACCTTAAATAAGCAATATATGATTTCTGCTCCTTTGTTCCTGGAATCTGAAAATTAAAGAAAACTCATCACCTTTTTTTTTTTTCTCTCACAATTTATCTGACTTCACTTTTTAAAATACAATTAAATGTTTGCAAATAAGCCTGCAAATGAACAGATTGAGCCTTAAACCTAACAAGAGTCTATTGGCTCATAATGAATACAAGTTCATGCATTTAGACAGTACATAAGCCATAACAAAGCATTTTTTCTGCAAAATGGTTTTGTTGTTGGTTTTTTAAAACAGTAATTCATTCCTTTCTTGTAGCAAACACTTTTTCTTGTTCTCTAAAAAGTACAAGAGAAACAAAAAGAAAGTTTGCTTGGATGGTGGGAGATGAGATCGATAGAAAGATTGGAAGGAATCTGTGGAAGACACATAAATGGCTTCAGAGTGTATATAAAGACTTTCTCTGCAATCTCTGATCTTTAAGTAACATTAAACTGCCTGCACTAGGTCTTCTTCAGCTGTATCATTCTATACAACAGATGTTGATCCCATGAATCTTTCAAGTGAAAACATTCCGTGATTCATAGAAAATTTACGATTAAAAGATGGCATAAAGATGAGAAACCGCTCGCCATTATGAGCCATGATGAACACGTGTGCAAAGCTATTGCAAAAGACACTGTGCATTCTAGTCCCAGAAAAGGGAAAAAAATGTTCCCTTTGGTTGAATAAAACATAGAAATTAAGTAAAGATGGTGCTCTCCTACTGTTTAAGTCTTTCATATCTGTTTTACAAGCAGTAAAATCAGAAGTAATAAGTACATTGCTTCTACTCATCTGTCAATTTCAAGAAATCAGAGTATATAATTTGTTCAGTAATCCTTTGAATTCCCATCTGAATATTAAAAATGAAGTGTGGTATCACTTCATGTACCTGTCTGTGACTTTTCAGACTGTAAACAACTCTCAGTGCATAGCTTGATTTGTCTGTCTGAAGCCATGAGGCAGACATTTGTATCAACAAAGGGTTAGTTAAGGTTTGGTGATTTTATCTAACAAATTCAGTGATTCTTCCGCCTCCCAAGAGCATACAGAAAAGGCAATGGAGACATCATTTACATCATTTACATTAGTAAAAATCATTTACATGGTGTTGCTACCTTTTTTCCATTCAGGGAGAAGGAAAAAATACCATCTGAATAAAGTAACAGTGAGAAACTGGAGATAAATACAAAAATCTGAAAGTTCTTTTCATAGAATATGAAAACCTAAAAAAGTATACTGTGAGTTAGAAAAATAGGGTTGAAATATAAATTTGAAAATGGGCTGCCCACCTTCCTGGAGGTCCCCTGCACAGCACAGCTGCATTTCTGAGCTGGAAGCGGTGCAGGTCCTCCCAGTCAGCAAGTCCCAGAGAGCCAGAGAGGTTTGGTGTCACCACGGAATAGGGAACATGAGGCTCCAGTGCTTCTCTGCTGGCAGAATAGTCAGGGGAAAGAGTAGATAAATGGCCCTGTGGGCACCATGTCTCATTTCTGTGCTATGGGGTGGGTCCTTCTCTTCCAAATTATCTGCCTCTCCCTTTAAAGAGTCATCTAGATTGCATGGAGATGACCTGAAAGCCCTGGGATGGTGGTAGTATCACAGTCTTGAGCTCTGGAGTTTGCTAGAAGCTACTTTTGCTTGAGGCAGATGATGCTGTGCTGAAAGCCCCTTTGATTTTCCTGAACCAGAGCAGATCCTGGCATGGGAGCAAGACCAAGGAGGAGGTGGTGAGCAGGATCCCCAGACAGACATGAGTAGTGAGGGCTGACAGAAGGGAGTGGAAGGAAAGAGGGCTCGTAAGTCCTATTGGAAGTCTGTATGGCTCCTGACTAATTTGTTTTCTGAAATTAATGGAAGTGATTTACTGCATCTGAAGTCAGCTACCTACAGAGTATATATCTTGTTTGAATTGCTCATCTTTTCAGTCAGTGCTGAAAGGTAGGCATGTTCAAGCTGAGGATAGCAAGCTGTTGACAGTAAAAGAGCAACATTCATTTATTTTGTGCTGTACTAATAAGCAAGGGTGAAAACCAGAGGGACTCTGATCTACAAAACCTTTCTGCAATTAACCTGCTGCATCCATCTTGGAGTTCATAGGGTTTATATTCTTATAAAGGATGGAGCAAGGCACTTTAGACTATGGTTTTTTATTCTGTTTGATAAGATATGTTTTTAACGGTAGTTTGTGTTATGCCCTTGAATTAAAAGAGAAAACTGAAGTACAGATCTTGCCTGGAATAGAGATTAGGAATGTTAAAATGTTGTAAGACCTTGGCAGGGTCCTACAGCAAAGGAAGATTATATTGGAGGCAAAGAATTATCATGATGTCCTCTTCTGTTCTGCTGATAAGCTTCTTAACTGAGACACAAGTCAAGGACATTTTTTTCTATTTAATGATATCATGCAATATTTCTGTGTGCTTTTCGGATACCACTGCAATGTGAAAAATATAGCTGTTGATCAGTTAAGGGAGTAGGTACTCTGGGTTTTTAAAATCAGATACTCTAGATTTTCTCAGGTATTCTTGTCAGGCATTTTTGAGATAATGTAGAATTTGCTTGATCATGTTCCAACATGGTTGTTAAAAGAATGCCTGCCTTCTTCTGTCATGCTATCCTGAGAGTCGGGAATTGCTCTCTTCAACCTGGGATGGTTCCAAAATAATTTGAAATGGGCTACAATCGTTCTTTTGTTAGAGAAGATGTCTTATCCATGGATGTTTTCTTTAATAGCCAACCAGTTCATAATTTACACATTTCAGTTAACAAGGAGAATAGTTTAAAGTTCAGTGCAGATTTTATTATACATGTTATAGTACACATCTGGGAGAGCTAGACTTTATTATTGTCCTTTGGTTGTTAATAGTGTAACTTTTTTACCTTAAGCTCTGTTCTTGGCAATTTACATTTTGGCAGCAATCTGACAAATAACTTAAATACCTGATTAGTGTTATGCACAAGCCTTTTCTTATAGATATTATCATGCTTGCCCTTGTATGTAAAGCAAGATAATCATCGTGTCTTCTTGAGGGGAGGCTGGTTGTAATTCTGAATGCAAAATGAAGTCTTGCCTATTCAATTCCAATAAATTATCAACATGATTGACAGGAAATAAGTAAATAAAAATATAGGTGAAACTTTTCACCAGAAACCCCAAAGATATCTAATAAGCCTATCCTATTTTGCATAAAAATCAGGGAGAGTGAGATCCATAAATATTTCCTAGGTTTTTCTCAGAATATTTCCCTAGGTTCACAGGGAGAAAAAGGCACTTTCAGAATGTTATTCACCTGTAGATAGGTTCATACTCTGGAAATGTCCATTTTTTCTGTTATTTTGTGAAGGGACAAAGTTCCCTAATAGAGAGCAGACTTTTGTTTTTAGGTGTTGAGCTTCAGTGAAATTAGTCTTGAAGACCTTCTCTGAAAACGAACACTATGTGAAGCAACTGGGAGCTCTTTAGACTTAGGAGGGCCAAGCTGTTGAACAGCAGTGCCAAAATCAGACTTTATTTTCCATCTTTCCTCGATAAGGCACAATGATCTGTAAGGCTTCTATAGTTTCTTAGAGAATGGCACAGGACTGCCAGTTTACAGAAATTTTTTTATCGTTATTTGGTGATCTTTGGTAGTTTCTCTTCCCTCAATGTGTTATATAAAATGTGAATATGTCAGAATTTACTTGAAAAAAGTTCGTCTAGCCCTCAGGGCAGCATAAAAGAAGCTATAAAATAGAAACCATATATAAGTAGTAAAGTTGTGATATTTAATGTTTCTAAAGAGTTGTGGGGCCTGAATTATTAGAGCCCAATCATGGTTTGAATCATCTGTGAAATATTCCCATTCTTAAGATAAACACATATTTTTGTAATACAATCTCTCTTCTACCAGTAAATTTCATTACTCAACTATTTGTCAAGGAAAGGTTTAGCTAAGTGTCAGAAACACAAAAAAAATCTTTTTTTTTTTTTTTTTGTAGAGGACTCCAAGAAGTTATCTTTCCAGTATTCTTTGTACCAACAGTGAGGAGGGTTTCACTGAGCATATAAAGCTTTGTGTGAACTTGCTGTTAGAGACTGTGAACTGCCTTCCAGCTTTTTCTATATCAATTGGAAATGAAAAATAAAACCATATGAAAGATTAAATTAGCATGTTGATGACTTATTTTTTCAGATATCACACCATTCTTTCTAGCAATGGGAGAAAAAGAAATTGTCAGAATTTTCCAATATAATAAAAATGTTTTAAAATACTATAAACCAATTTCTAAAATTGTAAAAAATGATTTATACTTCTTCACTCTCTTAAAGGAAATTATTTTGGCAAGGATAAGGAAAAAAAAAAGAAGTACAACATGAACAAAACTCACTTCATTTAAAAGGTGGGTTCCCCTAACGCGGATTATTTGCTTTTGTAAGCCTGAATAAAACCGTGATATGGAAAAATTATGAACATCTGGAATACTCAAAATCAGTAGGAAATTATTTTAACACAGAGTATGGGATTAATTTGCCTAAATTTAGACATCTACAAAGTAGACATCTAAGTTGGAACTGGTTTTCCAGGCCCTAGGTAATCAGTAAAAAGAAACAGGCTTTTGCACAGAACAATTCATCCACATTCTAAAACACATCGAAAATGGTCCAGATGAATTACTCCCAGAAAATGTTTATTTTTCTCTGTTGAGCACAAAGACAGACATGATTGACTACCTTAGATGTAAACATCTGTAATGTAGTCTACAGTTAGGCAAGACACCTTCATTATTTTTAGAGCTAAAGCATAGCAATAGCATGTAGAGTCTCTACTCCAAATTTGGGTACAGAAATCAGCTACATGGTTGAATTTTCTGAGGTTTAGATTAGTTAACTCAAAATCTATGCATGCAAATGCACACATGCATGTATCTGCTTGTGTTTGTGCAGGATGTATGTCTATCAAGGTTTATATCAGAAATATTCATCTTGATAACTTGCCTCTGCAATATCACATGCAAAACCAACTCATGTTTCTCAGACAAGATCTTCAAATTAGTGCTATGCAGCTGAGCAAGGATATCAACAGCACTGGAGTGGAAAGTTCCTTTACTTATTTTGTAAGCTCAGCTCCAGATGAATGCCACATCATCTTCCTTAAATCATTCATACATGTGTTTGGAAATCAAAAGGAGATGAGTTCTACACCAGAAGGTTTTTAAGGCTGACTTTACTACAGGCATCATCTTGCAATATACAATACACAAGGTGTAGAATTATTTAAGCAGCTTAATTCTCAGCTCCTATAATCATATGAACCGTTCTATGAGAAATAGAGCTAAGGGATTGCTTAACTGTTAGGCAGTGCTAAACAGCAGGTGAAATATTTGCAGTTCTAAAGCCTGTATGAAAAGCAGGGAAATGTTAATTTCCACTTTGCATGAAGTCTGTTGTGTAGTGATGAAGGCATTGAGAAGTGTCATAGTGGTCACACAACAAAGATAAAACTTGGGTTGTGTCATATGTGATAGATGGAAAATAGTTACCATCATCTCTACTTAAGAACTTCAATTTGTAAATCTGTATACCAAGTGCTAAATACCTTCCCATAACAGGACCTGATGTGATCCTTTACCATCTCCTCCAGGTCCTTCTTCAGCATTCTCTCAGACTTCAGCCAGTAACCCCAATCTATTTGGAACTTTTATTTTTTATTTCTGTTGCACTCAATAAGACAAATGATAATTTAGTATCAAATTGCCTTCATGTCTCCTTCTTGTGACCCACATGGCAGGATTCGATTTAAGATGCTTTTAGATGTCAGGAAGTATGGATCTTAGGAATCTCAGATACAAACACACAAGTATTTGAGATCCTGCTAGAGCAAGTGGAGAGCTAAAGCTCAACTCATTCCTCTAAACCTAGGCTTGTAGTCGAATTTAAAGTGCACTAAAATATCTTAAGACAATTGGACAGGACTGGAAGCTGTGAGCCTTTTGGGGAACAGAACTGTCTTGGTTCAACCACTGGAAGCTTAGCAGGAGGCTAAAGCAAATCACTGGACAGCAGATGTCTGTTTGCTGGCAACTGAACTTGAACCCTTGTTGTCTGGGATGTCATTCCCAAATTTCACATGCAGGCTATCTGCATTTTTCACCGTTCCCATGGTTCAACTGGAGGGATTGATGAAGGAATTGATCTGGCATGGAATTGGTGCTGAAATCAACCTGGAGCTCTGGGTATGGCCCAAAGGTACAAGGTTTAAGAAAATTATTTACTCTAGCCATGCTACACAGAGGATCAGACCAACTGTGCATGAAATAGCTTCCAGGATCAGATTTATCATGTATTGAACATTCACTACAGATTTAATAAAACTGCTTCAGCAGTATAAACTTAGTTGTAAAATATAGAATTTAAATCAGCATTTGGCCTTTGCAGTGTTTTATGCATATGATCCACTTACAAACTTTCATTAAGGAAGCTGGGTTAAAGTCATGAGGCATAGTTTTTATAAGCTTTGTCTCCTTCAAATCTTATAAAAATAAATCTAAGTAGCTTACATATCCCTAAATAAGCTGTAACAATATGTATAGCACAGTTAAGTTAATTTAGTGTGTTAGAAAAAGTTTTCTTGCTGGTTTCCAAAATGTTAGAGTTTTGCCGGATATATCATTACCACCAAGTTGGTACTGACTTGTGCAGGCTATAAAACAAATAAAGTCATTAAAAATAATTTGAACAAAAGGAGTAACTTGATATCATAATGCCATCCACATTTGGTTGAAATGACTAATTTTAAATCTCTCTTTCATCTTACTAAACAGATTTCCAGAGTTAAAAAAATGTGATTAATAAATTATCCCCCATAAATCTTATGATAACTATGATAGTCTTTGGAGAATTATGAAGCCACATCTGGAAAAAGTACTTTACTGCCTGTAAAACAGCATGCCATGAATTTTACTAGTTCATATTAGTAAGTGAAATACGGTATATAATTTTGCATTCATCAGTGTGAGTGCAAAACACATAATTTTCTTCCCCCAAAACCATTAGATTTATTTCAAAAAGAATGTCTCTTGTAAAGTTTATAAGGAACTTGTTTTCTTTTATTCATATAGAGATGTTTCTCCCTTATATTAGCTGTAATTTACAAGATGAACTGGAGAGTACCTAACATTAAAACAGAAGTAATCAAACAGTAAGAGTAATAGGGTTCATTTGTTATTATTATTACACCAAGGCTAAAATGAGCAAGGCCAAGCCACTGAATAAATGCCAGAGCACTAATCAAGAGAAAAAGCAAAGAAGTTCATTTTCTGCTATGTAATCCAACAATAGCTATTACGTTATTCTTTTTCATTAAAGACATTTTAAAATATATAAATTAGAGTTGCAAGTCATTCAAGATGAGTGGCTGTAATATTTCTGGAATTAAAAACTTGATTAGACTTAAGTATTTCTTAAATAAAATGAGCAATGTTCTTGTAGAGCCAAGTATGTCCCAGGGAAATATAAAACCCTTTTTATTTCCAAGCAGATGTTTGCAATAAGAAATGGATGGTGAGTGAAAGGGAAGAACACCATTAAGCTAAGGTAACCCCTAAAGATTTTTATATAGTTCTGCAATCATAAGCTCCATCAGTGATAAATATCACAATAGTGCTTGTAATGTACCTGGTTTTATTTATGTGTAGATCCTTGAATATGCTTTACCTCAAGTAATATAATGTGCCTAATGACCACAGAAAAGTTATATTTTAATATAAATGAAAGTGACATAATTTTTGTTACCTGAAAAGGTTCTTTCTCTACAGATACTATAAATCAGCACAATAACATCTGTAAACATGCTTTGTTTTTATAACAGAAATAAATAAAAAGCCCAGAGAAATGTTTACTAGTAAAATGGATGTGGATTAGACCACTTTATTGCAAATGATACTCTCACAATTTCAAAACAAATTATTTGTGTAACATGTTTCTCAGACCGATAACGTGGATAACATTCTGGCTGTAAAACTGCTATTGCAGTAAATACAGCTCTCTTCTGCTCTGGTTTGAAATGGCCATTATGTCACTGCATTGTTATTCATGTAGCTGATTTATAAAAATATTCTATACTGAATTGGGTTTCTACCTATTGATACTTGCTGCCTTTTCTGAAAGCAAAGAATTTCTTTTCTTTTAGCTTTCCTCAAGGCTTTCTTACTCTCTTCCCTTGATTTTGGCAGAGCTTTATGAGAAAGGCTGGGGCCTTTGCACAGCTGTTGAGATGTTGCTGTAGGAAAGGTTAGATAACATCAAAACTGCATGTCCCCAGTCAGGGGAGGGTGAGTGTCACAGGGGACATTCAGAGATATTTTGGGTTTATGTGGCAGGCTCTTGGAGGTGGGCAGGCTGCAGGGAGAGGCCAGGGGCTGCCCAGTGCCTGTCACAGACACTTCCAGCCACCTCTGCAGCAGATGCAGTGTGTCAGAGCTCAGCCCACCTGGGGAGCTGGTGGTGCCTCTGGAGTGGTGCTGCTGAGGAAACACATTCAAGAAAGGGTAAATAACACAAAAGAGAGATAGGAGGAGGGAGCAGAATTGGGTGAGAAACAAGAATGGGTGTACCAGTTTCCAATAAGGAGGCTCCAAGCTCCACAGCATTTGTTCTCTGCAGCCCATGAAGAACCCACACTCTGCAGAGCAGGTTCATCCTGAAGGGCTGCAGCTGTCGTGAAGAACTCATGCTGGAGTGGGAAAACAGTGTGAGGGAAAAGGAATAGAAGAGAGAACCTGTTATGCATTGATCATCACCCCTATCTTCCATCCTTCCTGTGCTGCTGGGGAGGGTGCAAGTGAGGTTGGATTGTTGGAGTGAAGTTGAGTCTGGTAGAAGAGGAGGAAAGGTGTTTGGTTTAGTGTTTGTCTTTTTGATCCTCACTACCAAAGTCTATTTCAATTGACAATAAATTATTATTTCCTCCCCCACCACCTCAACTTTCAGTATGTTGCCTGTGATGATAATTAGGAAGAAATCTCTCTGTCTTCTTCTTGATCCATGAACTTTCTCATCCAATTACCTCCCTGCTCAGTCCCAGTGAGGGGTGGTGGTGACAGTGACACGTGAGCGAGCAGCTGGGTGGGTGTTGGGCTGTTAGCCAAGTTTGAATCCTCACGAAATAGCAAAACACCCAAAAATTAGATGACGGATGCATAAGGAGACTGGTACAGTGCAAATCACATGCACCAAATTCATACTTTTCAGTTTTATTATTATTTTTTCCACACTGAATGTGACTCATTTTGAAAGATATCTACGAAACTTGCAGAAGTTCATCAAACATTTTTCTCTATGAATTCCAGCATATAAATTGTCTTGAATAAACTTCAGTGTGAAAGATTTATCTGTATAAGTCATCCTCTTCCCCTTATCATTAAGGTGCACTCTACAAACTCTGGATCATTAATAAAGGAAAAAAACAAACTGCACAGCCTAGTCAGAAAGCACCAGTGTGAAAAAGTCTCCAGGAGCTATAGGAGAGAACAAAATTTATCCAATGCTCTTTGAAACTACTGCAAAAAAGACAACTCTCATTTGGGAGTTTAATAACAGAAGTGTTGCCTCTGACAGAAAGCAGATTCTACTCAGTACCAGGGAGCCCTCAGATGGAATACTCTGTCCTGTTTAAATGTCACATTTAAAGAAACATGTAGACATATTGGAAAGAGTACAAAGATGAGCAAAATCCAAGAGATTAAGAAAGCATGACTTCTCTGAAAATTAAAAAAAAAGAACTGCTATTTTTAAAGGGAAGATTGTAGTTGAGTGGAGTGGGACATAAACTGGTGGCACAAGAAGATATGTAAAAGACCTAGGATGAGAAAGACTGTGAGATTTTTTCAATGCCTTTCATAAGCAGGATAAGAATAAATTGACAGTTTCGAAAAGAGGAAATTATAACTAGATAACAGGAAAACTTTCAAAGTAAAATAGAAGCTAAGTTCTTGTAGATGTTTAACTAAGAAAATTATTTAAAGTCCAGAAAACTTTTAATTACCATTGCATGGGAACAAGAGTGCAGTTATTCATGGCACCATTCCAGCCATAAGTTTCCATGATGCCTAAATTTTTCTCTTTGAAAACTGGTGCCATGTATTATAGATATTAACTCTCATTTCAAATTTGACCAGGGATAAAATCTGTGCTATCATCTTATTCCAGTATATCAAACTCTTTAAATCTAGTATGCAATGGGTGGATTTATATTAATGATTTACTGACCTGAATGGGTCCTTCTTAGGTGCAAATTTGCCATTTGCTGTCTTATGATGCACACTCAATTGCACAACTGAAGCCCTTGAAGTAGTTCTCTGTGCAGGAACTTGAACTTGAAGCCATTCTAAGAGACACTATTGAAAGTATCCACTGGTGATGTGGGTGCCTGATCCTTCAGGATGTAGCTCTGCATGGCTGTGTAGTGTCTGGCACCTGTATCTGCCATGAACTCTATTGCTGGTAAAGACACATCCTGCTAGAACCCAAATGGACAGTAGTGAACCAAACCATTGTTCATCTGAATTTGTCCAGTGAGGAAAGCACAACCTTGAGTAGATGCATCCAATGTCTAGAATTTAATATGAAATCTTACATATGGAAGATCAGCGTGTCGACTGACAAACAAGTACCAGGACTCACTTAGAAATAACAATCAGTTACACTCAGAAGATGGTTGCTGAATAACCCTACCATAATTCAATTATGAGGCTGATTATTCTGTTCTTTTTACCTAAATGTCTCTTACAAATCCAATCAAAAACTAAGCCTGTGTTTATTTCTTTCTAAAACTGTTATGTGAGGAGTGACCAACTTTTACAATTTTGTTATGTTTTTAGTGTAAAAAATCCCATAAATATGAGATATATGAGAAAATATTATTATGATATTTGCTTCTGATTTTTCTAACCAGTTCTAAACTGGATGAATGAATTTTGAAATATTTTAAATATTCTAATATTTAAATATTCCAGATATTTAAATATTCCAGATATTTAAATATAACCAATATTCCTTTCTAATAGATCTTGTTCTTTTAACAGGTTAACTCCAGTTGTGTGATGCTATGTCAAGGTTGCTTTGTTCTTTCTTTGATCAATCTGCATTTGAGTGAAGCAGCAAATTATTCCATACATACGTGCGCTGTCCAGCTTTATCCAGGCAGAGCCTTGCAGCAAAGTAAAACCCCAGCAAAATGAGTCTGCTTGAAATGATGATCCTCTCAGCAATGGAGCAACATATCTGTTCTTGGCATATACCACAACATCTTTAAAATATGGAGGAACTGTGTATGGAATATATGTTTTGTCAATTTATCTAATTGTGTGCCTATTTCTAGTAAACATGCTAGTAAATTAAATATAATTCAGGAACAAAATTTTCTTTCATTTTCTTTCACATTATTTTATAATTGCAAAGAAACTCTCTGCTTATTGTAATTTATAAACGAATTTCAGGCAACATTGATAATGGAGGGCAAAAATTTAGATTCTCCTCTAATAACAATTCTTTTTCCAAACACTAAAGTAAGTGCAAAACCACTGTGGGTTACATCTGTAGCCAGTAACGAAAGATGTGTGATTCCAGATGGCAAGTCATGTCTGTGAATGGGCTGAATGGGTTTCCTAATAGTGCTTACACTCACAAAGTTTTAGAATATTTTTAGAGGAAAGAGATCTTTAAAAATCATTTATTCCACCCCCTCACATGGGCAGGGACATTTTCACTAGATCAAGTTGCTCAGAGGCCCTTCCAACCTTACCTTGCACATATCCAACCAGTAATGGAATCATTAAGATTAGAAAAGTCCTTTCAGATCATCAAGTGCAACTGTCAAACTAGCACCATTACTGTGTTCACCATTAAACTATGTCCTCAATTGCCATATCCACATATTTTTTGAACTCTTCCAAGAATGATGACTCCACCACTTGCCTGGGAAGTCTGTTCTAAAGATTTACGATCCTTCTGTGAAAAAAATCCTAATATCTAACATAAACTTCCCTGAGCGCAACCTGAGGCAATTTCCATTCAATTCCTTCCATTTTCAATGACAGGGCATTTAAAACCTGTGGGCAACCTGTTGCACTGTCTCACCATCCTTGTAAAAATATTTCTTCTTTATGCCCAGTCTAAATGCACCATCTTTCAGTTTAAAACCATTGCCCTTTGTCCTGTCACTATATCCTTTGGTAAAGTCTCTGTCTTTCTTATTAGCCTCCTTTATATATTGAAAGCCCACAAGGTTCCTTAGAACCTTCTCTCCTCCAGGCTGCACAACGCCATCTGTCTCAGCCAGGTCCCTCTCCACTGATTATGGACTGTTAGTTACTCACTTATGAGGCTTAATCAACTCCTGAAGTCTCATCAAATTCTGGACAACAAAATGATTTTAAAGTGGCTCCTCCACAGGCTCCCGGAATAATTTATACTGCTGTGCTTCAATCCATTTTCTAACATCTCTAACAGAGACTGCTTCACATGCTTTAAAGATACTTGATACCAAGACAAGGAGGGGAATATTTGCAATGTCCCACAGACATGACAAACATTCCTGTCAGTGTGTTGTCAAAGATACCACGGTCAAAGGTTTCACAGGCTACTATGGGAGCTTCACATGACTTGTGATTCCATATTTGCTTTGGGAAACCTGTTCTCAGGATCTGAGGTGCATCAAGTAGGGGTTGTCATCTCCCTGACTTCAAGAGGGAATGAAGATGGAAACCTTTTCTCTGTTTAAGCCAAATCCATGGAGAAGCCAATGATTTATTCAGGGAACCCCTTGACGAAATGTAATTAAGGTAAGAATTAAGGGAATCTGGCAACTAGGCTAGAGGCTACTGGCTAGAGGTACCACTAGCAAGAACAGAAGCATAAGGGAGCCAAAAATCAGAAATTCTAGGAAAACCCACCAGAGAATGCATTAATACTTACTTCTGCCCATATGCTCTGCTTCCTGTGTGCAATCATGACACCTGTGTTACATCCAGTAAAAGATGTGCTACTGGACTGGAATCGGTAGCTCACCTCTGCTTGTAAATCGCTGTCCCAGAGTCTATTCTTTATGTTAAGGTCAGCTTGCACAGTCTGCCAATGTGCACAGTATTAAACTCCAAAACATATCAGTTCCATCCAAACTCTCCATCCAGTGAAGCCTTTGGCCTGAGGGGACTGCTGCACCTTTCTGAGAGTTCTTTGACAGAGGGAGTATTGGTTGGTCTGAATGAAAAGGTTGCCAGCAACCACTCTGACATTTTTCACAGTAGTGATGGCTGACTTCCAGGTCTTAGCAATGTTCCCTGGGATTGTTCAACTTCTTAGTATATAGAAAGCCAGCACATTCTGGGTGAATAAGGACCGGCAAGGCCTCAGCTCTATATTCCCAGAAACACCTGTACAAATTCAGAGCAAAATGTTTTGGAGGCCTGGAAAAAAAGCATTTTGCAAATTTTTACATCACCTCTCTTCCTGAAGAGCAGGATGAAAAATGCTCCCCTGTAGATCACAGGGCCAGGTTCACTGTAACTAAGCAGACACCTGTTTATCTCAAACTATCAAAGTGCTCTTAATTTCACTGCACTGTTTTTTTCTCCTTCTGTGAGTGAGGACAACAGTCTTCCACATCAGATTCTTGCTCTCATGTTAAACATGTAACAGCCATTACATAGCCAGGGGGTGTTGTGAAGTTTTCCACCAGAGCTAAGACAGACACTGTGAGATATCAGCACTTCAAAAAACCATGGATTTATATAAATGTCTCTTGTTTGGAAAGCCACTGTTAACATGGACAATTTTTTACATCTAGGAAGATTTAAGGGAACTAAGCCTTCTTGTTTCTTTGCTTTTTCTAAGCAACATCATTTAACTTTTCCTCTGTCTTTTTTGGTTGAAATGAAGGTGTTACCGTGTTCCTTGTAAAAGATGCATTAAATGATTCCTTTCCAGTTTATGCATGCTTTAAAGTCACTCTGTATTCTCAGGCTGCTAAGTTCTGATCTAAATACATTAAATAAAATATTGCTTGGTTTCTGCTGCTGTTCAGCCATAATGAAGGGCTCTAAAAAGCAGGAGACATGATACTGAAAAATATTGATAATACTGATCCTCTGGTGATTCTAAAATGTTTTCTTGTGTTTAAATTTCCCATATCTTTGCACAGAAAATCATAACATGTATCCTGGCTTGTAAAACTCCTAGAACTTGAGACAGCTAGTACCACTGATTTGATGATGTGTGAGACTTAAAACCTGACATTTTTCTAGTATAGCAAGATGGATAATTTAGGTTTTTTGTTCTCAATTCCCACCACATTATATACACAAAAATGATTTGTTTAAATGGTATTGTTACAAAATACACTGCAAATTCTTTCAAAGTGTATTTTTTTTTGGAGGAGTCGTTTGGGGCAATTGATTCTGTCAGAAATACCTCTTTAATTTGGAATTTAAAGCACCAAGAACTGTAATGATTGTGTGTTCCAATCAGAGGTGGAACTGAAGGGAGAAGCACAGGTCAGCACAGCTACACAGAGTCCAACTACAATAATTCATGAAGGAAAATCTGCTCACCTGTTCCATTCCTTACCTGGAACACTAGAGAGATGAGTTTACCATCTTATCTTACTGTTAGTTCAATGAAAATATAAGAGAAATCAGTAATTAGAACATTCCAAGAAATAGGAACTCCAAAAAAATAAAGATCCCAAATGAAGTCTATAATTCCAGGCTTTCATCTTTATACTGGAATGATTTCTCTAATCTCACTTTTAAAAATAATTGCAAGATTTTTTTGTTTTGAATTAACTACAAGTCTTGATTAAAACATGTGAAGACATGTATAGATCCAGATTGTGTCTTCTGTTCAGAATTTCAGAAGAATCACTTTTAGATTGGAACATAAAAGTCTTAGATAGATCTGATTCCTTCAGTGCACCAGAACACCAACACTTTTAAAGAGAAAGAGATATAAAGCACACTGCATTTTATTTTCTAGGAATAATAATTGTGAGATTCATTTTATGAATTATGTTTAAAATATGCATTTATATATTTAATATATAAAGTGCTAAAACAGAGTCTATGTAGGTTTGCTGGAAAGTATTGGACAAATTTACAGGAAAAAAGAAAAAAGTATTTCCTTCTAAATTCTTTATATGGTCGTTTTCTTTTGATAAAATATTTCCAGTTGTTTTCTCTTTCTTCACATAGGAAAAAAATTAATTTCTCTCATTCAAACTTTTTTTTTTTTTACTACCAAGATGAAATGAATGGTGATAAAAAGAAGCATATTAAGAAAAAGGGCGAGAATGCAGGAAAATACGAAGAAAAGTCTTGAAAAGCTGAAGGTGAATGTTAACCCAAACTAGTAAAAGTTATTGAGAAAGTGTTAACTACTCAACTCAAAAACATGCCCATAAGTGTTGCCACAGTTCACACAAGCCAGAACATGGGGGTGGCATTAGTGACTCTAAAAGGTGCCTCCTCACAGATGTGGCCTCACAAGAAATATCTCTGTGGTGAGCTGGACCTCTTCTGCTTTGCCACAGCAAATATTGAGATTGCCCCAGGACCCAGGAGAAATGGCTCCAACTGCTTCTAACTGACTGCCCAGAGTTGTTTTCCTTTCCTTTTTCAGAGCCCAAAGGCAGAAGATTAATGTAATCCAATCTGATTTTTCTTGGTTTGATGAATGAAGGAAACTGGTTAGGCTGGCTGGTCCAGCTGCAGTATCATCACATGCAGCCTTGAATTATATGCCCACAGGTGCTATGTCCAGCATATATTCTTTCCTAATGAAGCAGAAAATATTAATAGTATTGTCTTCAGTAACGCTGAATGTAACCTGAGTGAATTCTCACTGCTTGGAGGTTCTGTTTTACATTTTTCAAGGTAGAGTAGTCAGAGTGATTCATTGAAAAATAAGGTTCTTTCTCTTCCAGTCTCTCAGGAAGAGGGGAGGAAATTTTCCCTGAGAAAATGGCATCCTTTTCTCCTGTGGAGATTAGGAGGAAAGGTGCCAGTGTTCTATATGTTTGCAACCTCATTAAAGGCTTCATCTGAAACTGAGTATGGTAAAATTTCCACTTGGCACCGCATACAGCTGCCACCTTCCTGGCATCAGACAGAGCATGATTATGATTAATGGTATGAATCCTCCAGTGACATCTACTCAGACTCAGAGCTGGATTTTGGTCTTTGATTTTGAATTTTTAATCATTTTTCAGCTACATAAAACTGCCGTCCATGAACACACACTGGTTCAGACCGGGGATCTGGGGCAAAGATGCTGTCACAGACCAGAATGAGAGATTTAAAGCAAATCTCAAAGCTTTTCTCATGTAGTCTTCTCACCAAGAAGGCTATAATCATGTGAGTATCCCTCTTTACTTCTAAATCCCATATCATCCCTGCTTTCCAATCTATGACCTCAAACAGACATTTATTGCTACAAAGAGAAGTATCAGTCTTCATGAAATCCAATGAGGACCTCTTCGTTTGGGATGGGTATCTTACAAACACTGAAAAAAACAAAGGAAAAATTGAAACTGTAAATCAATCAATAAATAAACAGATAGACTCAGTGCAAAAGCATTGAAAACCACCATTATTTAATGCAAAAAGTCAAAAAAAAGGGTTTTTGTCAGAATAGGATTATAAAGTAATTTTCAGATTTGACAGGCAGATATATACTGGGTTCATACCATCAAGGGGTAAAATTTCCATTACATCAGTAAGGAAATGTTGTAATGTCTATCCTGAAATAGAAAAAATAGCATGACAGCCTTCCTGACAGGTGACAAATAAGGATTTGGACAGGAACCATCAACCCAATCACCATGAGCTACTGAAGCTAAGAGGTAAGCTGAGTCGCTCTCCTTTTCTTTAGCTATGAGAAGTGTGCTTCCTTGCCAGACACAGAGACAAAATTCACTTATCCCATTACCATGAGACAACATATGAGAACAAAAGGGAATGTGAGATGCCAAGTGTTCTGCTTTTCATTTCTCTAAAATTCGGTACAGTAAAGCTCATTTATTCACCTCGATTATGCAAATTTTATCACAGGTGAAGAGTTTTTCCTGGTTTCAATAACACTGGTTGTCTTAATGAGGTATGTTCTCAAGGTGTTTCAGACTTCACTTTATCCCCTATATGCTCAGTGTTCCATCGGGTTAATTCTCCTCTCCTCTCCTCTCCTCTCCTCTCCTCTCCTCTCCTCTCCTCTCCTCTCCTCTCCTCTCCTCTCCTCTCCTCTCCTCTCCTCTCCTCTCCTCTCCTCTCCTCTCCTCTCCTCTCCTCTCCTCTCCTCTCCTCTCCTCTCCTCTCCTCTCCTCTCCTCTCCTCTCCTCTCCTCTCCTCTCCTCTCCTCTCCTCTCCTCTCCTCTCCTCTCCTCTCCTCTCCTCTCCTCTCCTCCATTAAAAAAAAGAGAAAAATCAGCCCCATGCCTGTGGATAGTTGACAAATTAGCACATGTTTTCATCCCCAGGAGAGAAAGGAATAAGTTTATTCTAATTTTTTTCTTCTTTTTTTTTTTTAAACTTCTCTCTGTTTAGAGTGTTTTGACCAAATCCTAAATAACTGATCTCTTAGTTTTCTAACTTAGCTTTTGATTTAAATGCATATTGTTTTTTGCAACGTTTTAAATGTTTAGAAATATTAATAATTGTCTGATGGCTCTGTGCGCAATCGTCACATGAAGAGGAAAATACATATCTTAGGAGCAGGATTCTTTTATGGATGGAGAAATGCACTGGAGATTAGAATCAAACTTGATTTTAATAAAATGAGAACTGATATTTCCTTTAATTTCAAACTTTTTCGTGTTTCTGATTTTCCATTTTTATGTGGTTTTTTTTCCCCTTTTTTTCTCCCTTGCATTTCCTGGTTTTGGTTTCAAAACAGAAATAACAGATTAACAAGGGACAAGGCTCTTTTCAAGATTTCCAATCTTAACTGAAGCCAAACCAGTTTTCCATGTTGTATGTTCTCAACAGTGCTTGAATTTGAATTTCAATTTGATTAAGCATCTGAATAATTATTCATTAATATTCTGCTTAAAGCAAACACTCTTCCTTGTCCCTCAAGTTGAAATTAGCACCCTTGTTTCACAAATTGTCTAATCTCTGATTGGAGTCTTTACATAAAATTAAAGCTTTTTTGTATGACTAACGCAATAAAGAATTTATGTTTTTGTGATCAGAGATGATCAACACAGGATGAAGTGTTAATTCACCACCAGAGGGCATCCACATGGGAAGGAATATAATCCTAACGAAGTTGCAATAGAAGAATTAATAATAATTATTAAATGAGGTCAGCAGATGTCAAACAAAGCACGTTCACTACTTCCTGCCAAATTTTACACGTGTAGAAAATTAAAACAGTGCCTTAGAATTAAACAATCTTAAAACGAATTATCAATCGCATACTCAGGTTTGACTTAGGAAATAATCTCTGGATTGCCAGAGCCCAAAGTCCGTGTGTTTTTTACCACTACAGCTTCAAGAAGGATCCTATTGATATTCTCTTGAGAGAGAACTGACAGAATATTGACTAGCTACTATATCACTCAACTCACAGGCATGTCTGCAGCTACAAGATAAATGGACTTTTAATTTTTGGCCCCAGTCAATGCATTATGAAGCTGCTAGGATGTTGACAGAACCCTTTGTAAAAAAAGAAAAAAAAACCAGAATGTGGGAAAATTATTTTCAACATATCATACAGCTGAAAGTAACATTTTTTTACACTCTGAATTCCATAAGCTGTGTGTTTAGGAGACCAGGAAAGGAATGAAAGAGCAATGGGTTTGTGCCCAGAATGCCAGTTTTCCAAAACTAATTTTGAGGAAAACACCAGTGGCCTCAGTATCATGAAATCTGAAGACTTTTGAAAACTTCTGATTTCTAAGGAATTTCAGGAAGAAACAGGCCCAAGATTTTGTTGATTTTCTACTTTTTGAAGAGTATGTCTCAGTAGGATAATGAGACATCAAGAACCTGTGCTATACTTCTTACTAGATTCTGTCTACCACATAAATATATTAATATTTTGTAATATTTGGCAAATGGTTTCGTATTTGCATGATTGTATTCTAAGCACTAAGAGTAAGAAAAGCTTCTATAATCTCCCACTGATTGTGTAGACAGTCACTATTGTTGTCAATATTCTAAGTAGAGAGATGTTAACATGTGATGTCTGGATTATTTGCCCTTTTTTATCCTACATAATCAGCAGATGATGAGCCGTTAAACTGAAAGAAACACCCCAAACCACTGTATGTATATTGCTTAAGACCTGCTTATATTCTCTTTATTTTACAAATGAATCCTAATCTTTGAGCTGTTTATGAAACTTCTTTTGGGAGTTAATGTTTTCAAATCTGAATTGTGCTTTAAGGAAGGGGATTTAACTTCAGGGCAATGGTGTACCAGAGGCAGAAAGAAGTTATTGGTTTTTCTAAGCGTGCCAAATAACCCTCAGTTGCTAGACTAATGGTACATAACTTTGCAGAACATTTCAAGCAAACTTGCAGTCAGAGATAAAGAATGAATAATTCTCTTCTGTTTTGTATATGAAAAATTGTACATTACTCCAGAAATTCTTACTAGCAGCCAAGTCTGATGATATGTCTTAGAAGAATTAGTTTAACTGATGTGGAATCACTATAACCTCAAGGCTTCGATAATTGTTTAAAGATTTAAGTTTCACAGTTGGTTTCATAAGCCAGAATGAGCCAGTGTCCAGGTTTGTGGCTGAGTTGTGGAAGTTAAAAGAACACTGTCAGAACTCACTCTGAAATATTAAATTAAAGTCATGGGACTGGCAGTGAAGATTTCTAAGCAGGATGCAAAATTTTACCTGTCACAGTTTAACTAGTGAGGAAATCTGCAGGCTCTATAGGAAAGATATTTTAACTGAAACACAAATTATTTCCTGTCTGAGTGTGTTGGGACAGGCATAAATGGACACAGATTAGCAGCCGTGATAAACCTGGGAAAATAAATACACACTAGAAACAAAGTTTGAAGTAAACACCGGATCTTACATGACAATATATATGTTAGAAGAGCATATAGGTCCATGAAGAGCATAGGGCACCTGTGAACTAAGGAGAATATCTCTGTTCTTTAATTTGATAACCTTGAAATGGCCTTTTTAAAATGAAGTATGGCTTCATCCATTTAGGAAGATCCAGAAGGTTCTCTTGTCTCAAAGAGCAACTTTGAGATGTAATTAACCATTAATAATCCAGAAGTTACTTTGTCAGTCTCCTGTTTGGGTTAAAAAGCAGATACACACTAATAATCATCTTCCTGTACCAGTTAATATGATACTGTCAATTAACTGAGCTGTTATCAGTTAAATTACTTTATTGCTACAGATTTTTTTTGACTGCAAAGGTTTCCTTTTTGCAACATTAAAGGCTAAACTGTCCCAAGCTACAAAGAGTGGAATACACTGCTGAGAGTAGAGGAAACTTTGAGGCAGCACAATTCAAATACTTCTTTCTTCCACTCAGATGGACTAAACTTTAAAACTCAGATTGTCAGACTTTTGACAGCCTTAGGGCTGAGTGGGAGCTGTCATTAGTCAGCAGAGAGTACAGAAATTATTAGCTTTGGCTATGTATCTGTTTCAAACAGCTAAAGTTGGTGAGAGAAACCTCAGCCTTGCCTTACAGCACAGAGTTTTGTCAGTTTTTTTGTGAAAAAAATAGTTCCCTAGTCAGATTATTCCTAGAGCATAAAAAGATAGGATGTGAAATCTGTTTTTTAATCTAAAGCAGTTTATATTAAACAAACAAACAAACAAATAAATAAATAAAATGCTCTGTATTGAGATTCTGTAAAGTTGTTTGTGTCTGAAATGAAATAAAACAAACATTGGATGTTTCTTACAATGATGCTCACATTCCATGCTAAGTTCTAGAGGCCCTAAACCAGATGGTGAGGCCTTTCACAGCCAGATATGCCACACATCAAGATGAGGAAAATGTTTTAATTTTCAACAGACAGAGCTGACGACAAAGAAATAAACTACTGTAACAGTTGCTCTATAGGTCTGATGTTTTGAGGAGGCAAAAGAACTACCAGAATTACCAGAATTTAGAGTTGTTTCACTACAGGGACATTTTGTCTGAGATAATGAAGAACTGATTCAAAAGAGAAAGAAAGAATCAGGAAAAAAATAAAGGAAAAGGAAATAAAAACCTCCTCCTCAACCTTTTCACACTTTCAGAACCAAACTGCAACCGAATATTTTTGAAGTTCTGGAGCAAGTGGAAAGAGAAAGCTTTTATTATGACAATAGTAATTGTCATCAAGGTCTGAAACTCTAACACCACAAAAATGATGTTTCTGGCCAGCACCTGAAAGGTAAGTGCCAGAAATCTCCCATGAAATACTGGTTTTCCGAAGACTGCCAATTCAAACTGGAGATTTGATAGGTTCAGATGATTTCATAATAAACATTCAGAATTCTGGATGGTTATCTGAACACAACTTGCACTCTGAACCTTTCCATTCAACTTGCAGAATAGAAAATCATGTTTATAACCTGTAGATAATAACATTATTATCAATAATGGGTGCTGTTATCATAGGAGTATAATACATGAAAAAGAGCAATTAGACAGCAACATCGGAGATTTATTTACCAGTACATAGTTTTTTTTCTCCCACTTATAGTCTCCATATTTTGCAGAATGTCTGGGCTTGGAAGACATTTTTGTACCTGCAATATGTTTACAGGAAGCAGGATTTTAAGACAAATACTTTAGTGAGGTGCGAAAACACTTATGTTGACCATGCTGACAACAAGAATTTGGACATTTTTGCTCAAGCATGCCACCTGCAGTCTTATATACATGAACATTTGATTTTAGTTTCAGATTTGCCCCAATAGTACTTTCTTTTTTCCTTTCAGTTGATGGAAATCTCTGAAATGAGGAGCTCAGGCAGGTTTCTTCTGCATAAAATAACATCGGTTTTCTGGACACTCAGAGCCTATGTTAAACTACCAACCTCCATTATATCACAACTTCAGGTTTGTTTAAACAAGTTTCCACCTGCACAACAACTCCTTTTACTGCCAGTGAAACACACTCTTCCCCAAGGAGCCCAGTATTATAAATCACCAAAGTGCACATGCTGCTGCTGCCAGCATGAGAGGGGTCTGGCATGATGAATCTGAGGAGTAATGGGGGGCATGGAATGGCCCACACACATAAGGAAAGGAGAAACCAGAGCACAGCCTTAGAGTGTAGAAAGCAGTGTATCTAAAGGTATTAAACACAGCATATTGGATTCAGATACATGGCTTTTATCTATGAGCTGTGACCATGGCAAGAGCAACCAGTCTCCAAACAAAAACAAATAGCCTAGCATGCATGTGTTCATACACCTGTGCATTATGAAACAAGAATTAACTATAACATCAGACTTCTCTGTGTGCATTTCATCATAACAACAAGATACAATCTTCAAATGGCTGGACAAAAGCTCTACTAAATTGAGTGTACTAGAATTGGAGAGCCCATTCTGCCCAATCTGCACATTTTCATCACTTGCCAAGCTTACTGATTTTTTTTTCTCAATAAGGTCTCAGGAGCTAGTTCCAACTGAAAAAAAAAAAAAAAAAAAAAAAGCAGTTCCCAGCTGCAGTTCCCATCCGTAACAGTAAATTGCTTTCTGTTGCAAGAAATTGTAATGCCTGTAGTCTCCATTTCCCCCTGCCTCCTTCACTGTTCTGAAGGAAACTGGTGGTCTTACAGCATCCTGGGGGTGGTCTGCAGACCTCCTCTTAGCTGCAGTTGCTCTGGTTCCTGTCTATGCTCCTATCCATTCATACCCAGTTCAATGCCACCCACAGTGAACAGTTGCATGTGAATATCAGAAAATCCTCTGAAAGATGCCAGCTCTATCTTCCTTTGATGTGCCATATTAGGTCCTAATGGGCCAATTTCTTCTCTTGCACACATGCAGCTCCTGCTGATTTCAGCTGAGGTTGCAGATTCACTACACACAGTGTTATGCTAAGCTGAGACTAACCACAGTTTCTGGATAGAGTTCCCTTGAATGCAGAGACTCACGTTCTTCAGTGCTGCAGTTATACCCCTTTCTGGAATCGATGTCCCCAGAAGAGATCCATATCCATTTGTAAGCATATTTTCATGGGTACTGTTGCAAAAGACTAATTGTGTCAAATACTTCTCAGTGCCTGGGATTTTTCTGTACTGTGTTTACAAATTATACATGTAGACACAAGCCTTTTCTAAATAAACCAGCCTGGGCACCTACCAGAAATGTAGGAAGGGATTCAAGATGCAAAACACACAAGAAGACTGCGTAAAGATTCATTGAATTTGTCCATACTGTGTTCTGTACTGGGATAGTTGCACTCTTAGCAGTACCTAACAAGACAGTTTCAAGATAAATCAGCTTCAGCAAGTGGTATGAATTGCAGACATAGTACAGACCTCAGAAGAGCCATCCCTCAAACACTGACTGTTAAGCTTATGAAGTTATTTGCAGGATTGCATCTTAATTATACTATAGCTGTTCCACTCCTCCGTGCACCATATGTGTAGATGGCAAAGCCAGGTTAGCAGAACATGACATCCACATGCCTGTGGATTTTTTGTTCATTTTTTAATAACTGACATATATTTTATGGTAGGATTACAGTGATGAGCTGGGTGCAGTTCTGAAAGCAATCAGAAGTAGTTATTTACATATACTTTAGAAAAAAAGCACCATATGTTGAACCCAAGGCAGTTTATAAAGTACACAGGGTAGCAGGAATACTTTAGAGCCATCCTTTCTGTAACTTCCCAAGTTTTTTGAAAAACATATATTTAACAGTCAACTGTCCTGTTTCTTGTGTGCACACATGCTGTACTTTTTGCCAAGTATATTGGCACAGGATTATCCCAAAAGTAAAGGCCATATTGAATTTTATATAGCAGACACTTACAGAATTCGTACCCACATCACTCATTTTGTAACAGCCTGCAATTAATTTGTTGCAGAAGGATAACAGATTATTCATCTATGAGTGGTAAATTTAATACAGGCTGGAAAATCTGGTGGAAAAATTAGGATTGGGCTATTCTCAGCTAGTTCAGACAGTGGTGTTTTGATAAGATAAAGCAAGGCATGACAAACTGTGACATTATGTAACAAATGTAGCCAAGATGCAAAGCTAGGTGGAGTCTGGTGGTTTGCAAAAACCTTTATCACATTCCTGGTAGGGAGAGCTTATTGAGCTACCATCATTGTATTTCTCTGTGTTGCTGTATTCAGATTATCGGCTCAGCATCTGCTCAGATGAAATAGAGGCAGTAGTAGTCCAATGCAGGTTAAATGGGGGAATTATTTGCTCTGTAGCTCCTTGCTATTTCCTTCTATGCCTTTTTTTTTTCTCCTCTGACCTCGTGACTTCCCATTTTTGCAAGGTCACGTAATTCTGCAGAGCTTGTGAAGTGTGCAGTTTCCCCAGCAAGCTGACTGCCTTGGCATTTGTCTCTCAGAGTCATAAGGCCTAAAGCTGTGACAGTCCAACAGGCATTTTACTCTGCCATGTTTTCTGGCAACAGGGTGGGAGAGGAACTCTGCCAAAACCATCAGTGAAATGAACTGACTTCAGAGAGCTAGTTATTTTAGATTTCATTGAATTTAGGGACAGAAGAGACAAGCAAAAATTGTTTCATCTGGACCTCCTGTTTGTCCCAAAACATTGAATATCTGCAACCCCAAACCAAGAATCTATTTCCCTAAGGATTGTTCCATACAGTATTTAAATCTCAACTCCATTGTCTAATGTTAAACAGGTACTGAGGAGCTCAAAACAGGACAGAACAGGAGGGCAAATGGAGGGTGACAGTGAGTCCCTAAAACCCTTTACTGCTCTCCTCCTAATGCAGCCAAACACATATTATTCACAATAAGTGCTGTGTGGGCTCAGGTTCAATCTGGGGCTCACCTTCCCATAGGTCTACTACTGAAACAGTTCCCAGTCCGTGCTAAAGCCTGGGCTTTCCAGTCTCAAGTGCAGGACTTTGCACTTCTCTTTGTTGTACTTCAGGAGTTTTCTGTTGGCCCCGTCCTCAAGTTTACCCAGTTTCCTCTGAACTGAATCTAAGCAACTCAGCTTTTCACTGACTTCCCCTCATTTATTATAATCCTCAAATTCCCTGAAGGTGTGTTCTGCCTCATTATCTTATTATGGAGTAGCAAACATTGCAGCAATGTTCATGGCACAAAAGGTAAGGGATGAACAGGGGACTCCAGATTCCAAGATTCCCACGCCAGGAAGACACATTCCACAATGTTCAGCCAAATCTTCTTCCCTCCTTGCACACAGGCTGTGAGCCATCTCCTGTCTTTTCTTACAGATAGGCCAGTAGGAGTAAGTCATTCCAATATTTAATCATTATCACTGTTAGGAAATTCTAACTCATTTAAGTTTTTCTAAGGATTTTTTTTTCTGCCCTTTTGCAACTGTCTGAAGCCTTAATACAGTATTACATTAATTGATATGGGAAAGCAACCTCAGATACAGATTATTAAGATTTTTTTCCCACAATTTTGAAATTGTTATTTGAAATTTTTTATTTGCCTGAAGAGAGGGAAGAAATTTTTGAGAAGGTTGCATATCTTTTCTCACTTTATTTGTAATTTTTGAAAATTTACATTTAAGAAAAAACTTAGATCCAATTCATATGGCATTTAGACTATACCTAGATAACAAGAAACTGTTCTTCCAAGTGTGTTTTACAGATCTATATGATTTTCAAATGGTGATAATTGTGCACAATGAAATTGCCTGAGCCTGATACACATGAGAGACAGCAGATGTGAAATCTTTGGAGATTGTTTCAATAAGTTGTTAACAAGCTCTCAGCCTACTCTAGACCTCATTTATTTCTTCTCAAAAGCTCTTGGTTTCAGAGTTGTGGAGTATGGCATGGTGCTAATAAAAGCCAACCCAATATTGCTGTCTCTTTCTACAAAGAAATCTAGTTGTAGTGAATTTAAAAAACACATTAGTGAAAATCTGCTTGCATACTAACTTAAGAAATAGAAATTATGACCTGTTTGGGCTATTGCTGTTAAATGCTTGGTTTTTCTTTCTCCCAGTATTTATTTTCCATTTATTTTCATAGCATCTGGAATTGGTACTAATCTTTGATGAGAAAGTCAGAAGAGTGAGAAGGTAGGAATGGTAAAACACTGCAATATAGATTTCCCATATATGTTGCAGCTGCTCTGTACTTTTCTGGTGACACACAGCAGCTTTAAATTACTTAATCTAGTTTTATAGCTGTCTTGTATCACTGGGGTAACATAAGACCACTGCAACATATTGGTGAATCTGGTTCTGTAACTATGCTTTCAGCCAACTTGGACTTTTATTTTTATCTGTCATTCAGCAAAAATAATTCCTTTGGAGTGGAGTACTATCTTGTATGTGCATGAGGAGGAAAATACTTGCATTCTTAGCTTTAGAACGTGATTTGAGAGGTCTGCATGCACTTCCTTATTATCACAACCTTTTTGTGAGAACTTCTGGAAGACATCATTTTCCAGATCATGTCATGTAAAATGACTGTGGAACTTTTTTATTTCATCCTTTGTATGTCCCATTTACTTGCATTAAATACTGAAGTACAGCAACTGTTTGCTGGCATGTCTCTGAAAAGTACCCAGCATAACACAGCCCTAATTTGTGATGAATTTGTGAAAAAGAAAGAAAAAAAAAGAAAAAAAAAAAAGGAAAAGAAAAGAAAAAAGAAAAAAGTTAACTATCCTCAATTCATGCTTAATGATGCTTTAGATGAGATACAGAGAAGTTCACACATACTCTCTTTTTCCTGGTTACTGTGTTGAACAGTTTGACTAGAGCTGTTCTTATTTCCTCCAACATGCTGGTAGCATTTTGTATTCTACCAGCCAAAGAAAGTGAACCTCTGATAGAATCCTGGAACATCTGGCTTTTTTGCCAAAATATTTTCAAGGTGTTTCACGGTGGTGAAAAGTAAATTTTGAAAATTATTTTTCCCCCCACTGCTAAAACTCATCCATTCCCAACAAAAACATTGCTCATGTCTCAGGCACTCTCTGCCTTACAGGCTATTTTATGAAGGAAAAAAAAAAGCAAGAGGCAACACTTTGTACAATTCCTCACAGTCCCCTGCCAGCACCTACCTCATCAGTGGAGTTAAGTCCGAGAGGTATTGTTAAATCCTTATTTCATTCTTTTGAGATTTGGATCCAATTTAGTCTCCCTTTGCATGCACTTCTGGGTCTACTGGGATTGCTTCAGCATCAGTTTAAAAAAAGTAAAAAAAGAAAATGACAAGAGGCAAGAAAAAAAATCCCCAAACCCCCTTATTAATGTGAGAGGTCTCAGCTTTTTCTGTAGGGCTTCGAGATGCTAAGCATGCTCATTCGGACACAAATTTTGGCAATTTGCCATCATTAAGGGACAAGATGGGCTCCTGACCTGTGTATCACTATTGTCACTCTGCAAGTGTTTGACAGGGGATGGTTGTTAGAATAGGTGGTGTGAGTTCAAGCCTATGTATACTGTAGAATGACAAGATTCTTTCCTTTCCCCTGTCCTGTTTGGCTGTGCCCACTTTTCTCAGCAAATGTGGAAAGCTTGCTTGGTCTCTTCTGTTTAGAAAGTGCTGCTCTTGCTGGCCAGGTGGATAGATATTTCTTTCCAAAATTTCCAGTTGCACTATATGCCGTCAGCCAGGTATGAGTCTAAGTTGTGTACATAACATTTCCATTCATTTTTCATCACCCGTCTCTGAAATTACTCATTTAAGAATCATATTTTTGATTGATTGCACCAGCTCTGCTTGCCTAGCTCTCTATTTTAAAATGTTCCACCTTGATCTGTTGTTTATTCCCAATTCACCTATGAACTGACTCACCTGTTGTATGCTGAAAAGTCTGAGTTGATGATGAATACCCGTTCTGTAAAGCTGTTCAGAAGAGGCAAATTACATGACCATTATAAGCCCGTTGCACAAAAATCCTTGCATAAACATCATGTAAGTCAATGAACAGAGCTCCAAGTTGGCACATTTTCCTTTTAGGTAATGGATAACCCCACATACAACTACTAGAGTTCCCTGTGAACTAATAATGAGGAGGAAGCACAGATCATATTTGGATTTAGTACAGCCAAGTGTGAGGGCAAGAGTTTTATTAAAGGAGTTCAAACAAAAGGGCAGGCATGACCAAGATGTTATGCCTAAGGATTTAAATTTAGTTTCCTGTATGAGTATGCAACGTCTGCCAAGAGGCAAATTGTTTCCAGGGTAACACTTGAAAAGAGTGATCGTATATCCCTTAGAGTCAGGCTGTTGAACATTTGTAGAGCAGGACACCACCATGATTTTGTGCTTCAAGTTTTACACAGGAGCTCTGCTAACTGAAGTGGTACTGGGGGGTATGTCATTCACAGAACTTTTTCTTTTCCCTGTCGTTTCCCAGAGGAGCCACCATCAAAGGATTTCCACCTAGAAGTTTATTGTTGTGGATACTGCTGAGTGAAAATGCAAATGTCTGTGTAAGAGCACCAAGGCTTGAATTTTGAGACTGGTGGAATTAGGCATTCAGTTCCCAAGCAACTGTATTAGAATATGCATTCTTACTTTCCAAGGTTTTTTGAAATCCCAGACTAAGACTAAGAGTCCATGGCACTGTGAAATGGCTGAAAGACTGATCATTTCATGCATCTCATGTCTAATCACTGGAACTGTGACTCTTAACAAGGGTTCCTTATTGGTTTCCTATGTGACAACAAGTACAATAAACATTGTATTACAACATTATTTTTGAAACTTATGTGGATGTGCTCATCTGAAGGGTGGTTCAGAGGAGTCCTGATGGTGACTAGTTTCACTTCTAATGCATCATGCTGTTCAGTTTGAAAATATTGTACTGACAATTTCACATCCCTTTTCTGGGAAAAGGAAAATAAATGTTAAAATATCTTTGCACTCATGGTGTATCCTACTTTTTATCTAGGGTCAGGTTTCTGGTGTCTGAGGTAGCTGAGATATTTCCTGATTTTTTTTTTTTTTTTCATTTTTTGAGAGTTTAAAAAAATAAGGAATTTGAAGTCACTCTATGCTTACTTGGTTAAAGAGATGTCCATCTTTTATTAAACTGCAAAGTTACATGGATCTAAATTAATTCATTCTGAAAATATCAAAATTAAGCCTTTGAGTTAAAACCCAAAACAATTCACTCTCCAGAATTGGCATCAATTGGGAAATATTTTGGTTTATCAAAAAAAAAAAAAAAAAAAAAGTGTTTTTCTACTTTATTGACCTGGAACTGGTTAAAGAATTATACAAGCTGAGTGAAAAAGTTAGAATATAAAAAAGGAGACTGGCAGGGCATTGTACTGTGTTGCAGATATCCTGTTGTAAATACACCGATATCAATTTTCAGGGTTGCATTTTTCCTCTGTTAATGCAGAATCATTTCTCTCTTGGGTGGCTGGGAGAGCAGTGAGCAGTTTCTAAATGTCAGCTCATGCTTTTCTGCTCAGTGGAGCATACTTATTTCTGCCTTCCAAGGTTGATTTAGACTTTATTGAGAGAAACTTTTGTTTTGAACCAAAGCTAAGAAGTTTGGCTTCCTTACGCTCAAAGCTGAAATACCCAAGATCCTGCTCTCCGTAAATACTGAGGTAACTTCTGCTCTGGAGAGAAAAAGTGTTTAAAGAACATAGTTGGCTTAAAAAAATCTCCTTTCTCAGGCATTTGATTGAGAGAATGGGATGTGGGGGGAAGGAGGGTTTGATTGTTTGTAGTTTTACGTCAGGAAGTCTAGCAGAAGCCACTGCAACATCTCATAAAACATTGTGCAGCTGTGCACAGACCTCAGGGTGCACAGATGCGTGTGTATTATATTACCTTGGAAGGGGCACAAGCTGAACTTTTCGATTTTGACACCCGACGGCATCCAGGAAAGGTGAGGTCTGCTACTTGTGCTTTAGGTTTTCAAATTAAAACCGTGTGTGCTGCAGTGCTCACATGACATGCACAAATGTATAAATGAGGCCCATTAAGTAAATGCGTTTACACATCATTTAAATGAAACAACACACCTAACCAGATGGATCCCTTAAATGAGTAATTGTGTATTGCTATTTCCATAACTTTTGCCTTTGCTGGTATACCCTCACTTCTCTGGTATGTCCATCACTTTGATTTGAGCTTCCAGGTTGGGGGTCAGGACTTTGCTTCTCTGTGTTTTCAGTGAAGATTTTCACATTATTATGTACAACCAGGAGTGGGATTTTTCACACCTGAATCTCACCAAGCCATCAAACACAGAGGTATCTAGTTTGACCCTGCCTTTTGGGCGTCCTCATTAGCAAATGGAAAGAAAAAAGGTTTAATCATTTTAATCCAAAGATATATATATGACCCAGGTCCATATAGCCCTCTACATCTGCCTGTCACAGATTTTTTATGACAAAAGGGATCTTGACAACTGACTAGGACAAAGTGGCTACTTTTTGATGAAATAAAAACCAGCCTATAAAAAAATATAGCAAAGAACTAAAAGGAGCACAGAAAAGTAGAAAAGAGACAACATTCAGGTACTTTTAGGAGACACTGAAAGCTGTTACCACGTCTCTGCATATAGCATTTTCTATAGCATTTTGTTCAACTTTCCATGAGAAAGTCTGTCAGCAGTGCTGCATTTTATTACGGTTTCCAGGATGGCTGCCCAATTTAGAACAGGAAAACCAGGTC
Source organism: Acrocephalus scirpaceus scirpaceus (assembly GCA_910950805.1). NCBI lineage: Eukaryota > Metazoa > Chordata > Aves > Passeriformes > Sylviidae > Acrocephalus > Acrocephalus scirpaceus. The sequence goes on along the minus strand of OU383775.1, from coordinate 104,733,928 downwards.
TCAAATCTTGACATGCATGGAGGGGGACTGCAAAAGCCAAATTCTAGGTACATGTCTGCAACAGCTGGTTAAAACTACCAAACAAAGATAGAATGTTAACTGGTCTACAATCCCTCTTTTAAGTCAGACCCAAAACATGATAGTGGTGTGCAGTACAAACTCTTGGTTTTCAGTTTTTTGCTCTCTTTGTTCTTGAAAACTGGTGAAGTTCTCGTGCAAATATCACCCTCCACCCAGAAAATCAAAACACATAGTCTTTATTTCTGTTATATCGATTTTCCTTCTTTTTTTACCTCCACAGATGGTAAGGGAAAAATAAAAAAAAATGCCAGCTATTCTTGAAAATTTTTTTTGCCTTGCATTTCAAAGTGCTCTACCAAGGTCAATATCATTATTCCCCATTTTTTATATGTGGAAATTGGAGCATTTAGCTGTGAAGAAGCATCTAAACATAGAATTCGAATATTAGTTTCCAGTTAAAACCAGAAGATAGTGGTGTTGTCAGAACCATCTCCAGAAGCTGAAGTGGATTTTAAGGAGTACTGGTATGCTAAAAGTGGTACATTTAAGAGTCCTGGCAAAAGGAAAAAGAATTCTGCAACTGTCATTAATTATTTTTACTCATTTTGATGTCATCTCCATTTCTCTTTGTCACCTGGACATTCCAGACAGCTTCACAGAGAAGTGTTGCACTTTTTGGACTGTTCATCAATTTTTTTTTTTTTTTTTTTTTTGGTGATGATAAAGTGAAAACTGAATAATTGTGAAAATACGGGATATGTGTTCCCGTGTACATGCAATGTGTGTAATATAGGTGTATATCTGTGTGCTATGAGCAGTTGTTTGGCTGTGGTTTGGGCTGCATCTGTTAGCAATGAAAAATATATGTTTTCTCACAGACATAAAATTCTGGGCTGCTTAAAGGCAAATATTTTCATCAGATCTCTCTTAGTCCTGTAATTTATAATCAGTGGAACTAGTGAGCAGTTCTCTAAAACCATAAAAAAAGATAGAAAATAATCATGAAGGGAGAAGTTTGTAATGTTTGCCAGATGAAATCCAGAGTCTACATGCTCGGAATTTATATTGGTGACCCCTGTTACCTTCTTCAACAACACAAGATAGTAAGCTTATGTATTGGAGAGTAAGTAATCAGAAGTTTAATGGGTCATAATTCTATTAAAGTGTGTGGACAAAATTTTATAAATAATAGCCAAGTTTATACACATCCTACACATGTGTTGTGGGATACAGCAAGGGGACTGGGTGAGGAGAGGGAAGTTTTGGAAAGCATATCAGAGGACAGATGTGAAGAGCTAAGGGAAGGTAGGAAAACAATACCAGCCAGTCATCCATCTGTGAAAAAGGAAAAATCTTAAATGAAGGATCCTTTCTAGGCTTTAAATATAATATACAGCTTTGTACTTGTTTATACTTTGTCTGTTTTATGACCTCAGTCAATGAAAAAATGGAAATGCTTTGATGAAAAAACTTCTACTCTTTTTATGTGATATGAATCCCGAAATATTGATTTCTTCTGCCCTTTATTCTTAATAGGACTGCAGAGCACTTACAGCTCTTGGAGGCACTTCCCAGGACTCTCTGGCTGTATCTATACAAGTTCTATACAGGCTGTTCTCTGGCTTTGAGTCAGTGGCACAAAGAGGTATCAAAGTCTTTCAGTTTGCAGATGGTTCAGAGGACAATAACCACACTGACTCTGGGGAATCCCTGGTCCGTGCATCCCATGCATACTTCCATACAGGGCCCAGGAACTGCTTATGGAAGGGCCAGTAGTAGACACTGTTTAATTAATTTACTTAATATACATACCCTGTTTTGCTCGATCATCTGTAATGCAAATATTCCCACACCTCAGTCCTTGAAGCAGAAAGAAAAAGTAGTGAAAAAATGTCTATTATCTAGAGAAACTACCTGTGTTCATGCTAATGGTAGTAAGGTGATGATGCTTATCTTCAAAATGGAGTCCTACTCTATCTTGGCAATAAAATACTAACTTAAAGGACATTATCAGTTCTGATTCTTACTTCTGTGCTTTTAGGTGTAGATTTGGGGACTTATGAGCTCTATATCTAATGCAGAATCTTCTGGAATGATTTACCTGACCCTCAGATATTATGTTTCTTCTCATTTATGAATTGAGCAGCCTTATGTTTTCAGACATCACTATGCAAGACTAATAATGACGATAGAAGGTTAAATTTTTTAGAGTCTGAATTTTTAGAGATTAAGGTAAGATAAGCAAAATGGACAGTTTTCATTAAATAATGATTGCTGATTGTGCAGTTGTTTAGTGTTTTGGGGATTTTTTTTTGTCCTGGACCTAGGTGATGAAAAATTACACCTGTTTCTTTTGAAAATGATAGAAGAATTTCTACTGATTTGATTGCATTTTATATAACTCTTCATTGTGAGTCTTTCTGGTACATCCTAAAAGGTAAATAGTGACAGAGAGTCTGAAGTGTAAAAATCTCCAATCTTCACTTCGACTGTGATATTCACAGGCACTTAAATGAGCCTCTGATCTGACCTCTGCCTGAAGAGCACAAAGCTTGAAGGCTTTACATCCAAAGTGTCTGTACTCATAGTGCCTTCTGGACCTCTTCCAGTTCTGGGCTATGGTGTCCAGAACTTCCCCCTGTCCCAGGACATATTTTCTTCATCTCCCAGCAGCAGCCTAGGAAAATGTGCAGATAGAAACAAAACAGAAAGATTCTAGCCCATGGCATATTACATTAAGCAAATCTATTGTATTGACATGTGGGTAACCAGAGATGAATGAACTAGTTCGGTTCAAATAACAACCAGCTCCAACCTTTGCCCACTCAAAAAAGTGACCCTAACCCAAATCTTCTTCCAATTTGGATTGGTTTAGAGAGATCAGCTGTCAGGTCTGTCAGCTGGTAGCCAGACATCAGAGCAGACATAACTAATTAGGCTATATTCCCTCACTTAGAGATTAATTTTTTTTTTCTCTTTCTTTATTTCCATAGTTTTAATTTGCATTAAAACCTCTTGCTCTGAAAGCAACATCTTCAGAACCAAAGCAAATGGAAAAGTAGTTTTTCCCAGAGAGACCTATGGGAGTTGAATTTGTCTTAAATAAATGTTTTCTCCCTCAACAACGTTCAATCTGCAGTGTTACCGACATCCCATCACAGAACTTCTGACTGAGTTTCAGAGCAACTTATTTCTCATCTCTTTTAGTTAAACTCAGCCCACCTATTATCAAAAGTTTTCCAACAACCATATGATTTTGTCACTCATGCCATGAGAGTAGATGCTGCAAATCCAAAATCTAAAAGTATGCATAAGTGGTAACTTTAGTGAGATGCAATGTATCCTGATGCCTAGAGTTCTGTTCATGAGGTCACTAGGGGATATGGACAACCCAAAGGACTGAGAAAATTTAACTGGGTGGATGAACTTTGGGCCTTACTTAAACAACTTACTGACTGAAAGAGGTGGAGTGCAGTGTTTCCATACCTGTCAGAAAACAAGCACTGGTGTTGAGGTTATGTGTTCTTTTGCATGTGCTACAATTGCAGCTTTGAGAGACTTTGCTCTACCATTTATTATTTTCTGACCAGATTTCTGTCTGGTTCTACTGTAGTCAGACATTGTGCTAATATATTCAAGTCAGAGTATATTTGCCCTGCAATTTGATGCCAGCAATAACCAGAATGTGGAAAAAAGTTAATACAATGGAGATCAGGACCACAGTAGGTTTCAAAACCAGGATTAAATATGTTTATGGCTAAAGAGGTTATAGGACAACTTTTTGACAGGGTGACTATAAACTCACATGTTCCACATATATCAGCAAGCAGTGGGGAAAAACGTGAAATATAGCATTTCAGAGAAAATAAGCATCATATAATTGATTTCTTTTCAATGCGGATTGTCATTCTGAAAAGGTTTTAATTACGCCTTATGTATGCCAGAAATTATTAGCCATACTAGCAATATGCTGCTGAGTAGGATGGTACTGTTGTCTCCACAATTTTTTTTGATGCCAAAATTTGGAATGATTACATGCAAATGACAGTTTTAAATAACTGAACAGGAAATATATTTCTGCAATCTACGTGTCAAAGCTTTAAGACAACTGGAATGGCTTTCTAGCCATTTCTGTCTGAAAACAGAAACTCCGTTTTCTTACAGCCCATACCTATTTCTTTATTTTTTTGTGCAAATACAGCTCAAACTTCCCCTTGCTGAGTCAATCATTGTTCGTAACAGAGATGGCCTGCTGTTGAGTCTCACTCCTTAAGTACTCAATGGAATAATACTCAGGATTTATTTGGCATAGTGAAACTCAAAAACATCTGTACCAGAAGGCACGGAGGCCATAAGTGTTGAATTAGGCCTATTTTCACTGTCATTTAAAACTTCTTATACATTTAATGCAATTAACAATTGTAAATGCATTAACAGGTTTTTTGGGAGCATCTTCTAAATTTTTTTCTTCCAACATGGAGAAATAGAAGTTGAGACTGGTTTCATCTACTTCAGCTGTGTACTCAGACATGTACGTTCCAAAGCATGATGCTTTTGTGGACACCTTGCTTGCTACCACCCAGACTCTAGTCTAGGGAGGGGAGGTGTCACATAATGTGGTATCAGGTCTGTCAGGTATCCTACAGTGTTTCAAAAGGCACCAGAAACTTGTGTCTAGGTGGCTGAGTCTGTCCCTAGCCTGTAGGAAGCTGAATCACTCTGGGCTCCTTTGATTTTGTTAGCTGCATCTTCATTAATCACTCAGGGTGCTTAGGCCTGTATGTATGCAATACATGAGGAGAGTTAAATAAAGGTGTCTGAATTTCTTGCTGAATTCTGACCTTATTGTGTTCAATCATCTGTTCTTGAAAGTAAGAGACACATATACCCATCTCCACCACAGCCTAAGACCAAGGGATGATTTGTCTCCTCTTGAAGGTCCAGTCTCCACTGATGCGAGGCAACATGGGCCCTCGCTGAAACATTTTCTTTTCTGGAGCTTTGGTGAAAACCTTCAGGCTTGGGAATAGTTTCTGCTGTCTGTATTTCCCACAGGCAGGGCTGGGGCTGAACTGACAGCTTAGAAGTCAGAGGAGCTTTGCTTTGATGTCAGTGCTTAGGACTTGAGATTTCAAGCTTAGGTAAAACTTGAACTACTGTAAGCTCAAAACACCTCTTCCTGGATCAAAAATGGGACATATTTGCAGAAGAGTACCCATCTGAACTGAAGGGAGCCAGAGGATGCTATCCTGAATGTGTATTTTCACTTGCTCTATGTATTTAACTAGAGATAATATGAAAGCATCGACCTTGAAAGCACTGAAAGGAAAGATATTTTGCTCTTTCTTTGTCAGGTACACATGACCTCCAATGAATGATGGACTTTGTACACCTCACCTCTAGTACACCAGGTCAGTGGAACCTCCCTGATGTTACCTATACTGGACATTTGTCCTTGGAAGGTTGCATATGTAAAACCAGAAATAGGTATGGCAATTCTTTCTGTGTGCAGTACATCTTGTCTTTTTCTCTGCTTATTTTTAAGATTAGAAAAAGCTTGATATTTTCCAGGTATTGTCACTGCTCTTCATCTGAGAACCTCAAAGCATTTTAGAAAGAGTAAAATTAACCCTCACACTGTGTGTATATTCTGTGTAAGTTTTATTACAGACAGTTTATAATACTGTCATATAGCACATACAGAGGATCAGTTAAGAGGTGGAAAGGTGAAGCAGGGTCCAGATATCCAATATCCTAATTTACCATTAGAAATCTCAGACTAATATACAAGCAATTATTGTGGACAGGGTTAAAGGTGCCAGGACCTTCATGGAAGGGCTCACTGCTTGTCAGCAGCTACTATACTGTGGAACGATTAGTGGAGACCACTAATATTATTTTTTATCCTGTTAAAATATATGGGATTATTGGATCTGAACCTCTGGATTGTTCATATTGCCAGGTTGATGAGACAATCCTTGTTACCAGACTGATAGGTCCAACACCCCTTCCAATATAAAGCTTTCTTTTGGTATATATTAAAACAATCAAAATTTATAACAAGCAAAGCTGGAATTTGAAGCATAATAACGCAGCATATGTTCAACTAATTTAAAGCCACTCTGTGACACCTTCCGATTCTGTTAATCAGTAAAACTGTACAAGGAGTGAGCATTTGCTTTGGCATAATATTCCCTACAGCTGGTGAAAGAGGATTTAAATGTTTTATTCACATTTTGTTATTGGTATTCAAAAAACTGACAATATTATGAAATAAGGGATAAGACAACTTTACTGTGAAGATCTTACAGTCCAGGTTCAAGTTATATAATTCTTATTCTGACACATTTCCAATTGTCTTTGATATCACTGTTGAATTATTAGCCCTGAACTGAGAAATATAAAACTTCAAATGGGCACCATGATATCCCCATTTAACTTTCTGCAAAAGTCTTAGTGAGTAAGGTGGATGGCAGAAGGAAATAAGATGTGGCCTACCATGCTTAAATGATGTGAAGCTCAGGTCATTTCAAAGTTAACAGATTTTCAAGACCAGAGGTAGCACTATAAACATCTAGCTCTTATTTCCTGCATAACACAAGCCAGAGTTCTTCAGATTAACTCAGGCTGTGGAGAGAATATTTCTCCCTTTTTCAAAGTCAAGAATACTGAGCTCAAAAAGCTTATGTCAAACTAGACATGGAGGTGATGGTTTTGAGCTTATCCATTTTCTGCAGAACCTGCACAAGAAAAGGTACAGAAATCAATTATATCTTTCCAAATCTTCTTCCTCAGTTGTCTTATTATAGCAGTGTTTATGATCTGGCCTATATTTATTGCATTCTTCGCTAGCATAGGCCTTGCATTCCTCACTTGATGTTTGCCATGTGTTGGGCATTACTTGAAATACATAGTTCTGGTTTCATTTCTCCACAGTCACCAGACAATTAACTGATATAATATAGGTAGTTTTTGAAATTTCATTTCAAGCTATCATTTATAAAGGTAATATATTGTTAGAATATTGGTATCAAGATGTCAGTGAAGAAAAGAAAGGGGTAATAAACAATCAAACTGGCACTGAAATCCAACTAGATTAGTAAAATGACATGAGCTGTAATCCGCATTCCTTTGTCTATCCTTTCCTCTACATACATACACACGTACATATATATATGGTCTTGTGTGTCTATGTGCATACAAATGGATTCCTGGATCTGATGTAGAACATAAAGGGTTGGGTTTGTTTTTTCCAAGATGTGAGAGCCAAGTTTCACTGGTTTGATTTTGTGTGTCCAGGTTTTTGCTGTGTCTATTATTTCTCAGCACCTGTACTTCCACTGCTTCTTGTCTCCTGTAGCAAAGTAGCTCTGTTCAATATCGGAGCAGGTAAAGTGAAAGCTGTGTCTGAAGCCACTGCTTTCTATTTGTACAAGCAATAGGTACAAAGTGGACATTAAACAGGCATCCTGCTGTGTACCTGAGCAGTGTCTGTTTCATGTCCATGGCTTTGATATTTATCTTATACCTGCTCTAGGAGCTGTTTCTCTCTTTCTTTTTTCTTTTTTTCTTTTTCTTTTTCTCTTTTCTTTTTTTTTCTTTTTCTTTTTCTTTCTTTTTTCCTTTTCTTTTTCTTTTTCTGTCCTTTCTCAAACACACACCTTTTTAGTTTTTTTTTTTTTTTTTTCCCTTAAAAAAAAGTGATGAGGGATTAATTGGAGGTATCCTAACTTCCTGGTCATCCTCCAAGTGCTCCAGTCTGGGAAGATGTAAAACAAGCCTGTATTTTTGTTCCATTGAAATTTTGTTGCCATTCCAACAGATATGTGAACATCTCTAAAAACTGAAGTGTGTGGTTGAAGTGATAGTGCCAGAGGTGATGCTTACCTACTTTTCACACAGGGGAATCTCTATGAGTAGGACATCAGGAAAAAGGAAAGATTTTCTTTTGCCTGTTTTTGTTGTGTCACTTGTTGAAAGGGTTTCCATCAAAAAATACAACTTTTCAGACTATGATGAATAGAATCACATTTTTTCTCCATGTTGAATGGGTGAATACCAAACTCATGAAAGTACACTGGTCTTCTTGCCTTTCCTTACAGGAAGAAATTTTCAACACTGAACCTTTAATTAAGTGGATTGGGGCTGCTCATCTGAATAGACACATCAAAAAATTCTTTTAGACTCAATTGGACTCATTTTCCCTAATTTAGGCACATGATTTTCACTCAAATTTAAAGTTCCAAATGAAGACATTTGCATAAAATAAGTGACTAATTTCACTGTGTAGTTAAGGAGAAGAGATAGGTGCCTTTGAAGACTCATGGATGATGTCTTTTTTTTACCTAATTCAATTGATATATGTTGATGAACATAGCAGAGAAAGAGGAGACTCCAGCTGGGCAAGATTATTTGCTATTATTTTTCATCTTGCAACTTTGACTTCTCTGTTGTGATCACAGGAAAGTCTCTTGCAAGCTTTGTATTCTGTTGAGATATTCCCAAGGGTAGCAACAGTTTAAAATATGTCTTTTTAAATTATATTGTCACCTTTGTACTAGATACTAGGCTGAATAAACCAAAATGTTCCAATGTTCCAAACATAGCTTTCAGTCATTACTGATCTGTACTGGATTTAATCAGACACCTAGGAAATTACCAACAGGCTCCTCAGCTATTCCAGCTAGATCTGGTTTTAGACAAGTTTTATTAATACTAATTGGGAATACTATTTAAGTACCAAGATAGCATGCTAATTAAAAAGGCATTGTGTTTGGCTGATCTTAGGTAAATTTTATGATTTCTGACTCAAATTCCGTTTCTTTCAGATTGCCACTTAAAATATTTCAAGATGTATCTTCGGCAGTATGTCAGATCCATATCATGTCAATGAAGTTGTTCTAAAACACAAGAAGTTGGGAAAAAAAAAACCCAGCTTCATTCCACTAATTCAGAAAGTTCCAAATATTACTTTGAATATAGGCATCACTCTTCCAAAAGATAATTTAGCTTAAAAAATGTTTACTGCCATAGAATTAATTGGATTGTAGAAAGAGAATAATTTTGTTTCTAATAAATGTGTATATGTTTATATATAATTATTCCTGTATGTAAAAAGGGAATTCAATTTTCATCCTGTTTTTTACCATAAATTAAGCCCATACTTCAGAAATATACAGAATATAGAATATAAGAAAATATTTTCCTAATATTTTGGCACAATCAGATTATTCTATCTCCTTGGATAAAAGTTTTTCACAGAAAATGCAGAGAACAGATATACTGATTTTCAAACTACAGATTATTTAAAAAAAACCTTCAAAATCTGTGATTGAGAGAAAGACCAGATTCTTTCATACATTGCTTGTGTGTAATCCCACTGACATCAAGAAGTGCAAGCACGAATAACTGGAGAGGAGTTTGGCCTAGGATATGGAAACTAGTTGATAGAAAATGCTGAATTAATTTAAATTTTCTAGGGCATGAGCACTATCTTGTGGAATGAAAAGTGGCTGAAAGACTATAAACAAAAGCAGGAGACAAAATACTAAAGTATAGATCTGTGTGAAGGTCTTTTCCTATTGAGGGACTTTAGGGATTGATATTCAGTATGGTTTTATTTAACATTTTCTGTAGAAGAAGTAAGTCACCCGTTAATGAAAGTCTCCTATGATGAATAAGAGGGTGGAGTTGCAAAAGGTGATGAAAGACAGATAGTAAAAAGGAACCTGGATATGGATCCAAGGTTCACACTGACTTCAATAAATTTTTGAACAGATCAGCAGAAATATTAGAAAGATGAACAGGAAGAATGACAAAATGAGATTCATCTTGGAAAATGTACAAAGGCATCACGTGAAAAATTACATTGGACTTAATAATCAAAGGGAGCCAGAATCATGGACAGCAGCATTGTAAGTGAGTTTGCAATGCATTAAAGCAAGGGAAATAATATGAATACAATTTGAGGTTTATGTACTGCAAAAGGGAGGCACCATTTTCTGTGCTACTCAACACTGTGGAATGTTACCAGGAAGAGTGACAAGGGAGCCGAGGGCGAACTCACAAAAGATGAACAAGGTGCATAAGCAGGAAGCAGTGATACAACCACCCCTACCCCGATGGGATACTGAGGAACAGAGATCTACTATAGCAATTTCTCATCCTAGGCTGCCTCCCCAGCAGCATGGGCAGCAGGCTGAGGGAGGGGATCCTGCCCCTCTGCTCTGCACTTGTGATGCCCCCATGCAGAGGCGCATCCAGCCCTGGGGTCCCAGCACAGGGGAGACATGGACCTGTTGGAGCCAGTCCAGAGAGGGGAAATGAAGATGATCCCAGGGCTGGAGCACCTCTCCTATGGAGACAGGTTGGGAGAGCTGGGGCTGCTCAGCCTGGAGAAGGCTCTGGGGAGTCCTTACTGCACCTTCCAGTACTGAAAAGGGACTTATAAAATGAGGGAGAGGGAATTTTTTCTAAGGGCAGATTGTGACAAGACAAGGGGCAAAGATTTTAAACTGAAAGAAAGGAAGTTTAGATTAGATATTAGGAAGAAAATCTTTACTGTGAGGGTCATGAGGCACTGCAATAGATTGCCCAGAGAAGTTTTGGATGCCCCATCCCTGGAAGTGTTCAAGGCCAGGCTGGATGGGACTTTGAGCAGCCTGGTCTAGTGATTGGCATCCCTGCCCATGGCAGGGGGGTTGGAACAAGATAATCTTTAAAGTGCTAACCAACCCAAACCATTTTAATATTCTATGATTCCCTAATGAATATCCCACAGTGAAGCAAACAGGTCCTCATAATATCTTGGAAACTATTCTTATGTTAACTATCTCTTGCATGAGGTGCCATTGGCCTCCTCAAATCCCTTTCAGGCTAAAATATTCAATAATTCTAAATATTGGACTCTGAATGTCACCATGCTATCACAAAGATATCACTATGACAGTTATTTTAACTATTATTTTAGATAGTTATACCACATTTATTTCTGTATTTTTAAGTATATTATGCCCAATCTCATAAAAATTGGTATCGATTAATGATGTTAATAATACTTGGTCAAAATTACAAATGGTATAGTGTTACTTAAGTTATATTTCCAAGTGTCATAATAATTTTATCTCAGGAAATGAGCTAAATATGTTGGGCTAGATCTTTAAAGTGAACAAATAATACTAAAAATATCTTTAAGGATGTTATGCTTGCTAAGGAATTTTTATAAATCTTATTGGTATCCATTGGTAATTGGCTCTCAATGGCCATCTAAAACTCACACAAGAAATTCATGATAGGAAAACTGAGGAAATTAATAAAATGGATAAAATTCTACAGCTCCATGGGCCACTAAAAGTATCAAAGATCTCTAAGCAACCTTTTACCAGGCATCTAAAACCTTCTGCTCCTATATACCAGCTTAGACCCATGGAATAAAAACTTGAAAATCTTACAGGTCTTGGTGGTTACCTACTCAGATTCCATCTTTATCAGTGCTAGAAGTAAGAAAAGCACTTAACCACATGCCTAAGTTTAATTTTAAGCAAATGCTTGAGTGTTTTACTGATCTGGGATGCACAATTCATGATTTCCTATTATGCAGACTCAACACTGCATATAACAATGTAAGCATTCTTTTCAAATAAAAGACATTTGCTATTCCAGTTCAGTTCTGAGCATTGTTCTACATTTGCCGGAAACAAAATAAGTCTGGGGAAATAATGTGTTTTGGAAACTTTTTATTCCCTCCAACATCAAGTGGAATTTGTTTTTTAAGAAATACAAATATTTTTGAAGGTACAAAGATGTGTGAGCGAGATTGGGAAGCATAGTTTCAGCTTAATTTCTTTTGCTAATGCACCTTTGCAAATCAGAAGCAGCTCCAGTGGAATTTAATATTAGGGAACCAAAAGATCAGAATCACATCACCAATTTCTTTAAATAGATTTAGAACGTCTGTGATGCTGGCTCAAACATGCTAAAATAAAGACAATCTTATATAAATCTGGCACTGTGAAATCATCTAATAACTCTTCTAAATCATCTAGTCTTTGTGTCAGGATTATGCCAAGCCAGCGGAGGTGACACCCCACCCCGTGGTAGGATGACCACACCTTAGCTCCGCCTATCAACAGGGTGCAGGTAATGCTGCCCAGGTGTCACTGTCCTGTGCCCAAAAGAATGTGTTCTCCTTGCCATCCCTCAACCATAGGCCTGTCAGGGAAACTCTCTTCTCCTCCAGCAGATTCTTGAGGATCTCTGCACCATGTGCCACCATTTCCTAAGGCTGCATCTCCAGTGCCAAGAATATCGGTGCAATAGAGTGCAAAGGACCAAGAACAAACATAAATGAACATACATTAATGAAATAAGATGAAGTAATTCAATGATGTGAGAAAGAAGTTGCTTGGTGATGTTTTTATTTCTATTTGAAGAGCTTCTTCTCCCAGCCCATTGAAATTGCAACCATGTGGGTGTTAGCAGTGGTGGAAACAGTATTTTACCCCGACTCTGTGCAGGATCCCAGGCATGCATGCAGGGCCTTCCCAGCAAGAACTCCTGAAAGAATAGATTTCAGAACATAAATTCTACTTTTTTTCTTTGTCAGGACATCTGATTTCCATTGTGGCTAGGGGTATATTATTTAACCAGCCAACTGAACAAGAAATTATACTTTTGTGACACAGTCAAAGTTACAAAGAATTAGTGATGAAGGCAAACCATTGGTGACTTTCTTTGCTCACCAAACGAGCCAAAAATCTTCAGAAAGGTATTTGCAGAACAGAAGATTGTGAATAGTAATTAACAAGACTCTTTCTCTTATAAATGAAGCAACATGTCAGAGATGGTGCAAGGTTCTTTACAGTTTGTTTTGAAGCTAAGTAATAGATCAGAATTAAAGTTTTCAAATTAATTTAGTTTATTTTTTTTTGCTTCAGAGATGTCAGTAAACAAATTTTTCTCTACTTAAATTATTTTTTATGAAGCTTTGCTATGTATATTGACATTTTCTTATCATACTAAGCTGTAATTGATTGGAATCATCTCGACTGTTTTTATTCCTTAAATATTTCTATTCAGAGATTAATTCACAATAATTTAAAATTAAATTTCTATAAGTGTTCACTTTAATTGATCACTGATACTACCAAAATCTAACAATTTGAAGATATACTTGAAATGTATGATTTGATGAGAAAATAAAAATGATTTTTTAGTTAAATATGTTTAGGAAAAGAGCCGTACAAAGGTAGCAAACGCTACTGCCAGTGTTACAGTGATGAGGACATCACAGGTGCCTTGATCACCCAGACAGACAAGAATTAATTTATTCCATACCTCTGAAGTAAGAATTGGCTCTGTCATACACTAAATGATTCTTTACTCTATTTGAATGATCAAATATTGCAATGAGTCAGAGCTATAAAAATGTGACTCTCCACTCTACACCCAACATAGAATTCTTTTCTTCCCAGAGGAAATCAATTTGTGATGATTGCTTTCTTTCAGTTGGCCACAATGTTAGTGTGCAAGAAGTGAAAAAGCATCTTTCTTTTTGAAATAACAGTTTCATCACCTGGTGAAAGCAGGACAGCATTGCATACAAATGAAGTCCAGCGATCTTGTTAAATATCCAACAGTGGTTTTTTACAGGAAAGATTATTTATCCTAATAGTTTTAATATTTCAGGAGATTACATTCACATTTTCAAAAAACAACCCTGAGTTTTCATCTGGTTTCAGTATTGTTCCTTCTCTAGTTTATATCAAAGCTCTTATATGGTTTTCCTGTTCACTGTTAAAATGGTTATTGCTGTGCACCTCAAAGCCTGATGCTCTGGGTCAATAGATTTATATCAAACCAGCCTTCTAAGGCAGAATGCCTTTTGCTGCCTGATAATACAGTTCAGCCTGTAATGCTGAACAGATATTATTCATATATGAACACATTCATGAGTTATTAAATTATATATTTAATTGCCTCAAATAAATCAGTGTGAGTTCCTAGATGGTGAATGTCAAAATACTGAGTTCAATGAATGAAAAAGTGCTATTCTCATGTCTACCTAAACCCACCGTATTTCTAGTACATGTGTAATCATCACCATTCCATCTGCATCACGTGCACACAGGATGGTCAGTATATTCTCAGACTAAATTTTATTCTTAGCCTGTGAAGATTCTTCTAACTGAATGGCCAAACCACGACATGCTCACAAAGACAGCATAGAGTCTCTCATACATTATGATCCCCTTTCCACATTCTCCTGAAAAAAGGTTATAATACAAATATAATTTTTGGAAGCCCCAGAGGCTGATTTAGGTTTCATCTAAGAAATTGTCCTAAGAGTAGTGCCAGAATTGCACAATTTTGAGATCTTAGAAATATTTCAGATCTTCATTATTTCTTATATATTCTCTATGATGACAAATGACTTTAGAAAATACCATAAATACTTAATACATTGGTGATATTAGCCAATTTATAATAAATACTAGGAGTAGAGTTATTTTATAGATGATTTAGAGTAATCTCTTTGACAGCCAAACAAACTGGAAGGCGTTTTAAATACAGTTCTATTAATATATAATATGGCTTACTACATGATTAATAACCTAGTTCTTCTCATTGGGATACATAAAATGCAGTAAAAATAAATAAAACCATAAAACAATTAAGGCGATTTGTACTCACTGATTCCTTCCTGTTTATGAATATACAGTGTTAGTATAAACAGACAGGGGGTCCTCACTTTATCCTTTTATCATTTCCAAATGTTGTTATAAGATGGTAACCCCACTGAAAACAAACAAAACAGCATGTCATGTAAATGTAACTTCAGTCTAACATTGTGTTAGGTCAACTCGGCTTTGAGAAATATGTGGCTTTTTCAACTGTTACTTTTGCTAGAAGGTTCTGTTTGTAAATGTCAAGCACATCACTTAAAATCAGAACAGGAAAACCTTAACTGCAAAAGTTGCAGAAATGGTATTCAGTAAAGGCCGTTTTCAGTTAAATCCTTTGTAAGACTATGCATTTTTTTATTTATTGGAATATTTCTATGAAGAAAACTTGAATTCAAAAAAAGATTCTCTGCATATTCTCATGTAAACTCCCCAAACCACACCCTTTGCATTAAAAAAATATGTTCCCAGTAATATTTTCATTTCAGTGAATGCTACACTATCTTTAAGATGCAAGCTTGCATCCCAACGGTGCTTTACTTCTTTTTCACTTCCTAATTTACAGAAAACCAGAAACATTTCCATGAAGATGGCTGAGAGTATAGCTGCCAAACAGGAAGGAAGCACAGCTGTATGGGCAAACACAGGAAGGGCAGAAATCAGCCTGCAAGGAAAGGGCAAGGTAATCATAAAATCACAGAATGAATGAGGTTGGAAGATGAAAAGATTCCTCTGCCTGCTGGAAAGTGGCTTCCAGCCTGTCCCGGCTGCCCTGGCTGGGAATCGTTTCAGATCCAGTTAGGCAGTCGCAGGCGGACCGGCCACCACCCCCTGGTGAGTCAGGAGCTACACGAGAGCTGTCGGTGAGGCTACGACAAAGGTAGGAAAAGGAGACTTCGTGGCAAGATGGAGTTTATTGTCACCTGCACAACATGTCGGCCACAAGAGTCTGAACCAGAAGGGCGGAGTGAGTGCTTATAAGGGACCAGGAGAAGGGGGTGGACACAAGAGGGAAAACCAATCAGGGGAGTGGGGATGGCACACAGACAGCGAATGGAAACGAGGGGTGGGGGATTTCCCAGCCTGTTCCAATCAGGGACTGACTTCCCAAGATCCTTCTGGAAAGAGGGGAGAGTCCTTCCCAGAGACTGACAAACATAGCTGCTGCACAAACAAGTGCAGGGTGAGACCATTAGGAGGAAAGGAATAGGGAAAACATGGACTAAACCATTACAGAAATAATTAATATTAACAATAAATAAAAATAGAAAACGCACTGCTACAGGAAGATAACTTGAAGATCATTTAGTTCCAACTCCCCTGCCATGGGCAGAGACAATTTTCTCAAGGTCACATCACTCAAGTGTGACACCTCATGAGAGAAACAAGCCCCTGTGTGGTAGAAATTCTGTTACCTCATATTTATAATATTGTAAAAGGGAGAGACTTTGTTAATGTTCTTCTGAAAACATCATGTATGGGAGTTTTCTATCAGAAAGCTACAGCAATGGCAAGTGAGAATATATCCTGCCTTCATATCATGAACTTGTAAAAAAGGCTGCCAAAGACTTTCACTGTAACATGGAACTTATTGTTGCATATAAGTATTACAGATAAATGAAAAGCGTAGCAGGGATGGAAGAGTCATGGAAGAATTAGATTTGGAAATGCAGCTACAGACAGTCCTCTCTGGAAGCCTTTAAGCTATTGATTGTTGGAAAATGGAATTAAGATGGAGCAAAAGAAATATTTCTGCGGGTTGCTCTTGTTATACTCCTTCCCCCAGTTTCCCCTGCTGGCAATGGTCTTCATTCAGAGGTGCAGGCAGATGATGTTTTGGCAGGTGCAGGGCTGGGCCCAAACATTTGACATTAAAGAAAGGGCTGCATTGCCCCATATGCAAAAATTAGGCATATATTTTGTGGACTTTAACCCACAGAAGTTTTAAATCAGTTTTAAATATTTTTATGATTTATAGAACTATTAA
Source organism: Acrocephalus scirpaceus scirpaceus (assembly GCA_910950805.1). NCBI lineage: Eukaryota > Metazoa > Chordata > Aves > Passeriformes > Sylviidae > Acrocephalus > Acrocephalus scirpaceus. Next base: position 104,717,239 of record OU383775.1, on the reverse strand, counting down.
TTTGGTAACAACCAGCTGATCTGTTGAATTAATTTATAAATCTTAGGACTTGAATAATAACATTTTTTCTTTCTGTTGAAACAAACACTTAACAGTGTTTGCCGAATGCCTGTGTTCATTGTTAAACCTTCATTTTCTTTTGGTAAACATGGGCAATAAGTTCTGTGATGTTAAAATTAATGGCTTTTACTGTTGATTACCTTTGATCACAAAATATATTTATTGCTCTATCTATTCAATTTTTTAGTTAGTAAAATTGTGATGACCATAGTCACAGGAGAGGAACTTTGCTGCTTGAGGAAACACACTGTTCACCATAAGTGTCACAATCTGGCATTACTTTTGAAGATGTTCTCAAAATAGTTTGTTTTGTGATTGTTAGGAAAAAGAAAAAGACCACAACAACAAAGGAAATGTGTTTATGGTGTGAATAAATTAGGTTTTTTCAGTCTGCATAACCCCTTGAGAATTTGTACTACAAGATGAGTGTGTGTGGCTCCATGTGTATTTGCATAAATTGAAGGTGTTTTTCATTTCTACAATATAATAAGGCTTGGACTGGTACAAAAAGAGGACGTTTCGTTCTACAATCTGTTCTGCTACAGGAAGAGCTCAAGAACAACAAAAATAAATTCAAATGCTCTCGGTTCTGTTCAGTAATGATATTTTGCAGGACAGTCAAGTTTCCCACAGAGTAAATACGATCCATATTATATAAATACGGTCCTGTGTACATTCGTTTAATTTGACGTTACCATCAGAATAGCACATTTCACACGTGGGAATGCAAAGCCCAGCAAGGGAGCAAATTAACTGCCCGCAAATTGTTTGCTAACGATGAAGTTTTCCAAAAGAAATCTCCAAGGTATATCTTTACCAAGGGCAAAGTATTAGAGCTCTACTACCACATGTTTCCATTTGAACAGATGGCAGTGAAAAGTTTGGCCTCAATATGTTATAAGTTAGCAGAAAAAAAGACTTACTGATAGAGATCAAGGGTACTGTTTAAATTTACTTAAAGAAATGGTGTTTTGTAATCCATTCATACCTGCAATTAATAATTGCTTTATAATTACTTATAGGGGGATAAGACCTCAAAAGTCCAGTGTCTTTTCTGCCCTAGAAACAGTATCTTATTTGCTTTTGTGATCATCTCTTTAATATGTAAAGAGAGGCCCTAATTCAGGTCTATATGCTGTTGAACTGGGACTAGTTGTAACACCATTTCTGTAATTTCATTTCTAAACATTCAGAGAAAGCAACAGGCTTTATAAATCCTGTGATTTTAAGAAACAAGAAATCGTTGCTTCTTAATGGTAGAGTTTGCATTAAGTGACTAAAAAGTGAAGCAAAGCACAAGTTCACATTATCTTTGTTAGTTATATGTGCTTTCACACAGACTGCTGGGTGCTGAGATCCTTATACCCAGAGCAGTGACCCCTGAGTGAGAGTCTGAGACTCAGCTCAAGAAACCCACCCCCACTTTCTGCTTGACCAGGACGCGTTCAATGCATGGCAGGTTCATTCCTCGGTCCCCCGTCAGATCCATAATGCTTCCCAGTGACAGGCAGGATTGAGTTAAGTCACTTCAGAGCATCTGAAAGTCCTATCTGAAGTTAGTGGGACCACTCATATGGACATAGTTAGCCATATGTATCAGTGTCTGAAGGACAAGGCTGAGGGTTGCTGGCTGAGCTTGCCATTTCACATTAAAATAGCTTTGGAAAGATGTATTGAGTCAAATGCATTGTACTCATTCTATGTGCATAGATTAAGGTTAAAGTAATCTGTAGTTAAATAGGAGCACTGAAAAATACTGTATACATGTCAGAGAGAAAAGTTTACAACAAACATGCAGTAGAAATGTTGTTGCATTTCAGTTTTGCACAAATTTTAATCAAAATAGCAAGTGAACATACATGGAGTGGATGGATGAGTCACCTTTCATTCCATATGGAATTTCTCTTTCTCTGTGTGCAAATTTCCTTAATTTGCTTTTTTTTTAAGAAAAAATATTGAGATTTAAGAAATAAATTTATTTCTTAACATCATTCAAGATTAAAGATATTGTAATCACCTAAATATCTTCAGAGATCAAGTGTTTTAAAAATTAATAATACATAAAAGTAATACATTCCCTTTTTTTCTACATTCCAAGCTTTAGTATTATGGCAAAGCAGAAATCCCTTTGAAACCTAATATAAAAAATGAAAATATACTTGTCTATAGTATGGGGAAATTTTGTAGCTAAATTACTTTCAAAAAAAAGAAAAATTTTTGGTTTTTTATTCAATATTTGAGGCATTTTACTAAGATTAATTGTAGCTGTGATGTAAAATGCTTTTTTTACTGAGCCCTAATGCTTCTTTTTTTTAGGTTTTTTTCCTTGAAGATGATTTTCTTTTGACAGAAAACCAGAATGTCATGACAATATAACTCCAATACGAAGAGAAATGCTCATGGTCTTGTATGTTATTCAACACTATGCTAGTGCCAAATACTAATAAAAATTCCCAGCTGGCATTTTACTCCTTCTTAAAATACTTTTACAGTCTGGTTTTGGCCATGTCCTGTAGGAGATGCTGGGAACATGATGTCATAGTCTCCTGAAAAAAGAGGCAAGATTCATATATAAAGAGTACACAGAAGATAAGTCCAGTAAGGCTTGTAATCCCTTTACTCCACACTGTTAATCCTTTTCTAAAACTTTTCTAGGTTTTAGGAACCCACAAATCAGGAAGAACATTTAGTCATTAGACAGTGTCCAGCACAGAGATCTGAGGTCTAGAAAATGTGACCTTGGAGGAGAAATTGAGAGAAGAGGGTTTGTTTAGTCTAGAGAAGAGAAGATGAAGGGGAAACATGATAACAGTGTTCAAATATGTACAATTGTGCTTCAAAGAATTGGGTAACAATTTGTTCTCTTTGTCCATTTAGGACAGTGCAAGAAATAGTGGTCTTGAAATGAAGCAAGACAGAAATATGAAAGAAAACCCCCTGAATTTGTTGACAATGAAAGCTTTGAGTGCCAAGAATATTAGCAGAAAAATAGGTAAACCGAAGTAATAGATCTTTAATCTTCCAGATCTAAGACTTTGATCAAAGATCATTTTCCACTGAAGCTGAGCTATTGAGACAACAGAAGGAGAATCCCAGCTGTAAAAAATGTGAGCCTATTTCAGATGGTACTTATTGGAGAAGAACCTTTTGGTCATTACAGGTAGCGAGGCAAGCCCTTGCTGAGCTGTAGCCTGGAAACAAAGGCTGGTTTCACACAAGTGACACACATAATACAGGTTGTGGCACATTATGCTAATTTTTCAGGCAATACTTGCAATACTCTCAATATTTCTTGAACTTGGGTCCATTCCCTAGAAAGAGGAACCTAGTCTCTTTTGAGCCATGAATACCTGGTGTATCTAAGATGTCCATGCAGAAGTAGCAGATGTAGCCCCAGATCTAAATGAGACTTCATTTTTTCTGGAATTGCAGCTTAAGGCCAGGTGTAATTGGTAAAACTTTTATGGAAGGAAAAACCAAATTTTCTGGTTCTAATGACCAGGATCTTAAGGACTTGTCAGCTGGAAAAAGTCTATAAAAATGGGGTTAAAAGCATTCAAAGTTTGGAAAGAATACTTTTTAATGACAGTGAAGAAGCTGAAGCAATTAAATTGGAGTGAGGGCTATGACTGTGAAGTATTTCCAAATACTCTCATTTTTATTAAGGAATAATTTATCAAATATTTTTTATATGAACTCAAGTTCACAGTAGAAAGTTAATAGATATTTTTGATAGTGAAAATCATTAAGCTGGTGCAATTTAAATAAAGGTATGATAAAATGTTTTACCTTTTAGAAATTTGATAAGTTCAGAATAGCCTGCTCAAAAAATATACTGTGCCTAAAATAGTGCCTAAAATAGAAATTATGAACTGGAACGGAACTGAATTTTTGGGTCTATGTTATGTACGATGCAAAATGAAATTATACCAGCAATTCTTAAGTAGGGACACAGCTGAAATAACAATCCTTGGCTGATAATAAAATTTGAAACAATCCTACTGCCTTCTGTATGTTTGCTGTAGTTGCAAATATCAACAGCAACAAATGATCTAAAATCCCTATTTTAGATGTTTACAAGCATTCCTCTTTGCGTATAATATGTGAACTTGTGAATTGACATTTCTTACATTAATTCAACGTCTTTTCCAACATTCTGCCTACTTATCTACGACAGTGCCATGTTCAGGGCAAGGTCAGTTTGGGTAAATTTTGTATGTATGTGGATGGACTTGATTATCTTTTCTTCTGCAGGTTAAAGTTTCAAAACTTCAGGCCTTCATATGCTTAAGCAAAAAGATCCTGTTGTCAGTAACAGGAGTAGTTTTCAGAGAGCTCGCAAAGTTACCCAGGGCAAGGTCCACTTTGAGGCTGAGGTGCTACTATGTAAGAGTTTGTAGAGGAGTCAGGGGCTTGAGGGTCTCTTTTTGCTTGTGGAAGGTGGGATTGCATCACAAACCATTGGAAATGTCCTGTGACAACCTCCAAGTCTGCCATTCAAATACTAGATCAGCTCCACCAGGTATCTGCCAACCTTAGCTAGGTCATGTATGTTGAGTACTTAAAAAAACCCTTGCAAATCTTAAATTCCATTTATTGTTTGTGCTTAGGCAGCTGAATTTTGCTCTTGCACAAGTATAAAAATATCATACATTCAAATTAATGACAAATGATAAATAATTAAACTGAAATATGAATTTTTAAGCTTCTCATTGTCATCTAAGTTTAGTGTTTTAGTAATTTTTATTCTCCTTGTGGGACAGAGGGTGATTCTTACTCTCCATTTACAGGAAAATAAAAAACATGAGCAAAACAATTCCTCAGTGGGAAGTCTCTAGTGAAACAGAAAATCCAGCCTTAGCCTTCCATTCTCTGGCAGTGAAGAAATACTGCATACTTCAACTGCATAATAGTAAATTTATTGCAAATTTAGTCTAAAATGAAGGTTTCTGTGGAAAAACTCAACTAAATTGGCGTAGCTAAAAATGTCTTTGACTGTCATATGGAAAATATATGACAGAGAAATAGGTCTTTCTAGTCCTAGATCTTTCATACCTTTCAGTTCTTTTAGCTATCTGCCAGAGTTGATTGCAGCAATATTAAGGATATTTTCACATAAACTTAAAACAACTTTAGTGCTGATCTATTCTCATACAAGCAGTGTCTCTCCAGGAATCAATTTTCTCCTACTGTTGTGTCACAAATCTTCATTTATTGTTTAGAAAGAGTGCGAGAATAACAGATAGGATATGAATACACAAAAAGTTGTTTTTCTCTGCCTCCTTTTTTTTAAACCATGCTACAAAGATTTTGATAATGCACTTCCTCAGTAGTTTTTTGATAACTCTGGAGGACCTCTGCTACATCAGACCTCTAAGATACCCTGTCCTGGATAGCAAGAGTAGATAACTTTTCAGAATTCTAAAGTCCAAAGCAAGTAAGAACTGAAAGAACATGAGTTACTTTATAAAAAAGTCCAGCTGAAATAGTGTACAATTCAATGGAATCTTTTAATAAATTGCTGCAAAAATGACAAAATACAAAAAAATAAAAAATCCAAACCCTCTTGTAAAACACTAAAATGAAGCTTCTGTGTTATTCCTTATAGACATATTTTTAAAACAAACAGCAGCTACAGAAATATTTTGTCTTTAATTCCAGTCTGTTTTCATTCATTCTTCCACTCTGGCTTGATGTCCTGTGCTTTATAGCCTGCAGAAATGAAAGATTAAGATACTGATACTGGATCTTCAATTGGATTAATTTATCTTTAAAGCCAGGTGTTTTTTCATGGGTTTCTGGACAGAAAGTACAAACTTTGAGTTACACCACAGTGATATGGTTGCGGTTCAGTCCCTTAGGCAGACGAGGTCTAGCTGACACCAGCCAAGACTGAGACTGAAAGCTGGAGACTGTTGTGTCCACAAGGCCCAAGGTGGAGTGAGTGTGGGAGAAGGGAGGAAAAGTCTTGCTCTAAATAGAAGCCACAGCACAAAGCCGTGCCCAGACAATGTGTTCAACCTGAGACTGGGCTCCAGAGCAGCTTCTGATGATGCAGACGTTGTCTGGAAAACCATGGAGATGAAGGGAGATTTTGGAATTGTGAGGATTCTCTAGTGTATTTAATTTTTTGGGGCGCCATAATATCTGCTGGTTTCATTCTTCCCTGATTGCATTGTTTAACACCATTCACTTGCCATGGCCCACTTACAATTGACCAAATATTTGTGATTTCTGCCTCTAGTCCTTGCTGATCTGTAGCAGATAGCCACAATAACAGTAGAATAACATAGTCTAGGTGGAACAGAAGAAGATTGTCTTCTTTTAAAATATATATTTTATAGCCTCAGGAAATTGCTATAAACTATTGCACCTTGGAAAAAGAATAGGGGTTTCTATTTAAAGCTGCTTTTGCAAGCAGCCCCTTGACTTGCTGTGTAGCTTTTGCAATCACAGGGATGGGACTGGATGGAACTTATTGTTTTTAGTAGAATCAGAGAAGACCTGCAAAGCTGGCAAACTAGGTGGGCTTTCCTGATGGCTTGCTGATCTCAAGGCGTGTGTGGATATCTCATAGCTTACACAGCTGTAACGTTCTTTCACACACTCTGGCTGGACTATCACATATGTTGCCACAAAATGTTAAGACATCAAGACTCAAATGTTCTTTTGTTCCCTTTTTCCTCCCTGTGTATGTTTTACTCAGTAGCTTTGTTTATTTTCTTAAAATATTTCCTTTTTGTTTGCATTTCTTGGCAAAGGCTTCCTTGTGTTTTTATAACTGTAATCTTCTTTTGGTCCCTCTGCCAGCTATGTTACCCAAGATTAGCCACAAGTGTGCTTCAAGGGCTTCAGTTCCTCATGGTGTTAACAGGAAATCAAAAATAGCTTTTCATTAGCCTCAGTTTAATTTATTCAGTTCAGGTATAACGTTAAAGTACAAAAATATTTCATAGTATTGCTTCCCTTTTTTGGTCTATCATCTCTCAATAAATGGAAAAGGTCATTTGAAGTTTAAGAAGTTCTGTAAAAAGCAGATAGCTGTCTTTGGTATGAAATAATTTATATGGATTTTTTTATATGGCAGGGAAATGGCTGTTGTAGAGCTGAACAAACTCCCTCAAATGCCATTTCTGAATCAGAATCAGCTGCCTTAACAGCTACTGGTGTTTCATTATGAATGTAGCCTGGTTTTGGAGCAGATAACAGGAATGCTGTTCTTGTTCCAGCTAGGATTGTCCTGTGAGACAAACATCAACTTCCAGGTGCTCCTGGAACATTTGTAAAAATGTTACAAGGTGGCTTTCGTAGGGAAAGAATAAATATTCATTTATTAATCAGGTCAAATGAAATCGAAAAATGTACTTTATGTTCAACATTTTCATATAGTTATGTTCAACATTTACGTATAGCTAGTGTTGCTCATGAAGAGGGAACAGAGGTTGTCTCTTCTTATGGAAATCAGAATTCCTAAAGAGTTACTCTGCAGACATTTTACAAAAAGTTGCATTTCTAAGCTTGTGCAATTTTTAAAATTTTGTTTTACTAGCAGGCTGAGAGTTGTTGGCTTGTCAGAAGCCTCCTTCAAAGAGCTAAATACCAACACCTCCTGAACTAACAATAAGACATGTTTTACTAGTAGTGATGAAATATCTTCTATAAACACTCCCTACCTTACTGACCATCCTTTCCCAGTATTGATTCACCACTGAAATATTTGTGTCACTTGAGTTCAAGTACATGAAACCAAACTGTTCAGTGCTTGGAGTTGTATGAGTGCCACTAAAAGCAGCATGCACTTCAGCAGTTAGTGAATTAAATAAGCAAAAGCATGCTAATGGTCTCTGGGAGACCAGCACAGCTGACCTTAGAGAGAGAATGATAATAAAATGAAGAATACAAACAAGAGATGGAACCATGGGCCTTTTATGGGTCAGATCAATAGAGCATGCAGGGATCCAGAGCTACGTGTTGTCATTGTCAGACCATCAAAAGAAATGTATTTTCTGTTTCTTTAGGGCTGTGCTATCAGAAACTGCTCTGAATAATTTCCCTGAAATATTTGCAGGATCTGATCTACATTGTATTTCTTTTCAATTCAGCAGCTGGTAAGAATTGTAAAAACCTTTCACTAATCTCTTAAATCCAGGAAATATTCCACCGTTGTGGGAAATTTGTTTTTATTTCATAGGAGCCACAAGTTGACCAATAAAACATGGAATGAAAATAAATTATATGGAATTAGTTTTATTGACAAGGTATTTTAGATTTGACTGGAATTTGACTCTTCTCCTACCTGGAATTGTTTAATATAGTGTTTCATTATAAGGACTAAAATGACTGCTGAGCAAAATCTGTTATCTTTAGATGACGGATATTTGAAACTGAAGAATATTACATTCAGGTTATGAGCCAGAAATATTTAATTATGATTTCCTGTTAAAATTTCCCTTACATTTACCTACAGGAGCATAATAAGAAAATGTATGAAAGAAAAATTAGGATGGGAATTTGTTTTTCCTCTTAATGTGCCTACATAAACCAAAGGTCTTCCACATGAATTGCATTTCAGCTTTTTCCTCTTATGTATTATATTATGTATACTGCATCTCATGGTGGAGAATAATAATGTGAACAGCATTTTAGATCCTCAAAATGGAGTGAGGCGAACTATGCCCCTTTGGAAGTTTTTCGTTAGTTTGAATAACAGGTTTTCTCCTGTGCTGTGAATATATTGCAGGAGTATGTGTAAAACTATTACCCACTTACTCAGGCTTTATAAACCAAAGAAAGACTTGGGCCAAAGCTGGGAAAGAAAAACAGATTACCTCTTTCAAAATATGAAAGTATCCTGGGATGTTTTGTCTTGACATGGGCAGATGTTGGCAGTCAAGTTATTTAACCCTGGCACCATTTCACTGAGTACTTGTTTTCAATCACATGAGAGGAGGAAAGAATCCTTGATGTTGTTGAATTCTGGACTTAGTATTTAAAAAATAATTTTATTTAAGGTAGCAGTAAAAAAAAAAAAAAAAAAAAAAAGAAGTATTAGTGAACAGGAGAACTTACTTATTAGGGAACAGCAGGAAAAATAAAAAGGGGGGAAGTGAGGAGCTTTCTCTCCTCCCTCCCACTCCACAAAACATTAAAATCATGTCCCATGAACATTTATGCAGAAAAATAATTTTACTGTCAAGAATTTTTTCCTGTGAATGATGGTCAATGGAGTATGTTTGGATCACAGTTTGTGCATCACTCAGTAGAATGGAATTATGACAGCAGTAGGGTATTATTGTGATATTTCCATGGGTTTAATCTGTGTCTAATGAACATTCAAAGAGGTTTTAGATTTTTTTTTTCTATTTCTTACTCAGCAATGTAAATTTACCATGTTTTTCTAATGAACAAGGTAAGTAAGAAAGGTAAGATCAGGAGAAAGCTGGTTGGTGCTTGACTTATTCAGCCATATGTTGGTAAAATGAGAAGTCAAGTCTTGGTTCTTTGGAATATCACCTGGATATGCTAGCTAGGAAGAGAGTCTAGGAAGAAAAAGAAAAAAGGGAAAATAAAAAGGAGGTATTCCAAAGCTGCTGATAGTTAAATGCAAAAAACTTGCACCTTTACAGACAGATAGTAATAGTTCTATTTTAAATGTTAATCTAAATATAAAATATCAATACACCTATATCAATAAGAATATTATAGATTAGAATATATATATTATACTAATAATATTTTAATTTAAAATATTCATTTGAATGTTTCAGTCTACATTTTAGATTTTGCTTTGAATATGTAGTTGAAATTGAATAAATCTTTTATTTAAAGTATCTTTAAAATTTTATCAAATTTTAAAGAAGGCAATAAATTTAGTTTTCTGAAACTGGAAAAGTTAACTATGACTGCTGCTAGCCATTGCCAGTCTTTATCCCCAGCTAGCTTGGCTAACACTTCTGTCAGTTTATCTCCTGTGCCATCTCCTTTTTACACAGATATTTAGTTGAATCTCTTCTTTCATATTCCATCTTTTTAAATTTCTAGCCTCTAATCTACATTCTTATTGGAGAGCTGCTCACCTTCAAAATGTTATGGACCAAAAATACATGCTTGGCTTTTTTTTCTTGTAGAATAAATCAAGGAATAAAAAAGCCCTGTAAGTATCATTTTCTTACTGCTGTGGCCACTGACATGAAACATTCCCTTCCACATGTATGTTAAGGAAGTGTTGCTCAGAGCTTACTGGAGGTATCTCACAGTGTGTCTTCCCACACATATTCCTGTATATTTTATACCTACTGCAGATTTAATTACTGATGCATTACAGCATCATGCTGCCACAAAGGGAATTGGCCCCACGGTTATTTGAAACTAAACCCAAAAATTCTGGAGTTCAGATGGAAAACTCACAGGCACTAACAGCATTTAGTATCTTGCACAGCATGGAGAGCAGGCAGTTTGAGTGACACTCTTACCAGTGCACATTCCTTACTTACACTTGATTTATGACTCCGTCACATCCTAGCACAAACCTCCATGTATGCTCTTTACAACACCTCCTCTATCTAGCTCAGTGTTTTCAACAGACATTAACCATATCTACATTCCCCTTTTGCACCTGCAATTAGTAGGCTAAAGAAATCCCTGTAATGAAAGCACTGCTGTGGCTGAGAAACACACCAGGCAGGTGTGCCCATAAAATACACAAAAAATTTTACTTGTGTTTACCTTGGTTGCCCACTAGCAACAGTTACACAATGTTTTGGATATTTGAGTTTTAAGAAGGAATGTAAAAACACAAGGAAATGAGGGAAATGAAGGTCTTTTCAAGAATAAATCCAAGAATATATTGCTAATTGCTCTCTCTTTAAAAGCCATGATTCAACAATCACTTCTACACAGCAAAGATACAATAACACACTTTTCTAAATAGAGTAACAGTCAAGAAGAGCTGCTAGGGGAGCTGACTTTTCCTTTAACTACTGTTCTTTAAAAGTGATTCCGTTCAACAATGTACAAGGTCGACAAGTCAGCGCAAGACCACCCTGCTTGGGGATTTGCTCTCAACACAGACTTGTGTCGAATCCCTCAGCTGAGAAATGTCAACCAGCACCTTTCATATTTATGGTGACTCATAAACAGGAAACTCAGCCCTGTCCACGACACTGGAGCTTTTTCATATCTTAGATCCTTTTACGAAGGAAAAAGAAAAGGGTAAGGAAAAAAAAAAAAAGAAAAAAGAAACCTCTCAAAACAAAACAAAGAACTTAGCAGGACATTTAAAGCAGCTGCCTTCTATTTTATGTGCCAAAATAAATATTGCCAAATTAGTAAGGCATATTGAACAAATTATAAGCTAAATGCAAATTTATCGACTGAAATTCAATGGTAGAGTAGCCAAGGAGCTTGCAATGGTATAGTTCATCGTTTTAAGTAGGTGTTTTGGTTGGCCAGTTGCTGTAGAGTGACGTGGGAACAGTAATATAAAAGAGAGCATTTCTGTTACACCCAAGATGAACAGTTTGTTTTAGAAAGTTCAAGTAAACATTTTCTAACATACATTCACTAGTTTCAGAGTGTCTTTGCTACCAAGAGGGAGATAAATACTGGTTTTAAAAGGCTTTTACAAAAATAAAACATTTCAGAAATGGTAATGTCAGCATGATAAATTATTCAACAAAATTTTTGGTGGAGTTTCTCATTTCAAAATAATGAGGAAGTCTTGTTTCTCTTCACTTGTATTCTTATAAGGACACACATGGATTTTTCTGCCTCTGATGTGATTTAACATTATATAAGACCTGATATATACATATATATAATATCTTCCCCCAATTTTCAGGGGCATATAACCAGTCTTATGAAGTAAATCCAGTGCCTGGGCAATTCATGCACATGAGAGCTCAAGAACCGTTACTGTTACTGTAATGTTCACTTTTCCGTAAGTAAATTTCAATGTTACGGGGAAAAAAAAAAAATCTTCCTTGGGAAAGCCAAAGCTCAGAATTTTGCTTCAGGTCTGTCCAACCCAGACTTTCTTGAGTTTTGGCACTACTAGTTTGTTGGCTTGAAACAAAACATTCATCTTTAAATTAAATGTTTATGGTGTCACTTTGATAAATCTGATAATACATTGCAGGAAATATATTGTGGCCTAAAAGTCTGATCCACATGTTAAAATCAGATTTCTTTTAAGCAAAATTCCTGAATGGATCAGTAGGGTTCTGGGAAGGATACAGTTGATGTGGAAGTAGGTTGGAGTACTAGGCATACCTCTTTGTTCAATAAACCAAACTGAAGCAATGAGTTTCAGAGACATCAATTTATTTTTCAAAGTGTGTCAGAACATCAGAACATGATAATGATCAATTATCGCAGTGACTCGCAGTGAGTTGGAGGCTCTCCCTTGGAGAAAAATTTCAATGTTTAAAATTTTAACACTAAATTCAGGATGAAATAGTATGAAATCTTAAAATGTTTCTTGGAACCAAACCCTATTTTTGTCCTGTTGCAATTTTTCCCTTTATAGCTGAGTTCCCAGCTAATAATCACATCTTTACAGTTAAGAAAGATACTCTGAAATAATTTTCATTACAAAACTTAAAGCAAACTAACAAGACCTCTCCCCAGCCTTTTTCATTTCCACCAAACAAAAAAAGAAAATATCCCATTGCAGTCCAAAGTATTTCAACTGTCTTTTTTAAAATAAGGTGGCCAATGCCTGCATTTCCATCTTGTAAGGGCAGCTGTTATTGGCCTCATCTGCGATCATTGCCTCATCGTGGGCCCCAGCTATGCAGGGCTGGGATGTGGGAGCAGAATGTTTAAGATCAAGAGGCACCTGCTCCTGATTCATGATGATTTAAGCTTCAGAGTTCCTTTCTTTTGTTCAAATATATACTTTGGTTGAGCATCTACAGATTTGCAGTGGAAAACGGCCCTGGCAGATTCTGAGAAGAGATTGCTGCTTTGATTATCAGCAAGAACATTTGGCAAAACGTGCAACACAATTAAGAAAAAACAAAGTTGTGAAGTTTACTGTTAGAGTCAGCTCAGCTCAAAACAAACAAACTTCGTCCAGCAAAATGTTATTGGTTTCCTTGGCTATAGAGCCCTTCTGGAAGAGAAAAATCCCCACAAAAATCCCAGTGCAATTTTAAATTCTGACGCACTTCAGGGCTTAGATTTGCCTCACAGAACACTGAAAACATGTTTTTTCACATTAATTTAAGATCAGAGTGGATATTTTACAGAAAGCTGACTTTCTATGTTCTGGAGAGGCCTGCACATTTCCTGATTTGTCATGAAGCTTTGGTTAGGGTGAAAACCAGAATATTTCCATATGTTGAAAGCTTAGGTGAGTCTTGACAAAGCTGAGACACAGAAAAGAGGGAAAGTAAAAGCTGCCCCAGGAGTTTTCTTATAACTTAAAATGAGACAACTACTCCTACTACCAGATTGAAGCAAGAGGGTGACTTTGCATTACTACAATTTTACATCCCTCAGTGATTTTTAGGATATAATCTCTAGCCCACAGCTCCTGTTGAGGGAGTTGCCTTTGTCCCCATCTCAGGAGGCCAGTCTTGCAAGACAAAATACCAAATTGTTTTTCTTTCTCAGATTTATACATGTTTATCTCTTTTAAAATTCATCTGAAGTAAAATGGATCCAGCTTTCTCTCAAATAATGCAAAACATATGGGAACAGAGTTGTGTAAGTCACAAGTTGACAAGAACCAAAGCCCTTCGATGATTTTCTCAGACCCACATGATATGCTCGAATCTGACAGACCTGTTATGTGAGCAAATACTTGTAGTCTGCCAGCCAGCTTTGTAGCAGCTTCACAACACAGAGCGTTATTCCACTTGCTCTTCGTGAGGAGTTGTGTTATAACATTTTGGACGAAAGAAATGACTCAATCTCATCTGGTGTCATAACACTTTTGCTATGAAACAAGCTTCACTTGCTTCTGAAAAGCTAATATCTGTACAAGATCTACATCAAACTCACTTTTACATAGGAACAAGCCCTAAAAACTTTCTAATATCAATGTTGTCTAATGATGAATTGATTGATATATGTTGCATTGCAAATTGCTATTATAGAGGCAACAATTGCTTGGATAAAAGTGGAAGAGACATGTCCCCTTTTTTGAGATTTTTGCTCACATGTGAATTATAACTTAGAAAGTGCAGAAATTAGAAAATTTAGAAAATTCCTTCACACCGACAGCCATCATTTTAGCTGCTTTCTGCCTAGCAAAAAGAGTTTACCAGAGTGGGGCACCCTTCATATCACCACTGAATTTGGCTATTGGGGATGCTGGAGATGTTTACTTCACCATGACTTAGATGTGCCCCTGCAGTGGTTTAACCTCAGCCCCACACAGCCTCTCACTCACCTCCCAAAGGTGGAATAGGGGAGAGAATCTAAAGGTTGAGAGTGAGAAATCTGGTGGGTTGAGACAGTTTAATAGGGAAAACAAAAGCTATACACACAAGCAAAAAGAAACAAGGAATTCATTCAACACTGGGCAGGCAGACGTTCAGCCATCCCAAGGAAAGCAGGGCTCCATCATGAGTAACAGTGACTTAGGAAGACAAATTCCACCACTTGGAACATCCCCCACTTCTTCTTCTCTCAGCTCTGTATGTTCAATTTGATGCCATATAGTCTGGGATATCCAATGGGTCAGATGGGGTCATCTGTCCTGGCTGTGTCTCCTCCCAGATCCTTGCTCACCTGTTGTTGGTGGGGTGGGGTGAGGAGCAGAAAAGGCCTTAACTCCTTGTGAGGCCTTCTCAGCAATAACAAAAACATCTCCGTGTTATCAACACTGTTTCCAGCACAAATCCAAAACAGAGCCCCGGTATACCAGCTGCTATGAAGAAAATTAACTCTACCCCCAGCAAACTCCTGCACAGCCTCACAGAAGTTGCAGCCCACCAGGCCATCTTTCTGATGTCAGGGGTACGGCTGTGCTGTGTCACTCTGTTCTGTACATCTCTCTAGGACAGATGCACACACAGGTGTAAGGCAGGAAAAGCTGTATTTAGGAATCACAGAGGGTTCCAACCGTGGTGTTCAGACACTGGCAGTGCTGAAAGCTTTTGTCTGGCAGAGGCCATCAACACCTATATTAGAGTACACATACCTTCCAGATTCCAGAGAGAGCCTGAGAGAGGCTGAATGCACCCTGCCCTCCAAAAGCTGCAGCACCCTGTGTCCTGGACAAGTGTTTGCTTTCCACAAGCAGCTCGGCATCATCAGAGCTGCAGGCCATCCTGACTTTATGGCATGGAGCAGATGGATGTGACCTGTGCTGCATGGAGGGTAGCTCCCAGGCAGGAAGCACCATGGGCGTGACAAAGTTGAAGCTGGAAGCACTTAGAAATGTCACAGTATACAAGTAGCTCAAACTATGCAACAGCATAAATTCTACATGTGCCACAGGCAGAGCAGAGCCAATTACATTTTATCAGTCTCAGACTGCTGTATTGTCCCCTTCACTTTTTGACATTGATCTAGTGGAACCAGTGCTTATTAAGACACATTTTCCTATTCTTCCTTTTTTTTCTTAAGTAAAAGTATTTCAAAGAACCCCTTCCCATCCATAATATCATATGGTTCTATTTTACTTAATTGTTGCTCTACATAAAAAGACTGGAGATAAAAGTTATTTTCTGCAAAGTCACAGCTGTATTTCCAGCTGCATTACTGGCAAAAGCAGTTATTGTAGCATGATTTTTTTTTCTTTTTATATTCTTGATGTATTGCTTAGATTTATATTGTCTACATTCATTTGTGTAAACTGCAATAATTTAATACCAGCTATCTGTATCTGAGTCACTAATTTAACGAAAATGTGTTTGTGTACTATGCTTCCTAAAGCCATATGGAAAAATATCCCTCAATGTACACATATAAAGCTTTGGGAAGACAATAAAGGATAATCAGAGACAAAATGTGGCCACTTGGTCTTTTGAAAGAAAAGAAAAAAGTTAGAACTGTACCTATTCCTCCATCCCCCATATTACCAAGAGCCAATTTTTCACAAAGTGTAATTGTTAGGTACAATTTGAAGAATACACTGTATTCTTTAAAATGCTTAAGGATTAGTCTCTTCAGCTGCAGGGACAATCTATCTATTGTCTCCAAAGCTCACAGTCTTGTTTTATCTTGGAGGAAGTTTATTCCTAGATAGAGATCTTCATAACACAGAGTTGAGAATAGAGACATTGACAGTTAGTGGATATAGTTTATTGCTTCTTTATAAAAGCACTATTTAGTAGCAGGAGTGAATATTTGAGTCAGCAGAGACATGCATTTGCTCCCCTCAGCTAATCTGTCAGGTTTTGCTTATTTATAGATCTTAGGAGCTTCTTTCTAACATTTGGCCATAGCAAATACTTTGTCTGATGGTTAAGTCTCCACATGCTTTTTTGGAAAGGACTCAGTTTAAACTTTAACTTTTATAGTTACACAGGACATTTAAAATGCTTGCACAGTGTGGTTTGTATGCTGAAAGTTGCCCAGATCAGAGAGGATAACTGGTGCTGAGAAATTCAAGACACATTCACAAACCTGTTCTTGTGCCAATACATCCCTGAAGTTTTCAGAAATCCCTTTGTGGTACTTCACTGGCAGTGCCAGTGTTTTCTCTGACTCTAAAATAATCTCTCCAGTTAGAATATCATCAAAACAGTTACAATTTCTAATTAGACATTTAAACTGTTATTTTGTTGTTTTCTATGAAACTTTATTTACTCTTCTGTTTTTAGAAGAATTATAGTGGCTGTTTGTTATTTTTTTAAATTGACTTGCCAAATGGACGTTACCAGAAATAAACAAATAAAATTACTGAAGTGCCTTTCTTTCCCAGATGACACTCCTCTCTTCCTTTCATGGCCACTGGACAGAATATCTTGAAATTCTTGGGAAAAAAATTCTAGTTCTGTTCTCTACGTTGATTGGTGACATTTTGAAGACATTTATCTGTCTAGAAATAAATTAATTTGAAAAAAATCAGCGATATTATCCCTTATTCCTTATTATTATTTATTTTTTTAATCAAGGTTGACTAATTTAGTTTATTGAACAAGAATAGGTTGGGGAACTTCTTGGTTTCAAAACAACATAACTTTTTTATCACCTGACTTTTCAGAGTCTCAGGATAACCTGAAAAATCAAAGCACTTCACATGCACTTTCCTCTAATGCAATGTACTGCTCTGAAGGCTCTCAGATCCAGTTGCAGTCAAAACTGGGCACTGCTACCCTCTGATGAAATCACTTTATTTGTGTCAGCTGACAGTTTCCTACTGGCAAAGACAAAGCTTGTGGAATGAGAACTGAGAAGAGGGCAGGTTTCTCTGTGCCTCTGCCTCTAAATCAAAGCTTTTACCATCTTTGAGCTTCTGTCTTTTTCTCTTTCTCATCCTAAACCCTCAGTGACCTTTCCTGCTCCAAATCAACACATCTGCCATGGCCTCTCCTGGCTTCCCATCAGACATCTCTGCATTGCTTCCAGCCCACTCACTTGCCCTTTTGGCCCAGGTCCCTGCCAGCTGACACTTCTTGTTGCCATCCACATTCACCCTCCTCCTTTCTGTTACATGTGCTCTGAAAGCCAAACCTCCAAAGTGCTTCACACCCCAATGGGCAACCAGCAGCTGTTTCTGCCAGCCACAGGCCCTTGTCAACATTGCTGACAGATTTGGAGGAATGTACCTAGATATAGGATGGATGTAAGTAAAACTGAGATAGGCCCCATGGGGACAGGATCTGCCTGGGGTAGGTGAAACCCTACAGCAATTGTCTGTGAGTACTACACAAGTACTTCTGAATAGCAGATAACAAGTATCCCTTCTTCCTGCAGGCATATTTGAGGTGATGAGGTTTTTTTTGCAGTTTCCCATATTTTTTAAGAAATGACACTTCCAGTAAACTGCTGAAAATGTGCATCTGTCTTCAATAAAAAAGAGACTTAATTAGCACATCTTCCCCTCTGTTGAATAAGAAAAAAAAGGCAGAGGCAGAAGGAAGAGATTTATTTTGGTGCCATATGAATCATAACTAGCCTAGTATGCAGAGCCTGAAATAATGTTAAAGCTTGAAAGAAATGATGTATAAATGGAAAAGTCATCCCCCGTGTTTAACAGCAAACAGTAGATACAATACACCATGTTCTGGTGCAGAAGAGCAGCTTTCCAGTGGAATTATTCCAGATTTACACTGCGGTGGCTGAAATGAGAAACTGTCCCACAGAGCATATGTAACTGGAGGAGTAACATGATATTCTTTTTCCTTGGATCATCTTGCTCAAGCTCTGCTTCCTGTGTTTCAAGCTCTGCTTGAACTGCTACCCACGGCTGGCAGTCAGTGAGATTGTGTTAAGTGCTGCACAAACACATAGTGAAACATAGGCCTATACCTGAAGAGTTTGAAACAGGGGGGAATGAGTTTGTTAATGACAGTATGAAAATAATACTTTTCACTTTTAGGCCAACCATTATCATATTGTTTGGGGTTATGGAAGAGAAGCTGTTTGAAGAGGGTCCTGATATATCCTGATATGAGTGGATGATTCTTCCACATAAAAGTAGCAAGAATAAAGCCTAACGCTGATTTTGGTAAAATTGGACTGGCAGATGATGTAGGTGGGGATCATATAGGACAGCAAAAGTGCTTTTTAGGGGTTAAAGCACTGTTGTCATCATCAGCTGATGTTGGAACATGAGCCACAGTGGGTGGGTAACCACATTGGTCACAGGCTTCCAACCCCTCAGCTGAGTGTCATGAAGATGAATGTGGCAGGTGATGTATTGTTGTCAGGGAAAGATGAAGAACTAAAACAGGAGCAGGACATGAAAGTTGAAGTTTTAAAAAAGGAAGTAACCAACAAAATTATGTTTGCAACACTCTTCTGAAAATTTTTAAAGTAAAAAGCAATAGATTTATATCAAAACTACAGAAGGGAAAGGAACAGAAACTAGAAGTCCTAGTTTATATTGACATCCAACTTGTTTCGATTCTGCCTGATATAGATTGGTTATGGGAATAAAAAACACTCTTACAGAACAGAATGAAATGCAAGATAGTTATCTGAAATATCTGTAAATTAATTCATGACAGAAAAAGATTAATTGTAAACTGTGAATAAGTACATCTAAAGTTATTGGAGTGCTACTAGAAGCTACAAGCTTTAAAATACTCAATATGGGCAAATGCTGCATCCAGAAAAAATTCCAGCTCAGCTATGATTGCTGTTTCACAGTAAGTAGATAGTGCCAAGCTGCTTTCTGTAGAAACTAAAAATAAGACTAGGCATGTTTTGTGGGTATTTCTGCTTTAGAAATATCAAATTTAATCTCACCCTGGGCTCTTTTCAGGAGCTTTGAAAAATGTCCTAAGATTTGAGTTCATGCAGATGGAAACAGAGCAAGGTAAGGATGTATGGGTTACTAACAAAAGTACAAAGGCTGAAACTAAGTCTCAGTTTATTTAAACAACCCTCTCTTCATTGCCACGTGTTCCAAGGACACTGTGAGGTTCTCAGAATCCAGGTTAATCCTCTGCCTCAGTGCAAGTTGAGCAGTAGCACTCGTGATTTTCTTTGTAGCTTGTGGTAAAGCTAGTTTAACTGAGAAGCAATCTGAGTCATGTTCATTAATGAGGGGGAAAATTAGGGCTTTTTATCTGACAAAACCCCAAACACATATTGCTTCCTTTCAAATATTCTTCTGCATCTACTGTCAGAGCATGTGCCAGTTCACTACATGAGTGACATCGTGTCAGAGTCTTGGGAATGTTATCCTTCATGGCTATCCGTGCGCAGCACTCCAGTGTCAAATCCAGTCAATATCCATTTTTGTTTAATCTGAAACTTTCAGAGGTTATTAGCAGCTATATGTTACCCCCAGTAATGCCATTCAGTGACTGTCAATATTTTAGACTACCATTAGTGATTTATCAGAGTTGCCCATGTTAGATATTTGACACAATTTTTCTTTTTATTAAAAAACACTTGAAGAAAGAACAGCCTTGACTTGTAGGCATGTCAATGCAATGCACCCCATTCAAAGTGGGTCCTTATTTTCTGGTCTAGAGTAAATGTTGAAAAATGCTATACAATAACATCTGTTATTACACAATAGTTCTCTATTTGCTTCCAAGGAACTTCCAACCCAGCCTTGCGTAACTTTTTCTCCGCATAAAACAATGAGAGCGTATGTTGGCCTGTAAAAGATTGTATGGCCTCAAGTAATAAATACCTCTCAAAGACACCCAGCACAAAACCTCATTGTTACAGCAATTTTGACAGAGAAGTTGCACTCTGGCTCAGTCCAATAAGGAGTAGCTCTCTTGATGCTGAAAGATTTAAATTGTCTCAGAAAGATTTAAAATGAATTCACATATCAGGCAAGTGAGTCAAGACAAACATGGGCAATTTATGAGGTTTGAGAGTACAGGTGCAGGGCTGGCTATCCAGTGAAAGTATGGAGCTGGGGATGGGATTGCATCCCCACTCTTGCTAAAATATCATCCTGTCCTAAGGGGAGTGCTCTTAGCTCAGTTTGCACAGACTAGTTTTGTGCCAATGTGATCATCTGATCTTTCCTTCCAAATAACACATGACACAGAGTTTATTGCCAGAGCAGTTGTAACTGGCTTTTTAACCACTAAAAATGTGATAAGTAGTTGTATGTAAGTGAAAAGGAAAAAAAAAAAGAAGAATTTTGATTTCTTTCAGAGTTTTCATTTCTCAATTAACATTTGAAGAGGAAAAACTCATTTCCCTTTTCAGGAACTCATAAAAGCTTAAATATTTTTTTGTGTGTGGAGACTTGTGACCAGTGTCAGCACACATCACTGTGTCCAAAAGAGTCTGTTGTTGCTATATTCTCTGTAAAGAATTTGTTACTATTGTTAGTTGCTTAACATCTGAAATTAGATGCCTTCGGGATAATACATAGAAATAATGAGAGCCAGACGGATTCCATCTGGCCAAATATAGATGTTTACATCTAAACTGGTCCTTATAAGCTCTCACTGTGTTCAGTGGAAAGAAAAAAGGCACTTCCAGACTTCAATTTATCCCAGGTTAAGTTAGATACCTAGAACTAGCCAGCTGAATAGCCATTCTCATAGTTCCCCACAGATTTCACCCACAGATTTCAAAGGGGGTTTAGTGAACCATCCACACTGTAGATACCAAAGTATCAAGGCAGGAAGTTCTACCCCCCTTACCACAAAAATAATGTAATATCTAAAGCAGTTGCTATTGTCCTATCAGATATCTGTCTATAATTCTTAAGTAGACTACAATCAAAAATATGAAAGGAAGAGGAAAAGAGGTGGGACAAATTTATGTTCTTAACTGGTTTATGTTTGGCAATGTGTGAAAACTCACCTAAACAAAGTCCTTTATACCCTCAGGTAACAAAAATCAAGCATGAAGCTGTATTTTGTCATAGGATTGCTATTGATGTAACCCTATTGATATCCCAAAGGGTAAAAACCAGTAAAACTCAGTACAGAAGAAGCCTTGACAGTATCATAGTGAAGGAAATGCTTTATATTACCTGTCTGCCTTCCCACTCCCTCTGCTAATGACTATTGGTGTAGCACGCTTTGTATGGAAAAAACAGTTGCTATCTGTGGTTTAATCCTTCCTCCAGGTGGGAATAATGGCCTCACACAGATTGCTGTTGACTAAGACCTTCAATCCTCTTTCAATGATTTTAATGAGGAACAGAAAAAAAGGGAGATCTTTTCGGTCTTTTTATTTTTTTAAATGAATGACCCCAAAAGAATACTGTGTAACATTAATCAACTCCAAAGTGAGTAATTCCAATGGTTTGATAAGAGCAATCTAGCCCAACTTTCAGGGGATGTCGCCTTAGCCAAATAAGGGGTAATACTCCAAAGAAATTCAGACTTTCACTAAACATTTGGAGGAGTTAGACCAATTTTTTTTTTTTTTTTAATTTTGGAACTGTCAATGCAGTCCTTACTCACCTGGAGGAACACATCCAGGTGAAGTCTGAAGCACACTGCTGCAATTCTTTGCTGTTTTATCTTTTGCCTGTAGTACGTGCTGAGCCACAGCACACATAGAAAAAGTAAGTTTACTGTTCTGATTTATTCTGCATCTTCAGCCTTGACTTCATAAATGAAAAAAACCACTATCACACTGATTATGTCATTCTGAGTGTACTACAACTACCATATTAACATAAAATAAACCTTTCTGTGAAAGCTGAGCTTGTTATCTGAAGTGAAAGGGGCGTCAACAATTGATGATCCCCATAATAGTAAGACTTTTTCTAATGAAGTTCGAACTCTAACAGAATGATAAAATAGCAGAAAAAAAAGTTATAATCTAAGATTTAAAAATAGTTGTGATCATCAGTCAAATATCATAAAAAGATGATTGATGGGGTAGAAGAAGGGTGACCAAAGGCTAGGGAGTTTCAGATATGGCAGAAAGTTGACATGGTGTTGTTTCTTCTGCAGATTTGTAATTCTCTTGTGTTTCCTATCAACGAATCATAGAACGGGTTGGAAAGATAATCCAGTTCCAACCTCCTGCCATGGGCAGGGGCACCTTCCACTAGAGCAGGTTTCTCAGAGCCTCATCCAGTCTGGCCTTGAACACTTCCAGCTTCTCTGTGCAATCTGTTCCAGGGCCTCACCATTCTCTGAGTAAGGAATTGTTCCCTAACATTTGATCTGAATATCTCCTCTTTTCATTTAAAGCTATTCCCCCTTGTCCAATCACTGTCTGTACATATAAAATGTCACTCTCCTTCTTTCTTATAAGTCCTCTCTAAGTACTGAAAAGCCTCATTAATAAGTGAGTCTAAGAAGTTCCTTTACAAAGTCTATGATTGATTTGCCTTAGCAGTTGTGGTTAGTCCAGAGCTAGCATGTAGAGTGGATGGAAGCCTGGAGACACTGTGCATATGTTACTGAGGTATTCAGATAGTGGTAGATGTGGCAGAAAGAGGAAGCATTAGAGCTCCATGGTCTGTGGTGTGTGTGTTTATTCACAATCTCTTTTCTTGCCACAAACCCTGTCTGTGGCCCTGCTAATCATTTCTCTCCTGTCAATTGCAACTTTTCCCTTGTGGAATCATATTCCCTAAAAATGAAGGAAAAGACAAAGTTTTGGTGTCATTGAGGTCAGAAAGAGATGTGAGAGATCTGACCTGAAATTAAGTTGGTTTTCGAAAGATAAAATCCAAAGACTGAGTTAAACTCAATAGTTTGATGATCATTCAACTATCAAATCTGTAAAATATTGTGGCATCAGAGTTTATCTTGTGAGGATCATCTACATACTCCAGATATGAGGAAGTATCATAAGATATATTCAAGACTCTGAACATAACATACCTGTAACTAGGGAATTGGCCAACTGACCCTTTGAACCTCTGCAAGTCATTGTTTCCTTGAGGAAATTAGTGTGAGAAGGGTGGAGGAGCATCAAGATTTCCTGCAAAATGAAAATACAACTGAATTATATTTTGTCAATTTGATGGGACTTTTCTTATTAAAAGAAAAAAAAAGTGTGGGATGTTATTTCCAATTTATTCTTTTGTTCAGCAAAAGATTGATTTCATATGATTTAAAGAAAGAAACTGTTTCCTTAGAGAGGTCCAGAAGCATTACTGGAAAAGGACACCACAGAAGGAAGGCCCTGTGACAATAAAGGACACCCTGAAGTTCTTTTTGTACTGGAGAATCTCCACAATAGTGCATTGAAAAATGTTAAGGGAGTGATCTTATGGGAAACCATTACAGTAATTACCTGCCCAGAGTTGCCTCATAAATTTTTTAATGCATTTTAATACACATTATTTTGGACAGCCAGGAAACCTGGGAGCCTTCGGAGAGTGCAAAAAGGTCCCATAAATATCACACCCCCTCCTCTGCCCGCCTCCACCCCCCCCCCCCCCCCCCCCCCCATAAATAGCAATCTTGACTCCTGACAGTTCATAGTTCCAGAACAGCAACATATAGAAAACATGGTGAGGGATGAAAAAACCCCACAAACATAAAGGATGAAATCAATTTGTTGTATCATTTCAGTGAATTTTTTCTTGATTCTTGCAGCAAAACAGCAGATAGGATGAGCTGCTCTCATTTTTTTATTTCCAAGCAGTGTAAGGACATGAAGCATAAAAGATGAAGAACTCAAACACTATTTAAGAAAAGGTTAAGATTTGTTGAGTCTTCCAATTCCCTTCCCATACCTGCTTTGAAGCTAAGAAAAAGGATAGTCTGAACAAAAAAGTCATATCCCATAGGATGAGGTGCCGTATTTCCAATGTTGTGTTGTGGACAACTTGTGCCTACAACGATAGAGAAAAAAGATGTTTCATTAGTAGCAGAAAGCCAGCAATTACCACTACTACTACACTACTATCTGAAGTTGAGTTCAATGGTCTCCACTTTTGGTCCCACCAAGGACCACTCCTGTGGGTTTTTTATCTTCTTTTCATCTGTTAGAGCTGGGATTAAAGCATGGGAGATGCAGTTTTCTCATGTTCGGACTCAGTTGTTTATTAATCCTTACCTAAAGTACGGTCTCACAAGTTGTGAGCTCCAGCCAATGAGGTAGAAAATGGCTTTGTCTATAACTCTTCCCATGGTCTTTTAAGCACCAATTATCCAATAATGAGATGACATCTATATTGTTTATACTTTTAACCCAATAACTGACCACCCGAGGTCCACAATGCAGACCTTTTCACCCAATTACAAAAAACCACCCAAACCCATGAAGAGGAAGAACTTAGCCTACGCCCTAAATCCTTCATATTGCTTTATATTTATTACTATATACTAAAATCTTAAACTCCAAGTTTTCCACCTGGTGATATCACCCAATTCTATTCAAACTACACACCCATAATCCCAGTGCTATCACTCAATTTTGGAAGCCTGTTCCAAGGCCTCAGGTCAAATGCAGTGCTTGCTTGAGGGTCAATGCCTGCTAGAACATAGAGGTTGAAATTCCCAGCCTCCAGGGTTCCAACACACTCCACCTCAGCTGCTCCTTGTTTGCTGCATGGCTTCTTGTCAGGTGCTGTGCAGGTCACATTTCGTTGGCACCCATGGAGGTCTAGCCCACACAGGAAAAGGATGATCATGATCCAGATGTAACACTTTAATCCCAATATCACCTAAAGCATTCAATATTGTTTTAAACTTAAGATTCTATCTAGCAGAAAGATTCAGAAGGAAATGATGGCCTGATTGCAAACTTCCTGCTTATACTTTTCTCTTGGGATTTGGTTCAGGCCTATTTCTCATTTTCATACAAGCTTGACTGTTAGTTTTTTTATTTTATGAAAATGGACTAATATAGCCAAGATAAAATAATGAAGACATTGCTTACTGTAAATTTAATTTAGAATTAAAAATTGTCTGCTACAATTAAAAAAATATTATTTTCAAAGATAGATTTTGTGGACACAAGTTTCAAACCACATTATTTTGCTGGAAACATTTTTTTTCAATTGAAGTGCTGACAAAACTTTAAAAGGCAACATCCTGAAAAAAACATTGTAATGAATACTCAAAAATAGCTTCTAAGGGAGGAAAAAGACATATTACAACATGTGGCCTTTTGTCCCCTAATCTCAGCCTTATCCAATCTTGAAAGATTTATAATTTGCTAATTCTATAAGGCAAAAGAACATCTTTCTACCCAGAAAGGTCAGTCAAATCCTCTCCAGACAGTGATCAGTAGATTAAAACATGTCACTGAACCCTGTATAAATTTAATGATTTCAGGATTTTTCAGTTACAGACCGTAACACTGTGAATGTTGGAATGGACATCTGGTCTTACATTCTGGTTGCTGAAGATATAATTAAGTTAAAACCCTGGGTAAGGTGTTGCTTTGGCATATGCCTGTTTAACAGGGAGTCTGCACTCATCAGCCTGTTCAAGACATATAAATACTGCTAAGAAATATATGTTATGTATATGCAATATTCATATATAGTTGGAGATTTTCAAACTCCGGAATATTATCTCCTCAAAATGTTAGCAGAAAGGTTGGAAACAGATATAGAGCCTTGATCCAACTCCACTCAAGTTGAATTTTTCCAACTGACTTTTATGGGAGTAAATCACAGTCCTAGGGTCTGTGGTTCCTTCAGCCTGCAGAGTGAGCCAAATCATCCCCTGATTATAACTCAACACGTACTGTAGTTTTTTATCCACTGCTGCTTTCAAGTTTCAGGTTTGGCTGAGCTGTGCAGCAGAAGGAGAAAAACAAAGGATGGGTTCTTCACAGACTGATACTTTTGTCTTCCAGCACAATTTGGAACATCCCAAGGTGCTAATTATGAGCAGAATGAATTCGTATTCAAGGGCAACACTGGCAGTTGGACATGACTGAACTGAGTTAGTAGTTACCTATACCCATTCCCTGGCCATTTAGACACCTTTGATGGGTTAATAAGAGCACAAGAAACCCCCAAGCATCTCTTCAGCTGGCCTTTAGAAATGCTAGAAAATTACAAGTGGACTGGAAGTGAACTGAGTTGTCTGCCTTCTGCCATGGTCCTTGTTTTTTCAAATGTGTATAATATGTCCTGTCAAGACTAATGATATTTTGAGTGATTGATAATCATTGATGGTCCAAAAGAACAACTAGAGCAAGCAACAGTATCCTTCAGTACTCAGAAAAATTTCTTTTCCTTTTGATGTTTCAGCACAAGTTAGCTTTTGCCCTTTACTGGCCAAGCTGATTAAGGTAACTTCCATAGTGAAATCATGGAGCTATAAAAGCTACATAAGCTGAAAGCTGGATCCATTTTTTATTTCTTGTTCTCTGTAGACTAACTGCATAACCTGTACTAGATAATATATTAAAAGTAAAATATCTTTTTTCAGATCCACAGAAGTAGTAAACTTCCATGACACCTTTGAATTCCTGAAACAATACTGCACCTCTTTCAGCCCCTCATATACCTGATATTATTTGAAAGATGGTGTCCAAACATCTGCATAGAGTTTAGCTCCAAAGAACAGATTTCAAGGTAAGATTTAACATACTGCACATTTATAAATATTACCCGTCACCGAATTATCCTAATCTTTCCAGAGCTGGAAGACAGTTAGGTTTACTATACGGTGGGTATTTGAGACATAAACAGCTGCTGGCATCTACAGCTCAAGAACTTCAAGCAAAGTACACAGACTTGTTTGTACTATGCTTTAGGAGACATTTCTGTGACGCAGTGTCCTTGCAACTAGCATCTTGTGAAAAAAAAGCACATGGAAAATTGCATTATTAGTTAATATCTGGAAGACACCATACCTGGTTTAGTTTTTTGGTCTATATTCCTCCCTCTGTTTTTATTTTTCAGTTTTGACCCCAGAATTGAACCCCACACCCACTCCATTCCTCATAACCAGCTTCCTCATATTGCAGGTTGTTCCCAGAATTTCTTTAGCAGCAATTTAAATTTGACGTCTCTGTATTTCTCATTATTAAGAGTGTTTTACCAAAGCTAGTAAATAATAAATAAAATGGTTAATATATTTGAACAATTATGTTTTTGTTACTTCTTTGTCTTTTGCCTTGGTGTTTCATAATCATTAGAAAATTGTTCTGAAGTAAAAGACATCCAACTGTGGAAATACATCATGTCATTTTGATGAATTATTGTGTTAATTTTCAGTGTCTTATGCTTTTATTCCACATTAAAATCTGACAAAAGCTTTATTATTGTAAATTAATATTTCACACTTCTGTGCCCCATTTGAAATTTCATTTAACATTTGAAAATATCTTTCTCTTTCATTGTGCCAGCCCTCAGTGTACCATAAAAAAGAATTTGGTAGGCCTAACTTCCCTGCATCAGGTGGTCAGCTTGCCAAATTATGAGGAAAATACCAAAAATATTCTGAATGTTAGTTTTGCCAGTGTTCCAGAGTGCCCAGTATTAATTAAAGCTGATATCAGACTATGCAGAATGTGTTATATGCAAAGAATGACATTAAAGTACAATGTGTTATCTAAAAATAGTATTTATTACATGTTACATTTCTGTGTGATGTTAGAAGCTACAATGGAACAATTAATAAGATAAACTTTGAAATAACACTCTGAGGGCCACACTATTAGGCAATATTTGTCACAATGGTTTTTATAAAAAAAGTCAGACAATTTCCACTCTGAAATCTCATCCAAAAACTTGAAACTTCAACTTTTCAAAACTTAAATACAGCTCTAATGTTTAATATTTTTTTAATATAAGAGGTACCAGAGCTGTCATCATAATTCTTCTTCTACAAGTAATAGCAAAAGTCATGATGATGAGCTTAATCTCTGTCTTTTGATGACTCCAAGGAGTGCTCTGTTGGGAAATACATCAATTAGGGATGAATCAAAAAAAAAAAAAAGTGCAGAGCTTTTAATCTACTCCAGGTCAAGTCACAAGTGGGGCCCAGCCAAAGGATTTTTCCTTATTATTTCAGGTGGGAATTTGTGTGAAGAAGGATCCACTTGAATAGCAATACTTGGAGAATCATGTAATTTTTACCTCTTCAGGAGAAACTCAGATTCAGGATATGAGTGTTGTCACACTTTCAACCCAGGCAACCTCTATGTCTTTCAGAAATATTACACATACTAGGTATTAAGCTATGTTTGTGTAGTTTTACTTAGAATGGAAATCCATAATGGGAAAATATTTTTATGGTGCATTCATACAATGTGCAATAGATGTGTGGAAAACAACAGTTTTGTAGCACTGATTAAAATGTGAACACTTCTGAATAAAAATCAAGGTTTTGGTTTGGTTTTCTTGGGAAGCCACTCTGGTCTCTGCAAGCTTTTTCCCTTTATAATACAAAACACAATTCAGAACATAATTATAACAGAAGACAATACATCCTGCTCCAACTCTAGTCACTGAGAAGGTTGGCACCTTCTCACATTTGGCACAGTTTGACACGGAGACTTCATTTCAGGATGTGGAGAGGAATGACATCTACCCTGCTGATCCAGCACACCTCTCCTAAGCACGTGTGAGGATGGGGTGAATTACTCCCTCAGACACCTCTTACTGTTGTGCTTGCAGGCTACACAGTAACCTTCAGCTGACACCTCATCTCCTCCATTGACAAATCTAGTGTTCACACCAATTCCTAAGGTGCTGCTTTACTGTTATTGACAGTCTAAAATCCAAATTTGAGCTGTAGCACTGTGCAGTATATTCCAGCAAATCAAAGCAATTGGCAGAATTTCTCCTGGACAGTGTTTTGGAAATCTCTATCAAGTTGGGGGTTTTGCTTTTTTTTTTTTTTTTTTTTCCCTTTTGGTTTGAGTTTCTTTTTCTTTCTCCTAAATGGCAGAGAGAGGAAAAAAAAAAAAAAACCCACGAAGATCCCTTATCTTCAAATTTTTCATTTCTCCTTGGAAATTACATAAAAATCAGTAGTGTGGTTAATACTGAAGAAATTACACTAGGTTTCATTACTATTTAAAATCCTCAAAATGCGAATATTTTTACAAAATTTTTTTAAAAATAAAAACTTAATGGCTTTTGGAGTATTTTTCTTGTTTTTCACTATCAATCAGTATTCAATAGTAGAGATTAATTTCTACCAGAAAAATCGTTTCCAAAATCCATGCTAATTACTATAGACCTACAAACATATGTACAAATTTTACCCTTCAGTTTTCAGTAAAGAAATCTGTTCTCCTGTCAAAAGCTGACAGTTTGCCACAGTAACTGAAGAAAAAGCTGCTTGCCCAGAGATACAAATCCTCTCTTTACTGAAAATTCTTGGTAGGACCAGATTTTTTATGAAATAATCATGATCCTGTTCAAATTCTCATTGGTCTTAGTTATGATGAGGATGCCACAGAAATTTTCTAGTGTTATGATGAATCTGACTTGAACTGTATGGCAAAACCTTTTTCTGAAAAAACAATGTCCTATACTGTTTAAAAATCAGTAATTATGTGTCAGACTTGTTAAAGAGCCTCATAAGCATTCCTGTGTCTTTTGAATTGTATTAAATGTTTAAAAGAAGAAAAAGAAAGATGGAAACTGAATAAAGTGAACCTGAAAAGTGGATATGCAACCATTACAGGACAAGAGACCATATTTTGCCCAAGAATGACCCCCAGTTTTGATTTCATATTTATTAAAATAGTTATATAGACTCTTTTTCTGAACCATATTAAGCTCATAATATCAATAGCTTTCAGTAACAGTGCTTCTCAAAGGAAAATAGACTATTATGTATAAATTTCAGTTTGAAATTGTTGTGTTTGCTATAACTCTGATGTACTGTCTGTTGGTCATTTACACAAACTACTTTTTAAACTAATTATCTCCAGTTTCCTTTCTTTCATTCACCCTGACCCGGAATGAATGATTCCAACTTCTTCCCTCTAACCCCAGTAATCTGGATTGCCTTTCACAAGAAACAAAACCCAAAACACACAGAGTGGAAAATTGTCACTGTCTTAAGTGTTGACAAAATGAGTAGAACAAATGTTACTTTTTAATATCACAGTCCTCTGTGGAGCTAAATTCTCTTAACTCCCCTCCAGTTTAATAGTTATGGCAGATGAAAGCAGGAGGAGTTTTTACCTTAGTGGATAATAAGCAGGTGGATGTTGTGAGCAGAGGAGATTTCCCGTTCCTCTCCTGTGTGAGCCCTTAGTTACACATCTGCTTCCCCTTCCTCTAATCTCCAATCCACTTTAAGGGTAGCTGAGGATTTTCATCACAAAGCTGAAAATGTTTATGTCCTGAAATCTTAGCTTTAGCTTCTGAGTTGCCAGTCATTGGGGACTGAAGCTTATGGCTGTTACTTTATTGACCTTAGGAGAAAATTGTGGGATTGTAATGACAAAACCAGATTAGTGGGAGGCTGTTAAAATGATGCCTATTTCCAATGATGACCACCATAATCTGTGCATCTCTAGCTACCACTACCTCTCTACCTGATGCAGGATTTCACAGTGATTTTAATCTGCCATTTTCAGCTTGAAACTTTCTATGGAGAAAGTTCACTTGAAATAACTTTTTAACACTTGGACAACAATCAGATTTTTAAAAGTACTTTTGAAACTATTGCATTTAAATTTTTAAAAATTGAAAATAACAGCTTTTTCAGTTTCACAAGCCTTTTGTTTCATAATTTCAGCTACTATTAGGTCATAATTAAAATAAACTGTTTAGAGATTATCAGAACAATAAAATCTTTCTACAGATTGGGTGGGACATTCTGAATATTGTTTTCAGTTGTGCTTTTTCACCCTAATTCTCCAAAGGAAAGTTTTCAATATCTCATTTTTGCCTGAAGGATGGCAATGTAGTTTCCTGAGTAGTTGTATCCTTTTCCAAGCTGGTTTCTAAAAGGTGGTTAGATTTTAAGATTCAGATTTGGTTTTGGTTATTTAGCTTGGAAGATTTCTAGAAGGAAACAATTCTTGCCTGTTGTTTTGTCTGTCATCAGTTTCTTTTGAGAGCCCCATTCTCGGACAAAAAGCTAATTGTTTCTATAAAATCATATCTTAGTTACTCCTTGGCATCTAGGAGTCTTCCTGGATATTAAGAACACAGCATGATTTTGAGTTAAATATCACTGGCTTTCATCAACTTGAAATCCCCATGTCAGGTTGAAGGGACAGAATAAAGAAAGCACTTTGCTTAGACAGGCAGTGGTTTGCTCTGAATCCTCTAAACTTTCTTCAATATGAGACCCAGGACTGGTTGTTCATTCCTTGTTCTTGGGTAAGATTTTTCCCCCTTTTACATATACAGGGAGATTAGTCTGGCCTGAAAATAATTTTAGGCAAAGATTTGGTAGAATTTCTGTAATTCTTCCAGATAATGAAGCTGATATTTGTGGGTATTTTGCCAGCTTTCCTTCCTCACCAAGCTGTACTGCCACAAACCAGTGCTGTCAGCTGTGTGCACCCCAGCTGCTCTGGGCTTAGCAACTTCACCACAGAAGGGATGAATGAGAGAAAACTGCCTCAAGTTACATTGGGGAAAGTTTGCAATGGTCAAGCACTGAACAGGCTGCCTGGAGAAGAGGTTGAGTCACCATCTGTGGAGGTATTTAAAAGATGTGTAGGTGTGTCTCTTAGGCATATCTTAGTGTGTGTCTTGGCAGTGTTGGGTTTATGGGTGAGTAAATTGTCTCCAGGGTCCTTTTGAACTTAAATGGTTCTGTGCTTCTATATGGCCAGGCAGATCAACTAGGTGTCCCTTTCAACTGAAATTATTCTATTCTATTCTAGTCTAGTCTAGTCTAGTCTAGTCTAGTCTAGTCTAGTCTATTCCATTTCATTCCATTCCATTCCATTCTATTCCATTCCATTTGAGTCCATTCAATTCTTAGCCAATATCCTCAAAACTTCCAATGTTCAATACAGCACTGTTTTTTCTTTTCCTCTGCTCCTGGTTTCTGAGAAGTAGATTCAATCTCTCCAAGTAGATGAAGATCTTCATCCGAGTTTATACAAGATTTTCTTACCTCCCATCTGGAATTCAGTATTGTGATATACCTGGGCCCTAAGCCATCTGTCCCAGGAATCTGCAACTAAATGCAGTAGCACAACCCTCCAACAAAAGCATTATAACTATCCCAGAATATCTTCTCCCTCCACTGTCTTCCTCTAAGAAGGAAAAAAAGTGAGTTGAAAGTCTTTCCCTTTTCCTGTAAGATGATTGATGGCCCAGGCTCAGGATAGCTAAGGGTAAAACAGACCACAGTCCAGAGTTCAAAATTAGTGAGCCCATGCAAGTGCAGAATAGGATGTTGTGGACTCACCAGTTAGCATCTGGAAGCAGTATAGCTGCATGTTCTTGGCACCATGCCCAAGATAATATACCCTGCCCTTTGTGTGTGAACGTGACTATTCTCCTTCCAGGCCTGATTTGGCAGCTTATCCAGAACCACCCTTCTGGTTCTGGGGTTAACACAGGAGGAGCGAATCTGTCTGCAGCTGGCAGTGTGGACAGGCTTTCAAAGAATCTCTCTGGAACCAGGGTGGGAACCTGGGATGCAAAATCCCCTCCCCAGGCTTTCTACCCAGAAGGTAACACTTGTCTGAGCAGAGGAGAAAACATTCCTTTCAAGAGGTTGGTCCAAGTTTCTGGAACTAATTCTCACAGGAAAAGAAATGTTGAAAACCCCCCAACAGTTCGTGTTGTCCTGCCTATCACATGCCGTTCATCCAACCCACTTTTCTGCTAGATACATACAGCACATTTATCACTCAGCTCTCCCACACCTCCTCCCCCAAACTGTGACCCAAATGCAATGATATGCATGGAGTATCTCCTCACCCTGCAGAGAGATAAACTGCATATGACAGCTATTAGTTACATGACATCATGTTCTTTAGAAAGGCATTGGGTTTTGAAGAGGAATAAGATTTTCCCTAAGACTGAATGGTACAGGAAATGTCTATTTTTTAGTGTGGTGTTTTAGGACACACAAAAATTGGATTTGCTAAGCCTGTTTCCAGCCAGATCAACCTAGACACATTAAACTCAGATAAAAATATTATGTTAGTTCATGCTCTGAGTTATTGGTTAAAGTTTACACATCTTTGTGCCTCATACTGTTCTGAGCAGGCCACACTAAACAAACAGCAAATAATAACTGCAGACAAATACTGACTTTCTGTTGGAAGCATCTTTTACAGTTTCAAAACTGCTGATGCATTTCACAGCAGGCTACTGACGACAAGGGAGTAGCATTCTGGTGTTAAAAGTACTTGAGGCTGCCCCCACTATTTCTTGCTCATTATCCATCATCTTAGCCAGATCAAGCTTCCCTTGAGGAATACAGAAATGGGAGCTTTGCCTGAGGTGAGGTCTTCAGAACTATTCCTGTTGATCACATTTTTGGCAGACAGAGAAGAGCTGGGTGAAAGTTCAAGGAGAAGGAAAAGTCTTATTTCAAATTTGGAGCCCAAATAAGCTGAGCCAGTAGGGAACAAAACTGAATTTAAAAGCAAAAATTAAAGAGGTTCTTTTGACTTCATATGCACTCTGGGCTTTGGATAACTGAAACACAGAACTATACCTCAGCCAGGTGTATTTGAAAGATTTGTGAACTTTGTACAATATTTGATGAAACTGGGCTGAATTTCATCTCAATAATGAAACATGAAAGCAGGTGAGTTCCATGTGTTTTGGAGATCTTCTCATAAATAGTTTGCATTGCTCTAATTGTGACAAATTTAGAAAACTACTTTACCAGATGTACACAGAAAAAAGAAAAAAGATGCAATATGAGGATCAGATAGAAAGCCTGAACACTGAGCTGACTGTTGTGCATTTCTGATCTTCTGAACTGAAACAGAGTTGCACAAGTCTGTGCCCAAGCTAAACACTGACAAAATATTACGGATGGTTTCTGCATTAAAGAAGTCCAACTTCAAAAAGAAAGGAATAGGAATAGGAATAGGAATAGGAATAGGAATAGGAATAGGAATGGGAATGGGAATGGGAATGGGAATGGGAATGGGAATGGGAATGGGAATGGAAGGGAAAGGGAAAGGGAAAGGGAAAGGGAAAGGGAAAGGGAAAGGGAAAGGGAAAGGGAAAGGGAAAGGGAAAGGGAAAGGGAAAGGGAAAGGGAAAGGGAAAGGGAAAGGGAAAGGGAAAGGGAAAGGGAAAGGGAAAGGGAAAGGGAAAGGGAAAGGGAAAGGGAAAGGGAAAGGGAAAGGGAAAGGGAAAGGGAAAGGGAAAGGAAAGGAAAGGAAAGGAAAGGAAAGGAAAGGAAAGGAAAGGAAAGGAAAGGAAAGGAAAGGAAAGGAAAGGAAAGGAAAGGAAAGGAAAGGAAAGGAAAGGAAAGGAAAGGAAAGGAAAGGAAAGGAAAGGAAAGGAAAGGAAAGGAAAGGAAAGGAAAGGAGAGGAGAGGAGAGGAGAGGAGAAGGGAAGGAGAAGGGAAGGAGAAGGGAAGGAGAAGGGAAGGGAAGGAAAAGGGAAAAGAGAACAATATGAGGTTCTGAGAAATAATTTTTGCAGAATTTTAACAACCAGAGTCATAAGGGGTCACAGTGAAAGCAGTTATAAAACGAGGTCCCTTTCCTGAGTGTGTTTAAATGCCTTAGTCTCAAATGACTCACAGCAGCTGAGTATCTGGGCCATGACTTTGATATTTTAATTAACAGCATTTTGTGTTGCAACCAGGTCTACCCAAAGAGAACTGATGATTCAAACAAACTCAGTAAGAGGTTTCATACTTCACAGATCTCAGAGTTCATAGTTAGTGTTGGTATGTCATGCTTACTATGTTTGATAGGTTTTAATGTGTAATGTGGGAAAAAGCCAAATCTCCTATTTATTTACTTACCGAGATAGATGAAAAAAAATATTCCCAGAATAAATTTTGGATTAATGTATTTTGAATTTTCACAAATAGAAAACAAACAAAAAAAATCCTCTCACTGAAACAAAACAAAATTAAACAAAAAAACCTCCTTTGGGTAAACAGTTAGCATTTCCATCCAGAAAATCCTGCACACTTTGCAGACCTAACCATACTGTTTGCATGACTCTCAGTTTCCTGACCAGAAAACATCTCATGTGGCAAACCATAAAGCTTTATTTTGATGAACTGACACAGTAAATTATGGAAATATCTAGGTGAAATTTAAAAATATGATGACAATTCCTGAAGTGGTAGTTTTATATGTCAATAAATATCAGTATCTGTAGCATAGAGATTTCCAGTACAAATAAAATTTGGGTTCAGACACTTGGTTGCAGTTCATTCCAGAAAATTTAAATACTTACTGTGGTGCAAATGGAATAATTCTAATCCCTTTCTATAGTCAATGGAGAGATTGAACATCTCCAGAGGTCAGTCCCAGGAGTATAATGACTTTGAAGTGCTATTCTGCTCTCAATGAAGCATATTAGATGAGGTAAGTCAGTAAGTCATGATCTTTCAGTATGGTTGCAAAATAAAAATAACTGTATAAAAGCTTTCCCCCATTAACTCAACATTTAGTTTTTCAGTACTAAAAACTTTAAAGCTAGACACTGACAGTTATTTTGCAGATGAAAAATACGCATTTTTTTTTGAAAGTCTGTCGTTGGAACATCAGTAATCAGAATAAAAAATAAATATATTTAATTCATTATTAAAGAATTCATCAAGAGCTGCTTCGGCATTGCTGCCAGCTCACAAGGATCTAACCCAATTCAAGGTCAATGTAGGAACTATACACAAATGCTGTGTATTCAAAATACAGGCTTTTGGGAAAATAGAGTCCTTGGGTAGAGCAGGCTGTTACAATAAAACAGGAGTAAATTATGACTCATGACTGCCCTTCGTGGGCAGCAAAAAATGTCTCTGCACTGTTTTAAATCACTGTTCAATAGAGATTTCATCTTCACTGTAGGTGTTGTTCAGGAGAATTCTGATATTTTTGTGATTCGCTTCACACTGAAGCTGTAGCCCTCTGTCACAACTAAAATATTTGCAGAAAGAATGTGAACAGCCTGTAGGAGCATATTTTGGATAAATAGCAACCTTATGTAAAAAGGGCCAGATTCTTCTACTCTTATTCACACTGATGACCATCCAGAAAAAAGTCTACTGAAAAGCTATACAGTGAGTCCAGATTTACCTAAACACTACAGAGCAGAATTTAGCCCACTACCATAATTTAATGGCTAAATTATACATACTTAGAGTGAAAACAGGCCAAGACCTACCTGAATAAGTCATATAAAGTTTTCTAGCAATCTTAAAAATAATTCTGCCTGATTAAGGCAGGATTTGATTTTATGTCCATTCTCTGGAGGGTAGCTTCTCTGAGCCAGTCACCTTCTTGCTGCATTAGCAATTTAAAAATTTTAGGTATGGAGAAAAACCTTCTAATTTTGTGGTAAATGCATTTATGTGGTAACAAAGTTGCTGATGCATTAACATTTTGCAAAATATTAACCACAAAGGAATTGTGTACTGGTATTAAAAATAATTTGAAACTGTTCCTGATATTTGTTGCTCATTATCAGTATTCATTGCCAGTTCCTCATTCCTCAAAAAAGTTTAAAGCCTACCTTGGGAAAATGAGGTAGGAAATATGTGCAATGGCTGATGATATCATCTGTAAGTAATGACTATAAATCTTGAGTGAATTTGTAAGTACAAATGTGCAGCTTGGAAGGTGCCAAATTTCACGCCTGCATACTTAAAACCTGCAAATTCATCTCATGAACTTGGGAACATCATTTTCATCCAGAATGTGCTCAACTACACCTTGATGAAGCCAGACCAGAAAAAAATTAAACCTCTACTAGAAAAATATATAATATTTTATAGAATAATAATTCATATTTTATTTCTGATAATTTACTTATGTCAAAGGCTTAATTTAAGTCTTCATCTAAGCAATGGTTTAATATTTTGGAAACATTTTAGAAATTAGCCTTATAATACAGCAGCAAGAATTTTCTTTGCATGTCAAGTGCAGTATGAGTGAGTGTTAACAAAGCACTAATGCCATTTCGATGGGATAAGAGAAGCTAGTGTTTCCAAACCTCTTAAAAGTACATTCTAAACTATTATATTGCAAATTAAGCAGCAAGGTGGAAAATTCTTGTCTTTCTGTTGGCATAGAAAGAGTCTAAGTTGTTTTTTTCCTCATAACTTTAAAAAAATTAAGAGAAATTTTGAGCTTTACCTCAAAAGATTTGTATTACTTGTACAATTCTGTGTGCATTTAAAGAGGTGCTTCTTAAATAACTTGAATGCTGGGGCAAAACAATGTCGCCTGGGAGAAAATTGGCAGAGAACCTGGTCCAAAAAAGGTTGGTTTCAATAGTTCAAGGAATTGGTAATGCAATCCTTAGATTTTACCAGTCGACTTTGTTCTATGTCCAGTTTTGGTCATAGCCATTAAGCATTTCTACTGGAGCATTTCCACTCCAGCCAAGCAGCAGAGGCTCAAGTCCACTTCTGAGTCCCTCACTAAGCATGAGTGCAGTTTGGATTTAGGGAGAGAGTAGAGGTTTATCTCAGATGAATGCTGTCTAAAATCTCTCAAGTTGCATATATGAAAAGAATCTCTGACATCAGTCTCAGTGTTTTTCCCAGTGGACAGGTGTGCCACTGCTGTTCAACAAATAAACTCCAATTTGAATGATTTTTGAATGCTCAGTTTTCACAAAATGCTTCAAAGGTCATGGAGACTCCTAAATTTCTGCTGACCCTTCAGTCCCTGACTTGCTTGTGGGCCAATGGGGTTGCATAGAAGCTCTTGTGGACTTGTGACCAGTCCATATTATTGGCAATAACAGCACTCTTCCCCTCTACATGTTCCCATGTTTACACGAGAAATTCCTCCTGTTTGAGACCTGACTTGAGCAGTAAAGCTCAACTCAGATTCTCTATTACAGCTGAGTTTCTGTTCAGAGCTCAGATCCAGGAACAAGTGACTGTTCTCTGGAAGCCCAGGCCTTCCTACACAAAAATTCACTGAATTTTGGAAAAAAAAAATCTCCTTGCACAAAGTTATAGATTCACAGTCCCATCCCAAACCCACTAGCAAAGGGCATTACAGAGTTCTTCTTGCCTATTCCCTCTTTCTGCCCTTGAAGGGAGGTGGAAGAGTTAATGTTTGTAGTTGTCCTTGTCTCCAAGTTGCTGACCCAGCCCACCAAACTGACCAACTGTCTTTTCTCTTAATGACTTCCCTGATCTGACACAACACCAAAGCAGTTATCCCCTCACTAAAGGTCTGTCGGTGGACCGCTGGTTTTGGACCATAATTTGGCTTTGGGTATTTATATTGATCTGAAGACACAAACTCAGTGTTCTGTAATTCCGTGAAACGTTTAAAAAAGCTTATTCTTTTACTGTGTGTGCTCAAATAATAGCTCAGAGTATACAGAGACATATTGAATGAGAAATTTTGGTTCAATGAAATAAAACCATTCTATAGAAATCTCAATTAATTGATAAGGTCAATTAGGGTTTCAATTCCTACCTGCTCAAACTTATAAATCAAGTATTCAAATATATATTACATGCATATTTCATTCCAGTGTGCAATTTGATTTTCTATAACAGACCTGCTCGCAACTAGTTTTTTCAGCTACAGTCTGAGCTGATGTATGACATGAAAAGTCCTGTTCTTCATACAGAACTTTAAAAATCTACAGTTGGAGCAAGTAGGAGAGAGAATATATAGTAGGAGAGCATATGAATAAATTAATTCTGACAGTGGAAGTCAGGAACAAACCAAGAAGGCATAAACACATTTATTTTGAAACTTAAATGAATATTTTCAACAATTATGAATAAAATAATTAACATCTTATACCACATCTTGTGCAACAAACAGTCAACATCCATGAGTACTGGGTTATGGAAATTTATCCTAAAAACTATGCCACATTGTTTTAGTCATTCCATTATATTTTATGCCTTTGTGTTGGCCTTCCTCCCACTGTTAGTAATCTGGATCCAAGGAATAATCTCCAGGGAACCATGAGTTTGTTTGGAGGGAACTATTTTTCCTCACATGTGGACTCTGAATGTTAAAACTCCAAACAATCCCTCACAGCACTTGTGAATCTGAGCTAAAAAAACCCAGCAACATCTCTTCTCAAGGGAAGAAGGTATTTCAGCTGAATGAGAAGCTTGAGGTAAGACTGATACGGTTTTCCAGAAGAACATTATCATGAAAATGAAGTCAGAAAGCTGAATTTTGCCACCTCACGAGAACTATAATTTACTGACTAATTTTCCCAAAATGTAGAATACTATTTTAACTGTTTTCAGAAATATCTGATAGCTGCCGTGTTTCCTATTATCCTTGCTGTTGACCTCATAGGCCATCCATAATATTTTCTTTAGGGATACCAGAGAGTCCTGCACAGAGAGGAACCTTCTCCATCTCTTGGTAGAAATTATTAAATAAGAGTAAACCCACTATCAAGAATTTTACAGCACAGGGAATGAGGCAGAAGTATTCAGGAAAAAATAAATATTATTGTGGGCCCTTATGATAATTTTCATCCAAACTTTTGGGAAATTCCATCAATGTACCTGAAGAAGAACCTCACAGGGCTCATAGAATTCAGCTTATTTGGGTTAATTTTTCCCAGATAATTTTGAAATGATGTCCTTTTTTAAAGCATTGCCAAAAGTATCTTTTTTTAGCAGACAGTTCATGCACACCTGATTGATCTCCCCTTATAACTGCTGTTTCACAGTTATTTCCACCAGAACATAAGCTACACCTTCTTTGCTAAAATATTTTTATTTCCACATATGATGGGTTTAAGT
The DNA here is from genome assembly GCA_910950805.1 of Acrocephalus scirpaceus scirpaceus. Lineage (NCBI taxonomy): Eukaryota > Metazoa > Chordata > Aves > Passeriformes > Sylviidae > Acrocephalus > Acrocephalus scirpaceus. The sequence continues at coordinate 104,676,866 of OU383775.1, read as the reverse complement.
AAAATCAAATAATTTCTATCTCTAAAGTTCTCACAAAATTAAAATATTATTTTTGCCTGGAAAATTTAATTTTAAGAAAAACACTGTTTTTTCTGCATTATATGAATGTCTGTGCAAGCATATAGCTATGAGAGAAATTGCTAACTTCTGTTTATATAACTAAAACCCTATTTTCATTGACTCACATTGTAGAAGCATTGAATTAAATATTTTCTCTATTAATATCATTTGGTGACTCAAATTATAAAATAAAAATTCAGTAATGAAAATATATTTTAAATGATGCATTTCAAAGTAATTTTATGCACTCAAATTTAAGTGTTTCTGCAGGTTTGTGCATTCAGGATATTTTTCTGGAAAGAGTTTGCATAGATTTTCCACTGCTCACTTGCAGCCACCGGCAGCCTGAACACACAGAATCAAAGAATCATTTTAGGTTGGAAAAGACCATCTCATATTTCGGAGTTCCTTGTTGCATTTGCCATTTATTCCACTGAGAATATATAAACGGTCTACCAAGGTAAAAACGTTAAATTGCTACACATTAAAACAATTCCAATGTGAAATATTCTAAATACAATTCTAGGGGGAAGAGAAAGTAGTTACCGTCTTTCTTTTAAATGGATTAGCATATCCAATAAGCCCTTTTTCCCCCTCACATTTCATTGGAAATTTCTACAGTATAGTGTGGTTCTAGTTGGCTGATGGGCATTGCTGGCTGACAGCAGCATCACAAACTCTCTAGCCTTGAGTTTGGTTTGCAGCCTAGTGAGGTATGGATTTAGCCAACCAATCCTTGACATCACTGGAGCTACAGCAGGACAGAGTTGTTTATCCTGTCTCCCTGAGAGGGATGTCAGTCAATCTGACAGTTTTGGACCATGTATCTGGGCTCAGACTCCCTGTCGTGCTGAGCTCCCACGGACATGACATGCCCAACCCCTCTGAGACTTGTACCTTTAGACTGTGATGGCACACAATCAGCATCAGCAAAGACTCAATTTGTTGTAAAAATATATGGGGAGGGGTTTTTATATACATTTTTGGGAGCCACCTAACTTTTCTTGCTTATTGTAGCATGGCATACATGTCACCATGCCAGCTCACTCATATGACCTGCTCGTCAAACAAACACGTCATCTGAGGTTTTTGTCAAATGTTTGTTCTCGCCATCTAAACTGTCTTATACAAAGCAAACTATTTGAAAGAGATCTATTACTTGCAATGAAATTTTCAGTGCCACACGTATGTGATTGACTATCTACAGATATTGACTTGAGGCGGGTAAAGAAAGGATTGGTATAAAGATTCAAGCTTGTATTTTAACCACCATGCTTTCACATCTGGGACCAACTCAGGTAAAGTTTGCAAAGAAGGCAAATCTTGAAGAAGTCTGACCATCCTGGGAGTTTGGGTTACTTGGAGAGAAGGTAGGACAACAGGATGCCAGGTTGTGAGGAAATCTGCCCATTCAGAGAACTCATAGACAACAAAAGCTCTTGTAAATGTATCATAAGTGCATGGGAAAAGGAGATCAGTACACTCCCACAGTCCTGTCATCCAATGATGTTCCAATAAAATAAGATGCTGACCTAGAACCATTTCAGTTTAATTCTGAAAACTCCAAGTTTTGTCTTATTTCCATAACAGAATGACTTAAGTCTTAAAAAACACAGTTTCAGCAAAAAGATTTAGATGGCATACTACAAAATAATGTTTGAAACCTCAAATGAAAGTCACCTGAACAAACGTAAAAGCTTTCTCTCTATATCTTCCCCAAGCTCCTTTCAGATTCAATGGAGCAAAATAGATAATTTAGTACAATTCATCTTAGGCATTTTAGACATTGACTTTAGCATAAACTGAGTTGCACTTTAGCAGGGTCTATTTCTCCCACCAACTATAAGGGGCCTAAAGTGATAAGCTCAGATGTGCATGTCTAGACTGGAGATGTTTATAGTTAGGTGATTGAATCCCATTTGTTAACTCTACTACAGTTAGCAAAGTCCAAAATTTATTTATTCCACATGTCACTGTTTTAGTGAGACTGGATAAAGCCAAACCTTATATTATTTTTTGATCTATCTGCTTATGGACACTTTTGGAGACAAATGCATGAAGAGATGGACCCTATGTCAGATATTGTGTTCCTCTGGTACTAATCTCAACATTGCAAACATAAAAGGTAAAAGGAAGGAAACTGTGAAACTAACAAAACTGTGAAAGCTAACAAAGTGACCATCAAAAGAAAGGACTCTAGACTTAGAGCTAGAGAAAAGACAGGCTTACAAGATAAGGAAAAGCTAAACAATTTAGACTGAGCCTCCTATGACCCAGTTCAAATATTTCTGGTGGGTTACAGAAAGCTGATCTACTGTGTACTACATAAAGTATGAAGTTTAAAAGGTATGAAGAAAATGCAGTTAAAAGAGCTCATAAATGACCAAAGGCTTGCAAAGCACACTAGAACCATAAAAAGTAGGTTTTAGAAATGCAGTATTTCTAGTTATTATCTCCAGTTGCCTGCCATAGCAAAAGGGATTATGCTCTCCTTAATGAGAGAGCATACCAAGTGTTTAAGAAACTTAATTTGAACTTGGAATAAGTCCAACACCTAGGTGACTGAATTTTTATATTGAAAGCTACAATGAAAGAGGAAACAATGAGAAATTGAATAATTTTATGTGATATTCCAAGTAGTTTATAACACATTAAGTAATCGTGTAAATGTCACAGAGAGCTCACATTGTCATAAGGTATAATTTATCCTTTTGTGTCTGAGGTAGGAAGGATGGGAAAACTCATGTTTCATCCAGCAATGGTGTAGACTTTTTCTATTGAAACATTGACCTCCCTTGTTCTCCTGGATCTATGTTGTGAAATTTTGTGTGACCGAGTAAGCCACGTTACATTCTGTACCAAGGCCTGGGAAATACGAAAGGATTGTTGTTTCTGAAAACAGAAAAATGCTGTAAATTTTTTTATTCTGTTCAACAGAGCAAACACATTTTTAAACCTCCCTATAAAATGTTACTGCACAAATATTTTTGCAAGTAACTCACATGCCAGGTAAATAATTATAAGTCTTTGCCCAGTTTTACATGGTGCACTCTTTCTTTTGAAGATAGGAGGACATATGAAGCTCTATCTTACGATCCATTTAAGGGCTTTAGAGTGAAGAAAAGTTTTGTACCCCCATGTGGAATAACTTCTATTTAGAAAAAAAAGCAAAGGCAGAGCAGAGCCTGTAGTGTGTCCATTAGCACAAATCTCACTGGTAAAGATCTGTCCTGGAATCAAAATCACGTAACTTTAGCCTGGAGATCATCCATCCTTTTTAGGTGTTGTAGTCCATCTCATTTCTGACTGCCACATTTGGAAAGCAATTTGAAGCAAAACTTCTTCCACTACTACAGTATTCTTTTCTCTAATGAGCTGTCTCTGTTTTGTGCCAGTAACAGCTCTGCTTTGTGGTCAGCTAACATACTATTCATAGCTACTATATATCCCTCCTGGGATCCATTTCTATATTCCCAGTCTTTTCTGACAAAAGAATTTTAGGTGGACAAGGAACACTAGATATGGTCTTGTTCCTAAAAGGACCCTGACAAATGGTCTCAGCATTGCATTTATGCACAAATACATAATACAGATTGAGTAGCTGGTAAATATAAAGGAGATAAAAATCCAGTACAGAGCTTTTCTCAGAAATACTAAATAGTCCTTCACATTATGGGTGTCCAAATGTTTTAAGTTATTTCATGGTCAGGGTAGAAATATTTAGTGTACCAGCTGAGTGAAGCAAAGATCAAAAAAAAGAAAAGGTAAAAATCTGAGTTTATTCCATGTAGACTTATTTTATTTGCATAAAAATGCTTTAAAATTTATATTTACAAATTTAAATTATAATTAAAACTGTATAAAAATCATATGGAAATCACAGTATAATTTAGATTCTTAGGGAATCAAAGCAGGGAAATGCCAGCTTAACAATTTCTCATGTCTCTCCCAGTTTTTAATAACACAGTCTGAAGGTTCACCCAAGTCCTGTCAGGCAAACAGTTTCTGCAACATAAAACTAGAAAGCCATAAACTAAGCCTATTTTATACAAACTCATGGGTTTTAGACCTGTTTTTTAGTGTTTTGACCGTTTATAGTTAAAACAGAATAACTTTGTGATTTTTATTTTTTTTTTTTTGCAGGAAACAATATATTAAAATTAACTTTTCAATAATATCTACAGCCTTAAAATTGTCAAAGCCACTGCTGGCTGTACTGTGAAAACTCTACATACAAATTACTGTACTTGCATTGAAAGGTAAACTACATGCTAGAATTTGAGAAAATTTAACATTCATATTTAATTTTCAAAGAGAATGGAGTTACCTTTGACTGAAGTATGGGTTTGATTTCCTCCAAAACCATCTTGTTACTTGAAACTCAGGTGAACAAATCAGTGAGTAGTGTGGGACAAAGACATTTTCGTATACAAATATACATAAATTGAAGTAAAGACAAGAAACCTGTTCCTTAAACTTCAGAAACTAACTCCAAAGTAAAGGAGAGGTACTGATGACTAAGTTGTAACATGCAGTAAATAAGAGCAGGGCCTTATTTTTATTAAATCAAAGGCTATGATTTTACTGGCAAGCGTTGCAGGCTTCTAATCCTCTCTACAGGCACAATCCTTCAGATATTTCTCCAAGTTAGGCAGCATTAACCATTCGCCTTTCCCCCATTTGGATCTGATAGTTGAGTGTTAATCTGCAACAAATTCCTATATTGCAGAAGGTTGACATGATTATTTCATAAATCACAGAGATAGAGCTAAAAAAGGCAACAAACCCCACGAACTATCTGTCAGAGATTCAGAAGTAGGTGACCCCTTTTCCCTGTGGACCAGCTGGGTGGCCGCCAGCACACACTGTTGGTCAGGGATCTGCTCTGTCCCCTGAGGTAGGAAGAGTGTTGTGGAAGAAGAAAAGTTTTATTAAAAAAAAAGGTAGCAAGCACATAAATGTGCTCACAGTCTGCACTTGACTGAGGATGGTATTAGTACTCAACATTATAATAATAATAATAATTCATTAAAGCAAGGGAGTTAATCTCTTTTCTGTGTCTGAATTAATCAGCCAAAATAGGAAATAAAACTGACAGGACAGTGGATGTTTGTGTGCCACTTCATGGGGCCTCCCTAAACCAACACCAAGAGAACATGGCTAACAATTTTGCTAATTAAAACAGTAATAACTGTTCAGATTTTGCATATTTAGCAGCTGAAGCTACTAATGTGGGATCCAGCCTGCAGAACCAAATATGAAGTTAATTAAATATCTAACAAATGTTTGTGAAGCTACAGAAAGAAAAGCATTCAGTTTTTAATTTCCTTTATTATGTCTCCACCCTATGAATCTCCCCCAGGCCCATTTCCTTTTCTTGTTCAATTTGAACAGTAACTTTCCCAAAAAACTTAAAGGGTTGGTTTTCAAAGGAGCTTAAGAGATTTGATCACTCAGTCAAAGCTTGATTACAAAGAGATGTAAACACATTGTAAACATTTAACACATTTTGTCTTACCTAAATCAGTCACTGATTAAAGATATGAAGTAGCTGATAATATAAAAAATACATGTGAATTACATCTATTAAAAAAAAAAAAATCATCCCACTGCTCACTTTAGGAGATCTTTCTCTCCCTCTCACACCACAAAAGTCAAAACAGATTGCAGATTTTGTCCAAGCTTGGCCAGACCTCCAACTGGAGACCAAATCAATATTTCTTTTGCACTTGTCCCAGGGACAGAGAGCAGCCTGTTTTCATTAATGAAGCCACTATTGAGATACCCCTGGGTAATCAAAGGGAGATCTGGTTATAATTACAGGCAAGTTGCTGGGATGATTACTTGAATGTAGGAGCAAGGGTAACAGTTGCAATGAAGTCATTGTGGTGACAAGGGTTAGGAGTGCAGGTGCTTTTTGAGAATCTCCACTGGGTTCGTACTAACTGGGTTAGAGCTGTCAGGGATCTGCTAGCTCCAGCCTACACAAGATCTTCACCTGCTTCTGCTATGTAGCTCACAGTTTCTTTTAATATTAGAAGATGTAGAAACATGGAGAATGACCCTTTAATGTATTTATCAAGGTTGTTCTCTAGGACTGTGAAGTAGGAAAAGTCACAACCTTGAAGTGTCATGACATATCACCATCTTCTAATCCTCTCTCCTGTGTAATACAGGAATACAAACAGTAATTACTTTCAATTCTTTTAACGTGTACTATTTAACTCATCCTTTTCTCTCTGTGAAAAAGGAGTTAATTTTCCATGTATAATTTTTGAACATCTTATCTACTATAAAACTTTAAAGTAACAGGTACCTGCATATTTTAAGCTCATTTTACCATATTGCTAATTTCAAAAGACTTCTCTTGGTTTAGCACCACTTTTATCAAACTGCATGTCAACATTTTTCAGAATACAACCTGGAGCAGTAGGATCAGATGAATATCAACAGATGAAAAGCAGTTTGTGATTTTCAGACCTGAATTGTAGTGGCTGTAGTGCCACTATAAAATGGTCTGATTAAATGATTAAATAAAGCATATTATAAGGAGTTCTTTTCTTTACTACATTCATTTGGCAGCCTAAATAATTTCATTTCAGGTAAATAATTTAAAGGATTTTTGGAAGCACTGAGTCTTGGTATCTGATTTAGTTTTCTGAGAAGTAGTGGTCTTGGTGAATACTTCTGGAAATTGCATCTTTCAACCTGGCTTGAACTAGACTAAATTTTAAAGCAAGAGAGAAGTGTAAAATCTATAACTTGAAGATCAAAATTTAGACTCAAAATGGGAGACCGGTTCATTAGTTTAAGGTTTGAAAACAAAGTGTATAGCTTTATCCATCTGTGGCTGTTCTGTGACAGAGATCACTACACAAACAGCTGCACAAGGCAAGAGGATGGTGATTCTTAGGTAGGTGGTTAAACTTCTATTATACACTGTAAAGTTTCTTGGAGAATTAGTCAGCTTAGAATCTGTGGCTTGCAAAAAAAAAAAAGCATTTTAAACAGCTGCTTGTTATGGAGTTTTGTTTGTTTGTTGTCCTTTTTTTTTTTAATCAGCCAGTTAGTAGGCACAACGGAGATCTTGCTGGAAAATCCTATTATGTCTGAAGGTGGCTTATGTGTCTGTTTCAAATCCCCAGAGACATATATAGAGGGTCAATCATGTCCCTATGTTCTTTCCTGACTTTAGTACACATCACCTCTCTCCCCAAAAAATGTTTTATCAGGCAGATCAAAAGCTAAAAAGTGATGCTCTCTGTACCATGAATCTTTATTCCATTTATAGATTAGGATGAAAAATCCAGAGAGGGCAGTCTGATCTTTTTTTTACTAGTGTCCTTTGCACGGTCACATCTTCAAATGCAATAGAAATCAGTGAACAAGAAAGGGAGATGAGGGCTGATATTTGTTTTTCCCATATTTCTCTGCTGTTTGAGCAAGGATCCTGCCTTCCTGGAGCACCAAGGCAACCAAGTTTCCCTGAGTTGCCTTCCAGGAGTTAATAAACACTTCTGCCAAAATCAGGACCCTTTTGCGAGAGGCCCTGTTGCAGGCATGTAAAAAAGAAAGCAAACCCCAAAACCCTGATCCAGAGGAATCACATTCTAAATAGACCAGAAAATGTGTTGGAGGCCTCAAAAAAATATCAGCTCAGTGACAAAACCAGGACTAAAATCTGGATCCGTTGCCTTCCAGCAACCTCTGTGCTGCTACCAGAACCGAATGAATTGCTTTGGTCTATCCATTCCCATATGAGTCAGTCAGCTGAAAAAAGTATGAAGGACAGAAAGAAAGAAGCCTAGAAACTGCTCTGGGATAAGTTACCTCTCTGCAGAAAGCTATTTAATTTACTATTTAACTGAAGTGAGCAAGCTAGAGACTCTGTAGTGGTTCTGCAGCTAAACAGAGAGGCATAAAGTGGAACAGCACTTATTTAGAACAAAAACCCATTAAATTCTTGCTTGCCATGGATCCTGAATGCTGGTGTGTTGCCCTTGCCTGAGTGAGGCACCAATGGCTTTGAGCAGAGCCGGGTGAAGTCTGTCCTTCTGCAGGGCTGGACAGACGCCGTCCTGCTGGATGTACATCGAGTTCTGTGCACACACTCACTCCGTGCTCTCAGCACTCACATGTGACTCAGAAGGAAAGTATTGATAGTGGATGTGGCAGCAGATTGCACATGGCATTGAACTTCACACATCGAGCTCGCTGGGAGATATTGCCACCTATTGTTTTCGGTCTTGATTGCATTGCTTTCTTGATAACTAATTGGGCTTACTGCACTGGAATAATGTTCCAGATGGAAGCTTTACAAGATGAAAATCTGCATTTTGTTATTGCAATTAAATAGTCAGATGATTTTCAAGAAGTAACTCGTCTTTATCTATATTCATGTGTTTTTTTAGCAGATGTCACTGTAATATTCAAATTTTGACTGAACCTGTAGAGACAAACTTCTGACAAATTTCATAGTATTTTCCCTCCTAAAATTCTAGACAGCTTTGCATAGTTTATCTTTCATATGAAAAGCTTCCAGTTAGGAAAGTGTATTAAAATGTATGTTTCTACTTCTTTTAAAAATAACCAGAATCTGTCATAATAAGCTCTTTTGCTTGCTCTAGAGAAAAGAAAAAGAAAAAAGACCTTTTTATAGTAGATATAAGTATTTGTTTTCCTTTTGAGCAGTTTATTGCAATACAGATGCCTAATAACCAAAATTTTCATGACTTTACCTTGATTTTGTTGAATTGCTTTTGTCAGAAGAATCTGGTATGATGTTCCACTGCCCAATATGTTAGTTTAAAATTATGCCTATATTAAATTAAAACCATACAAAAAGGAAATTAACTAAGGATTCCCTGAAATTTAAATTATATTTTATAAATATGAAATATAACAATTCTGTTCTCAAACAAGATCACAACTATTCACAGCACTTTTTTTCCTGTTAATGAAAAATTTAATTCTGTGTCTGATTTAATGACCTGCTTTCTCTGATCCTTGTTGTATGATTATATGTTATTCAATTGCATCTATCTTAAAGTGGCTTGAAGGCTCAAACACGGCAATATCAGGCTATGGAAAATCTAAATAAAAATCCTGATGCAACCTGGAAGCTGCTGGTTGATCAGGAATTTTACCTGCAGGGGAATTTCCCTATCAGTTATTCAAGCCACTGTCCCAGTCTTTATGAGTGGCATGTTGGTCTGCACAGTTCCCGAAGAAGGGGATGTGATATCAGGACTGCTTCACCAAGACATGAGGCCCAGACTATCAGCAGAAAATGTGGCAGCTGGTTGCACAGGCCGTTCCAGCAGAGCAGCCTGTTTTGTGTCACCACGAAGCCAAGCTGTGGCACTGAGAAAGGTCAGGAGTCCCGAGGGTCACCACAGAAAATAAGTTTATTTGAAATGGCACAGTGAGAAGAGATTTTAAAAAAAGAAATCCCAAACAACAAAAACAACAACAAAAATGTTATGTGTACACAGAGATAGAAAAAGACCAAACTGCTGTCCACTGTGTTCCTGATAAAAATGTTGAGTGCAGTTATTGCCATAGCCAAGCACAACAACTGAGCTTGGACACATAAGTTCAGAAATATACAGATCATTGTCAAACATGACTGAACAAATTAATTCTGAGCATTAGACAAAGACCAAATAATATTTATTATCTCAAAATTCAGTTTTGTCTTGATGTTACTCAAAATCCTCTTCTAGCTCTTTCATTTTCCTTACCAGCATTGTAGTTAATCCTCTAATAGATTCATTATTTCAACCTGCAGTAACTTTCTTTCAAGGGCAGTTTATCCTTAGCTCTGTTGATTAGCAGATTAAAGAAAACTGTTATGTGATTTTAGAATCGCTTACATATGAGCTGTAGGAACTTTAATAAGAAAGTCAAGATTTGTAAACTTTATACAGAAAAAAGATTCTAAACAATGGAATTGTACTGCTTGTGGAAAGCAATTGGAAAAGAAATTTAGGTTAAAATAATGCAGAATCACCCATTAACTTTTTGTAGATCCACAGAATTAGTGGATGCTTTAGCTCACAACATCTTCAGGTCATGTCTTTCTGGAAAGAGTGCATTAGTTAAACATAAAAAATTAAATTTATAATTTAGTTATATAGCAAAGTTAGAATAGCTGGTTTGTTTCTCTGCCACAAACTTTTTAGAACAAAATAGTATCCCATAAAAGGAAGAAAACCTTACAGAAGGTTTTCCTTAGTTTTGTCATATTCATCTCAGAACACTTTGAAAGTGTAACATAATAGTAGCTGAAATCAGAGGCAATAAACATGTATGACTTCATGTCACTTGGGAATGGCATTCAGCCATTTTCCTACAGCTTTCCATGGTAAATGTCCTAAGGCTCTCTTTTTAAAAGTTGCAAATGGGTGCATACTTTGGTGACTTTTATATTAAAATAAACAAAACCCAACAAAAACAAAACTGGAGAACAATTATACATATATCTTTAATTTTTGGATGCTAAAATGGAAACTAAACTTTATTAGACTTATCTTTCTATGTTTATAGGAACACTATGTGAATATGTATAACTTAACAGGCTTTACAGACAGAAGCAAATGTGAAGGGTTTTACATATCTTGACATATTGAGAAAATAGAACAGTTTGTTTAGTGTAGTGGGTTTATTTTAGGCCATAATTAACTTTTTTCATTTCCAACAGAAAATAGCAAGTGAGGACTAAATTGATCAAACTCAATGGGAGAAGGTAGCACTAACTCTCTCCTACCCAGTAGCAGAGGTTTGCAGAACACAGCCAAGAAATCTGGAGCTGCCTCAATTCTCTAATTTGTTTCAGGGCATCAGAAGCCATCTCTTACCTCTTCCAGAAAAATGCCTTATCTTATACAACCACAGGGCACAGAGGTGGGAGGAAGACATGATGTTCTGAAGCTGAGAGTGGGTGGATTTGAACTAAAGTCACCAGCACGCAGCTGAGTATCTTCATTACTGAGTCAACTTCACTGAGGCTGAAAACACTCACAGTGGAATTAGATCACTATGTGCATTTAAATTATCATTAAGAGAGCGTACAAGAGAGTGACATTGACTTTTGGCCCAACAATTACCCATGTACCCAGGAAATACTGATCTGTGCTTTGGGACACGTATTATTATCCTTGGTGAGCTAGAAGTGTCTTATCACCAGGAAGAATTTATCATTTTGGTAATGTTTTAGATGGTATGATAAAACTATTAAAATTTCCAGAAAAGGTATTTTGTGATCAGGCCAGAATACCCTGTCTGTAAGATTTTGGATAAAAATGTGACACCTTATTGTCCTCTGACAACTTCACTCTTCCATGTATGTGTATTACATATTTATGATAGATTTTGCATTTTCCAGTGAATTCATAACAAATCTAAATTTAACTAGAAATCCTGCATTGCTCCAGTCTGAACTATTTCCCACTCTCTTCACAAACACTTGGCCTTGGCTTATCCTTGGTACAGCCCCTATCAAATCTAACGTCGGATTGTTCAGTCAACTTTCACCATCACTTCACTAATGGTGCCAGTTCTTATCATCATCACAGACGCCTCTGCACCCTCTCCCACATCCCCTTATGCTTGGGAAGAAATTCTCAACTACATTTTCAGTCAGGCTAGTGTTGCTTTTTCTATCTCTAAAACCTGCTTCCGGGAGATACTAGCATGGTGGATATTAATGTATACCAAGATTACCTTTTAATGCTCTTCAGGATTTACAACACATAACTGTAACAGAATTAATAAGTAGTAATAGACCTTATATTGAGAAGGGTAAGACTTTTCTTATAGGAAGGTGAATCCCTAGAATTTTGTATCACAGCTTAGTTAAAGTACAATTTAAGACTAAAACTCTCCAACTTTTTTCCATGGGAGAATAACATAGAAATGGCACAAAAATATGAAAGCATGTGCATTGTCAGAAATATAGTTTAGACAGGTGCATTAAAACATAAGAATGAGACAATGAATAACCAAAATTATAGCTCTTTTCACTGATTCAGGTGAATAGTGTTTAAAGACAAACGGATTTCAGATGCCTTGATATTTCTATATGATTTTATTTAGAAAAAGTTTGCGTGCAAAAATACGTGCAAAAAGTATTTTGAAATGTTGATCTATTTTAGGTGGAAGAGAAACATTGAAAAACTAGGTTTTCCTACAAGGCTTACTTTCCAGTTTCTTAAGGTTAGAACTGCCTGGCATGTTTTATAGGGGCTGAAGAGGTCTGGGAAGAGGATGTGGAAACATGGCCAGAAAGCCTCAAGATCCTGTTGCAGATAAAACTAATAGGTATTAAGAAGGATGTTCTTGCAGGTTCAAAGCTATGCCTGTAAGTCTGGTCTAAAAGCTACAATGCAAATGTATTAATCAAATGAAGAGGGATGATACAGCTCTTGTCTCTGGCCTCAATCATTTAGAAACTATGAGCCATGCAACCAACAAAATAATATCTTTTCATTAAAAAATAAATAAAAATGAGGCCATCTGTTTTCTTAGTCATTAGGTCAAATGGTGTCACATTTTATTACCATTTCTTCACAATCTGAAACTTGACATGTCCTTTCTTCTCTCTCCCTTTTAAATTAAAACGTCTTCTCACAAGTCTGGGAGCTGGACCTCGAGAAGGAACACAACAAAAACCAGACAGGATCTAGGCAGTCTTTTAGGAGAAATACAGTCACCCCTTCAGCAAGTGAGAAAGACACCTAACAAAATCATCACAACACGTGCTGTTCTTCAGAGTAGAATTTTCTCCCTCATGCATCTCCAGTTGCCAGCTGCTTTGGAGGTAATGTCTTTTGCTCTGAAGCAATGAACTTTAATAAGGAAGGCCAGCAGGGAAAGCTCAGATTTTCTTGAGTCATCTTTACTCTTTCTATTCTTTTATCACCACTAAGCAATTGGAGAATTGGCAAAAGCTGAGATTTATTGTATGGATGGCTGAAACGACCTCTGGCCAGAGAAAATGACTAAGATTTAGATTTTCTGTGTCAGATCAAAGAATAAACATCAGTAGCCATGCAAATACTAAAGTCAGTTTAAAGTAAGTTTTAAAATATGCCTTCAATATGGTTTTGTTCTTTAGCAAATATTTAAAAATATTTATACAGAATGGTTGTATCTGGTCTGTAGAAAAACTGCTAAACATCATAGATTGAGACAGTCTATGGCAAAAACAACCAAACCATAGTACAAAGGACTTGAAAATTTGTTACTGCTACTCTTACAATTATCCTAATTTGAGCCAGGATTTTACCAGTTAAAGAAAGTAAATTATTCTTATTTACTCCATTTTAACATCTATGGCTTTATGAGACCTTAAAATGGACTTGTTTATAAGGCATGGATCCCTTTCCTTCAAACCAGATGAAAGGTTTGGTTTTCCAAGTGAGAAAAATAAGGCAAGTGCCTTTCTTGTTAGATTTATGGAAACATTCATAGAATTAAACAGAAAGCATAGTCCTCAGTAGTGTTTTTATCAAAACAATCATCACACAGAACTCCCCCACTACATGATTTAGAGATATTCTAAATATCTGATTTTTTCATAATTTACTTCCAGCAACTTTTACAGAAAGTTAGTCTATTTCTGTAGAGCACTTGCTTTCAAAAGCTACAGGACCATTTCATTAGGAAACTATTTATCTTACAGAGTATAAAATGTCTTCACTTGAAATTGTATTGTAGGAAAACAGATTTAAACTATCTGTGCTTCTTTTCCCTCAAAATCATAAAGAATTTTGAAGATTCAATTAATTTTGCATTTTATCATTCTTCATCCTTTTTACATTTTATAAACAGGCAAATTCTGCCATAATATAATGGTCTGTTAAAATAAGAGATGCCCAACAAATTGGGCATGAAACTGTTTCACAGGTTGCTCTAGACCTGACCCAAAAATGACTTTATTAGAACCAGCCAAGCAAAAGTGTCAGCTCATTTTCTAAGTGCTAGAAAATTTAATTCTAAGACTTGCATGTGGGTGTTGCAGCTACTGAGCTTGCCTCAGAGTGGCAAAATTTAGAGTTATCAGAGGAATAAATTGAAGGACATAACTTTTATCCCACACCATATTGAGGTTTCTAGAAGCAGCCAAGAACTAGAAAAGTTGAGGTCTGGATCCAAACTTTACCAAAGTTCAAGCATGTGGGTTTGATCCAGCCCCTCCAAAATGCAAGCTCTCCCATTAACAATGCATTTTCAACAGTATTTCTCCAAAGCTCAGTTTAGGTGCCAGGATTGATTTCTGTCTCATTTTCATTCAATTATAGTTTATGGATCATTGCTTTAAACCTTGGTGTACATTTATGATACTATATAAATAATAACAATGACACAATAAACTGCAAAAACATGTTGTTAATAATGATGTTGTGAGTCAAAGATAAAATATAAAAACTGGGCTTGAACTACAGTATTCTGATCCAAACTGAGCTTCTCCACTCTTTCAGTGGTTTTCATTGTCCGCACGCACAAAACGAGTGGGCAAATTAACTGTTGGCTTGCTGTTTCATCCAAGCATGTGTCATCTTGCAAAATGCAAGAAAAAATACAAAGAGGAGGAAGTGGTCTACATGATCTAGCAATTGCACATCAGCATGTGCTATTTGAAATTTGTGATTTGTGGCCAAACACTCCAACAGCAAATGACCACAGTCGACCAGATATAGACATTATCCCCCCAAAACTATCAGATGTTTGTAATTTGTTTTCAAGATTATATAGCAGTTATAAAAAATGCAATAGAAGAATAGAAGTTTTTAGATACTGTGTATGTGCAAGTACATTGATTAAATCAGTTCTCAGTGAATTGTTTAATTAAATCAGCATATTTTAAATTTCTTATTATAAGTTACTGATAAACTTTGACTTCATATGACAACTTGAATCATATCAAACTCCTCTTCCACCTGACTTTACTAAATGTTAATACATAGTTCTATTTCTGTTTGGTTTTCAATGCAGGGTTTCAATGCAGGCATCCAGTGCAGAGATGGCTTCCATTCCTTTCCAAAGTTACTAAGATGCTCTTGTATGGTGTTTACATGGGGTTTTTTTAGCTGTTATTCACTGGCATAATTAATCTATGACACTGATCCCAAGAAGTGTGTCTACATTCAGGGCAGTCTCCTTGGCAAAATCAGCTAATTAAACTGAATGTGTCTGCAAGGAGATCCACAACTGAATCATCTGCCTTGTTAGTCCAAAACATGGTGCCTTTCTGCTAAACCTAAGGCTCACTGGTATGATTTGCAGAGGTGGATGGAGTTATGATTTCCAAAAGTAAATAAAGAGTGTGAGCTCTTTCATTTTTCTGTAAGAAAGTAGATGCCTTTCATGGTGGGTAAATACTCACTTTGAGATAAAATGAATCAAAATTACACTCCTTTTGCATATTTTTTACCATGCTATCAAATGCAGAAAATAACTCCTGAATTCTCTGAATATCACGCAAAGAAATTTTTGATGAATTTACACACACTTAGAATAGTTGCAATATAGTAAATGTTGAATAATATAAAATTATAGCTTCCATTTAATTTTATTTGGCATGCTCTGGATGTTATTATGTTACATACGACTCACCGTGCTATATTAACATTTCATATATATGTTCTAATATGTACAGCACTCCCAGTTTTGAGAAATGAACTATTCAGAAAGAAGGGATTTGCCTACTGGTGGCTATTTTTTCGTTGCTGGGGACAACATTGAAAACTATAGATTCCAACCTCTCTCAGCCAAACACTTTTTGCATTATTCAATTTGCATTCAACTCCCTCTAAAGAAATGACCACTGAAATGATGGAAGGATGATGCTATGTAATATTTTATGGCTCTCATGGAAATTTTTTCCCATGTGAGTCAAATTCCTCCATTCTTGTCTTTGTGTTTCCTACATCCTCTGTCCTTGGGCTTCTAACCACTACAGTTTCTGCTGTTAGACAACTGAAGTATTCTTTTCTAATTAAAAATATTAGCCGGCAGTTATCAAGCTGTTCTTCATTTAAATAGGCACCCAAACAAAATTTTCTGCCTTTCCTCCTCAATTTCTAGGACATCTAGTATTTTTTTATAATTTCTAAGTACTCTTTTTTCTCTCAAGATAATTTTCTCAAGATAATATTCTAGGGTCTCTAGAATAGCTCTCAAGATCATGCAAATCTCTCAGGCAGAAGCAGTTCAAATAAGTGTAAATGAAATTTTTAATTGTGTTTTCATTTCCATCCTTCACATTCACACTTTAACATTCAAGGCATTCTTGGACACAGGTCTTGATGTATTTAAATGAGTGTATGCTTAAATTATTTTGTTTTGATTTTTATTCTTTCAGTCCCTCTCTGCTTCATTTTCTCCATTATTTTAGGGCTTGCAATGCTTCATTCTACATGCTATGGATATTGCTGGATAAAATGTATATTACTTTTTCTCTCATCCTGATGTTACACAGAAAACAGATTAAAAGTACCACAGCCCATATGCTGGGAAACAGGTATCATGTCTTCCACTTTTGTGGCAGGGAGCACACTAGGGAGATGTTCATTTTAGGGTAAACAACATCAGCCTGAAATAGTTCTCAAAGACATAAAACCCAGTGGCCTATTTCTATTTCACTTCTAGCATTTTTGTTCCATTTTGTAGCCATGCACTTCAGTTATATCTTGACTTACCCTGATGGAAGACAAAAGACTTATGGGCTTTTAGACTGTATTTGATCCCATTTTTATGGATTGAGGTAGAGATTTCTTTCCTCTTTAATTTTGTAGAACATTAAAGTTATTCACATTGTAAAGAACCTCCTGAGGTTTCCACTTCAATGTCCTGCTCAGAGTAGGGTTAGATGTGAGGTCAGATTTCTCAGGACATTTCCCCAGCAGGATCTAGAAAACCTACAAGAGCTGATCCTGCACAGTCTCTGTGGGCAGATTGTTCCAGTGTTGGACCCTCCTCATGGTGGAAATGCTTTTTTTTCATAGTTAGTCAACATATACCATGTTTCAGTTTATGACCACTGTCATTCATCCTTACACCAAACACTTCAGTGAAGTGCCTGATCTTCCTGTAGGTATGGGTAGGACACTCTTAGGTCCTCAAAGTAATTTCTTCTCCAGTAAGAGCAGCCTCAGTTCCCCCAGATTTTCTCCTAAGTCCTGCACTCCTGCCATGACCACCACAGTTTTTGATGCCTTTAAGCTGGGGGGGTTGCAAAACTGGATGCAGTATTGCAAATGGGGTCTAATGAGTGACAGATAAGAGAAGAATCACTTCCCTCACCCTTTTGGCTATGTTTCTGATGGTACAGCCCAGTACAACCTTTATCACTGCTGGGGTGCATTGAGTTCCACTAAGAAGCTTTATGGATTTACATCCCACCAAGCTACATACACCAAATTGCTCTATAGAGGGGTCTAGATCTCCCCATTTCTTATATAGGGAGCCAAAGGGGATTAGCACTTTTTGCCTAAAGCTATATTATGTGAATTGGTCCTATAGGCTTGATAAAACAGGTGTCCTGTGAAACCTTCTCAGACATGATTTATAAACTTTAACAACCACTTGTAAATGGTTGCATACTACAGGTTGGTCTCTAGAGCAACAATATGCTTGCTAAGGATATAATTTTGAATAAATATAATTTCAGAACAAATTGCCAAGGAAGAGGAAAGCCGCAGTCCAAGCTGAAGGAATGGGAAAAGGACACATACTGTAAGTATGTCTTCACAGTTGAACTAAATTCCTACTAAATAAAAGGTCATAAAGGAATACTCTGGTGAAAGAAAAGATGAAGAAGGAAGCAGTGACACTGTCCTTAGGAAAGGAAGAATAGAGGGTGCAAGAAAATCTCAGATAGTGGAGAAGTCAAAGTTATTTTTAAATTATGGGATGAGATTTTTTTCTATGCTTTTGTGGCTATTTCCATGTCTGTCGAAAAGGACTTAACCTTTTTGGTTAAAACCTGTTTTTTTCTGTTTTAAACCTGTCTTAGATATAAAATTATTTGGGGGTAAATTCAAAGACATGAAGAATAAAACTTTAAGACACCAGTTCAGACAAAACAGATGTTTCAGGCAAGTCCATTCTGATGTCCAGAGCCCAAGAAAAGGCTGGTAAATCTTAGTTTTCACTTTGTGTCCTCTAGAAGTGTGACAGAACCATGAAGTTCCAATGAAAAGGCAGAAGATCCTCCTGGCGAGTACTATATCATGTTCCTCTTGGAAGAACAGAAAGTTGCAAGGAAATCCACAAATTGAGGAAAATCCTTTCTTGATATTTGCTCATTCTTCAGAATGTTAAAATTTTATTTGGGATTCTATATGGTGTTCCCCTCTCTCCAGGTGCAAACAGAAGTATACTGATGTCAGGAACATTATTATTGTATTCGATGGACTGAGGACAAACTTTTCCTAATCCGATAAGTAGCCTGAAGTTCTAGAGAAATTATTTATTAGTCTACTGACAAACAGAGTATTGAAGGCACCTTTAAATCAGAAACCTAAATGCAACAGGAGATTTTTTTTGCTTTGGGTTGATATGGAGAAGAAAATATTTCAAGATTGAGTGCTCCTTCCTTTTGAATTTGCTCTCTGATCTTTTTTCAACACACCAGTATGCCTAAAAATTACCTAAACATGGTTGGTGGCTGGTTCTGTTATTTTCATAAATGTTTTGAAGAAATGGGATGTTATGTAGTAGTGATATGCTGTCCAGTTCAAGCAGATTGTGACAAGAGGAACTCTATATGGATTTTCTCCTTCGGCAACCACTAGAAATGGAGTTCCTATGCAATTCTTTCTCCTGGTTTAAGTTTCAGAACCATGTTGATGGGAGCTAGTAGCAGTGACATTACTTCAAATGCTGTCTTAAGAAAAATAGCCAGTATCTGAGACAGAACAGAGAAGGAGGAGCTGGTTTTCAGCCAGCTTTCATGTCTGTATTTGGTTGGCTGGCTTCAATTAACATATTAAACTTTGTAATACCTTCATGTCTTCATTTTTTAAAAGGTGGTAATTACGGGTTCTTCATCATAGCTATGAAGATCGCTGAAGATCTGTTAATGAGAGAATGTCTTATCAGTGTAAGGTATTATTGCAACACAGCTGATTAATGGAAATGTGCCTGAAGGGGAGGGGGTAGCAGAGGAGGAAGAGGGTGAAAATAGAAACCATACTTTTGTCAGATTCAAGGAGCTATTGAAGAATGAGGACAAAGTGCTGCAATGCTTTGTAGAAAATTAAGTATCACAGCTACATCTATCACCATAAATGGCTTGCTTGAATTGCTTGCATTCTCTGTCTGAGCTGCAATATTTCATTCAACTAACTATTCGTTAAACATACATCCTGAAAGCAAATAACTTCAATGTAAATAATTTGTGAAGCATTGTTCCATCTGTTGAAAATGTGCAGTAGTAGTTTCGACCCTTGTCTAAACCAGGCAAGCTACTTTCAGGCAAGTTTGGGAGGTAAATGAACTGTCTGGCTGCTTTTCTTGGCAACATCTCTTATTAGTGGGAGGTGGCAGTAAAGAGAACATGAGGAAGACTGAAAGTGTTTACTTAAAACTTTAGCCAAATGGCTAGGGAGAGTTAAGATAAATCATAACTGTCAATGATGACAACTTTAGACTGCTACTAGTTCACTCCTGTTTATTCAGTTTTAAATGTTGCACTTAGAAATGTTTTGGAGCAGACCGATTTTTTATTGACAGATGCATAAGATGTTTAGATGTAAATATTTTGGACTTGGTTCTAACAGTGACATAGAAGATTTGCAGGAAGAAGTCTGTAAAGCTTCACACAACACTTGAGAGATAATATTTTTAAGAGTGTCTCCAAACTATGCATCTGTGACTCATATTTCCCCAAAGAATAAGGTCCATAGATCAATGCAGGCTTATTACACTTTCTCACACAAAAAAAAAAGCCAAAAAAAGAAGTTACAGCTAATGACCATGTGGGATTATTGAACAGAGTCATTTTTTTCCTCATTTCCCAGTCTTGTCTTGAGCACCTTTCCCCCCACTCCTTCTTCTGGTTTGTGTTTTTTTGTGGAGTTTTTTTTTCTTGTGTTTGGTTGTGGTGGTTTATTTTTGTTTGTTTGGTATTTCTTTTTCCTTTCTTTTTCTTTTTTTTCTTTTTTTCTGTTTTTCTCTTTTTTTCTTTTTTTGTTCTTTTTTTCTTTTTTGTTCTTTTTTTTCTTTGTATCTTTTTTCCATTTTTGTTTGGGGGGCCATTTTTTATATTTTGTTTGGCTTTTTTGTTTTAGTTTAGTTTAGTTAGTTTTGTTTTCCTTTTGGATGGTGACTTGTATGGTAAAATTTAAATTGTAGTTTAAATGTCATAGCAAGCTAGCAAAAGGCCAGTAGTTCAGCCAGTAACCTCAAGATTTTTTTCTTAAATTACTGAGTCATGCTGACCAATGCCATAAAATACAGAACTGCAGGAAAGATGAGGGTGAATTGATCGGGGATTTAGATCAATTTATATTTTGCTTTTAAGTGTTACAGCTGCTGCTTCTTTGAATACACTTAAAGTAAACAGCCCATCTAGATGGTCTTTTGTTTATACAGCTCTGTAAAATTTTCTTTTTAATATTGCAGTGCTAGTTCCATGAGGAAATATAGCCCAAGAATTAGAGCAGTCTAACTCTGGGCTGAAATCCCTTTTCTGTTTAGAAATGGAAATATCACTAAGAGACTTGCCCTCCTAATAACTTTGTTATAGAAAATATTTTTTTTAACAAAAGGAGTTTAGTACAATGGTACTTTCCCATGGGGTTTTCATTTACTCCTGTGTGGATGGATGTCCTCAGTGGAGTTAGTACTTTGGACAAGTGTCGCAGGTGGATGCGAAATAAAGATGATTGACTACAGAAGGCAAAGAAATCAGAAAGCTTTATTTTACAATTCTTCTTGCTATTTTATGTGGTATTTCAATACAAAAGGAACATTACTGGTGCATAGGAACAACACTTTTCAAATTCTATTAGCTAAACTACAGAAGCAGAAAAATACTAGCTGGGCAAGGTTGTTATGGGAAAAGGTAGTTATTTACACAAGGTTGTTTTGAGAAAAGAAAACTGTTGAAAAGTTTCCCTTGGGAAAGAGCTAGCAATTGTTAACCAGCCAAAAAATTCTCTCAAGCTCAGAAATATCAGGCCCACAGACCAGGAATACATGGATAAAAACATGTTGTTTCCCAATTCTGCATGTTGTGTTCTTTTACACTAAAGTGAGGTACCCATCAGCTCACTGGAGCAACGGGGCTTTGGTCCTGCTTGTGTCTCATGTACTGCACTGATGATGGATTTTGTTATTTGGCCAGAACTGGGGCATACTACACATGCAGGCCAGCAAAATCTGTACCATAGGATCTGCACAGAACCCACGAGACAAGTAAGGGAGAGAAGATTCTTGGTTATGATTGATTTCTCCTCAATGAGTCTACAGTAAGTTAAGATGGGTTGTGCACTGAAGTGCCTATTTCTCATTAGACCATTAAAAAATAGATAGATAGATGATAGATAGATACCGTCTAAGGTGATTAGACGAAACAAAACATCTTCAGTAAGTGTATCTGAAGATAGGAGTCTTTAAACCTTTATAGTGAATTCAATTGTCTCATGCCACCTTTGACAGAGCAGATTGCCTAAGACGTCTGCAAAGTCTAGTAGGCATGGCCCAAAACCTACAATCCTGAATCTTCTCAAATGCTGCTGGAAACCTAAATCTTGCAACTGATTTGAGCCTTCTAAGCAAACCCAATGTCTTTTATTTAATGAAGAACCTCTGCTGGCTTCTGAGAGGTAACAGGAATGTAGGTTCAGGCTCATTTTGACTTGACACATTAATGTCACAGATAATAATGGTTTAACAAAACCAAAATTTATTCTGACCATCATGTGTGCAGCTGGTTTATAAGAAGAGGAAATCTGCTGAATCTGAAAGTAGTTCCAATGGTTCAAATAAACAGAGATGTACCTGTTAGTCATTCTTTACCTTAGCTTTGAAGTAAAAAGAAAGCCTAAAGAAACTTTCAGATTCAAAGATAAAACATTGAAAACCCATAAGTATGTTTAAAATGAGCTCTGTGAAGGGATTTTAGAACAGAAATTTTCAAACCTATACACATTTGGAAAACTGAATTGTTACAATATTCTTCAAAACTTGGCTTCTTATTAAGTCACTGAGATTCACAAAGTAGCCAGTTTTAAACATTATAAAAATAAATTTTACCCAGCAAGAGCTCACTTTATAAGTGATTGCAAATCAAAAATCATTACAAAATTTTGTAATCCATGTTTTAATGAAAACTCATTTAACTCACAGCATAGAGGTCCTCTGACAACAAAACAATAGTCTACAATGTTTCAACTACCTTTCAAAGATTTTATACATTGCTGAGCACATTTCAAAAACTTCTGCTGTAAAAACTTTATTGTCTTCACAATATTCAGTATAAATCTACAAAGATGAATCTGTACAAACTTTATGGAGCAGCAGTGGAAATCTTTGTGGAACTGTGGAACATTAAATAGAAATTTGAGGGCAAAAAGGGCACTAGGATTCATGAAGCACTTGGGCTTGCCTTGCAGTAGAGTACTGGAAAGCTTGTTTTATTCAGTTAACATACCACAAATGAAATGAATGGATAATACACTACTGCTCTGCACAAAGTTGAAAAGGGCATTCTCAAGGAACTGCAGTCCCATCACTATGGTATTTAATACAGACTATAGTAGAGGACACGTTATAAAAGTAAATACATAGTGCTAAACTAACAGAGATAACGAGAATGATTTAGAAAGAAAAGGTCTTGGCTAACTTGATGCTTCAGGAGGCTGCAGACAAAGCTGATAAAACACAGCATAATTTATTTGGATCTTCAGAACATTTTGACAAAGTTCCATACTACTGGTCTCTGTTTAAGCTAAAAGTTGCCAGGATCTAGGGAAGTACATGGGAGTGGATAAAGTGCTGATGGAAAAACAGAAAACAGAGAAGTTATGTTAGATTGTGGAAAACTAGATTTACTGGGGCCCGACAGGGGTCAAAATTTAGGCCCCTACTGTTCATGATCTATAAAAATGATATAGGCTAGTAAAATACGCTGACAGGACAATGTGGAAGGAGCCGTGAACCTACAACGTAAAGCTAAAAAAATTCAAGAGTGTTTTTTGCTTAGCTTGCTTTTTTTCATTGCTCAAGAAAGCACTAATAATCTCCTTTGTGCTACTCGTCAACACAAATGCATTTTAAGAATGCCTGAGCTATAAGGTAAATAAAGACAGGCCAGGGACAAAAAAAAAGGTCTTTTGGCTCATATGCAAATACTACATTAGCATGCCTTAAAGTCCTGCATTGCTTGGGGTGATGCCAGGTATCAAAGATAGAACCCCAGGTATGACATGAGTGAATTCCCTGGGTTTATCCCCTTGTTCTTGAAGAGTTCATGACCCAGCAGTGTTAATATAAGAGTGCCAAAGAGAGTTCTCCAGTTATAGAGAAAACTTGAATGACAGGAAGAAAAATCTAAACTGTATTACTGTTTTGTAGGCATTCTTTAAGGATCCCTTAAAAATGTGAAGACTTATTGTAACCCTGTGTTTGATTGCAGTGGTGGACTATTAACAGGGGTTTTGCAAAAGGTGAGTTCAATGCTACTACTGATTTATCCCCAACAGGCAGAGTAGTAGGACGAGATTGACTTCTATGGAGTTAACAATACAAATTTCTCTTCTTCATAGGCACAGAAAAATGGTTTGTGTAAAGGTAATGACAATGTTTTCTTTTTCCAACCAGCAAATTGTTTAGTTTTTTGTATTTTTGGGACATGGATCACCTCTTCTGGAATGTATATTTTTGTTTAAATTAGAGGAGATCCATAGATTTGTAGATCCACAAAGTTTGGTTCAGGATTCTGGTGCTTCTAGTTGATAAAAAGAATTTCTTTAAAAAAAGGACTTGGAAACAGTGCTGGCATTAGTGGTTTCTGCATTTTTGTAGGTATAATACTATCATCTGAAGCTGAGAGTTACCATGTAATAAAAAAATTATATTTATTATCAAAATATTCATAGCAAAATGAGAATCCATCAAGCAAGTATATTGGAAATAGAAATGTATCAGAGACTGTACACAAATTTTTCTTTCAAATGTATTTGAGTGAAGAATCTAGATTTCCCCTGCTGCCTTTTTTAAATTTATATTTTGCAAAACAAAGATTTTTCTAATAATAACATTTACTGAAAAGAATCTTCAATACTGGGGTACTATAGTGTGTTTTTCACAAGCTCCCACACTCTGTGTGGCTCCTCAAACTGTCATGTGCTGCAAAATCCCACAGTTGTCTGAGTAGTCTTATTGAACACAACATCTGGGAGGGAAATCCAACTAATATGTGAAAAGAGGAATGTATGGCAGTGATTTAACATTTTAACACTGAAGTATTTAAAATTGTAACCAAAATACACTAGGCACTCTTTTCCTTAAGTGTTCTCATGGAAAACAACATTTCTTGACTAACTCTATACCTAAGTCTTTGCTGTGATTCATCTGACTATTATGGTTCCTAGGATAAGCATCAGGGAGTAGCATCTTCCATATTCAAATTAAGCAACTGATCTACAACCCAAAGTAAATGCAGTTTTCTTACACTAATGTGACAAAGCTCAAAAAAACAGAGTATGGCAATATGTATATAAAAAAGTGAAAAGAAAATATTATATTTGATAAGAGAGATATTAGACTTACTAGTATGGGTCAGGCCCACTAGTTGGACCCGCATAACTTTTGTCCTCATACTTAAACTCTTGTTTCTTCACTCACATTGTGGTTTTCCAATGCTCAAACCAGGATCCCCCTACAGTTTATCCCTACAGAGGTAACTCACTGGAACATGATTTTCCCATGTACTCACAGTTGGTAATGTCTTAGTTAAGAAGTCTCAAGACAATGGAAACATCAGGGAGGGAAATTCTATTATTTTGTTAATAGTGAGAAGAAATCCATAAGACTACTTCAGAATAAATGCAGAATTAAAATATATATTTAAAGAATGTCCTTCACATGAGAATTATTAATTTCCTCAGCCCATCTATGATTCTTTCTGAAATACTGTGCTGAAGTGATGTGTATAATACTTTCAAATGAGAAGCATACATTTTAGATTGCAAAATACCACAACAAAGATCCATCTAATAATATTTTTACTGGGTATGGAGAACAGAAAAAGATTCAGATCATGATTAGCAGAGCCAAATCCAGATCCAGAAAGAGAAGCAAATAAGGTCCTAATTAAATTTAAAAGACTCAATATCATCTTGTAAAAGCTTGCGATGAAAGAGAAGAAGCACAAACAGAACAGACAGCAAGCCCATCAGGTGCCATAGATGCCAAATCTTTTTAAGTCTCAATATCATCCAAAATAAATCTATTTTTAATAGAAATTTTTGCTCCTTATATACCTGCCAATATTTTGAGGGTAGATGAAAGAAGGATAGCCTAGGTGAATGTGAAATACGTGACCTTGTTTGGATAATAAAAAGCTAATACTGGTGAGAGGGTTGGCCAGTTGGATCCATCAGCTCTATAATACTGGATAATTTCTTGCATCTTTAATTGGCATGATTTTCCAAACCAATACTTCCTAAACCTTTTCTACTACAAGCCAAGAACCCTAATTTTTTAATTTCACAAATCAGTGTAAGATTTCAGACTCTCATCTGGGATCTGCTAACCTAACATACTTTCAGAAAAGTCTGACATTTTTCATTTCATTACAAGAATAATAACTAGAATCTCTGGAAAAACTAAGGCAACAAATCAGGGTATGGGGCATGGAAAGGCTTATTCATACCTAGACTGGGGCTTTACATCTTAGAGCTAATATGGAACCTGTGTGCTTAAGGGTTTTTGTGGTTTTACAACTATATCAATTATTCTAAGAAAAGGTAATTTATAAATTGTTATTATAAATTGTTATTATCCTGTGATGCATTTTATCAGTATTAATTTGTCCCAATCCATTCAAATTTGGCTGTTGTCCTGTCTGTCACTGTTACTCATGTCTAGTAAAGATGTTGTACTTGAAAAAGGAATCCAGGTGTGTATGTGCAGGATCTTCCTCTTATACCATATTTCTTCTCCATTACTGGAGAAGGCAGTGTCTGATGGAGATGTTAGTTTTTTGGTGTTACTAACTCAAAGAATAAAATAACAGCTTAAAAATGTACTATGGAGTTTACTTTAGGAATCTAACCTGAGCTCAGTAACCAAAATTTATGAGTAGAAATTCAGTGTCTGGTCACAAGCAAAAGTAGGGTACACCCCCAGGAGAATTGACAGTAATAACTTAAATGGATGAAGTTAAGGTAGAGTGAATATCACCCCTTGAAGCAAAACACAGTCCTTTATGGAGCATTTAAGACAATCAATCCTTCCTAAAGAATAGCAAAACAGAAATATGAGCTATTAAACAAGTTGTTTATTTATTTGAATCTGACAATAGATTTTATTGTTATCATTATTTACTATTATTATTTATTATCTGACAATAGATTTTACAATTTATTTTATCTGACAACAGAAATGTTGTATGTCTTAAGATGTGACACTTGATACTTGAGACAGATTACCTTATGGCACAGAAGAAATCACAATTCTTCCTTTCATAAGGAAAACACCTGCATGATCTGACTATTTACAACAGCCATAGTGATGCTGGGATTCATATTTGATCATTTTTTATTTCTGATCACTTGAGCATACAAACTTGCAAGGAATATATTAGAGTGATATATCCTTAAAATCAGTGGCATGAGATAATCAAAGTCAAATGCCACAAAATCAACCGGTATTTTTATGTGAGCTTAAGATCCAATAAGAGTCAGTTCAGAGAAGTTAACAGGTTAAAGCTGTTAATTCATCTGCTGGTTTTCACTTCTAAAGGGACAGAAAGATGTACCCTTTAAGACAATATTTACTTAAAAGCAAATGAGCCTTCTATTAACAGCATTTAAAGAATGTAATTAACAACATTTTTTTTCTATCAATTGATTGTGTATAATCAACAACATCCTCAGCTCCTTTGGCAAAATTTTAACTGTTTTATTATTTTAATAACACTGATTAAAAAGAAAAATATATATATTATAGCATTGAAGAAAGGCTCAGAGTTGCTGAGATCTTTTAGCTTCTCTTTTCAGCCTAAAACCCAAACTTTTTTCTTGGGCTTGGCTTTGTAATAGAAGCTGAGAGATAGCTTTTGTTCTTTTTGATATAAATATTTCTGGTGAAGATAAAATATTGTGAATGTCTGCAGAAGCACCATATGTTCATCCCTCTTGGAAAATATTCTGGAATCTGTGTGTGAATACTTCCACATACTTCCAAATGCATTGCAGTTCATGTCTTTATTCTGAACTGGCGTGCATTATTTGTCATCTTTTTAGCACTCTTGAAGCTCCTCACAGTGTTTTGGTTTAATTTTGTAAAGGCCCAAACTCATTACTTGTTGATCATGTGACAGTTTTTGTTTGTTTGGGGTTTTTTTGACCTTATGAGATTTGTGTTATAACTGTTCTGTCTGTTGACACCTGAGGCAGATGCAATGACCCCCATAAAAGAAACAAAAGAAGACAATTCTTCTCCCTGGTAAGCATATATTATTGAATCATTATTAGAAAGGGGTTGTGTTTGTTGAAACTTGAGTCCCAGAGCACACTCAGGACCCATTCCAATTTTTCTCCACTGCTCCTGTGATCAGCCTGGACTCATATCCCATGCTACATTGCAGCATGTATTACCAGATATTTGCACTTTTGGAAAGGTCACTGAGCTGTCATACAACTCTGCAACAATAGAAGATACAGCAGATCTGGTTACAAGATACAGCCATGCATAATGCGAGGAACCAGCCATTCTGAAAATAAGCATGAGTTATGGTGAGCCTTGAAGTGCAGAGAGCCTTGAGGCTTTCTCTTCACTATGCTGGCTGGGTTACCTCAAAGATTTCTTTGATAGTACTCCAAAGTGTGCAGCCAGTGAATTTTGCCTCAAGCTGCCTTTGATGGCTTCTTCCTACTTGGATCAAGATGTCAAAATGTCTTCAGTTCCTTTGACTCAGCTCCTGATTTAAGCAGTTCTTGGCATATCTCCAGAATGAGATTAACTCCTGCTTCTTTTTTGACTCTATTTTGCACAGTTACCAGTACCTGGGCCACTGTCTCTACTTTTAAAGAGTAATGTGCAAATATAGTAAGCAGTGAAAACATCAGGAAGCCAGCTTCACTGACAGCTGGATTTTACTGGATTCTGTAGGCACTGAGATCAAATTAAACAACCTAATTTTTCATTTCTTTAACTTCAAATCAAAGCTCACATTATGCCTGCAGTTTAGAGACAATTCCAGGTATGAAATGAGTCAAAGATGTCTTTGTGTCCTGTCTTGTCAATAGAACCTGCCTAAGTGTCTCATACAGCCAGTCTCTCTTCCTGAAGCCTTCACTCACTTAGGTGAGTGAAGCTATGCCCTTATCCCATCTCAGTCATAAAAGTACTTCATCTTCTCACAGGATAAGCATGGAGTATAACACAAAAGTAACCTTCTGGTTCAGCAGACTGTAATGAGCCACCATGTTTACAGCTCTATTTAAGCTTATCAAGTTCTGTTTTGAAAATACCTGAATTTGATGTCTCCCCAGACTCTTACTGAATCATAATGCATGAAGAGGTGGGGAAAGAATGCCTTAGGCCTGTAGTTCATTAAAATTTTGTATATCTTTCCCTTTGGAAAAATCCTATCAAACTCACCAAATGCTCAAATTTAGAGGAAAGACTGTAAAAGCAGGATTTTTCAAAACCTCAGCATTACTCACTGAGGGGATCTCTCCTCTTCCACTGACCAAGCAGTGCACTACAATGCCAAACTATGCTACTGTAAAAAAGTGCAGTTTTCCAGATGAGATACAAAATCAGATTTTTACCAGCTATGGTCATTAACACAGTCTTGTCCCTGCTGGAAGATAACTCCAGTTTGGACAGTTACATTCCTTTTGGGTATGGGGTAAATTAAACCAGTCTCAAACTAGGATTATTCTGTGCTGATATGTTTATTTTATGTTTCATGTCACAAACCAAACAAGATAAAATGGAGCCTTAAATAGTGTTTGGAACATGATTCCATCCATAAGTCTCTTGGGAAGTCCTCTGAGGAATATTCCTTTGGACAAAGACTTGCTGGGGACAAAGCTTGCACAGAAATTTATCCTATAGAAAAAGGTTTTGTTATCTCTGTCTTTCTGAGACATCAGGAATTTTTCCAGTCATGAATACATCAATGAAACAACATATTTTTCTGAATCATGATAAGCATATCCCTTTAAGAAACTTGTCTGTTTTCTCAGTTACTCTGATTGTACTTTGCTTTCCTAAAATATCTCTTATCATGTGCAGGCAACTTTTGCTTGCACAAAACATCTTACAGCTCTCCCAGAATGCATTTCAATAGTGAATGAGGGCTCTCTGTATGTTTAAAGCCAGATTCCCTCAGCTACATTTGGAATTTCCTCTCAAACCACAAAAAGAGAAACAACTAACAAATGACATTTATGGCACAATGTATAACACACACCAGATATATATGACATTTTTTTATTTGGACTTTTCTAGCTAAACAGAAGCAAACAAATGTTTTATGAAATTCTCTATGGTTGCTATGGTTATTTTTATCTTAATATCCACAGCCAAAGGGATTATCTCAGGTCAAAACCTTAGCTCAGTGAATGCCCTTATTTAAACAGTAAGGTCATTTAGGAAAAAAAGACTAAAAGACACAATAATATTTAATAATAATTGCTGTATTCTTGGCTGAACTGCTCAGCAGCGGAACACTATGCTTCTGCTCCAAGTACTATTTTCCTCTAATCTTCCAGAATGGTGAATGTATCAGTTCTAGATACACTCCTTGTGTGGAAATTTGCACTCTAGTTGTTCTGGTTTTCAAGAACTTTTGACCCAGGTGCTACCAGGAACTTCATTGCCTTTTCTCTGTGTTTATATATTTGCAGGCATATAGGGCAACAATTTAAGCACTCAGAAAATGCCTCATGCCAGCCATGCAAAATAGAGACTGAATCCACTACAAAAGACAGTCAGAAATGGAAAGCAGGAAACAAAGGACGTTTCTAAATGTATACAGTCAGGTTTCCATATAATCAAGGTACTTCTGCCATAATCCCTATCATGATTTGGAGCTGACATCAAAATCCCCTTTCAGTATTCTAATGCAACAATGCCTTATTGCCTGAATGGACATATGAGCTTAAAATCAGTCAAAATCCTGGTGGTGATTTCAGTAACTAATTCTAAATTCTGTTAATTAGCTAAACACTAAGTCAAATTGAAACTGCTCAAAACCAAGGAAGAATGTGTTTCTGAAATTTCTATTAGGATTCTTTTAGTGTCTTGCACCCAAAAGTACTCCAGAAAAATCTTTATTTTTATAATAAAAAAATTAGTTCAGCTGCCACTTGCACCAAAGGCAATTATTTTAGTTAGAAATGTAAAAGAATGGACCTGAAACGAAAATCCAGTTAAATAAACTCCTTAATGTAGGGAAATTCCCTTCCTGCCACTTTGATATCAGCCATATGTTTGATAGTTTGTTGTACCTGAAAAAGAAAAGTATCAGGGAAAACAAGGAGAGTGAGTTGGTAACTAGCTAATATAAAAACTCTGAAAGACTACTGGGGAATGGAAAGGAGGTTTTGTTATTTTCTTTTAAAGGAAAAAGACAAATGAGGAACAGATAGTGCAAGATGATTTAGTCCTACACGGTGTAATCTCTCAGTGAGTTCATTTTCATTCTGTGTCACTTGAGTGAAGCAGAGCCTTTGCATCAAAGGGTTTCCAAGGCGAGAAGTGGAGGGGCTTCTTGGAGGAGGAGCAACACTTGTGTTCAAACTGAATCCAGTGGCATTTCAGGGAAAAGAAAAAACATAGAGCACAGTTGTGGCAGTGATTAAGAAAATAACAACCCCTGCCCCAAATCACGACACATGCTTCCCATATGTTTGCCCTGGGAATTTGCCAGACATGGCAGGATCTGGTGTCATTGCTGTAGAGCGATTCAAGGCCTGAAGAAACCTTCCTGCCCTCAATACAGCTGGGGGTAGGGCACTGAGCTGGGTGCCTGCTTCTTGTTTGATTTCTCACTGAAAGGAGAACCATTAAATAAAGCTGGCAAAAAGAACTCCCCACAGTGTTCTGACAGAAAGAGTATTTCTGCTAGAGTTGAAAAACTGGTGGAAAAAATGTCTTCTCTGAAATTTGGCCTTAAAAATATAGAAAAAGGGAGAGTCTGGTTTAGCATGGTTATTCGGCTCTCGAGTGCACTTTTGAAATGAATCCCCCGTTTGTTCCCACTTACCACACTCCGATTCACATCACGGAGCGGTCTCTGAGCGAGCAAACTGGATTCCTTTCAGATTAAATTCAACTGGAAGATGTGCTCCAGAAGCACAACTAATGTACTCCAAACAGTTTCAAATGTTTAAACCATGGGAACAGACTGGAGCTAGTGTGAATCAAAACCCCTGAAAGCGTGTCTAGTACAGATGTCAGGTCCTCAACACCAACAGCTTCTCGCTGCAGACCCACTCCTGGGCTGCACAACTTGCTCGTGTAGACACAGCCAGAGCCTCCCGCTACAGCTTTCCAGAACAAGCTGTTTTGACTTTAGAGTGACTCTTTTCTTGATTTGTTTTTAATATATAGTATATTATATAATGCAAAACTCAAAACTGTAATACAATGCTTTGACTGACCTCAAACCATTTTCATTGTCTTTTATGGAGTCCTTTGAAATAACTAGGTTTCTTTCCAAATGTGAATGAGGACAAATTGTGAAGTCTGAAAATCCTTCTCAATTCTAAATTCCTGTGCTCCATACAGCTGCACAAGAGACCTGAATTTCCTTGTAAATTAATACCTTTGCACTTTAAACCTCTGAAACATCCAGGCCTATTCAATCTGATGGTCAGACTTCCATGTGCAATTATAAATGATGGGAAGGATCTGCTCTTCCCTCTGTTATTCCTTACAGCACAGACCATACTTTATAGATTTCCTCTACTCTCCAACCCTCAGTCTGTCCTGTTCCCACAGAGTGAACAGATTTTGCACATTTAAACTCTTCAGATTACTGCCTATAATGTGGCGGTCTGAGCTGAGTATCTATGAAGGGAAATACCTTCTCACACCTATGAGAGATGACTACTTCAGCCATGAACACAGCTCTTCACTAGGCAGCATGTTCCCAAAACTGCCTTAATCAAAAAAAAAAGAAAAAAAGGTTCCTTACAATGGCAAAAACAATGCTTTAAAGAGTTGAGTGTGCTCTAATTGCCTACATTGCTGTCTCTTTAAACCAAGGAATGGACCCATGCTCACATCTGGTAGTCAAAACTAAATGAAACCAGCTGAGAGAATACCCTCTAAAAATTAAATTGTACAGAAGATGGCTAAGCCAGAAGGACTTAAGTGAAAGGCTCTTTTTAATAATTCCCTTGCTTTGCACTCATGCCTTTTGTTTACTTTGTTTATTTTTGTAATAAGCAAAAACAAATTAAAATGTCCCAGTTGTTAGCATTTAGCAAAATGTGTCCACTGTGCATTTAGGAGTACATTTTCCATCCCATTTCACAATCAGGACGTCATTCATGGCCAGCAGTACTTCTCTGGAATGTTGGCCTGCAGCTTTATGAATTGATTTTAAAATGTAATGGAAATATGCTGTATGTGCACAGTAGCCAACTCTTCCAATGTTAATAACTGGGACATTTTCATTTGGTTTTTGTTTATTAAAAAAGGCCTAGTCCCAGGAATAGCCATTTGACTCCTTGTGTTGAAACTGCCTGTAACTGCCTGCTCATGGAGCTGTCTTTAGCAGGGCTCAGGCCACACGCAGCTTCCCTTGGCTTGTTTCATAAACTGCCAAACCATGAGGAGAGATGGGATGATGTCTTGCTTTCATTTTGCTAACAAACACATCCTCTACACAAAGAATTTTGTCAAGTTGGTAGTTTCTCTCCTTTCGGCCTGAATTTATAAACCAGATTATTTACGAAGTTGAAAGCTGCTAGCAACAGCCCAATCCAGCCCCTCTTCAAGTCCAGAACAATTCTAACCAAAGTCAATAGAAACTACAAAACTAAGTGTCCAGAGATAAAGCCTTGCTGTACAGACAGATTTGGAAGTAGCAAATGAACCCTTTCTGACTTTCTTGTGCAAAGGAAATTTAAAGAAAGAAATTTACCACTGATATTACTTCTGGAAAGGGAGCTGATTATATGTGATACATGAAAGTATCCTGTCACAGTATTCACAGCCCAAAATAAAGCTAAATTTTCTTTCAAAGACATACAAGAGCTACAGGGAGGTGGAAAGTTAAATATTCCTGCTGTGACTTTGGTGTGAGGTCCTGTTTCATGAATGGGAACAGCACCATCCAGGGAAGGAATGACTTTAATGCAATCTTTCCAAATGTTTACACTGTTCAGGTATTCA
Source organism: Acrocephalus scirpaceus scirpaceus (assembly GCA_910950805.1). Lineage (NCBI taxonomy): Eukaryota > Metazoa > Chordata > Aves > Passeriformes > Sylviidae > Acrocephalus > Acrocephalus scirpaceus. Next base: position 104,643,209 of record OU383775.1, on the reverse strand, counting down.
TTCTTCACATTGATGTAAAATTTTTCTAAACTTCAAAACATCTAACAAACACATCCTGATTAGCTAATATTCACTGTTGTGCATTTTTTTGTACATGGTAACTATTGACATTGAGAGAAGATTCTTGCTTATATTTTCTCTTTCTAACTGATGTTTATTTATAACACTGCTGCTGCTCAAAGACATGATGGATATAGGTCATGACTGGCTTGCACTATGCCCCTCTACAGACTAGGCAAACATTGAGGCCCTGCCTTTGTGAACCCAATTTGACTGTAACAAAAGTGGGAAAAGTGTTTTGAATGAACAAGTTACTGATTACCATGTTTTACACATAGCAGATTTATTGTGCTGAATATTCTATCAGTTTCCACAGAATCACAGAACGGTTTAGGTTGGAAGGGACCTAAAAGGTCCTCTAGTTCCAGTCCTTCTGCTGTGAGCAGAGACAGCTTCCACGAGACCAAAGACTCACCCAGCTCGGTCCAGAACATTTCCAGGGATGGGACATCCATAACTTCTCTGGGCAACCTGTTGCAGTGTTTCACCACCCTCAGAGTAAAGAATTTCTTCTTAATATCCAATCTAAACCTACACTCAGTTTAAAATCCATTCCCATTTGTTCTGTCACTATGGGCCTTTCAATTTTCACTAAGGTTCTAGTGAAAGACCTTAGTTCTTTTAAAGTAATTTTAATTGGGCTACAGCTAGGACAAAGTAGAAGGTAGTATAATAATATAAATAATTATTTTTATTGGTAGATTTTAATAAGTGAAAAACTTTTATGCATTGCAGAAAAAAAATTACAAAATATAGACCTAATAAATAAGGACATCAGGCTGCAACGGATCTTTAATGACACCCTGAGCATCCCAGGACTTTTAATATATCATCCTCTCTCTTTATAACATACTGGTAGTTGCACTGAGAATACCCAGAGAATGATGCACGTGTCCTTTGGAGAAAGTTTAGCTCTATTTCTTAGAAAAAAATCCAAACAAACAAAACTCCATGTTTCAATCTGGTGGAAGGACTTCATAGGAAATCCCAGCTGTGGAGCAGCAGCTCTCAACCTCTGGAGAGCTTGCAAAAGTTCACTTTGACCTACCCCACTTTGGGCCTTGCAGTCTTGAGACCGACATAAAGCAAAACCTCTGATGGGGAACATAAGTCCAAATCTCTCAACCTCAACAACTCTGCTCTCCCAGAGCAGCATGGTGCACTATGGTGCTGCGCAGCATGAAGCAAAGGAGAAAATAGCACAAGCTGCCAGTCCAAGAGGGAGCAGTTACAAAATAGGACACAAAACCCTTGCTTTCAGCAGTGCTTTAAACATAGTGTTGCATACACAGATGGAGGAAAAAATCCTCCTGCCCTACAGGCAAAGGCTTGAAGGAGCTAGGATGTACTGCTGAGTGAAGACAATCACCTATCACGTGTTCGTTTTGCTGGTGATGCTTTCTGTTGCTTAAAGCAGAATATTTGCCCTACTGACCTTGCAGTCTTAATGAGATTAATTCCCTTGGGCTGAAAGTGGGGAATTTGCAACTCTTAAGCATTGTTCTATTCTTTTCTTCTTTAAAAAGACTACAGATATCTCAGAGAACTTCTCTGTCCTATTCCTTACTATTGTTGTGGCTCTGTGCCAGCAAAATATAGTGCTTCAGCCTCTCATTGTGATCCTGCGCCAAGTACAGCAATATGAAGGAAGCATCAACATAATCAGCACAATGTAGTGTCTCTGAGCCAGCAGGGATATGTCACAGCTTTATGTAAAATTCCCTATCTTTTTATTTTATTATAGAGACCACAGACTGGGATATTATGGGTCACTCAAAGGTCATGTAACAAAAAGCAGCTTCTTTTTGGAAAGATGAGCCCCTTTTTAGTATGCCATTAGATTATTTTCTTTCTCTCAGTTGACTGCATGAAGGTGCAGAATGAATGTTTGTTTTCTGAATTCCTTAAAAATCTTCCCTTCTTATTGTACTTTTTCCCTTTGTCACCTGTTTGGAAAGAGGAACTTCTGCAGTTTAGACAAAGACTTATCTCCCCAGCCCTAACAATGTAGCAGTCTTAGGCTGCTTTGTTAACCAGCAACTCCAGTGAAAAGCAGTAAGTCTTGGATCCTTATGTGCCTAAATTACATGCATAGATCAGATTTGTGCTTCCAAGTCATGCCTGTATGTGTGATACTTATATACTTACTATAACATTTAAATTCCATTAGAAAGGATTTCTTATCTCAATAGCTCCCTTTTACTTTTCTCTCAAGAATACTCATGCTCTAATACTATATGAAACCATACTCACAGAGTCTCTTGTCTCCACCAAAAGCCAACTGAATTTATTTGCTGGAATTTTTTGTATTCATAGAATTCTCCATGTGAGACCTGGCACTACAATCACCAGGGTCTGAATCAGAGACCAGGATTTCTGTCTCAGCTGCACAATCTACAACAAAAATCAGAGATACCATGATGTTTGTGTTTCTAAGCTAATGGTGGAGGACATAGTCACACCACTGCAGTGCTATGGTTCTAATTTTACACTGTATGAAATGATAAGGCAGATACATCTAGAAAATGAGTCCTGTAAGGAGAGGCTGAGGGGTTTGGGATTGTTCAGTCTGGAGAAAAGGGGCCTCAGATTAGATCTTACTGGTCTCTACAACTTCCTGAAAGGGAGGTGTAGTGAGGTGGGGTCAGCATCTTCTCCCAAATGATAGGACAAAAGGAAATGTACTCAACTTGCACCAGGAGATGTCTAGTTTGGATATTAAGAAAAATTTCTTCACTGAAAGTATTGTCAAGTATTGGAACCGCTTGCCCAGGGAAGTGGTGGACTCACAAGTCCTGGAGGTACTTAAAAGACATGTAGATGTGATGCTTAGCGACATGGTTTAGAGGTGGAGATGGCAGATTCAGGTTTACAGCTGGACTGAATGATCTTAGGGGTCTTTCCCAAACCAAACAGTTCTACAATTCTACTTCTGGCTATATCACTCATGCTTCTCTTGATACTACATTTTTGCATCTCTGTGCTCTTCCTAGCCCTGTCCTATCTGCTGCCTGGACATATGTCTCTACCACTCTCCTCCTTTACTCCTATTCCTCTCTTTAGAGTTGGGACAATGCTATCTTGTGATATTTTTGTTCTAACAGCACAGAAGAACAGCAATAGTGGGAACTTATGAAAGGTGAAATTGTATTTGACAGCCCAAATTGCCTTTGGTGGTTTTGTGGACAAAGACAGAAAAATGGATGTTATTAAGCTTGAATCCAGGAGTGACTTTGACACAGACTTCCAGAGCATCACAATAACCAAAACAGTGAAAGACGGACTGTGTAAATGGATGATCATGCAGGTGAAAGATTGGTTGTACCACCACTCAAGGGGTTGTGATTAGTGGAACGAAGCCCAGATGGTGGTGGTTACCAGTGGTGTCCCACAGTGATTTATATTGGGCCCAGAAATTTTTAATGCTTTAGTTATTGAGATGATCACTGCGATGGGGCACATCTTTAGGTAATTTAAAGTCTATATTAAATTGGGAGGAGCAGAGCTGCCAGTCAGAAGGACTTCAACAGAGAATGCTCCGACTAGACCCTCAAGAATTTCAAAATAGGCAAATGGAAAATCCTGCATTTGGGATGAATTCACACCATGCAACAGTGCAGGCTGAGGGCCAATTGGAGAGAAAGCAACTTTGCAGAAAAAAGAGTTGGAGGTCTTGATGGACAACAGGTTGAGCATGAGCCAGCAGTGCTCATGTGTTCATTCCCTACTGGGAATGGACCCTGAACTGGGCTAACTTCTGAACCATGTTTGGACATTGTTGGAGAGAACACTAGTTGGCAAGTGTATCAAACATGTCAAGGGAACTTCACAGTGTAACTGTACAGATATTTATGTGCCAAGGAGTGATGCCTGTCAGCATTTAGTTCATTAGTGTACAAATAACCTGTAAGTCTGTAGAGAGTTAATAATAAATAAATAAATAAATAAATAAATAAATAAATAAATAAATAACCTGAGTAGAGAAAGCAGGAGAGTGTCAACATGAAGTTCTTGTCCAACAAGTGAAAACACAAAAGACAAGTGTATTTCAAGCGTATTTCACCCTTGTCCAAAAGGTTTAAGGCTCACACCACATGATATAATGATATCTTACTTGGCTTTAGCACCGTGGAAAAGTCAGACAGTGCCACCCAGCACCAATATGAACCATGGACAGGCCAACATTTCCTCAAAGTTTCATTTCTGCATTTTTGCTGACTTTAAATATAAAACCCTACCTTTGCTCTAGTCTTTTCCTGTCCCAATGCATTTTGTGTCCCTTTTTTCAGTTCAACCTACAAATAATGTGTATGTGTGTTTTGAAAAAATTGCTTGGTTTGTTCAAAATTTCTGGAAGTGTAACATTACTTTTATTAATGAGATGTCCTGGAACTACTGTACAAGGGTTTACATATAAGCAAGTGTATTGCAGGACTGTTCATCAGGGATCAACGCATGCCTGGAAATCTTGGATTATGGACGTTTGTACCATGAAACCCTTCCATGGGACAGTCAAGGTCTAAACAGCCTCAGACTTCACATATTTTCACAACAAACCTAGTGTTTCTTTAGGACTCTGAATTTAGCCTATATATGGCAAAATCTGATGTCATCTGGGAAATGCCCCTGCTGCCCCGGACCCCTCCTTCCTCTGCAGCTGGACAAACTGCCCTCTTGCTCCCCTCAGGTGGGCCTCACTTTTCCCTTCTGTTCTTGGGAGTAGGCTGCTGTGTTGAAACATTTGACTAATCATGCATAAGTGCCCTAAACTACTACAATATATATTAATTTAAACAGGAATGAGATTAGGTTATAAGCTGCCCCATCCCCATCACATATTTGTTACAATTTCCTGCTATTGTTGTAGATTTCTTTTATGAAGCAGAAGAAAACTTTGATGTAGAATTAACAGAACCTGTTTTACATATCCAGTTTGTGTTGGCAGTGGTTTTACACTCTTGGCTTTGGTCTCAATGTGCTACGTACACCGAATGGGAATTTTCAAACATTAATACATACATTTTAAATAAGGAAGAAAATATAAACTCTAAGCCCACCTACTGCTTGTATGGAAACACTTAATAGGGTGATTTCTTAACATGCAGGCGCATGGACTTAATTATAAAAGTACTGTAAATCCACTAGTGCTCTACAGTTGGTTTAAATGCACACACTTACACACACATATATGTATGTATAGAAGCTTTGAAAATGAGTGAGAAAGAGCTAAATTTAGGCCAGATACTTGCCCTCAGAAAAAAAGATAAGCAAACTCTGTATAGGTGTTAGAAATTGAGATGACTAGGAAGATTTTTATCTTTAGAAAAGAGTGAAATATTGAAATCTCAAAATTCCCCAGTTTAAGAAATCAAACCTTTCTTCATGACTTTCTGCTCTTCTTTCCAGCCTACTCACCTATGTATTTTTGTAGTACTCCACCTTCCTATCTTTTTTTCTTCCAGTGAAATAATAGAGAAAGGAAAGAACACAGAAAATAGTATAAAAAATAAAATGCCACCATTTTTGTTTGCTTCATTTTGTTTTGACAAAGTGTACAAAAATATTTATTTCCTAAGCTATTAAAATTTAAAATTTCTTCATATTTTCAGACTAAAAAGTATAGATATTCATTCACAGGTTTGTAGTTTTGCCAACTGACCAAGGGAAAAATGGGAATAGCAAAACAAAATCAGGTTCCAAGGAAAAAAAGAAAGTACCAATAGTGCATTTTCTTTCCTCTCCTTCATTTTTATTAATTGTTTATTATTGTTCTTGTGCTTGTTTTAAGAATGGTAGATAATTCAAACTACAAAAAATATCTAGAAAAGAGGTTTATAACTTCTTTTTCTTCAATTCTTTTTCTCAGTGGAAAACATCCATCACAACAACTTCTTTATGAAAATACAAATTCAGAAGATTGCCAGACTGACATTTAATAATGCATTAGCTCCATTCATTTAACTGTAACCACTTATTTGATACTTCTGCATCAGCCTTTTGGCTTTCTAAACAACCTTTGTAATAAATAAAGATGAGTACTAGCATAGGTTGGTACAAATCTGAGATGAACTGATGTTTTCTGTCATAATAATTAATATATTTATTGGAACTTTTATTTAACATCTTTGCAACAATAAAAAAAGAAACAAAACTCAAAGCAACAAACAATCCTCTCAAAAACTTGACATAAATACATTTCTTTTGGAAAAGAAGAGCTAAATTCATGTGGAGTTGGTTAAAATGTCTGAATTTTTTAAAAGAGTTTTGTTGCAGGTACTGATTATCAACAATTGTTACAACCCTAACTTTTGCCACATCATGCTCCAGACAAACTGCTTTGAAGAAAGAGTTCCTGAAGTTAATCCTGCCAATACTCACTTTTACCTTAGTAGATGTTAAAATACATTGAATGGTGAAAAAATTTGGAGAATTATCTGAGACTGAAGTAGAAAAATGTGATAGTGTAAGATCATATTCCCACATCTTGTTGTTCTGATCTGGAAAGGGCAGAGAAGGCCTGTAAGAAGGAGAGAGAAGGAGAAGAGATGGAGAATAAGGATGATCATGTCTATGAATGATATGACCTATGATCAATATTTAGGCACAAATTCACTTCCTCAAAATAGCGTAAGTTAAAGTAATTAGAAGACATATTGCAGCTGTTTATGTTTTTCTTTCCAAGAATTTCCCAAAGAAATAATTGACAAAAATGTTGGAATGGGGTTTTCCTCATTTTTTGCTTTTTTGAAGTGTAATGTACTGAAATTGCATTAGGAAGGGGACTTATGAGAATGACAATATTTTTCCATTTCTTTTTTGCTACTAAAATGCTTTCTTAAAAATGAGAAGTTTTAAAATATTTTACTTGGAAATACTTTATGTCTTTTAAGAATCATGTAATGTTCGTTACATAATACAAAAAAGGTTCGCATCAAATCTTGTTTGTTTCAGGTTCTCATATCTCTGCATATTGCATTATTAAAGGAACAAAAGTAACACCAAAGTAAAATTTCACATTAAAGTTTATCCATGATATTCCTTTTCTTGTGCTCTGTTCCTTGCTTTGTTGGCAGAGGTGGGGGAAGGTGCTGGGAGGTTTGGTTGTTTAGTGAAGATTGGGTTGGAGGGAAAGGAAAAGGAAAAACAGAGGAGTTCACCTCGTCCCAACATGGCATTCAGAGTAGAACACACTGCCAGTGGTGGCCACTTCTCTCTGCTGGCTATGAAGTGAGCTGGATGATCAACCCAGAGGTACATATGTGAACCACTGATGTGTAAAGGTGAGCTGAGTCCCACTCATTGCTCTTGTGATACAGGTAAAGGAGGGAGCCCAGGATTCCTCTTACACTTGTAGTACTACAGTTTAGAATGACAGAACAAAACCTTGCAGGGCACTGGTCTAATTGTCTGCATAACAACTATCAAATCAGAGAATCACAGGATGGTTTGGGTTGGAAGGGGTCCAAAATTCACCCAGTTCCAACCCCTCTGCCGCGGGCAGGGACAATTTCCATTAGACCAAGTCACTCAGTGTCCCCTCCAACCCAGCTTTGAACACTTCCAGGAATGGGACATCCACAACTTCTCTGCACACATGTAATATTTCAAATGGGAAATTTCTTCCACTCAGGTGTAAAACTTGCACATCTATGATGAAATGTGTCAAAGGCGAGGACCCATCCATCCTTTCCTCAGAGGAAAGTCAGGGGAGCACTCAAGGACAGACTGAACCCAGAGCCCAGCACAGGTTAGCCCTGTCAGTAACTGCTCTCTCTGGAACCTGAGATCAGTAACTGCGAAGTGGTTGAGCTGGATTGTGTCTCTGTAAAACTATGGAAACGTTGCTTTATGGGCCTCTTGTTCCCTGAATAAGCATGCAGCTGACATGCCTTTGAAGTACATGCAGCTGCACATATTTACCCCTTTTCTGCCTGATATGCAACAGGAGATTTATATTTCTCTGCTAACTGTGCTTTTCTTCTGCCACAGCTCTCATCTCTAATTGTTTGGCTATTAATTAATAATATACTACATAGGATTAGGTAATCAGGAAAACTGGCATCATTTACAGCAGTATTTACTACATTTATCTTTGTTTTTATACTTAAATTTCATGTTTCATTCCAAGGTTTTACAGCCACATTTTTAGTTCCATGCTTTTTCTAATGAAGACTGTTTGTGGCCAAAATACAAGATAAAATAAAACTTTATGATCTTAACTGCAAGTTGGTGTAGGGTCATTAGATTTGGCAGTCAAGCTATACTTACTTGGAGTTCAATATCCAGTGATTGTTTCCAATTTGATCCACTTGGGCATTCGTAACAATAAATGTTAAGCTTTCCTATTTTACGATATTGTAAGTTCCAGGGAAGCGTTAAGATTAAATATATGCTTAGTTTTGCCTCCCTTGAATTAATTTTTGGTGGGTTTTTTTGTTTCTCTCACTGCTAGTGAAGCTGCCTCCCTGAGGGATAGAGAAGGAAACTTTGATTTCATGGAACAACACCATTTTGAGCTCCACAGTTAAACAGAGCTGATTCAGATTGGCATGAACATAGCATTTATAAGAAAACTTGTGCACTTCCAAACTAGGTCTAACAATTCAAAAAGTGACATTACTATCCTAAAGTAAGCATTGAACCATTACATCAACATGATTTTAGGAAATGAAGAATGATATAATCTTTCAGAGCAGTAATAATCTGATCACTTGTGTTCTCTAACAGATATGTTTGGCCTATTTTTGTGAAGTGAAGGAATTGGTTTGGCTTCTCAGCTTCTATGCTTTTCTTTACCAGTCCCTGTATTTACAGATTTTTCCTTCCACTATATAACCAGAAAGTCTTTTTTTTTATTCAGATTTAAAGCCTTGGCATTTTCTTTTGATTTTTACTACCTCCCTGATATTTAGAACTCATTGAGGATTGATAATTTACAAATTTAAGATTTGCAAGATCTGAAGATTTTGTTTCTTGTTTATTGTACCATTGTCTAGAATTTCACTATCTTGTTGGCTATCAATCCACAAAAACACTGGGAAAAGCAGTTTTCAGTATTTAGCTGGCTGTCTAAATACAGATGCCATCTCAATGCATGGTAAGAATTAGAGACATTAAACACAGGATGGGTTTTTGTGCATGTAGCTGCAGCTGGTTTTATACTACTATTTTCAAACAAAATATTTCAAAATTAGATCAGTGACTGCTGAGTTCAGATAAACTAGAACTAGAGCTCAACAACTCCTAACACAGTTCTTTTTACATGAGAAGCACTTCTTTCAAGTCCAGCTCAATTGTCTCTATTGAGCAGAATAGAACCAAAATATTGTTTTCCCCTTATGTTACTACAAGGCCTCTTATCTGTGTGTGTCCAAATTTAGAAGAATTACTCTAAGAAAGTATGTCGATTTACTAATAAGCTGATTGTTTAATATTTTGTAATATCTGCCATAAAATTCATATATGAGCTATTCTTGCAGGCAGTGTCTTCTCACCAGTAATAGTTAACATGGTTTACATATTGTAAAACTAGTTCATTAATGAGCAATCTGACAGTAAACTTCTTAAAGTTACCTGTGGTACAATTAAAAAGGATAATTTGCATCTTCCAACTCAGGAAGTGAGCTAAGACTGAAAACAACAAGGAACATGTTTGTATAAAAGTCTTGACCTGGTTGTGAAGTCATCGTCAAATTGCCGCCTGTGACCTTTTCAGACAAATGATCATGCAAGCCTGAAAATATGGGTCAGCTCCTTCAATCTGTTATCAGTAACTACCTCCTAAGTCAGTGTGTAATGAACATATTAATTTAAGGGGCAAGTTATGCCTATGTTTAGGTCAGAAAAATTCCTGTAGAAGTGTTGGGAAAGTTCTAAAAAAAAAAATTTAATTCTTGCTTTGATGTGAGAATGAGGCTGTCCTGCAGGGATCAGATCAGCTTGCCAACTGACCACAGCTTTGAAGGCCACCAGCATGCTTTGCACATACTGTGAGCCATTGACTTCATCAGATAAAAGTTTAGTAGTTCTGAATAAACTTAAAATCTGAATCATGAGCTCTGTGTTGACATGAGCTATTTCCTCTAAACAAATTTTAAAGCTCCTAACCAGGCTTTTTCTTTTGAGAAATGGTATTTTTGGGGCATTCCAGAAGTTGCTCATCCATTATTCTCCACCCTCCCTAGTTTACAGTATTTCTGATACTCGAAGATAGTTCTAGGTTCAGTGAGGATGATGAAGCTTAAGCATGACTCTGAGTTTAGTGATTAGGGATTACATAGTGTTAAAGGGAGACCTTAAAACCAAACCATGCTTTAAAGGAGTGAATTAAATATAGACACATCAACACAGGAGATGTGATGGGTCCTCAAACCATTAAATTATGTGATTGTGTATCAGCATACAGTATCTTTTTTTCCTAATGACCCTTTGTATGAAGAGCTCAAGAAATAGAAAATGAGAGAACTCCCTTCACCCACAGATTCATTTCCACTCTTTTCAGCCTCCTTACTTTGAGTCTTCTGATGGGAGACAAGAGCCATGAGTTCAGATGTCCAAAAGACTAAAGAGCAGAAATGGCATCTCTAACAGCCTAGCTGAATGTTGAGGTCTCTGCATGACCAAGAATAGAGTTTTATGTAGCTAGCCTCAGGAACAAAAGTAATTCATATTTCTATTTTCTTTGAAGAGCCTAAAGTGCTCATACTCTGTAATTGAAAAGTGCTTCCTATAAAACCTTTATTTTTTTTTCTTTATGTCCTCAGTGAAGGCTGGGAGAATTGAAGGAATGAGGCCATTGAGTCTTTAACCCAGTCTAGTACCTTAGGACACTGGTAGCATTTAAGGGCACGTGAACTGCCTGTCAGGAGATAGTGGTGTCCACCAACAGCAAGCTTCAACACCCCCCTGACACCTCTGACTCCTCTGGGTCAAAGGGCCTCTAACCTCACTGCTGTCACGGGTAAAATCCCTCTTTAGCTGGGCCAGGTTTTTACACATATTTTAACTGTCAAAAGCCAGAGCTGTTCATGGCCTTTACCCCTGTGTACACAACACTGCAGTGAAGGTTCCAGGCTAAAACTCAAGGGATGTGGGGTCAGTTCCCAGTTCTGCAGAACTTTTCCCCCTACAGATACTTTCCCCTCAAGTTTCTGGCAAGGCACTTAATCTACATTGTGTTTTCTTCCCTTTTTACATCATTTATCTGTTCCCATAAATTCTCTAGAGTGAGTCTCTGTATATATTCACATACTTGTCTCTTGTTTTTGTTGACATTTTTATTTGTATTACAAATAACATTTATCTAAAATTCAAATTTACTAAGTCATCCATGCCAATACTATAATACATTAACAGCTATTTTTGGGTCACCAGAGCATCTTATGTTGCCTAACTCTTGACATTTAGTCTGACCAACTAGGCCTGAGAAAGCCAAAAAAGTGAGCAACTGCTTCTGCATTCTTGCTTCATGTGAAGCCACTTAGATCTCTCTTAACCTTGCTCTCCCTGTATTTTTGCTACCACCGTGTAAAGATACTCATGAAACTCCTGTTTTGCTTGAGATGTCTCTAAGCTTTGTGAAGACAAGCTAAAAATATGCATATATATATATATATATATATATATATAATTCATGGTTGATGACTGCTTCTTAAAAAAAGCTCTTTGTGGGATAAGGAGATCAAGGTTCACACAGCATCATTTTTGCAGGTGTCAATAAGCCAGTTCCAGGCTTTGCCTGCATAACAAGATAATCTACAGACTGGAGAAAAAAAATCCCCAGCTAGTCACAGATAATCAAGCCAACTATACCTATCCCTAGGTACAGTGATAACCACATAGACACGTCTCAAGACAGATGCTTCACCTGTTGAATACAGATGAAATCTGACCCATTTTTCCTACCTGAGAAGTCCTATTGCTGTGTATATGATGGTATTTAGCGTGCCTGGTTGCTTTCCCCTGCAGCCTAAATGCTTCCATTAGGTTCAGCACGAAAAGCAACCCTGAAGACAACAACGAAATCTGATAGATAGTGGGAAATATTTACAAGCTGTGCTAGGTCCAGCAGTGATACTTAAACAAAACATCACGTTTTGCAGGAGAACTCTGCATGCTGATCACTTATGAACTAGACCCCCTCCCCCTTCTCTCAGAGAGGAGACAGTGCTTGTCTCAGAGTACACGGACAGCTAAACTACAAAAAGAAAAAGGGAAAAAAAAATGCACTTTGAGAAGCTTCCCTGTACTAAAAGGACAGAGGCATCTGAGAAAGAATGACAGGGAGCAAGGAGGCAGAGATCGAAGAGGAGGTGATTCCCACTGCCTGACTGCAGGCATCTATTTCAGGCTTCTTACAGACCACTGAGACAGCAAGGCTCCTGCAGAGTTCCCTTTGGGCTTTATGATTAGTTTAGAGGAACTGGCCTCCTACTTTAGGATAGCTGGGCTATCCTAAAATGAATCTCTCCAGAACGATTACCTTCTAACAACATTATATTGTCTGTGATATTTACTTGCATCATAAACCAAAAAAACAGCCATGGGTTTAAGAAAACAGGAATAAAAAAGGTATCAATGTGCTATTTAATAATGGATTAGGTCTTTGTACAGAATTTCAAACATATTGATGACCCTCTTCTTTACTTCTGTAGGATAGTAGAAGTAATTTTTCACTTTTTTTTAGTCTCTGAGAGATAAAAGCCAAGCTGAGACACTGGAAGGTAAGGAGTAGTCCTGAAAATGGGTCTGGGTTGTCTGAGCCAGATGATCTGTACACAGTCTGTCCACTCCTTTGCCTGTCTCCTCAGCTACAGCCTGAGCTGAAATGTTCAAGCTGTTTAAGCAAGGGTGAGCTGATCAAGGGCTGGGGAGCCACCAGCAGACACTGTGTGTGCTTGAGAACCCAGCTGAAGTTTGAGTCCTGGCCATCTGGTGTTCATGGTGCAGGCTTCAAGATTAACAGCCTTTTGGTGGGCAAATCTGGTCTGGAGAAAGGGCTGAAATCCCCACTGAAGAGGCACTGCAGATGTACCCACAGAACCTCAGTGTCAGTGCAGCTCTCCCTCCAGTGCACTGGAACATGGGCATCCGGGTGGAGTGGGAGAGCATCCCAAGAAACACAGATTTTGCCTGGGGTGTTCTTTTGACAGTGGAAATTTTCCTTCACTGTTAGTCCCACAGGATTTAATTGTGGTCTCAGATGCTTGTCTTTTCTTTGCACTACTCTTCCTGCCAGCAATTATTCCACACTCAGACCAGTTTAATTTTCAAAATCACCTCACTAGTGGATATTTGCTAAATCCTTCAGACTCAGGGAGGGCATTTGAAACATGGCCCCTGCCTCCTCCTTAGTCCATCAGTTTTCTTAATATTACTTCCTACTGAACAAACTGTTCAAACACATTACTGTCTGTGGGACAACCATTATATTTTTCTGTCTTGTTTCTGCCAGAAAGCCCCTGGATTTGATCCCTGTGTAGGATCATCATGGTTAGACAACAAGTCATATTAGGAGTAGATAAGAGTATCATAGGCTTATATCAATCAGGAGATGATTACTTCCTTTTTAAAATGCAAAAACTTTGTGTGGGAGTTTACTGGACCAATATGAAATCAAATGGAGCATTTAAAAGAGCGATTTACTACTTCAAGCATGTTGCAAAAATATGTCAATAAAGATAAAAAAGGGACTAATACAAGATGGTGCAATAGCTTTCATCATTCAGTCTCATAAATGCCTAATCCCACTCACAGGGGACAATTCCACTCACAGAGATAATAAACAAACCATGGTAATTTTAATATAAAATCCTTTAAATTGTAGTGTTTCTCTTTTCTTGTGCATGACTAATTGTTTTATGCTACCCTTGTGAGCCCATCTTTCACCATCGCATGTTTTCATATCTTGTGACCCAGTTAAACGACCACTTCATCCATTAAAGAAATGGAGGTATTGTAATACATTTCTAAGGCTTCTGTCTGTTTCCATGCAATATCCATTCCCCACATTTCCCAATTTTATTGAGTACAGGACACTATTTTCCATTTGGCTTTTTTTTTTCCTCCTAATTTTCTGAGGGTCCCATTTTCTGCTTGATACGTACCAGAGTTTTGGCTATTTAAGCAAAGGAAACAATTTAATGGACAGCAATCATGATCCTGGCCCTCTGTCTGGACATTAGATATTTCACATAGTTTAAAACGGAGCAGAGTAGTTTCATGCCAGTTGCAACTAAAGTTTTAAGAGCTTCTGTGATAAAATGGTTCCTAGTCTGGACAATATGATAGGATGTAGCTGTGTTTTCCTAGATCCAGCCCAGAAAGGTAAAGTTTAAAGGTAATAATTTTCTCTCTCAGTAATCTCTTAATTTACAAAGCCTGCAATAATCTGCAAGTGGTTACGGTGATCACTGGAAATCATTCGCTTTGTCCAGCTTCATGGATGTTTCTCTTGAATATGGTGCTAGGATTGCAGATATCTGCTTCTCTTGTCTTCCATATCCTGCACAAATAAAGCCATTATCAGTTTAAAAAAAAGAAAGAAAAATTAAGCATTGTCTAGTGCAAATACCATGAACCAGAAAACAGGAACCTCCTTTTCTCAATGTTGCCAGAGAAAAGGCACAATTTAGTAAAAAATTTGCATCTCTTAGACAGAGACTTAACATTCCCCATTCCAAAAATGCCAGTATTGTGATTACACCTCTTTTATTAAAAAAAAAAAAAAAGTTATTTTACCCTTTAGTTTTGATTTTAAAGCTCAAAATCTTTCAAAATATGCCCTCATACTATAGATGTGCTAAACTAAAAGAAAACAGTCTTGCAATCCTCTCAGGCTCCTCTCAGTTCTTCTCTGTGGTTGCATTTAAGCATGGCTTTACACAGAATATGTCAGGAAGATGACTTCTGTTCATAAAGCTGTGTGGATGTACATGAGCTTGGGGAAGGAAGCACAGGACTGATCTCTTGGAGTTCTCCATAATTCCAAAGTGTATGCTTCTAATTCATGCATATATATATATATATATATATACACACATATTTGTGTTTAGATCTCTTCGTGTGTACAATTATTTGCAACTGTGTATAATAGGCAAAACATAGTAATAAGTAATAAAATTCTGTACACCACAATTGTGTGCTATCTTATCAGAACTCAACAGGAAGTACATTTTAATCACTTTTTTCCAGGGCTATATATTTCCCATATCACCAGATTTTAGTAAGAAATTTCAATGTTTTTATTACATTCATATGGGAAACATAACTTTGCATTCTTACATATTTACTGCCCTTGCATAATACCCTAGTTGCCAGGAAAAAACAGGAAAATACTGAAAGAAAAACAGTATTTTGATTAAAAGACTGAGCCCCCTATGGATATTCTCAGATCCATGAAATTCTTTCTTCTCAGGATTTCTCTGATGGATGTGGAGGCTCATTGCCTGGCCATAGCACTGACAGGAAACCCCACACCTTGAACAGGATGACCTCAGAGAAGCTGCTGAGTTTTCAGGCCCCTTTTTCAGACCTTTTCTGCTGGGGCCAGTGATGCAGTCTATGAACATTAAAGATTTCATAGTGCTCTTCAAAAGGGAGCCAGCCCTGCACTCCTTAACAGCAGTCGTCTTTGCCTCAGGAATTAAAGACAGTAGGAACTGACCTCAAAACAGAACTTTTCCCCAGAGCTGATGAGAATTTTCTTTCCCAGTCCCTGTTATTTTTCATGCCATGTACAAGCTGGTTCTTCCTCTCCCTTATGACCCCAAAGGCAGTTCCAATTTTTTTGTGTGTTTTACACTTACCATTTACCAGCATGTTCAGTTTCTTCATAGAAAACTCATAGTAGTTACACTGGGTTCCATAATCAGTTACATTCAGGTGTCTTTGCATTTAGTTTATAAGAACCCTTTACAATGCTGGGATAATGTAAATGGACCTCACTGTAAGTGAAAATCATCCCTTTGCTTTTACATTTTCCTTCAAAATTTCTGTGGTTTTTCCCCTTCAGAAAATGAAACAGAAAAGTCATGACAAAAAATGTGATCCATCTGTCTCCTCCCTTAGGAAGGAATGCCTTGAGAATTTGTGCTACCAAAGTTTTATTATTGCTCACAAACTAGATCTTAGAAGCATTTACTGGATACAATAGAGCATCATTAAAAAATTAAACTAAACTACAGTTGTCCAAATAAATACACAAAGTACATTTTGTGATCCATTACCTCATTTTTATTGCATTTATCCACTTTATTGCTACTTTGCAATTCAGTAATTTTTCATGGGTTTTCCAGGCATTAGTGACAATTAACAAAAATGAACCACAAAAATGATAAAACCACAATAAAATGGGAAATCTATTTTAAATGTCCAAAAGAGTGCTCAGTGTTCCTGGTCAAGGTATTTGGGCTGTTACTGATAATCCATGCTTTTGGAATAATGATGTCCTCTAGATGTTATAAAATTACTGCACATATCCAACTATGTCCAGAAAGGAAGGAAGGAAAGCAGATGTCACAGTTATTCAACTTGCCAATGAGAAAAACTTACTGTTAAAAAACTTTCTAAATTTTTCTATGGAAAATTGAGTGGTTCTTTCCTAAAGCAGTTTGTGTTTGTGTGTGTTGTTTTGTGGTTGTTTTGTTTTCTTTTAAAGATGATACACAAAATTGTAAAAGTATTTTTTTCAAAAACTGAAATACCGGTTCAAGTGAGATGTCGTGTCTTATGTAACTGGAGTCCCCAGGTGTCTGATATGGCCCTTGTTCTTTAATAGTACTTGTCTGAAACCTTCCAGATGAGACAGCAATACACCCTGTCATTAATAACATGAAGAGAGCTGCCTGGAGGGAGGTTTAGATAGCCCAAATGATCTGAAATGGTGAGGGAAGAAAAGTGGTTTCTTGTACATTAGAAGCATTTTCCCTGGTATTCTCTTAACACTCATTTCCCATCAAAGCTGGTATTTAACTGAAAAGGTAATTTTTTAACACTAAAAATATTTGAAATTATGTAGATTTTAAGATGTGTAGACTGGCTTCCATTTTTAAGGGCTCAAATATATTTTACAGCCATACTGCTTCATAGGTACTACCTATCAACTGGAAATCAATAACAATTCCCATGGAGGAATTAGTTGAGAAAAATAAAAAATTACGGGAGGACTAGAATTTAAGGGAAAGCATTTTGGTTTTTGTGAAAATCAGCAAGGATTTTTCAAACTCTTTACTTGCTCCTGGTGTTGGTGTTAGTTTAAAAAAAAAAAAAAAAAAGAAAAAACCCAAACCAAAAACCAACTGAGGACCTACATTTGTAGTTTTAAGGTGTAAATTGTAGATTTTGTGCTTTGTGTCTAAAGGAAAGAGATGGACTTGTCTAGAAGAGTGTTCAATTTTAACTGATTTTATTTAGCCTTTGCAGATATCTGTATCTTTCTATTGATATATAATTTAAGTATCTTCTGCAAGTGTCTAAAGCTAAGTGTGCAAAATATCTGTATCTGTGAGTATTATAGCAGGAACACAGTTTCTAAAAGTATTTTTTTTTTAAATAATTCAGATATTCTTGTACTACTCCAAAGTAGAATATTCCATGTTCTATTTTTCATGACTAATGCATTCTTTGCTCTAGAGTGTCAGGTAAGATTGGAGTCTTAGGGCCACTAACTTCATCTCTTTAGAAACCAGAAAAAATTCACTCTGAGCAGGCAACAGCTGCATGTGAACCAGTCGTGTATGAGCAGCAGATCAGATGAGCACAGGGTGTGCTGGAATGGAGGAGGTGGCCCAGCAGGAAATGGTAGATCTGTGGACCACTCATGTCCCATTTGAGGTCTCTTCAGAGAGGTGCAAATCAACTATCTCCAGATTTAAAAATGGCATTAAAAAGCTTCATTACGATGATTTGGAAAACTCATTGACAGCATATGTATGACCTAGTTGTGGTATATTTTTGCAAGATTACAGTTTATGCTGTCATTTGTGGCATTGACTATGCTTTTTATTGTTCTATTTTTGTGTTCCCAATAGTGCATTCTGTTTAATTATGGTATAGTATCCCATTTGAGCAAGAAAAAATTTAAATTAACTCTGAAAAAAAGCAAAGGACTGGAAAATAGGAGACCAAGGCAAATGTTCTCAGGTCTGACACAATCCTGAATGAAATTTAAGAAGATTCCTTTCTTTATCTCTGGAACTCATCTTCCCTTTCTGTAAAACTGAAGTAGTACTTCTCTCTGTTATATTGTCCCATCAAAGAAAGGATAAGAAAAATAATTAATCACTTGTGAAATTTTATTTATTTTACTGGCCATGTCACTGAAGTGCATTCTGATACACCAAATATATTTCTGCTTAATCATTACATAATACTAATGAAATAAATAATAAGTGTCAAAGCTCAGTCCTTGTCCCAGTGACCAACTCATGAAGTCTGCCCATAAGATTTACATTATTTTTTCCTCCACAACAAGTTGACTGCATCCTTACTGGAATAATCCTTGCTCCAGGCTAGACTGTAAATTCTGGAAGAATCACTCAGGAGAGAGTTCATTTTTCTGGGCTGTTCAAATCACCCAAAAGCAGACATGGCCAAGATCCAGCTCCACTGACTTCACTTGTTCTTTGATGCATTTTAATGCATTGGTATAGACAAAACCATTAAGAGAGGATGGGATGGGATGGGATGGGATGGGATGGGATGGGATGGGATGGGATGGGATGGGATGGGATGGGATGGGATGGGATGGGATGGGATGGGATGGGATGGGATGGGATGGGATGGGATGGGATGGGATGGGATGGGATGGGATGGGATGGGATGGGGTGGGAAAGGAGCCTGGAGGGTACAAATCTCTGCAGAGTCCCATAGGACTCCAGCAAATCCAACTTATTGATAAGTAAGAAAAGATACATTGGGATACTAAGCTTTTTTCTTCAGGAGTGATTGCTGCTACTGAGAAAGCTACTTTCAGAGATCACTATGCATAAATGAAAATGAGGATACAGGTGTCTTAATACTTGAGCTGGGGTAAGTTTTACATAGCTTTAAAATGAGTTTCAGCTTTTAAGTTACTGTCTTTTCCTTTAAAATAATAATCTCTTTACTTTTACAAGCTCTATATTATTTTTAGGTAAGAAAACACTATAAAGTTCATGTTTTATTGTCCCTTGCAGTTATATAAATTACATTTGGCCAAAATAAATGTAATTCCTACTGTGCGAACTGAGAACCTAGAATGTTGATTTTCCTCAAGTTATAAACAATGTGAAGATATGTTATACTGGGTCACAATTTTCCACTGTACAGCAAAATATATAACTCACTTTTAATAACAAAACTGCATATATCATTAAAGTTTCCTACTCCATGGAGCACATATTATGTTTCTCTGCACAGCAAGGGATATCCTTTCTATGTACCACAATTTCTAAAATATTGTTTGACTGAATAAAAAATATTTTAGTGATTCATTAGTAAAACAGCTGTCATTTTGAAAAATTATTCAAATTAGTCTGTATTTTTATCAATAGTATAAAATTATTTTTGCAGGTAATTTATTTTTCTTTGTAGCTCTAATATTTTTTGTATCCCTTTCATTTTCTCTTTACGTGTTTTTTGGAAAGAGAACTTCGAAGGACTATTTATTATTTTGCTTTTTTTTTTTTTTTTTTTTTTTTGGTGGCTGCGGGAAGTTAGAGGCACTTCCTAAAATTTAACATGCTTAGCTAGGAAATCCACAATGTTCATTATGATAGTTTGATTCATTAAGTTTCTAATTATAGGGTTTCTAAACCATAGACTATCCGAAAATACAGGATTTTCTAAAGCACGAGGCTTTGCCCTAACACTGCTGCCATTCACATCCATGGTTAAATACCCAATGATGTCAGTGGAACTATTTAGGCCAATACTCAGTGCTTTTGAATATCCTCTCTTAGAAGTGCTACCTGATGATGTCATAAACCTTCATCTAAATCCTTCTTCAAACCACAGCACTTCTGTCTAATCATTGAGGCATTAAAAGCCTGTGAGAAGAAATGGTCTTTGCAGCATGCCTGGAAGGTTTGTAAATCCAGGCTCTGAGATGACAAGACCCTGTCCTCTTCCCAAAAAACATGCTTGCAGCAGCTAAATTGCATAAAGAAGCTCTACCATAGAATCATTTAAAAAAAATCAATGTTGTAGGGAGTTCTAGAGGCCAAGAATCCAACTTCCTGCTCAAAAAACATGCTAACTTCTCAGACCACATTTCTAAGTCTTATTCTATTAGGCTTTTGAAGTCTCCAGAGTTGGAGATTCCACTGTCTCTCTGGTCAAGTTCTTCCAGCCTTTAACTCCTCTTATGAACATTTTTTTTCACATCACCCTGAGTTTTCTTTTAATGACTGCCTCTAGCCCTTTAACTGAGTAGCCCCTATCTTGAGCACATAGAGACGAATAAGGAAACTGCAGAGTACCTCAAATAAACTCCAAAATATTTAGGGCATAAAAGCTTAGCAACAATATATTGACTCCCTTAAGACCCTATCAGTGCCAAATGTGACATCTAAAGTGTTGACAGTAAACTGACTGCACAATGTAACATTCAACAATGCGCTTGGCACTTGTGTGACCATCTGTGCAAACCAACAAACTTGGAGCTGCTGTATTAATATGGATTAGGCACTGAGGATCCCCCCTGGATGTGAAAGGAGAAAGAAAAAAAAAGAGAGTATCACATAATTTTGTGACAAAACCAACCTTTTCTGTTGAGACTCCTGTCAAGCACATAATTTTTATCTCCAGGGGAATTTAAAAGTAAAGTGTTATTGGGAAATAAAGGAGCAGGTTGAGGAGATAAGTGATTCAGTTACATCCAGTTCTGTGTGTGTAACTCAGTCATAAAGGTAGGCTAAAAATGGAAGTGAATGTCTCATAAGAGTGTTGTTGTTGTGAGAAAACATTGTGATGCATATTGTGCATCTGTGGGTGCAGTTCTGGTGGAGATGAGAGGAAAAATAGCATTGGTAGATCAGGAAACTTCAATTTGAGATAAATTAATATTTGATAGTTAGCAAAGGTAATTCAAAACATGGAAAAATGAAGGGATCAATCCTATAGGATCCTGCTTGCAGGAAGAGATAGTGGGGGAAAACCATTCCCAAGCTGAACTATGACATAACTAGAGCCAAAGAAAAACTAGGGAGGTGGGAGGAATATTTTTTTTTCTTTTCATTGTTAAACATTTTTCTTGCATGAAATAGAAAAACTCTAATACATATAAACCTAACTCCCTACCATCCTTCAGCATATGTCTGTCTTTAAATTAGAAAAAAAAATATTCTTTCTTGGCACAGGTGAGAATCATATTTGAGGAAACATAGAAAAGAGAATCACTTAAAAGTGATCCTTTTTCATGCTTGTCCCTTCAGGCTTGATGTCTACATGGCAGAATTATTTATTCTTCAATCCAGTAGTATAAGAGCTTGAGAAATGTGTAATGTAGGGACAGTTTATTATAGACCTTCTCCAAAGCTCAGCTGAGCTTCATTATCTCTCCCTAGGAACTCTGTTCCCTGCTGAGGAGAAAGATTGAAGGAAATGCTTGTGTTTCTTGAATTACTTTGGGTTACAACAATTTGCTGCTTTCTGAAAAAGAAAGATTTTTCTCTGCATGTTG
Organism: Acrocephalus scirpaceus scirpaceus; assembly: GCA_910950805.1. Lineage (NCBI taxonomy): Eukaryota > Metazoa > Chordata > Aves > Passeriformes > Sylviidae > Acrocephalus > Acrocephalus scirpaceus. The sequence goes on along the minus strand of OU383775.1, from coordinate 104,621,488 downwards.
GGATTTTATTACCTCTATATATCATAATCACAAAGCTATTAGAAAAAGAAACATTTTCCTTTTTTAGCACTGTGGTTTTCAGAAGGAAAGATGATTTCCTATTTAGTAAATTACAATTTTATTTTTTTTTTTCTTTTGGCACAACATTTCTCTGTCTTGCTACTCTGCTAGTCCCCAAACATGGCAGGACTGATGCAACTTGAGTGAGATCATGGCTTACTGAAAGATATTTCAATGCTCACAAAGTTGGAGCAGAGTATGTGAGATGGGAAGAAACCTCTGTAAAGAACCTGCTCTTCCTCTCTGACTCAAAGCAGGATCCACAGCACTTCAACAGCCACTCAGGGAACTTATGAAACCATTTGTGTACCTTTTGATTAATTATTGCTATTGTACATCTTCATTCAGTAAACACATTCAATCTGCACATCTTTTGTTGCTATTCAGAGAGTGACTTGCAGCTGGATGGAGAAACCTCTAAAGAGCACTCCTGAGCTCAAGGGGATCTGCCAAGACAGGGTTGTCTGAGGACCTTCAATTGGAAACTCTTCAGGGAATGCAGATCTTGTCATAGGTACAAGTGGTTAATGCATTTAGAACCACCATACAACAGGATATTATAAGCAATAATGCTAACATGGATGCATTTCACACACAAATATATTTTAACCTGACTTCATATTTTAGTATTTTGTCTCTGTAATGAGGCTGCAGTAAGGTCTGGTTTGGGGAATCATAGTCAGGTCCCCTCCTATTGCACCAAATTTTCTAAGCTCATCATCTAAAAGTTATAGGGTATTTTACTCCCACTATGGTTCCTGAGAGGCTATCCACTAACTCTTCTGATGCTCAGAAACAATCAGTCTGGATTCTTTTCCAATTTTAATCTATTTTTTAATCTCAACATTATTGTTTATGATTAGGTTTTTCATTCATACATATTTATAGACAGATATAATTTCTATTTTCAGCTTTCAATTCATGAGTAATATGTAATACTTTCTGTTAGATTGGGCTCTACCAATCCTCTGGTATCCCAGAACAGTTTGACTTCAGGGATGGCACTTCTACAGGACTATAACTATACAGAGACAGAAACTGAGAATTGCTCAGTTTAGAGTTATAATCTCTATTACATTATCTGGTGTAATTTGAGCAAAATTTGCACAAGACAAGGCTCTTATGAGACCTTTGCAAGAACATCAGTGTTACTGGGGACACTGCAACAAAAATCTGGTAGAATCAAGGCGTTCTCACTCTGAGATGTTGTTATATCATGTTGTTATATCAGTGGTGAGCTGAGCAGTCCCCAATGCAAACTGACTATTTGTAGTGAACTGAGGGAACTTAGGGAAACTAATTCACTGTTGCCTGGATTAAAACTGGTAGAAACAACCATTAAGTGAAAAAGAGGGACAATAGTACATATGAGAACTTGTCTTTTGGCACCCAGCTCAAAGACAGCTCTAGATTACAGGTTGAAAATTACATAAATTCATACTATCTGGTTGTGCTCTGAAAAAAGATTTGTGCCTTCCACAAAGATGTTTTACAGCCTTGCTATGTAGCATCACTTTGTCCAGACATTTTTCTGATAGAGATTTTGGAGAGGGATGATTGTAGGCTTCCCACAATGATAAAGGAGTGGGAAAGAGTTTCAGAAGGCAGCTGGCTGACTCAGTGCATGTGGAAATGATTACTTTAATGGTGCTTTTATTTTATTGAATTATTAACAATGTTGGGGGGCAGGCTAGATGCCTTGGAAAGGCGTCTTTTTAAATTATCGTAAATGTAAATGAAGAAATTAAATAAATCCATATATTTGTCGTCTCCCTTACCAGATCAGATAGCACCACAGTAGACAAAGCCACACCAATTACAGCCTAGACACACGATCAAGTTGCTGCTACTTAACCAGTATCATGCATTAACTGAGCTGTGGTATGAGCTGTAACCACAGCTCCAGCCCCAGTAACTCATACCTTCATCGCATCTGTGGGGCTTCAGGCAGCAGGAGGAAGGTCCACCCTGGTTGCAGGATGATGGCTTTTTCCTGAAGCCTCTTGCTCCTGTAGCCCTGCCTGACCTCCCTGTTCCACACCTGCATCTCTCCTGGCTCTGCTGCCTGCTCATGTACTGGTTTAGGAATAACCACAGAGTTGCTGCAGCTCTGCCAGGACAAAAAGCATGTTAAGCTCACATATTTGTTATACTATGTCATGCTGCCACAAAATGCAGTGCAGGTGCTGTCCGAGATTTTTGTCTTTAGAGGCCGTTCTCTGGCTAACCAGACAAGGGATTAAGGAGTATCCTGCACTGGTAATACTTCAGCTTGGACTTCTGCATGCTCTATAACCCACTTCTTTACAGCTCTGTCTTATGCTTGTAAGCTAGCAAGAGATGCTGTATTTGAGAAAGCTCTGCAGGCCAAGCTCTCAGGCTACAGTCTTTCAACAAGAGTAGGTCTTGACACACAGAAGTAAAAAGTGGTCTGGTCTTCAATGTACCACCAAAGTGCATCACAGATATCCTGACTTTTATGGCTAAACCATTACATAACTTCAAGTTATAGTGTTATAAATCAAAAGGAAAATCAAAAAGGGAAGAGACATTTTTATTGAAGGTACTCATTAATTCAACAATCGCTGAAGTAAAAAAAAATTGTAAGCTAGTCAAAATCAATCTCTGTTGATGGAAACAAGACCAGATTATAAATCCTACAAAAATATCGACCCCAAAGATGACTTGAATTGTGATTACATCACCAACAGACACTGTTGTTTGCAAAAATGTTCTTCTAAAATAATACGTGCCAACGTACATTCAGTGACTAACAGTTTTAACCCAGAAAGGAAGAAAATGTCCTTTACACAGACATAATTCTTTTATGAAGTAGAGCTCTTAATGAAAAAGGATAAAGCATTATTTTCAGTCACAGAATAATCAAATGAAAAAAAAAGAAAAAAAAAGGCAGGGTTGTTTCTGACTTTCAATTTTTTTTCTATTTTCTGACCTGTGGTTTCTGTTTCTGTTCAAGCATAAGTTTTTTCTCAGCATGTACACCCACTGTCATCTATATTCATGCTGCAGAGATGAAAGTAAGCTCAGCTACCAGAAGAAGAAAATTTCCCATGAGGCAGGTTAATCAGTTCTTCACTCGATAGGATTTTTTGCTGCTTGGCTCTGAAGCACAAGGCCATAGTCAGCACCAACTCCTTTTACATGGTACAGAAGAACCCAGATTTTTCTTTAAACCTTTGACATATCTGTGTAAGCACTGCAGGAGAAGTTTCAATATAAAGTAAGAAGGGCTGGCCATGTGAAAACACCTCAAATTATTTCTAGCCCTCAACTTTTGTATTAGAAAATGAAACCTAATTCCCAAACCCACCAAAACAGAAAAGCTGCTGTTGATGAGCAAGAGAAGATATGAAGGGCATTTTGTTTGTCCAGCTGGACTAAAGGACTTCCACAGCAGAACAAAAAATTCTTTTTTTCTCAGGATTCAATTGAGATTAATTCTGGGAGAATAAAGAATAGAATCCCCATTCTCCCACCATAGAAGATGACCATGTTCAAGACAATCTAAGGAACATGAAGGTGCAAAAGTCCATGGGACTTGGTCAGATGCATCCACAGGTCCTGAATGAACTGGCAGATGAAGGGACAAACTCATCAAGCTTACATAATTGATTTATCTTATTATTATCTCTGTCTTGGAAAAAAAGTATTTTAAACCTCCAGGATATCTTTTGTCCTTTTGCTTGGAAAGGTTTTCACTTTAAACCTCAAAAAATATCTTGGAGTACCATTATAACTTTCAGTCATATTGTGCATTTTCACTATATTACAGATCTCTGTTGTTCTTATTTAATTATGTGCTTTAAAATACTGTCAGCTACCTGCAGAAACTTGCAAGGACCGTCTAGAAAAGTCACCATTAAATATGTTTCCTCATTATATTTGATACTGAGACCATGAATAATGACTTACCCTAGATTTCAGTAACCAATTAAAATAATATTTACTGGCAAACTCTCTGTAAAACTTGTTGCTATAGTGACTTAATCTTGGGCTTAATCCAGGTCCCAGAGGAGGTGTCCATTATCACAAACCTCTCTGCTTGGAGAAAGCATCTGTACTGCAGTCTTGGAAGAGAAGGACCAGGGGCTGCAGAGCTGAGTTTCTAAAGTATTGTCTCATCCCCTCTGGCCACTTGAGACCACTAGTAAGGCTGCACTGCCTTGTAATAAACATGTGCTGGAAATCTTTCAATTTCTCTGTGCTTTCTACAGAAGGTGAAAATTTCTCACTGGTCCCACTTGTTAACAAAGCCACTCAGAAAAAAGGGACGCAACTGCAAAACTGGAGCTGAAGAGAAATATCCCAACCACCATCTTCTTTTGCCTCTCTTTTCTTGCATCATTCTCAAATCTACCATTTGACATTATTTTATTGATTCCTTAATAATAAATAAACAGAAGTGTTTCTGCTCTCCTTTTTTTTTTTTTTTTTTTTTTTTTTTTTCTTTCTCACAATGTTTCCAGGAAGCTTCCCTTAAAAATAGAAGTGGAGTTGTACTTTTTTCCCTCTACTTGCCAGACCTGAGGAAAGACTGCCAGGTGTACTTGAGGATCTGACCAGGGTCTGCCACACACGTGTGAGGAACCATTTGCTCCATTTCTGGCCCAAGCCAGGTCCTGCAGAAGTATCTAGATGGAGGCACAATGTGGGGAATGCTGGAGCTGACTCCTCCAGCCCTGAACTTTCCTTCCAGCAGCCTACCTGGACTTGCAGGTCAGCTGAACTGTCTCCATGAAAGCATCCTGCGGTGGATAATAAGAAATACACTGTTTCAGTATAAATCACCCAGTAAAAATAAAACACTTGTTATTTTAGTAAAATGCCAGGTTCCCCAAGAGACATGCTGACTTTACGAAGTGGGACTTTCCAACAGAGAAGTTGACCGACTGACTGACAGACTCCCAGATTTACAAGTCTGCATGAGAAAAAGGCTGCTGAATTCCAGCTGTAGTGCATGCCACAAAGGCTGTGTATGTAAAGGACCTAATTCCAAAATTTCACCCAAATAAAGGTGAAGGTTTTACACCATCATTTCCTTCTTGGCATAGTCCTGCAGATGTTTGAAGGAAGATACAGCATTCAACTGGGATTCAGAAGCCCTGAGAGGCTGGCACCAAGGATGGTTGCAGGAGCAACCACTTCTCACTACACAAGAAGCCTGGCCAATCAGAGATGCTTTTCCTCATGTTTTTCCTTATTGTACCCCTTCCCTCCTCTGCAATCTCCTAAGCAAGAACTTCAGGTTATCTTGATATTTAAATAGTGTTGTTCTACAAGTGTAACATGATGTAATAGAAGTGTTAGCGTGATCCCAGATTTTTTTACTTGATGTTGTCTAATCTGGAAGCTTTGGACTGTGTTGGAAATATACCTTCTCATTATCAGGTGTGTTTGCTCTGGTTCCTGAGCTGCAACCTAAACTTAGCTTCAAAGGGACAAAGCTGACCTTCTGCATAGCTCTGATCAGAGATTGCCATTTCATCTTGAAGACACTAAAAACAATTTGCAGTTAGCTTAGAGTGACAAGTTTAACATTCACTTATCAAGTGCAGCAATTTATTTTTACAGTGTTGCAAAATGGCTTGGGCCCAGCTAATTTAGCTTGGAAGAACAAATTCTGCCACAGCCAGAAGGCACAAAATGTGCAACAATAATCCTTAAAGGCAACACACTATAATTTGCTGCCTTCTGTTTAATGCCATGTCAAACAGAAGGATTTCTACACATTTCAGGTGGTGGCTGTGTTGCCTTCTCTTGGTTTGACTTAAAAAAAGAAAATGATTTACTTCAGAGAGCAGTGATAGATGAAGGATATGACATGCACTAAGCATGCCTAGTTCCTTGCTCATGCCAAAAAAATCCCAGAAGGATAAATCTCGTTTCCTGCCTTACTTCACAGAATTTAACTTTTTAAACAAGTCATGTTCTGTGGTTTGGATTCTGTGTTTATATCAGGGTTTGTTTCCAGGCTCATGGACAATAATAGTACATGGGTCTGAAAAATCTGAACATTTTCATGTGGAGGGAAATCTTGGTGATTTAATCTTACTTTACCACTTATTATTTGCATTAATTCTTATAAACTGGCCCTTACAGATAAGTTGCAATAAAAGGTGATACTTTCCAGGTATAGACAGGAAAATATGTGAACTTGAGCTTTCATTTAAGCCAAACTTATTTCCATGATGTCAGGCTGTACTTATATATTTGTACTGTAGACTTTATTTATTTTAGTAAATATGGAGCTGGAAATTAAGACTTAATTTTAAAAATATGTTCTGTGTTTAAACTGACTTGTGCATTTTACACATACCCACACACACATACATATATAAAATCTCTGTGATCTACTGATTATAGCTGGGTTCAAATTGAATTGGAAGCAGAACAAGAGTTCTATTGAACCTGTTTGCCGACTGCATTTAGAAGACTGTAATATACATTTCTTTCTGGATTTCCATTAATAGCAAAATCCTTTTAAAAAGACTCTTGAATGTGATTTGATTATATCTTTCAAGGATATGCAATTTTATCCAAACATCTAGCATGAACAAATTTAAAAATGCGTATGAATACGATGTATACATATAAGGGGACACATAAATGCACACACAGACAAAGGGAACCAAGATAAGATCAAACCTGAGACTTAACATGGCTTGCTAGGTTTAAAACTTTAAGAATGCTCTGAATTATCTCCATAACAAGTACCTAAAACTTTACTCATATACACAAGAGTAGTTCTGCCTAATAGACTAGCGATGTTCTGAAAATGACCAGTCATGCTGTGAAGAAAGAAAAAAAAAAAAAAAGAAAAGAAATGAAAAAGTTTAATCTTTTCTAAGCTTGATGGAAACCTGAAAAATAGGTAGCTTCTGATGCACTTGGCTTTGTCTGTAGCATTCTTTGTCTAACCCACATTTTTTTCAAATCTCACCTAACTCTAAACTATATTTTGACTTCCTCACATTCTGGATTATAGTGTATTATAAAAATGAGTAATTTCTACCTACTTAAAACATACCTCAGTAAGCTTAATATACACAGTAGTTATTCTTAGATAGATAGTTATAAAAATATGTATGTGTCTCTCTGTATGTGCATGCTGGAATATAAATATATGTATATGCATTTATATAAATTTATATTTACTCATGAAAAATATGCAAAAATGTTTGTATTTAAGATTATTTGAAAATAAAAACTTCTCAGACAACAGAGGGAAGAGTACCCCTTGGTGCATGGCTGAAGTCTAAGCAGAACAGATGTTTGTTCAAACAAACTGACATTTGTCCAAAGTGGCAGTCCTATGTGTTGCTGTTTCTTCTACCAAATGATCTTCTTATCACTATTCCTTTAGCAACATGTTATTTTTTTCCATGGCAGTATGCTGTTTTAGGCTTTCTTCTCAGTCTAGCAATATACTTAAAAATTTTAGGAAATAGTAGTAAAATGAAGTGCACATGATGAATTAGTTCAATACTCTTCCTTTATGTTTCCATTCAACCAATACCTATGAGACTAGTTTTCAGAGCTCCAGCTTTATTTCTTGACACTCAAAACAAGTAATAAATATCAATCTCTGCTTTAATGTTAATACTCAGATATACATCTATAAACTTTGGATCTTCTGCTTTCTGTGCAAGGATGAATGACCTTTATGTAGGAAGTCAAAAAGCAGTTCAAAGAGGAATTCCTTCAAAGAGAGACTCCTTCAAACTAATGCAGACATCATTCATTCTTTGGCCCAAGGAGGAGTAACATAAACATCTGCTTCCACAGTATTGCTGAGGAGGAGGGGTGAAAGAAGTGGGAAAGAAGGAGACTGACATGCTATGCTCTTGCTTCATGTGGAGCCATGTGGTCCCTGTTACACAAGACCAAGATATGTGCACCTTGGACATAATCCATGTATGAATCAGGATGTTCCTCAGCTGCTGCTCCAGCACACAACATCATAAGAACTGTTATACCATCTGTAATACTGGATGGGGGAACACTTAAAGAGGTGCAAAAGCAAGCCCAAATACTTTCTGAGATTCCAGCTATTTTTAGTGGATTTCCTGCATTTGACAGTCACTAATCCTCAGGGTATTTCTTTTCTGTGTCCTCGTCCAGTCTCCCCTTGAGCCCATGTAAGGTTTTGCATCTATGTCATCCTTTGGGGAGACATTTCATAGGCCTGCTGACTGGTGGATACACAGAACTTCTTTGGAAATTTCTGTTTGGTTCTTCTTGGGATCTTCACATCATAGCCTTGGAAGAGGTAATACTTAGCTCAAAGCATCAGTAATGAATTTCCAGCCATATGTGGTGGCCATATTCTTGTTTTAAAGACCAAAATGCTTCCAACATCTCATGTTCTTATGGCTAAGAAAATATATATTTGAGTTTGAGACATTGCTCTATCCAGAGGATAAGGCAAGCTCAGGTTGACAAACCTTTGTGGTTTTGTCTCAGCTCCCTGTCATGCTGAGATCACTTTTCCAGCTGAATCTAAACCTCCTACCCCATTTGAATGGTCTGTTTGCTTCTTGGGGTGTGCACAGCCTCATCTACCCTTAGTGCCCAGAACACAGAGACCAAAACTTGTCTGGGTAACCATGGCATTTGTAAATAAATAAAATGTGTATCAATCATTTCTACCATACAGTACTCCCTAAAACAAAACTGTCTCTATAAATGGGTAATTCCCTGTGATTGCTCTCCTGGGGCCTTCTCTCCCTCACAGCTGTCCTGGGAATATTGCCTGCACAATCATAACACCAAGTTCTCAACCTGGTACCTCTTGCTGTCTTTATATCTTGTTGCCTTAGCTCCTTTTGTAGCTAAATACAAATAGTCCAATTTACTTTTTTCCAGTTGTCCTTAAACACTATTTCCACCATAACTAAACCCTTTAGATATCCTTCACTTTGTTTCTGTGCCAAAAAAAAAAAAAAAATTGATAAGTGAATGCTTTTCTAGTTTCTTAAATTTACTAAATACCCCTAAATATTAAATTGAGTTCTTGGAATAGTTTTACATTTAGTTACCCTTGCTGTATCAGTTTCCTAGATGCTTCTCTTTTGACTCATCCCCTAATGAGTTTGAGACTGTGCAGTGTTTACCTGAGGAGCAGGTATCTTTGAAATCTGCCTGGTTTTATGTGAATTCTTTTATTTGCACGCCCTGCTGATGTATTGAAGAAGGTTTTGGAAGTATGTTTCTCAGATAAACTTGGGGGTTATGCCCCTGGACTTCATCATGGCACAGATAATGTATCTGAGAAAAGGAAAATTTCAGGTGCTTGTGAAATTTTAACAGGATTTTTATGACTGGACCAAGATTATCTTTACTGCTGCATCTGCAAGAATTTATCAGTCTTCTTAGACCTTCCTCCCTATGTACTCAACTGCCTCTTGCAAAGCCCCTTATCACCAAGGTGTACACTTCTTCAGCAGCAGGCTTATGAGTCTCTTCTTGAAAGCTGTTAAGAGTATCTTCAGCTTACCAAAACAGTGAAGATTGTCCAAACACATGAAGCCAAAGGAACAGAAGTGAAGGAAAAGGTATTTTTAATGTCTGGATTCCATCTGAATTACTGTGTCTGCCTCTGGAGCCCCCAACACAAGAAAGACATCATTTGGAATCAATCCAGAGGAGCTCACTGTGATCAAGTTGATCACAGGGCTGAAGCACCTCTCCTGTGAAGTCAGGCTGAAAGTTGGGACTGTTCAGCCTGGAGAAGAAAAGGCTCCTGGGAGACCTTATATCACCTTCCAGTACCTAAAAGGGTGACAGGAGAGCTGGAGATGGACTTTTTTCTAGGGTATGAAGTGATAGAACAAGGAAGAATGGCCTTGAGCTGAAAGACAGCAGGTTTAGATTAGATATTAGGAAGAAGCTCTAGAAGGGTGGTGAGGCACTGGAACAGGTTGCACAGGGAGATTATGGACTCCCTATCCCTGGAAGTGTTAAAGGCCAGGCTGGGTGGGGCTCTGAGTAACCTGATCTAGGGGAAGGTGTCCCTACCCATGACAGGGGATTGGAACTAGATGATCTTTGAGGCCCCTTACAACCTAAACCATTCTGTGATTCTATATTAAAATGTTCTCTGATTCTCTATATACTCAGCACACTTCATTGTGAAATTCAATCTAACTTTTTCTATGCAGCTTTTACCAAATTTTTAGCCATTGTGTACTCTCCACAATAGCAGCTTAAATGCAACTAGTAAGACTCCCAGCCACTGACATTTCAGCAGCTACACCATTAATTCTCTGGTTTGATTTTTCAATCAGCATATTTCAGAACAATTTCTACTACAATTTGGGATTTAGCAAGCACTCTTCTAAAAGGTGTTTTTCAGGGTCAAGTAATTTAATACTGTGGAGGAAGCCTGGCCTTGACTTTTGACTTGGAGGCCAGAGAGCAGCCCCTGGCATATTTAATTTACTACTGCTATTGAAGATCAGGGAAAAACTGCTCTTGAAATAACAAGTTCCCTAACTTGCCAGTGGAAACAGTTCTTTGATAAGTACTTTAGAAAGTCTCTAGAGGAAGACATCATATGCCTAAATGAAGTATTTGGGTTTAGATACCATCTTTGCTGACTACTTTGGGACAGAAGTCTGTAAATAAGAGAGAATAGTAATGTCATAATACTTCTGCAAAGGTTTCCATCTGGAGAATCACAGTCATTAGTTCTAGGAAAGAATTATAATCATTAGGAAGAAGAAAAATGAAGCAGAAGAATCTGTGGTTTTCAGGAAGAGAACTTCTTGTCACAGACACAACTCACTCCTGCATCCTATGACTCAATCTCTCTTCTCCCACTCGGGCCCTGTGTGATGAAATTGGGCAAATCAGGCTTAGGTTGCATAGAAAACAAGCTAATAATTCTTTTGGATGGTGAATCTTTCCTTAACTTCTACTTATCATGTAATGTGATAGGCCATGGATTAACAACTTGTTGAAGCCAATCATGCAGTCACAGAAAATGGAACTGAAACAGAATTTTGAGAGGTCATGTGGTACTTTGCATTGCCCCAAGGCAGAACCAGCTCTGCTAAGGATATTGTGGACAGCTGTTGGAAAAGCAGCTGTTTTAAAGGCTTGTAATGATGGTAATTCCACACTCTCCTTAAGCAATGTGTTCCAGTCCTTCACTATCTGTACGGCTGGAATAATTTCCCTAGTGTTTAACTTCAATCACCTTTGCAGCAATGTAAGCCCATTATTTTCTGTTCCATCCACTTCTAGCAAAAAGAACAGATTCCTTTCTTCTCTGCAGAAGCCTGTATTAGGTTTGAATAGACTCAGTATGTTTCCTTCTCAAAAATTTTTTTTTGGGTTATGCATGTCCAGTGTTGTAAATTTTTCATGTTTTCTAGTCATGTTTTCTAGTTTTTCTGCATGTGCAGTTACTCATGGGATTACACAGGCTTTTGGATGAGCTCCCTAAGCCAAGCAACTGTGTACTGCCAAGGACAAGGAAGAGGACATGACACATAATTGGGGAAAAGGTAAAAAAGAGTAATAAAGCCTTTTATAACAGCATAGACTTAACTTTACTTAACCAGCCTTGAAACCTAAATAAGAAAATCAAGGGATAGCAGCAGCAGGAAAATATTGCTTTGAACAACAGAGGAAAAAAAAAAAAGAGTTTTTGCATACTTCCTTCTACATGACAATGTATTAATTATTGTGAATAGGTAGGTATGTCTTCTTTCAGATGAAAATTTACTGCATTTGTCAGCTTTTTCTTGTACTTTACTGTCTAGTCACAGTGTTACTTCAAACATGGATCAAAATGGAGTCATCTAGATAATCCCCACAATCCTGAAGAGCTCAGGCTAGATATTCCTTCAGCTTAGTTCCATGTGAACTGGATACATTTCAGGATGCCTGCTTAAAGGCTTGGTTAAAATTCCTTCTTTTTGGCTTGGGGACCAGATTTTATCAAGACTTCGTGGAGAAAAGAGAGAACAGAGAATCTGGGATAGCAAATTCTTCATAAAATTCTACATTACTTGGATGTGGAATTTTTTGAGGTTTCTCTAACTGTGTAATGAAATATAGGAGTGCTATTTCCTCTAATGTCTGTTATACACCCACACAATGTAGTGGTTCTGAGGTTTTCCATTTTGAAAATAAGTATGTAAAACATCTTGGACCCAGAATCTTTGACTATAATTGTATTAGTGAAGTGGACAGGACCAGGGCAGCAGCCCAAGAATTGTTATCTGTATGGTTAAATTGTTAATCTATTCCCTGGTGCCCTTTTGACTCATGTCAAATTGCACTATCTGTCTGGGAACTAGCACATGCCAAAGGACCATTCCCGGGGGAGGTTTGGATGCAGCCACCCTGTTCTGTAATGAAAAGAAATTTATTAGTGTGATTGTGGCCAGGCCATGTCAATTGCCTTCCATGCCAACAAATGGGCCTAGACATTTCTTTCCTTGTTACCCTCTGTTCAAATAGCCTTGGTGTAACTGTTTGAGGGGAGCAGGTAACCCTAAAGTCATGTTTCCAATATTTCTCATTATCCACTATAATTTTTGGAATTCCTAAAAATCTTCCTACGGATTGAGCTTTATAGCTGCGAAGTTTAAATGCAAATATTTCTGCTAAGTAATTTTTTGACAGTAAAAAATAAAATCCAGACCTTCATCCAATTATGACTTCCTAAGTTTTCATTGGAAATTCCCTGTTAACACAGATCATGAAAACTTAACTTCCTATTGATGCCTTGGGAAGGCTGACCTGAAACAGAGGCTAGACAGAGCTAGAGAATAAAATTGGTATTTATTAAAAGGCCTCCAGGATCCACCCTGGGCATTACAGGAACCTGACCAAGACTGCACCCAGAGTGGGCTAAGGATGGTCACAAAATGGCTGATAGGTCATGAGATTTTACATTTTTATAAGTTTTGGTCCATTTGCATATTGGGGTTTAATTGTCCAATTACAGCCTCAGGTTGTGAGGTTTCGTCCTTCTTCTTCCTCCCTTCAGTCCACCATTGTTTGTGCTTTTAGGCCTGAAAGTTGTCCTTGGTCTTCAGCAGGAAAAGGATTTGTTTTGTCTGCCTACTCTGTGAAGAGAGCTTACTAAGCTTAATGTGAGCCTCAGAACTACACCCCTAGGCAGCACAGAATCTGAAAATATGAAAGCTAAAATTTGAGTCATCACTATTAAATTCAAATTTTATTTTCGATTGCAGTGCAAACCACCATCAAGTATATAAACTAAGACTTGAGGTGAATCTCAGGGATCTTGGGCTTTATACCCTTCAGGTGTTCAACTTCTTCCTTTTTATCATACCACACTTTCTGGTAAATAAAGGTAGAATGAAAGAGTTAACTAAAGAAGAAATTTATGTGACAACAGTTTGTTTATATCATATTCAGTCCTGGCCCCCAAATACAAACCAGTATTAACAGTTTATAATTACAGTGTTAACATTTTCTTTTTCTAAAGTAAGCTAAACATTTAGGAACGCTGTATTGCAACACAACTTTGTTGGCTTTAATGCACCAGAGACTTTTGTCAAGTTACAATACATTTAGTTTCTAAATTTTTCTGTTCTTGCAAATATAGCATTTACGTGAAGTTTCATTGATTCTCTCTCACTTATCCTCTAAAAAAAACCCCATGTCTGGGAGGTAGTTTTGTAAATTTTTTTTCTGTTTTATTATTAAAAATTGCATAAACAAAGGATATACTCTGATTACTGCAACTTTCACAAAATGCAAAACCCTTGGATATACCAGGATTTAATTTTTTAAATGTCCACTCCAGACAGCCAGAGGTAGTTAAAAAAAAAATTATTTTGCTTTCTATTTGAAAACATTTTCATCCATGGCAGTTAGCCTGATCCCTACTAGGAAAACAGAGACCTAATTTTGTCCTGCTTAATACAAACAGAATTCCCAGTGACTTCACTGGGAGTTTTGCCTGAACTGGAGCACAGAAGGCAGCCATATAAACTTTCAAGAATATCCCTCTGCTTTCCTGTGGCCTAATCTACTCTCTGTAGCTTACTAAGTACTTATATTGCAGCTCTGTATCAAAGTGTTTGGCAAATTACCACAACCTTATGCAGTACATTTGGACTTTTAATAGAGATCATAATTTTGTAGGAAGAGAACATAATTAAAAATTTCACATGCCCTATGTAGTTCCATGACCCTCTCTATAGAGTTCACAGCTCTGAACGTTGATTCAATGAAACGTATCAATGAAAATAACACCTCTTTTCGCAAGACTTCACTACTCACATGTTTTGTTAATAACAAAAAATTGATATCTTGGATTCACAGAATAGTAAATATAGCATAGAAAAACAAATTATTTCCAAACTATTATCTCTGTGGCTAGAATACATTATACTCTCTTACATTATTGAGGTAGTTACTTTTTGGAGAGGAAAAAAAAGAGGAGTCTGAATGGAAGAGCCAACTTTGGCAGGAGCACTACTGCTGGTTTAAGGAATGAAAAACAGAAGTTTAAAAAAAGAGAGAGAAGAAAGAATCAGAAAACTTGTTTCTCAAATATGTATCAGACAAAGGGTAGATTATGGTAAAGAAGTTTAAAAACAGAAGTTAAAAAAGAAAGGGTAAAAAAATGGTCGCTGTCTTTTTTTTAAAGATGGAGTGCAACTGGAAACAGCATGCAGCCAAAGGTCAGGGTCAAGAGTAATAGAATCCTGGCACTATGTGCTAGTTTATCTTCTACACGATGAACTCCTGCCAAACCATATACACAATGTCATACAGCAAGGAAAAGTGTCTGATGCATCTCCAGAGTATTTATGAGGGCTTCTGTTTTGAAGATAGTTTCTTAGGTAACAGAATAATAACATAATGGGACTATTTCTCATTTATCAGGGTCTTTTTTTTTTTTTTGGCTTATTCTGCAAATTAAATCATGATAACTTGTTTCCCCCTTTCTGAATTCTCTCTCCCAGTATTAGAAGGATTAGGCGTGTTCTTTTGTTTTTCAGATTTCTTTTAAGAGGATGATATAGGTGGTACAAGAGCTGATTCAAATAAAACCAAGTCTTGCTCAGCACCTTGGGAAGTAAACACTTCAGTTGGAATGATATGCATTTGCAAATTTAAAGGAGGTGAAAGAAGGTCTTGACTAAGTTGTTGCTTCTTGGGCTGTGTGCCTTCTTGTCTCTCATATAGTACTGTATGTTATGTTTTGTTTCTTTTAGGCCTGGTAGTATATTTATACTCAGCCTGCAAAGCCCTCTCCCTTCAGTCTACAGTCAGAGCATAATCCAGTAGTTTGTTTTTCCACAGCTGTACTTATTTCACAATTGTAAAACTATTCCAAAATTAGTTTTAGAAAACGGTTTATCTAAAGCATATCACATATTTTTAACCAAAAAAACTTGCAGGTGTAGAGCAACGAATGCAAGAAAACAATATGTCAGGTTCTGATCCAGCACTAGGAGCAAAATGTCTTCATTAATGGAACATGGATTAAACTCACAGCAGCTGCTCTGTAATATTTATATTCCAGCCTCTCATGAACTTTTATTAGGGGACAAGTGAGATCACATTAACTGCAGAAAAAAAAAAAAAAAAATCCATATATTCACTTACCTCAGAGTAGCCTAGCTCTAATTTTCTGGCTCTCATCTGGCATCCCTCCAAGTAAATTATTCATGTGGCTGTGAACAATGCTGAACAAGTAAGGTAGCACATAAGATGAGTAGCTACCTGTTTCAAAGCTTTGAGTTCAACAGAAGCAGCCACAGTGTTTAATTTTTATAACCATTTGTAAGAAAAATATAGGTACAAGTCTGGTTCATTTTGGTAAATTAACTGTTTCAGTGACATCGATTGCCTCATATGGAGCAGAAACTTCTCATGAAAACTGTAAGAATGCAAAAGGTGCTCCTTCTGGTCCAGAAGTCCATCTGAAATCCCAGCAATGGGTTTTAAGCTATTAAGAGATGAGAAAATAAATAAACTTCAAGAAGTCAATATGAAACATAGAGTTCAACATCATGCATTAAACAGTGTGAGAGCTTTTTAGTATAGGAGTTTCAGGGCACAAAGCAAACTGTTGAATCAAGACAAAAGAATCTGTGCTGACATTTCAAAGAGTCCCTTGCAGTGAACAAGTTCAACTTCTCTCCCTTACTAAGTCAGACTCCAGAATTGTGATGTGATTGCTAAAAGGGGTGTCAAAGCTGAGAAGGGACTGTAAAGCAGTTCTGTGTAACACTGCTCTAAGGGTACAGCTTAAGACCTTAGGAGTTTGCCTTGATTGTTTTTTCCTGGAGATACTGGCTTTCGGCACTAAGCTGACAGCCCCGCAGTGACTGTGACTCCCAGTGGGCTCAAGGCTTTATCAAACTCTGTCCAACACTGTATGAGCTCTTAATTCCAGACAACCACTCAAAGTTTATCACTTACACCGTGGGTCAAATCCTGAAAAACCAACTGCAGCTGCATTAGTCCCAGGACTAATTTTTCTGGACCTATGGGCTGTTTAAACTTCAGATTGTTAGAAGGCAGCATTGATTTCTGAGGGATGTTACTGGTATCTGGGCACACAGCATGGAGGATGGTAAGCAAAGGGTTTTACACAGATCCAACATGAGCCAGTAGCACTGCCTGCACCAACAAAAATATGTTTATCCCTGTTTATGCCCCTTCAGATGAAACAGAGGTATCGCAGAGTTTTAGCAACACTGACTGAGAGGCTCCAAATGACAGTCCTTTCAGTGACATTCATCTGCTTGCATTTAGACTTCTTTAGAAAGAGGATCTTTTCTGATGCATATTCTTCTTGCTTATGTACTTTTTCCCTGTTTCAAGATTTTTCTGATCTTCTTAAGTGTTCTGCTAAGTATTCTCACTCTTAAATGTAAAACATTTTTCAGAAGACAGGTAGTCAATTCTTTCCTTCCACCACATGATTTTCCAAGTGAAAGGCTATGCAGGAAAAGTAATTATTCTTGCTTTAAAATATTTCTGACCAGTTTCTAGCCTTGTAAACAGAAACAATGAACTCCTATATTTTCTTGTGTGTCTAAACCCACCACTTCAGAGTCTTAAAGAGAACTTAGGACCCACACTGAGTTCTGCTAAGAATCTCAAACCCATCATTTTTGAGATGACTTTAAAATTTATGAAATTCAAATTTCTTTGCTTGAAAGTTAAGTTGAATTGCATTACTAATGGAATATGAAGCATAATTGAATTGAAATGTTACTGGCTTACTATACAAACCAATAACTGGTTGCTTATGGAAAGCTGCTGCTGAGTAGCAGTGAGGGTTAATCTTGCTAGCTGTTGCAAAAGTCTGTATCCAAAATGTGCACAGAGTCACAGAGTAATGCTGGCTCTAATTATTACACTGTATGGAGAGATCAGTCAACTTTATTCCTAGCAATTCACTAACTTTTCTTTTGTGTAAACTTGGCACAGAAAGCTTTTGCTATTGAACTAAATAAAACCCTCAGCACATGGCCATGGCCCAAGGGGACACTTTATCATTTGTATATGGAAAGACATTTGATTATGGCTTAATTATACAATATGCTGCTATTTATTTTCAATCAGTCTACAAACTCCATAATTGTGGATTATTTACTGATGAACTACTTACAATCCATTATTCTATTATGTTAATATATTCAAATCCAAAAACATACAAATGTTTAATAACCTAGTTTAAATCAGTCGGGCTTTTATTGGTCTTCCGGAAGAAAGATATGTGGAAACTGACAATTTGGTAAATCAGAGTCACTCAACATTGAAAACAAGCTTTTTTTTTTCATTTTTTCAGTTTCTGAAAAATGTATAATTTGTCATATCAGTATTATTTGCTACTGTGCTTATGTTTGTCATCTTCTCTGGATGATATTTAATCACTTGCAGAAATCAAATAAGATAGTGAACAACATTTTCCAAAGTTCTAAACAACAGGATTTTCCAGTCATAAAATTTCTTCACAACTCCCCCTTTGTACTCCCAATTTTAAAATTATAAATTACAGCTTTCCTTTTATTTCATTTCTCTACCCAGTTTCTCCCTAACCATAGGGGGAATTACTTAGAATATTTTGATTTGAGCCAAAATCAGAGGTTTTCCTGAGTTCTAGCAGGACTCAAACTGCATTTTTCTTCATCTCCTGCAGAGGTACCTCAGCCAAAGGGGTACAGACTTTTTTGAAGTGGCACTTTACTGCTATGCCAAGTTTTTAATCAATAGCTGGGTCACAGAGAAAAGGCTAGCACAACTCAATACTCTGAGATAACAAGGCTGCATGAAGAGGCTGAAGTTTCAGCCACTGCTACTGTTCATGCAAAAGGTTATGGATTTGTTCCAAAAGAGCTGAGAGGAAAGCTGAATAAGAATATTTTATATCCCAGATAACTTTGTAGCCTTCATTTGTGCTACATAAAGAAGGAGAAGGAAGCAGGTAATAGGTGATCCAATTTTGAATTATTTTGTCAGTGTGTACCGATTTGTTGCACTAAGAAACCTCAGCAGAGGCGCCAAAAGGAAGAGCCAAAGACGTGAAGCAAGACAGGTGCTGAAAACACATCTAGAAGCACATTTTGACTTCAGTGCTAGAAACAAAATTTCTGACTTGTGCAGCCTCTTTCCCGAGCCCCAGATGAGGTCTTTGGTAAATACCTTAAGGATATGCCAATGTTTTTGTACTTGCCAGACTGTTTTCATTACTTTTTAAAAACCAATTTCGCTTGATTTGGAACTTTGTTTGCAGACTTCTAAGTCTCCTCAAATCTGAAAAGGTCATTTTCTTCTCAGAAATACCCACAACCCAGCTTATTACTGACTTGGTGGCAGTTTGTGCTGGCAGTGACATAAAACCAGGACTTCAGCTTCTCCAGAGTGCAAGGACCATGAAGAGCCAACACTGCTTTCATTCATCTGTTTCTGAAGGGCAAACTTTCAGGCTAGTTTCCTACAAAATCTCTTTAAAATGTCAGCCTGCTGACAAAGATAGAAATTACACATTAAACATTTCAGGTAAGAAAATAAGAGACTCAACCCAACAATTGCCTCTCTTGCTAACTTCTCTTTTATGACTTCTCAGAGGATTCCTCCATAATGTAGGCAGTAGGATCAGATGCAAGATTTATAGAGTAAATTAACCACATAAGCATGACAAAATAAATCACTAATAGAGTAATAAAACTTTATATTAAGGCTTCAAATAAATGGTTTGTACAGAGGTTAGTAATTGAATACTAGATATTAGAAATGTATTATATACTTTAGTAGTATTTGTTATGGATGATTACAGGCACATTAGTAGGTGTTATTGATCTGGCCAGTATATAATAACTTCTAATAAATGATTTAGCCTTTACTAAAAGGTTATTATTTAAGTACCAACTCTTCAGACTTTATTTATAGATATTCCATAATGCTTAGCCTGATTACTATATCAGGTTTAATAAAGCGATACTGTAGTTTTTCTGCCTTTGGGTTTACTGAAATCATTTCATCAACATCTGTAAAAACTTTTAAGACCTTTCTAGTCCTGGATAAAGTTTTACTGTGAGTATGAAAATAAAAATTGTTACAATAATGATACCCATATTCAAGGACATTAAAATCAAGGAGAGCAGAATTTCTGTGTTTGTTGTAGTTTAAACTGTTTCTGTAAAGCTATAAATCTGAGTTAAACAGAGTCTCAAATTGCCAGTTTGGTTTGCAAGAAGAAAACTTTGTTCTCACCAGGATGTGCATGATCAAACTGATCATGATGACTGTGAGCATCAGGTAAATATCCTATAAATGTCCCTTCAAGAGAACAGGGCACATCTCTTCAGCTCTGCTTGCAGTACTTTCACAATGAACAGAACTTCTGAAAGCAAAAGTGAATTATGTTCTGGAGAGCAGAAAGCAGGAGAAAATATAATAGAATTTTGGCCTGAACTGCTGTGTAATTTCATGTACCAGGTTGCTTTCTACTTATATACATTATATATGTGTATACATATACACTGACATAATTTGTCTTTCAGTTAATTTTAAATTGATAATTTCTAATACTTTTAATCTCACAAATGAAAAACAGAATATTTCTTATCTTTTAAAATTAGTGTTTGAATTAAGGAAAACCAAAGCTGTCAACAGTCTTAAACAAAAATTTGTTTGGTTACTGAAATATGATCAGGACCCTTATTTACACTTCAATACTTTCAGGACCTTAACATGCACCCAAACACTGTTAGCTTTCTATTTCTTGAAGTTCCAGTTCTTCAAATCTTCTTATCTTGTGACAACTCATAATGGAAATACATTTCAGGCCTCAGAAATGAAAAATGAACTTCAAAAAGATACTCTGAAATACCTACTGAGTTGGGGTTTTTTTGCAGGACTTTTTCAGGTATTCATCCTCCAGGATACTTTTCATCCTTCAAAAATAGATTCATTTCCTTTCTGCAGAAATCCCTATCACGCCTCATTTTCAGGATAGAATTTCAGAAATCTTAAAATAGACAATTAAATTTTAGATGGCAGTAACTGCTGCTTGATGCCATTGATTAATTCCATTACTCAAACTACTTTTCTACCAATTTTTTTAATTAGGTGTGTTTCTAGAAAATGTCATTAAGACATGACTTACAGGTGTTGTTGATTCCTTTGCTGATTGAATGTAAAAGTAATATACTTGTAAGTATATTTTTGTGAATATATTTTTTGTCATCTCTTCATCCTCTTATTAATACTTCTCTAGTCATACTATTTCTTCAGTCCCTAAAGTATTTCATTTTATAAAGTATTTTATGATTAATACTTTTTCATTCTCCTTAATGAAGTATTGTTTACGCTTTAACTTTCTAATTCATGTCTTTTACTCTGTATTCCCCAAACATTAAATTTACATTTCAATCACATATTTGGGGGGTTTTTGAATGTTTTGAAGCTGAATTTTCTATTTAAATATCCCATTTATGCCTCACCACTGATGTCCTGTGTGTAACAGATCTCAATATGGCCCTTTGCATTTTTGGGTTGTATCTTGGCCATTAATCTTTCTTCATTTCAGTACGCTTAACAAACTGTTAAAAGTAATGGTAGTTGGCAATGAAAAAGTGTGGTGCCCTTTTAGAGGCATTGTTTGAATTGATATTTAAAGATTTCTAATTCTCTAGGGTCAGGAAAGTAATGTTTTCATGTTTTTACAAGTCATTTTAGAGCAAGTCTTATATTGTCCAGAAATGATGTTTAAAATTTCAATAGCTTCTGGTTCTCTGTGCCACATCACCTTGCAATTGCCCCCAAATTGTTTCTGAATCACGTTTCCTCTGGCAAGGAGTGGTAGCCCTCATTTTATATTACATTGTACAATGTACAGTGCTCTCACCCCACTCATAACAATGTTAATGTCAGAATGAAAAATGATAAAGCATAAATTAAATAGCAACCATATGTTTTCTGTAATATATCTTCTTTTATTTTTTTTCATTCAGGTAAACAATTTCCTTATACCTCCTATTCAGATCTGCATTTTCTTCCTCCCAATTTGCCTCATGAACACCAGAGAGCAGGCATCTTGCCTGTGTCCAGACAGCTGAGCTTGAACTTCAGTTAATACAAAATGATAGTGCTCACTGCTGTAAAACAGCTTCTTATTTTAATCAGTGAGCTTGTTAAATAATGTATCTTCCATCAGACTAAGGTCACTTTGGAGCTTTACAAACAAGTTTAAGCTTCCAGTCTGTGTTATAAGAAAGAACAGCGAATCTTTCCATGGGATTAGTCTAGTAAATCCTTAGTAAATTATCTGAACAAATAAATGTTACAAAATATTTCTGTTGGGCCCCCCAACCTCCTCCTCCCCAGCCTCTCCCAGCAAGCAGAAGGTGCTCTGAGTATATCACATTCTCTAAAGAGGAGGCCATCCAAAAGCTACAGAAATCATTGCAATAAAATGTAAGCCACTAGTTTCCTCTGATGCAGAAGGGACACTATCTGTGGGCCAAGGACCTCTCCATGCATGAATCTTTGGTACATAAGAGCCCAGCCCAGCTGATGGGTCAATAATTGAAAAAATTCAAGGAAACATTTTAATTGTTTTTCCCTGAGAGGTGGATTCTGAACTGCAGACACCTTTTTTTTTTTTAGTGTCCAGGGACTGCCCAGGGAATGGTAGGTCATTGGCAGCAGACAGTCACGAGAGGCAACATGGGCCTGAAGCAGATGGTGACACTCTCCAAGCAGCTTGAACACCAGCAGTGAACACTGTGCAGGCCTCTGAGCAGTGCTAGGATGCTCTGCTCATTTTGTATAGTAAGTATTCTCACCTCCATGCTGATGGAGCACCCCTGGCAGATTCTATGTTCTCATCTCATTTGGCTTCCAAAACCCACCCTCCCAGTCCTCTCTGTGTGATCCTTCCTACCTATTTCACAATGACATTTAATAAATTCCCAGAAAAAAATAAAACATTTACACAGTCTTGTGTCTAGTTTCTCATATTTTTTGCTTCCTCTGTTCTGTGTATCACTTCCAGTACCCTTTTGGATTATCTATTTCTCTTGCTTGCTGGGGAGGGCAGCTTCTCCTGCCATCTCCTCTATGTGACAAGGGTTTTTTGCTACTGTGATGATGGATAGAAAAACACAACCAGACTTATTGTCACGAGTGGTGTCACTGCACCACTGAAATGCATGCAGTAGTAATTTACTGAGAGGTAGGACATACTTTCTGGTGTTAGATCACTTGTATCATCTCTAGGAAGCTGTGCTAGTTCTGCTCTGGTGCACAGGCTTGTCCAGTTAGAAGAAAAGTAAGGGTAAAATTCATAGAAAGCAAATAAAGTTAAACATTTTGTCTCTCTGTCATGTTGAAAAGAAAGAGAGACAGCCAAGAAGAACATTTTAAATAAAATGTCTTCTAGATGTGTATAATTTTCTCATTTGATTACAGGTATAGTTTAAAGAAACAGCCTGGTCTTTAGTGCCTTGCTTTTGGACAGCTAAAGGAGTACATCCTGTAGGCTTAGTGCCAGCCTGTGAGATGTAGCAAATATTAATACTACTCTTTTTTTTCTTCCATATAATTTCCCAATAATTATAGCTAAATAGCACTGAAGTGATGCTAAACTTTCAGTTTCAGAATTTTCCTGGTAATGTTTTTCTGAACTATAATATTTTTACACGATCAGGCATTTTTTATCTGAATTCAGGTTTTTTTAATATACTGAACAATAACCTGCTTGGCTTTCCTGGTAATTATATGTCAGTGGTTAAGACTTCAAGCAAAACTGAAAAACCTGACTGACTAATGACTTAAGTCAACATACTTTGTTTTTGGCTGTGGATGCTGGGTAAGAGATCTTAATTCTTTAACAGTTATATGAGAAATAATAGGCTAGATAGTGCAAGAATAATGAAGAGAAAGAGTTGTAAAACAATCCTATATTAAATGTCATGTACTCAGCATGTTAGGCTGATTAGATCTAGTGACAATATTTGTAAGACTTGCATAGGAAAGCACAACCTTTCATAGACTCTTTTCTCATTTTTTTTTCTTTTTCCCCTGGAAGAAAAGGCTTTGACTCAACTCTGGAAATGTATTTTAAAAACCTGCACAAATAACAATAAAGACTGTTCTGATATATGCACTTCAACATCTAATCTAGATTTGAAAGGCCATTTGGACCTCAAGTTATAATTCTATTATAAAGAAACAAATTTCAGGGGAAGTGTTACTCAATTTGGTTGGAAATATCAAAGTGGCATGGAAAAACAATAAGGTACCAAGTTCTCTCTGGGTGTACTGAGTAACTCCGTGAAGTTCTTGGAAAGTTCTGCTCTTTTAAACCTGAAACTGGAATTTGGCACAGCAAAGATTGGCACCTTGGAACATCTTTTAATTCTTTAAACAGATTGAGATAGATGCAGCCCCACCTATTTGCAAGTGTGGCACTCTACTCAATAAGAAAATGGGATTTGATTTAAAGTAATTTTTTCTTCTCCTTTCTGGGAATCCTCTAAGTCAGCTTTCCAAACAGAAAGATCTTTCTTTCATGCACACAATTCTATTCTCTCAGGGACTCTCTTATTTTACTGTTCCCTTCCGAATACTTTGTGGTTTTTATCTCCTTGAATTCTTCTCACAGCTCCTTGCTTTCTGCTTCATGTTGCCCTTAGTCATCCCTCTCTGTGGTCATAGGAGGGTCTGTGTGAAGTTCAGTCAGAAATTGGCTTACTCCACGTGTCCTGTCCACTCTTCAGACAGACGAGCACCCGAGCTCTGTCTGAGCTATCGTTGTGTGGCCAACGCGCCACAGCACCGAACCATAGACAGAGAACCTGAGTGCAGGGAAAGGCATAGGGGTACCAGATCATCAGCTGTGCCTCAATTCATAGTCAGGCCTTGTTCTCCAGGCACAGCCACCACCTGTAGAAAATTTGTGGTCCTTGTGCTGTAGTCTGTGTCAGATAAAGAAATTTCCAAGTCCTCCCCACAGCACACTGTAAGATGGCACAGTACACACCTATACTACAAGACACGTGGCATACGCCCTCTAAAAATCACCACTGAAATACTCCAAAATATTCCAGCTTGTTCTTCTACTTCTTATGTGATCTCTGAGGTCTTTCCTACTTGAGCCTTTTCTTGTAAAAACATCTAAAGAGACTCACTCGCTGTTCACAGATAGCCAGGAAAGAGCTTCTAGATTGTGGCTTCCACATTAAGGCAAGGGCTAGACAAAAGCACAGGGGAACCCTGTCTTTGGATGCCCTCTGTGTCTTTGTCTTGCTGGAAGATGAAGAAGTGAGGCCTGTCTACTGCTGCCAGGATGAGATTATTCCATGCCTCAAGTTAAACATGTAAGCGTTTGAAGGATGGAGGTCATCATTCCTAAAGCTTTAATAAACTTTACAGTAGAAATAAGTTTCCTTTAACCCCATTTATTTAAACAATCCATATTGTTTTATATAGAGGAAACTATCCAATGCAAATACAGCTAAATATTTTAATGGTTTACACATCCATTTTAGAAAGTTTTCTTTTAATTTGTTAACTTTTGTTCCTTTGAACCAGCTCAACCTACTTATTTAATCCCTTGAGCTTTCAAGGGACAGCTTGCAGAAAGTTATATACACAAATATAACAAACATTTCAAATAAAACACAATGCATAAAGCAGAGAAAGGGAAAAATTTGACAACAGCTGCTAGATTTAACACTAATAGTTTTGAAAGATTTTGGCTTAAAGGTTAAGAGTATCTTATGACAATAAGCAGACTTTGTATATAATGTCAACAGCCCTGTTGCAACATGTCCAGTTTTAATTTATTCTTGTTCGCTTGCATAAGACAAATAATATAATTATGTATGTCTGGTTCATGACATTCAAGTTGGAAAAAAATCAAATAAATCATGGGTTTTTTTTAAGAATAACAACTTCTAAAGCCCTTGGCCTACGTCCTTTATTAACATTAGAGACATTTTTGTCTGAAAGTGATAACCTGAAAGCTTGCAAGTATTTATTTATTTTGATCAGATTTCATCTTTTTTGAGCCTTTTTGCTTCCGAATATGCTAGTGGTTGATGGTATTGTCCTTAATTTTTCTTTTCTTTTTGTGTCCAAAGAACATTGCAAATTATATCAATTGCCTGATTAGCAAAAAGTTAAGGCTCTAAGGGCTGCACTTTTCAAACTTCAAGGCTCAGTTTGGACTAGCTAAGTATGCTGAATATTTGGAAATATTTTTATTCTCTGCTTATATTTTTCTTATAATGGAAAAATAATACAAGGGATATTAAAATTATTTTTCAGTCACATATAGCATATATCACATTTCAGTGTATTTGCTAAGATTGGTCATCAATACATAATTTTACTTGCATATATGTATTAAAAAGAAGGAAAAATTACTATTTTTTAGTCATATTTTTATCTGATAAAGACCAGCTTCACATTAATCCATTTTGTGAAACTTTTTACATGAGAGATGAAATTCATATAACATGATTTTAGATGTGATGATTTAGATGTGCAACACAGATGATCAGTATCAACTAATTTTAATCTTTTATTAAGCTTATATTTTCCACAATTAGGCACTTCTAGAGGATGACACACATGTGTCTGAAGGAAAGCTATCAGAGCCTATATCTTTATTTTGTTTCTGAAGGAAATGCAGTGGGTGTTTTACTTTACATGTAAAGGAAGATTTAGGTAGGTGAAACGAAACCCACTCCAGTGGAGATTTGTACTTTTAATATATATTACTATAACTACTTTGAATAAAAATAGCAATACATTCTAATGGCTTCAAGTAATGCTTTTCAGAACTTAACAGTGAACTAGTTTTTAGATTATTTTTTAAATCTATATTTGCTTTACACAAAGGAACTACTCTGGCTTCAGCTGAAAATTTCCTGAACTAGAGGAGATTAAATGAAATCAAAATCCCAATAAGAGAAAAATTAGATAGTACTAAGATGGATGACAAAAATAACATCTAGTATAGAATGCATAGGCTTAGCATGAAATGTGCATGGAGAGCTTGGAAAGTACACTTAGTGACATGTATCTGTGTAATGGTTCCAAAGATTTTTCTTTTGGATGATATTAAAATTTTATAAAACAAACATATGCTCATGCTAATACTGTTTTGAAGTAAATGTATTAATGCAAAAATGTCCAAACAAATGAGCCAGATTTCCTCAGGGTTTGACTCCCACAGCAGCAAAAGAAATAGTCCAAGCGTTTGAAACACTTTCTGTGGGAGCATTTTTACCATGCTAAAAGGAAAGCAGGAGCATTATTTCATTGTGGCAATGCAGAATCTCCACACCAAAGCTATTGCTGCATCCTGGATGGGGAAGAGTCCAAGCGTCCTCCTTGGGCATAAGATGCAAGAGAACCAGGGTAGGTTTGCTTTACAGAAGGGAGTTGTTAGAAATTTCATGATAGAGACCGTGAAAACCTTCTAGTTTATGAGAAGAGAGCAAGAGAAAGGCTAATCTTTTAGTAGGCAGACCTGTGCCTTTGCAGGCACTCAGTGCACTGTCACTGTATTAAATCAAAAGAAATTGGTCTCAGTACAAGGTGTAAGGCAGGACCTCCCCGTCACATTTACCAGCACAGACACAGGAGGGTTCTCCAAACCCCAGGGACCCACACTCTGTCAGGTAAAACCAAATTTTTATTCTCAATTTACATCACAGTGGCTGGTTTGGTTTCTTGGTAATTCACAATTGTTCTGCAAATGCTGTTTTGTGATGAAATATGTTTTCAATAAATAGACTTGTTTCTTGGTTTGCTATCAGTTTGATCCTCAAACTTTTCCACCAGGTCTAAATCTGCCATTAGGAAAAATGCTGTTAAACCTGGACTGGCCAACCCAGGCTGGCAGGGTACTAACCCCTGTAGATGATCCTGTGATGATTAGAAGGTTAAGTCAGAGTTTTGCAGGCAGAGGACTGAATCAAGCCCTTATTAACCAGATGATCTTGTTACTCCTATAAAGAGCCTTGGATAAAATTGTACATTTAAAACTCTTTATCTGCTATATATGCCAGACTTGGATTTACTAGAGCAAAGAGAGAAGAAATAGAAGAGGAAATGCTGAGGGAACTCTAGCCGCTCCCATTACTACTCATTATTTCAGCACATAAAATTGCAGTCCCTGCTGCAAACCCAAGTTCACTGCCTCTCCTTCCATATTGGGCCTTTGTTCCCTGCCCAAATAAGTCCAATACTATCCAAAAAAGTGTGTAGATGTATACTGGCTGGAGTTCATGGTTTGTGTACATGCATAAGTATATATATACACATATATATATAAATACATATTCCTTTATATATCCACATTATCTTTCCTAATAATTTGCATTTCTTAATATTTTTTCAGCCCTTCCCTGAGTAAAATGTTAAATTACTGGGGTTGTTTCTTTCTTATTTTCTTTATAGGGGTCAGACTGCATTGTTGAATTGCTTTAAATCCTGAGTCAGGAACATGTCACAAAGTTATAAAACAGTACTGTTGATGGAGCAGCCTAGCGCTGATAGGAGAGCTATTGATTGCAGATCTACTTTTAGATTGGATTTGTGCTCTGCAGTTCTTTTACCTGGTCATAAAATATAAGTGGGGTTTACAAAAAAATAGCAGTCCACTTAGGAAGTCTCTTAACAGGTTTTTTGAGCTTAAATGTACATTCCTTTAAGTACCTGTTAATTACTTTACTGTGATGATGTGCACCTGTACAATGTCAGACTGCCCACAGAGCCCATTGTTAACCTGACCATCAGCCATTTACTGCTCATGATTCACAGTCAAGGGGTCTAGGATTATTGTCTACTGGGAATTATGTTTTAGTAGTACAACAGTGTGGTGGAGATGTCTTAATGGCCACTCAAGTGAGATTGTTATAATGCCACATTGTTGTTCCAGCCAACACAGAACCCAATTGCTATTTAAGTTATGGCATCAGCAAGCTCCAGGTCATCTGCACTTAAATCACATGCACATATCTGAAATGTTGATGTGGTAACTGGTAGCAATGTATACATTACTTTTAACCTCCAATTTGGTGGGTGCTTGGGATCATATTATATGAAGTGTGCAACCTTCAGGGCTACATCAAGCTCTGCTGATTTTAAATGTCATAAATTTTGGCTTGAACAGCTCACCTCAGCTCATGCACAGCTTGCCCCTTGATAAGCAAGAGAATAAAGAGCATAAGTGGTTTGCATTAAAACACATGTGTATCTCCTGCATGGTCCTGCTCATGAGTTTGCTAGAAAAGTGTTTAGATGAGTACAGATGGAGGGTACAAACACCATGTGCTGGTTTTGCAGCAACATACCACTTCTTTAACTTCTCCTACTTTTATCAACTACCCCTGCACTGCTGCACATGTGCACATACACACAGACAGATAAATAAACATATAGTCATCTATACATGCTGTACCACAGGGAAATATCATAGGAAGACTGTAGAAACTCCAGTTTCTGACATATTCTGCTGGTTCCTTCCCTCCACCATCACCCTGCAAGAGCTTGAGCTCATCACCTGACTTCTGGGAACAGCTGGAGCAAATAGGTACTTGTCTTCGAATTCACTGCCAATGTGGGACTTAGATGAAGCCTTGAGCAGCATTTTTTTTTCAAAATCACAACCACCAAGTTAAACTACTCTGATTTTTTTTTATGGTGTGCAGATACTGACATGAACTCAACTACATCTAAAAAGTAAAGAAAGAATTTCTAATGACTTTGGAGTCTATAAAGATTCCTAGCAGCACTTGTAACTTGAGCTGATTGAAAATATTGGATATTTCCTACAGAAAAATCAAAACAATCTTCCCAAAACATAACAGAAATGAGAACATATACACCACCCCCTTACCTCAAATTTTCTACTGAAAAGCTGAAGCATGCAAAAACTTTGCTGAATCATTACAGTTCTCTTGTCAAGAACAACAACAAAAAATCAATTTATCTCCAGATCCCTTTCTAGTTAAAAACCTCTATAAGTAACTCCTCCCCTCAATTTTTAACTCTAAGAAAATTTGAAAGAAAATGTTTTAACTGAACCCATTGAAATGTCAAGAGCTTTACTGGAGAAAATTTTGCATACTTCAAGGCATCTGGACTAACCTATTATTATATAAATAGGACTCATCCTCATTAAATGGATGTGTATTCCAAAAGTATTGATGCAAATATTGCCTCCTTGCCATTACTGAAACTTCCACTTTTCAGCTTGCCCTTTTATCAAAAACACAGAACTGGAATTTTTAACAGATGATATTTTCACTGCTTTGAAATTTTACGCAGAATGAGCTAAACACATTTATTGAGCAGGGGGAGAGGTGGTGCAGGGAAACAAGGAGGGAAGGCAGGAAGAAGAGATTTTCATAAGTGCTTAATGCAGATTTTTTTCTCAGCATTAAAAATAAGAATTTTAGTTTAGTGTTCAATGGGATCATAATAAGAGCAACTCTGAGCACTTTGGAAAAAATCACACTCCCCAATGTTATTAATATGAGTCATAATTAGAGATGGAATATTTGATCCAAACCCCAATTAACTTCAGGGGAAATTTGGATCCAAACTTTATAGCTTGAATTTATTTGCATGCCTGGCCAAGACAGAACTCCTGACCCAGTACTGTCCAATCCCTCCCCCACTAAAAAATCCTTTGGGAATTAAAGATCATATCTGGTTCCAGATCTGACATTTGTGGTTTGGAGCTTGTTTGACAGTATATCTTATACATAAAGAACACTTTCCACCTCAGAATGCCATTTGTGCTTTAAAATATGCATCTGTACAGGAGGTTGATTCTTAAGAAGAATCAATAGAGCAAAGTGATCTGCTTCCTTCATCCTGTTTGTAATGAAAATGAATATATTTACAGATTACCAAAGTTCTCAGAACTTTTTGTCTTTCAAGTCATAAAATTGTCCCTGGAGTACTAGGTGCATTTTCCAGTTCAGGAAATGATCCTGAGGTTTTGACTCTTTTTCTTGTTCTTGTGGAATCACACTGGTTTCAGTTTGATTATTCATTAAGCAAGTCACTTCTCAGTCTGAAGATGTGTGGGTAAATTAGGTTTTAGCATCACAGACAGACCTGGGAAATGTACCTGCTAATCCAAGACTTTGTAAGACCGTTTTCTGCTTCATGTTGGTGGCATCTGACACCAGGAGATCTCCAAGGAGGTTCAGAAGGAGTGGCTGTACATTGAAAGTTTTATTCTAAGATCAATAAAATGAACTTTACTGCAAGGACTCTGGAATGCATTAGAAAACATTTTCCCCCCATGGAAATATAACCAAAAGAAGCAAAAATTGATATTAAACATAATTTGAATGTTACACAATTTTATGTAGTTTTAGGTCAGATGGACTATGACCTAACACATTTCTTCTCTCACTCTATCTAATAATCTTACTCAAAATTACTGCAAAATATTGTCTTTGGGAAGGCAATCATTAGTTATTTATAAGAATTATTGTGCTGAAAGAGTTCAAGCTGTTCACTTAAATTATGGACTCCATGGAGTGTTACATAAAATCTTTTTTTCCCACCTTTACAGT
The DNA here is from genome assembly GCA_910950805.1 of Acrocephalus scirpaceus scirpaceus. Lineage (NCBI taxonomy): Eukaryota > Metazoa > Chordata > Aves > Passeriformes > Sylviidae > Acrocephalus > Acrocephalus scirpaceus. The sequence goes on along the minus strand of OU383775.1, from coordinate 104,590,340 downwards.
TGTTGAATGATTCATTAATTGCAGAGTATGTACAAATATTGAAGAGGCAGCAGCACCCACAGGGTAAAGCATTTGCCTTCAGAAGAATTTCTTCTCTTCTTAGCTGAGCTGTGTGACTTAGGTTGAGTCACATCTCACTCTGCTGCCTCAGTTTCCTGTGTTGTAACTTATCATGTCTTTTTTATGCAGATTATGTGCTCTGTGGATGGGAAGTTTAACACACTTTTGCTTTCAAGTTTTTGAGAGGAGGCTCAGAGCCTAAGTAGGACAGAATATGAAATTGATGGTAGCACCTACCTTTGGTACAAGCAGAGGAAACACTTGAGTTTTTATCTACAGCAGGACTACAAGCTGGAACAACAGTAATATTCCAAGGGACTGCTCTGAAAATAATGACATTACGAAAGAAATACAAAAGAGGGTCAGTATTAAGAAGAGTACATGGCATATGCTTTTGGTCCATAATTAAATTAATTGCATGTTGCACTGTTATATCGCACAGGGGCAAACGTCCTCTGGCTGTGCTGCAGGACGAGGAGATAATTCAGGCAAAGCAGCAGAGGCACACAAGGGTGTGCTGGAGCAGTCCTGAGTAATCCAGCCTGGAACCATTTCAGCACACAAGCCGAGGTCTGCCTGCACTGACTGATGTGGGCATACCCTCAGCTGCCTGCAGCCAGATTTCCCCCACTAATATTTAAGGACCCAAAAATTCATACTCATTTCCCATTTTTCCTAAGATTGGCAAAGAAATTGAAGTAAGTATCCAACACTTCTTACTTTCACAACAAACGTAGCTCCAAGGACTGTGGGCAGCAGGCCCTTACCCCTTTATTATATGTCTAGTCTATATTACAATGCAAGGAAGCAATAACGTGTAGTTAGCATCCCTGAGTCTCTACACAGCTCTCAGGCTGTACCTGGTTTACTACATAAGAGCAGGACTTATTCACTGGTGGTAAGATTTCCTATGGACTTTGGCTTAATTTGGGATCTGGGCAGATAGATAGCAAGGTAAATACTTCCTATAACTGCAACACATTGATTTACTGGATTCTGGGAAACAGTAGGATATTGCGGTAGTAACAGAGTTGTTAATGACTGTGTGCATAGATATATAGGTAGGTGTAGATATATGAATGTATATATAAAAAGTAAGTGAAATATTCCAGATTGACAAGTTTGTAGCAGAAAATATTGGCCCCATGCACAGTACACTGTTTTTACTCTTCTTTTTTACACAAAATGTATTTTTCCATGGGTGATAGAATATTTTGCATCATGAATATTTTATACCAGACTTTAGCCAAAGCCATGATATACCCAGAAATTAACTTAGGGAAATCTGGTTTTCATTATCCTCTCATGTTCGTTGATTCATTTGCTTTCTCAAACAAAGAATTTTAGCCCCCAAACTTGGTATCTACTTAGCTTATTTCCAAACCTTCTGGGAGGTGTGTGTGTGGGAATTTATTTCTTGGAAAAGTGTGGAGTGAAATAACTCTTTTTTCATGCTATTCAACTAACTTCTATTATTTACGCCACCATAAATTAAAACATTTTTCATCCATGCAAATAGAATTTGGGTCATCTTTTATACTCTATATTTGCATTTACATTTAAAAGTCTTAATGACCTGATCAGAAGGAAAAAAATAAAACCCCACAAAAAACCCCAAAAAATCCCAACAAAAAAAAGAGCACTATAATAATCTGAAATAGAATTTTGTGCATGCTTTAGATATCTAAGATGTAAACTGCAGATCATTCTCTTTTCTCCTCCCTTTTCAGTCCCAACCCAGCATCTGAGTAACTCTGAAAACATCTGAACTCATCAGTCACACCACATTTGGACCTGGATGCTTTCTAGGCACCTGCAGTTCTGCATTTTGTGCATGCCCAGATCTACTCAGGCCTTAATGGGATCCAGGAACTCAGCTGCATGGTGCCAAATTTCCCCAAGGCTCTTAATCCCAGAAACATGACTAAAGCCCAGTTCATATGTTGTAGTAGGACCAGGTCTTCTCACAAGCTGGAATATTTTCTCTTAGCTTTTAATACAGCTTTCAGGAGATGAAAGTGGTGTTCACTGGCTTTTGCAAAGTGGTCACTTAGCAGCAGATTTACCTGTGAGATATTAAAACATGAGTACAAACTCTCCACAGCCTGAAGGGAACTTAAGCTACAGAGGCCTCTATCTAGTACTTAATAGTGTGCTATAAAATGCAAACCTTCTTACTGCTCCATTCAAAGCTGTGCTGTGTTACTAGACAGCAACGGAGGTCCCTAGATTATTTATGCATTTAACATACATTGTGGTCATGATAACATGACTAAAAGTAGAACCCAAGATTCAGAAGTCATATGTTTTCTTGTAAGTACTTTCCAGTCCCTATTTGCTGCATGAATAATATGAGCTCAGCTATAAGAGACAATCAATTGTGTAGCTCAATGGTAAATAAAAAATATCTGTTTTCCTGTAGTCCATGAAGAGAGACTCAAACCTTGCTTTGAAAATTTCTACCAATTTGCCTTCCTCAAGGTGAGATAGCTTTACTTTTTCCTTCTGCTCTTTGAAAAAAGTCATACATATATGGCCACAGGAAGCAGCCCTCCCCTACCATGGGGAGAAACAGCTTCCCAAAATTGTGATTAGGTAAAATGAGAAGAGGAGGCTTGGTCATGACTCAAGAAACAGCCCATTGAAGATTACAGGTGAAGCAGGAGGTGCAGTTCCCATGTGGTGACTTTTTGGACTCTGCTGGTCAGGTTCACTGCAGCAACTCAGTGCAGTACAGAGCTGCCCTTTGAAATGCTGAGCATGCATAATTTCTCTCAACTTCCCTAAAAAAAAAAAAAAGTAAGAAGGCCATAAAATGGCAGGATCTGCTTTTTTTTAGGTCCAGCACTTCTTGAGCTATTTAAATTATATAAAGGGTTTTAAAAATAAATAAAGGTAAAATAACCCTTTGAACTGGAATTCTGCAGGATTCTAAAGCAGACAACAAGTAATAAGGCTGAGGACTCTTACCTCATGGCCATGATTTTAAATCAAATAAAGAACTACACTGACAGAATCTATCATTTGTTTTGAATTCAGTAGATTGTGTGAAACTAGACAGCTACACCAGGCAACAATGCCTGTTAATTCCAGTAGTTAACAGCAATTAACTGTGTCAATGTTGTGTTTCTGCTTACAAACATGACTACACATTTCATCACCTGCCTATTAGTCCTGAATAAACAGGTAGAAAAAAGCTTTAAAGTAGGCCCATGAGCTCCTCTGTCTACAGATGACTGGCAAAAAAAAGCTGATCTGAACTTCAGTCTGTGCCCATCTCCACCAGCAGACATTTCACACTGCTGCTCTCTCCAACCTTCTGGTTTGTACTGTACAATCATTCTTTTCAGCATGTTGCATTATGAATATCACCAGTATCAAAGAGATTTTATAGCAAGTTTGGAAAATAATGTTCTCTGGACAACATGCTCCATGAAATTCACCTGAGAATATAGATAAGACAAATGCTTATGTTACCCATTTTAAAATAATTCAATTTCCTAACTTACAATCAGCTGGGCTCTCCTGGTTAGCCAGGACTGCTGGTAAGAAAACAGGCCAGTGAGCCCTTCTCTCAGTTCCCTCAGTACCCATGGCTGGATCCCATCTGGTACCATACACTTGTGTGTGTCTAAATTCTACACCAGGTTGCTGACAACTCCTCCTTGGATTATGGGAGCTTCATTCTGCTCTCCATCCTCTCTTCCAGATCAGGGACCTGGGCACACAGACAACAACTGTTCTTACTGTTAAAGACTGGCTGAGGTGTATTTTGAATAAAAAATGCCCATAAGGGGTGCTTAAAGTTTCTAGTGATAGTAGCTGGTCAACATGTCAAAGCATCCAGATTGCCACCCAATGCTTTTCACAGCAGATTCATCTAGAATATACCTGTGAGCTGGGAGACTCACAGCTCTCTCAAATGGTTTATCTGTGTCACTCTCTCCTATATTATATCTACACCAAACCAGTGCGACTTCATTATATTTATGTTATTCAGGGAAATTGAGCAGATATCTGCCTTGTCTGTATCATCAAAACCTTATGGGATTAACATATATGTTCTTTTATTCTATGGACTAAAAAAAGTGTATCACTGTAAATCATCTTTCATGTGAGACATTTCATATACATTTAGTCTTACTGAAAATAACCTGAATTTGAAGCTTCTTTTCTTTTGTAAATTTTTAAAAACAATTAAAAATTGAAACATTTGCTATTAACTTTTTACGTGTTTTTGCAAAAAACCCATTATACAAACCTGAGGCTTTCTCTGAAACTAGCAGACACTGGTTTTAAAAAAAAAAACCAAACCAAAAAAACCCACTAGTGTTAGTTTTGTTCTGGAAGTTGCCATTAAACTTATCTTTGAAATTAAATTGAAAAAAGTAATATAAATAAAGGAATACCTAGTTTCCTCCATACAAATTTTAAAAATTTATGCACTGTTGAGTGAGCAAGTGTGCTGGTTTGAAAGCAAAACCAGTGAAGGACTCCACGTCAGAAACACAATTTAATAAGAGGAAAAGAAAAGAAATAAGAGAAAGTAAAATAAAAGTAATAGTACAAAAAAACACTGACAGAGTCAGAATACAACCTGACACCCTGTTAGTTAGGGTGGTAGTGGCAGTCCAGATGAGATGGTCTTGTCGAAGCAGTGATCCTGTAGAAACGTCTGACAGCTCTTGTCTCCTCTGGGAGTCCAGTGGATAAAAGCTGCCTGTGCTGTCCCAAACCCTGGATTTATCCAGGTGGGAATGCTTGGCTCCTCCCCCTGGGCAGAGCATCTCCCAATGGGCTGATCTCATTCTGTGAGTCATGCAGTGGGTCCTTGATGGCTCATTAAACAGAGATAACTCCCGGAGGAAGTTATCTATGAGTCATGTGGCAAGGGATTGTTAGGCTCGTTAACAGAAGATAAGGAAAACACTGCCCTACCTTGGCTCCAACGGCTCATGGGGATAGAATACAAACCTTGGGCACAATTTTACATTGTAACCTAGGACAGCAAGTAAATAGCAAACTCACTGTTTTCTAATGCAAGCTATCTACCTTATACCATGCTAGCTTGTTGTTTAAATGCCTTGTGTCACTATTATTTTTTTGAATTCCTGAAAATAAATTTTACCAGTAATACTAAAACCCCACAGTACTAGTGTTATACTTGTAGACTGTCTGCCAATCTTTTAAAATCCATTGGATGCATAACACAATGAACATGAAGGATTATTAAAAATAAACTCACATCTTGTTGCTTAAATGTTTTCTCTTTCTTTTCTTAAGAAGTGATGGCTACAGAATATTTTTTGTGATGGAAAAGAAAAAGCATAGGCAAGGACAGCAGAACTAGATGAAATTTTTATGTAAAAAATCCATTAAAATGCTCTTTGGCTGTCTACTTGTGCCTTTGAGTCTCATGAGTACAGTTGGCAAGAATAGAAAATCACTTACGGACTCAAAAAGTGATATAGTATATTTCCTACCCTTTAAAATCCTTTAATGTGTCCCCAGCATCTCATGTAATTTAGGGAGGAACATCAGAAAGTTTGGATGCTTTTCTGAACCTTGTTCAAAGAATTCTAAATCCTTTGTGTTGTAAAAATAAGATGGAAATTCTATAAGAGAAGCTCTTCTTTCAGATTTTCATACCGCTTACATGGAATTAGTATTGGTCTCTACAGAAATAAAAGAGCATGGAAAAACTGCAGAGGTTAATCATATCTTTCCAATTTCAGTAATGTGATGATCTGCATTTCAGTTGATTTTTAAGCAGCAGGAGCTGTTCCTTTTGGGGACAATGGTGAGGCCTGGTGAACAGGCTTAACTAATTTATTTCATTTCACTGGGATGTACTTTGGGGATTAATAAGGAACAGCAATTGATGCCTTGCCACATTCTCTCTGGACTGTGATTTCTTTTGCTCTTAGCTGTTTCACAGCCTTTCTCAAGCCCAGAAAACAATCATAAATCATACTAAATATTTATATAGCTTTTTGACATTTTTCATGCGTGAGTGAAAAAGATGATGGGTAAGTTGGTCATAAAAATTCCAAAGAAAAAAGATTCTATGGAAATTTGCCTGTTTGTCAAAATACAAATGCTTTACAGAGCCTGTTTGATTCTGTTGATGTTAGGGTGGATGTAAAGAGGATCTATCATGCTTGCAAATACACTGCCCTGAGGGAATGAACAGTGTTCAGAATACATCCCACAAAAGAGCTATAAAATCCATCAGTGGAAATGCTCCAGATTTTTACTAATGGAATACAAAGCAGGATTTGGTGTCAGATTTCTGCTTTGAAAACACTGAAATCTAAAACTAGGAGAACATGAAGGTAAGTAACTTCACTAATAAGGATAATTAGTGAATGACTGTATAGAGCAAGATCACTGTAACCTAACCCAAACAACCAGAATAGTTACCAAGGCTCCAGAACCTAATAACAGTGTTTATTTTCTCCAAAGAGTAGCTTTTGATATACACATGAATAGTGGTCAAAATAGAACAAGGAAGCTAAATCTAGCTAGTTGAGAAGGTTGGGCACCCCACTTGTCTGAGGTCTCCCCCCATTACATGTGGCACCAATCCCTTAATCCAAGGTCCAAAATACAAGAGAAACTCTAAATACTTAATGTGAAATGGATAATTTGATTTTAGATAAAACTTTGAACCAGGATCATCTCCTTTCTTAGTTCCCTGTGAGATTTACTATAGGAGCTCTGGTAATGTGCACCCTGTGGGTTGGAGGAAATACGGTGTCTGTTTCCAGAGGCTATGGATTTTTGAATTCTGCATCTATATAAAGAGTATGTTTATTTTAGCAATTTAAGGTGGATTTTGGGATTGGATATGAACACCAAAACTTAGTCAGCTAAGCTGATAGACTGATATCCTGGTTGCTAAAACAGTTTTGGCTTGGACCCAGTTAGCCTTTTCCAAAGTAGTTCCCAAACACATTTCAGAATTTACCACACTCCTATTCTGTTCTGGGAAGATCACAGAGTGGATGTGGCCATATCATTCCAGTTGGAATCAAGGCCAGAGAATGGCTCCTTGTACTCTAGTGTATGGGTAACAGTATAACCAGACTTAGAAGCAGATTAATTAGTCCAGGTCCTCCTTTCTCCTGCTACTTACCCTACTGTCCTAGGTTACAATGTAAAATTGTGCCCAAGGTTTATATTCTATCCCCATGAGCCGTTGGAGCCAGGGTGGGGCAGTGTTTTTCCTTATCTTCTGTTAACGAGCCTAACAATGCCTTGCCACATGACTCATAGATAACTTCCTCTGGGAGTTATCTCTGTTTAATGAGCCATCAAGGACCCACTGCATGACTCACAGAATGAGATCAGCCCATTGGGAGATGCTCTGCCCAGGGGGAGGAGCCAAGCATTCCCACCTGGATAAATCCAGGGTTTGGGACAGCACAGGCAGCTTTTATCCACTGGACTCCCAGAGGAGACAAGAGCTGTCAGACGTTTCTACAGGATCACTGCTTCGACAAGACCATCTCATCTGGACTGCCGCTAGCACCCTAACTAACAGGGTGTCAGGTTGTATTCTGACTCTGTCAGTGTTTTTTTGTACTATTACTTTTATTTTACTTTCTCTTATTTCTTTTCTTTTCCTCTTATTAAATTGTGTTTCTGACGTGGAGTCCTTCACTGGTTTTGCTTTCAAACCAGCACACCTACTTACCCCTGGTTCTCGTGAACCAGCCACAATCTCACAGGCAGGGCATTGTCACAAGAAATAGGGAAGGTCTGCAACATTATTCATGCTCCTCCAGCTTCTTATAGTAAGTTTAGATGACTAGAGTACTTAGTTGAACTGTAGGCTGACCAAGATCATCTATTCTGGAATGCAAATGACTAAATTTTTTTTGCTATTTTAAAGCGAAAAGAGTGTGGACCACATATGGGACTTGTGCCCTCTTCATGATATTTGTACTAAGTATCTGAAAAATCAGGATATCCAGTGTAAAAAGGAAGTCAGGTATACAGTGCTGTGAGCTACTTAGCATCTTAACAGCCAGAACAGTCTCATGATGTCTTTCCTATATTAAAACTATGCCTGTCCTTAGACACAGAATCACAGAATTACAGAATCTGAGAATTAAAGAATCAAAGACTGGTAGAGGCCATCTAGTCCATTTCCCCTGACCAAGCATGTGCACACAGCTTTTGAATACTCCAGGAAGGGAGATACAACCTCTTTGGACAACCTATGTTAAAGCTTGACCACTCACACAGGAAAAAAGTATTTTCTGATGCTCAGGAAGAACCTTGTTTCAGCTTGTACCACTCAAAGGGCCTCTCTCTCTCTTCTTTACACTCTTGGTTCAGGTATTTATATATATTAGTAAGATCCCCCGAACTCCAACCCTTCTCTTTTATATGCTGAAAGGTCACCGTGTCTCAGCCTTTCCCCATTTAAACATGCTCCAGTCCCTTAATCACATTAGTTGGACTCTCTCCAGTATGTCCATGTCTCTCTTGTATGGGGGTGACCATGGCCAGATACAGTAAAATAAATCAAACCCAAAAAAAGTGGTAAAAGATGAGGTAAAGCTTGAAGTCAAGTATACAAAAAATAGAAAGTAAAGAAAGTCTTCTTTTCCTCATGCAATGTAAATTCAGCCTGAATGCATGTATACATTAAAGTCTTAAATTAAATGTTTGCCTAATCAATCTATAATGAAAATAAAACCAAAAAACGACCAAAACAAAACCAAAAACACCCCAAAAGAATAGCAAAATCTAATTCAAGTTGCCAACAGCTTCATATTATCATCTTATGCTATTGCATGTCAGAAACTGAAGTGAAAAATCAACATAAACAACTTCTGTGGGTTTATTGTGATTTGTACAAAAATTCAAGCATGTGAATTATGAACTTCCACTTGTGTTGGGTAGGGAGTATTCACGTCTCAGGTCTTGAAACTTGTGGAAGAGCTCAATATAAGTTTGTCAACCAACTTACAGATGAATACTAGGTGTCTCCTGCAGCTTTTTGCCCCAGGTTAGTGCTTAGATCTTCCATAAAGTGAATGGATGAAAGGAGGTGTCTGAAGTTGTAAAAGAGGAGTTGTTTGTAGCCAAATTTAGGCATTTGGAATTCCTTCATGCTTTCACCAATATCTATTTTCTTTATTTAGAACAAATTTAGATGACTTCAACACTTTTGGAATGACTGATTCAGATACATGAAGGAAATATATCTCACTTACACTGCCTGGGTTTTATCCATAAATTTCAGCTTTCCAAAGATGTTGGCCGAAAATTCAGTGGATCTATTGTTCAGAGGATAGGGAGGCTTATTTCCCAAAGTCAACAGTCTCCAAGTTGTCTCAAATTGGCCATAAGTCTAGGAAGAAATTAATCAGGTCTCCAAAATATAACTCAAAGGAGTTCTCTTAGTTAAATTGTATCATGTCTCTGAATGTCTCAAATCTGTCATATAGTTAGAAACAGAGGTTGTGGTTATGGTATTGAGAATCTTGACATTTTTAGAAAGTTCAATGCTCAACATACACTTTGTCTTTTATTCCTGGGGCTTCAAAGAGGCTTTTACCTCTGTTTGAGGATTGTATTGATTTTTGTGTAATTTTATTCCAGGAGTGCAATTATATATATATATATATATATATATATATGCATGCTCATACACACATATACATACACAGCCACAGAAACATATATGTATGCATAGGCATATATATGTGTGCTTATGTAAGGGTATAATGTGTGTATGAAAATATATTTAAATAGCGTTACAAATAGCATTTTATTCAAATTTGTTGATGGCTTGAGTTAATGAGTGGTTGGAATTTTGGCAGGTCCCACTGGAGTGTGGATCCAGTGCTCATAAAACCAAGAAAAATCCTGGAATCTCATCTAAAAATGGACCTTTTGTGGTGTATTATTGTTACATATGATCCATAGGGTCTTCTGAAAAAATAAAAAATTGGAAAGCAGAATTATTAATGAAAATCAGATTCTATTTAAAGCTGGTGGTTTGGCATTATTGAACAAATTATGTGATTTCAGACTATAATAATTTTCACTTATCCATTTCGTGACAATTTCTTTTGATTATATTTAGTCAGGAGCAATTCCCATTTTTATTTTCTTACAATTTCTCTCTTCTCTCTCTCTTTTTTTTTTTTTTAACAAAGATGTAGTGTGTTGGAATGAGTAATGGGCAGAGTTAGATTTCTCTAAATAGTCTGTTAGCAGTTTTTTTTGCTGCTGCATTCAATGTTTTAGAATCCTGCCTGAGCAACACCATGTATAAGTAACTTGCTCTCCTATGCTCTCTATATTTAGTAAAGAAGCTTGTTTGGAACCCCACTGTGCCCATGTGGTTTCTATATATAATTTGGTTGTATAATGAGAGCCAAAGCATCCCATAACATGCCCAATGTTGTACAGGACACAAATTAAGATGCTCTCTGCTGCCAATGGTTTAGTGTCCAACATCTCCAACTTGAGGGTTTCTCTGCTGGACGGACCCCCATCTCCATATGGAGCTCTGCAGCTGCCAGTGGGCTCCTTCACAGGCACTGCTCCCTGCATATGCAGTTCATTATGGGGCTGTGGCCCAAAAGACATACATGAGAAAGAAAACAAAGAAGAGAGGAGGGAATACACACATCTCAGCTGGCATATTCACAGATTGCTCAAAGCCACGTGATTTCTATTACAGCGCTATTGAATGACACTTTTAGAAGGCCATTTTGGCAGGTGACATAAAAAAGGAACATTCCACCTGAAACAGGTGTTGGTAATATTCTTTGTTTTTCCTGCAAGGATCTTCTGTGCATTACAACCAATGCAGTTTGCAAAGAAATAGATAAATAAAAGGAATAAATTTAACCCTTTGAAGTCTTCCTGTTGAGGACTATTGAGGAACTTCTAGCTCTATTTTAAAATTATTTGGGAATTAAGTTAGCTCTTAGCTGGGATAATGCCAACAATAATAAATATTTTAGTCTGTCCTACACCTTCAATGTGCAGCATAAAATGAACGATGTCATATATTACTTGCAGTTGTACTTCAGATATAGTCCAAGTTACAGCCATGGGAACAACTTCAGCAAGGGTCAACAGAAAAGATTTTAACACACATGAACAGAATCAGTGGCTAAGAAACACAAGGGTGAAATGAGAAATACACTTCTGCTAAGATTTCAGCTTATGCAAAAACCAAAAAAATCAAGTGACCTTCTAGGATGGAATTCAACTTCTAGAGGTTGTGTTGCCTGGATTAAATATGGTGGAACTACCACTGTTAGAACTGTTCCCAAATCTTCCAACTACAGAGGTTATTGAAATAAGTGTTACAGGAATACAGTTAATTTGTCTGAACCTTAGCCAGATATTATTGATCTTTTTTTTTTCCTGGGTTCTTCTTGGCTTGTGGGAACTGTTACTATAGCATGGGATTTGGAGAGGACAGCCAGTTTAACACATATTTTCACTTTTCTAATCATCTAATAAAATTCTTGAAATAAATTTTTAAAAACTAAAAACCAAAGACATAAGGAAGGGGGATAGGACAGAGACACAGATACCAGGTGACAATGTAGAAGGAAGAAGAGCAGAATGAAATACTTCTATATAAGAAAAGCAGAGTTTTCTTCAGCTTGTGATACCTTCAAAACAAGATTGGATATATAAGTAAAACCCAAAATACTCTGCTAAAAATCAAGTCTGTAGCTTGTGAAATGTAACTGCATGAAATTTCAGAGTAGATAATAGCATTTTTTCTGCCCTTACGATCTTTGATTCAGCAGGATTGCTATGTTACAAATAGAAAAAAAGTGATCTATCTTTATTAGAGGATGATTTTGTATTTCCAGTGCAAATTCATACACATAAAATAAATCCACAAATTTGTTCTTAGTTCCCTCCTTTTCCATCAAATATCTGAAAAAAAGTCTAGGTAACAAACAATACACAAAACAGCTAACTCTTGCTAAACATTAGTATCAAAGGGAAAATAAAAGGTAAAATCATAGGATTATGTTCATAAAATAAAAAACTCCCAAATATTAAAACTGAAATGTCCTTTAAAAATATTTTATATTATACCAATTTTACCTTTCTTCATGCTGCCCCAGTAGCATAAGTAATGTAAGATTTAAAATTGTGGGAAAGTGAAAAATAAAATCTAACTCAATGCCTAATCAGTGAACCATCTTTCACATCCTTGCTTGATCACATTTTAAGGCACTGGGGCACAGAGATGTTACAAATGAATTGCCCATGGTATCTAATGAAGCAGCAGAAAATCGTGGGAAAGCTCTGATTCACTTCTGGTCTAACAGAAACTGCTGTTGACTCCTTTGAGAGCAGAGATGTCTTGCAGAGACCTCAGCAAACTAGAGAGATGGGCAATCGCCAACCATATGAAGTTTAACAAGGGGAAGTGCTGGGTTCTGCACCTGGGGTGAGGTAACCCTGGCTGTGTGTTAGAACAGACTGGGGATTGAGATGCTGGAGAGCAGCGCTGCAGAAAGGGCCCTGGAGGTCCTGGCTGATGGCAAGTTGGACATGAGCCAGCAGTGCCCTGGCAGCCAGGAGGGCCAACCCTGTCCTGGGGACATCAGGCACAGCATCACCAGCCAGGCAAGGGAGGGGATTGTCCTGCTCTGCTCTGCACTGGGGCAGCCTCACCTCGAGTGCTGGGGGAAGTTTTGAGTGCCACAATATTAAAAATACATTAAGCCATTAGAAAGCCTCCAAAGGAGGCAAAAAAGATGGTGAAGGTCCTTGAGGCAAAGTGGTATGAAGATTGGCTGAGGTCACTTGGTCTGTTCAGCCTGGAGAAGACAAGATTGAGATGAGACTTCACTGCAGCCTTCGAAATACCCATGAAGGAAAGTGGAGGGGCAGGCACTGATCTCTTCACTCTCCTCAGTTTATATTAGATACTAGTAAAAATTTTTACCCCAAAGGGTAGTTGAGCACTGGAACAGGCCCTCCAGCAAACTGGTCACAGTACCAAACCTGTCTGAGTTCAAGAAGAGTTTGGACAATGCTCTGAGACACATGATGTGACTCTTGGGGTGTCCTGTGCAGGGCTAGGAGTTTGACTCAACGATCTCGATGCTTTCAACTCAGTATATTTTAAGATTCCATAATGCTACAATGCTAGAGATTACTTTCTTTGGAGTGTAAGTGTAACTCATGGCATATTTCTGTTCTTCAGGGTAGCCTGCTTTGAATTCAGAGTGACACATCCTTAGAAGTGCATTTGCTCTGCTGTGCAAACATGGATATGCATGAAATAGAAAGGGAGAAAAAAAGGGAAAGAAAAAAATTACACATCATTTAGTGGTTGGGAGTTATTTTCAGATTGCAACCACTGCAAGGGTTGCCTGGAGAAAACTTTTCCCTCTGTTATTACAGAATAATAGCTTGTGGATGCTGAAAACCAAACACAAGTTGTGGTTTTCTTTTAAGTCACACTGCAGGGCTATCTCCCGCTTAGCATTTTAGCATCATGTTGTTTGGGAAAGGTCACGTTTTGACTTTCAAGACACCATTTGTCTTCAGCCCCCTCTTCTAATCTGCAAATAGTTACACAATAGTTTTGGGCCGGAAGCCAAGTACTTGGTTATAAAAGCTGCTTCAAGTGGTGTTTTACTAATCATGGAGGTCTGAATTGTGTTAAACAAATACAGGTAGCCTTCATCAAACTATTACTCCATCAGTTAAGGCTTTTGCCTTTACTAAGAGCTGAAAATATCAGCCCCAATATGTGCAGGAATATAGCAGTCACTGGTGTTTGCAGTTTCAGGCCACAAATTCCTGTCTAGGTGATCATAAGTTAAATCACAGTTACCTACCTGGGACTTACTGTCACTGTTTTGGCAGTTTTTGGTCACTCAGACTACCCCTAGTTACAGGAGTCTGGAGTGTATTCATTTTTTTATTATTTCAGCTAGAGCCAAACACTGCTATTTAATTCACACCAAGCAACAAGTTTCTTTCAATATCTTTACTGAAAAGGTCATACACTACTGAAAATAGGATTCCATTTGATGTCAAGGTTGTAGATACTTATGTAGTTACTTATGATATAGTTATTTATGATTAAATCAGTAAGGATTCTTTGTTACAATGAAGCCAGTGAATTTTTACAAAATGTGACAGATAATATCAAACTACTCTGTTTAGGTTTATTCATCCATCATCCCATATTTCTTACATTAGCTCCCAGACAAAAGTCATGGATATGGATCTTGCAGTCCCTTTACCTTTAAATATATTATTATTTGCTGCAATTTAAAATGTGATTAATTTTCCCATAGAAGAGTTGGGGACAGCTGCTGATTACTGCAATAAGAGATTTCTATATAAAAAGCAGGAAATTTATTCTCGGGTAACAAAATCCGTTATGACAGAATTAAAGAAAATAAAATCCTCTTTCTTGTGATCCATATTCAATCAAAGTAGCAATTCAATCAAACTTAAGTATTACTATTACCCAAGGTCTTTTATTTAGGAAGGTCTTCTTTGTGTAACTATCAACCAATGTAGAAGCACTCTATGAAGGATTAAATCGGACCTTGAAGGCAGTGCACAAAGAGGCTGTATCTTTCCAGGTAAGTGATCACAGAAGCTCTAAACTGTTCTTTGAGATCCCAGTATGAATCAAGCAGAGTGGAAGAAAGCAATTACAATTTCTGGACTGATTTCAAGAATAATGGGGCAATGGGTTTTATTGACATTTCCGTCAAAGGCAGAACAGAACTCTGCCAAAAAGCTACATCCCAACCAAGCACAGCCACAAAAGCAGATGATTTGGAGGCTGTACAAGCCCAGGTGTGTGCTGCACTGTCACAGCCATGCTGCACCCCAGTCACGCAGTCAGCAGACAGAACTCACTTGCATCTGTTCAAGTGTAAGTAGAAATATCTTGTGTTTGGCTTCAGAAGACCATTTCAACACATCCGCTGCTGACACTGCCTGTCAGTATTGCACACATTCTAGAAGACATGCTGAGATTAAAATAAATTATCGTTGATCAGTTTTTTATACCAATAGCAAAATTATCAACTTTGATCCAAACTGAGCTTGGTCAAGACTTCAAATCCTACCCCAACATTAAACATGGGTTGGGTTTTTTTTTCTGTGTGGAGAAATAAAAGTAATCTTTCTTGCTCTTTGCTCATCCATCTGCTTTGAGGAATTTAAATTGAAGACTGACTTTCCAAAAATGTTATTTTTTCTACTGAGAGAAAACAACATCTAGAAGAAAAATGTGGAACGATTGGAAGTTCTCAGCTTTAAAGTTTTTTCACTCAGAAAATGAGGGCCTGAATATTTCACATCCCAGCTTCAAACTTGTCAACTCTTCCTGTAAAGAAAAACCCCAAAACAATAAAAATTGACTTTTTAAATTTAATGTTTTCCAAAATAAAGTATTTAATATTTCAATTCAGTCATGATTAATTTTGAAGTATCTTGGGATCCTTAGTAGTAATAGTAAAATTTCTCAATAATAACACTGTATATTTTGAAACATTCTGTTTAGTGTGAATTTTACTTCTGCCTCGTGTCTCTGTTTTTTAGCACTGTATTGTAAATAGCCAGCAAGCAAATCAACATATTGTCTCTTGCCCTTGGGAATAGAATTATATCCACAAATGACAGCTTCCAGGATCTCAGTATGACACCTCAGTTAGCTGTGCAAGTCTTGAGAGACCTCCCAGGTGCGAAACATCACGGCAATGGTCAGAGTGCTGTAAAACTCCTGCTCTGTTACAGGAAAATCTCTTCACTTCCTCAGCTGCAGAGGACTGAACTTTGCACCCTTCCAGCAATAAAGGCTAACCCCATACTGGCCTACACCATGACCAATAGATCAAAGAAAATTATTATTTCCTTTAATTCAGCATTCATGACGCTGCAGCTGGAACAGTGTGTCCAGTTTGGGTCCTCAAAATATAAAACAAATTAGTATACAGGAAAAATCTTAGAAGAGAACCTCAAGGATGTGTAGGTGTCCACAGCACATGGCATGTGAGGAAAGGTGGAGAGAGATGGGTTTGCTTAACCTGGAGAAGAGAAGGCTAAAAAGGAATCTATTTGTTCTCCAAATATCAGGCAGACATAGGTGAGACAGATCGAGATTTTTTTTTTGGCAGGCAGACATTGAAAGAAACGCAAGCAGTGGATACTAAGTTGCAAAAATTCAGATTCTGGGTTGATATAAAAGGAAAAAATCACAACTATGTCAATTAAACATAGGAATGGATTTCATAAAGTTGCTGTGGAATCTCTGTCCTTGGAGATCATCTTGGTTTGGAAAGACAGTTGTCTGTCAGAGAAAGCTAGAGCTTCCCTTGGAAATCCCCTTTCCTCCAAATTATTATAATTTTGCAATTAGGGGCTTTCAGGCAAAGATATGGGAATAGGAGTAACAGTTCTTAACTAGGAATATAAAAAGAAGGAATACAAATGTAGTAGTACAAAAAAAAAAACAAAAAAAAACAAGCAAGCAAGGAAACAAAAAATACCTTGATAAAACTCTGACAGGGTCAGGCATATGACCTGACACCCTATTGGTCAAGGTGTTGGGAGCAGTCTGAATAAATCCTCTTGGAGTAACAGATATGGTTTTGTGGAGTAGAGCTGGTCTTGTAGAAAGTCCAGTGGCGGTGAGATAGGTCCAATCTTCCTCCAGGGGAAAAAATTGGATGTCTGGGGTTCCTGAGTCTCAGTTTTTATCTAGGTAGGAACGGTTGGCTCCCCCCTCACTGGGTGGAACATCTCCCAATGGGATGATGTAATGTGTCATGTTATTGGTGAGCCTTAATGGCCCATTAGCAGAAGATATCTCCCTGGAGGATGGATGGGTGCTGAAAGAGATAAGAAACACTGCTCCACCTTGCTTTAATGGCTGGCCCATTATCACAAGGCATCCTTCACTTCCCCCTGGAGTTACAAGAGATAAAGAAAAAACATCTCAGCTGCTTTCAACAGATTAAATAGAATACACTTTTTTTGGTTACATAACCCAAGACATAGATACTCCAAACTTGAGAAATCCTGTACTTTGAGCAACCTGACCTAATTTGGACTCTAACTCTGTCCGAGCAGAGATTCAGATTTTCAGTTATTTCCAAACTGTCTTATTCTACCTAAATGCAGTTCAAGAGATGTATTTTATTTTCAGAGGTACGCTTTACAGAATAATAGTTGTTTGTTTCATTTCTCAACTTCAAAATTATGATTTGAACACAGAGCATTGATCCTTTCTTTGAGAAGTTGACTGAGCATGGGAATTTGTGGGAGATTATGGAAAAGTGTCCCAATAAAATTTGCAACTTATAAAGTCTTTCCTGAGACATGGGAGAATGGAACAGTCATGACAAGGAGTTGAATCACTTATAATAGGAAATGGTTCTACGTAGTTGGGGTACATTACCTGACAGGTTTGCTAGAGTGAAGACTGAGAAAGAATACAAAATCCATCCAGAGTTTGAAATAATTCTGAATTTCAAGAAGATTGGTTTGAGCTGGGGACTAGTTTCTTATTTTGGAATAAGTGTCTTGACTATTCTTAAGATGACACAGATGAAAAATTACTATGATACTGTATGGAAGATAGTGAAAAGAGAAAGTACCTCAAATTCCACAGAGAGGAAGAATGAATGAATGAATGGCAAAATAATGATGATCAACAGCTTGAGAATGTCAGTCCTCAGGGAATTTTAGGATGTTTGCCTTCAAGACAACTTTTATGGATTTGACTTTCTCAAAGTACAGACACTTTCTAAGGAGTACTTGGAATAGGCAAAGTATAAATATAGCATGAAACAATTAAGTGATAATATTAATGTTATTAACAGTCAAGTGGGGTTGGGGGAGGAAAACCATCTTCATTTGGGAAGGAAGAAAAATATGACATGCACTAATAATAAAAGTCAGGTAATAAAATATCTTGAGTGATTTCACCACCCTCAGCTGGGGCACTTTGAGCCTGTGATGATTTGTCCTCTTCTCTCTCAAGAAATTCCTGAGACAAGGAACCTAAAAGAAAGGAAGAAACAAGGTTTTAATGGGAGAGGTGAATGTAGAAATTATTAGTGGATTAAGAGAACGTTAGCTAATTAAACTGATTTTAGAACTCTATACAGAATCAAAGTAATGTTTTGGATTTTAAGACACAAAGGGATCAAGTCAGCACAAGTTACTACATTGAAAAGATAAGGAATTTGAATGTAATAAGACTTTGTCTGATATTTCTTTCCAGATAAGAGGAAAGACTAATAAAAAGAGTTACAGGGAATGGGAAGAATTAATATTGCTACAGAATGATAAGGTCACCTTAAAGAATATGATTCCAGTAAGTCATGTAAAAATCATTTAAATGGTAGTAGGTTTAGGTAACATTTGACAGGTGATTAATATAATGAAGAGTTTACTTGATGAAAACAGAATTTGAAAAATATTTGTTTTGTTTCATAAAACCCCCTAAGTTATAAAACTTTTTGTAATAAAGAGATCTGGACCAAAAATACGAAAGATGAAAAATTGTTATTTCATTTCAAAGATGTTATTGGTATAGGATAAGATGATGGATGAGCATAAAATGCTTATGAAAAGCTTTGAGTAGAAATTTGGTGTTTTCTAGTTATCCACATTGTAATTTTTACGGACAGTCCCTATAGGAGATAGGTAGACATGAGGAACCTAAATAGTTTCAAGATGAACCCTGAAACCTCAGATAAATAAAAGATTCCATGACTTAATAAAGTGACATTATAACTAGAAATAAAAACAATGTAATAAGAATCATTATATATATATAAATATATATATATTTTATATATATATATATATATATATATATATATAAATATCCTTGAGAAACACCCTAAAGGGTCTTGGTCACCATTTCCTGAGGCTTGTTTACACACTGCATTTGTTCTATGTTAAACCTGTGCTTTGAAGTTGCTTCTGACTCCAGCTGGGGCTAGGAAGAAATACATATTTTTTAAACTCCTTGTATCATAACTTGACTATGCTAAGAAGTGGGAGAATGTTTTCCTTTGGAGACAGACCTGAAATTAATCTGCAGCAGTGGGAAGAATGTGCTGGTGTAACCAGAGACACTGCAAAATGATATTGGACTAGTGCAGCTCGGCTTTGCAGTTGCCAGGCTTGGAGTCAGGAGAGATGGAACCTTCTCCCAAGTCCCACTGTCTAAGGTGGGCTGGGATTACCTGCAGTCTTCTGTGGCACAGGACACTGGTCATTCTTCAGAGCTACTTGTGCACATTCACATTTGAAATTCCATTCTGTTGCTCTTGACAATGGTTTTTGGTTTTATGAGTCTTGGAGATGCTTAGTAGCATTTTTTGCACCTGGTACTTTGGCGTTCTGCGGCAAGCTAGGCTATATTTTGCAGCTTGCAACAGCCAGTTTTAATGTGTTGATTCATAAAGTTAGAATAACATACTTCAAGCCTAACTGGACAGTCTTTTATGAGCTATCAACATTCAAGGGCTGTTTGTTCTAGATTTCTCCTACAGACACTGAAGTGAAATGGACATTGCCAGGGGAGTTTCAACCCATGAGAGTTAACAAATTTTTCTTCCTGAGTTCCTACTTCTCTCGTTGAACTATGAAAAACACAGAAACACAAGACACAGAGGTAGGAAAAAAAGAATTTTCAGGAAATGCTTAAGTTTGCACTTATGAAACACACACATTAAGAAATTAGTACTATTCTGCCTGCTCTACCTTATACTTGTAGAGGGCTGAACTATATGGCCTGTGTCATATTTATCTTTATATTCATATTTATCTGTCCTATATTTGGTAGAGGAATAGTAATGATGACTTTAATTGAATGATGAGTAAAATTATTCTTCCCACACTGCAAAGAGACCAGATATCCAAGTCACTCTTTTAAAAAATGCTAGAGAAAAAAATGAATCAAAGAACTCATGCAAATTTGAAGTTTTGTCTGAAATCATCAAAATAACTCAATTAATTTTAAAATGATGGCTATAAAATTACAAAACACATTCTCAAAAAAAATTTCTTGAAAAAATACATATATAAAATTAGCCTCCTTAATGAAGCACATTAGTGAAGTAATCCACTTCTTGTGATATTTAAATACTGGGCAACCCCACATAAAATACTCAGTATAAAATTATGTGCAGATATCTGTACATACTATGATGTCTCAAACAGAGTCCTTGCCAAAACTGAAAATAAAAGCAGAGATGAGGCAAACAACTTTACAGCTGACACTGGAGACATGTTTGTATTCAAAGGCAAAGTCATTATGGACTGGATTTGAAAGTGTAGACACATACATTTGCGTGCATGCATATGAGCATGCCTAATATGGCCACAAATATGTCACATATGCAGGAAAATCACATTTCTGAAAACATACATTGCTAGTTATCCAGAAAAATGCCTGTTACCCTCAGGGACCAAGACTGAGCTTCAGCAAAGGTCCCCCAGAGCCAGTTGGAAAGACAGAGCAGTATGTGAGATGCATAAGGAAGAGGATGCTCTTGGAAAGTTGTGTTCTCTTGCAGGTTTTGGTAGTAATAACAGCTGTTCTAATAGTCAGTTTTCTGCTTTCTTCTCTGCTTCCACTGCCTGTTTTTGCTTCTGTGTTCCTTAGGAACACTGTCTTATCAGCCCTTCACTGAGGAAGATTTGCTTTCTGTCTTCCTTGTTGTTAGCAGAGTAACTCCATTACTAAGCATGGATGTAGCATGGACAAAGAAATTCATAGAGTATATGGTGTCACTCTCTTTGTCTGAGCCACTTTCTTCAGTCATCTCACTGTAGGCAAAAAGACTGTGCAGGCAAGAGATACTCAACTAAAAGGTGTACAGCAGCTCTTCATTGCCTGACAAACACAACAAGAGGAGGATTGAGCCTCTCAAATTGGCCAATTATGTGTGTTAGCAAGGCATATTCCAGTGTACATGTTTTAACTTCAAAAGCCAATTCTGCATGCTTACTGCATAAAAAGGGAAAGCAAACAACTTTGAACACTGGAACACTGGTTTGAAAGCACTTTTTGCATTGGTTTGGGGTTTTTTGTTGTTTTGGGGTTTGTTTTTCCAAAATTCACCTTTTAATGCAGTCGCTATTCTACAAGGAACAGTCTTTGAAATAAATGCCTTTCAAGCAGCCATACTTTCAATGATATGATGGTGTCTTTGTAGCTAACTGATCTCCACTGTTATTTTTCCTAGTAAAGAATGGCAAGACATTCAGGAACCTGATTGGTTGGCACGGATTTTGTTTGCTATATTAAAATACAACAAGAGCTGTCAAGACCTATTGCTTCAAACAAAGAGCTGTGTACAGCATGGTTCCCCATAGCAGCCTGCATATGGAACCCTTTAAACATTCTTAAGAGACCCATTGGGGCTTCTAATTATTGTGAAACATCTCCTGGCAGAGCCGTTCCTACCCTTCCAAGAATGCGTTGTAAAAATAATTAGATGATGAGATTTAGATCGAAACCGCTAACCAGTGATTTAAGAATTTTGCTCGTACCGTATAGAAATCTAAGGAAATGAAATGCTAAAATTCTTTTCACATGAAAGGAAAACAATCCTTTGTGGTTCACATTTTGGGGGGAATAGAGAGAACTGACTTCTCTTTTTCTCCATTCCTTTCCCCTCCTCAACTTTAATACTTTATTTCCTGTGGTTGCATGAGGGGGTGGAGATGTTTCTTCATTTTTTAAACATTAAACCACTTGAGAATCTCTCTCCATTTCTGGGGAGCCTGCTATTAGAGAACAACTTGAAGAGCTTGCTTTAATCAAGCTTAAAAGCTACAAAGAATAGAATCACATTTTATGGCTTTAGAGGCTAAACCAACATGTAGTCAATTAGGTGACATCATTTCTACAAAAAAAAGCAGAACATCTTTGTTTAATCAAAACAAACAAACAAGATTAGAAGTTAAGTGCTGTGATTTAGGAAAGATTCACATATTGAATTAAATCCTGGAGCACTATGGACGTGGCATTGATAAATATTAATCACATGAAATCTGGTGGCAAGCTTAACAATTGTGTTAGCTTAACTGTGAAGATATGTATTTCTACATTTTGCCAATGAAAATTAATTCATGGTGTATGCAGGTGTCAGGGATATATTTGGTTCTTTTTCTTGTTTGTTGTTTTCTTAATTAAGTCTTCAAATTTAGCTTTTCAACACCTAGATCCATAAAATTATTTTAAACAGAGCTGAGGGACATATTTAAATACTCTTATTTTCTATTAGCTCTTTGCCATGATGTAGGAAGGGCCACATCCTGCTAAGAGTTACAGAAAATGCAGTGCCTTCCCTAAAGATATAAAAATATTGACAATTCAAAAACAAGAGTGTAACTACACTGCCATTAGTCCTGTCATTTAGATTCATAATTTACATGCAAACACTGAGCCATTTCTCTGTGGGTTTTCCTATCCAGGCTCTACCTGAAATATTTTCCTTCACCACAATATTTCTAAAATATGACATCTCCCACCAACCCCCATGGTTACTCCTCAAGGAAGCTCTCAGTACATTTTTGTTTTGTTGAATACTGCTGTGACCTTCTTTCATGGCCTTGACAAATGCAGCCCTGACAAAGGGCTTGCTTCCACTGGGCATCCTCCTATCCACACTGCTGTCCTGCTGCAGCCCTGCCCTTCTTCATATCAAAGGAGACCCATGGATGGACCTTCACCAGCAAGGCAGCTCCCACATATTCTGCACATTTTGTCCTCTTGATGGCTTTCTCAACACCTTTGCTCTCTCGAGTCCCATGTCTTACTTTCTGAAGATCCCTATAGGCATCAAATTACTAAGGGTTTTGTCCCCTCTTCATGACATTTTTCTTGTATGATGAATGCAGACATGTTAAAGCCACTGCTTGTCACCCATTTCTTATTGTCCATCCCAGTTCCCTGGCTGTAGACTCAGCTTTTTCCGGTGGGAATCACTCTCTGTTCTCTTTTATAGCACCTGGCACAAAGGGCTCTGGCTCCTAGATATACAGCAGTACAAATAATCATAAATGAAAATAAATGAGTTGAGAAATTGCCTGCAGTCATACAGCTCACACAGCTGATGTAAGATTAGAAATTTTGGGAAAGCTGGTTGGAAAACTTGAGCCTTAGTCATGTTTTTCTGATTGAAAAGTCATATTTGGGATGAAAATTTAAGCTGTAGCTGTAAATGTCAGGGACTTATCTTGCAAGGACAAGTTTCTATGATTTTCTTATAACCAGTAATGCAAGCAAGTCCTACAGAGCTGATTTTAGGCAAGTGGCAAAACTGTACTGCAAAGGTTTTTGTTTCTATCCTTTCTCCTGCATTTTAATCTTTATGCTTTGCCAGTGTTGCACCCCCTCATCTGCCAGAGATAAAAAGTTTTTAGTCACAGCTCTGTCTCATGCACAAACCAAGCTTGCTCACAAAAGGCATCTTTTTTGACCTACAGGTCACTCTCACACATCAGTGGTTAACTGTTGGCAATAGCTGGGCCTTTGGGGATTGAAAAATAATCACTTTTGTTTTTAATACTGGGATTTTTTTATTTAAACTCTGTTAGCTTGTTACTGCATGAGATTAAACAGAAGTGAGTCTGACAATGTTATGAGAAGCAGAGGACTCAATGACATACCTTAAACCCAACAAACTGTACTATCCACTGATGTGATAGAATTTACTGTGCAAAGGCTGAAGTTTAGTCCAGAAGTTACTGTTTGCAGTTTTGCCAGCAGCACTATTTATAGTTTCCATCAATTTGAAATGCCTCAGAGTTGGACAATGTTGCTGTGCATGTATGCAGGTGGAGAACACATTTTTATTCCTCTAAAGCCTGTGTAGCTGCCATTCCACAAATTTGTCAGAGCCAGCCCTCTGAATAAACTTAGCTAATATGTTTAAAGCCTCTTCATCCCCCGTAATCAGGAGAAACTTAACTGCTTCATGGATTAGAGACAGTGCTTTGAAACAACTTCCTGGCTGTTTGAGAGATCTCATCTCCTTAGCTGATAAGAGCAAATATACGGTCTTCATTTAAGGACAGAAAAAGAGATTTCAATCTAAAATACAGCAAATTCCTTAATGAGGTTTTATAACGAATTTCCAGCTGAAGTCTGTAAAAGTTTATGCACAATGAAATTACAGAAAATTCAGCAGATTGTGTATCAGACATGCCTTAAGCTAAAAAGTAAAAGAGCATTTGTAGGTACTTGCTAAAGTGACAGCAAGCTGTCCATCTCATCCAGCCCTGGCTGTCTGCAGATGCAGCTAACCCAGGTGAGGCATTACTCCAGACTGCTTAACAGCAAAGGAAGGAAGCTAAGAACTTTTGAGGCATGATTCATGGGAGCCATGTTAGAAAGCCATAAGAAGATTACATGAATAACAGTGCAGAAGAGCTATGTTCTTCATTCACTGTAAAGGAAGTGTAACAAGGAGCTCAGATAAAGACATCAAGATTTACCTCAAAAACCTTTCTCTGAACACCTCAGACATGTGTTAGGAGACAGCTTCACTCTGTAAATCATTTTGTCCAGATGAGATTTGGATTGGAGGCTGCTCAGATTTTCAAATATATATATATTCATCTGTCTTTTACTTGGAAAGTCTTTTTATCATTTTGATATAATTTTCTGCACTACGTACGCTTACAAATTTTGAAAATTTAGCTCTTGTAACAAACTACAATTCTTAAAACATCTTTTAATTTATTCAGTTATTTGTAAACTGTAAGTTTTCAGGGAATAAAATAGCTCTTTGAAAATTTTTATAGTAAAACTAAGCACATCAGCATTGTCAACGTCTGTTAGCTTCACAGGCCTACATAAACTTTCAGCAACCCTGACCTGAATTCATAAGTTCATAATGAAGTATTGTGTGCAGAGAAATTTGATGAAAGCAGATGGCCAATTGCTCACATTCATCCTCAAAGAGAGAACACAATGTGATAGAATTGAAATCCAGTTTAGGAAACCTAGGTTAAATGTTAGGGGGAAAAAAGATAGACCTGAGGGAAGTGGTGCACACTGCCAACAGGGGTCATGGAATCACCATCACTTCGGTATTCAAGACCGGGCCACCCATCTCTTTGGGAATGGCTCAGGAGTAAAGCCATCAATCCTGCTGGGATGCAGGGAAATGGACTTCATGACCTGCCAGCAGTATCTTCCAGGCTAAATGAGCCCATTATTCATAGGGCTAATAAAAAGACAAAGGGGGAGACTTCTGGGGGGGGGGGGGAACCAAACAACAAAACAGCACTTAATATGTTTTTCCTTTTATTTTCCACACTTAGTTTAAATACCAGATTAAAGAAAAAGAATCAAAAGCATTACATTTAATTTTCTTTCTTTGAAATTGTTTCTAAAGCAACAGATTTGAGAGAGAGCTTAGCATAGATTTAGATCCAAGTTTTACACCAGATCTTTCCCATACAGAGGGATAAATCAAATCTTGATAACTTCTAATCTTGATTTATGCAAATTTTTTTTCTTTTATCTCAGATCTGTGAAGTATAAGGAATATAATTTGCCCTCCTTCCCCCTATCCAAAAAATGTGGATTTATTGTCTTCTACTTCCATCAAAATTGTTCTGTGGCAAAATTCTTCAGTGAAATATAAAAATTACATACTTAAATTGTTGGGTATCACTCAGTTCTCCAGCAGAGCAGTCACAGTGTGTAAAACATTCCCTCTGCTTTACAGGCTACAAAAGATGAATTTGAAGGACAGGTCCTTAATTCTTTTCAGATTCCTAAATCCTATTCAGTGTTTATCTGTGAGTGTCAGGACTAAGAAGTGTTTGCAAAGTAAGTCAGCAATTTTATTAGTCAAGCAGAGCACTCCTTTTGCCTGTAAAATTTACTGAAATGAGATAAAAATTAATCCAGTCAGTAGGTGGACTCTACTGTTCTGTGCTGTCTGAATTTCACAATAGATACATACTTTAGCAATCAAATATGAGATCAGTGTAATTCTGCTTCCTGACAATATCCCTCTGATGAAAGTGGGATATTTTATTAATTATGTAAAAAAAGGTCTTTGGTTACTATGTTATATAATTCTAAACATACAGCGAGAGGAATTGTATGCCTTTATGCTTTCAGTCTTGTTACATGAAGAAAAGGTGCACTGGTGTCAGCATAGCACTCCTGTGCATTTTCAGAACTCTCATGAACAGTTTTATTTCCTGGAAATAATTTCTACAAACCTGGCATGGATAGTGCAGATCAAACATATTGGCAACCAAAACTTCAATTTTTTTCTGTGATAATGTTCTTTTAACTCAGTTCCCAAAACTTCAAGCTGTCATTATTTCAATGCAACTTTTAATGTCTACCTAAAGAACAGAATAAATAAGAACTGCAGCTGTTGCATTTAAGCCTTTTTAAAACTTGCTTTCCAGTAAAAAAGTTATACGATTTTCTAAACCTTTTCAACCTCAGCAGCAATATTTCAAACTAACAGTTTATTCAATTAAAAAGGAACATTTGAAAACAGACAATATTTTTAAAGTATCTTAGCAACAGGTGATTGAATCCTTGCCTGGAACTATGAGACAAGTTTTGCCAAATGGGCTACATTCTAATGATATCTTTCATATAGCAAATGGAATAAATCTAATATTGTTTTGGACAAGTTACATAAATTACATCATAATACAAAATTCTTCATGTGTTTTCAACAACAATAGATGATGGACCCATGAAAGAAGGGAGACGAGTATATGATTTTGTCCTCTCCAGCTGTGGTGGTTAAAAACAGGTAACAAGTTCAGAAATTTGGCCCCAATAAATACTTAACTACTTCTCTCACTTTGTGCACTTGTAGACAGCACACAAACTCCTGCTCTGTTCCTGAAGTTGTTTCAAAGTTTAAGAGAGTCTTTAAGGAAAGATCTATGAAGATTGTTGATAAGGTCCTCTGCCTCTCTGAGGGATTGTTGAGTGAGGACATGACACTAAACTTCTGCAAAATCAGCATAGATTGTACATAGTCTGTCTTTTTTAGTTGTAGCTTGCTGCATGTCTATGACAGAAAAATATTTTTTCCAAGTTATCAGTCCAATACCAGTGAATAAACACTAATTGGTTATGATCAGAACAGTGAGACTGGGGTTGAGCAGTGGGCTCAACTCACATTACAGTAACAATAAAAACACCTCCCTTTGGTGTAACAAAGTAAAAGCTTTTACCACAACGGGCTCAGAGTATAAACACATCTGTAGGCAGAAGGTATTTTGTTTCCCAGCCCAGTATTTCCCCATCCTAATCACAAGCCTGTTTTCTGTTTCATTGGATCCATGCATGCCTTTATCTCCTTTCCAAGGCAACTCTCTGAGACAAGCCCATAGCACAGGTTGTGACCAGAATGCTCTGCCTGAGGGAAATGTGAGTACTGCAGACATGAACATGTGACATGTCCACTCTACGGCCATGCACAATCAGTTGTCTCCTGAGAGCAGAACAACTCCTTACCAAGAAACGCTCTCCACTCCTGTACTCCCTCATTGAAAAAAATCTTTACAGAACAAATGGGAGTTAGGACAGCACAGCACAGCACAGCACAGCACAGCACAGCACAGCACGGAATGGAATGGAATGGAATGGAATGGAATGGAATGGAATGGAATGGAATAGAATAGAATAGAATAGAATAGAATAGAATAGAATAGAATAGAATAGAATAGAAAGAATGACATTGTCCACTTGCACTTTAAACATGAATGGGTTTGAGGTATTGACCACATGTCTAAGAAGCCTGTTCCAGAGTTTGGGCACTCTCTCAGTAAAGAAATGCTTCCTAATGTTCAGAATTAATCTTTCCAGATGCAGCTTTGTCCCACTTGTTCCATCTCTGGATACCAAGGAGAAGCTCAGCACCTCCCTTTCCACTTCCCCTCCTCAGGAAGCTGTAGACAGCAATAGGGTTGCCTCTCAGGCTTCCTTTTCTCCAAACTAGACAAACATTTAGGTCCTGAGCTGCTCCTCATAGGACATTCCTTGCTCTCCCCATCTTTGTTGCTCTCATCATGACATTATATATTAAAGTTTTTATCTCATCTAAGGAAATTTCTTCAAGCCTAAAAGGGTGATAATATGCACCTGTCCATCCTGACACCCATTTTTCTTCCACCCATTATGCCTCATCCATCCGCCATTGGTAGAGTTATAAATACATCTACCCAACTTCCAGAAAAGCAGCAGATATTGTTTGGCCTACGTCTGTGCTGTTAGCTGTGAAATAGAATGTGTTCTCCATCCACAGGTCAGAGAAATTGAACTTCTTGCCCTCCAACATCCATCCTGTTACATTTCAGTGTTTCACTATCGCCCTCAACAGAAGTCATTCACAAAAGCATTTGCATAAGACCATTGAAATCAACTAAAAAAAAAAATGGTACAGGTCTTTAGTGATTTAACTATTTATTTTAATTATGAGCAGTATGGTTTAATAAAGAGACTATTGGACAGCAAGCTAAAACCCACTGGATTCAACTTATAGCTTTGCCTCTAGTTTGCAAAGGGATGTTGACAAGTCACTTCTTTTATTTGCACCTGTTTCCCCATCTTTCTCCTTTCCATAAAACTTAAATATTATTAAACTTCAATCTTTCATTAAGTAATCTGTTTTATAAAATTTCAGTTGTAAAATAATTTATGAAAAATGTTGACATGTATTGTATTTTTGGCTTTTTTCCTTTTTCTTTTCTTTTTTTTTAATTGAACAGGGATCAGTTTTAACTTGGAAAGGAAAATTAAGGATATGTATGTATTTATCTGGATCGTAATTTCTCAGGAGGTTCTAATATGAATGTATGTGGAATGTTACATATTCGTTATGCTGCTTAAACAATATAAGTGCTAGTTAAAGAGAGTGAATATTTGGAACAATAAGGTAATTCTATACACTTTAAAATTAAACCAATATTATATATTCTTTTACTGCCAGATTCCTGTCATCCTTTAATTCAGCTTTTAGTCATATGATATCTCTAATGGATATTTTCAGACCTTTAATGTTGCAAACAAGTTATAAACAATATTCATACCAGCTGTATCATTAGGAGGTAAATGAATCAAGTATTTTAGTGCAATAAAAAGAAATAAAAAATGATAAATAGTTGAAATAACATAAAGTCATACTTTCCCTTCTTTCCACATCTTCATCACAATTCAAAAAGTTTCATCATTTTGGAGGTGAGTAAGGAGATTTCCATGGACAGATAGTCTGTTTGCAGCAAATCAAGTATTTCCCACTTCACATACATGAAGAATACAGTCATGCTGAGTGATGAACCATTCTATTTTGCCACTGACAGTGGCACTGAATGCCTTCAAATGTACAGCAAGATGTGTTAATGTGTCAAGTCAAGCTTCCTTGGAACACCTCACTGAGCTCATAAACACAGGCTACTGCACGTGACACAAGGGAGAATCTGAAGAGAAGGAAGCAGTGTCAGTAGAAGAGACCAAACCAGTTCTGAAGATGGTATTGAGGGCAAAAAGATCTGGAATGGAGACATGTAGAGAATCATAAAAATATCTTTTCCATTCCAGAAGTCCCCAAGTACTTCCCAAGGAATTGCCAGAAGGAGTTTTACAGATGGTATGCGTCCAATAAAGCCAGAGTGGGTTGTGATTGGTCTAAAAGAGATCAAAGAAGCTGTGTTCAGGTCTCTTCACAGTCTGTGTTTACTCATTTTAGGAAGATAATTATGATAATTTTTTACAGGGAAATAGAAGGAACATATCTTATTATTCTGAATGTCTATGCCATTAGAAAAAAAATGGACCTCAATTGCCAAGGCATCCTTTGAAGACTTGAAAAAAGTGAATCTAGACATGATCTGTTTAAGTTTATATTTAAAATGGTTAGGATTATGATGAATAAGCCCTTTGATGCTGCTTAGTAGCATGCTGCTTTATTTTTAACTTCTTTATTAATCAGCTAAACAGATATTTGTCTGTTTGCTTCAGTCCAAAAGCACTCCATCTTTGCCCCAAATATAAGCTGAAAAGAGTGAGTTCGGTTTTTTTAAGAGGTTTTCGGTTGTGCTCCTGTTCTGGACTTGAGTAGGAGATACACTGGTGCCTGTCCAAGAGCACCCCCTAAAACAGCTCACACATTCCTCCTTGGCTGTGGCTCAAGAAATACTCACTTACGAGAGAATTGTCAGAGCAAAAACAATGTCTATCTGATAACCAAGGTGGAGATCTCTGGTTGGATCACAGTATTTCCAGATGAGATGGACACACCTCCACTATTTCTCTTCTTCTGTAGACTAGGGTAACTAATATTTTATTTTTCTCAGGATGCAAGTCTTATTGTCTGGTTTTCTTGGCTTTTTGGTGGTTTGGGGGTTTTTTTTTAGTTGGTTGGTTGGTTGGTTTTTGGGTTTTTTGTTTTGGTGGTGGTTTTTTTTTTTTTGTTTTGGTTTTTTATTTTTCTTTCTATAATCTTAATTGTAAAATATTATAGAATTTCAAATAAAATGGCCCAGGTTGTCATGTAGTAAAAATGACCTTGTCAGATCTTAAATATTTCCTGGGAAATGGCAAGATTTTGGTTAGGACTGGAGCTAACCAGCTTGAGTATACTAAAAATATTTAGGCCTACTCGTCTTCTTGGAGAAACCCTCTTCCATTTTGCTCTCTGACCCAGATGGGTCTGGTTGCTTTAGCTAAACACCTTATTAGGGGTATTCACCAAGTGAGACAAATGCTCTCATCTATCTGACAGCAATCTCACACCGATGAGAGAAGACCATAAAAGCCCACTAACTCTGGACAGCTTACACTTTTTTGTGTTTTCTTTCTTTTTTTAAAAAAAGCCTGTATACTCTCTCTTCAGTTCTATCACTTTTTGCAACATTCAGTAAAATGGAGGGAAGAGGAATCAATTGCTGCTTCATTTTCACATCTTGACCTAATAACAGAGTTTGTTTTGGAACATTTTTACACTTCCTGTTCTTGGCACAAGTAGAGAAGCTTACTTTTGCTTTGTCTCATTGTTTCATTCAAACTCATAGTGGTGGCCACTTAAGTGAATTACACACAGTGCTTCAGAGTTGCCTCATGTAAAATGAAGGCTGTTCTCCTTTGCTGATTTTGTAAAAGGAATTTTCAAATACAGGTGGAAGAGCAATAGGAATTTTTTTGAGTATAAACCAATAACTGTTCATGTAAAATTGATTATTGTAAGTAATTTCACAATGTAATTGGAACAAGCTGAAGAAGAACCACAGAAATTATTCCATTATGTTTTTTCCTATAATCTTTTAGGATAATAGTTCAGAAATCAGAAGTCTATATGAACATGTCCATGTTCAAATAGCATTGTATTTTACTTTTATATAAAGGAAAAATTAGAGAATCTTTCCCCTTCAGCAGTGGCAGTGGAATAGTCTGCTGGAAGTTTCATTCCATGAAGTGTCATTTCTTTTCCAAAATGAAATGTCTGAATGTTCTGCCAATCACACAGTCCAGTTGGCCAAACATTCGTTATTGCTTTGTGCAGGAATATGGACACGTGTTCAGTGCTGGGCACTTCAGAGAAATTTAGCTTTGAAAATATCACAGACCAGTACAACAAATCACCATCTGGAATTTGCTAAAGCAGCACTATTTATTCCTTGTGCCGTTTGTATGTCAAGATAGTTCTTGATCCTAGTATATGCATCTTTAAACTGAGATGATTTTTAGGAAATAGTCCCTTTTCATAGTATTTGTATGCAAATGTACTTTCAAATGCATAAAATCACAGTTCTTTCTATGCCCTGGGAAAGTGGGATTTTGGAATGAACATCAGCAAAATTTCTTCCATCATTCTGACCAAGTAAATTACATATAACAAATGCTTACAGAAACCACTACCTCTTCAGTTCCTCTTCTACACAGTTAGCTGAAGAAGAACCCTCTCCACTGTTCTTTGCTCAGTTAAGGAAAACCTAAATCCATATAATATTTTAAAATTAGTTCTTATTTAATTTATTTAAATTACAAATTCTTTTGAGTTGTCTAACTGAGTTGTAAGGACAGAGAACTCAGCAAATACAGCTTAATTCCAGAGAGCTGACTGTGGAGTAAACAGACCATGACATGAAAATACATGCTGCCTGTGAGATATGCCACCCTTAAAAGCTAACTGTGACACAGAGTGGAGTTCTGTGACCCACTAACTTGCTCTCTGACAGGCAGATGAAATGATGGTGAGAAAGAGCTACTGCTGGTAGGCAATAGCAGAGCTCTGGAAGGAAAAATTTGAAGGGGCAGTGGCAGAGGATAAAATGGCAGGAGGACTCCAGAGGCAGGCAGGAGAGACAAGATGGTGTTTTGCATTGATCAGTTCATGAAAGGAATGAAGGAGGAAACAGCAGAGCTTGCACTAAGCAAGGTGGGAAACCCAACGCAATATGCAATGCCTGAATGTGGAGAAACCTGTAATGACAATGGTGTATAAGGCACTAAATTGAACTCCATCACTGCAGAGCGAGCTCTAAGTGAACTGGAAGACTCAGACCCAAACACAGGCAGGCCAGAGACACAGCACTGTGGTGGAGGCACTGCCTCACAGGCTCAGTTCTCGGAAGCTCTGTAACTCTTTTCAGATTACATTGCTCTCTATTTGTTTGGCTTCCACGTCAGATGTGATCATCAGCTTTCAGCTTCATGAGTAGTTCATTCAGGGACTGTTCCAGCCACACTATTTCACAATCAATTACTCAATGTAGGCAGATCCTGATTTTTTTTATTATTATTATTTCACTTAGCTCTACAACACATTATTAAGTTTTGATATTTTGGATACAGAGAAAATTTTCAACAGTCATTCCTAGTTAGAGAAAAGTGGTTACTTTCCAATACTTGCTCACTAGATGAATCTAAAAAGTATGTTTGCATTTCATGCTACCATGGTTTGATTTATTTGTAACTTAAGTCTTCCTCCTACATTTTGACTATCTGGAGGAGGGTGGCATCTGTAATTCCTGGGGTTCTGAATACAAGAGTGAAGGATGTATTTGCAGGCTTGAAGTCATACATACTGCTTTTCTTGTAAAGTATCCTGTTCAACATTAATTGCCTAGTAGGCACCAAGTATCATCATTAATGTATTATCATTAACTGTGGCCGGTGCCCTGACCAAAACTCCATAGTCAAATACCTTGAGCATTTAAGGCTGTGGGAGACAGAAAATGACACTAGAATCAGCATCAAGCATTTTACAGTAAATGCAATATTTTTGAAATTACTAAGCTTTACAGTGACAATAGCAGACTGAAATTTGAATACCTTCCAGCTGCATGGCATACAGTGTAATAGGCTGTCTTTGAAGTCTACAAAAGGAACATATTTTAACATGCTTTTCTCTTTTAAATTATGCATAGAAACAAAGATGAGCACATTAGTAAATGATGTGTCATGCTTAAGATCAATTCGTGCAAGCAGCTATATGATGCAATAAAATTGAAGAAGTTTTAATTTGAAAGTAACTTGTTTACATAGCTGCTGATTTAAAAATGTTAGAAGCCAAGTAAAATCTCCTCTAAACTGGTTGTATAATTGAGATACATTTGCAAAACACTTTCAGAATGAAGAAATTAATAAAATAGCTAGTAAAACACAGTGATTTCTGAAAGCATTAAAACTACCTTATGTCAGTGATACCTACTTTGTTCCCCTCACTTTGGACCTCACAGACTGATAAGAAAGGAAAAGTGTTATAACCCAGAAGTAAAACTGTTGCATGATTACAACCCTGACAACCTCCTCCTAATGAGCTTCCCTGCAGATAGAGAGAAGAAACAGCTTTGATCTCTCAAAGTGAAGGATCTGAATGAACCACTGTTTTAAGAAAAGGAATCTGATTAGGCCTACTCTCGTAGTAATCAAAGTCACAAGCTACCATTTGAGGTATTTGTGAAATTCAGATAAGATTAGTTGCTCCTTGGATAAGCCACTGCAGTCAATAGGAGCTAATTTTGTCTCGGAGGTGACCACAGGACAGAGCACAATGGGAAATGAAGAATAATCTTGCTGAATATATTACAGGGTAGAGCACCTTCTATTAGAAAACATAAATCAGCTTTAAATGTTTGCAATCAATACCATGAGTAACAATTCCATCTCAGCAACAAATTATAATTATTTCAATTTTTTGACAATGTGATTCAAGTTGTAGGAAATTTAAATGAAAGACAGTCCTATCTCTAAGAAGTTCAAATAATAAAAAAGAGAACATATTTATTTCTTATGAAAACTCCCCTGAAGTTTGTTAAACTGCTTTATTAATGCTAGAGCCATATTTGACTTGAGAGTTCCTCTTACATTTGCTACACATGGATATTAAACAGATGTACATATGTATATAATGAATAGCAGATATACTGCTAGGTTTTATCAGTTTCCTCTCCCTTATCATTTCTTTGTCCAAGGAAAATAGGATAGAATGGCATCTCCAGAACTGTCAGGCTGGGAAGCAAAAATAGACATATTGGTGCTTATTTTAGATTACACATGAGCAGGAGCATCTAGAGGAAAAAAGGGATATCTCAATAAGGAGCACAAGAACATCTCTGTCTGAGGAAAGGTTTTTTTGAGCTGAATCAAGTCTGAGCCAGAGCATCTCCTTGCTGCTGTATTTCCTGTGTCCAGCAAACACTGCACTCAGCACATGGATTTGTTTTCATTGACAATTTGACATACTTGAAAAACAAGAATGACCATTTAGATATAAAAAGGAAGCAAGAGGAATTTTAATAAGGTAAAAGAACCCAAAACTTTTAGTTTTAGATTATTCAAAATTTTTAAGAAGAAATAGCCTTTTGTAAAGTAATATTGTTGTTCCATTATGTTAAAAAACAAACAAACAAACAAACAAAAAACCAAAACACAAACATAAAACAGATAAAATCTGCTCAGCTAAACTCCTTCCACTGCTAAACAATGGATATGCTCTGGAACAGATTTTGGTGTTAAGTGTGATACAAAGGACCCAGAAATGTTTTTTTTGCCTTTTTTTTTTTCTTTTGAAGGTATTATAAAACATCTATGTTGCTTTTCATGAGATTTTGAGAACAATTTGTAGATGATAGGAAGGTTGTGAGATCAGTGACTCATTTCAAGCTGTCACTGTTATTTGTGGTGAGCCAGAAGCAACTGATAACAGAGAATTATCTCTTAAGAGAAAAGGAGGGCAAGAAAGGGCTTACGTTTTGTTGTTAATTTAAAATGAATTACCCCCATCAAAATGCAGCCTTGAGAATTTAATTAAGCAGCTGCCTAAATACTGGTATTTAAGGATGTTAGGCATCTCATGTCAGCATACTAAACAAATGGTACAATAAAGATGCAAACTGCTTTGTTTGATTGAAGACTGAGCTTTTTCACTAAATCCTCAAACCATCTGGCTCTATTTGGCGTTTGTGGGATGGTAGCTACTCTAACTCTTATCTAATGATAAGACTCTCACTGTTAAACCAACTGTTGCAGGAAATATTAAATTTTTAAGCTTATAAAATTTTCTTTTTTCTCTGGTGAAAGACTGTATTTTGAAGACAATAAATTCCAGGGCCTAGGTGATAATATTTTTCAGTGACCTAAAATTTCCAAATCTTTCAATGCCAATTCATAAACAGTGAAATTGCCTCCAGAGGTCCTATTCATCCAGTTATACTCAGGGAGAAAAATAATTTGAGGTTTCTCAGTTATTACACAACCATCTCCAAATTTAGAGGGGTTGACCCTCAGAGCTTTCTGAATAACTGAGCCTCTTTCCAAATTGGGATTTTGGTTGGTTGTGTTCTTTTTCTTTCAGCTCAGATACCTGAAATTAAAAGCCATTCATGAAAAACTTTGCTCTAGGAACTCAGCTTCATAGCCCTTCACAGCTTGGTCACTGCCAAAAATCTCACATCACTTCATTTCCTTATATTCTCACTCTACAGTACCAGTCTGCACTGCTTCCACTTTCATTTCCAACTGTGCTCTCCACACTTCTACTTCAAATCTGGACTTTTTTTCCCTAGCACTGCTCTTCATCTGACACCATTTCTTCATTTGCCTCCCTTTCAACAGCCCATTTTTTTCTGAAAACTGCTTAGAAGAAAATTCACACACTGTAGAAGTCTTATTTCTACTTTCTACAAGAAAAAAAAAAATAAAAGGCAGGAAAAGCCCATATGTGCTGTTGAACTTTGTAGAAACACCTGGGTACAAGGAGGAAGAGCTTTGTGAGCACAACGGAGCTCTGGGTGAATTGTTAGCAGATCTTGATGGATTATCAAGTGACCATAAAATAAAATGTGGGTTTCACCAGCTAAAATTTTTTACTCTTATTGCCCTGAATTAAGAGAGAGTTTTAATTTGGACAGGCATCATTATTCAAAAAACTTGGAGACAAAATACTAATTTTGTCTGAATCTATCTGTATATGTTATTTTCAGTGTAATACCAGCAGATAAGTTTATTCAAGCTGCTCATGCAGTGGTCTCTGTTACATGACATTCCTTAAGTCTAACTTTAACCTAGGCTCCAGGGTTCTCTGTTTCCATGATATTTTCATGTCACAATTTCCTGGGAGAAATAGTGTTCAGTGGAGATCGTAGATGACAGATCCACACACCTGCAAAAATGGGCATCTAATCGCAAGTTTCTTATTAATTAAAAACCAATGTAAAAGTAAATTTAATTACTTCATTTTTCTGTTGAATGGGATTTGCCTTTGCTGGAACTTTACTTTGATTTTTTTCCTTTTTCCAATTCAGGCTTTTCTGAAAAGATTTCATTACTTTCCAAGGACGACTTTTCTTTTACACTGTTTGATGAAGTTTGAAAGAATTTAGTTTCTTGAAAGGAAAGTTGTGCATCTGATGTTGACCCCTAGATAAAATCAGAGAGGATTTGGCTGTTGATTGCAGGAGCTTCAGTCTCACCAAGTGCTTCCACTGAGATTTTTTCTTTGGGTTTTGGTATTTTTCCTTTTTTTTTGGGTTTTTTTTTTGGTTTTTTTCTTGTTGGAAGTAATAAAATGCTGCTTACTGTATTTCTGCATTTGGTTCTTATAAGGGCATCCATCTGCCTTCAAAGGGGAGAATGTTTCAGCTTCTTCATATTTGTATTAAGCAATGGTTGCTGAAATAAAAATATTGAGGTTCAGAAACTGTTGTAAGACACGTATATACATGGTTACTATTTTATCTCTAACAAATATTAAATTCATTTAAATATGAGTTCATTTATATACCTTTTCCTGGGGTAAGAGATTTGAGTGATCCTCCTATGTTGCAGTGATGCTGCCATCCAGGTGGATTCTGGATGCCTGCTGAATGGCTTGGTGCCTGCAACTGCAAAATCAGGCTTTATGTCTTTCCCGTTTATATTATTTCCTGATTTATAACATGAAACCAGATTAAATAAAAGATGAGATTATTTTACAGGCACATAAATACAAAAATTGCACTCCAAAAATTCACACTGGCTGCAGTGTGCACTAGTTTCTTTGAAAAAAGTGAGGGGAAAAACCCACAAGCTTTATCTAGGGTACATACTTGTATATCCCACAGCAATATGCTATAAGCAGCAGAAGACACACTTCTGAAAGCTGAAAGCATTACAAAGAAAGTGAATATTGAGCAGTCTGGTCCTAAATCACCACCTTATGCACCAGTTCAGTCTCAGTCAGCAGTCATATTCCATGAACTACATCTGTGAACAAGTTTTAGGTGTGAAGCAAAATCCAGCTTCGGCTATTGGATTTCAAAGAATTTCCCCCAAATGCAAAACCTTCAAAATATCCATATTCAATACTGACACCTAAGAGAGCTGGTTTAAGAACAGATTTACCTGAACCAGGTATGTAGTGTTGAAAAATTCACACTGAAGTGCTGTGGAGATTTTGATCAGGAGAGCTCACTTTCCTTTGGCTCTTAAAATAATCAAAAAGATTTGTAACTGTTAGATAATCACCTTAAGAGGGATTCACTTTTGACCAGCAAAAGAAATGCATACTTCTTTTCAAGATGAATATGAATGATTATCATTTCTGAAACGGCCTTCAGTTT
This sequence comes from Acrocephalus scirpaceus scirpaceus, assembly GCA_910950805.1. Lineage (NCBI taxonomy): Eukaryota > Metazoa > Chordata > Aves > Passeriformes > Sylviidae > Acrocephalus > Acrocephalus scirpaceus. Next base: position 104,552,174 of record OU383775.1, on the reverse strand, counting down.
TTGTTCTGTGGTCTAAAAGCATTTCTCTAACTGGAAAATTACATGCAGAATACAGCAAAGTGTGGGGGATTTACTTTTATTTTTTTTTTTTGTCAAGAGATTTAAAACTGATCTTGCATTAGTAGGTTAAAAGCATTCACTTCGAGAAGACATGACAGCCTGAAGTGAAAAAAAAAAAATTAAAGGTGAAAGGGTTATCAACTGAAGAAAATTATCCTGACACCAGTCTCCTGCAATCATGAGCAGATTGAATTATGTGATTTTAAATGGGATCTCTTTGGTAATTTTCCATGCTAAACCAGAAAAAAAAAATCAAGATAATTACTGTTTTACATTTCTCACTCACATATACAAAGGAATAAATTTCCTTACACTGAAAGAGAATGATTTTTATAAAAGCTTTTTGATTTTTCCTGAAAAGAAAGGCCTCTAGCGCACTTTTTTCCTAATTCTGACATGTTTGTGCATGTATGAATTAGTGTATGTGTATCTATCACTAAGTGCCAGACACATATATTTTTAGTTCCTGCATGGAAAATACAGAATACAATACAGAAAACCAATAGTTAAGCAATCTGCCTTGATGTCTTTTAAATTAGAACCATTTTAAACAGAATTCATCAAGGTTAGGTCAACTTCATTGACCTGCACATTTTTAAGCAGTAATAGATCTCATTTTTATAAGATGTATTTTGCAAATGCAATGTTGCTGCTGTTATGTGGTAAGTATTGGGTTTTGTCTGTCTGCCTTAAAACATATTTCAGATAATTTTTTTTGGTGTTATGGATAAACATTAAAAAGGAGAAGAATGAAAAAATACACAAGTCAAAGCAAATCTCCTCTCTCTTCAGTGTAGCTGCATTCAGCTAGGAATTCCTAGCAGTTTTATACACTACCCCTGCTACCATAGGTAAAGATGTCCTTCTGTGACTTTATTTAATCTTCCATACGAAGAAGGATTAAAATAGAATTATTAGATGAATGCCATATCCATGACCAAACCGAGAGTGGTAGGGATTGAGCAAGGGCACTGAACAAATAAAGCTTTTCCTTTTCCATACTGAAAGATCCCAAGGTCCAGGCTAAGTGGGAGCAGGAACTCTGTAAACCCCCAGGAGTAATTTGAACTTCACAATTGCCCATACTGTGCCTTGGATCTGCTTTATAAAGTCTCATCACATAGAAGAAGATTAGGAAAAAGAAGGAGGACAGCGACATACCTGACTCCACAACCATGATTAATGGATGCAACAACTAAGTGCCTCTGACAGGTAAAGAAAAACATCACCACTTGTAATGATGTGTCTTCAATAAAACTGAAAGTCTCAGCCTTCATGTGGGCTCAGATCTGATCACTTGAACTCCCTGAATAACACCCATTCCTTTCTCTAGACCTGAGACAATTTCACATGTTGACCTCATCCCTCCTACTCCAACTTCCTACCCTTCAGAACAAAGCAGTGCCTTCCAGCTACCCACAGGCAATGGACCCTTGCAATGCAAGGCCCGTGTTAGAGATCCAGCTCAATTTAGTGTTTCATTTTCTGTTCAAACCAGAGGAAATGTCAGAAAGAAATAAAGACAAGCCAGATCCTCAGCAGTTGGCTAACTCTAAGCTTATTTCTATTGCACAGAAGCCAACCAAACCAGCAACAGGGTAGTGCCAAAGAGCATCAGGACAGCCTGCCAAAGAACAAGCCTTAGGCCGAGCTGCTGCTACTGGAAAACCCCAGACAAATGCCTGGCAAAGAGCTGGCCCTAGACTAACACATTGTTATTGTGGGGGAAGCAATGATGACACAATTTCCTGCACAGTATTTATACACTTGTGCCCTGGAGCTTTGGCTTCTCCCTTCGGTGAATATAAGAAGCAAACCAACTGTAGGAAAGGCGTTTCTGTTGCCTAAGGTATTGCTGTGACTATGTGTCCTCTTTTTTTTCCCCATCCATTTTTGTTGTTAGTTCCTTGATTCCCATAGTCATCCTAAAGAAATGAAAGAATGTTATCACAAAGTTTGCCATCAACAAGGGCAAAGCAATCAGCAGCTAATGAAGAAATAAGAGCTTCAGGAAGGTGATATGAGGTGTCACAGTAGAAACCGTGCTGAAGATGAGGACTGGGTTTCCAGACTCCCTCCTACATGGACTTCATCCTTTCTACTTGGCTTGGTCCCATTCAGACAGATTGTGACATTTATATTGCTGTGTAATTACAGCAAAAGCCAGACTTTCATTGCACTGGCACATGTAGGCTCCTTGCCTAATGGATATCTTTTGGGATAAAGGTATATATGTCTTGTACAATTCACATCAAACACATAATTCTGATTTAATTTCATATACACACTTGCTATAAGGTCACCAAAAGGTATTTCTCCCAGAGCATTTCCTCATTTTCTTTTAATCAGTGTTAGTGTTCCTGGACTAGTGTGGGTACTTAAGGGGTGAAGAATATTGAGATTATTGCAAATAAACTAAGAGATTTCACATTATAAAGAAGAACTTTTAAAACTCTGAGAGAACAAGCAAGATTTATTAATGTGATAACTATGTAGATAAGTTTTTATAAAGGATTTTGTGATTATGCTTAAAACTTTATGGGTGCTTCCTCAAATATGCAACAAACCTCTTGTAGGTAAAACTTTTATAAAACAGCAGCCCTTCAAATTTTCTGAGTAGTAAAGTCATATTGGTGCTTATTTTTTCTAATCCATAGAATTCACAGAATGATAACTGAGTCTTAAGATCTCTCTATGCTAAATTCTCTGCATTGATACACTAGGAGACAGCTCATCTCAGAAAAACTTAGAAGCCAAATAGACAAAAGAGGTAAAAGGCTGAAAAAGTGAAAGATGCAATAGGTTACTTTCATAGATGATGTATCATTAATGTATTCTTTTGAATCTAGAAAAATAATGTATACAAGTTTAAGTAGTAAATGATCTGCTGATGTAAAAAGGTAAAGCACATGGGAAAAAGTGCAATTTGCAGTACTAGCATAGGAGAACACTTCCTCAGGTTTGCGGTAACAGAAGAGCATGAAGCAGCCAAAATATATTCCATTTGGCAGGACTAGACTATTAGGAGAAAAAAAGCATTTTGTCCCTTTCAAAAGTTTAACTGTTTCTACAACAGACCTGTCAAAGTGACATGTATTAGCTGTCAAATTCTTACTCCAGTTTTATATAAGCTGACATGTATGCAGGTAGTGATGGCTGAATACCAACACTGGTACTTTTAAAGCTGTTGCACTCAGCTCTTACTTAAAGTGCATGAAAATTGGTGTTATGCTGTGAGCAAATGACAGCAGAGCAGAGGCCAAGAGAATGCTCTTGAATGAGGTGGAAATGTTATGTTTTCTTAGTGTTAGCTATGAATTTTGTCCTAGTGCCAGAGTGGTTCCTATGCAGAGTGGTTCCTTCTTGCAGAGTGAAACAGAAATGATGGCTCTACTGCAGCTTTTCTTCAGTCTGTGGCAATTTATCAGCATGATACCAATCTCTAAAATGTCTGGCTGTTGTTCTTCTCTGAAAACACAATACAGCTAAGATAAACAGTGGTGCTTTACAGAGAAAAGACAGAAGGATAAACACAGGTTCTAAAATGGCAATCACTTTTCTTCATTTCAAAAAATTTGTTACTAGATATGGAAGTTCATGGGCAGGCAAAGGAAATAGAGATGATGCCATTTCTCTGGGTTGGAACAACAGAGGACTTCAGTTTTACCTTCTACAGGAAGAGAGCTGCTATTTCAAAAGTCCAGCATAAATGAGGTGATCTATAAAATAAAATACATCTTTGTGAAGAATGTCAGAAACTATTCTGTAAAATTTATTTTTTAAAATAGTTCTTTTTTAAATAAATAGCCCCCAGCTGAAGAAGAGATTTTCCTTCAGTGAGGACTGAAGGGTTTGGAATACATAAGAATGAACCATTTCTGCAGGAATTAGAAGAAGAAGAAGAAGAAAAAAAGACAACAACAATTGAAATATTTACTAGCTAAACCAACAGTAACATAAGAAACATATAAACACCACTCAAAAAATCAAAATATTTACCACAGGACAGCAGCTATTTGTCTTTGCAACATGTAAGAGTCTAGCACTAACTTCTCTCTGAAGAATGGTGCATTAACAGGCTTCCTTTAAAACCTACTGGGAGTAAAAGGACTCTAAAATACACTAACTTTTCAAGGTCAAAACTGAAACTGCACTCCATCCTGTGACATTTTAGAAAAAAGAACTGATAGGCAGGGCCCTTCTTGCATTATGCGTCTCCCCAAAAATAATCATTTTCTTCCCCTTGGGAAGGAAATTTAGTTGTGTCATAGTCTGACCTAAATGATTGAAGTTTGTGTGATGATCTCCCTCAAAATTATTTTCAACATGTTTGGCCTCTTGCATTCCATTATTTACTTGAATTATGCCAGACAATTTTTGAAAATTGTTATATTTCATGATGTAATCTTTGACAGCAATATCCATTACTCAGCACGTTGAAGACTTCTATTTATCTATTCAATTTCTACTCCCCAGATGAAATAGATAAGTTAATTACAACTTGGTAAAATCACCAGTAAAAGATCAGATCCCCTGGAATGAAAATATGCAAGTTTTACAGTCAGTAACTGAAAACTTATGCAATTCTCTTTGTACCACAGAAAATAATTATACAAAGTAGAAATCAAATAAAATGCTTATGGGTTTAGGTGTTCTTTATTAACTGCTTTTGTTTCTCTCATTAAACTTAATTGGGATTTCCATTCCAGGAAAAACGTTAAACAGGAACCCCCACTTTACTTACTAACTACGTAGTATCAAAGATACCTGATTCAACATGATGTTTATTGACTAGTTCTCTTACAAAAGTATTTATTTTAGATTTTGAGGGGAGACTTTACTCACAGGTTACTGTAACTTCTATCTCTACGACAATCTGTACCACTGTACAAAAAGATTTTGAATATTTTTATAATCTAGGATAAATATACATTTTTTTTCTGCTGTCAATAAAGCCTTTTCATCTGCAATTAAATGTAAAATTTCAGGAAAACTTTATAGAATCAGTATAAAGAAATTTTGTGGGTTTTTGAGGAAGAAATATTGAAAGTCCATATATTCAGAAAAACAATGGAAGATTTTATACATATCTATGCAAAGTTTGTTTAGAAAATTCACAAGATTAATTTTCCATATATAAAGTTGCAGTTTCTGGTACTCTTAAGAAATCATCAAGAATAAGATTGTCTACTCAAGTCTGGGGGGTAGAACAACACCAAGAAAAATGGATATTATCCAGCTCAGAAATTATTCCTTTGAAACAAAATCTGTGGTGTAGAAATGAATAACTACTAAAGCATACATCTGCCAACTCAGGAATTTAGCATTCCACATTTCACTTAACCATAAAAAATGAAGAGGACCCATGTTCAAAGGCAAATGTAGTAAAACATTAAATTAATTTTATAGTGTACATAATTTAGGTCAAGCATGTCTAAAAGCTCTCAAAGCAAACTGCAACTATGTCACTGAAAAATATTTACCATGGAATAATGTGATTAAAATATAATAATAATAAAAGACATTTCTATTGTGCTTCTCTTCTTCCTCCTCATTATACATATATTTTAATAATGCAGATGGTATCTTTGAACATATATTGAAATATTCTCTTGCTTTTTCTGGATTTAATTCTATGATTTAAAATGTTACCCACAGTAAGGACTCATTCAGTTCCATTCTACTTTCTTTGAGATAAACTTGTTTTTAACAATAGCTTTCCCTGTACACCATATTATCACATTTTGCCTCCAAGTATTTGTCTTTTTTCTTTTAAAACCTGAAGAACATATTCATATATTCCCATTTCTGAAACTCTAAAGGAAGGATCTTCAGCTATGTTACAGGAATATACACCTAACTCAAAGAAACCACAGCTACAACATACCAGCAAATTCTGGTCACAATTTCAAGAAGGAAAAACTACATATGCTCCTGTGAGACTAATGGTATGAGCATAAAAATAATAATTTTCAAGTTGCCATCATTCATGAACAACATTCTTGCTCAAAATAATTGGGAGCATCCATTTTGCTTATGAGTGTCTTCAGCTGGCTTCCTTTCTTATTGTAATATTAAAATTTCTGTCATAGAAGATACCAGCATTTATTTATATTTTATATTAGAGAAGTTTTTAGAGGTATCTGAAAACCTGATATGTGGAGTAATACTTACTTGATAAGCTATGCATGCAGATGCCCTTGTTATGAACATTTTTTTCTCCCTGAAATTTTATTCTTTGTAGACTTTACATTATTAGCTGTGGATCACAGCTGCCAGTAGGAAGAGGATTACGTTTTATACCTAATCAAATACTCTTAAATAATCCAAGTTAGTTCATAAGACTAACTGAAGCATAAAGCAGGCCCAAAAAAAGTTTATGGAATTTTTTGGTTCTGTTGTGGGGGAGGTACAAATCTAAATCCTAAGACACTTGAGATTTTCATTGAGAAAAAAAGAATGATGGTTAAAACCTGGGGAGAGCTACCATTTTTAGTCTGCACTACCTTTCTGAGGTGAAGAAATTATAAATCAGTCAAAAGCAAATTCTGAGCTCTGCTGACAGCAAGGACAGTGATAATGGAAAGAAAGGAAAAGAGAAGAGGGAGAAACATTCTCCTGTGTCCTGCATGATTGTTCCATGCAGCAGATTTCAGTATCTCTCAGATCTTCTTCACTAAATCACTAGGATCTCCTAAGCTATAGCCAGATTAATGAGTAAAAAGGCAAAGCCAGCTACAGAGATCTGTAATAGAAATCAAGATCCCTAAGTAGCTGCTAGGAACTTGAAGCCTGGTTCTATCATCGCTTAGTAGGTGGGATTCGAATAGCAGTCGTTGGAACATAACAAGATCTCAGAACAGCTCAGAATTTATGAGACTCCCACTTAAGCCTAATTGAAAGGTCATGAATGTTAGCCTGGATTCCAAGATGTGCGATAGTAATCATGCAAAACTGAGTGGGTTTGGAACTTGTGAGTGACACAGACATTTTCTTTGTGCGAACTAATATTTCATAATTATTTATGATCTCAAAAGGAGATCACAGCACAAAGATTGTGTTATATGCATTCAGACCTATCTGCATTGATGATTCTTCACCTTCATTTAGCCTTTGGTACAGCAACGTAGAAGGTGTGAATTCATGCATCACATTCAGTTCAATTTTATTTTATTTTGGGGGTTTTATTAAACATGCCACCAAAAGATGTAAAGATCTTAAGACTGACAGAGCATGCTTCATCATGTTAGAACTCAAGCAAGTTATCACTCAATCAAGTCATCACTTGAACAGTGGCATTATGAATGAATCATAGCATCAAGTACATTCTCCAAAAGAATGAACAATAACACGGCACAAATGTCACTGGTAGAAATAATGTATGGAAACAAACTTTCATGCTTCAAGACACAGATTAACAAAGATTAACAAAGATTAACAGATTAACAAAGGCTTTACACTCAGACTAAAAGCTAAAAGGATTAAATCTTGTCTTTCAGTGCTCTGCTCTGCACAATGGAATCACTGAGTTCCTACTGAAATACTACACTTTTGTAGTAACAATCACCACGGAAATTAACATGGGATAGTAGCAGCACTTGATATTTTTAATGAGGTTATAAAGAAACCTTTTTCTCTATTTGGGAAAGCTCAAATAATGATTTCTTACATTGCTTTATGAAATATCAACAATTACAAACTGCCTCCAGCAGCACTCTCAGGTTCAAATTCTCAACTATCTACACAGGCTACGTTCATGCTAGAAAGGTTTGATGGTAGCATAGCTCTTAATTTAGAGTTGAGGATGCAATAACTCCTTTATACACACTTCAGGGGCTTGGTTTTCAACTAGCTCTGGTTTAATACTGTAAATTTCAGCCCATTATCACTTGCTGCGGGTTAGGTCCAATGCCAAAAAACACCTTTTGGTTTATGTTGACCCAAAAAGTATTGATTTCCTGTGATTCAAGACCACTCCATGATGAAATCCAAGAAGCAGTTGGAGGGGTTAACTGGATGATTAACTTCAGAAGCCTGTTCCTGACCTGAAGTAAATTGCTGTTGTAGGCACACCAGTCTTGGCCTCAGAGCGCATGCCAAAGTACCACTGAAGTTCTCCATCTGGAATGCCCGAAGGAAAACCCTAACAAGTCCCAGGTTTCACAAGGCAGCTCAGTGCACCCTTTGAAGCCACTAGGAAAACCTACACCCTGCTGCCTCATGACATGAAGCAACCTGAAATGCAACACAGCTGTGAGCATGTTCCAGTGCTGGATGTCTATTCAAAAGCTGAGTGGCAGAGGTAGCACAAAATGCTCTCTTCTCTACTGTCTCCCTGTTATCTCACTAGCAAAGCAAAGCCAGGGCTCAGAATAACAGCCATATAACAAAAGGCGTGCATGTGACCTAAGCCACTGACTCTTTTGCCAGTTCCTGTAAGTAGCTTTGTCTGGTGTGTGCTTGGACATGCCAGGCTGCCAAGGCCAAACCAGGCAGACATGTCATTTCTGGACACACAATGGATTCCTTATGTAAGAAAAAAAAAATCACAGAAGTAGAAATTAAACTGGTGGGAATAGGTTTGATTTAGGAGGAAATCATACATCATACCACTGTCAAATATTCAGCACATCAAGATTTGTCTGCATTTTTACTGGTATCTTTGGATTTGAAATTTTGAGAAAGACTGAAAAGCTGTGGACAGCTTGTGGTGATCTTCCAAGCATCTGTTGTGGTGATGGGGAACCACCTCACACAGAGTAAGTTATGCAAGCATAATTGCTTTTTAGCTGCCTGCATAATATGTCACTGCTGAGTCCTACTTCATACCAGCTATGTTTGCTCAAGAGACCTTTCAAGTCTCCTCATATTGTCTGGTTTTGTGGAGTCAAGCTCAGAGATGAAGCTGACTTTTTGATAAATGTCCTTTTTCTAACGTGGCAGACCCATGTGACTACTGTCTCACTTAACTTCTGGACAGCTGGTAGATTACTGTGCATTGGTAATGCTCTTGGGATGCTGCTGTGGAGGTTTAGGCACCAGACAAGAAAAAAGTGGGACACCATTAATAGAGTTTTTTTTTTTTCTCTCTTATAATGAAATCTGCAGGTGGACTAGATGTCATCTGCCAACCTGACGGGGATTTTTTGCCTGGGGAAAAAATCTTTATATAAAATTTTCCGAAAGCTATCATGCGAACATTCATGTGTGTTTTAAGAACATTATTAACAACTATAGTTTGTTCTATGCTCCTGGAACCTGTGAACTGTCTTAATGCCAGGCTGGCTTATGAGCTCCTTCCTATAAATAAAATATTAAAGTCCTCAGCCCCATGCCAATGAAATTAAGGGAACTGTCATCACAATAGTGTGTGCTGACTTAGAAGTTAAGCCAAAAAGGGCCATCTTTCTTTGTCTGGGACAATAATTAATATTATCTTGTATTTTGATTTGCCAATTGCATATACAAAATAGTTTTTAATGGATTGAGGCCCTTGTAGAATCTTTATTTTCCCTCTCCAACTTTCTTTTACTATGAAGTACAGGTGGATAACACCTGAATTAGTCTCATATTTAGATGCATTGAAGAATGTTGTCATACTCATATTTACTATATGTATACACAGGCAAACATGCACACACATATATGGACACAAAAGATTTGAGCATCAGAAAACAGAGTTTTGAAAGGTTTTGCACAAAGGTCAGTCCAGCCTTTTTCTCACTAGTGTTTTCTCAGTGTACCTTCAGACCCTTTGATCTCAGAGTCTTAGCTCTAAAATGAATCTATAACCAACCTCGGAACAGGGAGCAGAAGCATGAGGTAAGCAAACAGGGTGAACACAAAAGGGTGTTGCTCAGGTTTGAGGCATTTGTTTGCATGACTACTTGCAGACTAAGGTGAAAAGTGCAACTGGCTTTTTGGACTGAACAGAGTGTGTAAACAAGCATGAAAAAGAGGTTAACTCTCACCACCGAGATATGTTTGTGCTCTCAAAATGAATGGGTGATTCCTGACAACAAGGAAAGGGCAAATATTGAAGACAAAAAGGCTCCAACCTGTAGTTTGTGTTCAATCTGCTCCTAATACCAGGTAAACTTGTTATAGATCCACAAATAGCTTGGGCACTAGGCTGCGATTTCACTAAGGTAGAAAGATGTTTTGATGTAGATAGAGTAAATATAAGCAGCAGACTGTCTTGAAACTTATCCTTCTTTAATCCTCCTCAATTGATGACAAATTGCCGTGTACAGAAAGCTTTGTGAGAATGTAAGTCCTTCAGATAACTGAAACCCAGAAGGCAGCAAGCTGCAGCAAATTCCCACCAACTAACCAACTTAAACAAAGAAATAAATATTAAGCAAAACACTGCAAATGTCAGCAATCTTTTTTATTTTTCTCGTAAGTATGGCTGTTATGACCTATGGGAAACTGAAGTTTTTCTATCTTTCTTTAAACAGAGATTGCTGCAATGTTGATACATTAGTCTAAATTAAATACATGAAAGATATTTGCAGAGGATTGTTCTTTTTAAAGGCCTGATTTTGCTACACATGCAAAGATTCCCTAAAATCAAGTCAACACAAGGCTGCAGTAGGAACTTACTGCCTGGAGAGAGGTCATATCACTCCTGAAAATAAGAAATGTCTATCAAACATAAAGTTTCTGTTAGAGGTAATGAATTTATTAACCAGTAAGTTTTAAAAGTTTTACCCCTATATATAAAACTTACTTTAAATACACTACCATTGCTAAAATGTTTCTGTTGTGTTTAAGTGATTTCACAAGGCTTTAAATATGCACTTGTCATACTTCAGATTCAGCCTTTATTAGCATTATTTTATTTTGAGAGGCTAAAATGACAAAATCAGTCCCACTAAAACATTGACTCAAAGCTCAAAACTCCCAGTCTTCTAGAAAACTCATTGAGCTCTTCCAGAAATTTATACCATATAACTGGAAAATTAGGTAGAGGAGGAACAGAGAGTGAGAGTGTTTAATGAGTTAAAGATAGCAAATAAGGCTGGATTAAGTCTGAAATGTTGTTTGACTAACATGGTGTATGTGAGAAATCCCTTGCAGTTTTACAGTGAGGAAAATTGCCTAGGTCAAACATGGGAATTCAATGGCTCTAGCACGGTCAGGACAATTACGTGTAGATATTACTTTTTTATAGAAACCCTTCATCCTCATTGGTTTTAAAACAATATTGGTGTCTGCTTTGTACCAAAATAAAAAGGTCAAGGTGTTTCTTTCCCTTCTGCTCAAGACTTAGATTGTGTTTAATTTAATCAAACCCAGATTTTAGCCTGACCTATACATACACAGGGGGAAGGTGGGAGGGTTAGAGGATATTTGCATTGCTTCACATTGCCTACAGTTACCATGAACAGCATGACAAAGAGAAATTCAATTTTAACGAAGCTTCTTAGGAACAGGACTCAAACAAGGCTAGATTTTGTACATGACAACTGCTGGACATCTCACAAGTTACATTTATGCTGTAACGTGTCAGGTTCATCCCCTGTACATGATACTGAAAGTATTAGCATGTTGTGCCAATCTACTTAAGCTCCCTCTTTACATATCACAGGTGATTGAGAATAGACACTGGATCAGGAAGAACTCCTGCAATCATTGTATCATAAAATTATTTGGTTTGGAAAAGACTTTTAAGCTTTACTTTAATTTAGACATTCAAATTTGCTTGGCTTGGTCATGCAACCTGAAAAATATGTGTGCCAAGGCCACAGGACAGACTGCCAGGGAGTAACCCATTAGAGACACATGAGAGAGCTGAGAGGTTAACGTGAGGTTAAATCACTGCTTCTCTGGACACATGGAAACCCAAAGGCAAAGAGTTGCTCTCTTCTTGTCTGCTCCTGAAAGAGAAGCTCTGTCCTACACATGGGAGTAGGGATAAAAATATAAATGACCCTTTCACTGAATAACTTGGGGAATTCAGTGCAAATGTCTTCTTGGCAATCATTTCCTCCTATTTTTCTCCAGCATTTCAGACTGATTGGAACCAGTAGGTAGGCTATAAATAAAAACATATTTTAATGTCATTCAAAAGAAATAAACAGCTTCTGAATCCCTGGATAAGTTCCAAGTCTGTTTAAGGAGGTTTTTGTTATTAATTTTTAAACTGGGAATTTAGAATTAAGCTGATGCAAGAACACATAGGCAAACTACTACTTTGAGAATTCGAAGACAGCATTTTCAAAAGGTTAATAAAAGAGATTTTTCCCTTCCTTGTCTCTCATTAAAAACAAAAAAGGCATAATTGCATTTTTCTTCTGAGGTACAGATGTAATTTTCATTCTGGTTTACTACTAGAGTGACCATAATTGCTTTGCTGCTAGTGTAATGCAAACTTGTAGATGCCTTTATATTTTGAAATGAAAATATGTCTGATTTTATTAACAAATTGTTTTTTGGTTACTCTGGTTTACTAAAGCAGGAAAAAGGATAAAAAGTATGATCTTTCTCCCTTGATTTTTGAAGCATCTTTAAGTCTGCTTCTACACTCACCTGATAGCTGCCTTCCAGTATCTGACGGGTGCCTACAGGGTTGCTGGACAGGGACTCCTCATCAGAAACTCTTTCAAAAAAATCTTTATGAATCTGACCTTGTATAGCTCACATGAAATATTTCTGTATGTATGTATTTAGAGCGTATTTTAAGCAGCGTGTAAATATGCAGTTAGGAAAAGATACTTTCATAAAAGAGATTACATTTTACATCAATATTATGAAGAGAGTAAGGGAATATTGTCTCAATATCTTGCATAAAACAAAAAGTTTTTCCAGTCACAAAGGAAGCAATCTGCTACACTTAGTAAATTATTCTAGGATTTCTGAGTCTTGGGCTCATGTAAAATACTAATACTAATAAGTGTTATGTATTAAAACCTCTTTATTTCTATCTGCAAACAAGGAATTGAAAGCTCAAATTTTATATCCTACCCATTTCACAATAATTATTAGTAACATAGAGATAATAAAATCTAAGGTCATTCAAAGACCAAACCCAGATGAGACCAAAACCAAATCATGGCAGTCAGTTCAAGAACAGAGATGTCAACTATCCAATTACCAAGGATACTCACCACCATTTGAAATGCCCTATATATTACTGTCTTAAGGATATCTATACATATTCCTACTTACACCTCTAAAGAGCTACTATATTTATTATTATTGACATTACCAAAGTATCACTTTTAAAATGTTCTATGAAAATTATTGAGAAAATACGAAAGGCCTATTTCTGATCATTACAACATTTCTAAAAAATCCCTGAACCTATCCAACTTCATTGGTTTAATGCTTTATAACTACATAGTTTTCTTCATTGTTCAAGTTTCTATGAAAAAAATAAAGAACCAAAGACTAATCTTTTTTTAAGAACATTTGGGCTTTCAGGCAGATGTATAGAAGCTCCAAATCATTTTCTTCCACCCCCTCAATATAAAGAGAACATATTTCCATAAAATCCACAAGAATAGAGTAGAACCTTTGCTATTAAACATTAGCTACAAAACCTCCACTTATGAAGTTTTCACAAACTGTTTGAATGTGTGAGATTTATGTTTTGCAGCTCTAATTCGTTGATAGACTTTTATGACCTGAGATAATTTTGCTTATATTAGCTGTCCAGGTAAAAAATATTATTTTTAAACAGATTGTTTTTGTAACACAAACATAGTGCTTGCAATTATTTTATTGTATTGAATATTCAATACAGATCACTTATCATTAATAAACGAGAACAAACTTATTTTTCTCCAAACAAGATTTAATAAATCTATTTCCATGTATCTTTTATATGTGAGAATATCTTTGCCTTATCTTTTATATTGTTTATTTACCCCTTTTTCTTAACTATGAGAGCAAAGCCAGTCTTCTTGTGTAAACCTTTACAATTTCTTTAAATTCATTTCAGAGGCTTAGGTTCTCATGGGCCAGTAGTGATCAACACAACAGTGTGATGTTTGAATTTTGAATACTGTAGGTCAATGCTTGTTTAAAAAAACAGGAGGAAAAAACCGAAAAAATTCCCATTGGAATGTTGAACAAATAATCATGATAGTGTTTCATTTTTAAGACTTTTACAGGCTTTTCTTTATCAAAACAAAATCTGGCACCTAATTTGACCTGACAGTCCCTTTAGTGCAAGGAAATTTCATGCAATTACCAATTTTGACATCATATTTTAAACTGTGGTATCACTCTTTTGCATGTCGTTCACCTTGGTGCTAACACTAAGCACTGCAAACAAAGTAGATATTTTTCCAGTACACATGAGGAGTGCAATGTTAATACACTTACAAGCAAATTTAGAATGGATGAAAACAAGTCCCTTATCAACTTTAAAAATGTGTGTGTGTATATATATATATATATATATACACACTCTAAATAGATATAGCTGGGTTCACTTTGGATTCAGTTTCTTTTAGAAAAAGTGTTCTATTGACCTGCCAACTCGAGTTTAGGATATTATTTTCCTTTTCTTATTTTTTTGTTTTGCCATTTTTATTTTCTTGTTTTCTTGTTTTTCTTTTTTTTTTTCCTTTTTTTTCTTCTTGTTTTGCCATTTTCATTTTTTATAAGATCTCTGGATTCAGGTCTCTTGTCTCCTAAAATATTTCCCTGTTGTTGTCCATTAATTACTACTAGAGTTGTTGCTTCCATCTCTTAAAGAATAAGGATTTGTTTGGACAAGGAAAGAAGGAATGTCCATACTAGTGAGGAAGTCCTGCTAGAAACCCAGGTTTGGCCTTCAGGCATGGCACAACACGGTTTGTGCTCACACATCTCATTTCTTTACCCCAGGAGTATAACCACTGCCTACATGCTAACACTGTACAAGGCTTTGGCACCATCAAAGAGGGTGCTAGAAGGCACCCAGACCAAAACCAGATTTAGTCCTGAAGGGAAACATAAGACTAACTGGTTAAAAAAAAAAAAAAAATCTTTTGGGCCAGAGAAGCTAGACTTGAACTGTAAAACACCAAATAGGATAAGCATCAATTAAGTGGGTTTTAGGACTTAAACCCATTTAGGCATGCCTACAAGCGTTTGTCTAAGTAAGAAGAATACTAGACAATATAATGCTGCAAGCTTAGAACATGGAAAACACTGGGAGGTAGGCAACACTTAAATAGCACTTAAGAGCTTTCATGAATTTTGTTATAAGTTTCTTCCTACTTTGATTATAGTAAAAGCATTTAACATATCCAAGTTATAATGAGCAGAATGATTATACCCTGAAATTGCAGAGAGATTGTAACTATGTTTCTGTAGTGAGAGTTCCTCTTACATTTGCAAAAGAAAAAAAGGTATCATATTTCATGAAGCTCAAAATGTCATATTATTTTCTGTTTCTGGCAATTAGGGAATGGTCAAGAGCTTAGAACTTGGAACAGTTTGTTCTAAATAATTTCCAATTTTTATATAGACTTTCAACAACCCAAGTTTGGACTCAGATGGGATGCAGTGTTTTCACATTCTTGAAAAGCTCTTGAAAAGTATGACAGGATTCAAATATCGGTTAAATTTGGAGCATTTCTGTTGGTTTTTGGAGAAAAGGACCATCATGCTGTTGAGCCAATTTTCTCTATGAAACACACCCTCTAATTATGTCTTATATATGTTTTTTTTTTCCTTCTAGTGAAAGAAGGCGAAATAGTAATTTTGCTCTCAACTGTATTGAGAATTTACTAATACTTTTATGCTACTTTTTGAAGAATCATGTTGACCTAAGTGAAACAAAACCTTTTCATTTTAGCTGGTCACTGTGACAGTGAATACTGCAGTCTGGTCTCTAGTAATGAATCTAAACAGTTTGTTCCAACAAAACTGTTGATATTTAATAATGAGCCATGAAAAAAAGATAAGGCGGTCCTGAGTTTTTTGTAGTAAAAATTAATCATAATTATCTTGAAAAATTTCTGTACCTGATGTGGTTTTAAATCCATCAAGAATGTTAGGCAAAAAAAAGTAATTTTCATATCTATTGGCATCGTAATTAAATATTCATGTTAGCATTTCATTTCAGTAATGAAATTTCTTGGCAAAACCTTTCCACCAGAACCTGATCTGTGAAATTCCATCATTTCTAAGGAAAACAAGGCTTTAGATCACAAACCCCAGCTCTAATGGGAAACTTTAATCTGCCTGACATCTAGATGGGCAACATGGAAACAGGGACTGATGTGCCACAAAGGAAAATTTTCAAAGATGTCCAGGAATGCAGCAATGGTGTCAGGTAAGTCAAAGCTCACATAGAGTTTAACCTTTACTAGTAAAAGGCTGAATGAAAATCAAATATGGTACTGTTGCTAAATGGGGCAGGTGGCTCAGGGACAGCAGCCATGGATAAGGCTGAGATGGATCAATGCCTTCTTTGTCTCAGTCTTCACCAGGAGAGTTTCCCAGGGTTTTGTGGTTGCATGAAGGCACAAGAGATACAAGCAGTGCATGAGGATCAAGTCAGGGACTCTGGTAAGAGAACTGAATCCCTGTGGTCCTTGGGACCATATAGGCTGTGTCTGAGAGTGACAGCCAATGTCAGAGCAAGATCACTCTCGATCATCTCTGAAATGTCATGGCAATAGGGGGAGGATCCCAAAGATTGTAAGAAAGTAAATACTGTGGATATTTTTAAAGGACTATTTCCAAGGACTACAAATTGCTGAGTCTCATTTTGATCCCTATGAAAACCACCAAGCAAGTCTTCTTGGAATTCATGGGCATGTAAAGGACAAGATGTAACTTGTAAAATCAGCACAAGTTTACTGAAAAAAATTCACGCCCAACAGCCTGGTGACCTGCTGGAGACATTGGAGAGCAGTCTCACTGAGTGTGCAAACACCAAACTAAGGGACTGGTTGACCCTGAACAAGGGTTTGGAGAGATGGCAGAGCCAAACCCTTCAAAGTAGCACATGGTAAGGAGAGGAAGAACAAAGGAAAACTGAAACAAGACAAGCTCATGGACACAGTGAAGCAGCTGTGACTGTCAAGAGAGCTAATGAAATCTCTGTCCTTGGAAGTTGTCAAGATATGACTGGCTAAAATATCGTCTGATCCCATAGCTGATACTGCCTTTATTATTAGGTTGTGCTAGAAGCCTCTAGAGGTCCTTCCCTATCTAAATTATTCTAGGATTCTACAAGCAGAGTAGCAACACAGGATTGTACATTGTTTTTTCACATAATTTAAAAAACAAAAAGGATGGTGGTATAAGTTTGTTTTAGTTATTTCTGCTGAAGAATTTTTGTATGTGATAGTCTTTAGTTCTTATTATCTTCATCTTTCCACTTTTCAAGTTTTACTCTCTGCTTTGTTTAGTTAGTGTAATTGATTCTAGTTACCGGCTTGGTTAATGAAAACCACCCTGCCAATAAGCAAGTTTAGAGGAAAAATAGCAACATGTTATTAATCAAAAACCAGGTTCCCTCACAGATACTAGCAGGGCTAAATACAATGCATGAAAGAAAATTGACCTACCAAGAAAGAGAAACAGGGATTTCAAGAACACAGCTGTTTTCTTTCCCAGTGACAAAATATACAAAGCACAGGGCCCAAAACTGTAAGGAGAGGAAAGATGTTTTAGTAGCTTGGCTTTCCTGAGTCAGACTTCTTTGAAAGTGTTCATGGCCATGATGGAAAAAAATAGTCTAGTGTAGAGGGCTTTTTTAAATTTTTTTTTCCCTGAAGTGAACTGATTGTTTCAAACTTTCCAGTGAAAGGTAAGCATGGTCTCTTATTTATTGTTTCTCATAAAGAATAAAAATAACTCCACTTATGGCCATTATCATTTCTGCAAAAAACCTCAGAAACATTTCAGGCCCAGTCCTGTAACTTTGAAGTCAGTGGGAACAGAATCATGGCCTTAAAACATAATGTTTCAGTTAGATGTTGTCACACAGTTGCTTACATTTTTAGTTTTTTCTATCAGTAAGATTAGCATTGCCTGCCTTATGAGGAGAGATTTCTATGGCTTCTGGAGGCCCTTGGACACTGGAGGAAGGGATTTCTATTCCTATATCTCTTTAGAGATTGGTTCCTCTGAAATCTCTAGGAAAGTGGGACTTCTGGATCTGGTAAAATAGGTTTGATAGAAGTTGATTGCTGTAGGTTCTAAGCCTGTGTCCATACTATAAAATTAAATGCTCTCACAGCTGTGCTCTGGCACTGCAGCTAACCAGCATGGAAAGGTCTGCATCCATTGCATGGAATTCTTGTGCCCTCAGACACCAAGCAGCCACATCCAAACTGCTCACAACAACCTCTGGACCCAACTCACTCTAGGACTGGTTTGAACAGCAGCCCCACTCCTGGGTCAAAAGCAGCCAGATACCATCCAAGCTTGTCTGTGTGGCAACAAAGTGGCAGGGCGTGCTCCTTTCTCCTGTTTAATTTATTAGTGTGCATAACTTCAGGGTGCAATTCATCTACCTTAATGTAGACATCCAAAAGTTCAACATTAAACCACTGCTAGTTACCCTGGCTTCCTGCTATACTCAGTGGAAGCAAATCCAGGCCACAATTCATCTGACCTGACTTGTGTACTTAGCTCAAATAAGATGGATTGCAATATGGGAATGCCCATTTTTTTTTCTGACTATAAAGTGAGTCTGAGGTCTTCAGGTCAGACTAAGACCTCTAACTGTTAGGCACCTGAGATAAGGTGAGAGATATTAGCCTAATACATACTAATAAGTTCATCAATGTATCTTTCAGCTTAAAATATACTTTTAAAGACCTTGTAGGTTAAACTATAGATTTTTACTCAAGAAAAACAGTAGAAAAACTCATAGATAAAATACCCTGTCAGAAAACCTAAACTGTTCTCTACAGAATGGAGTGTGGAAGGGTGAAATTTTGGGATTTTTTTCTGAATGTGTTGCTCAGAACAGTAATATTCTCTCACATGTCTCCGAGAAGTAAGGTGTAATTTATCAGTAGTCATGCTATCTTCATTCTTGTTCTAAGCATGGAACAATACCCATTTCATTAATTTCTTTTTTTTCAGGGATTGAGTGTCTGAGAGGATATACCTGAAGCAGTAAGTTTTCATTTCTCATCAGCATCTGGAGGTCTGGGGAGCTGCAGAGGAGGACGAGGTCAGGACTCTGCCCTCCAGCAGCATAACTGAGACAGTTTGCCTTAAATCTCATTAATAACCCCTCTTCCACTCTGACCTTCAGTCATAATAAATACCTGGGAACCATAGCTGTTGATTACATTTGCAGTTGATGCCAAGTTATATCATCTCTATTACCATTAATGTAAAGAAAATATTTGTGTCTGAAAATGTCACACTGCAGCCTATACACATTTTTTTGCAACCCTTAGTCCTTGTTACCTTCATTAGATATTTTTCTAATGATAATTAACTAAGAAAACATGACCTAAGTAAAGTTATCAAAGGAGAGCAATTATGGGAACATGTGCCATATTATTCCAATTAGGTAACTGCTCATGGTGGTTTCACTTGGTAACAGCACAAAACTACTGTTCAGCCCACTATTCTCACTGTTACATTGATAAATTATCCCAAAGCTGCCTTTCATTCGACAGGTCTGTTTTTGGACAAGGGCCAGACAAAACAAAATCACAAGATTTATAAGTATTGCAGTGGGAGGGCAAAGAGGATCTGAAGGGCATGAGCCCTTCTCTGTCCTTTCAGAACTAAAGCTTAAGAAAAATACTCCTGGTGGATGAAATCGTAAGGACTCCATTCAGTCCTTAGCCAGACATTATTCAGGCAAGCTCTTGAAGGCTCTTACTATCTGCAGAAATACTGCTGAGTATATTTGCTACTACAGCTGAGTAGCAAATTGTGATTTGTGCTTTATTTGTGGGAGGACAACAAAGTGCCAGCCTTGGTGGTGCAGATTTTCCCTACAAGAGCTTTCCTAACTGTGAATAAGTTTTAGATACAAGCAGTGGAGAGCAAGTATTGTCTTGACTCTGTGACTCACTTCAGCCCTGGATCACTGTGAAACTCAGCGAACCAGCACTTTGCACCTTCCTCAGTGTTAAACAATGAACACTGAAAGAGTTTGTGCTTCCCTGAAGTTCCTCTTCCTCTCTCCTTTGTCTCTAGGCAGTGACACAAACGATATCAGACTCAGTCTGGAAAAAGATTTTTTGACTGTGGACTTTTATGAAATCTGTTGATTGGAATGAAATTGGAACACTTCATCCTCTGAAACCAGGTGGAGGGCCATTCATCATCAAATACCACAATCTCAGACAAAAGACATTCTCAGTAGCAGAGTACTATTAAAAAAGGTATCTTCCTCAGGTGAATATGATCTCAAAGAAATAATAGAAAAAACAAAAGAAAGGATAGGAAGTTAGCACTACAGCAAGAGGTTAACAGACATGATCTTACAATTAAAGATATTTACCAGAGAAATTTGAACCCCATTATACTCTGGCTCATGGTGCATAAGGAAGAACTGGTTTACATCATCAAAGACAAAAACCAGGTCTATAGGTAAGCTTTAAGAATAATAAACATCCTGAATTCAAGAATAAGTCTGTCAAATGAAGGGATATTGATTTTGGAACAAGGAATATTATGTCAAACAACATTAGTTTAATTGATCTGAATTTAGTTTAAGTACTAAAAGCATTTATATACAAACAGCAAATGAAAATTAACTGCAGCTGAGTCCCTTGATTCTCAGATTATACAATATGCACAAGCAACTGAAAGTTCTTGTAGGAATCCCAGCAGCATGGTCTGGGTTCTATTCCCATAGCATGACTCAATAGAAAAGCAATATGCTTTCTTTCAGAAAATATGAATATTTAAAGCCATGTTTTGACTTTTAAAAATATACAAAACTTTTCCTTTCCCAAAAAGAATTTATAATAAATTGCAGAAAAGACACTAGAGCTATGATCCTTGCTAGTATGACTTAGTTCAAATATTTCCACTTCTGGAATGAACCATCCAGGAAAAAAAAATCCTTCTGAAACAAACAGATTTGTATGCTTTTGTCTTCCCTTCTATTCTCACTCAGCTATTTACTTAGCTATCTTAGATATTTCCGAGCCTGCATTTGTTGGAACCAATGCATAGAACCTTGATATACTGACTGTTACATGTTGCTATTACCCATCAGGGAAAATACAAAGTTATTTCTATAATTTATTTCATTTTAAGACCTGATTTTTCAAAGTGGGAAGTTTTTTTCTACAACTTCATTATGCACCATTTTTTCTTCTTTAAAATTATTTGGATTTCCTACAGTAATGAGACTTCAAAGAATGATAACAATATCGATTTCACAGTATAGGCACAGAGGTAAAGAATTTCACTTGCCACTTCTCACTTCCAAGTACCTAACTTGTTAGTACAGGACTAATGTTCCAAAATTTCTTGATCTTATGTTTGTGAAAACTTTGAGAAGCTTCAGCAAATGAAAGTGCAAAAATCATGAAACTTTAAATATTTTATCTGTATTTACAATTTTAATTATATTAATAGTAAAATAGTGTAGTACCAAGAGCATAACAAAAGTATCCAAGACTTGCCAGATGAACTGATGTATGTCTAATTTAGGCATAGATAACTCATTTTAAATATCTTAAGAATAAGTCCTGTCTGCAATGAATGACAGTTTATGGGGTAAATAAAACTGTTACTAAAACTGTTACCTAGATTATTAATCAAGTAATTAAACCCCAAGCCTTTAGATCAGAATCAGATCTTTCAGGTCTTCTTAAATTGTCTATATATGTCTTTATCTCATATAATTCATATAACTTTTCATTAGTTTTCTTCCCTCTTCTTTGATGTCAATGTCAATGCCAAAGAAGTGTAGGCACAAAAATCTTATCCAGAGTTGTAGTAATAATTTGTAAAAATATTTTTTACTCATAACACTCATTATCCATATATCACAGTGAAATGTTAGGCAAACATAAAATGAGAGATTTCATTTTTTACACAGTAGTGCCAAGTTTGCTTCCAAGTCTTGTAGTTCAGATTGTG
The DNA here is from genome assembly GCA_910950805.1 of Acrocephalus scirpaceus scirpaceus. Lineage (NCBI taxonomy): Eukaryota > Metazoa > Chordata > Aves > Passeriformes > Sylviidae > Acrocephalus > Acrocephalus scirpaceus. Next base: position 104,530,088 of record OU383775.1, on the reverse strand, counting down.
TCAAAATACCGTCTGTACATCTGCTGAAGAATTCACTAGGGAAATATCTGGGCATTTCATTTCCCAGCCTCTTTCAGGGTTTGTCTTAATACATCAGAAGTTTTCAGCCTCTTCTGAAAGCCTGTCATGCACCTCAGGAAAATACCACTGACTCTTCCTGTTGATTGCATGAACCCCTAAGGAGGGGTTCACTAGATTCTCTCATTATTTACAGGTGATCTAGTTTGTGCTCAAAATGTATCTTCCTACAAGCCTGGTGCTTTGTCTATGACTGACTGGAAGCCCATAGGTTAATCTATGAAGTTTGACCTCTAATATGGAGCAAAACAGGCAGGATCCAGAGGCACAAAGAAACCCAAGGAAGTAAGGCCACATCACTGAAAAATGTGCACTAGGAACTTGTTGAATGATGGTGCTCATTACTGTTGAGAAAGAAGAAAGAAACTTGTCAACTCTAACTTTGCCCATATAGAAGCTGTGGGACCTTTCACATGGGATTTTTTCTTCGTTTAAGAAGTTAAGCTGAAGAATCCATGGACATCACAGGGGCACATGTAAGACCTACTCCTGTGTTCTGCTTGTGATGAGCATGGCAGGGTTTTAAGGTATATCAGAAGTCCAGCTAAAGTAACTCTGTGCACCAGCTTCTGAGAAATTCTTTCACTTAACTCAATGGAACACCAGTTTACAAGTGTTGTGCTTGCATTCTTTGCTGATTGGTTGACACGGAGATGTGAGAATTTTAGATGATCCTTTCTAGTAGACCTCTGCATGTACTTCAGATAGTGCTTTGGAATATATTAAATCCATTTTAGAAGGCATTTAGTGGATACTGAACACTGTGTCTGTTAACCTTTTGCATATTATAAGCATCTAGGACTCTTTGGTGATAATAAAGAGAAAATTGCAAACATCTCAGAACAACAAGGCCGAGAAGGCAGATAAAGAAGGGAGAATGCAGACCCCTAGACAGCACAAACTGACTATTCCCTTAAAAGGATGCCAAGGAGAGCCAGAAGCCGTGTAGAAGAGATAAGGGTGAAAAGTTCATTGAGGAAGACTCTGTTTTCTTCATCCCCCTGGACCACCAGAAGACCGCAGCAAACTAAGCATGCCCAGAAGGGCGTGGAGTTAATTACCATATGAGGCGAAGGTGGGCGGGGCCAGGGAATGAATATGTATGAGGTGGATTATGCATATGTAAGACCCCGGGGAATAATAGAGGGAAACACCGTCGGGGGGGGATGCATGTCTTTGGCGAAGTTATTCCCCACGCATCTCGGCTGATTAAATACACACCGCTCTAACAACTATCACTAGTTGTGGAGTTTTATTTCTGCCCACGTTTCAATGGTGAAGAATCATTATGTAAAAAGACCTCTGCAAAGAGATCAGTAGGTACAAGGCAGGATATCTGCTTTTTTTCCCCCTTAATACTCTATCAGGACTATGTTGAAATCTTTCTCACTATTCTGCCACATCTCCACCACTGGCTTACAAAGAGGTGAGTTTCTGCTTTCTTCTGTCAAAAACTGCTCCCTCCAACACTGCCTTATATTTTTGTCCAAACCCAATTTACAAGTGTCATTCATGAGAAAGTTTCTGTAGAACAAACAACCCACTGATGACATTTATTACTTCCATGATTAACATTACCAGGAAGCAGCATTTAGACAAATACCATCTTGTGAATATTGATTGCCTGAAAATTGTTTTACAAGAAATTTTAGCTAAAACATGTCATATTTCTCACAGTACTCCTTCGTCTCTTCCCTTGTTAGCCCTATTATCTCTTTCCTTACTTTTTTGATTTCCATGTCAATTTTGTGTTAATACAGAGACTATTAATTGTCACAAATATACAGGAAATAACACATTACAAACAGAACTGTGGTGAAACAGTAGCAGTTTCACTACTATATCACTAAATTCACGATGTAGAAAGATACCTGGATGATCTGGAAATGCTAATTGGCAGGCTGCAATTGTTCTCATGGGTCAGTACAGACTGAAAAGAAAAAGCTCAGGTGACCTCTGAGATTATGACTCTAATGACTACTCAAATGCTGGTAGGACCCAGACCGAGGTGCAAGAACTAGATTTTCTGGGTTGTTACTGCAAATTTCAACAGATATTTTGTCAGTCTATCTACCATACTCAAAAAACCAAAAAAAAATTGGCCAACACATTTTGGGAATCTAACTGTTCGCGCTGGTCTGTTTTACCATAACCTCACAGTTTTCAATGATATGATATTTTTACAGTATGGATTAGCAAGGCTGTGCAAGTTGGCTTCAAATCCAGAGACCAAATCCTAGCACTATTAAATGGAAATAGGCATAAATAGAAAAGATGTAACTACAGTCCAGTGAATTTGTGTTAGAGTTAATGCAGCTTCAGGGAGCTGCAAAGCTTGGCTGTACAGGTCTTGGTACAAATTCAACATCTCTGGCTTTCTCCCTGTCACCACATCATTGCTGTATGTGTATTGCAGACAGGATTCTAAACCTCCAGGTTAATGTTAACACAACAAAATTAAGTTCTAGCCCGTGCATATTTTTAAAAAATGTGTAGTGAATAAACCTGTCAAAAGTCAGGGTGGTAACTAAGCATGAATGACTGTATAGGATGTATGCTCTTAGCTGTCATTCTGATAATGAAGACTTGGCACTGGACATTTGATCACCATGAGCAAAGTGGTTTTTTATAGGATCTCCTACAAACAACAGAGGTGGTAGGGAAACCACTTGGCAAGAGAAATACCTTTCAGTCTCTGAAAAGAATTTATTCCACAGAGGCTAACTTATTTACATTCCTTTTATCAGGGAGAAAAGAATTCCAGAGACAGGTAGGGAATGAAACTCACACAAAGTCCTGGGATGCATCATGCCATCATGAGCAATTATGCAGATTGAGTACATCAAGCTTCTTAATACATATGTCTATAGGACACTTGCAAAATGGTTTAGTCAGAGTTGCTGTAACTTTAAAAATATGTCTTTAGTTTGAAGATAACAGGATGAGGAAGATATCCTCACTGAAATAATATAAAATATTTTTATAACCTGCCTGTCCAACCCAGTGGCCCTTTTGTTTCTTTAGTGCAAGATACTCTTTCTGCATTTTAAGCTTGAGATAGATAGGGATAGTTATTTATGAAGCTATGCTGGAAGTTAGGAGAAACCTCCCCAAAGCTGGTAGGTGTGAGAGCAGCATATCAATGGAGCCAAAGAGCTGAAAGAATAATCACTCATATTATAAGTACATACAATGCCATACTAGAAGTCAAATTGACTAGAAGCCTGCAAAATGACAGAGATTAGAAGTACAGGAGCAAAGAAGCCACAAAAGCCAAAGCTGCATAATCTTGTGATGAAAATTAGAACTAGGTGACAATAGCCAGAGTATCTATTATATGTCTGCATGTTACATATACTGTCAAGAAAAACTTGTGGATTCTTTTTCTTTTAAATGCCCTTCTCAGGTAAGGAAGTAAGATAATTCAAATGGTGGAGAATTTAAGTTCAAGCTTTTTCAGTATTCCTGCCCACAGGCTTGTACAGCTATCTCACAGTCCTAGGAGGCTTTACTTTCCCTCTGTCAAGATTTGCTCGTGCTAAGTAAAAGAAGTGTTCTTTTACTCTCGTACCAAAGTCCCATTTTTGTATCAGTATGTGAAGTTTCATTAAACTCTTAATTCATATTTGACCATATTGAGCTGGTTCATTTATATTTAGAGGAAAAAATGGTTAAGAAAATTTGGAAAACAAGCAGAAAGGAATGTTCCATTTTAAATGATTTTTCTTTTTTAAATGAATGTTATCTGATGTAATAAAAAAGGTTGAAGCAAAATATCTCTCTGTTATCAAAACACAACATTTCACTGACTCAAACCATTTTTGTTATGGCTGCTTTCAAATGGATTAAAATGAAAGCATATTTTAGAATGGAAGAATTTGCAAAATTAGATTTCCAAATTCCTACTCTACTTAGAATGATAAATTATTCATCTTCAGTAAATAGGGACTCAAATATGATCTACATAGCCATGACTGCAAGATATGCAGTGTACTTAACATTTAGATCTTCCATACCTTTTTGTTTTGTATGATAACAATGAACCCACAGAATAATTGTTATAGAACTTTTAATTGCTGAAATCTACCTTAGTAGACAGAAAAGCATGTCTTTCTGCCCAAAGAGAATCTTCTGTTTAATCTTCTAACATTATAGTTTGACCTTTATATTTCAACCTAATGGTCTTTGCTCTGCAATGCCCTGTCAGGTGGATGCAAGAGATTTCAAAACATACATGAATGTGGATATTTCAGTAGCAGCAGTAGTCTTCAATCAACATCATGATGCCATTGTGGGCTTTGAAGCCAAACAAATACATGCCCTAAACTGCTTGCAGAGAAATTTATGCTGACCCCTAAGTCTGGACATGGCCAAATACTCAGATGAGCTCACATCTTGTAAAGTGCTGCTCCTGTAAAACCAAAATAACTCCCCTCCCCACACGCACACACATGCACACTCATGTATATAATAACATCTCAAATCACATAGAAAAAGATCTGATCTTTCCAACAAAGAAAGCCAGTGCCGTGCCTGGAGTTTCTCTTTTCTCCCAGGTCCTTTCCAATAATATTTGGCTCAAGTTCAGCATGTTACAGGGCTCCCAAGCCTCTTTCCCAGATATATCTGTCTTGTCTCTCTGGGTAAAAGAAACTTATTTCTGGCTCTCTGTCAAGCTCCCCACAACCTCGTATTACCAAACAACAATGTTGAAGGCAGGAATGCATACTTTTTGCTTTGATTTCCACAGAGAATCATAATTCTTTTCTGCTTCTTTCTCCCCTCCTCCTCTCCCCTTTAGGTGACAAATGGCTCTCTAGAAGTCACCCATTTCTTCATTTTGACCTTCTGTTCACCTCCTCCATTTTTTTCCTCTGCCCTGGCCAATTCTAATTTGGGTAATTATTCTGTCTACAGTACGTAAAATTCTCTCTTTTGTTGTAGTCAACGATAATATCCTTCTCCTTCTGTTCTTAAATGTAATGCTATGCCTTGATAAATCATTACTGTGGTTTACCCCAAAAGGGAAAGAGTGAGTGATTCAGGACTGATATCTTTTTATAAAGTCATTCCAGTGTTTAGGAATACTTTGAGATGAGTGGTGTTATATTATTAGTCCTTAATCCCTAGATGATTTGCATTACAACTATTAGTCTCTCTATTGTACAGCTTTTTAAAGGGTGCTTATTTATTAAAGTGAATTGACACTAAAAATATGTAAACCTTTGCCTGTGGAAAAATGAAAATAGCCATAGCTTTGGAAACGTTTTAGCAAACTGAAATTCTAGCTGTTCTAAATTCAGCACTGAAGCAACATGAAATCCAAACTGTGATATTTCTCCTTTTTTTCATAAAACCTGTGCTTAGATCCATAGATTCTTACTCTTATTACAAAAGAAATATATATATTTAAAGACACAAAAGATGTCACAACCTTTTTTTTTTGTCTTTCATCTTTAAAAAGGACCAATACCTTTCTGAAGACTTGAGTCCATCTTAAAAAGTATTTGTCTTATTATACACATCAAGTCATGCCGTGGGTTGAAACACTTTGTAGATGAAGACAGCTGTTTGCTATGAAGTACCCATTGTTATTTTTGAAACAGATGCTTTGATTTGTTGGAAAAAACTAATATGTGCTGATTTTAGCCCCAATCCAGTATGACACACAAGCATGTGCTTAAATCTATCATTACTCAGAAAAGCACTTATCCATATGTTAAAAATTAAGAATGTGCTTAAGTGCTTTGCTTAATGGGGATGATCTTGAGCACATATTTAAGTGCACTGTTGAATCAAGGCCAGAATGACCAACCTTAGTTATTGTGAAGTTTGCTATCTTTTTACTGCTTCAAGTTCAAACAACATAGCAATGCTTTATTTCATGTCCTCTGCAAAGGAGGCAATTGCATACTTGACAAGAAAAAAGAGTTCATTAAATCTTGCAAGCCAAGTAGTGGGGAGGATGGGAAAGCCTGTATAAAATTACCAGGCTCCCCTTTCTTACACTAGTAAGCATGTGAGATGTGATTCCGTCTGTGGCTGCTCCTCAATGGCTGTGAATCTGTTTCAGATCTCAGTTGGTTATTTATTCAGAAAGACCTCCTGATTTTTGCCCTGCTTCACAATCTGAAAGTGGTCAAAATTACATTTTCCCCACAGACTGCAGCTAATGTGCCCTGGATTCCTGTTTGCAGAAGGTATATAGAGGAAAAGCAAGTGTAACTCTCATTTTTATATGATGATAGTATATGTCAACAGTCAAACCCTCTGCCCAATGTTTTGATAATTCTTTACATGAGGACAACTGCCACATTCCATACCAATCTTTTTTCTGTGATATTTCTGACTTAAAATTCCCTGTGAAAGCCATCTACATCCCAGTATTCTGGGAATATCTGGATAGATGATTTTCTTCTGCTTATTAGATTGTATAGCATTAGGGCTATCTTCAGTTGTTTACAATATCCATGGTGTCAGACTCCATGTAAATTTCTAAATACAATACATAAGAAAAACTAGATGGTTTTTGCAATTTTAATAACTCTTCAAAATAAGAGGGGATTGAAAAAATATACTCAAATCTTTGCTGTCCTTTACATACAGATCTGAAAACTTGCACTATTCTGAAACAAATAGCTAGACCAAAACCGAGAAAGATGGATTCCCCTCTGCTTTGAGTGTCATTGAAAATGCCAGTTATGTTCTGATTATGGAATATTTTCATTAGTTCTTGTGATGAAAGAGTGAAAACTAAAATAACCCTTGTCTCCCATGCTTCAGCTTGAGTTTGAAGTGTTGGCTGTCAAAAGTAGCATCTTTTGAAGTCCTTAATGTCATTTATACATGTTCATGCATAAAATTGCCATTTATCTAATGAAAGACGTATCCTGATAATTTTCCACATTGCCTCACATTCATTGTATGTTCTGTTCTGGTGTTTCTTCTAATATCCTAATCTTTACTCATATTGTAGTAACAATATACATCAGGCTTATAATTAAAATGTTATGAAAATCATGAAAAAAAGAAAAATGTAAAAATAAAGATCAATTACATTTAATAGTTTTGCAATGGAAATGCACATTCAGAGCTCAAATTTACTACAAAGCCAGGCTCAAAGTATTTCAAAGCTATGGATCCACTACAAAAAAAAATCTGCTTCTGTAATTGCCAGAAAAAAACCCTAGCAGTGGTACTGTTTAAAAACATCAAAGAACCACTGTCGTCTTCTTCCCTACCTCTTTAAAGGAAGGGATTAGTTGAAAAGCAGTTCAAAGTGTAAGCCAGAGATGTTTCAGGGAACTTCAGAATTTGGAGCAGGTGTTTTTGCCATATGTGCTAGTAGTACATCCAGTAGCAGTGCAAGTCATCCTGGCTTAAAGAAGAAAAGAACCTGAGTCAATATTCCCAGCAGATCTCCCAGACAATGAATCACAGGCTGAGGAATCGCAAGACAGGGACAGGCAGAAAAAGGAATATTTTATGAGGGTTACTGTGAGGATGGAAGAAAGGAAATCATGCTTAAAACATATTACCAAAGCAAGTAAGAAAAGTCAGAAGTTTCTTATTTGTTAAAACCCCACCGATTCTTAGCTAAACTCACACAGAGGATATGTTTTCATGACAGACCTAGAGAAGACCAACACCAGAATTGGTGCATTCAGATCCTCCTTCTCTAGCCATAAGGCACTGTTTCTTCTTAATTGTTACTTGCACACACCTAAGGTAATACTTTCCATAATTCTCCTTTCTGCAGTGCACTCGACTGCTCACTGATGATTTCCTGGAGAACAGCTACAGAATTCCTCTGTTCCAAGCCAGTTTGGGAATTTAAAGGTGGGTACTGGAAGATGTCTAGCCTTTAAATTCTTTCATACTTCGGTGGTTTTTCACATGGAGACAAAATCTCAGTATTAGTTGGATAGTTCCAGACAGCCCAAGTATAAAGCACATATCATTTCAATGGGGTTTGGGCCCCATCTAGTATTCAAAGTTATATGTGAATATTGCTCAGATTTCATACAGAATAAGATTCTATTCAGTAGTATAAACCATGAATAACAGGCCTGGAATCTGACCTTTTAAAAATATAAGCAAAGGAGTTGTTCCACTTGCTCTGTTCTGTGAAGCTTCACAGATAAAAAGCACAATCACTCCCAACTTCTTGTCCTTATTAATATCAGTTACTGCTGTGGTACTTGGCTAAAAAGACAAGTCAAACCTTCAGCTTGCCCTTACCAAAAAGACATCAAAATCACAGTTTCAGCATACATAAACCAGTGCTCATTGGAAATGTTTTGTACTCAAAGCAAAGTAGGAAAGACCAGAGAGTTTTGCTATGCCTACTGAAAAGAGAAATTTCACTTGCAAAAGAGTAAGTCTGGAGATATGTCTGCTCCTTAGCATCTCCTCACCAAGGAGGTTAAAGGAAGGTGGGGAAGAAAATACAACTTTGTGTCCAACTGCATCACTCATCACACTGTGTAACAAAGCATAAACTACAAATCACTATATTTTATCTAGTACCGTTATGTACTGGAACTCTCTCCAGAGCTGGGCATCTTAAATTCAGTTCAGAGGAGATCAAAATCCAACATTACTGTCTACAGGGTGGTCATGTCATTTCCTCTCTGGAATATGGCACCTGTAACCACCAAATGCTATGGACTGAATTTTGCAGGACTGCTGATGAGTAAATATTCCCAGTAGGAGCCAACTGAGCAGTGTCCCATAGTGTCATGAGTCATTTGTTATGGCTGAACAGTCCATGCCTCTGCACAGTGTAGAGCAGCACCATACAGAGATGCTGTCCTACCTTCTGGGAAGAGATTAACTTGGCCTAGCCTATGATATTTGATTACATTCTCCAGTAACCTGCTAAATCACTTTCAGTCTTGAGATCATATCCTGAGAGCTGAGAAAGGAGGTAGTTTGCATTTTTTTCGCCCAATGGATAGATTATGGTCTTGCAGTGAGATACAGTTTACACAGTTTTAATGTCAACATTTTAGATAACTATATGTGAGCGAGATATCACCATAGATTGCCTGCATTGCCCATGAAAATAAGTCAGCAATTTTGGAACACAATTCCTCTGGCCTATATTAAATGACTGTGAGCTGACTCACATCCCAGAAATGCCTGTTTGTCTCATTTATGGAAGGGGAGTTTTGGGTGAATTCTTGAGAAAGAAAAAACCCTTATGTTATAGACATCTCCAGCCAGTCAGATGAATCCTGTGCAGGGAGACTAACAAGTCATAGAGCAGACAAGACTTAAGCCAAATATACTGAACATTTTTCACTCTGATTCACTGAGAAATTGTTCTGCAATCTACTCGGAATGAAGTAAATGAGTATGGTACAGCAGCTCTCCAAGAGTGCACACCGAAATATGGGACTAGCTGCAGGAATTATGAGGCCCACAAAAGATTGCTCAGCTTCAGACAAAACCATTCCTTTTAGTTTGTCAGTTAACTCATTTAGGTCTGCATTTTTCCTTACCTTCCTATATTTCAGAAGACATATTCAGCAAAAAATAATGTAAATTTTATGAAGAAACCAGAAATCATATTTTCTCCTTGTTACTAAACAAGATAAGAATTTGTTATTGATCTCAAACCAGGTGCAAACCAGTGCACATCAGGAGCAATTATATCAAAATTGATGGCAATAACCTAGTAGGAAGCGAGAATTTGGACCTACTGTTTAAAAATGGCAGCAAATCTTACCTTAAATGAATATGGAATGATGCAGTTTGCTTGTAATGAGATGGTGTGGTCTTTTTTATGTAACAGAGAGACAACATTGTAGCTGAACTGTTAAATAAAAGTTTTCAGTTAGCTTACAGTACATTTTACTGTCATCAAAAAAGCATTTGGGAATAACAGTTCTCAATGAGTCTCTGTTGAAATTTTGGAATAGTAAACTTTTATATCTTAATATTTATGATTCTAATAAACTACCACAATATTAAAATGAAAGATACAAACTCTGAGGTCGAAAACTACAATTTGTTGTAAGGCAAAACAATTTTGAATAATAAACCACTATTGAAATCTAATATCACTTCCTATAATTTAATAAGTAATCCCCTTGGTGATATATCCCGGATATTAAACTAGTTTAGCTCACTTGGACCAGGTGTTTTAAATTGATACATAGCATTCTGCCAAATGATAATACAAAACTAAGCTTGAAATTGTATGATAACCATTTATTTTCTCATTTTAACCTTCATTGCTGATCACAAATTGGCTAATCAGGAGCAATTAATTCATTCATTATTGTTAATAGTAGTGAATGATAAATATAAAAATAATGCCTTGTTTATTAGCTCAACTAGAGCACTGTGGGATGTCAGTTGACCAGATGCAAATGTTTGATTGGATAATATATCTCACAGCTCCCAATCCACCTAGCATGTGCCAAAGCAGTTAGTGTTTTTTCACCATGAGCATCCAGCTGCAGACTATAAGGGTTTCCATAATGAATTCAGTATAGCTTGTATGTTAAACCTTATTCAAAGGATATTGTTTGAGTCTGAGAGAAAAAACATTTTAAAAAGGGTCTGCCGTGTGCAACCAAAAATAGTCCATAAATGTATCTTTCTCTATATTTCAACGGCACTGTTGTTAGATTGGCAAGTCGTTAGAGGAGATGAAAATCTATCCATTCTTGTTCCATATAAATGTCTGCTGATGCTGCTGATGGACCAAGTTCAAACTTTTCACTCCTGTGTGTGATTCACCATGGAAACTGCCCTATAACAACCACCTTAGAAAGACTCTTGAGACGAGGTCAAAATCATGACATACTGAGTCTTGATACTCAGTGGTTACAGTTTGCCTTTTTGCTGCATGAGGAGGTTCCCTTCCCACTCCAAATGAGTGTGTGAACCCTATAATCTATTGGAAAGTGAAAAAAACGCAGTTCCACCCTGTGGCATAACACTTTGCTCAAAAATGACTTCATGCTTTGAAGTCATGGAAATACAAGCAGCAGCCAACGCAATTGACATAGAGTAGAAGCTTGTGGGGTCTGGTTCCCTCAGCAGATGCTGATGCTGTTGGGCACTGTCACCTTCTCAGTGAAGTGAGAAGTCTGACTTCTTCAGTCAAGGAACTGAACATTGTGTTGGTCATGCAATAGGACAGGTTGCAGCCACCAGAATGTGAAATCACATCCCACAGAATCTGATGAGAACTATGTTGGCCTGAGGCTTATAAAAATGACAGTTTTATTTACACAATTGTCCCATTATGCTTTACTGAGGGGAAAAAAGAGAGATTGCTTAACATGCTTCGAATTCATATATTTGTTTTCCTTTATTGGATAAAAGTAATGCTCAGAAAACAACTAATGTAACTGACAGCACTGACTTGAATGAAGAAGGGGTGATGGCAAACATCAGAGTGGTGAATGACAGGTTCCCTACCCACCCAGAAAATTCTCCTTCAAAAAAAGTGCCCTTTGTGGGTGGGAAAAGATGACCAAAAATATTTCCATTTGTGAAAGAATTGTGGTCTAACCTCAGACCAACAGACCTAATCAACACTAATCCAAGCAAGCACTTAGCCCTGTTGCAAACAAGCATAGACTGCATTACTTTGGAAGCTCAGGAAAGTCAGCTATGAAATACAAAATGTAGGTCTACCCTCAACATTTCTGACTGACATTAATGGAAATGACAGTTTACTCCCAGAATAAAGTTAGGTTGTGCTCAGGGAACATAACAATTCCCTAAGAATTACCACTTGACAACTTATTGCCAAACCCTTTGTGGTGTCAAATATTCCACAGAGGTCAGGAAAGAGCTAGGTAGAACTGTCAATGCTCCTAAAAGTTTTCGCCAGATCATTAGATTGTGGCTTGCGGACTGAAGTGGTCACAAAGAAACAATGTTTCTTTGCCACTCACTGAGGGATGCCAAATACCTTCTGAGTTTTGCGGTAATTGATATAACTGAGGCTGTGTGCCGAAACAGCCCTGCCCAATCAGATCAGTGGAACAGCAATAGAATCTTTTCTGGATATCATATTTGTGGTTTTCCTCTTTCATTATAGTTGACCAAGTCAGGGTAAGATGTTTTACACTTGCTGAAGCAAGTGTAAAACCCATCACTTTTAAACATGACGTCTTTGTATCTGATTCCCATCTCACTTAGATGGGCAATAACTCTACGATGATAACAAAGTTGTATCTCCTTACCCCAGTCCCTAGAACAGCTGCACTTCTCCATTCCTATAATTTAGAAAATACAACAAAATTCTTTAGAAATAGCAGTTAGGATTTCCTCTGTTTTACAAAGCACCAAACACTCTGAGGGTCTCAGAAATAATTCCTGAGTACTGTTTCAATGTGTCTGAAATCACTGACTATTCTCAGCTATATGGGAACACACACACGTGCATACACAAACAGCTCCTGAAGGAAATCAGAGCATCTGATGGAAAAGGTTTACTTTACTCTGGGTGATCTCAGCTACATTATTTACACACAAAAATCTCTTAGAGGGAACCATAAAAAACACATCAAAGTGCAGTGACTTTTTATGCCTACCACATATTTTGCAGTTTATCTTCTCCTCCTGGTCAGTTTCTTCTGGATCTCATAACAAAACAGAATACATGAAAATTAAAACTTTTCAGGGAGAAAATGTTCTTAAATATTTCCTTTAGAAACTGATTTTCCTCCACTGGATTTTTTGCATTTTTTTAAACGTTTCATTCTTCTTTCTTCTTGTTCTCTAAGGATCTCCCTTAGGAGATCTATATGCATATGAACATGGGGGTGAAGTCAGACCCTGTGCCTTGTGTGCCTCATGTTTTGAGACTATTAAACTAATCTAAACCACCATCTTTGCACTTTATTCCTCTCCTGAGTAGGGAGCAAGGCTGTTCACGGAAGTACCAGTCCCCTACAGTAGGTGTGGTCCTCCAGAAACCTCCTAGGATGATCTACATATGGGACCTGCCATAGCCAGAAAGTATTTGGTTTAATTTTGTATGTTTAGTCAATTGGAGCAGAGCAGAGCAGGGCAGCTTGCCATATTTGCTAAAACTGGACCTATGTGCTACCACATAAGAAATCAGGACTCAGGAGACTCAAATTCTGTTCAAAAGAAGATTTTTTATGTAGACCTGAAATAATTGACTCGTTCCTCCACACATCAGGTCTTTCCCCATATCTTTGGGATCTTTGGTGGGGAATAAGTATCTAACATTCAGGACAGGGTAGTAGCCAGATATGATAATGAGGATTGCACAAACAGTTCAACTGAAAGAAGACTGCACACTCTTCATTTTGTTTTCTGGCCTATCAGTGGATATCACACACATGGAACAGTGGGGCACACCTACACTTCAGTTCTTATGTGGGACACCTTCTCTTGGAGGCTGGGATTTAATTACTGGCTGGATTCTGGTTATCCATAGGAATTCACACTCAGGAAGAGGTGAAAACATGACTCAGCCCCAACAAGTCATCTCACAGCTGCAGAAGATCTGAATATCCTGCTGTAAAAAACACTGCAATTTCTCATACCCACTGTCTTCCCTCTCAGATGGCGGGGAGGAAGCTAAAGTCACAGCTTCATTATACAAACCAAGTGTCTTCTAATAATAAATTTGTTTTCTTCCATAACTGATAGCAAATCCACAATTTGGCCTGAATTTTGAATAATCATATACTTTCCCCCCTCTTTAGCATTCTTGCTACCTCTATCTCTACACTTGCCCTGCTTGTCATGTCTCCTCAAGGATGCACTCAGTAAAAGTTAAAATTTCGTATTTCAGTGAAATGTAAGACTGTTGTTCTGTGTTGCATCTTTACTATAGCATGACATTTGTATTAGCTGCTGTGCTTTCAAATTTCTGAATTACCCTTGAGGGTGTTTTGGCTATTTCCATCATTTTAAGGCCTCCTTTTTCCTTATGAGCCCACCTGGAAACTGGAAATAAAACTTACAGGCTTTAGGGGGCTTGTTTTCCAAAGTTCACTGCAGCTCCAGTTGCTTTTAAGAGAGCTTATCACTTTATCAGGCATAAAGGATTCTTGGGTTTTTTGTCTAAATCTAAGCAGTTAAATGAATAAAACAGTTTGGTTTGTGTAATATCTATTCAGGATGGGGTCTATTAAAATATAGGTGAAAAAACTCCAAATAATTTTAATTGTTTCCAAAGTATCTTACACAACTCAACAAAATAATTCATCTTGCTATGTGTAATCTCCAACTTGGAACAAGAATAGTGAAAGTTCAGTTCAAACAGCTGAAAAACATGCGAGTTTTAAAAAATTAATACATGGTTATTCATCTAAAGATGTTGCCTACAACAATTTTTTTCTTTGTTGTCTAAAATACAGCCTTTTGGTGTTCAATACAGGTGCATTACTCTTCTAGACCAAAAAATGGTCTCTCTAGACTGAAGGATGGTGACAGCCTAGAGACAAGCAATCATGGTCTACACTCTTCTAAGAATGTAAAGAAAGACAATTCTCAATAAACGGCACATTTTCTGCTTTAGAAAGGCATAACTTCTAAAAGGTGAGGACTGTTATGAGCAAAATTCCTGGAAACTGAAATGTAAGCAGGGAACTTTGAATGAAACTTGGACGTTCTTTTAGAAGAGTTTATGAAATGGCTAAACCCCTAAAATTTCACAATCAAGAAAGAACAAACTTTGGCTAAAACCCAACATCATTTTGTGGAAACTGTGAATATAAAAGCAATGTATAACACAAAAACAAAAAAGGCAGATTTAGTTAGCAGTAAAAATGAGAAATTAGCAACAAAATGAAATAATATGAGAAACTAAAAGCACGGGAAAATAATTCCTGTCTATATGAAAAGAGCAATAAGATTAAAAGCTTTATTAAAGATAAAAAAGTGCTAGAAGTGATACAATTCTGACATTAGATAAGGATATTAAATCTGTTAATAATCATAGAGAAGGATAAGGTTTCAGTAAATATTGCCTTGTAGAAAAACAGGTTCATTTAATCACTTCACATGAAGATGATCAGGATTTTTCCAGTCCTTCAAGTAGCAAGGAGGAATTTAGACAAAGTCTGTTAAACATTTTTAAATCAGTAGGCTGGGTAGCTTGAATCCAAGAGCCCTTTTCCCGAGGAGTCAGCTGAATCACTAATGTTGCTCTTGAATAAATGTTGAAATACTGGTGAAATTCCAGAAGACTAAAAAAGGTTCAAATTCTGAGCCAATACACAAAAAGTTTGAATTAGGCAAGTTACTGAACATCAATCCCAGTCAAAAAAAATAATAAGCTGATAAAGCATTAAATTTATATGGTTAAGATGGGCTGAGAGTTCTGAAGTAACTAATTATGGGGTGCACTTCTACCCCTAGTCTCAGCTCTCAAGGATTGGCTTGACCACACGCAATGTAAAATATTCCTAAAATAGTGGCAGAAGATGGTTGTGAATGACAGATGTAAAAAACAGTTGAAGAACTTATAATGATACACAAAATTAGCTGACTTATTTAGCCAGATGAGACAATTTCAGCCAACCAGGTACTACAGCCAAGCTTCTGCAGCAGTTCTAAAATGAATCTTTAGAGATAAGCAATTCCTAATGTAATTCGGAAAATATATGAACCTTTCATTGTGTAAACTGGGTAGCAAATACAAACAGGGTGATGATTTTGCCTCTGTGTGTAATATTGATGAGATTGATACTAGAATATTGCATACACATCTGGTGTCCATATTTGGGGGAAACAAAAAAGCTGAAAAATTGAAAAATATGCAGAAAGGACCTTAAAAATCATTTCAGGATGGAGAAAATGCCTTACAGTGGGGCACTGGAAATCCTCAATCTATTTAGATTATAGCAGATTTAAGGGCGGCTTGAATATGTATGCACATACATTCATTAGAAAAAACTCTGAACACTTAAAGGACTTTTAAACCAAAGCAAAAAGGCCTGAAGAAAATCAGTAAATGCAGGCTAAAACCAGACAAGTTTAGTTTGGAAATAAGGCACATTTTTCAGCAGTGAGGGAGATTAGTCAGAAAACGGATCTACAAGGGAAAGTAGTGAATTCTCCTTCTCTTCATAATAATATTGGCTGCGATTCAGAAAGATGTGCTTCAGCCAAACAAAAGATATTCTTTGGTCAGAGATTTTTGCTCAACTTAACACATTAAATTGTCCAATTATTTCTTCTGCACTTAAATGGTCTATGTAGGCTACAAGTCATTTAACTTTAGTTGCCTACAGTTTAGTTATCTGAACCTCAGATAGCCTGTGCAGGATTGCTTTAGAGTCAAAAGACACTTTTGACTGGATTTATCTCACCCATTTTAGAAACCTGCATTATTATGTGATTAATCCTGAGAAGTCCCTCTTTCTCTCCACTACAAAAGAGATTTATAAGGGGAACAAAAAGAGACTGTGAAGGGAGTTTGACTAACTAGCTCTGATTAGAGATTTCCAATGAAAAAGCATACACTTAGGTGAATCCTGGAGTCCAGAAGGCATTTCTGACAATTCCTGAGTAATGGATCTAGTTCAACATGAAAGACAGTGCCTGAATTTCTGCTTGAATTAAGTGAGGTAGAGGTTTATGATATTTCCTCTGTGATTAAATGTGTAGCTTTTTACATACATTTATTTAGATTTTGTCTTCCATTTGTTTTCAGCATGAGATGTAATTTAAAGCCAAACAATAAAAAAACCTATGCTTTTCCCTACATTTCAAAAATAGATTTTCAAAAGGGAATTAAAGACAAGGAGTTGAGTGTCTGTATTTGCTAAAGTCCCAACATCTCATTTCCAGCCAGTAATCCAGCCCCAGCAGGAGGACACAGAACAAAATGATCTCCAGTGTGAAATAAGAACTTGCTGTGATTCTGAATTTTGGGATGTTTTCCTGTTTCCTTTGAACTCCACATTAAAACAAGGTAGAATAAATATTTCCAACAACAGAAGAAAACAAGAATGAAATAGAACTCCTCCTGGACAACAAGCCTCAGTCACTGGGAACAGGCAGACGAACACACACATAGTTAAAGGGCTCATGAAGATTGAAGGAGTTTCTGTTTGGAAATAAGCAAAATCTCCCACATCAGTCCTGGTCAATTTTTTTTACACAAACAATATGGCTTGATGTCAAGGGAAGATTTGCCTCAGGAAGGACTAGAGGGTTGGATTCACTGTACTGTTCACTAGGGCTATTTTCCTTTTCTTTATGAGCCACATGGGAATCTATCTCCCGGTTTCAACTGACATGAACCATTTTGTTTCAACAGGTTTTTTTATTGTTCTAGCCTGTACACTTTATTGATGTTGATTATAATTTGGTTGCTCACCAACTTATATTGAAACGAAAAGCTGAAGTCCAAACTTATTTCTGTAGTGATTTAAGAACAGCTAACATGTACAATGCTTGGACCAAATTTTCTCATTAAATAGTTATTACTGAAGCTTTTATTTTTGCTAAGAAACCTTTTAATACCAAAGCACATTTAACTTACATACATTTTAAAGTGTATAACACTTCTAGATACACTATTAACTTAAATGGGAACATCAGACAAGCAATGAAAATGATTAAACACTTAGAAGAGGCACTTGTGGAATGTCTGAAAAGAGTAAGATTCAGTTTGGACATTATACCTTAACCATGTGCAATAATTAATGTTATATATATATATGCATGTAACTTGGAGAATCTATTTAGCCTTACCGAAAATCATGAAAATATTAATAGACTAAAAACAAAAATAAACTTTTCTCCCTAAAAATCACTTCATTTGTTGATTTCCTTGCTATGAGACAATTGGGGAAAAAATCTTGGCGTGTCTTTTTTTTAGATAATATTTTTAAGATTGCTCAGAGATCAATTGTAAAATGAATGAAAATTTGGAAATTTATTGGTTAACTAATTAATGAGCTAACACACAGTTTAACGTCTCTCAAAGTTCAAAATACATTTCTTTGTGCTGCCATTTGGGGTTTTTTTATATAGATCAAAAAAAGTATAAAAATATTATGCCAAACTCTAGAACCATATTTGCAGTTTTACTGAGCAGACACAATTTTTTTCACATATACTTTCTTTCCCCTTGAAGGAGACATGAAGCAAAGAATGGACGGAGCATTACCTAAATCAGTGGATTGCTAGAAGATGGTTTTACAGTCCAAGATGAAACATGACCTAAGATCCTGTCTAGAACAGATGTTAACTGAACACTATCCATGGTCAAGGAGAAAAATTTCATCTGGAGCAACAGTTTCTACCAAATGTCTACAATGGGACATCTCTGGAGGTTTCTCATAAGTATGTGGCACACCCTTCTGAATCATGATCAGACTTAAGAATCCTTTTCTTTTCTGAAATCCAGTTCCAGCTTTAAAATGCTGCCACAGGCATGCCCCAGAGAAAACCCAAGCTCTGAAATATGACTGTCAACATGCTTAAATTGTTAACACACCTTTGGTCTATGTCAGCTACCATTTCCCAAAACGGCAGCTGAGCCCAGTTCAAGGTGAGAATATAAATCCCAAAAGATTCTTTGGATATGGCTAATTTGTGTTACAGAGAAAGGGGTTAGATGTATGGATGTGATCCATGCTGTGCCATGTGCCTTCAGGTCCAGAAATCAGGCCCTGAACCATTTTCCTGAAAACACAGGTCTAGTCTCTGTGTACAAGAAATATAGTAAAATGGAAATCATGAACTCTTCCATTAGAGGATGTGGGAAATCCTAAGAATACCTCTGGAAAAGATGAGGGACCACAAAGACTTGCCAGCCAACAGAATAAGAGTACCTACAAACAGCTGTTGCTGAGCAAGAACAAAGAGCAATGCCAGCTGTTAGCAGAGCATGCTGCTGGGGACACAGGTGGCTATGGTGAGGACAGCAGGATAGAAGGGATGGATGGGTGGTAGGAGGAGATGAATGTTGGAGCAACAACTTTGTGGCAGTGTCCCTATGGCCTTTCTGATTGCTTTCTAATCTCTTTCATGGAAAGGTCACTGGTCCAGAATGACTCAAATCCACAGTGTTCCTACCTTGAAATGGTTGTACTGCATCTAACAAAAAGCCCACCTAGACCCAAAGACAAATACAAAAAAGCAAGACAAGAGGATTATAACAAGGCAAGCAGCTAGTGAAACTGCATTACTTCCAAGTGCTCATAATTTAGGGACTTTCCAAGCTCAGCAGGTTTCTCTTGCTTTAATTTGTCTGTTTCTCCTCTTAAATTTTGCTATATACAGCATCCTATGCCAAGGAACTCCACCACATAATTGCACCAAAAGTGAATGAGCTTCCAGCCTAGTTTTATGCTTTCCTTCTAGCTCCTGCTAAACAATCAAGCCTTATGGCCTCCTCATCATCACTCCAGGCTGGATCAATTTTTCCATGACTGCCCCCCACCCATCATTGCTTTCCCAGACCTGGGAGTCCCCATTTCTTCAGCCTTCAGAAAGAAGTTTATCCATACCCCTGTCTTTGCCTAAACTTTTTTCAGTGCTGCTGTGATATTTGAGTGGTTGCAGCACCGTGCACAACTATTCCAGTTTTTGTGAATTTATAGAGTAACACACCAAGCTCTCACTTTTAAATCCCCTATTCCACTCCTAATTTCTAACCAGCTTATGCTTTTGTGCACTCCTAGTAATGTGAACTGATTGTGTCCACACAATGAAGCCTGTTGGAGCAAAGCCTGGCTTAGTACTTGCCCCATGGATTTGGCACAAACCGATGCACTGACCTCACATGATCTGCACATTTTGTCTATCGCACTCATCCCATTGGAAGCTCACAGCTGTGGCTGCCCTGCCACATCCCTGTCAGCAGCTCAGGATATTCTCACAATCCTTTTCTTTCCTCTCATGTCCTTTCTCACCTCAGCCCAGAGTAACCTGAGCTACCCTGCCACAAGGGTTAAATCTCCTGCCCCCAAGTGGCCCAACTTTAGGACTGAAATTTTGGTGTTCTTTAAGAGGGCATACGTTTTCTGCTTGCCCTAGATGTGAAGAATGTATGTTTTGCCATTTGTTATATTTATTATTTTCTTCACAGTGACAATATGGGTGTAGATTGTGGGCAGAAGGATGCAGTGTGAGGAAAAAAGTGTGCAACCTCTGATGGGGTGAGTATAAGTTGAAAACCCGGGTTTTGTGGATAGATGTTGGATGCTTGACTGATTCACTGGATCAGTCCTCAGACTATCTAAAAAATGAACCACAGGTTGTTCAAGAAGACACGTAATTTCTCAGCTCCAGAACGGATTCTGGAGGTGACCCAATACATGGCATAGACAGCCTGGGGAAGAGGGCTGCGGCTTGAAGCAATTAAAAGGTTGCTGCAAAGAGGAACAGAATTGTCTGTTCTCCAGATCCCCTGACAAGAGGAAGAAAAACAGTATGTTTAAATTGCAGGAAGGGACAATTAGGTTAGACAGTGGAAAGAACTTTCTGATGGTGAGAAGAGTTAAGCCCTGGAATAGCTCGCCTGGCAACTGGTGCTGTTTTTCTTGTTGACAGGTTGTAAGAACAGGTTAGACAAACATGCCAGGAATGGTTTAGGTCTACTTGATCTTTTCTTGGGTCAAATGGAGAGATAAGATCATTTCTTCTGTTCTTCCCAGACTCACCTGCTACAATATTATCATTTTTCATCCCAGATTTCTAAAGATAAAAATGCATTCTTTTTCCATGTTTTTCTCTACTGCAAAGAGTAGCTTGCTGTGTATGTTTAAAAATTCTGACAGACATAAAACCACATTCTGTGCTTATAAAAGTTTGAAATCCCACAGTTAAATAAAAATCTCTGTCCAGTTCTTCCAATTTTGCTTCGTGTGCAGAAACTAAGTATGACACATTTCTTTTTATAATACAATATTTACTCATTAAATATATTTACCCCCTCCTTAAGAAGTCTTTGCCTTTTATCTGCTGATTATTTCACAAGCTGAAAAGTAAAATGAGTGTTATGGCAGAAATCTCTTTTCAGAAGTTGAAAATAGAAACCACTTCAGAATACCTATGGTCAGAGTTCATATTTGTTTGGCTTTGATTACAAAATTGCACATATCTGCTTAAAGTATTACAGCCAAATACTGGCCCAGGAGGGTTTATACTCCCAGTTTTAAGATTAATGCATTGTACAGCCCCTGGTCATGAAATTTAAAAGCATTCTAAATAGTGGCCACTGGCCGTTTTATGTGACAGCCCAAATAATTAAAAAGGTCTGTTCCAATCCCATACCCACTGAGTGAATTTTTGTAATGCTTTGCTGCCTAAAAATGGTCTCTGCACCAAAGTGTAGCACTAAAATGAGAATTTATCCTGTATCAGCTAGGAATCTGCAATCTGTTTTATGATTCTACAAGGATGTATAAAAGAAATAAGCTATAACTATCCAGTAGAACTTTTCCCCATTCAGAGATTATTGCTGAAATTCATTCCTTTGGCTTCCGTCCAAACAATCCACACTCAATATTTTCCTCAGTTCTTTGTTGACTGGTTATAACTTATGTGGAAATCCTTAGATTGTTCACTGGAAATCACTAACATTACATTTCCTGAATTCACAGGCTTCATTTCTGGCTTTAAGAGAAGCCTCGTGTTCAAGATTGGTTAAGCATCTCGCTGTCTCTATGGACACCAACTGGGGTGTAAGTGGTCATTCCCAGAATTGTTTCTTTGCTGTCATCTCCTCCATAAATACCCAGGTCTTTGCAGTTGATATGTTTAAGCCATGAGCATGTTCTACATGCCACAAACTGCTTAGAGATCGGGCTCAGTCAAAGGCTTCACAGTTTATGCTCAAGCTTTCTAGGAAACTCTATCTCACTAGTCAAGTGCAATCCTCTAGGCCTGCCCAAAGCTTCTCTAATTTAAGCTACCAAAATGTGATCGGACAACTTGTTTTGAACCTGAGAAGTGATTATAGGATATACACCTGCCTGAAGAGGACTGTCATCTGAGACAGAGTGATAAAATTGTCCTTCTTGGACCCAGGATATACAGATTTAATCTTAAATTCTAAACTGTCGGCTGGGTGCTTTTTTTGCAGGGAAATCATATGTTAAACATCTGTCTGAGCTTAATAAACAGGATCAGGAGAAAGCTGATGGAGTAGAGAGGTTGCTATGGGACATTTACATCTTTAAAAGGTTATTTCTATGCCAAAGCCAGCTGCTTATGCACCCAAAATCATCTTCTTGCTATTCATAGAAGCTCTCTTCTATGAGGTGCTTCAGGCATGTGTTCTTTTGGAGCACTGCAAATCACCTCAGGAAACAGTGCTTTCCTTGCTCAAAGAAATGTTAAAATAAAAACTGTCAGTGCTTTAAACATAATGAATAAACAAAAACATTTTTTAGGGCCTATGAAACACTGTTATGAGGGACTGAATTATTCTTGTTGACAAAGGCTGATTTTCGAGGAAAATTTGCTGAGACTACAGAAAGAATTAAGTAACTCTCCACTGACATCCTCTGTCAGTCTTAATGTAATGGCAAAGGGTTGTTAATAGCTCAGACATATAAAGCACACCAGGTTTTTTTAAAGAATAACTAGGTATTGATGCTGTGTATTAAATATATTTATTTCTAAAGATATTACAAAATCTTTCATGTGGAAATTGCATTAAAAATATGTACACTGAGGATGTAATACTATGGTAGTAGGGGAGCTGGGGGTACCTTTTCTTTTGAAGCAGCAATAACATTTATGAACTTTGTATTTTCCAGTTTTTTTTCTCCAAGTGAAGTTTTTTTCCAAAGGCAGGAAAGCGGTGTTTTCTAGTTCAGAGAGGATGTGTTGTGACATTGCCAATGTCTTGACTTTTTTTTTTCTTTCCTTCCTCTTTAGGTTCTTTAGAGCTAGATACACAGAAGATAACAGTCCTATGGTTTATCTTTAGTCCAGAGACTCAAAAACAATGAGGCAAGGTGAGTGAAGCTTCCTGCTGATGACAATGTACCATAAAGAGAAAGAAACAAAAAAAGAAGGGAAGGTGACACAAAAAAATCATTGTCATATTTGAATCATCTGTGTGATTGCCTTTCATATTTAAAAAGTTTTTAAAGATTTGTGTGACTAAAAAAGCAAAGGATATCCTGAAGAACACTGAGGAATTTCCACTTATTGTAGTTCACATGGATACCAGATCCACACAAGAAGAGCAAGATGTGCAGGCCAGAAGGACAGTGTTGGATATCCAGGAAAAGAAAATAAGCCAGAGTGAATATCACCATGTTGCACAACTCAGTGGGGCCAAAGAAGACATCAGGTGAGTGTGAGCTAGAGTGCAAAGGAGCAGTGGGGCTCCTGAAACAAGAAAGTGCACTTACATCCAGCTCCTGCCTTCAAAATTCACCACACATTTTAGGAGGTCTTTCAGAAGGATTAGGAAGACACTGAAGAAGAACATCAATTTGAATACACAAAAGTAGGAAGAACATGTTAAGTAGCAAACTGAACTGACACATTGAAACAGCAATAGCTTACGTAGAGGGAAAAACACTATTCCAGTAGGAAAATCAGTCAGTAGAGCCACATTGGATGAGGTCTGTTCCAATCTGAAAAGCAAAATCTGTCTCACAAATGCTCATTTCAACTATAATTATTTTAGTTGTGGCCACTCTTGATTATTATCTATGGATAGTCCTGTGAAAAGACATTACGTTATTCAATACCTTCAAGCCAGTTCCATGAGCCAATACACCATATTAGCATCCTGGTTCTTAAACATTAGCTAAAAAGGGTCAATCAATATTTGATATTTTAAGCTGCAGTCACCCAACCAGATAGCTGGACATGGACAAGTTGTCAGCCACACTTTTTGTATAACAGTAGACGTTATTGGAATATTGCCCATGTGAACCACTGGGGAAGTATCCGCACATGGCAGCTGGAGTCAGGAACAGAACGACTGGCAAAGCAGGCAGTGAAGCAGTCCCATTAATACACAAAGAGGATTAATAAAAGACTGGATTTGACCACTGTTTATGATAACAACCTATGCTCCTTCCCCTTTTCCTGTGCATCAGGTGTTTCACCACACACCTTTCCACTGAGCAGCAGAGTAAATAAAAACTGATCATGTTGGCTGACATTGATAAAATCAAGTTCACAGGCAGATATTTCAAACCCTTTATTAGCAAGGCCATAAACTGCATATGCTGTTTGATTAGGATATGATGAAAAGAATTTATTAGCAGATGTGTATTCAGCTACACTGTTTTACTGGCAGATTTATGAGATTCTCTCCTAGGCTGACAGGTGCGGCTTGCCAGCTGCCTTGTACAGCAAACAGGGGATGGAGACCATGCCATGTGCAATGATTTAATCAGTTACCATCAACTGCTGGAAAATAAACAAGGTTTTGTGCATTTCTTTCAGTCCCATGTATATTAATTGAAACCAAATATTACAAATGACACTGAAAGAGAGTATCGCTGATCAGAGGAAACTTAAATTTGATACGACACAGCCATGTAATACATAAATATAATAAAGCACAGTCATGTAATACATAAATATTTGGTTAAAAGATAGCAGAATTTTGTTAAACTTGGCAATGGGAAGTCTTTTGAAGTCTCATTTGTCAGTTTCCATTCGTGGGACAGTCAAATCTAGTCATTTGGGTCACAGCTGGCAAAAGAAAGATGATCCTCTTGGTTTATTGTTCTGATACAAAATTGTCATTACAAATTGAAAACACAGAGCAAATAAAAGAGGGCAAATGGGGAACTTGTGTGGTTACATATTTTTAACTGTTGCGTCTGGCTGTACTTTGCTTAATAGGGGTTGCAGAATTCAAGATGTCTGTATCCTGGGTCTCATTACTATTGTTTAAAATTTCTATACCGCTAGTTTACAATTAAAACGTTCTTTCTCAATTCAGTTCTCATATCTCGTGTTTTCAGAGCTCTAAATACATGTAACCTGAACTAATATTTTTATAAAGTATCTGACAGCTGCCTTGAAACATTTTTATTTTAAATATTTGCATGTCAAAATACAGATATAGAAGACTTTTTTCTGCAGCCAAATGAGAATGTTCATACAATATAGAGAAAAAGTAAAATTGCTAAACTGAAGAAAGAACATTTCACAGAAGATTCTTTGTTTTCTGCATGTTTATGACAAAGCATGATTACACTGTAAGCAAGGACAAATCAAGAAGAGCTGTAAAGCAGATAAAAAATTTGTCAAACCAATTGCATAAGTAATTATAGCAGTAGCCTGTTAAAAATTATGAAAATTGAAGCCATGGAATCATTTTGAAAAAAGTGGGCTTGTCTTTGAAGTGTCAGTACATTCAAATTCTTTCTCTCAGCCTAAGCAGATACTCAGATTTTAGTAGATTTTCAGTCCTGATTTAGAGTCAAGCTCTTGAATTAGGGGTGCTAGAAAAGGAACAGCACCAGTATCAGAAGATTTTATTTTCTGGTTTTTTGATCATAATAATTTCTCTGAAGGAGATTAAATTTGTTCTTTTCAATTTTAATGATTTGAGAGAGGTGAGTTTCTAGTATGGTTGAGAGAGATGAGTTTCTAGTAGTGACAGCCAGGGGATAAAAAATTGTGATAATAACTGCAGGCTACAGAAATATGATATTTTATAATGGATTATGAGGTACTGATTTCTTTCATTCACTCCTTTTCTCTTCATGTCCCTTGGTGTATTTTCTTGCTGAAGCACAGATCACAGCTCAGTCTTTTCAAGATTTTACAGAAGAGCACATGTGCTCTGCAACTCGATTAGAAAATAAAGTTTAATACACACCTACCCTTGCAATCAGCTTCTGGGTATGCCTCAGAGAATTGGCCTTGAGAAGCTAGTAGGCAATAACTCAGTCAACACTTTTCCATGCAAACATCTTCATCATATTGTTGTTCTGTATTTCCAGTGTAAAGTTTGCCTTAGGGCATGTATATATGGAAACACTCCTTGAACCCTTCCCATAGAGAGGATTTCTATCTTCTCCCAAGCAACACAACAGCCTCTCCATCTGCTTGGGGTCCAGGCCATGTAAGAATGGGTTCCTCTCAGAGCCTCTGTAGAGAATCTATAGTAGTAAAAAAAAGATACTGTGACCTGAAGCTAACTTAGCATGATATGGTTATCTGTCTTTACCTCAAAAATAAGGTGACCACACTCAGACTCAGCATGGGGAATATCTTTATCCCGTACATTAACCTCAAACCACACCTGGGAATCATCAGGGAGAGTGCTAGTTATCTTGAGTCAAAATCAGGCAAGGCACCATTTAACATTACAGATAATGGAGTTTTAGTGTCTGTGCCTGTGCCCTGTTTAATTTGCTGGTAAAAATGATACAGCTAAAAAGTCTGCAGTCTGGATCCACAACCACAACAGACTTCAGGATGTTATAAACCCATCATAGGATACATTTATATTGCATGTCAAGCTCAGGTCAGCATTCTGGATCTGAACTCTAACTTACAGACACTGCAAAAATTTACAGCCCTAAAACAAGGTTGCAATTCCCTCCATATCAGGGGTTTAAGTCCTTTGGGCTCCCAAGGTCCAAGGTGAGCAAGCATATGATGTTCAGGTCTATTTTGCAGGCTGAAATGATCAAGGGCAATTTGAGGAAGTGTCTCTAACTATTTCCTAACATCTGGGCACAAGCCAGAGTTTGCAGAAATGCCCTCTCAAGGCACCAAGGAGCATGAGGAGTCCTGCAGGGCTGTGCCTCAGCTGGCAGGAGGACTGTTCACCATCGCCTGCTAACCAGGTCTCACACAGTATCCACTAGGACATAGATTTAAGCCTCTGTTATGAGTATTGCAGAGTGAGAATATAATCTCTAAAGTTTTCTGACTGTTCCATTTTTTTGCAATATATCAGGAGTGTCATCCACTGGATTTATTTCCCAAGCGACCTTGATCTTCCTCTCTGCCCAAAAGAGAACTCTGCCATCCATGCCCTAATTAGCTCAGCACAACCATCATATCAGGGATATCCTGTTTTTGTTTCATTAGCAAAGTTTCTCTCCCCTACCCTATCTCTTAATTTCTCCTACAGGCAGACAAAGTCTTCCTCTACAGAAGCAGATGGCTGTTTTACATGCCAAAGTACAACCTTAGCCTCTCCGCTGGTGGCTTTGGGACTTTTGAGAGCATGCATGTCTACATGTACAGATATTAAGAAGTCACAAAACCTACATAACTGACTGTCAAACCATTCTGCTCAAATGTCTGGAGGGCAAAATGTCATCTAGTTGTAATAATTAGTTAATTTGAGATAAGCATATTCACTGCATCTACACAGTTGTGGTCAATATTTCAGAGATATTTCTGGTTCTCAACACCTACATAAAAGGGCAACTTATTTCTCCTATGCTCCTAGCTCCTAGGCTACATCTTTGCCTTCTGCTCACCTTGCTGCTTCTACAGGCTGATGTACCTCCAGAGAAATGCAGCAATAATTAGGATTTTCTGAGTCCTTTTGGGCCTTAATGATTTTCTAAATAGAATAAGTTTAATTTTTGCTCCCCAAACACACAGAAGCACCAGACAAAATTTCATCTTCGGCACAGAGCACCACCAAAACGTACTCTTAATGTTATTTATATGGTATTTTTATATGGAGATAAGTTATCCTCTGGAACCCTGCCAAGGATATTGCAAAAGTAGGTGAGGGCCTAGAAACAACTGCTAATATCAAGAGATTAACACATGCTTTCATCTCCAGGGTCTTTGTTTAAATTCCTTATTACAGATTATATACACCTTTGAATGTACTTTTCTTGGGCAGATGAATTTAACCACCTTGAATCTTGGCTTGCAGTCTAACTCCAGGTGTGCTGCAGCACACCCTAGCTACAAATACAAGTTTATTGAAAAGAAATAAAGGGATTCAGTGCTGGAATTAACAGTAAATTTTCAACTCCAGAATTAAGGCTGCCTGGTTTTGCAAAGTTGGCAGATTTCACAGTAAAATCATAAAATATTTTTCAATCTTGACATCTGCAAAAATAAATGTGGGGTAGCGGAAAAAGAATGTGACTTGAGAAAATATTTTCTGAAAGTCTTAACAAAAATGTTGCCACTTTTGCAGATAACACTCTTTCCTTTTAAAGCACATTCTTTTTGTTACAGGCCAATGCTTCTGACCTGTCTCTGTCAATTTCCTCTAGATATGTCCAGTCATTACAGTCATGGTTTTGGTGTAGGTCAACAGAACGTAGACACATATACATGCCCAGACCCACCTATAACATGGCATCAAGCATACTGAATAATGTGTGATGACAAAACACACTGTTCACCCTACACTAAGTCTTTCAAACACTTCTACATGCCATTAAATTCAGACTGGTCATAGAAGAATTTTCTGACCATGAAAACTTGGTGGGAGCTCAGTTGAGTGGTAACAGATGGAGAGTGATGAGGTTTGGTGTAACTACACATGCAAGACACGTCCTTGGTGCTCGTCACTTCTTGAAGAGCTGGAGTTTGAGTTTTGACTCAGACCAAGGCAAACTGGTAACTACTGTTCACCTTTTTGGCAGAATAACAAAGTGTGTCATGTCCAAAACATTTCTCCTGGAAAGAAAAAGTTTGGGGCTGCAGTGAAGGGCAACTTTTGAGTTGCTGATAAAGCAGAGGTGTTTTTCTCCTCCCAAAAAAGATGCTAGAGTTAATTTGTTGCAGTTTTGTCTGCACAAGACCTATTACATGGGCTGTAATTTCACGGCATGGAGACTGTGAACTCCCAGGTCACTTGTAAACTGATCACTCCCCAGCCTCTCCTCCTTGTGCTTTTAAGTGTTTTGGGCCTGGTAAATTGAAACCTGAAGAAACACAGAGCTCTGATCTTTGGGACCTCTAGAGCAAACCTGGACTTTTGCTGATTTGCTCTAGGAAGTAACTGCTTACTTACCCCATAATTAACACCACAAAGCTGATCTTTGGAAGATAAAGTATGGGAGGTCAGAGACAGGATCAGGGAAAAGGGTTTCATTAGAGCTGCAGCATTTGCAGCCTGATTTTCTTCTCATTTGCATCAGATTGATCCTGGAACTGTTTCACTAAAGTCAGAGGTGCTAACAACTATAAAATCTGTCTGGATTAGAGGCAGGTCATTACTATCACATCTAATGGATTTTAATCCATAAACTTAGTAAAAACAGCAACAGAAATTGCTTGTTAGCTACATGACTAACCACACTTTCGCTCTTATCTCACAACAGAGGCTGCATTAGCACTCCCTTACAAGTTCCAATTTACAGCAAGGTTTCAGGCACATAAGTCTTCCAGTTGATTGACTTCCTTTAGTCGAGCAACTAGGTACAGTAGCATTCATAACATCGAATAACCATTAAACAAGCTTTGTATAAAACAACTTGTTTATCAGTTTTTATTTGCTTTTTGCCACTGGGAATTTAAAGTGCTATCTTGTAATAAAATGAGAAGGAGGGAAAAATATAAACACAAAAAAAAAGAAAAAAAAAAAAAAGGAATAAGGAAAATCCAAGCTTTCTACTGGTGGAAATCAGAATGGTCTCACATGTCCCTCATTTCGTCATTGGCAGGTTGATTTCAGATTGACATCCAGTTTGTACTAGTGAGGAGTTGATGAAAATATGTGATATAATAAGTAAAAGAATCAGTTGGCATTGCTAAACTAAGACTTTCATGAACAATAACAAGAAATAAATAGGTATGATATATATACACATACATATATCTCATATATTTAGAGATTCCTTTATAGAGTCTAGTTTTAGGCTCAGATTCATGCTTTCCACACATGGTTATACTGAAATATTTTTGTTGACAACCATTTATATCAGAAATAAAGAATCATTATTTTGAGGTTAGAAGAAGGCTTATTTATACTACAGGACTGGATCCCACCACATTTTACATGTACTGGATGAATAGTTTTTGTGTGTCCCTCATTTTGCATGTTTGTCACACATTGCATCCCACATTCAATCTTTGGCATATGATAGTTATGCATCCCAAAGATGTTTTCCTCATAAAACTGGTTGTTTACTTTTTGTACAGCAACACCACAAGCTAATGTTCTTTCTTTTTAAGAGGGTCTGAGTCTTTGGGTCTATTTTAATATGAAAAATGAAATAGTGCAGATCAACTAAACTTCAGAACATAAATCAAACCTCAAATAATGGAAAGAACAGCCTCTAATTTCTTACCCAGCATATGTGAATACTGAAGATGGATAAACAGTCTGTTAATTTGCCTTCTTGTTTTAGTCTTTATCTCAAATGTAATTCTAATACACAGGAACTGAACTGCCAAAAATAAATTCTGGCTTGCAAGCAAGAAGGCATCATATTGCCAGTTATGGACATGATAGTCTTGTTTTATGACTATGCCAGGGAATATTCTGGCCACTGCAATTCTGCCACTTACATTGTTAAACTGTAAGAATGGTCTGTGATATGGTTTTGTTAAAATCACCTAGCATTTCCCAATTTCCTGGCAGAGTGCAGAAGATAATATGGAAGAATGACCACTCAGAACAGGCAGATTTAAATAGTCCACATTTTGGAAATAAAGAAAACTTAATAATATGCAAATGTCATGACAATGCCAGCTGGTCCTATGATCAGAGAACAGGCACTTGCACTGTTTGCCCTGTAGTATAAACTTAGCCTGTATGACTAAGACACCTCAGCACAGGAACACTATAATTCTGGTTGCCTCTTCCCAGAGACTCTACCAAGTGAAAGGAAATTCATGAAAAACAAGAGTAGCAGAAATATCCAGAAGAGGTTTTACCCCCATATGAAGCTCCACTTTAAAAACTTAGATGTGGGTTTTTAAAAGCACTTAAAACTCCAGAATGTTTTGTAGCTGACTGAGGGATAAGAGTAACAGTGGGAACACCAAAACCTCGTATGTAAATTCCTGACTGCAAATAGTGGTTGACCTGTAGACATCATAGAGCTTCTACACAGATATCTTTAAGTGCTGCACAATTGTTTGAGGTACCTCCAGGAATTCCCAAACCATGTGCAGACCCTCTCTTTAGAGGTCACACTGGCTGAGCAGTGGATGGGGTGCAGAACTGTGAGGTTGCATGCACACTGCATAAAGCAGTGCTATGCAAAGCACCTGATAATGACACGATGGCATTTGTCAGAGTGCTGAACCTTGCGTTCAGTTCAGGGACTACTCAATCCTTTGCTCTCCAGATCTTCATTGCTCTGTGCTAATTCTTCTCTGTCATATGGAATCATACAACTGTTTAGCTGGAAAAGACTGGGCTGTGCCTGTTGTCCACATTTCCTCTCAAGTGTGTCTCCATTTGGGGAGGGCTGGTCTCCAACCAGCTTCTCTGCTGTCCAACCTTCCCAAAAGAAATTCTACCTGTAGACCAATGCTGAGGACACTTTCAGTGGATCTTTAGTCCACAGACGAAGTAAGCTTTCATTTTTCTAAAGTAAACAGGGATGTTCCAACTAATGCACAAGGGTTATCAGCTGGACCATCAGTAGAAAATGTGGTTCTGGAGCATCCCAAGTAGGAAGGAGAAAAGAATGCATTTTCCATATAAAAGGTAAGATGCATGTCATGCAAGGGAAGCAAGTTTTAATATGAATTAAAATAGCACTTTTTCTTTCCCATGTAACCCTTCATCTAGATGTTCAATACGTGATCTACTAGAACAAAGTTGATGGGCAAATGGCCTACATTCCTGTCCCAGAAGCTGCTGGTCTCAGAACCAATTACATCTTCAGCAGTATGGCTGCTGCCAATACAGCTCCTAACCTGGAGCAAGCAATGAAAGCCCATATTCTGCCATAATTTCCACAGTCAGCTCATTGTCATTCATCATGGGCTTCTGAATATTTTTCTAAGCAAAGGGCACGAAGCCATAAGTAATGAAGGAATGTAAGAGAATTAGAGAATCTTAAAAAGTAAACTTCACAAGTGCTAGAAAGTATCCTTTAATTCGTAGGGTTTGTTGTGGGGTTTTGTTGGTGTTTTGTTTTCAGAGGGGTTGTTTGTTTGGGGGTTTTTTGCCTTAAGTAGAGTAAAATAATGGGAAAAAATTCTTGGGCAATGGTTCTATTTTTAAAATAAAGAACAGAGAACCTGTCAGATCTGGGAATCTTTATTGCCCCTCATTTTATCAACAAAATATGAGTAGTATACTGTTGAGGACAGCTAAAGAAGGGGACTGAGTGGGAATGTTACTTGATTCAAACCTTACCATTAACAAAACTCTCCACTGTCAAGAATCTGTCAAGGGAGTTCCTGTATTCAAATGGACAGCAAATTAAACATATCACTAACCTCAGGGAACCTAGGAATACCAAAACAAGGGATATTTTTAGCCCATTTGGCTACTTGGGGGTGGTAAGTGTCTGGTCTGATTAAAATCTTACAACTGTTTCTCCCAAATGTCAAAATTGTAACGCTGTTGACTGATGTAGCTGAGATAACCCCAGGCAGTGGTATCCCAGTGCTTTAGGTGACAGTGGTCTCACCATGACAGTGCAAGGGAGCTAATTTAACCTTCAGGGAAATCAGGAGTCCTTCCAAGCTGGCTTAGGATACCTTCAGAATCCAACTCATTGTCTTGAGCTTCAAGCTATGTACAGTGGGTGAAGAAATCCACTGGGCTGGTCTGGAAGCTCTCCTTTTGTCTTCAATTCATGAACTTCCTCTTTGCTTCATGAATTTCAGGGCTGTGGAAAAACCCAGGCCAGAGTTTCTAGCTGGGTAAAAGCTCATGCTATGTAAATCAGAAGAAGAAAAAAAAATTTTAAAAAGTTACACAGTCAAAACCAGCAGTGCAAATAGACATCCACCATGGGCAGGAAGCCAACAGCAGTGTTAGAAAATACAGAACAGAATATATAAAAAACCAGCTCTGTCATTTTGGAAATGCATATCAGAACATGGAGAAAATATACATCTGTGTTACAAAAAAATAAGGTCAGATGTGCATGTGCACATTTTTGTGTGGAAAGAGGAATTTAATTCCTTCCCTGAGTAAAGAACTTTACTATTCCAATATTATGACTTTTTCATTGCTTTCATAGGAATAGTACAGTAAAATATACTCTGGGCTCAATTTATTTCTACCTCTGCCTCTCTAGTGACTTCTCTGAGTTGATGAGGAAGAACCTTTCACAAGTCACAGTGCTATTTTAGCTCCTTTAAGTTTTGGTGCACAAAACAACTACAGCAATATAATGGACCAGAGGAGCTGTTACGGCTTCTGGCCCAAAAATTCTCAAAGCTCAAAGAACTGAAGGTGCCTGGACCATGAGGAGAAGACAGTAAGCTGGAAAGTCTATTTAGTTATAGCAATATAGTGAAGAAAGGATTTCCTAGGAATGGAGCATTTACATGGGATTGAGAGGATGGGTGAGGAGGGAACATGTGTGCTTGTCCTTCTGCTTGACTAACCCAAATAATGTCTGGCAGAGCTGAGTGTGCCCAACCCACAGCAGCCAGAGCTGGCACGTTCTCAAGCTTGTCCAGAACATGAACCTAAAAGTTTCAGATTCAGTTCAGAGTCTCAAAATGTGTGAGAAGGCTCAAAACCACCACATCTAGACTGCACTTAAATAAGACTATTAAATTAATTAGTCTTGCAGCACAGTACAAAGTGTAATTCAATCCTGGTGATAGATTGGGAGATTAATCACAATTTACAGCCTTGTGAAGGCAGATATGCACACACACACACACAAAAGTATGTAAAAGGAAAGAAAGGAAAAGAAAAATATTCAAGCAGTCAGAGACTTTAGCTTCCAGAAATAATTAAATGTATTGATGACATTTTTGAAAGATAAACTATTTCTCCCTTTTTCTCAGTTTTTTGTTGATCATAAAACTAGTGTTTGACTGCTTTCAGTTTCTAAAAAAAAAAGGAAGAAAAAACAAAAAAGCAGACAACTGGGGCTTTTCTTTTTGAAAAGAAACCTTGATACATAGAATAATTTCTTTCTTTCTTGGCTTCTTTTTTAACAATTAAAAAATGTGTAAAAAATTTACTCTTCCCTGAAAAAAACCTTCAACTGAAAATTCAAAACCTCCAGTGCTAGCCCTGGGCTAATATGGTCTTCTAAATTAGACATGAACATTCTCACATTGATTTTTGGGTTTGGCGATTTTTTTGGTTTGGTTAGGTTTGGTTTTCTTTTTTTTTTTTTTTTTTCTTTTTTTTATCAGAAAAAAATAGCTTGAATTTCAAGAAAGAGAAACTCCATTATAGTCTTGAGAACTCACAAAAACATTTGTAGAGTATTGGAGAAGTTAAAAGTACCATTTTGGGCCCTAAGCCTTTCATTTACCATGCAACAGTCAACAGAAAGTCATTTCAGTGGCAGGTCTCCAATATTGTATAACTTGTATATGTTATTTGAAAATCATGTTCATGACTAAAAAGTGGATGCATGTTTTTACTTCTTACAAAAAAAGGTGTGAGATCAGCATATTCCTTGATATGCTTTTAATTTGTGAAGGGTATCTATAATTTAATTTTTTATGCTGTTTTGAAATGATGTGCTATTTCTCTATTTTGGTTGAAAATCACTTACATCAATAATAAAAACAGCGGATTTGAATTCTTACAGTTGTTTACTGCAGTGACAGAAATCCCCTGAACACAATTATCTTGGATGAAGATTTTCATGTCCCTTCACTCAGAGCCTTCCTAAACACAATGTGTTTTGCCCTCAGTTGACTGAGAGGGCCTGAGTTTCAGAGAATAGGGCTTCAACGCTTCCTGAAAGTGTGACAGCTTCAAAGTATGTCCAATGAGACCCTAGAACCACCAGTCATTTTGGAAAAATGTTGTTGCTGTTTCTCTGATCCATTGTCTTTTTCAGAGTGGCACAACTGTGTTTGCTGTGCACAATTCCCAACAAACTGATTGATGTGGAAGGCAAGCCAGGAAAATCTCTGCTCCACCCCACTTTGCGTGTTCCACGGTCAAAAATGTTCAATAACTGCCCAGATGGGGAATATATTTTTTCCTTTCTGTTCCTGTACATACTCCTTCTGCAAATTGCATTATTATTGGGTCACTTGCAGGCTGTTGACTTCATTCTACAGCTTGTAACCCTTTGCATAGTCTCCCACCTACCACATTGCTCTGGAAATGCCACCAGTGAGCTGCTGCCATGAAATGTTCCTGTAAATGGGAACAAAGGGAGCATATGAATCCTTTCATTAATCCTTGCTACACACACACACACACACACACACACACACATATGCAATTTTTTTACCACCCGAATAAAACCTGTGAGTGGTCAGAATGCAAGTGGTCAGAATGCTTTGTGTGCCGCTCTGGGCTGTAATGGCATTTGTGTTATATCTTGCTCCTGTTGGGGTGTTGTATAACCATCATTGCTCGAGCCTATGTTTTCATTCCTTCTTAGGTTACATGACCAGCACTGAGATTAGGAACAGGTTTCAAAGTATGTCCACATACTGGTAATTTATCACACACACATTACACAAATAAATAAATAATACACACATATATATCAACTTAATTGCTGCACATGTAAGTACCTGATTTCACATAATGAATACTTCAAGGAAGCTTATACCCCAATAGATATTAATTACTCTGTCTGAACTAGAGGCCCCACTTTTCTCCTAAACATGCTACATTCAGTGGACCATTGGATTTGTGGTGTTGCTCATCACTGTGCTGCTTAAACATTATATTTGCTAAAACAAAAGCAAGAATTAAATCCTGAAAGGAGAGAATTTTATTTCTTTTTTATGAGGAATATGGAAAAGGTAGGACAGTTTTGGAGCAAGACTCAAAGAAAATTACCTTTCCAGGTTTTATTTGCATTGTTTTATTTAAACTGTTTTGGTGTCAAAGAGTATTGCAAGTATTATCCTTGGAGAAAATAACAAATTTCTGTTCCTGATCACAGCAAGTCTGAAAAGGATGCAGCCTTGCAGGCTGGAGGTACGTTAGATACAACTGCCCTGTTTGTGTTTTGCTCTGGTAAAAGGACACCATTATTCTAAGTCCCAAGTAATTGTTAAACAGTTACACTTCAGCAAATTTCCATGAAAGATATACAAGTCCCCAGAGATGTTCTGGCACAGGAGTGTTAAGTGCAGCATCCTTATATTTTAAGTAGGTGATTCTTTGCTACATAAATGTCCCAGCCTGCTGCACACTGAAAGGTAAGATGACCCTCCAGAGACATTAGCAGGCTTTTTACCTCCTCTGTGCCTTATTCACAGGCAGGCAGCATCCTACCTCCCCTCTCCAGCTCTGCTTTGCTTATTTGTGTTTATGGTACACAAGGCAGTAGATAAACAAAAAGGAGTTTTAGACACTTTCTGTTCTTAGCTAAACCTTTTAGTTACACATTAGAGAACAGAAGTGTGGTGCGACCTTCTGTTTATTTGTGGTTCTTTTAAGTGATGTCCAGAGACCTACATTTCATGGTTGTTTGAAAGTTTATATAACAGTGGGAAGCTGTTAAACAGCAGTTTACCTTCACTTTTTTTCTTTTTTTTTTATCATGTAAAGGATTTGAAATTAACACTCATTCTATGATATTATTTGAGATATTATTCAACATTCTCCAGGTTTTCTCTTCCCTTAGATTTTATATTTCCTGTAAGTAATGATAAGAGCAATCATGTCAACAAATCTAAAATGTATTTGGTAACTATGCACTTTAAAATAGCCCTTGAAATTTCATAAGCTGCTGTTCAGCTGTTTGTTAAAAAAAAAAAAAAAAGTGATTAAAAAGAAAAATCTGCACGTTTCACATTAGACCTATGAACAAGGCAAAAAGTACTTCCAAAATGAAATATTTTCTTTTTACTTCCTTGCATTCTATTGAGTAATACGTAATTCGATCTTTTAAATTAACTGGATATGTTTTATTTAAAATGCTCACAACGTCCTTGCACGTCTCCCAGTTCCTAAAGTTTGTCATGTTCAAACACCCTTAGGATCTCTCTAGCACTAAAATACATTCAGGAAATAAGTTTTCTTTCGTATGTCTAAAATCTCCCCTTTTTTCTTTATAAAATTTGACCTTAATTCTGTTTCCTTAAGAGTCAATGGTACTTTTGCTTTGTTATAGGATCCACTTCTTTTACTGCCTTATATAGCGGCAGCTCCTTCCAACACAGAACACTTCTTTCATTAAAAAAAAAAAAAAAAATTAAAAAATCCAAATTAAATATATACTTTATTTAGTAACCAGGTCTTAATGCAAAGCCATTTTGGGATATTGGATATGTTGTTTTCCTTCAAATCATCTTAAACCTTCAAGCTAAGAAACATTAAACAATTTCAATGTAAATCATTTGGCATATAAATTTGATTTGGACTAAGAAATAACTGTATAAAAACTGCCAAAATTTTAATGCAAAGTATGCAATTTCTTGGCTCTTTATATTAAGATGAAAGAAAACCTACTTTTTAATTATGAATTTAAGTGTTTGGAAAGTAATTTTTAGCCTGAAAGACAAGTCAGTTTTGTTGTTTTTAAAATTATTTGTGTCCAGGAATTTTTCTGGGAGAACATAGATGGAATTCATAGTAAAATAAATTTAATGTAATTCCATCATTTTTTTGGAAAGCTCACATGACAGAGTCATATCCCATTAATTCACAGTGATCACTAGAAGGCCAACTGAAAACTACAGAATAATACAAACTAGAGCCAAAAAATTTAAATGGTTCACTACACAAGACCTCATTTATTTTATGTTTAAACAAAAGACATGTTGTCTTCCCCATGATAACTTTGTGCAACAACTCTAACTTAAATGACCATTCTGTAATGAAAACAATTACCTTTTAGGGTTATGAATTCTCACGGTATAATGTTATGTGTTTATATTTTTTCTTGAACACTTCTGGATGCAGATTCAGACTCTGCTACAAACGTAAAATATCCTGCACTTCAAGGCAATGACTAAAACAAAATTTCTCTTCTAAAGTTGCTGAAAACTTCATAGCTCACAGAGACAAATTTATCTTAATATCATTATTAGTATTTGTCAAGCTACACTATATATATTCTCCCTATATAGAGAGAATATTCTATTCACTAACTCTTTCTAAAAGAAAACCTTGGTGAGTGACGGAACTGCAAATCCAATCAAATACCATGAAAACTGGCCATAATAAACTTTGCTATAGTGAAACTCCACTTAAGGATGCAGCAAAATGAAAATCACGGAGCACGGTTATGCTTTTTGACTGAGCACACTACATTTACACAGCCACTTGAAACTGCTGACAGCCGAGTTTTTTAGGGAGGGAAAGAGTCACACTGAATGTCTTAATAGGTAATAAGAATAATAACCAGGATTTCTCAGAATGTTCCCCAATACTGCTCTCGATAGACAGTAATCAAAGGGACCAACTATAACTTCTGAACATTTAACCAAAATTTATCTCATAGTTAAAAGACAGATGCGATGTGAAAGCTCTTATTCACAGTTATTAACTTCCCCCTCCTCAAACACATACAATGAAAAAAAAAAGGGAGATTTAAAAGATATAAAGCCCTGTTTAGGCCAACAAGTTGTAACATTTCTTGAGCAAGGACAATTTTCTTAGTGCAATCATTTCCTCCAACAAGGTAACTCATGTAAACACCATCAGGGTCGTACTGTTTGTTCTGTGCTGCCAGATGGGGGATATAAACCATGCAGAAACAATTTCAGATTTCCACCCTGATTAGTTCATCTTGAATATTTTCACAGTGTGAATCTGGAAGTCAGAAGTTTACATAATGGTTATAAATTAGGGAGAAATCCTGCTGCCAAGAAAGTCACACTCAAGCAAACAAACTGTCTCCTTCCTAACATGTTTTAGGTGTTGCTTATCAAACACATTCTCAGCTGTAGGTGGAAAAAGACCTTGAATTCCTCGTCTGTTTTTGGATTGCTGTTTTCCCACCGCGGGCTGTTCAGTCACAGCGGTGATTTACCCACACCGTCCCCATATCCCCATCCCGCGCCCGGTGCCCGGCCCGGCGAGCAGAGCTTGCGGCAGCCTGCAGCTCCCTCCGGGGGCCAGCGGAGAGCCCGCAGCCTCCCGAAACCCCCGAGAAGCTCTGAGCCATCGGCCAGAGAGAAACTCCACTGAGCCAAACATACCCCCTGCAGGTCCTCGAGTCCTTCACACCAAAGAGTTTTGCTACCAGGCAGCCGAAGGGATGATTTGTCCTGCACCCCTGAACTCCTCTCATCCTTGTTGTGCCTTCTTGAGCTTCTTCAGAGCATAGCTTTGGCTGGTTTTTACAGACATCCCTAAACATAAGCCTCAGCCCCAGTATTATTTTACAAAAACTCAACATAATGCCAGTTCTTATTAGACTCGATGGTGGCTGTAGTTGAAAGGAAAATAAAGATCACAGTGTGCCTGTAGAGTAGATAACAAATACCTAAGTAAGGTTTATGCAAAGGCAACTCTCAAGGCACAGGCAGATGGAGTAGGCAAAAGGTAAAGTTTACACATTCTTTCCAATTGGCTTGGCTGAGTGCTAAAGCCAGTAAAGCGCTTGCTTTTATTCAGAAATCAATTTAAAATCTATCATGTGCCAGACATATAATTGGAATTTTTGATTATTTTAAGTACAGGGGTAAATTCTGCCCTCTGATACATACACAAGTTCAGCTTCATGTTAGGATCATCAGGGTTAATATACATACATGTTAGGGCAGAGTTTAATATTATCTCCGTGGAGCAGCGAACAACATTAGGTCAAACAAGCCGGTTTCATTTAATACTAAGCATGTTTAAGGAGAAATGTCAGAGTTCAGTTCCGCTGGCTAATGATGTAAATCAGGAATCACTGAAGCCAGACACCTATTCTGATCTTATACCCAATTTGTGTTAGGATTACTTACTGAAATAAATCAGTTCTTTACCAGGAATCCATCCTACTGACACATGAGCAGTTCATAAACTTTGCTCAGACAAGGAAATCATGCCATGCAGGTGAGTAAATTTATTTGCGTAGTTTAACTACTTGCTAAAGTTACTTTTTTTATTGCTGCTGTTGAAGTATTTTCAGCTGAAAATTACTTCTCATTTTAAACAAAGTTTTGCAGGAAGTACCAGCTTCTCTTTTTGCTTCTCTCTTCTTTTCTCTTTTTTCCTTATATTTTTCTTTTTCTTTTTTCCTCTCCATTCAGCTTTTTTTCTTCCCCCCTCAGATTTTTTTTTTCCTTTTCTCTTGTCTGTCCTTACTTCCCCCTCCCTGAAACATTCTATACGAATTTTTAAAAAGAACTCTTCAAACACATACTTTCAAAATTTTCTAACCAAAAGGTTTTGACATTCTAATGAAAACACCACAGGTTTTGAGATTTGGGGCTTTTTTTCTTGTTGTGTTTGTTTGTTTTGCTGTGGTGGTGGTGTGTTTCGTTGTTATTTTTGTTAAGAGTTTTTTTGCTGCTATTGCTGTTATTTCGAGAAGGGCAAGTTTCCATTTAATTCATTTACCTGAGACATGGAAAGAACAGGAAAAAGAGACAAGTTTTCCAGGAGGCAGAAGAGCCTCTGGAGCCCTGGAGCGCAGTGAACAGAATCCCACCCCACTCGGTTGCGTTTTGCCGGGGGCAAGACCTGTGTTAATACCAGAATTATCCCCTGCGCTAAAGGACTTCAAACACTACAAGCATACATTAGGTAGCATAGCGATACTTTCAGATGCGTTTCCCATGGTCAGCAGTAGATTGCTGACCTGTTCGAATCCTTTGCCGAGGGGCCGCCGTGGACGGGCCCGGGGCTGAGGGAGCCGCGGCCGGGGCGCACCTGGCACACACCGGGAGAAGCTGCGCTGCTGCGGGCTGTGGCCTCCTGCTCCTCCGCGGCCAGGAGCTGGGAAACAGCTGCTCCTTGGAGCGGGAGGGGCTGACCGGAGCATGTGAGCTGCCGGCGGTGCTGCCCCGGGCCGGGCCGCGGGTCCCGGCGGGGGCTTGGCAGCCGCGGGCGCCCCTGGCCCCGCTCGCTCCTTCCCCCTCACAAGCTGTGTAATGGCGCCTCCTGCCTACCAGCACCAGGAAGCTGCCTCTAGAAGCTCAGCCGACGAGCTTTTTCCCTTTACCCCGCCGAGCTCCTTGCAGGGCTGCAGCGCTGTTCCCTGCGAGACAGGCAGCGAACAGCGAGGCGGCCGGGGAGCTCCAACCCTGCCCCACACCAGCTGTGGCCCCTAAGAGACCCCCATGAGCTCTCTCGGATGGGGATGGACAGGCACCCTCAAACCAACGGACCAGGGCAATCACACCCTGTAACTGCAGTTCTCCCCACTGAGCATCGCAGACACTTTGCAGAGACGCAGAGCTCAGTGGAGAAGCCAGGTGAGCTGAACTCCATTTGCAGGCCCGTGTTAGGGTAGATGCTGTCTGCAAGGGCCCCGCCTCCTCTTGGGTTATCTTCTTCTGCTTCCTGACTGCCGACCGAGGAAAACCCCCGGTAACAGCAGCCACCTTGGTCACTGTCCTTGCCTAGCATCTGGTCATTTTGGAGCCTCAGCACTATTTGGTGGCTATGGAGCATAGACGAGTCCTCAAATTAGGGGCAAGGCAGAGTTTTCCACAGAGAGTAACTACAGAAGAAGAAGAAGAAAGGGAAACTCAGACTATGATGTCGTTCATGCCATTCTGATTCTGTTGCACACAGATTGAGTACAATAAAATTTAAATTAGTTTTAAACAAGTGGCTTTTCAGAGAATAATGAGGTACTCGTACTTCTCTAGAATATATTCTGGTAAAAGTTATTTGTTGATATGTGTAAGGGGATCTGCCTTCATGTCTGGCTACAATTGATTCATTTTTTTCTCTGCGTATCAATGTGGCTCAATCAAAACTCACGCCAAATAAGACAGAAAATATTAAACATGTAGCTTCTGGTCTGCCATACTTAACTCTGTAAATTTCTGATTTTCTCATTGTCAAATGTTTTCCTTGTCAATTAAATGCCTAATACTCCAAGTAAGCATGATATGAAGTGTAAATATTGCAAATATAATTAGAACTTCTATAGATGGTTTTAAACATGAGGCATAAGTTGCTCACGTGGATTTCCTCACATAATTTCTCGCATATATGGCAATACATTTAAGTGGATGTGCAAATTGCTTTCATTAACATTGAAACAGACATTTTAATACATCTAAATGTACTCCCCCTGAGCTGTCTGCCCATAATATACATACATGTATATAAACATACATATATACATATGTATGTATAGTGAACCATCTGTGCATTTCAGCTGTGAAGAAGATGACACTACTTCAGTCTTTTCAAAACATCCCTGAGCCATGTCAAGGAATAGTCCTGGTTTCACTCAGCTATGTTTTCCAGTCCTGTGGATGATACCTAGCTGCTCTCTGAATGCTGATGAAATCGAAATGCATAGATGATACTCAACACATAAATATACCATAACTGCAAGCATTTGGATCAGCATATAAAACAAATGTTCTCAGAATCTACAAGACTCACACTCCACAAAGCACTGCCTTTCTTTTATAAACACAATGAACTCAAGGAAGAATGTGTAAACTCTCCTTTACACACCTTTGCCCTTGTTTTCTCTTTAGTAAAGGAAGAATCTCAGCTTAAAGCAGTTGTATCTGTAGTGGCTATACAACTGCAGCCTTTCAAGAGACAGTTTTTCTCTCTCAAGCTCTTGCTTTCAGTCCTAAAAAAATACAGACCATGGACTAAATGTGATTTAAACAGAGACTTTCCCACCAAGGTGGAAGAAGATACCTGATTCTCAACAATGATACCTCTGTAACCCATCTCTCATGTTAGGAACATCAAACTCTGGCCACAATGTTGTTTCTGAGTCACTTCAATGCATGCCAAGCATTTGTCACATCCTATTTCTGGATTTCACAGACAGAGGATGTCTGTCAGGATAATTCAGGTGTGAAGTCATCTTGTGCACTGGCATCTGTATTTCAGATAATACATATCTCTCCTTTTAACTTTTTTTTGTTCTTTCTTCTCATTCAGAAAAGTCCTGTGGACATGTAGTCTACAGCCTGACTACTGCTGTTCAAGTACTTTTAATGTATTCACCACGCTCATGACCAGAAATTGAAAATGGAAAGGTTTTTCACAGTTTCCTTTAAAATCTCTGATGTGTACAACAGGGACACCAAATATTTACTTTTGCTTTCCTTCTTTTTTTTTTTTTTCCCAGTGATTCATGTAGTTTCATTTAAAGGAAAGAGAGAAGTGAAAGAAGTGAAAAGGAATAAAAAATCACTGTGTTTGAAATTTCTCCATTTAAATCTTGAAAAGGCTTTGACATCAGCTGGAGAATGGAGGGGTGGGTAGAATCCCTTCCCAGGACTACTGCTTGCTGGAATCAATTTTCTGGAAGACTGGTTTCATACTGCCACATCACATCAGATTACATTCTGATTATTATATCTTTCTGACATTAAGAAAGAAAAGTATTTTGCTAATTTTTTTATATAATTTACAAAAATATAACTGAATTCAACAGGCTTATTCCTGAAAACCATAAAACCACAAGAAGTATGAATGTGTTTCTAAGTGTATTTCAATGTGACAACCAAAGCTTTTCCAGCTTTCTCAAAGCTATTCATGTGCTTATTGGTCAGGTTAGAGGTCATTGGGCTCTTCAAAAATCAGAGGTAATCACTGAAGAGAAAACCTCTTTCCTAGCTTTTAGCTTTATCTCCAGGCTAGAAAATACCATTAAAATTCCCAGCCACCACTACTGTCCTTGTAAAGTGGGAAAATATCTTTTTAATTCTATATTTTTCTCCTAAAAAAATAAAAATTAAAAGAAATCTTGAAAGGATTTGACTTCAATGCAAAACAAACAAACAAAAAAGTCTTAAGCTGAAACTGAAGGACATTTTTGCCTCCCATGCACAAAAAAAAAAAAAAAAAAAAAAAAAGTAAAGGGTTTGTTTTTTACACTGAATATGCAGTATTACAAGACATAAGGAAATCTTTTCTGAAAGTCAGAAACATCTGTAACTACAATTACAATGCCTATGGTACATTATGATTCTGACATTTAATTGGAAAATTCACTATACAAGACACTTAGAATCAAAGCAGGCTTTTTTAATAAGCAACATCTATTTCAATCCTCCTCATCAAAGACAATGTGGCCAACTCCCTGGCTAACACCAGTGGGACCAGGTTTGTAGCTGATAAGCCACAAGATTTGTCATAATACACCAGAGAAGTGGGCTCTGGTCTGATCAGACATGGTAGGTTGGCTCTGAGGAGGCAGGGTTGCTGTCTTGAGAGACATCAGGTCTGTGGTTGCAGCTGGAAGGAAGCTGGCAAGTTTAGTTCATTTAACAGCTCCATCTCTGTGACTGCTTATGGGGTGATTCGAGAGCATCAAGAACTGCTCAAATTCCTCAGCAACACCCTCCAACCACCAAAAGTGGAAGATGGGAGAGGGACCACACATAGCCACCACTCCTGCCTGTTAACAATTAAAATGTGCTTGCAAAAAATTAACAATGAAAATCTTAGCTGTGTCATATTTGTTCCCTCAGACATGAATTATGAGGTGAGCCCTTACTTTTGTACACATTTGTGATACCACACTTCCTACACTGTAACGTAGTCTCCTTTTTGTACTTAATGTAGGCTGGCTGGCAGCAAATGATACACTTTAGGTTTATGTGCATATGTAATATGCACATAAATTAGGTATGGTGGGAAGAAGAGAGCCCGTGGGTCAGGCACATTAATAAATAAGAAATAGAAGCAAGTAATAGCCATTATATCATTCTTGTCTTCTCACAGCATGCTGAAAATGGCGTTGTGTGAACCACCTGCACCCTGTATCTGCCT
Organism: Acrocephalus scirpaceus scirpaceus; assembly: GCA_910950805.1. Taxonomy (NCBI): domain Eukaryota; kingdom Metazoa; phylum Chordata; class Aves; order Passeriformes; family Sylviidae; genus Acrocephalus; species Acrocephalus scirpaceus. Next base: position 104,485,177 of record OU383775.1, on the reverse strand, counting down.
CCAAATGTGAAGGCTTCAAATGAAAATTAAACCAATAACTATGGGCTGCCTTTGGGACTTTAGCAGTAGCTCCTTAGGCTTCCCTGTGTCTGTCCTCAAAGTAGAGAATTGATTGCACTTCATCCCCATGATACATTGGGCAAAAATATATTTCACAAAGTAGGAAACAGCAGCAAGAGCAAAGTTTTGCAAGCAGACTAGAACAGAGGTTCCCATGTTCTCTGTGCCCCGCTCATCACAATGGGGCGTGGTGTGGGGTACCAGAGTTCATCAAGCTCGAGGCAGCCACCTGTGGCCTGAATGTTTACAGCAAAGCTGGTCACTCTGCACTCCCTTTGTGCCCAGTGGGTGGGAGTAAGTATTTCTGCGGTACCAGGTGACTCAGCTGACAAGTGGATATGAAAATGGGATTATTCCCTTCAGACCTGTACCTATTTCATCTCTGTTGGCTATAAAGAGGACCCAGAATGACTACTTCAGATTTAGGTACCTACACAGTAAACAGAAAATTAGGAGAGAGTCCTCAACCCCAACTAGGAAATGCAATCTAGCAAGTAACATAGGGTTTTTTTCTTTAAAGGCCATGGAATCGTGGAATGTTTTGCCTTGGAAGAGACTACGAAAGATGCCCTCCTTGATTTGTAGCTTGTTAACAGAGAAGGTCTCATAAGTGAAGTGGTGATTTGTGGCCGTTTTGGCCACAGTAACTGTGAAGTGTTTGAGTTTAAAATCTGTTGACAGGAGGAGAAGTGCCAGCAAAACTTCCACCCTGGACACAAGGAGAGCAGGCTTTAGGCTGAGCAGGGAATTAGTGAGTAAAGTCTCTGGGAAAATGCATTTGAAGGGGCTGGGGTCCATCAGTGCTGGTTACTTTTTAAAGACCACCTCCTAAAGGCACAGGAGTAGCCATTCCTAAATGTTGGAAGAGAAATAAATGAGGCAGAAGACTTGCTTTGCTTAGAAGAGATCTTCTTTTGGAGCTAAGACAAAAAAGGAAAGAGCATGGTTCTGAGAATTATAAATTCCCAGTTGAACCTGAACTTGCGTGGGATCTGCTGCTCTAGCTGGATCCCTATATGTCTATGGGGCTTCATAGGATTCCCCCTGCCAGGGAGGCATTGAAACTAGTAGATGTTTGAAATGACTTCTTACTTCTTAGTTTTAATTTTTTTCCAAAACCACAGATATGAAAAATTCATATAGAATACACTGTGGTGTGCTAATATGCTTGCAGAAAGAACAAGGGTTTTGATTTTGATGTGGAAGAACCATTTTCAGGAATTTATGGCCTGTTGGGAAGTTTCATGAAGTGGAAGAAAAGAACTGGAATGAAAATATAGAGAAAAACTAAACTGATGCACACACAACCATAACACGAAAACTTTTAGATGCTCAAGAATGTAGGTTAGTCATCAGCTATCTTTTACTGGTAATGTTTCTTGACTTCCAGAGTAACACAGGGATTTGCCTCTGCTGATATTAGTGCTGCTTCTGAGGGTAATTCCTGCCCTAGTGCTGGTGACCGTGGTACAGGCAGCACCAGGTGGCACTACCAGAGCTGCTCTGGAGCAGGGACAGAGGCTTCGCCAGAAACTCTTGTGAGTAGCAGAAAAATCCAGTCCTAGTATTTTAATTCTATTTAGCATATAGGATTTGGGTTTCTTGATTTTTTGAGGTTTCATTTCTCTTCTTCTTTTTTTTTTTCCCCTAGGATTCCCACATTGATGTTTGAGTTGAATCTCTCAAGTGGCAGTGTTTTTTTTGTGAAAAGTTCCTGTCAAAACTGATTTGTATGATAAAAATTAACAAACAACATTAAAAACAAACTGATGTGCCTTGCTAACTTATTATATGCAAGAAAGGGTGCATTAATGCCTGGAATCACAGAGACAACATTATCACAGTGCTTTCTTGTCAATAGATTTTGTGGATTTGGAAGCAACCATTTTCAAACTCTATACACAGTACAAATTGTTTCTGTTTCAGTGGAGAAAGACTGGAAACAGTCAGATGATTGCAAGGTTGTATGTGAGTACATCTGTGACAGTGGTATTTTCTCCTTCTGCTCATATCACCACCACATATCATTATAACTAAAGGGAGGAAGGGAGGAAGGGAGGAAGGGAGGAAGGAAGGAAGGAAGGAAGGAAGGAAGGAAGGAAGGAAGGAAGGAAGGAAGGAAGGAAGGACGGACATAAATAATTTCTTAACAGTCACCTTCTTTCAAACTGAATTTTTTCTGCATATTTTCTAAATTTAAAAGTGTTTGAGCCCCTTTCCACATTTTCAACCATAAACCTGGAAAGACATAAACTCTCTCTCTGAAGGTGAAATGTTCTTGTGGCTTTTTCAATCACTGCAGTTTTATTTTGTTGTTTCATTATACCAAGTTGACCACATAACTCTCAGGTACAGCATCTGCATACCTAGATTTCTGCTCCAGTTTATATGTCACTTGCTGAAGCAAAATGCTCAGACTGTTTGAGGACTGAGCAGCCATTTCTTTGAAGCAGTTACCAACACAGCTTCTGACTCCAGCCCTCTGCCAGCACACATTTAACCAGCCTGCAGACATCAGTAGCTGGCTTTCCCCCACTCTGAGGCTTCAAATTAAATTGCTGTTGAGACTCCATGACATAAATTAAGAACAGAAAAACCAGTTTTAAGCTTACAGCTCTGAAGAAATCACTAAATGAATTCTATTTTGGCAGCTTGCTGCTCACAACTCAGAAAATACGACAGCAAAGCAAATCACATGTCCAGTGTGTGTTTTATAACCCTGCACAGACTAAGCCATCTTGTAGGCACATGCTTGACTATTTTTAGTGGCTGTGCTCCTGCAAATATGGCAAAGTCCTTTAGTGTTGGCTAGTCACTAGGGGCTACTTGAAAAGTAGCAAGAGATGTCAGTTGCTGGAATTTTGACTGAAAATAATAATACCTGGGTTTCAGATTTGCTGCACAGATTTGCCAAAGAGCAAATGAAGTCAGCTCTGGCAATGTGACGATCTGCTGATTGCTGCCTACAGCCATGAAAGCACAGGATCTGACTGTGTTTTATTTTCATCACCATTGCTACAGCGTCATTTTAAAGGTACATGATGGTTCGTGGGAATGCCAGTTTTCCAGGGTATCCATCTGGGAATCAAACAACTCTCCTTCAGTTCCGAGCAGGCACTGCGGTATGTCCAGAGGACTTATAACTGACACGGCCCATTAGTCATAGAAACATCCCACTAAAATTAGCGGCAGCTTTTCATCTTTATGGGCCTCATGCCTCGGTCCATATGTAGAACATACAGAATGGATTTTTCTTTTCTTGGCATGTAACCCTGTCTTTCCGGTACTTTGGTTCCAGACCTTCATGAGCAATGCAGGTGGCTTTTGTTGTTCCTCAGCTCATATTCTTGACAGTTACTGCATCTACACAATACTTCTGGATTCAGCCAGGCTGAAACATTCTCGCAAACAGTTACTTAAGATTACCAGCATTAGCACATAAATATAATAGTAATTAATAACACTTTGGCTTCTTGAAGATTCCTTGTGTTGCTCTGTTGGCTCTATTTCAACAGCACCGAAAAAGCCAGCAGCAAGGTCTCTGCCCACCCCAATCTTGTTTTTAAGATTTCTGTAGTTTGTTTTTAAGGTGTTCAGCCAAGGCATGGGGATAAACTACTGTGATTTTATCTTTGAGAGGCCAAGGTTTTCATGGTCACTTCTTATTTAGTACTGTATGTATTTATTCATCTGTTGGGTCCCAGATGGAGACAATTCAGACCTGGTTTTCAGAGGTGCTGGACAATTAATAGCTTCCATGTGAGCCAAGGGGAACTGTGACCATGAGGTACTGTGCTAAATATGGCTTCTGTTTTTTTCAAGAGGGCATACACAAGACAGCATTTGAACAGTGTTTTACTTATATCTTCATTCTTAATCTAAACTTATAGCAAACAGAGACTTGAATTACCTCTGTGTCATTTACCGCATTTATGAAATGAGTAAAGGATCCAATCAGATATTTTACATCAGTAATATATTCCAAAAATAAAATACAAGTCTTCTCAATCTTATCCTTCTTGAGTTTCTTTCTTGCTGCCTCAACATATAGGTCAAACACTGAATAAGAATCTTCCTTTCTTAAGAAATAGCTACTCCAAAGTAGAGCTTGTCAGTGGTGCAGTCATGGCACCACTGTTTTACCTGGCACACAGGATTTTATTTTCCAGTACTGTAAATACACAAATTTTCCAAAGCATTGCACATGTTTAGAAAGGCAAAAGTATGCCAAGTTGTCTCATTTGAAGTCACCAAGTTTATATATCCCATTTTGTAAAAATAAAATAGAATATCTAAACTATCTGGATAAAAGTCCAGGAATACTTGGAGTTTACTAATAGTAGGGGCAACACTTTTATGCCATACTGTGCAATGTATTGCAATGCAGGCAATGGCTGTTCCAGTCCAGAAATAGAAAAGGTGATTCATTTTGGTTTGGAATGAAACAGCATCATGTCTTGGTGTTGCTAATAAAAGCCTTTAGTGTTTTTCTCCCTGCAGGCTTCATTGCAATAAGAGCAGTGCTTCTGTTAGCTCATTATCAGCATTGCTGGCAGCAGAGGAGGCAGAATTGGTTGCACATTTAGATTATTATTGTCATTGCAACACTTTATACTAAAACTCCTTAAAGAAAGGATTTACAAGCCATGGTAGAGACAATAGAAGCTCTTATAGAACCCTTTACTACAAGGACTGATTAGCTTTTTATTGATAGCCTATGAAAAAAATTGCTAATTACCTATTAACTGTTTGTAAATGGAGCTGTAGTATGCAGACACATACATTTGAGGAACATGAGGGAGTATTTGGGGGATTGAATCTCATTTGCCTCAGATAACAGGTTACAACATCTTTCCAGACAAACTCTACAGTGAGACAGAAGCTTCTGGTTGAGCTACTTCATCTTTCCTAGAAAACCATCTCTTTTAAACCTGAAGTTCTCAAGAATCCTTAATTACTCAATATTTAAGCTTGAAAAAGACAGTTATTCATGTGGTTCCAGATTTCAGATATTAAATAACCTGCTACAGCAAAGATCCTTCCACTACTACAACCTTCCCCCTTTACTCTCACTTGCCTTCTTTCACTTCATTTACATTCTGTGTTCTATAAAAAGTAAAAATCATTATTTAAGAATTAGGTTTTGGTAGAATCTGAGCTCCATCCAAGCTAGGGATCAGTCATGCTGATGTTATTATGAGAAAATGCTAACCCATGCTTCCAAAAATTACACAGGCAACATCTAGTGGACAAAGAAAAAGTTTAAAGGCCCAGAGGTTGACCACAGAGTGAATAAGTAAAGGATACATGCAGCTCCTTGCCATTTTCATACCATGGTGAGTTTTTTCCCCAGAGCTGAACCTGCAGGGTTACATCCCTTGGGAGAGTCCTCTGGCAAAGGTCTCCCTCCTTCAGAGAGAGATGGTGGCCAGGATGCTTCTTATGGGTAATTTGAAATAGTGAGTTAAAACCAAAACTAAGATAAAATAACATCATCCATGATACACCACATATGGAAGCACTGGATTTTGATGTTCTAGAAGACACGAGCCATGAGCTCTGGCCAAACCACTGCCCTTCCTGTATCCATGAGATTTGTGTCATAACCCCCCTTTCTTACAAATCACTTTTCCTTCCACACCCCCTCATAAGCTCCCTTTAGCAACCTACTTCTGCTGAGCTTTTCTGAGCACACAGGGTGACCTGGCATAGAAACCCCAGGGCCCACTTCAGATTCCCTCATAAAGTAACTTGGATCATCTCTTGTTTTCCATGAAAAAATGCAACACATTCTGCCCATTATTTTGCCAATGTATTTTGCAAGAGTAAAGCTGAGAGCTGCTGAGTGCTGGCCAGCCAGGCCAGGAGCTGTGCTTGCTGCAGCAGTATTCCTCCACCAGCTGGTTCTGCTTCCCTGTAATTTGTTCAGAATTTGTGACAGGACCTCTAAGTTCACCTTCTGCAAAATATTTATTAATTTTTTTTCTCTCTCTCTTCTGTCTCTGAGAGAAGTGTTCCCCCTTTCTGTTGGTTTTTTTTTTTCAAAAGAGAATAATTTGCCACTGGATTGGAAACAAATTAGTACCATGTTGGCAGGATAGCTCTGCCTGTTTCCCAGACACATTTACTGTATTTGCTAACTCTTTTCACCATGACAATGGCAGAAAGGTAGAGGTGACACCAAATGTATGCAAGGAGCTTACTTAACAGAGGTAGCTCTGAAAGAGAAAGGAGACTTCATCCTCTGCAGTTATAAATGTATTCCATTCATTGTGGCTGCAGTACACTCCAGACATCCAAAGGCTGATAACTTTGGAGAATTCACATTTCAAATCAATATTGACATGTTGCTTAAAAAAATCTTCTTAATTGAAAGATATTGTGGAGTCTGATTATTAATTACTTATTACACATATCTGCCTAATTCCTTGTCTTTTGAAAACGTTAGGACTATCTACCTTGATCATTAGATTTAATTTTTTGCCATATTCCTAGGACATTGAAAAGTTCTAAAAGACTTTCCTGATGAAGAGAATTTGTGATATAAAGCTAAAATATTATATAAACTTAAAATAAAGTCAGAGGTAGAAATAAGAATTTTTTCTCCCAGTTTTAGAAAAAAAAAAAGAATGATCAGATTTTTCACTTTGACACACTTTGAGAGTAAGCCTACTTGAATCTAATGTAAAATTGAAATGAAGAAAAAAATAACTACAAGCTAAATGAAGTTTTTTAAATCAAGCAGTGTGTTTAATTTGATCAGAATTGAAATACCTTTTCTTTCATTTTTGTTCTGGCAAAACTAACAAAAGAGTCATTTTGGGTTGACCTGTAACAATTTTTTCCTACGTTTAGACAGAGAGTGAAAAGATTAGTTATTTAGACAGCACTACTCCTAAATTCAAAGGCTGTGCCATTCCCAGCAGCCTATCCTTCCTGCCTTAAATGAGCTTTTCATTCTTGCATATATGTTTATAACAACCGATGAGAGATATATTGAGCAATCACATAGATCACAGTCAAAGTTTCAAAATTCTTTTAACTATTTGACCTTCCTTTCTTGGAAGGGGATCCTGTGTGTGTGCAACTTATTCATCATTCCAGTTTATGATGAGATCTTTTTGTTGTTTATTGTGGCCACTTTTTGTTGTTTTAAAAATAAAAGCTTTCCATATTAATCTGCTCCATCTCCTGCATTGTGGGAGATAATTTACAGTGATGTGCCTGGCCCTAAATAAATGCAGATTCACTGCATTATGAATGCATTATGCATTCACTACTATTCCAACAGTAGGAAGAACTGTTGGAAAAAATACAGAGAGTTGTCCCCAAAATAAACAAACCTTAGTCTTCCATTTTGTTTCTGCCAATGGCTGTGTGATACTGAGTATATAGAAGCAGGTTGTTTGCTGACCATCCTAAAAATGTCTAATGTTTCAGTCATGCTGAATGAATCACTTTTGCTCTGTTGGCTTACAGAGAAGCAAATAATATTTTTTTGATTCATCTTCTAGAAAGATATTACTTTGGAGAAGCTATTTATGAACTCAAACACATTGAGCAATCTTTTTGTTCTTTAATTCCTTCCCCATTTTCCTACTTATAACACCTTTTCTGAGTTAAACATGTGTAGCATAAACCTCATGTCATGTGTTATAGGGTAGAAAATGTAAAATGCTAAACACACTTGCGCTCTTTGGGTAACACCTACAATCATAATGAAGTGTTTCCTGGCACACCACATGCTGTACTTAAATCACTTTTATATTGAGCTCTGGAAGAGTTCGGGCTTTTTCCCAGTTTCACCTCTACATTGGTTCTTGAGGAAGGGGAGCTGGGATGTGGTAGGCAGCCCTTGTCCAGGTAGTGGCTCTGGTGGAGGTGTTTGCCACCATCAGTGTCAGCAGAATTTGGAGTTTGGCTGAACTGTTCCTACAGGCACTGCCCGATGTTGGGACAGGACACCAGCTCTGTCAGCAAGGCTGCAGAGAGGGGAGCCTCTGGCCAGTCAAGGAAGGAGGGGTCAGGCCCACTTGGTGGCAGAAATGTCGTTTTCCAGCACAACAGGCTCCAAGAAGAAGGATTTGTCTAGAGATTAGCACTAAAACCCCAGTTCAGCACCATTGTTAAGCACATGTCCAGCTGAAGCAAGTAAGACATTTAGATGTCAGTGGGTTTTCACACACTGTTAAAATGGGTATGCACTCCAGGGGTTATTTGGGAAGACTGGCATTTTATTTTAAGGACAGAGAATGTTTAGGGAGGCCTGATAGAACAAAAGACAAGAAAATTGAAAAAGAAATCAGGGAAGAAAATCATACAAACGTTGATAATTAACCAAGAATTCAACAATTCTGACAGAAACCTAAGAAAGATGATGTAGATTAGATATTACATGAATCTGAAATGATTTGGAAATACCATGTGTGTCCAAAACATGTTAAAAATACCTCAGTTGTGAAGATAATATTCTTTTTCCTTGATTATGTTGGAATTAAATGTGACAGATGTGTATTTTAATTGGCCATGAAGAACTTCATGTTCAGATCTTACATTTGCTGACTTCTGAACATTTTCCTAAACAGCCTGGTCATCTTGATGGCTATGACCACCTACAGGTCATAGCTCCTATTCAAACTAGATTCCATGTAATCTTGTCTTTATTTGAAATTTAAAAAATGGCAAGTTACTGGCCATAAGAGAAAGACCTAAACTTGCATTGCAAGTCTGGTAGGAGTAGACATTATTTGATTTCATAGGTGTAATCAACACTGCCTTCTGTAGATTTATGATGGTTCATTTATCAACAGTCAATTTCATCTGCCAGTTTATTACTACCAAACTTTTAAACACTGCTGCCACTTTCATAGTGTGAGAACCATCCTTTCTCAACCCTGAAGATTCTATAAAGTTTTGCTGCCCTAAAAGATTTAGCAGCTCTGGAAAAGATTGTTTCATTAATGCAACTCCAGGAATTACCAGTAACTGTGTCCACCGCTAAATTATGTAACTGTTTTTAAACAAATAAATGTTAGTGTCAGGGTTGCACTGCCAAGCAGCTACAAACCATCAAGGGCTGGAGCTTAATCAGGCTCATAGTCCACTGTGCTGAGGACACAAAGAAGTCTGCAAGATTTTTCAAGAATCTAGGTGAAGAAAAGAAATATCCACCCAGAGAAAAAATTTGTATAGAAGTGTGCATTAAAAAACACACTTATGTAATTGCTATTAAATATTAATTATTAAATATTTTATTACATAAAAGGAAAAATAATATATGTATAGAAGGCAAGTTATATTAAATTAATTAAAATAATTTTTAAAGTCTGTGAGTTAAGCAGGAGTATACACAAGCATCTAATTTCGTTCTTTGATTTTAGTGGCTTCCATTAATTTCTCACAGAAATGGGCTCAAGTCACTGGTGAAGCTTCAGAGAGTTAAGCCAGGGTGTGGATTTCTGGAACTCAGCCACTTCACCCATGGATGACCTTGTTCTGCAGCCAACACAGGTAATTTATTTGACCTTTGGAACCAAGGCTGGACGTTTGTATATGTCAGGTGAAATAAATGTAAATTCAGGTCTACAGGCTAAAAAAAAATGAAGTTACAGAGGATTTTAAAGTATTAAAAAAATCAGTTTATATTTACTGCAGATGCTATATTTTAGGTTAAAAAGGTCCTTAGGATTAAGATCAGAAAAGATCCCTCACTGATAAAAATATTTTATAGACTAGAGAATAGTCTCAAAAAAAAATCATCACTATATAAACTTCTTTGGAATTTTTAACTACCTAGAAATCAAAATAATATGTTAATCTGCAAAGAAAAATCCAGCACGGGCCAGAAGATACACCAGATAGGGTAGTGTTTATCTATTATTTGCATCTGCTGTGACTGTGAGTGAAACACTGAATATAACCTTCATTTACTTACTTTAAGAGTATCTCTGCATTTTTTAAGGACTAATTCTAAAGCAAATCTTTCTCATTCTGGACATCTTCTGACTTACACTCATCTAAACTAAGGACATATTCACACAGTTTGGCACAGATAATCAAGTATTATTTAGTTATTTATTATCATTGTGGTTTCAGTTTCTTCTCTGAAATGGCTTGGATTGTTTTCCTGAAAAATAATCATTTCTCACTTTATCCATTATCCACTCATAGCTCTTGTGTGAGCTCCAGGGCGGACACATATTTCTTCTCAAAGTTTTCAGAAAGCTCCAGCTGAAGAATCCTGTAACTGGAGTAATTTTTATTACCTTAACACTCTCTTCTTCAAGCTGTATCTCTCCAAAGAAAAGCCTAAGGCCATTCTAACAATCTAGAGGATCCTGACCCTTTAAAAATCACCTCTGATCTTGGAGCAGAGCTTCCATGTTTCACATGAATGCAACCTTCCTTCCCAATCTATTTTGGATTTTTTTACAATCCCCATGTTAGCCAGGAAGTCTCTGAAGATCAGCTCCTACCAGAATAGTTTTATACCTTATACCTTTGACAGGAACTGCTGGCATTCGCCTGCAGGAAGCTGACATGTGATTTAGGAGGGGATAAAACATGTACATGTTTGTTACTTGAGTTTTACAGCTCTGCAGGGAATGAAAATCTTTTTCACAAAGGATTTAAAACCTTGGCTTTTTTCCCCACTAGAAAATTTCAAAATTCTCTGAAGGGAAATGGATAGATGAAATTAATTTGGGGTCAATTGAAAGGTTTCAGTCTGACCAAACCCAAAATCCTTTTAATTTTGTCTTTCATATTTATTTTTTACATTATAATATACTGAGCAGCATAAAATATGAGATGCTATTCCTAATGCTTTAAAGAAAGTCTTGAACATATGGCCCAAATGTAACTGATACATTGATGTCAAGCTGAGTTTATGGAAACCCTAAAACAACAACTGTGGGAGATGTGAAATGAGCTATTCATCCTGACTTGTGTCCAGGAGTGATACTTAATAACAATGATATTTAAAATAGTTTATCAAGGAATATGACAAACAGAGTAGGAGAAAAAGGCATGATACAGGAAAGACCAGGTGTTATAAGAAACAGCTTAATTTGGTGCCAAGAACAAACTGTATTTGCTAGAACTATATTTTTATAAAGTTATAAATGTTCTTATATCCTTGCATACTTATGTGCTTTCCAAGTTAAGACACACAAAACTTCCAGCAGCAATGAAGCTCTGTAAGGGGAAGAAGACTCTCAGGAGATAAATTTTTTGGTGCCGCCAAAACTCACACTGGCTTAATGCACAGCCATTTGCACTGAGTGGTAAAATATTTTGGTGTATCATTTGACTGAAATCTGTTCCATCAGAGGAGTTTTCCATCCTCTTCACCACTACCACCACATTAGCATTATTGCTTCACCAGCTTAAAGGACAGGAAGGTAATCAGGAGCATTCAACATCAGCAGATCACACACCACCAGCTCAAGTGCTTTTGATGAAGAAATGAGTGTCTGTGCAGATAAAATGTAATGCACTCTGACTTCTGTAAAACTGTTGACACCATCCCACACAGTGTTTTCATGTGTATGCTGAGGAAATACCGGCTAGACAAACTGTCTTCAAGATGGGTTGAATACTGGCCAAGGCACCTCATTCTAATTAGTGTCTCAGTATCAATTTGGCAGCCAGCAACAAGCAGAGCAGCCAGGGAGCTGATAGTAGGACTGGTGCTCTTCATCATCTTTTGCCATGACCCGGAAAGCGAGACAGAAGCCACCCTTGTCAAATGTGTAGACAATACTTAATTAAGCAGAAAAAGCAGGGTTTGACACAGTCTACAACTGGAGTTTGAAGTCAAAGAGACCCTGACAAACTTGAAAATTAATCTTAAGAGAAGTCTCACAAAATTCAGCCAGAATAAATGCAAAGGTTTATACCTGGGGCAAGCACAAGTCAGTGAGTATATTGTCTGAACAACAGACTTTTTGAAAAGAATATTTGGCATTAAGGGAATACCAGACTAATGGACACTAGGGTGCTCTGATCACAAGCACAGGAAACTTCATAATGGATCACATTAGGAGGAATGTGGCCAGAGGAAGGCCAGATGAAGTTGCCCTGCCTTTCAGCAGTGATGGCCTCTCAGTGGAGGCAAAGGGGTGATTTAACAGCAGACTACAACCCTTTGAAGGACAGTTGTAAAGGCAATGGGACCAAACTACTCTCAGGAGCAGGAGATGATTTAACAAAAGGCAAAGAGCAAAGTGCTGCAACCTGGGAGGTTCACCTTGAACATCAGGACTTCTTCAATAGGATAGCAGTGTAACACTGGAACCCACATCCGGGTGGAAGGTCTGTCCTCAGAGGGTTTCAAGAATCAGCTAGACTTGACCTCAGCTGGTCAGATCTACTGTTGTTGCAGTCTTGCTTTAATCAAGATATTGTACTAGATGACCTCCAGAGAGGTTCCCTTATTTCCTTGATCCTCTGATTCACTATTTTCCCTCCCCTCCCCTTCAACATATTAGGAAGGTCAAATGAAAGTTCAGAAAAAAATTCCTCTCAGAATATGAAGCCATGTAAAAATGACCTAAGTATACTCTTTTAATACAGGCACAAATTTTTTAAAATGCAATTTGAAAATAACAGGAGGACACAGGTGTATGAAGTGGATCACTGAGATAATGTGACTTGTTAAACCTTTATTGTTTAAGACAATACATAGCAGACAAAAGATTTCACTTGATGGCTTTATCCTACATCCTTTACAGCAATGGCAATGAGCAATCTATATCCCTTCCTCCCTTCCTTTCTGGCAAAATCTTTACTCATCTGTTCAGTATGTAAAGAATGGAAATCACCATGACTAATTGGGAATGATTTCAGCAAACTGAAGTCCTTCAAGCACTCTGTTTTGTGAGAGAAGGTAACAGAGTACAAGTCTGGTCACAATCTGGAATTTAGGTCCAATATACTGGCTCAATCCTATTTTATTCAGAATTTGGGCATGACTACAAACTACACTGTTCTTTTCTTTGATTCTTCTTCTTCATCTTCTTCATAGATGCATTGAAATTCTCTGTTAAGAGGCAAAAAACCCAAACATATGAGTCTGCTGAGGGGATCTCTTATCATTTCAACTCACTACTAGTGAAACTCCACTGGCTGGACAAATGTCACCAGGATATTTACCCTAAATCAATAACTTCCCAGAAACACAATTTCCCACAGTCCTGGGAGCAGTTCAGCATTACTTTTTAAGATACATGTAAGATAAAATTAATGTGGTGGGAAACATTACCTACATATGATTTCCCAAGTAGACAGATAATAAACAACACAGTGAAACAGGAACCACCAGAGAAGTCTGCTCAAACAGAGAATTGGAAGTTGTTAACACAGAGATTCTGAAAATGGGCAGTTCTGGCCTCTGTAGAGACTTTTTTCAGTCTGTGTGGCCCTTGGAATATTTTGATCCAAGAGGAGTTCCCTTGGATGAGATCCTTGGAAAATATTTCCCTTTGATCTCTTGTGTATTACTCCTCTTTTGCAGGCAGCCAAAGTTTAAAACTAACTTGACTCCCCTTTGACTGATACCACTTCTACAGTCAGATACAGAATTAGTATAGCAGGGAACAGAAAGACCCCAAGAAGCACTGCAAATAATCAAAACACTGCTCATGTTGGGCAGTGGTAAAATGAAAATTTTGGATATGTCCGGAAGAGACTTGTCTCATCAACACCAGATGCTTAGACAGACATGGGTTATGGGGAGAATCATAAATGAGTGTAGAACTCAGAGCTTCACAAAAGACAATGCAACCAGATCAACTCGTACCACCTGGGAATCTGGGCTCTGAAGACTGAAGTCATAACAATGGAACTAAAAATAAGTTCCCACAAGCTGGCCCACTCGTCAGCACTATATCTTGCCTTAGTGAAGCTGGAGATCTGCTACTAATACAGGCTTCTCTGCCCTAAATCATTTATTTTGGCAGCTCATAAAATATGGAAACTCTAACACTCAATATTCCCCACTCTCTCATGATTACTGTTCAGGGACAGACTCTTTATATCAAACAGAAACTTAAAGATTGTGGCATGTTATCAAAACCATAATGAAATCTTGTGCAAGCACAGTAATCAGAGAGGGCTATTTGTCAAGACATCCTGTAGAGAAAAACATAATCCCACAGTAGAAACAGGAGTGCTTGCTCTGCTGAGAGATACTATGAAAATGAAATGAAGCTCTTTTTTTCCTGCTCCTTAATCAAAACTCAGTATGAAAACAAAAACCTTACCAAATAACTTCTGCTGATAAAAAAAAAATGTTGGCTGGAACAGAGTGGTGCATAATTTATACAGAAATAACATTAAAAGGGGGATTGTTCACATAGATCTTTCTGAGTGTGTGATCAAAAATTTTGTCCCTGTGGGGAGTTCATGTTACTGCCACTGCTGGGTTGAGGCTGGATTTTACTCTCTCTGTGAGACAGTCAAAACCTGGGAAGTTGCTCAGGGAATGAAGGTGTGGGCAGATCTGATATCACCTAGGAAGTCCCTGGTGAGGGCGTGCCTGTGTTTTGACCCCACCTGCTGCGGGAGGTTACCAGTTCTATCCACAAAATATCTGTAGAGGTTTAAACTTGACTCATTGCTTAATGAAGAGAAGTGCTGGAGGGGGAGTTACGTGCTCTGGGATCTCCTGGCCTCTGATTTGCGAGCCAGAGGCCTACTCAGTAAATCAGGGATAACATTATTAAGTTACTTAAATGGACTGTTGGGATGTTAATTAATGCACATTTGCAGTCAGTCTGCCCTTCTGAAAATTAAGCCACTTGGCTGTCTAAATGATGCTTAACTCTGAGTGCAAAGATCAAACACTTCAGCTTAAATGTCCCCATTCTCAGCTCCACAGGCTTTCATAGTACCACCATATTTTCAAATACCATCCCATTTCCAGAAGAAGAGGGCATGGTTAGGTCAGGATTATGTTTCAACCAGAGATCTGGACAGAAGATCTTAAAAGAAACAGTGCTATCTAGTGTTATTGTTTGCACAGTTGCACAAGCATTGAATTACTGACTGTGTATGTAAATGCTGGTGAGTACAGGGCAGAAAGGGTGTGTGGCTACAGGAGTATAACAGAATACTTTATTTTTGATCACAAGTACAATCTATTATTGTGGCAGAGCAATGCAAGGTTAGTACCTGTCAACAAGACAACTGGAGGCCTCTTTTTCACTGATAAATGTTGAGTGCAGCTGTGCTTGGCACATGCTTAGGCTGTAAACAGGAGCCATGGTTTTAATATTATTCTGATTTTTCCTCTCCTGATAATTGCTGCTTCCACTTCCTCAGGAGTGGTGCCGAGGTGGAATACTGAAATCTATTTAAACCCAGAGAACAAATTAGCTCCCAGAGCTGCCTGGCCTTGTAGGCACCTGAATTCATTAATTCATCTGTATCAGTTGAAAGAATTATAAGTCCTTAATTTTAGTTACCCTTAGACCCTCAGAAGTTGTTTCATTGATGAACAACCACAGACAGAGCTGGGTTTTTCATGTTCTTCACAATAACACCAAATTTTTCCAGCAGCCCACAGTCCACTGAGGAAGTGATATGATTGTTTCCTAGGATGGCATGATGGTCCCATGGTCAGGGCACCTGCCAGAGCTCCAGTTCCATTATCTATAAGCTAAAGAATTAGTGACTGCAGGACTCCTGTTTCTTGGATTTCAGGGTGATACGGAAAAGGCGACAGCTGGAACTAGACCCTCCCAGTTCCAAGAGGTGTGCATTGTAGGAAGAAAGCAATCATACAAGCAATCATACCTGGAATTAAGTACTTAGTATTTTCTATTTGTACCTGCCCCATGATACTCTTTTAGTTTTGCCAAATTTAACTATGTGAGCAAGAGTAATCTGAAATATTAACATGAAAAGAGAAAATGTAAGATTCAAAATAATGTAAGACAGCAGGTATCAGTCAGAATCCACATTTTTAATTCAGAGCACTGTGGACAACAAATCCATTGATAGGAAAGGTCTTCACCTTCATTTTTTCTATCTAAAAATGTAAAGATTAATAGTTAGCAAAAAGGAGTGTAAGAAAAGGATAAGTAGACAAAAACCTCTTCCCTACAGAACCTTCAAAGTGAGACAGCTAGAAACATCCTCCTGACTCATTGTCCTAAATCTATATCTGTTCTCTTTTCCTTGATAAATCTTTTATTTGTTTTACTTTTCTCCACACTAAACTCTATGCCCAGTGGTGCTCTTTCTTCATATCAGCTCCTGATTTTACCTTGTACCTGCCAGTTGTATAATCCTTCACAGCTTATTTCATGTCTTATCTCCATCTGTAACTCTGGATGCCTTACCAAAGAGCAACACAGCTTTAAGCCAAAATTCTAAAGACAATTTATCTACAATGACAAAGTAGAGGTGAAGATGAAAGGTAAATAGATCTTTACTGTTGTTTGGGTTTTTGTTTTTTTTAAAGCATATGATTCAAGTATGTTATGTTTATCAAAGCTCTAGGACTTGTTACAATGCTTTCTCCATATATCCCAGGGATACACATAGGACAGCTTTGAGGTAAGTTGTGACCTCGTTCTGCCTGACACCTATACTAACCCCAAGTGAGGCAGATGCAGATTCAGCGTGCAACTATAACTAGTGCTGCTGATTTGGAGCTGAATTGAACTGTTCAGCTGGCTTGATCACACACAGAGGCACCCACAAGGCTTGTTTGTCCTGCTGTAGGTATCCACAGCATTTGTGTCAGCATCTGAGTCAACTTTCTACACTGTTTTTAGAATCACTGGGGAGATAGAATCTCCCTTTGGAGACCCTGTCTTTCTATACTGAATGCAAAGGAAGCCTGTGCAATTCTATGTCCTATTTTCCAGGCACAGATAACAGTTCCTGGATGTGGATATGAATGTCTCTGGCATCAAATGGTTACACAGCTGGACCTCCATTTATAAACCTTTTGCTCAGAGCAGTCATCTGTTGATGGGGAGCTAGAAAACTTACAAGCATTTCCTCCACCCTGGTATGTAGTGCATTTTGGATATACAGCAAAGCAAAGACATGGCTCTGGCAGCAGCAGTAACACTGGCAGTTTCCATCACTCTTGCTGGTTATGGTAAACTTTCTAGCAGTGCACTCCTCCTGCTGTGAGGTGAGTGGACGTTATACCACCACTTTATTATCATATGTGATACATAAAAGTTACTTAATACTTAGGTATTAAAACTGCAATTAAATTTCCATACTATCTAGTACCTCTCACAGAAACCATTTTAAAAGATGTACATTTTATCTCTGCAAATACTTAAATTATATTCTCCAGCAGTGCCCAGTGAAATATTATATATAAATCTGGAAATATTGTTTCCTTTAAATTTTTCCTTCATAGTGTTTTATTGATCTTTTTCTTGTCATTGCACCACTATGAAACATCTGTGTTTTTCCTTCAGCTCACTATCAGTTCCCATTTGAAAAGTCTGTAAATTCTGTGCTCCTCTTAAATCTATAGATAATTGATTCCAGGAGTGTGTGTCCACAGCAAACTGTGTAGCTGCAGTTCCACTTCATTTAACAATATACGGTTCTTTGTTAGGTAGAGATCAAAGAATGTAATTTTATTAAGTTTTATTTGCCAGATTGGAAAAGAATGGGCTTGTTTTATTCAAAAAAAAAAAAAAAAAAAAAAAAAAAGGGCAGGCGAAATGTTTTTCTTATAGAATATAGAGTGCAAAATGAGGTAAAACAAAACTAAAAGCAATTTATATATATCTTGAAGTAATTTTCAATCAACAACAGTCTTAATATATACTGCATTCAAAATATTTTTATCATTACCATAGAATAGTGTCATTGCTAAACAATATACAATAAGGGGGAAAAAGTCTTGGGAAATGCGGAATTAAACAAGTATTTGCTACAATGTGCAGCTTGGGAAAAAAAGAGTTGGATGGAAAATAAAAAGCAAGGTTATGTTTAATTCTGTGTTTTATTTCCATGCCTCTGACCTCATGCATTTGAACAACTTTGAGCCAAAGTGATTGTGTCCATCAGAACTACCAATTAGCATGTGCATGCAAGTGTCTGCAGGGTCAGACTGCAGGGCCTGCCTCTGTTGAGGATGCCTAAATTCTGGGAGCGGTGAAATACCTGATGCCTCAAGCACAATGCAGGACATCACTTCCGTAAGCACATGGTCCTTTTACACCTATGTGGGTGGCACTGGGTTCAGAATGTGCTGAACCATCCTAAAGAGCTTCTCCGTCTGAATGTCCCCCCCTTTTTTTTTTTTTTTTTTTTTTTTTTTTTTAAGTTAAAAGAAAACCTTTCCACAATTGCTTAAAGATCTTTACTGAAAGTGTTTGAAAAACAGTTGAGATGAAGAAATAGAAAAATCAAGACAGGATGTCCTGGAATGTAGCTGCCAATAGCAGCTTTGTTTTGGAATGGAGAAGTTCTCATCTTTTCTTTGGTATTTTATTGCTTCTGTTTTAGGTTTTGGGAGGCCTGGGTATTTGTTTCTGCTTGAAAGCTTGGTAAAGATAAAAAGCAGAGTGCAGTCTTCCTTCACTGTAAATTAAGGGGGTTTGGAATGTGCAATCATCTAAAAAATTTGAAACTAATATGTACCATGGAGCAGCTTAAAAATTTTTGGATATTGACTCCAATAAAGTTTATTTAGCTAGTTTATTATTCTGTGTGACAAAACAGCATAATCCCTGATACTCATTTATTTTATAAAGTCAGTTTCTTAGCTCTGGTTTCTTAAATATGAGGTTCATGTTCAGAGTGTGTTAAAAAATTGAGTTAAAAAATTGGACTTATTATTGTACAGTGGGGCATTATTATTAGAGCAGATTACAGTTGCTTGCCCAAGAGTTTTAAAACAAACAAACAACAAAAAAGTAAACAAATAAATAAATCCTGACAAAGTGCAAGTGGTTGGACAACAAATTATTTTTTGCAATTTGTGTTGAAAATTCTAAGCAATATGAAGAAAGTATACACTTTGAAATTAAAATTTTGAAATTTTGCATTTCTTTGTATTGAAATGGCTTCTTAAGCCATTTTTTAAATAGTCCAAAATTCAAGATCCGAATGATTACTCAATTTTATCTAACCAAAGTGTTCAAGAGTAAATATAAAAAAATCATTATTTAATTTTTCTTGTAATCAAAGGAATAGTCCATTTTCAGATTTAAAAATATCCAAGAGGAATTTTCTTACATTCTTTTCATAAACCTCTAACCTCTTCAAAAAACTCAAAGTTAACATTAAACCAAAGCCAATAAATTGTTTTATGAAAAGTGCTGTGAAAATAAAAATGATGTTAACTTTGTCATAGCTTAGTCTGTCACTGTGCTGGGATGAAAACTGTTTCATTTAATGCCCAACAAAAGTATTTCTTTTTTATTCTCCAGCATCATCCAGGAAAGACAATTTTTATTGTCTTTTGTATAATTTTTATTTCAGACTTATTTTTGTTAAGCAGAATGTTAAGATATCTGGTTTTGGAGAATTTTTAACATCACTATTTATTGTTAGTATTTTCCATGTACCTTGCTTTTATTTTTCTCAATAAAATTGACAGAACAAAAAAAAAAAATTGCCAAAACTGTAGATAAACACACTTCATTAAATTGACTAAGTCTGAGTATTGTTAATTAATGTAAGTAATCATATTTGACATGCTAATTTTCTCTCAGGCTAATTTTCATCATATTCTTTGGGGTTTTTTAAGCAAAACAAAGTGGGAAATAGAAGTCTGTATTAATTCCTCTTTAATTTAGAAATATAACTTGGGGTACTTATGGTATGTATGCTTTAGGTTCACAGTTTCCCTGAGTTCTGTCTCCAGTAAAAGAAGATAGGAGCCAGCAGAAGGAGGTTGAGCCCATAGAAGGCCTATACCAAAGTAGCATACAAAACAGAAGAAGTGTTTCTGGAAGGGAATATAGAAGAAAAAAAAAAAGAACAAAGAAGAGAAAAGAGAAAAAAGAAAAAATAAAAAGAAAGGGAAAAAAAAAAAGAAAACTCAAAAATTGACATTATTTTGTGATCTAAATCTTGGGTTCATGTATAGTTTGATCATTGTGTCCTCATCCCCTCATCTCTAAGAGATTATAGCAACCTAGTAAGAGAGAGACAAGAAAGATAAAGACGGGTGTTGAAGTGGAAATACTTCCACCAAGAAAACATGAAATTTGGCTTGGAGTCTTCAGCCTGAGGAAGATCTTGTAGAAATGTGTACATTTCCTGTGCCTCATTTTTTACATGAGGGGATTTTACCAAATGAGATGAACCCATGGCAGACTTGAAAAAAAAAATGTGGGGGTATGTAACAATGAGAAATAAAATGTCAGAACTCATTGCAATGTAATGTAGGAGCAGGTTGGAGAAGATCAACCACACTCATGGCATAGAAATAATTCAAAGCCTGCTCTCAGATATGGGGCTCTGGACAGTGAGGATGTTTGCCCTGACTCACTCTTATCCTCCTTGATTTGTTTTTCTGAATAAGTTTCTGTGGCACACCAGTGAAGGGCATAGGAAGCTTTAACTCTGGCTCAATAATGTTTAGTAATGTTTCTAAAGGTGATGGGAAGGTCTTAAAGCACTGCCTTGCCTCACTTAGAAAACCTGTGGTGCAGCAGGGCAACTCACTCTGAGTCTATAGCTAGCAACCAAAGACATCCATCATGTATAAACAACTATTTTTTTTTTAGCTTATACAGCTTTTTCCTGGAGAGCCTGAAAAGAAGGCATCTGCAGTCACTAGGAGGATTTGGTCTCTTTCATGGCCATATGAGACACTTCAGTCAACTTGTGGGCACAAACATAATTTCTGAATTTCGTGTGTGTATATATATCTATGTTATCATATTCTTTCACTGTGAAAGCAGTAACTACTGTATGTGGTAAAATGATATATTGTTGTCCACAAAATGTCTTTGGCAACAGGATGTTCACTAGCCTTGGAATTTTGCCTTGTATAAATATTTTTAATCTACTCCATGTAGGCATATTTTGGCTGCAAAAGAAAGCATTTTGGAGATTAATATATCCAAGCTCAGTTCTGCATATACATCCTACATACATCAAGGTTTTATTGAACTCTGCATCTAGAAACTTTACAAAGCAGCTGTTTTGTTGGGGGTTTTTTTCGCCTGCTTTACTCAAAGGGAGATTATCACTATATCCTATTTTTATACTCTACAAATGTAGTAATTTAATCTATAGATATATTTTTGTTCTTCAGATGTAACCTATATAAAGCATGTTCAAATTTATAGTCATTGCTTTTCATGTAAAGAATATTATTGGCCTCTTTTCAAATGTCCACATTTTCCCAAGGACTGTCTAAATAGATATTTATCAATGAGTAAAGAATATAACAATTATTTGACAGTATCAAGTACCTTTCAGCTGAGTACCTCAATGCTCTTTTCAACTATTTATTCCTCCTCACCATACCCTACGGAGATATTTTTCACTGGTCAGTTTTATTTTGCCATTTCTTTGTCAAGAGATATTTATATATACATAAGTGTACACCTATATCTCGTGTAACCATTTAACAAAGTTTTGTAGGTTATCCTTCTGCTGCACTGCAAGTGATGCTGGCTTTCTGAGATTGTCAGCCTTAAGATGGAGAAGATGACAGGTAAAAAGTGGGTCCTCCCACACCATAGCCCTTGCTGTCTGAGCACAGGCAGTCCAAAAAGGGGGCTCACTAAAAGAAAACAAAACTGCCTCTGGTGGAGGGGTGAAAAAATATAACAGAGAGAAGGGTGTTTCCCCAATTCAAATATCAACAGTTCTACTGAGAATACAGGAATAGCTTTCAGATGAACAATGGCCATTCACATCTTTGTCCAATATCTGCCTCAATCTGGATGTGATAAGATGTCTGCAAATGCCAGTTCAAAATACAATTTAACAGCTGCCCAAAGTGCCACTAGTTTAAGTCAAACCTCATTTGAGCAAAAAATGTGTTTCCCACTTCTTACAGAGCTGGAAGTTGCTTGCACTGGTGGTATATGCTTTTTTTCATATAGCACTGTATACATTTCAAGGGCAATACAAGTAATATCAATTGAAAGAGACTGTTAGATCTTTTATTTATACTCACTACCACATGATTTCTTTTCAGAGCTTTTCTGGGACAATTAGTCTAGTTCTCCTGTAAGCCTACATCTCATTAAAGAGGACCAGACTGTCCTCAGTAGCACAGACACACATATGGTATCTCTAATTGGAAATGAAAGACTGACACCATCCTCTGCCCCTTCCAGCCTGGCTCCATGGCCTTCATGATGTGTGAGTGTGAAAATGCAGGAGTGGAAGATAGACTTTCTTCCCTCCAACTTGCCTGCCCTAGAATTCAGCAGAGTAGTGAAAGTACCTTTTTCATGCTTTCAGCAAGATTTTGACTAAGCTCATGTCCATAGGAACAAAAAAACAGGTGGAGTTGCAGCAGTGACTAGAAGCAGGTTTCTAGAAATGCAGAGTAATGTAGAATGAGAAACAGAAACAGGGCAGAGATGTTGCTTAGCAGATGAGAGTGCCTGTTGGAAATATAGTGGTAACCAAGAGATGCTGTCTTTAGAGGGGTGAAGCAGTATCTGTCCTCAGCTCAACACTGCTATCACTGTTAACTCAAAATCTGTCATTGTCCATGGACTCACAACCTATATATAATCTAATATATCCACTAGCCTGGAAAAAGGAACAAGAGTAACCCATGTCACATTGGAATGACAGATACACACTGCATTTTTTGTTTCTGTGAAAGAGAAAATAAACTCAATTCTTCAACTTTTCACAACAAATCTCTTTGTTAATTTTTAAATCTTCTCTCACCGAATTTATCTTTCTTCATCTTGTGCATATCTGTGTCCTCCTTGAAATCTGGACCTCATCAAGTTGTTTTATCTGAGAGCTTATAATTTTCAATTAAGTTATCTGCCACAGGTTGTATGACTTTCTGCTTAACTACTTCTGAAGTGAGACCTGCAAGGGCATCAGGCTGAGGATTAAGAAGCACAAGATTCAGCGTAGCCCCAGAGTTACCTCTTGCTGTACTGGCAGGATGCAGAATCATGGAGAAGGTTGGATTTTGGATCCTATGGCAGTCTTGCAGCTATACCAGTTCTCACATTCAAATGAGCTGTTTGTTTAGGGGCCAGAGAAATATTATTTTTCCTTAAGGAATGATATGACATTTTTCCTATTCCCCAGGGGCTCGCCCTGCTCTTCCTACGTGGTTTCCCACAAGAGGGGAGTGATCTGGACCATGAAATGGATGCTATTTTATGAATAGTTAGCTTCATGTGTTTACAATGTGTTAATGATAGTAAAGCATAGGAAGTCTTTAAATTAATGCTTTTGCAGAATGAGCCACTGTGTACATAGAGACATTTTTCTTTCTGCCACTACCTCTTTAGAACACCATTTTCCCTCTAAATCATTTTTACCATAACTTCACCATCAATAAAAGCAAATTTCAGGCCTCTCCCACAGACATGGAAAATTTCCAAATAGAGCCAGATTTCCAAGTCTTGCCACAGAAAAACTTCTCTTTCCAAAAGGAAGGTTATAATGTAATCTCATGTGATCATTGCTGGTTTTTTAATGATGGCCACTCATACACTGGAGATATTGAAAGTGGTGGTGGTAGCTCTCCTCCTTGATCTCTGCCACTGTTCCTCCCCACCTCTGTTTTACCACCAGAGATAATGGAAATAATGCCCTCTCACTCCCATTGAGATATTTTGAACTGAAAATCCTCAGTCTTGCCTCACAGACCTCTCTGGATACATTCTTCCTTAGCTTGACTTCACTTACTTCACCCTTCAGAATGTTACAACATTTCATCTTCTACATTTTTATTTATTATGTGACAGTGCTGGCTTTGCTCCTTTGGCTGCACAGGATACACATTTTGTGTCCCAGCAGTCACCAGGGATCGTGTGAATGTCCTAGTAACAGAGAATGCAAATAGTACAAGATTTAAGTACAAAAACGAAGATCAAACTCTTAAGACCTTGCTTTTATACTCACAGTCCTCCAGCTAACATACCAGTGCTCCTGGCTGGAGTCTAGTAGTAAAAAAATTCTAGTATTTTGTTCAACAGGAAAAAGATTCAGAATAACATTGTCTTTTTGGTTATACATGTATAATTGAACAGTACATATTGCTGTGGTCTAAGTAGTCATGTTTCACATAATCTGTAATAATTAGCAAAGCCTTGTTGACCTATAGCACTCTTAGCTGCAAAGCAGAGTGTGTGAATTGCTCCTTGAGGAAAATTCACCCTTAATGTAATTCCATTAACTTCATGCCCTTGAGATTTATACAGATATCTACCACTAACATCAAAGGTCTTGGATAATTAAAGTGTAGAATAAAATTACACTTTTCCATCCCTTAAAATTCCACCCAGACCAGAAGGGAAATCCCCTGTGGTTTTTATTGTCCCTTCCCTTAAGGATAAACAACCTTCTCTGAGAGTTCTTGTCTTTACCCACTGTGACAGCTAAATGGACACTGCTGGGTTGAAAGTAATGTTCCCAATTTTGATTCTTATTTGCACTAGTATAAATCACTAGTAACTCCACTGGAGAGAAATGAATTACAATGGAAAAAAAATCAGTATAGGTGGGAAGAAAAACAGACACTCATATTTATAGCAAAGGAAAGAGCACTATCTATATGTTATCTATAACCTCTCAGTCTTACAGAAATCTATTTGTTCTTAAAATTTACTTATCAGTCTTTATGGTGTTTCACTCAACATTTCCGTAAACTTACAGAGTTTACATATTTCAATTATATTTTGTTTCCACCATGTAGCTAAAAAAATACTTTTTACTAGTTCTGTAATATAGTAAATTACATGCTTTAAAACAGTAGTATCAGGATGTTTTCTACTATGACATTAAGGATTCTACAAGTTTAAACAGTGGTAGACCACTACATGTTCCTGTCTCAAATAACATGTTGCTGTCAAAACCTGAGGAGCTTATATGAAAGTTTGGGTAATCCATGTGTATCACTTCAGTAGGATTTCTGTGCCATCAGCTATATGAGATCAAGTTGAAATTTTGTTGGGAAGATACCTTTATTTAAAATAAATTAAAAATTCACTGCCTTTTGAAAAATTAGAAATATAGAAACAGCCCATGGAAAAGGAAACCCATGTAAAAAAATTGTTTTGTAATGATGAAGATATTGAAATTTGAGGTTTGAAATCTGCATGATCAAATAACTCTTGAAAGATCACCCTCTAAGCCTCAGCCAAGGTTTCCACACTGCCCAGCCCCACCAGCATCAGGGAGGGTCAGGACCTGTGGAGGTTGGGGCAGCCCTATCAACATGAGCCTTAAAAGAATAAACAGTTTCTGGTCCAACAACAACCTGTGCGGGTTGGCAGGAACATGGTAGGCTTCCAGCAGGACCCTGTTTGTGTTTCATCAAAACTTCATCAGACCTGACACATTCCTATGAAATACTCCTGTTTCCCCATACTGGCATTTTCCAACAAAAGAAGTGTTTGATCGCTGGCTCCCAACCAACTCTATTCT
Source organism: Acrocephalus scirpaceus scirpaceus (assembly GCA_910950805.1). Lineage (NCBI taxonomy): Eukaryota > Metazoa > Chordata > Aves > Passeriformes > Sylviidae > Acrocephalus > Acrocephalus scirpaceus. The sequence goes on along the minus strand of OU383775.1, from coordinate 104,459,533 downwards.
AGAGCGATCTGTACAAGCTGGCCCATAAACAGTAACAGGTTATTTCCAGCAGTTTACACCTGACTGACACATACTCAACTCTCTTTCACTATCCAAACTATTCCTCCAGGCACTTTTGTTTACAGACATCTCCTTTGGGAAAGAGCATAATTTAGTCTCACTAAGAAAATATATCAGTGGTCACTGATCAATGTAATATACTTTAGAGACTAAACCAGATTAAAGTGAACCTATTAATACCACAAAATACCAATCAATATTTGAACTGTTTATCTATATATACGCTAAAAGTGCATTAGCAAAATAGCAACATATATACAAAGCCACCCATTGTACCCACGCTGGTCCATTTTTCTTCAGTCTACAGCTGTGCACGTAGCCCCAGTGGTTGTAAAATGCCAAAACACTGCTCCTGACAGATCACACCTGCTTCAAATAACACATCTCACCCCACACTAATCTGCAGCTATAGGCTGGTTTTAATGATTTTAAAATGCTGGTATTAACTCTTAATGCTCAACTAGTTTTTATGGAAGCAGCAGAGTACATTTTGTCCAGTTTTAATACAATCCCAATAAAACAGCTGGGAAATTGCAGTGCCAGAGAAAAGACATTCAAATCCACCATTTCCCCTATTGTAATAATAATCAGCTTGACAAAGTCAGATAGTAAAGCAGATTGTAGCACTTTGGGGTTTTTTATACATATATTTAATTATATTATTAAGTTCTCCATTTGAAAGCAATTAAAAAAATACTTTCAGTTCGAGATTATAAAACTACCCACTTCTGATTTCAGCCTGACATTTTTATTGGTAATCTGAGTTATAACATGCTCAGGTTCATTCCTCCTTGATTGGCTGCTGAGCTTTCTGCCAGGATTTTATAGCTTTATGGGAAAGTACAGTATTTAAAACCCCTTTAAATTCATGGGCTACTCCTGCTTCTGAAAAAGCTTCTCTTGACTTCTCAGAAATGCATAACAAGAGTCCATGTTTACTTAAAAACATCTGCTTCATCGTTTTTGCTTTAATATAAAAAGCGGGCTGTTGTTTTCCATGTTTTCCGTTGACTGTCTGTTACGACCCGTTCAAAGTGAACTAAGTTCGTATTTAGTTTCTTAGAGTACAAAGGAGGCCAAGAGAATGCAGTTTAACCAAAATCAGTATACTTTATTCAATATCAATGTACCCATCAAAGCTGATATACTTTAGTCAATGTACCCACCAAAATGATATGCAATAACAAGAAAAAAAAGACTGAAGAAAGAAAGCTATATAGGTGAAAACAAGAGAGAAAAGAGAGATAGGACAGATAGGATATAATTACCACAGAGAGAGAGACGAAGTCCTCACAGCAGTCCAATAGGTCCGCCTTGGCAAATCCTCGTAGTGCGCCGCTAATAGATTTGTCTTCGCAGAACCCTCGTGGAGCTGATAGATCTTCGTCTTCTGTGGGGAGGTCCTCAAAAGGGGTCTCTTCTGAGGCAGAATATATAGTTCTCCAGAGTGGGGGAGAAATCTCGTGAGTCTAGGCCCAATGCACAAGGAGAGGGGGGAGAAGTCCCGTGATGGAGCCCAGGCCCATGCACAATGCGAGGGAGGGGGAGAACAGGGCAAGCTGTCCTGCTACACCTCAGGCACAGGTGGTACAGAATCCAGGGGCAGTGTAGCGTGCTGCGACTACCATTGTTTCAGCAGGATGTATGTCCGGGAACTCTGTTCCCAAGCAAACACATCTAGCCAGGAATGGCAATTCTGGTAGCAGTTACATCAGCTCTTGAAGTTTCCCTCTCGTTCCCCCCCAAAGTCTCCACGACGAAAAACGTGAGACAAAATTGAGGGCCTTCGGGCCGACTCTCACACTGTCCCTGGAGGTGTTTAAGGAAAGACTGGATGCAGCAACCAGTGGCATGGTGTAGTTGACATGATAGTGTTCAGTCAAAGGTTGGACTTAATACATTCAGAGGTCTTTTCCCACCTAACTGATTCTATGATTCTGTAATTCTACCCTCTTTTCAAACTATGAGATGATTTCTTTGGGGCTAAACCTGGCTCCCCCTCAACTTTGCCACAGCCAATGCAGTTGTGGGGTCAGATGGGGTGAAAAATGGGCATCCCAGGGGAAGGGCTGACATACCATGGTAGTATACACCAGGCCTAGGGACTTTGAGGTTGTAGCTACAACTTGATGTGAGCAAAGAGTGGGCAGGAGATCTCAGTGCCTAGGCCTGTTGTTGGTTTCCCAGATGAGAATAAAAGCAGCATAAAGACCACCAGAAGAAATACAGACACCAGAAATATTCCTTTTGCAATTTTACAGGGAAACTCAGATCATACAGTGCTGGGAAGTGCAAAGAGCTGCTCTTTGTAACGAAGAAAGGGACAAAAAAAGCACAAGGAAATGGTCTAATTTTTGTTATATAGTTCTGCAGCATTTCAGTTCCTCTAAAATTCTGTTCTGAGCTAATTCCAAGTTATATTTGAGGTTTTTGTTGTTTATATCAGCTTTTCATTATTCTTTGTTTTCTTTATTCTTTTGCACACTAACTGCTTGTCCACCAAGGAGGCAGAGTTTAGTGTGATTGGAGGTGAAAGAGGATGCAGGGCTGCTGGCCCACATCACTGGGACTGCAGACCATGCCCAGGGGCCCTGGTGGTGATGGAGCAGCTTGGTGGGGAGTCACCAGCATGGAACCAAGGACATCAGTGTGCCATCTCCTGAGAGAAGTGGCACTCCCTCAGCATCTGAATCAGAAACTGGTAAAGCTTTGGCCCAGGACAGCACAGCCATTCCTACCAGAGGATGCTCAGATAATGTTATGCTCAGTCATGATATTCTGAGGAGAGAGAATTGGGTACAGTCTGTACTGAGGCCATCCCTGTGTCAGGCACTTGGCATTGCTTCAGCAAATACTGGTGAACACCTGAGTGGCTACTGGTGATAGATGTTTCTGCAGTGTGGTGAATAGATCAAGTAAGTTTTGTGAAAGCTAAACCTCTGTCAACAAATGAGAATCATCACACTAGACTTTCAAAACACACTTTTGATACCTGTTAGCTAGAGGCTGCTACCTTGTACTTATCCACACTGGCAAGCTGAACCTCAGCAATGATTTTTATGCCACATAAATGCAAGTTTGTTTTTCCAGACCTTTTTAAGGAGACAAAAATTCACAGCTAAGTCTCCCCCAAACTTAACACTGTACTTGCTGAAGAAACATGGGGTGTATGAAAGCATAACAGTAAGAAGCTGTTTATACCCTATAATATTATAACTCAGCTTTTGTCATAAATCTCTCTCCTTGATTGCACATACCTCCAGCATGAACTCATGCTCCTTTTGATTTTCCTCTTTATTACCCTTAGCCAACTGAGTGATGTGTGAGTTCCTGTCATGGTGCTGACTCTATTACAAAGTGCAAAGACAATTTACATCATGGGGATGGCAGGGCAACCAATAGCACCATGCCTGGGAGGTGTGCAGCTCCAACAAGCCTCTCTCTTTTATGGGTAATGGAGAGCAATATTTTTTTAAAAAACAAACTATAAATTTCTTTGCATAGCCAGAGGCAAGTCCTTTGGTGGGAAAGCAGATTTACACTTAGCCCACTAGTAGCTTCATGAGGAGTCACCATCTTCATTTGAGTGAAAAGCTCCAGGAGCAGAGCCTGAGCCACCTCCTCACTGGCTGAATTCCTTTGGCTCATCATTGGGGAATCAGAGGAGTGGAGAAAAAGAGAAAATTCATGGGTTTTGTTCAAGAGGATCGCTGTAAACCAAGACTCCCTGGAGTCAGTGCTGCAGTTTTCACACAGCTCCATACCCTGTACTACATGGAAATTTTAATTCAGTTTAGATATAAACAAACCTTCACTCTATCTGAGTTCAGGCAGGGGCAAAAGCTCACCCAGGAGCATAGCCTGAGTGAACAGGGTCAATCTTCAGAGGGCTGGGGGAAGCAAATCCTTTCCAGGTGGCCCTCAGAGAATATTCACAATATCAATGGAAGCAACTAATTTCAGAGGCCAGTCACCCTACACTCTCTTTATAGCCATTAAGGAGAGATAGGCCCCTCAAAAAGTGGTTTAGAAAACCCTATTTAGGCTCTTACTGTGATCAGTGCTTTGAAGAAAGCTTGCCTTTCCCCGCAGTGTATGAGTGTTACTCCTACCTGAGATAGGAGCCTACGGTTGGCCTGCATGAGCACACCCATCTGCTGTTCTTCCTCTGTGCTTCTTCAAGACTGGAAAATGCAAACATCTCTGTGGCTGAGGACACAGGCACAGCATCATCCCCATCCCAGGCTCTCAGACAAATAGGGATGGTAACATGCACTCCAATGTCTGTCAGTTTTGATTCAAAATACTGCAGGAGACACTCTAATGCCCCAAATTCTATTAGCACTAGAAAAATTTCATTTTATGGTGAAAGGTCATTTTCAAAAGCAAATCTGTCTCAGGTCTTCTGATAAGACCGATGTTATGACCCCAAACTTTGCACTCAGAGAAATATGTTATTGCTCTGTTTATACAGATCATTGGTAAGGGAGGAAACTTCCCTGCCTATGTATACATCCCATCGATTTACATGTGATAATTCTGTTCTACTTTTTAAGAAGTTCAGCAATATAAAATGCAACGTTGATAACTGGGAGCCCTCAAGTCACTTCTGCACCACATAGGGAAAAGGATTTTCCTGCATCTTCATCAGGTTACTCATGGGCACACTGTTTTCATGCTCCAGTGAAAATGTTTAAATAATTGTTGCAAAACATTCATTAGAACAGCTCTTCCTCCAGTGTTTGACAACATTTTAACATTGGAAATATATTTTGAAAATATAGAGAAGTTTGATAGATAAAAAAATTTGGTCTATTTGATCAAAATTACTCAAAGCAATCAGCTCCTGTTTCAATTATATGTGGTAATTTTGTGAAATAGGCTTCAGCACCCATAAAACTCGAATTCCAATGTTTGTTGAACTTCAGAGGAGACAGTGTGAAATTGCAAGGGTGGTCATGTATCTTTACTCATGGATGTGCTGCATAGCTTCACCAGATGCATTTCCTAGTAGCTTGCATGCAAGACAATTCAATATAATTTCCTCTATTGGCTTTCAGTGCACAACTTAATTCAAATACTTTCATAAGGGGTTTTTGTTTAAGCCAGTGATGTTAGGACTGGGGATTTTTCCATAAAAGTATAATTGTCTACCCCTTCCTTAGCAGAAATGGAAAAGAATTATGCTCTGCTTAACTTTAAGAGAGCCTCAGAATACAATAGAAACCAGTGTAGCCTCTCTATAAATACTCTCACACCAAAGATTTCTACAAGACCTGTTTTTGCAGCAGTAGCTTAACTCCAAAGCCGTATAAATCTACCTTGTTTGTAAAACTACTGTAGGGCAATACAACACAGGCCAAATCATTCCACTGACATCCATAAGACTGATAGCAGCAGAAGAAAGCAACACTCCCATATGTTTATTGTATCGTATTTTATGCGGTTGTCATGCTCCATTAGCTTTGCACCAAGCTGAAGTCTGACCTTCATCTTAGCACAAATGTGCAGGGCAGAATGACTGCATGCAGGCTGCTTTATTCACCAGCCATCTCTGGGTGTTGCATTATCTCCCTCTGGGGCATGTTCTACATCAGCTTTAAGGGTGTGTTTACACTGCAGTGAGTGTAGTGTGAGCAGACATTCCTGAATAAGCATTTTAAGGAGTATCTGAGGACTGTTTGCAGCACAGCTGTGATAGCACAGACCTCAGTGCAGAGTGGGGACCCCCATATTTACTCAGTTTTAGGGCTAATCTGCCTGACCCCAAAACTGCTGGCCAGGACAATCTCTTCAAAGTCCAGGGAACTTGGACTGGTAAGTCCACTCATGCCCTGTTCTCTCATCCTGTGCACAGAACAAGGTGGTGAGATTGCAGAAGATGGAGCAACAACTCATGAGCACATCCAGCATCTCACTGTCAGCAGACACCATGTACTAAATATATTTATTAAATATTGAATTCTAGACAGCCAGAAGAAAAATGCATAAACACTCACTTATTCCTAGGCTACCTGGACTAAGAGAATGGTCTCTTTGCCTTTAATATTAAGATCAGCCTGAGCTCTTAAGATTAGTATTTGGGGGTGTTGTAACATTAAAGAAGCACAAGGTCATGCTTTAAAATGGGTTACTTCAGTGTGAATATGACCCACTTATGGTTGCTTTGGCTGTTGTTCATGTCCTTTATATTCTCTTGTCACTTGGAGCATCCCTCAATAACCCAGACAAGCCAGAGTGGTATGAACAAAATCAAGGGTGCTAAACAAGAAGCAGAGTTCAGACTTAGATCCTAACTGACAGAAGGAAAGACCATGAGCCCATTTCTCTGCATTGTTCTGCTTTACTCTTAATAACTTGTGTCCTCCTCCACATAGCTCACACATTCCTGTGTTTGTTCATTCTCTGTTAAATCTATGAACTGTGACTGTCACTGCATCCGTGACCTAGAGTTTGCATCATTTTTTCTAACCTTCTTATCCACGTTTCAGCAATTGTACACAGGAGGAGACCTCATATGATAGGTTCTGCCTTTTCTCTTCCAACTCTCCTCAAGGTCCAGCCAGGCTTCACAGACTGAATTCTTGTAGATGCTATTTGAAATTATATTGGTTATTCTGAGAAAACTGCACAGAAGTACCATAGATGATTTGAGGACACTGTCCCTCTAAAGAGACTTCCTTAAGCAGAAAGTATCAAGTGTCTATCCAAGCACTTGCATCAAGTATAACCAAGGCAATCAGTGCCATCATGATCTTTTAAACACAGTATGAAATTGGACCCGAGACATCTACAGTCTGATTTGTTGGAGGGTGCTGAATAAGCTGGTTTTTTTCTGAATACCTTGACTTACTCATCAATGAAACAGGAATAAAATTAATTTGCCCCATAAGTATTTTGAGATCCATTAATTAACAAAGATATCTACAGAAAAAGTTTTATAAGGAATTATACTTAATATCTTTATATACTTTTGACAAGTCCACCTGCGTTCAAAATCTGTTGTACTGGTAGGAATGAAAATTGTTGTGGCTCAAGTGTTTGTACAAATTTTATGAATCTAAATATTCAGGGTTTTTTCTATGTTTGCATCTTCATTTTCCTTAAAGTGGAAGATTTCTTTATCTGAACTTTTACATTTGAACCCTTTGAAAACTCTCTTAATTAATAACAGTGTAGCTCTGTTGTATGGAGGAGAATTCTGGCTCTACCTTTAATTCTTGTAATATTTTTTTTAATGTATTGTAATAGCTCCAAACAGTAAGCAGAAAATTTCTATAGCTGGCTATTTATTACACCTACTGTACAAAGGGAACCAAGTCTGTATAACTTTTTTATTCATATAGATGTTTCTATAAACCAGATAGTTAAGTGATGTATTTATTTTGGTTTCTAGCCAAGCAGAAATATTTAAACCCTGCTTTTGGAAGCAAGAATTATCTAATCACTTGCTAGCTTTTATAATAAAACATTTATCATGGAACATTAATCCATTAGTACTTATTTTCCATCCCATCCTTTCACTAGCACCTTGCTTTGAACAAGGTTGAGTTTGGCTGTGATTTTTCCTTTTATCATATATCATAGTTACATGATGGGACACACCAACATTGAATGCAGAAAAAAATCTTGCACTTTGCTTGAACTTGGCACCCAGATGTTCTGCTTGTGCTTCCACTGCTAACAAAATAGTGCATGTGTGAGTTCTGAAATAAGTCTTTCATTGTAATGTACCAGGGTTTCGTGGATGTAAGGAGGCATGTGGAAACAGCTAAGAATAATTACCTGCTAAAGAAAAACTTGTGTTTAACTAGCTTTGTTTTTTCACAGCTTTAATTTGCATAGCACATCACCAAACTGCCACACTTAAACTCTCTGGCATTAAAGGCAAAATTTAAATGCTTCAGGGGAATTTCTGCTTTACTTTGTTTTGTTTTGCCAAATTAGAGATTAAAGGTAACCCCTGACTAAAATGTGCAGTCCCTGCCTCTGTGATGACACATCATCTATGGTGCCGTGTGACTGATCAAAGGTTGGACTTCCTCAGGTTCCTGCTGGACCTGGATTTTCAAAGCCAATGCTCAACACAATGTCAGCTCAGGACCAGAGGGTGACATGTCCTCTTACAGCACAAAGCAAATGAGAGGAAAGGGAGGACTCAGGAAACTCCACAGTTTCATTCCATTTTCTTCAGCTCCCCCTGAAAAGTGAGAAATAGACAAAGAAAAGGAAGGTGAGAAAATCGTGAAAAAACAGATAGGAAGGTCCTTGAAAAACAAAACCCAGAATGTCTGTGCAACTGAGAAGTGTCTGCTTATCTATGGCCTTTGTGTGCTGCTCTTCCAAGCAGCATCTGGATGCCAAGGTAGGTAGGTAGGTATCTCTGGAGATATCTCTGAGCTGGATCTCTCCTCCATTCCCCAGAGTGTGTTGAGACCAGGAACCAGGCCCAGGCTGTAAAACTCAGCTGAAGCCAAGATCATTCCCCTTCACACATCTCAAACATTGCACAACATTGATGCCGTGTGCCCCTACATGGGTTCTGCAGGCTGGTGTCAAAGAGAGACTGCTGCATTTGTTTCCCATTTTGGTTAAGAAATGTTCCATTTGTGAGCCAAAAAACCACCCCTTTTTGTAGCATACATTACAGAATGTATGAAACATCAGAGCCAAATCCTGTGAACTCTGGGTGTAATCTTTACTGCTGGAGTAGATCCTTTGCAACCCATAGGTGTAATAAATACTATGTCAAGCTTTCACAGAACAAGAGCCAAACTATTATTAATTGTAGCATTGAAAGACCCTGATTCACTCCACCTCTCTTTGCAGATTTAACTGAGGCCTGTGTCGAGTGCTGGCTTTAGGCAGGCTGCAGCCCAGGAAGATGAGTGACTTGAGTGACCACAGTGATTCGTGAGGCTTGGGTAAGTGAAATAAAATGCACTAGAGAAAATTACTCCTGGGAAACAGGGAATAGAGGAGAGGATTTTGAAGACCATGCATTGTTTCATTATTCAGATATAAATTTTCCTTGCTGGTTGTTATTAGATGAGAGAATTGCGGTCTCTGTGGTCCCCAGAGGAAAGTGCCTGTCACCCTATGAAGGAGCCTATTACCCTGTGGGGGCTTGAGGTGTCACAAAGTAACAGAATACAGATACAGGAGTAGTTTTTGTACATTTCAGATTTTAGTCTTCTTTAAAAGTATCCCCTATGATTTTGGAAGAGAATAAATTTCTGTCTTTTCACTGTAGATTTTTAATCCTCAGATAATTAATGTGCATCCTGTACCTGTACTTTGCATAGAGCTTCTGTGGGTATTAGAAGAAATTTTGCAAAGACAGATGCAACACAGGTTCAAAGAAAGCAAGCTAGTCACTGAGCAAAAATCTCTGAAAAAAATCACTTTAAAATTCTTTTTAGTGTCCAAGCATTTAAAAGAATACAACAGTATGGTCATGGTTGAAACATAAAAAGTCAACTCCTTAATAAAGTTACATTTTCTTAACTTATTCCAGTAATTCTTTCCTACTAATTTATGTGGAAGTTTTGTCTTTGCAATACAGGGCACATATATGCACAAGATATATCCCTATAATTCTAAAAATAGGCCAATACTTTCAGATTATTTGTATTTTTAGTATTTTAATGTTTATATTTAAGATACCCTTCCTTTTTTTTTAATGAATGCTTCACTTTTTTATTAGAAAAAACTCTTCAGATATTTTTATCATAGGTAATCAAAGTTATATTAAAATTATGTGGATTGAATATCCAGATATTACTATTAACAGAAAAAAATTATTTTCTTTCTTCCCATTGGGAAAACAGCAACTGCCGTCTCAAACAAAGTTATCAGCTCAAGAATCTGAGAATTTCTGTCATTAAAATGGTATTACCTCATTTTTAAGTTCATTAAATGCAGGTGTGTGTAAATGATCTGATGGAATTCCCTCAGCATCTACTGAGCCAAATTTTAGTTCAGCACTTATGTCAAAATGAGTAGCATCAGGGCCAATCTAACTTTTGAAGCTGGGGGCTGTTTCAGTGGGCTGCTCCAGAAGCCAGAAAGATGTAATGAAGTCAAATTCAAATCACCTTTCCTGTTCTGGAATCAGACTTACTTGTATAAATAACAACACCTAAAATAATATGTTGTGAAATATTATACAATAAATATGGAACAATGGAGTGCAATACAATAAATAGACCTAGCATTGCTGAAGAGTTATGAAACCAGAAGCTGAACTTTCTGCCAGTTGCTGACACAGGGACACTATTAGGAAAACCTCTTTTGACAGCATCATCATATTGTTTGATGAGCCTTCTGACCTCTCCATGCTTTGCTGGAGGACATTCCTGCATGATACAGAATGCCTTATCCAGTCTGGTGTACAATTGTCCTGAGAGATGAGAGGACATTCAGAGGGACCTTGACATGCTTGAGGGCTGAGCCCATGTGAACCTCATGAAGTTCAACAAGGCCAAGTGCAAGGTCCTGTAGCTGGGTCAGGGCAATCCCAAGGACAAGTACAGGCTGGGTGGACAATGGATTGAAAGCAGCATGGGGAGAAAGACTTTAGATTGACAGTGGACAAAAAGCTCAATATGACTTGGCAATGCACACTCACAACCCAGAAAGCCAACTGTATGGTCATAGAGATAGGACAGGTGCCTGAGGACAAAAAGAACACAAATGTCACCCCACACTCTTCAAAAAAGGCAAAGAGGAGGATCCAGGGAACTACCTGTCAGCCAGCCCCACCTCAGTCGCTGGAAAGGGGATGGAATGCCTCATTCTGGAGGCCATCTCTATCCACATGCATGATAAGAAGGTGATCAGGAGTATTCATCATGGATTCACTAAACATGAAATCATGCTTGACCTATCATATTGCCTTCTAAGATGAAACAACCAGCTGGGTGGATGAAAGGAGAGCAATAGATACCTGCAATTGTCTACCCCAATTGCAGCAACACTGCCTCTCACAACATCCTCACAGGAAAACTGAGGGGGAGTGAGGTGGATTAAGGTGGATTGAGAACAAGCTGAACAGAAGATCCCAGAAGGCTGTGATAAGTGGCACAGAGTACAGTTGGAGATTCGAAACTGAGCCCAGCATTGTTTAACTCATCCATCAATTGCTTGGATAAAGGGGCGGAGGCTGCCATAGTAATTTCCCCAATGACACAAAGCCAGGAGGAGTGGCTGATATCTCAGACAGCTGTGCTACCCTTCAGAGGGACTGTGGCAGGTTGAAGAGATGGGCAGAGAAGAACAATCTGAAATTCAGGAAAGGCAAATGCAAGGTGCTGCACATGGGGAAGAATAACTGCAGACACCATTACAGGCTGCGGGCCAACCTGCTGGAAAACATCTCTGTGGAGGTGACCAAGCACTGGAACAGATTGTCCAGAGAAGCTGTAGAGTCCTCCTCACTGGAGATATTCAAGAACCATCCGGACACAATCCTGTGCCATGTGCTCTGGGATGACCCTGCTTGAGCAGGAAAGTTGGACCAGACGACCACTGTGGCCCCTTCCAACCTGACCCATTCTGGAATCCTGTGATTCTGTGTCCTGGGCTGCATCAAAACAGCATGTCTAGCAGGTTGAGGAAAGAGAATTTCCCCCCCTGTTCTAATCTTGTGACATCCCTCCTGGAGTACTGTGCTCAGGTATGGGGTTCCCAAGAGAAGAAGGACATGGACCTGTTGGAGCAAGCCCAGAGGACCCCACAAAGATGATCAGAGGACTGGAAAACCTCTCCTATGAAGACAGACTGAGAGAGTTGGGGCTATTGAGCCTGAAGAACAGGAGCCTACAATGGAGCTGGAGAGGAATTTTTTACAAGGGCCTGTTGGGATATGATGAGAGATATTAGCTTTAAACTGAAAGAGAGTAGGTTTACATTAGATATCAGGAAGAAATTCTTTACTGTGAGCATGGTGAAGCACTGGAACAGGTCGCCCAGGGAAGCTGTGGATGCTCCATCCCTGGAGTTGTTCAAGACCACGTTGAATGGGGCTTTGAGCAGCTTGATCTAGTGGAAGGTGTCCCTGCCCATGGCAGTGGAATTGGATCTGCGTGATTCTGAAGGTCCCTTAAAGCCCAAATGATTCTGTGATACATCTGCACATTGGAGAAACAGACACATTTACAGTTGACCTTCACCAAGTACAAAGAGGAGGCCTATGATCATGTAGGACTAGCCTCCTACTCATCATCTTTATGACAGAGACCTTTCAAGATAACCTTCCAGGATATGAGCATTGTGACAGACCTCAGTGTCATCTGAATAACAATTCCAGTGCATATATTTGATTAGCTTTTGTACTCGTTAATTGAATACTTATAAAAAACTTTACAGAGGGGTAAATGTTTGCAAAAAATAGCCCTTATTATACTCTTTTTATCATAGGGATGAATAGGGAGGAAAGCAACACTGATAGTTAAGGTAGGTCTCAGTCCTCCAAGAAAATTTAAATATATATATGATTTCCCAGCTACAGGAAAGGCAACTCCTTTGGGATTTATCCTTTATTAGACTACTGAACGTGACTACAATCACAGGAAATACTGCATACTTTTGTCTGTATGTACTTAAAGACATTACAGGACTTCTTATATGGAGGGTATTGCTAGCACTGTTAAAATATGAAAGAAAAAAATCTCTCCATTTGAAAAAAATCTGCATGGAAAAAACAATCAAAATTTTCTAAGCAATACTATCACATAATTAGATTGCCTGGCATAAGCTTAATACATGAAATGTCCTCAGTTCTCATGCCATTCTCTGTCTTGATTAAGGAAGGAACTAAAAGACCAGACTTTTTCCATTGCTAAATTTTCCATTGTGAAATTTGACGTGTTCATGACTGAAGAAGTTCTGTTAATCAATAAATCACTAGACAACTTTGATTAATTAACTAGTCAACAACTCATAAGACAGTTCAGTCAGAACATCTGCATTTCCTTTTGTCCTATGTGATTTTTTGGTGAAATAAAATGTGGCTGTTTCTTTCCCAGACTGTTTGCTTTAAATGTTCTATGGAAGAATTATGGATTATTTTTATTTGTGCTTCAGTAGCAACTAACAGCCTCTTCTAAGCTCCAGGCTTAATTTGTGCTAGGTTTTACATGATCCCACTTTAATAGGCAAAGCTGGGGATAGAAAGAGATGCAAAGTAATTCCAGGGGTGCTTGTCTGTACCCCCACACAAGCCTAGAGGCAAAGCCTGAGCCAAAGCTCGGATGTGTGGAGCCCTCCCACAGCACCCTGCCAGCCACGCTGCCTGTCCTGCGAGGAAACACAGAATACTCTGCTCTAAGAAAACAGCATTGTTTTCAAAGACAATTTGCCAGCATGAGCTTTCCTGTAAAAGGAACCATCTTATTAGCCCTCTGGGTGGGATGTCATCCTCGAACAGGATGTCTCCCATGGAGCCATCTAACCTGCACTCCAACATGGGGTGCTGAATGCTGTTGTCCTTCAAAAGTCAGTGCCCAGCCCTTCTGCAGAGTATGTCAGGGTGGTGGTGGATGGCAGAAAGAAATGACATGACCTACATGTGGTAGGTTACAGCATGTTCTCCAGAGAAACCTAAAATTTGGATGTGTCTTGGTCAACAGAAAACAATTATGACTGTGCACAGGGCTGGGTTGTAAATTCAGGCACACTTGGATGTCACTTGGATGCCTGTCATGGGAAATGGATCCTTTATTTGAGATTTAATGCTCTGTCTTACCCAGCTTACATTTCCAGACTCCCCTGATTAAGGGAGCATTGAAGGCCTTCCTCCGACTCGCAAGCCCAGCAGACCTCAGAGCCACCCTTGGCTGCCCATGCACAGAACAGGTCCTAAACCTCTGAACTTAGGACTGCACCATGTTCTGGTTTATTTAAATATGTGAATTGCTGCCTCTACACTTATTTCCCTTATTTCCTTACAGTGGTTCCAATTCATCTGCATGTCTCCCACTGTTTTAATCATTGTTCCTCATGATAAGTCTTCTCCTCCATTTCTGTTGTTCTCTCTCACAAATCCTTATTGCAAAAGAGGATGAGAAAAATATGAAATGTTAGGATTAATACTAGACAGAAATCCCAGTATTTCAGGCAGATCTGTTGCTGATCTTTTCAGTTCTGACAAAAAAGGCATGAGTTTTCCCATCATTTGCCAGAACACATGAGAAGCAAAGTGGGGGCCAGAGTGTCATCCCCCAGGGCACAAGTAGTAAAATAGTTTGGTAGTCATTACCCAGAGCACCATCTGAGACTTTGATTTCAAATACATGATAGCTCAGTTTCCATCTAAAGCAGCCAACAAACAAGCAAACCAGAGAACATTACCCATGATCCTTTATCTTGATACTTCCTTTTTTTTTTTTTTTAAAACTTGCCTCAGAAACAAAAAACAGAGGCAGCAGAGCAATATATTGAAAAAGTTGAAACATACCAACCTTTGAAGAATCACATACAAAATACTATTTTAAATCAAAAGTATGTGTGTTGCACTTTGGACCAGGTTGCCAGCTGATGTAAAACAGTTCAGCTCCTTTAATCATATGGGGTGATGCCAATTTACATCAGCTGAGGATCTGTCTAATAATAATATGTGAAGCAGGACTTCACCACATACTGTACTGAATGTTGGAAAACATCCTGTACTTAAATGCATGCAGCTCTTTAACTTGGAGTATGAGACTGGCCACATTGTTTGACATAAGGGTTAGTTTTCAGATAGTGAAATTTCAGTTGCCAGGTGCCAGAGGCAATTTATCAGACACTCATAAAATAAAGATCAAAAAGCCCATCAGTCTCCCACTGCATCTGGGATCTAGGAAGGAACACTTACAGCCCCTATCCTTTAAACAGCTCTCACTTAAAGAGCTCACTGTTTATAATAACAAGAAAAGGAGAAAGGGGTCAGGTCAAAACCAGCTGAACAGCAGGTGGTGTTATAAAGTTGGGGTTTTTTTCCACAGTTAAAACTTTAGCAAAATAGTGGTTCAAGTGTACTCACACAAGCCTGTTTCATATTTTTAATTTGTATTTTTAGATAATTTTTGGCAATTGGAATACAAGTCATAGATGACTTGACTTTTTTTCCTCTGTTGTTTACTTGAATATGTTACAAAAATAATCTTGAATTATTTCCTTTCATGCTTCCCTTTTGACTGAAAGCCCTTGCTATACACTACTGAACTCAGCTTTTTAGATCCAGAATCAAAATTCCTCCAAAGTTCAAAAGGGTTTCTGCACCATGTTCCTGTTCATAACCAGCTTAGCTGGAATGGTGCAAGATGAGAAGTTTGGATTCAGATCTGAACTGTACGATTATTTAATATTTAATGAGAACTCACACTCAGTCTTGGCTGAAGTCAGAGAGTGAACCTTGCCTTCTGAAATGTTTCAATGTCAAGGCTCTGGTGTTGCCCTCAGGTCTCCTCAGTGGGGTGGAAGAAGCATCTCTCCACCTCCAAGGAATGTGTCACATTCTGGTTTGAGTCCATCTCTTATGACTTCATTCCTCAAAGACAAAACAGCTAGACTATCAGGCAGGAATTAGCCACACATGTTCAGAGTTGTCATCAAAAACTCCCATAAGAAACTCCTCAAATGAGATGAATATAAGATACTTTGCTATTCCAGAAGAGTCAGTGAGTGTCACATGAAAGCCTCATCTGTAGTCAGCAACTAACAATGACAACCTGACAAATTTGAAACACTAATTAAAATACAGCATTTTCTCTGAGGACAGGATCAGAGGAAATATGTCCCTGATATACTAAAAAAATCCTATGAAGTACAGAGTACACATAGCCCTCAGAGACATTTCATGGCACTGAACACACTGGAGCAGAGGGAATGCAATTTGTCTTGAGTAATTTTAATCCCTTAATTTAGGTAACTGCTGAGGTTCTAAGTATAGCAAAAGGAAAGAAGAAGGTATCTAAATATCTTAATTGCAGTATGACTTAGATGTTCTGCATCATCCTCCAGAGGTGCTTTTCTCTATCAGTCAGTCTAAGGAGCCCTGGCTCCCACATAAAACCCCTAAATATGATTCTTACTACAGGCAATGTGACTGACCTCATTGATAAAAGCATTATTTTCTGCAGTGTGCGCTGTTTGCTCATGCATCTATTCAAAAGTGTTCTCCTCTTGTTGCTCTTACCTCCACTGAGTCTGAGTTTCTTCACCACAGCTTTGATTAATGACCAGTTGCTGGGAACAGCAATGTCTCCAAGTTCACAAACACAGTGATCATCATTTTTCAAATATGTAAATGTTTGTCAACAGTTACTGCACAGAGGTAATAAAAATCCATGGGAAAGAAGTGGTGTGCCTTGGATACAAAAAGTATGACTATCATTAGTATTATTTGCTGGCAAATGTGACTTTTGTAATGGTGACCACAATATTGTTACCATACATCAGCATTCACAGAGGCTAGTACCCTCTAATTTTCTGACTGCTATCGGGCTTCCCAAACACCTTGTCCCAGAAATCATTTTTCTATTCCAAAGCATGAGTCAGGTCTCCCATCTGCTTTGGACATCCATTCAAAAAAGCTTACTTGGCCTTAATCCCAGTCACTGAATTCTGTGTGGTATCCAGTGTAGTGTATGCATTATTTAGAAATGCTGTAATATTGTTATCTTTGCTTTATAGCTGTGATCCCTTAGAGCTTTCCTTTGTATTTCCAGCATTCATTTCCCAGGCAGTTTTATAAAAATGTAATGAGGTGCTATTATTAAAGCCTATTAACTTATACAGGCTTGTTGCCTGATGAGAACTCAGTTTTATTTTCCTTAAGCAGCAGGCCAGATTGCAATCAAGCAGTTTCTCCAGTGAGTATCCCAACAAATTCATCACCTTCTTTCTTAGTCTGAGATAATGCCACAGGCCAAAACTTTCCTTTTTCAAAGTTACAATGAAGACATATTTACACTTTTCAGAGTAATTGGCTGTAGTGAGGTAGTTCTTTCCTTCATTTTGTAGTTTCTTCTCCTGATTTCCAACTTTCATCCCAGAAATTAGACTGAGTTATTTATGAATTGTGCTGAGCTCATGGGTTTTAATTAAGATTTCTACATACCTGAATAATTTCTATAACTAACCTCTTCTAGCAAGACTAGCATTAGGCTTGTGCAGCATGTATAGGCACAAGACCACACAAAGCAGGAGGCTTTTGCATTCCAGGTCATCATCTCCAGAGGCCAGAGAACAGCAAGGGCTGCCAAATTGGTTTAGATGGGCCCCAGCTCCGCCTGCAGCTGTCAGGGCCCTCCCACGCACTGACAAAGAAAGATTTTCCCACCCTCCTCTGACCTCCAGAGATGTGCCTAGTATGGAAACCTGCTGAAAGCACCAAGGTGTTAGGCATTTCTGCTTAAAAGGGCTGGAGGAGGAGAAAGACCTTGCAATGAAAGTACAAGGTTGTCTGGCTTCAGTTCCTAGTCCTGTTACATGTTGCTTGTCTGACCTTACCTTTTACTCCCTCTACTATTCTGTTTTGACTTTGTGTTTCATAAAGCATGAGAAGAGAACTTCTAGCTGTGATTCATGGAAAAACACAGCCATCAAACTGTGTGCAGGTTATTAGTGAACTTTGTGAAGATAGGGCAAAACTTAAAAATATAAGGAGGGGGAAGTTCTTCAGTAGAGACTACAGAACACAAAGACCAGAGTCATTACAAGATAATGTTATACATTTTTGTTTTAAAAATATTAATAATTCAGCAGTCTGGATGTGTGATTCTGCTCTTACTTCTAAAAAAATGATATTTCATGCATACTGGGCTTCTGACTCTCAAAAAGCAACATCTTCTGGTGCTGCAAATATCTCATGAGATTCCTTAATTGATCCCCTTGTGAGTGTCCAAAATATACAGATTTTTGGAAAGCTACTTTCATTGAACTGGAATTCTTCCTAAATTTCCTTGGCACTCATCTAATGATATCTGAGGTAGTTTAACAAGTATTTCACAAATGCCAGGCCTAAGACAAAATGCTGCTTCAAGCTTTCTCTATGGATGGGACATTAGTGGGATGGCTGAGCAAGATTTTGATGGCAGACCCTTCAGCAAAGGATCCAGATAACAATATATAGCAGGGAAGTAACTTCAAAGAAGATTTCTACATTTTCTTTGCAGTCAACTGGGGAAAATGTAGTGTCTTTCAAGGCATCTACTGAGAGACTCAATCTCCCTAATTTTAGGCACAACAGAGTGGCAAATGGGATTTCCTCTAGAGCAGGCACAGGTTACTGTGGCAGATGAGACACACATTACCAAAGGAAAGCTGACCTGGTTTTATATAAGGCCTTTCTATGGAACCAAAGAGAATCACTTAACACATCACTCTTTTACATCGTTTTTTGAACTTGCTTCTGCCCATGGATCTACTTAAAGATTAGCTAAGAAGCCAATCCTGAACAGAACAAAGCCTTCAGGGTATCAGTTTAGATCTCTTTCTATAAATTTTCTGCATACTAAAGCCAGAAGAGATTACTCTGGTCACTTGATCTGTTGTGTAATAGACCCCCTAAATTTGCTTTCATAATATATTTTATGATAATATACTGGCTTTTAAAGCAATCAATTTCTGATTATGCACTTTCAAACTCCATATTTCCTTAGCTAAGCTTCTCTAAACTTTCATTAATTATAGTACAGATCAAGTTTCACATGACAATAACTTGGAGGACTATGATTTAAAACAGAACTTGTGAAATTACCACTTCTGTGTATGTTGGTGTGTAGCTAGACAGCAAAATATATGCCTCCATATAAAAATTGACATACCTATTTCTGATGTGAGCCCTGTCATTAAATGGAGTCAATTATTCCTTTTGCTATTCAAAATTCTACCAATTCCTTCAGTACAACTCAGGTTCAGTTCTTGGCTGCTTCTTTATGCTGGCTCTGTGATTTTCTCAAATCTAGCTTTTCCACTCATTAAAGTCATAGCTAAATTCTCCTTTCCCTCCTGTCCCTCTGCTCCCAAGTCCCTTCATCAACATGTCTGATATGTCTTATCAAGTCAGAAGCAAGCTCCTTACTCACGTCAACCAAAGCTCTGGAATACGGGTCCCACCTACCTCTGCAGCCTTCCTTCTGCCCATTCCCACGGTCTCTCTCCAAGCACCTCCCAAGCCCTCAGCCTATCTGCTCCAGCTGGCTCTTTTCCTGCTCTCTGTGGTCCTCAGGAGCTGCCAGCTGGCCTGCTCTTCCGTCTTCCTCAGAAAATTAGATACTTTTGCTGTCCCCACTACCTAATGTGGAGTCAGGTTCATGTAACCCCATCTTCAGAATCAGAGCTCTAAACTCATCTTTTTTCTCTTGCCTTGCTGTTGACACCATTTCTGGGGCCAGGCTCCGGTAAAAGGAAATCAAAAGGTTGTGTACTCTTCTTAGCAAAGGTAAAATGAGCTGGCTCGTGCACATCAGCTGCTGGGTGGAATCCAAGTTCCTTGATGGTTTTATGAGCATGTCACCAAACGCTGATTTGCCTGCAGTTCCAAATCTTCACTGTTTGTTTGGGAGGCAGAAGCATCTTAGTTGCATGCAAAGATGGTGAAAAAACAATCCAGAGTTGTCACAAAAAAAGAGAAGAATTTGCTAAAATTGTTGCCAGAAAAATATTTAATTTACAAAAGAAAAAAAAGCTCTCTTTCTCCCTTCAGTATTTGAAAGTCACAACTGGCCAGGCAGTTTTGTTGCAGTGTCTTAGGTAGCCACTGATTCTTCATTTTGGAGTGTTAATACTTAATTTATAAATTGCCAAGTGTTGAACTACTAATGATAGGGTTATTTAATGTTTCTAGACAAAGGGAATTATTTTTCTCATATGTTATGAGAACCAATCATCATGGGAACAAAAGGAAAAGTTGGCTACTGAACCAGAGGAGCTAACAGATCCATTACTTTCCTGGAAATGTTTCCTTTTTGTTGGCTAATGTGTATTATGAGCTAATGATAATGCTGCACATGATTGTATGGAAGGGACGACCTTTTTCTGTCTATTCTCTGAGAAGACAGACATAATCTATTTCCATTTCAGACAGCACACAGCACATTAGTATGTTTTAGTGTCTATTTACACTAGAACTGGGTGCTAGGACAGCTCAGTAATTTCCAAGTCACAGATGGTTCATGTCTGGGCCATTCAACATACAGCCTGCACCCATTTTTATGGACATACTCACCCATGAGAAGCTCAGTTCTTTGAATATCTTTCTCATCCTTTTTGATTATCTAGCCAGGAAAGTTGTTGACTTAGAAGACTTATTTTCAAGCTTCCTTCTGGGAGTGAACTTGATTTCATTTGGCAGATGAAAATGAAAAGAAACAATATCCATTTCCCCCTGTGCCTTTCTCCCAAATTGTGTTCTGAACCTGGGTTGCTTTTATTTCCTCTACTCTGACAGAGGTGGTTAATTTTTAGTCTTTCCAGCTTCATCTTATTTTTGACACCCATGATATGATGGAGGGGTCAAAGAGCTCAGCTCAGCATATTTCGTCCTCAATCAGTGGGAAAAAATTATCTCATTGTAGAAGTGTGTCCTCTTCCTTCTTTTATTCCCTCCCTCAACAAGCACAAAAAGTGAAGAGGAGAAATATCGGGTAACAACACAAGAGAGGACTGGAAAATTGCTGTATGAGTATCACCATGTCCTGCAAGGCTGAAATGATGCTATATGTCCTGCAGAGGAAAGTATTCCTGGCCAAAAGAATTGTTACATCCCCATGCCTCCTAGGTTTGAAACATTGTTCCAGTGTGGAGAAAGGAAGATTTTTCTTTTCTTTTCTTTTCTTTATGTACTTAAAAATTATTGTAGTGCTGTAATTCCCCCCTCATCACACAAGTCTCACAAATAAGTTGTCACACAGACCCTTTCTGATGTTTGAAAATTTGCTTTGTTCTTCAGAACTGTTCCTCACTTCTTCATCTTTTACAGCAGGATCTGTGAAATCTGAGGCTGAAGTAGAATACGTGTTTCATAAAGAAATATATTTTAGAGACAGCATTATGCAGGAGGATAATTAAATAGGGCTCCTGAATTCCTCTGTGTGTGAGGCAGGGCTGCACATGACTTTTCATGCCAGAAAATATCTAAGATGAAGCATGGGACAGTAAGTTGTTAGGTTATGCCAAATTCTGTATAGAAAGAAGAGATATAGGTAGAGTTGAAGGCTTTAGTCTTTGGTTTGGTCCCTGATTTAAAGCAGTTGATTTTTTTCTGGAAAACACAGAAAGAAATTTTTATTATGCTTGTTGATTGACTGCCTCTGGCCCAAGACAGTAAATGAAGCACAGTTACTCTTGGATTATACCCAGTTTCACCATTACTGATTGATCTTCCAAAGAGAAATCAGCACAAAAGGCTCTTTGCCTGCTACTGCTTGGCAGAGAGGAGACAGCAGTGTCAGGATGGGACCACTGTGTCAAGAAGACAGAAACAGACTTTTGAAAGCAACTCAGATTTAATGTCAGTTTTGTAATTCACCTGTGGTGTTACATCCTTTATAGCTGGGAATGCTTCATTAAATACCAGGCATAGTTTAAAAATAAGTTTGCCAAGCTTTTTTTTTGTTTTTCTTTTAAGTCTAAAGCCAGCAAAGAAATTGCTTTCTAGACAACAAAGATAGCTTAACTTCAGCAAATGTACTAATGCTGATAGTGTCAAAGAAGAAACACATCTCTGATAAGGAGTGAGCAGAGGCTGCATAGCAGATAAGGAAATTATTTTTTTAAATGAAGCCAGAGGAAAATGGAATAAAGATAAAAAGACTTTATAGTGTGACAAGTGACAAAAATCTGCCTGATTAATACAAAATCAACAGGATTGTTTCCTTAAGAAACAAAGTTATCTTGAGACTTGTTTATCAAAAAAAATATTCTAAGCATCTGTTTTAATTGAGAACATTACTTCTATCTTTTACCAAGTGCAATCTTCTATTTGGCACAGCTTTAGTTAACAAGTGGCAGATATTTAAACAAATGGGATTTTAGCCATGGAAGAGCAACGATATCTATCCATTTGGTTTGTTTAGAGTCCATTCACACCTTGACTGATATCTAGACGTCTTACACACATGTAGTAAGGCAAATGTATGCTTTACTTTGTGTTGTTGGCTCTCTCCTACATAGGAGTGGGTTGGTATTGCAGGGCACCAGCAGAAGCCTGATTATCCAATGCCATTCTCTCCCCCTTCTGGCAGGAAGACCAAGGCAGGACAGCCCCAACAGCGACAAACAGCTGCAGAATAGTTCCTTCTTATATGACACAAATCACAGTTGCTCTCTTGTCGAGTTCATTCCTTTTAATTCTTCCTTCTTTTTCTCCCTTAAACTTCCTTCCCCTCACAGGTATGTTTGTCCCAGCCAGGCGCACCTGGGGAGTCCCATGTGTCTTACCACCTTTGCACTGTGGGAGAAAAAGAGTCCTGGAGTTCTGTACTTCAGAAAGGTAATTTAGCAGTGCCATTCAAAGCATATGTCCTCATTTAAAGCAGCTACCTAGTTACTTCAGTAGTTAAACTTCAAGTGCTATTTTGGAGAAAAGCGTGGGAACTGAGATTTGCTAGATGTGCCCCAAAGGAGAATTTGTCTGGTTTTAGATTGTGAAATACTCCAGCTTCTGGTATTGTTGTTCCTTTTTATTTCTCAAAGTAAACACATATTGCTACTCTGATGTGTCTGGTCCTTCAAATGTTAACACACAAGAGTAAACTTTTATGGTTTCACAGATCAAAGGGTTGTACAAAATTAAGAACATGCATAAAGTGTTTTCAAGATCAGGAATGCAATCTACTATGCCCAAAATAAAAATTCAAGAAAATTAGAGAAAACTTTGTAGAGATTTTCTTCACCTTGAATTCAAATGAATACATCAGAATGGTCTGAATACAAGACCTTGGAGTTTCAATCTGCTTCACAAAATCTCTGTCTGAGGCAAAGAATAAACAACTTACAGAAAATGAAATTCTGGTTCTGACTCTGCAAACTAAATGCCTATGCTTAACTTTATGAACAAAACCTTTGATGACTGTGGGTTTACTCTATAATAGTTTGTCACACACTGGATCTGTGTGACTTTTTTATGGCTTGGGATACTTAAATGTACTTTTGTTTGCAGAGCACTAAAAGGAATCAATAGTCTCATATATGTAAGTTTAGCTTTCATTTCAGGGGATTTTTTAAATACCTGGATTTTGTTGAGCAATCCGTAATATAAAAGTTCTTCCTTGCAGTTGCAAAATACAGCTTCTCTAACACTAGCTGCTGTATTTCACATGCATATAATACTGCTATCAGCTGCTTATTGACTTAAAAAATGTTTGATTTCTCTCTCTCTCTCCTACTTAGCAAGATTAAAGGCTTAGATGTTCTGTTATACCATACCATATGCTAAGAGGAAAAACTAATTTTGGCTGCCTACAACATTCCAAGCCCTATTTAAATAATATTAGCTAAAAGCACAACTTGTATAAATGCTTAAATCTGCAGATGTAAAGCTTTGATTAACAAAGTCCTTTAAGGACCAAAATCTGCAATTTGCTGCTTTTGAAAAGTCTGCCATGCTCCAGGGAGATGTACTGTTTCTTGGTGGAGCCCTGGCAGGGCTCACTGAGGTATACGCAGGATCTGTTCACACCCACTGAATTTTACTTAGGAAAAAGTCTATGGAACTCTCCTAACCACATCATTATGATGATTAAAAAGCTCCTAATTAAAGCCAATTTCTACTTTTCTCTTGCTTAGCTCACTGACAACTACAAGCAAATACTTGAATTTTTTTCTGTATTCTCTTCCCCTTGCTGTTAAACGAGGCCTGAATGAGGGTTTGCTTTCTGGTGGGTAAGTATCACACCATGCAAGCACAGGGATGAGAGTGAGCAGAGCTGCTACGTCAGCCTTCTGCCAAAATCTTATCAGCTGGAAGGTCACATTACACAAATCAGCCCTGTGATAAGGTGCTAAGGGGAGATGATCATATCCTCATCAATTGGAAGAGTTCAGTAACTTTTTATAGTGCATTCTCAGAGAGCTGCTAGGATTAAATTTATAGGCACTACACTAAGGATTTATGGTTCTCTGATGGGTGTAGATTCAGTAAATCACCATTCTTGCAGAATTTGGGGGCTGTGGGTTGCTGCAGTAGGCAAGGAGAATCAACTTCTCTGGGTTCAGTGAGTGGCTGTGTTTCAATCTCAAACGTCAGCTTGTTGTTTGAAGAAATCAGAAAAATATTTTTTCCATCCTGATGAACAACTTCAAGAGTTCTGTTTATTTGCCCATTTTCTGTTTAGCTAATGGTTTGCTGTTTTGGATTGTTTGGTTTGGTGCATTTCGCCTCCCTCTGCGACACTGCGCATTGGAAACCTTGGGACAGAGCAGCACTCTGAGAGGATACAAAGGATTCCCTTGGCCAGCTGGGCCTCCTGCATTAAGATTAAGGCATAGATCAAATGATATAACCATACTTTCTAGGATTAAGTGTAGTGAGATATATAGATATGAATTCACATATATTGGTATTGTAAATTATAAATATAATGCCATTAAACTCAGTTGTTTGAACCAGTATTATTTAAAACAGGAAAGAAAATATGAAACCTATGCTCTTTATAGCACACCCTTCTTTTTATGCCAAGAAGTCATCATGCTTTGCTTAAGTACCCCTCTTTCCATACAGATTCACTTGCTAATCCTTCCATATCTTCACTAGATGCTGGATCTGCTCTGCTGCATGACTGATCCACATCTCTCTTATGAGCATGTATGTTACCATCATTAGCTATGGATGAGATCACCTCAACAATCACAGAAAGAGCATTAATTACTCTGAAATTCCTTCAGTATTTCACTAGAAGTCAATCTAAAACTCTGCATTGGAGCATAAACACATCCTTATGGACTTTTCTTTTAAAATTTGCATCTTGGTTACAGTGAGTTTTGAGGGTAAGCAGTAGCCAATTGAGTTTTAATGTGGCACTGTAAATATATGTGTTCCACAATGCCTTGTAAGCACAAAGCACACCAGCTGATGATCTACATCAGACCATACATCTGGCAAGCATCAGTAAGGTATTAAACCTGCTGCCTTGAAGAAAACACCACAAGCAGAGTCTGATTGTTTTAGGAATTTCATACAAATACATATTTCCATTTTGATATGTGAATTATACAGTATATAAATGTCTTCCAAGCTTGTCCCAGCCACACATGGTGGGTGACCCTTCAGATCCCACCTGTTGGGACCAGTCCCTTTGTATACTTCACTGTATAGCCAGTAAGTCACCATCAGGCTTTTCATCAGGCTACCTGAGATGGTTCCTAGGAAGATGGGGGACGTCTTGATCAGAGAATATACGTGTTATTGGGCAATTCTGGGAATTACCTTTACAATTAACACACACAACTACAGATTCTGGTTTCTTAAGGAAAAGTCACTAGGGGCTACTCTAGATTAGACAAACACAGTCATACCTTGCATCACACATTAGCATTATATGATACGTTCAACAATTATACCCAGTTGATTTTGTTTGAAATATCTCCATGTAGTACTTTTCTGTTTTCTTATAAGTATTGATATAGATTTAGGCACTTTAAAAAAAAATTAAATTAATTGGATATGCTGGTTTTTGAATGATCTGCAAAAATACCAGTGACTTTGCTTCACATGTGATGATTTTAAAGGACCATATTTGTTCTCAAATCTATGCCTATGTTTATTATTGGATATACTTTAAATTGGTTATTTGCTTATTTATCAATTGCTTTTACAGAATTTTTATGAATTCCTAATTTCTGATCCTCTATGCTTACTACTTGGTTTGGTAATTGATGTTTTCTAAAAGAAATTAAAGACATTTACCTTGATTTGATTGTAACCATGCTGGAATAACAGCACCAAGTGAAAAAATACTTCTGGAATCTCAAAATATCTCCATATTTCAGACATCTAGATGTGTTGCATTCCCAAAAGAATTAATCATTCAAGGAGCCAAAGCCCTGTCTCATTCAGCTGGGCATGATGTGCACAGCAGGGACTGACCAGAAGAAGCTCAGCATTACTGAAGCAGTAGATGTTGTTAACATAAGAGAAAAGCTGGAATGGGGATTAGTACTACTTCTCATGGAAAATTCTTATGTGTTTCCTCCCAAAGCCCAGATGTGCATGTTCTATGGTGCCTCAGAGGGATATTTACACACTGCTCACATCCACTGATGCTTTATTTGAAAGGTCCAAACAGAACTTTATTCTTTCTGTCTCGGGAGAAGCTTTCCCCCAAGGGAAGCAGCACCAGAGGCATAGGTTGGTTTTATGCTGAGTTATTTCTTTACATATGGCAAAGATACAGACTTATCTAACAATGGTTTATTATGAGATGTCAAAATCATAGGATTATCCTAGGCTGGGCTGTTAGGATATACTAGGCTGATCTATGTCAGTATCATTTTAACTTAGTGCCAATTTTAGAGGTGTTTTGGACTCTGATAATGAGACACAGGATGAGAGATAGAAAAACAAATTGAGAACAAAGACAAGGGGGTTTAAGGGAGTAAAATGCAATCAATAGCAAAATAGATATTCCTGGTGATAAAAAAAAAAAGAAAAAAAAAGCTTTGGAAACCATCCATTCTTACTATAAACTATGTGCAAGAGGGAGAACCTCAGAGTGGTTCCACCTCATCTGTACCTCCCACTGTTTTCACCACTGCAGCTCATGATGAGCCCTCTCCTCCATCCCTGTCAGTCTCCCTCACAGACCTCTATGATCTTTCCTCCTCTTATGGTTTTGTGCTTTTAAATTGCTCTAAGTCTGCCAGTAAAAACGAATGTCTAAATATATAACTGATACACCCGTTCACCTTGGGATGAATGTTTTATTGGTTTGGATGTCATCATATTCTTCACAATCACAAGTTCCTCCCTCTAGCACATATGGAAAGCAGCTGTATCATATGGGCACTGCTCTTACAGTTTAAACCTGGGAGACTCAGGAGTTCAAAATTAAAAAAAATAAAATAATAACTCTGACATCTTCTTAGCAAGTCATAGTTTTAATCATTGCAGAAGTGAAGAAGGTCGATGAGAAAGCAGAAACTGAGCAAGGAATAGTAGTTCTCCTGCCTTCAGAAGATGCTATTCCTAAGAAGAAATGGCACTATTACTCCATATCTGTGTGCAAAAGTTCTCAAAAAAAGAAAAAAGACCCAAGTTTCTGATTCTGTCTTCTTCAATTTTATTGAAGAAACAGGAATGAATATTTGCATCTGACATAATCAGATGGGAGAGTGCTCTAAAAATAACATTCAGTGTTTAACTAGAACTTTTCATCCAGATATCTTCAAGCCATTTACAGGGGTGGATAAGGTACATTATTCCCACTTCACAAGACAGAAGATTCAAGATTTGGTTGAGTTAATTCACCTGCCCAAAGATAGCCCTTATTTTCACCTAAGGGACAGGATCAGATTAATGACAATCCAAGAAGCTGAATCCTGTTCTTCCATTCACTCATTCTATTGTATATCCCCATGGCAGCACATTTCACATTAGGTGATGAGGGAAAGGCCATGGAACCTTCCAGGATGCTCTCAGGCCACGCACACACAGCTGTGCCTGGCCCTGTAGGCTAATAATGCCTCACAAACTGGGGCATGGGTGAATAAACAGAACTGCTGAACACCTAGTCTACAGAAAAGTTTTAAATCATAATCAAGTGATCAGCTAAACTTTGTCCTTTAAGGTTCATGAGCAGACACAGCCAAGACTGCAGAGGCCGTAGTTCAAATCAAAGCCTTTGAATATTGCAAGCTCAATTTATTGGCATAAATTGCTCAGTGCAGCAGGAAATCCTCTCACATGTGCAGCAATGCACAGCTGGTGTCTGGTAGCAAAGAGCCTCCCATTCACATGGCCATCAGGACAGAAACCTTTCAGCATGACTGCACAGCACATAGCAATCAGCCAATGCTATATTTAGACCGAGATGCTTTCTTTCACTCCAGCTGCATTCAGAGACTGGAAATTGCATTGCATACAAGACCCAGAATTAGCTCCTTGATTTCATTTGCTCCACTAACACACTGCTTGCTTTCTCCTTCCCTTCTGATGTCCTGACTTTAGTAAGCCACAACAAAAGACCTTTCCATAGTTGAAATGGGACCGTTGTGGGTGGGTATTTTCTTGACACATCTATCCATTCATGCTGCATAATTATTGACACATTCACTTTTACTGACAGCATTTTTTTCTCTTTTTCCTTTTTAAACTTAGCATCTGCCAGTTCTGAGTTACTACACCTCCTGTTTAGAGCAGTGCCTTGCTCTAAACCTGCATTTAATTTTTTCCTTACATAAAGCATAAAGCGTAATTAATTCACTTCTCTTTGTTGTTTCAGTTAATAGAAAAAAAAGGCCTCCCAAGATACAAAAGACAGAGTATCAGGCAGAAAGATTCATTACTGTCATTTTTCAGGATAAACACAGAAACAATCAGAATATTTTCTCTCTTCCGAAAGTTCCCCTTCTACCATTTCCAATGGGGCTGTTCATGGCAGTGTACAACACTCATTATTAAGAAAGTAATAGATGTTCTTCCAGTTCCCAGGACCAAAGGATATGCTGCAGCCGAGCTGCTTGCTCAGCTGGTCACATTGGTGCTGTTTATAATTTCATATTATTTGTCTCACTATTGCACCAGCAATCTCCTGGTCAAAAGTCAAAAGCTCTTGGGAGAGAACCTAAATAGACCTTCACTTACAAGTTGTCCTAGAGCATTTCAACAAGAATGCTGTGAAGCTAGACTCATGATTTCACACATGTGACCTCTCTAATGTAACAAACAGATCATCTTCCTAATGGGGCTGGGCTGAAGAGATGTCAGGTGGTAGAGATCAGAATCTCTGCTCCATATCAGTAACCAGGAGATCATCCAAGAATATGGCAGGGGACTTCTTGATGGGTACCAGCATAGGAAAGGGAATCAAAATATGAAATATTTGTGAATTAGTAGGATATCCAGCAGAAGTGTTCAGATTGGGATGTGGCCAGCACATGGAGACTAACAAGATAAATGTGCAGAATATGCTCATTTTATTGCTTACTCATCTCTGTGTCTCCCCTTCTCCCATGCAGGTTTATTGCCTTTTGATGGTGTTTTCCAACAGCACTGTAACTTTTCAGTGTATAGGCTGATGGGCCTGTACACTGAAAAGTGTACATATAAGAGAATGGTGAAGCCTGAGCTTTTAATACTTCCAGATTTCTGGGTGTATCCTTCCATTGTTCATCTTAATAAGCACATAATACTGGGATGACAGGATGGAGCAAGGGCGAGGAGATGCTGAAGGGAAGTGTAGCCATCCAGTGGTCACTCAGCGCTCAGCTACACAGCGAGTGCTGCATGGAGCTAGGAGGATTTCCTGGGATTGGTCCTTAAAGCTGTGAGAGAATAAAGCTCCTTAAAGCTCTGGCAGAGAGAGTGCAGGGCACAAATTCACTTGACATTTTAGTGACTGTGTTTTGGCTTCCATGAGATGACAGGAAATAGTTCAAAACTTTAATATAAGTCTTCCTATTAGTTAATTTACTACACAAGATAAAAATACAACATTCCTACAGTGTTACTTCAAATTTGCATTCTTGTAGTATCATCAAGCTCAAGCTGAGCTCAAAGCCTGATGATCAGTGATAATGATTTCTAATGAATGGCAGCTTTGCCCATAAAGACTTTAAGATCAGACAGGGAAGAAATAAAAAAGTGCCACTAGTCCCCTAAACCATCAGAGACTCCACATGCAAAGAGTTAATGTGACTTCCACGGTCACCCCAGGAATCTATGCTCAATACTTGAGGTGAATCTCTGTGTTTTAAGCTAGTGTCACCCTCACATAGTTTTATTTTCTACACTGTGCATTTAGCACTGAGAAGGTTTTTGATTTAAATTCACATCACCTTACATTTTCCAAGTGGTCATTAGGAAAATCACAGGAGCATAAAAAATGAAAAAAAACCCCAATATATTAGCAATTCAGCTATTGTAAAGCAACTTTTTTTTTCTTGTCACAGAAATAGAGTGGTTAGATTTCAGGGTTTTATCTTAGGTAGAACAGACAAGCTTTGTGTTTTGGGTTCCAGATATCTTTGGGCACTGACCTGTCCATAAAGAATAAGGTATCAACTATGTATTTTGCTGATATGTCAGAAGTCATTTTCGTAAAGTGCTCTTAGATGACTACAAAAGAAAGATCATAAAAGACTACAGAATTATTATTATGTAAGGACATTTGGCCTCAAAGGATCATAACTGATAAAACTATTCATTGTGATAAAGAAATTCTTTTTTTTGTTTTTTAATTAGGAATGGGCTGATAGTGTCCAGAGCTAGGTTAGGGTTGTAATTCAGGTTGTAGTTGAGGGCAAATTGGAAAAATGCTCAGACATATTAACAGCAACATCCTGAGGCTGATTTTATGAAATTCGGGAATGTCTGAATCAGAAAAAAGGCCCCTTCCAGCATTGGATCCATCTGCTATCTTGATGTTAAACACAGATGTGCATAAAATACAGAGAGGTAGAATTCAAAATTATACTTGGGTCATCTTTATTTTTCAGCTTTAATTTAAAAAAAGCAATTTCACTTAATCAGAGCATGTATATTACGCAGTTTTCCAACATTGCTGGAACCTTAATGAAATCTCAGTAGTGAGCAATGAGTAGGCATGTTGAGTGTTGGAATCTCTGGGGTTAAGGCTTCAAAAACCCCAATCTTGTTGTGGTTCCACTATTGCTGAACAGTAAAATAAACTCTGTTGACTCAGACTGGATAACCATCAGGTCAGCATTAAGCTCTTTAAAAACACACCACGTCCTCTCTTCCTTTACATAGAATTGGTATAAAATTGACTTATGAAACCTCACTAATCTGGTCACAACCCCCTCTCTAGTTATCATGTTAACACATATCTGTCCCAGGAGACCTTGGGGAAAGAGGAGATGAACCATATTTCCCTTGAAGTATCTCTCTCTGCTCACTGGTTGCTGTTGGCTACTGGCCACTGGATTATATCAGCAATGGATCTGATCTACTGTGGCAATTCTTGTAGCCTTCTTCCCAAAGTATGCTAAGTTTTCAAACTGAGAAGGAAGTTTTACTCTGAAAAGGAAGAGGTAAACTATGTTCACAATTAATTGAAACATACCACCTTCATTTTTATTTCCTAAGATATTTCTAGTAGGTAAGATAAAACAACTTGCTTCACAAAACTCAGAGATTTCCTCCCACAAGTTGAATCCCATTTGCCATTCACTTGAGTTAATGCTCCTTTCTCAAAGATCAGAATGAATTAAAGCAGCTGTTCTTGGAAATGCTTATATTTTATATATTTATATTTCTATAAATAACTCAACTGGCAGCATCCTCCTCAGGTACAAGTTCAGAATCCAAGGAAGATGTTCATAAATATTTATCTTCCTTATTTCTCATGAACTGTCCTAAGAAGTGGACTTCACTGTGCAGCTTTAAGAGTGTTTTCTCTGGTCAAAATATCATATGAAGCGTGAGATGTGCAAAGAATAAACTTCAAACCACAGCATAATAGTTACATAAATATTAAAAACCCCCCAAAACCAAAATCAAAGCAAAACAATGGTCCTCAAAGTAAAAAAGCTAATTCAATCTGTTTTCCTATGGCTTGGGATTTCAGGGATAGATTCTCCATTTCCTCAGAAAGGGTTAACAATGACTGATACTTTCTTTCAATCACCTTGTTTTTATTCATAAAGGCAACTCCTTTGACAGTCACATTCCAGTGTTCTCCTCAAAGAGGACTCTCACACAGACCCTACATAAAAACTGTAGAAGCCTGGTACCTGAAATTAACCAAAAATATCAAAAGCTTTCAGAGATTCAAACATGTCGTCATATAAACTCAGCTTCTCTTAGTCAAAGTCCAAGGCAAGTGATGTCTTTTTGACTGCTTCTGGAAACCATAACCTGATAACCTTAAAGATCCAATTTTGCTTTCTGCAGAGCTGTAAGCAGTTTTACTTATGGCCAAACCAGGTCTGGCTGCAAACACTACATTTGCTTCCAATTGAGTAAAGTGAAACTTTTGTGCAAGTGTTCTCGTACAGAGTTCCTGAATGACGTGCACTAGCGATCAGTGTTTTCTCAGTTGTGACAATAATTAGAAATGGGGCCTGAACCAAAATTCTTGGAAGTAAATAACCCCGTTCTTGGATTAATTTCCAACTCAAACCCAGATGCAGTTCTAAATTTCACAAATTAGTTCCCCCTCAACACAGAGTAAAACTAAAACTACGTACCAGATCCCCCAAATTCGAGAATTTTAAAATCTAGCTCTATGTTTTGTGGTTTGGACATCAGTCTCTTTTTAGAGATATTTTCAAGGTTAAAACTTAGGAACAGGCAAATAGTTTCTAGTGTTTTTCTCCTCAGAAAATACTTCTATATATCTTTCAGCTGGTCAAATTATCCTATTTTAAACACAATTTTAATGACTGAGTGACCTGTTTGTGAGGCTCTATCTGATCATTTGCAGACCTTGTTAAACAACAGCTTGTGCATGACTTTAGCAGATGGTTTAGCTAACATATAATTTCTATAGGTATATAAAATAACAGTTGGAATCAGAAAGCATAATGGCCTCAAGATTCTGTCTCCATTTTTGCAAAGTCATTTTCTTCCAGTTATAGCACAGCAGCAAAAGACCATACAGAGAAAATGATGTTGGGGTAAACCAAGCTGAATAAGAACACCATTAATGTATTACTTTAGAAACCCTATTAATATCTGTATGAAAAGGAGCATTTCCCAGATAGTTACAAAAGAGAAGGTCTAAAATGTCCATATCAACCAAAGCAGTTTGATCAGCACTGATTTGATCATGGTCATAAATATCTCCAGAGAAGCTTTATTTTGACCCAGCCAGCAGTAAAGAGCTGGTCTATAAAAATAATTCCATAATTTATTTTCAGGAGATAACATATTTTAAAGGATATGCATTATCAAAATTAAGAGGCAAGACATTGCTCAATGGTGCTTGGATTTTATTCCAGATGACAAAGAAACAATATCTGGATTCACAGCTGATACTTTTCAGAGTTTAGAGGGACAGAAAATCCAGAGCATACCTTCAGAAGTAAGTAGTAATTCATGCTATACTTCATCTGTACCTGACTAAGGGAGTTAAAGGTCCTGGAGAGCAAGAGACTACTCTGCAGTACCACGAGGGTACTTCATTGTGCCCGTTGTAGCCCTGATCCCAGCATGTGCATCCATACGGCGGGAAAGATAAGCTCTGCAGTTTGCCCCACAACTTTTTCCATCAGGGTAAAAGCTGAAATGGTATGCGATGTCCTCTGTACCTGTGGACCCTCATTTCCTTTGGAATGAAATATTGATGTACAAGTGAAAGAAACACAACCCCCAACTACTCCCCTCACAGTGCTGGAATGAGGCCATGGTTCTGAATGAGCTGAGCCTGCAAGGATCCTGCAAGGATCCTTCAAGGACCTGTCAGTCCTGTAGTATTGGCTCAGCCAAAGAGCCCCAGTGGGAAATTTCTGCTTTGGATCGTCCCCTAGGAGAACTCACCACTCCCCACTGACCATGCAGGAAACCGAACTCTGTGTCTAGAGTCAGCCTTTGTTATCACATTTGTTAATCATTTATCCTCTGTTAAATGCATGGCATTACGTTCAGCTAATATTAGTTCTGCTGTGAACAGCAATGAATGTCTTGTGTGCAGAGTTGTGGGTGTTCTACACATGCATTAATGAGAGAATATGTCATCCTCTGGAGCAAAGTGAACATATATCAGAAAGTACTGTCAAAATGTCTCCTCAGATGTATTTTTCTTAAATATTACAGGCCACAAAAAGGGGATACAACTTTGCAAAAATGTTTACAAGTTCCCATTCCAGTTTTTATTTCCAATTTTCTCTACCTTCTCATAGTATTTAGGATGCTAAACCTAAAACCAATCCAAAATTATTATAAAGTGGTGGGAATAGCTCTGGTCGTTGACATCTGTGAGTATGGTAAAAGAATCCCCAATACTATCAGAAAATAAAAAATAGCAATCAACTGCAGCAAATGAAGATGGAGTTTATAAAACTATCAAAACATATAAAACTATCATTGCCAGTCCCACAACACCCACATACATGAGTCTAATTTGTATGAATTGTTCCAAGCCTCATTTACCAAAGAAAATTGCTGTCATAATGGATACATCAGTGAATTGGTCAGGAACATTTTTGTTCTACTTCTCAAATTAGAACATATTGATTACTTCATACAGTATTTTTTCAAGGGGAAATGTTGGTTTTGGGAAATGGATTGAAAAGCATTTGCAAATGTTTTTTGAAGTAACGAAGACTTTTTCTCTAAAAATGACCATTCTATGTCTCGAAATTATATTTCATGAAGAAATATAAGCAACTTAAATTACAAAGTATACATTGAAAACAACCAAAGTATTTCCAAATTGCCAAAACAAAATGTTACAGCTGATCTGAACCAAAACCATACCTTCTGGATTTATAGCTCATGATGTTTTTAGATTTTTGACTGCTTTGTCCTGATTCAGGATATAAACATTTTTCCATATTGTTGCATTTGGCCAGAATGTGAAACCTATTTCCTGACTGTTCCTTTTTCACTACCACACTGATGGCAGTTCTCCTAGCAGTCACAGCTGTAAGATATTGGCTCTGCTGCAACTGTAAGGCTGCTTTTGCTGAGATATTTTATATCAGTTCCACAGACCCAAAAGATAACTGTGCTGCAAGCCCAATTTTTTACTTTCTAGGATAACTGCAGATATAGTCTTACACACACACAAACACACACACACATGTCCATCAGATCTCACTTGTGTTAGCCATAAATTTGAGTAGATTTTTCCCTATTCACATCAATTAATCTACTTCACTAAAAGCATTCCTGTAATTCAGCAAAGTGCAAAGGGTCTCTGAGCAATTTTAATGTTAACTGTAATCCATATTTTAATACTTGAATATAACGATGGGAGAAGCACTAATACCATGGAAATTGTCATATATATATATCCCCAGTTAAAAAAAAAAAAAAAAAAAAAAAAAAAAGGCAGAATTATTAGAGGTTAATAGACTTGCTGTATTCACTCTGGTAATTTTGTGTCCTGTTCCTAGTCTCTTTTTGACCTCTTTCTTGATGCTCCAGTTTCTGTCTGTGAGCTCAGGTAAGACTTTGAATTCCTTTTATGCTCCAGCACTTGGATGTGAGAAGAGCTGAAGAGGGACCATGGACTGTGTTCCTTTTCCTTGTCTGGATGTGCTTCTCTGTTTTCCATTCACAATGCTACAGCAGAGGAGTGTAGCCTTCAGTGGAATTTTATGGCATATCTACAATAAAAAACAGTTTGGGGGCTATTCCTGTGTTCTGAGGACTGCTGGCAGGGCACAACTCATGTTCACAAGGGTAATATTTCTTGCCTCCAAAAGCTATATTGAACAGAGTTTGCTGGAAGTTTGCCCCATTAAATCCCTGCAGCAGGTCTAGGTATGGTTGGGAAAAGCCCTGTGTGGCACAGCTCCTTCGTGCCCAGGAGCACACTGACAGCAAAGCACTACAGGCAATCATGGGCTCAGGCCTGAGTCCTTCCCCAGCTTGGCATTATTTACTAGTGTGGACCTCCCTGTCTAGCCCAACATCCCAACAAGATTGGGAAGAAAGAAAACTTTGTTGGCAAAGGTTTCCAGGACCCCCAGCCAGCAGACAGAGTTATTGGCATAAAAATAGCAAGTGCCACCTGGAGGTTAAGACCCAGATACAAACCCCTGACCATCCACACGGTGGGAGATCAGTCAGAGAACCTCACCTTGAAAGCTCACTGAGCTCTCATCTACAACTCCCAGCAAAGGGTGGAATGATATTGGTGGTGAAGTGATATTTTGTTAGCACTGGTATCACAAAAAGCTTGAAAAGAATTTGTTCATACAAATCCTAAAATAGCATTGTGATGAATTTCAGCTTATTTGAATGAATACCAACTTTTATTTTCCTATTGGCTGAGACATTCCTTTAAGTCTATAAATACCTAAAAGCAATTTCTTTTGGTGGTTTGTTTGTTTGTTTGTTTATATCTTACAGAGATCTTGCTAATAAAGAGAGGGCAGGGAGCATGAAAGATGGAAGAGAGAGGTTCAACATTTTTAATTTTGACCCTAGCATTGCCCCTAGCCAAACCACTAAACAGTTGAGTTTGCATATGATATAAATTTCTTAGCCCCTTGTGGGTAATGAGAGCTGCAGGATAATGAATCACATCATCACTTCAAAAGATAATGTGTACAACCCTAATCTTTTCAAATTTCATAAAGATGACACAAGGGCAGTTGGAAACCTGCCAAACTTCAGAAGAGTTGTTGAATTATATGCACAGTATCGAGGCACGACATGCATGGATGAAAAATCAATGTTTTGTATAAAGAAACAGAAACTGGAAAATAATATGATAATGGATAAACAGACATACAGGGGTGCACATTTTTGTTCTGTGATATTACACAGGCTGATCATGTCTTGTGCTTGATTCATTAGTCTCCTCCAGGTTGTGATCCACACAATGCTTCTAAGATGGTAAGACAATTCTGTTCTTGCTCTCCCTGTGTTTGCTTCAAACCTCTTGCAACTGCAAAAAAGATACCAGTGATCTCAAACATAAGACCAGAAGTTTTATCACATTAGTTAACAAGTAGCAGCTTTCAGCATAAAGCAATGACTTAATAAAGTTGTGTAAACACACTGTCATTAAATATGTGTAATAGCTATCATAATTTGATATATTCTTAGCTGTCATCAGGTTTTGGGCTGGGCTCTGGGTGTTCCTGCGTGGCAGTTCAGGCAGAGGTGGCAGCCAGAGGATCCCTGGAAGGCGTGCAGCTCTCTGCCAGCTCTCTGCTGATGAGCAGGGAGCTTTGCAGAGGTGAAGCTAGCAGCGCCCTGGGAGAGCCTTTGGGGGCTGCCAGCACAGCCACGGGAACAAACAGACTGCTGGGTCTGCCCTTCCTGCATGCAAGGAGATTTCTGCTTTCCTGTGATGCCATCACCAGTGCTGAGGAGAGCAAAACACCACCAGAGCCAAGCATGGCAGTTACAAGTAAAGTAAAATATAATAAGAGTTTTGTTTTTTGACTGCCACTGAAAGACATGGGGTTTGTGTTTGCCTTTGTCTGGTTTTGTGTTAATACTCCACAATTCTGCTTGTGTAAAACCAACAATAGTATTTTAGGACTTTATTTCAAATACAGCATGGGGAATAAGACTGACCAACTTCTTTTGTTAGGATAGGTCCCATTTCTCTATATCCTTTTCACTCAAGGAGAAAAACTATTGAGAATTGGAAAATAAATCATTAGATTTTAAGTGCAGAAAGGAATAGTCTTCTTTTTCAGAGCTGGTGCCAGAATCACTTCCAGGTATGACAAGAAATAGGGAACTTGCATCTAAGTTCTGGGATTTAATTTTGTTCTCCCTCATTTGCCATCAAAATGATGAGACTCAGGGAATGCTTTGCACTGGAGATGGCAAAGAGGATTTCAAACATCCACTTAAGTATAAAACAACTACATTAAGAAAGGCCAAAAAAAAGGGCAAAAGGTGCAGGGCTTTATTTTATCTGCCATTAATTTATCACCACTCTGAATGGGGGCTCAAAATTACTATTTATGAGATATTTTACTCTAAATACTAAGGGAAAAAATTTGGCCAAGACTCATGACAAGTCCTCTGTTTTGTCAGTGTGAAATACTTGATAATTTGTAATGCATTTAGCCATTAATCATTTTAAAGGGCTTTTAAATGGGCATGGAAGTCCTTTGAGTCTTTTCCGTGTACAGACATTGGATCAGAGACCTTTGCTACAAATTACTTTTGTCTGGACTTCTAATACAAAATCAACTTGAGAACAAGGGAAATACATCACTGTTAAATTTTATTATAAGACAGAGCCCTTATAACACATCATGGGAAACATTCTTGAGCTGCTCTATTAATAACAGCAGTGCTTGATTTCTTTGGTTTAAACTTACCTTTTTCACATTTTCTTGTGACATTTTCCAGATATAAATTGTTATGATGAAGAGTCATTCAAAGCAAGGGAAAAAGCTGTAATTATGTTTCTCTTTTCTAAAAGAGAGTGGGGCAGGAGGGGGATTATTTTACACAGATCAGTGAAGGACACCCTAATAAAGATTGGTCTGGAACATTTCTTTTTATGACAATTGACTTATCAGCAAGAGCCATTGTAGCAAATCTGGAAATTACATAATTGCCAGAAACTGTAGATATTTGACTTGGCAAGAACTTTAGGTGTCTCTGATTTATTATCGTAAGAATTTGGCTCTGCAAAGATGAAGAAATGTTTAATGAAAGAACAGTAGAATTCAAATGAAACAGGCATAGATCTCGTTTCAGAGGCTATATTTAACTACATTGTCACTTCTACTGTAACACAAATAAACTAAACTGAAAATGTCCAGGGTGACAAACTGGCAGAGACATCAATCTGCTAGAAAATACTAATTTCAACAGCTACACACTCATCTTTCCCTCTCCATTTTGTACTACTCTTTGGGCAAGTTCTTTGTGGGTCATTCATTATAGTAGATGTTATCCCTTTTAGCACAGGCAAAATAATAAAACTGTAAAGCTGAAAGAAACTTGTTAATGAGGAATTGCATTTTCTAAATCTATCTTTCATAATGCACTGAAGCCCTTTCAAGCAGCAAAGTTTAAAGGCATTAGGTATTATTAAATTTAAGAGAAATGTAGGTGACTAAGATCAGAGTGGTGAAGAGGGAATACTGTAAGTACTTATTTTAGGTTTGGAGGGCTTGCATACCACAGCAGTTCTGAAAACACCCATAACTATTCCCTGTATCAGAAGACCAGGTCACCACACCATAGATTAAGGTGAAAGTCTTTGCTTAAACCATTTGCATCAAAGAGATTTACTTTGGCAAGTCCTACAGGAGACATTTTCCCTTTGATAAAGTTCAGTTTCTTTTTCTAGAGAAATGCTGTTTCCTGAAAATGGCTTATCATTTTCTTTTTAATATCTCCTTATGTTTCTCATGTTATCTTACTACCTCATGGAGGAGTCGCTAAGAACATCCCACAGTTCATGTGTCTTGGCATTCAGCTGGGGCAGCAGCTGGAATCCATGCCACCACTGTTGCTCCTGGCAGCAACTGCTGACTGCTGCAAAGAGAAGAAATCCTGCTGTGGTGTGAGATCAACATTCCTATCTCCGAGAAGACACACGTGCTGGCACCACCACCATCCATTAGACCAGAAGCTTTGAGTCTGCTATCAGGCTAGGGCTTCTCCACTGGCACTTGGACAGACCACATCCCTGCCAGGGCTCTGATCATCTTTGTTATGGAGGAGTAAAAAGCCCTGTTAGAAAAAACGCTTCTCTTGAAGTGGAAAACTGAGATTATGTATTTCAGTGTCAGGAGATTAGGAAGAAATATAGCAAAAAGTCACACAGAGCCACCTTGTTATCTCCTTATTTTTTTCCAAGAGTCAATACTAAATAGATATTAGAGGACATGTTGGGAAAGGGGAGATATACCAAAGAGTCTTATTTTTCCTAAATGATGGAGATATTACCAGCAATAAATTAATATTGCTCCATATTTCTCCTGTTCCATATAAACTTTGATATTGTTAACTACTGAGACTGCAAAGGCAAAAGTGTCTCCAGACACCTGAACACAGAAATCTTCTTTCCCCAAGCTTGAGTAGACTATTCAAACTAAGTTATTAGCAAATAGGAGCAAATGAGTATTCCTGTGGTCATTAGCAACAAAACATGGAAGCATCAAAAAATGAAGCCCTTCTAAACTGTTCAGCCTGGGCTTTACCACCCAGTCCATGTAATCAGGAGTAGCATGGCTTGCACTGCATTTCATGTGCTGCAGCAGAATAAGGTATGTTTACTGGAGAGAACTCCATTTAATGCTGGCCTGAAGCCTACACCAAGAGTCAAACCTGTAGTTGTGTCATTTCAGGTGAATCTTAACTAGTTTGGGGGGTGAGGGGGTGGGTTGTGTTTCTTTGGTTTATTTGGAATTTTTTAAAGTTCATTTAGGACAAACTGGAAAAAGTCTGTTAGGTATAAGAAGAACTATCTATTCCTTTTTTGTTTTTTTTCCTCTTGATTTTCTTTAATAGCTTAATCTATGAAGAATGTTGATTCTCAGTGCAATTATACAAATGGAAACAGGAAGTATTTTGAAATGGTAACAGAATTTGAACTCTCTACTGATGCAAGATGACATGAGACCAACTCACAAAAAAATTGACTCAGACTGTCTTAGAGGAAAACATGGGCCTATTACAGATTATTATCATTTTTTATGATATAAGGAGGGTTAGTATGAAAAACTTTACAGGTTTTTTCACATATTTTGTATTATTGCCCATCTTTATTCTGACATATTATAAAAGTAGTATTTAAATCCTCTGAAAAATTCAATTTATGTTATGGTTTTTTACTATAACTAATTTGACTATCTACCTTCTTTTGCATTTCATCAGAATCATATGCAGTGCTTGGTCTGCTATTTAGAAGCTTTTTCATGGCAATAAAAAACCCCACAAGAATTAGATTACTAGTTATTTTACAGCTTTTTATTCAGCTGCAAAGATTTCTTCCATTTTTGAGTGAATATATTGTTGGTAGAATATATATAGTTTATATGTATAGTTTATATAGTTATAGCTTAGGCTGAGTAACATTTTATTTTATTTTTATTATTATTAATATTATTATTACTATTATTATTATTTCAACCTACACTGAAAAAAGTTATTTTATCAACATTTTTTCTTCTCCTCTTAGAATGTAGCTAGGGAAAAATATATCATTTGGGCTGCATTAATACTTTAAAGCAACTTTTTTCATACTTCTGGAAGTTAAAATTGGCATATTTTGAGGTTTTCAAAAATCTGTTTACACACACTTAGGTGAGACATACTTTAGTTAGCGAGAATTAACCTGCACTGAGAATAATCCTTTCTCACCTAGATACCTAAAAACCTCCTGCCAAGATGCTGCAATTCACAGACAAAAAAACCAAACCAAAATCAAAACCAACCAACCAACAAATCAAGCAACCCCCCCATCCAAACAAAAAACAAAACCCACAATAAATCACCCACAAAACCCCCAACAAAAGCAAAAGATAAACAAAATCTATTGTAAAGTATCAAAAACCTTTTGGCCAATGTTTCTGAACTATTCAGATGCTGTTATAGTGAAGTAAACTAGAACTGCAGGATTTAATTTTTTACTGCTCCCAGTGGTTCTTTTTTGACAATCATGACTGACAAGGATTAATAATTTGATGAAATTCAGATGAACTAGAGATCTAAGGGACTTTACAAAGGGTTTCTAACTTAAACAATTCTTACAGGAC
Source organism: Acrocephalus scirpaceus scirpaceus (assembly GCA_910950805.1). Lineage (NCBI taxonomy): Eukaryota > Metazoa > Chordata > Aves > Passeriformes > Sylviidae > Acrocephalus > Acrocephalus scirpaceus. Next base: position 104,417,950 of record OU383775.1, on the reverse strand, counting down.
CAGAAAAAGAAAAAAAAAAAATATTGCTTAGACATAGTGCAACTTTCCCTTTTAAAAGAGTTTGCAGCCAACAAAACAAACCCAGTTAACCTCTATGCCATTTTCGATTTCTGAGATGGTCTTTTAAGTGTTAAAGATTTAACTTCTGTGTGGGCTGTATGCAACCCCTGTCACTGGAGGTCTGCTGTGGCTCATTTGAGATTTCTCCTGATGAAAATATCTCACTACTGGCAGGAAAGACAGGATTTTGACCATAGAACTTATTTAAAAGACGTGGAAGAAGGTCATGTATAAGGACAAATATTATAAAACAAATGAAAGAAGACAGTGAGAAATACCATGTACAAATATCTGTGATATTGAGATACAAAGTTATCAACAGGAACTGTGTCTCTTCAGTAGGAATGAATGGATCCTGACTGGAGAACAAATGGTACCAGTAGTGATAAGCACTGCTTACTTCTGGATTTGCTAAACAACATATTTCATCACACACCTCCTGCCTGGATAAGAAGTCATGTTATTTTTACGTGATTAACATAAATGGGAAGGATATTAGAGAAGCACTGTCTACAGAGAGAGAGGTGGGTAGTTTTTTATCAAACAGCTAGTAATCAAGTCAGCTGAAAATAAATTGAAGATACTAAGTAGTATTCAAAGCTTTGAGTCAAAACTAGAAAGAAAGAAAAATTGCATTGATTTACTAGCAGCGTGTATAGCAATAATGTGGTTAGAGGGTGAATTCAGGACCAGCTCAGCATTCTGACTCAACAGTTGCATCCCAGCATCACACAAATCCTGATTTACAATAATCCTCTGAGCCTCTGCGAGCGGACAGGGCAAAATAAAAGGACATGGCTGCAGGTCACATAAACATTCAATGCACTTTAATTAAAACCAAAAGCTGACAGTGGCTAGAACTGTCACTAGAGAAGTGACAAATTTGAACAAGCCACTGGGACCTGTCAGGGTCTCTCCAAATACTACACTCAATCCAATCCCCCAGTGATTTACTGAGTTTAAATACACAAACAACCCTTTCTATCAACTTGTATAACCTCCCTCACATCACAGACCACTAAATATCACACAGAAATATACATACAAGCCCAGCAAAATGACAGAATATGTATTTCAGATGAACAGAAGTTACTTGTTGAGTTGTGCTTACACAGAAACAGGCTGACAATGTTGGTTGCTACAGCCCATGAGTAAACCTGAACTGATACTGCCAGGAACAGGCACAGCAGCACTGGGCCAGCCTAGGCTGTACAGACACTTGCTAGATTCCCTGTGCTCTTTACTGCTGCCACACTGACACACCAATGTCCAACATAACTATGTTGAAGACCCTTAGGTGAAGATCCTTAGAGAATCTTTGACTGTAGCTCTCACAAGCTCTCCATCTTTTGGTAAGTCTTTTGGTAATTTCTAGCTTTGGAGCCCTCCATTGGGCTTGCCAGGCAAAGTGCTGCAGTACCTTTGGAGAGACTTCACATTAATCTTGTTGAAAAGTCTAAGATTCAGAGGTCTGGATTCGTTCCCCCACATTGTGCCAGCATTACACACACACATACATTTGCAAAGGCATTGACCTCAGCAGTACAGTACCTGAGGCTCTCTGTGTGAAAGAAAAGAGGGTGCAAGTTAAGCCTTCAGTATAATGAACAGTCTTCTACACATACTTTTTTTTTTCCTTTACAGAGAAAGAACATATTGAATACATCCAACCTGGAAATTTCTTTACAGGAAGGAAAACAGGATGAAAGCTGGACAGTTAATGTGTTTTCTTCAAAGTCAGGAGCTGAAATTGATAACCCATTTATATGATCCCTTACCTACTGAAATGTCATTGAGTGTCTTTTTTTCTGTGATTTTACAGCACCACTTAAAATGAGGTATAGCACCATTTAAAATGATTTTGTGATGCAGATACTTACTACTAAATTGTAGAAGCCTCCAACTGGAAACATTACTTTTGTTATTACTGGTGTTGCTCTTGTCATTGCTGTCATTTTCCCACACTCTCCAGAAAAATAGTGAAAACAGAGAAATGTAAATACTGCTTTAATAATAAAAAATACAACTTGAAAGTCACTTTCAGGGGAACAAAAAAAAAGGCTGCTGAAGTGTTCTTTACCCTGATGCAAGCACAGAGAGAATTGATTAACATGTCTGAGGAATGTTCAAGCCACTAAAACAAGAGGAGAAACCATAGCATGAGAAGATTTTGAGTGTGGGTCTCACCTTCAGCTGCAGCTGAGTCCCATAACTTCAGCTCATGACCCTCTGCACCAGGAAATTCCCACTAGCTATCACACCAACGAGGTCAGCCCAGTTTTCTTGGCTCTGTGGGGGCCAAGTGCAGGAGAGGGACTGAAACACTGCAATGCAAATGCACGACAGAGCAGCACAGCTGTGGGAAAGCATGTGGAGAAGGGCAACTGTGGGAGCCTCACACTTAATGCTTGAGCTTGGAGAGGTCTGCAAAAATAATCTTCCTTCTACTGAGAAGATTTGAGAAGGGAGGAGGGGTGTCATATGGGGAGCACCTTCCTGTGTGTTCCTACAGCAGCAAACACATCAGCTCCCCAATGCTTTCTGAGGCCCTTGGAAACTAGCACAACACAAACAATAACACATTATCATTGCTTGTAGTCTTTACCTGCTTTCTCCCAAAAGCTTAACTTGCCAAAAGGAGGGAGGGGACCTAAACCAGAAATGGAATACACATTCCCTGCAAAAGAGAATCACATCATAACTCAAGTAACAGAGATGTTGTGTGCAGGTTGCTGAAAGGTTTGAAGCCATAGCTTAGAGAAACCCTAAATTTCCTCTTCTATTTACACTTCTCACTCCTCTTTCCCCACCAGGAGTGTTACATTAATCGCTTATAATCCTCTTTCTGGACCTGGGTGGTAACTGTGCAGTCAAAAGCACTCTCGCTGCAATTAAATTTTGTCTCCTTTATTAGTAGGTAAAATCACATTGTCTCACACCCCCTGCTTGGAGCAATTTGTACTTTTTGAGACTATATTCCTATTCTTCATTGCCTAGGAGGTTTTAGAAACTGTACTTTCTTTTTGGAGATTCATAAGGAGACAAACAAAAAGCTTTGTTCTCAAGGTCAGCAGCAGGATGGCTGGCTCTGTGAACAAAATTCCTGTTGCCCAGTCTGCTCTGTAGGTGAGTTACACCGTGGGGTAATGCTCAAACGAGACTTGGTATGTATGCAAAGAGGAAAGGCAGAAAATCTGGTTTTCGGATACAGTGGATCTGTTTTTCCCAATGCGTGAATAGTGTCAGTGCTGTAGCACAGTCAGTGGATGATTTTGCTCTGATAGCTCTGTTCTGCCATTGCTCTTGCTGTCCAAAGCCCATGGGGTTGCTCTGCTGTCCCATCAGGCGTGCCCAGCAGCCCCATCAGTGTCACTCTGGCACACACATTGTTTGATACCTTCCTCCATTCAGGAAATGGGTGGGAAACCACAGTTTGCTTGAATGGGTTTCTCTGAACACCCCGGAGCAGGGGGAGGAGAAACACATCTAATAGGCTTGCTTTTTCTCCCCATTTTTTAAAACTATAACTAGCACAGTGCAATGGAGATAAAGTGATACCTTTATGGTATTTTTGCATAATCACACAAACAAAGTCTAAGAATCTTTTTCAATATGATGTTCTCATTCAAGATTTTAACCTATTGTAATACTTAACGTGAACCTTCGTGGACAATAGCACAACTAAACCACCGGTATTTAATACAGAATAGAACATGTAATTACCAGAGTGAATCTTAGAATAGTTTAATGTCTTTTGTTATGGTAAAATGAATCAACAGGGTTTCAACATTTAGGTCTCAGTCTTGCACAAACATGTCCCTGTGTGGAACTGTTTGCGTGACTAGACCCACCATTAATTTCCATTATTAAAGAGATAATTAGTGCATAATGAAAAATGCTCAAACAACTGTCTCTATTATAGAGAACTGAATCTAAAGTTGTTCATGATATTGTGCTTTTTATTCGGTAGGATCTTGGAACCCCAAAGGGTTTGTATGTACAATTCATCTACCTTCCATATAAGGTGTGGTTGTTTTGTAATGCAAACATTCTTTTGTTTAAGCTTGGAATAGGGACAAATCTTACTCCAGCTCATCTCTTTCTTTTTTTTTTTTTCTCGTTGTGTTCTCTAAGTGCCTACACAGTGATTCCAGTGCAACAGTCAAGTTCTGAACAGCTGAACCTATTATTATTGATATGGTTATAGTCATTTGTCTTTGTTTTTATTTATACAAAAGTAATGACTTTATTATAGATTTATTCTCCACTATGATTATTTTTGATAGCATATGTGCCTTTTGTAGAGCCTTTTCTGACCACAGATTTTCAACAAGACTCCACTTTTGTCCTATTTGTCATAGTCCACATTCTTGAAAAGATTGCCAGGATTGCTTGCTCAGTGACTGCTTCTCAATTTTCCCTGTGGCAAACTATAGATGGGACATATTCAGCTTTGGAGATAAGACACTTTTTTCCTACTTTTTTAGTTAGCATCTAGGTAAAAAAGTATATTTTATCTGAATTTTAGAATTCTTCTTCATTTGTTTTTACATGTTGCCGTTATGTGATGAGCCTTTCTTGGGGTAAAGATAGGTAAAAAAATTGTTGTTCAGAATAGTTGGAAGAGAGTTCAGTTCTAAAAGTTTGGTTACAATTGCACTTTCCTAGGAAAAATTATATTAAGTCCTTTAAAGAAAAGAAATCTCCCAAAAGCTAACGATAAAACTTAAATGCTGATTTCCTTCTGAGAAGACTAAGGAATAGGAAACTTCAGTAATAAGGCCAGTGAAAGTTTTATTTCAATGATTAAACTGGATTTCTTAGGGAAGAGAGATCATGGCCCAGCAAATCTTACTGAGCATTCCTCTGCACTTGTGATGGATTTAGTTTTCCTTGTCACCTGTCTCATGAATATTGGAATGAGTCATGCTCAGAATGATGGAGGTGGAATAGATCATCTAAGAAAAAAAGATCTGTGTTATTAGGGAATTTATGTGGCTGTTGCAAGTGAACATATTATTAAAGACTGTAGCAAAACAATGCCAGAAGAAGACACAAGGCAGTTGCCACAGACTGTAATGTGATTCCACAGGTTTTTGCATTCTTGTTTCCCCGTTCAACACAGAGGGTGGGAAATGGGAGAAGAAAAGAGAGAAAATGAAAAATACTGGTGAAGAGGGACCAAAAGAAAGTGTCATGAGATGAAAAAGGAAAGCAAATACTATGATGCAATACTGAAGGTTTCTTCAGCATAAATAAATGTGCCTTCTAGGCATGATGCAGCATAATCATGCACATCTTTGGCACAATAGAACTGTTTTCTTATTTCTGCCTGTGTTAGACTAAATTTGATAACAGCAGGCAGGCAAACAAAGGAATATAGACTGCCTGAGATCCACACTGAGGATTTGTAGAAATCATGTAGAAATGTAGAAACACATGTAGAAAATCAGCTCTTAACTGTTTTCTAGAATCAGGTCCTCAATACTAGGATTGTATTAGAAGTGCTTATATTATCTACAAACAGGCGGATTTTACAAATTATTTATCTGGCTGGTCAGATGTAATGTGGCAGGGTTGTCACACATCTTGCCATGCCAGGTTGACCTAGATCAAAGCCATTCTCAGGTTCCTTCCTTCTGGGAACACCACACTTATGCTACAGGTCTTGGGCTCTCAGCATGGAAAACCACAATGCATATATGAAGTAAAAGGCTCTGTAGTCTATATGTTTGTGATATAACTAGGTGCAATACATACTGGGATTACTACATTTAAAGAGAGATAATCTCCTTCCATTAAAAAAAAATCCCTTAATTTTACTCTCATTATTTTAAATATTTGGAAATATTTAATGTTTTTCCAAATAGAAGTAGGTATCAAAGGAAGAAAAAAAAACCTTACAACTTTTTTCTAATTATTTTCAGTAATGAACTTTGAGTTCCTTCTTGAACAAGAACATATAAATCATTCTGAGTGGTTGTTCTGAACACAGGAAAAATACCAGCAGCTCAGGCAGGGGGACTTTCTTTTTATTTGAATACTTGTAACAGACTTCAGAGAATATGCGTGACTAACTATAAAAATGTACATACAAAGATAGAAACACAATTTTTTTTTTTAATGTAAATGCCCTACAAATTAGCGCATGATAACAGAAAATTCCTTTCCTTCCCTTTCCTTTCTAGCTTAGCTCAGAAACCACAAAGTCATTCAGTTTTGGATCCATTCCTATTTCTCAGACTCCCCAGGAGGTTTACTGAAAGCAAGACATAGCTCTTTCCTGGAACCCCGTGGGCATTACTACATGTTTTAGATGTAGATAAGGCTGCTACACTCTGCATTTGGGAAGTCAAGATTTCATTTATAAGGTGCTGAAGCTGGAAGGCTTTCATGTCAGGCCCTCAGCTCACAATCTCCAGCAAAAGAGGAAATGGAGGGTATGTCAGCAGCAGGCAGCCAAGCACAGAACAGAGACATGGCAGCCCAGTGCATATGTTCACACAGCTGAATGCTGTGTAGAGATACCATGTGCTTCTGGCAAGCAAAGTATTTCTGTTAGCAGAGCACTGCTTTCAGCAGCAGCAATCAACAGCACTGCTTGGGCCCAGTACCAGATTATCATCTTTTAATGTCTTGCATAGGTTAAAAGGAGTCTTCACTGTGTGGTGACTCTTTTCTTGGGTGGACAGGAAAGGAGGTAATAAAAATTAAAACCAAGAATGTTACTGAGGAGCTCTGATTTTGCTCCTGAGTGTGATGGGTGTGATCCTGTAGGGTGATGGGGAACACAGAACGGCAAGAAGTCAACCTGGGCACGACTCTGTAAAGGTATTCTCCTATGTTCACACAGAGAGGACAGTTCAGTTTTGTAACCACCAAAGAATTCTTCCCGATTCCTCCTGTTCTTTCCCCCTCTTTTCCATGGGCAATATACCCAACAATTTAACTAGGAACAGTCTCTTCTTGAAGATCCTCTTAAGACTGATGCTGAAGTCTCTGAGCAGGACAGCAGTGGTGACTGGGACCAGGAGCTGCTGTTTTGTGACCTGAACCCTTTTCCCAGGTCAGCCTGGCTGCTCAGCCTGATCTCACTGTGTGGAGGGGAGCAGGTGCTTTCAGTGGCAGGTGTTTTCAGTGGCATTTGACATGCTACAGGTCTGAGCTTAGACGTGGAAACACACTCAGAGTGAAATATTCAGGAAAAAATTCAAGGAGAAAAAGCACATCTATCAATAGCAGAGCTACTAAAATCAGGTTTGTTCAGATTTAAGTTATGCTTTTTGTAGCTTCCCACAACAACAGCCACTACAATGACCCTAACTTGGCTTTTCACATCTGTTTTCTCAGTGCACTGCTCTCAGAACGTATCCTTTTACCTTCTACTTCCAGCTCCCCTCCACAGTATGGTCAACTGCCATTTCTCATTTCCTCTAACCCCTCCATTTTTATCACTTCCTCACTTCCAGATCTCTCCCTGGTTAGCTGGGCATAAGGCAATGTGGCAGATTTGGAGGTGGCAGATCAGCCAGACAGTATTTTTTTTGCTATTACACAGCAGAGGAAGAAGCAGATAAAGTGTTTTCCCCAGCAGGACAGCTGCATGTTACTGTTGATTCTCATTAAACATTTTAACAATTTTAATCTCTTAGAAATCTTTATCCTTCCGTCAAATTTGTTTGCTGTTGAACATCACTGGTGAAAGACAGACAGATGGTATGATCACATAAGCCTCCTTTCACTGGGAAGCCATATTAAAAAAAAGACAGGGCAAAAGTAACAAAACCATCCTGTTTCTTTTTGGAGACTGGATGGAGTCAGAAAGATCTGACAATTGGATACAGACTATGTAGTGATCAGGTTGGAATCAATATTTAGTCTTCATTCAAAATGTTAAATGTTCTTTGAATGGTGATCACATGTGCTATGACATAGATATCACTATAGGTCTGCGGTGCCAGATCCTGTACTGGCTAAGTAGAAAATCCGATTCCTTCTTCACTTTCCACTCTCTCCTGTGGCTTATCAGTGCAGAAACCTTTGCTGTGGCTCAGATGGTGATCTGCAGAAACAGACAGGACCATTTCAGACAGCTGTATGAGTATTAGATGCTGCTCTGTGTGGAACTCTGGATTTTAGAACCATCCCAACCTCACGCCAGAACAATTTTTTGTGGGTGTGAACACTCTCTTAACACGACTGCCCAATTTGCTGTTTCTTGAAGGTATTTTCCATGTGGCACAAAGGACCCAAGGTCGCAGACATCGAGTCCATTTTGATCGCTAAAACATATTATATAAAATCTCCTGGGAATCTGTTGCAGTTAACATTAAATCAATTAAGCCATTGCAGTTAAATAATACATCTCTAACGCCGTAGCTCCACTGAGTGCTGGCGGCTGCTGCCTGATATCGAGTAGCCGCGGGCACCGCTCCCCCGAGCGCTGTGGAGGGCAGCAGCCCGAGGCAGAGTGTGCTGGAAGGGGTCCCCACAAATGCCGTGAGGGCGGCGGGGAAGGGCCGCAGCTCCGGCTCCGCGCACCGCACGAACCCCACGATGAGGGGAGACCCTGCGGGCGGGCTGCGCCTCGGGCTCTGAGGGCCGGGGAGGTCGCGGCCTCGCTGGTCGGGGCCGGGGCCGCTCCGCTCCGGGGGAGGACCGGAGCGCTCCGGGCCGCGTCCCCAGGCGCGCACAGCGCCAGGGAGAGGCAGCGCCGGTGCCTTCCCCCGCCTGGCCGGGGCGGGGCAGGGGGGCGGCCGCTGCCGCCGCTTCCCGGTTGTCCGCTACGGCCCCGGCCGCGCCAGGAGCCATGAGCGGCTCCGGCTCGGAGGAGCCGCAGCCCGGCCAGGCAGCGGAGGACCAGCAGCAGGAGGCCGAGCAGGACTGGGCGGCGGCCAAGGCTTTCTACGACAATGTGGTTACCCAGAGGGCCCGGCCGGTGAGTGCGGGGCCGGGGGTCCGGAGCTCGGGGGCCCGGGGGGAGGCTGGGGGCCCGGGGAAGGCTGGGGGCGCGGGTTATGGGGGCCGCGGGCCGGCGCTACCCTGCGCTCGCTCCGCAGCCCAAGCCCCAGAACGCCATCACGGTGGCCGTGTCCTCCCGAGCACTCTTCAACCTGGTGGAGGAGCAGAAGATCTACGAGGAGCAAGGGCTGGAGAAGTACGTGGAGTACCAGCAGAACAACGAGAACGTCATCCTCAAGCCCGGACCTGCGTTCCACTTCGTCAAGGTAGCCGGGAGGCGGCCCGGAGCGGGTGTCCCGGCGGGGCGGGAGAAGGGTGTGGGGTGCGGCGGGGCGCGGAGGATGCTGCGAATTTCGGGAAGAGGAGGAGCCCGAAGCCTCCTTCAGCGGAGATAATCCTGCCTCGGGGAGATGGTTTTGGGAGTTGTTCTCTTAACGCCGTGCTCGTCGCGGCGGGGCAGCCCGGAAGCATCCCCCGCATCTCTCTGCGCGCCCTGGCACCGCGGCCACTGCTTCCCTCCCCTGTCCCGTTCCCTCTCCTCCTCTCCTGCCCTCCCCTCCCGCCGGCACTAATGCCGAACGCCTGCGGCAGAGCACGTACTGCTCGCGTCACCGGCACCGGAGTGGTACCCTCAGCATCCCGGTTTGTATCCCGGCTCACAGCACCACATCCCAGATGTGGATGAGGAGCAACCTGCTTTTTCCGCTGGACATGGGGCGTATGAAGCACTTTTCCTTTTAAGACCATTTCAGTCAAGATAGCCCCCAAATTGTTTTAAGTTTATCACAACCTCCTCCTCCCCAAAACCATCCAAAACAAAACAAGTAAACCAACTCACTTCCCCTCCCCCCTCAAAAAAAAAAACCAAACCAAAACCACAAAAACCAAACCAAAACCGCAAAAAAAACCCACCTCAACCCCCCCCCAAAAAAAACCCAAAACCCCAAAAAAAACCCAAACCAAAAAAAAAAACCAACCCACGTCCCCCTCCCCAAATGTTGATTTTAATTTCTTTTGGTCAACTTTAATTTTTCCTTGCTTTCTTTGTTACCCTGGAAATTGTTCTTGAGGACCAGCAAAAGAAATGGACTCACTACTTCTGAGTCAGGGTTTAAGAAGAGCTGAAATGGAATATTTTGCTTTCATTGCACAATAAATGAGAAATGGCCAAGGAAAACAGCCTGCAGCATGGGAAGCAAGTAAAATTACAGAAAAGTGAAAAAACCTGAAAATATATATTTTCAAAGAGCACAGGTTTTAGTAGGACTGTCTTGAAAAGCACTTCAAAAATTATTCCTACAAAATTGTTCCTACAAGTTAATTTTACACCCATTAAGAAGTGTTTGATGAGCTTTACTACAACAATTTTAGAAAATTATTGAAATCATAATTAGAAATCATACTTGCTGACATCAGAGTTATGGCAGAACATTTCAGGTTTTAAAAGTAGATTTTCATTACTTCAGTTTTGGTCTCAGGACTTTAGAACATTTTCTTCATTAATCACTTTATGAACATCCACAGTGGAAAAATTACTTACGTCAATACCCATGCTGCTGTAAATATAACATAGCTATTAGTAGCATTAATGGTACAAGGACTGTAAAGGTGTTTCTAACATAAAAGTGTGACCATAAAATAAGTCACTGTGTACACCAGTGAGGGCAGACTGACTTGGGAATTTACTACATATTTTCCTATGTGTAGCAGCCCTGCTAATGCAGTCAGTTTTTAAGATTAGAGTTCAGTGTCAAATTTACTTAGTTTACTTATTTTACTTAGAACATAAGCAAGATTTGACTCTAACTGCTCATACTTTGGAAATCAGAGCTGTTAGTTATGCCCAGCTAAATGCACCTTGACCTCTGTTCCCTTCTGATATGCTATTTTTGTTTGATTTCTTTATATTGCTTAGCCACAGGAGTTATTAGGCTAGAATACTGTGGATTTGTTGAGTCATCCTTTCTACTTGAAGACAAAGCAAAAATAAATAATGTATTTTTCTTTGGATTCCCTTATTGAAATGTTTAAGATACTAACTTCAAAGTATTATATCTCATGCTTGTAGCACTTAAGACCTGTAATCACAGGCCAGCGTGTCCTTAGACTGCAAAGTATAAAGACACTGGGCAAAAGAATTGAATCCCCTCCTCCACTTACCCTTATTCTCTAATAATTGAAGAAATTGTCAGTGTAGTAGAGTATTAACAATAGAAGTGAGTTATGACCCCATACTAAGATTTTTTTCTAGGCCTTATACCAGGCTCTAACTTAGAATTTTCCCAAGCACAGTCCCACAATAACATAGCTTTTTAAAGTGAGATTTCCAGAATTTAATTATGAAATCTGTGTTTTAGTTCTGAACAACTGGCCTGACTTTTTAAAGCATCTTAATAAAAATCACTCTATCTTGCATTCATTTGATGATTCATTATTGATTTTGTTGCTCTAATCCCAAAGAATTCCATTCTAAGGTCAAGATGAAGCTCTAAATTGGAGAACAGATGGATACAGAGAGAGATAAGCAGATGAAAGGTCAAGGAAATGACAATGCCAGACTGTGGGTATAACATGTTGGCCAATTATCTTTGAAGAGATCTCAAATCAAAATCTGTCTCTTTCATTGCTGCAATTAGAAACTCAAGCTAATCGTGTTGACAGGATTTGATTTTGTACTCATTTCTTAAGGATGGTCTTTGACACCTGATGACCTGAACTGTGTCAGTAAATCAGCATAAGTAAATTCAATATCTCAAAAAAACAAAAGAGAAATTTACTTGCTTCCTTTGAAGTGAACACAGTCAAATGGTTGCTGAGGGCAGCAAAGCAGAAAGGAGTAAAAGAAGTTCAGCAAGTTAAACTAGCAGGTATTTTACGCTCTCCTTCAAGATAATCCTATCACTAAAACTACAGTGACTAAGAAAGGAGGGACACTCCACTTGTCTGTTGACTTCCACATTTTTCACCTGTAGGCGCTGGAGCATGTCAATGCCCGGCTTCTTGAGCTGTACCCTGATGATGAAGAACGGTTTGATATTGTCCTGATGACTAATAACCATGCCCAAGTGGGAGTGAGGCTCATAAACAGCATCAATCACTATGGTAAATAAAATAATTACTGATGTGTAACTGCCAGCTGTTACATATTAATATGGATTAATTTTATTCTTCCTTTTCTGACTTTGGGAAAAGCAGCTTCTTTGATATTTATTCTTGGGTGTCAGCATAAGTGAAATACTATTAGATGGAATTTGGTCCAGTACTCTAGATTTGTCAGGTATGAACCATAACTTCTGAAAAGTCCTTAAACATTTTGATATTTGGTATCTATGCTCCCTACATATACATCTTCACAGCAGTTACTCTACTGTATTAGAGGGAATTTTTTCCCCTAAATTGTAAATGAGGATTGGCTGATCAAGCATTGTAATTGTTTGAAGTTCTGTAACTTGTTGAAATTACAATGAACTTATTTTCTTTTTTTTTAAGTTTACTGTAAGCTAGGCTAGTGTACCTTTTCAGTGGTTCCTTTCACAAGTTTGTAGTGTCAAGGCAGAGCCACTCCTTGTGCTGTTCTTACTTTAGGCTTAACAATTGAACGTTTCTGTATGACGGGAGGAGAGAGCCCTGTTGGTTACCTGACTGCGTACCTCACAAACCTGTACCTCTCAGCAGATTCTGACAAAGTGCAGGAAGCTATAGAAGCAGGTTTGAATTGACTTTCTTTTGCTATCTGTGGATATCTTTTGTTATCTGTTGGGCTTGTTCAAAAATTATATATTGTGTGTGTGCCTTTCACAGAAAGTAGTGCTGCTTCGTCAAATGCAGAAAGTCACCACTTTGTATTCTCCCCTTTGTACACCTTTGTCGTCTCCCCTTCAAAAAGAAATGACTCTCACATCTGCTGCTTCGTCAAATGCAGAAAGTCACCACTTTGTATTCTCCCCTTTGTACACCTTTGTCGTCTCCCCTTCAAAAAGAAATGACTCTCACATCTATTCAACTTCTGTTGAATAGCACCATCTTTTTGATACAACTTTAAAAAGCAACTTCTGTGTCCTGCAAGGAGTTAAAAAGTAACAAATACTTTGATTGAGTGGTCTCCTTGGGATTTCCTGCTTTTCTCGCTTTTCTCTCATTTGCTGCACAGCTTGGGGACCATTTTTATATAGTCTTATATGAAAGTGGGAGGAAGCATGTCCAAGAAGTTTTGGCAGAGGGACAGCTTCCATGCATTTGTGTTATGGAACAGCCATCTCTAATTAGCCTTAATGATCGGTCAGTCTCACCACCCTCACCACCCTCACCACCAAACTGCTGATGGTTTCGTGACTGACTTTGCAGGACATGCTAACTGAGGGTCTCTGATCTATTTTCAGGCATTGCATCAGCTACAATGTTCACTGCCAACAAAGATGTTGTTTACTCGGACACACAGCTGAGGGTGGCTTTTGATGGGGATGCTGTTATCTTTTCTGATGAATCAGAACAGATTTTCAAAGAGCAAGGATTAGATAGATTTTTTGAACATGAACAGCTGAATGAAAATAAGCCTCTTGCACAGGTTTGTATTTCTTGAATTTCTTGTTTAAAGGGAGTTTCCAAAAGATCTGATGACTTTTATTGCTGCTGTATGTCTCCAGCTTCCCCAGTATAGATGTGAAAGCTGATGGCCCTATTTATTTCCTTTGAGGATAATCTTTAAAATGCATATTTCACATAAAAAAGGCAACTATTGCCATCCTTGCACCAGGCCACCATTGCAGTCCTCTCTCATTTCTCTGAGAGAACTGCACAATATAAGACAGTGACTTACAGTGGTCTTCTAATGGTATCATTAAAAAGAAGAAATGTTAGTACTGATTTCCTTGATTATGTTTTATCAGACTGTAGGTAACGTTAATTTCAAACACTGAGATATTCTGGTCATTAAGACAGGATAATATCTGTTTATTCCCAAGCAGAACTATGCCATTTGTCTAAAAACACAAGTATTTTAACATTAGCTTAAACTGAAAGACCAATTCTGCTATCATTAAAAATAGGACAAATTCAAAATAAAAGCTTTATTTATGAGAGTACTGGACAGTGCAATATATTGCAATCTGAACAAAACTGTCATTTGTTTCTATTAATTGAAGTATAGTCATTAGTCTGGAAAAAGTTAATTGATGGCTTTGTAGTTAGGTCTTCTACTGGTTTTTGTGCAGGAAAAAGAATTACAGCTCATGGTTCATTATAAAAAGAGTTCAGTGTTTTCAATGAAAATTTTATTAAAGACTATAGTTAAGTTAATATTGTGAGAGATCTTGTAAGCCTTAGTGAGAATTATTTTCCCACTGATCCCACTGATCCTACCTAGTGTTATGGTTTCAACTTTTTTCTAATGTATCAATTCCTAGTGAGGGTACAGACGCATTTGGAGATGTTACATGGAGAATTTGCAGAGTAGCACAGCATTAGGGAAAGGAATTCTGTGTGTAGCTGGCAGTTTTGAAGAAAGCAAAACAACCATTTGGGGAACTGTGGACATATACTAAATATGCTTCTGATATTTCATACTCAGGGTCCTTTGAAGGGTTTTCTGGAAGACCTGGGAAAACTCCAGAAGAAGTTCTATGCAAAAAATGAACGATTAAATTGTCCTATAAGGACCTACCTGGTCACAGCCAGAAGTGCAGCGAGCTCTGGAGCCAGAGTGCTGAAGACTCTCCGTAGCTGGGGTCTGGAGATTGATGAAGCACTTTTCCTAGCAGGAGCACCTAAAGGACCAGTCCTGGTGAAAATCCGCCCTCACATTTTCTTTGATGACCAGATGTACCACATCGAAGGAGCACAGCAATTAGGCACCACAGCTGCACATGTCCCCTATGGCATTGCTCAGAAGTACAGCAAAACTACATGACTGGAGGGTGCCATTAGGGATAAGGTTCTTAACTCAGCCAGCCTCTAATCTACCAATAGTTACATCCGAAAACCTCTGCATTTGTGTATTGTGAGCACTGTGTTTAAAAGATTTAACTTCTGGCTAGAACAGCCTTTAAAGGAAGTATTTTTAATATTTGTAAGTTTTTAATAGAGTTATTTTAATATAATTCTTAAGCAGCTTACATTTTTTTACCTGTCTGTATCTAACACTGGTTTTGAAATTAGGAGAAGATTTGTATGGTTTTTATAGCTTGAGACATATTCTGAGAGACAGAACAGTTATATTTTATCTAAAAAACTGTTGACATGTTATTTATAAGAAAATTTATGCTGCAATGCTGGTTCTTGACAGTTATTTCTGAATTTCCCAAAAGCACAGTTTACATGTAACTGTTTACGTGTTGGTGGTTTTCTGGTTAAATATGTGTTCAGTAGGTCTGCCACTACATGGCTTTGGCTTCTAGTAAAATATTAGTGCATTTGGTCGTGTTTATGTGTATTTTTCTACATTGTTTTCTTATCTTAATAAAGCTGGCTTTACAGAACTGTCATTTTCTGTCATTACAGAATTGTCATTTTTCTATGTAGAGGTTTTAGCATAATTTTCTAGGCAGAGTTTGTGTAATCAGAATGTTCCTGATGTTTAGAACCAGAAGTGGCCACTTTCAGTCAAATCTGACCTTGACCCAGCATACTTCACAGAGCTGGGTAGAGGGCTGAGATGCTGTGAGTATTTTGGGTGGGACGAAGGCTGAAGCTTTAGAGCACACCTTCATAACAACAGATAATCTACATGGAAATAATGCTGGAAAGTATATTGTGGAACTACTGTTCTCTGGTCTGCATGAACTCAGTTTGGCAACTTCCAATGAGTTTCCAGGGGACAGCTGCCTGTTGCTACATGACTTCATATTTACACCATAGGCCTGTTCTCTTTCTTTTATGCTAAATTCCTGTATTTCATTGTTATCCATGTAACTAAGTGATATCCAAGTGACACCACTAACATCTGTCAGGTGGTGTTTGTTCTCCTCTCCCTAGTGGAACAACTGCCGTGTTTTATTATTTATTGTTGTCATATATTCATAACCAGAAGAGACCAAATCAACAGAATGTGCTTTGCAGTGGGAGTAGAAGTGATGAATCAAGCTTGTCATGATCTGAGGTTCCTGGGAGAATTTGGCCCAAAATCTCATGTTAGCCTCTGAAATTTTGGTCTCCTCTGTCCAATGAACTGTCCTGTTATTGCAGAAAGCTCCACTGCATCAATTATGATTTCCCTCCCAGGAACATAGGCAATCATTTTAATGTTCTGGGTCCAAGCCACAAAGTTCTTTGGAAGCACAGGCAAAAGCCTTGATCCTGCATGAAACACGAATAGAGACCATTTTTTGAGAGGTTTTCAAGTGTTCACACCAGTATGTGATGTCGATGGGATGCACTGCAGATTTCTGGTGTACTTGAAGCTTCATATGTGCTAAAGGCCTGGTGCCCAAAACGTATCACGTTTCCCAGCCCAGCCAGGAGGTGAGGAAGACATGAATTAACTGAGACCTGGTCATTGTCTGCCAGGATGGGATAGAGTTACCTCACCAAAAGGAGATTATGAAAAATGTTATTAGCAGATGTTTTTATGTGAGAGCTCAGAGTCCACAAGGAATTCAAAAACATTCCTTAGCTGTAGAATATAAATTGTGTGTGTACCTTTACCACAAAAGCATGGCTGCAAATTTCAGAAAGAGACCAGTCCTGCTTTTTTGAAGCAGCTAGTTTTCATCCATGCATTGTTAGAGCTGTGGAGGTTGGGTGCAGGAAATAAAACCAGCATTTGACTCTCACTGAACAAATACATCTTGATAACAAAAAGGTTAATGGGATCCTTAATCTCTATAGGACTGCAGAGGTGAGTCTCATACCTAACAGGGTAAGCACACAAATCAATGAATAAATTGGAAGCTGAGTCATGTGGTCTATTATATTTACCTTTATTTCCAATGAACCATCCACCTACAGCAAGAATGAAACCGTCTGGCCAGGACACAGGAGCTTCCAAGTCTTTTTTTCATCTGTGCGCTCACAGTACTAGGGGACTCCCTCTTGCAGTGTCCTCCTGTCAACACTAAGGCATGTGTGAAAAGTGTTCACAAATTTACATAGTAGAACTTACATTCTTAGTCACAGAATTCAAATTGACATTAAAGTTCAGAAGCTGATGTTAAGGCCCACAATCACTTTTCCTAAATTAGTTGAGCAAAATGCCCTTAGATGTTTCACATATACACTGTCTTTTAATTGTCAGGCAACTGTCCCAGGCTCGATGGCTGCTTCTCTGCATATCCAGCTGGCAGCATGGTAGGGGAGTGAAGCCTCACTAGTTCATGCAAGTACCTTCCAGACTAATCTGGATGTTTGGGGAGAATTGGGCTTGCCAAGCAGCCTCAGCCTGTTAAAATTATTTTCTTCTGCTCCAAGGCACAGTTTGGCTAGTGGACCGAAATAATCTTTTTCAAGAAAATTCTATTAAGTGGGATGGGAGCTGAGGGAAAGTTTTCTATTTTTGTAGACATAGAAGAGAATTGTCTCTTAATAGCATTCCAGTCCACAAAATAAAACAAACAAGCAAACAACAACAACCACAGAACTCAACAAAAAATGTCTTGCTTCTCACGCTTATCAGGCAATCATGAGTTTATGCCCTTGTAACCCTAAGCCAGTCACAGTTAAAACAACAGAAATATTTTTCAGTAGGGGACTAAAGAGAACTGTCCTTTATCTACCTGTTTACAACACTGGAAGACAGACTCAAGGAAAAGAAACTGGCATCCTAGACAAAATCTGGAGGAGGATTAATAATAACACAGATGAATTCTGTGTGGAAACAGAACTCTGTCAGGGAAAAACAGTTCTTGTTCCCTTAGCTTCCAGGTTCCTGCACCACATAAGAGTCCAGGAAAGACAGTAAGACAAATGGGAATGTCTGAAGATTCTGAAGATCTGAAAGATTCTTAAGGTGACCAGATTTTTGTTTGTTTGTCTGGTTTTTACAGAACATATTCTCAGAGCATGTTAGATATTTCCCACCACTTAACAAGACATCATAACCCATGTTCCCATTCCTTCCCATCTTTAAGTTAACCTTTTAATTTTCAGGCTAGCATGTCATCTGGAGGAGCCAAAATATAAAGTCTTTCAGATCAAAAAATTGGAGATGGTCATCATCACATATCTTCCAATGTGCATTCTGGACTGTGATCTGTTCTGAGGATGTAGGATTCAGCAGGCTCCTACATCCTGAGGAGGATCCTCAGGTACCTGCTCAGGCTCCTCTGCCCGATCCTGTAAGCTGCACTGGCCTGCAGTATTGCTAAACATAACCTTGAGTGCAATAGAGGGGTACAGAAATCTCTGGAGCAGGTCAATGTCAGAAGAAATAATTTCCAGTTATCATGCTGAGTATCTGGGACCAGAATCTGAATGCACACATCATTCCTGCCTACATGAGCACCTTCTGATCACCATGAGCTCCGGAGCACAATGCTCCTTGCAATGAAGGCTGGACTGACATCAACAAACAGGCAGCATCCTCAAGTCAGTGCCTGTAGCGGCGTGTTTTCTATATTTTTATTTATTGTTAATATTAATTTGTTCTGTAATGGTTTCTCCCAAGTTCCCTCCTGTATTTCTCCCCATTTGGTTTCCCCCTGCCTTTGTTCTCCACAGCCTGTCACTCTCTGGGAAGCCTCTCCTCTTCTTCCAGAGTGTTCAGAGAGACTCGGTCCCAGATCGGAGCAGGCTGGGGAACCCCCACCCCTCGTTTCCCATTCGCTGTCTGTGTGACATCCATATTTCCCTTATTGGCTTTCCCTCTTGTGTCCACCCCCTTCTCCCAACCCCATATAAGCTGTGGCCACGCCTCTGGCATGCGGACACTCTTGAGAGAAGCGTGGCTCCCCTGCGAATAGCAGGTGACAATAAAAACCATCTAGCCACAAAGTAGCCTCCTCGCTTCCTACCTTCGTCAAGCCTCACCGACATCTCTCCTGCAGCTCTGACCCACCGGGGGGGTGGTGGCCGGTCCGCCTGCTGCCACCAACCGAGTTTGGAAGTATTCCGAGCCAGGGCTAGCTGGGAACAGCTGGAAGCCACTTTCCAGCCGGGCTCGAGGGATATTTTCAAGTGCCCTCTCCAACACATCTGCAGCTTTCTAAGAAGGGGCATCAGAGATGACTGCCAGAGTCCTCATGGCCAGGTGAGGAACAGCAGATTCTTTAGCTCCCACCAGGAGGATTTCTTACAAAATAAACCTGTTCCTCTAATAGGGCATTTCCTGGTTCTCCTATTTTGACATCTCATTGGCAACTACTCTTCCTTCCTCATGGTCCTTGACTGGGTGTTGCTGCAGCACCTCCCAATACAGGATTTACTATGAGAATAACATATGGAAGAACACTCCAACACGGCTCTTACACCATGTTAAAGATGTCAAAATCCGTGTTTCATACGCAGGTGCAACGGAGGGGCCTGGCTAAAACATCCTTTGGTTTAACCATGAGGCTCACAATGGAGTGAAGGGCTGAGAGTGTTTTCTGTGGCGAAGACAAAGAAGAGGTCTGTTAACAAATTCAGAGTGTTTAGATATGGTGCTGCCTATACAGCCCTTAAACTGCCTGAGAAGTGCAAGAGACAGTCAGAAAAGACACGGTAAGGGTACTTCCAGAAGAATCTGCTGCTTCTACTGCTGTAACATGAGCTGAGGTCAGCCTCAGAACAGACTGCAGCCATGTGACAGCCTGCAGGTAGCACCAGCATGGGACAGTTAAGGGGAGCTAGTTATTGCAAATGGTTGTCCTGTCCAGACAAGCACAAGAAACCTGATTAAAGGCTTATGTGTTTCCTCTTGGGTTTCTTAGTCATTTCCCCAAATGTGCTGGGTCTTGACTCAGGACAGACATGCTCCTTATCAGCTAAGTCAAGCTTGTTTCTTGTTTCCCTCCACAGAATATTGTTTCCCTGTACTCTATTCACCCTTCATGCTGACCCCTAGGTCCTCATTGCAAATTTCTCTTAATCTATGTTGTTCTGTCCTCTTTGACTCTATCTTATCCCTAAATCTGTACTGAACTCCAGCACTGCGTTCTTTTGTTGTTGTTGTTGTTAAACAATTTTAATTTTTAGCTTACATCGCTTTCGATCAAAAATCAGTTACCTTTTAGTTCTCTCTCTGTACATTTCTACTACTGACTCCTCCACAGCTAGAGTGAAAAGGATTTTGAGTGAGTGAACCGCAGTGGCTACTCCTGACTCCCTGAATGGGTTCATGTTGGCCTGGTTGGGATCATCAAGGTCTCGGATTAGTAACAGTGTCTGGAAATACGACACGAACTCGATCGCTGAAAACAGATTTTGGATTAAGGATTCAAAAGAAAGTTGGCAGAGATGAGGGGCCGCCCTCAGCTTCAGTGCCAACAACTAAAGAAGTTCAACCAGCCCCCCAGTTATATCCCTGGTGGGGAATAACCCCCATACGTTGGTACGTGGGGTTATTCCCCACCAGGTGCAGGACCCTATACTTGCCCCTGTTGAACCCAATTAGGTTTCTCTCCGCCCAACTCCCCAGGCTGTGGCGGTCCCGTGGAAGGGCTGCAGATCCCTCAGGTGTCGCAGCCTCCCCCCGTCCGGTCCGGTCCGGTCAGCGCCGTTCCGCGGGCACCCCGCCCAGCCCCGCGGCCACCCCGCCCGGCGCGGCGGGCAGCGCGCAGGCTCCCGAGCCGCTCCAGGACCACAAGCCCCAGCAAGCCCCGCGCGGCCCGGGCCGGCATGGCCGCGGCGCTGCCGGCGCTGGTGCTGGGCGCGGGGCTGCTGGTGGCCGCCTGGCGCTGGCTGCGGGGCGCGGCGCGGCCCCGGCGCGGGGGCTCCATGCGGGGCAAGACCGTCATCATCACCGGCGCCAACAGCGGGCTGGGCCGGGCGGCGGCGGCCGAGCTGCTGCGGATGCGGGCCCGCGTCATCATGGGCTGCCGCGACCGGGCGCGGGCCGAGCGGGCGGCCCGTGAGATCCGGGCCGAGGTGGGCGAGCGGGCGGACGGCGCGGGCGAGCTGGTGGTCCGCGAGCTGGACCTGGCCTCGCTCCGCTCCGTGCGCGCCTTCTGCCACCGCGTCCTGCAGGTACGGCCGGGCCCGCAGAGGGCACGGCAGGCACGGGCTGGGCGGTGCTGGCGCGGCCTCCGCGCTCCGTGTTGGTGCCCGGGTTTCCGTGTGCGTTGGACGAGGCTGTTCCTCCTGCCGGCAGCGCGCTCGAGGGGTTGGAGAAGTCGCTGAGGTCACCGCAGGGTTTGGGAGGAGGGTGTAAACAAATTGGCCGTGAATTAGCTCCTGGAAGCGTGAACTTTGAGATAGTTTGGTCTATTTTGGTTTAAAGTATTCTAGACGTTTTCTGTTCTGGGAAGGAAATGCTTATTTCTGTGTGAGATAAATGATTTTTCTTCCTTTCTCTCTGAATTAACTAGCTTAACTTTTGTTGGTTTAGTGTTACTGCTCAGCTTTTCCACCAGAAAAATGAAAGTTGACAGGTGCACTGCTGACATGCTCCAGACATCCTTCTGTTGCCTCCTTAGGTTGCACTTCCCCCAAGGATTTAAATCTCTCACCCACCACCAGCAGAATATTGTCAATAGACATTTTTGAATATATAAAGTTTTTATGGATTCCCTGAAAACCTGAGTTTAATGAGAATGGGGACATCCAGTTGCTTTGCCTGACAAAAATGCCGCTAGATCTGTGGAGCCACTGTTGGAGGCATTATTTCATTCTCACAAAAAGCATCTTTTGTGACTTTGATCTCACCACATCTAGCTACTTAAATCATGAGACATGAAGTCTTGGGAAGTCAGGCTTAGTATGTTCTGCTGCTGCTCAGAGGTGTGCTTGTTAAGTACTTAAAAGATGTTCAGACCCAGTTGTAAGAGGGCAAGAAAACAAGGAGTATAATTGCATTAATTTTCAAACTGCTTTTCTAAAAGTTAAATGTCAAGTTTTAAGTTCTCTAGTGGGACACTGTGTAGTCTGTATATGTATGAATCCAGTGGTAAGGGCTAATCCTGCTTCATGTTGTGGGAAAACCTGCATACATTAAAGCATATAAAATTTGTGTAATAAGCACACACCAAAAAAAAAAAGAGAGAGACATACTGTTTAACTTTTAAGAATTATATCTTTTATAGTACAAAGTATCAGAATGGCTCTTCAGTGAGAAACAGATAAAGGAAAAGAGAGTGTGCTATCTTCAGAGTATTGCTGATGCCTGCATTATAACTTGAATGCACCTGAATGACAAGGGATGTAAGCTCAAGAGATACTTTAAAGAGCTTTTCCACCCAAGTCTATGTTATTTACCTTCCCATCTGTGATACCTTTTTGGAGTTGTAATTTTGAGATTTGTTTGGCAGTTCTTGGGGTTTTTTGTTTGACATAAAGAGGATGTAAACACTGGTAGGATGGGGAGACAGTGTACTCCCACTGCCTAGCCTTATTTGTGGGAGCTTTACTTTACATGACTTAAAGTGATTATGTCTCTCACTCCTTAGTTTCACTGAAAAAAAATAAAAGACTGAGATGTTGGAGGGTTCCATGGGAAAATGGAGAAAGTGAAAGTGAGCTTAGAGGCTGCAAGGAATAGCACTGCCCAGCCAAGCAATGTTTTGTGCACTGTGCTGCACTTGGTTGTAGTAGCTGCCTGCTTGGCATTGATCACATCACCCTAGGTTATTACCTGTAGGAATTTGACAAAATAGTACACATGGAGGTCTTGCTTCTTGAAGTGTTAAGTCTTGCGAAATAAATTCTCCAGTCAGATGTTTTTCTCTAAAGAAGAAAGAAGGATCACTTCAGTGAGCAGATCTGCAGTCAGTACTTCTTCCTGTCCTGATTAGTGATAGTGTCTGACCATTGTGTTCCTTTGGGTGAAGAGAAGTGAGTTTGGTGCTCTTAGAATCACGCCTTTGTGACCCAATTATATGAAACACTGAGCAGCCACAAGTTCCACGGAAATCAGTCTGAGAGTGAAGCACTTGAAGTTTTGAGTGATCAGATGCCAGCCCCTTTAACTGAATGCCAAGTGCAAATTTGGGGTTTGCTCTTTGTATCTTTGCTGCTAATGGCAGCGAAATAAAAGGGAAATGGTGCAGAATTCATTTATGAGGCTCTCTATTTTTATCATCAAATGGTTCAAGATTGTCTCAGCTTGTCTTCCAGTCCCTGCATTGGGTTTAAAGAATTAAAAGCAATGAAAACTCCCAGTGCTCTTAGAGAAAATGAATACCTTTGCCTCTGATTCATGCAAGCATAAATTGTGCTTTCACAGTCCTTTGTCAGAGGTGGGTAAGAGTGTTGAATTCAGAACTTATTTATGCAGCTCACTTTAATTTGTATTTTTTTTTTTAAATTACAGTTTGGGGTAAATTGGAGAGCTCTTAAGTTTTGAGTGGATTCTGGAGCATGAAGTGCATGATGCATATTATCAATGCCACCTCTCTGTTAATTACTTATATTTTCTGATCCTGGAGTGTGTAACAGACATTTAAGTCTGATTTTTACTAACCTGAACCAGAATACTGATCCATCAAATCTCATGTGCTGAGCACCTCATAGAGCCTCTATTCCTTAGTTCCTGAGTAGACCTATTGGACTCAAATGATGTGAAACATGTTGCTTTTTTATGAGTCCTGCTCCATAGTTCTCACCCAGCAGCAGAGTGATGTGTACTGGTTTTAAAGTAAGAGATGTTAAAATAATGAAAACATTATTTAGCAGAGTTTTTCACATCATCTCAGTGAGATGACGGTTCCTCCTCAGCCCTGAGGTTAACTCCTTGTACTAAAACCTTTGTGTTCCATGCTTGTATATCTGCACACTAGATCCCTCTGCTATAGCAGCGATTTACCATAAATTAATGTGTGTCCTCTTGCAGTGCAAAAGACAGGTTGCCTTTTAAAGAGAAAAAAATGCATCACAAAGGTAATTTATCAGTGAATTGCTGTAGAAAAAACTGCTCTTGGAGAAGTCAGTGGTTGTGTTCTTTGCCTGCATTAGAAGTTGATACAGACCTACTCTCAGGTATTTGCATCCTACTGGGGTCAAATCCATAGTTTAGTGGTAGTTCAACTTAAAGGTGCTTTTTTTTCCAGCAATGCTTAAAGAGAATGTCAGAAAGTTACTATTCAGAAAACTAGAAATGAAATTATTTCTTTTTTAACGATGCCCAGTGAGAAATTGAAGCATAATAATATTTTACATGGGAGTTCTAAAACAGAACTATTTTTTTCTTTCCTCTTTAAAGGAAGAGTCAAGGCTGGATGTTCTGATAAATAATGCTGGGATATTCCAGTGTCCATACATGAAGACAGAGGATGGTTTTGAGATGCAATTTGGTGTGAACCACTTGGGCCACTTCTTGCTCACCAACCTTCTTCTGGGCCTCCTCAAAAATTCTGCCCCAAGCAGGATTGTTGTAGTGTCCTCAAAGCTTTACAAATATGGAGAGATCAACTTTGAAGACTTGAACAGTGAAATAAGCTACAATAAAAGCTTTTGTTACAGCCGAAGTAAACTGGCTAACATATTATTTGCCAGGGAGCTGGCCCGTCGGTTGGAAGGGACAGGAGTCACCGTCAACTCTCTTCATCCTGGGATTGTCAGAACAAATCTAGGCAGACATGTGAATATTCCTTTGCTGGCCAAACCTCTATTCAACTTGGTGTCATGGGCTTTCTTCAAAACCCCTCTGGAAGGAGCCCAGACATCTATTTATTTGGCCTCTTCTCCTGAAGTTGAAGGCGTGTCAGGAAAGTATTTTGGAGACTGCAAAGAGGAAGAACTTCTGCCCAAAGCCATGGATGACTTAGTTGCAAGAAAATTGTGGGATATCAGTGAAGTTATGGTTGGCTTACTGAAGTAAGTGCCAGGGAGTGTCTGCAAAAAAGAATGCAGATAGCTATGCAGTGCGTTTTGGCAACAGTGAAATTCTCACTTTAAGTGTTGTGGGAATACAGTGTATTTTGCTCAGTAAGTATGAGATAAGAGAGTGATTTATGTTGAAACTCCGTTTTGAAATGAAAGACAATCTTCAATAGACACAGGCATTCAGAAAAAAATCTGAAATAAAATTTATGGGTGTGAATATAATTTCTGGTTAAACCTGCTTAGAAACTCATGTTTTTCAAATAAAAATTAAGCAGAAGTCGAGCAGTGTTTTGCAATATGTACACATATTTGTCATTACTTGTAGTCTGGCTGGACAATGCAGGGTACTGATGGTGAAACACTTCTGTAAAAAATTATTTGAAAATAAGTCTTAATAATAGTCCTCCTTTTTGAGCCATCACAATGACAAACAGAATAAAGAGTTTTCCTGGTATCTTGCACTGTAATTGTTGAGGCCTCTGAGTGCCTTTCAAAGGCTTGTCAGCCCCATGGTTCAGTGAACAAAATCGTTGAGCCGTGTGCAGTTTTTCTGTGAAGCACAAAGTCAGCTATTTTTAGTGATGTTGCTGCTGTTCAGCTTGTAAGTACACTTGGTTATGCAAGTTGTATTTTTATTTTCATGTATGTTGAACTTGCTGTTTCTTGAAACCTTGGGTTTCATTGAAAGGGTAGTTGCAAAATGTATAATCATCTTGATAGGGCTTTGCATGGCATGAACTGTGTAAGACCTCATGCAAATTAGACCGAAGAGAATAAGCTGCTCAGTGTGTTTGGCTTGACTGATGGCACTTTAACTCAGTAATGAGGTTCCATAAATGTCTCATACAGCTGACTGAATATTCTTTAATAAAATCTTTTAAAAAGAAGATATAGCATTCATTCTTTTATTGTGGGAGATGCATCAGAAACCAGCAGTCTTGATAGAGTAACCTTGTCTCAAAGCAGGAGATGAACCCGTGTGTTGGTTTAGGGAGCCTGTGCTGTAGGGTTGATGGAAATAAAATGGGGTCCAATGAAATACATGAATGTTGTGTGAGTCTGTACTGAATTTTTATTATTATTATTCATATTACTTAGGATTTCATAGTGACATTTATGCCTTTTTGTTTTGGTCTACATTATTAAAAAGTTCTAGTTATGATATATAGTATAGATATAGAAGAATG
The DNA here is from genome assembly GCA_910950805.1 of Acrocephalus scirpaceus scirpaceus. NCBI lineage: Eukaryota > Metazoa > Chordata > Aves > Passeriformes > Sylviidae > Acrocephalus > Acrocephalus scirpaceus. The sequence continues at coordinate 104,391,857 of OU383775.1, read as the reverse complement.
GTTTAGAGAGATCTATTTTACTATTACTCAGAGGAAGGAGAATCAATAATAAATGATGGATCAAAGGATCAAAGATCAATAATAAATTATGTATTCAATAGTTCCTTAGTTATAAATACATCAGTTCTGCACTTCAGGTGGTGACCTACTAAATTTTTGAAATTCTTTCTCTGATTGTTTACTCTGACTCTCAGCCTACTTTAGCTTTGCACAGTGTGCAAAAGTGGACTTGATCTTGCCTTCCTGTTCCCCAGCGAGAGCCTATACTGGGCAGGTGACTTGGGTGGGGCAGAAAGCAGCATTCCAGAAAATAAGAAGGCAAGGTACAAAGCAGAGCAGGTTTGTAAAGTCACATAACAGGTTGAACTTTGCACTACTCACTGCTAGGCAAGGTGTAGAGGTGGATGTGTTGTCAAAGCACACTGTGAGTGTTGAACAAGGTTCTGTGATGCAAAGGGAGTTGTGCTACACACTTAAGTCCTGCTTTGATCTTCAGTGATGCATTGCATGTTTTAATTTTAAACGCTTGTAAATGGCTGCAAGCAGCACATTTAGCAGGTAGCTGAAGAATGATAAGTTCATTAACCTCTCTGTAAATAGTTACAGAGAAGCTGAGCCAAACCTGGGTTTGTGTTTCAATACAACTGTAGCAACTCTAAAGAAACAGTACTGCATTGTCCCTCTGATGAAATGTGTGTACATCTCTTGTAAGGAAAGCCTTGGATGCAAAGGTGGACAGTGGAAAGGATGATTAGTCTCAAAATACTGCAGTAAAGAACTGCACGGAATCTGCCTGAAGAGCAGAGATATATGTAATTTTCAGACTGAATGACCTAGACAGGGTGTGTACTTGCCTTCAAAACAGCAAAGGTGGATTCGTTTCTAAATAGGAGATGCAGAGTAGGAAGTCCTAGTTGTGTGTAACAGGCCATACTTCATACATCTCCCATGTACTTGTTTTTGTTCTTTTGAAACGTTGAAATAAGAGCCATTTTCAGAAAGGGGTTACATTCCTGTAATCATAGCTAAATTACAGCCACATTCCAGAGTAGACTTAATTCTTAGTACACCCTTAATGGAGTATTAATGGATGAATATTACCTGAAAACTATTTGAAAGGATGGGGACTTAGAGAAAGGTAGGTTTTTTTTCAACATCTGAAGTAAGTAAAGTTTGTTACTTTGAAGGCTGAATGCCATTTAACTGCTGTGGACTAGAAAGCTTTGATTATTCCCTTGAGGCTGCTGTTTCTTTATGTGATGCCTTTGTTATTCTAGTGGCATCCAGGAACTAGAGACCTCACAGGTCAACAGATCTACAAAAGCTAAGTGCAAAACCAAAGAAGAGTCCTTATTTCAACAAACAGTAATGCTGACTCAGTCTAGGTTAGAACTGAACATTTTGGCTAAGGAAGTATCCCCCTCTCCTCTTCCTCTCCTTTTCTTGAGCCCAGTAAACTCAGGTGTATGATTTGAGGACTGTGGGCTGAATGGCTCCTCTTGGAGCTGGTAGTACACTAAGAGAAGATCAGCACCTTCACACTTGCCTCCAGTATAGTGGTGCCTCCAGAATGATGTGGCAAGCTCTTTGTACTGCTGTTGTATAACCAATTTGTATCGAGAGCATGCAGCCAAAAATGTTGCATTCCAGTTGCCTTCTTTCACCATCACCACCATTTGAGCTCCCCATCCTCAAATTAAGCTTACTTCCTATGAAGTATTTAAAATAAGGGTGAAAGAGGAAAGGAGTGACCAGGGATATCAGACAAAGCCCTTGGAAATGCAGCTTTCATTGACAGGTATGGACACTGACAACATTGCTTGCAAGTGCATTACAGATGTGGAAGTACAAATATCTAATCACCTGCAGATATGTAGATACAGTTAAGAAAGCCACAGCTGAGTTTAAGGTCTTGATGAAGTTTCTGATAAACATAAATGTTAAAAGGCTTTTTTCAAATCCAAAATGTACCTTTAGCTTTCTTAGGTAAAAGGTTAGAATTTGAATGCTGGATTTTGAGTCCAGGAACAGTGTTAGGCCAGCACTCCACACCTATGCCCCAGGGATCTGAAAACAGGCTGGGATGTATCTAGGGCTCACTGATTCCTGAGAACCCTGCCCTGCCCTGAGATTCCCTGCCCTTTTGCTTTTCCCAGCAAAACTGGGAAAAGTTTTGCTGGGAATATATCTGGCCTGCTGTAGCTTGGACGGGGAGGGCCACAGCAGGGCTTAACTTTGACTATTTGCAGACTTTCCTCAGTGAAGCTTTTGGCCAGTGTCAGCAATATTTCCAAGTGGCACCATTTCTCAGTGATCATACTTTATATGGCAACAACATGGCACACTGCATTCCAAAAGGCTTGGTTTGGAAATCGGCATATTGAGTTTGCTGTGTGTGTCTGTGTTGTGTGCAGACACGTGTGTAGGTGCAATTTATTCTCTCAGTTTAAAGGATATGCAGGAAGAGCTGTCAGTGATTTACCAAGGAGCTGAGGTACATCAAGGAGAGTGGGTTGTTAGCACAGGAGTGTCACCTGCCACTGTGATGCTCTGGTTCTTGGTGAGGCATTGGGCTGGAGACAAAGCTGTCGGGCTTAGGCTCAGTGTTGAGCTCAGCTGCCTAAAGTCACATTCAGGTATGCAATATCTGCTTTTGCAGCTGGAGAACACACAGAGCTGAGGGGAGGAAACATCTCTGTGTAATGGTCAAGAGAAACAGACTTCAAGTATCTTAAGGAGAGGCACTTTCTAACTGCTTCACTATAATTTATTCACCTTTGGCTGTGGTGCTTTTGAAAGTACCTTTAATAACCAACTTCCTTCATGGACAGACCAAGAATTTAGGAAAGAAAAATCTCCTTCTTCTTCTTCTTTTTTTTTTTTTTTAATGTAGCGTTTTTTTTATTCTAAGTTGCAGGCCCTAGCTATCAGCCAGCTCTCCCTGCACACATGTAGGTATCATGGCTGAGGTTTCTGCAAGCAAACTAAATTGAAGTGGCATGTATTTGTTTTATATGCCCCATCTGTTTAAGCCAAGGGAGACTTACTTACTTTTTAAAACGCACTCTGAATCTGTCACCAATTTACCTTCCTTACCTTGCCACAAAAGCCAATATCAATCCTCAGGCAAAGGGACAACTCTGCTCTTTCAGTTACTCCAGTCAACACAGCAGGCAAGCTTATAAACCCAGTGGGGGTTCTCCAGTAAAAATTCTCCATCTTAATGAGATAAATGATCAGTTTTTCCATGATGCAGTAAAACCTGAAGTATTTTAACTCTCCTCTTTTCAGCAGTTGCCTGGTTTGCCTAGGCTTGCTACTAAGTGAATGCTTCACAGGCTCCCAAGCCTGAGCCCTGTGAATGTGTGGCATGATTATGCTTTTGCTGAAAAATGTGGATAATTCCCACTTCAAACAGACTTAATTTCTTTTCACCTAAGGCTATAAACAAAATAAACAACTTGCAAGAGTCATACAAATAACTTTAAAATGGAAGGCCTGTTCCCTTTTTCACATAACTTTTTCCAAACTAATCATTTAGAGAGTAATTGACTTGCAAAATGACCCAGGAGGCCTCCACAGTTGAATTATTATTTTTGATCTGTCCCAGAATGGTGCTGCTATTTCTCATAATAGAAAATGACAAGCTCCCTCTAGACTTTTTACTTACAGCTTTAGCTACCACTCACAGCCTCACACCTGTCATAACTGGATTCAGATCAGAGAAATTAATTAGAAAAGTTAATTAATTCCAAATGTCCTGTGTGACATGGAGAAAGGAATGCTTTCCTAATCACCTTTTTTGGAGGAAGCCTGGCACAAGACCACCAAACAAGATTTAGAGCCCTTTCTTTACACATTTAAGAATGATCACTTCAGATAAATGTGAAAAAACTTAGTTAATCTGTATAAGGAAAATAACTATAGATTATTTGCCGTGAAAGACTGAGGAGGCTATCACATGCTTCAATCACTTTATCAGGGTGCTGAGCTTTTCTCTCTGTCTGCTTCTTGGGCAAAACAAGCAATCTGGAATCATGAGCCCACTAAAAGCACTGTGAGTCAGACATCTAAATATTTTTACTGATCTTGCTCTCCCAGCTTTAGGTGGGCAGTAGGACCCTTACAGCCAGTAGGATGATGATTCTTTCAAGCTTGATGAATGAGGCTTTTATGCACTTCTGTGTATGTATGGCATTTTTAAAGAAATACTTCACAAATTGTGGAATTATGAGGGTGGGGTGGTGGTGGCAGTAGCAGTTCTATGCACATATTAAATATCTTGCAACATTCTCCAGAAATGTGTGGGTTTTTTCCCCAAAGAAATGTCAGCCCATTGTTGCAGTTGTTAGGATGTCTGCCAGTTTGCCACCTGGACTTGCAATCTGATGATGACTGATGTTACTTAAGTTTATCTAAGTCCTGTTGCAACCCTCCCCAACAGTAGGTCAGTGTCCTGTCCCTCCTAAGTCACAGCATGACCATCCCCTCTCCAAAGGCCGTCTGCCCTGGAGACAAGCAATGCCAGGATCCTTCTACATGCTTCAAGAAAGGGGTCACAGCATCTACAAAAAGACAAATGACACACCTGGAGGCTCAGAACCAAAATGCACTGCAGCAAGTAGTTTTGGTATAATTTTACATACTTATTTACAGACAGAAATGCCTTCTCCAATGTACATCAATAGGTATTTCAGGCTTTCCTGAAGGCCTCTATATGCAATACTGTAGGTATATCCCACGAGTAAAGCATAGTAAATTGAAAATTGCTTCAGTACAACAAACCCATTTGTTACTCTGAAGGGCTGAGACCCTACAGGTCCAGTAAAAATTATTGATAGTTCTAGCTGACACCTCACCTAGCTTTGAAAATACTTGGGAAGAGACTAGAGCTTCATTTTCCTTCAGTCTGCCCTCCTCAAAATCTTCAGAGTCCTAGATGTGTCTCAGAAGAATCATTACAGATAAGGAAAAAAAAGTAAGGTTGCTTTATGGAGGTTTTTTGTCCATAAGATTTTTCTCTGAGTGGAAATTTTTTAAAAATGTCTTATTTTATATAACAAGGTGTACTATGAAATAATTGTATTAGCATAGCTAAGACTGGGGTCTTGGCCCAGTAGAACAAACTAAGAGATAACAAGCTCACCTGTAATGGCAAAAGAGGCAACTTGAAAACTCTAAAGGAATAATTGAGAAACTTTGATTAAAGCTATGTTGTTTCTGCATTTGGGTTTTTGGAAGGGTTCTGTTTGTTTGATTCTAGATATTTGCTACTTTTTTTAAAAGGCTAAAACTGCATAAAATATGAAAACATCCATGTTTCAACAAAGCAGCACAGTTCTTCACTGTGGAAAACCCATAAAATGACAGGAAATGGCTTAATGTGGTAGGTGTTCATTTTTAGGGGTTCTGCTGACAGAAGTTGATGAATGAAAATATTGTATTTCATTTTTGCCTTTTGTTCAGTAAATAGCATGGAATTTTGATGCTGCCTAGAGGGACAGCTTTGTACTGCGGTGGTCTGAACTGGGATTTTTTCATTAATGCAACTCAATCAGAGTAGATGGGGGGTGCTTTTTGGTTTTTTGTTAATTTTATTTTTTAGGAAAAAAGCTGAAGTCAAAGAGAAGACCAAGAAAAAAGCACCACAAAGTTTATCTTTTACTCATCTGGAAGAGTTTATTTTAAACACGGAACATTGTTTGCTGCTGTGGAAATGAAAGTGAGAGAGTTGCAGCTTTCTTCCGATGCCATCTGGCAGATGATTTACTTGCGTATGGTATTCACTAATCCAAATAACCCTGTGTGTGGTAGCATTGTCTCTTTACTGATCATGCAGCTGAGTTGGCTGAACCCTACATGGCTCACACAAGGCTATCAACAGCACAGTACAATAGGTTGTTTAAAATTAGAACAGCTTTATGGAAAGGGATGTGCCAAATTCATTGTGCCTTTACCTATATTAAGCATTTTCCTTGGGTTTGATGTTTCCTTTTCATTCTCTTCATGGTTTTATTCACTCCAGATCCACTTGGGCTTTAGCCCATTTAATTCAGCACTTACACGTAGCTCAGATGGGACCAGAGCGCTGAGCATCCAGCCCTAGGTTGGTATCCTTGCCCTGATGCTAATAGTATTTTCCCCTCCAAGGTCCCTTCTTAGCCTCATGGAACTTGTATTTCTGCTGGGAAATAAAGCTCTTTTTTTAGCAGGATGGCTCTATGATGTAACCAGTAGCTTTGTGGTTAAGGAATTCTCTCAGTTCTTAACCTGAGTTGAATTGTCTCCAGAACAAGATATTCCCATTTATCAGGCAACAGATCTGGCTACTTCATTATTATATTAATATTAGTCTGCTTCCTCTTGCTGTAATACAAAAAAGGAGCCTTGAATGGCTATATCTGAAAGTAAAATAACCAGGGAATTATGCCTCAAGAAACAAATCCCAAGCTCTGAGTAAATAGAAGTATTCCCTTATATCTTGTGTTTAAATTCTAGGGAGAGGTGGGTATTCTGATGCTCTTCTATGCTCAGGATAATGTAATGTCTCCCTTTTCAATGTATTCTGAGTGATTTTTCCACAGTGCCTAACTCTGTGCATAATAGGTTTCTTGTTTGGGATTGAAATTTCACTCTCTGGTCTAAAGTTCTAAAATATAAGTATTGAGTGTACGTTATTTCTAGTCACTTTTGGCTTTTAATTGGATCTGGCCTTCATAGGTCACTTTAAATAGTTAATTCTGTGGTTCCATTTGCAGTTGAGCAGTTTCTTTAATTACTGATTTTCCTCAGAGATAGATCAATATAACTCATGTGAAATTAAAATGCACGTAGTATAAATATATTGGTAGAAGATAGGGAAGGAAATGAGAGCTCAGTTTTTTTCCTGCAGAGCAGCTGACACTTTGAACCCACTGGCTGTATCTGTATTACTGGGCATTTATTGCCAGAATAATTTGTTTCCTTAATCACAGATTGAAAGGGATAGTGGGAAAATGCTCATGTTACCGTATCCTGTCCTCTCCCAGAGGACATGTAGGTGCATCCAAAGTGCTTACTAGGAGTGTCCTTAGCCCATGCTCTCCTGAATGATGCAAGGAGTATTTTAAAGAAAGTATTAGTTGACCAGAGCCAAAATTGTGCCAGGAACTGCCAGAACCATTGAACTGTGTGGATGATTGAATTTCAGTGCTTGGGCTGGTGCCCTGTAACTCCTTAATGGAGTCCAATAAAGCATAGCCAAAAAATGCTCTTCTTCCTTCAAACGTTAATAGATAAAAGTGATTTTTCAATTTATATCCATGACATTCAGAGACTTGTCTAAAAAGCTAAACCATATTTTCTCTTAATAATTTTATGGTGTGCAAATTCCACTGACTTTGCTGCAATTTCTATGGACTGACCCCGTAAACACATAGGGAATCGGTATTATTAACATCACCATGTCATCATGCTTTATTTGTTTCCAATTTTATAATGATAGTCTGATCTCTTGGAATTGCATCTGCTATCATAGCACAGGACTATGGAAACCTTATTTTATCAAAATGTGTTATTCTTGGACTAGGATTCAGAGTTATGCCATTTCATTTTATAGATCCATAGATTTTTTTAAAGCCAGAAAAGGCCCTTAGATTACTTAGTCTGACTTCCTGAATGACACAAGATATTTAATTTAACCCAGTTAGTCCAGCAATCTGTGTTTGGCTAAGGCTTATCTTCTAGAATTATATCCAGTCAAGATCTAAAGCCATCAGTAGTTGGGAGAATCCATTGCTTCCTTTGGAAGTACAGCCCACCCTCTTAAAAATGTGTGCTTTGAATTTTGCCTGGATTTGTCTGGCTTTCACTTCCAGCAATCACCTCTCATTATGCCATTCTGTGTGAGATGAGAGTGCTGCTGTTACTGCTCAGTATTTTCTCCCTGTGCTGATACTTGCACGCTGTAATCACAGAAATCATTGCTGGATGTTTTTATTAAATTCAACAGACTGAACCCCTTTATTCTCTTATTGCAAGGCCCTTTTCCAAGGTTTCCAATAATTTCTGTGGCTCTCCTCCACATCCCAGCCAATGTTTCACATCTTTTGTGAAACAGAGAAGTAAGAACTGGATGTAATACTCCAATGTGTGTCCATTTATAGGCAATCCTAGTGCTTCTCAGTGCTTTCCCTCAGTTACTCTAAAGCTCTCAATCTAATTTAGATGTGTCTTGGGCAGCCCCTTGGCACTGAGGCCAGCTGAAATATCACAGTTTGCATCACTACTCTTGAATGCTTTTTATCTTTCACAACAGGACGTCAACATCCAAACTACTTTTTGGTATTGCTTGCTGTCAATTTCTGGTACTGAGTTGGTGTTTGGAAATCATCTGGGAAAATGCTGGCAGAGGCCAAACCATGCCAGGGATGAAAAATAACTATCCCATGGTCTGTATGTTCAAGGGCTCATCTCTAGGAACATTTCCTGGAATTTTTTTGTTCAATATGGTAGCCTAAAATGGTCCAGTTATTCTGAAGGTATCACTTATATTTTTAGCTTCAGTGAAAGTATTAAAAAAAGACATGTTTTTCTTTTTTGCTTTAAGAATCTAGAAGACAGATATATAGAGTCAACTGGTCACTTCAGCTAGATGGAGATATTGTCAAGTTAAAGATGTCTTAACTTGACAATATTCACCCTATTTTCCTCAGATGCCTGTTTTTGAACAGTTTCTTTGTCTGGTAGGATTTGCCTCTCCCACTTCACACCTGACAGAAAGGGTACTTGGACAATTAAGAGCCCAAGTCCAACTTCTCATGACAACACTTAGATAAAAAAACTTCTGCTCAGCTTCACTTGAGTGAAGTAGGAGTCATTGACTCCTACGGAAATGAGTCCTATCTGTGATAATTATGCATCTAAATCACAGAAATGTTTGGGGGTTTTTTTTGTTATATTACCCATGAATATAATATATTTGCATGGATATGATAAACAGAATTTTAATTCATTTTCTCTGACTCTTACAGAAAGAATTTTACATGAAATAAAACCTTCTATCCCGAGTTTTCAAAATTCAAACAGTAGTGTGGTTGTGCATGCACCTGGCTGGGTGAAAGCCATGGAAGGCTTTTGCAACTGGTTTCACTGTCTCCAAGAGACAAGTGCTAGTGAAGCATGGAGTGCTGAGCACAGCATATTCAAAATGTGAATATGAGACTCTCACTTTCAGAGGCTGTCACCCATTTAGGCTGTAGAGTGTGGTGTGAATTGTGGTAGTTTGGGACCCAATTCGTTCTCTGTTCAGTCATACTGATACAGGACAGTTACTCTTTGTGGAGAGTGGAAAGGGATGGCAGATATCATAACTCTCAGCCACTCGAGGTAGGTCTCTCAGCAAACATGAATAGCATTTCTTCTTACTTATAAACCAGCTTTAATATTAATTTGTGTGAGTATCAAAAAAGTACAAATTGTTGTTCTTACCTCAGAAATACCTGTGTTGAGGAATAATTTGAAGTAATAGCTGATTTGGTATGGATCAGGGCAAAGCATGTATGTTGCAGATATACAGTGGGAATTCATTATTGCTTTCAGTGCATTTATTATCATCACCTTCAGTGACACATACAGTGTTTCTTTCATCACCTTGAAAGGGAGTTAAACACCATGACTGCAGCCTAATATTTCTCAACACCTGCCCATCTGGCAAGTCTTTGTTTGCTGAAGTTTTTTCTGCCACTGGTGATTTTAGATTTGCACTTTTACAGCTGATCAAAGAGATGAGATTATTTAAAACAAGGGCTTCCTGAGCAAATATATCACCATTGGTCTAATTTGGATTTAGAGATCCCTGGCAGTGAAAGACCTCTGGGCAGATAGGGTTAGCAAAAATGAATGTGCATGCAGATATTTATGATGCCACTCTGTTATTGTTAATGCACTGTACATTCAGTATTTTCTTCCCTTTATAGTGGAAGATCATTTAGATGTTTCTTTGAAGACTAATTTAGGAATGTTGGCAAACATGTAACATGTGCAATTTATTATATTAATAATATCTGATGAAACAACAAATGTGAATAATCCTGCTGAGTACAGAGAAAACAAATGTGCTCTTTTTATGATGTAGTTTATCTGATCTTGGTAGACTACAGTTAATATATTTTGAAACAAAATATGCATGGCAAATGTTTTCATAATACTCCAATAAAAGTATTTCTTTTTCTTATTTTAGGTTTTTTTCCTCTCTCTCAATCTTCCCTTTGTTTCCTTCAAATAAAAAAATTACAAAACATGGATGTTACCATCTGTAAAAAACTAAATTCTCCTCAGCTGAGAACTCTGTTCCAGTAGGTTCCTGTTCACCCTATGTACAATAAATAATATAGCATGGAAAACAGTCCAAAATCCAATGTAATTCACAGAGATATTAATAAATTCTATGTTTCTTTTCTGGTAGGGAAGCCAAGCAGCTGAGCAAGTTGGAGCTTCACTGCTGAAGATGATTGAAACAGCATAAAGTAGGGCACAGACAATAGTGAAGCCATTATTATAGTGAGAAATCCATTTGCATTGTTGACTCACTAATTTATTTGGTGTGCTATTGATTTGATCTCTGCCAAGAGAGACAAAGGGCTTGGTCACAGCTTTGTTAAATGCATTGTTAGGGCTTATATAGAATGGCTGGAAGAAAATTGTAATGGACAGGTCATGATTGGACTAACTTGGGAAAAGCCTGGGAATTTTTGATTCTAAAAGTTGGAGTCCTCTCTTTGTTCCTCCAATCCTACAAGTTGCTGAGCCTACTCCAAAGGGTTGAGGATGCTTCACCAACAGACTCCATGTGCCCCCTGGCATCCCACCAGGCAGGCCACTGGGTACCCGTGAGCATCCCAGAAACCATCCTTTAGAGAAGTGAATCAGAGAAATACACACTCAAGTGTCAGTCTTTCTGCTTAAAACTTTCCACTGCTCACTGGGGGAGGTTCAGAAGTATCTGTCCCATTGATTTTCCTCTTTTTTCCCCCCTTTGTTTGTTCCTAATTCTCATAGATGAGGGTTTTTTTTAAAAAAAAATCCTCCTTCCTGATTGCTAACTGCCAAGAGGGTAGCTAGTGCCATTGCACTGGAGGAAGTCAGCAAATGAACCCATGTGTAAATGAATGTCATTAACCATCAAATTAACTTCCTCAGCAGCGAGGAATACTGTACTTCATTAAAGTTCCACTCCTATTGTCAATTTGCATCTAATTTACAATTTTAGTCTAGGAAAGTTTATCCCTGTTTTTTGTTAGCTAGATTAACTTTAAATACAGTACTTAAATTATGTTTTTTGGATCTTTCAGCAAGTCAAAGTTGCTGCCAGTTCTCTAGAAATGAGCAAACTTGCTGTTTCTTATGAAACATACTGTTTGCTTGAAATTCGCACTGGGGCATGGCCATGTGTTTGTTGTACATATGTTTCAAGGATGGATCCGCTCTCTGTTCATAAATTACAAAATTCCTTTTCATTACTGCCTATGAATTCATCCTGAGTTTGATGTTAGCAAAGGACTCAGTGAGATTTCAAGGAAGAAATGAAATAATTTCAGATGATTTTGCCAAGTTTATTGATAATAATAATCAGCCTCTGACAGTAACCAGCTAAAGACCCCAGCCTGTAGAATTGTCTGTGGCTTGGGGATTTTTTTAAATGTTGCTCAATATATGTTTTTACTCTTTTCGCTGACAAGAAATGTGGGTCTTCTGTTGCCTAGAAAAATTGATAAATGAATGGTCTTGAGGAATAACTGGTGGCTGGGAGATTTTCAAAGTAAAGGATGTTTATCAGACTGCTTAGAATATGTTGTTATTAAAGATTGAACCAATGAGCATTTTGAGTAAAGGAAGTTTTCTGTTTAACTTCTTGGTAGACAGATATACATAACTTATTTTCCAGTAAAATTGCCTATTTCTTGTATTTCTAAATTTTAGAAGTAGCAGAAAGAATATGTTTATACTTTTCTTTTGCATTTTAAGAAGGTAAGGAGAAATTAAAAATGTGATGTTCCATGTGCTTTGATGGGCTAACTATGCATTTTATATAAAATACATTGGCAAACACAAAAACATGACGGAGGACAGATATTAGTGCCTTCATATCCTAGGAGACATCTTTCTATTCTCAAGCTAGTGTCCAGACTATTGCAGTGAAATTCTCCCTTTCACTAAATTTAATATGTGCACATTCTGCCCATTCTAGCCTCGAGATCTGAATTCTACATCTTTGGTAATGCTGCTAAATAAGACAGAATAAAAAGTATCCTACAGAGTCGGGAAAGCAATATTTTTCAGCAGGGTACTGGCACATATGTCTAAATTCCTCTAAGGCTGACCAAAACGTAAGTATTTATTGAATTAAGGCTCAGACTATTTGGTACAGAAAGAGTTTATTTCAGATGAAACTTATCCTCTCATGTATTTGTTATCACATGAGAATTTTAACTCTTATCAAGAGATGGTAGCTAATAAACATAAGTATTTCGCTTTTTAAAAGTTTTGCTTCTCACTCAGAAAATAGATTTGCTTCTTCTGGGAAATGGAGGCATCCAAATAGCAGCTCAGTAATGGCACTTCCTTTATAGCAGAGTTGTGGCAACAGTTCCTTTACACATTGACAGTAGCAGTGACAGGGAATCTCATGTAATAGTTTGTGATGTAATATGTATAGATTAGATGTGAGCTGAAGTAAAATCAAGGTGAACTGGCCAGTCCCTTTGCCATGCACCTCGTACCCTCTTTCTGGTCACATATGCTGTTCTGGTTGAATATTTTTCCCAGTCAAATGTAACTTCTGGAACAGGTAGTATAAAATGTAGATTTTTATCTTTTATATAAAAGATCTGAAAAATTGCTCTTGCTTTCACAGGCAAACTGCTGAAGCAGGTCAGAGTTTGTAGTTTTTCTGTCAGCGCAAGTTAATTTAAAGGCATCCCATGTAATAATAATAGATTTGAATTGTTTATAGGGTAGATTTTAATAAACACTGCATAACATAGAGCAGTGCCTAGCATAACCACTTGATTCAGTGCCAACAAAATATCATATTTCAATGGGGCTCTGAAGAAATAGCACAAACAATGAAGATGTCTGAGGTATGTCACAATACCACGATCAAAAGGATTGTATTATTTAAATATTATAATAAGCTCAGTGATGTCTTTTGAAATAGAATGATTTTAATTCAGAAACATCTGCTTGAAAGTCCAAGGAGATTAGAAATGTCCGTTCCTGAAAACATACTAATTAAAGGCTCTAAATACTTAGAATAGTTCTATGCCTATGTAAGTTAGTACAACCGATAACAAAACTCGACATGTTTCATATTATTTCTACTTCTTTTATTTGAACAAGGGAAGAGATAAACAAAAGGAAATGATCCTGTTGTTTTTAAAATTTTGTGAAAATATAACCCAAACCAAGGTCATTCTTCAAATGCGTGGTCCATATGGCTTGGCTGACACAAGTAGCTGTAAGGATAATATCACTTTGTAGGAACAGTGGGACTCAGCTCTCTCCAGCTCTGTGCAGTAGCAGAGTGGAAAGAAAATGTAAACTGAACTGCTCCTTTATCCACCATTTTTGATGCCTCAGATATATCTGCGTCAGTAGAAGCATAAACTACTGCAGCTTCTGGGTCTCTTAATAAAAATTCCAAAAATAATTATCTTCTACTTCATGTAAGAGTATGGAATAACTGTTTTGTGTTTGGCCTGCAAGTCATCAGATGTCATTATTATAAGTGGGTTTCACAAGCAGCTATGTTGTAGGGGAATGGAGAAACACTTTTGCTAATTGTGGCATAACTGTTTGGAAGAAGCTGCTGTTTAGATTGCTGCTTTACAATTTTTCTCGTCAAGTACAATTCCTCTACACTGGCTGAGCAGAGGCCTTCCTGCTAAGTAGGCCACGTTGGAAAATATTATTTTCTTTATTCATTAAAGAAAGTCTAGCTATGTGTATGTTGTAATCCCAAGTTTCCTTCAAACATTAGGAATATAAAATACATATATAGTCAAATGCCTATTTCAAATTTCTTAATGTCAAACAAACAAACAAACAAACAAACAAACAAAAAACCAACCACAAACGGTGAGCCAGAGGTCTCTGGGTAACTGATTTGTCCTGATATTCACATGCATCCTACAGGCTGCATGTTGGGCATAGTGAAAAAATTAATACGACCCAAAACCACAGTCATCAGGGCTACATCTCAAGAGGTATTTGGGCATCAATCCTCTAGAATAATAAGTCCAGGTATACATATCCCAGCACTAGCTTACTTACACTTTCATTTCTGTCTTGCCACATTCAGTGTGTTGCTGTCTGCTAACACTAAAGATGTTGCTAGAGCCAGCTGAAGGTGGTGCTTCCTTAAACTGTCTTTGATTTATAGAGTGAGTTGCTGGACACATGGTGGCCAGCCAAGCCAGCCCACCACAACTTCACAGTAGATGCCCCCCAGACTGATGGCCTGTGACTGGAGTGCATATCAGGGTGCTACTCTCAGCTACACAAACTCCAGTGTTGCAAATCTTTACATTCCAATATGTCCCAGGCTACAAGAATCAGAAGACAAAAATCATCTGTTCAGTTTCTCTGCACAATCACAAGATTTGAGCATGGCAGAGGGGTAAAACAGCAGCTCTGTCAGGAGGAAATGCTGAAGAGACTGAGCTGAATTTCAGCTGACCCTCTAGAACTTAGTCCATCAGGTATTCTGCTTTAATTATTATTAATTTTTTTTTGGAATTAGATGTCTTAACTAGGACAATCTTGGGTGTCAAAATCTGTAAAGGATAACCCTTGATGATGCCCAAATAGTAGTCCATTCAGACGGGGGCTCTGTCTATTGTGAAGATGAGATTTACAGGCAGGACAATGGTCCTGCTGGCCACACAATTGCTGATGTGGGCCAGGATGCCACTGGCCTTCTTGGCCACCTGGGCACACCCTGGCTCATGTCCAGCTGCTGTTGACCAGCACCTCCAGGTCCTTCTCCTCTGGGCTGCTTTCCAGTCCCAGCCTGTAGCACTGCAGGGTTGTTGTGACCCAAGTTCAGGGCTTACCTTGTTAAATCTCATGCAATTTGCCTCAGCCCATTGACCCAGCCATTTTTCTCTGGATTAGATGAATCTTGTTGGATTTACCACACTGCCCATGTAGGACAGCTGAGAGAAGCTAGTGTACTAAAGTGATGGAAGTGACAATTGGTTTTAGATTAACTCCAAGCAAGAATCAGCACTTCAGCCTTCACCCACATAGTGTGACTTGAACATCTGACAGAGCTGACTGCAATGCTTAATCAAGGAATTTGCTCTAAATAAATAAATAAATAAATCTATAAAATCTGGATTTTCCCTTTCCACTCCTCTGCTCACAGCTGCAGATTCCTGCTCGCTGCTGTAGCTGTACATGAAAAGAACTTTTCATAGACAGAACTGACCACATATATTTCATCTTCCAAAACAACTGTTGGTGGCGACTCAATTCTTGGCGTTTGATGCTTAAGACATCAGTGGTAATAAGCAAAAACAGTCTCATGTGTAAAAGAGGAAGAAAAGAGTGGGTGCTTGGCATCATTCACTTTTTTCACTGAAGTTCCTGTGTTTCCACAGATTCTTTGGGAGAGTCTCACTGGCTGCTTTAGGGCACTATCTTTGTTCTGTCTCTAGGACTCCTCTGCAGAACCCAGGCAGTTAAATGCATTTGTAACTTCACTCAGCTCATGAGTACACATCTTTTTTCGTCTGCGTGTGTCTGTACTCTCAAATGACTCTGTCCTCACTTCCTTCATCCACTGTGGTCCTGTGGCAGTCTACTCTGCACCGATGCAGTGCAGGTCATTTCTGGACTTCCTCCAGGAGTGGGTTAGTTAGTTTCATTAGAAACCATCAGGTGTGTTTCTTGGGGAAATTTCACTTCCAGACTGCTACCAGTAGGCAGAACAGATAAATGTACCTGGCTTGGATCTCCACACAGCCCTGTAACCCTCTCCAGGCAGGGTGCTTGGAGACTCCCATACACTGTGATATGCCAGGGTATGCAGCACATAATGTCTGTCTCATGCCATGAAAATGCACAGATATCACACAGGGACAGAGGAGATCCACAGGGAGGTGCTGTCTTGTGTGTATGCTCTGGACAGCCTGGCTGTGACCACTCTGCACCCCCGAGCTCAAATCACTCCCCGGGGAGAATACTTTTAGCATATAGAATAGCAATTGAAGTAGCTTCCGTGGCTTAGTTCCTCATCCTTATTTCAAAGGGTTTTTGCAGAGCTGTGTTTGTAACATCATGAATTCTCATAGGATATGGTGGGCAAAAGAGCTATGAAGGCACAACAGTGAGAGAGATCACTGGGGACATCCTCACTTTTCTTTTTTTAAGCCTGGTACATCTACAAGTGGGGGTGACTCTATGCCATAATTCTCAGAATCTTTAAAACTGACACCAAGGAAATACAGGGCAATAGAATAAACATAGAACTGTAACTTACTTTCTCTGAAAAGGTGTTAAAACCTGCCAAAGTACTGGTTTGTAGTCTCAGGTAAATCTTTCTAACTTTTTCAGCACACAGGAGGAAAAACTTTTGCAGCTGTCCTTGGTCAAATGTCAAATGTCAAGTCTTCCTACCATCTATTTCTTTTAGCCTTTGAAACCTTCTCCAGGGTTAAACATTTGCTCATGATGCATAAAAGATAAACCCCAGTGTTTCTTTTTGCCCACAGAGATTAACGTATGTAATGCACTCTCCCCCCATCAAGACATTAACGACTGTTAGGAGCTCTGTTCTCTGGAAACTTCTTAATCAGTGAAACTCATTTACATTAAGTAATATTTATAAGTCAGAATACTAAAATTAATTCCAGTGGGAGATATGCAAAGCTCACTTTTCAGTCCAAATCCAACCTTTTTCCTTGTACTTTCCTGTCTGCTTATCCTTCCAATCTGGATTTTGCTAATATTTTTTAGGCCTGAGCTAAAAGAAATACACCTCTCCCTTTATGGGAGAAATTATGTTAAATAACCACATTGTTTATTTTTACCTTTGGAAGTCATTCAGATATAGCATTGCTATGGTTATAGTATAAAACATCAACTGAACAGAGTAATAATAACACCCAGCTGTTAGACCAGTACTCTGCAGGTCTCAAGGTGCTTTGTAAATGTCATCCATGTGATCACTCACTTTAGACAAGCACAGGAACTGAAAGAACAGAAAACTCAGATTGGTTTTTTTCATGAATACTCACATGCCAGTAGTAGAAATTGGTTTGCTGGATTCCCAGACCGTATCTAACAGTCACTCTAGGCTGTCTTTGAACACTTGATACAAACCCTATTCTTGCTGTAGTCTAATAAGTTTTAGCCAGAAAGCTTTTTGATGGAAATGAGAATTGCTTCTTACAAGTATAGCACTGAAACTGTTCCTCAGCTGTAGTGGCCAGACCAGTATTTTTAAGGACTAATTTTCTGCTTTGGGAATGGCTCTGGGTTCCTGGCCAAGAGCTCTGAGTATACTCTGCCAGTTCTGTGGGCTGGGATAGCTGGCCAAAAACCCACTGGCGGCAACCTGGGAGTACCGTGAGTATCTCTGAGTGCAAGAGTCATATTGGAAGCACCTCTGATTTTACAGAACAGAGAGTCCCAGAAAAGAAGGGAAAAAGCCAAAGAATGAGATAGAAAAACCACATTTTTAGCAAGGATTTCCATGAGGATTTTTAACACAACAATCATTATTTGGGGCATACTGAAACAACAAAACAAGGGTTTTCAGTGAAAGGTTACTGTACTCAGGAGATTCATGTAAATCCAACCAAAATAGTTTTTAATGAGATTTTTTAAGTTTAACCTTTTGTCTTTTACATAATATTTTCTAGTGGCTATAGTAGGTGACTAGGAGTTGCTTCATAACCCTAGGGTTTACCACATTTATTCACCTGCAGAATAATTAAATTAATGCTCCTCAGGAGCCTTTCCATACTCCAGTAACAATACTATAGTTCTTGAAGGATTTCCAGATGAAAGATGTATTAAAGGGCAAAATAAGCTATTATCTGCAGCAATTATTATCACCCATATGCAGACTGTGGCAAGCTGTTGGCTCAAGTACATGGCCCCAGTACCCACCCAAGGCTCCAGCATAAGCAGGTTCCAAGGAAACACATGACAAAGGAAATACTACTTCAGATCCATATTAAAGAAAAAAGAAATGTTTGAATGAGATGTGATTTCAGGTATCACAGTTGATGGCACTGCCCTCTGGTGCTGGAGACCTGTACAAAGGTTCCCTTAGAAAGCAGAGCTTGCTGGCTTTTGTTGACCTTCAGTGCCATGACCACATTTCCCATTGTGGCTCACAGCCAAGCCAAGCCGGACACAGCTCAGCACACGAGGCTTGTTCTGCAAAACCAGGACAAACTCATTGATTTGCATTAACAAAATCCATGGGCAGGCTTATTCAGAACCTGTGCAGGACAGTTCAATCAGCAAGATTCAGTTGCCTGTTATAGTGAACAGAGAGAAAGAGGGGATGTTGGGCTAAATCCTCCACCAGTTCAAAGGGGGTTTGCTGCCATTGGAGCCGGTGGAGTGGGGCCTGTGGTTGTTGTGCATAGTGTAGCTTATTATAGATTCATGGACTGTAACACCAACAAGATCACTGTGCTCAGTTATTTGACCCCCTACTTAAAACAAGCCACAGGACTTATCAAAATCTTTGCAAACACAAATCTCTTTTTTCCACAGAATGAAAAACCATAAACGTATATGTTACCAGAGGTACTTCTATTTACATTGCATAAGGTTGTGAATAATTTGGGGTCATTCTCTAGGATTGTTAGGTGAAAGGGAACTGCTCTATCTCAGCTGGAACACAAATGAAACACCCTATAATATGCATGGAAGCACTCATATGGTATAAATAATATTTTTAATCAGTCATTGAAATAATAATATAAAGTTCATTTTATTACATTTGAAAAATAAATGTCTTCACCTCCCCTCATTGGACTTTAAAGGAGGAAAGTTTTACATACCCTGTGAAAAAAAATAAAGTAAAAAATGTTTAGAGAAAGGAATGATCTGACTGGTTAGAGATCACAAATCACTAATAATAATAATCTCTTAATATCAGATGCCAAACAGCTGCAGAGTCTCTTAAACCTAATTCCTCTTTCTTGAAGGATATGGCAAGTTTGGAAAAGAAATGATTGCCAAACTCACCATGAAATGTGACAGAAATTTTTCTTTGAATAAATCACTGTCACCTCTGATAAAACCATATACAAATGTCTTGGCATGAGAGAATGCTGCAAATTGGTTTGCACAATGAAGAGAGAGCCCATGAAACCTGCAGACAGAAAGCACAAATCCAACCCACAAAGGGTAGCAAAGAACCCATGTATATGGAAGAGGTGATAGGTGTAGATTTTATTGGATGTGTTGCCAGGTATTGCGTGCTTTCCCGTTACATAACAAGGTACTATGCAGTTTATTCCACTGCAGTGTGCCACCTGGTATAACAATGTATAAAATTCAAAGAGTAATTATTTGGAAAAGTCAAATGAATGTTCAAAAGAGTATATGGAAGATGATTAGGCCTGTGAGTCCATTCCTCACACTTGCACTTTACAGGGCAGGTGTCAAAATTGCAACTTATATATGTAAGAATTACGGAAAGTTTTAAATCCTCAATATGGAATATTCATTCCTACCAGGTGCCAAATATCCCAGCTTTATAGATACTGGAAAAGCAGTTCATCTACCAATCTTTGTCAACCTCACCTCACTCATGTTCCTAATACTCTCCACTATGTAAATACAAATCACAGCATTAATTGCTATTTTTGAGCACTTTGCATTATGGAAATATAGTGTATTACAAAAAAGTTAGAGTATCCAAGTTTCTAGAAACTTGCAGAAGAGTTACACAAGTCTCAGTCTGTTAGCAGCATCTAGAGTTCCTGCTTCAGAAAATATTTATGCTATGGAACACCTTCCTGTGCTTCAATCCATTTGCACTTTATCAGATATCAGAGAAGCAATGTAATAAACTGTGTGACCTGCCAGTGCCCAACGAGCCAGAGGTTTTGAGTTTAGTTTGGGGTTTTTCTAAACTATTTCTTCTGCTCATTGCTTTCTTTCTGCTTCTTTTTTTCTCCTGTATTACTGGTAGCTAGTATCATATTACCCTGTCGTGGGGAAACAAGCAATGTCTGACTGCACTAGAAAAAAGTTGTTTTCTCTCTGATTTACTCTGCAGTAATTCTGCCCACTATATCCATGTTCATCCTCCCAAGCACCAACCAGGATCATACAGAATTCCTAATTAATATAGTCTAGTATGGTGGCAAATAGTATTTATAGAGAGACAGGTAAGGTTCCTGCTCAGTGAAAGAAGGTGGGTTTGCAGAAAAACAGTGACCTGCACTACTGGAAAAGGCAGTTCTGTTCCAATTCTGAGGCACGACATCAGAATGATTTGTCAAATCCAAGTTACTTAATAGAAAACTGACCAATACAGATGATAGAAAACAGGTAAACAAGGATGTGGCTAAAATCCTGCTGCTCTGGGACCGGAGCATCCCTCCTTCTTAGGATTCACATTTCTAAACACTGCTGTGGAGCTCAGAAGCTGGAGTTCAGCTCAGCAATGAATCTAGACTGTTCTTTTTTTTTCACAGCTGAAAAAATAACATTTCCTCCTCATTTATCACTACTGACAACACATTAGTTGCAGCAATTGTTTTGAATCAAGGCTGTCACTGCTTTTTCTTCTTCATAGGTCTTTTGGAAGGATCAAATTTGGCCCTGTAGCATCACTGAGTGGGAGAAGGGGAGTCTTGGACAGCAGTGAATATTCATATGATCCAGATGAAGCTAAAAATAGCCCTGCCAGAACAACCCCTTTGTGCTGACTTTTCAGCTGGTGCAGCTGGTTTTGCCTGTATGCTGTCTGAGTAGAGGTAGCCATCCTTCCAGCCCCTCCATCCACCCTCCTACACGGGTCCTACACAAGCCCAGAGATGTGCTAAGGATGGGAGGCACCTCTCAGGTGCTCTACAAGCAGGACAGACAGTGGTGTGGGATAAGAGACAGGGAATTGTCACGTTTTGCCTGCACGCCATTCCGTAGGGTGCAGGCTGAGAGGGGGCTGAGTGGAAAAGTGTTTAATTTGTGTCTTCTTTCAGGGCACAGGGGTGATTTAACCACTGGGTTTCTCAGTGCTGCCAAAACCTAGGCAGCTGGGAGCTGAGGACCAAAGCTGAGGCACCTGGAGAACATTCATACAGACTTGACTTCATTAACACAAAGATGAAGCATTTATAAATACTGAGATGTAATTCAGGATGAACCTAGCTGCTTTAAGTTTTTAGTTTAGGATTTTTCTCTCCATTTGTTATGTTGGATAAGCTAGGATGCCTGTTACTTGACCTGTCTTCTGTTTTTACACTGAGATGATATATAAGTTATGCATCTACAGAGGTATGCTAACAGATAAATATATCATGGCTGGAGTCTTCTGGTGAGCATGATATAAAGAGGGGCTTGTTTTATACAGTCACAACAATTTTATTATCATCTCTCTTAGTAATCCTATTGTGACAATACTCCATAAAGCAGTGGGGTTTTGCCATCTTCACTGCCACAAGAACGCCCAATGTCCTCACATAAGGTAAACTGCCCATGTACATTTTCCAAGATGTGGATGTCTAGAGTAAGCAGAGGATCCTGAAAGCCTTCTAAAAGAGACTTTTCCATGGGTGCATGGTTTCCTCCATCATTAGTCCTCAACCTTGTACAGTAGATAGACTATAAAATACATAATAATTTCAAGGCTATGTGTAGCCTTGAAACGTTTTCTGGTTTTTACTTACTGTTAATAATAATTAGTTCTGTAATGGTTTTTCCCAAGTTCCCCCTGTACTTCTCCCCATTTAGTACAATCTCCTGCCTGAGAAATTCCCTTTGTTCCCCTCTGTTGCAATATGTTGTCAATCATCTCTTGCTCTCCTCCCAGTGCCTGCCCCCCTCCGAGAAGCCTCACCCCCTCATTCCAGAAACTTTGGAGGGACTCAGTCCCAGACTGGAGCAGGCTGGGAGTCCCCCACCCCTCATTTCCTATTTGCTGGCTATGTGCCCTCCCCATTCCCCTGATTGGTTTTCCCTCTTGTATCCACCCCCTTCCCCTGGTCCCTGATAAGCAGTGAGCCTCCTCCTGCTCGCTCTCTCTCCTGGGACGCGTGAGTGCCTGCACCATGGGGTGCATGTGACAATAAACTCTTATCTTGCCACGAGGCTCCTTCTTCTTACCTTCGTCGAGCCTCACTAACAGCTCTCGTGCGGCTTCTGAACTACTAAGGAGGTAGTGGCCGGTCTGCTAGCCACTGCCCAACCAGACTTGAAACAATTCCCAGCCAGGGCAGCCAGAATTAGCTAGAAGACCATCTCCAGCGGGCACAGGGAATTATTTCAGCTATGTCTTCTGAGATATGGAAATTTTGAAGTGTTCTGGCCAGCAGTGAAAAAAAGTAAAGCAGCTGAGGATGGATGTGCACACTGATGTCCTTCCCTCTGACTCATCCTCACCTTCTGCTGTGCCCCTGCTGCACACCAGAGAGCACTCTGGTTTGTCTGTGAGGTCCCACCAACCTGCTCACATATCTCCATTCTGGAGTATCACTAAGGGAAACATTTATATCTCTCTATAGTCCTTTTGTTATTATGATTAAAACCATTATTATATTGTTTCCTCTAATAGCTTTTATCTAGGAATTTACTGGATTAATATATTTATAATAATTGCAAGTGATGTCTGACTCCTTTCTAATAATAAAAAAGTATGTGCAGATGACAAAATAGTCCAAAGAATTCCATAATTTATTTCTTTTCCCCTGAATTCTGAGCTAAAATACAATACTAAAGATCTCAATGAAAAACATGATTGGTTTACTTTCTTTTACTTTCCCCATACCTCAGAGGTGCTGCAGTGTTACAAAGGGATGCTTTGGATCATTATCCAAAGTATTTTATTCCTCAGCCTACTGCATGTTTTAGTGCTCAATGCTTCCAGTGCTTCTCATTTTGTCTTGAGGTTTTGGGTTGGTTTTGGTGGGGTGCTTTTTTGGGGGGCTATTTTTTTTTTTTAATTGCTGCCATGAGGTTTTTTGAGATGAGATTTTTTTTTTGCATAACAGAGCACATGTCCACCTTTTCCTTGGCTGTCTTCCTCTGTTAAAAAATTTCCTATGGTCTTCAGGAATGTCCTGGAACTACAGTGATACTACTGTTAATGATCTAGCTCCAAAATTGTATTAATATTTACAAAGGCCAAAGTCTAAAAAAATGGTTTTGTTCATAAACTGGCCTGTAAAAAACTCTAGTCATGGGTCATAACATGGTACAGCTCATGGTCTTCTATCAGTTTCATAACACTTTGAGGATATAACAGGAGTACTGGTATTCCATTATTTACATTCTTTTTTTTTTATCCAGAACCAAATTAGCTTTCAGTACCTGGTAGGAACCCAGACAATGAAGTGAGATTATGGTCAGAGGTGGAGAACAGAAATCATGAAAGATAAGCTTGAACCACCCAGCTCTGAGGGGCATCTGCTGGCCAGGGCATCACTGGGATTGTTCTGGTTTCACACTCCTGCAAATTTTTCTGCATGACCCTGTGGGCCACATCTTTCCTGATCACTGGATGAAGAGAAACAGCTCAAGTTTGCAGTGCTGTGCACATTATCATTCACTTCAAACTGAACCCTGTTAAGATCTACAACCAGAGGTCAGGTATCTTGGGACTAAACACGGCTACAACACAACCTCTGTTTCTGAGTCCCTGCCTGGCCATGTCTGTTGTATGGAGCTCCCATAGCCTCTAAAGCATGGCAGGTACATCCAAACTGCCTACCAACAGTTTTTAGTCCTTGCTAAACTTTGAATAGTGGCTGAGGTTTGTTTGGCAAGATCAGAGACTGCTCTAAAAATTAAAAATGAGCAGAGGTTCAGGTTCCCCTGCTAGCACAGACACAGCCACAGTCATCCTAAGAAATGCACAAGGAAAAGATAATAAAAGATAAAACCTGTAATTCTGATCCATTGAAGAAGCCACAATAAGGGACTAAAGTAATCCTAAAATATTTAGGAGAAAACATTTTCCACAGCCCCTTTTTTAGGACTCAGACACAACACCTTGGTCCGTAGTGCGATGGCAATCTCTAATCCCAGTTTGTCCACAGGAATCTCTTTTAAAGTTCATCTAGCCTTTCTCATCATGTGCTACCAAAACCCAGAAAATTGAGCAAATATGATCCTCTTCTCTCACCGAAAACCATCGATGGTCTGCTTACTAGGTCCAAAATACTAGTCCTGCAGTCACGAACACATGCTTCCATGGCTGGAAGTGTTGGAGAAGGCAATGATGGAGGGTGAGCTGCAAACAGAAGTTGATCCAGAAGAGAGATGGGAAAATGTCAGAGTGGAGAGAGTGCTGCAGTTGCAAAAAGTAGAACACAGTTCTGGGCATTACACAGCGCAAAGAAAGATGAAAATTATTTTCCTCTGTTTTATGTTTTCACAAAGCATCTGTCTGCTAGGCAGTAAGTGTTAATCTTTGTCTTTAAAATACTTCAACCTATAGCATCTGGATACATGTTCATATATATTCTCTGTCACTACACTGGGGTTAGTCTATGAACTTGAGTGGAAAAATGCCTTTTATCTCACTTAAATGTATCTTCCTATTGTATGGAGAGCCTGTGGGACAAGGCAAACATTTAGAGAATAGGGGAAAAATACACATGACATTCATCCCATATTGTGCAAAACAAGATAGGGAAGAAAGTTGCATCCAGATAGTTTTCACATAGTTCACACTACTGAAGAGGAAACACCTCCTTGCTATTCCAAACAAAATGTTATTATAGGCAGGGTTTTCTGCGTTGAAACTATGTAATATTGGAACTGTCAGGTGTACTCCTTCCATACATAATTTCTGTGTTCTGTTACTTTCCTCTGTCAACAGAAGCTCAGACAGTGCAGTTCTGAGTGTCATTCTAGCACACTCCACAATCTCAGTGAAGAATGGCATTGCCTGATTTTGTCCTAGATTCTCAGGGCATGGGCTACTCCAACAGGCAGCAAGGGGCATTTTGGATATAATGCACCCTGGCAACAGCACAGAAATGTCATCAACATCTCCACAGTTGCTGCCATAGTATAAGATTAAGACCAAGTCCAATTTCACAGACTGTATCACTACGGTTTTCAAATAGCCTTCCCAGCCTTTCCCAGCCTGTCCCAGCCTGTTCCTGCTATCTTCATTACTTACTACTGTGCAATAAGTATTACGTAATGTCTGTGACTTGTAAATATTTGATTATAAATTCAAATTCCTGTAAAATTCACTATTAAATATTAGCTGCAGATAGGTTGAAACACAGATGTTTCTTGCTGGAATTAGTCCAGAAAGCCAGAATTAACACCATGACTTCCCAGAAAACCAGTTACAGACTCATGAATGGCAGGACTGTGGCTGGGACCAGTCATATCTACAATGCCCTCTGTGTATACTCAGGGAAACCTTACAACTTGACTACAATATCAGAAACTTTGTCATTTGCTATTCTATAGACTTACAAATTTCAGCCCTACTATTTCCATCCCTTTTCTCTCACCCTGCTTACAACCCTCCTCATATCTCTCTTACTCTGTTTGGGATGTTTTAACTACCCTGCAGTACCCAGTGGCTTTTACAGCTCTCCTGCTACACACACAGCATTTGACCCTTCATGCTCCTCCTGCTGCAGGATCTTCTGGCTCAAATCCCCTGCTTCCCTTCAAAGTTCCAGAGCCAACACAGGTCACTTTGCCTGGTGTCCTTCATTAAGTATCTTGGAAACTAGGAATAAATGACTTTATGAAGAACATTTAAAATCATTTCATTGGTCATATACTGAACCACTTTTAAGGTACCTTGGAGGAACTTTTAAAGTCCATCCTGTAGTACCCACAAGTGCAGGGCCATGGAATGTGTTTTCCTTGTACCACAGGTACCAGCTAACAATGTATTCAAGTCGTATTAACTGGAAATGGACCTAGCAGCAGTTTCCGAATTTCATGTATTTCATCACAAGCCTTGTACCTCAAAAGCCTAGAAAATGAATATGTAAGGCCAATTAACACTGTACTATATCTTTTTCACTTATTCCAGAATAAAAGGCTGACTTTTCCCACTGTCTCAAAACAGCAGGTGGCTAACAATAGAAAATACCTTGTTTTGCTCCCCTTAGACTCCCTAAGCAATCATTTTCCCTGCTCCCTGAGCCCCTGGATCAATGAAAAATTTTCCAATATTATAACTGAGTAACAGCTGCAGAGATGTCAGTGACCAGAACACTTACATGCACAGAATATCTAATGCCTGATTCCCTATTTTGTGAAATACTCCTGCCCTCATCCTATCTCAACATTTTTTATACATAAAGACAAATCTGGTGTTTAGGCTTGTAACCCCAATGTTTCTGTGACAGAAACCTATAAGAAAAATATCAAGCCAGCAACTTGAAATTGGCTGCAAAGACCTTTGGAATGAAAAGAATTGTTCATTGCAACAGGACTTTCAGGCACATGAACATAGGTTGGAAAGGACTTATTGCCTTCAGCCCCCTTGAGGCTGATGAGAGATTATGAGGATGACATTTTAATATGGGAATTGTCTATCTGTGATAGAAACCGGAGGATAAACAAACCCTTGGTTATTTCTTGAACTATGAGCAGGATTTAACAAAGCAGCTTTTGGGTACATTTCTCTTATCAAAATGTCTTGCAAAATCTGAGGGTGATGAAATGGTTGGAGAAATCACAAATTTTCAGAACTGCAGCTAAACATGTGAAAATGCAGCCCAGGATCTGGCAGAGAACCGTCTTTCCATGAGTGGGAAGTCAACAGAGAAACCTTGCAATGACCCAGGACTCAGTGGGAAAGGACGGGGAGATTAATGAGATTCTGAACAGACAAGCAGCTCTTATGGAAAACATGCCATAGTGAAGCTTCCCTCCCACTCTCTCCCATCCTGCAGCCTCAAGTGGCTCTGTGTCTGGATCCCCAGACCTCCAAAGAACTATCAGATTGGAAATGCAAGGTCCTCAAGATCCCAAATCACAGTTTCTCACAAGGCACTGACCACAGCAGTGCCCACCTCAGACTCCTCCAACCCAAATATAATTCTATTGCTGCAACAAATTGCTTCCAGCTCCTCAGATTCCTGAAAGGTCATCAGGCAGAAAACCCACAGCCACCAACAGCTGTAGTCTGTAATGTTCAGAGTTGTGGGAGCTGTCTGCATTGCACTGTCACTGATAAGTTCGAATCATAGTATTTGCCCCTTTTTTTCTTTTAATTTATAGTGCTCTCAGTATGTATTCACCATTTTTGCAACTTTGCACTTTTGGCTTTCAAAAAAAAAAGATTATTCATTGCTGTAATTTTAGTATGCATATAATAATAATGGTTAGAGGCTACTAAAACATAATTTAAAAAGCTTTATTTTCAAGGGCTAGGAAGTTTTTATGTACTCTGGGAAACAAGGGTACAGTTTACTGTCCTTTAAATGCCGTCTAACTCACCCTCAAGAAAATCAGTCATTTAAAATGAGCTTATGGATAGTAAATGGTTCAAAACCATGACAGTTCTCCAGATCAACATACTGACATTATCAAGACAGTGTCATCTTACCTGATTGTCTAAGTGTGTGTTCCAGTACCCTCCTGACCTTCTCCAAATAAATACTTAGATATTAATTCTTTACTGTTATGGTTGTTGTTTTTGTTCTTATTCAAGAAATATTTTGCCAAGGAAGGTAGAGTATCAAGCAGTAATCAAAGAGAAAGTAAGATTAATTGGCAGTGACTTTATCAGCAGTCTAACCAAGGCCTAGATACAGACCTACTACTGTCACCCAGTTATCCATAGAGTTAAATTGGCTCTTTGGTACTGTTTTAGGCATCAAACACCAACCAGAATAATGCCTGGGCACAATTCAGGTTGCGAAGGCTGAAGACCATCTCTCTCTTTGTTTCAGAAGGGTATGAATGTGAGACATGGCATGCCAGATGGCCTCAGGGACAAATCACAGTCCTTGGCCCATTTAATTTCCTCATACAGATGTTGTTCCTCTCTCTGCAGAGGACTGGAGACCTCATTTTCTTTAAAAATAGAGGAATGAGCTGTTTCAGCCCTAGCACTGTGCATCAGATCATTATGAATCCTTCTGGAACTGCCTGATTAATCCTTGTTATCCGGACTTTCTGCCGGCACCCTGTCACTGCCTCTCATCCTAATGCTGCAGCACAACCCCTTCCCATCAGGTAACACTCAGTTCCACTGCCCAGAAGGGCACCACAAGGGGTGAAATGTCTTCAGGAGTGTGCTGTGAAAGTTTTCAGCCCAGACTGGAAAAGCCCATAAGTAACATGTAATAAACGTATGGACAGACAATTTCCCATCAGATACAAAAAATATACAGATGAAGACTGGGCTAAAAGGTTTTTGGTTTTGATGTCCTGCCCTCAGAAGTTACAAAATGAAGCAAAGTGACATTTACAGCTGTCATATGAAGTCTCTACTATATATTCTTTGGTTGCAAAATAAAAACCTTCTTTCTCATAAAATACCTCTCTCATCTGGAATGAGATTAGGACCAATGCTAAGCTGATTCCAGTTATCTCAAGTTGTATGCACCTCCTTTTTTCTGTTTGCATCACACCTTTTAGTCTGCTACAAGTAACTGAAGTATTTTCCTGAAGGGCCTTCCTTTGCAAACTCATTTTCTTTCTTATTGGAATTCTCTCAAAATACAGGAGACACAGCAGGTCCCACTGTTAAGATGCAGGCTGACCTGTGGAGAAGATTTTGACCTTGTGGCCAAAAGTTCTTCTTTCCCTTCTCTCAAGCAGAAGTCATTTTTACTATCCTTCCCACTCTTGCCTTTTCCACTTGTTTCACTTATTTCTATGTGCCAATTTTTTTTTTTTCAGTTTTTGAGTCCTACCCCAGAAAGTCATTGCCACCTTTTAGCATAAATATAAGTCAATTTGCATCAAAGAGACATCCTGGTTTCCCTCTACTCCCCAAATATGCTCCTTCACCTATCCTTGACCAAAGTTGTCAGTTCTTCTCCCATATCCAAATGCATGTGAAAGTCACTAGGGTTCAGTGAACGAATCAGCTTTTTGGAATAGGTCAAGAAATGAGTTTTCATAATTTAAACAAATAACTTCTGTGTTCACCCAAGATCTCTTAAAATTATTTTTGTTTCAAAACCATCAAAAATCACAATGCTGATTGTGGGAGTTAAGAAAAATAATAAATAAGTTGGAATAGAGGTAGGTTTTTGGTAACATCAGGTTTTCTCTTTATAAGCAGAAGCTTGCCCTTGTCTGAAGGAACTTAGGGTTTTCATGCTACATTTACATCCTCTGTCTTACCAAAAGCCTACCTCATCTACTGGAACAAAGGCTGCATGCTGAGGGGAACACATCTGTCTTCATGATGGATGTTTGGCCCATGGCCTGAAGCCACAGCTCTATAGCTGGAGATGGTTCAGTAGGTTTGGTAGAATGGTTGTTAAAATTGACTGTAAGTCCCGAGCCAGCTGCCAAAAGCTGCCTCCAGCAAGTGCTGCTCCTGGTGATCTCTGTCTTCCCTTGTTGTTTTCAGAGCTTGCTCCTCCCTCTATTGCCACTTTTCTGTGCTTGGCTTTGGGGTCCCTCTTGCACCCTGTGGCCCCATCTGCACTTGCTGTGCTCTCATCACCTCTAAGACTTCAGTGACTTTGGTCACACAGCCTTTGGGACTCCTTTGGCCTGCCACTGAATTTGAAGAATGAAGGAGTCAAACCAGCTCATTCACTGGAAGTTTCAGGCACTGGACTCTCTGAAGGAAGGACTTTTGATGTTTTTTCTCCTTTGGGGCAGACAAAAACAGGCTAATTAAAACCAATGGACTCAGAGAGGTGTTAGCTGCTGCCTCACACATTCGGTTTATAGACTGAATCTTGTTCTCTTTAGGCTTCCAGATTTTTCTCAGTTACTATTTCTCCTGTCACATACTCAACTGTTTCTTGTCGTACACTCACTGTTTGTGCCTGCCCTTTGGAAAAACTTTTCTACAGTCCTACACTTCATCAGTACAATAATTATTTCAGGCTTCCCTGCTAGACATAGAGAGCTAGTGTGATGCACAATGAAGTGGAAGGAAGTCTTCTTCTGGATTTCAATATGTTTTGAATAAGGTATTTTTTTCTTGAAAAATCATGGTTTTTCATCTTCTTTCACTTACTTTGGTATTCAAGATGTGTGTGAGTGTGTGTGACTGTGTGTTTGTGATCTCCATCTCCTAGACTTTTAGCTCTGAAAAGGAGGCAAATTTGGGAGATAAACTCTAAAGACATCATTGATGAAGCATTGAAGCCAATTCCATGTTTTAATCCTGCATAAATTATTCTGGAACTCAGCCCACATTTATGATGTGTGAGAGAATAGAAAAATAATGGGATTACTCAGAAGTTTCAGATGATTATAAACATATGGTGCAGAGGGGTATAAGAACAAAACATACTGAGGGAAATATCAGTAAATGAAAGGTTAATAATGGAAAAAGTAAGTTTGGAATCTCATATGTGGCCTATTATCAAACACTACTGACATGAAAGAATTCCTGCAGAACTGTTAAAAGTGGACAGCTAGTAGTTTAATGATTATAGCAAGAAAACTTTAGGCACTGGAAAGGAAACTATATGATTATAAAAGAACTCATCACATATTTAAGCCTCCTATGAAAAATGGTAGTTTTGTGTCTGAGGTTCCGGACTGGGACTCAGATCTTGATTTATTTCCCAGTTCTGCTACAGATTTCCTCTGTGACCTCAGGCCAGTTACTTTGGGAGAAACATGTTAAAGCTCCTAAATAACTTATGAATCCAAGTCCCTTTACCAAAAGGGGCATAGCAGCAGATTCACAAAGGGAAAAGTGTATGGGAATGTTGACTATAGCCAAGGCTATCCCCAGTGTGACAGTGTTCTACCACATCACTTGCCACTCCTGAGCACCAAGAGGCCTCTGTGCCTCAAGGAGACTGCCTTCTGAATGGTCATGGAATATGAGCAGGAGGTGACGTGGGAGGGAGGGATCAGCTGCCCTCTGACCTCCTGGGGGTACTGTTGGAGCAAGCAGTCTTGGGAATTGCTCCGTCTCATAGTTCCCAGCTTCTGCTCAATTTTCATTGGTGGATCGCATCTGGCTTAGATGTGATGTCTGGATCTGTGCAGGCAGAAGATGCCAGGACTGACATGGTTGGTTGGTTGGTTTACCCTGAAGTAAACAGGGACTCCTGGCTATTTGCATCCTGCTTGGGTCAAAAAAGAAAGAAGCAGGAATAACCATCTGTCTCAAGGGCAACTGGTTTCGGTCTGGGAAACTTTTCACTGGGTTCACTGCCCACCCATAGCCCTCAGACTCAGCACTGAAACCTACTTCCCAAAAACCCAAGAGAAGAGATAAGAAAGAGGGGCAGTTTGCCCTCTCTTGCTCCCAGTCTGTGAAGTAGAACTGTAACCAAGACACAATACTCCCCTTTTCTTCCTCTGACCCTTGGGCTTCCTTATCAAGATTAGGAACAAAGTGTTTATTTGTTTGCCAGTGCAGGATTTAGCTTCCTAAGAAAACTCACATAGCAACCAAGCAAGTATGCAAACATGAAGCACCTAAGCGTTGTTGCCTCCAGATTTCTGACAGCTTTGAAAAATGGACCCTTTTTGCTGTTGCCAGCTTGTGAAGTACAAATAGCAATAGCAGAGTATTCTTTGTCTCCCTCATCCTGTATAAGTCCATGCTGTACATAGCCTCACAACTCACACAATACAGGAATGCAAGCAGTAATAAACCTGTAATGTAAGTAGGAGAGCCAAGGATGGATATTCACTCTAGCTTTCCATATGCTGCAGCAATGATAAAAGGATCTTTCAGACATCTCTTTCTCCTCCTTAATACGCAGCATGGTCATAACTCAGAAACTGCTTTGGACAGGATTCACAAACTGCTGTGTCTGTATAAACTCAGTTGAAAGTAAATAAAATACTTTCTGCTTCAGTCCCTTGGATATCTCCATTTCCCATGGTTTGATTCATCCTGCATGGAAGTATATGAAGCTTAAGGTATGGGGTACATCGTTAAGGTGAAAAATTTTAGGTTTATTACATTCAAAAATATTCCAGCAGAGAATCTCTCTTAAAAGAATATATTTTGTTGTCAATATTTTTGGCATAATCAAAAGACCCATATAAAACACATGAAAGAATGTAGCATAAAGGTGAAAATGTGGATTCTCATAATTTAGAAAGAAATATTTGAGTAATCAGTGTTTGCTATCAGGAATCAGGAAGTATAAAACAAATCAGAAATATCAAAGTAAATTTTTAAACTTTCCTCAAAATATTTTCAGCCTAGAATTCTCCACCTACATCTTCTGCCTTCTCAGCAAAGTAAAGGCAGACTGATCTCACTGTTAGCTGAGCTTGATGCACTAAAGGAAAGCCTATTCTGAGTACTGATGTCTACAAGTTGCATTTCATCAAAGTTGTTTAAATTTTTTAAGTGAGAATAAGAACAATTTCACATCCAAGCAGCTAAAGTCTCAGTTAATATGTTAGTTCCACATTCAGAAAAAAAAAAATTAGAAAGTTTCTGTCACTGAGACCTTCCCTATCTGCTTTTATAATCAGTGTGATCAAAGCAGTCCTTCTGTCATGGGACAGGATTCCCTTCTGGAATATTTCCACAGAACTTGAGACAGCTGTTGCAAAAATGTATTTTAAAAAGCTGCAGGAAATCTGTCTGTAGCTGATGCTTTTCCCAAGTTTTAAGTCTTGAAAGAATCTTTCTGTTTCCTGTAAGTAACTCTGTCTTTTAATTTGATGTATGTGCTTGTAGAGGGGAATCCTTTTTCACTGATGTTTGTCTTGAAATCACTTTGGTCGGAATTGTCTCTTCTAGATCTCTTGGCTACTGTATTTGTCTGTTCCAAAGTACCACTGAGCCATAATCTTCTGGGTCAAGGGGGCCTTTATGATCATCCCATTATACCTTGGGCATAAGACACAGCACAATTTCAGTGATTCCCCTGGAAAACTTCTTGCTTCTGGCTGACATGCCCACCCTTCAGAGGAACAGATTCACTGGGGATTAGACTGCTCCTGCTAGAACTGCCTCTACAGTAGGACTACAAAGGCCAAGGAATCAGCTTAGTAGTTGTGGTCACTCATCCTGAATGTCCTGGCTGTGTCCCATCTGGGTCCTTCATGCTTATTTTTGGAAGAACCACCGGTCCCAATTAATTGTCCACTTATTCTTTCCTAAACTTTTGCTGTCCGTAAATTACAGGAATGTAAGGGTACTGAAATGTGATTTTGTGTCAGTGTTTTGCTGTGCAGCCAAAACTGGTGTCGTGTAAGCATCTGGCTGTGTCCAGATACACGAATGTTCTTCCAGGGAACTGAGACAGTGAAATCACACAAAATGTGAAGAAGCACAGGTTTCCTGCCTGTGGACTGACCATCTCTTTTCACAGCTCAGTGAAACTCCATCTCTTTCTTCTGTCCTTGGCAGTGCATTGCTATTCTCTCACTCCTGCAGTTTGGAGGTAAATGATGGTCCTCCAAGACAAATGTCTGCCAAGTTTTGCTCTGTGCTTCACTGAAGCATAAAATGTGATGTACATTGGCTCCTTTGAGGTGGTTTTCTTTCCAGACACATAGTTTCATACCCATCCCAGGGCAGACCCCCATGGCTGTGGGGAACTCTGATGAGGGCTTTTCATTCTAAAGGGTTTTGTGCCCAAAACACACATAGAAGAAACTTCAGAGTTATTGGCCCCATGAACCATTACACAGATTCTGAACTCCCATCATGAATTTACTGTTTTGACATCCTCAGCCCTCTCCTTGCATGTTCTCTACTACCTTCAAAGTCTATGTTTCCATCCATTTCTATTTTTTTCCATGACAATACACAGAAAAAAAGACCACTACTGTCAGGTTTTTTTCTTTGTAGTTAATAGTTCTAATTTCAAAATTTGAGGTGATAAATACAGCAAATATGTTTTTAATTTGACCTGATGGATAACAATGTCTGAGAATCTTTCAGCACTTCCTAGTAAGAAGGTTTTACTGTACTGTTCTTAAAGTCTTTTTTTCTGCTTATGAGAGATATTGATCACAACTATTTTAGTCTCTATTACTGTGTCCCATTTTATTTCTTTCAGGATGACTGAGGAGTTTTCCTGTCTCTGAAATTTAAATAATTAGGTCTGTTCATAGATTCATTTATGCTATGGTCTGTGAAATCCCCTAATAAGGTCATATGCCATGGGGGGTTTTTTCCAAAAAGAATGGAGGATAGTTTTAAGTGGCTGAACTGTGATTAACCTGTGGGTTTACATGAATGAGAGAAGCATTCATCTTATTCTGTTTTTAAATGCAAGTTCAGACCTTCTTGCAAAGATACACTTTGTTTGAGAACAAGCCATTTGACTTAATTCAGATAGGACAGAATTATATAACTGTCTTTATCAGGTCAAATTTCCTGATGTCTGGTCAGGTTAAAATAAAGTTAATCAGTCCATTTTTTTTTTCTTTTTTATTTGTTACCCAGTTCTGTAACTTTGAGTGAGCTGGAATAGATTTCAGTTAATGTGAGTGGAAGCCAATTAGGTAAAAGAGAATCCCAGATTTTAAGAAGTGCATTACAGCCTTTCTAGGAAATAGGTCATCTGAAAAACTTTCAGAGCTAATAGTTGCTGAAAGTGGAGTGGCTATTACTTATTGCCACAGCATCCTCTGATCTTCCCAGGACTCTACATGTGTCTGTTTATTACTGTTTTCTTTAAAAATGGAGCCCTTCTGCCCTTACTTTCTTTTTAAAAAATGTGCTCAGTACTTAAAGAGCAGAGTAGTAAAGACCTAAGGGGGAAAAAAAAAAAAAAAAAAAAAAAAAAAAAAAAAAGACTATCTGTGAAAAGACTATCTGTGATTAATATTTTAATCCACAGCCCTGGAAAATTCCCTGTGCATCATTTGAGCTGTTGCACAGCAGGCTGACTGCAGACATTGCACCTCTCAGCTTCTCAGGGTCTTATTGGATCTGTTTATGAGACCTTCTATAAAGGTTGGTGCATGTGGGAAAAGTATTATCAGTTTTTCATTGCAATTTCACCAATAGTCCTTTCTCAACAATGTTGAGAAGGGATTTGTTGAGAAGAGAATTGAGCAAGGGATAAGGGTGAAATGTATGGATAATAACAAAACCCTACAAACATTGAAGAGAAACAGGTTAACACATTGACTTATTTACCTTACAGAACACACTTTGTGTTTTCCCAAATTTTCACAGTTCCCTTATGCGTCATAACATGTATCTTGTTCAAAGCTTCCCTTTAGAGCAAAAAGCTCCCTATTTGTATTTACCTCATTTTGCATACAGAACTGGCAATAGAGTGAATTTTAGGAATTTACTGAACCAATCCTGTTGGATAAAGTGATTGAGTTACTAATTTCATTAATGGAGACAAGTTGCCTTCAAAGTTGAAGGAGTGAGAGGCTGTATTCATAAGAGTAAGATGAAGCATTTTCTTAAGTGCATTTGGACAATAGCAGTGGATGGCCCAGGAATTAGTCTTATACCTCTCTAAAGTGGTCTTGAAAAACTTCTTAGGAATTTAGTCACCTCTGATAAATCCAAGTCTCTGAAAAAGACTTCTGTGCTCACCACTGGACCTGAGAAAGCATATGAAAGGAAAAAATCATAATATGGGTTTGTTTTAAATGCTACAGTGAAAATTTTTGGATATATGTTCTCAGAAGTCAGAGAAAGCATAAATATTCAAAGTGTATGAACAAGCATTCTTCACACAGTATTCAAGAGCAGACATACAGCTCATCTGAACAATAAAAATTACATGAAATAGCTTTGTCCAGTGTGCAGGTCTGCTCAAGTCCTTGTAATGTGTCTCCTCCTGTTCCTACTTCTCGCTTAGCTAATACACATTTTGAATACGTACAGTGGGGCTCCTGCCTGCTAAGTGGGCTTTAAGCAATCTTCCTTGGCAAAACATTCAAAGCAAAAGAGGGTGGAAGAGTGATTAATATGACGGGCTTTTCATGCCCCCTGGTGGAAAAGCCTCAGAGCAGCCGTAAGGATTTCCTGCAGGAAGGTCTGTAAACAGATGTGTGGTTCCTGGGACATAGCTGAGCCGCATTCCCTTTCGAGGCACTTCGCTATTATCGGTGTACAGCCCATGAATAAGAACACACAAGATTCCAAGTTACAAATGAGCACCTGGACTCATTTAAGTGCTGCTAGCATGATGTACATTGCTCATACGGTATAAATTGCTGGCCTGAAATTTCTTGCAGGCAAATGATGCCAAGCTCTTAATATATATAAAATGAACTCTAGTAACTTAAGCAAAATAATCACAATTTTCCCCACTGTCTTTCCAGGATTTCAATCTGGAGGGTTTTGAAGGATACACAATACCTTGTTACAAACCATATAATGTTTTAAAAAGTATCCTACTGACAACCTTGGCTAACATTGTATCTTCTATCTAGATTACTTCAATATGTCATGTCCATATCACACCACTCTGTCCATGGTCCCAAAGCCAAGGATTTTTGTCTTGTCCAACCTTTCCATCTGGAAGTAATGAGCTTAATATTCTGGCTCTACCCCCATAAAAGCTATGTCACAAAAAAGTAGCAGTCTTACATACTGTTGTATACCCTGAAGACAAATTTGAGATCCATGCAGCCTCTCAAAACTCTGTTCAGATTCATTTAAAGACAAGTTTTCCACTCTACTCCCATAAGACCTACAGCATACCACAAGACTGAGAGCCATTTGACAACCATTTATGCTTAAATCCTGTCCTAGACATGTCAAAGGACTCTGCTTAACAGATAATGAAGAACTAGGACCGTCCTTTGGGGAAAAACACATCGTGTTATAAGATTTGCTCTTACAATGGCTATTCTTTTGGTTGCAATTCCTCTGCAAACTTAAGCAGAGGAAAGAGAAGTTCTTTGTTTTCACATCTTTTTTTGTCTTGTGTAAAGTGAATGCAAGCTCCTCTCTCTCTTATTAAATGTACAGAGCAAAGACCCACACAGGTAGCAGCTCAAAACCCATTAGCTCAAGCCTGAGCTCTGACTGCACATCCATCAGCACAGCCTGGTGCCTGAGAGCACCATCAGGGCTCCCTTCACTGCTGCTGTGTGGAGGCAGCGAGAGCTGTTCTGAGGAGAGTCTGCTTTAAATCTCTTTTCTTTCCATTTTCTGTCTTTTATCACAGGGGGAAAAGGGTGGAACATCACTCTGAACAGAAGTTTTGCAAGTGTAGTCCTAAGAAATATCAAGAGTTACCAAAACACTTATTATGAATTATTTTCATTTTCTTGTAAGGTATTTTTCATCTCACTTTTCTAGTATTATCAAGTTTTTTCAAAAACTGGAATTTTGTGCCAAAATGTGACAGTATTCTTCAGACACCTCACCCAGGCTGCATAAATTTACAGAAGGAAACTTATCTCATGTACCTTAGGCACCTATTCTTGGTTGGGATTAATCTTCCATTGGAAGTGCCTCTCTCTCCTCAGTAACTATAGACAAAGATGGCCCTGGAATAATGTTTAAATAACTAAGCTAAGGTGGAATCAGTCCAATTTTTTGATGCCAAGATTAAAAACAGAACTCATTGAGTCAACTCTTCTGTCTGTCATATCCTTACATCATTATAAGAACTCATTTTATAATTCCTTGACTATTTTAATTTCATCTAAATAGAACTCTTTCACATTTAATTGAAACTTCTTTCAATGCCTCTCAAAATGGAAACTGATTTTAAGAATCTTCACTAGGAAGATGTGCAGGTACAGGTGGATTAATTGTATGTTCTTAGAATCACTACTATGCTACTGCTGGCCAGAAAAAAAAAAAAAAGGCTGAATTTAAAAATGCAGATGTTCTGAAATAAAAATGCTTTGCACAGCCCTATTAAATTTGCTGAAATTAAATTTTGGCAGATAGGAATATTCTGACATTGCCAAAATATCCTATTTTATAATTTTGGCCCTCGGCATCTAATATTTCCTTTCAAAATAATTTTGCATGTTTAATGTTCTTATGATGTGTTTCATTTTGTGTTCTCAGTACAATTAAAAAGTCAACCATAATCAAATGTTTCTCTCAGAGACATTTCAGTTAGTATAAAATATTTTTCTTAAAACTTTTTCTTCCAGATAATTTTGAAGTTTTCCAAAGTTTTGCCTAGCTGGCCTAAAACCAAATCTGAAAATCCTCTGAAAATTTATTTTTTACATAGATATGATTTACTGTTGATATTCCACCAAGAGTGCGTCAGTCATAGACCTCTTAAAAAGCTGAAAGGAAAAGAGATTCACTGTTCCTTAGAGAGGACTTCACCCTTGCTGAGCCAGGACTTATGATCCAATTCCAAAACTGCATGAACAACTCATACAAAACCACTTTTCTTCCAGTGGAAGAAAATCTGTGGAGAAATTGGTGGTATCTTTTGGGTCACCCTGCAAAATTTTAAGTGATCAGAGAAAATACAATAAAGAAATACCATCTCTGAAACTACAGCTGGTGTCAGTTTTTAGCATTAAAATGCCTGAGTGCTTTAAGTTCATGGTTGCTTTCATTTTCCTCCGTGAAGGTCATGTTCAAGAAACCAGAAAGGAAGTATTTCTTCAGAGCTGTAGATTCAGAGACATCAGGTTTGATCTGTTCATTTATTAGCATCAGTCTGTGTAGCAGTGTCTTCAAATACAAATTTGTTATAAGCAGCCAGATCCCTCAGCCTATTGAGTTCATTTTGTTCAGCTTCATAGCTCACTTTACAGCAGTGGAAAATGATGTGTACCATCTGGAGGGTCCTTCTGAATATTTCCTCTGAGAAGATGGACTCTGGTTGTTGTAAAGCCAGCAGAAATGTCTTTGATGTCTGTGACACCACTGCTGTGCTGCCTGGCATGAGGAAAGGGGTGTATTTACAGAAAAGGCAGAGAATTTGGAGAGAGAAGCATTTTCACTGCCGGATTTTTCCCAGAGTCAACGACTTCAACTCACTGGCAATATTTTAAAGCATTTCTCAGCAGTGTTTTGTTTGAATGCTGATGGTGCTGTAGCACTGACCACACTTTTCAGCCACTGTCTCCCCGGCTTTCCTCCTTAGCAGAATTCAGACCCAATTGTTTCTTTGCACTTGGACATCTTTTCTTTTGATTCTGCCCTTTTCTTTTGATTCTTTGATTGACAAAGGATATTGACTGTATTGATTTTGATTTTGCTGTGTATTGATGGCTGATTGGCTCCTAGGCTGAGATGTCACCCTGACTACAGCTGGACTGTGCAGGAGGACAGACAGACACCTCCTGCAAGGTCCTCAGGCAGGTTGAGCTTAGTGAAGAGAACTCCTACTGCTATAGCAAATCCCAGCGTATCTGCAGCTCCTTGCCTTTAACAACTATTTAAGCTTTGCTTTACTTCAGTCAATCTAAAATCTGCCATACTAACAAAAAAGAAGCAAGCAAGAAATCCTTCCCTCCACCTGCAATGCATATATTCACATGCAAATTCACAATGTTTAAAAAAAAAGTAAAATCAGCTTTCACTGTCATAGTGATCTGGTCATGCACTGAAAATTAATCACAGAAGCAAAGAGGAAAGTCCTACCTCTCTCCAAAAGAGTTTATGATGCTAGTATAAAAGTTAGAAATGCAGCATAATCACAGGTGGGAAGAATAAGGAAACAATGAGGCAACCTTAGGGGTTGTGAAATGTCTAAAATCTGAGATAAATTATCCTGCTTCATTTCGTCTTTCTCCCTGCATGTCTGATTCTGTAGAACTTATGATCTGATAATATTCATGCTCAAAATTTTTATAAAAGAGAGTAAATTAAATCACTCTGAGAACAAATGCACCCAGGATGAAAATGATTTATTGTAAGGATTACAAATATTCTGATGGTGGCTCAAAAGTTATGATTATTTTCTTGCACAAAACTTGAAGAGCAGGCAGCTACCTCTGAGTGATCTTCTGATATCCAGTTATTTGTCCACAGGTCACATAAATTCCTATTGCTAAGCAGGTTACTTTTTATGTACTACTGTTGAAATCTGAATACAACTGCTTTTCAAGTTTCATCTAATTTTTCAAGACTGTCTTTCATAGGAAATGGAACCTAATGTGATTTAACTGTTGGAGGAGGTAGAGGGGGGTTAAATTCAGTCAATTTATGTTCATTATAAACAAATCCAAATTCCTAGCTAGTATGGTATGACTAACATATGTCACATACTACAGCATGTCTGGTGTACCCTTTAACATTTTAACAGTCCATCAGACATTAATGTGACTTAAACATCAAAAACAGGTTCATTTTGCCATTAATATCCTGAAACAAGAACATCTAATATACACATCCTGAGATTTAATCTGTAAACATAACCAAAAATGTCTGGATGAAGGGGGCTTGTTTATATTTCAGTAGTGCTACTTCCATGAAGCATGTGTCTGCTATCTTTAGTGTGCAACTCTAGCATCCTACCACTGAGAGACCCCTAATGTCCTTGATACTGTTAGGGGGACTTATAAGTCTTCTGCTGACAAACCAATCCCTTTGTAGATCCTCTAAAGTTAAAGCTACTGATAAACATAAGTTGTCTTATAAAGAAGGGAAGAATTTTAAAACCACTTCAAACATGCTCAAGATTTCCCTATTCATTTTTCCATGGTGTGAAGGCAGGTTCTGAAGTGAGCAGGAATTAAGTGGAAATGCTTCTCTTTACTGAAGTAATGACTTGTTTAATAAACAAGAAAGGAGAAGGGAAAATGTCAGTGCATGCAGTGACAAAATAGGATCTGAGGAAAACTTAATAAAATGCAAATGAAATTTCAGTCCCATCAAATCCCTTTGTTTATTTATTCTATCATTATTCAAATATTTGGTTTTTTCATTGATTAATGCTCAAAGAGGTACTTTTCTTAGGAATTAGCATCGGACAAAGCATATGTGCATTTAATCTCCAAACACACTGTATCTATCAACTGTGTTAGGAGTGAGTGAAGCCACTACAGTCAGGAAGATAATGAAAAAAGAGAAGAAAAAAAAAGAATAGTTACACACTTTGATATCTGCAAGATTGTTTAATCCAGCTCTTACGTAGATAAAACCACAATGTAATTGCTATGGAGTGAATTGCATTAACAACCATGGCCTTGGAAAACCAGCCAGATACATTCAAGGTCTGAAGTACAGATGAATACTCCATGTCTTAAATCAATCATTGAACCAGTGGAATTTATCAACAGCATGATTTTTTTTGAAGAAAAATGCAGATTCATCTTAACTTTTTACACCAGTGCATGTGTTTCCATTAATTTTTTTGTCAGGACTGTTTTGCAAGCTGAGGCTGGAATTTCTCATCAAAACTGGGCAGAGAAAATCCCTTCTCAAAATAGCTAATGGCATGGAAAACTCCTTTGGCAAAGAACAAGAGCAAGGACTTCAGTATGGTCTCCTGAGCAATCTTATTTCAGTATGTGAAACAGAGCCAGCACAAACCTGAGCACGGGCAGATGGTTGTCTGTACAATTAAATTGTTAGCATGGTCCTTGGCAATGGTTTGGCCTGGGCTAACTGCCTCTCTCCCAAAAGTGTCCCAGCACAGCTGAAGGGACAGTTTGAGCCAGTATAGATGCAGTCAGCATGTTTTTGGGGGGTAAAAGCAATTAACTGTGTCAACACAAGCCGTGCGAGCTGGCCTCAGGTCAGACAGCAGTCCCTGGGCAATTTCATTACTAGTACAGCTGCAATACAGTAGTCCCTGTGAGCACATGGGGGAGTTATAAGATACTAAGGAAAAAGACTTTTTCACATGCATTTTTGCTGCAGATTTTTCTGGAACGGTCTCAGTTTTGTCCCAGTACAGACTGAAAATGTTTTCTGAAACCATGGCTTTTTGGCAAAATAAAATTCTTGTTTTCTGTCCAACTCTAG
Organism: Acrocephalus scirpaceus scirpaceus; assembly: GCA_910950805.1. Classification (NCBI taxonomy): domain Eukaryota; kingdom Metazoa; phylum Chordata; class Aves; order Passeriformes; family Sylviidae; genus Acrocephalus; species Acrocephalus scirpaceus. The sequence continues at coordinate 104,349,688 of OU383775.1, read as the reverse complement.
TACCAATTTGACACTGTTGACATAGAAATTAACAGAATGTATATTAGCTAAACCCCTAATGTGGGTACAGTTTTGCAGATGAAGAAATAGTTTATATATATTTCTCTTCCTGTAGTGCTGCAACATTAGGGGGTTCATTCAAATTTCCCACTCAGATTCTGTGTTATCTATTTCTCGTATACTCTTATAACAAATGTAGCATGAGAAAAAGAACAGGAACAAAGAAGGACTGAGATATGAATGAACACAGGCAGCATATTTAAATACCTCTGTATTCTGAACATACACAACATTCAAGACATATACATGGCTCTGATGAGGTTCTAGATGTTGATAAAACTTAGGGCATAACAGGGACACAGATAATTTACTTTAGATGATATTGTTTTGCTCTCTGTACCATGAAAGCTGTGTGCATGGCTTTGGCACGTGTGCATTTCTCTTTCTATGTGTAGATGTCTGAGTTTGTCAGCTGCAGACACGGGGGTTCCACCTCCAGGTAAATGTCAAAAATACCAGATCTCTTTCAGCCCAAGTTCTCCAAGAGCAGTTTAGAAAATGGCCATGCATCCACATGTCTACACTTACATCTCTTTGAAGTTAGAGCTAGATGGGATTTCTTGCAGCCTGTCATGTTTCTAAACTGGAACAATTGCCTTTCCAGTAAAGATCTGTGGATACTCTGAAATTTTCAGTCTTTGTGTATGGAGATTTCTTTTTTCAGATATAAATCCTGGAAACTGAGAAATGCAACGATGGGAACTAGTGGGGATTGTTTTAAAGGAGAAGCAACCATTTGTAAGGATATAGTTATGTACTCAGCTGAGATAACATGATGTTCTTATCTAGGAGCAATTCTAAAACCTGAAGTGAGCAATTTAATAAACCTGAGACAGTCTTAGCAATTAGTGATGAGACCCTCCTGCATCAGTGTATCCAGACTTTTTCATCATCACCAAGTTTCTTGCAGCCTTGACTCTTCTAAGTACCTATAAGAGATTCTTATGCTTACTGACTTCACTTGCAGAGCTCTGTACCTATTGTCCTTTTTGTGGGGCATAGGTGGTCTTCTGTTTTCAGTTCCTGGAGACATGTTTCCCTGCTTTATCTTCCAAGGAGCAGTGACTGTCCTTCCCATCTTATGAGCAGAAATAAGAAATATGAATATTGATGGAAACAGCACTCATTATCATCTTGCTCTCTCACAATTTTAAAGCTAATTGCATGATTAGAAGTTGACTCATGTTCACTGAACATTTGGACTTAAAAATACAGTTACACATACTTCCAACGAGCTGATGTCTTGCTCTTTTAATAAGTTCAGTAAAAGTTAGTTACCGTGACTTTGTGTTAACATAAAATTTCTAAACAATTGTCCATGCAGAAATCAGGTCCTCCACAGGGAATAGCTATTGTGATCCATATTTCTTTCCTTTCATTTTAGATTACTTGTGTTTTGCCTTACAGCCAAAAAGAAACCTAGTTTCTCTCCTTTGACCACATCTCAATGTGGATAGTACGAAGCACTAAGAGCTTTCCATTGCTGTGGTATATGCTGTTAATTGCTAACATATTCTGCCACATCATTTTTCACAGTATTGGAACTTTTTAACTATACCACAACTCAACAAATATTAACAGGACCAGACATGTCTTGGAAGATGGTACTGCTAGTATTTCCTTCCTCCTTTGGTTCCCACTGAGCAGATGTAAATCACTTTGGGACTGTGTTTCAGTTCTGAAACCTGTTTCAGTTTTGCTCGAACCTAATTGGAGGTCATGTGGAGTTTTCTTTCTTTCTCAAAACCAGAAAAAACCAAAAAAACCTAGTCTTTGGGGTTTAATTGCCAAGAAGCTCTCCCCCACAGAATCCACTTAGCCAGATATCTTGTAGGAAATCCATGAAAAAACACATCCCCCAGTTTTTACTGAGAAATAAGACAAACTTGTAACTGACAAATACTTAGCCTCTCAATACCCTGACCACATGCCCTGCTCTTGTCCCCCTTAGCAGTTCCTCTTTCCATCTCTCTTCAGGACCTGGGTTGTCTTGGGTGATGCATTCTGCACTGAGCCCTCAGAACAGGGCATGATCCTCAGTAGGGCCCTTGAGTAATACTAAGATTCAAACAAATGATTAATAAAGAGCAGATCCCAGGCTTTAAATTGCATTTCATTCTCACCATTCAGATCTTGCTCCCACAAAAGGAGTTTGTCTACATTCATTTGGTGCAAAATGAGGGATGGGTTCAGGTTTCGTGAGTCTAAAACCAGAGTTTTCTTCCTCCATTGGGGAATCTAAGTTTTCTTCTGAATAGAAATTTAAATTAAATAAAAAATACATTGCTGCTTTCACAGCCTTCTTGGCTGGAAGCCAAGGAGCCCTTCTCTCTGTAATTCTGCTTATTCTTTGCAGGTGTTTTGTGAACATTTATGTTGCCCTGGGCAAGTGACTGAACATAGGTCTATTTTTTGAAATGCAAAAGGTGAACACTACTGGTTGTGACCAGTGATCGAGCTAACATCTCCACCAGTGCATACATACTATTTTGCTACTTGATGTGACAGAAATTGGATTTTCACTCTATTTCTTCATTGAGAGCATAAAAATACATGTAAACACATTTCATGTTACTAGTTGAATTAGTTTCTAGTTCAGAGATAAAAGACTGGTGCGGAACCAACCAAAGAAGCAAATAAACAAACAGAAGTCCAATATGGTCACTGCTGCCTCAGGAAAACAGACTTTGACTCATTTCCCAACTTTTCTCTAAAAGAACCACAATAGAACACCAGTGGTATGTAAAACTAGGGGAAAGACACTTGAAAGAGAAAAAAAAGGGGGTTACAGAGTGCTTTTTCTTTGTTTTTGTTTGGTTTTGTTTTGATTGTGTTTTGTTTAGTTTGGGGATTTTTTTTTTTTTAGTTGTGGAAATGTGCTATTTAACAGTTCTATAATTATTTATCCCTTAAGAAACATAAGTATTGACTATAAAGTGATACAAATACACTTTTCTTCAGCTGCATATAGATTCCACTTCATTCTTTTGCGTCTTTTCAGGGCCTTCAAGACTTTAGTTGTAGCAGAGCAGTGCCCTAATTTTATCACGGCTAATACAGTATTGGAGTGTGTCACTGCAATATTAGGGTATGTATCAAGTATTGAATTGCTTGGATATAGGGACTTTTCTTGGGGCATGTTTTTAGGCACTAGTAAAACAGGAAATTTTTTTTCTGTCAGCTTGCAATGTAATGTTTTCAAACATTGGGTAATTTTATCCAAAAAGGAAAGCTTAACTTCTTTCAACATCATAGTTAAGTTGCATAATACAACACCTTTCTGTATTGTGTTTCTAAGAGATAAGTCTTGCTTGCTGTGCAACTTTAGGTAGCAATGAAGATTTTTGTTGGCTTTATAAAGCTGGCTTTTAAAAACATAGCTGGCCAGAAAACAAGAATGTCATTTCAGTTTAAAAAAAAAAAATCAAGGTTTTCACATTCATTTTTAATCTGGTGGAGAAATAAACCCAAGACATGTACTTTTTTTTTTTCCTCCTAATGAGAGATACCAGAATAATTGATAGCATTGTAATTCTAGTACATACGTGGAATTAAGGAGAAAATTCTTGTCTTGAATTGAGCCACTGGCTTTTTCAGTACAGATCTCATAAACCTTTTACTGGATTTGAAAGCAAAATTCACCCTTGACATTTGTAAAGCCTGCCAATGAAAATTACTTGGAAATAATAAACATATTCTTGCAAAGTTTCAAGTTTGAAAATCAGTATTCATTAAAAAAAATCAACTCTATTCCCTGCTTTGCAAGATTATATATAAAGAAAAATGCATAATAAGACTATTTTTGAAATAAGTTACATTGAGGTCAGAATTTAGAGATTCAGTGTAACGATTCATCTTCTTTTCATATTGTAATAATTTACAGCACACTGGGATAAAATGTTACCATAGCAAATTCACCAGCACTTTTGAGTGCATGAAGTGCATGAAAACAATACAACCCTTATGATTATCATCTCCTCAGAAATTAATTTAACCTTTAAAAAGCTAAAACACAAGCTCACACATTCAGCTACTATAATTTCCTTTAGCCCCATCTCAGTTTTCAGGGCTGGTAATACCATGCTTGTGGATATGTTTACACAGAGATTGTCTCAATACAATCTTCCACACAGAGTTTTTGGTGCAGAAAATGAACAAACATGGGCTAAGGCAGAAGTGGAGCACACAGGACCCAAATTGCCTGAACTCTTGGGGTCCACGACATTGCCAGCAAGGCTCAGAGGAGTGTCAGCCTGAAAGTTGCCTCCCAAGAGCTGAGAAGGCACGAGGGCTGCAGTAGGTTGGCAGACACGGGTTCATTCTTCCATGGTGATGTAGCCCAGTAGAAAGGACTCCATTCCTGTGTTTGAGAGTGGCATTACCACATGAGTTCAGGAACTCAGACAGCTTTTACTGCTAATGATTCCAGCGTGAATGCAAAGAAATGTGAAATGGGCTTATTTGGTAGCACTCCAATGTGAAGGCAGAAGTACCAACATTTGCCAAGTGAGAAGGATGTAGTCAGCAGAGAGAGTATTTCGTTTCTAACTTTAGAAGATAGTGCAAACAATGGAAGGAGAGAAGGGGGCTGGCTTTTATTTTAAGAAGAAAACTCTTTAGCATACAGCTTACTCTGTTGTAGCATTTACACTTAACATAGGCCAGCTTTATTTTATTTATTTTTACATGTTTGCTCAATTTCAGATGGGGTGAGTGAGCCCTTAAAAACATACCCTCTAGGTTCATGATATACATCAGAGCTGTAAATCTCCTAGGAGACTTAAACAAAGAGAACCTAAAAAAGATGTTCCTTATTTTGCTGCAGTTCTACCCATGATTAATGGAAGTCTCTGATGATGACTGCAACTCAGTATATTTCTTGGCAGTGTCACTGTGTTTTCCTTTCTTCTCAGCTGGGTCAAGTCATAGTGACTATAAAAAGTAAAAGCACAAGATTTTTCTTTATACATCATAATATAAAAGAGGGCCTGCTGCTGTACAGGGTGTTGTTTCATACATAACTGTGGGTGTTTGTGAGGACATGGTAGAGATTAGAACATGATAACTAGCACAGAGAACAAGGATTCAGATGAACATTTGCAAAAGAAACCTTGCCCCATTTCTGTGCAATGTTTCCTATGAATGGCTCATTGTACTGGTACATTTGCTAAAGAGGGCTTTATTTTGCTTTTCAGGTTTACAATCACCCAGTTTCTGTTTGGGCTGCAGCATCCAGGGTGCCTTCTGTAGGTCCAAAGTCAAGCATTCTGAGTGCAGCTCAGGAGCCAATGCTGCTGTAGTGTTTCAACTTCTACAAGTTTTGCCAGTTTTCTACTGTACTGAGCTGTCAAAGCCTGGCTTCAGTCTGGGTGTCATAAAATGCCCAGGGTACACCCCCGGGTCAGCTCACTTGAGAAGTAGTGAGTATTTTAGCTCAGAAGCTACAGAGGAGAGGCTATATATGAAAAACTAGATACATAATTTTAACAAGGAATATTTGACATAGATTTTCCTAGTTTTCCTGGAGCCTTGCTATCTTATACCAGCAACAACCTTGAGGGAATTCTGCAGAAATTTTCTTATAATACCCGGTACTTTACTGCTTTTTGATGCTTTTTCTTTGCTGTAGGACATATTTTACTCACAGTGACCACCCAGGACTAGAGTGTGAACTAGGATATGTCTTCAGGCCTCATATAACTTGAGGAAAATAGAATTAAATCATGAAGAAAATAACAACTTGCAGATTCCTCTTCATTTTTGAAAATTCACTTAAGAAAAAAATTATTGTGACTAATAGGTAGCTCAGGGTATTACAATGATACAGAAGCTCTTTTAGCTTGATGAGTAAGAGCCATCAACATGTCCCTTCAGTACAGCTCACATATCTGGGAATTTTCAGGATGCTCTAAATCGCTCAAATCTGATCTCTCACATTAAAAAGTGGTAGTGGTAATACAGACATTTTTCTTTGCCTTGCCTCTTCAAACCTAGGTAATCCAATTATCATTGTCTTTACAACAGGATTTATTTTAAAAATATCCAATAACTTTGTATTTAAACTCAAATTGCTAATGTAAGTGAACATGCCTTGTAACAGGGACCACAAAGCACAGCAAGGCACAGGAGCAAGAAGTCAGCAGTCAGCCACTGTCAGCTTCTTGTGATCAAAATCTGTGTTCATGCTTGAAAGCTGCATTAAACAAGTAGAATATTTATTTCATTGCCAATGACAGTTTTGTTAAAATACATATTTTTCTGTGCCTATGTATATGCATATATAATGTCTTATAGGGCTCAATTCTGTTGCCTGTTTTTTTGGTTGAACTGTCTTAATGCATGTTTACCCTGCTAAAGAATAAAGGATGGAGATCATCCAGCTCATGGAGAATATAGTGATGCCCTATATCTTCTGAAAGAAGGATGCTAAATTCAGATTATGGAAGCACCAGCTTTTATAATCAAACAAAAGACTACACTACCCTTTTAGGTTTTATGGGAACACATTTCTCTAATTCTTTTCTTGTGAGAGACCAATGGCTTGAAAAAATCTCCTTTATTCTTTTTTTTAAAGCAGAACATGATAAACAAATGTCTGTTTTTAAATTTAGGCAGCCTTGGGGTAGATGTGAGAATACGCTGTGAATTAAGCATCCCTTGACAGATGGAAGTTTGCAAAGTGAGAAAAACCAGACTGACCTTTAGTGTGGTGCTGACAAGTGAAGGATTACACCATCTTTGGTATTAGGAGCCACATGTTATGTGTACCTCATCAGAGGGGCACATGTACACAGGAAACCCACTGTTCCCTGCCATTTATTAATAGTAATACTTGCCACAGTCAAAATATTTGGTACATTTAACGCTTTGAAGGATTAAGGAGCCAATCCCATTAATACTGAACACAGGAAATTGCTAACTCTCAGGACAACACCAGGTATCGCAGACTCCATTTTTTTAAAAAAAACCTCTGGTTGTGTGACTTGGTCTGGCTTGTGGCTCCAGTTATTCACCTGTGTGTGAAGCCAGAGCAGGGTCAGGGGCTCCATAGGGTGGGCAGGGCGGAGGCAGGGTCTCCCTGGAGCAACAGGGCAGGACCAGGCAGCCTGTTCCATCCCACCCTCCATCCAGGAGCAGGGCAGCCAGGGGCACTGTCTGCTGGCAGCTGGAGAGTGGCAGTGCTTCTGCAGCTCTGCTGGGATAGGGGCTCAGGACCCTAAGGAGGATAAAATGGGGTCCTGGGATGAGGGAAGGGTGGGAGGAGAAGCTGATGAGGGGAGCAGATCACAGATGATCACGGGTAGAATAAGTTAAGAAAATACAAGTATCCTTCTGGAACAAAGAGGACAAGAAGTTATTTATTTATTTAATTACTTATTCATATATTCATATATTACTTTATATTCATTATAGTCCTGTCTTTGGAAAGTGTATGAAACTGTATAGTTTAAAAAACTGATGTCTAATAGTACTGGGAAGATAGGAACTGCGGATCCCTCTGAGTGAAAATATGCACACACTCTTGAGACCATGCATCTGAAAAACCACGTGTGGCACAGCCCATGCCTCCCTTCAGCCTGGTGGCTCAGATCAAACTCTGAGAAACTCCTCTTCTCTATGAAGAAGCTAATGATTCTAAAAGGATAGAAAGTTCCTACTGCAGCCCCAGTAGCTTTCTTTCAGAGGCACACAAAGGCATAAAAACTGGCATAAGAAAATCTGATTTTGTTTAAATTTCAACTTTGATTCTTGGATCTCAAAAGAATTCTTGGATATGTCCATTTGTACAACAACAACAAAAAAAACAAATAAATACAATATTAGAGAAAAATCTTCTGAAAAGTCTGCAGCAACTTCCCCAAAGTCATTAAAGAGAGGAAAAGCAGTAGTTTGAAGATATTAATTATCATTTTAGTAATAATTTTTGCCATCAAAAACTTTTCCCCTTCAAATCTTCCCTTCTTTAACTCTACTAACTATTGCTAAATATATTCTTTCACTTTTCCAATCTCATTTTACATGCAAAGACTGTTCATGTATCTTTTCATCTAAGTGAACTTGAGCATTGCATCCCTAGGAGGCTGACAAGTTAGATTAGCAGAGAAGTTTTACTGCCACAGCTACAATAAATTTCATTCTTGTTTTAGAAATGTCCCTCTGATCCAGGCATTTTTCCATTGGTAGCTGTGGACAGGGTGTTAAAGAACATTTAATGGCCTTATGAATTTTGAGGGCTGACATACATTCTGTTTTTCAAAGATAAATTGGAAACAGAAGTATCAAGTGTCAACTTATTTCATTCAGTTGATATGAATACATTAAAGATTCTCCATCCTAGCCTGATCCCTCATAAGAAAGGTGTTTTGCTCTTGCAATGCACTTTTTCCATCCTGAACCACTGTAGACAGTGTCAGCTTTTTCACACAGAGCCTTTTTTGAGGGTCCTGCAGTGCTTCAACACTCCTGTAGCATGAAATAATTTATCCTGAAAAATGAGTGGTGTTACTGCAGACAGGCACAGTGGTCTTTTCCCTAACTTAAAGTGCTTTGCAATGACTATGTCACAGCTATAACTGTCTTATAGACATCAGAAGCTGCTGAGATATATGAATGGGCAGTGTAGATGTTCTCTAGGAAACCCAGGGAAATCAAAAATACTTGGAAAAAGTAATGTTCAACGTTTCCTCTGGAACCATCCCATTAAATACAGGAAAACTCATTTGGTCATCTCAGGCAAGGGTCAAGTTTAAACACTTAAATGTATTATTAGCATCCAGTTCTAGTTAAAGAGCCTCATGGATCAGTTCAGTTGCATAAATATAGCTGCCATCTGAGGAAATTCCAGAAACTCTTACAGAGCTGGCAGATATGATATGGGACATACAGGGGACCTACATATTCAACAATTGGAGCTGCAAGCCAGTGGGAAATGTTAGGGCATATGAAATGGTACCAGACACCTACGTGTAAGGAGCTGAACCCTTCCTGGAATCTTAAGTGTCTCCATTGTTGGTATCAAGTGGATATCCATAGAGATGTTTACACTGAAGCGTCTCAGACTATGAGCTGGATTTTGCCCACTTTGTTTCCTCTGCTGCCAGCCTTCTCTCTGAAGGTAATTTACTGGTAATATGGTTGTAGGGACTAAGATAAAACCCCATGCTAGTACACAAATTTGAGTTTCCTTGGTGACTGGACTGAAATATAAGGGCTCTGTTTTCCTGTGCTTCAGCTCAGCATGATTGTGGTGAATGAATGCTGCCATGGGGCTCTCAAGCAGAGCTCCCTTCTCTTTGGCTTTGTATGAAGACTCATGTGTTGCTCTGATTACCTCCTGCTATGCTGAATTTTGCAGGCCTGTGTGTCAGATGAGCACAGCCAGCAGTGTTCTCTCCCTCCCTGTGACATTGTCCCTGTGCCAGGACCAAGTGATGTAGGAGCATGGGGTGGCAGCAGAGGAACCAAGGAAGCATCTGTCCTGCCTTTGTGTGCTCTGAGGGCTCCCACACTGTGAGGAGCTCTCAGATGGACTCATCTGGCTGAAGTCCAGTGCCTTTGAATGGTTCCAGTAACTCACAGGAGTTGGAACATGCTGGGGAATCTGGCCAAAGCTGCTCAGGGTTTGTGGTTGAATGGGCTAAATTGGGCTAGGGAGTGAGTGCTTGCTCTAACAGATTGCCTAATTCAAACTCATCATTTTTAACAGAAATACTGCTTCAATTAACACTTTTTTTCCCTTCTATTTAAACAGAATGCCATACCATACAAACCATCAAGACTTTTTGACAAGTTAGCCTAGATAGACTCCTTAGCCTAAGATGACACTCCAATCAGAAAAGCCTACGTGAAACAATCTATGAATCTCTTCATGCCTTAAAAAATATTTAAACGCCACCAGAGTGTGAAGTTTTGTTCTGAACAAGGACCTTGAAGCTCTTGTATGAGAAAGCGACATTTTCTGTGTCTACCACCAAGCTGGAGGATCATATCATAGAATGGTCTGAGTAGAAATGAAAGTCTTAAAGACTATCTAGTTCCAACCCTCTTTCCATGGGTAGGGACATTTTTCACTAGACCAGGTCTGGCCTTGAACACTTCCAGGGTTGTGGATCCGTGACTTCTTTGGGCAACCTGTTCCAGTGCCTCACCAGCCTCACATTGGTAAAAATAAAGAATTTCCTTTACCATCAAATATCAACCTGCCCTCTTTCAGTTTAATGCCATTCCTTCTTGTCCTATCACTACAGGCCCTTGCAAAAAGTCTCTTCTCCATTTGGCCCAAAAGGGTCTCAATTGTTCTCATTGTTCCTTCTCTGCAGGAAAGAATACACCTGTTCCCTTTTTAAGCAGCACTGTAAAGAAAGAGGTTTGGAGTCTTTTGATCTTATTTCTTTTGATCCTGGAATTATTGAGCCAGTTTTCATTCTTGTCTCCTATTGTCTGTCTCCAGTTTCCTCCAAATCCACTGCTTGTGAAAAAGAGAGCCATGATCATTAAGAGATCAGAAGGTAAAGCAAAGTGAATTAACTTCACTAAAATAGTTTATCACCAGGTTGAATGGAAATCTCTGCAGAAAGTGTGGGACAGATTTCTCTCCTCAGTTTCAAATAGGCTGGAGACTTGTTTCCTTCCTTAGCTCTGAATTACAGTTTAGGTAGGCAAGGTTACCAAATCAATCTCCAGCATTTTCTGCCCCAGAAATAATGCTCATATGGTTCCCAGACCATGCATGGATACACAGAAAATCTGATGTAATTTGGTTTACTACACACATCCCCCTTGGAAATGCACACATCTGAATGTCTTGTATGTGATCTAGGATGGAATTCTATCAGCACAGGAGAATTGATTAGCAGGAGGATTCAAGCAAGGCTCAGAAGCTTGAAATACCTCTCAGACAACTTTTTTGAGCAGAAAAAAAATTTAATGCCTCTAGGGAAATCCAAGTATAGAGTAAATCCTGCACACTTATGAGCTCCAAGAACAAAAACATACTAGCGTTCATAAGTACAGGCACTAAATGAGAGCCTACAGGGATAAGGGAGTGTAGCCAGTCCATGGTCTGAGGGAAGAACAAGGCCTGAGTCTGCCATTCAGATACACGTGAGAACAACTTTATTTCCTGAGACATCCAGGTGTCTCCCACCCAAAAATCTGCATCTTTTTCCATGGGAGAATAATTGTGTCCTCAGGTGTAGTGGCTGCCCCCTGTACTTGTCACTGCACTAAGAATCAGCCTGTCCTTAAAATCAGGTTTTTTTCTGCCCCTTTCTAACAGATACAGAGTTCATTTTTGTGTTTCTGGGTATTGTTTTGGGTCTTCAAAACAGAAAACAATACTGATCATTTTGAAAGGCAGGGGAGTTCTGTGCAGAATTAATGTATAAGAGACGCACATACATGATTGTATAATTACATCCTGCCTTGCATTCTGATCGCTAAGCATTCAGTATTCTTTTCAGGAAATTAATAACTTTACAAAGCAGCTGCTCCATCCACCAGCTTTAAAAAATAATATTGCTGTTGTAAACCATGGATTACTCTTTCTGATACGGGTAATCCTCTTAAAATTGACCATTCTATACTTTAACAAATTTATCTTTCTTTCAACGTGTTTTGAGCTAAGAAGCAAATGGTTAAATGTCCATAACACACCTTTAATTTTGGACAAAGTATTAAGAGTTTTTTTAAAAAATTAAGATACCTGCAAGTGGTTTTCCCTTGCCATAACAATATAATTTGGATGTTTGAGAGTTAAAGGCATATCCCAGCATATTCTGTCCTTCGTATTAACTCTGTAAGGAATCACACATTAACAACTGCAGAAAAATCTACCCATTTGTATTTTAAAGCCTTGTCACCAATGAGAATATTAGTTTTCCCATGCTACAGTGTTTTACAGAGGCAAATTATTCATTTAGTAAAGCTAAGTGGGAATTGTTCAGTAAAATGTTCTGTGTTGGAAAGTGCTGGTTTGTCAAAACAGAATCCTTCCATAGGGACTGTGAGAGGAACCAAGGTCAAAAATTCTGCTGAAAACATCCTCAGCTCTGAGAATCATCTGTCCTGTGATTGCAACCCTCACCTGAATAGCCTGAGCTCGATATGGCTCCACTCACCAGGGCATTGAGAGCAGGACCTCAAAGCTGGTTGTCATATGTATCAATAAAGAGTCCTCACTGCTGGGCTACCCAGAACAGTGCTCATGCTCCTTTCTCCTTTTTTATGTAACAGTCCGTGAAAAACCTCATCTTTAGAAGATGATAGTTTACATTTTTCTCACAGTGAAAAGATGGTATTTATTGTCTTATTTTTTGCTGCAAAATACCCTCATGTGACCCTATCTAGTTCTAACAGCACTCACGGGTTGTTGAGTAAAAATTGGTCTTTGAGATTGCTCTTGGCTCTAAACTTTTTGAAGGGTGAACTAATGCATGTGTAGGAAAGTACACTATCAGGTTTCCCAGGATCTGGTTTCAGAAAATTTCTCAGGTCTCCCACATGCTTTCATAATTAAACTACTAAGGGAAATTCTATGCTAGGTCAACTGATGGGAGTCTATGGTTTATTGCTCTTTGCACATGCCATATTCCTGGTGGGAAATGGCAGGCAGTAGGATGGTATCTGGGCTCAAAAGTGCATTGATAAACTCAAACATGATGCTTATTTCTGCCATATTTTTGTATACATAAGACTCATACCTTTTCTTATTTAAGTAAATCTTTTACACATTTTCATAGTAAAGAATCTTGACACAAAAGCCAAACCAAGCCCCTGCAAGTATTTGGAAAGGTTTGTCAATTTTCCACTGTTATCAAATCTCTTTTCTTGAAAAGCTGTGTAAACAAATGTTATTTTGGAAACTCTTAGCAAATGTCTAACATTTGCATTTGTTCAGGATTATTTTTATTCAAAAGCCTCTCTTAGGTTATTGTTGCATCTGATTCTTTTATATGTTCAAGCTTACTTGTCAGGAGCATTTCAGTTTGAAAATTTACTGCTTTTGGCCTTTCAGACCCCTTAAATCCTTTACCTAAAGGCTCCTGAAGACCATGACATATGAAGCACAACCTTGGCTTTTGAAGGAAGAATGAAGAAAAAATCTTGGTGGCTTTTCTGAACTGTCTTTAAAAGGATCACTCCAGCAAGAGCCCTGTATAACTCTCTGACTGCTGAAGGTTTGGTGTGACAGTCAATGATTTATGGTGAAAATGGTGATAGGACAATTTTTGCAAATGGTTCAGCAATGGTCTCACTTTATTCCCAGGAAATGTTATTATTGGCTGCACAGCTAAGTGCATTCAATACCAGGACTGATTTCTGGCCCCCAGTCCAAGTGGTGAAGGGTGGTTCATGTCTATGCTGCTCAGACTCAGCTCAGATTGTCTGCACCAGTGCAATGTAGTGTGATTGGTCCTGGACCTCTGCTGGGCCCCATGAAATCCCCCGGTGACCTCAAATCATAACAATCTTTTTTTGTGCATGGTTCTTAGTTCAGTTCAAAGTGTCAGGAATAGTGAGGACTGTGTTACAGCCTGACAGAATTGTGTTTTCTTAGCATGAAACGGAAAGAGTGAACTGTGTGAACTGAACTATGGGGTGAGGGCATGTTTGAGGACGTAAAACCTGGTACAATGTGTTATAGGACTATGTGAGATGAGCAGAGCCAAACCTAATGGGACTTCCTCATCATGACTTTGGAAGCTGCTTCCAAAGCTAACCATACCAAAAACTGTATGAGATGTTTTTTCCCCAGGATGATTGATTCACTTCAGAGAAAAACTTGTAAACAAATTAACAACACAATATGGATCTCCAGGGGACAAGTATCAATTGGTTAGATGGGGACCTAAAGTAAGTGATAATTTAGGCAGATCAGCAACTTCTGTGATAGTTAGGGTGGGGCAATGCTGAGTAAAACAGAAAATCCTGCTTCACATTTTTATCAAGTTTGATATTTAGAGTTTAATAAAATGACAGTCTTCAGCCAGTTCACTGAGAATTTTGGTGAGGTGAGGACCATTGGGGCAGGACTCCAGGAAAATAGCCATGTGAATTAATTAATTTAAGCTTGCTCAGAAAAATTCATATTTTTATGCAGCTGATTTCAGAAACATCCTGTAGATAAGCTAGTTAAAAATGCAGAGACATTTAAACACTCCTGATGGAAGCACAGGATATTTCCTGAAGATTAATGATTGTTTGGGAGAAACTGTGCCTTGAAATTCAGCTGAGAGCCATTAGCCCCAGCTAGCCATCAATCCTCCAGAAAGGTTTGGTGCCAGAGTCATTATTACAATTAGGAGTTTAAAATGTATAGGTGTAGTGTGTTTTCTGTGCATGATGAAGATGCCATTTTGACAGGACTCTTCTGGAGAGTTCTGCTTTTGGCTAGATGAATGGCTTGGGGTCTCTGAGGGGTATTCTAATAATTTAAAATAATTTAAAACCTCAATTATGCAGCACCCTAGAAGATCAGCTGTGAACATCAGACCCAGTCATGCAAACATGTCAAGCAAATAACACCTCATAAAGAGAACGGCCACTTTGTCTCTGTCTCATCAGTTGAGCAGTGCTGGATATTAGAGCTTTGTGAGGCAGTCATTAGCTTCAGCATAATTAAAAGCCCAGGATCCAGCTGTTAATAATTGACTGAAGGAAAACTTTGTAGAGAAAATCAGATTTGGAGGTTTTGCCGGTAATGATTAAGGAGCTATTACTACAGGCAACAAAGCCAATGGTAGATGCAGTGTCAGAGTCGATGTAAACAAGAATGAGCACTTGGTCCTTTTCACTAATGAAGTACATGAATTAGAACTTTTCATAGTTCAACAAAAACTTTTCTCTACTGTCTTTTGGACTGTTTTAACCATACTGACAAAGCCCTATCTAGCTTTTTTTTTTTTTTTTTTTGGTTATGATTGTCAGTTCTTACTTCACAGATTTCATAAGTAAGGCAAAATGGACCTATCCATCTTCACTTCCTGTATGTAGGGAGTTATTTGGCTTTCTGCTGATACTGAGCTAAAGGACAAGTCTTCAACTAAAGTGTGCTTTACAGTTTTGTGCTCTGAGGCCATCAAGAGATGGCCAAGCAGTGTAATATTGGAGGTGTCTTCCAACCTAGTGATTCTGTGTGATTGTGTGTGAATATTCTTAATCCAGATGACATAATTTATGATAAATCAGGTTGTCATTAGTGAGATGTAGGTCAGGAAATCCTATTTTTAAATTATTAGGATTGTATTTTGGTTTTGCCACCTTCCTTGGTGTTTCTTTTCAGTTATTTATTACCTCATTGTAAACATGTGTCCTTCCTGTTTCTGAATTAGACTGATCTGGCTCCATCTACAAGCCTGTTCCTAAAGTTAATAAGCTAGCTTTTCCTGGTAATTATAATTTGACATTTCTTTCCCAATCTTGCAGTGTAATCAAGTTAACTTCTCATCTTACTGATAGCCAGCAAAACCAGATTCCTTTAATCTCTGCATTGAGTCACCTGAGCTACATAGAATAATAGAAGTACTTTAGGCTGTAGAGATGTAACAGCCACGTGAGCCGTGTGGAAGTTTATACTCTGTTGATTTTCCATCAGGACAATGTTGCTGGACTCATTTCTTTCCAGGATAGCAAAGGCAAATCTGCCATTCCTTGTTCTTCAATGCATAGCTTCATGTTTGAGCATACCGAATATTTTGTTTAAATATTTTGTTTAATTGGTCCAGTTTCTTAATTGGTCCAGAATATTCTTCCATTACTCATTACTCTGTCAATCTGTGTGTCATCTGCTAATTTTAGTTATATTAATGTTGGTCACTTTAGCAAATATTTCATCAAAAATTCTAGTTCATGAATCTAAATTATTTAAATCTAAACATCCTGTGTTCAATGAACTTTTCCCAGGTTTTCCCTGAGACTGAGAACCCCGAAAAAGGCTGTATTTTATAGACTTAAATCACTATTCCAAAAAATTGAGTAATAAACACTGTTTTTTAAAAGTTGGGTTACTTTGGAAATTTGAGATAAGTTTGGGACTGTTTCAAAGTCCATTAAAGTCAGTGACAATCTATGTATGAACCTAACGTTCCATTGGAAAGGTCTTTTTTTGTGTGGTGTTAAGGTTTATATTTCTTCTTTATAGACATAGAGTTTCCTCCTTGCTGAAAAATTCCTTATTAAAAAAATAATAATAGAACATCAGCAAAATCCAACAGCTACATTTAAATATGATCTGATTAATTGTGTAGCATTATATAAGCCTATAAACCTCTTTGGTTTATTCCTAAAAAAAAGAAAAGCCTCACTTCCTTCATTTTGTAACTTTCCCTTCACACCCAAGCACAGAAGTGGTGGTGAAGGAACGTGAAAGAAGGGATGGGGAATAGGGTTTAAATGAAATCAAGAAAGTAAATAAAGGCTTCTAGCACTACACAATTGCTCTTCTACAGCTTATCTTGGAAAGCACCAAATTCACCATGAAGGGCAGAGAAGGAAAAAGAACTGTACACGTGAGACAGGTTTTATCAGTGCAGATTGCTACAAATACAATATTAAAGGGGAGCAGTGTAATATTGGAGGTGTCTTCCAACCTAGTGATTCTGTGTGATTGTGTGTGAATATTCTTAATCCAGATGACATAATTTATGATAAATCAGGTTGTCATTAGTGAGGTGCAGGTCAGGAAATCCTATTTTTAAATTATTAGGATTGCATTTTGGTTTCTTGGAAGTTTAAAATGTGACTTCTAGGACAGCTCATTTTGCTAAGTTTCCTACAATCTCATAATACTTTGTTTTTAATATTTCATCATTTGACTGTTCATTCATACTTCCTTCTTGCCAGTGAGAAAGTGTTCAGCAATGGGTACAGTGCCATAGGTTTTTTACAGCAGTGTGTGATTCCTATAGCAGAAGTATCCATATGTGTGATGAACACCAGGAGAATTCTGTGCTCAGAAGGAATGTTAGAGTGATTTTCTCCAAATGAGAAACTGCCAGGGAAATGTGTCAAAATGAACACAAGAAAATTTTCTGCCATAAGCAGTCATCATTCCCAAGGGAGGGTCAGTGCAGAGAACGGTGGTGTTCGTATTCTACTATTCTAAAAGCTCATGCTACTCATGAGTGATCAACCTGCAAATCACAGTGGTTGCCACTTTTTATTAGCCCTGTTCAGATAAGGGCTTATCCTCTCTAAAATGGTGAGCACTACCAACTGGTTTGGAGTCCATAAGTTTTCCTGTACAATGGTGAGTGTAAATCTAGACAGCTATGGTAG
Organism: Acrocephalus scirpaceus scirpaceus; assembly: GCA_910950805.1. Lineage (NCBI taxonomy): Eukaryota > Metazoa > Chordata > Aves > Passeriformes > Sylviidae > Acrocephalus > Acrocephalus scirpaceus. Next base: position 104,332,351 of record OU383775.1, on the reverse strand, counting down.
CTCTGCATTCTCATTGCAGTCATTTTCCAGTTTGACAGGCTACAAGGGAGCATATAAAGCAGCAAAGGAAATGCAAGACATCTGTAACAAAACCAGTGAACATGCTATTGATTTGTTTCCCTTGCTGGTGTGGTCCTGGCATTGGTCTCTTTCTCCAGAGAAATGAGTTAAAGAAACAAGTCCAGTAGAGAACATGGAATTTTACTTCCATTCATCTTCCTTATTTTGCAAGCACCACATTCTGCAAATCCCATGCCAGTAAAGCTCTTGGATCAGTCCTCAAATTCTTCTGGATCCTTGAGGGAGGAGATGTCAGAGCTGGCCAAGAATCTAAGTGGAAACTGATGACAGAAGCTGACATTAATCAGCTCCACAGTATGTTCTGCCCAGCAGGTTTCTTCTAATAAATCAAAGGGCTTCAGATCCAAGGGGCATTTAACCATTAGAGAGCAAGTGTTCACTGTGGTCTGTAGCAGCTAAAGATGATGAATTTAATATTGATTTTCATATATAGCCCCAGCCACATAACTTTTGTGTGATTTTACATATAAATACACTGGAAAAAATTCTCAGCTGGGGCAAGTCAGCAAAACTCCACTGATTTTACTACTTTACATGAGCTGAAGTTTTATTCCCCAGTATATAAATAGAATGAAATGGTGCTATGTTTACTTTTTTTTCTTTTTGGGTTTTTTTTTTTTTTTTTTTTTTTTGAGCTGACAGTGATGAGAAACCAAAACACCATCATATTTGCAAAATTTCTGCCATTCTTGTGATGAGCTGTTTCCCCATGGTGAGCACAGAGCAGTCATTAAAGGAAAGAAAGTAAACAGTGCTACATGTAGGTCAAGATTGCTCTCCAGTGGCACTATGAATCCATAGTGACTCACAGAAGTGAGTCTGTGGCCTCAGCTGGGTTGCTTCAGTGAGCAACACTTACCAGTGGCAAGAGGGTTTTAACATCCTGAAAAGTCTTTTATTCTTTGATTTTCAAATTCTACGTATTGGATGGGATGGGGGGAGTGTTGTTTCTTTTCTTCTGTCTTTTGGAGTTTTTTTTCAATAACAATCTCCTATAAATACATTAACAACAAAAGGAAGGCTAAGGAGAATCTCAATCCTTTTTTGGATACAGGGGGAACATAGTGACAAAGGCTGAGAAAAGGCACTTAAGACCTTCTTTGCCTAAGTAAGTAACATCAGTTATACTCACAGAAGCTGCCTGGATCCTGGATTCCAGAAGCAGAGCCAGAAATGGTAAGATGTTTGCTAACATGGAAGAAGAGTCTTATATTGGATTAGGAGAAAACATATCAGTCTATGAGTGTGGAAGATACACACAAGGTGGTTAGAGATCTAGTCCAAATACACATCTCATTTCTGACCTTGCAGTGAAATTCAGGGACACACTAGAATCTTTGAAAAACGCTGCAGTGGTTTAGAAGATTTGTGCCCATTGATTCCATCCAGCCACGGGGCTTAAAAATACCTAGGACACACTTAAACACAAGACCTGGGCATACGTTATTTGAAAACTTTTCCCACAAAAATGTAATTCTTCAAAAGCTCTTAGACCATTCAAATTTGGGACTACCACTACCAGAACTAAAAGCAGGGATCAAATATTTCTCACCAGATTAAATAACATGCTTCTCTTCAAATGCTATGCCTACAGCATTAATGGGGCTTTAATGTGTATACCCTGTAGACAAAGCACAGAAGCAAATACAAAATGTGGTGACTGGCAAATTGCAGAATTAAATTTAACCAGATCATAATGGTATCATTTTACACCCACTTACAAGGATGGATTTAGACAGAAAAATGTGCAGTTCTCCATGCTGCTACCCTCCTCTGTATTCTCATAGAATGTTCCTGCCACCTCATGAAGAAGTTAGGCAGACTGGTATATTTAAAACACAAATAAATAAATAAATAAATAAATAAATACAGCAGTGTGTTAACAGGCAGGCTTCTTTAAAACTGGATATTTTGCACTGCAGTACATAGTGAAAATACTGATTAAATTTCCCTTTTACATGGGAAAGATTCTGAATAACAGGTATTGACTCCAGTAATACCTTAAGATCAGGTTTTCTTGTGAAGACAATGCTTCAGATGATTGGTTTCATGGCAAGACATGAAGAGCCACAGCACTTTTCTGGAAAAAACTGACTTCTGGGTGCAGTTTGCACTGGATAAAGGCTGGACAGCCCAATCCAGAGAGTGGTGGTGAATGGAGTTACGCCCAGTTGGCAGCTGGACATGAGTAGTATATTCCCAGTGCTCAGAGCTGCAGCCAGTCCTGTTCCATTTCTCTATCAGTGATCTGGATGAGGGGAATCAATCACCCTCAGTCAGTCGGCAGATGACACTGAATTGACTGGGAGTGTTGATCCGCTGGAGGGCAAGAAGGCTCTGCAGAGGGATCCAGACAGGCTGGGCTGATGCTGAGGCCAACTGTATGAGGTTCAAAAAAGCCAAGTGCCCAGGCCCTGCCCCTGAGTCACAACAACCCCTGCAGTGCTACAGGCTGGGGAAGAGTGGCTGGAAAGTGGCCAAGAGCAAAAGGATCTGGGGATACTGGTTGAGAGCAGCTGAGCATGAACCAGGGTGTGCCCAGGTGGCCAAGAAGGCCAATGGCACCTGGCCTGCATCAACAATGGAGTGGCCAGCAGGACCAGGGCAGTGATTCTCTCCATGTACTTGGCACTGGTAAAACCACACCTTGAGTCCAGTTCTGGGCCCCTCAAAAGAAGAAAGACATTGATTGAGGTCTTGAAGCATGTCCAGAGAAGAGTAACAAAGCTGTTGAAGGGTCTGGAGCACAAGTCCTGTGAGGACTGGCTGAGGGAGCTGAGATGTTTAGCCTGGAGAAGAGAAACCTCAGGGTTTACCTTATTGCTTTCTACAGCTCCCTGAAAGATGGTGGTTGCCAGGTGGGGATAGGCCTCTTCTCCCAGATAACAAGCAACTGGACTGTAGAAGGTGGCCTCAAGTTTCACCATGGGAGATTTAGGTTGAATTTTAGGAAAAAATTCTTTAGTGAAAGGTTAAGCATTAAGTGTTAAGCGTTGGAAGAGACTGCCCAGGGAAGTGATTGCATCATCATGCCCAGGGCACTTGGAGACATGATATAGTGGTCAACTTGGCAATGCTGGGTTCATCATTGGACTTGATGATCTTAAAGGCTTTTTCCAACCTAAATGATTCTATAAAAGTCTCATATTTCTGCCAATGTCATCTACTCTCTGCTTATTGACCTTGCTCACTAAAATATTCAGGCTACTGGAGCAGGAAGAGTTCATTATCAAGAATTAGTAAAATAAATTTGACTTCTGCCTGCTAAAAATATTTTAGAGATGTTACCTTAGGAATTTACTGGCAAAATAATTTAGTCACTTGTTGGGACTTAAACATTTTACATAGATGTAGTAATTAAAAAAAATGGTCCAGAAATGGTTTTGGAAGAATATATGATAGAAATAAGAACAACACTAATACTTTCACTTATTTGAAAAGACAATAGCACAGTAAGAGTCTGTAAGACGTAGAAAAACAGCAGCACAAAGGCCTAAACTGCAAACCTGCTTAGATCTATGAATGAATACATGGTGTCTTTCAGGGAGTAGTTAGATTTTATGCAAGCATTTGAAAGATTCTATCTTATATGGGGACTAGGAAAATGGTAGAAACAGGATGAAAAAATAATTTTCTTATGAAGCTGCTGCTGGGCTGTTAGCCTCAATGTGGCAAATCTGGCACCACCAGCATCTTGGTGTAAAAAATATAAGACAAGTAACATGTCAAAAAATTTTGGGACAGTTTTTTAAAAGAGAAGAGTATTAATACCCACCTACTTCAAGTTTACTTCTCAGAGTTAAAGGAAAAAAATCCCAACTCTATGCAAGGGGCATGGGGAGAAAGATACTAGCCAACCCATTTTCCATCAGAGAGACTGTCTCAAAATGAAGACTCAAATGCTGGATGAGGACCCCTTCCTTCCCACAAGTGGATGAAGGTACATAACACCTGCTGCAAGTTATGTGAGGAAAAAACTGCCAGGCTATTAAGCAGATGGTAACTGCATCCACCTCTACGTACTCAACAGAAGAAGAAAATTGTAGTTTGGTCATTTAGGATCTGTCCTTTCTTTGGAATACTACTTCTGGTTTCAAGAGTCAGGAATAATGTTCTCAACACTCTTATGCAAAATAAAATTAAGTTTTCACCTTAAGAATATCTGTGGTTTTGTGTGGTATGTGTGTATATATATATGGCTTCTTTCCTCTAATGACTGAGGATTTGGGGGAGAACAACATTTCTTTTACTTTGTGTTCCTTTTTTTGTCAAGTTTTGACCTTTCCAAAAAAAAAAAAAAAAAATTAAAGCTATTATTATTTTTCCACAGGCATATTGATATTTTTGTAGCAGAATAATAGAAGAATGTAGAATAGGAGGGGTCCCCTTCTGTCTCCAACAATTGAATAGCACTTTGGTACAAATGGAGGATGTTCTCACCTGTTTGAGACAGGGTAGCTGAGATTAATGACTCACATTATTGTGCTAGTCTAACCAGTGCAAGTTTTTCACATCATCTGCAAAGATGGTGATGTGCAGACAGGAAGACTGTAATTCTGACTGTGTATGCACCAACCAAGTTGACCACTCCACCCATTTGTGGGGAAAGAAGGAGTAAAGGATGAATAAATCAGATCCACATCTAGCATTTGAGTCTTCATTTTGTAAAGTCTCTCTGATGGAGAACAGACCTGCTGGTGTTCCCCCCTATCATGACCCTTACATACAGCTGGGATTTTATTCTTTCAACTTTTGAGAGAAGTCATTAAAGCAGATATCTTGGGGAAGCATCTTTATGTGGTTATACCAGTTAGCTCAGAAGTGAAAGGAACTATCTGTTCTCATAACTGACCTGCACATAGACCTGGTTAGAGACACTTAGAAGGAAATGACTTAAAAATTTTGTTCATTTTTTTCGCCTTATTCTCTTAAGCGTGTTCAAATTCAGGGAAAAAAAAAAAAAAAGAATCAAGCTAAGTGGAATGTTATAGTTTCTGAATTAAGTTTTTGATGAGGAGATGTTTGGTCAAAAATGGAGCCAGCTCCAGCATTACAGTGTGTACAAAGATCTCTAAGCCCATACTAATTTCAGAACTGCAAGTTCAACTGATGTATGAATACACCCATTGGGAAATTGAAGGTTTTTCTTCTTGTTGGTTGTTTGTTATTTTGCCCTTGCTCCTCATCATCTATTAGTAAATGGGAGAGTGCCAGAGGTGCTGGGAGTTACAAAGGAATGACCAGGGAGGCTGCTGGCATGCAGCCCTGCAGCACTGTCATTAGAGGCAACAGATTCAATCCAGATTCAGGCAGCTTCTCAGTGCACCCAAGTTTAAATCATTGCCATTTTAAGTGCTACATCTAATCAATGGACCTTGAGGGGTGTCTCCTGGAAGCGGTTCATTCATGCTACCCTTTGAACCTGAGGATTAAGAGTTTATTTTACTGAAAATCTATGGAGCCAGAGTGACCACACGCATTCCTCAGGTGGCTGGGACAAATCCAGGCATTGGTGCTTTTCAAACAGATTGCTAAATTATGACAGCAACCCTCTAATCTGTAGTGTAACAATATGGTGGCTTTCAGTAAAAGTTTGAGCTCCAGCTACATTTATTGCTTTCTTTAGGAGTGATTTATTACTATGTACTATATGATTGTGTACCTGGAGTGGTCCAGAAAATTGTTTAGTTTCTTATGAAGCAGATGGAATACATTACCTTGAACAAAAACTGGCACTAGTGTTTGTTTTGTTCAATCCTGGAGCCAATTTACATGTTAAACTGGAGCCTTCTGAAGGCAAAGGACACAGAACACAGGCCAGTCTTAAGTTCCTGTGCAGGTATCCTGTATCAGCTATCCTGCTCACTCATTTAATCAAATAATGCCCTTTCACCCATTCTCCTTTCTCATGCTCTTCTGTTTTATAAGATTTTTTTTTTCACCCTGGAAACACTGACATACTTTAGGAGAAAGCAAGGTTTTTTTGAGTATGGGTATGAGAAGGTTAATTGCCTGCACTACCACAGGCACTTTGCATAATTTTGTTGAAGTTAATCAAGGCCTCTGCCTTAATCTCCCATCTGTTAAACTGAGAATATAGTGGTTCTCAGCTTCCCAGCAATGATGTAGCTCTGTATTTTCTTAGGCTTTAGATTTTTACTGCTAGTTACTGCTAGCTGTTTCCCATGGGAACAAATTCCCATTCTCATAACAATGTCTTTGTTATTTTGTAAATACTAAAGAGAGCTTTGCCCTTCTCACACAAATTTCCCAAAACAATCTCTGTCACCTGTTGTTTTGCTAAAGGAGAAGAGATGCAGTCCTTCTCCAACCAATCACAGCTTCTTTTGCAGACCCTATTATAAAAGAGCAAAGATTCCAAATAGAAAAAGCCTTCTGATCATGAAGAACTGTCTGTGTGCCTTCTCAGCCGCCCCATCACTGTAACACAATGTGAAACATTTGAGATTATGAAAAGCTCTGATAGTCTGGGACTTGTAATTTGGAATTGGTGAACAAGGGAATATAGGAATTTAGAGGGCGGTTTAGATGGGATTTAGAAACCTGAATAAGAGAGTGTGATTGATACAAAAAATCCATGTACTAATGTAGGCCAATAGAGATCTTTCTTTTTGCCAGCAGTTACTTGGGAACATGTATTTCAACTACTGGCATATTCAGAGTTACTGTCTTGACTGAGGTGAGTAAGTAGAAACTTACCTCCTACTTGAAGTTATTCGGATTTCAAAGATTCGGATTTCAAAGAACCCCTAGCAGCCAAAACAACAAAATTTTAACACCAGATGCAAGGCAAAGCACAGCAACACAAAAACTAAGATGGTGGATCCAGGTTTGGTATCCTACCTCAGGGTTGTCTGTGGCACAAGCAGGAGAACAAGATATAATACTCTTCTCAGATCTCCTGGGCTCAAACATACATCTTAATCCCATGATTGCTGTAACTACCAAGCAATAGCAGATTCTGAGATGCCTTTTGCCTTTCTTTTCAGAAGTTGTACCAGCACATATCAAATAACTCAAAGGATTCTTAGGGCAAATAGAAAACACATACAAGGAAAACTTGACTTTGTATCACAGTGATAGGTGGTTGTTCCTCTGAAGGTTGGGTTGTTGGCTTGGTATATCCTATTATAAATATTTTCAACTTAGCCCATATTCTTTGGAAGTGGAGTCCATGGCTCTTCTATTACAGAAGAAAGAAGTCAGAGTCAGGATCATTCCTGCAACATCTCTCATTTCTGCAGAGCTTGGTATTTTCAACTGTAATAAATGAACAGACTGGTCCTGTATCTTCACCTCGCTTTTAATTTATTCCCATGTAAGCAAAAAACAAGTGAAACTTTCACACCAGGCCTCTCTCCTCCAAAGAGGGATTTTTGCTAAGAGGACCCTGTTGGTTTCTATCAGCTGTACTTAACCATATTCAAAGAATGAGGTAGTCTTAGGAAAACTTTTACAGAAATGTTATGACCAAAGCTGCTAAGGGAAGAGGTAGTATTTTAGAAAAATCCCCCTCTCCAGTGTTTCTTAGTCACTGAAATCTTGTGTAGGATATTTTGAGTCTGTATCTAAGTTATTTTACTCAATCAGGCCTTATTTTAAAGACTTGAATTGTTTCACTTACCTGAAATAAAACTTGGCTACAAACCCTTTATTAGCTTTGAAATAAATATTTTACATGCACTGCATAAACCTTAGCTACTTGTGCCACTGCTCTGTGAGTTCATTAATCCTTGAGTCCTTCTCATAATATCACTGTACCCATTAACAATGCATATTTCAGACTTCAAATCTTATCTAGTAATATTCCTATTATACCAAGTGTGGCAAGGAACTCCACTTATATGTTCCTGCCTATTCAAAGTGGTAACTACTTTCAAAAGACAAGAAAAAACACCCTATTCAAAACTAGAGGTCGGAAGTGGCTTAAGTTCAAGTGTCTGCTGCTGTTTTATATCACAGTAACACAGAATGCATGGGGTTGCAAAGGAACTCTGGAGATCATTTTGTCCAATCCCTCTGTTCAAGCAGGTTTGCCTAGAGCAGGTTGCAGAGGGTTGTGTCCAGGTGGGTTCTGAATATCTCCAGAGAAGGACACTCCACAATCTGTCTGGGCCAGAGCCTGTTCCAGTGTTTTGTCACCCTCAAAGTAAAAAAAAAAACCAAAAAAAACTAAACAAACAAACAAAAAAAACTCCCCCTCACAAACAAAACAAAACAAAAAACCCACCCTTATATTCAGAGAGAACTTCTTGTGTTTCAGTTCTGCCCATTTCCCTTATCCTGTTCCCTGGCACCACTGAAGAGGGTCAGGCCCCATCTTCTTGACATTGACCCTGAAGATATTTGTATACATGTCCTCAGACATGGTGAGGATGTTTCTATGGATCTGGCTATTAAGACCTTAGGCCTAAGAGAAACCTTCTATAATGGCAGCTGGATGGCCAAACCCATTTGGGTGGCATCCGACCATGCATGGGACAAATATATTAAGCTCCTGACTATATTTTTCAGTGAGAGATGGCATGGAATGCTCTGCTTTTCTGATTCCTTCAGTGACAAGAGAGAAAATGCCACTCTATGTTTCAGGAAAAAAGTGTTTACAAATACTAGATCACCTCAGAGCTCATAGGGCAATTGAAAACATTGCATTGGTAAAGGGCTGGTCAGTGGTGGTTTGAGCACTGTCAGAACAGGCAGGAGAGGAAGGCTGAGAACAGACTGGAATATAACTGGTATCACTATTCTCTTCTCTGTCATGACAATGAGAAGGAAAAAATTGGCACCTAAGTCAGTAAGCTGGATTTCATTCTAATCAATGCCTCTAAAGCACTTTACTACCTAAACTTCTTTCTGTGCTTCTTACTTCTGTTGATCTAATAAATTACCTTCAGATTTAATACACTGAAGATTGAAATAAATTTAGCAAGAAATTCTAAAACGACAGGATTTTTCTGAAATAGCTGTCTGTATGTTCAAAATTAGTGGTCACAGTGAAGGCACGATCAATTAGTGTTAAACTGAGTGTTAACAGCAGCCTCATGTTTAAAATAAGTGTCTCTTGCTATAAAATTCATTGAGCATATATTTCTGTCCAGCTTAGCTCATCTTTGTTGGAGAGTACTTGTTACATTTCTTTTATTTTTCAAATCATATTGGTACTGTCCTTCTTCCAGCAAATGTCCGTGAATGTCTTCACTGTGTCTATAACTGTTTAAAAAATCTTTCCAATCAAATCAGAACCATTCCCAAGCCAGTTTAATTTTCCCTGGCTTTCCTGGAGAGGTGGAGAGGTGAAAGCACAGCAGGATGCTTATATTCAGCAAGATCAGATTCAAAAGCATATTTGAGAAACTAGGAAAACAGTAGGAGAAGGGAGATGAAATATTTAATTCACAGAAAAAAATATGGGAAAAGACGAACCTTAATAATTACTTATATAATGGAACAGCCACAAAAATAAGACAGTGTGAACTTCCAGAGACTGATGAAGAAACAAGATTAAAAAATGCATGTAATGGAGTAAAAAAAGAAGGGATGAAATGGCACTGAGCAGCTTAGTAAGTGATGGTCTTTACATATGAGGTACCTGACACAGATGCAGCAAAAAGTTGTTTTAGCTGGGAACTCAGAGGTGGTCAGTAAGCTCAGTTCATAGATGCTTGTGGAGAAGTCTAACATAGCAAGGGTGTGGTAGCAAAGGTACAGTTTAGATAATGCAGTATAATAACATTATATTGTTTATGACAGGAGATAAAATGGAGTTAAGCCATTAAAGAAACTCTTAAAATATTTCTTTTGAAACCTGTTGCTAGTGCAGACCTTCAAATGTAACAATATCCTTCTACCTTCCTCATGGCTTTAACATTCATTTCATACACAAAGGTGCTGTGCAGTCTGGGGAGCAATAGAAGGAAGGTGAATATCAACATAATGTCAGCGGTACAGTCAAGAACAACAAAAAGCCATTTAGCACATCAAACATCTAAACTGCATTCACAGCTTTGAGTGGACTTTTGCCAGCCTGAATTTGTTTCACATTCATGCCAGATTTATTTTACTATAGTTTGGATACAAAAATTAAGTGAAAGTAGGGCATTTCCAAGACTCAAGCCCAAAGCTTAAAGTGAAACTTGGAGCGTGTGAACCTTTGCAGTTTAAAACCAAAGAAAATGTTTGCATGAACCCTTGCTAAGCAAACCGCTGTGTTTCAGAGGAGCTCTAATAAAAACCACACTGCCATGAATCACTGAATATTCCGTACTTTGACTTGGTAAATTTATGTAAGTTCCATGACAGTCCTTTTAAAGAGTTCATTTTTCACTGAGCTCTGAGCCAAATCATGAAGTCGTTGATGAGTTTTGCTAAATCCTTACCCAGCCTAATCCTACTAAAGTTAGAGGGAGATTTGACTGAGTAGGGAGAAAACAAAATCTGAGTCAAGGTTTGGCCTTGGATACAGTAGCCTGAATTTATACAGTTTAAGAGCTTGAATAAATCTATCTCCACTAATGTGTGTTAAACACAAACAAGTAACAGAAAACTCTGTTCAAAAACTAGTGAAAGACCAAATTCAGACTGTTTTCCCAACCTGCTCTCAATCGTGTTTGTTCACATCAGGAGAAGGTCTTTAATGAAACAGCAAATGGTACATTTTTCTCACAAAGTTCCTTCATTCTGTTTCAGGACTGCTCTGGCCACAGAAAAGTCCTGTGTAGCTAATAAAGGTATTTTCTGCTACGGTGTGTCCATCCTTTAAGGCACTGGAAGCTCTGTAGTGAATGGAATGAGTTTTTACACCGAGTGGACTTGTTAAAGTACTTGAGTATTTTCTCCTACAACTAAGTTTCCCCCTTTCTCTGCTCTCAGTTGTGGTGATGACAAGGAAAATAATTCACAGGTGATCAGCAACTACACCTCTATTTTTTTAAAAAATTGAAGCACTGTGAAATTCTGATAATTGAGCTATGACACCCAAACAGCTTCACTGATGCTGCCTTTAAGCCATTATAGGATGAACTCTGCATGTGTGTCATCTCTTCCTCCAAAATCAGTTCAGACAAGACCAGGTCCAGGACAAAAACTCAGTGTTCAATGAAGCTATCTAACTAAATAACTTTGGTTTTCACCTCTATTTCTAGCCCAGTAAAACCCAGGTTTCTCCTATAGCAACCACTTTACAGGCTAAAGCTCAGTCTACTGTTTTTCTAGTCTGCAACCTCCTCTCTGCTCTCTCACACTTTCCCTTAATCTTTGATTTTTCCCTACCATCTGCCTGGCTATTTTCAATTCCTTCATCATATTTCAGTCTGTTTTCTGTATCAGTTCTAGCTACATTTCCCACCAATTCATCCCAGTTTCTCCAGTATCATGTTTTCATAATCCCCAGCAACCATCTTATTCTGTTTTTAGCTTATGATTCACAATCCAATGTTTCTCTCTTCCTGATTGCCTTTGACGAATTCAACATGGCTTTGATCATTTTGGAGGTTGGTGCCCCATCTGGAGGCAGACACAAGGATGTGAGGTGACAGGGAAAGGTGAAATCCCATTTTGTGTTCCTTACTAGGCAAGGAAACTGAGTGGGGAACCACTTTTCACTGACATTTCAGTGTATTTCTAAATAGTGGTCTGTAGGGTTGCCTCTATCCAGTAAAGTCAAAGTGTTTAGGCATGATTGGTAAGTATAGTCATCATGGAGCCATTTTGGAGATCCTGGGAGCTGTTTTTAATATTTTTTTTCAAGAGCTAAAAATTCAGGGAAACGTAGGGTGATCTTCAGATCTCAGCATGTACTGCATAGATGCACAGATGCACATGAACTTCTACTGGTTCTGACTTCCCACATACAGAGCACAAAGAGGCTACTTAAACAAAACCGTGAAGTTATTAACATTAAAAGCCCCACACTTTTTTGGCTTTTTCCTTCAACTCACTGAATTATTTGATTGGCAGTTGCCAAAATATCAGCCTGAGGCAGGCAAAGTCATGGAATATTTCAGTCCAAATGGTTAATGTTCTGGCACAGTTATGAGCAGCTGAAAACTGTATTTTATAATGGCACATATCAAACAACCTGAATAACATGGAGTGCTACCAGACAGACTTATAATTAGAATTGGACAAGAATCAGTTTTCCCATAACCTCTAACATTTTTTTCAGTTGTACATTGGCCCAAACCCAACAGCTTTTGAGGTTTTACTAAAAAAAGAGAGAACAAAAACACTCCTATTAACTTGGTGATCAGAGTATTCACCTACACCCTCCACTTGCTGGGGGTGAGCTCTAACTTTATGTCTTATTTCTTTTATTTTTTTTCCCCAGATATAGCTGTTTCACTTTGTATATTTATTATTCATTGATCCAGAGAAAGCCTCTAAAGCTCAATACGCAAAGATAATCTGGTATTTCATTCTTATGATTCAATGCTTAAATAGTTTTATGGTTCCAGATCTTAATCTCTGGTTCAGCAGTCAGGAGACTCCCCTGGACTGTTAAAAGTCCAGTATGAGTCAGACTGATCATGAACTAAATGAATTCCCAGGCTTCCCTGCTCACTCAGAAGTGGGGCTTTCTTTTTTTGTGGTTTTTCACAGAAATTTTATCCCTGACATGAGGAATCTTTTCTATGCGGTTTTGGCCAGATCTGAAAATTCTGCTTCTGACTGATCAATGCTATTCCAAAAGAATTTGTGAAACAATTTCTAGAAACCATTGGAAAACAAAAAGCAGTGTTCTGAAACCTGTGAGATTATTGCCAGGGACATTATAGTGTAAAAACCATCATGTCTGCTTTGGCACGGCACACACATTATTGCCTCAGTAGAGGTCATTCTGCAGCTTTTTGTTGTTGTATCTAAGTGAACTTTAAGAGGTTTAAGTTAATAAGTAACAGTAAAGTTATCTCTATGAAACCAAACCAGAGCCTGACAGTGTTCTCTGTTTGGTTTGGATGTTGCAGCTGGATGCCTGAATTCCAGGAGAAGAAGCAGCCATGAAGACAACTTCTTCTACTGACCCCAGTTCTTTTACCATTCCCCATGGTGTAGTGTACTTCTGGTTTGCCTTAAAATTACATTGGGGTCCAAAATAGATTCATTATTTCTTTTCTTCTACAGTCTCACAAAAAAAGAAAATTAAACCCAAATGCATTATTATTGATAGTATAATAGAGGAAAACTTTCACAGAGATAATAAGAAAGTCAGTTATTACTGAGATTGGGAGAAAAAAAACAATGAATATGTTAGTGGTCCAATATGTAATAAAACTTCCCTCCCAGAAGAAACTAAGTAAAGAACCACATTATTAGCTGGACAAGCTTAGTAATGTCATGAGTCTCTTCAGAAGCAATGATGGTCATTTTAGTTTTCTCTGGTTATTTAAATACAGGGCAGTGTGTTACATGATTTCTGTAATGCCAGGAAAGCTTGAAGCCTCTGACAGCTGGAGTTCAGAGAGTGCATTGCTGACATCTGGTGGAAATATTTATAGTTCAAACACTGTAAAGCTTTAAATAATGTTTTTGTAGCAGCAGAATTTTCCCTTCTTATGAGGGAGTTTGGAGATTCTGGAAGACTAAAACTATAGAAATGTGAAACAAGGGTATATATAATTTATGAAATCTAGAAAATGTGAGCATTTGCTGTTTGTTGGTCTGGGATTCTGGGCATGCATTTTCACTCTTTATTCACTACACTCTTCCAAAAGTGTTGGAATTACCCCAAAACAAAATATGCATGAAGCTTCGAACAACTTGAATACTCTTATAGTTGCATTTAAAATGTTTATGGACATATACAAATATGTTCAATAAGAATATAAACAAGCAATTATATCAGAAAATTCCTCCTTTAAATGAAGTTGTATGAATGAACAACATTTTGAAAATAGACACATTAAAAAAAAAAAGGCAAAAGAAGCAGCATTATTTGTGTCCCTATTTATGCTGATTAACTTTGAAGAAGGATGATGTATCTTACCTTATATTTTTAGCGACTGGTATCCCATCACCATGCAAATACCAAAGAATAATAAATTATGTTCTTTCTTTATGCCAAAACTTCAAAAATAACATATGTATTTTTCCAGACACTCATGTTTCTCACTGACAAGTTAAAAGTCAAAGAACTGTTTCAAAACTGCAAAAGAAGGAGCTTCTTTTTCAGAATACTTCTGCTTAAATGAAAATTCACAGAAAAATGCTCAATGAAAAATCACTATTCAAAATGGTTATTTCATATTTTTCAAACTATGGACTTATCAGAGAAATAAAAACAGAATTTTCAGGTATCTCTGATAAGACAATTTTTAAAATGTTAAAATTCTATGTAGTTCTGAATCTTACAAAAGATGAAAGATTTTATTTATAAGCAGATATTTGCCACTCAACTCCTCATATTATATATCCTGTCTCAGATACAGGCCTTTTAAAATGCTATGTGTATTGTCATGTGAGTTTGTTTGTGTGTGTGGCTCCTCCCCAGGCTGATTTGAAATTTCAAATTTCAAAATTTCTTTGCAATTTCTTTAGGCAGCATCTGGGTATAACCTTATATCACAAACCCAGGCAGTTCCCATCCCTGGCTGTTTATAGCAGTATTTATTATGAATTTGCTGTCTGCCTGACTCATGAGGTAGTTAGAGTAGTGCTGGAATTACAGAAGTTGTGCAATATTAAAAACACCCAGATTTTTTGCTGTTATTTAATAGCAAAAGAAAACAATGCAATCAGCACAGGAACACAAGAGATCTCAGCAGTGAGATCGTTGTGTTTCACAATGCTGGTAATGACAGAGGTTATCAGGGAACCTCACACACAACAAGGCAGGATGCTGATGGAGAACAAAACCAGAGGCTTCTGCCAGAACTGAGGTGGCAGCAGGTAGATGAACCTTCTCTATCTGACAGTCCCTGGCAGGCCAGGACCCAGCTTTGAGTGTTAGTGAATCTCTCCTCAGCAGAAGGAAAGTCTGCTATGTGTCATTACTTTTCAGATTAAATGAAAACACAGAAAAATGGGTGAGCTGAATTTCACATTGCAAAAAACATCCTGGAATGAGTTTTTCTCTGGTGCAGCCCTTCTGGAGCCAATTGAGTTTTGCTAGGAGAAGATCTGGCTAAGTGACTTTGGAGGGAAGGTTAAACATTCTTCTTTTATTATCCTACCCTATACCATTACAGGGTCCTTTTGCTTGGCCAGCATAAAACCAATTCTAATGCTAAAATAATTAGAAGGTTAGTTGCATTTGCTGTTTCAATATGAATAGCTCATGACATATGTCTCTGTGGAAACCTTTTGTACATGTTAGGTACTGTCTGTCAGCCATATTTTTCTCTAGTTCTTTGTGCTATTTTTAATATAATTTTAACTTTTTTATATACACTCAATCTGGGCCCCTGCCAAAATTGTATATTACAGGTTACACAGTTAGCAATACCTAGAGCTGAGGTTGCCAAGAATCTTCTGCAGTATAATACCATTTCAAATTTCTTACACCTTCTTGCTTCAAAAATAGTATGAGCATAAAGTATCTCATCTTTCAAATTAGATTTTAATTTTGACTAGCTTAGCAAACAGCTGGGTCTTTGTTTTGGGTTGTTTATTGGAGTTTTTTGTCGTGTTTTGCTTGCTTGTTTGGTTGGTTTGGGTTTTTGTGGGTTTTGTTAATAGCATAATAGGATTGGGTTGAAATAGACCTAAAATGTAATTTACTTCCAACCCACCTGCCATGGCCAGGACACCTTCCACTAGACCAGGCTGATCAGAGCCCCATCTTAACTGACCTAGAACACTTCCAGGGATGGAGCACCCACAGCTTCTGTGGGCAACATGTGCCAGTGCCTCACCACTCTCATCACTCTCTCCCCGCCTCTTTTTTTTTTCTTTCCTGTCATTCCCATGAAAAACTATACCCTGATAAGAAGAAATGTCAAAACCAGGAAGCTATGTATGTGATGTATACATATACATATACATATGTGTATATGCATATATACACACATACATATATATATATTATATATTTATTTCCACACTGCCCTGTAATGTTTAACTGGTTTGTTGAGAAGAATACCTTTTCATCACTATAATCTAGTGCCTTGATCTTTTCTTTATTGATAAAGATCACATCATCTCATCATGGTGCCATTATCAATGACAGCTGGAAGTCACAATTCCAGAGCATGGTTCTATTGCTTCCTTTTTTGGCACTGCCATATGATTATTGGAAAATACAACAACATCACAGCTGCTTCTTCTGATTCATAGTCTGATTCTCCTGCTTAAAGAAGTTCCAGCACCATATAGGAAGCACATGAATCATAATAATGCCAATGAAAAAACCACTTTAGTTTATCACCTACGCTTCACAGTTTACAAAGCTAAGTTTTGTTAGCATTGATGCATTTTGCTAGCATTTGTTAGCATAAAGCATTGATGATGAAAGAAGAAGTTGTAAAAATTTTTTTATATATATATAGACCATAAGTAAGGGAAAAACTCTCCTGGCAATGTTCTCTTTGAATACAAAGACAACAAACTAAAAATCAAGAATCAAGCCATTTAATGATACATTTAAAGCTCTTGCAAAATGGAATTAAGTTGCATTAGATAATATTTCGAAAGTCAGTGTGCCCATTCAATTCAGTAGAGTTAATAAATAGGAACTAGATAGCATAATATGAAAGATATATGTAGTCTTGGGGTAGAAGTGAAAAGGCTAAGTTTATTTGTACAGCTCCTTTTAATTTAAAAAGCTCTATGTTGTGCCAATCATTAAATCAGTGATATCACAGCACCAACCATTAAAAAGCTTGTAATTGAGAAACTTCAAACGAGATTATCTATAACCAAGCGACTTTTGTAGACAAAAGTCTTACTCTTGTTGCAGTGACAAGTTAAATAACACTCAGATCAGAGACAAATAGAAAACATAAGATTTCCAGGCTGTTAGAAAAATGAGGTTCTAAGTATGACAATGAGCAGCATTAGGAAACATTATAGGTGGCATTGTTAGAACAGCTGGGGAAACTGAAGGAAGCAGATGATTGAAATATCAAAGTTATCAGAAATGAAGGGGAGGATTTGATATAATGAATGATGTAGAGAGAAAAGCTAACCTGCAGAACATAAATTATTAAATGAGAGCAATAAGGGCTGAAAGATATGAGACCAGTCAAGCAAGATCTCGAGATAGATTAGAAAAAATAACAGAAGAAAAAAATTCAAGAGGGAGAGGGGAAAATTAAGTTTTATTAAATATGAACAAAAGCAAACTCATTTCAGCGGAAGTAGGAAATTATTGGAGCAGGGCAGCTGCGGTGCCATTCCCAGAAGCAACACCTATCATTCCTGCTGAGAATACCAGCCAGAAAAGATACATGTCATGGAAAAACATAAGGCTTTTAAAATTCATCAACTGTCTCTTTAGAATTTAAGACTTTTGTGCCGTATTGTCTCAGAGCAGACATTATACACCCTCTCACTTTCGGATCATGCTCACTATCTGGTAGCTGTCAAAGCAGAGCTTGCTGTTTACTTGAACTGTTCAAGAAAGAGCCTGAGTCTTGGACAGAAGTTTCCTCTGTTAATAAAATATCAACAGATGTACCTGAGATATTAATAGGACATATTTTCTTGCAAATACTACCTGGAAAGCAATTTTAGATTCTTTTATATTAGAAAAGAGGCTGCACTTATGGTCCCTAAAAATTATTTAGTTCAAAGGAAAGATTATTTACATGTTTGATGTTTCAGAAGATACATTTATGGAAACATTTTGAATCACCAATACTTCTTGTTGTCTCTTTTCCATTCTACTTCTTTCAAAAACATTTCAGAATTTAAATGTCTGATGTAAGCATGATGCTTACATCACACATAGGGGTTCCACATCATCTGTGATTTACTCCACTTGTGAACATTTAAGTACAAGATATCTTCTTGAGTTTTTTCACCAATCTGAATATGTATAAACAAAGGAATTAATTTTTTTAAGTCTGTCTCATCTTTGGCATTCTTCAGAAGGTGGATGTTTTGCACAGAGCATAAGAAAAATAAAAGAGAGGTAGGGTACTTCTCAAAAGATCAGGTCCTGATTAGTCTGAATATGTTGATTTTCCCTGTGTCTTTGAAATTTCATGACCTTCAAGGAAAAACGGAAGGAGAAATGTGTAGGTTCAGGAAGAGGTGACTAATAGATATATTTGTTCTAATATACTTGCAGGTAATTTTCTGGATATTTAGGAATTCTATAGATTCTTCATCAAAACAATTTCTTAAAATGACATTTTTTTCAGTACTCTAGGTCAACTGCACTTACTAGAATAGAAACAGAGATTAATTTGGGGAAATATTACAGCGTATGTCGGCAGATGGTCATCAGTGTTGTCACTTATAGTACCCACATCTAGTCCTAGAGCTTAAACATTTTCTAATTGCACAACAGTGATAACTGTATAGAAGTTTAAAACAAAATGCAAAGCAAACAGAGAAAAAAATCAACCTACAGTATTGTCCCCAGATTAGCCATGCTGACAAAATCTTCTGTCATCATTTTTCTTTTATTTTTTGATTTTCAGGTTTTTCTTGTCTACAGATACCATTTCTCTCTGCAGATCATTGTAAAACAGTTCATGTAATGCTATGCAACCTATTGCAAGCATTACATTATCATTGCATCTAGTATTTCACAAGAATATTTTATAAATTACTGCAGGTTTCTGATTCTGTATGGGAACTTGTAGACAGGGGAATCACATTTGAAACATGAATGTGAAACTCCACAAACAAAAGAGTGTTTATTTCTTCAGGACCTGGAACAATCTAGATCAAAGCTGGTGTCTGCTTCCTCTTTCTGAGGAAGACATCCCTGTAAATTCATAAATCCCAGCTGATATAAAGTAATTCTCACTCAGATCTGAGCTGCGTTGGTAAAGATAATATTTCTACTGGAAGGAAATAGGAGACAGTGAAAAGTACATATAGATAATTCTTAAGATCATGTTTATAAAAACAGTTCAATTTTTCAGTTACAATAAAAGATCTTCAGGACGTATCAGTCCTGTCTTTCTAACAAGCATGACAGCATTTTAGGAAAAGAGTTTTTTCTTTCTGATTGATTAATTACTTTTTATACCCCTTACCTAGATGATGAATACCCTTTACCCAATATATTAGGCACGCCTACTATTGATATTGTAGCAGCAGGGTATACATGCAAAACAGAGTTACTTCCCGCTCCTATCAACCTTATGTCTTGGTACATGTTTTAAACATTTTGAGTCTCAAAACTGTATTTTTTCCACTTTCAAAGAACATATGGTCTTATAAATGTGGAACAGTTAAAAGTGTGTAAGGAAAACTCTCAGAATTACAAACTATGAATGAAAAATCTGATAAGCTTTGTCTTTTTATTTTGTTGAGATTCCATTTCAGGAAGTGATCTTTATTTCTGTGAAGTTAATATGTTATTCATGAAATGAAATGGTTTATAGAAATGTGTCTTGTTTTCATGAAAAACCTTTAAGCTTATCCATTGTTCATAACCTGTACATGTTTCAGAAATTTCTAGTTGTTGCTCATGGCTTCTCAGAGACAGTTGAGCATGGTTTGACTCATAGCATGACATACTATGTCAAAATCTACTTTCTCACACTCAAGGAAAAGTAAATCTCAACTGAACAAGCTGAAATTTAAACATCTTGAGGGTCTCTGAAAAATACACCTATACTATTCAGACAGAACATAAAGCATTACTGCAATGTTTTCCCCTGAGTTTACTCTGGAGCTTTAGATTTTTTTTTTTTTTTTTTTTTTTTTTTAAGGAAGGAAATATATAATTTTTTTAGAGATCATACTGATTTCAAGGTAGATGACCATTTGTCTAAGATGAATTCAGAAGTTCCCATTTTGCATTGTGGAATAATGTCAGATTAATTGAAGGTAAACTTCCTGGGAAGAACCCAATAATAAATGAATTTTTCAATATTGTAAAATGCTTAAGTTGTTTTTGTTTCTAAATATCTCCCTCAAGGAGCTGAAATTCTATTCCTCACCAAATTTCTGCTAAACTCACTGGAAAAGTGATTGTTTCCTTCTCCATATGGTGTCTGTCCAACATCAAAGGTGAGGAGTCTGGATCCCATTGTTGAGGTAAGCCTTGCCGTAATACGTCAGAGAGCCTGATACTCTTCCTGCAGCAACAGCATTTGGATCTTTTCAAGGTCACTGTCTCATTGCTCAATGAAAAGACTGGCATACTTGGAAGTGGAAACTCAGGTTTGCAGTGCCTTTCTGACAGGCAAACAGGGAAGCTGAAATTTTCGTCCCACTTCCCACTCATTATCTGTGAGTGCTGGGATGACCAAATAAATAGGCTATCTTGTAAATGAAGCAATGCTCAGCTATGTACATAGGCTTACTGTACTCTTAGATTGGGGTAATAACCAATTAGAGTGTCTTAAACTGAAGCCCAATATGATTCTGGCCAGAAATAATCAGCAGAATAGGAGAATTTCTCAGTTAAGGAATTTGCATGGACACAGAAGTGCCCCACAAAGAGTTTGGACGTGTCCAACATATTCTGAAGGCAGAGAGAGCTTGGCAATAATTGATAATGTCAGATTTTGCCTGTTGAGTCTGAGACACAAAGACAGATCACAGCAATCTCTACAACCATAAAATAAATAACATAAAAAATACCAGTGACCAGTGAGTAAGTCAGGCTTAGGTCAAAAGTACAGAAAAAATAGTAGAGCTAAATATCTTCCATTCTTAGCCTTCCTCTTAACCATCTAATCACTGGTTTTAAAGTTGATAAGCATGAAAGAACCCAGAAGTGAGTTGTTGTTCATGGAGAACGACACTGGACATGTAACATGAAGTAATGAGTTAAAATTAAATGAAAATTTATTTCATAAACATTAATTTCCAAATGGCAAATTTTGATAAGCAGTGGAAACTATACAGTTAATTCCACTGGACGTGAATTTCATACTTGAATGTAGAAGAAGCCTTAAAGTCAAGGGTGCAAAACTTGACTTTAAATCACAAATCTGTCTCAGAGAGAAAAAAAAAAAGAAAAGAAAAAAAAACTTGCAGGAAGTGATTTCAGATCTGACCAGATTAAAAAAAAAAAAAAAAAAAAAAGAATATTAGAAATAAGCAGAGTGCCTACACTGATTAAGGGAAAAAGGACTGATCAACAAAGAAAACTGACTCAGAAGCCAAAAAATGTGTAGATAAAGTGAGAATAACAAAGAGTCAAGCTGAGCTGGACCTTGCAAGAAGTATTAAAGCACATAGCAGAAGATTCTTCAGCCATGTGAATAAAAAGAACAAGAGTGGAAAAATAAGCAGGGCCAGAATGTAGTGATGATGGAGTAGAAATAAAGAATAAGTCAAGTATAGGCCAAAAACTGAATTATGCTTTAGCTCAGATTCTGAGGAAATAAGCAAAGATAGTTGGACATGGGGAAAAAAAACAAGGACACATTTTTTAATGTATAGGAATGGAAACCAGCAGAATCAAGGTAGAAACACAAGTTGAGATGTCTAATGTACTCTAGGAGATAAAAAGTGGAAAATAAGTACAATCCCAAGAAGAAACTGGCAAACAAAACTTCAAGTGCTGTTGCAGCTATAAAACCTGTTTCATGCCTAATATTTGGAGATGCATCACACATACAGTAAAGAAGTTGGACTAACAAAATAGTTTGAACAACTAGAGATCACCCTAGATTTTAGTTCAACAATCTGATAACTTTTTTAAAAGACTGGAATAAAAGAATTATTAAAGGCACAGAGGTCAGTTAATGAAAGAGTTTATCTAATGCAGATAATAATAAACTAACCATTCATTTTCTTTAAAAAAAAAAATTCCAGACAGAGGACATGAGACAAATATAAACTTTCTGGACATTGATGAAAACTTTTAATGTGGTGGCCACTG
Organism: Acrocephalus scirpaceus scirpaceus; assembly: GCA_910950805.1. NCBI lineage: Eukaryota > Metazoa > Chordata > Aves > Passeriformes > Sylviidae > Acrocephalus > Acrocephalus scirpaceus. Next base: position 104,310,297 of record OU383775.1, on the reverse strand, counting down.
AGACACTACCAGCAAGGCCAGAGAAGATGGGTCGAGTTATGGAACTGCAAAGCTGATTAGGATTTGGCCCAAAAGGCCACTAGAGCCACTGGCATGAGGGGAAATCCAGACTGGAAGGAAATGACTTTGTTTTTTTGATATTGATACAAAAGTTCTTCCCTGAAACCTGTAAGAGGTACAGAAGTAGAAGGTGGTGAACGTGGAGGAACTGGGTGATATTGAGTATTGTGGAATTGGGCTGGGCTTCAAGATACAAATTGCATTTGGATGTGTCTGTTTATGGGGTGGAGAGATGATCTAATCAGCTGGAAATTGCTGAAATGATGAATTTCATCATATGAACTCTTTGCAAGATTACTGTCAAAATTATGCAAAGATAAGTAAGGGATTATTGGTGTTTTACAAAGTACTAACAAGAGGTTAATTTTTAGTCTTGTGTGCAATTCTGGTAACTTGCGCTGAGGAAAGATGGGTGCAGGAAAAAAAACAGCGGGCGTGGTCCAAAAGCTGTGGGTTTATTTAATTTGTCTTGCTTGGCAAGTCAAAATCAAGAAGCAATATGATTATATTCTATAAATACATCAGAAGGATAAATACCACAGGAAAAAGACAGTGATTTAAACAAAAAGGTGATTCTGGCACAACAACAGAAAGGTATAAATTGGTCCCTGAATAGACTCAATCTGGAAATCAAAAGATTCTTATTTGTTACAGCAGTTAGATCCTAGAACAGCTTTGCAACAGGAGCAGTGGGAGCAGAGAACCAAACACTCTTGGAACTGAGTTTCAAAGCTTTACTCCAGGTGCACTGACACGCTATTTGCTTGTAAGACTGCCAGTCTTGTGGCTGGCCCAGCAGCTTCTACTGAGGTATATCACTCTGTTATCTATGTTTATATTCACATACATATGTGCACTTTCACATACACACACACACATTCACAAAACTCCAAGGCACTTTACTACATTGCATCAAAACCCAGGGAAATTGTATGAATCAATGAGCTGATTATTTGGATCATGACAAGGCAATTTTTGCTTGTGAAAAGCTAAAAACATTTATGTGCTTGAAATCCCTAGGCAGTGGTTACAAGCTGTGAATGCAGGAAATACTTTGGGGCTCTTTTTAGTCCCTAAACAACAAAAAGGAAATGTTGATGGAAATGCTAGTTTAAAATTTCATGCTTCCTTTAAGCAATAAGAAAGGACAAATCTGCTTCTTTGAAACAAAGTAGGCAAAAAGCTTTTGAATTCTGTGTATTTATAACCAGCTATTGACACTTTAGGAAATTAATACCTAAATAGCAGAAGCAATAGGGGAAGTTAAAAAAAAAGCCCAAAGTCTATTTCATAGCATAATAGAATGGTTTGGGTTGGAATGGACCTTAAAGATCATCTATTTCTAATGCACCTGCCATGGGTAGGGACACTTTACACCAGACCAGGCTGATCAGAGCCCCATCCCACCCGGCCTTGAACACTTGCAGGGACAGGGAATCCAGAACTTCTCTGGCAACCTGTGTCAGTGGTTTACCAGCTCCCTTGCAAAAAAGTTCCTCCTTATATCTAATCTAAATCACCCTTACCTCAATTTGAAACCATTAACTTTTTGCTACTGCTACTGATCCAACTAAAAGGTTTGTGCCCATCTTATAATCCCCCTTCAGTTGCTCAAAGGCTCATATGAGGGCTGTCCAGAGATTTTTCTCCAGGCTGAAGAGCTCCAGCTCTCTCAGCCTATCTTCACAGGAGAGGTTTTCCAGCCCTCTGATCATCTTCATGGCTTCCTCTGGACTCACTCCAACAGGCCCACATCCCACTTATGTTGGGTGCCCCAGAGCTGGACACAGAACTCCAGATGGGGTCTCACCAGAGCAGAGTAGGACAGAATCCTCTACCTTGACTTACTGCCCCTGCTGCTTTGGATGCAGCCCAGGACAGTTTTCTTTCTGAGTTGCAAGTACATGTTGCCAGGTTGTGTTGGACTTCTCATCTATCGATATCCCCAAGTCCTCTTCTCCTCAGGGCTGCTCCCACATTCTCTGACCAGCCTGTACTTGTGCTTGTGCTTGCCATGATCCACGTGCAGGACTTTGTATTTGGCCTTGTTGAACTTCTTGGGATTTACACAGACTCACCTCTAAAGCCTGTCAAGGTCCCTCTGGATATCATCCCTTCTCTTGAACGTGTGGACCACATCACACGGCCTGGTGTCATTGTAAAACTGGTTGAGAGTGAGCTCAGTCTTCCTGTAGGTGTTTCTGACAGAGGTGTTAAACATTTTTCCTCTTCTCAGGTTGAAACTCATTTTGGATGCAACTGGATGCAGCCATTCCAAGTAATGCTTTTGTTGTTTGATCCTAAAATTGTCATGCCTAAAACAGCAATTGTAAGGGTTGCGTGACTCTGTTAAATTCACTTCCAGTGTTATCCCTTGCCAATGGAAATAACTAGCATGAAACAACCCATAACCATTCTGCTGAACTCTTACACTCCAGAACAGTGTGGTGGCATCCAAAGTCACTCTTCAGAGGGCTTCCTGGCCCACTGTAACTTCCACACTTAGGAATTGTCTGGGAGTGTGCTCATTGACCTGGGTCAAAACCATGCCAAGGACTCTGCTAACAATTTAACATATATATGACTGACTGACTTCCAGTACCCCAGGAATGCTCTCTGGAACTGGTTAATTTATGAGAGCACATATAATCAAGGGGTACTGTTGCCTCTTGTTCCTTTGATCCCCTAGTAAATCTGCCCCAGCAAAAAGGACAATGTGGAGGCCAAATCAGAAATTCACTATTAAATAATTTTCCCAACTATTGCTTAAAAAGGTAAAATTTCTCTACAGTGCAGAAATCAGAACATCATCTGGATCCAGCATGTTGAGGATATGCATCATATTTGAAACTTCAAGGGGCCTCTCTACAGATGTCTGACCAAAAGGGGTCAAAGCCATTCAAAGCCTTTAGCTCATGGATTAGGGCCTTTGACTGATGAGAATATCCACAGCACATGTTAGGGTTGAGGATCCTTGCCTGCTTTCTCTGGCTATGCTAGTACTTGAGGTGGGTCTAACTACAGGAATATTTGGTTTACATGTGTACTCATGGGAACCCAAGAAAGAAAGTAATGAAAAGGGGTTGACAAACCATTTTCATTTTCCATGAATGAAGCTAAAGAATAGCAACTAACAAACCAATTCCTGGTTTTGGGCAAGTCACTGGAGACATGGGATTCTCACCTCTAACTCTTTATCCTGCTGTGAATGCTCTTTACCTATGTGTATCCTTCCTCTGCAGTGGGCACAGCATCAGATGGAACACAAAAACACTATTCTTTATAATCTCCACAGTATTCAATCTGACTTCTTTTGGTGCCATCAGAGCTGCTGCCTTTAGTTGTGAGAGTCAGTGCTTTTAGTGGGTTTAGTTTGCTGTTGCAAGGAAAGTGATCCTCACTGTATGTCAAAGGAAAGTGATCATCATTGTATGTCAAAGGCTTTAGTTAGAGTGCAGTGTTAAGAACACAAAGCAAAGATCCATCTATGATGAGACAGTTTTTCCTTTGTCACACCCCATACATTTTCCTAAGGACTACCATGCAGTGTTAATTTCTACTCTGGTTTAAAGTCTTCTCCTTTGTCTCTGCCAATGTTGTGGAAATTGTATGTGTGGGAGCTTTGTGGACTCAGTAGGTGTTTTGGTGTTTATTGGAGTGCTGGGGAGGTTAAGAGGTTTGCTGCCCTAAGTGCTGACATTGCTGCCTTTCACACTTTTAAATAAGAAGCTAAGCCACATATCTTCTGAATTATATACTGGAAACAGCAGAAAAATCAGTGAGTACTGAACAGAGGCATGCAGTTCAAGTGCTTTCACACTATTCCATCACTGCATCTCAGTCCAAGATCAAGGACAGCAGGAAAAAGCAGTTAAAATGTCCTTAGAACTAATCCTAGATGGAGGTACAGGAGAGTCAAGCACCTAGTGCCCTTGTCTGTGTCTGTATCTGATGGTGTCTGACTTGCTGATGACTAGGGCAAGCAGTTTCATATTTTCATTTTATTATCTGAAATTTATATATTATCACATTTGAAATAAAGATAATGGAGCTTTTGCACAACAATTCGGGATCTATACAAATCTATGCAAATGGCTGAAGAATTAAAGAATAGTGCTTACATTGTCATTAGATCTCTTTTGTCAATAGAGATAGCTTCTGACTGAGAGTTTCTGGGATTAACTTGATTGTTTCTTTACACTGTTAGGAGCTATTATCCCTATTTTAGAAGAAATGTCTCTTCATAAGCAAAAAAGTAGGTATTCTGTTCTGCTTCAGACTACATTTCTTGTTGAATAAAAATAACATTTATGCACAAAAGAAAAAAGTCTCTTTCTCCTGCCTGATAAAAATGATTACATCAGAGTCCTGTTACAATTGTTTCAGAATTTAGGGAAGCTAGTGATTATTTTTCTGTACTCTCTCCAACTAAAATGTTGTGTTCTATACAAGTAGTCCTTTTCCCATTGGTGTGAATCCCAAGAGTGCATTAAATAATACACTTCTAGTTGTAAAACAGATGGAAAAGTGTTTAAAAAGGTGCCAGGTTTATTTATGGAAGCATGAAATTGAATTTAATAGGAGAATTTTGCCAGTATGAAATGTGAACTCTCAAAACAGGAAGTGGATTTTATTGCTTATTTATTTTATTACCGGATCAGCTGCCCAGAACTGTAGAATCCTTCCTCTCAGGAATTATTTACTTTCCAACTCTGAACCAGAACATCTTGACCATCAGTTGTTACATCTTCTGGCTGCCAGATTCTCAACTATAAACATATGTGGTGCTGTCTATCTCAGATGATCTTCTGCAGATTTATTTAGAGAACATTTTAGCTTTAGAGTTATTTCTTGATTTAAAACAGTATGAACTGAACTGACTAAGCCAAGGGAAAGAGAGTTTTCTTTAGCTCTTGATTAGCATTTAATTAATAATATTCTATTTTTAGAGGGTTTTTTTTATGGCATGTATTCATTATGCATAAAAGATAAAAGAGTTAAAAGCCAAATTAGGCAAGTTATTTCTTTTCTTCTGCACCTCCAAACGCTGACTAGTGAAAGAACAGGTGCTATTCCAAGAGGTGAGCAGCATTTGTGGAAATTGCACAGGGAAACAGTGTCCCATGTTCTCAGGGTTCAGTTTAAGCCAGTATCTCTGGATGGAGTTTAGTGAGGCTGTTGACTGCTGGAGACTGTAAACCTATACCTGGCTGTTGTCACCTTTTCCTGTATGTGGCCAGTATGTGGAAGTATTTGGCACGGTGAACAAGCCTCCAATTTCAATAAAGTTGTGATAACCCAGTGATCAGATTTTTTAAAAAAAAAATCTATGGAAATATATTTTTCAGGTTGTGAGGCTGCATTAATGAATGTGATTTTACATCTCCACACAACTGGATGTTGTGGATGCCCATATTTACTAGAAGACACCTGCATCTTTGTGGTTATTGCTACAAGAAGGATAAATGCCTGCAATGGCACCTTCTGCTTAGAGGAATCTGAAGCTCAGACAGTGCTCACTGTCACAATGCAAGGCCACGTTAGAGCAAAGCTCGGAGCTCTGCTGCCTGAGCTCCTGGTGCCGTGCTCTGCTGGTGCCACAGTGCCCTTGGGGCAGAGTGCTGACAAGCACCCATTGCGTGCATGTGCAGAGCGCACTTGTGCTCAGCTCAGTGCTGGCACTCACTGACGCACAAATTTCCATTTTATGCAACAGCCCTAAATGTTTTCGGCATGAAACTCGTGCAGTTGTGCATTGGAAACTGAAAAAAGTGACAGCCTGGATCTTGCTGCTCTCAGTTTGCCAATTATGGATAAAGATTGAAGGCAATGTGGAACAATATTATGGTCATGATCCAAATCCCACGTAGGAAAGATGTGGTTACAATGGGCTCTGTTGCAGGCATTAAATCTCCTCAAAGTTCATAAGACTTTCCTATACACACCTGTGTTGTACTGTTGTCTCTTATGATTATTAAATCACTTGTAACTGCATCACACCTTGTTGTGGCTCTCCCCAGGACAAAGGCTTTTTTCCAAGACAGAATGTCTGGGATCCAAGTGCATGGATATTTTGAGGGCTGCTTTCATGGTTTGGGGAAGAAACTCCATCAAAATAAAAAATTTTGATGTGAAATGTGTCTTTTCCTAAACAATTGGACCTAATCCTTTGTGCAAAGGAAAACAAAAGGAATCTCAACATTTCTAAAAGAAACTCCCTATTCTAAGTTTCTGCTATAAATGATAGCAAAGAACTCACTAGTTTTGTGAGATTTCATATTGAGCATGTGAACTGTTCATCAGCTTTATTAATATGTCACAAGCATAAATTCTGACATATATCAGAACCAATTAAACTTATTTTTGCACTTTTTATTTCTTGGAGACAGATTGTTTGAGTTCAGAAGGGCACTCAGTATCTAGCAGATCTGGTAATTCATTCAAATATGGGAGTAAAGCTCTTCTTTTAGTTCTGGCCAAAATTCCTCCAAGTTTTGTACAATGGGTTTGAAAGCTCTTATATATTTAAAGAAAATCCTTTCAACTCATTCTAGAGTCCTGCTTTATGTTTTGTATTTCTTTGAACTTATTACCTCTTTGCAATGTCTTGGAATATGTTTGGGAGCATTTAAATCTAATGATTAAATGTATAGTGAAACAACACTTTGATGTTGCCAGAAGCAATTAATTTTCCCTATTTATACACAAAAGGTCATAAAAGACTGTGTTATGACAAACGAAATGATTCAGTGAATTCAAAGCAAGTTAACTGAATTCTAAAGGATTTTTACTACTTGATGGAAAAAAGGTATCCATCAAGCTTTATCTTAAGTCAGAAAGCTGTGATTCACTTATGGAGTTTTGAATGCTTTTAAAATTAGAAAAGAAATTATGAATTTGTCAGCTACAGAAAACCAGCCTGTAACGGGTTCATTCAGAATGAAGCTTTCACTGAAAATGGCTTACAGGGTGTAGATAAATGAAGTTTATGAGCTTACAGAAGTCGCTGAGACTACGTTTGCACATAAGCAGCCTGACTATTGTATGTTCTGAGCACAGATGCCTGTTTTTATTAACAAATAAAAAAATGTAAACTATATATTTTTACTCCTACATTTTTATAGGCAGAGCATCTCACACTTCATTGAATCCATGTGCTGGAGACAACAGACAAGATTAGAATATAAATCACTCAGAGACAGGGACTGCAAGTCAGGTTCTGCAGTTTCTAGAGCTCTATCTTCCTATGAGTGGGCACACCCTGCTTTAGAAGAGAGGAGGGACGTCACATGTGCCCACGCACACATACTCACATATGTGCATACATGCATCCATGTATTCTAAAATTGTGGACATGATTAAACATAAAGGAATCCTACAACTTCAGCCATTAAAAAAAAAATGAAAATGGAAGAAATGCAAAAGAATGAAATTATGGTTTAAGAACATAAAGAGTTTATGTTTAATATAACTAATTTCTCAATTTCCACCGAACTGATAGTTTCAATTTCAGGCTAGAACTTCATCTTATTTGTCAGTTCAAGAAATATTTTTGTTAAACTGTCTAAGAGATACACAAATTCTAAACATTATCCTGCACAGTAAAATTTCTAAACTGATAATGGCGTGGAACTAGCTATCAGGAAAAGAAAAAACTCCTATGCATCATCCCCAAATTTTCTGATAAACTGAGGGCAATAATTTGGCTTTCCTCCTCCTCTCCCTTCCCCATGACCCTTTATCACCTTTTAGTCTCTTCAGAATGAAGCAATGAACTTCTGGTTTTTACAATGAGTTAAAACAATTTGATGAACAGAGCTTAGACTGTTCAACACATAGATTGTTTGCAGACCTCCAGAGCATCTAGGGGTATTATTTTTATTTTAGAAGTTACACAGTCCTAGCAAGAATCTTTTCTTTGAATGCCAGGATCCAAGTGAAGAAAAACCCTGAAGGTTTTTGGGTTCAGTTCAGTTGCATTTGAGACACACTTGGGAATGCAGCACCTCTGTATAGGGATATCAGATGTGCAGCTCCCACAGAAAATCCATATTCTTCCCAAGAGAAGCTAGAAGTCAGGGAGATATGCTTGGTCATCTCAGTTACCATCAGGCATCTAGGTTTCGGTAAATAAGTTGTGCCTAAATTATGCAGGCAGTCAAAACCTCAATATTCTCCCTAACCTTTGTGAAAGCATACAGAGTCTTTGGGTGATGAGAAACAATTATCTGCAAAATTAGCACTAAAAAAAACAATTGACTGCATAAATATCTAGAAGGACAGCACACACCACAATAACTACTTTTCACATTTTGGTCCATCCAATGGAATTTCTAGCTCATATAACACCCATACTGTGTATAAGTGAAAAAGAAAGAGCATGACTTGAAATGATCTGAACAATCATAATCTAATGAATTGGTTCAAGTGAGGAGAATAAATTGCTAATGAGAAATGCTGGGAGGAAAATCAGGTCTGTACCCATAAGTCTTGTCTCTAAAATACAGTTAGATGTTAAACTCTATGTTGGCTTGTTAACTGGAAATTATGTCCCTAGATCATCTTGTAGACATGAAAGAGCACCACATTTTCAGTTAATGGACTGCCTCTTTAGGCTTTTGCCTAGAAGGTGTTGTCTGTTTTAACAACTTCTGTCTCTTTGACCATAAAACAAAATATTAATCTTTTTTCTTATTCATAGAGAAATCTAAGTCACTAACTGTTAGATATGTTTGGTCTCCTAGAAGCTATTCCTTTCTTTCCCCTCTTTAGATGTCACTGCCAATAAGCAATAAATGGACTCTTTGGGGCTCTTACCTAAGATGAGGTTGAATCAGGCTTCAGTTTTACTCCACTGAATATTTGATTATTTATTCAAAATGGAACAGCTTCAAAAATATTTTCCTTAAAAATGTTCAAACAAATCATCTTGACATTTCCAATATTTTTTTTTTGGCTGAAACAATTGGTCAAATCTGGTACAAATTTGCAGATAGTTTCCATCAACACGAAAGTGCATTTTTGAGCAAACAAAGAATTTTTCCATAAAAATTGCCTGGCTCTAATCAGGGCTAAGGCAATTTTGCACATGCCAACCAGCAGAAAATTAGGTATTGGATAAGCAAGACTGGCGAGGATCTGGGTTCTACCTAAATCCCCTTGTGGCCTTCGTCCAAAGTGATTAGCCCCAGGTCAAACAGAAAGCCTGCAGTGAATCAAGCAAATTAAATCCAACTCTCCTGAGCTATCGGATAATGTGCTAGTCCCAGGACCTCCCCTCTTGGAGGCTGGAAGGGAGGAGGTTATTAAATATAAACATGAAGCAACATCCTGCTCCATGGAGGCCCAAGGCATTGTGCTCTGGAGAAGAGGCAGGGGATTATATGTGCCCCTCAGCTGGACCCGTTCCAAGGGAACCCACAGCAACTGTCTCTGCCAATGCCAGGAGCTGTCAGTGTCCCTGAACAGTGTTCTGCACCTTCAAAGGCCACTAAGGAGGTGTCCTGCTAGACTGAAGGGCACTGACCTACAGCACAAAACACTGCTTTAATATGGACTTGGACTTGAAGGCACTTATTTCCTTTAAAACATTGTAGAACAGAGTAATCCTCAGATTTATTTTGATTAGAAATCTGGATACCTTCTTGGCAGTGTTTATTAAATCTTAATGTAGCTTGGTTGGAAAGCCAGATATTTTGCTTTCTCCTCCTTTGAATCACTGACCATTCTTTTCTCTTTTAATGAATCTGGACAATTTTAACTGTCAGATTCTAATGTAGCTCTCTGAATAAATTGATAGAATTGAAGCTGAACCCACCTCTATGTTCAAGCTAAGAATGAGCCTGAACAGAAGTCTCCAGAGTTTCCTAAAACTTCAGGGAGTTTATTAGTGGAAAACTGATTTTGAACCACTGAACCTGAAGTGACTGCATACTTTTGGTTTCATACTGATGTCAAGTCAAAAGAAGATTAAACTCCCAGTGCAGTTTAGATGTGACCCAAGGTGAATAAACTCACATCTGAATATTTCAGGGACAGCTATCACTGTCCCTGGAGCTAATTGTTCACTTAATCTTCCTTCTCCTTTCCACACACCTTTTTTTTGAAGCAGATAGGAGCAGCAACAACTGAAAAATGTTTTTCACTTCTGAGTCTAGTCTTAAATGAGTTGATGCCTTAAGAAAAATAGAAACATACTTCTATTGCAGGCAGAAATTTCCATTCCCACCAAAGCAGAAATTAATGCATATCTTATTTCTCAATAACTGCAAGCTTCTGAAAAGTATTACCCCTGTGTCCACCCATTTGTTAGATCTGCATACATATTCCCACCTGTAATTGCAGGAAATGCTCCTCACTCTCTGCAATACTGCATGTGAGTATACAGGATGTCTTGGTGGTCTTTGGCCTTTCAACCACAGGTTCTAAGGTATCAGTGAGAGAGGGAAGAGTGGGAAGTTCAACATTCAGACTACACTCCTAAAACAGATGTATTTGTTGATAATCTCACTGTCTGTGCCAAAGTGATAAACCCACATAGAAAAACACCTTGTGGATGATTCTGGTAGAAACCTGGTTTACAAGGAGCTGAATATGGGATTCTTGCAGACAGTGAGCAACCAGACTTGCAACACAATATAGTGGTCATGGACACCTGTGCAAAAGCACACCAGGGCTTAATGAAGGTATCAGAGGTGGAAACAGCTTTTGATATTTGCATTTGGCTAGTGTGTGTTCAGGAGGCAGAATGAAGATTTATAAACAACAGTCCTACAGCAAAAAAAACTGGTTCAAGTGCAGTGGAACAAATAACTTATAGCTTTAATCTAAGTAGTTTCAGATTTCTTTGTTCTTTCTCTCCTCTCACTGCTAGAAGGTGGCAGTTCTGATGAATCTGAGCTTAGCTGTTGACATTTACTACCACCGAAATCAGCTCCTCTGTGTACTGACACAAGAAATAATTCTGTGTACATGAAGCTATGAAGAACATGCTAATCTAGGAATAAAGCTTTTAAAAAAGGATTTAATTAATTTTCTAATTAAAGGAAAACCTAGGTTCATCAAGAAATTGTATTAAGGTAAAACCAGAACCGATCTTCCTTATGTCAAAGGAACTGACCTAGATACACTAGCAATTATTAAAAAAGTGACAGCTTCAGGCCTCCAAATTGAAAATTAATGAAGAAGGAGACAGATCTCACCAGCTCCTCAAGGAAGACAGAAAAATCCACAGTTCAGAATTTCGTAGAAAATTCTTACTGGCTTGGTCATAACTTGCCTGAATGTGCTGGTTTTGGCTGGGGTTGAGTTAGTTTTCTTCACAGTGGCTGGTATGGAGTTGTGTTGTGGAACACAGGGTTCATAACACAGAGATGTTTTTGTTATTACTGAGTAGGGCTTGCACAGAGCCAAGGCCTTTTCTGATTTTTGTACTTCCATGCTGGGTAGGAAGTTGGGGGTACATGGGAGGGTGGAGGGGGACACAGCCAGGACAGGTGTGGCTGCCCAAACTGACCAAATGGATAATCCAGACCATGGAGATCATGCTCAGTATATAAAGTGGGGGCAAGGAGGAGGAAGAGGAGACATTTGGAGTGATGGATTTTGTCTTCCCGAGTCACCATTGTGCATGATGGGGTCCTGCTGTCCTGAACACAACTGAACACCTTCCTGACCTTGGAAAGCACTGAATTCGTTCTTTGGTTTTCTTTGCTCAGGTGTGTGGCTTTTGCTTTTCTTATTAAACTATCTTTACTTCAACCTATGAGTTAAACCATGATACTGAGCGAAACTTCTGGGACCAGAGTGATCACAGTGTTGACCATCAAATTAAACTGAAGGTAGTAGAGTTGTGTTTTGTAATTGCTACCCTTAATCAGTTGATTTCTGAACGCTATTGCAGAAATAGTTTCAGAGAGGCAGAAGTTTTCTTAGGCATCAGAGCATGCTTTCTTGCTAACATCATAACACAGCTTTTCTGGGTTATTCCAGCATTGCCTGTGGCAAGCGTGGTGACAGGACTTTCAGGAACAGCTGAAGACAGCTTCAAAGCATCACTCTTTATCTTGTCTTTTACACTTTACTTTTCCAATAAGGATATTAATTTTCTACCATATTGAGTAGATTAAGAAATTAAAATTTAATTTTACTGGCTGCAATGACAGATAACTTCTGTCACATTTACCACAACATTTAATTTGTTGGCATGGTTACTCTTTTGCTACATTGCTAACCATAAACAGTTTTTGCAAACTTACCAAGTTATCTAGTTGAAGAAAAATATCCTTCTTCTCCCCTGAGTTCCCTCCATCCTCTCCAAACCAATGCACTTCCACACAACATCTTTCTGTGACAGTTTCTGCATTTTGAAATATCTGAAGCAAACTTAATTCATATCAAGCAAATTTCTTAGTTCCTGAATTTGTCCTGCACAACCCAATAGATTAATACCACAAAACAGTGTTGGATTGAAATCCAAGTGCGTTTCTGCTTGGAGAGCAGCACTTACATTTTGGACAGGATTTTGTTTGAAATTAAGATTTAGAGACTTAGATTTGGATATAGGATTAAGTTCACTTAATATATTAGTATATATTTTGTTATATAGGTTATGCAATGCATATATGTAAAATATATATTTTTTTATCTTACTATAGATATACATTTCTTTAGTTTGAGTACTTTTAGGAAGACATTCTCTACTGAGAGGGTTGTGAGGTGCTGAAACAGGTTGCTCAGAAAATTTAGGGATGCTCCATCCTGGCAGTGTTGAAGGCCAGCTTGGATGGGGCTTTGAGCAACCTGTCCAAGGCAGAGGGGCTGGAACTAGGTGATCCAACCCAAAGCACTCCATGGTTTTATGATTCTACTACCTGACAATATCTGTGTATGATGAGGCTGACAGCTTGTCTTTTGAAAAGAGGAATCAACTATTTAAGCAACTTCTAAAATAAATTCTGACTCCTGCTGTGAACTGAGGAGCCCTATCATCCCTCAAAGGAGGGCAAGAGGAGGCTTCAGCTGAAGATTAGCCTTCAAGGGGAATTGTTGGGACTTGTGTTCTGAGCACTGCAAGTGGCAACCATTTCTGAAGAGAAAAGTAAGGCAGGAAACAGTGAAAAGAAGCAAATCCTCTTGTGGTAAGGCTTGTTTAAAGGCAGGATAAAATTAAATGACACCAGCTAGATCCATGGCAGGTGTCTGTTTTGAGCTTAGAGGTAGATTTGTTATGGGCTGTCTCCAGCAACAGGTTTTGTGCTGGGGTATTTGCAATGCCATGGCAATTAGAAACTGCTCTATCTACCCTTGGAGCTATTGTACTCAGGGTGTTTGATGTGTTGCACTAACAGAAAGCTGGAATCACAGCAAAGCTCCTACTGCTGCTCAGGTTTGGACATGTGCTGTGGGTGAAATTCATAACAAAAATTCTCGACTTCCAGGAGTGGCAGATGGGATCTTAAACGCTTTCAGATCTTCTTGACACCTGTGCCTGGGCAACTGGGAGTCAAGTAGGATGATTTTTGAGCTTCCAAAAGAAACCTACAGATTTCCTGAGGAAGATCACAACAGCTTTGACTGCAGTGGGGGAACACTCCTGAGCACTGCTCAGAGGCCTCGGGGTGCACCAGCTCCAAAGGAACCAACTCTGTGTGGAACCCACGGGTTTCAGATACTCTGCAATCCTGATCCCCTGGCACTCCAAATCAACTAACTGTTACTGAGAAATTGCATGTCTCAGGGACAAGGTGAATTCACGTGCCTGTAGTCAGGAAATAGATTGCAGAACTCAGAACATGATCCTCCTTCCCAGCTCCTCAGTACTAAACGATAAGATTTACCCCTTTCTGAGGGTGCTTTATGATAATATTTACAGTTGCCTGTGGTTTACTGCCTATCTGGAAAGAAATTCAACTCTACTATTTATAATAAGCAATTTAGGACAGTAATTGTTTCTAATGTTTTGCCCAGTTCTAAATATAAAAATTTTAATGGGTACTGATTCTTTGTAATTAAGGAAAGCTTCATCACTGTACTGTTGTTTTAAGTAAAGGCTCAACATGTAACCCACTATCTGACAAAGACCAACAGGCTGATTAGGCAGCAATGTTAAATTTAAAACCAGGCAGAGATATTTGACTTTATATGGATTTTGGATGCATCTGTATCTCTGGAGAGAAGGGCAAAAGGCCTGGGACTGAGAGCAGTAAATCTTTAATTAAAGAACTGTTAACCATGCCTACTACATTTATAAATAACAAAACATTTATCAGAGCTTTTATCTTTTCTTGCAATCATCAGGCTGTACTAGATGTTGACAAAGTCAGTGATTTATGCCTCCGATTTTTTTTCATTACCAAATACCAAAGATGTTATTATCAGTGAAATCTTCTGCAACCTAAATCTTGGGGCTTTTGTTGCTCTGCCTAAGGAATATTATGAGCCTTTCTCACAAGTCGTTTTGGATTATGTTAGCCCAAGAGAAAAGATTAGGGCTGCACAATGAAGTTGCATCTAAATGGAAATGTTGAGTGGTTTTCCCTAAAAGGATCAGTGGTTTAAAAAAAATTAAAAGGAAAAAAGAGCACTTTAAGGAATGTTTTAATTAACTTTAAAAGTTAAGATACCAGTTGTCAAATACTAGATTTGTTCATCATATTGTACTTAAATTTTTGCATGCAATCTTTTCATTTCATGGCTGGTGGAAGATTCTGCCATACATACATACATACATACATACATACATACACACACATACATATATGTTAGACATAAAGCCATAGATAAATATACATATACATATACATATCCTAAAATGGCTGTCATCACATTATGTGGGCTGCATGGATACACAGTGTCCTACAACAATTCCTGTATTCCCATTATTATTGTTTAGTGCAGTTAATGTTCACCATTACAGTGAGTTTGCCAGTAGTTCGAATACCAAATACTTGGGAAGAAAAATTATGGAATAATTTTTTTCTGTGTTCAACCTTTTACTCTTTATCAAAACAAAGTTCTGACAGGACATTTGCTACTCTGCACTTGTACTCTCTTGCCTTGATTACCCTGTCAAGAGCAAGCTCTTGGGCTCATTCAGGAAGTTTCAATGTTTTTGATGCAACCACAATGTGTAGTTGTGGCCAGATCCTTCAGGGAATGAGAGGGCAGGTAGTATCTGACATGTTTTCCAGATACTTCAACAAGTTTGAAGTTCTTCAGACCCAAGAGCATCCAGTCTGTAAGTTAATCACTGATAAGTCCTCAGCTATTGGTGAAAACAAAAATCTGTTTTAAATTAAAGTACTTTTTTCAATAGCTTTACGTGACTTTGCTGATTTTCAGACTGTCTCTGATGTAAGTGTTCATGTTGAGCTTTAGAGTATACTTTTGTGTATGTTTGTAACTGACTGTTTCATTTGACTTTCATTATATCTGACAGGGAAATAAATGACTGTTTTGTCAAAGTCTGTGAATTCAGCATTTTTTCCCCAAATTTAAAATAGGCAATAACAAACCAGCTGAGATGTCAAACTAAACTTGTTTTATCCTGATAATATTTTTCTTTTGAGAGGGTGGAGTGAGATGAAGAGAACATGAGTTAGAGTTGATTATTCTAGTTTACACTATTTTAAAGTCCCAGTAACCTCTAAGAGAGAAAAATGTGTACTTTCAATTGTACATTTAGAAATTACTGTCTTGGATATACATGAAAAATACAACTGAGCTACAGAGAAAGGAATATATATATGGCCTTTCTTATTGTAACTTTGAGTATCTTAGAAAAAGACAAATTAGTTAAGAGTAATGAACAACGGGAATGTGGAAAGAGAGTTTTCTTGCTATGTTTTCTAACAATTTTTAACCCTTTGTGTGTTTTTATTTCTCCTTTTCCTTTTTGTACTTCTCATATAGGACTTTTTGTTTTAAGCCCTGATGGCAACTAAGCACCACATAGCATTTTGCTCACTTCCACGCCGCCCCAGTGGATGAAGAATTAAGATTTGTGGCTTGACATAAGAACAGTTTAATAATTGTAAACAAATTAAAATATAACGACAGCAACAACAGGTATTTTAAAGAAAAGTTTGATTTATAAATACAGTATGCTATGCTTTTTTGAGTGAATGACCAATATAACAATGAAATCAAATTAATATGATTTGCATTATTGTTTGGAAATTATTGCCAAAGATTTATACCCTGTCTTAATCCAAGCACTATGTAGAACAAAAAGAGTTCGCTGATCCTTGAAAAAATGTCCATGATGATAGGACAACAATCAAAATAAACACTCTCAAGATAAAGGATAATACGTATCAGGGACAAGAAATATCTCAATACACTGCTTTCCTATTTAACACTGATATTGCTTGTCTGTGGAGAACAGACTCATGAAGAAATTTGAAGGATTCTAAGGAGATTTTAACTGAGATATTGCACACATTATGAGATGTGAGAAGCCATGAAAATGTTGGTGGGAATAAAATAGCACTGCAGAAATTACAGGTATGAGAAAAACTTTTGTTTCTGCTCAAAATGAAAGGGATGTAGGGCCCTTGAGAGAATAAATAGTATAATAAGAAGCAAAACAAGGGCTCTTCCTTCAACCATTGTATTTTTGTATATCAGTCCTGGCTTCTTGGCTTCAGGACCTAATTTAAAAAATGATTGAATAGTGTTTCTCTGCTACTTGGGAGACCTGGGAGAATAAGTGAGCACTGACACACCACTGTGATCCTAGCACCAGTTCATGTTGCCTTTATCAAATTAGGGGCATTGCACCTGGCCATCATCCACCCATATGGTTAAATTTTCAGAACCATTTTGTTGCAAGTCTAAAAGTTTTCAAGAACAATTCCTGGACATTGTGAAGGAGTTAAACCTGGCCCAGAAAGAACCCTGCATAAGCAGTTTGGATGCAGCCACTCCCTTTGGACAGCATGTTTAAGAGTATGGCTGTGGCAGGATGGTGCCAGCTGGCCTCATAGCTGGGGAACATTGACCTGGCAGAGGAAAGAGGTCTGTTCTAGTTTAGTACCTGCATGCAGCATTGGGGGGCCGTGATCACCGCCTGCCTAACTTACCCTGGCACACTGAGTGTTTGGAGGAAACACTGAGCTCATTTAAGGCAAATGGAAAAGCTAGGCAGAAAAATCAAGATCATCTGGCTCCTTAGGCTCCCCTTGACATACCACCAAAATGCAAGTTAGAAGGACCACACACGAGTCCACTTATCTGAGGAGCACTGCAGCAGGACACAACCCAACACAGCATTAAGCTGTCTGCTCAGTCTTCCACATTTTCCATGATTACTCTATAGAATTATCTATACTATTGTCCCAGAGTGGGTTTTTTTTCTCCTTCTCTTTTATAGAATGAAGTATCAAGGACTGCACTAGTAACACTAATAATAGGTGCAAAGCCTGAGGAGCAAGGAGGAGTGACACTCAAGACAGAAATACTCTCTATCTTTCTCTCTGTACTACACTGGGACATAACTGCTTTTCAGATTGTTGTGCAACATGATGTATACCGTACATGAGGGGCTAAGGAAAGACTATTACTGAAAGACCATTACTTTGCCAGACAGGTACCCTTAGGCTTATCTCCCCTTGGTCTTCCTCACCCCCCCCACTCTCTCTTTATATCGAGAGCATTCCTTCTGGTCATCTTAATGTTCTGCATCACCATTAATGATATCTTATTCCAAACTGGCTCATTTATAGGTAAAGTGATGATTGGGCTGACTTGCTGGAGAATTACAGACCCCTGTTGATTTCTCCTTGACTTTCCAGAGGATAAAGCCTATGGGAATGACTTATCATGAGACCTTGAGAGGGGAATGATGACATTATCACTTATACGTGAAGTAAATTGGCTTCAAAATATTTGGTATTTGTCCACTCTTTTTCATCCTTTCTCTCACATCCCTAGGAAGAGGCCTGCAAGGACTTATCTGGAATAATTCAAATCCAGTTCATTCAATGGGCTAGTTCAAAGACAGAATAGATGCCAAGCAACAGGAGCACCTCTAGGCAGGCATGCATCTGAGCAAAAGGCTTAGAAAAACTTCCTATACTGCTTTTGTTTTGGATATATATTTTAGGGAGTGGTGTGTTTATTGTTTGGGTTTTTTTATTCATGTCAGTTGTGTGAACTATCCAGACAGACAGACATAAATCTTAAATTAGAGTCACCATAAACTGATCGATCAGGCTATAAAATCCATGCTGGAGGTCTCAGTTCAATGGGCTTCTGTGATGGCCAGTGTTGGACAGGATTTCTAACAGAAGAATTAGCTGAGGTCTTGAGCAGCCACCACCTTGGTCTCTCTTGTATCCCTAAACTGAAACTCTATTTAGTGCTGCAAGTGGATTCTGAGGCACCACTGTGAATGCAAGTCTTCCAAAACTGGACACTGGATTCTGCGCTTTGCCCACAGCCTAGAGTAGCCAGGGGAAAAAAAGTGTTTGTCTTGGACAACAGCAGCAACTTTCATGGTTGCTGGGACAACATGCTGTCACTTAACTCATAGTTTTGCCTCTCCCTGAGTGATCTAAGAATAGCTTTTAGTTGCAAAATCTCTCCCTCCACCATTTCTACTCCACAGGCCTGAGGAGGATCCTCTGCTTCTTCTGACAGCTTGAGTCACATCCTTGGATCCTGGTCAGCTTTTATTCCAGGCCAGCCCTTGGGCTTCCTTCAAGGCAGAGAATCTTTATAACCTTGGCTCATGACAGGAATCCACAGGATAAATCCATGTATATGTGTTTCCTGAGAGCAGATTCCTGAAGAAGCAGAGAGGTGCAGCATCTGGACCAGGCAGAGAGTTTTTCAGCAGAGCCCAGCAGACTGCACCAGCTGCCTGGGTGTCTACAAGCTGCCAGATTATGAGACTAGTCCAGAAATCTGGGACTGAAAGACTGTATTTACTGTGTTTCCGCAGATGTTTTTCCCCATCATGTTGGTCAATACCTACACAAGTGACTCTATTACAAGTGTGTGACCTGAGCTTATGAGTCTTGTCCTTACCAAGGGTGAAAAAAAGAACTATTAGCTGGGACATTCAAGAGAAGAGTGCTCATGTGCTTCACTGGAACTGTTTCAGAAGTGTGTAGAAACGGAAGACAGACACCTTAAGAAGCAGAAGTTTAGGTTAAATTTTTCTCTGCATGAATTTTAAATAAATATTTGTCATCTGGCACTCCTCCTTCTGAATATCTTTCATTTTGAATAAATGCTGAGGAAGAGGAGGAGACAGGCAGAAATCAGGGGTTGACGGGTAGAAAACACGCTTATCAGGGGTGTGGGAAACCAAGGCTGGAAGGCTCATAGATCTAACTGAGTTAAAAAGATGTGAACAGCATTGGCAAGAGCAGCTGAACACATAAAACCAGACTTCAGTGGGTTATGAGGGCCAGAAGACAGACTGGCAGCTGGGCAGCATTTGAAAGAGGGTAAATCTTTGGACACCAGAACAGTGTGTACACAGGTGAATTTAAAAAGGGCTCTCGGAGAGTGCAGCAGCAAGAAGAGTGTGAGCTGAAGGCATGAAAGTCTCTGTGAGAAATTTTCTTCACTTTAGCTGCTATTTTTATTGCATGTCTTGAATAAGGAGAGTTGAGTGAAGAGTATGCTGGAAAAGGAATGAGCACTGAGTGTGGGGAACAGCTGGAGTATTTCTGACATACACTTCTTTTACTTGCCACCCTATTTATGGGGCTATAGGAATGTGGAGGGGGAAAAAGTTTACAGCTTTAATATTTCTTGTGAGCAAAATCCATACAGGATCCATATTGGAATGTGAGTGCAGAGAACAAAAGGACATGTCTCTGTGCCAGTATGTGATTAACTTGAGTGCAAGGTTTGTCTATACTATGATTTAAAGTTGCTGGATCCTTTTCCTTAAGTGTTCGTTATATACAGATGTGCACAAAGTCTTTCCATCCCAAACATTAAATAAAACTTTTAGAGGAAAAATAACTATGCATTTATTTAAATGGATTGAGGGTTTGTTTTTAAAAAATAAATGTTTATTTAATTTTGTTATTAAGTGTTATAGCAAAAATCAACAGTCTATTACAAATAGTATTCCAGGTACAAGTAGTTTTTCTTCTGGCATATAACCAAATATTTGGCAGAATGAAGACTTGCCCTGCCATGTTTAGTTGGTCAGTAGAGGTGGAAACATTTCCTTGATATTGGTGGAGATGAGGGGAGCAGAAAAACATTGAACCTTTTGGTCACAGACCTCTGTGAGATAATATACAAATCATCTTCAAGTCCACGCTGCATCTCAAGGACATTGACAGCTTGGTTCATGCTGAGACCATAAGCCTGTGTTTCCTCAGAAAGGAGATTTGCAGGTGGGTTAGAAACAGGAGAAAGGTGGGTATCACACTCAACTGGGGATGTGGGGGGCAGGGGAAATCCAGATTTGGGACAGTATCTCACCTTTCTCCCTGTGTCTAATGTGGGATCACCATACAGGATGAAACCTGGTGCACTGTGAGGATACTTCATGAGACACAGGGCTTGAAGTATACAAGCTCTACCTCAGAGCACTGAAGATTTGAATGCCTCATTGTTAAACAAAGCCTGTTGTGATGCTCATGGGAGCTGTGAGAGACTCTGTTGAGAAGTGACATCTAAATGGAAGATTGAGCTGGCAGCAGAATAACTTGGTCTCCAATTAGTATAGTTTCTTGAAAGAGAGTCTCTCACCAACTTTGCACTGTGGGTCCTCAAGGGACAGGTATGCCACCTCCTAATCGAGCTCACCAGAACCAAAAGAATAAGTAAATTCAAGAAATTCTACCTTCATGAGCAAATTGCATGTTTGAGTCTTCATCACTGCCATCATAAGGGGATGCTGGTCTGAGGAAATGCAGCAATAAAAACTTAGGCCTGCCATAAAAATGTGGTTGTATTGAACAGTCAGCTTCTGCTTTGATGTGACAACTAGCTGTAGAAACCATTCAAATTACTTCTAGAAGGAAAGTTTGTGACGAGAAACAAAAATAAATTCAGAGTGTTAGAGTCTTTTTTCATTCACTGTTCTTGAGCATTTTTGCAGTCAAAGACCTATGAAAAACTAGTTTTTGTCCAGAAGCCACGCTTCATTTGTTCAAGAGAGAAATTTTGTTTAGGGATTAAATTGGTATAATTCTGAAGCACTGAAGCCAACAGTAATTTTGCAGATGATTTGCGTGGGAACATGATGAGGTTTTTCCCAAAGACATAGTGTACAATTTTGTGGTAGAATAATCATGGAAAAGACAAATCAAAAAGTTAAAATAGTACTCTCCTTAAGTCAAATAATTAAACCATAACTCTTTGAGCAAATCATAGGTAATATTACAGAGAGATAATTTTTAAGAGCTAATAATTTAGGAAAGATTCTATAATTTGAATGGCTAACATCAGTCTTTGGCTAACATCTCTAACATCAGTCAAACACCAAATATTTGAAATTATTTAAAATGCTTTTCCTAGCTCTATAACTGATACATAATTACACAATATAAATAATAATATTTAAATGTAAATGTACAATCATAATATTCATTGGATAACATATTTCCAATACCAGTGCAGTATTTTAGAATGCAAGTAATAGGATTTGATAAAATAATAGTACAGCAGTCATGATGTTTTTGTAGAGTTAGAAGTACCTTTATTCTCTAATACAATTAATTTTACCTTTTATTTGCTCTCGGGATAAAACATTTAGAATCAGAATTGAAGATTAATGTAGGATAATAACACAAAACAAGGGTAAAATGTGGTATCAGTTTGCGAAAGGGCATGTTACATGCAGCTGGTTTGAATTATATTACCTTTTTATTGATGTGTCCAGAATTTTTTTTTCTTACAGCTTAAACATATGGGGGCTTTTAAACCTACCAAGTATAGCAAATTGCAGATGAATTGGTCCATAAGGATGGTTTAAAAAAAGTCTCTTAAGGTATATTGTTGAAATTATAACATGAAAAACCGGAGGTATTGGAGGAAACTTTAACCTACTGGAATTCCATTTAAACTACTGTAACAGTAGTCATATTGTGCATATTGTCAGTCTATTGCAGCATTTGCTTCTTGATAATACTTTCACTTAGACTACTTAGAGAATGCTAAGAAATAAGTACATTAATAGCTATTTAATGCAATTTTCAAACAATAATTCAGGCCTTGTCTTCCATGCTAAAAATTATGAAATTTTTACTTGGATTAACTAAAATATACATACAACCCTTCAGTAAAAGTGGGCATTAAAGACAAAGTACTGACTGTTAGGTAAATAAAATTGTCTGGTAACCTTGTCCATAACATTTAGTTGTAAATCAGATGTGTCTTACCTTGATTGTGTCAAAATGGTGGGCTGTAATTAGTTGCCTCGAGATGTGGCTGTATTCTTGTACTAATAAAAGCAAATCCTCACAAAAGACATTCTGACTTGCCTTCCAAACTGGAAGCCTGCCCACTAAAATGCTGCAGTTACAGTTATAGAACCATATAATTTACATTAATTGGTTTTCCTTTCTAGATTTTACTGGCTGCTACTGGTTTTCTGAAGTTTCATTTTCTAAAGGAATTGCAGAGTTCTATAATGTAGTAAATAAATAAGATGTACAGTATCAGTAGAAGAAATGCAAAGTTTCAGACATTAATTTTCAGTACAAGTCAAAACTGATTTGTAGAGGGTAACAGATAATCCTTAATTTAACTACCAGTCCCAGTTCAGGAAGTCCTGTAGGTGCCTTGATATTTACATCATCACTATATTGGTTATTGATGCTACAGGATTAGGAATTTCTGAGGGTTCCTTCCCTTATGCACAAGGGTAATGAATTTACAACTTGAATAAAGACGACACCTCAATTAATAAGATATGAAGCAATTTAATTTCACATTTTTGCATTTTAAAGATAAACATATGCATCTTATTTTAAAGATGTAGAAGTATACATTTCACAGGTCCTTTTTAAATTTTAAAAATAAAGGATAACACAATGTTTGTTTTTCAACCAGTTCGCATTACTCTGATGCAACAACCCTCAGTAACAACTATTTTGAACTCCTCTGAAACATTCCACAGCCAAGTGATGCATGATCTAAAACAGGCCAACAAATGCAGGGTCATATCAGAGATTTGCCAAGCACTGCATTAATGGTTGATTGCATGACTACCATGTTCTATTTGGAAGTCTTTCCAGTTGCTGCCAGATTTCAAATAGACAATAAAAGGAAGAAAGAGACAAAAATTCTGTCTGAAAAGTTTAATAAAAAGCAAGGTAAAAATAACCTGCTGTCAGAGAATGAGCATTAATCTGAAGTTTTAGCTCTGAACAAATAATTCCTGTTTGCAAATACTGGTAGTGATCTGTGGCAATGCAGGAAATATAGAATCATAAAGTGATTTGGGTTGAAAGGAATCTTAATGTACAGAAATTGCATATTTCTGTCCTGCTCACCTTGACAGTCCAGAAACTCTTGCATAAGACAAATTGGAAAAATGGTCTTTATCCCATTTCAACTTCAGGGAAAATCAGTTACTGGGAAGGACAGGAAACCAGAAGCATGAGAATTTGTTGTGGCAGAACATGTCACAAAGGTATGATTCCTTTTATTCTATACAATATTTACAAAATGAAGAATCAGAATAAGTTGTTTTAAAGAGACTATATATTGGGAAAAACCTCTATACATCTTTGGTTTTAAACAGTAGGAGTGTTATTTATATTTATTTTTCTGTGACTTTACATCTATGCTGCAGCAATATCATTATTTTAAGTCAGTGAAAAACTATAGTGACCAAGGGGCAGAACAAACCTGAGGATTGCATGAAACTTAAGAGACTAATGCTCTGAGACATCCATTCTCTTCACCTGCACAGTTGTTTTCACTGTCAAAAGACACTTGATGGGCATCCTTAGATACTTGAAAAATTTTCTGCTTTCCCTAAGCTCAACTTCTTCCTAAATTATACCTGTGAATGGAGATGTAGCCATCTCTGGATACTTTCACATATCTGATATACAGGAAATGTCTGATATAGATGCGGTGAAACTCACTTTAAAAGTTCTTTTCTCTCTTTTTGGATTATAGAAAAGGACTCAGATTTCTAATCTAGAATAGATGACAATAAATGCTTTTAGATATTTAAAGATATGTAAGAAAAAAGCTACTTCTGTTTTATTCTAGGTTCTCTCCTCGAGAATGGACAATACAGTATAATAATAGGGCAATGTAAAATTCAAAGTATAATCTATCCAGGCTTTTGTTAACCTAGATTATCCCATTATTTTCTCTATGCAACCTTACTGAGAACTAGATTATTACCAGATTTATCAAGAAGATGCCTTTAAAAAAAAAAAAACCCTGGGTTTTACTTAGTGAGCAAGTAGATCTTTCTTTGGAATGGAATGAATGCTTTAAAGGAAAACCCTTATTTCTACATTTATTAGCTGTCACCTACAGTATCTTCTGAGTGCTAAAGTTCCAGCAGGGTATGATATAAGACACAGAGCCTTTCTCAATACAGCTGCTTGGGTTGTTAGCTTTCATATCATATGACCGTATTCACAGTAGGTATAGTATTTCAAGGATATCTGTGCCCCCCCTAGTTATACACAGCAGATAAGAATGACCTGGAAGGCAATGTGGACAGCTAACTGTAAAACATCTGTCTGAGGACCCCGCCAAAAATCCACAGTTGGCTGGCTGGCTGGCAATTACATACAAACATGCTGTACCTGTATATCAAATACAAACCAGCTGCAAGATCACTGATGCTGGTTCATCTGCCGAGCACACCACAAGTAATTCACTTGACTTATGATGAGATAGAGTTGAGTTGCGTGATGGAGAAACAAGAACAGTAAATCGGCTGCCAGTCAGCTATGCCTTTAACTGGATGAATATCCTTGGATAACACAACCACATGTGCTATTGAGCTATTACCTACCCACAGGATCTTCAAAAGGTTGAAGGAAATAAACTACGGAAATTGTGTGCTGTTTTTCACACAGTTAACTGATCAGAAATTAGCTTTTCAAAGAGTCAAGGAAAGCATGTGTTTGCAGCAATATTTAGAGACATCTGCACCATTTTAATGATAACCGTTGCATCTGTTTGTGCTGGCAAATCCAGACCCATCTTGGTCTGAGCTCTTCTGGATGGCAGTGTAAATCCTGCTGTGCTCTTCACTTCCACGGGATTAGAGGCTCACAAATCACAGATCAGAGCAGAGGTCAAAGCCATAGTATTTCAGAGGCCTTAAACTAAACACCTCATAATCTCTGCTCCTGAACCCTGTTCAATTCTGTGTTAAAAGTTTGGGAAAATGCTTTTTCCACCTTTCTTGTGCTCAAATGTTAATCAGTTTCTAACTAGAACCTATGAAATTAGGTAACTATATTCCACTAGAACTCAATACAGTAACCCTCAGCTCAAAAGGGCTGTCAGTGACTCCAGGCAAGGATGAGAATGGAAACCTTTAAAACCATAGCTTTTATTGCTAAAACTTGTGGAAGAAATATGCAATATAATTATGTCTCTTCTAAAGGAAGCCATATGTCCAGTTTCTCTTGTACTAAGCCACACTGATTGTGCTCCGAAACCAGTATGTATTGTATTTACATATCATGGGATCCTTGTTATCTTCTAAGGATTTGGGTTTATGCCCTGAAAGTCCTAATCTATAGAACCTTTGCTATTTCCTTTGGGACACAACTCTTCTACCAAACAGAAAATGTTATCAGGAAGCTCTTTTCTTTTCACTCATCTTCTTCTTAAATTTTACATTTTTTTTAAACTAGACTTTTTTCTGTTTTGGTTTGGTTGGGTTTCAGGTTTTTATTACACTACTAAATAACTCCTCTTTCATTAACTATGCTCATCCTTGGAATGGACTCTTCAGCTACTGCTTCCCCTACTGTATATGTTAGAATTCTTAACATTTAAAAGGTTAACTTTTCTTTTCCACCCTCCCCTTAGTTTTCACATTGTGCCTCTTTATAGCACCAGGCTAAAGCCAGGGCTGAAACAAGAATTGTTGACATACCATGAGTATTTACAATGTCTGGAACTTTCTGAAATACTGTGAGAAAGCTCTTGTGAGATTTCCATCTCAGTCTTAAGATTCAGATAAGATCAGGATAACAATCCAAACTTTTTAGTGATATTTATCCACACCTTCTGAGATTTCTTCATCCCTATTAAAAAGAAATATATATTACATAGTACATGCATCACTGATGCATTTTGTCCTCCCATACTTTTTCATCCTATGTCCCATTCAGTTGACTTAAATGTCCTTTAACATCATTAGTAAATTGAAACAGATTTATCCTGTTGTTCTTGATTTCAAGATAACAGAACACGCAAAGAAAATGTAAGACCATATTCAGACTCAGAAGACATTCCCTTCAGTTTCTGAGATGATAAGCAAGTCACTGTCTCCACAGTCCCACCCTGGGTTCCTACTCAGTTCACATTCTTGCACAGCTTCGGCTGTAGCTCTGATGTCTAAGCTTCCCCTGCTGACTAACAGAACAGAACTTGGCCCATAGGAATCATATCTATTGGATTTTGGCAGAAGACCCACCAAAAAAGATGGTTTTTATAAAAATACAGTACAAAATGAGCACCACCACCCAGCATTCTATCTCCCATGTAAGCCTATCTACAATGAAGAGGCTGTGATCATCTTCCATTCTCCCCCATTGCACTCATCTGGATAAGAAATTATGAAAATCAAAATAATGAAAAAGTCCACATTTTATGCCTGCTTCAGCTGTCACATCTCAACATTGTGATGCCTGGCACCGTATAAATGTCAGATGCAATTGACAACGTAGGTATACTCATGAAAAGCACCTTAGTCTATTGACATTTTGAAGGGGAAAGCTTCATTTTGGAAGGCAAGATCTTCAGGATGACTGACAACTAAATAAAATTATGTTTCATCTGTGTTTGCCACCATTGCTATGCCAGTCTCCTGCAGGGAGCTTGTCTGGTTGCTTTCTTTTTGGCTGTTACAAACATTCTTTCAAAACTATATACTTTTAGAAACCCGAATGTCTTATGATCTCCACTACTTGTTCTTGGCAACTTCTCTTTGAGCTGAAGAAAAAGGGGAAAAAATTAGCATATTAAGTATCTTTTTGTGTCTTGTTCCATTATAACAGTTTATACTCTGTCTTAGCTTCCAAAATTGATAGGAACTGTATATACTGTATTATTATTCAGCTGCTAAAAATTATTAGAAGGGCCTAACCTGTGTATATAGTGATATTTCCTACTGATTTTCATTGAAACAGATTGGTCCTCACAAAGATAATTAATTAAGCAGAAAATCCTAGGTCAAATTTCAGCTGCCTTTTTTTTTCCCAGTGGTACATTATATATTTGTCTGGTCTCAATAGCATCCAACAGATTTTTAGTATTAGGTGATGAAAGCAGGACCTCAAAATGTTTGAATGTTCAGCTCAGAAAAACACTCAGAAATCTGACTGCTTGGCATATCTGCTAAGTCTATAAAATAACACAAGTAGAAATTTAATGTCAGCAATGTTTACATGAGATCTCTGGTATATTGCAACTCTCACTAGATTTATACAGTTCTTTTTTTTTTTCTCTTCTTCTTTCCATGCCTTTTCCTTGCCTTCATGTTGAATTTAGGAATTTGCAGCTGTTTGTTGGGTGAAGGCTGATGAGAGGAAGGGGCTTCTTTTTAGGCTTGATCCTCTAAATCTCAGACCAGACTGTGATCTTCAAATCTGTATGAGAAGAATTCTTTCTTTCAAATTCCCATTCATCCTGAGAAAAAGAGGAATTAACCATTTCAGCAGAACATTTCTTTTCCTCAGAAACACCTTGGTATAGGCTCTTCATAGGTTATCTTCTTATCATGAGATGACATATTAACACACTAATTTTTATGTGCACCAATCAATTTTGGCATTACCTTTTTTCTAAGGTCCAAAATCAATTTATGGCCAAAAAAGGTCCTTTGTAGTTCAGCTACACAAGAAGCACATGGTTTAAATACCAAGTATTTTTTAAAGGTGATTTTTCTCATATGTTCAAAAGCATGGCTTGGACCACATCTACAGAGAACAATTTGGATCCTGTTAATAATGAAGAAAACATAAAAAGGTTTCTCAATAAGAAGGATGCTGCAGACACATCATGTACACTCCTCCAAAATGTGGATTGGCCCTTTATTCACCAGCCTGATGTGAAGTTTTTATGTCATGCTGCTGCTTTGTCTTGGTTTCATATTTCCACTCATCATCCACCATTTTTTGGGACACAAAAGAACCCAGCCAGTACAGTTGGAGACAAGTGCTTGATCTAGGTGAGAGAAGAATCATTCATACTCCTACTGGAGACTGCTACAAAGGGCTTCAGAAGAGCAGGAGCATTAATAGGCCACTTCCAGTGAGACAGTGGAAGCTTAGGAAATTTAAACAGGTTCACAGTTTCTAGAAATGAATTCCCTTTGTCATAAATCATTTACTGACATAGACATAGGTCCTGATTTAACAGATGTTTTCTTTTTATTTCTCTGGGGTTGCCAGTGTGTCTTTACTCAGAGATGAAAATTTATCTGGTTTTGTACTAATTCAGGACAAATACAAAAAGAGAAAGTTCTTCTACAGCTGTGATAAAAACCATGTTACATCTTACATAGGAGAAATTGCACAAATAGATGTAGACATCAAAAGCTAATTAGTAATCTAACAATCAATTAGTTAATCACTATTATTTGTGTGAGAAAGGAGTTCAAAATACTCTGTCAGACCTAAAATATATTGTGCTATGCATATTTGGCCCATGGTCCAAAGAAAAAAACACAAAATTATGTATATAAAGTAATTGTAAGGAAAAAGAGATTAATTCTAGGAATAGCAAAATCCCCAGGCAGTGTGGGGAAAGAATTTAATACTTAGTTGTGATTGATTGCATGCCCATGGGTTAGTTTTGTTCAGTTTAGCCAGTGAGGGCAGGTCAGCTACAAGTGAAGAAAGAAACCACAAGGATATGTAAGTTCACCAAAACAGGTACTAATGTTGGATGTCATAGAGAATTTCTAGTATTCCAAGGAAATCAAAATTAGAAAAATGAATTCATTTTATTTCACTAATTTTCTGACATCCCTTTGTGCCAAAGCACTGTCTTTGAAATGCTTTGTCATTATTCCAAATTGTCTTTTGCTTTATCCACAAGTGAATTGACACAATCTTGGTATCAGCTGGATAGCTCAACATGTTCTGATCTACTGAAAGAATCAGCAATTTGAAATAATCAGCCAATATTTTGTGACCTGATTTCCAAAGAGAAGCAGTGAGCTGGATATGGCATGAGGGAATTCTTTTTCAATTCAGGAGCCTTGTGCTGGATGACTTCTACATAGGATATACAGTTCCTTAGCAGAGACTGAAAATAACAATTCCTCAGAAAAAAAAAATCTATTTCTGTTTTTAAAATTTTAAAGTGTAGCTTCATGTTCCACAGTTTATCTTTATTCCAAAATCTCTATTTCACATGCTTCAGTTTAAGGATAATTAAGCAAATGTTTACAGTATGGAACCACTCAATAATTAAATACATACATTAAATTCTGTCTGTTGTGCCTTCAAATGTGATTCACATATCAAATTCTACATAAATTTCAAATGCACACCATTAAATTCTGACCACATAAAACTTTGTATATGTGCCCATATGCATTGGGTATACAGAGTAAAGATTTTCTAGTATATGGATGCCTATCCTCTACTTAGGAACTTCTAAATAAAACAGGGCAATAGCAAAGCCTCTAAAGGGTTTCTTGGACACTTGCTCTTCTCCCTTACTAGGATATGGAATTCTCTGCTGGAATAGGATTAAAAAAATAAAGAAATATAGTAGATGTGTGATTTATATTGTGCATGTAGAACTGGTTGTAGCAAAATTGTTATCAAAGAGGAAGGGATTGCAGGTTCGGGGATTTTTTTTCCGAAAGACAGTCATATTCCAGAATCAATTAATCTTCCCTGAAAATTCATGCAACAGCCAGATACACTCAAACGAGTGTGCTCTCTCCTCTGGTCTCCTATAGCTCCTCCTGGCTCCATTATGTGCCTGGGCTCTGACAGGAACAGCCTTGGCGGGTCCTTGATGAAAAT
The DNA here is from genome assembly GCA_910950805.1 of Acrocephalus scirpaceus scirpaceus. NCBI lineage: Eukaryota > Metazoa > Chordata > Aves > Passeriformes > Sylviidae > Acrocephalus > Acrocephalus scirpaceus. The sequence goes on along the minus strand of OU383775.1, from coordinate 104,280,061 downwards.
GCAGTCCTAAAGGAAGCTTAGACCTGGTTCTTTACTAGCCTTGAAAGGAAGAAAGGAGTTACATCTGGAAATTGCAGAAAGGCTGTAATTCACACTGAAGATAAAGTTGGATATATAACATAAATAGAATTGGAAAGTTTGTGTTGTTTCAACAGATTGCTCTGTTAATGTATGGCTTGGTGTAGCCAGCTGTACATCAATATATATACACACATGTATGCACGCAGATATGTACATAGTTGTAGACATTACAAATTTTAGAATGACAGAGTCAGTCCTGGAAGTGAAATTCAAATTAAAAAGACACACTTTTGTCGAGCTTCTCACTGTAAAATATAAAGAAAAAGAACCTTCTAAAGTAATAACTTTTTCTCTGTTACCTATTAGTAACTATATCATTTTATCATTATTCCACCTAATTCATTACATAAATATCCTCATTAGATATTGACTCTAATAATGTTTGGAAATCTGGAAGGAGAAATTTCTGAGCTTGAGGAAAGGAGAGTTCCAGAAAGATTATTAAATTGGGAGAACAAAATCATTTACAAAGTGATGTTATGGCCATGTGTAAAATGTTCTTTTATAGTCCGTCTGAACACTAACACCTCATTTTCCAGCACAGTCCCTGAAAAGCTGCCTTAACTGTAAAGAAATAAAAGCCATACCAGACCCTGAAAAGCCAGAGCTTAACTCACCATACAAACGTGTGCTTAAATATAAAAACTTACAAAAAATTTCCCAATCAGACATGAATGTGTAGGTCTCGATACTGAAACTCTAATAAGCTTTTAAAAGCTGCCTTGTATGGATTCGTAGGAAATGCTCACTTTAGGCTTAATGACTTTTCTCTAATTAAATTTTCCATAATTTATAGCAGATGAAGGCCCCTTGCTGACTGTCTTTTACTGTGTGGTCATGTCTTACCTTGTATCTATCCAAACATTCTTTTGAATTATCCAACTGTTAAACTGTTTGGTGTCAAAATGTTTCTGGATTGGTACTTAGAGTTTTTATGTTTCTTGCTTAACATTGGTTTGAAGTTTCTCTGTACATAAATACATCAACATGCATTAAAAACGGAGCCTTCATCTACACAAGTTGCTTGGGGAGTAACTTTCACTGGTGCACAGGACAAGAAAAATCATTGTTTTCTCTTTGATTTAAAGAGTTGATTTATAAAGGTTTACTTTTAAAGCTTCTGTTTCAAATGTGCTAACTCCAGAGTCTTTATATATTGCCCAGATTTACTTATTCATGTTTACAGTCTGATTTATAAACTGCATGCCTTCTGACTCAGCAGGAATCTCTGATTTAGTACAACACATTAAAACTAAGTTTTTGTAGTTCAGTACTTAAGTGAATTCAGAGAAATTACAAATGAGTGAATGTATAGTTCTTGTTTCTGTTCTGTTTCAGTTTTCTCTTTTAGAATTTTTGTAGAGCAGAATATACAAGAAAAAAGTCACTGTGAGAATGAGGGAATTTCAAAAAGTAAAGTTAACCAAAGCCTTCCAGTAATTAGAGTTTCTGGGTTTTGAATGTCAGTAAAAGCAGGCTTCTAAATCACCTAACTACATTGGAAAATACTACTTTTTACCTCTGCAGTTGAATAAAGCCTTTTTTTTGTGTATTCAAACAGATGCACTGTCTGAGCTTCCAATTTGCTTCTGAGCCATCAATATTTTGCAGATGGTTTCTCCAACTGGGGTTATATACACACCCTTAATTCTCATTATTGGCATAAAAAGTCCCTGACAGAGATGTCTGGGATGTACATTTATGTTAAGAGGTTTAGAAGAAATAGTAAAGAACTGCCCAGAGTAGAGGTAATACCATATTCTTTTTTTTCTGCCTATTAACAAAAAGGTCTAAACATAGTTACTCAGAACATGAATTAGCTACAATTGTCTATTTCTCATACTGTTTACTAGATAGAAACTTCAAATCTTTAGGATCTGTTTACAATTTGATATGTTCTGTAGTATGAATGGCTAAACCAGCTTTTGGGGAGTGAAGCTTTCATTAACCTCATATGAAAATACTTATTCCACAACATTAATTCAGTTTTAGGTCACTCAAATGTGAATAGAAAAAAAAGCCATAACAAAACAAAGCCATAAGAAATCAGTTCCATTCTTATATGAATTACGCTGGGATTTAAAAAAAAATTCATTGTGTTCCTGGTCTGCCCACATGCCTCTTGTGATGCATTTGCAGACAATCTGAGTGGGAATGTGTGGCCTGGGTGACTGTACAGATAACCAAGATAATTTTGTTCTAGCCAGGACCAAAGAATCAGATAATCAGAGAATCATTTATGTTGGAAAAGACCTATAAGATAACTGAGTCCAGTTCTTACCCTGGCAGTCTCATGGTCACCACTAAGCTTTGTACCAAAGTGTCACATCTCCAGGGATGGTGATTTCACCACTTCCCTGGGCATTCTATTCCAATGCTTCACAACCTTTTCAATAAATATTTTTTCCCCCAATATTTAATCTAAACACCCCCTGGCACAACTTATCCTACAGGTATTAGAAAACAGGCTGTGTCCCTGACCTCTTCAGACTGTCTGAGACTGTCATCACTATTTACTACCCAAGTGCAGTGTGGGCAGCAGCAGTCACAGCAGAATCAAAGAATTGGGCAAAGGGAACAAAACCCTTTGCACTGCAATTATTCCTCTACAGATACAGAAACTAAAAGAGAAAGCAGATATGTGTGAAAAGTATGTGTTTAAGCAAAATTATTCAGAAATTAAGTACTACCTTACTGGTGATATTACATGTAGTGACAGAGAAAGGGGAAATGGCCTCACACTGACAGAGGGCAGATCTAGAGTAGAGATTAGGAAGAAATTGTTCCTTTTGAGGGTGATGAGGCCCTGGCAGAGGTTGTCCAGAGAAGTTGTGGTTGCCCCATCCCTGGAAGTGTTCAAGGCCAGGTTGACTGGGTCTTGGAGCAACCTGGTTTAGTGCAAGGTGTCCCTTACCATGGCAGGGAGGTTGTAACGGGATGATACTTAAGGTCTCTTCCAATCCAAACCATTCTGTGATGATTCCATGATGATTCTATGATGATTCCATGACTTTAGGAATCATAACTTAGTTTCAAATGTCAGCAATGAAATTTTTGGGAGATTTTTTTTAAAAAAAAAACTTTGTCTCATGCAACATTTATTAAGAACTATAATATATGTATATATATGTATATATATATACATAATACATCAATATAGATACATGTATATATATATCTAATATATTTATATATACATATACATATATAATATATATTATAAAAATATATATTATATATATTTATATATATACTATATATATAATATATGTAGAATAATATTAAACTTGAAAAAACATTTTTGTTTTTAAATAACATTGTTTTGACGGAAAATTCATCTTAAAATCTATTTTAACAAGTTTTTGCAATTCATCAGTGATAGTTCTCCAGCTTCACTTGAATAGTAGATCTTTCAAGATCATGGAATGGTTTGTGTAGGATCTCCTTATTTGTTTTAGCTATTCAGCTGTTTCTAAATCAACCTATTATATTGAATAGTGATGAGGGTAGAAGCTGTCAATTCAGCAATGACCCACACCACATATCCTGTTTAAAGATTTTTCCTTGAGGATGAATGCATTTAAACACTCTGGAGTGGAAAGCTGCTTTATGGATAAGATATATTGCTAAAAGATGTTTTCCACTATATGATATAAGCTAAAAAAAACAGTAATTCATTTTGTTACACAAAAATACAAAGGCTGCAGGTGTTCTTCCAATCTTTATTGCCTGCTTGTACAACACTGTCCGTTCCTTCCACCAAGTTTAAACAACCAGGTACAAGACCTCATCAATTCTTGTGTTCATTGTCATATGTAAATATTTCAGGCACATGAGACTTGTTCATATATAAAGGTTGCTTGAACTCATTTTGTGCTTTTTAATGTGTAGTCATCAAAAATGAGTATACTTACAGTACGAAAATTCAGCCCCTCAGAGCCAGAGGATGAGGCAAACGTGAGAAAACATCCCCATCTAGTGGTGTTCCCCAGGCCTGGAACACCTCGTGCCGCTGGGAAGGTCATTCAGGAATTGGAGCAGTGACATCTCTGATGCCTTACATTTTAGCTTTCGTGTTTTTCAGATTCTGTGCTGCCTAGGAGTATAGTTCTGACCCTCATATTAAGTGCTAGTAAGCTCTCTTGACAGAGTAGGCAGACAAAACAAATCCTTTTCCTGCTGAAGATCAAGGACAACGAGAACAACTTTCAGGCCCAGAAGCATAAACAATAGTGGACTGAAGAGAGAAACAAGAAAACCTCACAACCTGAAGCTGTAATTGGACAATTAAACCCCAACAATGGACCAAAACTTATAAAAATCTAAACTAAAAAAAAAAATCCAAAACTAAAATCTTGTGACCAATCAGCCATTTTGTGACCATTCAAAGTTTACCTTATGTGTAACCCTCGTCAGGCCCTGTCCTGCCCAAGGTGTACCCTAAGGCCTTTCAGTAAATATCTGCTTTATTCTCTATCTCTGTCCACTCTGTTTCAGGTCAGCCTTCCAAAGGCATCATCTCAAGGTACAGTACATTAATAACCAACTATGCTGTTACAACTGGTGAGAGTTTCATGTGTAAGCAAAACCCATCGTAATGAAAGGGAAAGTCCCTTGACAAAACTGTGCATTACAATGTGACCCTTCAGGTGCTGCTCCAACTCAGTCCACAAACTGGAAATTTTACAAATGTAATGCTTATGTCCCACTGTTCCCATATTGAAGTATTTTGATTGTTTTTTAACAATTCAATCATGGTTTCACTTTGTGGAAAAAAAAGACATTTCCTCAGAAGTTCAGATATCACCATTTAGAGAAACTGGCCCATCTCTCTCTTAGAATGAGCTCAAAAGAATATTAACTGAAGAACATGCTAAAATAAATGAGAATAAACATTAGAGACTTTAATTGCAAATGATTCAAATTATGAATACAAAAAAATAAAGGAAAAATAAAGAAAAAATATACAGTGCATTCAGACTTGGGTTCTGACACTGCTTCATTTCCTTGAAACATCTTGTCATATTGATCCAGGATGGCAAACCTTTAGATGCTTTCTACAATAGGAAGCAAACAGCAGCAAGAGGAATGGTTTCCTGGTTTTCTGTACCCATGGCTTGGCAGGTGGAAAACAAGACCATAGAACTTTCACTGAATTCAAGGAAATTTTTTGATTTTTCCACAGTGTAAGTGAAATCAAAATTTGCCCTTTGAGACCAGAGATTATCTGGAAAGATTCTCCTCTAAAGAGCTAACTTCATGTCAACACTACAGACCGATGCAAACACACTGAGAAAGAAATTTCTACTTCAGATATAAAAATACCTATTTCATAGACTGTGGTGGTGTTTCTTAACACACAACAGACACAACTATGAGAGAAAACCAGGCAAAACATGAAGTCTTCTCTATTCCACAGTGGGAAAGTACTAACTGTCCTAGGTTACAATGTAAGTTGTGCCCAAAGTATGTATTCTATCCCCATCTTCATGAGCTGTTGAAACCAGGTGGGGCAGTGTTTCCCTTATCTTCTGTTAATGGGCCCATCAATGCCTTGCCACATGACCCATAGATAACTCCCTCCAGGAGCTATCTCTGGTTAATGGGCCATCAAGGACCCACTGCATGACTCATAGAATGAGATCATCCCATTGTGAGATGCTCCACCCAGGGGGAAGGAGTCAAGCATTCCCACCTGGATATAATCTGGGGTTTGGGACAGCACAGGCAGCCTTACCCACTGGTCTCCCAGAGGAGACAAGAGCTACCAGACGTTTCTACAGGAATCACTGCTTTGACAAGACCATCTCATCTGGACTGCCACTACCACCCTAACAGGGTGTCAGGTTGTATTTTGACTCTGTCAGTGGTTTTTTTGTACTATTGCATTTATTTTATTTTACTTTCTTTTATTTCTTTCCTTTTCCTCTTATTAAATTGTGTTTCTGACTTGGAGTCTTTCACTGGTTTTGCTTTCAAACCAGCACACTAACAAAATTCAGAATTCGAGATTTGAAAGAAAGAGGAAAGTTACTTACAGACAGGATAAATCAATGTCCAGAAAGACATGAAGAGGCAAAGGCTGTCTCACACTGTGTGAGGGTGTAAACCCATATACCCCCAATTCATTTCTTAAATATTTTTTTGGGTTTTACAGTTCCTGGATCCCTTTGCAGGATTTAGAAAAATTAAAAATTAAGAATATTTTGTTCTTTTTGTGTTTCTGTAAGCCTTGCTGAGTTCATTGTTCATGTGCTTTTCATTAAACATGCAGTCTTTATGATGTGATCTTCTTTCAAAATAAGCATTTTTACACAGTCAGCCCCTCGATGGACACTTCAATACACACTTTATGGCTCTAAAGTGTATATGTTCTTTACAGAACTACATTAAATATAAACAACCCACTGTATGCAAACAGAAATCATTTTCCTGAATGTGTTGCATTCCAGGCAGTACTTTGGACATTTTCTACTTTAACATCGTTAATAAGAAACATCAATACCAACAGTTAAGGAGAGGGAAAGAATTTTCTTATCCAAAGACAGTCTGGGAAATAGTTGTCTTAGTCAGTTTGATCCAATGGCCTAAGTATGGGCTTTTTGAGATTCAAAATCTGAATTCCAGTATTAACAACAAGTCATTATTTACGATGCTCCTGGGGCTGTGCAACAAATTTAATCATCTTGACAACTTTTTCATTAAAACTGGAGAGACTTTATTGGATTGTGTAATCCACTCTCAGCAAAGTTACTCTAAACAATTGCCAATTTATGGATAGGCATCACTCTTTAGTGCTAGAAGGAAAAGGCTGAGCTCCTTGGAGCCATCAGAACTTTTTCTTGTTTCTATGGGTTCATGATTTTATCTAGAAGCTCTTATCCTGAAATATATCATAGACTTTATAATTGTACCCCTTTCTTTCAAAATACAGAGACATAAAGGCATACACAGAACCACAGCTTAAATTAATTTACTATGTAAAGCAATACAGAAGCAAGCAAGGGGAGCTTCCAAAAGGTCTTTTGAAAGAGCTGTACAGCTCCAGAAAAATTTTAGAGTGGTGGTTTGCTGTTATGCAATTGGATGTGAATTCTCATAATCTTGTGTTTAGCCAGTAGTCAATACTGCTGTAAGGACATGGAAGCGACAGGAGAGGGCAACAGAACACAGCCATGACTCAGAGCTCAAGCAAATGTAAGGATTTTTAAACAAGCTGTTTGTATGCTTGGAGGTTTTGCAGTATTCTGCTTCATTCTGGCCATGTCTATGTGCCTGGCTGAAGTGTTTAATTGTAGCCATTAAGCTGTGAGTAGAAAGCCAAGAAAGATACTAAGCTTTGTGAAGAAATCTAAATTCAACATTTGATAAGAAAACTCTACTAACATTGAATTTATCCTTTATTTTATTTAATTAAAGGAGACATAGACTCAGGCTTACAGAAGAGGTACTAAATCCCTATTCTGTATTTTTTGATTCTGAGGAGAATGCGTCTTGGTTTACTTTGGGAGAATATTTTAAGACTCCTTGTCCTGGTTTTGGTCAGAATAGAGTTAATTTTCTTCATAGTACCTGGCACACTGCTGTTTTTTTTGATTTAGGATGATAACAATATTGATAACACACTGATATTTTAGTTGTTGCTGAGGGGGGTTGCACAGAACCAAAGCCTTTTCTACTCTTCACCCCACCAAGAATGAGGCTGGGGGTGCACAAGCAGTTGTGAGGGGACACAGCAGACAGCTGACCCCAGCTCACCTAGGGGATATCCCAGGCCACACAGAGTCCTGTTCATCATTTAAACCAGGGGGAGTGTGGGCCAAGGGCTGCTGTTCAGGAAAAGATTGGGCATCAGTCAGTTGGTGGTGAACAATTGTTTTCATTTGCATCACTTATTTTTTCTTGGTATTTACTTCTCCTTTTTGTTATTTTCTTTTTCATTTATTAATATTATTTCTGTTATTTTTGTAATTATTAAAATATTTTATCTCAACCCACCTGTCTTGTCAATTTTATCACTCTGATTCTCTCTCTCATCCCATCCTGAGGAGTGAGTGAATGGCTGTGGGGAGCTCCTAGTAGCCCACTGGGGTTAAAACATGAAGTAAATATTTCGAACTTTATTGTCAAGTCATTCCCTGTTCTTGAGATTTTTTTTGTTTGTGAGTATTTTCTCCATGCCAGAAAAAAACCCTGCACATCCATCCTGGAATCCATTGGTATGCCCTTTCATTCCCTGCTCTTGCAGAAAGGAGAAAATCTCAAGGCCTCTGTGGTTCTGCTGTGTGGCAACATGAGCTGAGGTCCTGCTGCAAGTGCTGCACGTGCCAAGCTCAGTTTGGACACTATCACTGGTGTTTGAGGCTAATACTGACCCTTCTGTCACTGTTGTGCCACTGGCATACCTTTTGCATAGAAATGGCCAATAAATCTCGCCTGTAAACTCTGGTATCTGAATTGGTTCAGATTTATTATACTGATGAACTAGGGACTTACTGTACTGGATATCTGGATTCAATCACGAGTCTTCAAGTCGCTAAATCAGTAAATTACTCCTTCTGGTCAGCTCAAGTGTCTTTTTGACTAAGGCTGCTGCTATCCAAATCCAGCTAAAAGCCCAAATTCATGATCACAGCTACAGCCTCTGTCCAGATTCCCTAACAGATGTAATTCACTCAGGCTGTGTGTCTGGAGAGCACACTACAGCACAGGTTTGTTTACCTCAGTCCCAAATTTTAATGACAGCTGGAAATGTCTGGAGACAGAAATTCCCTGGATGTTTGCAGAAAAAGGAAAGGAGTAGCAGCAGCAGTGTCACCCTGGTCTCTTCTTCAGTGCACCTCACATACCACGGTGAGGGCAGAAAGGGAATCTTTGCCATCCATTAAACTCTTGGCTTCACTGCAAATGTGCTCAGCTCCAGTCCTCCTTGCAATGGTGCTGCCAAGTGAAAGCAATATTTGCACTGCAAGCTGAACTTTTCTGCTTCAAATCACAAGTAATTCACAGCCACATTAAATAATGTTGTGTCCTGATTATTAACCACTCAGCCCATATAGTCATGATGGGATGAGGAAAATCAAGGTAAACAATGCAAAATTATCAGTTTCCTGTTGATAGTCCACTTTGGCCCTTGGATCAGGTATTTTAAAAACTTAATAATAAAATACCTAATAATAAAACAAATCTGAATTCAATGTTATCCCTGACCAGCACTACTGGATCAGGATAGAAACACATCCATTCAAAGGTTTGCTCAGTGGTAACAACCAAAGAGACTGTTTAGGGAGTAATATAAGGAGAGACTAAGGATGCAAATTGTGACACACAATCTTCCCCTCTCCCAGCATTTATAGTTTAGGTCTTCCTGAGATAAATGTGGTTTCTAACTAGCAACTTAAGTGGATTTCTGCTTCATAAACTTCTCTGAATTTCAATTGAAGTTTACCAAATCATCCAAAACAAGCAACCTTCTATCTACTGGATATAAGGTTCTTTGAGCAGAGACAAGGTAAGAAGGAAAACACTACAAATATTTGACAGGGTGTTGCTTTCTTCCTGTCAAAATAAGCCATACTTCATCAGCTTATGATTTCCCTCTAAATATTTGAATACAATCATCTTGCCTAGAAGTGCAGAACAGTCTTTTGGACTCTGATATTGAGCTATTCTCCTAATCTTTGACTTAGCTTTCATCTGCTTTTTCAGAACCAGGTTCAGTTTACTAAGGGTAAATTTGGTTTCTTTCCCCTTCTCTTTTTCATTTTCCTTTTCTCTTTTGTTCTCTACTAGATTTTAAAATATTTCCTCCTTTCATGTTCTTTTTAACTTACTCTCTAGCTCTGTGTGTGCAGTTATTTTAACACTAAAGAACTCTTTCTAGAAAACCAAAGGCAGAGAGAAGCCAATTTGTGTCAAAAAGATGTAAATCAATCTAGTCTCCAGCTTTCTCCCAAGGTACAAAGTAGTCAGTCGTTTGAAAATTTAGGCAGTGCTTGGTTCAGAGCACAAAAGTCCTTCCTTGGAACACAATCAGGAAGCAGATCATGGCTAAAGAGATTCACATTGTGGACTTAATCTTCCGAAGATCCAAGGAGTTTTATCAATGGTTGCTAAAACTGAGGATGACAGAGCATGATTCATGCACATAATGACTTCTGTCCTTCAGGATCTTAGTTGTGTCATTAATGGATTCCCAGACATGTGATTTTTAATTACCTCAAAACGCAAAATATGCCAGCATGTTACCCAGTTCCCTCAGGCTAAATTGCTTTCATGTGCAGCAGTGAATTTCCATTGACTCTGTTGAGCAGGATTTTGAGAGTGTGGCAGCTTCATGGGCTCATCACTCACCACTCTCATATGAGAGTTCTCCTGAACTAATAAAGCTACCAGACACTAGATGGAGGAAGTCTTGTGAAAACCTTGTAGAAACAATATTTCACTAGTGTTGTGATAAAATCACACCTTATTTCTCATAGAATTTGAAGCACCTGAAGCAGATATTCAGTGCACTTTTCAGCTGTCTTCAAAGGAGTAGAAGACATGTCTATTTTTCAGACACACATCCAGTACCAGCCAACACTGTCTAACTTTATTCCACCTCATTGAGGAAGAAAGAGTTTAGTCCAGTGCTGACTTTGTAAGAGAAGGTGTGTTGCTAAATGTAGGAGCAGACAGACTTATAGAAAGTGAGAGAGATGCAGAAGGAGTAAAAGAATGAGGATTCTCCCCCAAAAGGGTTATTCAAGACATTGTGATAACTAAAAGAATGGTTTGAGTCTCCTTTGTACATAAGTATAATCCTTTGACATGACATATTTTCATTTCTGCCCCTTGAGACAGAGGGTAACACTCTTTTACTAGCTGCTAGTATTGGTCACTTTAGATATTCACCTGGCTGAATTGACTTTGCTAGTTTTTCTCAAATAAAGTCTAAAGCCAAACTTAGCTTTGGTAGATTACCTGAATATAAAACAATGTGGTACTTGATGGAAGAATTTATCAAGGAATAAAACTTTGGGCTTGGGAGTCCTAGAGTTGTGTGTCCTCCTTCCCTACTCTGATGAAGTCAAGGAGACATGAGTTCAATAGGGTGGTAACTGGTTTCTCCAGACTTTACATTTATTTAAACAATCAGGTGGATAGGTGTTTCCCAAAGTTTCTGAAGCAGAGGGGGGATTTCTTTGAGGTCTTCAGGATACAACTCATCTGTCCATGGCAGGCATAACTATCCTACCACACTTACCCTGTCAGTGTTTCTGGAATAAGAAAGAAGATATTTGTTCCACTCTCATTCTATATTTCCAGATATTAACATTATGTTTTCCCTTCTTATACCCACTGCAGAATGGAGTCTGATGAATGAGTTATGCCTTTGGTTCCAGCTGACATCCAGCTGATCCTGTTATCAGAACTTTAACAATGTGGTCAGCAGCAGCAGCAGCATGCTGGTATGTGTTTTGCAGCAGTTCTCAGTTTCAGAGGTTTAGTTAGGACAGTCATTTCTCTGTCAATGGCAACAGCAAGAAGCAAATTTTAAAATCTCGCGTCCTTCTAAAACCAAACCAAAACAAAAAAGCCCCAAATTACTAAAAAGCAACAGATTTGTGTACATGTTAAAAATTACTGAAAGCCAGATTATTGCTGTAGTGCCTCATACTGTAAAACTTATTTAGGTAGCTGTTGGTCCTGGTTCAAGGATAGGTAATTCTCTTTAGAAAATCATTTACCTGTAGAGGTGACAATAGCAGGTCCCTGTAGAGCAGCACTCTCCCAGTTAAGCCAAGGTCCAGCATCAATTTAACAGTTCCATGTCACTGCCTTTTCCAGGCAGTTTCTTGGCTAAATAAAAAAAGACCTAAACTAAGGTCTCAGAATGAAGAGAGGAAGACAGAAATACTTCCAACAGCTTGTTTTTATTTTCCTTTCATTAAATCAGGCTCTTCAACAGCCTGGTTCTTTGCTTCATTAGCTAAATGACTGTTAAGTAAAATCTGATTTGTATTTGTGAAGCTGCTTCTCTCTCATCTGTAGATCTTCAAATACATTTCAGACACCCAGGTGCTATGTATAAGAACACACAAGGATTATAAATTATTGTTTTGAGTCCAGACCATTTTAATTGGTTAGCTTTACGCAGAACATTAAACTTGAAACATCAGAGAGGCTGTAACGTAAACCTAGGAGTACCTGAGAGAAATGAGGGTTGTCTTGTCTTTGTAAACTATTTTTCAAGGGTCTGTAGCTTTGTGTGGCTCACAGCTTATCATTAATCTAAGGACATGGGCAAAGATTCAGGCTGGTTGTCAGAAAAAAAAAAAAAGAAATTACAGAAAGAAAAATTTGTCTTCTAACTTACCCTGTGTGTTTGCAAAGCCAGCATTTACCCACATTGCTCTGAGGAGCTGTTTGCGTCCTGCTGGAGTTGAACCTGTAAACTTCTGGGAAAAGGAGGATCATAGTTTCCCAGCTGCAGCACCAAGTGAAGAGGATGAATGCCCCTGTTGGCCTTTGTACTGATATTTAGTTAGAATTACATTTATTCATGCTTCTTCCTCCCCTTCTATGGAGTATTTACTCCACGGAGTATTTACTTCTGTTAGCAGACCACTCAGGTGACTGTTGGTGTCTTTTCTCACAGATGCTCAAAATTATGGGTTGAATTGTGATTTATACATTAATCTTCAGACTACCTTATTGTGCAAGTGCTGGAACAACATGGAAAGAAGAGAAAAGATCATAGAGATTCATTAATATTTCTTGGTTGCTCAGTAGAACTTCACTTTTCACAAAGGTAAAAACAAACTAGACAGGATGTTTACATCAGTTAGCAGTTACAAATCAAACATCACCCCCTCAAGTGCAGAGCAAATTTTGCAATCAGCTACTAAGTCTGCTAGGTTGTATGCTTCGGTCATTTAATAATGATTCTGAGTTGCATAACTTGGGTAGAGTAAACTTTGCTTTTGTAAAACAGTAACTACACAACATCTGCCTGATTTAATAATATTTAAATTATCTGGTTCTGTGGCCAAAAATGATCTGCTAAATTGTAATATAATTTTCAGAAAGAAGAAAATGAGTGATTGCAATTTTATTTTCTCTGAGCTCTATGAGGAAGCTTTATGGTTCAAATTAAATAATTATTTGACTTCAATTTTCAGCAATGCAATTTTATGATAACTAGAATTAATGATTGTCATTTTTAAAGCAAACAGGATAAACCCCTTTCAGATATCCTTAGTAAAGTTCTCTTCTCCTTTAATAACTACATGAGCATAATAAACAGACCTGGCTCTTAAAACTTAGTGAAAAAGGACAAGGCAAGCAATGCGAAGATGTAGAAACCTTGGCTCCAGCACCTTTTTCATGCTCCCAGAGAAACTAGAGAGATGAGGATACTTGAGTCCCCTTCTGAGACCCAAGTGAAAAGGCATCAAAAGAGAAGTAGAACAGAGGTATCCTGAGGTGGATTGATGTTATTAATAAAATGGTTGGAATTGCCAGTTAAAACTGTAGGTGAAAACGGGCATCAGCAGAGCAAAACAGAGGCAAGTTTAAGAGAAATCTATTTATAATTAAGAAGACACCAGAAAACTAGTCTGAGATTCAGTAAATAAAATAATTAATCACCGAGCTTTTGATAGCATCCAGAATATACATGGTGTTTTCTACACATCTAGGAATGCCCATTTGCTGCCTGGAGTGGCTTAGTTTGAAAAAATTGGCACTGGACTAAAAGAAAAAATCTGGGTGGTGTTACAGAGTTTAACCTGATTAGGTGCAATTCCTAAAAGCAGAATGTCTGATGTTTGAATTTATTGTATCATAACAGATTGCTTAATTTAAATATAATGCTGAGAAAAGTGAAAATTTTAGAGTTCAATAACTATCTCAAGTTGTATTGAGGGGCTTTTATGAAATCCTGGTATGATTCATTGTTCTGACTTTTGTCACAAGATTGGGCAAAATTCAATACCAAAAGAAGTTATAATACCTGTATGTCTTCAAATGTGCCAGAAATTGCTATTTTCATAAGCAATCTGACAACCTTAAGGTAAAAAGAATAATTTCCAATCTTAGACCAATTAAGACATTTACAGAATATATTGTGGTAAAACTTTGGACCTTCTGTGTCAGACATTGATGGTCTCCTTGATTCCATTCCAGTTACTTGATAGAACTATTTCTGGCCCTTAAAAGAATACTCAAGGCTGCCTTAAACACAGTTTAAATCATTGTGTCCAGTCTGTCTCTTTCAAATAGCATTAGGAAATTTTGAGAAAAGAGAATGATCTCTCTGGTTATAGTTTACTCACTCTTCTGTGAGTGACATATTCCATCAGGGCATAATGCTGAAAAATACTCAAGTTTCAAAATTTAATCTGAATATAAAATAGTACATTCAGATACCCCTTCCTGGCCAGTTTTGCAATATTTATTTTGGCAGCTGTCTGCCAAGCAGTGTAAGAGGACAAGAAGTGTTTGGATGCTATCCAGTACAATGCTGGGTCTAGAGGAAATGAGTTGGAAGCAAAAGTGTACTGGTCTGCAGTGATAACCCTTACCTGTTTCTTGGCATGTGAGAAGACAGGTCAGCTACTCTTACAACATCCCAAACCTGAATCAGCAGTGAACTTGAGTCTAAAATTTACATCATTTCTCAGAGTGGTATGTATTTATAAAGTTATACCTTATTTTAACCAAGGTGAGCTTGAAGAAGGGAATTTTGACCAAAATGATTTCTGTAAAGAAATCTCCCTTTGCCAGCATAGATGGAAATATACTCTCAGAGCTTGCCACATCCAAGGAAGATATTATAGTAAAAGAAAAAGAGAAAGATAAACTGGAGTATGGGTTAAGTTGACATGGAAGATCAAAATACGTTAAGTACTCTGAGGCAATAGCAGATTTTATGCTCATTACTCTTATAAAATGTGTTAAAAAATCTTTGACTTTTTCTCTTGCAAAACAGGACTCCCTCTCTCCTTCCCTGTCCAAAACTCTCAGGTTTTGAACCTCCCAGATTTTGAAACAAATTATTTGTTCTTATGGCCAGCTATATGCAGCGATAGGGCATGCAGATCGTATGCTAAGCAGCGTTTTAAGTTGCAGGGATCTCAGACCAGTCAGCTAGTATAGGGCAGAGATTTAGTCACCTTTTGTCTGTGATCTCACTTCTTAGCTAGGACATTAGCAAAGGGTTTGAAAATAGAATGCAGGAGAGACTATGGTTCAGTCTGTTCTGAATTACACTGATACACAAAACCCAGAACAACTTCAGTGACTTTTACTTCTGTAGTGGTAGCATTAGACAAGCATTAGTCTTTAGGAGTAGGAATAAAATGTGATTTCTAGTAAGAGATTACAGATGAAATTGAAAGCTGAAAGATGATTTTATATCAGGGAAAAAAGCAATAACTGAAGTAAAGGTAAAATAAAATGAGACTCTTGAGTGGAGTAAGTCAAGCAACAGTATAATGTTAATGGAGACTGAATTTTGTGTGGGTTTGATTAAGAAAGATCAATTACAGAATCACAGAATCACAGAATAGTTAGGTTGGAAGGGACCTCCAGGATCATCAAGTCCAACCCAACCCTAACCTCAACTAAACTATGGCACCAAGTGCCACAACTAGTCTTCAACACATCCAGAGATGGTGAATCCACCACCTCCCCAGGTAGACTATTCCAATACTTTATTACCCTTTCAGTAAAAATCTTTTTCCTAATATCCAACCTATATTTCCCTTGGCACAGCTTAAGATCTGTCCCCTAGTTCTGTCAGTTGCTGCCTGGAGAAAGAGACCAACCCCCAGCTGACTACAACCACCCTTCAGGAAGTTGTAGAGAGTGATAAGGTCACCCCTGAGTCTCCTTTTCTCCAGGCTAAACAACCCCAGCTCCCTCAGTTGTTCCTCACAGGGTTTGTGTTCCAAGCCCCTCACCAGCCTTGTCGCCTCCTCTGGACACACTCAAGTGTCTCAATGTCCTTCCTGAACTGAGGGGCCAGAGCTGGACACAGCACTCAAGGTGGGGCCTCACCAGTGCTGAGTACAGGGGAAGAATGACCTCCCTGCTCCTGCTGGCCACACTATTCCTGATACAGGCCAGGATGTCGTTGGCATTTAAGAAAAGATTAATGAATTTTTGAGCGCCTTTTCCTAAGACACATTGTTTTCCTTGCTAGGACAGTAGGGCTGATCTCAAATTTTGAAGAAAGCCTCTCATAATAGCTTTTTTATATTTATAGAATCAAAATCTTCAGTCTTAGACCAATGACAGTTTTCTGACGTGAGCACAAATTACTGGCATTAGAAGGCCAGAGTGTGTCAGAGTAATCTGCAATATTATTTGGTGCCTGTAATACAGAAAGAAGAGCCATTCATTCATATATCCCCATTAGAATTCTTCCTGAGGAGGGATTTGGCTCAAGCTTTTCAGACAAGTCATTTTTGGGATGTAGAGTATCCTATTGGCACATCAGTTTTCTATTCCTAGTAGTGCATATTCATTCCATGTGCATTTAGACAGAGAAATTTTGAAAGTAAAAGCAGAACTTGACTACTGGCTGACATTTAGGAACAGTGTGTACTTTTGACTTTGAACAAAATCGTAACATCCTGGATGTCACTGAGGTAATTCACTCTCTGAAGCAGAGATTGCTGAAGCATTTATAACAAGAACAGGCAATAGAGGGAAGAATATAGGTGCAGATATGATCCTTCTTCTGCGGTTAGTACATTCTTCCAGCCCAGCAGGAGAAGATTGAAAAATCATTAAAGAAACATCCTGGTGGTTGAATATCAGCCTACAGATAAATTTCAAGCTCTTGTGACTTAATTTTCAATGTATAATTTAAATTTCTCATTCAAAACCACAGATATGAGGCAGCAAATCAAGATAAGCAATTCAGAGTAAATCCAAACTCTGTTTTAACTTCAATCTCTAAGCTTCCTTTCAAATGTCCAGCCTTCCCTTGGCTCATTACTTCCCTCCCTTTCTGCAGCTGCAGCCCCTCCAGAGGACCTCTTCTTTTCTCTCCATAACCCTTGCCTATGTGCTAATTCTAGTTATTTTGAAGTCTTTTGCAGTCTACTAAAAAAAAAAAAGATACTGGGCATTGAAAGTAAATTCTGGGAAATATGAGCATTTTGTGATAAAATGCTGCAAAACCATAGTGATTGCTGTGGTGTTCAAGGAATGACTGAAACAGCAAAAAAAGTAGGTATTCTGAGTGAACAGAGGGAGAAACGACAAATAAAATAGCATAGAGAAATTCCAAAGGCCACTAAATGACAGCAGTTCTGACACTGACTGTAAATAAAGAAAATCTTTTCAGACATCTTAGATAGGTGGATTGTTGCACCAAGAAATTCTGGGACAACAGAATAGTGTGAGCAGTCAGTGAGCTGCTCAATCTGAGTTACAAGTCAATTTTCAGTTTCCTAGATACATTTTAGTCAGGACAGTAGATATGAAAGCCTCCAGATCCATGCTAGCTATATTGGAATGAATTGAATGTCATTGAGTGCAGGGCTGTGATTTTTTTCTTGCAGCTTCAGGCAGTGTTTTATATTTTGAAGCAGTGATCTTTAAAGCAAAGTTCACATCCAATGATCTATGGGCAAAATACCACAAGTGGGACTGTCTGAATTTCTAGTTACCTTGAGACAGGAAATTAGTTTGAACTGGGGCTAACTAGGAAAATGTATTTTCATCTGTTGGCTCACCAAAGCAAGATTTTAAGATGCATCCAAACTTCTAATAGTTACTTGAAATTATAAAACTGACATAGGACACAAGTTCTCCTTTTGCAAGTAGAATATTTTACTTTTAGCTGATATAGTATTAAAATGTGGTTTCTCTACAGACACAGAACCATCTTCTTAGAAGTGAGACATTGCAGGAGTTGGGTCACACCTGTGATAAAGGGAAGGATTTGCTGGCAGGGTTGTTCATTTCCCACCTCTCACCAACACTCTGTTCGTGCCTTCCAATGCAGTTGCGAGATGGGGGTTTTTATGAAGCCTCTTACACTGGAAAGATTTTATTTGATTTCTGTTTACAAGAAAATCATTAATTTACATTTTAAAAAATGATGTTTCTTCTATTTCATAGAAAGCAATTGGATTTCTATAAGCATATTCCTTGAGTGTGTAGGTGTCTTATAAGACACCTAGAAAAGTTGACATTTATTGTGATCTATCTGCAAAATTTGTTCTCCAAATTAAGTCATGCTACTTGTCTGTCTACTTCATTAGTAATGTTGTCTTTTGAATTCTAATATCAGTGTAGAACAAATATTTCAGTCTTCCACTACAATACAGCCTAAACAATGAGGGGAAAACTGGTGACAGACTATTTCCCTCTTATGCAGAGGGACAATTTCACAATAATTAACTCTCTCTTTGAGGATGCTGTTCAGCTGATATACTTTGACACTATTTTTTTTATAGTAGAAGATAAATGTAATTTACTCCTTATATGTCATGAATAGGTTAGAGCCCGAAATAAAATTACCTTGGCATTCTTCTTCCTGTTTTTAATTAAAGCAATAAATGTAGACAGGTAATGTTCAGAATTAATCAGCAATTCTTGTGTTTTAAAATTAAAATTGTGTGAAAGAAATGAAGTGTCAGATATTGTTGTTTGGACAGCACTGTGTTTCTGAAGCATCAAAATTTTTAAAAAGGTAAGAGAAAGGGGAAAAAAATAAATTATTTTCAATACCTAGAAAATCTAACAAAATTGGGAGAGATTTTAACTATATCACATCCTTGGCTCTGTCAGTGTATAGAATCAAATTGGACTCAACAGAAACTGAACCATGTGGATAAATAGGTTTAGATCAGAGCTGTGTGTGATCCTCCAGTGAGAAGGCCACTACACAATGGAGGCTTAATCATGTAGGACACAGTGGCAGTCAGGTACTGTGAGAAAAATTTCTTACAAGGAGAGTACATTGAGTAAGTAGAAGCCAAAATTGACTTTGTTTCCTGCATTTTTACTTTGTTTGGATTCCATGATTTTAAGTTCTTTAACTGGACCCACTGCAGAGCACTCAAACTCTGCTTTTGCATGTAATTTTATTGCCTATAACTGTGTACAGGTGGATATACTTATAAACATTATAAACTCCTTCAAAACAGTTAGAAAATAGCTTTTCTTTTGCTTTCTGAACCAATTTTTCCTGCACAGAAAAAATACATTGAGAGGCTTCATGACAGATGCAGCAGAAAAGAAAGCAGTTCATATTGGCTCATTATTTGATTTATTACTCTAAAAACAACTTCCAAAGACAACTTGTAATGTGCTATAGAATAACTTCCTACTGATTTAACTTTGCCTTACTGTGAATAATTAGAGGATCCTTCAGTTTAATTGAAGCATTTAGGAGCTGTTCCTAACCTTGAAGAGAAATATAAAAGAAGTTTGTACATTCAACATTCTGCATGTCCTCCTACCTGGGCAAAGAAGTGGCAAATATTGTCATCCTGATTATGATTTGAGAGGTATTTTCTACTAGGTGCAGTCAAAGTAATATGAAAATAAAGCAATTTTTAGTATGAAATGAAAAAGACAATCCATTGTTAGTATAAAGTTAGGAAAAGAATTTCTGTAATGGAGAACATGATAGTTATGATGTTTAAAAGTTTAACAATAATTAGTCATTTTGTGAGGCTTTATTGCTGTAAAGAATAATTTCTCCATTTTGATCCTTGTATTTATCCTAGATTATACCCACTGAAAACTTAGCTCATATTTCAGAATTAAGTTACAAGCCATTTATTGTGAAATAGTCAATGTATCATTTTTCTAATTTCAAAGACAATATGATACAGCTGTGCTTTTCCTTTCCTTGGAGATTTGTGCAGTTTCTAAATGTCCTGGTTTAGTGTGGAGGAGTGAGTGCAGTTTCTGAAAACAAACTCCCGAAGCGTAGAATAAGGACTTTACAATTAGAAATTGTAAAGCGGGTATGTTTTATTTCCAGCTGGGACACACGGGGGGATATCTCCTCCAAACCGTGTGTACCTGGTCAAGACAAGGTCCAGGTTTAAACACACATTGATCCCACAAACCCACACCTCCCCACCCGCCCATTCCTCACCTTCTCTTGCTCTGCATTCTAATCAGCTGTCACATCTCCTGGTGGTCGGGAGTTGGGGTCTTGGGAGAAAGGCCGACGCCTTCTGATCTTCGCTTCTGGGCAGGCACAGTGGAGGTTTGGCTATTTTTCAGGTCACTTTGGTCTTGCCAAAGATTAGGAGTTTGATTTTGCTGGATTTAAGCCATAAAGTTCTGCTTTATCGTTTTTTGACAAAGACCTTGGTCCCACTTTGCTGAGTTTCAACATTATACATCTTACCTATATGACCTCTACTTAGTAACTACCTAACAATTAAGCTTAATAGCTAATCCTCTATGTGTTCTCAGTACAAACTGTTTCCTTACTTTTACAAAATCACCAAAATCTTCTCCAAAAATCCAGTATTTTCATATTCATAAACGTCCTCCATATCACTCGGTGCTTTTCCTTCTCCTCACTTCGCTCCCAGAATCAGTCTTTAAGGTACAGAACATAACACCCAACATAAACAGAACAGACAGTTGGGGCTACAAGCATCATAAAGTCACCCTAAGACATAAAATATAATGAAATGCATTTTTTCAACATCTGTAGTGTGCACACTCAAAAAACTCCTTATTTGCAAGTGCTGTCACTTTTAAAAAAGGTTTTCTAATGGAAAAAAGATAATTTATTTTCCTCTCAATCTTTCCTTCCAAGGGAAGCAAGCAATTACAGAGGTGAGACTGAAATAAATAAAACAGAAAATCCTGATACTTAGGTCTGATTCTGTGTGTGTGTATCTGAAACAGACTGACCTGGGTGTCTGCACAGCTGTTCCTCTCACACATTCCCTCTCCTCTCTTCTCTGAGCACAATTGCCTGCATCCTGGCAGACTGCAAGTGAACATGAGTCAGCACGAGCCCTCACAGTGATACAGGACAAGGGTACATGAGGCAGCTTTTGCAGGAGAGTAGCCAAGAGTTCAGGGAAAGATTTCATTCTTCTGTCTGGCAATTAGGAGACCTCACTTGGAATATTGTGTCCTGCTTTGGGCTCCCGAGGGCAAAACTAAAGTATCCTCACACTGAAGTGTTCCCCACAGAGGCCAGCAGCCCATGGGATAAAGCATCTGATGTATGGGGAGGAGCTGAAAGAGCTGAGCTTGTTTAGCTTTGAGACAGCTGAGGGGGGATCTTGTTACTCTTTGTAACTTGCTAAACGACAGGTAGAATAAGGTGAAACCAGGCTCTTCCTGGAGGTACACAGTGAAAGCATCAGAATCACTGAACACAAATTACAGCAATGGGAGACATATTACAAAACAAAACAAAACAAACAAACAAACAACAACAACAACAAAAACTCGGAGGTAGTAGAACACCAAACCAGAGATCTAGAGATGATCTGGAAGCTCAATCCCTGCTAAAATTCAAAGCTTGGCTAGAAAAGACACCCAGCAATCTGATCTAATTTTGAATTTAGCCTTGGCTTCAGCATGAACATTGGGCAAGATGACACCTAAAGATGCCTTTTAAAGCCAAATTTTTCTATGATTTTAAGTATCTAAAGAAACCAAAGGATTTTTTAAAGTGTTTAGCGCCCCCTCCTCTTCTGTTCCCCCATCTCCTTGGGGATTTCCCCAGGCAGGAAGAATTCCTGATAGATTTACAGCCACTACTTCTGGGGAATTTTGATACTAATTTTTTTTGTCCTCTTCATTTTAGTTAAGATTTTTTTTAAAGTCTCACTGAAGACCAATGGCCACACTCAGAGCCATTTGAAAAGGGACACTCAAGGTCCCAGAATATGGAAAAAATCTTTTGAGGGGAAAAATTGAGCAGTTCTGTTTTAACTTTATCAGAAAATTCATTTTGTTTTGGCAGCACCTGATCTGGAGATAGAAACATTTAAAATACAGCTCAGGACAAGAAAACCTGGTGCTTAATAACCAAAGATTATTTCAATGAACAAAATGGTAGTTTCATGAGAAATACGTGTGTTTCTGTTTTTACTAGAGGTTCCCATTTTGATTGCTGTTTTTTAAATTTTCTTGTGTTATATCATTGTTAAGGCAAGAAGAGGTCTGAAACTATCCACACAGCAGAGAAAGAGTATGAAGTACCAAGGGTGATCATGTCTCCTGAGGGAAAAAACACTACAAGGGCAGAGAGGAAAGCACTATAGGGAGAGGACAAAACTACATTTCTACGACATTCTTTGAGACTTGGATTCATGTTCTGAAAAGCTTTTTGTATGTAAAGTCTTTATTGACCATTACATTAACAGGACAAATGTAAGTTTGAAATGGGCTTCAACTCCAGCCTTTTTTAATTAAGCTGTCACTATTTACAGATATAGTCTAGGCATTATAGGTAAAGGGCAGCTCTTTATGAGAACATTTAAGTATGGCAATTTCATTTTCTCTGGAAGGTACTGTTGCCTCCAGCTGTGACTTGATTTATAAAATGGAAAGCACTATCTGGCTAAAGAAAATTATTGTGCATTTTGTTGGCAGAATTTTGTTATTATGCGTTTGGAAATGCAGTATGAGAATTTGACTCATTTGTATTGCAGCAATGAAACTGCATTTCTTGATATTTTGGTTATGTCTGGAATTCCAGAGCATTTGTGAGTCTTAGGGGAATTACAGTATATCATAGTAATTCTTGTCATAAACTAGGATCTTATTATATAATGGTAAAATCTATCCCAATCCTATGGAATTAGCAATCTAAATATTTCAGTGTGTTCTTTTTCTCTCCTTCCTTAATTCTGTAACTGTAGAAAGCACAATTCCTAGCAATGTCAAAGAAAATTACCTATGAAGGGAAATTATGGCATCCCATGTGACCATTAGCTACAGAATGACTACACTTCAGAAGTTTTATTCAGCTCAGTTAGGTTAGATGCACTGGGGGCAGGTACAAAACAGGATAGTTATATATCAAAGTTTGAACAAACAACAAACAAAACAAAGAAAAACAACCAAACAAAACACAAAAACAAATAAACAAAACCCCCCTACAACACCAAAAAAAAACCCTAAAAAAACAAAACAAATAAACAAAAAAATACCCCACAAACCCAAAACCCAAAGAAACACAACAACAGTCCAGTTTTCTAGTGAAGTTTTCTGTCACCTCTTATCTGTGACTGCTTTATATCTTTAGATAGTGAAATCTTCAGGGCAGTGGCTGTGGCTCCATCTTTGCATGAGGTTGAGCTGCTCTTTGCAAAATGTGCACTAGGAAGCAAGTTGTATTTGTTATTTAATTACAATAACACCTTCAAAGTCCATCTGAGATTGTAGTCTTACTTGAGTTAGATACCACACAAAATATTAGTGAGAGTATGTATAATTGAATTTTTGTCATTAGGATGAACTGTCTGGAGGCAAATAAGTTGTCCTGCTATAGTGGAGATGGCAGTGGTGGCTGGCAGCTGTTGTAGAACAAAGGTAACAGCTGCTCTCTGCCTTTCATTGGTACTTGAGAAAAAAATGTCTCATTATAAAAGTGCATCCAAATGAGGCTGCTGTTTAATTGCTTTTATTGCAAGGCAGTGTTCACAAGACTAAAGAAATATAAGCTGAAAAGATTTTACTAAGAAGACAGTGAAAGAACAATATAATAGTACAATATAATAAGGGATGGCATAGATTACTGCTGCTACTTGAGATTGGAAACATTCTCAACTGCTTCATACAGTGAGGGTCAGAGGCCCTGCTGGGACCTCTGACACAACAGAGATAGAGAAATACATAAAACATGGCTATCAAGGTGGAGACCAGAAAATTAAGTAAAAAAATCTAATGTCTCATATCTGTATCTACATATTGGTTGCACTCCTACATGATTGACTGAATGACCTTGTCTTTCTGAGGAAGACAGATATTTCTGTTTCCAGCTGTTTTGTACCAGGGCAATGACATGAAGTTTATTTTTCACTCCTCAGTGGATCACTACAAGCACTTCAGTTAACACTAAGGTACAAGATGGTCTCTGGAAATGATGGGTTTATTAGGTCTGTAAGCTGTGTGTGAGGAAATACTTGATATTTTGGATGGTTTAAAATTTTTTTGTGTGTGCAGAAGTAAAACCAAAGCTGTAATACTTAACCAAATAATGTCATACAGTTTGTAACTGGCACTGAAATGCACTAGAAATGTTTTATAAAGATGATAGAAAAATTGTTTCTAATCTTCTGGCACACAGTTTAGCATTTCATCCTCCTGTTTCAAATAGTGCTTACTTTTTGCTTACTGAGTGATCTCTTTCTGCATGCAGACGTGTGAAGGAAGAAATGTCACATGTGCCAAAACTCAGAAAAGACAAGTACTTTTTACTTTTAAAGCATATATTTCTAGAACTACTCTGCAAGGGAAAAGAATAATATATTCTCCGAACTGAATCAGAAACATGCTTTAAAACTATACCTTTCTCAAAGGAGAGGACTGTAAAATAGGCTTTTAAACATAAGCTGCCCTTCAAATAACTTATAGGATCATGACCTACAGAAACAAAACCAGTTATCTAACTAGTCAGCAATGAATAATTTCTCACTAAATCACCTTTAATGAAATCTGAGAATAAAATGGAGAGTTAATTTCTCCATAGGGCACAGCAATACTACTGTAATTAGTCTAACTTTTTTATCTTGATGCCTTTGTGTCAGGTCTTAAATTCACAAATGACATGAGCTGAATTTTTTTTGTGGCTGGAGACTCTTAGGAGGAGACACTGTATGTACTTGCTCTGTTCCTACTCTTCCTTAGTCATCAACATGTGACTGCTGTCCGAGATTGGATCTTGAGACAGAGACACTTCATGTGTGGACATCTGGGCAGCTGTTCAGATGCCTATCAGTGTTGTCCAGCATGCAGTCATTAACATAATGAATAGCACAATGAATACAATTAGTTTTATTAAAATGTCAGGTTAAGAGTTGATGATCTTCCTGCTTAGGTCTTCTGAATTATAACATTATTATATTTATCTTACTGAGCTATTACATTACACCTTATCATAAGCACCATCAGCTTGAGCAATGATTTTGAATTATACCTCACTATATATTCTTATTCCTTCTTTCCAATTTTCTCTTTCAACTGCTTGATATCTTTCTTCTATATACTTTCTTACCTTTTTGTCATGACCATCATAAAATAAAATTCCAATCATAAGCTTAAATGCTTCTCAAAGTAGAATAGAGTCAAACAATGTGCATAAAGGATAATGCAACATTGTGCTGATGATGGAAAATACTGAAATATGTGTGTGAATAATCCTTCTGTGAATAATTTAAATGGAAAAAAGAGCTTAATATGACTGGTGTCCTTTTTGTCACACAATGACACTTGCTTAACGTCTTCATGGCAATTTTTACTAGGTGACTTTGCCTGACAAAACTCTCCCATTTAATGAGGCTGAAAACCATCCAGTCAGTGCTGAGAGGGCCCCTATTATAAATTGTATCAAATGCTGAAAATGAATTTAATAAAATGGGTTGAAGTGGCTGAGGGTTATGCACTTTGGTGTTATGCAAGGAAAACTCCAGCCCTTCTGTGGCTGTCTCTGCCCTGTGGATGAGCAGTAATCTCTAACTCCTGTTGCAGATGCTCCAACAAGAAGTTTGACAGCTTACACTGAAGTGAGCCCTGTTTATATAATGTCAGAGCAAGTCCCACAAGGAGTATAAACTGTTTGACTAAAGAATGTTTTATTTCTAATGCTTTCTGTCATTTCAGAATTTTTTATACAAACACTGAAAATCATTTAAATGGCTTTTAATTAAAAGCATGAGAAGATGGAATTTATTTCTTTACAATGGGAGAACTTCACATTTGTTATAGAAAGTTATCTATTCTTATCTAAAACGTGCATCCATTCTTTGAGAATTCATTTGAGAACTTATTAGTCAAATTGCTTATGCAGCATCTGAACATTTAGAGTTCTCAATGGGGATAAATATTATTTGTGTTTATAGTGGTTTAGGACCAGCACTCCAAACCACAAGCTGCTCCTCTCTCCCCCTCCAGTGACAGACCAAAGGCAGAGATCACAGATTGTGATAAGGAAGTTTTTCTGGAAACAGCAATGAGATAAGAAAGCAAACAGTAACAGTAAAAAATATTAATAACAAAAGCCTACAAAAAGAGGATTATTTACATGCAAAAAATGTTCACTGACCAACAAAGAAGCAGCGTGGTCCCAAGAAAATGAACAAAAATGGTGGGCAGACCACCCAAACTCCTGCTTTTCCCAGACCCAGCACGACACCCACTTTCTTTCCTGAAAGGACAATCCCTTTTTTCTACCCCCCAGATATGATGAGAGTGTTATAGAATAACAACCTGGACAGGTCCACACAGCTCCAGGCTCTGCCCCCTCATGGCTATTGTGAAAAAATTAATTCTGTCCTCACTGAAAATCAGAACAGAATTTATCTACATAATCAAACAGAATGATCAATTCTTCAGATTCACAATGACTTATCCAGATGATTCTTTTTCTTCTTAAGACATTTTCTTAAAGATAAAAGAGTAAAAGAACTCAAATTTTTATGTTTTTGAGGCAATACATATTGGCGTCAAGTGAGCAGTAGGGAAACCTCAAATAGTTTTTTACCTGTATGAAGTAACTTCAGTGTAAAACAGTGTTGTCTATTATTAGTATTTAGTATGATGAAACTATAACTTCAAGTGTTTTTGTCTGTAGTGGACTAAAATAATTTGTTTTCCTGCTCACCGTAAATTAAATGCTTTCAGTCAACACTAAGAGGTCTTGATTAGTAGCAGTAACTGAAGTGGAAATAGATTAATAAATCTTCATTTCTCTTTATATGGATACTCTCCAAAACATGTACAAGGCAATAACTTTTAATGTCTAATCTGCAGCTGCTCCATGATTTAATGAGAAAAAACATTGAATGTAATCCAGAGAGTTAGTTATCAATTTCATATTTGTTTTCCCTATTTCCCCCCTTTTAAAGAGTTTCTCTTGGAAGGCAAATGGAAAGAAAAATAAAAAAAAATCTTTATCCTTTTCCTGAGCAAGAGGTGTTTTAGTCTTGGAAACTTTACTCATCAGAGAAAACTTTGATGGTGGTCTAATACTAACATCCATGTATATCTTAAAAAATATTCTCATAGAAAAGTTAATCAGAAGAATGCTCTCTATATATTCCAAGTGCTAAGAAGTTATGTTATGGATAACCAACACTGGACATTAAACTCAAGGAAAGTATTTTGCCCTTAATGAGGGTTGACTCTCATAAGAATTTTTGCAATAAAATTACTTGAAGGGGTAAAAAGAGATTTTTAAGTCATATTTAAGTCATTTTACCCTCAAGGAAATATTCCTTGAGGGTAAAAGCTGAATTAAAAACA
The DNA here is from genome assembly GCA_910950805.1 of Acrocephalus scirpaceus scirpaceus. Lineage (NCBI taxonomy): Eukaryota > Metazoa > Chordata > Aves > Passeriformes > Sylviidae > Acrocephalus > Acrocephalus scirpaceus. The sequence continues at coordinate 104,252,515 of OU383775.1, read as the reverse complement.
AACAAAAAAAACCTAAAACCATCACATCTTTACATAATCTCCAGAATTCTCAGCCAAATATAAGAGTAAACATTGCAAAAATAAATACAAAAATGTATTTTCTCTGTAGTTACCCCCACAACTGTTGCTTCAATTTACTTCCTAGAATTCAGGGACCTCTTCTTTTTTCCTCTTTGTGTCAATCCTTAAAACATCTTTCTGTCACCCTCTCCTGATGCCTGCTCTTTGGATGATTCTGGCAAACTGTAGAGGCAGTTTCCCAAGTGGACTATTAGCCAATGAGTAGATAGATTAGTTAATAAAAAGATAAGAAAATCTCTTTGGGATCCTCTTTTGTTATTCTCAGTAATGCAAACATCTAAAATTACAGTCTTATCCACTTTACAGTAAATTTGGAAGGTCTGTGACATCATGATTTATCCCAGAAGAATGTATGCATATATATAGACATATATATGTCTATATAGGCATATATATATATGTCAACTGAAGAAATGTTATGATGAAGTTATAAAAAAGCACAATATCTGCATTTATATATCCATATAAATTGAAGTTTTGATCCAAAGATTATTAAAAAGCCATTAAAAATAAATCCATTCTTAAAACAAATCTGTAAGAAAACAGCTTTCCAATTCTTTGAAGAATCATTATTTTCCCTCTTTGCAGTGAAATGGAGAAGTTTTCATGGGTGAGCCAAGCAAAGATGTGGGAAACCACAGACTTATTTGTTATGGGAGTTATACAGGTTTATGTCAGTTCCTTCACTTGGCACCTCAAAGCTCAAATTAGAGCTGGATCTCCTGTGGTCCCATGTGCAGGACATTTCCCTGGGGTGGCTGCTAGCACAGGGCAGCCCCTCCTTACTGCTGAAAAGAAATTCAGCATTCCCAGCTGTGAGGGGAGGTTTCTTCCCAAATGGTCAATCTGATTTCATAACACAAAGTTTTGTCTTCTACTAGATTACAGATGGGAAGGGAAAATCCCAATGAAACTAAAGAACCCACCACCAGCCCAAAACCAATGAACTGATCAATCAACCAGAACTCAAAAAAACTGCATTGCCTGAATATTTTCTAGTTGCTTTTTTTTGAGAAAATCCTAGACTAAGAGATTTAGGACACAGAGTGAAAAATGATGATTTCCTTAAGCAGTAGGACAAAATGTGGCATTCATAAGATATGTATAACACTTTTTAGAGACATTATTCTAATCATAATTTGATTATATATAATTATATATTATTTTAGTCAAAATTATAGCTCTTCAGATCTGTAGCTCTTCAGGTAATATTTTAGGTTTCTGTACCTCTCAGAGTTTTTTTTGAAATATACTTATGGGAAGGGTATTTTGGAAGTGAATGGTACCTTTCTTCTCAGGAAATTATGGTGATCTTCAAATGGAACTGAGTAGGCCATAAAACCCTTCTCTTTATATTAATTTCTTCTTTCTGAAGTACATAAAAACCCCACTGATTTTCATTGTAAGCAAATATTTCTCTAGTGAGTATTTACACAAAACCTAAATAAAGATGCAAGCTTGGAAGTAGTTAATCCTAAAATAATATCCAAACAAAACTTACAGGCTGTGGTAATATACAGGCTGGTTTACACTGGTGCTAAAAGCATAATTTAAAAGTATCCATGGTCTCTGTAGTGCATAAAGAGAAATCTTCATTCTGTGCAAGTAGTGTGTGCAGAAGGCTCTCTAAGAGTATAAATTAAATTCTTCAGGTTAAGCAGTCAAATTAGTCAAGGACAACTAAGGAAAGGAAGGAAGGAAAATGCACATATGACCAGCTCCTCTGGTTTTGGCATATGGGTTTTCTGATATGTTACTCTTAGGACTTTTGGACGGCAGGTTTTGGCTTTCCGATTCTCTTCAAGCCTGGTGATGAACAGGGGCTTTTTAATCTACGGAAAATATGTTAGATGGAACTTCTTGATACATATTTATTGTATAGTCACCAGATTTCACGGGTTTGTATTAAATCTAACTAAATTATAAAAGTAAATTATGTTTTTGATACCAGTTTTGCCAATTCTGGGAATTACGGACTGTTTTAAGACAATTACATCTTCTTTTAGCTGATAAAGTGTGACCTAAAGAACATGTATCATTCAACATCAAATGCAAAATTACATCTGTGCTCAAAGCAAAATTAAAAATTTTCTGGAGTGAGGGAGAAGAGATTTGAGAAGCAATCCAGAACAGTAGAAATAAACCACTGCTAACTACAAGCCATATATCAAATAGGACATTGGAGATTTAGCAGTAAATTGAAGCATTCCATCAAATCACTGCTGTATAGGCATTAAGGTGCTACTCAATTTTAATTGAGAATTTTATTTTAATGAGATAAGTCAGTGGTAAATTTTTTTGAGTCTGTGTGTGTGAAAAAATGAGAAATCTGTGTTCTACAGAAAAATATGTCGTCCTTCAATTTGCATAAGCAAATCTACCTGATACACATTTTATGGAGTGTAATCCTGCAAACACTGAATGGTTCCATATTTACATATGAACAGCTGTCTAAAAACGTTGTAAATGAGATCTGAGGATTGTAAGATTTCACTTTTTACCAAAAGATTTGTGCCATTTCTACTATTATACCCAACCTCTCTTAGCAGAATACTGCCTAAAAACACATTTTTGTCCTTTATCTCACATATTTTATAACTGGTAGGAGAAAAGTGCATCAATCCCTAAATCACAACTGCAGAGAGCCACAGAGCCTATGATGTTCCTGGTTGTGTTAATAATGTTCTTTAAAACCCTGTCATGGCTCTGGTTGTCATACATCTCTGAGGTTTATTTTTAAAAAAATCTTTTTTTTTAATAGAATAACAGTTCATTGTGGAGAAATCCTTGGGATTCTCTTATTTCCTTGACAAATTATGGAGCTTCATTAATGACACTTTTCCACAAGCCAGTTTGAATCACTGCCAAGTAAAACTTATTAACAGGAGAGAGAGAAAGAGATAAGAAATGTCCTGTAACAGCTGGACAAATGGAGAACTAGATGTGCTTTTTCATTTTCTACTGGTTTTTTGCAACACAATCCAGTTGCTCTCTGATGATTAGATACCATTCTGGGAAGCATCTTAGATTACTGAGATAACATTGTTTATGATAAATTTAATCCATTAATTCATGTTGGCATATAGATCAAACACACTAATCTTATAGGAAACTTTGTTAGAAATCTCACTACCATCCCAGAAATCATTTATAAATTCAGCCATTCAGAAATAATTTTCCTACATGGAATAGCTACTAAAACCAAAAAAAAAAAAACCAACCCAAAAACCACAAAAAACAACCCCCCCCCAAAAACAAAAACAAAAACAAAACAAAACAAAAAAACACACACACACAAAAAAACCCACAAAAACCCACAAAACAAAACAAACCCATAAAGAACTCCCTACCAGAACAAAAAAACCAAAACCAACCAAATGAAATAATCCCAAAACAATTCATAAATACATTCTGAAAGAGTTGCAGCTTTTCACCAGAGTGGAGTATTTCACTCAATAACCTTTTTTTGAATTTTTGTCTTGAAAAATAAGATAGCACAGACTTTTCAGTTAATTTTAATTTTATGCAACCTTTTTCCATATTCTTTCATCAAGAAGAGGGGAGAGATAGGAACTACAGTTCAATTGTTTTGAAGAGGATGTCCATTTAAGAATTCTGAGCTTATTTTAAAATGTATTAGGGAATTCTTATTTTCCAGTTAGCTATTGGCATGCTGTGAAAATTATGTACCCTCTGGGAGAAGTAATTTTAGAGGGCTTTAGTTTTCATATGCAGAATTTCATAGTGCCCTTTCTCTTGTACACTTTTCAAGGCAACCCAGTGTGAGGTACTGGAATATGCACGGATTGTATCATTGGTGGATAAATGATAACCCCCAGTATACACTCATATCTATCTTGAGTTGGAAGGACTGAAAAAAAAAAATGTCATATCCCAGTAGCTCTTCTTATGTCTACAGATTTCTATTGTTGATGCTGGAGAAATAATGATAACAGAAGCTCCTCCCTAGAAAAAACTGAAGCTGGGCAGCCATCAGAACCCTGAACATGACATGCAAAAATTCTCAGATATTGCAAATGTGTTTCTCAAAAAGACTCTCCTATTAGAGGGTAATAAATCTGTGAATTTGCAAATACCTACTTTCTAATATTACCCTTGACACAATGATCACAGTCTGGTTTGAGTCTGCTAGGATTTTTTAGACTTTCAAACTAATAACTGATAAAATCTTTAAAGATAGACAGAGAAACATTGTCTATGTAGATTAATTTGGATTAATATAAAAAAAATGCTATATTCAATTCAATTGTGGAGATTATTGACCTCAGAGCAAATTATTCCTTATCTTATAAAGAACCTGAAAATAATTTCTCATATTCTTTAAATAATTTTTTAGTTCAAATTTTTAGGTTATAGCACAATATAAAACAAAAGGCACAATAGAGTTAGAATTTTAATTCTATGAAAATAATAGTATAGGTATACAAATAAAATTGTTTCCTTTGTTTGATAGTCACAGTCAATACCATGATTTTGATGAACTCTCAGGGACTTTTTTGTGACCATGTTGTTAAGTATTAGACAAATCATCGTTGCCAAAACTCATCCTATGCTTTTGGGAGACAATACTAAAAACTATAGTTTCCAGTCTTTGTGCCTTCTGCTTTCTGGGGCTGCACACAAGAAAGTTTTTTACAAATTTGCTTCAACCTTGTTCTAAAAGTCTCAATTTTGCCACTGTAACAGAGCTATCGGTTGGATCTTCCCCTCAGCCTTTTGGGCTGTCTCCTCAATATCCTAATCCTAATCTATAGGACAATTCAAAGGTAAAACCTGAGAATACAAGCATGTGCAGAAGCTCAGTGGGAAGCTGAAATAACGCTTGGGAAAGAGCATCATATATCTGCAATGTTTGTTCTTATCACTTGGCTAGGGACATACGTATTCTTTCTCCACAGGAAATAAAAGGACCTAAGAGTCTGTGGTGGAAGAATGAAAAACAATAGGCATAAATTGAACCAAGGCATGTTCTGACTGTGAATGAAGAATAACTTTTTCCCTGTGAGTGCAGTCAGGCAGTGGATCAGGCTGCCCAGTCAGTGTGCAGTCTCCATCGTTGGAGCTTTCCAGGATGTCACTGAACACAGCCCTGAGCAACCTGGTGAATTTAGTGTTTTCCTTACTTTAAGCAGGGTATTGATCTAGAGACCTCTGGAGGTTCCAGTATGGTTTGGATGATTCAGAGATTCTATCAATCACCCTGCTTTTCCAGAATATTTTTTTCACAACAAACTGAACCACATTGTGCCATCCTCACATGAAAAGCCACAAAGAAGTCCACATCTGTCTAAACAGACATCTTACCTCAATGCACTGGTGATACCCCAGCTGAAACCAGCACAGATGATAAAAAGAAGAAACAGTGTGATCTCCAGAGAGCTTCTTCTAGAACCATCTTGTGCTGGATATAGAACATAACTTTTAATCATCTGAGCTTGCAGCTGGTATTAGGGTAGATCCTGTGCAAAAATCATCAGTATTAGTATGGGTAGAATTGGATACAAACAGCACTTCCACTATCCATTTCCTTAGTATCGATTGCATGACTGTGTGTTTGAAGAAAGAAGGTTGGCTATGCTATTGTACAAACTTCTTCCAAGCTGGACAAGATAGCATGGTCAAGAACCTAAAGGATATTCAGAAAGTTTTGATGCGTGATTATACACCAAATTCTGGGAAAGCTGAAGTTCTGCTGATTGTCAGGGATAGGCAGACCTCATATTTTATTTCAGGATGTTAAAAAACCAAAGTATTAATTTATAAAAGAAAATTAAAGTAACAGTGGCATAATCCTCACTTTAAAAGCTTCCAGTTTTGAAAAATGTGTTTTACTAATTTTCTTTCATAACACATTAGTTAATATTTTATGGCACATAAATGGCACCAGCTGTGCAACTGCCTTTTTTTTTCCTTTTCTTTTTTTCTTTTTTGGTGGTGGTGGATGTAGAATACGATCATTTGTAATTTATGACAAAATTGAGATCATCTTGTTTTAATGTGGAACTAGATGAAAGATGTTTGAAATACTAGTCTATCCAAATAATATATAATACTGATCTTGACAATCTTGAAAAACAGAATGCGAGAAATAATGCATAATATTTGCAGCATTAAATGAGTATCTTAAAGTTCTTTAACTTCTCAAACAAAAAATATTAAAGTATCAAGGCACATGTATAGTGTGTATGTGTTCAGGTGCATGCAACATGACTTAATGATAAATGATTACAATGATATTATTGTAAATCTTGGTTATGAATGTGCTAAAAAGATTTAAAGAGGAGTAATTGCTCATACTTAACAAATGTCAGATTTTAAAAATAAGTTACTTCTAATGAGCTCTATTTTACAAAATTGCCAGATGTCACCATCATGATTAAATTCATCTTCCTAAGTTAGACTATGCCAGCAATAGCATGAAAAGTCCCCCTGCCAAGGCTTTCATCACCCTGGCAAGACCATTAAAATCCAGGAAATATACACACAAATAGAAACTCCTAAAATATATATAAGTAATAAACAAGATGAAGAATGTCTTGGACAAAGAAAATTCAACATTTTAAAAAGAGATTCCTTCTTTGGGCACAGTCATCTCTCATCTACATTATATAATTCATACTCTGGCAGTGATGATATGGTATCTTCAAGAAATACCAAGTGGGTGAACTTAAGCTTATGCTATGCCCTAAAAATGGTAAAGACCATCATCCAACTCCCCAGTTAGTTGCAAATAGTCTAGGCCATAATCCTGTACTCCATTTGCTCCCATGGTAACACTGCCTAGCCTGAGGTCTCTTCCTAGCCACCCTAAAGTCAGGTTTCCATCAGATATCCATCTCCAAAATGAGGACTTCAAGCCTCCCCCAAGAAAATCAAACTGCAATATTGGCGTCTATTAATGGAAAAGTGAACACATTGCATTGTTCTCACTCTCTCCTAGTTCTTTCAGGTCTTCCCTCAAACAGTCTATCCTGGTGATCCTTTCTTTCATCTGGACTTTTCCATAATACTCCAAAACTACTCTGTGGGTTTTTTTTCCTCTTCTATTTAATGTGATTTAACTCCAACTGTCAATTCAGCTTCCTGTAGTTGCTTGTTCAACTCCCCATAGAGGGATGGGGGAGAAAACTTGGAGGGTAAAAGTGAGAAAACTCATTTGTTGAGATACAGACAGTTTAATAGGTAAAACAAACAAAGCTGTACATGCAAGTAAAGCAAAACAAGGAATTCATTCACCATTTCCCATGGCCAGATGTTCAGCCATCCCCAGGAACACAGGGCTCCATCATGTGTAACAGTGGCTTGGGAAGACAAATACCATCTCTCCAAACATTCCATCCTTGTATCCTCTTCTTCCCCAGCTCTATATGCTAATCATGGCACCACATGGTCAGGGATATCCCTTAGGTCAGTTGGGGTCAGCTGTCCCAGCGGTGTCCCAGCCCAATTCCTTGTGCACCCCCAGTCCCCTTGCTGGTGGGATTAGGAGCAGAAAAGGCTTTAACTCCATGTAAGTGCTGCTCACTGATAATGAAATAAACTCTGTGTTATCAACTCTGTTTTCAGCATGAATCACAAAAAATAAAACCCTCATACTAGCTAATAGGGAGAAAATTAACTCTACCCCAGCCCAAATCAGCACATTCAACATGGAATTTGAGGACAAATGGAGGAAGTTCAGAAACACATACACATTCAGGAGAGACTGGGATTACATAAATAGTTGTGTTCAGTGTGAATATCAGTTTTAGACCCTTCTGTGATCTTCCTGTTCACTCTTGTTGCAGAGAAAAAGACCACACTTTGTGCTTCTCTTAATCCTTCCCACTTTTATTCTAGACTATCATAGAATTCTATTTAGCTTTCTTAGCTTCTTGAGCCTTAGCCATATTTATTTCCTATGCTGGGATAATCAGTTTCTAGCATAAGAGCCAGTATTTTGCCCAGTAGGAGAACAGCAGGTGGCACTACAGCCACTTTTCCAAAAGCATGAGATCCACTCAAAGATCTGTCTGGAGAATGACAATCTCATCTCATCATTGTTATTTTACAAATGCTGATCAGTCATTGAAGATTCTTCTAAGTAATGCATCAGATCTCTGTTGTTTTTTATCTACCAGGGTTCCAACAGATCTCAGCCCTGATTTCACAAGATGGAGTCTCAGTAATGATGAGCTATTCCTTGAAGTAAACAAAACCGCCAAAAAATGCATACAAATATGAGCTATTAAAGGCTTTTAAGGTCAGTTATCTATACATGGATTTAATCAGGAAATTGTCTCTTTCAAACATGATTTTTTTTATGCTTTTGAGCAACCTGAAATGGTTTTGTGTGCATGTGTAGGTGGCAGCCAATGGAGCCTGTTAATTTTCATATATTTATGTCTTTTCGGAAGACTGAGTGGAGAGTACACCAGAAAACGGCTATTTAATAACTTTTTCCTTGCACAAAAATCACTAATATATTGATCACATTCTTGTTCAGTACTAAACTTTATCAGGCAAATCCACCAAAACTAAATTGTTTCTTTCATATATTTTTGAACAACACATAATCACAAACTCCTTTGGTATCTCTGTTAGAGCATCGAGGAAAGCATTTCTATTTTTTAATACAGAGGTTTAGTGACAAACATTAGATGAAATGAGACAGAATCCTGCCATAATGAGACATGGTCCTGCACAGAGGATGGTGAGGATCTGGAAGTTATTTCCCAGTGAGGCTATGGATGACCCATCCCTGGAACTGGCCGTGTTGGATGGGCATCTGGGTAACTTCCTTTGGCAAAAGCCACTCTGTACCACCATGCCCTTTCAAAATATTCAGAGATGGCATTTTTCCACTTTGAACTCACAGATGTATATTATTTTTCTCATGGCAAAGATTGTTACAAATAATTTTCCCAGTAGAGACTGAAGCCATAATTTAGCAAAAGAAACATGGAGGAAGAAGAAAAGAGGATGAGATACAGTATGATGAGGGGGAGATATATAGTAACAAAGACAAATGTCTTATCAGGACTTACAAGGACTGATCAGTGTCTAAAACTAAGCGTAATGATTCATCTTAGCTGCTTGCAGGCTCAGGTTTCTCTTTCTAGAATTGAGCATAAAATGACGTGTAATGTAATTGAATTGAGCAACAAGAGTGCTGAATCAGCAAACAAAACATCAGCTGATGGTTTTTCATGAGCTTACACATCAAAAGGGACCCATAACTGCATAAAATGTCTGTATCATTCTTACTTGACTACGTGAGCTGTGTTTAATTTTTTCAAGAGTTAGTGCACGGCTTGCACTTTGCTCAGGGACTCACCATGCTGCAGCTGTGGTGCTGCTGCCCTGACTGACACACTCAGCCCACACTGGTGTCTGCTGGGGAAAAGCCCAGCAGCTGAAGCTTGATTTGCAACATCAGGGTATTCTGGGATCAGGATGGCAGGACTGGGCTCACTGCCTCCAGGAGCCTAAGCAAAAAAATCTACCTCTGCAGTAATCAAGTGTGACTAAGATGCTGCAGCTCTAAGAGAAGATCATTTTTTTTTTTGTTGGGTTTATTCACAATATGATGAAACTTCTGAGAATTTCTTATTCTCATAAACTTCTAATTGCTTTTTCTGGGAAACAGGAGCTAATTTGCAACTAGAATCACAACAGAAACATAGTGATTATTTTTTGTGGATTCTAGTTTTAAGTAGCTTTAACTGATTAACTCAGTTTTCCAGAACTGCTGGAACATACATAAAATTAGAACATGCTGACAGTACCAAGCTGGTTCTTTCACCTCATCCCAGCTTCTCTGAGAAACAGAGTCCAATAATCTGGAAACCAGCCACACTTACCCAGCTGTGAGTGCTGCTTGGATGTGAAAGCTTTCAACATGTGGAATAGTGATCCAAACTGTTTCCTGACTGTTCCTGAGAACTTGTGAACAGACTCATGCTGACCTCCCAGTTGGCTCTAAACTATACCAGGCTGAGCACCACATGATTTTGGCTGAAAACTGTGGTGAAAGTAACAAATTTGTAACATAAAGAAATTTTAGCAATGTCTAACAGAAAATCTAGGCCAAACTCTAGACTTTAAAAAAAATTAGTCTTACTGACCTTCCTTCAATTTATTTTTGTTATTTTAATATCAGTTTTAAGAGGTCTCATCATATACAAAATAACATCTAATGGGCATAGACATGTTTTCAAGCAAAAGGGCTAAAACAAAGGTCTCTCAGAATTCTTATTCAATTCCTTTTGGACATCAAGTGCTTTGAGATGAGAGACAGAAAACTTTCCATTCATCTAATTCAGCTTAAACTTTCCTGATGTATCATACAGAATGCCCTTTTGATCAAATTTAAACTCTTTATTTGTTTTAATATGCAAAACAAATTAAATTTCTACTGAAAAATGGCACATACCTGCATGTTCTTATGTGTCAGCAAGTTGACATAGGACCAACTTCATCTCTATGTACATGTACATGTATAAGCACGTGCATATAAAAGTAAATATTTAAATACACATCACACTTATTTCACTTCTTTTCATGTTTTTACCATGGGAAGATACACATGAATAGAGAATGAAGAGGACAATGTAGGTCCACATCCAGTTTTGCACTTAGACATAGAAACAGTCTTGTAAACTTCACTTTAATTGTTTTAAAGAATAACTATGGACACAGACATTTAAAACAAAATTGCATGGCCAAATATTCCTTTTTATCTGTGCAAAACCATAAATGTAGTCAAAAAAAACCATGAACATGTCTTGAAAATTTCATGTTTACAACTCTTAGAGTGTGATTGCTTGGATTCAAACACCAATAAAAAGATCTTGCCTAAACTTTTAGTTTTTTGTTTTTCCGTTTTTTTCTACTCCATTTAAAAAGCTTCTACACATACAGTTCATTGCTTTGTTGATGAGTCTGGTTGTGGGAGGAGAAAATTATTAAAGTGTCAGTTTTCTGACTTTAATTTTCCAAATGCATGTGGTTAAGTCCCTTGAGTGAAATAAACACATTGATGGAGGAAATAGATAAAATCTTCGACATTTTTCTCCATTAATTCTGCACACTCTCTAACTTCAACAGCTTTATATTTCTCAAGCAAAACTTAGACCAGATGAACTACAATTTTTGTAAACATGTTGAGTGATAGCAATGATTTATTTGTAATACACAAAGAAGTTATTGTCATTCTGTGATTCTAACGGATTGAGCCATCAGAGCAGTGCTGATGTATGTCTGCCATAAACCAGACAGCTTTATTGCATCAGAGATTCAGTTCTGCAGCTGTGTTTAGAGGCAATTCTATTTAAAATGTGCCTATAACTCCCAAAGCCAAGACCAGCATATTTGTTAAGTTTCTTGCTTATTTTGCCAGCCAAAGGCTTTTTAGGCCAAATTTCACCTATCCTTGGCCCTTGAATCTGCCAAATAATTACTTTGGAGCTTTCCCCTTGAGACATTTATAACTGTGCATGAAATCTGAAGAGTTGATTAATTAAATTATAATTTCATAGTTACTTCAAACCCAAGAATTTGTGATGTGGTGAATTTATTAGTTATTCATTCTGGGACAACTACCTTGCCTCAAGAGACATCTGAACTAGCCAAAAAATCAGTAGTCTGTGCTTTAGCTGTTAGAGGTTCTTGTGGCTTTCTAAGTGGGAGTTTATTTTGTCTGATTTTGTTTGGGTTTTCTTCCTAAACACCTAACAGCTGCCCAGATACTGATGAATGCATAAAGTGACCACATCCTGGAAAGGGAAGGTGAACACAAAGACTTGGGATGAGTTTCCCCTTTATACTTCTCACTGTAAGCATAGCACAAGTACCTAGGCTGGGCTTTATTCTTCACTTTGATGAGATCACTCACACAGGTGACACCAGCAAGGCAAGGAATGAGCTGTCTAGAAAAATGATGCGAATCGAAAACTGTCCAAACATCTCTGCAATCAAGTTTGCATTTACAAATACTCCAGTCACAAGGAATCACGTCATGAACAAAATAAAATCTCTGGGGTGGTATACCCAGTTAAAGGTCTCCCAAAACTAACATTAACAAGGATATGGACTTCATCCAAAAATATGAATTTTTCTCTATTTGTTTTTATCTGTATACCCAGTTCAGGTCCAAATTCTGCAGAAGGGTCAGGTGACCCCAAAGTTGCCCTCAGGACATGGATACATATTCAGTAAACATTAGTGAGCTTACAAAAGATCTTACAATCTTTCAATGTTTATGAAGATAAAAATTCATCTAAATGTACATGCAGAAAACCTGGTGTTAAATGCATGGAGTTTCTACCTCCGCTCTGCACCATCTGGTTTCTTTGCTATTGAAAGCTGAAATCTAAACAGACAAGGAACAAGTTATTTAAATTACCAGTTAGGCAGCATCTCTTAGCCCTAAACCAGCAGCTTTAATCCAGTGCGTCAGGCATCCTCTTTAAAATACATCTTCTTCAAACTGGCAAAAAAGTTGTAGTCCAGTCTCTATTTGAAATAGAGTGAAATACAAAAGAAAAGCTCATAAAAATGTTATTATTTTTTCTTGGGAACACAGGCAATCCCAATATTTAATGAAACCCTTCATCAAAGAACTTTAAAAGCTAGTGAGTATTATAAGTAAAATTCAATGAAAGGGAAAGAATGGACGTGTGAAAGGGGGACTTTTTGAGGGAATTTCATTAAGTGAGGAAAAAGTGTCAAAGTTTCCAAAATGAGGAAAATGTGCATAAAATGCAAACATCCTGGGGAAAGGAAATAAAAATGAAAATTAGAAATGCTTATACATATAACATATTTAGTTACATTAAAAAAGACCTGGTAAGAGGCAGTCAGAATAAATTATCTAAAGACAAGACGAAGACATGAATGAAAAATCCAGAGGAATTCACACTGCTGTGTCTAAAGTAGAATGGAGAAGGAACTGAAAAAGGAAAAAAGCTTTCTAATATTTACAACAATTTATTAGATAAATTGGTAAGGCTTGTTGGATTACTAAAAGGGGAAAATGAGAGTTTTTTCTGTTTTAGAAGAATAAAGAATTACATAGAAAAAAGGTGTTATTAAATTTGTAATGCTTACAAAATTTTCCAGAATATTATGAACATAGGAAACATAATCTGCTACCTATAAACTATCTTCAAATTTTCATACACAATATACATTATATGCAAAACTGACACAGAATCTCTAGACTTTGATGTTTAATTTTGATGATCCCCACAATTTTGGGGAGTATAACAAAGACTCCACAAATATTGGTGTTTTGCAGTTAATTTAAAAGAGCTAAGCAGCATGACCTGGCTAGTCATAAACATGACATCAAACATTAGGAAAAGGGAAAATGCGTTTAGTCTATGAAGAATTAATGATTGATAGCTGGCAGGATTTCATAGAGACTATGGTGTCAAATAGACATTTCCAGTTGATTTTGCTAGTGTTGTTAAGAAGGGAATGTCTATGTTAGCTTTTTTGATAAGGTTAGGATTGAATCTTTGAAACAAATCAGCATCCAACCTCATTTTATGATTTCCATCTCACAGCTGTGCACAAACTGGATTCCTTTCTGGTGTTACTAGAGAATTCCTGGGCCTGCTTCCTACGGCCCACTTACTGTACCAACAGTGCACTGAAACTTACTGGGGTTTCAGTATGCATTAAAGCTGCCCTTAAAAAAAATCACTGGTATGCATGCTGCAACCTCTACAGCTTCACTCATTTTGGACCATGGTGGAGAAGTATAAAATGTAGTAAAAATTAATCCAGAAAAATTAATATTTCTTGGTATTAAATCTTTGATAGGATGATTCATCCACAACTTTATAAATAGAATTAATGTTTAATGTGAATTAAGTCTTCAGTGAACAGATTAAAAAAAAAAATAACATGAGATCTAGAAGAGATCAATAAAAATAATTTTAAAAAAAAAATTTCTTTTGGGATCCTCAAAAGACTATACTTGACTCAGGGGTTGTTCCATATGTTCAGCAAATAATCACAAAACCATAGATCATAAATTAAAGAAGGCTGATGGAAGACTGAAGTACTGACAAAAGATAACCAGACAGTGCAGTCTGGATTATTCAGTAAATTGAGTCCAATTAATCAAAATGTATTTCCATTTAAGCAAATTGAAGGGAATGTGTGTAGGAAGACAGTACAGCCATATCTATTGGATAGCTATTAGGAAGCAGTGGCTCAGAAGTTAGTCAGGTCAAAAAGTAGGGAGGTAACCACGGGTGATTAAATCAGATATGTGAGGGCAAGGACTGTCTTCATCCATGCATTTGTATTATAATTGGTCCAGTGGGATCCTAGCAGAATCAAGGATTTCAAGCATTGTTCATCTTTGTTGACACAGAATAACAAATCCCATGTGAGAGTTTTTAATGCTAATAGAGCCAACACAATTTAAGAAATATTTCCTTACAGCTTTGTTATACATCAACTTTTAGGTGAAAGTCCCCTTTCAGCTCCCTTGCTCTACAACAATTCACTGTATTCATTTATTCAAAGAGAAGTTTGGGGTAGTTTTTTTTTCCATATAAACCACTGTAAACCCAGTAAAATGCACCACAGAATAAATTCAAATCTGAAGAATTTCCTATGGAGGAAGGCAAGGGTCAGACCAGCTATTAGAGACCCAAAGTTTAGAGATAAGTTAATTGATTGTCAAATTGATTGTCAGTACTCCTTTTCCAAAATTATATTCTTTTTGATCCCTATAAATTCAATCCTCAGGTAATTTTGCTGGTATTACTTTGCAGGTTGCTGTATTTTTCATGTCTGTTTCTGGCCATACTACAATTATATATTGCTACACTGAATGGCACAGACTCTTGTCAAATCTAGGCCTGATGGCATCTGATACACAACACTAACACTTAAGAGACTCCAAAAAGCTTCAGGATGAAAATAAATAAAATCTTCCAGTTATTTCATGAACTATTCCAGCCCCTGAAGGTGTCCTTTCAGTACCTGAAAAGAGCCAATAAGAAAGACAGAAGAAGGACTTTTTAGGTGTGGAGATAGGACAATGGACAATGGCTTTAAACTGAAGGAGGGCGGGTTTAGATTGCAGGAAGGAACTTGAGGGTGGTGAGGCACTGGCACAGGTTGCCCAGAAAAGCTGTGGCTGCCCCATCTCTGGAAGCGTCCAAAGCCAGCCTGGATGGGGCTCTGAGTTACCTGGTCCAGTTGAAAGTGTCCCTGCCCATGGCAGTGGGATTGGAACAGGATGATTTTTAAGGTCCCTTGCAACTCAAACCACTCTGAGATTTTATATTTCTATGAAATAATTAGGAGACAATATGATGCAGGACTCAGCTGGCAAGAGGAGTTTCAGCAGAGTTTGAACAAAGGGACAGAAACCATCTTGCAGTTTTTGCTGAAGTTATGAAGAAGCTTTATAGTCCTTACAACTGCTGCAGACACAACGCTGCAACTGCAAAAGTGCCTCCACAGCAGTGTCTGCTCAACCATGTACGTCCCAGGTGCACCCCACCCAGAGAATGAAAATACAAAGGTCACTTAATTTCATTACACTCTGAATGCTACTGAGCTTGCTTTGGTGTCTGGAAAATCCCAATTTCAATGCCCAGTGGAATTTTAATGGAAGATCTGCACCTGTCAGGTCTGTGTGTAATTGCTTGATAAAGATGAACAGTCAAAAAAACCTGTCTTTAAATATAGACAGGAAATCATTTCAGCCTGTTCCAAATAGAATACTAAAGTGAACAAACAAACAAAAAAAAATCAAATAAATTGTATTATTTCTTACTGATTTAAGCAACAATCTGAAATCTTGGCCAAGAATAAGCCACCATAAAAAGCTTACAGTGGTAAAATGAAAGAGGCCAAGCATAAGACATATATCAAATTTCTTTCCATTATATACGTTATTGGAATAGATAATGTTGTCCAGTAGCCTAGAAACAGAATTCTATGGTTAATACAATATATGACATATTTTTGTTTGTAAGGCTAGTAATGTGCTTCCTTGCTCCTATTTTTCTCTCATAAATGCATCTGTTTTATAGATATGTTTTACAATAGCAGATCTAACCTAATTTATTATTAAATAATTCCATTACTTATAGTAATCTTAAGAAACTTAAAATGTCAACATTTATTATGAAGTTCTGGAAAGAAAGCCTTCTTTATAACACTTTCGCTATATGAAAGATATTCTTCTATCTTCCACTGTGATGTCAGCCTGGAAACTGACTTTAAAATGACAAGTTTAGAACATCTACAGACTTTACAGAGAAATACAAGGTTTTACTGATCTTCTTCTACTATGTAAAAGAACCGAGAGAAGAAAAAACTAAGCAGGAGGTTACTCCTCTTTCTTAGGTGTTATTTCAACCATTTACATCTTTTTTTTAAAATCCCACCATAGTCCATTCTAAGTGTGCTCTGACAACTGTTGTTTTATTCCCTCTCTGGTTAAACTTTGTAAGCAATAATAAAACAAAATAAGTGGATCTCTGGGATTTTAATGGTTGTCTTAGAAGTTCCTAGACAATAAATATGGTTTTGGAATCCTAAAAAATAGTGAATTCAGTGCCTGATTTTAAAAGCATAAGCAAGGGGATTAGCAATATTTCGGTATAACTTCTTGTCCTGAAAAAAATAGTAAAAATAAACAATATACTAACAGTCACCTAGAAGAAATTGATAAATAATAAAATTGATTTGCAAAGAAAAAATCATATCAGATAAACCAGTGGCATAATTTTCTTTTGTATTGGAAAATAGTCCCTGGAGATACAAGAGAGGTGATGTATGACAGAACCCATGTGTGGATCACAGTCTGATAGTAAGTTTACAATAATCACCTTTTTTACATGAATTACAGAGTATATTAGAAAAGACAGAAAACAAATGGGAGATTTAGGTAGGAGTAAAATGTATTTGTTCTGTATAGAAAAGGTATTACCATATTTTTCTTTGAGACTTTGTTATGTAAAAAATAATCTCAAACAAGGTTCAGGTTTAGGTGAGTTTTCAATAAAACCTTTCACATGATGATGACAGTCATCTGCTGGATAAACAGCTCAGATTGTGGAATGTGGCATTTCTACTCTTTGCATTTTTTTTCATGAAAAATTCATCTATTAGAAAAAGTTCATTAGTTCACTCCTCCTTGAGATTGTCCTGGTTTCAGCTGGGATAGAGTTATTTCTTTTCAGTAGCTGGTAGAGTGCTGTGCTTTTGGCTTGGCAATGAGAATGGTGGGGACAACACACTGATGTTCTGAGTTTTGCTAAGTTGTGCTCATCCTAAATCAAGGACTGTTTTGTTTTTATTTTTTTTGTCTTATGCCCTGCCAGTAAGGAGAAGCACAAAAGAAACTGGGAGGGAGCATAGCCAGGACAGGTGAACCAAAGAGCCTCACCTTTCACACCACACCACAGAGCTGCGTGCCTGGTTTATAAATGGGGGGAATTACCCAGAAGGTTGGTTGATCTCAGTTTTGAAAGCAATGTCTGGCACTGGTCAGCAGGTGGTGAACAATTGCATTGCACAACACTTTTTTGTCAGGTTTTCTTTTCATTTTCCCTTTTTATTATTACTAACCATTACTATTGTATTTTTCATTGCTTTCAATTGTTACACTTGTCTCAACCTATATGTTTTATTTTTGATTCTTGTCCCTGTGCCACTGGTGTGGTGTGTGACACTGGAGGGCTGAGTGAGTGGCGTGATTCTTAATTTCCAGCTGAGGTGGTAGATATTTTTTCATCTTATCCATTCCAGTTTCCTAGTTATGGAGAGCCTGGGAATTACAAGCTCTAGCTTCACTAGTAATTGCTTACAATGGAGTGGTGACCATGGTTCTTATTTAAACAAAAAACACACAGCAGTGTTCTTACAATATCAAGCATCCTTTAAATGACAGTGTTTATAGCCTCTAATTACAATAATACCACGTTTTAATTAAAATGGCAGGAAATTTCTCTCCTGCAAGGACTGGATACACAACTGCAACCAGATGCTTTGCCCTAGGTTTCAGTTCAAATGACATAAGAAACAACTGTAGGGTTCAAATCCATCAAAAGAGGAACTCCACTACTTTATTTTCAGCAATACTCATTGACCACAGATACAAACTGATACATCTTCTGACTTCCAAGGAAGCAAATTCTACTGGATTAATATCTATCACTTGGGATTTAAATTTTGAGCAAGCAAACACTCATATAACTCAGGAGGTGAAATAGTTCCCACAGTGATGACCCTCAGAATCTGGGTGATATCAGAGAAGTGTTCATCACTGTGTCTGCTACAGAAATTTAGTAATTTATCAGCACCTTCAGATAACTGCCTGATTTATCTGGTCCAAGAACTCCCTTGAGATATTCAGAGGCATGGTAGATAGAAAACTAGAGTGCCATCTGTCCATTACAGAGAGGGCAACACTACATTCATGGTTGCAAGATAGTACAAAAAACATTGCAAACTGCCTGATTGAGCCAATTGTTATGTTTTCATTCAGGTGAATAAATATTCAATTATCTGTAGCCTATACCTATGAAAAATCCAGAAATTCTGTAAAAGAAATAAAATATGATGTCTAGCAGACAAAATAAATCTCCAAGCAGGGAAGAGTAAACAAACTAAACAAAATCTCAAATCCAAGTAAGAAACCCAAGCATGAAAAACCAGGGAAGCAACAATCAATTTTGACACTGAAGCACAGGGTTTCTGATTAATTCTGTTCTCTAATTACATTTTATCTCTTGGAATTTAAATGACACACTTTCTTGTGAAAAACTTAGAAATGGTGAAGGAAGCACAAAAATGATCACAGCAAGGGTACACAAAAATAAATGCGAATAAAACTGATTTATTAAAGTATCTGTGAAATAATCCTTTGACATTAATTACCATTAGTTAGAGAGGTTTTTCTCATGAAGGTATGCAAAACGAATTTATAGAGGAGCTAATTCCATTTGAAGTTAGTATTCCCAGATGCTAAAGCTGTAGTTTTTAAAAATTCAGATATTCAAATATCACTCAAAGATAACACTGAGCAGCTAATTTATGCTAAATATCTATTTTGTATTTATAGTCAATATATGAAGCAATATTCAAAAACCTGATTACCAAACTGAACATTTCAATAAAATCACAATATTTGAAGAGCAAAGGGTTTCCAAGCCACTGAATGGGCACTAATGCAAGGAGGAATTCATCACTCATCAGCCCTGATTTTTCATCCAATTGCTTAGTTTTATATGCTTTACTTTCTAATATGAATTGAATTAGTTTTAGTTTAGTTTCACAGTGAAAAAGTTATGCTTTTGTATTGGCCACAGAAAGTGTTCAGAATTTATGAGAATTCAGAATTTTCTTTTTCTGAAAGTGTTCAGAATTTACTTCAAGGAATTAAGAAATTTAATAAAGAGTTTCAAAAAATAGCTCGAAAAAATTATTGCACTGCTTCTTTTTTTCTTTAATTGCTTTCAAATTGTTAATTTAGACCTAAAGGGCAAGTGCATATGACTTCATAAATTTAAAAAAAGAAGTGTAATTTGGTTTTGGATTACTTTTTTCTTAAAGGTGTTTTTTACTGTGAAATCAATGAAGAATTCTTCTCAAGAATCAGAGCACCTGCCCAGTTTTTTGGTCCACTAGTCTCTGAGTCCACCCATTACTCCCCAGAAGATGCTTTTCCCAGATTACACATATTTTTGTGGTCAACACGAAGTATAACTACTGACCAAAAAGGCAAATTTCCCTCAATTAGAGGGAGAATGATTTTTTTTAATTTCATGAAATAATAAGAATAGTAAAATTAGCCATAAACGGTCCCTTCATTTAGTGTCTTATACTCTCTGTAGCATGCAATCAAACGTGCTCAGATGTTGCTAGCTTGTTTAGGAAGATTTAATTAAAGGTTTTCATTAATATTTTTCTTCTCCTTTCTCAAGATGGGATATAAAAAATTACTATATTTCTCTCTACTGTAGAATTTTTCCCTTGATAAAAGGATAACTTTTCAACTAATGTATATCTCAAGGGAGAGCTATAGAAAGCACTAAAGACATTTAGGTAAAGCCAATAGTTAGAGAACAAGCTAAATATAGATGCGTTCAAAATGCTAAAAATTGAATTAATGCTTAACAATAACTCACCTTGACCTTTACTTCATTGTATGCTATCAATTAATCACTAGCTGTGATGAGATGGTCATCATTCCGAGAACAAAGTTAGGATCAGTCATCACTTCTCTTTTTTAAATTTTTTTTATTCCTTTCAAAGTACCAGTCAAAAATTTAGCATATCTACCAAATTTGCTCTATTTTGCACCACAAATTTCTCTGTCACCCAGACAATATTAAGAAAATCTTAGCCACCATTAAATTGTATACCCCTTGAAATAAAAAAGTGCATGTTCATTTTCTGAACAGTCACTTAAACAATTAAAATTGATTTTATATTTTCTGCAAAGAAAAATATTTGTTTGAACTATCTAGAAGGCACTGAGCAAACACTGAATTTTAAGGGAGTAATTCCTATTATAAATACACGATGCAACAAAAATCTGATCTGGTATTGTCTTGTTTTCTGTTGTCTTAGAAACATACCTAAAGAATTTCTTCAATGATTCATGAGAAAATACTGGCAGAAGTCACTGCCAGTCTGATCATCAGACTTTTGGATATTCCTGGAATTCCTGCTTTTACTGATTTCTGTTAAAACTCTTATATAAGGTCCATTTTAACAGTACAATTACCTGCTCTACAAAAGCCATTAAATGATCTTCATGCTTTAGTAGCCTAAGAGAAGAATGAGTGTGGAGGGAACTAGTACAGTAACAACGAGGCTCAACCTTACCTATCTGATATATCTTTTTTTTCTCTTTTTCTGAAAAAGAAAATTCTAATTCACATCAGCCGTGTTGATGTTCAAAATTATTTTCTTTTGCACATCTCTCTATTTCATTGCATCTTTCTTAGAACAGGGATTCTAATAACAAGCCATTCTAATCTTTAAGTAATAACAATAAACCTGTATGTTTAGTCAAATTGTCACAGGTTCAGTCCCTTAAATTTACATTAACTTCCCTTTTCATCAGGTATGTATATGGTTTTTGTAAGGAAGTACAGAACTACATGTATTAATTGTACCCATGTATCCACATTCATGTAAAAAACCACATATATGCAAACATAAGATTAAAAATTAATTTAAAAATTGTAAAAAGAATGATTTATGGTAATTTTTCTGTAATAAAAGTGTGTATTTCCCCTTTCATAGCTATAATGTAGTTCAGTGTTTTGGCACGACACACAGCTCCAAAGAGCTATTTTATATATCTTTAAAATATCTTTTTTGATGTATATTCTGTATTTTGTTTTTGACTTTCAACAGAATAAATGGGAAATAAGCATCAGTTTGACACTCAAGGTTAAAACTGAGGTCATACCATAAGTCATATTTATGATTTACTCCTCCTGTCTAAGATTTCATAGCAATGTGAATCATAGCATCCTGTTTCTGCTGTTGTTGGTTTTGTATGTAGAAATTGGTCATTTTGACAACTGTCTGATACACAAAAATTGAGGACAATAAATGGAAAACCTGAGCTAGTTTTCCTGATGTGGAGTTATATTGTTTTTTCTTTTTCAAACACAAGTTAAAATTGCATATACATTTGACAATACATAATAACTCAAAAGAAAGGTACCAAAATGTCATAATATCAATGAATGAAGCAAGACATACCTTAGGGAATGAAATTTAACTAATTGTCTTGTATTAAACAAAAATAGAAAATACAGCTTTTAATCTGTTAGTTCAGCATTTATTGCAGATGTGTCTAATCTCAACAGCTCCATAAATGGTTTAAGACAAATATTAAGTTGGGCTACATGGGTAAACATGTATTAGTATCTTTTTAGCAGTTTTTATTTTGCAGGTAGAAAGCTAAAGCAATTAATCATGCAGGCAGTCAATAAGCATAAAATGTTTGGGAACAGTTGACTCTGTCTCTGATGGCTTCATTAAAATATTCAGATATCTCCTTCTGATTTCTAGTCCTAACTTTTAGCTTTTAGCTGTGACAGGGAAACATATAAGAACAGTGTTCTTGGAAATAAACTGATAGAATTATGCCTCTAGGATTTCAAAGTCACCAGTGATCATCTTAACCATCTGCCTTGGTTTATTTAAGACCAAGGTCCCCACTTCTCTTAGTCACCACCAAAAAAAATTCTAATTTGCCCCCTTTGGGTCAGTATTTCAGAGCTATGAGCTGAGTATTGCAAAACTTTTTACTTAAAAGTTGATCTTGTTTCAAATTTTTTATATTTGATAATTAAACTCTTTCAATGAAAATATTTCTTGAGACAAACATAATTTAAAAGGCATGTTTAACAAAAGAGATGTTTCTTTCTATGATTACCTTCATGCATTTGTTACAGGACAAAGAAGATTCCTGAAAGCACCACTCATGACATAATTTCTAATAATCTGAATAATGCCAGGATTCCACCTAATCAGATGCTTCCATTTACAGCAAATGCAATTTCATTTATAAAATTTTTGCTTTTTAAGGTCAGCTAGTCCCAAGAGGGTGCCTGAACAGCTCACAGGGCTTCTAAGATTGTTTTTTTTCCCTGCCTGTAGCAATTATGGATATTCTGTTTATTTTGCTAAAACTTTTGCCCTTTTGCCTCTGTGACATTAAGTCTCATGTTATTCCAAAAGTCATCTGACTGCAGCTATATGCACCACTGGAGATTTTTTTTGGGGACTAAGTGGGTGTCACAGGCCATCTGCACTGTGATGAATTTTCCATTGCTACTGAACTTCCACCGACTCTCAGCGTTTCTCTTGCCCCTCCTTACCTGGGAAGGCAGAAGTTCATACAGAGCACTGTGTGCCCATGGGCAGTCAGAGCACTGCAGAGAATTCAGACCACTGAATTTACAATTTCTGTAGACTTTAAAAATTCTCACCATTCCTGAAGCAGGTTTTCCACCCAGCCATTGGGAGAGAAAAGGACTGACTGTGCCTTGAAAAGGTCCCAGTTAAATCATACCAATATCTAAAGGAGTTCTTTGCAAATACATTAGAGCCAGCTTGCAATTTAGCCTTCATCCAAGCTTAAAAACTAGCGAGGTATGTGCTAATTGTTCCCTTTTTTAATCACCGTTTTCTATCAATATACTTTTCTGAAAGATATCATGTATTAACAAAAGATTAAATTTCAGTTCCATTCCCTGCCTGTCTTGATACACAAAAAAAAAGGTAGATGCAAAGTCAGAAGAAAGGTCCCTAATCAGAAGATAAGGATGTATCTTCCACCTTTCTCATATAGAATAGCAAGTTACACTTGCTTAAATTTCAATAAATTGAATCAATGATAGGGAGCTGCCCTCGTTTAATCATAACGAAGTGCAGCAATTTCAGAGCAGAGACAAGTTCCAGCTCTAATTAATGTGCTGATGCTGAACCTGTCCTGGGATAAGTGCAGCTCCATGGTGTTCAGCAAGTGAGCATTTTTCAAACCCTTCCCTAGCACAGATGAGGTTGGTGGGAGCTCTGCCATCACTTTCACAAGGCCAGAAGTTCACCTTGGGTGAGCAGGCTTTCAGGAGAGACTCTGGTTACAGACTGAGCCTCCCCTTCCTGCTTTACCTTCTGTCCTGACACTGCAGAGCTGAGATAAATTGCTGTGTGCTCTAGGGAAAGCTGATCGAGTGGGACTCTTTGATACCTTTCATGGGGGAGGTTTTCCACTGAGATTTATGGCTGTGCTCTAACAGAGTTGTTTACCTCATGCAGATGAAGTTTATTCCTTTCAGTCTGAAGCCTGACTTCTGAGGTCTCACGCACCAGGACTTAGGCTAGCCATTGCAGGATTTTTACAACAGTAAAAATATTATGCCCTAAATTAAATCAAAAAATGTGGGGGGGGGGGGAAATATTTTTAGAAAGGGTTCAGAGTAGTCAGTAAATACAGTTTTTCAGAAGGAAAGGAAAGGAAAGGAAAGGAAAGGAAAGGAAAGGAAAGGAAAGGAAAGGAAAGGAAAGGAAAGGAAAGGAAAGGAAAGGAAAGGAAAGGAAAGGAAAGGAAAGGAAAGGAAAGGAAAGGAAAGGAAAGGAAAGGAAAGGAAAGGAAAGGAAAGGAAAGGAAAGGAAAGGAAAGGAAAGGAAAGGAAAGGAAAGGAAAGGAAAGGAAAGGAAAGGAAAGGAAAGGAAAGGAAAGGAAAGGAAAGGAAAGGAAAGGAAAGGAAAGGAAAGGAAAGGAAAGGAAAGGAAAGGAAAGGAAAGGAAAGGAAAGGAAAGGAAAGGAAAGGAAAGGAAAGGAAAGGAAAGGAAAGGAAAGGAAAGGAAAGGAAAGGAAAGGAAAGGAAAGGAAAGGAAAGGAAAGGAAAGGAAAGGAAAGGAAAGGAAAGGAAAGGAAAGGAAAGGAAAGGAAAGGAAAGGAAAGGAAAGGGGAAAGGAAAAGGAAAGGAAAGGAAAGGAAAGGAAAGGAAAGGAAAGGAAAGGAAAGGAAAGGGGAAAGGAAAAGGAAAAGGAAAAGAAAAGGAAAAGGAAAAGGAAAGGAAAAGGAAAAGGAAAGGAAAAGGAAAAGGAAAAGGAAAAGAAACTGACACTTGTCATAAAGTTACTAAAAAGTTTCTAGTTTCCAAAAGGAAAAATTGCCTTCCTAAACCCAGTTTTGGACAATGACAATGATTAAGTAAAAATTACTAATTTCATTTCAGCTTGATTACAGCCCTCCTGCTTACTAAAAAAATAAATATTCCTTCAAAAGAGAATAATATCACCTTTAAATTTAAAAGAAATAGAATTATTTTTAAAATGCCAGTGGTAAATATTCCTTTCTCTTCTAAATATTTTTAAACTAGTCAAAAGTTATAAATCACATTTTTTCTTTTTTTTTTAGTTAAAAATATGATAATGAAATTTTTGTTTTAATTAAACCACAAGAGTAGATAATTTTTGGTCATGTTCATTAATACAAGACAAGTCAAAAGGCTGTAAATCATGTAAAAGCAGTGCATTCTTAGTCCTGGGAATTTCTCTATCTCATTTAATGGACAAAGAATGCATGAAGCTGGATGAAAACTGCCACCTACTTTGCAGCAAAACAACAAAAATCATTAAATGATTTAAGGATTGTAATCACCTGATCAATTTTTAACCTTTCCACTAATGACGCAAAACTCAAGGTGACTTGTTTTCTGCAAAAATCTATTTTGTGTCCAAGAAAAAAAATCTATTTTGCATCCTGACTGAGTAATGGACTAAAAACATGAAGTTAAAAGTATGTAAAATCCTGTTACCGTATGCCGATATCTGCAGAAAAATTTTGCTTCAGTTTCTACCATTAAGAAAATTGGATGAATGAATTTAAAGCCCAAAAAAGCCTTTTTCTTTGATAATAAACAAAACAGACAAACTTTTCAGGAAAGAACTCTAGGAAAAATATGATGATGATTATTACTATTAAAATCATGTATTGCCTGATCTTATGTGCCCTGTGTCTTTAGTGAAATTTCAGTAAATCTTTATTATAGTAAAATTTTAGTAAATCTTCATCAAAAGATTAATTTACAGATTTCTCCCCTTAGTGTTTGCCAGTTGATTTTTGAAAAATGAGATTGGGTAAAAATATTTGGAACTCATGTAATTTTTCTCCTTAATCTCTGTTCTCCTTGCAGACAAAAAGGCCCTGGTTTTGGTATCCCAAATGTGTAGTGCTAAGACATTTGCACTAGTCCAAATCCATGGGAACTAAAGAGTCAGGTAAAATTTAATTAGCACTAATTGCCTTCCATTAGCTTGAGGCAGAAGGAAATTCTCCTGTTCAGTCATTTTCCATGGAAGCTTGGTGACACTGCTAGCTACATGACTACAAGTTAATGTGTCATATATTAAGAAAATATCTGTGTGTCTTTCAGTTCACAAAAATATCAGAGCCTTTCATGGATTTTATTTACAAAAGCATTTTTTGGCACTTGTGGAGGTCTCTTTTAATGTATTTTTGGTTTGTGCTGCTGAACGCTGGTCTCATAGGGAAAAAAATTATCTTTTAACACTATTACTCAGGGCTGTCCAAATTCTAAAAGCTTTCTTCTCACCCCAGCCCAACTTCCTTTCAAAGGTTGAAAATAAAGTTTAACGAAACAAACTATTCAATAAAAATATCTATGAAGTATCATGAATAATTCAGTTTCATACTTTGTCATCTTAACAGAGCTCAGAAAGATTCCAGAACAGGATGAGTTCTTTATGCCAAGAACTTTGTGCCCATGTAGGGAAAGACAACAAAATTTAATACAAATTATAATACAAATAAACCATCATATATTTGAAAAAGATCAGGACTAACCTTTGGTCTTCTGTTTTCCAGACTTCAGGATAAATACTAAAGTTAGGGGAAGAGTCACACTCTCAAAGAAACCAATAGATTTCAAAATTCAATGTGCTTCCACCTGTGTGTCTTGAGCAGTAACAAATTTATGGTATTTTGATAACTCCTACAGGAATATGAAAGAGAAGCAAGATAGAGCTATTCTGGAAACAGTTGAAGGCAAAAAGATAAAAATCAGAATCAATATATATATTAAAATAAACAAAAAGGAAAAAAAAACTGAAACAAAACCCCTAAGTCCCCTTCTAACCTAAAACCCAAAGCAAAACAAAATCCCACCCCGTACTCGCATACTGTACAAATTAGTACTGAAAATTTAAAATATAAAAAATAAGTACTTAGAAGAAGAATAAAACCAAACTTTAGTGGCACTGAAATGTAACTGTCTGCATTCCTGCAATGTGATGAATTTCACACTAAACTTGCAGGTCTTTACACACGAAGTATTCATCAGAACCTGGAAATTCTGGCTTTGTTCACAGTGACTGGGATCTACATCCAGGGGAATAAACTTGGTATAAAACTGCAAAGGAAACCAAAGCCAGCCCTTATGCTCAAGCTCTAGCCCTTCATCCTTCAGCACAAGAACCTCACAAAACAAGCGTATTGGCAGCTGAGAGACAAAGTCTTCTGTCAACACAAATACAGCTCAGGTCACAGCTACTCCACAGACCACAAAGGACTGAGAAAGTGGGGTAATTAAGGAATGAATATATCAGCAATTTTAAATGTTTTTGTTTTAAAATCAGTATGATAATATTGCACATTAAACATACTACTGATAAACTCTTAAATGTGTGAATTCAACAACTGGCATGTGACTTCAAAAGGCAAACGTTCTGTGGTGTATCAATATAATTTAGAATGATATTCAAGATTTCATGGCTGCATTGAATTAGTAAATTAAAAATTTCCATAATAGGCTATTTTTTGAAAATTCTTCCACATTGTCAAGCTGTTGTTCCACTGGAATAGGTTAAAAATGAGGTTGATACATGGGTTGTGCTAGTTTTAGGAACTTTTAGTGCAGGTTTTCTTGGATTCCATATACTTTAACGTCATTAGTAAGCCTTCACTTACTATCGGACAATAACATAAATCATTAAATATGAAGAAAAGAACAAACCAAACAAGATCTGTAGAGCCATGCTATTCAATCTGTGTGCATTTCTGCCTTTTAATGTGCAATCTTCACAACTAAACTCAGGATAAGCAGCCTCAGTCTTCAAAATGCCAATACAGATGAAAAAGATTATATCAAATGAAAAACTAGTGTCCTTCATTTCCCTGCATTTTATATGGCAATTTATCTTTCTTATACTTAGACCCATTCTAATATGTTCCACATCTTGTCTTTTAATTCTGACTTTCATATCTCTGATATCAGGCAAGGATAGATCTCTGACACTCCAGAGAGTTCTAAACACTGAAAATTATGGGGAGGTGTGTTCTCTGGCCTTCTTCACTCATATATCAGTAGCATTTTAAATAATAAATTTTTGACCTCTTAGAGGATGAGGAAGGTCTTGCAGAAAGTATCCACTATATTACTTTTTTTGTTGTTAAGAAAAAGCTTTTCCAAAGAACTAATCAAAAATTAATCACAGGAACAAATTCCAACAACCCATTAAAAAATGAAGAGTGTTCAAAAAGAAACTCTTACTTTTAAATTCTCTTTTTATCTTTTTCCCTTCTGTGTTACCTTGCTTTTGCGATCTGTATCATAACATCAATACAAAGTGTCATGATTTTTCCTCTGTCTTGGTGTGAACATTTTTTCACTTTTTAAGTTTCAATCTCTTGAAAAATTGTGGAGTGCTGAACTAAATAAAGGCAAAAGAATTGTTGTTGTTGTTGTTGTTGTGTTGTTGCATTATCTTCTCACACAGTGGCATATGATTGGAGAGAATTTTGAAAGACACTTGCAAAGTTACTCCTGAGTAACAACAGGACAAATGCACATAACAGAAAAAATGTTTTGAAAGAAAACATTCTCAGAGAACAGCAACATTTTCCTGACAAAAATACTGATCTTCCCTAACACTTCTTACTTGAAGGTTTATTCAAGTATAATTGGGAAGAGCTCTGCCTTTAATGATGATAAAAATTTTTCAGAAAGAGCTGATGCATGGTAATGAAATCATACGTATGTGAATGACAATGCTAAATTACACTTGTATGATTCTTTCCCTGAATTCAGTGATTTTATTAAATTGTTCATTTCACATTCAATAACAGTTTAATATGTGACTGTGGCTTTGCTTAACACTCCTTTTGAGTTCAAAAAGACCTATAGGTCACAAGTCAAAAAATCTTCGGGAAATTCCCACCTTCTTTAGTAAGACACACTCTTGTCTTCCCACAGTAAATCATTGCAAAAACCAGGGAGCTGCACCCACAAGCCCTGGGAACTCAGATATCACCTCTAGTAACAATAATAATCCTACTGAAGTTTACTGCAATAAATGAAGGTCACAATAAGTTACAGTCATTTAGAATGAGCAATAAATCCTGTTGTCTGGAAAATGTTTATTCTAACTACTAAATAACACTAAATAATTAAAGAACTTCAAGAAATATATAATTTTGCCCACATCAATGTCATGCTACTTAAATTTTTCTATAATATTTAATCCCATGTTAAATGCAGCATACTGGAAGAACAATTTCTCTGATCATATTGTCAAGTACCTGAGATAGCTTTGTACTGAAAAAATGCTCTTTATCTTCAATTGGCTTTGATTTTCAGTAAACCAACTCTATTTCTGCTTCCTTGGGAACATTGATAGAATCACAGCACAGTTTGGGTTGGAAGGGACCATCCAGTTCCAATCCCCTGCCATGGGCAGGGACAGCTCTCACTAGAGCAGGCTGCTCAGAGCTCCATCCAACATGACCTTGAACACTCCCAAGGACAGGGCAGCCACAGCTTCTTTGGGAAACCTGCTCCAGTGCCTCACCACCCTCACAGTTAAGAACTTTTCCCCAGTATCTCATCTAAACCTACTCTCTTCCAGTTTGAAGCCATTCCCCCTTGTCCTGTCATTACATGCCCTTTTGAAAAGTCTCTCCTGCCCCAACCCCCATGCAGCACCTTGCACTTAGTCTTGTTAAACCAGATGGGATTCCCATGGTTGTTCTTTGAGACTGTTCCCTCTTTTACATATAATGAATGTGAAATCTATCACCAAATCTTAACAGAATGTCTATTCTCAAGTGTAGCGGCGCGTTTTATACCTTTTGATTTATTGTTAATATTAATTTGTTCTGTAATGGTTTCTCCCAGGTTCCCCCCTGTATTTCTCCCCATTTGGTTTCCCCTTGTCTTTGTTCTCCACAGCCTGTCACTCTCTGGGAAGCCTCTCCTCTTCTTCCAGAATGTTCAGAGACACTCCGTCCCAGATTGGAGCAGGCTGGGGAACCCCCACCCCTCGTTTCCCATTCGCTGTCTGTGTGACATCCGTATTTCCCTTATTGGCTTTCCCTCTTGTGTCCACCCCCTTCTCCCAACCCCGTATAAGCTGTGGCCACGCCTCGGGCGGGGACACTCTCAAGAGAGGCTCAGAGAGAAGTGTGGCTCCCCTGCGAACAGCAGGTGACAATAAAAACCATCTAGGCACAAAGTAGCCTCCTCGCTTCCTACCTTCGTCAAGCCTCACCGACATCTCTCGTGCAGCTCTGACCCACCGGGGGGGTGGCAGCCGGTCCGCCTGCTGCCACCAACCGAGTTTGGAAGTATCCCGAGCCAGGGCTAGCTGGGAACAGCTGGAAGCCACTTTCCAGCCGGGCTCGAGGAATATTTTCACTCAAGTCCGGCTAGCATGCTACTATAAATTCCAAAGCAAAAGATAGAGAATCTGTCTGCAATTCACTGGTTTGCACAAATATTTGAAGAGAATGAAGAAACTAAAAATCTGAAGTCATACTTGGTCCAAATGAGCCAGTTCCTCAGCTAAGAAATTACAATTATGGTTTAAAGTAGTCAACAGATTTATATGAAAATTCATGCAAATTTTTTTGTATTTTAAACTATTACGTAAAAGGTAATAAAAATTTGCCAGTTGAGGAAATATATATTAAACATTTCTAACTTTTATTATTTAGATCATGCAGAGATACATTTTGGTTTCAGCTAATTCAATGTATACCTATGTTGTGAGAGGTTTAGATACATGAAAAGCATATTTGGCAGTAACCTACTATTTATGATGTCTGCAGGAGAATTATTAGTAGATTTTTTTTAATTTCTTAATTAGGGCAGTTATATATTCTTTAATATAATGTACACCATATTCTGGGTCATGGGATTCTTAGACGTGTAACTATATCTGTCATGGTAGTTTAAATGGAAAAATGCAGTTCTACTATGAAGATTTTTCACTATCTTGTATAAAACCAAAGGTAAATATAGATCCAAACACACAGACTGAAAACCAGAAATAGCTGACCTAGTTTGGAACTGCATAAAACATCTTTCATAGTAAATTTTATTGTGGACAGAAGGTTAAAAGGGAGCCCTTTAAGGTGTTGGGATGGTTCATTTCCATTCAGCACATTACATGGAGGCTTTACAAGTAGTTTTGGTATGATAAGGACTTAAGGCTTGGCTGAATAATACACCCTGATGCAGGTCACACTTCATCTCATGGGAAAATTGGAGCGTTCCTCACAGCAATGAAATAATTAATGATCTATTTCTGTCACATATATCTTGCAGACATATGGAACACAGGACTGTGTGGTCCTACTTCAGCATAGCAAGGTCTGTTGTGTTCTACTGACACATCTGAGACCTTTTAGCCCTGAAAGTGGTGCCTGATGCCCTTGGCCACTTTCCCTTCCCAAATATCTGTCTTGTCCATTGTGTTACCATTCCCTCCTGGAATCCCTCCAAGAGGGCTGCAGTTTATCTCTCAAGGCTGAGAGGGGGCCCTTGCTGAATGGGTGGAAGTTGCATCAGCTTCACATTCTAGAAAGCACTCTGGGGCCTTTGCATATGGAAAGCCCCATGTAATGATGCTGAACAGCTCCCAGACACTCTGAACATCCAGATATCAGTTCAACCCCATAAACTTCACACTTCCCACATTTTAAAATATAAGTGTGATAAATGCTGAGAACATTTAAAGATATATTTTATACATTAATATCTTATGTCATTTCCCTGGTTTGGATTTAAGTACTAGGTCTGTGGAAGAAATTAATATCTAATTTCTTTTTCTTGATAAATCAAAGGAGATCATCTATTTTTATGTGTTCTTACATTGGCTAGGTTGCAGGTGCAAAGAATTGCAAATGTATTTTGTTCATGATCTTAGTTCAGACAGTTATTTTTATGTCAGTCCACAGAAAATCCCTATAAATGTCAAATCTGTCTGCAGTTTTATTAAGCCACTTTTACTATGCTATTAGGCACTTTAAAAATAGTTCTTTATTAGGAAAGTTTTTTTACGTGTTTACTTCGTGAGTTTGTAAAAGTAAAACCCTCCCTCCTTAACAACAAAGCCTGTTCTGGTATCCTTTTTTAAAGACTTTTCTGCCTGAATTTGTCCTGGAAGTCCTGTAGTAAATTCAAGTATCAGGATGAGAAAAAGTTAACAAATGTCAATAAAAAACACACCCTTAGGAGCAACTCTCTGCCTATAGTAAAGCTTGTTATTCCCAGATATAGCTGTGTAATTACTTCACTATTAGTTTGCCTTCTCACTTCTAGCTTTCCATTATCATGAGAAATATTTGATAAACTGTCATATAAAGCATTGACTAATCTAAATGATAGCATTGGGGTTAAAATCTTAGCCACTTAGAATCAAGATTTCAGAGGAGGGTAGAAAACCTATGCGGGGGGAGGGTGGATGGAAACCAGCAAGCTAGTGAAATGTAGTCATGGGCTAGGTAACTGACTTTGCTTTGTACAAGTTGACCAACTATGACCATGCATAAATATAGCTATTAAGTGTAATTAGGATCAATCAAAAGATAACGTAAGAATATAGAGAACAGTTCTTTCGAAATTCAAAGTCTTATGTTTCAGTAAGATCAATAAGAAGAATGGAAAATATTAAAATTAATCATTGATGTCTCATGTAACTAAAAAGTATAAATTGTAAATCCAAATGTATCTCCTCAGAACAGATTTGGGACGAAGGAACCCCCCCAGTTCTCTGGGCCCAATAAAAGCACTGCATATAGCCATGCTGCTGTGACTATATGTTTTTATTCCTACGCTAACATTTTGGCGACCCAGATGGGACTCTGTCAGACAGACCGGGGAAAACCCTGCCGATCACCTCTACGCCGGCACCGAGGAATTTTTCTCGAAAAAGAAGTCATCGACAGGGACCCTGGTTTGCCCCACAAAGCCCCCTGGGAGGTAAGTGCTTTTATTTTACTTTGGTATATGGTATTGCCTGCCTGTAAGATGTGGTGAAAACCACGCATGGTTGGGGCTAAGGAATTCCTGTGGTCTGCCTAGGCAACCGTCCATAAGTCATCGCGAAAGCATTGCAGGTCGGTAATTGTGGTTTTCTGAAGCTATAATGGAGAAACTTAAAGGGGTTTTCACAGGGGCAGGCAGCAATGCTCCTGCCCCACGAAGTTCTCCATTGGGGTGCTTTTTAGCACTGGAAAGAGGGTAATTTTGGGCAAGAATTAAGTAAGTCTAAGTTGATTGATTATTGTAAAAGCGGGTGGCCAAAATATGTCTTGGAGGATGAGAAGGTTTGGCCCGAAAACAGGTCTTTGGATTCTGATACAATTTTCAGTTGCTGCTGTATTGTAAACAGGAAAAAAAGTTTGATGAAATTCCATACTTAGATCTGTTTTTCTACCTGCAGAAAAAGCTCGAGTGGCTTTCTCAATGTGAACTAATGATTGTTAAAGTATCTGAAAATAATAAGTGTATAGGCTGTGATCAAGAGAAACTTTGTTTGGAACATTTAGCAATAGATGAAACTGTTTATCGAAAAGATGATATGGAAGGCGATTTATTAATAGCCCCACAAAAGGGAAATTCTAACCCTATTTCATCATCCGGTTTAATATCACCCGACCCATTGACCCCACCATCTGAAATATTTTCACCGACCCCTGGTCAAAGATACCCACCCCTACCACAGTTTCCTGCTCAAATATATCCTCCTCTTCCAAAGACCCCGGCTTCGCCACTGGTCCTGGCTAGGGAGTCTTCCCCGTGTTCTCCCCCATGCCCTTCCCCGCTGGCTCCGGCTTCCCCACTGGTCCTGGCTAGGGAGTCTTCCCCGTGTTCTCCCCCATGCCCTTCCCCGCTGGCTCCGGCTTCCCCACTGGTCCTGGCTCAGGAGTCTTCCCCGTGTTCTCCCCCATGCCCTTCCCCGCTGGCTCCGGCTTCCCCACTGGTCTCTGCTCGAGGATCTTCTCCGCATCCCCCACCACTGGCTCCGGCTTCCCCACCGGCGCCTTCTCGACCTCCTCCACAAACACCTGCTCCTCCTCCACTGACTCCCACTCAAAGATATGCCCCTCTTCCTCCACCAACTCCCGTAGAGGGATACCGTCCTCTTCCCCCAACTCCAGCTCAAGGATACCCCCCTCTCCTACCAACACCTCCTTCTCCTGCTACTCACGCCTCCTTGTACTCTCCCGTGCCGCCTTCACCTCCTTCCCCAGAAAATGACCAAAGCTTACCAGTGACACAAAGACAAAGGGGGGTGCAAAAGAAGTTGCACAGAGAGCAGACAGTAGTAAAAGTGAGGACAATAAACCAGTATCTATCTAATTGTACCCAGTCAAGGTTTGCCCCAGCTTGGCCTCAGCCGAAACCACAGCCAAGAAAGGGTGCATTAGAGGCTGGCAAACAAAAGAAAAGTTTAATTGTCCCTCTAAGACAGGGTGTGAGAGTGGAAGGACCGGGTTTGTTAAAATGCCTTTTTTTTTTTCCTTAGAGATTTAGTCATCTGGAAAAATAGTGCTGGGAGCTACAGAATTGCCAGAATTTTTAAGGTAATTGTTAAAACACAGAATCTAGACTGGGATGACATTCAAGTAATATTGGACACATTGATGGACTCAACTAAGAAAGACATGGTCATCAGGGCAGCCGGGGAAAAGGCCAGAAGATATGGGAAATAGAATTGTCACGGGAAATCTGGACTATAATTTCCCAGGCGATGATCCTGAGTAGGACCCTGGTGATGCATCTGGAATAGATGTGGTGGGGTTAAAGCAGTATCAAGGGTGGATGTGGATTGAGGTCCAAACTGCTATGCCTGGAACTATGAATTAGTCAGGACTGTGTGAAGGGGAAGGGGAAGAAGAGGAAACCGCGGAGCCGTTAGTTGCACTGCTCTTGGGAGATGAAGAGGTAGATTTTCTGATTGCTACAGGTGCTGCACACTCGGTCTTGAACAATTCAGCTCTGAATAAGTTAGAAGAGCAGATTAAGAATAAATCAACCACAGTCGTGGGTGCGACAAGAGAAGCAGGAACGAAAGTAATTTTTGCAACCCCTGGATTTGTGTTTTGGAAGTAAAGTACTAACTCATGAGTTTTTGTATGTGCCTAGTTGCCCCATTCCACTTTTTAAGTTGAGATTTATTAGCAAAGCTTGATGCAGTAATTACCTTTGAGAATGAGGAGTTGTTAATGAAAATACCTGAATCCAAAACTGGGAAAATTATAATGATAAAAGAAAGACCAGTTTCTGCAATTCCTAGGGAAGTGGAAGAAGCAGTGATACCCTTCGTCTGAGAAACAGACATACCTAGAAAATCTGAACTAGCACAACCAGTGCATGTGGAATTAAAAGTAAGAGCTAAACCTGTACAGGTAAAACAATATCCAATAAAAATAGAAGCACAACAAGGAGTAGCCAAGATTATTGACAAATTTCTGAAACACCAAATTTTAGAAGAATGTGAATCAGAATATAATACACCAATATTTCCAGTTTAAAAAAAAAAAAAAAAAAAAAAAAAAAAAGAGAAAAGAAAAAAAAAAAGAAAAAAAGAAAAAAGAAAAAAAAAACGAAAAAACCCCACAACAACACCAAATAAAGATTACAGACAAGTACAGGGCCTTAGAGCAATAAATGAAATAACCAAAGATACCAGTAGTTGCAAATCCATACACATTGTTAACATCTGTAAAAGAAATTTATAAATGGTTTTCTGTGATTAACCTTAGAGATGCGTTTTTCTGTATATCTCTCGATGATCAAAGTAAGAAACTCTTTTCCTTTGTATAGGAACACCCACAAAACGGGAGAAAAACCCAACTCACCTAGACATGACTACCTCAAGGTTTTAAGAACTCCCCCACTATATTTAGAAACCAACTAGCAAGAGAGCTGGAGATCTGGACTAGACAAGGGCAAGTACCAAGAAACCAATACTTTTTGTTGCAATATGTTGATGACATACTGATAGCGACAGAAGAAAAGGCAACCTGCATAAATGTAACAATTGAGATCTTAAACTCACTAGGTATGGGAGGATACAAAGTATCCAGAGAAAAGGCACAAATTGCCCGAGAGACTGAGATTTACCTAGGATGTGAAATTTCACAGGGACAGAGAAAACTGGGTACTAATCGTATCCAAGCTATTTGTGCTATTCCAGAGCCCCAGAACCTGCACGAGCTGCGAGTCTTCCTCGGCATGGCAAGATGGTGTGGCCTATAGATCATAGAATATGAGCTAGGTGCCAAACCATTGTATGAAGCACAGAAGACGCAGCCATTCACCCGGGGCAAGCGACAGAAAGAGGCCTTCCAAAAACTGAAGGAAGCACTAACAACTGCTCCGGCTTTAGGGTTACCTGATCTTTCCAAAGACTTTCAGCTGTTTGTGCATGAAAGGCAACGCCTGGCACTGGGAGTCCTGACCCAACATTTAGAAAGTTGGAAAAGGCTGGTGGGCTACTTTTCCAAACAACTGGACAATGTAAGTGCCGGATGGCCTTCCTGCCTGCGAGCAGTAGCAGCCACTGTGCTGCTGATACAAGAAGCCAGAAAGTTCATGATGAGAAGACACATAAATGTCTTTGTGACACACATGGTAACAACTGTGTTGGAGCAAAAGGGGGGCTGCTGGCTGTCTCCCAGCAGGATGATGAAGTTTCAGGCAATACTGACAGAGCAGGATGATGTAACATTAAAGACAACTAACCTTTTGAATCCAGCCTTGTTCCTAGGTACCAAGACTGAAGAAGGCCCTTTAGAGCATGACTGCGTGGAAGTAATAGAATACACCTATGCTGCAAGAGAAGACCTGAAAGATGTACCATTAGAACAACCAGACTGGGAACTGGGAGATGGGAGCAGCTTCGTGGAGAATGAGATCAGATACGCTGGATATGCGGTAACAACAACCAGTACAGTAGTGGAGGCAAAAGCATTACCACCAAATACATCTGCCCAGAAAGCAGAACTGGTTGCCTTGACCAGAACTCTAGAACTGAGCGAAAGGAAAAAGGTAAATATATGGACTGATTCAAAATATGCCTTTAGAGTAGTACATGTGCATAGAGCCCCGTAGAAAGAAAGAAGAATGCTGTCTTCTCAAGGCAATCACATTAAACATCAAGATACAATCCTGCAATTAATAAAAGCAGTACAAAAACCTGAACAGGTAGCAATTATTCACTGCAAAGCACACCAGTCAGGAAGCTCCAAAGTCTGTGAGGGAAATCAAAAAGCAGATTGGACAGCACAACAAGCTGCTCGAGAAGTGCAAACAGCAATGGCATTAATACCTATGAAATTTAATGCATCTCAATTCAATTTGCCTCCAGAGCCAAAATATTCACCAGAAGATGAGAAGCTAGCACACCCGCTGAATGCACGGAAGAACTTAGAAAGGTGGTATGTAACCATACAAGGGCAAATAGTGATACCTCCCTTAATAATGAAGGAGATCCTACAAATTAAGCATAATGAATCCCATTGGGGATTGGTGAAATTATTAAGACGCAATGTAGTCTCAGTACAGATGTTAACAATGAGTAAATCTATAATAGCAAAATGCGAGATTTGCTTGAAAAACAATCCAGTAGCTAGACGACAGACACAGTTAGGAAAGATTCAGGTGGGCACAGAGCCAGGAGACTACTGGCAAATTGATTTTGTAGAACTACCCCGGACTCAGGGGTACAAATATCTCTTAGTAGGGGTTGACACATTTTCTGGATGGCCAGAAGCCCGTCCCTGTCGCACAAATCAAGCAAAAGAAAACAGTTAAATAGTTACTACAAGAAATCATTCCAAAGTTTGAGGTACCTATAAGAATCTCATCAGATAGGGGCCCTGGACATAATTCTCCTGAAAGAGCATTGAGTGTGTAGATTTTTGAAAAGACAAGTACATCACTGTTGCATCCATATACCAAATGTAACTGAAAATGTAGAATATGATATTAGTCAGTTAAAGCAAATAGGACATGAGGCACAAGAAGAACAAGAAAGCTTAGCTACAAGCTAGTTAGACAAAATTTTCAAAGGTTTAAGATAGAATGTAGATTCATAGGTAAAGTCTATCATTGAGAGTTTAATAATGTTGTTAATCATGTTCCTAGTGATTTAGTTAATTTACAGTATCCTGAAAAAAGAAAAAATCCTCTTGGAACCAGACCATAATGAAGGCTTTGACACGAGACAGAGATCCATATCCATCATCTTCAAGATCTCCAGTTCATGACAACACCCATAACAACAGCTACAACAACTACGGATTTGAAGATGAACATCGAGTGTAAAACTCAGAAGATAAAGGACTATATTAAGTGAAAACATCTACACTTATTAAATTGTGACGTGAAAATGTTTTCAAAGGGGAGAAATGATAGCATTGGGGTTAAAATCTTAGCCACTTAGAATCAAGATTTCAGAGGAGGGTAGAAAACCTATGCGGGGGGAGGGTGGATGGAAACCAGCAAGCTAGTGAAACGTAGTCATGGGCTAGGTAGCTGACTTTGCTTTGTACAAGTTAACCAAATATGACCATGCGTAAATATAGCTATTAAGTGTAATTAGGACCAATCAAAAGATAACGTAGGAATATAGAGAACAGTTCTTTCGAAATTCAAAGTCTTATGTTTCAGTAAGATCAATAGGAAGAATGGAAAATATTAAAATTAATCATTGATGTCTCATGTAACTAAAAGGTATAAATTGTAAATCCAAATGTATCTCCTCAGAACGGATTTGGGACAAAAGAACCCCCCAGTTCTCTGGGCCCAATAAAAGCACTGCATATAGCCATGCTGCTGTGACTATATGTTTTTATTCCTATGCTAACATAAAGATATAGAAAAAGAGGCTCAGTCAGGTGACTGAGCAGTTGGTATTACTTTTATAAAGAATAAAAGCCTTTGTTAACTTAGAAAGACAAAATGGTGTAGAGTTGAAGACTGAATGGTACCCAGAAGCTGCTGAATTCAGAGCTGCTGTGGGTCAGACAGCAACAGAGCACTGAGCCCTGGGATGACCTGCCAGCTCTGTCTGTGCACACAGGGAATCATCCCCCAGGCTTTCCTGAACCACCCTGGTTAGGTCACTTGGGTCAAAGATAAAAGCAAATTCTGTATCTGAAATAATGCTTAGGGAGCTCAAGTCCAAAACTGCACTCTACAATGACTCTTCTAAGCATCTGCCTAAATTTAGAAGTAAATCAAAGAAAACCTCTTTCACCACTACCAGAGCTGACTTTTAACTTTGCAATGCAGTTTTATAACATAAACTGACTGTACAGAACTAACAGATATCTCAGCAATAGGCCTATTATAGAGACAATGGATCTTGTCTACAAAAGTCAAATACAAAATAGATAATAGTCTATTTCTAGGGTGGGGTGGGGGGCAAGCCCAGACCTTCTGCATCTTGACAGGAGAGTAACTTCAAACACATCTACCCACAATTACCAGTATGGGAAGAGAGAGAATAAAAGCAAATCAGTTGTGTAGGACCAGTGCTTGGGTTTCTCAGTTAAGGCCTGGGAGTTCTGATTTCCTACCATGTTTCCCAGATCCTCTTAATTATTCAATTCCTGTCTGGTGATAAAGTACTCAATGCTTAGGTAAGCATGTCCAGCTGTATAAATATACCATGGAAGATGATCAGTGTCTGAGCATCACTTCTAGAGCTGTTCCTAAACAGTCAGTTAAAGCTACCCTTAGTTCAATGATGAGCAGATAAAGATCCAAAGCCCAAGGACACAGGGATACCAAGGCATTCACTGGAGACCTAAAGGGAAGCACAAAGCTTGGAAAAGTCTCTTTAACATTTTACCTTAACTCAGTGGACAAGACTGAATCTCCACATCTGTAGTCTCACTAAAGTTTCTGTCCTTCAACACCTACCCTTAATCTCAGCACCAGGTATATTTTTTCTCCCTGTATGTAGTTAAAGATAAATGAGATTTTTTGATATTATGCACACAATAGAAGCAGAAACATCAGGGTAAAATGTATTGCAATATAGAGGTCAATTAATTTCATGTGGCTCTAAGACTCAGTTTGCTGTTAGAGAACACAAACAAGGGGTTTCTGTGCATGAAAGCCTCCGTTTCTCTCTGTTTCACTCTTCAGTGACTTGTTTTAAAAAAAAACATTGAATTCTTTGACACCAGTGTAGCTGCAAAGGTAGCATAATATAATTAAATTAGAGTTTCATGCCAATATTATCTATACAACTGAAGTAATAAACTTTCACTAAGTAGGTAGTAGCTGAGAATTTCTTTTGCCATAGAGAATTTAATTTGTCATAATATTGCTAACTGTCTCAGTTGGTTTTTTAGGTTTTTTTTACCTCAGGGTATACATCAAACACCTGGACATGAAGATGGACAGTAGTGCAGACACATCCTTGTTCCCAGTGTTCATCTACAGCTGGTAGGTATTTCCTGGCTTTCCATATAGGACTTTCAGATTGTCAGTTTTCACCCTGTGTGACGAACTTGAACTGCAATTCAGTTCTCATTCTGCAGGTAAATTTACAATTCATTTAACTGCAGGAAAGGAAACTAAAAGTTAGTTGGTGCAATAGTTTAACTCACTATTTGGCGTGGACCAAAAGAGTTTGTTTTGGTTTGTTAAATGTTATGCAGTGTGACTTAGGGATCTTAAATTAAACTGCTACTTATGTCTGCCAAGTAAGAATGGCTCACCGGGTGCTTGCCAATATCAATCAAACCTGCTTCAAGGATATTTTGAAAAGTAATTGCAGTGTCAGTAACCAGTAAACATTACTATTTAGCTATGTTTCCATAAATAAACCCTGCCTGATAGGGTTTTATGGGAGCAGGTTGTAGACTGAAATAATTAAGAGACATTGCTGATAGCATCTGGATGTACAATTGGGCCATCAGTGGGATCTGATAAAATTTTAAAAAAATCATATGAAAATTAAAACAATTATATGCTACTTCTGCATTGCCAGAATTAGTTTCAACATATGCAAGGATCAAAAAATACAGTTACCTCTTAAAACAAAAGGATGAGTATTTTTATGCCTTTGGGACAAGCAAAGCTTCAGTCTAACCCAGGCTGGTTGACTGTTGCACACATAGGTAGGTCCCTCATTTCTGCAAGCCCCACTGCACTGGAAGGCTTTCGTTGTGGGTCCCACAGTTCATCAGTGATTCATCAGATAGCACAGCTCCATTCTCAGCTAATTACTAAATATGCTTCTTCAATGTGCTCAGAGGGCCAATTCTATGGCCTGTGTGGCCATGTTGAGTGGCAGTATATTTTTGAGTATTTAAGGTTCATATTTTCAGGGAAATTCCTCACCATTCTTTTAAGAATGCTGAATTGATTGTTCACTTTTTGAGGAACGTTAATTTGGCACACATTGTAACTCTGAACTGCAGGTGCTCAATTATTGCCTTTTTACAGAACAAATACATTCAGACATTTTAAAGGAAATCAAACACAAATAACTATAAAATGAATAATTTATAATTGAATCATAGAAATAGAGGTCATATAGCTCAGCCTTCCTATTGAAGCAGAAGCATTACAGGTCAGGTCAGCTATGGCTCTGCTTAGCTAAATCTTGAAAA
Organism: Acrocephalus scirpaceus scirpaceus; assembly: GCA_910950805.1. Lineage (NCBI taxonomy): Eukaryota > Metazoa > Chordata > Aves > Passeriformes > Sylviidae > Acrocephalus > Acrocephalus scirpaceus. The sequence goes on along the minus strand of OU383775.1, from coordinate 104,210,973 downwards.
TCTTCCAAGGATTTTCCATAGACTCCATAGACTCTCTGGGAAAACTTTTCCTGGACTGTGCAGCCCTCTCAGTGGAAAATCTTCTTCTGATATCAAATCTGAACCTCCCTAACTGCAGTTAGGAGCCATCAGCATTTGACATAACATTGGTCATTACCAAGAAGAATATTATTATTATTTATCAATGTCAATACAATCTACTAGTTGCGTATTTTCAGCGCTGTCTAAGGCAGTCAGCATCACAGAAAAGACTTGAAAGAATGTTTTTATTTTGGAGAAGGTCATGGGTCAAGAATGTCATGAAGTCAGTAGTTTCAACTTGTGGTCCCAAGATTTCTGACTGTTTCTGGATGTCTTCCAGACATCTAAAAATTAAATAACAATAACAATAATTTTAAAATACAATAGTCAGCATGGGAATTCTAAACTGCTATTAAAAAAAAAGCTCTGTTAACTGAAGTAAATTTTATTAAAAATTATGTTCCAGTAGTTAGGACTGGTGAGCTCTACTTTAGTTCTCTGTTTTACTACATCTTCTTGTTAGATAATATTCAAATAATCAGAATTCTACAAGAATTTTTTTTCAGTGTAAAGTTAAGCTATAGTTACCAATTTGATTCAGTATACTGTTGTGAACAAAAAGAATTATTTCTTTTTAAAAGTCTCATAAACTTCAAAAAGAAGAAAAAGCTAAGAAAATTCAAAGATGAAGCCAAGTAGAAACTTAAGAAAGATATAAAGAATCTGAGGGTTTGCTTGGGTTTTTTGCTTGTTTGATTGCTTGGTTTCGGTGGGCTTTTATGTTTGGGTTTTTTTGTGGCTTATCTTTTTCCTGCAGGCAATAGGAGCCTTACATTTGCCTTCAGAAGGATCAATTGAGTGATGGAGTAGAACAGCACAGTGAGTCATGTTTTACAGTGGGAAAAGCTGGTTAAAGGTCAGCGTTTGGGTAAATAGGGAAACTTCTCCTCACTTCTTGTGATGTGAGAAATAGCCTTAAGCAAATCACTTCCCTGTCCTTTCCCTCCTCTTACTGCAACAATGGAATATTGTTCTTCACCTCATTTATAAAGCACTACATGGAGGACAAGTGTGCTATAAAAGCTTGAAGTATGACAGAAGGTCAAAGCCAACAAACATAAATACAGGCAATGGCATTGAAATAGTTCACTTTATCCATTCTTTTTATTTCGTGAATGACGTGTGGGGCAATGACTACAAGATCTCTTGTCTGCTAAGCTGACATTTCCCTATGAAGTGGTGAAGGACATTGTCGTTAGAGTTTTTGCTTTTCCAAGTATTTCAGCAAGGATTTGATTGGCAGATCACTGACATTCACTTGGAAAGTTACAAAACACTGGAACTGCAAATAAGGTAAATTGCATTTACCTGAAAATTTCCCCACAATGGAGTATGGAAAATGTGTTATTTTGCTAACTCCAGGATAATGCTGTGTAACTCATTACTGAAAAACAGAACTACAGGATACTTAAGCAAGGTTATATTTAGCATTCATATTGGTTTCCCAGGACTCTTTTCAGTATTTTTGATAGTCAGGAGGCAAGAAAGATTTTCAGTATTTCCATTTTTTTTCCTCTGAGGAAAGTTTGATTTCCTTTCTTATCTAAATGTACATAAGTAAAATGGTTCCTTTTCATCTCCAGACAGCACTCAGAGGCTACAAGTCTTCCATAAAGAGAGAATCTGCATAGAGTATTCACAGTATAGAATAGAAGGAAATAATAGTTTCCAACTTGAGTATTTCAAATCAAATTTCTTGATTAATTTTGACAAAAAAATTAGGTGGCTGCAACTGGTGTTCATAGCCATACTGAGAGTCATCTTTATTTTCTTAAAAAGATTATTCCATTTTAAGTAGGTATATTTTGTTACCTTATCTCTTTCAGTACTGTTCCTTTAGCTGAATCTATTAAAAACGTTAACCTTGAGGAGTAATTCTTCTAAGCTACACATCCATGAACAATAAATTTAGTTTTTGAATCTATGATCATGTTTACCTAAAATTAATTAAGATTGTTTTCCTCCCAGCTTTTGCATACCCACAACTTCCTTGATGGTGGACAAGTTTGAGGAGCAGAAAAGATCTTGATGCTGTGTAAGCGCTGCTCAGGAATGAATAAATAAAATATCCCTGTGAAATCATCACTGTTTTCATCACAAATCCCAAACATAACCCCATACAAGCTACTATGAAAAAATTTAACTCAATCTCAGTCAAGACCAGCACAGTATCAAAAAATCCACATAGATATTCAGAATCATGTTGTAATTCCAGCTTAATTGCAGTCCTTATTGACATATTTATGAAATAGGAAGGATGCAGTGCTAGATTTATTTTATTTGCTGGGGTATAAGAAATTATATCAGAAAGGTTGAATTGTTAAAGAATTTGTAGTTTTTACTAAATAATTTGAAATTTGGAAATTATCTACCTTAATCACTGAATTGAGTTACGGGGGGGGAAAATGGCATTTTTTGATCACCTCTTTCCCCTGAATAACACCTAATAAATCTAAAAAAAAAGTTATATTTTAAAACTTAAAACCAAAATGCTCTGTTTTAGGAACATTAAAGTTGAATGAGTCACTGTTCTCAGTTTAGAGCTGGTGGCATAGTGTTCATCCAGTTCTTCCTATATTCCCACATTTTTTTTCCTGTCTGCTTTTCAGGAGCATGCAAGATTTACCAACACAAAAAAAAAAAAAAAAAAAAAAAAAAAAAAAAAAAAAATTCCCCTCTATTGCAATATGTTTCTCAACTTTAAGAATTGCTTTAGAGGAAAGGACAAATTTGGCTTCAGTGGTGCAGGGATCTATGGGATCTTCTAGTACTGAGCTGAATTTAGTTTTAGAGCCAGCTTAAATTCTGACATAAATAACAATTGCTCGTTTTGAGAATCTTTAAATTGAAGCTCTGTGTTTGTTATGCAAGAGACTAAACATTTACAGAGCAGTAGCTGCATTCTTAAAGTTATGTCAACACTGAATTACACAGTGTTAAGGCAATTTAAAACCTTTGGGAGTTTTAGTCTTCTCCTGGATATGGTATTGTAATATCTCATCTGGCCAAGTCTACTTGCTTACATTGCATGCTATTGACTGATTACTGTGTATTAAATGTTACGCTGATATTCTCATATTTTAAAAACCATGGCTTATTTCCTAAATTGGCCTACAAAAATAAACATGAAATTATCCTTTAAGGTGCTGTGATAATTAAATAATTTTTAAGTGGAGCTTTGTCCTCTCTCATCCTCACTGATTTTAATGTGATGAACAATTAATTTCTCACTGGCTCTTAGTTAGAGAAGGGTCAATTTTTCTCAGATGATGGACTTCTCTCCTGTTAATTCCTGCCCCTTCCACAGCAAGACTATGGACGTTTAGCTGCTCCAGAAGATTCACATGCTTCCTATTGTAGTTCATCTTGTTAATGTCACAGACCCATGTATTTAAGCATGATTCACTCTAACAAAGAACATAAGCAAATGAAAACGAACTGTATCCAGGAAAATCCCCAGGCCATGTTCAGGGCAGAGTCTTCGACAGTCCATCACATTGAAAAAAAAAAAATTCCAATAATGATTTATTGCTGTTGTTGTTGTTAATATTGTTTTTTATCATTGTTGTTAGTTTTTCTTAGATATATGAACCCTATGGGTCATTGGTTTAATACGGACTTTTTTTGTTAGCAGATATCTAGTGCTCCCTATATGAAGAGAATTTAAACTGAAATTGAAAGTCATAGCCAGTGGCAATGAAACAGATATAACTCAGTTAAGTTTGCATGACAATTTCTGACTGTAAATCATGAATTTTCCTAAGTTAAATTTTCTGGAACCTGAAACTACACATTGCTTTTTCAAATGCAAAGAATTGGCATGAATTATCACCATCTAGTGATGATGAAGAAATTAATTGAATCAGTGCATTTCCAAAGCTGAACCACAATTTCAAAATTATTAATTTACTTATTCAAATAGTGTTATTTCTTAGTTTTCTTGATAAGCAGATTGACAATCCCCCAGGCTAATGATGAGAAAATTTAAATCAAACTGATAATAATTCCCTCCATTCATGATAAAACCTAGTGATTGAGCAGTCTCACTGAAACCCACAAGGATGCTACAAGAGGGAAAAATGGTAAATTTTCAATGGCACTACTGCCTGATTTCAGTGTTTCCTTTAAAGATCACATGGAGTTCCACCAGGTACCTTGAAATCAAGAATCATATTTCTCATTGCCAAACTTCTGCTATAGTACTATAGCTGTGTTAGCCTTGTGTTTAATGAGCTAGAGTTGGATCAGATATGTCAATTATTTAGATCACTTTAGCAGCTTAAACTTCACTCATTTGCACCATAAATGAAACTCTTGTGTGAGAATGGGGGAAAAGCCTAATTTTCACTACAGCTGCAATAATATCTGCAAAATCTATAAATTTAACATCATCAAATAAGCATCTGCATTAAGAAAGAAGCATGTGTGTATATATCAGGATAGCTGAAAAATATATATGAAAAAGTGTCTAAACCTCTCAGTTCTCAAGTATTTTAATTTACACAAATTCTGGTCATGTAGGGACTATTTTCTAGATCTCATGAAACTCTGAGAAGCCAAAATAACTCCTGCTTTTATCCATGGTAGGGTAATGTAAGTGGGAGCTGGAATTGGTCCATAGACTTTGTTTTGGTTTAGATTTTTTTCCCCCTCAGGACAGCGAGACTGTGTACCAATTAGTTCATGAACCTAAACTAAAAATGTACATTTTTTGTCCCTTGAAAGATGTTATCACATCAGTAAATTTTCTGCCATCTTCACGTGTTTAAACGACTCTCTGGAAGAGATCTGAAGAATAAGACATTCCAGACAAAGTTTTTCTGGAGAGTATGTCAGAATGGGATTCAGATTAATTTTAAATGGAATTTAGGATTAAGTATATTATTTTCACCTGCTCTCATATAGTCTAAGAGGAGGCATTACCTGTAGCGGAATTCTGTTTCACCTTAAGGTTGTGTACACATCAGGTCACGAGAGTTGCATTCAGATGCACCGAATTATTTCTTTTCTTACCACCTGAAAACAGAAGTAGTGCAAATGGCTAACAGACCAGAGATCTAACTTCAGGGAAATAAAGTTACAGGAGATCAATCTGACCCTCCATATCCATTTTCACTCAACAGCCATAAGAAGCAATACCCATAAATTCCGTCTTACAGGAATATGGGTTATTACTGTGTTTAGCATTCCTACTGTATCTTGTCTCAAAATAAAAGTTATTCTTGGTCTATCTAATTGATTCAGACTCAACTCTGTATACAAACCAATCACTCATTTTTCTCATTCAGAAATATATTTATTGTTTGTCAGTGTAAGATCTTTGCCAATATCCAAAGTGTGATTCATTGTATTCATTACATTGCTCTTCAGAAAGAAAAAAGAAAACTGTTTTGGTAGTAAGGGACCTAAAACAATCATCCAGTCCAACTGCCTGAGCACTTCAGGAATGACCAAAAGTTAAAGCATGTTCTTATGGGTATTGTCCAAATGCCTCCTGAACACTGACACGCCTGTGGCACTGGCCACCTCTCTAGGAAGCCTCCTGGTGTTTGATACCCTCTTGGAAAAGAAATGCTCCCTAATGTCCAATGCTCCCTAATAAACCTTCCCTGGTACAGCTTAGAACTAATCCCACATGTTCAGTCCCTGGATGCCAAGAAGGTAAGCTAAATCCACCCTCTCCACCTGCCCTCCTCTGGAAGTTTTACAAAGCAATGAGATCATGCCTCAGCCTCCTTTTCTCCAAACTGGACAAACCCAGAGCCCTCAGCTGGTCCCCAGAGGACATTCCTTCCAACCCTTGGATGTGCTTTGTTACCCTCCTCTGGGTGGGTTCAAGGACCCTCACATTTTCTGTCCCAGAACTGCCCACAGTGCTCAAGGGGAGGCTGCACCAACCATGAAGAAGTCAAAAATGTATGAATGGTGCTGTGTGAGTAATGCCTACTTTTTATTCTTCTCTTTTCATTATTACATGAAGTCAGTATCAATTTGTGCCCAGCTCTGGATAGATAGATATTTGTGGTTCATGTACAGACAAGCATGTATGTATCTGGCAACCCCAATTCTCAGCACCAGATCAAGAGTGAGGTTGGATCAATATTCAATCATGGGGGAGCTATGGGGGGGCCCTGTGAGTCAATGTTTGCCTGTCATCACATCCTTGGCAATTTAGAGTGTCCCAAGTGCTTTGGAGAAACCAAAGTTGTACATGATAGACTAAAATCTAGCTCTCGAAAGAGGTGAATTCAAGAAATACTTGTTACAGTTAAGATCACTGTTAGCAAGATGTCATTTAAGCAGTTACACTGTGACTCAGTTGTAAAATATAGTGTGTGGGAGGAAAGCTAGACATCCAGCTCTCTTGGTAACTGAGGAGAAGCTTTACAAATTTTCTGTCATGCTTAGATGTTACTCTACCACAACAATAAGCCACAGACCCCTTCTTGTCTCTTCTGATTCCATTCTCTTCCAGCTGCATGTAATAAATAGAACTATTGGAGCACAAGAATAAAGCAGTTTTGTCATTCCTGGTCCCATCCTACCCCCTGGGAACTATGCAATTTCCTTCCAAGCAGCCATGGGCTGGAGACTTCAAAGATTTCTTGCCGTGTACCAAATAAAAACTATACTCCTGAAAAGAAATCCTTGACAATTCACTATGAATGGACAAAGCTGACATCTTCATTTTGAATATAACAGAAATTATATTTATATTACTGCAATATTCTGAATGTTTTGAGATACTTACAACAATCAGTATAAATACATTACTTATTACTGGATTTTAACTAGAACTCAATCTAAATTAATACATGAACCTTTACACAATACAAGAGACAACAATAAAATAAAATAAAATTCAAACTACTGAATCTAAAGTAAAAACCAAGTTTCCCATTTCCCTCCAATACCTGCAAGAGAGAGAGCTGATGTTACCAATAATGTAAGACCTAAAAGATATGGAAAGTGATTCTGAAAAAGTCCTGGTGTATTTTGAAGGCTTTTGTTTAAAAAAAAAAAAGTGAAGGAAAGAGATTTGAAGAGTGTGCTTTGTCATGATGATGTGGGCTGGGAACATTTTTTGCAGAATCTCTCACTTCATGAGTGCTCTCCTTCAACAAATAAAAGGCATAAAAATCACAAGTTAAATGTGCATGTACCAGACAAGTGTGTACAGAAAATAACTAGAATTCAAGTACTACAGGGCTGTAACACAGCACGTTGCAACAATAATTCATCATCCTGCTTGCCAGCAGATCAATGTGAGGGACAGGTTACTTTTCATTTTAGTATGTCACAAAGGAGTAGACAAAGCAGACATCAGAGGTCTCTGGAGCACTGCACTCAGCAGTTGTACATGTGTGCTGGAAAAATTCCTTGTGCCACCTCAGCTTATAGCTCAGTCATAATTAGTGGCATTGTCAAAAAAACTGTTATAGGTGTTTATCTTCCCCCGCACAACAGACAACAAATTACCCCTCATTGGTAGATGAGGAGCCATAGATTGGCTCTTCCAAATACAAAGATAAAACTGTCACTGTAAAATTTTGAATTATTTTTGCCCATTTAGAGTTAACATAGAGTTGTGTAGCCAGAAGATATTTACACATAGACAGCTCAGTTGGTAAGAGCAGGGTGCTAATAACACCGAGGTTGTGGCTCCAATCTCCATATGGGCCATTCACTTGAGAGTTGGACTTGAAGATCCTTGTAAGTCCCTCTCAGATCAGAATATTCTCTGATCTTACACATACACATGTGCACAGCTGGATGCACAGATGAAATAAAATGTTGTTCGACTGGGTTTTTCAGAAAAGCTTTTTCTATTCTGTTGGGTGGCTAAGGGAGGTTCCTGCTTGTTTGAGCTTGGCATTGGCCTGTGAATACCAAACTAGAAGGTCCATGGCTTTGCCCTTTTTACTGACTCCCTAGCAATCATGCATTCAGTCCCCTGAGAAAGTATGGAATAGGGAATGGCAAACCTAATGGGTTTTCCATGAGGGCAGGTCTCAAGAGCTCAGTTGGTAGGCATTACTGGGGCTGGAGCCAAGAGGGCACTTACAACAAAGCCAGAGCTCAACTGGGCTTGTACAGGGCTGTGTCCCTCCTGCTGGAGCAGAGTGAACCTGTGCATTCTGCATGGCTGCATTCCAGGAGTCCCTCTGTAGAGAAACTAATGTTTTATTTTGAGAAAGGAGTTATCTGAAGGCAGCAGTGGTGAAATTTTCTCTCTTGTTTGAGTTTTAGTGCAGCAACAAATACTTTACCCTACTTGAAATGTTTAGTGTATTGTTTCTTAAAAAAACCTGCATCATAACCAAAGAGTGAATGCCCTCTAAAAAATTAATTACTAGGAGAAGGTGTGTGCACAGAGCTGAGGACATTAAGCTGTATAGACAATAGATAGTTTGATAAAAACGTCCTGGCAGAGAAGTGGTTCAGGTGTTTTACATGTTGCCTCCAGCTTTAATCTTGACAGATGAACTCAATGAGGATTTTTTTTCCACTAGCTAGCAAAGTGTGTTCATGTTCTTTTCATTAAATAAGAAAAATCCTACATCCTCATTTTGAGATTCTCTTTCTCATCTCTCACCAAGAGAAGGAGAGACAAAAAAGGTCTTTGTGATATTCTGCACATCCTTAATTTACTCTCTGTTCTAGCAACAGGAATTTACTAGGTACTACCTGCTCATTAAAAAAAAATATGATAAGAAGGAATAAAGGAAACTAATTAAGTCCCCCCAAAAATGTGTGGTGCAATTTAAGGCACCATAGAATAACCAAGATGCTTGGAAAAGAGGTACCAAGAGAAATGACAGAGACTCTTGGGGTGACTACAGCCCTCTGGCTGTTTCCTGGAGACCAGGAAGAATGTTCTAGGGAAAAAAGTGCTTATCTTTGTAAAATAAAATAGAGATTCGGACTTTGCTATATAAATGAAGTAGATAATAAGTAAGAGATAATCTATGGGGTGACACTGTTATGCAACCTTAATATTTAGATGGAAATATCTGCTGAATCTAATGTGTTTATGGAATTTCATAAGAGGGTTCATTATGTACCATGGTACAAATACAAAACTCAACTCTTCTGTACAGAAAAGCAGGTGCCAAGAAGAGATTGGGATTCACACTTTTTTCTTGTACTTAGATTTCAAAGTTTTACCTTCCGAAAAAGACATCATAGCTACTCTGCTTTTGCAAGGGAGAGTGAAGATGTTGTCCCTTGTATTCAGTGGATCATTGGCTAACTCATCCTTTTGGGATTATTTTTCATTCTTTAGAGAGGGTTTCATACTTTCATGGGTTTCATGGTACATCAGCCTGAAGAAGATAAAAAAATGTTATTTTCTACCTACACGGAGAACATACTTGACTGGTTTGCAATATGACTGGCATCTGCTTCAGCTATTCTGCTTTGCAAAAAGAAGTTGATATTTAATGGGCTAAGAGTACAAACATTGGGGGAACACAAATGGTAAGACCTGGATTCTAGCTTTTGTCGTGAGGATTATTGTATATTTTATCCTATATAGGATGAATAATCTGTCTTTAAAATAGGTATTAGAACATATAATTCCCTGTTCTGACCCTTAATTACTATTTAGTGGATGGGTAAGATTTCTGCACTGGGCACAGCGCATGTCATAGAATATTTTTACTGGAGAAATTAATGGACTTGCCTAAAATTAACTTGAATATCCCTCTTGCAGAATTTCCCTCTAAAACTGTCTAGCATTTTTAATTTGAGCTTTTTGTCACAATAATAAATTCTAAATATAGTCTTAACCTTATGTTTCACTCTGGCATCATGTTTCTTTTATTATTGCTTTCAAGCTTAACTAGCAAAGGATAAGGATAAGGATAAGTGGGCACAAACACATGGCATGGTGAATATCAGCTCATTAATTGGCTCAAATAACTCCTAAAAATACTGCAAAAATATTAACTCTTCATCACTTTCAAGAGAAGGTTAGTTTTAATTAGGTATATTGGCTGCTACATATTTGCAAAAAGATGGATAAAGGTATACCACAGCCATAACGCACCACTCCTAAATGTAATTATTTTATTTCAAGCAATTATATTTTTATTTGAATTTTATAAAATATATATAATTGCATGTGTATGCACCTATATGGTCCACTAGTATATTGTCATATGTTTTACATGAGGTTCTGTTTCCTGCTAGAAGAGAATCATCTTTAACCTATAGCTTACACTTCCCAACAAGAACAGTGTAACACAATGTGTTGGGTTTGCATAGCCAGATTTTGGTACCAGGGGCATTACAGGGGAGGCTTTTGTGATAAGATGACAGAAGCTTCCCCATTCCTGACAGAGCTGATGACATCTGGCTCAAAGAGGGACGTGCTGCTGGTCAAGGCTGAGCCCATCAGTGAGGGTGATCACTGAGAACTCTGTAATAACATCTTTAAGAAAAAACAAAAGTTAGTGGCATAAGTAACTGTGGCCAGAGAAGAGCGGAGTGAGAACATGTGAGAGCAATAACCCTGCAGACACCAAGGTCAGTGTGGAAGGTGCAGGAGGAGCTCCAGGCACTGGAGCAGAGATTCCCCTGCTGCCCATGGAGGACCACAGGGATGCAGAGATTCATCTCTATCCCATGCAGGAACAGGTGGATGCTGAAGAGGGCTGTGATCCCATGGGAAACCCATGATCAAGCAGGTTCCTTCCGGGGACCTGCAGACCCACAGAGACAGGAGCCCACACTGGAGCAGGTTTCCTGACAGGACTTGTGACCTTGTGGGGGATCCACACTGGAGCAGCCTGTTCCTGAAGGACTGTATCCTGTGGAAAAATTACCCACATTGCAGCAGTTCATGGAGAATTGTTTAAGAGATGGACTTTCACTGGAGAAGTTTGTGGAGAACAGTCTCTCGTGGGAAGGACTCTCCTCCCTGATCAGCAGCACAAACAAAGTGTGATGAATTGACCATAAGCCTCATTCCCCATCTGCCCTCCTGGAGGAGAAGAGGTGGAGCTTGGGAAGGGGCGGGGGGGGTGGGGGTGTGGGCTTGAAACGTGTTTTTAAGATTTATTCTACTTCTCATTATCCTGCTCTGATTTTGTTAGTAATAAAGTCAGTTAATATCCCCAAGCTGAGTCTGTTTGGCCTATGATGGTATTTGGTTAGTGATCTTTCCCAGTCCTTACCTCAATTCATGAATCCCTATATTTTCTCTTCCTTTAGAGCTGCAGAGGGGAATGATAGTGAGGCTTTGGTGGGTGCTTGGGATCCAGGCAGGGTCCACCCGCTACATACAATAAAATATTTAGATTAGGGTTATTTTTATGCCCACACAATTTTATAAGAGTTTTATTCTTTATTTTATGGGACATTCAAATACTTTGATTCTGTATTGATTCTATGTGGTTCTTAAATCCACCAATTGTAATTCTTTGTAACCATCTACTAAAGTTAACTGCTCCCTCAAGAACACTTGGAAAATTATCCTCAGGACAAAAGCAGAAGCAAAACATAGTGTCTTGGTGCCTTTGGGCATTCTTCTGGACCTCTACCGAAGCTCCCCCTTGGCTGCAGGTGACAACACTCCTATAGATGCCAATATGTGGCAAAGCAAAGTTTAGCAGTGTTGAAGCTTTTGTTAAATAAAACTTGCTTTGGTTAGAAAATCAAAAGAGAATCATAGAGAAGACAGAAGAGTCTGTCATGGCAATTGGAAGAGGGGTTAAAAAACAGCGCTGCTCTGAATATACTTTTTTCATCTCTAAATAACACTCCAGTGTTGTTTAGTTGGCTAAAGTTATGTCAGGCCATTATTAGGCATTATGACACAGCATAAAAGTCCAGATTTCTTACCCAGTCCTCTGTATTTCAGGCAAGAGAAATTCTATACTGCCTTCTATACTAAATTCTATACTAAACTCATCTAGTCATCCACTGCCTTTCTTCTTTTCCATATTAAATGGTGAATCAGATGCTTCTAATCAACTGAGTATTGACTTCCATTTAGCATTGTCAATTAACTCTGACTGAGGATCTGACTTGATTTTTAGACCACTGTAATTTTTTCCTTCTTGATGAGGGCTACACTCTTAATACTCCTAGTTTTGAAAGCTGTGTTGAAGCACGTGGACCAAGAGAATATTCTTTTTTCCTGTTGCTGTGTATCACCTGGGGACAGCAAAAGAACTGCCTGTTGTATGCATGATCTGAGAACTGCAGGCTGTTTCGTCTTGAATCCTAAATAAGAAATGGTTAAGAAAATACAGAAAATCTGTAGGTGTGCTTTCCCTTCAATTTTCAGACTCATACTTGCCTGGAAGAAGAGTAGCATCTTTTAAGGGAATTTAGGCACCAAGCCTAAGAAACAATCTTGAGTAGAAGGCACTCTTTTACAATTATTGCAAAACCATACTCTGAAATTCAATGCTCAGATTTCTGTAGAGAACATACCCCACAGCAGATCAACACATCACCCAGCAGAGTTTCTTGAACAAATATATATGCCTAGATATTTTCTTACTTAATTCCAACAGAAGTTGGGTGGAATAAGGTTATTACAAACCTTTGAATCTTTGCATGTATTTTCACATGTATTTCGCTTGTATACCTTTAGATTAAATATTACCTCTTTATTCTGATTTTTTAAGATTTTATTTTAATTCACTCTTTTTGAAGGAAATTGATTCATATTCACAACCAATCTTGAAACAAGTCAGCTGAATAAGGGAAGTAGATGACTGTAATCCAAGAATTCCATTTAACAGTCGCAGGAGTTTAAGGAGAATAAGAGATTAAATTTGGAACATCTTGGCTTTAAATGAAATTTAAATAAAGTGCTATTGTTGAAAAATGAATTCTGCTTATGATGAAAAATCATCCACTTATTGATTTGGTAATACCCCATCATAATTTAGGGTGACCCTTAGTCTCTGCCAGAGTTTTACACATTTCTCTCTGTTCCCAGCCCTGTGCGAAGATAATTTCTGATCTCAGTCACACCAGCACCAAACAGAAATAACTCCACTGAACAGAGCTGGGTGTGACCAAGCAACTCGAAGCATCAATTCAGCTGTGTGTGCTGTTGCTTCAGGTATAAACATCCCCACTCCTAATAATATCACAGGCACAGACATTTTACAATGTGTTCTTCTGCCTTTAGGGACGTACCCACTGTGAATGAAGATAAGTAATCCTGGACTTGCTTTGTCTGAGCTTCACACTAGGCAAAACTGATCTGGGTCTGGAGAAGTGTAGCCACATTAGTTTGGTGTCACACTAACACAGCGTCCCTGGGGGCTTTCAGACTGTAAAATGGGGCTAGAGGTTTTGCATACAGCTGCCCATACAGACAGGTCCTATGGCTCTTCCTGTGCATCTCAGTTAATAAATTAGACAGAGAATGGTCAGAGGTACAATAGCAGCAATTTGGGTGCCAGATTTTTACACTGACAGAGCAGTTCCTGCAACATTTTGATATGGATAGTCTCTAAAATAACACTTAAATACAATTTTGGAACTTTCACAGAGTTAAGGCCATTCCTAACAGCAATTTACAAGCAGTCACGCAGTCTTGCAAGTCTCAGGACAAGCAAGCAAGGGGCTCAGGACAGTCTAGTAATTATGGTCTGACCATGCCACCTCTGGTCACAGATCCAGGAAGTAAACTATCACTGCTCCAGTTTACAAGACATTTAACTCTTGATAGCACTCTACCCATGAATCATGAGTCTTAAAGATGCCACATTCAAATTTCTTTATCCAGCCAAATTTGTAACATGATCTGAGAGTTGCTATGCAATAGTCTGCTGGTTTTATACATGCAGAATTCACTTTGAGGCTCAAAGAGGCTATTGTACTCTCTTTTCCCTGATTTAAGGAGCTGATTCAACTCTCAGCTAAAAACAATGGAAATATTCTTATGTGTTTCCTAAGAGGGAAATCATCTCGGACAACACAGAAAGTTGCATGGCCCAAGGAGCTCTTCACAGGAAATACTCTTGCAGCTGACTGCAGTAGAAATCAGCAAACCCTTGTTATATAGTTGTAATGAATCAAGATCTAGATATGCATACAATTAATTGGATGCCTCACTTCACAGGTCAATATATTGGCAGAAGCATTTTCATCTCTAATCTAGTTCAAAACATAGACATAATACACTTCTTTTCCTTTTAAGCTTTTCTGTCCTAACCACAAGCCTTTCCAGCAGAGTTAAGTGAACTGATAAATCTGTCTCTGTTGTTATTATACTCAATTGATTAGTTCTGCTTCATCTCACAAAAGAGATGTACATGAAGAAGTCCCTTTTTGGTAACTAGAAGTAATCTATTTTATGTTGAAAACAATATTAGGTGAAAATATAAAATTGTTATCAATTCATTTCAAAAGTAGAACAAATTATATTTTCCAAGTTCAGACACAGTCATCGCCATTAGGAAATGACTTCTCATCATTCAATGTGTCTTTTAAATTTTCACATTTTTTGAATTGTTAAGGGTTGGAAATGCTTTTTTACAGAGGACATCAAAGCCAAATGACTCATAACCACATCCTAGGTGGGATGGTGATTAGGAGTCACTGAGTAAGCTCAGAGAATAATGAATTCAGTGACAAGGCAATCCTTTATCTGTTATGTGGACAAAATTGTGCTTTCCCATGAACACTTCCTGCTGGATATTTGATAAATTGAGGCATATGAGAACGGTGTCAGTAAAAGTACTCATGCAACAGCTCTGATGTGTATGACAGAAATTTTCTCACAGGAATTCCACTACTTTAGAATTTGCTTCTATCTATGGAATCAAGTACTGTGAATAAAATAATCTTCATGGCATGCAACAAAATCTATTTTTTCACCAGACTTTTCCACTGAGAAAGGTTCTGAAGACACTAGAGAGAGCAATAAAATATAGCAAAGAATTACTGTGGGGATGGGGAGAGAAAGAGAATGATGTGTGTGATGAATTACCTGAAATTTCCTCACTTTCAGTATAACTATACATTCTTTGGAAGCATTGAGGCATGGTCTCTTTTGGAAGACTTTAAAAACTCCAAGAAAATACAGAGGAATAAAACCATAGATGAGCTGGAGAAGGGGTTTTTGCTCACAGTTTTGTAGATTTCCAGCAGCAAAACTTGCATGTATTTTAACTTGAAAGCCAAACTCTCGTGCTGTGATGATAACTGGCCCTACTTCACTCTTTTTTCCAAATGCACTATTCAGTCCCACTTACTGAAGCTTCCCAAACACTTCAGTGAAGCCAGGGAACTGCATTTACATGGGAGACTGGACAGAGTAAGGCACAATCTGACCAATATGGTTAATAATGTGTTCTGCTTTATTGTCTCAAAATGGTGGGTTAAATACAGTTCCAGATAGTTTACTGTTACTGGTGCTTTCTAATTGGTATTCAGACAGAAAAGAATGCAAACAATCTCAGCCTTAAGGCAGCTACTATGAAATTACTATAACTATGCTATAAAATGCCTAAACACACCTTAATCTAATTTCTTACTGTGCCACAGGTTCATCTACTACTAAACAGGCCCAAATCTGAAGCCTAGCTGGGAATAGCTCATACCTAATCCCAAAATGCCTCATGCCCTTGGCTCCCTAAGAAACTCTGCTACACTTCAGAAGCAGCAGCTTTGAAAAAAATTAAGAGCTTTGAACAAAGTAAGAGTCTTTAAAACCTCAACTGAAGTTGTAATCATAACATTATTTAGGTTGGAAAAGATCTTCAGTATCGTTGAGTCCAACCATGAACCTGATACTGCCAAGTCCACCACTAAACCAAGTCTCTAAATGCCACACCTACACAGCTTTTAAATACTTCCAAAGATGGTGACAATGGACATTCCCTGGTTTTCTGGCTCTTTCCCTTCACTTCATACAAACCCACAAAGCTAGGAGGGAAAACATCAGCCATCATCACTGTGACATTCACAGAGCACCATTTCTTCTGCTGAAATCAGTCAAAGACCACATATGCACATTTTTAATTCACAAAATTTTGCCAAAAGATACATTTTTCCTCCAAAATTTTTCATAGAAAACGTTATGTTTTAGAAGAAAAGCTTAATTCTGATAATTTTTGGGGATCATTTAAATTGTTAAGTTGAAAGAGTTTTCATGCCATTGTTTGATGTAGCTCATTTTTATATACTAAAACACTCCTTTTACAAGTAAGGGATATTACAAAAATTGTCATTTTATAACATGAAGATAAATCATATGTAATCATGTAACAAACCTCAAAACAACAAACACAATGAATGAAGCATTTCCTTTCTCCTTTCATATGGAAAAGCAAGGTTAAAAATAGAGAATTCTAATTGAAAATACTGTATTTTCATAGAAAAGAAATTTGTATTCTCTTATTTAACACTTAATATTCTAAATATGTTTTCATGACACCTAATTTTGCTTATTACTTTAATTTTCTGCTTATTTCAAATACATTTAGAAAATTTTAACTCTCACAACTTTCCTAATGTCTTTATTTTACCCTGTGACCTTCCTACTGAGGAACAAATTCACATTTCAATTTCCTTCATCCAGTCCGTTCTTCAACGTTTTAACCACCTTCTCAGTATTCCTAGGTACCACTAATACAACACAAAATGACATTAAAATAATTTTAAAAGGCTGAGTTATCAAGATATGTAGTAATTTAATATTTCTGGATGTTTTATAAAATTGTTCTTTTATTATTTTTCTGATTTTCTGACAGAATGTCATCAAACCTGAAGACACTGGGAAAAAATAATGTAGTTTATTCCACCACTTTTTCAAAGGAAATTGTGCTTTAATGATAGATTTTCTCTTTTCTATAACTTAATACAAACCCTGTTGATTTTTCAGGGCTATATGAACTTTTTGACTAGTCAAACGACAGAAGGAGCTCAAAAGAGAGAATTCCTCCTAACAAGTAATAAAATGAACAGATGCTGACATCTGTCTTTGCTAGAGCTGCCTAATTGGATGTTGAGGTGCTTTGTGGATATTGGGAAGATCTGTCAGATAGAGGAGTTTTGTTTGCAACAGGTCTCAGTATCAAAACATCTGTTAAGTAATACATTAGAATCATAGAATATCACACTGGAAGGGACCTCAAGGATGATCTGATCCAACATTTCTTGGAAAAAGCATGGTCAAGAAAAGATGGTCCAGCATCCTGTCAAACTGAATATTAAAAATGTCCAATGCTGGGGAATCCACCAGTTTCCTGGGGAGTTTATTCCAATGGTTAATTGTGCTCATTGTAAAAAAAATTCTTCTTGTGACCAATTGGAATGTCCCCAGAAGCATCTTGCATTCATTAGCCCTCATCTTTTCCATGTGACTTTTTGTAAAAATGAAATCTCCATCTTCTTTATAGCCACCCTTTAAACTCTGGAACGTGGTGATGAGGTCTCCCCTAAGCCTTCTTTTCTAAAGACTGAGCTAACTCAGTTCTCTCAGTCTTTCCTCATGTGTCAGGCTCCCTGGTCCTTTGAAAACCTCTGGGCCCCTTTTCTGGGCCCTCTCCTGCCTGTCCACATCTTTTTTTGTGCAGTGGGGACCATACCTGAACACAGTATTCTAGGTGGGGTCTGACAAACACAGAGCAGGGTGAGATAATAACTTTTTTATCTCTGCTTGTGATGTCCCTCTTGTTGCATCTCAGCATCCTCTTGGCTTTCTCCTTCTCACTCACATGGAGCAGTTCTCCACCAGGACACCCAGGTCCCTTTCTACTAGAACTAATCCAAAACTGGACATGCATCTTTATGAAGCAAATGTGTGGTTTAGGCTCTGTTTCACTATGAAGAATTCAGATTTGCAACATTTTGAATTTTGTGACTTTGCACTGGTGGCACATTGACACTGCTGTGTTGAAAACAGATGAGATAATTTTAATTTTTAATATTTAGGCTAATACATAAACATTCATTCTTGAAGAGTTCAGAGACAATATTCTTCTTTTGAAACGTAAGATATTTGTCTATTTAAAATTTATTTGTGTTTCACTGACCTTCCAACTATGCATTATATGTGTGAGCAAGGAACCTATGTTAAGAAATGACAAATTTTATATCTCTCTGAAAAAAAGTCTGTGGAACTCATTCATGTTGTCAAACTTAAGGTAAGTGCTCACTTTCCAAGGTTTATTACTATTATTTCAACTTTGACATTATATCGTATACAATACAATGTTTGACTTTAAAAAAGAAAGCAGAAATCCACTCACTAGAAAGACATTTCAGAAAACTGCAGACACTTACAATCCACTTATTTGTATTTGATTCTTACTGACTTGAGTGTTCTGCATAAACTTTGCCGAAGAGGAGGAACCTAACACAAGGCTCTTAGTTTCATCCAGCCCAAATTCCCTTTGAGTTCTTTGCATTGCCATCCAAACTTAGGTAATGTGTCCTGAATTTGTGATGGTCATTGGACATAAGCCTTAGCAGTTATGAACATCCATAAGACTGTTGAGTTGTATGTTGTTCTGAGTTGATACATTCATAAACCCTGCAGGTTTTGACTGCATAGGAAATTAAGGGACTAAATTAATTACTATATTACTTTTTACTTTAAAGCAGACTTAGCTGGAACAAAAGAACTCTATTACAAGTCAAATAAAACGTTTTACAAGTCAGAGCTTGGATTTTTTTTTACAGTTATTCCAAAGTTTGGGATCAAGGCCCTTCAGTAAATAATGAACATTTACAAAACATCTTTTCATTCTGAAAAATTATTTGGCAATCTAACAACTTTTCATCACTTTGCACTATGTTTTCATGACTAATTTTAAAACACATCTGGGTCATAAATGATGTTATTTTTATTGGGGTTGCATAATATTTCCAGTCTTCGTATTCACGAAGCACAGAAGCCTTTTCATCCAATTGTGTAAATTTGGATTATAGATTTCAAGAGTAAAGCAATATTGTCCTCAACATTAGGAAGCCAAACTTTTCTTATGGTAGAAAGGGTCTGTTCTTTTTAGTGTTCTTGTTCATTCACAGAACATAGTGGGAAATATCAGTTCAATTCTGTCATTTCCAACTCTGTTCTGTTCTCCGTCAATGCACCCAAATCCCTGTAATTCACCTCCATCACTGCATTGATCTGAACTTCTCAATCACTCAATTATTTACTCCACAAGGTCTCCCCTTGTCCTTTTCTTCTCATCTTTCAATTGTTTCTTTTGTTCATTCCTTCCTATGATGTTTATTCCTTCCTAGGAGGTGCAGATTTGCTTTTTTGCACTCTTCCGTGTAGCCAGTGGCATCCTGTTCAGGGAGGGACAAATATAACTTTCTAATGACCTTAGTTGCTTTTGAAATTGGAAGCTTTGCACATTCCACTTAAGCATTTAAGGAAAGACACAAGGATGTGACAAGAAAAAGAAGAGAAGGATAAAAAGACACCTCATGTGGTTTCCACTAGCTTGTTTGTAGCTTTAGGATTTTGAAATGACATGTTTGTATTTGATTTGTTGGGTTTGATCTGTCAAGGTAGTAGTAGATCAATATTTATGTACTGGTAATTAAGGTACTCTCCTTACCCCCTCTCCTCCATTCCCAGTAGCATAGCTATAGTTTATAGTCTGTCAGTATTTCCATTACAGAGTCCATTTTTCAGAGGTCAATAACTCAGCGATTTAAGACTACATCAGCTCAAAAGTAGACGTACAAGTTGTCAGAGACTCTAAATTCACTTTTTATTTCCATGATGGAAGGAAAGCATTTGTTGGTTTGGGCTGTTTTGTTGGTTTGGTTTTTGGTAATGTATGAGATTCTGTTTCCTTTCTGAGATAAACTTGGCTTTTGCTCTGAAAGTGAAATGTTGCAGCTAAATTGTGACTTACATTGGCTAAACATTTCAAGAGTTTTTAAAGTATAACTAAACATGCAAAATTTTCAGACAAAGAACACAGCTAGCAAGCAGTGATGCAAATGGGGTTTGTCCCTTTTTAGACTGCAGAAAATGTTAGCCTTAGCTGTCACCCCACTGGTAAATCACATGCTATGAGTTTTCCAAGAAAAGCATTTTATGTACATGCAAGGCAATGGCAAATAAAAGGGCTCTGATTCTTAGCTTAGGCTGTTTGATGCAGTTCCATCCAAGTGCTGGATTTATGTCAATCTGTGCCACTAGAAATTGTATTCCATGCAATAAACAGAAGTGAAAATATTTCTGTCAAATTTTCATCCACATCAGCTCTTTCCAGTTGGATTAGGGAGCAATGAAGTCATAAGCTCAGGTGGAAACATCATTGATTCCCAAGATATCTTACTATAATGAAGGTGTACTTTGTGTTGTTTTGCTTATTTAAAAGGATTTATTTTGCTATATCTGAAAAGACACTTTGAACCAGTGGTGTGATTGCTTGGCTTTACTGTGGGCTAAGGACTCTCTGAAAGTTGGTCTCCCTTGATTAAGTGCATCTTTTTGTGGCAAAATATTTTTGAGCACAATGTGGAAACAAGGGACTATAGCACAAAATCAGTGAAAGATGTGGTTTCCTGCTGCTGACAAAGAAAAAAATTGAAAAAACCCCTTGTCTGTAGTTTTATAACAAGTTTTCCAAGCAAGGAGAATGTCTTTGATCCGTTTGAAGGACCCAGGTGAAGTACTTTTTCCCCACTAATGGCACACTACAGTATGACAGTGAAAGACAAACAGACAACAAGAAAACTGGCACAAAAATTTAGTGTCCTGTTACAAACTTGTCTTCAGTAGTTTCATGTGAATGTATGCTGCATTTGTGATTATAAAGATGATATCAGGTAATAATACACTACAGACTACATTGAAATCATTAAAGTGCTTATATTGCATTCACTATTGCTTCTGGAAAAACAAACCTGAAGAAAAAGCAACTCCTGGATAATTGAAAAACAAAAGTAGCAAGAAGTGTAAATAATCAGCCACTACATTTGTTCCCACTAACTGCTAGGAACAAACATATATTTAATTCAGTACCAGCGCATACTGAAGTTACAGCCACTCTTTCCAAAAATTATCTTAGTTGTACAAAAATTGGAAGTCTGGATTTTTTTTTTTTCAGCTAAGTTTAGCTATTTTACTCAGCCAGCTTGCACATGCACAGTCACCCAGAGCCAGTGAGGATCAGAAACTCAGTGCATCCGGAGCAACCTGAGCACTTTCCACTCCATGCTTCCTTTCTTCAGCAATGTGCTGCCATTCAAGGGCCACAGGACTTCAGGCAGCTGTCTCCCTTCCTCAAAGCCCATCTGCACATTTTGGCATAGAATATGTTAATGCAGTGTCAGCCATCCTTGTCCTTTGGGAATTGCTGTGACTATAGAAGAAATGTAAATGCTGCAATGCATGTGAGCTTTGTGCAGCACCATGCAACATACAATGATTCATTACAGTTTACCAAACCTTTGAGAGCCCTGTGGCAAAAGGAGACTGTCACATGTGATTCAGTCTTCATATGTTTTAATTTGAAAAGTGCTGTATTAATGTATATTCATGGTTGTCATAAAATTTAACTGTAAATAATCAGGGAATTAAAAAAAAAAGACAACAAAAATGGCTTTAATTTTTTCAGCACTCTGTTGGAAAAATTCTTTAATGTTTTTAAAAATGTTTTCTTATACTACAGTCATCAAAGGAAAATGTTAATAAAATCAATGAATAATCATTTTTTGTAAATGCTAATGGGAAAATATCCTAATTAGCTCAAGTACTATTACTATTACTCAAGGAATATCTGTCATTGTATCCCAGAATGCAAGCTGTCTGATCAGAGTTCAGTTGCAAACTCCCAGTGACGTGTCAGAGAAAATTTTCAAAAGAGAAAATATTCCTTTTGTATTTTGACAGAGTTATTTCATGTCAAAGCATTGTGAGCAGGAAGTCCCATTCTGAATAGGATTTTTTTAGTCTTTATAGTTCATATTCATGCTGTGCAGACTATATGATTGTGGAAACTATGAACCTCCTCTGAAACAGCTGACAAAAACTATTTTCCACTTAGAATAAATTAATCTCAGTGAGCATTAGTATCTGAAAATGAATGTATATAATCTAGGGAAATTGTTTTGCCTTTTCCTCTATCCAGCAGAAATGGAAATCCCAGTGCTCTTCATTTTAGCTGCATAACACCCTTCCTTATAAAAGAGTACATTTTTATCCACCTGTAACAGCTTCTCAACTAATCAGAGAGCTTAGATCAGGTGCCTAACTGTAAGGAAGGTAAAGTTGGGTGAAATAAACCAAGAGCATTTAATCATCTTGATTTGTATTAACTTCAGTCTTCTGATCACTAAGGAATAAACTGGAACAAATTTGAAGAACAAACATATTCCCCCTGTTCCTAGTTTCCTGACATGAACTAGTGGCCAACCTATAACTGCTTCCTCACTTTTATGCCACCATAATAACTGCATAGTAACTGCACTTTTGCAGCTGAAAGCTTATTGTAGATGTCTAACAGCAACATCTCAGGTGTATGTATCCCACATTTTATACCAACTTGCCTGCTCAAGTGATCACTTTGCCTGACAGGGCCAGAAACCAGGATGTTACTCTAAAGGTCTAAATCAACACAACATTAAATATAGTGATTTTAATGTCCCAGATGCACTGAATATACATAATTTGCACATGCACAGAGACATTTCTAAAGGGTTCATCAAGGTTCATCAAACTGTCTCTGAGCATGGCCAAAGATGCTTAAAATGTCACAGAAAACAAAGCAATTAGATGTCAAAACTTCACCAATGTGCCTTCCCACCTTTCAGAAAGTTTTGGCTCAATGATCTCATCAGTCAGAGACAGCAACCTTAACTTTGAATGGACA
This sequence comes from Acrocephalus scirpaceus scirpaceus, assembly GCA_910950805.1. Taxonomy (NCBI): domain Eukaryota; kingdom Metazoa; phylum Chordata; class Aves; order Passeriformes; family Sylviidae; genus Acrocephalus; species Acrocephalus scirpaceus. The sequence goes on along the minus strand of OU383775.1, from coordinate 104,188,072 downwards.
TCTAAATTGATATTTCTATGTCAAGTCATGACATAGAAGATTCACCAAAGTTGTGCCAAAAAGGTTGCTTCCTGCACACAGAATTCCACTAGAGGGGGTTTTTTTTTGGCAGTTTACAAAATATGTTAGTAAATAAGAGAGAGTTTGATACTAAAAACTCTGCCTGGGGCAAAGAATGCAAAGCAGAGCTTGACTCCAGGGAGCATTTTCTGATTTATGACATCTAAAACATTGCCCCTGGGAGAACATCCATTTCTGTAAATTCACATTAAACTTACTGAAGCTGTCCAAAACTATAATATAGAGTTATAATATAGCTTAAAATCTCCTCAGGCACTAGGAGGTTTGTACAAACACAGTTTCTGACCTTTGGACTATTGGGAAAAAGAAAGAAAATGTTTACTCCAGATTTTTGAGAGGAAGAGAGATGAAGGACTGCATTTTAGTACCTGAGCAATACCTAACAATAAGATTAAAGCTTACAGAACAGTAAGAACTTCTGTATAAATCTGGTAGTACATTTTCAGTTTGAAATGGTTTGTCTCATCAGTATCAGCAGCCAAGATCTGCTCTTTCACAGCAGCCAGGACAAAGATTTGCAGGGTTGGTTTTTTTGTTTTTTTTTTTGCAGTTAGATTGCAGGTACAAATTCTTGCTTTCATACTGACGTGCAAAATCCTAGTCAAGATTTGGACTCTTTTGTACTCAAAACTATAAATACACAGATCAAGACCTTTTCTGTATCAAGGATGTTACAAAACTCTCTGTTCTTCAGACATAAGTTGTACTTTGAGGCTACTGTAAGCAAAAACATCCTTCAATTTAACTGTTTTCTGTCCATTCTGTGCTGTGCAGCAACTGTCCTCTTACCTTGGAGCTGGCTGATCCTTTGAAAACATAGGAAATGGAACATGTAGCACAACTCCCCTTTTCAAAATTATCAACAATTGGAACAAGCTGGTGCTGGGAATGCTAAGTCACTTGCCCCCAGTATGGAAATATGTGTTCTGTGGAGATGTGTAATACAAATTGAAGTGAGAGAGCAGGAAAGTCCAAAAGAGAGCCATTGCCTTCTACACAACTGTTGCTGCTTCTTAAAATTTTGATGAAAATTCCATTTTTATTCTCAACCTCACTAAATTGTTTGCAAGGTGTATGGTGATCACCACTTCTCATGCTGCTCACCATGTTCTTTCTGATGTCTTTTGTCCTGGAGGTGATTTCCTACACCTCTCAAGGCTCTGACTGCCAACACTGTGAGGAGGGCAGTACTTTAGTTTTCAGCTTCCACCTAGAACAGCAGGTTCCTGAGTCCTGTTCTGCCTCTAAAAAGTTAAGACACGATGCCAAAACTTTTTATGTAGGTCCAGCTGTAATTGGAAGGCAGAACCCACCTGAAGAGCAAACCTGGCCACACAGAACAAACAACCAAGATCTGTACTTTCAGCCCTCACTTCTCTCACATGCCTGTCACCTGCACTTTCAAATCCTGTGACAAGGACTCCCTAAGCCTATGAGATGCCTTAATCCTTCTTCTGCACAGAGCTGAGCAGTGGGAACTGAGAAATGTTCATCTACTTTTGCACATCTACCTGGTATATTGTCAGAGTTATCCCAGAAGGAATTCATATTACACAGGTTTTTATGGCAGTGTCCAGTGCTTCAAGCTTCATTTACATATGTGAGAGTGTCCTGTGACTTCAATTCAGGTGTGAGGCTCTTCTAATTGTGTTTGCTTAGCAAGGATATAAATGCCAATGCAATAAGCAGGGTATCAGTGCTTTAAAGTTGCAGAGCAGAATAAGGTTTACTGAAAAATCAGTATCACTACCCCTCACTGGCTGGATTAATATATAAATAAAGTATAAATTTATTTCTAGACTTAAAATTTTTACTTATTTTTCAGTGTAACAGAATCCTTTCACAGATTTATCCAGCTCTGATGATGACAATAATGGTTCCCATTTTACTGCAGATCAGTTTTAAATGTTAAATGGTTGTTCTTCAAAAACAAAACAGAATCAAAAACCTAAACAAACAGGTCAGTAGTTTTACTTGAACCATCTGGAAGAAAAAGATTTTTGTAGTAGTAATTATGTATGTCTATATTTGCATAATGTTTTGCTACATTACAATACTTAGCACATTAAGAAAACAGCAATATAGTAATAATAAAAGACTTGGAAAAATCAATGTAAAGCAAACCACAACTGAAGAAATAAACTTTCATTAAAAATGCAACTGCTGAAAACATTCAGGGAGACTGGATCAAAAGCTGAAAATGTAGCCACTTCAATAATATTTCAAATGGACTTGCTAATGAAGTGCACGTACCTTAAATTATTACTACATGTTGTGCAAGTTACTGTAAAAATCATCTAGTACAAGCATTTGTGTTTAATACTTGCATCATATTTTCCTAGAATAATCTTCCAGCTTTATGGCTTATCACATATTGGTTTTTTGCCTTTCTGCCATTGAGAATTGTCTAGACTAGAATAAATATTGTTCAGGTATCAGTTCTTGTTTTTAAAATGTACAAATCTGTGTTTATGAGTCATAAAAAGCTACAAAATATGCATTTTCAAATTAGCTATGAATAATAGAGTAGAAGATCTGGAACTCTGTTGGTTTTGTGTTCCTTCATTTGAAGTAATTACTAATGATAGTTTTTCTCTTAATGACTATGATATTATTTTGTATAATCTTCTTTGTTATTACCTTCAATCTCTCTCAATGATTTTTTTTCCTCTTTTTTTTTCTTTTTTTTTCTTGTTTTGTGGCTTACAGTGCTGACCATATGATTCTTGTCTTCTTTCTAGACCTTTTATTCTTCATTTAAAATTCTGGTATTTTTTATTCAAACTGATAGCACTACTACTGGGTTTTTTTCTGAATCTCCCTCCCCAGAGTACATATCCAGTCCTCACTGTCAAAAACCAATATCCACTGAAATCAATGAAGTCTGCAGATTTCCAAGAGCTTTTTTACCTCACAGAGCAAAGCACACTATTGATGTTGAACAATAAATTATAGTCACAGAATGTGATCTTAGCCATGTGGGAATCAATGGCAACTTTCAGTAGTCTCCAGTTCATTTTGGATTTCAGAAACAATATTTGTCTCTCTTTGCTTAACACAGGTGCTGCATTCCAAACACCTAAGAACACTGAAAGGTCCTCATAACATAGATGAAATATCTGGCTTTGCTCAAAGTCAGATTAGAGTTGTATTGCCAAAAATAGTTGACTGGAGATAGAGTCTGCAGGTTTGCTGCACAATCAGTGATGGGGATTTCCGGATGGAAAAAGGAGCTATGCTCATAGCTTTCCACAGACCATATGGTTCATAGGGAGAGGAGACAGCAGTGCTAAGGAGGAAGAGGACTGGGGACAGTTGTCAGAGGAGGTCACTAATTGTGACTTTATCACCCATTTTTTACCAAAACAGACCAAACCACTTCATATGTAGCTCTGGTCAATAAGATATTCTATGATATTTAGTAGCTGAGAACTTTATTCACCTTTCAGGAGACAGAATATATATTAGTCTATATTGGTTTAATATGTAGCTGCAAAACATCCCAGTCTTGAGCTGAGTCTGTGGTTATTCCTGCAGCAGAGATATCCCATTCTAATCGTAATTACTGTGCCACTGGCAGCAGATGAATGCAGAACTACAAGGTTCAGTTCCTTGTTGATTACCAGGCTTTCAGTTCATTGCTTCCTCTTCTATAAAACACTGAGATGCACAACCAGAATATTATTCTGCAGTGAATAGGCAGATTTGTTATGCAGAGCGTGAATGTACTTTATATTTTTGCTCAGCAAACATCCTTTAGGGCTATAGAGTTGGGTACTAGTGAAAATGTAAAGTCAGCTCTTAGGAAACAGCCTGGGGAGTATTTGAAAACTTTCATTTCACAAAAACTGTGCAGCTGTTAAAAGAAATATGTTATGATGACCATTCAAAAATTGCCAGCTACATTAGAGTATTACCTTTGTGTACTTTGATTCAATATTTAAACATGTCAATTTTGGCAACTTCTCTTCCCACAGACACACAAAAATATTAAATTTTGAGAGAAATATTAATGACACAGATAATTTATCTACAAAAGATCATGGTTACTGAGGTAGATATACTCTAAAAAGACTAACTGAAGATAACAGAGGACCCTGAGTATCTTATTCAGGTTTCTTTTCTAGCTTAAAACACTCATCTCTTCATTTTTACTTCTATTACTATCAGTACACACCAGAGTAAAACCAGTTCAGATATGCCCATGGATAGGTACATCAGTGCTGGCTGCAGCACAGATTCATGTTGAGCACTGTATCAGAACATCTACATGTTCAGCTTTGAACCTGACATGATTGCTGGTTCTGCTCATGGCAGTGGGGAATGCCTCTGGATTGCAATGTTGTCAGTGTCTGCCAACAAATTCTATCTAATCACACCTGAAGGGTAAGTACAGAATCTTGCTGATGCCAAGAAAACCTTACATTTTCTAGCACGTAAAAAATAGCCACAGTCTGTTCCTTCTTATTTTCTAGCCATAGTTTTGAATAATTGATCCTTTCCAACTAGATGGACCAGCCTAGAGAGGAAAACATAGTTGATCAAATTAATCAAGAAACAGCCCACAGCTCAAATGAGATCTTTGTTGAAATTTTGTCCCCCAAAACCTGTTGTCACAACGAAGACTGTTCTTTGATGTAAGTGAATTAAGTGTTTTGTCCAAGAGTAAATCCAGATTGTACAGAATCTATTTATTTTTGGCTCCCTTCCCTATTCCCAAGCAGGATATTTATTGGACCTGCTTTTTAATTTCTTTTATTACAGTTTATTGTCAGTAATATAGATTTTGCAGTCCTGTTGGGGGTATGTTCCTAAATGTTTGTAAAGTGTTGCATTTGGAATAGCATTCAAATGTGGTCAATCATGTACATTAGGAAGGGTGTTTGTCTTGTCTTTAAAATTCCAAGAATCTTGACAAAACTTGGCATTTTGAATCTTTGCAATATAGCCTTCCTAAAGTGACTGCATTTGAAAAATGTGTGTGAGCTCGAAGCTGATGGTATACTCCTGAGCCTGAGCCAGCCACAATCATGTGCATGCTTTAATGTTTATTATCCTCTGCTTCTCTTGACCTTTAGAGACAGCTTCCAAGTGAACCAGAGTTCTCCATCCTTTCCTTGATGGGGCTGCCTAGCAGCAAATCTGGTCACCTACAGCTGCATTGCCAATGCAGAAGGATGAACTATCACAGTTCCTCTGCCCCTTTGCTGTCATTCTCCCTTGCAGGTAAGATACAAACCAGAAACTATAAACTACTTGTTAAATTATGAAAAAAATTATACACAAATTATTATGAATAAAAAATATTCAACTGCTTGTTAAATTATAAAAGCACATGCAGTTAAATACATTATAGCTTGTAATCAGTTTGTCTGAGAGCACAATGGCAAGTCAAGGATTGAAGATTATTTGGAACAACTCACAGAACCATTACTCTGCACTAGTTGCACTGAACAAAGGAAATTATTGAGATGTTTCCTGTAAGAACTCTCAGCCACTGCATTGCAGGAACAACTCGGAGTATTGCTAACACATAACAGCCTCTAATGCTGCCACAAATGAAATCTTGTAAAAGGCTACTATCATTAATCATTAGTTGTAAAGTGCTATCAAGCAATTTAACCTACAGAATCAACCCACTGTGGCAACCACAGTAGAGTTCAATCTCTGTAACAGTGCATATTCAATTATCTAGCTCATCTTCTTCTGTCTTCATTATAATTGATAGTCACAAACTGCTTAACGGCAGCAAAAGAAAATGAAAAGTATGTCATGTGATCATTCCTTTGTGTAGGGCATATGAAAAGGTCAATATGCAAGCTGCATCTTTCAAATCAGGTTTGGTTTTGTAACTGTTCTTAGTGTACTTCCTTAGGACAAGCTTGTATACTTCACTCCCTACTAAATGTGGCAGATGTGCAAGTGTCTACAAACATTTCTGGAGCAGTGGTCCCAGAGTGTGGGTGCAGTCACTGGAGCTGGCTGCCAGCACCACCACATTTTTGGACCGGCCTCAGTGTCTCTCTGGCCAGGACTGCTTATTTTTCCTCAAGCCGTGCTTGGGAACAGGTTGAGGTTAATACAGACCAGGAACAATTTCTAGAGACAATTTGCATTTAATACCCCTATTTTGGAGCCTTAACATGTCCAGACCATGCTACAAAATGAGTGCCGATATAATTTGCCAAACTGGTTCATAGAGACGTAGCTGCAATGCATTTGTACAAAGCTTACGGTTCCAGGAACAAGGTCAGTACTTCAAAAAGCAGGTATGTTACTGTGGGCCTGACTTCTCCATATGATTCAGATTTTACAGCAATGATTAGACTATGTGAAGGTGAGTCTGAGATTTCCACTTCTGATAACCTCTTGAAATCCCAACTCACTACCAATGCATGTGAATTTGAGTATTCTGGTTTCATGGATCTTCTAAATTTCCAACGCAGAACAAAAGAACCTTACCTGAACATAGAGATATAACAACATAAAATATAGAATCATATACTCATTAAAGCTGAAAAAGACCTTCAAGATCACCAAGTGCAGGGGGAAATTCACTTCCCTGGTCCTGATGGCCACACTACTCCTGACCCAGTCTAGGATACTGTTGACTTTCTTGGCCACCTGGGCACAATCCTGGTTCATACTGAGGTGGTTCTGTCTGCTTCATCTCGGCTGAGGTCAGGATGAAAGACTCGGGAGACATAAAGTCAAGTTCAGTCTTGACTTTTGTTTATTATATCTTATCTATTTACAGTCTCACGAAGCGTGAGCTCCTACTTGCAAGTTAAAGAAACGAGACAAAATTCTAAGTCTTATGAAGGCTATTTAAGAGATAGTTACTCAATACCAAGGTGGCACTTATGTTATTTATACTTTTGACCCAATAATGACCACTGACGGCGCACAATGCTGACCCTATTCATCTAATTAGAGAAAACCACCCAAATCTGTGAAGAAGAAGGAAGAAGAAGGTGAAGAAGAACTCAGACAATGCCCTGAATCCTCCATCTTTGCTCACACACCTCACTATATACCAAAACCCCAAATCCAAGTTTTCACCCCGTGTGATCACACAACACCACTCAAACTACACACCCACAACCCCTGTGCTGTCTCACAATCTTGGAAGCCTGTTCCTAGGTCCCAAGTCAAATGTGGTGCTTATCTGAGGGTCAGCACTCCTCAGCTCAGAAAGCCTGAAATTTTCAACCTCCAGGGTTCCAACAGTTATTGACCAACACCTCCAGGTCCTTTTCTGCTGGAGAGTTTTCCAGACACTCTGCCCCAGACTGTAGCACTGCAAGGGGTTGCTGTGGCCCAGAGGCAGGACTCAACACTCTGTCTTGCTGAATCAAATAATAGACGGCATCTATTATTCTGTTATCAGAAGATAACATCCAACTGAGAACCCATGAACATCAATAACTTAGGGATGCCTAAAAAGAGAGTAAAGAATAAGAGCATGGAGCATTTTCTTCCCCTCAATATTGACTTTTCAGCTTCCAACAACAATTTAAGAATTTCTTGACCTGAAAAAACCACTCAGACTCTTTTTTTCTGAATATCTGCTCTGAGATTGTTCAAAGTCTTTCTACAATTCATTATACTTTCAGTTTCAAAAAAATCCCATGGCAATCCTACACAATTCAATCCTCCATTGTGGGAAAAGTATGTAAGGGATGAATGACTAGGTTACACAAAAGGACTGGGAAATAAATAATGCATTCAATTTTGGTATTTCAGAAACATTTTTGAGTGCTGTGATATTTTAAAAAATAAATGGATGAGCAGAACTTTTGAACTCTGTACCTTCACTGTTACAGCATTCAGACCCCTTTATGCTCTGAACACTTAGACTTAAGGACATGGCAAAATTTGGCTCTTTTTTTTCCCACCTTTATAAACCTATAACATTGTTAGAATCTTCAATGTGTCAGGAAAATATACTATTTATACTGACAGTGTTAATGTTATCATGTTGTTCCATCTGTTGATTCAAACTTTTGATGATACTCTCATGAAGATTTTCCCTTCAGGGAATGTGCATAAAAACCAATTAATTTGGTTTTTATGGTATGTTTTTGAATATTGAAAGACATGTGATTTCTTTTTTATAATCCAATAAGAGCAAAACAATGTCTTTATGACATGTTTTTTAATTCAGTTATACAAAGAGAGAATTTTATCTTTGGATAATTTGCTAATTTTTAAACTTTTTTCTCCTTTATCCTGTTTATGTAGTGGCATTTTGCAGAAAGAAATAAACTGTAAAAGAAATAAATCAAAATGCAGTTGAAATAGGTAGCAAAATTATTTTTATTTTTGTCTACTGCAATGAAAAAGGTTACACTGGGAAAATCAACTCTCAGAACTGTCTTTAAATGGCAAGAATGTCACTGGACACTAAAGGTTGCAAAATATGCTTTCTGATGTGTTGAAAGGAAGTTTGCAGGATTTGGGCTGGTGAATTTTCTTCTGGATTAGATAGAGCTTAACAGAGACCTCTCCAGAAACTGTGCATACTTATTTCCTGGACTGTTATTCCTAGTAATAATGATGTGGCACTGCTTGATGAAAACCTGATCATGGATGTTGAGTGACCTGTTCTGAAGAGGTAGTTTCACCAGAGTTTCCTTTCCTGGCACACAAACCAAATTAGTCTGATATCTCAGGGAGAAAGCAGGGCAAGGTGAGGCAGAAAGTGTTATCAGATATATCTCTATGGCAGGTGAAATGAGATACTTTCTGAACTATTACAATTTTTTTTTTTAAGACAAAAAGATCTTAGCTGACTGGACAAACAGATTTTGTAAACAAAATCATGCAGGGACTGCCTTTGGCAGTGAACCAACCAGATGTGATTGGTTTATATCTCTATCACTAAACTCTCCTACTTTCTCAGCGGGCTGGCTGTACTGACTATGTTACCCCAGACCACCCTAAACCCTAGGCCATGCTAGATCTTCAGGCATGGACAAGTCACTGAGCAACCCACTTTTATCTGAAAATCAGACCAGATAATCTCCAGAGGCACCTTCCAACCCAAATAATTCTACATGCCTATGACTGTTTGGAGGACTACTATGTCACATGGACCACACACCTGCCAGTGTGCATGGTAACATCTTAATACAAGGGATGACACTGCATCAGCCTCAGGCTCTTTGGCTGGTGTAGGTAAAACCATGAGCTACATAAACAACAGGGAAACAACAATGTTAAAATATAAAAACCTGATCTTTTCTTGGATGTAATTCTGATTTAAGTAAATACTATTTTCTGATCAAACCTGTTGTCCTGAAATTTCTGAACATCCCTAAAAGAGCAACTTCCTTATTCTTCAGTATTGTGACTATTTCCCTGACAAATGGGGAAGATGTGACTCAAACTTCTAAGGTATAACTGGCAAAATATATATTATTATAAAAAATCTATTGATGTAGTCCTGTAAGTTCAGACTACTATTTTAGAGCTAATATTATAGCACTGAAAATTGCACTATGTTATGTTTCTGTGCAGCTAGGTCTGGCAGTATATTGTCTTAAACAAACGAAAAAAAATAGATGAGAAAAAGGCATGAAAGTAGCATAGATCAAATTTTGTGAATCTGGAGGTACAAACTTCATCCATCTTGATCTCATCCAAGACAGCTTGAAGTTCAAAGTTTAATCAAATACAGGGGGAGGAGTAATTGTCTTTACAATTGTAGTAGACTCACAGAGGCATCTTATGACTTAGAATCCAGTTAGAAATGCAGTGCAATAAAAATACATTGTGTTCTACAGAGTTTGGGTATGACAAAATTCATGTTGCCATTCAAGTTAAACTAATTTCCCCCTGAAGTTTTAAGTGTAATATCAACACATGTGGCTGTATTCAGAACATTCAGCCTGCTTATGTTTTGACAGTAGCACATCCATGTCAGGGTGGATATGCAAGATCCACAGCAGGCCCTCAGGGGAGAACAGAGTTTTACAGCACGTGGGAGCTGTGGTTCCTCACATATGAACTGAGTAATGAGGGCTGCACACTGAACACAGCCAGGCAGCTGGCACCACTCCCTTTTATTTTTGGTACTACAATGTGACTCAAAATGAAGCTCCTCAGCACACTCAGCCAGAGATGGAACTCACACATTCCTAGCAAATGGAAATCAATGCAGTAGTAAGATGTATAGTGTTTATTTAAACTTGATATCAGTACAGAAAGGTGTAATGGGTTAAAATCCACAACTGGGCGGAAACACTAATTTATGTAGTGGTTTCACATTCATTGAATTTTGTTTCTAAATTCAGTATAGTGGTCTAAATATCTTTTTTCTGTGAAATATGATTATGAGAACAGAAGGCAAAACAGGCTTGACTTAAGGATGAAAACAGATAGATTTATTAACACGTAAAAGGAAAAGGAAAAATTAGAATCAGAATGAAACTTTTAAAACACTCCCTTCTTCCCCACCCCCCCCCCAACAGTTCACTTTCCCGCATGCAACATGAAGAGACAAAAACTCAGAGTTTCAGGTCAGTACCACTTATAAAATGAGTCTTTCATTTGGTCTTTGAGAGAGAAAAGTATATCTCCTGATGTGTTAGGTAACTTCTACAAAAGGAGCAGTCTCTTTTGTGGCTTCTAGCCCCTACAAAAAGCAGCTCACCCAAAAACTTCTGCAATTTGTAGTCTTCCCAAATCATGTAGCCTTCCCATGATTATATTTTGGGCCATTGATATATACTGGGGCTTCCCTGTTTAAAAATACACACTTCCACAAGCAAAGGATTTCTTATCTTTAGGGGCAGAGATATCTTCTCAATTCTTCACGGACACAAAGGGCTTCTTATCTCTCTCTGTCAAAACATCTTATAAGATCATGTTACAATTTCTAATTCAACATTCACTCAGTAAATCACAAAAAATACCTTTGCTCAAAATCTACAAAGCATCTCCCCAATTATATTGTCTACGATTTAAAAGAAATTTCTAGCAAGTCACAATACAGTCAGTTACCACAACTCATATGAGGTTTTTATGCCTAAAACTAAGGCAACTCGTCATCTCTCCCACCTGAGAAGTCACTCTTCTTTTAGTGACCTTGATATCTTTATATTGTCCCTTTACGTCTCTTTAATTCAGCCCATTCTCTCTCTCTGAAGAGGGTTAGAGTTTTAAAAAGTCCCAGTCTGTGTCAGGAAAGAGCTAACACTCTCTCCAGGCTGAGGATAGTCATGTGCTCTCTGCCCGGCGGGCACTGCAAAAATCTCAAGGCCACGGTGAAAGAAAAAGTTCAGAAATGGCAGCAAAGATGTCCTGCGCGGCTGGTCTTTCTTCCCCCCTCTCCACCCCTCAGTCTCAAAGGGGTAAGCATGTCCCAGCCTGGGCTTGGTGCTGCCTCCAGAGGAGGGTAGGAGGCCTTACCTCTCCCTCAGCCATGCGGTAGTGTGGGGCAGGCCTCAGGGTCGGCTGGGTGTTAACAGCCGTAGCTTCTCCTTCTCTGCCGGCAGCTGTGGGAAGAAAGGAGCTCAGCCGGCCAGGCACTGCTCCGTGGCGGCGGCTCCCGGAGACCCGGCCAGGCTCGGCCTGTCAACCTAGGCTGTCCTGGCCCCTCTCCCCTGCCTGGAGGGAGTCAGGACAGGCTTCTTACCTCTGTCGAGGCAAAGAGCCAAGAGGGCAGTCCATGCCAAGTCTCAGCTTTTATATGGGTATTTCCAAAAAGTTGCATCAGTTTTCTTAGGGGTCAGACTACAGGCCAATAGCTGAGAACTGGTCTCTGATAAGTATCTGCCCCCTTCTAAAGCAATTCTATCGTCCTGATGGGGCAGTATTCTATATTCTTCTTTAAAAAAAATTTAAATATTGTTAACCCATAGCAGAAGGTATGAGGAAAAAGAGGGTGCCGAGACAGAGTTTCAGATGAGTATGGGATTTGTTCAGAGAAAAAGCATAAAGTGTAAAGATGATCAAAGGCTATATTGTTCATTTTAATTATTTTTAAAATACCGCTTTCCTTGATATGCACTGCAATTTTTCTCTGCTGGCTAGTGCCACAGATAATGTAAATTTTTAAAAGTAATTTATTAATATGAGCCTGAATAAGTATGTTTCTTAGAACATTCAGGAACTTCAGGTATATTTAATGTTTAATCAAACCTTTATTGAGAAATGGAGCCACCAAGATGGTCAGGGAGCTGAGCGGTTGGCTTATGAGGAGGGGCTGAGGGAACTGAGCTTATTCAGTTTGGAGAAGAGATGTCTTTGGGGAGACATAATAGAAATTCTCAGTAACTTGGAGATGCTTATGGGGTCAGACTGTTCCCAGTGGTGTATGGCAAGAGACTGAGACAATATCTCAGGAGCTGAATCAGGAAAGGTTCACACTGAATATAAGGAAAAAAAATCTCACAAGGATAGTCAAGCATTGGTACTAATAAGGTTATGCCTCTTTGGAGATTTTCAAGACCTGGATGGATAAATACCTGAAGAATGTAGTCTGACCTCATAGCTGACCATGCTTTCAGCAGAAGGTTGGAACAGAGACCTCCAGAAGGTCCTCCAGACTGAATTATCCCATGTTGCTATGATCTTGAGCATCAATTTCCACAAAAGTGTATTATAAACCAGGGAAGTCTAAGAAATTATTTTAATATTCTTGGCATTGTGAGATCAAAACCATGTATTTTCTAACAAATTTAAAATTCTAAGTGCTTTTCCACGTTCCACCAAAAATACCTTACCTTAATTTCTCCCAAGCAATATCTTAGCAGCTGAAATTATTTCCCTACTAAGAACATCCTGAAGGATCCTCAGCACATCACTTTATTGAAGAGTGTGGATATGCTTTCCATTACTTAGCACTTTATTACATTACACCTTAAGAAAATCCTTGATTGTCTAATGTGGATGGTAATTCTAAGGAGAATACATTTAGTAGAATGAGTTGATATCAATTTCACTAATTAGATCTGAAAATAATCGCATAGAGAATTATCCTTAGAAATATCCTTAAAAACCCAACCTTGCAGCTGGAGTCTATGGGTATTTCGATTGGTGAGCTTTTCTTTTAAATGAGTGTTCTTTTATGAAGCATTAAAACAACAGCTTCGAACAGTTTTAGGATATAATCATTCCTTTTGAATCACATAATCTTTAATTTTTAAAATTTGGAGATAACTTTTATGTTCTGCTGCACAAACAGAGCAAATGCGTCAGCAACTGCTTTATTTTCTCTCCATTAAAACACAGTTAGGAAAACATTCTTTGACATAAAGAAAGCAACAAATACAGACTGGGGTGGGGGAAAGGATGATTGGAGTCCAAGCATAACAAAAATCTCAAGTCAAGAGGATATCCTTACTAGAAAAAATAGTGCAACAGTAACTCAGCTAAACACTGGAAAAATGAAAATATGAGTTGCAAAGTTAAAGAAATCTGAGGAGTGGGTGGAGAGGGAAATCAATCAATATTTTTTATTCTACTTTTCTGATACAGGAATAGAAAAGCTGTGTGTAATAAATAACCATGTTGCTTGTACCTGGGGGAAAAAATAAAGTTGCAAATGCTTGCATATAGGATACAACTATTGGCTTTTTGTCAATAGTGCCCAACAGCAGAGGAGTCCCAGAACACAACAAGGCTGGAGCTTACCCAAAGCTTCTTTCCAGCCTCCAGCAATTTGTAACTCAGGGACCTCCTGAGCCAGAAAGTCTGCTCTTACCAACACATCCAATAAATTTCATAGGATTTTCAAGATGTTTAATGAACCCACGTAAAACTTAGCATCTGTAATATCCCATGAGAGGGAATTTGAACCTCAAATATACATCATACAAAGCAATGTCTACTTTTGCCCATTTGAACCCATCACCTGCTGGAATCAGCTGAATCTACTAAGCCTTTCTTAATTTTCTTCATGACACTGAGGATCTATAAAATCTGAAAAGACTTTTATTACATGCTGTCATTATCCCTGCCTCCCCCAGACAACCTCTTTCCAGTCTCAGTCTATGGTTTTAGTCATCTTTATGATCCTCTCTGGGTTTTTTTAAATAGACTTTCTGAGACAGGAAAACCTGATTATGAGTAGTATTTAAGATGTGATAATGCAATGTATTTCTACAGTGATAAAAGTTACTTGTTTCTTCTCTATTCCTTTTCTAAAATACCTACTGATCTATTTGCTTGGCTGAACCTTAACAAGCATTAAGCTGATGTTTTCACAAAGTTGGTATAAAGTTAGATATTTTCGCTTAGCACCAATGTTCAACCTAAAGACTACCATTGTGAATGGTTCTTAAAAATCCTTCATTTTCAAAGATGAACAACTTTTCCACTGACCTTGCTTTCACTTTGTCTCTCATATGATGGCTGCTCAACAGAGGGAAATATAAAGCCATAAAGGAATTTCATTATTCTGAGTTTAGTCTCAGGGTGCATTGGTGAGATATATTCTTCAGATCTGTACAAGTAACATACAGGCGAGGTTAACAGTGAAGTGCTAAACCAAATTGATTAACAGCTGCAAGGTTTGAAAGACCACAGAAAGTTGCAAGGTAAGAAAAACAAAATCTTGCTTTAATCTGCTATTATCAGGGAATATTGAAGAATGGAAAATGCTTGTCCCTAAGAAGTGCTCTGGCAACAATTCAGAAATATAAATTAATAACTTTTACTTCAGCATTGGGCAAATTGAAGGGGAAATGGAAATTCAGTTTGAGAGTACCTAGATGAGCGTATGATGCTGGCAACCTTCGACTGCTCTCTGTAAAGGAAACCTATACCTCTCTATTTTATTTTTTCACTATTTTATTTTTTTTCAAGCAAGCTAGAAAAAATTAATTTAAAAAACCCTGATTATAGGGATTTTAAGCCTTTAAAATTTTACATTATAGAATTTTACTATTCCTGGCATTAAGAAATGGTCCAGTATTTTACCAGAATTAATAAAAGGTTAAAATTGTAGTAATAGTTACATGAGAGGGAATAAAATTCTGATTTGTGTTGACTTTTACTTAACTTTTGCAAATAAAGCTTAGACTTTAATTTAGCAGTCCCTCTCCAGTCAACAGAGCCAAATATGTACATTTAGATAATGGTTTATCATATCGAACCCAAATGTCTAATAGGTCAGAGGAATTGTTCTTAGTAAATATGTCTCTCACAATGATGGTAGATAGAGTTCAAAGGAGTTATTGAGATCAGTAAACTAAATTTTATATAGTCCAATTCAGTGTGATGAATGCCTCTCTCTGCAGAGAAACAGGGAAGCCATTGTGCAGTACCACTGACACTGCACAAAACACACATTGCATTGGCCTCCATTATTGGGTAGAGTTACTGATCTTCTGTTTGTGTTAAACCTACACAAGCCCATAAAAGCCATCTTGTCTGAGAGATATGGTTATGAAATGAAACAGATTTAGTTCTTCAAATGGAGATTTGATAACTGGATCCATTTGACTTTAGCATCTCTGACTATCAAGGCAACATTTCTGAGACAGTCTGTCCTCAGTATTGTGTGACAGAAAAAAAAATCAAGAGGAAAAAAATATCCATCCTGAGTTATGTGACCTTTGAGGAACTTCAGGGGTTTATGCCATCAGCATATTCTCTGCCTCAATGAGTTATACGCTCACCTGTGCTGCAATGCCAGGGATATTTTTGTTTAGTTGCTAACTCAGTTTAGGAATTATATAACAAAACCAATGCTCTCATTACTTGTAATGTGAGCTATTGACTTTTCCTATACTTTAGATGATTAAAGTGAAAGAATTTCCCCATTTTAGAGGGAAAAAACAAAAAGCAAACAAGATTAGAAAGGTGTAGAAGGAGCAATACTGGTGCAGTGCTGTGCTCTTGGAATGCAGTTCCTGGTTCCAAGTAACAAGTGGAAAGTTTCCTGCCTGGAAAGTTTCCTGCCCATGGCAGACAGGTTGAAACCAGATGATCTTTAAGGTCTTTTCCAACACAAAGCACTCTATAATTCTATGAAAACCATCAGCAAAGCTTATCACCAAGCTATCTTTTGTGTTGCTTGCAAAGATCTTGTAGATTTGGTTTCTTCACATCATGTCATCTATAAGTAGTATGTTTATGTGACACCCATTCAGTTAGTCTGAATTTATTAGTATTCCTTTTTTTCTTGTTTAGGAGTAATAACTAAAGATCCCCTTATTTTCAAAGATTTCTTGAATTTGGTCTAAGCAGAATACAGAAACACCACTAGTCTGAAACTAGGAGAGAGTCAAATGTCTGAGGCATGGATAGATGACCACATATTTGCCTACAAGCACAAGTGTCCCTATCTGCAACCTCGCTGCTTTGTGCCATGGGGAACAAACATCAACTGATCATCCTGTGCAGGGCCACTTTTAAAGCTCTGCTCTGAAGAAGCCAAAGCAGGCAATTCAGCCCACACTCTCTGCATTCACCTCTCCCAAGGCAGAATAAAGGCTGGGAATTTGTGGACTCTTTCTTGAGAAGCTATTTAATGTCAAACACCTAAGTTGACTTTGCAGCTTAGATACCATTCTCTTTTTTGTTAATGCACACCTTAAGATGAGCTGTGGGCATCTCTTCTCTTGCTTTTTCTCCCTATAGGCCTTTGAAATTTTTAGAGTTGCACAGATTTTGAAGAGCATCAGGATGTGCCTTCTCCATCCTGTCTCAATTTGAGGTCATTCCAAAATTCACAAGGTGCCTAACTCAAATTTGTGAATAGTACCAAAGTCTAGAAGACAATGAAAATTTCAGATTCAGTCTTCATCTGTTTTCTACTGAGTGGTTTCATTGACCCTCTGGATATTTGGGCAATTAAAGCTGCCCCAAGCTCCCTGGTGAACACACAGCAAATTGAACTGAGTGAAAGCATTTCGAGAGCTGGCTATGTAAAAGCTGACTACTTGGCAAAATACAATTCAACTCCTTTCTGATTTGAGTATTCAGAAAAGAGGAGGCTATAAACCATCTTTAGATAGTCATTATATACATAGTCAGTAGTTCACACTGACAGGGTTATTAATATCCCTAAAATAGTCTTTCACTATTTATGATAGGAGAATAGAAGAGTCCCTCCAGGGCCTTTTGTCAGCAAGCCAGATGGCAATGACTTGCTTAGAGTTGTAAATTTCTTAAACAAAGGTTGAACAAAAATTGTTATCAGCAAATAGGGCTTTGTTACCATGCAGTGTTTACGGTTCCAAAATAAATGAAAAAACCCTAACTTGTTTGTTAGTTAGTTAGCAACTGCTTTTCACTGTGTTACTCAATTTTAAATTGAATTATCCACAACTAAATGCTTGCCTAGTGCTTGCCTAATACTTGCCAATGAGAATTATATAAGGTGAAGGGGTTGTAATGGACCTTAAAGATCATCTAGTCCCAACCTGCCATGCCATGGGCATGGATATCTCCTATTAGACCAGATTGCTCAAGGCCTCATCCACCCTGGCTCTGAGCACTGCCAGGGCTGCGGTACCCACAATGTCCTAGGGCAATCTGTTCCAGTGTCTTACCACCCTCACAGTAAAAATTCTTCCCAATACCTAACTCAAATTTCCCCTCTTGCAATTTGTAACCATTACTGCTTCTCCTCTCACTACAGTTCCTGACACAGAGTCCCTCTCTGGTTTCCTTGTAGGCACCTGCAGATACTAGAAGGTGCTTTGAGGTCTCCTCCCAACCTTCTCTTCTCCAGGCAGAATAATGAGGACTGAATTTTCCCGAAACTGATGATTTATTTTTACCATTAGCCCAGAAGAAATGAAAAAATCATTCCTGAAAATCATTACTGATAAGGTCTGTGAGATAGAGATATAAATAATAGGCAGAATTACTCTTTCATGGTCCATTTTCAAAAAAAGCCAAGTATAAAGTCACATATGATGGCACTTACAATTTAGACTTTGTCTAGAATGTTGATTTCTTTTGTTAAGGCCTGGGTGAGCCTTAACCATTTGCCAACAATAGGAGCAAAAAAGCTAGCACAGTCTTGCAAGTATATGCAGGAAAATATGAAGAGGAACTAGCAAGTCTAACTCTAAAGTTTGGAGACTGACACATCTCTGATTGAAGTACTTGTTCTACATCGTATCTGCAATTCAAGCAGGAATTTGAGAAATTTGAGAAGGTTCAGGAACAAGTCACTCATATACATGACTAATGAGAAATTTAGCATCATTGACATGTAAAAGTTCTAAGAAAAGAAACAGAAATATGATTAATGAGAAGGCTCTCATCCAGAAAATACCTGCAAAATCTGGTGAAGGTGTTCAGCTGAAGCTGTGCAAATTAAGGCATGATACTTTAGTAGTGAGGCTATTTAACAAAGTTAACAGGAGACACGGAGGACTTATTTTACTGAAAATTAAGTTAAATCTGGATGTGGTTTTCCAAATATGTTCCATTTCAATCAGAGCTATTTTGAGATCATTTTTTCTGAAAGTATTACAGAGACTGTAAGAGATGATAATCAATATATATTTCCCTTAGTGTCTAAAATCTGTGAACAATCCTACTCTTCTGGAGCAGTGATGGGAACGTGCTCAAAGAGTATAAAAAAAAAAAAAAAGAGAGAGATAATGGCACAGAAACAAATTAGGTTTTTAAAAATCTTTCTGTTCTGTTCACATGACTTAAGTAAGCAAGCTATATCCTTGTAGAAATCATCAGCCAGGTTGTTTTAAGGGCTCGCTTGATTTCAAACTGCATTGTGTTGCACATATTTGGTCCCAGGTGTCCTACATCCTCAGAGTACACCTCAGCTGCTGAGCCACTGTCAATGTGACCTTCCCTTCCAAGTAGTACAGGTGCTGCTGGGATGGGAAAGAAGAATTACAAAGCTCCAAGGTTATATAGCCTCTGATAGCTTTCATAACAAAGGCAGAGAAGCAGAGACTGCTGGAGAAAAATCACAAAAGAGGACACTTCCCTGTACTGACATTTCACATAAATAAGGAAACAGAAAAACTTGGCTGAACCTCTGCTTCAACTGTCCACAGCAATGATTTCAAGATTTCCAGCTACCAGGAGAACACTGCCAAGCAGCAGCAGGCTGGACATGCTGCCCTGGTGAGTTGCATTTGCTCTCAGGATACAAATGTTATCAGCCCAAGAGATTTATGGATCTGCTGCTGTGGGGCTTTCACTCAAACAGAGGTTCCCAAGAACTTAATGTCTTTAAGGACATGATGAGTTTTCCAGCACTCATCCGGTAAAAGAGGCATTGCCGACCTCTATGCTCTGGCAAGTCCTATGCCCAATGTGTTTTTGTTAATACCCTTCAAATGCCAAAATACTGATTTGAACATGAGAGCTGTTGGTTTCCACATTCAAGGATGCGGATATGTTGTAACAAAAAGCATGATACAACATCTTGGTGTAATTCTTTTCCACTAGGAAATCGCTTGCCTTCTTTGAAATCTAGGAAGTTATGATATGACTTCTTTAGTTTTGGATTTGACTCCCCTTCAAGATGGCCTTCAACCTTGATAATTTGCCTGAGTAAAATTTATTTTCATCACGAACTTTCCTAACTGAAATCAGTAACTTGCTTTCAGAAAGTCACCTGCCTCTTTGCACTAAGCACAAATGCAACAGAGTAAAAGAAATCTTACATTCCTCTTGATTTGAACAGTGGCAACACATTCTCTTTCCAACTGAAATTTCTGAGTCATGCAGCCTTAAAGCTTAAACAAAATTCACTAACACTAATCAGAAATTTGTGCATATAAGGGGCTCATTTTACTGCCATTCCTTATAATATATAACAAGCAGAATATCAGAAAAATCAGGGGTAAAAAGAATTCATTTCTGTTTTGCATGATCATAGCCAACAACTGACAGCTTCACCCAAATTAGTTTACTATTTCTTCTTTTTAATACTGGAGCTTCTTTTGTCTCTGCTCTTCATGTTCATTTTGATTGCTGTCTGGAAAATTTACAACATTCAGTATTGGTTTCTGATTATGGCAATTTGATTTTCCCTATGCTTGGCTAATTGCATCCTTCATTTCACACAGATCATTATGAGAACAGATGACAACAGAAATCACTTCCTTCAGAAAAAATATCTTTTCAGTTCCAGAACTTCAAACACATGAAAACCTTCAGCTTATTGTTGCATCTCATTTTTCAGAAGAATGTTAATATGTTATTTATTTGTAAATTCTATAAAAAAGGAAAATTTGCAAGATCTTAGCTGACTTGCTGACTTACTGACTTAGCAACTCACATCCCATTAGAAGCATATGTGATTGTGGAGAAACCTAGGAATACCCTAAATTTTAAGCAATTGTTGTAATGAAAATGAAAGCTCTTTTGCATCCAATATTTTCATAGAGTGCTTCTTTCTACAGCCTCCTAAATCCGAGGCCGTAATTGTAGCCCCTTCAAACTAAGAGCTCACAGTGCCAAGAGAAGCTGCCTGGACACATCACTATGCAAGTACAAGTATTTTTGGTTTTGCCTAATTTAGCCTGGATCAGACTTTTGCTGGTAACTCTTTCTCTCTCCCTAAGTGGGTGTGCACTAGGTCTAGACACCATCTCCACTTAAATGGAGACTGTATCATATCACTGTCATCTACCATGAGCCCAATCATATACAGGTCTTAGCTGTGGTTATACCACGAAAATAAATCATATTTTCTGTGTCATCGTGAACTCATGCCAGCTGGCGGTATCCAACACTTCTTGAAGGCAATATTCAGAAGATGGTTCTTCCATATCTCTTCTCATAATTGCAATGTTTCTTACTTCTTTTACATCCTTTCCTGAGAGTATCTACATAGTCTTGAATTAGCTATTTCTGAATAGAGTTAAAAGAAAATAGGCAGTTATATACAAAAATGGCTAGCGTGTGAAAATTTGGCAGAGGGTGGGGACAGAATGAGTCTTGTATATCTGTGGTATCCCAAAACCATTAACCTGTCATTTAGGACTCCCCTCCAGTCAATCAGGCAATTTCTTGAAGACAATTTGTGCGTCACCATGCAGAAATCCCCAACTGATGAAACAGATGAATCCAGAGAGACCAAGACATAAAAAACAAGTACAGAAACAGCATAAATATGTGCAGAGGTGTTCCTGAGCTGGTGGGTAGAAACATCCATTTCATTTCCAGTTTCATACCAGTTTTCACATATCTACACACATAGCTACCCTCACCTTTATGTGTAAGGTAAGAGAACTTCTGACAAGTCACTCTCTAGGTCCATGATTTTAGCAAGTTGAGCTATGTTGGAAAAGTGTTTCCATTCAACTGCAACACTTAGTGAATCTTATTGTTTTAAAGGTGCATCCTATTGTTGCAGACCTGAAGGATTTCAGACTGAAAATGATAGTTTTGAGCAAGTTGTTGTTTCTCTTTGCCTTCCAGTAGCTTGAGATAGAATTCAATTTCTCTGTTTTTCAGTATGTGAAAAGTATAAAATGGTAAAGTCTACAATAAAAAAACATGTCTCAGGTTCAGACATAGATTTGTATCATCTCAAGTTCAATAATGTGTCCTTGTTTTAAGGTGTTCTGAATAAGCTATCAATCTTGGTCTGACTTGCTTTCCTCAGAAATCAACCAGAGCCACATCATTAAATCCCGTGGAAGAAGCAATAATCCAGAAATTAAACTTACAGAAAAAATTCATCCTTGTTAGAGAGATACAATTGAAACTTGGTAACCAGCAGCAGAAGAGCAATTTGCATTCTATTGAATATTCTACTTTGCCATGACCAAGTCATGGAGGATGCAATAGTCCATGCCTATCTTCAGTGACATATACATGTGAAGGGCCTAGATCCATCAAAAGAATAAAAGATGCAATTGCATAAAAAAATTTCTTTTTTTATGGGCTGGTAAATATTTCTAAACCCACATTAATCCACAGAAAATACCTTTCATAAGATAAGACTTATGCTCCATGATAAAAATTTCAAAGAAACTGTACAGTCCACAGAAAAATGACCCTTTCATCCAATTATAAGGAGAGTATTGTTTTATATACATTTGTGACCATATTCTTTTTTTTTTACTGAGCAACTGAATGTTTGTTTTTTCTATGCTGACTGATGTTCCATGCTGCAGGATATTGGAGTCTAGTGGACCATCCAATTAGAATGCCAGGGCAATGGTAATATGCAATTCAAATATGAAATTTTGCATGAAATAACAAAACAATGTGCACTCGTTATGTTCCAGTGCAAAATCTATCACTAGTGGAAGCATAATTCCATGAGGCTCAATAAAAATAGTAAAAAAAATAAGAAGTCTAACACAACAAAGTACTATGCCACTAATGCTATAATAACGTTAAAATAATGTTATGTTATCTAACAGTATCTGCCAACCGGAATGTAAAAATATAATTCCCTCCTAAAATGATTCAGCAGCCTCTAATATTAACTAATGACACAACCACAGGCAGGCCCATGCTGTGCTTGCCAAGTACTTCTTTCCAAAAACTACCAGCTGAGAGAAGCGAATCAAGCTGTAACCATAATACTATTTTTTCATCTTCATATATTTCCTCCTCTTGAAGTCTTACTTGTTATTACCTCAGCAATCCTTCCTAAATCCACCAGACTAGGGTGAAACTCTTCTAGATTTTGTCAGTATCCAGTAATCAAGCATGAGACTGTTGATATGATGCTCCAGAGAATCAGATTTTTTCACTGGATATTGAATTGAGAGGCCAAGACTGCACTGAAGAAAGGTTAAATATTAAATCAAGTTCCCTCACTAAATTTCAGGTAGGAAAACAGGATATCCTCTGAGGCATTCAAAGGCATGTAGCCTTGTCCTTTTACTGTACTAGGAGTTTGGACTCATCTTAAATGCTTAAATTAGACCCCATATTACATTACTGTTTAGAAATATTAGTTCCACAGTTTACATAAGTTAAGGATAGCTGGTAAATATTTTTTTTGCACCTTAAAATTTAACTACATGATTCTGCATATATGACTTCTAATAATCTCACTTTGTTGACAGTCATTAGGACAGTCTATCTGTCCCTTTCCTTTATAATTAGTAAAAGAAAATTTAGGCAGTAAAATCAAGACAACTGGCATGGAAATTCATACAGGTTTTTACAAAATCTGCTCTTTAACAGTAAAGTTTTTGGTGGATGCACTAGCAGTAAAATGCAGGCTTTTTTTTTTTTTTTTTTTTTAAAGATATGACAAATATCCTTGGGGCACACTCCTTTAAAAAAGCACCTGTCAGTAGCTGCAGAATTTAAATTCAGTTTCTCTGGCCACCAGAGATATATTTGAAAAGCCAGATGTCAAGGCAGGTGCTCCCACTCTATTTGATAGTAAGTTTAATGACCCTTGACATGCAGAAGCAGTACATCAGCCCTAATAGCCCCCTTTATAGCAACTTCCCCACTTTCTGGCTTCTGACTTTCTGTGTCTCCACTGCTTTTATTAAGATCATCAACTGAATGTGAGAGTGATATTGTTTTTCTGTTTAGTCGAGCTAGCATATTATGTTATATCATTTTAATGTTCACCATCTCTGGGTCTTCATGTCTCTGAAGCTTCGGTTCTATGAGTGTTTTTTTCAAATCCAGAAAAATTATGTTGGTGCACTCCAAATAAACCTTATTTTCTATTAAATATAGTTGTGCTGCTTCTGTTCTTGGTTATTAAAATTTTTCTCTTAAGGCATATGTGTATGGTCTTCTATCTTTTCTGCCTTATGAGATGGAGAGGAATCTTTGGAAGGCTAAAGAGAAAATGCTAAAATTTCTTTGCTGAGTGCTGGACCAAATGTCGACTTTGAGTTGCAGGTGCAATTTGCCTTCTTAGCTTTTAAAACATCCATTTGGCTAAGACAATCATCCTCTTTTCAGGCTCTCTCAAATGCCTCATCAGATGGTAGCAGTGTTTTATAGCCAGCAGTTGAAAGACATGGCACAGACACTGCAGGGAATGAAAAGGATTTTAAAAACTGAGGCAGTTTTGTGAATGCTGTGCAGAGTCATCCGTTGCAGTGACGTTCTTTGCATATTTGAACACAGAATATCCCTGAATGTATGATCATTGAATAAATCAGCCCTTAGTTGCAGAAGATAATACTCAGCAAGTAAAAAAGTTTAACTGTTTGCTGGGTTTTTATCTACCTGAGTATTTACTTCTTGCACTTAGGTGATGATTACTGAATTGTGGCCGTCTTTAGTGTGAGCTAGATAAGTTCTCCTTTGTACATCTGTCATACTAATTATATTTTAGAAATGACCATAACATGAATGTTTAACCAAATCTGTGGAACATTTAAAAACTTCGCCAAAACAAGCAATGTCCTCATCCCAGATGCAGGATCTGCAGACCCAGGCCTTCACACTAAATCAGATTTTGTGCAGGTTGCTACTGATGAGGTCAATGTCTTCTCCAGCCATGGCCACCCATCCTTATTCCTTTTACTGGATCACATTTAGGCATCTGAGCTTGTGATGGCTCAGATCAGCTTTCACTTTAAGTGTCTTTGGCCCATCTAAGGACAATCTTTACAAGGTGCTTATGGTTCCTTCCACTGGCTCATTATTCCACTGAATGAAATTAGCTGCTGCAAATGGATTAAATAGTCCCACTCACCATAGCATGCTTAACACCATCATTTCCATTCCATTGAAGAGAAGGCTCCTGCCACTTACTTACCAATACATCAGTTTTGAGAAAGAATTGTAATGTATAAACTAAACTCCTAAGACATAATAAAATATAATAAAATGGTGGGGATATAATAAAATGGTGGGGAACCACTGAAAAAAAACCCACAGTATTTTGACTACAACCATAGTATTCTGAATATTTTTTTAATAACTGAAAATATTCAGAAGATAACAGTAAACTTCTTGGCATTTGTTCCTATACCATCCTATATATTCTTATATACCTATACCTCTGAGAAATCTCAGTTGTATTTTAAAACAGAAAAAGATGTAAAATCCCCTGGTGCATTTAAAATCCCAGCAGCTGGCATGTGGCATTAGCCCACGATGGCTTCCTTCTGCGAACGTCCCTCTCCAGAGGCTGTGGGAGCACCCAGCTGGCTGAGGCGCAGGGAGTCCCAGGCACACCTAGGGAACTGCCAGCACACATCTGATTTCCTTCTAATTGCATCCTAGCAGTCACTCACGTGGAAAACTGTTTATATAAACATGTCTCTTGAAATTCTGTCATGTGGTAAACCTTCCAGAAGTTACTTTTTAATTCAATTGCCCCCGAGTGGAGAATACACAAAGGGCTGATGCTAGGCATTCCGGATCCATGCTGTGAACATTTCCCAAGTCAGTAATCCCAGTGGTAGAGTCTAGAGGGGGAAGGGGTTTTGTGCAGCCTGAGCTCATCAGCAAGGGCACACTGAGATGTGCAACAGGGTTCAGACTACAAAAACTTACTCCACAGAAAATTCCTAAGTTATCTTATATTGCACATCATTGCAGAAACTTAGAAGTTTAATATATATTGAAATTCAGTTTAAAAATGTATTATACATTAACATGTTACTTGCTAGATTAAAAAAATGAATCATTGTTCAAACCCAGAACAGGGAAAAATGGTCTCATTCAGAGATTTTAAAATTTGAATGGGAGTATTTTAAAAGTGGAAATAATCTCCTTCTTATGTTTATAATGCTTTCTCCTTCAACCTTAGAACAAAATGAACATGCTCCCATGACAAGTTTACATTTTGAAAAGTTACTTTTTCTGACCAAAACAGACCATTTGAATTTTACTGTTCACAGCTCTATTGTTATACTTTCAGCTGCAGGATAAATCAAAATGACAATTATAGACTTCCTTTGCCACTGAAAGTTTATACAGTTTTCCTTAAAACCTATTCAAAAGTCAGATGAGAAGAGTTTCATTAAGAAAACATTCATGACAATGCAATATTGCTGCTCAGCAAGACAGAAAGAAAAGTGGAAAATGACAAAAGGTTTTTCCCGTTACAACACCACCTGCCCTCAAAATTGTTTCCTATATGGAAATACATTTGTATAGTGGTTTGTTGCCTAGTGAAAGAATTTTTAGGTTAATAACTTTCTGCTCTCATAATGTGGCAAACAGATCATGTTCCTGTCTAGTCCACATGTCCTTTTCCAGAAGAATCTGGAATATTCTCTTATTTGGCAATTTATGGAATTCAGCACTTGATTTCATGGCTGCTGGCAGAAAGAGGCAGAAGAGCCCACTCTGGTTCAGACAGTTCATTTTGGAAACATTGATTTCAGTTCTATTGCAAGTTCAAGAACACATTATGTTTCAGCCCTGTATCTTTTCAGCAGTAATAATGCCAAACTCACTTTATAACAGTGATCATAATAATGAAACCAGGTCTGCAGGCTGCTGCTGTAGAGAAGCCTAGTGGCTGTCTAATCTCCATGAGACAGAATTTCCCATGCCATATCTATTCTGGCAGCTATGTTAGGGTATAATTTATTGGTGTGTGACAGATAAGAGGGGAAATTCTGGAGATTTATTCTCACTTACATATAGACAGGATTATAAGTGCTTCCTCCTTTGCCTGCCCTCCTCTTCCTAATTCCTCTCCAAAGCCATATTTCATGTACTGGAAAAAACCATAAAGAAAAATTTACTTCAGTTGCCACTGTCCTTTAAAGAGTGTGTGATCAAGCCACAATGCAGTTTCCCAGAATTTCTGCACTGGCTTCACAAACTGACCCTTGCTAAAAAACAGCAGCTGTAGGTGGGGGTGGGGGGGGAAAGAGGCTATAAAAGAAAAGCAACATAATTGTGTAATCCTTCCTGGAGTATGCTAGAAAAATGAAATTGGCAGAGAGTGGCTGATCTTGCGACCCACAGAGAATTTGTGTCGTGCCACAGCCACCCATGAGGCTTGCTCCTGTTGCTAATGGGTCTATAATAAAGTGTCAGCTTTCAGCAAGGAGGTGTATTTTTAATAACTTTTACTGAAGCAGGGATAGCCATCCAGGATAGCTTAACTGTCAGTTTTATCACTCTTGCAAATCCAGACTTCCACTTACATTTCCAGATGAAAGGACACAGAAAGGTTATTGTCTGTTTGTATTTACAGTGCTGTGTACCCTTTCAAATTTGGTTAGGAGGTTTTTGACCTTGAAGGTTTGGATTTAAGTGATATGTTGTATGGTATAAAGACATGTACCAGGAAATTAATTATGGTGGGTAACCACCACAGGTGTTGGAACTTGAGCTTCCTTATTCTGAAGTGTCTGGAGCAGTCTCTTCACACATTTGCCTCATGCCATGAAGCACCATCCCAAGAAACTCTTAGAAATCTTTTGGAAATTAGCACTTGTTAGGAAATACTCCCCAGACATAGTCTGGATGGAGCCATACACCTCTGAGACTGGAAGAGCTAAATGATATACATGTGGTCAAAATGTGCCAGCTGGGTTCCATGCCAAGAACAGGTCCTGGCACTGTTATTTTGCTCATATAGATGCAGCAAAAGGGAAATACTAATACAATTAGCAACAGGTAATAGGTAAAGCCAATCCAAATACACTCATCTGAAAATGAACACAGTAATGTGAATTACAAAACTCTTCTTGGAAAAGTTTTGGTTATAGGAAAACACCTGCATACTCCAAACATTTCTCAGAATCTTTTAGGTTGGAAAAGATCTCTAAGGTTTTTGAGTCCAATTTTAGACTTACCACTACAACCATTTTACTGTACTGTAGATGAAACAGGGCTTTAAGTACCCTACATTTCTACTTGTTTTGTCTGGTTAAATAAATTTTGATTAATACTATAAGAGAGTCAACAATTCTCCGACAGTAATTAAAAACACCTATCCAAAATGAAAATACCTTCCCCAAGCTTCAGCTAGCCCTTAAAGAGACCCTTATAATGTGTTGGATATTCAGTCCGGTTCAGTACTATTTTACATTTATCCAAGACAGGAGAGCTATTGCTGCAAACATTTATGATTTAGCTACCTTGTAGTTTAAAAATTTATCCTATCTTTACATGACTTGAAAATGTGTTACAATGATTTAAAAGAGAATTGTGGGCTGTCATGAAAAAAGTCTAAAAAAAAATCAGTATAAGAGGTTGTAATTCTTTCTTTAATACAGAGTAAACTTGTGAAACTGAAATAATTCTTTCTTCAATACATTGTAAACTTGTGATATTAAGAGAATGAAATACAGACTTTTCACTTAGAATCCAATCTAGAAAACAGGTCTGGTTAAATCTTTTTAACTGAAACTTTTAATCCAAATATCTACTGTACAGCTTTTTTATACTGTATACATATTTTAAGCCAAATTTATCCTTTTTTATGATCCAAAGTTTAATTTAAAAAGGTTCCCAGCGCTGAATCCCCTAAACTTAATGTTTTGCTGTTGTAAGGGGAAGGACATGACTTTCTTGATCACTGTATGCCACTACCAGCTTTTTCTGTCTGTCAGAAGCTGTAGGAGACTATGAAACAGCAAAATGAAGGAGAGTATGCTCAGCTGGTGTCTCTCAAAGTATCCCATGACTACAATGGGACTCCAAAATCTCACTGTGTAATATCTTGGCTTGCCAATTGCTCTTCCCAAGCTCCTAGACTTTCTAGCTTCTGAAGTCTTTCTAGCTCTGTCCCTCCCAAACATGCCCTATATAATGTAGTGTTTGTTCATCTCCTTTAACCTTGCAGCCCAAACCCTTCCCACCTACAGGGGAATGTAATGTCACTATAATTACTGTAATCACTGTAATTACTTTCTGGTCATGTCATGGCTGTATTCAGTAACATATGTGAAAGGCAAAGGTCAGCTCACGTCTTACGACACTCAGCATTAACTGGAGCAGTCTGTCCAGAGCCTGCCACTCAGTGTGACAAAATGCAGCAGGCTCAGGACCTATATGATAATCTCAACAGTTTCTTTAGTAATAGTCAGTCAATTAAAAACCCCTTCATGATAAATTCTTCAATCTTCATATCATAGGAGAAATTAATATTCAGGCAGGGTTTCAGTTCAAGTGCTGTCTCTGTAGCAGCCCTCAGCAGCATGTCTCATTAGTCTCAGTGAGTATATTATCTTTCTTAATTAGAAACTCAAACTTTTTAGTAATGGGAATTAAAGGGTTGCAAAAGAAGAAGAAATTTTGTGCGATTCATTTTAATTACAGATTTACACGTTGGAATACGAAATTTGAAGTTACAGTCTAGCGTTAGCTAGGTAATCATGTCTCAGATGTACTGTGCACAACTCAAGAAACATAACTAGCCTAGGATAAACACGAAATAAAAAATTCAGAGTGCAAGGGAATGGATATTTTATCAGCCAGTGGGACTATAGGTTAGGAGTTTTCTGGAACATTTGGAAGTCTTCCCTTTCTTGTGCAAGGTTTTTTCAAGGAACATGTAGAGGATTTTGGTGAAATCTTGGGAGCTCTTCAGTCAACATCAGGTTGTTCATGACCTTGTCCTGCTCAGGGCAGCAGAAGAAATTTGGCTCCTTCTAAGGGAAAGAGATTTCCTTTTACCTTCCTTGCCTTTACTCACAAGCTCCTACCCCCTGTAGCCTCCTAGCAAAAATTATAGATTTGAATATTTCAGAAACTGTAGGCGTTAATTTACATTTTTAATTGTCTAATGCTGTGGCTTTTCTGTTGTGTTATTGATATTAATATTAAATCTATTGTTCACTGGTTGCTGATTAAATGTTGTTAATAAATCAATAAACCATTTTGATCGTGAATTGGTTTAACCAAATGAGCTGAGCAGTTTTCCCCAGCGTTGTTATTGCCAAGAGTCATTAAGGTGCGTGGGCACCAAAGCAGCATGTCGGGATTGAGCAAAAGAGACGGGACCACTGAGAGATGTCCTAAAGCATGGTTTATTGCTACAGTCTCATGAAGGGTGAGAACATCTTCACCACATAAGTCAGAATTCTGTACTCATCCATGGTCAGTGGTCAGTGGTCACAAGATAACAGGTTACAAGGTCTTTTAAAGGTTAATTAGCCAATAAACTACTGCCACAAAGAATGTTTCTACTTTCACACCAATCCCTAATTAATTTGTATCACACGTCTCGCGGCAATGCAGACCTTTTCAACCAATCATTTAATGATACACATTCTTACAGAATTACACCTTAAAACTTCTTACTACCTTTATAACTACTTTGATATCTTAAACTTTAAAATTTTAAAACTTTCCACTACCTAGCTTAGCATGTTTCTATCTAAACTACAAACCCACATTTTTGCTTATGGTCTCTGGATCTGGAAGCCTTTTCCAAGGTCTCAGGTTGAGCTCAGTATTCATTCTGTGTTTGGGCCTGCATGCACAAGGTTTTGAGAATTTTCCGTGCCTGAAATTCCCACAGCCACTACTTTGAAGCCACTCATGTCTGTTTGCAACTCAGGTCCTCAGCACAGAGGAGCTTCCCTCTCTTCCCAACATGCAGGGTCATGGCCTCATTTTGGAATTCAGCTGCTTAGGCTTGTCAATACAACAAACTCCTTGTTGTCTTGAGAAATTCTCCCTGAATACAGGAAGGTAATTTATTTTTTTTTTTCCTAGTGACACTAAAAATTTAATAATAATGTCAGTATGTTATACAGCAATGATGATTTTATTAAGACAGACAGAAATAATCAGTCTCTTTGACACATATAGTACAAGCAAAGAACTTCTATCCATCAGAGAATACAGATGAAAAAACTATTCTGTGCTAAATTTACCTTAAATTTTGGTCCACTTAATGTCTTTCATCAATTTCTATTGTCTTAGTTTAACAAATGGAATCATAAATAATGCAACCTACATCAACTGCACTTATTTGCAATTAGAATTTTTTTTTTGTTCTCTGTTTTATGAATATTTAATAAACTGTGTAACCTTGATGGAAAGAGTGCAATTTAGGAGGCCATAATGAAAATGTAGAAAGTCTTGCTTTGTGAGCTCAACTTTTGGTTTAAATTAACATACAGTAAACCTTTCTGCACAATGCTCATCTCATCAAGTCTAAGATTTTCCTTATCTAGAAGTGCATGGGCAATTTCAAGAAATGTTTTTTACTTCAAAAGAACTGGGTGTTTTTTTTAAGTTTCTATTGATTATGACATAAAATTTTAGAGTACATATTTTAGGGTATATGTTTAAAAAAATTTTAAAAATAAAAAGTTATTGCTAAAATACCTATTTAGGATGTATGATCCCAAAAATTATATATAACATTATATATAACAGTAGCTATGAAAACAGTGATTCACTTAAAAAGTTTTTTTTCTTGATAGACAGGGACAACAATTGAATAATTTTGTTTGATTTTCTTGTTTGCCACAATAAATTTATTTTAAAATACACCATCACAAGGGGAATGCTAACACACTGCTGAACATTCACATTTACTAGTCATTTAAAATACAGTAAAGAGAAACTGCAAGACTATTGTCAAAAAAGAGAAGTATGCATGAGAAGTATTCTGGCAATAAGAAAAAGCTTGTGACTGAGCACTATTCAGTCAAACTAAGACAACTCTGAAATACGTGTGAGATACAAGTGAGCAGATGCTCAAAATTAGGTCATAAAATTTGTAGCAAAGGGCTTAGATTCTTATGTGGGCAACAAAAGAAAGCAAACATTTGTTTTCTGACAGCCTTTCTTTTATGTACCACACAAATACCATTACAGCTGCAAACACTGGGGTTTAACGGTTGCTTCAAATATAGCTGCTTCATTTGGAATTGGATTATTAAATTACTTGTTTGGTATTTGATCATAAAATAGTTTGGAGCTTGCTGCCATTTCTTCTGTTATTCTTATCAATGTTGACACAGAAAAATATTTATCTTTGCTAAGAAAATGGAAATTATCACGTGGAATATGAACATTACTGCCTAATATATGGGTTTCAATGTCTTTGTAAGCAAGCTATTACTTTGTATTTCATTTCAGAGTGAAGACGAAATATATATTAAAAAAAAAGTTTGTTTCCCCGAAGCTGAAGCTGTTTTTAAGAATGTTCTGACTGCAAAGATGGAAACAATACTTCAAGTATTTTCACTGTAACTGTCTTCAATTAGTGTTTGATCAGAAAAAAAGGGGGTGGGGGAGGAAAAGTCATTGACTTGGCTGAGTGCTATTATATATTTTTCTTCCAAATAGAAAGTTTTTCATAAAGAAATTATTATTCAGAGGGCAAAGAGAAATACTACATCTCACAAAGCAATCACAAGCAGAAGGTACTTTAACAGAGGAAGAGCAACTTGTTAAAGCTCAAGTTGAAAAAGTGGAGAGCTGTGATTCACAGGTCGAGGGTTACCTCTCACTTTGACTTGGAGTTTGCACACAGAGCTGCTGACTTACACTGGTGTTACCAAAGGGTGATGACAGTGAGGAAGTCTCTGTTGCTGTGGATTTGAAAAAAGGGATTTTTGCTTACCTACTTTTAAAAGGTAAAACACAGACAAAAATATAACAAAATCAAAATCAAACCACCAGGGGTGCCATAAGCAGATAATTCATCCATTTCCAGCCTTCCTGTGGTCAAATGTGATAGTGACCACACATGCATAGAGTTTACCTTTCCAATGTAATTTGATATTCCATGAAAAAGTCTGAAGGGGTTATTGACCTATTCATTTTATTCCAGTGAAAAAAGCTTTGAAAAGAAGCTGTCTTGAAAGGACAGGATTTCTAACCTGAAAGCTGTATTAAAAAGCCCCCTTTTTTCTGAGTTCAGTAAACATTAACATGTCAGATATATAGCAGTCTAGAAAATACTAGTGCCTGATTTTTTTTTTTCATAGAACAGCATTTCAGCTGACTGATTATAGCTCAGTGGATTTGTTTTTCAAAAACACCACTAAACAATTCATACTCTTATAAGCTGTAAATTGTAATTTAAAAAAATTTTCCCTCCTGTAGGAAGGAAAACTTTTGGGAAACTATTGAAACTACAATAGTTTTCAAATAATCAGGTAATGGTTTTTAGGTTAGCTTCTTTTACTGAAAAGATTCTAAGGGGAAAGAAAACAAATAAATAGTTGCAGTTTACTTCCTTAGAAGTTCTAGCCAGATTCCAGTAACACATTACAAATTATTGACATAATTCAGAGTACCCGTAAAATCAGTATATGAGAAATAAATACTGTAGACAATTTAACTTAATGCTGCAAATAGGCAGTCTTTCTTAGCTTTTGTTTCTGTTACAATCTGGGAAATCTGACATTAGTATCAATGTATGTACAAAGTTTTCTGGCCATGAAGTCACAAAATAGTTAAAGGCAATATCTGTTTGATTTTTATAGTATCAGAATGATTTTCTATGTCTTCAAGACTAGCCAGAATGGTCAGGTATAATATTATGGAATCACTAAGGTTGGAAAAAATCTCTGAGATCATCAAATCCAACCACTAACCCCGCACTGTCAGGTGCACCACTTAACCATGTCCCTAAACCTGGCATGGCTGAAGCTTGCAGAGCCAGCTCTGTCTGAGCCAGCATGGGCCAGCTCAGCATTACTCAACTGCAGGAGCTCAGAGAACAAGATGGACTTTATGTCCTCAGCTGGTTTCAGTACACTCACAACTGGGCTGCTGCTGTGTCTGATGGAGTCACTCCAGCCACGGAGCTGTCTAACCCAGGCAGGACACAGCAGCACCTCCAGGCCCTGAGCAGAGCAGCTGATTCAGCCTGTGTTGCACCCCTGGAGCCCACGGCTCTCACCCAGGTACAGCACTGGTGAGCCTCCACCACCCTGCAAGATTCCCTGCTTTCTCACACCCTGTGCTACCAAGGCAGTGTGAGTGGAACTGATTCATTGATCTTTCCCAGGAGCTGATTGTGTTCTCACAGCTGTCAACTCCTCAACAGCCCCCAGGAGCAGCAGTGAATTTACTACTTTTGATGTGCTCTTTCCTGGGGGGGTAGCAAATGCACTTCCATTTTATCTAATATTCCCACTGAACACAGCAGTGTAATTCCCATTAGTTTCAATCAGTACATCTGCACCACTGGACAGGTACACTTTGTGAGATGGCCATGGACATATTAGACTTATTAGACAAGTCCATAGCTTTTTCTCAGCTCTTATATTTAGATTTCCTTTTCAAAACAAACTAGGACACACTGGTCTATGGTTACACTCAGGTCTCAACCTCACAGATGGTTGAAATGGTCCAGGTTGCAAAGCTGAGCACCGGGGCCAATTGCAAAGCTATAAGGCATAGCTGCCCAACTTATCTGACACAGCCAAAGGGCTTGTGGCATTGCTTACACTGAAAACTATAATTTCTGGACAAAGGCTTGCGACCTGGACATAATTGTCACTCTTGTTATTACAGTTTTCATGTATCATGTTCAATCCCTGCTATTTTTGGTCACTTCAGCACTAAGAGTAGATAGGATGCTGGATAGACCAAGTGGACATTAATGAGGTAAGTTAAGAAAATCAGAAGTCTAATATTTACTTAGAAATTGCAAGTTTCTAAAACAAGTGCACTAAAGCAAGTGACTAGAACCCTAGATTGGCATAAAATTACCACAAGATTTACTTAGTAAGTGTTTGTAGGGCACGAACTGGAAACTGCCATGAAAGCGGTACCAAGAGGACTAGCAAACAAAGTATGTCATGCTGACAGGGCTAATGAAGCAACATTTTTAAAACTGTACAAACATTTGGAATAAAAATTGTCATTCCATTCCTTTAAGCACAGCATGTTTTGCTCTACAAATACCTTGAGCTTTGATTTAGCAAAGAATTCAGCCATGTTCTTGCCTCTAAGCACACTGTTAGACTCCACTTGCCACGTACTGGATTTATTATTTCCAGGTCTGGAAATTCATGGCATTTGATGCTGAAATAGAAAGCTTCCCTTTACTCTTGAGAAGTCTGTCATCCATCCATCAGTCAAGTTTAACTTTTTTTTTTTTTAATGATTGAAAAATATGTACTTCTAGGGGTAAAAAAACCTAGGCAGTAGGAATGAGCAATTCCAACAAAATATAGTTGATTGTATACCAAGGTTATGGCTTGGCAAACACTATTTCAAATTGGTGAATGTAGTACTCCTCTGCTTTGGTCTGTGCAGATGATGTTTCAGGTTCCCAGTGTGGTTCAAGCAAAGCCAGCAAAGGTTTTTATGCATAAACCTGGGGACCAAAGCAGAGGAGAAAACAGACATTTTCCAGGAGGCGAAATGTTTGCTGATCCTATAGTGAAAAGAGAAAGGAGGAATAGGAATAAACAAAAATTAACCATAACCTGAACAAGCCCTAGAAACTTACTCTTGGAAAGGAAAGGGAGATTTGGGGGCTGGTCTTGACTAAAAAGACCCTCTAGTAGTGTACTCCACTGATATATTCTATTGATTCATTCACAGTGAGTTCAGATGAAAAGGGACTTAGCATTTGTTTCCCAATTAACATCAAAGAATCATCCTGAACAATTGGCACAACCCTTAAGTTCATGCATTTTTGGTTAAGTGTTCAGATCAAAAGCAATCATTTTAAAGACCTCTGACTCTGTTCCTGTTCCTTAGCCTTCTCTGTCTCTGAACTGACTGCACAAAACCTCTGCATTTAGGTTTATAATCAATAGATTTATATTTAAATCACTTTTTCCGTCCCTAGTCTCATTGCATTTTAATACTTTAAAGCCATTAACTTGATCATGGTGGAATCTCTCATCATAAAATACTCATTACTTTAAATACATGTGTTTCATTTAGCATTTTAGAGCAATCTCCATCTGCTGATTTTTCACTGGTATCTTTTTCATTATCTCCATTCCTTTCCCTGCAGCCTATTGTATAACCTTGCAGCGTACTTGAATAACAAAAACTGCCCTAGGTTTTTATTTCACTCCCTTTATTGAAAATAGTGCCATTAGCTGTCCAGATTGTCCTTCACTAAGCCTTTTTACTACAAATTATGAAGCACTCCACTAATAAAATTAACATTATGACTTAATGCTACATTCTATGCAATATCATTATTCTGCTCATAAATCTGGTCCTTTTGAATATCCATAAATCTCTTACTAAACGTCACTGAAAATAATGGCAGGTGAGAATTCTATACTATTTATTTGTCTTCTAAGATTTGCATTTTCTAAAATTTCTTGAATCAAATATGACAAATAACACAGTTCAGTATCCAAACTGATGCAAGATTAAAAAGTAGTAGTTGCTCCAGAATAAGCTAGAGCACTGTCTACTGAGACTCTCAGTACCTGAAAACTGTTGATCAGGGTTCTGAGACGTGACACAGGTCACTAAGCAAGACATATTTAGCATGAGAAATTACAGTCAGCGGTGGGTTTAATACTGTCTGTGGTACCAAAGCAGATTAAATTTGAAGACAGACTGCAGTTGCACATGATTCTTGTCTTTCCCTGCAGTTCTTCTTATATTGAAGCACTAATCAAATGGCAAACCCTTTCAAGCACTTTTCCACTAGGAGGAGGGATGTTTCATGTACCATAAACAGTATGTCTACCCCCAGTTTAATCTTCTGGCCTGTTCCTTTGCTATTTTAAAGAGACATCATAACTGCAGGCATGCTTTTTAGTTTTTAAAAGCTTTGACTTGAGTATGAGATTAATAGTTTGGTGAGTTTTAATCAGTGAAAAACAGAGATGGGGGAATTAAATCATGTTCATAAATACTGACAGAGAAAGCATAGATTATTACACTACAACTGGACCTTAGTCTTAAGAATAAATCTGTGCCAAATGTCAGTGTGAAGACTGAATATAATCTAATTCAACCTTAATATGGTTGAATGACCTGGCATTACCCCACAGGTAAAAATTGTGTATTACAGATCAGACTAGGAAATTTACTTGTTTTTTACTTTCAAAAGAAAATTGTCCATTTATCACACTGAAAATTCTTTATGGTTTAAACTTTCCTAACCCTAACCCTAAACTTTCCAGCTAACCAAGGTTTTATCATGTTGAATCTGTCTAGACTGTCCTAAGTGCTATTGCCAGCACAATTGACATGGTTATTTTTCCTATGTATCCTGAAGTTATTTTTAAAATGTTTTTGGTAAGACGGGTCAATTATTTCTGGAACAACATCAGGGACTGCACTGTCTTCTTTGTGGTTCTCCCAGGCTCTCTGCAGTCCTGGAACTGACGCAGAAGTTTGAATGATGGCCCACTCATATTTTTGACAGATGCAGTTCATTTGATACATTAACAAATATTTTGGGATTGGTAGAGTCTATTTAAGGCAGTTGCTATTAAATTGTCATAATTTATCTTTGATTGTCACACAGTGTTATCTACAGTCTGGAAACATGTCCTGGCTTTGGAATTAAAGCTAAGATAACCACTGACCCTTTGACTCTGTCTTAAGCCTAAGACTTCAAGACATTTTTGCCATTAAATTGCCAGTTTATCTCCACTGTTGCAGTGAGAGGGGCAGTATCAGAATGGGATTTTTCTGCCTAACTTAGTTGAATTTAGACATCTGGTGAAACCCAGTCATCTAGTTCTCTCTAAAACTACCACATAGAGTTCAGAAACTCCAGGGAACAATCAGCTACTTCTGAATGCACTTATGCTCACTAGTATGCCAAGTTACCTTGTGAAGCTACATGCCTAGGTTAGGCTGAACACCTGATTTTGAAGCAGTGTTTTATGTGAGATTAATCATTTCCCTAATAGAGAAGGTCCTCCTGAACTTCAAATGCTACAGCTGAAAAATTTAGAGATGTAATAGACAATCCTATAAAGATTCTTCTACTTGCTATGCTGCAGTACCTCACTTTCCATTGTCTTTCCCTCAAACAGAATGTACAGGTTTGATGGGCACTTATGTTTTTTCTTCTGTGTGTTTGTTTTAGTAGCCTACTGAAAGTAGATCTCATCACCTACAAGATGGAGCTTGCAGAAAGAAGAATGCTGAAGCTCACAAGAAAGTAAAATACTGGCCTGACTATGAGATCTAATGAGCCCATGGAAACTTGTAGGATTTTCATCCTACAAGACAGCAAAGGTTGGCAACGCAGCATTATACACACCTGGGATTTTGGTTTTTCTGTTAATATTCTACAAAGAAACATTTTAAAATAATATCACCTCTCTTTATTTTCTCCTCTTAGAAACAAACTTCTGATCATTTGACATGAGTTTATTTCAATCTCTCCTAAACAAATGGGATTAGTACAGATTGTCACATCTGTACACACTAGATGTCTTTGAGTGTACTGCACAAACAACAGGCTGACATAGCCCACTTGCATACTTGTGAGAAGTGACTGCAGATGTCAAAGGACACATTTATCCACTAGTCCTGTTGTTTAGATGGTCTTTGCCCTTACATATCAAGCAGATTCAACAACTGAGCATGATAAAAAAATTAGACATCTCTTGTAAGCCCTGCAGACCACAGGCTCTATAATTGCAGTGCTGAAATCAGGGGCTCAGCAAATTTAAATACAAAAAAAGATGCAGATGAGTGAGAATTCACACAAATTGGGTGCAACATAATTTTATTGAGTGGTAATCTCTATAGAGACCTATCCCACAGGAGTACTAAATATCCAACAATACTTCGAGTCCTAAATTAATATTTTCTCTGAAATCCCTGAATATACCCTTTCTTCCCCCCATCACCTCAAAATATGGAATATTAGTTGTGTGCTGGTGACTCTGCCCTGCATCTGACTCAAGTGCTTGTATCAGTGTATGCAAAAAAAGAGCAGCTGTCCTAAAAGTAAAGTATTATTTAGTATTAAACTAAACCTGTATGAAAGACTGCTCATTGGAGTGCTAAGAGGTTGAACTTCAAACACAAATTAAAATATCTCCCAACTTCTACTGCTTGAATCTCCTCTTCTCTGCATCTTCAGCCAAAAATTTTGGCAAGCTGTTTGGGGCTTTCAGAGGATATTTGTGTGGAGCAAGTCACTAGCTCACAGCCCCGCTCCTCATAGTTGTGCTTTGACTAGAGCAAGCTTCCTTCATGTGCACATGCACAAACATCTTCAGAGCCCTCCATGTGTATAACCTCAAGTAACCCCAAGCTGT
This sequence comes from Acrocephalus scirpaceus scirpaceus, assembly GCA_910950805.1. Taxonomy (NCBI): domain Eukaryota; kingdom Metazoa; phylum Chordata; class Aves; order Passeriformes; family Sylviidae; genus Acrocephalus; species Acrocephalus scirpaceus. The sequence goes on along the minus strand of OU383775.1, from coordinate 104,149,004 downwards.
GCCTGTCACCATCCCTCAGTGCTGTCTCTCCTGTTGGAATTCCCAAAGTGTTTGACACAGTGTGGCTGCCCTTGTCCATCACCTTCATCTTCACCCCTGGACTCTAAGAATGAAGCTTCCCCTGGCCCCTCGGGCACCCTCCCTTCCTTGCTCATTGCAATGAGGATATGAGTCTGCAAGGATCCCTATAAAATTTTCTGCAACTCCTTTTCCTGCTATTCCCTCCTTTTTTCCCTCCTTGAGATGCAGGAGTTCAGCATAAATAAAATAAGCTTGTTCTACAGCAAACAAATCAATCAACCAGTTACTGCCATCAAAGACGTCAGTGCGGCACGTACAGCTTTTGTTAATGGTAGGGACAAACACAGCTGTTGGAGAATGGCTTTGCATCAGGCCTGGAGAAATGCCAAGCAAAATAGCTACATAAATTGAGGAAAGAAGAAACACCTGTGATCTCTGGATGGCCAGTAAAGTATCCCAGATTACAGCATGCAAAGCAGTGCAAATGAAGAGCCCAAGGGTCAAACAAGAGAGTGTTACCAAGCTGCTTTCTGGAAAGGGCCTTTCATAGCTGCACAAGTATCCAAGGCTGGCTGACTGCTGCTTCTGCCGCCCGAGAGGAATGTTTATGGAAACTAAGAGAGGCCAAAGTACAAGGAATAAGGGTTGTTCACAGTCAGTCTGATAAGCACCAAAATGTTCCCCTGCAGTTCTGCAGAAATGGACCAAAAATGGCACTGATTGCCTTTGACATATGCCTAGGCAGGGTGCTAAAAAGAACACATAGCAGAAATTTCAGATACTTCTGTCAGGAAGGAAAAAAAAAGAATACAAAACCTGTGCTCTGCTACCCACTAACCAGTGCTCTGTGATTGTTGTTTCAGTTAAAGCCTCTGTCCTTTCCTGCCCCTGGCAATCAGATTGTATCAGCAAAGAAAATAATGAAAAGAAAAAGGAATGTATAAATAATTGCCATAAATTATATATTGCTTTTTTTCTATACTGAAGTATCTGACATTTTAACTGCTTCTGTGAGGAGTGCAAGACTCACTAAAAGTCCCAGGTTTGCACAATCTTAAAAAAGCAGTAAATGCATTAAATTTTTCAATAAAACTTGGACTGTACTCTCAGGCTAAAGATTAACTCATAATGTACAGGGAATGATAAAGAATCACCTTTATTAACCAGAGCTTTCCCCTGAGGAGGAATAGTGGGCTCTTATAAATTGCTATTCAGAGCTGTAGATCAATTTAAATGTTGTAGTTGAAACCATCATGGAATTATGTATCCAAAATATAAGACAGGCATTTTCTGGTTGGCAATTTCCACATATTGAGAGAAGTTTAGGCTCCCAGCAGTGTCTTTAGTTTACAGAAGTATCCATCTGACCCAAGATAAGGTAGCCTGAACACAGCTGAACAGTGCCACCTTAGACCCTGTGAGGGTATCCAGGGCAGCCAATATCCGCTATGTCTCATGCATTTCTGCCAGCCCTTAGAGGACATTTTGGAAGATGAACACATCTCTAGCAGCAGCTGCTACCTAAATTAAGGTACCTTTCTTATTTAGGATGAGCAGGACAGATTTTCAGGCTCCACTGACAGTATTGGCTGGTGTTTGACCACTGTTGAGTGTATTGACCACTGTTGAGTGTTTTGACCACTGTTGAGTGTATTGACCACTCAACACCAGATAATGTGCAAGCACTCACACATAAATACCTGAAATAAGATACATTGTTCCAAAGCTAAATCCCACTCCAATATTAGATCACATCAAAACCCCATAATTCATAGCAGGAGCTGCACCTTAGATTCAGGTCAAGAGTAGCTGTGGTTCTTGAGTACTCTTGCTGTAATGCCCTTGCTGTAATGCCCTTCTAATTTTGATTGAGTTAATCTGCCTTCATGGCTTGCCAGTAGGAGAGCTGAGCTTTAGGGCCCATACATCAACATGAACACCAGCAAAGAGAGTGATATTTTTTTCTGCTTTTCTAGTTTTCATAGCACAGTACTTAAGAATCCCAGAGTCCTTTTTTACCAACGTTTTCTTTAGAGACTGTCTGCAAGGGAGAAGCTACTGATTTGATTCCATTATGGAGAAAACTGTGCAGCTCAGGGTTCATATTTTGAAGGTAACACCATCACTGTGGGTGCACATAGCCCAAGTGAAATTTTTAAAGCACCTCAGACTCTAATTTCAGATTAAAAATTTGGCTCTTTGTGTCTAAGTGCTTCTGAAAGTCCCACTAGGGTCCCATTTGCTGATTCATTGCCTAACTTGCTTGTAAATTCTGCTATGGCTTGTTCAAGGTGACATACAATTTTTGAATTCTACTTTTCATCTTGTTGTCTCCTCAGCTCACTTTAGTTTTGGTCACTAATCTTTTGCGACCCTGACCCAAACCCGAACTCATTCCTGAGGTCCATCTGGCAGGAATGCACATGGTGTGATGGGGTCTGGATGGTCAGATCATTTACTGTTTTACTCTGTGTACTGCAAGACCCAAGGGGCTCTTCCTCACAGCCCTGCACTCACTTTGCCTTTTTGCTATTAAAATTCTCCCCGCAGTCTCAGTACTGTGCTATGCATTATTTATACTTGAGTTAACCACTAAATACACCCAGTGAAACAGGTACCACAACCTTTCTAGGTAGCTGTTGAATCACAGTTTCACCAAAAAAGGTGATAAAAAAAAAGTTTATTAATATCTAGCATAAATATTTGCTGCAAATACAAACAACTCCTGTTTTCTTCTAGCAGTAGGATACTTGGAAAATAATCTATCATTGTTTCCCTTCTAACCACTTTTTCCAGACATGCAAACAGAGAAGAACATATTTTTTCTCTTAAGAAAATAAACCCATTTCCTCATAGTTTTAAGCTGATTTGTCTATAACAAGCAAAATTGCTGTTATTTGACATATCCCTGATTTAAAGGGCAGGGAGGAGGGAGGGAGGATAAATGAACATGTAATAGAAGATTGCACTTATAACTGAGAAATGGTTTAATCCACCAGTTAGATAAGGGTTTCTGCCAGGTTATGTCAGGAGATGTTGGCCTTCTGTCTGTAAGCTACTTGTCAAACACCTTGTATGCCTTCAACAATACATACAGAATGATGAGGCTCCAAAAAGGAGATCTCTTCTGAATGTCAGAAGGGACTAATTTCCTCAGTATCTTGAACAATTTTCCAAAGCTGTAAAGTAGTATACAGGAGAATTAGCTCATAGCTGTGCTGTGATTCCCCTAGCCAGTAAATTCAAGCTCTATCTCTGCATTTTAAAATGTTTTATAATAGGAAGTGAACTCCATAATTCATCATCTCTTTCTCTCCTTATATGAGTTTAAAATTCATTTCCTTATCTTTTGTGAGGCAGATAAGCAACAGTAAAATTAAAATAGGATTTTTCATTATTTGTAAGAATTGTTGTATCCTTAGAAGGGTTATCTGAAGAGCAAACTAAAGAGCTTGTGGATTACAAATAGTTTAGAAAATATAATGCAATCCTCATATTCAAAAGAAAAGTGATAGACCATATAAATGACAAATGTCTGTTGAGAAACTACTTAAGCTGGTGCAGACAGCTATAGACACCAAAACGACATTTGCTGATGAAAAAAAGCATATCAAAACTTGCTGGCTTGAAGGAGTTGGAAGAGGTAGTAGAGACATGCTTCAGATAGTTTTTGCCACTGTATCAGTAATGTTGACTTTCTTGCTTTGGAACTGCATGTGAGACAAGGATCAGAAAAGAATATGTGGCTTCTGTGATGGAAATGACTATTCATTTCATATTAACAGAGTGGCAACTGAGTTTGTGGAAAAATTAAAAAGCAAAAGAGTCATAAGACAAAACAAGAGTTGTTAGGTTTTTTTAAATAAAAGCAACTTTCAGAGCAAAAAATCTGATCAAACAGGAAAATGAAACAAAATTTCTGTCTTTTGAAAAAATAAAAAGGAAAATATATTTCCTGACCAGCTGTGATCAATTCAGGCACACAGATATTGGTTAATAAAGCAATATATGGCATTACTTTGTGGAATGCATTGTTTCAGGAATGATAGAAAGACGATGTTAGGCCTTATTAACAGATCTTGAAAAAATATACATTATTATAGCATTTATTATTAGATATAATGTTTTCTTTGTTGTATATTGTCATAGAAGTTCTGTCTTAAAATGTAAATTTTACCTAGTTTTCTTTAGGCTTAACAAAAGATTTTCCAACAATTATACAGAAGAAAGCTAAAAGGAACAGTTAGTCTTTTGTAACACATGGGATCTCCCCAGTGGGTCTGCTACTGGGAAAATGCAATAATATCAAAATAAAACAAATGTGTACAAATCAATAATTTGATTTGTACAACAACACTTTTTATTTTTTCTGCATAAAATTCTTGGGTTTTCCTGCACAATTACATCAAACGACATTTTAGACTTTTAGAGTATTTCAAGGGGAAAGCAGAAAGCAGGAGTACCCAGTTTCCTCTGGAAAAAAACTTTATGCAAACCCTGTCTACCAACGCTTCACATTACCTCCCCAACAAGAATTCAAACTTAGTTGCTTATCAGTAATTAAATGTACTAGGTGAAATGGCAAAACCCATTAAAGCCTGACGTGTTGCTGCCATGTAGTAGGCATATAAACAATAGATATAATTCTAATTCCCTTTTGTCATGGCCCCAAAATGCTGTGAGATTTTTGCAAGTATAAAGTTCATGGTACTCATATTAATATAGAGCTGAGTAGATCCAAATGGACAGTGTAGTCAGCATGTGGAACCTATAGAATATGGCCAAAACAAAGTTGAACCTGAAAAATGCTCTTCAGTTTATGTAAATTATATAGCTTCAGCAACTCTAAAGAATTTACAAACTTATGTCAAATCCCACTTGTCAACCAACTGATCCATAATGCTTAGCCATAATCTGTATACTTCCTCTAAAGAATAAAACATGGTGGTTGATGTGCAGAGAAAATGCACTAAGCAGTAAATAACCTCTATTGCTTGACAGATATTTTCTTCTTACAAGTAATATCTAAATAAATAGTAATATAAGAGTCTTATTTTCTCCAGGATTTTCCATGCAAATGAAAGAAAGATATATATTACTTGGCTTGTTCAGAACATCCAACTGTTCTGCAGTATGTCAACAAACCCCAGCTCATACAGCTGATTCAGTGAGCATTAATATTCATAAAAAGCAATAATGAAGTGATATAGCCCTGATTTAGAGGTCTGGCAGGAAGATGGTGGCAAGAGTCAAAGCTGGCCCCAAATGCCCTGTCTTAATCCTGATCCAAGCAGGTATGTGCACTGGCCCACAGCTCACTAGGTCCTGTTCCCCATGAAGAGCAGCAAGGTCAGGGTGAGATCCACTTCCATCTTCATGGCTTTGCACTATAATATAAAGTTGTGGCTTGACGTGGACTTGATAAGCTGCTTCACTAGCACACTGGGGCCAAAGTTTTAAAGACTGGGGATTGAGATGCTGGAGAGCAGTGCTGCAGAAAGGGCCCTGGGGGTCCTGGCTGATGGCAAGTTGGACATGAGCCAGCAGTGCCCTGGCAGCCAGGAGGGCCAACCCTGTCCTGGGGACATCAGGCACAGCATCACCAGCCAGGCAAGGGAGGGGATTGTCCTGCTCTGCTCTGGGGTGGCCTCACCTCGAGTGCTGGGGGCCGTTTTGGGTGTCACAATGTAAGAAAAATATTAAACTATTACAGATGTCCAAGGGAGAGCCATGAGGATGGTGAAGGGCCTTGAGGGGAAGCTGTGTGAGGAGTGACTGAGGTCACTTGTTCTGTTCAGCCTGAGGGAGACTGAGGAGAGACCTCACTGCAGATACAACTGTGTGAGGGGGAGAGGAGGGACAGGCACTGATCTCTGCTCTGTGGTGACAGTGACAGAACCTGAGGGAAGTATCAGGGGAGGTTTAGGCTGGATATTAGAAAAACATTTTTTACCCATAGGGTGGTTGGGCACTGGAACAGGCTCCTTAGGGAAGTGGTCACAGCACCAGCTTGACAGAGCTCAAGGAGCATTTGGATAATGCTCTCAGGTACATGGTGTGACTCTGGGGGATGGTGTTGTGCAGGACCAGGAATTGGACTGGATGACCCTTGTGGGTGCCTTCCAACTTGGCATAAGGTGTGGGTCTTTGACTCTCATAAGCAAGGTTCAGCCTTGAGCTGTGCACAGAATCTCTTTATTGCACATCAGGGGATATTTTTAGGCCTGGGATATTGCTAAATCACACACTTCCCAGTAAAGATTCTTAGATTGCAAGCAAGGAGTCATTTCTCTCTCAGGGTGTCCTGAATTTCTGCAGAAAAGTTTATAAGATTAGCTGGGCCATCAGTGACACCAAAGCTCTCAGCCTTGAAGATGAAGTCACAGGTTCCAGTCCCAGCTCTCTAGCAAGTTTGTTTATTTTATTCACTGGCTGTTTAATATTTAATATATAAAGTATTTAGGACAAGAACAGGAATCCACAACTTACCCTTTTTAGGCAAATTTCCTCATAACATTTTAAAGACTTTGGCTGTTCTTGTGTTTTCTGGCTTTTTTTAGTGGGTCTTCATTTCTTTGCTGCACAAAAGAAGTGTCTCACAGATGCCAAGATCATCTCTAGTCTGGATAGTTTCCTGATGAATGGTTTTGAACTTCTTCAGCATTAAGACCTTTGCATGAATCCCCAGGGTGATGGGGTGTCAGGTTACCCCTGACACCTGATCTAGGTGAACCACAAATTAAGTGATTTCTCTTCCCTGTTAATAAATAAGATAGTCTCATAAAAGTAGGTGATGCTTTTTTGTTCATTTTCACAGATACACCATAGATATATTTTGAATACCTTTGATTGAGCTTTTCAAGAAACTGATAGCAAAGCAAAACAAAAGATCTCTGAGCTTGGACTCAGGTAAGACACAGAGCTGAAGGAAGAAGCAGTTGGTAGGATGAACTGTAGTTACCTTTTCAACCTCATTAGCATATGCAGACCTGAGGATATCTGATTTTCCCTCCTCAGGTGACATCTTAAATTCTAACTACATTAGTGTTAAAAATTCAGTTGGGAAGTCTTCAGCAATCCATGTTCCTTTGTCTCAGTTCCCTTGTTGCATGCACTTAGCACCATTTCCCTGCTTCTGGGTAGGGGGTTAATAACAACTACTGAAAATTTGGAAGCTTTTGTTGTGTTAAACATTTCCTTGGATGCAATTTTCTTTAAGATTGCTGGAGTTGACTCTTGCTGCTGCTAAGTCAGATCAGTATCAGCATAGACACCTAATGGGAAACTGGAAATGAGGTTTCCACTCAACGAGGAGGAAAGAAGGATTGAAAATGAAGCAAAGAACAAAGAATGAGAGAGAAAAGTGAAGGAAGAAGTGGGAGAGTTTTATCTCAGAGTCCTAGAAACTCATATCCACAACAACAACTTATTGCAATTTTATTTTATTAAATGGCAAAAATAGTTTCCTGCAAAACTTAGCTTTTCATGGTACTGCTTCAAATGGAGTCCTTAATTTCAGTTGGAAGTATAAACACTTATTCCAGTGATTTCATTAGAATGACAAATTGAAGGAAACATGACATTGAAAAACACAAAGTGTGTGTTAAGAATGCTCAATTGAACTGAGAACAAGAGATCCCTCCAGAAGAGATCACCTGTCTGATCTCAGTCCTGACTGCTGGCAAGATGCTGAAAGAATCTGAAAGCAAATTTCTCCAGTTCATTCCAACTGGGTGATAAAAGTACTGCCTGCTCAGAAAGTGAATTTTACTTGTGCTTATTAAAGGAATTGAAATTAAGAATAAGGATTTGGTCCTGCATTTAAAAAACAAACCTGAGGAATGTTTCCCATACAGGAAGCAAACTGAAAGAATTGTGCTTTGAAGAAAAAATCCCTCCTAAACTAAGCCAGACCTGTCCAATCCTGTTCTAACCTCAGGTTAGAGGGGTATTTTGTGTGCTTCTCTGAGACCCACTACTTCTAGGATTCTTTCCCCATTTTAAGGAAGGCTGGAAGACAGTCCATCTGATTTAAGCTGTTTTACTGGGAATTTCTGCCATATTTTGAGCACGTTCCAAGCAGCAGCTGAGATATAAATAGCAGAATAAACAAACAGCTGCGCAAGTAAAGTTGAAAAGTCAGAGACCAACAAAATTATCAGTTGTTTCTGCAGTACTTCCAGACTGCTAACATACCAAATGTGATATAACGTGACAAACAAATTCTTTATTGCCAGCAGCTAGATTTGGCATTTCTTCATTCCCTACTTACTCATTCTGAACACTTTTTTCCATACTTTCATCCTGAAAATAGAGAAAATTACATTAAAACCACTGACAATGAAAATCCCATGTTTTTTGGTCAAAAATCCTGGCTTATACTTTGCATTTCACTTGCTTTATGGTATATTTTTAAATATAAGGGCAGTTATATGTTGGGAAATGAAAGTCCAGAGGTAAAATAAAATGTTCCCTCCCTTCCAAATCTACTTTTATTTAAGGTTCTGAAGTAGGAAGATGTCTTTTTTTCCAATATTTGCGTGCAAATACTGTTTATGATAAAATAATGAGCAGGCAAAAGACCCTCTGTATCCCATATTTGATTATGAATACTACTCATTTGGCATTTCTTCCTGACTATAAACACAAAGAAATAGACAATGCTGCATAATTAAACAGCTAGAATAACAAGAATGCCGGTCTTTTAATGCTCTCTACAAATGCAAATATGTTAAAATGTATTTACTGATTGCTGAATAAATACCTGTCTTCATTTGGTTTCAATCTGAGTTTATGTCCTCTAGTTAACAGGATTTTTTTAAATTAAACTGAGTCAAAGCCTTTTGTTTTTTAATGGGGTATAGTGTATGTGACCAAAATGTTTAGATCTGTTAACATTTTCCAGAGCTCTGGTGCAGAAGATGATTTATGATTCTTACCAGCAAGAACCAAAGTCTCTGCTGAAAGTACTTAGAAGAATCAGATTCACTTTAATGTCTTGAAATTAAGCATAAAATTGAGATTCTTTCATTTATTTTACTGCCAGTTTCAATAGTGTAGTAGCAGCATTTGAATGCATTGCATTGGTGTTCAGTCATTAATGCACGAAGGAAGTTAAAGTGTATTTTAAAGACTCAGTGCCCAAAAGTAATTTTTAAGCTGCTTTGAAATTCTTCTTCATGTTTTGACATAATTTATGTGTTTTGACTTATTTATTTGAGTAGGAATGGCCATTTGCCCTTTAAATGTGCCAGTCTTTTATAGAATCCAGATAGTTCATTTTCTAACTTGGGTGTAGGTTTCCTCTGATTCAGGTTCTCATGTAAACATTGAAGTGATTCTTTTTAAACAGTGCTCTTTCACTGTTGTTTTCTTGAGTGATGGTGGCATTTGTGACTCCTGTAAGCATGGTTGCAGTTTGAAACTGGAGAGAGTTAATTTAGGAACACTTATTCTGCGACCATTAAACCACAGTCTCATGGGATGAGCTGAGAGGAAAGTACAGGGTGCCCAAAACATATACTATATTGGACAAGAAATTGGAGCCCTTTGAGCTCTTTCCAAGTACTTGTGATGTTTGACCTACCCATTAGTCATATTTGGTCTATGATCTCCGGAGTATCTTTTATAGGAGGTGAGCTAATAGCCACAAAAGATGGATAGTCAGCTAAAACACTTAAAAGGATACAGACTATCAAAACAAGATGGAGCTTCTCTATATTAATAGCTTAAGTAATACCCTAATATGCCAATTACCAATCTCAACATACTGTAGAGAGGGAATGGGTTTCATTATTCCCATCTGACAAAAAAGATATCCTGCTTCCCAAAGTCACCCATGCCGTATGTAGCAGACTTAAGAATAAAACAAAGGTCTAAGAAAACACTGCTTGTGATCAGCCAACAACCACCTCTGTATCAAACTACTTACTGTCTAAAGAGTTAAGGCATGGAGGAAGGAGGGAAGCAGAGCAGTGCAGTGGAGGGACAGAGAAGCAAAATGAGGTGACTTCCCTGAGGAAATTCAGTGACCAAGACAAACTCAGAGTTTGTGCACACCACTCGTAGTCATGTTCACCCCACCACTAGGACATCCATGGTGTAGTGCAGGAGAATGTGTTTTCCTGAGAGTTGATGTTTATGGCACTGAATATCCAGACCACCAGATATTTTAGAGGACTCTCCTCAGACAGTGTCGGGCAAGAGCTGGAAGATGTTTCCATTACTTTGTTTGTGGTCCTGTAATTACTATTTATCCCAATCTCTCTGTGCTGGTTGCTGTCCCCCTTTCATTGTTAAGAGCTTTCCTCTCTCCTCAGAAAATACTGTCAGTAAGTTCTCAGCTTTGTGTCCTTCACATTGCTCCTGAGACTTTTATTACGTAGAAATACCTTTATACAATTGCAAAACTCCCCTCAGAGCTTTTCTTTGCCAGAATGCCTTACAGTGGTTAACAAACAGCCTGCTCTTTTTACATCTTGCTGCACAGGTGTTAAAATACTTCTCTTCTGTCTGTACTTAGCTGTGGTCCCCAGATTTATAAACACTTCATACAAGGAAATCCAGGTTAAGCAGAAGAGCATCTGTGCAATATTGAAATACAAATATGTCTTTGTTCATGTTTCTCTCTCTCTAAATCTGTTTAATCTAGAACACGATCTCTGGATGAAGTCAGTCAAATATGAGAAGAGGTTTGTGTCAAAAGCACTGACTCAGAATCATTCCTCAGCCCTTGCTGGGCAGGATATGCCACTGAGAAATGGACAGAATTTCAAGAACAACCAGTTTCCTTAGGTAACAAAAACTTTGCAGAAAAAATCAATATGGGATCTGCTCAGACATGTCAGGAGAACATTCTTTTTTTGTAGAAATGGTAAGATTTACAATAAGTATAGATTACTGCTGGTACATTACTCCTGGTACTGGAACTAATGACTAGTAGAATTAGGAGGAAATGAAGTTTTCTTAAACATTTTTAAAATTATTTCAAATATTTTATGCTTTTTACATAGCCATGTGTACTGTGTTGTTTTATTCTATTTACAACAGCTAAGATAAGATATCTTCAGGATGATTATTCTTATCAAAATGATATATGTATCAGGGTTCTTGTTTTATAGACAGAGAAGAGGTTAAAATTTGCAAATGTAGATTTTTTTTTTGTTCTTCAGTGCATAATTTTGGTCCTAAGTATTGAAAATAAACACGCACTTTGACCTCTTAGTATAAAAGTAAAGCTTCAAAACCCAAATTATCATAGATCTCTTCCTCTAGAGATATGATTGATATTATCAGGCAGAGAAAATTTCTAGTAATTTTTTTTACAACAGGCACAACAGCATGGAGAATCTGACACCTAGCGTAAACTTTTAATGCTCATATAGAAGTAGAGCAAAAATCTTGAGATTTGCTCATCTTCCATAACTTAAAATATTTATTACTGTAATATTTTAGTTTGTCTATTCTACCTGGATATCTGAAGCTCACATATCTGTATGAGAGACAAGATGAGGTACCTCATGAAAAAACAAAGCTTAATATTTTGTTCAAAACAGAAGCATGTCATGCCTGGGAAAGGGAGCCTGACACTTTTTCTTCTCAACATTTAGTATCATAACATTCACAGTAATGAGCCACTTTACACAGGGCTTTGATTACCTGGGGTGAGAAGGGGATGTAATGGCTGATGTGGATATTACTACACCGAGCTCTTCAGCTATTACCTCTTCCTATCAAACGTGAATCTCTAACCAGATTAGGATTTTCTGTCTGTCTTTTCCTATACATTACAGGAAATCATCTGAGACAGTTAAAGGAACCAGAATTGTAGATTTTATTTCCTTTTGCTTATCTTGTGACATAAATTCATCTGAGCTTAAATCAAGCACTCAAGCTGAGCTGCCTGTTTTGCATGCTGATCTGCCAGTTGTCAGCAGCAAGCTGAATGGAAATCAAAACCAGTATCCCAATATTTGAACAACTGTTCTTATAAATAATTGCAGGAGTGCAGCCTCTTAGAGAATGAATATATATTGAAGGTATATATACTATGCCTCTAAAGTGCTTACATTGCTGCTTGTAGGCAAATGAAAGACAACACATCAATGCAACAACCAAGACTGAAAGAAGAAATGAGACGTAAAATTTTCACAGTTCACATAAATATTTAAATGTCACCTGTAGTGAGAATTGTCAATAACAAGGTTAATATCAGCAGCATTTCCAGGAAGAAACTCTGATAAATTTCAGAGGAAAATGTCACTCTGTGTCTTGTCACTTGCTCAAGTTAATCTGAAGTCCCAAGATGAAATGCAACTTAAATAGTTCCATCTTCTAGTTTCATACAATAATAGGGCATTTTTGTGACTCTAATTTGGTCTCAGTTGACTTAAAAATTGCTCCAGGCCACCATGGAGCATTTAAAGTTGATAATACAAAATACACAAATTTTGCAATATCTGTTTCTCAATTTGATTGTTTTGAATAGTTCATTTTTCTCCATTCCTAGGCACTAAGATGAACTTTTCAGGTCTGAAAACACAATGTTCCTTTTCAGGTTACAGCATCTACTCCACAACCGTTCACTCAAAGTTCTTTTGAAAGAACTTCATTTCTTTTATTATATTTCAAATAAGAAGAAATCTTTAGGGAAATAAGGAAGTATAGACAAAATGTGCTGTCTCACCCCATCTGTCTGAATAAGTGCAATTCAAAAGTAAAGCAGCTCTAATAAAATGGGAGAGTGAAACACTAAAAGGGACCATTGGAAAGTGGAATAGAGAATAATAGCTCTGTTTTTTAAAGTCAGCAAGGGGCTTGCATTTTGAAAGTGTATAATGTCAAATGACCCAAATGAAATAAGTATTTATCATTGGCTAACACAGAGTGAATCGTGAATGGAAAGCTATTTTCAATTAACTGGTCATGCTACACTTACCTGAGGTTATGTTGCATAATCAATCATGAAGTGTTATTTGCCTACTGTTTATGAGCCAGATGGCCTCAATACTTACTTTAAAACTAAAATGTGATTTTAAAAAGGAGAGGATGCAATGGCCAACTTGACTCCCACTGCAAAAAATGAATTAGTCTGTTGATTCTGTAAATGTAAAATTTCAAAATATTTGGAAGATAAAGATCAGAGATGATGGCATCTAACAGCAGAAAGAAACATGGCATTATCCTTCTGAACCAATTTCATGGTTACTTCTATAAAGAAAATTATTTCACTCAAGTACTGCAGATGATGAAAGTCGAAAGAGGCAAAATAAGTGGTATGTAAAGGGTGTAAAGGGATGCATGCAGATGGTCTGTATTCCCTCTTCGTATGCTGAATGATAGTCAACAGTCCCCTAAACTAGCATTTATATTACATCATTTGGTGTCTTTAAGTACACGCCTTGAAGTGGTTTCTCTCCTAGGGGATACAAAATTTCACTCCTCTGCCACCTGGAACCCCTTTGCAATGCTGCTCTGAGGCCTTGTGTTGCCCAGGTCTCCATGAGCCCAAAATTTTATGGAAAAAAAGGCAACAAATTTGATGAAGCATCTGGAGTACAAGTCTGATGAGGAGAAGTTGAGGTAGTTTGAGGTGCTTAACCTGGAGAAAAAGAGGCTCAGGAATGACCTTATCACTCTCCACAACTGCCTGAAAGGAGGCCATAGGCAGGTCAGTCTCTTCTCCCAAATAACAAGGGATAAGACAGGAGGAAACACCCTCAAGTTGTCTCAGGGCAAGTTTATATTGGATATTAGGAAAAACTTCTTCCCTGAAAGGTTAGTCAAGTGTTGGAACAGGCTGCCCAGACAAGCAGAGTCATCACCCTTGGAGTTAAGAGACATGTAGATGTGGCATTTAGGGACATGGTTTAGTGGCGGACTTGGCAGTGTCAGGTTAACAGCTGGACTTGATGGGCTCAGAGATCTTCTCCACTCTAGAGGATTCTGTGACTCTAAGATGGAAAGACACTCAGGGACAGCCATGCATAAATCTGTTCTGCAGCACCTCAGACACGGTGCATGGCTGAGACCAGCACTGGGTGCAGACCCCACTGATGGAAAAGATGTCCTGGTACCACAGTGAATCCCCACACCCCACAAGGTATTCTCACACAGAGACAGATGTAGCTGCAGGCACAATACCACACATTCCTGTGCAACACTGACATAGTAAGTGTCCTATTCTGCATCTCCTTCCAGGGGGACATACTCAAGCATGATAGAATCAAGATTTTTTTAGAAGGGATTCATGATTTTGGGTCACTCTTAAACATACATACATATAGCTGTGCTAAGCTATAATGTCCTTCCCAGATGTGAAATCTTTACAGTAGTAGCGTCAATGGCAATTTATCACTGAAGGTATGTATCAGACCTTGCTCCTTTTCAGTCTCTTGAGCTTCTTTACTATTTGCCTTCAGAATTTCTGCCTATTGCCTACTTTTCACTAGTTAAACAAACATATTCTGCACTCAGGAGCACAGAATGCAATTTGTGCAGACTTTACAACTGCTTAGGGCAAAGAGATTTTGTCTCTGAAAAAAGAACACCCAAAACCTTTGTTATACAAACAAATATCAATAATGCTCATGTCTTGGAGCAGTCTTTCCCATGCCAAAGTATTCAGTTAAAAATTGATATATGCATTGATAAAAATTGATATATTGCATGAGGCAATGGGAGATGGCATTCATAATAATTTAAAGCATTCTTAAAATTTAGCTTGCTTCAAGTAATAAATATAATGGATAACTGTATTATTTTCATTTAATAAATACATATATAAATGTACAAGTGACTGTATTTGTTAAATATCAAAAAGGAATTCTGTTCTTCACAAATACAAATATTCCAAATATCTTGAAAGGAACTTCCCATGTACTTACTAGTAAGTATGTGCACAAAGATCTGAGGAGTGATTGCATAGTCAGAGGCATTATTTTCAGAAAGCAGCAAAGATTATTTTAAATACAACCAGTGAATCACCCTAGAATTTCAAGCATTTTTAGTTAGTTAATTATACTTCTTGTTTACTGAACTTT
Organism: Acrocephalus scirpaceus scirpaceus; assembly: GCA_910950805.1. Taxonomy (NCBI): domain Eukaryota; kingdom Metazoa; phylum Chordata; class Aves; order Passeriformes; family Sylviidae; genus Acrocephalus; species Acrocephalus scirpaceus. The sequence continues at coordinate 104,133,942 of OU383775.1, read as the reverse complement.
TAATCAGAAGAGCTCAACATCTTTTGCAGTAATTAATTAATTTTTCTCTTCTGACACCACAGCGAGGAAGGAAAATATTATTGTTCCCTCTAATAATTTGAAGGAAGTCAAAAGCAGTGCCTATTTTCAGTGATGCTTCAGGTCAGGTACTGCCTCCAGCAGCTGTCCCAGCAGCACACTGAGCACTACTCACTTGCCATGTGCTTTTTGCAGGTGTTGGAAATTTTTTCAAGCAGTGATACGTAAAAAAGTCAGAAATAGCATCCGACAGTGATGGACTTCTAATCACCAAGATAACCAGTAGGAGAAGGTTTTTGGTAAAGAATGTTAACTAACTTGTAAGGCATTTCTACGCTCTCCTTTGCAACATCATTAAAGTCAGCTTCAGACACTTAACAGTTGCTGTTAACCGAGTGCATTGACACCAAGGTGAAGGGTGGCGCTAACAGAGACCAGGTGCGTTACAAAGGGAACTGAACCCTGTGAAACAGAGAAAGCAATTCCTCAGGAAGTGCTAATGGGTGACTGACATGCCTGCATCCCAGTCTGTCCTGTGGTTGAAACCTTCCTGCTAACTAATGTTGTGCTAATTAAATAAGATGCAGTAAGTTTACTGTCATGGTTATTATGTATCAGATACTACTTAGTCAAAACTTATGCAAGAATTTCAAAGTACTGGCGAAAGCTAGCTGGCATTCAAGCAATACAGGACTTACACGGGAAATGCACAGTGTGTTGTGTTGGTCTGGAACAGCTTTTGTGATACAACAGGAATAGACATTTTCCTCTTAACCCTGCCTGCACGCACCAAAGGCATGAGCTGCACACTTCAGTAGTTTTGGTTACTGTGTATTGTTCTTCTGCTAGTGGGCAGTATATAAGTGATGTGTCTGATGTAACTTACAGGCAATGTGCCTGGTGCATCCACTCACACCTGCTGGAACATCTTCAGGCAGGACTTAGGGACTGCTTTACAGAAACAACCTTGATGACACTGCTAATATGTTTCATTCCCCATTTGTCCTTCTGTACAGTTGTCTACAGCTACCACTTAGAAATGCCAGCAGAATTTGGGAGGTGAAAGGAAAAGCAGTCGCAACATTCCTGATATTCCTGAAAACACTAGTCAATCACTTGCTTATCTTCTGCTGTTAGCTGTCAGCACAGCTTCTCTTAGGCAAATTTGCAGCAAAAAGGCAGAAAAATCTGACTTGTCTCACCTCATAAAATAGCAGGTCCTTGTCTTCTAACTTCTGTCCAAGGTCACAGACAGGGAATATTTGATAAGAGTTAGCCAGTAATCCTCTCATAGATAAGGATTGCCTCCTGCAACTGGATACTGCAGGGGTTTCTGTGGCAGAAGAGGATCTCATCTGCTTTTCCTCCCCTATTTTTCCATCTTCCAAGAATGGAGCCATAAAAATAGCTTTGGATGTTTACAAAAATCCTTTGAACATTTCTGGGAGTCAATGGCTGATACGATCCAAGACTGTGTGAAGAAGAGAGAAAGCATTTCCTGGGTTGATGTCAATCAAATAGCTTTGGAAATAGCAGCTTTGGCTCATGGCTAGCATGTGCACAAAGTCTGTATCAATGGCCCGCTTAGATGGGGTTCATTGTTCAAGGTTGTCACATACCTTTCTCCACTCTTTTTTTAATCAAACCAGCTCCGAACAATTGATACACTTTTCTTGCAAATACAGAATGGCATCTACTGAGGCGTCATTGATGAATGTAAGGGACTTCTTTCTCTTCACATCCAATGGTATATAAAGCCATGATAGAAAAGATTATACTATATATACATACATTTTTAAAAAAAGTAGAAAAAGCAGTTGGGAAAAAAGATCTATAAGACTGTTTTGGAGCTTGACCCTCACCAAGTTCAGTCGTAGCTCTGCTGTAGAATTTCTTTTAGGTCATGAAGAATTCTACAGTTCATACTGAATGAAGAATTTTCTGACAGTTCTTTTCCATCAAGCCATTTACATTAATTTCAGAGAAATAATTTTAAAGGTTCTTAAGAGTAGAAGCTTATTCTATGTGCATTTACTAAGTCAATTAAATACACTATGCTCATGCAAAAAATAGATATAAATATTGTGTATATGTACATGTACGTGTATATGTATAAGGGTATGCAAATATATAATAGATATAATAAACAAAAATCATCCCTGTATTTTGTGATGGGTATTCCAGTCAGATCACTCTAATACTCTGCCTTTCTTAAACTCTCTACTTTCAATTCAAAGAGGAGAAATGGAATTGCATTTCTTTTCAATTGTAAAGCTTATTCAGCACCTTTGGTTCCAAGGATGGGATTGGTACTTTGTCAGAGCAGTAATTTAATGCAGACCCACATGCAGAAGCTCAGACTAAAAATGCTGCATCAACAATGCACTATTCCCTCCTCCTGCAGTGTAACTGCTCTTCAGTTTACTGAAACTTGAAGGTGATTCACTAGGAAAAGAGAAAAAATCATCTTGTTTTGACAGTTATTCATAACCCTAAAGATATAAGGACAAATCCAAAGAGATCTTAAGGACCTAAAAAAGACATTTGAGGGACTGAGCTACAGAGATACAAAAGTACTGCACTGTAGTCACCTAGAATTACCTACATCCTCTCTGTGGCAACAAGGACGTGTAAGTGTATTGAAGGGCTGCAATAGGCCTAATTGTGTATTCTTTGAGCTTAACTAACTATATTAAATATTCAGATCCTCCTTCTATAATTCACCTGATAATGTTGTAGAGAAAACTAGCTTGTGATTAAAAATAAAATAAATACTCAATACATAAACTCAATACTATTACTCTACTACTTGTATTTAACCTGACAAGCTGTACAGTCTATTTTTCAGCCAGTAGGATTCATTATTTAAGACAAAAAATCTTCACAGAATTTACTGTTTCTACATCATCTGAACATCTTGCTCCACAATTTTTGGAGAAACGTGTATACAAGCATAGATATCAGCCTATAATTAATTAATAAGGATTTTTTGGTAGGATGAATCAAAAAATGCAACCTAGGAGAAAGATACACATAGGTGTTTTAGGGCCTTGATTAAGAAAAGGTGTTTTACTTTGTATTTGCTCCACAACAGACTTGCATAGCAGAAGAGCTGCCCAAACAATTGTGAGAAATCAGTTGTGAGAAACTCAGTTGTGAGAAACTTATATTTCCCTCACCACTCTCCTAATGTTCTCCCTGCCTGAAGATACCTGTTGCTGGATATAAACTCTATATTGTGACATAGCCTCTCAAGAGGTTTTCCACAAGGAGACCTTGTTCCTGTGTTTAAATCCTCTCCCTAGGTGTATAGGTTTAGGCTTAAGACTGTTAAATCCCTGGCTGAAGAGAATTTGTCTGGTTGACGTCATGGCTCTTCAGGAGGCTTGAACTCACACTCATCAGTTAGTGAACTCACCTTTTTTGCAGGCTTTTCCAAGGTCCTTCCAGCCTGAATCCCTTGCCTCACTCTTCTGCCCATCAAAGATGAAGACCTCCAAGAAACTTTTTTCAGAAGATTCCTCCGCATCCATACTGAAACCACCACAGAGGCATGAAGCCAACTTATTCTGTTACCACGCATTATGTGAAGTGGCAGCACAGAGTTTGGAAGACACTTCATCCACACACTTTATTCAGGGGCCAGAAACACAAGGCTTTGGAAAGGAAGGCAGTTCTTCAACTCCCCCTGTGCCTGGATCATTGGGTTGGGAAGGCAGCCACCCTGTCTGCAACAGGTTGGTGCAGGCAATGTTGTAGGTTGTGTCCAAGCCTTCTCTTCCCTCTACCATGCACTGAACACCTCTAGGGGAAGACAGCACTTTTTGGAAATACTGATCTTCTGGGACAAGGGCTCAACAGGAAACGGCCCAAACTCAGCAGTCTGATGGCAATGTGTTATCTACCAAGTAGAATATACTACAAAAGTTAGTATTTTCCAAGGTTAGATGGCACAGCAGATGCTTGTCTGCACCCTCAGTCAAAAAGACAGATTAAGGTGCTTATGAAAAGGAGAGTGACAGAACCATTGTGAGAGCTCCCAAACACAGGCAGTTCCTCTGTAAACAGTACCCTAACACAACCCACTTTGAGTCTCGATGAAGTGCAGTCCTGTACTTGTAGTCTGAAAGTGTATTCAAAACACCTCATACAGCCTGTGTTCCCACTTGACTCTGTTTGCAGCCATCAGCCAAATTAGTACCGTAATGTAGGGGTTTTTTCCTGTGAGTTCTGGCTTTGAATCATAACAGAAATGTGTGTAATTCCAGAGTGTCACTGAAGAGTATCAAAGGGGCCAGTTTTGGCCAGATTGTTTTCAGGATGACTCTGTTGTATGCTGAAAAGAGTGGCAATGCTGTCTGAGGTGGTTTTCTTTCCAGGATCTTCAGGCCATCTAAACTGCTATCACAACCAGTAATTAGAAAACTGGGTTGCAGGACACTGGATGCAGTGGATTGCATAGAATTGGTTGGCAGTGGGAGAAGAGAGTATGAACAGGAGACTGAGAGGCTACAACACGACTAGGGACTGTAGCAGGATTGTGGACAAGCCAGTACAAACCTGTCAAGTGCTGGTTACCTTTGATACCTTCAAGATTCCCACACAGTCCTACTGTCCCACTGAAACATCCTTTTTATCACATTTTTTGCTGCCTGTTGACAAGTTTTCAACACAAGGATGAGTTTCAGGTGAGGAGCTGGCCTGGGAGCTAATTTTTGAAACCACTGTGGCTGAAAGGAAAGTCAGACTTGGCTTTCCTGCTTCCTAGGGGAGCACTGGAAGCATCAGCCTATTAGTTACAGTTAAATATTGCAGGAAGACTGCAGCCAGCTTCCCCCCTTTTCCTGTCTTATCCACAAAGCTGTGACTGAACTGTCAGAAAGACTCCAATACAGTTCACATAGTTTCAGTGTGTCCTATTAACTGAACTCCACCATTTTGGAAAGACCGGCAGATCCATACTAGCTACAAGGAAGCCAAAATGTGACTGGATAGGAAATCACTTTAAATCCCCTTAAAACACACAACACTATACAGCTACTACTAGAAGAAAGTATCAGGTGAAGTTCAGTATCTAGGTACATACACCAGGAAAATTTAATCACCATTAAGCCTATGACAGAAGACAGCTTTAATGGTTTAATTGGAGCTAGCACAGCAGGTTTATTGATAAGTCATATGCAGTTCACAAAACAAATTAAAGAAAAATTCTCTGTGAGCCGCTGACCCTCCTGAAAATCCCGTGATCCTTAATTTTTAGTACTGTCTTTATTGTCCCTAATATAAATAGATTTGTTTTCATAAAGGTTCCAGAATTTGGCTCAGAGTAACACTGTTATAGACCAAATAACAAGGTTGGGTTTACCTCAAGCAGTGACATTAAAGATGGACAATTCATTAAAAAACACAGGGAAAAATACACAAAGAAAGTAAAGGCAACATTTTATTTGTGCTGAGGTAGCTTGCCTTATTGTGGAATAGTCAGTTGAGATATTTATAGTTTGTGTATAGTGGCATTTTTCAGTTTTATTGAGATTTTAAACAATAGGAACAAGAAAATAGCAAGCAGCATCATTTACATGTCAGAGCATATCCAGATTACACAGAGGCAGCAGCAAATGCCAGCAGCTGCAGTTTGAGCAGCTGCACAGGACCCAGAAGCTCCATCAGTCACGCGAGCTCTGCGGGTGGTGCAAGCACCAGGAAAATGATGTTAAAAAGGTGACTGGGAGGGGGGAGTGTGAGATTTCACGAGCCCTCTCCTGACAAAGGAAAAGGATGCTTGCCAGTAGTGAAAGGTGAATTATTAGATGGAGAAGTGGGTATTGGCAACAGGTTCTACTGGTGAATGGATCGTATCTGTCACTGCTGCCCTCCTCACACAATGTATGGATTGTGATTTTGGCCATCAAAGACGAGCTACACAGCTCTGCTGGCCACAATGGGAAGGGGCTGCTGGGTCCCTTCAGGTGCTAAGGAAGGTTTTGCCTGAGTTTATGGTCATGACAGGTTCAGTCACAAATGGGCCCTAAAAGAGACTAAAGATGCTCTATGAGGAAACAAACCCAAACACATTTTTTAAATGGAAGGTTGATATCTAAAGAATTAAGAACCCAATGTATCTTTCAGCTTCTATGACTTACTGGAGGAGGAGAAAACTGAAATTAAAAGAAAAAAAAAAAAAACAAATTTTAACTTCTTGCCTAGTTTTATGCTTTGTGCAAAGGAAATGATGCCGCTTATATTGAGTAGAATTAGCATCCACAGTGTCTAAGCAGTAGGACAAGCATATGCAGTTATATCTGACTGCAGAATAAGAGCACAAAATCATTTTTTCATCTCTTCTTTATGTTACAGAAACAGCTGTAATTTTTTTTTTTTTTTTTTTTTTTTTTTTTTTTTTTTTTTTTTAGTGCTAGTGAATTTTTGCTGTTTGGAAAACTAAATAAATGGTTACAAATGAGCCATAACTTTTTTCTCAGACTAAGCTACAGAGAATAAATATTTAAATGTTTAAATGTTCTTTAGCTTTCTGATAGTAATTCTGAATAAGATAGATGGAGATAGTAAAGTTTACTTCCAAAATCTAGATTTAAGCATTGCTATGTGTCTAAAACCTCCTCTTTTCCTTCTCTACTCTTCAAAAACATCTCTTCATACAGGTGCATTACAAAAACAAACTTGCTTATCCATGTAAACATGCATATCAAACAGCTCATAAGATGATTGCTATAGAAAAACTACTGGGTTTTATTTGCAAATTCTGGCTATAAATTAATTCCTAAAAAAATATTGCCATTCCCTATGGCTAATTCTAAAATAAATAAAACAATAAGTGCTGGATCAATCTTTGAAAGGTTAAATTGTCAAACAAGTTTGATCACATGTTTGAAAATCCACACTTAGACTCCAACTGAATTGGAAGTTTCCCTAAACTTACAGCAATTACTGATTGCTTTTATACTACAACCAATATAGAAGTAGTACTTTTTGGTATTTTTTAACATATGCATTTGATCTATATATGAATGAAGAAATTCTTTGATGAGAAAGAGTGGAGCAGAGGTATCATGGCCAGATTTTAAACCTCATAATTTATTCCACTTATTAGTAATTCTTATCCTACAATATCCATTTCTCTGAAAGCAATGACACTTTGAGAACTCAGACATCTTTTAAAGCTCTGGATGTAGTCAGTGGGTTTTGCATGTGAATTATCTGTAGGATTCCAAAGGAAAATGGATCTTTGTCGTGCTGGTGAGTGTAATAAAGTGCTGAGTAACTTGTCAACCTACCCAAAAGCATCCAGTCCATCACCATCCCTGCAGGACAGGCCTTTGTGAATTACTAGCACCTCACTCCAGATTTCAAGATCAAGAGTACCATCTGTATCCACACACACACACTGTAACTGCTGCCATAAGTTGTTTTGTTATTAGGGAATAAATATTAAGGGAAAATATTAGGGAAAAACTCAATATTAGGGAAAAAAAAATCCAGCTAGAAATTATATAAATTGCCAAGTTGGAAGAACACTACTCATAGGTGTACTGCCATCTTCTGGGAGATTTTATCCAATTTTTAGTCAGATGCATTTGTCACTTAGTCCAGTCTCTGTCCAGTGAGTGAAGATGTTGATTTTCAGCTAGCCACCAGTACAGCTAAAAGCTTTGTATTTTGATTTTATGATCTCCTGCTTGAGTCAGCACCAAGAAATAATCATAGTCACAAACTAGAGTTATGAGAACTAATGCACCAGACTGCTTAGAAAAATCTCTCTCATAGCCACAGAAGTCAAGAGATCACTGTAAAATATTATTTTCAAAGTATTTAGAATTTCTAACTAGTGAATCCCCTATCCAATAAACCAAAGGAAAACAAAAGAAAGTATGTGGGTTTCACATGCAATCAGAGATTCATTATCTCTGAGACATATTATCTGATCTTAAAATAACTGAAGTTATTTTTCTTGATGATGCACAGTGACCCTCTGAAGCAGGGTGTTAATATACATTCTTAGACATATCAGTTGGAAATCAGCTTCATGAAAGGGTGTGTGCCTCTAAAAATATTTTAATGCTGCTAATAAAAAGTCTGGATGTCACAGATTAAAAGCAAACACTCCAGTCTTTTGAAACTTTTCTCAAAATAATTCTGTTCTCTTTTTTAGAGAATGTAGAAAAACATTGAAAAACATTGCCCAAAATCTCTTGCAGAAATCACATTAATCTGTTAAATTTTTAAAGCTAATATATACCAAGTCTCCACTGCCCTTTACTAGGCAGGCTACAGAAGGTCAATCTGTCAGTCCTGCAGTGTAGATGTAAGGAAAAAGAGAAAAGAAAATTTTATTCCATCCTATCAGGTAAATAAATGTTATTAAGTGAAACAACCTGTTTAACAAACTTAAAATTTTACTGAGCCTCAAAACCCTTTAGTAACAATATATCTTGCTGCTTATATTGATAAGCAATGGACACACCAGTTACTATCAGTAATACCAAAGAAAAACAAAAAATGTATTACAGTGTGATTCATTTATAATCACCAAACTCAGGTTTCTTAACTCATACTCCTTCTACTCTGTCTCCTTCAGTCACAAGCTGGATGTATGTCAGGTGAGGAATTAGCTAGTGCTGAATCTCATACCTGCTCTTCAGGCTAACAAGCCATTCCCTGATGGCAAGGCAAATTCCCTGATACAAGGCAATGTATCAGTTACTGTGCTCACAGTCTCAGTCACTCCAACAGGAATTGCACTCATCAAAACAGTTTTTAAAGGAAATACCTTGTCTTGAAGCGAAATGAAATGTACCAGCTAGTACACCTGATAAATGCTGGTAAGCTCAAGACAGAATGCAAAGATCCCAGAGGGGTCAGTGACTCCTCCTCTGCCACCACCTCATCACAGCTCAGGTTCTGACCAGGAACAAGGTTTCATTTTTTTAGTGTCTGTCTGCTCCCAGCTGCTTTTTCCATGTCTCCACTAACTCTGACCTCCAGAGAAGCTCAGCTGGGGTCTCTGCCCTGTGGTTTGAGGGCAAATGTTAATTACAATCAATTAGGTTACAATGATGGTGTCTAATGAATGCATCCCAGTCACGAACCTTCTGACTTCCTGTGACCAAGAATATCTGTGATGTTCAGAGATGTCAACTAGAGGTATGTTCCAACCACTGCTTAGTCAGAAACTTAGTTTGACCATTTTATTCTAAAAATGGTGGTCTCTGGGAAGCTCACATGGATGAGTGTGAAATAATGGAAAAGGCTGCCAGATCTAAATAGCAAACTCTTGTAAAATACCTTCTTACTCTCTACTGTTATCTACCCAGTCAAAAGAACCTTGCAAAGAATGGCAGTCACTGGGCATAAAGAGAAGTTCACTGATAATATCAGGAATTGAATCCAACATCAGTGTTTCCAAGGAAAGCTTATGCACACAAATAGGAATTCACTGAAGGAGGCATGTTTCCCTGAACAGTTATTCTGAGCCATAAATACCCTCTAGAAAATTTAGAACTGACAGCTACAGTTGAGAGGTACAAAAGTTTGTTTTGGGGATGGAAGAGGGCAGGGACAAGTGGATTGTGATGCACAGAATGAAATTATGATCTAAGTGTCCATGCTCAGTCATGTCAAAATAAAATAAAGTCAAATAAAAATGAGACAATTCAATTTGAAACTGGGACCAGATGCATTTCCAAGATCCAAGCAGGTTTCCGGGGCTGCCGATGAATGGAAATAATTTGCTGACCAAATAAAATCAATCCATGGTTTTGTCAAAGCCAGCTGTCACAAAGTAACAAAGTAAACAAAAATGGTATTTTTCTAATGCTGATAGAGTGCTGCTATCCACACTCTCTCAGGAAAGAAAAAAAAAAAGCACCAGGAAAAAAAAGGATTAAAAGGATTTAGAGACAAATTTCATTAAAAGAGGGATACAGAAGTGTAGTAGATCTGGTTTTGTCTTCCAGACAGTATTACAGTAAGCCATAACGCCCTTCCCCTGGAAAGGCCAACGTGTCCTGTGGGACGGCTTTGATATTCTCCTCTGTTGAGAGAAGATGCAGAAACCATGATGGCCTAGAACACAGGACCTTTTCAAAACCAAACTTACAAACACTTCCCATCCACAGGGATCACAAACAGAAGGACTGGAGTGGTCTGTAGTATAGGGATTATTAAAATGAGCAAAGCTGTGACTACTCGGGCTCCTCGCCCCTCTTGGTTTCATCTGTAAATCTGAGATGGTCTTAGTACCAACAGTGAAATTCAAGCAGGTTTTCTACTGTAGATGGCAGTTAACAAGAAAAGTTCTGAAAAGACTGCAGTTTGTAAAATAATTGCAAATTGATTTTCTTGTCCATGCAGACAATTAACTCCTGATATCACTCTTTGGCTCCAGACTACACATGCCACTCTGAGGAGTTTACAGAGGAAGAAGTGCTTGAACAGCTCTCTCCATCACCTCACTCCAGGGCCTCTGCCCTTGCACCGTGCCCTCCTCCCAGCTTCAGCCTGGCAGAGGCTTTGTCCTGGGCTTCCCAAACCTACTCACCAGCTTTCAGGTGAGACCTCCTCTGGCTGGGAACCACACAGATGCCTTTTTTGCCAGTGACCTCCAAAGAGCAAACACACAGCTCATTCCCAGCTTGGGAGGAGAAGTCCTTCCCCCACATCCTGCCAGAGGGCTCAGACTGGGCTGCAGATTCTGTTTTCCTTTCAGCCCATGTCCATTTGAAGTCCATAGACTCGTGTTGCTGAGAACAGGACATCCGTCCTTTACAGCCACCAGAGCTTCAGGTTTCTAGTGTGCTAGAATATTTTTATGGAAGGATCAGGAAAAAATAAAGGTATTTTGATACAAAGCATTCTGAATTATTCTAATGCCTACAGTATTTATTAGAGATGCACACTGATTTGGCACACAATGAAAATCCTGGGGTTTAAGAATTATTTGAGTACCACCTACCTGAATATGTCAAGAGATGAAAATGAAGCATCAAAATCATTATACTTAAGCAAAAGAAGTAGTATATTTTTTGCTGGCATTTGATGTTGTATTGTAAATGGCATTCCAATATTCATTAAAGGAAAAGTTTTATGACTGAGCAGGAATAGATGCTGGAAAAAATAGTTGTTTCTTTACACTTTCAGAAATTGGAAATGTTATTTTAAATGTTTACAAAGGCATGGACTGGAATACAGTTTCACAGTTTCTAGTGAACTAATATAGAACAAAAATGATTGCTCACTTTCCCACAGGAAGAAATCCTTATTTTTCACCCATGCTCCCTTTCCTGCATGATTAACAGATACTTCTGACCCAACAACAGATGACCTCCAGTAACCATTCACAAGGGGCTCAAGTCATAAATAGATACAGTCTTAAAAATATTTATCTAAAAGAAAAACAACTCTCAAATCAGCTGAGAGACATGATCGGTTTGCTTGGCACATATTAAGATATAAGGATTGACTCTTCCCACAACTTAGAGCCTATGAAGTTTTCTCAGATAATCCATGCAAGAAAAGCAATAAAAGATCTAAGAACTAAGAAAAACAAATCAGCTATAGTTATAAATATCTATGCTTGTAATGAATACAAGCTGGTTATATTTCATTGAGAGCAAAAAATAAAATTGCAGAGAAGCTTTATCATGACTTTCAAACAGTTGTGCAGAGTGCATTATTTAGCTCAGATCTCAACATTACCAGAAAACTCATTTTTATCAGCATCAACAAAGTCTCTATAATATAAATATCTATTAATAATAAGGAACTACACCAAAGGCATGGATAAATATAGCAAAACACTATAAATTAAAAAGACTCCATATAACCGCCCAAATAGGCAATGCTGGAAGTTAAATCTTATTAATGCCTTAATGAAATGAAAGTTACCTTCTATCAGCACAACATTCTCTCTGAAGAGGCAATCTATCTCCAGAAGCTGTATTACAAGCAGATCTATTTTTTCAGTTTTTCCCTTAATTTTGTGATTGTTGTGGTGGCAAAGCAGAGTTCAAAGGTTTGCACTGCCCCTTAATTCACTCTGGGCTTTATCCTGTTGCCAGTAACTCACATGTCAGGGTTGCTGACTCTTTTCTCCTTTATCAAAGTGAGGCAGGATGTAGATCTGCACAGCCAGGTGCTACAAGTGCTGCCTTAGTTTGGTCTGACAGAGAAGGGAAAAAGCAGGGGGAGGTTTGGGGACCTATTAGAAGTATCTTCCTCTCCAATTAAGGAGCCATGCATGTTTTCCAGCTCAGCTGGAAACGAATTAAGCAAGACCCAGGCTTAGAGAGGTACAACAGCATTTACAGTGTGATTCATAGATTAAAATACTTGCTGGTGGGACACAGAGATGGAATTTATTTCACTGATGCTTGTGGAAAAAGCTAAACAGGCAGGCAAAGGACAGAAGAGTAAGACTGTCATGTCCCTCACTTTCTTCTATTCATCTTTCACATTCAAATTTTAGAGGCTGCTTGAATTTAAACCATGGATCTTGAAGCTTTCTAGTATAATCAGGTGGCACAGGTGACGTCAGATATTAAATACAAGAGATTTCATCATTCACACAGTGAATGATGAAGCTCTGCACACCACAGATGTCTGGCATCTATTCAAGAATTAATTGAAGTATTTTCTTCAAAATTGCAGGAGACTCAGTGCAAAGTTTAATGATTCTGTAGCTGGCATTCTTCAAGCACACTCATGCACTGGCTGATGAACATGTCAAACAATGTAGGATACACGAATAGAAGCAAAACATAACAAAGTTAGGTCCTGTCTTTAAAATTGAAGTGGTTATGTTCCACAACCTTAAAACTAGATTTGGTGTAAGTTCAGTGCTTAGAAGTAATTTAAAAAGTAATAATGCTTCTAAGGAAAGAATTGAACTCCTAAGTATAAAATGTAGCTATATTTCTGCTATCAGGACACTGAATCAAACTATAACTGAAAAATAAAGAAAGTATGAAAAAAAACCTGTCTGTCCTGACTAAGAAAAAAGAGATTTCACAAGACTAAATGTAGTCAAGGGGTTAAGGACAGGGGTTCAAAACACTTGAGGGGATAAAAATGTAAATTGACGTATTCAAAAGAGCCCAGGGAAATTAGACTTTTGTATTTAAACACTATCAGAAAACAGATTTTTCTGTTGCCATGGAAATTGAAACAAAACCAAAACCCATTCACAATCACAATGGAAGGGCAGGATTTTGAAATTTCCTCTGGAAGAAAGTTTCCAGGGAGAGAAAAAAAAAAAATCAGAGCCATAAAAATACAGGGTTTCTGGCAGATGAAACATGTACAGGTAAGGCTAAGGATTTCCTTTCAGTAGTCCAACTCACTTCTATTTACATAATTAAAATTTTAATAGTTATATGATAACAAATAAACTATAAAAAAATTCTCAGTACTACATGCAAATATGTGCATGATAAATTGAACAGATCAAAAATAAGGGGATTGCACTTTGACTTTTAAAATCAGAGAGGAAATAGAATTATTAGCAATTCCTTACAGCTATGCTGAGGGCCAGACAAATCATGTGTGTGTAGTGGTCACACACCAAAAATCATTTATACCAAGAAAAATTAGGCAAGTACATCAAAGTCTGGTAATAGCTGTGAGGTTTGCTCTCATTGCAGATTGTCCCTGTGTCTCCATCATGCTCCCAAGGACTGTTTTACTGAGTAAAAAATTATTTCACTTTTTATTGACATGTATTCCCAGTTTTATCCTAAAAAGTCTTTTTTTTTTTCCATGCGAAAATACTGGCCCCTACCACAAAATGCACAAACCCCTCCCTTTGAGTCCAAGACAGAGTCACAACAGCAATGCAATGTACAAGGCTGGTTCCCAGCATCCAGCTGTTTTATCCTTGGCACAACCCAAGTTCTGAGGCCAGGGACACCTCTGGACACAGGTAGGAAGCCAAATAAATTCCTTACTGAAGCCGCCAAGTCAGAATCTTAGTGGAGCACATTTTCCTACCCCAAATAAACTGAAAAATTATGCTAGTCATAGGTCAGACTCAAGGGTCTTGGTCAGAGGTCTTTTCCAACCTCACTGACTTTGTGATTCTATAATTTGGACTGATGCCCCAAGTATGGAATCACTGAAAAAAGAGCTGTTTCTCCATCAAGAAAACAGTGATCCAGGGTCTTTTCAACATCTGAGGCTCACATCTCCCTTCTCCCACTCAGCAGAGATTTATTATTGTTCTAAACCTGGGTCATTAAAGAAATCTGCACTACCTTTACACAGATTTGGATCAGCATGACTGAGATAGTGAGCACCTGGAGCTGGGGCTGAGCAAGGGTACACAGGCAAACAGGAGTAATTCTTGAGCTACTTCTACCATGAGCCATCCATCTTCATTCTCCTTGGCTTGAACTTTGTGCCCTAAACAGAACAGGAAAAAACCCAAACCTATACATTTCTTGCAAAAGGCTTTCATACACAATAAGATTTCTCTAACTGCCCAATCATTCTCTTCTTTAGACTAAACAGAATGAATATTAAGTAATAATATTATAACATTCCCTCTTGAGCTGACACATCCATTTAAGAACACTACAACTGATCAGCCATCAAGCAGTTACTGGTTGGTGCAAGTTTATTTACTGAAGGCTACTCTATTCAAAACATACTTACTAATTATTGCAGAACACACATATCCGTTTGTAATTATTACGTTAAAGAAACAATGATTTTCTCTCTGATCAGCCTTCAGTTAGATTCCCATCAAAGGAATCACATGAACTAATGGGATGCTTTGTAATGAAGCTCTCCCTCATAAACTTGTTAGAATGGACTCATTTCCTTTACCAGGATGTGATTTTCTGGTAACTGCTTTTCATTTTCTGTCTTGAACAAAGTAGATTATTCATTTCTCTTTACCAAAAATCTGAGTGATTGGTAGTGTCACACACATCAATGGATCCATGACAGCAATCATGGAAGTGACAAAGATTTTATTCTTTTTTCTCTGACTTCTCCAAGGAAAATAAGCATTTTTCCAAAGAATACAGCTAAAACCGGATGAGAACAATATTTTTGTGAATAGAATATTCATTGAAAAAGACTGTGACAGAGAGGGAAACTTTATATCTGAATCCAGCCCACAGTTGGTGGGAATCTTCTACAAAACAAACAAACTGAACAAAAACAAAACAAAAAGGCAGGAGGGATTTTGGAATGGTGCATATTTCATTGTGAAATTTTCTGAGAGCTTCTTGTTTCCAATGATGCTGAAATCTTACATTTCAACATATTCTAAAAAAAATATTTTCATTGTGAAACTTTTTTTTTGATGTCAAACCAGTCTAAGTTTAATTAGATGCAAAAGAATTAACTCCTCCAAATCAAATGAAACATTGAGTCAAAGTAAAAAAGCTCAAGAGGTCTTAAATTACAGATTTTTTTAAAACAATTTGGTTCAGCAACCAAGTAAAAGAAAATCTATTGTTTGGTGTAATAAATTATACTATTTTTTATATAACTATGACAGGACAATTACTTCTTCCCCCTCAAACTAGTATGTCTTTTTTTTCCTTAGAGATTTCATTAAAGACAATTCATGTTAAGTAACTTGGCCAAAGCTAAAATCAGTCCTTCCAATAAGCACTCAACTTTTTCCACTTCTCTACAATTAAGTCACCATTTTCCCAGTGATGATGACTTCACTGCCCTTCTTTGGGCCACCACACCCCTGCTAGGGAAGGAGTGCACAGCCTGAGAGACTGCCACCCTACGTTGCTTAAATGTCAGAAAGAGAGGCAAAAGATGTGACAGAGACCAGAAGTGCTGGATGACAGAGTGGCTGGCACAGGATCACATGGAGCTTCAGGCAGGGCTGCAATGTTCTGTAGCCCTGAGCTGTTCCACCATGGGAAGCCATCCTTGATCCAGTCCAGATCTGTCCCAATGCTCCGAGCCCACTGTATGGCAATGCCCACAGTGGTCTCCTGCTGGTGGAAGCAGGATTGGTACTGACCCCTTCAGTATTTTTGTTCCCAAATGACCACAGCAAAATGCTCAGTGTCCACTTTCCCAGCAATTGAGCTGCCTTCACACTGCCAAAGATAGCCTTTAATTAAGGTGTCAACACCTGACAAGACTGATCACAGAGGTGGTTTCCTCCATGCTGAGCTAAGATTCCAAATTCCTCTCAACTACACCTTTCAACCACTTAATTAACAAGTGGGTTCATCATCCAACTTGCCAAGAAAAAGGAATCTCAATCTCCACAAAAGTAGAGAGAGAAAAGAGCCAGCATTTTTTTTTTCCTTATGTTTATGTTCAAATGCCTATATAGCTTCTTTTTTGATGATTTCACCCAACAACGATTACTTTGATCACTGTGGAATTATTTGGCTATGAGAGTTACTATTCAAGTATTTTTGCTTGCCTTTTTTTCATCACAAAGAAGCCAAGAATTTTTCTTCTCTTTTTCATCTTCATCCAAAAATAAACAATGAACTGGCCCATGCAAGGCCTATTCCAATTTTTTTTTTTTGTATGCTGGACTAGATTTGTGATGGAGAAGTCATCTGCATTTTAAAGGAACTGGATACTGAAATTATATGCAGAAGAACAGGATTTTAGCAATACAAAGCATTTCTTCTGACCTTGTTCCCTTCACCCTTTCTTTTAGTTTGCAGAATAGCTGGGAACATTGGATAGAATATAAAGCCTGGCAAAAGCTGAATGCATAGAAGGGGACTGTTTGTTGCCAAAGCCCACTTGGATGCAAAGAAGTACAGAATTAAAAGGAAAACAAAGACCACAAAGTGAGCTAGACTGTTCCCTTCCCAAAACAAATTTATCCCCCAGGTTACATGCCACAGTGGTTTATCCATTCCATAATGACCACAAGAATGGAGAAGGCACTTTGCAAAAGCTATGCTAAGACACACAGTTCTTTTACTTCCAAGCACAAGTGCAGGCTGGGCAGAAACTGGATTTAGAAAAACCCCAGGAGGAAGGACTTGGGGGTGTTGATGGATGAGAAGCTCAGCGTGACTCTGCAATGTGCCCTTGCAGCCCAAAAATCCAATGGCATCTTGGGCTGCATCCAAAGCACTGTGGGCAGCAGAGAGGGAGGGGAGCTCTGCTCCAAGCTCATGAGACCCCACTTGCAGTGCTGCATCCAGCTCTGGGGTACCCAGCAGAGGAAGGACATGGACCAGAAAAGTCTACAAGGATCATCAGAGGGCTGGAGCACCTCTCCTATGAAGACAGACAGAGAACTGGTGTTATTCAGCCTGGTGCAAAGAAGGTTCAAAGATGACCTTAATTGTGGCCTTGAGTAGACAAAGGGGAACTACAAGAGAGCTGGAGAGGGACATTTTACCTGGGCATGTAGTAACAGGACCAGGGAGAATGGCTTTAAAATGACAGAGGGTAGATTTAGATTGGATGTAAGGGAAAAATTCTTTACTACGAGGGTGGTAAAACACTAGCACAAGTTGCCCAGAGAACCTGTGGATGTCTCATGTCTGGAAATGTTCAAGGCCACGTTGGATGGGGCTTTGAGCTACCTGGTCTAGTGGAAGTTGTCTCTGCCCATGGCAGGGAATGGAAACTGGATGATCTTTAAGGTCTCTTCCAATCCAAACCACTGATTTGATTCTCTGTAGGAGTTGAAGAGAGGAAAAGCTTCAAGAAATGGAAGATTTTCCAAGAAAGCATCTCTGCAGCATGTTCTCTCTACAGACATGGCTCTTGCCATCAGCCCCTCTTTCCTACTTCACTACCTCCTTCCAGTTGCTCTTGTTACATCTCTTGTCTGTTTTCAGGTCTGAGGAAGTATTTTAACACTTGGAAAAATGGGCATTGGACTGAGAAGGACATTGTGGAGAGGGCACAGAAGGCTGAAGTCAGTGCCACCTGAGCAGCAGAAAGCCACTGGTGCAGAGGTGTCTTCTTCCCACCCACCACCTGGAGCACAGAGCATACAACAGCTGTGTGGCTCATCCAGCACGCCCATCCCCTACCCCAGTCCCCAGATTCCTTCAACACTTATCTTCATAGGGACTCTCAGTGGCCCTAAAGGCTCTCAGAACACTGAAGTTTTTTATGCCATTCCCATTCTTGCCCTGTCATTGCTTCAATGACAAGGCAAAAAAGTCAGGGCCAAAAATTTCTGAGCAACCTCTCCAGCCTTATGTCAGTATTTGCTTTCAAGGAACACTTGTGTTCTATAAACCCTTTCCAGATACCTATACCATAAATCTTCCTGGGATTAATTCACACATTAGATAGAGAACACCTGTCAGCAGGTGACAATACAATGAAAGCAGGCCAACAAAACCCAGCAGTTCTGCTGCAAGTGCCTTTGGCAAAGCCCCACTTGTCTGTTCTCCCTGCACACCTCTGGAATGCAGCAGCTCCTGGGCAGATTAGCAGAGGTTACCTTTGCTGATAGACAGCTAAAAGCCTGCACAATAATGCTCTGACAGCTGCCCAGTCAGGCTGTATATGACTAGATGTATGAAATTCCGGACGCATTAGACTCCCATTTATAGAGGCAGCCTAAGAGCCAAGAGTACATTTCTGCACCAGAATATGCAACTAGAACAGAACCAGAGCAACACCTGAATTTGTATTAACCTTTCATTCACTGAACATTGCCAGACTTTAGTTCTGTGGCTTGAGATACATTAAATGTGCCATACTTATGCGTAAATTTGTACATTGCTTAGGAATGCCTCTGATGAGTTTTTAAATTCACTTTCAAGACTGATATGCTGAAATCTGACTTTTCCTTCACATTCAGTGGCCTAAAAGAAATCTACAGATAAAGACTGTCTATTATTATTTTGATTCTTCAGTCAATACAAAAAAAAAAAAAAAAAAGCCAATGCAAAATTGTGTGATGCCAAAGGCAAAAGCATAGAATATAAAAAAAAAATTATAAAAACTACATACACACATACTCTCCCATTCTACCCACCAGCCAGCTCTCTTTCTATACCTCTAACTGGAGCTAATTTAATCTTTAAAATACCCAGCAAAGAAAAATAGTGCTGTGGTTTTGGTAGCTGGTTTTTGCCTTAAAAAAAAACCAAACTTGGATCAACATGAAAATTACTGTCCCAAGGGAAGTAGGGTGTTTACAAAAAAGTCATGTTCCCTTTTAACCAACTTAAGTTCATTGTGCTCTTCATTTCATTCAATGCTCTCCATCATCACAGAACAGCAAGACTGTAACTCCATCCCCCCTGAAATATTTAGAGAAATAAGAAGTGTTTTGTTTTCCACAGAAGAGGCTTATAAAGCCATGCTGTCTGACACCAGGATCATTCTGGTTCATAAAGAATTTGCTCAATGAGCATTCAACCAGCTTTTTGGCACCTGGAATTATTTCTTCAGCACTTTTCTTCCCAGAGAGACACAATCCAAATATGTAAGACTGCAACTGTATAAACTGAAGAAATGGATACTTAGTTGTGTATTTGAGATTACACTACCAGGAATAAAATTAAGACTCAGGACCTAATCTCAGGACCCAAGCTGCTCTTCAAATACATTATTTTAAAAAATAACTGAAGTCCTAAAGTTCACAATTCAGGAGCAGGGAAAATCTCTTTCCATGAAATGCATGTCATTTTATACTGTCAAAAAAGAATACTGAGCTAGAGAAACTACTTTGAACTCTTTCAAGCTTATAGTTTCCAGGTTTCTATGAAATGGGGTAGAAGCTGCAAGGATGATTTATGGCATGTGCTTCAGAAAGATCCAAAGTCCAGTCAGCCTGAAAGGCAGTGACAGCATCACATCCAGAAACTGGCTCAGAGAAAAGCATGCATTGTAGCTGTAACTCAAAGCCTGTGGGAAGACAATACATTATTCCACCTCAAGGAATGGGTTCAAGTCTAAATACAGAATTCTACCTAAGATTCAGTAAGAGCACTTGGATTAACATAACACAAAGGAGCCTTCAAATGGCTCCTGTTAAATATCTGACCCTTCAACTTCTTCCTCATTTCTGCTTTCTCTCTCAGGTCTCAAAGAGGTGTAGGAGGGTGGCAACACCAAATTCAGTGATACTATTTTACCTCCCCAAAGGCTATTTCATACAGACCTCATTATTTTCCTGCACAACCACATCCCTCTCTAGGGAGGGATGGCTCCACACTACATCCCAGGAAGGGTCTGCTGAGCAGGTGTCCCTCTCCACTGCCTGTATGGTCAGTGTCAAACAGGCAAAGGAAGAATGGAAGCCTGCATTACCACTGCTTGTGCACGGTCCCTTGCTCCTTCTCACCACTGAGGCAGCTGCAACAATAAAACAGCAGTGGCAGCTAAACAGTATTTCTGCAATTTCTCTGAGCCAAGATTTTTTTTTTCCTTCTTTAATGCTGCAATTTCAGGATTTGGCTCCATTATTCTATTTGTATTAATGCACAGGGGCAGATTTTACAACACATGACAGAGTAAGAAAATTTTATATGGCTTACAAGCCAAGAAATAATGCAAATTTGGGTTATAAAAGTACCATCAGCATATTGTGCCTGCCTCTTTGCCAGCACCACTTTGAATTTGCTCCCTCTCATATTTTATTATGTGTTTTTTAAAATTACTACAGGAGGCTGAAATTCCAGTTGCAGGTCATTACTGACTCTTAATGGACAGCTAGCAAGGCTTTTTGGGGAAGTCCAAATGAGATCACATCAAACCACACAGTATTGGTTCTCCCTCACTTAATGTTCCCCCACTATCACCAGCCCTCATCCTGGGAACTCAAATCTTTGGCTAAAGGCTCACAGATCTGTTGGGGATGCTGCAAAGTTACTCCCTCTCACTGTGATTTGGAGAAAACTCATGGGTGTGTGAATGAAAGAACCCTTGAGACACAGCCCTTGACCTGATAAAAACATGAGCAAACTCTCCTCTCTCCAATATATTCATGAAAAAGATATGAGATGTAGGGGTTTTTTGGCAAAAGTGTCATACCTTATCTGGACATATTATATACCTAAATGAGCTCTGTCCAGAAGGCAGAGATACAATGACATATAAATCATATCCACCCCCAAGGAGCTGTGCCTTTTCTCCTTACTCCTGTAGCAGCCATCAACCCATTCCACAGTGAATTACCACTCTATGCACCACCTGAGTTGTGCAGTGAGATGGGAGGGCATTGCCCTGAATTAAAGTCAGTAACATCTTACAACTTGTCTAGAGACACACAGTGACCTTTTCTTCTGCCAGATTGTGCTTGGACCATAGGCTCATCAGAAAAAAACTAACTACAACTACACACAAAATTAAAAGAAAAGGTCTCAACAAGCCATGACATTTTGCTGTGCTTGGAAGAGACGCTTCAATTCTTGTGCAGCTGGAAAGTGCTGAGATGGTTATAATAGCATCTGCTGTGTCTTGATTGACAGAGCATAAACATTTCAGAAATACAGGCAACAACATTGCAGCCACACAGCAGCAGATAGCATTATTTACTGACTGTGACCGAGCTACTGCTATCAGTCACAAACTGCACATCCAACTCAGGGTTATTGTGATTTCATTTGAGAAATGTCCTCTTCTGGATGAAGAGGTATTAGCAGCTTCACAAACACTGTCAGCTAATCAAAAAATATTAGAGCAGCACTCCACAGCTTAGTGGTTTTTTGTCACTTGCTCTAGATGTTAGGAATGTGTGGAAATGAATAAATGTATTAATACACAGCAGCCTGTCAGGAGCCCTTGGCATGCTGTGAGCCCGTGTACTGCATTTGCCAGTCAAATCTGCCTGATACTCTCAGCAGTCCCTGACAGCAACCTGTTCACGTGGGAATCAACAAGATGTCTGCTTTTAAATGGTAATATCTGGCATTATCACAGAATCACAGAATATGCTGAGCTGGAAGGGATGCACAAAGATAATGGAGTCCAACTCCCAGCCCTGCACAGGACAGCCCATCACAGCAGGTGCCCAAGAGCATTGTCCAAATGCTTTTTGAGCTCTGGCAATCTTGGTGCTGTGACCACTTCCCTGGGGGGGTCTGTTCCAGTGCCCAACCACCCTCTGTGTGAAGAACCTTTTCCTGATATCCAACCTAAACCTGCCCTGACACCACTTCAGGCCATTCCCTCAGGTCCTGTCACTGGGCACCAGAGAGAAGAGATCAGTGTCTGCCCCTCCTCTTCCCTTCACAAGGAGGTTGTGGACTGCAAATTTCTACCTAAGCTGTAAGTGGTATTTCATTTACAACCCTGACACAAATGTGATGTTTATTTACCCCACACTTAGGTTCCACAATCTGAGCAACATTGTGACTCTTTTTAAAAAAGCACTGGCTGTGCTCACTGATTTCATCCCTGCTACGCTTTTCTTTCTGCTATCCAAGCAGATGGAAACATGCCTTTCTGGATTCAGAAAAACCCTTATTTTTGGACATAAACAGACTGCTGGATTACAAACTGGTTGGGATGGGGGGCCAGGATAGGAGCAGGAGGGGATGGAAGGGAGAAGGAAGGAAAGGGGAGAAAAGCACTGGTGGAAAAAAGCCCCAGGAAATAAGTGAAAAAATGCAAGGACTCTTTCTGTCAATTTCTTCCACTTTTCCTTTTTTCTGAGGTCCTCTCATGTTTCTCCACCACCCCTTTTGACTGATTGCTTCCTGCCTTCTCCCATTTCTCTTTTCTAATTCCTTTACACTGGACATGTTCCTCTACTAACATATCCCAAAAACTGGTGCCAGTGCCAGAGCCTGCCCTCAGCAAGGCAGGAGCTGTGGGCAGTGGGGTGATACCTCTGCCAGCTGGAAGTCTCTCAAAGAGAGCTGCAATGCAGTACAGTGCTACCTTCCCGTTATACACTAGGGAAAACCAGACAAAGGTGGATGCTCCTGTGGATATACTGGATAACAAAAGGGAAGAGTCTGGCATCAAAACAAAGAAAGCAACAACATGCCAGTAAATGGTTTTGTATAAAAAACAACAAATCTCTCCCATACAAAATGGGATGCATGTCTAAACAGTAATCTCTGTGCTTTGGTGTTTGAAACAGAGCAGCTGGGTGGTGAGAATTCAGGAAGCATTTTTAAAGCAAAAAAATGCGGTTCAAGAAAAAAAAATCCAGTATACCTTCTGTTGATATTGATATCACAAATCAACAATATGCCATTGTAGACCAAGGAAGAACAGAAATTAAATAAGAAACAATCCCCTAGAATGTGCAGTATCTCAGTCTTTGCCCTCCTCTTCTTGCTTCTGGCACTCAAGGCTTGTGACACTCTCTAGCACCAGTGTATATCACTCCTCTGTCTGCCTTGAGAGGAGTATCTTTTGGCATGAAGCACAGCTCATGTCCTGCTCACAGTCACACCTGTGTGAAATCAAGGTGCTGGATTTATTCCAGCAAGGGGATAAGGATAAAAGAAAGCCATTTTTAAGATACAATTGATTCGAAAAAGGCCAAGATCTCATCATAGAAATCAAATTTGTGTACACTAAATGATATACGGCTATGTACTTTACCTTCTGATGAAGGTGAAGCACATCTTCTGATGTGTTTCAGAAGATATATCTCCCTTTTCTGCAAGCTGTACCAATGCATAGTCAGAAGAACTTAAAAAGTGTAACAGATTAATTAATTAATTAAGACTGATTCATGAGTTCAATCAAAAGCTTATCAATTTTATGACAAATTACCAGCCAGTAAAATTTAATCCACAAAGTTGTATACTCTGTGATCCTTGAGTAATGCCTGATAAACAAAACAAAATTTTTCAGTAGCACTTTTTCAACTATTTAATACAATTTCTTGCAGGTTTTAGTGCATTACAATATTTTTTGTTGCTTTTGATCTTCAGTGGCAATGCAATACATATAACTATATCTTCAAGGGACACCACCAAGAGATTTTCTTTGGACAGAGAATAAATTTTTTGCTGTTATTCTGCTGCTTTGTATTAGATTCATATGCACATACATATTTAGTATTTTGTATCATTGCATCTTTTTAATGTTAATTGTTCAGCAAGAACAAATCACATTTAGGCTAACTTTGCCTATTGCTATTCCTTCAAGAGTATGGGAAGAATTATCTTTAATTGTCTGTGAAGCATCGCATCCCTTACAACAGTTAGCAAGTAACAAGCCAAATTTTGAGGTTTCTCCAAGCTCAAAATATTTTCTTTAAGTCCCATATCACTATACAGCACAGCAGTCCTGAGAGACATATCTTTACAATGTATAGGTTGATCCTGTTCTTTTTTTGTTTCTCCATCTCAGAAAGAGGTTAGAGCTCTGTGCCTCAGTAAATTTAAGTGCACCTCAGTTACTTAATGCATTTTGAAATAGAAAATCTGGCAGACACATGAAACATCAAATTTCTGCAGTGGCTAAAATTAATTGTCATTTTCTGGCATCTTTCTCAGTTCTGAAGTCAATTCCTATGGAGTTTGATCTTCTTGAGTAGAAGCTCAGTACAGGCTTCTGTATTTGACCTAGTAATATTTAAAAAAAAATAGTCAAACCTCTCTTTAAGGAAAATACTGACATCACAGTGTCTTCCATTCTCCATCGCCCAGCATCTGATTGAGTCACCAGACAAATGAAAGAAAATGAGTGTTCAGAAACACAATGGACTATAAGGTCCACTTAACACTCTGAGGTCCAGCACTGCTTGAAACAGAGCAGAGTTAGCTGGTTGCTTGAGAAATCTCTGGAGAGGAGGGGAATGCATAGAGCTGCAGGACTCTGCCAAGCAATGAGCACTGCTCCAGCACACAGCACACGCCAGGAAAGCTGCCACCACCACCAGATGAGCTTTAGAAAAATGAGCTGAAATAGTTCCAATACAGATGCCCATGTGCAATGCCCACCCTACATCTCTGATGGGCAACACGTGGCAGAGAAGAGCACATCCTCACCTCTCCACTGCTCAGCACTTCAGCCCTGGACAGAGACCCAGCACAGCAGCACAGGTGCTGCTCCCACTGCTCCTACCACTGAGGCAGCAACCCCCAGCAAGGAGCTGTGCTGGCAGTAGGGAGCAGTAACTTCTAAAGACCACTACAGATGTTTGCTTCAGTGCCCATGAAACAAGTCCCTGGGGAAGCCTCCAGGATGGCCTTAACTACAGCAGGATCTCCTCAAGGCACCAGAATTGCCCAGGGTCACAATAGCAGGAGAGGTGGCAAAATGGTACTAAAAGCTCCTATGCTGCTTACACCAGACACTTCATCCTGGGGCTTATGACTTAAAACCTTTAGGACCTGATAGAGCTTAGCCATGGCTGGATCCTAGGAAAAATATAGGCACAATGGGAATCATTTATTTTAATAAACTAAAAATGTATTGTGCTTTTGGAAAGAAATGAATAAATATTATGCTTCCATGGAGTAAAAACGATATGTACTGATATATTTTCTGCCGCAACATAGGAAACAGGTTCCCAGCTCTAAAATTACATAAATGTGTTAGTGAGCACAATTTTACACGTACATAATTCCTTCATTTATCTAATGTATTTGCAGGTAAAAACTTCACTAACTTGTGCAATAGTTCTTACATGTTTGTAATACATCTCTACCTGAAGAGCAGCAAATTATAAAAGCAAAGTCTGTGTAAGATATGAGACTGCTACAGGGGAAAAAACAATTAACAAATCAAACAGCAATACCCACAAAACCAAAAAAAACCACTTATCTCACATTTAAAACTCTTTTCCCAACTTTTTGTCCCCAAAAATGCATAACATTAGTTGTGTAAAAACCAAACCACTATATGAGGCATATTTTAAAGCCTCATATAAACAATGAAGCTTTTATGGCATCCTCAGAGCAAAGAATGTCCAAATATGGCTGAGAGTTAAGTACCCTGAGAATCGACTCCTCTTAATGAATTCACTGAAGTTTGTCAGTCCGCATTTACCAAGATTCAGAAGAAAAATAAAGAGAAGCAAACGTGATTCAACTCATTTTCCTGTACCATTCTCTAAAGATACTGTGTTATAAACATCCTCCATATCTTGGATACTGGAGGCATCTGTTGAATCTTGGTCACTGACCACAATTCCTACTGAAGAAAGGCTAGAAATGAAGGAGTGCATCTTTTTTGCATAAATATCCCTAATGTTAAAATAGGGTAGGTCATTGCTTTTCTCTTTGCGATCATTGTTGCACTGGTCTCTATCAATAGCTTTTTGCTTTTGGTAGTACTTAGAAAACTTATTGAAAATAATGGTGATTGGAAGTGCTACCACCAGTATCCCACAGATAATGCAGAGGGTGCCGAGCAGCTTTCCAGCAAGTGTGACCGGATAAGTATCCCCATAACCAACAGTGGTCATGCTGATGGTTGCCCACCACCAGCAAATAGGGATGCTCTGCAGTTCTGATGAGTCATCATCTTTCTCCACTGAGTAGACAAGCACTGAAAAAATAGAAATCCCAACTGACAAAAACAAAAGCAGAAGTCCAACTTCTTGATAGCTGTGTCTCAAAGTGGCACCCAAAGAACGCAGTCCTACAGAATGCCTGGCCAGTTTCAGGATGCGAAATATCCTCATTAACCGCAGGATCTGAACCACTTTCCCCATGTTCTCAATGTCTTCACTTTCTTCTTCCTTTGTGTCCACAGCCAGTGTGGCATAAAATGGGATAATAGAGACAAAATCAATGATGTTCAGTGGTTTTTTCCAGAACTTCTTTTGACTTGGAGCAGTGAAGAGCCTGATCACTAGCTCAGCAGTAAACCAGATGATGCACGTAATCTCCACAGCTTCCAGCACAGGGTCACCAATCTCCCTGTCATTGGCATCCAGCCTTTGAAATTCTGGCATGCTATGAATGCACATGGCCACAATTGATACCAGAACAACACTCAGGGATGACACAGCAATTAACTTAGCAGACAAGCAGTATGCAGGATTTTCCATTCTGACCCATATCTTCTTTCTTATTTCACCAAAACACAGATTATCAAACTTTTCTAGCTCTTTATCAAATATGGATGACTCTTCATTGGAGGAGTCCATACTGTCATTGCTCTTCTGATCCCAGTCTTTAACAGGACCTTCTTCTTTCCGTTCTTGGTACCTATTGCTGCAGCAGGAATCAATAAACAGCTCATTTATCCCCCAGTACTCTATTTCCTGGCAGAAGGAAAAGACACAAAGTTCTTCCATAACATGAAGTTTCCCCGTATAGTAAAAATTCAGAACATATCGGAACAAGGAAGGATTCCTGTCAAAGTAATACTCCTTGTCTGCCACACTATAATCATCACACAGTTCTAGAATAGCCTCTTCTGAATGGCATTTGAGAAGTTTTCCAAGTCTGGTATGGGGAAATCGGAGCAAGGTGCTTGGATCCACTGATTGCTTAAATCCACCCACATTCAAATTGATAAGTTGTGCATCTTTGCCAGGTCTGCGGAAAAATTCACCATAAACCATTTTGGACAGACGGGTTCCACTGCTGTTGCCCAATGAGATTACATAGAACCTGAAAAGAACATAAGATATTGTTAGAGCATTTAATTCAGTTTTGTTCTTGTGACACATTCTTTTCTCCATCTCTGGTTACTGTGAAATGCTGTAACAAAACAAACAAAAAAAGAAATTACATTATGAATACCCATATTCAGCATTTCACAGATGTCATTTTGAATTAGTTTGGTTTACAGCTTTAGCAAATTTGAAAGCAGTAGGTTCTGGTTTAGGTCTCCTTTTTACCAGAGTGAAGGAAGGCAGCCAAATTCATCTGCAAATCAGTCTCTGTTTTACTATCACACTGAAATAAACAGTCATGAAATTCATATACTTCAATAATGCAAAAAATCTTTAAAGAGAAAATTTGTCAATCTATAAAAACATAAAAAGAAAACTTTTGACCAGGTTTTTCTCAATTACAGTTTCAGTTGAGTTGTATTAATTTATATGATGTTGCAATTTATAATCCACTAATTCCTATGTTATTTGCTTGAATGTGGACTGCAATTACTTCTGCTGGCATATCAATTCATTTACTTCTAGGGTAATCCACACAAGAGTGATCTGTGTCCTTGAAAACATATCAAAACTGCATTTGAAGTTTTTCAATTCCTGACTTCAGAATGCTGTAGTACATATTTGGGTATCTGCACTCCCTCAGGTATTTTTCTATCTGCCTTTCTACTCACCTGAAGCATCACAACCCTCTTAAAACCTTGGTCAATTCCTGAAGCAATTCCTATTCTGCCACAGCATAGCTACAATCACTACAGCAATGCTGAGAAGTTGGTGTTGAAGGGTCATTCCTGCAAACACAGAGATGGAATTTCCACCTCTGTATTTTTTCCTCCACAACTAACTGTGGACACCTGCAGATGGACAGAAGGATGTTTAAATGTTTCCATATTCTACTATAAATTCAGCTGAAACTGAATTCAAAAGGCAGTTATAGTTACTAGTGAGTAAGTTAACTTTTACAGAACTGTTTTCTTGCTTTCCTTCCAAGAAGTCGTTGTGAAGCCAAAACTGGTAGTTCTTACACTAGCCATCAGATTATATGTAACTTCAGATCATGAGGAGAGTAAATGTTTTTGATCTCTGACACTTTAACACTAATTGATGTACACTAAGCTAATTTATTTCAATTTAGTATGGAAATCAATTCATTTTAAATGTGACAAAATTGTATCAAAATCCTCCTGTCCTAGGAGATGACACCATATGGTGTCATGCTCAGCATGTGGAGCTGGGGGAAGAAGAGGGAAAGGGGAGTGACACTCAGAGTGATGGTGTTTGTCTCCCCAAATCACCATCAAATGTGATGGAGCCCTGCCTTCCTGGGGATGGCTGAACACCTGCCTGCCCATGTGAGAGGATGAAATTCCTTGCTTTGCTTCATTTTTGCTTTACCTATTAAATGCTTTTTATCTCAACCCACAAGTCTTCTCATTTTATTTCTCTGGTTCCCTGCTCCATCCCACCGGGAGTGCCTGAGCATGGGGCTGAGCTGCCAACTAAGATTAAATCATGACAACACAAAAATGATTTTTCATCTTTAGATTTAGTTTGAAGGTAGGTATTTGCTAGTTAATAGAGTGGTTGTAAGACATATTTGCTCCAGGCATTTCCCAAGGCTTCAGTTTTTTAGGAATCATTAAGACGTAAATAAGATCATTGATCTCTCCTCACAGAAGAAGGGCAGCAAGACTCATCTGATAAACATCACCACACTTCACTCACAATCTAGAGCCAAGCTCTGTTTTATAGCATTATAAATAAAAAAGAAAGGCCATAAATCTGGACTGGGGTGACTGGAAGTCAAAAATATTCAGACCCAAAAAACCTCTAGTTATTGATTCATTTTAGTCAATAAAATCTCCACTTCTAGCAATTCATTAACATGAGAACACTGGCAGTGTAAGTACGCACTATAAAAACCAGCAAGATCTCAGATCATAGAGTCATAGAACAATAGAATGGTTAGGGTCAGAAGGTACCTTAAAGATCATCTCATTCCCACCCTCTCTGACAGGGCCAGGGACATCTTCAACTAGACCAGGTTGCTCAGAGGCCCATCCAACCCAGCCTTGAACAATTCTGGATGAAGTGGGATGAGACATCCACAGCTTCTCTGGGCAACCCGTGCCAGTGTCTCACCAAGCTCACAGTAAAGAACTCCTTCCTAATATCCAAACTAAATCTACCCTCCCTCCTTCAGCTTAAAGCTATTACCCTCCTGTCTGAGGGCACTTCTGAACATGACAAATAATGACAAACACAAAGCAATTTTTACTCAGAAATAATTAAAGCAAAAACTTAGTGCTCAGCAAATTCTTAGGACACTAGACTGACCTGCTGTTGAGACAGCAATATAAAACCATATAGATTATGCAGATGATATTCATAATGGTGCCTCCCTGAAACTGTTCTGTATAATAAATTCAGTAAGCAATAATTTACTGCTTTATTTTGAGGGTACTGTAGTCATAATTTGTGCAAGATACAAAGACAAAGTGGATCTTGCTTAGAAAGACCATGATCCAGAATCTGCTAATGTATTACTACTATAAAGTGATTTTTAGACTACAGAAAGAACATACAGGAAAGATTCACGATAACAATGTCAAGAGGAGCTTCATCATCTGAAGAATGTCTAGTTTGACTTGCAGAGACCTTGATTCCTGAGCCACAGATCAGGACATTGTCGTGCCAGCTACCATCAGAACAATTTGTGTCATTTTAACAGGTGGTTCAAGCCACAGGGCAATGACCACAGATGATAACTTCTGTCTCAGCACAATGTGCTCACTACTCAAGGAAACCCTCTACTCACTCAGGAAACTTTTTTCCTCAAGGGTAAAACTGTGCTCAGCTATAAATGATGTTTTCCTGGAGTGCCAAGGCCTGTGTTATGAACATCCTAAGAACACAGAACTACCAGAAACATTGCAAATCTCAACTTGAAGTGCAACATTAACCTCTTTGATCTTCTTCAAATATAGATAACATAATAAACTGGTAACCATTCCAAATCGCACAATTCTTGCCCTGGAGAGAGTATAAGAGAGCAAATAAACACATACCAGATGTTAGTTACTTGTTTGCTTTAATTGCTTCAGCTGTTTCAAGGAGCTACTGGGTAAGAATTCATATAGAATAGAAAATGAAACAAGACACAGAAGAAAGATGCTTACTGAAAGAATGAACATCATTTTCCAATATAATGAAAATAAAAAAACCCAACAAATAGAAGTTCCAAATGTTAAGCTTCAGGGCTAAATAAAAGCCACTCATAAGGAAAGCTGTGTGAAAAGGATACAAACTTTAGAATAATAAATAGAATTACAGGACCTAACTCTTCCCAGTCCAATTTGGATATGGGCTCTAGCCAGTGCTTCTGCAGTCACACATTGTTGGTGAGGCCACAGGCCCATTGTCTGGCCTGGAAGGAGAGTTGCAAATTTCTGGGCTTTTAGCACGCTGTGAAATCCCTAAAGCTCTCAGAAGGGGAGTCACAGAGACAGTTTGCAGATACAGTCCCTTTGAGACAGCTTTGCCACAGATGTATAACATATCCCAAAGTTCTGTGGCTTCCAATCTCTTCTGGAACTAAGATTTTTAGTGACCATGTGGATCCCCATATTACACATTTATTTGTTAGCAAAGTTCCTTTTTCTCAGTTATGTTTTGCATAGTATCTACACAAAGTCCCCATTCTCTGTGAGGTCCTACACCACAAGCTTCGGAACATCTTTGTTGCTGTGTTGAATCTTTGAGCATGGTACCACCTTGGCTACTGGTAACTCCAAATTTGGGTAGTTTCATCTTTTGTTAGCATTAATCTGTGATTATCCAGACACAATAGAAAGTTGAACTAGTTTACAGCTGTTGTGCTCTGCTACTTAAAATACTCAGAGAGCACATGCCTACAGATTTTCTATCAGTTTCCTTCATGGCTGTGTTGTCTTAGCCTTAGCTCCTGCTTCCTCTACAGTTACACTCCATAAACCTCTCAAGATTAAGTCCACATTTTAACAAGATTTCCTCTAAGTTGAAGAAACATAAATAAAAGGGCCTAGTCCTGCTCAGTGAGGTCACAACGAATATAACACTGATGTGAACCTGAAAGGGCACAAAAATCCTGGTAACTTGACAAAGTATTTCCAGAGCTCAAAGTGATTTTTTCCCAAGGAATCTGATGATCTTGGTAGGTTTCCATTTTAGGGTTCCAAATTCATGAAATTCAACTGTGAGCAAATTCCCTCTGAAGAATCTTACTTTGGCACTCAGCCATGCCCAGGAACCAAATTTTGTCTCCTAATGATGCAGACAAACACCTGGGCTGTTACTTCTGCTAATTTCCCGACAGTTAAGAGCTTCTACAAATCATCCAAGCTACACATGTGCAGGTTTTGACACCTAAGTACTTCTAAAATGCTGTGGATAACAAACCATAACAACCTTCCACTCAGGATCAACGTTTCACTGATTTTTTAAGTGTTTGAATTTCTCCACTCATTATAGGGCAAATACTTGTCTAATGCACTACCTAGAAGTACTATCTACATTTTCTGACTCACTGAGCAGAGAAAAACATTTAAATGCATATATAATTTACTTGATCAATCACAATTAGGAATTTGGACTGAAATCCAGTTAGCATGACTTAAGTTGTTGTCTGTCAGCTGGGCAGTAATAACTGCTTTAGCACACTTAATTAAGCCTGGAAAAATGTAAGGTAATATTACTTGGCACAGCCTCTTTCACTGTGATATAAGCTGCAACATTCAACTCTCCTTTGTAATACTTGACATGGTTAAGTTAATTGTAAAGTCATTCACAGACTAGGGAGGCAGAGGTTAACTTTAAAAAGTCATCTAGCACAAATAGCAAGACCATTTGAAGAAACTACTCTGTGATTATGGATCTTCTGTGAGGCAAAGAGAATAAATTAATCAGTTAAATTATTTTCTCAGCTGTAATTTATTTTTGTATTCCACTGGCATTATCATTCTTTATCCAAAATATTGCATCAAAATGCCATGAAAATAATAGAAATATGTAACCACATTTCTTCTTAAATAGATTCAGTACAACCTCCCAGAAGACCTCAGGTAAATAAAGTTTAAGTTGAATTATCCAGTCCAAATTTTGTTCTGATGTTACTCCCATGTAAGCCTACTTGACTATGTTCACCCCAGCACAATTCTACTATCACCAGGCTGTTTTAGAAACTGAGCTTGTGCCAAATGTTTGTGCAACTTTACAATACAATGAAGATCAGAAAGAGATGATCATCATTTGGAAACAACAATAGCTGCTAGAAGCACTGCTTGACTTTCAGATGTAAATTTTTTTAAATATTCATACCTGTTGAAAAATGGCCTTCAAATATAGGGGGTTAAAAAAAATATCACTTCCTTCAAAAGACTGATAAGGAAGAAATGAAGCTGTTATAACTGAGAGTAAAAGAACATAAGCAAGAATAGAAGAACAAGCACCTCCAGCCCGTGGTTCACACCACTCAGCTGAGGCACAGGTTTTTGGGGGTGAATCACCAGAGGTGGGGTCCATCTCTGCCATGACTAGATAAGCAGCCTATATGAGTAGTGCCATAAGGTGTGTAACTTCCATGGGACTAATACAATGTAAAATGAATCCTCCCAAAGTGAAATTCTGCTATTTCCACTCAGAGGATGCTGGTAAGGATAGAGGATATGGCAAAGGTTTGGTATGAGAAAGGGGCAAGGGAAAATGCTGTAGCCTGCACATGACAGAAGCTTCTTTGGGAATGCAGTCTGTGATCTGAACTGCTTTCTCATATACATAAAGAACAAGTAGCATCACCTAATATCACCCAGTTATCAGAGTGTCACCTTGTAAAATGATTAAAGTGAAAAAGAAAAAAAGGGAAAAAAAAGGTTATTCTCTCTGACTTGAAAAGCCCCTGGAGATAACACATATGAGAGTTAACAAGGCTTGCACCTTGCAACATTCTCAAAGGCTCTGCAATTTATAGTCTGTACATATAAATTAAAAGATAATTAGCCACAACTAAGTGGAAGAGACATTAAAACGTGCTTGCTTGAAAACCAACCTGTAAATCCCCACCCCTTAAGCACAGTTAGAATGCTGCAGTTACAATACCTGTTCCACAGACAGCTCAGACAGACAGCTAACCACACTAAGCACCCCCTTGTGTTCTATCATCCCAATGACTGAAGTTCACAGAAATATTTGAGAAGATACCAAAGGTATTGTTACAAGCAGATCAGTATTGCTGTGGTTTGATGGTAAAAGAATTTGTTTCTCTCTGGGTTATTTTGGCAATAATCTTGTTTGACAGGTTGTATTATTGGCACCCATCAAGAGCACAGCTTCAAAACACCAAGTACTATCTGAAGTGGATATTGTAACCTGTAGGTCTAGGTACCTCTGTAATGAGGGCAATTGCCAAATTATATTTTTGTACCCCATTTTCCACTAAGTTCCCCAGTGTTTCCACTTAAGTACTTCTCCAGTGATCACAATCAACATAAAATCCTATTGTTACACTTATTGTGGTAATTTGTGGTACCACTGGTTGTCAAAAGTATCTGATACATGCTCCCAACATCAGACACTTCGATACAGAAAAATTGATGCAGAATAAAAATATACCAATATACTTCTTAAAAATAATTCTGCACTCTCCCTTCATCATTGATTAGTCTAGAATCTATGAAGATCCTTGGTGAAACTAATTCACTTGTAAATGTCATTTGGTTTTGAAAGTTTACCTACCTAAGCAAAGAAAATAATGCAGATGCCCAGAAACAGAGAGAAGTATCCCTGAAGTCACACAGCAGATGAGCTGCCCACAAACAAGACCTGTCACATCGTTACCTCCTTCAGTCTCCTCAAACCACACACCACTCCAGGTACTGGTACCCTGAGACATGTGAGCACAGAACCAGCAGCCAAATGCATTTTGACAGTTCAGCCCTATAGCAGCTAATTAAAAAGAACCAAACAAACAACAAAAAACCCCCCCACCATATTTATCTGGCATAAAAAATCTAAATAGCATTCCTGTATTTACAGTGCATTTTCAATGTCCATGGCTGTACTGAGGGGCTATGATGGCAGAGGTGAGAAACTGTCCCATCTATCCCACCACAACTCCTTCAGGCCTAACATAAAGGGATGAGCAATTAGGCATGACATATTTTCTCTAATACACAGGTTCATGAACGACTGAAGACTTTCCTGAGTTTTTAAGGAGAGAGTTAATGGTTTGCAAGCCTCTGCACTGTGGCAAATTATACCCACATAGAGCCATAACGCTTCCATGTTTAGGAAAGGAATGCTGACCTTGGTGCAATTCAGAATATTCTTATCTCTTGTGGAAGGGGTACACAGTAATAAGATTTAACTCACTGCCAAGAAGACTGATCTGATACTCAAAATCTTCTATTTGTTTGTCCACCCTACATTTTCTGAGTGCAAAGTAAAACTAGTTATCCTCATTTCTCACTTTGGCGTCTGAGGAACTGCCCTCCTATACCTAGTACAGATGGTAAAGCTGTTGAACATTTCTGCTCCCAGATTATTTCTTCCCACTCCTAATTTCTTTACTGTTTTAATTAATTTTTTTTTCATTTTTGGAAGCCAAGTAATGTTTTTAAAGGACACAAAATTCAATCCCAAGACAGTTTCACGGGGTGAAAAAGTTGTTCTGAAAATCTAAAATCTATGCACCACATAAAGTAGGACTTTCCCTCCTTAAACTGGGAAGAGACATAAACACCAGGATTATGTTGTAACACATTACAGCAGAAAAAACTGTAAGGAGACCTGAAAACAGTCCTGCCTATGCTACCTGCAACACCTGCATTAGCAGCAGCCACAGGAGCAGCAGAGCTAAATGGGCAATTCAGCTGCAGAGCACAGAGCTAAAATCACTCACCTCGTAACTTTTGAATCCATTATAGCTTTATTCTGCAAAGTCCTGGCTTTGGGATAATAAAAAAATTCTCCCCCCGCAATACTGCTCTGTGTGTACTTCAGCCCATTTTTTTTTTTGACTTTTATAATTTATTCAGAAATAAGATGCTTTCATTAGCAATATACCATTGAATACAGAAAATAGGCTTAGAATGGGCCTTGAGGAGTAATATAATTCAGCTTCTCCCTCTCCTCAAGGCAGGATCAGCTACTTCAAGACAAACTTCGGTAGATGTTTATTTAATGTCCCATGATAAAGCCTCTCCAGAGAGGTTGTGGAATCTGGTCCAGAGCTTGAATGCCCTTGTTCTCTCAAAATTATTTTCCTAACATCTACTTAAGCACACTGTTCTGCAGTTCAGGCCCATGGATGTGTACATATACAGCAGATTTGGAATGGGATGGAGTCACTGAGGATGGACAAGGGAAACAGACTATCTACAAATTCTCCACAAGTCAGTTCCTTCCTTTGCTATATATTTACTTGGCAGTTTGAGTAGATAAAGTTACATTGTATTTATTTTTTTATGTTTTGAAAAAATTCTGTTAATTTCAGAGATAAACAAAGGTTTTCTTTAGCATGAAGTTCTCCAAGATATTCAGAGTCTCTTAGGCAACAAGAACACAAGCAATTGTTATTGTGAATATTCTGAGTGAAACCTTCAACTGAGAATCTGTAAAAACACTTGTGTTTGCAGCATGTTAATCTCACTGAAGGAGTCAGTACTGTTCAATATAAATTCTCTTGACCCCAGACAACTCTGAAGCAGAGCTCCAAA
Source organism: Acrocephalus scirpaceus scirpaceus (assembly GCA_910950805.1). Taxonomy (NCBI): domain Eukaryota; kingdom Metazoa; phylum Chordata; class Aves; order Passeriformes; family Sylviidae; genus Acrocephalus; species Acrocephalus scirpaceus. The sequence goes on along the minus strand of OU383775.1, from coordinate 104,097,699 downwards.
TCTCACTTGTACGTAAATTCTGCAGTTTGCTGTGATCCAACATTCACTTTCAAAGCATTCAAGTAACTTTTACATTGTGCTAGTATGCATGACTTGAGGCCCCAGGTTAAGGAAGGATATATGGAGGCAGCTGGAAAAAATACCTGCAAGAGTATTTTCTCAGAGCCATGGTGCAAACCTTACCCACAGTGAAGCCTTCAGAAGCCTCCATTTCTTGGAACACTCATATTTTGGTACATGCTCACTGCTCCTACACTGGACATGGCCTAGTTACACCACTCCTCTTGACTTTCCAGGTAGCATCATAAACTAATTTATGGTAAAAAGATCCTTTGGAGGTCATCCTGTCCCACCCAGTGTCAAAGCTGGCTCAGCTAAAGAAGGCTGTACAGGGCCAATTGATTTCTTTAACATCTCCAAAATTTCTCAAACTCTCTGGAAACTTGGTCCAGTCAGAGCCCTCTTACAGGGAAAATATTTCTCTTAAAGCCTAGTTAGACACTCTTTTGTTCCAATCTTGGTTCAGTGACTCCTTCTGTGGGCCTGCTGGCTACAGCCTTGCTGACAAAGCCCAGGATGCAGCTGGCCTTCACTGTGAGGGCACAGTACTCACTTGTGCTCTACATGCTGCCTACCACAATACCCACATCCTTCTCTGCGGAGCTGCCTTCCACTCAGTCAGCCCCCCCAAACTGTTCCATGGGGCTGCTGAATCCCAGATGGGGTTTCTCCAGGGTGCTGACAGCCCGTTTAACAGCATCCCATCAGCGTATTATTAGTCACCTCAGTACTTAAAAAACAAAGGTGTTTTCCCTGTTTATTTCAACTTGGCTGTCCCCACAAAGCATTCAGCAGGAAGGACATTTGCCAGAAAATGTGTGAAGCAAGTACGTAACAGGCTAAGATACAGAGTTGCATCACTGCACCACTGTTCGATTGAATATTCATAGAAGCTGAGACATTGTCATGGCACACAAAAAGGAACAGCCAGCAAGTTCTTTCACAAAATAAGTCAGTCCTAACCAGTGCAATTCATTTCAGCATCTGTCAATATTATTACCCATTGTTTTTTCAGGAAGTGTTGAGTAGACCTGGATTCACATATCCAAAGTAATATCACACACTGGTACAATTTGTAAGGTACTGGAGGTGCTATGTGTGTGGGCTGGATTCTGGCTAGTATGTGTGTTTGCACAGCCCATAACAATACAGCCATTTAATCAATTCCATGTCAGACCTTACAAAATTACTCTCTTGCCATTTTTGCTATTGTCTTCCAATGACAGAAAGTTTCGAACAGATATAAAGCCCAACCAGATTAGAAGAAATCTCAGAAGTTAGAATCCAGCCCTTTCTCTCCTTACTTCTCCCAGCTTTTTTTTTTTTTACTAATATATTTTTTTAATGTTTAAGATGACCCACACAAATGTCTAGAGAGGGAAAAATGAAGGGGTGTGGCTACATAAATCCTCATCCCACAAAATTAGCAGATGTTTTGTGGAAGACATTACAGGACAAGGGATTTCGTAGGATTTTGCCTGGGCTAAACTTCAGCTAGATAGGTTCATAAACTCCCACAATGAGCCCCAAGGATTTTAAAGGCACCACACACCAAGAGGTCCAGAGGAAGATCTGAGATCCTAACTACATGTCTTCCAAGAAAGAATTAAGAGTTAATTAAGCATATGCAGTGCATTGGAAGAAATTAAGAGCAATACATTTTTGGGTGTTGGTAGTTTCCCTTTACAAGTTGCTGCTTGAAGCAAAGTACCACTGAACATCACTGTAAGCAAAAACTTGTTTGGCCTTAAGGGCAGTGCTGATCTACAACTCTCTAGAAGAAAAAGAAGATACCTGATATTATATTTCTATCTACTTTTGATTGAAGTACATCTACTTTTGAATGAAGTACTTCAGTATGTACTCAGTAAAACTCTGGAGAGAAAAATGACAACTTCTGCCTCTCACTTAATTTGTGAGGCAGTTTTCCCACAGTCCCCAGACTTTGTATCTGAATACATAAACCCTTGATATAATCTGAAATCAGTAATATTTATCCCTAAGAGAAACAAGTCTGATTGCCTCAGACCCAAGTCTCAAGGTCAGGAGCTTTTAGAGGTGCCAGCTGAGACTCGGTCCAAATTTTTCAGAAACTTGGTCCAAAGTTTTCAGATCGAGTTGAATACACACCAGCAAAAGGAGATTTTTCAAGTCACACTGGACTTCTTACAAGATAATGAATAAAACTGTGCTTGAATATTGCCTCAAACCAGGGCTTTTGCTCAGCCCCAAGGATAAGTGATAGCTTAAGAAGGCTGAAACACATCCCCTGCCTCTAGCAGTTTCAGAAGACCTCAGAAAAGACTTGGCTTCATGGTCAGGAAATGGATGGAGCATCCAGAGACCCAGGAACAAGCACTGTGCCTAGCAGCAAGTGCTTGCAGATTAAGCTTTTCTCACTTTCAAGGTTCACAGGTTTCAATGTGAATCCACAATAACCCTTATTTGAGCACCAAACATACTATGAGCTAATTTTTACTTTGTTTTGTTCTTTTCTGTCATCATAAAAATTAATCAAAGTAAGTGGGAAAAACTTACTTTGATTTTTTGTACCCCATTTTCCACTAAGTTCCCCATTGTTTCCATTTAAGTACTTCTCCAGTGATCTTTGCCTGGCCTAACATACAGCAAACTAAAACAAAATCACGACTCCCTGAAAAGAACAGCTTACAATGAGAACATAAACACCATTACTGCTTCCAGACTAATAGCACTAAGCTAAAGTATCACCAAGAACTCATTCTATCCCCCTTTTCCAGCTCAAGCTTTTACCAATTTCATGGATGAATTAAAAGAGCAGTATTGATCTATGCTGGCTGCCCTTTTCAGAACAAACATGGCACTGGACAGGAAGACACACAGATCTTCTTAGCTAAAGAAGAATATACAAGGCAGCATCATTTTCAGCAGCTTATTCAAGGGAAAAGGTGTCTGCCCCTAAAATGTCATGCTGAGCCCATCACTCAGTGCTTGTCACTAGCTACAGCTAAACCATGGAGGACTGATTTACATTTGTGCTGCAGTAATGAGTGAGCTGTTCTCAAAACGAAAACCTAACTTATGGCTCTATTTGCTATTCTCTCAACAGGCAATAAATGGAGTTCATAAAATTACAACGCAGCTTTGGAATCATAATCTAATTAAATCAGCAGTAACTGATTGAAATAACTGAAAAATTTTATACATGTATATAAGATAAAGCCTTCAATAAAAAGGAGTCTTCTTTGGGACACACCCAGTCTTCCACCACCCCTGTTTTAAACATACTGATTGAAAACAATTGTCCACAAAACTAATATTGTAGATTTATAGTTGCATCTCACAAACTAAGAGGTTAATTCTTCTCTCACTGAAGTCAGGAGTGAGAACCCCCTTGCTCCCTGTAACACACACCACCATGGTACCAAAAAGGTTTTAGAGCCTCCACAGCAGGTAACACCACTGGAAGCAGCAACAGCTCTTGTCTGTTGAAGGGGAGGAGGTAGAAGAGAAGCAAAGAGCACAGCAGAGCAATCAGAAGTTTATGATGCATTTTTTATGAAACTACCTAGGCTGTGTTGTAACTCCTCCATGCAAACCAAAGCTGTCATAGATTTTTCCTTAGTTGGTTATCTGCCTCCCACAGGTAACCTGCCTGTAATTACACGAACATCAACAGTCAATGTGTTAGGCTCAAAGAACAAAAACCAGAGAAATATGACACTCTATATAGGGCACAGAATTGCCAATACTACGTTTTACAAGACTGATGTACAAGACAGTTTTTGTCCATAAATCTCATAGCACTTTAAGTGCTGGGAGGCAGATGCCTTGAGCTCCATGCTTTGGAAACTGAACCTGAGACTTGAGAGGTGACCTTTTCAATGTCAGGTTAATATGTTCTACTTCAACATTCCCAAGTTCATGAAGTCTCTGCCATTGCTTTGAGGCGAAGACAAGCAAGGCTCTGTGCAAGCTGAGCTCTGAGCCTGTCATTAAAAGTAGCACTGGGCTTGAATGATATAACACGTGGAAGAATTAACCATGTTTTAAGATGTAAGTTGGCATCTAAACTGCTTGTCCAAGCTAATGATCAAAAAACAAAAATGTAAAAAAGGAAGAAAAAGGAAGAAGCAAAATTCTGCCTTGTATCAGAAATAACCTACCCTCCTTAAACCAGCCACACTCCATTCTGCCCATGTGACGTTTGCAGGTATTTACTGGCAGGCTGGTTAAGACCAAAAGATTTCAAAAAAAGGGGAAAAAGAAAAGCTAATTGCCTAGCCTTTACCCTAATATAGCCCTGCTCAGAGCATACACAGCTCCAGCTGCACAGGTGCACCTCCAGAGCACTCAAACAGCACAACACCTCGCAGGGCAAGAAGGGACAACTGCATCTCTTGCTGCTGCTGACAGAGGTGAGGGTGGTGTCAGGCTGCCCATCTGCCACTGTCTGCCCATGGATTGATTCTGGATTCATAGTCCAGCAGCTCTCCCTGCCCAAGATCAACCTTAAAGACATAAATCTATCTGGAGGAGATGGCAACAGATACCGAGCAAGCCAAAGTCAGGCTGATGTCTGCAGCCAGGGCACGCAGCTGCTCTGAACAAAAGGGAGTCTGAAGGGCTGAGCCATAGTGGCCTCTCCTGGAGCCCCCTCCCAGAAATTCCTCAGCAGCTACAAGAGCTGATACACCAAGACCCCTCACCTCAGTCCCCACTCACCTGTCAGGAATGGGAAGGCAAAATGGGTAAGACACCTTAGTGTGAAGGGCAAGAAGATGAGCTGGAGAGTTTGCGGACAGAAGAAAGGAGAACAGAAATTCTGAAGTCCCTATGACTAGTGGCATTGGGAATACCCAGCAGACAGACATCAGTGACAGAGACAGTATAGGGAGGGCAAAATGAGTGAACCCTTCCACACCTTTACTTGAACATTACCAACACATGGAGACCACCATGTTTACTCCAGACTTACCTGAGCTCCTTGCTGAACAGTGCACAAAAATCGAGGTCTCAGGCTTTACCTGTAACACAGCAAATGGCCCCAAATGTGCAGTAAACTAAGTAGAACAAGAACAGTGACCACAATGGGACCTTCTAATACAAATCATAAAGCTCATCTCCCAGAAGACAGATGTCTCTTGAAAATTATTGTGGAATGAGCTCCCTCAGAAATTAAGGACCAACATAGTCAATGCCATCTCCCTCTGCAAGAGGGATAAATATTCTAGAAGTCACCTCCTCTAAAACAGAATGAAAAACAAAAGAAAACCATTACATGCAACTGTCACATACAGAATGCCCTTGCAAGAAAAACGAGCCAGTTATCCATAAATGACAGATGACAGCAGTTTAACACACTGCTGTTAGGACGTCAGGTACATTATGAATGAGACAAGATGAGCAGAACACATTCACATAAAATGGAAAGTACAGTATTAAGGAAAGAAGAATCAGTAAAATATGGGAAAATGAAAAGGACCAGAAGCAAATGAGGTATAAAAAACAAAAAATGGTAAAAAATGGAGCAACATACTGGGGTAGTACCTTGAAGCAGATGATCCCCTGGCATTAACTGGTGCAGAACCATTGTCTGGAACAGGTCAAGGACACTTTCTGTCAGCTTAGGATTTGGTCCTCCACACAAAACCAGGCAATGGCAATGACAGCATCCTGCCTGGTTTTCTTAAGATGCCTTCCCCCTCAGAAAGTAAAGAGGCAACACAGGAAGAAAATAAGATGATGCCATAAATTAAAAGGCAAGGCTTAACAGAAATAAAAAAATAGATGAAGGGCAAGAAATAAAAACAAAGGAATAGGGCAAAGGCAAGATAAAAAGAAAATATCCACAGATTAGTGGAATACATTTTATTTATTCATGATCTCTGTTTTATTATGTGTCCTTGGCAGATGTCCCACAAGTGAAAATTTGCAAGGCAGATAATGATGCAAGTATAGAGTCTTGATCCTTGTTTCTAGTCATTAGCCTTCAGCAGATCTTTTTAATATATGTGCCCCAATAGGAAGTAAACAAGTTCCTTAAATCAAGAGTCTTTGGACAGGAGACACGCTGCAAACAAATGGGCTAAGGCAGGGACCGCAGGAGATAAGACCAAAAGCATGGTCTCAACCTGTTTTCAAGTAACCAAGCTGAAGGTCAGGCTGCTAATACAGATATTGCCCAACAGGACAGGGTCTGCCTCTGATCGACTCACACCAGAACCCTGCCTTTCACACACCCTCCTTGTTAAACAGCATTTATTTCACCTGAGAGCATGTGGGCTCAGCCTGCCCAGCTGGCAGGGACAGGGATGCCAACAGCAGGCAGCCACGGTCTCTGCAGTGATCCCAGCTATGAGGCAGGACACGTGTCCAACACCAGCCTGGCCAGGGGCTCAGCCAGAACAAAAAATACATCTCTGGCAGATGCACCAATGCTGAGCGTGGAAAGCCCAGCTGCCTCCACTCTCCACGCAGGTTTAAGGTGCCTCTGCAGCTCAGCTCAGCCACTACTGAACCTTGTTTTGCATTGAGGCTGAATGGTCTTGGCACTGAGTGTTAGTAGTTGATTTTATCCTGCCTGTGGCTGTAACTGCACAACTAAGGTGATACTGGTGGCTAAACACCCAATTATCATCTTTTCAGGTTTAAGGTAGTTTTATTCTTCTTGCCCTGGTGTGGGAAAGTTGCTAAGTCCTAGAAAGGGTGAGCAAAAAACTGCTTCTCCTTCAGGACCTCTCTGTTTCTACAAAGGATATTTTAGTAAAACATCTGACCTCACCTATCTCAGGAACAATGTTAGAGGTCACATTGCAGTTTGCGTCAGCTCAGCTGAAAGGTGATCATTGATTTTCTTTTGCCCACACTCACAAATAGGAAGTTCAAGGGCTGCTACAACTTCTGTGGGTTGCCTTAGTGCTGAGACAGGTAACAAGACATAGAAGACATTAATGGACAAGGAAGAAGGTCTCTTAAAAAAGAGCTTTGATGTCCTTTGCTATGAATACATATAGATTTACTCTTTTTTTAATTGCAAGACCCACTGAAATCTGTCCAGACTGTATAAAGCAGATCTAACAGACATGTAAAGAACTGTGATTTAGGAAATCTGATATTATTTCTGGACCTCCCCCATACTTTAATTTCTGAAATTGAAAAAGATCTAATGATACTGTGCCTCTTTTTAAAGAGAACTGTTTTGAAATCTACAGCTAAGAAGCACCCTTGAAAAAGCTAGGCATGACTACTGTCAATTAAAGGGGTTTTTTATCATCATTTAGCTACCTATCTGTATTTAAATAATTTACACAACTTCAGAACAGAAAATCATTTTTGCCTACCCACGGTGCTATCTCAGCAGAAATTTAGATACAGAAACTAAAAGTTTCTTTCTTATAAGCCAAGTGTCCTTCATTCTCCCAAATGACTACTGGTTTCAACACAGCTGCAATGGGCAGCTTCCCCCCAGCAGTAGATACTAGATACATCTTGCAAAGTTGAAAAGCCACCTCTACTTCATGGCTTAGGATATGAACTCAGGATCAAATCCTACCAAATCTGTAGGTTATTTAACCCTAACTGATTAGAAGAGAGAAGGATTTGGGGAAATGCTGCAATTGTGACTGAAGAAAGTAAGAATGAGCGGTCCAGAACATGTCTCTGAAAATGAGATCTGGCCCAGGTATCCCAAGTTAAACACCCAGAACCTGACTCACACATCCCCTCTGAAACTCCTGGCTCCCGTACAAAAGGTATTCTTGCTCCCTCTGTCCCCTCAGGACGTTAGCCTGAGTGCCTTATGCCATCTATTGGCCTAGACCAGCGACAGGCGCTCGGAGGAGAACTTTAATTCTGGGAAAGCGACTGTGTTAAAAGGAATCTGTCGGTAGATCTGTAAATTCCACTAATGGAATCAATACACTGCCGCTGCTCAGATCTTGAGGTCTACCTGGCCCAGCAGACACATCGAGTTCAGCTATCAGAATAACCAGCAGCTGTGCTTTGCATTAGGCAAATGAAAAATAGTACTGATACAGAGCGATCTCGCAAGCAAGAAAATCCAGAAAATAAGCAGAGAGAATTTTCACTTACAGATGAACATTAAAAAATAATTTATAAAAAGAGAAAGCTCCTTCAAAATTCACTTAGTTCTAAAATCTCGTTAACTATCTCCAACTTAGTAAACTCTACTTTAAACCGGACGCGCACAGTAAAGAAACTTCTTCCACATTTCCTTAGCCACAGAGGCTACTGTAGCCATTCAAGGTCGCTTAAATTTAGTTTACTTTTTAATCTAAACGAGTTTCTAGAAGACAAGGCAGAGCGCTGCAATGCGAAAGGACTCAGAGGCATCGCTATTGATCCGCTCCCGCACAGGCCATTACAAAGAGAGCTCGGCAGGACGCGGCCCCTCCGAGGGCCAGCGCGGTGCCCGCGCCCCGGCTCCGGAGCCGCCACCCAGGGGGAGCGCGGAGCGCCGGCATGGCCCGAGCCGGACGGCGCAGGGCAAGACTTCGCCAGGACAGGGAATCCCACCGAGGCTCCCCCTGCCCCAGGTGGCATCCCGTGCACCCCTCCTCCTCCTCCTTTCCCGAGTGTTTGCCCCGCAGAAGGCACCGCACCCCCGGCACCGCGCGGAGCCGCGCCGCACCGTGCGCTGTGTCCCCACCGAGCCGCACAGCCGCTCCCCCGGGGCCGCCCCGCCGCGGAACGGGACGGCGCTGCCTACCTGGAGCAGCGGCCGCCGCCGGCCGCCCCGCCGCGCTCCGCCCGGCTCCGCGGGGCCGCCCGAGGTGGGAGGAGAACGCAGGCGGCGGCAGGCGGGCTCAGGCGAGTCCCCTCCCCGGCCCCGGGCATCCCCCGGCCCCGCGTCCCGCTCCGTCCGGGAGCGCGGCGGGCCGAGCACTGCCTGCGCCCCCGGGGATCCCGCAGCGCCCTCGGGGGGCCCCGCTCCGCTCCCCGTGGTTCCGCACCGTGCCAGAGCGGTGTCGCCTTGCCTCCGGGGGGTGCCGGTGCGCTCATGCCCGGGCGGTCGGTGTTCCCCACAAGTCCCGTTCCACGCCCCGGGAATCCTGCTCCGCGGCTGCAGGGGGTCCCACCCCTAAGGTTCCCTCTTCTCTCCCTGCGCGTTCCCGCACTTTGCCCGTCGGTCCGCACAGCGCCCGGGGAGGTCCCGCTCAGTTCCCTCGGGGAGTCCCGCACCCATCCGGATCCCGTGCCCGGAGCACGCGTGGGGACCTGGCTGCGCCGCTGCCTCGCCAGCCACCTACCAGGCACCCCCAGGTAGCTCCCCGCTGTCCCGCGGCTCGGGGAAGGCGCGGGATGGGGGGCAGCCCGTCCGAAGGGGCGATGCTGCCCAGGTGGAATGGGCTGGGCCGGCCGCCTCCCGCCCGGGGCTGCGGCAGCGGCGCGGAGCGAGTGCCGCCCCTGCCGCCCGTGCCCGCGCTCTGGGCTGCGGGGCTCTCCCCGTCCCGCTTTTGTGCGGCGCCAGGGCCGGCACTGCGCGCTGTCAGCGCCCGGGGATTGATCTGCCATCGATTGCAGCCCCGCTCTGCTGAAGTGGCACATACGCGGCTTGATTAGCTGGCGGTACAACCTGAGATGAGGAGCGTCCCCCGCACGCTGCAGAGGGAAGTAATTTGTTTTCCGCGTTATGCTCCAGAGCAGTTGTCTGCTTGTGTCAGGGCTCAGTTCTGCCCGAGTTTAAGTCAGAGGGCAATGGGAAGCCAGGCCAGCTCCCAGAGTAACTCGAAAGCACAGCTGCGACAGCGTTCCACGAGTCAACATTTTGTCTGTTTCAGTGGTGTCGTTTTGAAAATTGCCGGTAATGAACGGGGAGGTTTATTCCTTTATTACAAGTTTTGACACAATGTAAAGTATTTTCTGCATTTTTGCCAAACTTTTCAAAACTTTTCACTAATAAAAAGTACTCTAAAACATCAACATCATCATCATCATCGTCATAGCTAACTGCAGGATTAGGGGAAAAAAATCTGTTTCGTAACTATTTCTGCCAATCAATTTTACCTTGAAAAAAATCTTGCATATATATTGCATAAAATTCTCATTTGCTTGGGAGGGAGATTTATTTGTGGTGGGTGTTTTTAGAATTCGTTACATATTTTAAGGAGAATAATTCAACTATGTATTTTTTTAGAGACAACACAAATACTTACAATGTTGTCGTGTTCTTGTTGTGGTAATAATTTTTTAGTCTTATATGAGTCCTCAGTTGTGAAGACTGAGGAGAGGGGGGATCCTAGGAGAATACATTACTCTCTGATTGTGTTTACTGTTATTCCCTTAAGATACTATTGCTTTGCAGAGAGGATTCATTTTATTACATGTTCTGGTGTATACTAGCATTAATAAATTAAATTTTTATCACATTTCTCTTTCATTAATCACAGAAATTTTAATCACTGCAGAATATGTCTTGTCCAGATATTACATCAACCCTTCAATGTTGTGCACAGCAATATGCATTTATGCTACACATCTTTTTCAAAAGCCATAATTAACCAGGAGTACAGAATGACATTTAGTTGCAGAAAGTTTGTGAGAAAGCCATGCCCTGAGTGCAAAGTGAGTTCCTCAGAACTGTTCAAATACAAGAATGTGAACAGAATACTTCCTGAAGATGAATGAGGTCACCTTAGTGGGTCATTTGGAGATTTCAGCATAAAATTTGAAAGATCCTGCAGAAATATTGTTACTGACTTTTGGAAATGATACTGCAGCACAGCAGCCCATCAGATGGTTACACAACCTCAGGTCGTCACAGGCAAGAATGTGAGATGCTGGAAATTGCCCAGGAAGGTGAGCTGCAGCTGCCTGGGCAGCAAGGACCCACAAGTTTGTAACACACAGTGACATCTGTAGTGACAGAGGGGGAAATATTAGGCTTATTGCCTATGTCAACACACCTGGTGACACTGGTGACTCTGTCCTCAGTGCCTGTTGTGGGCGCTGGATGTGTCCCATGGTGCTGTTCTGCCTGGTAGGGCGGGCAGAAACATGCTGGCTTGGCTGCTCATCAAGCCTGTCGAGCTGCAATCTGCATTATCATAACTTAGAGCTCCTTACATCAGCATGATCCTGCATTGCTCTTTTCTAAACAACAGACCCAGTCTCCTGAGGGCAGCACTTTTAGAAAAGCCAGTTCTTTCCTCCCAGTGTTCTGCAGACCCAGGCATCTTCTCTATTTTATCTGCATCAAGAAATACCACAAGACATAGGAATTGCATTTATTTTTGTATTTGATGCATCATGGTTTCTTTTCACATAAGCAATGCCTGAGCACTGAGATGTCTGAAGAAACATCTTCCCTTTCTTTCAAAGCAGTTTTTCACATGCTTCCTCTAAAACACAGCAACTCCCCTGAGCTGTGATCATGCTTTTACATGGAGGGCTGACTTGTGGGGTTTTGGCAGGATTTAGCAACTTCATTTTAAAATATGCCCTGGAATTTGCTTGACTCAATCATCTGGAAAAGGAGGGAGGTAATTTCTATCTTCCTGATGCAGAAAAACTTATTGACAGCTGTTTAAGGTGGGCATGAACCTAGTTCCTGGCAGTGAGAAAAGGGGTTGAAAGGAAATCTAAGCGTCATTGCCCTGCACTGGTTTATAATATTGCAAAATGGTGTTAACTGTTGCTCACCAGCTTAAAAGGATTGTCAGACAAAGACTATTAGGGAAAGTAGCATATGTAAGGCTGGCTTGTAGTATCTTGTGCTCTAGCCAAGGGTCAACCAGAAATATTATTCAGGAACAAATAATTACAAAATGTCCAGATTAGTCTTTAAAAATATTAACTCCTTCAAAGTTGCTGGTAATAAGTTAACTCAAGACAGAACTGTTGTTTTAAATGCCTCTTAAGATAAGAAGGTTTTCACCAGAGGAGTGAATAGAGTGAAAAGTGAACATATGGCTACATCGGAAGGGATTGTGACTCCCCATGAAATAGCTTACATCCTTTTTATGGCTCTTTAAAGCACACAGTGGGCCTATCCAAAGTCAAGCTGCCACTGGCTAATCTAAACTGGAAACAACAATGCCCTGCCTGAGCACTGTTGTGCATGTGTTTGTTGTGTTTGTGTAACATTTCCATCTCTAGGGACTGGCCATTATCCCCCCCTATTTGTTTTCTTCCCTGAATTGCCTTCATCCAACCAAATTCTGTCAGCAGTTACACCAGGGGGACCCTATTAAAGACAAATGGACTCAATGTTCTTCCTGAAGAAATGCTCATAATTTAAGCTGCACAGCTGCGGGACAAATTTAGAGTAACTCTGCCTTAGGTACTTTTTTGGGGAAAAAGGAAAAAAAAAAAAAAAGGTGATTAGAATGGCAACTCTCCTGTCAGTGAGAGCTGAATCTGCTCTACTCTGCCTGCTGCAATCCCACCCATTCCAACCTTCAAGAAGACACATGGGACAGCGACTGCAGCACCACTTGCAGCCCCTGCAGTGCTTGTGGGTGACCATCCATGGCCACCACAGCAGCTAGCACAGGGGTTTCCACTCACTGCACAAAACCAGATATGAATCTCTGCTTTTCACACTCCCATTGACTTACATGTTCCTCAGTGCAGAGCTCTGGGTTTCATTTGCACCCTGGCTAGAGGAAAACTGTCTCATTCAATTGAGTTTTACATGGGGTTTGCACTACCTCCAAAAGCTTTGTCCTGCCTCTCACACAAATCAGAGGAACTACTGTTGCAGTATTATGGTTTTGCATTGTCACAGATGAGAGGTAAACTGAGCCCCCTTGTACTTGCTTTTGTGCAGTACCTGGGGACTGTCTTATGCTCTTTTGGTTTAAGAAAGTCAGTGGGAATTTTCAATTCATTTTTATTCAGTTCAAGAAGATAAATTTTATCTGTGAATGGCAGGGCCTTTCCTTAATTATCCTGAGAAAACAACTTCATTTAAATGCAACCCAGTGCCTTCAATTCACTAAATAGACTATTTCTAATAATAAAAAAAGTATCACCAGAAGAAAGTCAAAGCATTTCAAATGGTTTTTAAGGCAGCATGATCCAGTAAGTTGAGGAAACACTGCATCTGCTGTAGAGCCAGGAACAGAACTTAGAGATCTGGAGGGTTTTTTGCTGGTTTTTAATGCTGAATTTGGTAGTAAAGTATGAGTAGTTAGAGGAGAACACTGCATTTGAATTTAAAAGCATCTGCAAATGTTGCTAGGAGTATGTGAACCATAACAGATCTTCAATTAAGCAGAAGATAAGAAATTTATCAGTGTCAGCTCCCTGGTTACCAGGCTATTGACACAGTTCTTAGAAAGATAAGTCTAATGTACATGTGCATTAAACATATTGCATTTCTGAAAATTATGTTTTCCATTAATTATGAAAACATATTAACACAGAACCTTGTTTAACAGAAGATGGACAGTAAATTACTTAATCACTACTTAGCGAAGTAGGTAGGAAATTCCTGGTACATTTTCTAACTCAAACCAATCTGAAATTAGAATGTGACCTGTAGCAGGATGTGTCTAAAGTAGGGCCTTGTGTGCAAAATATATAAATGACAACTCCTGTGGAAATGTTGAATGCAGCAGCTGTCATTGCAGAGGCTACCAATGCAGTAATTACACTTTGGGTGTGTAACCTGGCTTGCCCATCACAGCTGAATTCTTGTTTACAATAAATACACTGGGGTTTACAGAGCTGTGCCTTTTTAAAAAATAATAGGAAAACATAGTTCCTAAGGTAAAAGAAGACAAGGTCTTTCAATGGGAAAAGGATGTCTATAAAGATTGGTGAAAATGGCTTGTATGTAATCTTTTAATTTTTCCTACAAGTTTATGGCAGGGGAAGAGTGGAGATGTGTGCTTAGGAAGCTGCAGCAGAAGGTGGGGCCTTCTTTTGTCAAACTTTTTTCTCTTTATTTTTTCTTTTCTCCTTTGCTGGCTGTCTTCTCCATTTTCAACTCCATTACTATTCAGTATTACTAAAGTAGTCCCTTAGGAACCTCAGTCCAAGCACATAATTTCACTTGGATAGTTGGGATACAGTCAAGTACAAAGGAAGAAATTCAGAAGATTGAATAAGACAGGGCTATAGAAGAAACTGAAGATCAGGGTTTGGAAGGCAAGATAATACTAAAATGAATAGAGCAATATTAAAGCTACAGCAGCATTTCAATTTTCCTTAATTCTTTTCTTCTATTTCTCTTCAAATCTATAATAATTTTTCTTCTAGTTCTAGTTTCTTTTCATTCCTTTTGGGGATTTTTCGTTGTTTTTCATTTATGTTCAGCTCTGAAGTCCTTGACATGTACATTTCTCTGACTTTCTATCACCACCTGCGTGGATGAAAAATAGGATTGCAAAGATTTTCTTCGGTACTTCAGAGAAAAATGGGCCAGGAATCAATATTTCTATAGTGGCATAGTAAGGGTATTTACATCTGAAAGCATTCTACCTTGCTTTTCTCATGAATAATGAAAGAAATCATGGCATTCTTGTGGGGCAGGGCTAGCCAAAAAAAGTCTTTGGAGAACATGAAGGGACTGCTACATTTTCATTCCCATCCTTTGTTCACTTATTGTGTTCTGGGAAAAAAAATAAAAAATAGAGCACTGAAAGGTAGGAATTTTGTCCCCATTTTGGAAAGTTTATATTCTGAGGAATCTATGGATGCAGACCATCGGCACCATTACTATAGAAGTTCCAAAGAGGTTTGATACAGAAGTCTTTCAGTTCTAGAGACACTACATTTTAGTAAAATGATAAGAAGTTTGCCTATTTGCATCCCTTCAAAGACTAGGTCTTCAGCCTAAGATAAACAGGACCTTATTTTTGCAAATGGTTTGATGTATTCTGTGTATCTTAAACATGCACCTGACAAAAAAATATTGTTTTTTTGAGGGAATGCTCATCTTCATGTGATTGAGTACAGGACAAGCTTAAGGCTAATGGCTTGGGCTAGGAACGTAGAATCAAAGAATTAAAAGTGATGTAAAGGGAATCATTTTCTATGTGATTAAAGAACAGGGAAATCTATTTCTGGTTAAGACAAAGAATGTTTACATGACTTTTTTTTTTTTGTGATGAAGCAGTACACAAGAAGCACTTTCCAAAAAAGGCAGCATCAACAAAATGACTGTACAGCTCATTGCAGATGAGACAATAACATGTTCTTGATGACAAAAGAAGAAACAATGGCATTCAAGAAGGAATGCTTGTTCTGCCCTCAAAAGAATTGATAAGAATCCTCATCACTGTATCTACAAACAGGGTAAAAATGTCAATGTTGAGTGCATAAAGTGGATTAAATGGGGTGTCTTACTCTGCTTTGCCAAAGTCTTCTTTTCCATCTAACAGCAATATAATCTGTTGCATTATGCTTTACAGTCTCCCCAGAAATCTCCCTGAATCCAGGATATTAACATCTCTAAAACCCCAGCTTTAAACTCATGTCAGGTCAAGTTCCCAGCAAAGAATGACTAAGCAGGACACAGGCCAGGTCAAAAGTGCTTATGATTGGCTTACTTTTCATAGTGCACATGATTTTTTTGTGAAGCCTCTCTGTCCCTTTTTGAGTAAACAAGCTACATTTCATATAGCTTTATGTTTAGCAAGGTCTATAACATGTTTGTTACCATTTGATGCTTGCTTCAAGGTGGGAATTATTAAACATGCAGCAACTCAAATGCAGTGAGGGGAAAGGCCTTTTAAGGAACCCATCTGCTCAAGAGTTTAGACTTAAAAGAGTAGAGAAAGGTGTCATTAAGGTAACTGGTCACCACATGGCTATGAGCCATGAACAGAACATGACCATAAAACCCCAAGGTATCTTCAGCAGAGATAAACTCTCCTGTCATTATTCCCTGTGCTGACAAAACCTCCTCTGTGTTCTAGTCATCTGTATTACAGAGAAACATGCTACTAGGATGTTCAGGTGAATGAAGAATCAAGTGTAAAATTGAGTGAGAAAAATTAAGGTGCTTCAGTCCACAAAATGAAGAGCAGCAGTATGAGTTCTCCTTTTGAAAATGAGGCAAAAATCAGGAAGTGAATAAGACTAAATTGGACTCACAAGCTGTTTTGGTACAAGAAAAAAATTGATATAAACTGCTCAAGAACCCAGTCTAGATAAAAATTACAGTTCCAAATGCCAATGAAATAAAGGTCTGGAACATCCTTTCATTAGAGTTAAGAGGAGGAAAAAAATGTTTATTTTTTTTAAGTGGGTTTTTTGAACCTGGTGAAAATGATTGACTAGAGGATTGCCTACAATATTGGGGTACTAAGTACAGGGATTTATGAACTCATACACTTCTGATAATTTTAAGGAAACCACTGCAAGCAAATGTGGAAAACCTCCAATTTAAAGTAGCACCATTTAACATTTGCACAAAGGAAGCTGTGATTTGTCACCATGATCAAAAGCACTTTTAATGCTATATCCAATTTCTTATCCTGGTTAAAACCAAGTACTTTAAGAACTGCTTCCTTCAGCAACAAACATCTATTTATATGCCCAGTTTGAGTGTGAAAGCAGAAGATAAACATAGATGCAAGCAATGCATCTGATGAGACTGGTCTTACCAAAGTCAAAACAGGCAGGCCAACAATAAATCAGCTATGGAGCAACCTGATTCCTTAATGGAAAGATAGATGAATCCCACAGCAAGCTTAGGTTTAATGGCACTGTAGCACCCTGCTGTACAAATGCAATAAATAGTACAGAACTCAGTAAAATATTTATCTGGATGAATTATGAAGATTCTAACGCAGTATCAAAACATGTGCTTTCATACCTTACAAGTGTGTGAGAAATATTTGGATGATTCCTATAATGCTTGGGTTTTTCCAAGTGTCTGAGTTAAAGTAGTTGCAACACAATCTGTTATTTTATTAATACTTACTTGAACACCAGCCACTGCTCATTGACTGCATTAGATTAAAAAAAAAAAAACACTTATCACCTTAAGGGGATGAAGATATTCAAAGCACATTGAAAGAAAGTAAACATCAGTGTTGCTTCCCAATGCTGAGCTGTAAAGAGACGGCAAAGGAGTTTAATGCAAACAGCTTTGCAAACACAGGACTCAGTTGCTACACACAGAAGCTCTAAAATCTGGGACATCATCTGGGTTAACATGCAATATTATCAGGCTGATGGATAGTTTTGAAAGCTCCATCCTTACTCTGATACTGATGTCAGCGTGCTGCTCTTTAATTTAACCACAGTACTGAATGGGGATCCCTTCACCTTATGTAAAGTTAAGTCATATCCCTAACTGTAACATGATTTTGTTTTATTGTAGTAGTCTTGCATCTAATATGTATAAAATCTAGAATAGCATATTTGTATGCTGCTTAGGGCATGCCAATGGTACCATAAAAACATCCATCCAGTACTCCCCAGCTGGAGCCCTCCCTGGGCTCACAGGTGGCCAGGGCATTGCTGCTCTTTCAGTGCTGCTGTACTGGGCAGACTGGAACTCCAGTGGGAACTTGATCTGAAGGGACTGTGACATGAATGAGTCCATCATGGAGCAGAGATCCACCTGCAGTCCCTGGAGAGCCCCCCACCAGAGCAGGTCGATGCCTGAAAGAGACTGTGACGCTCAAAGGATGAGATGGGGGTGCGTACTGAAGTTTTATTGAACTCTGTGGACCAGGGCATGATGCAAATGGTATGGAATAAGGGGTGGAATGTGCTGGTTTGGGCTGGAGTAGAGTTCATTTTCTTCACAGTGTCTGGTATGAGGCTATGTTTTGGATTCATGCTGAACACAGGGTTGATAATATAAAGATGTTTTTGCTATTGCTGAGCAGGGCTTACAGACTCAAGGCCTTTCCTATTTTTCATGCTGCCATGCTGTCAAGGGGATGAAGGGTACATGGGAGGGTGGGAGGAGACATAGCCAGGACAGGTGACCCAAAATGACCAAAGGGATATTCCAAACCATATGGCATCATTTTCAGTATATAAAGTATATAAAGGGAAGAAGGAGGAAAGGGAGGAATGTTTGGAGTAATGGAGCTTGTCTTCCCAAGTCACTGTTACCTTAATGGGGCCTTGCTCTCGTGGAGATGGCCAAATACTTGCCCAACCACGGGAAGCAGGGAATTAATTCCTTGTTTTGCTTTGTTTGTGGACATGACTTTTGCTTTCCCTATTAAACTGATTTTATGTCAATCCACAAGTTTACCAGCTTTTACCCTTCTGATTCTCTCCCTGATCTCACTGATGGGGGAGTGAGCAAGCAGCTGCAAGGAGCTTGGCTCTGGCTGGGGTGAAACCACAGCAGGGCTACTGCATGAACAACTTCCTGTTTAACTTGTTCAAAAGCTTGTTGTTATTCAGGACCCCACTTAAAATTTTTCTCCCATTCCACAGGATGGAGCAAATTTACAATCTGACTCTGGGATATGCATCTTCCAAAAACCCTTAGCACCTAGGAAAGCTTGTGTTTCCTGTTTGCTGGTTGATGAGGACATAGCTGCTATTTCATCGACCATGTCCTTTGGAATATGGAAACATCCATCTTGCCATTTTACTCCTAAAAACTGAATCTCCTGGGGATGTCCCTTGACTTTTCTTTGCTTTATGGCAATTCCAGCCTTCAGGAGACGCTGGATTATCTTCTCCCCTTTCTCAAAAACGTCTTTTGTAGTGTTGCCCCATATGATGGTGCTCTCAATTCACTGCAAGTGTTCTGCAGCCTCCCCCTGTCCCTGCAGTCTAACTCAGCTGCAGCCATGCTAGCCCAGCTGCTCCCTCCACCTCGGAACTGGTGTCACCCCACAGCTTCCCCGCCACATTTGCTCAACCAGAAGGAATCCCTTCTCCCAGGAAGAGACTCCCTTTCCCTGCTCCCAGCAATGATGTGAGATGGTGTAGAATAACCTCCAAGTTCTGGTCATGCTCCCTCCTGGCTACTGCAAAAAATAGCTCTGTCCTGGCCAGAACCAGGACACTGCCAAACTACTAAATGTCCATGGAATTCTGAAATGGTTGGTATTGGCATTCTGTCATCAGCTACCATGGCACCCTGTGGGAGCCGTGGTTCCGTAGCTGAATATCTTCAGTTTCTCTCCATGGAGAGGAGTCTCTTGCCATGCAACAATTTCCAGGATGCAGAACAGACTGTTACCCATCAAGACACCAGAGCACATTGCAGCTGGGGAAGTCTGGCAAGGAAATTTGGTCTCTTATGGAGAGATGTGAGATAAACAGAATCATAGAATCATTTAGATTGGAAAAGATCTTTCTGATCAGCAAGTCCAATCCTAAAGACATTTAGTCTATAATCTCCAAATGATATCCAGAAACTCAAGAGATTTCGGCCCAACATCAAAGCAACCTGAAGAAAAAGCCCTAAATTCTTCTAGATTTAATTTCTTCTGAATTCTTTTTCGCTCCAGACTGAGGTTCAGTTCTTTTGAACTTTCTCTTTTGCTAGGTATTTCATTATTTCTGCCCTCTATCTCTGTTTTGGAGTAAAAACAATGTCAAACTTATTACCAGGACATAATGCCATTTTTTGACTGAAACTAATGAACATTCAATTACATTTATTGTGGAATCAGTAAAATATATGAAACACAGAACAGATGTGACCAGTATTTCATTAGGCTACCAACTTTTTCCTGTAAAATATATAATCTAGAGCAAATTTCCCCTGTATTCACCCAAATACAGTGTAAATCTGGATTGATTTAATTTAAAATAATGATTGCTGTAGATAGCAAATTATCTTTCATTCTTACCTGGCCATTTTGGTGCACATATTCTGTAGTGTAAGAGCAGTTCACAAGCTCTTTCTAGATCTTGCTGAACAGTACTGTGAACCATTATTACCCCTGTCTTATAAACAGGTAATGTAGATATTGGTGTCTAATGAGACTTCCAAGATCACTTAGATAATCTGAAACACAATGCCGAAATCTCAGTATAATGTTCTAGTTCAGTGTAATGATTCCTGGTTTGTCTTATTTCTCAAGATGAAAAGGGGAAAAAAATGAAAGAAAAATTTGGAAGACCCAGGAAGTTTTTGATTAGCACAGTCTTTCCCATATTCTATGGAGTTCAGTTGGAGGTTAAGACTATTTTGCCATTCTGGCCTTATTTATAGGGTAGTCTCCATATATGAGACTGGTTCCTTACGTTTTCCATTGGACAAGACAGGGATATTCCCAGACCATATCCATGTGTTTCATGATCCTACATAAAGGTCATTCATCGTTTGGAATCTCTTTCCAGAGAAGAAAATCTAGCAAAAACCAGAATTGCTTCCTAACCATCATGAGAAAATGCAGTGAAACCTTTAACTTAACCCTGAACAGCTGCCAGTCCCAGGGACAGGAGATGCATCATCTGAATTTAGACTTCTGTTCCCCTCACAAGCAATATGGAGCTCTATAATCACTGCAATACAGATAAACACTGATGAAATTGAAGATAGTTATTAAAATTTTCAAAAGAAGTCAATCATTAAACCCAAGTTTTTCACTGATTACAGTGTACTAGGAACACATCCTCCAAACTTTGGGAGCCTGATCCAAAACTCACCAAAATCAAAGAGGATCAGATTGGTTTTCATTCAAGACTGTAGCATTAAACATAAGTCTTCAATAAATTAGCATAAAAGTGTATTGAAATAAATTAGACTTACAAGTTAAACTTTATGAAGACACTCTGGGAGGAGTACTCTTCACTTGCTTATGTACTGCTTCATTTGAACTGCTAAGAAGAAATGGAATTACTGGAACAGGTTGAACAAATCTGTTTATTTACAGGTGATTACATACTATTTTCACTTGCTACCGCTGTTGCTACAAAGGCTTATTAGTACTGGTGTATGGTTGCACACCAGAGAAAATTTCCTACCTTCCTATAGCATCAAAGACTTACTAGAGAAGTAAAAGATACTGCAAGGGCTCCAAGACTCTACATAAATAAAGACAAGTTTTCAAATCAGTGAACTATGAGTACAAATCCAGAGAAGTATTGATAGTCACTAAGGAAAAGAAATCTGTCTGAAGAGGAGGAGGATTGAAGATGAGCAAAAAGCACTAAAAGATTCTCTCTGTGTGACCCATCTGTATGACGGGAGTTACTTTATGTGTCCATTACTTTGAGGGATATAAATGTGCAATAGCATCTTTAAATATAGACAAAGAGAGAGAATGGGAGGGAAGAGTAAAATGTTTTTGTCTGTATTTGAAATAGAACTAGATCATAGATTGTATTTTCAATTTAAGAACAAGTCATTCTTTCCTTATTTATTACAGTCATCAAGTACCTTTATATAACTACATATAGACAAAGAGAGGGTTATATGGGGGCAGCAATTATTAATGGACATTACTGAATGATAAATAAAGAGCTAGCTCAGAACTGGTATTCATTGCACACAGATGTCTGGACCATGGGCAGATGTCTTAAATCGTCTGCACAAAGCGCTTTTGTGCTATCAGAGTAATCTAAATTGCTTTGCATTTGGTTCCAGGAATTTCCATACACTGCTCTCCACCATACATAAATTCATGTTCTCAAATCACATCTAGGTTTCAAGGGCCAAATTACCTCCTGGTGTAACTCTTTGGGTTAATTTGCCTCAGTTTTTTTGATGCAGACAAACGTTGAGACTGGTGTTCTCAGTTACAGGAGACCTTGTACATAACACCTTAGGTTATGGTGCTGGTTCTAGGGAGGGCATCCACTGCTCCATGCTGAAGGAGATGAAAGCACAAGCAAGGAGGAAGGAGGGGGCATGCCATGGCTTCATGCATGCTTTGTGTGAACTATATGTTCGTGACCAACACTCTTAAGAGGAAGCTTGCTTAAAAGGTCCTGCTGTTCCCTGCTCAGAGAAGAAAGGACTGCCACAGCCTGCCTTCTAAAGCTTTAACTCAGGACCTCTGTCCTTTTAAATGTTGTCAATCGTCATACCTACTGCCCTGGGCTACAGGGGAACTCTAAGAAAACCACTCATAACTCTGAGACAGGCACTTCCCTGACTCTCTGAGGTCTAAGAACTACTGCATTCCCACAGCAGGACTGTGCTTCACTGCAAATCAAGTCAGTGATGATTTAGGAAATAATTTGTATCCCCAGAGGAGGCATATCTTGCAGCAGAGACAGCCCAGCATAAGTTGCTGAGTTTTAGTTAATGGCCTCATTCTATCTAATGTGTCTGCTCTTGCAGATATCACTTACAGATGAACTGTGTGTTTTCTGTCTCTCCATTTTTTTTACATGGAAAATATTTGAATTAGGCTAGCACATAAACACACTGTCTAGGAACAGATTCGTGGGAGGAGGAGTTGACAGAGAGAGACAGATGGAGTAGTAGTTTGAATATATTATTTTGCATTACAACCCTATGAAAAAAAATACTGATGCATTTCCTGGTGGACATTTTACAAGGGTCACTTTATGGGGCAGTGCTGAAAAATTTCTTTCACTTTAAATGTTCCTACTAGCACAGAATTATCTTTGATCTTAATTTAGTAAGCATTTTTGCCTGCAGTCAGACTAGCTTTCAAGGTATATGCCTTTTTTCCTTCTTGCTCACCTGCTTGCTGTGGGAGAGATGTCAGTTACCAGCTGAAAGGCTGGTAATATTAAGATACCCTGTACATAGATGTTAGCACTGAGAGTGTGCGTAACACCACATGCTTTCTTCCTCTTCTTGTCCTGATACAGATTGGAAGGCCAAAAGGAATTCTTTTTCTGTTATACTGGACATTTTGACTATACAGTTTGAGTAAAGCCTTTTAGATTTCACTTAATCTTTAGCAATTAAAACTGTGACAGACAAGACTTCTTGCTTTCTTCCACAACTCAGAAATATGAAAGTGTACAGAAATTAATCTACAGTAGATGGGTAAAAAAAAAAAAATACAAAGAATGAAACAAAGAGTGACTGAGAGTGGCTGTGGGGGTACACTAGCTGGGTGATGTTTTCAATAACACTGTGATAAGGCTGGGCTGTAGCAGACCTACTGAAATTTTTCTTCCATTCCAGAAAATGGTTGTTAATTGTTGTGATACTGTTTAAACTGCAAGGATTGAATAAAACATCTCTGGAATGCCATTTTGCCCTATAACCTCAGCCTATATGTGAGTATTGGCAGATTGAAGAATTAAGGGAAACAGGGCTGGAGTCTGTTTGGGATGGAAAAGCATAAGCAACTCTGACGCTACCTGAGCCAATTACTTGTGATGTGCTTGTCAACAGTGCAGATCTTCAAATGTCCAGTGGAGCTCATGCAAACTAGATGAAATCTCAGGCAGTTCCTTGGTGGTACCTAAGATCAAGGTTTGGGAAAAATGGAATAACCCTTTGTAATATTGTAAAAGCACACTGCATAGTGAAATAAATCCATAACTCAAATGGTCTCAGCTCTAACAATAATAAACAGGGTCATACTATCCAATAATTAATCCCTGACTGCCTAATCATGGGTTTATTTATCATTAGATCCCATTATTTATAAAATATCCTTGGTGTAGAGTGCTTCTCAGGAAAACTCCTTCTAAAGTTAAAAATCTATCACATAGGGAATTTCAGAAGGAAACAACTGCTACACAAACCAGAAGGAAACAACTGCAATACAAACCAGTTGGGAATAACACTTGTTTCTGGAATAAAGTCTAATTTTGGAGCACGGCAAACTTTGGGTTTCACATTTAACTAATTTTTTTATACTCTTGAAGATGTGGGAGGGGCTCAGTGAGGTTACTCGTGACAGCAGCACAAATACACGCCAGTTTAAAACGATCCTCTGCAATCTTTGTTGCGTTCAAGGACGAAGCCTGAGCAGCACCCGCAGCCCGGCTGCGCTCCGGGGAAGGTACTTCGGCTCCCTCTCCAGGACATCGGGCTTAATTACAAATAAATCCTCCATCTCCGCGGCTCCTGCAGCCTTCTTAAACTCCGAATGTCACAGGCATAAGCCTAGGACAGAAGTATCCCCAGTATAAGGCTCATTTCCATATGAAGCGCAGTGAGAGAGGGATGCAGGCAATTCTGAGCACTCCCTAAGGAACGCTGCCAAGCACCAATAGTGCTCAGCACTTACAGACAATGCGAACAGACACCTCAATAACCCCTTTGCTCACTATGTGACCTGGCCACGCTTAGAGCATCAGCAGCTCAGCTCAGCAGCCCTGGGAGCATCCTTCTCACACACATCACTCATCTGGTCACATCAGGTCACCAGAGTGCACTCCTGCTCACATGGAATGGGAAACTGTCACTGACCTGGACACAGGGCCCAAGGTGTAACTTCTCTGCCTTCACCACATAGCTAAGGCAGGGTCCTTTTCTCAGATCTGTTTGTGGTCAGATTCACTTCTCCATTGGGTTAATTTTCTCCAAATTTGAGGATAATTTCTGCTCTAGGTGTTCTACGCATCCCCCAATAAGATAGTTCCTCATTTAGTTTGAGACACCCATCAGTCTAGCTATGTTCCCTTTTACTGTTGGATCTGACCTCTTATTTTAAAGGTCAACAGTTCCTTTCTATTTTGTTAACCCAATTCCCTTAAAACTGCATTTTATACATTTGCTTCTGGCAGATTTCAGCTATCCAGGGAAGGTTATGCAAAATCCCCCACAGGGGAGGCAAGGTGAGTTGGCTTTGGGTAGCAAGATTTTCATAGCAGGGGGACTACAGGGGTGGTTTCTGTGAGAAGTTGCCAGAATCTTTCCTCATGTCCAACATACAATGCCAGCCAGCCCCAGGACAGACCTGCTGCTGGCCAAGGCTGAGCCCCTCAGGGGTGATGACAGCATCTCTAGGATAATAGAGCTAAGAAGGGGAACAAAAGGCTACTGCAACCAGGAGAGAGGAGTGAGAATATGTGAGAGCAACAGCCCTGCAGACCCGAGGTCAGTGCAGAAGGAGGGGCAGGAGGTGCTGCAGGTGCTGGAGCAGAGATTCCCCTGCAGCCCTCGTTCAGCCCATGGCGAGGCAGGTGTGCTGCCAGAGGACCTTGGGATCACAGAGGTCCACCTGGAAGAGGATCCCACACCAGAGCTGGGGGGTGCCCGCATGAGGTTGTGACCCAGTGGGAAGCCCCTGCTGGAACAGGCTCCTGGCAGGATCTGTGGCCTATGGAGAGAGGAGGCCATACTGGAGCAGGTTTGCTGGCAGCACTTCTGACCCCATGGGGGATAGTCTCTTCCCGAAGGACTGCATCCCATGGGACACATCACACTGGAGCTGTTTGTGAAGAACAGCATCCTCTGGGAAGGACTTATGTTGGAAAAGTTCAAGTAGGACAGTTGTCTGTTGGAGAGACTCCACACTGGAGAAGATTGTGAAGAGTCCTCCACAGGGGAAGATTGTGAAGAGTCCTCCACAGAGGAGGAAGGAGTGACCACAGCCACCATTCTCAGTTGTCCTGTGCTGCTGGTGGGGATGAGGGAGAAAAATTGGAAGAGGAGTGCAGGAGGAAGGAATGGGTAGGGGGAAAGTACTTTTAAGATCTAATTTTTATTTTTCATTATCCTACATTGATTTGTCTGGTAGTAAATTAGACTAATTTCCCCAAGTCAAGGTTTTTTTTTCCCATGGTGGTCACTGGTGACTGATCTCTCCTTGTCCTTATCTCAGCCCACTAGCCTTTCCTTATATTTTCTCTCCCCTATCTTGCTGAGGAGGGCACTTGGCATCCAGCCAGGGTCAACCCACCACACAAGAGCACAGTAGCTGCAAAATGATGGATTACCTCATGCTTTATCAGAACAGCACCAATTTCACAGAATACTCTGAGATGGGAGGGACCCACAAAGATGATCAAGTCCAACACTTAGGTGAATGGCCCAGAGAGGGTTCAAACCCATAACTCTGGCATTATTAGTAACCTGCTTTAATCAAATGAATCTTGAGAACCTAATAGTTAAGAGCTGAGAGACATAAAAATAGAAAGACCTAGGAACCAAGAAGGAGCAGATTTAATCAGCAAAGCAAATAATCAGGTGATGTGAATTACAGGTTCATAATTAGGAGAATTAACAGCTGAAAAAGGGTCTCATCAGTATAAATGTGACAGCCTTTCTATTTAGCCCAAGACTAAAAAGCCACAAAGACTTTGATTTCTATGCAAAACTGAGAAAGGGGATTTTGTGTGTGTGTGTGTTGCTATAAAGGAAAAAGCACAACACATAGAGGCTGAGCAAATGAACCATGAAGTTGAGCCTGGTGCAGAGGTGAGAGCTCTATGGCTGCTAAACATAAATGATCTTACTTAAGGTATTAAATGTATTAACTTTTCTGGTTTGCTTTCCCTAATTTTCTAGTGATGACTAAGGAAAATCCCCTTTTCTAATTGCCTAGTCTAGAACTGTTGCTCTAAACTTAAGGCTAGCTTAATATTTTGAGGAGAACTTTCTGAGCAAGAAATTTGTTATCAGCTTGTCACAGCTGAAATTGCTGCAATCCTTGTCTTCTCTTACAGGTTGCTATTAATAGGGACATTTTTGTCTGGGGCATGGACTCAAGAGATATCAGGTAATGCTGCTGTAAACAGATTTCACATCTGTTTGCAGGCTTTTCCATAGGTGATTTCTAGGCTTATGTGTGTGTTACAGAAGAGTCTGAAGCTCTTGTGGCAGCCTTACCTGCATGTTTTTTTGAGAAATTTCAAACATACAGGGGTTTGCTGGAAACTACACTCTTAAGTTTTATGTGTCACTATATTAAGCAAATGTTTCAATTTTCCTCATTCTGGTAACAAGTACTGATGAATTAATAAGAACTTTATTCTTATATTGTCGTGTGTAGTTGTTGTTAGTCACCATACAATATGTAAGGTCTTTTATCATAATTTAACTCAGCTGGTAGCTAAGTACCAGGCAGCTGTTAGCACATTCCTCACCTCCTCCCACCCCAGTGGAATGGGGAGGAGACTCAGGAAAAGCCTCATGGATTGAGAACAATATTTTAATAACTGGAACCAATTAAAATATGAAAATACTAATTATAATCATAATTTTAATTTTTAAAGTTATAAAACCTAAGAAAAATTGATGCATGATACAGTTGCTCATAACAACTGATGCCCAGTCTGTCGCTGAGCAGCAATTGGTGCCTCCAGCCAATTGCCTGCTATATATAGGTTGAGACTCTCTATTTTATAGAATATACATTTGGCCAGTTCAGGTCAGTTATCTTGACAGTGCTACCTTCTTGTGCACCATCTCCCTGACACAGCAAGCACCATTTTAAAAGTCTTTGTCTTGGTTCTAAGCACTGCTCAGCAACAACAAAAACTTCAGTGTGTTATCAGCATAATTCTTGCAATGAATCCAAAATACAGCTCTGTACCAGCTACTAGGAAGAAAATGAACTCTATCCCAGCCAAAACCAGAACAAAATATTATAAAAATAGCAGTGATTCACCTCAGAGGAAATAGTTTCCTTAGCTGAAAGTCTTTCCTTACAGAGCTGGTCCTGAAGCAGCAGATGCAGAGAGCTGGTTTTGGGACAGTGTGCCCTCACTCTCTGTGGGCCCTGTATAAAAAACATGGGTAATCCCCAAAGATCAAAATAAATAGATACTGGAGAAGGTTTTACCCAGCTTGGAGCAATTATCTAGCTTCTGCACTGAATCCAGTTGGTAGCTTGGAGTGTGGGTGGAATAGGGTCATATTTACCAGCATCTGTCTGCTGCTGCTTAGTGTGACCATCTCTGATTTGGGAATTACATCAGTAGTAAACTTCAGCCTATGGTGTTAAACCCTCTAGGAATAAAGAATTCTCTCAGCTCTTAAAATGCACCATTATTATAAAAGGTCTATTGATGTTACCTCATGATGCCATAGAAACTCCTGTTTGAAGCAACAAATCCCCATTTATTACATGTGCATGTCAAATAAGAAGTCTCCTCTGGTCTCCAGACCTACACTCAGGACAGTTGTGTACCTGCTTCCTGCCTGCAAGAGGTTTGGGAGCTGTGGCCTGGCTTATGCTGTGGTGATAGCTTGGGACTGGAGCTTCTCAAGCCCTTGCCTTTGCTCCTGTGTGGTCCTTTCCCAGTATGAGCCAGATGGCTTCTGGTGCTGGTACTTGGGCAAGTGACCAGGGTAGGCTGATGGACAGCTTCTGTGGCTGCTCTCCACCCACACTGGCTTTTGGCCCTTCTTGTGAATAGAAGGGTGAAGGTTTCTGGTTATTTTTGTTTGTAAGGTTTTATTGGTTGGGATTTTTTTGGTTTAGAGGTTGGGTTTTTTTCTCTTTTCAGGAGCTTGTGGGACTTGCACATTCTGTTTTATTTCATCTAAGG
Source organism: Acrocephalus scirpaceus scirpaceus (assembly GCA_910950805.1). Lineage (NCBI taxonomy): Eukaryota > Metazoa > Chordata > Aves > Passeriformes > Sylviidae > Acrocephalus > Acrocephalus scirpaceus. The sequence continues at coordinate 104,069,376 of OU383775.1, read as the reverse complement.
TGTTCAGATTGGGGCAGCCAATGCAGTACCCTTTGACCCTGTTCCAAAATCCTATTTCCATGACAGGTTGCTGCAGGTAGCATTGCCAAATCATCAAACACTGTTACTAACAGGATAGTCATTTTGGAGCTAGCTTTTCTCCAGAAATTACTGCCAGTATAAATACAACCTCTCAACCCTCCTGACTAGAGATGTATGACTGTCATAACACTGACTGTATAAAGCAATCTGGGAAGTAGCAGATTTGTTTGTATTTTATTTTGAATTCCCACCTTACTAGCCTTTTAATACATCTGATACAGGACCCATGAGTTTAGAGTGCTTGGGAAACCTTCTGAGGATAACACTGAGTGCAGAATACTTTGAAGACAAATACTTATCTCTTTTTGTTATTGGTAAGTTGGTGTAGAAGAACTTGGCAAGAGAATTACACATGGTGAAATGTTTAAAGTTCTCAGAGGTGCTTCTATAATAGAATTCCCTGCATTATTCTACTATTATAGAGCTTAGTAGGTTGGATCTCATTATAAGAAAACTCAACTGCTACCTTGATTTCTGTGTAACCTATAATGTCGACTTGTTTTTTGATAACTTAGCCATGATTAGACTTGATTTTGCTATCTTTGGGCTCAAATTGAAATGCACGTGGTGTTTTCTAGGCATGTTAAAGCTGGTGGATTTTCTTTGTGATAAGAATCTTTTCTAGTACCAGCACATGCTGCTCTGAAAAATTCACTAGCTGAAGCTGGCACATTATTTATTTTTGCACTAGTGGCTTTTCTTAGCTTCAGCTTGGTGGAGGCATATACTTAATGAAGTTTAAGAAAAATTAGCTGAGCCCTCTAGCTATGGACTTAGTAGTCAGCAAATGATACATTTCTGTGAAAAGCATCACAGAATGCCCTGGAAGTGATAATACTTTTGGACTATAAACACCTGCTGTAAGATTATATGTATAAAATGTAAGTTTGGCCTTGAAAAAGCTCTCCATGTTGTCCATTTTTCTAGAAGGTTAAACCTGAGTCAAAAGCGACTTAAAATGTGTTCTTTGTTCAGACATCTTCACTCATACACAAACACACTCTGCAGCTGGGATACATATATCTTAAACCATAAAACAATTCTTTTTGGAAAGAAAAAACCCAAAACAACTAAAAACTAAAAAACATAAAAATTATTTATATACTAAAAGTATCCAACCTAATCTTTAGTGTGTTCATCATACTGGTGGATTGTCTCCTGAAGAGACTGCTGGGCAGGCATCAGAGAAACATGAGCCTGTGCCAGCCACAGGTCAGTGTCCTGATGTTGCTGTTGTCATCTGTCACTGTGTTGGTGGTTTGGGGGTTTTTTTCCATCTTCAGTCCTTCAGCTGCAAGTGTTTCTTGTCCCTGTGTGCCTGTAATTTTACATTCTTTCTTTGCACTTTGTCACAGCTCTTTCCCCACTTGGCAATTCTCTGAGCCCCAGAGATGCAGCTGGGCTGCATCAGAGCAAGTTGAGCTGAATCCTTATGCCAGAGCAGGTTTCTCGGGGAGTTGGCAGAGCAGGAGTTATCCTTGCTAATACAGCTCTTTCCATTTATTTGCCTGTAGATCAGTCTGGCACAGCCTGGGAGCTTGATGAGGCCATGGCAGCCCAATGTGGCTATACAGTAACTTATACCACCTGGAGGAGCATTGAGTTCCGTGCTTCTGCACTGAGCTGCCATTCTCACTTAGAAGTAAGTGTGTTACAGACATTGACTACAGTGCTCTTGTACACTAACTTTGTGAGAAATTAATGAATTATTAATGAACATTAACTGAGGTGTCAATGTTTTGAGTATCTGTTAGCAGAGAATAATTTAATTTTCTTCAAATGTATCCAGAGGTCTCAGAATATTCCATGGTACTGCTATTTGGAGGGCCTACAGATGAGCACAAGAAGTATACCACATGTGCCCTTAAAGGGCAACTATTTTCTTGTGGACTACAATAGGGAATTGCATCTGGCAGCTGTGTTGCACTCTGCCCTAACAATACTTAGTGTCTTGAGACATATTACAGTAAAAACTAAAAATTGCTGGCTCACTGCTACTATATCATAAAACACAAAATTAGCTATCACTTAGGTTTGTTTGTTTTCTTATTGTCCAATTCTGGGGCTATGCAAAATGAAGAAATCTGCTGCTCAGAGTATTTATGTTGCTGTGTAGCTATACACCTATGTACATTTATCTTGTGTAGTTAATGAAGTTGAAAGTGATAATGCTTCAGTAAGGAGTTGCCCTTCTGTGCAGAGGCTGGTGGGTGAGTTTTGTAATTTGCTTTAGGGTCACAAGGATAGGTGGTTCTCAGCTAGAGAAAATCAGTCTAACTAGCAAACGTTCCCCTTGCCCATGCAGAAAGATGTGTTCACAGTAACTATACAAATCAAAGCATCTCATACTCCTGATATGAGCAATGCTACAACTCATCTGAAAAGTGCAAGCTGCCATTATGGTCCATGGAGTCCCAGGGAGTTAATATGTGAAAGTAACTACATGGAGGTAAGTACTGCGAGATGCTCTCTTAGATTGGGTTTCCAATGCATATTCCTAGAATCTGATCAGCTTCAGACTGCCCCACCATGAACAGCTTGTTAGTGAGTGCACAGTATGCATGTTAAATTAAGTGATACATTTATATTATGATTGTATAACCTACATTAGTGCTAATAGCTAATAAAGCTATGAAATAGTATTCAAAGGGTTAAGCTCATAGATTGAACTCACTGAATGTTGCCCCAACAAATCTTACTTGAGACAAGAGAGATGTATACTTCCTGAAGAAATTTCCCTGCTGAATTTGCTGGGGAGGAGTCCAGAAGGGGAAATGGACTTCTCTGGGAAGAGGATGTGGGAGTCAAGAACCAACTCTGGTCTTAAGTGGAAATAGAAAGTAGAAGATAGGTGGAAAATAAAAAGAAACCGAAGTCAAGCAGACTGGTAAATCACCAGGCATGGTGGCATCTCCACCTAGGAAATGCTGGTTTCCCTTGAAAAAGGCTTGTAGGGAGGGTGATGAAGACAGGGAAATAAGTGCTACCAGCAAACCCCTTACAGATTTTTTTCCCCTCAGGTTTCTGTCAGGAGGGAGGTTCCACAGACTATAAAAGACTTTGTTCAAGATGAACCTGAGGACTGGACTCTTGTATTCCCAGAAGTAAAACTACAGGTTTTCTTTCTAATAAAAGCTAGTGCTACCTCTGGCACAACCATCCTTTTTTTCTTTAACCACACAGTACTTTCAAAAAGTACTTAAGTAGCAATAACAGAACTTCTGTATCAAGTGGTTTTAGTATATTTTTATAGATTAGAAGTACAGACAGCTGTAGGCTGTGTCTCCAAGGAAGAAATCAAGCCTTCCCCTGGCAAGAGATTGTGGGGAAAAAACAACAAAAACAAAAAAACCACCATAAACTAAGATGCCGTGGTGCAGAAAAAAACTGTAAAGAGGGTTTGTTTTTTTTTCTTGGACTCTGTATGTACAGAGTATGCAGCAGTGCAGTTAGTGACTGCATTAGTCATTCTCTCATGCTCTTGATATGGAAAATTTTCTGTATGCGTGAGCTGAGGGAAGCTGGAAGGATATCCCACTAGTAAAATTCAAAGTAAGGCAACAAAACTGCTGAGCAATTCAACACAGTAAATCATTCAGTGCAGTAAACCTGTTACTTTGAACATCATGTTTAAACTATTGATAAATTTCTCTGGTAGGCAAAGGCAGAAGAGGCCTCAATATGGCAAATAGTATTTCATCAGCCAGAAGAAAAAAGGGCTCTGCTTGTGAGCAATGCTTGGAGTGCAGGCTATGGACTCAATGCCACAGACTCAAGGGTTCTGCTGCGAGTGCCATACACTGCTGCCCAAGTTCAGCTGGTCGAGGTTGGTATGCTCCTTCTTGGCCTAACAAGCTGCCAGGCTGTGCAGGTCTAACCACATGCCTTCCTTACAGGATCAGGGAATTACCTTTTCTGTGCTGAGATCAAGTACATTTTACAAATACCAATGGGTGATCCTGATGCTGGATACTGCTGTGGCATGTCCTGTAGGTAAGCAGTGTGGTACCATGCTCCAACACCAAAATGTACAGGGACAGACTCACAGCTAATGAGCTGACAGGCTTCATGTCTTGTCTCTAAGATGGTGTGGACTACACAAACAAAACAATCACCTGGACTGTTCCAAAGTATATTCCACCACTCTCTGCTGGAGTGACTAGCTTTAAGGATGTGCTTGTGGAAGCTGGTGTGGATCTACACAAACTCTCTGCCAAAGAAATGGCTTCCAGGAAATATGTGTTATTGAATGAGTTAAAAGCAATTACAGTGAAGATTCCAATAGGTGCAGAAGGTGGTTATTACAAGGTAGGTGACTTATAGTAGGTGCCGCACAAGCAATATTCTGGGATGTTTGTTTGTTTTCTGATGAGGAATTACTCTTCATCTTGTGCCTTTCAAATGAAAGATGGGAGTGTGGTAGTGAGGGAGAGCTAAGGGTTTCTTAACCTCCAGAAGCCCTGACCAAAGATAGCATTTGTAATCACTATTTTATGAAGAATTTCTTTTCTTGCAAGCATAGCTAGACAGAATCCTACACAGAACTATTGATTCATGATTTCCTCAGCTTAACACAGAGCTTTCACCTATCAGTCCTGATGTCATACTCCTTGGAGATGGTCCTAACTGGATTGTAAAGCATGCATGGGCTCTCTTTATTTTACACAGACCACTTAAGAGAATGGGAATAACCCATTAGTCCAGCAGATCATGTGACCTTGGGATTGGTTGAGACTACATATCTAAATCTAGCTGCTTTGGAGTGAACTGAGTCCTGGGCAAATGTAGCAACTGAACTTCTGGTGAAGTTGCAGGAGCAGCCCTATTCACTGTGAAATAGTCCCCTGCTGCTTTGAAACTTGGGGAGTGGGAGGTCATTTTCCAAAGGAAGTATTCTGAGATAATCTAAACAGGGATACAAGAGTTGAGGGTTCCTGAGTAAAAAGGGCAATTGGCTGGGGCTGTAGATTTAGCTGACCTTGAGATGCTCCAACATAACTTTAATGCAAAATCAAGCTATACTAACGGGTGCTGATTTGAAATTCTAGACTTCTGTGAGAAATGGACAGCTTGGGGTAAAATACACCATCAACCTGTTCTTGGAACACCAGTGGGAAGACAACAAATGGAGACTAACCAAACATACTATCATCAAGGAAATAGAAACACCATTTGAACAAGCAGGAGTTTCAGTAACCAATAGTAAGTAGCTGAACATGTAATTTACCAAAGGTTTTAGTACTGTTAAGAGCTTAATGCTATTTATTCCTTTTCAGATTTAAATCTGAGTGCAAGGCTAATGAATGTTACAGTGGGAACATTCCTCCCAGATGTTGAGCTTGTGAACTTAACCATTGAAGGCATTACGGTGGCTGTACCTGAAGCTGTTCAGCATGGCTACCTAACACACAGGATTGAATATGCTAATGGAAGCAAAGCATATATAATAGAAGTCCCACTTGATGCACCAAGTGTTAAAAAAGAGGTGTGTGCTAAGACACTGCATCATCCTATGACATAGAACTGATGGTATCACTTGGTGATTTTTCATGTCTAAATATGATTTTCCTAGTACATGAGAGAGGACATGAGAGAATACACCCTGAATGTCACACTCACATTCATCACCTATCCATCAAGTGAGACCTTTGTCGTCCCAGTAATGGTGTTGTCAGCTGTCAAAGATGCAGGTAAACTTTGTGGAACATGGGAGAAACTTCACAAGCCTGGCTGGAAACTCTGGCTGTGAACTGGGCTGATTTCAGCCAGGGATACTGCCAGTCCCAGGGAGCTGTATTAAACTGATGGCAGCTGGCTGACTCTTGGCTGTTTTGCAGTACTGCCCAGTGCAAGAGGGTTTTGTGATGGGAGGGACCTTCATCTCATTATCACTCATGGGAACGTGGACCAAAACTGGCTACCTTTCATCTCAGACTGGCGCCTGACCCAAGAGGCTGCACAGAAGTACAACTACATTCTGAAGGACAATGGCACTCACCTGGCAATCTCTGTCCCTTTCCTTTCTCCCCATGTGAGCTATGAGGTAAGGCTACCAATATGTAGCAATGGAAAGGCATGTTCTAGCTGTGAGATGTCAACAAGACACAGTATATCCTTGAAAGCAAAATAAAACTCTTTGAGACAAGCTTCAAAGATATAATGGAGGATTATTTTCTGCCCTTGTAAGAAAACTTTAGTTTCCCTTGGTCAGTGTTGGCAGAAATAGGCAAGGAAAAAAAGGAAACATATTCTGCGTTTACTTTATTGTCTTTAAGGACAATTATATATGCAATGGAGTTTGTAGGGCATTTTTTTTTCTTGCCAAACAACTGGAAAACCTCACTGTGGGAGCTTCTGGATTAATAACACCTTGTTTAAATACATCCTGTGGATTTGACTTTGCTCAAGCACCATTATCTTTGGCTTGTGATAAATTGTCCTCTTAGTTTTTGAATGTTTTAGTTTGTCAGTGTGTCTTTATTCTCTTGTTTAACCTGTGATTGTCATCTCTAGGGCTTTCATACCTCTGCAATAAAGGCGTCATTCTACTTAACCTTGAAGGATGGCATCACCTTGGCTCAGAGGAGAGATTTCTCAGTTTCCTGCATATTTTCACCGTCAGAGCTAATACGTAATAGCATGTTGGGGATTAGCTGTTAATGCTATTTGAGTTGCAAAACTAAGCCATGCAGTCTGAAATGTTTCTAGGTTTTAGAGTTGTGTGGCACCTGTTTTCTTGTCAGACTTCCTTCCAGTTACTATGCCACAAGGCAAGTCAAATTAAATATTGGAGTGACTATCCTGTCTAGTACAGGAACAGGGGAAAGAAGTGGGGAAGTCTACTTCCCTGAACACCTCCAAAATCAAGAAGATTTTTAAAAGGGTTTTTGTGGTTGTTTTGAGAGTTGAATGAGGTGGGGGGGTTGGTGGAATGTGGGGAGAATCAGCATATAAATTAGTCATTCTAAAGCTACTGGTCAGTATTAAATGTATTGAATATTTTGGCTAGAAAAATCCTTTTGAAGAGAGTGAGAGCTCCTTGTGAGCTGCAAAAAGAACTTGCCAGCAAATCCATTCAGAACATCCTTGTTGTTAGGCTACAAAAGGAGTTTGAATCCTGATTTGTGTGAAAATTTGTATTTCTCTTTCAGAGTGCCTGCCTAATGGCACTGTGATTGTTACTGCAATCAAACTGGTAGGTGGTGAAGACCTGGACACTGCTCTGCTTGTCCTGAGGGACAGACAGTGCAAACCCAGTCTAGTGACAGAGAAGACTGCAACCTTCAAGTTCAATGTGAACACTTGTGGAACAAGCAGAAAGGTAAGGACTTAGTCACATGAAGTTTACTCCTCTTTGGGGTAGGGTTAGTGTTAGACCTGTCAGAGGTTCAGAGGTGAGCAGAAGCTGCATGGAAGTCACAGCTGAAACCAGCACAGTACTACATCTATACTCTTTTTCTGAGCTTACTAAATTCCATTGAGCAGAATTTCTTCTTGAGTAAAAATTTTTTTCAAAGGTCAGAGGTGCTTTCTGAAACTAGCCTTCAGTTTGACACCTTTGAATTGTTTTGGGGTGGGCTTGAATGTGAGTTTATGCTGGTCAGATATACTTGTATACCTTGCAGAAGCTCTTTGGGTATTGCTAATGATGACTACATGGTCAAAGACTAGTATGGGTACTGTTCCTACCACCAAATACTGTACAAACAGAAAACAACAAATAATCAGAACATGCCCAAGTTCAGATCATCATAAATGCAACTTGTTTCTGTATTGTTGCATTTTATTCTACTCACTGATTCAGTAAACAGACACAGCTGTTGTTTTTCTCAGGACCCATGCACTCCCTTTCTAGGGTGTTCTGTCCTGTTGATGCTAATAAACTTTCTTCTTCACTATGGCATAGCTGTCAGCTATGGTCAGCTTTAGTTCAGTGGGCATTGGGCTGTTGGCTGGTAATTTCTGGCTATTTCTAAGCATACTCTGCTCAGTGCAATCTGGCATCAAGTGGAGGGAATGTAGATATTGTGCCAAACACAAATCAGACTCTAATGTGACTGTCCTGTTTGTCATGATGTACATCTTTCAGTTCAACAGCACAACTATGACATATGAAAACGAGGTCCTCTATTTCAGACCTGGCAATGATACACCCATATACCAGTAAGTGTTATTTGCTAATGAAAGGTTGTGCCTGTTATTTTGGCTGTAAAAATTCTGATGCTAAACCTCTTCTCTCAGACTGAAATTTCTCTGCTCGTATGCTGTCAAGCAGACTGCTGATGTTCGATATGAATCTAAGAAGAACCCAGCACCAAGTATTAAGCCAGGGTTTGGCTGCCTTGCTCTTTCATTGAAGCTTTTCAAAGGTAACATCTATGATTATACTCCATAAAATCACTGAATGGCTGAGGCCAGAAGGGACATGAGATTGATCTTACTCATCCACTCTGCTCGAGCAGGGCAGTGTAGAAAATGGTGCCCAGCACCATGTTTAGATGACTTTTAAATATATCAGAGGATGAAGTGGAATTTAAGGCCTCTAACAGGAAGTTTCTTTTCCAAAACGCAACAAAAATGGTCAAATACCTGTAGTGGAACTGACAGCATCACTGACACCTGTATGGTTTTCCTGCTTCATCTGGGCGTGATGTAAGTTTTGTGTAGTGAATGTGTTACCAGTTTCTCTCTCCTATCAACTCCTGAAGTGTTGCTGAGCAGATTCAGAAACTTGCTGCAATAGTTGAACCCTGTGTCAAAGATGAAATACTGCTTTAAAATGGTACTGATGCCAGCAGAAAGGGCAGACTGAAGCCTGAACCAAACATTCACAATAATTGGAATGGCTATTATGATATTTTTAAATTGATTTTCCCTTCTCACTCCCTTTGAGACAATTTTAAATAAAAATCTTACTCTAATGGCTTTTTGCAGAAGGAGTGTTTCATTTCTGGATGCACAGAACCAGGGAATATGGTTGAGATTTTTGCTTTCATTGCTGATCTTGCTTTCTTGCCATTCTATCTACATTTCTTGACATTTGTATGCTGTCCCTGTATGCAGGTTTTAATATTACTGTGCTACAGTAAATGGTAGTGGAAAAAAGAGTGAAACAAAGTTTGTGAATACTTGCTCCATAAAAAGGGAGCTCCTAATATCAATAATCTCTTGCAGATAAATCCTATTCAGAGCCCTACCAGGAATCAGAATATCCTGTGGTAAAATACCTGAGGGAGGCTCTGTATTTTGAAGTTGAACTGCTCCAGCCTAAAGATGCAAGACTGGACCTAAACCTGGATGACTGTTGGGCTACCAACTCCCAAAGCCAGGCCAGCCTCCCCCAGTGGCACATCCTTATACATGGGTGAGGAAGGCTTCCCTCCTCTGTTTGGTAACTGCTCAGCACAAGGTGCTGGACCTCAAGGTGGGAGGAAAGGGGAAGAGGCAGAGGTAGAAGTGGCAGAGGTCACCTTGCAGGCAATTTCCTCTAATATGTGTGGCACATGTTAGTGTCAGCACAGTGACTGTGCCTTCTGGGGGCAGCAGGTCATGTGGGTGGCCAAAAGGGCTTCTAGGTAACAGTTCTGGCTGGAAAGAAAGAGCAAGAAGCAACCCTGACTGTTGCCAAAGGCAGGGATCATGAACTGCAGAGATGCTATTCATTTCCCTATGGCACGAGGAAATGGAGAGGGAAACTCCACTGTATTTCACCTCTTTTCTGTGTTTGAAGATCTGGTTGAAGGTTTAAATTAAATACATTTTCTCTCACTTTCCCAAATAGGTGCGAAAACAACAAAGACTCCTACAGAACTGTCTTCCACAAAGTTAATTACAGCCTCAAAGTAAAATTTCCTCAGCACCTCAAGAGATTTGAAGTGAGGATGTTCACCTTTGTCCAGGACACATCTCTGTCACAAGAGCAGGTGAGATGTATCTGTTCTGTCATGAGCTGTCAGCAGTCCCAACAGGTGAGCCCAGGGTGATGCAGGCAGCCAGTGCTGTGTAGGGGCTCAGCTGGCCAGTGCTGCCTGGGACTATTGGACACCTCCTCGAAGGCACAACACTGTGGAAGGGGTGAATAAAGACCAGCAATTTGTGTTCAGCTCACAGAACAAAATTATAGAAACATTCAGGTAGGAACAGGCCCCCAAGATTCTCAAGACCAGCCTTTGATGACCATCATACCCACTAAATAATATTGTGAAGTGCCACATCTACTCATTTTCTTTAACACTTCCAGGGATACTCCACCACTTTCCTTGGGAGGCTGTTCCAATGCTTTGTCAGTTCTTCAGTGAAAAACTTTTACCCAATACCCAATCTAAACTGCTCCAAGTGCAATTTGAAGCCATTTTCCCCTTTGTCCTGTCACTAGTTGCCTGGGAGAAGAGGCTGCCCCTCACTTTGACACAACCTTCATATCTTTTGGGTTTGGTAAACATTGGATTCCAAATAAGACTTCCCTAAACATAATTTAAGTGTCCTTGTCTTGTAGCTGTATTTCCACTGCAGTGTGGTGATCTGCAACACTAAGCAACAGCCTTTAGACATTTTTTGTCCAAGGAGATGCAACCCTGGGAAACACAGATTTGGTAAGAAAACAGGCATGTCTCAAGTCTCTCCTGTGTTTTTCTCAGCAATTTGGCATGTGCTCTCACAAGTCATGTCAGGTCACAGACTTCTAGTCCTAGATTATGCTGTACATGGATTTAAAATCTGAAATGTCTTACAGCCCACAGTACACATCCACATGGGCAAGTGTCATCTGGACCAGTACTTATTAGGAAGAAAAACAATCAGGAGAGGTTAGTGTCAATCTTAAATTACACTACTGGAACACCAAGTTTACTGCTGCTGTAACATAACAGATTTGTATGTGCCTCTCTTCTCCCTGCAGGTGAATGCACCAACTTCTAACTAAACAAGTTGCAGTTATGAAGTTGCAGTTAGCACAGTCTACTGTCAAGATTCACAAGTAAAATTGTTTCTGTGGTATCTATGGGGAAAATAGATTGTCAGTGTCTATGGAGAAAAGGCTTGGCAAACCAATATTGGATGTAACCCTAAGCTAAATGATTGTATTGTTTTTCTCGGTTCCTCTATAGCATTAAACTCTTTAGTCTTTTGTGTGTTCATCTGACCTAGTCTGCTCAGCTAACATGTCTGAAACTTGTGTTGCTTTGCATCATCTGTTTTGGAGTAGGGGAGGAAGAGGGCAACAAGTGTGAGCTTAATTGTAAATTACTTCAAGCTTTTTTTTTTAAGCTTCTGTATGAAGAAAGGACTGCAGGGAGCTTAATGTCAGTATAATGTGGGGGTTTTTGGAGTAAGATGGGATGAACATTCTTGTTCCTGTAGTGGCTGTTGACAGGAAGGCTGTGACTATGATTCTTGTAGGAGTGTTGTGGCTCTGCAATGTCAAGTTGCCTTCCCTAGGTGGGTGAAATCACTCACAGGTAACATCAGCAACTGCTTAGTTGAGTATCCTGTCAGCCTAAATGGAAACAATTTTTAGTGAAGACTTGTAACAGTAATAATGACAGTACATGGACTCTATCTGCAAAGTGTTAAGGATTTTTCCTTACTGGAGAACATGATGCTTAGGGGTTCCTGTCAGATTTTCCTATGTGTGTTTTGGTTTTTTAATGAATAAAAAATATCTTGGTTTCTTCTTTGCATCTGAACAGTGTGTGAAAAGATTTTGGATTTAATATTATATTTTCCTGTTCTAATGAAAGCTACTACTTAGCATGAGTCTTGATCCCTTAGGGGTAAATACATAATAATGTGTGTCTGCTTTTTAACTTTAGATTAAAGAGAATTATACAATAGGAAATTTCTGTGAAAGCTAACTTGAGCAAGAACGTATTTTGAGAATCCATTAGTACTTTGTGAGACATCGTGGAGTAGAAAAAACTGTATTTCTGTTGCTGCCCATACAGAGTTCCCACTAAAGGGTTTGTGCTGAGTCACAGCTCATGTAACTCTTGTTTTCCTTCCAGTTGCCTGCTAAGCATATCTGTAGTAGATCTCTTACTGTCATTTCTAGAAAAACCTGTGTGGGCTTCACGATGAACACATCAAGACTGTTTTCCAGTAGAGAAGGCTATTGTGATGAAGGATTCATTTTACTGCTTCTGTTGTAGGTGAAGTCGAAAGCCATGGAGTTGTGGTATTGAGGAATATCAACATGAGAATAGCAGGAAAATGCAGAACACATAAGCCTGACAGCAGATTTGACAAGTCAGTGACTTGGTGCTGAGTGCTTCCCCTATATTAATCCACTGATCTGAGGACTGGGTAATGCTCAGTCTGCAGGCAAAACCCATTAAGAAATCAAGGGAGACACCTTTAATGTGCTGCCAGGGTTTTGCACCTCAGAGAACACAACTATGGGTGCTCTAAGTTGTGTGATGACTTCCCTGTGTCTTACATCGTACTGTTTCCCCAAGAAATGAGACTGGTAAACAGTGTTTTATCCAGCTGAGTGAGTGACAATCTTCATCTGCTTTCAGAATCCTCCAACAGCACGGCACAGCTGCCTTGAGGAGCCTGAGGCACCTTCTTTTTTATATTTGTGTGGGGCAAAAGTGTAACATTTTTTTAATGTTACACTTTTAAAGTGTAACAGTTCAAGTGTAGCTGCTGTGAGAACCAAGCCTGCAACTGGGCAGCCAATTTCAGTAATGTTAACTCTGTCTTGGTTGTGGCTTCCTGGGTTTTCAGATTTTTTCTTCAGACCAAGACTCAAGAACACCATGAGGCACAGAAATCTGGTATTTACTATCTTGTCTAAGACACCTTCATTTCTTTTCATAAGCTTACTCAACACTTTGATATGCTTTGTCTGTTGATGGGCTTTTAAGAGTTGTAGAAAAGTAAAGTGATACCCAGGTACACGGTGACTCTACTCTTCAGCACTTCTAAAAGCTTTGTTTAATGCCATTTTGAAGGCTGAGTTATGTAAAGAATCATTTTCTCTATTAACCTTTCTGATATGTGGGAAAATTCAAGGACATTTTCCTCCATGGTTGGACAAGGATTTATATAAAGCTTCTTGTCAGATGTTCCAACAGCCTATGAGATACACAAAATCCATTTGAATATCAGTAAAATCTTTTAAAGACATGACAGTAGTACTCTCTCCCTCAGAGGTGCCTGTTTATAATAAAATTTAGGAGCTGCCTTCCTGGTTATATATATATATAAAAAGGAAAAAAAAAATCTTCAAGTGTTTTATCAACACCTCTTTGCCTTTTAAGTGGATATTTTATGACCACATGCTTTTCCCCTGGTATTTGGGATGTTATTTTTATATCCCTGTTAACACAAGTTGAAAGCAGATCAATCTTCTTTGTTTATGCTTAACGTCTTCTGCAATTTCAACAGGTGAATGACAAAAATGTAAGGGCAAAGAGAAGTCTGGTGTGATTTGTTTTTATAGGAAAATGGGAACAATAACAGAAATGTACTGCAGATAGTTATTTCCATTTCAAATAAGTGTTGGTAAGCTGCTGCTAATAAGTAACCTCATATCTGGTCACTGATATGCAGAAATCTCATATTTTCTATAGTTTATGTTCAATGACAGTATTTTAAAACTTTACTGTTTTCATAACTTAAAGTAGCAACAACTTATTAATACTGAAATAATAATAAAACTGACATCTACATTTTTTGTCACAGGTAATTTTCTCTCACTGGCATTTTCCCTTGCTTTTTCTCTTAAATGCCAAAGTATTTAGTAAATGCTATGCATTTCTATCCAGAGGAAAATATATTCTGACAATGTTCTAATGATTTGGAAAGCTTGAGGAAGTTCAAGTCTTGGCTTCTGCCACAAGTCTATTTGAGCCTTTAGCCACTTCCATATAATTTCTACTTTTATTTGTGCCTGTGAGTCCAGAAACACAGCACTAGCTAGAATGCTGGAAGGGCATGTGCTTGGAAAGAAATGCTTTAAAGCATAAACAGGCGAGTCTTTCTCCTTATCATGACATCAAGTATTATAAGAGTGCCAGCCTGGGCTGATGGTGGTGTATAAAGAAGCAAAAAGTCAGAGGCCTGATCGGAGAAGGGGGCTCAGAAGGGCCCAGCTTCTATAGCTCATTAGAAGCAGGCAGCTTTATTGGGAACTGTGAATTCTCTTTCCAGTTTCCTGCTTGTTAAAGGCAATAAGAGGATGTGGTTGTATGGCAGATAAGTTGGGGAGCAAAAGTCAGTCAGATACTGGCCCCTTAGAAGCTGGGGGGTGTATTTTTATTTTTGTGTAGTATTTTTTAGCTACTGGTAGGCAGAGCTGGAAGGATAGCTCCTGGTTTCCCTAGTCTGAGGGGATGTGGCAGCACCCAGATAAGCAGCTCTCTCAAGGAACTGGCTGAAACCCATTTGCAAGAGGTTTTCTTTGTCCCAAGCACACCTATGTGCAGCCCAAATGTGTCACCATAAAACCTCTTGGCACCTACATGGTGCTCCTCAGCATAGAATTTCAAAGCACTGCATGTGTGCGGGCAGCCCCAGGCTCCCCTCTGCTTTGGGGGTGGGGGGTGAGCTCTGTGGATTACAGAGCTGGGGCTTGCCTCGGGAGCTTCTTCCATGTGTGAGCCTTTAACCAATGGGGAATATTCTCTCCAAGGTACTTATTCTTACCCTCAAGAGGTGATTTGACCTCTTTGCCCTCCTCAGGGTCTATGTCTAGGTATTGCTGCTGCTGGCAGACAACTCTGCTGCATCCTTTGTATAGAGGAGGCAGAGAAGTTGCCATGCTCCTGGATTCAGGTGGAAAGCCTGTCCTGCTGAGTGAGGCTGAGCAAGCCCCCTGAATCCTGGGCTAATGCCCTACCTGCAAGGCCTCCTCCTTTGCATTGCTGTTCCTCCTGCTAAATAAAGCAGTACCATATCCCTCTAGCTGCCCCAGAACAACCTGTGGTCCCTGAGGTAGCAAATGAAACCCAGAGTCCATTCTGGTATCATTGGTACCTCCAACTGCTCCCTCCAGCAGCACCAACTGCCTGGCTCACAGCACCAAAAGAGTGAACTGGTATAAAATCCATTATATGTAACTGCCTGTTCTGCCCTGCCTTTTTCTTCCCTAATAAAAGGGTTAGGATGGGTGTGGGGCTGCAATCCCTCTTTTCCCTGGCTTCTGAAACTTATAGCAGTCTGTGATTACACCTGGTCCCCCCTCAGCAATTCACCTGGAGAGAAGGCGTCAGCACTTCACTCTTAGCGTGAAGAACAGCTCAGGAAACAGCTGGTGGGGTCCAGTTGTCTCACCTGCTTTGATGCCACTTGCTCATTTCGCTTGACCTCAGCCTGCCTCTGGACTGTTTGTCTCTGGCTCAGTGAAAAGTGTGTATTTTAAAGCCCAGAAATACTTGTTTGAAAGGCAAAAAAAAGTATTTATGTGCAGCAACTGATGGTAATCACCTCATCAGTAAACCGAGAGTGAAAGACTGGAAGTTCAACCAAATTGCCAGGCCTTCTGTATCTCAAGGCTTCTCCTGAGGTTCTAAAACCCATTTAAATTAATTAATTTCTGTTGAAGATCTTATAATGTACTTTACCCTTTTTCTCTTTAGCATTTGAGGACTCTTCTGCTGTCCTTTCATTTTTATGGCTAGTATCACTTAACAAGTATGATTTCATGTGCCTGAGAAGATTGGATACAGTAGAAAACTATATTTTAGTGGTGATGGTTTCTTTAGGATCCGTGTTCTGCTCTCTAAATCAGTAAGGAATTTCAATGGCATGCTTTTCTGCAAAAGGATGAGCCCTTGGGGACAGAAGAGTTAATTTAATTGTGTAGGACTAACCCCAGTTCCCTCTCCTGTATCTTTTCAGCATGGTGAACAACTTTATCAGAGTGTAATTTATTTTTTCATCCATGGCCTTTCAGCTATTTTAGATTTATTTCCATGTATATTTTTTAACATAAACATTGGGAGAAGGTGCTCATATGTGAGAGATGTTCTCTACTTCTGCAAGTTGTGCAACTTTTTCAGACTGAAGTTCAAATTTTGCCTCTTTTCTATAGGTTATGGTGTTGCTGTTAGAATTAAATACAGCTTTATGGACCTTACAGTCCTGGAAGTTAGATCTCATAACCATAAGTGGGGAACTTGATCTCTTTCAAGTCACATGGATATCCTAAACTCCTGGGCCTAAAGGAAAAAGAAGAGGAACCTTAACTGTATTCAATTTTATTGAGAACAGTAAAATACAACATTTAATAGCAGCAGGTCTTGTATCATCTTGTACTGTGAATACAATAATTCAGATTATTTTCTCTGGAATAATGAAATATGTGTGTCAAGGGGAAGAATTACAAAGGGAGGGGCTTATTTTATGTTAGGCAGTGCAAGAATTCATTTCTTTCTAGAGGGGAGGAACAAACCTGACACATCCTGGGAAACCTCAGTCATGGGCAGATACTAAACCTACTTTTTCCCCTATTCCCACACTGAAATTGCTCCTATTTTCCACCCCTCTCCCCCCATCCAAGTAAAAGGAGAGATCCCCTGAAAGGGGATCAAACAAATTGACTGGAGCATGAGTGCAACCTATTCTAATGAACTGTCTCCACTGTGGCAGAGGGAGTGATTTAGTGAAGCTCTTTCCCCAAGGTCAGCTTAGGTGCAGCCCTGTCCTGCTGGAGCCTGGGGCAGTGGCCCCGGAATGCTGGGGCTGGGGAGTAGACACAGCCAAGTCTGGTTCACTGACACAAAGGCAGTACCATGTTCTTCTGAGACTCACAGCATTGCCTCATGGGTTACTTATGAGCTGTTGCTCCACCTTGGGCTTTCAAGGAGACAGAGGAACTCCCTGGGCATGTAAGAAGTTACAGCTCAGCTAGTTCAGGGCCATTACCTCCTTGCTCCACTGGGGTGGTAGAGAATGCTGACTGAGCCACTTCTTCAAGGTGCAGGGTATCTCCCCCTGGTATCTCCTCCTGGGACATTTTCTCTATACAGCATCACTCAGCTTTGTAAGCAGCAGCTTTCTGAGTTATCAGTCTTTGTTTGTAGATGGGTAAACTGAGGCAGCAAGGCTGGATGACCAGCCAAGGTCATAAATAAAATAACAATGAAAGCCGATCCTTTTAATGCCATGTTTCTCTGCTTTAACCATTGACCCTATAGGTTTCCAGAGCTGGAGAGCATAGTCTCTACCTGTAGTTTCAGGTGTGGAATATTTAAAGGATGAAGTTAAAAGTCTTTCCACAAATAGACTTTTGGGTCTTTGAGAGAGAATATGGGATCAGGCTTTTACTTATGGTTCTGTATGAAGTCCCATAGGTATCGTGCAGTTTCAATCCTTTGCAAAATAGATCCAAATTGACCTTCCCTATGTGGCAAATCTGCTCAAATCTGGTTAAGCTGCACAGATTTATACTGAGGAATGTTCTCCTGACATCAATGTTGCCACCTCATATCTCTAATTTGACAGTTTTACAGGGCTTAAAAAATTATTTTACTTATATTCTTGCTGAAACACTAAAGCCTGTAACAAATCTAACATGGGTTAGTTACAAATAGAAGCATATGAGATATGCTTAAATGTGGTTACATCTGAGTGACAGTAGTAGCTGCATAAATTTGAGGGTAGTTGCTTTTCTGTGATAGTGCTGGATTTCATTCTGATTGACCCAGTATGCATATACCATGTGAGAAGAGCACTGAATCAGCTTAGGCTGATCCTTGGAAGAAAAAAATGTACACATATAATTTTTAATTCCTTCCAAACAAAGAGAAAGAAGGAAAGAAAAAAAGAGAATGAAGTTTTAGCTTTGTGGTTCTTTGCAACAAGATTTATCCACAAACCTAAACCATCAGGCCACACAGACTAGCTGATCTGTGGAGAGACAAACCCGTTACCTTCCAGCTGCTGTGCTCTCTATGCCTTACATCTCCCCCAGCAGAAAAAGCTCATATGACTTAATTAGCTTCCCACAACTGGGGTTTGCTCCTCTCTGGCTTGTTTTATATGCCAAGTCTTACAAATCAGTCAGGCAATGAGATTTACAAAGTAGCACATACTTTTGGTGGTGTGGTGCCTATGAGCTGAAAGTCAAAGTAATTGAAGATTAAAATTACATCCCCAGTTGTTTCGTTGGGTTTTTTTTTTAATCTTTTGTGTGCATGTGTTACAGAACCGTGACTGGCTGTTGGATGGCTGATCTGACGGCTTTTAATAAAACAACATGATTACCAGAGCCCTCCTAGCTTTCAGTACTCCTCGAGAATAGAACTTCACATCTTTGTGAAACCTGAATCAATTTATTTCATGTCAGAGAGTAGGATATCTCAATTTTGTTTCAGAAATTTGATGTAAAAATGTCTTCCATCAGCATATCAGCATTGAAGAAGGGTTTTTTTACACATTAAATATAGAAAAGTTATATACTTCTGTATATATTAATAAAAAAAGAGAGGACTTAACAGCAATTCATCTATATAAAATGTCAGTTTGCTTATATTTAATTTTCAATATTTAACAGTTTTCACTAGATTTTACTTATCTATCAATCAGATTTATAATACAGGATACAGACTATGACATATATTTATTTGTTTACATGCAAAGATGTTCTCACTCTTACTTAGTTTCTTGATTTTTAGGTACAGTGGAAAAGTGGATAAATAGACAATACTTGAACTAAATACATGTTCTTCCTCATCCTATGATTAAAGTGCCTACAAATCAATACACTTAGTATTCTTATGAAGCTGTTGTCATTTTTTAAAATTCATTTTAACACCTATGAATTTACTATTGTCCTTATAAAACAAGCTCAGTCAGAACAGTGATATGTAAATCCTAGGAAGATCAGCTGTTTTTTTTTTTACTTTGGTATCAGACTAGGTTTAATATTTCTCAAAAGCTTATTGAAACAAAAAATAAAAAAAAAGCAAATAGCAAGGTTTCTGTTTCAACAACCTGCAGCTCAGGTTTTCAGGTAATCCTACATCACCTTCCAGCATTGTGTCCCAGGTACAGCGGTGGCTCTCTTCCCCTGGCGCCGTCCTCCTCTCACACCAGGCCCCACCGTACTCTGACGAGGAAGAAATTTTGATGGTTTTTGGTTTGTAAAGACCCTGAGCGTGCTGGGGCAGGCGCTCCCTGTGGGCTCTACACCCTCTTGACGCTGTTGAGGAGCTCGGTGAGTTCGCTGATGTACTTGATGGTGTACTTCAGGGTCTGTATTTTGGTGAGGGGCTGGCCCCGCTGGC
Source organism: Acrocephalus scirpaceus scirpaceus (assembly GCA_910950805.1). Classification (NCBI taxonomy): domain Eukaryota; kingdom Metazoa; phylum Chordata; class Aves; order Passeriformes; family Sylviidae; genus Acrocephalus; species Acrocephalus scirpaceus. Next base: position 104,050,063 of record OU383775.1, on the reverse strand, counting down.
TGTAGATGGGGGGCAGGTAATTGCGCAGCGTGTGGAGCGCGTCGGCCAAGGTCCTCATGCGCAGCTTCTCCCTCTCGCTGGCCTTCCTCCTGCGCTGGGCAGACATCCGCACCTTGGTGCCCTTGGGCAGCCGGGCCTGCCCGGGGCTGGGCAGGTAGGCGGGGGGAAAGTCCACCAGGCCGTATCCCACCAGGCCGCTGCCTCCACCGCTGCCATAGGGGGTCTCGGCCACCGCTGGACAAGGGGACGAGGAGTAGGATTCGAAGGAGGGCGTCGGGGACAAGCTGTGCGGGGGCGAGATGGGGTGCAGCTCAAAAGACCCAGAGGAGCTCTTCCAGTCCCAGGATGACAAGCAGGCAGAGTGTTCCGAACCCAAAGCATCGTCCATGTTTACCAATGTCTCATGCAGTTTGTCCATGCTGAAGGAGCACTCGGGAGAAGCAATGCCCTCTGCCCACCAGCAAAGGCTGGAGCCGCCGGCTGCCGAGACCTTTTTATGATGGAGGGAGGAAAGTGACAGAGTGGGAACACGGGTTTGGTGCGAGGAGTTCAAAGGAGCGCCAGAAGTGCTAAGATAGAAAATGAACTCCTGATGTGCTAGTTTCTTCTCAGTGATAATTATCAACCTTCAGCTAAAAAGCCTTTAAGCTAACAGGCAACAGCAAGAAAGGGAGAAAAAAAGATTATCTTCTTGCAACTAAACCGATTAAGGCTGCGCATCTACATTGAGCGTTGGGCTGGGGGGGAAAGTGGTGAGAGAGGAAAAAGAAAATTAACCATTTTACAAAACAATTTACAGATCTATAATTTATTGGTCACTAACACAAACCCTAAATTTAAGCCATTGAGCCCTGATTTCTGAGTAACTGAAGGTGGTGGCACTACAACAATGAATATGTGACCCATGCTGCTGGGGTAGTCTCTTATCTGTGTGTTAATTGTGAAAGTCAAAGATGGTTTGTTTGGATTTATGTGTGTTATGGCTCTCTGTGGATTTCTCCTCTCATGAGATTGCAACTCACGAGAAATCAATCACTTTGGTTTTCAATATGAGGAAGGAGGAAAGAACTGCAATGCATTCCCCTGCAGTTTGTAGCTTTATGTGCTATTTTAATACATGACTGGAAAATCAAAAAGGAAATCTGTAATTGTAAACAAGGTCAAAGTCTCATTAAAAAATACGAAAATGTAATTAAAAAGAAAGGTCTAGGAAGCAAAATATACAGTGTATGAACTTTGGATCCAGACAAAAGTTTTCCATGGAAGTTCAATTCAAAGTAATATACAGGTTATATATGTGTTAGAAAAGACTAGAAGCTACTTCTGTAAAATTTTTTACCTCTAGGAATCTGTTCTTCTGGCAAAAAAAGCCCTTTTCTAGCCCCAGTTCAATGTAACAGTGGTTATATGTTACACAGTTCAAGTGAAAATGTATAACTTACAAATTAATATCATTAATAACAAGCACTTTTCATCTCTAGGCTTCAGTACAGCTTACAGTGATGATTAATGTTCTCTATTACTCTGGGGAAATGGATAAGTGGAGGCAAAGAGGAACTTTCCCCAAATCACACAGCAAAGCAGTAGGAGAGCCAGGAAAACTGTCCAAAAGTCCTGAGTTCTGCAACTGTTGAGCAGCTTGGCTGCCAGCCATGACTTTGTGTTGGCACATAATGGAAGCAAAATATAATATATAATGAAAAGAAGGGGAGAAAGTGTGCCAACCTGGAGGAAGAATAGTGGTAGGATTTATTTTAGAGTTTCCTTCTGTGTAATGATCTCTGTGTACTCCATAATCCACTCCAAAGGCAGGGAATGCCTCAGAATGGCACACAGACAAAGCGTGCTGAGGTTTTCTGGAATGTGCCACTTCTTTTTGTGAAATCCTCACTACAACCACACAGAAAAAAACCAATCCAATACTCAACATAGTCACTGGGAAAGCTTTTGTGAGTTTTTATGAGTTAGATATCAAAATGTTAGGAGGTATATTATGGGACACTTATTGGTTTTATGCTGAGATGAGTAAGAAAGTACCAAAAAGTGAAGGATTTTTGTATTTCAACTGGGACTAAGAAAGTTTTACTATCATGACATCTACCCCACACAAGAACTCAGGGCACAGCTACTATGGGAAGGATTGCTTTGTGTTTCATGGTTACCTCATCATATTCTGAGCTCTTCCTCTTTAAGGAAAACGAGAAGAAACAGTCCTAAGAAGCACAGAGATGTTAAACTGCTAAAAACTAAAATTAAGACAAGATGACAAATATTTTCTGTGACTTAAGTGATCTGAATGGTTTCACTGAGTACCAAGACAACGATCGTAATGTCACAAGTTAGACACAAGAGCTAACTGTGCATAAATAGGGAATTTGCTCTGTCCCACTCTTTTTCCTCCATGTATTTATCTTTATAGTGTCTTTTCCATTTGATAGGGCCCCTGCTCTTATTTCATGTCTTTCTTTTTTTTTTTTTTTTTTTTCCTGTTAACACAGCAATTAAAAGACTACAAATGCAAAAATATAAGGAGGGGGAGGTGAAAGAGGAGGCGCTTTTGTCCAGGAATGAAAAGGAGGCTTCCCAACATATGTATGTATATATATATGTGTACATGTCTACATGTACACAATATATGCATATGGAATATGTAAATATATGAAAAATACACATAGTGAGCACAATATAGACTGTGCTGTACAGTTTTCATTTTGGAACCAAATAGTAATTTAATGCAATCAAATTTAGAAGCAAAAATTTCAACAAGTCACTTGTTTGCTGACTATAAATAATGCTCACCAGTTAATTTATGAGTAAATCAAAGGAAGTGTTGCTCAGACACCAAGGGGGGAAAAGAGTTTGTGCATGTCCAAGATTTTGTACAGATTTTTGCGGTGAATGAGAGATTAACACATTCTGATTTCATGTCTCTGTTCTTATATTTTGGGATTGAGATGAGATTAGGCAGGGAAGAAGAATGCAAATTACAGCAATAGCTATATCTTTTCTTATATCTTATGAGTAAATGTTTAGCAAGCAAGGCAGGATATGAGAGTAGGTAGACAACTACTCTGGTTGCAGGAAAAATCACTGGATCTTGTAAGCTTGTGCTCTTTTGAACTGTTACACAAGTAAGAAAAAATTACTGGCTTTTCTGTATTAATAGATAGTATGGGGCTAATGCCTTGCAGTTGTTCTGCATCCTTTTTATGACCATTGTGCTCCCTGACAGAGTTTTAGCTTGGACTCTCCTATTTATGTCCCAAATGCTGTCAGACTGTGATCCAGGAGGGGCCACCGAGGGCACAGGGGTGAGCAAAGGGTTTCCCCAGACTAAAGCAAGCGTAGCCACAGCACACCTTCAGAGCCAAAGAAGGGGCCGTGGCCTGTTTGTTCTGCTGGTGGAGATGCAGGCAGAGGTTCTGTTTGGAAAACTAGCCACCCATTTCTGGCCACAGCCCCCAGGCTCCCTAAACAGACTCAAATGAAGCGTGTCTCAGTTTTGGCTGAATTGGGAAGCTGTGTAACACCTCTCCGTGATCCTGGTGTGATCCACAGCCTGCGTAAGTCAGCAAAGTCTCATGGTATGCAGCTGTTCTTGGATTAATTAGTTTTGGACAATGCTACATTTGCACCCACAAGAATGAGAATTCTCACTTAGGAAATTATCTTGCAAAGTACAGAAAATTATAACACACAAAAATCAATGGGAATGGTAAAACTGTTCTTAGTGTTATTTATAACACTTTAAAAAGTATCATACAGAGGAAGGCAAGGCTACAGGCTGGATAGCAAGTTTATTTTTCTAAACCCTATGACAATTGGATGCTCTCACTAAAGTGCTAAGAAAGTCTAATATTTCAGGTGGCCTCTTCCTAGACAGTAAATTCACAATAAAAGGGAAAAAAAGAAGAAATCTTTATTTTATTCTGCCTTCTGCAAGTCTTAGGAATTTCCTTTTTGTCCATTAATAATGTCAAAACGTTGAAGGAAAGTGAGATACTATGCTAACACAAATGAAATATGAACTGACAAAAAATTATAAGGCATTTTCTTCTTGACTGGTGGTTTGGATTTTCATTTCAATAATCTATTCTGCAGTACAAAGGCTAACATCTCAATCTCCATCTCCTTCAAAATGAAATGTTCCCTGCTCATATTTTTTAACTCATCACAGGAACATGGATGCATGGAAGGAGCAAAAATTTTTCCATTTAAAAAACCCAAACCATCCATGACATAGAAAATTTCTAGAGCTTCAGGTTTTAAATTTAAAATAAGAATTCTAGATAATATGGCATGATTATGTATGGTTAAAAAAATGCATTTTTGTTTACAGTAATTTACAACTGATGGGATTTTTATTTTCTATATTAGAATTTATTACCACCATACTGTTATTTTGGTAGGAGAAACAGTTAGTGACTAAAAAATTATAGTTGCTGAGAATAGTGCAGGCTGAAACTGAGTAAACATGGATTAATGTGTTTAAAGAACACTAATCTCATCACAGCCAACCCCTTTTACAATCAGGACAGAAGTCTAGGCTTATTTTTCACATGAAGCAGATCATACTAACATCCTTGTAGAGCACTTAGATGATACAGGTTCATCTTGCAGTTTGTAACTTTAAAAAAGATAAAATACATCTCCCAAAAGCTTTTAAAGTCATTTCACCTTCTCCTTTACAAATGGTTCCCCAAGTATTGGCTGCAACGCCACCCGCTCGCTGTGGAGGTGTCTGTGGCCATCCTGCACGAGGAGCCAAGCACAACATATAAAATGTGGGGCAAGCAGCTGCAGGTCTCACTAACTTCAGCAGACGCAGCAGGTGTTCAACACTTCCGAATAACAGTGTTGAACACCTCTGTTTACACCCAAGCTGGCAATAAAGGAAGGAAAGGATCCACCACATTTGTTATCCAGACTCACATTAGCCACCAGACAATGCTTCTCTCCATTTTAAGGCTTTGCCTCAGTTTGGATAGAATAGTGTTTTTTTAGAAGTTTTAGACCTTGAAGTTTCCTTCCTACTTGTGGAAGAAGGTTTAATCTGGGTCCAACCTCAACTGAAACAGATAAGACTTCTAAATAGGCAAGCTAGTTCAACAAATCCATATATTTGGGGTTTTTTTGAGGTCAGTATGCCAAAGAACGCAGATGCATAGCCACTTGTGATTCTCAGACAGAAAGAAGGCAGTAAGAGAACAAGGACCAATTCTTAGTCAAGCCCTATAAGAGGAAGCCCAAAGCCCTTACCATAATCAATGAAAATAATGTGTAAACTGGATGTCTAATTGTTATTACACAATTAAACCATCTTTGGTCAAGCAAGCCTGCAGCTAGCACAAGAGAAAATGTTATTAATTTGTAGTAAGACCAGAAATAGTCTAGTTCTAATGCTGTTAAAAAATCCTGCCATAAACATTTAAAACTTTTCATGTTCTCGAGGGTGCAACTCCAAAACATCCAGACTGGACCCTGCTCATGGAGAAGAAACGGTCAAGTGAGTGTCACTGATCTCTCCATTGCTTTGCATAGTGAACAAGCATATCTGGTGTTGGGCTGGCAGGATCAGGACTTATCTATTTGCTTTACATCCTCAAATGTAAGTATTTGGTCCTCCAAATAGTGTCTGTCTCCATCAACTGACAAGTGACATCAGCGCCGCAATTCATTTAAAACATCTGATCTCCAAGCAACTGGCTTCCCAGATGAAAAGCCCTACGTGTGGAATTTACACCTACCCACCTTTTAAGTAGAGAGTTTATTACCTAGTGGTTTTCAGCTGATATTTAGGAATGTCTTTTTAATACCCCTGTTAACAGAAGTTGAAAGGAGGTTTGACTATGTGGTTGGTCTTTAATGTCCACTGGCTACTTCAGCCAGAAGGAAAGGGAAAAGCTGGGGGAGGAAGGAGAGCCCAGTAAGATTCATTTTGCTCAGAAATGAGAAGTAACAGATATTATCAAAATAACAGAAGCTGTTTTTGCAGGAAAACTCTATTATCACTTAGTGCAGCTAATTATATCAGCTTAAACATTTAGTTTTAAAAACTGTTGTCTGCTATAATGGAGTAGATATATCTCAGCTTTTCATGGGAGAGGCGGAGGGTTACCTGTTGGAAGTATTTCAAGATCAGCAATACCTCCTTTCCTACCTAAAAGCATACATTCAAATTTAATACATTGTGAAGTACAATATATTTTATCCCAAGTGTTTCTTCTACTGTCCCATGAACAGTGGGATGATTGCCTTTGCCATGGGTAACAGTGGTTTCACAGGCCTTATTAAAAAACTGGGATAGCATCTAAGGGTCTGTACTCTTGCTTTCCAGCTATTAAAATGGTCTTTCGTGCATTCATTTTGCAGCATGATGAATTTTCCAAAACGAGGAAAATCCTACAAGAAATTCCAACAGCCAGTAAAATTGCATTAAAAGCTCAGTTGTGACTGTAGTCAAGCTGCAGAGCTGAAGCTGGGTGTTTGTGAAGGGAGCTATTTTTCAGTTCCTGTGATTACATTTCAGCTCAGGCTGTTCCTTTTTGTCCACTGAACTTCTCAGCAGTATCTGCTTATTTTTTCCTCCCCCACATCCTAGCACTGATGTGCAGAATTGCTGTGTGCTACTAACAAAACAATGTTTCATCTCTGTGCTAAATGAAGTTATATTCTGGGCACAATCTCAGTTCAGTTTAATAATTATAAAATAGATCAATAGTCTGGATGAGAGACAATATACAAGTGTTAGATTACAGATTTTATTTAGCACTTACATATTTCACATTCTGAAATAAAATGCTCTGTGTCTGAGCACCTTTCAGGGCACGTGGTTAGCCCACGGATGAGGACCATTGATTTCAAACTGCAATCATAAATTTCTTGGCAAATTGCTAAATCTTAATTTTAATCACACTCAATCCCACAAAAAAAAATCCAAGTCTGTCCTTCAGGTTATTGATGAATCTGAATGGGACGTTAATTTAAGGACTTTTTTTGCATTTGCTTGGAGTGCTTCCATGAATTTTGCCTACCAAGTTAAACACAATCTTATAAGAGTCCTATGAATTTATTTGAGTAAAATTGTTCAGATTTTTTATAGGTAATGCTGCATATGCAGAGATTTTCAAATGGTATTGAAGTGTGGGTAGTGGTTAATGTCTTGGAGAGCAGAGCCTCCATCAGAGACACTGGAGAAAATTATCTGGGAGCATCCTTGGGATGTGCAAAGAAAGCAAAGGCAAATCCTTGTGCTGGCTGGGATAACCTCATGCAGCAGCACAGGCTCAGGGAGACAAGCCAGGAGGCAGCTTCTTAGAAGACCTGGGAAGCATGGTGGGTTGAAACAATGGAGCAAGTCCAGAGAAAGGTCACCAAGCTGGGAGGTGACCAGCGAATGTGGTATGTGCACAGAGGGCCGGGGAGCTGGGTCTTTGCACACTGCAGGAGAGAGGCAACAAACATAACTTCTGAGTCTTAAAACCCTTGACCTTTCAGTGATTCATTATAGGTTTCCTGCTGATGATAGAAGACACAGATTTTTTTCCTGCCTGATTATATTTTTGGACAGTTGTGTTTGGGTTACAAGGTCATAGTGCAGAGGTCTGTGCTCTCTACCACTGAAGACCCTGCTCCTTTTCTTTACCTAATGATCTACTTTTATTTTCCAGCCCTTCTCAATTTTTCTACTTCTAGTTCATTCCATCTATCACTAAATATTATTCCTTTTCCTCTTTTCTTTATCATTTAATTATTTTAATCTCTCTCTCTCTCTCTTTCTCTCTTTCTTTAAGGTTTCATCTACTGGGTTTTCTGTGTCTCACTCTTTTTGGTGCTTCTTAGTACTGACGGTAGAAAACTTTGCTTTTCTTGACATTTCCCGCTCATATAAATCATACATCTCTCTATCTACCCAGCTGCATGGAAAAAGTTAATGTAGAAGCAGGAAATATTTAATTATCTACTTGAAACAAGCTTTTTAGGCAGTCCTAAACACAGCCTATCAAATAGTTATGTTGTAATAGTATATAGTTACAGATAGGCACTCAGTTAAGGTTGTAAAGTTGAAAAAACAATGGTTTAGGTCGCTGTTGTTTAGAAAACTATTTATTTCTATTTTAAATCTATCAGGTCAAGCAAAGAGAAGGTAAAACGTAGAACTAGAGGGAAAAAAGGATTACCAATCAAACCCTTAGCTTGCCTTCATTCTGAGAGCCCACTGAGCTGTGTGCTGCTGTTCCCATCACTCTGAAGAGACACAGACATCTGGTTTGCACCCTGCCTGAGTTCCTGCTTAGCTAATGGTAATTGGGATGTGTAAAAGCGGTGCATGCATGAATAAGCAGGTAGATCTCACAACAGCAGGTATGCAAATCCAGGAGGCAGCTGGTGCTGGCTACAACTCCACTCCCTTAGGATCCAGTTTGCTGCAATCCAGGGAAAATGATAAAGCACTGTCTGCAGAGGCAGCACAATCAGGTCAGAATCAGGACGAGAAATCAGGTCACCAGTGCCCCGTTCTCAGCCCTGCCACTGACCTCCATGACCACAAAGATCACAAAGAGGCCCCGTCTTCTGCTCTTGCTCCCCCAGATCTCTCCCTTCCTTGGATACAGGCTGTGTCGGGGGAGGGATTACCTCTCTGCAGAGATCTCTACAGTGCCCACCACGGTGGTCAGCTTAAAAGACTGTACAAAATGGAGACGGAAATAGAAAGCCATTAAATCTAAATTCTCCGGTTGATACTGCTTTAAGCCAGTTGAGCTTCCAGAGAAGTGATTTTCTACAGTAAATACTGGCAAATGGGTTGTAGTAAAAATAAAAACAAAGGAGAAAAAAAAAGGAAAACCTTGATTTCCCTGACATTGACCTGCCCTGTCAGGCTGGGATGCGCATTCATCAGTGTCTCGCTCTTATCTGGTATCTGACATTCTGTGATGAGTTGAAAGCAAAGTAGCACAGATGGATGGCGTTCTCTTTTGAAGAACAAAATGTCCCGGGAACTGAATTTTCAAGTACATTCAATGTGAAGTTAACTCTTAGATTGAAGGAATATCTTTTAAAGGAGAGGCAGGAAAAAGGCCCCCCGGGGCTCAGAAGGGCGATTGGGGTTTCCCTATTGATGTGCATCCAAATTAAGCTAACATTTACATAGTCCCTGCTACTTTCAATGTACTCCAGACAATGGCTAATCAGTACTCATTACACAGCTTTAAAAGTATTCTGGGGTGGTGACCCACATCTTCCCAAATAAAACCTAGAGCCTGAGGCTATTTGGCCAGACACCTCCATCCTTGGAGCTTTCCTGAGATCAGACTGGCTGTCCCCTTCCAAGGAACCTACCAATCCTCATATGCGTTCAGAGGAAAAGCTCAATTTGTAGAAATATCATTTGCTAATGGAACAGGAAGGAATTTCATCCAGGGATTTTTTAATTAGTGAACTCAGATTACTTTAGGAATCAAATCTGAGATGAGAATGAAATGAGGCACTGGCTCACACACCTGGAATTTATCATTATGATCGAGCAGAGGAATAAGCTAGTTATGTGGAATTTTAAAAAATCATGAGGGATACAATACTCCTGTTTCAAATACTCAGCTATGTTCCTACTGCATCCTTGGGCTTCCTACTTACATTGGGGTCAGACAGGAAATATTAAGAACATCTTTTATATATCCTAGGGTTGTGTGTTTGATTATGCTCACACATGCTCATGGTGCCAGGAGCACGCTGATTTTTTTTTTTTTCAAGGCTTCCTCTTCCAGCCCAAAGATAGCTCTCTTGCCCAGAGAGTTAATTTTTTGTTTTCTTTTTTTGAGCAAAGCAAAAATTTAAGTAATATTTAATAAGTGGCTCCATGGCTGCCACAGTCTTTTCTCACTTGATGTCAAAATTCTTCAAGTGTCCTGCAGGAAGAAGTTCCTTCCAATAATAAATTCAAACCTATAGAAGAAACCAATCTTTGTAGCTAGTGGGCCATCAGACTGTCTTCTTTAAAATTTTTCATGAGGACTTTCTCTAATTTTAAATAAACTCTAATAAAAGAAGTCTCAATGTATTTTATTTCTAGTGTTATATAAAGGCCACTCAAATTCAGCAATAAAAATTTTTTTGGACACAAATAGTTTAATTTTTTTTTTAGTGTACATTTTCAGGGTGACTCTCATAGCTGCTTTTGCTCCTAGATCTTCCACCTGGTAAAATGTACACGTAGGTGTCTGGTCAGGGGCACAAGCACTGAGGGGAAAAGATCAAAGGCCTATAAATGTGTCAAACTTTTAAATGCAAATCACCTGCCATAACGGTGCTGAGAACAAATCCTTCATTATCACCATTCTGTGAAAGGCTTAAATTAGCCTGAATTGGCTGAAAAGAACAAGAAAAAGAAAGCCATCTATCTTCCTGTGAGTTTTATTACCTTTAGATTTATTTGGCTAATGGTTTGATAGCCCACTAATCCGAATATCTGCATAACAGATTCTTCAAATGATCCATAAATAAAATATGTGATCACATAATGTTGCTATTAAAGTTCTATGACAATATGATAAAGATCTATGACAATAGATTAACAAAAGAGCACTTACAATAAGCCACTCTTTTTCATTGCCAAACTATGAGCTACTATGATTGATATAATAGCAATTATCAACCGGTTTCTTAGCTTGAATCACATTTAGAGGAATTTTTTAATATGCACTTCCTAAATTGTATGTTCTCCAGATTGATGCTGTACCCATCTTTACTATTGGCTGTCATTCTGCAAACATAATTACTTTCCTAGGAGGTACTATGTCTTGGAGGTTTTTTATGAATAGTTTTAGTGATGTAATAGAATATTTGATAAATTTAATTGAGTAGAAGAGCAAGAGTTATAAACCTCCACAATTGCACTGTACTTTATTTATAAGGGGAAATCCTAGCACTGTATTTTGTTAAATGAACAACTGCAAAGAGGTTTTGCTAAGTGCACTTTATTTGGAACTTGAAAGAGGATAGACTGCTGCCAGAAAGCTCTTGGTTGGGTTGGACAAGGCAATGTCTGGGAGGAGCTGGCTGGGGACCCTGAGCTCCACAAGCTTCTTCAGAAGGTATCCTTGGGTGGGTCATGTGGGACTTCCCAAAACATCTGTGCTGGTAACATCTATCTGCACCATGGGCACTTTTTACCTCACTGGCTCTTCTGATGGTCAGATTTTTGATACATTCCCTCTCTGAAACATTCATCCTGCCACAGTCACTTGCTTGGACTATATTCCGAGTTATATCACCAATTAATCACAATATACAAACCTGGGTCTTTTCCCCAGGCATGAGTAACAAGGTTGTAAGATTTCCATACAAGAGGGCTGTACCAGGTCATATAGATACCCACATGGATGAGGACCCCAGAGTTTTGAAATCTCCCTGTTCACTGTCATGTCAGAACAGCTTCAAGTCTTTGGCTTCTGTGGTGGGAGAGGCCTGGCCACTGGAAGACACCAATGGTTATTGATAGCGATTTTTTCTGAATCTGTAACTTATGGGTTCCCAGTACAAGCAGTTTGGTTTTGTAGTAGAAAAGAAAACAAAATCCCACACTTAAATTGCTGGTATCTTACAAGGTAAATATATTATCACAAAGAAGTTTTTGCACAATAACACTACTATTATTGGAAGGAATATAATCTTGATGGATTTGTTTGGTTCTCTGTAAAAATTCAAACATTTTCAATGCCAGAGACACATGCCCATTTTACATAGATATTCTTCAGCCTATCAGCTGTGGGGAGTGGAATGTTCTCTCTGTAAGACCTCAGTGGTGAGCTGTTGATTACAGAACAAGCAAAGAATTAGGTTTTTTAGTTAATTTTTTATTAAATATGCTAGGTTGTTATACAGAAATCAATAGATTATTACAGGTTATTTTTCAGCCCACTTTCCAAACCACTAGAATTGCAATGTGGAAGGTGCTGGATTAGAATGTTCTGGATAAAGGTTTGTTTGGTAAAGAGAAACTTGGCCTTTGAAGCTGAAAAAGCCACCACCAATTCCAAATAGAAAATGCCACTGTTCATTCTGCTTGCTTTCGTTATTATATCTCAGAACCCCTTATCTATATGATTATTGTAGTGTTTTCTTCTGGTATTGCCAAAAAGTATATTCTTAAAACAGAAGAGCAGAATAACATATTCTATGAGTTTTTTACCATTACCTACTAAAAACCATAGCAGTCAGCAAGTGATTGAAATAGTGGGGGAAAACAACAATATGCCATCAACTGAAAACAGTATTTCTTTAGAAAATCACAAACAAAAATCATGAAGCTACAACTTTTCCCAAATATCTTTCTTGCAAATTCTAAGCAATTTGCAAGAAGAAAAGGGATTTTTAGAAAGGGAAACAAAGTGACATCCTTTCTGATCATGGAATTTCATTAGATGCCAGAACAAAGGTGTATTTCTGCTTGGAGATGCATGAGCACAAATCCATCATCTTCCCTTGGACTTGACTGGTAGGGAGAACACCTACAAGTCCCACACATCTCATGATAAATAATAAACACAGAGAACACAAATCACTACCTGAAACCACCCAGTGAAAGCTTGTATTTTTTAGGTTAAAAGGTTAATAGAAATGCAGTAGATGTTGAGCTGTGCATGCCTCACTATAAGAGCCATGCACAGAGACGACAACAGTTTGCCTGGGTTTGTACAAAGGCAGAGCTGCTGATCCGCATTGCCTTGAGCTTTCCCTGGAGGAAATTGCCCAAATCTGGCAACACAAGTGCTTGGGAATTCAGGATTCATATATGCCCTATGCCACTCCACTGTACTATTTCCTGCTCTTCTGTTGTATTTCCTAAACTTCTCTGTAATAGCAACATCACCTTTCTCAGTTCTTTTGATGACTCAAGGCAAAGCTTGTACATCTTCATGTACCCCTCCTGTACCCTCCATAGTCTTTAATGTGACTGACAGCCAAAGACAGCCCACAGCAGCACATGTGAGCTGGCTGCCCAGCAGACTGTCAGCAGAGCCACTGCTGATTTCGTTCCATCAGGAAGGCATGGCACTAACTAGCAGAAGTCAGACTCTATTCCACATTTCTAACTGGCAGATCTGATTTGGTAAAGAAGCCATTCAATAATTAGAAAAACTAGCAACACATTAGTCTGGAGATAAAATCCTATGAAGTCACTGTACATCAGGTATGCATGTGGCTGTCACTCTTGAAGCCCTTTGTTCCATTAAACTCCAGGTTTTGGGGATTCTGAGATCGAGTTCAGGGCTCTTTCTCACCCAGCTATAGATCAAACAGTGAATTTAACTCTCCAGTGTAAAAGGTTCAAAGAAAATGTTTACAACACATTGCAGTGGGCTGAGAGACAGAGGCTTAAAGGCTAAATCTGCTCTGGGACACAGCATTCATGTTGGACTGAAAGAGTCTGAATTCAGCCTCAAAGGGGGCCACAAATTTCATGGTTCTGAGGCAGACAAAACTTGGCCCGTTTCTAGGGTTGGGCCTATCTCATCTGTCTGTTGTTATGTGGTGTCACTGCCAGGGCAACACTGGGATCTTGGGATAGAGTACTAACACAGCATGTAAAGGTTCATCTAGTTTGCCCATGAAATTATCCAAAACAGACCACACTCACAGTTCCTTCTACCATGTGCCAAAGGATACCCAAAACTTACCACAGATCCAACCTTTGTGAAAAATATTTGGTGAGACAACTTGGCCGCAGAGGTGCTCTAGCAGAGCAAATTGCATTTTAAAATAAGATATTAAAATAAAAAAATACTAATGTAGAGCTACTTCTACACTATGCTGGCATTTAAAATATTTCTGATTAACTTCTTTTCCCTACTTGATTTTTATTCAGGCAGCTAATGAAAATTAAATATCAGGAACTTTAGTAGAGCTAGCTGTTTTTAATGAACAAGATTTTCTCCAGTTGTGCTCAGTCTGTGAAGTGGCAAAATCTCTACAGCTTGGTCAAGGGAAATTGGGGCGGGGTGGAGACAAGGCTTGGCCTAAAGAACTTTTAAAGTTTCTTATGTGATTAATCTTAAATTAAATTCAGGACTGACCGTAGCTATAATGCAGGATACATGAACAGGAGGACTGTGCAGAGTGGTTCTGTCACCCTTTGTAATTTTGTTTTCTTGAAACAGTTAAAGTGTTTTGTTTCCTGAAGGAAAAAGTGCTAAATCTTGCACCAAGTTTATGGTTTTGTCAGTAGCACTCAGGTTTACAACAACTCCCAGTAATATTCTAACTGCAGTTTCCTTTCATCTGCTGTTATAATATGGCCGGGCCTGACACCTTTTTAGACATGAAAAGACTATCTTGTCTCAAGTAACAGCTGCCATTAGTCTCTTTCACCACTCCATTTCCAAGCATCTCCCTTGACACAAGAGCACAGAGCCAAGGCTGTGCAGATCCTCAAAGTTAAATAAACTCCTTCTCAAATTAGGAAATTTCTTGGTTAACTAGCGAAAGATTTATTCCATTCATCAAAATTTTGTGTTTGTTAGGCAGGTTCACACATGGATAAGTATTTCAATCATCTCTACCAATGGAAAAATGACAAGGGGATACAGAGACATTGAGAGGTGATCTTTTAAAATTATTTTGTAGCTCTCTATATATATGTTCCATGTAAACAGCATTTATGTTCCTTTCTTGTTGATTGTGGATCTGAAATAGTGAGTTACAATTCCAAGGAATGCAAAGTAAATGTTTCCCTTTGTCAAGCAATGCTGAACAAATGAGCTGCATTTAATGTTTAATACTGTTTCTAGGTGGAAATAATATTTACACTGCTAAGACAGAAACTATGGCTCTGCTCTATATCTCTGAGCACCATCCAAGCTAGAGGGATGCCAGCAAGAGTGACAGATCAGGTAAAGTACTCGGGCTGGGCCAGCAGTTGTGCAGAAAACCTTTCTGAAAATTACTTTAAAGAACAATGAGCCCCTTACCTGCCCCATCTCCATAGTAGGTACATTTTTATTACTTTGTATGAAGCACCCTGGTAGAGCTTATTCAGACAGATGAGGACAGATGATAAATGAAAATCTATTCAGGCTCATGAGGTTGATGCATCAATTGATTTATTCTTACAGGCAGTTTAACATAATCCTGGAGAAACATTCCCTGCAGAAGAAAGTTACATTACACCCTCTCAATTTATTTAAACATCATTCTCACAAGTGTGAGAGGTTGCAAAGCAGTCAGCACAGTAAAAATCTCCAAAGAAAAATCTTTAGAGATTGTGAGTAAATTACATAAAGATGAGAAACCAAAACAATTTAAAAACTGTAATTACCCTTCTGTAATGAATCACAAGTTTAATTCAAGCAACCTTGAATTAAATAAATTCAAATAAATAAAAAGATTTTTTTTTATTTCCTGAAATAAGCAGCTAGAGCCTAAATAGAGGGATCCTTCTACACAGTTGGGTTTTTTTTCCACATCTATTACTGCTTCTAAATTAGTGGCAGAAAATTGGCGCAAAGTTTTGATGCATTACATATGAAAAAATGGAAAGTTTTCTGCTTTTAATGCTTGAACTATACTTGTGAAATCTGACTATTTAGCAGGAAAAATCAGCAACATCATATTTTTTCCTCTGCAGTTCTTAATATCTTAAATCTCCTTTCTGACTTTCATCATTCACAAAATTCTGACAGTATTTTCACCTCCTCATCCATTAATGCAGTCATCTCAAGCAGATTTGGAAAACAAAGAAAATTCCCTCCAAAATCCACTCTGGTCCCCTGATTCTAAAGAAACTCTAAATCACTGAAATCTGCACATTGTGGATGCAACTGAATGATCCCCCCAACAAAAGAGCACATTCCCATACCCTGGGAGGGAACAAAAGTGAGTTCATTCACACGATGGTGGCATTTCTATTAATGAAAATTTATACACTTGATTTCAACTTTCAGTATTCAAAATCATCAGCAATGGAAAAAAAATATATATAATGAAGAACAATGTTTTTCCACAAAAAACCCCCCACTCAGATCTCTCCATTACTGACCACTGCATAAGGAGTGGTTCCCTGCCCATGGCACAGGGGTCGGAAATAGGTGATTTTAAGGTCCCCTCCAACCCAAACAATTCTGTTATGCTATGAGTCTCTCCCTTTAAAATTCCCAGGTGACTCTTACTCTCCTTCACAACACTAATCTTCCAGCTACCTGCCCATATCAGCTGGGTGCATAAGAGTCTCTGGAAGACAAAGACCATCTTCAAAACTGAAAATAAGTTTTCAATGTTTTTGCTTTTTTTTCTCATTTACAGAATACATTTCTCATTTGGAAAATTAATTATAAATAAAATTTTTCCATCTTCCCACAGAGTAAACTAAGTTAGAGTAAACTAAGAAACTATCACTTTGGCTAATTACAGAGTGTGGTAGCTATAGGCTACACCTATGTCTTCCTTAAACACATCTGAAATTCAGCTTCCAAACTTGGTCCTTGACCATTATGAAGAACTGACATTTTCACTAAGCACAGATATTCTAAATTTCTCTTGTTAACAATATATCTTGGCAAGAGTTGTCTTCTTTCTGGCTGGTGCACAGAAAAAGTTACAAACACCTAAATGCAGACAAGGAGTCATTCCTTGAACAGGCAACTGTTGAAGACAACTTTTTTTGGTGTATGAACAGGGATCGCTTCTATAATAAAGAGGTAGGAAGAGCACCTTCAAAAACAGAATTGTACTCAAGTTTCCCCTTAAAAAAGATTCCCAAACATGATATTATTCAAAGAAATTGGAAAGTGACAATTAGATTTTCTGTAACTTAACTTTCATTCTATTATGAATTAAAGTGAATGTTAGATAGGATTTCAACCTTCTTTAAGAAAAATGCCCTAATTAATTTTAAATTAAATTGAAACAGTCATCAAATTTCCTTAAATATTAGATATGACAGCAACAACACCGGAGTATCCTTACATGCCTTATCCCACTCTTTGGAAGAGGCACACCCCCGAAGAATAGTTTATTATGGGGCATGGCAGATATGAATTTAGCTACCCTGTGAGACATCTGCCGTGTGTCTCTATCTGGTCCTTCAGAGACGGTCAACACAACCAGAGACACAGGATTTCAAAACCCATTTGAAAACTTGCAAAATTAAGTTATTGGAGCTGAATGGAGAACTTCAGTTTAAAAATGCTGCATCACTTTGTCTTATTAAGAGTCTTCACCAGCACTGCAGGCACTATTCTACTAAGTGTTTTTATAAGCAAGACTAAGAAATGTACACAAAATCTGCACAATTGGTTGGGAAAAAAACCCTTTTTCTTAAAAAAACCTCCCTCATCCTTGCATACTGTATCCTGATGCTTATGTTTCAAGTTCAGAATGTAAACACACTCAGAATGACTGGTACTTGCCTACAATCAACTGTTTGGTACTTTTGTTAACATTCTAGTTCCAAACTTCAGCTCCAGTGACTTCAGCACTTCCTGTTCATCAAGAATGTGTCCACATAAGATTGATAGAGCATACTGCAGAAACTTTGAGAAAGAACTCTTCAAGAACTGAGAGTTAACAATAGTTAAATGATAATTAATTGCTATCGTAATCTATTTTACAGAGAACCTAATTGATTTTTATTCTTCCTTTCAGTCTTTCAGACAAGGGAAGGGGACTGTCTGCCCACGCGTAAGTCAGAACAGCACTTTTGTCTTGCTGTGTGGGATCAGAACTCAACCTTTCAATTGTTTGCTCTGGACTTCGGGAACAATTAACTTCCTCTACAGAGGACGGTTTTAGAGATACCTGCATTGAGAAACTATTAACAACTTTCTTTAAATCAGTGGTTTTCTTCTTCCCTTTAATTGTAAGGGCTGAGTCACTGTTTGTCCTTTTGGTAGTAACAACACTACTCCTTTTCTTTGTAAAACATTTTTTAAACTGGCCAGGGTTCAGTTGTCTTTTCTGCTGCTCATAAACCAGGATTTTATCCATGTGCCCATCATCACTGTCTTCACTAGAAGAGCGTCTGTTCTGACAGACACTCTTTTTAAAAGAAGCTTTCCAAGTAGTTTCAATACAAGCTTCTTGACAGCCAGTTGCATCTGCTGGCTTTTGAGATGCTGGAAGCATTTCACACCCAGGATGAAGTGTCTCTGTTGTTTGCCCACTGAAGCCTAGAGACGCTGATGCACTTACATAAGGGTCTTTTTGCACCATTTCAGCCAGGATGTCAGCTTTTTTGCACGCATCTTGATAGATATGTACGCTGGATTCTCTTGCAGAGTTTTCTGATTGAACATTTTTACTTTCCTGCACTAGGTTATTTAACTGACATAAGGAAGAGACATGATTTCTATCAGGATTCAATGTTTCCTTTTTTTGTTTAAAACAATTCAAAGACTCCAGCTGCACTACATCTTTAGACAAAGGCTGTGATAGATTAGGACCCTTCTTAAGTATTCGCTGCCTTAAAGACCATTCTTGAAGTTGTCCCATAGCATCATTTGAGAACAAATCATCTTCACTACCTGAATGCATATCAGACTGTGTAACATCAGAATATTCTGAGCTACTTCTTACTGTTTCACGACTTAGTGGATGTGAGTGTTTTCTGCATGTGGTTAAGTCACATGCTGGATCATGGTCATCACCTCCATGGGCTGGTGAAGTGCTAAAGGAGGTTCCTTTCCCATCAGTACTGCTCAGTTGCAGACCAGCTGGCACAGAGGAAGAGGATGCCATCCCTGAATACTTAGTGCATTGTGAGGGCACAGATGAGCCAGCAAGAGCAGCTGCTGATGCTGACACATGAACTGTTGTCATACAGGAAGCTGAAGGTAATGCTACATCTTTTGATCCAGTACTTCTCTGCTGTGTCTGATCTTCTGGGGAGGCTTTTGTATCTGACATGGAGTGTTGCACAGGAAGAATTCTGTATGTAGGCTTTAAACTAATTTGAGACAGAAGACTGGTAACTTCATCATAAGCATTTGGTAATTCCTTTTCTCCTGGTCTGTCTTTCTTTTCTGAAAAGAAAAATAATAAAAAGTGCACTTTGAATAACACATAAATCACAGTTCATATTTCTTAGTGCAAAAGTATAGAATAGTAAGATTAAAGCACAGTCCCTGTGAGGCATCATGACCCCATCTTGTTTTGGCATGATATTGTTCAAGAGTGGGAGAAATTTTTTTTGCTTTTTTGCATTCTGGCAAGATATATAAATTCATAAGAAATAAGCTTCTGGAGTTACTTTTCTGTTTCTTCTGAAGAACTTCTGACTTTTCCGCTTGATAGAGGGCAACAACATCAGGATAAGCAGTCTGAAACAAAGACTCTTCCTCTACTGTGACTACAAACAACTCCACAGGCCCATCTTCTGGATCAACATAATGTTCTGAAAAAATAATTAATGTACTTTTGATATGAATATACACATGTCAAAGTAGGGAATGAACAACCAAACAGCAAAGATCTGAGTACAAAGAAGGTACATAAAAAGTCAATAGTATGATATTTGAGATTTATCTATTTAAAAGTAAAGTATTTTTCTTCCTACCAGTCTCCTGGCAAAAATGGACATACTACAGGGGAGGAGTCTGGCAGCACAGAAAATTTTCTAGCTAGTAAATAGTGACAGCTTCAGGTATACAGTGAAATAAAGTATGACATACACAGTTCAGGTATTATCAACATGTACCAGAAAAAGTGGCTGAAGACTGATTTCTAGGTCTTTTTGGAAATCAAATCCATTGATTTCTAGGTGATTTTTTTTTCTTTAAAGCATTGCTTTTTCTTTCAGGGTGTGTGAAATTTGATGCACATTTCCTGTTACTTCCACAGAACAGTTTCCAATCTCGCTCACATTCCATTGCCTCAGAGTGTTACCAAACACTTGTCCTCTTTCAAGCTTGATTTTATCTTTTTCTATGAACTGTTTTGTTCCATAATGTACAAAAGAAACTAGACCCACCTGGTTTTTGCCATTCAATTTCAAAACAAGGAATTCCATTTTTAACACGTGTCTTAACAATCCTGTAAGAAGAGAAAGTCCATTAAATGACTTAAATCTAGACTTAAATCTAAAAATATTTCAGTATTCTAATTTGGAATGATTCAGAGAAAAAAATCTTCCCATAAAATTGAAATTACTGCACCTTTTAAAAAATACACTACTCTGTATACAGTAGAATTTGGACTATAGGTTTGAGCACTGAAACATTTTTTATTTGACTCTCAGAAGAGCATTTACACAAAATAAAAAAGCTCTTCTGTAACAAACATAATGCAGTCTCCTACAAACATCGGTTTGGTATTTTCAGCTTGACCAACCTTCTTTGACAGGGTGACCCAATCAAGGGGATGAGGGAAAGGCTGTGGATGTTGTCTGCCTAGACTTTAGTAAAACCTTTGATGCCATTTCCCACAGCTTTCTCCTGGGGAAACTGGCTGCTCATGGCTGGGTTAGGTGCACTGGGTTAAAAATGGTTTGGATAGTCAAGTCCAGAGAGGGGTGGTGAGTGGAGTTATGTCCAGCTGGAGGCCAGTCACTGGTGGGGCTCCCCAGGGCTCACTACTGGGGCCAGTCCTGATTAATGTCTTCAGTGATCTGGATGAGGGGATCAAGTGCACTCTCATTCAGTTCACACACAACACCAAATCGGGCAGGAGTGTTGACCTGCTGGAGGGCAGGAAGGCTCTGCAGAGGGATCCAGACAGGCTGGGCTGATGCTGAGGCCAATTGTATGAGGTTCAAAAAAGCCAAGTGCCCAGGCCCTACCCCTGGGTCACAACAACCCCTGCAGTGCTACAGGCTGGGGAAGAGTGGCTGGAAAGTGGCCAAGAGCAAAAGGATCTGGAGGTGTTGGTCAACAGCAGCTGAACATGAGCCAGAGTGCCCAGGTGGTCAAGAAGGCCAATGGCACCTGGCCTGCATCAGCAACAGAGTGGCCAGCAGGACCAGGGCAGTGATTGTCCACCTGCATCCAGCAGTGGTGAGATCACACCTCAAATCTGTGTCTATTTCTGAGCCCCTCACCACAAGGAGTGGAACTGAATGTGCTGGAGGAGCATGTCTAGAGAAGGGCAGTGGAGCTGATGAGGGGTCTGAAGCACCAGCGTGAAAGGAGAAGCTGAGGAAGTTGGGGGTGTTTAGTCCAGGAAGGACCTCATGGCTCTCTGCAACTGCATGAAAGGAGGTTGCAGCCAGGTGGCGCTCACTCTCTTCGCCTAGGTAAGAAGTGGTAACAAGGAAAGGGAAATGGCCTCAAGCTGTACCAGGGGAGGACTAGCTTGGATATTAGAAAAAAAATTCTTCATGGAAAGGGTTGTCAAGCATTGGAACAAACTGCCCAGGGAAGTGGTTGAGTCACCATCCCTGGAGATATTTAAAAATGTGTAGATGTGAAACTGAGGGACATGGTTTAGTGATGAACTTGTGTAAGGTTAATGGTTGGACCTCTCCATACTAAATGATTCTATGATTTTAAGATACTAATGCCAGAGAAGGCTGTTGCCCTGGACAGTAATTTTCTGAATGACCAGACAGGGTAATTTATATCTTTTGTGTGAGAGCATGAGGAGAGATAGAACTTGAACTGAGCAGGGACAGTCAATCACTATGAAATTTTTCTAAAAAGACTATATACATCCCAGTTTAGTAGTTTCCTATGCTGAACCATTACCACATTTTTTAAAACTTGTTAACAAAAAAAAAAATCTTCAAGAACACACACCATCTGTCTTTTAAACTCTTGAAATTCTAGAAAGTGTTATAAACAGAGACTGTCAATGAATTCATTCATCAAGGTAAATGATGGTAATTTATCTTGCCAATCTATTTAAAAAACCATTCTCCAACCAGTCTCCCCAGTCTTTTGAAAGATAACACTGAATAGATCAGCATATCTGGAAGTAATAATTCAAGACTATGACACATCAACCCAGAAGTGATACTGCTACACTGCTATTGAATGTCCTCCTGTGCCCCAATAAAAATCTTGACTAGCACAGAAAAAGTACTAACCTTCTTCCAATAAAAGAATTAGGGAGACGGGCAATTTGGGTTTCATTTGGGAAATGAAACCATCAGAATAAATTAAAATAAGTCACAATTCTCTTCACAAAGTGAAGTTCAGATTTGCCAACAGACACTGTAGATTCTAGAAGTTGACTTAGGTTTAAGGAAAGATGAGATCATTAAAAAAAATTACATGGAGGGCTAATAGAAAAAGAAAATACTAATTCTGGCTCAGTAAATTCCTAAGTAACAGAAATCTGGATGGTGGGAAATTATTCTGGAAAAAAGTAATTACAAGCTTATCTTGCTTTTTCTTCCCTGCATGTCCATTTGTAGTACCAGTATATTTGGCCATTTTTACATTCCTAAATGTAGCAGTCCTGAATGAAAAGTAGTGTTGATACATAATACAATGACAGCTGGTAGGTCTGATAGGCAATCAGAGACTATGACTGAATTTGCAGATGCTCATTTTCAAAGCCTGAACTCTTATTTTGAGACACAGAATTGAATTAAATGTCTGTAAAGAACCTGAGCAGAGGACTTAGGCAGATCCAAGGAAAAGAAACAAAAAGCAAGCATAGGAGAACACAAGCACCACCAGTTAGAATGAAACTGCTCTATGTATTACTCTGTGCCACAGCAGTAGAATTGGTGCACTGATCTGAATTTTTACCTCTATTCAAAACAAGCACAAAGCTTGAAACGAAGATGGAAGAAAAACATATTTCCTTTTTTTTCAGAAAACCCTTGTGGTTTTTATCTGCCAGTATAAGTAAACATTAAGTTCAAGAAATCAAGCTACATTACCGTATTGCCTGCAGCTGTTTTGAGTCAATGTACCCAGATTTTCTTTGGATCATATCATAACGTGTCAAAAGTGCTAACAGCTTCTTACAAGCGTAATGTTTGGTCCATTCCATCTTCTCTGAAGCAAATAGCTGTTTGTATTAAAAAAAAAACATCCCAGACTTTAAAACCTTCCTCATTCTGTTAGATATCATGCTTAGATAGTTATGTAGTTCAGAGACTGGGCTAAATACTTCAAATATCTAGAGTGCTTTTATACATTACATAATTATACATTTATACCTCACTGCCAAGGGAGGGAACAGCCATCCCTACCAGGGCACATTCATCAGCTGTCAGTAACAAGCCAAGGGAACAGTGGTGTGGTGGCAGCAGCAGGGATAAGACAGTTGTTAA
The DNA here is from genome assembly GCA_910950805.1 of Acrocephalus scirpaceus scirpaceus. Taxonomy (NCBI): domain Eukaryota; kingdom Metazoa; phylum Chordata; class Aves; order Passeriformes; family Sylviidae; genus Acrocephalus; species Acrocephalus scirpaceus. The sequence goes on along the minus strand of OU383775.1, from coordinate 104,026,848 downwards.
ACACCTTGTCAGATTCATATCAGCTCTACCAGGAGCTGTGAAAGTTACAGATTTCACATGTGAGACAATGAACATGTGTTTTCATTAAAGCCACATTGTTTAACTGTGGTCTAGCAGCCATAATTCTTACATTGTCATCAAATCCAAAAAATGAAACACTGCAAAGAGATCTGATTTTGCCAATAAAAAACAAGTAAAAAGCCTTCCTAGAAAACCATGCTAATGTGCATATATTAACACCCTCACCCCCTTCTAGCAATAATGGACAATGAAAAACAAAACCATGACAAGTGAGCTTTCTCTTTCTTCCACTTTTCTATCTACCTATTTACAGCAACTGATTTTTTCCAAAGTCTTCAATTTTAGGCTTTCAAAACAGTGAGGTATATTAAGATGTTGTAGCAAGGTTCTTTAATTCTTATTTCAAGTAAAATTACCAATGAAGATCACAATTATCACAGATGCCTTCTTTAGTAATAAATAAAAGACTACAAAGCTGAATATTCAATATTTTGTTATATACCTGAAAGGACAATAAATTTGGCCTTTGACATTCCTTTATGTTGATCAATTTATTCTTGTTTACAAGAAACTCTTGGATAACCTTGAGACAAAACATAAGAGACAGTTTAAGAGAGGGCAAAAAGCTGAAATTTAAACTAATGGATTAAAACAACTGATATTAAGTAGGCTTGTTTGTTACCTCAGAGAATGGAAAGCCCTCACAACTCTTGGCTTTTCTACAGGTAAAAACAAATGTGTTAGAAACTGAGGACAAATGGGAAAAAATGGAGAATCTAAATGCTCACCCTGCATATGAATGCAGGGAAAAGCAGTTAAATTTTCAGGCTATCCCTACCTTCTGATACTGTCCTCCACTGCATTTGCTTGTTTCACTCGCTCCCACCGATGCCATGGACAAGGGCAGCAGTGTTTGGAGTCACTGGGTTTGCAGCATTTCACACTTTCACAGAATTTACATCCATTGTGCTCATGTTCCTGGTAAGATCCTATAGCAATAGACACACAAAGTGAGGAGAAAACAGGTTCCCAAAATCTCCAAACCTATAAAGGCAATATTACAAATACAAAGCTCAGAACTTGTATGAATGTGATGTGAATAGCAGCTGTAAGCAGATCTGAGTGCATTAACTGGATTTTTGGATCTACAGTAAAAACTGAAAAAGACATGCAGGCTTTCATCTTTCTGAAGACTTTTCCCCCTCAACAGTTTCAGATCTTAAGCTGGAAACTTATTATCTAAAAACTTCAGGAGTAATGGGTGATAACCTGGAAAACACATGTAAGTAATATATTTGAATCAGGCTTTTGCTTCGCCAAACAATGCATTTGAATGAGTTCACTGATCAAAGATAATACCAAGATCAGGGTTGTTGGGATTAATTTCTTTTTGAGAAAACACTGCCGCAAGCCTCATCAATGATGAGATTCAGTGCTCTTGATGCAGGACCAATTTAAACAACTAAAGAAATAGTTGCTGGGCAGTCTAGAGTGTAACATGCTGTCTTTACTGATCATGTTAAAAAGGCAAATATCTGGGATCCCACAACAGCATTGTGATAATATTCCATCTGCTGTCAACTAGTTCCACATTTGAAGAAAATTAGTCCCAAGCCTTAAAAGTGTTTATAGAAGGGTACATATACGCAATATTGAAAATATGACAATGGAAGCTGAAAGCATTTTTAACACTAGGAGAAAAAAACCCATAACCCAACAAAACAAAACCCATCACCCCATAATAAAAAGTAAACAACTAGGCTAAAAATACAGCTCAGCACTTTTCACACTGACCTGGATGATGGCACTCTGAACAGTGAATTACTCTTTTAACAACCAAAGGTGGATTATCATCGTACTGAAATTGTTCCTTCCACTGCTCAAACCTAGAAGGATGATGTTAAAAGGAACAAGAAACATTTTTAGCTTTTACACTTAAACCACTGAAAAATAATCTCTTTATACTTCTCAAGCACTTATCCAAGAAACAGTTTTTCAACTTATGAAACAGGGTTCTTTTACAGTACATCATGGTGGATTTCTAGCATTGACACGTACACTATGATAACAAACATAGAAACCACTTAGTATCTCAAATCCTAATCCACAACTCAATTAAAAATCAACAAGTCTCATCAGTCCTACAACTTTCACTCATATATCAACTTATACCTGCTAGCTCAAGAGCTAGGAGCCAGCTAATGTTTAAAATAAACAAGAGACTTACCTAGCAAAATACCCAATTTCTTTAGCATACACAAGGTAAAGAATGCAGTAATATCCACCCTCAATGCAGGTATTACAAATATTGTCTTGGAGCTGAAGTACACATTAAGTCTTTGAATAAAAAAGCACTTACATAAATTTCCATTTTACCTTTGCAATAAGTTTTGACCTCTCAGAGTCTCAATTAACTTTAAAGCTTGTTCCTTCCCAACTCCTGGAACCCCCTATAGAGAAATATGAAATATCATTTAATTACAAACAAAATACTCATATTCTCACCAAAAAAAAATCTATATTACATAGTGTAGAGAAATTACAAAAAGTGATTCCAGATATTGAGAATAAATTGAGAAAAATATTTTTGACCAAGTTTAAGGGCAGAGAAGGTGACAGATTGCAGTTGTACTGCCAGTGTAACATACAAGCTGTTCTTACGCTCAACAGAACCTCAGATAAAACAAGGCAAGGAAAGAAGTAGAAAGAAATACTAAACTAAAAGAAGTTCAGAATAGAGAAGTTACAACGAAGTAGAAAAACACTAGCACAGGTTGCCTAGAGAGGTAGTAGCTGTCCCATTCTGGAAATATTCAAGGTCAGGTTGGAGTGGGGCTTTTAAGTGACCTGGTTTAATTGAAGATGTCTTTCACTGCAGGGGGATTGGATGAAGGGAACTTCAGAGGTCCCTTCTGACCCAAACTATTGTATCAGTCTATGATTTAAAATACACATATTGCTTTTCAGTTCCTTCCATCTTCACCCTATTTCGCCAAAAATCAATACACCTGATGATAAAGATTGTATTGAGTGTACTGCATCTACAGCATCATTACAAATAAACATATATTTATTCAGCTGTAATGGCACAACTGAAGACATACAACCATATAAAATAAATCTACATTTCAAACCAAGTCCTTGTTGGACTACAGTCAGACATTCAAGTAAAGTTAGATATTCAGTTTCTGCAAGGAAAGCATTATTTTGATGTATTTTCAACAATCAAGTGCAATTACAGCATGGTACTCATTTACCTGTTCTGCCAATCTTCATTCCCAATGCACTCCTGTAATTCAGCTTTCTTTTAAAGTTTCTGTCTTCATCTACTTTGCTGATAACTCAATAACTCAAAGGACCTATCTGGCATCATGTAACTGTGACACTTTAGGACTATGTAAGAACCTGACATTATAGAAGCTGCTTTGGTACAATAACCACCGATTATCCATTGTATTTTTTACTCCCTCTCTTTACACAGTAATAACAAACTATTTAAATAAAGATTCCTATAACAGAAGCAAAATTTAAAAAAGCCAAAAACAAAATAATGAAAGGTTTGTTTTTTCCAGCAGTATCAGTTGTTTAAAGGACAGTTTTATCAAATTGCGACACAATTATTTAAGAATAACTAGATATCCACTGCAAGCCTGAATAGGAGCTGAAGTCACTACATGATTGCCTGAAGTCACTACATGATGAACTGTATGGAAATCAAGTTTCATTCCACTTCTTTTCCCTTTCAAATAGCCATTACAACAGCTTCTGCTCAAAGTCTCAAAAAAGAATTCAAGAATTTACAGGAAAGAAAAAAAGAAAAAAAGGAAAAAAGAAAAAAGTGAAGTAGTAATGAGTGAAATTCCTCTTAATTAGGTAAACTTCCAAATAGATAACTTCTAATTCTTTGCAAATTATATATTTACAAACAATGGAATAGGAATACATCCAAACTGCATCCAGAACTGCCTTACTGGAAGGCAGAAAAGGGCACAGACAGCCATTTTTTTCTCATTTTCCACAGCTCCTCTGCCAGGGATGCACGTGTATGTGACTTGTTACAAAACATCCTCATAAACAATGGAGTTCTCACATCTTGATTCAATGTAATCAGCGCCTAAACTTTTGCCTTCACTTCCATTATAGAAAAGGTTTGGAACAACACAAAGCAGTCTAAGAAAGACTGATGTTCATGAACCATTTTGAATATATTTAGCCCTTTACAAATAGAATTTACAGTGACTTACTACATATCTACTGGGTCTCAGTAATCATGCATTGCATACACTTTCCCAGCATGCACATCTCCCTTGATACCCTTTGTTGTTCTTCAAGACAGTGTAAGCACTAAATAAAAAATTATTATATTGCTTACCTTTGGAAGATAATCACAACCCAGAAGAACTGCTAGCCCAATCAAAGACTCTCTGCCACAACCAAGTTTCTCTTTAATAGAGGACATTGTGTAACTGTCAAGATGTGGATCCTGCAAGAGAAATTTATTGCATATTATTTCTGCTACAGGGAAGGAACTGCCCTGAGTCACATTCAGTTGGGATTGCTTACTCACTCCTATTCACCCACACCAGCAGGAAAGGGGTCTACCCTACAAGATGGGTCTAATAGAAAAAAAAGAAACTGCCATTAAAATTTGTAATGTAATGCAGGACACCACATGAACAACTACAGTTCTGAAACTTCAAGTATGGCCATCAAATGTTGAAAGAAACTAAAATAAGCTAAGAAGTCCAGCACATAGCTGGATAACTATGTTACAAGATGAGTGAGCAACTGGCTCAAAGGTCAGGCACAATGACTTACAGTGGATGAGGTTAAATCAAGCTGGTGACCTCTCCCTAGAGGAGTTCCACAGGGCTCCTATCCTCAGCCCACTTCTCAGCATCTCAATTAACATCCTGAACTTGATACCAAAAGGGTTAATTTAATTTAAGGACTGGAAAGAATACAAAGTAAGTTTACCAACAACACTAAATTATGAGGAGTTGTTGACTTCCTGAAGGGCAGAGAGACAAATGAGAGACAAGCATTCACCAACCATATGAAGTTTAACAAGGGGAAGTGCTGGATTCTGCACCTGGGGTGAGGTAACCCTGGCTGTGTGTTAGAACAGACTGGGGATTGAGATGCTGGAGAGCAGTGCTGCAGAAAGGGCCCTGGGGGTCCTGGCTGATGGCAAGTTGGACATGAGCCAGCAGTGCCCTGGCAGCCAGGAGGGCCAACCCTGTCCTGGGGACATCAGGCACAGAATCACCAGCCAGGCAAGGGAGGGGATTGTCCTGCTCTGCTCTGGGGTGGCCTCACCTCGAGTGCTGGGGGCAGTTTTGGGTGACACAAAATTAAAAATACATTAAGCCATTAGAGAGCATCCAAAGGAGGCAAAAAAGATGGTGAAGGTCCTTGAGGGGAAGCTGTATGAGGACTGGCTGAGGTCACCTGGTCTATTCAGCCTGGAGGAGACTGAGGGGAAACCTCACAGCAGCCTTTGACATCCTCACAAGGAGAAGGGCAGACACTGATCTCTGATCTTTTCACTTTGGTGACCAGTGACAGGACTCGAGGAAGCAGCGTGAAGTTGTGTCAGGGGATGTTTGGGTTGAGTATCAGGAAAATATTTTTCACCAAAAGGGTGGTTGGGTACTGGAACAGGGTCCACAGGGAAGGGGTCACAGCACCAAGATACACCTGACAGAGTTCAAAAAGTGTTTGGACAAGGCTCTCAGGCACACAGTGTGACTCCTGAGGTGTCCTGTGCAGAGCCAGGAGTTGGACTCAATGATACTTATGTGTCCCTTCCAACTCAGTATATTCTATATACTGTAGGTGTTTTTATTGTTTACTACCTATAGAAAAAAGTGTAGCAAAACTAACATTGTCAAATCCTAGTGGCTGTGCAAGTCATTCCAGAAAGTGAAGTTTTTAAAAACATGTAAACCTTTCAATGTACTACCTACTTATGTAAAATAAAAAAAAATTAAAATGTTGCCTAACATATTAGGCATAAGCTAAAGGAATATTTGAAAGGTAAAGGGACTCAAATACAAAACAGAATCAAGATTAACACGAATTAAAACACAGCCCACTGCCTTCTTCCCCAATCCTGACAAAAAAAATCCTCCAACAAGCCAACAAATCAAAGTGATCCATTTTGCTAGAACAGATGACACATGCACACTCACAAATTATTTTTTATGCTGACCTATGTATGTAACTAAGTACATCTGAAAGATCGAGGTTGCCTTCATTGTTGGTGATAAATACAAGGAAGCCAAATGAAAGAACCAGGTCAAGGAAGAACTCAAACATGGTGTCATCAAAGCAAATAACCTATCAACCTTAATTATTTTTAAAAAGAGTTAATAATTTGTAGTGCACTTCTTTTGTTCTATTGATTTTCTCATATTTAAAGTATTTTCTCAACAAGTCTTTCAGATGAACATTGTAAGTTACAGAAGTTTGGGGTAGCCTTTCACTAGTTCTGGAAAATTGTATTCTTAACAAATGAAAACTTCAGTTTAAGGCTATAAATTATTTGGTTTTTTGAATGACCACAAAAATTGATTATGATACAGATGTACAATCCCTACCGTATTCATATTCAATTAGGACATTAGTTGCAAGTATATTCATAATAAAATGAACCAGTATGATGCAAGTATGTGAACACTTATTAGACCCAGGAGGCTGATCAATCTCATATGACCTAAGGGTAAAATTTATAAGAAGCAATTGCTTCATTCAACTTCTCCACTATAAAGGAAGAAACGGAAAAAAAAAAAAAAAATTGCTATTTAGCTTTATATGAGACACCACAGGTTATTACAAACATAGGCAGTATTACCATGTTCTCAGTAGTTTTCCTCTCACAGTCAATACCAGTGAACCAAATAAAATGTTCCTGTCTTAAACATACTATTTTAAACAAACCAAACTACTACAAGTTAAGTTTAACAACATGTAAGTATTTTTTCAAGTCCCTTCTCTCTACTTACATTTCTGTAAAGAGTCTATAGAAAGGGTGGGAACAGGATGAGGCACATTACCTTAGCGTTCATGGCAAAGTTCCTATAAACTGTTTCAGCTCCATACAAGAAAGCATCTCCATCATTGGTAATACAGCCATCAACAAGTCCTTTTGCATTTAGGTAGGCACACATTGCCTCTGCTTCTCCAGCTGCTTGAACCCAAGGGACACCTAAACACTCCAGCAGTTCAAGACACTAAAAGAAGGAACACAAAAGAAAAGAGGTTGAATGCTGAGCTATTAAATTCACTTATTATCATGTATTTTCTCAGACACAAGTGCATATAAAAAACACTACTGTTGCTCTGCCTATGTAACACTACATCAATGAAAGCACCACTTTAGCAAAAACCAATTTCCTGGAACAGTGAAAAGTAAATATCCACAAAGAGCTAACTATTAATTACAGGACTTGAACACAGCATGATTAATGGCCACACCTTCACAAAAATCTTTACACTTTAAGTAGGTATTTAGGATGTTTTCAGAAATCCTAAATAGTAGCAAAGGAGTATTTATCTTTGTGAAGTAATGCTGTTTACTCAAGCAGTAATGCTGAGCCAGAACAGACATCTTCCAACAGGTGCTAAACTCCCCAAGAATATTAAGTAGAAAAGTACAATGCTGTCATCCTACCAAGACTGAACCATTATACAAGACACACCAATATATACTTAAAAATTTCATAGAAAATATTTTATTTTAGAATTTAAGAATAAAACATGAATTGGTATGTACAGTCTAGTGAAGCCCTGAGTGTCCATAAATTCTACTTCATAAAATTTTGAATAGACAAAAATGGTTAATGGAGGCTCGAGGATACAAAGAAATATGGATACTAACACTACAAAAGAACAGCAAAGAGAAATTTCACTATAAATGCTCAGTTATGGTTGTCAATCACAACAGCACAACATGCACAGGAACATATCAATGAGAGAATTATTCTGACACTGTTTCTCTTCCATAAGATACTGTAAGGCCGGACTTCAAAGGTGCACATTCCTTCAAACCTCAAAATACTGTTTACATTTGTTGTGTATAAAGCTGTGAGAGACTGAAATGTTAGGGGCTAATGACTGAAACAACTGGCCATTTAAAAAACCAGCAGGTGCTTTGCTGAGGCCAGGTTTGCACCCCCAGCTGAAGAGGAGGAGACTTTTTGGGTGTGTGTTGGTAAAACCTGTTATCCAGTATGACGCAGGGGGTGCACACGCTCCACGGGAGGACACAACAAACCAGCCTTTGCTTAGCAAACAAGATGGTTTTTGAGCTGGGTGAGGCAGACAATCAACAGATCCTGTGAGGTGAAATAATGCTTTTTATCTTGCCAATTTACACAACTGGCTCAGATGTAAAAGATGTACACACCAGTCATTCAGTGTCATTCCATCCTAATCCTCAGTTACTTGGTCTTCAGGGGTGGATTGTAGGAAAAGCTATCAATTATTTCAAATTCCTGTATTTAATTTGGTTAAGGTTTTTTTTCTATCACATTAAAAATACTTTAACTTTTCAGTTACTCACCTCTTTTAACATGGCTTTAAACAAAGATCTCCCTGTTCTTACAGGTCCAGATTTCTTTGAAGGCCCATAGCGCATCTCATTCCTCTTGCTCATGGTGTCTGCCTTCAGCCTGGGGGCCTTTCCTTCCATAACAAACACTAGTTTAATTCCCATTGATGTAAAGAAAGAGAACCTAAAAAATAGGTTTCTGCAATAAAGCAAAATGTTCCATAAGCTCAACTATTTGTGAAGATTGATTTCTTCAGATATTTTCCTTAAATGCCTTATATATTCCTGACTCTACCACTGGAAAAATCCTAGCACTGTCTTTATCTCTAATGATTCTCTCATGCCCAAGCTAAAGAAGCCTCTGATCTATATTCCTGACTTTGGCTGAAATTGTTATACAATGAAATTGTAGCAGCTTTACAAAATTCCCAAGAAAATACCATATAAGGACAAGAAAGATCTTTTATGGGTGTAAAGATGTAAGCAAACTTGAAAGGCTTAATAAAAATGTATTCAATATCCAAAATCTGCCTCCAAACACATCTTTACATTGATTCATTTATATCAAATATTAACCCCAAATCTTATCAATACAGGTACATTCGAAGTGACTGAATGCTGTGGTATTGGACAGACTTATAGATACCATTACCATGCCAATTCATTTCATATGCAAACCAGCACTACTGAGAGGTGGAATTTTACAAGGCTGCAGTAATAAATATTTGGACTACAACAGTAAAATTAACAGCAGTCACATCAAACAGCATATGCTTTTACCAGTTATTCCAGTTTTGATTTTTCAAAAGGAGTAGCTCAAACATTTATATCTCTTTGACTGACAAGGAGAGATCATTACGGTAGATTTAATTTTGTACAGTTACTACTGGCAAAAAACAGTAAGCTGGTCATTCGAGTTTAGTTCTATCTTCACAAATGATCTAAAAATTCAACCCACACAATAAGTTACTTGAAAATACAAATTCTCAAAAAAAATCCTAATTTTCAACTCTGAAAACAGGTAGAACATTTTTTTGGTAGAAATCTGCTCAACCTTCTGACTTGCTTTGCAGATCTGGACTGATGCTTCCATTCCACTGCACACAGGACATCCTACCAGACTGATGTAATGACTTTGGTCATGCTGCCAGTTTTATAGTTAATAATCCATTTGGGTTTGTAAGTATAAAACATTTTAAGACATTATTCTCAAAAAATGCTGAGATTTTGCATCATGTTGATATTTCGTATCATGCTGAACTCAACAGAAGTCAGGGGAGTGTACAACACCATCTAGTAACTCAGTATTCTTCACTGATAACCAGTAACAAGCACTGATGAAAATCCGTGTATATTTTCATTTTTGTCAGCACTGTTTGCAGAAAACAGTGCTTTGAAATTATAGATGCTCAGACATGCTCATTCCTTAGGTAAGTAATTTAAAAATATATACATATTCTTTAAGTTTGTTCAAAGGCCTGAAGAATGATTTAACATATTCAATTCAACAGGGGGGTCTACTTAGAATTAACTTCAAACCCTCTACATATGTAGCGTAAGTGATAACTGAATCAAAACACCAGTCGTGAATTTCAGAGCTACTCTTAGAAGTCTATTTATTGAGGGTGGTTTCCCAGAAGAAGAGGAAAACCTCAGCCTAAGGCCATGGGAAACCCCTTTCTAGGCAGGGTGAGCAAAAAGCTCACTCCCACAATCCCTCTATTCAGTTATGTAGATGGTTACTAGAAGGTTCCTAGTTCCCTGTGTTACCACTGGTTACTTTTTGGTGCAGAAATTCTAATATTGCTAATCATTCTCTCCTATTGGACCCTTCCCACAGACCCCGCCTTAACCCCCTCCCAATACCAAGACACATAAATATCCCTATCTGACCCTGGCCCCTGCTTTTTGCCCTTTGCCTTTTGCTTGTTGCCCTTTTCCAGTTTGCTCCTTATACAGAGCATGCCTTCCTGTTTGTTTTTTCGCATTATTAAAGTTCTGTTTCTGGACAACTGGATCAAGGCTGCTGCTCTCTAAAAAGTTGCCAAGTCTCAAGGAAACCAAGGGTCCGATTGTCCGGCCTCAGACCCTAAGGTTTCATCTACTGAATAAGTAACACATTTAAATTATACAGCTCAGAGACTCTTGGCTCGTATAATTTATATGGATACCATACCTGAGATGTGGCTTGGTAACTACCCCAACCATCTTTTTAACGGTCTGTGCTTCACAAACCCACAAACTTAAATCAACAGCGAGTGTTTTCCCTCTGAGACTACTCAGGTTGACAGGTTGTCTCACAGGCTCAAGGATTTGCCATAGATAAGTCACTCCCATTGTTTCAGCTTCCTTGCTATCAGAAGGTAGATTTTAACTGTGAAGACCAAACAAAATAAAACAGTTTCAGAATATGACATGAAGTGTTATGACTGAGAGGTTCAGAAGATAAATTATTAGATTTACTTTGAACACTTGCAACCAAGTCTTCTAAGCGTAGTGACTCCAGTTCACAGATGGTTTATTACCAAATACCTTATTTGGACTGAAAAATAATTAATTAATTGCATAATTAATAAGCTGAACACAAACACAAACTCAGTTGAGGAAAAGAAAAAAAAAAGAAAAAAATTCATTTTCAAGTCTCACATATGCCTTACATAAACACAATCCAAGTTTTATTCAAAAATAAACCACAGGATTCTTAAGGGAATTACTTCCTGATTTGAGGTAGGATTCACATTAAAATTTTCTGTTCAAATAAAAGTAGCTTAAAGCTATTTGATGAATATTTACAATGACAACAGAATTTAAACTTTCCTTGCATTCCAAGATGATACAAGATGGGTCAATACCCAGAAATTCTGGCTTAGGAAATTCAACTTGGAGTTCAGGAAAAAAAAAGGATGGTATTGCTGCAGTTGTTGCTCACAGGTTCCCAACATTCTTAACATCCAGCTGGCATACTGTCCTACTGCTTTAATCCAATGCTGGTGGGAATCTCTCTGAGCAGGGAATCAGCAGTGATTGGCACTGAAATTTGGGAAGAGAACTCCAATGTAGTATTAACAAGAAGGCATTACTTTATTCTGGCCCTGGATGTCTGGGTAATAGCTCTGCCCAACATGCACATCTGGCTCAGTCTTGACTGAGTGATGACATTCACATTCATATTCATCTGAAAATTGTTACATTTCTGAACAACTTGTTACTTAAGGCAGGCACAGAGCCCAAACTCATTACTTCAGGCAATCACAGAGCCCTTAAACAGGCTTGGGCCAACTTGTTACTAAGCTCTCAACACTGCTTGACTTCTGCATCTCCCTTCCAACAAATGTTCGGACATTTCTAACACTGATTGCAGAAACACACCACTGTGTGTTTTCACTGTGTCAGTTTCGGTATTGTGTGACTAGCACTACCTATAATGCATGCCAGTTGAAAACATTCACCCACTAATATTTCTTTGTCTTATGTAACTTTACTTATACAGCTCTACTCTCGATGGTATCCCATTACCACATTCATTTTCTTCTGCTTTCACACCTTTTATACAGTTTTATACAAGGCCTCTAGCATATACTCATGTCTTCCCCCCTCACAATACCAATTTATTCCTGCACTGTCTTATGGTACAAAGTTTGTCTCATGCTTATTTATTTTCTCTCTCAATAGTAAAATATAAAAATCAAATACAATCTGGATGGAATGTTTTGTATTTCTTTCTGCTTCTGACACTGCTGTATACTCAGATAAATTAAAATGCTCCTTTGAATAAATCAGACTAGATGACCTACCAGTGCTTGGAAATCTGTTTAAGACACGTGAGGAGCTAAGCCACTGTGTGGTCTCTCACATTTAACGCCACAGTTTGCCAGAACAGCAAGCCTGCCTTTGGAGGGTGCATTCTTTTATACGCTAATTCTGTTTTAAAGCAAGGCAGCTATTCAATTCCAGGTTGTTTTTAAACCAAGTTCTCATGTTCAGATTTACTTTTAACAGAATTTAGGTCTCTAATCCGTTTCTTTAACTACTACAATCATTCAACCTCATTTTAGTTGTATGCATACAGAGTGTTGCTTTTGTTGTTATATGTCAAGAACATAAAACTAGTTAAAAACACAAATTAAGCATAAAACTACATAGTACAGTTTCTTGAAGTCCAGGATATTAGTTTCTCTGATGCACAAGGGAATTATCCAAACTTTCCCAAAAGACAAGCACAATAATTCAGCTTCAGTGAGAGAACACCTAACAAAGAAGGAAAATGTCTTTTTGGTGTTAACATTTGGTTTCTGCTAGTCTGCATCAACACAATGTCTTAAAAAACAACTGTTAGTCAGTTTCTAAATATTGTTATGGAGGGTTACATGGTAATTAATGGGAAAGACAAATACACTACAAACACCCTATATTTGGTTAGACTACAAACAAAAAAAGTATAAAAAATGAAAACAAAAAAAAGCCAACATTTTCATTGTAATAAAGAATAGCTATTGAGAACTTAAGTTTTTCATATCCCATTGAATAGCTATCTAAGGGTGAGCTATGAAAGCCTGCAACACCTACCAGTCTTTACTTTTTTTTGAGTATATTCCATAGAATATTTAAATTTGAATTCCGTGTACAAATAGCTCAACTACTCTTAATATGAACGATATGTCAATTCGGATTTTATTTAAGAGCTTTGTTCATCACAAGCCTCTAACCCTAGAGAGATGGCTACTTCCAAAGAAGCAAGACTGATTTTGATTTCTTCTCATATACTTAGAAATCACTGAACATAGTTAACATAATTAACAGTGAACATAAACAGCCCCCTACAAAACCTTCTCAATGTCTCTTTAGGCCAGAATATGCTAAACCTATAAAGCTTGTAGGTATTATATAGTGCTTTAAGTCTACATTCTGCTCTACTAAGTTTTTTTACACTGCCAGAAATGGCAGTTACTTAAAAATAACTACAGAAAGCATTTAACGCTGAAATTAAATTCATTACCTAGGTAACTTGCAAAGACAGCTTAGCATATATTTTACGTCTCACCCAGAGGCCTTTAAAAAGGAGGAAAAAACAAGGCGGAGGAAAAAACCATGAAACCCCAGACGTTTTTAACAACTCTTCCCCTCTCTGCGTTACCGCAGCTCAGCTTTGCCAATAAACCTGCGCACCCGAAAGACGGCAGTGGCGCGCTCCAGCATTTGCAGATTCCTGCTGAAGGATCTTTCCCGCTGGATGAACAACTCCGAGCAGCCGCCGGCGAGCGAAGCGCCCGGACGCGCGGGCTCCCCGCACGCAGCGTTTGAAACTCCCGCCCCGCTGCGCCAGCGCTCCCCGCGCACCGCGCCCACAGGAACAGGCGTGCCCGCGCTCCCCTGGGCTGCTCAGCCTCGGCACGGGAGCGGCCCCGCCTCGGCCAGGACCAACGGGAACGCACAGCCCCGTGCAAGCCCCGCCGGGCTCGGTCTGACCGGCTCAAGAGCAGCGACCGCCCCGCCCCCCCCCCCCGAAAATGGCGCGCACACGGAAACGGGCCCCGCGAGACGCGGAGCGCGCAGGCGCCGCACTCGCGGCGGCGGCTCTTCCGCCCGCTCCGGCCCGTCTTGCCCCGCCCGCCCCGCCGTGCCGCGATCGGGAGCTGTCCCAGGTAACGGGGCGCGGAGCAGGCGAGGGGAGAAGGGAGGGGAGAGAAGGGACGGGTGACCCATGCCGGGCTAAGATCCTAGCGGGCGCTGTCCGGGCGCGCCCCGCTCTCTGGACAGCTGGGAGGGAGGGAGGGAGGGAGGGGAGGGCGGCCTGGCGGCCGCAAGGCGGGGCAACGGCTGCCACCCGCTCCTCCCGCTGCCTCCGGCCCGGTGCCGCGGTTGCTGTCGCAGGTGGCTCGGCGGGGCCAGTTAGCGGTCGGAGCAGGCGTTTGTCACCCGCTGCCCAGCGTGGGCGCCCCGCCGGGTGTGTGCGCTCCCCCCGGGTGCCCACCTCTGCTTGCGGAGAGCGGCGGCCGCCAGGCCGTTCCAGCCGCCAAGGGACCCGTGTCTCTTTCCCAGGGGGTGGGGGATCCTTCCGGGTCCTGCGGTGTTGGGAAAAGCAACAGGTAATCGTGAACATGAGGGGATTTCTGCTCCTCTTACGTTTTCGCTGTCCGTAGAGGAGGCAGAGCTGCCCTCTGTGCCGCAGTGCAGTTCTGGGCTCCTCAGTACAAGAGAGAGATGGAGGTCCAGTGGAGGGCTGTGAAAGATGATCGAGGGACTGAAACATCTCTCCTAGGAGGAGAAGGCTGAGGGAGTTGAGCCTGTTCAACTTCCAAAAAAAAACTGCTGAGAGGGAGCCTCAATCTGTATAAATGTCTAAAGAGAGGCTGTCAAGAGGATGGACCAGGCTCTCCTTGCTGTTGCCGAGCAATAAGACTAAAGTTTCTGCAACGGGCAGAAACTGATGTACAGGAAATTCCACCCGAACATGAGGAGGAATATCTTTACTGTGCAGGTGAACACAAACTGGAATGGATTGTCCAGAGAGGCTGTGGATCAACCTTGCTGGAGATACTCAAAAACTGCCTAGACACAAACCTGTGCTATGTGCTCTGGGATGACCCTGCTTGAGCAGGGAGGTTGGACCAGATGACTTGCTATGGCCACTTCCAGCCTTATCCGTTCCGTGATTCTGTGGGTCAGGCAGTGCTTCTCCAGTGTTTAAATGGGATGGTATAGGCTTCTTATGCACTGGCTGCAAATACATTAGGAGAGGACTTGTGAACATCAGACATGTAGTCTAACAAGGTACATCTGTCTCAGATAATCCCAAAAATGTAGAGCACACCACTGCTGTGTCTGAGGCTGGGCTTCTGACTTCAACCGCTGAAATACCTCCTTCTAAGTATAACAGACAGTGTTGTACTTCCTTCATTGTTATTAACTGCTAGTGTAAATTTGTAATTTTATTGCTGGTTTTGTGACTGTTAAATATAGTGTGCTATACATCAGCTAAAGACCTCAGGTGCTTTTTTCCTCTTCTTCCCTTTGCTTCTTCCCATGTCTTGTGTTCATACTGCCATAGGTCTGCTCTGGTGTCTTTGCTTTACCTCTGTTTTGCCAGCTGAGTGAAAGGCGGGGTTATAGCTGGGCTGGGTCCAAAGTGTTTAAAGTGGATGTCCCACAAGACAGATGGAACATCTTCCTACCTTACGTGGATACTAGGGCAGCGAGGGCTGCTAGAAAACCAGTGATGTGGGTTTGGTGACAGCAGGTTGGTTGTGCCAGCTCTGCATGGGCCAAGCTGTGACCAGCCAGGTAGGGAAAAGGGAAACAGTTGTGGAGCTCCACTGTGGTGAATACTGTGGAAAGATAGGCTGTTAATTAAGTTGGGACATGGGTGCACATCAGTGGATGCAGCCTCCGCCTTCCTATGCTTTGATACGTACAGGGTAAGTACTTTCCTACTATAACATGTAACAGTCCTTACTATTTTATACAGGACATTTGGGGCTTGCATTTTTCTTTCGTGCTCTCATTATATGCATAATAAGTGCTTGTTATAATTTGTAAAGATCCTTTGATTGTTTTTATAATTGAATCTTTCTTGCCTTTATTTGCTCCCAATTACAGGTCCAGTTTTTATTCCTAACTGTATACTCTTACATTCCATGGTAGTAAAGTTTATTTTCTTTATTAAATCAGTACTCTTGATTTTGATTTCTTTTCCCAAATGACAGTTGGATTCTTGTTTGAATTATTAACTTGACTTTGTCATCACAAGTTTCCATTAACATAGTCTTACTTTATATTGCAATATACTGGAGTATATTGTATACTTTAGTTTTTAAATATGGTGCCTGGTCCATTAAAAATCCTTTTGTTAACATTTGTCAATAATGGTCATTGTTGGCTTCTCAGTAGTCTATTACATATTTTAAAATGTACTGATGTATGTTTTTGCCAGTTTGTTTCCAGTATAGTATTGCATACTTTAATAACCTTCAGATAGATTGAATCAGCTGCTTTTCCATTGCGTTGAATAGTTATTCCCGAACTGTTGTTAAAGTTAGGGTGAGTAGTGTTGAGACTGAAAGCAATGATTTTTTCAGTTAAAAACTTAATGGAGAAAATTAGGGGTGCCTTGGTACAAGAGCTTTGGGAGCAATTAATGTAAAAAAAATAACTTGTCAAAAATATCAAGATGACATGAAGAAAAAATTCAAAAATGTGTAATTTTCTGTGTATTTATTTTTTAAAATGTTGATTATTTCTTCCTGTGCCTTTTAAAACCTCGTTTCTTGTAAATTCTTATTAATGGATTCCCTGTGGTTGAAGTCAGTTTCTCACTTCTTTCGGCTTTTTTGTGTTCACGGAAGGTACTGCATCCACTGATATTTGTCATAATTTCTGAGGGTTCTTTATACAGTTTGCTTGTAGTTCCAGTTCAGTTTTGTTTGCAGTAGTAGCTCTTCCGCAGTTTTGAGGTGCAGACTGCTCTGTCTTTTGCCTTCCTCATAGTTAGATTACATGAGATTGTTTTGTTCTGTTTTCTGCTGTTAGACTCTCTTTTCCTTAAATGTTCAAATAGTATAGCAGTGGAACTCATAACCCTCATCTTCAGTTTGGATGTTACTAATTAAAACATTTAAACCTTATGTTTCCCCTTCTTTTTAGAGAAGATTTTAATGGAACAGCAGATTCAACAAATACTTGTCTTCATATTTGGGTGATGGATGCCAAGAGCTTGCAAGTGACTGTTTCCTGGTCTGAGTAATTTGGGCATGAAGACATGTTTTTGTAGTAAACAAAGAGTAGCATAGCAAAAGGTACGTAAGCCGAATTGTGAAGTGTATTTGCTCTTTGATTTCCTTGTGTGTGGTATTCAACTACATCCCCAAAGTGGAAATGACAGTTTTGCTGTAAATATTTCATAAGGATTATCATTATAATAATAATAGTAATAATAATCAGCAGTAATAAGCATCATCATCCTTCTGCTGTTCCTCTTCTAATATTTGATAAATCCCAACCACACAAAATTATTGCAAGAGTGTCAGATGGGAAGTTTTTTGCATTTCTACATTTGCTTTGAATTTTGTTCATTCCACATAATGGAAAGGGATTAATACTGTCTTTTCTTTATCTTTTAGATGCTGTGTCATAGAAAATTAATGAGAGGATCATAAGACACTATTTTATAAAGTAGTCAACAAATACACAGATTAGAAATGAGATATTCTTTGTAATGATGTAAGAAATTTTGATGTCTCTTATAATAAATGCTGTTCTCTGTGATGCTTGGTAGGATAAACTGTCTGACCTCCTGTCAGTTGAATTCAGGCAGCAGTTTGACCAGAACATTAGGCTGACATGAGGAAACTGCTCAGAGAAGCATCTCTTTTTCCACAGTGATCCAAGCATGCAGGTCTGCATGGTATGGGAGCTCACCTAACTAATGTTAAAAGAAACAAGTTTTTTCCTGCATTATTTTTTGTTAGAATCAAAGACTTGAGGTGGTTTATTATTTTGTTGTGTAAAGAGCTGCTTGGACTCAGGGGGATGAGATAGAATGAGAACAGGGAAGAAAGACTGCTCCTCTCCATTGCAGCATGAATTCTTGTGACTAAAGTTGTACTTCAGCAGTCTTTATTTCATTGAGTTCTCTGTAGATTCTCCAAGTAACTAATCTTAAAACATTTACAGAGAGAATGTGGAGCAAGACCCACTGAGAAGCTCTGGGAGGGCCTGAGGGCTTTGACATGGTGGCCCCTGGGTCATGAGGCTCTGCACTGCACAGGTGGACATGCTGTGCTGACCCACCCAGTTTTCTCACAGACTATGTCACCTCCCTTCAGGAGATCAAGTTAGGAACTGTTAGATGACCTGTATGACTTCTCTCCTGGATCATCCCATCTGTCCTGAGGGACAAGGAAGTGCTTGCTTGTTGTCATCACCTGTGTCCATGACTAGAAGTCTTCTGGTCTACAAGCCCCCAGTGTGTTTAGACTTGTGTTACCAACTTTGGCCATGCTATGTCTCTAATGCTGGTCATTCTTTCCTGCACCCCACACATTTGAAAAAAATAATTAATTTATTTTTATAAATAAGCAGCCTATTCTTAGGCCATGTGTCATGCAGTGATCTTTCTATAGGAGTGAGTGTTAACTACATTTATTGCCTCTGAATTTTGCTTGAACTGGTGATGTACATGAAAGTTGTCATGTTTTTTAGAGGGAAGCTCTAGATTAAATTCCAGCAAACAAAGCTGAGTAGGAGATCGTAATCCATTTCAGAAAAGTTGTGATGTTAGAAAACTGTGCAACTGATGTTAGTTTTAGCCTGGTTTACGTAATTAGCAGTAGCTCACTAACTACTGAGGAATAAAAAGATTGTGTATTGCATTTGTATAAATAGCACCTTGCTTCTACTTAGGGCAAGTATGTCAAGTTCTGTGTTTTGTGTACTGCTTTGGGCCTATGAAGAACATAATATGTACTTTTGAGGGAATAAAACCCACGCCGTAAGCTTATGATTACAGAAAATACAAGTTTTATATATGTTTTGGTAAAGCCTGTTACTTTCACAGGATATGTTTCAGACCAGTCCTAATAGTGCTGGAAGTCTGTGTGTTATTTATTGATTTTTAGAGGAAATTTAGACATGTATCCTCTATATAGAGAGAATAGTTATCTTTCATTAGGAGCATTTTGTTTACTGTATTCATATTATACTATCTTGTTTGTAAGAAACAGTACAGGAACAGTGCTATGAATCTAAATTTTCCTTTATTCTACTTTTATGTGTTCTTCATATTAATTTTCTTGGCTTTTGTCAACCACAAATAATTATACACTTTGTTTTTGCCCATGCAGCTGACTTTAATCAAACCTGTATTGATGCTGCTCATTATACTATGTTAGTTACGTACATTTTACCACTAATTTTCAACTCCATTGCTAACCAAAAACATTTCTATCAAGTATTCCAAAGTCCAATGTACCAAGGAAAACAGAATCAATGTTGATTTTATTTTTAATCAACACATTCAGCTTGATTAGAATACTGAGGCTGCCTTTCTTTTGTTTTAATGCAACTCTTTCATAGTAAGTGTAGCCTTAAATTACTGAGATTTCAGTTCTGGAAAAGTGTTTGTTGCAATGTTTGCTGTGATTTTAATATTTGTTTTACCCAAGTAAGTAATTTGGTATGTCTGTGCTATCACTGTGGGTACCTTGTCACCTAGAAGACTGAAACTTACTGTCATTACTTTCATTTTTCAGTACTCATGGGTAAGAGAAAGGAAGAAAGTGTTTCAAATCCTGGGTCCCAGAAAAGGCAGAGAAAAGAATACATAGATGTACATACTGATGATAGTAGTGCCTCCTCACAGTCGGTAAGTAGTTCAAAAAGTCAAAGAGACGAAGATACAAGAAAAGTTCTGTGCTTATTGAAATAAATGTCTTGGATATAGGCATCAGTAGAACAGAGATAAACTAGGGATACTGTCTGTGATGAGGTCTTTTGCATGAGGTTATTCTTGTATCTTTTGGGCCATCTAGTTACAGTAGTTGATCATAAAAATAACAATATTCTGATTTAATAGAAGGAATACTGCTGCAGTTTTCAGGTAAATGAAGGAAATGGATTTTGATAGAACTATGGTATATTTCATTTATGGTTGTAAAAGTAGACAAAATATTTGGAAAACTAATTACTTACTAAATGAAGTGCCAAATACTTGTTTGTTTTGCATAGCCGACACTTTCAGATATCTAAAAAATCCAGTGTTTGAAATGCAAATTTTGATGGAAAAGAAACTTGAAAACAGGAATATTAATTATTTCTGCTTTTCTTTTAGTAGTTGAATTTTCATTTGATAAAAAATATTTAAAAAATTATTTTTGAGGTTGTAAAATCTGTCCTGTGTATTTAGACTAAACATTAGGAAATGTTTTTTTACCAGTGGTAAGACACTGGACCAGGCTTCTCTGGGGAGTTCAACCTGTCTGGGTGGCAGGTGTGCATGAAAACCCCTCTGTCACTGCCCTCCTCTCCTGGGCAGGGGAGAGAAAATATAACAAAAGGCTTGTAGTTTAGATAAGGGCAGGGAGAGATCACTCCCCAGTGACTGTCATAGGCAAAACAGACTCAGCCTGGGGAAATTAATTGAATTTATTTAAAATCATATCAGTGTTTGAGAAATAATGAGAAATGAACCCAAATCTTAAAACACCTTCCCTCCACCCCACCTTGGCTCACCTTCATACCCAATTTTCTCTACCCCCAACAGCATAGGGAATGGGGGCTGCAGTCTGTTCATTACATGTTGTCTTTGCTACTTCTTCCTCTTCAGAGGGAGGACCCACACTTGTTCTGTGCTCCAGTGAGGATCCCTTCCACAGGATGCAGTCCTTCAGGAACAGCCTGCTCTGGTGTGGGTCCTCCATGGGGTCACAAGTGCTACCAACAAACCTGCTCTGGTGTGGGCTCCTCTCTCCATAGGCCACACATCCTGCCAGGAGCCTGTTCCAGTGTAGACTTCCCATAGAGTCACAGCCTTCTTTGGGAATCCATGTGCTCCAGCATAGGGCTCTCCATGGGCTGCAGGTGGATCTCTGCTCTGATGCCTGGAGGACTTCCTGCCCCTCCTTCACTGACCTTGGTGTCTGCAGAGCTGTTCCTCTCACATATTCTCACTCCTCTCTCTTCTCTGGCTCCCATTCTGCAATTGCAATTTCCCTTTCCTGACTCCTGGCCTGGAGGCACTACCGCTGTTACTAATGGGCTCAGCCTTGGGCAGCAGTGAGTCTGTCTTGGGGGTGGCTGAGTAATGGCAATGCCTCTGTCAGACACGGGGAAGCTTCTGGCAAGTTCTCACAGAAGCCACCCCTGTAGCTTCCACCCCTGCCACCTGCCCCTGCTACCCAAAGCCAGTATAGCTTCTTAGAGAGGGGGTTGGTGCCCCAAGCCGGTCAGTATTCACAAGACGTTTGGACAATGCCCTTAATAACATGCTCTGGCTTGGTCAGCCAACTATAGGGATCTATTGTCTTAATATTTTATGTTGTATTGATGATAAGTTATTAATAGGGAGAACTGAAAGTTACTATGTGTGAGGGATCAGCTTTTGTAACTTTGCTTTTTATTTTACTACATAACTGCTCTATAGCAAGCAACTTTACACAGTGTCATGAAACCCTTCTGTTTCCTTGTGGCTTGTAACAACTGACATTTGATATCATACTGTCATTTTAATTCTCATTGCATTTAAAATACATAAACTTAATCTCATTAAAATGCATACGTAACTTGAGTTTTAATTGTTCAATCTTTAGCCTGATGGTGAAGTTGGAATAATTGAAAGTATCCAGCTGAAGAACTTCATGTGCCATTCAAATCTGGGGCCTTTTCAGTTTGGATCAAATCTCAATTTTGTTGTTGGAACCAATGGAAGTAAGTATTAATTGCATAGTGTCTTTGTCAAATAACACTTCTGTTAATAATGTAGAAGATGTAATTTTTATTTGAAAAAGAATTGCTGTCCATCTTTCAGGCATGGAAAAGGATTCACTTTTGAAATGAGGTACCACACAGGTCTACTCCAGTAGTTAAAGGCTGGTGAATTAGCTTAACATTGGAGGTATTTGCAGACGATAATGTAAATATAGATATTTTAATAGCTAAATAATGCATAAATTTTTATTCGAACTAAATGTACTTAAATGTTTATTATTAAATGCACAGTGCTTGTCCAAGTGCCCATCACTGAGTGTAGAGGAGCCATAGTGCTTGTAATGAGGCAGTTGAAGTACTGCTGATAGTTGTATAATGCTAAACTACATCTGAACCACATTCAGCAACATCATGCATCCTAATGTTTTCAGCTTCCCAAGGACATCCCAAATTTTCAAAAGCTGTTACAGTTAGCTTGGAGAAGGAGGGGAAGGTGTGTCCTCTGGGTTGTCTCTCGGAGGAGGAAGGGCGGGAGGGGTAATTGCGGACAGCTGCCGCTAGATGGCCCCCGCAGCTCGGGGGTGAGGGTGGTGCCGCGGGCACGGACCAGGCGAGTTTCACGGCCAGCAGTTCCGTCATGTGATTTCATCTCATTTATCGTATCGTATCTTATCAGCCAGCATTACAGAGTACTTCAAAATGATAATCTTAGCCCAGGCCCCAAAGCTGAGAAACACCAAAGCCGGGAGCACATGCTATGAGGAGGGTGTTACATAATGCTGCTCTGAGAACCAGCACGATGACTCTGAGAGCAAATAAATCTGCATTGTGATCAGCAGCTGTTAAACTAATATCATGAATGCTTACTGCAAATTTATTTTAACATACTGTGGTTAGTTATATCAACCCTTTGAGCCCCACATTGGGTGTTAGAAAGGACTGTTGTCAGTTAATCCCTTTTGGCAACTAAATACTGTGCAGCCACTCACTCACTTCCCCGTGTTCCCTCAGTGGGATGGGAAGGAGAATTGGAAAAAGGTAAAACCTGTGGTTTGGGGTAAGAGCAGCTTAATAATTGAAATAAAATAAAATATAATAATTATTGTAATGAAAAGCAGAAACAAAGAGAGGAATAAAACCCAAGAGAAACAAGTTATGTATAATACTGTTGCTCACAACCAGCCCATCACTGAGCAGCAATCAGTGGCTCCTGGACAACATCCCCCAGTTTATGCACTGGGCATGATATTCTATTGTATGGAATATCCCTTTGGCCAGTTGGGGTCAGTTCTCCTGGCTGGGCTCCCTCCTGCCTTCTTGTGCACCTCCTCATTGGCAGAGCATGAGACACTGAAGAGTCCTCAACTTTGCTACTTAGCAACAATCAAAACATGAGTATGTTATCAGCATTATTCTCATGCTGAACCCAAAACACAGCACTGTACAAGCTACTAGGTAGAAATGGAACTCCATCCCAGCTAACCCAGGACAGTATGGGACACACAGGAACTATTACAGGAAAAGGAAGTGGTACCTCTTTATATGACCTCGCTTCTTCTGGAGAAAGAATTAAAAAAATTAAACGTAAATTTTGAAAGCTTAAAAACCTCTCACACAGGTAGATAAATGATAATGTGTGTTTGACTTCTTTTGTTGTGTAGATGTTTTCAGTATGTTTTTAAAAAAGGAGAGCTTCCTTCTGACCTAAGACATGGTAAATGCAAATTGCTAAATGGAACTAACAGAAGTTTGGCTCAGCATGTTGGGTTTTCTTAGGGAGAACCTTGAAAATGGCAGATACTTTACTAGCATTATTGTTATTTCATATGTTCAATAAGGACAGGATTTGGATTTCTAATGTATGAATATATAAGAAGTCAAAAAACTGTAATATGGGTGTAGTAGAAGTTACAATATCTACTCTTTAAAACAAGTTCAATGCTTCAATTACAGGTGGAAAAAGTTCTGTATTAACAGCACTTATTGTTGGACTTGGTGGAAAAGCCACTGCAACTAACAGAGGTTCCGCATTAAAAATGTTTATTCAAAAAGGAGAGACGTAAGTAAAACTTTATTCTTAAAGTTGCATATTTAGTTCAGTGATTGTCATTGAGGTCAGCTTATGAGTTTTCTATTTAAGCTAATTTTCTGCATCTTCTTATGCAATCCACCAGACTTGAATAAAAAACATAACACTGAAGAGACCATATTTAAACAACATCCTCCTCCTGCAAAAATACCCAAACCCTGAAAACAAAAAATTTCAGAAGTTTAGCCACTAGTATACCATTATTTCTGAATGTTGTAGTTTGAAACTAACTGGAGATTAAACTCCAGACAGCTGGTCTCTTTCCTCTCCAGTGAGAGAGGGATAAAGGTAGAGATTACAGATTGAAATAAAAATGTGCTGAAAAAAGCCATCAAGGATATAAGGAAAACAAACACTAACAGCAACAATACGAATAGCAACAGTGTATAAAAGAGGGCGATTACAAGCAAAAATACTGAGTCTGACTCATGGCAGCTGCACCACAGCCCAAGTCATGCATCTCCTGAGACAACGAAGAAAATGGCAAATGGAAGTGTCTGGGCCCATGTTGTGAAAAAAAGAAACAGTGATGGACAAATCATCTGCACCCACACTCCCTCCCCAAGCCCAAGACAAGGAAAACAGTGACACGCCAACCCCACTGTAGGACTGGAGTCACCCCACTGCTTCATTTGCCATCCACTTTCCCTGAAATAAAGGGACAAAATGGTGTCACTTCCACTTCCTGTACTCCTTCTCTTCCAGCTGAAGCTGTGCCCCCAGGGATGATGTGTGGGGCATAGAACAACACAACTCAGGTAGCTCTGGGCTCTGCCCCTCCCAGTAATGGCAAAAAAATTAACTGTCCTTCCTGAAACTCGGACAATGAACTAGCTAACACAGTGATGTCCTCTGTATTCCCTGCTCTCATGTATTACTTCCACTCTGTAATTGAATATCCTACAGAAAAATGGAGTTAACTAGAAAAATTCATAGTGTACTAGTTATCGGTTTTTTGCAACCAGTGAGGTTAATTATTTTTCAGTCTTTCTGGTGAATGAATATACAATATAAAGACCTTGACTTACAGCTGGATATTTAAACATGTGAGAAGTGGATTCATGTCTGCTGTGAGAGTGTGGATAACGTGTTTAGGGAAACTAATAAAAAGATTTAGGAGTTTACATTTCCATGAAGCTGTTATTCAGAGTTCCAGCCTTTTCCTTTCAGAGGTGCTTAAGAGCAAAATTGTTGGTAGTATTTGCCTCATGTGTATTAAGTTAATGTTTCAGCACTCCCTTGAGAAACAGGAAATAGGAATTTGGAACTGAAATCACATCCCATCTTTTCTAGAAGAATGCCTTAAGCATTCTGGTATAGATTACTTTGGTTAGGCTGTAGAAGCCAGAAAACTGTTGATTACAGAAGCCAATCGGAAAAAAGGTGAACTACCAAAAAGCAGCTTGATTCTGCGATGTAAAATGAGGGCACTCAGATGAGAAGGGAAGATGGAAGAAACCTTCTCTCACAAATATTTGCTTTTGACAGGAGGTGCAAGCAGTCAGTGTATGGCAGCAGTGTCATGGTTATGAAGAAGAGGGCTGGAGTTTCTGGCTGTGTTTGATTCCTCACTACCCACATCATATCATGGCGGAGGCCGTGGTGTCAGCACAAGGAAGCAGAAGGGTCTCCAGCTTTTACTTTTGTCAGGCTCGAGGGAGGGGGTGTGTAGGTTTCAGGGTCAGCCCAGCAGACTTTGCCCCTCTCCACCACTGGCAGTCTGTCTTGGTTTAGAGACAGATTTAGGAGAAAACTCTCTGAAATGAGTGTCTCCTCTAAAAAGAGTGGCTTCAGTAATCCCTTTTGCCAATGAGAAAATTAATACCAGTGGGTGAAAGTGAAAAAACCTGTTTATTAACAAAGTTCCTGCACAGCACAAAGGAAAGGTTGAATATATGCTAGATATTGAACTTTCAGAACCTTACCCCCACACACACACTCTTCCCCCGCACACACAGCAGAACAAAAAACCCTCAAAATGCCAGGGGAAGAAATAAACGGGCGACAACATGGCATCTGGCTTTTGTCTCAGGGAAGAGGAAAAAGTTCATATAGCAGCTTGGGCAAAACAGGTGGAAACCTCTTGAACCTCTGGCGTTGGTCCCCTCCTCACAGCAGATGAAGCTGCTGGATTATGGTGTCCTTTCTCTTGTTGGTTCATCTTTGTCTGAGGTTTCAGGCAGGCTGGAGTGGCCTGAATCGCTCTCGGCAATTGTCTGATCTCTGACCAAAACCAAGCTGAAACAGTTCAAGAGAAAACAAAACCAAAAAAACCTGTAGAAAGATTGCTGCTGCTACCCAGGGGAAAGGTGGGGTGGGGGATAAAAGGGCATCTTGCTCAAGGTACTAAAAATGGAGTTAGCCGAGTAACAAAGTAACCACCGCTCTCCACAGCACCCAGGGGAGCCAGTCTTTGAAGGCAAACTCTACCAACTCCACACAGAAGCCATCCCCCGCCCCCAAAGGCTCCCGCTCCTCTTCTTGGCCCACCTTAAAGCCACAGCAACCATTTCTGAGCATAAGGCAGCCAAGCAGGAATAGAGCATCATCATAAAATCACCCCAAGACACAGCCTCTTTCCTCTTCCTCCCCGCCATGGCTTTTCTGGTTTGGTGCTGAAACACAGCACTGGGAAGTCCAAGATGCCAATCAGAGAAAAAGGAAAGGAAAGTGATGCCTTGAGAGGCTACGTGGATCACAGAGTATACAGTGTTAAAGGAATACAGTAGGTATTTAATGAAAGGTCTTTAAAGGATAAACCTTGGGCAGTACAAGAGCCAGCCGTGGCTACACCCAAGATGGACGGCAAGTCACATTTCCACACTTTTATGAGTTTTGGTCCATTTCCATATTGGGGTTAATTGTCCAATTACACCTTCAGGTTATGAACTCCCATCCTCCCAGATTGCTCTCCTCAATTCGCTGTTGTTTATACTTTCTGTGCCTGAAGCTGTAACAGTGTCCTCGGTTCTCAGGCTGGAAAAGGATTGTTTTGGCTAACTACCCTATGAAGAGAACTTGCTAACAAGTTCAGAGTTATATACTAATGCAGTACAGAATCTGGAAAATATGAAAGCTAAAACTTAGGGCATCAGAGGAAACAGCAGCAGCATGGAGCAGAGCCCAGCCAAGCCCTAGCCACAGCCGCTGTGACCACAGCAGCCACCGCAGCTGCTGCAGCAGCAGTGCAGCACCACTGCTGCCAGAGCTGCCAAGCATTCCAGTCCCACTCATGCACCGTCAGGCCCAGGAAAGGGGTCCCCTGGCCTGTTTCAGAGCCCTGTCAGGTCCCACCAGGCTTTGTCTTGTCACTGTTTTTCCATTTATTTTGGGCTGGAGGAGGGGAAAGTTAAACCATGAGCATCCCTGACGCAGTGCCTTTGTTTTCTCATGCACTAACTACATGGCCCAGCATGAGGCCAGTTGCCATTTTGCCTTTGTCTGGGAAACCATGCTGGGCGCTGTCTTGGAGAAGCATTTTTGTTTGGTGGTGAATACCCTTCTGTGGGTAAAACACTCTCTGTTTTGTACACTCAATAATATTCTTGTGATTTTGAGATCTTGCAGTAAATTGTAATTCTGTTTTATAATCTCTCTTGTTGTTTCCTCCAGTATGGAATGGGGGTAGAAGAAAGGGGGCACCTGGAGTGGGTTTACTTTTCCTGCTGGGCTTTAAATCAGCAATGTGTCTAATGCTGTTATGGCTCAAACCAAATAAATAGAGGTTCTTCTGATTGGCACTATGGCTGACTTGCAGCTGTGACCTGTAGGACACATGACAATTTCTATGGAAAATTAAAGTGTTTTGATTTTTTGTTATTATTCTTGGATTTGAGATTAATTTCCGTTGGGTTTTTTTGTTTTGTTTTGTTTTGTTTTTTTTAGTTCTGCACATATTTCCATAACTTTGCGAAACCAAGGAAGAGATGCATTTAAACCAGAATTGTATGGTACCTCTATTACTGTAAATCAGCGCATTAATCAGGATGGAAGCAGAACTTGCAAACTGAGAAGCAAATCTGGTTGGTGGTAGTTTGCTTTTGTTCTCAGTCTTAGAAGTTCTCTAAACTTGTTCATGGCTTTGGATGCCTTGATGTTAGTAAAGGATGATGTTTCTCTTTTCATGAAGTCATTCAAGGATGATGACAATGTCCATTTTTTTTGTTTTTATCGCAAACTAAGAATATTTTAGTGTGTCAAAAGTATTATGCGTTTAGTGATATATATTTAGTATGTCAGGTGTTACATTATGTATTTGTTTTTATAAAAATCTGCTTGTGTCTTGAGTCTGAAAATGGTTTTTAGTCTTTTTTGAGGTTTTATTGAATTTGCTGATTTATTTAAATTCTGTCACAGAGAGTTTATGAGCCAAAGAAGGACTTCAATTAGGAGTCTTTCTGTGCAAATGCAATATATTGAAAAAGTAATTAAAAAACCTCTCCTAACCAATGCTTCTTATTTAGGACTAAGTCTGTGTTACAAAAAGATTGATCTCATTTTTACATTTTCTACAATGAACAAAATTCTGGGGCATTGTACATACTGATAATTTTCCTTTCTTTTTTTACCACTAGGGGCCGTAATTTCTTCAAAGAAAGAGGAACTCATAGGAATATTGGATCACTTTAATATACAGGTAGTTGTTGTCGTGTTTAAATTCTGTGCAATTTAAGAAGATGTTGGCATGTGATATTATAAGTTTTCAATTAAAAAGAAATGTACTGTTCCTTAAAGGAGAAAGTGTCACCTCTTCCATGTTATTTAAAGATCAAATTCATCAGCAAAAGGAAAGTTGAAATATATACCTCATGCAGTGCAAAATAGGATTCTGTCCCAGACAGATAAGTATTTGCTGTCATCTGTGACCTGTGAGTCATGTATCCTGCTGGTAAAAGTCTTGACATGTTTTCTTCTGTGTTTGGAGAGTTTTTTTCTGGTGATTATTTCAGTTCTTGCTGTTTCAGAAATTTGAGTGTGATTTTACTGCCTAAGTGATTAATAAAAGATCAGGTACTGCATATGAAGTTTAAAAAATTCAACATACTTAGAATTTCAAATACTAGAAATGTCAGTTAGTATGTACTGATTTTATTTTGTAGCAACATCTGTAAGAATATGAGTCAATTAATTGCATTTATTGCAATCAAGTATTCTTTGATAAAACAAGAATTTCCAATGCTGATTTTGTTAAATAAATGAAATGTACAGGTACTTTTTTTGTAGAAATCACATATGCTCTTGGAAGCAGTTCCTTAGTTGTCCTTGCTGTAGTTCTATTTTGTACTTGATATAGTTGGATTTTTTAATTTTCTGTTTGTTATGTTTTGATTTTTTTGAAGACTTGAGAGGATTAGAAAGCTTGATTTCTGAACCTTAGCTTATTACTAAGTTGCAAGACTGGAACAGGGTGCCCACTTCCATGGATTTGCAGTTACATGATAACTTGTAATTAAAATGAAAATTACTTATTTTTGCAGGTAGATAATCCTGTGTCTATTTTAACCCAAGAGATGAGCAAACAGTTTTTACAGACTAAAAATGAAGGTGACAAGTACAAGGTAAGATAAACAATTTAACATAGTCATAAAACATTGAAATCCTGATTGCAAAGTTTTAGAGCATTTGGAAAAAAAAATGAATTCCTTAATTTTAATAACTTGTTTTGGGCTATCTCAGGTCAGTAGCTAAATACCACTCAACCACTCCTTCACTTCCCTTCTGTGCTGCCCCCAAGCTTGGGGTGGGGGGATGGGAAATGAAGAGTAAAAGTAAAAAAAATTAGAGGGATGAGATAAAAAATATATAATAACTGAAGGGAAAGCTAGAAGGAGAGACAAAGAAACAAAATAAAGAGATAAAAAGGCAATCACTCACCACCTACTCTTGGTAGACTGAGGCCCAATCAGTGCCCAAGCAAGAGATGGCCAATCCCCCTAAACCCTCTCTTATCTGTTTTTATTGCTGAACCTGACTATTCTGGTTTGGGCTGGACTAGAGTTAATTTTATTTGTGGCAGCTCATATAGGGCTATGTTGGAATTTGTGATGAAAACAGTATTGATAAAGTGGAGATGTTTTCATTAATGCTGTTTTTGTAACTGCTGAGCAGGGCTTACACAGAGTCAAGGCTTTTTCTTCTTCTTTTTCCACCCCACCAGCAAGGAGGCTGGGGGTGCACAAGGAGTTGGGAGGGTTCACATCCAGGACCAATGAGCCCACCTGACAAAAGGGATATATATCCCAGGCCATATGGCATCATGCTCAGCATTTATAGCTGGGGGAAGAAGAAGGATTTGGGGGATGTTTTGAATGATGCATTTGTCCTCCTAAGTCACTGTTAGGCATGATGGAGCCCTGCTTTCCTGGGAATGGCTGAACACCTGGTGGCCCTGGGAACTGATGATTGAATTCCTTATTTTGCTTGGCTTCTGTGTGCAGCGTTTGCTTTATTAAACTATTTTTATCTTGACCTATGTGCTTTCTTGCTTTTACTTTTCTGATTCTCTTCCCTATCACATCCCAAGGGAAGGTGTGTAAGTGGCTGTGGGTGTCTGAATGAGTGGCTGGGGCTAAACCATCACAATGACATTTTCTGAGGTGGCATATCTCTTTGGCTGCTTGGGGTCATCTGCCTGGTTGTATCCCTCAGTGTCTTGTACACCATGCCAGTCTATTAAGTGGGAGGGCAGAGTGAGAAACAGGAGACCTCAGTGCAACAGCTAAAATATGAGCGTGTAGTCAGTAGTGTTTTGATCACACATCTAAAATACAACAAGCATAACAGTTGCTGTAAAGAAACTTAACTCCATCCTAACCAGAGCCAGTGCACTGTCTGATTGCACCCATTATCCACTTGCAAAAACAATATTTTTGAAGATTCTTCTCTCTGAAAAGATGGATAAATTTAAATTTTAGGGCACTGCTGAGTTAGTTCATTATTCAGAAATACTCCTGTTGGAAATGAGTGTTTTAAGTCACCCAGAGAACCACTGGCACAGGTATCAGCAAAAAAGCAGGCTTAATATTAAAGTGAAGGTGTGGTTGAGTTCATTGGCAAGGTTCACTCTCCTACTTTTATAGATGCCCAACAGGAAAATTGGACTAAAACTTGAAATCAATCAATCTAAAACCAAAATCAGCCTAAAATGATTGACATGGAGGTTGGAATGGGAAAAAGGTAAGGATTAAAAGGAGCAAGGGAGACCTTCCCATTAAGTCAGAAGGTTCAGAATGGACTCCCTTGCCAAACTTAGCTCTGGTCTTGACCACAGTTTAGGCCTAAAGGTTTTGACAGTGCTTTGACTTAACAGTACTTAATTAGTAGCCTGATTTAAACAATTTAACAGAAGATTCTTATAGAGTTTTCAACAGCACAATGGTAACTCACTTGTAGGCCTAATTTTCTTACTAATCTAAGTACTTAAGGATCTTTAGAAACATTTATAAAACAGTTGCTATACCATATGTACACTTGTATGTAAACAGACCTAAAGAGTCTATACAAGCTGTATACCTGTGAAAAATTCCCCTGGACTTCTTGAGAAGTACTCAAGTCAAATGCCTTTGGATCTTCTCAGAGGATGAAGGTTGATCCCTGAGGAGTGAGGTTGTCAGCCCAGGCTCTGTCAGCTACTGGCAGCAGTCCTCCAAGTAAACTTGAGAGTTCTCTGTCTCACAGTGGTGTCTCACTCGGAGGCAGATGCTGTCACAGCCTGCTGCAGTCCAGGAGAGCTCAGTGGGTCTCACTTGGAACCATTGTTTATAGACAAGAGAGTGGGCTTCAGTCACAGATTTTTCATCCTGACTACAATTTGGGTCAGTAACTTTCTTTCAAAATTCAGTAACAAAAATGTTGTTCCATTTGGGTTGTTAGTCAGGCAAGAAAGACAAGTTTCAAAGGCTCTTCATTAGGAAGACGAGCTTGTCAGACAGTGCAAGTTCCTGGGAGTAGAGAGTGTTTCTGATGAACTCAAGAGGAGCCGAGCCCAGCTTCTGTTTATCAAGGCTGGGGCCTAACAAACATTTCAAATACC
This sequence comes from Acrocephalus scirpaceus scirpaceus, assembly GCA_910950805.1. Taxonomy (NCBI): domain Eukaryota; kingdom Metazoa; phylum Chordata; class Aves; order Passeriformes; family Sylviidae; genus Acrocephalus; species Acrocephalus scirpaceus. Next base: position 103,994,733 of record OU383775.1, on the reverse strand, counting down.
ACCTTACAGCCCGAGGAGGGGGTGGAAGTTGTACCACCACAACCTGTGGTACAGTTTTATCACCTTGGATATTACTCAGCATTCAGGGATTTTGGGATGAATGATCTGTCATAATTATTACAGATAATTAGATAAGGTGCTGATCTAACATCTACATTTTTTTATTCCTTTTTAGTTTTTTATGAAGGCAACTCAGCTGGAACAAATGAAAGAAGATTATTCAGTTATTGGGAAAACTAAAAAAAATATTCATGTTCAGATAGAACAAGGGGAAGAGGTATGTAAAAGTTAAAGTAATTATTAGGACATCTGAGCAGTGAAGGAAGTACAGAAGCTAAACTGCAGCTTTACTGCATATCACAGCTTTTTGCAGTCATTGAACCCCTGTTTTCTTTTTTAAGCGTCTTGAAGAACTTAAGAAGCATTATTTGGAAAAGAAGGAAAATTTCAAAAGCATCGCATCTGTGAATAACATGCAAAGTCGTCTCAAAGATTTGAAACATCAAATGGCATGGGCAGTGGTAAATGTCTTGCTAAAATACGTTCGTTCATGTGAAATGTACTTCATTCCCTGTCTGCTGTGGGTATGCTAATATAGGCTTCTCTTTAGGTGAGTGAGATGGAAAAAGAAATAGAGCTGCTTGAAAAAGGTGTCAAAGCTGAAGAAGGAAATACAGAGTTCCTACAGAAGGTAGAAGAATGCCAGGTACATATATGGTCTAAACCATTTATCACTCTAGCTGTAGTTACCCCCCAAGTGAGAAATCTGTTGTGAGGGTTTTCTTGGGTACTATTGCCTTTAGAAAAGATCAATGATTTCAGGACACCTCTGGAAGTTTTGGGATGGTTCTTAAGACTTCTGTAAGTAGCAAGAAAGAATAATTTTGTCATACATTCAGATTTGCATATGAAACACATTTTGTGCAGAGAAACAGGCATCATTATTTTGCATCTAGAATCATAGAACAGTGCAGATGGCAGGAGACCTTAAAGATCATCCAGTTCCAACCCTGCTGCCATGGGCAGGGACACCTTCCACTGGATCAGGCTGCTCAAAGCTCCATCCCACCTGGCACTGGACACTTCCAGGGATGGGACATCCTAAACTTCTCTGGGCAGCCTTTGCCGTTGTCTCACTACCCCTACAGTAAAGCATTCATTCCATATATGTAACCTAAATTTCCTCTCTTTCAGTTTAAACCCATTATTCCTTGTCGTATCAATACAGATAACGATGAGTCCCTCTCCAGCGTCCGTGTAGGCCCCCTTCAGATACCGAAAGGCTGCTATGAGGTCTTCATGCAACCTCCACTTCTCCAGGCTTAGCAGCCCAAAACTTTTCAGTCTGTTAAAACTCCTCCAAGCTTTCTTTGTTAGCACTTATTTTCCTTTTTTTTAAAAAAAAGCTTTTATGGTTTTTCTTCCTTCTTTTAAAAAGTATTTGTTTCACAGTTTGAGGCATTTTTGCCTTATGTTCAACATGTCTATGTAGCAATGAAGGAACATTGTCTAGATGCTGGTTTCATTTCTTTTGATATCATGGTACTTGACCTTATTGCATTAAGAGTCCTGTGTTCGAGTAAACCTTGAGATAGAAAGAAAGGTTGCTGTCTGCATCACAGATTTGGTAGTCTGTTTATTTCCCAAGAATGAATATTTATGAATTTTCATCTTAGCATATCCATAGTGTCGATGACTTGCTTTATTTTTTTAAACCCAAATAAAGTCAAACAATTGAGATGTGTCGGATGGATCCTTTTGAGGGTTATTTGTCCGGTAACATTAAGAGGTTTTTGAAGAAAATTTTGTTACATTACTACTTGTTGTTTTTTCACCAAAGGTAAAAGTTAATGAAGCAGAAAAAAAGTACAAAGCAATAGAAGACAAATGGATAACAATAAATGAAGAAGCAAAAGCCCTTGATCCTCAGTGTATGTCTTTGAAGGCTGATGTGCAGGCAAAAAGAAAAGCAGTCAATGACACTGAGGTAGGCAAAAAAAAAGACCCCTTTCAAAGTTCATACCGATTCAGAGCTTTAAATTTGTCCATGCTCTCTGCCCATCTGTAATTCTACACCTGTGTCTTGGCTTCTTGAGGTCCATAGTTGAGTTCAGAACAGGTGCAATTTCTTGCCTGACTGGCAAGTAGAGTCTGTTCGGGGCCCTGGTGTTTATGTGTTTACATAGTGTTTATGTAGAAGTTTTACTAAAAAGTGTTAAACATAAGTCAAAATAAATAAGTAGATGTATTTTTTGAAAATCAAGTTATGTTTGTCTGGTTTGATGCAGTTCAGTATTTACTCAAAACTGAAACTCTCTATTTCTTTCAGAAATTATTTCTTCTATTTTTTAAACTACTGTATCCTATTTCCTTGATAGATCATTTATAATCGTTCCAAAACAGAATTAAAACGTCTGGAAAAAGACAGGCAACAGCTATGTAAACGAATTGAAGAACTGAAAAGCTGGTAAATACAGATACAGTGATTATGGTGTATGTTTATTAAGATACAGGTGGAAAAGAAGTGAGCTTTTCTGATAATCAGAAAACCTGCAGTAATAGAAAATATTTTTTTAGTCTTTAGCAGGGTCCAGTTAAATACCTGAATATTTCTGATCCTGCTTCTTTACATACTAAGATTTTGACTAGAATGTCAAAAGAAGAGGCATCTGGGTAGCAAAAGTGTCTTCTTTTTGTTTGTTTGCCTGCATTTTTGTTTGTTTGGTTTGATTTGGTTTTGGTGATAATAGATATTCCCTAGCTTCCATGATAGTGCAAAACAAATATGTCTTAAACTAAATGTGATAGGAATGTAACTGGGGGGAGTTACGCGTAATTAGAAATTTTAAAAAAATTCCGAATTGGCATTATTGCTATGTAGATCTTGCAAGTTACAGAATCTTAAATATAACAGATGAGTAAATCTGTGTGCTACAAGTAATGAAATTCATGTCACTTGTGAAGCATCAGTATGGTTGTAAAATACGGACATATGTTCTTTTCTAGTGCTAATCAGGTTTCAGAGCCTGAGAAATTGGAAAGACAAAGGAAAATTGCAAACCTTAGGGAACAGTTAAAAGCATTCCATGATGAAGAAATAATGATTGGTCAGCAGGTGGATCAGTTTCAGCAGGCTATATCTATGTGTTGGGAAGAACATTCTAGACTCAAGTAAGTTATGCTTTTTGAATGTCATTGTTTACCTCTGTTTCAAGTTAGAGAGAATCCCTTCTTATGCATCTGTGATCTTATGAAACTGTTAAGCTCCAGTTTCTTTTCCACATTAGAAGAGAATAGATACACTTAGGAGTAATAACTGCTTCTATAGTTAAGGCAGGTTCACAGAGGCTTTGAGGCAAAGTGATTCAAATACTGATTTAGCCCATATCCAAGATAAAAAAGCAAAGCACTCTGGCTTTGATTTGGAAACCTGAACAATGATTATTGGAGGGGATTATGGCAATGTCAGTTATTGTGTTAAAGGATTTAAGAATTGTTCCTTATTGCACCTGGTGTTTTAGTTTAAATGCCTCTTATCAATTATTGTAACCAATGCGTACTGTATGTTTTGTTGATCTTTGAAGACAGTGAAATTGAAGCATATAATTAGAAATAAAATAAATCTATTACAATTTGTTAGAAATAAAAAAGTCTTCCAGAACTGTTACAAAGTAGTAATTTTCTCTCTTGCTTTTTTTCCCTCATGTTTCTTGAAACCAGAAAAATATTATTGCATGTATGTACCTACCTTAACATTGAACTACTGACATCTTGATACAAAATGCTATTAGTAATTGAAAAACAAGGCTTTATAATTATTTTAGTGCACTTTAGGCTCTATAACTCCTGAGAAAAAAATCTGTTATCATAGGAGAGAAAGAAGTGAAGTGCAACAAGCACTGGATGCCCAGCAGAAACAGCTGAGAGACCTGAAAGATAGTAAAACAAACACTTTGAAAAGATTTGGACCACATATACCAGCATTTCTTGAAGCAATTGAAGTAGCCCATAAACAAGGACGCTTCATAAAGAAACCTCTTGGACCTTTAGGTAAGAATAATTGCTGAAACATATTTTCTCATGGGATATTTTTGCATGGCTGCTAGGGTAAATAGTGGTCTTTTAGGAAAACTTTGTTCTTTAAGGAGCTTCAGATATATAGTTTTTTCTGTACTTTCTGGACTAAATGTTTTATACTGGTAGGTTATCTTTTGCTTCTGTCATGCACTCACTAACAGCTACTGGCTTTTCCTCATTTTCCAGCTGTTTTTGTTGAGGTATTTTACAATGGTAAACTTTCAGTGCATCCCTCCAACTCCCCCACACCCTCAAAGCATCAGAGAACTGTGCTTTGGCTGCTTGTCCCTCAGTGGATAGCACTGTCCAAATCTTGGACAGATTTTGTTTTGAAAATGTCCAGTGGCTGACTTGTGGGTTTGTCAAACTTGAGATGTTTTGCATGGAGCAAGTCAGACAGACTCAGCTGAGATTTTCTTGGGAAGCTGGCTTTTATTTGTCTTCTGTCCAGCTCTGACAATGGCTGATATTCTCAGTTTGTGAATGGGAGTGAAAGTTTCAGTGTATTCTGGATGTAAAGTACGTGGCATTTACTGCAGGGTAAGAATGTGCAAGCACGTGACACTGAAGACAGGTGATATAATGGTAATCTTCATGTTTGTCTAATTTGCAGTATAGTTGTTCCAGTGCCTTCATGCTTAAAAGCATTAAATTGTTGATAAGCTATCTTTGCCTTGATACATTTCTGCTAAGCTGCCATAAAATTGGTGCCCTAATGGAAGAAAACATAGACCTCCGAGTATGTGTAGGTGTCTCTAGGCAGAGAAATTATATGTTTGTGTTTTCAGGTCTCTTGTAGAGTCTTTTAACTTTTAGTCAACTTCTTAAATTTTTTTTTCTACCTGTAAGAAAGGTTTATTTTAGACTCTTAAAAAGCCCTGCAATATAACAAAATAAGAACCTTGAATGGTAAAAATGCTCTACTGAATGTTCTGTCACGGAACACAGCACCTAAAGCTTTGCTTCTTATGTTTATTTAGGTGCTTTGATTCATCCAAAAGATCCTGAACTGATCTTGGCTATTGAATCCTGTCTAAAAGGCCTACTTCAGGCATTTTGCTGTGATAATCACAGCGATGAAAGAACTCTTCAGTTTCTGATGGCAAAATATTATGCACATGGACATAGACCTCAAATAATTGTAAATAAATTTCAGAATAAAATTTATGATACTAGTCAGAGGTAAGTAATGTTTTGAATTTTATTGCTTAGCCTTGATGGTTGAAAAGAACTATTTGTAATTTTTTTTTTTTATTTGAAGAATCTCATGTGAGTTTTATGAATGGCGTTTTTCTTTCTTTTCTTCAGAGCTGTTCGTCATCCAGAATTCCCATCAGTTCTGACAGCATTGGAAATAGATAATCCAGTGGTTGCCAATTGTTTGATCGATATGAGGGGTATAGAAACGGTCCTGCTGATTAAAGTAAGGCTTTATGCTTCCTACTGTTCTTTAAAGAAACGTGTGGAGCATTTATGACACCTTCACTGGTAGTGTCTGTAATGGATAAAACAGGTAGAGGAAGTTTTGCTTCCCTCTCTGCCCCATGTGTTTTAGGACCTTCCCTGTTTATTTCTGGATTGTTTGCCACTACCTGTCTGGGCCTCTTAAGTGTAGTCTCCCAGTCTAAATAGTTCGTGTGTGTGTAATCAGCCTCCTAACTGCTGGCTCTGTCTCATGTCTCTCTGTTAATTGGTGAGTTCAGGATGTGCCAGTTTTGGGTACTCCAGGAGTTAACAAAATTTGCAACTCACCCCTACCAGTTGTACCTAGCAGCTGGTAACTAAGTTTTCTGACACTATCTGATTTCTGATCTTAATTGATGTTTAATTTTCTGTTAGTACTGAAGATACCACCTCCTGCAGATAAGATTACAGGTAATCAAAGATAAAAATAAGGTGTATATGTTTTTATTTAGAGAAGGCAGGGTATTCTCTAAGTAAGCAGAACTAATGATCCTTACTTTTTGTGTATTTTATTTTTCTCCAAAATCTCTTGTCCCAGTTTATCCTCTGATATTCTTACTGGAAAGAGTCACTTCCTGCTCTGTCTAAAGTAGAGCTGACTTTTATCAAGCATGGCTGTCACTGAATGGGTTCCATAACAGCTGAACTTTGTAGGCTTTTCTCATGGCAGGAATGTTGGGATTGTTCTTCCCCCTCTGCTTGAACTAATCAGTGATTTTCATAACATTATTATCCTTGAGCCCTACCTGAACAATTTCAACTCAAACTGAAAGAAGTGTTCTTTTTCAGTGGAAAAATTGATACATTGGAGTGGATAACATGGTTGCCTTGGACAGAGTCACTCCTGACCACTTAGTCTGGCATTGTCCATGTTGGAGATTTTTACCAGCATGTTTCCCTGAACTTTATTTGAATATTTTTTGATGTCCTTCCTCAAACCTTGCTTTGGAAGCTTGTTTCCTCTATGTTTATTCTACTTTTGACAGTTGAATATATCTGTGCATAGTGACCTTCTGGTTAATAATTTATTCCCCCAAGGCAAATTACAAGGGACTGATTAGACTACAGAATCCACAAATAAATTACCTATTAAACTTAGTGGGTTCTTGAGAACATAAATGTCTTACTCAACTAAGAAAAGTAGATTCTTGACATTATAGATAATTTTCACATTCTTTCATTACTGTATTTCTTTTCATTAAGGATTGAAATTATTTCTAGGTGAAAACATCTAGACAACTTTTAAATTCTTATCTTTAGTTATGGTTGCTTTTCTGCTTATGTTATAAGGCCATTTTACTTTTCAGAGTAGCCGTAAGGCTCGTGAAGTAATGCAGTGCAATCGGCCCCCAAAAAACTGTAAAGAAGCTTTCACTGCTGAAGGTGATCAAGTATTTGAACGACGATATTACTCTTCCAATTTTGTCAGACCCAAGTACCTAAGTCAGGATGTTGAAGCAGAAATCAGGTTAGCATCTTGTAACGTGTTTGTAAAAAGTGCACTTTTTGGCATGAATAGTGGAATTGTGTATTTGTCTATTTGCATGTACTCTCTAGTTTCTCCATTTTCTTTCTGAGATTTACACTTCCTTTTTGAGAATTCTAGAAAATCTTGTAATTTCAGTGCCTTTCTGTGATAGGAGCAAACTCGCATTGTTAGTTATCTTTCAGCTTGCGGCATGTAGATCTTACCCACCAAATAGGGATTTTCAGTGCTCAGTACTGCAGGAAATCTTGCTACCTTCTTTTTGCATAAACGCATAGTCAAAAATTTGAGTATGGAGACAAAGTTGTTTCTTTAGAAGTGTTTGAACAGTGGTGTCATAGGTTACTGTAACGGAGGCCTGACTATTCAAACTAAAGTTGTTAGCACAAATCCTCCTACTGGTTTCAAACTCTGCATCTGTATTTCCTCAGGCTTTTGACTTCACTCATGATAGGTATCTCTGAGAATTCCCTCACCTTTTATATTTTTAGGAGTTTTTTCTCTCATTGCTTTCAAAATGGCAGTTGAAAAAGCAAAATGTACTCAAAAGATTACAAACTTGAACTGCCACCAAGGAAATTCGTGACAATAGAATACTTTCATTTTGAGGCTCAGATTATATTAGAGACATACTAGGTAATTTTAGTATTAATAGCTGTTAGTATAAAATGAATTGAATGTTAAAATTTATTTCTATAAACTCAAAAGTTTTAAATACGTCAGTTAACTGTAGTTTGTTCATATCAGTATATAATGAATTTCACTCAAAGATTATCATAACTTTCAAAGTGTTACAGGCATTCCGTTAGCAATTCTGCTATGGTGGAATGATGTAGGCTAATTAAAAAATAAGTGCATTTTTACCCTTTGTCTTGTCATGCATGTAATTTTTATTTGTGTATTTCTGTACATGTTTGTCACAAATAATATCTGTGTAGTATGTAACATCTCAATATCATTTTGTTTATAAAGTCACTTGGATAAAGAAATTGAAAACAAAAGGGCACAGTTGACAGCATCTCAGCAACGCTTACATTCCATTGAAAAAGAGATTAGGCAGAATGAAGATCACCTCTGTGATCATCGGCGACGCCAAAAACATTTGCAGGTAAAAATAGGTACAGTGTTAGTTTATAGAATCTCCTCAGTCTTTCTGTGTTCCATTTTGACTTCTGCTATCTATTTGGAGTGCTTGACAGTTTCTAATTATTATCCGTAATTTTGTTGTTTGCTTTCATGTTTTTTATTTTTGTAGTATGCTCTTATAATTGAAGACAAAATGATAGAGGCCATATCCATCCTACCATATGCTGTTGTTTGTGTTTGGTATCTTTCCCTCCCTTGTGCTAAATCTTACAAATTTCTGCTTCTCTTTTTGGCACTAGTAGTAAGTTGTTGCAAGGAAAAGACACTTGCATTGTATAATGCTCTCCCTCCTTTATTTCTTTTGAGCCTTGCATCTTCATTCCGAAAATCTTGTTTATCTTCACGCTCTTCTGTTTAATTCTTAACCCATCTTGATATGCTGAATATTTCTTCTTTAAGTTTTCTTAATTTGAATTTCTTTATAAACCATTTTACAGCTGTTAGCCTCCTTTCTATGGTCTCTGGTACTTCTAGGGAGGATATATATTTATGGTGGCCGGTGGTGCTCCAGATATGCAGTGTAAGCTAATACATACTATATAAGGTTATATTCAGTAAATTGTAAGTAAGAAAAAAACCTAGCATGTGGTCTGAAATGCTGAAGATAAATATTTGGAGAAAAAATAAAATGTATTTTATTCAGTTGTCATATTGAATGGAAATATGATAATGAATTAAAGCATACAACTTTCAGAACAAGTTATATCTCATGAAATTTAATTCTACAGGTGGGTGTGAAGAGTTGTGTCTCTTGTTAGTCACTAATGAAACTAAAAACTAGAAGTATCTTCTTTCCTGTGATGACTTAAATGAACAAATGTGAACTTTTCTCTTTAGTTAAGCTTCAGAACATCTATTTTTTTTTTCTTCTCAGGTGAAAATAAGAACAGCAAATGCAGACATAGCAGATCTTGAAAACGTGGAAGAACACCAGTCAGAGGATGTCCATGTATTAGTAAGAATAGATTATCCAATTATGTCTAATCAACATATGAATAATGTCTTTTAATGTTGGCAATGTTTTGGAATAAGCAAAGTTGGATAGTGAAGAATGTAACACTTACCATAATTCTAAATATTTCTGTAAATTGAGTGATTTTATTTGTTTTTGGTGATGTATTTTTTTTCCCCCAGGTTTTGCAGTATTTGCCATTTTGAATCAGAAAGTATTTATGATGATAATTCGTTAGGAATAGTGTTATTTCCTAGGAGACAGCAACAATCCACTTACTCTTCCAGGATTGCATTGTGTGTTGGATGTATATTGGCCACAGATCCAGAGCGAAGTTACCTTGTTCTTTTCAGTCTTTCATCACAACTCCCAAATAAAATCCTCTTAATTTTCAGTCACATAAATATGAACTTTTATTTTGAAGTTTGATTTATTGGTCTCCTACAAGATCTATCAGTCTCTTCCTTTGGGCTTTAGTGACAATTACATTGAGCTGCTCCTATTCTTACTAGAATTAGTACTTCATGTAATACTGTACCTTAATACTGATAGTAAAATAAAAACCTGGTACAGTAGTTTACAAATGTGTCTCATTTCATTATGTAATATTTCAGTATTAACTTCAATACATTTTGACAGCAAGAAGAAGCTGAAGAAAATAAGGGTAGGATGGAATGTGCAAAACAAGAGATGCAGCTACAAAGCAGAAAAATGGAAGAAATGAAAAATAGTCTCCAAGCAGCTGAGAAAAAATTAGAAGAAGTGAAAGAAAAAATTCAGCAAATAGAAGAAATTGCTGGCCCGATTAAGGTAACAAGAATTTTATATTGTATTTTTGATTTTTTCCATGTGTGTGTCAAGGTGAATGAGGTTAAGAAGAGGTGAGGCAGGAGGAAAGAACTTGCTGTTGCCTGATGTACTTAAGATCTACCTAGAAAATGGAAGTGGAGCATTCCATGTAAAAGCATGTTGGAAAATAAACTTGGCAATATTTTGAAGGTGATGTTGATTGTTATGTGTAGTTCTCTGTAATGTTTTATGTTTAAAGATAGTTCATTTCCAGGTAACTTTAGTCTTGGAGTGAAAAGGAAGGAAAAACAGTTTCCTTGATTTCTTTTCTCATGCATCACATTTGTTGTTTTTGCTTGTTTGTTTCTAAGAAACCTTGGCTAAGAATGTTCATAACTGTTCATTTCTCAAAATAGCATTTGAAGTTCTATATGAAGTGGTTGTAATTTTATGAAATTACATAATCACAGAAGGTACCAGTATATAGTTTTAATTATTCAAGACTACAGAAGGCACCTGGAAATGGCAGAGAAATAGCATGACTTAAGATAAATAACAGAATGGTGACATGCAAAATTTGATACTGGCAAATGGAAAGCCGTCTCACATTGGCAAGAAGAACTTATGGTTTGAAAACAGAAATAAGAGTTTGGGACATTTATAGTACTGTAAACTTGGAGAAGGATGAACTGAAGAAAACTTAAAATATCACTAAGGGAATCTCTTACATGTCTCAATTAAACTGTAAATTGCTGTGTAGCCAGCCCAAATTAAAAGAACAAACAAAAAGAGTGAGGAAACAGGTCAGCAAAGCAGCAGATGAATTTGTTAGTTCTAATGTGTATAATATGGAAGTTCTAGAGATATGATCTATTTAAAAAGAACGACTCTGTATGGAAAGAGAAGAGATTTATTCAGAATATGAAAACATTATTGCTTGTTATTTAGATTACTGAAAACAATCGAGGGAAGCACTGAAATTCCTGAAAAGGTTTTAAATCAGATGTGTTAAGTGTTCTACAGTTGTTTAATGAACTGTTGACAAATAGCAAGTTGTGGTTTTAAGATAGGATTGGAAAAAAATAAGAGCATCTGTTACTGTTGGTGATGGTTGGTTTTCTTGTTTGTTGTTTGTTGTTGTGGGGGTTTTGAATCGTTATATTTTTCTGTTTGATTTGGTGTTTTTTATTTTTGTTTGTTAAGACAAGCCATCTAGTTGACAGGAATGAGGAAGAAAATGATGCCCTAATTTATTTCATTCTCTGTATCTCTTTGCTTCTCTGGAAAGATACATCACTTCAACAGCATCAATACTTAAAGAATTTGCTGTGGAGGGTCTGTAGCACAATTTCTGTGAGAAGCAGCTGAGGGAGCTGGGGCTGTTTAGCCTAGACAAAAGGAGGCTCAAGGGGGACCTTACCAGTCCCTACAAGCACCTGAAAGGAGGTTGTAGTGCAGGTTGTAGTGAGTTAGGGATCAGTCTCTTCTCCTGGGTAACAAGTGACAGGAGGAGAGGAAATGGCTTCAAATTGCACCAGGGGAAGTTAAGTTTAGATATGGGGAGAAAAATTTTCATGGAAAGGGTTGTAAACCATTGGAACAAACTTACCAGCCAAGTGGTGTAATCACCATCCCTGGAAGCATTCAAGAATGTATGGCTGTTATACTGGAGGATGTGGTTAGTGGTGTATATGGTGGTGGTTTTGGGTTGATGGTTTTACTTAATGTTCTTAAAGGTTTATTCCAACCTTAACTATGGTATGGTTCTATGATTTTGTATTATAGGTATAGCAGGACACTGAATTTTCACACAAAAATGCAGTCCTGGCTGATGTCACACAGGCATCAGAAGTTCCACATAGAATGTAGTGTAAAAGATAAATGCAGTTTTTTGAGCTTTACGAGAAAGCATAGCTTTTTTTAAAGATGAAAACATCACCTCAAGATACAGTTCCTAAAATCGTTGCATATATTTATTCCTTGTCAGAATTAAGCATAAATTTTCTGATAAGCTGCTGTTAAAGCTCTCAGACTCTAGAAGCAGTGTCACTGAAAGCAAAATAAGTTAGAACAACCTGTGAGAAGTCAGTAAACACTAGAGAGATTCTCAGGAATCTACCCCAAACAGCTCACATCATGATTTGTTCCAAACAGGCTGAATTAAACCAGGCTGAGTCAGAAGTGGAAAACAGAAAACGCCATTTGCAGCACTATCAAGACAAACAAAGAGAACATGTGACTTGCATAAATAAGCTCAAAGATGTACTAGTCTCTAAAACAAAGGAATTAGAGGTATGTGGGGGGGAGGGGTTAGCTATTGAAGTCAGATGGTCAGATATTTAATAATAAATCATTCTACTTGTATAACATACAGACCGTATTAATATACTCAGCTACCTTAAGTATTCTCTCAGCTATGTCCTAAGCTGACTGTGTAAAGCAAGTAAAGTAATTTTTGTGTGCGTGAGTTGAGGCCTCTTTTTTTCTGACAGGACACCATGTCTGTCTTGACAGATAAATTGGGGTTCATCCATCTAGAACCATTTCTTCCATCTTTTGCAATTAGAAGATTAAAATTACTTAAAATTCATGGCTTAAGTTAAATTGAGTAATATTGTTTTGGTTTCTTGGACAGTACATTTTTCTTTGTACAGGCCCTATATCTATCTTTTGAAGACTTACCTAATCAAGTTTTATTAACTAACTCTGAAGTCACATCCACAAAGACTTTTGGAAGACTGCCCTATTTAAATATGATAATTTTGGTTCCTTATTTATCTGCATTAGCTGAAAAACTGTGATTGTATTAAAAATCTTGGATACAGTTCTTGGCACTGAAATAACTACCCACGTATAAATGTCATCGATAAAATTGTTAACTGGGTTTGCTGTAATGAAAACAGAAAGAATACAAAAATATTGTTCTTTCTTGGAGTTTGTGTTTTTCTGTAGCATAAAATACTTGTTGTGAAGACTAAACAGATTTTTGAAAAATATGACAATTACTTGAGTTTCAAATATTCCTTTAGGAAAAAACGGCAAAAGCGAGGCAAATCTTCTCAGAGCGCATCGAGGTCAGCAGAAGTGTTAATAGTCTTGATGAAGAAATGAATCGCTTGAGAGAGAAGATAAATTCAGAAAGCAGTCAGTGTGGAAACAGAGAAGAAATAATCCAGTAAGTCATCTTTACTGTCTATAACAGTTGGGGTAGGATGGAAAAGAGAGGGGAAAGAAGAATTTTCTTACACACTCACTATGTGTTTATGTGTGTTTTTAGAGCTTAAGCTATGTTTGAAGGTCCAGAAATGTGTTGTACTGATTCTCCCAGTACTGAACAGATGTAAGAGTCCTGAAACACTTTCCAGTGATTTTAAGCAGCATCTGTGCTACATATATGATGTTACCAATAATCACATTATTAGTGTATTGAAGTATCCCAGTTATGACTACACAAATTTAAGTTGCCATTATTTTGTGATGCATTGAGTATTAAGCATAATTCTTGTTTGAGTAACTATTGCACAAGCTGGGCAGCTCCTTGAGGTTTTGACTTCAGTGTATTTCAAGGAAGCACTCCCCTCAGATATTCTTGAGCATGGGGAAACCAGTCATTCATTCTCCTTGGTGAAAGAGCTTATTTTCAAAAGCATTAAAAATAGAATCAAGATGTAATTTTTATCCACATTTCATTTGTGAACAGTGTCTTACTTGACTTATCAAATGCTTTTAGCTCTCACGTAAATCCTCACAAGGAAGTTTTCATTTGAATATTTTGATTATCAAAATGATTTGCAGCATTTACAACAAAAGCTCAGTTTTAATGTAATGCATATTACTCCTTACCTTTCTGTTAATTAAAACAGGCAATTTCATTATGCAAAGGAAAGATACGAGGATGCAAGCAATAAATTAAAGAATTCAAGGAGATTTATTGCGAAGCTGGACGAAGTAATGACAGAGAGGCTCAAAGTGTATCGGCAGTTCCTAAGGTGAGTTTAACACAGTGTTCACAACAACCTTTTTAACCTAAGTTTGTTCCAGTTTCAATCTTACCATGCCTGAGAGTTTAGAGGCAGCTTGAACCGAAAGCTGGAAAAGCACTGAGATAGTGGAGCCTCTATTTTGCTTCATCCCAAAGACCTCAACTGTGCTGACTTCATCCAAAGCAGCTCTGTTTGAGAGCTGATTTTGGTCAGTAAAGTGTCAGCAACATACTAGGACTTGAAATAATCTGGGCTCTCACTCATTTTTATTGATTATAATCAGTGGTGCTGAGTTCCTGTAATTTCATTGTGGGCCAAACACTTCTCCTCTGCTCTGTGCTGGAAAAATTTGAAGATCTTGATTCCAGTTCTGTAGTTTGACAGCTTCTTCACCATTACTGTGTACACACCTTCTTTTTTGCTTCAGTCCCTTGATATACCATACTTATCCATGAAGATTTTGTTGTTGCCTTCCTTCAGAAGTATTCTCTCCAGTACACGTAATGTCGCTCACTCAAGAGCGCAATTGATTTTGAGAGAATGTTGTTATTGGAGGAGGGCTTAGTACTTAATGATGCGGAACTGTTGATAAAAATCTCTTGTCACTTTTTCATGTATTTAAAAACTTACTCCTCTAATGTTTGTTTGTTTGACTTAAGGAGCCTTTCTATGCAATGCAAACTCCACTTTGAGCAATTATTACGTCTTCGAGGTTGCTCTGGACATATAATTTTTGATCACAAGAATGAGACACTTTCCATAACAGTAAGTTATTTTATATTACTTCAGTTACCCTAATACATAATGAATTATTATTTGTTTTAGTTTCAGGTGCTAGAAATGCATTGCAAATGATGCAATAAATTGTTTTTTCCTCTCCAGAATGTGATACAATAAGTTGTAGTGTTATAAATATTCTGATCAAATAATCAATTTAATCATATAAAAGGGTTAGTTATGACTACCAGTAGAAAATTGTGAAGTATAAGGTATAGAAATGTTAGGAGTGTTGTACTTGAAATATGCAGCCATAGGAACCTCACCAAGAAGTCCACCAAGAAGTTGCTGGACTTTCTATGTTTTGGTTAAGAAACTATGGAGACTGTCATGCACACCAGTTGTGCTGCTTGGAAACCCTCCTACCCTTCCCATCTTGGTTTAAATATTAATGATTCCAATCAGTAGACCTCAGTAGAGATGACCAATGATTGTTTTAGGATAAGAATATTGATGAAGTTATATAACTAACAAAACCAGTCATTGCAGAGGTTAAATTTAAGAGTGGGCATATTATGCATAGTATGTAAGAGAACTTATGTAACAATGATTCAGCAGAATAAGTATGTAAAAATGGCTGGATTTTGTCTGTTGAGCAGGACACATTGGAGGAGTTTCCAAAAGCCTGAGTGAAGAAGTGTCTGCTTAGTCACATCAAATTTGTGTTGGACAAGTTTCTTTCATCCCATTTGGTGACAGTAGGATGTTTTTGAAAACAAGCAAGGACAAAAAACATTGCCATTTTAAATGGGCAGGAATAAATGTGGATTGGTCATCCAGTCTTTCAAAATAACTCATTCCTGGTTCACTGATAAGAAGTTCACCAGTATTTGTGTGATTATATAATGGCTCTAGTTGTTATTTAAACAACTTAATGCAGGAAAGCTTCGATAGGTTTTTTTTTCCTGTGTTCCTTTTAACATACATCCCAAAAAGTTTTATCATGTACTTACTTTTGTTTCTGTGGGAGACTTCAGTTTTAGGGATTAAGGGGAAAAGCATGCAGCAGCAGCATAAATACATGTCACATTCCTAATTAGACAGGTGAAGCACATGTATCTGAAGAACTAAACTCTGTCCATAAAATATCAAGTCATTACTTGACTTTATCAGAATATATTTTTATAATAGCTGATGTCTCAGATATCTCACAAAAGAGATCTGTATTTCGTCAAGGAATGTAGGTTGCAGGAAAGAAAACTGCAAAAAAAATTACTTCAAAGTAATCCTTATTTGCTTGCTTAAGTTGTTAAAGGCAATGCAATTAGCAGGGCTAGAAAATGCCCAAGTTTCATCTTACAGAAGGAGTGCCACTAGATGTCATCATAATGAATGTAACCAAATGGCTGTTCACAATGTTTCATGTATTCCATGTAAAGAATCCCTTCCTCATTTAAAATTCTTCTGTAAATCAATTACTTGCTTTTCTATTGTACGTGGTAACCATGGGATTTTACTGTTATGTAAACATTTATGTTGCCATTTGTTAAACACTGCTTAACAGCTATTAAAAATAGAGATTTGAATAACAAAAACCTGGCAGAGTCATTCAGTCTTGTTCAGTGTGTATGACTGTGATAGAGGAGGTTGCAGTGATTCTAGAAACATGTAACTAAATTGTTAGGAGCCATCCCATTCCAGAATGGCAGTTGCAGTGAAATGCAGAAAATTGTTTTCAAGTGATGTCTGTCTGTCCATGTATAATGTGTTTGCTGTTAAAATTATGATTCTGTTAGTATGTCTTCATCTCAGATTTAAAAATCGCTCCAATATTTTTATTTCAAGGTTCAGCCTCGAGAGGAAGAAAATGCTGCCCATTGTGATCTGAGATCCTTATCAGGAGGTGAACGTTCCTTCTCCACAGTTTGTTTCATTCTTTCTCTGTGGAACATTACTGAATCTCCGTTCAGATGCATGGACGAATTTGATGTCTACATGGTATAGTTTAAACTTATGTCTCCCATTCTGATTTGTATAAATTCGTGAAATAGTTGGGTTGTTTGGTTAGGTTTAAAACCATTATAGTTAACTGTAAATTATAAAAAGCTCCCAAACCAAAATCAAAATCCCCCAAAACAAAATTTGTTAGTGATCTTGTTCACTTTGGTGACTTTTGAAGCTTATTTTGTTTCTGAAATTGGTATCCAGAAATATGAGCCTGTTAATTTATGTGTACAAACTTCATTCAGCACAAAAATAATAAATCAGCTGTTTCTGTGTTTGTCAGAGGTTGACTCTGCATGTTGCCTGGGACATTTTGGGCTTGGCATGTGCTTTGATTTCTGCCAATTTTGAGATCAGTGTGGGGTTTTTTCAGAGCAAATGTAGCAGTTGGGTTCACTGTTGCTACTCATTTTATAGAAACTCCTACTTCAGCTAGGAGCATGTTTCCAAGATGTTGAAATGCAGAATAATGAGCAATAAATACTAATGTTAGCTAAAACTGATAAATCATATTTTTGTGTACAGCTTCCCTGGACAGGCCACTAACTCATTTCGAAATTTATTTTCTTTTTTTTAAGATTTATTTCCTACTTTTTAATATGGAGGGTGGTGTGAGTTCGAGAAAATATTTACTTCTGTGAGACAAAGATTTGATACTGGCTCATTTAATTTTGCCTCAGTGTCCCTTCCTCATCAGTTGTTTATTTACTAGGAATCACTTACAGGGAACAAAGATAATGCAGTTTATATTAAAGAATTTCAAAAAGGACAGTATGCATCTAAGGTAGTGAAGCAGTCATTTTTCATCCATCTTTCAAATCTTAGATCCTCTTTCAAAAGTTAGTTGTGCAGAAGTTTATCCATCTTTCTGGAAAGGGGTGGATACTCAGAGCTGTAGGCCTTGCAAAGAACTTGCATGTCATCTATTCCATAAATTTTTTCCACACAATTTGTCTTTCCATCGCAGTGCCAGTAAGTGCAGCCTCACTGTCCACATGTTCTGTAGTTATTCTTGGTGTCATCACAGAGCCCCACCACATGAGGACACCACAGTGTATTTTTGTGGAGATCTCTGCTTTCATGAGGAACAGTGCACAGCTGCAGAGCTTTGTTAGTCCCTGCTAATAACAGCTTCCTATTGCACATCCTTTTCAGTAAGCCTAATGCGTAAGGTTGCATTCAAAATAGTAATAATGATAATAACAATAATCCTTATAAAAACAAGCTACATAAAATCATAATATCATAGGTTTCATGAAGCTCTTAAATCCATTCAGGTGATTTTTCAGGCAGAATTTTACAGGAGACAGTATTCTGCTAAAGTACAGTTCATCTCAGCATATCAATAAAGAAGTACTGTATGTACATCAAAGATGATAGAAAAACACTATAAATAGATGAGTGTGTGATTTTTCTGATAGAAGCTTTCGATTGCCCATGTATACTAAAAATTACAGTCCAAGAGCTTCCCAGGCTATAATTTGTAGTTTAGATTTTTACCCCGTTTCTCCAGTTTTTCTTAGTTTTTATTAGTCTGATTTAGATGTTTTCTTTAGCCGACCTTGATTCTATAGCAATTAATTCTGGTAGGTTTTCTAGAATCGTGTTTTCTAATGTATTTATTACTGTCAGTACCACTACCTGACAAATCTTTTGTCTTTAGGATATGCTTAACAGAAGAATTGCCATTGATATGATTCTGGAGAGGGCTGACTTTCAGCGGCATCGACAGTTCATTTTGTTCACCCCCCTGAGCATGAGGTAATGCTGTTGTGGTTTATTTCAGGATACAAGAATTGCAAGGGAGTTCTCTTGCAAGGAGTGTAACGTGAAAAAGTTGAATATGAGGAGAAAGAAATTCTGCTGTTTGTAGCAGTAGAACATCAACAATTAAGCAGTTCATTGCTGATGGTTCTGTGAATTTAAAGGGGTTTTTTAATAGTTTTTTTTTACTCTTCCTTATATAATGATAATTCAGTGGGACTTGAATCAGTTTATCTGAAATAAAACAACTATTAGAAATGTTTTATTTTGTCAAACAGGCTTTTCTTAGCTTAGCTTCGCTTTGTATGTCCTCTGCCCTCCCAAAAATAACAAAAGACTTGGAATTTTTTTCTGTTAATATTACACTACTTTCAAGGGGTTTGTCATTTGAGTTGATTTTATTTTCTAGTTTTTAATGTTGCTGATCTAGAGACTCATAGCTTACACCATATTTTAAATTTTTGATCTAGTGGTTCAAAATTCTGTCAAAACCTTTATATAAAACCGTGGTTTTATTCCCAGTTTAAGGGGACAGTCATGTTTCTAACCTTGTGCAGCCAGCTCCTCTCTATTAACCCAGTGTAACCAGTGAAGCCTGAGAGGGTAATTAAAGCAGTCTTCAAAAAGAAGTTGATTTATTCCTAATTGTCTTCCCTCACTAAAGTATATAAAAAGTAGAGTAGTGATATCTGTTGTTATTTCAGTGGAAATGCACTTGTGGAGATTTTCTGAAACTTATAAATACTCAGGAATTTTTTGTATGGTCACTGTTGAAAAAATTAATAATTGAAGTTCAGTTTGAATTTGTTGTATTGTTTGATGTTTCATTTTCAGTAAACATTAAATTTAACAAAAATATGGGGGCAACTTCAGGAAAAATCCATGTAGGATAATCAGTGGAGAAGCCTGTGTAAATTTATGTTTAGTAACTTTGCTCGTTCTTAATATGTTGTGATTGATTACATGTGTGTATGGTGTGTGCTGCTTCAGTATCCCTAAGGCAAATCCTTACTTGTGTTCCATCATTTGTTCATTTGGAGGTTTTCGTAAAAGAACCTTTTCTCTAGTTAAGGCAGTCTAATTGTTAGAAATCACATGATTGAAATGAGTGCTTGTCTTTACCTCAAGCTTTTATTGAAATAGGGCCCAGGATTAGTTCCGAAGCCCGATTAGTGAAGCCCAAACTTCACCCCATGTTACTGCTTTTAAAACTGTCAAAGAAAAGAGATGCAGTTATTTAAAGAAAAATATGTAATGCAAAGAATCAAATGGAAATACTAAAATTCTTGGAGAAGAAACACTGTTTAAATGATGCATCCTTTATTTTTAGTTCTCTGCCTACGAGTCCCCATATTCGAATCCTCCGCATGCCAGACCCTCCAAGAGACCAAAGAACACTGAATTTCCAAAATAGGAATGACAGAGATGAAGATCAATAAGTATCTCTGTATGAATTATGGTATAATATTGAAGACAAATGTGGATTAATATATGTAAAATTATTTCTTCCTGATGCTGAAAAAGATGATGATTTGTTAGATACTCTCAGGAAGATATTTCTGTATTATTATTAATTATTTTTTAAAGGATTACTGTGTGTGCACAGAACAAGAATAAGCACAGTTTGGACAAGGAGAAAATTTTGAATGTTCTGTTGATATTTTTAGCTACCAACTACAGAATTTTTTTATCTGTTGCTCTGATTTTTCTTCTGGAAAAATTGAAATATATTTTGTATAACTATAAAATATTTTAATAAACTGTTTGAACTGATACTTGTGGTAATGTTTTAGTGTCTGTACACACTTAAAATTAACATTAAGTTAAAAATATTGTTTTCTTCCTAGCTATGCTTTATTTCTTAAATGTGTGGTAGGTAATTAATACATGCAATAAAATGTTTATTTTATTTAATTATTATTATTTTATTATAAACTATTAATTTATAATATTAAATTATTAATTATTAGTTTTTTATTATTTAATGTTCATTTATTTTCCAGTGAAACCACAGTAGCTGAACATGAGAAACTAATAGAACTTACATCATTAGAAAAGGGGAAAATTTATATGTAGTATATTATCTTGGTGGGAAAATAGTTCTTTGATTCCTTTCCTAAAGAGTTTGAGTGTCTTTGGACATGAGCTTACAAAACCTAGCAAGCTGTGTCTTTGTAAACCTAGATTCTTAATTCCAGTGAACTGGTTCTTACATACTCTTGAGTTTACAGGTATAGAATAAGTCTCTAAATATTAATTTTATTATAATAAACTAAAGAGACACAAGTCTTTACTATATATAGGAATGAAGTAAAATAAGAATTTGGGGAAATAATACAGTAACTTCTACAGCATTGTAGATCTGTTTTGTTGGATCTCCCTGCCCTCCCTCCCCTCCCATGTTTCCCTGGGACTAGAGCACTTGATTTGTTTATTGGGGATAAGAGGGAGAAAGAAGAAACCAGATTTTTCAAACTCACTCAAATTAACCTTTTTTTCCTCTCCTGTTCATTTTTCTACAGGACCTTGAAATTTTTGGCAACTCTTCAAAAAAAATCACTTTTTAGAGTTCAGCTGCATTTCTTTTTTGTTGTTGTTTTGAGGGATTTTTTGTTGTTTGATGTTACGTGGCTACAAAAGCTATTGAGACTACAGAGAACAACATTCAGCAGTTTCTGCACTTTTTTACTGAATAGCAGTTCCTCAATAAAACACTTACTACAGTGTAAGTTTTAACTTGACTTTGTAGCGTAATTTGTTTTCAGTTGCAGCACGGTTAAACTTGCAGGTTTCTTTAAAATATGGACACTAGGTAAGAATTGAAGGAAATACACCTTACAGAATCATGGAACCATAAAAAATGCTGAGTTGGAAGGGACCCATCAGCTGCATCATGTTCCCAGTTGACTTCTGGCAAGTTGAAGTCCCGCATAAAGAGAAGGGCAGTTGAGGTGGAAGTGTCCCTTAGTTCCTCAGAGCACCATTCACCAGTGTCATCGTCCTGGCCAGGAGGTCTATAGTAGACTCCCAAGATGACATTGCATTATTTATATGTCCCTTGATTCTTAGAGGCTTGCAAATGTGCCATTGCCAACTGTAGGCTCCATACATTACATCCCTCCCATGACTTAGAGTGCCACCCCACCCACTTCCGCCCTTCCCATCCCTCCTGAAGAGCCTGTAACCATCCAACAGGGCACTCCAATTGCAGGACTGAGCCCACACAGTTTCACTTACGCCAGTGATATCAAATCTCTGGGACTGGGACCAAGTCCCAGAGCATGACTGGGACTTGACCAAGGCTTGAGGTGGTCTTGCTGCTCATGCTGTGTGCATTAGTGTAGAAATACTTCAAGTGTGGTGCTTTGCAGCCAACAAACCTGAAGGAGATGGAGGGATCCCATTAGTTTTCTCAAGTTCTGGCACACCATCCATCACTGCCCACTGGTGAGCATGGTTTTGTCCCTTTCCTCCTTGCAAGCTGGATTAAAGTTCTGTCAATAAGCCTTGCTGGCTCCTGTGCTAGACTGCTCTTTCTCCTCTGAGATAGGTGCATCTCATCAGGTGTCAATAGAGCAGGTGTTGAATATATCATCCCACTGTAAAAAAAACCACATTTTTTTTGCTTACACCAGCCTTGGAGCTATGTATTGACCTGGTGGATCTGCCTATTCCTGTCAATATTATTCCTTGTTACCAAAAGGATTGTGGAAATCGGTACGTGTGCTTCTGATTCTTCAACCTTTGACCCAAGGTCCTGAAGTCTCTTTTGATTGTCCTCAGAATTCTATGGTTTTTCATCACTGCTAGCTTGAACAACCAATAATGGATAGTAATCAGAGAGCCTTACTAGACTGGAGAGTTTTCCAGTAATTTCCCTTATCCATGCCCCTAGGAGCCAGCAGAATTACCCATGAGTTGGGTCTGGTCTGCGTATCAGGCCCTCCCTTATCTCCTTCCCCTTGAAGGGAGTCTGCTATTACAACTACCCTTCTTTTCCTGTTAACAGAGGTCTTGTGGGGGTACAGGAGGTGTTGCTTTGGGAGGCCCCTCTGTCCCAGTAGGACTTTCACCCACTGCATCAATTGTCTGGTCTTGTTCTGGAGCGTCATATCTGTTGTAGAAGGTTCCAGTCCTGCTTGTTTTCAGGAAGAGGAACCTCCTCCTGGTATGTGGAGTGACCTGCTTCCAGCGTTCATCTTGAACAGCCCCTTGAGTAAAAGACCTTGACTGATTACCCTGCAGGGTTCTGAGTCCACCTGCTTCTCCACTACAGTGGAGGTTTGAGACTCCTGAGAGTTTTGAGACTGTGGCATCTCTGTAAATAACCTATCTCTGCTTGTTTGCTCAAATCCTACATAGCAGACCTCGGGAAGCCCAGGGTAACGGGCAGACTCCCGGCAGCTGTGAGGAGGTTACTGACAAAAGACCAGACCTTTTGTTAATGTGCATGCTGCAAGAGACAGACGGTAGTCGTCCATTGAAGTGGGGAGGTTCTGGCTGAGTAAACCAGGAGGGATTGTTCCTGATGAAGAGGCATTTGAGCATGTTAGGCAAACAGGCTGTAAAATCTGTCCTTGGAAGTTTTTGGAGTCTATTGAATAGATTCCTGCATCTCCTTCAAGCAGGGAGCTGGGCAAGAGATCTGTGAAGGTCCTTACCCATCTGAACAATTCCGTAATTCCATAATTCAAGGTACTTACACCTTCAGGATTATGTAAAGATACTGGGGGCCACCTTACAAAGAGCATACTTGGCGAAATTTGGAACCTGAGGGAGGTGATTCTACCACCCTGCTGCTGCACCCAGGTCTGCCGTCCTCAGCGTTGGAAGAGCATGGACCTGTTGGAGCAGGATCAGAGGGGGCCATAAAGATGGTCAGAGAGCCAGACAGCCTCTGCTATGGGACAAACTGAGAGTTGAGCCTGGAGAAGGCTCCAGAAAGACCTCATAGCACCTTCCAGTACTTAAAGGGGTTACAAGAAAACTGGAGAGGGACTTTTTACAAGGGTATGTGGTGACAGGACAAGGGGAACAGCTTTAAACTGACAGATAGTAGATTAAATTAGATATTAGGAATAAATTCTTTATTGTAAAGATGATGAGGCACTGGAATAGGTTTGCCCAAAGAAGTTGTGGACACCCCATCTCTCAAGTGCTCAGGATGGGGCCCTGGGGAACCTGTTTCAATGGAAGATGTCCCTGCAGGGGGTGGGAACTGAATCATCTTTAAGATCCCTTTCAACCCAAACCATTCTTTGATTCTAGGACATGATCATGAGCCACATGTTTAGCTTGACTCATTTTTTATGATGAAATTGGAGTATGTTTTAGACTCTTACAGTATAAGATAGAATGGCATTGCATTATTTCCTCCTGATTTTTTTCAGCATCCACACACACACACACAAAAACAAAAAAAAAGCAAGAGTGCAGAGGCAGGAATGAGTAAAGCATTTATCTTCATTAGTCTTCTGTAATGAGTTGTGTGCAGAAAAGAACTTAAGGAAAACTAGTGCATTCCTACTGAGCTAACACATCAGCTTACTCCCAAGTTTTTTAAAAATTTACGTGAAATACTGGAGGAGGTGGCAACAATTCTGGTCTTTTATTCAAGTCAGTACACTGTATTTATTCTCATCTACCCCTGTACTTGATGAGGATGTGTTCCTGACTGTATAATTATTATATTTTCATGGTGGAGAATTAATTCCAAATAAAGAATTATGGAAGCCCTTGCATGGATGCACTTATTTTTGCAGTGATTCTACTAAGGTCTCAAAACTATTATATTCTTGGCTCTTTAAATACAGAGTTTACTATAGTGGCTACCTAGAGAGAAGATTGCAGTGTTGATGTTGTGGTTTTGAGTTTGACTGTGTTTGAGTTGTTGGCCATTCTGGATGGCAGTGCATTGCTTAATGCTGCACTAAAGTAAATGGAGCCTGTCTAGCTATGTAAATTCAAGGTGCAGGGAAACATAGAATGAGAGATTGCTTCTCATATATGTAAACCAGAGGCACAAAATCTGAGAAGTATTCAATGTGGGCATATCATTCTTGGAAATATGTAATTTCTAGAAAGTGTGTTTTAAATTTAACAAATGCATGAAGTATACCCCTCCCTTATTTGCTAGGACTATTACCTGTGTAGTGTAAGTAAAACTCTTATAGAAAATGTAATTGATATTTCTGCTTTTGCTGCTTGTTTGGAATGCAAAGCAACTGAAAAATGAGAGGATGGCTGTGGTTGTGGCAGCAGTGAATTCTGTGATCCCTCCCCAATAATTTTTCCAGCAAGACTATTTTAAGACTGATTTTTGTTGCTTGTTTTCTTTTTCCTTTAATTTCAAGATCAGCTTTGCTTTCTAAATTTGAAAATACGGAGAATTATTTGGTTTGTGTCATGTTTTATTGTTTGATTTTTAGCTATTAAAAGTACGGTCTCATTTCTTCATAAGGTAAGGAAGAAATATTAAACATGCAATTGTAAGATCTTCAGATTGCTTTTTTTTTTCTTTTAATCCAGCAAGCAACCAACTGTTTAAAGCATCAGGGAAATGGGGCATAGGAAGGTTTTCATCTGCAATTTCTGCAGTCCAATAGTTCTTCATTCTTTCCCAAGGCTGTGCAGAATTTGTCACAGGATAGAGAGAAACTTGATTTATGCACACAGAATAGAAGAGGAAATTGGTTCTCCTCACTTTTCCTTTATGATCATACTTCATGGTTAATTTATCAATAGTGATTTTTAACAACATGTCTGTTTATATTAAAATACAGTAGTTTAGTGTCAGATGGTAAGAGGAAAGTCTCTTACTTCAGGAGGGAAAAGCATTAAAAACCAAGTTTAGGCCAAGCAAATAAACTCTATTTCACTTACACAGCTTAAAAAGCAGCACAGGTCTAGTAGCTGTGCTGGTAAATCCTAGCAGTAGCATCTTAGAGCATCAACAGCTGCTCCATCCCTAAATACAAGAACTGCAACTTTTGGTTTTGTATAGTATGACTCTTCTAATGAGTGCGTGCAAAGTAGTTTCTTTCATGCTTCAACAATGAAATACGTATTTCCCAGTGTACAGTGACAGATAATTAAAGAGATCAAACTTTTTTTTTTTTATTACCATGCTGAAGACATGAAATAAGAATTAGGGGAAAAGGTCAAATGTTATAAATTTATTTTGGGACATATATATTGCAACCTCTGTGGAAGCTTTTGAAAATTCTGGCAAAGATCAATACACTTCCAATAAAACCTTTAAACTTGCAATAAAACAATATTTTAAACATTATATATATATATTTATATATATTCTTAAAGGGTTAATTTTAGCAGAATTTTCTTTTTTTTTTTTTTTTAATATACTGCATTCCTCTGACATAGCTCTTTCCAGATTGAAGGGATGCAAATGAGGTAAGAATTAAGGCAAACCTAAAAGGCATGCAAATGAAGTACATTTATATCCACTGACAATACAAGCACGTGTGGATCAGACTTGGGAGCCGAGGAGCTCTTCCCTTCTGTCTGTCCAGTACTACTTTACAGCAGAATGGTGACATGATTTATAATAAACAGTTAACATTACCATGGGAATTCAGTGTCACTAACATTACTCAGTCTAGGAGACACAGAGCTAGCATCAGTAAAACATGAACAATAAATAATATAATTCACTGCAGCACAGGCCTGCTGCACAGGCTTCAGAGGAAGAGGGTTGTTGTGAAATGACATTGCACACATCACGTTGTGGCAGTTTATTTTTATAATATATACTTTTAAAATTCTTTAGCAAATGACATTCTCATGCACACAAGTGTTTCAAACACAAGAAGCAAGTCCATTTATAGGTAGTCCAAGCAAATTTTTGTGTGTGTGGAAATAGCTGCAAACTGAATGGAACATTAAACTTCTGTGCAGTCTATGACGCATCATACACAAGCTCATTTTTGAATGTCACACTGCAGGAGTAATACAATGGACGGATCACTCTTTGCAGCTTCTTTGAATTCATCCAGTGTGATCTGATCGTCTTTGTTCTTATCCATCTTACTGAAGATCTTGTCTACCCGTTGCTCAGGCGTCAGACCATCCTCATTCATCTTCATCATTATCACAGTGCCCACCATTTTGTAGATGGCCTTTGAAAAGAAACCAAATGGAAAATTCAACATGAAATTCAATCTAATTTTTTCATGTGAACAAATTCTGGAAATATGTTCTAACAATAAAATAATTGCAAGTTTCTCTAAAGATTGTTTTTGGGGTTTTTTTTTTGGTTTGTTTGTTTGTCGGTTTGTTTTTTCTTAGAATCCAAAGTCCAGATACTTAAAACTAGGAAGAATATATTTTACTTTCTTTAGATGTAGGTTTATTTTGATGGTTACATTTTTCATCCTGGAATGAATTTTTTGGGTTCCTGTTTCACAGTCCAAAACTCTTGTAACTTACTCTCTGGATCAATTGTTTAGTTGAAATATTTCACATAAATTTTGAATAATTAGTTTTAGAAGTCACCCCCCTAAATAGATTTCTGTGTGTACATGTGGGCACAATCTGGTATTAACTACTGTGGCAAGTTGCCGGCAGATGACGAAGGTGGTAAACTTTATCCTTCCTCTTAGATGTTGTGGTCATCTTAAAGCCCATCTGTGAGAGCTCACTTAAAATAGCGTGTTGTTATCCCTGTAAATTTCTGTAATCATCTGAAGTTAATCTCCAGTAAGGCTTCAGCTACTTGAGCTACAGTCCAATAATTTCATGGGTGTCAAGTGACTTCGAGATGGGCTTTGTAAATCCTGTGCTGTGCTGTTCTTGTGATTAATCCATTCATCAGGGAAAAAAAAATCTCAGGATATTTAAAGGCTTATATGCACATATGTACTTTGTGCAATTCTCCAAGATTACATCTATTAACAAACATTTAGTGTGCTTGTACCACTTGGGCACCAGTCAGTGCAGGATTAATGTGTGTAATTTGTATTTAATGTACTGTACAGCCTCTGGTGCACCTAAAATCCAAAGTCTGTGTGAACAAGGAATCAAATTTTATTAATGTTGTGATGTTTTTGAGTGTCATATTGATCTCACCTCTATAATTTCCAGCATTTCCACTCTTGTAATTTTACCATCACCATCCAAGTCGTACATGTTGAAGGCCCAGTTCAGCTTTTGCTCAAAACTGCCTCGTGAGGTGATGGACAGGGCACAAATGAACTCTCTGAAGTCGATGGTCCCATCTCCGTTTTTATCAAAGGTTCGGAAGGCGTGCTGGGCAAACTTAGAAGCATCTCCATATGGAAAGAACTGCAAAATAAAATAATATATAGAGCTGGGTTAATGCAAAGGAGAGAGCTGAATATCCAACTGTGAAACACCAAAGTGAAGCTTTTATGAAGAATGGCTGGTGAGTTTTGTGGAAAACTGAGGATCTGCAATGTAAGGTTCCCTGACAGTTACACTGGAATGATTATTAAAAACTTACTTCTACAAAAAACTCTCAGGTTTTCACAAGCTATAATACAAATATATATAATACTACTTTAAAGTTAAATTAACTAGCTAAACTAACTAAAATGAAGTTGGGTGTAAATGGAAGATTGTGTGTAATACTCTCTGACAATGAAATACAGAAGCCAGGGTACATTCTAAGAGAATTTTAACCAGCCCATGAAATGTTGCAACCAAATATATGTGTGGGATTGTTGTTATATAACTTAATTGATTTAAAAAAAAAATAATCCACACATAACATAAAAAACCCACATGAACATATGTTCTGTTCTGCCAACCAATATCCAAGTACACAAGATAAAAATCCAGATTCAGTTAAGCAATACAGTGCAATGCTCTTCATATTTAATATGCTAATATCCTTTAGTGAATACTGCAACTGACTGTAGCTTAACAGAATATTATAAATGACCATAACATACAGGTTTTCAGCTGACATAATTTCCCCTCAGGAAGTGTATGGTTTAAGACATTTGAGCAGGTAGTTGTTCTTTCTGTTGTCCAGACTCAAGAAAACACACTCCTAAAGAAAGCAGGTTTTAAACCAGTGCTGAAGTTCTATTGCAGTGCAGGGACCATATGCAAACAATGTTTGTTATTATATTCCCAGCACAATTTCATGGAAGTTTTCGTGCTCCGAAAATATAAACATGCATTACTCCCCATATGAGAGCCATCTTATTTTGTTCTTTTTAAAATTCCAGTTCTTATTAAGTACTGCATTTATAATGGAAGTTTGAAGGAAAGCCTTCAGTGGCAGCTGAAGTGGAGCTGCATTTTGCAATTTTCCATTTCCCCATCCAGAGCTGTGTCTTGTCTTAAAAATGCAAAACTCAGAGCTCAGCCAGCTGCTTGCACTATTGTGGCCATGTGGGTCATGTCAGGAGCCACTGCTGTGTTGCCACAAGGGTCCCAACCTGAATGTTTCCTTTCAACTTTCTGTTTTCCCTGAAAGAGCATTTGGTATTGTCTCCTCCTGAAAATGTAGCTTCTGTGCCTGTACTCAACCCAAGCCCTGTTTCTGTTTTGATAATCAAAACTGATGGAGCAGTCGAGGTACTGCTGCAGCTCCTTCTGTACTTTTTGCTTTCAGATCTTTAAATATGATCTTGATTGGGCTCATCAACAGATACAAAGATATTTGGGTTCTCTGATATAATTCAGGATTTCAGTGGCTGCGGTTACCAGACCTTGCTCAGTTGTTCTTCTACTGACAACCTCAAACCTTTTGACAAAGCAAGGAGAGCTCCCTCCATGGGAAGGCTCCTTGGGCTCACATCCCAGCATTCAGGGTCAGAACAGTTTGCAAATGTTATCCAAAACCTGAATGTTATTTTCAGGTTCCTCATCGCTTCCTCTTCTCCATGACCTACCTTCCCCTCCAATTTCTGTACCAGCTCTGAATGTTAACATAGGTGATATTTAATTTTATGTGTATGTGTAGATGAATGTGCACTTCTCCAGTTCTCTGCTAAGAGGTTAAGAAATGGCTCTCATGGTCTGTATTCCACCATGAAATCCATGTCCCCCACTTTTTATCCTTAAGGGTCTGCTGGCTGTTCAAAGCTGAAAGGACAAATATTTTGCTTTTTAGATCTGTGCAATGACTGTCCTCTGATGTATGTGTAACAGAACAAAGCACTTTAAAATTTTAGTCTTCCAAGTATTTTTGCTCAGAGCTGACTGCTGCTGAGAAGGCTGCCTGATCTGTTCATGTGACTGTTACTCTACAGTCTCTATAAAAGAAAAGGTAAATACCTGGAGGGAACTGGGACTGTTCTTTTCACTGCCCAGAAAACCAAAACACAGAAACAGTGCAAAGATACTGGTGAGACCAAAGAACAAAAGTACAATGAAAAAACATGCCTACACAAAAGGTGAAGAAATGTCAGACACACAAAAACATGTAAGAGTCCGAGAAGAAAGTGGAGAATTAGGTTGGGTCAGTGGCTGGAGATGCTGAAGACAACTTGTTTTGGAACATATTTTTCATATTTTTCCTCCACTGGAGGAGCTTCAGCAAGCTCTGCCTACCTCTGTGCTGGTCACACCACTACCCTCATGTAATGAGTGAGAAAAACATCCTTCTAATTTATTTATCACACACAAGACCATGATTTTTTCTTTTCTGAGATATAAAAGACAGTGGCACTGTTCAGCTAAGTCTTGGCCTTTAAAGCATCATATGGAACTGTTACCTTTTTTAAATTTCTTTTTCTCTTTGTCTTCCTGTATGGAGCAAATGCAGTAAAAGGTCCTTTAGGGACTGAAGGCACTGTTCTCCAGCCTGTACCTGCTGATTTGTATTATTTTTAGCTCAGAACAACTCAAAAACATTGTCAAAACTTGTTTAAAAATCTACTTGAAGTTTTCCATTGGCCTGTTTTGAAACTATCCATAAATAAGACATGAAGTAAAGAAAACTAAAACAATTACAGAGCAAAAGATGCCAGCTCTGGTACAAGGTTTTTTGACTATTACACTGAGGCCTTAGCAAAGCATAAAGGGACAGACTTTAACTACTTTCAGAGCAGCCTAAGCCAAGTGACAATGGGAAACAGGGATCTCTGAAAGACGAACACCAACTTTTTATCAGAGGGAGTGTCAAGAGTGTGGTTTAGTCTGCCTCTCACATGACCTCAGTAAATACTTCAGAAAAAAGTAAAGAAACGTAACTGGGATTTTCAGACACACCTTCAGCTTTCAGTGTTCCCTGCAAACCCTTGACCAGGCAATCAGCTACATATGAAAGCCACAAGTTCCCTTCTACTGCAACCTGCCACTGAAAAGGGCACTCCATGCACCAGCACTGAATTACTCTTTTCGTCCAAAAATCAAGACAAATTATACCAGCCAGTTCCATGGGTGACCCAGCTCTGTTCATTCCTTTGTTTCTGCTTCTCTAGCCTCATTTAATGCATGGTCTCCCTGGTCTAGAGAAAGGTGTCCCTACCCATCCCAGGAGGTTGAAATTAGATGATCTTTAAGGCCCCTTTCAACCCAAACCATTCTAGGATTCATCTCTAGCTTGGCTGTGTATTTTCTAACCAGTTAGATCAACATGCTGGGACGTGAACAAAGTGTTGTATCTATGGTCTACTGGCAATTAAGAAAAGAAAAAGGAAGATAAAAAAAAAATCCCTTAACCTGCTTCTAAATTTTGTATGAGGATTGTCTTGCAGATTCTTAGCTCCCACTTCGTTTCTGGAGACCTTTCAGGTATATGGGGGGCATTCAACCAGTCCTGGAATCAGAATATCTAGTGAATAATACCTAAAAATTGTACATAACTCTCAGGGAAACTGATCAAATACCTGGAAATATTTATCTGCTTGTCTGCAGCTGCTTTAGCCTCTTTGAAGTGATGCTGTTCACAGGCAACTCAGTGATCAATTCATTCAGATCATCTTTGGGAGGGAATTATTGCAAAAGCAGGAAGCATATGCTAAAGCATATGGCTAAAACTTTAGCATGTGGCTAAAACATAAAGAAAAAAAAAATCAAAATTGACTTCCCCAAATTCCCCAGATAGGGAGGGGTTAGGAAAGAAAAGGTCTCTCCATCCTTAATAGGATGGGGTGGAGCAAACTTATAGATTGGCCTGAGTAGTGCTTTGTTTTTCACATGATGTTTTATCATGGGATATTGAGATGCATTTCTATTAAAAGGGAAATTCTGCTATAAAAGAGAAAACTAGGATGACACTAGTGTACAGAAAGCAGGGCATGCTGCCTACACATGCCAAGGTGACAACTCTGTTACTGATGTAAGGTCACAGCTTCCAGAGCCAGGGTGGGAGCTGGAGCACAGAACAGGAGATGGGAAAGAAGGAGATGGCACAGGGCTCCTGTATCCCAGGCTTGGAGAAGAATGGAAGAAACAGCTGCTGATTTCCCTGTCAGAGGAGATGTCCCATCTGGAGCTCAGCACTACCAGCTCTGCTGAGAGCTGAAGCAGAGAAAGGGAATGAGGGGGCACAGCCAATGCAAGGAGCAGAACGAGCATTGTCAAGGGCCAGCACATAAAAACAGCCAAGCAGTTTGCTCTCCTGGGAAAATGCTTAAACATTTGATGTTGTTACGCTTTAGGAAGGAGTTACTACTCACCCTTATTATCTACTTTATTAGTGTTTTATTTTTTAAGTCATCCATGTTAACTTTGTAAGTGAAGAACATGAGCACTTTGAGAATCAGAAAGTTTGGCTGCTTTTGGAAGCTCAGACAGGTATTTTTTTAACAGCAAACTTCTTGAAGTTGAACCCAGATGCTGATAGCTGCTGGTCTAGCCTGGTCTTACAGCACCTTGGAACTGAGGTCACTAAGGAGGATGCCTATGATGATGGGGAGCAGGTTGCTCCTTGCTAATTTTCAAAGATGAAGTTCTGGATTCCTGCCAGCAGTGCAAACACAGGAGTTGATGAGATAAGAAAAAACATTACTCTTTAATTGTCTCCTTTAGGAAAAAAATACTGAAATTTACTACAATGCACTGTACTCTTGCACTTCATGTGTTAAGGCATGAGGAGGGGAAGAGGTATTCAGGCTGTGACTGTCAGGACCTTTTGGGAAGGCTGTGCCACTCTGGTACCAGGGTGACCTTGCAGGGCTGCAGCCTGTCCCTGCCACCACCTCTTTGTAAAAATGAAAACTCATGTAAACAAGGGCAGAACCAGGCCAGCACAAGAAGACACAGCCACACATCTGTCCTTGTTCTGGAAGAGATCTGACTGCTGCACTATCCAGCACATCTGCAGTGTAAGGGAGAAATATCCCAGCCACTTGGCTTCAGCCTGCCAAGGGGTCCCAAGGAGAAGGCACCAACCACAGCTGTGGGTCTGTAGGTCTAGCAGCAGCTAAACCACAGGGCTGAGCCTCTGGAGAAAATCATCTTGTGGACCACCAAAAACCAGAATCTAAATGTCTCTTTAGATCCAGGACTCAGTTCTCCATGTGTAAGTCTGTGAGCTGTCCCCACCTCAGAGGTGCACTGGGAGGGTAAATACAAAAAAAGGTGTCTGATGATTTCAGATGCTTCAGCAGTGGAAGTCACAGAGCTGAAGTCAAGAACTGGGGAGAGCTGCCAAACCTCATGGACATTTGCTCATGTCTCTGCTCAGTAGCTTTAGTGCTGTGAACATTTGCAGAGACACATGGGGAGGTTCATAAACAGCTGTTAGTTCTTTACATAAAGAAGAAATATTTAAATGAGCCAAGAAATGTGACTTCTTCTGTTCACCTGGAAAATTCACAGCTTGTACAGGCTGAAGTGGGATCAGCAAAGAGTCTGTGTCTCACCCAGACCTCAAGGATTGTGACTAGCCCTTATATTACGGTTAAGGACTAGGCTGCTCTGTCTTACAAGTCTTTTAACCACCACAGAAATGCTCATTTGAAGAATATGGAGAAGAAATATTTGAGAATTTAGGAGCTGACCATGAATTATCAATACCAATTCCTTTCAGTTGTGTGAAACATGAGTTAAGAGACCAGAGAACAAGCACAAACCACAGGCTAAGATAAGAGAAGACTCTAAAAAGAAAGAATATGCCAAGAGATTGGAGGAAGATGGATGGGAAAAGAAGAGCCATGCTGCTTCTTTACAAACACCCATCTGGCAGAGTCTACCTCTAGAAAAACGTTCAACCTGAAAAGTTAATCTTTATATTCACATTTGTGGGGAATTAGTCATTAACTAGCAGGAAATGAATTGATTTTCAATCCCAGCTTTTCTCTGATTAGATTTGGACAATAAGAAACTTAATTGAGCTGTGGTAGTGCTATAGGTCAATACACTAGCAGCTCAGCTATTACTCAGTGCTAATAAAAAAAAAATCTTCAGGGAGAATTCTCATCAAAACAATTAGTATTGCTAGTGCTTAATGCCACAACTACCACTGATTAAATGTTATTTCTCTTTGATCTTCCTTAACTTAGCAGCAGCACTGGAACACTTTATTTATTTTAAGATTAGCACAGTCTTCCACTACCCCAAGGTCAGTGACAGCACAGGGCTGTCACTGCTGTATCAGGATCCTGCTGTATTGTGGCTACATCCTGGCCTAATTACAGCTTTCATTTTCTTGACACCATGTTATCTCTCCAGCAATCTGGGAACATATCAAATGGAGGATACACTGGGACATTTCCTTTTATTTTACCTTCTTTTTTTTTATCTTCCCCCAGTAAAGATCATCTGACTCCTTTTCATTTCTGCAAGAGACTTTATTTTCCCAGTGAGTTTTAGTTCCCAAGACTCACAGTATTAACTTGTGTGCTATGCCTGCTGTGTTGTGAAGTCCTTAGTGCAAATTTCCCAAAAGCACAGGCCTATGGAAGCATCATTAAGTGCCATTTCCAGCCAAAAAGGGATTTGAAACACGAGTCACTAAAGACTGAGACAACCAGCTCATGAATATACAGATGGAACTGCAGAAAAAACACTTGTGCCTGAAATATCTGACTGTCTCATATACTTATGTAATGTGTCCTCCTAAAATTCCTCTACATATGGAGTTGTTATAGCCTGGTACTGCAGAAAGGAAACTGCAGAAAGAGAAGGAAAATGGCTGTAGCTGGGCCTATCAGAGAACTGATACTTCCCAAAAGGGAGAAGAGGTAAGGGAATGGAATGAACCCCAAAGTCAAAGGGGAGAGTTGGGAAGGATGGCAGCAATAGGAGCAATACTTGACATAATACAGAAGAGACAGCTGGACAACAACTTGGTGTGGTCATTTTTCCCTGCTGTCCCTAGGCATATTCTATTGACTTTTATTTTCAGTATTGACATTGAAAGCAATCCAGCAACTCACAGAGGAACTGCACTGAAATGAGATTTTGAATCATTTAAAATCAGGCCTGCATTTTTAGCTGCTGCAAGGTCTGTCTTAAAGCTTTTCTTCTGCAATGAAGCTGAGAGCAGATAGGTTTTCAGGTAGCCTTCCAAAAATTCTGTACAGCCTTACCTGTGAGATTCATCCCTCTGTAACCCTTCCAATTCTGTTCTTATAGAGAATAATAATAATAATAATAATAATTATTATTATTATTATTATTATTATTATTATTAAAAAATTCTTCTACCACAGTGCAGTTTTAAGAAGGCAGCTTTCCAAGATAATGCATTTTTGTCCATATCTATCCTTCTTAAATAATATAAACCCTTTCAAAGATCAATGCCAAGAAGCCCAACAGGATATAAAAGCTTTGAAATATCAGAATTCTGGTGCAAGGGATCATGCATCTATACCTATACATACACCTAGAGAATTTTTATGTATATATCTATAAGGATACACACATCAAGGGGGTGAACAAAATCAGTTCTTGTTTAGAAATGGGACAATACTGTTGAACTCACTGATGTTTAAGAAAACTCATTTTTATTTACATGAAGTGCTGGGCACATTTGCAGTTCCACATGGAACTGCAATAATAACTATTATTATCACTGCTATTGATAGTCACAGTATCTAGGAATCTTGGTTGAGCAGCATTTGGATAACACCTAAAGCTCAATGTGTAAGAAAGAGGAAATACAGTGCAAGGAGGCTGGAAGATGTTTATTTGTGAGTTGAAAGGATTTTCACAAGGGTGGGAAAGAAGACAGGAAAGGTACAACCCATTGTGTCACCTCCTGGTAACTAAGAAGCTGTATTGGCAGACCTAGAATAAACCACAGGTATCCAAGCAATGACAGCTCTCAGGTGCACTGCCTTCCTTGGCTTTAGCCTCACAGACCAGATCCTCTACAGGGAAGACATCTTGAACAAAGACTTTCAAAGGATGTCTGGAATCACAAGGATGAGCATCACACTCTTGTTCCTTGTCTAAAATAGTGAAAGAAGGGAAAATACTCATCATATACAATTTATTTTTTCTATCATTTGTGTTCTTTTCTTTCTGTAGAAAGATATGTAGAAAACCTTCCTGTGGGCTATATGGGTAACTGCTTTCACATAGAGATGCCATCTCCCTGAACATTCTGTTGCTGATACTGGCTGTACTCAGCCAATGGAGATGAGATGTGGATATTGATACTAGTGACACTCAGTACTAGATGGTTCCCAAAGGTGTCTCCTTTTTAGAGAATTGACCAGCAGCTAAAGGAGACAGTGTCATGCCACAGTGTACAGTTCCTCCCAGATTTCACCCCACTCAACTCTTGGGAGATGCAGATTTTTGTGATATTCTATGAACTGGATCTTCAGAGAGGGAAAATTACCCACCGATTCTGTTTCCTTAGTAACTTTGTGTCAGGATAACTTTGTATTATCCGTTTCCAGAGGGTTTCTACGGGTTTATCCACTCTTCCAGGTATCAGACACAATCAAAAGGGCTCATTTTAGGGAAACCCATAAACCTATTACTCAATCACAAGGGCTCATTTTAGGGAAACCCATAAACCTATTACTATGGACTAGAACACGCTGCTTCTTGACTTAGAGCACTGCAAGTGAGAGGCAAGACTGGCTCCTCTCCTGCATTTGCCTGCTGATGTAACCTTAAATCCTTCAGTGCATGGTAACTTTGAATTTCAGCTCCTTTTTCCCATGATTAAACTACCACTGATGCAAAAAACCTGTGAATAGAGTGACCTCTTCTACTACAGAAAAGTCAACCAGCTATGGGCTTACTTGCCATTTGGTGTTCCTTCAAGATCTTATAATTATTCATATACTTAGTCTGCAAAAACTTAACACTACAATGCAGTAAGACCATAAAAAGCGATAGTATAAGATAAATTCTAAAATCTGCAGAGAATGAGTTACTTTTAATTAAAAATTATCTTTTTCTAAAAAGTGAGAAAATTATAATCACAAAAAAAGCATCAATATGCATGCTTAGAAGAAAGCTATATGCATGCCCACTCTTCCAACACCAGGATATCTCATTGCATGCACTATTTGACATCATTACAATGCCCAAAGTTTCAATAACATAATTAGGAGTCATCTGAAAGGAAGACACAACAAAAGCATTTAAGCAATACACTTCCCTGATGTTGATTCTTTGCTGCTTTATTTATCACAGAAGCCTAATGTAGATACATGTTTTCCTTTGGATTAAATTTCCCTTTGTGCGCCAGACGAGCTGAAGATCTCTGCACCACTTCAGCTGTGTATAAAATTCTGAGCCTGACAAATGTAAACTGACATCTTCACTGGAGTGGTGAATTAAATTTCTTTTCAAAATCAGATCTATATGAATTTTTCCCATCGTTTTTACAAAAAAATCTCTAAAAACCTGGAAGTCCAACTAAATAAAATTGCAAGCAGCAAAATAAAAGATCTTTTTATAGACATGGCTAAGCATAACTAGAGGGATGTATCATAATCAATGTTTCCCATTAATAAACATTACCTCAAAAACACGCTCAAAAATGTAGATTGATGCAATTTGAACTGCCCAGCACTATAATTACAGTAACTCTCTCACACTGGGGAGCAACTTTTACTTTTCCACGCTGATTAATGGATATGAGTAATAGATTTGAGTTCCTCCGCCCCCTCCCAGTATCCTGGTAAACATGTTAAATAAATCAGATTGTAGGGTTTCAGAAATACAACAACAGCTACTCAGTCCTTAGCAAGCACATAAGAACACAATAACAACGATAATGGCAAAAAAAGAGTTTGGTATTTGGGTAAGAACTCAAAGGAGGTTTGATTAGTCATATATGCCTTCAGAGAAGTTCACTCTCTTATCTTGTGAGAGCAGCACACTGTATCATCCTTAATATTCTCCTACCCCAGAGTCAATGAAGATGATTGAAAAGCTGTATAGATACTAATGGTTGATCTATAAACAGTGTAATCATGGCCAAACTACTATGCTACAAACTGCTTTCCAAAAGGATTCTGGTTTATGCTTGCCAAGAGGGAGCCTCCCAGGAACACTGTTCTTGGTGAAGCCAGTTCCCAAAGCATCCTTTTAAAGTTTACAGCTGGAGGATACAGCCCAGTTCCTGACATCCACGAGTTCTTTCACATCTCCTCTGTGAGCTGACTGCATATAATTCTCTCCAGAGATGAGTTGTTTCTAGTGGCACAGTGACAACATATATTTTACACTTACTTGATGGACTCACATTTCATACCAGATGTAATTAAGGCTAAAATATGATGAGTTTATTCTAGAATGGTGTTAAATTCTCAAACAAATAAAAACTATCAAAACCAAAGTCACAATAAAATGAGAATTAAACAAAAAAGCATTCTTGCAATTGTTTGCTATTACCACAGAGGTAATACGTAGGCCTTTTCTCCATCATGGGGGCATTTCTGGATTTCCTCCTCTATTGCATTTTCTCAACAGACTTCTATCTTAGAGTCTTCTTGCTGATCGAAGGATTATAGAAGTCAAAGACTCTAAACACTTAATAACCCATTTGTAAGAGGCATTCAATGAACAACCACTCTTATGGCAGCTGTCTCTAGATTGCAACGAGTTTCACAGAAACACCATGTGACATCTTATTTAAAAATATATGACAGGGCTGGCATTTCAACTGCTTTAGAGTTCATGTTCTTACAAAAACAGGGCAACCACCCCCTTCTTATAGCATGAGATCTTTATGAAGATCTTCTCTCATGAAGAGGTGGCAACATCTTCATAACTAAAGTTACCATCAGATTTCCTCATAAAGAAATCTCAAAATTCTTTGCATCTTTCCTCAGTGACATCCAAACACCTAAAGGTGAAACATGGGCAGGAAATGGCCTTCCACTACAAAGCAGCCAGTCTCTGAGGAAGTAACAAACACCGACTGAACAGGAAACACAGGAGAATTGTATCTAGAATTGTTAAAAAATTGGAGAGAAGGAATTTGAAATATGGACAAGACATGTCTATAGAAAAACAATAGCATACCAAGCTAATGGGTGCCAATACTTTTTAGTGCTGTCAAAATACAGACAAGCTTATGTGCCAGGCTGGGGTTTAGGGTCCAACTAGAAATCACAACACTGGCATTTCCTGCTGCACCTGGGATGAAGCCCAGAGTAGTAGTCCAGCTGCCAGGGCAGATGTAGCAGCATCATCTGCTATGACCCTGGGAACAGATACTGTATGAGAAAGAAGGCAAAATCATAAACCACAGTTCCAGAGCTCTCAAATTCAACATTTTAAGCACTCACCCAAGAAGACAGCATTAGCAGTTAGGAGCAGTATTTTAATTCTCTGAAATCTATGAATGTCAATCAGAGACTGTTTTCTGAGGTAGCTCTGCTCTTCCTTTCTTAACACAAGTGTTGGCAAGAGCCTGCACCTCCAACAGCTCAGTCTTTCCTGTTAGAATGTCAGCAGACTGCCAGCTCTTTGGAAGCTCCCAGAGCTGAATGATATTTTCACAAAATTCTGCCAGCCGGAGACTCCTTGTGTCAAGGTTTTGGCTCTCATCATTTGGGAAACAGTGAGTGTATACTCAAAGCAAGCACTGAAAAAGGTAGATTTTTCACAGCTGTCCAGATTATTCATGAAGAAAATTGTCTAAATTCAACCTAAATAAAGCCCTGCTGGCAGTGAGAGAAGGTCCCAAATTTAATCACTTCTACCTGCTGTCAGCATCAATACTTTCTCCAGCTCTACCTTAAAAAATGTTTGTATCTGGCTTCTCTCATTCAGTACATTTTGGACACCTCTTCAGCTGTGGAAAAGTCCTGGTATCCAACTGGGGCCACAGGACCTACACATCTCATCTGGGAATATACAGTTTTTCTTCTGGTAGTACTGTTCACCGAAAAAATATTTTTGTGAGCTGATGTGTTTAAATAGTTTGTCCCATTTAGCCCAATAAACACCAGTTCAATGCTCATTTCTCAATGGAGAGAGATGCTGCCTCTTAGTGGGGTGATAAACCCCAAAGTGCATTATAAAGCCCAACTGTAGGCATGGCCCAAATCCCGTTCCAGGTGAGAACTTTGTGATTTTTGGGGCTATGAAGATTTGCATGACTACAGGCTGAACACATGAATATCTCAGTGAAGAGTAAGATTTTAATACTCAATTGAAAGATAAAGTGCTATTTCCTCATTCTCTCTTAAACTGATGTACCTATAGTCCTTCCAGATCCTGTTGCAGATCCAGTAACATGCATAAGGATCTGCAATCTACAACTACCTATTTCAACTACTGATCTGAAATTACAGGGAGAGAAAGGGATGGTGTGGTGCTGAAGTTTGAATGCGATGTAAATTTGAGACCACACCATCATGTGTTTGAGACCTGTCATGAAGCTGAAATACAAGTGAAGCTGTCACAGCAATACAATGACAGCACAGTTCAGCATGCTCATGAAGTGACTAAAATCCAGGATGACTGCAGAGCCAAGGGAAAAAAAAGCTGATTTTTTTCTTACCCTGTGCACATAAATAGGGAAGATCTGGCTGTGTTGTCCTGTGAGCACACTGAGATGTCAGTCTAAAGCAACAACTAACCTGAGCTATAATTACAGAGTGACAGAATATGTTGACTTTTCAACTGAAATGTATCCTTGGCTGTTTCTCTTGCAGCCAGCTGTATTTTCACAAGAGGGCAATGTACATTTTCTAGTCACAGCAAACCAGCTTGTGCTTTTCCCCTGACAGATATCAACATTCCCACTGTCTCAGGAGAGACAATCTGTAGATGTAGCCAGCTATACCAATTTGTAAGATGTGTACTTAATAACAGGTTTTCAATTTTTAAAAAAACCTTTTTTCACACCTACAGAGCTCTGAGTGATCCCAAAGTACTTTGCTGGCATCAACCTAATCCCACAACCTACACACATGGGTGGACACCAGAGAATCTGCAAAGCCAA
Organism: Acrocephalus scirpaceus scirpaceus; assembly: GCA_910950805.1. Taxonomy (NCBI): domain Eukaryota; kingdom Metazoa; phylum Chordata; class Aves; order Passeriformes; family Sylviidae; genus Acrocephalus; species Acrocephalus scirpaceus. Next base: position 103,954,042 of record OU383775.1, on the reverse strand, counting down.
GTAAACAAACAAATGAGCTTGTGGGATCACACATAAATAAGTCATCACCAGCTTTTACACCTGACCTATCACTTTATTACTTTTTGGATCCATCTGCTTGGGACTATCAGGTGAAAACTGCATGGAAATTGTTTTAAGTAGGCTTTATGAAAACTCAAATTCCCAGATTAAGGATCATCTTGCATTTGCAGACTGAGTCCCCAGTGAGGCACAGCCTGTATAACACATACCAAGAGCACCAGGGTGGCTGCCCATGCATGGCAGTCAAACAGCACATGGATAATATGCCCAGGACTGGTGCCAGAAGGTGCAAAGCTCATTGTTTTGGTGCAAATCAGTTATACAACATACAGACATTAGTTATACAATACACAGACGTTGGGAGGAGCCACCTGTTATTCACACTGTGTGGTGTGGAGGCACGTAACTCTCCCCAGGAAGATTACTGAGAAGTCCAAACACAACTACAAGAAACAGCATTTTTTGAATTTGGATATTGGAAAAAATTATCACATCTGAATCATCTACAGCTCCCAAGCCATGAAAGCAAACAGCACACTACTGAACAGGAAGGCAAATTTCTGGCTGCTCTGAAAAGCCCAGGAATTACAGTTTCCATGTAAAGCAGGTGAGATCTTGGTTTCCAAATACTTTGGGTCATGAATCTGATCTTCTTCCAAATTCCCCCTGGAAAGGTTGGTTTTTGGTTTTAGGCATTAGTAACAAATGCCAAGACCAACTGATGAGCTCAGATGAGGCTTTTATGTCTGTGTTGTGTTTCTGAACAAGTCCCAACCACTTACTTAGTCATCCACATTTGAATACTGTGCCTTTCATTGTTTTCCATAGCACTGTTTAATGCCAGGTTTTCAGCTTTACTCAAAGATTGTCCAAAGGTGAGGAAGAGTATGAAGTGTGAAGGACCTTCCAGGAGCTCCCACAGTGGGGGGCCAGTTTCATACTGTCTCAGCATCTGATGCTGCTCTCAACACTTCTGGGCTGCTAAAAGCTAGGCAGGATCCCAAGAAGCTGGGAATTGGCAGAGCTCTGGGGCCCTGCAAATAGCGATCATTTTCACTGGAAATATTTATGACACTGGAAAGAAGGTCTCCCCATGTTCTTTAGCTTGCATCAAAATCCTGTGGGCATGTCCTTCGCTTCCTGGGGAGTGGATGCAAGGAGGCTATAGCACTGCTGTACCTTCAAAAGCCCCTTCCACCATCATCTCTTTTCAGTTTAACTTGAAAACATAAAAGCAATTTAATCTTTCCTGCCTTCAACTTGAAGGTTTTGTTCTAAATATATTTTGACAGCAGAAATAAAGACAAAGTTTTAATAGAACTAACTGAACCACAAACTGAATTATGTATTTCCATTTCGGGAGACAATCTCGCTGCTAATAACATCACTCTCCTTCCAAAAGCATGCATGACAAAATTCAAAGCATTTCTCTGTTCCTTCACAGCATCTGGCATCTGATAGGAGCTATGCAGCACAGAGAGCTGCCTCTTACACGTGTATGTGTCATGGGTCTCACTCACTTTGTCCAGGAGCTGGGGTGGAACCATCTCAATCTCTGAACCAGTCCGTCTGGAAAATTTGTATGCTAGCGGATTGAAATGCAGGCTGAACCCTGGCAACATCCCTGCTTTGGATCTCTGCCTGGAACCTTTATTTCTTCAGCATTCTCTGGAAACATGCAGCAGCTGCAGGCTTTCTGTAGGACCCTCACACCAGTAATCTTCCCCCAGAATGGAAGCACATGGCAAGGCAGGTCTAAACTGTACTAACAGCCTGGAGCATCTTAATTTTTCAGCACTGGATTCTTTATTTGGTTCCCATCATACAGAAACAATAGAAGTCACCAAGCACCTTACTAAACCAGGGCCAAATCCTGAATAGATGCTTTGTTCAGATTTGTTCTTAATTAGACAAACACCCTCTGAAGTCACCAAAAGTGCCACTCAAACAAAGGCACATTTTATTTTGTGTCCACAAAGAAAGGGATTGAAAGAATTTACATCGGCTGCTAAGCATATGCTCTAATGACCACCACTGGATTATTAGTGGTGACCTAGATGTAGAAAGCTTTGATCTTCTTACTCCTGATTTATTACCCAGTTTCTAGATCTCTTAAGGTCAACCAGAGTGAATAAAAATTAGGATGGGTAGAAGTTGTGTGTGATCCAAGAAAGAGAACCATGAAATATCGATCCCAGGCGTTTCACTGACTAAAGCAGGCAGACACCAGTAAACATGATTAATAAGAGCAAGCCAGGAAACAGCATTACATTTCAAAGAAGTCTAGGGGTGAATAGCTTGAGGAAATGAGATACAAAGTCTTTCACATATAGGTCACCCGTTTTAATCCAGCTCTGCTCATAGCAAACTCCAGTCATTAATATCTGGTAGCTGTCTGGCAGCCATGTGGAATGAGATGGAGGTCTTTGTTTTAATTGCTGCTGGTATCTACAAAATATAAAAAATCAAAAGAACTGCAATGCTGTAAAAAGTCTAAGAAGGAAGGTCAAGGACTGACTGGACTTTGACAGAGGATCTCTACCCCCTTACCAAAAAGCTTCATTTCCTATTAGTGTCAACCTGATATATCTCAAGGGTAATAAATCTTTGTGGATGAACAGAGGATAAAGAGAGCAAAAAACAGTTCAAAGAGAGCTGTGGTAACTTTACTGCCTTGAACTCAGACCAAGGGCCAGCTCCCCAGCTGGTGGTTCCACTGAAGTGCCAGCACAACACCAGTCCACATTGGCCCAGGGCTGCTCCCTGATCCTTCACCCAAGAGCAGCACAAAGCCAGGACCAGCAGATGCAAGGGCAGACACATGGAGCCAGGGAAGGAAGACAGAGAGAAGATCATGGCCTCAAAAAAGAGACTGAGAAGGAAAAAGGTGCTCTGAACAAGCCTAGAGGATGACAGTGCAAAAGATGACCTTAGCATGGGTCTTTCCCCATATGGATCTGGCTTTCACATCTTGGTCCAGTAGGAATTTAAGATCTGCCCTGTTGGTCTCACTCTGTCTCTCAAAGGCATTGCAGAGGGCACCAGGGCTGCAGAAACAGCCTGGACACACATCATTGATCCACTCCTCAGCCCAGGGTCCCTCTCCAGAGTCACAGCAGCTTGCCAATTGAGAAGCATGGTGTGGGGAAAGGTTAAAGCTGGAATTCACATGATTGGTATAAAGAGTCCACCCACAAATGATGAGTAAACAGAGTCCCTTTACTGCTGCCTTTTCAAAGCCTTTTCTTTATGATAAGAGAAAGGTCTGGATTTCCAAAGCCCATGTGGAATACCTGACATTCACCTAAGGAAATGAGAGAAGAGACTATTTTACAGCTTGCAAGACAAATCCTCCCAATTGCATATTAGAACAAAAAGCTCTGATTTCTGTGTTTAACTAAAAAAATATTATTTAGGGTTGTTGTTGTTGTTGTTTTGGTTTGGTTTTTTTAATAAAGACCAGGTTTAAAAACTGGTTTGATTCATAAGAGCAAATGGTGATTTTTTTGTTTTGTTTTGTTTTTCTATAATAACTGTGCCTTTGTTTTTTTGACGATTTTTTTCTCACTTTGTCTGATCCAAGCCCAGGTATTCTATCTCAGCTACTTATCAAGCCTCATTCAACAATGACTGAAGAGAAGCAGTCACCTCCAACAGGAGATTATTCTTCCTAAACTAGGAGGATATTTGGAATAGGTAGGATGAATTCTCCTCTCAGGTGGTAGTCGCTGGAGGTGCCCCACGTATACCTGGTTTGGACTCCAACATGACAAATTTAAGTAAGTTGAACACAATCTTCTGTAACCTGGAGTGACTCTTGAAGCATTTTATGGACATTTTGCTTGGATATTATGGGTTCTGTCTTGACTAGTGTGCTCTTGATTAGTCTTGTTGAATTTAGCTCCAAAATTGGCAGTAGAAACCTTTATATAATTATATTGGAATTACATAAAGCACAGTACTTTTATGTGTAATAGTCAGATTGTCTGAAGGTTGTTTGTGAAAATGACAAATCAAATATGTGTCTAAAAAGAATAGTACGGAGTTAAAAATGATGGGTTTAAATACTTCTTCTTCACAACTACCAGTGTTGTTTAAACTGCTCAGAATAAGAAACATGCCAAAAAGGGAGTCATGGGTTTTGTTTGGATTTTTTTTAAAGTATTTTCCTTTTAAAACTCCTCCACTTGCCTTCGGAACTGTGTACATGACATTCAAGAGTCACATTTGCAAGTATTTTGCATTCAGCAATATCTTATAAATACCAGTTCTCTTTCACATCACATTTTTCATTCTATACTGGTCATTCACGTGGCCTCTTCAGCTCTTATACAGGGACAGACTTCACAGCAGAAATTTTTTTTTGTTTGAATGTTTTCACTAAGTAAACAAATAAATGATGCAGAAGTGTATTTAAGTAGAATAGCCCCAGGTGAGAATTTTCCCAGTTTCCAGCATAATTCTGCACAGTACTCTCCAAAAAGCTATCCATCAGGCTGGAAGATAACCACCACTAGATGGTGGTGGTGGATGCCACACATGGGGCACCTGGCATTTCTTGGTTGGCTTTCTCACAAGAAACACTTGGGCACATCATGGAAGCCTCCACTGTGCTATATAAGTCAAACATGATCCTGGATCCCACTCCACGCAAGAACCAAGTGCTTTAACTTGCTAAAGGTTGTTGTATCACTGTCAAAAGCTGCATAACGGAAAGTCTTAAAACTGTGGAAAAATGTCATTCCCAGTGTGAGACAACTGAGCACTGCAGAACACAGACTAAAACAAAAATGAGGAATTTGGGAGTTTCTCTAGATTTCATTTAAAATAATCACACTCTGCCTTGTCATGGTCCAGCTGCCTTTGTTGAATTTAGCTCCAAAATTGGCAGTAGAAACCTTTTTGCTTTCTCTCTTATGGAATTTACATGTTCTGCTGCTCTTCCTTCAAGCAATGTAATTAAAAAGCCTCCTTAGCATAATTAATTTGCAAACAGGTTGGATGAAATGGGATTGTATCCCAAAGGCTTTTCCAGCATTAAGTAGAACTACTTCTTCAAGTATACTTTAATCTAGAGCCTCCTGTATATAAACTTCTTGCATTTTGCATTTTAAAAGGTCTTCATTTAAAAGGTGCTACAACTGGCAGCCCAGTTCTGACTTGTGCTGCTGATATGGACCTAGATTACACAGCTCATTCTGCAAACCATGTCCTCAGAGCATCCAGTCCCTGAGCAGAGGGAGGCTGTGTAGTCAAGAGCTCCTCCATGTTGAAGAGGTTTTTTTCTGAATACAACTTATCTTCCCCAAAAATCCTCTCTCCAACCTGATCTGAAACAGCAACATGGCATTTTAGATGTTAATGGGAATATTAAAATCAGTGCTGCACAGCCAACCAGAGGAATCCTAAGGGAACAGGGAGAGAGGAAAAGCTTCCCATAGGGAGCAGCTGGGACCTCTGCTCCTGTGCTGCCACTCGGATTAGTGGCTGTCGTTCCCCACTGAGAGCTGTTCTGCTGCCTGCACCAAGATTTGGTATTATCCCTCCCTTATCTGTAGGTTTTATTTTAGGTGGGTTTTTTTATTTTGTTTTGGGTTTTTGTTTGTTTGTTTGTTCTATTTTTGTTGGGTTTTGTTGTTGTTATTTTTGTTTTGGGTTTTGGTTTTTTTGCTCGGTTTGTTGTTTTTTTTTTTTTTAACTGAGAACCTGTCCCCTGCACTCTACAACAGAGAGATTTCAGCTCCCCTCATGATAAACTCATTTCTAAAGAGTGATAATAAATCAATCATTTATGGCATTAACAGCTTAACTCGAGAGACTTTTAATTCCAATACAATCGCCAGTAGCTGGTAACAGCAGGCAAATGGAAAGCCCTACCCACCCCCCCCAAACCTCTTTTAAAGCTTATCATCCAGATTAGAAACAAAGAAGATTATTTCAGTGATCTAACCTGAGAAAAGATCATTTGGGTAGTTTTATAAAGAGGGAGGTACACTTGTGATGTGACAGTAATGGACAAGTGATGCAGTAAACAGTCCAGTCTCCTTCATCACAATCTTTCAACCACTTGAATTTACATGGAGACTAACAGAGTTGGTCTGTCAGTGCAAAGAATAAAGATTATTCTCTGCTAACAAAAACTAATGTGTTGTAGTGAAGCACCTATTAAACTCAGCTGTCACACAACAAAAGTCATTTAGCAAGCTCACGGTTTCCAGTAATTATTGATATTACCTGCCAATATTATTTCTATTTATGCCCTAATTATACTGCTTTTATAAGCAGTTATTTTCTAATAAGAGTTGTACAGTTCATCAAGTAGTGAACTGAGTGATGCTGCTCAAGATACCACCAATGGAGAATATGGGGAAAGAAGTTCACTGGACTTCATCTGTTGCTTCATGACTGGAAGCAATGAACATGCACAATGATTTCTGAGGCACTGAACTGGCCATTCCTCAGAAATCAGACATGATTCCCAAATAAAAGTCAATCTAACAATGCTTCTAAAACATGCAGGCATTTGAGCAAAACCAGGTGTATTAAAAGAGCTACTGCCTTTATTAATGAAGACCTCTACCACACATAATTACTGTATCACATCACCGGAGAGTTACAGGATATATCACAATTAAAAAGCCATGAAAATAGTCTGCAGGGCATACCTGAAGCCTTGAATTAGAAACTTATAATAGACATGGAGGTTTATCAAGATGTATGTAAGGCTACTAATCAAAATCTACTATGGTTTAGGCAATAAATTTAAAATCATAATGATAAGAGAAAAATATAAAATCATAATGATAAGAGAGAAACAATTTAATACATTTTATCTTGTTTTAAATTATTAATAGAATGGAAGAGAAACAAGTACTTGATTGCTTCCGTAGGCTTCATAATCTTAATTGGTTAATATCAAATACTTTATTGAAATCGTTAATAATTTAGTTTCATTATTAAGTACGATATTGAACAAGCTATTAAACTTGCTAACAGGGGACAGATAACCTCTTGAGCATCAGGCTCAGAGAAACTCATCATTGCATCTTACAATTGAGTGCCCCTGTGAATTATCTGATACACCAGAAGGTTGCAAACATGCACACAGCTCCATCACATCATCTTTATTTTCTTAAGAAAGGAGACAGCAAATATTGCCCAGACAGATATGACAGACATGACAGACCCAACCAGTGACCTTGGCCAGCAGCTCTGGACAGAGCACTGCTGCCTTTGCTCAGCATAGCAGAGAAGAGGTTGAGTGAGACTGAAAAATCCATATTAATACCAAGTGTCAAGGAGACTTTAACGGGAGCTTAGAAAACTACCTTGAAATAATACTTTCCAGTGGTGGTAAGATTGCATCTCAACCTCCAGTACCGTTCAAGACATTACTTAATGTGCTCTAAAGGACATAGAAACACTGCTTTTCTGGAAGGGTTTGATTTTGCTTTAGTGCCCTGCTCCAGGAAGGGTTCTCCATCCTGGGAATCAAAAACTGAGAGACACAGCCACCTTCAGCATGGGTCATGGGATGCCATGCTTCCTGGGGGCACTGCTAGGTCTAAATCTCCCCTCCTGGACATATTTCATTGGAGAACCAGCTCTCCCCTGAAAATATTGGCTCAAGTGACTAAGCTGATCCTCCCATTGAGCAGGCACCTAGAAACACACCTTGTGTGAAGAAAAAAGAAAAATCTGTCCAGTTAGGTTAATTGTACATTTTTTGTTTCTTCAACATCTTTGTTATGCTGGTACACCCAGGATCTCCTGTGGAAACACTCTTTGCACAAATTCTTCCCAGAAATGCTTTCATCTATACAAATTAGCCCACTAGAGCAATTTACAGCTCTTGCTCTGGAAGTGCTTAATTTCTTTGAGACAGACTGTCAGCACCTGGATTTCACTTCTGAAGTCTGAGTATAACAGAGGGATGCTTAACTCTTAGACCTTATCATCCATCCTGGGCCCCTTCCTCTTGGCCAAGGCAGACAAGGAATGATCTTCTCTCATGCTGGCACAGAAAAAATGAGATCAAACCCAAGCACAGGTGCTGTAATGAACTGGACTGATTTGTAAAAAATAAGGCTTACTATGCAGAATAGCCACTGCTCACCTAATTTATTGATTACACACAGGGTGTTGAGCCTTCCACTAGCAGTGGAAGGGAAAATAGCAACTACATGTTCTTGGTTCTGTGGTGTAGGGATTGCTCACTGACATGAGTAAGCATTCTTGCCAGAAAGATTCTCTTACGTGCAAGAGGAAGATATCTTTTAAGACTAAGCCAGTGAGAGGAAGACATCCTTAATGAGTTAAAAAACTGACTCACAAGACCAGACAATCATTTATTTCTTCTTTATTTAGTGATGGTTGGTTCTTCAGAGGAACTCAAGACTGGTTTTGACAGTTGAAATCACCCCAGCTTTTGGATCCTTTCCTCCAGTCTGTTACCAGAACTGTCCATCTGACTCTGACTTCTCCTTGTAGTTGTAGATGGCTCCCATTTTATCAGTGGACTATTTTAGCAGGAGGTTGCTCCTATTTTCTCTGTAGGTGAAACAGCATTGCCAGTTTCACAGCACTGTTCCTCACTCCTTCAACACAGAAGAGCAATTTGCACAGACACTTTTGGGTGGCAGCTTGAAGAGGCTAGGAATAAAGACTACCTGCTTTTTCTCGATCTGCCCTATGGTCCCAGCTTCAAAAGCTCCTGGTTTGGGAGTGACAACATAACCCCTGTCCTCTGAGGAGTCCCAGCTGGGGTCCTGGTGAGCACAGCAGTCAGCACAACCATTGGCAAACACAACTTCCCACACTGTCAGAGCAGGTGCAATAGAGGCTCTGCTCTCATCCAAAATCAGGGAGATTAACGGATTCATTCTCTTAACCCAAGGGCACAGTTCCTCCATTCCAACAATACTGCTGGAAAGAATGATTAGTTGTTGCCTTGACTGATGTAATTGAGATGTGTTTTTTATGGAATCATGGAATCATTTACGTTGGGAGAAACCCTGAAGATCATCAAGTCCAACTATTAACCTGACTCTGCAAGACCATGACTAAATCACCTCACAAGCACCATGTCTACATGACCTTTTTTAGCTCTTTTGGTTTTGGTTTTTTTTTTTTTTGTTTGTTTGTTTGTTTTTGCTTAGAAGTATTTTATTTGTGACCCATGATCCTATTTAAATTTTATTTCAACTTGTATTTCAACTTCTCTCTGGGTACATTAGCTCAAATTCCTTCAGTTAAGTTAAAAAATGTGAGTGTAGCTGAGAACATTCATTAGAAGTACTAGCATGAGGAATAATCAAAATGTTTAGAGGTTTATTTTTTTAACCATGGTTTTTCTCCACTGGTGCTGATGAAAAAATTTATTCCAATCACTTCAGGCTGGCACCTTCAGATGCTGCCATTCAAGAAGCTATATGATTCTCCTTTATGCATCATAACACACATGAGAAAAGAAAAAAGTAGCCATGCTCTGTAAGACAGCAATTACTGCTCTGAGAACAGCAGTAAGATTTTCAAATGAGATAGCCATTGCTTTCCCTTAAAGCTTTAAACATAAAGTTAGAAAAATAAAGTTAAGGCTAAGAATACATTGCCCTTCAAAACAGCATTAACATAATATATAAAAAAAAATATAAAGTATTGTGTGGCACAGAAATCCAGAAAATACAGGTAAATACCCTGTATGGATGTTAAAGAGAGTAGTTGAAAGTCCGGGGTTATCTGAGGTATACTTGTTTCACAATGTCCCTCTGCACTCAGTAGAGATATCCTTGTTCTTGGTGATTCTCGGGAGAATTTTTATCTCTTTTCAATTACTTTTCTATAAAAAATCTAGGAGACACCTATTTCAGTCTGGTGAAGGGCTTTGTTATATTCTTTGGAAAGTCAAGGAAATGGTACCAACCAGATTATCTTTACACAGATGTCCACCTACCCCATCAGACGCCTCTAAGAGGTAAGGAAAGAACACACAGTGTTGACTCCCACCCAGCAGACTGTAAATACATATATAGCAAGGAGGACATTTAAGACTTCATATTAAAGGAGTTGACAGGGGAAATACAGCTAAATTGGACAGAGTTACCTGAGTGCTGAGGAAAAAAATGTGTTCAGTCAGACTGAACCATTGATTTAATCTTAATTTTTGTATGTCACTTTTTCCATGTCATTTGCCTTTTTTTTTTTTTTCAAAAATTACATTGTGGTTTTATTACAAAAGGATAAACTAATCCTCATTTTTTTGAATTATATTAAGAATCTATTCTTACTGTGCACAGTTATAAATGTGTATCTTTTTTATTTCTGCATAGAATTTTGTTTCAATGTTTTTCAGAGTCTAAATATTTTGCCCCAAATGTCACAACAGTTTTGTTTCCTCATTTCAACAGCTTTGTTAGTAAAGCAGTGTGTACCAAAATATAAGCAATACATGTGAAAATGCTTTGTCTCTTACAAAAGTATTCCTAAGGGATTGCATGTATATATGTTGGTTTCTAGACAACTAACGGAACTAAAGAATAAGGAATTTATTGCATAAACTCCCTGGCTAAAATGACATTTTATGATGTTATTATCTCATCAAACTCTGTCTTGAAGTGCAGGAAAGTGTAACCATTTTGTAGGAAACTTCCCTTAAATGCTTTAATAAAGACAGTTAAATGTGTTACTTTGCACACAGCGTTATTCTAGAGGAGGGAGTGCCTTAAGGAATTATAAAATGCCTTCAAAACTAGGGAAACATATGAACAAATTTTAGAGAAGAATAAAGAACTTCTGCTTCTGTTGAACATAATGAAAATCTGTCACTTTCACTGTCCAAACAGTTTGAACTTGCTCATTGAAAACTTTCTCTGTCCTACAAAATCTGTCTTCCTGCTGTCACCACTGCTGCAGAATTCATTTGCCTGTCCTGTCAGTCAAACTGCAGGTACCTCTCTCATGGTACATCTTTCTTCACTGTACCAAGGCACAAATGCAGGCTGGGTCTTCAAGCAGTGGATGTTGTGTGTTACCAATTACAATTGTGTAGCAAGCAGCATTAGGTGTTCTTCCCACTGCAGGATAGTTCCTCCTTTTCAAAATGTCTCCTTGGAGTCCGTCTGTCACACAAGGCTTGACAATTAGGCAGCTGGCATTTGGGTTGTGACTTCTGGGGCTCTTGGTGTAGTTTCACTCTCATGGTCCGTTCCCCTCCATGCACTGCCTCCTCCTCCTCCAATGCAGGCCATTTTGCAGGGTAAAGACCATCCTTATGCCTTGTGTTGGTACAACATTACTGATCATGCACCCTTAGACTTAAACGCTAATGCCATTAACTACAACAGCATTTCTAACAGCCCGACAATTTCTCAGAAACAGTCCCACCCAACTGAGCCAAAGCTGACACCAAGAACACTGATGGAAAGAAAGCCAATCAAGCCTTTAAAAAGCACTTGAGACTGACTCATTTCTTATTCAAATATAAATACATTTGTCTCTAAAAGAAGAAGCAAAATCACTATGCAAAATACTAGGAATCAAACTTGGTTAGAACTAGATGATCTTTAAGATCCCTTCCAACCCGGGCCATTCTATGATTCTATTATTTAGAAATACTATATGCATTAAATTAAAGTTTCTTGGTGATGTTCTCCCTATTCCTTACTCCCCATTATCCAACACTGCATATACACCTAACACTTCTTGGTAAGGCTTGGTAAAGCAAAACCAATCCGACCACAGAGTGTTTTCAAGAACATTTCACCAAAATACAATAATTTGATTGATTTTCTTAACTTTCTCTAACACATTGTATCACCCTTATTCACATGTTTCTAGAACCTCCACATTTCTACACATTTCCAAACCCACATTCCTCACTTGTTATTTTAAGTGTATTATACATCTGTGCTTCTATCCATCCTCTTTACAGATCTGGGATTTAACTCCAGGCTTTGGCAGGTAACAGCCCTGTTGCTTAGCAGCAGCTGAGGCACATGTGAATGCAATAATGGAAATTCTTGCAGTTTCAAAAGTGGAAAGCCTTTGACTGCTAAGAGCAGATGTTTATAAATCGTCTGGGAGTGGAGTAAAAGTGGCACTATTAGATTAGAAAAATTATTTCCAGCAAAATACAGTTTTGAATACAAATCCAACTGGCCTGATACAAGTAAGAGACTGAGGCTAAAAAAGCAAGAGTCAATATTTAATTATGATTGGTTTTACATATTGATTATTCCAGTATTTTAACCATCATATGATTACCAGTAAAATAGGCCACTCTCCATTTTATTTAATGGGTGAAATAAGAGATTCACATAAGTCAGCCACAAAACTTTCACCGCCTTTATAGAACTGAGATTTCTTATTTTCTAAACCTGTTTTAACTCTTATTTCAAAATGCATTGATCCAAGTGCCAATGTAGATCCAAAGCCAACCACTTAGCACTCCATATTTGCTTTAAAAAATACCTGTTTAATCTGCATTTGACAGATCCATGTGCTCACAGAAATATGCAGATAACAACCTAAGCTTCTTAATTTTGTGGTACCAGCAGCAGAAAGAAACCTAAAATGATCACCAAACTGAAACAAATTAACTTGTGAATGATCCCAGTAAATTATGAGAACCGTCCCTTTCTACATGTACTTCAGTATTTTCTGCATTGCTGCCATGTAACATGTTGAGTGGTGAGCCCATACTCATGCATTTATCTAATTTGCATCCAAGCTGTCTAAATGTAAAAGATAGATATGAAACATGAGAATCCCTCTATGGTGAAAGGAGAATGCTGCTACCATAGTATCATTAATTTCTTTGAAAAATAAAGGTTTATGGTCAGGTTAATTCCTTTGAGAACTCTCCTTTGGTCTAGCAGCTATAAAAGAAACAAAGGTGGTTCTGCATAAGGCAGATAAAATGAATGATCCCATGGAACTACTTCTGTCTTTCCACTGACTCTAGTGCGGCCTCAATAATAAACTAGCCTTCAGATGGCAAAATTAATCCCAACTCTTGATTCTATACTTAAGTCAATGGCAGAGATAAGGGTGACTAAATAATCAACGGTTTATTGGAGAATGCTCAGGATTTTAAATTACAGACTCTGCATATCATCCCCAGAAGTGCAAATAATCTCCTGGAAATTAATTTATGTCTATTTCCACCTCCAACCCAGACTGATTATTACGATCTGTAAAACAGTTATTTTGATACACAGATTTTGTTCAGGACTTCTTTGACCTAAAGATAATTTAAAACCTGATATTTTGCTCTACATTCCCTGAGTTCTATCTCCATTTGTTGTTTATATATTGCATATCTATACATGGTACAAGATTGTTTTCCTTCACTGAACTCTGCATGTAAAAGGATGAAATAACAGATTTTCCTATTCTAAATATCTGCCACAAGGTTTTATTTATTTCAACAGAATGCTATTTATTTGTGATTTTTTTTTTCCTTTCTAAGTATGATGGTTTGTCAGCTTGTGACACTCATTTTCTATTAATTTTTATCAGCTGTGTCCCTGGCTCCCATGAGAACACTTCAAATTTGTTGCGTGGCCCAGAAATATGATAATCAACAAATATTTCTAGGCCAAATCCATTGTCACAGTGTCAGCATGGTCATGTGAAATACTGATGCAATTAAACACTGATTTGCCACTCCATCTCCCAGCAAGACAGATATAAAATACAGTTTGGTTTACATAGACTTTTTTAAATTATCCCCTTTAAAAACCTTATGAAAGACAATTGGTTATACTGAAGAACTGAAACAGGAAAAATGTTTAATACTTTTACGGTGTTTTGCATTTTACTGCTGTACAAATATTAACTAATTAAGCCTCACAATACTCAAGTGAGGAATGGAAGGAAGCATTATTATGGTTATATATTATAATTATGCTGTCTCATTTAGAATTTCCTGGGTTTCGACTTTTAAAGTAATTATTGTAATTATCAGAAAACTAATAAAAAGTCAGAAACAATCTCTTTTTTTCAGTATGAATATGCTCTAAGCGAAGCAAATAAATAGTTTAGAAATGCCCAGAAGTTTACCTTTTTCCATGTATTTCAGCTTCTGTTTTCCCTTTGTCCATCTGAGTCTACAAGGTTTGATTTTGTTTTCACCAAAGGGGAAGAAAATCTTTTCAGTGACCACAGTGGATACGTGAATTTAACAACAACAAAAAGATAAAGAATGCGTGAAGTACGATTATCTGTGTGATTTTTACCATTTACTAAGAAAATATTATGAGATCTTGATATAAAACATGCTTATATGTTCCAATCAACATTATAAAATTTATATGATAGTTTGCAATTGGGATTCATTTTTAATTATTACTGTTATTATGAAAAATTGCTTTTCTCTCAAATACCTCTTAGCAAGGCCTGGATTCCTCTTCCCAGTTCTAGACATCTAACAGCTCACTGGCACCCTTTCGATACAGGTAGATAGATTCTTTCCAAGAATGATTTCTGCCATGTCTCTCATACATCTATCCTGTAATGAGATAATTTCTCTCTGGAAGTGCCTTTGCTCTCCACTAGTAGTCAAGTCCTATGCATTTCTCCTATAACACTGCAATTTTTGAGGTCTACAGGGACAAAATCCACTTTATTAGCTATATAAAATTGTCATACAGCATTTGAATGTTCAATTGGCTCCATCACAAAGAGCTAGTCACTGCAAATTCTTACAAGTCAACCACAGCTTGATCATCCTCTGGGACAATCTTCCTTATTAAGCCATAATCAACCAAATGATAATTTGGAAAAGGATCTCTAGTAATTTTTTTTTTTAGCTGGAAAGATAGTTTCCTTATTTTTTAATTATGTGGGATAGACCTAATAATAATAATATTTTTAGAGTGGATAGAGCAGAAGAGAAGAAAGAGAAGTAGTCTAATGAACCCAAAATATACACAATACTCTTTTGTTGGCAAGTGCTGGAAAAATAAACATTTGATAATATATCAAGCAGGTCAGGCCAAGATTAATAGAAGACACAAGAGAAGGATGGGATACCATCCAGAGGGACCTGGACAGACTTGAGAAACAGACTCAAAAAGAACCTCATGAAGTTCATTAAGGTCAAGTGCAAGATGCTGCACACGGGTTGGGGCAATCCTAGACATTACACAGACTGGGAGAAAAAGTCACTGAGAGCAGCCCTGCGGAGAAGAACTCAGGGATTCTCTTGCGTGAAAAGCTGGACATGAGCCCACAGCCCAGAAAGCCAGAGGTGTCCTGGGCTGCATCCAAAGCCCCATGGGCAACAGGGCAGGGAGGGGATTCTGCCCCTCTGCTCTGCCCCAGTGAAACCCCACCTGCAGTGCTGCATCAGCTCTGGGGTCCCAGCACAGGAAGGATGTGGACATGTTAACAGCAAGTCCAGAGGAAGCCACAAAATTGCTCAGAGTGCTGAAGCACTTCTGTGGAGACAGGCTGAGAGAATTGGGTTTGTTCAGCCTGGAGAAGAGAAGGAGCTGGAGAGACCTGGTAGCAGCCTTTCAGTACCTTAAAGGAGGCTTATAAAAAGGAGGGAGACAGACTTTTTATATGGGCAGATTGTGAAGGACAGGGACAATGGTTTTAAACTGAAAAAGAACAGATTTAGATTAGATGTTAAGAAGAAATTTTTTACTGCGAGGGTGGTTAAGCAGTGGCACAGGTTGCTCAGAAAAGCTGTGGATGGTCTCATCCCTGGAAGTGTTCAAGGCCAGGTTGGATGAGGCTTTGAACAAGCTGATCTAGTGAATGGCATCCCTCCCCATGGCAGGTGGGTTGGAACTGGATGATCTTTAAGGTTCCTTCCAATCCAACCAATGCTATGATTCTATGATTCTAATATTAATAGATTACTGTTCCCACCTTGCAATCTAGAAACCAACCACAGCTCTACTCAGAATGATGGCTTCCACCTCCCCACACGGCTGGAGATGGTGCTCAGTGCATTTGCCTGTTAGAAAAGGAAAGTGCCATCAAATGCCATCAACAGGGTTTTTCTCAATGTAACTCCTTTTCTGCATCAAGATGCCAATACAATCCTTGTGCTAGTTATAGATAGTATTTTGACTGCACTTTCCTCATGACACTATAAAGACCATCTGGCTAAACAGATGTGGTAATCTGATTTGTTTGGCCAATGAACTGAAAAAACCCACAATGGCTTGTATGGGAGTTCCCAGGAGTGCTCAATCCAGCATCTTCTCTGTGCTTCCAGATATTATGTTTATCACTTCAGAAACAATTTGGAAATGGCTTATTTGCTTGTGGGAGTTACCAAGAGTGAAGGAATTTCCATACAAGAGACAAAAAGAAGTGACCATATTTTCATTTTAAAAAAAAAAAAAAAAAAAAAAAAGCGCCATATGGCCATCTGTCATTCTTTTGCAGTGTTTCATATACTATAAAACAAGAAACAGGTGAAATTCCAAGGCAAACCTTGGTCCCTCAGAACATGTCAGATCTCCCATGGATTTGAACAGGACCATTGGCTGTTTCATTGTTTATTTACAACCTTATCTAAAGGCTGCAAGTGCAGGTCTACTCACAACCATGTGTTTTATTATAGATGTACAACCTTAAATATGGAATGGCGTGTCTAGATAATGTCCCCCTGCCAACATCATCATCATCTGTCTTAATTTTTAAACCCCTTAGGTTTATAAAAATAAATGTAATTTTAAATCTCCCAATGTCCACAACAAGTTTACACTCACCCAACCTCAATTACTCCTCTTTTAAGTTTACTTTCATTTCTCAAGACTGTATTGTTGGATACCACTATGTATATAACTGCATTACTGCCAAAAAAGTTTAAAAAATTAAAAAATTACGAAGAATGACCGCCACCCAATCTCTAGTTTTATAAATTAGAAATATACGTTGAAAGATTAAAAAGAAGGCATTTCAAAAATCTTTCTGGACACATTTCAGTTCAGTTCAGGTAACAGAGTCTGGATAATTCCTTTTCTCAAGTGTTTCTCAGCACCATTAACAATGAATAACAAACAATTATGCCCATTCATTTTGCTTTGATACACAGCATCTTGCCAGAGCTTGTAGACTTATATTTTTGAGAAGTTTCCAGCTATAAGGTTCTTCTTTGCGTAAAGGATTGGGCTGGCTTTCTGATATTGAACTGCCCTTGTCTTGAAGTAAGGAGAAAGACAAATGAAAATAAAATGACCAAGCCCCAATCATAGGCTGAATGAGCACAACTAACAGCAAGCTCCTCATTATGCTGAAATCACAAAGCCAAGTTTGCAGAAATTCAAAAGCTGGAGAAGAAAAGGACAGAGGTACAGACATCCCATCAGGCTTCACCACTCATCTAGCTAGTGCCCTAGGGAAGAAGGATATGAGCTAGCTGAGAAGAAAAGCACATGATGATTAAGAAAAAGATGGGGATATATCTAAAGATTCCACATGCCTGGCAGCCAGGACTGTATAGGAGTTTGGCTGCATCTTCTGGTGCACTTCAGGAAGAAGGAGAGTACTTTAGGAGGAAAGGACTTGTTTTTTCATTATATTTCGTTTTGTGAATTTAGGATAGCAAGAGAGCAAGAATTGAGGTTTTAATGCAATAAATGAGTTCTGGCAATTTAAAAAAAGCACATTTTTAATCCATCACGGATTATATTAATGGAACTATCCTCACTTTGCTCAAACTCTTACCTTCCACCATAATGCTGCCACTCCACTGCAGATGTGATATGCACTGTTACCACTCCCTTTGGTTATACAGTAAGTGATCTACACAGTAACTAGGGACTGCATTTTTTGTAAAGAGTTTCCTTCTCCCTTTGTTTTTCTTTTGGCTCCAAGACATCCTGTCTGCATAGCAACACGACTTCAGCTGTCCCTTGACCCAGCTATTGCAGCAACGTGCCACCAATAAATCCTGTGTGAGGCTTCTTCAGCCAGGGAGCTACGTGAACTCACTCACACCACCAACACACACGACTACCACAGAATTTTTATATCGTGTCCATATAAAAGGGAAAGAGAAAAGATACAAAGCATTCTGGTCCACTGATATGCTTTGCAGTGACATGGGCCACTCCACAGAAATCAGTGGTCCTTTTAGGACTGTGTACTGGCTTTCACAGCATTATATGTAGAACAATGTTTCTGTGAATCTGAAAACATAAATATAGCCCAAAGTACTCTGGCAACATGTAACATGCACACGCACGAGCCCAGAATAGACGAGAGCAAAGAAAATGATTGAGATGAACAGTCACATGGAAATAAAAACACTGGGTACATGTATAGAAAATGGAAACAAATAACTGAAAACTGCCTGAAGGCAAGTACTACTGGTGATAATCCAGGGATAATGTTTTCGTAGGGATTAACTGTTCTGGAGCACTTTTCCCATGTGTAAAGCACAACATACTTTTTATTCAGATAGGTTGATTTGGCAGTCTCTTTATTTCTAGCAGAAACTATTTATTGTGCCTGTGCAGAAAAGTATTCCAGCCTTGGACAGCCAGAATACAGTTTTTTTTTCTTTCCCACTGACAATTGCCTTCTGGATAGAGCTCAAGAGCTAATTTCCCACAGATAGTCCACTTCTATAGAATTATTAGAAGCTTGTGTGCCAAATTAATAATTTTGAGTCTTGTATCTTTAATGAATTTGGCTACAAGTTAATGTAATTTTTATACTGAATGTGTTCAATTCATTTTTTGGAAACAGATTTCATTTCTTTGGAAAAATGTCATTATTCTTACAGAAAAGTAACAAAGAGGTACATCACTTTAAAGGAAACTGCTGGGTACAAAGACCAGCATTCACATTTTGTTAGCAGTAATTTTTTATTATCAGTTTTAGTGCTGTGGACCTGCTGGTGATTTTCTGTATGAGAAACTAAATTTTCTGAGAATGAAAACAAGGTTTTCTTTCAGGTTGTTTTCAGAGCCTGTGCTCTTTCTCATGATTTTTCATGTTTCAAAGATATCCCAGGGTAGTAGATACAGGAAGCAGAAATATCCTTATTCCTACAAGTCTTGGCTGTACATTAGAATAACCCCAGAATTTATGTCTCTGTGAAAATAACCTCAGGTCCATTAAACAGCATTTCCCTGCTATACAGAAAAGCTCCTGGGGAAAAGAATCTTAAAAATAAATGAGTATGATAGACTAATACATCATAGGGACTAATTTGTGGCACTGAGTAAGCAATTCTAACACAAGGCCACTAATTTGTTGGGTTTCCCTTGTCATATACTGTATTTAATTGTGGCAAGAACTAATCAACAGATAAATAATTGCTTCTTCAAGCCAGGACTAATATAGCACCTGTACAATTAAATAGGATTACTACTATTATAAACTACAACTTTCAGCATTGTGTTCTAGACTTCAACCCCCAGTAAGTTTTCTTGCTGGGGTTTTAAGAACCACAATATAGAACTCAGAAAGTGTATCTTTCTCAGTCCAGGTATTATCTGAAGTATTACTTTGTTTTAAAAAACACAATCAACCAAATAAACATGATGTATGGAAATTATATCTATAAATAAATAAATATCTAAAATATTTAAATATAAAATATTGGGAAGTTTGAATTCTAAGAGTAATAAATAGAGTGTTAAGATGTCCTTTGTTCTGTACAAATGTGCAAGAGAAGAGACGACATGAAAATATTTGTGTATGAAATGAAAACTAATGATGCTCAGCTGTATCTTTCTGTGGCTCTAGATAAACTATGACTGTATTCCTCCAAGAAAACTGTGGGATTTGGTCATCACTAAGCAACTGTGAGCTCAGAAGTGATTGCCACCTAAATTACTTGTCCTAATCAAGAAGCTTGTTGTGTGTATAATGTTTGTACCAAGTGTACCAACCCACATGTAATATAAGACTCAATGTGCTGAAGATGCTTTATACAAAAATGTAGAAATTGGACCCTGAGCAAAGGAGATGTGTTTTCGTCCTGAATGAAATTAGCATTGTTAATTGAGCATAGGGGACAGCACCTGACCTGCCAAAGTGTGGGTGAGAGGGTAAGAGGGAAGCAGAAGGTAGATGGGAAACAGTGATTTCACAACTCCATCCTTTCCTGCCAGCAGCTAAGGCATTTGTGTGTGGATAGAAAAGCTCAGAAGGAAGCTGAGGACATCTGCATTTTACCAGGACCACATCCAAAGAGCATCACCTTCCAGAGACCAGCATTTAGCAGTTGGATGAAAAGTAGCTGGCTGGAGCTTATTCTGGTGAAAACAGATCCACGCTAGGAGGAAGTACATCCCCTAAATTTATCTGCATGCCTCTGATGTCCTGTGATGCTTTAACAACACAATTTCTTGTTTAGCTGATCCATTCTTAAACAACTCCATCATTTCAGTTAAATATTTTAAGCTATAATTATCTTACCAACATAAAATCAGGGCACAGTAATTGCTACATTAGTAAACATCAATACAATTAAAGTTTTTCAGAGCCAAAAAGATATTTAGAAGAGGGACACAGGTATAGCCAATATGGACGTTAGCATAGCTGGAGCCTGTGAACACAAAAGCAAACTCAAGGACTGCTCCCTTTGATCAAACCCTGCGTGTCTGGTATTAGCACCAGGGACAGACAGGAACCACACTGCCAAAATTCATGTAGCTTGGAATAGGGCTTCATCCATCTCCTACCCTGATGGGTTTGACAGGGAGGAGCAAACTTGAGGGTATCTGTCAAAGAAAGCTGTAAAGAGTCGTAAGTATGCTTAGAGGTGTGTAATATCCTAGTAAGGGATAACAGCAATCCTAGCGTGTATCCTACCAAATTAAAGAGGCATCTATAGATAACTTCATAACTGAATATACTTCTGAAAGCTGCTGACAAGGTCCACATACAATTTTATTTCAATTAATGACATGGGAAATCCTAATTCCTTTTTTTGTTAACACGGAAATAACCCCCAATTGATATTCACTATTATGTGAACTGCAGTATTGATTTACACTTTTGTATATACTGCTCTTTCTCTGGACTATAGGGAGATTTTATTTAGAACTTCATGTTCAATTCTGGGCTATTCATGAGGAGAGACAACCTTCACATCTTCTAAACATGGTGGATTTCACAGCACATTTTTCTGAGAATGTTTCATACTCATTCATATTTTAGTAAAATGGCAAAATCTCCTCCTGTCTAATTTTCCTTCTGTTGATTACTTTATCTTCCAAACCATATGTTTTTCTTATTTTGCTTTGTTTGTCATTGAATATAAAATTAAGATATTTACCTAATTCTCATGCCAGGTAGCAGTAAGTCTTCGAAATTCAGCAATCATTAGGTTTGTCAGTGCAAATAGTCTATTCCTATGAGCCTTAATTAAACATGAAAAGATGGAAATTTACTTTATTCAGGAAAAAGGAAGTTGATATCCCAAGGTACTGGAAGTGTTCAGATTACAAGTAGTAAAAATCTGACTGGAATATTAACTAATGTCTACATGATAATAAAAACTGTGCTTGACTTGATAACTAACTGAGCTCCCAAATGCTTTTCCATTCCACAGTACCCTGAAAAAGCACTCCTTGTTTCATGAGCTGCATAGTCATAGCTTCCCACAGCAGCATGTGTTGCAGGGGCAAAAGTGATTTGCCATCTCAGCACACCACAAGCAGGTGGAGCAGGCTGGCACAGGCAATGCCTGGCTGAGAGCACCATGGTTCACTCTAATGAGTCCCCTTTAATTTTTGAGATATTCACACCCAGCTCCAGTGACTCACTGTATCAGGGAGTACATACCATCAAGTACATATCAAGTACATATTAGTATGGTAAATTAACTTTCTGAAGGACTGATGAGTTTCCTGAGAGGACAGAGGCAGGAGAAGGTGAGGCATGGAGTCAGAGACAGCACAGAGAGGTGAAGGGACAGGGGTCAGAGCACAGAGTTCCTGTCCATACCTTATGAAATAAGAATGCTGTTTTCAGCTCCAGGCCTTGTGCACAAGTGCAATATTGAAAGCACACTTTGATAGTTGAGGAAAACACTTCAATGTGTTAAAGTAAAAAAATTTGAATCACAGTAATTCACTACAGTGCTGAAATGAAGTGCCCTGGTTTAATGCTTCCTTCCTTCAGGAACCCTGTAAAACTAAACCATTTTTTATATATATTAAACGAGCAGTAATGGTTTACAGTTCAAGAAATGTGACAAAAAAGTCCCTGAAAGACCCTAGTTCACTTTCCCTCAAGTAACTAAAACACATGCTTACTAGCCTTCAGAATAAGGCCAGTATCATCCTAAAAGGATGATCTGCATTTCAAAATCCAGTTCACTGAAGACCTAAAATACAAGTTTCCAATAGGACATGGTCACATTTTAACCACAAGGCACAGAAACCAGTGTAGATCTAAACTAGATACTTGATTAATATCTGGCCAGAAGTGCCATACTGTTATGTGCATGTATAACTCCAGGAAGGCATTGCCAAGCCATTCTGTAGGAATAAAAAACAAACCCTCACTCCAAAGAAATGAAGTAAAAGACATTTATATTTTGACCCACTAAGAATTTCAAACCTGACTTTGCCAAAGACATCAAGCAAATGGTTTAACCTTTTAGTATTTCAACTGTTCATACATAATATAGAGACTTTATGTGCTTCATTCATGATGATTTTATTTGATTGCAAGAGAAGGGAAGATCCCTGAAAGAAGTACAGTCCATATAACCTCCCTCTTTCTCCTCCACATCCTCAAGGACTTTCACTGGTTTTGTGAATACTCTTCCTTGTGATGAGAAGGAAAGCACTGAGGTGGGTTGAAGGAAGGTAGGAAGCAGAAGTTTCAGAATGACAAAAGCCTGAAACACTTGATTTTTGCAACAGATTATGTAGAGGTTGTGGACCACTGATCAGTCTTGACAGCTGCTGTGAGGACTGTGTAATAATGGTGAAATAAGCATTGCTACAGCAAACAGTTGATCTGAACATGATAACAGCTATGGGACGTGGTACTGACAGTTCACTGTTTTTTCCTTTGAGCTCTTTCGTTCTTTGCGTTAGCAATGGCTCTCTCCATCCAAGCTGCAGCACTCCTTTATTACCCCCTTATTAATGAATTCAGTACTTTGCTTCAGAAATAATCACAGTATCCCAAATTCATTGTTTTTATTTCTCAGAGGAATAAAACATAGATCAAAGGTGAGCAGCAAAGGAAGTAAGTCTCTTACAAAAATGCATGACACTTTTGGGAACTAGTGAGCTTCCTTCAAAATAAAAGATGAAGTACTTTCCATGTTATTGTTGGAAAATTTACCCAGCCTGCATTCTTTTATCAGACTATAATGGAAACTGGGGCATGCTTGTAAATGGTGGTATTTTTAAGCATTCCAGGCCGGATCATCTTATCCTGTCTGGATGTACTCTCTCTCTTCAACGCACTGGAAGTCAGTTTTAAATGCCTCCAAGAACCACATATAGCCACAGAATTACAGATATATTCAATACTGGGTAATAACCAGAGGTTTGGACTAAATCTTTGCATTTCCACACATCTGCTGACTCTGTAAGCCCTGAAGATGCTTTTGGACAGTTGGACTGCTTTTTGGATTCATGTGACCATGATTCCTGCCTCTTCCAGAGTGTCAGCATATGTTACTGATTTGTTCAAGCATTAGGAAGATTCATTCCACTAGTCTGGATACTCCATAAGCTACTATTTAGAACAATTAAGATTTAGCTGTTTAGATTTCATCTCTTAAAATTGTCTGACTTCCTCATTTCCCAGATTTAGAGTCTCCAGAGGAGATTGTCTAGAGGATAGGGGCCATTATACGCTCTGCAACAGAACCACAAAAAAAAAAAAATTAGTCTTTAAAATTAGCCACTAGCCATAACACTGCAAGGAGAAAAGGACTTGTCCTTTTTGCCTTAGAAACTTTTTTACCTGCTTTAGGACCCTTCCTTTCACCCCTTCCCCCCAGACCTAGTTTTTAAACCACTGCTGCCTTTAAGTGACAGCGCCCAGTGTGCACATCTTCAGACTTTATGAGAGGAGCTCTCCAGACTCTGGATCCAGCTTGTAGGACTGGACACTAATGGTTAATGGAGCTTGCACCAGACTTCACAGCACTCGGGTCTCACAAAGATAAACAATTTCGGGAGCTCAGTACAGTCCTAAGCGCTTAAGTAAGGATCAGGAATGAAAACTCCCATTAGCTTCACTGAGATTAGTGTTTCAATCTAAACTGACTCCATTCCACATTGTTAAAGGCTCTTAGTATCCAGTGTTGTGATTTACAGCCATATTTTCAGAACTGTTTGCTATCCAGCATGCTGGTCCTCATCTGGAAGTCACTGTTTTCAATTTGCTTTGCAGCTTAAATGAGAATCCGTGTTTATTTACTGTATTTTGTTTTCCAATATGGTTGCTGATCTTTAAAGCTCTGT
Source organism: Acrocephalus scirpaceus scirpaceus (assembly GCA_910950805.1). Taxonomy (NCBI): domain Eukaryota; kingdom Metazoa; phylum Chordata; class Aves; order Passeriformes; family Sylviidae; genus Acrocephalus; species Acrocephalus scirpaceus. The sequence goes on along the minus strand of OU383775.1, from coordinate 103,929,605 downwards.
TTACTAAAGACAGATTTTAAAATCTGTTCCACAAAATGATATTAAGTCCAGACATTATTTTTCCTGGGATAAGCACAGAGACAGAAATGAAGCAGAAAGGCACATTACCAGTATCCTACCCCTCCCTGAATTGCTCAAAGTCAGCTTCAAAGTTAACACTGCCTTCAGGGTTTGTTTGATTTCAGTTTTATAAGTAAGCATTCTGGCCCTTTGTTTTAAAATTCATGGAGTACAATCTCAGCTTCTGTTCGAAATACATAATAAGCCTTTTATGTGGTTTAGGAGTAGACCTGCATTTTGGCACAGCACCTGTCTATTCATGTCTATAAGGAGAAGAAAAAGAATAATGGCAAAAGCAGTTTTGTATGGATGACATCCAGGCAACAAGACCATGCCTTTTTTTTTAGCCAAATCCTGTTTGAAAAGCAATTGCAATCACTTTTGGTTTTAAAGTTATCAGAACCCACTGTTAATACAGCTTTGGAGCACCAAGCACATTGCTCATCCTGAAAAGCACTCCCCAGTGATAGTGCTGGACTACAAGCCCAGTTGCTTTTCAGCACACCACCATTTAGAGTCTGCTATATTTATTTTCTTTTCATAGAAACTTCACTGAACCTCTAGTGAAAAAGAGAATTTATTTCTAATGATTTACAGTAATTGTCTCAGATATGCAGAGTTGTATTAAGTGTTTAAGGAATGCATTAAGAATCTCTACCTCAACTGTTTAACAACTCTCCACAAGCAAAACTTCTACTGAGGCCAATAATGTTACTGTCATTCCTTTCTGGACTCCATCTGCCTATTTAGATATGCACTGCTCCTTACAGAGCCATATTGTGATGTCCCCAAACCAGTGCTATTTGTTGCTCTATTTGTTTGCATCAAAAATTCCTAAAATAATAGTATTAGTTTTATTATTTCATATCAGTTTGAAAAATTCAATAGCATAGTGGTAATATTAACAAGTTTAAAGATTTTTTTAGGGTCATCTTTATAAGTAAACACATATGATTTTTAGGTGATTCATGCAAGGAAATATCCTGTCATATTGTCCAGGAATAATGCTGGCACACCACATGTGATTTTCTAGAAGGTAGCAACAAGGCTAAAATCATTGTGTGGGTAGATAAATCAGTATTTTCTATAATCTAGATTATTTCAAGACATGCTGCAGTTCTACAGCAACACAGGATTGGTATAATATGCTAAATAAAAATTATATTTGGCATAATATACTTAACTTTGGTATAATATACCTTAAAAGTGTTCCTGTTCTAGGGAGAGCTTAAGTGGCCAAAGCACACTCATAAAATCAGCACAGCTCTATCAGTTAAGAGATGATCCCAGGAAACATCAGTTTTTGCCAGTACAACTTCATCTATGTTTGGGACATCTGTAAACACAGCTGTGCCATTCTGGAAACCCACTTGTTTACAGCCACTGAAAGCCTGAAATCCAGCTCTAACCTGATATTTTGAGGCGCTCTACGCCATCTTTAGAAAGATGCTAGTCTGTCTTGAAAGACGCAGCAGATACATCCTCTTAAATTTCAATAGATTTTTGAGATTCTTTTGTTCTACTCATATGAAAGTGAAGGAGTAGAAATCAATTCCCTTCAAGGCCGGAAATGTGATATAGAAGCAAAAAATATGACAAACCATTTGATTGCAATTAATAAAATAGCACTCCTTTTCTTTGTTTTTTTTCATTAATTTAAAAGTTATCTATAAAACTCCAAAACATATCTAAATAATATAGGTGCAATAAATTCACAAAGTAAGTTACTTTATTTAATGCTAACATTATATCATATTCGTTGCTAACTCTACTCTTCCAGTTAAAGGACCATTGGTGCTTGTTTCTATTAAAGCAGAGATATGCTTCTCATGTTCAGTGACCCAGTTCCAAGAAGTATCACAATATAGAAGCCTATTTTCCACTTAATAAACATGCATAATTCCTGTGAATATTAGCAGTCATTATGCACACTTACACACTCCAGGGCATATTCATCTAAACCTAGCAAATTCAAAAGATCTAAAGGAAAACGTATTTGGCCCTCTAGACTGCAAGAAACCCTAAAGAATGATAGTCAAGAGTTTTTTATTGGTATCTTACTTTAGTGACAGTTTAGTCTATTAATTTATTAGCTCTCTGCTTGCAATGCTAATGAAGTTTTAGGCAAGATAAAAGAATTAAGGACTTTTTAGGAGGGAAAAAGGAAAATTAAGCCAGCCAGTAAGTTAAGCTTAACAGTTAAGCTTAACTGTTAGGGTATTCTCTTAACTGTTAGGGTATTCTCTTTGAAGAAGGGAATTCTAGGTTCCAGCTTGTCTGATGCTATTTCCTACAGAAAAAGAAGTTAATTGAGATATTGCCAGCAGCCCAGAAGGTCATATCTCATCACAGGTAGATAAATGAGAGGGCAAGCAGTGCAGATTCAGAGACATGATAATTTACAGAATGGGTTAAGTCGGAAGACACCACAGCAGATCATCTCGTCCAACCTCTCTGCTCAAGCACGGTCATCCCAGAGCACATGGCACAGAACTGCATCCAGAGGGTTCTGGAATATCTCTAGTGAGGGAGACTCCCCAGCCTCTCTGGGCAATCCATTCCAGTGTGTGGTCACTGCACAATAAGGAATTTCTTCCTTATATTCAGGTGAAACTTCCTGTGCATCACTTTCTGCCTCTTCTCCTACTGCTGGGTACTACAGAGCAGAGCCTGGTCTATCCTCTTGACACCTTCCCCTCAGATACTGATTAACATTGATGAGATCCCCTCTCAGTTATTTCATCTCAAAGCTGACTCAGCTTTGGCCCAGTTCCCTCAGCTCTTCCTCATAACAGAGATGGTCCAGTCCCTTCATCATCTTTGTCACCCTCTGCTGGACCTGCTTCAGGAGCTCCATCTCTCCCTTGTCCTGAGGAGCCCAGAAATGGACACAGCTCTCCAGACACATCTCACCAGGGTGAGATGTAGAGTAGTAGAGGGTCAGGTTGACCTCCCTCGACCTGCTGGCAATCTCTTCCTCTAATTAATTCAGTTTTCTACAGCTTAAGCAGTACATAAACCACCGTGATAAAGGTAAAGCAATTACATTGCTTTGTTCACTTAAGAGAGAAAGCAAGAGGACTCCAGTCAGTTGATTTTGCTTTTTGTACTGTTCTAGATAGCTCTCTGCAGTAGGAAGATGCAACTCCCATACCCTGAAGAAACTCAGAATTTAGCACCAGCTCCTGTCCTGAGCAATGTCTTGTGGTTTTGCACGTCTCTTTACAAAAAAATTGGCTTGAGTTTTAGCTTCCTCAGAATGCTATCCACAGATTTCTCCCCCTCCCATGCTCTGTGCAGACTGTCAGGACAGTTAACTCAGTATTTCAGTATTTAGGACTCTTTGTGGCTCTGGGCTCACAGTACATAACCAGCTCCTCAATAAACTATTAAAAAAAACAGCAGAAGCATTCACTTCATTCAGCGCCATGGAGGGAAACATAAACCCTAACAGTTTGACACAGATTTTGTATCACCAGAAGAATCTATCTACCCAAAAATGAACCAGTATTTTCAATGAACCTATTATATTGCAGAAAATGTTAAATATGCAACAGTATAAAGTATATTTCTGCCTATTAGCTGCTTATTTAAAAGAGGTATTCTTGACTAACTATTTTATAGACACTTCCACTAAAAGTCCTGCAAATAATTTTTCTGTAGAATCCATTGGTGTAGCTGCTGTTTATTTTACGCACTGGATGATTTGTATTCATAATGGAAACTTCAATAGCAAATGTCTCCAAGCCAAACTAGAGTAATTCCCCCTTTAGTCAATACAGTTTCATCAGTAAGCAGCACAGTACAATTGATGTGAATATGTAGAGTTGGAAGCGTTTGTGTTGAGGACCTGATATCCACATCACACATGTTCTGGAAGTTCCCTTTCAGACCAACTCCAGCTAATTAGTAGGAATTAGATACAGTAACACATCAGGTGCGAACCGAGGACACACCTAGTTATGTTTAATTAAAAAAAAAAAAAGGCAAACAAACAGTTCCTATGCTCTAAGGTTGTGCACCCCACTCTGTAATTCTGATGGAAGAGAACCAGGAAATTCACCTCAAGTATTGCTAATATAAAATGTTTTGTCTGTTTAAGCTGAAGATATTTTCCACTATGTGTGAGTAAAATAAAAGGAGTTTCTTTTGCATCTAAGTTAGATGACCAACACCTTTTTATCAACACACATGAAAATGCCCCCCACAGCTCTCACAAAGAAACAATGTCATCTTAAGTCAACATGAATTGGCAATGGAGGAAAGTCTTGTATTTCTTTCCAAAATATATTGATCTATGGAAATCTTCCTCAATAAAATCCAGTTCAGAGCAAGAGATAAACGTCGTCTCTCCCAAATCTAAGTTTATGCAGAAGAATTACGGATCAATACATGCTTCATGCATTTTCACCCTGAATATACTTCAAGTGAACTGAGATGCTATAATTGTAATCATAATGATTCAGGTCTCCTGCTGGTGGCTCCTCCTGGAAAGATAAAATTTCATATCCTGAGGTTTATCTGCAGCCAGAAGCTGAGGTAGACAGAATATCCTACACAGCAGAAGTTGCCACCATGGCCAACACTCAGACTATGAGCTCCTCAGAGGCATTATTTTACAAGCATTTCTGCAATGCAGAGAGAAGTAAAGCTCTACAGCTAATCTTATTTCACCTCACAAAATTAGTATTTTGCCCTGTATACACATTAAATATAGGATGACAATAAACTGAACTAAATATATGGCAGTGCCATTACAGAGCAAAAGTCAAACCCCACAACTATCAAAGCAAGGGAGAGAATCATATTTGATGTCCATGTCTAAAGATGCATGAGGCCATAAAACGAAAAGCTGGATATTGCAGCTTACTAAGATTACAAAGCTGTCTCCATTTCAAGAGCAAAATACTGCTTGTGCTCCTCATGTTGTTTTTTGCACTACCATCTCTGCAAACATGATACTGAATTCACTCTCTGATGTGTCCTCATGAGGAAAGTATCTTGTGAAATATCTACGAATGTTTCAAACACCCGTTTGAAGGAAGGAAGTCCTGGGAGTTCTGAACTATTTTCAGGTGTTTTTTCTCACAGCATACAAAACCATAAAAAAACCCCAAAAACCCCACTGCCCCACCAAAAACAAAAAAAACCCCAAAACACAAACCCACAACAACAACAGAACAAAAAATTTACAAACAGTTTAACAAAAAACCAACCAAACAAACAAACAAAAATCATCAAAAGAAATAAAACCCACCAAAACCACTTTTACTGTGATTTTTGAAAAAGAAACAATGATCTCTGAAGAGATGACACTCTTGATCAAGAATTTTGTAAAGACTGTTTGCTTTTCCCAAAAACATGTATGACAAATGACTGGATGTCTGCTCTTGATGAATGTGTAGTGATGTTTAAAATGGAACTTACAAATTATCAGTCAGTAACAAACACAACACCTGAAGCTGTAAAAGTTCTTTCATCTGAAAATATAATCCATTAAAAACTCATTTGTTTCTTTAAAAAAGGATTATGAAGCAACATCTTCTTCAGATATAAATATTAAAATATGTAGACAGAAGCTTATTTGTGTAAGCTTTTGCTAGAACCATTCATTAGAAAAAAAAGGGTCTAAGTAATACTTTGCAGAGTGATCTACTTCAACGCTGAAGAAATTTAGGAAAGAACTATATCATGCATTTGAGGGAAACAACAGTCCCACTTGTCTGCAAAAATTGCCAGTGTGCTCAGTATTAACGACATACATTTGAAAGGCTGCTTTATTTTTATTCAGCCTCGCATTGTATTTACGAGCTGTTCTGATCCTACAGTTCATCATTGCCATTCAATATTTCTCCTAATTAACATTACTTTGAAGTCTCTGACCTTTAGGCTGACACTCAATTCTGAATTAAAATATAATTATCTTTGTAACATGAATACACTTTTTATGCTACCCCCATGTTCCTCTTGTTACAGAATAAATACATAATAAATGTAAGGGAAAAACTGCATTGAACATGACAAAGTAATGAAAAATAAGAAGAAAATAAACAGATCAGCCTGCCTTCCCTTCCCAATAAAACAAGAAAAACGTGACAGCAGGGAAAAAAATAAAGGCAATACCTAAAATTTATGGAAGAAATCCTTTGTGCACAGTGCATAATTTATCTGCAGGTCAAACTGTCATGAAACTTCATCACTTTTATATAAGTATGTCCAGCGATCACATGGTTTATATTGAACAGGACCATGATCATCCTTTGAAAGTGAATGACGTCCATGAATTTCACAGCACAGGGAATGTATTATAGCTCTTGTGAATAAATCACAGCTTTTTTTCTCAGCTTTTGGTTGTGGTCACTATAGTTACATGAATCACTGGTGTGATGAGGGTAACACTTCCCACTCATTGCCTCATCTTCACCATTGCTTCTCCAAGGAAAATTATTCCTCAGTCTAAATGACCAGCAGCTCTGGACCATATGTTTGCTTTACATTACTTCATAACTTTTTCTACAGTCAAATGACTTACTTTTAAGTTAGCAACTTAGCAAATAACTTACTTTTACGTAGAGCTGCTGAAACTCCTCAAGGTTCAGTCTCCCACTTGGACAGTCCTTTAGAAATCCTTTGTACCACTGTTTTAGCTCGTGTTCATTGAACTCCGTGCTCTTCACCAGATCCTCCATCACCTCAGGGGCCAGCTTACTATTTTGTTTCCCCATTTTGCCTTAAGAAGAAATAAATGAATGCAATTAGCCAAATGTGAACATTTTAAACTGGAATTAGCCACATAACTTGCACAATTGTTTTGTATTCACTGCTGCTTTCAGTCAAACGCAACTTCACAGATCTGCTAGTGAACATGAACCTAAGTCATACTTGATCATTGGAGGCTGAAAATAGTGAAAAAGGCAACATTCTTCTTTCATTTAGGAATCTTAAGGCCTGGAGACAGACTATTAATTTGCCTTAAAATTAGGCAATTTACAGCTATTCTTTACAGTAAGATTGAAAAAGATTTTTTTTCTTTGAATTTAACAAAAAAAAAATCACAGATTCAGGGATGTCCACAGAATTCCTCTTTGTCTTGAAAATATCTTCTGATATGACAACTACATTAGCAGCTACTCCTCACATCTCCAAGGCTGTAGACAGACAGGCTTGTAACATACAGCACTAGGTATTCCACTGGAAGGAAGCAATGCAAGAGTCCACAAACTTGGTCTAAAAAAATAATGAAATTAAACTTAAAAATTAATTTTTTTATTAATTTATAATAAATTTAATTCTTACATATTTCTACATATACATCTATACATACACATATGTATAAATAGATGTATATTTATATATTTAATGCATAATTGATAAGCATTAGATAGTTTACATTTCATCATTGTTTACATTTCACCACTATTAACTCTGAAGATGTTCACTACATTTGTTACATACATTTTGTATGCACTTAAAATATTAAACATAAAACAGAAATACAAAATTTGCACGTGTGTATGGATAAATACAGTAATTTCAGTACTGCTCACATTGGCCTTTTGAGATACTTTCACATTCTTTGAGATTTAACCAAAGATATCCTTTGAGAGAACTTTAGAGAAAACCTCATCTTTAACTTTTTCCCATTTTGCTGCAGTTTTTTTCATGACAGATGTCTTTCAGTTACTTTTTAATCAGATGACAGACAGCACTTAACTTGTCCTGTAGAGAACTGCAAAGCAATGAATAATTTCTTTCCAGAGCCCAGCTTTGCTTTTCCATTTTTATCTCCAGTACAGCATCTGTGTCTAATGACTACACCACACTGAATGCATTGATTTCTGGTTCATATCACTACCCATTTCTGATTTTAATCTCTGGTATCTTCCTCTGTTTCAAAGCAGAAGTTTCTTTCTCCTCAGAAGGACATACATTGTTCTGTTCCAACAAATCAATATATTTATATAATTTCCTTTATGGGAACGTTCCTTGAGCAGGTGCAAAGTTAGTAATTCCTCCTGGTCTGTGTGTGGTCAATGCATCCCCTGGTGCCATAGTGCCAGCAGCACCAGGTCTGTTCCCAGAAGACCTCATGGCCCCTCTCCCTTTTGGCCATGGTCCTCCCTGGTCTAAACTTACTCCATGCTCTAAACTTACTTTGAGGCTCTGCCAAGCTCCTGTTCACACATTTTGGTAAATTTGGCACAAATATGTGAGAGTTCAATCTTCCAGTTAATTGCCACAAGTAAAACTTCATATGCAGATGTCCAGAAATCAGCTATTTTGACTAAATGATGGGTTTGCAATTTACGGTATTTAGAGCAACTGCCCCAGCCTTATCTCTGAAGTCCCCATCTTCTCATATATGGCATTGACCCAGTTTGGCATATTCTGAATTTAAATCCCATGGAGACTAAAGTATACTAATCTAGTTATTTCTCTAGTTCCAATTCAGATACCTTTTACAAGAACTAATGACTTTTTAAAATTTGTATTATTCTTTACGGGGCATGTGATAGCTTTTACAAGAATAGTGACTTTTTAAAATTTGCATTATTCTTTATGTGGCATGTTTACTTCCTCTTTCTCTTTTTTATTTACACTCTGTTACCTTTTGCAGTCATAAGGTCCTTTGCTTAGGACCCAGAAAACCCCTAAAGATACTCAGCAGCTATAGTAACTATCCTAGGTAGTTCCTATATATAAATTCAAAAACCATTTTTTTTCTCTCTTAATTTAGCCAGTTGTGCTTTTGATCGACTCTTCACCTGGACTCCTATCTCCATAAGTATTTAACTCAACAGTATTTATGAATGAAAAAAAGTATCCTCAATGGGCAAAAATCAGGTGGTTTTGACTGACCATTTTTCTGTTACAGTAGTTTTTTTATCTTTATCCATGGGCTTTACAGCCTTTGGACTTGGCACTACAGAGAGGTGGAAGAGAACTGTGAATCTCAGCCACATCTGCCAAAGTTGCCTATGCTGTTTTCAGTGATGTGAACATAATCCAATGTAGAACATCCACAGAGCATGGAGTGGCTCTGCATGTGTGTAAGAATACATGAATAAAGACACACACATCCACACATAACCTATCATCAGAGTCAGAGAAACAAGTCACCAGCTTTTTGCCTCTGTGATTCAGGTCTCTAATTTCGGGAAGCTGCTTGTCTGCCACAGGTTGTCCAGTAAGTGACAAACACCTTTCAGCCTTTTCTGATGCACCTCACCACAGAATACCCTCTAGTAAAGAAAACTACACCTGACATTTTGATAAACACTCTCAGAAACTATTTTTTCCACAGATCTAAACGAGTATTTGAGAAAGGAATAATTTGTGACTGCTGGGTTCTGTACTCTTATTTGCTGCTCCAGCACAGCATGGTGCATAATCTCCTTGGCTCTGTTTGGGACAGAGTGAGAAAACTGGTCACAATGCTTTCCTGGAATTAGAAGCACTCATTCTTTCTTCATGTTTTAAAGATCTTTTCTTATGGAAGTGAATTACAGTCAGCAAGAAAGCTCAAGAGTCTCATATAATTATCAAATATAAACTCAGAGTTCTGGCTCTGGGAGATCTATCTTATTTGGGAATAAAACTCAAATACATAGATTATCTAGTTAATCATATCCTAACATCTTCTAGAGCTTCATTGAATCTCTTATTATTATTGAAGAAGTACAATCACCCATTAGCAATGAGTATGCTACTGCCAACACATTTAGTTTTCTAAAATGAGAACTATTTTTAATTAACTTAAAATCACAGTTTCCCAAGCATGCTTTTTCCTTGTGAAAATCTACAAATATGCCTTAGGAAAAGACAGGAGAGAACAGCTCCACAATCACTAAGATTTCAAGAGGAGGAAAGATCACTTTGCTAGTACTTTTTTGTTTATTAAATTTTATCATTTTCAACTATAAATTTGCTTCCAAGTTCTATATTTCCAACCATGCAATGTGACAATCCAAGCACTGCTATTCAGACTTGGCTGTGTTTTCTGGCAAAAAATCATGAAAGGAAAAAACAACAAAAAAAAATGCTTCACGTAGGAGAGAGGTTCATGATAACCAAGGAACCAGGTACATGGGTGCCACATAGCATCGATACAACATCAAGTCTGTTCCCAGTGAGATTACTCTGGAAAGAGAATGCTTATTAACACTAGCAAGGGCGATACAATCCAAATTAGAGATCAAGAAAAACACTAAAATTCTATTGTTGTGCAACAATGAGCAAGAGCAATGAGGGTTGAGTTCAAAAGCATTATCACTTTTCTGAAACACTTGAAGAGGCCGTCAGCCATCCAAAGAAAATTGCTTTTCAGAAATACTTAGTAGGCTACTCCAGTATTTCATTAAGTAACACCTTAATTGCTGCTTTTACAGGTCCATAGGAAAGTCAGATTTAAAAGATGGAATTTTATTAAGCAGCCAATCCCCAACCTAAAGCAATCCAGGCTTTGCCAGCAGCAGGCAGGGGCAGTATGAGGACAGATCTGCCTGCTCTTTGCTGTGCTGGTCTTCAGGAGGTCCATGCCAGACAGCTCCTCCAGCTTTATGGCCCACTATTGTTTGTTTGATATACCTCCTGCAATGCTATCACATGTCCCACACATGCTCCTGTTGTTTCAAAACTCTCCATTCCATCACCATCCAAACCTCCTGGCCAATGGCAAGGCTTTTTCCCTAGAATATTTCACAGGAAGTCCTGCACAGGTTTATCAGGTCTGCCTCTCCCATTTGGCTTGCCAGTAGCAAACTATCAATGTGAGCATAGTTTCACAAAACAAAATTTAAACTAAACATCTAAGAAATAAAAAGTTTAATTTGAATAGCAAAACATGACTTACGGAATGTTGTTTGCTGTTTAATGATTTCAAAAGACCCCCAAAACTGTTGCTTACACAGCTCCATTCCCAGTCTTCTTTCCCCTCCTCTCATTCCCCTTTGGCCTCCTTGGAACATGCTCAGTGTTCAAAGGGACCAAGAGCAAACAAATGGAACTCTGGCTGTTCCTAAGGAAGAGTAAACTGAGTGCTGTCAAAGATCTCCTATTTGTGCTGAAAAAGAACCCAAATTCCACTGAGAAGACAGCATCAACAATGTTCAACCATGTCCCTAAAACCCAGGTTTGTGTTGTTTTGCTTACTTTCCTTAGACATAGCTACATAAACCCATTCTCTTTCCAAGCTGCATTAGGAAAAGTGTTGGCAGCAGTTTGAGGGAGGTGATTCTTCCCCTCATCTCTCATCATTCCCCAGGTCACTGTGTCCAGTGCTGGGTTCCCTGTATCAGACAGACATGAGTCCAGAAAAGGGCCAAAAAGGTGATTAGCACTGGTAGTACAAAGGAAGTCTGAGAGGGCTGGAGCTGTTCAGCCTGTAGGAAAGAAGGCTCACAGGGTCTTATCAGTGTGGGTCTAAATTCCCAGTGAGGGGAACAAAGACAGCAGAGCCAGCCTCCTCTCAAGAGGCGCCCAGTGAGACAAGAGGCAATGAGCACAAGTTCAAATTCAGAAAGTTCTGTCCTGATGTAAGAGAACATTTCTTTACTGAGCAGGTGAGCCAGCACTCAAACAGGTTACCTAGAAAGGTTGTGGAGTCTCCATCCTTGAAGATATTTAAAACCCAACTGTACACAACTCTGAGAAATCATCTATAGTTGACCATACTTGAGCAGGGACTTGGACTTGAGCATGTTTGGAAGCCCCCTCCAATCTTTGTGATTCTGCCATTCTGTGAAACACATGGAAATGAGTTTCACACATAAATGGGGCAGTCACACTGCCTATTTTTGATATCCACAGTAGCTGCCTAATTTCACTAATTTCCCACATGGGGTAGCTGAGAGAAAAAGTGCTCCTCCAAGGCAACCTTTGGAGAAGAGGTACTGGTGACACCCTCCCCTCAGTGATTCTAGGAGTGCAGAAAGATTCACCTCATAACCCTGGGCACAAGCATGAAAGTGATTTAGGCTACCCCAACTTATTCCCATGTACTCTGGCTGCTTTGACACCTGCCCATGTTCATACACTCACTTTCCCAGAAATTCTGCAGGAGCTGAGGTAGCTGGTAGTCAACCAATACCTCTGTAGCCTCGTGAGGTCTGTGCATTAAATGAATTCCTTTGTATGGTGCATGTTTTTCTTGCTCTTCCCTGGCTTTGGGAAGTGGGAATGAGTCGTGTGGACTATGCCAGAAGCAAATGACAACACTCACTTTGCCAGCTCAGCTGTGCTGGCAGGCACTCATTAGGCTGGAAGGAAAACTGTGGTTCATCCCCACCCCTCTGCCCACTGCCAGCCCACAAGCTCCCACAGGAACGTGCTGACTCCTGGGGACAACATGTGAAATCCAAGCGTGGAGCAAGCAGCAGTGGTGGGCGTCTTTGCAGTCTTTGACACAATGCAAATCTATAAATGGCACATCAGTGTATAGACTCCAACATACTCATATATAGGGTAATAAAACCCCAGACAATTAATGCTGGGGAAAGCAGAGACCTATGGCTATAATCTACAATAGCAGAATAATTTTCACATGATTTTTAAGCAGACTGTTTATCAAATTTCCAGCCTTGTGCTGATAACTGTAACTCCTAACAACTCCCAGCATTGCTCCTTTCTCTTCAGGCTGTGTCAGATACTGCCTTTTCTCTATTAATGCCAGAATGAAGGATAGATAGAAAGGCTATCAAGCCACACAGATGCCTCATTCCTTCAAATACCTTTATTATTTCACAGAAGAAGAAATCTGGAGCTAAAGTCTGTCTTCACACACAAAACAAACAATGGTCTCATACCCAAAGCCTCATGGAAATAAGTATCCAAGGAAATATATGTTTGGAAAATAAGAGGAATTTTGCCATCCCCATGGAGAGAGACTCTTTACTAGGGGCTGTAATGACATGACAAGGGGCACTGGTTTTCAGCTGAAAGAAGGTAATTTACTCTGGATGTAAGGAAGACATATTTTACAGTAAGGGTGGTGAGGCACTAGGACAGGTCGTTCAGAGAAGTTGTGATGTTTCATCCCTGACAGTGTTCAAAGCCAGGTTGGACAGGGCTATAGGCAACCTGTTCTAGGGAAGGCTCCTCGCCCATGGCAGGGGAGCTGGAACTAGATGATCTTTAGTCCCCTTCCATCCCAAATTGTTATAGAGTTATATTTTCCCTAAGCAATTTGTGAAGCATCTCTTCACATCAGTTGTTAACACAATTTCTAAGTCAGCTCTCATGTAACAGGGATGATGCTGGGCCCTGTCCTATACCTTGCATAGTAGAACCACTCAGGAAAGCCCTTTTTTCTCCCAATACATGCATAAGATGAAGATATGTTAGAGCAGGTTCTGGCACTGTGGCATGATACCAGCTCTTAAGATTCTGGCATGATGTAAGTCCTACACTATGATTAAACTTTCTGAAAAAGGGGCAGTCAGCCTAGAGAGTCTTTCTCCTTTCACTGTCTCTCCTGTAAGCCAATCCTCCTCAATGGCCTTTACTTCATGATGCCATGGCATCTGCAGCTCTCCAAACTCCCACAGCACAAGAATGCCTCGCTCAGCCCAGTCCCATCTTCCCACTCCTTTCTCAGAACCCCTGGATCCAAACACAGAGCAGCTCCACACCTGCACTTTGCCCACAAGAAAGAAGGGCTGCAACAACTTGTAGGAGTGAAAGATGAAAGTAATCAACCTCCAGGTGTTTGCTGACAGGACAGAAAAAGCAGGCAAGGAGCAGCATGCCAGACACTGGCAGAGGTACAGGGGCAGAAGGTACCCAAAACAGAGACAGCTGAACAGCAATGCCAAGCACAGTGGCCCCGCTCTAGCTGACCCTGCTAGGTGGGGCTGAGCACTACACAGTCTTCAGAGGTCCCTGACAACCTCCACAGTTCTAAGACTCAAGAACTGCAGACATCCTTTCAGTAGTTATCCTTTCAGATTATCAGGTATTGATAGATATATACACTTTCATATTGTTATATTGCCCATAGTGACCTCAGGACCATGTTGTTCCCTTTACCCAGAAACAAAAATTACCCTGAACTAACAACTTCCTCCTTCATACAAAACTTAGGGGTCTATTTTAAAATTTTAACCTGCCATGACCAAAAAATAAGAATTAACATGTATGTGTGTATGAGGAATAACTTCTTTATTATGCAGGTGACCAAGGTGACCACTGGAACAGACTGCCCAGAGGTTGTGGAGTCTCCCTCACTGGAGATATTTAAGAACCATCTCGACACAATCCTGTACCATGTGCTCTGGGATGACTCTGCTTGAGCAGGACCAGATGACCCACTGCAGACCCTTCCAACCTGACCCATTCTGTGATTCTGTGTTTGTGTAATACCATACTGAAATTGGAAGCAGTCATGATTTACTGCTGATAACATAAACCTCAAACTATGGATGAAAAAATAGGCTAGGTTGTGATTTATGTGGCACTACAGCAAAAACTGGAATAAATCCAGTGATTTCAGATTACTTTACTGGCTTTACCAAATATCAGATTCAGCCCTGTAATCTCTCTCTGTAAAAGAAATGGGGGAAAATAGAGAGTAATGGCATTAAGGAATGCAATTATCCAACCAAATTGAATCATAAAGGCAGAAAAAAAGGTTTAAGCAAAAGAAGAGAGATATATTTTTAAATTTTATTTGAAATGAGATAGATATTCAATTAGATTCAAGCAATAAAAAAAGCATTTGAAAGGGTAAAACCTGTATAGGGGGATGCTCTAACATAACAATTATTGATATGTAGGATTTTTCTCTCTAGATGACTAGAAAGCTAACATTGAACTTATTTCATTAAAAGTATGTACTTTTTTTCTGTTAATTCTGGAATAAAGCTAAAGAGTGTCCTCTACATTTTCAACATGAAAGCCAAGGGCAATTCCAGACCCACAAGCAGCTCCACTGTTGATGCAGCCCTGTGAGTCCCAGCAGGGCTCTATTCAAAGTCTGATGCTGATGCCAGCAGCTTGGGTAGAAACAAACCTGCACACACATGGTCTGAACAACATGGCAGGGTCTAATTTCTGCCCCCTTTTTTCATCTGGATTGGGAAATTGCTTACAAAAAGCCATACTTTGATTTCCTCCTTTACAAGTGGACATAGATAACAGGACAAAGTGTAACTTGAGTTGTTCAATTAGACACAAGTGCTCAGACGAGTTTCCAGGTTTTACCACTTCGTTTTAGACTTGGAAAAACAGGGACAAAATCCTTCTTTTGCTTGTTCTTTCTCTTGGACTCTTTTCAGACCACGTGGAGGAGTGTCCACATTTTTGGAGAAAGCTTAGGCTCTGAATGCTCAGTTATCTTTAAGAAAATTTTTGCTTCCCCCTTACCTCCATTATTTGGCTTTGATACATCATAGCTCAAACTTGTTTGTTTGTGGTTTAATTTCTCCCAAGTCCTCTTCTTTTCCAATACTTCAATAAAATTTAGTGATTTATTGTTCTACAGAATTTAATGATTAATTTCTGACGAGAACAATCAGCTTGTTAATGCTGAATGTCAGACATTCATACCTGAGTACATCTGTTCCCATAGTTTCATTTTGCTATTGGTCCAGTGTCTACAGACAGTGGTGATCAGTAGGTAACAAGGAGGTGTGATTTCAGGAGGAAGACTGATTTTTCAGCAATGGATTGACTATTTTCATCACTGGACTGTTGTGCAGTAAATTTTGTCCTTGTAAATAATAATCTTAAAATGCCTGCAGAACATTTACCTTTCTGTAATAATTCATATGATGAACACCATTGCAATTGCCTAATTATCCATAATGCCTCAACATCAGAGCCTTGACTGCTGTCAAATTTGTTTTGTGCCTTATAAATATAAGAGTTTTTGATTGCTTTCTCTAAGGTTTTATTCTAGAATATGGTTTCCAGTAGGTTTTCCTTCATGAGATGAGACATCTGTAACCTCCTGGATATTACTGTTTAAAAGTGGCCGCTGGAGCAAATTACACAGCAGCGTTACATAAAGGTCGTTTCTGAGCCTTGCATGTCAAGAGCGGCTTACACAATTTTAGATATGTCAGAGATCTATCCAATATTCAGTACTGCACCTTTTCTGTAAAAGTAATGTTGCTGTTGCTGTAAACATCTCTTTTTTGGGGAGAAGATTGACACGGCATGCCTGAACATTATAGCTTCCCTGAGTATGTTCCAGTGTTCTGGAACCAGTCTACATTTGCGTAGACTTTAAACAACTATTGAATTTTGTTACACCACACTGCATCAACATTTCCTCTGCCTGAGATACAGATTTTTCTGTCAATTTGTAGAGAATAGTGTCAATTCTAGCACCAATTAAAATGTTGCTTTTCTTTGAGATAAAGATTACTAAAAGATTCATGCTTGGGGATAAGGTTTTTTAGACTTTAGCCACTGCCTTGACTTTATTTACATATATGCACTTTTTTTTCCCTTGGTTTTCATGTTTGTAAGTAAATATTCATTTATTCTGTAACAATGCTATAAAAAAGTAATATAATGCTATAAAAATAACATGTGCTTTCTCTCCACTTAAATTACAGGATGTCTTACTTGCTATCGGTTTGTTTTATTGTTAGTTTGAAATGTCATTTTACTCTTCTGTTTGATATGTGCAAAGCCAAATTCCCTAAGCTGATATGCTTACCAAGAAGTACTTTTACTGTTCACCTTCCCACCCTTCTTTTGAGTTTGAATCCACCAGGTGGCTATTTAGGACTGCACCTCTGACTCAAAGTCATTGTCTTTACTTAATACTACACACTTCAGTCTTCACTTATATCCATATTCCTCATCCCAAGTCTTAAACAATAACTGCCCTGCCTTCTGCAAAGGTGGATTAATCAAATCTTTGCTGCTTAAAAAGTCAGTTGTCTTTGGCTCCTCTGCAGTCAATGGAGAAAGTCAGAAATTTCAATGATTCACCCCGTGCAGAGAGAGACGTCTGAAAGAGGCAGGATGAATATATGCATGTGTATTTTAACACAGAATGAATCAGCAGGCATCTCTTTCTTTCTGCCACTTGTAGAAGCAGCCCTGTAAACCTTCTTAGATCTGAAACTGGATTTCTAAATGCTTAAAGTGACACAAGAAAAATCCCACCTTGCTCATTGACAGTGGATAACCTAATGCTGCTCCTGATCTCCCTAGGAAAAGCATACATTTATTTGCCACAGTTGATTGTTATTCCTATGCATCACAACACTTACTCAGGTGTGATTAATGTCATTACAAGTGCAACATGCTGGTGTACCAAATGCAGTCCTTCCCACAATGCTATTTACTTCCATCATAGCAGTGGTAAAACTCTCTTCTGCTCTTTTCCAAGCCCACACAAACCAAAATAGTTTTAAATAGCTGAACTGCGGAGATCAAATTGTTCAGGATTGTTTCATTATGCCCTTGTCATTTCCTGCTTTTTCCTCAATATAGTTCTAACCAAGTAAAGTCCTGGCCTCTGAGAAAAATCTTTTTTATTATTATTAAATACAATATTCTTTTGCAACAAATTTCATTCTATCTAAATGTTATATTAATTTCTCCAACTCATATCTAATATCCCTCTTTTCCAAACAGAGTCCCTTTAGCAGCCATGTCCAGTGGGGCAAGGCCGTGTCTCACTGCTCTGGATTCTCAGGGAGAAGCAGGTATGGTGAGCACTATGTGGCCCTCCTCCAGTCTGCTGGGAATAACAGCAGCCAAAATCAGTGCTCAGACTGGTTTCTCTCTGTTCCCAACTCACACAGCAGTGAGAGGATCTCTTTTTCATCTAGTTCATGATCCTGTGTCCTGTGGTGACAACTGGGACTCAAAAAGGATGGAGTAAAACTCTGAGCTGTGATATCAGCGCATGGTGTATAGTCCTGTAATAATGAAATAAATATAAGTTAACACACAGACACACTTCAAACCTTCATTTCTATTCAATTTCTGCATGAAAAGGAGCACCCCAGACCCTGGTGTTAGCTGGCTTTTGCACACCCATGACTGCTGTGCATGAGCTGATTTTGACCTATGAGCTAAACACTACATTTCTAAAAACCACATGGCTTTGTTACGGCCAACGTTAACAGCAGTAGTTGGCAGGAAAGCAGATCACAGCTTTTTATTTACTAAAAACCTTTCAAAGTCAAAATAAAGTGTTTGTATCATTGTGGCTAGTGATCCATTGGTGCAACGCTCACCCCAAGTTCATTATAAATGAATCGTTGGAACTATCCCTTGTGACTGCTTCAGATGGAGCCTGATTAAATGCAGAGGAAATATATTACTGAGAAGATGAATCATAATTCTGCAGAATTAAATCAATGGGTTTACACCTTTGAGTTGGACACTGAGGGTTGATCAAAAATTACTCATACAAACAAGTGAACAGATGAATCACATACACAGCTTGGACAGGAAAAATGTACCTAAAATTCGATCAGAAGTAGCCTTGACTATGACAGAAAGCCAGAAGAAAACCTGAAAATGATTTCCCTAAGGTAGAACTTTCAAATAAAAATTCTTTCTTTGCACTACTATGAAATGCAAGGTTTTTTCATCTTTTGATATTATGGTTTGGAATAAATGTAAAAATTATACTTGGAGTGGTTGGATGGCTCATTTGAAGTAACATTTTACTTCTTTCAATCTAGCTCTAGGCTGGCAGGATGGTAAAAAGGATGAGATGTCCTAACAAGTACCCACTACTATGACTTAAGCCACTCCAGTCAACTCATCTGCTGAGACATAGGGTGTCCATGTGAATGTCT
Organism: Acrocephalus scirpaceus scirpaceus; assembly: GCA_910950805.1. Taxonomy (NCBI): domain Eukaryota; kingdom Metazoa; phylum Chordata; class Aves; order Passeriformes; family Sylviidae; genus Acrocephalus; species Acrocephalus scirpaceus. The sequence continues at coordinate 103,910,775 of OU383775.1, read as the reverse complement.
CAGATGCCTTAGGTCCTTTCAGGTGGCACTAGATGCCTCTGCTCAAGCAGATGGATCAGCCAAATGAGATCCTGCCCTCCAGACTTGGACAGCTAACTTAGAATCACAGAATCTTTAGCTTCGAAAAAACATCTAAGATTGTTTCCAACTGTTACCCCAGCACCACTGTGTTCACAACTAAACCACATCCCCAAGTGACACATCCATGTGCCTTCAGAACACTTACAGGAATGGTGACACCACTACTTCCCTGGGCAGCCTATTCCAACGTCTGATCACCCTTTGAGTGAAGAAATTTTTCTTCATATCCAATCTAAACTTCTCCTAATGCAACTTGAGGCCATTTCCTCTCACTCTATCACTTGTGACCTGAGCAAAGAGACCAACCCCCCATCACCAACTTGAACCTAACAGTTAAATGCCATAGTGCCCTTTTTCTACAACAGAGAAAAGTCATTGCAGAGAAACCTTGCTCAATGAAATGGATTCATTAAGCTTAGACCTAAAGGCTCTCTTTCTGGAGCCTATGAAAAATGCTTGCCATTCCTTAATCCCTACCTATGCTATGCAGGCACCATCTGAAAGTTGGGAGGGAAATAAGGTGTTTCAGATGTCGCTTAACACACTGATGCTGCTGTGCAATGTTGTGTTAGACATCAAGCTGTGAGCCTCCCTGCCCACTCTAGCAAGCACACCCCCAACCAGCAAAGAGGGCATGGACAGCCAGCTGTGTCAGCAGTGCCTAAAGCAGAGCTGCCAACGCACCTGCTCTTTGTGCCTGTGCATAGATCCAACCACAGAACCACGGAATGGTTCAGGTTGGAAAAGATCTTTAAGAACATCGAGTCCAACCATTAACCCAGCACTACCAAGCCCCCTCTGCTGTTTCATAGAATAATGCACAAGAGGTCCAAATCACAGTTGATCTCATTTTTCAGCCTTGAATACTATCTTTAATGGATATTTGAGCAAAAAGGTCAAAGCTGGGAATGTGTGAAATTGAACTGGTCTCACCAGGACTGAATTTAGAAGTATTCACTGACAACTGTGCTTCCTCCTCTAGGAGATTCCCTTTCCAAAGCTGCCAATCCAATTTCTGTCATAAAGCACAAAATTGATTCAAATTTTAATATGGCTTTAATGTAGACTGAGAACACGAGTTCTTTAGTGCAGACTGACTCTATTACATCGGCAAGCCCAGCATCAAAAAGCAATAATGCATGTAACTATTACCTGGTGCTTTCTAATTAAATTAACATATGTTAGTAACACTTTGAAATTACTCACAGATAATATACATGAGCCTCACAAACCTGTCCTCCTAGAAAAATATAAGTATTTTTACAGATAACAGAGCTACTAGCAAGGTTATATACTGAGAGGAAAAAAGAATGCACTCTGACATTAATATTGATAGAAACTGCAAAATGAGCAAAAAGGACAAAGCAAAAGGAATGCTGGCTGTCTCAGATGAGACTCTATGTCCCCAGTACAGGAACCTCATTATTATTTCATGACCTTAATGGCAAGCCCCTGAGCCTCGTGTATGTCCTTCATAACTGAGGACTAATTACAAATACAACCCAGTAAATCTCAGTTATGAAGCATTTGAAAACTGTTAGCTATTTATTCTAGTTTTGACTTATACAGTACAATAGTTCTGTGAGACAGCATACAACATTTCATACATTCCACTGTAAAACATAAAACATTCCATGGGTCCCAAATATGAATCACAGCATATGGTCTTTCTGTTAAAAGATGCCAGAGGGAGACAGGGAGGGAGAGAGAGAAAGCCTCTCGTGCTAAAGGACAGCACAATTTCATCATTTCATACATTAAAAGTAATTGGAACAATTGCTTCCAACTGTTTTTCAATGAGAGCTCTACTGAAATAAATTTTCATGAATACTGACTACTGTTGTGCTAATAAAACTGATAAATTGCTCAGCTGAATCCATGTGTGTGCAAACATGATTTTTTTGGTGAATAAATAAAAGTTATACAAAAAGAAACAACAGGGAGAGATAGAGTCTAAATTCCAGTAGCATCTACCACAGCCAAGAATAGTAAAATCTATGCTGAAGAAAGAGGAGAAGACAGAAGAGACCAATACAACACATCACACATTTGTAGTACCACATCACCCATCTTCATCCAACTTCCGTGCCTCATCCTGCAAACGACAACAAGTTTGTTGTGTTTTAGGCTTTTTAATTCAAAGAGATGCCTACTTTTCAGATCACTTTTTAAAATGCTTGTTTTTCTAGGACACAGAGTTCAGGAGTTATATTTTTGGAGATGACATAAAAGGGTAAGTAACATTTTTGATTTGGGTATATCAGTGCATGCAGAACTCCTTCAGCAACGTACATGGAAAGCTGCTACAAAGGAATAGCTCTGGGACAAGCCATAGAAATACATTCAACAAAACAGAAAAAAAGCAATGGTGAGGCAGATAAAAATATGGAGGAAAACAAATGAAAGCTCTATAAACACCTCAATTATTATGAAATTCACAAAAACTCTTGACTTAATTCCTTCAGTTTAGCAACCACCAGAATAAAGCAATTGATGGAGGTTGCTAAGCACAGAGAAGCTGACTCAGAAATCTTTCCAAAGGTCTCAAAATTGCAAATCTAAAATATCAGCCTACAGTTCCATTAAATTGTCTAGGAAAATATAATTTTGTTCCGATTCACTCTCCACATTTGGTAGAAAAGGACCCACTGAGGAAAGTATTTTAGAAATACAAGCAAGAAAAAGACATTATTGTAGGCTATGAATCCTGGAAAGCATGACATATAACTCTAATTTTTAGGGAGCAGGATGTTTTTTCCTAGCTTAGGGCTGTCTTGTCGCTGAACTATCCATGGGAATAGTTGAGGTCTGTGGAACCAAACTACAAAGGTTCTGGATAAAAATGGAAAAGTAACCATGAAAAGACATTTTAATTTTCTAGCAGAGCTGCCTTTGTAGAGACAACCTCGAGGCTTTTGCCAAAGCCAATCAAGGAGGATCTCTTTAAATTGAGGGGGGAATTGTTGGAGGTAACAGGCAAGGACAAAGAGCCTGGACAGCCTTCACTTGGCTGTGCCTTTCTCAGCAACTGCTACTCCCAGGTGACAGGAGACAGCAGTGGGTGAAATATTTTTATTCCCAGCCATGATACTAAGCAGGAACTGCACTGGCAGCTACCCTGGACTATTTAAGTCTGTAGAATCTGGAAAGCTAGAAATATCAAACACTGCCTTCCTTGGCATTACTTCATGATTACTTCACTCATCACTGGAGAATGTGGAGGCAAAAGGTTCAATATAAAATATGGTTGTTGCTCTCTCTAATGATTCCAGAGGCTGGGAATGATATAATCTCTTTGGGGATGATATAATCTCTTTCATATTTATTATACTTCTGCTATAAAGCATACAAACAGATTGTAAGAAAGAACAAAAATATCTTGAATGACAAATAGGAAAAAAGCCTTTCTTTATAATCAAACACCCTTTTCACCACTGAATTGTACCCACAGCTTTTTGTAATTGCAAAAATGCCCCACATCTTTATAGGAATAAACATCTACAGTATTTATTTATTGTACAATATACAATAAACATCTATTATACAACATTCCTGTATAGGAATAACATCTACAGTGGGATTTAAATCAGCTCACTTTAATGCTCTCAAATTTTGGGGTCTGTACTAAGCTAGTAATTTTAATCCAATAGAGACACAGTCATCTCCAGGTAGAGATTCAGCAAGCTGATCTAAGACACTTCTCCTAGGATGAGATGAGTCATACTTTGGAGGTGCTGTCCTCTCTCCATTGATTCTCCAGACTATCATGTCTAATAATCACTGATTAAATTAGCTTTCCTGAATTTGTCTGATCCCTTTTTGGCCACATTTATATCTTGGTCTCCACAACATCCTGTGGAAATCAGTTTCGTAATTTAATTAAACGTTACACAATAATTTCATTGGTGACCCTCTTTCTGGCACTGTGAGGATGAGGGACTATTTCTTATTCACCTGCTCCTCATCAGACATGAAATAGCCAGACTCTAGCCAGCCTACTGCCACATTTCTAAACAACTTTACTCCCTTTTTCTAGGCTTTTTACAAATTTATTAATTCTTTATCATACAAGTGACTATAATTACAGATGGAATGCTCCACATGCTTATAAATAGAGTATATTTCTGCCATCACAGTAGTTCCTAGATATTTTTGCTGCTATTTGATATAAACTGGTAATTTCAGAGATCTATCATCATTGATTTCCATTTCCTCTCCCAATTTCTACTTGTTATAGTCATCAATGCATTTTATCCCACAGGCATTGCCTTCCTCTTATTACCAATAAATCCACCTGACATTTTATATTCCCAATATTCAGTATTTTATAATCATGCTGCAGCAATTTATAGTCAGGTTTAAATCCAGTTGTTATGAGTAATCTCAAATCATACACAAACCTTCTCACTTCACTAGTCAATTCCACAAGTCATGAATACTTTTCATTTTTTCTCCCATTCTCCATAAATTGAAAAATGTGTGGAAACTGTTTTTATGTCTACTCCCTTTTACCATGCTATGGGTGTATAAGTACTACAAATAACTCAGAAAATTTAAAACTAGACAGAAAATGCCTTAAACATATTGTTATCATTAAAGGCTAAAAGCTTGATAAAATATTTCATAGAGTCCTGTATTTTAACAACCTAGGAAGAAGTGCTGCAATCATTTAGGGCAGAAAAAGTATGATTTCACACCCCAATTTCTGATTCATCTCCAATATTTTTCATTGAACAAGAAAACAGGTTTTGGATAGGCATCTACTCTTAATTCAAAGTTTGAAAGCAACAGATCATCTAGCAAGTCTGCAGCTGGATCAGGCCCTGCTTACATCAAATGCTGTGCTGCTGGAGCTGTTAATTCTCTGGTGTGTCAACACAGGAGAAAAGTTAAAATAAATTAAGGCTGCAGTTTAGGAGTAAGATAAACAGTGGAATAAAATATAATAATAACAGAAAAATCCTCAAGTCCCCAGAATCCAGCATCACAAAAACTATTGTGGCACTTTCCAGAAGTTTGGAACACCTACTAAATCAAATCAGAGGACGTAATATAAGGAAAGTTCCCTGCCAGAAGGCAGAACTGTTTAAGCTAGTTATACTTGTAGCAGGGTTTGAGGTTTTTTTCTTTTTGTTCAGTTTTTTGTTGTTGTTTTTTGGTTGTTGTTTGGAGGTTTGTTTGTTTGTTTTTCCTGAACTATTCCCAAAAGATTCAGTATAAAAGGAACCTGTTACAGAATGGCCTCTGGAAGTGAACAAGGCTCCAAATGATGGGCTTCTGGTAGCAATATTTTTCGATCTCCAAGACAAAAGGAAGTACAGAACAAATGGTATTCAGGAAACCTGCTTTTTCATGGTGAAAAACAACCCCTTTATCTTTCTTGATCAGAGTCTCCCCGTTACTGTGACCAAGGGGAGTGAGTGTGTGTCAAGAAATAGATTCAAGAAAAGGGATCAAAAATCTCTTTTCTTGCTTATAAAAATCTGTATTATTATTTTTAGTGGGAAATGTGCGTATCTTGGAAAGGAAAAATGTAGATTTCAAGGAAAGTGAGATAAGGCCAGCTTTACAAAAACATGTAAGTGCTTCTATGGGTGTGGACTACCAGCTAATGAAGGTACTGTTGCCTAATTGCATTGGTTCATTTCTATTCAAGTAAATCAAGGTGATGTTCAGTACAAATGTATTAAGCATCCCTCTGGCAGCTTGAGTGCTCTTCAGAAATCTCACCAGGTACCTAAATAGCTATGCAAATCTCAAGTATTTAGTTGCTGCATTCCCTGCTCAAAATGCAACTTAAACTCTGTCACCTTTACTTTCTAAGAATACAACACCAGCATACAAAGCAGGCCAGACACTGAACTTCTTAAGGCTGTGAATCTGTGCCTTCTCTCACGTGGTACTGCTTTTTAACATTCTGAAGGTCCCAGCTTCTCACACACTGCCACTGCGAACCTGAGAAAATTCAGGTTGGCATTTGATTCTCCATGAAAATAGCCAGGCCTGTGAATAATCCTGTATTATATCAGTGTTAGTCCCGGGTAACTGAGTGCTAACGTGAGTGCCCATTAACAGAGTGTGGTACAGCACGTGCCTGAGCAGCCTGGTGAAAGGATGGGCTATAAGTGTCGCTGAGAAACAACACCACGTATAGAGTTGTATACACACCATAAATATAGGCTAAGCTGATTTTATTATGCAGATGTGTTTAGCATTAAGAATGCCTGCACAGCATTACCATGGCTCTGCTGTGAGACAGACACTTAGGTAACAGCAAATTGATTGTAAATCTCAGGCCCATGTTGTCCCTCTTCTTCTTCCTTGTCCAATCTTTACCCTCTACTTCTGTACTTTTGGCTCCTTGGCTTGCCAAGTCAGTCCCACTAAATCTGTACCAGTTCATCCTGACACTTTCTCCCACTTCTCTTCCCTCCTTCCTTCCTATCTAGTTCTTACTCCCTACCAATGCCAATTCTCATCAACTCTAGTGTTTTATCTGAACTTTGTCTTTTCCTTCTCTGACTTTTCATCAGCAAAAGCAGTGAGAGCAGTGATGTTGATAGCATGCAAGATGGATGCATAAGGGAAAAAAATCAGGTATGCCTGTTTAAGCTACGGTGGAATTCATCTGGGCAACATCTTGTTGACATTTAAACAGTCTTGGCATCTTCAGGCACAAAGATAACACAACCACTCCTGAAGAGCAGAGAGGGATGCATGCTCAGGCTGCCAGCAGGGCTGTCAGCATCATTCAGAGAGGCAGAGGCTGAATTCAGGGAGGCATGGAAGCAGGATGCAGCATGTTTAAATGCTGATGCTGAAAATTCTAAAATATTGGAAAGCATTTTATGTTAAAAAGTGGATTGTAAAGCTGAATGATTTATGTTGTGCAAAGCCTAAGAAACCCAAGACAGCCATGAAAGAAACACCATGGTTTACAGGTGGGGGGGTGCAGATGCGGCAGGGAGGACAAGACTGATACAAATGTTTCCCTCACACCTGGGCAAATAATCTCCAACTATCCAAAAGTACCACAGACTGGTCAGAGGAGAAAACACTGAAGAAGAGAGCTGAGGTTTATCAGTAGAAGCTTAAACCAGTTTTGTTTATTTTTCCCAGAACAAATGCAGAAATGAACTTGACTGTTGCTGATGTCAGTCTGCCCCTGATTAAAGGATATAATGAAAATGGAAAAGGCAATGAATGAGGCCAGAGATTTCATGTCATTAGCATTTGTACTTTCTCTTTTAAAAACTAACTATATTTCTCAAAAAAAAAACCCACAAAAACTTTCCAGAACATCTAGGAAAAACCTTTTTTAGGGTAAAGAGAAGCATTCAAATTTACTCCTCTGCTCTGCTTGCCATATAGATCTGCTAGAAACAAGAAAAAAAAAAAAAAAAAAAAAAAAAAAGGGAAAAGCTCTGACATGCATGGGAAAGCCCTGAGGAGCTACAATCTCCAGAATATCCAAGTAATTACCATATTGAAGTTTCCATCAAATTAGTGCCTGTCTCCAAATAAAGACATTTGACAGTTGGCTTATTTTTCACTAATGTCATGCTCCCACCCTATTTCACTATCTGTGCTCCAAACGTTCTTAGAAACATTTTTTTCTCTTAACTTGAAAAGAGTCACATTGATTTATGCCTCCAAGAAGCTGGCCAGAATCCAGAAAACCACCCAACAGCCAGCCTTTAACTTAATCTGTTCCATCATGAAAATGAATTAGGGTTTTTTTAAAATATTATTAATGATTACAGTCAATAACAAAAATGCCACAATTTTTAAAACTTTCATATGACCAGGAAAAACAGAAAACTGATCAACTGTACTATTAATGACAAGTCATTTGAAATTAATGCAAAGAAAAACAAGAGAAAGCTCTTATCCTCTAATACAGCATCCATAAATCATACACAGAATAATAACAGGGAAGTTATTATAGTCAGTAGCAGGGAACTTGATTAATCCAGGTTATTTCTACCTGGGTGGTAGCCATTAGAAGTTGGATATCTAATCTAAACTAGTCATCAAGGCTCCAATGTGCAGTGGAGAGAAACAGGCACTCAATTCATCAAGAAGCAATTCATTCCAGGCTAAAAGTATATATAAAAGGTGATTGGGATTAATTGCTCTCTGGAAATGGCTACTCTTGTTTGACTAACAAAAAAAGTCTACACAATTAGTTTAGAGTAAACATTTAACTCCTAGACAGTTAGAAAGGCATGAAAAAATATTCTACCCCTGGAGCTCAGGCTGAGATGACTCTCCCAGTTTGGGGACAACTCCAGAGCCTTCAGCAAAACTGTGCTTCACACCTTGTGACCCAAACCTCAGCACTGCCTGGCTGGTGAAGCCCAGTGAAGGCAGTGGACCTTTGCTGAACTTGCGGGACAAAATACCAGCTCAATGTTACAGCAGCCCCTGCACAGACTCTTCCCGAGAAACTCTTTCTGCCAATACAGCCAGTTACCAATCAGCTTCAAACAGCAGATTCACTAAAAAAATCACACAGATTAATGTTCTCTAATTTCCCTAAACCATGTCATATATTCATTCAGATAATATGTTTCTCTTAGATGAAAAATGTGGACTACATTAACTTAATGATTTTTAAAGGTGTTTTTTACAGGTTAATACCATTGCTGACACTTTTATGGACTTAGTATCAACTGGTTCCAGTCCTTGACAATTAATCTACACGAAAGAATACAACCATTTCTACAGTATTATGTTTCTAGAATTCTATAATTTTTTTAATGAATTCATCAGTAGAAGTTAACTTTAGAAAACAGCATCTATCTGATGTTACATAAAGAATTAGTTGTGACATCCTCACTGCATCTACAATGCTTAGTTTGGAGCATCACGAGATGGGTAAGTATCCTGAAAGTCCTACTTCTCCAAACAGCACAGGTCATTTTGACATTTTTAAAGAGGACTAACTTACTAGGCATGTGAGCAGAGTGTAAATTAACTAAATGTGTTGAAGCACATCCAGTCACAGCCAAGGGTCCCAATTCAGACACCATGTAACTCTACTCCTAGGTCTTGTGACGTTTCTCAAGATTCTTCTTTTTCTTAAAGAACTGTCCTCTGAATATAGAGCTTGCATGCAACCATCACTAACTTCAGCCTTACTTAAGTTTTTTTCATTTGCTTTCAACCATGACATATACTCACTTTGTCCTTGCTTTTGTTCTCTAAAGCAGTTTATAAAACTTGAAAAAAAAGGAGTGCTTTGTATCATATGGAAAATAACTGTGCTGTAAGGAACAATACCAAGGCTGAAAAGCCTAAAATTAGACCTGTAAGCTTTGCTTTCATTGGCAGTGATGTGTGAACATTCATATTGTCCCAATCCCACATTCTACCTCTTTATTCTGGCTAAACACATTATTTTCTGAAAAACACTGAAGTTTAAAATTAGCAAACCTGTCTGATTCAAGGGTATGCTGACCTTGGTGATGGGCTATTTTGATCACCTTTAGCCCTTAATAGAGAATTAAAAGATCAGCTATTTTCAGAAGAATCAGAGAAAATGCATTTGCAGAACAAATGTAAAAGCTGAACATCTCTGAAATGGTGCCTGGAATAATACCGCAATTTCTAGTGGGTTTTTTATTTCCTCCTAAGAAAACTCAAAAGCAAATCTAATAGCTGTATTTTTGCTGAAAGCAAGCTGGTGAGGAGATATGCACTGTATAAAGTTCCTGGTGCTGGGCAACATGGGACTAACAGGGATAATTTAGTCATAACAGGTTAGCATCTATGATGCATCCATTCCCTTCTCAGCTATGCTCATTCAGCTCCTACTGCAGTCAATAGGGGAGATAAATAGGAGCAAAATGTATTCAAAAGGTCAAACTTCATGGATTTTCAAGAAAGCCACAGAGAGGCTGAAGTGAAACCAATGCTTGCAACTGCCTTAAGTATAATTCAAGCAGTTGCTAGTGTAGTGTTTATTTTGAGTGTCTCCTTGCGGAATTTCAGGATAAAATATGAGATTGGCAGTGAGCCTGAAGGGGGTATAGTCAGAGCAGTCCAATTTCAACAGACTATCAAGATGAACTGTGGGGAGTTATTTTACAGGTTTATGGCTATAGCTCTCTCTGAAGCACAGAGTTATTAATATTTGTAGAGCACTGTGATATAAATAGCAACACTACATCCACCACCTAGATACCTGTGGTATGCTCTCACTTTTTAGATAACCAAATACCATTAAATGTGCCCCAAATGCTATACTTGAGATAGGAGATTAGGTAGAGATGTAATGCAACAGTTATTTACGCATCAAAAATGCTGATGTGGATCTCTAATGCAGCACTAACATTAGCAGCCTTAGGCACTAACTGTGGGGTGATTTTCAGTCAGAAAACAGAATTATTTCTAACACCATTACAGCACATGGAGCCAAACAGTTTCTAGGAGTTAGGACCAGTGGAAGCCTAGATAAAGCTGGTCCTGAACTGTATTCAGTGTTTCCCACTGGAAAATCTGTGGCCATAAAAAGTCATGTTTTCAAAGTAAGACAAAGAGCAGCTGGAGAATACTATTTATTTCATCACACTGATCTTGTCAGTACTTCCTAATGTTTCCTACACCCTGGAAACAGCATATGCTGTCCGTCAAGCCTTGCTTACCAGCTGCAGCAAGCTCCACGGGTCACACAGTGGCATTTCAGACAAAGCTGAGCTTTTGGAAAAAGAACGGAGGCTGATTGTGCTGCTAAGACAAAACAGAGATGTTAACCACCAATTGCCTCAGGAGCAGCAAGGAAACCCTGAGAAAGGTAAACACACCTTTCTCGGGATCAGGGAGTTTTGTCTTAGTTCCAACCTCAGGATGAGGTAATTTCTTCCTGGGACAGCCCTTCTTTTGTGGCTAATAAAGACAGGTAATTGCATCCTGGATTTTGTGGGTAGGAACACAATGTGCAGCAAGGCCATTTATGGAGCTGTGGCTTCAGTCTCAGGCTTAGCTTTCTATTCCTACATATAGAGAACTAATTTTACTGCCTTGGTAAGTGGCATTTTTCAAGTTTATGTAATTCCTTCAAACACTTGTAAAGATTTAATCATTATGAACATGCCTGTACTTGAACAATTGTTCAAATTAAAATTGGTAGTGGGTATGAACTACACAAGGCATTCCTGAGAAATTAAACATGGCAACATTTGCATTCCTTCCTTATTTTTCAGAAAAGCATCTTGTTAATACAGTTATGTTTCTAATGAATAATATAATTCCTTAGACTAAGAGTACTTCTACATGGAACTGTTTTGGAATAGCATTTCCCAAAGAAGATCAGAACAGGAGAACTTCTTTGTTATTTACCTTACTACAAAAATGAGGGCTCTCATTTTTTACAGAATCACATAATTTGGCTTGGAAGGGACCTTAAAGATCATCCAATTCCAACATCCTTGCAATGGCCAGGGATGCCCTTCACTAGATCAGGTTGCTCAAAGCCTCATTCAGACTGGTCTTGAACATTTCCCGGGGTGCAGCATTTACAACTTCTCTGGACAACTTAATGAAATTGTCTCACCATGCTCACAGTGAAAAATTTCTTGCTAATATCTAATCTAAACTTGCCCTTTTTCAGTTTAAAGCCATTATCATTTAAAGCCTTGTCCTATCACTCCATGTCCTTGTAAAAACTTCTTGTGCAGCTTTACCCTTTTTGGTACTGGAAGGCTGCAATAAGGCCTCCCTTAGAGCAAAGTATAAGATACATGGACCTAGAGTCTAATGGTAATAAATTTCATACTATTTATTTATTCTTACAATGGATTTTCAGTAGGTTCTTTACTGAGGGTGGTGAAACAGTGAAACAAGTTGTTCAGAGAAGCTGTGGATGTCCAGTTCCTAGAAGAGTTCAAGACCAGGCTGCATGGGGCTTTGAGAAACCTGGTCTAGTGGAAAGGTCTGTTCCACTCCAAACCATTCCACACTGGAAGAATTACCACCTAAAAATAATCAAAAGAGTTAAAGATTCTGCAGTGAGCTATAGAATCCCTTTTTAAATAATTAAATTAAATTAAATCTACTTTAAAAGAATCCCCACAGATCCCTAAATCCCCACAAAAGCTATGCACACTGATGCTGAATACTTTATAAATTTATATACTCCATACTATACCATATGGAGGTTCTGTACAAATGTTGGTGGTAGATTTGCAAATTCCTTCCTAAATAGTGTAGGCATATATAAGTCAAGCTCTCCCAGAGCCAACTTACAGAGCAGAGGTGATGGCACAGTATCCTGAGCCTGTGTGTGACCCAGACAAGCACGAAACTTTTTCTCCACGGTTCACACAGACTTCAGAAAAATGCAAAGGTAAACTTGTAACCTGGGCATAACTGATGTGGGATGTTTGTATCTTAGGGAAAAATGGGTCATCATTCAAGCTGTCTGTGCAGTCTTCAGATTTGCATTCTGTTGGAGGATCTTCATGGCAGGTGCCAACTGTCACTAAACGGTGGGTGCTGAGGTGAGTTACACTGGATTTCAGAACTGCCCCAGCTCCTGGGCTTGTCCTCAGAACAGCTCTCCCCAGCCTGCCCAAGGCAGACACCTGATGCTGGCTGCCTGTGCCCACACCAGATGCAGAAACAGGACCTCAGCAGCATCCTCTGTGCATTACTCCACACCACCTATTTCCCAGCCAAGAAAATAGGTATTCCAGTTGAAAGCAGTCTAGGCATAAGGTAGTATATGCAATACAGATGCACAGGAGATTATACCTGACACAGAACTTGAAGAAATCATCTGATAAACTTAGGAGAAAAAATTGAGACAGGTTGAGTAAGCTGGTGACTATATTCCTACCATAATCTTTTTGAAAAGTTACTTCATCTGCTCACCACAGGAAGGGCTTCTTGCTGCTTCCCACCAGCCATATTCTGCTTTTCCACTAGTTGCAGCTTGTTTTGATTTTGGCTGAGTGGAAGATAGATATGGAAAATCCTTGCAGGGATGCCAGAGTGCAGGGAGCAACCTTGCCTACTAATCGATGAAAGCTGCCTGGGAAGAGAGGCAGAATGATAATTTCCTCCCTGCTTGTTCATCTGCTCCCCTGAGAACAAGTTATACTGCAGTGACACATTAGGGCATGTGCTGTCAAAGTGCTTCTGGCAGAAAAGATAAGTGAAGTATCAAGTGACTGAGCCCTTTCAGCTAGCCATGGGATGCAGGGCTGTTCCAGCCAAAGCTAAGTCCCACTACAGCTGAAGCATACATTTAAATTTTTCATTTAGAGTGATAAAAATTCCTGTTGAATAGTCTGCTACAGGAGCAGAGTAAAGCTGGCAAGTTTGTTTGCTAAAAAACAACCAGACTTTGCAGTTCTCCTTTTAGAATACACACCTAAGCTGGAAAGTTTGCTGTATGAGCTCCTGAGTCTTGATGTGCTGAAAAAAAAGTGTAACCAACTCCTACACATGGCAAATTTTCTTCTTTTGTCTGCCATAATGTGGACTTGGACAGCACTTAATAACAACTTCATGGAGCCTGATGGAGTTGAATTGCCTTATATCCAGCATGACTGGTGCTCAAATGACTGCATTTTTAAAATATTTTGCCATAATAATAAATGAGAAGTAATGATGACCCACAGCTGGCCAAAGAAGTATGGGATTTTTCAAAGGAAAAACAGGAAGCATGCAACTTATGCTTCCTTATTCCACATAAAATGCATACCTTTCGTTTTCTTCTGCTCTAGTACTTTTAAAAACACTATTTTTATCCGGTCTTGGTCTCTACATTGTCCCACCCACGCTCCTCTGATGCAAGCAAGAGCAAGGCTTACTACAGTGACAAATCTCAGGCACAACCCATGGATTAGCAGAATGCAACTGGTTGTGCCTGTTCTCTGCATTGTACTGAGAAAACCTCACATTTCTGTTCATTCACAGTCAAACTGAGTTCCAGGTAATGCTAACGTCCAAGGGGAAAAGCTACAGAGTCGGTCTAAAATGGAGTTTGTCTGTACATTATAGGAGAGCTTTACCATTTAGCTGTATGGTACAAAGCACAGGGGTCAGGTTCATGCTTCTTTCCAAAGGGTAACTTCAAATGCAAATGAGAAACAGGTCTGAACTTATTTTTCCATAGTACTTTGACAACCTTGCATGCATGTGCAATGAGCATGTTGACACTTGTATTTTTTTTATGCAAAAGCCTAAGAAGGGAAATATGTCAAGGACTGTGGCTAAACTAATAATTAAAACTGACATAAGAATTTTATGTAAATGCAATATAATGTGTAATTAATCCAATGTAATTAAAACCCAGAGATAACAGAGAGGCGCACCTCCTCACTATCTACTTAAAAGCCCAGTCCATGCTCTGGAGTTTACTCCTCATCAGATTTAGTCCAAGTGGATCATCATTATCACAACACCACCCAACAGATCTCACCAGCAAAAGCACAGGAAACTGGGAGACACATAAATACCTGCTTATTTCTAATTCATAAACATTCCAAAATTAGACTGCTGCTCATACTAAAGATTTAAATGTAAAGTATAAAATATGTATAATTTTTATTACTTGTTACTATTATTATTTAATAATTTTGTTAAATATTTAGTTCATCAACTACACACAAGCACTTGCTCCTGTAACAATTTATAAAGTTTGCCAGTATTACTAAACTGCAATGTTTAGCTTCCTACCAAATACCTCAGGAAGAGGAAAGACAAGCCTCAGGAACAGGTCACAGGCAGACAATGATCACAGCTCTGTATTGCTCCCATTGCACCATGGGATGATTACACACCAGTTTTAATCTGACACAATCCAGTTCTGCTGCCAAAAAAGGTTACACTCTCGAAAGAACCATATTCACTTTTGAAAAGAACTCCTTGCCTAATGTCTTGTGTATATCCCAGGCTTTGTGTGATCATGTGCAAAGTAGGTAAGAAAAAAAACTGGTCATGTTTCTTTACCCAGAAAAGGAAAAAAAAGGGTCATTTGGGTGAGGTAAACCACAAAAAAAAAATAGGCAAGGGTAATAGGAAAGTGAGGCACAGGGAAAACTTCCCTTTCTACCAGATGTGACCATAGAGCCCTGCCAGGAAAAGCTGGGTTGGGTTCGAGGGAGAGCTCAGCTCAAGCTGGTGCCATGTTCCCCCTCCTGCTTCCAGGAGCATAGATCACCTGGTGCTGGGGCCATCATACATTGCTCAGACAGACTGGGGCACACCAGTATCACACCAGAAGTCCAATGGGACACTGCTTTCATCCAAAACTCTAGTCCTGCATCTTCATTCTTTTAAAACTCCAGATACGGTCACCCCCCCAGCAAATCTTGTACTACTTGTCTCTGACAGAAGACAATCATCGATATGGGAATATCAGAACTGTTTGAATAAGTCTTCTGAGGTAGAGACTGGCCTTTACTGATGTATGGCACTGAAATACTTAGAGGTGAAAAATTTACACAAGTTGCCAGAAGTTTGTCCACCTTGACTTGTAACAACTAGAAAACGTTTGAGGTTTTGTACAATCTCTTTAAATTTATCAGTGCTAACTGAGCTCCTCCCATGACAGGAACTTCAGTTATAGCAGCACGGTCAAACACATGTGTAAAACAGGGTCTACAGTTCTCTGAGAGTAAGGGTTTGAGATTCCATCCTCTGCTTTGCCATCAATTCTCTAAAAGCTCTTGGACAAGGTATGTTTCTGCCTTCTGCAACATCATCACGTAATATTCAGTGAATGAAATCATGTTAAATTCTATAAATTTGCCAAAATTGTAGTTGCCATATTCCATTCAAAACTGACTGCAGTGAAAAATTACATGGCACATAAATACAAATGTAAAACAATGAGCAACCTGTCACATAAATTCCTCAAAATCAGCTCTCCAAAGAGGTTTTTACTTCAGAAAAACAGAATTTTTAAGAGCAGCTGTTCAATCATAAGATCAATGAATCATATGATGAGAGAACATATAAAGTCTTATGCCAATACTTCACATCTTATTTTTCAATCCTCTCCCCACTTAGTTTCATGTCCCAAATGCTTTTGGATGAGCAAATTCCCCTGCACCCACACAGAACTCACTGCCAGAGAGAGCCTGCACTGGGGGTGTTTCTGCGGTCATATTTAGGACTTGTATGTCACTTGAAACCATCTCAATGGTTCTTCCATTTCTCCAACAACTCCATCTATCACCCATCTGACCCAGTATAAGAAAAATTGTCACAGCTCAGGTAGCCATTAGCAGTTCAGTATGGGCTTCCTCTGAGCATCTAACTCAGGCGCTTCTGCCCTAGTACAGTTCTGATACAGCTTGTCTGTCATTACATGGAAGAAGCAATTCAGAAGAAAGTGGCAAGAATCAGATGGATTTATCATTAAATTCATGTTTAATCAAATAAATGTTTCCTGCAAATTCAAAATTTCCCCTGTGAAGTTTTCTCACAACACCTAAAAAATCACAAAAAGTGGTGCATCTGTTAGTTCTTTCCACATTAATCACCCTTCTTGTGAGACTCCACTCCTCAGTGTTTCCTAGATGTTGACACCTTTGCCTTCTGCTATCTTCAAATGTTATCCTACTCCTTTTCCTTGCTCCCCCCTTCCTTTTTGATTCATTTCAAATTAATCTCCCTAGTACTGAAATCCTCACAGATCTGATCATGCCTACATCTCTGACATGATTCATGATCACACCTTCTCCTTTTCCCCAAGCCTCATCTTTAGGCTAAGAGCTTGCCGAACACTTACACCTACACTTCTAGTCAACTCTGCATTCAAAGCAACAGATTTCCCCATGTATTTAAACCTAGTCACTCACAGACGTGTTTTGGTGGTTCAGCATGTACTCTGCACTATTCAAATCCATTCCTTGATCCAGTTTTTTTCCAGAAGGGATCAGACAGATCAGCTCAGAGAATGAGTCCTTACATTTGTGTGGCAGTTGCACTGATTTTTTTTTTTTTTTTTTTTTTTTTTGGGTCTTTGGTCCAGTTACTTCAGAAAGGGATTAATGCAGAAATCTCCATTTCACATTTAACTCCACGGTAATTTCTAACAGTGGCCATAAAGCCATCTTCCCATGTGTTCCTAAAGATCTCCTGATGTCAGTATTTGTCAATAGTGCTGCTAATGCCACTGCCCACTGATGGCACGCATTTTTCCCTGTACAACCACATCTAACTCACTTTTACTGTAATTTGAATTTTAAAAGCATGGCAAAGTAGCATACCACAGTTGTCAGCCAGTGACTTTGCTTTTGTAACTTGTATGAATTTGCTACCTTTTTAGTTTGTTTGTTTCTCCCAGACTCAATGTTTATGCAAGAGTACTTTATCAGTACTAACTTACCACTAATTTTGTTCATTCAGAACAAAAGAAAAATGCTAATTTCTGCAAACTTCTGAAGGTATTTTTCAAAGGAAAACAGAAGTACAAGACTGAAATGGCTGCAAGCTGCTGTGTAAGTCTTCATAGAATTGAGAATCTTGTAAGTTAGAGTGACAAAATGCCAAGTTGGAAAAATAAGGGAATGTGTTAGTTATCTCCCACAGCTTCAGATATTCAAGACCTTCTGAATACATCAATACTGTCAACAGTAAATGGTTGGGTTTACTGGGCAATACAAGAATTACAATTTCCAGCTATCTCTGTTACATACAACACCAGAACAACCTTGAACATTTCATGAACTCTTTCTTTTATCTGGAGATGAGCTGACATTGATATATTGTTATTGGTCTTCACTAATACACTTCTGTTGGCAACAGGGAGATGCTAGCAGCTGAAATGAGTCACATACTGCAAGATCTTGCAATTTATATGGAAAGTGCAATTTAAAAAATATCTCTGTCTCCTCCTCAGTCGACTGTGCAATGCAAGACACCCACTAAAACTCAAGTCATAGTCAGACAGTTACTTTTCATATATTTGAAGCACATGAAGTTACACTGACTTTTTTAATTGACTAGCTTTAATTCACCAACATTAAAGCAGTGATACAAAGTAATGATAGGACCATTTGATACTGAAATACAAATTACACTTGTATTTTATATATACTATGGATTTCTCACGCAGCAATTCAGAACCTTGTTGTACTTTTTTATTTATAGTTGCACATTAAGAAAAAAATCTACAGTTGGTTACAAAGATTTGAAGAAGGTAATAATCTAAAATAATGTACCTCACAAACAACAGAAGTTACCAGCCAACAGTTCTCTAGCTCATTCTCATCTAAAGAAAGCAAACTGCTTTGTAACTGAAGGACTTGCGCTGATAGGTTTTGTTAAGCAAATTGACAACATAGACATTATGGCATTAGATGATAGGTAGATACAAAAGAGCTATTTATAGCACTATGCAGGAATAAAAACCACAGAGAATGTTATGCTAAATTATTGTAACATTTTCAGTCTCCTATATTGAATCTTCATATCCCAAAATTCCACATCCCAGGAAAAAAAGAAATACATAGGCTGTTTCTCTTCTGCCAATTTACAAGAACATCTGGGGTCTTCCACTATGACACAGAGTTAAGGCACTGAAGAGAGCGATTCAACAGAAAAAGCAGACACACAGAGAGAATACAGCTGTACTCAACATCTGTTTACATTGCACTGTAACTTGTTACAGAGTTCTCTTTGAACATACCAGATACCTTGTACACACCTAGAAATATCTAGATACAAACCCAGTTGTTTGGGACATATTCTAGGGTGTAACTACACTACAGCCCAAGAGCTGGAGAACAGTGTGTGCCTCAGCCAGCTTTCCACTCTCCGGCTTTGCCACTGTGAACAGTCCCATGGAGGGAAGCAGAACATGTATGAATGTATCCTAATTAGCTCTGCAGGAGGCAAATCAGTCACTGCTACCAGGCATGGATTGGCTGAAAGTCACTCCATTAAATCCCTGTACATGCATCCTGTCTTTCTGCACAGGTTGCAGGTACAGTATGTATCTTGTATGTTCCTAGAATTTTAATAGAAGTATTTACCCTTATAGCACTGTACATACAGCTGCACTGTCTAGAACATACACAAAGGCCAGATCCTTGTTTTATAAAGCTCACAGTTTAAAAAACAAACACAAAGCCACAGCTAAAATGCAAGATGAAGGAGGCATCCACCATGGTTAAACATGCACAGCCAGTATCAAGGAGAGGAAGGCTCTTAGGCAACAGGAGACCTTTGGAGCAGAATCAAAGACAGGAAGCAGAGCCAGAGAGGGAGGAAAAAAGGGATCAGTAAAAGCTAAGGATGAGATAAGACATGAGGCAGTTAGTACCTGTTGACACTTCGGGATTACATTCTCATAGAGTGGGAAGCCTGATTGAGCAACATTCACCTCTTAAACCATGTAGAAGCAAGTGTTACTTACTGATCTGTGTTCCAGTAGCACCTCTTTGTGGCAGGCAATTGACAAAAACTAAAAAAATCACAACCTGTTCCAACCATCCTATTTTCCCAGACAGGAATTAAAATGAATAAAAAATAGCCATTGAACTAAATAGCTAAGAACTCACCCAGAGTAGGGTACAGCTCTTGCAAACAAAACCTATTTATGAAGGATGATCAAGGCTGCTTTGTGGTCTTCTTACCATACCTGAGGTGGAAAATGGAGTCTTAGGAGCTACTTCTGTTAAGCACTTTGGCATTTCAGTAACAGTGGTGTATTGTTAGGATTTCACTGACAGAAGGAGGCAAGAATATTTATGCACATGGAAAAAACAGTTTGTGATTATTTGACTCTCTTTATTTAAGGATGCATGATATAAAGTTTTAACAAGGTTAAACATGTAACATTTCATACTATTCTTCTAAATTTTCTCATTCCACATGGATGGCAGGGACCAGATTCAAAGTCAACTGGAGCTGTTTGTTGAGCATTGTTCAACCTTACAACGTGGCTGATGTGCCATATCCAAGTCAGATTAAAAAAAATCCCCAAAAAACAAAACCACAAAACAACAATAAAATGCCCCCTCCCTCCCCACCAAAAAACCCAGAAAAAAAACAAAACAAAACAAAAACAACAGTAGATCAAACTTTGTTAGATATTTAAAGACATTTGAAGATGCAGTCCTTTTGTACAAATCAGTCTGGTTTGCAAAAATCATCAATATCATCAGATGTTTCACACATCAAATTAAAACCGCTTTTCAGACTATCAATCTTTCAAACTGAAAGCCTTTTATGCCATTCAAAACATGAATTTCAAGAACATTCACAAATGTTGGTACTCATTTGTATGTTTGTATGTAGGTTTTAAAAAAATGTATATTTAAAAGGAAAAGTGACTGCTTAAAAAAACTGTAAAAAAAAATTCTGGTGCAATGGAAGAACATTGACTGTAATGAAATTGACTGGATATGTGCTGGATGTTAACAATACCTGCACAGATAAATTTTTGCAACATTATCCATTATATAAGCTGATTTTATTTTCAGGGCTAAAAACTTATTTAAATGCTCACTTTCATTAACTTTAGAAAATCTTAATTTTTTTCTTCTACATATGCCAACTTCTACTAAAGACCAAAAGCATTTTAATTCTAACTACTAACTAATATATCAGATTTCATTCTCTAAGAGTCTCCAGTTACTCTGTATTTCTAAATATAGCAGATAAGAGTACAGAGAAATATGCTGCATTGTAAGAGCTTTTATAAACAACAGTTTCTTATTTTAGACTACTCCATTCTGAATAAAGTCTAATTAAACCACATATATTCTCAAATGCAGGCCACAAAAAAGAAAATATTCACATCTCCTCACTGTTATTTGGTTCCATCTTACAGTGAATGACTTAATATCTACATTTGAGTAAAAATGTTTTATATTAAGTGGAACACTAAACTTTCATTTAAAAAAAATTTCAGTATTACCTTTGTGAAATTATTTTCAGACATTAAAATCAAGTCTCAGGTACTCTAAACACACCACGCTCAACAGCTGATCTATTTAAGAGTTTTTTTTCAACTATTCTGGGGATTAATTGTTCAAGAACTTGTAATTAAGTCTAGAATCAACACATTTTAACACTAAGGATAATTCATTACTAAAAAAGCTTAGAGAGAACAGAGATACATTTTCCATTCTCCATGGTCTTTAAATCAAGACTGATTTTTTTTTCCTACCCCAAATTTGTATGTAAAAATAGAGTGCAGGCATCAGGGAGTCAAATGCTATGGCCTCTGCTAAACATGGTTAAAATGTTCATTAATGTCCCTTGTAGATTTAAACATTTATGAACCTAAGAGCTTTCATCTCTAACATATACCTTTCTATTTATCTAGAAGTTAAAACTAATAAAAGTAATTTTCATCAAAAGTTTTAGAGCCTTATATTCATTAGTCTAAAAACTAGAAATTACTGTCACAACTTGTTTTGGTTTTGAGTATACATTTGGACTTGTACAAAGTTTGAGCAACCAAAATAATCCCACTTATTGATATTATATTGGTTGAATCAACTCATTTGGAGTTAAAACAAAATTATACTAAATTTTATGCCTAACTACTGTATGCAAATACCTTGACAGGACCAAAAAAAAAATTTTCAACACCACTTGTAACTCTTATCATTACAGACCTCAGTTTTTAGATATTTTCATAAATGAACTTAGAGAAAGTCTAAATTAGTGAACAAGAAATAAGTAAAATTATATTTTTTCTGATATTTAATAAGGCTGCATAAAAACAATGATGCTTCTCTGAAATCATCAATTATTTAAAATTAAACCTGCTTTAAGCCAAAAGTGATTAAAGGTCATTTTAGTCCAAGAGTTTAGTATCTCGCTATAGGAATCACCATTACATCTTTTTTCCTGTACATTAATTCAGACTTTTTTAATACAGACTGTGTAGATAATCTTCCTCAAATGGCTTTGTGGTGGTAAAGTGATTTTATAATTCTTTACTTTCCTATTAAGAAGTTATTTTATTATAATTATCTTAAAAGACCCACTTGGTAATCTCAAATTACCACTTCTCATTACTTCAAAGCTTGTAGTTTGCTGACAAACTTGAGAAAGTAGCAAACTCCTGATTTTTCAAAAAGTGAAAATGAGAAAGTTATAATACATTCCACTAATTTTTACAGTCTGGAATTATATATATGACTTCACGGGGTTTATTCCAGGGAGAAAAATCTTCAATAATATCTGTAATGTGTGCTCCTTTGTCCTTGATATCATAATTTTAGAACACATCATGCTTAGTTCAAAAATATGCAGTTGTCCTCTCACTCCCAAGGAGCACAATTTATTTCAATTAGCTGTGGTTTTACAAGTTATTTTACTGAACATATTCTGTTCTTTACTGTCCTCAGGGGAATAATCATGAAGAAAAACAGCTTGGTATTTTTATAAACAAATCAGTGAATTTGATATCAAGTGGCTTTTATCTTTTTCTCCTTCAACTGCTTCCTTGAAACTACTTACTTTTTTTCAACTTTCATCTACGAGACCTAATAACAATAATAATCTGCCTTAATTTCCTACAAGTGTATTATTGTCTTTTCAGTCACATTCACATCCAAATGTGGAAAAGCTCTTGAAAGCAGAGACCTTGTGGATAACATCCACACAGTTAAAAAAAAGAAAAAATACATATGTATTCTTAGCACTTTATAACTTAAAAAGCAATAAAAATTTGTAGCATGACTCTGAGATTTTGTATTCCATGAACAAATATTCTTTTTATCATCTGCTTAATTTTCTTTGAAAATGTTTACAGCCATTACTCTCAAACCAATAGTATAAAATTCAAAATATAAGATTCTCTCTCTACAAATAAAGACAAGTAGCTGGAGCTGAGGTAAGAAAGCGCCGCCCTGTGATGGGAGCCCATCTGGACCCTTACATCTTACAGAACAGCAAATGCTCACAGCCTTCCCTGTTGGTGCTGTATTTCTGTACGCACAGATCTTTCAGTGATGCCATGGAGAGAAGCTAGGGGGTAAACCATGGTCTTTCCCAAGAAAGAAATAAACAGCAAGGAAGATAATTGGTAAGGTGGAAAGCAATCCAAAGATGCAATGAACATACACAAACAGAAGGAACAAAATTACACTCCAAAGGAAGAAAGAAAAAGCCCAAGGATGTAGAGAATGGCAAAAGGTGTGCAAATGCAGGTAATAATGACCCAAAAGAAAATGGGGACAGATGAACTGGTCTAGGCTTATTAGACATAATGCAGGAAGATCACACAGTGCTCTTCTCTGTTAATTTAAGACAAAATTAGAGAAAGCAAAGAATCCATGGACAATCAAACCCACATGGAAACAAGCTTCTTTACAGACCAATCAAAGGACAAAGGGTATTTAGCCCCAATGCACACTGCTAAAACAATACCTATCAAAAACAAAAGGATGAAGACTAGTGCTGACAATGTTTAACATCACAGACAAGGAGCCCAGCTGCTCAAGGTAAGAGCTGTGTGTTTCAATTCCTAGGACTTTAAAACTACATCTGTCTACCATACTTTAAATTTTCTAACTCTATCTTCAATTAGTGTACACTGCTGTTTGATTCACAATTAGAGGATGAGCCAGCAATTTTTGGCCAAGTGACATAAAATTCTGGAAATCTATGGGAATCTGCAAAGGTTGACAGAACTGAATACCTAAAATGGGAGCATGAGGCACAGATACAATACAAAAAAGGTTTAGGAATCCATTGTGCAGACAGACATAACAATTACAAAACTGAAAAACAGAACGAGGACAACAGCTTGAAATATAAACAATTAAAGAATCACCCACAACAAAGTTCACCACGTTCATGTGTTTGTTAAGGGAACCTGTATCCATCAGATTTAGATCCTTCCTGCAGCTATACTAACTGTATAGACAAAAAGAAAAGTCAAGAGGCCTGTAGCAGGACAATCGTGCTGCAGCTCTTGAGCAGGACCCTGCTGGAAGGCACGTCGGGATGCCCCCAGACCCCAGACATGCTGCAGTCAGCAGGATGTCGCACCCTGGGACACATGGCACCTTTTCCAAACAGCACCAAAGCCCAAAGTCAGCGGCATTGCGCTGCTTCCATCCTACACAGCCAGCCTGATTTCCTCTGCTCTGCTCTGCCCTACCCTGCCCCATCACATCCTGGTTAAACTTGGCCTCGTCATTCTAGCCAGAGCAGAGTTTCCCTTCTGGATGGTGCTGTGGGGTGGTATCAGCTGTGACTCTTCTGGTACAATACAGCCGGGGAAGGCACACAGGGCACCGCACAACGGGACCGACAGCGGCGCAGACATCTCTGGCATTTGCTGTGTTGTGAGTTACGTAACGCTGTGATACTCCGGAGTAGATGCTGCTTGACGACACAAATGATCTGCTGGCAATAGCTGGATGTTCCAGAACAAGAAGCATGTTGAAAAATCAGTGGTGTGAAGGTACGTTTTTGTATCAGGCAGGAACACAGAGCAACCTAGAAAACTGGTTAAATATTGCAGGCCTATGTCATAAAAGTTTGTAGATAAATAACAAGATTAAGGATTCAGTCCTTAATTAAAAGTCAGGGATAACACATACCCAAGATGAAGAACATTTCTTTACTTTTCCTTGACAGCAACATTAGGCCAGACTCCTTCATGCTTTGTTTGAATGGAGAAAAACATAATGAAAATTTTAATTAGAATTGACCGCAGCCCACAAACATGAAATGGATTGTGCTGTTTCAACACTGTATGAGAAGATCTTTCAAGCAAACTGATGTTCTTAAATGAACTATGTTCTTTAAAAAGGAAAGGCATTCTGTCAGGTAATAGGGTAGTAGTGAAAACTAATGACTCTGAAAATGTGTCACAGAAACAACTACTAGGAAGCACACATTCTGCAAGGGACAGTGATTATGTATTCTACAAAGACTGAGCTTCCGCATACACTTATTTTTCTCTGTGATTAATCTGCTGCATATCATACTCTGGTTATAAAATATGTCCATCTTTTTATTCTTCATAAAGAGATAGTGATACCTCTGAGATGTGAACTTTCCAATATATAAAGGAAGAAAATGCCTATCCACAGGCACCCTAGTAACAAAACACTGCTAAAAATATATTGCCAGCAGAATTGTTGGGAGAAGTACCTGTATCTCTTAAACCCATCTGTTACAGTAACATCTTCTGTACAAGAACACGGAATTTATTCATATATTTGGCCTTTTGATAATTGGCTATGGCTTTAATGCCCAAGTAATCACCCTTCAATTTTAATGAAAAGGGCAGGTTTTTCATCACCCTGTTAAATCTGCATGTTTGCTGGTTAGCTGAAAAGCCTGGCGGTGCAGGTAAATCCCCTTCCCGCCTTGCTGCACTGCTCCGGGTCGTGCAGATTTCGGGAGCGCGGTACCTCCGCGGCGGCGGGAGCTCCGCCCGCTCCGGCTCCAGCTGTCCTTCGCCCGAGGAAGGCGGAGAGCCCCGTCCCACCTCCGAAAAGCCCGTGAACAGGCTCCTCCAGGGCCGGGGAAGCGGAGGGTCTGCAGCTGCCCAAGATCAACCCCTCCTTCCCTTTCCCCTTTCCCTCCCAATCCCCGACGGTTTCTCCGCACGCCGGTGGCCGGAGCAGCCAGCCCGGACTCGGGCAAGTCAGGGACGTGCTGAGTCCACCCAGCAGAGGAAAGGCTCATGGCACTGGGGACGGGATGCGATGTTGGGGTGGCGGGAACCTTGCAAGTGGCTTCATGCAGGAAGCGGACGCCTGGCTGCAGTGGGAGGAGGGAGGCGTTCCCTTGTAGGGGCAGTGGGGAGAGCGGGGGACTCCGGGGGTGGGGACACCCCCGGGCTGGCGGGAAAAGCCTCGCACCGGGGGAACCGGCGGCACGGACAGCCCTGCAGAGAGCAACGAGCGGCGGGGACCGAGAGGCTCGCTGTGCCCGGGGAGACCGAGCTGTGCGGGAGGGCGGCAGTGCTGGGATCCCTTCTGGCAGCCGCCGCTGGGAACCCCGCAGCGCTGAGCACGGCGCTGAGCCCCTGTGTGTCGGTGAGGCACCCCGGGCGCCGGGCAAGCGGCCCCGCCGCAGCGCTGAGCACCGCGCTGCCCACGCAGCCCGCGGCCAGGACACTGGCCAGGTCCTTCCCGGCGGGGGATGGAAGAGGAGAGCGAAGAAGCCCTCGGGGTACCGGCAGGCGTTTCTCCCCTAGCCCCACACAAGCAGCACGTCTCTCAGTGTGCGAGCAGCTTATTTCCAAGCGATGCTGGCGCGCAAAGTTGCGCCGGTCGGGCAGACCCCGCCCGCGCTCCCTCCCTTCCTCCGCGGCCGCGCACATCGCGGCCCCCGCAGAGCCCCCGCACTCCGCTCCGCTCGGGTCAGCGCGGAAATCGCCTCCCTCGCTTTCCGCCCCGGCATCTCACGATCTGCCTCAATCTGCTCCACCTTTTGTTTGGATCTTTGGAAACGAAATTCTCTCTCCTGCCGTCTCCTTTCCCTCCTCCTTCTCACGCCTTCGCGTGGGAGATGCCCAGGACCGCACACCAGCTTTTGTTATCTCCTCCCACCTCCATTCTCACTCCGATTTATGCCCTAGTAAATAGCAGGAGCGCAGCACCTCCGCCCCGCACCTACCCCGCTACCACCTGCAAACACTTCGCCTGTTAAATAAATTAAATGATAAAATAAAAATATCCCTTACAGGCAGTATGAAAAGCGATAGAGCGATCGCATGGATCGGGAGCACTTTTGCCTCCCCCGTGGTGTGATGACCTTGCGAGGGCTGTTCTGGCGCTTGGTTTCGCATGATCTTTTTTTCCCTTTTTTTTTTATTTTCCCTACTGGAAAAAAATGACGCCCTTTTCGCTATCCCTTTTCAAACGAACACGAACGCTAAAGACTCCCTCTTCCACCAAAGCGTTTCCAAGCGCAAATTGTTACGCGACAGCTCAGCTCTTCCTTTGGATGCTGTCGGTGTTCATATCCGGATCGGTGGGGATTCGTTAACGCAAGAGTTAACGGCAAATCGCCGCGGGGACGAATTCCCTCCATCTCGCCAGCGGAACAACTCCCGCACACCGACCGCGCACACCAACTTTCCTGGTGAGGATGATCCCCGACCGCTGAGCAGCGCCGAGGCCGCGCAACCCCCGCCGCGCCTCCAATCCCGCCGCCCTCCCCAGGGAAAAGCCCCGCGCGGGGCACCCCGGCAGCCGGTTCTCGCCCGCACGTCGCGGCTGCGGAGCCCGGATTCCCCCCCCCCCGCCCCTTCCCCCTGCGGTCCCTCCCCGCACTTACTGCGGGCGCGGGGTCTGTCCGCGGTGCGGAGGAGGGCGCAGGGCCCGGGGTCCCGCGCGGTGCTGGGGCCGGAGGGACACGCGGCGCCGCCTCGGTGCGCGCCCGCCGCCGCTCGCGCCGCAGCTCCTGTGCGCGCCCCCGCTCCGCCCCGCGCGCCGCCCGCCGCCGCCCCGCACTGCAGGACCGCCGCCCCGCGCGCCGCCTGTCGCTCCGAGCATGCGCGCGGGACCGGGCGGCGCGCGCGGGAGCGGGGGAAGCCCCGCGGCGGGCGGGGCGCGGGGCCCGGACCCGCGACGGGCGCTGGCGGGGGGGCAGAGCCCCGCGGGGGTCGGCGCTGGCAGCGCGGCCGGCTCGGCCGGGCGGCCTCGGCGTCACTCACGGCCAAGCGCAGGCTCCTTGTGCCTGGCGTCGTCCGTTCCTTGCCCGGCGGGCTGCGCTTCGCTCGGCGGCTCCTTCGCTCCACGCGTGGAACCTGCTGCGCCCTGCGTGCGGAGACAGCGCGGGCGGCGCGGGGTGATTACAGAATCACAGAATCAGTTAGGTTGGAAAAGACCTCTGAGATCATCGAGTCCAACCTGTGATCAAACATCACCTTGTCAACCAGACCGAGTGGTACGTCCAGTCTTTTAACACCTCCAGGGATAAGGTGTCTCCACCACCTCCCTGGGCAGTGCATTCTGTTATCTATTCACCCTTTCGGTGAAGATTTTCTTCCTGATGTCCAACCTAAACATCCCCTGACACAGCTTACCACTATGTCCCCGTATCGCCAGTTGCCTGGGAGAAGAGGCCGATCACCATCCGGTTCCTTTCACGTACAAGGTGATGGCACTGGTGTCCCATGCACGGAGCCGCCTGTAGCTGTCACTCACGTGTGTAGGCGTCATCTTCCATTGCAAGCCACGCATCCACCGTGGCTCTTGTCCACAAGCTTCTTATACTATCGTGGAAGTTAATGTTATATAGTTTCGCATTAAAACATTGTTCAATCCCTGAAATGCGAAATTCAACTGGTCTTGCCCTTCAATATAAAACCCAACCGATGCTGCCCTGCCCTCGCTTTTGTCACTCTCTCTGTAGTAGCTGCTGTGGTAGGAGTAAACAATCAGGGCTCCTTCACAAGACACTGCACAGCCTGTAACTAACTGTAAGTCCCTTTTAAGGCAGAGACATACATGAGTGTTTACTTTCATGCATGGCAAGTTCTGTCACTGACTGTTTACATAAATTAAGCATATTTAGCATGTCCTAAGCACAACATTGCAGAAAGCAGATGGATACAGCGAGGAGGTAAAAGGGAGGAAAAATAATGACATATATCAAAAAGAGTGAATTACACCATGCCTGTTTTTAACTATCTGCTCATTATTTCAAAAAGACAAAAGCATGAAGACTGTGTAATAAGTGATAGTGATAGATGGAAGTAATTCTTCATTTACTGTTGAATTGACCAAAGAATTAAATTATAACACAAGCTGGTGTGTACAAATGTACAGGAAGTGACAGTATTCTCAGTTTACTAATGTAGAATTGGATTCATAAGTTATCTTTTTTTGTGATTGATAAAGTCACCAGTTTTGCTCCCAGAATTACTTTTTTGTGTGTGTGTAAGACAGCAATTTTTTTGATTTTATGCCTTTTTAAAAATTTCCCAGTGCACCCTTTTATTTTTTTTTAATTTCCCAGTGCACCCTTCTCTTCATGTTTTGATTTTCTAGATGTGTAAAAATACCACCTGAAATGCTAAAAATTTAGTTCCATTCCAGGCTTACTAGAAAGAAACAGGATTTGATACACTTCACTGGGTGTCTCTGAAATTCATGTTTTATTTGTTCTGATTAATTTAAATTATTTTCTGTCATCTTCATATTTTGCTACCTCATTGCTTTCTTGGCCTGACAGATCATTAATAATCATCTGTAGCATAATGAAAGTTAGAGTGTTGTAACATCTGCTTCTAAGTTTTAACCACATTGTTCCCTCATATTTTCTGTCTCTTCCTCAGTTCTTTATTAGTTTGTCTTCTACAATCACAGTGCAACATTAATTCTGTGTGACCTATTTTGATTTTGTCCATATTGCACTTACTGCATGACTTCATCTCATCTTTGTAACTCTTCTTGTGGCAGCAGGGTAGCTATGGAAGTGCAGAGCTCTGGGGTGGCTCTAAACTCAGGTATTTACTTGGTGTCTTAGCTGGTATTTACTAATGTCTTTTGCTGTGTTCTACAACTGCCAAGGTAGCAGTATTTCAGGCAGCTGGTAGAAGGCTACCTTAGGCTTGATTGTCTGCTATATGACTGGGACTTAGAGATGATGCCCCTTTCTTCATCATTCAGGGTCATCCTTTGCAAAAATTTGCTTACCCTCAAAAAGCAGAAATAATAGGTTGAATTTTTTTTTAAAAAGTGGCTAAAATGCATTAGAATAGGACTTTTTCTATGTCACAGTATTTTTTTTTTAATCTAATTCAATGGCAGAATTCCCACCAGCTACAAAAAGGGTGCAGATTAAGCAGAAGATACTATGTAGTGTGTTTTCATGTAAAACTTTCCCTATCTACATTTAGGTAATTCCGTATAAAATCAGGTTACTTAGACTGAGTTTTCAAATGCATTTGAAAACAAGATGCTCATCCAAAAGAAGAGGTATTCTACAGTATTCTAGAGGTATTCTAGAAATCTGGCTTCTTTTACATGTACTACATCACAGAAACAATGCAATACAAAATCCCATTTGAAAAGTATATATACATATAAAACCTCTCCACTTGCATTATTAGTGCTTAGTCAAAAATGCACATGAAAAAGCTTCACTTTGATGTAGATCAACAATTTAATAAGAGTTACCTCTTATTATAGTCATGACATTATCACTAGAGAGGTAAAAATGACATTACCAGTGACATTATTATGACACATCTTACATGGTGCTGTCCTACACTGCATGCAATTCCCCTAGGCTCTTATAAGTTAGCTGTAAAAGTTTACCAGTTCAGATCATTGGCATTTTCAGCCACTTAGCATTCATTTTTTTATCTATGCAAATAATACTGTATTTTAGACTGTGGAGAATTACATTAACTATGCTTGCTTCTCAAGACAGATAATGGTAGAATTTTCCATTTTCTTGCTATACTGTTCTTTGGACTTTGCAAATGAAACTTATTGTTGCCAGCTAATTGTTGCAACTTCAGATGGTTTTTTTTAACCTAAATAACATGGTGCTCATAATGTGATGATGCTCGTGGCTCAACATGAAGCTACAGTAATTTAAGAAAAGGTCAGACCCAAATTTCCTATTGAAAGTATATATTTTTAATTTTACCCTCTGTAAGAACAATGTAAATGTAATAATTCTTAGCCTTTGAATGAATAGCATAATAACATGGGTACCTGCTCTTTTACAGTCTTCCATGGCTTACATGGATCTTCTTTAGGTTTTCAATCTCCCGAACATTCTGCTTATACCTTTGAAAGAGGCCAAGTGAGGCCCTAAGACTCTGATCTTGTCAAGGGAGATAGATAGGCATCTCCAGAGGGAAATTCAAAATCTAATGAAATTGAGGATCCTCCTCTCCTTTTTTCTCTCCCTCCTTTGCGCTTCAGAGTAGACAATTCAATATTAAAAGACACAGTAGTCTCTGAGAAGACTCACTATCTCAGCAGGTGGCCTTTACTGGTAATGAGATTTTTTTTTAATTTAGCATGATCTCCTTTTTGCAGACATCAATTTAAATGCAGAATACCATTTGGGGGGTTGCATTTACCCCTCTCTTTATGCTCAATACTTGCTAAGAATATATTTACGTATATATTTTATGACAATCAACAGCAGAAAAAATATAATTAGAAGGAATTTCAGCCTGTGTCTACATCTCTAGCTGTATGCTTTATGGTCTGCCAGGCCTTTTGAAGGAATGATTGTCTTTCTTCCTTCTGTGTTCCCTCGGTGCAGTTTTTGCACACTGAGATGTACTTGTCTGTTAGATGGGGAGCTGAAAGCAGCAATGCGGCTGCAAGGATTGGCAGAAGGGTGCTGCTTCAAGGCTCTGTGATTAAACGAAGCTGCTGCAACACACTGCAGTTGGAAAAGGGTGAGATTCTTGATGCTCAACAGCAAAAAATGAGCATGGCTGATTTTATCACTTTCAAAATGACTATAGATTGTCTTGCTTCTTTAATGTGCTATGTATAGTTACATGAAAATGACATTTTTATTTTTTTTTATATTATATAATTTTACATATTTATATGTATTATCTTTCACTTTCATCTCTCATTTATTTTTTAAATAATGCCTCTAAGAATATAGATAAAACAAACTGTACTTACTTTACTAATAAATGCAATTTTTCTTCTTTTTGAAATGTAGTGATTTCTTGTGCGCAGATCACCTTTGTGTCAAACCAAATGAGTAATAATTCGGTCCTTTCATTAATGAGACAACTTATTAGTCTTCAATTTCTTAGGCTCATGGAATGAAATGCAAAGAAAATACCATTTATGTAACAGCATCTCTGATGTTGTATAATACAGTCACAACTGGGGACTGTGTGCAGTGCCTAACTTTATACCCTGCATTTGATAGCTAAATACTTGTCTATTTCCTTGCATTTCATTTCATGTCAATGAAAATACAAAGAAACTGTAATAGGGTGATTCAGGCTGGGAACCTGGCTAGCAAGAGTCAAGAAAAGAAATATTTTAAGTTCAGGCATCTAAATGAAATGTCTAAAGCTAAATGGCATGAGCCCAGGTTTCACTCCAGTAGGCTGCTTCCCACAGAAGCTGTTCCAGTTGTTCTTCTTAAGTAAGGCATTTGCTCAAGCAGAAATAAAAGGTTGACATTCTGGACCTGAAAAATATAAGCTTCAAGTAAATAATGGGTGTTTAGAAGGATAGGAATGACAAAACTTAGAAGCATTTCATTTTCTACAAATGTCCTAAACATAGCTTTCCTCTGCCATTTAGCTCAAGGCAGAACTTTTACATACACAGATAATTCCTGTGAAGTCACGCTGGTCATGTGCTCTTGAGATGTTCCAACAGGACTTGTTTGCTTATTTGATCTGTGAGTGATTGTTATTAGCTAAAATATTATAATGGCGACATGGAAAACTGGGAACACAACTGTAGAAGTAATAGCTAATCATGAAATTAAAAATAGAGGAAAAGGCCAAAAATTGCAGCTAGATTAGCAGATTTATTACTAATGGAATTCTTGCTTTTTTTCAGCACACATCAAAGCAAATAAGATGCTATGTAACCTTCTTTTTTGACACCAGATTATCTTACTCAGCTTTTCATTTGTGTCATTATTTTTATTATTAATATTTGTCATACAGATCTGTATGATTAATAATACACTTCAATGCTGTGATACGAGTGTATTTTCTACTAAAAATGGTGGAAAGGGTAGGTGGAGAATAAGCAGACTTTTAACTTTCTTATGGACAAAATGTACTCACAACTTGGTGGTTGCATAGGTAGTTATCTTTGTGTAATTAAACTGCACTGAGTTTAATGAGTTCATGAGTGAGACATGATGACTTCGTATAATAGTTTTTATTTCGGAGGTAATACTTTTTAATATGATTTGGTTTGAGAAAACAGCAGTGAATCAGCACTCTTGAACCATAATTACAAGAGCAGGATGTACTGCTAAGAGCAGAGATGCATCTCAGAAAGTTGGCTACTGGACATAAAATCAGAACCAACAGACAGAAAAGAACCATCAGAGAAAAGAGATGTTAAACAAAACGTTGAAAACTTATTTCATAATTCCATTTGCAATGAAATATCTCCATTTCTAATGCTAGGTCATCTTTTCCTGCATCTGTTAACCCCTAACATAAGTGCAGTCCTCTGCCTACATCTTTCTAATTCCCAACATCTCTATGTGTCAAAATCCTGCTACTGATTCTCTCCCCAAAATACATCACACAGCATCCGGTCTTGTACCCGGTATCAGAGAGATAGCTTAAGAAAATCTTATCAAAAGCAAAGCAGTTACACAATACTTTACCCCCTTTTTGTAGTAGTTTCAAGTTCAGGAACATGCAGAGCTGGAGTACACTTTTGGATCAGGAAGCTTAACAGGTAACTATGAACTACTTAGTAATGAGTTTGTCATTATTAAGGAATTTATGTCTGTGATTTCTGTAACTTCCTATTGCAGTGAGTTCTACATTTAACTAAGTTTTAGATATGTGAAAAAAATATTTACCCATACCATTAATCTAGAACCCATTTTCATATTCAGTGGTGAAAAATGTACTGCCACACTGAAAAACAGCTGTGTGCTATCAGCATATTAATTTGAAGTAACATTGAAAATGCTAATTTATTAATATTTATTAAAATACATAATAAAAGAATATAATATATTAATAGTCAACTATCTGTACTGATTCTTTTCTATCTGATTTTAAAAAAAAAAGTTAAGTTTCAAAACAAGTGTTCTGTAGCATATCCTGTCAGCATGTATACTTGCTACAGAATTCATGGGCCTTCCCCCAGTCAGACCTCAAGGAGCTCCTGGGGATTGATTTAGTTGTTGGATGCAGGAGAATAAGAGGGAACGATGAGGAGGGTTGGTGTTCTCAGAACCAACCTCCTAAAACTCTATGCACTTGAAAATCATTTATTTGTGAGAACCATCCTAGGTGGTTTAGCCAAGCATCAGACTCTATTCTGAAGTGTTTCTTCTTCCCTGGGCCTCCCTGAATAACTTCCACTCCCTTTTGAAGTCCTGTGGGTAGCCCATATTGTTAAATTTCCATGCATTCTGACTTCTGCCTCAAGTCCCTGTCTGACCATCCTGCATCACTGTTTACTCCTTCGTCCCTGGAACGTCCTGTGCTCTGTGCTGCACTGAGCAGCCCCTTTCCAGGGGCACAGGCACTCTTCCAGAACAGCTGCTTCCTCCCAGAGGAGAGTCCTACCAAAAAGTGAGAAAGGGTGACTGTGTACATATTATATTTTAAATTTAAGATATAGCTTATTATCTTACGTATATATCTTGTTATGCAAGAGAAGGAGAATTTTAATATTTTTACTTGCTCTTGTGACTTTTTCAACATTGGTGGAAAAGTAAACAAAGCTAAAGGGAGAACAGTCAGGTGAGACTGTCATAAACAAATAAATATGTAGCAAGCCAGAACACTTAAAACAAATGCAGCAGATACTTTGCAAAAACTGTTGTCTCAAATAAGCATTCTAAACTTCTCTAGTTATATTTATTGGTCTGCGACTGCCTGAGATATCTATGTCTCTGGAGATTATTGAAAAATATTCACATACTTGCTAGCTTATCCAAATTAGGAATAATATAGCAACAATAAATGTTTGCTGTGTGCATTTTTTTTTTTTAATTTTTAACTTGACTATTTACTTATTTTTTAAAATTTGGTAGTTTATTTCATGTTTTACAGCACTGTACACTGTATGATAACTTTCCTCCGATTTTCAGATTCATGATATGGCATCAAAGAAATCATGAGATCTGTCCCCATAATTATTTTCTATGTAATGTCTTAACGTTCTGGCCAGCATATTTGAAGTCATTCTCAGGTGCTGTTTAGTTCAATAATGAGGCCGTCAGTGTCTGTAATTTGGGAGGTGAACCAAAAATCATGGAGTTAGTTGCATTAGTTTAAAATCTACTCACTGTGAAAATAAGATTGCCCCTAGTTCTTTATTATATGACTGCAGGCTGCTGCTAACTGGGCAGTACATTGTAACACAACACAGTATCACAGCAGGAACAGCAAAGAGTTGAAAGCAATATTGAGTTGGATGAATTTTAATTTTAATCTTGAGCTCATTTACTTATTTCCAGAATGATCCCTTTCAGAGGCAATGTTAGGCAGTGGTTAGGTTTTGATGTCATATGGTGTTCTAGATTATTTGTCTTTGCAAAACAGATGCATTCATGATCCTTAACTTTGATGCCATTTCAAACTACTGAAAGTCCTCATAAGTGTTTTGTCCCATTTAATTTATTATGAGCTGTAGTGTAACTTAGATTCTGTTGCTTCTCTTGAGAAATTTATCTCACGATCTACACGAGTTCAGAGAATCACAGAATCACAAAATATGGCAGGTTGTTTAAATGTGGGTTAGTGTATATACATGATTTGTGTGTGTATATGCAATTATATGTGTGTATAAGTACATACACACACATACTGTTAAAGCTGTATTATTTACTGCCAAATTTCATGTGTTAAATGATTTATTGTCTTCTTTACAATAGTTATTTAGAAATGTTTAACTGACTACTTACCTGCCTCTTAGTTGTTCTTCAGGCAGCTGAGTAATTTGGAATAGGCCTTCCTATAGGAATTATCTTCACTATGGATTGCTCTCTTTTACCAATTTGTTGATGTCTAACAAAATATCTGAATTATTTCATAGATGTTTTACAGGACATCTCAGTAAGGGGATTTAAACAGAGAGCATACTGGAACTGATAAAGCAGCCTGGTATCTTAGGCCTAATCAAGCAGAAACCATGGGAGAGACAGACAGAGATAAAGGCTCCCTGGGGTACAAGTGACCAAGAAACATGTTGTGAAACTTTGTAATGATTACCAAGTGACTGATGTCATAAAGAATGTATGGCAAATGAGAATTGTTACCAAAAATAGAACCCTATATAAGTGCCATTCAAGAAAAACCCTATATAAACTCCTTGTATACTCAATAAATTTGGCTTCTGATTAGAACTCAGAATGCCCCTGCCTCTCAGTTGCCGATAGCTGAGCTGTTTCCTAGATATTTAATCAGCTTTCTTTCCTCATGTTGTGTCTATTAATTTCTATCAATCCACAGTTGAAATGGGGGTTGAACGCAGGAGTTTTGTACTTACTGAAGTGTCATTTTTAATGTATACCTGTGTTTACAGAGAAGAATGCCTCATATAAAATTGTATAAATGTACATAACTGTAATATACAAAAATATCTATGATAATTTCATACTGGTATAAAGCCAATATGTATATAATTAGTCAATCTTTTATGTGAGATCAGTGATGATCATTTTAAAAGATACTTTAGAATAAATGCTTGCAGACTTTCTCATGTTGGTAGTTGACCATGTTTAAGACTGAGCCAAGCAGGAGCCAGAAACTATCTCATTTTGCAATTGTTCGGCATGAACCCAAAGTAAAAGTTCCATGTTCTTAAGGAATTTTACCCCCTAAGGCTTTAATTCAACACAAATTTCTGATTCATATTCTTGAAAAAAACCCATTACATTCTTCCTGTATTTCCTCCAACCATATTTTTTTCCTAAGACCTAAATGTGAAAAACATTTAAAAGGGAGATTCTGTTTTAAATAATTAACTGATCCCTATTCATACCACGAGTATTAATGAAATTCTGTGTCTCTTTCAAGCTAGCAGCACCTGAATAGATTAAAATAGATTAGAAAGAATAATTGCAGAATTTAAAAGTGAACTGCTTATTAAATCAAAGTAGTCTACGAGTTGTTTTAGCAGGCAGTCAGTGTGGAAACCATTTACCAGTTGCTAGGATGTCTCATTTCTAGTGTCGACCTTCAGCTATATCAAATCACTGTATGCTGTGAAAGAGTGGAGAGGAGCAGCCTGCCTACCTGTACGCTCCACAACACTCTGGCAATTTACAGCAGTGCCAAGAATGCCTGGGATCATGGGAAAATATACTCCCATTGGAAACTATACTCCTATCCAGCCCACCCCACAGATGAGCAGAACTGGGTAGTGGTGAGTGGACATTTTACCTCTGTGTTTGCTTGCTTAGCAACTTTTCCTGTCTCCCAAGTTTTTCTGTGTCTGTGGAGAAGATTTTTGTAAATAAATAGACGTGTATAAACTAACATTGTAGCTACATTGTGATTTCATGGTATATATCAGAAAGCATCTTCGACATAAAAACACATGAAACAAAGGGGTGCTATTTTTTCAAGATAATGAGACAAAGGCAGTGCTTTTTTAAAAATATATAATAACATATTGTCTGGCTGTTGAAAAGATTGCTTTAAAGAAATAAAACCACAGAATTGTAGATTTTTTTTAATGCTGTATAACCAGTATTTTATAGTATTCACTTCCTAAAAATTAATATTGATTTTATTTTTTTTAATGTTGTATAACAAGTATTTTATAGTATTCACTTCCTAAAAGTTAATATTGATTTTATTTATTTTTATTTGAAAAGGTGAAGGATTGCTCATATGAATGGACACATAGCAATTTTTATTATCATTCTCATTCCTTAATGTATCATGTTATTAACTTTTCTTGGACTTTTCAGTCTTGCACACTAGCAAATTAAAATATGCATTTTGATCTAAAGTGTTTTATCTGTGTTACTATAATTAGACTATCTTATTCATGTCAAGATAACTTTAAAAGATTCTAAGAGACATCCACTCTATTTAAAATTGATCTGGATAAAACATTTTAAATTTGTTTGGTTTCACCTTACTAATACTGCACAAGAGGTCAAAGTATTTTTTGAATTATTTTGAATTGTGCTTTCACAGGGAAAAATATTTGGATTTTAATTATAAGCCATTTAGAGT
This sequence comes from Acrocephalus scirpaceus scirpaceus, assembly GCA_910950805.1. Taxonomy (NCBI): domain Eukaryota; kingdom Metazoa; phylum Chordata; class Aves; order Passeriformes; family Sylviidae; genus Acrocephalus; species Acrocephalus scirpaceus. Next base: position 103,872,893 of record OU383775.1, on the reverse strand, counting down.
ATTTCATCCTTATAACCTAGAGTTTCCTCAAATACTATCAACAGTGTTCCTGCTTAAGGAAGTTAAGGGAGTTTCAACTTTGCCAATCTCATTTGCATCATTCATATTTTAGTAATAATTTTAAATATAGAAGATAATTTATTCACAGTAAGCCACAATATCCTGCCTGTGATTCCATATTAAATTAATGAAAAGATGTACTTTGCTGAGTGTGTTTTATGCTCACACTTTGTGCCCACAAATAATACTCTGTATTAGATCAGGAAGGTGAGGGACAATAAAAAAGAAAAATAAGGCATCTATTGGTTAAAATATGCCTGTTCCCTTACAGTGTAAGCACTGAATTAAAGAATTCAGAAAATATTTATCATTGCTAATATATAGGAAGAGAGGAGCATGTGTCTAGAGGAGAGCTTTAGCCATGGATTGCACCTGTGAATAGTTGGGAGCAGAGATTTTGGTGAGAAATACAATTTATTCAAATGTAATCCCATTACAGGAAAGTTTCTGAAGTCCAAATAAGAGATTTTAAGTTTGAAGAACTTATGGAGTGTCAATATGTAATGAAAGCTCTCTCTGAAACATTTGCCATGGAGTAGCGTGCTCTTCAGTCAATTGTTCTTAAAGTCAAAACTGTCTATCATGAGAACAAAATGTACCATTATGCTGTTCTGTCTGCTGAAAGAGCAACATATCTTCTTTTTGTCACTAAGGAGATATGTTTTTGAGGAAATTTAAAACGGGAATGATCAAAAAAGCAAGGAAGAACTCATTCAAAAATATTTAACTTACTTAAAGAGGGATGGATATTCAACCTGTATAATGGGCATTGAGATTTTAAGGCCAGTGATTTATTATTTCATAAATATTTAGGCTTGATTGCCTTTCATTAGCAGCACATTTCATCATATGGTATCTTCTGAAAATGTAAAAACACAACACATTTTTGAAACATAAATAGCAATCTGAAATATGTATCTAATTAAAAAAAAAATTGGCCATACAGGATGTTGTTTGTGTTTGCCCTGGGTACAGATGGCACAGTATATTGTCTCCAACACTGACTAGTAGCTGATATTTAGAGGAAGTATAAAAGAAATGATCCAAATATAAAGTAATCCTTCACTTAGTACCTTCTAGCTTCTGATGATCAACATTTTGCAATTTTTTTAATCTCAGTTTTCAGTCAAGTCATTGGGCTTAATTTATTATGGAGATCTCTTTCCTGAATTTGTTTAAATTGTTTTTTAAACCTTTCATATCTTTGGTCCTCATAACTATATGCTATCACAACTTCCTAATTTTTGTCCTAATATCTAACTTAAACCTACCATCTTCCAGCCTAAAGGCATTGAACCTTCGATCACTACATGCCCTTGTGAAAAGTCCCTCCCTAGCTCTCTTCTAGGCTCCCTTGAGATACTGAAATGCCACAATTTGGGCAGCCCAGAGCCTTCTTTCCTCCAGAATAATCACAGCTTTCCAGGCTGAATAATCACAACTCTCTATATCTCTCTATTGAATAGAAATCCATGGAAATCCTGATTATGTAGACAAAACTAGTAACAAAACTAGAAACGGTTGCAGACTGAGGCCTCTTAGAAGATGCACATGCTTTACCCAGTCTTACCCTCTCTACATGGGCCTGAATTTTTTGTTGCTGTCAGGATGCTGGGCTGGACTGACCTGAGTGTTGTCCAATATGGCCTCTCTTCAGCTCTATGAATACTTCTTTTCTTGTTCCCTGTTTTATACAACCGAAGATTTTATAGAATCATATCTTCTTCACTACTAAAGATTTCTCTTCTTCAGTTAAAAGTTATATATTCAATTAAAGTATACAGTCTTTTTTCCATAGGAAATTTCTTTTACACTGATCATCCCTGTTGCTTTTCTTTTACATTTTCCAATTCTATTCATTTGGGTTTTTTTAAAGGTGGGATAACTGGACTGCAACTCACTGTTAAATATTTGAACATACTGTGGATTTTAGAAATATAATTTTCCCAATAACCTCTTACTTTTTCTCTTTTTTTTTTTGATTGCTTGTGAATGTTGAATTACCATTTTGAGAAATTTTCTGTAAAATGCCCCATATCTTTTTTTCAGAGTAGTAAATAGCTAGTAAATATATACTAAATGTACCTGTAAAGACAGAGTTATATTTCTTTTATATATTAACTCTCATTTATCAATAATGATATTGATCTATTTTATTATTTTGCAGTTGTTTAGTATTGGAGGATGATTCTGGGATTCTTTTCAACCAGCCATATCTTTGAGTACCTCCAATACCTGTGATCTTTCTTACATAGTAAGTAATTTATGAGTATGTCAAACAGCATAGCTCTCAGCACAGGTTTTTAAGAAATAAAAAGAGAACAAATAAAGGCTTTGTCAAGCTCGTCAATTTGTTCTTGTATGAATTTTGATGCTCAAAGGTAAACTAAATACACACTCCTAAAAAGTGCACTTCAGTTTTTTATATTCTCCTTCAAAAGGTACTTTCATCTTGCACACTTAATTTTCATCTGTTTTTGCCAACAAAGCAGGTATTATAATCTGGATAATTTTAAGAAGCTACATGGGAAGTGGCAAAACAAGACTTCAGAATTCCCCTGATAAGAGATCTAGAAGAGTTTATTATTTTCCCGTTTCTGATACAGCCCCAAACTATCACGAAATTATGAATAATACACTTTTGCCAAATACCTTTGTGTGAGAGTTCAGGGACCCAAGTCTTTCACCTGGAATGTTTTTATTGCCTTAAGGCAGTAGAGTGTCTATATAGATTGTCCTTTTTTTTTTACAGGAACTGAGATGCAATGGATGTAGGAAAAGTACCTTGTGAAACTCCTCTGCTGCCCCATGGATATTTTGCACTTTGATTATATGCCTTGGAGGAATATTTTGTGGGTGCAGATCAAACTTAACTTTTATACTGCAGACCTCCCAACATAAACTGTACTTCCCAAGAGTTTCTGCATTGCTTTATCACCTTTTGAACGGCTCCGCTTGCCTGAGAAGCTGCTTGAGCAGCTAAGCCCTCCATCTTCTACAACATACCTGGCTAGTAATGGCAGAAGTGGCACGGTGTTTGTTTTTAACCAGGCTTATTTCCAGGGGGATAAAGAACTACTGATAAGCAGATATGGCTAATACTAAGCTTTACTATTCAATTCTGAAATAGAACTTCTTAGCTGTAAAGAGTATTCAAGAGAAAAATAAGATGTTCAGATACTTTACATCTTCATGATGTGTTTAAAGAAAGAGAGTTGCTTTTTAAAGGTAATCTGTTCTTAAAAGTCTTGATCAGAAATATGTAATTCTGTAAGATTGAGTGAAGAGCTATTATTACACATGGTTTAGTTAATCCATATGTGATCAGCATAAAGAAGAGAGCAAACAGTAGAAAAAAGAAGATGGATTACTTAAAATTTAGCACTATAACCAGCTTTTAGTAGCAAGCACTCCAGAGACATTGGGGAATCTCTAAACCTAGAGATATTCAGATCTTGACTAGAAAAGCCCTGAGCAGCCTGATGAAGGACTGAAGTTATATACAACTTGAAAGCTGGCTATGCTCTGAGCAGAGTGGTCCAGATGATCTCCTGAGCTCCCTTCCAAACAAAATTTTCTGTGGCTCTATGAACAAGCCTGTATATTCTATGCAGCATCTAGAGAAAAAGTAAAATAGGATTAGGGATCATATGGACTGAGTTAATTGCCCTGCTAGCATGAAAGAAAGAACACTGCATCTCAGTGCCTCTAGATGTGTGTGACCTGAATTCAGCAGCACTGCAGACTTTCAACAAAGAGGTTTTGAACTGTCTGGCAGGCAGAACTGTTTTCACTGCCCTTTATGAAGAAGATGGATAGTAACAGATAAAATTTGATGCAGAACATTTGTATCTCTGTGTTTAGTGCTCTGTATACAAATGGCCTTTTTTTGCTGCTTCTGTTTTGAAATTAAACTACAAACAAGGTATTTCAGCTGGAAAATGAAAACATCTTTGAGATGTACAGGGACTCAATATAACAGAGAATGATATGGTGACAGCAATGGAGCAGTATGATCAAGCAGTGTATCAGGTGAAAGATAACGTGTCCAAAATATCAAGTCAAATAAACAGCAGTTTTTTATTCAGCTTGACAGCTGTCAAATAAGTAGGACGAGGCAGTCAAGCAGTGACTTCATTGCAGTGGACAAAATAAGGGGGTCATGGAGGGGTATGATTCACCCTCCAGTTAAATAGAACTGGCTTAAGTTCCTAAACACCTTTTAAGTGTTTTCATTTCATATCCCTCAAGATGTAGAAGAACTCCCTTTGAAAGCAATGCAAGAGACTATTCCCACTGGAAATCAGAGCTGGTCATTGTGGTAGTCAGGCAACAGTGGAGATCAGTGCAGGGAGAAAATGTTGTGGGCCCCTTTCCCAAAAGTTAAAGAAGGGGCTTTGTCTTGTACTTCCCTGTTACACTCGGCTTTAGACACAGTGCCTTCTGAATGTCTTCACACCCTTTGTTCCAATTATAAAGCAAAAATACTGTACTTTGGTTGTATTAAGCTTCTGGAACAATACTTTTACTTTTATGTCCCAGGTCTAGTCCAGAAAGGAATTCAACACATCCACAAATTATTTGGAAAGGGGAATGCATAGCAAGGCAACAAAGTTTGCTGATGATATGAACTTAGAGGAGTAAAAATGAGAACTACATGTGAAAAATTGTAGAAAGACTTTGTGAGATGGGGCAATAAACTGGGAGTTGAAAATCAATTGGAATAATTTAAAATGCTGCATAGGGGAAAATTTAGTCCTATCTTCACCTTTAAACGCATATTTTACATAATTTTAAAATCCCTTTGCTTGACAGCCGTATTTTTCTTTCAATTTAGCTTTGTATAGAGCTAAGAAAAAGAAAAGTATTTATGGGACAGCTTTCTTCTTTCATGAAAGCTACTTTTGTGTTGGTCATAGAAGGGTTTATAAAGGCAGAAACAAAAATGAAAATGGGAGGAAATATTAAAATAATAGCGTCTCAGGAAATGTTACTGAGCTGTTAGTAAACTTGTACTAAATAACTTTTCAGAGAGTTTGTGATTTTCAGGGCAGTTTTATTCCAGGCCTAGCTTGGAAGGATTAACACATCACTAAATAACTCCGGGACTGTTTCTTGCAAATACATGGAAACTGAGCATAACACCTAGTATCTTCTACATGATGTTTTTTCTTTCTTAATCAATGTGGATACTCTGTTGGGAATATGGAATTAATACCTGCAATGCATACAGACAAAAAAACCGTTAACTTCCTTATGATTTAAAGTACACTGGGTAAAGATGAGGTTCTACCTTTATAATACCAAATAAAATGTTTATTACCAATAAGAAAGTGTGTCAGTATTAGTTATTGGGGACAATGTGGAATACTCTGGAACAAAAGGACTGACTAAAATTTTTAGTTAAGCTGTTTCAAAATTATGTGGATACGTAGGAAGCACATGCATTAAGGCTGCAGCTAGAGAAGTTGTGATAGAAAAGATTGAAAGTATTTTCACACCCCAAATTTTTAATGAATATTTTTAATAATTAATAAAATGGTGGTTGTGTAAAGTGTCAGTAAGATGACCAAAAAGGCAATTTATTTATTTTGCAACTTCATATGATTGGTCACCAATATCCTGTTCATAAGATTAGTATGAAATTGTATCTTTTCCTAGTCAAACAGTAAATTCCCTTTGGAATATTGATTATGACCTTTGATGAATCAGTGTTACAAGGTGAACTACTTTCAGGGTGGAAATATTAGCATTACAGTACATGATACAAACATGATGGATTACAACAGTCCTTCAGCCTTGAAATATCAGGTTCTGAAAAGGCAGTTTACTCACAATGAATTCTAAGCACAAGGCTGCAGTCATTAAGCCAGCACAGCTAAATTGAGACAAAGGACTTGAGCCAAATTGCATTGTTTCACTTGATCAAGATTTGTTTCACAAATCAAGATTGTCAGAATTTAGTTTCTTACAGATCACTTTGAATAGCATAATTGGTTTTGGTGCTGTCTTTGTGGACACTTAACTTAAAAAAAGATTTCCTGACCATTCTTTTATATATTTTGCAACATTTTTATTTTCTAGTTTTCAGTAAAAAGAAAAAAATTGAAACAGAGAATGAGAGCTGCAAAACATTTTGTAAGGATTTTAAATAATGGTTTGAAGGGAAGGAATTAGCTGCTGCTTCATTACCCAAAACTTCTTTGATGACTTTGTCAAGAGACTGTTCTGAAACCTACTTCATCAACTTGCAAACACAGTATAAGAGTTGAAAGAAAGTAACAGTTGGAAAACAGCAAAATTCTACAATGAAAGCATGGTGTTTATGTCCTATTAAAATACTATTGAACCAAGTAGTGGGGAAAGCAATTATGTCTTTTTTCCTACTCCATTACCAAAAATACGCTATACCAAATTTTTACTAGAAGTAAACAAGTGTTACAAATAAATCTTCTTCATGAGTTACAAATTGGAAAGTGCACAGCATGCAAGATATGGTCCACTGTAAGTCTGTCAGTTTATGCTGGATTTCTAACTTATATAAAGCAAAGTAAGCCATGGATGTGGAACAGCTGGATGGGGTTTCATAAATAATTTTGATTTATAGCTGTGTAGGTGCAAGAAAAGGCAGTTTTCTTTATTTTTTATGTAATTCTGGTTGGTTTAACTGGCCAAACACTTGAGTAATTTTAAACTGGCTCCTATTTACTTGCAACCCACCAGACTCACTAAGGGACTGCAGGCAGGTAGAAGAGGAGGGTAATATTCTGTTCAGAATATGTTAGAAACAGTGGTGAAACCTACAGCATTTCTGTTCAGATAAATACAATATTTTGCTTCAGGAATACTTCCTAGATGCTATTCCAACACAGAGGAGTAGAAAACATAAGCAGCATGGTGAATGCCTCTTACACACCTTAAAATTCTATATCTGGTTTGTATGATGACCTTCATTCCATATGGTATTTTAAATATTTTAAGATTTGTATGTAATCTTGATTTAATTTTATATCTTGTTAGCTAAAGATTGATTAATTAATTGTATTTTTAAGTATTAGAAGCATCTATTTGACTGGCTTTGCTTACAAAAGCAGCAATATTAAAGAGAAAGCTTTTTTAAGGCTCAGTTCTATACAATTCCTGTGTGTAACATTCACTACCAGGAACAATGGATCTGTTGGGCTTCAGTGGATTTGCTCACTGTAGTATGTATGACAAACCTTAAAACCCCATATATTTGCAGCAGCAGGCCCTCAGGATGTTTCTATTTTTATTGCCCATCTGTAATGGTATTACAGTGGCCTGCTAGTTTAGTGCAAACTTTGAAAAACAACCTTTTGGGCATTCCAGTGTTTGGAGAGGAAAAGTCTGTTTCAGAGGCCTGGAGCTATATGGTTACTGCTTATTTGGGAATGAAGTCCTTGGCTGCTTGTTACGGTGAAAAGAAAGATCAGGGATGCAATGTCGACTCTGGAAAGGAGCACGGGCGTACCCTTTTGCTCACCTAGGACCTCATACTTTTGGAATCAGGGAATATGGCAAAACACATCCCGCTTGCGGAAATAATCAGCATCGGGATGCTCCGCTCTGCTCTGTGGCACACCTTGCTTAGGGAACAAATAAAGGATTTTCCAACCCAGCTGCAGCCTCTTGGCCGCCGGGCGCCTCGACCCGCGCGGCCTTTGGCGCACGAATCCAAACCGGCCGCTCGGTACCTGGGGGCGAGGACAAGCCTCCGGCCTCTTCCTCGGAGGGACACCGGGACACCGGGATGTTGGAACCCTGGAAAAAAACCCCACCGGGACGCCGGGACAGGGCCGCCCCTCAGGGCGGGCGGGGTTTTCCCGCCTCGGAGGCTGTTCCCGCTCTGGGGCTGTGGCAGCGGCGGGAGTCCCCTGAGGGCGGCGGGAGGACCCTGCCCGCGACTCCCGGTTTCCAGCTGGGTAGTCCCGCGCCCCGAGCCCTCAGGGCAGAGGAACGCTGGGCACTCCGAGCGCCGGGAGGAGACAACGCCCGGAGAGGGCGGAGGAGGTGGGGGGAGGCAGCTTGGCTGCGAGGGAACCTCTCGCCCCTGAGGGATGCTCCGCCGCCGAGTGCCACGGGATGAGACCGGGGCTCTCGAATAAACAATCGCTGCGGAAGGCTTCAAAGGAAAAGCTTTCAAGAGGGTTTAAAAACCGAGAGGGCTGCCTTGCAAGTAATTCCCAGAGGAGGGAGGAGGGTGGGTGTCTGCCTAGAGGGAAACCACCTCGGCGACAAGACCGGGGAGTCCTGTCACCTGAGGCGAGGGGTCAGCCCCTCAGGGAGCAGCCTTGAGGAAGGCGGAAAAGCCCCGAACGTGAGAATTCAATCTACAGGTATATCCCTCAGTCACTGGAGTGTTCCTTGCAAACTGGATTTTCCTGTGCCATTAAAAAAGTAAGCCTGTCAAGTTAGGAACAGTATGTGATTACTGAATCACGCAGTCCTGGTTAAGAAAATTAATTATCTTAATTATGTAGTTAATAAAAGGTTTTGAGCATGTTCCTGTCGGCTCTCAGATGTCAGTTCTCCTCTGTGCTTGGGTTGTTCAGCGACACTGGTGGGCCAGGCTGCTACAGGTGTGATAAATCCTCTCAATCACTATACAGAATTTAATTCAAATAATGCTCTTCACATGAAACAGATCAGGTTGGGTTTTTTTGGGTTGGTTTTTTTTTTTTGGGGGGGGGGGTGTTTGTTTGTTTTTGGTTTTTTTTTGTTTTTTTTTTTAATGAAGCTGATGAGTGCATTTAACTTGAAACATACACTAAACATCACCAGCACCAGGACATTTAACAACACAGATTTGTGCCTGCAATAGCACTGCCTCTTTGCACACGAGGATAAAACCTGATACAATGTTTTGGCATACCCAAGAGCTTTAGATAAGTTTTCCTACAGCTGCACTTTACAGCTTGGCACACAGTGAAGACAAGAGTGGCATTTTCTTTTAACAATTAAGATTTTAAGAGTTTGAAAGGATCCACTCTCAGATTTAGAGGAGTTTGTCAGTGGTTATTACTTTCTTGATATTTGTTCTCCACGTTCAGGGGTTTTTGGCAAAAATACTGTGTAACAAATGCATTAGAAAATGCAATTAATCTCCTTAACTTGTCAACACATCAAAAATATCAATTTTATTTTTGCAAAAATCCTCAGCTTTTTTCTTAAGTTCTAGATCTTGGCTTTAAATGTTGTTCAGTGATCCTGCCTTTATCTCAGCTCTGTAATGTATATAGAGAAAATATAAAAGTGGCAATGTATAGATGATAGAATTACTGATTTTTTTTTTCTTACACAGTTTGGAAATCATTAAGATACCATTTATGCCTAAAACTTTAATATTTCTTAAACTTTCAGGACTGTCTCAGCAAATATAGTACTTATTTTTGTGACCATGAAAAGTGCATATTCCAAAAGATTTTTATCTGCATCACCAGATGAAACAGAATGTTACCTGTATGCAAAGCGAAATAAAGCAGAAAGTGATCAAAAAATCAGAGAGAAAAAGGAGCAGCAAAAGCTAGAACAAAGCATGCACTGTAGGAGCAAGTACCAAACATCACCACACAAAGTCCTCTATTTGTCAGAAAGACAAAACAACTGTGCATTAGAAAAACAGAATTGTGCTACAGCAAGAAAAACTTGTATGAGAGAGTTTTTCAGTTCTACAGCTTATAGTAATAAAGAGTTAGCATGTAGAACATCAGAAAATGAACCGTCCACCAAAAAATGGAGTCCTGAAAATGAAGACCAAAGTCCTATGGAAGATGACACTCTCCTGAATGTACATGGACAGCCTCTTGAAACAGAGCTGCTCAATGTGTTGAGCACTGCTGACAAGTGTCAAAATCTACCAGTACTAAACCCATCCCAAATGCAACAGAACAGTATAGAACAAAATAATAAAAGAAATGAGGATAATGAGCTCAAACAAAATTCTTCAGTTACATCCTTAAACAGACACACATTTCAGACTGAATTAAGTCAAAAGTCTGTCTCCAATAAAAAGTGGCAGCAATACCAGCTTTTTCAAATTCCATTTTTGAGTGGAACAAGTTCTATGTTTTCATGCATAGAAAATAAAAAACCTAAATTCCTGAAAAATGTATGTTCTGCAGAAGATAAAAATTATTCCAGTTTCAATAAGGATACTTCTGCAAAAAAAGATAATAAAGAAAAAACCAATTCACTATATATAATTCGAACATTGAAACCTTTAAAGAGTATACAACCACTGGAAATACCTAATTTTCAATTTCCTAGGATTTCAAATAAAATGAAGAGTAAACAGTTATCAACTAACTTTAGGGAGACAGATTGGAAGAATTTTGAAGGTGAACCACCTCTAATGCAATCTAAACAGATACATGGTGTGCAAAAAATGTCTGAGATATGGAAACAAAAAATGCAAAATGATAAAAACAGTATAAGAGCTTCAACTGTTTGTTCTGAATTTAAAGAAAAGAATTGCCCACCAATTAACAAACAGGAGCACAGTGCTTTGGCAGAAGGAGAAGTATCTGGAACTTATTTCAGATGCAATAGCACTGACACTGAATGTAATAAAGTATTTGCTGAAAATTACTTCAAAGATAAAATAATGGACAATTCAGAGGGTGAGGATGACCAGAAGTCAAAGATTCACATTTACATTAGTGCTAAAAATGTTCTGAATGAGAAATGTGTCTGCTCTAATGATCTTTTGCAGAGAAGGGGGAGGAAGAGCACTAATGAGAATGCAGGAACATTTCATATGCAGATGAGTACTCCAGTAACAGCAGAAGCATTAGAGAAAAATAAGTTAAACCTACACTGTGGTGTGCATGAATCCAGCAGGGTTACTCATTTCTATGAAGCAGAATCAAAACTCTCCACAAAGGAAATACTTGATTTCCAAAGTTATGTAACAAAAAATATTACATTTAAAAGTAGTTGTCCTTGCATTATTGTGCAGGATTTTCCAGATAAGAGAGGAAGTTGCAATGTATTTAGGGGGATAGAAATACTCAAATTAAAATTTTCATTTCAAAACATGTTGTTTGGATGGGTCAGGATGTGGACTAAATCTTTCCATGAAGCTATGCCCACGTGTCAGGATGACAGTGTTACACCTTGGTCTCATTGCCGTGACACATTAAAAGAACAGTGTGATGCTCAAGAGTTGGTAAAGAGCACTATAAATAGGAACCACAATGATAAAATATTCATGTGTTTGCTGGCTGTTGTTTCAAAGCATCTGAAGGTGGAGGTACTAAAGATAATGCCTGTTTCCTTTTTCAGTAGCACAAATACTTTATTAACAACTGAGGGAAAGTCTATGCAAGGAGAGAAACAGTCTTTATGTGGCAGAAAGCAAAATCAGTTAAACTCATGCACAGATGATTCTTTGAGGCAAACCACAGGATTTCTTAAACAAAAAGAAACTTATCCAGGATTTTTAAGTTCTAAATTTGTGGAAAGCATAGATTTTGAGTTGCATAATGGGTGCCAGAGAAGATGCTTTTCTAGAACTGTAGGTGAAGAAGAGAACACTTTCCTACAAAGAGGAGCCTTTTTTCATAACCAAAAAACCAGATTATGTACGGGAAGACATGTCAGAAAACACCAACTCTTATTCAGAGTGAGTGAAGGGTTTAGCAGTGATTTGAGGTCAGTCAGTCACAAAAAGATTATGAAAAAGCAAATTTTACCTGCTAAACACCTGATCTTGCTGCAGGGCTCTTCTCATAGTTCTTCACTACACAAGATCTATTTCTGCAGTATCACAAAAGTACGATATCTGGTAGGAGCTAGTTTTAGATACCAGAGTTACTCTCCTGTTCATTCACAACTGAAATTTGAAAAGGTACATAAGAAAAGTACAAATCAGGAAATATCAGTAAATACTCTAAAGCAGGAGAAGAACAAACCAAGCCTAAGGCTTAATAGTTCTTTTCATGTAGAATTATTTAAAGCTCTCCCTTTTGTTTTATATGAAAATAAGAAACACAAAACAACTGGATATAGAAATTTCATAACTTCTTCGAATGAAGTCACTGATGAAGTAACGTACAACATGAAAAAAAATTTGGGTAACTTATTCATAAATGCTGATGAAAAAGAATGTGTTAATTCAAAAGAGTTGCAAATGAATTGTCATGATTTTCTTTCTAAAAAATCCTTTTCTATTTTTGACACATATGAAAAAATTCCCCTAGCTACTGATTCTGAAGACTTTGACCAGATCTCAGTTGTAAAGCAAGATATTTCTATCCAAAAAAAGTTGTGTGAAGAAAGTGCAGTCACTTTTTCAAAGGACATTCAGTGTTTGCCTGTTAAATCAAATGATGTCTTAATTCTGTCTGAGCAGCCAAAAGCAACCACAGAAGAATATAATTCTCTCCTGTTGCTAGATAGACAAATAAATAAACATGAAAATTGCAAAGACTTAGATACTTGTAGCCCACATCTAGTAACTAAAAAAGTAGACAATCAAAATACTAATTTATTTTCTGAAAATTTATTTCCTAGTTCCTCAAATATTTATCAATCTGTCACTTTGCCATTGGATAGCAGCTCTTTTGTCAACAGAGAAATAAGTGAAGATGGGCACTGCAGGAATTCTTCAAGTGCAGACAAACAAAAGACAAGTGAAACAATTCCTGCCATGGTACAGTATCTATCCACAAGAAATCCTGCCATGACAGATACATACTTGCAATTACAGGCTAAAGAAACAGCATCATTTTCTTTACAAGGCCATGAACAGATGAATAAGACAGGCAGTTCAGAGCCGGCAACTTTGAAACAACATCTTGAATATGTAAAAGAACAGGAAGAGAGAAATTATGAACAAACGTATGTAACTAATGAAAGTCAATGTGAGACTGTAATGAATTACTTGATTATATCATATTCAGAAGATAAATCTAAAACATTCATTGCTGCAGAAGAGGAATTAAAAATGCCTTTATCCATAATGAACAATGAATGTCTTGAAGATGTAAAAGATAAGTATTTACCCTTAGAAAATAAAATCACACACGAATTTGAACTGAAAAGAAAATTTGATTTAGTGCTAGAAGAGCTACGTATGTTTCATGAAATTAGCAAAGAAAATGTAAACAATTTATCTAGTTTGGAAACAAACTTGCCCAGCAGTTACTGGGAATTAAATAATGCTGAGGGAATAGATGAAAACAAGGCAAGTGTTTCTCAAAGGAAAATACGTATTTCTTCTCCAATCTGTGGTACCACAGGAAAACACATGACTGACATTAATGAAAGTTCATTACATGAAAAGATATTAAATGAAAATAAAGACCAGAAAGTATCTAAGGAATATTCTATTTCAACAATGTCAAGTGAAGAATTGCTGCACTCTCCTTCAGAAGGTAAGCACACAGAATTACTGTCTTATGTAATCAAGAAAATTTAAATTTTAAGCAATATTTGATTTGTATTTCTCAACTCAAATAATTCCATGTTTTCTTGCAGTTCAAAGTTTGTTGGACAAATATACTTGCCTTTGAATAGCCAAAACCAAAAAATCTCACACTACTACAGCTACCTGCACGTTGTGCTGTAGCAGGTGTAGATAAGAATTCAGCTAGTCAGCTCCAGGCTCGCTCAAACCTGTATTAATGCACATTTTGTTTCAGATTATTCATTTGGTCTGATTTCATCACAATTAGCGTGAAATTCCATAGAAGGGTCAAAACCAGGAGATGCACATCCAAAGAGAGAAGAATGCTCAATTAAAACACTATACAATTTTACAAAGGAGACAACTGTTTCCTTTCAACTGATGTCATGGACTCAGTCATGGAATAGTTTGTGTTGGAAGGGATGTTTATAGGTCATCAAGTTCAGCCCCTGCAATGAACAGGGTCATCTGCAAGTAGATCAGATTGCTCAGAGCCCTGTCCAACCTGGTCTTGAATATAGCCATATAACTCATACAACTTATATAACTATAATTAGGTTTGTTCAAAATTTAGATGCTGCTGGTTTTAATACTTTTAATTTTTTTTTCCCTAGAGAAGCTCAATCCCCATTACAAACAGGATGTGGGGAAATCTGATTCATAAACTCTAAGACTACTACCCCATTTGCTGCATAATCAAGAGGTATTTAATGAGTAGAGGAACGACACTGAGAAGAAAACCAGTTGAACGCTCTACCTTCTTGTATAAATAACTCAAAGTGATAAGTAAATTATTCAAACAAAAGCTCTTTCACATTTTGGACCTGAAATTCAGTTTGCAGAAGTGATGAGTTCTCGCAGCTGCAAACAAAATTGGTGAGGTTTATGCTTTTGGTCACATTTGGTAAATTATCTGATGAAAATGCAGCATCTCAAAATTGTCATCAGAGCTAAATTTCTCAATGATTTGGCTCTAAATTTATAAAGTGTATATTTCCAGGGGGTTATGAAAGTAAGTAGTGTCTGGGAAGAAATTGTCAAAGTGTTGGAAAAAACCCAGAAGGAATTCTGTTCAGTAGAGCTTTAACAGTATAACATGCTGCAAGTTACACCTGAATGCCTTGCAGAGCATTATATCCTAACAGATACTGGGAAAATGGCTGAGCAAGTGATCACTTTTCTGCCTAAGCCTGGAATAAGAAGATCCAAGTGGAGCAACTGATATGTCACCAGAGGATTATAAACTACATTTTTGCATTTATGCAAAGGAAAATTTCATGAGGTGTAGAAACAGCTTTTTCCAAGCCTCTGAGAATGAGACTTTGTAGCTTTGTTAACATTACCTATAGTGTGCACAAACATGTTTTAATCACATCAACAAGAACCACTAATTAATAACTAGATGAAACAAATTTAGTTATTTGTTTATAATAATCAAATTAAAAAGTTGAATGTATTTTTTTGTTGTTTTAACACTATTTAGGTGCAGCCTATAGAAATCCATACACTTGGAATCCAGCTTTTTTACCCGGCACACTTTTTAAGGAGCAAAGCTATAATTTACAGAAAGAAGGAGGTAATAGTTACATTATTCTGCAATTTATACCACAAATCCCACTGCTAATAGACTTATTTCTCAAACATTTGTATTTGTTTTCTTTCCTTTTTATTTCTATCTCTATAGAAATCACATTTGGTTTAATTGTAGGTTACAAGAAAAGTGTCCTGTCTTCAGCTTGGTTCACAGAACAAGCCATACTGATGAGCATATTTGTTCTTTGGAGAGAAGAAAAGAACTTTAACAACATGGGGTTTCCTTTGTTGCTTATTTTGGAGCCATTTGGAACAAACATCTTTGGGCCTTCAATCATTGTGATATAGCCAAGATATACTACAGGGAGACCATGACTCACTATACTTTTTTTTAAGATTTGCAGTTTTGTACACATTGTGGAAGGAAATTCAGAAGTATATTGTGAAGTGATCTCTTAGGATTTCAAAAAGCATGTTTTGGCAGTTTTTTCAACATACGGAAACAGTAAAACAAGACGTTTGGTTTATTCTGAAATGAAATACTAAAACTCTGTCAAGAAAAGGCTATAGATAAACTTCTGGTTTACTCTGTGAAATCATGTACTGCTATTTTAACTTTTATTCCCCATTGTATCTCTTAAAACTGTTGCACAATTTTCTGGCTTCAAAATTCAGAAACTGTTTCCTTCACTCAGGAAGGAAAATTGTTGCAGAAAATTCTGTTCTATTTCTTTGCTCTTTGTCACTACTCTCTAAGATTTTATATTTTTTGTGATGTGGATTATAGTTTCTGACTTGTATAGTAGGTATTGTTATTGCTTAGGGAAATTCAGATTCCAGAATTCTATATTGTACATAATACACCAAGGTGGTTGATATTAATATCTTCTTGGAAGTCTTGTTCAGATGAGATTGAAGCTTTCAATCTTCTTCTTTCCCTGCTATTTGGGCTGCAGGGCCAAGGGCAAAGGAAATCAGATGTTTTCTCCATTGGTGTTACATTTATTTCCTTTACATTTCTTCCTAATGTTGGCTAAATTCCCATCTGAGCTTCTCCTGAAGTGTTTGGGAGGAAACCTTAGCAATGAGTGTCTCATTTTTCCCTCCATGATGGCTGAGGATTTGTGTGGGTAGTTAGGGCAATGGCGAATTTCTAGGGCATTTTATACCTTATTTCCAGCATTTTGTCAGAATCAACAGGAACCTAATATTCTTCGAGTAGGAGATGCTGAAAAAATGTTCCCCTCATCATCCTTCTCAGTTGATAGCAAATAGGAAACTGTTGAGTATCATCTTTCCTTGAGGAGGTACATTGGCAAGAGGCAGTTCTCTTCCATTTACACTGAAAGTTGCCTTGGAGGTTATTCTGAAATCACCAGGTTTTGTCAGGGGAAATACTATACTTACTATACTGATAGGAGTTAATGTCAGAAGTTATGCTGATATGTGACTGTCTCCCTCTATTTTTCAGTAGGATTCTAAGCCATCATTTATTGTCACAGAATCTGTGACTGCTTTGGAGAGGAGATACCTAGGTGGCACAAGAAGATTTATACTCCAGTAGCTTTACAATTTACTGTGACTAACAACCATGCTTTCCTGGCTACGTATAAACCCACAACACTTGACTGACTTTCAATGCATGCCTTTCCTATTCTAGCTGGCTCTTATAAGTCTTAGAAAAGACATAGCAGCACTGCTGTCTCATCATTGACTTAAGAACAGAACTTTGTGATTTTTTTTCTCATCCCACCATTTAAAATTCATGTAAAAAGCTTGGAGAATTTTTTCTCTCCTATTACTAGGATACCAGCTGAATACCTAAGGCTCTTATAAACACACTATTTGATGTTCTGGCTAACTGCTCAGTACTTCATCATTTTATAGAATAATGCAGAATAGAACTGGAAGAGATCTTGAGAAATCTGACCCTTTCTTCTTCCATATGAATCATTGTCCTAATCTCTAGTTAACAAGGTCATGGTCTTCTGCCCCAGTGAATATTATTTTATGCAAAACAGAATAACTTCTAAAGGATGACTAATACTACACTGATCACTGCTTGAGATCACTAAATGGTGGATAACTTACCTAATAGAATGTGGAACAGAAAACAGATATCCTCCTATCCTGCTTTATGTAAAATGAGTGGCACAGGGCAAGACATCAGACTAATCGTGAGTATTAAAGTGTATCCACCTCAGCGTGTCCACTCTGTCCTGAAATGTTAATTTTTATCAAATAATATGCCTTTGCCATTCTGTTAGGAGAGTTATATAATGCTGGGTTGAGAATTATTCTAATCAGAAGGAATATGCACATGACCAAGCCATGAGCACTTCCTTTTCAGCCCAGAAGAATCCATTAGATGCTCTGCAGCAGAATGGAGGTGGGATAGGATGTAGTAAAGGATTGTTTAATTACTACTGGTCTAATTTATCCATCTTTTCAAGATGTAATTCTTGTCTATATCATACAGAATTCTGGGTCTGCTTTCATTTTTTATTCTTTCTTTTAAATATAGGATACTTTCTGTCTCGTGACGTCATAAGAGTACAGCCTCTTAAAACATGCAAGGGCCCCATCAGGATTGGGCTGTCAAGGAAAGCTCGGCCAAAGAAGCTTCATCCTTATCTGAAATGACTTCCTGGATTCTTTTACCAGCCTTCACATCTGGGATCACGCTGCTTGAAAACTGTTGACATGTTTTAATGTTAGAATTTTTTTTTTTCCCGGTACTTTGATCTGTGTGGTTTAAGGGGTTTTTAGATATTAATATTGCAATATTTGCTAGTGATTTATTTAGGAATACTCCTGTGAGTACTTGATAGCAAAGGGATTTATAATGAATGTTTACTAGTAGAAGTTTTAATGGAAGGGTGAATTCCTTTTAAAGTTTATGTAATATTAATAAAATCTGTCATGTATTTTTCATCTATTAAAATATACAGTTGAAATTTTCTGTCACATCCACACATCCTTAGAATCCTCTGCGTGTTTATGTAGTTTTAAAAACTCAGTAAGTATTTTTAAGGAGATTTGTTATAAATGTTTAGAGTGATGTAGAGGAGAATTTCAGGAAGTTAAATTTAGACTGCTAAAAGGAAGATTATGTTTTAGGCTTCAGAGGTTGTTTCCTCTGCGGTACTTTCAGTTCCATGTACTTGTCCCGTTAGACAAAGAGTTGGAAAGGAATAAAGTTATAAATGCTACAGACGGCTTGTCTCATTCTGAGGGTACTGATTTCATTGCATATAGCACAGAGGCAATAAGTTCTGCATAAATAAATCCGTGCATAAATTCTGGATATTATGTATTTTGAGAAATGGGGACACTTCGGCTGCTCTGAAGCATGCAAATCTTGGTTAGGGACATCTGCTAACTGTTATTATACTGATATTTTTGTTATAAAGAATAGGGACAGTTTCAACTGAATAAAAGCACAGCAAGAAACAAACCTGAGTGAAGTCTGAAAAAAAATCCTGAAGTGTCAGGACAAGAGTAATCTAATAACAGGTATTCAAAAGAAAGCTTTAAACTCTCACAGAGTTTTTTAGACAGAGCATATTTCACCCTGCAGTGGATAAGACAGTATTCTGGTATAAAAAGTGTTACAGAATAGTGATGGAATGATGATAAATCCCTATAAAAATAATAATACGTCGTTGCAGCTGACACAAGGAAATTGAGTAAGCTGAATTGATAGGGAATTTATCTGCAGATAAATTATTTTATAGAATTTCTAGAGACAATGCAAAGACTAAGTAACTTCACAGTTAAATTTCTTTAGCTGTGACATTCAGAATATATCATATGTAACAGCAAGCATATCAGTATGTTTATGTTATAAGAATCTAAATAAGAAAAACAAATTCCATCCACATATTAAGAGAAATCAATGAAACAATAAAATCTAGAAAAACAGTAATAATTTGGTTCATAGTGCCTTTTGTATGAAATAGTAAGAATCTTAGATGAAAAATTGTTTCTTGTTCTGAAATACGAGTTTCTAAACTGATCTGTTGACCACAGATTGTCCAAAAGGTACAGTAAATGGTGTACATCTTGTTTAAATTTTAATTTAAATTTTAATGTAATTTTAAACAACAAAATTGCTAACTTTCCCACTAAAAGTTTGATGATGCAAATGTAAAACTGTCCGTGCTAATTTTCCATTAGCATAGTTCTGGACAAGACATTATCCTTCATCATTATACCTAATTTATGGAAAAGTTTAAAAGGGCTAAACAAATAGACAACTAGGACACATGTTCAGAAGCAGCTCCTAGGAGAGCTGGGCCTTGGGAGTATACGAATGAGGCAGCAGCTGGACAGGAATGGATGGATGGATGGATGGATGGATGGATGGATGGATGGATGGATGGATGGATGGATGACTTCATTGTACCTTCACCATCAGCAGCAGACATCTCTGTCTCAGAGAGTGTAACTTGGCATCACAGGGTGACACTGTGGAGCAGCTTGAGGGCCTATGGGTGGTAGCAACCTCTTAATGTCAGCTGAGGGTCGGTAGAGGAATTCTGCTTTCTCAGTGCTTTACAAGAAGTATTAACTTAAGTTTCTCTGGATCCCAGCAAGAAGAAGCTGATCACAATCCTTTAGCTAAATGTTTATTTTGTACTGGCACAGAGCAAGGGGAGCTGGTCTATTGGCATTGGAATGTCCCCCTGGAGTTTTGTCCTCACAGATGGGCAAACAGTTCTCGGGTGCTGCCAGATATGAACTGGCTGTCAGGCATGATGTCTTATCAATAGCTTCTTTAGGTCATATTTGTAAAGGTTGATGCTTAAAGTAGGAGATTTCTTACAATTTGGGAGTGATACTTCTGTATTTGCAACCCATTCTATGAATTCTTTGGGAAACCTCTCTGTGTCATTTCCCACAGAGAGATATCTTTACCCCAAAGAGTCATTTTCCTATATCCTCTTGTGCCATTGGTCTGTGATCATTAATGACATGGAGAATGCAATTAAAACATTGCATTTTTAGTAATTGTGGGGCAGCTCTGATGGCCATGGCTTGGAAATAGGTATATAATTTCTGTCCTAGCACATCTCTGCTCCCACTGTTCAGAGCATGGCAATACCAGGTCTCAGCCACCTAGAAAAGCCACTAACCACTGAACTTCACAGATCAGAGCAAGGATGACAACCAGAGCATGTGTGTCTACCTGCAGCTTCCACACCACAGATGGAGCCTTTACTGAGTTTGTGATATATCCAGTATATAAATGCCGGGTATGGAGGGTTCATAACTTTGATTCCTAGTTAATAGTATCCAACAGACCCAAGGAAATGGCCTTTGTCATTCTGAAATCAGTTACATCAGTACAAAGCCATGTATGGAGATCATGTGACCCCACCAAAGTATACTTGTAATGAACATTCATATAGGTAATTCTGAAACTGAAGGATAAGCTGTTCCTTGAAATACTTAGGCAAATTTATTCTGCCTTATAGTAAAGTTTGGGATGTCTAGAAACTCAGTTTAAAATCTGCAGAAATTAATATAATGGAAAGATTCCATGAAATTACCTCAGCATTGTTTATAAAGCAAATCATCCTTCCACTGAAGAATATTTTTGCCTATTTTTAAATCAATGAACTCACCTGTTTTTAAAATGTGTCTCTTTATCTGATGCTTGTATAAGAAAGTACTACAATGCTCTTATCTGCAGAAGACAGAGGTACACAGGCTTCCTCTTCAGGACAAGAGAAAAAGTCTTAATTCACTGAATTTATACTCAGTAGCAAACTTTTTAATGTTTAATGGTGCAGTTTGTGCAAGAATGTCCCCAAATATCCTGGAGAAGATACTGGAAAATACCCAAAGACAAAAAACCAGACAATAAGTCAAACAAAACAAGAAAAATTGGACCATGCAGAGAAGTAGAATAGTCCAGCTGAGATATTATGTAAACTTTATGTCTGACTGTTCATTCAACTGGAGAGAGCTGCTAACAACACACCCTCATCTTAAATAACAGAGGAAGGATTGGCACTGGGAATGCTGCCTGGCCTTCTGCCAGCTTCAGCTTCCCCAGCCACCCTCAGCTGGAATAGGTCAGGTACCTTGTTCTGCTGGGGAGCAGCACAAGGGCACTCAGCTGTGCAGAGCAGTGATGGAAGCTGGCACCATTCCATGGGCTTTGGGAATTGCATGGGAAAATGCCAAGCCAAGATCCCTCCATATGTCTTTGCATATCTGATTGAAGAAATATGTATAGATTTTGAATTTTTCCATTGCAGACACCGTATCTGGTGATGGTTTTTTTGAGTCAGCTAAGCTTGTTAATCTGACTGTAACAGAAATGCAGATGTTAAGTGTCATTATACTTTAATAATTATGCAGGCAAGCTTAAATATAATTTCTGCATCATTTTATATCAGCTGCTAGAACAATAGATATAGCTTGGTCTTGTTTAATACAAAAGGATTCAATTATAACCTACTGAAAACCTTGAATTCCATTATATCTACCAATACATGTGATTTTTTAATAAATGGTAATTGAATGTATTTTTTTCTTCTGCCTTGCGAATGACTGGATGCAAAGCTAAAACTGATCTTCTCAGTGTATTTTGGATAAATGTGGATGATTAATGAGTGAATATTGCAAGATTATTAAAATCCAGTCTAACAACAGCACCTGTATATAAAAGTATAGCTGTTTTCTCTATCAGGGAATTGAATTGAAACAGGTAATGAAGTCCTGTTACTCCTTCTACTGTTGGAAGACAGTTACTGAACAAAAATAGATCACAAGTTTCAGGGAAGGCTTTGGAGAAAGGGTTCAAATGACTATATCAAAAGTTCTGCATTAAGGAAGATGGTGTCAAGGCATTTTGTGAATACACTTTACCAAGAAGTGTCATGTCCGTAGGGAGGACCTCTGCTTTTGGTCTTTTGGTCTGAGCCTGAGGTAGATCATTTCTAAACAGAGTGTCAGGTAAATTAAAAGTATATTTTAAAAATATCTGGGAAAATGAAAAGTTAATTTTGTTCAAAATTATTTCTGTCAATAATGATTCAGGCGAAAATGTAAATAAGGGCACTGGTTTCAGCATTTGTCCGTTGACAGTCAGCATGGTAGATGAAAGGTTGATAGTTATCTTTATGAACTGCGGCAATTTAACAAGTTATGTTTAATTTAAGTAGAAAAATTAGTTTATCGTGATCTGATATGGTAATAAGAGTGAAGAGATGATTATTTTATAAAATATATGCTACCATTTGGTATTTGGTCTGAGTCAATGCTACCATAGAAGTGTGTCCTCCATTATTTAAAATTTTCCCACTACAAGACCCCTTCAATTATGAAAATATTTTTAGGCAGGACCTATAGTGAAAATTCAGTATAAATTATATTCAGTGAATGCACTAAGAAAGATGCATAGAATAATCTGCTGTTAAAGCACTTTCTGTCAAAGCTTAAATATGCAGAAATATGCAAAACTTAACAAACAAATGTGAAAAATAAGTGCATCAGCATGGAGAGATATATGCTTACATGTATAACCTTCCATGTTTAAAGTATTATCAAAATATACATTTTTATTACCAATGACATTTTAGAGTCTGTAACACAACATACTGGCAGTGATAGATTTCAGAAATTGTAACAGAGATAATGGCAGTGTTTGGAGAGGTGAGGAACAGGTTGAATTGATTTGGGAAACCCCAGTCAATAAAGTAAGGTAGGCCCTAAGGTGACCTGAATTGCCTTTGGAACAGAATTCCTCCATTGATCAGCAGGGAGACTTAGGGGAAGCTTGAGCCACTGTCAGTGCTCTCAGTAGACTGCAAGAGTAGAAAAATCTTTTTTATCTGTTACTTGGACCTAAGGGTGGAAGAGTTAGCTGTTTAAAGTGCTCTCTAGCATCAAAATTCAGTTATTCTTAGGTCTAGATTCAAGCAGCATCCAAGATCTCTGCTCACTACTCAGTCTTTACTGCATAATCTTGCAACAAAGATTTGGTTTCTGTCTCAGAGGTTTTGCAATTCATTTTTTTTCAGTCTGTAAATGAATGTATTTTTAGTTATTTCTTGTTATTATGATATTTAAAGGAGGCAAAATGAAAAAAAAAGTGGTTTTTAAAATCTTTGGTGTATTTCTACATGATAGATAAAGAAATCTTTCAATTTTAAAATATTCCTACTTATTTGGAGGATCTGTTGATGGAGTCATGAGTGAAGGGATGGATTACAAGTATGCAACAGGCAGGGAACTGTCCATGGCAAAGACAGTGTCTTATAGATAGTCTGGAGATGGGTTTTGAGTTTAATTCTTCTCATCCATTCCAAACATTCTCACACTTTTTGGAGAAAATATTTCCTTGAGAAAATGAATAATGTTTTATGTGACATTTAGGCCAGCTTTTTGTATGCCTCATCCTACATATCAACTTCTTCTTTGTGCCTCACTTTCTTCCCTCTCCTTAACTTCTTTTCAGCTCAGGAATTTTCTGAGGTTCTGCTACTATGGCAGAATGCAAATAGTTAGACTTTCCCACACTCAGCCTAGTTCCAGCAAAACTTACCTGCTTGTGCTTGCCAGAGTTGTGAATTAACCTTGCTTGTGCCACAGACTTGCACTATAACTGAGCAGCTATCATGATCTACTGGTCTTGTCCAATATTTTCATTGTGACAGAGGTTCTTTGGCCATGGATGGGTGTGGAATGGTCTCACTGTTCTTTGCTCATCACATTTCTGTAGGCCTGTGTTATCACGGGGGGTGCTGAGTCCCTCAACTTTGAGATGGCGGGCAGGAATGGTTCTAAAAAAGAGGAGTGTTAGAAATCTTCATTTCCCAGGGACCTGTGGAGTGTGACGGCCCAGGGAACTGGAACAAAACATTGAATTTGGAGCCATAGTCATAAGGACAGTGCTGTGAGAATTAAAAAATAACGTTGCTTTTGCTTCTTGTAAAGTGTTTGTTAATATTTCTGTGCTTTTTTCCTTTTATGTGTGTATGTTTCTGTTTTACACGTATATTTTATTATTTGGCCTTAAAAATCCCTGTAATTATTAATATATAAGTTAAAAAAAAAAAAAACTTTTTCAAAAAGGGAAAGCTGTAGAAAAATATGTTTTGACATATTTTCAGAAGAGGATCTCTATTGACATTTTTCAGAAGAGGATTTTTTTTCAAAGATGATGAAAGCTTGAATTATGCTTACATGCCACACTACACTGCTCTTCTTTTAAGCCATAGATTTAGTATGTTATTGCTTGAAAATAATTATAGGGCACAATGATTGGAGCCATGAGAAATGAACATTTGAAAAAATTTCAAGACTGTTCACAAAACTGAAGACACAGTGCATGACATGTTCATCCTTGTGAAAATTCTTCCTTTGTAAGTGCTGCCAAGGTCAATGTCAGCTTGAATTCTTTAATGCATACTGTAAGTGCAAGCCATGCAGATTAGATCTGCCGAGAGCTATTCCTATTTGTTCATCCAGCTTTTAAAAAGACGTGTTTATGCTCTTTTATATAAAAAAAATCTCCATTAAAGAAATCAGCAGTCCAAGTTTGTATCAGGCCTTTCATTATATTCATTCTCCACCTACCCTTCATTTTTCCCCAGAAAGATATACAAACAAGTTTCCATCTGCACATTGCTGAATGTATTTTCATGTTCAATAACAACAGCATAATGCATTTCTTGCATTTTCCAGATAAGGTAATGAAATTAGATTATGCAGAGAATAAAAATAGTTCAATGTTAAGACTTATTATGGGAATCTTAACATTTACTAAAATGCTGAACTAATAATATTGAACATGAAATTGTATTTTAATTGCTTTTATCTCTAGGATGAATCTTTACCTTCATGAACTATGTTATTAAGGGCACAAAGTAATCCCAAGCGCAGCAATATTTCATGAAGTCCAACTTATTTTATTAAAACTCCTGTTTTTCTGAAGCTTCCAAGGAAGGAGGGAGAGGAAAACAGGGGGAAAGAGAGAGAAAATAGTCCCTCTTTGATATGATTTCTGAAATTGTGAAGTCAAATGTGAGATTGTTTTGCTATTGAGAGATTTTAGGGTCAAATCTAGTACTATTTTTTCTTGTATCAAGCTGTTTTTCTCTAGAAAAAAAAAAGGGAGAAAATCAGCCTGATTCCTAAGAATCTTTAGGAGATTCCTTAGAGATTCCTAGGTCCTTATGGATTCCTGGAGATCACTTGTCTATATGACAGGGAGATATGCGATGCTTCTGAGGTAATCACGAACAGGAGTAGTAGGAGTCTGTCAGTGTTTGCACTAGAACTTGTACAGAGTCACTTGTGGCTTTGCCCTTGGCAGTCTCTTCCAAAGAGCTCAGGAATGTCTCTGTAACAGCAGATGGACACTTTTTGGACAATACTGGTTTAAAAATCAGAAGTGTGGTGTAAAAGTCATAAATATTAACAACTTGTTCAGGAAAATTGTGGCATCAGAGGTTTTCTATCATTATCAATTATTCTGGACTACCAAAGATGACATTGGGCTTCCCAATTTGAAAACAATTGATACTGTTTCACTGGCACTAAGACATCTACATTTCAGTGATGATGATGACCTTATACAAATATGGCCCTTGACTGCCATGTTAGTAAGCAGCTCACTATTGTCTGACTTTACTTTGGAAAAAAACCAGTACTTTAAAGTTTAAAGTACTATTTTCTTCTGTTTCCTGCTCACTCATCTCTCCTTGCTGTGCGCATTGCTGCTGCTGCTGGGCTGCTGCTGGTCAAGCTGACTCTGCCATTGCCTGTGACGCTGCCAGCCAGTCTGTTGTGACACTGACTTGGGATCCATGGCAGGATGCTGGATCTGTTGCTCCCACACTTGTCCCCCTCTGTACAGCTGCAGTTCTTACAGTGCTTCTGTAACTTACTGAAAGTTTATGTCATACTGGTTCTTTACAGGAAAAGTGATCTCCCTTAAGATTGTGCAATAGGTTATTTTTTGATTGTTGGCTGAGCCAAGCTTGAAAATATTGCCTGAATTAGAGGGGGATTTTTGTTTGTTTTTTTAAAGACTTTCTTTTTGTAATAGATTAATTTATTTTTAGAGTTTTTCTTATAGCAATGGAACACTGAAAAATAGTAATTGTGGATCAAAGAAACAATTAATTCAGGATTAAGCATAATATTTTGTTTCCAGTGGAGATTGTGCAAACAAAAGTAAACAATAGAAGTATGGCACTAAAACTTAAGTACCAGTTGCAAAACTGGCCAGGAATATTGCCTTCAAGGAGTACTCAGGACATTTACACAAAATATGGGGAGCTCATATTTAAGTCCTCCCTCGAGAAACATCATTTCTTCACCTTCTGCCTGCCTGATGCATGTTCTAGATGTCACACTGTGTGTGGGCGTAACTTTATTCAGTCCTTCGACTGCAGACATTCTACTTCGTGTAATTATTTTAATAGGAACTGACAGCTGCTTGTTCTACCTTCTCAAGAAGTGTGTGTGTAACCTGTTACATCATTCTCAACTTATGAATTCTCCTACCTCGTGAATATTTGCACAAGATGAAAGAGCTTCAGAAGAAGAAACTGTAACCACTTATGCAAGAAAGCATTACAGCTACTGCCGTGGTCACATACTGTGTTCTGAGATACTGTTTCTGAGATCCCTGTTCTTAAATGCACACTGTGAAACTCCTGTTATCTCCATATGACCTTGTTGAACGTAATTCCAAACACTTTTGTTTGTAATAAAGAAGTTTGTATATTCCTGTGTCACTGAGTTCTAAACTGTGCAGAGAGCACAGTGACCCCTGGAGCAGGAGCTGTGCATGTACCGAGAATTTGTTCTCCATCTTGACCTCAGCAGTTACCATCAGTTCTTGAGGAGGATTAGTCTCTGAGACAATGAGTTTTGACTCCTGAATAAAAAATTCACTCCTTACTGTCTGTTTGATCACTTCAGTTTTTAGACAACTTAAAGTTGAAGTGTGTGAAACTAAGTGTTTAGTCTCAGTTTCACTGGGATCCACTCCACAGAGAAGTCAAATCCAATAATATCTGCTTAGAAAAGTTAGATTTTGGTGTCATAATGGCATATAACCTTTTGAAAAGGTTGCGATATATTCTTAATTAATGAGAGTCTCCAAAATGTTCTCCTTGTTTCAGTCTTATAGTACAAAAAATGAATAAAAACTCTCAGGCTTATCTATAACTAAACTGGGGATGTTATTCCAAGCCATGCTATTTCTGTTCACTGTCATGATGCTCTGATATTTGCTGCTTAAGGTTATTTGCCCAAACTACTTCTTTTGAAAACCCAGGCTGTGGGATAAATCTGGGCCCAACCCATTTTCACAGGCAACATGTCTTCACTGCTCAACCAGAGCTTTCTTCCAGCAGCACCTCACCCATTCATATGGTGAGACTAAGGTGATGAAGTTGAACAAATTCCATTATGAAGCATTATTTTTACTGTCAGTGGCAGGAAAAAAATTTAGTGTTAAAAGATAAGTCATCTAGTCATGAGTATTTTGAAGCAGAAGTGCAACTGTCCTTTAAACTACCCCTCTCATGAGCTGAGCTGTCTAAAAAAGTAAAGGTCCTCTTTTTTATATTTAGTCCAGCAATATCAGGTGATAAACCACGGCATTTGGAATTATATCCATCTATGAAATCATACTGAGTCTATTAGAAGCTTTCTCCCTCACACTGCCTTCATATTTAATTAATTTAGAAAATTGGCTCCTTTCCTTGTATTTCTTACTCCAGAATATAATTTTTGTCCAAAAGGATGCCATCTTTTCATTTCACTTTTATGGAAACATTTTTAAATTTTTTTTATTCTTTTGCCTGTATCAAATGCTTTTGTATCCACAGTTAAAAGCTGTGCTGAATTTGAACTAGTGTTTTGGAAAATGCTGTAATTATAATTTGTTTATTCAGAATGTCATGTCTCAGACCATTCTTTTTGTTATGAAGACCAGGATGAAAGTGATCTGATTGTCAAGATCCCTACTGTCAATCTTACCAGCTACTTCTAAACTTCTCTGTCATTTTCTCAGTTTAGTAAACCAGTTTTAGAAAAACTGCCAGGTGAGGATTCACGTAAAAAGGGCAGCAATTGCAATTCCTGCAGCAATTCCTAGATATGCTGGAATGTCTTGATAAGCACTTTCATAGTCTGGACCCTTTCTTAGAAACTGAGGGAGATGGACTAGTTTATTTACTCTCTCATTTATTTGTCATGTAGAGCATATGTTTGTGCTAATTTCCTGAATCTAAGAATCTAAGACACTCTGGTAGAAAGTGTTCTTTTCTATAAAAGCAAGGAATTCTTGATGTCCATTTAATGACCTCCCAATCATAGACAGAGGTTATGTGTACTGAATGTCCTCTGTCTCTCCTTGAAGAAGGCTGAGGTGGATAATTCTGGACTTTGCCTCGGCAGTATTGACATCCTCCAAGGCTCTGTTCTGAATGATGATCATCCTTCCTTGGGGATAAACACAACACAGTATGATAGTGATAACATTTACATAACATTATCTTGGGAACCCACGCCAAGGCAAACTTTCAAAATATGCACTTACTTGTATTTCTTAGGGTGCTATATTATTATCTATTTCCTCATATCAGTTAGAGGAGTGCTGCCATAAATAGTGACATTGTATGAAAACTATGAGTAACAAGTTGATAAAACTATTCAATATAGACCTGGGAATCATACTAGCAGTCTGAAAAAAGGAAGGGGGACAAAATGAATATCAGGCAAATAAGATTTCAAAATACAGGCTCCTATTAATCTTTCCTGAAGAGCAAAACTCAACATCTTTGCACAAACTTCCAAAAAATATGTGCTCTCTGTGAGTGTACTGTTTGGCTAAAGAGAGCAGTGTGCTGTGCTGCCTGAGCATCAGGCTGTGCTTCCTGACTGAGAGCAGATGTGAAGCTGCTTATGCTATTTGGAATATTTTTTTGCATAACACTGAAACCCAGCAAAACAGGAATATTCTGCAATTATTCATCTGTTCATAGATCTGCACTCTTCACAGATCTGCAATCTGCAGATGTCAGCCACATGAAACATATTTCAAACAAGAAAATAATAGTATTGAGCAGATGAAGGTAGCTGGTATGATCCAGAAGGTTATTTTAACAAAATTTTCACCTGACATGCCATAAAGTATTCTTGAATTTAGGATGAAAACATCTTTTTTTTTTCCAATTTCATATAGATCCATGAGTGGCTTACATGTTATTTTACAGTAGATTAAAAAGCTTGTTTTTGTTTTCAACTATAATACTCTAATGCAATCTACTTGATAAGAATAAATTTGGTTTTGATCCTGCAAAGTAATATGGAGGTTGAGAACCTGAAATTGTACTGAGAGGATATGAGGATACACAAGCAAATGCCATGAAAAAGGATGTTATCAGTACAGTCAGTATAAATCATTTTTTTGTCTGCAGTGCTACAATGCATCCACTGTTTTTAAACTTACAGCCATTCCAACATGTTCTTTGTTTTTTTAATAGTATACTTTCTCCATGTACTGTAGGCAAATTTGTTTCAATTTTAAAGATTTTTTTTTGCAAAATCAACAAAATAAAACAACCAGAAAGGGGTTTTTGCTAGCACACGAGCACAACTCATCAAAATGTTAATCTACCAAATTCCTTGTCATTGTTTGACTTTTCTGTAACCATTTAAGCATGTTTTACATGCCATTTCTTGATTCAGCAACTGATTTGGCTATTCCTTCACAATTCTGATTGATGTTATTGATTGGCTTTGCAAGGCCTCTTGAAGTCAGTAGGACATCACTAATTCAGTCTATGTGCTTTGGATCAGTCCTGACGTTTAATCAGAATTACTGATGCCTCTTTCTAGACATCTTGCTCTTCACTGTCACTGATTTTGTAACAAAGTGAAATCAGCATTAGTTGCAATTACATTATAAATTCTTAGTCTTTCTTGTAATTAAAACATAAAAAATATATATAATGAAAACATGACATAAATTATTAATGATAATTCCTACTTAAACAACAAAATCATCTAATTATGCCTTGAGAGGAAAATTATTTGGGAATACTATGATTTTGGTTTTTTGAGTGAGGAAGTCAAACTCATATGAGAAAGTATATAGATCACGGGGTATATTATTTGTAAACAAACCTAATACAAATCTATACTGAGGTTTAAATGAAATATTTTTAATCTCTCTTAAGTATTTTTCAATTTGAAGCTCCCAATTTATCATGATCTGAAACAAAGACCCCACTATAATGTTAACATTAAATGTACATTTGTCCTCTTACTCTAAAATATAGCAAGTAGATTTATTAGGTAACTATGAAGTAGCTTTCCAGTGGCTAAAATACTGTGTTAAGTAAGTTCTTCTTATTAAATTACTTTTGTGCAGGAGATTCATTAATATTCATTCTCCAAAATCTAGCAAAAGTCAGCCAAAAGGTAATTGTGCCAGGACTGAATACCTTTCCTTGGAACTTTCTGTACATATTAAAGCCAATTTTTTTTCTTCTACTTGTGCAAAACTAATTTGCAGTAGGATTTACTGGCTCTGTCAGATCTCTCACTTCAAGGCAACCTTTTAGAAGTTGTATCTTCTGCAGACACACATGCACATTGCCACCAGAGTGTTGTAAATTTACATTGCTGTGAGGAATTGCCAGCACCCCTGGAGAGCAGCCTGCTGTGAGCTGCAGTGGAGAGCACCACGCAGCAGCTGGAGGCAGCAAGGAATCCCGTTGTGTCACAGAGAAACTCCAGGGGAGCTGGTCAAAATTTTCCAAACACCAAATTGGTGATTGGCCAAGAGACTGCAGTAAAACCATTACTTTTAAAGGAGTAACACTTGAACATTAGGGAATTAATGAATGAACCAAGGAATCGAAGAGCATTATAGAAGAAAGTTGTGCTGACTTCACACTTCAAACAAAAAGTAAAACATCTGCACATAAAGGGCATGCCAGCATTTATATAATGAGGAATGGTTTCAACTCAGGCTCAAAAGAAGAGCAAATTGTTATTTATTGTAAACAACTAGCTGCTTTTAAGCTCATCGTAAGAGTTCATGTTGAACCCTAGGGGACAATTAAGGATTGCTAACCCAAGCTTGTGTATCATCATTATTTCAACCCAAGAGCAATGGATAGTATTTTACTGTTTGTTGGAGTTTTGTCCTAGGCATAATATATAATCTGCTCTGGTATCATAGCAGTGTCTGGTCAGCAAGGGGAGACCCCAGCTCACCTTTAGTATGGCTTTTACCCTCAAGAGGACCTCTGTAGACAGGTTGGAGTGCTCTTTCCTGGGGAGATAGTGAAAGTGCATAGATGGGAAAAACTTCTGAAGGTGGGGGAGGAAGGAGCAGAGACCACACTGGGAGCAATTCTGCCACAGGAGAAGATGGAAGATTCCTTAGTAGAGCAGGCACATGATCAGACTTCAAGGTGCTGGCAGGGATTATCCTAAGCCTGCACAGGGCTTTCTCATGCCAAATACATTGAAAACAAGGATAGGAAAGACAAAAAGAACAGGAAAAAAAATTGCTGTTATTTTAATCACTCTCACTGAGCAGACTTACGTCCTGCACCTAAAAAGTGATTTTGTGATAATTTTCATTAAACTCAAACAGTGTCGGAGATTCAGAGCTTCTTAGTATCTTTTGTGGCTGACTTGAAGTTCACAAATCAGCTTATTTAGACTTACCCTTTTTCTTTATGTGCTATGGAACTGCTAACCAAGCTAGTCAAATGCCAGGAGCTTCCAGCTGAACTGGCAATGATTCCTGAAATATCACTGTGCCACAGGGACGCTGGGTGCCACTGAATCTGTTCTCTCTCACAGCGAAAGAAATTTAAGACAGACAGATAAAAGGTTTTGCAACTTAACAGTTACACAGAATCATTGCATTCTTTTGTGAAAACTGTTTTATCTGGGCTCGCAAACACCATGGTCAAATGTTAGAACTACTCCCAAAAGAGAATTAGTTAATCTTCTTTTCAGAGAAAATCTAATCTCCTGTCAAATTTTACATCAGAAACCAAAACAGTTATGATGTTGTCTTGGGTTAGGCAACCAAAATATTTGTATTCTATTTCATCTGTTGTAAAAGCAGATATTTCTTTATCTCTTGTAACTCCAGGGGGGAGGGGGGAGGATGCCTTCTGATAATGGGCCAGCTGTTAAAACCAGGTGTGGCAGTGTTTCTTATCTCTTTCACCACCCATCCATCTTCCAGGGAGATATCTTCTGCTAATAGGCCATTAAGGCTCACCAGTGACATGACACATTACATCATCCCATTGTGAGATGCTCCACCCTGTGTGGGGGGGCGGCAACTGTTCCTACCTGGATAAAAACTGAGACTCAGGAACCCCAGACATCCTGTTTTTCCACTGGAGGAGGACCGGACCCATCTTGCCGCGGCTGGACTTTTTCTACTCCATTACCTGTACTCCACAGAACCTCATCTGGGTTTCATTTGGATGGCTTCCAACACCCTTACCAACAGAGTGTCAGGTCATATCCCTGACTCTGTCAGAGTTTTCCAGGACTTTTGTTTTGCTTGCTTGCTTCTCTTTGCACTACTGCATTTGTATTTTGTTTTCTTTTTTTTATTCCTATTAAAGAACAATTACTCCTATTCCCACATCTTTGCCTGAAAGCCCCTAAATGCAAAATTATAATTTGGAGGGGAGGGTGGTGACATTCTCCATTCCAAGGGAAGCTCTAGCTTTCCCTGGCAGACAACTGTCTTTCAAAACCATGACAGATGCCAAGCAAAACCACCTAGAGCTGGTAAGAAAAAGCTGACAACAAGGGCACCTCTTAGGTCTTGATGCTCTTTTTTGGTTTCATATGTCTCACATGGGCTTACAGACCACCCTTGTAATTTTGTTCCATGCCTGGGAAGAAAGTGCTCACAATTTCTTTTTCTGGAATCAACCATGCAGCAAATATTTTACAAAAAGAAGGCAGCAGGGCTGAAGGATGAAAGGTTCAGCTAATGGCCACTTTTGGTACTTTGAGAAGATCCCAAGACCAACTCTTACCTTCCTCTCAGCTCAATAAATGCATGTTGGAATGTGGTGCCACATAGCTTTGCATATATACATCTCCATAAATACAGAACTGAAACAATAAGAACATTCTCATATGTTTTTTTTCCTCAGATTTAAACCAGCTTTTCTCTCCTCACTTGAAAATACTGTAACAGTGAGGATTTCCCAGCCTTGAGCCTTCTTCCTTTTTATGTGCAGGAAGAAAGTTTCCTACACATAAAGGAGAAGCATCACCTCTCAGAGATCACTGGGCCAGAAAGAAAAGGATTATAATGGTTATTCTTATTTTTAAAATAATTTGATTAGTAGACACTCAACTCAAAGGGACCAATTGATGGTTTTGGGTCTAGTTTTTGTTCCTAGAACTGATTTATAGTTAATTAAAAATACACAAGTAGTTTCCAGGTAGGAAACCAAGAAAAAAGTTTCTTCTTTCGAGTGAATCCCCTAAATATAAATCTGCTTAATGTTTTTAACAGTGTGGTCTAGTGTAGTGGCGCGTTTTCTGTTCTTTTATTTTACTGTTAATGTTGGCTGAGTTAATTGTTTGTTCTGTAACAGTTACATAATGGTTCAGTCCATGTTCCCCCTATCCCTTTCCCCTAATGGCTTGTCCCTGCACTTGTTTGTGCAGCACCTGCTGCTGTCCGTCAAATGTATCCCTTTCCCTGAGCCTGTCAGTCTCCGGGAGACCTCTCCCTGCTTCTGGAAAGATCG
This sequence comes from Acrocephalus scirpaceus scirpaceus, assembly GCA_910950805.1. Taxonomy (NCBI): domain Eukaryota; kingdom Metazoa; phylum Chordata; class Aves; order Passeriformes; family Sylviidae; genus Acrocephalus; species Acrocephalus scirpaceus. The sequence continues at coordinate 103,839,077 of OU383775.1, read as the reverse complement.
GGGGAGGTCGATCCCCGATTGGGACAGGCTGGGGAAATCCCCCATCCCTCATTTTAGATTTGCTATTTGCCAATCACCCCACTGTCACCCCACTCTCCCAATTGATTATCCATCTAGTGTACGCCCCTTTTTTCGGGTCCTTTATAATCTCTTGCCCTGCCCCTGTTCTGTACTTTGTGGCTTCGTGCTTCGTGCTTCACCTGGAGCAGGTGCAGGTCCTGCTGCACTCCACGAAGTCTCCTTTTCCTGCCTTCGTCTTCTCCTCCTCAACAGCGCCCGTGTATCCAAAAGCCTGACCCAGCGGGGGGAAGTCGCCAGTCCGACCTGCGACTGCCTAACCGAGGCTGGGACGGTTCCCTGCCAGGGCAGCCGGGACTAGCTGGGAAATCGCTTCTCAGCAGGCAGAGGAACACGCCTCAGTCTAGAGAAATTTGAGTAGATTTCTCGTGGTGAGACTGTTTCAGTGGGGAAGACTATCATCCTCCATCCTCATTCTACCTTCAGGAATGTCCCTGTTGTGGTTGGGACGTAGAGATTTTACCTCTTAAGTCTGAAAAGAGAATTCATCCCACTTCAAACAGAAATGGCACTGTGAAAGGTAGATAGTACTGCAGCAAATGTGTCCTGCAGGGTGTTTGCGTCTGTCAGCATCCGATACAGTCTGAGAAACTTTGCAGATAAATCCCAGAGGCCCCTCAGGGAGATATGTGTTCATTCTGAGACCTTGGGCCTGAGCTGATATCCACTTACTCACAGTAGGGTGGCTGGACATGCACAGAGGTACTTTTTGTAGCTCTGTGAGGGAAATGAAAAAAAAAAAAGAAAAGAGATTGGATTTTGAAAAGTGCATTCTGCCCCATATATCTGACATGGGTCAGGCACTAGTTACATTGAATGTGGCAGAGATTTTTGTAGTCATTTCAGAGTTAGATGTATCTGCAAAAAAAATGCATTTTGCATGGTCTGCTGGGAAAGAAAATTAAAGTGTATGTGTCTGCTCTTATCGAAAGAAATAGGCTGATCAGTCTGATTCGGTCTCACATGCTGAGAGACATCATACTTCCCACATTGCTCATTCTTTCGAGGATAAACAGCATCTAAAATGAAGATTGTGAATAAATGACACTGTTCTTTTGAGTGTAATTCAAGGTAAGGCAGATGTCCAGCACAAGTATATATAGAATAAATTATTCTCTACCTTGAGAATAATTTGGCCGAATTTCTATAAGATACTTTGCTGTAGCTGTTATCAGTGGTTTTCCTAATTGAAGATATGAGCTGTTGCAGCAGACCCACAAGAAATTTGCTGATCAAAAGCCTGAAAGCGTTAACATTTAAAGAGCAGACTAATTGAAATGCAGACTTTTTCAGTACTAGGCATGGCTTATCATATTAAGAAACTGTTTCATGTGAAACTGGGTAAGAAGGATAACTGATGCAACAACAAAAACACAAAAAAGAAGAATGTGTTTTCTGGTATTACTGCTGATATAAAAGTTTTTCTTGTATTTATGTGTGTAGAGATGTTATGACATATTTTGTAGGGCGTGGGTGACATTTCTTTAATTTTTACTGGAAACTAAGGCAAACCAATCCAGCAGCATCAGCTAAAATCAGTAAGATCTACAGCAATCATCTGCAATGCAGGGGATACAGGGGTGTGCATTTAAAAGCAGCCAGGGGTAAAGAAAGTTATACACCAATGCCTGGATACAGATTTCAAAAGGGAAAAAAACCCAAACATAAACCCCACATAAGCCAAAGCTGTCCTCAGAGCACAAGCATTTTCAACATGTAGCAGATAGCAGTGACCAAATGTCACTTTAGGAACAACAGTGACATAAGGATTAGCAGCTATTAGACGAGATTTGGATAGCAACAAGTACTTCTAAATGAAGTCATCATGTTATCTTGTTTCTCCTCCAGTTAATGTGTAAAATGATAATTTAAAAGGAAGATCCTGCTCTACCCATTATAATTGAGTTTTATTTTATCTGTTTCACATTTTTACTAGGGAGAATTAAAAATGAAACACATACTGAGCTCCCGTTTGTCTCAGGGTCCATCATGGTAGTGAGGAATACCTTTTGTGGACTGAAGTCCAATCACTTAGCATCATGCATCGTGCATAAGGCAGACTCTTTTGCCTAAAGGACATTTTAATGATACACTCACTCTCTGTATTTAAAGTTGCAAATGATTTCTCTTTGTGCCTTGGTTTTAATCTTGCCATTTAAAGTGACCAAAACAAAACCAATTGTGCAATTGATACATTTGTTTGTTCTAGAAAATTAAAAGTGTGGTGAGAAGCTGATAAGCAACTGTGTTAGTAAGATATGGCAGTTTTAATAAACTTCCTTCAGTAAACTTTTGACTTCCTTTTTTAATGATCATTATGTCTCAAAAGATTCTGGGCTATAGTGGCACCAAACATTGTTAATTTTTATTGATCTCAGAATCCAAAATGAAACTTATGAGTATTTTAAGATTGTAAAGTGGTTACTTCTTAAGTCATTCTAAACATATTTGGAGAACATAAATGAATTTTATGATGTATGGAATTTAAGTTACACTTTCTTATGGAATATGCAGATTTACTGTTAACATTTTATTCCTGACATGAAAGAAGAGAGGCTGAACGAAGGTACCTTTCAGATAGCTTTTATTAATGCTTTTTTTAGGTGTCCAATTCATGTCTAGGAATCCAGAAGTATTAAATTACCAAGAATTCTGTCACAGAACTGGAGCCATGGTCCAAGGTATGTTTCAGGTAACACCATGGTAAGAAAATCAGACATAGGCTGCACTAGAGTGGTAGGGTTGCCCACAGGTGATAGAACTCAGATAAAACATTTTCATTCATCATCATTCAGATGATGTGACTACTCACAAGTTTTAAGAAAAAGAAATAAAAAATCAGGCTGATATCTTGGTCTGACGTTTTGGCCCACACCACTGTGGACTTAGTTGTGAGCTCTAAGTGATCTCTCCTACCTCTTCTAAGCAAAGTTTCTATGTTCTTATTTTGGGGATTTCTGTTGAGCACTTATGAGCTGGAGAACTGCAGATCAAGCTAGAACCTACTCAGATTCAGAGCAATTCTTCAGATATCTAACCTTATTTCTGGTATGATTAAAGTGTATAATTTTTTTTCATTGCCTCAAAACTAGTCAGAAACTTCACTCTTCAGTCCAGACAAACAATCTTTGTATATGGCAAAACGTTTAAGCCACAGATTTCTGGTTACTGTTTTCACTGCACATTTGCTGGAATCTCTCATATTTATTTAGATTATAGGAGTGCACATGAATTATTTTGACTTTGTTCACTTAAACTATTGCCATTCTTACATATTGTGATCATCCCCAAAAATAATAAGAAAAAAGACCAATGTGCAGCAGCAAAAATTATTAATGCAGAAAGTTTAACCAAATATTTCTAAACTTTCCATGAGTAAGGATATTTAGATGGAGCTTGATTCTGATTTCAAGTACATGTCAAGAACAAGTGCAAATGCCTTTATGCAATACAGGACAATTCAGACCTATCTATTTAATGAGCATCAACAATTATACAGGAATCCCTCTGCCCATGTGTTAATTTAATGTTAAAAATCAAAAAGGAAACTATTCCCATTTTAATAAGTAATTGTTTCCACGAATTCAGAAATTCAGTAAGTCTCCCCAGCAAAACTTCAGATTGATTTTTCTTTTTTCATTCTCCTTGAGCTGAGTACTTTGAAGAGCTGTCTTTAATCAACATTTATAGAGAGTACTGTCATGCACCAAAGCAAGAGTAGTGCAGTAATTACTAGTGTAGTAATGTGGCAATGCTTAAGATCACAAATTTTTTGGCATCCTGTAAAAGTTCAGTGACATATTTCAGGCACATATTATGTTATTTAACTGTTAGACTTGAAATGCCTGGCACTACAAGACTGCTGCTGCAAGTAATAGCAGAGGCAGACCTCTCCAATTTGGCTCTGCTTAGTAAGTGATCCAGAAGGCTCTTTTAAAAAGATATTTTAAGTCCATTTAAAATAAATAGACCAAATGGCTTCTAGGATCACTACTGACTTCATTGGGCTCAGCCATTGTATCACTACTCTTCTCATGCCAAAAAGATAAGTGGAATTACATTACTCCTTTTTTTAACTGTTCTGAAAAGTGAATCAGAGCAGGAGTGCCTTACTTCCCTCAGCTGACTGCTGGAAAACTTTTTAATGTAGCCAATGTAACCAAAATACCTTTGTAAAGGCAAAAATAACTGTACAGACTGCTGCTCCTGTACTTTGATTATTTATCCAGGTAAATTTGAAAGAAGTGCTCTGAGGGAGAAGATGCCCTCCTCACTTAGTGATACGATGCTGGGTCTGGAAGGGGCTCACAGCACCCCTATTGCCAGGCTGTACATGCAGGGTTTTGTACTCAGTTGACGAGAGAGTTTCACATTTCACTATCTGGTTCAAAAAGAAGCTGTGAGCACAGGTCAAATTCCAACCAGGTGTAAGTCATCAGAGGAAGAGTTTGAGCAGTTATGGATGGGAATTCATTGGAGAAATAAATTGAACAGAAGAACGAGGCTTGTAGCAAAAGGACCCCAAACCACTGTCTTGTTTGTCACTTAACAGTGACTTTGTCCCTTTGCAAATATCAAAAATATTCCAGTGGATGCTGCTCATAACCTTAGAAGTTTCTCCAGGATAGAAGAGAAGCACCAAGCCTATGGATCTGATGGAAGTGTTTGTTGCTTTTCTTCAGTATCTTCCCTCTCCAAGGTGTGGTTTTAGCATGAGCAGAGAACAAACTCCATTCACTAAAGTCTCTCTTCTCCCTGTTAGCTGAGATGCTCTCCCTGTAGGGGTACAGAGGACAGTGAATGGGGGAGTGTTGCAAATCTTTGTCCCTGCAGGAGGGCAGTTTTCCAGGTCATCATGCAGAGTGGAAATACAGGCTTAGCTCCAAGAGTACTAGAGCCAGAAGTATAACTTGCATAAGCATCAGTGATCTTTCATAGAGTCACAGAATGGACTGGGTAAAAAAAGGACCTTTAAACATCATCCAGTTCAACACCCCTGCCATGGGACATCTTTATTAGATAGGATTGCTCAGGGCCCCATCCAATCTGGCCTCGAACATCTCCAGCGTGGGGCATCCACAACTCTGGACAACCTGTTCCAGTGCTTCAACAACCTCATGATAAAAAAAAGTTTTCTTTGTGTGCAACATAAACCTAACTTCTTTCAGTTTGAAAATGTTGCCCCTTGTCCTGTCACTACAGGCTCTGGTAAAAAGTAAAGTCTCTATCTTTCTTAAAAGCTCCTTTGTAAAGTGAAAGGCTGCAATAAAGTCTCCCTGCAGCCATCTCTTCATGCTGAACCACCCAGGAGAGGTGTTCAGCCTGTGTTCCCAGGAGAGGTGCTCTAGCCTTCTGATCGACTTTGTGGCCTCCTCTGGACCAGTTTCAACAGAGATTATCTTTGAATTGAGGTTGTTCTGTGGGCTGCAGCACAATACTTCATATTCAAGAACATGGTAAAGACAGTAGCTTACTATAACCAAAACAATGTATCTTCCTTTTCTACAGGATGTTACAAATGGGGATTAATGAACTTGTGAGGAGAAAGAAGAAGCTGCTGGTCAATCTCTTCTTTGCTGTGAAAACAAGGAAAGACATTGAATTCCTCCCCTCTCCCCTACATTATTATACTTGGCTTGTAAAGATAAAAGGACAAGTTTTTAAATCTCATGGTTATATGCATTGCAAATAGATTATTTTTTTAGCTGATCCAGTCAACTTGGAAGTGTTGAGAATAGTTAAACTTCATTTTATGATTCCTGTAAATGCTGTCTCACCACCTAGGACACACAGGCATTGTGAATTCCAAGGTATGTGTTCATTCTGACATTAAAGTTGGCTCAGAAGGGTTAACTGATCTCAGGTGTCCTCAGCTTTGTTCCAAACTGCAACTTCATCCATTAAACTCTTGAATCTGAATTCAATCTTGTAATCGCTGTCTTTGGATTTTATAAGCACTCAGTGATGTTTGGGATAGAGCCAACACAGTTTTGCGGCATCAGGACAATTTATCTTTCCCTTGATGAATGTATAAACCATATTTATAATTTTGAGCACACAGCACAACCTTCTAGCTCTTTGCAGTCAGCCAACAGACCCCAGAGACATTTACACCATACATTTCCCTTCACCATACATCCCCAAGTATGATGATACAACTTTTCATACCTTTGCACAGATGGCATTCTAAGCTTGTAAAATGGTGTCCCTTTATAGGTGGGGTGTTGAAACCATAGCTGGGTACAGGGGAAGTCAATTTGGATTTCTGTGTAATGTCATTATGGTTAGTATAGCTGGTTTATATTAATGTGTTTAACTTGAAATAGAGCAGAGGAAGAAAAGTGTTCCTGCTGCCACACACCACTTTTGGCTTGGCAGTGGCAGCAGAGATGAGTCCTCCTGATTCTCAGGAGAGATCTGTGTCCGAGGTTACAATGTAAATTGTGCCCAAAGTATGTATTCTATCCCCATCTTCATGAACTGTTGAAACCAGGTGGGGCAGTGTTTTCCTTATCTTCTGTTAACGAGCCTAACAATGCCTTGCCACATGACTCATAGATAACTCCCTCCAGGAGCTATCTCTGGTTAATGGGTCATCAAGGACCCCCTGCATGACTCATAGAATGAGATCAGCCCATTGGGAGATGCTCTGCCCAGGGGGAGGAGCCAAGCATTCCCACCTGGATAAATCCAGGGTTTGGGACAGCACAGGCAGCTTTTATCCACTGGACTCCCAGAGGAGACAAGAGCTGCCTGACCTTTCTACAGGAATCACTGCTTTGACAAGACGATCTCATCTGGATTTCCACTACCACCCTAACAGGGTGTCAGGTTGTATTCTGACTGTCAGTGTTTTGTTGGTTTTTTGTGGTTTTTTTTTTTTTTGTACTATTACTTTTATTTTATTTTACTTTCTTTTATTTCTTTTCTTTTCCTCTTATTAAATTGTGTTTCTGACTTGGAGTCTTTCACTGGTTTTGCTTTCAAACCAGCACAATCTGCTAGCTGGGTTTCTCCTTTTTCACTCTTCTATAGCTGAAACTATAGCTGAAACATATTTGACTTCCACCACTAGAACTAATGCATATTTTCAGAGCAAACTCTGTTGGGAATGACAGGTACTGGTGCTGCTTGTCTGCTGAAACCACTGTGATTTTAAATTAAACTAGTTGCACTTTAACAGAGTAGGAAAAAAAAAAAGAAAAAATTGTCTCAGCTGTGAAATTAGGACCTCACTTGAGAAATGTATCCTGATTTGGGCTCAGAGCCAAATCACACTCTGTGTTGAGTGCTGTGATATTGCTGCTTACAAGCACTTTTTTTGGTCAAGGTTCTTCTGCATAGTGCCACATTTTTCACTCCAGGAACGACCAGAGCCTGAGTTGTGTGAAAGGTTCAGATTTCTAGGATAAGGTGGCAACTGAACGTATCTTACATGAGTGCTCCAAATACAAGGAAGTAATTACAAAAAAAGTCAAACTCTAGCTTTTTCTTTGGATTTTGTTTAATAAGTGGACATACATGCATTTTTGAGACCCTAAATATTGAGCAGATTTATTAAATGTGCTCTAAATAAGACATAGTCATGTCTGCTGCACTACAGCAGAGCAGAACCAAATCTAATTCTGACTCAACCCTGGGTAGGAAACAGGATTTGCTTATACTCCTGTGGTTCTGGGTATGTGCAAACGTGTAAATAACTCTAACAAAATGAGGATGTCTAGTCTATTTTGTGTCTAGTTTGGGATAAGCTGCATCTGACAAAGTCAGGTGAAGTATTTCAGTTAGATAGAATTTATTTTGAATGCAAAATATGTTAGACATATTATTCTCCCAATGAATTTTCTAGACATAAAAACTATTTCTGTATTTGAAATCATCAATCCAATAGTGAAATAATGCATCTCTATTATTTATGTAAATAGTTCAGTGATTTTTATGTCCTTGCACAAGAGTTAGCAGTTAACTTGTCTTAATTTCTTTTTTTTTAAATTGTGTCTCTTTCTTGGTTAGTCAGCAAGGTTCCCACTGAGTCCCCAGGACCGACATGGAGGGTTTGCTCATCCAGTTCAGAAAAAGCCATTTGATTCAAGAACTGAGGTAGAGGGACTCTAGTCTTTCACTTATTTATTTTCCCAATAAACTTGCTAGTTAAGATATCAAGCAGTCTCACAAATCCAGATTCTTCCTACCTTATTTAGACATTGAATCAGAAATTGTTTCCAGAAGACAGTTCAAACTGAAGTTGAGCTGATTTGCTTCCAGTGATGTCTGTATTTCCTGTTTGACTTCAGGAGATGTGTAAGGCATCCAAACTCCTGACTAAACAACTGTGAGTGTCTACAGCTAGCTGAGAAGGATATAATGTCCAACTCATCCATGTTATCAATTACTTGGATTTCTTAGGCAACAGCAGTGAGCTGCCTAATGCCATGAGCACACATGTAGATTAATTGCCTCTATCAAGAAGTAGAAAAGCCCTTGGAGAAGACTTATAGGGCTTCGTTGAAAACTTTGTAATTGATGATGTGATATTTGTATGAATTAGGGTTTGGCAAGCTTTGCTATAAACAAAACTTTATTGCCAGGATTTGAATGGAGAACCTGTCTCACTACCATTGATCATTATTTCCAGGAATGGAGCACAGTGGAAGTAAGGGGCAGAAGAGGCAACAAGAAAATAAAACCTACCATTTTAATTTGCTATTTATTTATCTATTCTTTAGATAGCAAAATGGATCTGAGAGAAAAGAGCTATAAAGGTTCTGTAGACAAAGGCAATGGATGCAATTAAATGCTAAATTAAATTGTTAGACATGGGCATTACAGCAAATAGGTCAAAGGATTATTTTTAAGGATGGGAAATGTCTGAGATGGAAAGTGATTCACTCTTTATCCACTCATGAAGTTTTTGTTTTCACATTATGCATTTTCACTAAGCTGCAAAAATTAAGCCCTCTCATTTTGCATGATGCCCTTGATATCTAAACATACACTTCTGTCGGGAATTTGATACCAAGAAAGATATAATGGGTATTAAAAGAATTACTTTGAACCCAGAATCTTGACTAGATAATATTTAAATAATAATTTTTATTTCTGAGAAATTAATAAGTTCTAAATTCTGATTGCCCTTGTTTCAGGCACACAAACCAACTTTTATTTTTAAAGTAATATTCTGGAATGGTAATTGAAAATTGAGACAGAAAAACATCTAACTGATCACCAAAGAAATGGTAATGTGGCAACTCACTCTTCCTAGAAAATCTCTGACTCCTTCAGTGCAAAGAAGTAGAAAGTCTAGGTAGTGAATGTACAGCACAGCAATTCCCAGCTGGGCAGGATTAAAAATTAAATTTCCTGAAAAGGTCACCAGAAGTAGGTGGGGGTATCACTACAAACACCTTTTTAAAGGCAGAAGCCCTTACTTTTGTCTTTGTCCTTGGAAAAGGCCTTGAAAGAAAGCGACCAGTCCATCACCTTGTATTTTGAAGAAATTAAGTTCAAATGCTTGAAACAAAGGGAAAATTCCTAAGCATGCTGTGCTGTCTTTTTCAGATTACATTCACTGTGATTCATGCTGCTATCCTTCATTTTCTAGTACTTTACTCTTGGGACTGCTGGAAAATTGTGAAGGAATGAATGAACATTACTTTGACAAAATGGTGAAAGGCATGTCTATCATATCCTGGGTGTTAATCAGGTAATTTCTAAAGAGGCTGCAAAGTAGTAGTAAATATTCTAGGTAGATAAAGGATTTGTTTTTCCTTTTGAAATTAAGAACAACTTGGTTTTATGCAATTATTTGTAAACAGCAAATATCGCAATTCATCTGAAAATACCTTCCATGCTAATGTGATGTGTAATGTAATCAGGCGGGCATTCAGTGAGGTCCTAGAGAGACAGACACATAAAAGCAGAACTTCTGCTGAACCTCTGTTTCCAAGAACTTCTCTGACACGCACCTCCACACAATAAATGAATCCTAGAGTATAATATAAGGCCTGTCAATTATCAGTGAGTTAGGAGAGAGTTGTAACAAGATTAATGTGTGCGTAGGTGGCAGAAGTCTGTTCCCTCTCCTGGCTTCTGCTCAAAATGGTTTCTCTCCTGTTTCCCTACAGAGTTTTGAGTAGAATCTTTCTAAACAAAAGCAGTACTGATTGTTAAATGTAGCGGCGCGTTTTCCATTTTTTATTTATTGTTAATGTTAATCTGTTCTGTAATGGTTTAGTCCATATTCCCCCTATTCCCTCTCCCAGATGGTTTCCCCCTGCACTTGTCTGTGCAGCAATTGTGCCTGTCAATCTCTGGGAAGGACCCTCCCCTGCTTCTAGAAGGATCGGGAGAAGTCAGTCCCTGATTGGAACAGGCTGGGAAATCCCCCACCCCTCATTTCCTATTTGCTGTCTGTGTGCCATCCCCACTCCCCTGATTGGTTTTCCCTCTTGTGTCCACCCCCTTCTCCTGGTCCCTTATAAGCAATCACCCCGCCCCTTTTGTTTACTTTTGTGGCCTCGCCTGCACGATGAGCAGGTGACAATAAACTCCATCTTGCCACGACGTCTCCTTTTCCTACCTTCGTCGTAGCCTCACCGACAGCTCTCGTGTAGCTCTGACCCACCGGGGGGTGGTGGCCGGTCCGCCTGCTACTGCCTAACCGAGTCTGGAACGATTCCCAGCCAGGGCAGCCAGGACTAGCTGGAAGCCACTTTCCAGCAGGCAGAGGAATCATTTCAGTTAAAGACCATTCATTGGCATGGAACTATCATCCACTGGGGTTTTATTTTCACCATTAACAGAGATCCTGAGAATGACTGGGACACAGAAGTTACATCTTGCAAACAAATCAAACAGTGACCTGGGTATGGGCATTGGTGTTGGGACAGTGTGTATGGGTCTATATATATGGGTCTGTATTGCCCAGTAACCATTACATGGTAATTCTTCACCCAGTTCAGTAAATAAACTGCACAGAAAAGATATATACTGATGCTGTTAGGGTGAAAACAGCCTAAACTAAACCCACATTTTCCCATTTGATTTAGCTATACATTTAATTTCTATAGTGAAGCAGACAGGTGCACAAAAAGTTGGTCAAATAATTATTTAGTTGTCTGTACTATAATCACCTGAATTTTATGAACTTGAAAATGGAAAATAAAAAGCTTTGGTTGAAGTTCTGCAAAAATTTATACCAGTGTCATGTGTACTGAAATTCTGAAGCTATATTCCTAGTGCAAGCAGCTTGCATGTTGTACAGGTGGAAATGTTTTCTGACTTGAAGATACAGGAAAAACCTGATCAACTGAAAATATACAGTGCTCTCCGTTTTACTGTGAATATATGTAGACTCCCAGTTCTAAGGCTCAATACATTTTAAATTTCATTAAAAGGGAAAAATCTCTAGTCAGTAAAAGTGGTGAGTTACCAATTATCTTACTATCCTCCATGGACAATAAACACATTACATGGGTGAAGAGAACGAGAAATTTATCCTCCCTCAATAAACATATTCTATACATTGATATGTGTGCTTTTGTAGTGTCATTAATTTACTCTTTAAAACTTTTTATGTTGCTTACTGGTCTCAGGGGAAAATCATCTGGCATTATATTGGTGTTTCAAAAAAGAGTGCTGTTCCACACTGTGATTAAATCAAGGTTTTTTTCATTCTGTGTTAAAAGCAAAAAAGAGACATCATGCCAAAATCCTCTTTCATGTAGATGTAACATCAGTTGATTTAAGGAAATCTAGGTGGATTTTCTAACATTCACAAAAAGTGTTCAGATAAATAAAAATTTAAATGTTGCATAGGTTTTTGTGCTGTGAGCTGTGTAATACAATTCTTTTGTTTGTGAAAATTATCCCAAAAAAAGAGCTGAATAAAACCTAGCAAAAAAAGTTTCATTTCCAATAAAGCAGTATTTTCTGTAAAACAAGACCAAACTTTTAAAAGCTGGTTTTTGATTCAGTGTATATTAAAATGCAAGAATAAACATGTAATTTAGGTATATAATTTGGTACAGATTTTTTTTCCCATAATGCGAGGTCATATAATCATACCAAGCTCTTCTAGCACTTGAAGACCAAAAGTAAATTAACTTTTCATGAGCTTTTAGTGAATTAAGTTAAATTACAGGTTTTCATTAGATCCTGTATATCTGCTGAAATTTCATATTTTGCACAAAAAAAAAGTTACATGAGACATTTAAAGTGTCTTAAAATAATGGAAGGAACTGTCTTAGTGTATGAGATATGATTCCCTCAAACAGTTTATTGGAATTAATGAACCTGGGTTTTGGCTAGCTCCACTGCAGAGCTCACCAAACTCTAGGGAACTAAGAGTAATGCACAGCCAGCACAAGTGGAAAAGAAAATCTTGGTGGTCCTCTGAAAGGACAAAATAGAAGGGAAATGTAGAAGAATTGTCTGTGTGGACTACCTTATCTTACAGTCCTGCAGAAGTAAATGAACATCTGGAACCACAGCCCGTCACCTTAGGGATTTGAGATCTGATAAGAGTGATTTGAGGAAAGACTGATGCAGATAAATAAATTATGGTGATATGTTCTGGTTATATACTGGGATCTAGTTCGGTGAAGATATATATAAATATCTTCTACTTCTTAAACATCATGAAAATATGTGAACCCAGGCAGATTTTATATAGGTTATGTTTTATACCCCTTCTTAACTTCTGTAGAGTTATCATTTGAAGCATATACCTTATGACCTCACTCCAGTTTGCTGTAAGTAGTAGCTTCCTGCTCTGAAACCTCATTTTATTCTCATAACATATTTGCACTTGTATTAACGCAGAAACAATGTGTTGATAATTGCATGTTAAAAAGAAAAAAAACCCAAATCTATATGTTCATTCCTTATCCATGGTGTGAATCCAAAAGATGATAATTCTGGTCCTGCCTCTTCAAATACATCATTTCAAAGAACTCTTCCAGTTTAACATTGGGGAAAGCACTGGGAATGTCAAAACTCTTCCTGGTTTGCTTTTAAGATTTTGTTTACTAGTTCTCAGGAAGGCTGTAAGAGGCCCACAACTTTGTTTGCATCCGTGTTTGAGATCCACATGCTCTGCATGTACAGTCCTTTGCCTGGCTTTTGCAATACTCCTTTCTATTCCCTCTCATCCCCCACATCCCTCCTCCTTTACCCTGCCCTGTAGCACAGGAAAAAGGTGAACTAGGTCAACCCAACAGCTTTATCTCTAGTTCTGATTTTTTCTTGGAAATTGGTTTGCCCTAAGCTAGTATGATTTGAGGCTCTCAGCTTTTTCTGATCACTTTTTCTCTTTTTTTTTTCCTCCATGGAAATTGCAAAAAATATTACCAAGCAAGAGTGGCATAGAAATGCAAGAGAAACTACAGATTTCATTTTTCAAGAAAATATATGCTTAGAATTGCCATAAGCTATCCATGAGTTTTTGCAAACTTTTTATTAAAATAGTTCATAGTGAGAAGCTCTTTACCTAGTACTTTATAGATTTTCAAAATTTTAGAGAAAGAAACTAGAGAAAACCTGGCTATCAAATTTTTTTCTGTCTATGATACATTATTTCAGATAATGCAATCAATGGCAATGCCCTAATTCCAATCTTCACATCCTAAAATTCAAGTAATTTTTAATTTGTAGTAAAAGATGAAGCAAAAACCCAAGGTTGACTGTAAGAACTTGTTAGTCTTGTGGGTTTTTTTCTGATACTATTAACAGAAGAGAATGCCTTAGCACAGCGGCTGTTGAGCTTGCTGTTGCTTTCCAGCTCACCTGGAAAATCAGTAATTGCAAAGCAAACTTCACCAAGAATTAGTGGAGATGCTGGCTGTGGGGGAGGCAGCTGCCAGATATCCACTGTAAACATAATGTATGTAAGTGAAACTATTACTGATGAGCTATTAATGTGCATAACTGGTAACCAGTTTCTTAGATTTAAATAATTCAGTATTTTTATCCTTAAAGGCATTATCTATGTCTGAGGAAGTTTGACAGGCACTAGAAAATGAAAGCCTCTGTTTCTCCATTGAATGGAGGCTGCATGCCAGGGAGTTTATACATGTAAAGATAGGGATAGGACAAGGGGAATGGTTTCAAACTTAAAGAGGAGAGATTTGGATTAGATGTTCTTTGCTTGGATAGTGGTGAGGCACTGGTACAGGTTGCCCAGGGAAATTGCAGATTCCCCATTCCTGCAAGTGCCTAAGGTTAGTTTGGTTAGCAACCTGATCAGTGGAAGATGTCCCTGCCCATGGCAAGGGTGTTGGAACAAGGTGATCTTTAAGGTCCCTTCCAACCCAGTCTATAATTCTATGAGTTCATATAGATATGAATACAGTTTCTCTCCTCTTGTCACAAAGGTTCAGCTCAACTCTCCCAGTTGCAGGGGTAGTTTTTTACTGTCAAGAGGAATCAACACAGCTGGATTTTTAGTATCTGGATTTACACCTCAGATACCGAAACAGGCATAAACATGTTTTGCATTAAATATTTAAATATTTTAAATTTATTGTGTGGAATATACACAAAATAAGTAAAACAAACTATTGTCACTGAAATTTTAGGTTGAGAAATTCATAATTGGAAAAATAAGTGCATTTTAACAGAGATTAAGTCACAGCTAGAACCATCTACTAAGTATTAGATTATCTTTTACCAGCAATGTAAGTCTTTTCCTAAACAACTGAACAGCATAATAGAGTTTAGATCGATGAAATCCTACTTCTTCTCTTTTGGAGATCATTGAAATATTTATTCCATGAAACTCCCTAATATAGCCCTTTAAATGGTTCCAGAATTCTGAAATATTTTTTTAGCTGATTTAGCCATATTCTGTATTTTCTAAGTCCAGAAAATAATGAATAAGGAAAAAAAAATCATTAAAAGTATTAGGAATTCTCTAATGAACAGCTCATCTCTTATTAATAGCACATATATTATTAATGATGTCAATACATACTGATATCATAGTGTATTTTATTCAAATAAAATATGCAAAGAATATAACCTATTATCAGATTTATTTTGTCCCACACAAAGTTTACCCATAATCTTATTAATTTACTCAGTGCCTCAAATAACACCATCCACGACAGTTGCAACTGAGCTCATTTCATTGCATTTTGCTTCATACTCATTTTGCTGTTTTAAGAAAACTCACTACAGTGTGATAAGTTCAGATCTCAAGACTGTTTTAAACAAGTAAGACACATTTTGACAACTTTCAGAAGAGATTTTGAATGAGGGGGAGGCAATTAAATTACAAGCAAAATAATCATCCAGCTAGCAAGGCATGGAGGAGGGGGAGAGAAAGAGATCCTGTGGCTATGTCATTAGTTAATAAAGAAATTAAAAAACTGAGGACTGAACAGAATAGCCCATGTCTGTACTATTAAATAATTTTATCCTTAAAAGCATTTTAGCAAAGCCATTGCATTAAGTGGAAGAGGAATATGTTAGAGCAACTGGAGGTTAAAGGGTTTCCTTTACATAATCGAACACCAACATGTGGCTGATTTGTTGGTGCCCAGCCCGATTATAAAACCCTCATTGTTAGGTAACAACTGTCAGTGCTCACTAATCCAATGCTCCAGCTCTGGGCTAGAGAGTGACATCCCAAAGTGACCCAGGCTCCAATGAGATGTGACTGCCTTTTCACACCCAATTGCCCTCACCCAATCGTAGCTGTGTCCCAAAGTATGTGGTTGAGGATGCCCGGGTGACCAAACTTTCTCAGTGAGCTTGAAAACTAAATTTCTTCCCATGGTTTGCTATAGCTAATTGGAAAGGTGTGCACACCTGGCTCTGGTTGGGATATGAGAGAAATAATACAATATCCCTTCAGACATTTCCTTTTATACCAGTTCTTGTTCTCTTTCCCTTTCTCTTTCTCCTCTTCAATACTACTAATTTAGAAACGTATCTAAGATTAGGCTGCTGAAATGATGCAATTCCTGTTTCTAGAGGAAGAGCTTTGAAATCAATATGAAAAGTAAACACTGGCTTTTACACTGATAGGCATAAGTGCCCCTCAATAAGAAAATAACAAATAAATAAGCTAAAGCTAAAGGTATATTTCCATCTTTCAAATAGAGATAAGCAAATGCAATCAAAAATCATCTAAATATGATTTGAATGCCTTTAATTTAATTTAGAGGTAAAAGAGAGTCTTGAATATAAAATCCTCGAATACCAGAGGAATGGATTTTTTTCCTATAAGGTTCAAACCACATTTGAACCTCCTACGAAATTTCAGTCAGACTCTCAGCCTGGTTCTGTTCTGACTTTAATCCCACACATTATATTGATGCATTCCAGAGGTAAAATTTATTTCTATTTAACATAACATCTTTATTATCCAATAGTGCATATAAATAAATAAATAAATAAATAAATAAATAAATATTTTATCAGAGGAAGCCTCTGGGTTAATGTGTTTGTATTAGTGACCTTGGTGAACAAGAGCTTACCTGTACTTGTAAGAAATGAGCAAGGCTGTCAGCACTCAAAGGACTGCCAAAACCATCTCAGTTCATCTCTGAACTCATCTTCTTGAGAAAGAAGATTAATGTTGAAATGAGTGGAAGAATCTGTCAGTGCATGAGAAGCTTTCAGGAAGACATGCTACTTGAGGAAACAGTTTGGTTATCAGCTAATCCAGGACACCAAATTAGATATCTCAGGTTCAGTTCTTAGAAAAGTATTCCTGAGCCATATACAGAAATCAGCAATTACAAAACCAGGATAAGAATATGCCATAGAATTCAAGAGCTTGTAAATCAATGACTTAGGCAATGGCTCTTTGAAATTTCTGTAAAAGAAAATAAATTATGAAAGCATATATTTACCGAACAATACAAAACGCTATTTGAGATTATTTAAAAATGTTTTGTTGATTTAATTTCTTAGCCTGCTCTGAAAAATAAGCTAAAATTAAATGCATTTAAACAAATATGGAAGCACCCTTGCTCACTATTTCTGTATTCATTTTACTCATAATCAAAAATGGAAACTGAGAAATTAATTTTAGCACTTAGCATGCAAATTGCTCATGGCAAGAAACCCTTTGTCTTCTTTGTTATCTTTTGTTGTGGCATTAGTGATACTTACATAAAACAACTTCAAAATTCAAGACAATTATTCTGAAAACAGCTGTTCTCCAAGATTTATCTCTAAATAGTATCATCAGAACATCATAGTGTCCATATATGTTTTGCTTAGTTAACATTTATCACTGAAGTCTTTCAATATGGATTTTCATCTGTGGTGTTGTTATTTTAATGACAGCCCTTAATTAGGATTGACATTTCACTAGCCTTATTTCCAAATTCAGCTCATTCTGACCTCAGACAAGTTATTGAAAGCTGTTGAGCTTCAACTTTTATCAAAAATGGTATGCATAGTCTTACTTTTCCAGACCTCCTTTTGAAGTCCATCTTTATTTGTGGTATACATATGATGCTTATGGAAAAATCCTGTCTACATGAGTCACCAAGTCATAGGATCACAGAATATCCTGGAAGGAACCCACAAGGATCATCAGGTCCAACTCCTGGCCCTGTGCAGGACATCCCAAAAGTCGCACCATTGCCTGAGAGCATTGAACAAGCTTTTTTGAACTCTGGCAGGCTTGGTGCTGTGAGGACTTTCCTGGGGAGCCTGTTCCACCATCTGGCTGAAGAGCCAGAGTCAGGAAAGCTGGCACACATGAGGAATGGATTTCCTCAGGCTTGCATTTTGGCACCAGAATTTCTTGATCTGGAAAGATGTAAATTTTGCACTTGGAAAGAAAGCATTGAAGTAGTAAAAATCAATAAGTATTACTATCTGGGTGTTATTACATGGCTTTTATTATACATAATAATGTAATTCTGAAAGGTCTAAATCTTTTTTATTTGCATGGATGGAAGGTAACAAAATCTTACAGGATTAGATGAAGTGGAAGTGCTGACAGTAAATATGTTGTTTAGGGTTCTGCCTTCCACTGTAGCATTGAACTGTTGCAGCTTAAACAGCTTATGGACAAATATGTGCAAAGAAACTTCAAAGGTTAATTTAAACAGTTTAATGATGTGAAAAGTGAAATAACTTATCCACAGTGAAAATATGGTGCCTACAGTGAGTTCCTCAAATCAGGGGTGATGCTTTTCCCTTTCCATCATTTTGACATAACCATCATCCCACCTGACAATCTTATGAAAAAGAGTTGTGCTGAGAATTGGTATTAAAATGAACATGTTCTTGTTTATTTCTCATGGCATTTGACAATCATTTTTTGTGTTTCCATGCCTGTATGCAATATGCATTCTTACATTTGATGTTAAATCAAAGGATTAGCTTTAGAAATGTGAATGCTATGACTTGTAGTAGTAAAAAGTTAATTCTGTGGCAGAAATATATAAAATTGAACATTATAATCACCTAGTAATGCTCATTTCTGAAAAGATTTCATGCAGATCTATTTGTGAGTTTGAAATCTTCATCTACAACTATCTTTGTAACAAACCCCAAGCTGTTGTATAATTCTTCTTGAGCACAAATACATTTTATTTTGCCTTTTTCCCCTGTCTGTATTTTTTGGGTTTTCTTCCTCTGTGTGCTGGTTTTGGCTGGAACAAAACAGAGTTTTCTTCATGGTAGCTGGTATAGGGCTATGTTTTGGATTTGTGCTGAACACAGGGTTGATAACACAGAGATGTTTTTGTTATTGCTGAGCAGGTCTTGCATAGAGGCAAGGCCTTTCCTGCTTTTCATGCTGCCATGCTGTGGAGGAAGTTGGGGGTACCTGGAAGGGTGGGAGGGGACACAGGTGGGACAGGTGACCCAAACTGAACAAAGGGATGTTCCAGATCATAGGGCATCATGTTCAGTATGTAAAGTGGTGGGGAGAGGGGGTAAAGAAGAAAGAAGGGGACATTTGAATTGACGGTGTTTGTCCTCCCAAGTCACCATTATGTGTGATGGGTCCCTGCTGTCCTGGCTGAACACCTGCCTGACCATGGGAATTGATGAAAGAATCCCTTGTTTTGCTTTACTGGCATGTGTGGTTTTTGTTTTCCCTACTAAACTGGTTTTATCTTGTTCCACAAGTTTTCCAGCTCTTAACTCTTCTGATTGTTTCCTCAATCCTGCTTCTAGGGGAGTGAGCAAGTGGCTGCATGGTACTTGGTTTCTGGCTGGAGTTAAGCTATAGCACCCTGCAATTTGTTTAAAGAATGTTCATCTTTCTTGTGTCCTCTCCAGCACAGTTATATTTAACGGGAAAATGAAAGATAACTTCTGCTAGAAAAAAGAGTATGGAAGGAATGAATTTAGGATGAGAGGTCTTGAGAAAATATTTTTGTCTAATTCTCCTTCTATTCTGTGAAATCACCATTCTTTTTACCTTCATATTTTCTTATGGCTTTGGAAATAGCCACACTGAGCATCTGTCCCCTATGGCATTTGTGTACATCTGTTGAGCTCCAGAAGTCTGGCTGGAGCCTGGGTTTTAGCAGGCAGAGCTTGTAGGAGGCCAAAGCTTTATCAAAGCATTGGAAGACAACTTCTGTCTGGTTCTTTTGCATCCATAGATCTTGTGTGCCTGAAAGCTTTTCTGCCTCTTCCTGAGCATATCTGTTGGTCTAATAAAAACTATCAGGTCTGTCTATAATTATTTTATCCTGGATCATCATTGATACAGCAAGAGAATCATAAAATGGTTTTGGTTGGAAGGGACCTTAAAGATCATCTGGTTGCAACTCCCCACCATGGCCATGGACACCTTCCCCTCGATCAGGTTCCTCAAAGCCCCATCCAGCCCGGCCTTAACAATTCCAAGAATGGGGCATCCACAGCTTCTCTGGACAACCTGGTCCAGTGCCCCACCACCCCCTCACAGCAAAGAATGTCTCCCTAATAACTAATTTAATTTTCTCCTCCTTTTGTTTAAAGCCATTTCCCCTTGTTCTGCCACTGCATGCCCTTGTCAAGAGTCCCTGTATGACACAGCTACACCACAGCTATACCAGAACTATAGCTACCCACAGGGCAGATGTCCACACTCACCAACATAATATTTCCTCATTTCTTACACTGCACACTTTTTCAGTATTTTTCTTTCTCAAATATAAAGTTTCTTTGTGGTTTATTTCTACACTTAGAATTATTTCAGAAATATGAAAAGTTTAAGAATTATTATTATCTTCTAGCAAAAATGCTTCATCATTCCTATTTCCCTGTATAATTCAGTGGGGTTCCATCATACAAAAGGAAGCCGCATAATATAAGCTTGTTATAGCACATTTTATGATCCCTAGTGCCCAATATTTAACTTTATATAAAAGAAATATACAAAGGATTATATGTTAATTTTATATGTCCACAAAAATAAAATGGACATCTTTTAGTATTGCAAAATTGAGAACTAAAAAGGTGAAATAAATCAAGAATATTAGGTAGCTTTTTTTACAATGATTAACTCTTTTGTCTGATCTAAACTGTATAATTTTGTGGTCTAAAAGAGAGAGAGTTCCTTTGAGGATTAAACACTATATGAAGAGATATTAAAGAGCTATTTCAGCTCCCTTTTTTCTATGCCTAGTATGGTTTGTACACATGCCATATGTTTCTATGTTTTATATGTTTTTTTTTCCAGGTTTGAAGACCCTCAGACTACTCCATTATTCTACACATGGATATTCTTTCACACTGCTGATTGCCCTTTTTAAATTTTTCTGAAAATTTTTGATCTTTGATATGTTTTTACTTGGACTAACAAGGAAAGGCACATGGTGAGTGAGTAATGGATTTGTAGAGTAGCATAATTGTATTTGTTCTGTTGTTATTCATTGTTCTAGTAATAATTCTTAGCAGCTGGGGAAAGGATTTTTTTGGTCTGGGTTGTTTTTTTTGACTGTCACTAAGTCGTGAGATGATATTTTAATGGAACTGTCATGATCCCAAGTTCTCACTCCTGAGCACAGTATTTTTTCTGAGAATCTAGGATTGTGTTTCTCTGAATTCAGAATTTTGTGCATGTATACACTGAATTTCATTTGCAAATTTTTCAAGGCCTATGTAATTCTTCACAATTAGATCCTGTTCTTCCAAGCATGAATAACTTTGCAACTTCAAAAAACTTTTCATGGCTCTGCTCAGTTTTTCCATTTTTAAAAATAAAACTAGTGAACTGCACATACTTCTATTACTGTTGACCTCTCTTAACGGCTGGGACACTTTAATTGTTTCTTATATTTTAAGAGATAATTTAACCATTCTAGCTGGTACATTTTTTCTTCCCCTACCAACTGTTCACTTCTGTTGTGACTACTTAATTTCTCTAAGAGCTTTGGATGAGAGACTTTATCAAAAGGATTGAAGAAATTCAGATAATTCATCTTTATCCATGTCCCAGCTCAGCTGACTCATTCAAAGGACAGCAAGAAGTTTTTTACATCTGTTATTGTTATTATTATTATTATTACTACTGCTATTACTATTATTACTATTACTTCTGCTCTGTGCAGTTCAGTTCTCATGTAACATGCCCATAGTTTCCTCAACCTTCTCCAAAAGTTCTGAAGATTGGCCACTTGTTTGCTCACCTCCATTTTCAGTTTTCAAGGAAGTTTTAGGTGAGAGTTAACACACAGCTCTCAGTAGTTCAGCTGTTCCATCTTTCAGATCTTTTAAAATACTTTAATGAAATTTCTGTGGTTTCGATAAATTATTTGAGTTCATTTGGTCTAGTTATACCATATTCACTTCCTCTGTTCCTTCAGTCTCACAGAAATTCACTGCTAAGTCCCTCCATCCCCCACGAAGTTTCCCAGGTGGGATCTACCTAATTGCTTTTATGGCAAAAATTGATGGGATCCTTTGAAAGGGTTTTGTTGTCCCTGACTGTACTTTTTATGCCTCGGACATCAGTACTAGCCAGTTAAACAAAGGAACTTGATCACATTTAAACCATTCATGTCTGATTTTTGACAGTCAGACAGCATTTCCCACAGTTTCAGAAACCATTTGGAAAGTAACACAGTACCCATTCTCCATATTTTAGAGGGAATTACCCTGCTATAAATGGTAAGATGCTGTATGGGGATGATCATGCTGGACCAGTAAGCTAAAGGACCAGGACACAGCTTTGTTTTTCAGAAGAGATGTAAATGGTTCTGTGCTCACTGTCCTGTGTTGGAATAAATCTGCCCAGAGTTTGCATTTGAGATCCAATACTAAGATATTATTCTTCTTCTGAATAAATGATGTAAGACAGATTTATCTAGTTTTTATCCTGGCAAAACATTTTCTTCCCATCTTCCTCACTGTCCTATGTTGGAAAAAATCTACCCAGAGTTTGCACTTAAGATCCAACATTAAGCTTTTCTCCTTCTTCTGAATAAATGATGTGAGACAGATTTCTCTAGTTTTTATCCTAGCAAAACATTTTTCCCACCTTTGTCAGTCAACTCTTCACTAATATAAAGGGATTCCTCCTTACAAAATCATATGATAGAAATTAAATTAGAATACCTGAATTTTATTTTCCTGAAAGAAAATGGGAAAGCTGGACCACAATTCTACTTATAGCTTAAAAACATATTTCTCTGAGAAACAGACATGGAGAGCAAGATACAGCTGCCTAGATGTTGGAATCTAGGGCTGAGATGCTCTGTGGTGTCTTATTTGCTTCCCATCTCGTGCTCAAGGATAAAAGGGGTACCTTGTAGGTACTTTGTCATATCTGACAGCCTAATGACAATGTGTCTCAGGTTCCTTAGGGCACCTAAAATAGCACTCAGTACCTATGTTTTAGTCTACTGAATTAAGGTTCCTGTCAGCTGAATTTCTCTCTAGGCTCCACTGACTGTATTAATTTAATTCATTATGTGCAATGGGAGCTTAGCCACCTACCTCATACCACTCCTGAGAAACAGATATTTAGGTAGATTCTATTGACAACAATAATGTGAGTTAAACGTTATTGGAATAAGATGGATTGGAGAGACATTGGGATGAAATAGAAAGGAAAAGGCAGCAGCTATTCATAATGCATTTAGGAACTTTGGAGGAGAAAGGGAAAAGGAGGGTATTTGGAAACACAGGCATAGCAAAGTGTGTCTGAGTTGTCTTAAATATGGTTTTTTTTTCAGTGAGAAGGAATGCACTGATTTAAAAGAAAAGACTAGATTCATATTCACTCTATGGTGAATATCCCTGTCTATATAAGGGGACCTGAAGCAGGTATGATATCTCAAATTTCTTGCAAGCAAGGTGAAAAGTAACTAAGAATTCAATCCTGGATAGATAACTGGCACTTCTGAGTTCAGATTTATTCTGTCTCAAAAAAAGATACTTGGCATAAGACAAAAATCCCCACCCAGAAACCCTCAAGTTCTAAATAACAGCCATGAATAAAAGCTTCACCTGGGATACAAGAATTATCTCGGATGTGTATTAGCTTGTTCAGTGTCATCAGTAATCAACATTTTGTAGAAAAATTTCTGCATCCCTGACCTACCCTTTGTAGCAGAAGAAATAATGAAGATGCTCATTAATATCTCTTCACAGCCTGTTCCTACAGTTACCTCAATCAACATCTAAAGGTCAGCTTCTGCCTTTGATCTCACATATACGTGACAGTAAAAATCTGAATAAACAGGCCTTTGTTATAGAAAATATATCATCAACTTGCAAACAGGAGATGTGTGGAAATAAGTCTTTCATTAAGAGTTGTTTTATTCAAGTTCAAGTCAGGGAAATGAAATGGTTTGTTTTGTTCTGAAGGGTTTGAAACCACAGGGTCCTTCTGGCCTTGTGGCTGTGCTGTGTTTTCTCAAATCTGATGTTATTACAAAAACATCCCACTTCCAGCACAGAATTTGGCCCCAGAGTTTGTAGAACATAATGGTATCTATTTGACTACCAAGTGTGTTGTGATGAGAAGGACACTTGTGTGATTGGAGAGGCAGCTGGAACACAAGTAGAGGCTATAGAGGGGACTGATGCTTGGAAACCTTGGCACAGAATTCTGACAGATTTTCTATTACAATCTACAGTCACCACAAGGCTTTCTGCTATAATAACCTGAGTCCATTGGACAGTTTCTCCCAGATACATTAGGCACCAATACATTTGTTTCAGACCTTCTGACTCTTACCTTTTTAATGCTAACTTCAATAAAATGCAGCCCCGTTCCCCTTGAGGTATTCCTGGATCACATCAAAAGAAATGGGAGGTGAAGCAAGCACTGGAATACTCACTTTGATTCCTCCATTTTAGTTCAAAATATTTTCTTTCAATTCCTGAAGCATAAGTTTTAAAGCATTAAAAATTGAAGTATAGCTTGAATGAAAGATTGCCCTTGATGTCCCTTAAAAATGTGAAAAATCTGGGGTACAAAGAAGGGAGGGAAGGAAGCAAGCTGGAAGGATTTTTGTTTGATTCATTTCTTTTATAGAAAATATTATTGACAGAATAAAATTCTGCAAAGCGATAAATGAACATACAGGCAGGGTATTGGGAAGCCTCCAGGACATGACCCTTCTTTTTACCTGTGCTCTGTGTGTTCCCCTTGAGCTGATAAAATTGAGTGGGGTCAGAGGGATCTCTGTGTCAAGCTGTAGCAACACAGAAACTAAAGGCTTTGATAAGTTATTTTGTCTTTGACTTGTGCATTGTTTGTCTGTTCAGTGCTGTCTGAAAGTAAAATGTATGGCTCTTTTGTTCAGAGTAGGCAGAAAAAGGCAATGATCAAAGTTTTGGGAGTTTCTTTTGGAAAGTCACAAAACCCCATGCAAAGATATTTTCTGCATATGCTTACTAATGAGTGTTTTGTTTTGAAATGAGAGTGTTTCTTCTGAAGAAGAAACATTTCCTCACTCCCACCTGGAAGCCAAATCAGCAAAGCTGTGTGGCAGCCTGGGCTCCGTGCTCAGAAGCAGGAGAGAGCTTTGTGTAGCATCAGCTAAAGTCACTGTGCAGTCCCATCTGTTCTAGCTGATCACAGAGCTTGCTGGAAATTGTTTGTACTGTTATCTCGGAAGAATTATTTGAGCAGGCGTATTTAAAAATATGACTGTCTAGAACTGGGGACCAGTATCTCCATATTCTAGCTCATCAGAGACCGCCTCATTTTTCTGGTATTTCTTTCTCAGGTGTTTCTTACAGAAGACCATGACCAAGAAAAAACATATAAAGAGTTTTGAACATGAAGTTTTATTTGTGTTGAAAGCATATCTTATCTTAGCATTGTAGAGCTGTTTGATTTTTGTCTTAGATTTATTACTTTAACTGTATTCCCACTCCATTCATATTTCCTCCTAGCTCAGGTACATAGCTTTTCTTGTTTATCAGAATCTCACAAACTGCCTGTCCTTTACAGCCTTTTAAAAAAGGCTATAGGCAACTCAAGTTCACTCTGACTGAAGATAAACCTGCAAAATCTTCGGCATTGCAGAGCTCAGTGCTGAAATGCTTAACCCTTGAGTGTTCTGCTCTCTGCCAACCTTGATGAGCACCTGATGCCTGATACCTCAGAGAAAAGTCTAGGCAAAATAAAAGTAACAAAATGAGTGAAAATTTGCCAGAATCGCTTAGTGCTGCTATTTAAGATTCTTCTGGAGTTCAGTGTTCAAAGCAGGGAAAACAAAACCAACAGAAAACACAAACCCAAACCTTCCCTCTAGCAGAATCTGTACACGACTAGTGGTGAGGGAGTTCAAGGGAGATGGGAAGAAACCTCTGCACATTAAGGAGAGACTTTCTGAAGAGCTGGAAAGAGTACATGTAAGGAAATGCTGTAAGTGCAGAGATGCACAGCACTCACTAACTCTATGGAAATTGCTCTGCTTTGGATATTTCATTAAACCCTGGAACAGCAACTTGAATTTTTTTTCTTTTCTCAGTCCTCACTGTACTTAGACTAAGAGCCCTAAAAATCAACTTTTCTCTCTGGATCTTTTGGTAATTAAAGAAATTAACTGAAATAATGTAAAAATGGAAGATGTGGGATAATTTTCACAGAAAAACAAGAATTTGGAGAATTAGAAACCTGTTTTGATGTATGTGGCCAAGTTCCTGTTTTGAAACCACCAGGAAGAAAAGGAACAAAAGCCGACCTGCCAGGTAAGAGGTCTAGCACCTGGGTAAAATGGACACAGCTGTGGTCCTGGAAGGTCAATCATCGTGACTTTTTGCAAAACGTTTAATCTGAGGAGTATAATTGGAGTTTAATCCAATTGATCTGGTTTCTCAGGGGAATAGGACAGGGAGAATTCAGAATGAAGATTAATTAAGTCTGTGATTACAGCATAGACAAAGGCAGTAGCAACACTTCGGGAAGTTGCAAGGGGAAGATTTCACTGAGGTGAAAACTTTGAAGTACATTTTTTTCCATATCAGAAACTAAAATGCCTGTTGAACTTAGCCTTTAAAGACTAATCCTGGTTATCCTATAGGTGTATTCTACTGACTTAAAAAAGTTGGCCTTACTGGAGAATCTTCTGATGGCATAAGACTCAAGTTTAAAAGACATCTTGTTCCTGAGAAAAAAGTGAATTTACTTGATGAGGAATTAGAGGTGATATCTACCCCTGGGAAGAACCACGAGACTAAATTGAGTACCTGTGCTGCTGATGGTGCCATGATATTACCTGTGTAGTGAACCTTCATTCCACACTCTGCACGTTCTGAGGACCAACCCTTGTAGCATGGGTCAAAAGGAGAAGTGAAGCGTGCCACCACAGTTTGTTATTCTTGTATATGTACCCTCAAATTGCCACATTCCTCACACCTCAGTATTCAAGCTTAGACAAGATTTCTCAAGGATGTGTGCAAGATGTGCAAATCAAAGCCATATGTTGCTAAACCCCCTCCCCTAGATATATTATGCCAGGCCTGTACTTAAACCTCTGAGACAATAAAGGTATCTGGAAGGACCTCTCTGGATTTGAAAATGACTGGTTAAGGGATGGGTAGCTGTTATGGCAGAAAATGCAACTAATTTTCATACTGAGGTGTCTCTATGAAATATTTAAGTAATATGGGAGAAATTAACCTCCTCTGAATTTAGACAAAGCAATGTACTACTTGGGCCAGAAGTGTGGTTTTCTGTGTCTCCCTCTATAGCCAGTGGAAAGGAAAAGCCACTTCAAGATGGCATTTCACACCACATAAGATCTGGTGCTTTGGAAATCTCTTTGCTGCATGTGTGTTTTGATGAGGGGAAACATGCCTAGACATGTGCATGGAAAAACCTGTTAAGCATGAGGTGAGGAGACAGATATCTTGAATAAAACTGGGAACAGATTGCCAGCTTTTACAATATCAGGATTGTCCTAGCTGAACAAAGGTTTGGATCTCTGTTCTGCAGAGAGAACAAATAAGTTTTTTATGTTCAGCATGTGGTGGGAGCAGCGGAATGGCCCACAGGAAAAAATAGACTGACACACAGAGACCAGGGAACTTCTGAGAAGATCTGGGGGTGACCATAGGTAGACTGCAGCGATTTTCCAAAGGCTACTGAATGGGCTGTGTCAAATCCTTTGCAGGTCAGGAAGCCTACAAAACTTGCTGTACTCAAAATAATACTGGAGAAACAGACACAACTTCCAGGGATGCAGAGAGGAAGAGGTTTATTTTGAAACTTTTTTCTTTTATTCTGTCCTACTTTTTTTTTTTTTCTCTCTCTTTAGAAAGTCATAAATCATGAACTAGTAAGTCATAGCTCTCTTTGTATTTTTGGTTTTCAGTTGAAGAGAACAACAAAACCCTTCAAAGCCTTGGCTGGTTTGAATGTCCTGGCTCACCCGTGCTAGAGGTGTGAAGAGCTCTGTCCTGGTTACAGAAATTGAAGCTTCTGAAGAAGACAGATGCTATCTTTCTCCTTTGCCTCTGGGCTCCTAATTTTCACTCGACTGAACAAAGAATAAGACTCTGGTTATCCAGTTGCTGTACAGCAATGAATCTTCTTACAATCTTTTTCAGAAAACTAAGGGACAGTTTGAGGAAAGACCTTCCTGTCCTTTTTTCCTCTCCTTGCCTACCCCTGACTCAGTTTTTAGCAGGCAGAAGCATGAGGTCTCTGTCTCTTTGAAGAAAAATGAATCTTTCTGAGTGGAAGTGGTTCTATGCGTCCTTTGAGCCCTGTAGAAATTCAATGCAGCCATTCAGCTGCTGTTGTGTTTTAAGTGATGCCAGAGGATTGACATCCTTGGGACAATCCACCTGTCCAGACCAGCAGGAGCTCAGTGTGGCAAAGACCAGTAACAGCCACTTTTCAACCACTTTAACATATGTCATTGTTCATGAGAGAGGACACTAGGATAATCAGAAGGACCTTAAAATCAGTTGAAGTTTCCATAGATGGAGTTTGTAGTCTGCCCCGATGCAGCAGCTATTTTTCATTTTAAAATTCTGCAGGAATATATTTGCAAAGACTGTTTCATATCTTGAATTAATGAATGCCTGGGCCTTGAGGAAGCAATACACAAGTGGCCACTGGGCTCACTTAGCTCTTTTCTCCTGTTTCTTTTCATTTCCTGTTCTGCGTCTAGCTTTTGAGAGTGATTTCTAACACCTTTTTTTTTTTGTGGCTAATGCAACAAACATGCTTCAAAATATTAACATCTTCGAGAGTTTTCTACAAAACTCTTGAAAAATGTTATTTTTTTTATAGAGAAATAGAAGAAGCATTTTCCTTTCCTTGGCTCTGCTATGAAATACTGGCCATTCAAGTAGAATTAGTGCCAAGTAAATTTCAGTTACGCACTTGCAAAAGAATGTAGCTCCAAATTGAAAATTAAGTTTCAGAAATCTTTTAAAATATATTTCTGAAATTTAAGGCATGGATTCCCTTCTCTTGACTCTAAGGCCTTCAGGTTCTAGTCTGTCATCATCTGCTCTGCCTCTCCAGTCAGTGCGAGGAGCAGGTACCTTGGAATGCACAGGAGAGTTTACATGGGCTAGGTTGATTCCTCTTTGGTTACATGAACTGAATAAAACCTAAGAAAGGTAATAGTTCTGCTGCACAGCTTCCCTGGCTCCTTTCAGGCAGTCCAGGAGGCCATCTCAGGACTTTCCCTGAAAGCTCTTCTTAAAAACAGAAATCACTGTTCTCTATCCTTGCTTGGTACTTGGTACTAAACTCTAGAATTGTTTCCTCTTTAATTCATATAAATTTTTTGCAAAATAAGTAGTTACTGACTAGAAATATCAGGTGTCCAAACAGAGCTTCTAGGTGAAAAGCCATCTGTGATATGGTAAATACTGCAGGCTCCCCAAACATCCATCCATCCGTCTGTCTGTCTGTCTATCTATCTATCTATCTATCTATCTATCTATCTATCTATCTATCTCCTCTTATCTTCAGTGAACAAAAAGCATCAGTTGTTTTGATATTTTATGAGTGACCTTTTGTTTTGGGACAGAGATCAAGGAGAACAAAAAACAAAAGGGAACCCAAGCGGGGGCGACAATATGTCATCTTTTCCCAATGAAACATTAAAAACGCAAAGAAACAACCAGTTCCTAGATCACTAATTTATCAAGTTACAAGAAGCTTTATCATTCTTCTCCAAGGTAGATGGCAAAGAGGGTCAGGAGACCACCACCATAGATACATCACTCATTGAACAGCCACACCACCTCAGAGTTATTGCTTTGATTTTGTTCATAGGGCTGTAAGATACTCATTACTGAACAAGAACATTTGGTCAGAGTAGAAACTGCAGTGTAGGAGGCAGGAGAGGAGATTGGATCATGTAACATCTGTAGAGCTATAAAAGTGCACAGTGTGGCTTTGTATGGCTGAGCCAGAAAGAATAAAAGGAGGACTCAAAATACAGATATCACAGAAGGGAAAAAATCCCCAACCCCACAGCATTATGCTGACACAAAAAATGAGCACTGAGTAACATGTGAAATATGATTTAAATCAAGACATAATTCCAGAGGGCACCTTCAGCAGCAAAGGGCTTACTAAAACCTTGTAGAGCTGGCTGTCTTAGGACTGAGGAAAGTACATCCTCTTGCTCAATCTGTGACAAGCTTTCCTGCAGAAAATGGACTCCTTGTTCTTTCACTGAGGTGCCTGATGATGCCCCACTTAGCAGGACTGAGGGCTTGTTTGGTAGGTTAGCTTTTGCACAAAAAATCTGAAAGGACCAGTAGCCTATCTGTCTTGAGGATGTGCACCACTGTGCAGGAAAGGACTGGAATGGCTGCATTTCTCACTATCTTTAGCGTAGTTGACCTCAGTGATAGAAACCTGATGTTATTCTGATGTTTCAGAGGGAAATGTAAGCCAGTAAAGCCCTTGGGCTATTTTCAAACAGAGATATAGGCATTGTTGTATAAAGTCTGCAGACTTGACAGCTAAGAGTGCTGAGAGCAGAATTTGTAGTGGTGAGGTAGCTACTGAAGCTAAAAGAGCTGCCAGGCATTGCAGGACTGAGGCCTGTGCCAGGCACCCTGCTGTATGCTGGGCTTGGACACTGGCTGGCAACCTGGCAACGGGGGCTTGGGAGAACATGGGATTCACAGCTTGAACTTCCACAGTGTCTTGGGTTATGTAACCAAAAAAAGTGTATTCTATTTTATCTCTTGAAAGCAGCTGAGATGTTTTTCCTTGATCACTTTTAACTCCAGGGGGAGGGGGGCGGATGCCTTGTGATAATGGGCCAGCCATTAAAACCAGGTGTGGCAGTGTTTCTTATCTCTTTCAGCACCCATCCATCTTCCAGGGAGATATCTTCTGCTAATGGGCCATTAAGGCTCACCAATGACATGACACATTACATCTTCCCATTGTGAGATGCTCAACCCACTGTGGGGGGTGGCAACTGTTCCTACATAAATAAAAACTGAGACTCAGAAACACCAGAGATCTGTTTTTTTCCACTGGAGGAAGATCAGACCCATCTCGCCACCATTGCACTTTCTACAGAACCATCTCTACTCCACAGAACCACATCTGTTACTCCAGGAGGATTTATTTGGACTGCTCCCAACACCCTTACCAACAGGGTGTCAGGTCATATTCCTGACCCTGTCAGGGTTTTACCAGGATTTTTGTTTGCTTGCTTGCTTGTTTTTTTGTACTACTACATTTGTATTCCTTCTTTTTATATTCCTAGTAAAGAACTGTTACTCCTATTCCCATATCTTTGCCTAAAAGCCCGTAATTGCAAAATTATAATAATTTGGAGGAAAGGGGATTTACATTCTCCCTTCCAAGGGAAGCCCTAACTTTCCCTGACAGACAACTGTCTTTTCAAACCAAGACACACAGGTACCTATAAGGTGGTGGCAGCCAACAGGGGATTGTGCAGCCTGCTATTGAAAGCACTTACAGGAATGTGAGACAACTTTTGAGGTCTGTCTGAGGCAGAGAACTTGCAGGATTTGAATTCAAAGTGCCTGTTACAGAGAGGGGCACACTAACCATGAGGATAAGAATAGGCTGTTCTCTCTCCATCTGTTTCAAGTAGGTCACCAGCAACCCAAATGCAAACTCCTGTAAGCACTGGAGGGCTCCTCTCCTCTGGAACAAGGATAGCAGAGAAAAGTGAAAAGAGAGATCAAATATTCAAGGAATGCCCAAAAATTCTGCATTCTGAGGAGTACATGTGTCCTTTGAAGATATGTATCAAGACATCACTAAACAGCCATTGTAAATTCCCCTGGCCAGCATAGAAATGTGTTTCTAATGAAATATGTTTCATTAGTCAGTAATTGAGTTTATCTTAAAAAGAGTTATTAGTAATTAAGTGATTATTTTGATGATTCCATTAATATGACATTAAGCAGTACTCTCTGATGCCCACAAAATACTGCGGACTTTAACTCATCATCATAGAAATTTAGGAAAAAATCTACATTAAAAATTGCATGGTAGTATTGAGAATTTCTGCAAGATTTGTCTTTTAATTGGTTCTTTACCCCATATATAATTAAAATAAGTTTTGACTACTTTAAAGAAAGCATTAATATCTTAAAAAGATTTAAAGTCCTCAGCAATATCTCTGTATGTAATATTTTTTGAGTTGCCTAGGAAATTGTTTATCTGCATGTAGGAGAGATATCTTTTTTTAGTCTGACACAGAACATTTATCACAGCTTTTTAAGTATTTTTTCTGCAAGAAGTTAAAACACAGGCTATTTAATCTTATTGATCAAGATGCAAGTCAGTGCACATCTGAAGGACAGTCCAAGTCTGGATTAGGCCGTACCAAAAGAAGCAACTCTGGTTTGTGCATGTAAATGGAAATGAAAAAATCTCATACTATTACGAAATATTCAATGAATCCTCCAGGAAAGTAATTTTGAAGATATTATTTTGGAAATAACAGGAAATAGCAATCTTTGCAGGAGAGCCATTCACTTTTCATTTAGGATTAGAATCTGCCAGGTACTTGAACATGTTACAGAAACAGCAAAGCTGGGAGGAATCCACTGTCCTTTCTACCTTACATAAGACAGGGAGACATTGCACATTGTGCAGCTGAGAACACAGCATTACATCATCCCAGCCTCATGGCTTTTGGTGCCCTGAACAATGCAGGGAAAGGACCTGTGATGCTACAGTCTCGTGCAAGCCTGTTCTGTTTCTAAAGCTCCAGGCTAAATAGTTATTCAGACATATATAGGACATGGCAGGCAGGCAAAAAAGGAAACAAGCCAAACCAACAAAACCAAAACACAGTTTCTGTTTTGCACCTAAGTTTTCAACGGAGCTGTTCAGTTTTTTTGAGAAAGCATAGGAACTTAAGGAATTGTCTATGACGTGACTTCAGTGCTCCATCTATCCTGTTCCCAAGAATGACTGCTGGAGATGCTTTTTGGGGGGAGAGCATGAGCAAACCCTCTCTCTACAGGTCATGGCTCTTGCTGTTTCCCAAAATTAGATTAGGGATGTTGCAGGGTCCATCCCTTTGTAATCTGGCTGTGCATCTGTTGTCCGTGAACTTGCCTAACAGCCTTTTGAACATGCTTAAATTGAGTCTGAAAAACCCACCATAAGAGAAATTCTCATTACTCTCTATATAGAAAAGACTTTC
This sequence comes from Acrocephalus scirpaceus scirpaceus, assembly GCA_910950805.1. Classification (NCBI taxonomy): domain Eukaryota; kingdom Metazoa; phylum Chordata; class Aves; order Passeriformes; family Sylviidae; genus Acrocephalus; species Acrocephalus scirpaceus. The sequence goes on along the minus strand of OU383775.1, from coordinate 103,805,949 downwards.
TTTTATGTTTTAACTTATTGCCAGTCAGTTTCAGTGCTCCTTAAATAAGGACTGGACTTGGTGAATGCCAGTTCCATACTCAATCTACACAACCCTCCATATTTGAAATTGCCTTTTTTTGAGCAGAAAGTAGGACCAGATGACTTTCTGAGGTCAGAAGATGATCTCCTGAGGTCTTCATATAGTTAATCTTCCATCTTAACTTACTGTACTATTAATGGTTTTTTGTAAATCCCAACCATATCACTCTCCAGTCTTCCCCTTGGCAAACTGAAGTTTCAAAATATCTTGTCTCTTTTCCTAAGGCAGCTGCTTAAACATTTTAGATGCTCTTCTCTGTAGTTTCTATAATTACACTTTGTCTTTCTTAAGGATTAAAAAAAAGAGGAAAGAATCATAACTACGCACCATAATAAAAAAAACTTTGGGCATCCCAAAGTTTTATTCAATATCTGTTTCCATCTGAATAGCCTTCCTTACACTGCTCACTGCTCTTTTGTCCCACTTCAGCTATTGCTGTGCACAGATTCAGAGGCTTGACACTGACGGCTCTAAGATCTCTCCTCCTGAGTTGTGGATGCTGCGTTCCCTAAAGCTACATGACACGGCATTCTGTGGTTCATGCCTGTATGACAACCCAATTTTTGCATCTTGGCTTTGACTAGTGTCCCTAATAAACTTCAGATTTCCTGCCTTGCCATTTGTAATACAGCACAGAAACAGGAATACATGTTACCATAGTGGTTTTCTCAGAAGAAAAAGGTAAGGGAAGAGAATGGATAAAACAACACTAGCTCCAGGGTTTCAAAATGATCGAGCAATATGAAGTGACAGGTTTGCTGTGTTCCAGTAATTGTAATGCTGTCAGATTGTAGCAAACATCTATTCATCTGATTAAACATTATGCAATCTCTGTGCTGTTTACTATTATGGTGACTTTGCTTCTCTGTATACAGAGTTGATCTGAATTTTTTTAAGCAAGAACAGTATTGAATGTCTTTGCTATCCATGAAGAGTGTAGTAGCATCCTTCAAATTACAGCTCTTACTGTTTGAACAGAATAGAATTTTAGAGATTGTAGAAGTGTGCTTCTAGAATTAGTCTAGAACGCTTCTAGACTAATTCTAGAATTAGTCCATGAATAAATTTTAGTTAAAAATACCTTCTTAAAAAAAATGTATCACGTACAGGACTCCTTTTATCTTGAACGATCTTGATAATTGACTAACGTGGATTCGTCAAACATTCCTGAGTTTCAGTAATTAGTTTCAATTAAGATGCTTGTGACTGTCATATACAATCTTTGTAACTGGTGAACAATAGACTAAATCAACTCAGCAGATCACATTTTCCAAAGTATGACATCTAGGCATGATCTCTTGCATCATTCTGATATCAGAGATGGTGCAAGTGTTCATTATCCTTTCTTACCACCTCATTTGTATTCTGCGCTTTTCTTTTGAGAAGAATCCTCAATAAAAGTTGCTTCTCAATAATTTATATAATTATTAGTAAAGGAATATATTTCAGTGAAGTTTTTACCAACAGATTCTCCCTTACTGAACTAAAGCAATTAAGTCTGTTTTCATCCTTTGGAGAGCTAAATGAACAACGAATCATTGATGAACTTGGAAGAGCAATCTGATATCGTTAAGCAGGCGGATGGTAGGGTATTTACAGCCTCTCCATGGGGAAGTGCTCTGGTGAAGGATTAGACCACACATATCTTTGCCTGCAGAGTTGGGAGGATGCTGCCTGGGGAGTGCTGAGGCAGGTTACAGGAACAGATGGCTTTTCCAAGCACAAGTCTCACCTGCTGCCAGCTATTTCTTGCTGCTCAGGGTGGTCCTTGTACAACATGTGCCATCAAGTTCTAAAAAAAGTACCTTCAAGGAACATGGTGAACACACAGCCTATGCCATAACATATCACATTACCAAGTTGTAGAAAGAATTTTTTACAACTATCTGTAGAGATATTACAGGCTGAGACCATAGCTCTAATATTTTAATTTCCAAGGAGTTGCTTTTATCTGTAGTTTTTCTAAGTTTACTGTTATTCTTTCTGTGGCTGGATTTTGATTTCCTGTCTCTGCAATCTTTCTTGCTGAATTTTCCAGTGAGTACTGCAGCCAGAAATCCATGGGACCTTGGAGCAAGCCAAGAATAAAACAGTGCTCAGGAGGAGGATGTATGAAATGAATGCTTGCCAATACAAGTGAATCAGAAGACTTCTGGCAAGTTTTGCCTAGAATACATCTGGTGATTTATTAAATTAAAAGTGGTATCACCATTGAAGTTTTCCAGCAGTTTAGAATCAAGATTTGACTGCATGGCTGAGGGAAAGGAATTGTTCTAACTAGCCATTCACCTTGTCTAGACTATTTATCAAATTTTTATGTTATATTTTAAATTAGAGTTGCATGGCAAGGGTTTGGTAGTGGGGGCAGCTACATGGGCAACTTCTGTGAGAATCTGCCAGAAGCTCCCCATGTCCAATAAAGCCAATGCCAGATGGCTCCAAGATGGACCTGCTGCTGGCCAAGGCCAAGCCCATCAGCAACGGTGGTAACAGCTCTGGGATAAAGGAGCTAAGAAGGGGGAAAAAAATCTTGTAAACAGCAAAAGGAGGGACCCTGCAGACCCAGGGTCAGTGCAGAAGGAGGGGCAGGAGGTGTTTCAGGCAGAAATTCCTCTGCAGCCCTGGTGCAGCCCATGGTGAGGCAGCTGCTCCCCTACAGCCCATGAAGGACCCCGGGGGAGCAGAGATCCACCTGCAGTCCGTGGTGGACACCCATGCCAGAGCAGGTGGGTGCCTGAAGGAGGCTGTGACCCTGTGGGAAGCCTACCCTGGAACAGGCTCCTGGCAGGACTTGTAGCTTATGAAGAGAGGAGCCCACACTGGAGCAGGTTTGCTGACAGCACTTGTGTGGGGGACCCACGCTGGAGCAGGCTGTTCCTGAGGGACTGCATTCCATGGGAGGGATCCACTCTAGGGCATTGGAAGAGTGTGAGAAGTTCTCACCTGAGGAGGAAGGAGTGGCAGAGACATGTAATGAACGGACCACAGCCCCATTTTCTGTCCCTTGTGCTTCTAGGGGGGACAAAGGGAGAGGAGCGAGAGGAATTGGAGTGAAGCTGAACCTGGGAAAAGGGGAGGGATGGGGGGGAAGCTGTTTTAAGGTTTGTTTTTTATTTCTCTTTACCACAGTCTGATTTGATTGGTAATAAATTCAACAAATTTTCTGAGGTTGAGTCCAGTTTGCCCATGACAGTCACTGGGGAGTGATCTCTCCCTGCCCTTGTCTTGACCCATGAACCTATTGTTATATTTTCTCTCCCCTGCCCAGATGGGATGGGCAGTGATAGGGTGCTTTTGGTGCCATCCAACCAGGGTCCACCCACTACATATGCCAATATCTGTTTACTCTCTGAGAGCTAGACGCATTAGTAGATTTTTGAGGACAAAATTTTAGGAAAATAAATATCATAAAAGCAATGTTTTATGTTGAACTCTAACTTCATCCAGTTTCATTTCTCCCTTATGCCTGTATATAAATCAATGATTAGTTCTTATGTCATCCCATCTTAATTACAAAAAAGAGGGTTATTCTCCTAGATTCTAAACACTATAGGAATATATAAAGATTTTCTGTACAAAAATTTAAATACTCAGACTAGAAAATGTAATTGTGGTCGGCACTCTTCCCCTAAAGAAGTAATTATGACCTAAGAAGCAACATTTATCAGGCTGCAAGGACTGTCCAGATTACTTTCTGTTTTGAGAGAACAAAAGTGAATTGAACCAACAGGACACAGTAGTAATAAAAATGTGAAATCTACAGAAAACTAACTAATGGAGACTCCATGCTACTCCATGTAGTGGGCCAGGTTAGACAGGTGACAGAGAAATACAGTCTAAAATATTTGGTCTTCAAACACAGATCTTTAGTGCTGTCCTTTTCTGAGGGCTGTATTTCTGTGTTGAAAAACTTCTCAGAGCACAATGTATCATCAACAGAATTAATTTTTTAAACCAGAAATTGCTTAAACTGGTTACTATGAATTTTAGACTTTGAAAAGACAAAAGCTCTGCAGCATCTGACTTAGAGAAATGTCGTTCCTTGTATAACCCATACTTTAATACATTGAGATACTTCTACCCTATTCTTAACATAATTTCTACAATTTAGCACTTTGATGTTTCATAATAGAAGATAATTGGGGCTTTGTCATTGATGTAGAATATCGTGCCAGATCCTGAATTTAAATAGTAAAGGCAAAATCCAAAGTGTCATTTTGAGGTTTTTGTTTTGTTTTTGATTAAGTCTGGTCAAAACATTCACACTTGCAGCTGCTGTACAAAATGACGTATATCCTCATAGCAGATAATCTCACAGGTCAGCTGAAGAGATATTTATATCACAACCATATGATGCAGAAGTTTAAAGCTGTAATTGCTCAGAAACCAGAAGTCATAAAGCAAGGGGCAGTGTTCTTGAAGTTCCTTTCATAATACTCATTCCTCAAAACCTCTGATGCCACCCTGATCATTAAGTTTACTATTTTTATATTTTTAAGTTCATTGCCATTTTGGGTATTGCTGTATGAAGTGAGAGCTTGCAGGAATGGATGCTTCATTACCTCAGCCCAGTTGTGCTTTTGTGAATTTGCCTTTTAGTAAGTTAGTTTGAAGGCAGAGAATGATTTTTGCCCTTTGGCAATACTCAACAAATTTAAGAAGCCTTGTTTAGAACAGCTTTAAACATTGGCTTAAACACAATTGGCTACGCTGTGCTAAGAGGTTGTGCTATGGTAGGAGTCCCAGACTTCCTCATAGCCAACTGGATCCCTCCTGGATGAATTCCCTCTGGCTAACATTGTGAGTGCTCTTTATCATGATGCTCCACTTAGCTGAACCTTTTTCAAGAACTGCTCCTAACTGTGACTATGTTTTGCACTATATAATGTTGAGTATACATGACAAATATAGCTTTCCTATGAAATTTCACAATAAGAATGATAATTGCTTTCCTTTTTTGTTTTTCAGCAGATCAAGAGTTGTTACAAGGAAAAAACACCATAGTAACTATATCTCTGGATATATCTCTGGTGTGAAGAAGACAAAAGAAAGATGTTACAGGAGTTGGAAAACAGGACTTACCCAGCACAGATATGCATGGAGATATTTCAGAGTTAAGACATAGCTATATTTGAGCTGTTTGCATCCTGGTATACAATTCTTTAAACTATTGTATTCTGTGTTTTTAACTTAATTCTGAAATGTTTTGTTTGGGAACTGGGCATTCAGGTATTCAAAAAATCACTGTTTGCCAGGAGCGAATCAAAAGCAGTGGAAGAACATCCATACTAAATGGTGTTCAGCAGAGATTGCATCACTGCTTGTTTCCTGTCAGACTCCCAGAGACTTTTTCCCTGCCCTGCCCACTTGTATCATGGAGACAACTGATGAGATCTAGGATTTTTCACAATCAGCATGGAATTGGGTTCACCAGGTCTAGTAGTGTGACCTGTCAGATGGACCTGCACTCATGTTCTTCACGCCATTTTAAGGAACAGCCTCACGTCATTGTGTTAAGTAATTATATTTATGGGAAATTATTGATGAATCAGTAAAATTAATGAACTTCTGAGAAGAAATTCAGATGAAGTTGAACTGAACAAGCTGGTTTAGCCTGGAATTTAATTAGCTTGGTTTGGCTATTCTCTGAAAGAACAAGCAGTTCATATTGAACCATTCAGGTCTCTTGGGAAAATATGTAATAAAGTATTTTTTCTAATATAGTTCATTATTTAGCTGAGAAATCAGAACAAAGAAAACAAATTAGTAAAAAGTTACATCCTTTTGAAATTATTTTCTCTTTCATTACAGAAAAAAAAATCATAATTAAAATTCATATTATCTACTAGAGTTCATAAACGTACATAATTTAAATATGCTAATACTGGGCTATTTTAAAACTACAATGTTTTAAGATTGTAATATGCAATTAGTGTTCTTTAATGTGCACTGTTTAGCCCAGAGATTTAGCCAGCTCCAAAATATTTAAGATAGTTTCAGTAAAACAAAAATCTTCTCTGAGAAACTCTTGTGTGTCACACCATCACCACCAGTAATGGACACTCTTTGGCTGGTGTGGAGTAAGCTGAGCTCCTTGGCCTGGAATGTGGAGAATGAAATTCACACTGCTGCTGCTGCTGCTGAAAATGTGCCTATGCTTTGCTTTGTATGGGTTCTTATATTGCCCTTCAGCCCTACAGCAACCAAAGACTTCCTGCTACTGTGTTAAAGGACCTGACCAGCCCTTGGTATTCCATCTTACTCTTTCCTCCAGGGACCCACTGCCAATGGCAGCTGTTGAAAATAGAGATTTGAGATATCAAACATGATAAATTTGGTATATGTGTAAACCCTTAAGGGAGAAACTAGGGGCCAGGGCTGAGCGCATGTGGAAATAAATGGGCTTGGGTAGCTTGAGGCGTGTGGGCAGCAAGGCACGGAAATGAAGATGCTGGAGAAAAGGGGAAGAGTGGAAAAGAGAAAGGCTGAGAGCAGTCTGCTTAAATGGCTTTATATTTAGAGGACAATGAATGTTACCAAAGCTGTACAATACAAACATACTGGGGAAAAAATCGTCTGAAAATCAACCACAGAATCTTCCAAATGTTGATAAAAAAGAGGTGGGAAAGATTTCTGTGCACTCTAAAGGGAAATTTAAACATATTTCTTTCTGTGTAGGCTCAAACATAGTATTACTCCTGTATTTTTTTCTGTTTTCCACAAAACTGGTGCAATTAGCAGCAGTGGATGATACTGGGCACAAATCACACATCCTAGGATGGAAAGAGAGAGATCCACTAATACAAACCCTCCAGCTTGGGGGTTCAATACAGTGCTGTAGCCCTTTTTCTCAGTCACATGCCAGTGGTTCTGAATAATGGGATGTTTTTTGAGATGCCTGCTTTTCTGTGTTTTTGAGGACTTCACCAACAGCTGCAGATGGATCAAATCTCCAACAACCCCATCACACCTATGGTGTGGAAGCAGCAGCCACTGTGCAGTTACAGAGTGTACAGAAATAGTCCCTGCATCAGCTGCATCTTCATTTTTCTGAGGTTTCCTTGCAGCTACTGGGGCCACAAGAGCAGAGATTTCTGCATTTCCCCAGAGTCACAGTGAATACATACTTCTGACATTGTAGTGGTAGGAATCTTCTGGAGGAAAGTGCAAATTAGGTGTTTTTACCTGCCTCTGATTATTTTTCCTTTTATAGACCTGCTGTGAATTAGTGCCACTTCTGTTGCTATTAATCACCCTTACTTTTTCACATTATTGTCTTTGAAGCAAAGATGAATATTTGTATGGATGGCTAATTTACTGATACTGGGAGCTGTGATCTGAACCAGAACATTCAAGACAGGATTAAAAGTATATGAAATAGCCTCTGACAATCATTTTTATGGGGAATTTGGAAAAAATTAAAATACTAAAAGATCAGTGTTCTCCAATACTGAATTTTACACTCACAGCTAGTATCCAGAGATGCAATTTCTGTGACGTTTATTCCTCATAACAACTCTTGATCTGCTGTACTGAAAAACAAAAAGGAAAGCAATTATCATTCTTTTTGTGAAATTTCATAGGGAAACTATATTTGTCATAGTTGCAACTGCAGTGCAAGGATATTTAAGCCTACAAACTGTAAATAAAAAATAAAAGGGAGAAGTGTTTATGTAAGTCCTTCTCTCCTGCACTTCATAGGGGCTAAAGCAGTAGCCAAAAAAGTACAGAAACTGAGCTGTAGGTCTTAGGTTCAAAGGACTCAAACGCATGTATTTTTATTCAGAAAAACTAAACCAGTGTCATAAATGGTCCAAGCTATAGGGCTCTAAGCTAAGCTGAAATATGAATGTTCACTATGTGTCCTGTTGAATCTGGGTCTTTACATTGAAGGGCTAGGAGCATGCACAGAGAGCAAAGTGGGAAGTTATCTGAGTTCATAGCCATTTGGAAGAAAGAGCAGAGAGTTTTAGCTGTGGAAATATAGTGGAATCTGCTAATGTGATCTAGATGGAAGATGAAGTGCTTGGGGACAAAGGATCAAAAAGAACTAAGACTGTGTGTACTCAAAACTCAGTAGAAATCAAGGGTGATTTAACCAACTAATTCAGAAAGAAGATAAGTAGTACAAAGACATTGGAAAACAATTTCCTGAATATAAAAGTGTACTCATTCAATACAGGCAAAATTTTTAGTAGAATGGCAAAACTTGTCTTCCAAACAGATCTGCTTAAAGTATAAGATATTAATTGTAAATGCAATATGTGAAGTTTGCAGAAGAATTTTCTAGCTTTTGCAGAGCTTTGAATGGGGGATCATAAGTAGAGAAAAATGGGTGGAATTTACATGGCAAGAAACTTTTCCACAGAAGTTATTTAACTTTAGGCAGCTCAGCAACAGGTTCAGTTCTTCCCTGTTTTCATTTCACGTACTCATTTGGAGATTTTAGATAACTCTTACGTTTAAGGCAAGAGAAACTAGGAAAGAAGTTGTAAAATTATGAAAAAAAAATTATTTAATTAAAATCAAACTTCTATAACCAATAATAGCATTTTTCAAAAGAATTGTATTACATTGTACTGGTGCCTTCCCCCTTTTTAGTTCCTAGGTATGGTTTTTAGTGTCTTTCAATAGTTAAAGAGCCATAAATACACATTTGACATTTTTGCTCATTGCAGGCTCTGTGATGTTTCCCATTGCCTGTACTACCAAAGTAAAATGAAAGAATTCCAGCTGTGTTATGGTAATAACCAAATCCCTTCTACATATTACCCACAATTGATGCAAATGAACAACCATTTGGGGTTGAGATGGACAAATGCTTATGTGGTGGTTGTTATCACTTCCAATAAAATCATATAATGTCTTGAGCTGGAAGGGATTTTAAAGATAATCCTGCTCCAGCCTTCTGCCGTGGAGAGGGACACCTTTCACTAGACCTGCTTGCTCAAGGCCTTATCCAACCTGGTCTCGAACACTTGCAGGGATGAAGCACCCACAACCTCTTTGAGCAACATGTCCCACTCTCACTACCTCCAGAGTAAAAAATTTCTTCCTAATATCTAATCTAAACCTGCCTTATTTCAGTTTAATGCCATTTATCCTTATCCTGTCACTACATGCCCTTGTATTAAGTCCCTGTTCACATTTCTTGTAGGCATCCTTCAGGTGTTGGAAGGCCGCATTTAGGTCACCCCTAAGACTTCTCCTTTCCAGGCTGAACAATTCTCCCAGCCTTTCCTCATAGGAGAGGTGCTTCATCCCTCTGATCATCTTGGTGGCCTCCTCTGGACTGGCTCTCCATGTCCTTCCTGTGCTGGGACCCCAGGGCTGGATGCAGCACTGCAGGTGGGGTCTCACTGGGGCAGAGCAGAGGGGCAGAATCCCCTCCCTCACCTGCTGCCCACAATGTTTGGATGCAGCCCAGGGCACCTTTGGCTTTCTGGGCTGCAAGGGCACATGACTGGGTCATGTCCAGCCTCTCATCCACGAATACCCCTTAAGTCCTTCTCAGGAAGGCTGCTCTGGGTCTGTTCATTCCCCAGTCTGTGTTGGTACTGAAGGCTGCTCCACACCAGGTTCAGCACCTTGTACTTGGCCTTGTTAAGCCTCATGAGATCCACATGGGCTGACTTTTTGAGCTTGTCAGGTCCTCCTGGATGGCATCCTGTCCACCAGGTGTGTCAATCCCACCCCTCAGTTTGGTGTCATCAGAAGGTTCCAGGCCAGCTGTTTGTATCTCTGGCTGGTGCATTGCCACGAAGCTGTGCTAGACCTCCCTTCAGCCCAGCTCACTCAGATACCATTCAGTGAGCCTGGCTGGCTGGCAGGGAAGTGCTGAGCTACACTGCTACCTGAGCCATCATCAACACTGTGAGAATGCTTTGCAGGCCCACAAGCAAGTGGGGTTGTTGCTGTGTTCCCTTGCCTTGGCAGATGTCTCTGAAATCCTCAAGAGAGATTCTCTTAAAACACCAGGGTTGATTTTAACTCCACTTGATGTTCTCCTGAGACCAGTCAGTGGCTTAATGCCACCCATGGCAAGGCTGTTCCCATGAGCAATAACTCAAATGTATTTCCCACTTGGTGCTATCCAGTAACAGTTCTAAGGAAGAAATTATTACTTGTCAGGAATTCAAAGGAGATGATCTTCACAGATAAGAGCAGGAAAAAGAGTAAGATGTACCAATCAAGTTGATTCTGGAAGAATTCAAGTCTCTTGTAGTCAACAGCTTCTAAAATTGGAATATGTGCTGGGAGTCTTCTGAACCCACAGGATCTGGATAAGGCAAACCCTTCATAGTAGTTTCTCCTTGATTTCTGAATAAAGTTTATTTCTCATGTGGTTTCTGTTGGGTGTTCTATTAGTCCCAGCTGCAATAGGGACATAAAGAGATCCATGCTGGTTCACTGTGGAAGGGAAAGGATTTTCTGCCAAAACAAGACAGTAAAATTATACCTGTTTATTTCTCAGTTCTAAAACTTGCTCTGTTTTTTTTTTTTTTTCCTGAAAAGAGAGGAAATCTTCCATAGTTTTATACAGTGTGTGAGTATCATTAAAGCTGTGTTCTATACTTAGTGAAATAGCCAAGCAAGGTCTTTTCATACATCTTAAGCTGTTACCTTTTTGTTAGAATGATAATCACAGGTGTCTTTTTTTCCTACCTTTTTTTCCAAATCTGTTGTTCACATATTTTTGTTGTACTTCACACTGGCATATGGCTTGGCAGCCACTCAGCTGTTGCTGGAGTTGTTCTTGTGCAGTTTTGGCTATCATACTCCACCTCCCAAGATGCCTTTTTAATTGATTTCTTTTTATTATTGAAAATTATAGGCACAGCCTTTAGAACCTTTAGAACCATTTGTCATGTTTGCCAAAACATATTCAGGGCCCAAAGTAGGGCATCATAATTATGTATACTTGGCATAGTTCCATTTCCTGTTTTTACAATTTACCTTTTTAGTCTGATTCCAGTCCTAATATAAATAATAAAAAGGATGCATAAATTAGCTGCTGTTTATATTGATATATATGTATGTATGTAATTTATTAAAACTTCTATTAAAAAAATACTGTGGATGTTTCCCCCAGTTGGACAGAAAGTTGTCACTTTTGAAAGATTGTATACAGTATTGTAGGATTTAAGAAACATGGATTGTTTCTAACTCTGTCATCAGGTTTCTACACAATCTTTTAATTTTGCTCCCTGATTCAGTTTACCAGCCATAAGGGGAAGATCACATTGCTATCCACTTTGCTTGTGTAACTTGTTCATTTTCTTGGCTTTTGGGGGGAACTCTCAGCTGATGTACACATGAGGTGTGTATCACATGGGGTTATGCCTTTGTCTCAATCCAACCAATGTCTGTACTGTCACTGAACTGAGGAGCAAAGGAGCGGAATAGAGTTTACAGGTATGTCCACTGGAAGCACAAATTTCAAAAAGCACAAATCATTTTGGCTTTTTGAAATCAAAAAATGCTGTTGTTTTGCCTTTTGACTGCCTCTTGCTGGAAGCTTTCCAAAAAATTGCATGATTTACATAAGTATTGAATTATTTATAATTAAATTGAAATATGAGTTTGAAATTGATGAAACATAACTTATTTCTTTATTTTGAATGGAAATGAATCACTAATTGACAGATCAGTGTAATACATTATTTATCCCAAATTTTGTTGATGCAGCCTGGCTAAATTATATGAGTACATAGAGACGAATAAACAACCTTTTTCTAAAGGAAATGGGAAACCCATGGTCATTGAACTTTAATACCTGCAGCTTTTGGAGTCTTAGCTGTAAAGAAGGAATAAGAGTTCAAAGGAACAAAAGTTCCTTTGCTTATTTAGCCCAAACTGCTACTTTAAACCTGTGCAGAACTTTTAAACCCTACTGTAGTCTTTACAACCCATTTACAGTGAGGTTCCTATTCTTGTCAGTGTCAAAAAACTTCATGAAACTTGACCTAAAACTTCAGCAGTTTCTCAGACCAGACCGTTCACTCTCAGACCCTGTGATCAGCTCAGCTGGTCAGAGCAGGGTGCTAATAATGCCAAGGTCCTGGGCTCAATCCCTGTATAGCTCTGAATGGGCCCTTCACTTAAGTGTTAGACTTTATGATCCTTGTGGGTCCCTTCTAATTTAAAATATTTTGTGATTCCACCCACAGGGCTCAGTGTGATAGGGATCTTCAGGTCCCAGCTGGCATGTCAGCCAACCAAACAGGTTGAAATAAGACTGGAGATTCTTTTGGGTGTGTGTATATTGGAAGTAGAAGGGTTGAAGGGATGAGGCTTTGGGTTTGGGAAGATTATTTTTATATCTCTGTGCTTGGACTTGAATTTTATTTAATAAGCTCCTGCTACTTCACTGGCTTTAGAGTGCCTGTTTTCCTACTTCCATAAGAAGGATCTGGTTTAACTCAGGCAACTAGCTCCAAGAGAAGATCAGTGGTTAAAATACTCCACCTCAGCCTACCATTCCTGCCTACAGAAATTAAAGTCTTGCAAATACACTGGAAAACCAGCCCAGTTCTCTTTGGCAACAAATCATCAGGAGAGCTTTAAAAGTGTATTCATTTTGTATTTCTCACACTGTGCAAGGGAGACTATAAATGAAACCTGCTGGGCTACCCTTCTTTGCTGAGCATCTAATGAAATCCTTCAACATTAATAATAATACAGATGACTCCAGAGGTTACCTCCAAAGATAGATTTCAAGTGGCTCACCTTCCTGACTTTCACATAGGCAGGGAGCCTGATCCCCATCCATGCCTGGCTTGAAAGCCCAAGGCTTTAAATCTGTCCCTTGCTCTAAGCTGTACTTGCTGTTCTATCACCAGCAGAGAGAAATATCAAACCCTCACACTTGGGTTTTCTTCATCTCCTGACCTCTGAGGTTTCTATTGTTGTCTAAAAATATTTCCAAAGTTGGCACATTGAACCCCCTTCTCACTTCTTACCCTGGTACAAAGTTTTTTGGAAGAGCTTGCCTCTGAGAATGTATCTGCGAGCATCACAGTGATTCCCAGCTGTGTGACCTGAACCCTGACTTCACAGCTTCATCAGGGTCACAGCTGTGTCACAGGTAGGGCTGGGATTAGAGTAAAGCCCCAGTAAAGCACATCCACACTTCAACTGCTGAGTCCAGAAAGCTCTGCCAGGCAGTTGTTCCTCATGATAATATGGAATTGCAAACTTTCTCTTCCCACGATAGTAAGGCAGAATCACTAGTTCTGGGATATCTATTCAGCATTAGGCACAGATAATTTTTCCAAACACACATGTTAAAAAGTAGCTTTAAGCACACATGTATGCATGTACAAGGCATTGTTAAACACCTCACGATGCCCTTGTATTATGTGGTTTTGAATCTTTATTATCATCTAGGATGTATTTTATTTACATCTATAAATGTCTGCCAAGACTATGGGTTAGAAACCACCTGCTTTCTGGAAGGAGTCTGGTCCTCAGCCATCTGGACAACTTATCACATAGCAAGATTAAATGCATCTGGGAATGGAACAGAAAAGAGGAGTGATTCCTCACGACTGATTCCCTTTGGTGGCACAACAGGCATTTCAAGTGACTTGCAGTGACTTTCAAGTGCTAAAATAAAGACACAAGTGTGGGACACACTTGAGCCAGGCATATGATGAGTGATGGGGGATTGTGAGTCCTGATTTATTCACTAATGACATTTAGATTATATATACTGAACCCTCTCTCACTTGCAGTACTTGTTGAAAAGTGATTTATCAGCTGGCAGTTCATTTAAGGATGAAGACAACCTCATGATATTTTACATCAATTCAACGTGTTTCATAAAACTACCAAACCCATGGATACTAAAAATACCAGTAGCGGTAACACTGCAGCTCTTCTGCACCTCAATCTCACAGGGCATTGCTGGAGATTGTTCCTCACAAATGTTACAAAATGGGAGTGTTATTGAAAGCACCAAAGCTCCCAAGTGGCTGTGGCCAATTTGAGCATTTAGCACATGCAGCATGGCACCCCAAGCAGACCTGCTGATACTTAACTTCCTATTCAGAGTGGGAAAAGCTGGTTTTCTGAGTCAGGAGCCTGAAAATGTGAGGTCAGAGCAAAGGAAAGTGTGGAAAGGCAAGAACATATGAAAACTGAAACTATTTTTCAAGAAGATTAAATAAAAGAAAAATAACATAAAGGAAAATTTATTTAATATCCAGAACATTTAAAAAAGCAAAGTGATTTTTGTGTAATAGTATGTGTAGCGATTTTGTCTGTGAGATACCAACTAGGAGCTAATATTATACTGAACATGTGCAAATATCAGCATCAGTTTAACTCCACTATTAGATCTGTCATAATGACTCAAGAAGAAAAAGGAATTCTTTTTGGTTTTAGATGGTTGAGTATTTTAGTGTTTAGGAAGTAAAGTCCAGTCTGTTCTTTAGCTTTGCCTGCCAAATGGTCGTAAAACCTTCACATTTTAAGCTATACAACATATTCACTTCTTCTATCATGTTCATGATATTAATTATATTATTCTCTTATCTTTAAAAAACTATATTTATTTTCTTCCTGTGATTAGGATAAAAACCTCTTCCCCTTAACCCCTCCAATCATAACTTTCCTTTTACATAGGTGCATATGCTACATTTCATATATAGCCAAGAATATGACTCTGTTCTCTTAATGAAAGCTGAATTCTCTTGCACTGTCTATTGAACATGAGATTGAGGAAGACAAGGCTGAAAAATTTAAGAATAATATGTGAGCATGATAAAATATTTGAGGCACTTGGCAAACTATGCCAGAGCTAGTTTTAAAGGTTGAATTCCTATCTCCTAGGTAAAATTGGCATTTAAAATAGCCAGCAACACAACATTTTTTGACTTTGAACAAATATCTTATTTTCAGGCATTTTTAACATACAATGGAATTTTTAGAAAGTTCTGATTTTGAAAATAATCTGTTTCATTACTGTATGAATAGAGATTATCTTATTGAGAAAGTATTTGTTTCCAGACAGGAAATTATTGTGTCTTAGTGTGAATTAAAATTCTTCTACTGGTTTTAACTAATATTGCTCTCTTAAAACAAATAACCACTGTACACTTTCAGTTAGTACTGTGTAGAAACATTTTTTTCTTCTTATGTTTTGATTATGCAATTGGATATTTAAAGAAATTTCTCTCCAGCCATTCATTTAAGAATGAAGCCTTGATCAATATCGAGCTTAGAAAATTTTGCCTTTCATTCTGAAACATTGCAATAGGTAAATTTAAAGTGAAGCCTAATAATTTGCCAACAGTGAAACCAAATAAGCACAATTATAGTCCCTGAAAATAATTTACAGGGTTTTTTTTCATTTTAAAACTAATTTCTTATTTTAGATTTATCTCTCTCTAGTTTTCCCTTTTTCTTGGTTGAAAGGCTTCACACATCAAGACAAGTTTGTTTTAGTGTTATAAATGACCTTGAGAATATAGGAAGTTCTATGAATGGAGTATTAGAAAATATGAAAACAGAGAACAATTTTTGTGAGGTTTTTTTTGTTTGTTTTTGTTGGTTTGGGTGTGTTTTTAAAGTAAAAACTTGCAGCTAAGGGTGCTTTACACTTCAGGGTCTGTAACGGTCCTCAAGAGATCTTCAGTCCAACCACCACGGCGGAGGAATACTGAACATATTTTCACTGAATATTTATCAAAACTCTACTTAAAAATTACCCATGATAATATTCTATAACCTGACTCAATAATCTGTTCTACATCTTAATGATGCTTATCATTAGTAAATGATAAAAATTATATCAGTAAATAAAGAGTGGAATTCAGAACTTCTCATTGACTAAAGAGAAAGAACATTTGTTCATGGTAACAATCTACTTGTATTTGGGAACTGAGGTCTTATTGAATAGGAAGGGTATTGGATAAATAGAAAAAATCTTTTATTCCACTCAGACTAATGAGCTGCCTGAGTCCATAACAAAATACAGTGGAAACCTATTTATATAATAAAATACAGTGCAGCTCCATTAACCTGAAATTTGTTTAGGAAGCTGAAAAGTGGAAGACCCACTGCTGAAAAATATCATGAAGGTAAAAAGTATGATGTTTTATACAATTTTTTTTAGCAGCAAATTAATGCAAGCTCCATTTTACAGATCTATGAGAACTGAGATGAAATGAAAATAAACAAGAAACCCTGCCTGTATTGTGAAATCTCTTTTCTACAACTTCATCTGCATAGAAATGTCCAGGAAAATTTTTATTAAAAATCAGTTTTTGAAAAAATTCAATAATCTCTAACCATCTGTTGTCTTGTTGGAAATTCTGTGTGCAACTTGCAGTTGTCTGTATTTAAATATGATGATTCAAATCACTTAACTCTTCAAACACTCAGAAGTTCTGTATAATTTTTTTATTTCTGCAAAAACAAATAAAGCTATAGGCTGAGCATTCTGCATCATCTCCTTCACTTGGTTTTCTCTGCTCAGGGAGGCAAAGTGACATGAGCAGTTTGCCCTAGTGACAAAGGGGATGGATTTTTCCAGCTTGTTAGAGGCTGTCCTCCCAGCAGGATTGCTCACACTGCACTGCCTACCCCACATTCTCAGCACTCGCAATAATTATTAGATGGTGTTTAAAAAATCATATATTTAAAAATAATATCTGTGTCTTCTTGGTTTTGAGTTGAGATCATTCATTTGCTCTGCCTGTACAAGACTTTTTGTTCAGCACTCAGTGCTCTGATACTTAAAGCCAGATTTGGAAATGAGCACTCAGATGTCACCTGAGATTTCCGACAGGGGTCCAGGAGCTGGTGCTGTGAGAAACCCAGCTCTCACAGTGACATGAGTGCACGTGCACAAGAGTCTTGGCAATGGTAACACTATGTGCAGTGTGTTTTCCAGGGTTTTCCAATCTGGTTTGTGGGTAGAATATTCTGGTCTAACACTTCTCTGCTTGTTCCCTTATAGACAGCCCACTATTTCCTTCCATCCTAATTACAGCCCCACACATCACTCCCTAGTTAGCAACAACTTATGTTTTACATCTCTCCCTTTTAACTTCAGAGTCCATTTAGCTTTCTGCCTAGAGTGACTAAGATATCTAAGTCTCCTACAGGTTCCACATTTTGAATGGAAAATAAATTATCAATATCAAACCACAACACAGCCTTGAATATCTTTTCCATCACTGATGCTTTTTTGGCTTTACCACTCTGCTCACCACTGAACCCCCTCTGTTCCCAGGGTATCTTAGAGAAAAGAGTGGTTGTAGCATCCACACCTATTAAAGAATGAAAAAGGTGCAGTATGGATAATTTGTCTGAATGCATGACACAGCCTTTCCAGAGGAAAATTTTCCCTTTCCTCCTAAATGGTGGAGCTCTGTTGTGTTGGTCAAAAATAAGAACACAATAGAGCCAGAAGAAAAGGGTTCATTGTAGTTGTTCTTTGAGAATTTTTCCCACTGTCCATTTAAGCATCTTGAATATTTATTTTTTTGTCATAATCTGGCACTGGCAGATTTTAGAGAGCATATGGAAATACTTTATATCTCTTGAGAGGAAAATTCTTCCTTGAGGCTTGGGATTTTTTTCTTGAGATTTAAAAAAATGTTGTCTGTTTATCAGATATGAAATGCAATTTTGAAGAGAAAGGTTATATAGACTATCCTATGACTATAAACTTGAATCTCCTGAAATTAGCAGTTTGGCCAGAGGGGAATTTATGTGGATCCATCTGTACGGAAATCATGCAAAGCTCACAGAATAGAGCCCAAGCCATTAGCCTCCATTCATTGTCTTCCTAGGAAGTAAAAATCTCAGAAACTAGATCTTAATTTATGGGAGTAAGTAAGATATCTATTTCTTCCTCCCTACAATCACTGGACATGTCTTTATCCCTGCAACTCCTTTCTTATCTACATGAAAACTCTTTTTATACATACTGGAGAAAGAGTGGGCATCTCTCTGTCTCCTTTCTGGCATTGCAACAACCCTAGATCCCAATCTACCTCTCCAGTATAATTTGGGGAACTCCTGAAAAGCTTGAAAAATTGACTTGCAACAGCTCCACTCCACAGGTCCATTCCCCCCTGACACAGTGGGGCCAGGCTGATTCCTTCAAGCACACCCCATGGTGGCTGCTCAGGCAGTGAGTAGGGATTGACCAGGACTGCAGGGTGAGGACTTTGCAGACATTTCAAAGTACTGAAATTCCTTAGCAAAACATCCAAGCCATTTCTTGGTCTAGTTATATAGCCTTGTGAATGCTCACTTGTACTTTACCAGAAATATGTATCCTGTGGATACATTATCCACAGTACTACAGGGCAGATAAATGACTTGCTAGTTCTCCAGCCTTCTGGTGGTTTAAAAAGAAATGTAGAAAGTAATTTCCTTCTAATACAGAAAAAAGAGTTGTGGGAAAATGGTAAAATATTTGGAGATTCTTTCCTTGCTTTGATATGGATCTTCCTAGAACCTATTAGCTGATCTCCATCATAATTCCTTTCAGTGTTTCTGGGGAAATAGCACCTTTTATGGAGTTTATTGGGTTATGGAGTTTATTGGGAAAATCCCCAGATGACATTAGAGGTAAATGTATATTGGCCCCTCCAGCGCTTTTTAATTTCTGCTATTTTAAAGTTTCTTTTTTATTTGACACTTCTGTTACATGTGAATTTCATACAGAGATTAAGGATTAGGAAAAGGAAGAGTTAAATCAATCACACCCTTTTTATACCACTTCACTGAATCATCTAATTTATTCCTAATTCATATGTGCCTGGTAAAATAATCCTTCTGAAATACCTCACTTTCTTATATAGATAGAGAAACTCTCTTCAGAGGCAGCTAAACTTAGGCAAGAGAATTTCCTCTATTACAGAACAACTTCTCTTCGTGGACTACCAAGGTAAAATGACTTCAATGAATTTTTAAAAGAAATGTCTGACCCTAATAGGGGCAGTGGGAATCTCTTCTCCTATATTTCTCTGTGAAACTTTCAAAAAGAATTCTCACTAAAAATGGATCTTCTGTATTCAACTGTGGGTAAGTAGAACAAAAGAGAAAGCAAATCATTTCCCGGATGAGAGGAAGAATCATACCTCAGGAAATTATGGGTGAAACCCATGCAAATTTGAGATTCTCTATGGCATTATGAAAAATTTCTTATGAATCATAAAAAGTCTGTATATTTTTTCATGGATACATTCAATACTTATAAATAACTTTGACCATAGGTATTTTGAAACTGAAGAATCATTTTTGCCTGTAACACAAAGAATACCTTTTCAAAAGAGGCCTTGACACAGGCAAAGTGGTAAAGATTAACCATTGTAACTTCCAACCAAACACCATTACACCACCATTCCCTTCTATTTTTCACGATTAATCTCCTCTTTCCAGGAACATAGAAACCACCCAATCTGGTGCTAACAAGGAAAGCTGCTGGTATTTTAAATGTCAATAGGATTTCAACAACTCCTTAAAATTATTGCAGGAAAACTGAATCTGGACTGCTGATGGTGTTTTTGCAAAATCCATTTGCAGAGGTTAAAGGAGCCTCAATAGGATGAGGGAGCGCAGAGCTATAATATCAATTCTGAGCATCTAGTTCTGCAGCTGGTTCCTTTGGGCGTGTTGCTTCTGTTACCTGGTTTTGTGGCAGTATTGGATTGTTAGCAGAGGTGATGGGAGCACAGTTTGAGCAGCTGGTTGCTGCTGCTCCTATTTTTTTGCTGGAAGAGCTGCATATGGCTCTGTGTGAGCACACTGATTACATCCCTTTAAGTGGTTTGGGTTTAGGTACTGGCTGTTGTCGGCTGCAATTGAATAAACACCTCTGCGAGATGTTGTTTTGTGTATTCATGCCTGCTTATTCAATTTGTGTATTCATACAGAGCTGGGTTGTAATTGCTTTTGCCCTTATGATAGGAAACCTTCTACCATTATCCTTAAGGCTAATTTTAGTTTGTTATGCAATCCTTTTCCTCAGGTGTCTTCTTAGTCCTTGGAGGAAGAGATAGAAATTGAAATTTGGTTTCAAATGTGACTAAATTCAAGGAAACAAAATCAGTCAAGACAAAAAAAGCTTATGTTGCTCTCAAACAAAATTCTAACTATTTAGAAAACTATCTTAAGTGACACCTCTTAATATGTACTGTACAATTGCTATACCTCATTCTTCAAATGACAACAGTATTTGTCTGATTTCAACAGTATTTCAACATGAAATTTTGAGTATTTATTTAATTTTCCAAGACACATTTCTAGTAACTTTAATAATAGCTGGTGATTTGTTGGTATCATATCTCTGTAGCATAATTTTTTACTTAATCCCTTACAGAAAGCAGATGCATGGATTTGGAAAATATAAGCACCAAATATTTTGCTTCTAGGTACATGGAGAATGTTCTTAACAGAACTCAGCAGTCAGGGTTTTCCTATATGTCTTCCTCTGTGACTCTCATTCTTCCTGAGGATCTCATGTTTAATTAGTTCTGGAAAGCCTCTATACTCACTTCTATTTAATTGTCAACTCATATTATTCAATTTCAGACTTTTCTAGAGAAAATTATTTTCCAAATGAAATGTAGGTGCATCAATCCAGAGCCATTTCTTTAAGAATAGCATTTCCCTGAGGAAGCTGGTATGCAAGTAAAGCTCCAAAAATTGGTACAAAATGGTCCCCTTGGAATTTAAATTCCCTTTATTAATTATGGTTGTTATTTATTATAAATTTATTAAATATAATAGATAAATTCCTCACAATTATTCCCAGTTCCCAATAAGATTCCTTCACACCATGTCTATGATTCAGAGCAGTGAATGTCTTCTATTTTTTTATGACTATATTCTTTTATTTGTAACTATCTGCTTTTCTGTGTATGATACTTTTCTGAAGGAACTTGAGAGAGAGGAAAAAATAACAGAAAGGGAGGGATGGCAGATAATAATGTGGCAACTCAGTGATAAGGGAAGTTGCTTGAAGACTGTATGTGAATCTCTTTGAATGTGAATTTCTTTGAGGAGGGATTGAGTATACATCTCCCTTCACTTCTCAGTTGTCTACTGCATCATCCCCGTGTTCCATGTGAAGAATAGGTATGTTCTATGGACTTGTTGAAAAAAAAAAAATAATTGATCTGCAATAACATTCTCGGAAATCCTCCTGTGTTGTGAACAGAGTCTATTCCATGTATCACACTGCTGTCTTCAGATTGCTTCAGGTTTTTATCTTTGGGTTTATTAGTCCTAGACATGACTAGAACTGAAACACTGCTAAGGAGCATTTCAAGTTTAACTGGGTTGTACCTGGTGCATTTAAGTCCTCTCTAAATTATTCAAGAACAGAGCAAGAGTTTTCTGGATTATGACTGTGGACAGAGGTAACCAAACTTTTTCTTACAGTCTTTTTTTGACAGCAGTGCTTCTTTTTGTCCCCCCACATCCAACCATTATGTTAATGATACCTGTAGCACCAAACCCCTAAATTTAGACAATATTATGGTGGAAGCTGAAGCTGACTGTATGGTCCAGAGAGGCCTCTGGAAGGCGCATCGGGCTGCCTAAATGTGACACTAGTTAGGTCTCTAATGTGGGTGCCCTAATTCCTGTGTGGAAGAACACACTTCTCTCTGCTGACTGTAGAGGGAACCTGGGCACCAAAGGTAGGTGCTTGCAGAGGTGGTGTCTGTGCTCTCCATTGTCTGCAAGCTTTCCATTCAGGAATGACAATTAAATCCTATGGTTTGTGTTCACCTCCTTGGCTATTCTAAAGTATGCAGCAATTAGATCATCCCTGGACCTTTTTCTCTCCATTTACTTTGGAAGTATAACTTGCATTGAACACAAACCTTGCCCACACATGAGCTCATAATTTGCAACATTTAACATGAAACATTCATCTTTGAAGTTAATTATTAGGTTTATATTTTAATAATAGAAAATTGTATATTTTTCCTGTCTGCAAGGTTGTTTGGAAGGTTTAGCTCTTTCGATAAGTAGTAGTAGAAAATATATTTTTTCTTAATTTATATTTTCAATAGACATATACAGAGTAAAACTGTGCAAAAATAAAAGAAATAAAAATTTCATAATATTTTAAAAGATTAGGCTGACATTCTTTATTTAGTGTTACAGCTACAAAACCTTTCCATTATATGTATATGTCATTAATAGGACTACGGTGAAGAAGCAGAGAAACGGTAATTTTTTCCTTTGTTTGGGATTTGGGATTTATTGTCTGCATGTGAATGTGGATTTGCCAGGATTTTTTCTATAGATTTTTTTTTCAATTTACACATATTCCTTCCTACCTTGCACTTTTCTTTATGTGCACAACACTTCATGGAAATGGCTGAGTTTCATTCCCCCAGATTTTGTTAGATTTCTTCCTTCAAGACAGCTCTTCCCAGCTTATTTTCTTTGGCTTCAGCAGTATTTTCCAGGTCAAAGTTAGCTTGCTTTGCTCACTCCTTGAGCCAGCCAGAGTCTGTAAAACAGCAGTAGTGTTCCACTGAGCCAGAGTGAACAAACCCCACATCGCAGCAGGATTTATTTGGTCTGAGGAGTTTTGCTCCCCACTAATGCAGCCACAGTTTTTCACAAGTCAGCAGGAGGGAACCAGGAAAAGAATAAGCCTGTGAATCTTAGGACACTTTTGCTGAAGCTTGTGCAGCAACATGTGAGCTGATGTAGTGTCTTTGCCCTGTGATCAGCTGTGTGAAGAGAGAGGAAAAAGCCATCCAGACACAGTCCTGAGCAACAGACTGTAGGTGGCCCTGCTTGAATGGGGAGGTTGGCCTTCAAAAGACCCTTCCAAACTCAAACATTCTGGGATTCTGTAAATTTCATGCCAGTGCATTTATGGCTTCCATAGCATGAAAATCTGTTATCTTGATAGATCAAGAGTAATAGTAACAAAAAAGGTGGGTTAATTATTTTCTAGGGAAATTAATTATGCCTGATGCCTATATCTTGACCTTTGTTTTGAGCTACAGCAGTTTGTACTTGGGACAAAAGGAAATTTGTATTTAGCATCAGGAATAACAGCCTCAAATAAAATGGAGAAATAAGCTTAAATAATACTTCAAATAATTAAGATCATGCACTTGTTTGTCTTTGCTGCTGTTAGTTCTTTCATAATT
This sequence comes from Acrocephalus scirpaceus scirpaceus, assembly GCA_910950805.1. Lineage (NCBI taxonomy): Eukaryota > Metazoa > Chordata > Aves > Passeriformes > Sylviidae > Acrocephalus > Acrocephalus scirpaceus. The sequence goes on along the minus strand of OU383775.1, from coordinate 103,782,721 downwards.
GCTAAAGAGCCCTCGGAGAAACCTCCAGGATCCCAGTTATCTAGAGATAACTGATGGAACATAAAATGATTTGAGTGAAAACTGCCATATCCAACTAATTGGACATGGCTAATGTACAATGCAACACAATAGAAAAACATTTGAATGCTCTGCTAGATATTTACCTGAAAGAGACACTTTACACAGAACTTCTTGTAGAGATGAGAATTAAGCCTTCCTCTCATACAATCTTGCCAATCTGCTTGTTTCAAAGCACAGTTCTGCATGGACTTGGATGTGGCATCTTTGATGTGTAGTGCAAAAAGCTTTCTCTGCCACCAAGAACAAGCAAGGATATTTTGAATTTTAGGCAGCCACACAGGTTTCATGAAGGGCAGGTGAAACCTTCCACATTCAGAAGGGGTAAAAAAGACTTTTGCTACTTTTCTGCAGAGTTAAGAGAGCAGCTGATGGAAAAGGAGCTAAGAAATGAGAAAACTATCCAGGGAAGTGGAGAGGTTGAATGAGCAGTGACCTAGAGTGGGTTATACATGTGTATAGTTGTCTTGCTGCCCCATGCTTGCAGAACATTTTGGGTGAGATTCAGCTGCAGATTCAGACAGCTAAATGCGGGGCTTGAGATCACAGAATCACAGAATCAAAGAATATGTCAAGTTGGAAGGGCTTCACCAGGATCATTGAGCCCAGCTCCCAGCCCTGCACAGGACCATCCCCAAGAGTCACACCATGTGCCCAAACATGTCTTGAACTCTGTCAGGCTGGTGCTGTGACCACTTCCCTGGGACCCTGGTTGAGTGTCCAACCAGCCCCTGGAGTAAGAACCTTTATCTAACATGCAGCCTAAACCTCCCCTGACACAACTTCAACCCATTCCCTTGGGTCCTGTCACTGTTTCACGTGTAAACTTCCCATTCACCTGCAGTGGCAGACAAATTTAATCTTTACTGTATCTCCAGACTGCACCAGTGTGCTCACAGATTCTTACATTCAGCTCCAGACTTGGAACTGCACTCTTGCCCTTTGTCTGTGGGATGCAGATGTCCCCAGTGCTGGGAGGGGACAGCTCTATTCTGCTGGTGCTAAGGACTGTCCTTATGCATCAGGCATCTGCTGGTCTTTTCTGCAGGAGCTACCTGTGTAAGCTGACATGGCGAGCACAGTGCTGTCTGCAAGGGTCAATGGCAGCATCCTGTGAAGAGCTGACTGTCACAGCTTCTCTGTTTGTGTCAATCTCGTCTTTCTAAAATGAAGCAGGGGTTGAGGAGGTACCAAAGCATATGCACCAGTAATGACCAAGGCCATGCAGAAGTGACTTTAGGATTAAATTGTGAGAACAAGCACGTAAATTAAATCCACACTTTTTATCCAGTCCTTGAGAGGCTTCACCACCTTACTCTGAACTCATGCAGCAAAATAGTTTATTCATTTTGCTTTCTAAATCAGAGTGAAAGCCACTTTATTTATTACAGCAAGGAAGAAATCTAATACAACTTTGAAAGATTTCTTCATCTTCTTCCTTTGGGCTGTTCACTCTGGCTGTAGGAAGGAAGGGGGGTGTTCCATGAGAATTGCTTCTCCCTGTTTGAGGCCAGGACTGCAGCAAAGCACTTGTCCCATTGATGTGTTTGTTCCTTGGCAGGTTTCTTTATGCTAGCATCTTGAACCTCACTTGGTGCCACATATTGGGACAGCTCTTAAGCAGGTTGCTATTAAAAGGAGGGAGGATTATTTATTTAGCAGGATTTTTTTGGAATGAGCACTGTGTTATAGCCCATCAATTCTCAAAATCTGCTCACAGACAACAAAATGCAAAGTGCACTTGTAAGAAGTAGTTCTCCTTCCATTGTTACTGAACCTAAAGATAAAAAAATTATTTGGTCTGTTGGAAAAGATTTGGGACAACTAAAATATTAACTCCTCATACTACTATCATAAAAAAAAGTCACATTACAAGTTTAAAGTCTGAATGTGAAAATTAGTTCATCTGATACTGACAGGAGTATTTTTCTCTGTGTTACAAAATATTTGAATATATGGATAGCATGTATTTCAATATGTGGTTAATTGGGTAGAAAAATGCCAAATAGCAAACAATCATAACTTGTTGCAGTTTCATTCACTGGGCCTGGACGATGTCCAAATTAATGCACAGCTCTGAATGAGCAGAGGTTAGAAATCCATCACAATGCCTAAGACCTCGTATCTACCAGCCTTTGGGGCAGTTCCTGCAAGGAGAGTTGAATAGTGAACTTGTTCCATCTTCAGGGAAAGCTGAGGACAATCTCTGTGAGAGCTGTTTAAGAAAATGCTTCCTTTTTTCCTGTGCCCCGGTTTCTCATTAAGGATTTTGCAGGGAGGGAATCTCCTTTCCCTGTCCTCAAAGATTAAATATTTAATTTCTGAAGTGTTGCTATGCTGCTTCAGAGAGGTTATAGTTGTCACTGTTGACCTCTTCAGGGGTTAATTCCAGGTGAAATAACTCATGCCATGAACAGCCCTGGAGCTGTACAGAAAGAGCATGGAGTGGCAGCTTCACCACCCCGACCTGCACAGGGTCTGAGCTAAACTGGACAGAGGTATCACTTCAGAAATCACCTAATTCAATGTTCATCTCATTTTTAATTTTTAAAATAAAAATATTGGTGTACTTTTTCTCTTCTGGAAAAGATTACCTGGAAAAGACTTGTAATTTGGTGGAAAAATTTCAACTGTCTTTGCACGAACTCTCATGACATCAGGCCTGAGTTATTTCCAATTCTATCTTTGTAGTGTCTTCTGAGCAACCAGATTTATTAAATTGCTGTATTTTTAGGTGCTTAATAGCAGGTTAATAGTGGTTCAACATCTCTGTGAATTATGTAAGTAAGGATAACACAAATTAATCCCTAAACTCCATCTCATTGCCCACCTGTTTCTGGTATTTCACAGAATGTGAGAAATAATACATAAATTTGTACATAATGCTACCAAAGAAGTCCTTGTTCTTTGGGAGCATTATGTACAAAGGTTGACCTGACTACATCTCTAACTAATCCTGCCTTGTCTCAGTTGCTGACTTTATGCTGACCTGAAGATATGAACCAGGTGAGAATTAATAAATATTCCACTCTTATATTTTTAAAACACTATACATTAGGTAGTGCAGGTTGCACACAGAATGACATAACAGCATTTCTGTCTATCAGTGGAAAAAACTTATGGTCTAATTAAAAATTAAAATAGAATCAATTAAACAGCACTTATTTATTCTCACTTTTCTTGTCTTTTATGTAAAAAGTATTGCTTAACCTATTATGGAATTTAAATATAAAAGGAAGAACACAATGTAAAGGAGAAAAATAAAGATGTAAAGAAGAAAGAAGGATGGTTTTTCGAGAAGAGAGCTAACAAATCAATGAACCTGGATAAGGAAGGTAGCTCCAAATGTCAGGCACTGCCCTGACCTGTTTGAATGATGAATTGCAGCACAGAGAACATTGTGACACAGGGCATGTTACTATATGCCAGTGCAAGAAAGGTTGCAGAAATGTCACCTGTCAACAACTCATAGTACACACCTTTATTACTGGAGTCTTCCAGTATCGTGACCTTTCTGCATGCAAAGTTAGCCAAAGTGATGAGAACACACACTCAACATATGTGTTCTGGGTAATATTCATCTCTGAAAACATTATTTTAACACCACAAATACAGTGACAAGAATGCACAAGTGATCACAAAGTGTCTGAGCAAATTTAAGGAATGTGATCACAAAAATCATGATTTTGTTCATATGTTCTTCAAAATCCAATAAAACTATCATTTTAGGCATTTGGCTCCACTGTAAGCATTTCTTTATTTTTTTAGATAATGTTTTGATAATTTTAGCATTGCATGGGATTTCCAGCAGGGAGCATTTCACCTGAATGAAACTGGAGCTTCTTCAGGTGTGCACAGCCTGAGGAAAGGGGACAGGTAGCCCTGGACCCTACCCAGGTTACCTTGGGACAGGTATCATGTGTGGTACGCACAGCTCCAGGAACCCATTTGCATGGCTATCATCTGGTCACCATGACAATCACAAAGTTATTTTGAGAAGCGGTTTAGGTTTCACCAGGAAAAGTCTCAGAAGTTTCACTGGAAAGCTGGTGCCAACATTTCCAGTTAATTTTTCCATATAGGTGAAACAGAAAGTCAATAATAATTAGTTGTAGAAAAAACCCCAAACCCTGACAGTTAAACACATTGACAATTTTTATTTATCTGTGTAATGATCATGGGTCCTGTTGGGGATTTTTGTGAACAGCCAAGCCTCTCTGGTTGAAACTGAAGGGTGTGAGAATTTTCTGCTTACTTTACCCTCCTTTCCATTTGTCATCTTTTCAAATCTTACAGTAGATGTAATCTGGACAAAAAAAAAAAAAAAAAAAAAAAAAAAAAAAAAAAAAAAAAAAGAGGGTAAAGCTGCTTGCATCCTCCTGCCAGCAATCCCTCAGGCAGCAGAAGTAAGAGCAGTTGTGTGGAGAGATGCCAGGGGAACGTTACCTCAGCTAGGGGGACATGGAGTGAACTGGTGGGCAGCTATGCTCCTTGAGGAGCAGAGGCTCAACCCCAGAAAGTACTTTACAGGAGATGGTCTTACAACAGCCAAGGATTTTATTTTTCTGCTTTATATTGAATACCCACCTATGGAAAGGGAGTAAATATACTCTATCCTGCTCCACTCATGGATGAAAAGTGTCAGGTAACCAAGTTGAAGCAAATTGCCGTCACAGCTCAGTAGCCTTTTCTGCTTTGTTTGCAGTTTCTCCCATGCTTCTGCAAATAATGATGAAAAATTCAGCCTCATGATACCAGGTGTGGGAGGTATCCACAACTATTACATGGAAAGATGCACAAAATTTGATTAAAGAGACAAAGATTTCCTGGCCAATGTAAGGCATGCAGACAAGATGTCTGAAAAGGCCAGCAGCTTTCCTCTTTGCCCACAGCAGTTTTTCAACTGCCACCAATTCTCTCCCTCAGGCAGCTGTTTATGATATTCTTTAGACCCCTGTCTGAGGTAGAGCTCCTGAAAAGTAATAAAGTGGAAAGTGTTGATGTCTTTAGGGACCATGGTGTTATTACTTACAGAGCTGCATAAGCTGGCAAGTCCAAGGAGAGCTTTGCACTTCAGGTATCTCTGCAGAGCACTTTAAGTACAGCCATGAGCATAAATCACACAACCTCAAGAATACTCCTGGGAAGCATAACTCAGAAAATAGGTGACATTATATGTAAGAGTAGTTTCTGTGAGTTCCTTCTTGCTTTCAAGGGGTAATGCTGTACTTGTGTAGTAGAAAAATCACTAAACAACAATTCCAATCAAATGTACTGAATTGCACTTGTCCAGCCTATCCTTGCTTTCTGCCTTAGGGGTCTGTTCCTGGCAAGATACAACTGGGATAGAACAAAGATCCAGGTAATACAGTTGGAGGTGTAAAGCAGCATGGTTGCTTCCTTGTGCAGGCAAAGCAGCACAGGGATTAGGAGATTTCATTCTGACATGCTAAAGCTTTCTCAGGAGAGGAAAGTAGCCACATATCTGATGAAAAATCCACTAAATATTTTACCTTCTTTTTTTTGCCTCTCTGAATCTCAGAAAAGCAGGCTTACTTTGAAATTGAAGTGGTACCTTTGAATAAATGCCCCAAGTGCCCCAATGCCTCAAAACATTTTTGTCTTTCCATTTTCATTTAGCTAGAACAAAAGCAGATCTTTGTCTATACTTGCTATTCATTTCTATCTTTTCCATCTCCACCTACCTTTGCTTAATCTTTACTTCTTAATTTAAAACAGAAATCTTATTCAGAATGTGATAGCAAGAAAGTTATCTGTTGTGTTAAAACCTTTGCTTCTTAAGATTCATTGACAACCAAGTTCAGGGAGCTTTTATTCACTGTCAGTTAAATCTGTATGCCTTATTTGCAGCTTGTTAATTTGTCACTTCTTGGTCAGAGCACACTGTTATAAGGTCCAGGCTTGTGAAAAAGAATAAATTTAAAAACCAAAGTGTGAGAAGGTATTATTCTTTTAGAACTCTTGCGCCCTAATCTGATCTGTGGATTAGCAAGGTTTTGAGGGTATGCAATTGAAATCTGCTAGTGAGGATAGAAAGAAAGGATAAAAAGAAAGGCCAGATACTGTAAGCTTTTAAAGCATAAACCTCTCCCCAAATTCAGTAGAAATTGGTGCATTAAATAGGGCCAGGTCTGGTTTGGAACTGAAGATGAGCAAATTTGATGAAGGGAACAATTTGGTTCTTAAGACCTGTGTTTTAATATGAGAGGAATTTGAACTTCCTGTGACTCTTTCTTATTTCCATGTACCATTTTCAAGCATTGACAACTTCAAACCAAAGTCCTTCAGACAAAAACAACAAAACAAAATGAAATCTTTGGTCAGACGTGGTTTGATTATCCAGCAGTCACTGGATTCCCACAAAGACTGGATAACCTTACAGGAAGTAAGTACAACACCTCATCAAATTTGGTATCACTAGAAACTTGACACAAAGAGGAAAAAGTCAAATTACATTCTATTTAATTTTATCAGAATAAAAATTATAAATGATCTCCAAAGGATTGTTCTATAAGAACAGACAGGCTGTTATGACAGTGCCTAATGCAAGAGAACATGTGAACTTTGTAAAATACCCTGTATTGACAGATTATATTGCTTCTAATAAGTGCAAAGAGGAACATTTTGTATAAAGATCTAGTAGTAACTAAGAGAGAAGCCTCTGAAGAAGCTGCACATTATTTGAGCTACTACTGGGTACTAATATTACAGCCTGGATGCTACTCTGATCTTTGGAACCTGCAAGAAAAGAGGCTCTAAAAGCCAAGGGCTGCAAACAGATGAAGATTTGCTAAGAATTCATTCCCCTTTTAGACATGATGCTGCAAACTTTCACAATCTTTCAAGAAAAGGACAGCATGAGACAGCTACAGCCTGCAAATTGACAGGAAACACACAAGACAGACTTTTATATATTGAATAAATTTTCCCAAGAATTGATGAGAAGAGAACAGGGGTCTGTCTCCTAGCCTTTGTACTTCATTTCTTTTGTAAAGATATTTGGCTTATCCAATCTACAATATTGAAATGGCAGTGTTGATATCATACTTGCAAATACCTATGCTCAAACTCATTTTAAGGGCTTGAATCCCAACTCTCCTGAGTAGTTAAGTTATTGGTAGTCATGGTACAGAAAAATTCTAAGCCTACTGAAAATCAATGCCCATCTTGCAATTTGACCATTCACAAATTTACCTGTGCAATATTGAGTTTTCAGGCAACATTTGGTCCAGCCTGGGGGCAGGCTGAGGGCAGTGATTTATCCACTGAGGCAGCAAAGAGTGTAGAGAGGAAGAAAAGTCAGCTTGGATGAACACTGGTGTTTGGATGCACGATCACCTACTGGCTGACAGCACAGCAAAAGCTCCTCTAACTGCTTCCTGTCTGACTCCTTTTTGCTGGGATAAGGCTGGAGGCCTGGGATGTCTATTTAGAAAATGCTGCTAATGCTTGTGATCTCATCTGGTTATTACTGACCAGGACTATGGTATGCCCAAGAGCTATTGCTAGAGACAGTTAAGGGAACCTAAATTCTTTCCTCTAAGCAAGAATTTTCCCCCAGATTGCATGACATATCAACTCAAATTGAAGCTTTTTTTAATGGAGAAAGGGACACCAGAAGGGGTTGTTGGGAATATATTGATTATTCTGATCAGAAAACAAAGAATGGCCCAGAAAGAATCTTGTGAAAGGAAAGAAGAAATTTTGTAAGAGTGTATTTCTTTATTCTCATAGAGCTCCATGTTTGGTATGGGGAAACCACCACTCTCTCTGATTTGTTTCTTACTGTTAGCACATATGTGAAAAAAAGATGATGACAGACATCTGAGGTGAGAAGAGCACAGTTCCTATAATTAGTACTTGTGAAAACATCACTCTGGTGTCCTTGATAAAGGGAGTCTTCTGTCCCAGCCATATATTAGCAACCAAAACCTCACAGAGCTAACAACTCATTTATTTGCTACTACAGTTTGAGACCAAAAAAAAATAGTATTGTTTTTGCAACTCAAAGATTAGCTGATGACTATTGGAGTCTTTCTACACCTTTTAACAGAATGAGCTTTTTTTGATTGATACTCATTCTGAATGCAGGCAAATGATCTGGCAGAGGGCAAAATTATCCAGTGACCTAATGTCCTGCCACTGATACACAAATAATTATATGAGCACTGATCCACGTAACATCCGTTATGTGAATTTGAATGCCCATCTGTTCCGTCCAGATTAATTGTGACACTGATAGCTCCACATTATGAAACTGTTATTTTTTTGAAGCCTTCCATGAAAAGCAAACCTCCCTTTAATCCCTCTCTCAATTCCAAATAAAGCAAAACCCCAAACCCAACCCAAACCAAAAAATGACCAATTTGCAAAAAAAAAAGCAGGTCCATAAGTTCAGATATTCACTTCACTGCCAGATAAAGCACACCAGGACCCAAGGGAATAAGTCACAGCATAAAAACTGCTTAGTTTAGTTAGGAGGAAGATATTCTTCAAGCAACCTTTTGATTCTAAGTAAGGTTTAAAGCAATACTGAAAGGTTCAATTTATCTTGTTTAACATTAGATATCAAGAATATGGATGCCTGTATCTGATCTAATCATCATTTGAGGGAACAATTCCTTTGACCTATTTTGGATGTCTACTTTAAGACAAAGCATATTTGCACCAGAATTTATTTATTTCTGCAAGGCACCCTAAGAGCCCTTAGTGGCTGAGATCTGCTATGGATGCTATACTGTAGATGTCTGTATTTGGTGAAATCAATTGCACCCTCAACTAATTTGTGGGTAAATTGATTAATTTTGCATTTCACATCTGCTTTAACTGCATTTTTTCTGTTGACATCTAATTCTTCTTGGACATTTTGATTATTTTATATTTTGACAACTTCTCACTAATTTACGCAATTACAAGTTTTGCTAGCTCTGTCCTTCTATTCAGCCAGAGAAAATAATCCAAAAGTTATGATTATTAAGCATTTGTATCAATATAAATGATCCCACTTGCAATTTATGTCCCAAGATCATTTTTTAGAGCCTCCACTGTTGCAGCCACGGAGGCTGTGAGGCCTCCCTGGCGATCTGCAGCCTGAGATAAGGAAATGCAAGTCACGATGAGTGGCCAAAAAGAAGCCCCTTGGCGCCTTCGGACCCCTCTTATCTCTCTGTAAGACTTTAGGCCAAAATTGTACCCAACTCTCCCATTGGTCCACTTTTCAAAACCCCTCTACCCTATATAAACCCCGAATATTGCCCTGTTAAGTGGGAAGAGCTGTCACTGCAACCCTTCAAAGAGAATGCCAAAATAAAGGACATCATCTGAGGAACTGCATACGGCCTTCTCCTCTCTCTCCCTGTGTCTGCCAGGGCACTTAGCAAGCAAAAGCTGAATATCACTGAGAGCTGAAAATTCACTGCCATTAAGAGCTGAATTCACTGATATTGCTTGCTAAGTTTGCCTGAGGCTGGATACCTCGACTGAATTTCGGGTTGGGTGATTCCGAAAGGTGTCATTCTGTCCGGGACTTGCGGCCAGAATTGGACCCTCAGAGGTATCGAAAAGCCTCCATTAACACTCCACTAGAAATAATCTCCCAGATGTTAGAGATGTACTCTTAAACACAAGTTTAATTTTCTGATATTTTGAAGTCTAGCTATTAATTTGAAGTCATGAACTTTTCAAATAGTGTCATTAATTTTTGCATGCATGTAAATATATATGTAGTTGTGTTTTAAATGTCTTTCATCTAGCAAATTGAGCAACATGTTTTGATCCATTGATGGCTTGTTTGAAGTGTATTAGTTATACAAGCCTTTATACCATTTTGCTTCCACTGCTAAATTCCATTATCAGGTGCTTAAAATGGATGGATGAAGTCAGTGGAGTCATATAAAAGATACACCTTAGTTTTAATAAGAATAAAACCAGAAACTGCACTGTTTCATAAGGAGAATTCATAGTTTTATTTTTCTATTGATATTATTTCAAATTATCTGCAATGATCCTGTTATTTACATATGACATAAGAAATGTCTGTTTCCTGGACTGTAATGCACAATTCATTATTTCCATCCAGTGTTTTTCTATGGGCAGTAATGGGAGAACATTAATTCTTTCTAGGTTTGGCAAGAAAAAAATTGATGACATCACACTTGGGAGTAAGAAGTGGATGGCTGGACATATACCAAAGATAACATCCTTACATAGTAGCTTACATTTTAGTTACAATTTCATATTCCAGCAATTTTTAGGTGCTCATTTGCATATTAAGGCTGGTATTTACTTTGCTTAATTGAAGAATTTTACTAAATTTTAGTATTCTTGTATGTGTCCCACTTAATTAGAGATGTTTAAAGTGCAGATTTTTTTCCTGTATGGTCTAGTCATTCCATTTTAAGAAGTCCATTTATGATTATATTAAGGTTCCAGGCATTATGGATGCAATGATTCTCATTTGTCTTCTGTAATAAACACGTACAGTGTCAAAAGGTAAGCCATGACCTACGTTATCTTTATAATTAACCAAGAGAGGAAGGCAATTCTCTGCATAACTAAGCTTTTCTGCAATTCTTGTGGCCTCTTTAAATACCTATCGTAGTATGACATGAGCCATTCTCTAGAAGTATGTTTACTTCCCATGCAGCTCAGACACAGAGGTTTACATTAGTGACATCTAAATTATATCCAGTGAATCCCACCCAATTCACCCCTGGGAAAAGTTGTTTCAGGTTGCAAAAACTGTTCAATTTTACTTCTGTTCAAAAAACCTGAACTAGACTATAAGACAAATGCATTGTGCTAGGGAAAGTACAATAGAGATGCATTGACACCAGAACTTAAAAAAGAAGTTGGCCCAAAATAGCCTAAAGCACATAATTTCCTGCACACTTACACAGATTTTCGTGGTGTAGTCAGATTTATCACTCTATTCACAAAATAATTCCATTTGCTGAAATATGATATAATTTTGAAAATAGCTGGAAATCTTAGCACATAGCTTGTTTTTGCCTAAAATACTGGAACAGATCTCAGTTTGACTTTCATAGTTTGTGTAGAACATATGGTCTCATGACGTTGCCTGTCATGTTGCCTCTGCTTTTCCTTTAGACATCTATATTCTTTGACAGGGGGAAATAACAGCAAATCTATATCCAAAATTAGATTATTTCACAGATAAGGACCTGCATACTAACATATTTTTTCCACAATCAGGCACTAGAAAGACAAGTTATGGCCATATTTTTTTCAGAAAACTTGAGTATCAGAAAGCTTAACATTGCCACAATGTTAAAAGATAAATGTTTACTTTCTTTTAAGTGTATCTTATAATCTTTTTGTTCTGTGATATAATGTATCTACATAATTTTTGGACTGTGATTTCTTTTTTTCCTGAATATTTTCAGACATTTTTGGTAGAGAAGCAAGTATTTATACATAATAAGTATATTTGATTTAGTGAGGGTGCTTCATAACAACCATCAAGATTAGCAGTCTACTATTTTCAACTGTTTACAAGAAAGTGAATCAATTGTTAATAAAAGAGATTAAACTGGGAAAATTAAAGTAGGTATGGTATTTTTTCATGGTATTTTCTAAAAAAAAAAACCATGCTAAACAGAGGAGAAAATAAAGATATTTTTCCCCAATGTTTATGAATCCATTAAATCTAAAATAACCTACTCACTATTGATAAGAATGTTGTCATTTTCTTTCTTAACAAATTTCTGCAGTCATAGTTTATTATTGTAGAAAATCATGGTGCTTAACTTCTTACAGAAATAAAGATTCACATATTAAATAGTCATTCCTTTTCTGTCTTTGAAAGATTATTAATTTTACATATAGCAGGAAATCTGATTGTGGAACACAAATGAAAACAGCAGTTTTAGAAAATTGAATAGGAAGTAGACAAGGCAAGCAGTTTGTGTTGTCATATTTCAACTAAAAATATGTGAGAATGTAAGAACTGTTTTTTGAAAGAATGAAAAGGAATGCTAAAAAGTATTGACACAACATTTTTTAAAATCATTCCTTATTGATACCTTTTGGGAAAAGGAAGGAAATGCCTCTGCCAAAGCAAACTGTAGTTTAAGTCACAATATAATTTAGTCTTGAAATTTATATTTAAAAACATGTAAACAAAATTACTGATTAGAAGATTTTCATTCAAAGCAACGTTGATGAGGAAAATGTTCACTTCAGTAATTCCACAGACTGTGTATGTAGGGTGAAAAATAATTTAATTGCTAATAAAATCCAGCAATATTTTTTCAGATATACAAATAACTAGTGTACTGCAACTATTAAATAAAAAAAATCTGTAAGTTAAAAGCAGTACAGCAAATGTAATAGATATTGCTATAATTAAATTTTGACATTTCCAATAAAAATGGTGAATTTTTATTGTGATCATTATCTCAGCCATCTTGAAAAATTATGCTATTAAAGTTTTGTGGAATAGCCTGCAGTCATCTTGTGTCTTGAGCTGATTATTTTTATTATACTGTGCAGTTTGTCAGTAACTGCAAGGCTGAAATGATCGTATTGAGGGACATAAAGTTAAAAGAAAAAAAACTACCTTGCACAAAAGCCTGTCTGTATGGCTTTGGCAATGGGTCTGTCAGCCCCTCACAAGATATCAGATCAGTTAGACAGCAATGCAAGCTTTATGTTTATTTGGTTTAGATAAAATTACTTTCATTAAAAAAAGATTGAACTCCAAAATTAAAAACTATATTTTGGTTTCAATTAAATATGTAACTAAAGAAATACTAACAAAAAAAGTGAAAAGCATATTTTACCTAAGTCAGATCTGCTTTTCTCAGTCATAGTTCGAACTAGATTAGTTTTAATATTTTTTACTTTCAGAAGAATTTCAGCAATTATTTTTTAATCAATACCTAGGATAATGCCTCCCTTTCAAAACAATGAGTGTTTGTGGTTTTGTGGTGGCAAGAATAGCTTAGAAAAATCTGACAAATGCAATTATTCTTCTGAATGATTTACTAATATTACTTCCTTCTGTGTGTAGGAGTTTATGAATAACCAAGTTGAGGGAGAGCTAAAATACAATATAAAATAAAATCATATAATGGAAACCTAATGCACCAATCACATGAATGAGAATGATGATAATAAAAGAACGATATTTAAAAATATCCCTGCCTCCTCAGAAAACATTAATCCAAGGAAGTATTTCACAAGCTGTACCTGTGATGGAAAGGACACAGTTACCTAAAGTGTTAAGCAGCTCATTGTTTCCTTTAGGCAATATTGTCATACAGTCACATATTTAAAATCAATTTTTATATTTTAAAATGTGTCAGATTTTCTTCATCTTATGAAGCTAGATAAACAAGACCCAACTCTTTGTCATAGTTGTTTTAAAATGCAGGATTTTTGCCAGGAAACACAAAACTATATATTTAAAACTCTGTCCTAGACCTTTCCAGAAAGCTCTTCACCTTTTGAAGTTGTTTGTGAATACTTCATCTGTCACATCTGTAGGGCAAGAGATTTCATCTGTACTCACTGACATCCTGGGGAAAATAAATATGAGGCCTAAATATGAGGTACTATAGTACCTATCACAGTATATCAACCAGTGAGATCATTCTGCAATGGACAAATTGTATTAATTTTTTTATTTGAATCTACCGAGTGATAACACCTTGGATCATCTACTTGAGTTATATTGTTTACAAGATGATCAAGCTGCAAGTGCAATCACTGTTTGTTTTCTATACGTTTTGGGTTGACAAGAGAAAAGTGCTTTAGTCAGGAGATAAAAATGATAGTGTTTGGTATTGCTGATCACAACTTTTCCAATCAAATGTATTTCAGGTAGACAAATTCAATTTGCCCAGATCCCTCTACATAGCAGGAGAAGGTGGAAAATAGGGAGAGAGACAACAACTGAAGAACAGCAGTTTAGGGACCACTGAGAGAAGCTGCTGGCATTGAAATCTGTGGGTCTGTAGAGGATTTCCCAAAAGCTGCTGGGAGCACTGACTGCCATGAGTGAGTCGCCTTTGATTATGATCTCTGCAAAATCATTGGGATTGATTGAAGTCCCTCTAGGGCTGTGACATGAACAAAGGAAGGCTGTGCTTTAGGTGGGCTTTTGACATTTGACACCCTACTCCTTCCCCACTGTGTTCACTTTTGGAAGCTGAGGAACTTGCTGGATTGATAGATGGCTTAAAAATTGCCTAAACAACTGGACTCAAAAGATAATAATCCATGACTTGACATGTATTTGGAAGCTGCTGACAAGAGGAGCATCCCATAGGTTTGTACTGAGGTTGACGTTGTTCAACAATTTCATAAATAGTCTGTATGATGAGACAGACTATCCCTCAGTAGAGTACAGAGGGTGAATTTCACACCAAAGAGTAGAGCTTCAATTCAGACATTGCTTGAGAAACCTCAGGAATGGGTTCAAGAGGAAAAAGTGTGAAGTTTTTCACATGTGAGGAACAGCTGGACTCATTGAAAACTGAGATGGGAAGGTAGCATCTGGCTGAAAAGCACCTGGAGGGTACAATGGAGTTACAGTGAAGTTAAGTATGAGCCAAAAGTGTGCTTTCATCACAAAACAAGTCAAACAACATATTGGGATATAGGAAGGTTGCAACAAGTAAGGCAGAGAAGATACTCTGTTACACAAAATGAAATCATAGCTGGAAATCTATGTCCACTTTCTGGTCACCACAGTCCAGGAGTGACCGGCAGAAAAGGGGAGGAGTCCAGAATGTGAGATGAATTCTAGTGAAACATGACCTGCCAGGCTGGGGGAGCTGCCCATGTCTGGTCAGGCGAAGATGAGGTGGAGGAGAGAACTATTATCAGCCAGCAGAGAGTTGAAAGGTACTTGCTTCTTGGTAGTGGCAGATCACACAGCATCCATTGGATCGAGTTAGCCCAAAATATGCGAACTCCTGAACCTGCCACTGTATCCCTTCACATAAAAACGTTTCAGTGAGTATTCCAGCTGTTCTAGTTTTCTTCTGACTTGGCTAAGATTGCTCTCTTGAGAAGAGTTAGCATTAAATCAAAATTTTAAGTGAAAATATGATATGCATTGTAGCAATGATAGTAATTTCACAATGAGAGTAAATAACCATTTGTACATATTCTCAAAAGACATATATTTGATTTGAAGTCTTTATAATTTAATACTTCTCTATAAAGAAATGCTCTAGGTTAATTAGGAGCAGTAGGTCAAATTCAGAGATTGCACAACTGAAGTCTATGATTTTTTTCTATAGTCATGCTAAATGATCACTGTCATTCCAGCTGGACAAAAACCGGAAAATTGATTCAACTTAAAAAAAAGTCATTTTCAGCACTACCGTTGTGCAAAGTAGTCATAAAATGCAGGCATAAGGCTCTGAACATAAGCAAATAAGCAGCATATATAGAAAATCAGCATTTTTAGGCAATCAAGTTTCAAAATTTTTTACAAAGTTTCAGTCTGAGTTCAATCTGCATTGTTTCATAATCTTCTGAGAAATTAAAGAGTTTATAAGGAAATGCAGAGTATGAAAAAATAATTAGAGACTTTGAAAAATATTTTTTTAGAAGAGAAAGTAAGTATTATTAAGTAAAGCAAAACAAACAAGAAAACAAACAAACAAAAACTAAGGAATGAAGAATGTAAGTGACAGATCAAAAACACCTATTTCCTTTGTGGTTAATCTTCCAATGTTTTGGGGGCACATAGTTATGAGAAGTTTATTTTCTTCAGCCTGGAGAAAGGGAGGAAAATGCTGTCAAATTAGATATAATAAATATCTGAAAAATAAGCAGTGTCAAAGATCTGTAGAGATTGTAAAAAGCACATTGATTGTTTCCTTAAACAGTGTAAACAGTCTGGCTATGCAAAAATGTCATGATGTCTGGCAGGGTCATGAACAATGTAAGTCCTCAGAAAAAATCCCTGATGTCCTACCCCAAAGGGTTCTTTGAATCTAACTAAAATGACAGATGAGTGCAGGAGCATTTCTGGGGGCATTCATTATTTGCTGCCACTGGTGCAGATAAGGGCATTTAAATGAAAGGGGGTTCTGAGAACACAAGAGCTTTAAGTTGGCCCAGAGCAAACACCAAGCTATGAGAATGACTAATTATGACATAAATATCTGAAAAATACAAAATTCTCCTAAAATTGTTTTCCAGAAAATGCAGAAAGCAATGCATTCTGTGAGTGCAAACACTAGGCAAGGCTGGGCAAGTGTCACCTTTTAGAGACAGATACTGTGCTTTCTGAGCAACACATTTGACAGGCACAGAAGGATGCTGAGAAACGCTTCCTTTTTTTCAGTATCTGACTGCAAATTTAGACAACATAGGTGGAAAGTGGAAATTACCATAAAAATGACACAGCTGCTTTCCTTCTCCCATTCCAGGAGACCATTGCCTTTTTTTTCCTGTTTTGTTTTTCTTTGTTTTGTTTATTTGTTATAGAGATGACCCAAAGCACAGCATCAGGCGTATAGGATGATTGACAGAAAAATTTCATACTGATATTTTCTCTAGGGCCCACCCCAGACTTCAAGAATTGGGACTCTTCCACATTTCTTGTGTTCAAGCTAAAAAATATAGGTCTTATATGCTGTAAGATATCTATAAGATATATGAAATGCAGGTATGAATTTTCATCTGGTTGATGGGAGGAATTTCTGTGTATGAATTTGAAATTTTAGACTTACTTTCATGTTGTAATTTGTAGTTAGTTAATTAGAGGGCTGTTCACAAATAAAGTAGACTGTAAAACCTGAAGAATAAAAAATGTTTACTGCACTTGCATAAAAGCCTGATACAATGATGTGTTTTAAAGGATGACTATACTGAATAATCCATTTATTTTAACTTTATGTAGTTTAAATTAATCTGAATTTTTATAATGTGTTGATTAGAACAGATGATCCAAATCTACATCTACTTGTCACTTTTGTATTATAAGTACTGTAAGCATTTCAAACAAGATTTATAGACCTTCTCAGGCTTGCCTCATCACCTTAATTTCTTGCACAGCTTTCCTCTCCTCTCTCCTCCCCAGAGCATTTTAATCATAGTTAGTATGACACCTAATGAAAGGTAAATTCAAAGGGTGGTTAGAGTCTGCAAAAGGTAGCACCTAATGCCAGAAAGGTTAAAAGTTGTTGCTTATATTACTCAAAATGAGACTCTGCAGTGGCTCCCTTCATTGATATGACCTCCTAAGAATGTATAATATGACTCCATTTCTGTCCTTTCCATGGCTTTTGTGATTATGCTTAAAGGAATTAGAAAAGGTTGAGGCAGTTGGGGCTTTTCATCCTGGAGAGCCAAAGTCTCCAGGGAGACCTTATTGAGCCCTTTCGATATGTAAAAGGGCCTATAAAAATGATGGGGGGAAATCTTTTAGCAGGGCCTATTGCTACTGATCAAGGAGTAAAGATTTTATGAAAAGCGTAAATCAGGTACGTTCATAAAAATGGTGGGTTTTTATTAATTCATGTTTTCTGCAATATATCTGTAGTTTTACTATCAACTCCTTGCAAAAGGAAGGAAGGCTAGGCTAATGTCAGAACTTGAGGATTTCCAGCTTTTGACACCTACAGTTTTTAGTATAATGACAGAACTTAAGAATTGCTAGTTGCTTATTTTTTTCAAAGTTACATCAATGCACAGATTACCTCTCTTGGTTAAGTGTATTCTTGTAAGAACTCACCTTCCTTGAAAGAACTGACTTCAGAAGGATGAACACCTTGTAAGGAGTGTACATAATTTCAATTCTTGGCATAGTTCCTTCTTTTTAAAGCATATACATTTATATGATTCTATAAGTTACTCTAGGTATCAATATAGATATAAATGGATCTAAGTAGCCCTAGTCCATTTGAAGATGGATCATCTGGAAGATCTTTTCCATAGTAAATGCTGTGTTTCTTTTAAATTAACATTTTAATTTCTGAATGGTCAAAGAAAAGTCCTGGAAAACAAAATTGTGGAGTATTTCTATGATTCTATAATGTCGCTGTATAATGTTATGACTTTTCACATACAGTCAATAGTTATCAATATATATATTCATATACAGTCCAATAGTTTATCAATTTGAATTCATAATCCATTTACATTTTGCTTAACTTTTTATTATTACACTTTCAAGGGCTTTATTCAAGGTGAATTTGTTGATTTGTTATCCTTATCTTTTATTTCATTGACTGGCTCTCTGCAAAACACTTCAAGAGCATGAATCAAAAGCTTACAAAGAACTTCCCACAGCACTTATACCTTCTGTTCAATGGGTCTTTTCTTTCCATTTTAAAAGGAGACAATAATGAATAGTTCATTGACTGAATAAGGATTTTTGTGCTTACTGGAATGAGCATTTGACTAGTTCTGAAGTCATATAGATTCAAAATCCCCCTTCCTGAAATGAAAGCATAATGCTAGTTTAATATTCACTGTGGCACAATGCATGTCTACAAACAGGCATGAACTTCACTGGGCTCAGTTACCCTCACCCTGGGTACAAATGCTCCCAGTAACAACTCTTTCCCAAGAGGGTCAGTTATCAGTCAGGGCAAGCTGGAAATCTTACAGATTGCAGCTTAGTTCATGGGCAGACTCAGCACAGGACTACCAAGCAATGGTGATCAGAAATTTACCATTAGGCCCTCATGACATAATGGTTACTCCTTTTATATCTTGAACCCAAGGGAAATGAATATTTACATTTTCTCCGTGGTCATGACAGCTGCTAAATGATTGTCTTGGTTTAGAAAGACAGGTGTCTGCCAGGGAAAACTGGAGCTTCCCTTGGAATGGAGAATGTAAACACCCTCCCTCCAAATTTTTATAATTTTAAATTATTATATTATTATAATTTTGCAATTAGGGGCTTTCAGACAAAGATATGGGAGTAGGAATAACAGTTCTTTACTAGGAATGTTAATAAATACAGATGTAGGAGTACTTAAACCAAGCAAGCAAGCAAGCAAGCAAACAAACAAACAGAAATCCCAGAAACACTGACAGAGTCAGAATACAACCTGACACCCTGTTGGTCAGGGTGTTGGAAGCAGTCCAAAATAAGTTCTCTTGGAGTGACAGATGTGGTTCTGTTGGAGTAGAGACAATCCTGTAGAAAAGAGTCCAGTGATGGCGAGATAGGTCTGGTCTTCCTCTGGGAATCCAGTGGAAAACAGGCTGCTTTGGTGTTTCTGATTCTCAGTTTTTATCTAGGTAGGAATGGTTGTCTCCTCCCACTGGATGAAGCATCTCACAATGGGATGATGTAATTGTATCAGTCATGTGGTGAGCCTTAATGGCCCATTAACAGAAGATATCTCCCTGGAGGATGGATGGGTCATGGAAGAGATAAGGAGCATTGCTCCACCTGCTTTTAACAGCTGGCCCATTAGCAGAAGGCACCCACCCCTCCCCCCCCGGAGTTATGAGGAATGGGTTATATAAGAGATAAAGAAAACATCTCCCCAATCCGTTTCAATAGATGGAAAATAGAGCACACTTTTTTGGTTACATATTGCAACCCAAGACAATGATCTATGTGACATATCTCTCACTTGTGGTTTTGTGGGGTTTTCTTTGTTTGGTTTTTGTGCAAATTTGACCCAATAACTTTGAACTGGAAAGAAAGTACCAGCTACCCTAAAATTATGATTAAACTTTGATGGTTGGAAATAATAGTCCAAGGATTAGAAAGTTTTTCTACCAGATGATAAAGGCAGAAAGAGATTGCAAATGTCCCCAGCATTTATGCCAAGTATGGCAAGTAGAGTAGAAGGAAGTCAGACTGATGGAGAAATATGTAAAAATATACAATAGCTCTTTCCAACATATTGAATCATAGAATCATTAAGATTGGAAAAGACCTCCAAGATCATTGAGTCCAACCACTGACTGAACAGTGCCACCCTAAGTAAACTGAAACACATATCCAGTCACATCTTGAACACTTCCAAATACAGTGGCTCAACCATTTCCCTGGGCAGCTCTTTCAGTGCGTGGTAACCCTTTCAGTGAGGAAATTCTTCCTGGTGTCCAACCTGAACCTTCCTTGGCAAAGCTTGAGGCCATGTCCTCTTATCCTGTCACTTATTACCTAGGAGAAGAGGCCAGCACCTACCTCTACTACAGTCTTATGCAACAGCCCTGAGAGAGCTCCAGAATGGCATTGATTGTCTGATTTCAAATATATTTAGTATCTGTAAAGTTTCCCTGAGGTACCTCTGTACCCCAGGGGTGCTCTCAGTTAAGCAGCACAGAACGGGGTGTGACAAACCCCCCTTGTGAGTTCTGCGGGTCCTGGTTATCGAATCTTTGGTGCAGGGACAGATGGAACAGCAGCACGGGTCTTGGGGTTGAACAGAGGTGTTTATTCAACGCATGGTGGAATCCAAGACAGTTATCTGCCACGTGCAGATGGCTTTTATGCACACAGAGGGTAGGAGGGGTTGGGGTCAGGTGACTACTCAATGACAGCAGAGCTTGAGAGGAGAATTAGGGGAAATAACATGGGAGGAATTGGGCAAGGGAAGGATTGCAACACCTGGGTTGGACCAAAAGCTGGGGAAAAAGTGGGGTGTGCTGGGTTAAACCATAAAATGAAAACATGGATAAATATGACTTAAAAAGCACACTGCAACAAGTATTGAGGAATTTGGTGGTGGATTCAAGGCATGCATTTTAATAGGTATTTGTCAAGAAATGTCCTTTGTGTAAGAATGGTGTGGATGATGGTTCTGTCCCTTGGTAGGCTGAGAGCACATCAATTTAATAGTTCTGGTGTAGCCATTGCTCTACTGTATTTCCTTATTTGGCTCTAAAATTCCAGAGGTAAATTCAGATGTAGTGTTGACTAGAAAATTGAACAGGGTATCTGATAACTGCATAAGCAGGGATCAAGACTTCCACCATCCTTCTCATACAGAAGGATAAATAAACAGAACATGTTCTGCCAACAGTCTTTTGTTGCAGCATTTATGAATAAATTAAAGTTTTTAATAAAAGTTACATAAATTAATGATTTCATAGAAGTGTTTGCTGTCACACATAGATTTTCTAAACCCTCTGAGAGCACTGACATTGGCCTATGGAAAGCCACTGGCTCTACTCTCTTCCAGCAGTACAGAGAAAACCTTCCCAGAGTGGCTGCCCTTCTCACTGTCTATAAAATGAAGAAATTCTGTCATTCTCTGTCAAGTTTAAAATGAAATCTTTTTATCATTGATCAGGAAAGGATCCAAAACCTCCCGGCCATTTTACTCCTCCTGGCTTCTGATGGTGAATTTTCAAGGTCTCTGGATACATCCCAGTCTTTCCATCCTCAGATCCTACACAGTACTTGTGTCCCTGTTACAATGAGGCAGGGATGAAATCCAGGTGGAAGCTCTCCAAGCCCTGTTATGTTGTTTATGCAGGCTGTTGCTGAGAGTATTTGTAGCTAAATGGCACTTCTGTTCAAAAGTACCAAGGGGTTAACACTGGTATGAAAAATGTCGTTTTCAGGGAAAGCATGCCAGATAAATGCTAATCTACTCCTTAAGCACTTTCCAGTGATTTTCTGCAAGAACTCTTCAAAGAGTAAAAAATAAAAATATCCTGGTACAATTTAGGAATTACAGAGCAGACACTCTTCAGCCAGGTTGGTTGTAAACCTTCTGGCCTGAAGCTGTGAAAAGCAAGGGAATCCCTGCCACCATCTATGGATAAACAGAAGAAAGAAAAGATTCTGAGAGTTTTCTTTCTACCTACAAATCCTCCAAGCAACATTTTGAGAAGTTAACAACTTTTTATGTAAGCAAGTGGTGATAGTGGTGAATCTGAAGTAAAGAGAGTGAGAGACTTAGGCAAAAAAGATGGTTTAGTCCCTTTCACTGAGGATTTCACAGAAATATGCAATAGACATTTTCTTGAGGAGAGTTCTCATGTGGCTCTTTACTGAAGCTAGAGATGGCAGCTAAATAGAAACCAGGGATCTCAGATGAGGTCGCTTTCACAGCAGAGCCCCGGGAGAGAAAAATTAATCATGTATCTGATTTATGGATGCAGCAAAGCTGAAGTTTTCAGAATACAGCAGATACTGTTTCCCACAAGGGAAGACACATCAGCACTCAACTGTACCACAGGACTATGACTATTTATTGCTCACTAACAATTTAATGTTCAATTAAGTACTTGTTTGAAGCCACTGTCCTACTTTTCCCTGTGATCTGTAGCCAGCACACCAAAACAGGATAGGGAATTTGGTCAGTTGCACCTGGAAATAAAAGGAAGCTTCAAGGGGCTCCTTGCATGTCATAGGTCTCTCAATACGCTGCACACACACCTGCTCCTCCCAATTCCTAAGGTGCTTTTGCTGCTATAAATAAATTCAATGGAAATATGAGAGGTGATGACAGGATGCTCCTGAGGTGTCTTGCACCACAGCTGTGATCCTCTAACAGTCAATGGCAAAACATTTTATTTTGTTATAGAGACTGGGTCAACGCTCTGCATTGCTTCTCAGGAGCCCAGAACTGCCACTCTGAAGTCCAGTCTAGGTGAAGTCCTACTAGAAGTGGTTGAGCCACCATTCCTGAAAATGTTTAAAAAATAAGTAGACATGACACTTTGTGACATGGCTTAGTGTCACAGCAGTGTTTGGTCAAAGGTTGGACTGGATGATCTTCAAGGTCTTTTCCAACTTTAATGATTCTATGATTGTTACTCTAAACCACGCATCCCTTGGTGTAAGCCTTGTGCCACAGAGACATGATGTTTGCAATAAAAATGGACATTCTGCCGTATAACCTGATGTGAACACCCTTGCTCATCATATGGTGAACCACTATACGTCATTTCACAACAGGGAGAAGAGGGATCAACAGATTAAATGTTGAAGGAACACTTGGCAACTTCTGGTAAGAACAGACTTGGAATAGACAGACCTCTGTCTTCAAGTAGCCTTAAAAGTTCCCCCACACTCATTATGAAGTTGTGGTGAAGTAGCCAGAGTCACAGCTTTGATGGAGGGAAAGTGTTGTCTTCTCAAGACTGCTTGGACTTTTAGGTAGAGTTTTGTGCTAGAAGGGTCTGTGAATTTTCACAAATACTTTTGTTTTTTGAACTAAGTAGTTGTCACAGCTGAGATCACCTGCTTTCTGCAATAAAAAGAGCAAGAAATCATGGCTGGAGACAAACCATAAACGATAAATTTTGCTTAACTGCCTGTTCACCCCTGTACCCTCCATTAACCTAAATCCCCTTTGAGGACAACTGGATCTATCAGTCTGTTGTGATGTTACTTTCATTATCAGATGCCTGGCTCTTCTCTGCCATGCCTAGATGAGTCTTGATCCTGCCTGATCACAAACTGAAGCACTGATTTTGCACAGAACTACAA
This sequence comes from Acrocephalus scirpaceus scirpaceus, assembly GCA_910950805.1. Lineage (NCBI taxonomy): Eukaryota > Metazoa > Chordata > Aves > Passeriformes > Sylviidae > Acrocephalus > Acrocephalus scirpaceus. Next base: position 103,759,221 of record OU383775.1, on the reverse strand, counting down.
TCATCTATCATATCCACCTTAGAAAACATAATTCCATTAGTCATCAGCAGGATACTGTTCACCAGTAGTTCTGTACTGCAGCCAGTGCTGTAGAGTAAAATCCAGAAACACTTAAAGGCCAGGACAGCTGAAGGCCCACTTAGATGAAGGTGACATTATTTCTTCTTTATAAAAAATTAGGTATCTAGCTATGCAAAACTGATTGTCAAGATTTTCAATGAGCCAAAGCAGAAAAGATATATTTCCTAAGAAGGCAAATCAGCCTAATGCAAGCTGGAATAAACCTTGCCTTATGGAGATTCTCTCTCTCCTCAAAACCAGAATTTAAAACAGTTACCTGACTTCTAGATAAGAAAAGACTTTTTTGAGTGTAACTGAAGAAGTTACAATTCATGCAGGTATACAAGCTCTTGCTTCTTTTTTCTTAAACACAGAATGACTTGGTGGTAACATGCACATAAATGTCTTTTTACTTCTATTAGCCTTACTTATCTGAAAATGCAAGGATACTTTCTCAAATCAATTTACTGTTATTAATACCTGTCAATTTCTTTGACTATTTTGTCTTCTTGAAATTTTGGTCTCATGGTTTTTATAAGAACTCTTAAAATTTTTAAGGTTATAGAAAATGTTGTATGCTGAAGTGAGAAAAAAGATTAAATCCTCTGAAATGTTCATGAGAGAAAACAGAAGAACTTATGTTTCTCAGTCAAAATATTTTGTTTTGATCGTTTTGAACAATCTCATTTTGATTTTTAGTTTTTGGTGTTTTTTGGTTTTTCATTACTTGGCACTATTTTAAATTGAAAAGCAATTTAAGAGCAAAATGTTGTTGTTTTTTTTTTCAAAGTGTATATGCAGGTTGTTTGGAGAGTTTAAAGCTTTTAAAATATTTTGGTGTTCAGCATGTTTTAGAATGTTGTCCTGGGTGCTCATAGAAAACAGCACTTTCTTATGAACAGTTTTGTTTTGACTACCTCTTTTTGAATGAAAAATAATCTAATATTTAAAAGCAATATGTTAACATAAAGTCTCTTATATGTGCATCTTAAGTTCACTTTGTAACTTTCTCTGAGTTTTGAATTTACATCAATCTTTCTGTAAATGCTTTGATCCATAAGTTGATTGAGAAAAATATTCTTTAAAGGAGAAAACATTATTGATAAAAATATATTAAATTTGAATTATCGTTCTGTTTTTAAAATATTTTATTAATTTAAACTATTTTTGTGTTTCAAAATATCTGTGGTAAGTAAATAAATGCATTGCTTTAATAAACAATACAAAAATCTGCAATTATGTTCATGAAAAATGGTAACAAGGAAAGAAAACGAGAAATTAGAACAAATGACAGTTAAAAAAAAATAACTTATTGATTGTTAATTGTGCAGATAGCTCTTGGCAGCTTATTCATGACTAAATATAGATTCCTGCAAATTAAAAAAAGAAATTAGAAGGTAATTCCACAAAGAAACATATTTATTTAATCTTTAAAAGTTTACTGCTTATCCAAGAATAACAATTAAGAATATAAAGCCTTACACTGAAACCCACCATAAAAAATTACTTCAACTCACAGAACTAAGGGATTTTATAACCACAAGCAATACAATTTTACTGGGGATTTTCATCCCATCTTGCCTAGGGTCAGTCATGTGATCAGGTGAACAGCATAACAGAGCAGAAACAGCTGGAATTTTTTACTAAAACTAAGGTGTTTCACAGAATATAATATAAAGTTACATTACTAATTTTTCATTATATTCCAGACATAATTCCATGGCTTCATGCACTAGACAATCATTCTCATGGAAGGCAACGTCAATACTGTGTGGCATCTGCTCTTCAAGAGACACGTGGGAAGAGGAGGGAGATAAAAAATATGGGAAGTCCTTCAGCTGTGCCTGGAGCCTACTAACGATGAGTAATTATGATTAAATAGTAAGAGATTATAAAAAATGAGCAGCACTCCAAGGATCTGGTTTTTATTAGATGAAATACTGTACTGGTCTGGTCTAATTTTAGATTCATGTAGTGTAACTGCCTATACCTTTGGTGGTATCTAGGTGTCTTCATGGTCAATAATAAGTACACCTATTTATGGCATATTTCATTGCAATTCTCCATTCCAGACATCTCCTTCAAGATGGAGTGCAATAATTTTTGGAGAGTGTTTCCCTTTAGGGGAACTAAGGACAACTAGCTCATGGTACAAAATTCTTTGATCAGATGTATCCCATCCAAAACTGAAGGTGACCCCTAAGTTTTTGAAAACATCAAAACAAATTTGCACTTTCATATGGAAATAATAATTTTTTACATTCCAAGGAATATTAATGTATACATAGATTAATCATGCACCTTCCAGTACTCTGAGTCATTCACTAGTGGCACTTACTGACTTTTTTGTTACATTAGAAAAATTCCCTTATCCTGATTTCTTTGGTTTGTTCTGAGGGTGACAGACAGGCTAAAGGAATCAAGGTATGGTCTTCTGAGTGTATAACTGTCCTCAGACTTCAATCTAAGTGCAATACGTGAGGTTTTGAAAGAAACCATTTCTTATTTCAGTTACATTTTCCTGTTTATGCTTTCATGTTGATGGGAATAAATGAGATGAAGTGCTATCCTTAACTAGTGTCAATATTTTTTTCTTTTTCGTGTAAATCAGGATAGATAATGATTTTTTTACATAAATCTACTACTAAAAATATTCTCAATGTTCTTCATTTCTATCTCCATTGCAAATGAATAAAGAAAGATTAACATGGAGAAAAAATCCAGAGAGAAGATCTCATAAGAACTTAAAAATAACAATGGGCAAACCAAGAGTCTGGGTGTAGCTACAGGAAAAAAAGGAGAGCTAAGAAGAAAAAGAAAGGGATTAAGGAAGAGATTTCACTCAAAATTTTGCTGAATTTGTAATATCCCTTTAAAATCTAGAAGCAGAACTGTACCAACAGATATCTGTACAATACATTAAACAGGCACTAAGCCTCCGTAAAACTCCTACCCAACTGGAGACAACTGTAATTAAGGTTGACCTCTTTTCTTTAGTTGTTACCTCTCACAGTTTCTTCACCCTCTGTTTTTGCAAATGTGTTTACATACATTGTGTCTCCTAATTTGTGAAACAGAGCACAACAGAGAACAGAGTCTCATGGAGTGAACTGATGTATGAATAATAATATAAATAATATATGCAAATCAGACCTTGTCAGACTGGTTTTTTCCCCTACAGGGGGAAGCAAAGAGCTTCTGTTCCTGCTCTCCTTTGGGGCTTGCACATACTCTGCTTCCCATCATTTTGGGTGCTCCCTTGTCATCTTCCTCTTCCTTTTCTCAGTGTTTGGCTACTGACCATCTATAGACTGTTTTTGTATTTAACTCTTTCAGACATATGTTTGCACATTTGCCTGTAAATGTTCAACAGAATTTGTCAAATATAAATAAAATGGGTGACTTTTTCACTGAAAGGTAGATCTGCTTGAGGCCATCAGCTGATCATATCTCCAGTGTATGGCTGAGAGGTAGCAAAGCTAGCAAATAACAAAACATTATCAGCAACCATCTTCCTATGTGGATGTCTTTGTTGGACCTGGTATACATACAAACCTTCTGTTTCTTAACATTTACCTATGCATATGTGTACATTATAAACATCATGTGCTCGTGATAATGTATGTCTAGTCATTAACTAAAGCACTAATTTCTTTTTCATACAGCATCCATACACTAAATAATTAAAAGATTGGGTAATTTTGAGCAGTGAAAAAGCACCACAAAAACCTTCTCAGCAGCTATTATTAGTCTAAAATCCCAAAAGCAGCAACTTAAATAACTGATAAGTAGCTTTTATTCTTTATGTAATCCTCATGCCTTTATTATTATCGTTGGTATTGCCACCTACCTTTACTGTCCCTTTCTTTTACAAAGGAATTAGAATGACTAATTTCTCTATTCTCCTTTGTGAAGCTTAAATTCCATTTTATGTCTCCAACCGTTCTATTTTTTCACAAAACCTTTCTAAACCTTCTTTCCAAAGTACAGGGAAGCTTAAAAAAGCCACAAGCTATCACAAACGTTTGGACTGTTTGCTGCAGTCTCTGGTTCTGTAGCAACTTAACACTGTCCTTCATTTCTAGGAGAGTAAACAAAATACTGCATTGCAGCAAATCTAATTTAAAGAGACACAATAGGGCAGAGGTCTGGATAAGTAAGGCTCGGTTTTGTTTGCCTCCTAGCAAAATATTAAAAGAAACAAGAGACACACATACAAGCAGCCTATTTGCTCTTTATTCTCTTTTTTAGTTATCAAGACTTAAATAGAGCCCAGTAGACACATCATATTTCAGCTGAGGAAGTCAGCAATATGCATTGTTGGAGGAATATCGCAATGCTGACATTTAAAATTGCTATAGTGAATACAGAAGGTATGAAAAACAGATATAAATTTGAAAAGATAGTAATTTTTAACTGCTGCTTAGAGGATATATTCTAAAAAGAAACAGGTGATTTTAATAGATAAAAAGTAAACAATATTTTCCACTTTGAACAAGAACACTAAACATTAGGTGGATCTTAGAACTCCAGACAAATGTACAGACAATACTTTAAAATTCAGAGTTTTAGTGTGTTTTATGTAAAACTCAGAGGCAGAACACACATTACCAGGGGAGTGAAAACACTCAAAAAAAAAAAAAAATTAAATGAGAATTATCTCTGCCTCAAATTTGCAACAGTTGAGGTCCAGTGGACAGAGGCATAATGTGGAATTACACAAGAGTCTGCCTCGCATGGAGCTTGGCTCTGTCTGATTTTCTGCTTTTTTTCTCAGCAGCAAAGTGCAGAAAATGTTCTTTCGACTGATGGCTTCTCCATAGGGGCAACTGTCCTACTGATGTGGAGTACTGATGTGGAGTACTGATGTGGAGATCTCCCCACATGATTGAGATCTCCCTCCAAAACCTGCTGCTATTATTAGGTCACACAAGGCAAGGTTGTTTCTCCAGCATGGTCTCCAGAAAACAGAGCTTGGAGTAGCTGAGCTGTTAGAGTCCCTGGTGATTTTATCAGCAGCAGTGAGTTTTCCTTCATCTTCCAGCCCTTCTGTTTCTGTTAATTTCAGCATAACATTGCATGGTGGCATCACAAAGACACCTGTTTCCCCCAGAAGCATTTGCAGATTCCACTGTCCATCCACATCCTTAACATGCCTGATTAGGTGTGAGCTGCTGCTGTCCCTGGTTTATTTGAAATCTGTCTGTGTTTTTAGCTCTCAGGCTGGAAGTTTAATATCTTGTATGAATTTGTTCTTTCCAATAGCAAAAGGGCCTGTTGTGAAACCTGCCTCTCTCCTTTTCCTTCCCAATTCACATAGAAAATGCATGAATGAACAGGCATAGCCTCTATTTACATTCTACTGTGCTCAGACCCTCACTACAGGTGCGCTGATGGATGAATCCAATGTACAGATTTGGGTGAGACCCCCCCTTGGCAGTACAAGGCAGCAGAGCAAGGGCAGTCAGTCAGATGGACAATCCCATCCCATCACCTGGACAAACACAGTCCTGCAGGTTGAATAGTCTGTTTTGCAGTAACACAGAAAATGAACTGAAGCTTCTCAAATGGAAGCTGAGCACAATGTGCTTGAAATGGAAGTGGCATCTACCCACATGACTTTCTGTTCACATACCACAGACCTTTGTTTGTGCACAGCTTAGTCCATATGACTTTATACATCAATTTCTCAAAGGTGAACACTTGATGTGATTGCTTTAAAGGTTTTCTATCTCTTTGGGAGGACAGATCTGCTGAGGGCTGAAACTCCCCTCCCATGGAAGCAGGCTGAGAACAAGATGGAAGTTGCCCACTTTATTATCTTTTCACGTGGCAGTTATGTTTCTTGAAAAGCATGCTCTACTTTGCACAGCTGATGAAGAATTTAGTCTAAATCCTGATATGTAAATACAGCCTACACACTGTTCTGGCAGCTATGTTGGTGTTTTGGTAGCGACTAAACAAAATTCTCTTTGGTGATAGTAAGTTGAATATCAGCCTTTAATGTACCCCAAATGTAAAAATAATTAAATTCCTTCAATAAGGTAATAGAGGTTTATGAGACTATAAGGAAAGCTGCCCAAAATGCAGACTGGAGTGGGAGTTAAGCCAAGTGTTGACTCTGGAGTCTGAAGCCAAATGAGTGTTTATTTTTTCAGACTATAACACTTCTACAATATATTTGCTTTAAACTGAAGGACACAAAATAATGTTTATATATCACATCACTACTTTGACTGGTAAGAGGCTCCTCATCCCCCAGGAAGCAGATGGGACTGCTAAGGTAGTGTCAAACCTGTGGGTATCAGGTACCAGCATGAAATCAGCCTGATGATTATTGTTTACATCTCCCTCACATCAACCAAGATTTCTTGTTTCCTCATAAAGCACAGAAGCTTCTTATGCACTTGTAGACAGACTCACACATTCTTTATTTTCTGGAAAAAATTTGTATCCTGGAATGATTCCTGTGATGTGCTCTGGACTTTGCTTCCCTATTGACACAAACAGAACTTCAGTGTGAACAAAAGGGAAAAAAAATTAAAATGTCCAAATATTACTCACTTGAAATCATGCATAAACTTCTACAACAGCACAAAGATATGGCCGAACAAATGCTTTCAATAGCAAAATGAAAGCCATTTGCACAAAAATGTATAAATAAGATGCAGTAAAAAGGAAAAATTTCTTATGCTTATGATAAGAAAGGATTTGCGTCTTCAAAGGGGCAACTCAGAGCTTGAGGCCACTTACATTCAATTTGTATTTAGAAATATCTTGATGTTTTCTACTTGAGTGGGAATAGCTTTATTGGTTTTATGCTTGCTTTTGACAGTCTTAACTGAGCTTTCATGTACTGAATTTTCTCACAAGAGTTGTTACAACTTTTTGATGTAATTCTTGTTACAGATGATTTAAAAAGCTTTTTAATATGCCTTGTAAATTGCAAATGATAAAAATACTTTTAATTTCAGAGTAAAGGAGAAAAGGAAATTGGTTGAATGGAAATGATAAACTGGGTTGGCTATGTGAGCTTGTAATAATTTTTTTCATTCTAAGGAGTAACAGCAGCAGGATTTGTAACAAAAAGTTTCTTTTTATTGTTGCTTTTTATCTCTTTATTTTGTTTGTTTTGTTTTCTTTTGTTTTCTTTTGTTTTCTTTTGTTTTGTCTTATGAATGCTTCAAAATTGTACGTGTTTGTGCACGGAGGAGAAGATAACCTATCACAAGAGAAGCTGGAACTCAGGAGTCAATGAAAGCCCAATGATGAAGATGCTGTCTTGGAACTAAGACAACCCAGAAGTAATTCCCTTTTCTGCAAAAAATTCAGCATACTGTGATTTTGAGCAAGACATTTCAGGCTGCGTTTGTAAAATTATTCTGTTACCAATTATTGTTTCTTAAATCCAGAATACTTGTCTTCAAAATACTCTTGCTGTCTAACTGCAGAGCTACCTTGATTTCCTTTGAGCCTGCAAATTATATTAGTAAATTTCAAAGGCACCCACTTTTCCTCTGCCTCCAAAGCTGATCTACACTACTGAATATTGAAATAATCTTTGAGCCAGATGGTGAGCTGCACACAGATCCTGCAGTCTGATGGTTGCAATGCTCAGCTGAGATGTAAATAGATCTTGATTTTAGTCTTCATAGTCATGAGTTTATTATTTACAGGAACTAGAACAGCTTCAATAGAAAACTGAGGGAGTTACTCTTTATCACCAATAAGATTTCATGGTCTGAAGTTAGGAAAAGTCATGTGGGACATGACGAAGAGACATTAAGTGTTTTCACAGACCCAGCTGGTGTGGAAGCAATGTGCTTATCATGAGAACTGAAGGGAACAGAAGAGAGAGGGTGTTCTGTGATGTATATGCAGAGGGGACAAATTGATCTCTGACAGTTCCAGTTTCACCTCCCACCTAAGAAGGGATGGGGTTAACCCAGGAGCCCAAGTTTTGGATGGATGACATTGGGCAACTCAACCCCTTTCCCTCACTCTAGGAGACCATATGCTTTGTGAATTTCACACTAGCATACTCCCAGTTTCTCACTGTGAGATAATGTGAGGTTTTCTTAACAAATACACCAATGGGTTTGGTATAAACTTATGTCAAATCTTGTCTTTCCTATATATATGACTTGTTATGCTCCAATGACAGTACAAGCCTTGCTGCCCCTTTTACTGGGAAGCAACCTACCTATATCAGGGATGGGGATTCCAAAAGATGGCTGAATAATTAGAAGTTTGGTACTTCATTGCCAAATATATGCTCTTAGATCCCTGTTCACTTGAGAAATGTGAGTAGTTACACTCCCCTAAAGGATGCTGTGACCAATGGGGATAAGTACTTTAATTACTGTGAGACACTTGTGTTAGGGCAATGTGAACCACGTGAGCATATTTAGAATAGAAATGCTACTGAATCAGAACATTGGGGTTTTTTTATTTTGCAGAGAGATTCTTATATTATTAGAGTGGTATTTATTACATTCTATTATTTTTTCTTGGATAAAACATGCACTAAAATATGGAAGATTGTTACATCTTGAGCTTGACAGCAGAAAATTTACTTGAAGCAGAAAATAGTTAAGGTAATATGGTTCAGAAAGTCCCATTAGACTACAGAGTTGGTAAGAAATGCTTTTTTTTACTCTTAAAATGCTTTCGAAGTGAACTGTTTGAGGCTGAAAGATCTTACAAAGACGTTCTAAACCCAGAAATTCAGCTTTTAACTGCTTGTAAACTAATTGGCTGTGAAATTACCATTGAGTGGGATATTCAAAAAATTTTTGTCAGTTATTTTTAAATGAGAACTTTTATGATGCCTCTGGTCTAGGATGGATTTTGAACTTTGACTTGTATTTGTTAAAGTGAAATTGTATTAAAAGAGCAGAAAGCTTATTTTGGATTCACTAAAGCTACTCAGTTGTCTTACATATTTGAGAGATATATTTGAGATTTCTGAGAACTCTAATCCTGATTTCCATGAGAGGAAAATTTTAAGTCTCCATTTTTTACGCAGGCAATTGTACAACACAAATCATACTGTCATTGTTACTGCTTTCGTAGTGTCTGGGAGCATCACAATCCAGGGTGTTTAAGCTACAGTGGGCTGTCTCCACACAATCTGCATCAATCTCAATATGCACATTTGCCACTTCTCATTGCCAGTTTCTTACTGGAATCCACACTAGTATGTCTGCATCTCTGAGAAAACAAAGAAAAAAGGGACTGAGAGGGGCTCAGACAGCCCTGTTCCTTTTCTCTGTCCCAATGAGCTGCACCCTAACATATTTGACTCACTGAGAGACAAGAGCACTTCTATCCTATCCCAGAAGGTATAAAGTACTTTTAATGATTTCCCCTTTTCTAGCAATGATTGACATATTTGGATCACAGAATCTCAGAAGGGCTGGGATTGGAAGGGACCTCTGGAGATCATCTAGTCCAACCCACTTGCCAAGACAGATTCACCTAGAGCAGGTTGCACAGGGTTCTGTCCAACTGGATTTTGAACATCTCTGGAGAAGGAGACTCCATAACTTCTTCACTGGGCAGCCTTTCATCCCATTTCCCTCTTAATTTGATTTTTGCACTGTAATATTTCTTCTCACTTTTGCTTTTTTATTTTTCTGGATACTCCTGTGCCTGCTTAGTTTTCCTCCAGTATACGTTCACATTGTTCATAATTCTTCTGCTATTTTGTTCAATTACCTTGAGTTACACTATATATATTTTATATTTTTCAGCTTAGTAAAACGGTTTTGAAATGTAATCCTGCCTTCCAAAGTGGTGACCCTCCCTTCAAACTCAAAACTTCAATATCAGGAAGCTCATTAAGTCAAATACTGTGTAGCACTGGATCTTAGACTGTTATATCCCTCTTACCTCCTTTTTCCATTTTGCCAATAAACAAATGGTATCTTCTTGTTAAGTAACATTTTCAAGCCAGCTGCATGTTGACTTTTGAGCTGTCTTACCCACACTCCAGTGTTTTTGTTCTCTTATGCAATTGTCATGTCAGACAGTGTCAAAAGCTTTATTAAAGTCATGATATGTGACATCCTCTGCTCTTCTCTCATTCATGAGGTCTCTTACTCTGTCATAGAAAGAAATTAGGTTGTTTTGACATGGTTTGTTCCTGACAATTTCATGTTAGCTTTTAGCAGATCCTTACAAATAGACTGTTTGATAACTCTGTAGAGTCATCCGGGCTGCATGAATTAAGTTTAATCAAGGAGAGCAGAAAAAAGAAGATTTTTTTGCAGAGGCTGCCCATCCAGAAATTGTGTAACTGAGTTATGGCATTGCTTTGTGGCCCCAAACTTTACATGTCTTGTCACTGTGAGTAACAGATTTTGAGAGGTTATAGGAAGGATACAATTTGAGGCCGTCCCTGTGTTTTTATCTGCTTTATGACATCCCTTTGAGCATCTCAGTATAACAGGCAGCACAGAGATAAAAATGATTTCTGGACTACCTTAAGGATAACTAGAAAATGTGTGGCTTGCTACTAGCTAAAAACTATGCATCTGAACTAGTCTGAACAATATTCTTATTTTTATTTCTCTTCAACAGTTCTAGATTCTTTGAGGGCATGATCTTATTTAGTGTGTATTTGACAATTGTTTTTCCAGAGCGTACTCTGTTCTGTGGCTAGATACTCTTTCCATTTTTCATAGAGAACTGTCAGCATTAAGAGCTCTAAACAGTTTTCAAAATTAAGAAAAGAATCTACAATCTGTGGGATTTATACCTTTATATATATACATAATTTATATGTATTTAATATATATTTATATATACACATATTCTGAGCTCATTTAAAAAAATCTTTTAATGTTCTTCCACCACAAGGACATCATCTTTTTCAAATTTCTTTATTTTCTAGTAAAGTGAATGTCGACAGAACTATTTCCAAGTCCTGGGAGTTTATGGAAGATTCTGTGTGTGATTAAGTCATGAGGGCTTGAAACTGGGTTGAGACACTACCAGGTAAGAAATAGCTTTGTTCTTACCTTGGGCATTTATGTTCACAAAACATCTGAAAATTATAGATTTTGAGTCATTAAGGAAATAATATACATTTTTAGTTAATGTATGCACACAGGATTTTGGATGGCCACCCTCCAAACACAAACTTCTGTTTTTAGGATCCAGAGAACAGATGAAAAAAACATGAGGAAAATATTTATTTCATGCATATTTCAAGGGATATTTAGCATCTTCCCAAATACAAATGAGGTTTACAGCACCTACAGTCTGTGCAGAAGCCCATACCTCTAGCTCCTGAACTGGGAATGATGCCCAGTTATGATATTATAAACTGGAAACCTTCATCTCCTCCTTTCATAACAGAGTATATTTGACTCCTTTCTCTGACGTGAGGATGAGTGAGATATTGGACTTTATCAAACAAAGTAACAACAGAGAGAATAAATCTTATGATGCAATTATTCCAGGGGGAGAAGCAAATCAATAAAGTAAGTAAATACAAAGGTTTGGAGCTGTGTATTGGAAATATCTTCTCTTAGTTTTAGCAAACCGAGTGGAGAATACAACAAATGCCCCTTAAATCTCTCCTAAAAATGGGATCTAAAACTGGCTTTTCCTAAGATAAAGAAATCCATAGTCTAAAACAGACCTGCTATTTTAGGAATGTTCTTTTGCTTTCCTTCTTAAAAATCCCCCAAAGCCGATGAAGAAAAACCAAACCCCATTACCTTATATTAAATCTCCACTGGTCTTGAGAAGTCTTTCCCCTCCCTTCTGCAGAAACAAACTTTTCAGCTTTCAACTGAACAGCATCAAGGCAATATTGGGAAAGGAAAATCTTGAAGTTATACGTGTTTTGTTGAAAATGTTAAAAACGTTTTTAATTTCATTATCCTGGTACCTAAAAACTTGATCCTTAAAAATCCCTTATGTGCTCTAATAACATAAACTGTTATGTCTATAAAGTAGTGTAACAAATTATCTTCAGCAGATATGTGACTATGCAATTGCTACTCAGGAATTTAATAAAATATGTCCCAATTAAACACACATATTTGAGAAAAAAAATCCTGTCTCAAAACAAACACTGAAAAGAGACACATGAGGAGATTTTATTTTGTGGATTACTAGATTTGCAGTCAGTTAAATGGAAAATAGATTCATCTGAGTTCTTTTGGCTGAGGATGCAAATATGCTTTTTATCACTTACTATAGTAAGGGCAACTTCATTGTTCTAACGAAGAGGTCTGGCAATACAGTACGTCAGATTTTATGAGCTTGGCCTTGCAATTTAAGAAACAACAAATGAGATATGAGACTTAAAAAGCAATAACTACCAGAACTCCATGTTTTTCTTGGTTCTGCAGCAGATGCTGAACCTGGCTGAACATTTACCTATAGATGCTCCTGCTTAGACCAGGAGTGCCAGTTTAAATACATAATGCGTGATCATGATTTTTCAGCTATGATTTAGGTGCAATCTACAAGCCATTTTTGTAGATTCAGTATGACTGATTTCCAAAGCCATGTTGAACAGATTGGTTTTTTAATCAATCTACTGTGCTGAAAAAGTGCAACGACCCTTTACAGAACCAAGCAAATTTCCGACAGATTTAACAATGATTGCTGGAGACAAATAGATAAATTTATCATTCATTGTGGAGGCCATTTCTTCAAACTTTACTGACAATTCAGGAAGTATGAAAGGTCATGAAGCACTTCTGCACTCAGAAAAGGGAGTAACAGATTACATTGCAAAGCCAGGCAAACTGGGACTCTCAGTCTTTTTATGCCCTTGAACTGGGACAGTGTGTTTCAACTAAGGATTTGTCATCAGTGGTGATCCACAGGTTTTCTATTGTATGACATCTCCCTTGAAGAAAGATGTTGGAATAAAAGTTTTGGTTAGTTTCATATTGCAAAAAATAGAAGCAGTCAAACTGCATTATAAGTGTAGGTAACAAATACATAAAATACTGTAAAGATACATTAGGGATCCACTGGTAACAGCCTTATGGAATTTTAATAGATGTGGGATTTAAACTGCTCTACAGCTTGTTTGCACAATTCTATAACAATATTATAACATTTTACAGTATATATTATCTTCTAATCTTCTGTGAAGAAACTCCTATATTACATAACACTAATGTGTGTAATAAACTTGAGTTACATGTAATTATTTAACAAACTGCAAAATTGTCATTAAAAAAGGAGATGTGTGTACAAAAAATTGGAGACTGAAGTTAGATTACCTGAAAATGGTCTGTCATGAATTTCTAGCACTGTAATATATTTTTATCATTTTTAAAACAACAACAAAAAAGTTTTGTGACTGTGAAAGATTATGCAGATGAAAAGGAATTTTATGTTTTATTTTCTCAGAAAGTTGGAACTTCCATTTATAATAAACATATTGGATAGGCTAGGGCTTCCCAAACCCAAAAGGCAATTTTATTACCCTGGAACCAGGAATATGTTGAATTCTGTTAGAAATATAAAGAAGCAAACCAAGGCTGGTGGTGAAAGCAAAGTGATGCCATACTCAAAACTAGAAGAGGTTTGTGAAGTGAATGTTGTATAACATGTTGTACACACAAAACTTCTGCCAAGAGTTTGAAGACAGTATGGGAGAAGGATTGTGCCAGAACCCGTGTGGGACATTCTGGGGCAAGTGCAGTTTGCAAAAGTTGCTGTGAAAAGGGCAACATGTTCTTCCTCATGCACAGGAGGGCTGGAGAGTAGTACTGTGAATCATTTTCAGCATACTCATGTTCATAATTCCTTGCAGGAGCTGTCAAACTGTTTCTGACAGCTTGTGGGATAAAGCTGGCATAAAAATTGTTCCAGCAGGACTGCTTGCATTTCCCTGGAGACAGGGGGTCTCAGCCCTGGGGACAGAGACAAGAGCAGTCTTTGTGCTTGCAGACCTGCAGTCCTAGAGCTGGAGTTCAGATACTAACACAGCTCTGAAATAAGTTTAGAAAGCAGATTGATAAAAACTCTGTGGAAGAGAGGCTTGAGAAGAAACAAAAGGCTTGGTCATTGGTTCTGGAGGAATCAAGAGCTCTATTCTTATAAACTCTCTCCATCCCATCAAGTTGAAAACTCTCAGTAATTCCCTGAATTCCAAGAGATTCCTAGCAAACAGGGTGAGAGGAATTCACTGCTGACAGCATGCAAACTGGAGCCCTGTGAGGCATAAAAATGTGAACAAAGACCAAAGCTTTTTTCATGAGACCTTTTTTTTTCCTCAATAGAACCAATCTCTTAGGAAGAACAGTGAGTTCTTTCTACTTATCCCATGTGTTAGAGGTAATAAAAGAAAATGAAAAATATGAAAAAACTCAGATCTTTAAGGCTTTTATTTAGGAAATGAAAACTAAGATTTTTTGTGGTGGTATTTTTTCTTCCAGGATTTATTCTTTCTACATATTTATAGGCCACCTGACAAAACTGTTTTCTTGCAACATAAAAAATAAGGTGTATCTACCTATGTCGGGCTGAACAAGTTTGATTGCAGTACCTCTGTGCAAAAAGGCTTTTCCTCCTGGGCATTTCTCATGCAAAAACAGTACAAAGTTTACATTGTTGCTATGTAACTTAACTGCTTAGCAGCAAATATCAGCAGAAAATCTCTAGGAAGGTTTTGTAAGCTACAGATTTATGCCCTATTAAACCTTTGCATTCAGGTGCTTTGATTTTTTTTTATAGGATTTAAAAAGAAGTGGCCCAAATTCTTTCATCACCTCCTTCTGGATTGGGACTGACAGAATTCTTAATAAAACAGGACTTTTCACTTCATGGCTTTCTTTCACTCTTTTTAAGTGAGCTCAGAGATCTTTTAAGAAGGATAAAAAAGAAGATGGGAGAAAGATAATAAAACTACAGATATGATATATATCTATAAACTATTTTTCAACATTAAAGGAAGAGAAGTCCCTTTCACTAGGTTATTTATGGGTTTGCTTTTTATGCTGAAGAAAAACTGATCTCTTCTTTTCTAAGCTGGTGTCTGGGGGAGGGAAACCAAACTGCAGTTATTTATTTGTGTCTTTGCTGTGGTGGGAAAGCATCTTTTGTTCCAAGTACAAGCACTTCCTCCATTCTCCAGAAGAATTCAAAGATAATTTGTTTTCTATAGAGCCAGAATTCATCAGGCAAGAGGAGGCAGGAGTGGTTATAGTATTGGCTGCAAAATAATATATGTTCAATGTACATCTAGCTATAGCTTAGGACTACAGCTACAAATTACAATTTAATATAGGAAAAGAAATAGGCTAACTGTTCTCAGCTTCTGACTGACTCTGGGTAGAAAAGCAGAGAAGACGCTCTGGCAGAAGCACCCTTGAGGCCATTTTCATAGGGATCCTGGAGGAAATCTGTGTGAAAGCCTTCCTCGGACCATCAGTGACTGTGAGTGCTCAGAATTGCCTTTGTTCTTTCAGCTTCTCTTCTCCATGCTGGATCTACCTTTACTGCTCTGTTTTGAGAGGACAGGAAGAAATCCACTTCTTGGCCTTATGTATTATGGAACATTACACTATTGGCAACTTATCTCTGCATTGTAAAAACATAACTGTAGTTTTTGTGGAGGTTCTTTTTAAGGTCGGCTCTCAAGGATATTTGAGACTCTGGAAATATCAAGCTCAGAGCAGTGACCACCAAGAGCAGTGACTGTTTACAAGTGAAGGACAGTATTTTTGCTTACAAGTCTGTTGCAGGGTTTTAAAAAAACACTTGTGGTTTGTGGCAGCCCTGGGACAAAGAAAACTTGACTTCTCTACGATGAAATCTTTCTGTTCAAAATGTGATGAAATGTAACTGTGGGCATGCATGGCACAGCTCTTGGAGCACACCACGACACCTACCAGTGAGTGAGTGTCATTCCTTTTGCTTCGGGCAGTGGGTGGAACAAGAGGAAAATACAACATCTCACTTGTGACTTTAGGAACTCTTAGGGGACATCATTTCTGTTTTTAAAACTCCTGCCTGACCAAACAGGCAAAAGCAGCCTGGGTCAGTAAGGCCTGTTGTGAGCAGATTGACTGGCAATGGAGGTGAGCCCCGTGCTGCCATCACTCCTCATGGATGTGTTCCCATTCGCTGACCTGGCTTCAACAGCTGGTACAGAAGAGTGAGCAGCCCTGGAATTTGGGAATGAATGTTCAGTAATATCTACAACTCCCTTTTATGTTTTATGACAATGATTATACATGGTTCTCAATGCTTAAATGGGATAGGGACAGTGTTCAAATATTCCAACACTTGCTTTTCAAGATTTGGAACTAATACTAGACTAGGCAGTGGCAGGGAGGGTTTTTTTGGTACCTTTTCAACTATTCAAAGAACCATTGCATTCTTGGAACTTATTGCCATCTTTCCTAAATTATTCCAGATCAGCTGTTTTATACTCACAAATTCTGTTATTTAGCTTATTGATTATTGTGTCTGTTACTGATGGTGAAATTGATTTGTGGAACTGTTTGGCTCAAGGTAAAATAAATTAACAAAAATAAAATAAGTCTTATTTCTGGAAATTTTTTTATTGATGATTATTTTCCATAAATCTGATGTTTCTTCACTCATTTAGAAATACATAATAAAAGGGAGCTCATATTTCCATAATTGGTTGCAGTTTTTGTCTGGCAGAGAGACACAGAGACAGAACTATTGAATTCTAGACTCGGCAGAAGCATCAGCCAGAGTGACATCTGTCTGGAAAGTCACACAGTGCTAAACCTTGGGGTGTTGCTTATAAACTATTCATAAATAGATGTATTCTCAGTCAAATTTCTGAGTAAGAACACCATAAAATTTCTGAGTAAAACAGATATGTGATACATGCAAATGTAGAAGCACATGTTCTTTATGAATAGCTTTGAAAAAAAAAACCCCAAAACTATCACTGGAAGTTTGCCAGTGTACCTTATGCAAATTTTCTCACATTTTTGCTGCTGATGTATGATACAAACATTATGTTTCACCCTCTTTTTTGTGTGTGTTTTTTAATAATTCCCCCTTAATTTTCTCAAAGACATGATCTGTCATTATGACTCCAATTACCAGTTCTTACTTCTGATGTCTTTAGAACATGACCAGTACTTTATTTTCCCCCAAGATCTCCATGTCTTCTGCTAGTGAAGACCTAATGTTTCTCCACAGCTATGAATAGTTCAATCTTTGATAGTGGATTGCTTTCAGGACATGGTAAAATTCAGTCCCAGTCTGTAGAGTAGGTATTTATTCAGGCCCCGAGTTTTGTAATGGTCTGCAGTTAGTTACACAATAAGCTCTTGATGGAATGAATTGCTTCAAAGCATCTTTTTCCCCGTGCAAGAGGCACCTCTCCAGCTAAAAATAAACACAGGCAATTTTAAATAACCCAAAATAAAATTCTTCCATTTCTTCCAAGCAGAAAAATTACCTAAGCCCATTCCAATAAAATAAGGTAGCTGTATCATATAATAGGGGCCTGGGAAATAGTCAGATGTCACAGTGATAAGAGCTATGTAAGAATATAAATAGAACATTATAGATGCTGCTCTAAAGCTCTGGAAGGAGTGTTCCCTAGCTTTATAGGATTTGAATACAGCAACATGCTGAACTAGTAAAAGGGCAGCACTTAGTAAAATTTTTCATTACACCTTCCAATCACCCAGTAAAATTAATGGACAGGTTTGTAATGTAAAAATTATTCAACAAATGGTGGTTAGTCAGAGCTGTGTGACTGATTAAACATGTCAAAATTAATAAAATGTATACTTTACTATAGATGAAAGAAATATCTTAAACCTTAAAAAGAAAGTTCTGCCATCTCCAAAACAGAAAATTTGCCTGTCTAGAAATGAAAATTATAGATTTGAAAATGATAAAATTGAGCTAGAACCAGTTTTCAGCTCTGCTACAACATCTGACATATACTGTATTCTCCATGTTAGATGCTGCATGCTCACCAATCAGCTTTTCTCATCTTAAATACTGCTTTCAAACAGATTCCCTCGCAGCTGGTTCATATCATGGCAGTATCATGACATAAACTAAATCTCACAGCTTCCCTTGCAGGTATAATGCACCCCGATTCGCTTCCTAAATGTTCCTGTAAAGATGCAAGGACGTGATGTGTCTGCTGTGTTTACCTATCTGAAAACCCTTTTTCTGTTGCCTCTCAGCTTGTAGCAGAGATTCAGCACAGCTCTCACAAATTTTGCTGTCACATTCCTTGCCTGGCATGCACATGGGAGCTCAAGGCCTTAATTAACTCATGGAACTTAAATTGATTGTGATGTCACCTAATTTCGTTCCCGTCCAAGCTGAGCGTGCCCTGTGTAATTAGAAGTTAAACTCTTACACGCACCAAAATATCAGAGTAGGTACACTGCACAGGTGGCAAGTAGATGCTTATTTTGCATTTCTCCTGAAAATAAACCTTAAAAATGGCTGCAATATTGCACTTAATGTATTCAGTGAAGGCACTGTTTTATTTTCAATGTCTGATTAATAGTTTCACAGTGTTAAAAACAGTAGACTGAAATGAAATACAGACAATATTACTATGTGATACAATTCAGTTTATGAACATATTTTATTCTATTTATTTTCTTCAACTTAAATTCCCTGAAAGCACTTAAATGATTATTTAAATAGTTTGCTGTTTTTCTGCCAAGTGTCATATTAAGTCAGCTGCATCTTGGCAAATATGTGTATCAGATGGGAATTGTGCAGCCTTCCCATGCATTGCTGCAGTGTTTTTTACACGAAGGTCTATTTAAATGACAGTTTGGATTTCCTCTATTTACTGTTTAAAGCAGTTTGTCATTAAAATTCCATTTCCTCATGTGCTTCACTGCACAGAATGAATAAATGCTTTAAGGCATTCTCCTGTATCCACATTGATTCAGTTCATGTACAAGTATTTATACATGGACATCCTACATCAATAAGTAGCACAATATATCGAGCATTTTCTTGAAAATCAACTGACCCTTGAGCTTACCTTATTGTAAATAAGGTGCTTCTTAAGAGACAGAAAGAGATAGAGGTTAATGAAGATAGCAGATATTTAAGATGCAATAAAAAAAGATAGTTAAATTTTTTTTAAAAAGGAGCCACTGAGAGTTCCATAAATAAATTTGATTCCTCTCCTCATTTGGTTAAATGCTGAAGAGGAGACATTTTCAAAAGGGGAAAACACAGAACAATTCCACACAATTACTATTCAGAAATGCCTGCCAAAATCACAGGTAAATTTTGACATTTTCCTTGGTTGAGTTGGATTCATAAGAAAAACTGATTTCCCTTCATTATTGTAGAAATAATATCTCCTGTGAGTAATGCTGTTTTGTCTTTCTTGCCCAACCATTTTTACAAGAGTGGGAAGAGCAAGATTACTTCATTTGCTGTTTAGATGAGAAGGAGTCTTCTGCCTGCAGAAAAAAAAAAAAAAAAAAGGAACGAGAGAGGAAAAAAAAGGAAATTCTGAGCTTTTTAATAAGATGTCATCTGGTTGTTTTCGGAACAGTCCAATTTTATCTTCAATAGGATTTATATTTTTTTTTTTGTCCATGATTTTTATGGGCTCCATGGTTTCTAGAAATTTATAATCAATAGGCTGTGTTCTCAGTGGTTTTGTGTTCCTTTCTATATTTTCTTAAAGATCTTGTTGTTTTCCATTTTCTTCTCAGTGTCCTTGCATGACCTCCCAGAGAAAGGAAGATATATCCGTC
The DNA here is from genome assembly GCA_910950805.1 of Acrocephalus scirpaceus scirpaceus. Taxonomy (NCBI): domain Eukaryota; kingdom Metazoa; phylum Chordata; class Aves; order Passeriformes; family Sylviidae; genus Acrocephalus; species Acrocephalus scirpaceus. Next base: position 103,739,434 of record OU383775.1, on the reverse strand, counting down.
TTTTAGATCTGCCTACTCGCAGTTGTGCTGTCAATGCACATCTCGAGTTCCTGCAGCCGCAGTTTGATTTTTCCTTTCCTTGTGTTAGCTACTGAATTTTCATTTGCAGTCTGGCTCTGCACAGCTTGAGTGACTTATGTATTCTTTTCCCCTGTAAGCTTTTTTTCACCTGTGCCTACTTGTATTAATTACCAGTATTGTTTTCATGCTCCACTTACTTGATTTTTCCCCCAGAACCTTTCCTCTTCTTTATTGTGCTATCCAATTTCTTCCTCCTGGCATTTGTTTGCACATTTTTCACAAGCTAAAGCACTACCTACAGAGTTATTTCTTCTTCTCTATCACACCTGATATGCTGTTAATCTTTTTATTTTGTTTTTAAAGTCTGTGTCCTTATGGACTTTTCTTATATTTGGTCTTATTAGATATTCTTATATATGTCTTTTCCTATAATTGGTTTTATTAGGGAAAGCAAACAGACCACAATCTGCATTTCAGTCCTTAAAAAGCTGCTTACCATAAATAGTACATAATAACTGCTAGCAATAAAATTGTTGTTCCCAGCATCTTGAGGCAGCTGTTTAAGGTATTTTTGCAGAACCTATATCTAAGATGTTTCAGATTTATGTGTTGGAAAGCTACCGCCTTCCCTATCACCAAAATCCACATACCAATGGAACAAATTACTTCCTGGGTCTTCAGGTCTGGCACACTCTCATAGTGAAGAATTCTTTTCTAATATCCAATGTAAGCATACCCTCTCCAATATAAACCTGCCTTCTTCCTGTTTAAAGCCATCCCCCTTTGTCCTATCACTACATTCCTTGTAAAAAGTCCCTCTCCAGCTCTCTGGTAGCACCTTTCAGTACTGGAAGGTTTAGCAAAGTCTCCCCAGAGCCTTCTTTTCTCCAAGCTGAACAGCCCCAACACTCTTAGGCTGTCTACAGAGAGAGGAGCTCTATAGGAGAGGTGTTCCATCCTCTGGCCATCTTTGTGGCCTCTTCTAGGCTTGTTCCAAGAGGTTCACATCTTTCTTGTGCTGGAGATCCCAGAGCTGATGCAGCACTGCAGATGGGGTCTCACTGGGGCAGAGCAGAGGGGCAGAGTCCCCTCCCTCACCTGCTGCCCGCGCTGCTTTGGATGCAGCTCAGAACACCTCTGGCTTTCTGGGCTGCAAGGACACATGGCTGGGTCATGTTGAGCTGCTCATTCACCAACACTCTCAAGTCCCTCTGCCCAGGGCTGCTCTCAATCCATTCTCTGTCCAACCTTTATCACTGTTTGTCAGAGACAGTGATACCCTGTTACTGACAAAGATATTAAACAGCATCTGTCCCAGTAACAACCTGTGGGAATCCCATGTGTCATTGGTGTCCTATTGGACATCAAGCCATTGACCTCAAATCTTGGAGTACATCCAGTTCCAGCCAATTCTTTATCCACCAAGTGGTTCATCTATCAGAACCATGTCTCTCCAGTTTAGAGACAAGGATTTCATGCAGGACAGTGTTAAATGCTATAGAAGAAGGAACTATCATATATAGATTTTTATACAATCTCTGATTATAAAGAAACATACTGTAGACAACTAGAGTTGAAAACTTCTAGGAATTTATCAGGGTATTAATGTTATGCAAACAGTTTTTTAAATATCACAAATACAAAGTTACTGCAAGGATAAACACAGTGATGTGTAATGACAGGGTATTGTGGCATTTGATATCTCACTATGTCTCATTATCACTAAATAGGCCATTAAGAGAGAAAGGGACTGCTCTGCCAGGTGGCTCCAGAGCTGGCAGATGTGTTTTATTTAACAAGTAGGAAAAACTTCTGCTGCTCAGAGAATTAGGAAGGCAAAAAGGAGGTTTTTGTCACTAGAGGCGAGATATTTCTTTATTACAGTGTCCAGTAAAGGCAAGGAAGAAAGTACTTGTCGATGCAAAGCCTGGGTACTTGGGGTTTGGCTGCAGGGCATGTGTGTGTGTGCTAGTCATGGGTGACAGTGTGTTTGAAAGGATCATCAGAAATGTTGAAATAGAGGGAGAGGGAGAACAGCAGACAGAGGGGGTGGGGAAAGAGACTGCTGTCACTTATCAGAGGAAGAGTAAAAAGTGAAGCTATGGAGGGGAATTAGCAATATACCACCTTTCAAGCCCAGAAATGTTGCTTAGTGCCTTAGATGCCTTCACCTTTATAATTCTAGGGCACTTATAGCTGCAGTTCTGTAACCTGCCTTTGCCTTGAAGCCCTTGCAGTGTTTTACCCAGCCCTCTGTGATAGAGATTGTCCCTTGTTGCTCCCATGATGTTATTCTCATCTTAATATTATCAAGGCTTTTTTCCTCCCAATCCTGACAGCACTGTCATGTCAGTTCTCTTGAGAAACAAATTTCTCCCAGAATCAAATAATTCTTTTCTCTGTCCTTTCCCTGTCTTTTGGTTGTAGCCTTTGAGTTATGCCATGGGGACCCAATAATACAGAAATGCATACCTTTTCAATGGTGTTGTCTGCAGCAGCAGCCCCAGGTGAAAGCATGCTCCAGCCAGCAGTAACAGCAACAGAAACACCAGTCAGAGGGTTGAGTGGATCATGATGAAGATTATAGAGTTCTATGGAAAAGGGTGGAGGGGTTTGCCTGTATGCTGGAGAGGAGACATTGGAAGATGTTCTTTTAGGATGCCAATTGCTTCTCTTCCCAGATTGTCACTGGGGAGAGTTTTGGGTTTTTTCTTGCCTTTTTTCTGTCTCCCCTTAATTTTAATTTTTTTCTTGAAACTGACCTTACTATAGAATTGCTGTAAGCCATCATCTAAACTCCCTACTGATAAATGTTTGTACATGTAAGCCTATCTCATAACATAAGGCCAACATATGTCTAAAGCTTTTCAAAAATACAAAGCATTGGTGTATTTTTAAATGCAGACCCCAGATGTTTCAAACAACCATTTAAAGTCTCTCTTTGGGAGAATGGGAACGTCTTCTGGCAAGACAAGCAAAAGGGTCTTTCAGTGTTCCTTCAAATCTGAAACCTTTAGCATCCTTAGTTTTCTTATAGCTTTAATACCTGTGCTGGATGGGTACAGACTTCTAGGAAACCTGAGACTGGGAATGGTGGGGAAGATGGATTCCATACAGGTAAATAAGAGGAAAGGAAAGCTCTCTGAAGAAGCCAGAATCTAGCAAAGGTAATTGCCTGTGAAACAAGATGCAGCATCACTAATGGAAATACTTATGAATAAGGAGCAATCAGTGGGAGGAAAACTGCCTTCAGGAGGTTTTGCAGCTTCTGCTCAATAACCTGCTTGAGAAATGCAGAGTATATGGCACAGAACTGGGGCTAGGTTGCCCCTGAAATCTCAAATTAAATACTAGGAGCCTGTTAATGATGAGAGGTTGATGGTTGGATGACGAGAAGATGTTGAGCCCGGCCCCACCTCCACCTGGAGACTGCTCTCTGTGAAGTAGTGAGGGAAATAACAAGTCCTGGAAGGTTTCCCTTAAGTTTTCTCTAACTGTACTTTTCTTCCAGACTTGTTAGACCCTGTCTGAGGAGCATGTCAAGAGGTAGGTGCCCACAGGTATCAGAAAAGGCATGCTGCAGTCCTGTACTTAGTAACCCCAGAGTTCCCTCAGGGGAGGACAAGCCCCCTGACAACAGCACTGAGTAGAAGAGCAGGAAATCTCTGGGACCATCCAGCCACCTCCCACACAAGGGATATTGTCCTGGACAGCAGCTACTGCTGTTATTGATTCCAAGCCAGCCTACTACCCACATATTCCTGGGTGACATTAGAAAGTGTAACTTCTGGCTGTTGGTTTAGGTGAAGATGCCAAAAAGTAGTGGCCAGGTCTATGTCCATGCTTGGACAGGAAGGCCAAGATGCTTGACAAGGGGCTGCCCACTTGGGGCTGTTTAGCTTCTATATGAATTTCACCTTGTGCTTCCCTCCCTTGCTGCTAGGTTGGGAGCTGCTGTCTTGTCAGTAGAATGAAATCAAGACCTGGCACATTTCTCATACTTATGCAGATCTGTTTTCAGTCACAGCATTTAAAATATCTTCCATAACAACACATTATTGTGTCACTTATTGAAATAATTTGGCTTTAAACTTTATTCAACAACATAATTCATTCTTTATTCAGCAACATGTGTCTAGGATAAACCACTATATATAAGGAAGCTTGTAAAAATTTCTTCTTTTTCAGCCATTTATATGAGGAAGGCCAGACTTCCACTGCCTTATTGAAGGGGGAAAGATCAAATGGTCTTTCTGAAGTTCTTTCTACTTCCAGTTTCTAATTCTCTTCTTCAGCTCTCGTGGGTTTAAAAGTAACCCCAGAGTTGAGGTCATGGTACCTATTTTGAATTTTCATAACTTCTCCTAAAATCAAAGCTCTGTGTCATGTTTTGGTAGGAGTCTCTTGTTATTCAAGAAAGTAGGTTGTTAAGAAAATAATAGAAAAATTTCCTCCCTTTGGAACTTTGCAAACATTGTTTTCTATTATTCGCTTCAACCAAAATTACATTAAACTGCCAGTGTTGACAGAAGTTTCCTAATTTTCTTTATAAGAACAAGATATGTGGAAGAGAAAAAAAAAAAATTCCCATTATGCAGTTGAAGGACAAAATGTGAAAAACCTGGCACAGGCTGAACAGTTTCATAAAATTATTGAATAACTGCTGATAAATAGGTCTGAAAAACAAAAGTAAATATGTGCAATCATGTAAGATAGAGATCCATAAAATGAAAATTAAGTATATATGCATTAGTTCCATCACATGAAATGCAATTCTAGTAATAACATTAAGCAGAACCATCAAACTTCATTACAATGACAGACAATTATATATCAAGGAACACTGTTAGCAGTGGAGAAAGAATGCATTTTACAGCAAAAAATTCAATTTTTGATGTTCTCTTTAATAAAGTATGTGTCAGAGGATCTTAATGTAACTTTTACTGGGCATCCCTTAGAATCCTTTCCCTGTTCTAAACTCCAGCAGCAGCTGGTGAAAGCTGATAGTCCAATGCACCTTTTAGCTTTTTTACCAGCCAGCATGGTCATTCCCAATCTCTTTTTTGACAATGAGTTAAAGAACTGCTGCAGAAGAACAATAACTTTGTGTCTCGTATCTGGGACTGCCTGCTCATAATGTGACTTTCTGACATTATTGAGTTGCTGCTTCTGTCTGGGCAGCACTTGTACCACAGACAAATGGAGAAAAACTTGTATTGGCTCTAATGCTGGATTTATTCTTCCTAGCGGTATATAAAACATAGGAATGGAAAGCACCGCCCATATTCAAAGAAAGAGCTCAAAATAAGATTTCAGATCTTAATATGAACCTTGTTTATCTCAGTATCACTGCTGTGATGACAATGAAATTCATGTCGACATATACACAGCAGTGTTAATTTAGTAGACTTAAAAAACAAAGTGTATTTTTTCCTGTTGTTTCTATGAACAATTTCAGGCTTTATTTTTGATGGCAGTTCCACTGCATATGACCAGATGGGATTCCAGTTGTGATTTGTCAATATACTTTTGGATTTCTCAGCTACTTTAGAATGAGAAATTGAATGCTTAATTTACTGCTTCTATTTTCATGGGAGAGTGAATGAAGATAATAATTTTTACCTGACCCCTTTGAGGCTGACACTAGACTCATCAAATCACAGAACTAACACAGGATTTGAGGTGTGGTCTCAGCTGTGCCAAGTACAGGAGAACAATCACTGCCCTGGTCCTGCTGGCAACATGATTTTTTCTGTGTGGACGCTGTTTGCCTTCCTGGCCATGTGGGCACACTCTGTCTCATGTTCAGCTGCTGCTGACCAACACCCCCCTGGTCCTTTTCCACTTGGCCTCTTTCCAGCCACTCTTCCCCAGCCTGTAGCACTGTCCAAGCCATGGACTGACAGCTCCTCCAAGAGAATTCTATGGGAGACAGTACCAGAGACTTCACTGAAGTCTGAGTAAAGGTAGCCCTTGGCAGGTAAGGCAGGTGGGATGATAAAATTCATACATGCTATAAAAAATCAGAGCGTCTGAAAGAATCATTTTTGCATTCTGCATTCTTAAGCGGAAACCTCTGACTTAAGCCAACTGACAAATGTGTTTATTCAGAACACTTTAGTGAGGAGTAGGTTTTCGCAACATTGCTTCTGATATTGTTTTTAAAAAGTTCTTTACATCCATTCAGTAGCTTGAAAAGCAGTAAATCACAGAAGCTCAGGTGACATTCCTATTTTCCTTTGTTGTCAATATATGCCAACTTCTTACTGCATCCTCCAGGCTTTATATCTAAAGATATCAGTGAAAATAAAATCTCATGGAAGAAGAGTATATATTCATCATGTTTCCAGCTCTCAAAATGAGATGTCAGAGGAAGTTCAGTAGAAATGCCAAGAACATATGAGGAAAATTTTCATGTGCTAAGATCTTGCCTTAGTTTATTTGAATAGCTGAAATTTGAATGCTACACCTGGAACTCAGACCCTGTTTTAGCTAGTGGGAATAATGGAATTTCTATGGTAAAACCCTTAAACCTTGAGCCCAAACCTAGAAATAGCTACACTGAATCTGATGTTTCTCCTACAAGTGTGCATTGGTGATAACTTAAAAGTAATTTAACACATGCCAACGCCCAAGAAATCTTTGCAAAAATTCTTTAAAACAGGTCTTGAATCAGGCAGAAAATACCTTAATTGTTTGAGTATTTTAGTGATATGTCATAATGTCAAAAATTATTAAATCAGGCAATCTGCTAATTAATGCACTTGACATCCTTTCAGGAATCTGAAAGGATAATTTAGGCCTGAAAAGACAATACAAACATAACTGTGAAGAGAACAATGAGACATAACCAAAAGAAAATGAAAAAAACCCAACAACAGAACTCTGGTTACTCTATTTTGTCTTGAAGAGACTAAAAAACACCTTAAAATCTTTTACTGCCAGAAAAACAGGATAAGTAATGGGAATTTTGTGATATCATTATAGTAGTAAATGGAAATGACTTCTCAGCTATCAGAAGAGTCATAACACACATCCCTTCCTAAACAATACATATAGAAAAGGACTGTGCTTTAGGGATACGAGAATGGTTTTCATGATTATCAGATGACTTGCCTCTTAAATTTATTTTTCTCCAGGGGTGCATTCCTCAGGCCAGGGATCAAAGTTCTTGAACTTTCATCCCAGTGTTTAGATCCAGATGATTGAATCATCCTGTCTGACTTGATGGATACATGAGCACAACTTGAATCCTAATTCCACCTAAAGGAAGTATGGCAGGATGACCTAGTGCCTTTCTGCCACATGCTCTCTCATGTACAGGGATGTGATTCCAAGATGGCAACCAAAGTGTCAGGTAGATTTGGATGATCAGTGACCAAGAATCTCAGCTAAGGCCTAACATGTATCTCCAAAGAAAGGTCAGACATCAGAACAGCTGCTCACAGAAGTGGTGGAATCATCATCCCTGGAAGTGTTCAAACAATGTGTGGATGTGGTACTTGAGGACATGGTTTAACTGTAATGTAGTGGTGATTACTTCTCTGATATCAGAGATTCTGTGGTTCTGTGGTTCTATGTATGCAGGTCAGGTAACACCAATATTTGGTTTCTGTTCTCAGGCCTCGCAATGTATGTATGTATTGAACAGCCAGTGGTCCCCAAACTAATTTATTCAAAAGACTTTGCTGTCAAAAAGAAAATTCAAAATAAAGAATAATTTATAGTTTTATAGCATGTGCACAAAGGAATAACTAGAACTAAGCACTTGTTTACTAAATAATCTTGATCTAGTCCATAAAGCAGGTGTAAAATCCTATTTGCCAAAGTAAATAGAAGTTCTGGCTTGAGAAGGGAAGCTTTAATAACCAGAAAATCTCTGCTTTTGTGTTTGACTTACACACATTTCACCTTCCTGAATACTTATACTTCTTTCCAACATCAGAATGAAGTTTAAGGATTCTCCCTCATCTTGTTTTTCTCAAGTTTGAAAACTTAAATCATATTAGTTTGGTGGAACTTCAGTTGAGACTTTTTACATCTATGCTCCCTCTCTTCCCTCAGGAAACTTTCATTGGTTTGCCTTTTCCAGTAGTCACCTCTAACAAGCTCTGGAACTCAGGCAGGACACTAGAACATGAGTATCAGGAAGGATTTACAGAAATGCTCTCCTTTCTCACAAGGACAGACAAATGCTTTTCGTTAGAGATAATCTTAACTGTCTCATACAAGCACCACAAGCTCTGATGAAGGACATACTTTAATATGGATATCAGAGCTGTGTGATTAGAAGAAGAGAGGAAAAACATGTTTATTTTTGGTGCATTATAGCAGTCAAGTCAAAGAGTTTATATGAAGAAGAAAGGACCACTAAAGGATAAAATATTTGGAGTTTTCCAAAGGACAGCACCAACCAATGGCATGGAAGCAAAACACACACAAATAAATACAGATTAAATACTTGCTTGAACTTCAAACGGAACTATTTCAAGTACACCACTGGCTCTCAGAGATCCAGTCTTTGATGAAGCACAGGCAAACAGTTGACCTTGGACAATGAATTTTTCCCAATAGGGTGAGAGCAAAATGTTATCTGATAAGAGAATGAGATTTTTATACTCCTTCACTTACAAAACAACCTATTTTAAACCTAGCAAAAGGCAATGGAAGTCTTTACAGTGGTTGTAATTTTGATATGTCCTTAGACTCCAGTCCAACAAAATACATAATCAAAGGCTTCATTTCAACAAAATGCTTAATCACAGCCAAACTTCCATTAACATCAGTTGAGATTTTAGTCTCCATGCTTGAGAATTGATTGAAACATCTCACTGAGGCAAAGCTTAAACTCACTGACTCTAAGAGTGGAAAGACTGTTGTTTTTGTCTACCTCTAATGCATTCCCACTTAGAATTTAATACTTTTGTTATCTAAAAAATACACAATCTCATGCAACACAGTTCAGATCACAATCTTCAGAGGCCCAAAGTATAAAAATAATAAGCCATATTCAGTGCTCTGTTCCTAATTATTTCCATTTTGAAGTCAAATTATAGCAATGAACAAAGAGTGAATTCAGCTATCCTCCACTTCATTAAGGATTCATTCTTTTTTACAAGTGTAGGAACAGTCCCACAAAAGTCCATCAATTGACTGCCTGCTAACAATTGCATTAGATTGCATATCTGTTTTGATTTTCAAATTTTATGGGAAGAGTTTTGGATTTAATTTGCTCTGGGTACTTATGAAAAAGGTCAGTGGTGCTGACTTTTATTATTTGATGTTGATAAATTACTTATTAATGTATACAAGTTTTCCCTGTATCATTGTTATCCGACCCTCTAAGTCTGTGACATTTTTATTTGTTTTGGGCTCTGAGTAAATGATATTTCTTATGTTTTACTTCTCTCTAGCTGGGGAAGTCAAACGGAACAGCATTTAACCAGGGTACAGATTTGCACACCTTATGGAATAAGCTCTCTCTCCTTCAGCTTTTAGGTTGTCCTACTCTACATGTTTTACACTTTTTTATAGAAGTGATGTATCTTCCATCTCTGTTACTTCCTCAAAAACACTTCTGAGCAGCCCAAGTGAAATAATTGCATCTGCAGTAGTGAACAAGGCAGAAGAATAGAAGTGATTTGAGACAGTCTGAGAAGAGCTAGGAATATCTTTTTTTATCTCTGAAAATAGATGTTCTGTCTTGGGTAGAGTAATACAATTGAGTAGAATAACACAGAATAATCCTTGTCTGTACAAGGTTGCCTCTTGTCCAGATCTATTTTAAAGATAATTTGGCCCTTTCAGTCTGTTTGTTTGCTTTTTCCCCTCAAGTGGTATAATAGGACCTCTCCAGAAAAAAAAAAAAAATCCTTTATGTATTGATGAGCAACTAAATTAATAACTTGTTTTTACATTTTTGGGGAAAAATTCACCATTTACCAATGAAATCAAAACTAATGATATTTAGGCAGCCGTTTTCTACTCAATTTCAATTAGAACAATTATAACTGTTCTAGAAAGAACTTCAAATTTTTTATTGCTTTTCTCCTTTTACATTCTTTCATGTTTTGCATTACCCAAGTTACTGCTTCTAAGCCTTTTTTATCATTGTACAAGGGAAAAAAACCCACAAGGAAATAATCTGTTAACACCCTGGTTCTCATTTGAGATAATTTGCTGGCCAGTGAGTCAGCAAAAGAAACAACTGTGATTCTTCTTTGTTCCTTTAAAAGTGCAATTTCTCCCTCTCACTCCAGTATGACTTAGGTGTTTGTTCCAGGCTGGTAGCCAGTCAAACAATATTATGATGAAGTAACACAGAATTCTCTGCAATGAAAGGAAATCAGAAGATGTTACTGGCATTTAATGAGGAGCCAAAATTAATAAATTAGCAGTCTTATACTGCATTCCATATACCCTTCCTGATCACAAAATAAATACATGGTGAGGAAAAAGAAAAAAAGCTAAAAGGCCAGTAAGTGCATTGACTCCTTCATTAGGATAACTGAAACTACTACAAATAATCACAATACTCATATGAAGATTAAAAGACTAATGGAAAGCTCTTGCCCTTTGTAACACTGCCTTCTGTATACATACAATCTCTCTGCATTTTAAAATTTTTATTGAATGTCTAATTTATTTTTATTTGGCACTTAGGTCCACAGTTAGTGTTACAGATAACCCTCAGGTACCTGAAACTCATTTTGTTTATTTGCTTGGTAGTTTGTTTTGGTTTTTTATTCCTTTTTTGTTGTTGTTGTTCTGTTTTGTTGTTGTTGTTTTTGGGTTTTTGTTGTTCTTCTGTTACATTTTTGTTTTTTGTTTAAAAGGCACAAAGTAGAAATTAATTCTGAAAACCAGTACTAAACCCCTCACACTGTTTTCACCCAAGGAACTGGGTAAGCAGGTAACCAGCCAGCTCTCTTACCTGTAGGCCTGTTTTTCTGATGTTCCAGTCCTTCAGTGAGGAGAGAGAGAATCTGTCAGAAAGATCACATAGATGAGAGGGACATGATGTTTTCAATCGATTGTTGCTTGTGTCGAATTTTTTATATAGATATTTAGATTATTCTATCTTTTCATGTTTTTGGAAGAAAAATGCTCCATTGAAAAACGTTTAAAAAGCTTTTGTCTGTTCCCAACATCTCTAAATAAACTAGCAATTTACACCATGCAGGAAATTAATACCTTTCACAGCACTAAATCATGAACCAGGAAAACAGCATCTTCTATGTTTGTAGAATTGTAAAATTTCAATGGAATTTTTTACAGTTAGATAGTCACTGAGAAGGCCAGGAGAGTTACAGCCCAGAAGCTAAATAAAATGTTTTTACAAAGGCAAACTTTCTTCTGTTTTAGTTGACTCCAAACCAGTGTTCACTAAGTAAAGCTGTGTTTTTAGTAAAAAGAAGAAAAAAAGAAACAAGGATTTCTGTTATTGTAGATAGAGACATTTTTAAACTATTTTGTGAACGTTTCAAGTGGTTTCAATTGCTTCAATTCAGAAGGCCAAAGAATGACTCCCTACTGCATTATCCAATAGAGATGAGAACCTCTGATTATAAACTTTTGTGTCAGATGACTGACACAAAACTGTCTGGAACTGTCTTTAATTGAAGCTGGAGAACAAGGTAGGGTAACACACCTGAAGTGTGGACAGAGGTTCACAGCCATAGGCACCTGCCTTTGACCTCCACTCAGATCAAATGCAGCCTTCGAGGCAGCAGAGAGGCTGGCTAGGACCCTTCCTTGAAGAGGTCAGTTCCTGTGCAGAAAGGCAATTTGAAGGCTAATCTCCCATCTGCCATTGGCTGTCAAGCCTCAACTTAGTAATGAGCCACAGGAGACCTTGCCTTCCCCCTCTCCCTCACGTATGTTCCTTTGACAAGAATGGCTGCATCTGTAACATCAAATGAAGTTGCTTTTTTCTTCTTTCTTCCTTCGTCCAAGGAGCCTCGCTGGACTTAATGGGACCCACTCATCTTGTACGACACTATAAGGGAATGAGAACACTGGGACAGGAATAACCAAATCACCTCGCTGTTCCAAATTAGCAACTACATAAAACAGTGTTGTGGTTTGAATTAGCTGGCCATCAGGTGCACACCAAAGTACTCTATCCCTCACCATCCTCAAGAGAACAGTGGAAAAAAAATACAATAAAAATCTCATGGGTCAAGATAGGGACAGGGAGATCTCTTGTAAGTCATGGGCAAAACAAGCTCACTTTCAGGAAATTAATTTAATTTATTTTCAATTTAAACACCATAGGCCAGTGAAAAACAAGAAGGAATTTTTAAATGTCCTACCCCTCCCAGGCTCAACGTCACCTCTGATTCTTTTATCTCTTGCTCCCAAGCAGTGAAGGGGACAGCGAATGGGGAATCATAACATTGAATTTCTTGTTCCTTTCTCCTCACACTGTTCCTCTGCTCTTACATGGGGTCTTTTCCACAGGCTAGAGCATTTCAGGAAGTCCCCTGCCATAGCATGAGTCATTTACACACAGTGCAGTCCTTCAGGAGCAGTGCTCCAGTGTGGGTCCTGCCAGAAGCCTTGCTCCAACACAGGCTTCCCACGGAGTCACAAACTCTTCAAAGCATCTCATCCTGCTCTCCTGTGGGGTCCAACATGGGCTGCAGGTGGATCTCTGCTCCCCCACGGTCCTTCACGGGCTGCAGGGGCACAGCTGCCTCACCGTGGGCTGCACCAAGGCTGCAGGGGAATCTCTGCTCCAGCACCTGGAGCACCTCCTGTCCCTCTTTCTGAACTGACCTTGGGTCTCCAGAGCAGTTTCTCTCACATTCTCACTCCTTGTACCTGGGTGTTGCACAATACATTTCCCGCTTTCCTAAATATGTTATCACAGAGGTGCTACCAAGATTGATCAACCTTGTGCAGTGGCAGAGCCACCTTGGAGGTGTCTGAAACTGTCTCTGTCCACCATGGGAGGGTTTTCTGGTGTCTTCTCACAGAACTCACAGGTACAGCTTTCTTGATACCAAAATCTTGCCACAGAAACCCAGTTCAAATGGTTATGGATAGCATATGCATCGATAACATCCTGTTATGGTCTAAGCACGTTGTACCTTTTGACATCACCCTTTGCAAAATGCATCCCTTCTGTAATGGTGTACGTGTATCTCTGCTTCTTATTGGTGTAATAACTGCTGTTTGATTATCCCTTGAAGGGGTAAATTTGTCAGCTGAGACCTTTTCTTTAGACAAAATAATCATTTGGGTTGACTTAAACCACTTCTCAGTTAATCTGAGTATTTCAACTGGAAAAAAAAATCATGTCAAAACATGCTAGTTGAAAAAACATTTTTAAAAAGATATTTCAATATTAAATATACATAAATTTGATTTTAATAAAGGTAAAAAAAAATAATTACTTGTATTCTTTTCATGGAAACCATTCTGTACACATAATTTCAATAATTAACTCTGCCCCAGACAAAACCAGCACAAACACAAAAGCACACTCTCCCCAAGACAGTTTTCTGATATCCCTTAAGAGCCAATATTAGTAAAGTCTACAATAACCAGCTGGAAGACAGAAGGCAAGGTAAACTCTTAATGAGTCCTTTTCTCCCATTTAAAAATCACTCCACTTCCCTGAGTTTTAAAAAAGCCATTAATAGGTATAATCATGGTCCCTGTAAGTAAATAAAAAGCTTTATGGTTGTTTTGGACTGTATAGTGTTTATATAGCAAAAACATTCACCAAGATTATGTACTGACTCTTAACATTATTATTCGATTTGTGCTTATAAATATCCTTGCACATGTTTCATGCATTCCAAGACATCATTTGATGTCTTTAACAAAGAAAAGTTACTCTTGTGTCTTTGCTAAACCAGTTTGTTGATAACAAACAGATTTTAACTAACATTTGGACTATCCATGATTTCAAACACACAGATGGAACCAATAGCTGTTTGCTGTGTAACAGAATATGTCTAACATAACAAATATGCCCAGAGTGTAAAACAAAAAGAGAAAGTAAAGAATAAAGTAAATGAACTTGAATGAGTCAGACAATAATGTTTGCATACCACTAAATGATTGTCTTAGTTCTTGTAATCAATAAAAACATTACCATGAGAAAAAAATCCACATAAATTAAATAAACTAATTTTCAAAGTCAGCTGAAGAAAAAAGTCACAATAACATATGCATGATACCTTATAAGTAAACATCTCTGGATGTTGTTCAACTTAAAACAAACAAAAAACCACCCAACCACACAGTCCCCTAGTTTTTGCAAAAATCTCTTAGATATAAAAGCCTATCAGCAAGTTTACAACATCAAAATTCCTCAGCTTTGAAACTTTGCTCAAGCTTCTTATTATGTTTTGGTCCATTTGTTGGTAAGGTGATCACATCCTCTAGACCCTAGACTAGTCTACATATTTGGAATATCTGAACTCCTCTGGAGTCTGATTTCAGTGTTGAAGGATTACATAAAAATGTAATTAAGCTTTTATAAAACTGTCTTTTCCACAGGTGGAGCCCTCGTCTTCACAGGTTAGTGTAACACCTTGCAGCTTAGTGTACCCCAGAGCAAGCAATGACAACGCAGTATGAAATACATGTTTCCAGTGCCCAGTCTTTCAGGCATAAGAAATCATGACTGTCTTATACTGATAATGGTTAGCAGTAAGAAAGTTTGAAAATGAACTGTTAAAGGCATTGAAAATGCATTTTGATGGTTTCATTTTGAAGGAATGTTCACATTTAATATCTAGAAAGGAGGAAGTTGAGTTTTTATGATAAATTTCTCCACTACAAGTAGTCTCTATAGGCACAATTTTTTAGTGAAAAGAAGTATGCAAAATAATGGATACATAACATTCATAAAGCTATCGAAATGCATATGTTTCAAATTTAAACTAGCCTTTAATTTTTAGAGACAGGCTATGGTTGAATTCAGTTTTCACTTTCAGAATTAAATATTAACCCAGCTGATAACTTTGCTATCACTTACTAGAAGATAGTCAAATAGGAAAATGCCAGGAGCCTGTTTCTTTCACTTCTCTACCCTCTTTTAGCAATTTCAGATATAAATAATTAACACATGCATGAGGGTTAAAAATAACTTAGGACTGAATCCATTCATATAATAATCATGTACAATAATTTGTAGTACTACTTAATTTGTAGTACTACATGTACTACTCATGATATAAAAATTTAGTCCACTTTGTCACAGGGTAACTTGCTTTGGTCCCAGAGTAATTTAAAAACGCCTCCGTCTTCTTGGCCTAGGGGAGAAAAGATTTTATTTACTCTCTGTTCTTTAAAACAGCAACATCCTTTATCAGTTTCACAATTAAATATGGTGCATATAAAAATATGTAGGATTATTATATTATATATGTAGGATTATAAAATATTAGAAACTATCTGAAAAAACTTGATATTTTTTAGAGCGTATTTTGTACAGTGTACCACTGAAGGGTTACATCCTTCCTCTCTAAACATGAGAATTCCTTTTCTTGCTGTTTTCTGTTTTGGGGTATAGGAACACATGTTTTCTATTTAGACACTTCAGCAGTTACTGAAGTCTGGAAAAAATTTCCAAAGCATTAATTATCTCCTTCAGATCCTGAGCTCATCAGTGCTACAGTCAGTGTCTGGGCTAAAGGCAAGACATGAGTTTTAACACAGCACAACTGAACCACAAACCTGGATCTAGTTCAGTGCAACAGAAGCCAAACCCCCAGCTGAAGACCACCTACAATGTCAGATAAACCTTACAGTCTCCAGAGAACCCCAGGTATCCCCTGCATACCACTTCTGCAGCACCAAAATGTGATTACACATTTAACCAAGGCAGCTCCCAAGGATCAGCTTCATTTTTAAGAGCTCAGCTTTGTTTTTTAAGAGCCAGAGGTTTAAACTAAACAGTGTTGTATGGTAGACCAAAGGAATGGCACATTTTTTGGTTTGGAGGTTGAACATATATTTTAATATACTGATGGACTGAAGGCTAATGAGAGATGGTCTTTTACCATTGCAAATTGCTTGGAACTGCTTCTTATTCTTTCTTTTTCGGTGTCTCAGAAAATATCCTGCTAGTCTGTTTAAAGAGTTTCAGGATTTTGAAGGATAAAAGAAGCTACATGAAAGAATACTGTAGGGTTGCAGTTTTTTCATATTTTTTCCTTTCTGTCTCTTAACAGAGATGAAAAAAAACACCCCCTCCTTTTTTTTTTTAATGTAAAGTGTCATTAACCTGAAATAAGAGGTTTTTAAAGTTAAACTTGAGATTACTTAAATTGACTTTTGTCTTCTTGATATTAATTTTATGATTTGTTTAATGATACTAAAAATCCATACAAAAGGCTGCAAGGTTATGCTAATTTAGCAGGTGCCTCCCCGAATAGTCTTAATTATGTTATTTTTCTATCCCTATGTAATATTTTAAGCCTCTGTAACATTAAAAAAATGTTAAGGAACTGTTTTCAGATATTACTATGACCTTTTAAAATACCTAATCTAGCTATTTAGAAGCTTTATAACTCATGGTCTTATTTTAAAAAGAGTGTGGGAGGATAATCAAATAAAGTATTCTTGTACTGAGCAAGAAGAGAAGTGCACTACTTCTACATTAGTAAGCACACTTATAGAAAGTTGTCCTTCAGTACAATTGAATATCACTGAATATTACAGTACCACAATACCACTTAAGTGTCCTTCAAAGTACCTCTGTTTGTGGTTAGACATCCATTTAAAATTCCTTCTGTCAGGTTATTATTTTTTGAGTTATTTTTATGATCCACATACCCACTTCCATATGGAAACTTATTTTTATGATTATGTGAAATATATGGCTGATCTAAGTAGATTTTTTTTGCATGTATGGAGCCAAAGATAGCCATCAGACAGTGTATGTTTCCTGGACACATATTTATGCTTTATATTCATGGGACCCACAGAGTTGCACAAGTCACAGACACACACAGGTATCATGTGTAAAAATGTTTGCCTCATGCACTTCATATCAGAATTGGAAATGTGTTGATTTAATCATAACATGTTTAACTGAGTCCAGGAACTGCTTGATGTTAAACCAGATAAACCACAACATGAGACACAAAACTTAGACAAAGAGCTGCAGATTTTGGAATACCTGCTGTAACAGATCACCCAAGATTTAAACCACACATGCATCCTCTCACAGGCTGTATGGGTTTTGGGCACAAACACCTCTCTGAGCAGTCCCTACTTGCACCTCCCTCCCACGGATGCTCCAGGGCTCTGTGTGCCCAGGATGTTCCTGCTGCACCCAAGCACGTCCAGGGGAGACACCTTCCTTGAGGGAGCGCCTGGGGGTCCCTCCTGGTTCTCCAGCTCCAGTGCCTGCTCCCTGTGCTGTCATAGGGAAGAATACTCAACCCAGCCTGGCAATGGTATTGCTACTAATTTTCATGCTATTAATCTACCTGCTACTGGAAATATTCACTGTCTGAAGTCCAACTAAGAACCATTCACAGATGCTTCCCCTGACTGTGAACTCTACCTCTCCTGTGCAGGTTCATAAACAAAAAAAAAAAAGTCCAGAGAAGCTCAAATATTGAAAATTCTTAGGTTTTACATTATTACTGTCTCTACACTTTGACAACCTGAATTTGAAAAAAAATTATGCTGGCCCAAGAGATAAATAATCTTGCTGTGAAGACATCAAGGGGTGAAGAGCTGTCATCACTTCAAATGTTTGTTTCCACCCGGAGCTTCCTATCCCGTACATATATATGCAAGTATACACACAAATACATGTACAGGTACAGGTAGAGGCATTCCTTCCCATAATACAACGTTAAAAAAAAAAAACCCCAGCACCTCAAACTCTAGCATTAGGTGGTCTATTCTTCAGCACTTGAATATTTTAGCATTACAAAGACATTCATCAGTGGCAAACAGCTTTCTAAGTATCACAGTAGGAGGCAGTTTCTTCTATCACCCAATCATTTCCACACTTTTCTTCCAGTATTCTTTCATAACGTTGTTTTTATCAATGTTATAAAAAGAGAAAAAATTATCTCTGGGACATTATTTGGTTTTCTGTTGGCTTGTTATGATTGCACTATACATTTGAATCACAAAGCTACAATGCAGACTCATTCTGAATTGTCCACTAAACATAAAAATCATTTTCCTAGCAGCTGTTTTACACAGTGCCACACAGGTAAGACAAAGTAAGCCACAACTTGAAGTGGGTCTGAATGCTGGCATTAATTTAAAAATCAACAAGATTAAAGCTTTTCATGTGTTCTAGGTAGTCCTGAAAGAAGGAGGGAGTTGGACTTTGTGACTCATATGGGGTCCTTTCCAATTCAAGGTATTCTATGATTTTGTGAATTATTTCATATGTTCACTTGTTCCCTCCCACAACACAATGCTCACAGGTCTCTACTTTGCAGGGAGATCGCTCTTGGTCTGGCAAGGTCGAGCAGAAAATCTCATTGGTTCCTGCTGTTCAGCTGCTCAGAGTTACTTGTTTGAGGTGCCATTGGCTAAAATCCCTGGGCATCCCCAACATTTAACTCCATACTTCTCCGTGACTCTTCCTCCAGCTGTCATCTTTCCCTTCTTTCATGACTATATCAGATCCTCTCTTCTCTTCAGAAACCTCTTCAGCACCTTTTCAGGATTGCCTCTTCCTTTCAGACTCAAAGTTCCTAAGTTTAAATAGAAAATGCTTTGCACAAGGAAATGTCTGATCAGTCTCATAATTAATCAGCAGTTCTGTCTCTTTGTTAGAGAGTGCAAAAGTTTGGATTTGGGCACCCCAAAACCCCATTACACACAAGCACCAACTATATGTTACCTGCTGTCACTCACATTTCAGCTATTTTTATAACTCCCAAAGAAAGCAGTGTCTATACTGATCATGCAATATGTATGGCTGGTGTTCCTATCAGGTATCTAAATTTGCTATTGGTTGCCTTTAAATTTCATTTTGTCTAAGTAAGTGTTTCCCAAAGCTATTCAATTAATTATACATGATCCATCTCACCTAGTTTTAGCCCTTTAAAAAGTTTCAGTCTGAAACTGGACCTTCTATATGTCCATTGGTAAACCATGTGCCTAAGTGTTCTTTATAATTTATAAAGATCCAGTTAATGAAGTTATTGGAAACCAGACAAATATTCTCTCACGCTGCTGTGGACACCTTCACCTGGGCAACTGAATTTGCTCTAGAACACCATGTCTCTGTTGATTATATCTTCATTGACAATAATGAGAGCTTAGACAGCTTTTATGCTTTTGGAAAACCTGAATTTTTTCTGGCACATTATGTTGACATATAAATATAAATGTCTTGAATCAAATCCTGTCCCACCAGCCTAGTCTGTGTTTATTATATCTTATCCTTCTCTAGTCTGGATAGGAAGAGGTCCCTCCAGAGAATGATTCATTCTGCTTGCTTGAGGATAAAGACAGCAGTCTCTCTACTTTTCTTCTTGCTATTGCTGAGAATCTAAAATAATTATCTGCAGCTATACAGTAAATTCTTAGATAATTAGAATTAGATGAGGTGGGTTCCACTCTGGTTCAAAAGCACAATCCTCTCCATTATTTATTGATTCCTTATTTTTTTATTCTCAGCTGGCCATAATTTGCATATTATTTATTTATTTGAGATTCTTTATTTCTAATATTTTTTTGTTCTTATTCAGACAGTTCTAATAAAAAATTCTAATTGTAGGCAGACCGGTAGGTTACACAGACTTGGAAGTCTTCCTAATGCAGAGACTCACCCTCATCAAAGAGGTTATTTATACTCTTGAAGAGCATTGTTTGCCCTAGGGGATTTTATTAGGAAATCTGCAAATCATTACAGTTCAAATCCATAGCTGTTTTACCATCTTGTATGATATCCTGATACTAGAAGCCATGTGGATTGCAATTCATAGGACTGGGGAAATTTATACTTGAAAATGTCCCTTGTAGAAATCCGGCACTACATGGAAAAAAATTGTAGTAATTAGGACAATTTTGGTTTTTTCTGGTTTTGTTTTCAAGGCTGATGAAAAAAGATATTAAGTTTGACGCTTTTTACTATATCCCTTTGCTTAATAGGCTACCCAGTGGACAACCTTATGATTTAGAGCACATGTCACAAAATAGAAGAATAAGAAATAAAGTCAAATATAAAACAATCAAAGATGAACAATAGTCCTTAAACAGGCACTTCTAAAGTGTGAGAGTTTGTATCTTTAAACTCAGACTGAAATTTAGTTTGACTGTTGTTCTTACAGAAGTAAGCAATGTCATCTTAGTTTCTGCTTCAGATTTGTCTAGGACTCCAAGTTGACATACTTCATTTTAATTAGGTATTCTATATCTGCTCTTCTTACTTAAAGAAACATCAGTCCTCTATGTACCCAGACAACCTCTTCAGGTTACCTTGAGGTCAGCATCATAAATATAACAAGGGAAGAGGCACGACCTACATACAGAGCAGGCTCGCTGCTGACAGCACTGCAAGCAAAACTGAATCCTGCAAAACTGAATCACGTTGCTCCAGAGAGGAGGATCCAGGGATGAGCTGGGCCTTCCTCCCACACTGGCTAAAGAGGAAGAGTGATACATAACTGGGGCAGGAATAAGGCTGAGAGAAGGAAGGTCCTGGAGAAACTTAGTTATTTCTTTTGGAGGGCAAATTGAGACAGTTACAGAAGGAATATTACAGTGGGGTGCCACAAATCCTTGCCCCTGCTCTGAGCAGCAGCAGTTAACCTCATCCTAGTCACTGCTGCCCTATCTTTTTTATTGTACCCCATAACCTGCTGATCCAAGTGACCATTAACTCCATGTGTGTCTGGAGCTGGCTCTGTCACCATCTTCATAGTGAGCAGCTATGATGAGGACTATGCATATTACATGTCACAAACAAAATGTGACTTTTTTTCTTTTAACTTTATTTATTCAATACCACTGTACAGTAAAAATAAAAAGTTAAAGAAAAATATTTCCTGAGGAGATAATTATTTTATTTTGCTGAGAGGTTCTAGTTAGGAAGAAACAAGTATTTTTGGTTTTCCATGCCTGTAGCTTTCTAAGTAGCCTATAACTGCAATTGAAACCCAAAGTCAAAAATCAGTTTGCTGTTTTTGAAATAATTTCTAAAACAAAAAAATTAAGATAGCTATTAAATGTTTTCCAGAAATTAAATATTCAGAAATACAGAATTAGGACCGGTCTTTTTAAATTATCCAGTCTATAGCAAGCAAACCTTTAAATAACATTGCATAGTGAAGAAGAAAAAAAAAGATTATGCTGCAGATCTAAAGAATATAATACACTTTCAAAACCAGACACCAAGTGGAGATCGAGAAACAATGGGCATAATTTGAACCAGGAAACATTCATGATTTTAAAGTGAAGTCAAAAATGACAACTTTTTGCCCCAGAGAAATGTCAAATAGTTGGGCATTCTCCCCAGAGAGGTTTTGGCAGCAGTGTTTTTGAAGTTGGGATGAAACCTGGAACAGTCTGGTCTGATCCCATAGTTGACATGGTTCAATGTATCCAAATCTCCAGTAAACACAGAATTGGAAGAGGAGGTTGAAACTTGTTGCTTATTTTTCTTGGTAGTTTTCAATGTTTTTGCCCAAAGGACCTGAGGAAAAAATGTAGTTCAGATTTTCCAAATATAATTAAGGATAAAAGATAGATAGTTTCCTGGAGTTTCAGGAAATTCATTGTGTGAACTAAATGCATAGAAACCACCTCTGTTTTGTTAAAATCCCTGTGCTATAAAAGAACAGATTGGGAAAATGTCAGGAAAAAGTACCCTGTGTGCTTGCTTCATGTTTATACTCAGCATGAATATGCCTCAGAACTTTTGGAATCAGGATAGACCCTTAGTCTGATTCAGGCCATTCTAATAATCATGTTCTAAACAATGAGTGGTGATTCTGAAGGAAACTCAGCAACACACAGGCTGAGAGACACACAGGTAGAAAGGGTACTGTGGTTCAAAATTAATTCTCTTTGAGCTTGTTTACTTTCATTATGAATATATTATGTACAGAATCCAGATCAGAGTATTCAGCATTCCCAGCTTGATTACTTGAAATCCCCAACTGAATACATACTTTCCCAAATTGGGAAATACTGGGATGTAATTAAGTGTAGTAAATTAAAACAAAACAAACCTTATGGAGTATAAGAATATCACAGTTAAACTTCATTTGCAAAAAAATGGCTCTGAGATATAATTAAAAGGCAACCCTCTAAAACAAAGGATGTATTAAACATTTGCTCTTTTGGTTTTAGCTTGACAGCTGCTAAGAAAAAGGAAAAAACAACCACCAGCCAAAGAGAAAAGATTGTTACATCCTCCAGCACTAATAATCTAAGTATAAACTGTAGAGTGTTCAGATGCCATTGAATTATTGGGATTGTGATGGTTCACAAATTGGTTATTATGACAGCACAATAAAGGGAAAAGAGATTTTCAGCATAGAATATACAAATGGTGAAGAGAACTTCAGAATTAATTTTAAATTAATGAGACAAGTTCTCCAAAGCTAACAGGGCAGACTGTTGAAGATAGGTTTATATTAGATATGCCAACTAACTTTCCTCTGTGAAGATGCTGTAGGGAATAAACAAAGCTTTCTTCTTAAGAGATACTGCTTTCAATTCCTTCTAATGTGCATTGATTTTCTTAAAGATTTTGGTTCAAAAAATCATTATTTTATTTGTGGTATATTTTGTGTATTACTTAGGAACAATGTTACTGAGGCTCACGGGCCTATTTTAAGGTATCATCAAGCAGCTGGGTTTCAGTTCTGAAATGCAGAAATCCAGACAGCAATGGACTCAGTAACAGTTTCTCACTAATTAGGAACATTTTAAAAAAAATCCTATCAGCAAGATATGTAAAATTCAGCCATTCAAGAGACGGATTTTTTGATTCAGTGGGCACCTTTTTTTTTTTTTAAACTTTTGTTGTTGTTGTTGTTGTTGTTTGGTTGGTTTGGTTTGTTTATTTGGGTTTGTACTGTTGTTTGATTTTTTTCCAAATATACCTCTGAAGCATATATTAAATAAGGAACAGTAGAGATTTGTTTATTGGTTAATGTATATCCCTTTTGTCTCATTACACTTCACCATGGAGACATGTAGACTCTTCAGGCTGAAATGCAGATCAGATTTTTGCTCTGACCATTGTGTCCCAAACACTGATGGTACAGTTTTTTGTTAAGGTGTCTTACTCAAATGCCTATAATTTTCAGCAGCTTTAAGCATGTGTTTAACATGTTGAATGTACTTCCTAACTAGGTGTAGTTTAATTAAATTCTGCACATTGCCTTAAATCTTGGTTTATTAGATATTCTTCTTTTAGGAATTGACTACTTCCCTGGAAGGAAAAGATGCTCTGGACTAAAATGGAATATTGAAGAGGAGGAACAAATCATCTAACTATACCACACCCCTGAATAATCTGCAAATACTAGAAATAGATATGGTCCTGGAAATCACATCTTGTACTTTCTTCAAGAAAGACCTTAGGGCCTTTTTGAGTTCTGCGGATTTGCAGCTCATCTCTGCAGTGGCTGACATTAAGGAATAGGATTAAGAATGAGCTCTTCCTTAAATGCAACTGAATGTGTGAATTTATCTCAGTTAACTTTTTCTGTCTTAAAATTTCATGCCTAGACTAAGGTTGCTACCATGTTTCATAGATGTCTATGAACTCATGGATCTCTGAGCATGTCTAGTGAAAGGTCTAGTGAAAGGAGACCTGCCCACAGCAGGGAAGTTGGAACTAGATGATCTTTAAGGTCCCTTCCAACACAAGGCCATTCTATAATTCTGTGACCTGTAGTCTGTGAAAGGATGAGGGGAATTTCAAAGCATGAACCAGGGTTTTTCAAGAGAGGAAGGATGAATTGCTACGTACAAGTTCCATCTTCCAAAGCAGCCTGATGAAATGTAGCTTAAACCAGACACCTAATTTTTTAGGTGCTTAAAGCTAAATGAAGTGAACCTTATTGTAAAGTTCCTTATTCTCTGAGGAACTTTTAACAATACTGCTGAAAATATGAAAGGCTTTAAGGTATTCCATTGTATTTTGTAGTTTGTCTAATGAGGACATCTACTTGAGGTTAAAATAAAAGTTTTTCATGCTGTTTAGGAAGATTGAAGTATGCTTTAATGTGTTGAGTGGGGACTGGGAACTGAGTGCAGTTGTTTGGAGTTTTTTAAAATCATATAATATTTCTTAGACAAGAGGGACTAAAAACCAAAATGCAAATAGTGTCTTAGTTGAGAAGCTAAGCCCCCTCCAGAGCCTTATCCTGTCTAAGGAGCTGATTCCAGACAGAGACCAATTTTGATGTTAATCTTATTGTATTGCTGCTCATAAACCTCTGCAGTAAAACTCAAAGAACCATACTGTATGTCTTCAAAAACCTGAATGTCAATTTGCACATTATGTATATAAATTCTACACCTGCTGACAAATGCATTCTGTTCTTATTATATGTCCAGTTAATCAGAAAGAGAGAAGGATCATCCTGGGGTATCACCACCTTTGAACTCAGAAACTCAGACAGATTTTGTTGAATATGTTGTAGTGGAGTGACCATGGCTGGATGCCAGGCATTCACTGAAGCCTCTCTATCACTCCTGTCCACAGCTGGACAGGGGAGAGAAAATACAATGAAGAGTTCATGGGTTGAGATAAGGACAGGGAGAGATCACTCAACAAATACCATTACTAGCAAAACAAGCTCTAATTAGAGATATGAATTGAATTGATTACTAACAAAATCAAATCAAGGCAATGAGAAGTAAAATAAAACCTTAAAAAATAACACCTTAAAAAATCCCCACCCTCCCCCCATCCCTTCCTCCTTCCCAGCTCTACCTCCTACCCCAGAGGGGCAAGGAGACACGGAATGGAGGCTATGGTCAGTTCATCACCCACTGTTTCTCCTGCTCCTCAGAGAGAAGAGTCATTCCCCTGCTGCACTGTGGGTTCCCCCCCACTGGAGACAGTTCTACATGGACTTCCCCGATGTCAGTCCATCCCATGGGCAACAGCCCTCACCAAATGGCTGCAGCATGGGTCACTCTGCCATGGGGTGAAGTCCTCCAAGAACACATTGCTCCAGCCTGGGAGCAGGGCCCCTCTCTCCTCAGCTCTCCTGCAGGGTCACATCCTTCTCTCAGGCATCCACCTGCTCCAGTCTCTCCCACAGGCTGGGATCTCTGCACCACCTGTGGATCCCCTTGGGATGCAGGGGGACAATTCCTTCACATGGTCATCACCACAGGTGGCAGGGGAATATCTGCTTCTGCACTCAGACCACCTCCTGCCCCTTCTTCTCCACTGACCTTGGTGTCTGCAGAGTTGTTCCTCTCACATGTTCTCACCCCACTCTTCTCTGACCAAAATTACAATGGTGCAATAACTGTTTTTTCTTCTTCAGTGTGTTATCACAGAGACATTACCATGATTTCTAGCTGGCCCTGCCTTGGCTAGGGGCATGTCTGTCTTTGGAGCTGGCTAGCACTGGCTTTCCCAGACACAGAAGAACTTTCTGGCAGCTCCTCACAGAAACTGCCCTTGTAGGCCCCTACTGCGAAAGCCAGGCCAAGCAAACCCAATAAAATGTATAGTGCCAAAGAAACTCTTGGGGAGGTTTGGGGTACATGATGGTCTTTTTAGACATCTACTGGCAATTATTCACGTCTTTCTCAGCACAGGGAGTGGACAACTAGGAATCTCTTCTGCAGCTCTCACAGAGGATGATTCACAGTATGCAAAGATGATTCACTTGAGCTGAAGACCTACCCAGTACCAAGTAAGAATTGCAGAAACAGGCCTGAAAAAGCTCACTGTGCTCAGTAGACAAATGAACAGTGAGTCTTCCGTCTGCAGCTCTTGGGACACTTGTATGTCTGTGCCACAGATACCTTCATTAAAGATTAATCATATCTTGTAGAAAAACTGCAGGTCTCTGGCTCTTAACATAGGAGAATTTCCCTGTGGCCTTAAAGGAAATTGTGCTGTAAGGTATGCATAATTTTGAGGAGAAATTTTTGAAGTATTTTCATTTATTTTACATCTCGATACTTTCAGCTTAAAGCTGCTTTGTATGTTTTAGGTACAAAATTTCTTATGCCTTTAAATTTCTGGAAACAATAATTTAGCATAAAGCAGCTTAATAAGAAGGAGAGTCTCTACACACTGCAAATGATTTAACTCCACCTATACTCTTTTATTAACAACCATTACTTATATCCTCTCTGAAGCTACTGAGGTCAGAGGAATGAATGTTATTGCCTCTGGTGAACTGTGACTAAACAAATACAGTATAATGCAGAAGAAGATCCTGCTAAACATACCCAAATCCTTTGAATCATGAAAAAGGACTTATCAGTGAAGAACTTCACAGAATGCAGTTTCTAAATGAGTCACTTGCACCTTCAGAATGTGAAGATGCTTTATTTGGATATCTCTGCCCCCCACGTTTGTAGCTTTCCATCTGCTTTAACCCTCTCTTTTGTAGTACCGATTCTGCAGGTGTGCAGCTCCTGTAGCTGTCCCAGTGTTGCTCACATTACTGCAGGAAATCCAGTGGTGACTGTGAGTCGTGAGAAAGAGATTACTGATCAGTTTTGGAGGGTACATTTCTAAGTCAGACAAATTTATGTACCAACTTAATCTTACCACTCAGGAGTGCATAGTCAGCTCTAGAAGATTATTTCAGCACACACAAGATCTACAGGAAAGGGGAGGGTCTCTTGAAGAGCGGATATAAATATCTCTGAAAGTTGCCTATCTATGGACAGTGGCACCTATTGATTGGGGGTCAAGTAATACCTCAAAATGAAGATTATTAGTTGTTCCAAGAGCTGAGACTTAATCAGATAATTATTTTAATCTTGTTGTTTCTGTATTTTAGATGTCACTAATATTACTACTAGATGATTAAAAATGCAGCCCAAGAACCTCTGCGGTTAAGTGCCCTGCTGCAAATACCAACACACTCTGCAAGGATGGAGCAGGCAACTCACCACCAACTCACTGCATTGTATTGCAGTAGACTCCAAGTTGTCCTGATGTACGTGGAGTTAAATTAGGCACATAGAGGTATCATTTTCTTTATATAATATCTTTCAATATTACTATATGAGTAATGTTTACAGCAAGGCACTATCCTATTTGAACCTTCACTAATTAGCAACTTGGGAGTCATTAAATATTTTAATGAAACATAACTGCTATCTGCAGAATGGACACAGATGGCAAGGCTGTGAGAAGAAGAGGTGTGGAAGAAGTACTATTGTGTAGCCATGGAAACAATGTCTTTCTTCCTCCCTTCTCCCTTTTAGGTTCAGCAATGCTGCACATCATTAGGGCGGCTGCTTCTCTTGACAATGGCAACTTTGCAGTGTCAGTCAGTAAATCTCTGTATCCATTCATACTGTCAGCACTAAGTGATAGAAATGCTGGGGAAGATGTGAGATGCATACCAAACAGGCTTTGGCTCTGTGACAGTCTAGTCACGTATTCTTATGCAACTGTCAATTTTGAGGCTCAATTCAATAAGAAAGAACAAAATGGAACAGGCCTGGCTAGGCAATGTTCTGTTAGTGTAGTTTCTAAAGTTCATTTCAGTGCTCAAGTAAGTAAAAATGCTGAAAAAATGAGACTTGACTGTGTGGGTACACAGGACAAATGGAATAAAGCTGTGGCTGAGCTCTGGTTAGAAGCAGTTTTGTTAATCCACTCCAGTCAGACCTTACTGTTGGTGTTTAATTGTGCCAAACTGGATGGTGATATGCTTTTGAATTGGTACCAAAAAAGAAAATGTTAAAGCCCTTGAATGTCAGTTATTCTCACACAAAGCTGTTCCCATGTGTACCAAGAGCACTTATTTATGCCTAGCAAAAAGCCTTATAATTATAAGAAGCTGAAGCAGGGAAAAAAAAAAAGGCTGAGTAAAAATAGAATAGAAATTCAGTCTAAATGCACTGAAAAAATTTCAACATGAGCTCTATCCTTACCCTTTTCCTCTCATTTTTAGCAGTAATTAAACCAATTCTAAATGCCATATTTAACTCATTTGGGGTTAGAGATTCCAGGAGGGAATGGAAAGACATGAATTTATGGATCTGACAAGTAGAAGGAATAAATCTCATAATTTTAACACAGATTTGAGTTTCTTAAACCTTTTAACTCCACAGAAGTGTGAGGCACAAATGATGACATCATAAGAGGCAAGCACCAGAGTAATTTCCAACTATTCTAATAGAGGAAAGGGAATAAAAATAACTTGGGGCTTAATTTGCACAGACAAATGCAAAAATGCATCCCCTGCATGGGTTTCATCTACTATCTACAATATGTTTTGGGGAAACATGATTTCTGCAGACCTTGTCTCTACATCTTCCCCTCTGCAAAGGCAACAGTCCTGTTGGGAATGGAGGTGCTCCTGTGGGGAGCGTTCCTCAGACACAGGAGGATGCTGATGAGACAATGTCTGAGTCACTGTCTGCTTCCTGATCGACTTCTGGGTCAGCATTAAGCTGCACAACCTAACAACTCCAAATTGCTGATTTATCCCAAACCATAAAACTAAATAAGGCACAGGACACTTTTCACATATCTGACTACCCTGCTTTTCTGACCCAGTGAGTCACAGGTCAGTGTCTTATCTACATTGGCTGGACTTGATCATCATAGAGGTGTTTTCCAACCTTAACAATTCTATGATTTTGTGATCTCCTCCTGGCCAGGGGCCAACGGAAATGGTACATACTGTGGATCTTCAGCCATGATCCAGGAACAGTTCCTGCTAGATAATGACAAAAAGCAGCTCCACAGGTAGAGAGTGCAGGCTGCTGCTGGAATTGACATGTGTTCTCATGATATGATCATGGTATAATCACTGATCACTGGTCATATACCATGATGTGTGCCTGAGCCATCCCTGTTAATGTTCCCTGAGAGATTTGTATTACAAAACAGGAGGCAACTCACATGAAGTCGCACATTGGGATATTTACTCAAAACCAATATTTAATGGGATAACATGCAGCTCACAAAGGGGTCTCCCCATTTAGACTTGACTGTTGAGCACTGAGATTGGGTCAGAAAATGTGAACCACCAGACAAATTGTGAGGATGTCCTCCATACAAAAGGACTTTTTTGTTCTTCTGGGAAATAAAAAAAACTCACTCACCCCACAGTTTAATACATATTTCCATTTCTCTTAATATATTTAAACCTTAGTATTTTAAAACAGAAGACAAAGAGTGTAGAATTTAGAAATCATTGGCTGTTACATGCTTATTTTACATGAGCATACATGCTTCCAGCTTATTTTAATTCTTCAAATACTCTGGTTTGTTGTCTTTGGGCATAACATTTATCCCTGCTGTGCTTGTGCCAATTGCAATGGACTTTTAGTATTTAGAATACCCTATATTCATGCCTGTCTTTAATTGAAGATATGCTGCACTTAGCTATCAAAACATATTTTAATTAGTAAATAGTTTTGACAACTGGAATTCAAAATCTTGGTACGACTCTTTGATTTTCTTGATTGTAACTCCTCTTTTATATTTCAGAGTT
Source organism: Acrocephalus scirpaceus scirpaceus (assembly GCA_910950805.1). Lineage (NCBI taxonomy): Eukaryota > Metazoa > Chordata > Aves > Passeriformes > Sylviidae > Acrocephalus > Acrocephalus scirpaceus. The sequence goes on along the minus strand of OU383775.1, from coordinate 103,709,792 downwards.
TGGAAGCTCTATCCTGTCTGACTATTTTCATGTCTGGTCAAACTTTGAGAGCTGTCAAACAGTAGGGCATATGAATGGCTGGGTAAGCTGCAATTTAGAAGAACAAGATTAGAACTCAGAGCTTTCTGTTTTAATAAAAAATCTGAAGTATTGAGACTTTGGCAAAACTTAAATCCTGTCTAGTTGAAAACTAAACCCCTTGTCATCTAACTAACAAGATATTGTGTTCATTTTAGCTTTTCAGTTCAAATATTAGGGTTTGGGGTTGTTTGTTTGGGATTTTTGGTTGGTTGACTGGTTGTTTGGTTGGTTGGTTGGGAGCTTTTATTTGTTTGGGGCTTTTTTGGTTTTTTTGTCTGCTGCTACAAGAAGCTGACCCCACTTGGTTGAAAGCTCATTTCAGGTAGCTGTAGAGAGTAATCAGGGCACCCCTGAGCTTCCTTTTCTCCAAACTCAACAATCCCAACTTCAACTCCCTCAACTGCTCCTCATATGACTTACTTTCCACATCCTTCTCCAGTTAGCTTTGGACCATAAAAAACCCCACCCAACCAATCCCAAGGAATTACTTTGCAAATGAATATTTTTGATTGTAAATGCTTCCTGTGAAGGTTCAGATATTTTTCACGTAAGAAATTAAAGTTACTTGTAATCTGAACACGATGACAAGGCAGTCACCATATCAGGAAAGAAGGACAGCCTTGTTATTAAAGCATTGGGCCTTAGAGAAATGGGTTCAACTCTTGCATCTCTTGGTGTCTTTCTGCTTAATTTGTTTGTTAAGGAAGATTACAGACTGGGATTGTGCAGGTAACAAGGCAAAATCTACTGGGGAGCCAGGCATGCCAACAACTTTCAAGTATGTAGAAACTACCGACAAAGACGAGATGAATAATTTGTTTTCCATGTGCATGATGGAAATAATGGATTTGAATTTGACAGTGACTTGGTTTACAGGTAACAAAAATAGGGACAATAACAGAAAGCAGGAAGAGCACAAGCTCATGGAAAACTGCAGATTTGTTAGGAATATACTGGATGTATTCTGCCAGAAATCACCTAGATATAGTTGGTCCTACTCTAAAAGAAAGAATGGCTTAGACAATGTTTTGAGTTATCTCAGAGTAATCTCTGGCTATTCCTACAGTAGGAATTGCTTTGGTACAGTAGGAGAAGATCAGAAGAGTGAGGCAGCAGGAGACATCTACAGTAAATATAGTATGCAGGTTTTAATTCAGGATTAATTTAATCAGAACCAAACATACAAGCACCTGGATGAGAACTGACTCAACTTACCAGCCACTAGTTCAAACCCTGGGATTTGGAGTTTATTTGATGAGTAGCTGCAGGCTGTGGTATAGTATCAAATATATATATTTATATATATATTATGTGTGTGTGTGTATATATATCTATCTATATATATATATATATCTATATATCATATTAAAAATCAACCTAGTCTGAATATATCATAACTGCTATGTTAACTAAATTAATATGCAATAAAGGTGTTTGGCTTCCTGACCTTGCTATTATTACAAACCAAATGCTACTGTGCTTGCAGCCTGTTATCTGGAAGGAGATTTTCTGGACTGTACATTAGCCAGGAGTTGCCTTCACTCAATATCCTGGATAAGGCCCAGTGCCAGAAAGGGAGTGCTGCAATTCACACACTACTCACATCATGGCTGGCTGTGCACAGTGATGATAAAAAGACTTCTACAAAACCTCTTTTCTTTTTTTTTTTTTTTTAAGTTTGAATATGTTAAAAAATACTTATAGCACAATATGCATATGAATTAACCATATTTTTGTCTTTGTCTGAGTTGTTCTTTTTCTGAGAGCTAGTTATGTCTGCCATCTCTTTGCTCTGTATTCAATATTGTGAATATAAACTCTTCAGATTTGATTTTTCGATTTATGCAAGCATAGGATAGTCATAGAATCATAGAATTTTAAAGGTTGGAAAAAGTCACTAAGATCATCAAGTCAAACCTTTGAACGAATACACCATGCCCACTAAATTTTGTATTGTGTACTGACACATCTACTTAGTTTTTGGACACTTCCAGGAATGGCTACTCCACCACTTTTCTGGGTAGCCTGTTCTAATGTCTAACCACTTTCTCAGAGAAGGAATTTTTCTTTATATCCAACATAAACTTCTCTTGGTCTAACTTGTGGCCATTTCCTCTCATCCTGTCACCTGTTACTTGGGAGAACAGACTGACCCTCACCTGGTCACAACCTCCTTTCAGACAGCTGTAGAGAGTGACAAGGTCCCTGCTTCACTCCAGGCCAAACACCCCCAGCTCCTTCAGCTGCTCCTCATCAGACTTGTGCCCTTCCCCAGCTCCCTGCCCTTCTCTGGAAACACTCCAGGCCCTCAATGTGAGGGGCTGAGAATTGGACACAGCACATGAGGTGCAGCCTCCATATTCCCCATGGAGAATCTGACTGGTATTTTTGGGTGCTTATATGCACATGATAGACAATAACATGATAACTTAACATGCATCTTACCTAACTCCCACTTTATAAAACACAGCTGTCTATAGTTAAAGTAGTCTTATGGATAATCTTTTTAAACATTGTAGACCAATGTCTCAAAAGCATAGGATCATAGAATCATTTAGTTTGGAAAAGACCTTTGAAATTATCAAGTTCAACCATTAACTCAGTACTGCATGATTCTTTGCTTCCTATAGTGGCCATCTAGAGTGGGTGACATGAATGGAGAATGTGCCACTGTTTGCACTGGCTGTGGAAGAAGTCTTAAAAAATAGATTAACCTAGGAGGAAAACCTTCTAGTGAGTGCTAGAGAAGGCTGGGACTTGGTCTGTCTTTCTGGAGAGTTATGTAGCCACAGGGCTCATAGGTTGGAGTGAATATACTTAGGCATGCTTAACTCTCCTGCCTTATATCTATTTTTAGCATCATATTTCTGAAAACACCAGTACATTTTTTTTCCTGTCAATAAGTTCAATTCTCCAGCACACATGACTAATCAGTTATATTTATATACGTATTATATAGATGTATAAATATATATATGCTATATATTACTTCATATTATATTATTGTTAGATTTATTTTTATAGTAATTTTGTTTTCTTAATATATTTATTTTCATTTTAGATATATTTTATATATGTATTTTACATTTACTTTTTCAAATTTACCTGCAATGTTGGAAGATTACATAAATTCCAAATATTTTATCTCTCACCCTCCTTTCTCTTTACATAATTTCAGACTTTACTTTAAAATAGTAACTTGTAGCATTCCAAACAACAAAACTGACCAGTTCATTTCCCTGAAGGATACTCTCATAATTTCATCTGTCACAGGAATTATTACACAAAACATAAAATGGATGGTAACCAGTCTGAATAATGTGCATAGAAATAGGATTATTTTAATTTTTCTTTCACTAATTAATACTCAAGCTGCTTGTATTAAGCTAACACATCATTCATTCACCAGTCACAAAAAAGTCTAGGTTTTTCTTGTCTAGCTTTAGCTCCTGCTATGCTGATCTCTGAGCTGAATACACAGAACCCAGAGAAATAAAATGGCAGCATTATTGAAATAGTTCTTTCCTCTAATTTCTGGATTAGGGACATTGCCAACCTGGAAATTCAGGATATCCTACCACAAACATCACCTTTGGTGTCACCAGTAGTCACGGGAGTTATTTTTCTATCTACTGACTAGTTTTCTCATTTTCAACAGATTTATGGAGCTCAGACTGCATCCTTTGTATCCTTCAGGTATTCTTTAGTTTTTCCAGTAGACGATGGCCTATGAAGGTGTCCCACAGCCTCAATTTATAGACCCACTACACTATTATGTGGAAATAGCATGTTGTCTAGAGAATTTGAATTATACATAATGTAAAACAGTTTAAGAAAATAAGAAGGCTAAAAACAGGGTCGCAAATTAAACAAACCCAACATGTAACCTCATTATGCACAAGTGCCTGCAGAAAGACTCCTCTCTCTCCTTACTCCCCTGTCCTGCAGAGCTGTATCCTGAGGGTAGATGGGATCTGTGCTTTGTGCTTAGGTCTGAAGGCTTTGTCACAGAATTTACCTGTAAGACAGGGGTCTGTTACATTCTGCTTATCAGCAGACCTCGGAGACACTTCCAGATGGGTTCAGGGTTGTCATTGCCATTCTCTTTTATTCCTTGTTGTTATCAGACATTTGCTCTTTTAGTTAATCTTTCCTTTGAAACATTTCAAAGGCTCTAGAGAAGCTTATTTTTTTCAGTGAGAAATTTATTGTGCTCCTTCCCTAATCTGAAGACAGTCCAGCGCTCCTAAATGAAAATAAAATATGTTTCTTTTTAAAAGTATTGAAGTCTCTTTCTTCAAGACTGGTCATGTTTTCTTTATTGTGTCCACTTTATTTTGTTGAATGTCAAAAATATCATTCCTTATGGTGATGGCTGCTCAATATATTTTGGTCTATACTTTTTGTTGAAATTTGTAGTTATGTGAATCTCAGTATTAAAGACATGTAAGCTTTTAACATCCAAACAAAGTTAAGTGTATGTAGTTCATTATTGACTTCTGGCTGACAATGTACATGAAAGATATCCTGAATTCTGGCCAGAACATAAAGCACTGTGACATTAAAGTCATTAAAGAACAAGTGCCATAAGAGGCAGGTGTGTTAGGTCCCAAGCTTAAGATGAGACATCACGAACATCCACGTTTCCTCTGAATTTGTGGGAACAGTGTGTTCAAATCTGCCCCAGCTGTCAGGTCAATTAGGTTTTCTGCTCAGTGCTCAAATCTGTGAATTTTTAGCAAAGAGTACTTTCCCTGAGTAACCTGAAGAGCATGATTCAAGACAGTTTAGGCTGGGTTGAGATTTAAGGAGTAGGAAGAAGTAAAGTGTTCTATGAGCAGAGTTACTGTAGCCAGTAAATGCCATTGGCAGGACATCTGGCCAAATCTTCCAGACATGTGCTGGGGCCAGCACATAGAAGGGAGCTTCAGGCATCCTCTATGTGTAGAAAACTTCCAGGTGCTATGATTTCCTCCTTTAAACCTTGGTAATGTAGATTTTCTCTGAAATGCAGTTCAGTCTCTATCATCTTTGTTGGTCAATTACACTTAGTTTGATTTCAGACGTGTTCAGATGAGAAATAAAATCAAGTCTTTCAGGAGAGCTAAGAAAAGGCACAAATTTGTCAACTTTACTAGTTTATACCAAGTATATAAGGAAATACCATTACTATAGAGGAAAAAATTCAGAGAACCATGTTGATATTGGAAGATCGGTTCTAAAGCCCAGAAATATACTCATAAAACCATTGTAAACAGTCCTTAACATAGAGTCACAGACATTAACAGCAAACACACTTAGTGAAATTCTGTTAAGAGTCTGCAGCAAACCTTGGTGGGAATCAAAATCTTGGGTAGGCTACAACAAATAAAGCCTTGAACACATCATTCTCCAATGACAACTGCAAGGACCTCTTGTGTTTCCTTACAGTTAAAAGCGTCCTGTAACTTATGTCTAATACTGTTTATGTGTACATTGCAAATCATTTGTCAAATCGCAAGTTTTTCTGTGTTTTATGTAGGAGTTGTTATCTGTGAAAAAATGCCAGGAATTCAATAAAAATAATAATGAAAAACCTAAGAATTTTTTAGCTGTATCTTCAGTATTCTAAATAAAACATTAAATCATGTCACATTCTATATTAACATGATTTATCACAGCAGATATGTGATACAAAAAATGGGCCAAAACCTTTTGGCCCTATATCAAAATAAAATTTCAAGAAACTCCTGAAATGAAATAGTATGTTTTAATACATATAAACTTTCCTGGAATATAATGTTTCATTAAGAAATTCTGGTGTTTATGTTTTTCTTCATGATACAAAAAACCCAGCTATTTTAAATCTGAGAATATCTCTGGGGATATGCTTTGCATTTGGAGAATTCTAACTCATGAGTGTTAGCTTTTCCAGATCAGAGACAGCTTTTAGTTTCTGTATATAATAATAGTAAATATTAAGTTACAGGCACAAATATTATTTTGAAAGTTTAAATTTTCCAGCATTTTATATTTCATACTAAATAAATTATTTCCTAAAATATTCCAGAATGTGGAACTGAAAAATAAGGTCACAAATGTATAGCAAATCCATCTAGAAATTTTCTCTGCACAGGAAAGCCATTTTGTACATAGTTTTGGTACATTTAAATGCCCAGAATAAAACACAGGGGTAAGAATCACCACACAGAAGAAGCAGAAATTGTTTTGCAGAATGGCACTAGTTCCTTGAGAATTAATCAATGACAAAGCTCTGTCCCATCTCTGTTTTTTCACTTTATACTCTCATTTTTCTCTCTGCCAATATTTTCTTTGAGAGAAGTGAGATGGGAAAATGTGATAGATTCTGAGAAGTAAATATGGTTTGTTCTGAGCTGTACCTGCCAAACCACAGGCAATAGCAGGATGAGAAGTTCTCACAGTATCTGATGCTTGATCATTCCACTGATTCTTGTTCCTGCACAGTCTATGATCTCATCACCTGGACTACATTGTATGTTTATCCTTTGTTATCTAACTCCAGAACTTTTTCACAGTATTAGGAAAATAAATTTCAAAGTACTAAGCAGGTCGTGCCAACGTGTATCTGGTGGGGACCTTCCGAGGGAATGAGAAACTTGCAAAACAGGTATTTTGCAGGGTGAGGTAGTGATAACAACATGGAATTAAAAGCTGTAAGAAAAAAATGGGTGAAAATGTTGTGGCTGCAGGAGACTGCACACCAGCGCAGATGGAAACAATACCTAGAAGAAGTCCAATTAGTGGTAACCAGAAATGGAGCGATGGGGTGGGAGAGGTACTTGGAGGAAGGAAGGAAGGATTAAAGTGTTTCAGAGAAAATTCTATGCTGCATTTGTAAGACTTATGATAATGCAAACAAGGGATATCAGCTAATTGTGAGGTCAGCATCAGCATACAATTGTCCTCTTGTAAGAGCTGACAAGCACACACTTCAGAGCTGGCATCAATTTGCAGGGGTCATGGGACACCACTCAGCCTGCTCTAAGTTCTCCTGCTTTGCTACCTGTCTGACTTCTCAGGATGTTTCTGTCTGCAAAGAACAGAAGAGAAACTGCTGTTGCTAGGACAGCCTTGCAGTTACACTGGAGTTATACAATAATCAAAGACAAAGAACAATGGACACCACATTTCCAGCTCTCAATGAAAATGTTGCCTGAGGTATTATTAACATTTCAAGGTTCTAGGGCTGAGAGGTACATGAACATTTCACTTATCAATACAAATTAATATGATTAGATGGGTGAATCAAACAAAAATTCATACATCTGTATGCTGCTAAATGACATTGTAATTCATCAAATCAAGGGCGAACGGAAAATAACTAGCCTTTGAGCTAGAGCTTACTGTATCTCTGCCAAAGGTGAGACTGTCTCCCAAGGCTCCTGAGAGCTTAAACATACAGATTTGTATTTAAGTCAGCACCTTCTCTGATACAATTGATTAGTGGGCTGTACAAACTGCGGTTATCCTCTCATCCAAACAAAACATTGGGCATTTAAAAATCAATGCAGAATGCACACTGTTGCTTTCCTGAATGCTGCTTGATTTCTCTTCCTTCTGACAACAAAGGCATTGACTGAGCACCAGCGCATGGCCGATACACAATCAGCCCAGGGTGTCTCTCAAGTGTGTGTTGCTCAGGACTGTACTGCAGACAGTCAGGAACAAGGAGCAGAGCTGTTGGTGCAGCATCATGTGTCTAAAACTAAACTGCCTCTCCAGCAGGGCTCCTGACAAGCTCACAAGAAGTTGTGTGACCATGTATCAACTGAGGGACTGAGTACTCAAGCAAAGGGTCAGGAAACAAGTGGGTTTAGCTAATGTGAAGCTACTAGCCTGCTCATATTTCAGTAAAATTAGGATGACTAACTAATAATCAATATGGGGCAGAAGTGATTACGGCTTAGAAGAAAGTTATGACCTTTCAAAGGCAGACCTACTTTTCCTCAATCTATAAGAATCCTGCAATGGGTTTTAAGACCTTGGGATCTTTGATGCAGTCCTGCATTCACTGATTACCTCTAGTAGTGGTGCTTGGGATTTTAGTTTTTCATAAGCAGCAAGTACATAAATGAACAGACCCCTTAAGATTTCTGAGGGAGTTAAAAATATTGTACTTCATAGAAATCAAAGTGCAGGATGTATTATGTGGAGGATAACAGGTTTTTTGTTGCATTGATATAATTCCAGAGGGACTAAACTGAATTCAATAGAGCCACAAACAAGTTATGCTGGTGACAATAAGAGAAAAATTGTGTACTAGTAGCTACAGTAGTAGAAAATATGACTTTATTTGTCTCCAGTTTGAATGCAAGTAATTTTTAGTATTTGTTGGCTAGTTTTTCAATGTCTGTGGAATAACATGAAATAGCATTTGTGAAACAGAAGCTTCTGGCAAACAATGCACAGTCTTGTAAAAGAGGATGAAAAACAGCACTGAGAATGCTACACTCCCAAAGGTGTATGGGTTAAATATAACTAGTGGAAAACTGATCAGAAAGTGTTTCTGGCAAGGTAGACGATCAGTCAAAGTCACGCATTGCTAGGTTGAAATAGATTCCCTTTCTTTTTTCTTTTTGTAACATTTGGAAGTAATTGAGAAACAAAGAAATTACAATTGAAAACAATATCAAGGGTTTTTTTGTTAATCAAAATTGGGAACAAATACAAGCAGCCTGATTTTCTGAATCATTTTTTATGTGTTACAAGCCACCAAACAAAAGGTATTTCAGCCCAGAAGAAAGTCCTTGAGCTAGCCAATGTAGCTACAGTTCCTTGATTCATCTTGATTTTCTATTGTTTTTCTTTCATTTTTGTTACTTCTAATTCAGATATCATACTTATTTACCTAATTTTGCCTGACTAAAAAACATTTAAATATCCTGTTTGCTTCAGGCTAATGCTCTGTTCACCTTCTCCTGAAATATTGTCCAATGATTTCATAAGGAACTCATCCAAACCAGAGACACTGTTACCATCCTCTCTATTCCTGCTGTGTATGTTATGCTGGCTCCTGCAAAGTGTTGTATCCACTAGGTTCTTGCAGCTTTTTTCCAATGCCAGGAATCAAACTGAGCTGTGATATTTGTTGTTTTGAAACTGACAGTGAATCTATTTATTTTTCATCCTAAAAATCTTAACTGTAAATCTAAAGACATTTCATAAATTCTATAGTGTTGTTTTTTCCTTTTGAGCATCACTTTCTAATTGTTCTGGAAAAGAACTAAGTTTGCTGTTGTGGTTGTTGACTTTTTTATTTGTTTGTTAATTGCATATTCTGTGTGTTCAACTGTTTTTAAATTCTCTTTGCAAATCTCAGTTACATTTCCATCAAGATGTCTGGGCTCACATATGACTGGAGAATTCTAGTTAAAAAGAAAAAGCCATTATCAGGCTAAATGAGCCACTCTTATTCCATTGTTACATGGTCTTTCCACTAGTGATTGTTATTTCATCTGCTTTTCAAGACTCAGTTGCTTGTTACTTTGCTAACAATCATAACAATCAAGGACTCAGTAAATCATACCAAACTGCAAAATTTATATTCTAACCATTTCAATACAAGACCTTTTGTGGTCTTTTCTATTTGCTCTCTTTTTAACCTCTAGGGAAGAAAAAAAAAACCAACAAAAACCAAACCAAAACTAAACAAAAAACCACAAAACCCCCCCAAAATAAAAAACCCACCCCAAACCAACAAAACCCCCCCCTCTTTTCCTCACAACTGTCATATTCACTTGTAGACAATCACTGTTCAAATGTCTCTAATACGATTTCTAAACCATGTCCTGAATTAACAAAAATAAATGGAAAGCAACTGAATACTTAAGGAAGGCTTTTTCTCTCTTTTTATTATTTAGAGTAATGTAATGAAGTGCAAATTCAAATTTGACTGCTTCTTCACATTTTCAAAGAAGTGAATTACTGTATTCTTTTCTTGAGTGTAACAGCATGTCTTATTTTACTTTTAGCACCACGTGCTCTTCAGAAACAATTCAGAATATGGTCAGTCTTCTTCTGGGCAGTAACCCTTAGTTGTCACACAATGTGAATTTCTGGACATCCTAATATCTTCATGCAAAAGACCAGTAAAGTCAGCCTCCTAAGGAACCACTTTCCTAACTCCAAGCACTTCTATAAAACCCTTCAAGAACTGTGAGAAATGAAGAGAACATGGATGATACAGATCTGAGAGGACTTAGTCCAGGCCCAGGCACCTTTCCAGGATGCAGAGCTTTGTGCCTGTAAGGCTGACTGTACCACGTCAGTCGTGCCAGCAAGCCTCACCACCAGAGAATTGTCACTATCTTATTTTGTCCAACAGCAGCTGATTCTGGAAAACTGACTGCCATGGCACAGTATTTAACCCAAAAGACTGGCTGCATAATGCCCACAAGTAACCTCCAAAATAACTATGCTATTCATGGCTTCTGACAGAAAGTGAAAACACTATTGAAAGCTATTTGAAGACATGCTAAAAGGCATTGCAAGTTCTTCACATGAGTGACAGATTTAGGCCAAAATAATATATTGGAGCATGAAGTCCTTGGTGAGTGTGAAAACTCCTAATAATAAGGGAGATACATGGATTTAAAGGTTTTCCTAGTCATGCTTGCAAGTAACCCACAAGATTTTTATAGTATTTTCTCCCACAAGCATTTTTTTCATTTTTCTGTCTTTTGGTTCAATCTCATAGAATCATGGAACAGTTTGAATTGGAAGACACCTTAAAGAATATCTATTCCAAACCCCTGCCATGGGCAGGGACATCTTCCACTACAACCAGATTGCTCAGAGCCCCATCCAGCCTGGCCATGAACCGTTGTGGGGCATCCACTATTTCTCTGGAAAACCTGTTCCATTGTCTCACCATTCTGAATGTAAATAATTTCTTTATCACTCCATGCCCTTACAAAAGGACCCTCTCTAGTTCTCTTGTAACACTTTAGGTACAGGACAGTGCTCTAAGCTCTCCCTGGAGCCTTCTCTTCTACAGGCTGAACAACCCCAGCCCTTTCAGCCTGTCTTCATGGGACATCTGCACCATCATCAACCTCCACCAGACTTGTTTCAACAAGTTCACGTATTTCTTATGTTGGGGGCTGCAGACCTGGACACAGCATTCTAGAAGGGGTCTCCTGAAAAGACAGTAGAGGTTGTTACTATCCTTATGGTATTTGACCACTCCCTACACATTATGAGAAGTGGAACTGACATTCTTTACTGTATTTTTATTCTTCTGATTCTGTTGTTAACCTATGACTTTTAGAAACACAAAAATATTACCTTGGGTTGGGTTATTTGGAACTGCATAATTTCATTTAACATAGACAACAGTGAGGTTTAATCTGTGGGGAATAATTTTAAGGTCTGGGGTCAGTGTCAGACAAATTTCTTATGCAGGGCCAGATTCTAGTTCAGAAGTAAGAACTCAAAACTTTGATCATTACTGCCAAGGGCTCCAGAATATGAAAGTATCATATCTTTTCTGACTTTTACAGTTTATTACATTTTTAAGCTGCTTTGGGATTTTTTAATAGTTGGTTTTCAGAATAAATTGTGATAGAATACAAATGGAAAGGGGGATTGTTAAGTGCCCAGCATTGTAAAATATTTATTCAAAAGCTGGAGATTCTCCTGAGCTATCATATGCAAATTTCTGCTATTGCTAGACCTGTCAGAACTACAAACTGATATTTTTTGCTAATAATTATGTTATTTAGGTTTTTAAGGTGAGATTCCATCTGGTTTTATTTTCGTACATTGTTCTTAAGCCTGTAGGTGAAGTTCTTATACATTGACAAAAAACACTGTATATTTTAAAAGGGAGACCTTGTTTGATTAAATCAACCTCCGTTTTCTGACTTGGCAAATTCCAAGGGATAAGTGTTTTGATGACATTTCACCAAAAGAATCAAATAATAAAGAAATGGAGATTTTCCCCATTACAGTAGAATTACTTTTTCTTTCTCTGTTCTGCCTATATTAGAGAGAATATTTGGCAAAGTCATATTTTAAATGAGCTGTTTCACATCAACAGTTTTCCACATTTTAGGGGCAGGTGAATAAAACTGTTTGGAATTCAAACAGTTATGAATTCTAAAGATGTCAACCTCAGCAGGGAGCTGAGCTGAATTTCCGTGTATCAAAAAGCAGTAACAGAGCAGTCTCATTCCTATCTTGCCAAGTATTTAGAGTAGTCCTATGAGACATACAGGTTTAATCTTGGAAGCCAAATGCGATTAACCGTGGTACATTTATTGTTACAAATGTACTGACATTTGTGCTACAGAACTTTTTTAGGTGCTGCTGCTGAACTGATTATGAATTGAAATTCAAGAACATGGAGTCCCTTCACAGATTTTTATGGCATTTAACTTATTACATTTCAGCTAATCAGTATTTTTCATACAAATTAAATTACCATAAAAATTGTTTTTCATTCATTCATTTTTTAGGACAATGCCTTCTGAATGTTGGACCAACGAAAACCCACATCCTTATTTATTTAGGTTTACATACTCATATTGTCTAGTCGTCTATTTTGCAAACCAGACTACCATTCCATTAGCTGGTATTAAAATAAAGTTTGAAAAGATAATTTCTATCTCAAAGAGAAGACAACTTGAAGTACAAACACACAGTACCTGAAATCTAACAGATTTTGTAAGAAATCTAACCTCAGGATTTGAGTTATATGATTCCTAAATTGTGAATGTGGAAGGATGTGGGGGTAAAATAAGAGGAAACTGAGAAGTTATATTCACAACATAATATAATTTATAATGGCACAGAAATTATGTGATAAAATACTGTCGCTACTCCCTGGATGGAAAGTGGTCACCATGCTGGAAACCTATTCCAGGATGATTCTCCACACCCACAATCTGCAGCCACAGCACCTGCTAAGGGAGATGGAACCGAGGTAGAGCAGAGTGGAGATGCCACAGCCAGGCTCAGCTGAAATCCTCTCAGGGAGGGGAACTTGATGGTACTTTTCAGCTGAAAACCCACATAGCATCTGTCACCCAGGGGAGAGAGGAGGAGATGTCCTGCTGCTGAGCCAACAGCTGTGGTGAAATCACTCTCCTCAGATGAACTTGGTTCATTACAACCTAATTGTAATATTAACACGCACCTCCAACCCAAAGGTACTCTCTCCAAGGCACAGCCACACTGGAAGTGTGCTCTAGATTTTACAGACTGTATCTTTCAAAGCAGAGCAAAAGAATTTTACACCAATCCTTAACAAAGGTATGTATGACTAGAATTACACAAGCTCTAGCTAAACATAGAAATAATATAAAAGTAAGTAGAGAATGGGGAGAATTTAGGGAAGACTCCATTGTTACTGCAGGGATCAGTCAAATGGCTGAACCTGTCTTCTCCCCCATAGGGACACCTATTGGGTAAGAACCACACTCTGTGTACTGAATGCTTTTATTGGTGATTACAGCTTGTCTGTGTGTTGCTTTGAATATGTTTTTGCAGTCAGATACTGTCACTGACAGTCCAGGAGCCTTAACTTGTCACAATTTTATATTAATAAATTGCTATTCCATAAACCGTTAGTGTGAGTCCTTCGCAGTTGCTGGCAGAGGGGAATATACTCAGATGAAAAGTTGAGGGGACCTCCTGAGGGGTCTCAGCTGTTGGGGTGTGTCCCTGAACAAGTCAATCAAGCCACCGTCCCATTCAGCAGGACAGTTCAGGGAAGGGTCCCCACAATGGGACACTGACAGACTGGTAGGACACAAGGGTTTCAGCTTTCCTGGGGCATTGACAGACAAATCAAACACCTCAGGTTGAAGCAATCTCCTCTTTTCATGAGACAGTGAGTATAGTGCATTTCAGTACAAATGAGAAGAGTCAGTTGTCTTGAACTGGTTTCTTCATATGATTCAAACTCCGGTTACTTCTTGATTGGATTCTAAACTTGATGCTCCATGCAGACCAAAAAGTTATAAGAATATATTCAAATTCATGCTGCTACAGGGATCCTATTTTTAGCTTTATTTTTGTTGAGTCTTGCCTGTCAGCCTAAATGTGAGAATAATAGACCATGTTGACCAAAAAGTGCTAGGTGTTTGAGCAAGGAGAACTTCTGATGACTGTGAAGTGGGACTCTGTTACAGAAGATCAGTCAATGTCAAAGGAAGAACAAGTTTTGGGGGGACTGTTGTTAGGGAATTCTGTCTATAAGAACATATGAAACAGCACAGATGCTGAAAGAAATATGATGATTTTGTATTTCCATTTCTCAGGAAAGTAGCTTTATTTTGGTAATAGAAAAGCTGGGTTTGTTGCCGGGAAACAAACAAGTTTATGAATATGTGCAAACCTGAGGAGACAAAGAGCAAATTCTGTTGTCATATTTCACTGCAGACTCAATCTACATATATAAAACAAGGCAGGTGATGACAAAGTGCAAATAGGGGAAGATAGGAAACAAACCAATACTATTAGCTTTAAAATGGTGGGGTACATGTACTTGCAATGTTATTTCTGTCAAGTTTTTGGAAATACAAGAGAGAAGAGGCATTTAGCATGTTGCATTCACAATGTGTATTGTTTTTATGGTGAATTACAAATTCCAGCTGAACATAAAGACTGTCATGGGAAAGTTACCTTGAAAATTCAGCTAGTAGGGAATTTTGATATGAAAAGCACAGTATGGACTTGATAAGAACTTGAGAAAAGTTAACAAACTAGAAGAACAAGTGATACTCATGAAATGTAAACACAGTAAGGGGATTTATAGTAAAGCTCACTAGACAAAGTTGTAAATTTACCCCAGTTTTCTAGCTCTGTGCTTTCCAGACATACAATAAAGAGAATGTGTACAATGTTGATTTAGGTCATTACATTTATTTTTCAAAGTTTACTATTTTTGCTGATTCTGAAGTTTATACCTGTTATGTCACATGGATTTGTGCTATGAACACAGATGCCTTGAGTGGTCAGAAGGGTTAGAAATTTTGTAAAAACAATGTTTTATCAGCAGTCTAAATTTCATAAATTAGAGTCTATAGATATTCTGTTGTAGAGGTGAGCCACAATGAATTAAATACTAAATATCGAATCTCCCAATCATGCAAAACCATAAATGGGGTTATGCTTGAGTCAAAGCAAATACTTTCAACATTGACAGTATCTGACAGCATTCATATCTCAGTTTTGGTATTTGTGTGTGGGTTTTGTTTGGTTGGTTTTGGTTTTGTTTTGGTTTCGGTTTAGGTTTTGGATTTGGGTTTGGTTTTATTTTTTAGAAAGGACTATGCAGTGAGAAAAAAGAGATGAACAAAATCTTACAGAAAAACATGATATAAAGTTTTAATCTAACAATATATTGTGGAAGTTTCTGAGGTCCAGCCAAGCTTTTCAAGTCAAACTTTATTTCCTTTTTTCAATTCTAAGAAAGCAACAATTCCAGCTATGAGGGTGTGAAGTGTGAGGGTTTATTAGGACAGCACATTTAATAGCATCCTGCTTGCTTTGAGAAATCTGTCTTTGCATTAGGTATCTGATTCTTCTGGGGTAAAGTTTTTTCAGAAAGTGCTATTATGTTTTACTGTAAATCTTACCATCTTACCATCAGTGTTTACTCCATATTAAGTGAAGACGGCAAACAAGAACAACAAACAAATAATGCATGGGAACAATAAGATGTAGAGGGAACATTTAACTGGATTCACTGTAGGTACCCAGATTGCTCTGCATCCTGTAGTCAAGCTGTGATTATCACCTATTTGGGTGATTCAGCTTCACCAGCAAAATCAGCAGATTGTTTTGATGCTTTTTGCTTTTCTGTTTTTCATGAAGTAAACAGAAATACTACAGTAATAGAGTGTATGCTTGGCTAAGCACATATTTCATCTTGGTTATGCACCTCTTTATTTCTTTATTTGAATGAAGAAAATGAACTCCAAAGATACTACCTTTTCTCATTATACCAAAGGATCCCTAATGTAGGATGCAAGTCTTGGTTCATTAAGTGTCACTGCCACCAGGACCCCTTGCCAGGCAAGCTGCTACAAAATGCAGATGAAAAGTTTCAGTGATTATTCTAGATTTTCACACTCTAAACATATTTGCTGACAAAGGACATTGTTAGGAATTTCTCATCAACTAAAATACTAGATTTTTTTAAAATGTAGCTGTATTTTACCAACTGTATTTGAATTAAAAGGATTTTTCCCTGGGATTCTTGGATGTAGGAAATGTCAGTCTCCATGTATTCTGAGGAGGTTTTGTCCAAGTTCACAGGTGCCAGGTTTACATAGATATTTTTGACATCAAAATCATACTTAAAACAACTGAAATTTTGACTTGTTGGCAGGTTTCGAGTTCTGAAGTACCACAAGGCTCTCAGACAAAGCAGAAAAACCTGTTAAAATATGGGAGTGCATGACTACAGTGACACTGAAATATTGGCGTCATTATAGACAGTGTGTTGCCTTTTAAGCAGGTTTTATATAAAGTGAGATAACTTAATGTGCTTGTTTAGATGACCTTGAAAAGTGTGTTTCTGAACCTTAATTGGATACACATACTAGTCTGCAACCTCTAAAGTGAATAGGTAAAGTAGGTCCAGAAATATCAATATCACATGGTCAATTTTTGGGAACTGTCTATTTTTTTTTCTTTAAAAACATAAAGGAGGATTTTAAAACAAAATCAAGTAATTTTCATTATTTTAAAAGAAAATATTCTAAGCATCTTTTTGCATCTTTTTAACATTCAGGAATAAAGGAATTTCTGAAATCTTGCTTCTTGCAGAGTTGGCAGAAAAAAAATGAATATGTGATGTTTAAAATAAAAAAAATAAGTATTATTGATGTTCAGGACAATTAGGCCTTGAAGAGGAAGAAAGAAAAGGAAACCCACTTATTTTACAACTCAGTGAATTTTTCATCTAGAAAAAAAAATATTGCCCTTGCTCCTTATATCAAGTCTTTTAGGTTTTCAGGTCAGTTTTTATGTGTATTTAAAATATGCTATTAACAATGGAAGCTTATTTTCTTTGAATTCAAGACTAACCCCTTCAGACTACTCATTTGTGTTCATCTACTCATTTGTAGCTGATTAGAATTTCAGGCATTAACTCCTCAGTTTGGAAGCAGTAGAAGGGAAGGGCAGACCATGTCCAGCCTTCCCTCTTGCCTCCACTTTTGAGATTTAGTATTGATGGGAGAGAAGATGAACTCAGAGAAATGAATAAGCAAGGATTATCTGTTTTTGTATTTTCAGATATATTCCTCCTAGTTTTGCTTTTGTCTAGTTATGTTTTAAATATCATAACTAGGACTACTACATTATAATAGGTTGGTAAATTAAACAGGGCATGTGCACAGGTTTGAGCACTGGTAGATTTATCTGAGCTGTAAGTTTGTCAGCATGATTCTCGATGAGATTTTAACTGCTGCTAGACATAGTTCAAACCCATGGGGACAGCATGGACCACTCCCACAAAGTAATTTAAATTTAATTAGTCTTGTACTCAGGGATGAGCTGAGAAAGTTAAGCTATGAGAAACAAACAGCTGATGAGCAGAAATGAGTTGAAATATACTGGAATTATTTTTCATATTTATTCTGGAGACTAGGAAACCTTGGAAGTCTTGGTTTTATTACACTTCTCCCAGACTGAAATCATATTTGGTCTTTCTTACATATCTGTGACTCTTCAGACATCCTCTATTCCCCATTTTATTAGGAAAAGATTATAATGGAGATACAGAAAAACATGTCTCCAGAGGCAGATGGTGACTGGTTAGATAACATTAGAAAAGTGGGATTTGATTACGTTATTGTGGAAAATAATTTTAGACAATAATATCTGCTTTGTTTTGCATGCTTTTCCATTTTAAAATTAAGAAATAGAACAGAAATTATTCAGCTGTTATTTACCATCAAAGAAAAACTTAGTTTGGAAAGGACCTTTAAAGGTTATCTGGTCCAAGCCTCTGATGAGAGCAGTGCCAAATTTGCAGTTAGATCAAGCTTTAAAGTTAGATTGTGTTGCCCAGGGAATTGTGAAATTGAGTTTTGAGTATCACTGAGGATGGAGATCCCTACAAAAGCTGTTCTTGCTCTTTTCTCCTCTAAAACAAGTGTTCAAGAAGTGCCTAGACTTATCTACAGGACCACAGTGAGCTTCTGAAGAAAAGGCTGCTGCCATTTGGGTTATCACCATTGAGGCCACAACAGTTGCTGCCTGAAGAAGACAATTATGATATTCTGATACTTCCAGACAAAGAATTGCTTGTTATGACTGTGACAAAGACCACGTGGGAGGGAAGGTTTGCACAAAGAAGGCATCGAGGAGATCACCTGATGGACCCGGTGTATGTGGGGAAAACAAATTAAATGCAAATACAAAAATGTTTCTTATAGTTTTGCTGAACTCAATAAAACCCAGTTTCAATGACATGAGACTATGTCAGCCAATAAGTGTGTTCTGGTAAAGTTTGAAAGCATAGAGAAAGTCTCAATTGTGAAAGTCTCATAAAAACCAGCAGTTATTTTAAAAATAAACCAAAATAAAATCCAAACAAAATAAAGTGGTCCTAAGTACAATATCTTATAACCTAAAAACTGTATGAGATTTATCAAGAAGCATCCATATATAGAAATGTGCAAGTTTTCCAACATACCTTCACAGTCCTACCAGGAGCACACTTCAGAAATGAGACCATCTGAAATGTAAATGCATCTTGGCACAGAAAAAATGATTGATGTCCTGTGCATTTTCAGGCTTTTAATAGTTAGACTGAATCTATAGTGTTTAGAATAAATTTGAATGATTAATCCCTTCTGAAAATGTCATATCTTGTAGATCTCTATGAAGGACTGAGTAAAAGAGTGAACTGAGTTTTACAAAGCTCTTACATTTCAGATACCCTTTTTCTGTATGTGTCCTATATAGATATATTTAAAAAACCCCTTCATATTAATTGATGAGCAAAAATTATGTATTTCTGTTTTTCTCAAATATTTCTAAGAAATGTTTTGAACTTCATCCCTACTAATCAACCCTTACATGCCAGTGAAATGAAGTCTAGCTGACAGCTTTGTTGATAACATCAATAGCAAAACAGGGATGTACCCACACCAGTCACCAGTAATAAATTCCAGTTGGTTCAATTAAGGCCAAAAAGTAACCACACATTATTTTTTTGCTTAACCATCTACCTATTTATTTTATGCTTTTTTTCTTCCCCTGTATTGAGAAGCTAAATCAATAGGAGATTTTTCCCAATGTCATCCAATATCCAATCTGTGGGCCTGATTTTCTGAGCCTGAGAGAATTTTTAGCTTGCTAACAATTGCTAGTGCTTCCCCAAAGGAAACCTTCCAACAGCTTTCTTTTCTCAAAACAACCTTGTGTAAATAACTACCTTTTTTCATAACATTCTAAGTTAACAATATTCCTTTCTCATAACAACATTTCTCCAGGTGCTGTTTTCTATTTCTGTAGTTTAACCAATAGAATTTGAGAGGTGTCAATCCTATGCACCAATCATGTGCCTTTTGTATTACAGCATGTTATAAAAGAGCATGATGAATTGTAAATAAAGCTTTCTATTTGCCTTCTGAGAAGATTGGAGTTTTGGGTCCTTATTCGTGTCCTACGATGATTACCACTCCTTCCCTCTCTGGTAGGCTTTTCTCATAAAATATAACTTGACCTAAATTTATATTTGGATCCCAGTGGATGAATTCAAGTTTATGCAATTTAAATCAGTTTTCTCTTGACTACATCTTTTCTTGAAGTTATGCAGATTTTTGAGTCACAAACTATAAGTGATGGAAGATTTACCTACAATCCTTGGTATCTCAAAATGTGCAACATCTTATTTCCATATGTGCTGGAACTGGCAGACCAAATCCTGACATTAATGATATCATGCTGTCAGAGGAAAAGAATAAGCCAAGACTCATTAACAAGTTTTTAAATGTTAACCTAATTCCTTTCAAAAAAACCTCTCTGAATTTGTGAGAACTTTCCAACGTGATATGTGCTGCATTTCTGCATTCAAATGAAAGGCTGACTTAGCACTAGAACAACCAAATTGGTTGGAAAAAAGTAGGAGAGATGAAAACATTGCCATTTTGGGTGCACTGTTGTCCTTTTGTCATATTTTAAAATTAAAAAAAAAATAAGCAAACTAATCCTGTCTTCTTTAAAAGAAAAGTAAATTGTATTTTACCCTATTTTTTCTTGATTTTCAATTGAATTTTTAAAAATACAGCAAGGTGATAAAATTTATATGACTATTTTCTAGGCAAATCTCTTGTCTGGATAACCCCCTCTTGTCTGAATGGTGATATTGTTTTGGAGTGACTGTGCTGTTCAATGGTGTGAAATCCCTCTGTTACATTTGAGGATGAAAAGTAATTTCAAGGGATCCTTCTAGAGACAGGAAGGAGAACAAACCCCCAGTTTGATGCAGGGAAATTTGTCAGTAATGACAAGAGAGGGCTAAATGCTAGACAGGTATCTTCTGTTATTCACAGATGTGCAGATGTCCACATTAGAGGTAGTCCTGCCAGTATCCAGGGAAGATTTTTGTCTCATCTGGTCTAGATGTCTACCTTCTTAATGATGATGACCATATTTTGAGTTATCCACCTCTTTGAACTGGCTGTTATTTACAAATTTAATTTGACTGAATGGAGCCAGTGGGACAATACCAACATGAAGCTGTGGGTGCCCCATCCCTGGCAGTGTTCAAGGCCAGGTTGGATGGAGCTTCAAGAACTTGGTCTAGTGGAAGGTGTCCCAGTGCTTGGAAGGGGGATTGGAACGAGATAATCTTCAAAGTCCATTCCCACCCAAAACATTCTATGATCTCTCCAGGTAGGTATCAGACTTGTGACCTATGTTGTATCTGCCACCTGTGAAAGGATCTTTACAGTCCTGTAAAACTCTGTGAATAGCAAATAAGAGTTGACATTAATATGTAGATAACTGAATCAAGTACATTGAGTAAGGATGTGATCTAGTTAACTAAGCACGTCTCCAGGTGATTTTGTGTTACCTAGTGTAATTTATCCTGCCTCCAGCTCCCATTTGAGAAACACATGGATTTCTTGGGACAACAAAGTGCTGAAGCATGTCACTAAGGAGGGTGATGAAGCAGTGAAGGGTCTAGAGAACACACCTTATAAGGAGTAGCTGAAAGAGCTGGGATTGTGTAGTCTAGAGGAAAGGAGGCTCAGGAGAGATGTTACCACTCCCTACAGCTACCTTAAGGGAGGTTGTAGCGAGATGTGAATCTTTCTTTCCAAGTTAAAACTGATAGGATGAGAGGAAAATGCCTCAAGTTGCACCAGGGGAGGTTTAGATTTGATATTAGGAAAAAATTTTTCACTGGGAAGGTTGTCAAGCATTGAAACTGGATGCCCAGGGAGGTGGTTAAGTCACCACCCAGAGAAGTGGTGCTTAGGGCCATGGTTTTGTACTGGGCTAGCATGGCAATGCTGGGTTAATTATTGGGATCAGTGATCTTTAGGGTCTTTTCCAACCTAAGACTTTATGATTCTTAAAAACAGCTTGACAAATCTGTTAGCCCTTTGTGTACATTTGGGTATATGTTACAAATGACACAATCCACAAGGTAAAATGAATACCAGTAATTTCATAAAGTTTTTCCTTTTTATCTTAACTTTCCAGAGGGATATTGGTCTAGTATGACAGTCAATACACACATTCTATGCATACTGCCCTCATTTCCTCTGGCAGTCATAACAGGTTTTTATAAATTATTATGCTTAGCTGTGCTTAGCTGAGTTTAGTTGTCTTTGTCTTTGGATCAAGGCTTTCTAGAAGTGTGTACTGACTGTTTTATCTGGAAGGGACTGTGCCTGTGTGATCCCTCTCTCCCTTTTCTGCTTGAGCAAGAGCCACCAGTGATTGTCACCATGGCTGCATCTGACTCACAGTTAACAACATGAGAGTTAAGGGTCGTAAGTCTTGGTCAGCAGCTAAGGGCTCCTTGAGCATTGCCAACAGAAAATAAGTCAATAATCTTACTCAATAAACAGTGGCCAGCACAGGGCCTCGAGCCCTCCTGCAGAACAGTGTTTTGCACACTAGGATCTCCCTTTGGGCAGAGAGGCCTCTCTAGTTACTCCCTGAGGATGAGCAGGTCCTTGCTGTGGCAGGTTCTCGGAAAGTGCTCCATAGCACACTAAGAGATTGCAACCTTATCAAGATAATATAAAGGATTGGTTGTGCACACATAATCCTTCAGCTATAAACTGTTAACCAAGTCTAGGACTAAGTCTGGATCCACCCAAACCTAAGGTTTTAATAAACCCTTGGAAAAGAGTTTGGAAAAGAGGGTCCTTTCTGAATCTCATGACTCAGCAGGAGGGTCTCTCTGACAATTTTGTCTGACCCTGTCCTCTTTGCAGGCAATAATCAAGTTGTTGTGCCAAGGGGTAGAAAAAAACATCTTGGTCTTGGTGACGCCCTTGCTGTGTGAAAGTCCCAGGAAACTTGGGCTGCTGTGCCAAGAGGGAGGTGTGGGTTTCATAATAACCTCTGCCACAGCTGTAAATAAGTTCTCAGAAGCAATAATTACTATTTCTGCTCATTTTACTGTAAGAAGAGTCCAGACTTCATCTTCAAAGCAACGAAACTCCTTGCAGAGTTGAGAAAACAGAGGGAGTTTAGGACAATTCATAGAAAACCAAACAAAATAACTCCTTACTAGAAATATTTTTCTCTTAACACACTTTCTGTGTACCATCTTGGCTGTGCTCCTCTAAGTGAGTCAATCTGCTTTATGGGAAAGTGCAGAGTGGAAATGTCCTAGGTTGCATTGTAAGTTGTGCCCAAAGTATGTATTCTATCCCCATCTTCATGAGCTGTTGAAACCAGGTGGGGCAGTGTTTCCCTTATCTTCTGTTAATGGGCACAACAATGCCTTGCCCATGACTCATAGATAACTCCCTCCAGGGGCTATCTCTGGTTAATGGGTCATCAAGGACCCACTGCATGACTCATAGAATGAGATCAGCCCATTGGGAGATGCTCCACCCAGGGGGAGGAGCCAAGCATTCCCACCTGGATATAATCCAGGGTTTGGGACAGCACAGGCAGTCTTTACCCACTGGACTCCCAGAGGACAAGAGCTACCAGACCTTTCTACAGGATCACTGCTTCAACAAGACCATTTCATCTAGACTGCTACTACCACCCTAACAAACAGGGTGTCAGGTTGTATTCTGACTCTGCCACTGGTTTTTGTACTATTGCAGTTACTTGATTTTACTTTATTTTATTTCTTTTTTCTCCCCTCTTATTAAATTGTATTTCTGACTTGGAGTCTCTCACTGGTTTTGCTTTCAAACCAGCACAGGAAATAAATGGGAGAATATGAGAAATGGGCATAATGGTACAAAAATCCAAAGTGAAGTAAAAAGTTCCTTATACTGAGTGCTCCTTTTTTTCTTTTATTGTTTTGCCTTATCAAGAAAGGAATTATTTTGCTACAGCAGTTATTTTACCTCCTTAGCAAGTTGCCAGAGGCACTAAAATTTTAAGGGACATAATATCGTAACAATATATTTTCCAATAAAAATGGTGTGGAAAAGAGCAAGATTTTTAAACTTATAGTTTCAATTATAGAAGAGTTGTGAAAGCTTGCCTATGAGAATGATTTATAAAACCTGTGACAAAACAAAGTTTTTGAATATTTGAACTCCACAGTAGTATTTTTAGTTAGATTGTTTAGAAAACTAATGTTTTCCCATATGATTTAGCTTTCTAGCTTTATGAAACCAAGATCTAGTTTTTTTAAACCATTTTTCTGAGGAAATTGTATATCTGCTTTGAAATGCTTCGAAGCCTCATTTCCAAGGAAGACAACCTCATGCAGGCAGATGGCCAATGTCCAGAACAATGTGTAAGTGAATCCTTATGATAAATTAAGGTAAAGTATTTGATGAAAAGCAGTGCAAAAATGTTGATGCTATTTTCTTATATCATTACCTCCGCTGTGTTATAGATGCCATAGATCCTACAGTATTTAATGGCAGGAAAAAGCTACAGAAATGGGCACTTGGAGTGATTCTGGAGGACCATAGCAGGGCCATGGTTCTGCATTCACATCTGTACTATTGGTTGCCATGAGGCAGTTCGGTTTTAAACAGAGTCTTTGAAGATCACTTAAAAATTTTGAAGCTTGTTTAAAGGCCTAGGTAATAAGCCATTTCCAACCGATCCAGCTGATTCAATGTCAGATTTCTGTTGTAAGCAGAGGAGCTAGATAGCAATGGTGTCTTGTTCTGTCAACTAAAGGATGTTTTGAATGTGGTAAATCTCCCACTAAAGAAACAAGCTGTGGACCTAAGCTGCTTCATAAGAAAAGGATTTTCTTCACCCTTACCAAGACTAATACTATGTTCATTAGAATAAAAAAGACCCCGACAGCTCTTTAAATAAAACTCTTTATACTTGCTTTAGGGATGGCAGAACTGACATCAGATAGAAATATCTGCGGTAACATGCAGAAACGATGCTGGAAGGTTGAGATTCATCTTACTTAAGATAAGATAGCTAAAAATTACACATCTACATTAAGCCCTTGGCCCCTCCTGTCATCAATGGAAAGAGCTGGAGGCTCTGGAGAGTAATTTATCTCAGCTGTCCTTGACACATGTCATGGTGACATGAACTGCATTCTGAAGGTACCTGTTCTCCCCTGTGACTACAAATGAATCAAAATGTGGCTAAATCAGACTTAAAATCTTGGAGTTAAAACTTTTTTTTTTTGATACCTAACTGGGATGAATCCCATTACAAGTGTCTTTTTGTTTTAAGCTTTTTTCAATATAAAGAAAATAAACCACATCAGTCCAATCTTTATCCTAGATACAAGCCTTTTCTGTGACATTATATATTTTCTGTGGTTTCCATCGAAGTTTGGACTTGATCTTGGAGGTATATTCTGATCTTAAAAATTCTATGATTCTATAATGAAAAATTAATACAAAGAATAAAGCTTGTAAAGGATTAATGGCTGTGCATTTGCAGCATAATGTACAATAATCTATTTCCTGCTGTGCTCGTGGTTAAAATTCATCACATTTAAATTCACCAAAGCTAAAATTTTCCTGACTAAAAGTTAAAACCCTCTAAGATAATCTATATATTTAGACCCTAGTGTGAGTCACTGTTGAACTAAAAGCACCTCCAGGTGATTTATCATGCCATACTAACATACATATCTATTGCAAGCAGCATAAATTAAACCCCAGAGAGAGTTTAAAAACTAGATTAGGATGGATTATCAGGAAGAGGAGGCAGCTAAAGCTTTTTTAAGGTAACTGAAGAGAACCTCATAACCCCAGACCTTGATACTTGTTGGCATTTTTAACCACACCAACACCTGCTAGAAGAGAAAAAAGTCTGAGTACAAACAATGCAGAAGGTATTTGAAATATAGTAGAACAATTTCTTGAAAAACATGATCAATGAACTGGGTAGTGAGAGTTCTCAGGACCCTGCTTAGCAGGGGCTGGACTAGGTGGTTTCCAGTGGTGCCTTCCAGCCTCCATTCTGTAGTTCTGTGGCAGCCAGGAGTGATCTAATTAGTACAACGGAGCCAACTGAGCCATGCCTTGAGATTGAATTCTAGTGTGTGTGGGCCTGCTCCCACAGCATGTGACACCACATATTGCATCAGGAGCATCATACCCACAGAGCTGGCTATCCAAGAGCAGGAGCTGGAAGAGCATTTCTGTTGTGATTAGAGATTCAGATAAGGGAAATAAATAAACAAAATCCCTTTAGGAAATAAGCCACAAAGGGCCTGGACAACAATTAGATATCTTCAGAGATTTATAATCATGAATTATTGTTTTAGAATATCACTTCAGGGAAAATATAACTGTGTTAACACACAAAAGACATTGCTGACCTTTACTTAGATTGGCATAAATATCCTATTTAGGCATTTTGATGACTTTAGGATTAGTGCCAAAATAACCCCAAAGTGTAATTGAATTAAATTTGAATTAAACTTAAAATGCTGACATTTTGAACAGATATTTCAGGCACAGGTTCAAAGTTCAGAAAAGGAATGAAAAAAAAAGTAATAAATAAATAAATAAAAGGCCTGAAATATTTTTTTAAAAAATCTTTTTGTAAGTTTGGACACCTGGGCATTTTCCCCCAAAGAAACCTTCCTACAATGAGATTGTTCTGCTTTTAAAATTTTTATCTTGTTTGCTTTCAAATATTATCACATGGGATCTACTTGCAAGTCTTTTCATGTAAGCTAACATAATTTTAGGGAAACCTTCAGCAATTTCTGGTCATATAGGCCATGGACTCTTTTCCCCAGTTCTTTCCCACTGGTGATCAATATTCAGAATTCAGCTTTTACTCCTTTCTAGAGTATTCTTTCTAGAATTTCTGCTCTTCTTAAAAATCTTTAGTTTTAACTCTACTTTCTTGTAATGAAAATCCTCATAATGAAATGAATCTTTGTTTCTACTCAGGCTTGTGTTCAGTTGTGGTTTGAGTATCAACAAGAGTGGAGGCTTCACAGTCTCCCAGAGAACCTGTTTCAGTGTCTGACAATCCCCACAGTTTTTAACGTGTAAATGGAATTTCTTGTTTTTCAGGTTGTGGCCACTGGCTGTTGTCCTGCCACTGAGCATCACTGAGAAGAGTCTAAGCTCCATCTTCTTCATTTCCTCCCATCTACTATGCATATAGATTGATAAAATTCTGTCTGAACCTTAACTTCTACAGCTAGAAGCTGTGACTCTTCAGCCTGTAATCATGTGACAGACATTTCAATTTGTTGCTCACTGTCATGGCTCTTAGCTTCAGTGTGTCTCTTGTACTTGATCCCATGTGTGTCTTGCCAGTGATGAACAGAGGGGAAGAATCGTAGTAATGCACCCCACACCTGAGCAAGGGTTTCCATATAGGGAAAGGTTTGGGACTTACCCCTTGTTCTTCTTATAAGGCAAAGAGCCCAGAAACTTCTTTACTGTTCTAACTGTAATTGGCTCAGTGCCAGCACAGAGGCATTGATTGGGCTTTGCAAGTGTACCTCAAAGCCTAGTGTTAATTTCATTGGGCCAAGGACCAAACAGCCCACCTAAACCATCAAGTACTTAAAGAAGCAGCACAAAGGAACTCAAGAGCTTTTTAGGGTGTCTTAGCAAGGTGCTAGAAGCTTCTCAGGCACTTGTGCTTGTCTTTTCATTTACTTCTGTAAAGTTTATTATTTTTGCATTTAATAAACCTTTTGCTTTTACAAAACACCTGAAGAGCCCTCTCACTAATTATTTAAGCCATTTCTCTGCAAAGGCTGGACCCTCAGAGATATAAGAAGAAAAATTCCTGTAAAGGATCTCATCCCATCTCTGCTGATGACACTCTACTTAATGAAGCCCAGGACTGATTCCTTTTTTTTTTTTCTTTTCCACAGGGGTGCACAGCAGTTTCATGTGAAATGACTATCAGGTCCCTGGTTCATTCCCAGCTTATATAAGTACATGGGAAAGTTCCTGCCCAAATACAGGACTTTGCATTGCCCTTTGTTGAATTTCAGGAGATTCTTGTCAACTCTTTTCTTCAACCTGTTGGGGCACATCGTATGTGCATGATATAACATGGCATATTGATAAGCCATCATGATAAGTAAAATATTTTCATTTATTCAGCAATGTGAAATATCAGCCACACCGCTCAGTTTGGTACCATCCGCAAAATTGCTGAGGATGCATATTGTTGCAGGCGTCCATTCATCTCAGTTTTTCTGTGAGAGAGACAGTCTTAAAAGTTAAACTTGCTAAAGTTGAGATAAACAATACCTACTGCTCTCCATTAACCCACCAAGTCATTCATTTTGTTTTAGAAGACTATCAGGTTGGTCAAAAATGATTTCTCCTTTGTAAATCCATTCTGACTACTCCCAATCACCTTCTTGTCTGTCCTTCATACGTTTTGAAATTGTTTTCAGGATAATTTATTTCATCTGCTTCCCAGGGCTGGTTTCCTTCAACTCTGCTTTAAGGTTTCCAAAGTGTCTACTCTCTCTGTCACATCATGTCCTTTGCCTGTCAACCTTGTCTTCACTTCCTCACTTGATTTTAGGTCATCATATCTCTCCTGAACTCTTCCTAGTTTAAAACTGTCTTTAGTAGGCTGGCCACCTTTCAAGTGCCTTGTTAATGTAAGGATTAGCTTCCTTTCCAAGAAAAGACTTCACAGTAAAAAAGACATAATCATGAGGGAGTTTTATTCTTGTAACTGGCAATTGACATCAGCTGGGTAATATTTCTTGGAAATTCGTGAGACTCTCCCAGGAGTCAATGATCCTTTAGTGGAAAAAAGAATAGGAAGAAAAAACACTCTTTAAAAGCCAAACTAACAAGACTGTGCTTCCCACTGGGCTTGTGAAAGCTTTTCTTGCTGTACCTTGTTAAATGTAAATTTAAAATAAGTCAGTACCTGTTGGGAAACATAGTTTCACTGTCTAACTGGGTCATACTCAAATCTGAAACTAAGGACATAACTCTTAGGTAATGCAAGAAATATATTAATGATCAGTCTTCTTTTTATAAACATGCTTTTCTGCCCCTAACTTTCCTAGCACAGTCCCACCACAGTACTTAGAATGCATGAGAAAGACTAAATTCAGGCTTTACAAAGAAGGGAATAGGGTTTTCTCTGATGATTGCATTTATCCCACCTAAATTTAGAGACAGAACTCAGCTGAATGTTAAGATACCTGCATTTTGATATCTCTATGTAGCTGTCTTTATTAGTTTATAGGTGTCTACATTCTTTGCTAAAGGAAACCATAAGTATATTATCAGTAGATTTAGGAGATAATTCAGCTGACCAACAGCATAATAAATGACTCAGTTTCCTTAGGCTGTGCAGTTACCTAACCTGCTTGGGTCTGCCTAACCAGAGTATGGCACAACAAATGCATGAGAGCTCTTTCCTGCAATGGCACTAGAAGCTGGAACTGCCACATATGGGTATCCTGGGAGTACGATGAAATTAAGGAGAGAAGGTGGCTTATTTTCCTGCCCAAATTTCTGCAGGGTGAATACATGCCAGAATACAGTTTCACTGATGATTTATTTTATTTATTTCTTACAGAATTTTTATTCATATTGGTACTATGAACCTGCAATGATCCAGCCTTTTATTTTCTGTCATAGAACAGAAATTGTTCTGCAAGAATCAACACTAATGAGAAACCTACAGCCTTCTCCTCAACCCTGTAAACCTTCCTTTGTTGAGCATTCATGAATGGATAAAAGCAAGACTCAGCATTTCCTTTTGCACTGGTAGTTTTCAAGCTCTGCAAAACTTCATCCATTGTTAAGGTTGTTAATCACTATGTAGTGTATATCGTCATTACAATTATTATTATTATTACTATTATTATTATTATTATTATTACTATTATTATTATTACCAAGGGCACATTCAGATATTTCTATTGCATAGGCACTGCAGTTAGAGAATTATTGAATTTCATCTGAACAGTGCAAAACAAACCAAATACAATTTTTGTCAAATGTGCTATGCTTCAACAATTCTTATTGACATTCCCAAAAGGAATGATTGTTGAATTCACAATTATAAGAAGATAATATATCTATTTGAATATGGAAATCACTGGCTTTCCTTATGTAAAATCATGATAAGCAAAATGTTTGCATTTATTCAGCAATGTGAAATGTCAGATAACAGTAATTATTACATTTGTCTGCTGCTTCACATCAGTTGTCTTAAGTCAGCCTTGCCATCTAGCATGTGTAGTCTTAATAATACCACTATTCAATTAATGAAATTTAGGAAGAAATTATTTCATTTGCCACAGCTACAAATAGCATTACTTTAAAACCAGGAGCTCTTGAAGAGCTGAATAAATAATTATATGAATGTGGAAATAGAGCAACCCTTCGGTTTACCAGTGGGAATTTATGCCAAATGCTCCTAGTGTAATCAGTTTTGGCTAAAATGTATTTAAAAATCTTTTTGGAAGTACTAAAATTTAACTATATCTTTACAGGTATGTAAAATACTTAGGACACCTATACATTATTTTTTTAAATTTTTTTCCTAAATTCCGTCAGTGTTAATTGAGAATGACTGACAATACATGGAGTGTCTATCTTTCAGATGATCTGATATAAGAAAAATTATTAGGGTGACATAAGTGCCTTCAGTGATCTGTTCTGCACCAAACACATAAACCTCTACTGTTCACAGAGACAGAACTGTTGTGCTTATCAGTCATGCACATACAGTGTTAAAACACAGATTTCTTAAAAGCAAAGGGTTTGATAAATCAGCTGTTTTCAGCATGCAACTACAACTCTTGACTCCTACTTGTGTATTATATTTTACACTGTCCTTCCTGTCCAGTGAACTGCTCCAATCTGTTCAAAGGAAAAATAGACACACTTTGAGTTGCTAAATAATAATAATAATTTCATTTTGTAATGTGGCATATTGCACAGGTTATGAGTTCTGTCTTCCTCTGTTAAGGCAACTATAGGTTAGGGTATAAGCAATGGGTAGATTCCTTGTAAATGTAAAACCAGTTCCAGATCAAAATTTTGAGAATGCCTGTCCTCCACTTGGCCAATTTTCTAAGCTTCTTGGAAATGTTCTAGGTTCTTTAGGATGTGGCAAATGGCAACAGTCTCCTTTCTTAGGAGATTATTTATTATTTCTTCCTTAGATACCTGAAGTTTGCTTTCATTTGCAGTGAGTTTGATCCCTCTGGACACCTTGGACTACAGGTATTCAATGCCAGCTGATTGCACTGGAGATTTAAAAACATAGACTACTAAACATCTTAGTCTTTTTCTCAATGTGAATCTTACTTTCTTTGTCCTCACTTTTATTTAGGCTATAAAAAGACTAGAGAAATTTGGCTGTACGTGATGACACTCTGTAGATGTCTAAGTGAGATGACTATCAGAGGTAGCATGGCCAATAAAGTCTGTCAGAATTGCAGCAACTTGAGGTCAGGCAGTTTGTCATTGTCATAGGCAACCTGAGACAGCATGATGCCCTTGCAGTCTCCACATGGAGAATCCACAACAAAGCCACCTGTCCTCTCAAACAAAAACCCAGTTTAGAAGCATAATTTATTAGCAAAGGAAAAATTGTCTGTGTTGAAAGAAGTGGAGAGTCATTACCCTTTTATTTTCAAATAGCAGTGGGAAGGGGCTGGGGGATGTCTTCCTGGAAGCTGACATCATACAGACATATTCTTCTCTTTCTGGCAAACTGAGCATGCAAATTCAGTTCCTGAAAAACAACAGCAGCAGCTCAAAAAAAAATTATTCCGTGGACTGGTGTTTCTGGTGTGGCTGTACCTACAAAAGATCTCAAGAGAAACTTCCATGCAACCTCTTTTCAAGAAAACCAGTACATTTGAATGATTCAATATCCATTCTAGCAATATTAATTATCCAAGCAAAAGGAAGGCATTTGTTTACAAGTAGGTGTTTAGGAAACATATATTAAATATATAAGTTCTCAGATTATTTTATGATATCACAAACAAAAGAAAAGCCTAAATAGGCATAATATTAATCCTGTTTACAAAACACAAGTCAGGCGAATGATCTTTACCAGTTTTTGCATTTTATTTCAATGCATGCTTTTGCTAACTTAGGAGTTTATCATTTTCTCACCAGCAAATTTTGTAAGAAACTAATTAACCACTAGCTTCACGTATGTTGATCTATGTTTTGTTATTATAGTCCATTTATGCATATTCTGAGCTCAATTTATATGGTCTAACTAATTTCTAGCTTCATTTTGATTTCAGGTTTTCAAACTCTGTTGTTTTGCTCAAACTCAGTATGCTTGTATCCATGGCAACAAGAAGATGTGCATACTCTGTCTTAAATATTATCTCACCAAAAAGTCAAGCAACTGAAATGAGAAGTACTTGGCATGTCAGAACTTCACTGTATTTTAGATAGACAATTATGAACAAGAAATCAAATGTGTAGTGACTTTGCTGCTGGATGTACTGTAATTACATCTCTGCTTCACAATGTACTTTTATGGCTCAAAGTTCTTCAAAATGAAAAAGAGTGCTGCATCTTTATTTATTAAATGCTAATACATTCCCAACAGAAAGGCTTAACTCTACAAATGTTTAACAATTATGCAGAATGCACTAAAGTGCTCTCATCCTAATCAGTTTGTTTTTGTCTTTCTTATTTTACTTTTCACTGAAATTCAACAGCAAGAGTTTGTTTTTAATAAAAATACAGGGAAAGGAGTCAGCATGTTTTATAAAGAGTCCAACTCACCTCCGAGTTTTGTTGAGTCAAAACAATGTAGCCAGTGAGAAGTTCTCCTTCAATGTGATCTTCCCATCCAAAATAAGTCCCCAAATTCAGTTAAACAAAACCAATTTTTGGAATAAATTCTGACATATAGCCAGTAATTTCAAACAAACTTAAGAACTTTCTTTATGAGTGTTAGCTTCCTAGTCTTTTCAAAAGATAAGATCATGGCTCCACACATTTTTGAGTGATGGTCTATTCCAGTGCTGCTCTGAAGAGGGATTAGCACCTGGGAAAAAAATTGTTATACTCAAACGTTGCAAGTGATGGAAAGTACAAAAAATAAGAAAAAAAAGGGCAAGTAGGAAAACCACTCTGATTTCCACACTGATTTCCAGGTTTCGCTCCTGCAGAAACTCTTTCATATTTTGTAGAGCTTGTGCTTTCTGCTTACAAACATTTCCCCCAGATTTCTTCTCTGAAAGCATTAATCCTTACCAAAAAATCTTTCAGCTTAATGAGGGTCATGTGAGGTAGAGTTACCAACACACAGGAACAGATAAGAGAAACAAAACAGAAATGGGTTTGAGGCATTCAAAACTGCTCCCTGGTGGATGAGCAGCAGGACCAGCAGGGAAGCAAGATGCAGACAGGGAATTGGACATTTGGGAAGAGATTGCTGCTCCCTGGACTTCATTTTGTATTTTGCTCTGGTAATCTGATAAAGATCCATACATCATGTAAAAGCAATGGTTTGCCTCATCCAGACAGACATTATCTAAATAACCAGGAAAAGGGATCTGAAATATAGATACATCTACACCTAATATAAGCTTAATCCATGCTTCCTTCCTTGGGGAAAAAATGCAGGTGTAGGCTTATATATTGAGAAACAGTATAAAAATATAATAGCTATTAGATTTTATGAATTGGCTGGTTTGTTTCCTCATTTTATTCCCAAACACCTCAATAATAATAATATATTTGTTAGCAAGAAAGCCATTGGAAATCTGTATTGTGTTATTCATATCTGTAATAATTTAATTTACATAGTGCACATTCAATTGTGAATAATTAATAAAAAATCCCTCAAACAACTTTCTCAGTTCTCCATACTTGGTAGAAAGATATGCTTTTTTTGTTTGGCTTTTATTTCTTTTTCCTTTGGTAAAAGTTTCTTCCAATCTCCTACTTTGCAATAGCAATATTCTTGCTTGTTTTCTGGAAACTAAAATTACTGTCTATGTGTGGCTGATAGAAGTAATTCATTGCCTTTATTGCATTTTAACTTCTGAAGCAGGATAAATATCTGAGGTCAGTAAAGAGGATCAGACACCTCCTTTGGATCTGTAGAGATGACTGGAGACAACATGGACACTTCTCTTTGAAGAAGATAAATTGTTCCCTCAAAGATGATTCTGAGACTAGACAGTTAACTTCAGATTATCTTTTAGAGTGTGTTCAAAAAATCATGATAATTTGAAAAATCTCAAGTTTTAACAGGCTTCCAAAGTGTTTACTGTGTCGCTCCCAGATTCCATTGGATGTCTGACCTCTGATCTGTGCTGTTCAATATATTTATGAATATGAGGTGAAAAAATTTGTTTGAGGTTTGATAAATTGGGATAACAAAACTGATGGTTAATGGTGGAGAACTGCAAGTGTTTGCGATATTGATTCAGTGGGCAACAAATTGCTGACAAAACTCAAATGTAATAAGTCATACAGGAAAAATAAAAGCACTTTTTTGTTTTGTTTGTATTTGCAAGAATGAGTTCTGAGTTAATTATTACTACCCAGAGATGAGATTTTTGAGTCAGATATCATCATTGCATAGGAAAAAAATCTCAATACTCAGCAATAGTCAAAAATCATGTGAAACCATGAGTTAATAGGAAAAGATTAGACAGTACGTCAGAAAGAGTCCCAGCAGTGGTGTATAACTCCATGGTGCATCTACATTTGGAGGCAGGTATGACCCCTGCTTCTGAGAGGAAGCACAACCCAGCTGGAATGATGAAATGGAGCATCAAAAGTGAGGATGGGTCTTACCCTGACCCAACACTAAGTGGACTAGGATGCTTCAGCTAGAATGAGATAGCTGAGAAACAGTTTGGTACTCAAAACAAGCAGAAAGAGAAACTTCTCACAGACATGATTACATTGCAAGACTTCCCTTGATGTGCAGAAGTTTAAAGCTCAATATAAGTTCAAACCATGTTTACGAATCAGAGGAAAAAGACATGAGAGTACATTAAATAAGAATACAGTAGCTGAGGATTAGGCAGCTCTTGAGCCACATTCTGCTGCACGATGAGAGAATGCACAAGGAAGTCTCATGTGGTGCTTTCTTGGTTGTAATCCTTCTCAGCATCTGCTACTTGTCCAGTGCCAGGAACATATACTTTTCTAGATGCTCTGTTTTTTCTATTATATTGGCTACCACTATATCCTTTCTTACACAATTCTTTCCCTACCATGATTGTCTGGACTGTATATTGAGTTTTGAAAATTTCCATAATTTCATTAAATATTGCTTCTAAGATTTAAAGAAATAAAGATTTTTTTAGCTGAAAGATCCACTCTCTTCCCATTTTATTTCTCTTCTTGTTATTTTACATTTATGTGTTTTACAGAATACTTAGCTTAGAGGATAAAACTGTCACAAATTTTTTGTTTGAGATTAAGCTAGTGAAGACCTATGGAATGATGTTTGACTTTCCAAGGCTCTCCACATACTTGTACAGGATTCTGTACATTAGTAGATTTATTTGACTTCAGAAAATTGACTACTGTATTTAAATTTTTTAATTAAAATTGGTCTAACAGGTAATGCTGCAAATATTTTTGAAGTCGCTAAAGAAAGAGAAAAAGTGTTGCATATTTCATACTTCTATGTTATTTTTTTTAGTATTTTGCCTGTTACAGTATTTTCTTTGTCCACCTTTTAACAGTTTATACACAATTTACTATTTAATTGCTGCTGTCATGGCCCAATAGTACTTTGGAGCAATTGTAGTACTTCCTATATTTTTGCATCTTTATGATGAATTAGAAACACAGAAATTAGAGTTTTTTGTTTAACCTTGCCTTCAGGATCATGTGTATATACAAATATCCCACATTAAATCATTTTTTCCTATAAACACTTTAGAAGTACACTCAAGAGATAAATAATTTCATATACAGAAGAAACAACACATTTTTTGCCTGCTTTGAAGAGTGCAATACACTTTTTATGTGTTTGTCATATTTACATATTTAAAAAATAAATTTAAGAAATACTTAGGCTTAATATCAGGTGAGATGTGGAGTTATGTAATACAGTCACTTATGAATTTTATTTCTTAAATTTACAGTAGATTGGCATGGATGAAAAAATAGGAGTTGGGTGATATGGTACCAAATATTCTTTCAATTTTCACCTCATAATGTAATTTTAAATTCAGTTTCAAATTTAATTTCCACTTGATTTCAAGTGAACTAAATCTCTAATACTCTAACACTCATTATCTGTCAATTATTCTTAATCATCATCCTTTATTACAGAAAATAAGTGAACTCAAGAAATAATCCCTCAAGATCTCTTGTTTCTAAAGGAATCCTCTCTACTTCTCCATGTATTATTCCCCCATCTGTTCGTTCACCCTTTTGCACAATAATAAGTCACATTTGCAGAAAACAGGTGTAATCCTTCAGTGTGAAATGTATAAAAGAAGCTACACTGACAAATTCCTATTGAAAGGTACGGTGTCATATTTAGAAGTGGTGCCAGGCTTTGTGGCAATAAATTAAGGAATTTTATTGCTATAAATTCTGTTGGGAAGTGCATAGATAAAGTCAATAAGGGTTTTCTTTAAAATTGTTTATACCCTCTCCTTTCTGGCTCATTCCCCTACCTACTAGGTTGTGTCCACAGTTTCTTATTTACTTTTCTTCTGTGCTGTGACTTGCATTCTTGGTTGCAGAGTCCCTTAGGCTTAGAGAGAAGGATGAAGAATAGCTTTCCTGTCCCTTCCACCTTTGTATAACAGGCTTTGAAGAATAGGTGAACAGGTATTTGAATTTCTTTTGATTGCAGATAAGTGATCCATAGCAGGTGAGTGCAGTTGGCCTCGAGCTCTTCCATAAGCTGTTCTGCTGCTCCCTATCTGTGCATCCTTGTGCTTTTTGAAGAGGACCCAACACAGAAGCCTCAGTGAAAGGAGGCAAACTGTTTTGTGGCCTTTTTTTTCTCTCTGAAGAGAGGAAGTGACGCAACACATTGCTATATCTCATCATCAGGCTTTAAGTTCTGTTCTTAAAGTTAGAGATTATCAGTCTGAAACCAAAGTCTTTCCAAGGATTGTGCTGCAGACTTAAGTGGCCACTTAGGTAATTCACTTTGAGTCACCTTAGTAGTCCAGATGCCTATTTTTGGTTCACTGCATCATGCAGGTTGGCTGATTGCAGAAGGTGGTCTGACCCTCCCCCCTAACCTCTGTGCTTGCTACACTCATATCATGGTGATAGAATATGACACTAATTTTATTGAAGTGTCTTGTAGCCAAAAGAATCACACTATTTAGTGGGCAGTTGAGCATCTGTGAAAAGTGAAAAATAGATTTGTTGAGAGGTAACTTAAATTAACTGCTCTTCTAACGCCTCCCCTAGGTACAAAATTGTCTCCTACTCCAGCACATTCTTCTGCTGAATGTCATTGAATCCTCAACTGGATTGCAAACTTAAAGCACTCTGGAGCCTTAATTTGATGTATGTAAATACAGAGATAATTGCTTCACTGAATTACTTCATTCTGGTATCTTGTTTTTAATATTTATCTCTTAGAGTATAAACTAGTTGAAACCAATGCATGGGCTTGTGGTTTTTTTTTTCTAAAGCAGTGGAAAAGATTACATTCTCAGGAAAGACACAATCTATCATCTTTTACCACAGTGCTATTTTAATCTGAGTCAGCATATTCCATAAATTGACAAAACAGAGACACTTTCATTATTTATGTTTGTAAATCATTTACATTTAGACAGTACAACAGAATGGTGGGATATCCAAACTGTGATATAACAACGCAGCATCATTTGGGGGCAAGAACTACTTTGCATGCTCTGCCATCAGAAAACTCATTACAATGGTTCATTCGAGGGCATGACATGAATAATATGAATCTCAAAACTGCACTGTCTTCAGTGGATTCTTTCTGTCAAAATCGATAATCTGATCCATTTAGATCCATTTACTAACTTTTTTAATAACCCTAGTTACATTTTTATTCACAATTAGCACCTCTAAATTGTACTCTTGAGAGAATGTTTGAAACATTTTCTCCATATATGTGGAGAGAAATATGTTGGAATTTAAAACAAATGTCAAGAAAATTGCAGTAAAGTGAAAATGACTCTTACTGCATTGCAGATCCTAAGCAAATACTTCATGAAAAACAGCAGACTGCAATAAGCAGCACAGAGTCAGGCATCATCCAAACATTAACCAGTGCTGTTAAATTGGATTTCATAAATGATCCCTGCCTGCTATGTTTTGTCTGCTTTACATACAAGCCACTATACATCTTCATCTGTTTTGGGACTGCAGTGTGCAAATATGCAAAGATCATCCACTAGACGTTTCATCACTAGATGCATGGCACAATAACAGGTAAATTAAATGAGGAATGTAACAGGGAGACCTGTTTGTGCTTGAAGGAAATATATCCAGTTTCTCAAACTGTAAAGATTATTATGTCCAAAGGATGTTATCACCAGGAAAAAAAATTATAATATTTTAAAGATAAATATCTCAATGGATGCTTCTTTCTTATTGTACAGGGTAGGCAGAATGATATGACTGGCATGTTTCACTGGAATTAGCTAGGCTTTCATCTATATGAGTTATTATTTAATTTCAAAAATCAACCCTATCCACCAAACTTACCTGAAATTCTGGTAAGTTTTCAGAACCTACCAGATTCCTCATCTTAGAGAGATGAAAAAATTTTTATTTCATTCACATTTCGGTTAGAAATTTTACTTGTGAATTCTCAAAATGCAGCTATTATTCACTACTGGGAATTTTTAACATTACCAGTGACAAGTAATATTTTCAAAGTTACAGTAACAAACCAATATCTAATTGTGAGTGGATCTTTTCTCTTATAGGTGTTTCCAAAACAGTCCTTCACTCATTGCAATGAGCCATATTCAATGCAGGAATTTTCCTCAGGTGCTGGCACTGGAAATTTTCCACCCTTTGTTCTCCTTGGGAATCAAGCCCCCCTGGAGCTCAGAGCAGCAAGTGAGGAGTTCTGTTCTTGCTCCACCTGCAGCAAATGTTAGCTCTGGGTATTATTTATTCTAAGCACCTTTAGAAACTCAGTTAAGGACTCTTCCTATGTGAGAACAATATTTGTAGAATAGACCAGTAGAGACTAAATGTTTTGATGGCTGGAGAGAGCAAACCCAATCTAATAATAGTGTAAAAAAGATATCATAGGCCTGTAGTTGTTCAATAGTGAGAGTTTCTAGTTTGTCATTACCCAAGTTGCTCTAGAATAGCTTTCTGTCCTCCCACCATCTTTATAAGGTAGGCACCACCTGTAGGTTTTGTATCAGGCCCAATAAACTGTTCCAGATAGCCTAGGTCACCTTGAAATCACAAGGACAGCAAAGCTTGGGCTGCATAATTCCATTTATGGTGTTACTCTTACTTTTAGAAATGTCTGTGAATATTATAGTTCTTTTTATGTGAAAAGGCTAAGGAGAAAAAACAGAACATGAGAGTCTGAGAGTTTTCCATTTTTCCAGAGTAAAGGTCGGATGTTGATGTTTCATCCCTCTAATTGAAATGTCAGAGGTACAAGATGCCTCACAGAAATGACATATCATATCTGGGAAAGTGAATTAAATCTCAGTTTTTGAATAACCATTGAACAATCTGGACAGGGCAAAGTGTCAGGAGCTGGCAGGTGTGACAGGAAATTAAGTAGCCAGAGGGATTGTTTTCCAATACAGTTGTTCTCTGTGAACTACTGTAGAAATTTACTTGTTTGATTAAACAAAAGACAGATACAACTCACCAGAGCTTCACAGCTATAATTGCCTTTCTCTGGTATGTTTGAGAGCTCTAGGAAAGACAAACTGAGAACAACCAGTGAAAATAATCTCCATGGCTTTGCAAATCTGCCAAAAGAAAACACATTCAATGAGCTCCCATGCGTCTTCCTGCTCCACTGGGAGAAACTGAACCATTTTGCAACACAGGACATTGATTCCACACAAATCTTGTACTTGCTGAGGAAGTGTGAAAATAAATTGAAATAGTGCTTTAGATCTTGGCATTCTCAGGGATTAAAGAGAAACATCCATAATATTAACACTTTGGGATACTGTTGAACCAAGG
This sequence comes from Acrocephalus scirpaceus scirpaceus, assembly GCA_910950805.1. Taxonomy (NCBI): domain Eukaryota; kingdom Metazoa; phylum Chordata; class Aves; order Passeriformes; family Sylviidae; genus Acrocephalus; species Acrocephalus scirpaceus. The sequence goes on along the minus strand of OU383775.1, from coordinate 103,669,986 downwards.
AAAAGCATAAATGACTTGTTGGGAGATTTCTACTCATACAGGGTAAGTGTTTTGACTACACTTTGGAAGTTCTCTTCCTAAAAGTGCTGACTCTGTGGAAGAGAGCATTTATGTTAGCTCTGCCAGTTTAAAATTGACTGGTGCTTTAATATCAGCAGCAGTTTTGTACAGAAAACAATCTTTCTGGCAATTTGATACATTTGTATACAGCTGCCAATCAAATCTTAACCAAAAAAAATTCTTTTTGTCATGATTTTACAGGGAATTTACAGCTCAGTATCTGTACATTTCAGAAACATTTATATGAAGTATATTTCAGAAACATTTCAGGTTTCTTGTTAATTTCATAAATATTTATATAAGTAGTCCAAGTTCCAAATGGACCTTCCCATATCCATGAGTCCATGATCATCCCGTACACTAGTGGCTATCAAGGTAGTTCAAACATGGTAATTAATCTTTCTAACTGGAGGTCTACATCTGAAAAAGTCATCTGTTCTCTCTTTTTAACCAAGGCACAAAGATTTTATTTATCTTCAAAGAATATCTATGCCCTAAGACGTGTTTATTGATGCCCGTAACAAGTTTCAAACTCGTAATAGTTTAATTGTGTTTACCTACGGCTACACATACCTACAGTGTAAATGTGTGGCACAACTGAGTAGCTTTTAAAGCACAGCATAAATTGATCTCTTTTAGTCCCATGTTGGAGTCACTCGGAACACAGAAAAAGATTTTCTGGGCTTATGTTAAAGCACTAGTCTGAGAGTATGAGTGTTTCCTCTGCTTCAGAATCTGCCTATTCCCAGTAAAGCTGTGTTGGGCTTACAGGGAGAGGTTTTGGGAGCAGAGGAAGGAGCTGCACAAGTGGTGTCTCTGAAGAGACACCAGAGGTTGCCCTATGTCAGACAGAGTCAGTTCCAGCTGGATCCTTCCTTGAGGGGCCACAGTGGAGCACTGGCGTCTCCCTGGAGGACCTCACTCTGGAGAAAGGGAATGTGCTCTGATGGAAGCTGCACCCTTGGAGGGCCCATGCCGGAGCAGGCTCCTGGCAGAGCTGTAGCCTGTGGATAGGAGCTTACACAGGAACAGGTTTTCTAGCAGAATCTGAGGCCCTTTGGGAACCCACACTGGAGCAGCAGGTTCCTAATGGATTGTACCCTATGGAAATGCTCCATGCTGGGGCAGTTCTTGAAGAACTGAAGCCCGTGGGAAGCACCTCCATTGGAGAAGTTTGCAAAGGACTGGGAGTCAAGGAGGGTACCCACTAATGGAATGGAGAGAAAGAGTGAGGAGGAAGGAGCAGTGTTGCAGCGTTCTTTTTGAGTCATATTTATACATATTTTCATTTTATGGTTTAACCCAGCACACCTCTGCTTTTCCCCTGGTTTTTGGTCCAACCCAGGTGTTGCAATCCTTCCCTTGCCCAATTCCTCCCATGTTATTTACCCTAATTCCCCTCTCAAGCTCTGCTGTCATTGAGTAGTCACCTGACCCCAACCCCTCCTACCCTCTGTGTGCATAAAAGCCATCTGCACGTGGCAGGTAACTGTCTTGGATTCCACCATGCGTTGAATAAACACCTCTGTTCAACTCCCAAGACCCGTGCTGCTGTTCCATCTGCCCCTGCACCAAAGATTCGATAACCAGGACCCGCAGAACTCAGAAGGGGGGTTTGTCACACCCCGTTGTGTGCTGCTTAACCTGGAGCACCCCTGGGGTACAGAGGTACCTCAAGGAAACTCTACAGAGCAGCAGACATGAAGTCTTAGACTCAACACAACCCTTATTCCCCAGCCATCTGAGCTGCTTAGAGGGAAAGAGGCAGAAGAATTAGGAGAGAAGTTAAGTCTGGGAAGGAGGGATCATGGGGAGAAGGCTTTTAGTTTAATTTTAGTCATTCATTTTAGTCAAAAAGTCTAGAATGCAGGTGGGATGTCTAATGTAGACAATGACTACTGTTTATTGTGGGTCTTTACAAAAGACACTTATTTGTAGGGGAAAAAATGAAGAAATAAAGTATGGAAAGGTCACTGCAGTAGCAGATCTGGGAGTGAGACCCAAATGTCCTCACTTTCTTGGTTTTATCTTTGAAAATATGTTTATACGTAGTGAAAAAAATTAATGCTTATAAAATTACAGTGAAGATTATTCATCAATATTTCAAAGAAGGCACATTTAGTCTAAAATTCTGTAATACTGAATTGTATTTGCCTAATTGAATTAAACTTTACACTAAACCTGGCAGGCAGGAATAAGATCCAGACATGAACAGGAAAAGCACAGTGAGATATAGAAGGGATTTTGGATTCCCTATTGACAGACACCCCCATCAAAAAGAGCAGGAGAAGCCCAAAAGAAATGATGAATTATTTTATCATAAAGCTTTAGCAGGGGAGACCACCTGTGCTCAGCACAGCTCTCAATTCTCATACACCACAAGCAGTGCTGGAGTGCAGGTCTGGAGAGAGCGCTGCATGCCATTACACACATAAGGAAACTAAACCAAGCTGAGATTAAAGTGGAGGCCAAAGATCCAAAATATTCAGAGGGAAAACACATATTTTAATTTATTTTTAATTATCTATTTCAGAAGAGAACTTTTAGCGGCTTAACTTAGGTGCTTAATTGTACCATTAGAGCCAGAAGAAAGCTTCAAGAGGGAAAAGAAAGCCCCAGTGTGGACTTACAAGACACCTTTTGTACTGAAAGTAATGGTTGTTTTCCTTCCTGCATATCCAGAAGTCTAGAAAACAGCCAAATAATAGCATGTTAGACTGAGTTAGATCCTTTGCAGTCCTCAGTAACCATAACTACAATCTCTGTAAGATTTGTTGTTTATTTATCTTGCAGTATCAAACAATCCCCTTAAATTAGCATTTTGCTTATTTTAAGTGATACACATTAAAAGTAAATTTGGGTATCTTCTTTTTTTCTTCAAGAATATGACTATATGTGGCCAGGAAATGGAAATTTTTGAAACTAGAATGTTTTACAACAATTTATTAATTACTGTAAGCTTTCTGTGGTGGTAAAGCGATTCAGTTCAGAATAAAATTCCCTGATTTTCAGTAATTTCCATTTCTTTCCTATGTAGGTCAGAAAATAATTCCTGTTAAATAAAAAATTGCAAGAATAGATCTATCAATTCATGACAAAAATGTGTCTGCTTAAAACTTTTGTCCAAAACAAAGTGGCTTGAGATATGCAATACTGGAGGAAATGATCAAGTTTTGGAGATATCAAAGCTTTAAAGAAGTATGATGTCAGTTACCTATAGAAATGACCTCTTTTCTTTTCCTTTGAAGATGAGCTCTTAGCAATGGCACAAGAACCCGACATAAGAGGTAACCTAAAGAAAATGCATCTTTGTGCTCTAAAGAGTCCTTTACATTAATGTCACTGTAAACTGGAGAGTCAGACATAAACATTCTGAGAAACAGAACATTGCTCATGCTTCTTTACATTAAAGACTTCCTTTGATCTCTGTGTCTAAGCTTTGATAGCTTCCCCACAGAACAAATCATTGTATAACACGCACAGCATTCAAAATTAATAAATTAGTGTGGAAGATAAGCCACTGGCATCAAACATGTCTAGAGCTTTGATGCTGGATTTGTGTTGCTAAGGTCCTTGTTGGAGTTTTGCTAATCGCTTTATTTTCCTTCTCTCTCTGTCTCGTTTATATCTCTTTTATTCTTTCTTTTTTAACAGAACACGATATTTTTCCATGGAGAGAAACAACTTCATCCTCCAAATCTGAAAGCCTGGAAAATTTTGGAGAGGCTTGAAGCCCAAATTGAGAATCTAGGATGTTATGCTTAGCTTTCTTTTGCTTGTCTGTCTGATATATTGGGTAGCTGATGAACTGATAAGCATCACCAGAGATCTGCTTTTCAGACCTCTCTCAAAGTTCAAGAGGATGGATTGTTGTGTTCACTTAGCATTCTTTAGATCTCAGGCTCATCTATGCAGAGGATCTTCACTTTCCAAAAACCACTGGGCTTATTCTGTGCATAAGTACAGATTTTGACCATGAAAATTTGAAATTCCTGCTCATGTTCATGACGAGTAATCTAAATTCCATGAATATTTGCTAAGAGTAAAGGATATAAGGAAAACCACAGAAATTTACAGCTAATGGAAATGAGGAGGGAATCTTCAGTGCAGTGTTTGCCTTTTGGTGATTCATTATTTTAATCCAAAACCCAATGTTGTGGAAAGGCTGGTCTTGAAATTCTGTCCTTGTAGATTAAGGTTAAGCTGTATTACATAAATTTTTAAAATGCATAATTTTCTACATGCATAAGTATTAATAATTTTAATTAATAAAAAAAAATGAAAGCATTCTACCCCTATAATGTCTACTCCTATAATGATGATATAAACTTCAAGATTGCACTGAAACATCCTCTTGTTCTATATCACTTTGGATATGGCTTTTCTCATCTATCTTGAATCATTTAACTCCAACTGACCGATGAGAATCCCTCTAAGAACCACAGCAAGAGATGGGACCAGCTTTGAAAATGGGCATTAAAATAGGTGTAAGAAGTAGAGGCTTAGTTGTCCATGTGTGGAAGTTGAGCTCTCCTAGGATTTACAAGGCACCCACATGTGACCACAGTATATGGAAACCTTTCCCTGAGTCAGTTCAGTCATGATCCCCCAAGTGATATTAAATATCAATATTTAGGCAACTGAACTCTTATTTCTACCTTCTGCACACTATCTTCCACACTCTCAGTCTCAAAACAAGGGACTATACCATTTTCAACACTTCTTGATATTAATAAAGAATCAAAATTAATCTCTGCAAACTTTAAAGAACAAATGCTGTTTCACAAGTGGTACTTACCTGCTACCTGTCACAGAATCATCAGATGTAATCACAGGTAACATTCTTGTCTTCTATATTCTCAAAATAATTTTGAATAAGTCTCACTTTTTTGACTACAAGAATTAATATTTTAGTACATACTATAGCTGTTTAGTACCTACAAATCTGATTGTGAGGAAAGTTTGATTCGTATCCCACAGGTTCCACCAAATTTTTAACTTGCTAAATAATGTAGCTTTGAACTTCTCTACTGACCTCTTTCTGAACCCTTTGCTCACTCAAGTGGCACAGAGTTCTTGTTGCAGGACAGCTTTGTCTTCTAAGCAAATGGCCAAATTCCCCATAAGTAAATAAAAATGAACATTCTTTCACAGTAATATGATGAGCAGGGGAGAAATATTCGTCAGTTGAGCTGTAGGTGTGAGTTTTCTGCTTAGCTGCTCTATATCATTACTTAATAATAAAAAAATTGCTGAACATATTTTTGAATAGATTATAAACCAATTGGGGAAAAACCACAAAAATTAAAAGGGGATATATAAAAACTATACTTGAATTGAACAGCAAAGGAGCTGTTTTAACATGTTTGATGTATTTTATCCTTTTAAATGTATTTTTATGATGCAGGTAAACTACAAGTTGGCATAAAAAAAAAAAAAAAAAAAAAAAAAAAAAAAAAAAAAAAAAAAAAGACTAGCACTGATAGACTAATATCTGGCACTGAAAACTTCCAAATTGGAATTGAAAACTGAACGACCAAACTATCTCAGGGAGGTTTTGATGTGACCAAAGGTGCAGTGGTCATTAATATTTTCCACCATGACTGAATATTCTGTTTATAATTTAAGCAACTATGTTGAATATCACTAAAATAAGAATTTTTAAAAGGAAATCTTTGCTTCTTAACTAAGATAAGAGATTTCCTGAAGCCATGAAGTCACTAGGGTAGAAACACAGAAGAGTTGAATTTGTGCTGTGCAGTCCTCTGCAAGAATGTGTAATTAAAATAAGATGTCTTTTAAGCTGTCAACCTGAGTTTTCTCTGTATTTTGTGGAAGAGAGAGGCATCTTCCGTGAGTAACTCATCCTCCAGAGAAGTCTGTCATCAGACAGCAAGAACTGTCTCTCAGGAGGTTTTGTCTGTTCATCAAGCCAGAACAGTTAATTGCCAAAGCCCTGAGTCTAGTGATTAGGGGAAGGACACTTTTCCATGCTGAAAATTGCTGAATGTCACTGGAGTGTTGTGCTGCAAACAAGACGGGGCTGTGGTCTAAGACAAGGTAAGCAAAAACTCAGTGGTTCTTGGGCAAGATCTGGAGACTCTTTGACTTCTGATTAAGACTAACACAGTAGTTGCCATGAAAAAACCTGTATCAGTCCACAGTATCACAAGTCTACTCTTGGCAAAAGTTGTGTTATTGAAAATATCAGGGGAAGAATGCAGCTAAAATTTGACCTTTGCTGATGACTGTTTTCCTCTATCCCATGAAAGAGTTTCTCAAATGTTAATAGGATTAAATATTCTGAATTCCTTCCTTTGGAAAAATTTTGGTAATGATCTGGTAAACAGTTACTTCTAGAAAAGACTGTCTTATCTTCATGAAGTTTTGTAAAACAACCCCCATTAAACTCCATCTGTTTTTCTTTTATTTTCAAGGTATTTAATGCAGTTTAATTATTTTTCTCTCTTTCTACTTAGGCTATTATAACATGAAAAATTATGTCTCAAAATGTGGAAGAAGAATTCAAATAATGAAATTTAGTTGCTGTCTTTTCAATATAGGTTTTGTGTAATTTTTTAATCTAATTTTGTGAATAAATTTTGCTTATTTTAAATTATAATTTTCCAGTTATTTTCTCTCTGTTGAAAATTTTGATGACTCCCTTGTCATTTTTGGACTTTTAAGGATCCCTGCACAGCTTAGAAAATTTTAGAAAAACATTTTAAAATATATTGATTGTGGAGGGAAAAACAGAAATGCAAAACATTGCAATCATTGCTTTATATAACAGTTTTAGTTAATGTAATTATGAGATAACCATTAAGGAATAAATTAAGTACTGAAGTGAATGTTAAGGTAAGTGACAGAATGTGAGTTAATCAATGATAGAGCTGGCTAAATAGCACCCAATGAATAATAGATATGAATTGAACTTTCTTGAATGCATAATGCAAAGAATATTCTATTGAATTATTTATCCTGTCAGAAAGAAGGTACATGTGCCAAGTTTGCAGCAGTTCTCTGAAAGGATTCAGACTCCTGGGGTATAAGGTGATTTCTCACTGGAAAACCAGAGAGCAGTCTATCAAGAAGCTGATGTGCTGATGTGATTTAGGAAGGAAAGTCTCATATAAGCACCATTGGAGGTAAAATCTAAGGGTAATGACCTAAGAGAGAATATAAGGCCAAGTGTCCTCCTATCCATTAGAACGTGCACTTGGGCAAGAGGCCACATAACCTAGTGCTTCCTTCAAGTTTCAGAGGAAAGGCTTCTGCAGCAAGATTTGTTTCAATACTGAAGCATTAAAAACATATAAAAACTTGATGACCTTTTATTACATGAACAAAGAAATAAGACAATCTTTAAAAAATATGCAAATTTATAATTAACTTGAAATTTTTAGATATATATGTTTCTTTTTAGATCACTTCAAATTCTGATCAAATCTGGCTGCTTAACTCCCTTAACATTTACAGAAATCTTTTATTTCCCAAATTAACATTAGAGTCTATTAGGTATCTGAAAAATGGCATGATCCTTTGGAATCCCAGTTCCAGAGGGATTTCATTAGGCAGTGCTGAATGCTTCATCGCTATTGCAATGTCTGACAGCTAATGAGATTTCAGGTCTACAGGTTCCATTCAGAAACTCCCCCTGCTCTACAGTTTTGGCTTACTTTCTATCACACATCCCTCCTACATAGGAAAATCTAGAAAGATTATTAATCATCAGAAGAATAATTACTTAGGTACACTAAGACTCTAAGACCTAGAACAATGTCTATGTAAACTGCTGCAAGGTTTGGTCTATCAGGCTAAGCCCAAATCTGGGTCAGCAACTAAAAGGCCAAAAGCTGTGTCACAGTGACATGGGAAGGAAAAGCCATTGTTATTGCATGGCAAGTTAGCAAAGGCTAATTAAATATTACCTCTTACACAGAAAACTAATTTTCAGTTAAACATAGTCTTTTCAGGGGCAAAAGCATTCCTAGCACTTGAGATTGTTTATAGTTGGTTGAGCATAAAAATGTTTAACATGAAATTAAAATTAGTGCCATCATCATCTATTGCAGTGTTTCTCTTTTCTAAGAAGTAAAAAACGTCATTATGAAGCATGGTGTTTTACTTTAATTTATTTTAAAAATGTTACTTGATAAAAATAACCACATTTGTAAAAGTTTATCATCCATCAGACCCTCCTGAGAACAGAAGGAGTAGTCTAATTTAAAACTCTGGGTGCTAATTGCACTATACAATAATGGAAGGAAAAATTTAAAAGCAACTGGTCCAGCTTAGGTCTGCTTCCCCTACCTTTAATTTGCTAGGGGAATAACAATAAAATCAAAAATATTCAATATATAATTTGAAATAATCTGCTAAATCCATAAGACAGCTCATCTTTGCACTATTAATCTCATGGCAGAAATATTTGTGTTTGATTTGTACTGCAGACTATCCTCCAAACTACATCAAATGACTAGGAGAAGTGTCATTCATGATTTTGGAGATAACAATTACATCGCAAAATTAATTATTTAATTTACAGCTACCTTGGTGTTGGGAAATCATAGATGCTTGGGATTTGCTATTGGCACTGGAATAGCTTTTGGAATAGCACTAGAATATCAATTGCAAAATGCAAGACAGTTGTTTTATTCCCAGAGATGTTTATTGCAAAATAAATAAATAGATTTAGATTTAGATTTAGAATCCTGAATTGGCATATAAAATAAGGAAAACTTTTAGACCCACTGCACTGGAGGGTCCTACAATTCAGTCCTTTAATATTAATCTTTTTTATATGTTTTCCTGACTTTTGTCCAGCAGTTCTTGTTCATCAAAGTTATAACTGTTGAGAAAAGGACCTGACACAGTTCAGAAGTGGAGAGGTTCGGTAAAGCTCTAAAACAGGGCCAGGTTATGGCTCAACTATTTTGTTTAATTAAGGCAAGATAGGGTTTGGATTCATGGGATGTTACTTCCACTGCATTACTTTGCTGTCCTCATTTCAAATGGAAGTCTACTTATTTATTTTCTTTGCTGAAGATTAAGTTACCTTTTACTTGCTGTAGTTTTATAGTTTGACTTTAAACTGGCATGGGGCCTTGAATCTGATGCTTTTCAATACTGTGGAGTTAGATATACCCCAAAAAATTAATTGGTACAATCTGATGCAGGATAAAGACTGGGAAATTAGAAGGAGTGAAATAAATATTTCAAGGCAAAATTTTGCTGGTTTTTTTTTATGTGGTTCTGAAGGAATAAAACAACTCTGATTTTTTAGATTTCAGAAGAAGCTTTTAATACAGTGTCTTTCAGTTTTTATTAAATAGTCAGCCTGAAAGAAGTCAAGTGTTTCACATTCTAAAAATGTCCGGGGTTCTATCTTGTTATCAGAGAGAACAAAAAAAGAGAATTGAGATTGTTGGGGGAGTGATGGAAAGAACTAGGGAACAATGAAAATTAGTTAATAAATTTATATTTTGAGAAAAAACTAAAACATGAATATAATTAGAACACCGTAGACTTTCCTCAAACTAACTGTTTGTCTAGCACATAAGGGTTAGCCCATCAGAACTTTGTACAACACACTGGGATCAACTGCTAACTGCATCTCCGCAGTGCATTTCCCTCTGAAGTCCATTCCTGTCTGCAGTCCCCAAAAGGGCAGCCTCTGGAATATGAGAGGGTACAGCCTGTGCTGCCTCTCTGATGATGAATCCTCAATGGTGCAACACCTCAAGGCTCTCCCTGTCTCAATGAGTCAGTCTAGAAATGAGGTGTGCTTTTATTCCCTGTTAATGCCACACAAAGGAAAACGAGGGGAGAACAACAGTTTTTATGACATGAGACATCATCTTTCACACAGAAAACATCAATAAGAAGGGTACTCCAATTATTTTCTTCATGTTTTCTGAAAAAAGTAGAATGCCTTCAGTAAATGTTAAAGTGAAATGTCAGTTGAGTTGAGGCTGTTCTTAACATTCATTTCTCATTTTAATTATGGAAGTTTTATTTTTTTTTTATTACAAGGAAAAGCAAGGAGGACGACATTTATAAAAACTTCCAAAACTTTTGATCAAGCATTGGGGAAAGTATAGTTTCCAGTTTTTTATTTGGATGTTCTTCTCCATTTCACTTGATCCTCAAACACACCATGTGTGCCTTTACCAGCTGGTGAGACACAGGGATCTGAGGAGAGGGCTTCAGTTTATTGTGATACACATTGATATCTTCATTGTGGGTGTGTCTTTGCCAGCACTGAAATTCTTTCCTGTCTTCAGAGAAAGGGAACTGTGTGGTGTGTCTAGCACTGGTCAAATGCCAGTGCCCTTACTAAAATTATTTACTCATTTTTCTGCTGCGAGATAAAATTTAGAAAGAGAGCAAAACAGGCACAAACTTTAAAGGGTATAAAGAAAACTTTATTAACAAAATTAAAAAGAAAAATAATAAGAAATCAGAATAAACCTTCAGAACACCTCTCCTGCCCCCACCACCTTCTTTTTTTTTCCACTGACAATGTACAGACATGAAACTTGGGACTTTCAGTCAGTTTACCACCTCTAGAATAGTTTTTCATCAGTTCCCTTAGGGAGAGGAGTCTCTCCTGCCATGCCATGGAGATTTCTCTACAAGAAACCATTCTTTTGTGGCTCCAATGTCACAGTAAATCAGCCGCCTGGGAGATGGAAATCTGTTTGCCATGTGAATGTCCTGCTCCTTGACTTATGGCTTTCCCCACAACTGCTTTCGAGGGCTCAATCTTTGGCTAATGGGGTACACTTTTAAGGATGAGCTGTTCAGAAGCAAAGGTTCTCTACATCTATCTCTGAAATCATCTTCATCTCTGGAAACAGAGGTCTTCTTCTATCCCTGAGGGCAAAGGGTTTTCATCACTCTTATCTCTCTCTGTTCAAGCTTCTTATTTGGATGACAGCAACTTCAACATCTGCTTTGCTTCAGCATGGATGCCTTTGCTCATGTCTACAGTTTGAACACTCCATCCCTCCATGCTTTTTTCATGAGTCACTGGGATATTCTAGTATATCGTAGTCCATCACCATGGCCTCACAAAAGAAGCCCAAGACTAAGGCATCTCCTCATTCTCCTCCCATCTGAGACTTGACTCCCTCTTTACTGACTTTGGTGTCTTCATATTGTCCTCTACATGTCTTCACTCTGTCCTTTTCTCTTACTTGAGAGAGGATTGAAGGTCTGTAAGTCTCATCTGTGCAGTAAAAGAGTTAGTCTTACTCAGCCCTTTCATCAGGGACTGGCCTCTCGCTGTTGGCCATGTGATTCCTGCTGGGCAGTGGCCTCGGAGGCTTGCAGTGTTGATTTCGGCTGCATAATTTCCTGTGGCACCCGGATGGTTCTTTCAGCAGCATGATTCCTGTGGCCATGCTGAGGGGTCTGTGTGGGAACCCAGTGGTGGCAGGAAAGGCCAGGCAGACTCTCAGCAGCCCATGCCACAGCCAGCCCGGCTCAGAGCTGCTCCCAGGGCCCAGCGGACTCCGACTCAGACCAGGCTGGCAGCAGGGCAGGGCTCAGTGTAGGCAAGGTGTGAGCAGCCATGGCCCAGCCCAGAGCTGTTCCCACAGCCCGGCCCAGGGCTGTTCCCAGGGCCCAGCGGACTCTGACTCAGACCAGGCTGGCAGCAGGGCAGGGCTCAGAGCAGACAAGGTGTGAGCAGCCATGGCCCGGCCCAGCCTCGCCCAGAGCTCTGTGGCCTCCCCTCCCCTGCCTGGACACATGGCCAGGAGACCAGAGAACTTGTCTCTTCAAAAGCTAGAAAGCAAGAGAGCTTTTCCCAGGCTTGTTTGTTTTAAAATGTGAAATCTGAGAGGCAGATCTAGCTTTCTTAGTGGTTTAACAATGTGCCAGTTCTCAGAACCAGCCAGTTTTGTCCAGCATGGTGGTGGCTGATAGCAGTTTCTCTCTAGGAAATTACTTCTGTGGCTGTCTCCTTCCCTCTTCACCAAATGTCAATGCAATGCTTGCAAAACAAGCACAAACTGCTTACAAGGGGTTGCAGTGCCAATGAAAATGGGAAGCCATTGACGGTACTTCCATGCATGGGTACGTCTGTTGTTTCACCAAGAGAGAAAAGCTATACCACAAGATTAAGCACCAGGCAAAATCACACCTGAGCTCTACATTTTCAAGGCACCAACTGAGAAATATGGGCACACACATATTTCTGAAAAAGTACCATCTTGAATATCATGAAATGTTTTTTCATGATGTTAGACCAATTGAGCATGCCACCAAAATATTTAAATTTCTCCAAAAACCATACAAGGATACACTGATTATGATTAGATACTCTGGAACTGGTCCTTCTAAACTATGGCTCAGATATAGGTAATTCCTACCAAGTGCGTGCTATCTAATTCCATACTGTGTGGTAATACACCTTTTGATGGAGACAGTTAAGGAGTTGTGAGAGCATTTTGCAGATTCATTTGAAAGACAAAACATTGCTTGAGATAAAACTTGGAGCAGCAGTACTAATGCTGACTTAATTTCCTCCACATACTCTTTGGTAAGGCAGCATGCCTGGCAGGCTTAGAATAGGTTGCTAGGGAACAGGATGCTGTAGAGAAATTAAGTAGGCTATTCAAACTAATTAGTCTAGGAAGAATGTGTGTTTTTTAAAATTCATAAGATGGCAGTTACAAATAAAAAGATGACAGTCAATTATGTTTATAAAAGATCTAATTCAGGGGGGTGGGTCAGATTCTCTCCAAATAAAAAGAGCTTTGAAAATGATTTGAACTGAAAATGAGCTTAAGTCCTTTGAAACAGAATTAAAAAGGTAAATCAATCTCACCTAACTTCAGCAACTTACTTAGAGGCCAAGAGTAAGTTATCTGCCTAGGTTGATTATATAGCCTATGGAGACAGTTACCTTCACAGGACATAGAATCATAGAGTGGTTTAAATTGGAAGGGACCTTAAAAATCATCCAGTTCCAACTCCCCTGCCATGGACATGAACATTGTTCACTTTAAGAAACCTTTAAGAATAGGTTCCTTAAAGCCCCTATTGGCCTTGCACACACAGAGGGATGGTGCATTCACAATTTCTCTGGACAACCTCTTCTGATGTCTGATCACTCTCATATTTCCTCCTATTTTCTAATCTAAACCTACTCTCTTCCACTTCAAAACATCCCCCCTTGTCCTGTCACTACACGCCCTTGTAAAGAGTCTTTTGCCATCTTTCTTGTGGCCTCCTTGGAAGGCTGTATGAAGGCCACCCTGGAGCCTTCTCTTCTCTAGGCTGAGAATTCAAATTTTCTCAGCCTTTCCTCATAGTGCAGGTGCTGCATCATCCCTATATTCATATGTGTGCCCTTCATCTGGACTCGCTCCAAAGGGCCCATCATTCCAGTGCTGGGGACCCCAGGGCTGGATGCAGCACTGCAGGTGGGGTCTCACTGGGGCAGAGCAGAGGGGCAGAATCCCCTCCCTCACCTGCTGCCCGCGCTGCTTTGGATGCTGCCCAGGGCACCTTTGGCTTTCTGGGCTGGGAGTGCCCATGGCTGGGTCATGTCCAGACTCTCACCCACAGCACCCCCAAGTCCTTCTTGGCAGGGTTGCTCTGGATCTGTTCATCCCCCAGCTTGGATTGATACCAGGAGTTGCCCTGACTCCAGTGCAGCACCTGGCATTTGTTGTTGTTAAACTTAACGAGATTCTCATGAGACCAGTTCTTGAGCTTGTAATGTCCCTGTGAATGCCATCCTGGCACCCCACCACTCAGCTTAGCGTCATTTGCAAATTTTCTGAGCATGTGCTAGATACCTTTGTCTATGTCATTAAGGAAGACATTAAGTAGCACTGGTCACCATATAGAGCCCTGGGGGGAAACTCTTGGCACCATTGCCCATCAGGACTGAGACAGATAAACGACCTCTATTGCCCTTCCCTTGTCCATTCATGTACTTACTCCATCATAGAAGCCCACTGGGTTGGTCAGGCTGGACTTGCCTTGGTGAAGCCATGCTGGCTGTCTTGAATCAACTTCCTGTCCTCCAATTGCCCTTAGTACAGCTTCTCAGGGGGGCTAATCCTTGATCTTCCCATGCACAGAGGAGAGGATGACAGGTTGGAATGTCCTAGGGTCTTCCTTTCTACCTTTTTTTAAAAATGGATACACTGATTCCCATTTTCCAGTTATCTGTCTTCACCTGACTGCCATGACATTTCAAATATCATGAAGAGTGTCTTGACAACTACATCAGCCAATTCTTTCAGGATTCTGGAATGAATCTCATTTGCTCCCGTAATTGAGAATTTTCATTCCTCTCATGAGGAGTATTTCACTTGATCCTTTATGTAAACCATAAAATCTTTAAAAGTAATCAAAGTATTTTATTGTGTATTAACTAAATGAAAAATACAAAAGAAGCTAAGCCACAAAAAAAAAAAAAAAGAAAAATAAGGATTCCATAATGTTTTCTGTGTTGTCATTTAGTGTTTGATTCTGTCTTATTTTAACTACACTGTATGTTTTAGAGAGATAAAACAATAGTGACACTATGAAAAGAAATGCAAATATATATATAAAAAAAAAGAAGAACATGTAAATAAGCTAGGGGTAGAGATCTCACTTTTTAAAAGGATTGACATCTCCATTAAATGCCTCATCACATATTCCATTAACATTTGCACTCTTTCCATTTGTACAATCTGCTGCGTAGGGTAAAGCACTGATAATTCTTGGGTTTTACCCAGAGCTCAGATATATTTTTCTCCTTTTGTGCTATTGCCATCTCTCATTAGTTTGACAGGCTGTGCTTTAGTGCACTTTTCTCTTCCTGTTCTATCTCTAACAGCAGCTCCAGTAAAGAGTTAAACTTCGCAGTTGCCCATTCCAGAGGCTAAATTCTTAGCTTTCAATCTCACTAGTAGTTTTTGTTTTTAAATCTGGCTTCACATGCAGGTCAACTTCTCTGCAGAGCAGCTGTGGAGGCCAGATTGGTACCTATGAAACTGTCAAATTTTACCTTTTAAGTAATCACACTTGAAAATTGATATTCCATGACTACTCTCCAGTAGCTGTGAATTACTTCACAGGACAGAAGAGCTGAAAGTAAATATAGCTGCTTCTCAAGAAAAAAGTGAAAGAGTTCACATCCAGATAAGAATTCACTTCCAGATAAAAAGGAAAATTTCAGAGATGGTCAGCAATGATTTTTAGTCTTCCCTTTAAAATTAGTGAGAGCAGACATGATAATACTGCACTAAGCAAAGCATGCAATAAACAAAATTTACTCAGGGTATCTTTTTTCTCCTTTCTCAAAAAAATCCCCCCAAATAAAAACAATAACAACAAAACACAAAACAAAACAACCAACCCCTCTCCCCCCAAAAAAGGAGAAGAAACCATAGAAGTAATGATATAAATGTTGCTGCTGAGTACTGCTGAGTACTACTTATGTAACAGCCTAACAGAATGGCTATTACATTTAGACTGGCAATGACCACACGCATGATTAAGATAGAAAAGCACATCTTACAAAGGAGTAAAAACATTTGTGCTTTGCAGATTTAATCAATGGTACTGATTAAAAGCAAACTTGCCTTTGGACAGGTTATTCTGTAAGTGTTTGCTGTGACCTTTCTTTCACCTCTTTCTTGTACTGAATTTTGTCTCTTACGTGGGTATTGAACTGGTCTCTCAATTTCTATGTGAATGACCTCCAGCTGAATTTTATAGTTGCACTCTGTTGTTAGCACAAGGAATTACATTCTCCCCCCCCACTTTTTTTTCCTGTAAGGAAATATATTTCATGGAAATTTCTTTATATATTTCATATATGTGACAATCTTCAGAACAGACCGAAGAGACCATGTTACTAGGTAAGAACTGCTGCATTTTGCTTTCAATAAATAAGCTTTTTTGTCTCCTACCAGCTACTTTCTCATAAGTTTCTTTTTGAACTATGAATCAATGTACACAAATCAAATTTTTGACCATAGGACGAGGAGTATTGGTTTTAAACTAAGAGAGGTTAGATTCAGGTGAGATAGAAGGAAGAAATTTTTTGCAGTGAGGGTGGTGAAAGACAGAAACAGGTAGCCCAGAGAGGTGGTAGGTGCTCCATTTCTGAGAACATTCTGGGCCATGTTGGGCTCTGAGTAATCTGATCTCGTGAGAGGTGTCCCTGCTTATTGCAGAGTTGGTGATCTTTAAACATCCCTTCCAACCCAAACTATTCTATGGTTCTCTGATAACAACAAGAAAAATTTCAAAGGTGGTAGTGAAACTGAAGATCATTTAAATAGCTGATTATGGAATGTGACCCAAAAATTATAATTACTACTCTAAAATCACAAGTTCTGTCAGGCAAATTCTGCTCTCAGTTGGGAATAATGAACTCAGAAAAGACCCTTTGACTCATCATTGAAATCATCTGAAATGAAAAAGAAAGAGCTCTCAAAACAGTCTTGGAAACTTACTCATTTAGGGGAAAAGACAAACAGTACCAGCATGAACAGAAACAGCAGAGTTGGAGGATTTTTCTTATTAGGGAGTTGAGGACAAATACAAAGGCTGATTGTAGAATTAGTGGAAACACATTCAGAGTAAGCTGCCCTATAAATAAAACCATTTCATCATCATTTCACATTTTATGTGAAACTAATTTTTCTTCTCTGTGATTGTTTGGTTGGCTATTTTGAGACAGGGAAAAGTCGTGGAAAAGTTATTCTTGCTGCCACTTGGATTATAATTCACTTCCTTCTCTTTGGGGACTCACTGCTGCTTATGTCCTCCTACATTAGGTGACACAGGAGACCATTCTTTGTTCCTGGGACCAAATCACAAATGTCATCACAACTATGTTGTTAAACTCTCATAGATTTATAGTTTTTTTAAAAAATGAAACGCATGCTTATAAAGTGTGTCCTTACTTGATGGCTGAGATGACAGTCAAGAAGAATGAAAAAGATGTTTTACAAAAGCTGTCAGAGGGTTGGGGCATCAATGATTACAAAGGCAGTTTGCTTAAATTTATTTCAGTAAGAAGTTCAAATCTTTCCTTTAGAAAAAAGGAAAATACAGAAGCATTTTTGATTAAAATTGAATTTCATTCATGAAACCCAACATGAGAAAATGAGAAAAATGTCATAAACCCTTGATTTACAATACAGCTATTCCATTGTATTTATTTATTTTTGGAGGGGTGGGGTGCTGCATGAATGGGGGAACTAACAATTTAGGGATACTCAAGAAGGGGATAAGACAAAAAGAATGAAGGAAGATATGTCAGCTCTGTGAGAGCTGTATGTGTGACAGAATAGACAGAAGAAAGATTTAGAAAAATCTGTTGAGCACATGGAGTGACTCTTGGGGATGGTGTTGCGCAGGGCCAGGAGTTGGAGTCAATGATCCTTGTGGGTTTCTTCCAACTCAGCATATTCTGTGATTCTGTGATTACCACCAAGGTAACCCCTGGTACTGAAGCTCAAAACAATGTGAGCACTGGAAGTGAAAACTATCTCTGCTTTATCATTTTCTTGAAACTATAAAGGACACTTTTTGGTAAAGAAAAGAGTGATTTAGCTTTTAATTATACACCAAAATAAAAAATCTCATAGCCAGCAGGTCCAGGAAGGTCAGCTTTCCCCTCTCTATTTGGCATTGCTGAGGCAGATTTGGAGTGCTGAATTTAGATTTAGGCTCTCCAGTACAAAGAAGATATTGATATACTGCAGTGAGTGCAGTGGAGGCCACCATGCTGACCAGGGAAAGGGACAGAGCACACGATGTACAGGGAGAGGCTGAAGAGCTGGGTCAGTTCTTCCTGGAGAAGAGAAGGCTCAGGAGAGACCTTAGTGCTCTCTGCAACTATGCACTGGGAGGACACAAAGACACATTATTTTCTGGTTAGACAAAAGGAAAAATATTTTTACTGTGCAAGAGGTCAAATTGTGGACCCCAAGAGACTGTGTGAAGAGAACTACCCTGGGAAATTTTCAACACTAAGTGAAATACAGGCCTGAGAAAACTCATCTAGTTAGCTCTGCTTCGAGCAGTGGGTTGGAACAGGTAAACCCTGAGGGTCCTTTTCAACCTAAATTATTCCATGGCTGTATTATACATAAAATGAGAGTGCTCTTGCTAGCAGTAAGCAGTAAGGTCTGTCAAGGCAGACAAACAGCACTCAAAGCAGGGGAAGTAAAGCAAGAAGTATGTGAGAATTGGAAACCCCTGCCTCACGCAGAGACGATCTGCCCTGTGCAAAAGAGTGTATTCCTCCCATTTGCAGAACTGAGTGAGGTTTGGATCCTGTTACTTCATACAGGAGGAGATGGAGCAAATATTCCCTAGGACAGAGTAGCTCCCTTCTTTTGCTGCAGGGCAGAGTTCCTGTGAGCAGAACAAACACTTTCCTGCATGCGAGCAGCAGCAGCTGAGGCAGCGGCTCTGCTGCATTCACTGGATGGAGGAGCTGCCTCCCGCAGGGAATCCCGCAGCTTTTTCGCCAGGCAGCAGCTCCTGCTGAGGAACACACCCATAGCTCACCAAAATGTATCACACCAGTAACAGACAAGGGTGTGCATGCTATGGAGTGTCAGCTGGCTTTGGATACCCTTTCTCAGACATCAGTGAAGTGGGGTTCATGTAATCTCAGAAAACCAGTAGGTACATACCTACAACTTTGTTGACCACTTGGAGACCTTTTGTATTCAATGAGAGGAAATGGGGATGAGGAGGTGTTTTGGTGGGGTTTTGTTTTTGGGGTATTTTTTGGCTTTTAGATTGCTTTGTTGGTTTTTTTTTTTTTTTGGGGGGGGGGGTGTTTGGTTCTATTATTGTTTCATTTAGTTTTATTCTATTGTATAATTTTCCTTACTGTTTCACAGTAGAATGAATTTCCCATTCTGAAGCTTATTTCTTCTAATTTATATAGTGACTTTTTCTGCTGTGAGCCTCCGTACTGTAGCTGCCAAGATAGTATCAGAAAAATCTCACTGAAAGGGCTATAAAGTGCCTGCAGTTCTACTGGAATGGCTGGGAGTTACTGGTGTTTAACATCCTCAAAAATCGTATTCAAAAAACTCACAAAAGGGCATGAATATGGATTGGATGAGTTACACCACAGCAAATAAAGAGCAAGTAGTACAGCAAGAATAGGTGTATCTGTGTGCATAAATACATGAGGGATAGGTGGACTCTGTGAGCCACTCTCTGTTGGGACTTCTGTACTTCGGCCTTGTACGGCAAAATTGCTAAAATAATTTATGATATACTTTCTAAGTGGGGATTAGAGGTTGGGAGTGTTTTTCTGTTTGATTTTAAACTCCATGTTTTTTAACCTGTAACAGCATGATATGAGAAATGATGCTAGAGAGGATTGAATGAAGTCTCCATCCCACTACTATTGTTGCTGGCTTCATAGTGTTAAAATATTCCCTGTGATTCTGACAGCTCTGCAGATTGGTGCAGTGTTTTCGTGGCCAGTATGTAAAAAACTGCTGCTGCTGCTGCAAAAAAAATCCTCTCCAAAAAGAGAGAGCTCTTTTTAATAGGTGCAGTAAAGGTATCCACACTAACAGCACTTCTCCTTTATCATTTTATTGTGAGCTGCATATGCATATGAGAGGCTATTTCATCCCTACAGATTTCAAAAGTTTTAAACCACTGTGTCCTTGAAAAGTCCTCAGTCTTGTCTATGTAATGGAAAACTTACAGCTCTCCTGAAAGCAGTTTGTGGTGTAGCACACCTGCACATTAACATCCAGCCTGGTTGGCAGCCAACAGTCTGCGCCAGTGAGGTGCTGGGTGTCCTTTGATCCCAGTTAGTTTCTATGGGAACTGAAGGTACTTAGCACATTGCAAGATGTGCCCAGCAGCCTTCAAGATAAGAGTATATGTTTCTTAATTGTAAATTCCTTCTTCTTCACAGCTGGTGCAAGAATATGCCAGAAATGGTTCCTTTCCTTCTGCTTGAACATGAAATCTCAGGCAAGATTGGGGTTAAAAAAAAAGAAGCTGGTTATTATTTTAGGATCTCTTTTTCTTATCTCATCATGATTCCAGATCAAGGAGAAATTGTCATATCTAACTTTAGTCTCGAACCATGAGCTTCGTACTTCCAGAGAAGACAATAATAATTAATTCTTATGATCCTAAAGCAATAAAAGTCTTTTGCTGCATTTCAGCATCACTGGAAAGTCTTTGCAAATTAAAAAAACAAGACAAAAATACCAATCTACAGTTGTGAAGTTGTCTCAACTACCAGGACAGTAAATATAACATGCTGTTGAAAATTTGCAATAGCAGACCCAGCACTCTTTTAGGAAGGGACAAACCAGTTTGGAGTAGCACAAGAACAGCTGCCTTACTTTCTTCCCATATGACAAAAATCTTCAACATTTATAATTTTCCTGAAAAATTGTGTTGAGTATCTTACTGGAAATGTCAAAATATTTGTTAATACCTTGTGGAAATCACCCAAAAAGGAGGATGTTCAATTCACAAATTCAAAAATTCAGTCCTTTTTTATTTTGAACTTTGGAAAGCTCTCTGCTTCATTTCACTGAGGTGATTTTGGACATTTTCTTTGCCTTTTGAATGAGGAAGGTAGCATGTACTTCTGCACATACAATGTCTCACAAACTCTGATTTGATAAAGCTTATCCTGACATTATTTGCAAAAAAGATTATCTAGAAAATTTGATCCTAAGATTCAAATCTCTTCCTGAAGAAGATACTGAACTGTATGAGAAATTTTTACCTTATGAGACTTGATGTGAATGTTCGTGTCCAGTTTTCACTCAGCGTTTGTGTTGATATGAGTTTAGCTATTCTTCAGTGATCTCTTTGCAGAATTTTGTATCCAAAATTTGCTGCTTCATGAAGAACCCACAAGAAATGGAAGTGCAGATAGGAGCTAGTAGTCAGGTATGGAAATTTAATTTGAGTATGATCCTCAGGCTTAAACTGGATAATCACAGATATTGTGAAACTGCAGAAAAGGCTATTTCCAGATATACCCCTATCAGCAGGGTGAGCTGCCAAAATTTTTTAAGAGGGAATTACAGTAGCTGCAAGAATTAACTGCAGAGTCATGCACACTGCTAAGCGGGGTGCAGTAGACTGAGGTGAAAGCAGACTCTTACGTAATTTAAATGCAGCCAAGGAGTGAGAAATAGCAGATGATGAAGCTTTTCCCACATTCTCACCACACTGCAGGTGTTTTCCCTTATCAGAGCTGCAGAAGCAACACAATTCAAGAACTCAAAAGTATTTTTCTAATTAAAAAAGTCTGCTTAACATATCTGTCTCATGGTAGCTGATTTATCCATATAAAAAACAATGTGGGAATGAAAGAGAAAGCCAAGGGAAACAACCCACAACATATATGAAAGCTTATACAGTAATTTTTAGTAATAAAAAACAATCAAAGAGTCAAATATAGGCATTTTGATCATGCTCACTAGTTATGGGAGAGAGAATAGTTTTAAGGAGCTGGTGGCAGATTCCCTGGTTCACAAGCTGTGCTGGTTTGAAAGCAAAACTAGTGAAAGACTCCAAGTCAGAAACACAATTTAATAACAGGAAAAAAAAAGAAATAAATGAAAGCAAAATAAAATAAAAGTAATAGTACAAAAAAAACCCCTACTGACAGAATCATAATACAACTTGACACCCTGTTAGGGTGGTAGTGGCAGTCTAGATGAGATGGTCTTGTCAAAGCAGTGATTCCTGTAGAAACGTCTGGTAGCTCTTGTCTCCTCTGGGAGTCCAGTGGATAAAAGCTGCCTGTGCTGTCTCAAACCCTGGATTTATCCAGGTGGGAATGCTTGGCTCCTCCCCCTGGGCGGAGCATCTCCCAATGGGCTGATCTCATTCTATGAGTCATGCAGTGGGTCCTTGATGACCCATTAACCAGAGATAACTCCCGGAGGGAGTTATCTATGAGTCATGGGCAAGGCATTGTTAGGCTCGTTAACAGAAGATAAGGAAAACACTGCCCTACCTTGGCTCTAACGGCTCATGGGGATAGAATACATACCTTGGGCACAATTTTACATTGTAACCTAGGACACAAGCCTTGTGGCAAGTTGAGAATCAAAGAAAGCCAGAGCAAACTCCTCCCAGCTGGTCAAATCAAACGAGTTGTTCCACGTTTTGCACTTCAAATGGGCCATGCATAACATCAAGTCTCAGAAGAGAGCAAGAGAAAAGGCAAAGACAACAGGGGGTGTTCAATACTTTTTTAAGTTTGTCCATGAAAGAAAATAACAGAAATGCATGTAAATCAAATACCCCAGCCACTCTGTAGGTGCTTGCAGTTAATCTGATCTATGGATGTTGTCTCTTTTTGTGTGACACATTTCCTCTTTTCATCATGTGGAAATGGCTGCACATTCAGTTGCACTCCTGGGCATCACAACCTCATCATATTCCTGAAAACTGGATGTAACAAATACATGCTTTACACTTGGAGGCTCTCACCTGAGTATAAGGTCTAAAGTTTTCTTAAGGGAAAGCTGTACATAGGCAACCAGGAGCATCTTCAGAAGCTCTGCAACCTAGAGAAGTGTCGAATTATTTCAGTAAAATACATGCTTCAGAAGGGGTACAGATACAATCCCAACTAGCTCCATTAATTCTTCTCTCCCTCTTGTAGGCTGGATGGAAGATCATTTGTTTTGGAAAATGATTTTTTTTGTGAGATTCTGGATCTAGATCCAAGCAAAGAAGACAGAGTCATAATCATCAAAAGTATAGGAATAATTCCCCTTGTAAAGCCATATATAAATTAGATATAAGATAGCATAAAGGAGTGAGGGAGTGCAAGCCATAGTTCAGCACTGTGTACCTGTGAAATCATAAATCTTACTTGAGGACAAAAAGAATAAAAATCTTCCAAGAGTCTTCTCCTGAACCCAGTATTTTCCTGTTTATAAAACACACTTTTACAAAACATAGCTAACAACACCTGTTGCAAAACTGCTGCTGCTGCAAAAAAATAACTTCCCTCTCAATACTGTGCTTAAGAGATTTACATGACATTTTTGTAAGCTAAGGTTAATGTCACTGTGTTGCCTAGGTTAGGGTTGCTATGACCTTTGTCTTCTAAGGACACACACAGCAAATGTCATCCATCTGACCCTCTCTATGTGTCCCCCTGAGGGTATCACTTGGTCACCAGTAGTTACAGTAATAATTCTCATCTCTGTGGAAAGGGGAGGTGGCAGCAATGCAGGACAAGGACCCACCACCAAGCTCAAGAGCAGATGAAGGTGACATCCCCACTTTCACCACCACCTCTCAGTTCCCAGCTTCTTTACAGTTCCCAGTGCAGGGATATGAATGTTGCTTCTGCCTGTTCTTCTCCTACTACTTCCTCAGCAATATGCTTGCTGCATGATATTTTCAGGGTGGATATGAATGAACTGTATCCATCCCACTCAGAATATTGGCATATGTTCAAGCTGCCTTCCACAAGAAACAAGGTGACTTTTGAGTCATACTTCAGGCTCTCTGCTTCTTGTATTGTTTCACACATGACACATTGGTTAATTCCCTAGGCAGCAGTACAATTATGGTTTGTTTTCACTTGATCCTTTTAAGGAAGTCCTCTGTGGAGATAGAGGGTTATGTCTTATAGGTATGTCTGTAGGTAATCTCTCTGCACATCACAGCTTTCTGAGAGTAAAAAGAAGTCAAGTGGTAGTGAATCCACATAATCAATGCTGCTTCCACATCCTATTGATTTCAAAGCACAAACCTATATCACTTAATGTTGTTAAAAAAAAGAAAAATTTGCTATCAGTTTAGATATTCAACAGCAGAAGAGAGATTTCATTCTTATGTACAGCAGTATACTCCTGTCTCAATTCCTAATTTTTGCAGGAACTTTAATGATAGAGTATGGCATGAACTGGCTTACATCAAGATCTGGTAATTTTTTGCCAGTCAAAAAATGGACACATATTTTAGCATGTGAAGTGTATTTTCCACTCCCTTCTTTTTTTTTTTCCTTTTTTTTTTTTTCTCCCATTACATTTTCTTGGACAAGCTTGAAGACCCCTCTTTTGTTAATTAGGTGTATTCTTTTATCTGTCACCACAAGCAACCCACACAAGTATTGGCTGAGAGTTACAGTGACAAAATTGACTGTACTAATGTCTTTGAAAAATAGATTTTTAAATGATCCAGCTCCTTGTAAATGGGATTCATACAAGGATAATGAAGCCCATTAATTACCTTGTTTTTATCCAGTCTTAGCATGTAAAGCAAGGACATGAAACATGAACATGTTTCATGAGGGCTGTGAATGGTTTAGTGGTGGACAGCAGAGGTGCTCTGGAGAACCAGCCTGAAAGGAAGCTGCTCATGGCAATGACAGGACACAGATCACAGGAAGCAGCAAAACCAATTTTTAAAATCAGCTTGATTTTTTTTTTTTTTGTGGCACTAAAAAAGTTTTTTGTACCATCAAATTATGTCAGAAAGACCAGTCTTTCTTCACCAGTGATGAAGACAAAAAGGTTGATATATATACTAAGGATGGATTTGGTCTATAATCCATTCAGAAATCTATTTTAAATTTTAATTTTTTTTATATTCCTTAATTGCACAGAATCCCAAGTGATGGAAAAAGCATTTAGGAGATTTTTTCAGAAGCATTCTGGAGGTTTTGATAACTTATTAAGGAGGATTTTCATCTATTTTACTTCATATTATAGGTACATTTTTCATCCTTCAAGTGGGGAGGAGGGAAATTCCTCATTTTAATTTAATTTTCTAAAGGTCAGAAGACTGTGCTTTAGGAGATGAATCTTTTGGATGGGAAAAAAATGAAAGAGAAGCAGAAGAGGATGTGTCATATGATTGCTTTAGCAATTATTTTATGTTATTTATTATTTTTTCCTGTGAAAGAATGTTGCTCTTTTAAAATACAAGCAAACTTAGAAATCAACTTCAGTTAACCATAAAAAAATACACTGTGGCAGAGCAAGCCTTTCTAGCACAGGATTATATGATGATGACCCCTCAAAAGACTTTATGATTCATACAGACATAAAGGCATAAAATAATTCTGTGGAAAAAAAAAAAGGAGATGGGCAAAGCTTAAACTTAGTGACACATTTTGTATATTTTATTTTTGTAACATAAAAGTGAGCATGAGTTCCTTAAGATTGTTTTCCTATAGGGGATATCAGACCCTCTTGGCTTCATCCAACTGTAGTGTACACACTGATTTGCAAAATCTTTAATTTAATACCTCAGAAATATTAACAAAACTGGTAGCAACAATGGTAATTTTGGCACTACTATGATGATTTTCCTAAAAGAAAGGTTGTTTTCATTTACTAATATGATCTATTTAGCCACAAGTGTTTTATTCATTAAGAGGTGATTTCAATTACAGTAACCTCGAAATACTTTTAGTGGATCAGTCCTTTAATCTCTAGGACATTATGAAAGGCAGAGAAAACTGTCATAACTTTTCAGAATTGAGTTAGATTTTAAGGCCAAAATTAATATTGTTGCTTATACTAGAAAATAAGTAATTTCTACATTTTCCCATGTAGTATTCCACATCAAGAATTTATTGTAACTAGAAGTTTCATATTAGGTCATTCTAAAAACTGAGAGCAGCCAGCCATCAAAAAGATTTTTACATGGTTTACACGTATGAGAAAAACTAATTCTTCCCATGTGAAAAGAAACAAAACATGCTATAACCTACTAACTACAGCTAAAATATGTTCAGCAATATTTTTCCAAATGAAATACTTTGTGGAAGCCAGATGGAATTTCTGTGGTCCATGGCAAACTCTACCATTTTGTTCTTAATTGGCTTTCCGCAGATGGACCCTGGGCCTGTTGCATCTGGTCATTACAAACCACAGAAAGTCGATTAAACCTTATCTGTGAAACTGGACAACATGAGAAGACAAATCACTGGCATGTTGAACATACCCAAAATGACAAAGTTTCAATTCTGCAGTGAGGTGATGTACACACTAACATCAGAAATACTGAGCTGCAGCTGCAAAGGAGGGAAAGGAGAGTCAGCTGCACAGCGTTCCCACAGCTAAGTTAAAGCCACTCACATGAGAATAAATTATCATACTAAAATAAAAACCCATCACACCACTGATCAACTCCTTACTGAGTCACTTTGCAAATTAATTAATGAGGGTAGAGTTATATAAAAAAAGAAAAAAACTGACTCAGAAGTGGTCAAACTGAGAGTAAAGGATGTGAGAATTATTCATAAATAGGCAATATGACATAAAACTGTAAGAAGAAATATGGATTTCCCCTAATACAAATTTAGCCTGTGAAACTCTCTGTCCTGAGATCAAAAAAATCCATATTTGTTACTAAAAAGGAGTAGCGAGAGATGAATCTTTAAGAACCAGGAAATTAAGCACATCCAGGTTCAACTCCCGGGAAGAACAAGTAAAATTAAATATTCCAAAAAATTTGCCTAGTCTTCCTTTACTATATCCCTCCACAGTTCGTGTAGATGCAAGCCTTTGGCTGCTTTAAAGTGATAGACCTGGGGCAATTTACTCTGTAGATATTTAAAGCAATGGATAAGTCACTGGTTAGGTGTGCCCTGCCTCTCCCATTTGATTCTAGCTAGAGAAAATTTTGGCATAATACAGGAGGGTGGGCTAAATGGCCTCTAAAATCCCTTCCAATCCAAATGATTCTCTGAGTCAAGGATTCCATGATAATGTCTCAGGTTTTTCACTTGGATATTCCTCTTTTCCATGCACTGTTTTTTTTCTACTGTTTTAACCTTCCTCAACTATCTTGCATCTCTTGAACAGTAGTGTATAAATAAAAAATACAGGGGTAAAGCAAAGGTCTTGAATTAGACATATTAGACATACATCTCTCACCTTCCAGCATTTAACTCTCTTAATCTGGAGTCTTCCTAGGGAATACAGATTTCTTTGAGTACTTGATTCAAGGGAGTTTTGATGCAGACAGCACCCCACAAGAAAATTGTTTTTCAAGAAGTATCTAACACCTCTGTGAGGAGTTTGGTTATGATTTTCAACCACACTTCTCTGGGAACATTACCTCTATTGTTAAATGAACAACTACAGTGAGGGGTTACATAGCTACCAGTTTTATTATTCCAGTAGAGTTGTTCTGGGATAGCACTTCTTTATTATCCTCCTTCATTTTCCTTTCCAACGAGAACTTAGTGCAGATAAACTATACTGTTGTTTAGTAAGGTTTTAATACTGTCAGGCACTGGTGTTATCCAAATCCCACCTTAAAAGATGTTCGCCCCACTTATTTTATCCTTCTGTACTTAACCTGTCAGAAGCAACAATCAAATAAATCCCAAGTACTCTTTTGAGATCAATATGTAAATCACATGTTTGCTTCCATGTAAACTTCACTTGGTCTGTCAGAGTTAGACCAAAGAAGGTGGGGTATTTCTCTGTCTGTTTAAATTAAGTGATAACATTTCTAGTTAGGAACTTGAAGCTGCAAAACATCCCTAAAACTTCTATTCTTCAGCTTTGTCCTGGGTTGGCAGGTGACTCCTACTCTATATCCTACATCGTGGGGCTATATTGTGTCTTGGCAGTTGTTTTCTCTTCCCTTCCGGCGAGGACTGCGGCTTGATAGGCGGGCCCTCGCTGGGGGGGAGGGGGAAACGGCTGCGGGCTTTTTTACTTTCACTTTTGGCTCAGCTTGCTCTGCTTGGCGTGCTTGCTGCTTGCTCGCTATTTTTTTCGCTATTCTCTGCTTGTTTTTTTTCCTTCCTCTTCCTTTTTTCTTTCCCCTTCCCGAAGATTAGGACCGGCTCTGGACTGACCTGACCTGACCTGAGGAAGTTCGGGAATCTCTGGAGCTCAACAGAGAAGATCAGCGCCTCTCCCCGCACAGTATCTGTTTCCTTCTTTTTTTTCCTTTGGTGTGGGGAGTGTTGTTAATAAAATAGGTTTTTCCACTTTCCCTCCAAGGAGTTTTTCTTCCCTCCTGAACCCAGGTCTGCGAGTGGGGGAGGGGTGGTGGAGGTTTGTTTTAGGGGTTTTCCCCCTAATCTGTTCCAAACCGGGACAAGCTTGCATATTTAACTTCAGAAATTTAGGTCATGAACATTCACAGGGAGATTTTTAAAGTGGCCTGCAAAACTCAAGGACAATTCCATTGATTTCACTAAGATTTCTGCTTTTTTCCTTTCATTTTTTTTTTGATAATCTTGATTTAAAGACACTTGCTTAGTCTTACAGATATTTTACACTCCATGTTTCTTAATCTTGTGGCTTTCCATCCATATAAAAACTCTGTTTCAGTTTGTTGATTTAGTGGCCAGGTTCATCTGTCATCTGGAAGAGGGAGCAGGGAGGACAACTCTATAGCCTGGAAAATACATTCCTTACGAATGAGTAGGAAACAGCTCATTTTGCCACCTCCCAGGAGAAATGGACCCGTTAGCACACCAGCTGCATTGCTTTAAGATATCCCATAATTTTCTCACACAGCTTCCTCAGCACTATGAAGAAATTATTCAAGCCCATTTGAACAAGTTTGCTTCACTGTCCTGGAATCAAACCTGCCTGCTGACTCATGAAGGATGCATTGCTTGGTAAATAAAAGTCTAGCACCAGTCACAGATCTTATCACCACCACTTAAATCTGTTCTCGTTTTACAAGCTCAGAGGATTACATGTGAACAGCTGCAATTATTTCTCCGTAAAATTGATCACAAATTATTTTAGTCTAACTTTACTTCCTGGCATATTAATTAAACTGTCATTGGGAAGATCTTTAGTGACATTTTTGTCAGGTTTATGCTGACATGAGTTCATTTTTTAGTTTTATTAAGACTGGCTTATGATAATCCTGATATAATTGAGTTGCTTATTGAGTGAGAAATGTCTGCCACTGTGTTAATACCTGTCACTTTGGCTGCAAAAAAAAGGTCTAGTTTGAATCCATTTGAGTTCTCTACATACAATAAGGGATTTTGGGACTTTTTTCTAGTCTTATATCCCTTTATTTCCTACAGGTCATTTGGCTTACAAAATTTCGGAATTTTAGGTTTGTTTTCTTTTTTAATAATAAATGGATTCTTTTTAAGGGTTCAAAATTGCTTGATCTAAAACATGAATAAACACTAGCCCAAGTCTTTTTCTAGGTTTCATTTCTGCTCAGGAAAGTTAACTTCTGATCAGCTGTACTTTCCACTGGCACAAACACACAGGATAATGTAATGCTATGTCTATTGGGAAACATAAGTAGGCAAATGGTTTATATAAAGTCAAGTGAATGCCTCTTGTGCTCATGGAACTGTGCTAAATTACAGCCTGAGCTTCTCCATTGTGTTGAAGTTTCCTTTCTGCTGTTGTGATAACACCCAAGAGAATTGGGAGAAGTCTGCTTGCATCTCTTTGTTAAAAGAGCAAAAGCACTAGAAATATCTTCTAAGAGCAAAGATAAATTTTATTAAAAAAGATAATTTTCAAATAGAAAAATCTCCAGATTTTCCAGGTGAAAGAATACATCTGGTCTTAAAGAGCACTTCATGCTTCCCTAACAGCTGCATCCCCTAAGGTATCTTCCTCTCTTGAGTCTTGCTCCCTTTAAGTCCCCTCAAAGTTTGTCTGTTCATTTCTGGACTAAAGTTCCATGTTCTTCTTTGCATAGATTAAGTTTTATCTTTTCATCTCAAGCATCTCCCATTGTCCTCCTATTCTCCAGATTCCCTGTTTGCTCTAATTGTCTGTCTGCACTGCAGGACCACCCTCACTGTCTCATCCCCCAGACTTTCTTCCTGGAAAATACAATCTCCACCTCTCTCTGTGGGGTCTGCATGGCTCAGTGAAACAGGCAGGACTTTCCTACCTTGTCAGCCCTTCAGTCAAAACAAAGGCAGGACCACATTCAACATACAGTGAACAAACCAATAAAACAAATTGTGAACATCACCTATAACAACCCAGGATACATTTTGATGAGGAAACCTTACTTTCACAGAATCATAGTCAGAATATTCCCAGAACTTTTGCTCGCAGACTACACCAACTTTGGTCAAGGTATGGAATGAGTTCCAGTGTTCTGGAATATCTTGATTTTAAAAAATCACCAAAAAAGTCCATCTAAGTGAGAATTTTCTGGTTCCTACTAAATTATTAAGCTTTAATAATATAGTTATTATTTTGAACACTATTCATTTCAACCAGCAGTGTCTGCCTTCATGTGCCTTGTGTTTGTCTCATGAAATAGACATTCCATATTTTTCCTACCAAATGGTGGATTCACTGTGCATATGCAGTAAGACAGCTTTCAAGAAGTGCTATGTATTCCTGTGACTTTCACAGATGCTGCAGTATTAATGTATGTATCAGACAGAATTCCAGAACAAGCCTCATGTATCCAGTGTCCCCAAGAAGTAGATTTGCACAGCAAGTTCAGCATTCAACTGCTGTACAGAAAATCTTGTGTGCAGAGTGACAGATTTCCTTCCCAGAGCCACAGCCATACATGCTTCTCGGGTTTGTGCAGGGTGGGGCAGGGAAAGGCCACCAAGAAGGAAGATGTCATAAAAAAGATGTTGTTGTTCTTAAGATATTACCTCTGGACTGTTTTCACAACCACTCTCTGCTGCATCCAGAAAGCAGGTGGCCAGGGCAGGACAAGAGGTAATGTGCTGTACTTCAGTATTGAATTGCCAGCTCAGGCTCTCCATCCTAAACAATATGACAAAAAAGTCCTCTAAAGCCACTGAATATAATTCTTTTTTTCTGCTATTTTTGGATGAAACTTGATGGAGGATATATATATTATATATATATATATATATATAATATATATTGCATCTGGCACTATAACTAGTGAAGTTATAGTGCCAGATGCAATAACAGAAGCTGTGATAATGGCCCATTTCTTATATATATATATATATATTTCTTATATATATATATATATTATATATAATATATATATAATATAATATATTGCATCTGGCACTATAACTTCACTAGTTATAGTGCCAGATGCAATAACAGAAGCTGTGATAATGGCCCATTTCTTTATCTCTTGAGGAAAATTCCAAGTACTCAAAAGAATGTGAAAACAAACCTCATGGCAGTAATAACTGAGATATGCCACCATCCAACAACAGTCCTGACAAGCAATCACTCTACATTACATTCAGTAAAATTCCAACATAAAGCAGCTTTCTATTCAGATAAAAAACGTGCCACATAAATGACTACAAGAAATCAGAAAAAAAAATGAAAAAATGGATAGATTTCTGGGAGTTTCCCAATATTCCTTCATACTGGTATGACCATAACTAATCAGATTTAACCCATCTATTATTTGTCATGTTTAGTTGTGCCGGGGAACAGATGTCATGACTCTTAAGTTTGCAATTCTAACGTACCCCAATGAAGTTTCAAGAGTGGATGATACATGTTGGATGAAATTTTAATTTCCTTTTTCTAATTGCATTTCTCAGTTTTAGTTTGCTTAGATTATCTCCTGTCTGTTACTCCCTATATTTTTCTGCCATGATGATGTATGTAGAAACAAAGTTAGGTGGTGTCATACACTTTTGGATTTGGAAAATAAACTACAAAACTTCAAGGGAAGTATGAAAATGGTAAGTTAAATTCTTTATTTCATATATAGATTGTTACTTCAAATGCACTGACCATTATGAGATATGACTAATGGCTGTGACAGAGTGTTGTAATGACTTCACCAAAGTACTTTCAACAGAAATGATTCGTGAACCTACAAAAAAACCCTACCAGGTCCACCCCCCCCCCCCCCCCCCCCCCCCCCCCCCGTATATTTTTAGGACATAAAGCTCCATAAAAAAGCTTGAAGTGAAAGTCTGGTTTTATCGGGTGTTGGGGTTTTTGGTTTTCTTTGCTTATTTCTTTGTTTCTTTGTTTTGTTAGGGGTTGTTTGTTTTTGTTATGTTTGTTGGGGGTTTTTTTAATTTTAAAAAATGTCACGGTGTGTTAATTTTGTAAGCGGAACATTCTGAGTATTGAAATCTATTTCTTTTCTTTGACAAATGCACAAGTTTTTTATATACTTCACTGGATTTTTTGAAAAATGTTAACAAATTTTTCACTGATTTTTGATGAAATGCCACGCTATGTTCATAGGGAGCTTAAAAGAAAGCAAACAAATGTTTTAAGGTCTTCTCAAGTAATGTAATGTAGTCAGAATTAGGTTTATTATACAAACTAGGGTAAATTACCTGTAAATAATAATTGTCTGTTCTGAACACAATACAAAAAATAGAGAAGTGCAAGCTTAGAGTTTGTGGTAATAAGTAATCCTTCTTAAAACAAACTATAGTGTTTTATGCATTCATTATTTGGTTACGGCCAGGAGATGGAAGGCAAGAGAGTGGGAGAGAGGAAGGAAGGGTAAGGGACTAATAGGATTTTTTTTACAGTATTTGATTGCATAAACATTACCAGCTCACATCACACTGATGATTGAATTTGGAAATTCTGAGCTATGTATCTTAATTCCCACCTTAATTTCTGAGCAGTTGGTACTTAGTGGTTTTTTCACTGAAGTCTGTGGCACCAGGCCTGAACTGGAGGGAAGATATTAATACAAGCACCCTCTTCATATATCCTTAAAATGTTGGTCAAAGTCAACACTGTATTTTTTTTTATTATCAATTTTGTATTCTTTTTTTATATTATTTTTTAAAACTGCCTTATACTGTTAGGGATTGCTGAATCCGGCAGCCTGTAAACATGAGGCTCCATGCTCCAACCAGCACTGAAGGTGAGCTGGAATTCCCAAAAGCATACAGGTACATATATACATCAGATATGACATAGAGACACACTTTCCAACACAGATGGCAGCAGGGGTCTTGTTCACTGGGTCCACAGGTCAGCCTCCTGTGACAGCCTTGGTTACGATGACTACCCTGTTTGTCATTGTTTTTCTGTACACCTCTGTATTTGTGGAGATGAGAATTCCGTCACAAGCCCAAATTAATATCTTCTAAGAAGTCTCAGCTAAAACTTTTTAAATGGTAGAGAATCCATTGTGGAGGCTTTTCCAACTGGTGTGTATGTCATTTATACTCACAGGTGACATGGACAGATTTCTATCTCATACCTATCTAATTATTTCCATATTAAGCATATCTAATTTTAATTTCCAGGTACTGGACATACTACCTTGGTGAATTATACACTAGAACCTCCTGCTTTCAAATGATTTGTCCACAAGGGCTGCTTACAAAGGCATCAAGCTATCTCATGTCTTTGTTTCTATAGATACAACAATTGTGTTTTAATTGACACAAAGTGCTGTTTTGAAGGAAATCAGCTGTCATCCCCACTTAATACTCCTGGCTTCTCCTCATAAGACAGCCTTTAATTGCACAGACTGGACTCTAGATGGATCCAAATCTGGGTGATACGTACTTCAGGAGACTTTTTGATTTGACCCTGTTGCTTACAAGCATGCAAAAAACAGGACCAGACTGGAAGTAGCATTAGATAAAACTGTCATCCATTTGTAATGTGGATGTTTGGTGCCCAGCACTAGCTGTATTAGTCTGCAGATTTATTTCTACAACTTGCATATTCCTACTTACCAATGCAAACTCAGGCAGGTCTGAGTGTCTCAGTTGAAGACACTGGCATCTCATCCCCAGTGGTCTCTTCCAAAATAATTTCTAATTTTTGCTGCCCATGAAATGAGTATTTTTTTTCCTAGTGGTACCCTTATCAAGGAAAATGCCTTGTACTTTACAGTAAATGCCTTATACTTTATCCAGCTCACTCTCTCAGTCAAAAGTGAGATAATCGATATGCAAATCCAGGTTTCCTGGGATTTTAAATTGGTCTCTAAGATTTTTCTTTCCAGAGTGGTTTTTCACCCTTTAAATTGAATGGTTTTGCAGATAAAAAAATTAATTTCAATAAACTATTTTGATATATTAAATAAAGCATTACCTCTAACTGTTGATTCCAAAGTGTTGCTTCTTCAGTAATCCATCATCTTCATTATTTATTACAGCCTCGACCTCTGTGTCATCTCCAACCTTTTACCAAGAAGAGCTTTTCCAGTCTAATCCAAGTCACTAATAGAGATATGAAATAACATAGAATGAGCTGAGAAAGATGTACTAATTGCAGCTAATTAGTAGAGCAGAAGTAAAACTTAGGGGTTTATCAACTGAACACTAGAGAATTCTATTCTTTCATTTTTTGTATATGCATTGTTAACACAAGAAAGGTTCTTAACGGGGTTTACAAAGAGACATCTGTGGCTGTACCATCAGTTACACTGACCACCCACTTGTGACGGGGTGCAGATTTGCCTGCAGGACAGGACACCTTCATGGGACAGACAGTGGCATATTCTGTCTGTGGCTTGCAACTTGGTGACAGTGCTTTGTACTTGTTTGTTAAGAAAACAATTTCTTTTAAATTTTGCTTGGGTCTAGAGCTTTTTGTGTTGATCTTGTTATTCAAAGTTTACAGCCATCTAACTGATTTTCCATTAAAATAAAGGTCCTCAATTATCTTTTAAAATCTTAACAAGATGTCAGATGGTTAATAGTATTTTTCTATTTGAAATTGTTTGACATTTTTCTGAGAGTAGATGTGTGCATATACTTTTGTCTCCTTTAGGTTTCAGTAGCACATCAGCCTGAAATCTATTGACAGGAGGAATGTGAGGTGTTGCTTAGTTACAGTTGCATGACAAGGGCCGTGATGGTAAGGGCTCATCTCTTCTCTGTGACTGGATATATTGCACCACAACCACCTCCTACTGACTCTAACAGGAAGGTGAATCCACCTTGAAGTCAGGTGTCATGTGAAAAACCCTACTTGGTATCAGAAAGAAATGAAAAAGAAAGAAAATTTGGGAATTTTCCATTCCTCTGGTTTTTGGGTCTAATAAGCTTTAGTCAGACTGAAAATATTTTGTACTATGTACAGAAATAATTCAGTATTTAGGGTTGGATTTTTTAAACAACAGGAAAAATTAATTGCGAAAGGCATCCAAATTATGAAGGATCAGACACATCCTGTACTATCAGTGGGTTGCTGTAAGAACTTTGAGGATAGGGTCCCCTGACATAATAGTAATTCTTATCCATATAAACCATGTCATTGTTGCTTGGTTTCTACAAGCATTCAGGAAGATAAAACAGAAATTGATGGAGACAGAACACAAAAAGCTAGATGTCACAAAATTCAAGCAAAGAGTTTCATGTGACATATTCATTGGCTTTAGTTTTCATCCATGCCTATTCTTCAAATAAAATAAACCTTAACTGCAGAGAGGGGAAGGGCTGGGGTTTCAAAACATAAGCACAGAAATATTCAAGAATATAAATATTGGTTTTGGGGCATGTTGAGTGAAAGTTAAAATAATTTCTCTCAGTTTCAGTGATCCACAAGACATACTGTCTTAGCAAGTGCTGTAGAAAACCAGGGAAAAGTGATAAGCACATTGGAAGGGATTTCATCCTACTCTTAAGATATGTGAGAAGGAAAGATGGGATGAATCAACGTGTGGTGTACCCTTTTTACTTCACTGACTTTAGTGGGAACCCCAATGTTATTTGGACAATTATCTTGGCTTACATTAGGTGAAGTGAATTCTCTGCCAATTTACCTAACAATTATGGTAAATAATTATATTTTCAAGCTGTGTATGTGAAATAAATTAAATCTATAGTGTGAGTTACATGAATAGTTTGTAATTCTGACAATCAATGCTTATAACACTGAAGAAGTGACAGCTGACAGCCTAAGATTTTATTCCAAGTTCTTATCATTTCCCTAGGTAAATAAGCACACCATAAATGCTGTCTCAGAGATATGACTAAGAAATACAGGAGTTAGAAAATTTTTATATTTAAGCTTTTTATTTACTTTGTAAAGCCAGAATGATTTTAAAGTGAATGTACTAACCACAAATTGATTTATTCTTTTTTTAAAAAATTTTAATTGAAAAGGCCATGTTTGACTCTGGGTAGCAGGAAGGCCTACACCTAGTGTGGATACAATAACTAACATATAATTTCATTGATTTTTAGTTTAGAAATGACTATATTAAAACCAGGAGTTATCTAAATTGAAATTGGAAAAGGGAAGTAAATATTACAGTATATATGTACACTATATATATATATATATTTCTTATATAATATAAGCATATTCAATGAAGGAATGAGGTAAATTGGATTAAGCACATATCCACATGGTGGATCCAATTCATGATGGTGAATTTTTTTACAGAGGAATTAACACATTCGCAATCCATATATATTTATACTTTGTTTTCAAGTCTGTTACTCTAAAAAATTATAAAAAAAAAGTCAAACTGAGGGACAACTAGTAGCAAATTTCTCATAGATCCAGAATACTCTGAATAAATTTCAGAAAACCTAAGAAAGCACATCTTTAGGCAGAGACTGATCAATGTTCATGGTTTAGTTGAAGAAGTTTTCACTGTTGCTACTTGTGCTATGTTGACTCTGTTGATGAAAAAATCAGCTTCATCTTCATCTCATTTTTCCACTGAATACTAACTTGATAAGAAAATATTTTAAGACCGTTCATACAAAGACATTTTTCAAAGTGGTATGTATGTCTTCTCCCCTTGGGTTATATAATCAATCCTATTTGAAATGAAATAAATATCCTATGAAATAAAGGTAATATTCCAGAATGATGATGAAACTAGAGAGAATATGGCTGGGCACTGCAAAAATTGGCATTTTGCATAAAGCCAAGTGAGAAAAGGAACTAGCAGGAGAATAGATACAGACTATGGCATTTCCAAGTACTGACACACACAAAATATCCCTTCTGCTCAGTTAATCAATCATATTCTGCTAGATGAACATATTATCCTTCCAAGAAAAGAATGCAAACAACAGATGCCAAGGAGAAGGCTGAAATGCTTACTAAGATATTTTCCTGTGATCTCTTTCACTCACTCTCTGTCTATATATAAAGACACATTTTCAAATACTGGCAGAACACTTTGTGTAACAATTTCTAAGAAAGCTAAAAAGAGAAGGGAGTGGTCACCATAAAGGGAAGTGGAAGAAAAGGATGGGAATAAGTGCTGTAAACAGCATCAAATTCAGTACCTCGTGCAGCTATGAGGAGCAACTTTATTTCTCCTAAAATTCCGTGAGAAGTTATTATAGTGCAAGAAGAAATGATCTAAAGTAGTTCATTAATTCTCAGAGGTTTTCAAAAGTACATGGGGAGAGATATCAGTTGAATATTTAGTAGCTATTTTTAAGAAAAATGAATATCAAAATAGTGGCAGTGATGGAGACCAATTGGTTTGTGAGGAATAACAGAGTTCATATAACTAAGGTCAAGATAATTACACAGCAATTCATTTAACTGTAATACTCCCTAATAGAGCATAGAGGTTTTTGTAGATCAAGGAAAATGAGGAATTATTAATACATACCAAACATTTAAAACTACTCTGACTCAGTCAGAGACAGATTAGCTTTGGTAAAAGCCTTGCTCTTTCCATTTTTATGTTTGAAAATTTCCTCAGAAAATATTAGAAAATGTGAATAAACAAAAGAGCATAGGATGGTTCTTGTTAATTTGTTTCCATCTGAAAGCTAATGAGGACTGGGTACTGAAACAGATACAAATCCTGAGCATGAAATTATCATGGTTGATAATTAACATGGCAAATTCTTTCAGGTCTATTCTTTTAAAAATCAATAATAAAGATTTCTTCCCATTTTTCATTGCCAATACTGATAACAATTGTGTGAGCTGATATCAAGTCAAAAGAGACAATGCCCATCAGATTAGTCTTGTAAACCTCAACACATAATAAAAATGGTAGAAAATGGGATTCAGTGAAGACAAAGCACTTTATACAAGGAGCAGCTCTACTCCTCTGCTTATCACATTAGCCTCATTTGGATGTGTTTACCCAGATGTCATTCTTATTCAAAATTTTGGCCTAATATATTTTTCTAAGGCGGAACAATTTTTTAAAAACGTGCAAGCATTTTGTAAAATAAACTTTATGACACAGATGTGGAAAATGCATAAGGGTGAGAAAGAAAACTATGTTTCCATAGTTAATCAAGTCTTCCTCATAAAATTAGTGATAGTTTTATCATTCATCAATAATCAACATCCTGAAACATCACACAATTTCCCATATTTTTCTAAGCTTTTTCTTTTAGATTTAGAATATGTGTTGCTTTAGCACAGATGGTAAAAACTAATTAGTGATTGATTCTTAAGACTGATGGCCAGCTTGGCCAATTAAATACATGTATACACTTCTGGGTCACACAGCCTTAAATCAGGAGGATCTTGGGAAGTTTGCTCTCTTCCTTCCTGCATTGGAAGAGGTAACAGGGCCGGGCCTGGGTTGTGGCCCCTGCTGGGGGAGGGCTGGCCGGGGACCAGTCGTGCCTCCGGGCCCAGGCCAGCCGGACCCCCTCTGCTTTCCCATTAGGCACGGGAGCAGCCCAGGCCCGGCTGGGCTCCATCAGCTCCTGGCAGGGGAGGGGAGGCTGCAGCTTAACATCAGCTAATTTTAAAGCCTATCCCAAAGCCCCGGAGCTGGCCGAGCCAGGAGGGAGCTGGCTGAACCAGGCCCCCTGATAACAGCTTTGGGCCCGATTGGGCCGAGCCCACGCCGATTTTCACTGAGGGGTGGGCAGGGCTCTTCCCCCCCTGCCCCCGGTGAGAGGAAGGGAGAGGAGGGGAGGCCCGGCCACTCTGAGGTCAGACAGCCAGAGAAGCTGCTGCATGGAGAAGCTGCTGCCCGGAGAAGCTGCTGCTGGGCAGAGATCACATAACCACCATAGGCCTGGGCAGATAAACTCTTTCCTGACAAGATTGAGACATTTTAAAAAACTCTAACCTTTCTCAGAGAGAGAAAAGGCCAAATAGGAGACATGTAAAAAGACGATATGAAGATATAAAAGTCAGTAAAAGAAAAGTGACCCCTTAGGTGGAAGAGATGATATGTTGCATTGATCCTAGACTGAAAATCTCCTATGAGTTGTGGTAACAGACTGTAATATGAATATGCTTGAGTATTCCTTTAAATCATGGACAATATGAATTGAGGACATGATTTGTGGATTTTTGAGCAAAGGTATCTGTGATTTACTAAGTGAATATTGCAGTAGAAGCTGTGATCTGGTGATCCCATAAGATGTTTGAACAGAAAAATGAAGAAGAAGCCCACTGCACCAGTGAAGAAGTGAGAAGGTATCTCTGTTTGCTGAGATGAATCCTTTGCCTTTGAGTTGTACATCTTTAAAAGGTGACACCCCAGTATGTGTGTGAATCCATGGCCCATATGTAGTCATAAGAAAGACTACGTGATATGAGAAGTCTACAACAGCAGCAGTTCCCAGGTGGGCTGCTTTTGTGGGAGTTAGATGCCACAAGCAGACTGTTTCTCTTGTGGAAAGTTACCAGGCAAAAACAGGAGAGACTTCTCTCTCTCAAAGACTGAATGAAAGGCTATTTTATAAGTGCTGCTGACCTGGAGTTCTGAGTTTTGCCTCTTTACATTGTTTTGTGGGAAAATTAATGTTTTGTGGTAGGAGAAGGAGTTGTTTCAGAAGTTTCAATTTTTTTTTCTCTTCTCATTTTCTTCATTCTTTAGTGTGTGTAAATAAACTATCTCTGTAACTTTTATGTCTTAGGCCTGTTTTGCTTTTTATTTTCTCCTAATCATATCTTACAAAAGAGAAAACACTGAAGCCATCACAGAATGCAAAATCAAATGTGTTTCTCACGGTGAAACCAGATTATCTCCGTGGGCATTCCAGTTAGCCCAGATTGTCATCTGAATTATTTAGCTGATGCTACTTGCCACCTCAAATGCTACTCAAAGTGCATGTACTGTACCTATGCATCAGCAAAGCAGGGCAGAGCAGATATTTTCTAGAACCCTTCTTAGTTTGTGAACTTGGGACATCACATGCAATATTGTATGGTTTATGTTTTCTAATGGAACATTTTTCTCTGGAGGAGTTCTGTCTAAAGTCTTAATACAACATTTTAACCTTTATGATTAATTAAAATTATTAAATAAAATAATGACAATGAATTAATCTAAATACACAAATAAATAAATTCTTAATATGATTTAAGACTACATTTAAACTAAAATATTGGAATTTTAGTTCAATCCAATATATTGACCCTTACAACATTTTTGCAAGTTATGACATCTAATGCCTGACAAAATAGTAGAGAAGAAATGTAGCCAAAATTTATCCATAGTGAAATTGTTGGTGGTGTTTGATAGTCTTTGTAAAGGTAGAAGTTTAAAATAATTGAAGATTACTCTCACCCCATCACCCCTCTTTTAAAGAGGGTCCCATCCTAAACTTTCTATTACTGCCTCTGGACATCTTTCCATTAACAGAGTCTGTCCAACTTAACACAAGAAAAGTGCATAGAAAAGCAATTTAACAGTCAAAAACATGACAGCATTTAATAAAAACGAGAAATTATTTACTTAGCCTGGATTTCTCACACATCTGACAATACTTGTAGAAGTATAATTCACTTCTAAAAAACTAGAAATAGTTAGACTTGGATCTAACTTGTTGGGTTCAGTTCAGCACACAAAATGTGAGGCATTCCCTAGTGGAATAACTTTCATCATTGTGACTTGGCAACAAAAGTTTGTGAAATATGAGTATGACAGCTTCACTCATTATGCTGTCAAGGGATGATAAATGTTCAGAATTTTGCAGACATTTTCTTTCTGATGAGGCTAAATTTCAGGGAGAAATTGTCTTCCAGTACTGCTGCCCTTGTAGTTAGGAGACAGTGCATAGGAACCCTGTAATTTCTTCTTGTGTGACAGATGCACAACCTTCCTAAAGGCCAGCTCTAGAGTAAGCTCTTTAAAAAAAAAAAAAAAAAAAACAACATGTAATTTGTATTTGTGTTCTGTACCACAGTCAGGTTTGGAATAAAACTGATTCATAACAGTGATACCATCCTAACTGGATCTTGCCAGTACACCTCCACTCCCAATTTTTATGTAAGTACAGTCCTTACATGAAAAGTACATTACATTGTGCATTAACTACAAACAGTGCTTTAAAAACAAGAGTAATGACTAAAATGTCCTACACATATGGAGGATGTGAAGGTGATGTGATTCATGGTTTTCAGTGCTAATCTTAGTTGCTGCAGATGCTCCGAAAAGTGATGGGAAGAGGTAAAAGCTTGACCACAGTAGATTTGCTTCGGGTATTTTCTCAGACTGTCATGCTGTAACAACAATGCAGCTTTATAAGAAATCAGATTGTTTTATTAAATTTTTCTCAAAAGATAAAAAATTCATATGTCTTCATCTTGTATCTGACCTTTTCTTGGGAGGATGTCTGATTATATGTCTCCTGTGCTGCAGCTACATATTTGCTGGGGTTTTATTTTATCAAATTCACTGTATTTATCTCTTACAGACTTGTCTTCTGTGCAGCTGTGCCTGCCAGAAAAGATATGTAACAAAATTTAACCTTCTGCAAATGTACGCAGCAGGGGTATTATGCTATGCAAACCTTACATCTTCCCTTTCATCTTTTGAGGAGCTCTTGGTTGCTTCCTAATCTGATTTCATAAAATGCATTTTTCAATGCAGTTTCACATTTCTACTGATATTTTATGGCAAAATCTTTAGTTCTTATATATCACTGGATTTGTTCCTTTTACAGGTGGTTTCTTAAGATGAGTTCTTGTGGTACCTTAAGAATGGCTTCTGCTGACTGATCATGCATCAGTGTGACAAAGGGATTTAAGTTGCTTAATCTATATGAATAGCAAAAAAGAACTGGTTGCCTTCAGTTTGGAAATTCAAAATGCATATTGCCTATGAAAGCCACTGAAGCCAAAATACAGCTTGGGGCAGGGGAATGGGTGGGGGGGCAGCTGCAGTCAGCAAATTTGGGAAATGAAATGGGAATTGAAGCTGCTCTGGAGTTTATTATTATAGGAAAGTGATTGTGTTTTTTAAATTATGTTAATTGACTGAAATAGTGAAAAGAATGCAGCCTTCTGCCCAAAGCTGAAACTTTGAATACTGTTTTTAAGCTGAGAGAAATGTAAAAGAGGGGATGAAATGCTACCTCATGAACATCATGTCTGATAATATTTCTAGTCAGAAAAAATAAGATAAATGTAGTAAAAAAATAAAAAAGTTTAGATTTGATGGGGAAATAGAACATAATTTTCTATTATATTTCAAGTCACATATTTTGAACCTTGAGTTTAAAAATAAATACTGGAGTTGCATCAGCCACAGAATGTTATATTGTGACTTTTCAAGAATGACATAACTAAGTCGTTTTACAAAGTACCAGGAATTTTTGTAGATAACTGAAGACATTCAAAAGGAACTTAATGTATGGAGTAAAAATACTATGATTGCCAGAGAATAGAAGGTAATAGTAAATTCTAGTAGCTTTTACCTGAGAATATTTTAAGGAAAAATTAAACATGATTAGATCTGTCAACAATATCTGTTTTGACATTGCTCAAAAATGGTGTACAAAATTTTTTCCTCTGGAACACTGTTCTAGAGTATTTTTCATGGAGCTGGGAAGAAACATCCTCACAGAGGATCTGTTGCATAATTTCCTGTAGGGGAGTTCCTTATCTGCCTGTACAGAAGACCAGGTGTCTGGATTCAGTATAACAATTATGTTTCATTTATTTTCATGCCTACTTGTCTGTCCCAGAATTCTGTTTTTTCCCAGAATTCTCCCAGCTATGACTGCATGTAGGATTACGTGTACCTATGTCTTTAAGGGACTATGAGACTCTTTTTCTCTTGTACCTTATACATCTTTGCTATACCTCTTCTTACGTCTTATCTTACTGAAGTGTATTTTCTCTGAACAGCATTGGAAATATCCATTGCAGTCTTGCTGCATTCTCTGAAAATTTCCTTGTTTGCTCTTATTGGTGTGTGGACAGCTCTGTTTTGTGTTGAGGAATATTTACCAGCCATGTGATTGCCTTAATTATGCTGGGGAATTCAGAATTGTTCTAGCTGCCTATGAATAAGGTTTCAGGTGGCTGTAATAAAGGGCAGTAAAATGCCAAATAATTTACATTCAAAGTGAACAGTCTATAATCAGCAACCCACTGAACAGATCAATTTCCTAAATGTCCAGCTATCCAGCTGTCCAGCATCGAAGAACTTACTGCAGGTCAAAGCTGAGCCTGTCAGAGAGGTTTGCATGATGTATGTGAAAACAGGTTTTAAAAACAAAACAAAAACACCCCAAAACCAACAACAGAGAAAAAACTGAGTGAAAGAGTGAGAAATAACAGAGATCACTGAGATCAGAGAAGGAGGAGGAGGAGAAAGCACTCTAGATGTACAGATATTCCCTGCAGCCCATGGAAAACCCGTGCTAAAGCAGATTTCCTGCTGGAATGAGGCCTGCAGAGAACTCATGCCAGAGCATGAGAAGTGACAGAGAAATCACTATGAACTGACCATCATGTCTTCTTCATCCTCTCTGTGCTGTCTGGGCTGAGGATGGAGCAGTCTAGAGTGAAGGAATTAATCTATTTTAATTGTCAATAAATGAAGTCAATTTTCCCCAAGTCTGGTTTGCCAGTAATTGCTGAGCAATCTCCCTGTCTTTATCCTAACCCATGAGCTTTCTCCCTCCTGTTGGTTTGTAATGTCTGCCCCTGTTCTGACAAGTAGAGGGAGTGAGTGAATGGCTGGGCGGGGCTTTACCTGTGAGACCCACCACAGAAACATACAATCTGTGTAAAGACAGAATGAAAATGTGACAGGTGCTCATTTTATACAGTCTGGGGTAAAGATGAGGAAAAGAAAGATCTATAGGGAGTTGGAATGATTTGATTTTATATTTACTTGTTTCCAAAATTAAAAAAAAAAAACAACAAAAAAACCCCACAAAAAAACCAAACCCAAACAAGTATGATTCAAATAAATGAAAAACTAAATAAAGATTCAATACAACTGAAAAGAATACTTAAAGCTGTAAGAAGAATATACCCTAACAGTGCAAAATCAACTTTTAGAAGTCATTGCTATGAATGCTGATAATTAGAAGATTTAAGCAGGTTTGTAAGAAAACTTAAGGATTTGCAGAGATGTTGAGAATGTCCACGATTCAATTGCAAAGGATTAAGAGAAAATAAGAAGAGGA
Source organism: Acrocephalus scirpaceus scirpaceus (assembly GCA_910950805.1). Lineage (NCBI taxonomy): Eukaryota > Metazoa > Chordata > Aves > Passeriformes > Sylviidae > Acrocephalus > Acrocephalus scirpaceus. Next base: position 103,625,720 of record OU383775.1, on the reverse strand, counting down.
TGGATGAAAGCATGTCTTCATGCCAGCTCCCTCCAAGATTTCTTGCACTTCCCTTTGAAGAAAATTATATAGGTGCCTGTATGAGACAAGCTAATATCTCTGTCAATGCTCTGGTTTGTTCCATTTTTTTCTGTACTTTTACTCGCTTAGTGAATAGCTAAAAAATCACTAGCAATAACAGGATTGAGTTCCAAATGGCTCACCAGGCTGATTATCTAATGAGGACAATTATTCTTTAATCAGCATGATGCAGTTTTAAGTGTGAGACTTTAGAAAAGCAAATCCGTAAAAGGAATCAGCCAGAATTTAGCAGGAGCTTGTCACTAGTGGTAGGAACTATCTGCTTCACAGAATCAGAGAGAGGGCTCAAAATATTCTCTTTCATTCAGGATCAAACCCACCCAGAAAAGATATCTGACCTGTTCCCTGTTTGTTTCACCACCTTAGCCTGTCCAATGACAGCACCCCCCTTGTGTCCTAATATCAAATCTAACTTCCTCATGTCCTGCTTTTGGCGAGTGAGGACAAAAAATGTTTATCAGCATTTATCTAGAAGTGTTTCATGCATTACAAAATATCTCAGGTTGTTGTTTTATAATCTACAACAGCCAGATTCTTCAGCATTTTCTCATGGGTTATGTCTTCTCTATCTGTTATTCTTGTGCTGTCTAAGCTCTCCCTGATTTACCTGAACTTTATTTTGTTGCATTCCCCCGTGCTCTTTTCAGGCCCAGCTAGCAGCTGCAGAGATTTGATGGCAACATATCTCTGAGTCCCGGGAGGTAGGGCAGGTACAAAAGCCTTACCGGAGCTTCTGGGGGAGCTGTCTCTTGGTTGTGCCAGCTAATGGCAGCATGCAGGCAGGCAAGACACGACACAGCTTCTGAGGGTGCTGATCAGATGAGGTTTATTCGGGGTCCTGCACTGAGGGGGGTGGAGCATGGCTCCCAAAGGAGAGGCAAGAGGCAAAGAAGGCCAAGCCCAGAGCCAGGCCCAGAGCGAGGCCCCAGCCAGGGGCAGAGAGGCAGAGAGAGGCCGAGAGAGCAAACCTGGTGTATCACCCTAAGAGAGAGCTCCCGCCAGGGGCCGGATCCAAGGCTTGGGCCAGTGGGTACTGATAGGGGAGGAGAACACAAACAACATAGGGAGGAGTTACAACTTGTACATTTTGGGGGTGAACCGAACAATCATTTAAGAAAAACGAATCACCACATTATTTAAAAGTGTGATGTCCAGACTGAGCAGATTTTTTTAGACGAGTCTTCTACCAGAGTAAAGCAAATGGAATAAATTGCCTCTTTTATCATACACATAATACCTGTAATATTCCAAATTAGCATAAGTTAAGATACATTAATTCTTTTTATGGTTCACTGCCCTGGCAGAACTAGTTCACAAACAAGAAGGGCTGTTACATTCATAGTGCAGCTTTTACAAATTTAGTAACCAATTTTAAGCTTTCTTTTTTAATGAATGACATCTTTCCTTACTGTATTGGTAAACAACCCTCCCTTTTAAGGCTATTAGAATTGAGTGTCTAAAAAAGTCAACGTGGTTTACTTACAGAACTCAATTTATATTGAAATATATATATATATAACACCAGAATTTTGATTGCAAGTTCTAATTAGGTGAAATTAATATTTAATATGCTAAGAAATCTTATGTATGAGAGAAAAAAATTTAAAACTTTCAGCATGACCAAACTTTTGCTATTTTTAATCAACTTTTATGCAATATACTTAATTCAGCTAAATATATGAATCCAAGCATTCTCACTTTAAAAAAAAACCAAAAAAAAAAAAAAAAAAAAAAAACCACCCCAAAACCCACTATCTAATTTTCAACATTTTTCCTGAAAAAAGAAAGTATCCTGCTTTGCAAAAATCTTTACTTTCTCATGCAATTTCTTCTTCTTTTTCTCACAGGGTTCAGAGGTGAGAAGAGGTGAAAATTTTGGCCCACAGAGATGAACTGTTATTATCCAGGTTACAGTTCTTACCTCTGACCCTCATACCAGTGGTATGAGAAGTGGTTATTACAAATTCCAACATAAAAAAAAAAAAAGCGCAATAATTTTACACGTAAATATTTATCCTATACAGTTGATGCCTTGGGAAGGCCAACCTGAAACAGAGAGTGGACAGAGCTAGAGAATAAAGCAGATATTTATTGAAAGACCTTTAGGGTATACCTGGGGAAGCACAAGAGCCTGACCAGGGCTACACCCAGGGTGGGCTGAGAATGGTCACAAAATGGACGACTGGTCACAAAGTCATACACTTTTATAAGTTTTGGTCCATTTGCATATTGGGATTTAATTGTCCAACCACAGCCTCAGGTTGTGAGGTTCCATCCTTCTTGTTTTCTCTCTTTAGTCCACTGTTGTTTGTGCTTTTGAGCCTGAAAGCTGTAGTCGTCGTCCTTGATGTTCAGCAGGAAAAGGATTTGTTTTGTCTGCCTACTCTGTGAAGAGAGCTTACTAGCACTTAATGTGAGGCTCAGAACTACACCCCCAGGCAGCACAGAATCTGAAAAACATGAAAGATAAGACTTAAGGCATCATTTCCCCCCTTTAGAGGCTTGACAAGGCCAATAAGAAATAACTATCTAACAATGGTAAACAACTAACAATAATAAACATATAATAGTAAAACATTGTACAAGAGAAGGCAAGAAAGTGGAAGTGAAAATATTTGGGACTTTTCTTATGCAGACATAATACAACCATGAATAAACAAAAGTTTTCTGCCTTCCTTCAGACTGAATCTGTAGTAGGAATATCTCCCTACAGTCGTCCTCAGTCAGGAATTACCATGAGCCTGAATGACAGAGAATCAAGGTTATTCTATCATTTACTGTAACAATTTAGCCTTCATGTTTATTTCTATTTTGAGATTGATTTCCTAGAGAAAGTAAGTTTATATGACCATGCTTACTGAGTACATATTTGTCTCCTAGATAAATCTCTTAGCCAGTGTCAAAAAAAAAAAAAGGCAAAAACCCTCACCAACCTGAGATTAGTTAAATTCCTACAATTCCTGGGAAATGAGTGGCTGGGAAGAAGACAGAGACCTCTTGAACACCACCTGTAATGAAAAGGCTGTAGCATGACCAGCGGACGTGACTGACATGTTAATCTGTCAACTCAATAACTAAATTCCCTTGATTCTGCATCTGTGCTGCAGCCTGGCTCTGGGTCTGTGGTTATCATGAATGGGAACATGAGGGAAAGGAGAAAAAATTTTCCATCTCTGATGACACAGAACTCTTTTACAGCTCTGCAGTATCACAAATATATTTTGGTGAAGATTACTGTAACAGGAATTTGTGACTGGATCAGGACATACCTCTGAAAGTCCAGCCTGTCTTTTGAGGACATAAGAACATTTCTTAGACAGGCTCCTGCTGGCCTCATATCCTACTGTGCTCCTTAATGGATTATCTGCTATATTACATAGGACAGCAGTGATTTCCTGCTATTCAGTCTACAATAAATTAAGTATTAATTAGCTTTATAAGGAACTTGGTGAATGAGTGATGGTGAATACATTATAATGGGTTTATCCATTCTTCTTAGCTTAAACAACTCCATATTGGATGCAATTTTTCTCTAGTATCTTATTAAAATACTATGTCATTTTAACATTTAATTTTTTTGGCAGTGAATTTATCCATCTTGTTTCCTATTTCCAATGAGAAAAAATGGTTAAATCCAATTCCAACTCTCTCAGCCTGTCTCCATAGCAGAAGTATTCCAACCCTCAGATCAACTAAGTGGCAAATTTTTTTAGAAGAAAACATATCATGATTTGCAATCTTGAGAATGCAATACTGAAAGCTAAAGGCAAAGAGAAAGTACCAGAAAATTCTGAATGAGTTTTAGATTTTAAATTAAAAGTGGTCACAGATTATAAACATTCAAATTATAGAACATATTAACACTATAAAGCATATCTGAAAGGAAAATGAGCTACTTCACTAGAGAAAAAGAAATCAGGTCTTAAAGGAATGGAGAAACTAGTTACAGAAGAACTGCCCTCACTTGTGTAACAAGGTGAATATACAAATTAATTTCTTAGCACATCATATTAGTACTTCTACTCTATCAGTTAGATAAGGGATATGGAGTATGTTACAGACAATGCTTACATTGTGCAATGATGCTGTGAAACAAGGTAATATTTTACACAGAGAAACAGTACACAGACTAAACTACTTATCTTAATGTAACAGAGTCAGTGATACAGATGAGAACAAACAAACAAAAAGATAATTTCTCACTCGAGCTCCTAGGAAGCAATTACTAGGCAAGATGAATTCCCAGCTTTGTAAAACTGTGAGGAAAGTATGTGGCACCTCTGCAACGAAATAATTTCACTATCTATATTTCCTTAATGAAACAGAAAATCCAGGCAACCTCCCAATCTGTGAGCTCGATATGCACCATCTTCTGTCATCTTGAGATATACAATTGCTAGATTTTCATATCAGTTCCATGAGAAATATGGGAAAGGCCCTTTCGTATGAAAGTGAGAAATCCCTAACTGTCAAAAGAGCTGCTATAGCAATAACAACAAAAAAATGAAGTGCATAAAATGGTGGAAAAATAATTTCTTGAAAATATAAACAAAACTACACAGGCTTGTGTATTTCTGTATTCATTAGTTACGCCCTCAGTATGTTACATGATAGGAATTTCTGATACGAGTTCTGTAATGGTTTTAATGAAAATTTAGTACAGCCAAAGTGAGCACAACACAAAGCTACTATACACAGGCACCATAAAAGGCTATAGTGCAGGTTTTCTGTGCTGCAAGATGCTAAAAATCATACAGGACCCCAACAGAAAACTATCAGTCATCTTGGTGATTCTTGGTGTCTCCTTTTCAATCTCTGAATATCTTGGGTTACCATACAGAGTCATTTCCTGTGGGAACAGCAGAAAGAAATTTTTCTAAAGCCATCATTATGCTGCAATTTGCCTATAAAACTGCAGAGCATATTCTTACTCCACCTTCTATTTTTTTCACATTTTCAGTTGAAGGACTTTTTTCCCCTGTGTAGGAATGGGAAGAATGTTTTAAATCTTCATGTTGTTCACAGAAACAAAAGGAATTCCAGTAAGTTTTTTTCCCTCCGTCAGGACCCTGTGTATTGCTATCTTCATTTCAGAATGAGAGGAACTTAATGCAGTACTACAGTACGTAACCACTTTTCTTTCACATTTGATATCTGTTTGTGGGGCATGATGCGAAGAAGTACAAGTTACTAAAGAAGCTCTGAGCAGCTCTCTTGTTCTCACTGAGTTATTCAGTGGATTCACATGCTGATACTGCTAGTAAGGCCCAATCCAGTTCTGAGAATGAGCTGATATATTGAAACGAGCCTGTATCAGGCTCTGCATTATTAATTAATTGCTAGAAGAGAAATTAATTCTTTCTTGATCTTCCCAAATATTGTTGCCAATCAAATGTAGTTAAATAAAAACAATGTGTTTTTTCCTGTAGCTGTAGTTACAAGAGGAAATATATGGACTTAGCATGAAAGTCCCTGTGAGACTCTGTTTACATTGTCAAATATCTTTACCAGGATCAGGTACCCTTTCATCCATTTTGAGAACCAACCATACTCATTTCATGACCCAGAAGTATTTCTCTTTTCCCATGATTGCAATTATGAGAGAACCATTCATAAATTTAATATCACCTTACTAATGATAATTTTTATAAATTCTTCTCCTATAAGTTTTTCAAAGTAATTTCTTTCAAATGTCTGATTACTTTGCATAGATTAAAAATAAATGGTAAGTTGCAGCAGATCTCATTTCTTAAGCATGCCAGATATTTTAATTATTTAAACAGCTTGTCCCTGAGGACTTCCTTTCATTAGTGCAATGTTTTTGTAGGCAGAACTCTCTGCATGATGACTTGTGAAAGACTGAATTCTGTATATTGTATGTCTCATAGAACTTTCATCCTTACATAGTCAATAAAAATAAATATATTAAAAAACCTAATAAAAACTACTTCAAAAATTTCTGTTGCTGAATCTCATCTTCCTTTCCTCAGCATTATGATGATGATGCCGCTTTTCATCCTCATACTGGACTTGCTTTCTTTTATGCTTCCCCTATTTCTGATGGGTTTATGGCAACTTGTATTATTCTAGCTCTTGTGAAGGGGGCACCTAATCTCTCTTAGTGTGGATAGGGAGAGTTAATAATGTTTCTGTCTATTCCTCTGGGCTCAGTTAGAAATAAATCCTGGATTCAGCAGCTGTAGAAACAAAACTCACCCATGAGGGAGTCCTACATGGCCTTTTCCCAACACCTCCATAGTCCCACACAAGCACCAGCTTCCTCCTCTTGCACCCCACAGCTGAGAGCACCTCTTGCACAACTTCCCTTCCCATAAAACCTGGGACAGATCAAATCTTCAGGCCAGGAGAAGCTCCTCTGCCCTGGCTTCACTGATCAACAACTCTTGTTTCAGCCTTCCAAGGTACAAGCACATTCAGTTTCTCACAAATCAAAACTCAGTAGCTGCCCTTTGAGACATCATTTGCATCTATTAACCCTGAAGAGGCTGTCAGAGACTTCCACTCTGGGAGAAGAAATTTTCAAAAATACCTGTTCAAAATTTCCTTTATTTTGACACAGACTATGGAGCATAGCAAAAACAAACAAACAAACAAAAAACACAAAAACAAAACCAACCAAACAAAAACAAACAAAAACAAAACAGAAAACCCACCCCAAAAACCAAACAAAAAACCCCAACACCTTTTTCTGAAGTTAGCAATTATTTTAGTCTTCATTGCCCTTTGCCCTGGAGAATAAAGAGAGCTAATTGTCAGGGTAAGGTCCATGTAAATTCTTCCAGCACTACTACTACTGCTACTTGATGTCTTATTTCAATACAAGAACTACAGGATCCATGTTCAGAAATGATAACACCAATAGAGACACTGAACTTCTGAAAATAAACAGTTTTGGAGAAGCAACTGAACAAGAATAAAGCTTTAGGGAAATTCTTGTAACATTTTTCAATGGAATCCTTGCAATTCAGAATGGGCTTTAAAGAAACCCACTAAAAAGCAGCACTCTACCCCATAAATGGCCAGACTGTCAAACTTCCGCATAGAACTTGTCACTAAAGACCCTAAGGCAGGGAAAAAGATGGAATCTTTGTAACTACTTGGTTCAAGGACACAGATAGGAATGTGAACCAGCCATTAATGTGTTCACCCTTTGCCCATGATACACTGGAAACTCCCTTATTTGCAGGTTTTGTTCATCACTTTTTTTCAGAAATGAGCCAAAGAAGAATCTGGGGATTGGGGTGCTGCTTGGCTGAAGTAATTTGTAGCAGCTTCACTTTCTGTTTCACAGGGCATCACAGACTGGAGAGGACACAGGAAGAACGAATATCCAATTCATGCAAGGCAGCCTTGCACCCTAGATGTTTTTATACCAGTACTTGAAAGCCTGTGTATGCTTTTGTTTAAAACTTATAGATTTGGTCAACAGCACTGCTCATTCATTGAGTCTGAAAATAAAAATATGTCAGGCCACAAGGAGAGACTCTAGTCAAACAGGGGCTTTTGACATGGAAGGAAGTGGCTAATTTATCTTGCATTTGAGATATTCTGAATTTTCCCTACAGATCACAGGAACCTTGAATTAAAAATTGTTTCTCCAGAGTCTTAGTTTTCTGGTCTGAAAGTCCACCAGTATATCAGTTCTGAGACAGAAAGTAATAATATCAGAGGATGAAAAATGTATTTAATTTTTTATATTTTTGTTGAAAAGATGAAAACCACTGTGAGTTATTGTGAGCATACACGGTTAACTTCAAGCATGACTTGCTTACATTTTGGAAATTATCAACTGTGTATTTTAATTTTTTTAACATTTTCTAAAGATCTCACTGCCTTTTTCACCTTCACTGAGAATTAGGTAAAGCCTCTTTTTGACATAGATGTCATTATACATGAGTAAGTGGAGATGGATAATTTTTTTTGACAAAATCATCCAGCAAGCTGGTAGAAGCTTGGACTCTTGTTCTCCCTCTTAGGGCATTCTAAGTATAATTAAAAAAATATTACAGTCTTATAAGTAATCTGTGACCCTTTTTCTCCCTGAGAAAGATCAAAATTTATAAAAGGGGTCTTTTCTTGGTTTGGCTTGTTTTGTGTTGTAACATCTGTATTTATTTGGTTGATATTGATGACAAATGGATTCTGCTATGGAGATGCTCTGAGATTTTCTGTAGGGAAAACAGTAATCTCCATTTCCCATCTACAAATCCTAAACTGATTCTACCTGTCAGTACTTCACACTTAATGCAAACAAATCCAGACTTCATTTAGAAGTGTCTGGTTTCCTCCTGACCCTTGAGGTAGGATTTATGGTTATTCAGCATTGAAGCTTCAGTGGGGCCCTATTTCAACACATTTAGTCAATCGAAAGAAAGTGTGCTGGAGCACTGTGGTATAACACGCAAATGCTTGTTGAGCATGAGTGTATTTTTATTCGTCTTGAAACTTGTCCACCTGGCACAGTGTTCCAGAGACATTTTGTGTGCAAACTGGAGTTCCTTGAGAAATACTGAGCTCTCTGACCTCAAGAAAGTGATGTTATTTTTGAAATGCATTGACAAAAATCTAAATGCAATCATGTAACCCAAGTTAGGGACAAAATTTTGTGGATTTTTGCTTACTTTCTTTTGTCAAAACTTAATGAAAATCTATACTTGCAGGTTCAACTTCTGTCACAACTGGGACACCAATGGACTTGGACTATAGACGGATTTGTTCAATTGTATGAAATTCATATATCACTGACTGAACTCACTCATGAAAGGTTGCTGAGTGTTTTACTTCCTCATCAAGGACAATGTTTTGCAATGCCTGATTTTCTGCTTGCTTTGCAGTTAAACTTCTTACATTTCAGTTATTTCATTGTACTCGCCTAAATTTCAAAATGAGACAACATAGTGTAGCGGCACGTTTTCTGTTCTTTTATTTATTGTTAATGTTAATTTGTTATGTAATGGTACAGTCCATGTTCCCCCCATCCCTTTCCCCCTAATGGCTTGTCCCTGTACTTGTTTGTGCAGCACCTGTGCCTGTCAATCATTTGTAACTCCCTTCCCAGTGCCTGTCCATCTCTGGGAAGGACTCTCCCCTCTTTCTAGAGAGATCGGGAGAAGTCATTCCCTGATTGGAACAGGCTGGGAAATCCCCCACCCCTCGTTTTCCATTCGCTGTCTGTGTGCCATCCCCACTCCCCTGATTGGTTTTCCCTCTTGTGTACGCCCCTTCTTCTGGTCCCTTATAATCACTTACCCCGCCCCTCTTCCTCACTTCGTGGCTCATCATCATGCTGAACAGGTGCAGAGGGACAATAAACGCCAACCTGTAGCACATGCCACGAAGTCTCCTTTTCCTGCCTTCGTCGTAGCCTCACCGACAGCTCTCGTGTAGCTCTGACCCACCGGGGGGTGGTGGCCGGTCCACCTGCGACTGCCTAACCGAGTCTGGAACGATTCCCAGCCAGGGCAGCTGGGACTAGCTGGAAGCCACTTTCCAGCAGGCAGAGGGAATCAATTCAACATAGTATCAAGAATCTTATGTTTCATTTTGCTTTCTTATAACTAATTTCTTTCTGGCAAATTGAAGGTTTCAGCATCCTGGCTGCTTATCCTGTCAAGCAGGAGCATGGGCATGTTCCCGCTCCTTGACTGGAACATACCTTTGGCAGACTCCAGACAGAAGCCCTTTCACAAACAGAGGTATTCCTGAGGTACATTACCTGTAGGCAGGCTTTGAAAATACACAGCCATTTAAAATTACTGTTACCATATTTCTGGGCTAATATTTGGTGATGTGAATTCACAAAACAAATACTAAATGCATTGTGTGGCTTTTATATTTGTGAATGATGCTTTGAAAAAGCAAAACCTTCAGTATGTGTTTGCCTATTTATCTGGACTAGATACCAATTAGCCAAATACTTCAGGATGCTGTGTTCATTAAAAAGATATATTTGAAATATATAGAAAATAAATAAAGTCCAGTATAATAAATATTCAAAACTGATGGTGAAAATGTCACTTCTAAGGACAGTATTGACTGAATATTTCTTTTTTCTGCTTGGAAAAGAATGGATTTATGTCATTGTGTCATCCATAAAATGAGGACACTCTTCTTAATTACTGACCACAGAGAGTTTGTTAAATATCAACTATGACAATTTTTTAAAATACCATTAGATTTGACTGACTGAATTGACCAGACAGACTTTTCCAAGGCTAAATAATGTCTTCTCTAATGAAAAACACATATCACATGCTTAGAATGTTGAATTATAAATTGTACCTTATTTTTATAACATTGTGTGTGCTGTGTTTATTTCAGGCAGAGCATTCAGTGACTAGCAAACAGAACAATAATTTACTGTAACAACTCATTGGTCACCTAATTGGAATAAGTGTCATGGGACATGGCAGATTCTTCATCACTTGAAAGCTTTCAATCAAAATAATATTCTGTTTTAAAATGTTTCTTGCTCAAATAATTGTCTTATGACTATGGTTATGCTTGAACCTTCTTGAGATTACCAAAGTATTTCTGAGATTTTTTTTTCTAGATTTTGTGATAAATACTCCATGAATAAACCAACAGGTCTTGGAATAAATGCACATGTCATGAAGTAATATGGCTTAATTTCCATATGAAAATAGCTTTGGGTTGCAAACAAAATATATTGCATTCTTCTAACAAGTAAAAAATTAGCTGTTCATAAATCAGAACTACTATCTTTCCTGACTTAATATGAGTAGTTTTTGAGTTTCAGGCTAGTTTTATGAATAAATATTCAATATAATGTCATTGAAGGATAAGTTGGCATTTTAACTGATAAAGTAAATTTGACAGTCCACGTGTAAACATGACAGAGTCATAGTAACAACGCTGGTTTTGGTACAGCAGCCCTTTATTTTTACTGCTCTAGAATTAGAGAAATGGTCCCAAACTCATCACCTGTTAATTTCCTATTTCATTTTTTTTCTAAATATCCATATTAAAAAACAAAAACAAAACAAAAAACTATTAACTACATTTTTCTACTCCCAGAGAATTATGAGTTACCACCTGAATTTAGCAAAAATCCTCTACTGCAGGACTATCTTCAAAATTATTTAGAATGTCAGATGCTGACCTTTATCACATATTTTCGAGTGGAGTGGCAGTAATTTGTATTTCTTCCTGGGTAAATCTGGTTTTAGTGGGAGTTTTGTCATGTGTTTGATCAATGGCTTTGAATATACTTAACCCTACTGAACTACATACACTGATTATCTTAGCACTTTAAAACATATGTTTCTACTAACAAATTCTCTTTTTTGTGGTACCTGACACTGTACTAGCATATGGTGATATACTGGAGAATTGCATCTTATCTGACATGTTTCAAGTATTTCACCTCTATTTCTTGCTTTAGTTTTCTGGATTAAATAATATTTGGGAAAGGTAAACTGATGCCACAGGGAAAGAAATATTTTAAAATTAAGAGGGAAGATAAATTGGCTGAAGTTAATGTCTTCTTAAATATTGACAATGAGAATCCCAAGAGTAATTGATTTTACTTTTTGAGAGACAGTTTACCTTTGAATTGTCGCAAGTCCAAGAAGTCTCCCCAGACTGAAAGGAAATAGTTCAAAAGAGCCAGACAAGCTGGTAACAGCACTTGCATTCTCAAATGCTAGTTTCCACCCTCCCTTCAAAGACATCTAGAGACTGACTGTGTCTCCTTTAGGATCAATATCATCAATCACACCAACAGGGAAACAAACTTAGAAATTCAAGTGTTTGAGCTGTCTCCCAGCAAATAGCCAACGTTTCTTTTAAAGTGACCAGAAATGAGTTGGCAGAATTTGCTGGTTAGCTCTAGGGCAGTGAAGGAGCAGGAAGTTTGTCAAGGATTAATGAATTCCATGTCCTTTTGGAATGGTGGAGCATAAAAATCTATTTCAGATGAAGGTGCAAAATTGAAAAATATGTACTGCCAAAAGCCTGGAAAAATTATTGCATCTTCTATGCTACCATTCAAAGTATTTATTAATCAGTAGTAATAATCTTCACTTTTAAAGTTAAAAATTATGTTTTTCCTAGATTTCACTATAAACATTCCATAAACAGATGAATACATCATGAACTTACATAATTGGTTTTCCCAACTATTTTATTTTTTATTGATATTCTAGTTGTCATTACTTCAAAAATTATACATAGTTTCTGTTTTATAAGTGGAATATTAGGCAGTTCTTGGCTGGGGATGGAAGAGGTGCTGATTAGGAACTCCCAGTGAGGCTGGAAATCTGTCATATCTTCCACAAACTGTTCCACTGTATGAAGGGGAATCATTTTGCCAAACTAGCTGTAGCTAAAAGTCTGTTGTTTAGGTCTGAGTTAATTATCCTAACCCCCACTCTGAACTCAGTGGAGAAAAAGAGAAATTTCTAAATTTTTTTCTCCTGACCTGCTTCAGATCCCTTTTTAACATGAATTCCTTGGTTTTCTTCACCTGGGACAAATTTATTCAGGGACCCTCCAGATGAACCTTGATCCATATGCTCCTGACAATTTACTAAACCATCCCAGACTTGTCATGGCCAAGACCTGAATTAAAACTGAGATGTTTCAGTATGTACTATGTTCAGCACTCTGCCGAAAATGGCAATAGGTATTTACCTTACACCACTGTATTTATTTACATTACACTACATGTAACGACATCTGATTTTTTATGCCACCTGCCACTGAACCATTTTAAGCTCCCTTTTTCTATAAAACTCTAAGGAACCCTGAAAGCTTTAGTGTGTTGTCGTTCAATTAAAATTACTGGTTGCTCATGGAAATCTGCCTTGAGAAAACTCTCTGGGCTCTAAGCCATACCTGAGTCCCAAGGAGAAATGCAGCGATGACAGACACAGTGAGAAACTTCTGTCACAAGTGATTACCAGGATGTACATGCAAATGAAAGCTAAAAAATAATAATCCTGTTAGTCGCTCTTGACGCTCATGACTAGCAGTTTTAGGTCAGCTAGGAAGCCTGATGAAAAGAGAAGTGAGTACAGAAACAAAGAGGTGAGACCAGCATCTCAAATGCTCCAAGTGGATGGGGAAGTTTTTCCAGCTTTATTCCTCATTCTGCTTCATTCAAGTGATTGATCAAGTGATCAAGGATCAGATTCTTCTAAAGGTAAAAATTTGAAAGTAAAGGGGACAGATATTTCTCAAAATCTAAAATATGAAATTTGAAATATGTTTTTTAAATCTTATCAACTAAGAAAAAATACTATTCAGGGAGAGTTCAATCTCAGATTTTCTTTCATACAGAATTTTGAGTAATAGTAGCATTTACTTCTTTGACATAATTGGGAAGATCTGTAGGGACTAGCTACTTGACTTCTATGCACAAATTGATTTTTGTCAGGAATCGCTCACAAAATAAATGAGAAAAAAATTTCATTTTGTTTTTCAAAGCTTGCATTCCTCATAGGACTTGATTGGTGTGTTGGTAGAGAGTTCATTTTGATCAACAGTATAATAAATTAGGAGAGATAATAAGTAGCAAATCTTTTAATGAGTTCTCTGAATTTCCTGTTTGTGATACAGAAAATGGTCTAGAGGTATGTAGTATTTACTTATTTATTCCCACTTGCAACTAACATAAATGGATTTAAAAAAAAGGCTCATGGATTTTATGTGCCCTTATTTTGAAGGCTATGGGATTATACATTGCTAAGGATTCTGATTCAAACCCATGGAAAATTGATTAAATAATTTTGCTTCCAATAAACATGGGCAGGGCAGAATTGGTTGTCCAATAGCTATAATAAATTTTTATTTGTATATCAAGTGGGGGAAGGAGCAGCAGCCACCACAGGTGCATTTTAACCAGGTGCATAATCGTCACTCATTAGTTCTAAAGGAAGCCCACAGAGATGGAGGATGACCCAATATAAATTGCTGATGTAAAAAGACTCAGAACACAAAACATGCTGCCCTTTAATTAGGGTCCTAAGAAGCTGTGGTGTCAGGCTTTTAAAAGTGAGAGCAAAAAAGCTATTTTTTTCTGACTGTATCTGCAGTCAGAAGCAGCAGCACAGTGAGAATATCCAGAAGAGTCTGGGATTGCATGGCCATGAATCAAAGCATGCACAGAGCAAGGGATTCCTCTATTTTACTTGAACTGGTACCAAAAAGGGTACTCCAGGATCTTGGGACACACTCAGGAGCCAGCAGAAAGTTGCCTTTCAGAAGTAGACAGAGATGTTACTGCCCAAAGGGTCAGGCTTGGAGGTTTTCATTTCCACAAATCATGTTGAATTGCTGGACTGATTGGGCTTTCCCGCTTCCAGGATTTGGCCACAGTCATGATAGTGCAAGAACTGAATTACATTAAACTCTTAGATAGTGGAGCTGCCACAATGTCCACTGACTCTAGTTTTCCCTTTGAAGACTGAAAAAAATATTTTTGTTCTCTACACAAAGTTCCTAAAGCAATAGGGAGCTTAGCTTTGTTTCTTTTTTTTCTCTTAAATGCCATTCATTTTGACAAAGCCAGAGAGAGAGAAACTTGTGTACACAATGTCCCTAGAGTTAACAAATTTTCTGGATTATATATATTATTATATATATTATTATTGTTTGTGTGTTTTAACTAACCATTTGAGATGCCCTCCCCATAGTGCTTTCTATCTCATTAATAGATTAAATATTAAATTAGTTTCTTTACCCACGTCTTCCTTGTTTTCTGTCTACACCTTTTTAGCATTTGTGCATCTACTTATTCTCTTGTAGGCAACACCAAAGAACCTGAAATGTGTCTTTCTCTCATACAAAAGATTGTCTGATTTTTTTTTTTTTTGTATGTGCTAAATGTCAGAAAACTGGACACCTGTTTATCCTTGTGGAACGGCTATTTTTGAATGTCTTTGCAGACCTAAGTGAATAAAAAGAGGTTTGTCACATGTTGGGAATGAGGTCTGCTACTAAACCATCTTCCTTGGAAAGGGACATTCAAGGTAGCATTCAAAAATCAATTCAACCCTCTGTCTCCTGGGTTGTTCTTAAGTCTTAGTAACTCCTACAACATTTTGAGCCAAATGGACCTGCTCAGAACAGCAGGGTCCCTGATGGGTTGCTCGGAAACGCTGCAGCAATCTGCCCTGCTACCTGCCTAACCTCAATCAGCACTCTCCCTCTTCTGGGAGTTGTCAGTTAACCTCAAGAATCAGCCTTATCTCCTGCAGTGTTTACTCAGAATAGGCCTTGTCCCAGGGAGACAAAGCTCTTGCAACGTTTTGTTAAACAAAAAAACCCCTTAAAAATAGAGAATAATGCACTGGGAATTAAACTAAAGGAATACATACATGCAATTCAGTTGGATATTAAAATACACATTTCTTTGAAGGAAAGTTTCCAGCCTCTCTTTAAATACATGACAATGATCAAATCTACTGGGACATGAAACTTTCCTAATTTACAGATTAGCTCAGTTCTGTTGGCCTTGCGTAGTGATGATCTGCTGTTGTCCCTGGTGTCCTGTTGCTCCTCAGCAATAACTCAACTGTTCAACAACATATTACATCTGTTAGCAGCTTGTGGATGCTTCTGTCTCAAATCACATGGGTGCCTGTTTGTAGGCAGATGAATGTAACTCTGCAAATGGACTCCAGCTCTGGAGGAAGAAGTTTAAAGAAAGGTGAACAGTAGAGGCAATGGAAATCTACAATCAGTAGGATCTAGAAAGCAATTAGCTGACCTGGTCTGCTAGAGGCTGAATCAGTTTCCTAAATTTAGGTGGTCCAGTGCCATTTCTCATGCTCTTCTCTATCTGAAAATTTTGCACAAAGCTATGAGATGTGACTAGGGCCCACAGGAAGCCAGTATCTTTCCAGAACAGCAGATGGAAACACAATGTTCTTACCTGTTTCATAAAGCACTGAACATCTGAATTGAACCTGCTGTTGTCTACAGTGCGGCGAGTCCTTCACTAGGTTCAATCAACTGTATTGACTTAATTGCCTTAGTAATACAATTTAAAAAAACATTACACGCTTAAATCACATGTAGAAACTCAAAACATATCTTACTATACACCTAGAACCCACTATAAACATTCTGTCAAGGTCTTCTGACTTCTGAAAAGAGAAATGTGAGTACAGATTTAATGGAAATACTTCCATTTTAAAAAATTCATTAGTGTACCTTTTATGCCTGTTTGTTATAGTACACAAGTCCATTTTCCATACTTCACTTCTGAGAAGTCTTAGTTCACTTCTTGTTTCTGATATCTAATTATTGTACAGGAATTTTTCCTTGTATTTAATTTCTTGCTAGCCTAACTTCATCCACATGAGGATTATGGCTGTATTAACTAGAATTGTATTCTTTCTATATTTCTTTGTAAAATCTAACAAAATATCATCCTTAGGTCTGTTAGAATATCACAATATAAAAGGGTCTGGAACATAAAGGGAAAATTTTAAGACTAGCCTGAAACTTGTAAAGTATATTTCTTCAAAAATAAAAAATAAAATGGGCTATTTCTGACAGCTCAAGGATATCATGCCCTGGAGCATCCGCTAAGAAGGCTTATAAAAAAAGATGACCTTTGGACACTTCAGACCAAAAATCTACTCACAGCTTAATACTATATCACAGTTTCTGCTAAACCTTGAAAAAAGACTGAGGAATTTGTACACTGTAAAAGATGACAGAAGATGAAGAAATCAGTGGGTTTCTTAATCTACTTATGGTGAGGATCATTTCCAATAAAACATAGAGAAGACAATTTTTTGTCTTTCAAAATTTCAGATAGGTAATCTCATCAAATCCATGAGCAGAAGTCTAGCACCCAAAATGTTTCAAGCTCAAAGTCATTGGAGGTAAGATTTTACCAATATGAGAATACAGAATAAAACTTTCTTCTTGCATAAGTCTTGCTTTTATTAACAACCAAGCACAGACAATAAAACATCTTCCCAGTAAGTCTATCCACAATCAGTATTTGTTAGAATTATAATTGACATTTTATATATACCTATTTCTAATTTTCTTTTTTTTTTTTTTTTAATTGGCTGCAACAGTTCATTATGGTGCTGTTCATGGTCTTGAATTACATTGTGAAAGGTAATTGATGTAGAATACCAATATACTCCATTCTACACTCAATTATTCAATGTGAAAAACTTAGTAATGACTTTAAATAAAGACAAGTAAACATAACAGAACACAGGTATTGTGGTTTTGTTGTTTTGTTTTTAAGTAGGCTTGAAACAGACAAGAAAACTATATCTAAGCACAATATGAGTGCGTTTCATGGGGAAATTCTTACATAGTGAAATCTCTTTCCCAGCCTGCTTGCTGTGCCTACAAGTCATTATCCTATAGATGAAGAATCTTCCTGTGGAAGATGTAGAAACATTTCTTTTTCTATTTGCCACTGTCTCCTGTAAAAGAAAAAGGGATACTGAACAGAAACAATACTTGATTAGTGACAGATATGTACAGAAGGAGACAAGAGTAGAGACAAATATGGACTAATGTGAATTAACTTCTGTTTCTCCTTAAATATTTCCATTTAATCCTATTAATAGTCTCCTTCTTCAATCACTAAGCAATAGTTTCTTTTATTCCTCTTTTGTTAATTACAGAGTGGGCTGTTATGCAATGTTATTAAAATATATCACAGTAAGACAAACTTTACCAGTCAGTTCTGAGCTTCCTGGAGGAGATCCAGGCTTGAGAAACTTCCTTTCTGTTATTATCAGTGCCACAATAAGAGAAGTGGAACAGGAAGAGTTTGAGAAATACAGTACTCGGTATAAAGTGTTTTTTTCTAGAGATAAGCACAAGATTTCTATCTGAGTCTCCTCAAAGTTACTCAGAGTAACTAGACACCAAAGTTGGCAGGGAGGTAGTTTCCACTGCAAAAAGGAAAGGGCAAAAGAAAGATAAATGCAGCAAAAAGTTTTCAAGAATATTCTCCATGATAAAAATAATTCTTGTTGATAAGATGCTTATATCTTCTTTTCATTTATAAGCATGAAAAATATTTTAAGGAGCTAAATTTATTAAATTTATTAATTTATTGATTATTTCCTTAGCAAGAATGTGACTGTGTTAAATTTTTGGAAATCCTTTTGTTGTCATATCAGATTATGTTTTGCATTCATTGATTTCAGATTGATTTTTTTTTTTATTTCATACAATCTGGCAGTTCGCATGCAAGCAGTAACAGTAAGAAAATGATGACCAATACATCAAGTATGTGCTTAGGGAAATGGGGGATAAGGGAAGAAAAGAGCTAGAAATTTCTAAGAAAGGATTTGTAAGATATGCATCTTCTAATAAAGAATATGATTTAGTGTACCCCAAAAACAGTGAAAAGAAATTTTGGCCTATTTTCAAGGTATTTGGGTTCATTTGCAGATGGATGTTGCTGTGTGCACTTGAAGAGCTGGTTTTAAGGTTTTTCCTTTTTATACCTATTAGTCTATTTTCTCAGATTACTGCACAACATGTACTTCAGCTGTCTTCTTCCTTACAGCAATGAAACATTTTAAGAATATCAAAGCTAACTGTATTCTGATCAACAAAGGGAATCAGGAGGGCCTGGTTTTTTGCAAATGGGAAAAGATGTCAAAAGTCACAGGTATATTTTATGTGCTGAAAAGAATAATTCTAAACAAAATATTGATTAGCAGGGGAAGAAGTCAAGGCAATTTCTGAATGAATGGTCCACAAGATATCCCCGTTTCCACTCTGAAAAGGTATGGGAAGTTTTAAACAGAAGTAAAAGTGACTAATGCTGAACTGGGAATGATAATTATCTTCCTTCTATCTGTTTTTTTGTCAGGAGAAAAACAAATCTTGCACTCTGGTGGGATTAAAAAAATTTATCTTGCTAGATTAATGACTGGAAGACTGAAATGTGATATGCAAGCATAAACTCTGAGTCTCAAGTTCCCTTTTCACTTGAATCAAATTACTGCAAAGACCAAATGGTCTTTATCAGTGGATTGGGACTTGGGGTTTATTCCTGGATCTGTCAATGATATGCTGAAAGTTTCTGAGAAGTGGAATATTGGAGCACCCATTCTGTAATCTGGGGATTTTCAAAATGTACAGGTAGTGTAGACCATGTCTTTCATTAAACACTGCTACAGTTAGCACATGAAATCACAGTATTTTGGAAATTTTAATATCAATAAATGTGAGAAATTGGGACCAGTTAATACAAAAACACTATCAGAAGCACAAGTATATCCTGACACAACTTGTTTTTAAATTCAGATTAGAAATACTGAATATGGAACAGCAAAGCCAAAGGGCCTCTCTGAACTTAATATTAGTAACAGGCAGTTTAAAAGAATACATTAACCTTTTAAATCACAGAAAAAGTCTTTTCCTTTAGTCTCCATTTTATTAATTACCTCTACTTTTTCTATTTTATTTTCTTCCTCTCTACTTTTTCCTGATTTAATTTTCACTTTTAATAAGAACATAGAACCAGGAGTCTGGTCTTGGCTTGCAAATCTACAATATGAAGTAGGTTCAAAAATCAGGCATCTCACTCCTCCTTAAAATGGTTGTACTATACAAGTAAATCTAGTGGAAGATCACAGGGCAAGACTTGCAAAGACTGACTTTCCTTTTTGCCTAATGTATGATAATCCTGCTCCAAATGAGACTTTGTAGCTTGCTGGAAAGAACATTCCAATCTTAGTGTTTCCCTGGCTTGCTTTGGTTTTCATTTACAAGTAATCTGAAAAGTTGTTGTGGAAACACCTTGCTGATAATTGTTGCTTACAGAAAGGAATACGCTTTGTTGTCATCAGATCTGATTAAGATTATCACAAACTAGATAAATCAGAATTAGAAAAAGCAAGTTAACACAGTGAGGATTTAAGTTCTTGACTGTAAGGCAGGAATCTGATATAAGACAGGCAAATGAAAAAGAGACTGTACATTTCAATGTCTGAACCAAAACTCTCTCACCTTTCATTTAGTTTCTGAGTAGCTTCCCAGAGCAAACTTAATTTGAGCTGTCATTACTCTAATCATCCTGTTCAGGGCTATTAGAGTGCCATTGTGCATTAATTAATGCTTAAGCAGTTCCTGTTCCTTCTAGTTTTTCTTTCTTCCCTATTAGATTAAATTAGTAAAACTTGCAGCTTTAATAGTTAGTATTTACACTCCTGTAAAAAAACCCCAATGAAATATAGTGTCTACTGGAACAGAAATATACACAAAGCATCTGTGATAAGTTTTCTTACACCAAGGTCCTCTTCCTACCAAGGAAAGCTGAAGCTCTTGAAATCTTTCTGGCTGCTTTATTTCCAGACAACTTGTCTTTATCTATAAAACTGTTTGAGGCTTCTTGTAATATTGCAAAAAAAATTATGCTCTGTACAATTTTCATGCTTTCATGATACAAGATATTTTCAGTTCTAGAGAGATCTCATGAAGTTTGATGATACAAATGCAATCTTGACTGCCAGCTCAAGTGCCTCACTTTTCTTCATTTGTGATTTGGAGGGTTTAAGGCTCTCACACATTCCCTCTGATGCCACACAGCGGTTCTGATGCACACTGCCCCATAAGCCTTGATTTCCTTTCAAGTCCACTTACATGTAATCTATTGACACTGCACCCTTCTGCCATCCAAGACATCAATGACATATTCTTCACTTGGTAAACTCTAGTTTAGCAGATTTGAATTAGTGGTTTTATTTTTTCAATAAACATTTCCATAAAGAATTTAGCTAAAGAGACAAAACTTCTATTGCCTAATTCTTACAATAGCATGATATCCCCATTATGTGACAAAACATGTAGCTTTCTAAAGGTTAATATTTTTATTAAAACAAAGCAAAGGATGCAAAACCCTTATCCTATTTATTTCTTTCCTTCCTTCCTTCCTGAAAAAAACCCCAAACAAACCCTGAGGCAATAGTTTGCCAAATCCTGTTAATAAAATGCTAGTCCTAGACACTGGCCAGTTAATTGTAGCATCACCTATAGGAGAGAGTGTTGTGTTCCTTGATCCTTCTTAGGTTACACTCTTAAGTGAACTGCTTCACTTGCTCCTCTTGGCCATTTGGATGCTTTAACATTCAGACTCATCTCTGTCAATACTCATAGAAGAAAATTTCCATAGGTCTTTATAGATGCTGCTTAAAGTAAGTATATGTAGAGAGAGGTCTACATTCATTTGATTGGTCTCTGGAAGATATTTCCTATCTCAATTAATATAAAATGGAAAAAGATGAATCAGAAAAGATTCATCCTAGACCTCCTCTGTCCTTCAGCATTATGACCCCAAGGGATCTGGCAGTATGTCTTGCTCAAATCCAAGGTGTGAAATATGCAACACACAAGAGAACAAGACGTATATTTGCATGACCTTGTGGCTTTTTTCCAGGTCTTTTGTCTTCAGTTCTCTTCTCCTAGATTTAGGGCCAACACCTAAGCATAAATAATGATTTTGAGTTAAATCTCAGTTTTATTTACCACAGCCATTCATTCACTCCCTATGGGACGCTTAGAAGATGAGACCTGCATTGCAGAGCTCACAGCATTGCAAAAGACTTTATGTGCACAACCTTAATAGTTTCAGTATCCAAGATATGAAAATATGTTTAGAAAACACCATGTTCTGTATACATCAATCAAAAGTCAGTCATTAGGAAAGCATGGGTTTCTCCTCTTGCCTGTTATCACAGTTGCCTCTAATTAAACCCATACTGTTTGAACCTACTGAGCACTCTCCTGGATCATTTGATCACCTAAACACTTGTGCCTTTTCATTAGTTTTGTAGTCACCTGCTTTCCTGATACGCTGCTCCTCTTAACCTTTTCCAGACTAAAAGATGCAAGGACAGCTAATTTATACCCCAATTAAACCTATCTTCCTTCAGTTCCTGTGGAGTACTGATCCCTCATTAATCTGTCTTTCATCCTGGCCTTTATACCTCCCTAAGGTGCTTGACCCAGAAAAGGGATCTTTGGGCAGAGATGCTCAGACCTGTGAGATTCTGTAGTGAGAGGGTGCCAATATTGGTTCTCTGGAGCTGTAGTGCTAGAGCAGTATGGTGTGCTCTGGTACTTGCAGAAAAGGCTGAGACACTAAAATAGTGATGGAGACAATGTTCTCTTAAGGAAAAGAATAGGTGTGAAGAAAGTTCATCAGGCAGCATAGCAGGAAATATTCCTTATGGTGATTTTTTTCATCAGTGTCCATATGTTGTTTTAAAGAGTCTTAGAAACTTCATGATTCTGTAACACATTACGAAATTGTGCATCATCTCATATAGAAATCATTCTATATCATATATGTAGCACTTGATTTTTGTCTGAATAGCAAAAAGACATGGCATCATTTCTGCCATGAAATTAAGATTTATGGGCCAGCTTGGGTCAGATCACTGTTGAGAAAATGTTCATCTTTGACTCAAACAGAATGAAATTGTGTGCCAAGGCTCAATAGTTTAGATTTAACACTGAAAGAACATGTTGAAAGCAGCATAGCATACCTCTTTTAAAACCATGTATGCTCCAGAAAACACTAAATTTTCTAGATATGGCAAAATATCTGCTGATGCCTGATATCTTTGCAATATAATCTGGCATCAAATTATTTCTAAAAATAATGTAACTATTTTAGAACAGTCATCCCAAAACTCTGAATGTTCATGTTTTGACAAAACACCAAAATAGCTGGAGAAACTGGACAGCTCCTCAGAGGAAAGAGACATTGTCTCAGAAAATTCCACTTGCACTCATACTCAGTGTTTGACAAGCAATTGTTGGGTATGATATATGAAATAAAAATATATAGTGAAATTGTAAAGTTATATATGCTGATGACTCTGAACTATTTGTGATCTAAAATCCAAATTCAATCGTTTAAATTTTTGCCTTAATTACAGGGAGTAATTCTATCTGATAAGAAGCATAGGATGATATAAAGTCAGTGCTATGGTTTAAGTAATTTTAATTATTTTTAAATTTAATTACTAATTTCAAAGGCAAGACACCTGAGCTAATAAATTAATGTGTGGTTACACAGCAGAGTTTAAACCAATCTTATAACAGACAGTTCATAAATTAATCAGTCCTAGAATTAAAAATCATTATACAGTGCATCTGGAGTGTTGCAATATATACATATAATATTGTTTACATTAGTATTCAGAGTATGATTAGTGACTCTAGCTGATGAACACCAAGGAATAATAAAGATAACCAATTAATAAATACAGAAGAAAGGTTGCCATGAATGTCATACACTTTTTCATCTGTCTCTCATTTCAAATTTAATTTGATGTCACAAACTGTGTTTTAAATTTTTTTTTTACTTAAAGTCAAGGAAGTATCACCTCAGTTTCAGATGGCATCTTCTGCTTGCAAGAAATCAAACTACTTTTAAAGTTTTCATTGCCTTATTAATTTTCAGAGAGCAGTATTAAGGCTTGTGGCATTTGGGTTTACGATCTGAGTCTGGAGTTCAGATTACAAAACTGTATTTCTGGAAGCAGAAGAACCAAATTCTTTCCTAAAGCTCTTATTTGTAAAGATTGGAAACATGATGCTATCCACTGCCAGCAAAAAGCTAGCTACATTTTCCTGATGTGAAACTGATATTTGCAAAGAATGAAACAGTCTTGTCCAGTCTGTTATACAAGATACTGGGCTAAAAAGACTTCTTCACTCATGCAAGGTACTGCACACAAAAATAAATCTTAACATAAGCTACATATGCTCACAACACCCTGTTAGAGTCAGGGAAGATATTCCCACAAGACCGAGTAGGTTACTGGGATTATTTCTAGGAGTAGCTGACAGCTTAGGACAGCTTAGATTTCAAATTTCCTATATTGCTTCTGTGAATATTTGTAAGAGTCTCCATTTTCTTAAAAAAAAAATGTTTTTAGCTTTAATGGCAGAAATATATTGAGTCGGTAGTAATTTGCATACTCAATAAATAGCCTAGAATTTCCAGGGTAATTTCAGATTCAGTATTTGTAATGACAGTCTTGCACAGATGGTTTTATTTTCATGGAAGGATTTCATCTTCTTACTGAAGTTAGTTACAGAGCTCTGACTATTTTAATACCTTCATTTCTGCTCTCTCCTGGTTGAAATAATTCCCTGTGCCCGCTGGAGATGGTTTTCCAGCTAATCCCGGCTGCCCTGGCTGGGAATTGTTTTGAGTCTGGTTGGGCAGTGGCTAGCAGACCGGCCACTACCTCCTTAGTAGTTCAGAAGCTGCACGAGAGCTGTTAGTGAGGCTCGACGAAGGTAAGAAGAAGGAGGCCTCGTGGCAAGATAGAGTTTATTGTCACATGCACCCCATGGTGCAGGCACTCACGCGTCCCAGGAGAGAGAGAGCAGGAGGAGGCTCACTGCTTATCAGGGACCAGGGGAAGGGGGTGGATACAGGAGGGAAAACCAATCAGGGGAATGGGAAGGGCACATAGCCAGCAAATAGGAAACGAGGGGTGGGGGACTCCCAGCCTGCTCCAGTCTGGGACTGAGTCCCTCCGAAGTCTCTGGAATGAGGGGGAGAGGCTTCCTAGAGTGGGGCAGGCACTGGGAGGAGACTAACAGATGATTGACAACATATTGCAACAGAGGGGAACAAAGGGAATTTCCCAGGCGGGAGATTGTACCAGATGGGGAGAAGTACAGGGGGAACTTGGGAAAAACCATTACAGAACAAATGATTATTAACAATAAGTAAAAACCAGAAAACGCGCCGCTACACCTGGTTTTATTTCTCACCTCACTAATACAATGAGACCTCTAAGAAAGTGAACAATATTGGTTCAATTAGACCCTGGGAAGACCTGCTGCTATTCCACTGGCCCCAGTGTCTCCCAGTTAAAGGCTTTCTGAAAGTGCAAACCAAGTAGACTGCAGGTAAGATCCCAAATATAGGCTGCCCTAACCATTCTCACATTCCCTGTATTCCAAGCCAAAGATGAGGTGATAACTTGACTGGACTTACATAAAATTTATGGATAAAAAACATACAAGGACATTTCTGAGTGTACAAGCAAGACATTTTCCATGTTCTATCTGCTGAAAACACAAAGGATTTAGAAAATGTTGAACTCTGTAAAAATAGGTGTTCACTGGGTTTAGATTAGATCATGTGATCACTATACATTGTGCAGGTGTTGTGACCTATGCAGCAACTCATATTTTCCAACCTTGTTCCCAGCACAGGAAAATAATAGTTACATCAAGACAAGAGATGTTGTCACATTCTTAGGCACCTGAAACAGGCAGGAGGAAAAGCAAAGGAAGCAGAAGGATGATTGTTATTGAAGTGCATACAGAATAAAGAAAGCTTAGAGGAAGGATAATGCAGTTTTTAGGAGGACCTTCCTTTTAACAAGAACCTCCCAATTTCTCAGTAAGTGTAAGCTTTTCAGAGTATATGGTCCTCCCCCCAAAGAAATCCAAAAAACAAGTGAAGAAAAGCAAAGCAAACTCAAAAAACTCCATCAGAACTGATTTTAAAAGCTCCATGAATTGATTTCAAAAGCTATTTTAAGAATAAGGACATACCCTATCAAAAATAAACACCTTGAAGGAAAAAACCACAGCTGTATGACTATCATCTGAAATTACGGAAAAATCTGAGGAGAGATAAAGAAGAAATTACCATTCCATTTTGCTTTACTACCTCCCACATGCTGCTGGAGTTCATTTTGTTTTTACATCTACAAAGGTTTTTAGGCTTCTGATTACCAGAGTTTTGTGGGGGAAAAATGAGTTTTGGAAGAAATTATTTGAAATCTGCTAAATTAGTGTAGCTAAAAATGTGAAATACTCTTCCATGAAACTGGAAAATTTAATTATTTGATTAATATTTTTAATTAAAGAACATTGTGTGTGTGCATCTACCAATGACAGTTACAATGGGATGTAAAAGAAAAAGCATAAAAAGTCTCTTGTTTACACTGACACAGATTTCTTGCTTCTTTTTGTATTTATTGAAGAGATAATGAGAAGAAAAGAAAAAGAAAAACCATCTAGGCCGCAGTTTAAATACTTGGTTTCATTAAACTAAGCAACCAGTAAGATTAACATTATTATAGTGCTGATTACATAGAGAGACAGATTATATGTTCCCTACATCACATAAATACATTCCTTGTAAGCTGTAATTGTATTTCAATAATTGTAATTTGATATAATATAGAATCTCAGAATAGTTTGAGTTAGAAGCAGTCCTAAAGATCATCCAGTTCTGACCCCTCTGCCATGGGCAGAGACTCCTTCCATGGTAGATTTCCTCCTAGAATGGCATAGTATCTTCACAGTTCTCATCAAACATAAATGAACCTACTTGGATTTCATTAGCTCTTATTAAGCTTCTCTGCATGGTGTTCATTATCAATTACAAAGCATAATCTTTCAGATTGTTGTCTTCTTCCTACATCACTTTTTTTTTTGTCAGAAATCTATGTGTGCAATGCATTCATTTATTATAGCTACAGGCAGAAAATATATCATATGAGAATAGAAAAATACTGAATAATGGGATCTGTTAGTTGATATGCCTAACCAGCCTTTCATGATCTATACATCTTTGTTCAGGTTTTTACAGAACAATGTAGTCACAAACTCTCCCTTGTCTCTTGCTGGCAGGGGCTGACTGTCTCACTGTTGGGGGCCCTGTATCCACACTTGTAATGGACCAAAGCAATCTACAACAGTATTCCCTTAAGTAGCAGCCTGAAAAGTGGCACACCTGCTCTGCTGGAGAGCTGCCAGTAAACAGATGCAGTGCTGTGCATTTCAGTGACACTGAGCACATATACTCTGTTCTCACAAGTCAGACAGGTGAGGCACACAGGTTTAGCCATCTTCATTTGTGAGTGTGAACTTGTGTTTTACTGGGATAAATGTCACGACTTTTATTATCACTGATCAAAACAAGCCTTGTTCTTGATTTGTTATGATGCTTGAGGGCTCACCCAATGTTTACTGGCAGTGAGCCCATCTCTGCAATTCTGAGAAAGATTGGGGTGTGCAAGAAGTACAATATTAGCCCAGAAATAAGAAACCTAATTACAAGCCTGAATTCTACACTATTGATGTTAAACACAGCTCACACTGAATCAGAAGTTATTTAACTGAAATAAATCATAATTTTACAATAAAAAAGTTACATAAGAGGAAAAGACTCCTGTTTTGAGCTTTTCACGACAAGAATGGAATTGACATGCTGAAGCATGTTAAAAGAAAGGCAGTGAAGCTGGGGAAGGGTCTGGAGCACAAGTCTTATGGGAAGTTGCTGAGGGAACTGGAGGTGTTTAGCCAGGAGGAGCATCAGGGGTGACTTTATCACCCTCTACAACTGCCTGAATATTGGGGTCAGTCTCTTCTCTCAGGTAGCAAGTAACAGAACAAGAGAAAATGGTCTGAAGTTGTGCCAGGGGAGGTTTAGATTCGATAATAGGAAAAAACTCTTCATTGAAGGGGTGGTCAGGCATTAAAACAGGATGCCTAAGGAAGTGGTTGTGTCACCGTTGCTTGATGTCTTCAAAACATATGTGAATGTGTCACCTGGGAATATGGTTTAGTGGTGAACACAGTGCTGGGATAATGGTTGATGTGGTGACAGTAGAGGCTTTTGTGTTTAAAAAAATCACTGAATGTAACACTCAGTGCCATGGTTTAATTGATAAGGTGGTGTTAGGTCATAGGTTAGACTTGATGACCTCAAAGGCCTTTTCCATCCTGGTTAATTCTGTGATCCTGTAATTATTCCATGTTTTCAACAACTGTGTTCCGACACTCGTTCTTTCACCATGTTCCTCATATAGCTCACCAGATGTGCTCAGTAGGTACTGTGCTGTACATGTAGATCCAGGAGAGCCAAGGGGGACTCAAATTACTTTCTCTCCCAGACGTCCAGACTGCATCCCAAGACTTCAGGTACTAGGAAAGAAAAAAATGATGAAGTCTGGTCCATGCAGGCATTCAAGTGGCTGTCTGTATGGATGATGTGACATAAGCACATTAGAGCATGAGCTGCACCTGTTTGCAGAGGCTGTGCAGCCAGTGAGACTGCTGCACTCCAGGCACAGCAATGAATTTGTGACGGGTTGTGTTGGCTGATATGAAAGACAGTGCCAGGGATAACTTTGCTCAATAAATTATCTTCCATGATACATTTCAGTGAATTCTGAAAGTGTCTGTATGTAGCTCATGGACAAAGCCTCTTCCATCCTTTCCCTTCTCCTTGTGTGTTCAGCAGCTAATCCATGTCATGCCTATAGATCTACAGGGGAAGTACGTGGCCCTTCAAGAGGTCATGCATGGTGCACACAGGTGGAATATGGCACCAGCTGCTAGAAGGAATGACTACTGGGAAATGAAAATTTGGAAAGGCAATAAATGTAGTGTGGAGCTGAATGGAACTGGGGACCCTTAGATATGCTTTTGAATGCAAAAGGGGTACTCCAGTATGGATAGTCCTCCCTCACAGAGCAGGACAGAGGTGGCCATTGATATCATGTTCAAAGCAGCTTGGACTGCACAAATGGAACTGAATAAAGACTAATTTCATGTCTTTTTATCTTTTTACAGTGGTACAAACTACAAACCACTTATTTCTCCGACAGAAAGACTATAACAGTAGAGAATGGCAGCCTGACTTCAGAATACAACACTGTCATCCTGATTATTCATGAAAAGAAAGAAATAAATCTGGATTCTATCTGTGTTTCTTAAAATAAAAACAAACAAGAAATTTACCAAATGTATGGAATGCCCTCACTCCTTAGATATTCTCTAAGAACTTTGAATGTTCAGAATTATCCATCTTACTGATGAAACTGTGTTCATTAAAAACATTAAGAGCTAAATATAAATCAATTTTGAACACACAATTTTAAAGCTTCTGACCTCTGTGATAAATGAATATCAAGGCTTTTAAAATTTTTAATCAAACATGAAAAGGAATATCCAACTCAAAGTCATGACACTTAATTCAATGTATAAGGTTGAAAACTCTCTTAAAGAAAATATGATTCAAAAGTAATTAGAATAAATAGAAAAATGAAAGGGGACACAAAGAGCTTCTGAATAGATAGAAGGAAAAATACTGTTTGAAAAGAATAATGTAACAGTCAGAAAGGAATTAATGAATAGGACAAGTACATACATGCCTAGAAATAGCTGTTAAAACCACAGAATTATGCAGTAGTCAGTCATTAACATCACATTGCACCTGGCAGTTTAACAGGCAGATTTTGGTTCTTTGTGAAAAGAAATTAAGGGCTCAATTATGGATCTGAGCATGCTGAGAAGGGAGAAAGATAAATACTCTCTCATGGTGTGTTAGGAAGCCATGTGCCTGTAGAAGGCACAAAATAGAGTCTGTCATTACACCTGCAGCGCAGAAACCACACTGATGGGCCAGCCCAGTCATGGAAAAAATATTTTCTCCAGAGAAGCTCATTAAACCTCATTCTGAGTGTAAGGAAAAAACCTTAGATGTAAGGGAAGTTGGATTTCCCAGTCTTCTGATGACCAGTGAAAATATTGCTCTACGAGAAGTAGTAGTACTTCCAAACAAAGTGTCAGTGTAAATTGTGTAAGACCAGGAGCTGAGAATTCAGGTGGGCATCCCTGGAGCCCTGCAGGAGGCAGATCTATATCTGATTTTAGTCCACTGGTTTCTGTGCTGGACCTTTGAGGCATTGGTTTACCTGAAAAGACCAAAGCAGACAGCTTTGGTGATTTTATGGGACCACATGATTCTATTATCTTCAAATGAATCTTCTTAGTCTGGTCACACTGAAAATATGCCCCTGTTTCCAGTGACAAGACCACATTGTGTGCTCTGTACCTGAGCTTTGCACTGATACATTGAGCTATGGTTTTTTTGCTGTGCCCTGTGAGTTGCAAGCAATTCTTGATACATGTTTAACTTCTTTCCTTCTTCTGATATCGAATGTATTTGTCTGATCCAATGATGATTCACACTGCTCTTGTTTTTGGTATGGGCAAAACATTCCCTCTTATGAATCTTATCCCTTCTCAGTAAATGTGCAGGAATACATTTTTACCTCTGTATCACTCATCCACATACCAACTTCCATTATTAAAAACTTACTTTTCTATTTACTTCTTATAAACCTTTGTACTGATAATCTAATCTCAGTTCTTAATCATTAGATATTTTTCATTGTTTAATAATTACAGATATTATGTATGCAATGAAGAAGTATTTAAGAAATTTAGCATTATCTTCGTAATTTAATTTTTTCCTCCTACTGTCTTTTGGTCATGTTTACAGTTTTGTGAAATTTCCCTTTCTGAAGTACTAAGAAAACACACATTGATATTTTTTCACACAATAAAAGCAATTTTATCATATCTAATCACAGAATTTCTATTATCACAATAACCTTTTGCTGCTATCTCCTGGAAATGCATCTTTAATAAGTAAAATGCTTTTAAGATATTGAATCTTTCTATTTATGTGGTACTGTGAATGTTTTGGCTTCTTTTCTCCTCTGTCAGGGTCAGGATAGAGACACACAGGAAATGTAGATTTTGAGTTTGGACTTGGTTGTTTATTATATCCTATCTATTTACAGTATTTACAGACTCATGAACTGTGAGCTTAATTAGCAAGCTCCAAAACTGAGGTAAAATGGAGTACTTCTTTATCTCTACTGGGTTTTTTCAAGGACAACCTGTCCAATTATGAAATGCCACCTAAATTATTTTTATTTTGAACCCAATAACTAACTACTTGAAGTCTGCAATGCGGACTCCATCAACCAATTACAGAAAACCACCTAAACCCATGAAGAAGGAAGAAGAATGTGAAGATGAAAGACTTAGACAAAACCCAAAATCCTCCATTTGACTCACACATATTACTATATAATAAAATCTTAAGTCTAAGTTTCTAGCATCCCAACATGGTACTATCTGGTTTGTATTTATTCTTTCTTTTTAAGCAAGTCAGGGATGCTTCAGTAGTCATAACACAGGCCTTCAAAAAACATTTTTTATTTTATGCTTTTGAAAGAGTTTATCCTGTTGCTGTTTCCTTGTGCCTGATCCATATTAGTCACCTGTGCTGAAACTCATCAGTCAGAAAATCGATTCCTAAATATTCCAAGGTCTAGCTTTCTGAAATGTTAACAGCTAAAGAAACCAGCTACAACATTTTTTCATGTGGAGCACAGCCTCATCATTTCCAGAATAGGGAATGTCCATGACATAGCAGTATAGTGAGAGAACCTGACAAATTGACTGATATCTAAATGTGATTATTTCATTTCCTGATGCATAAATGATACTGCAATCCCCAGGCTAATCCAAAACTGTGAGTTTCATATTTATTCCAGAATTATAAGTGTATTACCATTTCCCTTCCTAGGTTACATTAGAAATCAAATTTCCTGATTTAAAAATCCTTTCCATTATCAAGCCCTCTAGAGTCTTGGTTCTAGCATCACACTGATTTTCAGTTGTACCACAAGGTATTGTGGGAGAATAGATTGTGGAAGATTAGGAATAGGGCTGCAGCCAAGCCTCATCCCTAATGGAGTGCAGCTGTATAAGACATGTGAACAACATTGAAGGAGTAGTGTGGAATGCTGATGTGTATTGACCAATCACATAAGAGTAAAAGGGCACTCAGGTGTTATGTATGTGAGAAAAAAAGGTATAAAAAGTTAGGAGGAGAGACATATGAGTTTCCTGACAGTGTTGTGAGGAGGAAGGGTTGGGTGGTCATGGGAGGGACAGGAGGGAGTTAGCCACTCCTGCAGAGGGAGGAAGAGAGCAGGAGAGAAGGGGTTGGAGTTGTGGGGTGCTGCCCTTGGGAATCAACAGAGAGAAGGTATGAAAGCTCTACTGTAGGATAATAGAGGACTGATGCTTGCCACCATTTTCAGCGTCAGGGGAGAGGTATGAAGGTTTTACTGCAGGAGGACAAGCTGATGGTGCCAGTCAGTTTGAGTCCATCGTCGATTGGTGCTGAGCACTGACACCGACAACTTGTTCCCCATGTGAGGAGGAACACCGACACCAACAGAGTAGAGCTTCTGAATGAATGGCTTTCTTTGGTAGAAAACATGATGTACAACCTTTATCCTGGCAAACATTCATTTTTCATCCCCTTCCCATAGGTGTCAAAAGCAGAATCCTCAAAACCCCGTCTCAGTTGTCATGTAATACTGGATATCCCTGCCCAAAACAACAGCCAAAGTCTGTAAGCTTCCAGTACTTGTTTTTGACATGCAGAGGGCTGCTCAGATCTTGACAATATTGAGAATCAAGATGTGCAAAGCATTCACCTGTACAGGTCTGACTGCAGCCCTGGAGCACAGCCACTGGATCAGCCCCCTGTACAAAGGACACCTGTATCCACATGCTTTGAATCCAGAAACTCCATGTTTTTGAACATTTTTTTAGGATATAAGGGCCCACATTTTTCTGCTGTCTTTAAGCAAAAAAGACAAGCTCCAACTTCTCACATGAATATTACTTAATATAGGAACAACTGTTTTGAGGTTCTCCAAATTCCACATTGGCATTCATCCTAGAGTCATCAAGATTAGAAAGGATCTCTGAGATCATTGAGTCCAACCATTGATCTAACACTGCTGGGTTGACCACTAAACCATGTCTCTAAGAACCACATCTATGTGGTTTTTTGAACACATCCAGGGACAGTGATTCCATCACTTCCCTGGTGAGCATGTTCCAATGTTTGCCCAGCCTTTCTGTGAAAGAAATTTCTCCCAGTAACTTATCGAAATCTTCCCAGGCACATAGACTGACTAGCTTTTAACACTTCTTCCCTTAATGAAAAAGACTTTCATATTCTTGAACCAGATGAAGAAGGAGGCAAGTCTATATTGTAGCTGGTATCACACTTAATCTGGACTATCCGTATGCCCTTTCTGTTGTCAACAAGATTTATATGTGGAGCTCCTGAATGATGGGTTTGCTGTGGCTACGTGTAAATAGAAAAGTGTTATTCTTTTTGAGGAAAAGTTGTTAGGACATATTGCTTCAGAGGAAAGTTCAGGATAATGATTAAAGTTTGGAAATAAACTTTTGTTTTTCTGAGAAAGACACTGAAGTCAGAGCAGTGACCACATTTTTTCTGAAGATTTGCTTCAGCAGTTTCTGTCACTGAGCTTATGTATGTTGTCCTCTTGTGGTTCTGGTGACTTACTGTTCATGTACACTGCCTACAAAATGAAAAGCAACATAATTTTAGAAGTATTCTAGTCTTTCTATACGAGAAGGTATGTCTGTGCAAGATGTAGGAGAAGTGCAAGCTCAGGGTACCAGGAGCCTAACCATTCCATATGGTGCTGTATTCAGGGGAAAAAAAAACCCCAAAACAACATAGTGATGATTCCTTTAGATTTGGAGCTTGAACAGCTTTGCACTGCAAGGGAAAACCTACCCTAAATCACCCTACATATCATTCACAGAATGCAGTCACCTAATGAGGTCTAAAGCTTGCATTGAGGAAAAAAAAACCTATCTAAAAATCTGCACAGCAATTTTGAGAGATTAAGGTAACTTTACTCTTCTATGGGTCATGCTTCAACCTGTCTTCAGAGTGGCAGTTGAGACTGTTAGAAACATAATTCATATGGGTGGGAAACTGGAGAAAATAGAGTGTTTTTCTCTCAAAGAATTTAAGACATAGCCCTAGACATCAGACTAAACTGCAAGCATCATAATTTATCAGTCCTTACTGAGGATAAAGTCTTTCGAAGAATCTGATTAGTAAGTATTCAATAGATGTATAACTTAAAAGCTTCACTGGAGTTGGCAAATTCTAACAAAAGTTGTCCAAGTCTTGCAAAAAGGTTTTGGTTACTCAGAAATTCAGTACTAGCTAGAAATGATTCTGATAACGGTGCTGATTTGGGGATATTTGCTAAATATTTTTAATGGATCGTTATAAATTTGATACAAAAAATTATGTAGTAGTCAGTTAAATTAAGTAAGTGAATTCATAGTCTGTAGACTAGATTTGAATTCAAGTACTAGAAAATACTGAAAGGGATAAGACACAGTGACTTCAACTGACTGCATGACACTGACAATTAACAATTGCCATTAATGTAATTAATTTGTTGAGAGGGCGTCCTATTTCTCAACTTCAAAAGAATACTTTATGTTGTAGTCCTGTCTCCAAGATTTTATTATACTAGATTTTCTTAAGATAAACTAATTTTCTGTTTTTCTCTTCTAGGAGATGGAGAGAGAATCTTTTTCTCATGGGATGATTTATCTTTTCCTAAAATAATGTTCCTGTATGCACATCATCCCTTATAAGATGCAAATTTTTCTTCTTTAACTATAAAAGGTATCTAAAAAAAAGATTTTTTTCTTCAATGGTTAAAACAACTGCATACAAAACATGTTTTTGGGCTTTGTGAAGGAAGACGAGGTGCCTATCATCGAATTCTGCCACGTTGTGTGTTGCATTGTTCCCCTTTTGGTGTTTAAGCTATTCAGTGAGTAAAGGTTCAAGTAGTAAACATGATGTTCAAAAAGCAGTACTTTGCTAGATACAATTTTGTCTGTCTGTACATCTTCCTGTGAACATGAAATGATTTACCCTATGTCACATTTGCCACTTAAAGGTAACTGAATCCCTGCCATAATAAAAACATGAGGCAATTATTCATAGTTGCAGCATCCTTGAGCTACTGAAGCATAAAAATGATTACAAACACACATGACCTAGTAGTTCCAATCCTAGTCCACATGCCTTGAACGGGAATATCAGTAACAGTATGAATAAATCTTCCGCTGACATGATCAGCAAACATATGACTGAAATAAAAAAAGACTTTTAAAGACCTGTTTTGATTAGAGTGCTTTTATTTCTGAGCTTCATTTGTGCCAAAATTAAGTGGACCTACACACACTATTTTCAGCTGTCAGATGCACTAATTCATTTATCTGGCAAGTGATCTCCTTCCTGGTTAAAAATGTGCCCATGACAGCATTAAAAGAGTGTAATGTAGTGCATCAGGCAGCAAGAAGCACAGAAGAGACAGAGGAGGAAGGCATTTTTTAAGCTGGTTTTGCTTCTGGTCCACTCAACTTCTACAAACAGGCATAACTCAAAAGGGATGCATATATAGGAATTTCCAATATTAGCTGAGTTGAGACCTCACTTTTGAGGCTGACCTCAGAAAAAACAGAAAAGTTATTAGTCACTTGCAGGCATTGAAAATGATTGATTATAGCTATTCTGTAGTATCTGCTACAGTCTGCCAAATCACTCTTACATTAAAAAACCCAAAGATCAGATGATCACATCCCAAGGCTGATACTGCTGCTTATTTCTATCCATGACCTAATGTCAAACCCAGAACACTGAAAAATGTAAGCTGTCCTGTCTAACCAGATCCATAATCTCTTATCTTAACCTTTGCTTGGGAACAAGGTACTAGGAGTTGCTATTAAGTGTGAATGAAGCTCAGATCCTTTCTGTTACCCACCAAGGAATGTGCTCCAGCCCTCGCTCAGTGTATGGTCACTCAATTCCTTAGTGAAAGGAGACAAGTCATTTTTGAGTTGCTGAGAAACGAGTGTTTGAATGCTGGAAGTTACCAGGGGAACCAATGTACTGAAAGCCTTTAGCTGATAGTACATTTAGTTGTCTAACTATTTCTAGAACAATAATAAAAATAATCACGCTCTTCAGGTCACCTACTTCTGGAATGTAACCCTTCACATTTCTGCTCTGACTCTTGCTGTTCTAAGATCACCACTATCTTGGTCTCTTCATTCTTGATATTTTTTGCCAGTTCAGCAGGGTGGACAATTCCAATTATTTGCACACAAAAAGGAAATTTAGGTTCAAACAGAATATAAAGATATGCAAGGATTGTTATTTCTTTTTCCCCTCATAATCTGCTTACCCAGGAACATCAAATAGAGTTTTTTTTTCTCTTATCTCTCCAATTTCTCTGTGGATAGGCCATTCAGCAGATGGGAACCCTTGATTTCAATCCCAGAGGCAACTTTATCAACTAAATTTCACCCACAAAGTTAAAGTAAGGTGAGTTTTTCCAAATAGTCCTCCTTCCTGGTATTTTGTTAACAAAACACCCATTTTTCCTCCAATCTCCAACTCACTTTCCCTGCTTTTAACCTGCTTTTAGTTGATCTAGCCTAAATTAACACTTTCAAAATACATAAAGATCAGACCAATTCTTCTGAATTGCTTCCAGCATTATGTTCTTTCCTTCTCTAGGGAAGGGAGACAAGGATAAAAAGCTGTGCTACTTCTCCATAAGTGAT
This sequence comes from Acrocephalus scirpaceus scirpaceus, assembly GCA_910950805.1. Classification (NCBI taxonomy): domain Eukaryota; kingdom Metazoa; phylum Chordata; class Aves; order Passeriformes; family Sylviidae; genus Acrocephalus; species Acrocephalus scirpaceus. The sequence goes on along the minus strand of OU383775.1, from coordinate 103,589,306 downwards.
ATCCTATTCTAATAAACCAGTGACTTTTTACTTAATCTGCTTTCTAATGTCTCATTCTTAGTGAGGAAAATATCCATCCTAAGATGTTATTCCTTATACATCCCTTTATATAGACTGTTTTCCACCTTACTTTATTGAGTTTTCACATCTCCAAAGACTAATGAGTCACTATGTCAAGGGAAGAAAATAAAAAGTCATTTTGAAATCTGTCTTTTTTGTGCTTTATTAACCTTCACCATTCAAATCCTTTTCTAAATTCAAATAAATTTCAGCTGCTGACTTTTGTGTCCATCTATGCTTCATCTCTTTTGCTTTTAACACTTGCTTTATACTACAAGGTTTCATTGTAGGCACAGTGAATTGGAAAAGGCACCCTGCAAAATAACTCCACCCCCATAGCTAGGAAAAAATACTTCTCTGAATACTAGCTAAGTAGCTGACAGATCTCGACCAGTGCTTTTTATACTATTTACAAGTTGTCCCTCATGTTCTGCCCCTCACCTGGTATCTATTTGCTGCTTTTGTACACTGAGTGTCAGGCTCTGGGGTCAGGCACCACTTTTCATGTTGTGCAGAAGAGAGTATGAGTGAGATTATGTGCTGCCAGTAAGCTGCACCTTGATGGGAGTGTGGGAAGCAGAGCCTCAGCTCCTCCTGTTAGGAAAGCTGCTGCTGTGGCCCTGATTTACACACAGTCAGATCCCACGCTGCTGTCTTTGGAAGCAGTCCACCCTCAAGTGTTTGTTTTGTTTAAAGATGAGATCTAGAGCTGAGCTCAGTGCAGCTAAGAACTGTTTTATTACCCCATTTATTGTCTTTAAAAGACCAGGACAGAAGCATAAGTACCATTTCTGTGCTCTTTTCACAGTGAAAAAGAAAAGATAATTTGTTCTGAAAAGTGGAGCTCTGATGTTTTGTCTTTGTTCCTGGCAAGGTTTCAGCCTAGCAGACTAGGATGCTCTCCATCAGGGGCTAGCTGCACCTTCACAGGCTCTGATAAGCTTCTCTCCTATGTTCACTGTCTGGGAGAGCTACATGCAGTGTTTTCTGTAAAATACTAAAAAATTCTATCCTATCCTTGCACAAGTGGAGGAAGATGAATCTCAGTCTAATATTCATACTTTTGTTGGTCTTAAGATCCTATGCAGCTATTCTATTAATGGACCCTTTTTACATCATATATTAGAGTGGTTAATTTTTTTCTAGCAGAACTTATCATGTGTGAACAAATATAAGGCTCATCTACATGGCAGAGATAATACACACATTATAACAGAAAACTTTTTCACTTCTGTGCTATAAAGTTACACAATTAAAAGCTAGTAATTTTTTCCAATAACTGGTAATTATGTTTCCAGTAGTAAGTTCAAAGAAACAAAGAAATCTAAGTGTGTAATACAACATTAATATAATATAACATCTGTTATCATCTGCTCTTTTAAGGCTCGTAAACGTAACAATGAATATCAAGCAATGTTAGCAGATTTAAAAAAAAACAATTATATGGGTATGGAGAAAAATTTTTAAAAATCTTTACCTTTTTAAATGTTAGTTTTAGAAGAAATATTATTTCATTAGGTTTATAAATATTTCCTCTACCATTTCCTGTCATGAACACATGGAATATATCAACATTTATATTGATTTTTTTCTCTTCAGAAAGATGAAGATACCGCATATCTGAGAGGGAAAAAAACCCCCAACATTGAAGTAACGACTTGGGAGCATTTAGCATTCATTGTAAGATGTGGGTGAGTGCATTCCACTTTGCTGTGTTCATCCTCTGATAGGAAGAGTTCTGTGATAGCAAGGAGTGGCTCTGGAAGAAGCATCATGGATGCTTTGTAACAGGAGCAGTCACCTGTTAGTGTTCATAGTGCCTGTCATGAAGATCTCCAGGTCTGAGGAACTGAGAAAGGCAAAGTTTTCATGTCATATTTAGAAGGGACTGTCATTTTTAGGAGTTCCTCCCCACTAAACTTCTGGGAAGAAGACTGTGCATTATTAAGTTAGGTTAAAGTAATTTCTTCATTTGGTTCAGACTAGGAGTTTGAACCAGGGTTTCCTGTGCTCCCAGGAACAGCCAGAATACAAAGGAACAATTTTAGTAATATCAATCTTTACTCTATAATTTATAATAATCTATACTTTATAATATTTTAATATTAATATACAAGTATATTAATATTAAAATTGCATTGAACCTTCAAAATGCAAATGTTCCATGTTCCTAATGCCAATTTCTTTTTTCCTAATCCCACTGTTTTGGGTTTTTTTTCCCCTCAGTTTTCTACTCACTTTCTGACTGTATTTAATACTGCTTTAAATATCCCCTGTCTTACCACTACTGCTCTGCAGAATCCTGCTGTGCAAATTGGCACATTAAGTGGAAGCACTTCATATAAGCGGCTAACAACCACTCCTGGGGAGATATTTAGAGGAACAATTGCACTAAACTCTACCTCTTGCTTTGAAGAAAAATTAGATAGAAGAGAAAGAACTCAAGCTAACAGGAGATAATAATTCAAGCTTTATATAAAGTATGAAACTATGTAAAACCTTTAAGACCTGTAAAACTGCAAGAGGTTTTTCACAGTTAAAGGAAAAGATTAAATCTCTGCTTGGGAACCAGGGCTCAAAGTCAGTGAATTTAAAGTGTCATTAAAATTTTGCAGCTCCTGAGATGTCTGCTTGTCATTGTTAAAGATGTTCTGTACTCACTGAATTACTACCCTGGTCTATATTACTTGGAGTGGCCCTTAAAGTCAACTTATTTTTTATATTTTTAGGCCTTAATCCCTCAGGATAGACAACAAAACTGTTATATAATTCAAGATTATTCATAGTTGCCTGTGATCATTTTGACAAAAATATTTTTCATTGGCAAAGAGCAGTTTGACACACCTCAGACTGAAGGAAAAGTTTTAAATTTAATTTCCATTAAGACCAGATTCTCAGGGACAATTGGGTTTTTAAGGACAAAATAAGAAGATATCTTGTAGGTCATTAAAGGGGATCATTGCCCCAGATATCAAGTGTTTGATGATCAAATGCATAATCTGAAACCAGTTAGTGCATTTGTTGTTACTTTGTGATGAACCCATGCCTGGGGGTTTTGGGGGCTTTTATTGGTGGTTGTGGCTTTTTGTTTTGTTTCGGGGTGGTTTGTTTGTTTGTTTGTTTGGTGTTTTATTTGTTTGTGGGTTTGGGTTTGCTTGGGGTTTTGGCTGTTTGTGTTTTTTGTTTGTTTGTTTGTTTTTTATTTTCTGAATAACCATAAATTTTCCCTGTTGTGGAATTAGATAGTATTCTTTATATACATCTTAGAAATTGAAATATTTTGCTAAACTAATTCCATTCTCCCATTTTAGCTGTGATTCCTAAATGGAAAATGCATCCCCACACGCTATCCTCACTCATATGAGCCAGCTGCCAGGGGAGACAATCAGTTATTGGGATGGAGAAAAATCTCCTTTTTTCTCAGGTGTTCTTAAGTGCTCCATGTCCCTTTTTCCTTTTTCCTTGGCATTTTGGGCCCTTAGTAGAGGGAAAAATAGACTTTGCAGCTTCAGATATTACCTTAAGGTAGGCAGAGTGTGGCCATTGTTTTCATTAGTTTTTACAGATACCAGGATTTCTATTTCTACTTAACAACTTGAATTCGTGAACATTAAGAATCCAAGGATAATGCTATTGAAATGTCAAGTTATTATCCTCGAGGTTAATTCACTTATCTAATTAAAGCCATCCAGTCAGGATGAAAAGGAAGTTTACCTTCTCTGAAGTAAAATCCAGGTTCCATTGAAATCAGTGGAAAAAGATTTTACAGACTTCAGCAGAGCTATGATTTCACATATAATTAGAAAGTGCTCTTTTATAACTATGTATTAGGGCTTGGGGGAGGGGGCCACAGAAATATAGGAAATTTCCCTGACCATAATTATTATCCAGTAACCTCATTTGCAAACTGGGAAAATAGTTCTTTTTTATAGAAAAAAATATATTTTAATATGAATATTATAAATTATAAATAATATAATATGCAACATAAAATAAATTTGGTTTACCCTCTGTTTTTCCAAACAGTGGAACAAATATTTTTCCCTACTGCTTTGTGTGCCAACTAATCATCAATTGACAATCTATTTATGTTTTCTGAATATATAGTTCATATCATTTTTCTATTTCATTCCTATCATGAAAAATAAGGAAAAATACAGCAATAAGAAAGCATATCAAGGGAGAAAAGCAAGATCCATACTAATTATGAAAAACTTGCTAGCAATATAGCAAGGAGACTGATTTATGTGGTTGAAGGTAAGGTACAATTTCGGTGTTTCTTGTAGTATCATGAGGATGATGAATGACCTGTTTTGCTGTTGCAATTTTAGCAATTGCACAGGACTGTCGTAAAATCTGTTCCTCTGACTCACTCTGAAGATAGAGAAAGGAATAGCCATGGCTATTTCCATAAGGAAAAGAGCTAGTTTACATACATTCATTTATCTGACAAGAGTAACAACATTTCATTGTATGTCAGAAGCTTCCTTTTAAATGAGGGGAACCAGGATTTATTTAAGCTATCTTTTTTTTTGCTAAACTGATTGCTTCTTTTTAAGGTTTGTTGATCTGAAGTTGAAAACTAGAATAAAAATATGTTTTCCATTCTTTGTGATAAAAATGCATTTATTAGAGTTGAAATTTAGGGAAAAATATAATGATATTAAACATTAAGTTATATTAAAATTTGGAAGATGTTTTCTAGTATTTGGTAGGTATAAATGAAGCCTAGAGTAAAAAAAGTACAACTAGATATAGCAAAATAAGTAAAATAAGCATGCCATCAATGATTTGTGATAGTAACACTAAAAAAATTGTTAAGAAAGAAACTTAGACAATATTTCAATATTTTATTTCTTTTTATGTCTATGGTAAAATCTTTGATTTCAGAAGAATGATAAAATAAATCATGTTCTAAAGATGATGAAAGTATATATACTCACTAAAAAGAATTCTGTCATCTCAAAGATCAGCTTGACAAAAGTGAATAAAACTCTAGTCAAGCAAGACTGTGATTCCATTGAAAGTTCTAAAATATTTGTCTTAGATTGCTTCAAAGTTACCATCAATTAAAAAAAAAAAAAAGGCTCAAAAATGAGAGTATCAGAACACAGGTGACCTTTTGAGGGTAGAAGGGGGAGCATTGAAGAACAAGACCGACTTAGCAATATTGATTGCAGGATGGGATGTTCTTCAAGCCAGTTCCACCAGCTGGGTGCTGTACTGTTAATGTGTGTGCAATCTATTAAGCTTTTAAATATTTATTGCATTTGGAACATACTTGGCAAGTTGCTGACAGTCCATAATTGGTGAAAATATGGGCATGTGATTGTCCTCTGAGGTGGGTGTTTGTACAACATCGTTTCTAATTACAGGCATTTTTAAAGTTTTCCACCTCCTTAGCATATTCTGTAGTTTAGAAGCAGCCCATGTGAGGCAATTTCTCAGAATCAGTTAATATTTAATAGATGATTTGAAGAGTCACAGGTATCCTTCCCTGGTGTAAATGTTCATTGACAAATGCCAAGCTTGTTAAGAAGTGAAGGAGAATGTTTATGCATTAATCATGTCTAATCATTTCTTGAAAACCCTAGTAAATGTCAGGAGTCCTTGGTATCCTGTTAATTCACAGAGATGTCTGTCATTGTGTCTAACTCCTAGAAACCTGAATGACAGAGTAGGGTATTCCAAAGGGCAGGACCTCTGTTCCTCAACAGATGGAGAGCTGATTAACAATTCCTTGGAGTCACTCTGCTGGTATTCACCAGGGTTGGGACAAAGATCCAAACCCATAGACCTCTGATGGCCCCTCAGTTCACTGACACTCTTGAAATGTGGGGTGGTGGTGAAAGAGTCAAGACTGGCGTGGAATTTAGGCTTTGTGAGTATGACTGGTATGGACGAAGACCTTGGGAACCTGAATTTGATGTATGTGAACAGTGCAGTGCCTGTAAGTGCAAGGAGCCCTGTTATTAGGTTTTGTTGCAGCACAGGGATCAATGGCAGCCCCAGAAGTGGTACCCCAGTGTGGGGCTGTGCTTTCCTGAGTGTGGGAAAGGGACAGTCGGGTCAGGAGTCTGTGATCTCTGCTCCAGCGACTCCTCACTGAAATAGGCTCCTCTTGTCTTTCTAAAGTCTGCTAAGGAGGTTAAAATTATTTTTAAGGGCCTGAGATCTGGCCCTAAACTTGAGGCAATGTGAAAGCATTGGCTTGATAAATTGCTGACATTTAAAATAGACCTTTTTTTCACAATAAAACTATGCTACAAGTCTTGGTATTGCTGCTGCAATGATCTTGGATGACTGGATGCTCCAGACACTTTCAAAATCAAGTAGCTTAAAGAGATTTCAAGCTTTGTATTCTGTTTTCTATTTCTTTTCATCCTAAATTTCATTTTCTTTAAAAAAAGTGCATCTGAAAAGTTTCATTAACCAAAATGCTATGATTTTTAACTGGATAAATTGCACATGAAGGAAGAATGAAAAGCAGTGAATATTAGCAGGAGCAAGTATCAGCAGAGAAATAAAATGATGGAATTTCCCAATCAGATCAGAGAGAAAAGAAAGAATGGATGTAATTTTCTTCTCTATCCAGGAAACAAATATAATTGAGCTAAGTTGATCTTGCTGCATTTTTTTATGCTTTTAAAAAAATCAAGTCTGTGTACTTTTTGATTTATTTTTGGTATCTGTTTTCTATTGCAGGTAGTATATGCCAGGTACTAAAACTGCAAAAATGGAGACTGCAATTCCTTCACCAGAACTGTCTGATGAGCCCCATTCTCCTGGTGACATGGTGGGGAATCTTTTATTCTTTCTGCAGGCATGCAGGGATTTTGTGTAGCCCTGGGGAAAAAAAAAAAGTAAAAAGAAAAATAAAAAGATTTATAGATAGGCATACATACATATCTATTACCGTATATGTAAATTAATTCAGACTGCTGAAGAGTTAACTGCAGAAGGATTTCTTTTAGCAGTGGATTTTTTGACATCTGAGGTCTAAAATCTCCTAGAAATTGAGCTTCTTTTTAGGTAGTTCATTGCAGGGAAAATATACTTTCTCTGAAAAATATGTAATATATGTTACTGAGAAAAAGTCCCTCTGAAGTAAATATGATTTTTTTTTTTTGTAGTTCAATTGCAAACAGAGAGGATCATGTCCCAGTCAAGTTAAGTTCAAATCAGTAAATTATAGCAGAGCATGACTAATTTTTTTTTTTCTGTAGATGGAAATCAGTGGTTGGATAATAATAATTATGAATAGATTTGTGTTTAACAGCTCTATTAAGGCACTATCAATCCACTCAATTCCTCTTCTATGTAGTGTGTAAGTACTGGTGGCAGATTGCAGTTCAGAAAAAAAGAGAGTAGTTAATGACTAAAGCCATGGCAGCATTGTTCTAGCACAAAGATTAAAACTGAAGATAGCTTTGGGTTCTTGGCCAATTCTGATTTCTTATTCAATGAGTTTGGAATTTGAAAACAGCCATTGCCAGCTAAAATACAATAGGATACAAACATCTTCAACACAGTCCTGAATGTGGGTATAAATTCTCTGGAACATGAATGGAAGGAGGTAATCACCCAAAAATGTCATAAATGACAGCCTACACAAGCGGTTAATGACAGAAGTCTTCTAAGAGGCAGAAGCAATGGTAAAAGATCATAAGTTATATTCAAAGAGACTTTCCCCTCTCTTTTAGGGGTTGTGGCTCTGTTTTTCAAACCCCTATATTTCCATTTAATGGAAGAGGACCTAATGATGATTGTCACTTTATCTACTGGCTCAGGCAGGATTTAGAAGCTGCACCAGATTAAGGTACATGTTCTTATAAGAATATAAAATTAATACCACAATATCTGGTGGGACAGCTCAGGAATGGCAGATTTTGCTATTTCCAGCTCAAAAGCCATTGTTCATCAGCTTTCTCTCTGTTCAGCCTACTTGTCTATATTTTAATAAACAAGAGACTTTCAAAGGCACCTGCTTTTCACTATACATTATATAAGCATTTTAGACATTTGCTTTAAAGAGATTTGTACATTCGAATTAGGAATCTAAAATTTTAGCATATCTGCACTCATGGAAACTTTACCTTCTCTAGAATAGGCAACAGCTGATCAGATATTACAAGAGGAAGAGTTTTAGCCCTAAACTCCTAAAGTGTGAGGGGGAAAAAAAGGCAGTTTTGCACTGTCTTGTATAGTGGATAAGGCTGACGTTTTTAGCACTTACTTCAAAGACCTCTAAATCTCTGCATTTCACACCAGCTGCAGACATAACTGAGCAGAGCTGAACAGAGCTGGAAATTATTTCAGTGATGACAATTGCCTTACAATCAAAGCAGTTTTCCTTCAGTTACTTAAATGCCAGCTCCAATTTTAAATTTCTGTGGAAATTAGAGAAAATCTTAGGTTTACAATCTGATTCTAACCTAGAACCTTCCATATGGCAGTTTCTCTTCCATGGTAACTACTAGCACTTTTGCTTTTTTGCCTTCTTGCTGTATCTTTCTCCCAGTCTGTCAGAAGCCTGTACCTTGAATTACAGATGACCAGAACTGACTGTATCAGTGGGATTCATGTGAGTTCATTCCTGCACAAAGTCCACATAAAAGCTGTAGGCAAAATTAGTTGTCCCCCAACCCACTAATTCTGCAGCATTCAACATCCCATGAATGTGAGAAAGCAACAGAGTACTGACTCAAGGGATAAGCAAAACACTTGCTTTATGTTCTAAAACTTTCCTAAATAAAAGTTTTCAAAAAGAAGAGATTTCAAAAATGTCTTGGAATAGGATCTCAGAGAAAAGATGATACTTTTGCAGTCATGAGTTCCACACACTGTATCACTCTGAAGTGACTCCCACAGCATCTGCTGTCCTGGCAGAGGCTGTGAATCAGATGCTTTCAATCAAACATATGCTGATAGAAAAACCCACACCTGCAAGAAGACACTCATGATTTCACTGGGTTAACCACAGGGATACTGAAAAAGATGTTGAACTCCATGCAGGTGTTAACAAAGTATAATTATCAACTGTAGCTAAACTAATGCCCTAAATTCCTAAAAATGGAGCTTGACAAATTTGTCTTTATTTTGGCTATTATTTATTTATTTTCCTCTGTTTTGGGGAACATGAAACAAATTACAGGAAACTGAAACAAAAATAATCTTCCTGATGGAAAAAAATTTACAGCAATATCCAAGCAAATTTGACATTCATGAATATGAGTAATTTGAAGAATTCAAGGATTTGAATCAGCAGTTCCTAGAGAGATTCAGATTTCTATCTTCGATATATGTTAGGCATTTCACAGTTTCACTCTTGCAGACAGTCAGTTTTCTGCATGTATAATTTGCATAGTCACTTCCATGGTATATATATTTCCTTGAAAATATACAGTCAAATATTACCTTTTTCAGAGAATCGCCAGAGTCATAACTTCTATTCTTCTTATAGTTTTAACTTCTTGCTTATATTCTTGTCTGAACACCGATGTATTTTGTAAGACTCAATTTTAGCAAGACATGGTGGTATTAGCTATCAAAATTTAGAGAATTTCCTCTTATTCTGGCAATAAATAGATGTCCAAATTCTGAAACCTTTACTTCATCTGTCAGTGTTTTGCCAAAAATGGAAGCAATACGTATTTATCCCTTAATCTTTAGGAATTCTGAGGGGCTGAGAGTAGTCAAAAAGAATCAGTGAGATAGATGTGTAAAATGAGCAGTCTACTTTCCAGCAGTATAATAATTTTAAGTTGTATTTTTTGTCTTAAGAATGCTTTTGTGTGCTAAGGCTTCAACACTGAGCTGAAATTTTTGTCAGATTGACCAAGCAGCTCCCTCCTACATATCATCATGTCATGATAAATTGTGCTAAGATGCTGTTTTTAGCCCAATGCTTCAAATTATTTTCCATTGTTCTGTGTTACACCTCAAAATCAGGACTTTGCAGTTAAAGCCCTTGCTTTTTACTTAGAATTTAATTTTAGATTTTAAATATACTTTGGCTTCTACCTGTTCCCTCAAAGTCCTATTTACTCACTGAGAGCCCAGCAATGGGCATGGCTGCACTGCAGTGCAGAGCAGCATCTCAGGGGCTCATGCCACTGACTCACAACAAAGTCCAGAACACACCAACTGGGGCTTAGTTCACAATCCAAACAACAAAGCATTGTGTGCTACAAACACGTGATTTGCATTCATTCCACTGTTGTCTCCTACTGAAAATTAACTCGACCAATAATGAGCATGACTTCTCTGTTCAGCTTGCAATGGAGAGCAAAGAATTTTAGCCAGAAACTTCAATCTAAGAAAAAAAGAGCTTCTGACAAGACTCTTTTCACAGAGTTGCCCTTGCTTTAGCACTTGTTTCAAACTGTTCCCTGCAATAACTCTACTTTTCATGCTAATTGCAGCTTGCAGCTCATTATTTTCAGGGTTTTTTAAAAGAGGCTGCTGCTATAAAAAAGGGTCATTTTGAAGGAGATGCCATCTTCAACACACTCTGCCTCTCTCTTCCCAATTATTTCCTTGTCATTCTAATTGGTTACTACTCAGAGGTAGAACATTTGCTGTTGTTTGATCTTTTGCTTGTTTGAGGATATTCTAGTGTTTTGGGCTCTCTAAAAATGTTGAAAGCATCTACAGATCAGGAGTGGCATCCTGTTCTGTCTGTTGCTGCCTGCAGCTGTGTGAAGCACAGGCAGTCACCTCCCAGGTTTGAAGATAACTTGTGCCTTCTCCACCACAACAACAGCTGTCATTTTCCCCCAGTTCACTAAATCTGCTCAGGACTGGATTTTACTCTCTCCAGCTTCCTAGATGAGGGTAGGGGGCGAAAAATCTTTCTACTTTGTTCATTTAGCACCTAAAGTCTGTGTGCAGGGTTTCAGATGCTGTATCCTTCTGCATTCTCAGCTGTCTGTGAGTGTCATAACTGGGAGAATGGGTGGACATTTAATTCAAATTAATTCAACAGAGGGAATTAACTTAGCATAGAGAAGTTCCACAGCAAATCATCAGCCTTTGGGAACACAGAGTCAGAATAACTTTCCAGGAAAAGACTATGACCATGAGATAAATTCTTTTAAGGAAATATTCTTTCCCAAGGTATACAGGAAAGAGTTTCTTCTTGTGGCACTTTTCCACTCCTCCTTACATTTGGTTTAAACATCAGTGATGTGGACATGATGAAATGCTTTCCCATGCAGCCACTCATTGCCAGTAATAACACTGTTCTACAACAACATTATAATCCTGAATTTTCTGATGGAGATAACTGCTTAAAACAGGACATCAAATTTCAAAATTGACTCAAGTGAGAAATGGCTTACACTCATGGTTGGTTTTTCACATCATTAAAGCGTGCATGGGCAGCAGGAGTAGGAGAGACATGAGCAGTACAAAGCAGAAATGGGAGGAACTGCAGAAGTTGATGGAGAGGGATCTGCAAGGTAGCACTTGCTGACAAGGCATTACAGCCTACAGTCCTTCCAGCCTTCCCACAGGCATAAGTGGACCTGGTTGGTAGTAGTGAATAATAAATGCACCTATTAAGACAGAGTGGGAGTGGACCACCTGTGTGTCTTTTATGGTGACACAGTGGTCACAGCAAAGTTAAGGCTTGAAATATAAATTGGTAAATCTATCTTCAAAATTAGCTGTATTATTTTCCATTAAGAAAGAAAATGAGGTCTCTTGGGGAAGGTAAGACAACAGCAAGGGTTTTTTTAAGAGAAAAATATCCTGGATAACTTGTAAAAGAATCAGAAGAATCCTGGATCATGCAAAAGGATGGAAAAGTCTCTGGTGGCTCTCTTCAAGGAAAAGAATTATGGAAGAATACTTTATTAAGTAGAAGTATTCAAATAAAGTAGAAGTATTCAAAGCATTTTCTGAACAAAACCATCCAACCACCCTTCCTTTCTGAGCGAGGGAAAAAAGAACAAGGAAATGAATGTACAATCTCAGTCTTTGGGACTTTGGGCCTCTTTATAGAAACAAGGACAATTAATTTTGCAAATGTTGTCAGTCACCAAATGTTTAAATGTCAGTCATTTAATGTAATGTGATGCAGAATGCAATGGTAAATCAGACAAACTGTGATGCCTTCCCACCCTTGCAGATGTATGTGAAACACTCACTTTCTCTATTTAAATGCCTGACAGCTACCCAATGTCATTATATGTTTCCAAATATTTTCTAAATGATTTCTCAATAATACATTTTAAACATGTATCATAAATTAGAACGGAATATTAAAAAAACCAAGGAACTCCTACTTTCAGAATTTCAAGAGAATTGAGTTGCCAGCAAAAGGCCATTTCGTACTGGCCTTTTGGGGTGGTGCTTCTTAATCCTAGATCTTTCAGAGGTCTCCTCTGTTTTATCACAGACAGCATGGTTTTCCTCTGGGAAGTTATGTTATAAAGGTACCAAAGATTTCCTTTTTCCTACCCAAATATCAGCACAAGATAATACCCTTAAAAATGGATAGTTACTCTTTAAAAAAACATGGAACCTGTTGTTCCTGAAGAGCTAATCTGTGTTGCATATTAGAATACAAAATACATGTTACATTTTTCATGTAAAACTATAAAGTAAATTTATTGAGAATTCTTTAACAATGAAACAGGAAATAAAAGCTTCAGAGACAACAGGTGTTTTTTTTAAGAAGCAATGCATACTCTTCTAAAAGGGGGACTACAAACAAAAATATGTAGTTAGGGTTATGATTTTACATGTATTAGAGGAGTCATACTGTTTACTTTCTTAAGAAAAGGTTGTATGCCTTTAGAAGAGACAGTGTAACTTCTAGCTATCACTTATATTCAGGAAATAACTACTGAGATTCACCTTCAACCCAGTATCTCCCTGGATCCACTCCTTGCTCATCACTGCAATCCTCCTTCACACACACCCACTACCAGCCCCCTCCAGCTTGGCAGTGACTTTGCTCCAGCCACTTCTGAATCACTCTCCCTTATGTCTCATTTACATCATCTTAGATCTCTTTGTAAGGTCCTGGCGATTTAAAATGCATATAATTTAAAAAAAATAAAAAGATTGATTTAACAAGATGCACCTTTGGCAATACAACAATATATCTGATTCCATTTACCTCTATCTCTTGCTTCTTTTCGTAAAATTTATCACAAAGTTTAGTTTAGATAGGCAAGCTACCTGTGTGACATGTTTTCTTTCTTACATAAAAGTAGTTTCAATTCTTTAGTCAGCTTTTTTATTTAAAATATATTACTTTCATCTTAGAGCTTTAGACACCTAATGAAGGCTTATTTGTGTTATGTCTTTGTTTGCATGTTTGGCTTCACTTCTTGGCCGTGTCCTGGGGTGCAACAGGCACAACATCTCCAGCCAGGCAAAGCAGGGGATTGAGTGCTGGGGGCAGTTTTGGGTACCACAATATAAAAAATACATTATGCCACTCGGACGCTTAATCCAAAGGAGGGCAGCAAGGCTGGTGAAAGGCCTTGAGGGGAAGCTGTGTGAGGAGTGACTGAGGTCACTTGCTCTGTTCAGCCTGGAGGAGACTGAGGGGAGACCTCACTGCAGTTACAACTTCCTTGTGAGGGGAGCAGGAGAGGAAGACACTGATCTCTGCTCTGTGGTGACAGTGACAGGACCTGAAGAAATGCCATGAAGCTGAAGGGGTTTAGGTTGGCTATCAGGAAGAGGTTCTTCACTCAGAGACTGAAGCTGAGCACTCACTGGAACAGACTTCTGAGGGAAGTGGTCACAGTCTGCCTGCGTTGAGAACTGTTTGGACAATACTCTCAGGCACATAGTGAGATCCTTGGGGAGAGCCAAGACCCTTGTCCTGTGCAGGGCAAGGAGTTGGACTTAATGATTCTGATGTTTCCCTTCCAACTCAGCACATTCTGTGATTCTATGATTTGCTATCTCATTCCTCCTAATCAACCGATCCAAAAAACGACTAAACAACTAACATTTTTACTGCAGTCTTTGCTGTTACCATTTCTCCTAACTCATTTTCATAAAAGTATGCCCAGCTACTGTGCTGAGTGATTAAGCAGCCCAGTAACTTAACATTATTTTCAGCTCGGAGTTTAATGTTTTTGAGTTCAAACTCTACTTGAATTTTGCATATTTTCTATACAAAACTTCTCTTAAATGCAGTTTTTCATCTCCATCTATGCATACATCTAAGCATACTCTCATATTTTTTTAGAACAGCCTTTTCTCTGAACTTAGCAGATGCTATACTGTGGCTACAGGCATCCTCCTCATACCCAGCTCATTTGAGCTTGTTATCACTTTCTTTAAATTACTACTCTGTATCTCTCTCACACTTCACATGCAATTTCAGAAACTGCCTTTTCAAGGCATCCCTGTCACACCCATCATCTTCTAATCACAATCAGAAAGTAGAATCTTGCCTCTGGTCATTCTGTGGTGTCAGGCTCCTCTGCCCATATTTTACGTTTTCAGACAGGTGTCATCAGACTTTTTATCACTTTCACAGCTCAGAGGATCTCTTTGTGAGCATCAACAGAGCTGGCTACCTTCAGAGATGTGGCTGGAAAAAACATCCACTACTGTGATGCCTACAAAAATATACAACAGTGAGAGGCTGCTGTGCCTACTGATATTATCTCATGGTTTCTTTGTGCTCCTCATGCTTCTGTGCTTGCTCACAAATATCACCTCTTTATGGCAGGCACCACCCCCTTGCATTCTGCAGCTCAAGTCCCATGCCACAGTAACTATGCTTACACACGTAATAATACATGAGTCTGTGTTTCTTAGAAACATTCCAAACCTTGCTCTGGAATATGAGTAAAATGCTGTTTAAAAATCTCTGTTGCATCCAGGGATCTAGCAGTGGAATGTTATCCAGGCAATTATTTTAATTGGAGATAATCACTTGGGAAATGGATGGATGAATTAATCAATTCCAGTTAATTGGGATAATGACATTATTTATGCTGTTCACCTTTTTTTACCACCATCTGTAGGAAGATTTCCAACCGCAAGGCCAAATTTTTCCATGATACAGATCCACTGAGGCTACTGCAATTAAAGCAGGAATGAATCTGGCGCATTGTAAGTATGGAATAAATTGCCTCACTTACTTATTTTGGAGAAACCATGTGTGCAGCTGACCTGGGAATACTACAAATTACTCTCTTTATTCCACTGTTGCTATCCTGTCATTAGTAGTGTTGCAACAGGAGGTGTTCTTGGCACTTGTTCTAACAGGAATATATAACTTTTGTTTTGTTTACATACTTATGCAGCTCATTACTATGTGAAAAACAATCTGCAGCTTAGCATTTGTTAATAGGATATGGAACAAGAAAACAGCAGATGGAGTATTGGGATACTGAATGCATAATAAGTTTGATCCTGGAAGCCCTTGTTTAATTTTTCAGCTCAAGATGGCTGTTAAATTCCACTGCAAAGCTGAGCAGAAACCATGTCTGTGTTCAAGCAGTGAAGGCACAGTTCCTCCACACTAGACAGACACAAGGGTCAGGTACTCTCTCCACCTGATCACCTCTCAATGAGAAGCAAAGGGCAAGTTTTACTTGTGATTAATTCCTTGGTTTCTTTTACTCATCAGAGAGAAGCTCTGATAATAGGATGGTGTTGTGGTTTGACCTCAGCTGGCAACCAAGTCCCACAGAGCCACTCATTTCGTTCCCATAAATCAGGATGGGGAAAATAACCGGAAGAGCAGAAACTGCAAAGCGAAGCAAAGCAAGGAATTCATTCACCACTTTTCAGGGACAGGTAGTTCAGCCCAGGAAAACAGGGCTCCATCACACCTCATATTGACTGATGACAACCAATACCATGACTCTGAACATCCTCATGGGTTTATATACTGAGCGTGGCGCTGGATGGCCTGGAATATCCCTTTGGTCAGTTCTGGAATATCCCTTTGGTCAGTTCTGGAATATCCCTTTGGTCAGTTGAGGTCAGCTATTCCAGCTGTGGCCCTTCCCAAATTCTTGTGATCACTAAGCCTACTTACCAGTTGGCTGGGGTGAGAAGCTGAAAGGTCCTTGATTTAGTGTAAACACCACTTACAAACAACCTACAGATGAGTATGTTTTCATTATTCTTATCCCAAATCCAAACCAGCACTACATCAGCTACTAGGATGAAAAGTAACTCTATGTCATCCACAATCAGGACAGATATTGCAATCTTCTGCAAGTGATTGATGATAGCCATTGCTGTGATATTGTTTTACCTATTTCTGCCTTCGTCTCAAGAGAAATATAGTTCTGAATGTCCTCCTCTGCTCAGCTGCATGTCTAATGCAGACTGATGTCCACAAGGCTCACCAATCTGAGAACAAGTGAGCAGGTCTATAGCCACTTTGTACAAAGAGATATTTTCATTTAATGTGTTACAGTACCTTCACAGGTCTCAGAATGAGATCTTGGGTCAAAATGATTCCTGTGATGTATTTGTCTTGAGTGGCTCTTCAAGTCTGGTGGAATAGACCAAGATAAGTTGTCTTGCAAAGATAAAGATCAAATAATTCTGTGACACTTGGATCAGGACACACTGAGCCCTGGTACACCTCTTACTGCAGCATGGATTTGACATATCTGCCAGGCTGCCTCCACCCAATTCTGATTTTAAGAGCCTTTTCTGCAGCAGAATGACTCTCCAATTCATATAACACTTGTAAGACTCGTTCAATACATCACAACCTTTCACACTTCTGGGAAATGTCAAGGTGTGGCAAGTAAACGTTGACAATCTTAGGGTTTTTTCAATGGAATCCTAAGTAGCTACAATACAGTTTTCTGCAAATACTACATAAGACAAGAGCATGATGGATGAGAAATCTTGATGTTTTCAACTGCAAGTGAAAATACTGCTCCAGCAAACTGTGACTTTTTGGGGTAGAGGAAAAAGTTTGTAAATGTTAGGACAGGCATCGAACTTGGAATTTCTCACAGGCTCATAGTTCTCATGGTTCCTGTATTTCCAGAACTCCTTGAATTCAAGCATGGTATCTTGTGTGACCACAAAGAGGAAAGTATCACTTGCAAAAAGTCAGTGCCTTGCGTTTTTGTATTTTTGCTCTAGGCTGAATTCAATTCTCCTGCTTCCCTTTGGAGACATTCCAGCAGAGACAACATCTGTGAGCCACAGCATGAGCACCTCTGGGTGGAGATAATGTTTAAATGGGACCCAACAGGCCGCTGTATAGTTTTGTTTTCATATTCCCAGTGATCCTCCATGCAGCAGGACACAGTGGCAGGGCACTGCAAGAGCCACTGAGTCACTGCATGCAGGCCCTGACTGTGCTAGCACACAGACAGCAGCTGGTCAGGGGGACCTCACAGCATCACCCCACATAGCTGCAAATGCCACAGGCCAGGAAATGCTTCCTGATGCTCCAAAAGACAATGACATGCCACAGGAAGAAAACAGGAGGAAATGAGAGCATTATCTGCCTACCTTTGTCAATTCCTTTTGTCCAATTCCTGGACCTTTGTCAATAAAATTCCCAGAGGATGATGATGATGATGATGACCCAAACTACAAAAATAAAAAAAAAAATTGCTTCTGCAGAAATGCTTCCTAATTAGGAGAAAAAAAGTCCTCTAGACCCTATGTCTGATAATTACTTTAACACATTGAGCTGGATAAGCAGCTGAACACCTTTAATGTCACTGTAAAGGTTTTTTAATGTTACTAACTTTTAAGTAGAATTAGGTCCGTGTGCTGGTTTGAAAGCAAAACCAGTAAGAGACTCCAAGTCAGAAACACAATTTAATAAGAGGGGAGAAAAAATAAAATAAAGTAAAATCAAGTAAAATCAAGTAACTGCAATAGTACAAAAACCAGTGGCAGAGTCAGAATACAACCTGACACCCTGTTTGTTAGGGTGGTAGTGGCAGTCTAGATGAAATGGTCTTGTTGAAGCAGTGATCCTGTAGAAAGGTCTGGTAGCTCTTGTCCTCTGGGAGTCCAGTGGGGTGAGGGCTCTCTGTGCTGTCCCAGATTATATCCAGGTGGGAATGCCTGGCTCCTCCCCCTGGCCCGAGCATCTCATGAGAACAATGGGATGTTCTCATTCTCTGAGTCATGCAGGGGGTCCTTGATGACCTATTAACCAGAGATAGCTCCTGGAGGGAGTTATCTATGAGTCATGTGGCACAGCATTGATGGGCCCATTAACAGAAGATAAGGGAAACACTGCCCCACCTGGTTTCAACAGCTCATGAAGATGGTGATAGAATACACACTTTGGGCACAACTTACATTTTAACCTACGACAATCCTAATATGCTTGTAGTTTTGAAATTATTTTAAATTATTGAAACTTTTAATTATAAAGAATCAGCATATCTTTAAATTTGCCTCACCAAATTAAACCAACCAAACTCACTCAGTGTCATACAGTTTTTTTCCAAAATCATTTTATCACTCTTTTGGGACCTTCAATTTTAGTTCATTTCAATGTTGGTGACTAGAAAACTCTGAGCTATTGAAAGGTAATTTTTATCAGTATTTTCTACAGCAGTATTATTGTTTTCTTGGTTTTTTTCTAAAAAAATATCTTAAAGAAGTCAAGCTATGGTTTTATCACTGAATTTGATGAATCCAATGGTCAGGATTTCTTTCCCAAACTTATTAAAAGACCACTTTGTTTTTTCCTATCTGTGGTACAGGAAGCACATCCCAAGGTTTAATGCCAATGTCTTTCTCCTAGGAGCAGCTTGTTCCAGCAAGTGTTGTGGAATGAAATGTAGTTAAATACCACAACCAAACACCAAAGTGAATACTTATATCTTAATTAGTATTTATTTGGGTCCAAGTTATCTCATGCTAAAGAAGACAGTATTTGATTTCAGATCTAGAAATACATCTGAAACACAAAAAGCCCCCACAAACAAAGAAAAGGGATCTTAAGTATAAGAGCTTTCAGGTTTCTGCAAGCATCACTGGAATACTGTGAAATTTGTGTGAAATGCTTACACACTTGTTTGGTCATTCCTCCTTTATGCAGTTTAAAAGTGTTTTAAGGTTTCTTTAGGAAATAAGCATTCGACTGCTAGTAAAATGTGGTTTCTAAAGAAGGGAGATGGATTTCTGAATGGAGATGCTTTTGCTGTGCACTGCATAAGCTACAAAGGTATCCACAGTCCCCATGGAAGGGCTGTAAGGTGCATCTTTTCTGCTGTGCTCAGCTATGCCCTGTCTCCATGGGAACATTTCAGCAGACGTGGTACCCGCTAGTGACCAAACAAAAATTTCCCTATTGCTCTGCAGAAAAGGCAAAATGTAAGCTGCAGTGAATACAGCATCTTTCTTTGACCCTTAATCTGTAAGCACTGGCAGGCCAAGACATCACATCATTCCTTACTTTTTATTTTTTTCCCTGAAAGAGAAGCAGTAAATAGGGAAGAAAGGGAATGGGTTGTAGTATTTTAACAATAAGAAATCTATCTACAGCAAGATGAAAAATTTTGAAGTCAAAGACACAGTTCTTCTTTATAAATGAAGAAAAGCTCTCAAATCAAATCCACTCATAGTTGAGAGAAAGTTGTTTTAAATTGCAGTGGTGTGCTTGCTGAAATTAAGATGGTGAGACAAAGAAATACGAATAGTTAGTATATAATTTAATGAAAGAATGTCCACAATAATGTCCACTTTCTTTTCAGGTCCTTTGAGCTGAGCTGTATAGCCAAGAGAAGGTCTTTTCCCAAATTTGAAGTGAAGGAATGGTTAGTGCTTTTGAATAGAGTGTTCTGTTTGAGACAGGATAGATCTGCTTTAGAAGAGAAGGAAAAACAATCTATATCAGATTAGGAAAAGCATAGGGAGAAAGACACCAACCAAAAGGATCTTGTCTTCTGTTCTAAGTTAGAAAATAAAGAAATCAGACTCAAATCATACTTACTTTAGCCTTTGGGGAAGCTCCTTTAGGGACTTATAAGTTTGAATGAGATGAAACTAATTAATAACTTAATGTGAGTTTTCATGCATTCCTCTCAAAGCCCAGTGCTCATCATGCAGGATGAAGCATTAATTCCCCTTTTCCCCCATAGCTTCTATTCATATATGAAAAGCATATTCAATCAAAAAAGGAATTCAAAATTTACACTGATAAGTAAGACAGGGCCAAATATCTCTACTTTCTTTTCAGGTTCTGAGTATTCTTTGGATAGGGAGTGGTGACCAAATAAAAATTTTCCCAACAGTCTTATCCTTCTGTGTAGGAAAGATATCAACATCATCAATATTCTGACACAAATTCAAGTACCATGCTTACCTTATATTTTCACTACACAAAATAAACCTTGCTAAGTGGCAAGGACAAACCATTAGTTTGATTACTACTAAGAGTCTGCAACCCCTGCATATAAAAAACATCTTGCAATTTAATTTGTCAAGTGTGACAGAACATGTTTTATTTATTTTTAAAAATAATTATCACACTGATATTGTCAGCTCTGTTTATCACAACATTGATGATTATGTTTTCTTTCAATTAGAATAAAGATTTTATTTAAAGATCTCTGCTCAAATGATTTGGAGCAAAAGCTCATGTAGATTTCAGGTGATAATAGATTGTTCCCATCCACAAACTTAAAACTAGAGCTGGTATAGAGCTGATATTTTTTCTGGAGAGCCCATATTTTGTTCTTTTTCTTAGAAGCCGGAATAATTTCAGACTTCCATAACTGAATGGTTATAATGGATATAGTGATAACCAAAGCTGGATATGCCTGTGTTGCCTCCTTGGCCAGTAGGAGTCGGCTCGGAGCTGCAGTGTGGGAGGTGGTACAGCTTGTGCTGCTTGAGGCTTCTCAGCTGCAAATTAACTCCACAGATGCTCTGACTGCATCAAACCTATGTCCACTTGTGTCCTGTGTCATCCCAGGCAGCAGGGATTTGTGAGCATCTGCTTGCAAAGGAGCATGTGAGTGGAGCTGCGTGCAAGAGCCTGGTCAGCTGCTTCTCACACCCACGCAGGAAAATGAAACCCTTTAAAATTCAAATGCAAACCGTGTTTTCTTAGTATGCCCCACCTTAGCTGGGATTCTTTCGTGATTTGGCTAAGTCTGGAACTTAGTGAGGATGCTCACATTCATCTGTTAAGAAAATATTGTGGTCATGTTCAGCTTTTTAATGTGAAGGGATGAAAGAATTTCATGAAGTAACTTCCAGGTGTGTTTAGCTGTATCTCTTTTAGGATGATATTCCTGCAAAAATGACTTCATTGTACTTCCTGACCTCATGGTGGATTTGTTGCTGCCTTCATGATCCGGAAAATAAATTGAATTAACTCCCCTGACAAAGCAAGATGGTTCCTAGTTTCTACCTTCTACAGACCATGAAAGGCAGAAATTAATTTGAAAAAAACCTTAAAGCAATCTTGCAAACAATGACATGGCATAAAATACTTATTTCTAAGAGTAGGAGAATTGTGTTGATTAATATTGCATTCCTTTTTGTAGTTACAGTTGCCAATTATTTGTTCTGTTGTAATCTCCCCCCAAATTTAGTTTAATTTTTGAAAATGTTATGTCTGTTTTTATCACTATGAATAATTTTATCACATGAATAATTTTAAATCTTTATATTTTGTTGTAATCCAGTGGAGGGTAAGTGAAGAAAAAGAGAAGTCTCCTGCTCCCACTTTTGGAAAGAGAACCAAAATATTTGATTTTATTTCTGAATTGCAAAATTATCTTCAAGACATTTAAAACACCATCAAAAGAGGGACATACATGCAGAATACATATCCAAGGGAAGAAGGGAAAAAATATTTGAATTTCTTTACTGTTCCATGGTTAGTACTGAAATTTGAAAATCTATTTTTGACTTATATTCCAAATAGCATTTCACAGAAAGAAGAAAAATTTTCTTTCCAAACCTCTAAGTATATCAAAAATTGAGATTTTTTTTAATGCAGTAATATTATATATTACTGCATTAAAAAAATACAAAATTTTATATAAAATATAAATAAATTTATTGTTTATATAAAATATAAACAATAAATTTTTGTTTATTTTTGAAAAATAAAAGTCCTTTCGCATTCCCCTTTTGATATTTTTTTTTAACAGTAAAGAAGGAGAAAAAAAAGCAAGACAAAGTGGAGGAAAGACCAAAAAACTTGAAAGCAAGTGGAATTAGAAATTAAAATTATGGAAATTCTATGTTCAGTTGAATCTTCTATATGCTACTGAATTTTATTTTGCCAATTAAATTACTTGGAAAAATACTTTCTTTCCAAATAAGTTGATTTTGATAGAAATACCTCTTTATAGAAACATTTTAAAATTAAAATTCTTTGGCAATTTTTAATTCTGCTGGCGCTTGCCATAACATGATATAAGGAAAAAGTAATTTAAGTAGAATTAAAAACTATTGAGTAACCTCTTTTTTCCATATAAAAAGCTTATTCATATCCATTCAGACTATTCCCCCCCTAAATACAAGAGTTATTGAATCACTAAAGTAGAAATGTCCTTTCTATAGACCATACAATGTGTTCATTGGATAGCATTTACATGAAGCCAGTTAAGTCAATAAGCCTTCACTGAAACTATTATTTTAAATGTCCCTATTTATTTAGCTGTAAAAAGTGTGCATTTTCTAGAGAGTCACATAGTCATATGGAGAACAGGAAACATTTTAAATGCTATTCTTCTAAACAAAAGCAATCACCAGAAGACACTAAGCTACTAAATATTTAACTACTTTTTCTTATTTAAAACAAGAAAAAAAAAAAAAAAAAACAAAACACAAACTCCCAAAACTTCAAAATAATAAGTAAACTTAAACACCTATAAAGAGCACCCAATGTGCTACAGGTCAAACAGTAAGCACAGCCTTGAACTTCCATCAAGTCACAATGATTTTTTTAGATTCATATTTTAACTTTTCAACTGAAAGAAAAAAACCTCTGTCTTCAGGTTCAGAAATCAGCATGTGAACTGTTCCAAGCTTACCTAAATTCTTACAGAGGTGAGAGATGTGGAATATGAATTTTCTAAGATTTCTTAAAAATAAACCACAAAATTTGTTAAAAAGTAGCAACCTTTCCAAATTCCCTGTGCCATGGAAAGGCGGCTTATTTCTCTTATTTCTTACCTTGCTTTGCCAACAGCTAGAACAACTAATATTTCTATGATGATACACTCTAATTCCCAGTTCTCATCTCTTCACCCCACCTGTGGCACTTCCTTCCTTACTGAATTCTAAGGAGTCTTTCATGAGTGCAGAATAACATTCTTATATTTGGGACTCTGTTCCCTAGGTCTTGAAAACCAGAAACCAAAACAGCTTTTCTTCACACTATAAAATCCATTCTTATTTAACTTAAATAACTACTCATCGGCCTGTAGCATTCATATTCTATTTCAGCTCAAGGCAGAAAAATCTTTAAAGGCTTTTTTTTCTAAAGGATTTCATACTGAAGTGATTCATCTTCTGGTGAAATGCTGTGATATTTTCCCATGAATTTTATGTGACATTGATCTGGAAGCTAAAATATCATTAGTGCTCAATGTATTAAATACTGGATTCCAATGTATATGCATACATGAAAGTATAAATAGCCATCATCTAATATTTATCTTAAGGGAGCCAACATTAAAGATTTGAAGGTCCTTGGAAGGGCAGAGACATTTCTTTTCTGACCCCTTGCTGTAGATGAAGTTATGATTTTGTTGTCCTGTAAATATGATTAGCCATCTACAGTGAGCACTGCTATTATTTTTTGATTTTTTTCTTGACTCCTAGTGACAAACAAATTTTCATTTGCAAGGATTCTGCCCCTATAAGTTTAGCTGGTTGGAGTGGCATCATTAATTTATGAACAAACTCTGAGAAAGGTGATTTGGGAAAGACGTACAGGACATTTCTTGCTGATGGGAAGCTAGAACATGTATAAATATTGCATTAGATATTTTGAACAGCATTGAAGTACTTAAAGCAGGTTTAAAGCCTTTTTCTAAAATGTATCAAACAGAAAATATTTAATTTATGTATTGTGTTTCAAAGATGCTGTGCCTGATTCAAATAACTCTGTAGAACTCTATAAATTTTCAGAATACCTTGACTATATATCTTAGGTTTCTCTAGAGTTTTAAATGTTTAAATCCTCTGCAACTCAAAAATGTCATTTTTTCCATAATTCATCCTTTGTCACTGAGCCATTAGAAAATCACAGAAAACCTCAGTGTCCAAAAATTATTTGGTAATGGAGATGGAAGCTGGTACCTACAAGTTACCTGGAATTTGACTTAACTAAAAACACTTCTGCTCCTTTTTTTTTGGTTCAATTTTTTGGTTATTTTTTAATTGCAGACAAATATAATCATATTCCCTGAGTTTCAAAGGTTTTGAAGCTATAGTTCTTCTAAAGTACACTGAAAGTTATTTTCCTCTTCCATTTTCTATTTCAGAATTTCTTGTGAAATGAAGCTTTGTACATTTTATCTTTTCATCTACATCCTGAGCTGAAGACATTTGAGGTAGAATTGGGGATATCCTAAAATAAACAAGCACTCTCCTGAACATGCTTTGTTCTCTATTTCGCTGAGGCTGGAAACAACTGTATGTGAATGAGATAGTCAAATGAACCTGTATTTTTTAGTAGCCAGTATTAAAAAGAAAGGAAAATTACTAGTTAAGACAGTCCTTAGTTCAGAATTGACACAGAGATGTACTGTAAATAGGCAAAGCCTGTTTTCTCTGATTTTTGTGGAGTATTTGCTCAGTTGATAAATTTCAAGAACATGTTGGTTAAATCCCAGAAATATTTTATGGAAATTCTTATGATATTATTAATACCTGTTATCTAAACAGTTATTTCTGCTTTTTCCTCCTCTGACCAATTACTCTGATGAGAATTTGGGGTTGATCTGATCCTAAATTGTCTAATTTAACCTTTATCAAATGGAGCCACCTTCAGGAAAGCCTGCAGATCTGTGATTTGTCATTCTATATGTCCAGAGAAGAACCCTGATGTCTTCAGCTGTGAAAAACATTCAGAGACTTAAAACCAAAGAAACAACGAAACACAATTACCAATTCATAACTGTATTTCAAATATCATAACTCTATTTATCTACATTACAGTAATTTTAAATTAAAATTCAACACACTTTGTTATTCCTTATTATGCAGGCTTTGCTTTTACAGTAATTTTTTTACATAAATATAACTTCTTGAAGAAAATGGAATATAATTCTGGATTTACACAAGAAATTAAAACCTGTAAATTTTCAAATGGGATGCCAGGCTTGTTTTTACAGTAAGAGCTTTTATGTTTTTACAAACAGAAATAATGAAATGGCATTCCATTCCTGCATAAGTAATATACAAAAATTATTATGTTGATGTAAACACAGTTATTAATTAATTAGTAGATTAATATTTTTAGACAGTCCAGCTCCTCCTGCATTTCATAGAACAACCTCAATATTTAGATAAATGCTGCCTAAAAGAATGATTTTTATTAGCTCCTCCTTAGCAGTTTGCTTTGAATGTCTTCTTGGGCCACTGAGTGACTAAGAGCTGTTTATCAAGTGAAATCTTGCCCTGTTCACAGCTGATTTCCTTGGAACAAATCATTACTTCATGAAAACATTTCATATTTTTCTTTCTAAGTAAACATAATAAAAACTAAGAAAAACATTGTTCCACCACAAAGAAGTAGAGAGACATTGATGGGATAATACATGATTCCTCTCCTTAGCTACAGGAATCTTGGGGCTTTTTCTAGTTAAAGTAATTATTTTTCATTTTTAGCCACAAAAGAACTGTGATTGCCTTCCTGTAGCTCCAAATTTAAACAAGAAAAACATATGCCTTCCAATACCTTTAATCCTGTATTTAATGCCTGCGTGCTGCAAATTGGCACAAGTTGGCACTATGCAAGGAAGAGCTGAAAGAGACAGAAAGAAGAATGGGGAAAATGGAGATCTAACCTTAAATATAGAAAACTAGTATGTCAGTTATTTCAAACATGGCAAACAATAGGATTAGTGGGAGACTTACAGCAATTCTCTAATTAGATGACAAAAACATAGCTTGATTCCCTGTACCTTCAGGGAAATGGAGGAAGAAACTTGATCATCAGTAATTTCTCAGTATTGTAAAACTGGTAGAATTAAGAATACAGGCATGTGGAAAAAATGTCTTGGTTTAGCAGAATGCAGACTAGGTAATACAGAGGAAATTGTGAGTGATTTCCCAGAAAACATGGCAAAAAAGAATATCTGCATAATATATCTGCATAATCTCTGCTTTTCTTTGTATTTCTGTTGCTTTATAGGGATGCTATAGAAAGAAAACAACAGGTATCATATCCCTGAGTGCTTACAAACAAAATGCAGCTGAAAAATAAAAAATACAAGCAGAAAGAAAGATGAGTCCAGTGAAATAGTGAAATCAAGTTAATCAAAAATAGACAATAAAATGGACAGTGACCACTTCAGGATGAGGATTGCTTGTTACTGTATGGCCTGGGCACACATTTCTGCAGAGCTGTAGTGCGTAAAGGCTCATACAAGGACCTTTAGCATTCATTCCAAATGGGGGCAGTCAAACTCAAAGGAAAGCCCATTAATGTCAACACCCTCTGCCTCCCACTTCAATTTAACATAATTGAATAGGAAGAAAAGAAGTTAGCAAAATCTTTAATTGATCAAAAAACAATAGATAGGTCTAAAAGCAACAATTCCTTCTAAACACAAAAGGATGTGAGAAAACATTAAAACTGAACAAATGGGAAATGTTATCAGTAGCAGAATCAGAGAATTATAACCAAAACATTTCATGAGCACTTTGCTATTAGAATGAAATGCTCTTACAGTGCTAATTTAAGATGCTGTATCTGAAGCAATTACAAATATAAATGCAGCTTTAATACAGCAAGTTATTATCTGTCTGTACAAGTACCAATCAAAAAAATTTTTATCTGTTTATCATGCAGTATGAAAAATACTCCAAAAGATTATGGACCAAGGAGCAATAAAAGCCTCTTCATTCTTTAAGAATCAAAGAATCACAAAATTGTTTGGTTTGGAAGAGATCTCAAGGATCATTTTGTTGCAGCCTTCCTGCCATGGGGACTGTATTGCACATTTCACAGATCACTTGAAATGTTTATGAGCGATATTACTGGTTTTAATGACCCATTTCCTACCTGTTTCCCTAACCTGAGAAAATAAGTAATAGCAAATACTCCCCATCAGATCCATCAAATACTGAAAACCTTTCATCCAAGGTCATGATGATAAAGTGAGCATGGATACAATCCAGTCCAGAAAGTAAGAAAAAAATTTGTGCAAAAAGTGTCTCAAATATCAGTCTGAAATAGACAGTGAATTAGTTGTGTTGTGTATATGCTGTGCCTTGATAAGGGTTAATTTTGTATTACAGTGCTTTTTTTTAGCTTTCTTACTGAGATATACTATCAAATTACCTTATTATGTTGCAGAACATGATTTTGTCCTGTTGTTTGCACTTGAACTTGAACTTATTAGTACCTTAATTAACCCCTTGTTAAGGAAAGATGCTTTTCTTTCCTGATCAAGATTTATCTTCTAACAACAGAAAAAAAAAAAAACTTTGAATTTAAAAATTGGTGATCTGATTACAGCTAACAAACAAAAAAACAACTAATTTTTTCTCTTTTTTTTCAATTCAAACTATTTTGAATGCTTCCTTCTTAACATCTTCCAACACGGAACTGAATGAATACTCTCATATCTAGTGTAAATAACCAGTAGTAATTTCACACAACAATTATTTCATGGTACAGACTGACACTATGGTCACTATGGTTACTTTGATTTTCTTTCTGAGCAGATGTCTCACCCATGACTAGCTAAAAAAACCACAGCCAGATGAAAACAGTGGTACCTAATACGTGAATGACCAGCTAATTGAACAGGATTCATTCAAGAAAGACATTCAGAGAAACTAGCACATACAATGCCATAACTTATGCCACACGCTGTGTTTCAGGAGAACACAGCACACATTACTGAAGTCTGAATTGTTGCATTACTCCCACCAACTCTTTTCTCTATGTAGAGTAAATCTGTGCATGCATCATACTGACTAGAGATTTAAGCCTGGTTTATTAGAATTCTGTCCACCTGCCTCAAGTGGTATGGACCAATAGATTAAGCTTGTCTTCTGCAACATGGTCTCTGGATTTCTCTTCAGTCCCAACCAGACTGAGATCCGTGGGTTGGGTCCATTCATCACATGGTAGGTTAGAGACTTCCAAAGTTTCAAAGGTCCTTTAAAATATTGTAGTTATTCCCCATTACTCAAACAGACCACTTTGTAGAGGGCTGAGTTCAAAAGTGTTATGAACAAAAGCAAACAAAGTCATTTAACAGTGCTTATACTGTGCCTTAGTATAAATAAATATATTTGCCAAATTTTCTGCTTTTGTGATGGGTGGAAGTATTCCATGTTAAGGCACTTCATACTTCTCAACTTTCAGCTTTTTGCAGACAAGGTCAAGATACATTAAGAGGACTAATCAGTGAATTTCCATCTGCCTCTTATTGTCTGCATCCCTTCTTCAAGCTCCAGAGCATTCAAGAACAAGTGAACCTCAGCTGACTTAAGGTAAATTATTAAAGAGGCTCTTATGACATCCTGATCTTGGCTTAGATACCTACATTCTTGCCACTATGCAGTTCAGCCCAAAAATATTTTTTATATCTGGCCAGGTGTGTTTTTGACAGATCTGTCAGTACTTCAGCTGGAAGGCAACTGCAATATTGAAACAACTGAAAATGTGATAAAATTATTTTTGCAGCTCACCAGCATATAAATTTATCAATTTCCTCCAAAAACAGACCCATAAATTTTTTTTATGCATCACTTACAGTTAAATTGGTAATATAGAAATTATGGAAAATTGGCCAACTGAAAATTGTATAAACAATACTAAATATAGGCCTGATGCTTTCAAAACAGAGGTAACTACTTACCTTGACTGGGTAGCCTGATTATTAAAGAGCTAGTAAGGTGAAGAACCGTAGACAAGTAAAATAGCATTCTGCTTTATGGATGATGGAAATTTCTTTACAGCTGAGAATACACATTACCTGCTTTCTACTTCCACATCTTTCTGCCCTTGTTGCCCTTGTTGAGGGACTAAAGAAAAAGGGAAAGCTATATTAAAATCTGATTTATGAGGTGCCTAATTTGGACATTCCATTCCATTAAACCCATTCCATTCTCCTATCTGAAATTTTGACCTAAATTCTGAAGATTAATTAAATAGTAAATCTAAATAACTGTTTTGTTTCTTCATTAAATTCTTAGGGAAGCTATCAAAGAATTCTAGATGTTTGTTTTTTCAGTGACAAAAGCTTAGAAATAATGTGGCATGAAGTTCTCACAGAACTGTTATTTCACATGTGATTTGTGCTTTGTTTATGTTAAGATACTGGTCATATTCCCTAAATTTTTTCATCTTAGTCCTTCCTAAACTTGACATTCTTTCCTGCACTCCTATATTTGCTGCTCCCCAGCCTTAGGCATACCATGTCCTTCATCTCACTCTCTGCATGTATATTTACTCTAAACCAATCAATCAAAGAATCAAGTAACAACATCTTCAATAAACTCCCAGAATATCAGTACAAAAGGCCATCAAAAAATCTTGCTAGACAAAATGAATAGGTCTAATTTCTGTCTGACAAACTATTTAACTGGCCTAACCTTTATTAGAAGTAAATGATCCTGACAGCTAAATATGCAATCTAAAAAAAAAAAAAGTAATTAAATAATCAAATGGAGTATGTAAGAAAGTAATAGGCAAACACCATCTCTGCTGAAGTCATCAGCACTTCCAGACACATTTTTCTTTTTGTGAAATGAAGATGTACAGGAAAGCACACTATGGCGTTTCTGCCCTTCGTGGATCACTTTTCAGTGATCCCTTGCCTTGCCCGGCTTCTGGCAGCAGTCGGTAGGGCCCACTGGACAATTCTGCAGCAGCCCCCACGCAGTGGGGTTTCTGGCTGGCTAGCACTAGATGTAAATTAGTGGCTAATGGCGGAGGAAAGGAAGGCTCTCTTCTGAGGGTTAACAGGAGATGTTTATTGCCTCATGGATGGTGGGTGAGAGAGAGCGAAACCCCGCCCAAGCCCCCTTAAGTAGACAGGTACCAGGGGGCGTGTACATAAACTTTCCACCAATAGGGGGATAGAAAGGGAGGAGTTGGGGGGTAGATTGACACACAAAAGGGCCAATCTCTGGAGAGGAGGGGGGGAGGGGATTCCCAGAACCTGTTCCAATCAGAAGCCCGGTCTCCCCGAGATTTCCAGAAGGGGGAGAGGCTTTCCTGGATGACTGGCAGGCTCCGGGGGGAGGGGACAAACCACTGCGAATGCAGCTATAAACAGAGGGGTTTAGAATAGACCCTTTTCCCAACATAAATAACATAAACCCAAAACTTGTGAGCACAGCTCACGCACCGCTACAGCACACTATTCAGCAGATAAAAAAAAGATTAAAACTGTCCCAAAAGTTCAGCATTTTACAGCTTTATATGTTATAGTCTAGCCAGGAGAAGACTCATTCTAAACAGTATTGCTAATACTTATCATCCAAACTCTGAGTACAAAAGCAATTATATTTCTTATGATGGACTTCATATAGTCCTGGAGTATGGGAAGATGCTGGTGGAGATCCTGAGTAAGATATATTACATAAACCTGAATATTTTTTTATAGTTCATTCAAAAATATACATGAAATAAAATTAAGAGCTATGTACAACACCAAACATGTAGAAAAATTCATTTTGTTTCATACAAAAGGGAGCGTCTATCGATAGGCTTGTCATTTTTGACTTTCATGACTGGAATAAGGATGGATTTAATTACATTACGTAGGTTTCAACATACTAGCTTTATTTCCTTTACTGCTTCAGTCTGAGCTTTTTTGACTGAAAAATTGATAAAAGGAAGCTAAGTAAACTTGCAATTTAAAGTATGAAAAATGCTCTGTTTCAAGAGATTGGACAGGAAATCTCCAAAGTGAAAACTCATTAACAATACATAAGCCTTGAAGAAGTGGGAGTTTTCTGAAAAATGGGTACCAGTTAAACCTGCAATTAACTTGTGAGTTAGAAGCAGATGAATATAATGATGTCTAAAGAATGAATGCCTGTTTTAAAATAAATGACTATATTAAATTAACATAGTTGTATGTATTTCTAATCCATGCAGTACAAATGCAAATTTTCTTTTAGAAAATGGATCAAATCTTTTTATTTGAGTCAAAGACCCTCTTCCTTTCAATGAAGCATTTCTCTGAATATTTATTAACAGCTGAAAGGAATGAGCAAATCAAATGACAGACATAGCAATGTAGGTACCTCATTACAAGGACTGGAAATGAGGTCCTTCAAAATAGACCTAAATCAGATAAAGCACATACTTCAAAAAGAATTCACTGAAGTTATCTAGTCAGAAATTAGATGGAGCCAATCAAAAGTAGATTTTCTCTTTTATATTTGTTCCTTTTCCTTTCCTTAGAAAAGGATAGAAGATCCAGTAAAACTGATTACTTTCTAACTACCAAAGATTATTGTTAATTTGGAAAAGAGCAATTAGAAATAAAACAGGCATATTTTGCTAAAATTATGACTAGTGGGTAATTTTATTCCTGTGGGGAAAAAAAAATCAATTTCACAGGATGGCATTTTTCTCAACAGAGGAACAAAAATTAATTTCAAATTTCTATGTGGTTAAATGAAGAACCAGTTTTTCTGGGTAGTGTATACAAAAGCAGACCAAACCCTACATAACTGAGTCAGATATCATCACATGCAAAAGTTCAGGCCAGTATGCAGGGGATGGGAAAGAAAGGACAACACAAACTCAAGAAAGGTGATTTGCAGATATTTGTCCATGAAAATGTGAAAGGGCTCACACTGTCAGAGTGGTATCTTCCAGGCAACCATGCCTTAGGCAGAAATGGCAACAAATACAAGATGCAGCTGCTATATATGATACATTCATAATATTCTATTTCTTTATTCATTAGGTTGGCTAGAATATGTATTCCTGCTTGAAATACGGGCATAGTTTGTAATTGCTTAATATTTAGTAACTGCATATAAAATACAAATAGAACTCAATCTGCTGTATGCAATTTGTATCTTTTTATTATAATCCGTTTAGAAAACTGCTATCCAATTCAAAATGTAAATGGGAGAAAATAGTATAATTCATATATATATAGATAGAGATGGAACAATGAATATAATGTGAATTTATAAATATGTAGCTCTGTAAGCCTATTCTATATATCTACAATATAGATATGTCTGAGATATAAATTTATATATATTTATTTTTCTCTTAGGTATATGCTCATTTGTATTAATCACGTTGTGCATATATACATGTATGTACACACACACAACCCCTCTCTCTATATACATTTACCACATAAACACAAAAGATTGAAGTTGGAATGATAATTGTTCTTTACAATTCTCTTTTTCAAGCAGGGCTTCCCATAGCCAGTTGATCAAGGTCATGTCCAGATGCCTTTTGAATACAGCCAAGGATGGAGATTCCACCACCTCCCTGTGCAATCTGTGCCTCAGCTCAGTCATCCTCACAATGGGAAAGTCTTTCCTGATGTTTGTACAGAACCTTCTGTGTTTCAGTTTGTGTCCATTGCCTCTGGTCCTGTCTCTAGGTACCACTAAGGAGAGCCTGGCTCTGTCTTTGCACCCTCCCTCCAGGCATCTACATACAGTCATGAGATCCCCCCAGAGCCCTCTCTTCTCCAGGCTGAACAGCCCCAGCTCTCTCAGCCTTTCCTGAGGTGGAGTTCTCCAGCCCTTTATCACCTGTGTCACTTTTCACCAAATTCCCTCCAGTGTCTCCTCTTGTACTGAGGAGCCCAGAATTGGACACAGCACTCCACACATACCTCACCAGGGCTGAGTAGTGGGGAAGCATCAACTCTTTCAACCTGCTGACAATGCTTTGCCTAATGCAGCCCGGGTTTCCCTTTGCCTTCTTTACTCCAAGGACACACTTCTGGCTCCTGTAAATTCATACAAACTTATACACATATGTTCTGATTTATCCTGGTCTTAAGAGAAAGGAATAAAAGTGGATTGAAAAAAAAATCTTCCTAGAATAAAGTGCAGTATTTTTCTCTTCATGAGATATAGGATTGTTTAGTATGCCCTAATATTTTTCAAAACACCAGTTCTTGTATAGAGATATATACACTATTTTTATTTCACTGAATTTTTACTCATTGACAGTACAAAGTTAAATAACAGCTTTAATATTCCGTTTCCATCAAAAAGGACAAAGCATCCTTTGGGTAATGGAAATCTAAAGAGAATAGTATTCATCTATCCATTTTTCAACCTTTCTGGATCTTAGAACTCAGCCCAGATTTATAGTCATTAATTCTCTGAATCCAAAAGTGTGTAAGCTTCACTTTAAATAAAATTAAGGATTCAGATTCCCAGTGGCACCCAGGAGCTTTCACCTAGTTTAAACTAAACCTAATGGAAGTTAGGTACTTTTTGAACCTCTGTGTAGGTACATAACTTAGAGACCAAGCTGGTGAAATCTCTGCCTTCCTGCCTAAATGTCCCAGCACCAAAGACATTGTACTCTATTAGGAGATTTCACAGACTGAAGTTCTTTTACTCCTTATATTTTGAGACCTATCAACACCTCAGTTTATAAAAGGTTTAAAAATTTGAATGTTTTTCTATTAAAATTCCCCATTTATATTATCCCTGTGCATGCCATCAGTGCAATACCCCTGAGCCTGGTGAGTAAAACATTAATGAAGGAGAAGACCTAGATTTTAGACTCTCAGCAGCAGATGGGCTTTGAAGGATCTTCTTCTCCCTCAAAAAGTTCACCAGGATTGTGGGTAGAGAGTGATTAGTAAGAAAAGAAAGCTTGATTCAAAGTTGACATCAAAAAGGACAGTTTTGGGGTTTTTTTTAATTTTAGTAAGGGAGCCTGGATTTTAAACTCCTTTTGTGTACTTGAAATTTTCACCTCCACTGGTACAGGAAGCCAGGTTAATGTCAAATCTTACATTATATGGGACTTCTGCAGCCCTGTTGAGACACCCAGAAAGAAAGAAATGAGATATATGGGATCAGGGAGAGATTAGGCAAGGGTTACCAAGCTCTACAGCAAAGGGTGGCTGTACATCTCACCTTGCAACTCTGGGTTGCAGTCTCTCTTCAAAAAAGAGAACCTAAGACTTTCTCACCATCAATCCCTTAATAACTGCAACTGGCCTTGACATCAGGCTAATTCCCTTTCTTAAGGAGCATAGTCTCACAGTTTCTGGTAATTTTTGACCTCTAAGGATCTGACAGGAAATGTCCTTATTCTACCTTTTTTGAAAGTCTGATTGTTGATGCTATGACAAACTCCACAGAGGAACTTAGAGATTCACAAATCTCAGTCTGAAGTGAATTTCTTTTGCTTTATCCATGGCTATTCTAAGTAGAGGATTTTTATGTAAAAAAATAGGATCTGATGCTAAAAATGGATAACTAACAGAGGTAACTATGTTCTAAGGTGATTTCAAACTGATTTATGTCTTTAGTGCACTGTATCTCAGTAAACACACAAATCTAAGCAAGTAGTGGATTTCCAGATACAAACTTCCCATCTATTTTTATTCCATGCCTACCTACATAGTATACACATCCTATAGATCCTCTTCAACAAATATTTAACTTTTCCCACCTACAGAAGAATTGAAAACCCAGCACAAACATTTTGATAACAGTTCTAAAGCTAGATGTGTGGTAATATTCAAGAGGTGAAAATCTGAAGCAGAAAGCTTTTACTCTATGTGGAAACTTTATGCGATGGGAGATGATGGATTTAGCTCATCTCCTGGAAAATACACCAGCTCAAAAGTAACATAGTATTTGTTTTCCCTTCCCTCATTATTCAGTAAGAATGGCCTATTCTTTTTCCAAGTGCCAAAGGAAGATCATAGGTGAATTGGACTTAGTAGATGATTTTTATTCAAAAATTCCAAGAACCTTATATTTTCAAACTGCAAACATTCACAAACAGAAACCATCCTTATTAACTCCTTTTGTAGTTGTTTTTTTGTTTAATTAAGCTGAGTACAAGGTGAATGTTCTTGTTTTTTCTTTTGACCTTTATGTTTTTAATAAATGGAGATTTGTCAGGGGTTTTTCTAGCCAAACACAGCACCCAAGCTGTAGTGGTGTGTAAGTTAATTAGCTTTCATGGTTTAAAGTCAGGTGAACCTGAACATCTGCTTCTTTTCTATTTGTCACTCTACAAAGCATTCATGAGTGACCAGCTGTGTCTCATGCCAGGTTTTTCTTCCAGGTGGCCTCACGCAGTTTGTTCTGAGTGAGTGCATGATGAAGGAAGGACACAGAATCAGGCTGGTTGCAGCCGGAGACAATGCCCATGATTGTTCAAATAAAACTGACAACTAAACAAATTCAGAAATTTTGTCCTTTCTGGCTGAAAGCTCCCTAATATGAAGACTTCCAACAGAATAGATATGCTGATTTTTATCTATTTCAAGGTACAACTCAAGTGAGATTCATGGCAGCAACTGAAGCTGAAGTAAACTACGTAGTCAAAGTATCAGTAAAAAATTCCACTGGGCTGCACACAGCACAAGTGGAAGAAAATGAATTCCAGCATCACAGACTGCTAGATCTGTCTAAGGCCCTAGATTCCCTAGTGACCATGTGTACAACATGCATTTCACAGGACAAGTAATATGACAGAACTCTGGCTACTATCATTATCCTCTTATGGATATGGGCAAGAACAAAGCCTCTTGAATAAATGTTACCTTTTCAAGATGCAAGGTGAGAGGAAACATCAAAAGCTCTGTGGAATATCCCAGCCTTATTTAGTGCACCTGAGTATGTACCTGGGTGTGCTTATTCTTGTAGATAGAAACTGAAAATGAACGTAGAGACTGTAATATGGCCCTTTTTAATCAGTTCTTAAATAAGGTGTAGGAGTATCTGAAACACCCTTAGAGTCATAGGATTAAATCTAGTCCCAGCCAGTAACTGAAGACACAGCAGTGAAAAGGGAGCAGACTGAAGAGATGTACAGTACAGTGGTTCCCAGGGTCTCTTGTGCCAGTGCTGGCATCCTGAAAAGCTGGGTTCCTGGTGCTGGGGACAATATAGACCTGTGGCTATTTCTGAACTTGGTCCATGAAGAGAATTCAGTCTCCATCTCTTCAGTTCTATAATGGCATTAATCCCTTGACATTTCTTTAGCATTGACCCCTCCCTTTACTCAGACAGCTCAGTCCTGTCTAGGCTCTCGCTCTTTAGAACAGCAAAACTCTTGGTCTGCAGTGCTGAGAAGATTAAACTGTGAGCATTTTTTCACCCCACTGAGTCTGATAATACTTTTATTCACTGAACAACATTTCTCTCTCTCTTTTTTTTTTTTTTTTTTTTTTTTCTTTTGGTCTTAAAGCAAAGCAGATTTGACAGCTACATAATATACCTAAGTGTTTAAAAGTGCTCATTATAGTCTTTGGGAATTGCAAAGTTCCCTTCCTTATAGTCATTTACCACCTTTAAACATTCAATATCTTTTGATGAAAAGGAATTTTTTGAGGTAATGGGAGGACAGTTATTCTGTCCAGCATATTTTGCATCTTTCTTCAATTCTTCAAGACATCTTTACAACTTTTTACTTCAGGTGTTTGAAATCAGTTCTTTCTGCCATCAGAAATTAAAAACAAGGATTCGTATTATTAAACTTTATTAATATGTTCAAGAGTTCTACAACAGGACCTTTATTTTTAAATGAAGCCCAGCTCTAGAAAAACCAGCTTCTTATATGTCCAATGCTTCTTCCCCCAGTCATTTTTCTTGCCTTTTACTGGACTCTTCAGTTTCCCAACATTTTTTTTTGTACTCAGAAAAGAGTACCAACCTGGACTCTTCCAGGTGCAACCATTTGTGTGTAAAATAAAGGGGAAAAGTCATCTAGCCATCTGTTTGCCTATGCAATTGGTAATCCAGCTCACCAGATATTTAGACTTTACTGCTGTCAGGGCACACTGCTGACTGACATCCACCAAATCCCCACACCCTTTTCTGCAGATGTGTCACTGAGTCAGTCACCTTACAGCCTGTATCACAATACAGGGTGCCACAAGTGTAGGACTTTACCTCTGGTTCTGCTGAACTTTATGTTGCTCTTGCTGGCCACTCCTCCAGCTTCCTGAGGTTCCTCTGGTAAAGTCAATGTAACCCTAAAAAACTTTCATAAAATATTTGGAAAGTCATTGTGACCTTCTTGATGTTTTAAATGTGTGAAAATATAAGGTAGTTGAAGTTTAAGCAGACAAAAAAGAAGAAAAATTGTACTGCATGGCATAAAAACATGCACAAGCTGCATAAATGAATATATTAGAGGTCTCAATAGGAATTGTTGAGAAATGGTTCTTTAATATTTTTAGCAGATATATTTGGGAATAATTTCATTTAACACCTGCTAGTCATTTTATTTGCTGTTGCAAAGAAATTATAAGTGTAAACTAGAAAAAAAAAAAACAGGCACTAAGGTTTTGTTTGTTGGGAGCAATAAAAATAATTATCTTTGCCACAAATTCAGTGAAAATGATCTTGCAGCTTGGATTCATGAGTAATTGCCCCAGTAACTAAAGAGAAGTGGTATTCATGAATTTTAATCTAACTTAGAAAATGCTTTTGTTTCATTATGGTTTTTTCCTATTCATACTGATTAATCATCAAAATTTTGCTAATGGAGTTTACTTTGGTTATCTAATCAAAACCCCTAATTCTTTAGCAAGATACTTGGGAAAAAAATGGAACCAGGAAACTGTTAAATTAAAACCATTAACAACACTATTGGGATAAATAGCAAAGGGATTTCCACACATGAAAATAACTTTAACGTAGCATCTTAACACAGCTGTTAACAACAATGCACACATTGTTGCCTCATTCTTGCTCCTCAGGGACCATGCAGCAGGGATCTCAACACCCTGACTGGGAGCAGCCTTCACTGAGTTTTGTTTTAGGAATTGTACAGAGTGAAATATAATCAACTCTTTTGTCTATAGTGTCACTTGATAAAATATAGGTTTATTTCAAGTTTTATTTTCAAGAATGGAGCTTGTCAGTCATATTAGGTTATGGTACTCTGGAAAATATCAAACAGAAATTTGAATATGCCAGAGTCATGTTACACAATAAAAAGTCTCAGTTATGAGACTTTCATAGTAGCTGGGGTAGACGTTTTTTAAAACAAATTTTACTAATTCTAAATGACTTCAAACACCTTTTTTAATCCTGAAATTATAGACAGTCAGCTGTGCCATAGCTGAACATTCCTTCATCCACTTATGAGGATTAGAATGAACAAATATTGCATGATAATTATTTCTACAAAAATATTGTGCATTTCTAAATATGAAATTGGGTGCAAACATCAGTTTGTATTGTCACTTCAGATTATGTGACATTCATTGACTCATGTAGTATATGATATCCACCATCATATTGTACTGGTTTGAAACCAAAACCAGTGAGACACTCCAAGTCAGAGATACAATTTAACAGGAGGGAAAAAAGGAGTAAAATAAAATAAAAGCAATAGTACAAAAGACCACTGACAGAGTCAGAATACAACCTGACACCCTGTTAGTTAGAGTGGTGGTAGCAGTCTAGATGAAGTGGTCTTGTTGAAGCAGTGATCCTTTAGAAAGGTCTGGTAGCTCTTGTCCTCTGCGAATGAAGATGATGATAGAATACATACTTTGGGCACCATTTACATTGTAACCTAGGACACATATGAAACTATCATATTTATTTAAAGTGCTGCCTACTCTCCATTTTCATCCAGGAAATATATTTCTTCTATTGTCAGTACATCTTGACAGCTGTACAAATAAGACAGATGAGTTTTGGGATCTTTTTTTCAAACACTTTGCTTTTGCAGAATCCTTGAAACCTCTTGAGTATCTAGATTTTTAGGAGCGAAATATCTTTGCTGTATTTAAAAGAGGAAAGCTCAGCTATTATCACAGCCTGCTGGAATTTTCATGTTTTCACAAGCTCAGGACTAGTCTCCATGTGTTTAGATCCAAATTATTGGAGCTATGAGAGCTAGAAAAGTCTCCCAGGGCACCTGGTAAAAAGCATTTAGCAATGTGCACTGCCTGACAGTATTGCCACTCCTAGAGTTGTGCACAAGACTGTGCTCCTCCAAGAGCACCAGTGACTTCTCCATACCCACTCCTTCAGATAGACACATTCTTTTGCAGAGCAGCTCAACAGTGACTCAATCAATGGGGCCAGGAAAATCTTTCATAGTGAGTAAATATCAAAGCAAGAAACTGAATTTACACGTTATAATTTCTCATACTAATTGAGCATACATATAAGTACCAGCATGTTATGGAGCCTGAGGGGTTCTGTGTAGATACCAAAATGAAAATTTTGTCACTTAATTCCTTGGAGCTTTTCTCCTTTGTTTAAACTTTTTGGTTTTCTCATTGTTTTCTAGTAGTTGACAGATCTGGATTACAGTGAATTACTGGTCAGTGTCTAAGAACCAATTGTTGATCTGTCAGTGTGATGAGTATCTGTTATCACTGTCAATGATGGCATTTTAAAGCCAAATCCCTCATCCAGTTTTTCCAGTCAAGGAGATATTTGCTAATCTATCCACTGCATTAAACTATTCCCCATTTTTATTCAAGGTCTCATTTTTCTTGTATGACCAAATGGCTTCAATTTTTATTTTTTCTAGAGGAACATTGTACCTGCTTTCCCCCTCTTTCCAGCTTTTATGTTTCTGATACAAAAATGTATCGTGTAGAAATAAACCAAACTAAAAAAGCATTCTTGAGCATTTGACTAGTAAAAAGAAATTGGGTTCTTATATATACTTCTATAAAAGAAGTTCATAGAATTCTTCAAACACTGTGTATTATGTTTCATCTTTTAGAAAGATATGATGACAAGAAAATCTGCAGTATTGACAATGTTCATTAATTTTCTTCATGTCCTGCCTAAATTCCCACCCTGAGCAAAGACAAAATAGCCAGTGAGTGTTCTGATCTACACACAAATCCACCAGCTGCTGACAAGGAGGAAAGAGGTTATTTTGGACACACTGAAATTGTGTGCACTGTCTCTTAGAGCCTAGGGACTTCTCCCAAATAAGTATGGGCAAAATGTTGTCTGAGCCTAGAAAGACATTTTTAATGACAGTAACTTTGTCTTAATGAGAGTTAATAAGTTTATTTATTAGGCTGTATTAAGATCTGTAATGGATCTCTACTCTGTAGAACAGCATTCCTTCTTATCACAGTACAAAAAGTAGCCTCTTTGTCACAGGATATCTATGCTGTACATTCCTGTAGCTTTCTTTTCTTTCTTCTTTCACAGCACCGAAGAATGAAAGTTAATCCTTATTTCCATATATCCCAGAATGAAAAGTAGTCTTCATTTTCTTCATGTTTTTCACTAAGAATGATCTTATTTTGTTACATTTGTTTTCTCATGCTTTAGTCATGGAGGAAAACATCTGTCTTAAAACTGAAATGTGTCTTCGTCACAGTTCTGATGCTTAAATCAAAAGCCTAAGAATATGACAATACAGCACACAGAAACAGAGAATGTCTTAGAAGGGAGGGCTGTTCAAAAACATCAGAGGTTAAGTGAGAACTGGCAATCGATGAAGGAGAGAAAACCCACACTGGAGGAGATGGTGATGGTGCCACCATCACATGAAGATGAGAGACCACATTGGTGTTTCCAGCTTGGGAAGACTCAAGACCATGTCACCTGTTTCCTGGCAGATTGCTCCATCCATCAGGGTGCAGAAAGGACAGGGGGACTGGGGAAAGGGGCCTTTGTCCAGATTCTCAAGGCTTGGAATCAACACAAAACTATCCAGGAAAATCTTGATGCCAGGAAAGCAAAATCAAACCAGAGACTCTGTACCTTAGATACTGCACTGCAGCTTCTTCAGACAGAAAGGGTTTCTCCTTCCTCCAGAAATTTGTATAATTTTATTAATTAAACCAAAGTCCAAAATAGACCTGCAATGCAGAATTATGCTAATAGCACAGAGACACAGGGACCTCCTCCTACTTTTGGTATGCAATAGCCATTTTTCAGTACTCTCAAACCACAAGCACCTGAGTTCTGAGAAACTGAAGACTGGCAGAATTTGCCAGCACTGCGCCTTAATTTTGATTTACGTTTCCTTCACTACAGAAATAAAGGGAATTTAAAAATGATAAATGGTTGTAATATATCAAGGTCTGATTTTATTTTCTGGAATACTCTTTGTTCTGTAGAATATTGTGAGAAAAATTACAGTTATACAGGCTTTAAACCTTGCCTGCAGTGAACAGCCTTTTTGAATATTAATGAGAACACACAACATAAAATTTCAGGCAGAAGTTACAACCGGGCCAAAATGAAGGAAAGCAATTCTTTTGCAACCAATAATGAACAAGCTGATGATCTTCCATGGCTTATAATAAATCAAATAAGCAAATGGAAAAAATGACTGATTTTGGAAATATTAGTTAGAAATAAGTAGAAACCAAAGGTAAATAAAATTATAAAAAGTGATATATTACTCCTACCAGAAAAAATGAACTACAAGAGTTTACTGAAAAAGAAACAGGTTCATGTGATAAACATGGTGACATTGAATCAGGACAGCAACAGCACATTGCACAGAGCAGCAAACATGCTTGTTAAGCAGGTTAAGGCAGTCTCTTTGTCTTAGTCTTTAGTCTCTTTGCTCTTCCTGTAGATATAGATACAGCCTGGGATTCCAAGTTGCAATTTGGTGAAACTACAAAGAGTCTCAATTTTGTGGAGCAGCTGCAGAGAGCCCTGGAGTTACATTTCCTGTCAGAAGTGCTGAAATTACTTTTTTTGTGAAATTTCATAAATATTCATTTCAGTCTGATTTGGACTGGATAGGTAATTCCTACTTTCTTGCCAGTTATAACCTCTGATGGAATTCTGGAATATATCCATATTGTCTTTGTTTTTTACCAGTAGAGATAACATAGGGTTTTGAAGCATATGAAAGCTAATGCAGGTTAGATAGGACATTCCCGTGCCATTTACTGAATGATATCCTTTAAAAGATTTGATTTATCATAGAGATACTGTGCAGTTTGGTACATTTATTTTATTTATACTATTTTGTACAAAGATTTTGCTAACCTTCTCTGCTGTGGATAAACACAAAGGTAGTTTGGACATCTGTATTTTAATGTTGAAATGATTACACATGACTAGAGTGAAACTAGAGTGAGTGAAGTCAAGGGGAAAATATTGTTGATATTAAACAAAAGAGAAATTCCTCTAGCAACATCTGGGATAAAATGAAGATTGCATAACTTAGAGCTGCCCGTGGTCACACTGAATTTTCATTCTGTCTGCTAAACACACTTCATCACCCCATAGTGAAGTTTGTAAATCCTGCTCTGTTGAGTTTCTATAGAAATAGTTATACATTTGTCAGCACAATTCATGAAGCCAAAGATCTAAATCCAATAGAGACCCCACCACACACACCATGATTATCATCTTCAGCAACTCATTCTAATACAGAGAACCAGATATTTTTTATTACTTCATATTGCTTTAATAATGAAGATTCATATTCCTGAAGATGTCAATAGCTGCAGTAAAACTTGGCTTTCCAGAGCACTCTCATTATATTTTGCAATGTTAAGAGCTACTTCACTTGCTTTGGGCCAGTAAGTTGTGTTGTTTTACGGAAAATTCCATTTTCCTGTTTGTTCTCTTTTTCGAGAAAGAGATTTACGAGACATTTTTGTAAGTATGAAGCTTCTAAAAATAGTACTATACCAAGAAATACAAAGATAAAAGTATCATGGAGGGAAAGATAAATATTTCATGTAATGAAAACATATTGTATTTTGAATCAAGACTCTTGGCTTTGAAGAAAGACCCTGAAAATAAACCCAAAATAAGTATTTTTTAATGTAAGTCAAGACACTCTATTAGTGTTATTAAAATAATTTTACCATGGTCCTTGGTTGATGAGCTAATTTAATTCTTTCTAGGAACAGCAAACAATAGAGTAGAAAGGGAGGATGGAGAGGGATAAAATTCAGAGAGGCAAAGCATGGTGTGCATAATGTTTCATACTTTGATGACTTGTGTCCCATGGCAAGTCATGCCACGAGAGCAAAACTGAATCTCCCAGTTGACACTGAAGACAGGTTGCTTGTTTTACATATCATAGAATCATAAAATGGTTTGTGTTGGAAAGAATATTAAAACCATCTAATTCCAAGCTCCCACCATGGGCAGGGACACCTTC
Source organism: Acrocephalus scirpaceus scirpaceus (assembly GCA_910950805.1). Lineage (NCBI taxonomy): Eukaryota > Metazoa > Chordata > Aves > Passeriformes > Sylviidae > Acrocephalus > Acrocephalus scirpaceus. The sequence continues at coordinate 103,545,829 of OU383775.1, read as the reverse complement.
CACTAGACCAGGCTGCTGAGAGCACTTCAGGCCTTGAACAATTCCAGGGATGGGGCATCCACAGCTCTAGGTAACCTGTTCCAGTGCCTCACCACTCTCATCATAAAGAATTCCTTCCCAAGATCTAATCAAACCTTCTCTCTTTCAATTTAAAAGCATTATCCCTTATCCTGTCATTGTCTATCCATATAAAAAGTCTCTCCCCAGACTTCTTGTAGGCTTGCTTTAGGTACTGGAAGGAAGGAAGTGGCTCCAGAGACTTCTCTTCTCTAGGCTGAACAAGCTCAATTCTCTCAGCCTATCTTCACAGGAGATGCCCTCAGAAAAATCCCTTGGAAGGAAAACACCAGGGGCATTGCAAGGGTCACTGGTTAATATTGAGAGTTAATATTATACAGTCAGTCTGCTCCAATGAATCTGCTTCAGACCCCCTTTTGAACTTTTGGGCCCCACTGCATCCAGAAAAGACAGATTTATCACACCTCTGCATAGGAGCTGACAACTACATGAAGGAGGAGCCTCACATTGTTATTTTTTTCCCTCACATCAGTGAAGAGGAGCTGGAGAGTCTTTGAGATGACTAAAGGTACAAAGAGGCACCATATTCACACACTGAGAAAGGACAGAACTCCTAGGGGTCCTACTTGCTGGGTGGCTTTACTTGTGGGATGGTCTTACTTTAACATAAAAATGGGATAGTCAAGGCTGGAGGTGCTTCTACAAAAAATAATTGTATCAAAAGAACAAGAAGAACTAGTAGCAATTGTAGCCAGTGATGTAACATTTTCATAGCTTAGTCAGTTTTCTCCCCATTTTTCATAAAACATGGCAAATTTCACTTTTTTTAATTTGTGTGTGTGAAAAATATTAAACCTGTTGAAGTCTTAAGTCTGAGGCTGGGAAATATCTAATAACAAGTAGCTTAGGGGTAAGCTAACAAGAATGTTTCCTAAAATAACCTGTTGCTTGATTTCTTCAGCAGCTGCTCATAATCCAGGAGCCAGCTTTGTGCAGTGTCTGATCAGCAATGCACAGACCTATTCCCATGTGTTACATGGAAAACAGTTTCTCCCTGGTCTTAAATGTACAGTGCTCTTAGGTACTCTCTAGTGGCTACAGAAGAGCACTAGGAGCAGGGATGATAAATCACAGTACTCTTTTTAGAAAGAGGAAGGAAAAGATTAAAGTCAGGCCTCCTGAGGAGAGAGACGGGCTGACACACAATGTCACAGGAGCTCTATGCAACATCCCTAAGTGTCTTTGTGCAGAACAAACCTTCTTTCTGGACATTTGGCAAATTTACAGACTCCACCATTTAGACACAGCTGTTTAGCTGCCTAAACTAACCCCCCTCTGCTTTAACTTAGGGGCTAATGCCATTGTAAATATTTGACAGCATTTCTCCAGGCCCTCAGCATCGTCCAGGAGAATTCAGGTACTCCATACATTCAGCCCCAGCGGTGGGCCTGTGTTGCAGCATTTGAATTGAGCCTTTTGTCACTTATCAGCTGAAATGAGCACTGGCCTCATTAACTGTATTGGTCATTGACTGATAACTTGTGAATGCTGACATCTGTTTCTAGTTGTCCACACACACACCTGTAATGCCACGTGAAATGCTTTAGGATGTGAAATCTCTCTGGGTGGGACTCATATATATAACACAGGATTTGTGGGAAATCAGCTAGAAGCCAGGTGAGCTTCCAGATATGCACAAGTGACACAATGTGGCTACATGAGGTGCCCAGTAATGCTTCCAGGTGGATTCACAGGGAGCTAAACCTACAAGACTTAGCAAGAAAAAAGCCAATATTATTATTCATATATCTTTTTGTGTCTTTGCATGGTAATTGAAAAATTAGACTTTTATCAGCAGTGTCTACAAGCATCCTCATTTTAGATGCATAGTTTGCTACCAAAGACTAGTACTTCTGAGTAGCAATGAGTTTTTGTAAGGAACTATGTGATCTCCTATTTGAAATTTTTAGTCCACTTAGATATTAATATGAAGGAATGTTTTCTAAATATATATTTCAATATATATTTCAATATATTTCAAATATATTTCAAATATATATTTCTAATATGGCTTACTCAGAATAGCAAAATTAATGAGATCAGCAGTACATACTGCAGGATGGAAAATCTTTAGCTGAAATGAAGATCAGTATTTTGTGTTTCAGAAAATCTCTTACTGACTCATTTGATATGTGTCAAGATCATCAGAGAGCGGAAAAACTTTTGGTCAGAAACACTGGGTCAAATTCTGCTTACAGCATTCTATAAAAAAGTAATACTCACTTAAATCCTCTTTCTTCTGTTGTTCATTTACAGTTTGCCTAGTGGTCTGATCTCAAATTATTTGGTTCTTTGCATTTTGAACAGATTAATCTATTATAAAGGAGGGTGTGCTTATTTACTTTGAACTACCATGCATTGTTCAGATAAATTGGGTTGTTTTCCTATTTAACATTTTAGGATTTTTGGTTTAGTGTTCTCAGAGCCCTCTAGGCAATGGAACAAATTGGTGGAAAGTAAATTATTAACATACATTCAGTCAGGCATATATAATCAGCCCAATTTAAAGTCATTATGTCTTATATAAACACGTACTGTATATATTTAAATATTTATCATAACAATTTATAGAGTGGCTAGGATGCAGAATACTCAAAATCTTTTAAAGACTGTCTGAAATGTAATGTGCGGCTTCAGCAGCTGTAAGCACAAGATCTCTAGAATGAGTGAATAGATGGAGAACCAATTTGTTTACGGTGAATTGGGTTGTGGTGGCAGAAAAAGGGCTTAATCATCTGTTGTGAAGATGAGACTCAAAATTTTATTCCTCTTCAGGCATTTAATTTTTTAATTGAACCTTTTTAACCACTTTTTCCAAAATGAGGTCAATGATCAGGTGAGAAGTTAGAGAGGATGTAGAGCTTCTTCCTCATTTGGTAAAATTTACTTTTGGCTAACACTGGGTCAAATAAATGGCAAAAAAGAAAGAAAATTTGGTAGGAGTTTCTCTGTGATATATTCCAGAGAAGCATATCAGTTCCAATTTTTTTCCTTAGAAGGATATTGCAAGGAAACATGAATGCAGTTGTATGACTGTTAAAACTCTCTTTGAGGTCTTCTTCAGAAATCATATTTTTTAAGAAGAGGTTTAAACCTATAGTAGAAATAATTTTAGGCTGGTTATATCTTCCAAGGAAGGAAACCAAAGTTAACAGAAGCTATAACAAGTCAATGCTGGAATCTCACACAATCACAGAATATGCTGAGCTGGAAGGGAATCATCAGGATCCCTTCATCAAGTCTGACTCCTGGCCCTGTACAGGATACCCCAAGAATCAAACACTGTGCCTTGGAGTGCTGTCCAAACACTTCTGGAACTCTGTCAGACTTGGTGCTGTGAGCATTTCCCTGGTCATCCTGTTCCAGTGTCCACTCACCTTCTGAGTGAAAAATCTTCTTCTGATGTCTAACTTAAACCTACCCTGATTCAGCTTCAGGCCATTCCCTCAGGTCCTGTCACTGCCACCACAGAGCAGAGATCAGTGTCTTCCTCTCCTCTTCCCTTCATGAGGAAGTTGTAACTGCGGTGAGGTCTCCCCTCAGTCTCCTCCAGGCTGAACAGACCAAGTGACTTCAGTCACTCCTCACACAGCTTCCCCTCAAGGCCCTTCACCATTTTTGCTGCCCTCCCTTGGACACTCTGCAACAGTTTAATGTTTTTCTTTTATTGCAGTACCAAAATCTGCCCCTAGCACTCGAGGTGAGGCTGCCCCAGAGCAGAGCAGAGCAGGACAATCCCCTCCCTTGCCTGGCTGGTGATTCTGTGCCTGATGTCCCCAGGACAGGGTTGGCCCTCCTGGCTGCCAGGGCACTGCTGGCTCATGTCCAACTTGCCATCAGCCAGGACCCCCAGGTCCCTTTCTGCAGCACTGCTCTCCAGCATCTCAATCCCCAGTCTGTGCACACAGCCAGGGTTACCTCACCCCAGGTGCAGAATCCAGCACTTCCACTTGTTAAACTCCAAAGGATTGGTGAATGATTACCAATGATTACCTCATCTCTCTGATTTGTCCAGGTCTCTCTGAAAGGCCTCTCTGCCTCTTCTATTGCTCTCTGTGAAATTCACTAATTCAAAAATATTTTTTAAAATATTAATCAAGTTTTAATTTTCATATTTCAGCTTTAAAACTGAAACAGAAATAGCAAATCGTTGGGTTTTGGTTTGGGTGAATTTGACTTTGATACATCTTTTCCCTACCATTTTGATTTTTGTTTTTTTCTACCAGTATTTTCTCCTAAACAAAGGATAAAAGAGAAAGAATAGGAAATTCATAGCAAATTTTGAAGTAATTTAAATACTTTTCACACTGACAAAAAGCTGAAAATTGTTGAATTAGAATACCTAATTTATAAAATTATTTCTTCAATAAATATACAGGGTTTAGGTTTTTTCCTTTCTTTCATACAATCATTTGCCTGTCTTGAAATACCTGAGAGCTTACTATTATTTAAATACTCTTAACACAAAATGTAACACAGAAATAGAATAAGAAAACATTATTCAATCTAATTTTTTATACTGGTCTCAAAATGAAGCTTTAAAAGCCTCCTTTCAAAATGTCTATAAACCTCAGAAAGGCAGATACCCATGGAATATTGCTAATATCTCTGCAACTATAAGTTTTACTCATGGTGTAAAGCAAGATATCAACAAGATTTTATGTTAAAGTATAAAATAATAAAAACTGCTGTGAACCCTCAGATTCACAATATTACTAACCTGAAGGAACTGAAAGGCTGGCAAAACTTCAACAGCTCTCCTTTGTCTTCCAAGTGTTATTAAAAAGCTAGAGCAAATGACATGGTTAAACAAATCCAGTGCACACCAGAAGGAAGACCTCTACGACTCAGGATATGATTATGTTTTGCCTTGGATGACTTTGCTCAGTCAATAATGATAAAGCTTTTAATGCTGAAGTGTGGCATCAGCTAATCAAAATATTGGCAAGCTCTCAGATTGAAGTATCAACTTTATATGGAAATTGTAGAAAAGTATAATTACTAAAAGACATTTTTGAAGATACTAGTAACAATAATATTCTTATGTCTGTTCTTATTAATGGAACATGGTACACTCTTTATTTAACTGTCTTCACAATTTAGTTGGGATTGTGTGGTAGCACCTGCAGGTTGTAACTTTTGTACTGTCACTTCCCTGTATTTTCAAATCCTGCTACTTGATTTTAACATTTAACTACACTATTTGTATTTTAAGTGATTTTTAGTAATGATTGTCCAAATTTAGGAAAATATTTTTATATTCATTTAAGACATCATCAGCAAACCATACTAAAGTGAAATTCTAAATTACTTCCCATAGTCATCTTTGTACCATTTTCCTGTTAAAAAAGAATAAAACTTGACAGATTTGACACAATATGTATGAATTCAGTTTATGTATTACAGCATATATGAGAAGTAATATTTTACCAAAGAAGAAAAGAAGCTGGCATTAGATTTCTTGCTGTAAGTAAAAAAATACATATCCTTGAGATTTCAAAATGGTTATGAAGGATCCTCTAACCTGAAAAGTCTAAGAATTCTTTTTCTAGAATGACAAAGCCTTTCCTTGTGGAACATGGGAAAACAGATATAGCGCTGGAAAAAGATTCATGACATTCGTTTTAGCTACCAATTTAATCTTCTAGAATTTCTCATCCTTCTATAGGAAGGTCCAAAATGATGTGGCTTAGACTTGGTTAGCTGAAATTACTTTATTTAGTACTTTTCAATTTTATGGTGTTTTGCTGAATTTTTAAAGCAAGGCCAAGTAAAGATGGTCTTGAGATATAAAGGTGGCAGTGTTTTTTCCTTTGCAAAATAAATAAGCAACATTACTAAAGTTTGGTCCATATTGGGAACTAAATTGTTGTAGTGACTGACAGTTTATGGAATTGATAGGGAATTCTAAACATCATCTATAGATATACTTTTGGTGGATGCCTTGTCTAATTCCAAATGTAGTTGTAAGCACATTTTAAGTTCATGCTTCAGTGATGATAAAAATCATGCTGTGATATTTATAGGAGAGTGTTTATAAAACCTAAAAAGCTTTATTAATATTTCCTTGGTCAAGAAGAGTTTAAAAAAAAAATCTTGTATTCTGCCACACATACAAGAGACTTGACACTTGAAAGGAGATACTTGTAAGGGAAAATAAAAATTGTTTATTAAGCCAGACCAGATAACAGGAAAGCATAAATGGAGGCAGGCTTTGGAGATGTCTTTGAAGTCTCATAATGATAAAATTTCCTCATTAGCCTAGGAAGCGCACCCTGAGCAAGTAAACAAAAGCTGTCAATGATGGCCATATCTCTCAACCAACAGTAAAAAGACTTTAAACAGTTCTCTCAGAAGGACTCTTTGACCAGACACCAAAAGTTAACATAAATGTTAGAGAACTGTGGAAGGTGACAAGGACATGGCACCTGTCATTTTCTGTAAACTCAATAGTGTTCCAAACTATCCAGAAACCACAGTTCAGAAGCAGAATAAGTACTAGGTCTGTTTGCTTTCCAAATGAGAGACACACATCTCATAAACCTTGACACTAAATGTTTCAGAGTAAGTCATTCCTGCTACCCTGAGTAGACTGTATGCTGGAATAATAAAAGCTCCTGCAGTTTCTCTCCTCTTATTTCTGGTTCTTGTTTATTAACAAAACATGAGAAAGAATTAAACATTAGATTGGCAAAACTGAGTTTCTAATTGCCTTGAGAGCATCAATATTTTACCAAGAGAATTATAATCTCAGTCAATTCTTTCAAATTGCTTACACAGTACATTCAAGACCTTAAAACAAGTCACTCTGGCAAACCTTGCAAAATTAAACATGACACAAAAATGAGAAATGTTGCTAAGGGGCAAAATGTAATTTCATAATTTCAAATTTAAAAATACATTCCATTCCCTTGGAAAAAGACAGGTCTATGGGTCCTTAATGAGAGAAACAAATGATTCTGACAAAACAGAATCTGAAACAAAAAATTCTGACATTGCAAATACTTTGGAAGGCTAAAGAACAATTTAGATTAACCTCAAAAGCTTTATTGTTTCAATAAAGTTCCAAGAAAATATGATCTATATAAGTCTCATTTTAAAAACACATTCCTTGTCATATTTGCTCTCCTAGAAGAAACAATTATACTTACCCTTAACCTAACTACTGGGAGCCCACCCACTGAACATTTTTGAGCAAATCTGATGGGAGAGGTAAGAAAGGTTGTTTACTTGTGGCTTATATTGACTTTTTGTTCCCTCTGCAGTATTGAAAGGAGTGTTTGGAGCTTTCTGCCTTGCAAGATCAGAAAGCTGACAGAGAAAGGTAGACAGTGCATTCATTATCATATATTGTGAGGTTGTTTGCTCTTGTATTCTTCCTGCAGTTCTTGAAGTGCACAGATGAAACACTGATATGATTCTCTGCTCATCCACAGCTTTTTGCAGTGTCAGCCCTAGAGGAATATGAAAAAAAAAATGAAACCTCCCCACAAAAATCAAACCTGATAATGTTTCACAGCCCTTGTTGTATATATAAGGTTGCAGTAGCTCTATTTTTTTTCTGAGACCCCTGTTTCATACCACTGGTAAAAGCTGTGAGAATAGAAAAGACATATTCCCTCTGATACACACAGTAAACCTGCATAAAACCAGAGGAAAATTAGGTCTAAGAGTAGTAATTCCTCTATCTATGAGGAGAAAAGAAAAAATCCAGATCTGTGAAATTATTACCCGTAAGTTTCACACATTTACCCTGACAATTATTAAATTTGTAGCTCACTTTCCTAGTGCACCAGATCTGCATCCCAAACACTAATTTTTAGGAATAGCCACCTGGGATCTCTGACAATCCTCCAGCACTGGACAGCAGATTGCTCATTCAGAGCCTGGACTTTCCTAGCAGGAAAGGGAGATGGGAGCCAAAGGGTAAAACCGAAAAATACCTAATGATGATTGGTCAAAGAATATAAGCATCTCTAAACAGAATTGTTAACTAACAATAGTGGCTTCTCCTTCCTCCTGCCCATCTGATATTTCCCCTAGAAATGCCTTATACTGGTGTAGTTGAAAATTTCTTCATAAAAAAACCTGTCAATGAATTATTCAAAATATATATTTCCTTTTTGTTTTTCAAATTCCCTTTCAGACAACTATTCTGTAACTGTTCCCTTCTCCAAATACCTAAACACCTGCACTTCGAGCAGGACTTGTATGGTATTAGTTGAATAAAAACCTAAAAAATCATTCAACCAGGCTTACCTTGCTAGTTCTAATACAGCAGGATTTATATCTTCCACCAAAAAGATGGCTATAACCTCCAAACACAAGAATTGTGATAAATTTCTCTCCACTTTTTCTGTTATAGCCATAAAACTTCCTAAACTTGGTATAACTGATTAATAGTTCTCTTTTAATTAAAAAGGACTACTTAAAATGTCTTTTACTTGCTGTGGAAGTTTTTCCCATTTGAGTGTGAGGAAACAATTGATCAAAAATTAATCCCTAGCAGCAACAGATTAGTGGAAATAAATTAAATGAAAACAAGTTGCCTTTTGAGTGAAACTGCTAAAAATGTATCTTTCAGGCGGAACAAGAAACATTAGTATTAGGCAAGCAGTATTCTCATTTTAAGATTATGTATTTTGTAAAATGTTTAAGACTAGCAATTAGTTTTTCTGTATTAACAAAGCAACATATGCTACAGGAGGTAATGCCTAGGTAATCCATAATCAGTCAGAATTTGGCATAAATGTAAATGCTGGAGCATTATTTCCTTTGTAGCTATTATTATGAAAAAAATCCAGTATAAAGTTCTACATATAATTGGAAAAATATGTACTAATTCTACTTCCTAGATGTATTTTCAAGGATTTTTATCTTTCCTCTACACCTTGCAAGACAGTCATTGGTTTCCTGATGAGGCAGAGATTTCAACATTTAAAATTAATGTTCATACTTTTAGATTTAGTTTATAAATAGTTTATAATAAATACCTTCTTAGAACCAATGGACAAATAAATGTCTTCTAAGTAGTAAGTCATTCTAAAAAACTGTAGCATGCATCTGAATCGTGAATAAAAAGGGGAAGCCAAGTCTCTTTTTTTTATTCCTTAACTTCTCTCTTGCCCCTCCTGGTTGATCTAGATTATGTGGTAAATCTAAGATAGATTTTCAGGCTGTCCCAAAGCATTATATAGGGTCTTTTTACCTCAGTCCTTAATAATACGGATAAACTTGGGCTGCTCAGTCCTCCAAGGACCACAACTACAGGAACAGTGATTTTTCATTTGTGGATGCTGAAATTGTAATTGTTGCATCAGTTAAAAGTGGGATGGAATTCATCCCAGAGTACTGAAGCAGCGGACAGAGGTTACAGCAGAACCTCTCTCCATCATCTGCCAAAGCCTTGGTTGTCTGGGGAGGTCTGCAGCTGCATTCTGAGGTGCATCAAACACAGCATAACCAGCTGGTAAAAAGACAAAAAGAGGTGATTTTACCTCTGTATTCAGTATTTTTGTGACCTTTTCTTGTGCACTCTGCAGTTCTGGCCCTCACAACTTAAGTGGAATATGAAAGTCCTTGAATGCCTCCAGAGGAGGGCAACAAAGCTGATGGGGGCTGGAAGGAATGGCCTGTAAGGAGCAACTAAGGGCCCTGGGCTTGTCTAGTCTGGAGAAAAGGAAACTGAGGGGGGACCTCATTGCTCTGTGCAGCTTCCTGAGGAGGGCAGATGGACAGGGCAGTGCTGAGCCCTTGTCCCTTGTACCCAGTGGCAGGATGCGTGGGAATGGCTCAGTGCTACACCAGGGCAGGTTTAAATTGGACATTAGGAAACATATCTTTCCTAAGAGGGTGTGCAAACACTGGAACAGGCTTCCCCTAGAGGTCATCAGAGTTCCAGGCCTGTCAGTGTTTAAGTCCTTAAGGACATGCTTTAACTTTTGGTCAGCCCTAGAGAGGTCCAGGTGGTTGGACTGGATTATTGTTGTAGGCCACATACAAAATTGTCTAGTCTTATCTATTCTACTCAACTCTGTTCATTCACATTTGTCAATTAGTGTTTGACAGAAACAAGATGATGGTAAAAATTCTTTCTTTGGAACATGGGTACTTCTAATTATACACTATTGCCACAAAAGGAGGATCTTCTGTGTTTGGGACTAAGCTGCCATTCTGAAGTTCTGACGCATGCTGAATTACAAACCATTTTAGGAAAAGATTAGGGTTCCTTGTCAGTCTTTTCTCATAAAATATCATCACAGAAACTGTATTTTATCAATATATAAAAATCATTCAGGTAGTAAAACTGATCTCACTCTTGGTAATACCAAAATTATAGAGCTGCATATGAAGTGAGATAGATACCAACAGTCTCTCTTTATTTTGCCTCGTGCTCTGAAAAGAATGTATAACATTCCACATAAGACCTTGAGTCTCTACAGAATATCTAGATCCAGCAAAAAAATCCCCATGTATCTGCCATTAGGCAGAGCTTGAATGGTTGCCTTGGAATTGATGGCAAAATACTCTGGGTTTAGAATCAGTTGCCTGAGGTAATGTGACATCTGTTGCTACTAATGTTGATAGTGCTTGTCTGTAGTGGTGCGTTGAGCTGTGCTCACAAGTTTTAAGTTTATATGATTAATGTTATTTAAGTTGGGAAAATGGTTTGCTCCAGACCCCCCTGTTTATGGCTGCATTTGCAGTTGGTTTACCCCTTCCAGAAAGTGCTGTCCCCCTAGCAACTTTCCTGTCCGTCAAAAGTATCCTTTCCCACAGAGCCTGTCAGTCACTTAGAAGGCCTCTCCTCCTTCTGGAAAGCTCTGGGAAGCCCGACTCCTGATTGGAACAGGTTCTGGAAATCCCCTAGTCCCTTTCAGGGATTGGCCCTTTGTGTGTCAATCTACCCCCCAACTCCTCCCTTTGTATCCCCCTATTGGTTGAATGTTTTTGTACACGCCCCTTGGCATCTGTCCCATTTAAGCTCCTGGAGATCAGGAAGGATCGCTTTTTTCTTGAGGACGTCCACGTGAATAAACCCCTGTTATACCTCAGAAAAGAGTCTCCTTTTCCTCCTTCGCCATAGCTGCATTTTACATCCAGTGCTTGCTTGCCAAGAACCCACCGGGTGGGCTTTTGCGGACCCGTCCAGCGAGGCCCTACCGAGAACTGTGCACGCTTCCAGCCAGGAGGGCTGCCGGGCAAATCACTGGTCAGTGACCCACGAAGCGTGGCCACACTTGTCCATATGCAACCATCTATAAGGTGTATATAGTTGGTTTAATTTTTAAATCAACAATACCAATTCATAGCTCTTACAGAAGAAAAGCAGCCTTAAGTTAATTCTTCATGCATAAGTTTATAAATTGATAGAAAACAGTACTTCCTTGATGCAGTACTTAACAATTTTTTCCAGAAATGTTTTACCTGTAGAAACTCCAAGGCCCAAGAAGCAGAACTTCAAACATAATTAGGTACTTAATCAACCAGTCAGCTGCCTAGGAGAGGCAAAAGCTCCTAAGATCTTTCTCTCACTGAAAGACAAGTGACTAAATGTTACCATCCTGTTAAAGCAAGGCATGATAGATCTTTCCCTTGCCAATGGAGGTAATGAGGCACTGCTGGAGAGCTGTTCATTTTGTTGGATAGATTTTTCTCAGTATGGGAGGAATCTTCCTGTGCAGTATTTTATTTCTTTTTTGCCTTCATTGACTCAAAAAGAAACCTTTTAGCAGATTGACTAATTGACCCAAGCCTTGAACAAGCATAATTAGTGCCAGATCTCACCAAATTCAATGTTTTATCCAATTCTTAGAGGTCCTGAAGAAAAAGTAAACTCCTTTTTCCTGTTGATATGCAAGCAGTGTGTAGAAACTATTAACTATAAAAGACAAGTTTCCTCAGGGAGGGAGGTAGGCGCTCCCAACAAAAACTAGGAATTAAATGAAGTGCAAAATGATACAACTTTGGCAAATATGCAGTCAGGTCTGAAATATTACCTTTTCTTTTGACCTCCATCCACAATGTTTTGTTTTTTGTCACCAGCCCAGGGACTGTAAGATGTGTTCAAGACCCTGCTCTAAACAAGGAACAACAGAGCCATTATCACAACTCTGTCCAGACAGCTGTAAAGAGTGTGTCCAGTTCTGGCAAGCCCAGCTAGAAGATCCACAGTTTCAGATTTTCACAGGATAATTGATCACAAGATAATTGATTCATTATCTTGTTCTTCACCATGACTTTCTAAGAATAAACAGTTATTTCTTACTTTCTTGGTTTTCTGCATATGATCTCAGATTTTATTGAGGGACCAATTTAATCAAAAACCTATTTTTCAAAGTGTGAGATAAGAACAACCAAATAGGAAGCATGCCAAATATATTCAAGACATGAGAATCTCACTGAAACTAATTTTTTTTGAACAACAAGAGATTTTTCAAGAAAACATAATTTTCACATATAAAGATATAAAACATACATTATTTGTTCTGCATTGCATTCAGAAAAAAATGCATCTTATTGAATCTTTAATAAGAGTTCTGTTAGATTTCAGAGTGTTGTTATTGCAAACATCACAGACATACAGTTCATCTTATGCAACATTCATAAAATATCAGTATGAGGTTGAACAAATGAATAAGTGTATTTTAGAGAGATCTGATCTCCAGTTAGTGAAAATGAGTGTAACGTTTGCAGATATTTGGAACCATGTGTCTTTACAAATGATTGGTATAGTTAATGATCTTTTTATTGATAGTACTGATGGTTTGAGATTATATTTATTTCTGTGTGACAATTACGAATAGTTGCTAGAGTTAACCCTGGTGGTCAGCTGAGCTGCTTGCTCATTTCCCCCCATCAGCCCCAGTGGAACAGGGGAAGAGAAAAGAAAGAACAAAAGAAAGAAATGTTGGAAGGTTAATAAGAAAAAAACTAAAAGAAAAATTGTTTAATAAGTGAAGTGTAAGTGGAATAACAGAAAACAAAACAAAAAAAAAAAAAAAAAAAGAGAGAGAAAGGTACTCACCTATGAGATTCTTGCACAGACAGCTCCCGAAGCAAAAGATATCTAATCTAATTGTGCACCCCCAGTCTAATCACTGCAGGGGCTGAGAGAGAAACAAAGGACTTGATGCTGTATGAGAACAACAAGATCTCTCTGTTAGGACTTAATGCCTAAATAAAACAGATAAAAATGTTTTTTCTTCTCTTTCAGTAAAGGTTTCATATTGTAATGAAAATTTTGACATTTGTACTAAAATCAAAGAGGTGACCCTGAGACTAAGTAAGTTGAATAGTTAATCTGACATGAATGTAATAACCCTCCTGTGGTTGTTATCAGGTTGGGACAAGTACAATTTATAATCTCAGAAAAGATACCAACACAAGTAAGGTCTAGCATTCATCATCAGTAAAAAGGTGGCAGAAATAACAGGCTATGATCAATATACTAAAATAATAATCACTTCGTTATGTTGAGGCCAACCCAACTGATCATATTATTTCATTTTACACACCTATAACTGATAAGGCGAGTCATAGGATTGGAAGTACAATTTCAGATCTGGCAGTAAAATGACTGACAAGAATGAAGTATATCAGCTATGAATAACTGCATAGTGCATATTATGAAGCTAGAATCAGAAAGAAAAGGACTAAATAAACAGTCAACATTTTAAAGTACTTCTCTGACCAGAGGGTGAAAAATTTTTCATGGAAGTCTCAGGCTTTCAGAATGGAGTGTGAGACATAAGAGAAAAGTAAATGTATTTAAACAGATAAACAGCCAGCAATAAACAAAACCGGGGGTTACTTTTTAACTGTTGCCTCATATAACACAGCCTGGAAAAGTGGATGTCCTACTTTGTGATTCATTTATTCACAATTTCCCAGTCTAGATACATTTTACTAGTTAGAGTATTGAATATTTATATCAACTGGGGAGTTGGGCTAAACTATTTCTAGAGGCCTCTTCCTGCCCAATTCATTCTATGATTCTATTTATTTATTTACTTACTGCTTCTTAACACTCTGTTAGAGGTGCAACACAACCTTGCAAGGGACCAAAACGAAGAGGATTTCTAGAAAAATACCCAAACTTCCTAAATTACTTAATATTTCTGTTCTAACCAGCAAATTTTTTCTCTAATAAGCATATGACTTCCAACATCTCCATACACGTGCATTAATTTACGTGTTGAAAAAAATATTTTCCTCCTTCTAGGAAATTGAAGTGTCAAAAGCATCAACAATAGCAGATACATTCTAGGGCACCTTTGCATGTTTTGCCAAAGATAATTAAACTGTCCTGCTTCAGCCTTCACTTCCTAGTGACAATGTTCCACTTGATTTTCCACAGAAAAATGTATCTGACAAGAGGCTTGGAGGAGGGAGCATTCCCTTAAGGTGTAACACTTTTCTCTGTCCCCATATACCTAGAGGAAAAACAGCAGAAACCATGAGGACCCCGGAGATGCATCTGGATATTTGTTTTACAGATTACATATGCTGATGGCCAAAGAAATTCAAGTGACTGCATATTTTTTGGGTATATATATCTCCAAACTAAATCAGAAATCCTTCGGGTTTGCCATTGACCTTGAGCAGGGAGGCAAAACCATCTAAATTAAGAAAGTTCCTATTTTCTCATAACTCTGTGTTTTTCTTTATTATCATTCATATCAAAATCAAGATCATTTGACTTCCTATTTTAGGCAATATTTTCTGATGATGACATGTTGATATTCATGTACTATCATCAAAAAAAAGCAATTTACTGAATATGAAAAACTACAAAATGAAAAAATCCCAAACCTAGGAAAGAAAGGGTAAATTAAGGTCTCATCCTGGAATTTTTATCCTGGAAAACTAACTTTTCTTATCTTTATAATCCTTTTGAGATGTAGATACAGTTTTCTAAGGCTTTAAATCTGATAAACAATGTTCACAGTCTGCTGATGAAATGAAACTGGTGACATTAATATGCAGGAGAGGGAAAGATTTCTGATTCAATTAGATTGTTTTACACACCCAAATTTGAATACAAGGTTGCACACTGATTTGTAATACTTACACTTTGATTAAGGTTAAAAAATAACACTTAAACTTTTAATATATTTGGATATAAACCCATGGAATTCTTTTTATATGCATAGGTAAAGGCCATAAATATACATATAAACTATTAATTACACAATTCTAAGTGGAATAAGAGGCTGTTATGTAACACTGTCTCTTCTGACAGCTAATTGAATGATCCAAGAATTAAAGTAACTGCTTGAGTTCACTGGGTATCACAGATATTTTTATTATCCACATGGCTGTTGGATATTAAATAAAAATTGAAAATGTATTGATCAAATAATTTGACATACACCCAGGGGTTTTTCTTAGCCCCTTTTTATCTTCCTTTGAGACTTCTCTGAGTGTGAGAAGTGTTGGGGTTTCTCCAGTAATAAACTATTTTCTAATATTCCTTCAATGGATGCTGCCATTTCCACTGAGACAGTGTTAATTACCAGTGTTAAGTGAAATGTGCTTTCAGGCCAGAAGCTGCAGCTACTGCAGCAGGAG
Organism: Acrocephalus scirpaceus scirpaceus; assembly: GCA_910950805.1. Taxonomy (NCBI): domain Eukaryota; kingdom Metazoa; phylum Chordata; class Aves; order Passeriformes; family Sylviidae; genus Acrocephalus; species Acrocephalus scirpaceus. The sequence continues at coordinate 103,530,178 of OU383775.1, read as the reverse complement.
GACAGCAAATACTTTGGAAGACCTCCACAATTAAGATCTTGGCTACTTTAGGCCCTACATGTCCCATGATATTTTCCAAAGTGTAGAGAGGTCTTAGCTTGATTGAAGTGTAAACATGTAATGAGATTTGGCCTCATTTAAATTCTTCTGTAGTCACAGTCTACCATGTACAACATTAGGTTTGTCTGCAGTGAATTAAAAAAAAAAAAATACAGTTCTAAATCTGGTATTTTGCAGAAAAAATCAGAATATGTAAGGTGAGGGGTTTTTTGTAAGGGAATCACTCACTATATTTAAGGTATTGTCAATACTCCCTGTTAATTCTACTGCAATTTTGCAGTTTATAATATAGCTTCTCATTCAACATATTTCCCCTTTCAGGAAGATACTGAGACATGGGGCAAGGTGCAACCAACTTGAGCATAGCTGAAGGCATTTAAGCACTGTTCAGAGATAATGCTTGCACTGAAGTTGTAAACAGAAAAACAGAGGGGAAAAAACACATATTGTGGTAAATTTTTGCATCCAAAATCAGTGCAGAATATAAATACTGCTCTGAATTCAAACTGGGAAGACATATCTATGTTGTAAAATATTTGAAGGAGGCAGACTCCAAAGCAATGAGTAATTAACACTTGATTTTAATTACAGCTATTTGAGTTTTACTTTGGACATTTCACCTTTTGCTCTCCCAGTCTATACAAAAAGAGTATTTGAACTTTGTTCATCATTAACTTGATTTTTGAAAAGAATGTGATTACCCTAGAACTTTTTTGAGCTCTAGTGTATAACAAAACAGGAATTTTGCACTCATGTTTGTAAAAGGCAGAGTGCTAGATGAGCACAAAACAAATTCACATTTATCAGTGGTTCTAAATATAGTTTATTGACAATATGTTCTCTGCATGATCCTCCAATACCAGAGGCCAATGGAAGCTGTTGCTGGTAAGCTGAAATATATTTGTGCAGAGCAATATCAGATGTTGCTAGCAGTATATTTCTCCTCGGGTAATGTTGCCAGAAAGATAGAAAATGTTGGAAACCACTGACTGAAACAGAAAACTTTTCTTTTTTTAATGTAAAGTCAGCTTCTGTACCTATCTCAGTATCCTTTCCAGATAATGAGCAATCGAAACAAAGAAAGTCAAAGTTTAAGGTCTCAAACCTTACAAGACAAGTGTGCTGACTAAATAGGATCCATTTTTTTTCATCATAACCTTGACCAATATTTGCTATCTGGTAGTTCAGAAGCACAATCAGAACATTACAGAATTAAAGACTGAAAGATGGTTGGTGAAATTCAAGATAATGGTACACAGCTGGTGTTTGGCAGAGACAGCTGTTTTGTTCTGGCTGATCACATATAATAAAACACAGTACATGTGAAAGAAAAAATTCCTGAACTTTTAAGCCATTATACTGATATTTGGTATACAGGGAACTAGTATTTGTGCTTGCTGTACATTTTCACCCAAAACTAAAATGCAGCCTACTTTTTCTCCTTCACATCGTAACCATAATTTGCTCCTTGATATGCAAATTAAGAAAAACATCTCATTTATATGCTTTAGCAAAGGTAAGTAAGCCTTTGGGCTGTCTCAGAAGAAGAGGAAAGGGAAACCTGACTGATGTGATCACAACAGAAAACAACAGGTTTGCATCTGGTCTAATGTCATAGTCCCTATAAATATTAAATTCCATAGCATTTAGATACCTGTGCTGCTGTAGGGTACTATTAAAGCCTTTTGATTACTGCTGACTGTATTCAGCAAATTTTCAAATGTCCATAGGTCACCTCATTAACATGCAGACAAGGATTACAGACCTTTGCGAGATGGATAAACAGGAGGCAGAGGATTAAAAAGAAAGTTTTGGATGACATGAATAACACAAGTTTTATAACAGCAACTGAAGAGAATAAGAACTCATTTGAAATAAAAATATGGTAATGTTTTCAGTATTGTGAAGGACTATATAAAACAGCAGAATTAAGTTTTTTCTTTTTTTTTCTTAGTAACCTAGAACACAGATTTCCTTTTTCCTCCCATCCTAGTAAAGAATATTAACTACATAGATACATCTACAGATGGATTTAGGTACAGCTTTGGGAAGGCTGTTGTCTTATATACACATATAACTAATCAATGCTAGGGTTTTACATGGGATGCACAACTGTACAAAAAAAATTAAGGCAATCTAAGCCCTCACTAAGATATCATTAGCACATTAATGAAATAGTTGTCTGTTTAGCTTTCTGCCCTGTTTGCCATTTGTCTGCAACGTTGTAGAGACCTCTCTGCCCTGCCCTTCTGCTCCACACACGGCTGCTCTGAGCCATTGCACAAACCCCTGTGTAAAAGCTCCGTGCTTGTCAGTTTGTTCTAACAGAACAAGTCAGATGAAGAGGAGAGGGAAAGATATTATCCTTCTAGACAGGAGGCAAAATGAAGAAATATTAAGTAGCTAATATGAGGTTTCACAAGAAAACTTTGGCTGGCAGAAATTAAATATAGATCACAAAAGCTTAATACTCTGTCTCCCTCACAGAGCTGCTGTCTCCACTGGTACCCATAAGTTTTAAGATGCTTTGATGTTCTGTTCTTGCTAGGGGAAATAACAAAATAACCTTAAAATACATTCAGCAAATGTATTCCAGATTCAGTATGATTCAGGCATGAAATCTGCTTCCAAAGGAGTTTAGATCTGGATCCGATAAAGCTTTTATTCAATATTATAAGGACCAAGAAGAAAAAAATAACGGCTTTTGATACTAGAATAACTGGCCTGTTCAAATCTGGTTGTTTTTTTGGGTTTTTCCCCCTACTTTCATGGCTTCCCAGAAGTGGTATAATAAAGCCTCTGATCAAAGTAATTAAAGATCCTAATTAATAGGGGGAAATCACATTTACATATGGTGTCACTACAAATTTCAATTAATTTCTCTAGACAAGAATTTACTCCAAATTCTCTTCCTGACAAGCTGCAAAAGTCATTACTAATTAGTAACTTTTTTCAAACATGATATACTGATAAAAAAGTAGAATTGTCATTATTCTAACACCAGATAACAATCAAATTTTAAATGAAATAATGTGCATGTGACAAGGAGTGAGTTTAATTATCAGTAATGGTTCTGTCATTTTTTCAGACGACTCTTGAATTGAGAGTCTGGATCCACTACTGGAAATCACAATGCTGTTCCTTGAGAGTTGAAACAAATAATCAATTATTTGTATTTATATAGTAGTTACTTCTATCATCTCATTTATTTACTTACCATGAGGTCCCTGGAAATATTCTATACCCATTTCCCAGCAAAACAGGATCAGTTCTCTGCACCTGTGGACAAATTGCCTTTATAGGAAGTTGTTTGTAAATAAGACCCGCTCAGATATTCAGGGATCATCCTTTCTGTTTAATAAAATGAACATGTGACATATGAAGATGAATTTGTCATTTGTTTTGATTGGGTTTTTTTATCAAGAAAACTGAAATGAATCCTCTGTCCCCCTACACTGTCAGACAATCTTTATTCATTGATGGAATTTGTGGCAGACTGTAGCATTGTGCTTTCTACTGCCTCCCCTCTCCCCCCCTTCTCCTTTCCCGGGCTCCACACACGGAGTCTCCCGAGACCCTGCAAAACACAAGGCAGAGCCACCCAGGAAATTGGATATCTTGGGAAAAGCCACCCCCCTCCCCAGAAGGGATTCGACCCCTGGAATGCCTGTCTATCCCAGGCCACTCCCCTCACCCCACCAACTGGCTGGGTCCCTGCCTTTGCCCTCCCCCTTCCCCAGGTAAAAGCTGCATGCTTGCCACGTGCTCCTCATTCTGTAAGGCGCTTCCCACGGACACAAGACCTCCTCAAGCTGGAATAAAAGCTTTTTGGAAGCCATTACAGATCCAGGTTTCGTCTCTGCTGTTTGTCAAAGCCTTCTGCTAAAAGCCACGCTGGACTTGCTCTGCTCCTGACCCTGTTCCTGCTCTGGAGGACCAGCCTGTTTCTCCGAATCCTCTGCTCCTGGTGGAAGGGTTACAAGTGCCTCTGTGGGGCCTAGCGACCCTGTTAGAGGCAACAGTAACATTTTACAGCAGACCAACACAAATAACATTTTCTGTCACTGCTTAAGCAAGTTTAACAGACTCATAACTTTGTTTCTGAGCCTGCAATTAATCAAATTTGATTGAAGTCACATTATTTTCTAGCTGTGTAATTTCTGAATGAAACACTGATTAATTGTGATCCATGATACGTTTTTTACTTCTGATTCATGTTCAGCCGAGGATACAATTCACTAGAAGCTGTTTCTAAGCAATGATTACAGGAGCCTGGGTAGATGTGAGGGAACTGTCTGCTCTTAAGCTCTCACAAACCATCTATCACGTCTCTGACACCTGAATATTATTTGACAATCTGCCCCCAAGCATGTGACTCTTCCCTGATTAACAGACCACAACTAGTTTTCTGATCTCAGATAATCACTCCAAATCACCCTAAATTGCTCCACAGTCAGTGGTGAGAACAGGATATCACCTAAAATGAGATTAATCTACCACTGTCTCTTTTAGGTTAAGGGAGATTCTTGTGGCTGGTTTAGGCTTTGGTCTTGAAATTACATAAGATAATTTATTTGAGACTACATCTGTTCCACTGCTGTATCCATAAAGTAAATTGTGCCAGCCATCTGGACTGTTTAATTATTACAACAGTCCCTGTCACAGCATTGTCTGTGTCAAATCACGCTGTCCCAAATGGTTTCTGGAAAGATTATGGGCTATGATGGGCAAGGAACCATTCTTAGTAGAAATCTTGCATGCAGCATATCTTTTTCAGGAGGTTAAGAGTATTTAGCAACATGGCTGTGGCCTGCCTATGCCAGCTGGCCCAGGGAATGGGTCCTAGCTCTTCTCAGCTCACCAGGATAGATGTAGCCTCAGCCTGCAGGCCAGTTCTGTGGCCACAGAACTCAGCCTGGCTGTTGTTAAAGTGTTTAACAACAGCCCAGGCTGAGTGCCACAGCAATAACCTCTCTTGGGCTGTTCATGACACTCTTCAGGCACCTGAAGATGCTGTTGACCACCTTTGCCATGAGATCACACTGCTGGCCCTTGGTCACTGTTTTGACTATCACAATACTCAAGTCCTTTTCTGAAAATCTTTTCCAACAGGTTGGTCTCCAGCTTGCCCTGGTGCCTGGGGTTAGTTTCTTTTATTATTTCATGAGATTTCTATTTGCCAAATCCTCCAGCTTGTCAAGGTCCCTCTAAAGAGCAGCAAAACCCTCTTGTGTATCATTAGATCCTTAGAGTTTTGTATCATTTGCAAAACTGCTGAGATTCATAATCAAGTTATTAATGAAGGTCTTAAATGGTACTGGCTCCACTGTTGACCCCTCAAGTGCACCTCTAAGTGACTAGATTCCAGCTGGATTTGATGCTGTTGATCACAACCCTTTAAGCCCAGCAGCTGAGTTCACCTCACTTCCCTAACCTGCATTTAAACAGCTTTTCTGCATGATGATGTGGGAAACTGTCAAAAGCCTTGGTACAGTAGAGAAAAACCATCAATTTCTCTCCCATTCTCCACTAACACAAACATAGGGAGCTGTCAGTTTGGTTAAGCATGATTTCCCTTTCATATAGTAGTGCTGACTACTGCAAATCACCTTTGCCAATGTCTTTGTTTAAAGAATTGCTACTGAGGCACGCATAACCTGACCCATCTGTGAGTACCTTGTGATCCAAAGTAGCTATGGTATATGCCAAATAACATCAGGCAGCAAGCCAAAGAAGGTAAGCAGCAGATAAGGAGGAGACAAGTAAATTGTGAGCAAAAATTATAGGAAGGAGTTTGTCATTAGAATTACAGCATTAGGAATAGAGAGTATAGAGGAGACATCTCCCATGCACATATAGGCTGTCAGGCACCACTAGTTCTGCTTCTCATACAGCAAATTGTTCTGATAAAAGAGGATGACACTGAAGTTTTTGTGCTGCAGTGAATGTTAGTTCTTACTCAATACAGACTCTTCAGCAGGCAAAGATGTCACACTGCTTAATTCCTCAGTCTCTTTGTGGCCTTACTACAGAGTGGGATGACTGAGTGTAGCTAGATGTAAAACTACAGATGAAAACTGGCCTTTCAACATACTCAGTGAGATACTTTGAGAGTTCACATATATTCAAGTTTAGGAATTCACATTACAAAAATGTTATGGAATACAACTTTGGGTATGGAAATATAACATTCACATAAATTTTATTGTATCGGCCTATATTTTATCTTTTCTATTTTTTTTTTTTTTTAATTTTTATTCTTACCTCAATATCTTCATTCACATTAGTTTGATATTTTGACTTAAAATTTCCATTAAATAGATTTGGAAGTGGATTTCCTAAACCTTCCTACTAAACAGTCATCTAGTTTTAAAGGGATGTCAGAGCTGCATAATGCCACACCACAAACCACTTGAGGGGCACATGGTCAGGTGGTTCAAGGGACTCTTGTATCTTCATATCTTCTGCTCTATTAAGCATCTACTTTCTCCCCAGCTTGTACAGCTCCATTTCTGTACTGGAAATTTTCAACATATTCAATTGCTGCTGCAATCCAACTTCTGCTTATGAAAAGTTTTATCAGGCCCTGCCTGCAAGAATAATACCACAGCATAATATGTGTCATACAGAACAGTGTGTAGGCATGTCTTGGTTTAGGAAGACATTGTCTGCCAGGGAAAGCCAGAACTTCCCTTGGAATGGAGAACGTAAACCTCCTCCCTCCAAATTATTATAATTTTGAAATTAAGGGACTTTCAGACAAAGATATGGGAATAGAAATAACAGTTCTTTACTAGGAATATTAAAAATAAAAATGTTGTAGTAAAAAAAAAGCAAACAAACAAAAAAAGAAAACACTGACAGAGTCAGAATACAACCTGACACCCTGTTGGTCAGGGTGTTGAGAACAGTCCAATTAAGTCCTCATGCAGTGACAGATGTGGTTCTGATGGAGCAGAGATGATCCCATAGAAAGGTGTAGTTTTCCTCTGCAGGTCCAGTGGTAGTGAGATAGGTCCAGTATTCCTCTGGGAATCCAGTGGAAAACAGGCTGCCTTGGTGTTCTCACTCTCACTTTTTATCCAGGTAGGAATGCTTGACTCCTCCCCCTGGGTGGAGCATCTCACAATGGGATGATGTAATTTTATCAGTCATGCAGTGAAACTTAATGGCCCATTAACATAAGATATCCCCCTGGAGGGAGGATGGGTGGTGGAAGAGATAAAGAAATCACCTCCCCAACCAGTTTCAACAGGTGGCAATAAAATACATACTTTTGGTCACATCTTGCATTTACAACCCAAGACAAGGCATATCATACTAAGAGTAAGTGATAAAGACCATATTTAAAACAAACTCAGAAACAAGGATTAAAGTGCAATTTTGATAGTGACTTCTTGGCATCCAGTTCCGTGGTACTTTGGAACTGTCAAGCTTGCATGCAACAAATAATTTTAAAATTCTGGCACCTAATTTCTCTGATATCAAGGTTCTCAGAAAAAAGAGGTGGAAGAGAAAAAACCTTTTCCAGCAATTTCCTCTGTCTTGTTCATTTCTGTTTCATTTAATATATTCTTGCTGGCCTTTTAGACGGGATTTACTGCACCTGACAATGTTCCTCAGGACAATGCTGTCAGGATGATGCTGTCAGCTAGACAAAAAAAAAAAAAACCAAAAAAAAACAACAGGCTAGGAGGTGAATGCAAACAAATCATATTTGATTGCATGGCTTGTAAAACGTGAATGACCTTTTCCTTATATTAATTTTATGGCTTGGAAAACAAAAGCAAAAGTATGTGTGGCAATGGGAAGGAGAAACATTGTAAGTACAGGTGTAACTTATCAAAGAGCCTGTGTCCTGGTGACACCAGTTCACCATAAGTGCAGAAATAATGTTTAGAGATTCTGAAATAATTATGCAGGTTAGTGCAAGTTAGTTCTTTGCAGTTGTAGAACATTTGTGATGCAGAATAAGAATTTGTTTCTAACCAATGGTGTGACAACTAACATGTCAGGAGACAAACTGACCCTGGAGAGGATATGAAAATATCTCTATATATGGATGCAGTTTTGAGACCATAGTCAAATATCAGCCTGTTGTCAGAGGACACAGAACAGTTTATCTTAAACTCCAGAATTTTTTAATCTATTATAATAGAACATCTGTCCTTGGATTTATTTATTCTCAGGCTGGCGATGTGTTTTGTCCAGCAACAGGAAGCACCATCTCTTACATTTGCTTTACAATATTTAACTAAAGTAATTGGAAAATATTATCCACCATATGCTACTTCATGTCAGTGAATTATAAAATGTACAGAAGCACAGGCATGGAAATAATTAATAGTTATCCCTGTTTCAATGAATACAGATTCTGGCATGGTAAAATAGAATGATATCAATGCTGCCTGGCTAGGATTCCTTGCAGCATTAGTACCAGTAGAGTAGTAGGATGTTATTAACCCTTCAGAAGAGGAACCAGATTTCTCTTTTGGTAGTAGGGGCAATCTTTAAATGACATCTCCTTATTTACCAGCATATGTAAAACCAGCTCTTTATCTTATCTTATACCCTTGGGCTTTGTTTCACACTGTTCAATTATTATTGACCATGCTGTCTGCACTACAGTTGTGTAACCTGCTCCTTAATGTCAACATGACTATTCCGAGGCATTTGACTTCAACTGGCCTCCAACTGATAAAATCTGCCTTCATGTCTGTGGGTCTTCACACCATAACCCAGTAGCTCAACAGTCTTGTCTTTGTTAGGCATTGTCCTACATTCCCTTTCAATCCATTTGTAAACTGGATTTTTGGGCAGCAATTAATCCCTGTACTGTCTTTGGGCAGCACATAATGTGGATGCAGAGGGGTTTCATTGTCATTATATTCTGAGCTCCACTAATTAGCCTCTAATTTTTCAGTTTAAGATTTATATATCTGCTTTCTTATGGAGGTAACCAAATTTAAATGTTGTGAGAGGGTCTAGCAGAAGTGCAGGCCTGTCTAACAAACTCCACTCCTAATCCCATGTGCTCTCTGGGCACATTGTTACTGTGAGACTTGCTTGTTTAATGAAGTCAACAAAAAAACTTATTTAGGAAGGATATAAATCAGTACTTACATATAAACATAGTTGGAAAGTATAGACTAAAATAAAAGAAAAAAATTGTTTATCTGTAGAAAAGTAATGGTAGTCCATCATTTGCCCAACTGCAACTGGAAGCTGGAGCATCTGGCATGTCTTTGTATTGTGATATAAATTAAATTAGATACTAAATTGGAAGTGAAGGAATCCAGCGTAATGCAATTGTATTGGCAAATATCTATTTTGGCACTGTATATATAATGTAAAGAATCTGCATTGTGTCCTTTTCAAAAATACTGGTTTGTAATGTTGTCTGTAGAAGCACAAACTGCTTCATCAGCAATTTTGACAACATTTTTACTTTTCTTCCAGAGATTCATCAGAAGAAAAAAACAGAACAGGTATTCCTGGTACTCTGCTCCTGCTATCCATTTCAAGCCAGATACATTATTTACCCTTTACCTAAGAAACTTTTACAACCTTGTCTCCCTTAATAAAGTGAAACATTACCAGAGCTAACTGCAAATGCCTAATTTTCATGCAACTGTACCAGCAATTTTTTCTGTTGCAGCTGACATCCTTTGTGTCAGGTTGTAGTGAAGAGCTAGCAGAAAGAGGTGGGAGGCAAAAGGTGAGAAATAACCAGACACAGATAGAGGAAAAACAGTTCTATTCTTCAGGATCCAAACAAGTAAAATGCTTCTATCTTGATTTAAACACACACACACAAAAATGAAACAGGAACCTTGCTTAATCTTCTTTTATAGAACTACAAATCAATATGCTCTTTGTAATTGCCTTAAAAATATTCTGTGTCATTTTGTTAGTTTGAGAGAATAAATTGCCTTAGAGCTCTCTGCCCTTTTACTTTTGTAGCTTGTTCTTTTATTTTTTCATCTACGACTGCGAACTTCAATTGATGTGAAATTCGTGACTCTGAAAGTGACAGGGGATTAATTTTTTTAGTGATTGGCTTAAAGAGGAAAAAAAACCAGGAGCAGTGAGAGTCAAAGCTAGCTCCCTGTTTCAGGGGACTACTTTTCCCTGTAGTACAAGAAGTATTTCTATGAGCTTTTTTTCTTTTCCAAGAGAGCACAAAGAGGTCAGCAGAAATCAGTAGCTAATATTAAATTGCATTTCAAAACCTTAAGCTTCCTGTGCTAAAGATTCATCATTTCTATGGAAAATTTGGTTCCTTCTGGCAACATTATACATCACTCTGAATACTGCTGCAGCAAACTGCCAAAGGTACAGAACAAATGAAGCATTAAGGCTGCTGTATATTCACATCTTTTGCTATGGGGAAAATCAATGCTAACAATTCTTCTTTCAGAGGCCAGAAACTCCTCTGAAAATGCTTTCCCTGCAGGTCTCCTAAGACCATGCGGTTACTTATAACTTTGATAGGTTTGGGAGTGATGCCTGCTTGTGCTACAGGGGAGGAGAGGAAGCAATGCTATATTTTCTAGGCTAAAGTCCTAGCAGTGGGCTCATTGCTTCTGACCACATGAGGAGAGAGAGGAGTTGACCTGTGCTACTATTCAGCAACAAACAAAAAGATATGACTATGTATTGTTGGAAAAATAAAGGCTTTAATTCTCTGCACACACAAGCCCTCTCACCTCCCACATTGCATCTCAGGGATAAAGAGATGGTTAAGATGAGACCAGGAGGTAGGAGCTGATCCTGATGGGTTTGGATGATTGTATGTTTTTCAGCTGATCATTTGCTCTGTTATGATTTCTACGTAATGTTTATCTTCGTATCACTTTGGCAATCATAGAATGGGTAAATCCTGTTCTTTCTACTCCCTGTGATTTTACATGGGTTTGTACAAGCATATGGTCTTCTACATTGGATCTTCGATGACTAATCATACCTTCATTTACATTTTACTTGTATTAGGGTGATGTGTGAATTTCTACTCTGTCCAAATAAGGTTATGAAATTGTGCAGGATCAGAGAGACCATGCAGTTATAATAATGACATTAGCATGCTGGGGGTGGGGACAGTATTATTTGTCCCTCTGGAAAAGAGATCATAATTGTGAAGCCTCTTTTTGATCTCTGGTTCTTGTTTTTTCTTCTTGTTTCTGTTTGCGAGACTAGAGGTGTCAAAATCAGAAACACAAAACATTTATTACTCTCTTGAAAATTCTGGTGGAAACTGGCAAATTTACAAGTGATGAATCAACTCATTTTGGTATTCCACTGAAGACTACACTACTCAGCAGGCCTTTTACAGTGCTGAGAGAATTTCTGGCCATTCTGAATGAGGAAAAATTAGAGGAAACAATACAGAGAATAAAGGCATACTATATGCTGTATGCATTTTTTATATATTTTGAGAAAAACATAAAAACATTTGAATTATGTCTCAGATCCTGGCCCTTCTGTTTTAATTAGTTGGTCAAGGAGATGTTAACAATGCTGCATATTAAGACTAAAGACTTTATTGGAAAACAGCCTGTTTAAATTGATACTGCTGTTTTCCAAGAGTACAGTCCATCTATTATTTCATGAATAAATGCTATTTTCAGGTCATTATCAGCATCTCTTCTTAATTACTGAGACTTGGTTCAGTCATGCTCCTTGCTCCTGTACATGATCTTCAGAAAAAGTAAATCCAGTCTTGCCAAATGCCCTCGGGATTTTGCCAACTTTCTCTTCTGTTCACATTCAGTCACACTCAGCTGTGAAGGATGATGATGATCTAGAAGACACAAGTGTCTCCTCAGTGGCATCTATTATTGAGCTGCTGTGCACCCTGGAGATGCATTTTCTTTTTCCCTGACTCACAAGAACCTTGGCCTGCTCCAACTTCTCAATTCCTTGATCTTAAATATGAGGAGGCATCATGGGCCCGTACCTTGTTATTAGAGATAGACAGTACTGACACCTGTGAGAACATACATTCACCTCAGAAGGCTGAGCACATGAAGAAATGCACAACAGATGCAAGGAATAATCTGAAGAAGTTTCCAGTAACTGATTATAGCTGTCTTATTTTTTCTCTCTTCCCACTCTTCAGCTTGTAGCATAAATGTATCCATATCCCAGGCAAATAACAAACATTGTGAAAATAATTCAGCTGGAAGAGACCAATTTTTAACATATTTGGGGTTTGAGGTTGGGTTTTTTTGGTTTGTTTTTTTTTTCCTTGTTTTGTTTTTGGGGTTTGTGGTTTGGGTTTTTTTTAGTTGGTTGGTTTTTAGGGGTTTGTTTTATGATTTTGGTTTGTTTGGTTTGTTTGGTTTTGTTTGTTTGTGGTTTTTGTTTTGTGGGTTTTCTTGTTTGGTTTGGGTTTTTGTTTTGTTTTGTTGTTTTTTTTTTTAATTAAAAGATGTTGCTAAGCTTCTTTTGTCTGGCAGTCACTTGCAATGTTGCTGTGTGTATATATTTTTTACAGCACTTTTTTTTACAGAAAAAATTATATTATTCTACAAGTATACCCTAAGACACTGAGTGCTATTTGTCACAAATATGTGCTGTCAAGGAGGGCATCCCAGCACAAGGGAACAGAGGCAGTTGTGCTAAATCTTTTGTGGTACATGTACATCCTGTCATTTTTTGTGGAAAAATGATAAGGGCACAACAGTGCAGCAGTGGGAGACAGCGATGGACTGTCAGGGCTGGAGATGCCGTGAATGAATGAACGAGCTGCTTGTTTTCTGGAGTTACTTCTGTGTGTGCTGTTATAGCAGCTCAGCTGAACAAGGCTGACATTAAGATTGATATCACTTTCTGGCTGTGGAGCTTGTCTGAGAGTTGTTCCCAGTCTCTTTCAGGGGGAAGGTTGCAGTGAAATGTTCCATGTGTTTGGTGAGGTGTGACATACGCTGTAATGGGGTCTGATGTGCATCTGCATGTTTCTCCAGGTTCATCCTATCAGCGCCTTATTTCAGAATGCCACCATTTTACTTGCTCCTCAAAGTCCTAGAGAAGATTAGAGCAGTGTAAGGCTGGTTCTTCCAGCATATACTTGTTTTAAGAATGAGAATAATTTCCTCTGCCTTCAATGTTGCTATTCATGTATCTAACACTAAACGTACATTTGGTCATCTCGACCTTTTTGTGAGCATTCCTCAATTTTCACTGAAGCTAGCGTAAACTTTTACATTACATTTGATAAAGCTTTGGATAAAGCCTTTCATATATGTACACAGGAATTAATGTCTACTAATTGCAGAGCTTTCAAAGTACCATGAAGGCTCACAGAGCTCTTACAGCTGATATACTTTGAGTTAATTATCAGTCTCACTAAATTTTTGTTAAAAGCTTGGTACCAACAATATGTCAAACAATGGAAGTTTTACAATGAGCCTGTGAAATTAAGTTCAAATTTAGATTCCCTGTCTCAGGGAGAAAGATAAACATACATCTCAAACTGCCTTGAAAGCTGGTGAAATTTAAACTGTCAAATTTTAAATTGTCAAATCTGAAAAGAGATGAAATCCTATTAAGTTTTGATTTATATTACACTATTCAGTTCATCTTAGATGAGTTTGTCTGAGATAGAAAACTCACACTTCGTAACCTGATTTTGTTATCAGTGCAAGACCACAGGGCAGTCATTTTTATACTGATATTAGTAAAAAAAATTGTAATGAAATATATACAGAACATTATGACTAGGAATTAAAAAAACACTATTTTTTATTGTTTCACTAATTAAATCAACTATTAGTCATATATCTGCATGAAATAAAAAAAATGCAGATTAAATTAAGACATAATTATACTTATTAACTCTGTATTAGAGATTTTTAGACCAAATTTTGCTTAAAGATAAAATGGAAAGCATTAATTTTTAGATTTTAGTATGTGTTTTTCAGTTTAAACAAAACTTCTGTTACAAATAAAGACTTACTTGATTTGTTGAGCATTTATTTTACTTATAAAGGATTCAGATGAGGAGTTCCCTGTATATCTCCTGGGAAAACAAATTTTCTCTTTGATGTAAATCAACCTTCATTTCAAGTTTCAAGTTTGAAAAAAACCCCATATTTTTCTCAAAGAAGAAAATTTGATTAATAACACAAAGTAATACAATTACTTTTCTTTTAAAACATATATTGTAACATTTTTTTCCAATTTCACTTTTTAGTTTATAACATCTTGGAAAAATCTGATTTGTCTAAGCTGTACAGCACTCTTGAAATCTCTTAAAATGTCAGCTTGTAGTATTGTGTTTCTGCATTCAGTCTGAGCACCACATGAGGAAGCTGGAACCAGGTATAATATAACAGTGTAAAATAAGTCTGCTATAAATTCATTAAAATTCTTTTATAAAAAAAAAAAAGTATTTTTTCCTTACATTTACAATTAGAACATTATTACAATTCCTTAATCTCATATTTTACTCCTTGAGTTTTCAAAAAATTTTAATCAAGATAAAGGGGTTTTTTTAAATGTTATGATTGTGAAACTGTAATGTTTACAAATATTATTAGCACATTTCTGCTTGACTTGAAGAATTATGAAGTGACGAGAATTTGTAATTACTTTGATTTATTTGAATCCATGTATCTGATTTCTATATCAGTCAGGTACATGAACACAGAAATATACTAAAAATATTGAGATAAACAACAGATAAAATGATAAACAAAAATAATTCCACAAAAGGAGACTTGACAAAGATATATATTGCAACAGTTTAGAGTTGCTTATACCTTGAAAAATGCCATGTATAATGGACAAGATTTTTCTATTTGCTTGAAAAGATATAAGAGAAACCCAATACTTTTTGCAAACATGCTACAAGCACAATTATTTCTTAATATTATATTAAATAGATGACAAGGAGACAATTAACTGATTGAAATAAGCAAGTCAGTTCTATGTAAGGGGAGCCAGCAAAGGATTCCTTAGAAGAAGGCAAAAAATGTCAGACATTCCATAGTAGGAAAATCCTGTAGAGTGCTTACCAAGTAAGACTCAGTTATTCTGGCTTCACAACACACTTGGAAACAGAACTACTAAAAGCCAAAAGCTTTTTTAATAAGGTTAACCTGTTTTAGCAACATATTTTGTTTGCTGAATCTACAAATGTCTTCAATCATGAAGGAACCATTTTATTAATATTGCTGTTGGGAAATTTTAGAAGTAATGCTGAAATGCAGGCATTTGCTATTACAGACACAATGTTTTGTTTCAAAAATTTTAGATATATGCATGCTGTGAAGAATGAAAAATAATATTTAAAGTTAATAGGAAATCTGACAGATTTTTATAAATTCTTATAGGGTTTTTATTCACACTATCAAAAAAAGCAGGTTTTTAGCAACATTTCTCCATTGCTCTATGCAACAAAAAAGGAGACAAACAACTACAAGTACCAGGCACCACAATATGAAACTGTCTGTATGTGAATCATTTCTCATCAAATGCTGCATCACCTGATCAATATTTTTGTCTTTTTTTTTTTTTTTTTTTTTTTGCTGATAGTTGGAATCTGGCATCATAAATTTAGCTTTCAGCAATCAGTCTTTCTATTCAGATTTAGGTTCCACAGTGTGCATGCCATCATTATGGCACACACATTGGTTTTTTTATTCTAAAAGCAATAATTACAGCTTAAATATTGCAAAGCATAGCTCAGGTCTTCCTGTGATTGATAGATACTTATCTAGCACAAGCAACTGTCCCATGTTAGTCACATGGTGTCACTTTCACCTGTCATATATTAGTCTTTCTTTACATGTGAGTATGAATACCAGTGTAAGAACTTGCATATTTGCAAATATGCAAATATGCAAATGTTAGGAAAAAAAATTGGTAATTGTTCCCAGAGAACATCAGTGTAACACAGAGGTAATGATTTTACCGTCCATGTTTTACCCCTCAGGGTAAGCAGAGGAGCCATAAAACTCCTTTGTCACTGGCTTGTTCTTCAGTCAGTGTTTATTGTTGAAAAGAGCATGGACTGAAATGCCTTTGTATTTCTTGACACATTTCCCAAATGCTATATCTCATATAGATTATAGACATAGATATAGATACAGGTACTCTAATCACTGTATAATGACTTGGTAAAAATATAATGGTTTCAATCTGAGGTATGACATTCAATAAGCTATTTAAGATGGTAAGGCATACATTCAACTGAAAAAAATTGGAGGTTTCATGCACTAACAAGTATTTTGAATACCATGGTGATGGAACAGAATAAATAAGGCTTAGATTAGATAGAAATTTAATTCTTACTTTATTTCAGTGATATAAATAGTTATAATCTCAAAATGCCAGCATGCTAAAATAAATTTGATATGTTTATAAGCTGTACTGTGAAGTAGGTTTTCATAGGCAGGGTTTAAATATTTTGGCTCTGCAATGTGGCTTAAAAAAGCCACATATGTCAGGTAAGGTATCATAAATTTACACCTTGACCATATAAGCATATGCATTGCTTTATGCGTACAAACTCTTGGTGGAATGTCTTAACCACTGAAGCACAGAGTTGCATAACTGCCTTGATCTTTTTTCAGTGTTATACAATTTGGAGTCAGCTCCAAATCAACATCTAATTTTCTTTCTGATACTTGATATTAGTGACACATTTTGTAATTTCCATATGAGTTGTATGAGCTCACATTACACAAACATTGCACTACTATCTTAGTGTAGAAAACTTGGAAAAGAGCAAAGGATAGCTTCAAATTTTGCATTCAAGTGTTAAAGCCAGCTTTTAGATAGTAAGTTAAAATAGACTGCTGCTTGTTTCAATAAACTAGAGAAATGGCTTAGCCATTGCATTTGATTTCTTATTAACCTAATACATAAGCTCTGAATAAATATGTAGATCCCATAAAATGCAATAATTAACTTCTTTACACATGACAGTTTTATAAAATGCTTATTTATATCATAAAAATTGGATAACCATTCTAGCAGGGACTGTCATAAATGTGCTAACCAAAATGCAAAACGGGCAATCCAAGAGAAAGGTGCTAAACAAGGAACCTACTGAGGCTGGAGAAGATAGATTTGACAGTCAAAAGATGCATAGTTACATGAATTGAGTGACATACAGTTGCCATTTTTGATAGCAGACATTATAATTACACCATGTGCCCCAGGAAGAAAAAATTTAAAAATTAAAATTGCCATGATATTAGTAAGAAAAGAGATAATGTAAGATTACTAAGTCATTAGAGAAATATTAAACAGAGAGAAAAAGTTTGAAAACCTACAAAATAAATATAAGACTTCTGGAAAAAATAACTCAGGCATGTGAAAAATTGCTAAGGAGACAAAAAATGGAAAAATAGACTCTCTCCGTGTACAAAGAGCAGATATGATAGTGAGGGGAAATGAAGCCACCAAATTAATGAAGCAAATGATGCAGCCTGCAAAGTTAATATAAAAAGTAACAGAAACATCAAAACCTTCATAGCTGAAAAAGAAAATTATTGTTGCCATCAAAAGGAATAGGACAGTATAAGTACAGCTTACACTTGTGATTAATGCATAAAATGGATATTTTTTTCAAGGGGTTCTGAAAAGTTCAGGACAATCTTCCCATTGCTTCCTAAATCTATTTGTCTGCAAAGAATGATGCTTTACAAAGGTAACTGCAAATTCTACTCAGAAGTTGAATTAACCTCCTATCAATAAGTGTAACAAATTTCTAAAGGTGACTAAAGTATAACTGTATACACCACTTCTGAAACAATTTTTGAAAGGAAGAGAAAGTGGGAATTAGAGCGGTTTTGGATGTCTAACTGCTGAAGTAAAATACTAGCCAAACTGCAACTGCTGTCACAGCAGAGCTTTGCTGACAGATCATTGTCTACAGTGAAAGAATCCAAAGATATGAAATAAATATTAAAAGTATGAATTTTCAAAATTGGAAGATTATGTATTTTGAATCATATAGAAAGCTTGGGAGTAAATTGTTAGTCACCATTAACTGTACTTTGATACTTTGATGCTACTCACAGGAGCATTTTATGGCAGGATAGCAGGAAACTAGAGAAGGAAGTACAGATTTTTTTTATTAATATAAACAACAGAAGAGTGCTCACAGGTTGTATGTGTGTATGAATGGTATACAAAGGTTTTTGACAGAAATTGTACCCTGTACAATTTACATCTTGAAACAGATGTAAAATATGAAGTATCTCGTTGCATGTTCCTCATGCCCCACACACATTGGTCTCCACAAAGGACTGCTTCCATGACCAGGAACCAAACTGGGCCACAGCAATGAGGGTGCCAAATCCTAAGAACTAGACCGCTGGGGATTTAATTAAAATAAAATACATTAGAATATTTTAGATTAGATTAGAATAGACTACTCATTTATCAGTCTCTCAGGGAGTGATTGATCTCACCTAAAATTAACTATCTAAAGTTTGTGTAAGTTAGGGATTTTAGTTCCCTTAATAGTGCTTGGAGAGAGGGAATTTTTCTCACACTTCTAAAATACATATCTTCATATGATATGAGTTTCTCACCTGATTTACCTCTTTCTCTACCAATTGCTGTCTGGTAACCAGGTTAGACAAATTGTCTTATATCTAAATGTCCAGAGATATATTAAATTATTCTTACTCTTGGGGCTGATTTAATTCCTTTTAAGGTTGGTATCTAATGGGTGTATGCATTACTCCTGTCAGACAAGACAGTGCTGGAGGTGCCTGGGGAAATCCTTCAGAATCCTGGGAGGTTAAATCCCACTGAACACCTATCTTAGGCAACTAAATTCCATAATAATGCAAAAATAGGTCTTAGCTTGCACAACTGGAGTGCTGTTATGGATAGATATAAACTCTTCAAAAAGAGAGAGGGATTGTGGGAGAGAATAAGAGAGTGTTTCGATCACCTAGAGCTTAGTGTTGTTGAAGAACAGAGTTGGGTGTTTATGGCTAAGAATCAAGACCAACAAAAAGACAAGGCCTGCTTGACCAGGAAGTGAGTGAGATAGGGGTCAGTCTCTTCTCCCACACAATGAGTGACAGGATGAGAGGAAACGGCCTCAAATTGCACCAGGGGAGGTTTCAATTAGATATTAGGAAATATTTCCTCATTCCAAGGGTGGCCAAGCATTGGAACAGCCTACCCAGAGAAATGATTGAGTTGTGTGTTCAAATGGTTAAACACTTCCTTGGAAGTGTTCAAAAAATGTGTTGATCTGGCACTTAGGGACATGGTTAAATGGTGAACATGGTGGTGATGTTGGATTAGCAGTTGGACTTGATGACCTTAAAGATGTTTTCCAACCTTAACAATTCTATGGTTCTATGTGGCCCTTGGTTTAGTGGTAGATGTGGCAGGGATAGGTAAACTGTTGGGCTCACTGATCTTACAGGCTTTTTTCCAATCAAAAATATTCTGTAACTTTATTTCATAAAGTTAACAGGTTTTGTTTTAATTCTATCTATAGCGTTTCTATATATGTTTTTCATTATCAAAGCCAAACCCAGCTGTAATTAAGACCCAGTGTATCTGAGGCATTCACACGTATTTCAGTGGAAGCTGAATCAAGCTCTCTGTTGAGATCTTCTGTGATATTAGTCCAGCCCTTCAGACTGAATTTGTATGGATCTAAAGGAGTTATCTTTTTCGAAATATTTCAACTCTCATAACTCAAATGCTAAACTTATAAGAGGAATCTTTTCAATCTCCACGTGCTTTTACAAATACATCTGTATTTGCAATATATATTCAAGACAAGTCAGGGGCCATGTGAAATTCTTGAATCTCTTTCTATGCACATTTGTGACAAGGAACGGTCAAAAACATTATTCATTTCCCTTCTGAATTTTAAGAACTATTATGGGAGTGATGACTGTAAAAAATAGATAACCAATATTTTCCCTCCCTCCCATCAGTCAGCATGCTCTTTTCCAGAATGAGTTTTACTAGTCATTGAATATATTTTCTCAAAAGGAGGAATTTGTCTATTTCTATTGTCTATTTGTCTATTGCATGCTGATTAAAAAAAATTATAAACATTTTACAAGCAACACTAATCCCCTTCAGATTTGTTTGAGATGTATTTGAGTAATTCAGTCTTAGTTTAATAGATTTGCAACCATTAGTATATTGCAAAGGTCACCAATGTGTCATTCATGAACTGAGTTATCTAAACACTTTCTCTTTTACATCATGGCATAGATGAAAACTTCTTTTTGACTTGAGAACCTGCTTCTGAATACGTCAGTTGGTCATTCATATTTCTTTTTCATTTTAATTCTACCGTGCTTTTTGTTGCAAGAGGGGAAAAAAAGCTGAAAAGGATTACAGGCCAAACTCAAGCTATATAAATAATTGATCTACAAAGAATTTTAACTAGTTTCATTTGGAAAAATGTTCATTTGCATACTTTGTATAAAACCACAGACATGCTTTCAAGATATGGACAGAAATATATGTAGTTCATTAGAAGTATTTTTTTCTTAACTAGCATGAGAATTTAAATTAGTTATTTGGTTTTAATCCTTCAGTTCTAGATATGTAAATACTATTCAGAATATTTTTCATTAAAGGCATATTGGAATGAATCATTTTTACATGTATAACAAAAAGAACATATAGTATACTGCTGGAAATATACTGTGAAGAGCTCAATAGGGAATAATGCACTGCTCTGGGGAGGCAACATGGTGCTAAATGGCTTTTTCAGTGTTTCATTTATTGGACATAAGAATGCTGAAACAAACTGAGCTATTGAATTTATCTATCTACAAAACAAATCTGCAGGCAGATACAAGAAGATATATTTATGCTGTGCAATAGTGACTATTGTAAAACCTCACTAATTCACAGAAACTCTAAGGGGAGAGTCATCTAAGAACAGAAACACTTTCCAGCACTGAAAATAGGGAATGATTTCAACAGAATTCAAGAGATTTAGCAACTACAGTACTAGGATTTAAGCACCTTCTGTAATGTTGCAAGAGGGAAGAAGGTTTCATCTTCTTTCAGAAATGTTAGATGGGGGTTTGAGTCCCAGTAGGCTCAACACAGGAATGAAGAAACACCTCTGACACTCTTTAATCAGTGAGTATATTGGACAAAATATACCTTCATTCCAGTCATGTGTGTAGAGACTGTTAGGTATGGAAGCTACAAGAACCTTTCTTCACTGAGTGTGTTGGCAGAAAGTATACAGATGTTTGTAACTTTGAAGAGGTGGGCATGAAGCTGTTGCACACCATCAAGAGAAAACAGCTTATATGATTTCTATGTAATATTCTGGAAAAAGCTTCTGCTGCTTCTAGAGTTGAACAGTAGCTGAAAATGATTTTGTGAGTCTAAATTATGGATACGAGGGTATAAAATGACAGCTGAAAAATTCAAGATAATGTTGTGAATCTAGTTTCCCAAACACTAATTTAATGGAGACCCCCAAATATTTTGAATTCCATTATTTTTATACAGTTCAAGATACCAAGAACAAATGAATGCAGTCTGACCACAAAACTTTCAGTAATGTCTTGTCAGAAGAACTAGCTGAATTGAACTAAATTTAGACATTTTAATTTTGAACTGAATTCTGCCATTAAAGTCTGACACTGAACATAGGCGTAAAGGGCACTATTTATATACCACCTTGCAGATGATTTTTTTTTTTAAGAACAATGTTGCTATAACCCTTTGGGGATTTTTTTTCCCCCTAGGTCTCTGAAGACTTTACTTATCCAGTGGAAGCTACAATAGATGTATCAGACAAAAATATTAAGCATGAAATTCAAAAGGTATGTCTATAAAAGAAGAAAAACACATTTAAAATGTCTGTGTTCATTTATTTCTGATGTAAGAATAAAAAGGAATAGTGAATGAAGTGATGATTCAGCTAAATTTAGACAACACTTTTTACACCAGCATAAATTCTAAAAAACATTCATTGACCTAAATACATGTGAGCATATCAGTTATTCACTGGGGATTGCACTGCAGTCTTTTTTCCTATCTCTGAATCCTGAAGCACTGCATAAATTAAAAAAAAAAAGAAGTGCTGAAGGATTTTTGAATTAAGAGTCTTAAAAACAAGTTGATTGATTTGTCAGGCTTGCAAGATAAAATAAGTCTGCCTTTCCATCATAACCAAAGTTTGCTGTTATTGCATAATTAGTGTGTAAGGAAAAAAGAACTTCTAGAGGATGTACAGCAGTCATAAGAAGACTGTTTTGATATATGGCAGTCATTTGTGCTGCTATCTTCTGCTTGACTGTCTAAATTCATACATTATTCCACCCTTTCATGTTGAAATTATGCAGTCACAGTCTTGCATTTTTATTGTATTTCATCAGAATCATGAAAAATTTTAGAAGGGGCATGAACAATTTCATTTTTTTAACTTTTTGAAGCAATTAATTTTTATTCTATCACTATCTTCCTTGATACAAAGGAGATATAAGTACTTTACAGACATAGATGCATTTAATTTTCATTTTAATTATAAAAGAAGTTATTCATATAGGTGATTGTATTGATAAATAAAAGTAAAATTAATTAAAATTGAAAATACATGAGTTTCACAATTTCTGAAGATTTTGAAGAGATCACAAATGAAACTCACGATTATCGAAATACCTTTCTACATTGAAAAACACTGTCATATGGACAAGATTTTCAAAATGTCATCAACATTTTAAGACATAGAGGTCTTGGGAGATTTTGCATGAAAAGTTGTAAAAAAAATGTTCCTCATGTGAATAGCAGCTTGTTTTTGTTCCCTCTAATAAAACATAAATATTTTATATTTAAATGTATTTATGTGGTGACAGATGACACTAGCTGGTCTTATTAGATTATGTTTAAGAAGCTAAACACGGTGGAAAAAAACTCAGCAAGCATCCAAGGAATGTTAGAAGGCCAAGGCAACCAGCAAGTAACCTGGTTAGTGAATATGGAGCACACCAAATCAGATATCTTAAGATTGTCAAAGAAGAACCATTAGACATTGTCCCTTGTCCCACCTGCCAAAACAACTTAAGGAAAGATTGAAGTTGTGTTCCTGGAATACCATACAAACCAAAGGGGATGATTTAAGGCATAACGTACTTATTTTGAGATGCAGGCAGAAGAGGGTTTTGAGGGAGAACAGAGAGAATTTGAAGATGATATAAAACTACGGGTTGTCTTCAAGGGGACTGTAAGAACATGTGAAGCATTTAGAGGAATGAACAAAAGTAGGGAAAGAGAGGGATCAAGCTGGGTCAGCAAGGAAAGGGTGGAATAAAAAGGAAAAGTAGGCATAAGCCTGGTAAATCAGATGATTGATTACTACAGCCTGTCACATATTTGTATTAAACACATTCTATTTTCTGTTTGGGTAACCCTTTGAGCCTCTGGGTGAAAATTGCTCTTGAACTTCAGATTAGACCAGTATTAGGTAGGAAGAGATCCATATTGGAAATATCTAGGGCTGCAGTCTGTGTGTGGGAATGGGCCAGGGATATAGGATGGATTTAAAATATGTGTTGGGATTCAAGATGTGTGCTTGTGAATCCAGAGTGAGGGTGTGTACATACCCTGACTCCAGTCCCAGCTGTCCTGGAAGAAGGAGCAGGTGAGGCCATCTCTGACCTTCATGTCAGTGTGAGTGCTGGTGGGGGTTTTTGTGGGTTCTGAAACCTCTCTCTGTGCTGCTCTGTGTGCTTGTCCATGCATTCATGTGTGCGTGCAAATGCACCAGCTGGGAATACATGCTCAGCCCTGCTGTGGCAGAGAGAACATGGATCTACAGCAGCTTCCTTTCTCTCTCACTGGGATGAGAGGGACCCTGGAATAATTCATATAAACCCATAATTAAAAAGTATTACTAAATACCATATATTGCTAGTCTGCTTCCACAAGGTGCTGTGCAGATGCAACTTCACAAGCTCATTCTTAAGTACAACATTTAAATCCTCCTAAAGGAAATTAAAGTACTAACTGAAAGCCAGTTTGCCTCAAACTGAAGTTATTATTCCCCTCAGTTTCTGAGAAGAACATGATAAGAAACTTAGTGAATCCATACATTTCATTGTCAAAAGTGTTGGCAATGAACAGGCATTGAAGCAATGAGAAGTTGGTCATGTGGGTCTAATAATCACCCAGGGTGCCATTGTGTGTTGGTTATTCAGATGAGTAGCACAATCTGTTGCACAGCAGAGGACCTGAGAGACAGCTTGTGTAAAAGAATATGTTCCCCTGCAGATATTTTTTGTGATGGCTCTCCATTTTATTTTTTAAATCATGGTCCTTTTTCATGCTGCTAAGAGGTTGGGGATTAAAATGATGAGGGTGTTTCTATCATTGCATCTCTGAAACAAGATTGCAGAGGGATAATTTGTGCACAGATTGACCAGACAAAATGAACCCTGCTATTTCATTGCACATCTGTTACTGCATCCAAAAAAAGAATATCTAAGCAGCTCACACCACTGAGTGGAAGGCTCTAAATTCTTTATAAAAAGTCTGTCATTAAAGCACTGTATTATACCATCCCTGCTTAGCTGGGAGGACCAGATGGGATGATATATGTTTCAGATCACAGAATCACAGAATCTCTAGTTTGGAAGAGACCTTCAAGATCATCGAGTCCAACCCAGCCCTAACACCTCAACTAAACCATGGCAATGAGTGCCATATCCAGTCTTTTTTTAAACACATCCAGGGATGGTGACTCCACCACCTCCCCAGGCAGACAAGCAAGATATTCCCAGCACGTGCAGTGCTGCCAGAACTAACAAGTGTGTGTTATTCCTGCAGTTACACTGTTGACAGAACACTGACACTCTTGTTAATGACATGGCAGAAAGTGCACTTGGAATTAACTTATTGACAGAAATCTATCCATTAAAAACAGTAACAGCAATATGTCATAAAATGATGTGGTGCTGACAGTCTACTATTTGAGCTTTAATTGAAAGAACTCCATAAAACTGTAGCTTACATACTTAGCATGTTAGAAGGAGCCATGGAAGGCAATCCTATTCCTTTGATCTATTTATCTACTCGTGCTTTCTGTTGTCTGGGAGAAGTTGCTGAGTTTAGTGTGAATTTCTTCTACTTCATCCCTCAAAAGTGAAGGTCACATGTTATTTATGTTATTTATGTCTCTCCTCAGAATTCGTTTGCTCTACCTGGCTTTTAATACAACTCCTGCAAACCTGGAAATAAACTGTTGATCATTCTGAGTTAGTAGATTTTAGGGTGGGATATTAAACATCTAAGAGTTTGGGATTTTTTTCCTCAGACTTTAACACTCCATCAGATTTTTTCACCTCTGTTTCCTACTTCATGAAATTGTGATTTTGAGACTCTTCAAAATTATGTTATCAGGCCTCTAATAGCCCCCCCTGATTTGTCCTTTTTTCTGCTTTCTTTCCAAATTATTTTTGATTTGCAGGTTTCTTCTCTTGTTTCAATACTAGTGCAGCTATTACTGTAGCAAAGTTATGGAGGCTAATTCTAAGGACACAGTTATATATTCTCTAGTATTACATTAGCATGGGAAAAACTTCAGTAGTTCACATGGTCCTTTGGGTAATGCTTTAGGACAGGGCTGAGCAAGGCGGGAGGAAAATCATATGTGTGTTATAGATAATCAGGCATTTTGTTCATATGCAGGAAATACCAGTGTTAGGTTTGTTTTCTGAATATAGTCACAGAATAGAGAGGCTATAAAAGCTGAGGGAGTAAGTAGAGGCACAGGTCCTTCAGGATCCTAAACCCTGTTCACGGAGCACAAAGCAGCTGCAAGGCTGGGTTGGAAGTATAAAGCGGATCCATCCCTACACTAAGAACCAAGACAGGATTTTTCTTTCATTCCTGTGCATCCCTTGGCTATTTGAGCCACCAAGACAAACATCTGTGAGTCCAGTTGCAGATACCCATGAAGTTCTGTGAAGTGCAGTCGCTAAACAAAACTTTCTGTAAGCAAGACAGAAGTCAGTCTGTATTGAGAATACAGCACAGCAGCAGAACAGAAGAATGAGGAATAAAAAGGAAAAATACCAAAAAATGCTCACTTAATTCAAGACATTTTGAAATAAATTAAGATCAAAAGCTGTACAGTAGTTCACCATGGACAGAATGAAAGATTTAAATTTAAAAATAAAATTAGTAATGCTCTCTGCAATAACTCCATGCCTCAGCATTTAATCTTGGAAATATGCTTCTTCCCTCAGATAACAGCATAGTAAATTATATCCTACAGTTGGTAGCAGAAAAGTGACTGTTTATTCTCTCAGGTCAGTGGGAGTTTCAATACTTTCATATAAACCTTAATCAGAATCTTGAGCATTCTAGGACAAATTTGGTGCATCAGTGGGACCATTTATTAATTTTTATAAAGAAAAAGCTTTGGAAAAAAAAAAAGGAAACCAAGTTTAAGTTAACCAAAATTACTATTTATGTTGCCAAAAACATGAATCCTGGTAGAATTTTGCATTATCATGAATTGCAACTTTCCAGGTTTAAGTGAAAAGCTCTATCCATCAGGAGTTTAAAAGGTAGAATATTAGATTTAATGTAATTGAAAAACATATGCTCTTAGCTCTTTACTATTATAAAAACTTTTCCAGTGTCTGACTTTGAAGAGAGACAAAGAATATTATTCCATCAAATATCCTTTACCTTCCTAATGCATCCCACATGCAAATGAGCGATAACAGGGTAATATTTATCTGTCACTAATACATGCAGAAAAAAAAATCAGAATCTGAGATACATTTTGGATACATTGGATGTTGAAAAACTACATCTCATTCTGTAAAAATATACTTTGTATTTCACTACCCAAGTTTTACTGACATGATAGTGAGCTTGAATAAATCTGGAACAGATTGAACTCATCAGGATATTTAGGTGCATGCATGTACATCTCAAGTTAGTTTTTGATCAAAAAGGTGGAGTGAGGAACAATTAAGTATCAATAGCTGGTAAAAGACTCCACCCACAGAAAAAGAAGTCAAGGAGTTTGGTGAATCATTGTGTTGATATGCAGGAGTCTTGGTAACCAAATTGTGACTCATGCAGTCCTTCTCATCTCCCACACAGATTTGGGTTTTCAAGCAATTTTCAGTACAATAAGAGACAGTCAGAGAAAAAGTAAAAAAAAGTCAGAGATAAATAAGTCAGATCTCTCTAGAGGAAAGAAAAGAGTGAAACAGATCAAGAAAAATGTAACATTTCCCCCTCAAGCTTACTCTGAGGATATGGAAGACAGCTAAAACCTTTATCAACCTTGCACTGACATTGCCAACTCCCCAGCAGGATTTATAGCAGGGAATAATTCTAAAAGCCACAATGTGCATCCAAATTAAGCACCCAGCACAGGGAAGAATGTCATTGTCCTCTGATGAAAAGTTCAATTTTCTAGAATAAAGCACACTTTCATCCACATTTCCTTGGCCTAGTGAGAGTAAGAGAGAAAAATAGATGGCAAACAGTAGTTAGGCTTCTTAAAGAACGACTGGCAGGAACTTAGATGCTGATAGTGAGAGCAGAACTAGAGGCAACACAGACATAGTAACAAAACTAATCCTCATTACATGGCCTAACTGTGACAGGAAAGGGGAAAAAGGGTACTGTGAAAATTAATTTCATGATTAATGGGATTCAGTATCCATTCTGCTTTTGTTCTATTTGCATTGATTAATGCTATCAAATCTTCCTCTTCAAACACTGTGGCTAGATTCTCCCTGTGCACAGTTAAATCATAGAAGGACCCATACTCACTTTAGTCCTGTGTCTTGCAGAGTGGTACAAACAATAGTGGAAATGGTGCTATAGGTTACTTTATTGGTATTTTAATTGCAGTAATATACTTCTGCTGTCATAAAATTTTAGATACAATTTAGACTCGGTGGAGCTGTGAGACATAAACTAGATAAAGGGGGAGATTTATAAGTAAATTCAGCACTGAACTGGAGGATTAATGTGAAATGAAGCATTCTGGTTGCAACATTAGTCTCTGAAATGGCATTAATAATATTATAGAGGAAAAAATTATATTTTATATTATAATCAAAATTTCATTAGCATTTCAATAAACTGAAAGTCAGTGCTTAGAACACCAGCAAAACTAATCATTTTTAAAGTCCATGGTAGGTCTGCAGGCAACTTGGTTCATTTATTCTAAATGTGCATTTTAATGGTCTATTTTGCCTTTGGAAAAACAAAAACTTTGACAATTCAAAGATTAATCTTTGCAATTGAAGGTGCTCTAAATATGGAAGAAAATGAAACAGCATAAAATGTCCATCTCCCTCTTCTCTGTCTCCCTCCCCAAGCCCCCTGCCAGAAACTACACATGGAAACAGGACCCCATTTTATTTCTAAGGTAAAGTGCCTGTCCATATTTGAGAACAGAGAGTTAAGGAGAGAATCCTGATCGATAAATGGCTCAAATAAGAAGTCCAGCATTACTGGGTTACTTTGGTTACTTTTTACTGTGTGTTAGACTGACCCTGGTTGGACAGCAGCTGCCCATCAAAGCTGCTCTGTCACTGCCCTCCTCAGCTGGGCAGGGGAGAGAAAATATAACCAAAGAGATAAGGGCAGGGAGAGATCACTCAGCAGTGACTGTCTTGGACAAAACAGACTTGACTTCACAATATTTAAAAATTGATTGTCATGTTTAACTCAGTTTTAGTTACACTTTTCATTCTTCAAGTCACCAGCTAACTCATAAATCAATCAAGGTCTTATCAACAACAAAAAAAAATCTGCTATTGAATATTGAAATCCAAACAGATTTACCTTTGAATTTCGTAGAGAGAAACAGATATTTCTGTTGATGATTGGTCTAGTCTAACAGATGTCTCAAACAAGAAAAAAACACACTTCTGGAGTAATTCAGACACAGTAATGATGACCACATGGAGAAAGTCCTCTTTAAAAGGTGGTTCCTACTCTGAGATAAGCATCTTTCCTCTCTCACCTGGCTGGAGAAATCCACACTAAGACCCTTCATTAGATATTTCCCTCCTCTATGACTGCCTGGAAATCCTCTTGTATAAATGTTCCTGTGTGCTTCCCTTCCATCCCTTGTTAGTGCAGGGGGTCCTTAGGCAGACATGAGAGATTTCCAACAGTCGAACACCCAAAGGAAAGTACTGATGGGAAAAGGGGGAAAAATGGAGGGGGGGAAAGGGGGTAGGAATCTGGGGAAAAAAGGCTGCATACAACTGCTATGAATGCTTGATTGAGAAATAAAAAGGCTTACCAGGACTCATTCAGGTAATATCTCCAGTCAGGAAAATGTTGGAGGATGTGATTTGAGTCAGAGGCCTGATTACATACTGAAGTTCATCAAATTAAGGCTAGCATGTTTCAGATTAATTTTTTTCCCTAGATTAAATGTTCTTTATGAACAAAATATGAAAGTGGTATGGATCAGGAAATCATTTACAGAAGAAAATGCATTCAGGACACCTCTGGTCTCTAGCATGATCAGAGTGAGAGGATTACGCTGAAAGACACCTCGATCACTCAGCTGTGTAAGGAACCCTCTCTCCCCACTGCTTTCTTCTCTACTTTTCTTGTCATCCCTATATCTCATAACAAGTATCACTAAATTAAAAATAAAATTAATAGCATTTATTCTATCTGGTTTTTTCATGCTTCTCCCTTTGCCTACTGTACATAAACTGTTCATTTGATTTATGTTTCTCCTCTTTTTCTTATGTTTTTATCATTTGTAGTTTCCCCCAAGCCAGAGAAGTTACAAAGTGGTAGGGATTGAGTTCTAGTTTATTTATGGGGAAGAAATAAAAAATGCACTTCCTTTACTGTAATTTTTCTCTTGCAGCTCTGTGAACCCCTGAAGAGTCACATCATTCAAGTTACTAGTTTTCAGTAAACAAGCAGCTGGATTTTGTTGTACTTATTCCTTCCTGATAATTCAGTCTCATCTACTATAATGATGTAGAAGAAAAATAAAATCTTGAGTAGTATATTTTTAACAGAAAATCTCATATAAGAGATGTCTGAGACCATGTTTACTGTCAACTTTATAGTATTTTCTAGGATTTGGTTATGGGAACATCCACATTATCTATAGAAAATGATCCTGATTTACAAAAGTAGAGCTTCTGGATGTTGAATGTTTTTATACAACTAATTTACAATGAACAATTTTTTTTCTGGAAATTTCTAGGAAAAAAACAATGTGGTTTTTTTTTTTTAAATTTCTTATACCTGTTTAAAAAAAAAAAAAAGAAAAAAGGAAAAAAAGGACAGAGGGAAATAAAAGCTCTCTTGTGCTTGCATGTCTGAACCTTGCTTCAGATAAGAGACTTCAGCCTTTGAGGAGTGAGCTGAAGTGACTGACTGCTAGGGGAAGACCCCAATTAGTCCCAGCAGCTTGACAAGTTAGTGCCTTCACCCACACCCTGTGGAAATCACCTCCCTACCCTGTGAATGGTTCCTCCACTGCTGCAGTCAAAATAGGCTGAGCTAGCAAAGACCTGTTTGTTTTTCCAGCCTCTTCAAATGGCAGCAGTTGCTCAGGTCAGCAGAGGTGACAACAGAAGGCACAGAGGGTACTGAGGAGCAGGAGAGGGCAACAGCAATTAGCAAGAAAAGGCTAGAGGCTGCAGCCTCTGATGGTGACATATTTGCAACCTGAGGAGTTTTCTCTTTAGAGAAGTAGCCACCTCTCAACCTCTGCTCCCTGTGTGACTACAGCTATAATCAGTAGTCTTGCACTATGCAGTTTCCTGCAGCTGACTAAAATAGTGTGAATTAATAAGTTACTGTCTATTTTCTACTCAAGAGATGTGTAAAGCTAGTTTATCTTCTCATTAAATTAAAACCCAAAACTATATCCTCTGCTGCTAAATGTATAAAACTACTTTCTTCCCTCCAAACTAAATGTGGCAACTAAAAATATGTTTAATTATTTCACCCACTGACCTCTAATTGCTATCTCCATGAATTTATGATCAAGCAAACATTTAATTTAATTTAATGGAGAGGTGCATGCTTAATCAGAAATCTGAATATATTATAGGTTACCAGATGATAAATTTGATAACACAGCTGCTGTGTTCTGCTCAAATGAGAGAAGAAAACTGCCGTGAGGGTTTTTACTCTCTGATCTCATACTCTCCTGGTATCAGATGGCTCTGTGGAAACAATTTTCACAAATAAACACAAAGAGTTTATGGTTTATTAACAAAAATTGAAAATCTGACTTATTATTTCTGAGTTTAGTCAGGCTTCATTTCACTCTATTGACAGATTCAATTTTTTCCTAATCCTTGTTTTCTAATGGTCCGTGATGTTCCTAAAACTTTTAATCTACTGTGCTTTTCAGATCTTTCTGTTTTATATGTGGAAAATATCTGAAGAGATCTATTTTATCTTAAAACTAGATATAGGCTCATGAAACCTGCAGGATGACACCTCAGCTTGTTTAGAGGTTTTTTCTAGAACTGTTCCTTATTTTTGGAAGAGATTGGCTGTCAGCTACTTTCTCCACATTTACACCAACCTCTGACTCTTGCAGACCAGGCCCACTGACAGCTCTCTGCAGGAGCTCAGCACTCCAGGTGGCAAGACTGGGGATGTCAGTGTTTCTCACTCTTTGGAACTGTTCTGACTTCCATGTGGAGAGCTGGCTGGGACAGGGTGATGTGATCACACTCAGGAGCTCAGCTGATGTTATGAACAGCATGCCAAGAGCAGATTGAACATAAGCCAACAAGGCAGCAAGGGTGCCATGCCACGTGTGGCTCGGCAACCCTTCAGAGGCTGAGGGCAGCAGAAACAGAAGGGGAGGTGGGAAAGTGTTTGTTTGCTATGCAACACTTCAGTGAAGCCACCACATCCCTGTGGCTACGCTGTGTGTGGTAGGGATGACACTGAAAGTCAGAGCCATCAGTGCAGCCTGGGGCTGGGAGCCAGGGCCCAGCCAAGCCCAGCCCAGCCTGGCCCAGTCCAGCTTAGCCCAGCAGGAGAGGAATGCTGGTGGCAGCCCCAGCCCTGGGCCCAGGCACTCATGTCCCTGAGCAGGGACTTATGGATGGGCAGGGCTGGGCTGCAGGGACCTGCAGGAACTGGGCTGGGATGAAGGAACCAGCCCTGCTGCAGCATCACTGGGGCAGGGGCTGACATGGGGTCTGGGACGAGGTGGGGGATCCAGAGCAGCTGATTCAAGAAATTGTTATTTCAGTGACAATTCCTGCATGAGCTGGTATTTTTCCAGCTTTAAGTTTAAACTTCTGACCATTCTTTAGTTTAGGGTAGGTTTTCCCTGTCACGTGGACCCTGCAACTGCCTAAATCCAGGCAGTGACTATCTGAGTTGCTGGTCTCTTGCTTTAGCTTCATCGTTTTAGATATTGTTTTAACAATAATCATATAAAATAAATGCAACTCAAACACAGCTGTGCATCTGCTGAAATTTTTTTTTTTTTTGGAAGTAAATTATAATATTGGATGTGTATTTTTTAGCATTTTCGGTAATGAGGCAATACTTTTTTTTCATTCACTTTAGATTTTACTAATTAAGTCTTGGCATTTTTAATACTTGAATTTTTTGTTAGCATAGGTTATGTGCATTTGCACCAAAATACATAGTCTGAATCATCATGCAAGAGCTACACTTTTAAAAGTAGTTACTTGAAATATAGTTAAGAAAATGCATAGCTTTAATGAGAGAAAAGCAGAACTTAATGCTCAGGGAGTGCAGATTGTATTGAAGTCACAACAGAATTGCTTCTGACGGTTATGAAATTCTTTTGGGGTAATTTAGGGTAAATTGTATTTTGTTCACTGACTGTAGAACTACTTCTGATCAATTTTCTTTCTACATTTTTTTCTTGATTAGAGCTCTAACTTTCTCTGATGTTTAAAATACTTTTCTCTTTTTAGTAACAGTTTCTGCATTTGTTACGTCTTGAAGACGCTTGCTCACATCCTAATTGCTTATATGTGACACTAAATTTATAGCTTCTAAACTAAATACACAGGCTATCTTTTTCCTTGAGTTTTGTGTAAATATCCCAGGTGTTGAGAACTCAGCCTAAACTCATTTTAACATGAGTTGACCTTCTGACCATGCACTTGTGTAAAATCTGTTGAATAATTCACCTTAAGTAGTACTCAGTGTGAGTTTTGACATTTTTTGCAATAGATATACCCCAAATAATTCTACTACTGGATATTTTATTAATTAGTCTGGAACTTTGACCTTTAATTTTTATTCAATTCTTTGGCCAGAATAGGGCAGGGATGTTCCTTCCAAGACAGAAGATTGCAGAATTTCCAATTTGTGTCATGACTGAAGGATTAGCTGCAACTGCATCTTTTTCTGGATAATTTGATTACACTCACTGAGGGCTTTATTTTGTCAGTACATTTTCTATATCAAAATAAGACATGGGGCAGAAAGTCTTCCTTAGAAACTCTGAATATAGAAAAAGATGGTGATAATATGTGTTGTCTTTTACTGAACCTTAAGTATAAAATACCTCCTCCAGGAATCAGGGGTAACTATTCTCAGTCCTTCAGCTCTTAATTTGGTATTAAACTCAATTTTTCTTACTTTTGCTCCAGAATTGCATAAGTATTTATAAAGAAACTCCAGTTCCATAGGAAACAATTGAGGCATTTTTTTCCCGAAAGGCCTCAGATGTAATATTTTTTAGCAATATTGTGTAAAATGTTACTAATACCCATTAGATGAGGACTCTGATATCAAGGATTTTGGTACTCGAAAAAGAAAGATGCTTTAGTATAAATCAAAGAACTGAAAAAATCCATAATCTTTATTCTGAACCCCTAGGTTTTTGGCTATGACGACTACTTTGTCTAGCACTTCTTCCTAAAATGAATACGTGACTCTGGAGTTTCTTCTTAATGTTAAACTGAGATAATGCTAGTTCTGGTCAAACATACTAAGAACACAGAAAATCAATATTTTGACAAAATTTTAAAAACTTTCTTCTTTCTACATTACTTTCTCGTCTACCACAAATTAAAGTACACGGTTAATTATTATTACTGTTACTGTTCTAGTCAGCACAGCAGTCCCCAAAATGAGGACAGAATAATCACTGGTGTCCTGAGAAAAGTTACTGGATTGCATAACTCTGATATTGTTGTTCCTCTGAACAATTTCTCTGCCTGGTCCAGGTGTTCTCACATCACAAGTGGGAGGGAGAAGGGGATTACTGGAGAGATGGCGCACACTGAAGCTGTTACAGAATCATAGGCTTCCAGACTTGTAGTGCTAGTTCTGTCCTGAAGTAGTTATGTAACACTATAAAATAATCAGCAATCATGAAGAAATTTGAAAGGATATGTAGCAACACGGTGTGCAGTATCATGTTCTGTTTATTTGTTGTGTAACAGCATTAAAGATGAAAATATTTTCTGTAGAAACTATTCACATCTAAGCAGCATTAAAACATTGTTTGCACTTATGAGAAAATCTCAGGGGTTCAGAAATTGGCCCTGGTTTCTTCTGAGCTACAGGACTTATCCAAATGTTCATCTAGACACACCTCTGGGGAACTGGCTGAACATTATGACTCTGCAAGGGCTTCGACCTTGATGAGACAGACCTCTAGATGAAAAACAATAATAAAAGTTGTAAATTGCTAGTAATTGGAGAAGGGCTAGCTCTGCGGAACTCTAATGAATGTAAACATAATTAAACCTTTTAAGATAGCATCACTGGCTGCAAATTTCTAATAAGTATAAACATAATAATGTTTCTTTAGATAGTGTTATTTCTGACAGTGTTAGCCATTGTCTCATGTGAGTAGCATGGATTTAAGGAACATTTGTGCAGACAAGATTGTTCACATAACCTGTTAAAAACTCTGTTAGGATCCCAGTATAGAGTCAGGATTGGTAATGGTATATTTATCAAAGCTGAATGGGAACTTGAAGCTTATAAAATGAGAACTCATGTGTGATATAAACCCAGAAATCACAATCTCTGAATTTTTTGAACCAGTCTAATAAGTCCTCCATACATTATTTTATTAATATTTGTATCCTATGCATCTGATAGCACTAGAAAATGAGAATATGTGGATTACTGTTAATTGAATTTCTTAGGAACTTTAATGGAACTAACTAAAGTCACTAAAGGGACAGTGGTCAGGATTATTTTTGTTTTATGATTAGAAACTTACATACATCCTTAGAGGAGAATAGCAAGTTACTACCCACATTCACAAAAAGATTATATTTTTGTTTTGTATTCTCAAATGAAAGGTTAGCACGAAGACAACCCCTGTTCATTAGAATTTTGAAACATAATTCAATCAAGTTCAGAGATTGTATTTGCCTCTGTGCATCTTCACTGTGAAAGAAGTGCTCCTGTTAAACATAAGCTTTGAGCTGGCAACTCTCCCCTTATTTTATTTTTACAAAATGAAATTATACATCCCTCTTGACCTTTAAGAGGTATAAAATAGAAAATATTTAGAAAAATCCCCTTTCTATAAATTTTCAATTATTAATGGGACATAGTAAATAATTTGTATCTTATGATTGAAGGAAGATGAACAGTTTATACCACTATAATTTTCACTAGATTTGAGCATTTAAATGAGCTAGATGCTGGGATCTAAATGATCTTTCATTTGGTTCACCATTTCTTTAGTCAGAGTCCTGCCTGATTTCAAATGGGAATGTGTTTCAATGGAATATGTTTATTTCAAAATTTGAAAAGAAAAGTAAAAAATTTCCATGTCTTTTTTAGCTTTGAAACTTATTTCGGGGGAGGGGGGCTAGATGAAACATTATATATTATTTTCATATAAAATATATTTTCTATAATATATATATATATTTATATATATACATATATATACATACACATTTTTATTCAAAATTATAATGTCAAAATAGATCATCCAAATTAAGCATTTCAAATCAATGGGAGCAGAATCCCTTTTCTAAAGGAGATCTCAGTCTTCCTTTATTTCCTTTATTTCCCTTACTGTGGTCACCCACCTCATCTGCTGGGTTTGCCAAGTGCAGGACACTGTTGCCCACTCCATATGTAGCAGAGGAATATGCTACAGGCCTTTTAGCATCTCTGTGTGAGAGTACTTGATGGCTGGCAGAATAGCTACAAATTGTGCTCTATTATAGAGCTTCAAAGACTGTCAAGATCACATGCATTTTGTCTAAGAGATAAAATGCATATGGTATTTTTCACATCAAAGCAAGTCTTTTTTTTTCCCTTTAATTTCCAAACAAAGTATATATAGATACATATCTGTATATTGCATATTTTTCATTAAAAATAAACCATTGTCAGCTAATTAGTCTCAGTTTTGACCTCTGTGAAGTCAAAAATCATGTGTAATTCTTATAATGCAGTTCTGTGTATATTTTATGAAAGTGTTTTGTCCTTATGGAACTGGTAAATTGAGTATACACAAACAGCTTTGAAATAAATTTAGTAAGGAATTCTCTGTTTATTACTGCATAGATAACTTGTTGACAGTAAGCAAGTTTTTAGATAAAAGAACTTCCAGTGAGGGTTAAAACTAATTGACTTTTGTTTGGTTGGTTTTTCATTGTAAATCCTTAGGAAGCTTGAAAACATTGCTTTAGTCAATTTGCTGAAGAAGGCTTTCATTAGAGATATACTGAGCAGAGCTTTAATCA
The DNA here is from genome assembly GCA_910950805.1 of Acrocephalus scirpaceus scirpaceus. Taxonomy (NCBI): domain Eukaryota; kingdom Metazoa; phylum Chordata; class Aves; order Passeriformes; family Sylviidae; genus Acrocephalus; species Acrocephalus scirpaceus. Next base: position 103,493,447 of record OU383775.1, on the reverse strand, counting down.
GTACATAAATCCACCAATTTCAGATAATTGGTGCTAATCATCATTTCTTAACATAAAAGGACTCGAGCAAGGATTTTTTTGTCAACAGCAAAGTTGAATGATAGGCACAAGGCCTTTCAGTCTTCAGTCACCTTGCAAGCTCACCCTCACTTGTAGAACAGAGCTGTTAATTGTGCTGAATTTGTGCTAGATGTACCAAAGGCCACAGACTAAGAAAAATTGCATACCTGGAATTATGAATCTTGACCACCTTAAAAGAAATCTCTTGTCCAGTGTAGGCACCCACCTGCATTTTCATAACAGGAAAACAGGTCAGGTAGCACTGAGTGGCTTGTGTTCAGGTAATTATGCTTACTCCCTCCTTACCAAAGCAGGATAATTGCATCCAAGTCTGCTTTTTGTTGGGCTCTCTTCAGTCCCTCCTCACCCTTGGGCAGTGACCAAGAAGTGTTTGGAAAGCACATGAGTTTAGACTGGCCACAGTTTTGCCATGGACTCTGCCAGCAGTTCAGCACCCTGTTTTGTTTTCTTTACACACGTGGCCCCTTTTCACAAAGACAGAGGTGCTGACAAATACTGTCCAAGATACTCCAGATGTTTTAAAAAAAATGGGAACTGGGGAGAAACTGGAATCTGTTCTCTTCTATCATGTAGTAATAAGGCATAAGGATGAGAAAGTCTTTGGGGTTTTTTTAAGAAGTGTTGGCTATCATGTCAGAAGATACACTAATTATTTTGAAGACTATTTGCTTGAAAAGAATACTGGTGAGCTCAATACCCTTGTTAGCCCTGAAAAAACTCAAAGGTCCATCTCTGTCTGTTAAAGACTATGCTTCCCTCAGGTCGTTCTGGAATGAAAAAACCCAGAGAGGATTGTTGCAGTGTGTTTTGTATTTTCATGTTTTGTTTTTATCTATTTTTCATATGTAAGTTCTGCAATGGTTTTTCCCAAGTTCCCCCCTGTATTTCTCCCCATTTGGTATATCTCCCGCCTTAGAAATCCTATGCCTTTGTTCTCCTCAGTTATAGTTTGCTGTCAATCACCTGCTGCCCTCCTCCCAGTGCCTGCCCCTCTCCAGGAAGCCCCTCCCCTTTTTCCAGAGACTTTGGAGAGACTTGGTCCCGGGTTGGAGCAAGCTGGGAAATCCCCCACTCCTCGTTTTCCATTTGCTGTCTGTGTGCCATCCCCACTCCCCTGATTGGTTTTCCCTTTTGTGTCCACCCCCTTCTCCTGGTCCCTTATCAGCGATGAGCCCGCCCCTTGCGGCAGGACTCGTGGCTCGCCTGCATGAAGAGCAGATGACAGACAATAAACTCCATCTTGCCACGAAGTCTCCTTTTCCTGCCTTCGTCGTAGCCTCACCGACAGCTCTCGTGTAGCTCTGACCCACCGGGGGGTGGTGGCCGGTCCGCCTGCTGCTGCCTAACCGAGTCTGGAACGATTCCTAGCCAGGGCAGCCGGGAGTAGCTGGAAGCCACTTTCCAGAAGGCCAGGAATCATTCCAGAGGATTATCTTGCCTTGCTCTCACTAAAAATGGTCGGTTGTACAGCAAAAAGATTCACGTATATGTGACAGAGGAGAAAAAAATTGTGTTACTGCACAGTGGAACATCAGATTACAATAGGACAGCTGTGAGCCAACCAACTGTTCTGGAATGCAGCCTCACCACTCACTCACATTGAGAGCCAGAAAGGGAGGCACACCTTGTGCCTTTTTGCAGACCTTGCTAATAAGATTTGGGCTATAATTGTCTAAATGGTTCTCCTCACCTGACCCAAACAATAGGATTTTCTTAGGATTGTTACCAGCCATGGAAGTATTCCGGGTTTGAATCCCTTCTAGGCTGAAAGGAGAATTCAACTGGTCTCTTTTCTTCAGGATAAGTGCTTTAAATCATAGTTTATGATATAAAAGTTGGGAACAGTATATTTATGTTGTTTCAAAGGTAGATCCCCACAGTTAGTTTTTCAGCCAACTAAATCAAATGTAAGTTTTCTTGGACAGGTAGAAGAGGTCTCAGCAGACCTCTACCTACCTCATTCAAGTAAATGAATGCCTAGTTTCTAGACAGGTCTAGTCCATGAAGCTGGGTTATTGAAAACAGGTTCTTGAAAACAAATATATTAGATTTTAAAATGCAAGTAATTTTTCACATTTTTGAGATTTAAATTATTTAAGTCTGGCTTTATACCTCTCAGATGGCTTCTATGAGAAACAGATGGCATAAATCTAACAATAATGTACAAGACATAGTCTCCCTTGTTAAGTAATTTCAAAAATTTCAATCACAGAATTCTAAGATTGGCAAATGTTGCACTGGCATTTTCTAGTGCATCAACAGTTTCTAGATGCTGTTTCACAGGATAGGAAGCATTCTTCATCCAGATGTCTGATTTTAAGGCATATTTTAATATTAAGATCATAAGAATCACCTTCTTGGAACAGATCAGTACTCCATGCTTTCTTCCAGGGAGCAGTGTTAGAGGCATAATGTCACAATGTTGCATCTGAAAAATCAAAGCATAATAATTACCAGTGCAAAATCATGCAGATTTTGGCTATATAGTAATCTATCTAATACCATATTCCTCTTATGTATCATCTTATATATGTTTAATTTTTAATTATCCACTTTTTAAAATATAAATCTAGTTTCTGAGCAAAATACCATCTTCTCCAGAATCAGCTTTTTTTCTGCAAGATGAAGTAATCACTTCTCCACTGAAAATATGTCAGAAATGCTATGGTCAGGAAAAAGATAGGTCAGAATAGATGGCCATTGTGGTGTTTCCCGGCATAAAATCTGTGCTACATAATACTGTAACCATGCATTGTGTGAACTTAAACTACCTGAAATCCACATGGGCTTAGCTAAATTAATGCACTGGCTTTACAGCCTATGACATATTCCATTTTGTAAAGTTCAGCTGGCAAAATATAACAGGATGAATTTAGGGCTTTGTTAGGCATAACTGAATGGAGAGAACATAATGTTTTTGAAGTAGAATGTGGAGCTTTAGCCACCTGTCTCCAATTATACTCAGTGTGACTGCAAGATTAAAATGCCATCTAGCTCACTGTGAAAATATGTCCCATAGCATCTCCTTTTAGCTCAGGAGCATTAATGCTAATAACAGCCCAACAGAGAATCAATTTTATTTTGATACTCTCAGTGATTAAATATTTTATACAAAGCTCTGGCAACACTTTCAAAAACTCCAATACAAAATTGGAGTTGAAAGCATGTGCTGGCACTGACAAAAACTGCATGTGAAAGAGTTTTTGCTAATTGAATGACTAGCACAAATGGTAGCCAAGAGAGGTACATTCACCAGAAAAATTCATATGAAGCAGAATACAGAATCAAAAATGCTGTAAAAAAAAAAAAAATTGATTTCAAGTTAAATTATCAGACTGGGATTGTATTGTTTTTGTTGTTGTTGTTGTTTTGAGTGCATAGCTACTTTACCCTTTGAAATACCTGGCCAATCTATGCAAACCTGGCCAGTACTTCGGTTACTACTGTACATAAAATTCTGTAAATGGTATTGATGCCAGATTTACTTTCTAGACTTCCTCTATTCTTATTCTGAGTTACAGGGCTCCAAGGTCATAACACCCTTGAGAAATCAAGTGCAAGCCATAACAAAAGTCATTCACAGTCTTTCAAGTTGATAGCTAAATATTATTTCTGACAAACTCACAACCTGAAGGTAAAAAGATTAGCAAACCTGGGCCATCCTGACAGAAATGTTAGCTGTGGAGATACTGCTGAAGGTATCATTATTATATTTAGAGTGTTTAAACATGAATTTCCATTTTAAGTTTCAGGTGTTTCATTTCAAAGTACAAACTGGTACATTTGCATTAACTACAGCTGTCTAAGATTTTCTGTGTTCTTCAACAAGTGTTCCTATTTAAATTCCTTTCTAGAAAAAAAGGCCAAAATAGACTCTGAAAGAGACTAGTCATTGAATCAAACTCAGAAACTTCTACCTCACATTTTTCATGGAAGATTCTGATACTAAACAGGACAATTTGGACTGTCTTTACTACCTCATACAGTAATATACTTTAGAGACGTTAATTCTGGAGAAGGTTAACAAGCCAAGGACTGGACTTCTTCACAGCAGGGATCTTCGAATTACCTTTACATCTGTGCCCTTTCTTCAGATAATAATAACTGATAATCAGTTCATGGAAAAAATCAAAAAGTCTGCAACAGTATACAAAGCATTAGAGATGCTGATTTTATAGAATCACTTATATTAGAAAGAAAAAGTTGATTCCCTTTCTCCTCCTTAGTGCTGAAGCATTGAATTTCTTATTGTCTTTGGGAAAATAACATTTTCCATTTTCAAATGGGGCAGATGAGACATGCAGAACTGAATCCCTGAGTGTCTAGAAAGTACAAAATTCGGCTTCAGATCTTGTGATACCCTGTTCCAGCTCTACAAACAGCAAAGACCATAAATTACATGATATGTTGAGAATTATAATATGTAACCTCCTTGCATGGTGCAAAAACACTGTGGCAAGAGATAGAAATAGACCTCACATCCTTTCTATACCTTTACATCATGTTTCATCCTTTAGCACTGTACTCTACATAAATGAATAAATTTCAAAAGGAAAGGACGTAAATGGTCTATTTTTGTTACCATTATTTTGCAGAACAACATAACCCCAACACCATTCCCAGTTAAAAAGAACATCTATCATATAAGCCAGGACAGTATTTGAACAAATGGATTGAAATGATCAAGTGTATGAAATATAATTCAACGCAGCCCAATTTAAGTCATTGGAAATACCAAAATATAAAGGACCCTGTACAGAAGACTAGCACAGATGTGTTTTGACCCTGATGAATGAAGAACTTTTCCATATCTTGTAAATGCTAGTGGGGCTGTAGAATTGCTCTTAGTGCACTCCTTGGCATTTTCTTTCAACATGCCTTTGTGTTTGTTGGACTTCTTCTCATGCCAGCCCACTCCAGTCTCCTCTGCTCACTCTGACAGCTTTACTCTTATCACTTATCACCTGAATTTTGTGCAGAATCATCAGTACTGTAAGGGTTCTCATACTCCTGTGAGGAAAGGAACTTTTTATTCTTGTGCACCTAAATATTTGTTTTTCTGTCTTTACTTCTTTTGTTTGTCTTCTTTAGAAGATTTATATCAACTCAAAAATATCGACACATTCTAATTAAACTACATAGAGTCATAAAATATCCTGAGGTGGAAGGGACACAGAAAGATCATTGAAGTTCAACTCCTGGCCATGTACAGGACACCCGAAGAGTAACATCATGCGCCTGAGAGGATTGTCCAAACACTTCTTGAGCTCTGTCAGTCTTGGTGTTGTGATCACTTCTCTGAGGAACCTGTTCCAGTGCTCAACCATCCTCTGGGTGAAAAATTTCTTCCTGATATCCAGCCTAAACCTCCCCTGTCTCGCTTCATGCTGTTTCTTTTGGTCTTATCCCTGGTCACCACAGAGCAGAGATCAGTCCCTGCCCCTCCTCCTCATGAGGAAGTTATAATTTCCATGAGCTCTCCCCTCCATCTTCTCCAGGGTAAACCTCACACAATTTCCTCTCCAGACTCTTTCCCATCCACATCACCCTCCTTTGGATGCTCTCTAATATTTTTCTGATATTGTGGTGCCCAACACTGCACACAGGACTTGAGGCCAGGCTGCATCCACATAGATGAAGTGTGGGGTTATTTTTTATGTTTTTTTTCAGAAAATATTCCCTTATTTTTATTAATCCACTGGTTTTATTATTATTAAATTTTCAATATCAAGTGCTTAAATGACAGAGTCAAAAGTGTTACTGTGATCCCTCTTATGCTCTTAATATTACACCATTATTTTTTGTGAAAGAGGACAATTCCCCTGCCATCTGTGCAACTCTTGTACTTGAAAATTTAGGTAATAATCCTGAGTCTGGACTTATGTATCATGGCCCTGACTAAGTCACTTCACTCTTGTTCATCCTCCTATATAACATAAAGAGGAATTTTTTTCTCCATTAATTGATTTGATATACAGGAGTACGGTAGAGTATTTCTGTGCCACATATACTGACCAACATCTGTGTCACTACCCTCTTACTGGAATTCAAGGAGTAAATGTTATTGGTCAATAATTCCTAGACAATAAAAAGATACACTATTCACCATCCTTCAGTTCATACCATTTTTCCACATTCTTGTTCATATTGCTATTTCTCATTGCACTTTTGAACAATGAGAACCAAAAATTCAGATCATGTCTGCTTTAAATATTTATGAGTTATGATAATATGAGGCTTTCTTTAGCATAAAGCACATAGAAAAGCAGCCTTTAAGTAAAATTCAAAGATAACTTTTGATGAGAGTCCCATACTGCTGGCATCTTTGCAGAATTTCAAACCTACCCTTGCTACAGGTCACAGGGACTCAATGCCATGACTGCTTCCCCAGAGATGATTTGCCTTGTGTTTTACCTCACAGACATTGGTGTGTTTACACGCTACATCTTGGGGCATCCAGATGTTTGGGAAGTAGCTGGCTCGCAGACTTCTGGAAAAATGTGTCCTTTGCAATGATATATCACCAAAACCAGGCAAAAAATCTGTCCAAGTTCCTTCAAATGGCCTTCAAAAGAAGGAATAGTGTCTATAGATAGGCTGAGCAAAATCACCTGCAAGGGCAATGACTTACTGTATAAACTCGCATCTGGCAGCTCTAAACTCACATCTAACAGCACTGACCTGTTAGAGAAGAACACATAGTAATTTTTTTTTTTTCATTTGAGGTTCTTTTACTGGAATACCTGTATGATGTATAATATACAATGTATGATATATGTTCTAGCTTGCCAAAAAGTAGGGACAAAACCAGAAATATTTAACATTTTGCTTGTCACTTTTTTCCCTGGACTTTTGCTTAAATCAGTTTTTGCATTTACCTGGAAATATCTTGGAAAACACTTGTATTTCATATTTTAGATATTCCAATTTTTAAAGGGGGAACCAACCAACCAATCTAAAACCTGTGTGTCAGGCTTTTACTGTTATCTTCAAACTTCAGCAGTCTCTGCTTGTGGAGTCTCAGCTGCAGACACGGGGGAAATGTGTGAGTCCAGAGACTTCAACAGAGTTACAGGACAGCTGGTTCTGGGAAAAGGAAATAAAGACTTGTAATAGCATGGTGGTACATCCAAGGAAAATTTGTAAAACCTATTCTCAGCACCATGGCACCATGTGGATGTTATAGTATGGTTGGTTTGATCTTATTGGAGCAACATTGTGCACTGCAGACATATTTCATTCTAAAAGAGCATTATGACCATTTTTTACCTTAAATTAGAGGAAATTACAGGAACACAGAGAAAAAGTTGATATTTTTAGCTTCTCTAGTATTATACACTTTTGCAGCCTTCTTACTATTCTGCTTTGTTTGAGAGTTCTGCTTTGCTCTCCAGCAGTTACAACCAATTGTTCAGGTTTTTTTCACTCAAGGAAAACAGGTAAAAAAATAGTAACCTTTTCAGCAACAGAGATGGCACTCTGACACAGGTTCCTTTTGGTAATGCCATAGTCCTAACAGATTTGTTTCATTTAAAGATAAATATAAAACCAAATAGAAGATAATTTAATGTCTGGAAAATGTATCAACTGCCCAAAGGATATTTATAAAATAACAAAATGACAATTTTGGGGTTTTTTTCTGACTTTCTGGGATTTTAGCCATTTGCTTCTTTCTGCTTTCCCTGCCTCTTGCTGTGAAGTTATATGTGCATCAAAGTTGGAAAGGACTGGAAGGTGCCCTTAAAAGAGCTGTGTCTGCTGGTTTTGAAGTTGAAACTAAAATATCAAATTTTTTCTTCTTCCTCAGCAAGTGACATGCTAGTAATGATACAGTGGTTTTCTTAAATCTAGAAGTAAGAAAAAGAAATGACAAAGCCTACTGTTGTAAGTTTTGCTGACAATAAACCCCCACCCAATTAAAGAGGGGACCTCACTGCTGCAGGAGTCAGCATTTATAATTGTCAGTAAATTCACATATGAAAGGAAACTGTCAGGTCAGAGTTGGCCTCTGTGTGGAGGATCACTGCTGACAATAGGACAGGAATAATTCTTTTTTTTGTCTGTAATTCAACCTGACTTACATCAATGAATTCAGTTGTAATGTTAAGACTTAGTGTCTCATTGCTTCAGAATGAAATAAATATTGTGCTTCATGAAACATCTCTGTATAATATTATATTTAGAGATCTACTTATTCTCTAGGCTCACTCACTGATCTAGGGTAGACTTGCAAAATGGATTATATCATCTGTATGTCAAGGGATCAGGAATAATAAAATCCAAGTGTTTGTCATTTACTTTATTTTTCTCTGAAACTGAAAGATACAAAACATTAAAAAAATATAGACAAAACAAGTGAAAATACCCTCTGTAAGCAAATACATATCATAATAAAATACACAAGATGAGTTAAATATAGAGGTAGATGACTTGAATCTCTGATAACTGGACAGACATTCCATCCCCTGCTGGAAGTTGTTCCTGGTCTGACTGTCACATCAGAATAAAGAATCACCAACTCCTTTAGCCTTTTCTAGGCATTTTCTGATTTATAATTTAACTTTTCTGTGTTTAGTGGGTGATCTGCACTGATGCCTTGGCAAGTAAAGTCTTGCTATTTTACTACTTTTTATATTTTTATCAAGAATCATTTGTGATTTATAAGATGTTTTTGAAAATACAATGTAATTGAGTAATTAAGTATTTTCAGCCTCTTTAAAAAAAACCCAACCAACCAACCAAACAAACAAACAAAAAAACACCAAAGAGGCAGCTTTTGCTGCATTGCATTTTCAAGTCTATAGTTTGTAAACATGAAGGGGACCTTTATGTATGGAATTGAAAATTAATTCTATTGAATGACCTGGGTGACATAGGATCTCAAGAAAGGGAGATTTATAATAATGGTTAATAGTCCAGTGGAAAAAGCTGTAATGGAATCTAATGTTTGAAAAACGAAGCTGCAGGGATTCAGATTAATATTGAAACATAAAAGTTTAATCAAAGACAATTAATTGCACAAACTAGCCCTAAACTATTCCTTGTAGTTTTAAATCAAAACTCAATATCTTTCAAAAGTCTACAATGTAGATGCAATATTACAATTATGTGCCTGAAATAGATATTCATCAGTTCTTCTGTCCTGAAAAATCTAAGAAACAACCACTAGTTCTTACAGTGTTTTACAATTTAAGTAATTAAAACTGTCATTGATATTTTGATAGATGGAGATTTAAAAATTACATTAATGAAGTAGCATTGTTACATGTTCGAATGCTCAAAGTTAAAAAATGTCAAAACCCAATTTGCCAACATAGATTGTGCAAAACATAAACTGGGCAAATCCAGCTATATTTTTGTGTCAGCAGTCAATGATATCCCTGAGACTAACCAAGACAGTGTAATATTATATAGCTTTTCCTAAAGAGGGCAATAGGGATTTATTAAAACCATCTTGATTTATATATATATATATATATATATAAAGAACGGAATATAACTTTGTTAATTTTGGACATACCAATTTTTTCTTGGTTGAAACTTCAAAAATATTAATGGGAAATTTCAGCTTATATCACTAGGGTGAAAATGCTTTTTTACAGAGGAAAATCTTGATCAATCTTCAGATAAACTTAGCTGCAAGGTTTTGCTATTTAACATTACAGAAATTTGTCTTGATTCATACTGAAAAAAGACTGTGTGTTTTAGCCTGCCACATTTGTTCATTTTGAGAGGGATTTGTTTTACCCACCATGCTGTCTCAAACAGTCTAGTCCAAGCAAGTCATGCATCCTCAGCAGGCAGTGATAAGTTGTAAATGTCTTCAGTGATTGATTTGTCCTGTCGAGGTCTAGAGACCAAGATGGCAAATATACAGCTTCTAGAAGAGCTTCTCTCTTGTTGACTGTAAAAACAGCATCAGTGATAAGCCTAAATTGAACTTTTAGCTTTTAAATTGCAAAAGTGATATGTGAAATTCCAACAGTTTATGACCTTTCTTAACAAGCCATTCATAAGAAATATTTGGCAGATCACAACCCAGTCCTCCAATGTCGCAGTGTGCTTTTAAGTCATGTTTATCCATATTTTCATTTTATGGTTTAACCCCTGCTTTTTCCCCAATTTTTAGTCCAATCCAAGTGTTGTAACCCTTGCCCAAATCTACCAATGTCATTCCCCTTAATTCCCCTCTCAAGCTCTTATGCCATTGGGTAGTTAACCTGACCCTGATCCCTTCCGCTTTCTATGTGTACAAAAGCCATCTGCACATGGCAGATAAGCCTCTTGGGTTCCACCATGAGTTGAATAAAACCACCTCTGTCCAACCCCCAAGACCCATGCTGCTGTTCATCTGTCCCTGCACTGAAGGCATTGATAACTGGGACTGCAGAACTCACGGGGGGTGTGTCACACCCCATTCAGGGCCGCCTAACCTGGAGCACCCCTGGGGTACAGAAGTACCTTGAGGAATCGTGCCACTCCAACATATATTTGTGTGAATAAATTCTAATTCATGCAAATGCTTATGTACATGAGTGCAATGGAGTTGTTCCTTCTGTAGAGGAACGGCAGTGGTTGGTCGCAGAGCCAGGGCTGTAGCACCAACCAGTCCTCATCTGCCCTCTCAGACCCAACAGCAAGCCTCTGACAGAGATCAGTGTTTGCTTCTATAAACAACTTTAGATTTCACGTGCATACTTCTATAGTTCTCTATGAACTAAAGTGATGATACAGCACTGAGCCTATTTTGCAGTAAGTTCAACAATAAGGACCAGCATCAGATTGACAGTGGATTGTTGGTTTGCTTGTAGCATATTGAGCCAGATACCCTTCTAAAGCCAAAATAATTAATTTACAGTGTTTTCAGTCTACCTGTGCTGCTTTGAGTTATCCTGCAATTTTGTTGATAAAATAAATATTTGAGTTCTCTAAGTAGATTGGAAAAATAATTAATGGAAAAATAATTAATTGGAAAAATAATTAAAAATAATTAATGGAGTCCTTCATTATTGTACTAGCAGCTCCATATACAAATGTGCATTTGTGGAAGTTTTCCTCCAAACTTTTTATAACACTAAATAGAAACTAATTGTCATCTAAATTCTCCTTTGCAGCCACTTTATAATGCCGATTCACCCATTAATATCCTCAATTATGCATGAACATAATAACAGCTGGAACACTGCAAATGTTAATTTAGGAAATATCTAAACTGCTTTATGAATGGAAAATACTGAAGCCATTCAAAATAATTGAAGCCATTCACTGATTAGATGATGAAGGAAAATGTGAGAGGCATGTTAACCTTGGTACCTCAAAAGTATTGTTTCCCTTACGGGAGGTGAGTCCAAAATATCCAGGAAATCTTGTCCTCACTGAAAGGTAAACCTGTCACATCCTAAAGGGAAAAGGAATTAACTTTCTTTGTATCAACTACTGTCAGCAAATGAACAAAAAATTTTATTTCAAATCAATCAGCAATGTACAGAAAAATAAAGGAGTAAGGTGCAATTTTTTTTCAATAAGTTTTGATCAGGAATTACCACATTGAAATTTAGCCAACTACAAATTTAAGACTTGATTTAATAATTTTTTATTTCTCTCTAATCAGTGTATGGAAATTGGCATTTACAAAGAACAAGCACCTACCTTAATAGGAGGGCAGAAACTTCTCTCCCTGTGTTGACTTAGAAGAATTTAACAAACAAAATACCTGACTCTGAGATGGCTGCTTAATTTCCTCAGCACCAGGAGTTATTTCTACTGATGAGACAGGATCTTTCAACCATGTCTAACATACAATCTGAACTTCTCATCACTTTCTTGGTTTTTGATCTTGCCATAACTACCAGATTTTTAAGTGCCTTAAGGGATATGGTTAACTGGTCAGGCTCTGCAGCTGCTCTCAGCCCAGCCCGATGTGCAGAGAAGGTGTTTGCCATGGATAACCTGCTGGAAATTTGGCAGTAATAGGCAGTCTCAGGGCTTGCAACACCACACTAAACAACAGAGTAAGACAATTACATCTCCTTCCCTCCAAACTGTTTTTTCTCCATGTCAAATGTCAGCTTGAAATGTCTTAGGAAGAAATGGGAATAACTGCTTGTTTTGATTTCTTGGTCAGCATTCAATACAGTATCTACTGATATTCTTAAAAGCTCTGAATATTAAATATGACTACTTTTCCTTTCCTCTGCTAGCATATTTTTGTTAGCTCCTAAATTAACATCATTTTTTTCTTAAATCTTATGTTTAAAGTTTAATTTTACTCTGTAAATGTATTTTTCTTTCATAAATCTCAAAAGTCTGAGAATCCACCCACATCAGACCTTGTCCAAAAGGTGATAAAACCTCAAAGTATGTGCTGTCCTAAAACATCAGCTGAAAATAAAAACTATCATCCATGATCATTCCTGGGCCCTGGTCAAAAATAACTGCTTCAATTTTTGATGTTCCCCCAGGAGACATCAAGGAATATGTTATTAATTCTTCATTCATGTTAAGCTAGTGAGGAGCATTTATACTATAAATGCCTCTGCAGTTCCTGTAGGTATATACAATATACCTGTTTCTGAATGGGATATTTCCTGAAGATTATTGTTGACATTTATTTTCTAAAAAATTTATTTCCTCTGTATGAAGTGAGGGGGAGGATGCATGAGTGATCACACAGAGATACTGAGATGTGAAGTAGCGAGTATGCATTTGGCAACAAAAATAATGCAGAATTAAAAAATATTTACTTTATGCTGTGTTGTTGTGAGTGAGGGACTTACAGAAACAGATTCAGGGATGGAAAAATAAGGAAGTGAGTAATTTATATTTACATAGGGGGGGTGATGAAAGGGATGATGTGCATTACTTTGATGAACTGCCTTAGCAGATCTATTGAGTCATCTGTGCGGTACCGTGTTGAATGTATTGTTAGGTGGAACTGCAATCACAGAAAGACTTACTGAGCAGAAGTAGATTACATAAGAAAACTAACTAAATCCCCATTAGAATTCTGCCTGAGACAGAGTAAATTCAGGTTGTGTGTTCACTGTTCGGAGGAGTCTCGTGTGATTGACAGTCTTGGTGTGTAATGCAATATTTGGGGTGCCTCAGGGCTCTCCTGTTGGGGATAGCACCATTGTAGGGAGCTCAGCTGCTCTGTGTGACACAGCCTCAAGTGTGGGCTGGCTGGGGCAATGAAAGCTGCCCTTCTGGAAATCCCCTCCTCTCCACACACAGCACAGCAGAGCCACGAGCAGCAGCAGCGATGTTGACTTGTAATAGTGAGTAAACAAAATACAGCAGCAGGACAATTTATGATATGTATTGTAAACCAGTTTAATGCACTACTACATTGTCTACTGAAAAAAAGAAGAATGGTTTTTATTTTGTTTACTATTAAATGTGGATTATAGGTTAACTGAGATGATGGCATGAAGGCCAGTGGCTGAATTTGGACTAATTTTCAGTGGGAACAGAAGCACAGAGGAAATCAAGCTATATGAAAACCGTAGGCATACCTGCAGCTTTTTATCCCAGGAAATCAATGATTCCTGCTGAATTAAAATGTTTTTATTATTTTCCTTTGCGCAAAGATTTTTTTAGAAGATTAAGTAGACATTTAGGCATTGCCTCAACTTCTTTGAGGGTAAACTTGAATTCTGACAATATAGTCAAGATAACTTACCTCGCCTAAGGACAAGACTTCCTGTCAATACTAAATTCAAGACCCTTTGTCTGAATAAAGTAATAAATTATTTTAGTGGAGGCAGCACCTGATTCTTTCATGAAACAGACCATCAGTATCGAGATTTTCTGTTCTTTGGTTTCAAAATAACTTTGTACAGCCTTTCAGAATAAAATCTTTAAAGTCTTAACCATGATTCAGTGAGATCAAAAATCAAAAGGAGTTTTATCTGGGTTAGAGTTTAAGCTTTAGCATATATGTTTCTTTCCTGTATTATATTACTTTCCTTCTTTTATAGGTTTGGATTCACTGTTACTTGACTGCTGAACAAAATTACCCTAAAGGTTTTGCACATTGACAAAAAAAGATAATTAGCTTTTTTACTGGCTTCTCTACTCACGGAGCTCAGTTGCTATGACAACCAAAATTTTACCACTTTCTTAATATCGGTTCCTTTGATTTCTGTAGTTTAAATAAAAACCCCAAACATTTAAACTGTGTAAAAAATTTCAAATTTCAAATATTTAGAACAACATCGTTCACCTTCATTAATAGTGACCATGCATAAAAATTTTCTTAATGTCTTCTAAGAGTCAAAGAGGTCATCTAAAAGTCAAGGAGGTTACTGATAGCCCAGTGAAACAAGTGTTTGTAGCTCATCATTGATCCTATCAGCTCACCTATAAAGAGATAATACAGACATTACAGTTGAAATAAATAATTGGTGTAGTTCTGATGTCAGAAAAAAGCGTGCAGCACATCCCAGTTTGGCAGACAGGAAGCTTTTATTATTATTTTGATTGTGCTTGGGAAATTCAGGTAATGAGGCATTTTTTGATGGGGTGATGTGATGCTCATTTTTTTAGATACAGCTTCTCCTGTCTGGGAAACTTTCAATTTGCTTCCAGCTGCTCTTCACACTACTGTAAAATCAAGTTTCATTTCCTATTTGAAAAAAACTCCTTTTAGAGATAATAGACCATATTGTCACAGCAGACCTCATGTTAGAGATAGAAATGAGACGAGACACACACTCTTGTTCATCAATGTGAAAAGGCCCTGGTTTATTCTTCCTCACCACTCAGCCTCCTGACTCCAACTCCTCACAGACTCTGACTACAGCAGACACCCACTGTAGGCTTCTCGTGAAGACTCTGGCTGCAGACTCCAATAGCAGGCTCCAACAGCAGACTCAGACTGACCTCACAGCAGACCCCTCACAGCAGCAATTCTCTCTCCTGTTTGGTCCCACCTCTTCTGACCAGCTAACCCACTCTTTTAACACATTCATCCTTATTGGATATAGCTGTGACTTATGAGGGGCGAGGTTGCCTGTGATCCATTCTCCTACACCGTATTTCATTTCATATTTTTTCATTGAAAGAGAATAAAACATTTATGTGCCAAAGGTTAGAAAATATAGGACTGTGTTGTTCATCACTGGAGATTTGTCTAAGATCTTGTAGATTTGTGAGGTTCCAAAAAAAAAAAAAATTAGAATGGGCATCATTCTACTCCCCTCAATTAGTCACATGGAGAGTAAACTAAAGGTTGATTATTCCATACCTGCATTCCTGAACATGGTCTGGACAAAATTAAGTACTTCAAAGTATAGCTGCGTTGAAGTGCATAGAATCATAAAATAAGTTGGAAAAGACCTTTAAGGTCATCAAGTCCAAGTATTACCCCAGCAGTGCCAAATCCTCCACTAACCCATGTCACTAAGCGCCTCATCTACACACCTTTTAAATACCTCCAGAGATGGTGAATCTACCATTTCCCTGAGCAACCAGTTCCAGTGCCTGATGGCCCTTTCCATAAAGAATTTTGTCTCTAATATCCAGTCTAGCTCATGCTGGCACAACTGGAAGCCATTTGTTTTCATCTTGTCATGAGGCTGACTCCCACCTCACTATAACCTCCTTTCAGGGAGCTGTAGAGAGCAGTGAAGCACCCCCTGGACTAAACACCCCCAGCTCCCACAGCTGTTCCTTTCACACTTGTGCTCCAGGCCCTTCAACACTCCATTGCCCTTCTCTGGACATGCTCCATCCCCTCAATATGTTTCTTGTCATTAGATGCCCAAAAGTGAAGACAGCACAAGATTCAAGGTGCAGCCTCATCAGTGCCGAGTACAGGGGCACTGGCAACCACTAGTCAGTCCTGGTTGAACACACTATTCCTGATACATGGAATGAGATTATAAACATGGTTAACACAAAGTTATTTCTACAAATCAACTCCCTGTGAACTTTTATACATAAAATGAATGGGAAACTAAGAAAGTTATCTGCCCACAGGAGTTGAAATTGCTCTGCTAGAAAAATATCCATTGAGATGTCTTTTAAAAAATAAGTAAGTTTTATGTTTTGAAATGTGTAGCCCAAAAATGGTGACAGTTTGGCAGAACTGAATATGTTGCTCCATCTCTTCCAGTCCTTGTTCTGGAAGAGATGGAACTATATCGAGGGAACTTCAGGCAAAGCAGCTCTTTGTGACTTTTTAACTGTATTGCAGTAAAATGGATTCAAGTCTAGAGTTACACTACATGAAGCAAGGGCACACTTGAACACAAACACAATTGTCCATATTGCTTAATGTACACCCAGTTTCTGTCACAGTTTTGGCCTTTGAATGGTTTCTTCTATTGAGTTTTAATCACAGCAGTCACAGAGAACTTAGTTGCTCCTTCTCTTCACTCATCTTTCCTGTTATCTTCTTTCTGCCTCTTATACGTGGTTTCTCAACTGAAGGCTGTGACATTTAGTCAACAGCCTCACTGCTTTGCTGACAGAGAGATCAGACCTTTCCAAATGCATTGCTTCTTCATTTGTATGCACCACAGCCACCTCTTTCTCTCCAGACTAGATCAATCTCAGTATTAGGGAGATTATGCTGCTGTCAGTAAGCCCTCAGCTTTTGCCTCACATTGCTCTAGCATGAGGCTACATACTGAAGACTAGATGAGCTTGTCATTTCATTTTACCTCTTTAATATACCAAAAAGGAATTTTGCTTGAGGAAAAAGTGATTCTGCTACAACCTTATGTATTTTGTAGGAAACAGTCCCTCTTCTCTGTGATCTAGTTAAAGACAAAGGTACTCCTTGAATATAGGTGACCAAGAACTCATTTAGTGTTTAGCCAAAAACAAACTTCAAGTGTTGGGAAGTCCTATGGGTGATATTTGGTACAGCAATGGAAAAAATACAGATATACAGTCAAGATTTCTGAGTTCTGATCCTCTCTCTGACTCAGTCTATGATGTGGCTTAAACTGTCACAAAATAACTCTTTCTCTTCCCTTATAAAACTTTTGAGAAATTTGAAAGCCTTTTACTGATTTTTGATGAAAACTTTCCAAATATTTTGATATCAGTGATATTTTAAAAAGTACAAAGCAACATAAACTTACCAAATTTGTCTCCTCAGCAAAGCTGCATAAACACTTAAAGCTTTGAGATTTCTGGTGCTTATGGTTTGGAATGGATGATACAAATAATAAATTTCAAAAGAAACTTCAAATTTGAAAAAGTATTTTTTTCAACAGAAATCACACATTTACTTGAGCTGCATAATAGATAATAATGATAACAATGTAGGTCTGTTCCTAATAATGGCTTCATGGTGGTTGGACTTTTTTTTTTTTTAATTTGTTTCTCTAATGTAAATCTTTCACTCCTGAGGGGGGGAAAAAAATCTAAACATTAATAATCTCAGCTATGTATTTAGGGAAAAAAAAACTCTGTAAAAAAGTAGAGAAAGAGCAATGACAAGATTTGCCCAAGATAATAAATGGACTGGATTATTTCCAATGGGATTGAAAGAGAATTTAGGATGTAATCAGAAGGGAAAATAACATTTAATTTAGAGATATTTATTCTGTGAGGCAATATTCTTCTATCTTTCACTGTCTCACAGTATTCCTAATGCCTTAGTTTTTCCACTTGGCTTTATCACTGTGTTTTTTTCATTTGAAAAGTAGAAGTTAGAAAGAAAGAGTGACATGCAGGCAGACTCTCAGTGGATTTTTGGCTGCGTCTCCTGAAATCATGTGTAATCTTTGTTTATGTGAGTGGCTTAATTGCTGCTTTTAATGTGTCCATTTGAATGTCTAAGAATTGCCAAAGTGGATTTACTAGATCTGGCAGTAAATTTTGCATTCTTGTTACTTTCAGTGACTGTGCATGGACATTAAATAAATCCAGAAATCTGGGCAAAGTCAGGGTGGACTGTGGACTGGGGAGCACAAGCATACAGTTAAAATTGTGCTTAAGTCAGATGATGCCAACAGGGTGTTCAAGAAAGGTTGTGATTGGCAGTCCCTGAGCTGTTAGATGGTGCTGTTAGACAAGTGGTTTTGTTATATTGAGATTAATATTATTAAATGCCTTTATATTTATTTCTTACCAGAAGGGTTCCTTGGAAGAGGGAGTATTTATCTGCAGTCAGATTTATTGTGAGAAATATTGCCTTTTGTTTTATTTTCCTTTGTGAGGTGGGATTGGTTTTTTTCTCCTTCTTCCTTTTCTGTTTCATGGCTTCTGTTAGTCCTGTCTCACCCCTCATTTCCTCTTCTAGAACAGTTCCTCAATCTTTTGGATGTTCCTCCTACTTCTTGTTGATTTGTGTAAGAGCAGCATTTTAGTAATGATTGATAGTGAAATTCATTGCTAAAGGCTAAATGAGGCCACAGAAATATGTTGGCCAGATGTCTGACCTCTAGAGTACCTGTCATGTGAAGGGTTTTGGGTTTTATTTCTTTGTTTTGCTGCAATAGACAAGTTTTAATTTGTGATGAAAGTGCTGAAAGAAATGGGAAAATTTAATCTTATCTTCTCCAGTATTATTTCTGGCAAATATGAATGGGAATAGGGCCCTGTTTACACCGTTTCTGTCTCTTTGGGTAGATCTGGGCATAAAATAAGCAATGGAGCAGAGCAGCAAGCCCTCAGAGGTCCAGGCACAGCCCCGGAAGGCTGGTTTAGCATAGGAAGACAAAAAGTGGGCTGTTCTTTTGCCACGGGTCAAAGTGGGCACAGCATCAAAACCCAAGCCATGTGCAGAAGTACAAAGCAGGAAGCATGTTTAAGTAGAGACAGGGTTGAGTTTCCAGAGGGGTGAACTCTCATTCTATGCACTTGGTCTTACTTGCAAGGCACATCACTTCTTTGTTCCTGTCTTTCTATTGACTGCATGTGATGAGTTTATTGTTAATTTTATTTTAAAATATCTGCAGAATTATGTGATTTTTAATTTTGAAGAGCTGCATATTTGTTATCATTTTAAAAATTATCATTAGTTTACACATGGAAATAACTTCTTTTGTCTACAATTTCTTCCTAAGTGTTTATGTAATATAAATAGATTAAATACTCCTGTGAGCTAATGAAAGAGGAAAAAAGATGAAAAAACAGAACTGTAGACACTAGAAAATACAATTTGTCAGGAAAATTTGGAATAGCTTGGTTTCTGTGCCAACTTGTGCTTTTTTCCTGTTTTTATGGATTAGAATTTGATCTAAGAAGAGCTGACTGGGCACTGGCTATTTATTTTTTAATATACACACCTCTTGCCTTGAAAATAGAATTGCTCATTGAATAGCTTACACGTGGTTTTTCTCCTTTTTACCTGCAAGATATTCACAAAAGCATTTAACCCAGTTATATTTCTTCCAAATCTGCAGCACTCTGCCAGAGCCTAGCTGCACAATCAGGAATTACAGATGAATTCTCAATTCCCATCCCTGAACTGGAATGTCAGAAGTTCTAAAGCAGGATTTTCTCTTTAGATTGATGATTACACAAGATGGGAGATAGCTGGAGAAATCTGACCAGTCATTGTCTGAATTCAATTACTTCCATGTGGACTGAACTCTGTCAGTTAAGAGATTTTTTTTTTTATTGTAGGGGGGTTTTTTTGTGTTGTCATTACAACCCATGATAATAAAGTTACTTATAAGAGATAGAAAAAGATGTCACAACAAAAAAACAAAAAAAACCCTAAAGAAATAATATTAAATTAAGAAGATCTCTGAGTTAAATGTGTTGCATTTAACCAAAGTCTGACTTTCAAAGGAATGAGGGAGCATTGGTTGTTTTCCACAGTGCACAGCTGCCATGGTAATGTGAAATTAGAGAACAGTCTGTTGAACTCGTACTCACATTGATGACTTATTTGTATGAGAGTTCCCATCCAAATGAACAGGACACATCTGAAGTTACCTGTTACCAGTATTTAATAATAGTGCTTGAGATTTGACCTTAGCTTTGTTTTTCCTTCTTTTTACAAGCAATCAGCTCTTACCCAGATTTCATTCAGAGCATCATCCTTTGAAAGTAGTGATGCCAAATGCTTTCTCCTGTTCCCCTTTTAAACCATGGCTACAGAATATGTGAGCATTTGTTTAAGCTATTACACAAATAGAACTAGGACATTTTCAACTTAAATGTATATAATTCATTTGGCTTATAAGAGCCATTTCAATAAACCAGAATTGATGGAATTGCAGCTGTCAATAAAACCATTAGCTTTAGGGAAATTACTCACTGAAGCAGGATGTGTTTTGGATTCCACAGAGGAAGGGAAGATATGAGCTGCTGGTTTTTCACTGAAACAGCCCCCCTGGTACCACTCCCTAAGCTGCTTGTATTAAGCTTGTGTTTTGAAGCACTTCAAAGCTGCAGGGCTACTTTGAGGAAAGTACATGCTGGGGATCAATAAGTTATAGTATAGTTAATAATGTGGTTTAAGTTTTGAAATATATACCAGAGATATAAAATCATATAATTTTTTTTTCTTATGACAGATTGTGCTCCCACAAGTATGCAGTGATGTTCTTGCCTTTAGTCCAAACATAATTTTTTACTTATTTCTTTAACATAAATAGGTGCTAGTCAGTATAAGAAAAAATCATAGATTTGAGTCTGCTGGTTTTGTAGAGGAGTACAAAATCTCTTGTTTTACTTGGAAACAAAAGAATATTTATATCCAGAGGCCCATCCTATTCCCTTTTCAGCTTTGATTAATTTATTTACATATGAACTTACAGGTTTTCCCTGAGTGGGTCTCTAATCAGTAGCTGTTGCAAATACTAATCCTCTGTTTTACTCTACCCTGTGCTGATGGACCTGACTTCCACACACAACATTGTGGCCTGAATTCTTTTCCATAAAAGTCTGGGCATAGGATGTGGCTCACCTTGGACCTCCATGTGGAACAGGATCACTGCTGAGCAGTGATGCCATCCTCTGCAGGAGCCAGGCTGAGGGCACTGCTGTCACATTTGGAGTTTTATCAGGTAGCATTTTGGAGATAGCTGTAAAGCTGCACAATCTCATTAAACTTCTTCCTGTGATACAACATAGGACAACAATGCTCCTTCCTTGCTGCAGGGGGAAAAGGAAACTGGAACATTAATTAGTGCCTGGGAGTATGTTTGCATTGTGGTAGATTCATAAGCAGCAAACTTTACCATGTCACTACATAAGATCATTACAATACAATGACAAACTCTCTATATCTATACATACTAAAACATTATTTGCTGTAACACAGCTCCTCCTAGACAGAAGTAGAGCAATTGTATGTTTGGGAATAGATATGTTATAATTTCCAGAAACTTCCAGTATTGTGAAAGGGAAAAGGAGTTCTGTAAAGATTAAATAAAAAAATAATAATACCACCCCAACTTATTACTGTTGTTGCTATGGAAGCCAAACAAAGAACAATAACTACTTGCCAATTTCTTCTGGCTCCTACAGTGAATAAGCCTAAAATACTGACATTTCAAGGACAAGAATTGCTGTCAATAACTAAATATTTTGCTATTCTGGGATTTACCAGCACATTACCTTGCAGGTGTTTATTTTCTAAACCTTTGTGAAATTCTTTTTTTTTTCTGAAGTACAAGACATTATAAGTACATAATGCATGTTGTTATGGAAAGACAAATAATTTTTACATGGATAAATCAATTAAAGGTTCAACCTAGTCCTGAAACTAGGAGTGTATTCACTACATTTTATTTATATTTATAAAGGCCAATGCTTTTATAAGAAGAAGAAACACATTAAATTTGTAGGTGTGCCTGGCCCTGCACAGCACCTGGGAGCTTATAAGGAATGAAATATCCTTTTTTAGATGCTTATTGCCACTCAGTTGTAATATGCTCAGTGCAGCTCTATATGTATAAGAGGCTTCTGCTGAGACTTCCTTCTTCTTATTCACAGGTGGTTTTTCTCTGTATGGAAGAAGCAGCCAAAGCATTTCTGCCCTATAATAATATAAGGTTTACAATATATTTTTAATAGTCTGCAGTTTGGATTTCATCTGGAAATGAAGGTGCAGTTATTTTAGGGCACAAAATAAGACTTTCAGTATGCTCTCACCATGTTTTCCAACTTCAAAAACAATAACTGAATCCTAAACTTACTGGTATGAAATGGCAGCATTCACCACTTTGCTTGGTAAAAATTTTTGCTTGTTAAAATTTAGAATAGCATAGGCAAAATTAACCACAGGAAAGTTTATATCTGTGGGGGAAAAGGTATCTAGACTCTTTTGGCAAGTAAAAGGTGAGAGAATTCACTTCTGTTCTCCTTTGCCTAGATTTACTGTGGGTGTTCTTGTTGAAAAATATTTCTTCTGTGAGAGATGGACATTCTTTTATTCAAGTTCCCCAAAATATTCTCTATCTTCATCTTTCTCACTCTGTGTTTAAGGCATATGGTATTCTTCCAAGTAATTCTCTCTTCCAGGTGTTAATTTGAGTATCCTCCTATGTGCAACAAAAAGAGATATAATTTAAATATCTTTCAACTTTATCCTACAACATCTCAGTGACAGAAATATTCTTGATGTGGGTTGGAGAGAAAAAGAAAAGTGATGGGACAGAATGGGTGCTGAAGGTCTTTCAAACCTGAACGACCAGATGGGATCCATCCCAGGGTGATAAGGGAGCTGGCAGTTGAGTCCATCACTTACCAACAGTCCTGGCTCACTGGTGAGGTTCTGGATGACTGGAAGCTGGCCAATGTGACACCCATTCACAAAAAGGGTAGGAAGGAGGATCCTGGTAATTATAGACCAGTTAGCCTGCTCTCAGTACCTGGTAAGGTTATGGAACAGTTTATACAGAGTGCTATTGTGCAGCACTTACAGGATGGCCAGGGTATCAATCAGACCCAGCCAGCAAGGGTTTAGGACAAGTAGTTTGTGCAACCTGATCTCCTTTTATGACCAGGTGACCCTCCTGGTGGATGCAGGAAAGGCTGTGGATGTTGTCTATTTGGACTTCAGCAAGGCCTTTGGCTCTGTCTCCCACAGCACACTCCAGGATAAGCTGGCAGGCCGTGGCTTGGACAGGAGCACTCTGTGCTGGGTTAGGAACTGGCTGGATGGCCAGGCCCAGAGAGTGGTGGTGAACGGTGCTGCATCCAGCTGGGGGTCAGTCACCAGTGGTGTCCCTCAGGGATCTGTGCTGGGGCCAGCTCTGTTCAATATCTTTATTGATGACATGGATGAGGGTATTGAGTCTTTCATCAGTAAATTTGCAGATGACACTAAGCTGGGAGCGTGTGTTGATCTATTGGAAGGGAGAAGGGCTCTGCAGAGAGACCTGGAATAGTTGGATGGATGGGCAGGGTCCAATAGGATGAAGTTTAATGAGTCCAAGTGCCGAGTCCTGCATTTTGGCCACAGTAACACCCTGAAATGTTATAGGCTGGGGATGGTGTGGCTGGACAGTGCCCAGGCAGAAAGGGACCTGGGGGTACTGGTGACAGCAGCTGAACATGAGCCAGCAGTGTGCCCTGGTGGCCAAGAAGGCCAAGGCATCCTGGTCTGTATCAGGAATGGTGTGGCCAGCAGGAGCAGGGAGGTCATTCTTCCCCTGTACTCAGCACTGGTGAGGCCCCACCTTGAGTGCTGTGTCCAGCTCTGGCCCCTCAGTTCAGGAAGGACATTGAGATGCTTGAGCGCATCCAGAGGAGGCGACGAGGCTGGTGAGGGGCTTGGAACACAAACCCTGTGAGGAACGGCTGAGGGAGCTGGGGTTGTTTAGCCTGGAGAAAAGGAGACTCAGGGGTGACCTTATCACCCTCTACAACTTCCTGAAAGGTGGTTGTAGTCAGCTGGGGGTTGGTTTCTTTCTCCAGGCAGCAACTGACAGGACAAGAGGACACAGTCTTAAGCTGTGCCAAAGGAAATATAGGTTGGCTATTAGGAAAAGGTTTTTTACAGAAAGGGTGATCAATTACTGGAATGGTCTGCCCGGGGAGGTGGTGGAGTCACCATCCTTGGATATGTTTAAAAAGAGACTGGATATGGCACTCAGTGCCATGGTTTAGTTGAGGAGTTAGAGCTGGGTTGGACTTGATGATCTTGAGGGTCTCTTCCAACCCAGTGATTCTGTGATTCTGTGTGTGACCCCTCAATTATAAAATGTATGAAATTTTACACAATTGTCCAATACCATTTCTTAAGGATCTTTTCAAGCAGAATGAATGTTTAAAAAAGTAGTCATGGAAATCACAGATGATAGGGAAGGCCACTTACTGTCAGCAAAATTCTCTAGAAAGAATCAGTGATTTTCCTATAGTATCATTTCTAAATGGTTTTGCAGGTGCACTTCAGTCATAATGGGTGTGATAATCTGGAGGAGGAAATGCTATCTTTCAGAATACTAGCAGCTATAAATACCAAAACTCTCAAAGTTAACACCTAAAATTCCCAAGCATTTCCAATTCAATTAGGTTCTTTCTTACAGAAGAGTTTCATAAATTCATTTCTGCCATTTACAGGAGCCACTGGAATTTCTAATATGTCCTTTAATGCAAAACTTTCCTGAATATAATATAATATAATATAATATAATATAATATAATATAATATAATATAATATAATATAATATAATATATATAATATAAGCACAATACAACATCTCCAGTTGTTACTCTGTGCTTTTATTGCATACTTATTTTAAGACAGACAACTTTAAAGCATTTTCCTGTCAAGAGTGCATAATTCTGGAAATCCCTTACTATTACAGCATATAGCATCAGAAGCTTCTGCCTTGAATTAGAAGGCGTTTCCAGATGATTCCATCATTCCAAATGATGTTCTCTTCATCATTTCCCCAGCATAGCAGTGAATGCAAATGACATTTCTGCCTGAGGCTTTTCAGTGCGCAATCCACTTATGACAGAAACCTGCCTCTCATGTCACTCTCTGTCCATAGACAGTAGTCAGTCCTTCAAATGTGGAAATTTAAATTATCTATAAAATCTTGGACTTATAGCATTGCAGAACCACTACAGTAGGTGGGAAAAAAACCAATTAATTTAAAATACAGAATGATTATTTTATTGCTTTAATATAACTGCAAAGTATCTGTCTACCACACAGAAAGTTATATTTTAAACAAATTTGCTTGTATAGCTTGTCTTTGTCTTGTATTTCTCAGTAAATTCAGTTCAATCTTTTTGACAGGATGAAAGTATTAGTGGATTTAGTACACTTAATAAAGATTCTTTCTTGTCTCTGCTCCAATAAATAGAGCTACTTTCAAAATTTCTGGAAATTTATTTACAAGTTAAATGGAGAGAGAGTTAGGAAATATTTGCAACTCAAATCACCTGAGTTTTGCCATACCATGAGTGGAGAAGAATAGATAAACTCTGCAATTTTAAATATGGGTCCATTAAATTTGTCTACAATTATATCAAGACTAATCAGAATTTTGTCTACTACAAAACTTGTCCATTGCATGGTAGCAGCTCACTTCAATACTTCCAATATAACAGGTGGATTTTTTTGGCTGTTTGAAGCTGAAGAGTAAAATGCCTGTTATTTATAGAGAAGCCAAGATTACACACCGCATTTTTAAATGTTTGCAGAATAAAGACATCGGGAATGTTCATCTGCAGGAAGTGATTTCCCTAAAGACTTCCTTTAAAAACATGGCATAGCTTGAAGTGAAGTCACAGCTTACACTGGTAAAGTTGTGCTATTGAAGGAATCATTAGTACCAGACTTCATGATCTGTAAAATGGGTTCAGAACTATGTCAACATATTACACAAGTTGGTGCCAGCAATTTTGAATTAATTTGAAATTCAATGCATATCCTACATAAACATACAAAAATAGGATTTGTACACTATATTATCCTAGAATGGTCATTCCTTCTCCCCAAACCAGAAGTAATATAAAATAAAGCAATAATGACACTTTCAGTTAGAAATGTGCAACAGTTTAAATGTCACTCCCATTTACTGGATGACCCCTCCTTCCCTCTGGAGCAGGTATAGAGGAACCATGGAGGAAACACTTTAACAGAGGTCTTAAAAGGGTTAATAAAAACTTACCAATTAATTTTCTAATGAAAACCAGAGAGTTTTGTATAAATTTTTCTATTTTTATTCTTTTATAGAGAATGGGAAATACAGATA
Source organism: Acrocephalus scirpaceus scirpaceus (assembly GCA_910950805.1). NCBI lineage: Eukaryota > Metazoa > Chordata > Aves > Passeriformes > Sylviidae > Acrocephalus > Acrocephalus scirpaceus. The sequence goes on along the minus strand of OU383775.1, from coordinate 103,467,236 downwards.
ATTCTATGGCTTTTCTGACAGAAAACATAGTTAGCCTTTTTGCCTCTGCACTGGTAAATCAAGCAGGGAATGGACCTGAGCTCTGTCACTCTTAAACCAGTAGGATCCAGCTCTTAAACCAGTAGGATTCCACCTCTTAAACCAGTAGGATCCATGGCACAGGTCTTGCTCCAGCTCACTAATGCTTCCTCAGACAATGCCTGGATATGTTGCAAGGTCAGCACCTGCCAGGACCATGAGCAACAGAAAATTTGGGTTTCAACCCTCTGTTTTGTGGAAATAAGGAAGACCAACTGTAACGACACACACTGCATCATGATCACAAATGTGCCTGATCTATTTCATTTGCACAGATGTTGCAAATGAGAAGGAAAACCTACTCTTGGAAATATTTTTGTAGAAGAATAATATTCATTAGATGAAAAGTATACTTCTGTGAGAAGACTTGCAAATATTTCATTAACAGCAATCAGTTTTTGAATAAGATTAAACTGAATATCACTAGATCAGCTTCTGCTTTCATGCCACGTTCCCTCACTGTGGCCTGAAAGAAATGAGGAATATTTGAGCTACTTGCTAGTGGGATCAGAAAAAGACACTTGGTCTTCTGTTTGTGTGCAAAGCCAAAAAAGAAGAATGATAGTATGGGTATGTGTGCTGCTAGAGGATTGATTTGTCACATCAAATAGATAAGGAAAAAGGGGAGTCAAGTACAAAAGGACACTGTTGTGTTTTAAGTAATTATCTATTTATCTCTTGTGTTTTGTTTTGCTTGGTTGGTTGGTTTTTATTAGTTCTTCCTAGGTAAAAATCTTTCTGCTCTACTTCTTTTATTCTTTTTTTCTCTTTTTTTTCTACCTGTTGATTTTGCCTTTATCTTTTGAGGGAAGTTGTGAAATTGTTGTTTTCTTATTGGCAAGCATGAAAGCTTGGTATTTTATCATCAGTATTCACTGCACCATTCAGATAAGAATTCACTCTGAATATAACCCTGTGTGAGGAGATTTACTGCAAATTACTGCTCTCTGTGCGAGGTTACAAATGCCAATAAGATACTGGAGGCTCAGAGATAGTGCTCAGCCAACACGTAAGGGTCAGCTAGATAAGTAAAAGGCAGATTGCTTTCCATCACACTGATAATTTCTATTTCATTTGGCATTTTGTCCCTGCTTAATTATATACTTTATCTAAATCAAGTAGAATCTGAGAAACTTTTTCATTAAGATTTTTGCATTTAAATAAAAAATAATTAAAATCATTTCTATGCAAAAGAGTGGAAATTTCTGAGTTTGTATTGAACAGATCATGCTAATGCAAGCAGCCACATGAAAAGATGTCTCTAAATTGTCTTTTCTTTCTCTCAAAGTGCAAGCAGTCACAGTGTCAGCATATTTCTCTTGCAGATTCCTCACTCAGATCTTAGCGTTTTTCAATAGTATTCATCTCCAAAAACGATCAAAGTAGTGAATAATCATCCATTTCCTGTCTCTAAGCTTCTAGAGCCTGCAGTTGTATTAGATTTGCTTTTACTGACTCCCCTTTTCCTAGGTACATCAGACCCTGCATATGTCAAACATTAACACAAGTAACTGTTTGGAGAGTAAATATATTTGGCTACTATAGCACTTAAATCACAGCTATTTCAGTTTTGTTAATGAGATGACTTCCCCTGGCTGTGGTGGAGATGGTGCAGTGGGGAAGAGAAGCCAATTAGGTTAACATGGGTGCACAACCTCTTTGTTCCATGCGAGAGATGGCGTGGGAGCTTTGGTAGTGAGCACGGGTTTCTGCTGGGAGGGCTTCTCCCTCCTTGCTCCATGAGTCCCCCAGATGAAGAGATGATCCCTAATCCTGGAGCCTGGCTGGGGGACTTTTTCTCCCTAGAGCTATTTTTCAGACACTTTTGGTTATTCCAATACCCCAACACACTTGAATGTCCTTATCTTTAGTACTGGCTAAAGAAAACATTGCTGATGATCAGATCGTTTCAGTTTTGATTTGCTGTTGGTTTCTGATTTGCTTCACTACTGCTGGTGCTCATGATATGTTTTTTCTGGACACTATGAATAAGACCTACAAGTTGTTTTACCAATTTGGCTACTTCCTTGGTCACTGAGACAGCAGGATGATCATGTTTTCAATCTCAAATATTAGACCTCTGATCTCTGAAGAATCTGACTGAGATTCAATACATAAATATATGTTATCCTGTTCTAGAAGGAGATCCAGAAATGCAGTCTGGACTATATTAACCTGTATTCTTTTAGTCTGCACTTGACCTTCAAATTCTAATGCCTTAAGGAGAGAAATTCGTAACCAAGGAAACATGAATTATTTCCCTTATTATTCAGTAATAACTGAATTTGACACAAACTACAGAAAGCATTCATCCATTAGCACTCTAAAGCAAGAATGTTGTCCTACCTCCTTTCCTATAATTTCTTTCTGTCTTTGATAAATGACTTATAGCTTCAATGTCAGATATCATGGATATACAGACTATAGTAAAAGAAATAAAAAGAAAAATGCAATTATGCTCCTTGACGTATATGAAGAAAGATTTATGATTTTTCTTTCCTCTGTACATGAAATGTTTCTTGCAGAAGTATAGTACATTACCCAGCAGTTCCCTCTGAAAAGGGTTGTGCTGGGAGGGGTTGGTGGTTGTGTCAAAGATCTCAGATTGTTATGATTATCTCTGGTTTTAATTAACAGTTTTGACACCTTTCAGACAGAGCTAATTCTGAGAAAGTGCTGATAAGAATAGTGATAATGTTATGATTAATGCACATAATCAGGACTAGAAAGACCAAAGTTAATACTGTAGGTTGGCTACAGAATTCTCTGCTCTGTTTTAAGCAATGTTCAAGATTTCCTAAGCTTAGTTAGACCCCAGACAGGATGAGTATGGGAGAAAATATGAACATGGCTTTTTAGTAAAAGAGAGAAGATGATTAGAAATAATCAGTAAATGCCAAATTTTTTACTGAAGAAGTAAAAATAACATCCTGCATGACTTTTAAAGATAATACTGAATTTTCCATTCTTTGGGGCTCTATTTTCTGGTTTTCTTCCTTCTCTGTCCACAGCCACCTGAAGTGTACCAAATAAACAAACATGCACAAACCAGAAGAGTTTCCCATGTTGCTGTGTATGCAGATTTGTCCCAGGCAGGAATCATCCAACTAAAAACTTGCAAGGAAACCTTTCTGTGAAATTTCTTAACAATTTGAGTTGAAATTCAAGGTGTCAAATTGTGAAGGTGAAAACAGTAATGAAATTGTACAGAGCCTTTTACTGTAAGTATACAATTTGTTATTTTCTGTCCTAGTACCAAAACAATTGGTGACTGAGGAAAGAGAAGGAAACGACTTGGTGTGCATAGAAATTAAGATTAGTTCAAAGCCTTCTGGTGTAACTATATCAGATTGGTAAAATGATATGGCTTATAGACTGTTAATTAAATCTCCCTTCTCTGTGTCATTATATATATATCTTTATCCAGACAACCAAGCCATAATTATCTGATGACTGTACATGGCATACTGATGAAAAACTAGACTCAAACAAAAAACTTGGCAAATATAATAAATAAATAAATATAATAAATAAAATAAATAAATATAATAAAAGAAAAAAACAAGCAGAATACTTGTCAACTATTCACAAATAAAATTGAACTTACAATCAATAAATAGTCCTTGCATTTTCTGTAATCATGCAATGAAAATACTTTTATAAATATATCAAGCGGAACCTCAGCCAGTTTGCCAATGACACTGACACCAGGCTGTGTGGTGTGATTGACCATCCGTGCAAACCTCATGAAATTGAATCAATAAGGCCAAGTGCAAGGTTCTGAACCTGGCTCAGGGCAATCCCAACCACAAGTACAGCCTGGGTGGAGAATGGATTGGGACCAGGCCTGGGGAAAAGGACTTGGGATTGTTTGTGGTTGAAAACCTGGACATGTGTGCTCACATAGAAAGCCAACCACTTCCTGGGCTGTATCAAAAGATAATATGGTTCAGATTAGATAATAGGGAAAAAAAGTCACTAAAAGAGAGGTTAGACACTGGAATAAGCTGCCCAGGGAGATGGTGGAGTCACTATCTCTGGAAGTGTTCAAGAGGCATCTGGATGTGACATTTGGGGATAAGGTTTAGGGGTGATTATGTTGGTGCTGGGTTGACAGTGGGACTGCAGTACCTTCCAGCCTTGATGAGTCTGCCATGAGCACTGGTCAAGGCTCTCAGGAGCCCTCACCTGGAGTACTGTGTCCTGCTCTGGAGTTCTCAGCATAACAATGACATAGATCTGTTTGAGCAAGTCCAGATGAGGTCACAAAGATGCTCAGAAGGCTTGAGCACATCTCTTATGAGGACAGGCTGAGAGAGCTGGGGTTTTTCAGACTGGAGAGAAAAAGGCTTCTGGAAGACCTTATGGCATCTTTCAGTACCTAAAGGGGCTTCTAAAGAGCAGGAGGAACTTTTTAAAAGGACGTGCATTGATCAGATAAGCGGAAACAGCTTTAAACTGAAAGAGGGCAGGTTTCCATCAGATATGAGGAAGAAAATCTTCATTATGGGGTTGATCAGAACACTGGCACAGGTTGCCCAAAGAAGTTGTGAATTTCCCATCCCTGGCAGAGTTCCAGGCCAGGTTGGATGGGGCTTTGAGCAACCTGGTCTTGTGGAAGGTGTCCCTGCCCATGGCAGGGGATGGAACTAGATGGTCTTTACTGTCCCTTTGAAGCAAATCTGTTCTACAGTTTTATGATTCTACATTCAACCTATTTTTTTAAGGTAAAACCACCTATGGTAGTTGCTATAATAATATTAATTCCTTGATTCTATCTGGCTGATAAAGTTACCAAAGGTAGAGTTTTTTATTTGAGAAGGACTATATTATATTATATTATATTATATTATATTATATTTCTATAATATGATTGATCTAATGGCAATTATATGGGAATTAGCTTTGCCCAGCAAATAAAAGGTATGGCTGTGGCATTCAAGTCTATATATTATAATGTAAACAATTTCTTTCATAAAATGTGTTGTGCAAGGATGTATTTCTCATCAATTGATCCATAAAAGGAAAATAGCTTTGAACTCTAGCAGCTCCAGATAAAAATTCAGTACTCCTAGAACAGAGTTGGGTTTTTGTATGCAGTCTTATCATCTGGTCCATAACTTCTAGTGTACATAACATTATTGGACTCCATTACAAGAAGCATTAAAATGGAGCAGTAGAATATTTTAACTGTTAACATGCAGAAGAATATAAAAATTATAAAAAGTTGAAATTTTGTGCCTCTGTAAGTGCTCACTAAATCTTGATTTTCTTATTTGCTTGAGTAAATAAAGTGTAATTGTTATGAGAGTTCAGACAGCTAAGACGACTTCTTTTTGCTGTAGTATTCTGTATTTGCATAGAACCTCTCCTCTAAAAGGGTGACTGCATGTGACAGGTAAGTACTGCTTATATTTTTCTCTTTCCTCTACCCTTCAGCCACATCATCTTGGCCTCTGTTTCTTGTTGTCTACTATGTTACGCCTATTCAGCAATATGGAAGGCCTAATGATAATGGAATTGCTATTGTACTATTTATCAACAGAGAATAATAGTGAAATGGCAAAGGATAATTACTAAATATCAGAAAAGGGGACAGGTGAAAGCATTCCATGGTTTTGATATTACTGACATTACATTTCTGTGAAAAAAATGAAGAAAACTCAAAATCTTTTTCTTCACAATATTCACTGGTTCCAGTGCTATCACAATTTCTTTTGTAATAAATGACAAGTAAGCACTTTAAAGTAATCAGATAATTAATTCTGGAAAAAGTGCATAGGATAGAAGGGAGAGTTTTTGTCTGTGGCACAAAACTTTTATCACATCTACACAACATTGCCATCCTTCACACCTATTTCACATGATTCTCTGTGCATTTAACTGGATTTATTTTTCTGATTTCTATCTCTTGCTGTGGTGGTTTGGATGCGGATCAAAGCCATTCTATCACTGCCCTCCTCACCTGGGCAGGGGAAAGTATAACAAAAGGCTCATGGTTGAGATAAGGGCACAGAGAGATCACTCCCCAGTGACTGTTATAGGCAGAACAGATTCAGCCTCGGGAAATTTGTTTAACTTTTTACCAATCAGAAGAAGAGCAGGATAATAAGAAGTAAAACAAATCTTAAAACACCTTTCCCTTTCCCTTCCCTCCCTCTCTGGATTAACTTTATTCACAGTTTTTTATTCCTCCCCTCCCAGCGGCTCAAGGAGGTGTAGAAGGGTGGTTACCATCAGTTCATCATGTGTTGTTTCTCCTGTTGCTTCCCCCTCAGAGGAGTCCTTCCTCTTCTCCAGCACGGGGTCCCTCTCACAGGAGATAGGCTTCCAAGAACTTCTCCAACATGAGACCTTCCCATGGGCTGCAGTTCCTTGTGAGTGGAGCCCTAGAGTGGATCCCTCCCATGGGATGCAGTCCCTCAGGAACAGCCTGCTCCAGCGTGGGTCCCCCACACAAGTGCTGCCAGCAAACCTGCTCCAGTATGGGCTTCTCTCTCCATAGGCCACAAGTCCTGCCAGGAGCCTGTTCCAGGGTAGACTTCCCACAGGGTCACAGCCTCCTTCAGGCACCCACCAGCTCCACTGTGGGGTCCTCCATGGGCTCTGCTCCCTCGTGGTCCTTCATGGGCTATAGGGGAGCAGCTGCCTCACCATGGGCTGCACCAGGGCTGCAGAGGAATTTCTGCCTGAAACACCTCCTGCCCTTCCTTCTGCACTGACCATGGGATCTGCAGGGCTTGCTGCTCTCATATTCTCACCCCACTCTACTCTTCTCTGTCCACAATTACTTCTGCCCAATAACTTTATTTTTCCTTCTTGAACATGTTATCACAGAGCTGTTACCACCATTGCTGATTAGCCTGGCCTTGGCCTGCAGTGGGTCCATCTTGGAGCCAGCTGACCTTGGCTCTGTTGGATGTGAGGAAGCTTCTGGCAGCTTCTCAGAGAAGCCCTCCCTATTGGACCTTCTGTTATGAGAACACGGCCACACAAGTCCAAAACTTTTGCTCACTATCCAAAACAGAGAGACAACAGGCAATTCAGTTGTCTGAACATAAGCATTCCTGTCTATTTGAGCTAGCCTAGAGATGCCTCCAGCTGCTGCAACAGAACAGTGTGAGACTTGCCAAGATGTGTTGCATTTGTCAACACCATGCAGGTGTTTGGATGGAGTGGGACATCCCAAACCACATGTTTAGGGGTCTGAATTGAGACCACACATATGCACATTTTCAGAATATAACTCATCCTCTTTGTTCGATCCACGTAGTTCACAATGATGAAGTGCATTAGGAGGAGGTACCTATTTGCCTGCATTTAACAGAGAGTTCAGGGATTTCATTCAGTTGGCTTCTGTGACTATGCTTGCCACTAAATATGTGTTCACCATAACTGACAAAAATGGAAAAATTTATTCAAATTAACATTTCAATATCAACTTTAAAAACTGAACCCAAATTAGAAGCCACCACCACCCAGTCTCCCCAAAAGTGTCAGTAGACATTAAGGTTATCCTCCTATTGTGAAACTTAATCTTCTACTAGGAGAAAGCCACTGGAGATTAATTAGGAGCAATGACCTATGGAAAAGTCTTTAAGACAAGGACTGGAATATTTTTCGTGTTGCTATCGCTGTTGTCAGATATGCCAACATAGAAGATAGTGAACTTCTGGGGAAGAAACCTCTATTGGATATTTTTGCAAATACGTTAAAAAACAACACAAAATGATATCTTCCATGAAAAACTGAAGCTGGCACTGAAGTCCCTGCAAATAAGTAGTTTCAAAAGTTAAAAAGTTGGACAGAGTTTAATTTCTTCCTCCAATTTAGGCCTTTTTCTTTTTTTAATTTGCAATAATATCTTGGCCACTAGTATACAATATCCTTCTAATCTTTCCTCACTGATCTGCTCAGGTTTGTACAAACATACCTTAATAGTCTTTGGAGCATGGATTAGAAAGCAGGTATTTGACTTCTCAGGGGCCTGTCCTAATGCCCACCCTGCAGAGTTGGTCTGGTGTCCCATTGCAGACTGTGGCTGATTCCACAGAAGCTCCAGAGTCAGGCAAGGATCCAGTACAGTAACTGAAGGTAAATTCTATAATTAGTCTTCTAGGTAGTATGAAAAAAGGCAAAAGATTTTTGAAAATTCATCATTATGCTGAATCCAAAGCAATTACTCAAACAGCTTATAATCCATTGCTTATTAGTACAACATGTTTTTTTCAAGCATCTGGATGTGGATGTTAAATCCCAAACAGCTGTTAGTGATTCCCTGCTGTATTCCTGGATTTTTATTATTGTAATCCATGTATGTCTTGAATATTAGAAGCATTTTAACACATAGAGTTACCAAGCAACTGCTCAAGATAGCTTTATTATATGCACATTTCTTTCATTCTTCATGAGGCTGCTCTGTGAACAGAATTATCAAAGCACAGGAGCAGAAGACTAAGCTGGAGAAAGAGACCAGCTAAAGGAGAGAGCAATTTTAGAGGACTAATTCTATGAAACTCACTCTATTTAATAAACATCAAAGACTCAAAGAGCATAGAGGCTGTTAACTTTCTACTGCTCCAGGCTTCACACTCTGACATGTGAGGCTGGCTGCAAGCTTCTCGCCACAATCAGGATTTTAAAGACTTAAATCTTTCTATCTTGGCCCTAGAATTATACTTGTGTAGAGAATATTCTCAAACATTCAACCTTAAGTACAAACCTAATGACCCCAACATAAATGAGCAGCTTAATATGACAGTTTGTATGTGGTAGTAGTGCTCCTACAATGCAGTGTCAGTATTCCTCATTTTATTTAGTCTTGTCTTTGCACCATTTATTTGCATCTCGTCATATTTTTAGGCCTTTTCTCCAATATCAAGAGAGCTCAGACCTTATATCTTTTATAAAAGCCAGATATTTTCGTAATCACATGATTTCTCAAAACTGCAGTGATTGGAAGCAAGCAGCTATATATTTATCTTATATATTGGTCAGCATACTTTGATTATGGCAAGATTCTAAGAAACTGTCATGCCATGGTGTTTTTAGTAAACTACAATTTATACACACATTAATGCTTAAACTAACAAATATACAATTTCATTAGAGATATGAGGAGAAGATGGTAATAATGTTCCCTTGTGGAAAATTAGGTGTTTCTGAGGATGATGAAAGCAAACTAGACTAGAACATAAAAAAAAGTGAATATATGAAACATGAAATGTTGTTCATTGAAAAGATTTGGGGTTTAAGGCTAAGTGTTTTATAAGAAAATATGATTTTGTTCAGCCTGAAAAATACAAGCTGTTTTTCTTTCCTTCTGTACTTCTAACTTCAAATGTGCTATTGCATTGTAGAATGAATTTTCTGTATTTTTTCCTAACAGTAACACCCGCAAGAGGATCTGCAGGAGTTAGCACATCTCCTGCAGAGCTTGTGTTCAGGCAAAATTGAGAAATCTTTTTGGATAGCAGCTGACATGGAATAGAGCTATTTGTCTTTTCCCTGCAGCCTTGAGGATTCCAGCTTCCAAGAACACAGCTTACTGCTATAGTTAACCAGTCTGTTACTGACAGACAGCTGTCTTAGGCTTTGCTGCTTGCCTTGGAAGCAAAATAAATGCATTTACTGGCTACTATGCTTAGACTCATATTGAAGTTTAAGCAGAACAAGCACCAGTGTCTGATCTACAAGCTGGATAAACTGTTTCTGTATAAATGAGAGTTTTCATGTAGAATGCAATATGCTTTCACATAGCTAATCAAATGGGATGAAAACATGCTGAAAAGCTGTCATATCCATACTTCTCATTAAAAGGATGCTCACCTTAAACAAAGTGAAAAGTCCTACAGGATAACTTGAAAAAAATAGCTGCATGTTATTAGCAAGGCAAATGTGATAGTTTTTCCAAAGTATACTTCTGGGTCAAATTGGTTTCAGATTACTTCGAATGTGAATCCACATCAAAAGCTGTGGCAATCCTTTCTTGAGCAAGTCTCATTCCAGAACTGATGCAGTGGTTGCCATAAATTGCCACCAGGGAGAGAGAGCACTGGATGGGATGACTGTCTGTCCCACACCTAAAACCATAGTGGGAATCACAGCAGCAGCTGAGCATGAGACTACAGCATGTTTCATATGACATAAAAAACATGATAAACCAGGGAGACTCACATTGGGAGCTTTTAATTTTTAAGTGGTTTATCACAACATGCAAACCCTAGTTTTATGTTGAAGAAGATTTGCTTTTGGGATGCCTTTGGGTTCATTAGTAACTGGCCACACAATTTCAGACATTAACATCTGCTTCTCTTCCACCAAGCAGCTCCAAAGTTAAACCTGCAGTTGTGTGTCATAAAGCATTACCCCCTCAACACTATCTGAAAGATTCACCTTTGTTAGTAAATAGGTCCACTGATTTTTGAAGATGGACTAGCAAAAGTCAACACTAGAATAGCACAAAGCATTATAAATGTCATGTTGTTTCAGGCATCTTCTCTGGAAATACACTCACCAGCCTTTCCCCACTCACCTGAGGAATTATGCAGGATAATAAAGATAATTTAAACTTCATTTCTTCAGACTGCTCCATTTTAGCTGTAGAAGGAACATGGCATTGTTGATAGAATATGCTCCTACTAAATTGCTTTTTTTCTGTAATATCTGGGAAAAGAAACCAGCTTTGTATTTCCTTTTGCATAATACATTAACACCCTGTCACCTATAAATACTCAGACTCAACCTCCTGTCAGATTCCATTTGTATTTCTATTTAATATTTTCTTCCTCTCCCTTCAGCACACTCTTTGATACTCTTCACCTTTTTACTGGCTTCTTGGGAGCTTGTCTGCACATGAAATTAATTTAGCTTCTGCTTTTGAATATTCCTGGTTTTAAACTTACTTTTAGGTTGATTTAATTTCTGAAGTAATCTAAATAGGTGATAAAATACCCTAATGAAGATTTGTAAATACATTGGTATTCAGGAAAAAATACTGCAGATTACAATCATTCATTATCTTAATCCAAAAAACACACTTTATTTCTGGTCTTAAAATAAAGTCTATTGCTACTGAGACCCTCTCTAATGAAGTGAGACTATGATTGATGTTGAAAATATAATTAAATGAATAATATAATATAATGTAATTTGTAATTGTAACATAGTTCTACCATAGCAGTCTTTTTAAATTCTATTTTAATCATATTTGATATAGTTCCTGGAAGCTATGAATGATTCTGGGAATAGAAGACTTCTCATCTGATAGACTTCCTACTTGCTCTATGACCATTGCAACACAGAAGGGTCCAAAGATCTTCTACAGTGAATACTTTTAATTTGATTAATAAGATCTGTTTAACTGATTTTGTTTCACCTATTTGTTGTACCTCTCACCACTTTGAGCCACTAACATGGGGGTCCCCACATCATTCCATTGGCTATGGATGGAATCTGGAGGGTTTGAATAAGAAAAATTTGTCTCTCAATTTCTGACTTTTTTATCATGCAAGCTGCCTCATCATCTCAGCTCTGGTGGATTGACCTCATTATTTGGATATTGAATCCACAACTGCCTCCTCTTCATTCTTGTCCTTCTCTTCCTCCTCATCCTCCATGGTGTCTTTATATGTCTGCACTGCAGAATGACAAATGTCCCGGGAGGGACACTCAGCACTGATACCCTCTTCCTACACTCATGTTCCCTGCCTGTTTCTGGAAATCTCCAACAACATGTCTCCAAGACAAATCCTAGGGCAAACCTGGGGGGAAGTCTGCATGCTAGGAGGCAATATCATTAAATCCACCTGTTTCCCAAATGCATGTGTCCCTAACTCTCACTCATGCTGAGGCCGCAGACAGGTTGCACTATACCTGCAGAAAAACTACAAAAACGTTGTTTCTGGGCCATAAGGCCATCAAATGTGGACATGTGGGTTAGAGCTGTGCTATACAGTCACATGCAGTCTGTCACAGAGGGTGCTAGATCAGGACTAGGGGTTGTTTTAAATAATGAGTTTAAGTTACTCATTACTCTTACTCCTTTGCCATCATCCCCCAAAACAAAGAAAAATTTTATTATTACCCACTTCTACCAGTGAAACGCTTCTTAGAATTGGCCTTAAAGAGACAGATAATTACCTCAGTGCAATTATATAAATTATTGATGCCAGTCCTCAAAATCTTAACATTTCTTTTTGTTTGAAAAGTACGTATGTGCTTGTATACACATATTGCAACTGGAAAAAGCTACTGCTTAGCAAATAAAAGCATACTGTCAATGGAAAATTTGTCAAAATCCCAATTTTCTATAGGCTCTTACAATGGTACTTTTTCTAGCAGCTTTTTTATGTCACCAGTGCACTTCTGAGAGTAGACAGATTCTGGAGGTTTACACAGGTTAAATTACCTTATGACATTGTATTATTGCTTTGGAACACAGCAATCTATCTACTGCATCCAGTGCTTGGGTCCTAGGCACTAGCAACATTATTTAAAGCAAGGAGCTGTCATGAAAATTCTGCACTCACTCTTTGCACCAATAAAGTTCAAGAGGAAGATACAGCTGCTTAACGCTTCCAAAGATTTTAGCAAAAGAAATCACTTTTTTTTTGTTCCACACTTTTTATTCTGCTTCTACTACTTACATAGTTAGAATACAGAGCAAAATAAAGATTTCTTGAATTTAAAATGTAGTGAGATCTGATCTCCTACTGAAGGGAGAGGGTTCAGGAGCTGTAGTTTTATTGTCAGTAACTTTGGACACCTGCCCCTGATCTTTCCCTGGGACTGGGATTATAACAGTTACTTTCTTCATTGATGGAGGAGGAAAAGAAAAAGAGTAACAAATGTCAGCACAGTGATGTGTTTAAAAGGTCAGAATTAAACATGATGTTAGATCTGCCATGGGACAGGACAGCAGTGCACTAGAAAGGGAATGACCATCCCTGAGGAAGTGTCCTGGCAGTTCTGCACCAGGGCAACAGCCAGGAGTTTTCACTGTGTTTGCCAGCAAGGACACAGCTCCCTCCACAGTGGCATCAAGGGACAGTGAAAAGCCAATCTCTGTCCTCTACATGGGCTCCCCAACTCTGCCCAGCTGCCAGCGGCTCGGCACTGTCCCTTAGGCATGGAGATGTCACAGCTCCAGCTTCTTAAAAATCTGCTAGGCAGTTTCCAAGCCATTGTCAGATCCCATTGACAACAGACCTCAAGGCTCTTCTTTCTAGTACGAAAACAAAACAAATGTCTGATATATCCCTGATTTTACTTTATAATATCTAATATGCCTGGAAACACATCACTTGTAAATATAGACAATATTTGACTTTATTTAATCAATATCTCAAGGCATATTCTCAGGGATTTTTGTTAATATTGACTTTAAGCAATTAACAGATGTGATTCTTCTGCCAAATGTTAATTAAGGCAGTATAGCGAACAATCTGTACTAGGACTATAAAGAAATGTGCAGAAATTCTCCTTAAAAATCTGGTGCTTTTCCACAGCAGTTAACAATCCTTTCCACTTATGTTATGATGAAGCCTATAGGAATTTTTAGGAATTTCAAAGCAGTCTGGACCCCAGAGGATGCCATTAAGGAGCTTGTAGAAGACCTGTCAACAACTGGTCAATGCTCCCTCTCACTCATCCACCAACTAAAACTAATTATGAACAAACATCAGTGAAATTATAATATTTGCTGCAGGATGATAAATCACAAAAGAAACAAAAAAAACCAAAAAACTCAAATCCAAAACAAACAAAAAAGGCTCCAAAACAAACAAATTTTAAAAAACCAAAGAAAAAAACCATAACCACCAAAAAAAAACCCCATAAAACCCACCAAAGTAGCTGTTAGTCACAGGGAAATATAAACAACAATAACCATTCCCTGCTTCCCTGCTTCTCTTTTTTTTTTTTTTTTTCCTTAATATATTTCATTTTGTTTGTTCTGAGCACCATCTGCTGGATGTTGCCAGCTTGCACTAATATCCCTCCCTGAACTGTGAACAGGTTATTCACACACACAAGCTGAGTGAGGCAGATCCTGCTCCCACATAAACGACACCACCTTTTGTCAATATCCTCCCAATCCTCATAAAACATAGGCAACTGACATATGTTTTATCATTTGTTTTTAAACACACAGGAGGCGCTCAGTAGGTCATGGATTGCATCAGTGTTGGGAGTGCTAAAAGAAGTCAGTGGTCAGTGGTACAGCTGAGTGCTCCTGTACCAGGCACTAATCTGCTCTTACCTCCAAACAAGCACAGAGTGTGCCTGGAGAAAGACAAGCTCTAATCCTAATTACCAGACTCATGTTTACTTGCTGTTAGAAGGTGTAAAAAGAGGGGTTTAACCTTCTGCTTTTGTTTTAGGCTTACTACCCTGCCTTGTGACCACAATCTGATGTGTTTGCTGCTTAGAAAATCCCAGCTGAATTTCTCCAGAATGTCTGGTTTCACTGACTCTAGTACCTCCCCATTAGAGCCTATTAGACTTGTATAAGGAAAGCACAATCTCATCTCACCTTGTAATCCTCAAAGACACATACTTTAGAAGCCTTTAAAACTATGTGCATGTAAGCTGTGACATTAAAGTGTTCACACCGGTCTTTATTAACTGTTGTTTAATTTTTTTTACTTTAATTTTGCAAATGTTAGGGGATTTTTTGCAGGTATTCATGCAAATCTTGGGAAAAAATTAGCAATATTATAAATTGTTATCTGTGCTGAGTCACTAACATACAAATATTATCTATGTGGACCTGATACAGTTATGAAGAGAACCAGACACTTTTGAGCAACAAAGTATCTTTGGCTGAGCTATACCTTGAAAAGGAAATGAGATAAAGAAGGAACCCTCTCTTCCAGAACTGTCTTTTATTTTTTGTCACAAAGCCCCTGATTTCTCCCTGAAAACTGAGGCAAAATGGAGATGTTGCAAAGGCCAAAGGCAAAACGAACTAGTGCAGAGAGAAGGAGCAAAATAGAACATGTCTAGAATCACATTTGACAGGGATTCTATCCATGTGCCCTAAAATGCAAGCTATTTACTCTATAAAGAACACATGTCAAACAGAAACCACTTCAGGATAATTTCCACTTGTTATTTTCCCTTTGGAAGCACAGGGTATATAGGCCAAATGGAATAAATATATTCCTTCTACTTTGGATTTTATTGTGACTATATGAAGAATGTGGGTGTCTAGATAACAGTATGTGTCTGCAAAGGGTAGATGAAGAACCATCATTGTGAATGTTAATAAGCCCTTTTTAAAATTTCCTTAGAGACTTTCTTTTCTGAAATGAAAAAGATTATGAAAAGGTTGCTTTTTTTTCCTTCCTTAGTCTCAGTGTGATTGCTCTAGCATTCCAAAAGATAATATTCAGGGGTTTATAAGCAAAGAAATAGATGCTGGGGGACAAAATAATAAGTGAGAAATCATTTTACCCCATTATCAAAAGATGAAATCAACAGCACTATTGTTAATAATTTACTCCAGATGGCACAGCACTATTGCCACTGCGATCCAACTGAAGTAGAAACAAAAAATATTTGAGATTTAAGGAAAGATGGAGGAAGCTGCTGTTCTTATTGCCTGAGAATGTTCTTGCAATATCTGATAACATTAAAATGCATTTACTCTGGTAAAATCAGGGAGTTGTGCCAAAATATAGGTTGAAATGGATCTTTGGAAGTCATGTATCCAACTCCCCATTCAAAGTAGAGCCGATTGCAAAGCTGAATCCGCCTTTGAAACCATAAGGTGGTCAGGGCTTTGTCAAGCCAAACTTTGTATCTAAGGATCAAGATCTCACAGTCTCTCTGGGCAACCCATTCCAGCGATTTATCACCCTCATTATAGTAATTGGCTTTGTCTTACTTCTTAATTGGGATTTTAACTGTCTGCAGCTTGTGGCCATTTCTCCAAGCACTGGAGGCTGTGCACCTCTAAGAGGAATCTGGCTCCATTGTCACTGTAAATGCTCACTAAACGGTTGGAGAAAAAAAGAGTTTGTTTGCTCTTTTGTGGGCTGGACAAACCCATCTCTCTACAGCTGTCTCCATGTCACATGTGCCAGTCCCCCCATCATCTTGATGGCTCTCTGTCATACTCAGCTCAATTAATCATTGTCATATTTGTGCTGAGAAGCACAAAATTGGACATTGTACATTCAAGGCAGTCTTAGGACTGCCACACTGAATAGGCAGCAGCAATCACATCCCTCTTCCTGTGCCTGTCATCTTACTAGTACAGTCCTTGATGTTCTTAGGCTTCACTGCAATACATTCAAACCAGTTGCATATAAACCAAACACTGCTGGGTATTGTGTTGCTCTAATATAATTGTAATGTTGTTGTGTTGGACTATAACTGAATTTCCAGAGAAAATATGTCATTAACTGCTGTTGTTATTTAATTAATAAACATATAATGTAAGTCATTTTATCTGTTTTAAAGGTAGTATCTTAACAAAATTCTGTAAGCTGGAGAATCCCTCCTATGAGCTATACAACAAAATACCACGTAGAAAGACACAGCAAATGCAACTGCAGTAGAAGCACACACCCCTTTGCACTGCTGCTGTCAGTTTTTTCCAACTCTAATGAAGCTTTTTAGAACTCCTACAGAGCAGATAATTATTATATTATGCAGAGGGGAGGAACTGAAGCATAAATAAGCAACTGAACTAATTTTTAAGTCCACAGTTATGGCCTAAATGACCTCTTACTGAGTGGGAGTTTTAGGAATGATTTAATTAGAGGAGAACTGGGTCAAGGCTAAATGCTTTTGAAAATCTCAAGCTACCTTTTCAAATTCAAGGTCGAGCAGAGAACAGAAGTCAAAAGAAGGCTCCCCTCCTAATCCTGTAATTTGTTTATGCATACTCATAAACAGTGAATCAGATTCCTCCTACCCAGGTTCTAACATTCCCATTGGGAGCAACACAGAGTAAAAAAAGGGGAAAACTGGTTAGTTCCACAGTTCTGGGGAATAAAAATAGTCAGCTACATAGTAGATGGATGTAATACTATACAGGGTTTTTAAACCATTTTTTAATTCAGAACACCATTTTTATCAGGGCAACCTGTCAAGCTACCTTCTCAACAACGAATTTTCACAGCATAACAAGACAGTTTGCTTACCTTCAAATCCTGAAATTTCTTTTAGAAGACTTAAGGACTTTTTTTTCTATTTGATGATATGATTTTTTTTAAAAGTAAAATAAAAGATCTCAAAAATGTACCTGGGTGAACAGGGAGATTTTTAAAATTTTTTTTCTTAGACAACATTTCAAGAATAATATTTAAGATCTTAAAATTAGGGGTGTTTATTGTATCACAACAAAAATTAACACTCTTGAAAATGTCAGCTTTATAAAGTAATAGAACAGAAAAATCAGGAAATAACCATACAAGTGATGAGTGCCACAAGATGGCACTGCTTCATGCCATCGCCTCAATTCTAAGTGTCCTAAAACTACAAATTTATTAACAGAGATTCTAAAATAAAACCAGTAAAAGATACATATATGGGCTTATAAATATAAAATTAATATCAATAAATGAAAAAAAATTAAAAGTTTGCTAAATAGCAGATTCCACAGAAATAGGGTAGAACTCATCCAGCAATGACATATTTGCCTCAATGTTATCCAGAGGTAGAGAGGGCCTGGAAATAAAGAACTCATCAAGATAGTCTAGTATTAAAGCTTTCATTGTAAGACTTAAGATTCAGGAAATATTTTTCCCCAAAACATTCCTTTGAAAGATAAAATCCCTCTACACTGGTTTCTCTGGTCAGAAAAAGTATTTTGCAGAAGAAAGGAGTTCTATAGTATGGGCACTTACACATTTGTGCAGAGTGTGTGTATTAACGTTATTGACAGGCCTAAGAAGAATTGTACCCAAGCTTCCCACAACAGCAGTGTGAAGCAAAGCACCATGTTTCGATCCTGGAGAACAGGAATTTTTTTTCAAGTTGAGAGAAAGGTGGATCAAAAGAACTTCTTGGGCACACCCAATACATTCAGTTTGGTATTGTTGGTTGAAACTTAAGACAGCTGATGCTTATTCAGACTTAAAAAGTGGTGTCTCTTCTATTAGTGGGTTGCTCCATAAAGCTCAGGTGGCTTTATTACCCACATTCCTTCATGAATGTCAAGATCAATTTTACCTGGAAGGTCTTGTCCTAGACCTTCTTTGCATTTCTCAGGGAACATTGTGTTCCCAAAGGAAGAAGGCATTTATTCACACTGACTTCACTGGGAAAATGTAGGCCATTAACTCTTTGCCTGGTTAGCAGTTTTAAGTTCTATGTACAAGTCTTGCTGGGGAACATTATTCATGTAAAGCCTGTCTTTATGTCAATACAGGGGAGGGCAACTTTCTCTCTTGTGGGAAAATGTCAATTTGCAATATTTTTCAGGCATATCTTAGAAAAATATGCCTGGGACATTTGAATGAGTTTTGAGCTGCAACTCATCACAAGTAGAGCTGTGCCTTCAAATAAAGCCAAAGACAAAAGGAAAATCTATGTTGAATTTAAAGGGATGTCTGAAATTCTTTCCTTTTTGGATCATTTAAATATTGCCTATATTTATTTTTTCCACCTCTGTATTTGGAACATGAAGGAAAAGAAAATATTTAGCTATGAAATGTGCATGTCTGAGTACAACAATATTACCTCAAGTATAGAACGTCAAATTTGATAAGTATTGCTAGAAGCTTTTCTAAAAAGTATTAATTTGCTATTCTAAAATATTTCCCAGACATTTTTTAATAGTAGAATCATTTAGGTTGGAAAAGACTTTAAGATTGAGTCCAACCATCAATCCAGAACTGCCAAGTCCAGCACTAAACCATGTCCCTAAGCACCACATCTACATGCCTGCAGGGACGGTGACTCACTTCCCTCAGTCCCAACATTTGACAACTCTTCTGGTGAATAGACTTTTCCTAATATCCAATATAAACCTATCCTGGTGCAACCTGAGGCCATTTCCTGTCATTCTGTTGCTTGTTACTTGGGAAAAGAGATTGACACCTGCACCACCGCCCACCGTGGTGAAGCGCATTGGCATAGTACATCTTGAAAAGCTATGATTTCATTGATCAAAGGTCCATTCACCTTTACAATTGGGAAAATGATTTTCAGGCATTATTCTAGTAGCCTTCATGGAGAAGGAAAGCAGAAAAAGAAAAGGGGGAGTAGCATCAGAGATTTGGGATACTTTAATCTATTCAAGACAGGAAACGAATAATAAGTGTGAATCTTGGCAAAGAGTTTCTCAGCTCAGATCTTTATGTGTTTGCTGGGAAAGGAGAAGAGACAAAAGGAGGGAAAAACAGACATAGTGTTTGGAAGATTGGCTCAGGACCCTGAAATATGTGTTTGTAGAGAGTTCCTATTCTGCAGATAGTCCAGCCTTGTCATGTCTCTAAGCAACAAGAACTATAAAATGCACTTGCAGTAACAGAGACTAAATTGCCTCAAATGTGCATAAATTTTAAGCTAGATCTGAATCTTTATTTAGTGATTGCTTTCTTGTCACAGTAAGGAGGGGAATAAATATTGTCATGGTTTTAAGACCTTCATAAAGCTTATTATTTTTCAATATTCATATAATATCTAGAAATTACTTATATTCTGAGTAATGCTCAAAATTGTGGGCAATGCCCTTTCACTGAAAAATTCACCTCTTGATATTTTTCAGAGGGCAGTGCTGACAGAATGTAGAAATCTCTGGATTATGGAATATTCATTTGTGTTAGACCTTTATGTAAAATACACTTTTTTCCCAGTGTTTGTGATCTAAATGACATGAAACATTTACAAAACTAGTAACAAATGCATACTCTAAATCTAGAAATAGAATTGAATTATGAAAAAAATTTAATAATTCCTTTAGAAGTACACTTCTAAATTACCACATGCAAATATGAAGTATGTTACTTCTATTCCATGGATATTTATCTATTTACATAATTATATTTATTTTTTTATAAAAATGTCAAATTAGGTTTAAATCTTTCTGGTAATTCACAACATTCGTTAAAAACTGTACAAGAAATGAAATAATATGAATATGAAATGAAATAAATGAAATAATGGAAAACCAATGTTTTGAAGATTGGGAATAAACCAGTATTTTTGGAACTTGAAAATTGGACTTTTTTTCTTTTTTATACCTGCACTAAGGTAACTGGTAACATTTCAGTGTGACTGAATAAGTCTACTATAATTGATTGAATTTTATAGCACAGAAACAGCACTCTACAGCACAGAATAAAGAGAAATTAATAACAGCTCAAATGAGGTATTAAAAGGCAAGAATTTGGCCACCATGATAAAGGTGAAGATATGGAAGTTTTGTTTGTTCATTAAATATGCCAAGGTAGGTGTATAGCAACAATACAATTTGCTATATAACTCTATGTAGAACAATACAAATTAGCTCTGTTGGACAGGAGCCTGGAGAGAGTTCAGTGTCTGTACCTCACTTGATAAAGCCTCTTTTATAGATAACATCCTCTGGACTGGATAGTCTTGTCGAAAAATAATAAACACCAAGCGCACGTACAGTCTCCTACAGATAGAAACATAAGCATAGGTGCCTCCATCTCCAGCTGAATTCCATCCTAGATGTATTTCTAGAAGACCATTAGAGGGCTGATGTGATTGTCCACGCCTTGACTTCTAGGATTGTTAGATACATGTTAGTGTTGACTTGGTCCCTACATGCCCCTGCAGAATGGCCTGCATCACCTTGGTATTTGACATATTTCTTCAAGGCTTCCAAATATGCAAAGCATCCCAAAAACCAGTGGATATTTATGTGCAAGCAAGTGAACAGAGGATATTTTGAGTTTCAGTATCCCTTTACAGCAGAAAAAAGGCTCAGCAAGCACCCAACATCTATAATTTTCCTGGCACCAGGAGCTTTAGTATCCTTTTTTTCCCCCTTTCTTTTGTGGAATGTCTTACATAGTCTGGTCTCTTCTTTCAGATAGTTTAAATGGCATTCATCTGTCCTATTTTAAACAATTTTATATGATCTGATTTCACAGAATAATTTTCTAGTCAAGGAGGCTATGACACATTTTTAGACTGCAATTAAGCACGTCCTAAAGTTTGTGGTTAAAATAGGTCAGATGAATCACATGTCCATTTCTCCTGATTGTTTATACAGTGTGGCTAACTCAGGTGTATGCATCTCAAGTCAGGTCAGATGAATCATGCAATGTGGTATTGCTTAAGGACAGATTTAGAGGGAGGAGCTGCATTCCTTCCAAAGTGACTTGTTACCACGGTGTTGTCAGAAGTCAGAAAGATTAATTCTACTTGCATATTTGTATGAAGTATGATCATCATTTTGCATGTTATTGTTTGTAAGTCTCAACAAGTGAAAAGTTTCACTGTGGGAAAATAAGTATATCATCATCAATATTCAACTGAGCATTTTAAAATTATACGATTTAAAAAGAAGCAGATAATCATGCTTTCACAACATTATTCTCAAACATATGGCACAAAATTTGTTGGCTTTATGTCTTTCTGCCATTCTGAACACAGGAGAACAGCAAGCATTTTATGCTGCACAAGGGGGACCAGATAGACAATGACATCCTATGCATAAAACCTAGCAGTGCAAGGTCCATGCCTCACATACATTAATCACTAAAAGAGATGTGAATTTACACAGCTGGCTTATACCAGAATAATTATTATTATCATGTGATTATTTTGTTCTGGTGCTCAGAGTCCTAGACCTAAATTTACTCTGTCCTCTAAACAAAGACTGAGAGTTGAATGAGGCCTTGCTGGGATGAATATTTTAGCAAATGCTTTGTTCAGCATAGGTTAATTGTCTTCACTTTTGATCCAATTCATCAGATCTTCCTTTATGCAAAGACAATTCCTAGTGAAACTGCATTGTACACAGATCAGTGAAATTATGGAAGTTAGAAATAACTGGCAGTATCTAAAAGTTCAGCAAACAGGAGCAGAAGAAAGAGTAGAAAGCAGGGATGAAGGGGATGAGGGAGATTTTCTGTCAAACTGGCTTTGGTGTCAAAAAAATGTCAAATGTTTACTTCTAGGCAATAAATTACTGCATATGGCCATGACATATACATATGCAAGTTACTAAAGTTCAAGGGGTTGAACAACCATGAAATGACAGGAAAGTTGAAAATACCTTCTTGATGGAATTGAGGACCAAGAAATCCTTAAAGAAGGAAAAGACATGGAAGACTAAACCTGAATATCCTTCAAAGGCCATTCTGAATAACTGCATGAGTTCAGATTTGTGCCAGTTCTTGTGCAGCCTGAAGACTTAGTACTGAAGGAGGTACAAACATATCCATGGCCAGAGGACTGTGAAGCATCTATAAGTTAGTCAGACGAAGGATGAGAGAAACCTTTAAAATCTAAATATTACATATATGTTACATAAATATTACTAGTCTTTACATGAAAACAGTGTTTTCTAAGTCTTTATGGCAGTATTGTTTACCTTTGCTTGTATGCCTTCTTAATAAGAAGACTGCTCACGTTAGCAACTCCCAGTTGGATGACCTCATTCCACATCCCCAAAGCCTGCAAGAGTTGGACACCACAGTAATGGATTAAAGTTAAGTTATGTTTAACACCTTGCTATTTCACGTGAATGCAAAACCAAGAGACACAGGAAAAAAAGACTTCATAGACAGGAAAAAGAGATAGCAAAAATAACCTGTGGTTTGCAGTAGCCAAGGAGATATGAGTCTTTATTAAAAGGGATGTTATGTGCCTAAAGGAAGTCTTTTTGGCTTTACTTTTAAAGCACAATAATGAATATTGTAACATGGCATTTTTTGTTGCACCTCCATGCATTCTATATTATTTAAAACTATTGTGTCTCTGGGAAATTTAT
The DNA here is from genome assembly GCA_910950805.1 of Acrocephalus scirpaceus scirpaceus. Taxonomy (NCBI): domain Eukaryota; kingdom Metazoa; phylum Chordata; class Aves; order Passeriformes; family Sylviidae; genus Acrocephalus; species Acrocephalus scirpaceus. The sequence goes on along the minus strand of OU383775.1, from coordinate 103,444,234 downwards.
GAATATTGAAGATATTTTACTGTCTTGAATTTTGCATCCTAGATTTTTCACAAAAAAAAAAAATAGGGAACAAAGCAAAAAAGGCTTTAAACATGTATTCAAATGAAAGATAGTATCTATTAAAAAGATCATCTTGAAATAAACCAGTAGACCTCCCAGGAATGTTCTATTACAAATATTGTAGCAGTTGGAATGAATACCTTCTGCAGCCTAAGCCTGCTTCCATAACTGGTCTGACTCTGTTGCAAGGCATCCCAACAAGAAAAAAAAAAGAAAAAATAAAAGAAAAGAAAAAAAAGAGTAATTTTAAGGACGTGCAATGACTCTTAAGGGCTGTCCTCAATTGACTATGACACAAAAATCTAATGTTCCTAGTGTCACTTTCTACAATCAGCACTTTAGTATGTGCAGTATTTTTTTTTTTTTAAGGAGATCCTATTTCACTAGACCTTTTGTAAGGGCTTTTTAGAACTGGTTGCACAGAAGCTGCCAAGACCCATATTTGCCAGTTCTTTGAACAGTTAAGCCTTCTCTCAAGTGACCTCTCTGGTTGCAGTTGGGCCACCAGCCCTATACTATGTTCCTTTTCTTTCAGCATGCTTATAAACAAGAGTAACTGCAAGTGTGTATCTATAAAGAAGAAAAGCCATACAAGGTTTGATCAAGAACCAACCTGTACCTTTACAGCTGCCTACAAACATTTGACTTGTGACAGACCTCACATTACATTCGAATATCTGCAGTGCCACATATGGATCTCTGAGGCAAAAAAGTGATTAAATGCTCCTGCAGCTACTTGCAGGTCTGACAGAAATACAGGCCTCTGATGAAGATTCAGAACAGATATGTACAAAAAAGAGCCACTGGATTTTTAAGTAACTGTTAAGAAAAATAATTACTACTTTCTGATATAACCAGTGGGAAGACAGAAGTTAGGAGCTTTGCTTTTCTCAGAAAACTTTTTGCTTAAGCCTAAGATACACTAAATTCCATTAAAATTTAATTTTCTTACAGAAATATACTGTTAAATAATTATAGCAGGACTGCCTTTTGCTGGCCTGGGCCACGTGGCATCATGGCTGGGAACATGACTGACCTCATTCCCCCATCCTGGGCTGTGGCACTGGGGAGCGGTGCTGGCGGAGCGAGGGCACCCTCAGTGCTCCCCAAACCATCCCCTGCCCCACACCCCACTGCTCATTTGAACACTTCATTTGAAACACAGAGAGCCCAGCTCTTCCCAAGGTGCCCTATGCAGAAAATGAAAGGAAGAAGCTCAATATGCCATGTCCTTTGCAGGGAACCTCCAAGGGCAGTTTTGATCCCAAGGAGAGGTTGGACAGGCAGGCAGAGCTCTGCTCCCACCCTCAGTGAGCACCAGGAAGGTGTTGACAGTTTGTGCTCATCACCAGGCTGAAGCAGAGGGCCTATTTCTGATTCCTAGAACGGGCTTGATTTATGGAAAGAGGGTGTAGATGTTTGCTCTAAAAATATAGTAATTTTAAGGAAAGGCTTAAACCAAGGGCATAGGAAGCCCAACTGATGAAATATTGAGGTATCTGTGAAATAAAGTGGGGATTTTGAGAACCGCTTTCCAGATTAAGATGCCTAATTTCAGCCTCAGCCACAAATACCACAACTTGCATTCATCACTGCTGGCATCACCTATATGTTTTGAGGTGACAGCTACTACAGAAAAAAAAGATCTCTATAATCAAAATTTTGTGAAATAAATTGTGAAATTTCTTCATTTTCTTTCCTTCAAAGGACATATCACTGCTATAGCTATGTCAATTATCCCAGCCCTTTATTGCTGTTCCTGGCAACATATCCAGGCCACAACGGCCATTATGACTTGCTGAGCTACACATAGCACAGCATAGTACTAATGCTCCAGCTGTGAATGGGAAATCAGAAACGGAGTCACATTTTTCCTTACTGCATGCAGGTAGTAATTAAAGCTACCAGAGATTTTCTTCACTGGATTCTCCCATGGCTCCCTGAAGTTCCATTCCCAAACTTTATTAAAATACAATCTGTGCAATGTTTTTCTGTGCAAGGCATAAGGTCCCCTTGAGAACAATTGTTTGTGAAGTGATGGGCTTTTGCTTTGCTTTAAAGTAGTTCTAATATTTCTGTATATACAGGAACACACATCACTGTACACACGCAAGTACTTTGTTTGCAGTTTGGGTTTTATCAGCCTACGCTAACATAAACATGCCCTTGACAGGTATGGGACTATGTAGATACAGTATCATAACATTTTAAGACTTCAAAGATGAATTCTCACTATTAGAGGGTTTATGGGGTTCTGTTATATGCACAAGAAATGTTTACAACCAGAAGGAAAGGGAATCAGAATGCTTGGGTTTATTTAACAAAATCTAATTAATATTGCTGCTCATTTTCAGCTCTTATTTTACAACTTCATGCTTCATGTTTTCTACATAAAATCTCCTCTTAGTATATTTGTGACTTTTCTAAACACTGCAGACTAAAAGTTCAGTGCCAGCTAACTTTGCCTTCTATCAATTTTTTCAATGACAAGAATGTTGTGCACATGTGTTTCCTGCTCGAGGTGAGATTCATATTTACAGGATATGGAAAGTTAGCAGGACAAAAGTAATGACTGTGTAGAAGGAAACTCACTTTCATTAGCAGGCATCCTATTTACTCTACTGTCACCTCCCATGATATGCCACATACCATTTCAGACACCAAAGTTCTTTTAGTGAAAACTTCCTGCACAGAAAATGGAAACTTTGGCAAAAAAACCCAAAAAAACACAAAACAAACAAACAAACAAACAAAAAACCCAACAAAAAAACCCCCCAAAACAAAACAAAACAAAAAAAAACCACCAAAAAAAAAAAAAAAAAAAAAGGACTGAGTTTACCCTGGGAAAAAAAATTATCTGTGAGATCTTTCCTCAGATATACTCACCCAACTTCTACTGAGCCCAAAGATCACATATGAACTTGATCACAGAAGATTATGAAGAATTATTGGGTGTAATTAAAAAAAGCCCTTTTTTTTTTAACCCACTGCACTCTACTCACTGAAGGACTGGCTGTCTTCAAAATGCTTTTTCCAAAACCTTTTAATTATGACTGATGCTAAGTTTTTCTGGCAGTGGCTGAGGAAGGATTCCTGGACAGAGGAATAACATCCAGTGGGATTGGACAATGATCCTCAGCAGCTATCTATAGGATTACTGTGGGATAAAGAAGGACAGCAGTAAGTTTGCATTCATAAATCCTCATAAAATGGGCCCAGAGAGCCAACCACTGTGTTGGAGACACCACATTCAAGCCAGTGGCTGGATTCACAACAGTGGGGGAGCTGCAGGGCTCACGGTTACTCTGCCTACAAATGGGCACCACAAGAACTGGAAATTTAAGGGAAACCATTTTCCATGCACTTAACTCTCCTATTTAACTCTCCTTTGCACTTAAAAACTGGGCTCCATGTGATTGTAACTCAAAGCGCTGAAATTAATATAAAACCAGGAGAAATTCCCATGAACTGGTGCAAAGACTACTTTTGCCTAATTTTTTTTAGGGTTTCTAAAAAAAAAAGAAAATAACTATTATTTGAGTGTTGCAAGAAATGGCAAGCTTTGCCATGTTGTTTAAAATATGAAAGTTTTGGATGCTGTTTTCATCCCAGAATCACCTGCAACCATTCTTTTGCAAAGGCTGTAACACAAAGGATGTCATTTACCCACATGATAAATTATATTCTGTGAAGCAAGATTTGACCATAAGTCAGCTCATATGAATGACTGAATTTAGAATCATGGAATAATATTCTTCTCTGCTCTGTGATGCATGAATTTAATTTTGTGCAGTGATACGGATCACTGGAAATGACCATTTCCAGGGTTATGGAAGATCTTGCCACTGATTAGAAACCATTGAGTTTGCGCCTGAATTTAGGAACAAAAAGGCTGAGAATCAGTATAAAAATCTGAAGTTCTAGCTTCTGAGAAAAAAAATGTGTGAATGGTTCACTAGTTACTAAAATAGATCGAGTGTTACAACAGCAAGAGCTTGTAGATGTTACTTGTGTAATAAAAATATGCGTGGTAGCAAATTATATTGCTGTGAAGAGCAGATGAGGAGAGACGCCTACTGAAACCTGATGCTGCCTTTGAACTTTAAAATTTTGCCTTAATAAGCTTTGCAGTGGCGCTGCTTACCAAAGAGCTGTCACGAAGGGCAGATTTGTTTCACAGCAGAGTTGCTTTATTAAAAATCCTCAGCATTTCCATAAAGTCCTGATTCAGAAACAGAAGGAGGAGTTACACTGAACTTGACTGCTGACCTGACAGTGAGAATGGAGCTATTGTGTCCAGGACTGAATATGCATATCTGTGCTTCTCTGCCGAGCTTCACAGGGCAGTTTCCCTCCAAGGGAGAGGAACCCTTTAGAGATCTGAAAGCTGCTACTGCCTGATACTGAAACCCTGAAACAGACCCTAAACTCTGTAAGTTTCACAGCCATTAAGAGGTTAAAATACAACTTTTAACCTTCTCCCTTTTTTTTCCTCTGTTTGCTGTAGGGTAATCAATGGACTGCAAGCCATGTGCAGCAGCGTGGCCCATGGCGTCATCTTTGTGCTATTCAGCAAACTGCAAGCTAGATGTGCTCAATTAATAGTGAAGACTGTCAGAGAAGCAGAGCTGGAAATGCTTATTTGGTACTGCATGAATTGAACCTGCTTGTTTGAATAAAATACTAATTACCTCACTGACTCTTTTGCATTAAGCCTTCTCTTTATGCTGCGCTTTAGTTGGTGGGAAGGAGTTAGTACAATTCAGCACAAAATGCGATACAAACTAATGCTTGGGAAGGAAAAACTCTAATGGCACGTTAAGTGTTGTCAATTGCATGCCTTTCTTTACTATTGCTGAGCTTTCAGGATAAAGAAAATACCATCTGTAATCATTGGCTGCACAAATAAAACACACAGAAAGGAAATTCATTCCCTCATCTTGAACCTCAGAAAAAGGCAGGGTTCTTTTCTGCTCTGCATGTGTTACTAGAAAGACTAGCATGCAACTAAATCACTTTTTTTCCCCCAGATTTTAACTGAATTTCAAACTCTGTGATGCAGATAGATCTGCTTGTGATTTGATCTAGTAATGATGAAAAGCTATTTTAGTTGACTTCTTCTGTGACATCTTTGAGACATAGAGGCTGTCTTCTCTAGGAAAATTTTTAATCCTTTTTCAGTCTTCATCTGTGGTTTTCTTTTGTCTTCATCCTGATGGAAGCTGTGGTGCAGTTAAGCATTTTCTTGTAAAGGCTGCACTGAGACAGAGGTCTTGGTTCTAACAGCTCCTTCTAAAAGTGATACCAGCAGCATTAACCACTTATTTTGAGCAAAGACGTGCAGAAAACACACTGAAAGACTGAGAGGATATACTTCATTCAAGTTTTATGTTTCATCTGTTTTATGCAAAATTAATTGTCCTATAAACGTCATAGAGTTTCTCCTCTAACAATTGAATGAACAGAATTCTTATCATAGGAGAAACAGTTTTCTATTGCCAACTACTAATGAGCTAGAAAAGACTGCATAACCTGCTGTCTGAAAAAGGCTTTGTTTTGCAAGACAGTGATGAACTGAAATCACTCTACAAGGTAGAACTGCAGGATATCTAACTAGGACCATTGCAAGAAGAAATGCCAATGAAACAACACCCTCTGAGTTCTTGTCACCAGTGGTGAGAAGCTCCTCTCCCTAGAATGAAAGCTCAAGGCAATATCATGATAGAAGATGGCTTTATGGGCTTTGGGATGAATGGATCTCAAAAAATAAACCAGGGAGGGGGATGAGATAAAGAAAGGTGATGTTATTAGGCAAATAGAAGAAAGTGAGATGGAATAAGATATTTGTTTCTTAATAATAGCATTTGATGGGAAAAATGAGGCAAGGATTTACCATCTATTGCTTAGCTCTACTAGATGGGAACTAATAGCAGCTTTCTAAGGTCCTTGAGAAGCTTATCAAGAAGACCCATCCTTTCTGCATCCTTGGAAGTTTTCAGGGCCAGCTTGTATGGACCCCTGAGCAACATGGCCTTGTAGAATTAGATGATTTTCAAGGTCCTTTCCAACCCAAACCGCTCTGTGATTCTAAGAGAGGGACAGGCTCACCTGAGTGGTGCATGGCAGGTGGAGGGGTTCCAGCAACACATGTATGCTGAAAGGAGATGTTCAGACTGGTTGTAAGGCAGTGTCCCCAACATGAGGACAGTCACGAGCAGAACAGCTTTCACAGGCTGTGAAAGTTTACTTTCTTGAGGGTTTTCAAGATCCAACTGGATAAACACCAGAGCAGCATAATCTGATCTCACAGTTGACCCTACTTGGTACAAGATGTTGACTAGAAACTCCCTGAGGTCCCTTTCAATAGGAATTATTTTATGATCCCATGACCCTATAATTTTTCAGTTTTTTGTGGACACAGGTCTTTTTCCACACATATAAATGAACCTTCAATTTATTCTTATAATTGACTCAAAATTAACTATTATTATCTGTTATTATCTGTTTGACTGCTGAATATTGATTTTCCATAATTATTGCTATATTTATCTTTCAGTTTAGTGATATTTTATTTTACTTACATATAGACCCAATGCTTGTAAGAAAAGATGTAAGGTTATTTAGATATATGTTCAGAAGAACATGTTCAGCTTTCCTAGTTCAGATGCCAGAAAAGGTCAAAATAGTTTACTAGGAATAAGGATATTTACTTTTTTAAAAGTAGTTTTAACATCAACTAGCCAAAGGATAATATATGAGCTATAATTATTCTAATTCTAATAAGCCAGAAAAAACAATAATGCACTTTTGGGAAGTGAGGAAAGCATTATCTCAATGTTCCTTACACTTCTATTGCTGTGCTGTTTCTATTACATGCTAGACAAATTAGTTTAGGCTTGGAATGTCTAAGTTGTGGAGGGCTTAAATTGTTTTCATGTTGGCACCATCTCAAATGGAATCTAACAGTACTGATACAATTATATTTTCTTTTAATTTTTGCACTCCTTTTTAAAGAGGCATTCTTGATTTTTCAGATTTTAGGCGAAAAAATAATTGTAAGAATGTGAAGATTTTTTTGTCAAATGATATATAAGACAGTTTTAAACTTATCTTCCATGATCACAAAAAAATAAAATTTAAAAAAAACCCAAACAAACAAAAAACTTCCAACAAACAAAAAAAATCCCCAACCAACCAACCAACCAAAAAACCCCCCCAAAAAACAGAGGCCAGTCTCCTACTGGCTTGCATGTAGTATAGATATTCTACACTTTGTGAAACATGGACAAAGGGAAAAAATGGCCCTGCAGAAAAATACTCACTAGGTTTACACCAAGTGATTTTTATACATCCTGATACATCAAAGAACAGACAAATCCAAGTGACTTTAATAAAAGCTATAGTATGTTTTTTAAGTTATTTGCTATAGCATAAGAGCCAAATAACAGTTGGAGAACTCATTTGTTTAAATTCCTTGAGTTTGCTGGGCACTAAGCAGATGCCCACTCCAGGAACAATCAGCCCATCTCTCTCCACACTGTGCTGGAGGCTGTCACATCTACTCATATCTTCTAGAGTTGACAGGTTGAGCACATCTTAATATGGTTCAGTCAAAATTAGGTGACCCAGGAGAGAACTACTACTTAAACTGTTTAATCTAACAGTTTAATCTAACTAATCTAAACTGTTTAATTTAACCTGTCTCATTTTGACTACAATAGCAAATCAATCATCCCAGCAAATCTTTGGGGACAATAAACAGAGGCAAGCCATGAGTGGTGATGGGGTGGTACCGATACAATGGAACTGAGAAGATGACATGCATTCCCATCTTAATGCTCCTGCAAAGGAGGGTCTGGATCCTGCAAATCCTTCGCAAATAGTTTATGCAAGACAGGGTATTAGATCATATTTGGTTCGATGTATTCTTTAAACAATGATGCTGCATACATAAAAACAGTATTTAAAGGTGCAAAGATAAGATTTTAGGAGTTAGGAAATATCTGAATCGAGATTTTCATGTACATTTCCCATAGTCCAGTTTGCCACCTACCCTTCTTTCTGGCTGAAACGCAGAGGCTTGGGGAATTGGTTTATAAACAATGGGCATTTGTGTATATGGATTTTGCAAAAGTTGGATCCACACCAATATAATATGGGACTGGCTTTTCCTATTACAAAAGACAGGAATCTAATTTAGCAACCCAACTGTTACTTCAAAACACTTGTGTAATTTCCTATAAAACTGCTCATCACTTCATACATCTTCAAATTGGAGTCCTGGCCTTTTAAATTAGCTACAAAGATTTCAGCTCAACTGAAGTTTGGTGACTGCCATGTAACAATGGGGCAAAATTAGATGGCTGAAATTACCACTTCCATCAGTTCTGTCCTCCTCTCCTTCAAAAGAGCCTGCTCTACTCAAGTAAAGTTCTACTGCTTATTTCCTGAAGCATATTCTGAATATTGTGTTGGTCAGCAGCTATATGAATGTAAATTGAAAGAGCCCTAGGCCATCTGAAAACTTCAGTGGCTCAGGAGTTGCTTCAGAAACAGTTCTCTTGCTATATGCTCATTTAACTCTGACACGAGCACAGAAAAAGTGATTGAGTACCATTTCAGTTCTCTAATTTGAATTTATTCTGGTTGTAACTGAGTCTTACTGGTCAGCAGAGGAAAATAATTTTAGGAGTAGAACAACAATAGCTATTATGTTCACTGAGTAGTAGCTGTAGGGTTGTGGTTCAGCTTACCAGCCATGCTGCTGGAAAAAGCTTCATTTATTGTTGTTGCTTTGAAAGGAACTACATAGGCCTGGCTGTTCAGAGTATTCAGACTCTGTGATTTTGATCCAGGCTGACACCTCTTGAGGAACACCAATTGATAAACAGGAAAGAATAATCAACTTTTATGAATGTTCTGCATTTTTAGGGCATTATACATGGTACATTTCTATAAACAAGTTTTGTCCCAGATGGATTCCATAGATCTTACCAAAAATTAAAAAAAAATGTTTTGTAATACTATAATATACTAAACATACACGGGTTTCTATAAACTGCCTTCTATAGCAAATGTAAAAAAAATAGCTGACACATAACCACCAAAACCAGAAGACAGCTCTCTGAAAAATGTCCTTTCAATGACATTCACACATGATATGATAACACAAATATATATAGCACTTCAACTTTGTGTTGCTGTAGATGCTGTGTTAGTTTCTCAAGCTTTCAAGTCAGCATTCCTGTGTGTGGGAATGTTGGGAGCCTTTGCTCCTCTGCTTCTCTCTGTAAGTTCTATGTGAGTTTCATGAAAAATACAGGATTTTCAACACAGAAAATAACAGAGAAGAAGCAGGACTGTGGTTTGGGATAGTCATGACTTCATGGGACACAGGTTGGATTGCTGCTTGCTTTCCATGTTTGAGTAAAAAAAGTATATGAATCATGCCAGATACACATTTAAGCTGGATAAATACACTGAAGAAAATGTCTAACAGATGATTTTTAAAAAAATCTAACTCACATAAATTCCTAATCATCTATCTATAGCTCGGAATGATGGAAGTTATCAATCTTGTATTCTTGTGATTCCCGCAGTATTGGTTCCCTCATTTGCATAAAATGAATAGAATAAATTGTTACGAATCCAAAAATATACGGTTGCCAGGATACATCTTGCTCAATGCAAATGAAAATGGGTTTGTGCCGACCAGCCTGAAGTAGTGTGGAACTTAGACATTTTCTTATTAATAGTGATAAATGAAACATTACATATACAGTGAGCTATTGAAATTATTAATATTTGTTTGGCAAAAGGAATGTTACTTCAAGCAAATCTGAACTAATGGCTGTACAATGTAATTCTACTAAAATACCCTGAGGTTTTACTGTAGAAGCAGCATTCAGAGTGAATATTCCATGATTACTTCTTTATAGACTTCTGAATGTAAATGATAAGTTTCTTGTTAATTGTCTTTTGTGATTTTCGGTGCTACATCCTTAACAACAAGCATCTATCAGTGTATAGAAACACTTTTATTATGCTTTGTCCATGCATAATATGTGGGTAAAGTAGTTATAGTTGACAATCATATCCAAAAAAGTCCTAGGATCTAACCACATTTCTATACAATGACACAGACAAACTCCTATTTAATGTATACTATTCTGACTTGCTAAAAATGACAAAAATATAATTAGTTTTGATTTTAAGCATTATATTTTATAAAGCTCAGGTTTTTCAAGCTGTACACATGCATATCAATATTTTTAAAAGCCTGTACCAGAAGTCAAACTGTATCACTTTTTTGAGCAAATTTGTTTAATTTGCATTGAATGCCTAATGAAGACAATTCATGCATAAAATAATTACTTTTTCTTTTTTGCCATTCAAGTTGTATATATGTCTTTAAAAGGGGATTATATATCCTATATATTGACTTCCAAACAGGTAGATAAACAGGGATCAGATTTCCAGCCGTATTCAGATGAGACTGCAGTGTTTTTGGTGAGTGGTGTAGCTGCTCTGATCTGCCATGGCTAGTCCCTTGTCAGCAAAGGGCTGGCTGCCCATGCCTCTGCCAATGTCATGTGCCAGTTGATACAAGAGAGAAACTGGGGGTTACTACAGTCAAGGCTCAGAGTGCTCTGAGAAGAAACCTCTTTATGCTAAAGATACCTGAGACAATTGAGACGAGGAAGTTTTCTCTACCCCCTTACTAATGGTTGGTTCTTTGATAGGAGATAAAAATACTGACAAAGCCACAGCAGAACTGAGCTTTCATAGGAAACATTTTCAGACACAATTCAGAGTTGTAAAATTATAGATTAACTCCCTCCTCTCCTCTTCTGATTGGTTGTGTCTTGAAAGCTACTGGCTTCACTCCTAACTTTCAGTCACACAACTGAAAAAGATTATGTCCCTAAATTATAAAATAGCACTGAGGTTCCTCTTCACAAGTTGCCACTACAAACAATATCAGTGGTACTGTGAATTATACAAGTGATGACAGGATTGTACTGAATATTCATAATTTACATCATAGAATATATAATTATCCTTTTTTTTCTGTGTTAACCACAAAAGAAAAGGGCTTCCAGACTGAGGAAATGATTAAGGGGCTGATGGAATGGGCACTGAAATTAAAGACCCTCTCCTTTGAATTTGGTAATTTCTGAACAGAGCTCTAAACCTTTCTTTTCCTGAAAATGCTCTTGGTACTAACCTGTTTCCTTTCAGTCTGCACAGAGCTAAAATGAGCATTTAGGAAGATTTCCTTTTATTCTACAAATAAACTCCCACATGTAATACTGGAGAAAAGTGCTAGATAAATACATTAGTTCTGCTTAGCAAGGTAAACATCAAAAGCTGAAAACTCATGTGCCCATCTGTTCTGAGACTGTTGGTTGCATCCAGGTGATTTTGAATGCAATTCTGCATGAAGCCACGAATTTCAAGACTTTCAAGGCACCACACTCTCCAAAAGACTAAACAACACTGTTCCAGGTAGATAAAAATACAAGTATTTGCCAGTATTGCAGATGACTTTATGAATCATTCCTGTTTAAAAAAAGAATCTATGTCACCATTGAAATTTCAGCAGATGTTATAAGGCCAGCACACAAAAAAATCCAGAGATTCCTGCTATGCTGCTATGTCCCAGTTTAGCCATGGCAACTGGTTGTGTATACATTGTCATAACCATGAAATAAAATGTGTAAAAATCTCCTCAGATTTCAGATTGCAAATTGATTTGGATGGGATTCAGTGTGACATTCAGACTCCCAAGTTTTAGATGTCTGTCAGCAGGTGTCTTTAGCTATGTGACTTAAATTTCCACTGCAATGATGACAGCTTCACTTAGGTAGCAATGGGCATTCTGACCTATATTTATAGGTCACAGGACATAGAGGTGCTTCTGGAAAACCAGTAGAAAATAAGGTGAGATACCCCAGGGTAACTTAAAAATCTCTGGATGTTTGTGCTCATCCTACCCATGGATCAGGACTGGGGTAGCTTTAAGCTGTGATAACCAGACTGTTACTGGCTGGCTGGCCCATTGCATTACTCACCAGAGAACTGATTTTAGGTGCCCACCTGCTTCTTGTGATGTGTGAAACAACTTAATGAAAGCACCAGACCTGCACTTTAGTACTGCCTGTAATGGGAGATTAGACACCTAAATAATGTCTAAGAAATGAAGGTGTCTGTATACCCAAATTTAGAGGCACAATTCACCTCTCTAAATGCAAGCACATCCTTTCACCTGAGAAAGTTTAGGGTGCTTGAGGTATTGGGATGGGGCTGGTAGAGATGAGACAGAAATTTATGGGTATCCTGCATCTCTTCAAAGAAAAAACTGGGTGATATGTGAGATCACTCACAGAGCCTAAGTGATAAGAAATTACTTTACTGAGGAATCTGATCCCTACCCAATGTGCTGCAAACTGAATTTGTCTCACACAAGCACTAAGATAACAGTTTCACACAGACAGTTATAGCTTAGCTAATATGCCAATAGGCAGTTAATTAATTGTTTCCTGGTCTCTAACGTCATCATCCAAAGCTGAGAATCTGAAATCTATCACTCGCCTGCCATTTCCCCTACAGGCTGATCAAATTCAGCCTCATAGTAGTATGTGACGCTACATGTAGATGTTCAACAGTACATTTCATCAACATCTAGCAGTCCTCTTATCTTGGTAGGATTTTAAAGTTGGAATTTTCTAACTCCTAAAGATTACCTGTACGCAGAATAATAATATTCTTCTGGCTAAGTCCTTGATGCATTCAGTGCAGACAATATGAGACCATACATAGCATGCCATCATAGAGTCAGGATATTTCCAAAAGATGGGTGACAGCTGCTTCTTCATTTGTAAAAGCATTTAGTTCAAGACACGACCCTTATAAAGCAGTCAGAATGCATGCCCCAGAAAAATAATTAAAAGGGGACATTACGTTGCTAGCTGGGAACCTGAGGTTCAGTTCTTTCTCCTGGTTCAACTTTTCCATGTGACTGTTCTTCCCGCTTGAAAGTGGAGCAATGCTATTTACTTCTTTTAAAAGGTACTTTGAGACTTGTGGGTAAAAAATGCAAGCCAGCAGCTCAGTGTTCTACTAAGCTGGGTGCTGTAAGGGTAGCTATACTAAATGTGCTACAGCAACAGACACACAGCCTTTTAATAGACTAAGTATGTCACTTGAATTATTTTCTAGACAATCTGGAATTTTCAGACCAAAAAAAAGAACAATTCAAGGACATCTGGATCCAGCCTGGGTAAAGGCAAGAAGTTAAATCATGGAAGTTTTGCAGCTCTGGAGTGCTTGCTAGGAGGGAGTGACAGGCCAGAGGGTCAAGGCAGCAGCAGGCCCTATGTGCTCACAGCTCCACCAAACCACTCCGCTTTGCAGTGTTCCAAAACTTGCCTTATTCATGAGAATCACACCTCTCAGAGCATACAGCTCCTCAACACATTTGCCCGAGGCAGGACGCAGCTGTGAACTCTCAGGTTCACTGGCACAGAGCTGTGTTGGCTTTGTGGTCAGCATCACAGCTTCTCACATTTACAGAGCTCAGCAAGCAAAGCTCTTTGAACAAATGAGCAGGTATTTCTGTACTGTACTTCTAATACTGTCACTTGTAAGTTTTTGTTTCCTTTTGTTTTCATTTTCTTGCTTTCTCGCTGTAAATGACGCACAGACTGGCTTTTGGGGAAGGGGGAAACCAAGTGTTGCACAGCTATTCTGACGACTTTAACCTCATTTAACCCTCAGCACAGCAAGAGGAAGTACAAAGTATTTTCACGAGCTGTGAATGGGCTCAGATCTGGTTTTGACGTCTTGAGGAAGCGCTGCCTTCTGCAAAGCCAGAAATACAAAAAAATGTATGTGAAGTCCCGAACTCCAGGGTTTACACACAGGCACCATCCCGTCCCACTTCCCCCACCCCAAAACAGAGATCACTAGAGAGAGTGGGATGGGATCCCCGTGAAACGAGGAGGCTTAGGGTCAGCGCACACGTCCCCGGGCGAGGCGCAGCGCGGGCGACAGTCACACACACCCCTGCCCTGATTCCTGAGCGGACTGCCCAGCGCCCCGACCCGCCGGCTGGGGAGCCAGGGGTCCCCGCCTACGATCTGCACGGGGTGGGGCATCCATCCCCATCCCCATCCCCATCCCCAACCCCATCGGAGGGCGCCTCGCCCCGCGGCGCGGGAGGCGGGTCCGGGGGAGCCGCGCCCGGGGCGGCCGCCGGCGGGAGCCGCACGCAGCCACCGCGGGGCGGGGCGGGTCTGCCAGCGTCGCTGGGCCGGGCGGGCTGGGCCGCGCCGCAGCGCCGGCGGCTGATTCGGAGGCAGCGGCGGGGGATGGACGAGGGTACCTGCGGCGGCCAGAGGCGACGGGCGTCCCAGGTAAGAGCAGGGAGGCACGGCGGGGCTGGGGGCTGCGCGGGGTGGGGGCCGAGTCGCCTCTGCCGCTCCTTCTCTCGGCGCCCGCGCATCGCGGCGGGGCGGGGACGGCGCGCTGCAGCCCTGGAGTTTTCCCCGCTTCCCCTCGCCTTCTGAGCGTCCGCAGCCGCCTTTGTGCCCGCTCCCCGGCCCCGGGTCACCGCGGGGGCTGCGGGCGGTGGCGGGGGGGACCCGGAGGGACACAGCCAACTGTTGCCTGGGAAGCGCCGGCCGCGGAGCGCTGCCAGCGGCCCCGGGGCGGTGAGCGCCGGGAGCTGGATTCTCCCCCAGCCCCGCTCGGGGAGGCATCGGGTGCGGTGCGAGCCCGAGCGGAGGCTCCCGATTGGCCTTCCCCAGCCACTGGGCTCTCCCGGGTGGAAGTCTCCGGGTTTTCGCTGCCGGCCGCTGGATGTCGGAGCCGTCGCGGCCGCAGGGACGAGCAGCGCCGGTGCGGGAGCCGGCTGTGCCCGCGGCAGGGCCCGGGGGAGCCCGGCGGAGCTCCGCGCTGGCCCGGGGTGTCGGTCGGACGTCGCTGTGCCTGGCTGCACCGAGTGCGTGGTGGGGGGGGGGGGGGGGGGAAGAGAGATTAAGCTTCAAACTTTGATTATACCGAAAACTTTCTATTCCAGCTGCTGGTGATTTCTGGATGTGGGGTGTCATAAGCGTGGTGTTTCCAGAGGGATGTACCTAGACACGAGATGAAAGACAGGCACTGTAATGCTGTATTCATCTCGTTTAAATCGCTGTTCATGTTGGGAGGTGTTACAGCGAACAGATAACACGCTTGCATCTATTCTTCCTATTATTATCTTTCTCCTAATTTGATTCCAAGACCGTTTAGTTTTATTTATTTTTGTCTGGGGTTTGTTTTGCTACGGTCTCAGTAATACATTGTGCCACTATGTAAAATCGAATGCTCCGTAATTCACTGGCAACAGCGAGGCTCTTAACTGCACAGGCTTTCAGTGGTGCTGCTAATAACTTGCCGAGGGTAGTGATGCGAGTTGATTTCCAGCCTGTTCCTGGTCTCTAATTGCCATACAGACCATCTTTACACTCTCTATTTTTGTTACCAGCTCTAAAGTCACTTTATATGTGTTTGGGGAAAGGGTAGGTTAAGGGGGACAGAGATGTCTTTGCTTTGCTTCTTCTGTTTTGACCATCTGCAAGGCCATAAAAAAATTAAAATTATTTTGGCAGTGAACTCTTGGGGATGCTGTCGTGACATGAGGTTGCCTTGTGGGCAAAGATTTTCACATGCTCAGCACAGCTCTACAAAAATACCCCAGCTCCTATTACACAGGGAAGAACTAAGCTGATACTTCCTTTTTCTCTGGTATGGTAACTTTTGTATTTCTATAACATATAAGGAAGACAGTTACATCAGCAACATATTTAAAAAAAAAGTAATTAAAAAGTAAACCTTCTAATTTCTCGTGTTTAAATCTCCTTTCTTCTCTCCTGTAATACCCCCACTCCTTCTCACCAGGCCCAAATTAAAAATTAATGATGAAGTCCTACTATTTCCTATGGTAGACTTTTAAAAAAATGTTTTAATGAAACTAAATTACAGATTATGAGAACATCATCAAAGGTTTGACTTAAGTTTATAAAAAGCATAAAGTAGCAACTAAGAACAAAATTCTAAGACGTATTCTTCAACTTAAACTGCTGTAGTGTAGTTTAACCACTGGTCTTTAAAGTTTCACTTGATGTAAACTATGGCAAGTATAAGTAAGGCTTTCTGAGTTATTTATATGGTTTCTCAAAGACTGTGCAATATTTTACTGTATTCTGCTCTGTACTTTTTCAGTACCCTCCTGTGCTGCTTTTGCAGTGATACTTTGTTTTTTCCCCCATGAACTTCTAGTCTTTATTAAAAACTGAAAATAAACAAA
Source organism: Acrocephalus scirpaceus scirpaceus (assembly GCA_910950805.1). Taxonomy (NCBI): domain Eukaryota; kingdom Metazoa; phylum Chordata; class Aves; order Passeriformes; family Sylviidae; genus Acrocephalus; species Acrocephalus scirpaceus. Next base: position 103,427,823 of record OU383775.1, on the reverse strand, counting down.
CCACAAGTGATTGAAAAGACAGTTTATATCAGTAATTAGAATTAAACCCCCTTGATTAAGTCAGAAAGGAGAAATGGTGATCATCTTGGATACTACTGCATAGTTACTGTCGTCAGATGTCATTTTGCCATGACAGTGAGTCTATTAGTGAATTTTACAGTGCTGAGAAGATAATTCATTGTTAGTGTGCTTAGCTTGTCCTCATGACATCATTTTTGATGCTGTTTTGTCAGGCTGAAATATCTTGTCCTCAGCAGTATGGCAGCCTTACAAAGACATTGAGGATTTGCATGTGCAGGATGCTGCAGATTTCCACATTGTGTGATACACAAAATGAGCTTAAATACTAGATGTTATTTAGACGAATAATGACTCCTTTACTTTGACAGTATTTTGTAGGTGTACAGATACTATAAGTAAGGCCTCTTTATCATATTTTTATCTACTTCCAAATGCCATTCTAGAGTTTTTGGAGAAACTGTAAAATATTTTTGTGGAATTACTGGCATTGTTTAGTACTAAATGTATATTACATGCAGTAGCACATGAACTTAATCATTCAGTTCACATTTATACAAACCAGAAAAATGCTCTTCTGTCTCCAAACCCTGTATATGATCCAGACATCATTAAGTCTCCTGTTAAAATCTCTGGAGACAAATGGAGTATTTTACTGGGACCTGTAACATTAGTGGATAGGGGTGTATGGATGCTAACAATATATGTTAATTTGAAGCAGCCAAACCTCTTAGTGTTTTCTTGGTACTGAATTCAGTATGTATTTGGATCCATTTCAATATTATCAATCATTCTTTTAGCAGTGCTTTCTACTCATGTTATCTAGGAATGCAAAACAGTAACACTAAATCAGAGAAAACAGTTTGAGAAGCATGAATTAAAATATTTAATATATGGGGCAGTTTGTGAGCTGCAAAAATGCAGTCATAAATTTGAATTCTGCTGTTTAAATTAAAATTGTGGTAGAAGCTGCTCTGCACTCATGTGAATGATGATGAGAGCAACCTGAATGATTGCAGCTGTACAGGTCCTAGTTTTTATGAAGTACCACAATTATACCATTCTCCTACTTGGATGAAATTCCAATTCCTGCTTCCTGTTAAAATCAAAAGCATGTCTTATTGTCTATCTTTACATACTGCTCAATACAAGTTCTTGATTTAAATTGGTAACAGTAGTTGATGCTACAGAAAAGATAACAGTAATAGGTATAGGACAAGAACCTTTCCGGACTGGTGTGACCCAATGCAGCACTGACACACAAGCGCTTGAAAGATTTTTATTTAGTATTGTGGGTTTAAAATGTTTGGAAATGATACCAACATGAAGATACCAACAATGAGATTTAGTTAAACATCAGTCAGCCCTACCTTAACTCAGGAAAGATTACTTTGGCATACTAACAACCGAAATGAACTTGTCAATAGACTAGAAAACCAGTGCTCTGAAGGACTTCTTTGTGCATATTACCATTTGTTTTTTTTCTTCTGTCCATGACAGTACTTCGGTAGTGCTTTTCATCATGGACAGGTTGACAAATTTTAACAATATGGTTTGGATGACCAGCAGTGCAAAAGGTGAAGCTAATGCGTAAGTCCTAGTCTTATCTTTGAGTAAATTTGTGTAAGGAATTTATGATATTTATAATGTGTGAAACGTTAATTTTGAAGGTTCCAGTAGCAGCACAGTTTGTGGTGTTAAGTGTGCCTATCGTAAGTGCTAGTCTAGTTTGGTTCAAGTCTTCGGTTAATGAATGTGATTCGTGAACATGTGTTCCTCAGGCCTGGTGAAGAACATCCATAAAATCCATTTGGCATGGGAGTTGTCGTGTCTAGAATATGGCATGGAGCATACTGAAATCTTGAGTTTGATCCCATTTGTCTGTGATGAGCTCAGGATGACAGAAAGCAAGTTCGCACAATATAAAAACACCGCAGATGTGGCTTGGTGTTTTTATGGGAGTGTGTAGACTTAAACTGACATTTTAGATAAAAGTCATTCTCTACTGTCCTGTATCTCTCTGGTACACATAGGTTTAACTTAAAATTTAAATAGTTGTTAGAAGCTTTCTTATATATAATTTATGGGATTCGAGTCTGAGGGGGGATTCTTCTCTCTGCTGTATTACTGCCTGAATTCATAAATTATTTGAGTGGCCTATTTTACAATTAGATGCCTTAAAGCTGAGGTTGATGGTCCTAAAACCCATGTCTGAAAGCACACTTTTCTACATTTTTTACTGTGAAGAAAATGAGATGCACAGAGCTTCTGTTCTGCATCCATCCATAGCTGTTACCACTGAGAGTGGTAACAGAGTTCTGGAGAGTAGATTTCTCTTCTGCCTCACTGCCTTTGGCATCCAGAGATGGGAATGTTCCCTGAGGATTAGGAAAGCTTGTTTTGCTAAGAAATAAGTGTAAGCTATTTACTCAAACTTGAGTAGAAGCATTTGCAATGATGTTAATCTCTCTTCATGTTTTGTGGTGCATTAGTTGCATCCCATATTCATTAAGTGTGACACTTTATTCTCTGTCCTTTTTAGCTTTAAGTACCTTGAGCTCACATCACCCTCTTCCCAAGAGAGTGAAACAAGCAGTGTCATAAGCTGTCCTTTATTTCACCTGCAACCTTTGGGAAAAAAAAAACCCAAAAAAAAAAAACCAAAAAAAAAACCCAAAAAAAAACCCCCCCCCAAAAAACCCCAAAAACCCACCAACAAAATACCAGTAATTAGGCCAGAGGCCTAGATTCCTGCCCCATGATTAAGGCATTCAGTTAAGGGAAATCTGGTTTCTATAGGTGTTTCATTCTTTCATCCAGTAAATATTTTTCCATATCCTAACTTCTGCAGGAAAAGTGTTAGGACAGACAATAGCCTGTGGTTTAGGGCACTACCTGGTGTGCAGAGATGTGTTTGGGAGGCAGTCTCTCAGCCTGAGAAGAGCCTACCACCCACTTCTATTTCCTCTGTGGTTGCTTTCCTGATGCTTTTAAATAGCTCAGTGGTGCTTGAGGGCATGCTCCTGCCCTCTCATCCGAAACTTCAAAATTGCATGACGCCTTTCCTCAGGAGTTCGTGAAAGGAATGACTTTGTATCTTGCTTCTAGAGAGGCCTGAGGTTTTACAACCCTTTTTAATAACATAGGTACCTCTTGAGCTTCCAGGAATAGGTGACATCAGTTTAAGGTACAGCCTTCACAACTTTCTTACCTATTAGGTTAGGTGGCTTCCTGCCTGCTTGCTATTCCAGTTATCTTACTTTCCTTTATATACCCAAATTTCTTGCAGCCATGCTCAAAATTCTGTGAGTCTAGTTTGGGTTTCTAGACTTACATAGATTTGTAAACCTAAGAAGAGCATAGATTTTGAAGGGATGAGGCCAGACTTTGGCAAGACTGAGGACTTCTGGAGAGTCTTTCTTTTGGGTTTAGGAAGCAGTTTGAGTCTGGTTTGATTCAGTTGTCCAGTGTAAATGTTTTGTCCTGGATGAGATGCTTTGCAACAACTGTTGCATCTATACTTAGCAGGCGCAACTAAGGCCAGAAGACCCATGTCCTACATAGACACATGTCCTGGAGCACCTACTGGGATATTTCAAAACAGCTGAGTATTATTTGCCTCTGCAACTGAACTGAGCCCAGTAGTATCCTAAGACTATTATTGCCTAAGCTGTATGTTGTTATTCTGAGAAGTGGGAGGAAAGGGTTATTTTCATGTTTTTCAAAGATATTTCAAAGCAAACCTGCTTTCTGTTTCTTTATTGTGAATGTATTTAATACCTAGCTTGATCATTATAATTTTCATTTTGCAGCTGCCCCAGATAAAACCTGGAAGGTTAGCTTGAGTTAATGGCTTTCTGGGAAGAAGGGAGAAAGTTCATCTTCTGGTTTCTCTTGTGCATTTTAATAATGGTGTGGAGCTGTGGGGCAAAAAATCATTACTGTTTTTAGCTGGTATCGAAATGCTGAGTGATGGTGGCACTTACAGAGCAGAATTGGTTTTGGAGAAGGAAAATTCTCTCTGATAACTGATCCTTATGATTCTATCTCCAATAAATTGGTTCCAGAATTGAGTTTAAATAGCCTCTATGGGAGACATACAGTAGTATTTGTTTGGTGTGGGTGATCTGTTGATCCTTATTTTTCAGAGGGGATTGCTATAATACTGTGGAATCTGAGGAGGGAAGCAATGGCAAGAGGAAAATTCTATAACATTTTTCAGAGTTGTTGAGATGTGTTTAGATTTGAGAGGGCTAGATTGTTAAATTTGTTACATTTTATTTCCAGGAACAGTCTAATTTTGTCTCAGTTGTACTTTGTCCCACCCACATACACATGGTCTGACTCCCTGTACTGTATTGCTCTGTAATTGCAGTATTTTGCTTCAAGGATCATCTGTAGGCTGTTGGTGACTTCTTCAAATACAGATTTCATGATGGATGTTGGCATCTTTAGAAGCTTCTGGAAATAAGTGTAATCCTTTCCCAAATAATTGATGGTGGCAGAGGAAGTGGGTTCTGATATTTTGTAAACGTTTTACCTACTTTTTTATTATTAATGTGTAAAAAGCCCTGTAGGACTGACTGGAATGCTTCCCTCACACTCTCACAAGGCTGTGCTGCAGCAGGGCTCTGTAATACCAATTACTGCAGGGATGGTTTTGCTGTTCCAGATGAGATCATGATGGGGTGCTGGAAAACGAGTCTCCCTCAAAATGTGTTTTATGCTCTGAATACATTAGAGATTGTGTTATTATAGTACAATACTTAGGTCTTTGGAGTTTATGTTTTTAGTTACTTAACATGTTAAAAATCCACTTAGATTTTTTTTATCAATGTCTCTTGTATTCAACAGGAAAACAGAAAATATTTTCTGATTTTGAAGTATTTTGGGCCTGTGTTGCCTGTAGAACTGATTTGCATTTCTATAACTAGATAATCTTTTTGCTTTTATTTATTTTTTTTTCCCCCAAAGACAGTGACAGAGCACACATATTAGTGGTCCTAGATGTATAGGTAATATGTTTGTCCGGTTTTGTACTGTGAGACAGAAAATGATAGGGCTCTGACTACTTATGCCTTTGTTTTACAGACATTTTGATTCATTAAGGCACAGACAGTATCATGTTGTCCTTTACTGAAGTAAAAGTAAAACTGCCCCAAAAAATCCCCTTTTGTTCTGCTGCTGAGGAACACTGTGGGCTGCCAAATCCTGACAGTCTGAGTCACCACAATTGTAATAAAGTGTTTGTACTTTGGCGGTTGCTGTTATTCAGTGTCTTCTAATTTATTCATAAGGCAAAGGAACACCTACAGATTAAAAATGCTACTTTTAAAAGAACTAGTCCATGTTTATAAAGAAATAACATTTGTCAATAGAGAATTAAATACACTGTGGTAACACTTCAAAGCTTGTAAGGAGTAAAGAGTTAATCTTTAACGATAAGAAATATATACATATATTTAACAAATTCAATGTTTTGTGCAAGAGCAATGCTAGACTCCAAAAAATGATGGGATTACTTTAAACTCCTTACTGAACTGTGGTGTTTTGGCCATCTGATCTGACCTGATAATGATCTGATAACCAGGGAGACTGCTTCCTTCCTAAAAAAAAACCACCAAAAAAACCCAACAAAAAAGTTTTTAAGGATGAGGCCTCTGACCCTGGAAATGCTTATCTACGTTTTAGCTTTGAAGTGTGGACTGTGACCCAGCAAGCATAGCTCATGTAATTGAATTCAGTTGCTTTCAGCATCACATCCAAACAAAGTAGTCAAGTTCTAGTAGTCAAATTAAGCTGTAGTAGTCAAATAAAACTCAGAATGAGCGTGCATAAAGAGCTGGAAGAAAGCAGGGTGGCTGTGACTCAGTGGTACCTGTAAGGCTGACAGGTGTGTTCCCAGACTCCCAGCAGGTGTTCTGCCCATGGCTGTGTGCACACTGTGGTTCTCTGGCTGATGGATCCTGCTGCCTGTGTTTGGGTGGGAGATGGGAGTACTTACAAGTTCTTGATCCCATCACCTGTGCATGGAGAGGAGGTGGGTTTCTTTATATTTTCTCCATACTGTAGCTGTTTATGGATGTGAGTCTTCATATTGTCTAGTGTCAGTTATTGAGGCAGAAACAATGATTCCTTTCTTTCCATTGATAAAATAACAGTAAGGCTTTTATTCTTGATACATAGGGAATTTTGTGTGTCATTTACCTTTCACTAACACTGAGCTAATGAAATTTACACTGTTCTCTCTCAAAAAAAAAAGCACCAAATTTGCCAAACTGGATTATTAATAACTATCCCCAATTTCATCTTGTAGAGCTGCTGATGAAAAGGGCCGAGGTGCATGTGGGTGGTAGGCACAGGGGCAGTGTGGAACACATGGAAATTCTTGCAGCAGAAAGTACTATAATTTTAATTGTTGCTCAGTGTCATACTATCACTAGAGCTGTTTTCCAAAGAAGAAGTTTGCCTGCTATTCACACAAAGGAAGGAGATGGTATATAAGCAAATGCAAATATATTACATGCCTTCTATCCTTTGGTTTTTAATACATGCTGTGGTGACGAGTCCAGCGTGAAACACATGTCACAGCGTGACATGTAATTATATATGCATTAAGTGGAAGTTGATTCATAGTGTCCCTCTCTGAGAGTACCTATCCATAATGTGCTGAGTTGGGATGCAAGAGGAGCGGCACAGCTCTGAGCTGCTTAATTCATGTGGCACTGCAGTCCTGCTCAGCTGCTGACTTCCTTTCTCCTTTTTTTTTTCTGCCCATAAAAGGAGAAAAGTGCTGCCATATGACTCCCTTTAGAGAGAATCACAAGATGAGGTTGGGGCTGGAGGGAGGGGGCCGCGGGGGGGAAGTTATTCAGGTAGCTTTGTTTTTTGTGCATGATACAAAACATTCTGCTTTCTGTGTTTAATGTGGTATTACCAGCAAAGTATGTGGTAGTATTTCCTTCAACTGACATTGCAATCAAACATTTCATTCTTATAATAACTTATTTTTTTCTTTCTTTTTTTTTTTTCTTTCTGCATGGATGAGAGATTCTGAAGGGAAGGGATATAAATGAGTTTGGAAGGAGATAACTTCAGTTCTTAGGGATTAGGCTGTCCTCCAAACCTGCAGACACTTCTCTACTAGTTGTTAAGGAATGAATGTATGTGATATTCTCCCATCTTGTGCCAGTGGCTGTAGGTAGGCATGCCTGAATTCATTGCCTGATTTTGCACTGTTAAAAAGCTTCATCTCCAGTTTTTCCAGAAAGCAGAGTAATTGGGTGATTCTCTGAAGATTTGCTCAGAGATCGAATCTGGACAACTCTGTGCCTTTTCACAAAGTCCTTGAGCTCTCTTACTCTCTGCAGTCTTACAGTGACTCTCTTTTACCATAAAGCAAGAGTTGCCTGACTTCCTTTGGCATATTCTGACAAACAGCACAGCCCTCCCACTGATGAGGGTCACAGTTTCTCCACAGAGAGAAGGGAATTAGCAGCTCTAAATGAGTTCTACCCAGTTTCTGTCATGGGTTACTAGATGGTGTTTGATGGGCTCCTGATTCTGCATCAGAGTGCCCAGCAAGCACCAGGATGGTCAGCTCCAGCAATGTTGCCAGATAAAGTCCCGTGTGTGTGTGTGTTCAAAACCATCTCTGAGTTGATGATTCACACTATTGATCAGCTTGGGTTTAGTCAGCCTTGCGTGTTCCCTTTATTTACTGATGCTGTGAAGCGATTTGACATGGGGGCATACAAATCAGCTGTCTCTCTTCTTGCTCAGTCCAACACAAGATGTTTTAGAAATCACAGCAAAATGGATTTGTCTGTGCAAAGCAGACTTTTTTCTTTAACATCTATGAAAAATGGAGATCTTCGACCCAAACATTTAATTCCACATGAAATTAAGCATTTTGTCAAGGAGTCCAAAGGGAGCTGGAGAAAATGAAGATCTTAGTCATTTCCTACATTTCCTAGCATCACCCTTTTCTAGTGTCACTGTAGGTATCCTAGGAACAGAGCAAAAGGACCATACTAATTATGAATCTAAAGTAATTTTTTTCTTTATTTTTTTCCTCTAGCTGTTGGGTTTTGGTCTTTACATCAGAACTAGGATGCAGGCCAAGATCTGTGAAAAACAGATGTCTGTCTCATGCCTGCAGTGTTATCATCACTGGGATTTAATAAATTTGTTACTTCATGTATGTGGGTGGGTTTTTATTGTGTTGTAGACTTTTGGTTGTTTTTCTTGAAAGATCTGACAGTTTAATGGTTTATTGGATGGTCTTTAGTTGAGTGTTGATGTCATTGTTGAGATGTATTTGTCATCTTTTCATCTCTTTGGAAGATTAAAATTGTACCTGTAGTTCAAAGCACTACAATTAAAGTATTCATGGGTAAATCAGAGTGTGGGAGTTCATCTGGGACTGCTAGGTTGGAGCAGATGGTTATTAGGTAGATTATTAGGTGGACTCACTGGACCAGATTGGTAGCTGGTATTGCAACAGTTATAAATGGATGCTCAAGGTTTTACAGAGTAATAAGCAGTTTCGTCAATACTGAGGTGGGTTGACCCTGGTTGGATGACAGGCGCCCACCAAAGCTGCACTGTCACTGTCCTCCTCTGCTGGCAGGGAACAGAAAACAATGAAAAGCTTATGGTGTGAGATAAGGGCAGAGAGAGATCCCTCACCGGTGACTGGAATGGCAAAACAGACCCCACTTGGGGAAATTAGTTTAACTTGTTACCAATCATATCAGAGTAGGATAATAAGAAATAAACCCAAATCTTAAGACACCTTCTCCCCACCCCACTCACCTTCCTGTGCTCACTTTCACTGTCAAATTCTCTACTTCTTTCCATCAAGCAACACTGGGGGACGGAGAATGGAGGTTGCAGTCAGTTCAGTCCACCTCTGCCACTCCCTCATGTTCTTCCTCTACTCCAGCATGGGGTCCCTCCCACAGGAGACAGTTCTTCATAAACTTTTCTAATGTGAGTCCTTCCCATGGTCTGCAGTTTTTCATGAAATGAAAATGTGATCCCTCCCATGGGATGCAGTCCCTCAGGAACAGCCTGCTCCAGCGTGGGTCTCCCATGGAGTCACAAGTGCTGCCAGCAAACCTGTTCCTGCTCCTCTCTCCATAGGCCACAGGTCCTGCCAGGAGCCTGTTCCAGGTTAGGCTTCCCACAGCATCACAGCCTCCTTCAGGCACCCACCAGCTCCACTGTGGGGTCCTCCATGAGCTGCAGGGGCACAGCTGCCTCACCATGGGCTGCACCAGAGCTGCAGGGGGATCTCTACTCCAGCACCTGGAGCACCTCCTGCCCCTCCTTCTGCACTGACCCTGAGTCTGTAGGGCAGTTGTGCTCATGCGCTCACTTTCTCCTCTGCTGCTCTTCTGCAGCAGTTTTTTCCCCGTTCTTAAATCAGTTATTCCAGAGAGTGCTGCCACCATCACTGATGGGGTTGGCCTTGGCCAGTGGCAAGTTGTATCATCCCATCCTGTTCCCCTTCACTGCCCTCCCCACTACCAAAACCTTGCCGCAGAAACCCAATACACAGTACCGTTGCATTTAAGAGTCCAAGGTAAGGAGTTGGCACTGAAGATGATGATCAGTAGGTCAGCAGTTGTGTTTTTGTATTGTTGGGATGATTTCTCAGTCCCCTATGACACTGCATAATCACATCTATACAAAGTTTTACATGCAGTAATTCTTGCCAAGTACAATATTTACATCCATATTTGCACCACGGTAGTTGTGTTTTCCTTTGGAAAGTTTTATGTGCCTCTCTTGTCTTTACAAGAACTTCTTGCTTGTGTTCCTTTTTGTGCAAAAGAAGAGTAAATGTTTCCAATTCAGATTTGCATGAATTTTTAAAAGTAAGTAATTTGGGATTTCTGCCTTAGACAAAAGAAACAAACTTGTGAAGGCATATATAACTTTGTGAATTATTGAAAAATCCCCACAGATTTGTTCCTAAAATGCTGATCTTGTAAGATGAATTTCATCCTTGCCCATCACTCCCATGTGGGTGAAGTTTGGAGAAGCAGAATCTCAGCTGTGCATTGGAATGCAGTTAATAGAACTATGCCCATTTTATACCAGCTGACAATCAGGGCTAATGTTCTACTGGCAGCAGTCCAGACTTGCTGAAATTAAGAAATCAGATGCTCATGTTCAGTCCATCTGAACACATTAAAAAGCTCCAAAACCTAGAGAGTTTTCTGGAATTTTCATGTGTGCTGCATATGATACTCGTGGAAACACAAATACTCAGATGTTACATGATTATGTGGTTCTGTTCCTGAGATTTGAAAGCAACAACGACCTAAGCAAGGGTGATATGTTAATTCTGAAACAGATTTGGCTGGTTATGGAATTAACTTCTAAAAATGATGCTCTCCAGAAGCAACTGGATACTGTATTTGTGATGCATGTTCATAGCAGGAACTAAATAAGGAGTGGGTATGGCCTGTGACTCTACTGTTACATTTTTAGTCCTGCTCATGACACAGTTTTGTTCTATGCCAGCTAACACTCTCCCAGATAATGCCCAAGCATAGTTCTGGGGTTAGGAGAGACGATGGACTGTTTCCAAAAGGCTCTTTGGGTCTGGCTGGGCTGTATGGAGGAATAAGATTTTAGTTGTCCAGCTACAAGCTGTAACATGTTTGTTGGTTCCAAGCCCAGAATGTGGCTGTGCGCCCTGGTCTGTTTTATTTTCTGACATACATGTGGCCACAGATCTTGCTTTCCAGGGAGCTAGGATTCAGCAGCCTCTTTGGGAAGGCAGTGGCAGCATTGGCATTGTGTGATTAGGAAGGCAGAAGAAAAATTCTTTCAAGCCTGGAAGTAAGAAGCTGTCTGGAAAGAAGGAAAAAAAAAAAAAGCAAGAGCAACTTAAAATCATGGAATAATTGAGTTTCATATTTCTTTTATAAGACAAGCCCCAAAGAATACTCAAGTATGATCAGCCATTTTAATGAAAAAAAGAATTTAATTGTAGAATTATGGCCTGGCATTTTAAATCAAAATGAATAAACTGAGTGTTAAGCAGATGGCACGTACAGTGTCCTCAACCAGAAGATGTATGTCCTGGTAGTAGAGTAAGATTTATCCCTGACCTAAGCTTTGCTTTCTGTTAGCTAAAGGAGCAGTGCTAGTGCAAACCTGAGTTGGCATGATCCTTAGCTTTGCCCGGGGGAATTCTTGTCTTAAGCAGATGTCTCAGCCCTCTTCTAATTGTTTGCCTCCTGTCTATGAGGTACAAGTCTAGCCTTATATTTAGCAAAAACTGTAGGGTGTGAAGTTTTGTGTGTGGGTGGTTTTTTTCTTTAAGCAGTGTTAAAGCTATTAGCATCCTAATGACTTAACAGTGTCTGGTCCAACAGACAACTCAGGGGTTGACTCTAGTCCGTGGAGCACAGCCATCTGTCTCACCACCTCGCTTCTACAGGACATGAGGAATAGCTATTGGGGTGGCATACGCTTCGTGGTAACCTTGTCATGTGTTCCTCCACCTGGGAGTGCTCCAGCGATCAGAAACTAAGCTCCTGCTCCCCACACGGACAGTGCTATTCCTGGGCTGGGAATTCCTGGTGCAGTTTGTGCTTTGAAGGTTGCGTGGGGTCACAAATTTTGACCAATCAAAGCTCAGGTCAGCGTGCTCCAAGGATGAACTGCCCTGAATTACCTGTATTGTAATTGACGTATCTTGCATTTTTCTGCATAAGATTTAAATAGTACCAGCTTGGTAGTATAGGTTTTAATGAGTCTGTACTTTTTCCATTTATACATTGATAAGCGTGTTCAGCTGCTGCTCCATTTTTGTATTTTAAATCAGAATAAAATTTATTGCTTCATTTTGGAACATGTACTTTCTACTTCTTGAGTAAAGGACTTCTAAAACGTGAAATAATGTTGTGGTTGCATAGTTAGGATAGAGAGTTTGGCCTCTGACTCACACTTCATCTCATTTAATTCTTCTCTTTTGCCTTTGAACATTATGTAGGCCATTCTGTAATGCAGCTTCACTTAACTCCTCATTTCCAAATAGAATTAATTTAGCATCTCTGCTATTTATGCTTTGTTGAATACTGATTGTACAGCCTTAATTATTTCTTACACAGCAGGAAACTTTCAAAATAGCAGCTGTGTTTTTCCTTAAGTCAAATTGGTTGTGAACTACGACTGCTCAAATCCCTGGGTAGATAATAAGCTTTAGTCCCAGCAGGTCCCCCAGACTACTACGCTAAGGGAACCAAACTGACTCCCGTGTTTCTTTGTATAAATGTATTTTAACTAGAGATAAGTTGACGTGCTGGAGATTCCCAAAATAGTAAAAGAGAATTTTCTCTTCTGCATTAATGTGATGGTTTGCCTCCTTGTTAATATTCTTCCCTTAGAGCAATATTAAAGTTTTTACTAAAGTTTCCAGTGTGCCTTATTTATTTCAGTCCATTTTTATCAGGCTGGTGTTTAAGAAATGATCACTTTCCTTTATTTCTGACTTGCAAATTCTCCCAAGAGCAAGAGCGGTTGCTCATAAATAGGTTTCTTCACTCTGTGGTTAAGTCACAGTGTTGTAAGAAGTATCTTGATACTTAGTGTTGTTCCTCTTCATTTCCCTCAGCTTTCCTATGGAAAACTCTGATACTAATCTTGGGATGTTTATCCCCTTTTAAAGGAATATCTTAAAGATAACAAACTGGAAACTCTAAACTTCTCAGAGCAGTTTATCCTCCTTCTTGCCCATGGCATTGGCTTTCCCACTTGATGTCATCTCTCTCAATCCAAATGTAGTACCTCAGTGAACTTGCCTTGCAGCCCATTCCATGCTCACAGACAATAAATGCTTTCTGGCATCTGTTTGTAGGGTTTTTTTAATGCCCATTTCATGCCTGCTAATCATATTAACCTTGCAAATTACACTGACATGGTTTTTACATCCCATTTGATTTTGTGTTTCATTTTGTTTTGTACTGAATGAAATTTAAGATATCTGAAATAATTTTTAAAAGATTAAAAAGCAGACTTCCAAAATGTTGTGTATTTGATTAAAAATCTAATTCAATCCTAGCTACTACTTAAGTTGTGCTGAGGGATAGCTGTTCTGTATAAGTTGCAAAGATTCTGTAATTTTATAATTCAGCTGAACAGGAGGTTCTGCTTAATAGGTGCTCCTGAAACAGTCGTTCACTACCCTGGTGTGTGCTAGTATGGGATTAATTGACCTTTGGCTCTGGGAGTAATGCACAGTAGAAGACACCTTGCAGAGAACTCTTTGGTTTTGAAAAAAGGGAAGTTATTCTCTATTGAAGGCATTTAAGTAACTTTTTTGATTTTTACTTGTTAATTAAAAAAGTTTCATTAATAATGATCTTTTAAAATAAATTTTAAAATCCACAGATTGCAGCCTCTGTCTAAGTATTGGGAAAGCTCTGGATCATCTTCAACAAGGTAAGAGTCAACTCTGGTACTTTCAGACTTGTACAGAACAGCTGTGGAGCAGATTTGAACATCATCAGTGATAAATGAACACTCAGCCCCCATTGAATACCAGGTTTTATGCAGTTTGACTGTTGTACCTCACTGATGCTTTCAGAATGCTATCTGGGCATAATATTCTCGCCTTGAGGTTTTTATTTGTTTGCTTTTCTTATTATAGAACAACAATTGAGAATTCTTCTTCCCATGTACTTTATTCATTTACTCCACTGTTTGTTTTGAGTCGTTTCACTGTTATTGTTCTGGTCTGTCTAAACCCTTGGGACAGAATTGGCTTAGGCAGAGAGCAGGATTTGTTCACATCTCTTTTGAAGTCCTGGTCTGTGATTTTTATGGGTCTTCTACTGCAATTTTTTTTTTTCCAAATCTTGACTGAGTTCCCATCAAACTCTCTAAAATATAAGTTGCAAATACCATGCATTGCAACAGAACTGGAGAGAATTTGCAGCCAGCAGCAAAATAAAGCAATACTAAATAAAAAAGTTTTTCCCCTAGAGAAAGGGAGTTCCCTGACTTGACCAGCTACTAATTGGTACAAAGATTTGTTTGCACAGAGGAACTATGCCTAATTAGTTCCCTGTGTGGGTGTTCTACTTGGGAAATTAGTGTTACATTTTGATATAATTTAATCTGCTTTTATGATGAATTGTTACAATTTGCAGCAAGGAACGTATTTTTAGGAAAAAAAACCCAATCTGCACTGCACCATGGGAGTTTCAAGAGATAATTCCTTTTTAGGCAGCAGTCAAGGTTACTATTTTGAAGTTAAATGAATAAAAGTCTTTAATTAGATTAAACCCAGTTTTTGATCACATATTTAGAAATATAGCTGCAGAAACAAAACAGTGTATTTTTCAAAGCCAAAACTTAAGCTGAATTAAGCTGATTTATGAATAGAATGGCTTGACCTCTGAGGTTGTGAGGATAGTGAAACTGAATATTTTGGAAAAGTGATTGTGGAGTTATATTAGCATTATTGAGGTTATGGTTGAAATCGAAGCTCACTTCCAAGCTTTTCTGTAGTGGCTTAATTTTCCTCGTTACCTTCACCTTTATTCTGGGAGCAAGCTTGCATCTCTTTTAAGTTATTTTATTTAGAGAGGTGAAAAAGTAACATTAAAATAGCTGGCTCTATAGAACTTTATGAAGGACTTGGTCCCCTTGTTTTTCAAGTGGCCTCCCTGCCCCAACACTTGGAAAATTAAATTATCACTATTGGGCATTTAAATTACATTCTTTATTTCAATAGTTTCAAAAGATTGGAAAATTATTTTCTGAACTTAGAACTGCTTTAACTGGACTTTTTTTTCAATATAAATATTGTTTTAAATAAATATAGCCTTTATACTAAATTACTAAATGTTTTGGAAATGTATGCCTATTTCCATGCTTTCATTATTATATCTTTTAATTCTTAATATAATGCATGCCATTACCAGTGCACATTATTTTCCTTTGCTGTATCAGTCTTGGCAACAGCTCATTATGAAATCCAACTTAAATTGAATCTATGCAACAGAATTATATGAGATAAAATTTAGTTTGAATACCTGATCATTTCAACCCAGCTCCATTTTTTAATAGTATTACTACAAAAATGTTTGGCTGTTACAAATTTCACTTTGAATAGAGTAACTTCCATTTCTCATGGAAATTTCTTTTTTGAACTTAAAGTTTCATTGCAAAATTGAGATAGGGAACAGCAAAGCTGACCCCAAGTGTAATCTTGAATGTTTTTCATGACAGACAGACGTTGAATGTTTAGCATCACCTCTTTGGATTTTTGAATGTGAATTGGAACCACTTTATTTCTAGGTAAGACATAGCTTTGTGTGTGTTTTAAGTACCCTCTTCCTTTTATATGTGAATTGTGAGAAAGCCAAAGAGTGCAATATGCTGGTCTTTGTGCAGTGTTTATGTATTTGTTGAATGAGTCCAATGTTATTTGAGATTTTAAGTGCTAATAGTTCATTTGTCCTACATGTCTGTGTTCCCTGGGAGAAACCACACCAGCCACTCCATACATACAGGACTTAATTTTGTGATCAGATGTATAGTTGTTCTATTAGCTCATTGCCATCTAGAGGGGTAGGTGAGTGTTGTCTGCCTCTTCTCTTGCATCAACACCTTCACTCAGCAGGACGTGGTGGTTTAGGGAATTTGCTACTGAAAATAAGTGGGATTGCAAAGGCTTCCTGGATGATTACTCTTCTGTCAGTTTAGACCTCTGCGTCAGCTCACTGCAGATTCACGCAAGTAGTGGTATCAATGCAAGGGAATCAGTGCTAATACCTGCAGCAACAAATTATTTTATTGGCTTTAAACTTCTTATTTCTCTCTGCTCCAAGAAAAAAAGGTTTGATACATGAGAAGTGCTATGAAGGGTTTGTGAGCAGCTGCAGACTTCAACAGCTGAGGGGTAAGCAGACGGTGATAGAGATGAACTAGAAGGTTTTGATCTCTAGATGTAATTAAAAGAAAATTTGTTACTGAAAACAACTTCTTAGTGAAATACTAGAGGTTGGGCCAGTCTGGCTTCTTGTGTTTTCTACAAAGATTATAAGGACCAGAGGAGACATCTCTGTCACGCTTCACATGCAGCCGAGTTGTGGTCAGCACTGCACTGGGGCTGCAGGGCTGAAAGGCATGGACATCAGTTCTGGTTGTGACCCAAAGAATGCTGTTTGCCAGCCCTTCCTGGATTCCTGGGAAGCGTGAAGCAGACAGGACATTTGACCTGAAGCGCTTGCAGCATGTTACCACCTAAAATCTGAAAGGCAGTAGTATCTTAACTGTACTGTGGGTAGTAAGGCTGTGCAAGATGGTAGCTTTGATCTACTGGTTTCTCAGAGAGATGGAAGCCATTGAGTATGGAAAGGATTCTTTAAGTTAACCCTTCTGTAGTAACCGTGAATGCTGTCATTAATTCAGCTTACTGTGAGAGGCATCCAACAAGAGGTGCTGTGGGCAGAAGACCACAAAAACTTCCAGTTGTTGCAGGTGAAACAAGCCCAACACAGCAGCAGCCTGACTGGGTTTCTATCAAAGCCGGTTCACAGTACCCAGGTGAAATCAGGGCAGTTTGTCAAAATAAAGGCTGATCATGAAGAGGTTTGTTCAAAACAAATAAAGCCACCTTCAGAGGTGGAGGGTGTAGAGATGTGTCACTTTAAGGTCACAAAGGATGTGGAACCAGTGTAGCTGAAAGACAACGATATTCCTCTTTCATTTCACTGGATGGGTGAACAAACCAGATCCAGGGGAGGCGGTGGATAGGAGGGGTGGCAGGAGAGACTTAAGGTGAAAGGCTGCAATCAGAGCTTTGACAATTGCTGCAGGGTAGAAAATTATTCTCTGTGTTTTAAACTACTGGTGTGAACTTGTAAAGACTGTATATACAACCAGCAAAGCTACTTTGCATATTTTATTTTTAGGTTTTACTTTATCCATTAAAAGTGCTTCCAACCTTCTGTTTTGTTACAGTAATATGGGAGTTGAAATAGAAATTATGTACATGACATACCTATTAAATTTTATAATAGCATTTCAACTAAAATTAATGACCTAGGATGATCCTTGTGAGACAGAGAGGAGAGAATCTCAAAAATGGGTATTCAGCATGGACTTATTCACTCCAGTAGCTGGGACTGAGATGAGTTGAAGGGAAATTTTAGAGATGGGACAAGTAGAATGAAAAGGAAAAATAAAAGAAAAAATGGTAGGAGTGGAGATGAATACTCTTGATGTGACAGAAGAAACAGGAAATGGGGAGAAAGAAAAGGATTGAAATGAGGAAATAAAAATTTGTTAAATTATGGACTATTTTATATTTATTCCATAAAAAGTTAATACTACTACAGCATGGTTCTGTGTTTTTATTAGGTTCATTGGTAGAAAATAATAAACTGGTAGGAATTACACCACGTAAGAAAATTAGTTAGGTTTTTTTTTACCTGATAGATTTTTGAAGTTTTAACTGTTGGCTGTTAGAGATCTTTTACAGTTAAGACTTTTTTTTAAAAACGAAACCCTTAAGTATGAATTTACTGATCTTAAAGACTGATTTTTTTTCAAACTGACCAAATACAAGCTGCAGAACCATATGAAGATGACTTTTTTTGTGTGTGTGTATGTAAAAGGAAAGGTTCTGAAAATCAAATCTTAATATAAAAGTGCAAGCCAGTAATAAATTCTAAATGCTAATGCAGCAGAAGCAATTTTTTGTGCTCTTAGGTGTGAGCTATTTGAGCTGTGCTGGGAACTTTACATGATAAGGTTTCCATTTCTGTCTGTGCAAAGAGGAAAATTGAATCTTATAGACTGTTTTTAAAATGGCCAATATCCCTTACAACTTTTGAAAGTGTGACATGAATTATTGTTATAGTTCTCCAGAGTTTGAATGTCCTTGTCAGATTAAATAATAGTATAACTTTTCAGAAGTGTTTTGTGTATACGTGTATATGGTGATCTATTACTGTTGGTTTTTTAAATGACCTTGGGAGAAGGAGAATTTGGGATGCGAAGAGAGTAAACTAGTTTTCATTTTCAATTTCCTGTTTTCTAAGAACACATTGGAAACTTTCTTAATTAAATAATATCATAATAGACAGTTGGAAGATGAACTATGATGATTGTATTCAGGTCTTCACATGGTAAGTATGTTTTTAAAATAGTAACCGCTTGACAAAAAGTTTCCACAAAGTAGTGTGAAGTGTTTAAGATGAAGTTGGCAACACAGGGAGAGCAAGATCAAACATTTAACCTAATCCAGACAATTAAGCTGGATGTCTGAAGTAGGCTTCAATAACTGCATAAGGATTGATGTTGAGTGCCAGAATTAATATCTAAGGCCGAATCTCTGGAGTGAATTTGTACTTCACACACAGATGTGTCCTTAGTTTACCTTAAGCCATGATGAGTTATGAACATCTCAGGTATCTTGATAAAATTAAGAGCATTATGGTCGTAGAATTTCAGAATGCATTTCAGACATTTTTTTAGAAATTAAAAGTTTATAAACAAGATGATAACGTTTCACACCTGTTGCTGTGCAGTTTTTGAGACTGTTTTTATCTCACATAGGATCTTGTATGGGCATGTTCTGTACAGTTATCAGGAGTACCATGTAATGAAATTTTTAACAGAGACCTCTAGTTAATTCATTGCCAGGTATTTTACAGATATATTGCATAAATGTGTTTCAGGGAGAACTGTGAAGAAAAGTACTGTGGTAATTGTTGGGGTTGCCTTGTATTATTGGCCAGATGTGTTTTCCCAAGAACTGGGCACACTCTCAATCTGGAATTTAGCTTTATGCCAGATTTTGGTCTGTAGTGCTAGACTGTGACTCAGAGCCTAAAATTAAAAGGCTTTTCCTGAGTTTTACATTCTCAAAGAAAGATGGTTTTCCAGCAGGTGTTAATGATGGGATGTCTGCTAATTTACAAACACCTCATTGAAACTTTATGAAGTTTTTGAAATTAAGGGTATAATTTTTCAAAAGTAGCAAAAGACACAAACTCAGTGACTTCTTCTGAAACAAAGGCTCTAATTTTTCACCTACAGGAAAAAATAAGGCCTTGGTTTATCTCTTTTCTAATAAAAAAGTCTTTCAAATATACTTTTCTTTTATGAAAAAAAATTGCAAACACATTTTTTTGCAATGTTCACCTTCATTAACACAACTTGCTGACTTCCTTCCTCAGCTGCAGTTCTTCCTACACTCAGAGGTCAGAAAAGAGCAAGATCAACAAGCCACACATCTGGCTGTCTCTCTTTCCAACTGGAACAAAAAACAATTTTTAATGGCTTTTTGAGTTAATTGTAAACAATTTGGTTTTGGAGTCGCTGGCTTGCAGCAAATGTTTGTCGTAGGCGGATGTAGGGAAAAAGGACTATGTCCTAATGCAATTCCTCTGTGGCCAGTGAGGAGAAAAAAAATCACTTAAAAAAAAAAAAGAAAAGGAATGTGTTACTCCTTGTAGCATTAAAGTATGCTGAGAATTTTGAGTGCATCTATAAGATATTTCACAAGCTTAAAATATATGCTTTGATGAGGCAGAGAGACAGAAGTACTTGCTCATTTAATTTTTCTGTAATCTTGTATACAGTTACACTAATTTTTCCACCCCCTTTATTTTCATGAGCTGTTTATGAACAAACTGTCAGTGATAAAAGACTAGGGACAAACAATAGGGATAGGGGAAAACTATTTTAAAGTGAGAGTTCTGCTCTAATACTTTTCTCTGATATTTATATTATTCCTAAAGGCATTTTTCTAGTAAACAATTATCAGAACCCTATATTTACAGTCATTAACCCTTAATTAATATTTTGAAAACAAATCCTTCAATAATAAGTGAAGTGTAGTAGTTTTCTTACTTTCCCAGTTGTCATAATCTTTTATACTCTCTAGAATCAGGTAGCATCACTATATCGAAATTAATAGAATTATCTTTTTTCTTATTAGTGTTTTATGTAAACATTTGGTATGGCTTTTATACTTTTACACCTCATAACAGGCTTGTTGATTTACAGCACTTCTGAAACCCTAACTACTTTTAAAATACCTTGCTGTAGTTTTATGTGTCTTAATTTGGACTCGCATTGCTCTGATATTTTTGTTGCTTTGTTTAATAGGTGAGTCATGATGGTTTTATTTCTTATCTGACCATCCTGCTAAATACTTGCAAATGTCTTGATCTGAAAAGTAAATTGATAATTCTGTTTGGAATTATGCCAAAGTGTATGACAAAATTGAATAAAATGAATCATTCAAAGGAAATGTGTTCTATCGATTTGTTGGTAGGAGATAAAGTGTTTTGTATTATGATTATTTTTTGTCCAAATTAGGTGTTTAGGTTGCTAATGCCACTTAGTGGATATCTGCCTTAACTGCAGCCTGTTCCAAAGCCAAATCAGATGCCACACAGCTCTTGATTTGTATATTGGAGTTTTCCTCCTGCCTGGAATATGTTGACTATAGCATGTTTTCAAGAAACTTAATTATCAGGTGCATTTTCAGAAGTTTATTATAGCTAGTTCAGTTCTTCGATTAAATTTATTAAAATGTAGGAATTCTTTATTACAAGATTTTGAACTTAGAGGAAAATAAGGATCTTATTTTCATATTTAATTTGATTTGAAACGTTAAACAATAGTCTTGATAACTTTGCATTGATTCTTTAGGTTAGTGAAATATTAATTGATAATAAGGTGATAATTTTGGTGGTTTAGGCAATGCTTTGCTTTAGCCCTTTTGGTTGGTGACTGGGTAAACACTGACATGGAACAAGATGATAGTTCAAGAACTGAATTGAAGAAAGTAGTGAGTGCCTTTTGTTTGATGGAGCCCAAATGGGAGTGGGATAGGCCCTGCTGTATTTGGGCTTTTTCAGACTTGAAATAACTGGTGAGAGCAGGGTGCTGATAGTGCCAAAGTTGGGTGTTTGATCCCCGCATGAGCCATTCACTTCAGAGCTGGACTCGATGAACCCTCATGGGCCCCTTCCAACTCCAAATATTCAGTGATTCTCTAACTCTCCTTTGGAAGATCAGAAAGGTGAGATAGACACCAAATGTCTGTTCTACCACCATTATTGAAACTTATCATTTCCTGAATATATATATTTTAATAAGTTTTCTTTCTTGCTAAGTAGTTGGGATGGTAGTATTAATAACTTGGCACATTTGATACAAAATGTAAATGTATAAAAAATCCATCTTTTATCTGATACCAATACAGATATATAATATACTATAATCTATAAAATATATATTTTATAAATCTATTTAAATACTATAATTTATATATATTTTTCTAATATTAGTGTTTAAAAAAATCTAGGCTTTTTTATGGAAACGATTTTTTTCACTTTTGAAATGTGAATTGATTTAGGTCTTTCAATTTAGTCTGTAAATTCTGTTCTTTGAACTTTTTTTTGACTTCAGTAAATTTCAACAAAATTTTAAAATATTTTTATATTTCCTATTTAAATAGTTGTTTATAATTTGAAATTTTCTCAGAAACTAATGGATGGTGCCTTTTCAAGGATGTATTTATTTTAGATGTGTCTTCTATCACCTGTAAGTGTGATGGATGGCAAGTTAGTTACAAGTGACAATGAAACAAGGTTATGCAAAAATAAAATTTTAAATTTTGCTTTAAATCTAAATATAGTGTATTTTGTATAGTTCCTAGTTCTAGAAGGCATGAATTGCCTTTGAGATGGGATTCAGCAAAAGCAGTAAGAAAGTCTTGGATGTGACTTTCCTTCCACTTTTGGTAGCAGGTAACTGGCATTTTAAAATTAGAGATCTCATCCTGTGTACCTCTTC
Source organism: Acrocephalus scirpaceus scirpaceus (assembly GCA_910950805.1). Taxonomy (NCBI): domain Eukaryota; kingdom Metazoa; phylum Chordata; class Aves; order Passeriformes; family Sylviidae; genus Acrocephalus; species Acrocephalus scirpaceus. The sequence continues at coordinate 103,405,956 of OU383775.1, read as the reverse complement.
TAGTCAGACTACAAAACCATTTCTTCATTCTCAACTTCTAGGCTGCTTCTTGAATTCAAAAGAAATAATGTTAATCCATACTTCTTGAAAAAGTGTAAATAAAACCAGTGTTTCTGTACAGATAGATTGGACTGGTGCCAGAGCTGATGTGGCATATGGCAGATGCCAGGCGAGGATGCCCTGCTGAGAACCTTCACCAGCCTCAGGATCTCACTGTGCCAAGCCTGAGCAGCCCCCATGTGCTCTTCAACCTCTGAGTGGAAATGATACTTCTGATAATTTCAGATGCAGTCACAGTTACTTTTAAGCGAAATTCTGAGTTTCAGCAGGAAGAAAGGGAAAGCAATATAATTTGGTTTCTAATATTGGTATTAATTCTGAAATGTGGTTATTATAATATTGTCTGGATTGGTTTGGGTTTTGTTTGAGCTGTAAGAGTAGAGGAGAAGGTCACGCACTGGAGCTGCAGCCCATGCAGAAATGCTGACTGATCGTACAGAGGGAGGCTGTTACTGTTGGGCTGATTTCAGCTAGTGTAAGGGTTCCGTGGCCTTTATTTAGGTGGGAAGGTGGGCTGTGGAGATGGTCAGGGAACTGGTGCACCCCATCTGTAAGGAAAGGCTAAGGGAGCTGCAGCTGCTTAGCCTGGAGAGGAGAAAAGTGAGCGTAGATCCCATCAATGGGTGTAAAAGGGAGTGTGTCAAGAGGGTGGACCAGGCTGTGCTTGGTGGTGCCCAGCAGCAGGACAAGAGGCAGAAACTGAGGCACAAGGAAGTTCCACCTTGAACATGAGGAAAAACTTCTCCGTGTGGGAGCAGATTGCCCAGGGGGGCTGTGGATCTTCCAGGGGGGCTGTGGATCTTCCAGGGGGGCTGTGGATTGCCCACAGGGGCTGTGCATTGCCTGGAGGGGCTGTGGATTGCCTGGAGGGGCTGTGGAATGCCCGGAAGGGCTGTGCATTGCCCGGAGGGGCTGTGGATTGCCTGGAGGGGCTGTGGATCGCCCGGAGGGGCTGTGGATTGCCTGGAGGGGCTGTGGATCGCCCGGAGGGGCCGTGGATCGCCCGGAGGGGCTGCGCACAGGGGCTGTGGATTGCCCACAGGGGCTGTGGAATGCCCGGAGGGGCCGTGGATCGCCCGGAAGGGCTGTGGATCGCCCGGAGGGGCTGTGGATCGCCCGGAGGGGCTGTGCATTGCCCACAGGGGCTGTGGATCGCCCGGAGGGGCTGTGGATTGCCTGGAGGGGCTGTGGATTGCGCACAGGGGCTGTGTATTGCCCACAGGGGCTGTGGAACGCCCGGAGGGGCTGTGCATTGCCCACAGGGGCTGTGGACCGCCTGGAGGGGCTGTGGATCGCCCGGAGGGGCTGTGGATTGCCCATAGGGGCTGTGCATTGCTCTCCCTCGCTGGAGCTGTTCCAAAGCCTGGGGCGGTGCGGTGGCGGCCGTGCGGCAGCAGGGGGCGCTCCCACGCCGTCCCGTCCGCGCTCCGATTTCCATGGATAATGGAAAATGGATAATCGATAATGGATAATGAGCCTCTGCAGGCCTGTGCGCCTCCCAGGGTGGGGAACCAACCGGCTTAAATGGGTCTGGGACCGGCCGCCATTCTCACTGGTCAGTCAGCAATACATACATACAGGGAAGTGGGAGTAGAGTATAAAGTCACTACCATGCATCAATTTTATTGTCTTAATAAAAAAGTTATTCTGCAAATTTCATTACTATACTAAGAATGGCTTCCAGGAGTGATTTGAATTAATTACTGCAGAGCCTGCCAGGGTCAGTACATGCTTTCAATTTTCATTTACACTTAAAAGAAATCTAATTTTTAATTTAAAAGATGGTTTTAATTCTGCACCATCCACAGTAGTCCTTCCCTGTTTGTCATTTTAGGCAAATGACAGAATTGTTAATATACCAAAGAAAGTTTCAGTAGTTTTAGCAGCTCATGGTGAGGCACAAGACTTGTTTACCAATCAGTGTAAGTAAAACACATTATTTGAAAATAGATTTACTAGGGAATGTGCTTCTTAAAGTATTAGGCACAATGCAAAATTAAGAATCTCTTTGTGTTGGCATCATTAAGAGGGCTAATGTGCTTGTCTATTAACACAATTTTCAAAGCAGGCTCTTTTGCAGAAAAATGCCACACCCCCATTCTTCCCTGTACATCTCAATGAATTGAGTCATTAATTTGGAAGTGTAGCACTAACAAAATAGTATCAGAAGGATTAAAAAAATTACATACAATTAATTAAGAAAAAAGGAGAAGTTTTATTGAAATTCATACTTTGCAGTAACTCCTGCATACTTACAGGTTAAACTACTGTTTTGGAGAACACCTTTTATTGTTCAGTATTCAGACTCCTCATCCCTTAATTTGACTGTGAGAGCAGTCATTGAAAAATTCCAGAGTTTAGCAACTTTCTAACCTGACTTATGTTTAATTTATAGTAAAAGTATAATGATTAAATATTTTTTCCTCGGTATTTCTGCTTACCAGTCTATATACATTTGTGGGATTGATTTGGTTTTATTGTTGAGTGGAATAATTTACATTTGTATTAATGGAATGTCTTCTGGATAGTATCTCCAGTTTATTAAAGTATTTTGAATTACGATCCTCTTTTCCAGAATATTTTAATTCCCTTCTAGCTTAGTGCATATTTTAAAAGGGTATTTTCTTTTTTTCTGCCTGTCACTAATTAAAAGTATTGAACAAAACTAGATCTATACAAGAGATACTGTTTAAAAAGACCATAGTCTTTTTTTTTTTTGCCAGTAAACTGCTGACAGCTACTTTTTCAAATTTTCAGTGTTCTAGCAAATTTACGGTAGTAAATAACATTTTCCCTCTCCTCATCTCTAATGCTTTGTCAAAGTTTCCTCTATATATTTCTTATACCAGTGTATTGATCTCTGGGCCTCTGTTTTGTCTCTCTTGTCCATCAGAATAACCTGTTTTGTATTTTCTTTTCTGCACTTCCTTATCCCTTAAATCAGCTTTCCAAGAAACCTGTCCTTTCAGTTACCTGAGATTACTGAAACTGCTTTTGTGAAATCAGTTTAATTTGCTGTTTTCTCCTTGTTTGGTAACCTCCTTTCTTTTTAATTTCTCCTGTTTCTAGCCTTATATTCAGTTAATTCTCCCTGTAACTACCATAGAACTCAATAATAGCCTCTAGAAATGACATTTGTTACTCCAGAAACCTGTAGAGATATGTGGTTAATTAATCCTCCTGAAACTTCTTGCCCCATTCTATTACTCATATGCCTTCATACTTCAGCAGAACCTTCTTAAACACTTCCCTGGGTTATATGGTCTCTCAGGTTGCTGTTTTGAGATGTTACCTATTGTTTCTTTTCTTTTTTTCCTTTACCCAGACACACATAGAAATTTTTCTTTCATCTTTTTCTGAAATTTTAAATACATTTTTAAAGTATACATTGTCCTCCAGTTTATTTACAGTGGCTTTTGATTTTTTTTTCTAGTGGAAATCTTGCTATTTCCATCAGTGACCTTGTAAGAGCCTTGTAATAGGTCAGCAAGTTTTCTTACTTTTGTAATGAGATATTAAATAAGACCACTATGAAATTTTTAAAGTAAAAGCAGCAAATCTCTAGAAAGATCCACATTTCATCTTTAATTCCTCAAATCTTGAGCTGTTGGTAAATATTTCCAGCCATAGCTGTCTTAATTCCGCTAATGTCAATATCTTTGATTTAATTAATTGTCTGTTTAGTATTTTAAGATGTTCTTGAACTTATCTCCCCTTTTCTTGGAAACCGTACAGTGTAAAGACTGCATCTTATAGATTATTACCCTACAAACCATAAATACAAAGTGGCAAAATGCATTATATCCTACATACTGACACATTCAGAGCAGATCACTAGGAGATATGCACTAAGAAATCCAGTCCCTGTAAGATTTATGTTTGACTTACTGAGATTAGATGTGCTGTTTTGGCATTTTTGTATTAAAAAGAGAAGTAAAATAGAAAGAGAAGAAAGCTAGCATGCAAAGACTTACTCCTGTTACCAACTGACACAAGAAATAACTGGAAAATAAAAACACTCTGAGGAAAGCTTTTACCATAGTTGCCCAGAGAACTAGAACATTATGGTTTTCATCTTTTTCAGACACTTGCATTGGATTTTCTTTGTGTATAATAAAAATACTTTGTGTGACATAGTCAAGAAGACTGAATGATGAGTAGTCATGTACAGGCAGAAAGGACCAGGAACATTTCTTTTATCTGTTTCTTACTTTTCACCCAAAATTCCTGTTTCTGATTCTTATCTGATCTAGCGTAGATTTTCACTCATTATATTCACAAATATTGAAAGCAGATACCTTCTCAAATGTTCAAGTCATTACATTTCCAAAACTGAGTGTATTTTAAGATGGCTTATTTCTTTTCTCACTATGAATTTGGTGAGAGATGATGAGGACAAGAAAAACTTTTAAGAGCAAGATGATGGTGTGGCTCTCTTGCAAGGTTTTGGAGGAACTAAGTCAAACTCTACTTGGAACAAAATACAGTGGCTTTGTTTCGAGGGAAGAAACACTCAAACTAGCCAAACCTGTCCTGTATCTTTTAAAGGTGTCTCCCTGCTGTGAAAATCGATAGAGGCTCCATTTATTGTGTACAGAAGAATTGTGTCCCTGGATTGTGTAGAGCATCTGTGCAGGCAACGCCATGTTCAGGCTAGGTTACTCTAGTTACTCTATGCTCAGCAGAAGGATCAAAGTGCAACAGCGCTTTCTTGAATTCAAATATAATTTTACTCTAATTACTTAATTGGATTCCATTCTACATTTTTCTTGGTGGTTTTTTGTTTGTCTGGTTTGTGTTTTGTTTTGGTTTTTATTATGACCACATATCAAAATCCAGACATTTTGGTTGCCTGGTTTTCTTTCATGATGGCTGCTCTGACATTATATACTTTGAAAATATATAGAAGTTCTGTTCAAAGTAAATTCAGGTGTGAGGGTTGGCATATAGAAAAATCTCCCTGCTGGATAAGTTTTAGGTTCATCTAAGGTAATTTTTTCTTTTTTTACCTTGTAATTTAGAGAAACCACAAGCCAAGCTCTGAAGTACTTGGGGCTACAGATACTAATGTTGGCCAGCTCTTTAAACATTTTATGATTACTGAAAAACATATTTGTCATTACAACCCATTTATTAATTCCCTTTGACTTGCGTCACTTTTTTTTTTTGTAGGTTTTAATTGTGTCCTGCAATCTGTGTATCAGTTAACCGCAAAAGCTCTTGGCTGGAAGTGTTCCTTAACAAAATTCCTAGGAATTTTAATAAAATGGTTATTCAAAGAGAGAATGATTCTTTATCTTGAGTTACTTTCACCTTGAGCAACTTTCTTCTCTTATTCCACTTTTCATTTCTTTACGGCTATCTTCTGGATTTGAGTTTTGTTGGGGTTTCTTTTTGCCTGTTTATATTTCACCTGCCAAAGGAATGTGTGGCACTGATTTTTCTTTGCTTATGTATAGGTTACCACTTGGTGCACTTTATGTGTGTTATTTCTAATATGAAAACCTTATAAATACCGTGCTTAGAGGCCAGCATTGGGAATAATTTCTTTTTTCTGGAAAATGAATATAGCTTGCTTTCTGAAAAGAATTTGGTTATGTTTTTTGTCTTATCTGTGCCTTTGTACAGAGTACTGTACACACTTTATTATGTAATATCTTTGGGGGTTTGTGCAATTATCACCTCAACACAAATGTATGACTCTTTTTACTTTTTTCTTAGTATTGCAATACATTTTTAACTTATTTCTAGAATAAAGCCCATAGAGAAATAATACAATTTTTTTGAAAACTAAACTGTGTTTGCACAACAGAGGCTATTAAATGTCAGTTGTTATATTTTTCTTCATCAATTCAACTGCAGTTTATATGATTTAAACACTTAGCAGTAAAACAGCTGAAGATAGTACCATATCCATGCAAATATTCTCAACTATAAGAAAATTGAAGAGATTATTAAAAAGAAACCTACTGTGGAATTGATGGGAAGAAGTAATAGAAACATAGAATCATTTAGGTTGGAAAAGATCTCCAAGTTCATTGAGTCCAGCAGTTGACCTGATCCTGCTAAATCCACCATGTCCCTAATCACGACATCTACAAGTCTGTTAAATACCTCCAGAGATGGTGACTCACCCACTTCCCCAGGCAGCTTGTGCCAGTACTTGACAGCCCTCTTAGAGAAAAAATTTTTCCTAATATGCAATCTAAACCTCCCTGGTGCAGCTTGAGGCCATTTCCTCTTGTCTTACTGTTCATTTTCACTTCCCTGTGGTCCTGCTGGCCACTCTGTTGCTGATGCAGGCCAGGTGCCACTGGCCTTCTTGACCACCTGGGCACTCTGGCTCGTGTTCAGCTGCTGTTGACCAACACCTCCAGATCCTTTTGCTCTTGGCCACTTTCCAGCCACTCTTCCCCAGCCTGTAGCACTGCAGGGGTTGTTGTGACCCAGGGGTAGGGCCTGGGCACTTGGCTTTGTTGAACCTCATACAATTGGCCTCAGCATCAGCCCAGCCTGTCTGGATCCCTCTGCAGAGCCTTCCTGCCCTCCAGCAGGTCAACACTCCTGCCCAATTTGGTGTTGTGTGTGAACTGAATGAGAGTGCAGTCAATCATTTAGGTTGGGAAAGAGCTCCAAGACTGAGTCCAACCTTTGACTGAACACCATTATGCCAACAAGAGCGTGGCACTAAGTGCCATGTCCAGTTGTTTCTTGAACATGTCTGGGGTGGCAACTCCACCACCGCCCTGGCCAGTCTGTTCCTGTGTTTAACCACTCTTACCATGAAGAAATCCTTCCTAGTGTCCAACCTGAGCCTCCACTGGTGCAGCTTTAGGCCATGTCCTCTCATCCTATCGCCAGTTGTCTGGGAGAAGAGGCCAACCCCCACATGGCTACAGCCTCCTTTCAGGTGGCTGTAGAGAGTGATAAGGTCTCCCTTGAGCTTCCTTTTCTCCAGGCCAAACACCCCCAGCTCCTTCAGCTGCTCCTCATCAGACTTGTGCCCCAGACCCTTCCCCAGCTCCATTGCCCTACCCTGGACATGCTCTAGCACCTCAATGCCGTTCTTGTAATGAGGGGCTCAGAACTGGACACAGCACTTTAGGTGTGGCCTCACGACTACAAATCCCCTTGTCCAGAACACTGGTAAATATATTAACTTGGACTGGCCCCAGTTCTGAGCCCTGGGGAACACCACTGGAGTCCAGCCACCATTTGGATCTAACTTCATTCACCACCACAGTTTTTTACCCTGTGCACCTGTCCAAGCCATGAGCAGCCAATTTACCAAGATAATTTATTGCATCTTGTACTTCTACTTTTTCCTTACAAGCACTTCAACAAACTATATGGGTGAATATCACAGTGATTGGAATCATGCTTTTGATCTGAGAGATCTTGAGTTTGTTCAGATGCTGGTATATTTTTGAAACCACAATTAATTATTCATGCAGTACGGTCCCTTCCAGTGCTTTAATGATGTTGATGTGCTTAGTACATTTCCCTCAGACTGTGGACTGCATGCCTCATGTCTCAACACACTTAGGTGTGCCACTAGAAGTTATCATTCTGAATCATCCATTGCCACTCCTGATCTTGGGAGCCTCTGTTTCTCCTGAAACTCACAGTGGAGCTGCTCATGAAAACACGCACAGCCCTGCCCACAGTTAGGATGATCTGAATGAGGTGAAGCAGTAGGTATTTGCTGATCCAGCTCGTTTTCACAAAAGCCTTTCAGACTATGTTTATGTGGCAAACAGATTTAGGAAATATTGTCTGGCAAAGGAGCACTGATGAGTTGCAAAGGCTTGAGCTGGTGAATGTGTCTTTTTCACTAACACAAGGTTTTAAAGCTTTGTTATATCTTCAGTGTACTGCAGTGCTGCTGATGGTGTTGAATTGGTAACGATTAAATTAGTCCTGTAAGAGAAAAATCAATCAGTACTTCTCTAGCAATTTGTATAGCTACTTGAAAGTGGCACAAAACTCCACACTTGAAAATTGTGTAGTTGCTTACAACAGTGTGTTAACCAAGATTTTAGAGAGGCATTGAATAACATGATATTCAATGTTCAAGTAGTAATACCCAGTTTGGGAACACTTACTAAATTTTCAAAAATGGATTTAAGTATATAATGAATATATTTCAGTATATTTTCAGTGTACGTATGTAAAATCCATGGCAGATTTGAAGGTTGGAATTCTGATTTGTTTTGGGGGATAGTATTTTATATATCACAATTCAAAAATAAATTGATTGTTTTAGTGGGGTAGAAGGAATTTATTTTCCCATACAAGATAATGTCTCTAGAATGTTGAAATTAAATCAGTGAAATTTTAGGAACACAGTTATTTGTTGAAAAACCATCCTGTGGTATTTTGTTCAAAGCTCAAGTTTTAAAACATGCTACTTGATAATGGTAAATAAAAGGAAAAAAATGCTAAATGTACCTTCCTGTTCATTGCTGGGTTATGGTTTATTTATGTCTGTACTACTAATTAAATGTTGGGTATCAAAAATTAAGCAATGAGCTTTAAAATGTCAACAGTAGCTTAAAAACTATTTTTTATCTTAGGGTAAGCTTTAATGATTTGGAAAACAATAGGGAAAAATAAAATGCAAACATCATTGTCAACATGTCATAATTTTTTAAGCATAGCTAAAAGTTGGAATTTTAAGGGATTTAGACACTAAAGAGAAGCTGCTAGCATTTAGTGGTGCAGCATCAGCAATATTTTTATATATGCATTGAGTCATAGTTCAACATTTAAACTGATTTTACAGTAAGTTAAAAAAATGCTTTCCATTTTAATGAAATAAAATTTATGCTCCTACTTAAACCTTTATGATTTGCTTCTGTACATCAGCTGTTATTTGCATTTCTCTTGCAACTACAGTGTGTGTACATATATATACATATATCTATATATCTATATAGATATATGGATGTGCTCAGAATGTGTGCCGTTAGTTACTTTGAAATCTCATTAAAATTATCCTGGAGGTGACTTTCAGTTCCTGAGGTTTGGAATATGTTATTAGAGTTTTTTGAGGAAAGACAGTTTGAAAGAGCCAAGTACTGGGAAGCAGCAGGCTATGCAGAATAAAATAAATCAGTTTGAGGCAAAGACTTGTGTTTATTAGCACTTCCTTTAAGGTGAAGGTTGCCTTTTCATTTCTTCTCATTAATTATGAGTTACACTTGAAAGTTTCTTGGAACCAGATGTTGCTTTTAGTTTTGTTTTTTTAGGAAACCATAAAGAAATTATATTAAAAATAATTAAAACATGTTTAGCAGCTGCCTGAACCATATCTTCTGGATGTTGATGTTGAATATGACTAATTTTGGGGTTGATGGGCTTTGACAATAGTTGGTGTCAAACGAGAGCCTTCAGGATCACTGGAAAATGCCGCCTGTGTGAACACGTGTGTGTAAGTTTGTGGCAGGTTTCTGTTCCATACTTGTGACCTGAATAGCTGGATCAATTTCTATACAGGGATTGAAGGAGAGAGAATGAAGTGAAAAACAAGCTAGGAAATGTAACAAAAGTTCCGGAAAAACACTCAGAAATCTCCCAGGCCGAGATGTGCTGTACTTGTTTAAGAAGGATCAGAGGCAGAGCTTGGGCACATGACCTCAAGCTACTCAATGCAAATGAGGGAGCATATCCTCAGGTTTTTGGCACAAAGTGTTCTTCACTGTTCGAAGCATGCTATCAGCTAAAGCAGTTCTGGATGCAGTGCAAGCTTTGGCAGCAGAAGAAATGCTTGGGTGCTCTCTGAAGATTGAAGGTGATGAGGTAAGATATGGCTTAAAAAGAGTTGAAAGTGAAGAATCCAAGCTGAGTCAGTCATTTTGATTGTGATAGTATTACATAATTTTTTTCAAGGTTATGAAAAGCAAAATAAGTGTGTGTACTTTATGTTGTTTCTCCTAGCTGATGCTGATAAAATGTATTATACCACTGTGATGAAAATATTAAATTATTGAAGATACAAGTTTTAAGACTGTATAAAATTTATTTTGCTCTGTTTGCATGTTTTTCCCCTTTCTAGGCTAATCAGAAAGTCAAACTAAGTTTATAAGGTGCTGATCTTGCTCTGAAAGTAAAAGTGTATATATTTTTTCCTGCATGTAATGAATGTAACTTTATGAATGATGGAAAATGTTTCTTTGTGTTTCAATTTTGTATGTGCAAGATGTTGCTGATTACGAAGGGCTTGACAGTCTGCTCACTGGATTTGTTCTGGAGAGAAAATTTTGAAGTATTTAATGCAAAACAAAGCCATTTATTTAACAAAAGCTTTGCTTACATGAAACAGCATGTTTTGAACAGATTATTGATGAAATTTGTATCATTTTATGGTATGACTGTGGCTGCTTTGAAATCTCCAAGCCTCACATTACTTTCCTAGGTTTTCCTGATGTAGAAGTACATCCTTTATATGCACATAGAAATTACAGTTGATGATACTTTTCCTACTGTAATGCTTGTGGGAAAACTTGAAAAAAGCTTTGTCTCCTCATGTGGAGTATCAGCCATATACATGCTTAGAATAATTTTTTGTGGTCTGATTTCTTAAGTGGGAAAAGAGTTAAACTGAATCACAGATGAACATCAGATGTGAGCCCCAAGAGTTGTGGTTTAGAGTAATGAGAATATTTCTCTTTGAGGCAAAAATCAGTTTTCAATCTGTGTTTTAAATCTAAAATTACATTTTTCTACATCCCTCCAGGCAGATCTCTTTATCCTGATATGTGCTTTTCGTGGTTTAATTTTTCTGTCTTCTGAGAAAAAGTTTAAGTTTGACCAAGAAAGCTCTACTTTTACACAGTTCTAGAATAACTTATCTTCCTAAAGACTGTACTGGCAAAAAACCTTTCTTCAAATCTCTTTTTATCTTCCATAGAGACTTGCTTTTTTGAGAACTGGTCACTTCTCCTTTTGGGATTTGTTCATAACTTGAATTGCAAAGAATTCCAAAATGATAAAAGATAGGAATAACACATTAAAAGATAGAGTTCAAACCTCCCCTTTTTACTCTTTTTTTTTTTTAATGTATACATACACTTTTAAAAGGTAAAAAGCTTTTTAGCTGTCCTTTTTGATAGAATTTTATAGTAATATATTATAAAATCTTACTGACTAGAAACATTTTGTTTTCCTTATAGTGAGTTATTTTCTTAAAATTACATGGATTTTTGCTTAAGATCTAAGACAAGTGTTAAGATGTCAGTTTTTACTTTGAAATGGTATTCAGTAATCTGGAGTCCAGAAATTTAGAGAATTAACAAATAAAGATATAGCTCTGAGTCTCTTGCTAAGTAAATAAACTCACAAATATCTGTTTATACACTGGGATGTTATCCTGATGTTTAAATTCCAATTTGTTGAACAGAATTATTTCTGTATTTATCTGAGGTCTTCCTCTTTCTGCATATATGTCACAAAATTGACTATCAAAATGTTTCTCATTGTCCAGAACTGGCCAAAATGTTGAATATATGATGCAGACTGTGTCAAGCTCTTAGCTGTAGTATTCTGAGTTTACATGTATAACTGTTTATGATTTTGTTGCATTTACTAGGTTTGCTGGGATGGGTAATCTTCTTAAGGTCCTTACCAGGGAAATTGAAAACTATCCACATTTTTTCCTGGATTTTGAAAGTAAGTTCAAATAATTACAAGACAACAAGAGAATCTTTTCCCTGACTTAGCAGCAAACTGAGGGAAAACTTTTAAAATCTGATTGCTTACAGTGTGTATTTTCCAGCACAACCAATCTGTCCAAGTCCTTGTCTCTAAAATAATTTGTTCACTCAGGGCTCCTTTTCTCTTCCTTTTCTATTTTTCAGGAACCAAATGGGAAATCTTTTAAAAGTTCTCACTTGCACAGAGCTTGATCAGGGGCCAAATTTTTTCCTTGACTTTGAAAGTGAGCAAAGCTTCTTGCCTGGCTTGCCTTCTTTGCTTATTATTTCCTAATAAACTGCATGTGCTTATGCATCATAAAGCAATTCAAAAGGGATTTGCAAACAAATGAAATTACACTTCAGTAGAATATTGCTTTCTGATATTTATAAAACCATATGAAATTATTTCATTCTGAGCAGAGAAAGGGACAGATAGGTAGATATGCAAGTAAAACCTTATCCTGAATTAAATTCAGAATATTTATGAGCCATTGTTAAACTTACATATGAATGACCTGAACCTCAGCTTTCTTTAACAAATCAGGGTTAACAAAAATTATGATTCTTCCTTGAATGGAAATACATGTTGGAAATAAGAGGATGGAAAACAATAAAAGTGGAGATGGAACTATTTTTGCTTGGTTCCGTGATGATTTAGCTGGGTTTATAGTTTCTAAAAAGTAGTGAAATGGTCAAAGTGTACGTGCTTGAGTGCATCTCTCTTAATTGCATGGTTATCAGTTACAGAACAGCGTTTACCATTTCAGTTGTCTTGTCACATCTATATTTAATTCAGAGCTGTGTTCACTTTTGCTGACTAGTTTCCCTGCATGTACTTCTAGACACTGTCACCAAATCCTTTAATATGGATTTAATGTCTTCACTACCTATGTGAAATGCATTTTATTCGAAACACTGACAGTTTTCTCTCTTAATACCTCTGTTCTAAAAATAAAAATACGCCAACCAAAAAGTTTTGAGAAAATCCAGTGTTTTTAAAATACTTTTCTTTTGTAGCATGGTTTAAAATAGCATTTCAGGTGATTAGACACATATTTTGTCATCTTGAAATAGTTTTGTTCTTTAATCATTTATTCCTGAATTATTTTCTAAGCAAAAATGCTATGAATGTGTATGTCTTTGTACACTTGGAAGCACTGTTTCAAAAAGTCATTTAAATACATATTTAAATCTGATTAAATTGTTCAAACATGCTTCCTTAGATGAGAGCTAGAATGTATGACTGGAACTGTGCACATACTTTAATCTTCTCATCTAGAGCTTAATTACCTCATTATGAAAAATCAGTTTTAAATTATTAAAAAAAGGTTAATTGGTTAGTTTAGGTTTAGGAGAAGCCATGTATGCCTTCTTCTTGGTCTTTGTAATTTGAAAACTTTACTGTCATCCCAGGATGTCAAACCTCTATCCAAACCACCACTTAATTTTTTTCTACCAAATTTTGAGGGCCTTGGCAGCGCTCTGTGGCTTTGCCAAGCTACTGTGAAAGCTTTCAGCTGCTCTCAGCTTACAGGTTTAATCAGCCCCATTGTGTCGTTGTTGGCAAGAAAATGTTCCTGACCCAGGCTGCAGGCTTGGCAGGAAACAGGTGCTCTGGCAGTGGGGAGCCTTGGTAGAGGTGGTGGTGAGAGAGGGAAATACCAAATTTGTTGCCTTGGCAGTGAAGGTTGTTTTTCTTTCCAAAAGCACGTGGCCGAGAAATGAATGAAGTTCACCTGATGCACCTCCTCTCCCACGGGAGGTGCCAGTGGTTAGGGCATACTAGTCAGGCACACCTACCTGGAGAGGAACAAAACTGTCATCTCCAAATTTCAGGGACCTTCATGCTTGTAAGTGAAAGTTTTTCTCACCAAATACAGTCCTAGAGGATTTTAGTGGCACAAAATCTGAATTGGCTCAAAGGGATGTGACTAAAAAAAGGGCTGTGGTTTTGTGCTTTAGTCTCCCATAATTGGCCATCATACAGTGGAAAACATCACTCAGTCACTCTGAGTGAGTGGACATGTGTCAGAATCTGGTGTGGACTTGCTGGATGTGTGGCTTTCTGTGGCCTGAGCAATCAGTTCAAGCTCATGGGTGAACATGGTCACTACAGTCGGCCATTCAGAGGATGATGGGTAGGTGCTGAGCTGATGTGTTTACTGTATTCATTATTTGCATCAGTATCTTGCTTTTTATTTTCTGAGGGCTTTTTCATTAGCTGGCTACAAAGGAAAAAAAAGTTTGACATCATCTCTTTTCCCCTAGTTTTGTGCAGGTGTCCACACTGTCGGTTGCAATTCTTTTTGACACCTAACACTATTCTTCAATCCAAACTGGAAACCAAGTTTAGTAACTCCATGGTCATACTTGAAAAAACTTGAATCCAGCATTAATTTCAGTTAATGCTGTATAGCAAAAGCAGTTCTGTTTGCTCCCCAGTACTCATTTTAGAGTTGGGCAGTTGCTCAGGGTCTGTGTGGAGAATAACATTCTCCATGCAGGTGGAAAGGCCTTTTCTTTGAGGGGTATTGCAGACTTAATGCATTCAGCCAAATTATTCTTTTTTAAAGTCTACTGAAAGGTTTAAATAAAGAAAAATAATTTCATCCTCCTTAGAAAGTACACCATATTGCAGTTTTACACTTGGATCCTGATGGATATTTTTAATCAAGCTGCTACCTCTTGGGTTTGATTATATACCACTTACTTTACCTTAATTCCTTCTTACCACTCAGCTTGAAAATAATGCTTAGAAAAGTGAGTGCCTGGCAAGTCTTGAGAGTGGCAAGTCTTGAGTGTCAGTGGATTTCACGGCAAATTCTCCTGAAATGGATTTTGTCAGTTCAAGAACTCTTTGGTACTTTAAATGTTGACCTCATTTAAATTAGTTGCAGATAAATTAATTCTGGGTATTAGAGCTCTTTCAGTACTGTTTTAAAATTGCTCTTTCTTTTGCAGAAAATCTATTGACAAATCACTGCTGCCTTTTTCTGGCAAAGTAAACAATTCCACATGAATTCTTGGAAATAACTTGAAAATTGATGCAACAATTTATTTTTAATTTTAAAGACTAAAGCTTATAGATTATTCAGAGACGTCCTTAAGTGACATCTACGGTCCCATCCTCTCCTCAAATACTTTTTATAAGACATTTTTAACCTTAATGTGAGCAGGTTCATTTTTTTTTAAATGTTAGCTAGGTGAATTTCACTTGATCCTAGTTAAATCCCTCTCATCCCTCCAAGAATCTTATTTTCTAGGATTCCCCCCCATACCCAGAAAGATTAATGAAATTTTCAGTTATTATTCATGTACGATTAAAAGAGTTTATTATTAGAATGTGTCTAGCAGCAGAGCAACTGCCTACTTTTCACATAATAGGCTATTAATTAATACCCTTGTTGCACAGGCAGCAAGGCTGGGGATATAATCTGGGTCCAGCCTGCGGGAGGTTGTACTCAATTCCTGAGCTGTGTAGTGCCCTGAGCCAGAAACTGCAGCTCAGAGAGGTGTGCTGTGTGTCCATCCCCCACCCACCACAGAGCTGAAGTTGGGCACTGATCTCCCTGGCACAGCACCCTGCCTGGAGCCAGTATTAACCATTTAGTGAGCTTCACTTTATTCTAGCTAGTTTGGAAAGAATGAAATTTAAAAATCCCATGTAGCCTGGATAGGGTACTGTTTCTGTCCAGTGCTGGGGGTTCTTTAATGGATGGAGTATAGCAGGTTCTGGTACCCTCTAAAGTGCTTCTTACTGTAGTTATAATGCCTTTGCTCATTTCTGAGTTTTTCTTTTAATTTTGTCCCAGTTTGGCATGGAAAAAATCATTGTCATGGTGTCAAATCTGAAACGGGACTTCAGCCTTATGCAGTTAAATATGGGTACTGCTCTCTGACTTGCTGGCTAATGGAATTATTTGCCACCTTCAGCAGTGGGCATGACAAGAAAAGCTGGAAGCAGAGCCCGTGAAAGCTCTTGTTTAACTCACTTTCTTTTGCTATGCTGTTGAGCCCAGAAGGGGATGGTATTTTTATGGCAAATACAGTTTTACATTCACTGAAATGGAAGAACTAACCAGCTTCAGCGGGAATCTTCTTAACCACCTGAGGGTGGAATAAAGTTCTCAACTTTTGGTCTGCATTTCAGATCAGAAAGGGTGTGTGAGTTGGAAGTGCTTCTTCTAATACTGTTCTTAGTACTGTTCATAGTACTGTTCTTTCTTCATTAAAATTAATTAAAGACATTTTTATACTTCATTTGTTATTGGTAAAGGCATCACATCCTTTCTATATTTAGTCTTGTCCTATGAGTACTAATGTTTTACCTACCTAGAAGTTTCTATTTTTTTTTTAATGCACATTTAGTGAAGGATGAGGTAGATACCTTACACATTAGGAAGGTTTTCTGAAACAAATGACAGGTATTTTGCAAAGAAAATAATGATGACCCCACTTTCTTGCCCCACCATTCACCTGAAATAATTAATGTACCCACAAATGAACTGTAATGGGTCCAGGTTTCCTCTTGTTCTTCATGAAGTCTGAAGTTCCATCCAAAACATGGCATAGACCATGTGTAAATGTGAAAGAGATCATGTGTTCATGGAATAGATGAATTACCATGTTCTGGTTATTTCTGATGGAGCCAGTGGAAGTGTATTTCTCTCCAGAGCTACAATTTTCAAATTTTGCTGATAGAATCTGTATATGGAAGATTTAAGACTCATCTGACTCTTGCATTAATTTGATACAGGATTCATGTAGTTGTTTGGTTTAGGGTTCACATTAGACATATTTGTCCAAGGGGAGGTGAAAGGGTTCTCTATTTTGTCTTATTAAAGATAGAATGCACTGATAGCCAATCATGAGTATTCTAAAAACTCAGCCTTGAAATGCAGTGAGTCTGGCTATTATGGTAACTTGTTACTGAGAGGGCTTGAATTCACCATGGGTTAGTCAGTCATTTCATTTATAAATGGGCTCAGGTTCCTGAAGCACGTGCTGGTTCTCTGGTGGTGTGGGGATAAGAAGTGAGCATGGCCAGCCAGTGATTCCACACGGTGATTCAGGACTGGTGTTTTTTAATTCAGAGCAGACAAACAAGCTTTGGTTTCATTGGAATAGCAAGCCAGTTTTAGAAGTCAAAATCTGTCATGAAGTCTTGATTCCTTTTAGTTGTTGCTATTACTATTATTATTGTTAACAGTAAGATGAAATTGTTTTCAAAGTGATCCATTATGGTTATTTCAGCTGACCATTTTTGGCAGGATCTTCTTGTAAAATCCCTTTTGAAACATGGCCATGGTCTTATCAGAACATCTGTTTGCATAACTTCTATTTCATAAATAAATGCATGGGTTTCTAAAAAAAAAAAAAGCCTGAATCATCCTCCCTACCTTTCTTTTTAAGCTAAACACTTCCAACATAAGTATAAACTGCTTCTGCAAATGCAAGCTAAGCCTGTTGCTCTGAAGCCTTTGCTGCCCTCTTCTTCTCCCTTCCCTTTCTTTCCCTCTTTCACACACCTACCTACCTCTTGCTCCTACTTCCCCAAGTGCTGGGATACTACAGAAAGCTCATTGAGTTTGAAATATTCCTTCTTCCACTGACTTCCAAAAGATGAATTGGGAAATTTTAAAAAAGACTTACAATGAAGAGTGTTACTAAAGGCCTTTTTGAAGTCCCAAAGTGTTGGGCAGTACATGGCATTTGCATCTCCTTTAAGCACTAGTACTTTTAAAGCAAATAAATTGTAAAAATTAACATAGAAGTACCTTGTAACCAACAAGGTTAAACAAGATGCTTCAGGTGACCCACACATGCAAATTTTACATTAATGATCTGCACTAACAAGTTATTTATTCTCTTTTGTGTTAGTATTCAATGAAATGTTATTTTCATTAACCTATTTAACTCTTAAAATGCCAATACTGTTTTTTATGTGACTCCTACCTTCCCCTGCTCTGTTGTATGGTATGTAACTGTTCCTCAGGATCACTGCTTTCCCTGTTAAAGTCAGAAGGGTTTTCTGTTTTGCTTCTTTATCACAAGATGGCAAACCCCTAACGGTGTGTACGTGAGACTTCTTGCAGCTTGAGGAAAGAACCAGTCTGGAACACTAAATTTAATGCTAGTGGTGGGTCAGTTGAACTGCCATGTCCCAGATGGAATTTTCCTGTGGGTACAGTTTTTCCCTTCAGTGCTCCTTTCCCTCACTTTTTGAAGGATAGTGGATTTTTTCAGTTACATGAAATATTTTGACTATAAAACCCAGCTAAGTAACCCCAGTTTATGTTTATTTTTACTTTTTAAATAAGAGAAAGGAAAACTTCCAGAATAAAAGGAAAGTCTAGTCAGTATTATGTGCCCAGTCTCATGGACTCATGGTGCCATAGGAATATGGGAAGGGTTTAAGTACAAGTTGCTTTGAAGCTACAGACATATAAATCTCAGGCATTTATGTCCTGTTTATGCAAAGTCCATAGATTACTTGAAACATTTAAACAAATTATCTGAACCTGAAACATCGTGGAGTGAATGCCTGTTTTCCATACACTCCAGTGTGAACCAATTCATTTGTTTCTCATGGGGACTGAGTAAATGAATTCCATACTGATGCATGGGTAGAAAATTCTGTCAGTTTTCGTAAGGACAATGAGATGACTAAATGGAAGAGGTATTTTTAATATTTCTTGTCTATTAATGCAGAGATCAATGCAGTAGCTTATCCTAATTTATGAGTTTTGAACTGAACTTACATCATTGCTTTTAATTCAGACAAGTAGTCTTTAAGTTCTAAGATTCAACCTCAAAGTAATTTTATTCTTTCATAAAAATTAGCATTCTATCTTTACAAGCTAATACAGGGGAAAAAAATAGTTTTGTCTCTGTAGAAATCTGCTGGGACAATATTGTTCCTTCATGTATAGACTGCAATCCCATATGTAGGTCATCCAGTCTTTGGTCAGTGCCTGTCATCTTTATGTTTTAAAGCAAAAGAAGACAGAAGATCTCTACCGTGTTTGATGTCTCAGTGTTCTGGGAATAACATCACTCCCTGGTGTCACACTGCTGTGTAAATCCCATAGGAGGAGATTTGAATAGGAAAATTGATCTACTTTCAGATATCATTTCTCTCAACAATGAAGGTCTACAAGTCACTCACTCCCTAAAAACTGATTACTGACAGAGCTGGATTTATTTTAGTGGCAGGAATGATCCCTGACATATATGAGAAAAAAAATACTTTTAATAGTACTGGATCTGTGTTCTACAAAAGGAGAAATAAATTACCCTGGTTAAGGAAGTCTGGAGGAAAGTCAAAGTGGAACAATATCCCACTGCTCCATCCATTGAAAGGCCTGATTTTATCCCCAAGCTGCAAGAAAAATGAGCAATTCTTTGTAATTGAGCCATGGAGCTCGTGAAAGAGAGGGACTGATGCATTATCCTATTTTCTAATAACATTGCTTTATGATACTGCTGCTCTTTAAAATGCTGCGTTTTGAGAAGAGGCATTATGAGCCAGAGCATACAAAAACTGTACTGTTTTTCCTTCCTTGCTATAAAAAGCAGAAGCTTGGATGTTAGCAGAATGGCAGTATAATTGTATATTTGGAAAAACCTACATCAGAATGTAGTTACACATAGCCAAGCTGGATGTGGTATTGTTAAGTAGAACTGAATAATCTTGCCATTTGTACTGCAGCTTCCTTTTGACTTTGTGCATTTTGCTTTCTCTTCTTAGATGCACAGCCCACAGATGGAGAAAGGGAGGTCTGGAACCAGATCAGTGCAGTTTTACAGGACTCGGAAAGCATGCTTGCAGACCTTCAAGCTTACAAAGGAGCTGGACAAGAAATTAGAGATGTATGTTTTTTAATGACAGTTCTTTGGAAGCAAGATCAGGCAAAACTCGATGTGTTCCTTGCTTCTACTCTCTATCCAAGCACATTCTATGAATTCAAGTGAAAATCTCCTTAAAATTGTATTTCTCAAATACCTAACAGATTATGCAAAACATTCAGTATAAAGTTCTAAGTTGAAATCATAAAATGATGGCTGTTAGAACTCCTTTTAGTTTTCTGTCAGTAATTAGTTATTATTTTTCACTTCAAGAAACACCACTTCATATACCTTATTTCATGTATCTCATGGCAGAAGTCAAATTTGAGGACATGGAAGAAGTAATACTCAGGTGTCAGAAATGCATGATACAGATAGTTGTTCTTCTGTGCAAGTGGAATAATGAACCGCAGTAAACTGTAACTTCGCATTCATTTAGAGGCATCTTATTCTGTGAAACTGTTCCTAAAGTACACTTTTGAACTGTAACTTAGAATTTTTCTCAGGTGACGAAAACTTTTCCTACATCAGATTTGCAGATACTCTTAGTGTGAGCTGTTGGTTACTTAAAAACCTCGACATGTTGAAGATTTCAAAAGCATTAAAACCTGAAAAAAGGCTACTTTTGCAATCAGTAGTCACACAAAAGATTATACGTGATGCTTTTTATGTCAGTGGTTCACTGTAATGAATAATTTTAAATCAATGACAGAGAGGGAAGGTGAAAAACAGAGTATTTTTGGAATCTTATGCAATATAATTTCTCAGAATTCTATGTTTTACAATGCTTTTTAAAATAATGTAGAAAAATTCCAAACAACCTCTTGCTTGTTATTCATTTGTTACAGGTCTTTACAGTAATATTTTCATTTCAGGCAATACAAAATCCCAATGATATCCAGCTGCAAGAAAAAGCATGGAATTCAGTCTGTCCCCTGGTTGTAAGGCTAAAGCGCTTCTATGAGTTTTCACTCAGATTAGGTGAGCCCTGTTTTACTACATCTAATAGGTTTCTTATATATAATGAAAGAGGAAGTTTTGTCTTTCAACAAACTTTTAAAGAGTTTTAGATTTAATGTTATTTCTGTTTGATATCAACAGACATTTAAATAAATGCAGTTGCATTTATCAAGGCATCTCTTTAATCCTAATTGCATAGTTTGTTAGTTTGTCTATATTACATAGACATACATATCATACAAGCAAAAAATATGATAAAAGTATGAAGTTTTTCTCTGTTTCCTGCTATGTTTCTGCACTTCACTGGTCCATGTTGGACTAAGGCAATTTGTTTTTTGTAATTTGGATCTTTGGAATTTTAAAAGGAATGTAAGCCAATAATATTTTGAGACTTTTTAAAAGCAGGGATAATGGGGAAAGTGTATCAATAAACTCTCTCACAGGTGAAAATTCAAAGTTGGATGTGTTGTACACTGACTTTGTCATCCCAACAAACAGAAAAGGTGATGCAATTACTCATTGAATTAGGACTCTTGAATGCAGATATATGTATGAAGTGAGAGAGCTCCTAGTGCCAGCGGGTTCTTTTACAACATCCTCTATGTCTTTCACTTTTTGAGTTATGCTAGTAATTACAGGCACAGAAGCTGATTTATATTGCTATCTCTGTTACTAGAAGTGCCTAAGAGTACACTTTTGGTAGCAGAGATGCCAGAATAATCTCTATACTGAGCTGATGGCTAATTGAGGAAGATGAAAGTGTTGAAATCTGAATGCAAGAAAAATGCTTCCTCTAGAATTTTTGATATAGATCCCAGATAAAGGGTGACAAAAATGGAAAATAGTTCAATGATACAAAATGGAGACAAAATGGCAGAGCCTGAAGAGGCAGGTGTCTTTAATTAATGCTTCTCACTTCAGAATAGTAAGAAAAAACACTTCTGTTACGGCTTGGCATGTTTGGAGGGTTTCTTCCCTTTGAATGCAGTATGTTTAGATATGTAGTTAAAACTTTGTGTGGACTGACTACAGTTTGTACTTCTGTTTTTTATTCAGAGAAAGCCCTGCAGAGTTTACTGGAATCCTTGACATGCCCTCCCTATACTCCAACTCAGCACCTGGAACGGGAACAGGCTCTAGCAAAAGAGTTTGCAGAAATTTTACATTTTACTCTTCGTTTTGATGAACTTAAGGTTAATAAACTCTTTCAATACATGATGATTTTTGCCATGTGTTTTGAACCAAAGCTAATTCTTTCCTGTTTATCTTCCTGGAAGATGAGAAACCCAGCAATTCAGAATGACTTCAGTTATTACAGGCGGACAATAAGTCGCAACAGAATAAATAACATGCATGTAAGTAAATAAACTCTGATGTGCTGCATGCAGTGAGGTATTTCTTTATCAGGATGCATTTATGCCATTTGTGGTAAAGTTTTTGCTTTTGATCCAGTAGCTGTCATGTTCTCTCCTTTGCACCAAGAGTTAATCAGCAGTCTGGATGAAGTGACTAGGGAGGACTATTTGAGCAACAATCTGCTTGCTGACATGAACATGTACTGCATCTTATTCTTACTGCTGACAAGATTTTAAAGAGCTTTACTGACTATTTTTTCTCCTGTTTTCATCAGCTAGACATTGAGAATGAAGTGAACAATGAAATGGCCAATAGGATGTCCCTGTTCTATGCAGAGGCCACACCAATGCTGAAAACCCTCAGTAATGCAACGACACATTTTGTATCAGAAGTATGTAAAGTCAGAGAAAGGTCTAACACAGACATTCTTGATTTTAATTTTACAAGATACTTTACTGAACACTGCCTTTTTCTTACCATTCCAGAACAAAACGTTACCAATTGAAAATACAACAGACTGTCTAAGTACTATGGCCAGTGTATGTAAAGTCATGTTGGAAACACCGTAAGTTTTATCTTAAATCTTGGGGGGCTCATATGAAAGAACTTCTATTTTAATTAGCCACCTGAGGTAATGAGTTTTTTCCCAAGTGAATTCCTGTATCTTTGCCTTAAGTTGTTACTCCTTTTGTAAACAAAGCACAACCTGGTATTAGAAAGCCTTGCCTCCTGTTCTAACTGCCTTTCATGAATCAGTGTTGAGTTCTGTTGGGGAGAGCTTACGAGCCAGTCTGCATTTCAACAAAAGGTTAAAATACGAGTGTAATAATCTTATGTACTCACAGACTTCAATGTCTGTGTCTTGTCTAACCAGACTGCTGCCTCCTGCTTGCCCATGCTGCTCAATTATTAGCACACAGAGGGCAAGATTTTGGCTCTTCAAGTAGTACTTTAGGAAATACACAGGTACTATTTCAAGGATCATTTAAGTAGATCTTTCTTTGGATGCAACAATCTTATTCTAGATATGAAAAAATTCAGCTGTATGAATTTTTGTACATACAAACATATTCAGCTGTACAATTGTATTTGTATCTGCTAGCTCAGATAATAATAGCCAATGGGGTTCTTTGTTATTATTTTGGTATGCATTTAGTGGAGTATATTTTAGGTTAGATGTCTCTTTGACTGGAAAACCCATACAAGATAGAATCACGGTAGTCTTTCTTCCTATAAGTCATTTGTTCATGAAGCCATGTAAAGGGTAGAATTCCTGAGGTTTGAGTTTGTTCATGAAAATTCTGGAGAAGTGTCTTGTGGGACTCATCTCACAGTCCTGAGATATCACAGAAATAGTAATTGAAGAGTAGCCTTATGAGTCAGCTCTTTTTTTGGCAAAAGTGGAGAAAAAAGTTGTGAGTCATTTAGAAGATAATCTGATATTTAATTCTTATTCTGGGATAATCAAGCATTTTCACATCAAAATTTCTGTAGCCTTTAAATCTGTTCATGTTGCAATGCTGTAGAGAAGAATAAAGGTTTAAGTTATTGTAGGCTGAGAGGTACTACAATACACACAGAGAGAGAGAAAGCACAATGACTATTACAATCGACCTTGGTAAAGCCCTGAACTTTGCAGCTGCTGAACTTAGATCCCACTTTACAATTCCAAAGTAGGAATTTAAGCAAAAATAGTAACTTTCCTTTAAGGTCCCAGCATGTGGTGTTTCTGAGATTAAACTGAAGTATGATCAGTCTCCATCATATTTCATGGAGTTTTCTATGAAGTTGTCATCACATACATTTTGAGGATCTCAACTGTGCATGGGTGTGACAAGAGGTTTACATGTATCTACTCTTTAACCATTCTTCTAAATTCTTCTGGCACAGGCTTGTGGAATTCACAGGTATTTAAAGTCTTACTAATGTGCAACCTTAAAATACACTTTTGGTTCAGATTTCACACACTCACAGTCTAGTTTTTAAAATTGTCTAGAATGTTCATTTCTTTTGTTCTCTTTTCCAGAGAGTACAGGAGTAGATTCACCAGTGAAGAGACCCTTATGTTCTGCATGCGAGTAATGGTGGGAGTTATTATTCTGTATGATCATGTTCATCCTGTGGGAGCTTTCTCAAAGACTTCAAAGATTGATGTAAGAGAGGCCCTTCTTTAATAATCTGTAGGTTTGAGAATACTAGTCTGCAGCTCTTTTTCAGCACAAGCTTACGGCTTCGTATAAATAACTTTAATTACTTTTGAATGGCAAAATTTAGAATTTGTCTTCACCTGTGCATTTTAATACATCAGTTTGTTTGAAAAAAAGGACTAGCTTTTTTTCTTTTTATTTTCTTCCAGGCACAGATAATAAATTTTCTTTGTTAGCTCTGCTTTCTTGACAACTGTATAGTTAGGCTAAACTAATTTAGTACTACTCCTAGCCTGAAATATGTTCCGTGGTCATAATTTTTTTTTAAATCATGTAATTTATCAATGCTGAAATGTTCATTTTTCACAGTAGTTCTCTTGTAAATAAGTAGATATTCAATGTTGTCTTTGCTTTGTCTGTGATCTGAAGTAGCAGAACTGAAATGTTACTGCTGTGATGTTGATATGATCCTTCAGTTTTCTCTTTGGCATGGCAAGTCACAGAGAAATCAATTTTATTTTTCCATTTGAGAAATTGCAAGCACACATGGAAAGAGTACTCTTGTTTTTTCTACATATTTTTACAAACCTAAATCTCATCCACCACTTCTTTCAGCAGAAATAAGCTGTTATTAATGAAAAAGATGCCAAGTGTTTCCCTTCATAAGAGAACCTGCTTCAAAAGAAAAGAAAATAACATATATTATTGCCCTCCATGACACTGGGTCTTCATTAGCATTTCACATCTGTGGATGCCAGAATTTTGCCACATCTCCTCTTTGACTCATTACAGAGGAAAATATTTGTCCCAATGAGGTGAATAGATTTTCTAAAGGTCATGAAGCAGATAGAGCCTGGGACTTGAATGCAGATTTCTTGACTGCTAGTTCAGTCTCTTGCCTACAGTGGCAACACAAATGAAATTCTGATAGGACCAAATATACATTTTTGTGTTGTTTCTCATATTTGTCCTAAAGCCCTGTAATCTTACAGGAAAGTTAGCTAGATGTAAATAGAAGGAGCTCTAAGACTCAGTTTTAGAAAAATGAATACATGGTCCCAAATCTTGATTTGTGTAATTAGTTTAGTGTTTAAAAAATCTTCTAATGCTTGAGATAATGAATTTGTTTAACTGTGGTAAACAATTATTTTCTCCAAACTAATCACATCAGCCATTCAAGCTATTTCAAGAGAATTTCAGGGACAGTGGAGTATATTACCCTTTCCTTATTCTTTCAAGACTGGAGGCTGTATTTCAAGCTATTAATTATAGCCTTCTAGCTTAGACATCTGTTTGAAAGACATCTTGGACATCTTGGGTTGAAAGACAGGTATCTGCCAAGAAAGGCGGGAACCTCCCTTGGAATGGAGAACATGACCCCCTCCCTCTAAATTATTATGACTTTGAAATCAAGATATGGGAAAATGAATAACAGTTCTTTAATAGTATGCATGTGTATAACAAGACAAACAAACAACCACAATGGCAGCAACAACTAACAAGAGGGGGAAGAAAAGGCAGAAAACCCAATTAAGTCTTTCCCCACTGTTTAAGCACTTTCCCTGCGGTGCAGTTCCGGTCACAGCCAGCGGGGGCGCTGGTGGCTCCCGGTGGGCAGGGCGGGTGCAGTGGCTCCCCCGCGGCTGCAGGGGGCGCTGTGGCGCAGGCTTGGGGAGCATGTGGTAATGGCGGCTGGGCCTAGACAGGAAGGAATGGACGAGAGGCTTCACTTCACAAACCCCTGGGGCAGCTGATCCCAGTGCTCTAGCATTACTCTCAGGGGCAGCAAGCTGGAACAGCAGGAATGATCAAAAATCCTGGGTTGGTGGAGGAGTTGCATCAGAAGCTCTGCAGCTGTACCTGGAACCCTGGGCCATCCCAACAGGCAGGGGGTGTGGGGCTACAGTGCAGCAGAAAAACGGGAGCAGTGGAAGAAGAACGGCAGAGCGGGGCTGGACAGCAGCAGCCAGGCTCCAGGCGGGCTTGGGATCCCGGGGTTTCCCCTGAGGCACCCCAGCAGATGGCAAAGGATCCTTTGGTGAGGTGGGGTGTTAATAAGGTCCCAGTGCAATGGCCGCTCCTACCAGCAGAGCTCCGCTCACGGTAGAAGAAAGGCAGCAGAAGATGGAACCCTGCAGTGGTGATAATTCTCCCCACAGTGACTGCTGCCTGCTTGCATGCAAACATAAAAATAAAAGTCAAAGTTGAAACAACTCTTCTTAGAGTTGTTAATAGCAATGACAGGGAACTCCCAAAATCTCTTTTTTTCAGCTTGTATCAGATGGTTTTGATTTTTGTATTTTTTACTTGGAATTAGAGAAACTGTGTGCAAGTTAAAATATAGACATTTAACACATAATTTACCTCTACAAATGGTTATTAAAGTCAATGTTTTCTCCAAAGTTAAGTTTTTAACTTTGAGATATTTTTTAGTAAGTTATAATGCTTTTATTGTGTCATGTAACGCTGCATTAACGCTCATTAAGAAAAGAAACCTGCGTGTATATGTTGAATATTTTCCTTGTTTTCAGCCAGTGCAATTCATATATTATTGTTCAATAGTGGCATGCTTCTGTTCCCAGATGAAGGGATGCATAAAAGTTTTAAAGGAACAACCACCTGACTCTGTGGAAGGACTTCTGAATGCTCTCAGGTATGTGTGATTCAGCCTTAGAAAATTCCTTTGTTTTTCTTGCAATCTCTTTATATTTAAGATTGATTTAATAAGATTATCCTCTCAGGTTTACCTTTATCACCTCGATTTTTTTAATATTAATTTCTTCCCATTTCATTTCACTTGAATAAACAATAACTATTAATATTATAAACAGTATATCCTAGCTAAGAGTTGCTACATAAAATACCCCAGCATCTAGAACATTTTAGAAATGAAGTGTTAGATTTCTATTTCTCAAACCCTAGGTACTTCCCTTCTCTCTTTCCATCGTTATAAGACTTTATCTTTTATTTTTTTTAATCTTGCTTGTGGAATCCCTGCAGCCTTTTGATATAATACCTAGGAGTTTTCCCTGGCAGGATAAATTATAGTCACCTGCCTTACCTAAGAGACAGGACCTCCCCATGGTGCTCTGTGGCTTGCCCTGGGTTCCCCCTTCCCTTGGTTTTTCCCCATTCCTTGGTGTCTGGTGACTGGCCCTATCTCCCTGTAGACACTGACCTTACCTGGCCTTTGCACCACCCCCGTGTCTCAAGGTCATTGGCTGTTGTAACCCTTACTTAAGCCAACATCTGGCACTTCCCTGCTCTCTTTGCACTGGAACACCCTTCAGCACCACCTGGAAATAAATTGCTGGAACCCATCCAGGGCCTTCTGCCTCTCCTCACTGCTGGCCACATGGCGTACGTGTGGATGTGTGAGCTTGATTGCTTTGCCTCAGTTTCTCCAAGCAGCTTCTTCTCTGGAGTAGCCTGTTGGGGATAAAGCATCAGCTCCACTCCTAAATACCCACTGCCACACTTGCTAAATTGTACGGCTTCAAGAAAACAGCATCCGAAATCCCAGTCCTGTTTATGGTGCTGTCTTGGAAAGGAAGACACACTGGGGTCTGGACACTTCTCTGAAGCTGAGAAGGGAGTCGGTACCAAATTTTTCAGAGCTGAGTTCTCTAGCTGTTGAATACTTGGATAGAGGGAGAACTGCACCTCCATATTTGCTTATTACATCTTTTGAATTAAAGTTGATGTGGAGTTAAATCCTGCAAGAATCATTGGGCGTTTCAAACTTATGTTATAATGTCTCCCTGTTAGCATAAACAGTGGAGAATGCTTGGGTTTAAATGGAAAAAACACACTAAAGCTCTTTAGTCCTCTTAGAATATTTAAGAAAACTGCTTAATGTCATAGATTATGCCAAAATTCAGTCTAGATTCCTAAGTGAATTTGTTATTTACCATATTTCGTGATTACCATGTCTTTCATGATTTTGCTTTTTTTTGAGGCTTTTAACTAGAAAAAAATGTCAGATTTTGACCCAAGTTTAGGACAATGTCATAGACAGATATGAAACAGGATTTAGCCACAGTTCTCCACCTTTCAGCAAGGAATAATTTATTGCATAGGGTATTTAGAAGATAAAGAGCACCAGATTCTTACCAGTTAAATTCCAGTGATCAGTAGAGGAACAAGTAAATTCCTCCTCTGAGTAACTGAACTGTGCTGATTTCAAAAACAAGCTCAAGTGTTCAGACTTCTCCTATCCCTGTTCATTTTATAAATTATTGTTTTAATTTGTAATTTCTAGGTTCACTACAAAACACCTGAATGATGAATCTACTTCAAAACAAATTCGAGCTATGCTACAGTAGTATCCAGAGACAAGTAGATGTTTGTATTGATCACAGAAGATGTGTATGTTTACATAATTTAATACAGTTTGATGTTAATACTTGTGTGTATTTACATAACCATTTTCTTCACATTGCTAAAATATATGAATCTGTTCATAACCTTACTGACTTTATATAGTGCAACCTAAGTTTTTATTCTAGCCTTTATCTTTTGACTTTTAAAATACTTTTTTACTTAGATACTTCAGTTATGGCAGTTTATCTGTGCATTTTAATCCTTAAACACCTTCTCTATCAGAGAAGTAAGTAGTAGTGAAGACAAAATGGATATCAAACTGAAATGTCAAAGGTACCACAGAAAAAGAACTTTAAAGAAGAAAGTTAATATAAGAGAAAGCAAAATTCATTTGATATGTTTTAAAGAACATGTGCCCATTTTTTTGGTCAGTTTTAGGATTTTGTCAAACTAGTATGAATAGGAGAATACCTGAATGTTCATCACTCTCATAAAATGCATTGTCTTTCCTGTAGTAAGTGGAGATCACCTAATTTTAAGGATTATGTGGTGTTTGGCATCCAAAAATGTATTTCAAACAGATAATTTTACCTTTTTAATTAAGTATAACCCATACCTTTCCACAGCAGAGGAAATTAGTATCCTTTTTCAGATGCAGTATAAATAAACAGAAAATATGCTTAAAGATCATTGATAGATTTTGAAAACTCTGTGTAATTTTATTAGATTTAGAAAGGAAAGGGAAAAATACTAATGCCTTGACTTAACTGGAAAAGGTTTGTCAGTGTAAATATATCACAGTGAACATTAATTACCAGACAGCTCTAGCCAGTAAGTAATTTTTTGGCTGATCTAAACCAGTACACTCTCCTGTAGCAAGCTTCCCTGGTGTCCACTCAGCCGCATCAGATTAGGGATTGTTTAAATTTTCTTAGGAACGCCATTAAGTTCCTGATAGTCTTATTCATTAGATGATTCAGAGTCAACACAGAAGTATTTATCAGCTGACTGCTCTTCACTGGCTTTTGAGATGTGATTGATACTTCAAGAAGTTAATTTCCTTGCTGAGTTGTTTGTTCTTAGTTTCTGGTAAATTTTCCAGTTAATGGAATAGAAATACTTTGCCAAAAGCAGCAAAGTGCTCATGCTCTGTTAAGTGTGTCTACTGGGTGGTCTGCAATTGCTGTACATATTCTTGCAGAGGTCACGTTCTGAAAATGTGTTTGATTTTGTGTACTTTGCTTGCATGTGTTTGTGGAAACTCCAGTGCTTGTGCACAGATTCAGATTTGTATTTGCTTATTCCCATATAGATAAATCAGGGTTTGTGTGCTTTCACTGGAATTTTCATGCACATCTCTTCTAAAAACATTACCTTAAGACTTTGAAGATGCATTTGGTCTGCTGGAACTCGGCTGCACTGTGACAAACTGTGTCATTGAACTCAGTCCTTAAACAGTACTAAAGTCACAAGTTCTCTAGAGTAGGGATTGACTTGAGAGCTTATTTCTGAGCAGAGCAACCCCTGTGAGATTTCACAGACCTGATCAGAACCCACAGGTGCCAGTGTCATTCATGTCCTGATACTGGACAGCACCACAGCTCCAGCATTGATGTCACACCTCTGCAGGTGCAGTAGCCAGTTGCTATGTTGTTGTTGGGCAGAGAGTTAGAACTCACTCACATTAGGTCTTCTTCTTTTTCTAAAAAAATGACCACACTTTTTTCACAGTAGTAAATCCACTGTTTACAGGCTCCATTTTTAATGGGGGGACATTTAAAAATGTATGTTACGGAAAATCCTGCTTTGTTCATAGTCACTTCCAGTTAGGTAAATTAGGTGGATGACAGGCCATTCTGTTGAGCTTTGGTAACTGAAGTTAATATATGCTTACCTGCAATTTTTTGTCAAACAATGAAGTCTTATCTTTAAGTGGCCCAGAGAAAAACTTTGTCACTTGTATAATAAAAATGTAAACCTTAAAGCTTTCTGTGAGTTGTCATGTGCTATTTGCTGAAGTCACGGGATTTCTTTGCGTGCTTTGATGTTTTTGTACAGAAGTTTGTTTGAAATAATAAAAAATTTGGTACAGTAAGCTTTGGGACTCCCTATATTTAGTGGCAACATAAACAGGTTGAGAAATACCTGATTTCAAATTTTGGATCATATAGTAGGCTTGCCTTTATGTGTCCAGTTTGTAGTTTATATTTTAAAAGCACTTGTTTCACTTGTATGCTACAACACTATAGCATCACATCACTTAAAAAATCTTGTGTTTTTCTGACATATCTTAGTACTTGTTTGTCATGACCAAGGGAAATTGTTGCTACTGCTGAGGGCATGAATCCTTTCTCTGACTTTTAAATCTTCACATTAGTCATCCTGACCTATGGGGGCCATCCCAGGTTGTGTTTATAATCAATAAGGTCACCAGAGGATTATTCATGTAATTGTAAGATAAATTCAAATTAATAGCTTTTGGAAGAAGAGCTATATAGACTAATGGTCAAAGTTATTGATCTCCATTTTGTCAGTGCTTCTTATTTTGTCTCATTGTTATGTAAGAGTACGTGTTTGTGGTATGATAAATATTTAAGCTTCATATGACAGCACTTCAGAATGCTTATAAATGAGTGTGAAGAGTTTGATTCAGAAGAGCCCTAAAAAATTTGCTAGTTTTGTGGTGGAAGGAAGTACTATTTTAGGGTTGTATGAATTTGAAAGACTAAGATCTGTCACTTTGAACAGTAGAATGTGTTTGAAACATTATTTATGACTTCTAAGCTTTCTGCTGCTACTAAGTGGCTGTCATGAAAGATAGCTTCTGAGATTGCATTTACTGGTCTCTGGTAGACCACATCACTCACATAAATTATGTTTTCCATGTCTACTGAAATTTACTAAACCAATAAGAAGTCCTCTCTGTGTTGCTTTCTCTGTTGTATTTCAGCTATATCTGAACTGTAAGTTCAGAAGTAAGACATAAATGTATCAAATTGCTTGCATTCTTACATTTTTTCTCAATTAAACAATGTAGGACATAAATTCTTCATATGAAATGATATGTCCTCCCCATCCCCCATTATTTCTTGAGCAGTTTAGAATAATCAATATATTTCTATGACAATACAGTGCCAGTTCAGTAGATTCCCATTTGGTAAATGGTGCATCACTTCTTCATGCCACATCTGAACCAAAGCAGTACAGATGTCCAATTCTCAGTGTGTCAAGGTCCCTCTGAATGGCAACACAACCATCTGGTGTATCAGCAACTCCTCCCAGTCTTGTATCAGCTGCAAAATTCCTGAGGGTGCATTCTGCCCCACCCTCTGGATCATTTATGAAGGTGTTAATATTGATCCCAGTGCCAGTCACAGGGGAACACCACCACTAGTGACTGTCCTCAAGATGCATTTTGTACTACTGATGACATCCCCTTTGAGCTTAGAGTGCAGCCAGTTCTCAGTATACCCCACTGCCAGTTTATCTCATCTGGAGTTCACCAGTTTGCCTGTGAGGAAGTTACAGTGCCAGAAGCCTTGCTAAAGATAAACAAGACATCAGTCAGCTCACTCCATATTTATGGTGCATCCATCCCATCAGGTCCCACTGATTGTGTACGTCCAACTTGTTTAAACGTTTAAACGTTCCCACCCTGATCCCTGATCAAAGTTAGGTCTTTCTTGCTCCAGACTTTCTGGTTTCAGAGGCCTGGGATTCCTGAAGGCAAATCCTACCATTAAAAGACTGAGGCAAAGTGGACACTGAATTTCTTGATCTTTTCTGTATTCTTTATCACAGGTCCTATAGCCCATTTAGCAGCAGGCAGACTTTTTCTGTAGCTTTCCTGTTGCTGTTAATATATCTATAGAATCCCTTTTTTATTTACCTTCATGTCCTTCACCAGATTTCACCTCAGAAGGCCCTTGGCTTTCCTAAGTCCAGCCATGCCATCTTTGCTTGGTTTCATGCTTGTCAGGAAGGACCTTTCTTGAGCTTGGAGGAGGTGGTCCTTGAAAGTAAGCCAGCTCTCCTGGACAAATCTCTCTGGAGCTGTATTCCATGCAATGCTTCCAACCAAGTCCCTGAACAAGCTAAATTAAAATTCCTAAATTAAATGTTCTTTGTAAATCATCTTGTGGCTGTGTAGTCAGAAATAGGCTTTTAATGTTTTTGGACTGTTAGAAGTGTGTAGTTCTGTGAACATCAAAAGTAAAGAAATATAAAACCTTGCATATACGAAAGTTTGCTTGTAGTGGCAAATAGTTGGAAGAGGTGGGGGTTTGATTCTTTTTCTTTAAAATGTAGGACACTTACTACTGTTTCCTTGCCTCAGATGAATTCTCTTATCCAAAATTACAGAATCTATCACTTTGTGCTGTGAAGCACACTAGGTAACACAATGCAAGTGAGCAGGCTGAAGCGGTGACATGAATTTGAATTGCTAATAAGAGAATAAACACCAGTTTGGGTTTAGAAGCCAGTATCGCAATCTATTATTTTAATTTAGCCATCTGTAATGTGTCCTGCTACAGACTAATAAATGTGAATTCCTGGCTGACATATAATCTAGATTCAGCAAACACAGGAGTTCTTCATACAGGTTTGAGTCAAATATAACTCAGTGGATTTCAGTAGAGCTGTTTCTGTTTGACACAGGTGTAAACAATGCCCTTTGTCTTTTCTCAGTCGTGGCCTTTGACCCAGGTCGCTTATTACTGAGCAAATTGAATCTTCTCCTTGTGAGGATCAATGGCGTAACATGATAACCTTGCAGAGATCTCCTGTGCTTGACTGCTTTGAAAATAAAGCTAAAATGAACAATGAGGTAGGTGTTCTAGAATATCAGTATATAGTTAAAAGACACGCCAACCAAGCACTATTCCCTAGTTTAAGAGGAAGAAACATCATTTCCGACACACGTTAATTTGGGGTTGAGCTGGAATTAATGTTAACTCTTGTCTTGGGTATTTTGGCTGCTGACAGTTAAATATGTAGGCTTGGGTATTAAGAACTTGACATACCTCTTGACATTTTAAAATTGCTCCCAGAACTTGGAAGGGTAGAATATTTGTGTGTGGCTTGGATCAAAAGTGCTATTACTGCTCATGGTAATTCTCGTTCTGTGAGCATCCATTTCATGTGAGGTGGATATTGTTTTGGTTTTGTTTTCTTTCTGGTTTTGGTTTTGTTTGGGGGATTTTTTTGGTACTGCATACAAGGCTGTGGTTGACTACAGGCACTTTCACTATTAAACTCAGACTTAAATAACATGCAGCATCAGAGCTCCAAGGCTCTTTAATATAAACCTTCCCAAACAAGATGCCTTGCAGGGGAGTTGAATTAGGTTTTTTAAGATAAACTTACTGAACAAGTAAATGAGATCCTAGTTGCTAAGATACTGAATATATCAAGATAAGACTGAAGCAGGTTATTACATCTCTACAGAAATTTTTAGTTTGGGCAAAGAAAACTTGTTGTAAATAGCCAACGTGATTAAATGGATTTTGTGGAAATTTTTGTTGTGTATAAATGGACGTTATTTGTTCAGATTAATTTTGAATTCCCCATATACAGGCATACGTTCATATGCCTGTGATACTGTAATATCTGTGATACTTAGACAATGAGAGATTTTTTGTAAGCACTGACTTAGACGCTGTGTTTTGAAACTACAGAGTGAATGCCACATTTGTTTTATACATCCTATTGGATTGACATTTGCTTTATTAAATTTGAAGCTTAAGATTCCTTTTGTTCAGTGGTTTCAGATGCACATTGAGACCCACTGTTCTGATTGTATGTTGTACATCTGTAATTAATTTGAGATGCACAGATATGACTAGTTTTTTTTATTCTTGTCATTTGCTATATAATTGACCAGAATTTAAAGTAGTACAAGGTTAGGTTAAATAGAATCAGCAAAAATACTCAAATGCATGCTATGTGAAAATTACTTTAAATTATTTTGTTGAAAAATATTACTTCTGAGACAAGATTATTTTTCAAACAAGTAACAGTATTTTTGTATTTTGTTTTTTTCAAATAGAAACTAAGGGCTTACTGTTACAGATATTGCCTGAGTATGTGAGTAGTTTAAATCAAGGGATGCAGTGTAACTGAGCTGAGAAAAGACAACAATTTTGTTAGAGTTTGACACAGGAGCCGAAGACTGATCACTGTTCATGTTGGAAAGTTAGAGATTTCTCAGTTCTTTCATACTGATTAAATTAGAAAGGAAAAAAAAAAAGTAATTTGTCTTTGGCCCCAAGTACAATTTGAACTGCCGTGGTTAATAAAAATTAGCCAGTCTAACAAGCAAACATTGTAAGTTTTATTTAATTCAGATTATTTTCATGACAGGTACTAGTGGAGCCATTACCATGTTAAACAAAAGGCCCAGGAAACAGAGATTTGGCTTTGCCAAAATCAGCTTGGGGTTTTGGAAGTATGTGAAAAGTTAATTCTCCTGGGGCTTTCATTCAATTGTATCACAATTGTATTGGAAACTTCCGCTGAAAGAATTTTGGGATATCTTCTATTGACTTTATAGGTCAAAAAGCATAAAAATGAAAGATAGTGTTCTAGACTTGGCAGTATCAGGTCATTTACCTCACTGATCTTAAGAGCAAAATTAAATTAATTCATGGCCATAATACTGGTATCAGAGTTCCTAAACTGTCATCCTCTTGCCTTCTTTTTAATGGCAGTAATTTCTTTTTAAATTCTCTTTTCAAAATTAAAAAATGGTTTTTTGCCTCCATTTGAAGTAGATCAATTCTCCCACAGCTTTGCTTATATAGATATTAACCTGATACACTGTTTGAAGCACAGAATTTTTTATACTGCCTGACACAAACATCTTGAAAATACAGGTGACAGGTGTTACAAACTTATTCATGTGACATTTCAAGGCAGAGCACTTGGAACAGCCATAGGTTTTGAATGCTTGAGGGAGCAAATTATGCCATATGTGGAGTCCTCCAAAGTGTATGGAGAGAAAGACCTCTAAAGACCCTTGTTCTTTGTTGTTAGGGTAGACTAAATTGTCCCCAGAAATCACAGAATGGCTTCAGTTGGAAAGGACACTAAAGTTCATCTAGTGGACAGGGACACCTCCTGCTAGACCGGTTGCTCAGACCCCCATCCAACCTGGCCCTGAACACTTCCAGGGATGGGGCATCCACAGATTCTCTGGACAACCTGTTCCCATGTTTCATCACCCTCACATTAAAGAATTTCTTCCCAATATCTAAACTAACCTACTCTCAGTTTGAAGCCATTCCTGCCTGTCCTGTCACTTCAGGCTCTTGTAAAAAGTCATTCTCCATGTATTTTGGTGGCTCCCTTCAGGTGCTGGAAGGCCACATTTAGGTCACCCCAGAGCATTCTCTGTTCCAGGCTGAGCAATCCCAACTCTCTCAGCCTTTCCTCACAAGAGAGATGTTCCATCCCTCTGATCATCTTGGTGGCCTCTTCTGGACTCGCACCAACAGGTCCGTGCCCTTCCTGTGCTGGGACCCCAGAGCTGATGCAGCCCTGCAGATGGGGTCTCACTGGGGCAGAGCAGAGGGGCAGAATCCCCTCCCTCACCTGCTGCCCGCGCTACTTTGGATGCAGCCCAGGACACCTTTGGCTTTCTGGGCTGGGAGTGCCCATGGCTGGGTCATGTC
Organism: Acrocephalus scirpaceus scirpaceus; assembly: GCA_910950805.1. Classification (NCBI taxonomy): domain Eukaryota; kingdom Metazoa; phylum Chordata; class Aves; order Passeriformes; family Sylviidae; genus Acrocephalus; species Acrocephalus scirpaceus. The sequence continues at coordinate 103,369,893 of OU383775.1, read as the reverse complement.
CAGCCTCTCACCCACAGCACCCCCAAGTCCTTCTCAGCCAGGCTGCTCAGGATCTGTTCATCCCCCAGTCTGGAGTGATAGAGGGGGTTGCCCCAGTCCAGGTGCAGCACCAGCACTTGGTCTTGTTGAAACTCTTGGGATTCCCTTGGGCCCCATTCTCTGTCTCTCCACTGTTGCCTGTGGAGATCCTGAGTTATTGTCTTGGATGAAATGCCAGTTCTTACAGTCATCTTCAGGAGAGGCAACAAAGCATCTAAGTGTTTTCAGTATCTGAAAGTTTTTGTTTTGAGCAGTATCTCTTGCTATCCTGTTCTGGGATTTCTGCAACAGCAAGAGAGAGGCAACACAAGCAGCATTGTAAAATAAATTACATGGTTTTCATTCTAATTTAGCTTATCTTTAAGGATCTGATTCAAAGTCTGTCTGAGTCATTAGCTTCCAAATTGCCAAGCTGAAAATAAACCTAAAAAGCCCAAGCAAAACTTCTTCACTCTTACAAATTGTACCTTTTTCTTCATGTGTGCTTATAAATCATCTTCTCTGTCTAGTAGCACTCAGCTACCTGACAGCATCACCAGCAATGCTAATTTCCTCAACAGGGTTCAGCAGTTCAACCTTACAGGGTTACTAGGAACTCCTTTGACTTACTCTCTCTGGTCTCTTCCATCTGTATCCACTTAGAATAAATGTCCTCTAAATACCACGTTTTAAGACATGTTACCTTACATTTACCAAAACACAAGTTTTTTGCTCTGCCGCAGTAGTGGAGAGTTACCCAGCATTTCTTTAGTAACGTCTGGGTGCAATTCTGCGCTCATTGTATGTCTTAATTACAGGAATCTTATTTGTAATTACAAGTAGTTTTTAATTCTAATTACAAATAATTGTTTAAATGGAACTATTCAATAGATACTCATAGCATTCACATTGGCAACTATGCAACTACTCATAAAATCACAGCTTTTTTATCACATAGGTTCTAGAAACTTAAGCATTTACTAAAATAAAACTAAACAATAAATGTGAATAATATCTATTCATATTATTATATTCTGGGAATTTGCTTGCATTTTAAAATAAATATATTCCCCATTTTATGCCTGTTACTGTGTTTGTTTTCTTTGAGATATAAGGATTGTTTGCTGATAGAACAAGGTCTAAGTGTGGATTCTAGAGCACACAGAGGAAAGATTTGCTCCTGAAACCACTCCAGAAGTTTTCCTCATTCTAACAAAGAATACTAAACATTCAGCTCAGCTAGAGATTTCAGCATCTGAACAAATCACTGTTCAGTAACAGCTTTCAAAAAAAAAGAAAGATACTTTGCATTGGAATCCACTGGAGAAATTCACAAACTACTGATGGAAAAACAATTACGAAATAATTCAAATTTGAGCTTCAACTTGCATTCAATAGAAAGACTGCATGAATCTTGTCTGACTTTGGACCAGGCTTAAGCTGACTTTTAATGATTATCTTTGTTTTGATCAGATCAGATGCAGCTAAACATACAGCTCATTCTCAAATTTATTGTGATGGTATGAATGAAATTTTTTTTAAGTAAAGTTGAGGGACTGGATTGTTTTGTAAGAGTGAAATTGCTTTTATTGTTTGTATTTTTCTCTGAGTTAGACTTGATTACTATAAACTGCAAACATTCTGCCAGCCAAGGGCAAAGAACTCTGCTGGCATAACTCTAATAATGTAAGTGTCCTAGACATAAAAAACGGCCTTTATCACACATGTGGTGTGTTATGTGAAACAAAGGCTTTCACATGCTATTTATACATCATAAAATGCAAGACAACATAGGAATGGACAGAATTTGGCCCAGAGTTTAATCTTATTAAGCATTTATTTTTTCCTGGCGTTTCATTGTGAGACAGATTTCTCCCTTATTACCAGTCCTACTCTGGTAACCTTTTTTTCCCTGTACTTATATTTCATATAACTTTTTTATTTTACTTCTACTCAGATCTGCTTTTGTCTTATAGGGAAAGAAAACTAAGAGACTGGTCTGTTATCTCACATTTCAGTTAAGTCTAACATATATTTGCTTAGGGGTAAAAAAGGTTGAGGAAAAAAGGGAAATGTCAAAAATGAATAATAAATGGCATATAAACAGAAGCAGATTTTCTGTGATATGTTACCCCTGATAAACTTGATAATGTTTCCCAAATGTGTTGCCTTGGTTCAAATCCAAATCTACTGGTCAGGTTTTACGTGCTATTTTTAATTTTACAGCTTAAAAAACTTTACATCATCTTGTAGGAATTCCCTCCTACTGCATAGCTGTATCTAGTTATTTGTAGGTTAAAATTCATCTTAATATAGATTCATATAAAACATGTGTCACCACAGAGGCAGCAAAAAGGCAGATCTGGGTGGGTAAAACAAGCTAGATTTGCAAGGAAACTCTTTTTTCTTTTTAATGAAATATGTTTTCCTTTGAGGTCACTCTGCTGTTTGATATTGTAGACTCCAAGGTCTTTCCATTCAGTAAACTTACCTTGCCCTTTAAACAGTGAAATCAGAATGTGAGAGGTGAATACAAACAACCAGGGACAGGGAGACCTGGAAACATTTAAGATCCACAAAAAGCTTCTAGAACTAGGCAGTGAACTTGAGACATTGCAGAGCAGTTCAGCTTTTTGGAATGCTTAAAAAGAGAGACTGTTTCCTATAAACATTCACTTGGTAGAGGTGCTCTACGTCTCTACATTGATAGGTACTACTATCTACATTGATAGTAGTGGAGATATTTATAGAGAAAGTAACTTTCTCAACATAAAATATTGAAGATGTGGAAACATTAAAACGGATGGAAAAAGGAAAGGAATTACGTTTCCAGTGGCACAATACTGAGATGAGAAAACAGAACCCTGGTAACAGAAGAGCTTTGTAGTATTACTTGCTGCTCACTCCACTAGCTAGTGTTTATTCACCATTATCCCACAGCAAGTAGGAGAGAATCACAGAATATTTGGAGTTCAAAGGGCCCCACAAGGATCATCAAGTCCAACTCTTAAGTGAATGGCCCATATGGTGATCAAACCCACAATCTTGGCATTATTAACACCCTGTGCTGACCAACTGAGCTGATCAAATATGTTGCAAGTGATATCATTACATACTGATTCCGAGCTTCCCAGCCTTAGCTAATTACAATATTTTAGAGTAGGTTGGGCCTGATGAACTTCATCGTAAGGAATCTGATGAACTGGGTTAGCAAGCAGTTAAGGTGGGTAGTTACTTCCAAAGGGGGGTGAGTCATGTGCCTGCCCTTAGAAATCAAGTAGGGGTATGAAAATAAGCCTGCATAGATAACAGACCATGCCAGACCATGTCAAAGAAGTATAGTTTCATTAGCAGAAATAAGCAGCACAGAAGAAGCAACAATATCAAGTTCATTTGCCTCCATAAGGCTTTTGATACTACCCCACACAGATGGTCTGTAAGCCGCTAAAGTAGTGTGGTCTAGATAAATCTGTCACAGGGTGAATAAACTCCTTTTCTGGAATGCAGACACTCCAGCTGTACAGGGCATAGGGTGAGGACTGAGAGCCTCTTTAGCATGCTGCAGTCCCACCCTGTGCTCCAAGAACCCACAAAGGTCTATGTACAGCTTGAGCCTTTGCTCTGTCATTTGGGACAGGGTTGTTTTGGAGGCAGAGGCAGAACAAGGGCATGGCTGTAGCCACATCCTGCAAGTTAGTCCACTGACCAAAGCCTGCACAGGTTCAATTTATTAGTAGTGATCAGCCTTTTTGTGTAGACACTTTGGATCTTACTCCAGGTAACTGGTTCAAGGAGACACAGCAGTTGGATGGGGAAAACAAATTATTCATCCGACATGTTTTGTATTCCATTATACATTTTGTGTAGTTATTCTTTTAAACAAACACCAAGGTCTGTTCATTTGTATTAAGGAAAACGTTCAATTAAGTGGTTAATTATTAAGTGGTATTATATAAAAATGTATACTGCTGATGAAATACAACCAGTCCCATGCAGTCTAAAATGTGATTGCTTAGATGTCATCTCTTGTACCCTGCTGGAACATCATAATTGATTTAAAATGTAAGAGTTTATCCTGACTGAACTTTGTGTACATTAAGACAAAATACTAACATTCTAACATATAAAGCTTCAATGTAGAAGTAGAAATCAATGGCTAAGATATTTTGCTTTTATTTACCAGTTCATAGAACAGGAATAATTATGCAAGGCTGGATCATTTAATCAGTGGGTTAACAGGTCTTGCATGAATACCCTGGAGTCAGAGATTACATTTGTTTTTCTTCCTCATTTGAGTGCCCTTTAACTATGAGTGGTCTGCGAAAGCCATAAATTGTAATGAATATAATCTGAGAAAGGTGAAGTGTAGCATAATTGAATATGGGTAAAATGTTACTCTCACTCTCCTATTCCTGCTGTATCAACTTTATCAGCAGTCAAAATGGGTAAGACAAGAAGAAATTAAAATCTAATTGTTATACTGACAAATTTAATAAACACAGATGCCAAACAACAGCAAAATTTTGTGAACCATTCTTTATCTCACTTCTACCAGTGCTTGATCTTACCTGAGGATGAAACGACTCCTCTCTTTTCAGCATAAACTGTTGAGAACAATGTTCTGGCAGCAAACTTAAATATTGCACATTATTTTATCTCTTCTTTTTTCTTTTTTTTTTTTCTTTTGGTTGGTTGGTTTTGGTTTTGTTTTGGGAGAGATTGGGGGGATTTTTTTGTTGTTTTTGTTGTTGTTTGGTTTGGTGGTTTGGTTTTTTGTTTTTCTCAATATGGCTGTAGAGTAAAACCACATGAGTTACGTGGGCTCAGGGCACCTGAGTTACAGCTGACACCAGCTAAATGCTGAGCTGTGGAGTTCCCCACCCTGTGGCTCACTCTGCTGCTAGCAGCCAAAGGTCTCAGGATCTGCTCAGAGGAGCTGCAGTCCCTGGCCAGGGCTGATCCTACAGTGTGTTCCTGTGGTCTGCAGACTGGTCTTCGTGCTGAAAGCAGAAATCTGAGCTCTGTTACATCGTGCAAAGATGCCAAAGAAGGAAGCAGGACACAGCAGCAGTAAGAATAAAAGTAGAAAAATAGGTGTGTGCAGGACTGGAGGAGAGGAAAGCAGCAAAAACCACAAAAAGGCCCCTGAGTGAGTCAGAAGAGGGAACAATAAAGCTTTTTACAAACTATACTCCATGGAGAATGATATGTGTGTGGCTCAGAACAAGGGTTTCCTTACTCAGATGCCTGTGTAAACATGGCTGAGGAGCCTGAGTCTCTTCTTTTGCATATTGTTTATAATCTTATGTAATTCTATTAATTTAAAACCCATCAGAAGGCAATTCTCAAAAAAAAAAAAAAAAAACCAAACCCAATAAGCCTTCCTTTTAAACTAGAATTAGGAAAATAAATTATTATCCCTCTGGTAAAGCCTAAGAAGAGAAATCTCATCTGTTAGATACACATAATATTGCTCCATTCATAGTGGGAATGTAACAAGGGCAGTGCAGTATAGAAATCATACATTTTGAAGACAGAAGGGTGCAGGTACAGATTGGAATGCCTGTCTGTGAAAGCAAATTCACAGAATGATATCTAGAGAAGGCAGCTGAGATCTCTGGCGAACTGAACCCTTCCACAAGGTTTCTACCTGAGTAAGGTCTCCTTGAAAACTGAAGAGAGATCAGTGTTGGGTTTAATTCTGGATATACAACAGGAGAGATATGAAGCCACCTACACCATGTCATTTAGGTTGTGATTGTTGCTTGGGAGAGCAGATTTTTTGCTTGTTTTGTCTCCTGCCTTGTTTGCAAACGCAGAAGCTGGAGGCTGTAGGTGAAACAGTTATGTAGAACGCAGGGATTACTATAGGTGTTATGTGCAGTAAGCACTGGCAACTGGTTTAGTATTGGCTCACTGACTTGTGAGACAGCCTTCTCCCTGTTTTGCCCTGCTACTTAATCATAACCAAACTGGAGAGACAACCCAAAACCCACATAGGTAGCACAGGATCAAGATGATAGAATCCGAAGTCAGTATGAGCATTTAAAAAAAAAAAAACAAACAAACCACACCCTCAAAGGGGAAACTGCAATCTTGTAAACCACCTACAATGGACACCTGTATTTCTAAAGTACAGTACTTTACTCCTATCCCATTTAATCCTATTTCCAGTGAAATTTCCAACTTGTCAAGATTTTGTACTCTGTTTCTGATTTTCAGTGTTCCTTGGGGTGCAACTGCAAGGTGCCTTTACAAAGTCTGTGGCTGAAATGACACACCATTCGGAGCCAGGTATCATGTCACTTCCTCATATACCATGTATGGTGTCAACTCCTGAATGAATGTGTCTGAAAGAAAGCAGGGGAAAACAGCACCATTTTTCAGTAGCAAGATGTATCTGAGCCTTTTTGTTGCATTCTCAGTCCATCCTACATTGCTATTACCTACAAATGTACTGGAAGTATTCTCTAGTCCATTTGCCATGACTTTTTTTACTTGGGAGAAGAAATTGATGTCCACAAATCTTTTGATACACACCTTCCTTCTGGCAGGTAACTACTGATTACTGATTATTTTTCCTTCAAGAGATTCATTTAAGTGAATTATTTTGGATTAATACGGATTTTTCATTTATTTTGGTTTTTTAACTATTATTTTTATAGGCAGATTTGTCTACAACATGCTAAGTTGGTAATTTCTAAGGGCAAGTACTGTTTTACACTTTTAAGGGTATCCTTGGACAGGAGCTTTATACGTGCAGAGATGTTAAATCAAAAAACTGTCCCTGCCAACTATTCCTTCATCAGTCTTCAAGGATGCTCTGTCTAATTTTTAGAAACTTCTTCTTCATATCAAAACATCTCCCAATTTGGCACAAATCAGAATAGATCTATTTAATGAGTATCTCTAATTAATCCAAGTACAGGATGTGAATTTACCAAGCACTGCATTCTGAGGCAAAATATGGACAGTTTGTGCTTGAACCCTGTGGAACTATGTTGTCTGTGTAGAAATACAGGCTCTTATTTTTGGTCTTCAGTTATATAACTATATAAAAAAAGGCAAAAATAGAAGACATGAATATTTTGGTGTGAGCTGAGGATAAAATGTGATTTTTACCTAATAGGCCACAGCACCTACAGAACCACCAACACTAGAAGTGATGATGACTGGGACCCCTGGGCATCAGCAGCACCTTCATCAGTACCAGGAAAGCTACACACACAGAATTTGCAGAATGGGTTTTAGCTGTACTCGTTTTGTGCAAAGCATGAAGGATTTTGGATGCATAGGTCTCTTGAGGTCAGGTGATAGGTGCTGGAGACCTGAAGTGTGCCCATGCACTCTGCATTCTGCTCCTTGGAGATGGTAAAATAAGGGGTAGGTACACCATGCAGACTTCCCAAACAGGACTACAACTTCATCATCACATCCTCTTTCACCAGTGTCTGCCGGAGTGGACAACAAATTCAGAAAGCTTTGTCATTCCCATGAAAAAAGCAGCAGTGCCACTCTTTTGAAGAGTGAGATTTATCTGACTCTGATGAAACTTTTTATTTAACTTTAAAAAAAATTAAACAAGAAAAATGAGATGGGTAACAGGTATGTGCAGCTTCACTACATGAAAACAAGGCTTTTACCTGAGAAGACCCTGGTTTCGGAGGAAAGAGATGTTTCATGTATGGGTGTGAGCCAAGCTGTGATCTTTGGCATGGTTTATTTACAAGCATTGACATAGCCTGAGGTCATCAAAAACATATTTCCCACTTCTTTAATGTCCAATCTGGAGATCAAGTTGAAGAAATGTGAGTTGCAATTATCCTCTCTTCTCCATCAAACGAAATGTGTGTGGTGGGGGTAGGACTGTTGTGGCTTATTTTGCATAGGCAGCAGCCCATGGCTGGATCTGAAGGAGAGTGACATGGCAGAATTTGCATCCATATACAGCAGGCCATTGGAAATTATTAAGCAACATATTTGGGTGTATCTGCCTTAATTTTTTAAGAATTTATATCAGAAGAATTGAGTTTTTCAAGCAGGTCTCTGACCCATGTGGTGGAACTGTCTTGGAGCACACAAAAAACTTACTTTGCCCTGATAACAAACCAGGTAATGTGCTCCAAAAGTTCACTTCACAGCTTTAGCTCCTAATGAACATTCATTTCACGTCACCAGAATAGATCTGGCCTTACATAAAACCTCCAAATTGCACATACACACATCATGTCAGCACCATGAATTCTGCTCTATAGATTCACTCCTTTTCATCCACAAAAATAAACTGGATCAAATCCATTATTATTTAACACTAGTCAGAGCTTTAGTATACGCTTATTATAATGCTTTTTACCACAATCAACTGGACACAGTGGTAAAAGGCTCAGCCACTTTCCTGATTTCCCCGCATTCACAAGAAGATATAACAGAGAATTATACCAAAAACTAGCAAAGTCTTGTTCCTGACAAGCAGGTGAACTCCTGCCTAGCAATGTCAGTGAGTAAAGCACACTACTATACAGCAGCTTCCTTCCAAATCAATTTAATAAAAATGAACTTCCCTTTAAAATTCTGCTGTTGCAGCGTTGAATAATAAAGTCCCAACATTCTGTAAAACTTAGAATTCCTAGGAAACCAGTCTGAATTTTTGCCCATGTCTGGAAGTGTGCTTCACTGAAGGCAATTTCACCCAGCTGGCTGAGCTGGGGTCCTGTTTATAAAGGATGATCATCCCAAGCGGTCAAACCCCAAATTCTCTCTCCACTTTTTCCCATGTTCATCTTCTTGTTTCTAGCAGTTGCTTGTAATAATTTCCAAGTGTGGAAGCCTGATAGGGTGAAATAATGGAGAACCTTTTGCCTTCAGCAGCAACATGAACTAATTCTGCTTTATTAGCATTGTTCAGGATAAGTTTTTGCCAAATGGTAAAGGCTTCATGGGACTATTTCTAAAAAAATCTTCTAGAAGTTGGTTTCATCATGATTCATACAGATGTTTTCCACATTCTGTACTGTATATTTTCTGTCAGAAATATTTAACAGCTGATTATAATCTTATTAGGAAATGTCAATAATCCAAAACTAATATATGTGTATAGAAAATTGCTCATAGCAAAGCTTTTCATCAGTAAGAATGGTAAGGAACAAGTTGGAGTTTCAACATATGGACAGGGACTGTACACAGAAGGATCAAGTACTATAATTTATGGGAGCATATTATCAGGGCAATTAAAAATAAATACTGTGACATAATTAACTTTTATCAGTGCAGGTAGCCAAACATTAATGGCATGATGTTATACCTTATGGTAGTGCTCCTCAGAGAATGGGTAAATGTTGCACAATTTCCCAATGTGAATAGTTTTGTTAAAACCACGAGGAACACATGACAGAGCAAAAGGGTTTTTTAAATTATAATTTAATATTTTGACTATGTCCAGCAGTGCTTCTCTGAGTCATAGTGAAGAGAGGTATTCCCAGGGTTTCAGTTCAGCTGTATTCACTCATCCAAGTCAAATTCTTTGGACTGGATCCAGCAACTTTACACAAGTGCAAGTTCTGCCAGCTCAAAATGTCAAGATCACCTGTGATTTCAAAGCAAAACTTATGTGCTTGCAAACAGTTGTGCTCCAGCACCCCAACAGCCTCATTAAATCTGGTCTTAGGAATGCAGAAATTCAGCACCAGAAAGTAAGCAAGTTAGAAAGGGCTGCAGGAGGAACCTGTAAAACACCATGTCAAAACTATCTCGATTAGCTAATCACGGTAAAATACAAATTGTTTAAACCACTTACTAATTAATTAGAACCACTCTTACTTTCTGCAAAGTATCACAGAAAATTATTCATAGATATTACCAAGTTCATGCCTTAAACTGAGCATTGGAGAGTGTTTGCATCAAACAAATTCACTGAATAGCATGGAAATGCCAGCAATGGTTTGAGAATGAGCAGTCTAAAATCATCTGTTGCATGTAATAGAAATACAGGAATTAGGAGGGTTTTTTGTTTTTCTAATGTAAAACCATACAGCTTGCAGCTGATTTACTCAACAAGAAGGGTAGCATTTGGTATAAAATGCCAATCAGAACCTGAACTTTTTGAAAGTATAATATTGTACTGAATTCAATTTTTTAAAAATTTAAAATAAAAGTATCACTGCCTAAAATTACTTTACTGCAATGCTTTTAAATGGCCTGTTTATATGCTGACAAAATCTAAATAAAATACGACCATCAGCATATGAAGTGCTTCATGAAATTAGCAATAGCAGGTCTGTGTGTTCTGTGAGGTTAGGAAATTACCAGACTTACGAGCTAAAAGTTGATACCAGGTTTCCCTTTTACCTTTGAAAGTCAGCACCTCAACTCTCAATCTTGTTGCTTTTTCAGTCCATGTAGCTGTTGTTCATGGCTGCTTCCTTGTTCAGTGTCTCAGTGTTATTACCCATGTAGCAGCCTGCATTCCTCGTTGCTCACCTGGAGTTTGAATGTGTAAGCTGTGAGCTGTGCAGCACTGTGGACTCAGAGGCCTCTCTGTCAGTTTTGCTGTGTTTCACTGAAGCGTCAGTCTTTGTGTATTGACTTACTTGGGCAATACTGGATACACTGGGCAAGGTCTATCAGAAGCAAGCTCAGAGCATTTCTTGTTGCTTCCCCAAGCTTCTTCTTATGTCTCTGAATCACCATCTACAGGTGCAACTACTCCACCCTATGTGCAATTTGAAGATAAGCATTCAGTCCTCTCCCTAAAGCACAGTCCCCTCCTCCTGCCAAATTAGCTCTGCTCAATAACTTTATTTGCAGGGAAAGCACACCCTAATGCTGGTACATTAAAAAGGCCATGGATGTGGTATTTCTAGACTTGTTTTAATGACAACAGCTAGAAATATTCTCAGTCTTGTACATATAATTCTCCATTAAACTCAACTCTTTCATCCAAGGCTAATTAATTACACTATCTCTTTTAAAATAGTGTACTTCATCATTCATGACCGTGCTTGTCTCATTATCTGAAATATAAAAGAAAATGAGTGAAAAAATCCAGGTTAAACTGCAGGGTAGCTCCTGTTTTCTAATCGGAGATCTTTTTTAGCTTAAAAGTAGTACTACTGCTGTGCTAACAATTTTTACAGGTTCAGGTTTTTTTCTTAATAAGTATGATTTTAAAGTACACATTTAAGAGAACTTTAGATATTTCAGAGCATCAATATAGCTGCAAAGATGATCGGGGAGGGGAGCATCTCTCTTAGAAGGAACAGCTGAGGGAGCTGGGACTGTTCAGCCTGGAGATGACTGAGAGGAGACCTCATCAATGTCTAATTATCTGAGGGGAAGGTGTCAAGAGGATGGACCAGGCCCTCCTTGGTGGTGCTGAGTAGTAAGAGACAACGGGCAGGAACTGATGCACAGGAGGTTCCACCTGAACATGAGGAAGAAATTCTTTACTGTGCAGGTGACCACACACTGGAACAGATTGTCCAGAGAGGTGGTGGATGTCCCTTACCGGAGATATTCAAAGCTACCTGGGCACAACTCTGAATGATGTGCTCCAGGGAAGCCTGCTTGAACAGAGAGGCTGGAGGACATGACCTCCAATGGTTCCTTTCAGCCGTAACTATTCTGTTACTCTGTGATCTTAGTTTTGAGGGAGGCGATTTGAATCACATAGTTAAATGTTTCTGTCACTGGAGAGATAAACAAGTTGGTGTAGAGATGTGGATATTTACTCATATGGAAGCAGCTAGACTGGAAAGTCTTGACCTGCCAAGGTTAGATAGTTTCTGTCTTTTTCGACCAGAACTGTATATGTTCACAGGCTAAAAGCTTCTCGAGCTGGGACTTGTGAAAGACTGGATTCTACTGTCCAGCAAAGGATGGAGCAGGAGCAATCCACCTCTTGATCTCTTGTTCCTCTCCAAATGTCTCCCTCTGTGAGCCGTGAGGAATGCAGTCTATAACATTTGTGCAGTAGTCGCATCTGATGGCAATGACAGCCACAAAGCCCAAGACTACACAGCACGGACGAGAAGGCCATCCAGTGCCACCAAGGACCAAAAGAGTGAGGGGGTGATGGCAGCCAACACCAGGAACGTGGACCAGTGTGAAAGGTCCACAAGCTTGGGTGCCCTCTGCAGACACACGGAACATTGTGACACCCAAACAGCACTGTCACAAACCTCAGCACTGTCACATACCCCAGCAGGGTCACCCCCAGCAGTGTCACACACCACAGCACTGTCACACACCCCAGCACTGTCACATCCCACAGCAGTGTCACATCCCACAGCAGTGTCACCCCCAGCACTGTCACAACCCCCAGCAGTGTCACCCCACAGCACTGTCACTCCCAGCAGTGTCAAACTCCCTAGCACTGTCACCCCCCAGCAGTGTCACACACCCCAGCAGTGTCACACCTCCAGCACTGTCACCCCCAGCAGTATCACACGCCCAGCAGCGTCACCCCCAGCACTGTAGCACTGTCACACACCCCAGCAGTGTCACACCCGCAGCACTATCAGCCCCAGCACTGTCACACACCCCAGCAGTGTCACTCCCCCCCCAGCCGTGTCCCGCGGGCGCATAGCCGGCTCCGGCAGCCGGAGTCCCGGGCACTCGAGGGGCGGGGATCGGGCGCTCCGTACCGGCCACGGCCCCGCCGTGTCGGGGAGCGCCGGGGCAGCCGTGAGCCCTGCTCATCCATCACCTGCCCGGCAGCCTGGGATGAAAAGGCCCCGCTTTGTCCATTGTCCGTCTCGCCGGCCGGGCTGGAGCTGCTCCCGCCCCGCAGTGCTGATGCGGATGCCGGAGAGCTCGGGCTGCCCGGCCGCCCAGTCAGTCAGAGATGGTTTTGGGTCATGTTCTGTGGCGTTGTCCCTGCGATACCCTCCCTATCGTGCGGCTTTGGAGCTTTGGCAGACACACCGAGCGCTTTCCCATCATCGCCAGGGCTCCGGGTCTGGCTCGGCTGTGGCCGCAGCCCGCTCCCCCGGCACTGGGATCACTGACGATATGGGCTCTCCAAAGCCGCACACAACTCCCTGCAAGCTTTTTGTTATCCGTTAAGCGCATAATGAATTCTTAAGTTATCTATTAGACATGTACTAGCAGAATGTAAGGAGAAACGTCTCAACACTGAACTACAGGGACAAGAGTCTGCATCTTTAATTCTCCAAGAAACACCTTGTCCCAATAGCAACCTGAACATGGGCAACCTGTTCTGGAAGCACCAAGAGTGATAATGAGTGATGTCCCTCAGGATCCATATTGGGATCACTGCTGTTTAATATTTTCATCGGTAATATTGGGATCAAATGCACCCTCAGTGGAGACTAGGAAAAGAACTCATTGAAAACAGCCCCTGTTGAGAAGGACTTGGGGGTGCTGTGGATGAGAGGCTGGACATGACCCAGCCATGGGCACTCCCAGCCCAGAAAGCCAAAGGTGTCCTGGGCTGCATCCAAAGCAGCGTGGGCAGCAGGTGAGGGAGGGGATTCTGCCCCTCTGCTCTGCCCCAGTGAGACCCCACCTGCAGTGCTGCATCAGCTCTGGGGTCCCAGCACAGAAAGGACATGGACCTGCTGGAGCACTTCCAGGGGAGGCCACCAAAATTATCAGAGAAATGGAACACCTCCCCTATGAGGACAGGCTAAGAGCATTGGATTGTTCACTCTGTATTGCCGTGCCCACCTTGGGGGAGCGCTCTCCTGAGCTTGCCCTGGCTGGCCCCGATACCAGTGATAAGCTCTGGTACAGCTCGGCAGGCTGACCAGCTGAGCCGACCTGGTGGGTTCTGGACAGCACTGACCCAGGTGTTGTTAGGACGTGATGAAGACGAGGAAGAAAGGAGGACTCTGCTAAGGATTCCCACTGGAATTTATTGGAAACGTCACCAAGAGAAGCTTCACACCAGGGTGACTGCCTCAGCAGATCTGAGAGTGTCTTGTGACAGTTGCCGGGGGAGGAGCAGGGGGAAGGGTAAGGGAAGGAACCAATCGGGGAAAACTTGGGCGTGGCTCTGAGGATGAGGGACTCCCCCAGGAACCAATCCCTGGGGGGAAGGGAGGAACTCCTCGGGGCCTGTCCAATCACTCGACGCCCTCCCTGGAACTTTCCAGACCTAGGGAGAGGCCTCGATGTGATCGACAGGTCCCGGGGGTAGGGGAACAGAAGATTGACATTTAACTAAAACTGGGTAAACAACCGTGGTACAAACCAACTAGGGAAGGAAGGGGTGTACATGGAACAATCCAACAATCAAACAGAAGTACATATTTAACAAAGAAATTAAAAACACATCACTACAAGTCTGGAGAGGAGAAGGCTTTGGGGAGACCTTAATATAGCCTTTCAATACATAAAGGGGGCTGATAAGACTTTTTAGTAGGGCATGTAGCAACAGAACAAGGGCTAATGATTTTAAACTTTAAAGAGTGTAGATTCAGGCTAGCTTGAAGGATAAGGATGGTGAAACAATGAAAGAAGTTGCACAGAGAAGTTGTAGATGCCCATCCCTGGAAACATTCAAGGTCCTGTTGGACAGGCTTCTGAGCTACCTTGATCTAGTGGAAGATGGCCATTTGCAGGGGGCTTGGACTAGATTACCTTTAAAGGAGACCTCCAACCCAAATTATTAAATGATGCTAAGAGTAAGAACTCAATACTGTGGATATAGTCACCTCATGCTGGTTGACCTGCGAGCCCAAGGACAGGACTTTGTCTCTTTTGTGCTCCCAGGATTCCTGTCTCCAAGGAGCTCACATGAAGAGGAGAAAGTGAGGCTGCAAATGGTCCATTGATACAACAATGTACAAAAAGTGAGGGCTATTTGCAAAAACCATACCTTCTTATAAGATCTTGAACTATCTTGTATGGAAAAGCATAAATTTCCCAGAGGGCTGAGAATTCTGGAAATAAAATACTATCATGATTTCAATCAATATTACTTCTCCGTATCGCCAATATTGTATGGTAACAGAACTGGAATTTAAATGCTATGAGAAGAAAGAAATGTCCTTTCCACACTGATTAGCCTCTTACTATTATTTCTTCACCAGTCAAAGCAGGGGGGTTCTGTCTCACTTTAAGTCATTTTGCAGTAATGGGCCAAGGAATTCAATCCAATTCTTTGGATTGTTTTGGGGTTTTTTTCTTTGAAAATCCGCTACTTTTGACGTACCTTTCCTCTTTCTGGAGTTTTTCTAGTGACTTTGGTTTGCATTATTCATTTAATGACATGCTTTTTTAAATTCCACCTTAGAATTTTCATTTAGAAGCTGTTAGAAAAATCAGGTTTTAGTGAGAAACAGTCAATAAGGTTAACAGAATGTAAATAATGTGTATATAATAAGGGAGTATGATGCATTTTCAATCAAATTTTACAAGAACTAGGGAAGAATGGACTTGCAAAGAGACTTCTACACTGCAGGTTTTCTCAGTGCAACTAACCCAACCATAGATAATTTTTGTCATTAGTGCACCGGAGGCCTGGATGCTCAGGAGTCACAAACACCTGTGCTGTACTCTTGTATGCTGCTAGCTCGAATTAGGCACAAGGTGAGATTTTGCTTCTCTTGGCCCATAAGAATGCTCATTTCCCTTACAATAGTGAGGCTGAATTGCAGCTGCACAATACCAAATTAAGAACAATTATTAACAGCTCCAAGTCTCATTTAAGTGCCACCCATTAAATGTATTTCAGAGAAGGAATTTTGAAAGCAAGCATACAGTACATCTTACACCCAGTGGCCCACAGAAACTTCTCCTCTCCTAGCATTTGTGTTCATAAACATTTGTAGGTCACTGTAGCGTAGCATATTTTTCTCCTTAGCAATGCCATTTGAAGAGTGTTCAGTGGCTTATGGCCCCTGAGATCACACAAAATGCCAATTATCTAGTAGTATTCCCACTCCCTGCTCCCAGATGGCTGGTGTTATCCAAAATCAAAATATTTCTTGTGGATAGACTCCATGTGCCATTTTCTGCAGTAGTGAAAGAAAAAAAAAAAAATAAAAAGGCACCCCAACAAATCCAAGTTACTAGTTATCCCCTAACCCAGAAGAGCCACTTTTCAAGGCTTCTTTGTGTGCATACAACTTAATATTGTTTAGAAGCTTGGTTATGCTATATATTTAATAGGAGAAGAACAGACTGAGACATCTTTCTAAGATTAGGCTGGCTGCACTGGCCAGCAAACAATTCTTCATTCTCTTGGCAAGAGCATGGTGGCAGCACAAAGATGTTCTGGTGAGAAACAACCTCTTTTGGTGTAATATACCAGCTTCTTGGCTGGAGGGAGAGCACAGGAACAGATCTACTGAAAGTAGTGCTCAGAATTTACTGAGGCTGTTCTCTTGACAGCTGAAGGATGTCTTTTTTTAACTCAGGAGAAATTTGCTAGTGCTTTTTCTATGAAGTTGACAATCGACATTGCCTTTCAGAAGTGCATGAGCGACTTTGATGAACCTGACTCCTGATTTCCCTGTATCCCCTGTGACCAGAGTTTCGTGGCTTAGTGCCTGTCAGCTGAGTGGCAGTAGCTCACTTTTTGTATGTGCATTTAGTTTGTAGCAAATGTGGGTAAAAGGAGTCACACCAGACCTCGGTGAAAAAGGTAATACTTGTGCATTATCCTTGGTGGCAGCAATGGGCTGCGATTAAGTAGACAGGAGCTGCCGTGGTTCAGCTGGTACAAGGTAGCTCATTAATATTCAATAACTTGATCATGTATCAGAGGCCTCTGTTTTCCTTAGCTCCTTTAAAAATCTTGAGCTGGCATTGCACCTTGGGAAGGACCTTCCACCTTAGACAGATATGATTTTCCCAGGAGTTTAAGCCTGCAGCAGCTGGAGGGTGTGTTCTGCCCTTGAGATTTTGCTGTGAATCACAGCTAAGTAAGAAAAAAATTCAAATCCTACGCTGGCCTATGGCTGCTGCAGTAAATCTGTAAAAATCGCTCCTGCTGAGCTGTATAGATCCACATAGGCCTCTGCAGAATGTAAATCACATAGTTCTGAGAAAACTGCCAGGGCTGCATAGGAGAGAAGTTGCGGCATGCACAGAATATGTAAGTGTGGAAAGGCAGACTCTTCCCCCCACAGGTGATTTGTGAGAGTTAACATTTGGGTTGTGAGATATTTAACCAGTGCCTTCTCCTCCCTCAGATTTTTTGGTAAGGGCTAGAGGGGAAGAAGAAAGCAGCCCCTTGAAGTGTAAAGAAACCCTGAGCTGGGGGGAAGGCAGGGGGGCAGGAAAAAATAAGTTTTACAAAGCAGATTTTTAAAAACAGGCAATTAAACTCAGGATATTATATATCTTCTGTCAGCTAAAGTGGATTTTTATGGATATCAGCTCATGGCACTTGACTGAAGGTATGCCAGGAATGCTGGATAGGTCGGCTGCGTGATGAACTGACATGTCCTAAAGGAGTGAGATATGATGCAAGAGCAATACCACCATTAAAACATGTGTTAGGGTATGTCAGGTCAGAAAATTATCAACACCTCCTATCCACTCAGTCTGCACAGCAGCAGTGAGTGAACCGTGAGATGTTTTATTGATGACACCATGCACTGTGAGACAAACTCCATAGATAAAGATTTTCAGGCTTGCTTTATGGCCTTTCCAATAAGGAGTAATCTATTTTTCAATAAGATAAGAATTATTGGCAATCCTTTAAATTATAACAGATGTCTGAAATATACCTTAGCTAATTTAGCATTAATAGCAAGATAATTACAAAGCCGATACATACCTATTGATTGCTACAATTGTGTTTACTGACCTTCATCATCTATCTACTCTTACATGTACACAGTCTGCCAGATCTTTCAATTAATTTTTTAGTCTTAGAGGGGGACTCATATTAAGGATATTGTTAAGGTTATTAGGTATTAAGGTTAGAGGAATTTCTGTGTACAGGAAACCAATTTCAGTTGTTTATAAGTTTTCCTATTTTCTCGGCTATTCTTTTTTTAATCCTAGAGTTTGTCTTGTATGGAATTCAGTGCACATGCACAGAAAGTTTTATTGAAAATTCCTCAGCTGTTTTTGAAAACTAATACATGAGTTTTAAGAAAAGTACATGTACATGTTTTTATAGCTGCTACAGTGAGATGATTTACTTAATCGAGTTACCCACATGCCATGAGACTTTAAGTATGGAAGAGGAGGGGGACTGTGCTTTTTACAACATCTTGGTCTTCATCTTCACACAGCAGCACATGTCACCATATTCTTCCTGTAAAGTCATTCCTTTTCCCATTTTATTGTCCTCACTTTTACAGATCCACATGTTCTCAGGCCAAGGCTTTTTTTGTGCATAAGTGGGAGCTTGGACAGAGACCTCCCAAAGGCCTGGCCCAGGAAGTTGGTTTGACCTCTGTTTCTCTGTCCAGCCTCAGCTCCTCACATCCTGCTCACAATTTCCTCCCAGTCTCCTGCCACAAGCTGCTTTTTATTATTCTTATTGTTGTTATCATTATTGTTATTATTATTATTAGGTTGTTTTGTTTTTTGTTTGTTTTTTCCACAGAAACACCATGTCAAGTTCAAACCCTCATTTCGTATTTCTAAAGCTTTGCTCTTTGTGAACTTTATTGTGAATTCCTTTTCCCTATATTTTTTCCTCAGTTTTCCTGGTATGTTTTACTTTTCTGAGGCACATTTAACTCTGTCTGGATGCTTCTAAATTCCTGCAGTGCCATGCTAAAACTGCAGCCTTTTCCCTATAGGGGACTAAAAATATTAGAAAGAGTGGTGAAGCTCCTTGAAATTTCACCTGCACACCTGCACAAGGGTGAGGCTTCATTTTCTTCCTCAGGGCTCACTCACACCTCATGACCTCATTCAAAATCCTCACTCAGGTAAAGTTACCCTTGAAATCAATGGCTATAGAGACTAATTAAGAAAGAACTTCTGGACTGGAACCAGACATCTTGTAGGAAGCTAATTTGGAATGATTCAAAGTTGATTGTCTACAGCAAATAAAATAAGCATTCTTGGTTTTCTTTTCTGCTCTTCTGGGAAAGCTGAGAGTGGCTGCAGAAAAAGTGTTTGTGTTGATGTGCTTCATGTGTGGCTGTATGTTGGTGCCTTCTCTGTGACTGTTCAATACTGCTCAAAACTTCTTGCTAAAAGAAAGAAACAAATGATAATAAAATTTTGAAAGGTGCTAACATTCACAGCACTCTGTCAATGACTCTGTCTGGGCTGTGTACAGTAGGATATAGCTCCTGTAGACAAAAGAATTCCTGTGGAGTTGAGATTATTATTCAAGAAAATGTGTTCTCTGGTAACAACAAAAGAAACTACTTTGTATTTAGGATGATGTTGTTGAAGCCTGGGTGCTGATGCCAGCCAAGCTGGCTTGAGTATTTACACTGCAGTCTAAGATATGTCGTTTGTGTTAGAAATTTTCAATGAATACCAAAACACTAAAAATTGCCATTTATAATCTTATTTTTTCTCTCAATGACCTGTAGAATTTCATTGATGCTGACATTCATGGACAGAAGCTTTCAAAAAATAAGCATAGAATAGTAGGGGGTTTTGTGCAATATATTTCAGGTGTGGTAATCTTTCTCTGATTCCATTTCTTTCCTTGACCAAGTGGGGGTGTTCTTGGCATAATATTTCTCAAGAATATAGTCCACAAATAGATGACAATTCTCTCCTGACACCTGAGAAGAGTTGGTTTCAGTCTATGTTCCAGCTCTGACAGCAACCAGATCACCACTTTGACTGGATCTTAGAAATGGTCTTGTTCTGAGAGTCCTATTATAACAAAATCCACAGCCGTAGTTCTGGAGCAATGCATTATAGTTAACATAATCATTGGACAAAATGTGAAATAATTGCCCTGACAAAAAATGTTCTGTTTAAAGTTTAAATCTCTAGCTGAGGGAACATTTGGGGAAATTGTTGTTGTTGTTGTTGTTGTTGGTTTTAAATAATAGGAAAAAAAAAAAAAGAATTCTGCAAATAGTTTCCTGGAGTCTGTAAAAAGTTAGTCTTTTTACTGAATTCAGTTGTTTATCCTATCTCTGTAAGTGACTAAATAGCTCTGGAATTATATTAACCTTGACTTGATGTTTACATGGGTGCATATAGACTTTTATGCTTTTGTACCATTACACCTAAAAAGAGAAAAGGTCATAGTTTGCAAGGACCCTGTTAGACAGGGTGAAAAATAGTACAAGATTTCAAGTCACAAAGAAAGGCTGTGACCAAGTCAGGAAATGAAGTCAGGGTAGTGCCAAATATAACACCATCTTTTCTATTTTCTTGTCACTCTTAAATGATTACTAAAAATAAGAGTTAAGTAAGTAGCTCAAAAAACTGATCCACTTGTCCCATAGCCAAGAAGAACAGAGCATGAAGAAAATTCATTTTAATTTTGCAGACCTTTACATTAGAGCTGTGGACTTTCTCTTAAAGGTGACTTCTGCTTCCCAAAAATGAAAGTGCTGTCACCTGAAATACCTGCTCCATGATCACATAAGTGGAATAACCAGAAATCAAGTCATGGCCATCATCATAATATAAGGGGAGAACTCCTCAGCTTACAGGCACTGAAAAGGTGATGTGAAAGTAATGAAGAGGATAAAAATTTGGATGGAAGGAATTATTATTTTATTTTACAAACATCTGTTGCTGAAGCTGCTTTTCCAAATAAAGCATAAAGTTAGATTTTGTATTTCCTTTGTCCCACACAGTGCTCTGCCTCCTACCAAGCCTGGACTGATTCTTAAGCTGAAAGGTGTGTGTCTTCAAGAACATGTGTATACTCATTGTCATCTCAGCAGACATCATCACCTTGACACAGGCATGTTTCAGCTTTTGTTATTTCAATCACAAGCCAACATTACGCAGGAGATAATATCCTAGGCCCATGTGATGGTCCCTGCAGTAAGCAGTGTGAGATTACACTCCACTTGTGCATATACAGGAATCTGTGTACATGGATCTGCCATACTATCCATCTACTTCCCAATAACTCTGAATCACCTCACTGGTTTCAACCCAGGATAGCAGAAGCTAGCAGGAATTAAATATCCAGTTTTGTAGGAATGGGTGGCTAAGCAGGAAAAAGAGGTGTCATTAATGGTCTAATCAAGTCAGACCTTCTCTGACCACGAAGTTGCAGTGTGCTCTCCACCCACTGGAGAATTCACACAGGAGACAACTATTATGACTGCCCCAACCGCAGGAAGAGTTTTAATTGGTACTCACACCAAAGAATCCAACCACAAGGCACAAATCCATTATAAAACCCAAGCTTCATTAGATCTGTTTCAGATGGAGCTGCTTGTCTCTCCAGGAACCACCACTCTTTATTTGTGGCAATTTCATCAGACTTTTCATGTTCCATTTCATTTGAGCTAATCTCTCTCCATCACAGCTGGCCTGCTGAGCTCTGAGGAACAGATGTATGTGGTCCCTGACTGCTGTTTGGCAAACCTGGCTTGTGCCACTTCAGTGCTGAATGATTCTGCCATATCTGCTGTGCTGAATGATTCTGCCACATCTGGTCCCTCTCTGATCTCTAAGCACTTTGAGCTATCATGGGGCAGCTATGGATCAGTGAAGGTTTAACAGAGAGTCCTCTTATATTTACAGGGAAAAGAAAATGTCTTCAACTCCATAATTTGTCTTACTTTTCCAAAAAGACCACCTCCAATATCTCAATGTTTGCTAATGGAGACAGTGAGTTGATTTTGGAGCATATGTATTTCATCCCTAAACTAAATCCAGTTGTCTGAGCAAGTTTGGTACGACCTCCTTTTATCAATAAAGTGGTTTTTTCCTGTCTCTATAAACTACAGATTTTCTTCTCTGTGTGAACTACTTAAAGGATTGCTACCTACAGAGAAAGGCAGGCACCTCTGCAGACAGACATTCAGGCCAGCTGTTTTTAGGACATACTATAGACACTCCTTCACAGTGCCTATGTATATTACTAATGTGCAGGAGGGGCATTTCTTGATGAGTAGCTTTGATCAGGTATCTAAACTTTAATGTGGTTGAAAATGTTACAAAATATTACTCAAAATATATGGACTACAACCTGTCACATACATAACATAAAGCAGAACAATTTCCAATTGAGAAAGGAGGTTTGAAAGTTAAGTGATTTTTTTGGTGACAGCCCAATCCTCATTTGAAATAAGCTGGCATCAGCAGCCATCAAAATCAATAAGATCATGTAATAAAACAGCAGCTAAAGATGTGGACTTAACAGTATTTTATTTTCACTAGGTAGAAAATCCTAGGGAGGCAGCTGTGGCCTTGAGAAGAGCCAAGCAAATCCATACTTTCTCTATGCCCATCTCTATCAGTAGGGAAGAAACACTGAGACAAAAAAAAAGTGTCAACTCAAATGCACAAGAGGCCAGTGAAGTCAGTCTCTTTCTATCCCAGATGGGACCTCCACATTCTCTTTGTCAAGACTGAACAAGATACAATTCCCCATGTCGACAGTGGAGATGTCAGTTAGCCCCTCATGTTTGATTTGTAGTGCTCTTTACCTATGGAAGAAGGAAAACCCTTAAGATGAACCTAATCCTTAGGTTCCAATCAGATGAGCTACTTTAACTACCAGATTCTTGAAGTCCTCTAAATGCTCAGGTCTTTTATACAGGTGGCAAGGAAAAGCAACAGTTAATGCTTTTGCCAAATTACATCTTACTCATATGGGATTTAATCAATCCTTTACATCTCTAATTATAATAAATCCTATTTTATATTAATATATAAGGCTGTTTGATTCAGATTATTTTCCTAATCATTATAAAAATTATTAATCTCTTTATCCATTTTTAATGTAAAGTTCTGCAGTATATTGGAAGTACATGACAGTACCACTCTAGACTTAAAGACAGGCTAGAGGAGAACAGCTGTAACTTACTGAGGTAGCTGAGAAATTTCACAAAACTGCCTATCACCAAACAAATTTGGCTGCAGATTGATGTGGTTTTGCCTTGGAAAATAGGCACTGCAATATGCAAAAGCCTCCATCACATTTTTATGTCACCCAAGGGCAACAGCATAGAGAGCTTTAACAGAGTTTAGAGAAAACATCATCAGAAATTTTTGAAATATTTCATCTCTAGGTACAGTTCTAGAAGTCCTTGATTTATGTTAGATCTAACAGATTTGGTGACTACAGTGGAGCATATTCCGTTATGTGTGATGCATGACATTCTTTCATATGCTAATGGAAAGATAGGACCACAGTAGACCTATTACCTTTTAATTTTTTGAAATCTCAGGATACAGGAAATTCTTACTTTAACATCTTCATGTGAATATCAGGAAAGAAATGGCCACTACTGACAGATGTGCATATTTCTGGCAAGATGCCAGGCGTTCCTGTTTGGTTACATTGCAGCGCTGGCACCAAGCCACGGAATCAGCAGTTTTGGTTTCCATGAGGAAAAAATTCTTCCCAGTGAGCTTCTATGTGATGGGGTTTTAATGTGATCCAGGATGTTTCTTAGGTCTGCAAGTATTTTCTGTGTGGTGAAAGGAAGCATTATGAAGAGGAAGGTCCTAAAACCTGGCAGTCAGGGTGTTTTTGGAGGTAACCCTACCCCTGCTCTTGGCGTGCTGCCCCTCACTGCACGCAGGGAAACTGTGTTCAGTTAATGATATCCATAACTGGAGACTTCAGAGAGCTGTGACAAATGCAGCTGATTGATTGCTTTTCTCAGGCATTGCTTGGTCTATTTTTCAAGTGCAGACCAGCTGCTGGAAGATGTTACATCAATTCTTGCTGTAAGGCAAGCTCTTAGCTCTTAGTCTAAGGTGCTACTTCAACCTTTTCTGGGAACATCAGTTACCCCAGACTGGATCCTTGGACACTATACAGGGGCATTTGATTAATTTTCTTTTTGTATTTTAAGCAATATCTGTTAGCATTCAAATTATTCTCTGCTTCCTGCAGTGCTCCCTAAGATAAGAGTGGTTCAAGAATGTACGTTTATGGTAATTAAACCATCCTGAAAGTGCAGTGTCAGGAAATGTATGGTTCTCTTCTTTTTCGCCTTTTATTTTTTTTTCCCTCTTGCCAGCTACTTGTCTATTTATAGAAATACACCTCACCATTTACTTCAGAGCAGTGACATGGAGAAGCAGATATTTAGAGGAAGTCCATTCACTTGACAAAAACATCCATTACAACTTTATCACCAGTGGAGACCAAAAAAGAATCAATTACAATACTTCACTTGGAAATGACTAATTGAATTGTGAAATATACTGACACTCTGAAGTCACTGTGGTGAGCTAAATACTGGCACTTGTAAAAGGCAGGAAATGTAGATAAGATGCTGAATCAATTGATTTGAGGCTAGAATGCATTTTCAGTTTGTGTTGATGCTCTAAGCTTGTCTAATTTCCACCAAGACTTATTAATCAAGGGTCAGGGAATTAGCTCAGAAGAGAGAACTGCAGAGGATTTGCACCTACTTGGTTCAACTATGAAATTACCTCTGCTTGCTAAATACACCTCATCCCATCCTGCAGTCAGAGATCAGCTGTCAACTCCATGTTTAATGACTGAGCCACTTAAATTAGTCATTTGGCTGGCTCTAGTGGAGCATCTATCTTATATCCTCTGCCATCATCCTCCTCCACACTTGCTAGCACCTTCAAATCCTGCAGGTGAAGGCAGAGAAAAGACACAGAAGAGTGTGTTGTTGGATGGCCTCAGCTGGATGTGCTCAGAGTCCTGCTGCTGTTCAGCTGTGTCTTGTATTAATGTACACTGAAAAGCTCCACTGGACATTCTAGAGACTGGAACATAATCACCTGTGATTAATTCTAAGGCAAATCCTTGGCACAACTTTAGCCAGACCCATCCTCTGTGGAGGCCTGTGGGCCTGCTAGGGGACTTCCTAGGGCTATGCCTTGGAAGAATGGCTCCTAGACTTCAACCTCTCCTATGTTTAACTGACAGGTTTTCAATCAACCCCAGTGCCACACCCCCTGTTGGCCCTTTGGCCATTATACCCTCAGTTGACCTTATATGGTCAGGTTTCTAGCAGTTTCCGTGTTTTCTGTAACCCCATTGGTTTGTACCCCTGTCTGTTTATCCTCACATCTCCCTATTGGTCAGTGTACTCCTTTTTCCCACCCACACCTCTCGGTAATAAGCTGCTACTGTTGGCTCCAGCCCCCTGTGCCCCTATATAAGCCTGGGCCCTCTAACTGTCATAGTCTTTGCCTCTGGTGCACCCTTCAGTGCGTGGCTGCGATAAACCCCACTGGAATTCTACACAAAGGCCCTTCCTGTGCTCTGCTGTCAGCGAGTCACTTGTGCTGCGAGTGTGAGATTGCTGTGCGTCTGCCCGAACACCTTCCTCATGGAGACGCTTTCAGGAGGTTGCAGCGAGTCACCACTGGTCTGCATTGCAATAATCCTTCCTATCCCAAATGACTCAGAAATGTTCAGAAGCTGTCACAGGGCACATACCAATTCCAGCAGGCACTTTGGGTGAATGGCTTCCATTCGTTATTCATGGTGGGTGCAATGTTCTCAGTTCAGGTTTTACTTTGTCCTTTGACCCGAGTGGCAGAGAATGATATGGTTCAAATTTAATTTACTGGTGCAAACATTGTTTCCATGCATCAATAAATAACTGTTCAGCATAAAATACAGAATCTTGGGAAATCTAGCCAAAAAAAAATTAGGGTTTTTTATATATACTGCAAAATTAATCAAATAATACATTAATAAAAGTCAGTTAATTCAAATATAAAAAGCTTCAGATGGATATAATATAATTACTATGCTTGCTTAGTGACAAGCATGTGGTTCATTACAAGGAGACTTGCATGTGCTCAGGGGATCCTCTCTTTCCCATTTCCCTGAGCTCCAGGAAGGAAGAAGGGGTGACCTTCTTGCCCCGCTGGAATCCACCCTACAGACACATCCAAATCAAAAGGTAGCTTTTATTTCTAGGGCTTTCTGAAAAGCTTCTGAAGAGGAAAATGCTTTGGTCTTTGCAATGTCCTAGGGGCCTGATCCAAGCACTTTTCAAGCAAAGAGAATTGCTGAGTTTGCTACAGAAGGTGAAATCTCAGTCATTGAAATAAATGCTGTCGTCTCCTTGATCCGCTAAAGTTAGGATTTAAGTTCATTTATTCTTCAATTCATCATATTGAAGAATTCTATCTCCGTGTCGCTCAGCTTTAACACTGAAATAACAATAGTTCAGCAACATGCTTCAATGTAGTCAATGCTTCTTTTACCTACAAAGGAAATAAAAGAACATTCTATAGGTATACTTAATTTAAACTGGTTTCTAATTTATTTTTTATAATATACTTGGTTAAACAGTAGAAGGGCTGGTCTTGTTTACAAGATGAACTATTAGATTGTCTGGATTCTCTCCCTGAAATTGACTCAGTCTCCTTTGTATCTAAAGGATTTGTGATTCATCATGGTGTCAGGAAAGAATGTTTCTGTTAGAACTGATAAGATTATTCACTACAGCAGAAGAAAAAAAATCAGGAAAGAAATGTGTGTTTACAACCTGTGATCTGAAGAATAGAAGCTTTGAAGGGTAGAAAGTAAGAGACTGTGTCTACTACTAAGCTCAAAGTGGAGGCAAAGGGAAGGTGGGGAGAGAAGGAGAGGTAAAAAAGTTAATCTCCTGCATATGTTTAGTCCATATTTACATTGCAAGATATTTCGATGGTGGACATCTCATGAGAAATGGTGTTTTAGGTACATTCTACCAGTGTGGAATAACTGGCACAAGCAACTTTACATTTTCAGGCAGGATCAAGGTGTAATTTTACATTAAATAGAGTGCACATGACCCACTGGATGACATGATTTCATTAAGTGGGACTTGGCACTATTTCTGTGTCAAACACTGCTGAAGAGAGCAGTATCCATAATTTAGATGGACAAATACTAGGGGAAGAAACATCTGAAGTTGAAGTGACTTGCCTATGGGCTGACAACAGCAAGCTGGCAGGACTGGAGTTTAAACTTGATTTTCTAACCCTTAAATGCATGCCCTGCTTGTTCAGTGATAACAGCCAGAAGTGTAAAAGAAAACAGAAATTGTAACAAACTCTTTTCCCTTCCCTTCCCTTCCCTTCCCTTCCCTTCCCTTCCCTTCCCTTCCCTTCCCTTCCCTTCCCTTCCCTTCCCTTCCCTTCCCTTCCCTTCCCTTCCCTTCCCTTCCCTTCCCTTCCCTTCCCTTCCCTTCCCTTCCCTTCCCTTCCCTTCCCTTCCCTTCCCTTCCCTTCCCTTCCCTTCCCTTCCCTTCCCTTCCCTTCCCTTCCCTTCCCTTCCCTTCCCTTCCCTTCCCTTCCCTTCCCTCTCTAGTGGCCTAAGGTAAAGCTTTCACTTAAAACATTACTTCCTAGCTAAACTGTTTCCTTAAACCTCATTAAAATAAACTTTGAATCAATGAGAATACAATTTTGTGTCAGATATTTTTTGATCAGTTATTTCTGCTTGTGAATGAGATGCAATGTGTTTATTAATATAGAGACAAAGCTAAGAGTCCAAAATGTAGCTTCAGAAAGAGAACTTAAAGAACACAGACTTGCTAAATAGAGATGCCAGGTCATTTCTGTGTTCAAACACAGGGATCATAGCAACTCTGTATTTTAGAAACAGGTTTTCACATGTGGTGTGGATGCCTAAATGAACATGTTCTGGAGCTCTTGAAATCTAAGAAGTTTAGAAAATTGTGATGTCATCCTGAAAAATCGTATTTTTTCACAAGGAACTTCTCAAAATGTATACAAGAACAAGTACACTTTTTTTTAGTTGTGTCACATGCAAAAAAATGACACTCCAATATCACTGCCAAGGGTTTACACCACATATTTCCAGTGCACCTGTTATACAAATAAAAATTGCACTGCCAACTGAAATTTTATCTGACCATGTCCACATTCTGTATTAAAAGCTGGCTTGCAATTGAAAAGTGAAACACTAGATCCTGAGGATGGGACTGAAGAAATGCTTATACAGACCCTCACTTTTCCCATGTTTTCAATTAAGTAGAGGATGAGCTCCTTAGATTAACTTAATTTTGTATAAAAAGGCAGTCATGAGTAGAGATGCACTGTGGGAAAATGAGTCTGGCCAATGAACTGGAAAGAGATGGACAGGAATGCAAGTTGTAATTCTTGCAAAGTCCTTTGGCAACATCTAGTTAGGTTTATCACAACGGAAGAATGATATTTGACACAGTGAAGTCTTTGTTTGCGTTCTTGTAAATCTTTACATTAGCATCAATTCACAGTATTTCAGTTTCCTGAAAAATTACCTTTAGTACTCCCTTATGGGAATTATACCCATGTTGTTGTCAATATATTTTACATTGTCCTTAAATGATGACAAGTGTGCAAAGACCCCAACAACTGGTTAGAGCCTTGACAACTGCAAAACAAAGATGTTCTGTGCTGGCCTAAGCTTGTGAGAATGAGAGAAGTGCTGCAGCCAACCATACTTTGGGAGTATTCCAGCTCTGTCAGAAAACCTTTTTTTTTCTTGTTTGGCAACAAATGGCACTAGTGAGAACAATGAATTTCAGTAATTAGGTTAAGAGGCTTAAACAAACAACCTAGATAGAACAATGAAAGATTAAGATGGGAATATAGATTATTGTGAACTTATTGCCATTGTAGACTGATGAAAGTTTAGTTAGCTAGCTGGCATTCATATTACTCATTTCATTGCAAAGTTCATTCCAGACCTGCCCATTTCTCTATTTTCTGTTTGGGTTTAGGAGCAAAAAACCTGCATAACAGAACTGGAAGAAAGTAAATCTGAGAGATGCTGGGGAGTGAATTGACTGCACAGGAAGTACATTCCTTGTTCAGCCAAAGAACAGCTGTAGATTTTTTTTCAGAAAGGAAGCTCAGTTCATGAGTTAATGTCTCATAAGTTTTTGGAGAAGAGTATTCAAATCCCTCCTCTTCTGCTCATTTTTTTGATCTTGAACAATTCACTTGAAGTTTCCTATTAGCTAAAAGTGACACTTCAATATGGAAACAGTTCTGTCTTGCAGGAGCATTGCAAAGCTTATAACATACTCAGATAAAAATGAGTTCATAAACATCTTATGAATGACTGTAACATTTTGCACATTACCCTACTCACTGGCTTTGGCTGAAACTTGAAGCCTTTGGATGCAGGCTGATGTTTTTGATGTTCTTTCTCTGTGACACTTTTCAATGGCTCTTTACCTGTGAAGTTGTTATATGTTTTCCAAATGTGCCCTTTTTTTTAGCTGTATAGTCAGTCATAGGAAACATGTTTGCAAAGTGAGTTCATGTTTAGAACAATTAGTGGAAAAACGAGGAGGTACACTTCAGTGGAGTAGGAACAACTTCATTTAAGTCTTTCTTCAGGACAGAAACTGATGTAATCTTTAAAGTCAGTTTTGCTCATAGACTGCTTCAGGAACAAGTGGAGTTTCTTTCTATGCTTTCAAGCTTTCACAGTGGTGTAACAGGATGTGTTAAGTGATGAATAAATGTAAGAATGCTGTTGGATTGGAAACATGCTTAAAAACCACTGTTTGCAAAATTTAAGGTGAGGAATATATATCTGAAATATTATTTAGTATTTACTTCAAAGTGTCTTCAGAAGGGTTCGATTTATAAAGGCAAATCTAGTTTGATGGTGAGGAAGGATTGGACTGGAAATTTAGGCTGATAATGCATTTTGCTTTAATGCATATTTGCTACATACCTAAGCTGTCTAATAATGCACATCCAAGTCTCTCAATTGTTTATAAATGAAACTTGATTACATTAAGAAATAAGCTAGCAGTTAGGGAAAAATCCCAAACACAATGATATACAATCTGTAACTTGCATACTAAAAAATACTGAAAACAAAAAGAGTGAGAAACTAAAAATATGGAGGAAAAATGTTAGAATGATAAAATGTAGGTTTGTAATGTATGCTGGTATAAAAGTATAACTGAAGATAGAGTGATGTTGGAAAATATCAGTGTCATGATGTTGGAAACATATCATCAAATTCATTTTAGAAGATATGGAATTGTTAAAATTCATTAAAATAGCTGAATTCCTAGAAATAAGACACATATGCTGTATTTCCACCATATAAGAACAAAAAATTTCTTTCTGGCTTGCCATGGTCTGAGGAAAATACAAAGCAACTTTAAGTAGAATTAAACACTTCTAATTCAGTGGGAACACATGTTTTGCACACAAATTGCTCTAGGAAATCTTTAATCTTTAATCCTTATTTTTAACAAATTCTGGAACACCAGGAAAATTCCAGAAGACTGAAATTGAGTTTACAGTGAGCCAATATTAAAAAAATCTGACAAGATGACTGGAGTTCAGTGTAGGTCAATTGGTCTGACATCTGTTCCAGAAAATATAACAGAAAAGCTGGGAAGAGAATCAGCTGAGAAATAATTAAAGGATAGAAATAAAATTATTTCCAGACAACATGGTTTTATGAAAAGCAGATCATGTCAAAGAAATCTCACTTTATTCTTTGATGAAATTGCAAGCTTGTTTGAGTAATCTGATTTTTTGTAAAATATTTGAATTTGGCAGCACAGCATGTTCTGATTTAAACATTGGCATCATATACTATTAATAAAGCAAATGTTTTATGAATTAAGAACTAGTTAAGTGATAGATCTTAGAAAGAGATTGTCTCCAGGAAATTATCAACAGCTGAACATACTTATAACAGAGTTTCATGGGGATCAGTAGCAGACCTGATACCATTCAATGACTTCACTGATTATTTTTGAAAGTAAATAATAGATCACTTATAATAACATTAGTAATTAAAACTGAAAAAAGAAAAGCAAGTTGGTAAAGTAGTACATAAGGATAAGACAAGGAGGCAATATGATCTTTTCATACACAGGACCATGAAAAAGACCTAGGGATCGCAATGAAGGAGCAATCTAATGTGAGGTCTCAGCATAGTAAAAGTGCTGATAATTGGCTGTAATTGCAGTCTACCTGCAAGTGTAGCTATGCTGTTCTCTGTGTCCTGGCTTTTCGGTGTGCAATCAGCACTGGGGTGTCTGTGCTGTACTTCTCTACACTTCCACTTGTGCTGGTTTGTATAAACTGAGACAGCTCAGATGCCTTGGATGCCTCTGCCAGCATGATGTAGTTTTGCCCTTGATCACAATCACACTACCTTCACAGGGAGACCATAATGGGTATTAAATAACTTTCAATCTAAGAGGAAGGAAGTAACAAGAACCAGTGTCTGGAAGCTGAAGACATGCACATTTGAGTTAAAATGTATTATTGTTCCTAAATACACATCACTGGAAGAAATTATCAGGGGAATGTCCAGCTTTAGTGAAGCCTATGCCTTTGGAAGCATGTAATTTTGTGAAAGGGGGTGGCAATTTCCACAAGACCTAGGTGAAAAAAAGCACTGTGTAACTTTCTTCTTATTATTTTTAAGAACAGGGACCTGGTTGCAAGTTCTGTTTACTGCTCAGAACAATTAGCTTGCTGACACTGATTTTGGAGGCGAAAGGGTTGAAATCTCATAGGCAAAATACATAATATGTACAGAAGAATCTGTAAAGAAAAAGGAAGTTCATAATACAATGCACTAAAAGTCAAATCTGAAGCTCTGCTCTCAGGCAACAAGCCTGCCAATTGAAAAAAGTCTTAGATTGCCCATGCTTAATGCTTTTCAGATGACAGAAAGGGTATGACCTTGAGAGGTCATTGCCTATCTTAAGTCAAGGTCAACTCCACTGAAAGCTGATTAAGAGAAAAATGAAATGACAGTAATGTTAAACTCACAGGTATAAAAAATGCCATTCCTGCAACAACATAAATGACTTCTAATCCAACTGAGGTCCCCTCTATCCCAGACATTGCAGGGAAATAATAGCAGCTTCTCATACAACCTGTGAATGTGTGGACCCTTCCAGCTGAATCCTTGAAATTCCCAAAATGTATTGTTCTCTCAGAGACTCCAGGCTACAGATCTGTGTGTTGTAACTGGTTTGAGTCAAGGATTAAAGAGAGTCCTGACCCTGAGTAAGTCCAGGTAGTGTGGAAGGATGCATTTCAACAGCAGCATGAGAACAAATACAAGTGTCCAGACTTTTCAACATAGAAAAGACTCCCTCTTTCAAATTCAATTTTATAGAAAGATTCCGTAGTCAATACTTGCTTGTAACTCTCCCTCTGCCCGCTGCTGAAATTAACCCTTCTGGACTTATTAACTCCTGTAGAATCACTTACCCTATCTGACAAAAATATTGTTAGGGATCTTTAAATTAAAGATTATTGATTTGGAAAATCACAGTAGTTTGCAGTGAAAGACTGATATTGAAATATTTTCTTGGTAAAATTACCTTGAAAATCACAGGTTATTTTGTATTTTTTAGATGTTGTATAGCTGTACATCTTCAGTACAATTTCATTTAGGAAATGCTGCTGTAAGATGAGCTGCCTGAGGGGGCATGTTGCTGGCAGTGTTTATTTTCCATCATACGTTATTTGGGGATGTAGATGATTAATGATTTGAAACAAACATTTAAATATTGACTACAATATTGGAAAAGGTATCCTCCTTCCTTCTAGACAGAATAATGTAAGAAATAAAAAAACCCTGATATATCTGCTTTGGGAACATATGAACTGTTACCTGTGTAAGACAATGATTGGCACAATCTACTCAAATTATGTCTTACAAGTCCCAGACAAAAAGATAAATAAATGTAGAATTGACAGCATTGCTCAATTTTAATAAGCAAGGCTTGACCTAAAAAATACTCCAGAGGAGACCACAAAGATGCTGGGAGGGCTAGAGCACCTCTCTTATGAAGACAGGCAGATAGGGCTGGGGCTGTTTGGCCTGAAGAAGAGAAGGCTCTGGGGTGGTCCTACTGCATCTTCCAATACCCAAAGGGACTGCAAGAGAGCTGGAGAGGGCCTTTTGACAAGGGCACATTGCAGTAGGGGGAATGGCTTTAAACTGAAAGGGGACACGTTTAGATGAGGTGTTAAGAAAAATTTCTTTCCTGTGTGAGCTGTGTAACACTGGAACAGGCTGTCCAGTGAAGTTGTGAATGCCCCATCCTGGGAATTTTTGAGAACAGTTTGGATGGAGCTTTTCACATCATCTAGTGAAAGGTGTACCTGGTCATGGCAGAGGGGCTGGAACTGAATGATCTTTTAAGTCCCTTCCAACAAAAACCGTTCTATGATCCTATGAATACCACAGGCTTTTTCTGCTCCCACTCACTATCACAGTGGTGTCTGTCAAGAATAACGTATTTTTCAGAATCACAGAATATGCTGAGTTGGAAGGAACCTGCAAGAATCAATGACTCCAACTCCTGGCCCTGCTCAGGACACCCCAAGAGTCACACCATGTGCCTGAGAACATTGTACAAGTGCTCCTTGAGCTGTGTCAGGCTGGTGCTGTGGTCACTTCCCTAGGGAGCCTGTTCCAGTGCCCAACCACCCTCTGAATGAAGAACCTTTTCCTAATATCCAACCTAAACCTCTCCTGACACAACTTCAGGTTGTTTCCTTGGATCCTGTCACTAGTCAGCACAGAAACCTATGGTTCTGAGTTTACAAAGATTAAGAAATTGAAAATAATTTTTACATTCTTTATTTATTTTAAGTGAGAACAAGTTTTGAGAAAAGAAGTGTAGATTCCATCATAAAGCACTTACACCTTTATGAGAATCTGTATTAATTGGGAAGAAATTGGGGTAAGGAGAGAGCAGGATTAGCCTGTCAGCAGAAGGGTTAGTGAGTTCAAGGCAGCTGTGAAACCACACCTGAAGTCTCTTTTGTCAGGTTAGCCTGGATCCCCAAGTCCCTGATGGACCAGTTCCTGTCCAAGGCAAGTGGAGCAGGTCTCCAGGCGGAGGTCCTGTTTTATATAAAAGCTCTGGCCACACAACTGTGCAGCAGGGTTGGTTCGGGCTCTGGCTTGGTCTCACACTGCTCAAGCAAGTGGTGCAGACATCACAGTGCTTGACAGACTCTGTCATGCTGTGTGTGATACATACACACAATGAAAAGATTGTGCCTGACCCAGTTTTAAAAGATCCTAAAAGATGAGTCTAAAGCAAAAGTTGGCAGAAACCAACAAATGCAGCAGAGGGAGATGTGTGGGAATGACCACTGGAGCACCAGATCAGTTGTCCTTCCATGAAGCAGCTATTTATACGTAAGGTGGGAATCTAGCTTTAACAGTCAGCACGCAGCATGTAAACCACTTCTCAAACTCAGATCACACAGATGACACTGCCAGTTTCTCCCAACACCAAAGTCAGTACAGCAGCAGCTTGTGTCTCCTAGTGCTTTCTCTGAGGGTCATCATAAGCATTCTCCTTTGAGATAATGTATGCTTTGCAGTGCCAATCTCAACCAATACACTCAATCACAACTCTGTGGTCACAGGCTGGAGGCACTGCTTGATGAGAAATATCAAGGAGGTTATATGTTTGCTCTCCAAAGTCCAAGGCTTGCTGATCAGGAGGACGGAGAGCAGCCAAAATAGCCTCTCCCACAACAGTGGGGGATTACTTCTGCTTCTTTTTGGGCTTACCAGACTGTCTTCCCCAGGTTAATAAACACAGGTGGAGGAGACACCTGCATTACTCCATCCCTGGAAGCGTTTAAGGCCAGGTTGGATGGGGTCCTGATCAACTTAATCTAGTGGAAATTGTCCCTGCCTATGGTGGGGAGGTTGGAACTGGATTATCTTTAAAGTCCCTTCCAGACCAAACCATTCTATAATTTTATGAGTGTATGATTCTATGAGTCTGTGAGTCTACGAGTCTATGAGATGAAGTTGATAAAGACAAAAGAGAGGAATTTAAATATTGTCTTTCTAAAGGAGGTCACATATTACTTTTCTCAAGTAAACCAAACCCTAAAGCCTCATGTATCAGAGGAGAGGAATATGCAAAAGACTTCATGTAGAAGATAGAAGAATTCTGATGACTTAGGCTATTTTAACCCTTGTTACTGTGTTACTTATGTGGACACTAAATTACTCTTTGCTTTAAGAAAGAGTATGTGTCGGCTCATTGATGACAGACCTTAAAGGAAAACCTTTAAGCTGAGTCAGGGGGTGTTCAGCAAACGTGTGTCTTAGTTCCTGCAGTGTGGATTGGATTAACTGCTCTGCTTCTTGTCTGAGAGATTATCTAAAACAGAGTCCTTAATAATTCTGTTGGAACACTACTCATATTTTACTGTAAGCACAAGCTTATATTGCTGTACCTTTCTAAAGAGTTACTCTGGCAAAACCTCACATACAGATTCAGTTACAGGAGTGAACAATATCAGCATATTCTAGTGTCTTTGCTGGCTGCCCTCATCTGAACACCTCTGAACAGGCACTTCATTGCCTGGAACTGTAGACACGCTGTTCCCAATAAAGCACTGTATGCTGTATTATTGTCTCTATTGCCTGGGGCAAGAATTAACCCTGAATTTTTAACTTGAACCATTAAATGCCAAAGGTGGTGTAGCTGCAGAATGACAGCTTTTCCTCTGTACCTCCAGCTGCCTGCACCACACTCAGCTTTGCAGAACTCTTTGAACTTAGGAGTTCTCTTTGGTGCAATGCACAAGTACAAAGAGTAGAGGCTTCAGCTGTGAGTTTCCATACATGTGCAGACTTCAGCAGTCCTGAATGCATAAACTTTACCAAATGTGATGTGGTTGATCCGTTTAATATTTGTTTAAACACTGTAATAATATTTTTTTATAGAACATTCCTATTATGGGCTTTGCTACTCAGATGTAGCTACTGCAGAACAAAAAAAACACTACCAGCTCAGAAGATGAAGGAGTGGATGTCAAGTAAAGGGCCACTGTCCAGCAGAACATGAGAAAAGAATTAACGCATTTTGAGAGGACAGCGGCTGGTCTCTGAAGGACGAAACACAGTTCAGTGTTTCTGTCACTGCTCCAGCTGGCTGACCTACAGATTGGCTCCAGACCTGGGAACAGCTTGACCAGTTATCAGCCCAGAAACAAATGCTTCAGCAACTGAGCATGTCAAATAGAAATGTAAGAAAGAAACAAAAATACTAACGAGATTTTATATAGAATTTCATGAGTGAAATATAGAAATAATGAAATAATACATCAAAAGTAGTAGTGCTTGAGACGGGAAAAAAGCAAAATTTTTTGTCTTGGTTTGGAAAGTGCTAAATTTAAGAATTTAGAAAGTAGCAGACATTAAATAAATAAATAATGAGGCCCACATAAATGAATAGACTTTACAGACTTACATTACCAAGGGTACTAAAAAGAGTGTGAGTAATTATTAAACATACTTCCTAATTAACTGGTGGCCTGTTTAGATCTGTTTATTGTGGAAATGCAGAATCTCATTCTAAATCTGAATAAAATGTCATATCCACCTGGGGAATTTGCAGCCCATGCAGAGGGGTTGCCTCAGTCTGCAACTCTGTAATTACATCTGTTCATGATATAAGTAAGTAAATGAGTTCATTGTGGGAGAAGTAATTAGCCATTTGATAAAGGTGGAGCATCAGTTTGTGCACTGTGCTTGAAGACTGAGAGAAAAGGCACAGATGTGCTTATTTCTCCCCACAGTATGTACATCTTTGTTGGCTATGTAAAAATCTATAGATCTTTTCTCCTCCATTGCCTGAGTCACTGAAAAATGAAATGTTGAGAAATACAATAGTACAGAATGTTTCTCAGCTATTTGGAGAAGTGAACAATACAGGAAAAGAGTGAAGTGAGACTCAATAATGAATAATGCTGAAAGGTTGAATATGACAAGAATATAAAAAAGGCACAATATGCCGATTCTGTGGGCAGAGGAAGGACTAAACACCAGTTTCTTTAGGAAGTGGAGGTGCTGCAGTGATGTCTCACGGGTGTGGGTTGGCCATTGCTACAACTTCAGTGTTTCATTCAGTAGTAAGATGCAGGATTGATGTACTCAGTAAATGGTTCCTGGATGATGTTTCCTCAGCTTTTTCAGACTGCATTGGTGTCTCTAGATCTTCTTTTGTGTCACCCCAACTTCTCCTGAAGTTATCATACTTGCTCCTTCCAGTGCTGCAGTCAGTTCTGCAAAGGCCTGTTTTGGTACCTAGTGAGTCCTGGTTAGAGGATGAAGCAAAAACCTGCTTTATCTGTGAGCAGTGACATCACAGGCCCAGCCACATATCTAGAGCAGCAAAGCAAGATGTTGGATTTCATGTTTGGGACCTTATTCTCCTCCCCTCTCTGCATTCTCAGGAGAGATTCAGCTTAAGAGAGATGGACTCTCTAGCTTGGCTTTAGGCTATCTTTTCCCTCTGGATTTCTGCAATATCACAATAAACATAAACAGCACTAAGGAGAAGAAAATATGAAAATTCTGAACGCAAAACCAAAGCAATTCTTGCAAAACACATAAAATATGAATGTGTAAGCAAAAAACGAACAAAAAAAAAGACTTAAACACCTGCTGTAATAAAGGCTCTTCTGCAAAAATATGTTTCAATATTTAAATAACCATTTCTGGTAGCCTTTTGGGTAATAATATAGTTTGATTGCTGGCCATTTCCTACAATGGAAACTTCAGAGACATCCAGTATAATTTTACTGTAATAAATAGAATCTGAGAAAAGGACTGTAAGGCTGCAAAGCAGACTGTTTTCCTGAACTGCTTTTCCCTCTGAAATATTTTGTTGGCATGACATATACTGTTTATTGCCTTACATGTCTTTATAGCCTTCAGCCTCTCTCTCTGTCAACACATTAGTCTTCAGCTTCATTGTGCTCTTCTGTCTTCTTTGGTGCCGTGGGAACATAAAGCAAATGATTCCACTGTTCTCAGCCAGAAATTGTTTTTCATTATAATTTCAAGAGGGGCTTTGAAGTATCTACTTAAGCTCTCACAGCTAATAGGAGACAAGACAGTTGCTATGCTACTTGTTGATTAAATGAAAACCAGACCTGATAACATGTGAAATCTTCCTGAGGGAGGTATTTCTCTTATGGAGATGAGTACTGAACAGTTAAGATCTGAAGTTGTATGTCTAAGGTTAAATGCCTAAATGGTCATTTTAAGCTCTGAAAGCAGGGAACTGGCTGTCTGGAGTCAGAGTGTCAGTGGGTGTAAAACATCACTGACACTTCTTGAGCATTTGGGAGCTAGAGGCTTTGAGGACAAATTGCCCATTTTGTATTCTGAGCATTAAAAGTCCTAAATTTTCATTTAAGAACTAAATGAAAAAAAAAATTCTGACATGCAATGTAACAGAAAATTCTAATGACACCCTGGAGAAGATCCTCATCTCTGTCAAAACCAAGATATCATATTTGAGGCCATAAATAATATGTAATATGTATGAAATAACATTTCATACTTGTCACAGTTTGAAAATGAGTTTATGGTGAAAACCCCAAAATACCACTTATGTTTCTGAAACAGAGTGTAGACCTCTAAATTCAAGGCATCAGTCTAATCTAAAGCCCTGAATCTGTTTAGACATTGGAAGTTTCTTAATGTATGGGGTTTCTTATGTATTTGGGGTATGTTCTACCCCCTAAGTCAGATTTAACACATTCTGAGAGCACCAAGTGCAGAATAAAATAAAAGTCACAGTGAATTTCACTGTGAAACACAACAAAAATATGTTGCAGAGCATTAATGGTTTTGTATATTTAATTTAAAGTATATTTAATTTAAAATATATTTAAAACTGCAACTCTCTTTTTTTTTTCTTTGCTGTTGAAAATGGGCAACTGCAGCAAAAGATGTAAGAATCATGAGACCAAAGAAAGGACAGGCAAGAGAAAGTATAATTTTATAGTCGGGTGATTTAAGCACTGTTGGAAGAGAACAGAACTGGTTCTGCTCTGTTCATCATTTTATTTGTGTGTTTGTCTGTTTCAATGGAAATGCAGAAGCAATCCTCAGCAGCAGAATAGAAAATTATATTACACCTTGTCTTGCTGTATTTTTGGTCCCACACTGTGGTTACCATGTGAACTGCTTGAAGAGTGGTGAATGCACCTATAAGCTTGTTTATCCTCTTAGAGTAGAGATCGGAATTTAGTTCCCTTAAGCTAAGAAGGGCTTTTTGCTGTTCTGGTTCTTGGTAGCAAAACACCTGATTTTGTAGCTGCTCACAAACAAACAGGAGAGCAAAGATCTGCTTTCTGGCTTAACTGAGGGGCAAACATCAATTAGACAAAAACATTGGATGGCAAATTTCAAGACAAAGAGAGATGAACATTTTTCAGACACATTTCTATTTCCATCTGGAAGAATCAGCTAGTTGCTGTCAGCACCCTCCTCTCCCATGTGTGTTTTCCACCCCTTCTCCAGATTGTCTAGATTTGAGGTGGTACATTACTGTCTGTTGCATCATAGGACTTTCTTGGAATGGGGTTCTATACAGGGGTCATTAAGATGTGTTATCTACCAATGTATTTCAGGCATATAGTATGTAAAAATTTCAGTGATTACCTTAATGCCTTCCTCTGTGTACTAGAGGAAGAAATAACAGTCCACTGTCAATGTGTTGTTAGACAGTAAAACTAGAGTTTTTCTTAAAATAACAGTTTTTGAAAGAAAAAATACTTTAGATGGTACAATAATAGCACATTTAATCTATTAATTTGTGCTTTCTGAAAAGGACATGAAAGTAGGGAGATTATCCTAGGGCAGCAGCGTCAACAGACATTTCCCACTTTATACCTGTATTTTAGGTTCATAAAAGGAAAATACATGCTGCGATAATTTTTTGTTTATTGTGTCAGATTTCCTTTATTGCACTTGGCAATTTCATCCAATCTGTGCACTGAAAAAAAGAAATCTTGTATTTCCAAAGCAAACAAAAGCTCCAGTTGCGTGGTAACCAGCCCACATACTAAGCCCTAGAAATATCAGATCCAGAGGGCTCAGGACTTTGCCAAAGAAACAGAGTACTTTAGACTGATTTCTTCATATAATAATAACAAGGATTTTAACCACTACAACATAAAAAATGATGCTGTTTCCAAATTCTTTACTGTTACTGAAGTCAAGGGAGTTACATCATTGGCAAAGGGGATTCCAGTTCTTCCCAAGAAGTTTGTCCTCATGGAGCCTGCAGAGAGAAGTTTGCCTCCATCACAGAGGGCAGGTCTCACCAGGACACATGCCTGTTCTGTCAAAAAGGAATTTTACTTTAAAGACACTGTGAACTTTTGATCCACAGAGTAAGAGGGCATAAGAATAAAGGGTGTGGGGAGGGATGAAGAAAAGCCCCTCAATGCTTGCCGTCTCTCTCATATTACAGAGATAAAAAGACAGACACATTTGCATGATTTTTCTCTGCATATTTCATGTTAACTTGATAGTTTCAAGGGCTATAGTTACTTTGGCTCCCCTGATGATGTGGAACCATTGGAGATATGTTTCAAGAAGCTGGGAGGAGCCATTAATCTGGTGGAAGTGCCTTGCTAAGGATCACAAGATAAGGTATCATGGTTTGACCACAGCCACCAACTGAGTACTGTGCAGGCATTCAGTCTTCCCCTCTTCCCCAGTGGGATGAGGAGGAGAATCAGGAAAAAAAAATCATGGGTTTAGATAAGAACAGAGTAATAATTGATGCAAAGTAAAATACACTAGTACTCCTAATAAAAAGGAGATGGAGAGAGAACTAAAATCCAAGAAAAACAAGTGATGCATGACACCATCCACTGACCAATGCCCAACCAATCCCAAGCACCAATTTTCTCCTCTCAGTCAACTCTCCCCCAGCTTATGTACTGCTCTCTTAAGCAAGAGAAAAGAAGGTCCTGAACCAAAAATTTGTTCACTGTTCACTGTTCATTTTGCAGTGCATCTTCATGGATAATAAGCTAACAAAATTTCTTATTCATAGTGTGTGGGTTCTCCATAATCATGAACTTAACAAGTGAGCTAACATCAAAGTAGTCATTGAGATATTCTTGATTTTATGCCTGACATTGAATGTGCCTTAGACTATGGCTTTCACATCAATGTTTCATTCAATTATAGTCTTTGATTCACTTAAATCCTCAACCAACCTTTAATCCACAGACCATGGCTGGAAGAACTTTGGGGTAAAAGAGTAGTGTCTATGGCAATATAGGTAATGCACATTGAAATCAGTATTGGGTGTTCAATAGAAGAGGGAGCTGGAAATAACCTGACATAGTAAAAAATTTCAGATAAGGTAAAGATCACCATCACTGCTAAATTTATGCTTGAGTGGGAAGGATACACCTGACTGTCACTACCAAACTTTGGGGACTGTTTTGATTCCAAAGTTGATTCATTGTAAACAATGGGGTCGAAGTGCCATTTTCAGCTGTGTTCTCAGCCTGAACATAAATACACTCAGAGGTACATGGTATTCCAGAGGTGTGATTCCTCACAAGCGTATGAACTCCAGGAGAGGACTATTAATATTTGGGAGGACTGGCAATTCAGCAGACTGACAGTGGCGAATCTCTGCTGAAATGAGCCATATTTCATTAACACCTCTTGATTTGCTCCCTACATGCCCCCAGTTCTGTGAGCAACACTTGGCCCTCAGATTTTCCAGTTCAGTCTGGTATGGCTGCTTGTGGTAGTCCAACCCATGTGGTCTTTTTCATTGGCTCTCCATCTCTCCTTCTTGTCCCAAGTCCTTACTCACTGCATTTTTGACTGTATGGATATGACAGAAAGCATCTCTTTTCACATTTTCAGGTCTATAAGTTTGTCTCTTGATTTACGTATTCTCTCTCTTGCTAACCACAAAAGACCAACCAGCCACAGCCCCAGTAAAGCACCTAGGCTGATCTAATCTGTCTGGACACAAATCTGGACAGCACAAGGGCAATAATCTCCTGCTCTGTGGTTGCCACTGAAGGATCTAGGCTACTTGTGCTGTCCAGGGTGTACTATCTGACTTCTAATGGTCTAGTTTCAACTGGTGTGGCTGATTGACCTGAAAAATAAATGGATGAAACTCAGACTCTTTGATCTAGGTATGGTGCTCTTGCAGCAGATTTGCTGTTGGAATGAGACAGGATTCAAGAGAACCAGCTGGAGTCTGGTATGTAGGATTTTCTGGACTAAAGCCAGGGAGCTTAGTTAATAACTCAGCAAGACAGGCTGCTCCATCTTCTAATTGGCTGCCAACGTCAGCCCTGATTGCCCAGTTACTCATGCTGGGGCCAGCACAACTGAAAAAGATCTGTATTAGTACAGCTTTCATAGTTAATTTATTCTGTCAAAAGTGGTTGAATTAATCTTTCTCTTTGTATATAAAAAACAGGTTGCAAGTGGCTTATGGGCTGCAGAACCTCTGACTCAAACCATGCCCTTGTCTCCATTTGAGCATCACCATCCTTATAAAGGGCTGATGTGAAGTTTTGTGTTGTTCTCTCAAGACAAGACCTGAGGCCCAGAAAGCCTTTTGTGTTGTGTCTGTCTTTAAACCTGGAGATAAAACAATATATGTGATACCAGGTAAGAATATTGTGTTCCAAAAAGTGTCTACATTGTCAGTAGTTGTGAGTCACAAACCTGCTGCAATGGGGAGCAATATCTGATTGCAAAGGGTCCTTCTCTAAGATCTGCCCTATTTGAGTCTTTGCTTTTGGACATTTTGTGTCAGAATTATGCTCTAAGGTGAGCCTCACAACCAGAAGCCTGTAAGATTTTTTTAGACAATATGAAGTTAAACACCTTGCAAACAGGTGGCCAAATCTGTAGAAAACGCCCTGTAAAGTACGTGCATCAAAAACAGTGCCCTTGTGATATCCAGGCTGACAAAGGATTTGGGGGAATACTAGCTTAAAAGAGATGTATTTATAACCAGGACACTAAGGTGGGAAAAACAAGATTTAGGACAGAAACACTGATCACTCTCTAAACAAGCGTTGAGAGCCGGGTTCTCAAAACAAGTAAAAGAGAGCTTATCAAGTATGAATTTTTGGGGAGTAAAGTGCTGG
This sequence comes from Acrocephalus scirpaceus scirpaceus, assembly GCA_910950805.1. Lineage (NCBI taxonomy): Eukaryota > Metazoa > Chordata > Aves > Passeriformes > Sylviidae > Acrocephalus > Acrocephalus scirpaceus. The sequence continues at coordinate 103,326,906 of OU383775.1, read as the reverse complement.
CTGAAAAAGGTGTGAAACTCCTCTAACTCTTCTTCCTCTTGTTTGCTTTGACCTAAATTCAGTTGAACAGAACTTTGTATAATCTGTAAATAAAAGAGATTGGTGAGACACCTGAATTGAGCACTCATACCTCCTGTAAACTGAAACTAGCTTCAAGGCCCAATTGTTTTCTAACCAGTAATATCAAAGGAGGAACTGTGGAGAGTGCCTTATGGAATGGAATTCAGAAGAGGCTCAAAATCCTTGAGCATCAAACAGAAAAGGGTACAAGTGAAATATCCCTGTGGAAAATCATGGCACTGCAGAATAGAGAAATGAAAGAGCAGGAAAGCCATCCCAACAGTGGCAAGACAGGCAGAAAACAACTACAGCTGTATATGAAATTATGTGGAAAATAAGGGAAGAATGGAGGTCATGTAGTCTAGAAGAGAAATTATGCCAAACAGGCAATGCGTCTGGGCAGCAAGGATGGTGAGGACAAGACTGATTTTGTTGATACTGTGGAAAAAGAAGCAGCAGGATGTTAGGGTGGGAAAAAGGGTGAAAGAAATGAAAGGTGACATGAAGGTTGAAAGCCTGAAAAGAGAAAGAAAATGTTTCAATCTCCAAAGATCCAACTGTGATTATGCAGCTGTCAGCCCTGCCCCTTTAATTAAGTAATTGATTAATTAAAATAAAGCACTTAATCTCTCCATTTACATATTATGCCTCCCACTAACCAGCACTGACTGTGGGGCCCTCATCAGAAAGCTCCTTCCTATTTGAATTCGTGTTGGTTCCCAAACATATTACTTTGTAAATAGGAAATGACAACATTGGCTCGGTGCCCTGGTATCGTCGCAGCATTGCCATATGTCAGTATCATGCTAAACGTAGTAAGCAGAAGACCCAACAATATAATTATTGAGGACATCTGTCAGCAGCACAAGCTACATCTGGGATTAGTAGCTGTAATACTGGAAAGACCTATAAGAAGCAGGGAGGAAAGTCCTTTTGTGTTGGCTTAGATTTTCAAGAATAGGAGCCAGATCCTCAGCTGGTGTAAATTTAAGCCATTCAAAGAAACTAATGAATCCAACATCAGCTGATACTATCTGAGGATCTGACACTGAAAATGAGGCCAATGTCATTAAGTATGAGGTTTAATATTTTTTGTGTAAAGGTAGAATGCCTCCAAACAATCTGAGTTTACAACATGGAAGATCATTTATTAGTGGAGCCAGCAGGTACAGACTGTCTTTTATCTCAGATCTGAAGGATTGTGGATAAGTTTGGAAAGCTCCTGAAGAATATTAAAAATTCTCTTTAATGTTCTTTGCACATCAAGCATGCAGTAATTTTATATTTCAAAGAATTATAGGTAGAAAAAAAAAATCTTTTAAGCACATTTAATAACACTTGCTAAATTTTTTTCATCCACAGTAGAGTTTATCTTGCAGTTTGCACAGGCAGACTGTCCTATGAAACCAGTGACACATACAGATTATACCTATTTATTAATCTGAGGGCAAGCTCCTGTTGAGAAGCCAAGTAGCTGCATTAATGGAATGCTCCTTTTGAGTTAATATCCCCTGTAGAAATCATATAGCCATTTCTGTACCATGCTGTGCTCATTTTAACGTACTGTAGCTCTCAGCAAGCCTCAGTATTTCAAACCCCAGGTTGTCCCAATATTGGTTCTATGGCATCTGGGATGGAGGCTATCCATGTTTAAATACATGCCAGAAAGGCTTCACTCCATGGATCTGTGCAAAAACCCTGAGGACTTCCAGTCAGCTCCCAGCCCTGTTGTTTGAACACCAAGTATCTGATGATGACTTGCATCACTGCCTTCAACAGAGAACCTGAAGGAATTATGCCTAAGAAATGTTAACAAGCAGATATTGAGTGTTACCAAGAAAAGTTGCTTTCTGAATAAAGTGTCTAGTGATGTATTAGATGAGAAATAAAGAAGAAAGATTCATCTCCCCAGAAAAAAGCTCTTCCTTCATGTGTCACGTGAAACTTTCCACTCCTTTACACTTTGTATTTATGAACAAGGGCATCTTTGCCCGAGTCAGGTTTGTACTAAATAGAAAATGAGCTCATGCACTGATCTCTCGCCCCTTTTTAAAGTTTTTCACTTTGCAAGATTTCTTTGAGCCTTAAATCCATAACCTATATGTAACAAAGGATTAAATAAAACAGCAGATTACAGAATTGACAGAATGTAAGGGTTGTTTTTTTCCTTAAACTGAGAAACATCTTTCCTTATGTCAATACACTGCAAGTATGGGGGAGTCTAAGAGAGATATGCCATGTCACCTCTCCCATTCAGCAAGAGATTCACTAAGACACTTATGCTTATGGCTGTATATCTGTGTGCCTGGGCGTGAGCTGAGTTTTCAAACTCTTCCTGTAGTCTGCAGAGATTCATCCCAGGAAGCCATAGGTCTGCAGAGAAATCCAGCTGACTAAAAGGTCTGCTTGAACTCTGATGGTTTGAATTGTCTCGCTGAGGTATTTATTGCGCTCTTAGACTGGAGAGGAAGCATATGGAGCCCAAAGCTCTGAGTGTCTCTATACCCAACAGCATACCCTGTTTAGGCTGGCAAACAAGGTAGCCAACTAAACGAGGTTAGAAATATTAATTATTGTGATGAGATGTAAAAAAATAATCTGATACAAACCTGTGACAACACCCAAGCCATCAATACATTTTCATTTGCATAACACATAAAGAACATTTACCTTCCAGAATTCAATTGTGTATTTACTAGACTGGGCAGGAGAGAAAAGCCCTGTATGAACCCTGAAATGCAGAGAGCTCTGTCTTGCTCCTGTTGGTGCGTTTCAGTGGTCTGGATGCTGCTTGAACCTTGTGTGAGTGTGGTGATGAAAATACACGATTATTCACTGACTGTGCGTATTTTTTTGTCAAAAGCAGATATGAATGAGCAGTGGCTTTGTTTAATTACATTTTCTTAATAAAATGGTAAGAAAAGCTTCTCTAAAATTGTTTCAGGCCTCTAGTCTCCCACCAATGCATCCTCTCCTCTTCACATGACAGAGTAACTGAGAAAATTTTTCCTTTGAGTATAAAAATAACAAAAAAACCCCAATAAACCAAAAAATCCCCCCCAAACCAAACAAAAATCCCAAACCAATCCCCCCCAATCCCTCCCCCCTACAAACCAACCAACTGACCAACCAACCAACCAATCCCCTCCCCAAACAAAAACAAGTAAAACCAACCAACCAACCAAAAGGTGACAGGTTATTTAGATGGCAATAAAAAAGTTGAAAAAAATTAAAATTGGAAATTTTTATTGTTTGATTTTCAGGAAGTTTTGTCCTCAGATAAGTGAGGATAGCTGGTTTTTAACTTTTTTATTAAAAGGCAGGACAATCCAAATGTCTTGAGCCTATGGTCTGACCCTGAAAATATAAATTTTTCTGCATCAGTAAACCTACCCACCTCATTGAAAGCACTTGGATTTGGAAATCTCTGTCTTGGATAATAGTTTGTAGGACTTGTTCCAAGTGGGGCTAAAGGGAAACTGAGGTACACACCTTTAGCTTGGGGGTAGATTTCACTATTACTGTTGGGGGAAAACACCCAGTTGAGAAAACTAATCTATTTCTTTCTAAAAATAAAAGACAGTTTTAGGAATACAGACATAAGAATGAATAACTACTTTTTGTCTGATTTCAGCTCTGGAGTGAATTTTGATGGTCGGATTGAAAATAGTGCTTGGATGAAAAGGAGTCTATAATGGAAACCATGCAGGAACTTTAACACCACCAGCAGTGCCAGCAGAGAGCTCGTAAGAATATCAGTCATATGGGGAACTGTGCACCTATTGGACATGTCCACTGAAAGCTTAACTTCAAAATCTATAGCCTCAATTTCCTGAGTATAGTTGTGTTTGAATGATCTGCGAGTTTTAGAGTAATGTGTGTTTACCATGCATCTCTATAGGAACTATAGACCCATACAGTGTATCTTTATTTGCAATGCTATTTGAAAGTCATGTTAGAGGCTTTTACAAGCATTCATTTAGGTGTAGCTTATTTAATTTTTTAATGGGTTAATCCTTGTTCTTTCAGGAGAGTTTTTCTATATACAAAGCAATTACTTAAACTAGTGTTTGTTTAGCTCACCTAGCCAGGTCAGTCATGTAATCTTTGGGCTTTTCATATCTTGCCAGCAATTTTATTAATAGAATAGGGCTGTTCCTGTCTGAAATATTCTCTTGCAAATGTTTCCATGCAGAACAAGAATGTGAATAACCTAGTGTTCACCAATGAGTTTTAAACAGATTCTTATTCTTCTGTCTGATTTTGATAAGGTTAATGCAGTAACCATCACATAGACCACATTTATACCATTGCAGCTGATTTTTGTTTAGGGCAGTTAGCTAATATTTGTGTATTGCAGGGAGGATTTGAGAGAGAGATGGAGGATGGAGTTAAGAGTTTTCTTTGTTCACATTTCCAACTCTCCTTCAAAGTGCTTTTTTTCTTTTTTGGGTATCATGCTGCAAGACCTGGCTGGAATTTTGATTTCCATTTTCTCAATGCCCTGCTGCTCAGATTTCTACCTCTCTTCCCCCTCATAAGGGCACATCCATACACATATATCAAACAACAAAGAGAACTTAGATTCCAACATTTTTTAAAACCCAAACTGTACATCCTAGCCATTGCAACAGCTGCTTTTTTGTCTTCCAGTTTCACAAAGGCATTAAATGACTCCTTATGGCAGCTCTTCCTCTATGGAATTAATTCAGTTTAACCCTCGGGATAATGGTATTTACTAAAAATAAATTAATAAATAGCATCATTATTCTATTTTTGTGTTTACAAGAACTAGACAGTGACTCTCATTTTGGTCAAAATCATAAAAATTCTCCTGACATCAAAGGTACTACCTTCATGTCAAAGTGCTGTAAGCTAATAAAGAATTTGGCCAGGCCATTTCTTATTGTATGGGAAACGTTTATTGTGATTAAGCCTGTAAAAGTGAAGCAGCCACAGCCCCATCTCTGCTGCACATTCAGCAGTCAGTCTCACCATTGCTGCATCTAAGGCCAGGGTGCACTTAGGCATGACTAATATCTATTTGTTTATTGCTCTCCTTCCCAGGCAGTAATCATGTGTAGCAACCAATGGAGTATTTAGAATACCATGTATGTGCTTATGCTACTCAAGGTAAGGTCAGAGATGTGCAAATTGCTTTTCCAGCAGAAGGTGGTGAGGTTTGTCATAACTCTTTGTTCCTGTGGGAATTTATTTCCTACTTTGGGTCAACACTGAGGGAACTCTGTCTCATGCACTGACATCCTTACAAATGTTATACCAAAGCAGCTGCTTCCTTCAGCTGGGAAAATTTTGATGGGCCAGTTTTATGTGTGCTTTCCTCTCAGGATGCTACCAGTGGGCTCACTTTGCCTTTACTTATCCCTCTTTCACAAAAAAAGAGGTCTTGCTTAACTTTTCACTTCCCACTTTTAAAGTAACCTTATATCCTTCAAGGGGAAAGTCTTTCTTTAATGCTGCACCATACTGAAAGCAGGCCCTCCAAAGCACTGCTGGTTTCTACCTCATCAGTAGAGAGGATAGCCTCAAAAAGACTTGGAGTTTACAGTTGTTGCAAGCTAACCATCCAAAGGAATGAAATGCAGAGAAATGTAAAAATATTTCACAGCAGGAAAAGAAGGAGAAGGAAAGCAAACAATGCAGAAAACCAAGCATATGGGTGAAATTCATCATAATGGAAGAACCACATTGAAAAAAAGGGTACTTAAAAATAGAGGAAAATTCCACATTTGAAAAGTATGGTAGTTGTGATAAAAGCTCATAAAAAGTAAAATATAATTGCAAGGTACAGAATTTGAACAAAAAAGATGCCTGAATGTTAACATGCTGACTTTGCTCACTGCATGTATTGTTACTTCAAAGTGGTGCTGAACAGTGTTGCAGTCAAGACTCAGAGGCAGATAACAAACTGTTAAAGCATTACTTGCTACATAGAATATTATTTGCCAGCAGATTGGTCCCAGGTTCTTAATTTTAAAATAGCATTTGCATAGCTGTGAACATGCTTAATTTTTATAGCAACACATTGCCTTCAAATTGGATTGAATTGTTGCAGTGTTTTAAAATATTCTGATCTGATTCTGTAATTTAAAAAAAATCACATGTCGTTGCTTTAAGTACAGCAGATTCCTTTCATTTTCATCTACAGTGGAACACTTCAGTAAAATGGGCTCTGAAGACAATTTTTAATGCTGACTCCTCTGCATTCTGGCTTCATTTGTGGACATACACAAGCAGCCACAATAACAGCCTCTAACATGACTTTCAAAATACACTGCTTTTGTACTTCAAAAGAGATATGTCCCCATTTCTTTCTCATATGTCTTTTGTCAAGCCTTTTCTTCTTCACAAAGCAATACAGAGCTGACCTGAAAAAAACACTTTTTTTGACAGAGTAGTCAAAATTATCCTGCCTGAGTAAATCTGAGAACTCTTTTCCCAACAGAGCCACCTGGGAGAATGAAGACATATATTTCATTTGTATCTCTTGGAAAAAATGTGGGCTGGCATGCAAAAAAATTCATAAATATAACTAGGGCTAGAATGTTACCAGACTTTGGTCTTCAAGAGACAGATAGCTTTCATCTCAAATGGAGGCCTATTGGATTCACTGAATGTACACAACAGTCTTGAGGACTATAATTTTATTGGGAACTTGATGCTCACCTGCTTCACCCAAAACTTCCCTGACCTGGAAGGCAACCCACTCCCTGGCTTTTTAACACCCTCCAATTGACTGTACTGCTTGCAGGGTCAAAGCTGGTGAGTATGCTGTGAACTGATTTCCCAGAGTATCCCCAGAAAGATAGAAAAACTGGTGTAGCTCCTTATTTTCATTTACCTGGAATGAAGGACATGTTCTGTGATACAGAGGGCTTGCTCTCATCTGCTTTATTACATTCCTGTTACTACATAAAGGAATAAAACTCAATTCTTTATAATGACTTCTTTCCACCGGTCCACAACTAAAGAAAGTTGTAACTAAAGAAGGTAGAGAAACAACTGAGCACAAGAAGGACAGACACATTTCTGAGGGAATGTAATAAATACAAGTCTTTACACAAAAAATATCAACCTCCCAACCAAGTAAAATCCCCCTTACCAAGAAGGCGGTAATGTGTCTTTTCAGCGAGAATTTATGTTGCACCCTTACCCCTTCATCCTAGTCCCCAGTTCATCCATATGATACTTGGGCATGATGGCACTTCCTGGAGCAGAACACCTGTGTTTTCTTTGTATGGAAACCAAGAAATCAAGGATGTGAGGGAAGAACAATTGACTTTCAGCAAGGCCAAGGCACACACTTGAGATAGGGACCAGCCAAAGTCTAGACAAATTCCTTAGCTCTTTGGTTATTTTAAAAGATTCTTTAAAACGAACAATTTGGTCTTTATAAAACATTCAAAATGTTGTATATATTAATACTCTTTGGGTAAAGTATTAAAAGGAATCTTTTGCTGTTCTGTTCTGAGTCTGTTATTTTAATAAATGCAACATCTCCTGTTTCTTATAGGATTTAAATGCTAACATAAAAAAAAATTCAAAAAGACTAATTGGAAAAATTCAAGTCTGAAAAAAAAGTTTTAAACTCATTTGAAGGAGGACTGTGTGTAATGTTATGTCTTCTTATTTATAAGGCTTTAGTAAATGAAGGACTTTCAGATGCTGACTCTCTGTTTCACGTTCTTCATTGCCTTGTATAAAATAAACTCTTGCACTTTGGGAGGGGTAGACCATCCCAGGGCTGGACCCACACGTGGTGTGATGGGAGTCTCTGTGCCATACACAAGTGCTGCTGGCCACCTTCCCCACACAGATCAGACCACAGCTCCACAGTAATGTGGAAAGCTGTAAAGCTGATCAGTAGAACTTTGGTCAGCTGCTTTAACAATGCTGCCTTTAAATCTTGTATTGTTAAACCAGTTATGTATTAAAAATAACCTCTATGAAAACAAGCCTGAAAGATAATGGCTAGCATAATGAGTCAATAGTTCCAGAGATTTTGAGAGATGTGAGTCTAAGTCTGGAATTTATATATGTTCCTGGTATTTTCCCATCTCAAAGGCACAGTAAAGCTGGTTAAATATAATGGAATGGGGGAAGTCAGCCACACCAGATGATTCATGTAGGCTTCTGCCTCCACTCAACTCATATTTTAAACATTCCATTGAAGTTTATAATCAAATGCTTCTATATTTTTCTTTATGGTATTGGTAAGCAATGGCCCCTTTGTCTACAGTTTGTCTCATAAATATAAAGTCAACTGTTACTTCATGTTGTATTAGATCTAGGTATAGGAGACCTTTGTTAACCCAAATGGTTTAGAATTTTCCTAGTTATTACTAATTTTCTTAGAACCCTGAAGTTAAATTTACATTGGCAAGTTCATAGATAACTCTTTGCCAAGAGAAAAACTCATATGGAAAAAGACATTTCTCATCCATATAGTTGATGAATATGTCTGATAAAGCAATTGAATAATATGTTATCTTTAAAATATGTATGTTTTTAGTCTATGAGTAATACTAAAGTTTAGGTATTTTAATAGCAAATCTCTTTAGGAAATAGGAGCTGCAGAATCCAAATACTCTCTACTGTCATTTGTTCTGTATTATTGTCCTCTATTTGGACAACCTAGATGCCAAAATGCAACTGTCTTGGTCTTTGTTCTTTTTTGAACTTTCCAACTTAAAATGTTGCGAAAAGAAATGGGACATCACTCCATGACCAATGTGATCAAAGTGAGCCAATTTATTTAATTTTAACAATCTCTTTTATACAGTTTTTAGCCTTAATCATGAGTTTCATACTACTTTATAATTGGTTGCCCTTAAAAGCACGCGTTAGCCCTCTAGTCTCTATTGGTTAATTCTTCTTACATACACAGCAAATTATACATTTCTTTCTTCTGGCTTTCATCTGATTCCCACATTCTGGAGTTGTTTACCATCTTTTGTTCTTCTTTGTATGTGACTTTCTGCATCTTGTTCTTCTTTGTACATGGCTTCTTCATCCTTGAAATGGTTACAGGCCTATCCTTTCAGATAAGAACCTGAATTGCTCACATGTCCCCATTTTTGGAGGAACTCATTCTCCACAAAATATATATAGCTTAACACAATCACTGTGTTTTTCACTTGGGAAAACTGACTTTCCCAACCCTTTTTTTATTTTGTTAGATTCATGCAGGACCATATAATTGTGGAAATTGTGTCATTGTATAAATTCAAAAGAGTGCATATAAGACACTTCAATTAACACCCCTTTACTACATATAGAAAACAGCAAAAATGGAAGAATGTCAAATAAATCCATGCCAGATTCCAGATCAGAGCTAAGAGTGATCCTACCATCATTCTCCACATAGATATTTTCCTTGATTCAGGTCTTCCTATAAAATAGAAAAATCACCCAGGGGGCTTCACACTGTTAAAAAGACATGGATCTATTAGACCTTCTAATCTCTTTCTTTACTGCTGAAGTGTAGATCCGAAGCAAACTAATTAAAAAGTGGCATGTAAAAAGAGCTGTAAACTTGTAAGGTGATGAGGGACCTCATCTGGAGAGAGCTTCAGACAGAGTGTACACAGGGCATCTGGCACAGATGTGAGGAGCTCACTTTGTTGGGCACTTGCGGCATCTGTTGTGTATTTGATCCCACCAAGCTTGACTACTGAAATATAGCAGGGTGGGCAGTGATCTCAGGGTAACTGTATTCTGTATTCTGGGATTTCAGTAGGCCTCACAACCACAACCAGAAGATGTGTGATGACCACTTCTGACATTTCTGAATGTCAAACAGTCTGATCAGAGCTATTATTTCATGTGGTGCATCAAGTCTTTTCTGGAGCAAATATATTTCTTCTGGCAGGAGTGGTAAGAGGCAAATGTAGAATTAGTCCCTACAATAAATCAGGCTGAAGGCTAATGTGTCCCTGTCTTGAGCTGGAGATGGCTCTGACTTCCAAGTGCTTTAACACTCATTGACAGATCTCTTCCCTACACCATTCCACAACTGAAATAGGACATTTGCCAGATAATCAGGGAGTGATCAAATATGTCTCATTGTCAAGGAGTTTTTCTTGATAATATCCTCTTGAATTGCTCCAGTATCATCTCTTTGTAGATACAGAAATAAATTCACACTTCTTTCTTATTTAAATTGTAATGTTATTTGTGAATTATAGAGTTGTCTACATTTCTTCAAATACATATAGTTTAATTATAATTTCAAGAAATCAGCTGACTTTCTACAAAATACCATTACTTTTTAGAGTTCAAATATGAGTGACCAATTCAATCATCAGTTCACATTATGGCAAAAACATTATAAATTTTATTTAGATATAGTTATTTTTCAATCAAGTCTTGCAGACCTGTTATCACACTTCTTTGATGGTTCCTACTTGGGCAGAGTATAATTTGTATTTTTTATATCACTTTTCATGTGTAAATTCCTTTAGTCTCTTTGAGATATGTTGGAGGACATCAGAAAGGCGCATAGTAGTTATACATACTATTTTGCCTGAATAACTGCAGGATACTGCTAATTCTGCTGTTAAAATATTCATAGCTTTAACTGAAATACAGTTTGGGTAACAGACGCAGCTCTCTTACCCACCTCAGTTTGCATTTGTTTGCAGTACAGTTTTGTGATTTCTCATTAGCTAGCATGTCTCTGCCTTCTGCCACAAACTGACTTACATTCCTCCCATCTGTTGCAAACCCAATTTAATTATCAGTCACTACTATGAACATGACAACAGATACTTTCATGCATGAGGGTTCTGCCTTTTTCCTTTTGTGATGTAATATTTTGAAGTAAAGTTTTCATAGAAGGTTAGTTTGAAAGATCTGTTTCTGGGTACACCATGCTTTTATTAACATTACGTTACAAATCCAGTAAGATCAATCCAAAATTCAAAAGAAATCCGTATTTTCATACTGATTTATCCTATTTTTTCTCAACTTGAATGCTTGCAAAATGAAATATTTTTTGGAATATTTCTACAGCTTAGAGATTTTGGAATTACTTAGTATTGATATACTGCATGCATCTTACCCTTGTCAGTTACTAGAATTATCTGAACCAGAAAGGCAAATAGAAATGAGAGATCACTAAAAAATTAATTATTATTAAACTAAAAGGAAATTGACTAGAACACAACAAGCAATACATAATGGAGAAACAAATCAGAATGTTTAAATGATGAAGAACTGAATAATTTAAATAAAATAAAATAAAATTTAATAATTTAGTGGGAAAAGAAATAATCTCTAACTGAATTCTAATCTCTGTTACTTGATAACTACTCCCAAGAATCAAGAAGAAAATTCTGAATCAAAAATCCTCATAGTTCATTTGTAGACTAGTCAATTTATATGCTAATGGTTTTTAAAAATTTTTATGTATACTAAAAACATTTACAAAACAACAGCAACCACAAAATCTTTTTCCTATTGAAAACTGGAAATTTTGAAATAAGCTGTGAAAATATTAAAACTCTACTAAATTTGTCAGGCTTTTTGTGAACATTTGATGCTGGTTAACCAGCTCGATTAATTTTGCTTTTCAAACATACCAACCTATACTCTTTGTACTGGGGTTATGTACCAAAGTTTTGATAGTGAGGAGGTGGCTGTAACTGTGTCTTTTAAAGACCATAGGTACCAGAAGATCCCCCATGTCATACAGAACCAGTTCCAGCCAGACCCAAGATGGACCAGTCACTGGCAAAAGGTGGACCCATCAGTGATTTTGGCAGTACCCATGTGCTAACATATGTAAGAAAGTGACAGAAAACCCAGACAGCAGTTATGAAAGGAGTGGGAAAATGTGCAAGAGACAGGTCTGCAGGAACCAAGGAGTAGAACCAAGAAGGTGCAGAAGGAAGGGGAGGAGATGCTCCAGGTGCTGAAGCAGAGATTCCCCTTCATCCCTTGGAGAAGACCATGGTGAAGCAGGTTCTACCCCTGCAGCCTGAGGGGGTCCGTGCCAGAGCAAGCCCACAGAGCTCACACCAGAGCAGGTTTGCTGGCAGGACCTGTGGGCCATGGGGGACCCACGCTGGAGCAGCCTGCTCCTGAAGGACTGCACTCTGTGGAAAGGACCCATGCTGGATGGAGAAAGTCATCAAGAGAGTGAGGATGAAGAAGTAGCAGAGGTGAAGCAATATGGACTAACCACAAATCCCATTCCCCATCCTCCTGTGCCACTCTGGGGGAGGAGACGGAAGAGCAGGAGGGGAGTTAAGCCCAAGAAGAAGGGAGGGGTGGGAAGAAGGTGGTTTCAGTTTTGTTTCTGCTTCTTACTATCCTACTCTGTTATTAAGTGAAAATAAATTAAATTAATTTCTCTAATTTGAGTCTGGTTAGCCTGTGATAGTAATTGGTAAATTATCTGCTTGTTCTTCTCTTGACCCATGAGGTTCTCCATTGTATTTTTTCCTCCTGTCCTGTTGTGGAGGGGAGTGATGGAGCATCTTGGTGGGCATCTGACAGCACCAAGGTGAAGCCACCACACTACATCTGAACAATTCTCATAATGTATTTGAGTCTTATGCTCAATTTTACAAAATGCATTCTTCTTTCTGTTTGCTTTCAGAGAGAACAACATCCTGAGAAAAATGTCCTTCAAAAACTACTTCCTCAAACCATTTTTAATATACAGTAGGACTTCAGTAGTATCTCTAATTGATAAAGTTGTGTGACATTGGTTTTTAGACTCTGGTTTGCTTTATCATTTGATCAAACTTCATTTGATGTGGGAAGTCTCATGTTGGCTCTTTTGATGGTTTTAAACCAAAAGAGGATAGGTTTAGATCAGATATAAGGAAGAAATTCTTGGCTGTGAGGGTGATGAGGCATTGGAACAGGTTGCCTGGAAAAGTTCTGGATGCCCTATCCCTGGAAGTGTTCAAGGCCAAATTTGAGCAACCTGGTCCATGGCAGGCAGGTTGGAATGAGATGATTTTTTCCAACCCAAACCATTCTATGGTCCTATAGATTTTCTCTGGATTCCAGGTGACTTAAGTCATAAGCATGAAATAATTGAGATTTTGCCAGAATTATTTTGTTATAGCATTTCTGAACATGTGTGATGCTTATGCTAAGAAAGCATTGTGAGGCACTTGAGAGGACAAGGCTTTCCCCAGAGGATTTTGCTAAGCAGAGGATGCTAAACCTGGCATAATTAATATTCATGTTATCTAGCTGGAACATGCTTCGCTGTGCACAGTTTTATCATTCCTAGCTGTCTTTCATCTGGGAAAAAGCTGATTGACTCATTTCAGCAAAAGACCGGAGAAATTACCTGGCACAGATCCAATATAAATAAATTGAGGGCCAGACCTGGGAATAGTTGCCATATCTGGAAGATAACTATTTGATAAATGCAGATACATCCCAAAGCCAGGATGTGAAGAAGCTGTATACATGACAGGGGACCAAGGAGGACATTGAGGGAGTCAGGGTATTGAGAGAACTGAACAGTATCTGTGATGACTGAACCAGGAAATGAAAGTCACTTCTTGGAGAAAAGATCTGAAACAACAATAAAGTTTTCTAATTCTTCACTTTCAAGTAATTTTATTACTTCTCTTCTAATTTATTTGCCTTCTTTATGAACTAAACTGCTGTTGCTCTTTCAGTTTGTCTATGAAGTGTTTTCCAGGTTCCATTGTTTGAACATGCTCAAACACCACAGACACATGTATGGGTCAGTCTGAGGCAAGTCTATTTGTCTATCTACTAAATAGTTTTGCATCACCTCCAAGAATCAAATATTACCCTGGATTTTCAGTGCTCACCTTTCAAAGCAAAATCTTTCCATTTGCTTTTAAATACAAAGTCTAATTTTTTACCCTTCTTTGAAACAACTTGTTCGCGCTTATGCCTCTGGCTTCACCTCTCCATTTATTGACAACATGATCATTCAGTATTTTAGATTGCTTTTGCTGGCAAGCTCAAGAGAATCTGAAAAGGCTTGCCATCCATTGAGAAGGAACTGCTTTCCTACCTCTGATACAAAGCACAGCAAACCCACACCAGTGGTGTGCTTGCTGCCCAGTCCACCAAGGACATCCTCATACAAGTCTGTCAGAACATAAGCCTTCACAGCAACTGATGTGAGTATTAACCTCTTGACCAAAACTGTGGTAGAAAGAAACACTTCTATGATCAGGATTTCAGCAAATAATATTCTTTAAGCTATATCTGATGTGATAATGAGATTTGCAACCTCATTCCTCATCATTGTTTGAATGAGAAAAGACACTATTTAAATTTATTTATAAAAGTGAAAGAAGAGAACAAGAGTTGGGACATTTAAAAGCAGAGTAAGGCAATGAGGTGATCAGACTTAGATGACAATATTTGAATTTCTTTAGAAACATTTGAAAATCTAGTCAAATTCCTATACGCAATCTGTTAAACCATTCTGGTGAGTAGAAATGGAAAAGACATATTTTTAAAAGAAAATCCTCTTTTTCTATATAGATCTTGTCTGACATGATCTCTATCATCTGACAACCATTTGGTTTTTGGTGCTGAGGCAGTTGCATTTTGAAAGGAGGGAGTGTACAAATTTGCAGCTCTGTCTCAAACTGTATGGATAAATTTCAGCACCTTACCTATCACTCCATCAAAACTAAATTTCATGCAGAGAGCTTCCTTTGAGAACCATGATTGGATTTTCTAATTCAGGCCTTGAAATATCTGTGTTGCACCATCTGGCCTTTACTTGTGGTTTTGTGTAATAAAATACTTTTAAAGACCACAAAGTGCAACTATAATTACTTATTTTTAGTTTTTTTAAATTTAAAACTTTAGTAGAAAACAGTCTATTTCAGCTTAAATCGTTTTTTGGCTCAGTTGCAGTATTTCTGCAAGTGGTGACATTGCATGTTGCAAACTGACTGTGCAGTGCTGACACCAGCAAGTCCAAACGCCGGCCAATACTGTACACAGTAGTAGTCCAGGGACAAGGATAGCAAATGAACATGTATCTAATTAAAGTTCTCTGATAGGATTAATCAGTTGACATTTTGCCACATAAATCAATAGCTGGATTTTCCTCCCAACAAGAAGCCTAATTTTTGCTGAGGAAGCTGTTCACTCCTAGCTAGAATGTCAATGTTTTTGGCAGATGATTGATTCCCCCTATATTTTATGCATTCAGTTTCAAAATACAAACAACAGATGGCTTTCTCAACAGTCCTAAACCTAGATTTGATTGCTGTAATCCACTCAACACTGCTGGAATTCACACCCTGCAAATTTCAGGTGACCTGAGGATCTCTCTGCTACTCCCTCTCAAATATAATCTCTCAAAATTATCAGGTACAGTGTTAAGTGATGGAGACTTCCAGGAAGAGTGCAGTAAGACAAGGAGAATGGTATCACCCTTAAAGCTGGCAGGACACTGAAGCCGTGGTCACAGCAGCCTCACTCTGGGTAGAACTGTATTAAGAATGACCGGAAGAAGCCAGACCACTCTCCAGATTAGAGCCCCCATCAGCTGGAGCCTCCAATTAGTGCGCGTTACTCAGAGCTGGTCCTTGTTTGAATGGAAATTCTTGGGCTGGGCCTGAGAAGATTTGGCTTTTAATTAGGTAATTATAAATCCCTAATTATAGGCTGATAATCTTTTCAGTATCTCTTCTTAACTTTGGCTCCAGCTAGACCAGATGACTCGGATTTGTCCTCATCCTTGAGGAGAAAGAGATTTTTCTTCCAGAGATAATTGTTGTTGTCTGTAGATCATGGGTGATTGGGTGTAAAGATTACTAGTATTTCTTAAGCTGCTTAGAAAAGGCACTATGGTTCATTTTTTAAAAATTGCAAATAATGAATATATTATAATGTGCTTCCTAGAACCAAATCTGAATCTGTATGACAGCAATACCAAAATTAGTAGAAAAATTAGTATGCATGCATAGTACCTGTGACAGTAAACAACATGATTTTTCCATGTGGAATGTAGAACTCCTCAAAATTCAATAAAAAGCTCTCGTAAACAAGAAGAAAATTGGACACTTTATATATGTAATTGAGAGGCCCTGTTGTTTCTTTAGTGAAAGCTGGCACTAGTGAAAGATAACAGGCTGTTAGACTTACTCAGGGAAACTACTCACAGGATCTGTTTAGCTTCAGAAAAATAACATTTCACCCCAAAACTGACTTTAAGGAGTAACAAACCTACTCAAGAATCAGAGTAAAATTCAGAGAATAATCATGAAAACAAAAGTGGTTAGAAAATAATATTAAGGATTACTCCTTAAAAAAGTACCTACATGAACGAGAACTCACATTAAACGACTGAGATAAACAACACTAAAAGAAAATCAAACATTTAGTTTTAGATCACATGAACAATATGTGTTTGAGTAAAACTTTGAAATAGTTGTTTAGTTCTGAAAAGTTTCTATTTTTTTTCTCTCTCCTGTTAAAATAATGACTATGTTGGTGCAGTCTACCTGCCTCAGATTTTGTAATTATGGTTATTGACATGAATGCTGGGACCTACAATGAATTTTTTTTTTTTTTATTTAGACCCTTCTCCTCATGCCTTTTTTTTTTTTTTCTGTAAAGAGAGTTTACTTTTAAATAGATAGGCAAGATTATCATGCATTAAGATTGTTAAGTAACTCTTCTGATATCCATCCTGATACCTAGCTTGTGGTAGCCAAGAAGCTGGCCCAAATTAAGAATATGAAAAATCTACAACTGTACTCATCAAATTACTAAATGTATTACTTGCAAGGTTGTTTCCTGATCATTACAAAATCTTTTTTTTTTAATTTTAATTTTTTAATTTTTAATCAGTTTTGGACTCATTTTCCTCTTTGGTTAACCTACCTCTTACCGGGATGAAAAAGGCATTGTCCTCTGCTGGAAGAGTGATATGATGAGGAAACCACTTTTGCAGGAGACAAGCTTGCGGTCAATTTTCTCCCCATGTACAAGCCAAAAAAAGCTTTCTGTAAAGGAGAATTTAAAATAAAGATTTCATGAATCATTGTTTGCTGGACATGCCAGGGAAATCTAAATTAAGGAAGACATCCTTTCACTTAGTTAAGGAAAACCACAGTCCATAATTCTTTCAGAAACACACAATGGCAAACTTTGTACAATTTAGATAGTGAAAGCCAAGCCAGATTAGATCAAAAACTGGCTAGTTATATTTCATAATTCTCCAGGAAGGGTTTTTTTTTATGAGAATTGGAGGGGAAAAAATTAACTGCAGCAGAACCTATCAGGAATTTTTGACTGCATGGATTTTCACTGGAAAAGTTAAATATTCAAACCCTAACTTTTTATAGAAATTCAAAAGTTTCAAAAGAATTACTTTTGGAAAGTTTCATGATGTCAAAAAAGGATTTTAGAATTTGTTATAATTAGGGAAAAACTGCAGAGATCAAGAGTCTGGTCAATGTCCCATTGCCATGAGGCACAGGATAACAGGCTTCCAACGTAAAACATGTATGACATGAAACATGAACACAGATTTGCTATATTCCAGGTGAATGTCTTAATGAAAGGGTACATATTTAATGTGGGGTTTTTTTTCTTCCTGAAACAATTTTGTTATTATTACAAGCTAAATTACACAGCTGGTGCTAAATAGTCTGATGGTGTGACATTCACCAGAAATACAGGAGGCTGAGAAGCAGTTCCCAGCTCCAAGAAGGTCAGAACAGTAGCTTTCTCTCCCCTGTTCCATAAAAAGACAGGGATGTACTCTAATTAATCAAAGAGTCACCATTTACTAATAGCATTAGTGAAATTGTTACTCTGTCCAAGATGCCTCTAAATTTCCTTAATTCATTATCTTATATCTTCTTAAAATAAACTGGTCTTTCACCATTCCTGACACTTTGTATTTTTGAGAAACATGTTTGGTTTTTTTTTTCTATGAAGCTTTAAATTTAAGAAAGGTGAACATAGAAGTCTGAGGGAAAGATGTCTACTGAAAACAAAACCAAGATCTGAAAGATTATGTCCTGAGAACTTATGTTTTGCTTACATCTAGATCTGGAACCAAACTTTGTGGGAGCTCCTGGAGTAATGAATTATAAAGCCCTCAATGATGAATCCAAAGCCTTCAAATAAGGGTGTTTTAGATTTGAATCAATATTATAGCAACATTATAGACCATGAATAAAGTGAATCTAATTTTGCATTTTCATAGTATTCAAATATATTGTTATATTTCAGTTACATTTGAACTTCATAATCATTTGAATCAGAAATAGGTATTCAGGAAGGACTGTCAGGACATAAAAAAACCAAACCAATCCCATCATTAAGTTTTGATGATTCATTATAATTCTTTATTAGCTCATCCCTTAATTCCTACTAACTCAAACTCAGTATTTCTCCCTGAATTGGTATAAAATTCTGAGAAATTTAGAAATATTACTAGCATTTTACTTAAAGTAAGGCAAATATTGGACCAAATTTTATTTTCACTGAATACATTGAGTTCATTCATGTCTATTTCTAAGAATTAAAGAACATGCAAGTCCATATGGATGAGAAACAAAGGGGTCAGGCACTTGCAACTTCACTACTCAGCCTCAAAATATACAGCACACTTCTAGATAATTTCCTCTGAGCATTCTTGATTGGCAAACAGATTAAGTCTTAGACAGTCCCGTACACTAAATGGATCAAGGGCAAAATCTGTGTTATTACATCTACAGCCAATACGCTTCCATATTGGGGTGTAAGAGAAAAAAAATATTTGCAGAGAAAATTGAACTCTTGATAGAGAGAAGAAAAATGAGGGTGTTGAGCAAGCCTTTTTTAGTGCTCAAGTCAAAGCAAGTTAAATACATGGTGAGAATAATAACTCTATTCTAGGTTTGACTGTGATAGTCAATTAGCCAGTTGGAGAGAAAAGGGCAGTTATTATAGGAATGGAATATTAGCAGAAGGGAAGTGATAAAGGCTGACAGCTCTGTGAGTTACAGATGGCGACATGAAAGTTAGCTCCTGCAGAACTGTAATCAGGGAACATAAAAATGTTTGTATATGCCATGAAAATAACATCTCTTTTCCAGTCCATGCTTTTTAAAGACAGCACAAAAACTAATGCCAAAGCCATCTTTTGCAGATGTTTTAAGAGGTTGAAGAAAGAGTCATTACTTTGAAGAGGTTTTCTTCCTTAGTCCTTTACTGACTGTCTTTGTGAGCTCATTTGGATGCATAGCTCTAGTTTCACAGATGATGTTGGATGTATTAGCTGAAGAATGTTGCATTCTGGCATGCATAGTTTTAAATCTGCTGGATTTAAATAGTTCTTTCAGTGCCTGGAGGCAGATAATGGTAGGATTTACTTATACAGAAAATAAGAAATGGTCCTGGGATATCATATGACTTTGATATACAGATTGAGCCCTTTGCTAGGAAATCATGATTTCATGAATTCTTTTAGGCATTATTATAAGCACTGGATTTCTCTATGGAAACACTCAACAGCCAAAGCACAGAAGCTTGCTTTCAATTCCACTAAAGCTGGTTCACAACATTGAATCAAGTTTCAAATTGGACCCAGATATGACCACTAAAATTAAAAGTTGAATACATAAGTAAGGGGTAGAACATAACCTAATAACAAATAAAGACCACAGAAACCAAGATGATGCAATAAAATGTCTGCTCTTGATGTAGCAGTCTTGGTTCTGCAGTTCTTTCCATACTGGTTTATATCATCCAGCTCATGGGAAATCAGATGCTTCCTCACAACTGAAGATCATTAACACTTAGAAAACAAACACATGGGTTTCTGTAGATTCTTGTTAGCAAAAGAGTAGGGCTCTTGCTTTATGGGAATAGATTTTGATATAAATTCAGACAGGGAGGCACTTCAATGTGTCTTTTTAGCTCAAAAGAGACAAATGCTTAATTTATATAAGATCATAAAGAAATCAGGATAACAAAGAAAAGAGATGAAAATTACATTACTCTCATTTAAATTTGGTTATCCATAGTGGGAGATGTGTATATGTAAGCTAATAACCTCCTCAAGCTCCTTTTATCATAAATGATGAGGAAATAGATAATTTTGGTACTCTAAATGTTATAAACGACAGTTCTCCAATATTCCGTTTTAGAGGTTTATTGGAAAATGACAAAATGAGATCGAAAAGAGACAAGTCCCATAATCAAACGGCAGCTCTGAGCCCGGGTTTCGAGCTGCCAGGTGAACTAAGATCCCAGCCTCTATCTCACTGGGTCTCCCATAGTTCACACCAACCATCTCTCGAAGGGTAGTTTTTATAAGGTTTTTAGGCCCCGAGGCTAGTTTTCTGTCCAGTCTGAATATGCAGATAGGATTTCCGTCCACCTGGAGTGAGAGTAGAATAGAATTCTGAGAAATCTGGTCACATCTCTGAATCTGTCCATGAATTATTCCTGAAGTCTTCACTAAACATGTCTATGAATTATTCTTGAGGCTCCTGCCAGACGAACACATCTTGGTTTGGGTTTGGTCTCAGCGAGTGTCAGGATTCCATGAGTGATCGGGGATTTTCTGAGAGCTGAATCAGTTCTGATGGGCCTTAGTGATCGTTATCTGGCACCTCTTTAGCATGGTCCATCTCTCATTGATATGGAGAATACAGGTCTATTGTTCTATGGGCAGGCTAGTTACTTACCCCCCCCCTTTGTTGGTTTGGGTGCAAGGGGATACCTGTTAGCACACTTTATTTAAATCAAACCATATAATTATAACAGTAAAAAACACGAATTAAACTACATATTTATAACACTAAGCAATTAGCTGAGATGTCAATGCTTACAGTGCAAATGTTTACATTTATTTAGGTGAATCCTACTCTGAATTGCTTTAACACGTAACACTTAAGTGATGATGTCATGCCCTACATCTAAGTTGATTTCTTCAAATTAACTTCAAATTGGCTCCAAAATCAGCAATGTATTTTAACAGTATCCTAATTTTTATCCTATAAATAGTCCTGTTGAAGTCAGTGGGTTATTCACATAGCAAAGGTACATTTGAATGCTTTGCTAATGTGAGTAATGTGCCACATATGTTTTTCTTGCAATAGCTCTTCTACATCACTTTACCTTTGAGCAGTGATTTCTCTGTACACTGGAATGAAAGTTTTCAGAAAACTCTCTTAAATTTTGAAGATTTTCGGATTTTTTAGAGCAGATGCTGGTAAATTACTAAGGATTGTATTCTTTGCTATGCTTCATAATAACATTAAAATCCAATAAAATATAATTCAGTGTTTTGACAACTACATTAATTAAACACTAATGCTGTTTCTATCTCTTAGGGTTCAAAATATAGAGACATGCTAATTTTTTTCCCATGTTTCATGTGAAAATAGATAAGACCAAATAGTAATATGTCACCAAAGCAATAAAGGTCTTTTTAACTATATAACAGTTAGGCACCTCAAAAAATTAATCAGTCATCTATGTAATATCTAATCCTTAAATGCATAGATGGCCCTAACAAGTTCTGAGTGTATCTAAATTTTTCAATTGTTTGGTAACTTCATATACAGTTTATAGGATTTTGTTGAATGAATGTTATTTAAACCGTAAATGCTTTATCTGGATCAGACTCTTGTTTCAGCTGTGAAAGGAGGGCTTGGTTATAGAAACTGCAATCTGAAGTTGGAAATTGTGAAGAAGGCAATCTTGCAACTGAGGTGTTTGAGGCTCTGTTTTGATCCCAGTGGGCACCTGATCAGAATATGAAATTCTGGGCTCAGCAGCAGCAGCCCTGACCCCTTGGACCACGATGGGGGAGCACTGCCAAGCACAGGGCATCCCATCCCCACTGCTGCAAAGGAGATGCAAACTGTTCAGCTGGGTGAAAATTAAACACGTGCTTTCGGTTTCTGATGAGCTCCCAACACAGCCTGTGGTGGGCTAAAAGATTGGCCTCTTCTCCACCAGGTGAAGAACAATGTTTTGCTTGTAGTTAACTTCCATATCAGTCAGCTACTCAATGTATTGAGATCTTCCCAAACAGGCCTCCCTGTAAACTATTTTTATACCAAGATATCCTGTAGCAGTCTTTATAAAAATAAATGAACTAGTGACATTAAGCTGAAAGGTAAGCAAAGGTGTTGAGTGTTAAACATATTAAGAGCAGGGGAAAAATCTGTTAATCGTTTTATTAATGTTTTCTTTTCTGCCGAAATCCTTGAAAATGCTTGTAATTCTTTGCAGCTGACAGGCTGCTGATTTTGCAGAAAGAAGAGGTTTTTGAGTCCCTTTACTCCAAGTCACAGTTGTTCCTTGTTTTGGCTGTTTGAGAATTAGTTCAATAACCTCCCAAATAGTAAGTGCCTGTGTTCTTAAGAGTTTAAGTATAAGAAGGTCCACATCTGAGAATAATTATAGTTAAGCAAACACTACATTGAAACACAAGCTGAATGAGTTGCACTGAAGCAGTGTAAGGGACTGTCAAAGTCATTTTGCTGCTGTATGGATTTTTACAATGCTGTTACTTCACTTATTTGAAGGATTCCCCTCTTTCACACACACTGACATTCAAGCACTCCCAGGCTTGTGGGAAGTGGCAGCAGGGATGAGGCTCTGACTCTGTGATCTATTCTGTCCTTTTACTGTGCCCATGGTAAAATCCATGAGGCCCAGTCCCAAGCTGTGCACTCTGTCTAGCACTGGTGATCTCTTGAGGATGGTTACTGTGAGAACTTTTTGAAACTCTGATGGGCAACCTTCTGCTAGCCTTCAGTTGTGCCACAAAGGTTTAGATTGGAAATTAGGAAACATTTCTTCACAAAAAGGGTTTTCAAGCATTGAAACGGGCTGCCCAAGGAAAGGGTGGAGTCACCATCCCTGAAGGTATTTAAAAGACCTCTAGATGTGTCACTTATGGATGTGGTTTAGTGGTGGACCTGGCAGTGCTGGGTTAATGGTGGGACTTAATGAATATAGAGGTCTTTTCCGACCTAAATGATTCTATAATTCTATGACTTTTAGTTTTTTCTCTGATGTGTGTCTTCAAGCAGACTGGATATTCCCCACTTTGAGAAGATATACTCCACAGGTCCAAGCCCACCAAGACATCTCCTGCAAGATGTACTGCGGTCCAGCAGCTTTCTCAATCAAGCCAGCCAGTTCCTGTTGTTATAAATGGTCAGAGGCCAATTCAAAATAAAATAACAAAATTTATTTAACACAATTTCAACACCGAAATAAAGCCACAATAAAAAGAAACAACATTGATCGAATGCTGGGTGGACAGAGAGGCGATACAAAAGTACCCTCCGAACTCTGCCACACTGCTATGTTTCAGCCCGTGGGTTTTATACAGTTTTTTTACCCTAAGGCTAAGTCTATTGAAAGTCCAGGTATGCTGTGTTTCTAAAAGAGTCCTGTCTGCATGAAAAGGTTGCTTGATAGTTTTTCCGGAATTCATCTTGGGAGGGGTGATCTTGATCGTCCAGGATCTCCACCAAGATTGGTATCTGGTGTTTGAGGAGCTGTGAAGCGAGGGTCCACCCTTAATGGCCGGGCCATCTTCTGGCTCTGTCTTGTTGTTACAGTAGTAGGTGTGTTTGGGAATTTCGGAATCCTGGAGGCATTCTCGGGTATCTTTTTATTAATAGCTTAATCCCACACGAATTTATTCATTCTACTTATTACACTGTGCCCTTGCTCACTGCTCAGAGCACGTGGGTCACCAGGCTGACCACAAATGGAAACAATCCTTCTGCAGCAAGGAATAGAAAGTTTTCCAGGGACACTGTTCCTACCAAATCCCTGAGGGTTTTTTGGCTTTCCTAAGCAGTATGCTGAATCACCTGATGTTCCTGGGCTTGTCAGCTGCCCCAGGTCTGAGTAGCAGCTGGCATTGTGTGACCTGCAGGTAACAAAAGCCATTTGCCATTTTGCATGGTCATACTGGTCTCCACCTCTGAGCTTTCTCCCCTTCCTCTGGAGCTTTTATCCTCTTCTTTCCCTTCACCTTCCAAGGCAGTGAAAGGTCTAGTGACAGCTCAAAAGTGAGTAAGGGAACTTATCTTTCCCTTCCCACCAAGAGCTATTGCTTGGTGGACCTGGCAGTGTTAGGTTAATGGTTGGATATGATGATCTCAGAGTAGTTTTCCAGCCTTAATGATACAATGATTCTATAGGGACAAGAAACTGCATCTAAATTTTCACAGTAAAAATTAATTTGATAAATTTGTTATATTTTTGAATACTTCTTGTTTTGATTTTCTTCACATTTATAGCATACTAAATACATGTTCAAATTTTGCCATGTGTATTTTTGCTGAACTGCTAGGCAGATTGAGGTTCCTTTACAAAAAGACCTATGACATTTCTCATTGTCTAATGTTTAATGCTGACAGAACCACTCTGGCAGCCTTTTTTTTTTCTTTTTCTGTGGACCAAGTCCTTCCAGAGACACTGAGAGAACAGACTCCCGGGTTTCAGGTTACAGAAATCTGGAATAGCTGTATCACACAAAGAGCATTCATACACTTCCTATGTTGTATGAAAAGCAGAGGCCCTTAACATACTACACTTGAACGAAAAAACTTAGATTGGCCTCATCCTTCCTGATCATAAAATAAGCAAGCAGCAACAACAACAACAAAAAGGTCAAGATGAAAAATGGTTGTCAAATCATGCTTATTGTGCAGTCGTAAACATGCTTTTCATGTTGATCCCAGGACAATGTTAAACTTGCATAATGAACTGTGTTAAAACTTTTTAAAGGCAAAATAACAATATAAGGTCAAGTAGACAAAAAAAAAAAAAGAGGATTTTTGTTTTATTTTTTCCTGTAATTTCTATGAACCATGTACAAAAGTTAACTTTTCAAATGTACTATGGTCTATTGTGCATTTTTCTTGGCTCTGTCCTAATTCTTAAAATCTAAACATTATGTTATTCTGTGAATCAGCTTTGAATAGGCCCCATTATCAGAGATCATGGTCTGGACTTGATGAAATAAATGATGAAATTAATTATGAGATAGAAACAGACTTGTACCATCTTTCTTTCAGCTGCTTTTCTAACTTTTCTAATGTAAATTATTTTTATTTCATCTGAATCAAACATCATTATGTACGATGCTGTCTCAGATAAAACATATACCTTATACCAGAAAAGCAGTGTTTCAAAACAAATCTTTCTTTTGCTACTTAAAGTATAATTATCTGGTCAGTCTTAAATAGCACATTCACTACAATCCCTTTTACACTCCCAAATTTTGGAGAAATTACTGAGTTAATTCAGGTCAATGCCTTTAAATTAAATCTGAGAGCAACAGGAGCAGAGAAGAAGTAAACAGGAATAAAGTACAAAGCAGACTGTTACAGCAACGTATAGGAATTATGTAGGGTTTGCCAGAAATACCAATCTCATGTGGAGACAGGAAGAATTACTGCAGGGTACATATCCTCACATGGAGAGGAATGGAATAGAGAGTTCTTATTTCCAGCAAAGAGTAGAAGACTGAATACTGAAAGAAAAAAAAAATCTATTTTAACCCAGGATTGAACAAAGACATGATCAAAGCTGCCAGCAACCCGGAGATAGTGACTGCACAGTCTTAGGGCCATGCCATCATACCAGTCTTACACCTGATTTTTAACCCCCACTTCCTTGTTATTCCCACGCAATCTCTCCATGCCCTGTGGAATTCATGTTTGTTTTCATGGCTAATGGGCATGGGTAAAAGCCAAACTCTGCTTCAGTTTATGTTGGCATCTCTCCACTTTACAATGAGAATGCAAAATCACTAATAATCTTATGACCTTTCTGTACTTCACTGGGCTTTCACAGCTGAGACTTTTTGCAACTAGTATTATGGACTGAGAATGATTTAGAAATTTTTATTTCATGGTTGCAGGACAAAGGAGTGAAAGTGAGTGTTCCCTGTGGAAAGCATCATGCACAGAATGGCTAACCTTGACACAAAACCAAAACAAAATGTGGATGTTAGTGGTATAAAAGACATGAGCTGGGAGGTGAGCCCAGCTTAGAAAGAATCATTCCTTTGCAGAGCAGACAGACTGGGCTCAGTTTCTTCTTAGTTAATAGATATCCTCTCTAGATGTGGCATTAGTGACGTTGAGAAATCAAACACAGCCAAAATTAATGTAAAAAGCTCTTGACATACAGTTAGAATTTCTTAATTTCAGCAAGTGTTACCTCCCTGCCTGCAGGATATTTTGGGGCTACACATTGCCTGTCTGTATTTAATTACACGAAGTTCAGAGTGAGATATGTAATGTATAATCTTGTCCTTCTAAAACTTAAGAAGTATGTAATGATGTCTGGAAACAACTATTAATCAGTCCAGAGAGGGCTATGCCTTTTTTATAACTCCTGCAAAACCTTTGGGAGTGTTTTGTTTTTTAAATATAGACTGAATTTTAAATTTAGAAAACAATCCCTATCGTGCTAATACTTTTTTATGTGTTTCCAGTGAATCCAGGCAGCTTTGAGCAAAGCTTCTGAGGGGAAATGTTGGCTATCCTGTTAAATCTGAGGAAACGTGAAACTGATGAAAGAACCAGAAAAAGAGATGCAGTCTCTTGAAATGGAAGGGCGTAGAAGTGCCTCTCTGGTATCAACAATGGGATGGTGCTGAACTGTACCTAAGCATAAGGGACAACCACATCTATTTTGGATAGTGGGCTTTAAATGACCCAGATATGAAGGCTACAAGAGGAAGACAATAGGTGGTAACTTATTGAGTTACTTCTTTGCCTGACTTCTGTTTACAGAGATTCCTTATAACTTCACCAATAGTTGGATGTAGACTTATATATCAGTCTTGGTCATGTGTTCTTACTAAGACACAGAATGCAAACACTTTAATAGATGGTTCCTGCAAGATTTGGGATGAGGAGGCTACAATAATGTTTATCTTTCCCCAGTCTTCTCTTTTCTAGGCTGAATATATTTGGTATATTTTCCCTAATACTGTTTCAATCTAGGTATCTTTTCATCTGTCTTCAGTTGGTTTTGACTCTATCCAGTTGAGTACCTTGTTTTTATAGCAGTGTAGTCAAAACAGGACTCCAGCTGAGGCCTTATGTGTGCAGGATAAAAAATAAGTACCTCCTCTGTGTTACTCCACAGCCTGTTGCTTGTTAATAGCATCACATTTTTCACCTGGACTTAGTTTGTGATCCACTCTAACCTCCCTGCCTCAACCTTTTCTTTTTTCTAGCATGCTGCCTAGCTAGTTATTCCTGATTTTCTGTTTGTGTGTTCAATTTCCTCTCTCAACTGTTGCCTTTTTTTTAATTTCCGTTTCATCGTGTTGCTTTTGGATCATTTCTCCAATTTGTCAGGATCAGCCTGACCAGTGACCGCAGCCTCCATTGTGCTTGCAAGCTCTGTATGGCTTACAAATGGTACCAGTCTCTGTACTGTCATTCATGTATTTAATGAAAGTTAGGAATAGAAGAAGGTGCTGCAGAAATGTGTTGCCAATTTGTGAGAGAAACGTTGACAACTTCTCTTTGAGTTTTTTTTTCAATCACTTCTGCATTTATCATAGAGTCATTTGTTCAAGGTAGTATTTCCTTCTCTGGCTGAGGAGAATATCATGCAACACCATGTCAAACACCAGACCCAACTGGAAAAGGTTACTGCTTTCAGGATATCCAGCAGACCCTTCCAAAAGGAAAGCAGGTAAAACAGTGTTTTATACCTTATATTCACTCTCCGTTTTGTTTCTTTTTTTTTCTCATTTCTCATGTCACCTGCATCTCTTCCTCCTCTCACAATTCATTGGGCTGCACTGTACTGTGAATGCTCTCATGGACTTCAGGGATGTGGGTACTTTGGCATGTTTTGCAAGAGCCTTGAGCAAACTGTAATGCAAAGAATCACAAGTAAGTAACTTCTGCAATCGCCCAGAGAAGCCTGGCTGTGAGAGTATTTAAAGGGAAAGCAAACTAAGAAACAAAATCACTATGTAAAACAAATGTTTCTTGATATTTAGGAATATTTGAATTTGATTTTTGCATTATTGCGTGACATGTTTATATTTCATCTGGTATATTGTGTTTACTACTGATTTAACTGTCTCATAAAAGTTGTCTCACCGCTATGTCACTCTCCCTGTCCAAGAGCAAAGTGAAAAGTGCATTCAGTGAGAGGAAGCATTAAATGTGCATCTGATGCAGACGACATGCCTTCTTGTAGAATGTGAGATGATTCTGTGGAAACTGCTGCCACAGTTCACAGTGACCAAGGGCTGTTGTGGGCTATCTGACTCACAGATGAGTAATAAGGAGACAAACTTAATATGAATGGTGATAAATAGCAGTTTTGAATAAACTACTTAATTTGATGTCCCAAGATTTGGAAAAAAATATTAAGAATTTAAGAAAGAGCAGACTACTGCTGACTAGAGAGCTTTCCAAATGTAGCCCTGGTTTAGATGAACTTTGCTTCAGATCTGGTATAACAATTCTGTTTCAAAGTTCCCTCCATGAAGCACCGTGACGAAAATTGTTGACAAACCCATAAATGGCTTATTTTACCCCCAGTAAAAAAAAAATAGTGGCATAGAACCAAACTGATTTTCAGGCCTTAGGATAAGCCAATTGTCTTAGCTTCGGGCTCTGGATCTTGGTTTTGTTATGTCCTTGCAAATAGGAGTGGTATCTCCTGGCTCTGTGTGTGTTCTGGGCAGCCCCAGCACCTCTGCCCGTCCAGGTAAGGCTCCTGGAGCAGCTGCATATGGCTCCTGAAGAGAAATCCTTCTCTGCCTTTTCTTGGGGAGAAATTATCAAACTTTTCAAAAATGACTGGCTATTCATCAGGTAAACTGGAGATAATGTGGGATTATTAGATCCCCTCTTCCCAGAAATATGCAAGAAAAAAAAGAACTGATTAAATCAAAACATGTTACTTCTCTGAGGTTTCAGTCTTATAACTTAAAATCATGGCTTGGTCTTTATTCACAAAGGAATTTTTAACATTTCCAAAGTTACAATGTTTCAGGTGTTGTGGAAAGGAACAGGCTAAAGTAGCTGAAGGAATGTTGTCCCACATTTTGACCAGATGAATTTTAAAACAAATTCAAAAAAATACTTTTGCATATTTATTATCTGAGAATAAACTTTATTTTCTACATAGCAATAACAGAAATGAACTCAAGGGAAATTATTCACATATGTCAAGAATGTAATATGCCCCTTCACTTTCAAAGGGTTGGCATCAGTGTAAATTATTGCTTACAGGTGCTAAGTAACCTCTTTGATGGGTTTTTTTATTGGCTGGCTCAGATTTCTTAGGAAGATAAAAAGCTACTGTAAAAGAGTACTTATTTAATTAAAAAGAACTGAGGATTTTCATAGCAAATAAATGGGTGCAGATGGGTGATTTTTTTTTTTTTTTTTTTTTTGTTAAATGCACTTGGGCCAAGAGTGAAATTTTTTTACCAAATATTCTCTCTACTTTTCATTTTCACATTGCTATTTCTATCATGTGTTTGAATGTAACTTTTGTTTGAATGAAGACTATTACACAGATTTATTTTTGACATTCAGTTAGCACAAATAGTGATATTTAGAAATTGTGTAGGCACTTGTGTGTGATTTTAAATCCTTCATGTAACAGAGTCCTTGAGATGTATTGATTTGAGTTTTATCCTAGTTCCTATTTCTTGCTTTCTGCAAGTTCAGTGGAAATGAAACTTCAGTCAAATGTAATACACATGGAAAAATTCCAAGAAGATTCTTACTTTTATTTTCTCAAAGTGATCATCAAAAAGGCCCAATTTAAATAACTTTTCCTCCAAATTAAATATTTGTTAACACATTTGAAAGTGCAAAAGGCAAAAGCTAATTCTGTCTTGTTTTAAATACCAGTAACTTCCCATCAGATTAATTGCTTTCCTTTGTAGTGAAGATAGATAAGAAAATCACTTCATGAATTTCATACTTCCAAAATAGATTTGCAACAAAGCCTATGATTCTTTCCAAGACTTTTTTTTTTAATGGAAAACTCTAATAAATTTCTGTTTTTCTCTCTCCCCTCTCTAAGACAATATTCTCCTTCTCCCCTAAAAAAAGAACACAGAAAGTCCTGCTGCTGGTTTGCATTATAATAAAGCACCAGACACATAATTTTATCAACTGTTAGTATGCCTTTAACAAATCACAATTAAATATTAACAGCCTGCGGAGCAGCATGGAGGGCTCTGCAATCCTTTGAAGGTATATTTGCCAATTAAACAAAGTCTGACATTAGAGTTAAGGTGGCAAGGATCCAAACCAGAGAAATGAGAGTCAACCACTTCAGTGGCATTCATTAGCTAAACAGACATTCTTTGTGTGGCCTGTTTCTTTGCCACTGCCAAATCCACACCCTGTTCAGGAACTTACCCAGGCTCAGATAAGCTTATTATGGAAATAACACTTTGTCACCCCTTACAACTTGCTTCTTGTTAAATTATCTTTTATCTTCTTTGTAGTATTTGTCACCTCTCCTTGGGTGCCCCTTGTGTGGCCAAATGGTATTGTGATTGATTTGGAATAACCAAGTTCTAAAGGTTAACGTGAATTAAAAGGACAATATTTTAAAGATTTCCTCTTCAGTATCATCACACAAGAATGGTTATAGAGAGATATTTGTGCACATACATCGTGTGAGGTTTTTTGGCAATGTGTGAAAGCTTAGGTGCTAGTTTGGGTGATCTTGCAGTAGGTGCTGATGTGAGAGACCACAAATTTTCCTGAAAATGAAGATTTGGATGGGAATTCAGGCATGGCCTTCCCAAATTCTTGTTTCTTCTGCAAACTCTGTGTTTAAACAGCAGAGAAACAGCACTAAACATAGTGTTGCCTCAGCAGACTGAGAGCACAAGAGGGAAAGAAGAATCCTTTTCACTGCTCTTTTTTCTGCTGGCTGAGATAAAAGCCAGAAAATCCTGGTGTTGGATGCCAAGCACCCTGGAAAAAGAGGCTGTGGCAGCTTTAAGTGTACATCACCCAAGGAGCCTGCAGTAACTTGTGTCCCCTTTTCTTCATTCTGCAGCTTCAGAGTTACCCCACTAAAGGTAAGTTAGTCTTCAGAGGCTTGGTCTAGCTTACATCTGTGCCTGGAAGAATACCCACACAAAGAAAGTGGTTTTTGCTTTTGTGCCTCAAAGAGATAAAAATGTAGTCAGAGTAGAGTTCAGTCTCCTCAGAAAGAGTTAAAAGTGGTAAAGGTAAAACTGAATATTACCTTACAGGTCAGGATAATCCTTGAGTATGGTTCTAGGATGTAGAAAGAAAGGAAGAAAACTAGAAACTAAGCTTGTTGCTCCCAGCAGGAGGTACAGAAGCAGTCAGTACAAAGACTGTCTCCTCAAGTGGCCCTGCTTCTGTGGCAGTGGGTAGTTTTACACAAACTCTGAGCCCAGCCTTAGCACAGACACCAAGAGACACGTCCTGCAGATGTCACTGGGTGACAGAACACCACACCAGGACTGTTTTTACATGTTCATATACATGCTTTAACTATGCATACACCTGCCTGTTGCTGACACCTACATTTCAACACAGAGTTGTCCAACCTTCTAGTGCTACGCACACATCTTTGGTGACATTCTCAGCTCTGCAGTTAAATACTCTTTTTTCCCTCTTTCTGTGTTGAAACATTGCATTTCATTTCACTCATCCTCCCTCACAAATGCAGGGAAACAAGATATCCATCACTAACTAACTGCAAAAAGACTGGAGAGCCAAGTGAGGAGAGAAAAGTAATTTCTTGGGCAAATGATTAAATGGCTATCATATTTTGAATGGCTTTTTGTATTTGTCATATTAAAATTGATGCCTTCATCTATTTTAATATGTATCTTTTGATTTCTAGGATTTATGACAGAAATTTTATTGGCATCGAAATTTTTTTCTCTGTTACATATTTTTTAATCTATATGCATCATGTATATTCACTGTAGTCACAGAAATTATGTTTTCCATATACAAATAGAAATGTAGCTTTCAACAAAGCAAGAAAGAACATCTCAGGGTTGTATTGGTCCACTTAGGCTTCATATGCAACACTGAAATGTCTCATTCAACAATATTACTGCTCATATCTCACATATTACTTCAGTTTCACGGTTTTAAAAAGAGGCTCTGTTTAGTGTTCCATACACTGGAAAAATCCTCATCCCAAGTCACAGAGGTATTCTCCTGCCTGAGACAGATATGAGAGAAAGGATATTAAAAAATTGGCTTTCTGTGTGAGCATCAGGATGAAAACATCATTTTTTCCTTGCTCCAGTAAAGCACACTTCCTCTGAAGTTCCCAAGCCAGTGCCTCAGCAGGTGTCTATCTGCCTCAAAGCTGCTGGAGCTGTGCAGATTTGCAATAGTGAGGGGTTTTTCTTCTAATCTGCTGATTTTGACATCACCCTTACTGCTGATTTAATGAGCCCAGTGTCATAAATAGGATTACATACCCCAGAGGTCTAATTCTCAGCTCCTTAATACACTGAAGAGTAACAGTAACTATGGTAAATAATTGCCTAAAATCAAATCAAAATTACAGCTTTAAATTTGAATGCCGGAAATGTTTGTTCAGTGATCTGTTATGTGGAAATCACTTGCCTTTATCTAGCTCCCAAAGGAAAAAGATGGCACCCAAGGAGTAAATGTCAACATCACAAATACTGCCTTTGTGAGCATTGTACAGAAGGCAATGCTGAGGTCAGCTGGAATCAGCTGAGACCAGTGGCTCTGAAGCAGGAACGTGGCCAAACTGTGACTGTTCTCTTCCACCAAGAGCTTTTTTTTTTTTACCTTTTGGACTTGGGTAAAATCAGGATCTGATTCTCAACATACAGATGTACCATGCAGTTCCCACAGAGTGTGATGGGAATTCAATAGATGCTTCAGGAAGCTGATTATTGTCTGGAGACTTAGAGCTTGTTCTGTGCTTGCTTTATGAGTCTAATTTTCAGATACGGCCTGACTACCAGGATGTCCACATGGGATATTTGGTCTCCTGAGTAATTATAACAAATATTCTGCTTTTATGTTGCTGTTCACATGTTTAAATTGAATTTGTAAAGGAGGATATTTTGGAGAAGTGGAGATACAGTGAGGCTGTTTGCTAATAACCCAAGGATGTTAGTAGATGAGCAAAGCAGGAGACTCAGGCCTCCTGTCTCTTTTCTGGTATCCTCAATCACACTGTCTTTTACAATCATCAACCAATTTTCAGCTGTTGTAATTTGGGCTGACATTAGTGAATACAATCTGATTTAGGATACATAGATGCAAATTCTTCAGGGTGTTTTCTAGTATTCATGAGCAATTCTAAGTAAATGACATTTTTAGATATGATTAGCTCTGCATATCCCAAGATACTGATGAGTACATGTAAAAGAGATGCAGCTATATATTCTAGCACACACAAATGTGCATGCATAGGCACATAAAAACATTTCCTCTCTCACACAGATACACATGCAGATATACCACTGGTGGCAAATAAAAATAAGTGCACCATAGAGAGACTTTTTAGATGAGCACGTATTGTGCTTGCCTTAAGGACTTGATTAATTTGATTATAATTTGTGCAGTACTACAAAACTATTTTCTAAATGAGATTAAATACCATAATGATGCATATATAGAGTCTATATAAGACCAGTTTCCTACAGAGAACTGCAGAGTTAAACCAAAGAAGGCAGGAAGTATTCCAGCAGGAGAGGGGAAGAGTACATGTTTAAGCAATAGACTTGGAAATTCAGGCAGTGAAGGAAAGAGCAAATTGAAAGCTTCTTAGATTTGCTGTAGCTGTAATGTGTGTTCTGCTTATTTACATAAGATCTATGTGGTTATCTTCTCTGCTGTTCATTAAGAATAGTCCTTACTGTACTATCTGCTGCAACACATGGTACTTTTGTTATCTCAGATTTGCAGCCCACTTGCTAAAGAAACACACTAACCAATATGTAATGTGAACTTTTGACTATTCACAATGTTTGGAGATGAAGAATTTATTACACCACCAGCAGATAAAAAGGGCCAAGTCTGTGTTCCCCAGTGGCCAGGTTTCTCTGGTTTTATTTTAGGCTTTGCAAAATTTCTGTTTGTTCTTTTTTGTTGCTGCCTGTTTGTTTGAAAACAAAGGTTCATGGATAGAACAAACAAAAAAATTCTTTTCTTAAGCTAGCTAGTAGATGAAGGAATTTTGAATTCACCAGTGACAGAAAATTATTAAGAGGTTATCCTTTTTTTCCATCATGAGAGAGAGCTCTTGGTACTGTCTCTCAGACTGTTCTGTGTGGGAGAACAACATTTCACACTTTCATGGTTTCTTCTCATTTCTTTTCCTGCCTAGAATGACAGGACCACTCTAGTGAAATGCTACTGAGTCATTATAAATTAGTCAGTACATTGTTTGAATATGAAGTTGGGAGAAATAGAGCAGGATATTGCTTAATAGTTATGTGCAGAGGTATTTTATCAATTGTCTAAGGAAAAAGGAAAGACTTTACTAGGAAAGATAGTTTTTGTCACATATTTTACAAAGCAATGGTGGGATAATGCTTGGAAATGTGCAAGCATTGCAAAACTGCACAAGTATAAGTGCTGAAAAGCTGCATTTGGGAGCTCTCAGCTCTCAGATATGTGGTTATTAGTAACTCAAAATGAGGAATTCATAAGAGCTTAGAGTAAATTTTTACTGTTTAACCATCCTGTACCAGGGCTGGTTTTCAGCCCACGTGTCTGCTCACAAATGTATTATTAAACTACCTTTCCTCCTGGTGGTTAGCTTTATGCTCTCTATTGGGAACTAAACATACACAATAGGAAAATTAGCCTTAATTGCTCCATCAGCTAAGAAATCAAGAAAAGGCTGATGTTCCTTCAATCTTTTCCATGCCTGAACAGGCAAGTTTTCCTATCTTAATTCAAACACAGCCTCAGACTCCACTCCCAGCAGTGTCCTTATAACCAGCTTCCTCCCAGAAGCCAAGGACTTGGGTGTCCTGTGAGCTGCATGGAGGCTGGTGGGAGTAATGTCACCCATTAGTGACCTGGCCACAAGCCTCCAGCTTTTGTTCTCAGCTAATGAAAGCATTCCTGGCAAATGCTTTTGCTTTAGGTCACTTTGCACTGCTCCAAGAATTCAAATTCAAGTGGCACAATATGAATGTCCCCAGCTATTTCTCTTAATTATGACCCTGCTTCCAAAAAACAATCATAAAAGGCCTGTTCTGTTAATCCTGGCTGGAGTGTCCTGTTGTCCAGCCAGCTTGGAACACTTCAATTTCTTCAGAAAAATGTATCAAGCTTCTCAGTGAGTGCACTCTACAGCATTGTTAGTTTGCTTTGTTGTAGTAGTAGTAGTAGTAGCAGTAGAAGAAGAAGGGTTTTTCGTGGTGGTTGTTCCAGAAGAAAGTGGAGGCTATTCCAGCAGAAAGGGCAGTTTGACCAACTGTGTTTTCTTACAGTTTCTCTGAATGACCTTATTCTCACTAGCATGAGCAAGGGCAGCTCTGGATTGGCAGTGAGAAGAGTGAGAAGATTATTTTTTTCTTCAAAACTTTCTTTCTAACCCACAGTGTAAAAAATACTCTGTTCTGCTCTTTCAATTCCTCAGTTTACTTCAAATATAAAATGGAAGTGATAATTTCTGTTGCAAAATACTTACATCTGTGAATTGAAAGCATTACAGAAGAACTAATTACTGTTATGCTTAAACATTCCAGCATTGCGATTAAGTGATTTTTATGCCTTGATAATTATATTTCACTAGGGAAGAGTGGGCAACCATCCATCAAAGTCCCTGGCTGCGACTGAAAACTTAAGCTGACAGAAATTTTGTGGTGCAGTCATTGATAACCATGGTTTTGAATAGCTCTGAAACAAAGCTGTGAAAAATTCACAGTCTCTTCAGATTGACGTTATTTATAGCATGCCCCAGTATGAGGTAAATTTCAGTCACGTACAGCTTGTTTAAAAGCAGAGTAAATTTTTATCGGTCTCTTGAATGCTAACAGATGAAAGACTGTGTTCAAATCTCTAGGCCTTATACAGTAGACAAGGCTAATTGGTGCTGCTGGCATTCAGTGTCAAGGTTAATATGAAATAAAGCTGGTTTAAAAAATTATTATTTATTGTTTTGTACAGATGGATTTAATTTGTAACTTGGAAGTTCCACAAAGCGTCTGTAGTACCCAGTGGAAAGTAAAAGGAGTAGAATAAATAGGAAGTGCAATAGGTACATAGCATGGTTTTAGAAAAATATCCATTTCAGACAGCTTCACTTTAAGGACAGTTTCTGAAGTCTGTATTTGGCATTCCTTCTTACTAAATCAATGTTGAGTAAGGGCTTCATGATTTTGCTGAAAATTAGGCGAGAGCTGTCTGTTCCAGGTTTACATAGAACAGAGCCTCATTTTACAACTCCTTCCTTTCATGCCACAGTGATTTTAGAAGAGCAAAGACATCAGTAAATGAGGAGTTGCAAAATGTTGGCCAAGGAGTAGTCATATCTTGATCTGATCACAGTATGGCTAAACCAGGCACTACGTCCGAGAAGCCCAACTTCTATTCGTGTACGTGTACGCTACTGTCCCTTCCTGTAGCATGACAACATCAGAACTCCCAAATCATCCAGAAAGCACTTTTGTTGGCCTTGATTTTCTCGTGGCAGAATAACACCTGACAGTCTTTTCCATGGGCTGTAGAGTATGTTTTGGTTCCCCAGAGGACAGACCAGCCACTTGTGACAGCAGCAGCCAAACCAGGCTTTGCACAATGGTGTGAAAGACACCAGTAAAAAGACAACACACTGTTGTTGTAAATCATTGCAACTGCAATGTGGAGTGAGATTGACTTCCGTGTGACTACATTCACAGTGAAGGAGTGCTGATACATATTCCATAACCTTACAATACTGTGCCTTTCTGTGCAATAACTAATGAATTAGTCAGGCTTGCACTGTCATTGTAAGAAGCACTGTGTTGCTGAAAACTTGGGAAACCTCTTCTCCAGTGGTGTTGAAATTACTGCTTAAAGCATCTAAGTTCCCAAGCTATTGAAGAGGGAGATCTGGATGCCTAAAAATAGGATTCATCATGTCTAGCACACAGAGTTTCAGCTAGCAAACAGAAAATGCCTGAGAGGAAACAGTTCTCTTTATTCACCTCCTCTCCCCACCTTGCCCACTGGCAGTTCTGTGGTAGGTACTTATGTTAAACAAGGATTCAGTGCCAAAAGCTATTTCCAGATTCCAGGTAACAGCTTTCCAAAGAAATGACTGGCCCACTTTCTTTCAAAACCCACAATCAATTCATCCTACTCTTTCCAAACTAATCTACTGGTTTAAACATTTCCCTCCTCAGCCTGAAGCACTGTGAATTGCACCTTCTGCTCCCCTACAAGGCAGGTGATGGCTATGGGTTGTGTTTGCTCCTTCTCCTGCATATATCACTCTGAATTGTGGGCCTGAAAGCTCTGTGGTGGGAGCTGCTTCTACAAGCCTGCAAATAGAGGACAAGATCAGAGCAGAGTTGAAAGCTCACAGCTTCATTCTTTATCAGGAATGTCCTATCCACAACCTTTAGTCTCACTTGTGCATAGAAGCCTTGTTTGGTTCACATGGGCTATTAATATGGGCATCATGTAACTCTTAAGCATTATCTTAGGTGAAATAAGATGTATCTTTTGCTATCCTTTATGTGTGAGCATTTGTCATCCTGTACCTCTGAGTAACTTTAACAAGAGTTGAGGGATTCAGATTGAGAGAAAAATTAAACTTCTTCCAATTAATGACATCAATGCAGGCCTTGGCACATTTTCAAAAAGCACTTTAATGTGCTACATGGTAGCACTGTGTGGGGAAATAAGGGCAATCTTTACTCCTCAAGTTCAACTGACTGCCCTCAATACTCCTTGGAAATGAGCTGAATAATCTATCTCAAGAAAGAGCGCATGAAATAACAGCTGCTACGGGCAGGGAAGTTATAAAAGTTATTTATTTCTCTCATAATAACCCTAGTTGATTAAGGGAAAAAGAAAAAAAAAAGCCAGAAAAAACCCCAACCCTGTACAATAAATGGCTCACATTGTGCATTACTTTAATTTCATTTCACATCTAGACACCCTTATGCATTTACTGTTTTGCTGGGAGGGTTTAAATACCCTGAGCTAATTATAGGACAATATTTTCCAAGTTACAAGGGTTAAATTGAAAGCACATCTAATGAGATACTATTCCTGGCTATTAAACTGAAAGAAAAAGGGTCTATTTAATTATAAAGTATGTAAAAAAAGCATAATCATCTTGTAATGTAACAACTCTCATCTGGATTATTATTTTGGTGCACATTTATAAACATTACCTGGAACATTATTGATTTTTTTAACATTTATGTGAATGTAGTTATTCTACAGAATAACAACATTGACACTGAGCTGGTTCTCTATTAATTTCACCAAGAATATTTCATATCTAGTAGATGTATTTTTTCCTTTCTCAGAAATTGAAAATAACAAAATATAAAGAAGAAGAGAAAGACAGGAGAAACTATTAATCTTGTCTGCCAATACCTTGGTATCTTTTCATGTGGTCATTTGAAATAGTATTTAATTTCACTTCAAAACCCCATGAAGTGTACTGTAGCTTGCAATTCTCAGCAAGCTAAAGCAACTGAAAAGCAAATTATGGATTTTTTTTTTATCCTAACTCAGTTACAAAACCATTTATAGTACAAATTGTTCTTCCAGAATTACTTGTTAGTAAAACTCAACCTTCTAAGAGACTGAGATGTGAACAACTTTAAAAACTTATTGTTGCCAGAGTTGCTTGGATGTCACTTACTGGAAAGCTTTTAGTCCTCTTTCTTCACAGCATACACATTTCTGTTAATTCTTTGCCTTCCTTCAGCTATCAAGAGCTGCTGGGACTTGTCAAGTGGCACTGGCTGCACCCACTGCAAGGCTTCTGTGCATGGGCAGGTGAGCTGTGGCTCAGGTATGAGCCAGCTGAGAGGAGCCGTGGGAGGGAAGAAGGTGAAGGGAGGTGATCTGGGTGACCATATTCTTTAATCTGGGTGACCACATGGTTAAAGGAGAGGCACAAGTAACCTGAACACTTTGGAGCACATCACTCAGCCACTGTGCAGGTTCTCTGGCAGATTGCTGGGGAATTCTTGCTGTGACAGCTGTCAGCAGCTAAGTTGGAGATGTTTATTCCTTGGGTTTAAGGACTAGTTTGTGAACTTCATTGCATGCCTAATAAAGACCCTTCTTTAACTTCTTGAGCACACAGAACTTCTGTGAAATAAAAGCTTTTGACTGGAGGGAAGCTGAACATATCTCCACATCTCCCAGGAGATCAAAGACAGAGTAGAATATATATATTATGGCTGTACTGAGGCATCATATTTCACTTCAAGAGGATGAAGTATCTTAATTATCTGTCTCCTGGATTTAGAAACTGAGGTTTTACTAAACTAGATGTTCGAAAAGGTCACAAGTAATTACCAACTGTCATTAGCTCCCTGTTAGCAGCTTTTTGTCATGGAATTTCCTTGAATTTATCACAAAGAGAGAATGGAAATACAAAAAGTAATTGTTCATAGTTATCTCATTGGCCTATAATTGGAACAAGTAGTCTCACCAGATACAACTTGAAGCCACTATTCCTCTCATTGAAGTGCAACAGGGATAAAGGCCATAACTTCTTATACATAATTGGTCAAATACGTGCTAGGAGGAATGATAAACATTTGGACTGTTATTTGTGACGTTCTATGAAAGTGCAGAATGTGAAAAAGAACTGATGTCTTTCTGTCAGTCTTCCACCATCCCCTAAAGCATACAGACCTACATCTTTCTATCATTTTTTTCCAGTTGACTTTCATTGAATTCTTCTCTTAAGTGTCTAATTACCATTTTAGAAGCTAATGCCATACAAGATCTTGCTCCTTCATGTCTGAGGTTCTTTGATGCTGTCCACAATTGTCACTTGCAGCAGCTGACTACTCACTAGTCACTTGGAGGT
Organism: Acrocephalus scirpaceus scirpaceus; assembly: GCA_910950805.1. Taxonomy (NCBI): domain Eukaryota; kingdom Metazoa; phylum Chordata; class Aves; order Passeriformes; family Sylviidae; genus Acrocephalus; species Acrocephalus scirpaceus. The sequence goes on along the minus strand of OU383775.1, from coordinate 103,286,814 downwards.
GGATAATTTTTTGATCCTGTTGTCTGAACTTGCACATAAAGAAAGGAAAACCTTTCCCCAGAGAATTGCCCTTGGAACAGGAACATGAGGAAATGTTACTCTACAGGAGCAAGACTATGTCTTCATGTGGGGAGACTGGAAGAACAACTAGCTATCACTGCATTCAGTCCAGGTTTTCAGGTCTCATTTTATGCAAGGAAAAATGAGGATGCCTAGGATTTCCTGGTAGCTGCCTCAGTTGGAAAAAAAGTGCTTTTTTATGGAAGAACAAGAAATAGAACCAGTTGCAACATGTTCCTCATCCTTTTAATTACAAGGCAAAGGAGAATACATGGTTAATATTTCCACTTGCAATCCTTTTACCTATTGTATTTCCCACCTGTTTAATTAATGCTTCTTACTTTATTTTTTTTTAATTTCTCCCAGTCATTTCCTGATGTCTGAACTGTCTCCCATCTTCTTGCATATTTTCCCTCTAACCTTGCCCACAGGTTTTCATCTTTTTGTGTGATCCCCATCTTGAAAATATTTGCATGTGGATTGTAGTTTCTGAGCATAATTTTTATGCTATACAGTGATAACATTTGCCTATGAATAAAATAAAAAAAAAAGAGCTCTGCTAGAGGCACAGGAATATGCCTACACTGATCAAGTGTTATGACCAAACCTAACAGATGTATGTCTGTGGAGGCAAACAGAACCAAGGACCTTATACTGGCACTGAAAATATTTTGGGACTTTTACTTTGGGCTAGTTCTAGTCTGGCTGTGCAGCTTAAATACATGCTTAAATGTCAGCTGCTAAAGTGCATTCCATGTTCTCCTGCAGTGCATCTCCCAATTTGGGTTCATCCAAAGCAGCAGTTTGAACACCTTGAGACTGCTTGGGAATGCAAACCAAAGCACAGTAGTGGGGAGGAGGGGGAGGGCACTGCAAATGCAATGTTCCTGGCCCAAGTTAAAACACTGATGTAGCTGCACCTATACTGAGGCATATATTTTTCTCTCCCTTCCATCTTCTCCCCTCAACTATGTTGGAGATGGATCTGACAGAGCTTGCTCCTATTCAGTGAATATTACATATTCCAGTGGAACATCCAGTGGAGTTCTTAGGGAGAAGGAGTACATATCTCTTCTGGCTATTATGTCTGTGAAGGCTCAGTGTAATATGCTTTGTTTTGCCTAGTCTTGTTTCTGTATGGAAATGTGATTTTATTATTTTTTGCCCATATAATTTTTAGTTCAGCTCATTTCATTAAAGTAGAGAAAAGGATTTCTCTGGAAATCATGGAATCATGGGGTTTTTCCCCACATGCTTAAATAAGTTGTTTCATTCAATCTGATAAAAGAAATTAAAACCATTTATAAATATTGTTTCTATTTCAGTAATACTAAGACAAATTTCTGTTTACAAAATCACAATTATTATAACTTATTATGGTCAGAAAACAAGTGTTTTGGAAAATATACCATTTTTTTACATTTTTTATAATTGTATATTCCCTAAAATTTTGTGTTCCCCTTGGAATTATGAGAGTTTGCTTCAAGTCTGACTTTCTTTTTGATTGATGTCACTGACTTCCAAAAAGTCTTCCCAATGAGGCAGATATATTTCTTAGAAAATGTGAGCATTTTAAGATTTAACAAAAAACCAAACTTTGTTACGTAGTCAGACACAGTAATATATGGAAAGGGACTTCTGGGACCACTGTTCTTATTTTCATGCTTCTGAAGACATGAAAATATTTTAGGAATAACTTTTACCCTAAACCAATTCTGTAGTATATCTAGTACAGCTTTTTATTCCTACTACTGCCATTGGAAAACTGATCAAAAATCTCGCTTATGTCTGGGTGAGTTAATTTTTAATAATTTATATCCAGTTTTTCTCAGGTCATATTGTTCTTCCCAATTTGATATTGAATTGATTGATATATAAATGGAAAACTTTGTTATTTTCTTGCAGTCTTTCAGTCTTCATTTTGTCAGAACAACATAGCAAACATCACCAAATAAGGAAGAATTCACTGCATTATTTTAGCAGCACAGGTACTTACCTGTCTTAGCAGACTTAACTTGGGATCTCATTTACCATTTTCTCAGGAACAGCTTGTTGATGATGTATTCATTTTGTTAATAAATGGATCTCTATCTTTTCCCTCAGTCATGTCTTGTTGATGAATACCTAGTTTATAACTGTGATTTTTTTTATAAGTCCCCAAGAAAAGTTGCAGCCTGGACTATTGAATTTCGTTCATTATTGTGGTCCTTGACACCCTCCTGCTACTTACCCTCCCCAATACTAACCATTAACTCACCTATTTCTTGGGCACTGAACACTTTGATGCTTCTTCTTTTGGCACCACCCATGGACATCTCTTTCTTTTAAACAATAATGTCCCTTTAAAATTGCTTAAAGGTGTAGAAATATACAGTTTTTAATTCCCTATTTTATCAGAGAAAGCCATCAGAAAAATATGGCATAGGCAAACCTTAGTAAATCTATGTTACAGCTGATATGATTTTTCCATTTTTCTTTAGCTACAAATCTATCCAAACTATGTTCAGGTTTGATCTTGTAACTGGGTATACAACTTTCCTTTATTTAAATATTTAGTGCTAACTTGCTGTTCTCCAGTTATTCAGTAGTAATCTCAAAAACTTTTAAAGAATATTAAAATTATTTGCTATGAGATCATATGAATTTACTACAAATTCTGGAAGATTTTCACACATTGATGTACTAGGATACTTGATTTCTGCTTTTAATATTATAATTTCCATTTCCATGTCAATTTTTATACTTCTATTCACATTAAACCATTAGTCCTCTGATTCCACATTCAGCAGAAATATGAATGTTAAAAATTGTGGTAATATTAATTTACTTTTTTCAGTCACACCTTGAAGTCTCACTGCATCTCCCAATACTCACTACATAAGAAATATTTTTAAGTGCTTTCCCTTATTTATTTTCTCCTTTTTCAGATGCAGTTTTTAATTAGGTTTGTTTCCTGAAAGTTGTTATGCTCTTTCATGACTTGCCTTTAAAATATTCTTTTCTTTACAGAGCAGTCCTTATTTTATTTTGGTTTGGTTCCGATTTTGCATTTCTTGTATAATCTCTGCTTATTCTTAAGTATTTTCTATGATTTGGAAAAGTTAATCTTCTATATAGGGGTAGGAGTTATTGGATTTTGCACCTCTAATAGAGCGAATTTCCAAGCTTACACTACAGTGAAGTCTAAATGCTCATCAATGCAGCTGCCTTTATTAACTAGATAATTTAATTTGTCCTTTTGAAATTGAGAAGTCTAGTTATAACCATACCCATGAGTAGCTCTTCATTTAATTTAAGTGAATCAGGATTGACTAATAACTTCCTGTGAATATCTCAAAAAATCATGAGCTTAGAAAAGGATAAAACTAAAATAATCTTACTGTCATCTTTGTGTTTATTTGATTGTTATTTTCTGTAAAGAAAATTACTCAGAAATGGTTGTGGCCTTTTATTTTTACCACCATTTTTCTTTCTCACTGTACTTGAAAAGAGAAGTCATTCAGGCTACAATTCCAAATAGAGTTTAATGACTTTATACATTATTCAAGTTCATCATTAGGTTTAGAGGCACAGAACTTGTGCTACAGCACGCTCCAGGATGCTGACACAGGCAGACTTTGCTCCCTCCTCAGTGTGTGGTTATAGTCATATGCCATTAGTCTACTTAAAAGTCAATGTAAGAATGTGAATACACTGATCTACTGAGTCTTGCTTTAGTTACAGCTTTCCTGAGAAGCACCTTTCTCAGTACCCTTCAATACCTCTGTTCTAGTCATGTTTCCTTTTTAACAATGTCTTTCTTGTCCTATAATATTTGCTGTCAATTCTTTTTTCAATGTTTCAGGTTTCTCCACTATATACTACAAACATTTCTATTATTTCCAGTTTTTCAAGTAGATAAGATAGGTCTTTTTGCCAATGATTGTTGCCTCAGATGAATACTTTTACAGCAATAATAGCGTTGTTTGGGGTTTTTTTTCTGTTTGATATTTGTTCTGTACTTTCTGGCATCCTTTTATAAAAAGCCATAATGTTGACCAGCTTCATTTCATAAATTAATGGAAAACTCATTGAAATGGAGTTTATAATGTGTTTGAAAAACATGCAGATAGAGTATGACAGGGAGACTATAGAAAGTTAATGGACCAGAGAATCTGGACATACGAGATACCTGATCTGTATATCTGCTTTAGCACACGTGCTCTAAAACACAACAGACAGAGCAATGTCAGAGAATAAAAGTGACATCAAATGCTAGAAGCACAATCTGCTACTGTAGCCAGCCCAGTGCCCAGAGCATGGGGAGATATATTCACTTTGTCCTCTGCTTCACTCCGTGGTGAAATACAAGAGGCTACTATGGCAACATCACATGGTACATTTGTTATCTCCGAACGAGAATGTGTTGAAGGAAGTAGCAGATCAGTATGCCATGTGTGCTTTCATTTTCTGGAATGTTTTCAAGGGAAAACATCTGTTCAGATATTTTTCCTGGGATTATGGCTTCAGTTAACAAAAATGTGAAGAGGAAGGGATGCAATTCTCTCTCACACTGTACTCTTTTATTTTCTCCTACAAAATTAATTTCTATTTCCTAATAAAGTATAGTTCTTGTATCTTATACCAAGCTGTTTTTCCTATCTAGAATGTATTATTTGTGGCTTAACTAGTTTCCTTAAATGAGAAAAAACCTAAATATTCCTTTGAACGCCTGTGTAAGGATATTGTGGGTAGGTGGGAATGGAAGGTATGGCTGGGAGGTTAGCCAAAATCTTTCTGTACTAGCTGCAAGCATTTAAGATGTGAAAAAAATTATATTCCTACTCTTTTCATAGAAAAGATAATTTGTGGTTAAAATATAATTCTGGAATTCGAGAAATATGTATTCCATGCTTGGCATGGCTACTCAGGTGTCATCTCTGACGCTAGACATGTTCTTTAATATCTCTGTGGTTCAGATCTTCTCAATATGACATCCACATTCTTGGTTTTGGATGCTAAACTCCCTGGATTCCTTTCACTTAACTTCAGACATCTGCAGTATAGACATTTACATTTGAACAAGCTGTCTAGGCTTCCTTTATAATGAATGGAAAAATGTAGAGACTTTGGAAGCCATTCATCTGGACAATTTTAGATATTTCAGTTAGACTAAGACAAATTGCATCCAAAAAGTGCCTTTTTCTTTCCACTGCTGAAGTCATAAGCAGAAATTAAAGATTGTATATATTAAAATTTGGACAGACAAGTACTACCTTTGCAAAGAGAGTATTCTCTTTTTATGTGTGTTAGTAAAGTAGCTTTGCTGATGTGCCCCTTTGTTACAGCTGTAGTTTCTATGTGATACTTGAACACCAGCTACAATCAAAAAGTAAACTGTAGGAGGCCCCAGTGTTCTTTCTTACTTAGAGATCAAGGCAAACTTCAGTCAAACAGACACACAGATGAGAAAACTGATTGAGAGAAAGAAAAAAGTATGTTGGTCATAATCCCAATATTAGGGCTTTTTAAAATACTAAAAAATAAACTTTTCATTATCATATTTTTTTAAACTGTTGTTTGAAATTATATCTGTAGCAATGGCCAAGTATTTTAAAAGAAGAAAAAAAACCAGAAACACATTTTTCTTTACTAGAATATGCTAGATATTGGCAACTGAAATGTCTTCTGCTGCAAAAGGTTTCCTGGCCAGGATGTTTGGTCGAAATGCAATTGAGAGACTCTGACTGCCAGGGAAGAAAGCTCATTTCTTTGTTATGGGTACACACTGCTCTGAGACATTCTAGTGTTTAAGATGCCCTGACGGGGCAGGCAACCAGTACGACACAGGACCTGTGAGAACTCCTGATATTTGGGAGAGCACTTTGAAAACAGATGAAACACAGTAGACATCTAAAATGGGGCTGAGATTCCCAAGCATGCACAGCTGAGCTGGGCACAGAGAGAATGAAGAGTCATGTTCCTACATTAAACAAAGCTTTTGAAATACTTAAGTAAAGTAATTAGTGTCTCTAAAAGCTGGACTCATGTTGTCAGAGACTTATTCAGAAAAGAAAGCTAGGTTGGGGGTTCTGAATTGCCTTATCTAGGTTTTATAGCTTCCAACTATCTGTAGCAACTTAAAAGGGCAAGATCTGGAAATCCTGCCCTTTGAAAAACAAAGTTAGGATATGACTCATTTTTCACTTCCACTAAAATCAATGGGGAGACCTGCTTCTAACATATATTATACAAAGCTTATATAGGCACAGGAAGATATCTTATTCTGGAAGTTTTTATTCTTTCTGTGTCTAAGGTTAAGGTGACATCATTCCATACCTATGCTCATAAGAACGGTCTCACAAGCAAAGCCACATCGAATAAGTAAAGGAATTGAATCTGAGGTGAATAGAGGACAACCTTGACTAAATAGAGGACAACTTGACTAAAAACCTTAAGTTTTTAGTCAAAAGTTAAAATGTCATCCAGATGCAAAATCCAAAGTTTCCTGATAACAATAAGAGATACATTAAACACTTTCTTGCAGAGTTTTGTCACAAGTATCTGGTAACAAAGGCCAATTTTGTGAAGATTTGTATCTTATTTTCAGGCTTCAGGTTTTACTTGCAATTTGCATCTCAGGTTAGTCACATCCATGCACAACTGCAAGATGTTTGATGTCTTTAACTGAAGTAACTGAAATAGAATTAATGAGCAAAACCAAAAGCATACGTTAATTTCCAAGACACTAGTTACAACAGTTTAGAGAATGTTTCTTCATGGCAGCTGCATTGACTTGAAAGGCTTTGTAATGTAAAGGATTTATGAAGAAGACAAAGAAATTATCATCTAAAATACATACAGTCAGTTTAAGAGTAACTAGGGCAGGAGACAGTGAAATAAACCCAAAATAATAAATAATAGAAATACAAGTAGAAAAACAGTTTAAAGGAAAAGAAAAATAAGCTAGAAGAGCAGGAAAAAGTAGAGTGGCTCTGCCCTTGGCTACATTCTCAGAGTACTTAAGATGTCACAAGACAAGACCCAAGATTTTTCATTAATGTAAGAGCTGAAGGAGCTTACTGTGCCTAAAGAAGATAAAGACATCTTAACTGTTTCTGTGAGGAGGGTCCACTGCCCTCACAGCAGGAGATGCTGCTCTGACTTCTCTCTTTGGGACAGTGGCAGCTAAGTTTGCCTTTTCTGGCACAGGAAAAGCTGGAAATGGGACTTTGGCTGTTTTGTCACTGTCAATAATCCACTTCCTTCAATGACTGCCTGCTTTGCCTCTGCACAGAGTCAGTCCTGGTGGGAGGATTTAGTTTAGTCTCAGAACAGGAAATACTTTAAAAATCCCTTGTTAGTCCTCTGGCTTTGATGTCAATCTCAGAATTCTACCTTTCCTGAGGACCATTACATGCTGCTGTATATTAAAAGCTTACCTTTCTGTCTGTGAATATCTGCAGGATCAGAACTTTTCCTGGTAAAAGTTAAAAGGGGAGGTTTCTGTTGAATCATTTTACAATTTTGCATATCATGCATTGAAAGAAGCAGGAAAGATTTGCTGATGGCAATGAGGCTTGGGCTACATTACCTTCTGCAGGGCTTTTGGAGTGGTTGACATAGAGAGATTCAATGCAGACTGAAGTTGCATGTCAGACAGAGATATTATGAATCAGGTGAAAACTGGGAAGAAGCCTAGACAGAAACAGCGCGGTCTGCCTGAAAAAAAAATTCTCTCTGTAACTCATCCTCATTCATTTCTGTAGATGGTCTGTATAGCCTATAATAGACTTCTGTTATGGGATAATGTAAAAATATCCCTGACGACAGATGGACTTTGAGTCAACAAAGGCTAATTACATTTTATAATTCTACAGACATGTAAATTTGTTAGGATGAAGAAAGGATTTTGGAACTATGTGAAGTATTTTTATTGAGTCTAGATTTTGTATAGAAAGCTGATGAATTATCATGCTTATGTAAAAGTTAATATTATGATTGTTTTCTTCCCTGAGAAAATCACTTTGTTCCTAACCTGGTGTTAGCACAGCACGTTGGGCACATGGATAATTCTCATTTATGCAGTGATGTGCAGCTCTTGAAAATGAAGCATTATTACATCACAATTCTCAGTCTCCATTTCTGGGGAGGTAATCCTGTGTATATGCCATAATTAGCCTTTATTAGTTTAACAAATATAAGTGTCCAACATTGAAAAAATTATCAGGCCGTAAGAAATGGCCTTATAAATCAGATGAGTAGAATCTGAGTGTTCTGCATCTGACAGTGGCAATATGAAATGCTGTTTTGGGAGAGCACATGAGCCTGCTCACACTCAGTAGTCCATCTCCCATCAAAATTTGTTTATAAGGAATAGAGAAGACACATCCCTGCTTAGCCATGTCACCAACGACTTATGAATCTGGTGTTCATGAATATCTATCTTATCTACTTTGAACCTGCTAAAACTGTCCTCTCTTACAACTTCCCATGGACATATGTTTCAGAATTTTAACCAGCTATTGCATAAAGAAATACCTTCCACATAATGGTTCTACATGTTATCAAGATTTTGCAAGAATTTATTATATGCCTTCCAACTTTTTCCTCTTGAAACAAAAATGTTCCAACCTTTCTAATGCTTTCTTGTAAAATAGCCCTTCCATCACCTACTTTTCTGTATAGTCTCTCTAATTCCACCATGTCCTTCCTGAGATCACAAATCCACAGAGGGCACTGAGAAGGTAGCTGCACAAAAGGTTTTATTTACATGCCAAATGATGGCATTTGGGTGGTCTTCTTCCAATGAAGTCTGATGTCTGGATGACTATTTCTAGCTCCAGCCAAAGGTGTTGTGAGATCCTCCTGTTGTTTCTTGTCATTGACATGATATTCAGCTATCTAAAAATCTTAATTTAATCTCCACACTTGGAGATGTCACAGTTCATTTCTATTTTCAGGTCATTGATGAAGAAGTTGAGTAAAACAGGTTCTAGAACCAGCCTCTGATGTACAATACTGCCAGTTCTTCTCTATCCTGAAAATGAAACATTAAGTCTTATGCCTTCATCCTATCTTTAATTCACTTTCAGTCCTGAAAAAAACTGTTCTCATGGCAAATGAGTTTTCTAATTATTGTTAAATTTTTTTTAACAGACTTGTGTCAAAAAAAACCCTTTGAAGTTTCAAATGCATATTATTCACATCATTCCCCTTATAGATGGGTGCCCTCATTCCCTGGTTGTGTGTTCTGAAAAGCTTCCAATCGAAAGAAAAACATAAGTAAGCTCCTCAAGGCAGAGACAGACTTTGTGCTCTGTTCCTACAGAACCAAAGCTCCAGCTCAGAGGTGAGACTCTTGGGAAAGCAGCAGTACCACAATATCTAAATTTCATGTTATGTTTTTTCTCAGTTATCTCAAACCATTCATCATTTCCATTCCCAGGTAAGGAAAACCAAAGAGGGAAAGGCACTCAATGAAAGAAGCAGCAGTTAAATCCAGGTCATCCACATCCTAGTCCTGTACTACACTGGACTGTCTCCAAAGCCAAGGGATCCTAAATGTAAAGATGCATTTGCATTTTATTTTTATTTATGCATATTTTGTCAATATCTCCTCTCTTTCCATTAGCAGTGAGCGGAATTAAAACCCTGCACCTGAAGAGAAGAGCAACTCCATTCCAAATACTGTAGAAATTCAGGTTTATATGCACTCCAGACTATTTTTTTCTTTTTTTTTCAGTTCAAGCTCATCTCATACCTCTAAGACATTTTTTTTTCCTACTTTACAAGTTTCAAATCTTTACATTTTCCCCATCTTCAAGCTTTTTGTCGACAAGTCTTCCAACCCCCAACACCAACTTTTGTCAGCTTCACACTTAATCAACATTCCTTTATTAAAAAGCTATTAATTAGTTTCTCAGTGGTCCAATCTATGGACTATTGTGATAATTGTAAAACTTTTAGAGCTCCCCCCCCCTTCCCTTTGTTGATAGACTATTGGACTTAGAAACAGCACCACAAGGAATGCAGGCTCATCTTTGTTTCAACATACTTAAAGGTGCTTTTATCTCTAGGTTTGCCTTGAACAGAATCCTGTTCAAATTGTATTAAGCCCCAGATAAACCTCTCTTTCAGATTATGGTTTCCAACTGAACTCCTGCGCACTGAAGAGAGGGCACCGAATTCTTGATTGTTTCAAGAAAACCTCTTTGAGTAATCCCTTGAGCTTGCCTACAGGGCTTGGATTTCCTAATGGATGCTTTGATGACAGGAGATAAGAGCCAAAGGTACCTTTATTCTCTTAGAAATTGCTCCAAACAAACAACCTCAATGATTAAAGCTAATAGAAATACCTGGAAGATTGATAGTTTGCAAAGCACTGCTGAGTGAATGAATAACTTCCCCTTTAGTTCCAAAAGCTAATATTTGTCCACATTTGCTGCCTTTTAAGAAAGTGCAATGAGGTTATTTTGTATGAAGAGTGTTGATCAGGAACAAACAGACACCATTTAACTGTTATTTGAATTTTAAACAAAGCCTCCCTACTTCAGCTGTGGAGGCAGCTTTCTGCATGGTCCCATTTATAATAATTCAAACATGGCACGGGGAGGGTCGCTAGAGTAAAGTACATATAAGTGTGAACATGATACTCTTGTAAAAGTCTTTAATGATGTGAATGGGCAATGCACTATGGTATTCTATACAGAGGTTTTAAATTGCACAAAGGCCCTGTAAAACTTCTATATCTGTTCCCAAGCAATACACCTATCAGAGGGTTGAACAAATGGAAACCAAACTCTGCAGCAAATAAAAGTCTTAAATTTACAATGCTGGATTATAAAATGGTGTCTCTCAACAGCAGCCCTGACTTATTTCATGTTCTGATGAAATCATTGCTTGCGAATGCCAAGAAATTCAGCTGTAAACTTTTGGCAATAAGTAGACTTTCCTTGGAACTGCTGTTTTTGAAAACATCTCTAAGTAAGGAATCCACTGCAGAACCAATAAAAGGGGTTGAAGAGACCAAAGCTTTCACTAACACCTCATAACGCAGGCAGTGCTGTGAGTGCCACCAAGCCCTGCTCCCTGGTATGTGGGTTATGTACATACCAGAGTTCATTTCCAAAATGGAGAGTTTATGACTCCCAGTGTCACAGAGTGTGCAGTGGGGGAGTGTATCACATAACAAAGCAACCTAACAATAGAGCTGAAAAGAGTTGAACATTTGGTTTTTGAAGTGATGCAGCCCAGGGTGGGTGGTTCTGATATTGAAAATGCCTCAGGTTTCTTTAATACAATGTGAGTTAAACCTTAGAAGGAACTACTCTGAGTGAGTGTTTTAAGGAAATACTCATTTCATAACCACATTGAGGAAGGACCTGAATTAATCTCATTTTCCTTAAAAGATAGTGGAGTATGGAGTTAGGAGTCACAGAAGACAGGAGGTTTGAGGGTGGGGAGGTTATGAGTGTTTTGACAGTTGAAAAGGAGTTTATGAGCTGCTGTTGCCACAGAGTTTCGTTCCCTTAGCCCAGGTCACCACTGGCCTGTAGAGTTCATCTAAAAGAACCTACTGAAATGAAAATAGAAGTGTGAAGTGAGACTTCAAATTATATTTGATTCTCTGACTGACCAATGCTCTACTCTGACTTGAGCCTTCAACATCTTTAAATGTGCCTTCTCCAGAATCAGCCTTGGGAAAGAATTTTGATACAAAGAAGATACAGACACATTCAATTTAACTTTTCCTTGTTTCAGTTGTCCCCCATTCTCCCACATTACTTCCATACATCCTATGGTCCCCCCAGAGGATGAAGGTTCCCAGACACAGTGAGATTTTGTTCTCTGAGCAGAGCTGCTCTGATTACACCTGAAATTTTGTGACCATATATTTTCCCTATCCTCTGCATTGTGGGGAAAGAAAAGGCTGTCTGCCTGCTCTTCTCTCTCATTGTTGCCTGGTCCCTCACAAACCATAAATCCCCTGCAACTGAAAACAGTGCAGTTTGTTCACTGATGTATACCCTGCAGGAGGGATCCCACAGCTCTTCCTGCCCCCAACATCAGTGTTTGGCAGAGAGGTGAACGAAATCTTTTTTTCAATACTGTTGTCACCTTTTAATAAAATATGATGAAAAAAAAAAAATTAAAGATCTTATTGAAAGGAGTCAAAATAATTATTTAGTATTATTTTTGACAACAAATTTTTGATTGATGACCCCGCTGCATGATAATTTAAAATTTTTCTTTGTAACAGCCCTGATTTCATGCTGAGGGACACAATTACATTTCTTTTTGAGTGCACAGTTGCATCCAAGGCAACTAGCAATAGGATAAGAGGAAATGGCCTCAGGTTATGTTAGAGGAAGTTCAGGTTGGATTTTAGGAAAAAATTCATCACTGAAGGAGTGGTTGTGCACTGGAAGAAGCTGCCCAGGAAACCAGTGGAATCACCATTCCTGGGTGTTTTCCAAAATGAGAGGAACATGGCACTTTATGATAAAATATAGTGGGCTTGGTAGCATTTGGTCAAACTTTGGACTTGATGATATTGGAGGTCTTTTCCAGCCCTAATGGTTCTATGATTCTGTGATCATTTACAGCTTACAGGAGTTTAGGTTTAGATAATCTCTCTCCTAAACTGACATGTCTTCCACAGTGTCCTGGGGTGACTTTAGGACACACAGAATAGAGTTTATGACTGATAAACACTGTCAACTTGACAGCATCTGAGGTTGCATGGATTTGTGGGGTGATGATAGCTTAGATGAACAACAAAATATTTTTGCCTTTCACAACCCCTTAGAGGACCAGGGTGCAGAACTCAGATCAGTCTAAAAAGCTTTTGGGAGCACAGCCCACCAAGCCAGACTGGAGGCAGGAAGGGTGGGTGTAGAATGGGAATGATATCAGTGCAGGTTTTGGGGAGTTCTAGGTAAAGTGAATCTCAGGTTTGTTACAGAAGGGCCTTTCCCTTGTGCTATGCTACAACATGGCAAATCCTTACCTTTGAAGGACACCCAGCATGACAAAGCAAATCTCTCTCCTCTGAACTTATGCTCCTTTAAAGGCTTGGGCAGGAGGAGACTGAAGTAAAACCTGTGGTGGTGTTTCAACCAGGCACTGGTTCACACCATGTCAATCTGACCCATGATTCCCTTCATCCTCAGCAGGGAAAAATCTATCGTGCTATATAGTATTTAGTAACTAAGAATTTCAGAAGTAATCCTAATGTATGTAGCATGCACTCTTCAGTGATGGAGAAATATTAAAATATCACTTGGCTGAAAAGACTTTATTGTGATATGTTTTAAGACATGATGTGCTTTCTGTTTCTTTCCAGTCTCCTGTTTCCTTTCACCCCAGTAGTGAACTAAGATCAGTCACACTGACCCACTGCCAGCATTTCCTAATTCTCCTTGATGAGGACAACTTCCCTGCTAAATCTGATCCTGGAAACCCACATAATTTGTGAGTATGAGAAAGATTAGATTAGTATTTTGGAACTGTTATTAGTCATCTAAAATATAAACAAATAGGGTTTCTCACCCCAGATGCTATGAATGGTCTGTGTAAGTGTTTTTTAAAGCCAGCATTTTAAAACACCTTAACACTAAGTGAAATGAAAACTTCCTTATATAGAAAAAAGTTGAAAAACAAAAAATCAAACCACATAATTTTTGTTAGCATACTTCATTATGTAAATGAATAGAAAAATATAGATATGATTTCATGTCTCATTAATATTAACCACTGCTTGTAGGAAAGTAATTATTCAATTCTATTTTATGAAACATTTTCAGATGTTAGCATTCTCTTTCACAACATCAAGAGGCAAAATTGCTTGTGATTCCTCAGAAACATGATAGAGAAATCATCCAACATAGAGAAAAAGCTATATTCTGAAATAATCAATAACTTCCAACTTTGGTTACCCTTCTAAAGCTAGTAGGCGAAATCCTTGACCAGTTCCTTTTAAACCCAAAGGTAAATGCTGAATTCCTTCATTGAGGCACTGTGTCTGAAACAATTGTCTTGCTGGTTCTTTTGGGAGCAGAGAAAGAGGATTTTAGTGAAGCATGTTTGTAAAAAACAGCATGTTCTCGACACCAACAAAAGCAGAACAGCTCTGTTGCTCCAGCTGAGCTTGGGAAAGTCCTGGAAGGACCCTGTGGAGCTTGGGATTTCTTAATCAGAACAGAGTTCTGCAGCACTTTGAAGGTCCTGGCTCATATTAATGATGACAGCAGTGGAGTCCCACTCCCTCTGGGCAATACACATCCACTCTCCCCTGTGGACAGAAAGAACAAACACGGAATTTAATGTTCCTTGATCCACCTTCGCAGTGGTGCATGTTCACACATACAGAGAATATCTTCACCTGTCTCTGGCTAGTGGTGTTCCTAGAGAACTGCACAAGTACATTGTATTCCCAGCTCATCTCTTTCCCAGTTTTATGTCTGCTTTGTGTGTGGTGTTGCTGCCATGGTCTGGTCCATAGGCCAAAGGGATGACCAGAGCTCCTTGTTCAAGGCCACAGGTGTGTGCTCACTCCAGACAGTCCCGTACTGCTTGCAGAGACCAGCTGGGGAGGCACTGCTGGGAGCAAAGGGCCTTTGATTGTCAACTTTTTTTCCACTTCTATGAGTGAGGAAAGGTGTCAGGGAAAAAATTATATCAATAAACCTATGCTATCTTATCATGGGAATTTTTGGCAAAAAAAATCCATCATAAAGAGAAAGCATGAGAGATCAATAATAAAAGAAAAAATGGGTATCCAAGTTTACTGTCATTATTCCAGTGGGGGCGCATTAAGTGCTCAGCTTTTGACACCGTTGGTGTCAGTCCTTGGGAGCTGGGCTAGGCCACTGCTGAGGGCACTTGGAAAATCCCACCTATGAGTCAAACAAACTACATTAGTCTAGTGACCCGTGTTTGAACCCACTTGCCTTTTTAAAATAAACCCCTGTACAAATCCCAAAAGAAGCATGTGGTTAGTTCACATCATGGACTAATAATAGCTTACATCATCTTATTTTTAAAATTAGTCCTTTTTTGAATTATGGCAACATCAGAAATAGTGTTGGAAAATTCCAAACTCTACCAATCCTATCTTAAAAGTGGCCAATCCTTTTTTTTTTTTTTTTTTTTTTTGGGAACCTTTTTAAAATTAACAACAACAACAAAAAATCCCAACTTCTAAAACTACAATATTTGTCTGCCAATTTTCAGCCTGGAACACATTTTTACAGCACTTACAATCCCCTGAACAAACCAGGTTTATACTGGAAGTGCTGACAGACCTTTAGCTATTCCAGTTATCTTAAAAGCTCAGCTGTATTTATTTTTCATTATATTTAAATATAATTGGTTGAGGTTTAAGTCTAGTTCAATTTGATGAGAACCTTTTCATTTAAATATCAGTTCTTGGAAATGAGTCTTTTCTTGGGTGTCTTTTGGGGTTATTATGCATGTAATTTTGGGATTGCTTTTTAGATTTTTCTCTACTACCTCATTCGTGTGGTTTTGCTTTTAATTCAAAGTGCAAGAGGAAAAATAAGCTTTCTTATGGAGCATATGGTACTCGACCGTGGTTTGAATCCCAGTGTGAGGAATTCCACTAGAAGTTTCACACATTCTGTTCTGGTCTCAATTAAAAAATATTGGAGCTGGCCAGGCACATCAGTGGAAAAGCTATGTGCTGGTGTGCATAGATCCTTGATGCTTTCCTGAACTTCTTTGGATTAATCTGAATGGGGGCAAAAGGAAAATGGTCAAGGTGTGAAACAACTGTGGAAAGCCAGAACTGATTTTATCAGGGATTACTGATGGGATAGCTGTGGGATTAGTTTAAATATGAGGTGTCTGTGCTCTCCAGCTTGAAATATACTTTTTTCTGAAGAAAATATGACCAAGATGGAAGACCTTTGAAATAGAGAATTAGGAAACAAGAAAAATAAACTCAGGAGAATGATTTCGAAATACCAAATCTAGTCAACTATTGTCTCAGAGGGAAAAAATATTCTGAAGTGAGAAATGTAGGATTTGAATTTTAACTATTGTCATACATAAAGGGGGATGGCAGTGGAGATGAGGTTATATTTATTAATGTTATAATTGATGTTAAGTAAAAGCAGTGTAAATTTAAGGAGAGATAAGAACAATTTTTTATATAGTTTAGAGGAACCATTTCAATTACTTAATCCAATATTTTTCATAATACAGGATAAAGGACCACACCAACCCTTTTCTAACTAAAGACGAGCTTTTTTAAAAAAACTGATCTTTTTCTAGAAGATGTGATTTAGGCAGGAAGTCTTAAAGAAATGGCTAATCCATTGGGGAATTTGTTCCAATTGCTCTCCTTCTGGTGAAAAGATTATTTCCATTTTTAAAATCTTTTTATTTATTTCTCTGCATGATTACAGTCTTCAGCACCTCTTTCCCTTATGATTACATGATTAGTGATTATATACAATTATCATTTGGTTTGTTAGCTTACTGTTTTATAAAGTAAATATACTAAACTGTTTAAATCTCCTGTGTCACAGATATTTTTCAAAACCTTGAATAATTTCTCAGGACAAGGACTAAGGTGATTTTCTTAGCCATATTATTGCACTGGAGGTTCATATAGGTTGGGTTTTCCAAATGATTTGTAAAGCCCTTTGAGAATCTCTGCTCTCAAAGACATAATTTCACATTTTGTGGTTGTAGTATCTTCTCTTGCTCTTTGAACATGAATCTTCCACTTGCCGGTACCATGTTGGGAAATATGCTCAACTGCACCCACCCTGTCAAGGAACCTTAGACAGTGTGAAATAATAGAGTGGGATTCATTACCAATTTCTGAATTATCAGCAATAATTGAAAGACTGTTTTCTTTCAGATAATTTGCAAAATATTGAATTGCAACTCAGGAAAAAATCTCTACAGGAACTAACATTTTTATGATTACCCATTCACAGTTAAATTAAAATATATGTGTCTACAAATTCATTTTCTTCACATGATTAGGTGTGTTTTGGGCTAAATTTTACGTCATAGAATGTGAAAGGTTTAAAAATATTTAAAAGTCAATATTAACAGAACAAGTTATTAAAAAAAACCCAACCAATTTTTCACTTCTAAATGCCTGATAAAAAACTTCTAGGGAAAGAGCTGCCTTCTACTCCCCTTTTCTTACATCCGCTAGAGAGGAGAAACTTAGATGGTCTCTTAGTATGACCCACTATGTCAATTTCTGAAGTCTTATGAGTGAGAACTTGTTACTTAGCCTTTGATGAAATCTCTTGCACTTCAATATATCAATGAAACACATACTGTGCCTGACAGACATACAGAAACAGGCACAGCTGTTTCCTGGTAATCACCAAGATTCTCTGTTCTCTAATGGAGTTCAGGAAGAGTTGACACAGACACAAAATTATTGCAAATCAGCCTCTATGGGTCTGTAACCAGAGAATTTAAGCCTGGGCATGTAACACATACTGTGCAACTGATAGGAATGCAAAATCAAGTAAAAATACAGAGCTCCTAGAGTATAATTTGTGTTTGGTGCAGGAAAATACATGACTTCAAAGCTAGTCAAAAATACATAAGAATTTTTTACAGTGCTTGCTGTCACTTTTTTTTTTTTTTTTTTTGTCAGGAAAGGACATGGGTAAAAGAGGAAAGAAAATAAAGGTATGTGGAAAATGAAAATAAAGAATGGAAAAACTGGTGTCAAAGCAGAATGGGTCTGTTTTGCATCTACTCTGCTTATATCAACCAGTTAGTAGCCACACAAGCAGTGAACTTAAGCAATTAACAGAGTCCACTTTCCTTGGGTGGATTTACTGTGTTTGTGTTCTCATTACTGTGTTTGTGTGCTCCTTAACATACCCAAGATTTTGCCTGGGATCTTTGTGATTTGCACTCATGTTTCTGCCTGGAAAGTTAAAAATTAGCCTGGGTCTTACCAGCCAGGAGGAAGTTTGTTATGCCCATCTTAGATGGTAGTCACTTTTTCATCCCTACTGATGCTTGTCCCACACCAGCCCTGGGAAAACAACTGAAGATTCATGAGAGTTGCTAGTAGTTGGGCTGATCTAGCAAGCAGATTTCTGGGCTGGGTGGTGATAGAAGCTGCATCTGGCTCACAACCTGATGCCTTGAGAGGCTACATGGAACACAAACTAGACAGTGTTAAAGGACTAAAGTAAGTATTTATTAAAAGGCCTTAAAAGGATACACCTTGGGCAGTACAGGAGCCAGCCATGGCTACACCCAAGATGGACAGCAGGTCACATTTCCACACTTTTATAAGTTTTGGTCCGTTTCCATATTGGGGTTAATTGTCCAATTACACCTTCAGGTTATGAAGTCCCATCCTCCCAGTCTGTTCTCCTCAATTCACTGTTGTTTATACTTTTTGGGCTCAAAGCTGCAATGGTGTCCTTGGTTCTCAGACTGGAAAAGGATTGTTTTACCTAACTACCCTGTGAAGAGGACTTGCTAACACTTTATATGAAGTTCAGAGTCATATACCAATGCAGTACAGAATCTGAAAAATATGAAAGCTAAAACTTCATCCATCCATCAATGAGTACTGATGCTGCCAGAGAGAGACAGAGCCTAGGGCAGGATATGAGAGATTTCCAGAACTCAAACAGAAATTCTAAGTCTTGATGAAATTCAGTTCAATGATATTTTTTGGGGTTTTGTTTTTTTTTTTTTTTGATTTGGGTTTTTTTTAATGGTTTTGTGTGTGTATATGTGTTCCCTTTTTTTTTTTTTTTTTCTTCATGGTTATTAAAATAAATATTATGTCCAAGTTTATTTTATTGCTAGGAAAATCAAAAGAAAAAGTAAGCTTGTTTCTGGAGCCAAGAAAGATTTTTCAATTTGCTTCTCACTTCCTATCTGGAACAGAGTCAGTTATAGTGTTAACACTACTTTATAGCATATAAGTAGAACTGTTTGAATCTTATAGTCTCTTATAGTGAGATGGTTAGTAATATTCTGATTAAAAACCCACATTTCTTTTTATTCCTAAAAATATACATCCCTATGACAAGAGTAAAGCACTGTACAAACAGATGTCAATTTGCTTTGGATTATTTTCCCATTTTAAAACCTTCCCATTGCTATAGGGTCACACTAACATCTGTGATGCCAAATACTTCACTCAACAGAACTATAACTGCAGGACAAGTGCAACGACTGGATTCTCCCAGGGATACCATGTCTGCCAGGATCATAAGCAGCTGAATCTCCTCATCCCAGAAAATTCTTCTAGTCCAGAGCTGTTTACATCCCCAAGTAGATGTTTTGAGAAGTCAGGGAGAATAGCTGGGATGGTTGCTGTAGAATCGTGAAATCCATAGGTTATCTCCACTGCATTTTGAGTGATCCTGTCCAAGACCACATTTCCTCTCCAGGCAGTCCCCATGCTAGCATGGCTCAAGCTGAGGCTAGCAGAACTGCAGGGGTCCTGCCACCTTTTGCTGTGGAAATCGAGTACCTCAGGCAGGCAAAATGTTGGCATTATTCAGTGTCACTGATGCTGGAGCAAGTGATGACCCAGTTACTAATTCAAACCATTGGACTGTAGTTTACTTTCCTTTCTAAAGAAATATTGATGCTATTTCACAGCTTTCTGAGAAGTAACCAAGAAATGCTGGATTATGCTGGGTTATGGCCCTTACAGCAACATGACACTAAAAAGTTATCAACAGATAACTTTTCAGACATCAGATGCTTCAGAGGAAAAAATATAATTTTCCTTGTACCACTGTTGATAGAAAAAAATGCTAGTAGAGTATTAACAGGCCAAAAGGTAGTAGGTTTTTTATGCTAGAATGTATCCAAATCTTGAAATACATTAGTTAATCTACTGATTTTATGTTGATTTATTTGGATAATATTATAGTATTCTCTAATTTTTCCTGCACTCAATATCATGTATATTTGTGTATCCTATTATTTTTAACTATGAGAACTTCCAAAGATTTTTGTTTTTCTTAGATCCCATGCAAGATTCTTTTAAAATGATTTGCTCTACTTCCACGCTGATGCTACTGAGCCCTACAAATAAAAGAGGAATTCCTTCTATAAAGAGTAGGTTAAGCCTTACTATTATCTTTATAAATTTATACCAAATCATTTTCCTGTCCAAATGGAAAAACTAACTCTTTTAGTAAAAATTTTTATTTGTTTTCAATTTGTTGCTATTAGCAACCAGAGCAAGGAAATACACTAAATTATGTTTACCTCACCTCTTACATCATCTGCTGAGTCAATAGATTATTCAGGTATGAATTCAGGCATATCCAGGTACATGCCATCCTTAGCCTGCCATAAATACAAAGGATAGAATGGTCTATAGTTGCTAAAACTTTGTATTACAAATCTAATATACAGATATCTGCAGTCTGTAAGTGCAATTTTATGGAAATGCATTTCAATCTGTCTTATTATTTTTTCCATTTTAGTGGCACTAGAAATCATTCCATACAAAATTTGTAGAAAATAAAGAATGTATTCATTTTTCAAGTGCTTAATCTTTATGCTAGTATGTACAACATAGGTTGGAGGAAGTGAAGCAAAATTCTGCACATTTAGCTCAAATACAAACATTCACAAGTCCCCAGAGACCTTAGAAATTGTTGTCACAGCTTTTGCAATAAATCTATATTTCATAGTTCTTTGCCTCAGTGTGGCCATATTGTTCCATCTTCAACCATAATTTTTAATGGAGGATTTGAGGGAATTTCCATCACCACCTACATTATCAAGGAATTTTCTACTTTATTGTTATTTTAACAGGGAATTTGATACTTCTCTCAGTCGTTGTCCCAAGCTCACAAATGATGACATTTCTGATTCCAGTTTTGACAATGCTCTGAAGTCCCATTACAACTCACTAGCAGACTCCAAAAGCCTCAGTCTTCTAATATGGACTTCTGGAATTGGATGAACCTTTTCAACTTCTCCAGTAATGATTCCACCTTGGAAATGTGAAGGAGCTGGTTCAAGTCTTCTTTCCTGGACCGATGTTGAAGTACAAGCCCCTCTGGGTCTCCCAGGGGGAGAGAAAGATACAGGGGTTGAACCAAAGCCTTTAGAGAAATTGAAATATATTAAGCCACATAGCTACGGAATAGAAGCTTAGACCTTAGTTTTCAAGTGCCTTAGAAATCAGCTAGTAGCACAAGAGCCCAGAGCCCTTAGGCCTGGTAACTCAGCTTTAGACATAACAAAACCAAAGTAGAACATCACTTACAGTATTAGATAGAGTAGGTACAACTTTTACATGAATAAGATAGAAGCTTTTACGTTAATGGATATGCTACATACATAAGTTCTTGTGCAAGAACTGATACCAATTTTCATACTTTTTTGTAGCTCTATGCACTTTCAAAGTTAGGTTTAGATTGGTGCAGAACGATTGTTTTAGAAGTGTGTTTTTAGCTAACTGGACAACCCATAGATAAGGACATGAATATGTATTTAGAGTTTAGGGATAAAAATTCCCTGTTTCGGAGGCAACGGTATTGATCAGTTTGATTCCGAACTGATCAGTCCACCCTTCTGCAATCTACAACAACAAAGCACGGGGAAGCCAGGGAACTGCTGCCAGGGAGCTGTTGCCAGGACTTTGTCAGGTATTACATCACTTAGGGAGTGCTTTGCTGTTTCTGCTACGATGCTGCGTGGAGGGTGCTGCAGCTGCTAAGCAGTAGCTTTGCTGCTTCAATCGCTGCTGCTGGGAACACTGCTGGGGACCAGGAATCTGTCTTTCCCTGTGATCGGGACTTCTGCCAACCCACCTTTTCCTGTGGCTGGGACCCTTTTCCAGCCTGCTTTCCCCATGATCAGAACCCCAGCCTTCTCCCCTGGGTTGGGTTCCCTGTCACTCTGTTTCTCCCCATGGTTGGGATTCTCTGTTAGATTGCTTTTCGCCTTACTGGGACTTTAAATATTGCAACTTTTAGTAAGACGGAGTATTGGAATCTAGCCTTCGAGACTGATGCATTTATATTATAAACACCTTTGTAATAATCAGAAAATTCTCTTGGCCTTTTAAGACCTTAAACCCATGATTAGCTCAACATAAGACCCCTACATGCACAACATACTCAAGTGAAAGTACTTCCACTACTGTCTTAATGAAACTTTCCGCTAAGTTTTTTTCTACATGTTGTTTACCTGTTTTACAGATGTCAAAGCAGGAGCTGAAAAAAAATTCACATTTTAATTTGTGAAGTCACAAACAAGAAACTGCATCCAGACTTTATTTCAGGAACATATTTCCATCACTTCTAGGGCAAAGATCATTTAGTTGCTGTTGTGGTGGTTTGGTTTGCTTGCTTGGTTATTTTTGGTTGTTGCTTTGGCTATTTTTAATTTTTTTATTTCATTAAAAGATCACTTTTATTCTGAATTCACTCAGCAGAGTTTATGTTTAGATTTGATGAAAATGTGCAACATTCTTTTAATGGGAAAAATTAATGAAATAAAGACTGTCCATTAAAAAAAAAGTGTGATCATTTTTTCTTCTAATAGTCTTCAGTTACATAAAAAGCTATTGCAGAGAGGAAGGAATAAACTCTTTTTTTATGTCCAAGTTACTATAGCAAGAAGTAATGAACTTAAATTGCCAGCAAGAGAGTTAAACTGGATACAAGGAAAAATATTTTCTGATGCTAAGGCAAATAAGCTCAAAATATAAATTATTGAAAATTTAGAGAATATAGTGGACAAAGTGTGATGTGACTACCATTCCTTCTGATTTCAGCAGAGAGAGCTGATAGATAACCCCCCAATTCTCCTTTCTACTCCTCTTTTTGTCATTCTATTTTTTATATATTTTTTTCACATTTTAGATATCACATTCCAAGCTCTTTTATTGACAATCCTTTGATTTTGTTCATAGCTTGCCCAACATGAACTTACCCTGAACTGATGAACCAATTGTAAGATGTATAAATCGTTTATACTATACATGTAAAATACTTTATATTGCACTTACCTTTCTGCATGATTTTGCGGCCTAGAACCCAACATCAGATATTTTGGCAGCATAAAATAAAATACTTCTAATTTTCCTGCCTACAAGATAAATATCACAACAATGATTCCACCCTTCTGAGAAATTTTCAAGAGGTGAATATTCTTTTTAAATCTGAAGTGAAGGTGAAGAAACAAATTTAATATTATGTGGCACCATTCAGGAAACAGTTCAGCCACTTATCAGCCTTGAGAGGCCTTGGAAAATAATTTTTCTTCTTTTATCTTTTAGCCTACAAGCTTGCTGGGACAAGAATAGTCTTACTTTGTTTACATTATACCTAACACAAAGCAACCCCATTCTGGGATTCTGCTGCCCGTTTTTTTCCAATGCAATTCTACACGAAGGAAATTAAAGCCTGTTGATATAGTATCAACCAACCTGCAATGAAATATAATCAAAATGCAGCATGTTGCCCGTATATCACATTCTCAAAACAGCAGTAAAGAATAAACTCTCTTTCTCTCTTTTCCTGTATTTTAATGGATGCACTGACTGCATGAAGCAGCTGTACAAGGCTTTGAGTGTTCCCAAGAAAAGTGCCAGGGAAGCCCCCTGTGCACTCTGCAAAGGGTAATGCTGAACAACTGCTGCCCTGCTGACTCCGTGCTGCGTGCAATGCCATACATGGGCCTGCACGCACACATTTTAACTCTGGTGTAAGCACAAACCTCTCTGACATGAAAACCTCCATCAAAAGGAGCCTGTGAAAGCAAGTTTCCTGTAACTTTTGCTTTGCCATCTTTTAACT
Source organism: Acrocephalus scirpaceus scirpaceus (assembly GCA_910950805.1). Taxonomy (NCBI): domain Eukaryota; kingdom Metazoa; phylum Chordata; class Aves; order Passeriformes; family Sylviidae; genus Acrocephalus; species Acrocephalus scirpaceus. The sequence continues at coordinate 103,262,965 of OU383775.1, read as the reverse complement.
AATTTATGAAAGCAGAATAGCAACAAACAGCATTGTGTCGCTACTTGTTATACCATGGAAATGCCTTCAGCACTACAAAGCACAAGAAAAAGCAATCTAAACTAGATATGATATAGATATAAAACGCTGGGAAAGCTTTAGAGTGCATTTAGGCCCTGGTTCAAACATCAGAAAAGTCTTTAGGAAACTTTCCACTAACTTTCCCCACAGATCTTTTGAATACGTATATTTAAAGTTACATTTGTCTTTCGTTCACAGCCAAATATAGAGTGCTGTGTGACTCTGTGAGGAAAATTATTAACCACCTTTTTTTTCTAAAGATGCTAACAGTTAAATGTTAAAATTATTATATCATTATGTATCTAATTTATAACCATTGCCTCCTACAAGAAAAACTATTTTTGCCTTCAGCACAAAAAAGCTTAAGGAATTGCCACTTCTATACCATTGCCTTAACAGCAACATAATTAATTAATGTAACTCATTAATTACTGTATCTCATTAAGAGTAATTAAAATATTGTGGCACAAATTTGGATCCACATTACTGCATCAGATTAATGGATTAATTTTAGAGTTAATTCATTCCTTGGTGTAACTGAGATAAAAATCAAGACCACCAAGAGATTAGAAGACCTTCTGAGTATTAAAAAATTCTTTCTATTTTTTTTTTTGTAATTCTTTGAATTTGTGTGTTGCCTCTGGTTAGGTGGTCTTTTTCTTCACTGTCTCTCTACTCAAGTGCTGCCTCATGCTAAGGAACTTGCTAGTGGTGCACTCTTCCCTCAGAAACAAGGGTCAAGCAACTTGGGAGCAGATATTCTTGTAGAGAAGGCTGGTAGTTCATTGCTCTTTTGTTTCAGTGTAAAATACACACACATATTGAAATTTAAATAGAAGTCTTTAAGAGGAGATTAGAAGACCAAGTTGTACTTTCAACCAGTATAAAGTTCAAACTAAAACAGAAAGTAAAAAGAATTGTAAACTGAAAAATTCCTAGAGTTCCTAGCTAGAAATGACAAAGAGAAAAATATTTTATATCTAATTGAAGATAGCATAATAAAACATATTAAATATAAAATTTTCTTTTTCCTTTCAATTCCCTTGAACAGGAAAAAAGTTTAAAAAATATTTCAGTAGCATGACTATGTCTTTTCCAAAGCTAGTATTATTTTAGTGTTGAAAAAAATCCATTCATAATAATATTATTATTTTTAAATAATAACTTTTAAACCCCTATTTGCAAGTCTAGTATTGCCAGATAATTCTCTCCAAAGAATTCCACTGACTGAAATGCAAACATTTCTCTCTGTTTCTCCTTAAACCTTTAAACTTCTGTCAAACTAAATAATCAAATTCAGGCTATTGTATATGATAGGAAAAATCAAATTCAAGCTTTTTTTTTATATATAATATGCTCTACTCAAGAACCATTCTTATATAATTTGGGGATCTAGATGTGTTGAGGTGGAAGGGAAGGGGCTGATGACCACAGTTCTGATAAGATGGCACTAAAAAGCCTGATAACATCCAGGTAAAATAGACTCAAGCTTTTAATCCACAAAGAGAATTTCTGGTCATTTACTGAAATATGGCTGAATTTATTTTCTCTATTTCATACACAGTAAGATAAGACAGTAGGTTTTTCACATAAGTAAAAGATTTACTTAAGTAAGATCTTTTACTTCAAGCCCGGGGAGGTTAATAAAGCATTGGATCCACAAACTAATAAAAGACCACAAGTGTGGATTTACAATACACTGTTTTCTTTATATCATCTGTCCACCTGCAATCTTACTTTCAGTACCAGGCTTATGGTACTTCCCTCAAGACATGGACTTGTCTGCACTGACTGTAAGGAAGAGTATATAGGAAATATTTTACCTTGGAATAATTAATGAATAGCAGGTTCATAAGGTAGTTTACCCTACTTATACACTTATTTGTCTGCAAGGTCATCACACCCTGAACTAAAAGGGAAGTTTCCAGGGTCCAACTGCCCAAACATTTAGGTCAAAAGTTGGAGCTAAATTAAACCTTTGCAAAAACGTTTTAATTTTAAACTTCAGCTTGCTAATTAAGGGGTTGAAAACATGCAGAGGTAATTATCAGTGATTCAAAAGCTATTGCTAATATGGTAATTTATAGCTGTGTTCCTTTGAGTGTCTCTTTACCTTCTTTGCTACACAAATAAGGTTATTTCCAGAATCGTTCTAACCTAATTAAATATCCTATTATCTCTCAGCCAAGCATAATGCACACCCTATCCTCAACATCAACCCTGGCAAGATTACAAGGAGTAGGCAGTGGAGAACATTTCAGTGGAAAAAGTTGGTGGATCTTGGCTTTCTACATTCAATTATCTGATATTGTGGTGAATTTAAGGAGAGAAAGAGAGAGAGAGAGAGAGAGATATCACTATATTATAGGAGGTGGTTTGATATAGTGTTAATTAATTAAGGGCAATTATGTTCAGTAAAGATTGCCATGGGTGAAAGATAAAAGCAAAAAAAATGAGGTAGCATGTGAAGAAAAAGTGAGTAATAGAGTTTTAAGCTGGGATTTCCACTTAATCTTTGCTCTGGTTATTTCTTGGATCCTATATATCTGCTACTATCTAGGGATGTAAACAGGAGATTTTACTTGTGATGCTTGAGAGAGACATGCATAGCAAAAGGGGCATACATCCACAGAAATAAAGTGAAAAACTTCCATGTCACTGGCATTTCATATACCAGATACCATTTCTTTTTCCTGTCTATGTAAAACTAAAACCAAGAGGTGCAACCTATCTGCTAGACAGTACTGGCAGCAACCAGCATTATGTTTATTTTTACATTCCCATCTCAAGGATACTTCCATACCACCAATATAGGAAATAAAGAGGAACAAAAAAAGCCTTTTCCTAGTAGTCTTCCAGGAAGGAAGTGGCTCTTCCCTGCCTAGAGGCACACTGGAGCAGAAGAACTAGACTGAGGAGAAAGAGAACAAGACCAAACAATACAAAGAAACAAAACAACAACAAGATCAAAAACTGTGAGGAGGTCACATATATTTATGTAGTTAAGAAACCTTAAAATAGTTCCCAAGGCCTCTGTTTGATGTCATCCTTGAAGCCCAGAGTATGTATCAAAATGGGTAACCCTGGAAATCCAAGATCCATTCTATATGTCCATCTTAGCTATGTCTCTCTCAGCTGCCCGTCCTGTTCTCCTAAATATCTTCATCATCTTCAGACGTTCAGGTATTAATACCCTTGGCTTAAAAAGGCACATCATCCTTTGTACCTGCTTATCGCTCCAGCTCAACCTGTTGGGTCTTAATTCTAAAGGGTTGAGGGTTATGAATCAGACATGTTTCTTTCTGTCTGCTTCTTTCCACCTCTTCTCTTACACATTAAGTAAAGATGAGGGGGAAAAAAAGTTTTCTCTTTCACTCCATGCCGTGGGGCTCAAGTTGGATCTGAGCCTTGCCAACAGTAGGTTCCTATTCATGGGAAGACAGTGATGCCTGGAAAGGCTACCTAGAACAGAGGCTAGACAGAATTAGAGAATAAAGGTAGGTATTTATTAAAGGCCTTCAAAAGGTACACCTTGGGCAATGCAGGAGCCTAACAGAGGCTACACCCAAGATGGACAATGGTCAAGAGTTTTTTAGACAGATGTAAGTTTGGTCTATTTGCATATTAGAGGTTAATTGTCCAATTACAGCTTCAGGTAATGAAATCAGTTACTCCAAGTTTTCCCCTAATTCACTGTTGTTTACATTTTTTGGGGCCTGAGACAGTAAGGTGTCCTTGAATTTCAGGTCTAGAGAGAAATTGCTTTGTCTGAATAAAATGGGAGAAGAGTAGCTGACAAGCTATGGAGTCTTAGAGTTATACACTAAAGCAGTACTGATCTGAAAAATATAGAAGTTAAAACTTAAGGCATCAACAGCAAGGATATTTTCATATGGATTTCAAGCTAGTCCTTCAGATGCCCTTGTTTTTTCAGGGTATTGCACAGGGTATTGTGTGCCAAAATGACACTCAAGGACAATGCTGTGAAACTAATTTTAAAAACCTCACAGACCAAGTCGTTCCTCAACGAGATTTGTCTGTGAGCAGCTGTACATTTTAAAGAGTTTTTTATTTAAGCAACTGCCAATGCCTTTAGTATACTTTCGGCATATACCTGAAGAAGAAGCAGGCACTCAATGAAATTTTAAAATCATCTTTGGTCATGTATGAACTTTCAATGATTTGGACCTTAGAGCTTGGAGCAGGACTGAAGAGAGGGGAAAAGAAACAGAAGGGATGATGAAAGACATACCCTCAGCTTAGTTCAACCTTTCTATTACTACCACACAATCAATAAAAAAATTTCATATTCCAGAAAGAGAGTAACCTTCAGGCATTCAAAGGGCTAATTTTGGGAGTAGTGCTGAGGATCCACCTTTCCATATGGTCTCTTCACAGAGGCAGGCATGGATTCTCATGAGGTTTACTTTTTTATTTTATTTTATGTTATGTTTTGTGGGTTTGATTGTCTGGTTTGATTTCATTCTGTGAATTTTTCCTCCACAAATTTCTTTCAAACTAGAGTAAGCTTTCCTAGAACTGTTGGTGGGAGGAAGAAGAGAGAGTAGAGACCATCAGGCTGTCAAAATGATGTGTGGACAAGGAGGAAACTCAGCTTACCAGCGCAACTAGTTCTGTAGCCAAGGGGAGAAAGCTTGAGATAAACGATCTTTTTCCTCACTGGCCTGAGGCCCTGGAATTATGCTAGGAATGCTGTTCTCCTTCCAGAGGAGCTGATTCAGTTTCACTTGTGGCGGTTTAGTTCCCACTGTCATCACTCTCGCAGTGACAGTTGCCATAGTGAGTGAGAGCGAGCCTTGCCTGGCTCTGGGTACTAACACAAAAGGCTGCCTGTCTCCTCTGCAATTTGGCAGGAGATCCTTTAGTATGGGATGATGTTAGCTGTACCCTTACTCGCTGCAGTCCTCTCTGGAGCTTACTGGCACATTCCTGGAGAGAGCAAGCAAGAACAAGCAGTGCTGACCGGCCATTTTCCTCACAGAAAACCTACCGCAGCCTCTGCACCAGACCCGCGTGTTTTACCAGCTGTTCCCTCAGCACTTCAGAGGCTTTGTACCTGTTGCAGAAAGAGAAAATATTTGTTCATTAGAATGAAGCATAAAATGACTCAGCTGGCCACCAAAGATCCCTTTGCACAGAGCATGACCAATGTTTGACTCAGTGGTACAGAACAGCCCTTTTGTTGCAATTCAGTAAAAGACTGCACCACTCTTTTTGGGGGATCTCATCTTCCAAAATGGAATTTAGGACACTTCATTTTAGCCCATTGATCTCCCTGTACAGGAGGAAAGATTAAAAAAAAGCAATCTAAAAGATATAGATTTAAAAAGAGGGAACACCAAGTCTTCAAGCTGCCATTTAGCACTAGCTGAAGATACAGGTTTCCTCTCTGCAGCGAGGATAGATGTATCCATCCACTTGGAGCCAGAAATTTACTGCAAAAGATGTAGTATGAGTTTCTATTTCATGTAGGTGATTAATGTTTTTCTTTTCAAAATGTAATACACTAGCTCTATATCATAATATGTATGTATAATAAGTATTTTAGATACTAGGCCACTCCCACCTACCACGGAAACCCAGTTTCTATCCCTTCCTTAGAAGAGTTCAAACCTTTATTTTCCCATTAGCAGAGTAGAAAACCACCAAAACAGAGGTTTTTCACAGGAGGAACTTCTGAAATTTCTTCCTTAAAAGCAAAGAAGAGTCATTTACCTATAGTGCCATTGTCAAGATGCACAGATTCCAAAATTCTGAGACGAACACTGAACCTGGAGTGAAAAGCTGGTACTTTTTTCTGTTTTTTCCCAGTGGAAATGAAAGGGTTGGCCTTTTTCAGACCCAGCATTTTAGTATGCTCTGGGAATATCTCCATACTAAGCATTTCAAAGAATTAAAATGAAAGGATATTCTAGCCTCTGAAATGAAACAGGTGTTAACCCTCTGTTAGATCTGAAACCTGATGTGTTGAAACATTTTTAAGTCAATTCCAAGGAAGTCAGATTTTTTGTTGTTGTTGTTGCAATATGAAATCATTAGCATTTATCTACCTCTGAATTTGGGCAACTGGACAAAAACATTAATATTTGCTGATAGGAAACATTAGTTCAAAATATCTTGAAAACCACTTTAACAATTTTTGCAAATTGAGTCAAACCTGACTCATTTTGGAACACTTAACACAGGTGCTTCTGAAATTATTCCCCTTTTCTGGTTTTGTGTAAATTGCTTCAAAGGAGAAAAAAAAGTAGAAAAAGCAAAGACATATACACCTTCATTTTACAAATACCTGACCTGAAATGGAACAAAAGAATGACCCCATGCTTAAGGCATTGAGCAGTTATTCAGGAATGACCCGGAGCAAGTCATTTAATCTGTCTCTACTCTGTTTCCATAGTGAAGATCTCTTTTCCTTCCCCAGCAATTTAAGCAGTAAGCTTTTCATGACTTTGTTTTACTTTGTGCATTTGTATCTACATTACATGAGAGAACTTCTCTCTGCAAAAGCTTCTAAGCACCACTTTGTTACAAAGGTAGATATATAGAATATAAACCTAAGGTAAACTGGGCCATTTTTATAATCATTTCTGAGGACAACACTTTGAATTTTGATTTTGGTAGAACAGGTTTTCCTCTGAATATATTTTTGAAGATGTTGCTTTAGTTATATATATCAAATATTGCAGAATACAGTTTCATTTGCACACATGTCAGTTTTCTCCACTCTAAATGAACACTGTGTAATCTGGAAGGATGATCTAATGCCATACTCATTGAGTGACAGTTTATCATGGGTTATATTCCCTGAAAGCATCATTATCGGATATGTTATTATTACTGCTATAGAAATTAAATTATCTCCAAAAAGGAGCCATACATTTAAAATAGAATCAGAGCGCCCTTATCTTCAGCAGTGTTTATGTTATAAATTATCTCAGGGACCCAAATTAGAATGTCAAAGGAATTTGGCAGTGGAAAACAAAGGAAATATATAAACCACTTTAGGACAAATCTGATACTTCATTCTTGCATGTCAAGTAGGCACTGCCCTTACCACATAACAACCAAACTCCACATCCTCAGCTGATCCAAGTCAACCTCTCTCTGCCAGTGGAACCCTGGCTGTTTACTCCAGTTGAGGATCTCGCTCACATGTAATTTATTGTGAGCTGCCATGCCCCAGACTAGCAGCAAAAGGTCTTTATTCAGGGATCATTATGGCAGGCATGATCACATTCATTGAAATGTGGCAAATAGGATTTTTATGCATGGAAACAAAATTTTGTTCTTTCGTTTAAGCCAATAACCTGTAAATGGACACTTCAGAAATTTCATGGCTTAGTATAAAGAGCCAAAATAAGGTAAGTGGGCAGAAAGGTCAAAAACCACTTTCTTCAATATTATTATTTATGACTGTATTAAAATAAACTACACTGTGTACCAGGTCTGCTGCCAGTGTATCACTTGGCAGGATCTGCTCTGAATATTTTATTAACAAAATCAAAACTCAAATAAAAAACTTATGTGCAAATGACATTAAAACTGGCAACATTCCTATTTCCACATTGTTTTATGCCGAGTCAACTCTGAACCCAAGATTTTCAACCTGAAAGTACTCCAAGAGAGTCATCATTTGGAGAAATATCATGATGCAGCCTTTTGCTCAGTAGTCTAAAGGTCAACGTCTTTGCCACAAAAGTGGGACATTTGGCATCCATGTCCTCTTCAACTTGAGTGGGTTTGAAGTTCTTGTTAGCTGAGTCCTACCACCAGCTGCCTCTGCAGTTTCCCAGACAGAAGTGTTCTGCTCACTGTCCAGCTGAAGTAGGGCCACCCAAGAAAAAAAGATTACTTGAATACCGTAAGTAGAAAAAAAGGACTCCATCTGTCTCAAAAGTAAGCATATTCTTCACCTCTGATTATAATGCTCATTATGGAGTCAAAAGAAAGGGAATGGCCAGGAACAAATGTCTAGGAACGAAAGGGAAACCAAAATTCAAAGTTGTGAGCTGGGAAGTCCAAGTAACTGGCATCCCCTTTCAGAACAGAAAGGAATGGAAATTCAATGGAATTTGAAGTCCTGTAGGAGGATTTCATAGCATGCAATTGTATCAGGAAGCAGAAGGCAGTGACATCTGGAGCATGGGATGCAGTTCTGGTTCCTCAGGTGCAAGACAGATAAATTAAAAAGGAAAAAGACAGAAAGAAGGCCATCAAGGTGTGAAATTAGAACACCTTCCTCTGTCTGATTTGGAAAAATAAAAGCATAAGATTGTTTTTCTAGGAGGAGAAAAAAGGGATTTTAAGATAACAGTGTTGGCACAGGAACAGATGGATGTAAACTTGCTAAAAATATGCTGAAAATTTCACTATTACATTAAAGGAGTGAGGTTCTGGAACAGCTATTCAGTAGCTGTTGTAGAGACAACTTCCCTGAATCAAAACAACAGCATTAGTTTTTAAAAGAACTTTGACCTCTTCATAAAAGAATTGACCAGCATAGCTGACTCAGGTAGCAGTGCATGGATTTCTGTGATCCAAGAGGGCCCTTTCAGTCTTGCATTATTCTGAATTTAGATATTGTTACCAAAATAACATAAACACCTTAAGGTAATTCGAGTACTTAAGCAAATTGGTAGATTCTGTTCCATGCATCTAAGACTGCTCATTAGCACCACAATGATTATCTTTTATCTGTATTTAAAAGGAAATGGTTTTCCATTTCCCTCTGTTAATCTTTCCTTGCTGCCTGTATTAATTATTCATGTCTGTGTTTTAATTCCTTTTTCAGTCTTCTTAAATGTGTTCAGTGGCCAGTTTGGTTTGCCCAAGAGACACTGAGAGATGGATGAATCAGCTGCTATTATTTTAGCTAGAAATCATGTTCTGTAACAGGTTTGTATTTTGATTTGATCAAGTTCACAGAGCTCAACTTGTAAAAAAAAAAGAAACTAAACAGAAAAATAACCAACCAACCAAAAAGAAAAAACAAAACCAAAAAGAAAACCCAAACCAAAAAAAAAAAACCCCCAAAACCCCCACAAACCCCAACCCAACCCCAAAAATTTAGTGACCATAAAGTCATATCTGAATCTCTGTCTGCCATACAGAACTGACATATTTCCTTCTTTATAAAAAAAAATTATCATTTTGAAGTTTATAACACCAGTAGACACAAGGTACTTCTGAACTTTGAGAAATCTCTACTCTTCTTCTGCACTCTATCAATGCCTGAAGGCTTCAGGAACAGTTTTGTGACAGTGGATATGACCCAAGTCCTAAGTACATGTATACTGGGTGGCTGCTGCATGTAGTTAACCAACACCTTTTGTCCCTTTTGTCTGAAAGTCGCTGATTACCGGTAGAAACAATGTGGGGAGCACACAGAAAGTGAATAATTAGATTACAATGCTTCCTTGTAGCTGGAGTTTCTTGTAAGCCCTGACCATATTTTGCTTTCAGCAGCAGCTCTTTGGAATCACATTACCCTGTAACAGACCTGGTTCACTTTAGTCATGAGCAGCTGGATCTTAAAACCTCACATTGGCCCATATGTTCATAACAATGATTTTTTTTCCCCCTCCTTCATTTATTTGTAGTAGAAACATCTTCTGAGCAAAATTTCTAAGATTTTCTCAAGCTTCAGGAATCTGGGCATGATGAGCAATACATGAAGTCTATTACCTGGTTAATTTTATTTCAAACTGCAGTAAATCCATCTCAGTCTGAAGAAAGATATGATAATGGGTAGTCATCTCCTCTCACTTATGTATTGCATTCCAGTTACAGCAAGATATTGCAGTATAATGGAACAGGATGGAGGTTGTCAGGACTGTGAAGTGAAGGAAAATGACTGATTCATAGACTTTTTAAAAAATTGGCAGCAACAAAGTGCTGGTGAGCCTATTTTCTGGCATAAAATTAATCCAGTCTATGAAACTTTTCTTCCTATTTCATGCATTTAGTACCCTTTTGTAATGTTTGCATATACATAGGCTAAAAGTAGGTTTATGCAGGAATAGATTTTAAGTTCTCTGCATTTTCAAAAACATTTCTGTCTGTTTTCTTCTCAAAACCACTTATTCTTCATAAAATTTGTAATGCTATTTTCCAGCAGAACAAAATAAATCAGAGGACTGATAAGAATATTTTTTGTCCCCGTAGGGAAATTGACATGAATTGATATGAAAATAAATGAGAAAAATTAAGGTACAGTTTCATATAATATTTTAAGTGATTTTTGAACTTTAGGTTTTCAATCAAAAATCAACATCTGTTTATCAAAAGTCCTGGCATGGAGTATAATGTCATACTCATACTCAGCCTTCTGGTTCAATCCTCCTCAATCCAGCTTCCACAAACAACAACTTTACACTAATTGCATTAATGTTAAACAGCTGGGGAGGGCTGCCTTAATTTAATTTCATTCATCTGATTTTAATATTATTGTCTCCATTTTTTGCAAGTTTATTAACGATTAAGAAATACTGGTAGCTATTATGGATTTTGTTGTAACAACAGATTCTACCTGCAGCTTTCTAATAGAAATTATTGAAAATTCCTACATTGCAGGACTAACTGTCCTTAAATAGTTTTTAAAGAGTCAAAATGCATTCTTGAAACATAAGGGTTTTTTGTCAGCTATTTCTATCAGAAAATGTGTTGGACTCCCCTTCTTTGTTGGTTTTATGGTATTTGTCTCTTCTTGGCCAGGTTTTTTTTTTCCTTTTTTTTTTTTTTTTAATTTGTTTGTTTCTTTGTTTTGTTTGTTATGACATCACAGACTTTTATTTTAAAGTTTCATTTTCCCCCTAATTGCTGCATTTTCATTTTGTCGAATCAACTACTTTTTTACCTTTTCTCTTCCTTAGTTGTATTTAACGTAACAAAACAATCTTCTCCACTAACTATCTATCCTGCAAATAACCATTCTTTTAAGATTTTTGTGAGACTTGTTAACCTGTCAGTGAGAGGTAGTGTTTGACCATTAACTGTAGAACAAAGCCAAAGTTTTCTTCCAGAGCGATTTCCAGTCATTCTCTCCCAGTACTTTTAAGGCACCAGTTTAATGGCCACAGAGAAGAGGTTAAAAAGTGTTTTCTGTTTACATATTTTTGAAACTGCATGATAGACTTCAGGATTACCTAGCTGTGAGTAATGAATTTATCAGCACTAAGAATTATCCCTAAAAACCCGATGTCATGTGGGACATCTATTTCTGATGGATCTGCCAAAGGTATAACACAAAACCTTTTTTTTCCCACTCAGAAATACTGAAATTTAAGGAAACATAGTTAGAAAACTTGAAATATAGAATTTCTAGATGAACTGGAAAAGGGTGTGCATTTGCTGAAGGAGCTTGCTGAACTGAATTAAAAAAAATCCTTTCCCAACCCTGTAAATCAAATTTGAGATAAATCTGTCTTTAATGGAGTCATAGAATATATCAAGTTAGAAGGATCCTTTAAAGTTCACCAAGTCTCATGTCCTGCTCCTCACAGTTATACCCAGAACTGAACTAATCATTGAGATGCTCCTTAACTTTGACAGACTTTGTTCCTGTGACGACTTCCCTGGGAAACCCGTTCCAGTTACCGACCACCATCTAGTGAAGAACATTTTCCTCATGTCCAACCTGAGCTCTCCCTGTCCAGCTGCATTCCATTCCCTTGTGTCTGTCATTGTCACTGTGAAGCTGGACTGCACATGTCTAACTTATAGCCCTCTTCCTCACCACCTTCATGGGCAAGGCTAGTTTCCATGCTGTTTCAACCCATCTCCTAAGTTTTAAAAAGTGTTGACAAAACCAATGCACTGCAAAGCCTGGTTTGGTGGGGTTCTTTTTATATACTCAGAGAACTTTTTTGCAAATATAAGCACTCAGGCTTTGGGGTGATTCTGTGAATTGAATTACATTTGTATAATTCATGGTTTGTTATCACTACTCTGTTCACACCTTGCTACGTGGAAGTTTACAAGTAACTCCCTGTGGTGCAAAACGCAAATGAGCTTTGTTTTAAGAGCAAAAGCAATGTGAAGCGTTTATGCTTTATGACTTTCCTAGCAAGTAAGGAAAGGTATGGAGGTATGTTTGATACCAAAAATGCAGTCAGGTAATCATAAATTATAGAACTTTCAAAAATTTCCCATTTATTTCTAATTCCTTCTTTTATTTGTAGTGTTGCAAGCTCGCATATACCTGTACAGCAAAAGCCAGGAAGCCTCTGTGGATTTAAGCAGTATAATATATTTAACAACAATGTTTCAGTGTATGGAAAAAACAGACACTTTTTAATATGGTACAAAGGAAAAGATGTGAATGAAATAAAAATAACTTAGAAACAAGAAACTATAAAGATAAAAGGAAAGACTTCTATTTTTGAAGTGAAGCTCATATGTTTCTAAGTAGTCTGTAGGCAAGGGCAACTCCTTTGTGTAACACATTTGGAATGCAAAGGGAGGCTTCTATACTCAAACTACATCATTTAGTCTAATAGTAGATATACTATTTTTTTTAATCTGTTTTGCAGTCTTAGACATAGTAGAAAACTCCTTCTTTTCTCTCCTGACTGTCCACCACACCTGGCACAGAGATGACACGTGAAAAGCCACTGCTGTCTAGGTAGTGAGGATGTGTGAGGAAGCTCTGAGTCTACTCCAGATCTGAAATTAATTGCAGGATCCTGACAGTATGTAAACAGCTACAGATCAATCCCTTCTGCTTATTGACTCTATTCCCTTGAAGCCATTTGGTAAACTGGAATTGCAAGGCATGATTTAATGACACTATTGGGGTACTGTTTAAATTAAATTTATAGAATTCTTTAATGATTTTGGGATATATTTACACAGAACTAAGAGGTATGATGTCTACTTTTTACTCTGTTGCATGTTATCTTATTTGAACTTAGAAAAACAGAATTTCTACCTCAAAGTTGCATACTTTGTTAAATGATTAGGTCTATCTCATTTTCTGTGCTTCCAGATTGTCTCTTCTAGAGAGATCTTTGTGCAGTTAGTATCTGAAATATATCTGTGGCTTTCCTGTAGAATTCCCTGGAGTGCTCTGTTTATCAAATGACACAAGGCTCTGACAGAGCACATGCTAATAAAACTCCCCTGCCTCATAAGCAGGCTGTGGGAATCAGGCATTAAATACCTGAGGTGCTCAATAGCCTGGTGATTAGGACCATATAAGTAGTTGCATATTCAATCTCCTTATGGTTAGAATGTTGTTAAAGTGTGTGCTCGGTGTATCCGTGTCTGATGTGACATTTTCCTAGTACCAAATTATCTGGAGACATTACAAGCAGAATTTTGGAAGGATCAAAAACAGCTTGAGTGGCTCACCCAGTCTCTTGTTGCAAGATAAAATGGCATGCTGCTGACACAAAACATCTCAAAGCCCTTGATTTGCTTCAGTGCCTTTTAAAGTACTTCTTCTGAAGAAGGAATATGTGTGTGCACACAGGAGTTATTACCAGCTAAAAACTCCGTCTGCTGATATCCCACCTTAGAACACCGCATGTATCTATCCTAAAATCAGATGCAACATTGAAAAAATATTTGAGAGGTATGTTTGTCTTTTGATCTGTACAAATTCCTCACATACTTCTACTGATCGTGACCTTCCTGCTACTTTCAGAGGTGTACAGAAATGAGAACCATCCCTTATGTGCTGCCAATTTTTATCTTACCAGTGAGTAGTGATAATTTTTTTTCTTTTGGTACAGGGGGTCATTCACAGGCCTGCATGGGAGTTTTAGCTACATCAACCAGAAGAATAACATAATCATGATTATTAATGTAACATGTAATGGCTGGTCCTATTATATATATAACTATATATAATAGTAAAGTGGCTTGCTGTCTTGTGCATTAATATTGATTTAGAGATGAGATCACTTGCCACAGAATTTACTGCAGCTTTGATTTCAGTTGCAAGTAAAATAATTAAAGCATGTCCTATTTTGAAGAGCAGGCCCTTTCAGCTGCATTAGAGACTTTCTCGGTGGCTGACATAAACTGATTCATACAGTAAATATGAGATCACTGGAGCTGCTGCAGTTTTGGGATGATGATGAGCCTGATAAGCAGATGAGAGGCACATTTGTAGATGCTCTGTATTGCTTCTCTGTCAAAGCTTTTAATTTGTCCACTTTCTTTTATGCTTACTTTTCCTCTTTCTTCCCCAAGCAAAAACTGTCTGAGAACTTTTGAGGGGAGTAAGATCTTAGGTTTAAAAAATTAACAAACAAGGCAAATGGACACATATTTTTTCTGTTTGCACCCCTTTATGTGAAGAACTGCAATGCTGTGATATGTCTTTCATATAAGTTGTGAATCCACTAATATTTAACAAAAATAATCTGCCGTCTTTTCTAGCAAAATTTTTTGTGTGTTTTTCAGATCATTGACGAAAGTGTTGTACGGTGTAAGAGCTGTAACAGTAACTGTAACACTGTAACTTCTTAATTGAAATGTTGCCTGAATGTTCTGAATTTAATACTTTGTTGGAATCCATTGTAGCAGTAGTCTTGCTTGTAAAAATTAAACATTCAAACTTGGGATTGATTTTTAGCGGCTTACGTGGTATTTATGCTTTTTAAAAAAATCTATCTCTGCTAATTTTCTTCTAATTCTGTATTAAACAATCATGAGCTACTATATTTTGCCCCAGGGTTGATGTCAACCTAATAGACTCCTTATTACTTGTTCAAGGCAACTGAAATTGTAACAAAATGTTGGGCTGGGGCTGATCCTGTTTGGGTTTTTTTCTCTGCAGCTTCTTCAGGTTATCTTAGAGTCTATGAAAACCACCACCAAGGAGCCTAAGGGCTTTTTCTCCAGTGCATCATCTTGCTGTAGGTCAATTATCAGCACTTGCCAACATCAAAAATTCTAACATGAATTGTTGCTGTTTGCCAACTTCTGAATATTTCAGCTGGAAAATATGTGAAAAGTAAAATATAGTTGCCTTTTCCATTTCCCTGTCTTTTTAATCTTTCTGCCCAGCAACATAACAAAGAAATTGCATATAAAATAAAATAAATATGCAAACTTTCAGAAGGCCTTAATTTGCACACTTGATGGTCAAACATTCTTTCCACCTCAGACTCTCTGATCAGTTCTAAAATGCTACAATATTAATATACAATTTATTACTGTTGTTAATAATATCTTCTTTTTTACAATCAGTACATACTCAGTTTGCACATATGTGCATACATATATGTGAGAGAACTTTTGCATTTATGTATGTGTAAATGTTTTCATTTCCAAAATCAGCTTGTGTTTTCAACCACTGTGGCCTTTCTCAGATGTGAGAGTGTGTATTTTGGGATACCTATTAAATTAATTTCTGATTATTATTCGTGTGTTTTTAATTAAATTCTGCCTCCTGCTTGATCTGGTTCATAATTGTTTTCAGCCTTTTGAAACTGGCTCTTTGAAAGTATCTAGTGTAAGTATTGCTCTTTTGGATTTCCTTCTTTTGAATCATTGCAAATATTAAGCAAAATCACCTCTCTCCCAGGCTAATGATATTCTCTATGAAGAATAATTAATATCAACTAAATTGTTTCATATCCTTGAGATTTTTGCATTAGCATTCTTATCCCTGATTGATTTATGTAAATGAATTTGGGAAGAATTAGCATGTTATAATGTAGCTTGAGTAAAAGTCAGTGCAAAGTAGAACTATTTAAGGAGCAGCAGAAGCCAAGTTATTTCTGACCTCAAGACCAGCCTTTTTCCTAGGAGACCTGACATTTTCTCTGCTAGGTCTAGTCCTGCACTGACTGCCTGCCCTCCAAACTCATGTGTTACCAGTGTGCAATTCTCTTACCTACATGTTTTAAAAGTATTGAGTCCATCATTTTTCCTTAAACACTGTAATACAAATATAATCTTCAGCATCAAATGAAGAAATTGTTTATGCTTTTAAATAAATACAAGTCAGATGTTAAAGTGGTTTGGTTTGGTTTGGGTTTTTTAACCAAATTCATGAAAGCTGAAAACTTGGATGAGCAAGACACTTTTCTGTGATAACAAAATTATACAATTATTTTGGTTTCTTTTGACAAGGCCAAATTAAACAGAGCTCTCAGAATTTTATCTTACAGTGATAACTGTCAGCTTTGGTGTGTTAGAACCATTCTGCAGGAATCTGACATATGTGGGGAGCAATGGAATGGAAAAAGTAGGTTTATTTTTCCCTGTGAAATATCTGCATTTTGGGTAGATCTTTTGACCATTCATTGAACTCTGAAAGACAGAAACTAATGGCACAGTAGACATAAATAAGCCCAGAGACATCAATACATGGTAGAATCTTTCACAGAAAATCTGTTCTTCCCTCTTATACCTGTCTGCAGGTGCATTAACTTCCAGCAATGGCCTCAGCAGGTGACACAGGTATATCTCCAGGTCATGCTGACAGTACAGTCTGATGTTTTCGACTCTTCACCCAAAAGACCTTGGGCCTCACATTCATGAAGTCCGTGGCATCTGCTGGTTAATGTGTCACCAGTTCACCCTTTGATCCACCTGGCTGGGGTTCATGATTCCTTGGTACTTTCAGACCTCAAATATCTTCCACCAAAATCTCTCCTTCACAGGATGAACTTGACAAACCAAAGCCCACAACTGTAAAGAAAGCTACAGTGGAAGAAACAGGCTGGTTGAACAGACATGGGTGGGTTTTGCCCGGGTGCAATGCAGAGGAGGAACAGTGACTTAAAGCATCACAAACCTCCATCTGTCACACAGTGGGTGCCTAAAGTGAGTCTACTGCACTTCAGCAAAGAGTGGTTAAATAAAATAGATGGCTAAACCTGTCTTCATCGTTTGTGCTTTTGCCTACCTGACTTGTGTGGCCACAAATCATTGCCCTGGGTGACTGTGCTGGTGTTAGCGTGGGAAATGGAGGAGAGGTGTAGAGTCTGGCTCTGTCAGGCATCACAGCTCTCACAAAGTGCCACTAGAAGTGCAGGGAGCAAAGGTGAACTTGGAAATGAAAATCTTGATCTCTGCAACATGAAAAAAAAAAAGAAAGAGAGCACATTATGATTTAATTTAAAATGAATGGTTTTGCTTCAACTTTCTTGAGATGAAATTAAAGTACAATATTTTGCAGAAAAGTGTAAGATCTTCCTGCAGAAAAATTCTCAGTCAGCTGTAATGAAGAGATTTCCCAGTTCCTTCCATCTCTGCTACAGCTTTCTGCACTTTGTCTGTGACTTAACATTTTAAGAGGAAAAAAAACCACACACAAAACCTGTGGTTTACTGAGTCATTTACTGGCACAGAGCCTTGTTTAAATATCTTCCTGAAGTGGTTGTCTTTGCTCACCCTTTCTCTGAGGATTTCTAATGGATTTCTCTGCCCAAAATTAGGCCAAGTAGTTTCCTCAAAAGAATTGAAAATTTTAAATGGTTAATACTATTCCTTTTCAGTTTGAATTTATCTAAATTTAGCTGATTTTATCCATGGATTTTTAATGCTTTTCCTTCCCCCTATCCAAATAAAGGGTGATTGTACTCTATTTCATTGCCTCTGTTCTGAAAATAACCCAGAACTTTCTCTGGCTGTTTCTATGCTCATGGGGCTGGTATTCACCCATGAAACAGCTTACTGCTGCCCCAGTAATACAGTACTAGTTCAATAAACCACCTTTCTCAGTTTCTCATACAATTCCCTAGAGGATGGTCAAGCAGTGGAGCAGGCTGCCCAGAGAGGCTGGGCAGGTTCCATCCATCCTTTGAGGGCTCCAAACCCTGCACAACCAGGTGTGACCCTATAACTGCCCCTGCTGTGAGCAGATGCTTGGACCCCTCTGGAGGTCCATTCCAGTGTGCATGATACCACAATCCTTTCCTGAGTGTCTGTTCAGCAATTGGTTTGTTTTTATTTTAATACAATATTAGAATTCATTTATAGTTAAAGGTCTTTGTCCATATCCTGAAATTCAACCATGGCTTCCAAAATACACAGCTATGTAAACATAGATCACTGCATCATCAAATTGCATTTTGAGATTTTCTTTGTGTAAAATTAGATGAATTGTCAGACCTACCTGGACACTATTGTCATAAACTTAACACTTCTCTTAGAAGCTCAGTTTCAATTCAGTCTTCTGCTTCTCCACTCACCTGGCATTTTTACCTACATGATTCTACTGACAAACAGCAGTAGCATATAGCACTATGATATAAATTGCTGCTGAACTGAGACTGTGTTTTCCCATAATGAAAATCTGCTTCCACTTTTACAAATACACTCTTACCTTTGAATTCAATATTTTCTGACACTGTCTGGGAGAGTCTAACCAAATATGTTTCTCTAGATTTTTTGTCTCCAAAATGAGTGTCAAATTTTCTTGTGGCAACTGATTCTCACCTCAGAAACATAAAGTAGCCAAGCTCATACAGGTGTCTACAAGAATGAGCACATTGTCCAACTCTACAGGGATATTTTCCTTGATATGTGCCAGAAATTTAATATTTTTCTGGGAAACCAAAAAGATTTGTTTTCCACTTGAAATGTTCCAAAGTAATTACTTTTACAGCCCTATTAAGAGGATATTAAATAAATTATAGAATGCCAAGTACCAAAGACCTTGCTAAAGTCTTGATCGCACCAGAGTGTCAGAAATTAATACCATAATGTGCAGAGATGTCCAAAAAAGGAGGATTTGTAGAAATTTCACCTCTGTTTTTAAGTTCACTTTTATACATGGAAACACTGTTCCAAAGAAAATTCTCTGAAATTTTCAGACAATTTGATATGTATTCTCTTCTGGGGAGAAATATAAATATCCAGTACTGTGAGGATTTGCATATAATCAGTATCTGCTGTTTATTTCAATCTTGCTCATTATTTATTTGAAAATTCATTTTAGTATAAACCTACAGAAGTCTGTGAGTGTACTGCTTGTATCTTTGTGTGCTAAAAATTTTGTTTATTCTGCTCAGGCAAACTAAAAAGATATCTTGTAATGTTGAAGAGTTGATGGCAATTTTTAGTGGAAATATTTGTTAAAAATAGTTCTGAAGTTTGTGCAAGACCATTTTGAGTTCTGTATAAAACATCTAACACATTTATACTAATTATGATAACATGCAATTACTTACATAAAACCATAACAAAATCCTGGACTTGTGAAATTGGTATGATTTTTGGCATTCATTTCAGAGAAAAAAAAGATCATCAGTGTAAATTTCCAAAAGTAATTCAATAACACATTAAATAATCACATTCAAAAGTGATAACATACTAGTTCTTAGAAGATTCATCTGTAGTTCAAAATATACGGTAGAAGAGGAAAAGGTCTTTGGTAGGATTTTGGGTCTATTCTGTGCAACAACAATAACAAATGTTCTAAATTGTAAATTATTTAAAACTGTAACACACCATGGTATTTCTTTAGTTTTGAATCACTGAATTTGTAATGCAGTCACTTCTGTAGATAGACCTATTTCTGTGGGATGTATGCAAAACAGGTCTTCACCAAATTAAAAAATGTAGGAAACTATGTGATGTCCAAAGAGATCACTCATTAGCCCAATCTGTCATGGAGCCATAGACTAATGAAGAAAGGATTGAAAAATTTAACCCAGTTTTTCTCTGTCAGTGGACACTAGGGGACCATGAGTCAGGTGAAGACACTCAGTCCTTGATTCTGCTAAATTTACAGAATTGTTTGATGTCATTATTATTTTTTCTTAAAATACTATATGTGAATACCGTGTAGCTTTTATTCTTTTTGCTCTATCTCAAAACATCTTGCAAATAGGACAGATATCTTTATTGGTTTTATATATTTAAAAAAAATATTTTTGTTACCTATCTTAACATTCTTATTCCTTTTAACTTATATTGTAAAATATATTTAAAATTTCTTTATAAAAGGAAAATAAATCAAGCCAGAGAGGAAAGGTGTCAGAGTACTCCTTTTGATGGTGGGACTATTCATATTATTACAGTTCAGTAATTCTCCAGGCTGGGCAGAATCCAGGTTGTGATTTGTGTCTATCAGGGCACTGACATTGTGATGTGACATTTCTATCAGCAAACCCAGTACCATCTTCTAGGTATAAGCACATTTTTATCAGATTGCTACTGTGAAAAATGTTAAAGTAGAGGACACACACCTTTATATTTTTTCCTTCAATATTTATAAACCTTGTCCCATTGGGCTAGCAGCAGGTTAGCAAGAATAACTAAAGCTTTTCAGTATGTTGAAAGAAAAAGCCTTACACAGTCAGTAGCTCTCGTTTGCAGCTGTCCCTCATGGCACTTAAATGTCATTTCAAACTTCACTTCATCACCTTGGTGAGCTAATGCGCTCTACAGCCTCACCAGATGTATTTCTCTGAGATGCAGTAAGCACTTCACATGGCTTCACCCTCTCACCCCCCTCCTGTGAAACAGTCTTGAGTGGTTATTTATATGTTAAATTGCAGGAGAACTATGGATGAGAAATACCAGTTCTAGTATAGCCTATGAACTGATCTACATTTCTTTCAATGCAGTGAAATGGGGTCACATAGAGACATGCAAACCAGGGACAAAAAACCAGTGGATTACCTATTGCAAAACTGGAGCCAGATGCCAAGGATATACTTTAAAGAGAAGCAAGCAAGAAAACAAGAGAATTATACTGGTGAATTCATATAAAACACTTACCTGTCTCTCAAGGTACATTTGCAGTCAAGACTTGATTGTGTTCTGAAATGTATTGCCTACAAGTATAAATCCATTGACTTTAATTGCATTTATTTCTGGTTTTACCAATCCGACGAGTGATAGAGGTTCTTGTACTGGTGCTCAATCATTGTCTTTTCTCCTGAGATCAATACTACCTTTCTGTCAAGTAAAGTGTGTCCTTGGGCTTGACTTCTCATAGAATCACAGACTCATTTAGGTTGAAAAAGAGTTTCAAGATGATCAAGTCCAACTGTTAACCCAGCACTGCCAAGTCCACCACTAAACCACGTGCCACATGTCCCCAAGTGCCACATGTCCCCAGGTGCCACATCTACACATCTCTTAAATACCAACAGGAATGTGACTCCACTAATTCTCTGGGCAGCCTGTTACAATGCCTGGCAGTCTTTTTGATTAATATTTCCTAATACCCAACCTGAACCTCCTCTGGTCTCTTCCTCTTGTTCTGTCTCTGGTTGCATAAAGAAGAGCCCGATCCCCACCTGGCTACAGCCTACTTTCAGGGAGTTGTAGAGAGTGATAAGGTCACACCTAAGCCTCCCTTTCTCCAGGATAAACACCCCCAGCTCCCTCAGCAGCTGCTCATATGACTCAATATCTAGACCAGCTCATGGCCCTTCTGCAGACACATTTCAGCATCTCAATGCCCTTCCTGTAGTGAGGGGCCCAGAACTGGACACAGCACTCGAGGTGTGATCTCACCACTGCTGAGTGCAGGTGGACAATCACTGCCCTGGTCCTGCTGGCCACTCTGTTGCTGATGCAGGTCAGGTGCCATTGGCCTTCTTGACCACCTGAGCACACTCTGGCTCATGTTCAGCTGCTGTTGACCAACACCTCCAGATCCTTTTGCTCTTGGCCACTTTCCAGCCACTCTTCCCTAGCCTGTAGCACTGCAGGGGTTGTTGTGACTCAGGGGCAGGGCCTGGACACTTGGCTTTGTTGAACCTCATACAATTGGTCTCAGCATCAGCCCAGCCTGTCCTGATCCCTCTGCAGAGCCCTCCAGCAGATCAACACTCCCAGTCAATTTGGTGTCGTCTATGAATTGGATGAGGGTTTCCTCAATCTCCTCATCCAGATCATCAGTAAAGATATTAAATAGGACTGGCCCCAATAATGAGCCCTGGGGAACCCCATTAGTGACCAGACATCAACAAGATGTAACTCCATTCACCACCTCTCTCTGAGACTTGCCATCCTGTCAGTTTTTCACCCAGCAAAAAATGCCCACGTCCACACCATGGGAAGCCAGTTTCTCTGGGGTAATGTTGTGGGAAATGGTGTCAAAGGCTCTACCAAAGCCCAGACAAACAACCCTTCACAGCTTTTCCCTCATCCTCTCAGCAGGTCAACCTGTAATAGAGGGGATCAACTTTGTCAAGCAGGGCCTGCTTTTCCTAAACCCATGTTGGCTGGGCCTGATTCCCTGGTTGTCCTCTACATGCCACATGATGGCACTCAAGATGATCTGCTCCATGAACTTCCCCACCAATGAGGAATGAATCCTGGGATTCTCCTGCCAACTCTTTTTCCCTAAATTCCAGCCAAAACTCTGTTCATCTTTGGCTGGACAAAGCTGTTCAGCCAGTTTTTTCCCTCACCAGCTCCTCCTTCAGCACATGAAAGGAGATGAAAGCACCTGTAAGATTGTGTTCTTGAAGTATGTTGTCAGTAGAAGACATTGATGATCTGGGTAGTTTTTGGGCATAACTTCATTGAATTGCATGCATACGTGGAACAGATAGGTGGAAAATTACCAAGCAGCTGTGACAGCCCAAATCCAGCCAGACTTCCTAAGTGCAATACTGTCTGGGAACAACTCCAATCAAATCTACTGTGAGCACTTTAGGGGTTGACACCACTCTTATTTTACATGGAAAATGAGTGAACAAACTAAACAAAATTCCCAACATTTAAATTTTCCTAAATTTTCAGATGATTTTACAGCAATGTTATAGATACTGTCTCAGGAGTATGCTATGCCATCATGCCATTATCCTATAAGGAAATATTTCAAACATAGACATGCACTTTCTCAAGAATGTGGAACATAAGCCCTTTATTATTTTCCTTATTCTTGTAATACACTTTTATAACAGCTATTGGAGTGGCCATCAAACATTCCTTTGTTGAGGCAATTTTGAGAAAACTTACGAAAAATATTTTAAAAATCCACTCTTTTTGAGATCACTGGACAATAATTGTTGACTTTGCTGATAGAAATTTTGTCTTGGCAGCAATCCACATGCCTGGAGACAGATTCTTTCATGGATTTGAGATGGAATTGCTCCAGTGTTATCTCCATTCAAACCATCTAGGGGCCTGGAGCACAGCTAAACCTCAGATGTACTTATCTAGTTTGCTGCCTACCTACGGTGTGTCATAACTACAAAGCTGTGTACAGTTCATTATACCATGCTCATAATCACTGAAAGGAGCAGCAGAGCAAACAATGCTTATTAGAAACTTCTGTAAATGAGACACATTCCTAATATCTGAAGTATAATGTATTATTAACAACTAAGTAAATAAATAACAGAATGCAGGAAGATTTTAACAATTATAACATATTCCCAAAGAAAGACTAAGTAATCTCAAGAATGTGGCATGGTGTGTGACAAAGTTGATTTATTCATAGCTCAAGTAGTTTAATGTCTTTAACAGCTAGTGGGGCAATGCTACAAAATGAAAATCAAATATTGCTTTTTTTGCTTGCTTTCATTGTTCTACCTGCTTTCTTCCACTTTTTAATCAGTGCTAAGAGTAAAAATTATAAAAGTGGTTAACAGTAATTGAGAGAACTCTCATACAAATTTGTGCCTCCTGCATGATCAAAAGCATCATTGTAATGTGCTACTGCTGGCACATAGCCCATAGGTAGAGTTTGGTAGGTTTAGAAAGAATGTTGGTGTCAAAGCTGCTGACCACCACTCTCACTGTCTTTAAATGCTTAGCTGGATAATTCTCTCATTTCACTTCCTAAACTGAACTAGAAAGAAACTATTTTCTTTTGCTCATCCCTTAGATGAACAAAAAATGATAATTAGTCTGTCAGCGCTTATGAGACAGTCATTAAAATCTGTCCTAACACAGGAGTTCCCTCTGATTTTACAGGAATCCCAAGAAAATATTTTCAGTGGAGATATATAATAATTTCATGGAAACTAGTATCATTATACTCATTTACACTATATATATGAGTTTAAAATGGGATTTTGTTTCCAAAGCATCAAGAAAAATCACACAAGGCAAGTTTCTGGTGAAAGGATTGGAAGGAGCAGCTGTGTGCTGTGAGGAGCAGGTGAGGGTTCTGGGTTTGTCTAGTCTGGAGGCTGAGGATGAGGAGGCTGAGGGAGGATCTCATTGCTCCTGAAGCTTTCTGAGGAGGGCAAATGGAGAGGGAGGTACTGTGGTGTTCCTGGGATCTGCTTGAAGGGCACATGGGAAAAGTTGAGTGCTGCACCAGGGGAGGTTTGCACTGGACATTAGGAAGCATTTCTCTACTGAGAGGGTAGTCAAACATTGGAACAGTCTTCCTAGAAAGGTGGTCAATGCTCCAAAGATGTCAGGGTTTAAAAGACATCTAGGCAATGCCATTAGCAAAGTGCTTTAACATTTGGTCAGCCCAAAATTGGTGAGGCTCTTGGACTGGATGTTCACTACAGGTTCCTTCCAACAGAAAAAGACAATTCTGTTCTCTTCCATGTGTTGTAAATTATAATTTTTGTCCTAGGTTACAATGTAAAATTGTGCCCAAGGTTTGTATTCTATCCCCATGAGCCGTTGGAGCCAAGGTGGGGCAGTGTTTTCCTTATCTTCTGTTAATGAGCCTAACAATGCCTTGCCACATGACTCATAGATAACTTCCTCCGGGAGTTATCTCTGGTTAATGGGCCATCAAGGACCCACTGCATGACTCATAGAATGAGATCAGCCCATTGGGAGATGCTCCACCCAGGGGGAGGAGCCAAGCATTCCCACCTGGATAAATCCAAGGTTTGGGACAGCACAGGCAGCTTTTTATCCACTGGACTCCCAGAGGAGACAAGAGCTACCAGACCTTTCTACAGGATCACTGCTTCGACAAGACCATCTCATCTGGACTGCCGCTACCACCCTAACAGGGTGTCAGGTTGTATTCTGACTCTGTCAGTGGTTTTTTGTACTATTACTCTTATTTTACTTTCTTTTATTTCTTTTCCTCTTATTAAATTGTGTTTCTGACTTGGAGTCTTTCACTGGTTTTGCTTTTCAAACCAGCACAATTTTCTTATGGCTTACTATACAAGTGCATCAGGGTTTACTTTTTTTATTCTTTGCAGTGCCACAGAATGCTGTTACAACACTACATTTGAGATAAAAATCCAGTTTCAGAAAACATGATGACAGGCATGTAACCATGGCTGCAAGAACATTCAGTTCAGCCATAATTTAAGCAAAACGAAGGGTATTAAGCATCAAAAGGGGCACTTCACATCTTCTGATTGGCATTTGTAGTAGTTTAAAATATGGCAAACCTGACACCACAGAACAGGATAAAATATTATAATAAGAAAACTGATTGATTAGTTAATATCTGCATAGCACTTTTAAATATGAAACACAGCCAGTTTAATGCTAAGAAAGGAGTCAGATTGTCTGACATGTATAAGCTGAGATGAAAAATTACCGTTCTAATGAGTAATGTACCTGTTAGACTGTAGTATTTAAAATTCCTTTGTGTTCCCTCCAATTATTACTGTGGTCAAGCATTTTCTGTTGATTCAGTGAATAAATGGTCAATTACCCTGTTGTACAAAATACAGAGAAGCAGATACTACAATTGCAATAGATCTAGAGCAAGCTTTATTCATTAGCCAAACAGAACATTTTTCCTTAGAAAGCCAGACACGGTTCTCCTTGAAGAAGGCGTGTAGGAAATGACAGCTCGCAGCAGCAGCCTTCTGCTTCAAGTAAGTGGCTAGAGTGATGGGAAGTTTTATGGGAATCCTGAAGTGTGGACCAAGAGAAATTGATTCTCTCTAATGCGGTGAATTCCATTTAACAGAGTAAATAGGAAGCCAATACATAAACATCCTTTGGAATGCTTAATTTGCAGGAAAATGGAAGGGACAAGGGATAAAAGTAGAAATAACCTAGGAGTTTCCTGATCAGACAATTTCAGTAATCTGAATGATACAGTGAAGCATCAGTGACTTTCAAGACAAAGGTTTCCAGACCAACAGATTAGCAATTTTTCATGGACTATCAAAACCTCAATATTCAAGCAAATATCATCCATATTCTACACTCAGATGTCACTAGCATAACTACAGAAGTAGCAGCGATGAAAGGCAAATTTTGACAGTAATATGTAACATCTTATAAATCATAAAAATTATAATTATGGAATTTTTATATACAATATGCAGCTAATCAAATTGAAAGTCTCGCCTTTTTTTTTTTTTTTGTAATAATAGTAAATTATAGTCAGAACTGATGTCATTGCCTATTTTACAATTGTCAGACTCTGCACTACTAGGAGCTATTATCACATGATATAATCACATATTTCTCACATAAGGCCTCACATAATTTCTAAACTAATCCTTTATTTAATGCTCCATGCTGAGTTTCCTCCTCAGACTGGCTACTTCTGGGAAATTTCAGACAAAATTGTTTTCCACTTATTACGTTCTGGTAAAGTTTCCTTTCAAAAGCTGCGTGGCCCTTCTTTCGTGGATAAAGGCTTGGCAATTTGACAAGTTGTCCGTTTACTACTATGCCACAAAAATGAAGGCGAAGGAAGCCAAGGTGGAAGGCTTTGTGGGAGCTCTTTCCTGCCGGGAAGGACACGCTGGGTGTCCCGGGCAGCCGCGGGAGCCCCGGTGCCGGCTGCCAGCGTGTGTGTGTGTGTGTGTGCCAGATGAGAGGTGCGGTGGAGCCGCTCTCATCCCGTGTCAGCGGCCGGGACCGCGCCAGAGACATCCCACCTGCAGCACGCAGCTGCACCGGGCTCATGCTGAATCCGTGCTGAGTTCGGGCTCTCCCGATGTGATTTTTATCCAGACGGCTGAAATTAAACCAGCATAGGTATGCCAGTCATGCATATATATCCATGCTCACACTTTCTGCTTGCAGCGAGGACTGCTGCCGGTGACTAAGCACGGATGGAACTCACAGCCTGTTCACCAACCCTCGCAGAGCTGGCTTCATTTGAGGTTTACCTTTGTTTTGGAAATTGGAGCTATTTTCAGTTTAATAGCAAATACAGCTTGAAAGGAATTCTATATATGCCTGTTTTGATCTCTTCTTTAATGTGGCTAAAGTTATGACCCAGTTCTGTATAAACTCTAGCTTAGTGTCTTCCAGATGGGCAGTAAATCTGGACACAAGGGAGAGGTTCTCAGCTGCTCTAAGTCAGCACATATCCAGATGAAGTAGCTTGTGTTAAGGCTTATGTATTCCAGGGATTATAAAGCCACAGTTCCTGTAAATGATATACACAATCTTGGTGGTTATTTGGCAGTGTGGCAGGTTAGGGAAAATCAAGGGAAAGAAAGCCCAATCTGGAATTCAGTAATGGACAACTCAGGACATTGAAAGGAAAATATCATCTATTTCTTTACTTGGTCATTAATAATCACTTCTAAGAAAATGTATTATATATTTATATTGAGTGCAACAGCTAAAATTTTGGTCCAGGTATACATTTTACAAGTGGGAAAAAAAAGTAGATATAAATGTATAAATAAAATAAAACGTCACATCAATTCTCTGTATCAACATCACTGAACTATTTTGTTTTTCTGGTAAGAACCTACTATTTAACAAAAATGAAAGTTGTAAGTTGAAGGTGTCTGGACTTCACTAAGACATTCAGTATTGAAAAAACATGATGTTTATGAGTCAAATTGGAGAGGATGGTACTTAAGGTACACACAAAACGCAGAAGGAATTAGCCAAAGAAATAGCTACCTGAAAGGGGAATGAATGATTATGAGAAAGACTATTTTGAGAAAGACTATTTTGAGAAAGAATGAATGATTATGAGAAAGACTATAAAGTTTTCTGCGGGTGACTCTGAAATTTTGTTTAGTTGAATATTTTCCACAATGATCTACATTACTGTAGAGACATCTGCTAATGATACAAACATGAGAGATGTAATGCCTATGTAGGGACAGGAATGGTATTTGAGCACAGCTGGGAACCGGGTAAATGCTCTCCCCCCACTTTTGAAATACCACAGGCAGTGACTTGTAAGTGCTCTTTGTTGCTTACTCAAACACAAACCAAACCTATCTGAAAAAGTAGCTATATGAATAAAACAATGTTCGGTTTTCATGCTCCTATTCTGTAAAAAGTCCAAACTATATCAATATCTAATGTCAAGAGAGAAGAAAACACATGACAATAAACTGAATTAGACTAAGTTCTTATCCAGAATAATGCAAAAAGTGTCAAAAATAATGAAGCCATTAGCCCTTGCACCCAGACCTGTGGTCAGCTGAACTGGGTGGAAGAGGCTTGTTGAGAAGGTTTTTGGAATGAGCCCAGACAGGTAAATTACCTTCATCGAGAAACACACAGGTTTGGTGAAGTGCCAAACTTCACCAAGCTCGGATATATAAAGAGTGATCAAACTTACTAAAGTGAAAGAAATTGTTTGAGACTTATTGCTTAAACTATCAAAGAATAAAAAGAATTTTTCCAAATAAGAAAAGCAGGGCCAACAAAATAACTATGAAGTGTGAAACCTTGCAATATTTAATGATAAAAGACTAAACATTCAGAGATGGGAATGACTTACAGAAGGAGTTAACAAGATCACTAAAATGAAACAGTGGAGGGAAATTTAAAGAAGTTTTAAAAGACAAAACTCATGACCCATCCAAAAGCAGATAAAAGTGCTGCCAGAACCAAGGGTGAGTTAAAGTGAGAGATCTGACTATCATTCAAACACTTGCATGAAAAAGAAACAATTGTAATTGTACAGGAACAGAGTCATATTCAGCCAGGAAAAAGACATGCATAATAAGGGCATAGATGCATTAAATTTGCTTTCATAAGGACATCATCTTGCAATGCAAAAGGAAACTTACCATTATGGAAGATATGCATGAAATGCCACAGGTAATTTGTTTGCATAAGTCTGCTACTAAGCAAATCAAAATAAGGAAAACTTTGTAGAACAGAAACATTTACACTAGTAGTACAAAATTTCTTTAGGCTCATACTATAAACCAAGAAACAGACCAGATGTGACTAAATAACTATCTTCATAACTCCAAAGGGTGGGCATTAGCAATTCAGAAATTTCCTTTCAGGTAGCTATTTTATATTGTTTCACAGATTTCCTTCACTGTGACATTTTGGATGTTATTTTCAACTAAAAGGATAGAAATTACACAGAATTCAACTTTGCATGATCCTGGAAGGAGTTTACTCAGATCCCTGCAAGACTTAGACTTCATTCAACTCTTATTTTGGCCTAGTTGGATTTGGCTAAAACAGAAACACACCATCTTCATATTTGGATATCCAATTTGTAATGCAGAAAATACACCAGTAATTGGGAAAGCAGCAACATATTTTTAAATTCAGGTTGGTTGAATGCAAGTAAATACTATAAACTGAGCAACTAATAAAGCCTAGACCTGTGCTGAGGCTTTAGAACAAAACCATCCTTCCAAAATATTTGGATTTTAACATTGCTTATGGTAAGGACATCCTTCTGAGAGGTGACTTTCCTGTGTGGAAAACCACTGCAGAAGTAGGTGTTTCACAGTCAGACAACAAAGAGGTAAGTCCCACTAGGCACAAAATGCCTGGGTTTGAATCAGGGCTGTAGTATGAATCCTTAGACTTTATAGCTTACACCAGTTATCCCCCACGTTCCTATGAACAGGAGTTGATATGCTGTAGGCAATGAAGAGAAGGAGTCTCTGAGAGGAAAAAGTACAGATAAAAGGAAAGAAATATCAAGGAACAACGCAGCTTATGTTAAATTTGGGGGAAATTGTTAGATGCAAAATTTAAACATTTTAACAAAAACCAGGCCAGTCCATGTTCTCTTTGCGCTAGTGTGAGAACTTCAGTGTTCTGATACCTCCTAAAGTATTTGATGAGAGACTAATAGCCTGACAGGCTAACACTTCACTTCCTTCCAATTAGGAGACTTTAACATCAAAGCCAAGGTCCTCTACTCAGCAAGGGCTTACTTGAATGAGTTATAGAGGAGAAAAGTCCAGTGGTTTCTTGGTTTTTTCCCTTGCAGAGACACAGTCCGGCAAAGGCTTTAATAAGATGTTTGAGGTCAAAAGGTTCAGGTTCCTCACTGCGAGCACTAGGAAGCTGCCAGAGTGTTTCAATATGTATGGTGTTGGCAATGCAATCAGACAGAGCTGAAAACTCTGTTACAGTGGCATGTGCCTGACGTCCTTCTGGAGTGCTCTCGTGTACATGTACAGCCAGCAGCCACGTGGGGACTTGGAGTTCACTGTGAATCTTCGATGTTGCCACTTCAGCTGCTGAAGCAAACAATGCCTTCACCACCTCAGCTTTTGGCTGCCAGGAGGGGTGTGACAATGGCTTCCTCCAGGGAGTTGTGCCAGTTGGTTTGTCATTGATTGGTAACAGACCTCCAGGATTCAGAGGTTTTCAATGAGAAATGATGACTATGCTTGAAGTATGGTGTTATTTGACTTGATAAGATCAAATCTCTAGCAGAATCTAAGAAAACGATCATAAACTGTTTAGCTCCTATTTACATCAAACCAAAAAGTATTAAAATCCCTCTGAGATAAGCATAGAAAGTGCTTTGTTTCTCCTTTTTGTCAAAAATATTTTTAGGTTTTTTTCCCTGTACATAATATCTATTTTTACTTTTTTATTTTTAATGTTCCCTATTGTCATGACTAAATCTCGCCATCTTTCAGCAACAGCTTTTATTCTGAAGTTTACAAGGTACATGTATTATTGATTGTACACAGAACAGTTGACAATGATTGTAATACAGCAATTGTATTCTTCAGTAATACAACGGAATGTGGGAGGAAAAAGGAGAAAAAGAGACAAAGGAAATGTCTTCAGTTTAATTACACAAAGGATTGGATTCACCTCACCTTGCTTTAAGTCCTTTGTGGCCAAAGAAGACAGATCAACAGTAGTTAACATCAAAGATTCATTCCATGGCAAACAGCTAAGGTATAACAAAGACCACTGCAGAGGTAAAAGAAGTGGGAGACAAAAGACCTTTATCAGACAGGAAGATCTCATATCAACATCTTGAGAAGAATTTCTCCTGTAGTCGATCCCTACCTAAATAATCAACAAATACTTGGATGAAAATTATTTATGTAGCAGTTCACTAGTCTCCAAAAGAAATTCTTTCCTGGTGTTAGTTTCCAAACCACAGTATTTAAATCCATGCAATTTACAGACTGCAAAAACAATCCCATCAAAGAAAGTGCAGTTCATTCCCTGCCCTGCAATTCACAGGTAAACCTCTCTTTTTTTGAGTTGGTGTTGAGCTTTTCAGTTACTTTTCTGTTTTTATTTTTCTCTACATATTCCTAACCCTCATCTTCACAAAAACAAACAAACAAAAACCCCAAAACAAACAAAAAATAAACAAAAACAAAAACAAAAAACCCCACCAAAACCCAAACAAGCAAAAAGCAAGCAAATCCAACTGCAGTGATATCAATTTATTTAAACCATGCACATTCCATATAGAAGGAAAAAAATTCAGCTTCAAAAACCAGTTTCTATGTGAGATACTTTAATGGCAATACTGCTGTAGCCATGAAAGTTTTGAGATGGTATTACTGTTTTCATTTATTGATGGATTTGTTTGGAAATTACAGTTCCTAACTGGAATGCTATTACTGGTAAAATAAAACCTATGTGTATTCTGTTTCTTGAATTTTCCCTCCAATACTAGCACCCCCAGTTAATTCAATTTACTGAAAAAACCCTAATTAAAAAAAAATGCTCAGTAGATATAAAAAACCAAATACTTTAAAAAGTCTGTTTCTTTAGAATTTCTTGATGAATTGTTAATTTTCTTTCAATTTTTTCTTTCTTTTTCAACCTTCTTTATCAACACACTTGCTTTTCTTTTTCCTTCCTTAAATCTTCACTTGAAGAAGACAAAAGAAGTAAGATTATTATTATTTTTGATCAACAGTTAAGGACAATTGTTACAGCCAGTTAAAACACTTAGCTATCCCTGAAGGATGGACCTTCAACATGAGGACTTTGGCCTTGAAAAAACTCCTGGCAGTGCTCATTCAGTGTTGTCACACCCATAATAACTACAAAATTCAGCTTCCAGAAAGTTGTATCATAGATTGTCTCAAGGGTGTGTCAGGCCAAGTCCAAGGAAAACCTTAAGGAGTTCAGTTGAGTGTTGGAAATATCTAGTGTATACAGAAGAGAAAGAAGGGAATGGGAAGATGTACTCAGCTTCTCCTTGTTGAGTTCTTGAAAGTCTGTTTCTTTGTTCCTGAATAATAATGACTGTGTGTAATTCATGGGAATTCACCACACATGTGGCTCCCCTGCAGGGGCTCAGATTCTAAACCACTTTTGATAGAGGAAAATGTTGACAAAGTTCCAGCTGTTTGAAATTCAAAAAACATCTAGTCATAAGGTGGTCTAAATACAGATATTTTATAATCTACAGTATCTTGAAAAAACGAGGTGATGCAAGTGCACAGCTCCTTAAAGGCTTCCCTTTTCCAGTAACTTTTTCTTCTCAGCTTCTTCTTGCGAACACAAATGAAGTTCCAAAGGCACCTCTAAATTTTTCATCAGTCTTTAAGTAGTAGATGTTGAGGCTTCTGACTTATTTTCACACCTAAAGACATTTTCAGTTTACACCTAACTCATAAAAAGACCCTAAAGATAAATAAAGCTCAATTATAAGAAATTAAAGAAAGTTCCCTTAGGTACTTGAAGAAAAATGCATGCATTGCAGAATTCTTAGAATTCTCAGTTGTGGTTAGCATCAACAGCATATACTTTTTGCCATAAATGCAAATAAATGTTACAAAAAATTTAATTAGTCATCTATTACTGGACTATTTTTTTAAATAACTATAAAGTAATTAATCACTACTTTGAAGGCAAAGTAAGAAAAGCTTTCTTTTCTGTTTTCACTTCTTGAAATCAAGAAAGAAATTTCCAAAGGTAGATTTTTGAATTTAGAATTCGGAATAAATTTTTTTGGTTTTGCAGTGCTGTGTGAACACAGATATGGCTCACACTGATTTTGCCATACATATATATGTTCTTCTGTGAAATTAAAGTTGTGTGACACTACTCAAATAATATTTATCTGATAAGCATTTTTTTCTACATGTAAATGTGTCTTCAAGGTTTTCACTTTATTTCAACAAAATTTAACCAAATGAACTGAGAGTATATTATGAATAAATCTGTGTTAGATATAACTTTAGGCTGATCATGAAAAATCCTCTATGGATAAATTTTGTGTGTTTTCAGTACACCATGGAAGTCAGCCTGAGCAAGCTTTTGTGTAATTCCTTGATGTGGCTGAATAAAAGATCATCCTAAGTATTATTTACAGTCCATTTCCATTTCCATACTAATCATATTATTACAGAAACTCAGTCTATATACACTTGCCAGTCCCTGCTGGTGAAAGACAATCTTTATTATGTTAAAAAATGGACATCAGAAAATTGTTTTTGAAGTGCAATGAAATGATTTAATAACAATGTATCTTCATATTTCCTAAATGATTTTAAAACCTTAATGCACTGCAGGAGTCTGCCTCAGTGGCATAATGAAAGGGGACAGTTCAGATTGCAACCTGCTGTGTGAGGTTCCCCCGTGTTACAGAACAGCAGGACAGCTCTGTCTCCTTTCCTTTTTATCTTTCTTTTCCTCTCCAAGTGGTGTGTCATGTTCTTGGAGGGGGAGATGTCACTCAGTATCTCACACATCCAGCTGGGGTTTAATTTGCACAGAGTAAAGATGAGGTATTTAGAACTAAATCTACTGCTACAGTTTGATCGTGAAAGTTGCCAAAATATTCAGAATATAGCTCTCCTAACTACTGAGTTAGTGGAAATACTGGCCATTTACTTGTTACAACCAGTAAATTGGCCTCTCCCCACACATCCCCCCGGACATATAGAACAGATATACAGCTTGGCATAAACATGTATTTAGAGAGAAAGCAGGAGGAAAAGAGATGTGAACACTCAAGCCCACATATGCACTGCTGACATGATGATTCTACCTTGTCTAAGAATTCAGAATCTCGCTGTATGGGGAAAATGGATGTGGAAAAAAAAGTGTGAAATAAGCATGAAATAAGTTCATAAGAACTTGGGCAACTCTTACAACAATGAACCTTTGGACTTCATACCGTTAAATTATCTGATATTCACTGCATTATAACTGTTTTTCTATATATCTATTTGGTATAATCCTGGAGTGTCCTTTTGGGTGTGGCTGTGGCCTGGACACAGTAATAGCCTGAAAAGAATATACTGATTGCTGCTGCAGCCTTCTACAGAGAATGTTTGCAGAGCAATAACATTCATGAAGAGAGAAAGCAAGAGCAGCTGTGGCTGGAAAAGACTTTAGCAGGGAGGGTGAAGTGGTAATACTGACTGACTATACCTGTTAAACAAATTGTCTCATTGTAGCTTTGCTCTGAGGCAAAAGTCCACCTGAATCTACTGGGCAAGTAACAGCATTAAATTTTAAGTATTATTTTGCTCAAGTGAGCTAAAGCATCAGTCCTGGGTTAGAGATAAGGTCTACTAGATATTGCACGAATTCAAAATACAAGAAAAATTTTAGTTCCAAACTATAGAGAGTCTTGACATTAAGGGCAAAAATTGTCTACCCTAAATTTAGAACATAAATTTCTGCATATTATAGGCTCCTGTTTGAATCAAATGGGCAAGTCTGGGCATTCCTGAACCTATTTTGGAAGTCTGCTTAAGGATAAGATGGATTGGACCCTAGAAGGGCCAATCCTTTTTGGTAGAGAGAGACCCTGGGGTGACGGTTTTGTGTGTAGATGGATGAATCCCTACCCATTCTTCCCTAGAACAGTGCTGCAGCCAGATTAATGTATGTGGTGGCACACTCTCTAGCAGAGATACATTACAGCATCAGGTTAAATAATGTAGGTGATCCTGCTTCATGAATAAGGATTTCTCTACTGGAAGATGAGCCAAAAGTCATTTTAAGTCACATTTTATTTTGTATTTAATAGTAGCACTCTATTGCTCGATTTTTCTGTGTGTACATTGTATATGTAGCTTTTCCAGTCATTTAATTGACATAAATAATACTTCAGTCTGTAACAGGTTTAATGAAGAGGGAAGAACTTGACCATCAGCAGCTGACCTGCAAGTTAGCAACATGTAAAAATAGCACATTTTTTGCTGCCAACCTGTCCTTCCTGCCCTAAACTGTATCTAATTCCATCATCATCTCTAACACTGGATTTCATCTTTCAGGGCTGCACTTTATGAACACTGTTTAAATAGTGACACATATTGCTTTACTGTGAGGTAGGTGACAGAAGAAGGAATCTACTCCAGATCACTGGACTTTTCGTCAGCTAATTTCTTGTGAAATTTTCCTGAGCCAAAGGTCTTCCCATATTTATTAAAGAATCTTAACTCAGTCCCCTAATGGTAACCCTGGATGACTACAAATATTTCAGAACATATTCTCTGCTAGTTTTTTAGACATAGTTTCCTTTATAGGACCAAGAGCTATCTTGTGCCTTAACTGTTAGTGTGGAGATATTTTTTCTTTATAAACTTCTACAGCGGTGTAGGCTAGCAGGCAAGTGTGTGACTTATTTATCTCAAAGTACTCATTTTTAATGGTGACATACTTTCTAATACTCATCACTGGTAGACCCAGATCAGAGGGAATCATAGAATCATTTATGTTGGCAAAAACCTCTAAAATCGAGTCCAGCTGTTAACACTGCCAAGTCACCACTAAACCATATCCCATGGTTTGTCTGTAACCTATATTTTTTAGTTTCAATTCTGCCACTGCTTAATCTTTCTTTTCCTTTTGGTTGTTGTTACACCTGGGGTACGAAAACAAGAAAGGAAGAAAAAAAAAATTAAAAAATACTGTTCTGAGAAAAGTCTTTTAAAGTCTAAGCCATAAAAGTCTTGAACCTCATCATAACCTTACCACTAATAGCAATGCCAATATACTAAGATTGCAGTTAAAGTATCCCCAAATTGTCATCTGAAGAACTGATTTCTTCTCTTGTGCATATTTGCTTATTGGCAGAGATGAACAACAAATATGCTTGCAAGAAACTACTTCTCATATGTAGCACGATCTTATTAACTTTTTTTTATTTATTTG
Source organism: Acrocephalus scirpaceus scirpaceus (assembly GCA_910950805.1). Classification (NCBI taxonomy): domain Eukaryota; kingdom Metazoa; phylum Chordata; class Aves; order Passeriformes; family Sylviidae; genus Acrocephalus; species Acrocephalus scirpaceus. Next base: position 103,226,779 of record OU383775.1, on the reverse strand, counting down.
GCTGAGGGCTAATTGAAAACAAAATACCTAAATTTTCAATGTTGTACATGCATTAATACAATAACTTCTCCATTCTAATTCGTTCTAATTAGTTGGGCCAATGATTGAGGTGACTTGCAAATAGAGACCTAGATTTTTTTTTTTTTTTTTTAGCAAGAAATCAAAACACCCAAAAGATGACTCACTCCCTTTAAGATGTCACTGAAGAGGAGCTGCCTCGCTCCTACCATGCTAATGTGACCAAGGTGACTGTGCCCCTCAGGTGGGGGTCTGCATTTACACAGAATAACCCTTGCCCAACCTTTTGAAGCCGGTGACACAAAAGCCTTGTCCTGAAGCCGATGACACAACAGCCTTGCCCTGAAGCCGATGGCATTGCCCTGGTTCTCAGCGCTGCTCAGGGCAGCAGAGCCGGCCGGGAGGACGGGGAGCAGCTGCCTGCGCAGCCCGGCAGGTGAAGGCGATGCCGCGGGAGGCAGCGGCGGAGCGCAGCTGGCCAGGGACCAGAGGGCAGCAAAGCCACTCCCTGCTCAGCTCCAACGCGCTCAGGCAGCATCAGATAAGGAAGCAATTGGTATGTTCACACCTGCTTACATTCAAACTATCTGCTAACTGCTGACACAAGCCTTCTATCTTCCTACTGAGACATCAAGATAAATTCAGAGGATATGGAGCTGTACAGAAAAAAATAAAGCGCTACCCTTTGCTAAATTGAGTGATTCCTCCAAGCTCTGACCAACAGCTTGAGGTCAACATAAGCAGAAAAGACAAAGGAAAGTCCCTCAGGGATTTTTCAGAAGCTAAAATAGAAAATTTGCTCAGCTGTTTATCACCTGAGTTTGACCTCCCAAGCAATATCTTTTTTTTAGAACAAGAAGGCAATGAATGATTTGGCAGTGAACGAAAGGGAATTAATCTTCCCGACGTTTTGTTAGTGACATTCTGAGGCTGTTTCTGACTTGCATTTCCTTTGGAGTTAGATCCTTAGGCTCGTCAGGCCTTTTTTTGGTTTTGTTCTGTTTTGCTTTGCATTGTTTTGTTTGAATGGGGTGAGTTTTATGTTGTTTTGTTTTATATTGCACTACACCCATGAGCAGCAGTGTCAGATACTGTTTGTCTTTGCAAGGTATGATTGGGGTCAGGCAGTACCTGAGATTTTTTTTTCACAATCCCTTCTAAAAAGGTACATCAAAAGCTTCTTTTTCCCCTCATACCTTTTTTTTTTTTTTTTTTTTTTTTTTCCTGTAGTAAGTCTGCTGTCATTGAAAGGACTGATCTTATAAGATGTCTCGAATCCTCCTCTCCCATAGATACTCTCACAGAAGCAGGTGCTTGGCATCTCTCAGGATCAAACCCTAAAATGCTAGTTGCCATGGTGACTGAATGTGAAAGAACAATAAAGAGCTGTTTACCACGGAAACTTATCAGCAGGGCTCGATAAAGCACCACAAAACTGTAATTAGGGTTGCGTTAAAACAGCTTTATTTCTGCAGCTAAAACTAGGCAACATCCTTTTCCTTTGATTTCTTCTAGATATTATCCTTTGCACATCCCTTGCATCCCTTGTGTAAGATCCCACCCAAACTCTAAGTAGATTATAGCAGAGTAGGCAAAAATTAGCATTTTGAAAAATCCATGAAAAACAAGGCTGTAAAACTGCATGCAAATGACTGCACGAAAAATGATGCTTTGAGAAGCAAAGTGCTTTGAAATATCCTACACACCCAGAGGTTGCTACACTCCACAGCAATCTGCAGAAGATCATGATAATTTTGCATACACACTTGGATGTAAGGATTCTTTTCATATTTGATTGAAAGGGCAATACCCCAAACAGAACAGAGAGTCCTTTTCATATTAAATTTTGGTTGGGTTTTTTGCTTCTTAGGATTCTAGTTTCCTATGCTGTTAGTAATACTACTGTCATGGCTGACAAGTTAAAAGAGAGATCGTTAATAATGGTAATCAATGTTAGCTTGGCAGGTCTGTGTCCTGCATGAATTCGGAGGTGCACTGTGAAAAGCATTTCACAAATACCTGTGAAGGGAAGGTCTTTACAGAGAAGAGCTTTTGCTTTAATTAAGCAAAGCAGATGGTGCTGGAAGGGAAGCAAAGGCACACAGAGGTGAAGCATCTTGCTTACAGCTGATCAGTGACAGGTCTCAAATAGTTATTCCCAAATTGTTAGAATTCTGAAGGAATGTCAGTCATCAGCAAAAATGATGGTGCACCTTTAGCATTCCGTTTAAACACCGTGTATGGGACATGTGTCTACAGGTCAGAGGTGATGATGTGGAGCACCACCAGCCCACAGGCAGCTGTTCAGGAATCTTTGTGTTAGATGTACATCAATACTCCTGTTTCTACATGTAGGAGTTGCACATTGAGGAAAGTTTCACTCTTCTGTCACAGCATTCAGGAGGGTATTGGCAGATTTCAGTAATTCAGCAGAGATATTGGGAAGCCTCATGTAGTTGTCTCATTTATGTGCTGAGTTATGTAATGAGAAAAGTAATGGTTAAAAAAAATTAAATAAAATCCTGTCTTAAAGATGCCACAGATAATGATCTGCAGCATTCATCCTCCTTGCTCTCCCACGAGGTGTTTCCGTGATGCATCCATTGTTTCTGCAGGTTGTGTTGCTTCAAACTTCCTGCTAGTTGCTCATCATGTGAGTCCCAGAAATGTGGAATCTGTTTCTGTTAGTGCAGTATTTGAATCAGTTAAATCCAAAACACTAACACTTCTATTTTTAGTTTGCAGCAGCAATAGATACCTATGTTCATCTGAGAATAATTCTGCTGAATATGTAGAAAGCGTATCTTGTCTATCATCTAAAGCATTCCTTTATGTATGTAGAAGAAATGGATCATCTTGTGCTTCCAGGCAGCACCCTTTAGCAGTAGGTAGGGAATGATCTTCTAAGAAGGAAAAACTATTTCCTTTGAGCATTCAAATCTCTGAACTTATTTTTCTTCCACTTCAATGTAAACCCATTGCCTTTGCTTCGGTGTGTTGCAGCTGGATGACAGAGAGGAAGGTCAAATTCTTTGAAGTGATATAACCTGAATTACAAACCAGGTCTGGAAGAGATAGTGGGTGGAAAGAACACAAACCAGGGCTGATCTCTGCACAAGCTACTGCGGCTGTCAGTATTTGTACCGCTGGTCTCTGATAATTAGCTGCTACGTGAAGTAAAATGTCTGGTGTGCCCCAGGTAACTGCTGTTGTTGTGAGAAACTAGCAAAGATAATGATATCTGTTTCCTGCAATCGTTTCTAGTGTTTCCTCGTTTCCATCACTCACCTCTGGTAATCACCAGGAAATCTCCTGGGATTCATTCCTCACCCTTGGCCCGGGGTGCCTTGTCCCGAGGGGCAGGGCATGGGGGGAGGCAGTGCCTGCTCATTTCCTGGCACGCGTAGAGACTTCAGACAAGTGGGAGAGGGAGGAAAAAATATCTCCTGGAGCAGAAACAGTTGCCAAGACGTCATGAGTAGGAAATGAGAGATAAGAATTAAAAGCTGGATCATAGAGCTGCAAATGATTGTAATGTGTTCTCTCCTCAAAAAAGCTACAAAAAAAGTTTGTCATTGATTATCTTTTTTATAATTTGGAATATGGGACTCCAGTGCTTAAGTGTCCAAGCTTTCCTGGCAGTGAAAGCAGAGGCGAAGGGCTTCCTCTAAGATCCAAAATACATGGGGCTTGGGGCCTGCTGCAGTTTCACTGCTTCATACACAGATGCTGCTTGGTTCTGGGACAGCTGTTCAGACATCTCTTCACTCCAGGTGAAGTCCTGCCCTGTTGGCCCATGTGAGCCTTGAAAGGACACAGAGATCTTTGTGTTAGCCCACTCATAATGAATTACACCCATAATGAAGATGATTTCTTATGTCATTTAGCTACACAACATCTGAAATTAATTTTGTGGGAGCAAGGAAGTTGTTCTCATTGGGCTTCAGGGGCTGTAGCCCAGTGACTGTTAGCTATCAGAGGCAAATCAGGACAGCATCAAAGATAAAAGGGTTTGGTGAAATGAAAAGATGTTTTGTTTAAGAACAAGAGCAAACACTCAGTTTGGTGGGAGACATCTCACACTGTTGTACTTGGTTTAAGTTAGGCTTCTTTGGGAGAAGGGAAATGTTCAAGCCTGCTACAATCAGTGAGGGCCAGCGGACACCTCAGGTAGTTCACCAGTTTTCAAATGAGGATATTTCTTGTCCTCTACAAGTAATGAAGTAATATCTTAAGTCAGAAGCCTAATTTTGAAGAGTGAGATGGGTATCATCTTGTAGAAGAGACAAAGTTCTCATGAATGGAGTGTGTCAAATGCAATAACAAAAATATACGAGTTAGTGAAAGCTTATCGATTTAACATAATAGGTGAAGCATAAAGCCTCATTATAAATTTTTCTCTGATATACACACACACACTAAATCTTTCCACTACCTACTTTTTTTCCTTAAAAGCTTCATTTTCCTCCTAAGGTCAGGAGTTTCATGAAAATCCGTCCATTTGAAAACTCATTAGGTTCCATTTAACTGATTGGGCAGTGGAGCCAGGTTGTACCTTGATGCCTCTGAACTCTATCTCTGACAACAGGATATAGGGATGGATGGGTCAGTGGTGACAGAAGTAAAGCACTTCACCCAGCTACTAGGAATCTGGGATTTTACTCATATGACCGTTTCTTTACAATGAATCTCCCTGTGTACACTCATGATGAAGGAAAAAAAAAATCATTGCTGAAAGCAGAAAAATAACACAGAAAAGAAGTTTAAAGTTAGAAGCATGTGTTGCACTATGTTGAGTGTCAGCCTGTAAAATGGAAGCTATTACTTCTTGGGGAAAACAATCCAAAATACAAATATTCCATGATATATAGAAGTCTGTGAAAGCAAGGGCAATACTGATGGACTAAGGCTGGTAGTAGACAGGAAATTAAACATAAGTTTACAGTGCATCCTAAAAAGACATCTGGGGCTCCATTCAAAAACTCATTATTGACTCACCAAAAAAGGGTCAAGATTTGGTAGGGATTTTGCTCAAATACTGTTTTTAGTTATTGACACATAGTTTACAGATAAAACCAGGAAAACATCATGGAAATTATTGTGATAAAGGAGAAACTCTCAGAAAAAAAAAGCAAAGAAAGAAACACAATATGTAGTTTCTTTCTGCTGCACATTAACTGTGAAAGTCCCACTGAATATCAGCTGCCAGACCTCTGGTCAGCCTGGGTAGAGTATTAACCCTGATGAAGGGAAGTGGACACAGAAACTCTATCAATATGTGTCAGAAATACAATGTAGGGTGGAGTAAAACAACAAAAGAGAATGGAGCAGCACAAGGAGAAAGTGTCAAAGAACAAATTCAGAGATCTGAGTTATTTCCCAGATTTGCATAGACTTTCTATATGATGTTGGCCAGAATCAACAAATTTGATTTCTCAATTTCCTTCCTCTCTAAATAACTACGTTGTTGTCTTTTATTTTGCCCTCTAAGATTAGAAGTATGATCAGTTTCTATCCATGCTGCTTCCTATAATGAGACATGATCTATGTTACTGCTATGACTTCTACTGCTACTTAATCACTTAATCACTTGAGACAAGGGGTAATGTGGAAGAGAGGAAATAAATGTGTTCTTGTGGGCCCCAGGGGTGCTGCAGGACCTGTTGCTACCTTTGTTTAAAACTGAAATCAATGAAATATTGCAAAATTTGCTTTTAAGTGCCCTCTGGCAGTAGGAAATAGGAGACAAGACATGTGCTGACATTTCCATCTTAGGGAAATAACCATGTGAGCATATCACTCTTTTCAAACACACACTTGCAAATACACTCACAGTAATCTGGATTATAAAGTACTAGCAATCAATCTCTGAAGATGTTTTTTAAAACCATTAGAAAGTATTATTTCTCAATAGGACAGAAGTAACTGTCATTTTATTTTTCAGTATTTTTGTTCATTTCACTGTCAAAAGAAATCCATAAAAATATCTCAGATTGCCATATTTTTCTAGTTTTCACTTGCTTTCAAATCAGATTTAAATGGAAAGCTGCTAGGTAGAAAAGCTAGTTGTAATTAATACACTATCAAGGAAAATTCATCAAATCTCTTCTTCAGACTCCTGGATAAATTCTGCAAGTTTTCCTATCAGTGGTCCCAGCAACAATTTAGCTCACAATCAAACATAAAGTTAGAATCAAATTTCTGAGTTTCCTCATTTGTTGTCTTTCCCCTTCTTTCACTTCTGTCAAGATAAGAAGACAGAACTCTTTTCTTCCAGAGGATGCTGTTTTAACATGTGCTGTGACCTCCAAGGGAAAAAAAAACCCTCATGTATGCATACACAGAAAAAACAAAAATACATCCCTCAGCTGCACCCCCCCCCCCAGATCCTTACTAAAGCACTAATTCCAGCTTTAATCTGGCTCACATTATTTTCCTGAGTATTCAAACTTTGACAATAAAGCCATTTATAGAGTAAGCAGATTTATTGTTTCACTAAGCACACTGGGCTCTATGGTCTGTACACTTTGAGTGAGCCTAGAAACAACAGCGGAAGAAAATACTAGATTATTAGGTTATGCTTCAGAATTTTATGTCAACAAATAGCTTCTACTTTTCTAGCTATGCTACCTGTCTTTCCCTGTCAGCTGTCAATGGCTTGCTTCTTTTTAATGGATACTGGGCCCTCCAAAGTTCCCCCAGACACACATACATCAAGAAAAATGCTGAGATTTGTCAATTCCTCTAACATCCATTTAGGATTATTGTCTACATTTATAAATCTGTAAGCAAAACATTCCCTTGAGGCTGATTCTTTTTGACAGTTAGTTGAGGTAGGTCACCCAGCAGGGAAAATCTTGTTGGTGTATGGCAAGGATGTGCTGCCTTTAATGTCTTCTTTTTATCAGTGATCTTTGAGTAATTTGACTGCTTCTAGAGTAGTATTTTTCATTTCTGTATGCATTAACCCCCTTGATTTTGTAACGGTGTTTGTGCATTTATATAGATTTGCTTTGTATTTGGCATGGAAATGCATAGAAAAGCCTCTGTCCTTAAGAGTAACATATGGGATTTTTTTATTGTTATTTTTTGCTAAGGCTCCTGAATAAGTGTTTAGCTTGCTATCTACTTTTTGTTTACATCTTGCATTGCAGCCCAAGACACTTGCTCAGTTAGAAAAAGAAATATCAAGTAGCTCAGAAAACATTTTAGTTTAAGTTCACTCAGAAGTTTTTCAGTTCTTTTAAAAAGGGAAGGGAAAATACTTATGCAGCATTAAGGAAAGCAAGTACATATGGAGGAAACTGATACTGTCAGGCCATCAGTTAAGGGGGTGGTATTTGTATTTTACATCTAGTATTAGAAATTAGGCGTAAAGGATCCCTAATGTACATCAGAATTATTCTCAGAGATGGCTGTCTCAACTTTTTTAATTGTTCAGACATTTAGCAATTTACTAGGTTACTAGGAAAGTCTCATGGCATTTTAGTCAATGAAACAACTTGATTATTAACAAATATTCGTAGAAAGTCCATTCATAGATCTATAGGTAGAATCAACGCTAGGAAGTGACTTCAGAATCTTTCCAACATTCCTGAACACGCTGGTCAATGCAAAGTATCTGGGAAGAGGTTGAAAGAAAAGTGAGAATTCCCAGTGTGTAGAGGAGTCCAGGACAGTACAAAGCTTCAGAATAGAAATGGGTTTGTAATGGTTGAGGTCCAAAGTTCATTCAGCTCAGTAGTCTACCCACCACAGGAGGAAGAATATAAAGACCAGGCAGGGCAGAATAATTTCTCGTTTGCATATGCTCCAGGCCTTCACAACCTAAGGCTGACAGACTTCCTGAGCTGGATGTAGGGAGGTCATAGCTCATTCTTCATGTGAGGAGCTGTGTAGCTCAGTTTTAAGCCCCTGTGAACTGTTAACTTCTGTGTCCTGGGTTTGATTTCACATTAAGCAGAATTGTGTGAATTGTTGCTTTGTGAACCTACCATCTACTTGCTACCTAGTTCCTGGGGATTCTCAATGAAGCTGATATATTTGTTTTTAAGGAATCTTAGGACTGGCAAAAGGTGAATGGTGCATTAGTTCATAGACTACAAAAAGCATGAAAAATTAAACAAACAATTGCAACAAAAAAAGAATAGAAGCACTTGAAGCTTTTATCTACATCTGAATGTTTGTTATTAGGAAAAGCAAGTGCCACACCTACAAAGTTAAAATGGTTTTGAAAGTTTGCTGGATTGGGAAAGGAAAACCAAAAGGTTCAGACACTCAGTTCAGTGAAGTGAATGGAGGTTACATCTGCTTCTTCTGTTAGGATAGGCAAACTTTTGAATCCTGGTTCAGAAGTGGTTGTCTCACGTGCCTGTCATTTTCCTGCCCATTCAGGCTGGTATTTAAGGATTTAGGTGGTTGTTCAGGCTTTCATGAAAGTGAATGAATGAATGCCAGAAAAGGGAGGAGTTATGTGCAATCAGCAAAGCTTACCTAAGAGTACAGACAGAACTGAGCTCAGTATGTGATTTTTCACGTGTAAAATATGCAATTTGACTTCAACACTTCTTACCAATGGTTGTAAGTGAACTTAATACCAACTGTGAGAAATGCCTGGTTACTAGAGATAAGGAAGCTACCAAACCCAGTGCTGTAAGAGGAATTTAATGAGACCTCATATTTGATTGTGAGGCAGCAGGGTTTGAGTAATAGTAAACCTTCTCTACCTCATCCAACTAATTAAAATTTGTGCCAAAGGAAAACAACTAACAATGACATGGAAGGCCAACACCTGACTGAGGAAAGCTGGGCTACAGTACAGAAAACTGTAATATTTGGTTATGGCACTAGCAGAATTTTGTCATTGTGATGGAGTTTAATGCCATATCCATAGGGAAGTTCTCAGGGATACCTATGTAAAGTGCTCAGGCAGCATGTTTATGTCTCTGTAGCAGAGAGAAGAGGGAATTGGAGCAGAAAGTGAGGGAAAGAAACTTCAGAGCATGGAGGAAAAGAGAAGCCTTAGAGTTCAGAGAAGGAAAGCAAAGAAAAAGGCATGAAGAAAAATGACCCATGAAAGGTTAGAGCTCACAAAGAAAAGGATCGTGTGTATGGCAATCAGGGGAGCAGAAAGTCCTCCTAGGTTGACTAAGCAGAGACAGTTTAAAGGCATTCAGTCATACTAGTGATTCTTAGTCCTTTGAAAACTATTAATCCTATTATGAGGCTGTGGAGTAATTTTAGAATTTAAATAGGCAAGCAACTATATTTAAACTTTGTTGCCTTGTATTTTCTTTTGCCTTTTATATTTCATTTCCATGTTTCTTTATTTTCAGTTTTATTTTCTTTTTTTCTCCTTTGCAACTTTTCTTTTCTTGTCTTCTTGCTTCCTTACCTCTTCTGTTTCTTCCTACATTTTATTCATCTGAAGATTAAAGGAGAAAGGCTGTGTGACCTTTACTACCAGCATTCCTCACATTAGGAGGATGGGGAGGCAAAATAAAGCTCCTGGAATCTTTCAAGCAAAGCAGAGTATTATTGCATACACAATAAAATAGTTCATAAAAGGAATTTAGAAGGAATACAGTAAACACCAGTATAAGCAGCAAAGTTTGGCCTCAGCCCACAAACTCTGCCAGGCAGTTGAATACTCATCAGGCAAAATGGCAACATAGCCAAACAGCTGTGTGTTCCTCAGAGAAGCATGTAGAAACACATGGTCTTAGAAGAAAAAGGGGCCTTTCTCTTTAGACTTACAGATATTCTGCATAACAGTCAAATTTTTAGTCTTTCCTTAAGGTCTCTGTACCTAGAGAACCATTGTTTCATGGACTCTATTTTAGGTAGTTAATATTTAGGTACTCAATATCTTAGTTAATATTTACATGTTATATTGAATTTGTAATTACTCTCCAAATTGTAGTGAGGGACACTTTGCCAGCCTGGGCACGTCCCATTCTCTAACTTCCCTGGCTGCAGCCACATTTGTCATCAGTGCAGAATGATCCTTCCCTGGGCAGCAGCCACTGTATTTCATTCATGTTTCCTTCCAGTTCAGAGGCCAAAGTCATAAGACACATAGGAAATTGGTCTGGATCAATTTTAGTCCATGTATATATAAATAGTCAGCAGCTTGCACACCACTTTGTAAATCATATATAGTGCAACAGAGATATTCACAGCAAAGAATGGGGGTGCTGTGAAATGCAGGAGCACTACACACTGTGATCAGCTGGCATGAGGGGCAGCTTGCCCACTTATACAAGATTGCCAGGATCTGAGGGGGTGATCGGGCCAAGGTGCTCCTGGTCAGCTTGGTGTAATTGTAAGGGGAAGGCGTGAGAGGCTCAGAAACACTGCCTTCTCAATCTCCAAAAAATTACACAGCTGCAGGGTTGCAAAACCAGCAAAGTAGCATTTGTGGAATTCACAAAGGACAAAGTGCTATTATTCTCCATAGCATGCATATTTATTTTGATGTGGTTGTCTGTGGGCAGGAGTGTATGAAATCAACCACACAACTGACATTTTACATTATGGCAATTTCTCTGTGGTCTGGCAAGGGGCAGAAACCTGAGAGCAAATATAGTAAGCCTTGTTGTCCTCAATGTTCCTTCTTATTGCTAGGTGTAAATGACAGCAAGAGCAGTTGTATTAACAGTCTTGGTGTAACTTCTGGGGAATCATTTCCCCATCCACTTTAAAAAAATCTTTTAATTTTTTTTTTTTTTTTTTTTTTTTTTTTTTTTTTTTTAGACAATGAAGAAAGGATACATCCTTCTGGTGTAATTAGGGTAAGAACCCTCTGTTTCTCGGGGCCTAGTGTTTTTGGGAAGGATCTGATGTGAAACACGTGACATGCTAATGAATGCCTATAAAGTACATGTATGGGTGAAGATCTCTGTTAGGTAAGTTCATACTTGTTTATCACCAATGTCTATAGTGCTGAAAATGCAGACAGTGGATAAGTGTGAGTCAGGCTACTTGCATTCCCAAGACATCATTAGCCACGAGAGCCATTTGCTTGTATTAATTCATTAATCAATTTCTAGTTTAAAAGACTGTTTCAGAGGGAAAAAAAATAACTCTTTCTACACCACTTGCTCTTATGTTTTCTACACTTAAGGAGGACAGAATTCAGAATTCATTTATTTACACATCTAAAAATCCCATTTTCTAACTCCATGAGCTCTGGATTTTGCCATAGTAATAGGCTATCTCAGCTCTTCTGCATGTGTTAATACTTTCCATATGAGAAAGAAGGCACTAACCACAGAGTGGTTAGCCATTGGAACAGACTCCTAGTAGATTCTGTATTTCCTGACCTTGTCAAATAAAAGCTATAAACCTTGCCAAAAGTTGTGCTATGTTCAGATACAAGTTACTGGTCTCTACAGCACTAAGTATAAAATATTATTTGACTAGGTACATAGAATGGCCCAGGTTGGAAGAGAACATAAGGGATCATCTTGTTTCAACCTCCACATCATGGGCAGGGACACCTTCCAGCAGACCAAGTGCCTCAGAACCCCATCCAGCATGGGTTTGAACACTTCCAGGGGAGGGACATCCACAACTTCTCTGAGAATCATGTTCCAGTGCCTCACCACCCTTGTGGTAAGGAATTTCCTCCCAATACCTAACCTAAACCTATTCTTTTTCAACATCCTCCTACATGCTTAAAATGGATGAGTGTAAGATATCAGGATTTGAACACAAGAAAGAAAAGATTCCTTTATAGCCTAAATTCTACACGATTTCTATATAGCATGTGTGACAAAAAAATTTGTTAAGTGTTTTTTGAAGGGATATTTTGTTTTTACAAGAAATGTGTTGTAGAGTGGTACAAAATTCAGCAAACATGAAAAGGGGAAAAAATAGGAGAAACTTGCAATTTGATTAAAATTATTGAACTCAATGATAATCAATAGATAATGGACTTTAAATATTTTTATAAAAATAAGTGAACCTTTATTATTTAACTAAAGGGAGATTTAACATTTTATCACTGAAATTTATCATAAATATTTCACCATTGCATGTTAGTGTTTAAATGTTTATGGAAGGAGAAGAACTCTAACTCAAGAAATTTGGATTGTATTTAAAGCACTCACACAGGGCATTGGGGATCTGATTTTAAATATCCACTCCAAGTCAGATGGTTAAAAAACCTTTGAAAGCTAAATATTTGATTTTCTTATTTTTCAAAACCATGAAAGAAATTATTAGCTTAATAAATAAAAAAGATTTCTGTCCCTTCTCTGTCAGAAAAATTTCATAACAAAATCAAAATATTTAATTTCACAATTGGAATTTGGAATTTTGTTTGGTTGACTTAGGTATCGTAGCTACTATTTTTCTTTGCTGTAGAAGTATCTATTTAAAAAAGAATCTGTTTTACTCCACTTGCTATATTTTATTTCCAAAATAATGATCAAACTAAATTATCAAGCTTAGCCCAGCATCTGTTCTCTGACAGTGGCCAATGCTTCAGACAAAGGTACAAGAAAATCAATGGTCAATTATGCCACAACCCTCCCAAAGTGAAAGATTGTTTTTCTTTCTAATTCTTATTAGTTAATAGCAAGCAGTAGCTTGCTCTTTTGTGTCCCTTATATACATGTATAATATATATTACATATATTGTCTGACTCATCTGTGAGGTTCCTAGTCACCATTCAGAGCTTTACACTCCGTAAAAATTCTGCTATGTACCCAATGTTGACATGTGGCATGGAGTTCCACAGATAACTTATATATGCTGACACCAAAATATTTCCCCTTTATCAAACAAAAAAATGTAGCCTTTCAATTTAAGTGCACTTCCTTTTTGTTTTTAAGATGTAGTAAGAGCATTGAGAAGATACACTGATGGCAGAGGCCGTAGTGGTTAGCTTGGATTTGATTTAGACCTTTGTTCCTGATTTAGGGGGCTTTAGTCATTACTTGACCAGAAATACAGGTTCTCACTAACTTTTTGGGTGTTTTGGACACCACAATCACTCCACTTCTGTTAAATTATATAAATTTAAGGTCCAGACAGCAATGTCCTTTGGTACCAATCGTTAAAGCAAGAAGATGATGCAAAAAAGCACATTCTAAACCTTTAGAGGTGAGGGAATTAATTAAGCTTAGGTTCCCTGTTCTGAGAGCATCACTAGGTCAAGTTGTGAAGAGAAAACTGGAGGAAAACCTAATTCTGAATATATTAATATTTGTAGCTCTTATTTATATCTTAAATTTTGAACAATACTAAAGCCACATTTTTATTGTATTTCAAGCAACACATAATTTCCATCATCAGATGGAAATACTATCATACATCTACACAGAGTTAGTAATAATGTATATTTTCATAGTGTGAGCCTCATGGAGCAGGAGACCATGGATGAAGGATACTCTTTGAATATACAGTATGATCAATGGCATAATAATTGATACCTGTTTTCTTGTGTGTTCTTCCATGTATAGTCTTCATAGGCACACAAGTGTCTTTGTGGTCTCAGAAGAGCTGAGAAGCAATTTGGGAGTCTCAGGTTTGTAGGAGGTACTTTGCAGGCACAGACAGGAAGGAGATTTGCATTCTTATGTCTCTGGAGGGGAGCATAGTGTAACATTTTGAAAGGCTGCACTTTTTCTCTCTTCACATGGTTTTGTTTTGTGGGGTTTTCTTGGGCATGAAAAAAGAGGAAATGTCTAAACAGTTAAACTGACTAGATACAGAGAGAGAGATTTGTAGGCTTTGGATCACATTTTAGGTACCTAAATAGGGGCCCAGACTCTTAAAAATCTTACATCTGTCAGGTCCTGCTAAGACCAGCCTGCTGGTGCCTGCTGCTGCATGCCAAGCCCTTTCTAGAACCTGCTCTGTGTGCCATACCAGTTTCAGTTCTCCTCCTGTATGGTCAATTAACAAGTTAATTTTTTCTGGTATTTGTGGGGGCCTTTGGCAGTCACTGAGGGAGAAAAGAAACATTTCCTAAGAGTAATTACAGTAATCACTGACAATGACTTAGGAATTGCAATACTATTTGACCCAAATTTGAATGTACTATTCACACCACTAAGAAGAGTTGTCGAGGTCTGGATCTCTTAGACAACCTTTTGCTGGTTCCCAGCCTCCAAATCTGAATGAGTGTCCTCTGTTGCCTTCTGTGTTACTGGTCCTGTATGATATGAAATAGATGCACATAAAACTGAACCCTCTTCATAAAGGAGCCATATAAAGCAGATTTTTCAACTTCCTCTGAGGAAAGCAGAGCTCTTCTGTGCCCTGCACTTAAGCTTCATAAAGGAGGGGCCTAGCCACCATCAGTGGATTCCTGTTACAATAGGATTAGACCAAAAGCTACTACAAAAGATTCAGAATATAATGATACTCCTGATGCTTTCACTTTTGATGCCTTAAAAGCTGTCTTTGCATTATATGCTGCTGGCTCTGTTGCACACTCTGGGGCATTAGGGTAAGTGAACATGCAAGGAAAAGGAAAATCAATCTCCAGCCACAGATAATGGAGCTAGTGGTGCAGATGGTCACTAAAAACCAGTGGCTTATAGACCTCACTGTAGGGCTTGAGTTGCTCAGATGATTCCCTGTGGAAAAGAAGGAGAAAACTTATGAAAATATATGGAATATCCTTCTCCTTGGGATCATATGTATTTCATTACACTGACTTTTTAGCATTTGATTGTAGCCTGTTCTGCACTCACAGCTTGATGCAAAATTGGGAGGGTCTCCATCTTGTTTGTTTTAATTCTACTGCTTCTTTTAGGTCTCAGTACCACAGTTCATGCTGGAAAGTGTCAAACACAGAGCCAATGTCCATGATGATGGATTGCAATGTTGTGTGAGCTACACAGGAGAGCGCCATTGTGTGCAGTTTTTCATGTAATTAGTCAGGAAACAGATCTTGTAGGGCACATACAGCCTTTGGAAACAGAATTTTTATCCTTGCAACTGACCCTGACCAGAGAGATCGACAAGGTTTCATTATACACAGCTACAATAAATGCTGATGTTTTTATGTATAGGAAAAAGATCAGAACTTGATGAGCTCTGTATGGTTTAAAAAAGTGAAATACATATTTAGGAAAAAAACAGGCAAATTTAAAAACGTGTTTCCACTTCCCCACTTAGCCAGTCTGATAGTTTGAGTTCTTAAGAATAAAATTCAATGTCCAAATTCCTTTGGGCTTCCAGTTACTTTTTCTTTACTCAGGCATGTTTATATATTAATGAATCTAAGGTTTTCCACCTGGTTTTTAGAATGGCATTTTCAAGACCACTTAGTTATTTCATTAATAGAAGAGCTGTCTCTCTGATCTTTGGAAAACCCAGCTCCTGGGTTTTTTCCCTGGGTGAAAAGGGGGAAGAAAGATAAGAAGAGGAGTAAGATTTAAAGAAAGAATAGGAAGATATATTCAGAGGACATATTTCTGCAGATTTTTTAGATTTTAAATGTCTCTTAAATTCTGAAAATTTTTCATTCTTTTTTCAGTTTTTACAACCATCACTACGTGTATTTTAACATGCAATGCACATGGAAGTAACTCATGGATAACAGAATTAAAAGTAGTACAAGTACATTTTTCTGGTTAAAATCAATTAAATTCTCTATATTTTGTCATATAACATGATGCATTAATGAGAACCAGAACAATAGTTACAGAGCTATGCTAATTTATATTTTCAATTTCATGTGGGATTTCCTTGGAAACAAAACTATTTGCTAAATTATTTTACTGCTTGCTACGCAATTTTCATTTACTTTAATATTTAGGATTCTTTAATTTTTACAGACTTTTAGAATTAAATTATAGGCATTTGCATCTATTCTGTATGTTTTTTTCTTTAACGGTTATTAAAATTAAAATATTCAAGAAGGAATTGATATAAATTATTTTCATTATTTTTATTAAGAATTTCTTGATGCACAACCCTTATCAGGGTCTGGATAATTCAGTTAGTCAGTTTTGGAAGGCTTGTCTGGTTTTTTGTCTTCTGACTTAGAGTTTTTTGCATCATTTTACATGCATCAATACAAACTCCTCTAGTTCTGCATTCCTATGTTCAAATACAGCTGTAGGGAAGAAATCTCACAAGATTTCAGTAGGTTTTCCTACACAGGGGGTGGAGAATGAGAGAATCTTTCAGGGAGCAATTCATAAGTGTGGCTCTTTTTCTCTCCTCTGTCTTCAAAGTATTACTGCAAAATCAAGAGAATCTAAAGAAGTCAACCGTAATGGTCAGAAGCCTAAAAAATATTTCTCACCAAAAGGAATTTAAAAAAGCATAAATATTTTAAAAATACACAAATCAGGGGGAACATGGTGAAATTATATGTTCTGAAAATTAAAATTATCTGAAAACAAAAGTTCAGGGAATATGAATACGAACTTCTGTTTCCTGGAATAAGAACAAGGATGTATAGAGGATGGGAAATACAAACCAGAAAAACCAGTATATTTTTCCATGCAGCTTTGAGATTAAACAGTGGAATGTAGAAAGTAGAAGAGACCAAGATCTTGGCCAGGTTATAAAATGGATGTGCATTTATACAACTGCCAGGACCTCAATTAAGAAAAATGAATAGTTCCAAAGTTTTTTCAAGCATTCCTAAACCTGTTAGAAGACAGAATGTGGTGCTGCTGGGGCTGTTTTATTCCCTGTGTGCTGGCTACAGAATTTTGCTAAGCCTTACATGGCAGCAGTTTTAGTCCTGATGGAAAAGGTGCACTGCCATAACCAAATAGGGGTGGTCCTGTGCCTGTGCTTAGTTTCTAAATAAATACATACAATTTCAGGTACTTGTATTTTCTGAGATATGAGCATTGGCCCCAACATAACACGAACCTCTTTGTACATTGGTTTCCTCCAGCTTCTCTTGTTGCAGAGTTTCTCACATGCTGCTACTTCACTTTAGAAGTTTGAGGAAGGAAAGGAAACATCTGGAGCAAAGGCAGAGGGTAAAGAGGTTAACAACTGACAGAAAATGGTGTTCTTACCTCCAGTTCAGTAGCCACAAGAACTCCTCTAGTTCTGCATTCCTTTCCACAGGAAAAACTCATACATATGATCACAAAACTCTCAGTGTTTGGTGTCAAAATGCCAAACCTCCTTCACTTTCTTGTAACAATCTGGATGTTAAAATTTTTTGTGTATGTAGGACCCAGCTAAGTGATTCAAGGCTGATGCACTACTTAGTGAGTGGCAAAAGAATTCTGCTCTGTTTGAAGTGGGAGCTCAGCAGTCCCAGGGGTGCAAAGGCAATAAACCAGCAGGAACATTCTTTTTAACTGCATCCCCCCCAAATTGGCAATGAGCCCTCTGAGTGGTCCACTTGATAATACTAGTTAATAAAACAATACCAATTATAACATCAATTTATAATACTTATCATTGGGAGGACCTCTGTGATAGGTCTCAACTGGAATTTGATTTTGGTAGTGAGAATAAACTCCCCTTGTGTTAAATGATTTTAGAGCTAAAAAGTTTTCCTTTTTTTCAGGAAACTATGCAATTACTTTGTCTTCAAGGTGCTGCTTTCTCTGCTTAGAGGAAGTTTTACATTGTCCCGTGTTCTTTAGATCCTTTGGAAGAGGTGAAAATGATAACATAGCATAATTTAAAATGGAGATGCCTTTTAGACAAACTACAGTACATTATAGACTCACTTTACCTCAGTTTTGATTCCAAAATATCCCTGCTTTTACCACATTAACTTTGTCAGCCCTGTGTTTTGCTAAGGCAGTCAGGCTGCTCTGGATTTATATTCCCCTCTGAAATCAATAAAATAGTAATGAAGCAACAGTGGACACAGTCAGAGCCTTGCAACAGAGATTCAGACCCCATGCTGGGTTAATGTACTAAGAGATTTTGCAGCAGCCGGATTTTCATTTAATGAATTTCCTCTCTCTTTCCCCCCTTTTTCCTGAACACCCCCTCATTTCAGTTTGCTGCCCTTGCTCTTGTGTGCTTGCTCCCTTTCATGTGACAGCAAGTCGAACTTTACCAGCTGTTGTAAAATAGGAGATGTGAGAAAGACTGTAGGGCCAGGAGGGGTGATGATGGGTGCTCCTGGCAGGGGGGCTGAGAAAATTCTCAGTTGTGTCCAGCTGGAAGTCACTGCCTGTCAGCCTGCTGAGGTGTGTGGTACAAATGGTATCAACCCCCCAGTGCCAGCAGGGATGTGGCTTAGAGGAAAGGTCCCATCAATATTTTTGCATCTCATGAAATGCCCTGGGACAAGTAGTAAGGATTATTGCTACAATGCAATACAGTTATTCCTGCTATACCTAAGGTTGAATGCAATCTTGTCTTCTCTCTCCCTGCCTGAACTTTAAACTCTGTGAAAATATGGCTTCTTAGGCTTCTCACGCTGAAAACCTCCAAACAAGGGTTGTGTCTTTAGGTGCATTTCATTTTGTTAGATATATTGGGGGTAAAAAAGAGTCAAAGAATTTATGATCTTATATGACAATGAAAATTTCTATTTTGAGAAGTGCCATTTCCTCTCCTGGAAAAGGAGAAGAAAAGAAAAATTCCTGTTTCCAGAAATACCCAAAAAGCTTCTGCTGTGTGATCTGCTACGACTGTGTTCTTGCCAGCTCTATTACATTTGCTTGTTTTGTCCTTGTGTATGGAACATCTCTGAATGCTGGGTGTAATCTAAGGTGCAGGCACAGAGCAATCCTGTCTTGTGTGCAGGGAATCTGACACATCTGGGTGCATTTGGACATGCAGTCCACACACCAGCCACCACTTCTGCACTTGCGCAGCAAATCCTGCATTATTTGTGTTTGTTTTAGAGTCACTGGTAATTGTAAGAGTCCTCTGATAGATATTTCTTTTCGCCTAAAAAATGGCAGCTGGAGAGGCAGGGTCCACTTTTGAATTTTAAAAGTTGGCAAGCATGATAGATTTGCTGAAATATTGGAAAAGATTGCTGACTCTCAATGCCAAAGCATGTAAGCAGCACATGGGTGAGTGTAAAGTGTTTGGCAGAGTCTTTGCATCTTCTTCTAAGCCTGCGTGCACCACTCACCTGGATGGGAGAGCCCAGCCCTGCTGCTCTGGGACCACCTGCACAAGCTCCTGCCTCTCAAGTCCATCTTTGAAAATATGAAATATACTTCTCTCATAACAGGTCTACCTTGGATATTCCCAGCACTCAAAACAGGTTGTTAAAGCTGACTGTTGACCTTAAAAATAGTTTTGAAAGCACAGCACTAGTTCAGTTGTCCAGGGCATAAAAAGTGTGTGCTCTCCTAAATGACCTGCAAGTAACCTTTCACATGGACCTACTTCTACCACTATAGAAAAAAATATTTCATTAGGATTCATTGTTGTCAAGAACACTATTTTGTTTAATCATCATTGATGATTTTTGTAGTCTTAAATTCCACTGTGTCATCTATTTTTGCCTATCTTTTTTCACATACACTTTTGCAATGCAACACAGCAATCTGCACTGGATTGTTAAAGAGGATGGTGAAATCTCACCACTGAATCTTTAATTCTCTCATATGGAATAGGACCAGAGAGAATTGAATTTACAGAGTGGAGAGTTCAGGGATATAAATCATCTTCCAAAATTATCTCTTTCTTTCTGCTTGCAGTAAAGGAAGTAATTCTGGCAACTAAGTTTTCTAAATAAGACATGAATAGTAGACGTAGAGAGAGCCAGGAGAAAAAAAATTAGGTTGGTAAACTTACTAGGTAAGTACCTATACTCACTGTTTTCTTGCTAAGTATTTACTCACCAGCTTATGTCAAACTAACTCCTTATTAGAGGCAGATGTTTAATGGGAGAAAGATAATTTTTTCTCTAGGAAGTTCAGTGATTACCTGGGAAGTAAAAGATCTGGATCTGGCATCTTCTCTGCCCCTCCTACTGTTCAACTGGCCAGGAAAAGATCAGGGGGGAGCACTAAGTGAAAGTGCATCTGACTGTAACACACAAAAAAGGACTGCGTGGGGTGCTTTTCCTTATGCTGTTTGTATTCATTTTAGTCTATGTTATTAAAATGAGGAGTCTGTTGAGCAAGACAAGATTCCCTCTTCTTTTCTTAGGTCAAAGTAGAGGAACTAGAATAATCTGTTGGGCTCACAGTGAACTATTCACCACTGTGGAAATTTAAAAAAAGTTCCTAGGAAGTTACTTTACTGATAGCATTTAATTACATGTAATTTTTTTTTTCATTTGTGTCATTTATTTCATTTGTGTCTCCCTACCTATGAATGCAACACTGGAATGCAACAGGGATAAGTTTTAAAAGTAGGTAAGGTAAAAGACAGTTTGATGAAAGTTAAACCCTGCCTAAGTATATCCAAACCTGTAAGATTATGGATACCTTGTCTCTGAATTCTACCTGTGGCACAGTCTGATAGTAACAAGTCTGATGGTAAATTCCTTGTGTTGCAAGAAGGATTTACATGCATCCCTGTCCTGTGACAAAATCCAGACAGCCTCAGTAGAGCAAACCTGGATTTGACATCACTGTATCTTGAAAAGGGAGGACAATTCCTCTCTGTAATGAATAGATGCCTTTTACATTAAGATACAAATTATTTAATTTATTCTGACAGTTTAAAATGGAACATAGCAATCAGTATATTTAAAAATATATTTTTCCTTTATTTAATCTGAATAAAGAACAGCTAAAGACATTTCAGTCTTTATTGAGGCACAACTTCCACCATGTTTTAAATCATTTTACCAATGAAGAAATAGCAAAAGAAGGCAAAAAACCACTTTCCCATAAAACAGATTTACACACACACTTAGAAAAAATATAATCAGTAGAGTGTATACCATGTCTTTTAATATGGATAATACTCATATGTTTAAAGTTATGCATGTTCTCAAGCCTTAGTGAGAGCAAAGTCGGACAAAAATCTCTATTTTTGTACGTCATGCAACAGTGTCATATAGAAGTGCTTGGTATTACTGATCACACAAGTTTCCCATGTGCAAACCATACAATTATAAAATGCCTCTGGTCCTTTTGTCCTTTTCAGAAATGTGTCCCACAACACCCTGTCCACTGTTTTTAGATAAGAATAGTGTTCATATATAGATTTTTTTAAACTCCATCTTAGAATTCATTGAATTACTTTTTCATGTTGACTTGCACATGTATATTTGTTCTTTAAAGCCTCATTTACTTTCTTGTTTTATATATAAGCAAAAAATAATTTCGTAGCTAAAATTGCTTTTTTGGTACAGTTTGATTCAATCAGCCTTTAACTGTGCTGATACTTACCGGATGGTCATAAAAAGAAAGCAAAGTGAAAATGACAAAAAGCCCCATGTTTTGCAGAAGTTCACATTCAGTGCATCCAATCTGCAGTCCCTGGAGACAATAAGAGAAAAGAACAGGTCTGTAATGCAGCTGCCAGTTTAGTGATCAAACCCAACAGATTGCTGTCTGGCCAGATCTGGTGTCCAGATAAAAATGGCATTCATGCTAACCATCTGCCTACAGGTCAGTGGGGACAAAAATTAAAAATAATTACCTCTAATGAATGAATAGACAATGGCAATCCTGTGTGAGGTATAGTATCATCTCCGTGCATGCACACACACATACACTCAGATCTACACACACACATACTGAAGAGTCATTGGGTTATTTTTTTTAGAATGCTCTCAGCTACACTTTTCATTTATGTTTTACTTTAATTGTCTCACTTTCTGTCTTTGTGGTATTGTAGTTTTAAAATACACAGCTGGTTTTTTGGCAACTAAATTGCACCAGTGGTGATACAAATAATTAATACCTTGATAATGTCCAATGCAACATTCAAATGTCAGCTTCTTACTTCTAAAATCCAAGTAAGCAGAATTCTGGACTCATAATGTCCAAAAAGTCAATTTGGACTATTTATTTTCAGGTACAAACTCTGTGGAGAATTAGGAGCCTTGAAAGAGTTAAGCTGAGCACTGATTACTGCAGCTGGAGGTACTCGAGGGGGAAAAGGGAAGGTCCGGACTGGGGTGTGGAGCTGCCTGGGGCTGTCTGATCTGGCTTTCATATCTACAGATCCAAATCCAACATTCAGAGTTGCAGCTGGCATCTATGTGTCACAAATTTGTGGGTTTTTAGAAAAGGAAAGGCTTGTATGTGGTGAAAAATACAATAAATCATGGAGATTCATGAGCGTCTCCTCTTAATAGCCCCTGAAATGGGCCTGCTGTTGCTACAGAGAGACTACATAGTTGGTAATGTAATTTCAAGAGATTGCACTTTTTTTCTTTATTTCTACAGCTATGGAACAAGATTTATTTCTGCACTAACAAATACGTTCTCCAAACAAAATTATTCTACTGTCTTCTATACTAAGCAGCCACTAACTCATCATTTTTCCCAACTATTCTGGAACCAAACATGGTCTGAAGATAAGCTCCAGTTTAACTGAAGTGCCCTCTTTTTACGTCTCCATATAAACAAATCTGCGTGTCCATGTAATTAATTTATTTGTAGAGGAAGCCAATAAGAAGCTTTTAAGAAGATTTTACTGCTGTAATGCCTAAGGCTTTGAGCAAGCTAAAGGATACCTGTGCCTGTAAGAGGCTTGTAAGAGCCATTATTGACTTCATCTGGAGTTAAACAACCTCTTTTCTACATATATGTGAATTACATAATGGTGAAATATGAGTTATTTGATTGTAAAAGCCAGGAAAGACAGAAAATGTACAGGGAATATCTATGCAGAATTGTGTGCTTCAGCTTTGATAGAAGAAGCCTAAATTTCCCAACTGCCAAGAAACAGCAGTTTTTTGAAATCAGGATGAGCTTGGTTTCCTTGTTCAACTTTGCATTGTGCAAAAGTTTGCAAGAACCTCTAAACTCAAGCAGGTTGTTATAATTTAGATCTTCATCAAAGAAAGATGAGCTGGTTTCTCTCAGCATCCAACACCCTCACCAAGTCAAGCATTCTGCCTATGCACACACTGCTCCCAGAGAACCTGCTCACAAAAGCTTACTTGGAAAGATTCAGAGCTGCCTTTGCAGGCTCAGAAGAGCCCATGTTGCAGAAGGAGCTGCACTGTATAGTCAGCTCCTATTCTGTATCAATTGAACTGCAAAGCCAAGATATTCTGGGCTCGTGTCCTTGTCTACAGCTCTCCAAGAGCAGCCTTGCTCCTGTCAAACAGAACCCAGAAGACATTTCCTAGCAAGGTGCATTCAAATTGCTGAACTGTGATTTTTGTTAAAGGCTGCTCAGGCTATTGTTTTGTTTTTAGTAGAATATTTTGCCATGGAAACCACAGCTATTAAAAAAAAATAAAAGTGAAACAAAAAGATTACTACAACTCTTAAAGTATAGGTCAGTGTTCATGTCACAGTTGCCTTCTAATGCAAAGTTTATGTATTTATTAGGAATCGTCATCTCTGCACAGTCCAGAGAGCAATATTTATGTATATCTTCACAGATGTCCACAAACATTTATATATGAAAGAAAATATATATAAGAAAAAAGCACTATATTTCAGAGTGAATTAGTGGTTATGCACGTGACTTATTTTTAGGATAGGATGAAAGAATTGCATGTGGCCAATGCTATTGCACTGTGTAATACAGACAGGAGGCACTCAGGCATGATAGAAACTAAACTGTAATATAAGAATTTGCACATAATGAAGTAGAGTACTTAATAACTTCTTTAAATAGTGTTCAAAATATTATGTTGTGCCTGTCACCATATGAGACCAGGATCCCAGAAATCCACAAGAAATATAACTGAGCTGAAAAAATTGTTTGCAAAACAGCATGGTGATCATGTTCTTCTTTGCAATTTTTTTAACATTTCTCCAAACAAATCATGTTGGCAACCAACCTAGCAACCAAGTGCATTTATACATAGCCAGTCCTCAATTAATTCAGTAAAACTGAAACTGGAGACTATTAGAATTTCAGAAGAGGAGTAATATTTCAACATGTATGCTGTGAAAGAGTATGTATACACCTTGGAGTAGTTAAATAAGTTAAAAAAAAACCCCTGAAATTTGGACCCAGCATTTGGACTCAATTCATTTTTAGAAATTTTCCAGCATTTTTGTCTCTTCTGGAAATACAGCACAGACTATTTTCCCTTCACATGTATTGAGCAGATGTAAGAACTATATGAATAAGGAAAGGTACAATTTTAACTTAACTAAATTATTTAGAGCTCTGTAAATATGTTAGTGTTCAATGTATTTTCTTTATTTGCTTGCTATTTATGTGTTCTGATTTGTCCTAAATCATTTTTATGGCTACTCTAGATTATTTTTTCCTGCCCTGTGGAGGAAGGAAGAGATTATGTCTCCTTTATGAGAGATAGGATGTGCATAGCCTATTAAAGATGAGTCTTATTAGCACAACCTAGAACAAACTTGTAGAGAGTAAGAGGTGGTAGGAACAAGGCCAGTGACAGCTTTCAAAGATCCTGACGTTTGAGAGGAGATTGAAAGAGTGTTGAGAACAGGCAGCCAGGCATGGAGGGGGTGGTGGAAGAAGGAGACAGCTAAAGCTCTTCCCCACAGACTCTGCTGTAGCTCAGGAAAAAAAATGTCAGTAATCTAGAGAAGAATTACAAGAAAGAGTTCACCCTGTCTTGCTCTGTGTAAGTCCTTATATTTTGAAAGTATCTACCTCTAGATTTCGTAAAACTAGCTTTAAAATTTAACAGGTCTGCCCCATAGGCTTACTGAAAGAGAAAAAGGCTTTATAGTTTCATCTAAATCACAGGCATGACATCTATCTATTCTCTTTTTATTGATTGGTGCTTTTAACTCATCCCTTTTAAAGCTACCTACAAAGAGTCTTTGTCCCATACAGTGAGATAAGGACTTGGCAGTGCTGGGCTAATGGTTGAACTTGATGTTCTTAAAGGTCTTTTCCAAACTAAATGATTCTACGATCCTGTAAGTTCTCTTTTGTCTTCTAGTTATTTCTCATGCATTAAATCTCATGTTACTGTCTCTCCTGATTTTCACATCCTTTCAGCTGCTGACTAACCAGGTTCTTATCCTTTTGCTGACTGCATGTTTTCCAGGAAATGAAGACCATTTGCTTGAGACAGCAGCTGGTCCTGTGCTTCTAAAGTGGATTTCCTGGCTGTGTAGTTAGCATTTGTCCATGTGAGCAGTGTCTATCCCCACCTTGTCACACAGTGTGCACCAGCCACAATGTTCTCCTCCAACAAAGTAATCACTGAGCTGAATACCAAACTCATATATGATATATTGGTGACCACAGAACTCAGGCTTTTTTAGGTAATATTTGCTTTTGGGGACTCAGTAATCCCAAATGATGTATGAAGAGACATTTGTTTCTAAGCTTTTGTGCCATGCTTGGCACAAAATTGAAGCCTGCGACATTTTATATGCAGTGTTACTCATACTGCCCATCTAAACCTATTGTTGCTCACTGTTAATGCCCAAGGCAAAAGTTTTGCCCAGCTTCTGCCTGGGCATCATGCCATCTCAACAGATGGGTATGAGTGTGACAATCAAGAAAGCATGTTTGTTCATCAAACAAGAGTGGTTGGGGCATTTTTCCCAGTTGACACCGAAAACAGCTGTCTGCCTTGAGCATGCTTATTGCTAGTTAAAAGGTCTGTGATATATTAGTAATTCTTCTCTGAACTATGCAAATTGTCAATAAATAAAAGTCATTTACAATTAGGTATGGTTACTATGTTTGAAGCTACTTTTAAAGAGTAGCCTCAAACAAGTGCTTATTTTTTGCCTTCAGAATTAGGAAGAGAGGACCAAGTGTCCATGACTCATCTGAGTTGCAATTAAACAGAACTCAAAATGTGTTCTCAGTTTCTGTGCAGCAGGCTGTCCTCTCTCCTGCTTGCTGGAGTGACAAGGACTTGTGGTACCTGTAGTCTTTTGTCATCATTGCTGTTCTAATACTCCCTAACCCTAAACAAGAGATTTGGTTTCCATTGTCCAGAGAGGCAAATACGAAAGATTTACCTTTATTTTCCAGTGAGCAACTTGTTTAATTTCATTTTCTTAAAAAAAAAGCAGTTATAAGGTCTTTTGTGGTCTACAGGTGCACTTCAAAATATTTCTTTCATGTTAAACAGAGTAACTCAAAAATTTTTGCATTTCATAATCTCCACATGTAGCCATCTCATATTTATATTCCTGAAAAAGATTTTAGCCAACAGCAGAAAGAAATTAAAAACCCAACATTGACTCATCTACCAGGACAACAGCAGTTCTGCTGTTTCACAGTGTCATAATGATCTGTATGCTCAAGATCTTTGCTATATAGTATAAAGTGATTTATAGACATCATGTGTCTATACAAACTCAAGCACAATGGCTCTTCATGAAATTATTTACTTGCCATTTGCAACTTTTATCACAGATAATCAAAATTTTTTCTCTTGTAAATTGCTGTTATTTTACTAACATCAATGGATTCACATGGAATTAAAAAATAATGAATGTATCCTAATGTGCCTCAGATTACAGTCACCATTGCACATAATGAGTGTTCTGAAATCTCTGTTATTCCAAACTATTTTTGAAGGACACTCCAGAAAAAGACCTGAGACACTAAGTTTCAAAGTTCAAGTCTCAACAAGCATGTTTCTCCTCAAAAAGGTCTGTGCACAGTATGAACACTGACTGCAGGATACATAATATGCACATATACAAAAAAGAATTCATGGCATATTGTGGTTTCCCACACCAAAACCTTTGAGGGCTGATGTTATACAGAATGTTTTCATTTCCCAGTGTTTAGCAGAAGAAGCCCAAGTATAAGAAGGAACAGAATACATGGGGCCAAAAGGGCTGCCTTCTTGGGGTGGCAGCACTCAGTTTTCTAAGGAAACATGGCACTATATCTATCACATGTCCACATTTGGAACAGAAAGAGCTGGAATATTTACAGTGATTCCCCTGGGAATCAAAGCATTAATTCACATGGCTATTTTCCCACAGGTTTAATGGGGAATATCTTTGTCCTTGAAAATCTGCCAGGACTGAGCCAGGCTCTGCAGCATTTACATCTACAGGGCACTGAGTGAGTAATCAGAGGGATGAGCATGCTCCATCTGGTCCTTGCCATCCCACTAGCATATGCAGTTATTGGCTTCACCTAGGAGAGGCAGGCGTCCATCCCAGCCCCTCTGCATGTGACAGTGAATGGCATGTCCACCAGGCTGTCATCATCTCCTGATTTTCCTGAGTATCATGATATAGAAAAACACCAAAAAAGGAGAACTCAGGTGACTCTGGAAAGGATACTGGACAGGAAAGGGACAGTGGTGCAATACTGCCTGTCTGGTTGTCTGGAGAGTGAGACACAGGCATTCTGCAGTCATTTCATGGATGGAACAAAAATTCCCAGGGAGGGGAAACTAATCCTATGCACTGGTGGTTTGTTTTGTTTTGTTTTGTTTTGTTTTGTTTTCTTTTTTTTTTTTTTTTCTTTTGTTAGTCAATATAACATAAAACTTTTTAGAGGAATGAGATGATATTGGGTCACTGCACCACAGGTATACCTGCACAAAATGATGAAAGGCCAGCAATTATAACTTTTCCTTGTCTCTCAGTGATTGGCCTCTGATCTCATCAAATATGGAAGCGGGAGCTTTTTCCAGCAAGCTCATTTCTGAGCTAAGTGAAGCTATTTTAGCAGAACCATGGAGCATCCAGGAGGAAAGGTAGAGAAAAACTGTTTTGAAAGGCAAAAATTTTAATCTCCAATTCTTTCTCCCATCATCTATTCACAACAATGTTTAAAAGGGGAACCTTCTCCCAGTTTCATGAGGAAACCAGCTTCAGGACCACCCAGAGAGCTTTATTCTCTTCTCCTTGTCTAAATCACACAAAGAAAAATAAACAAATGAACACAACATTTGCTTTCTCATCCCTTCTTTTCACTAAAGGGTCAGGAAGGTCGGGATCCTTCTTCTGCCATCTCTGGACACCCTCACCCTCTTCAACAGCCAATCCAGATGGATCATGGCCTTTGAAATCTTAAATCCTTTAATCAGTTTCTCCAACTTTCTCCGTTGGCTCCTTTATGTCACATTCCAGGGCTAATTCAGGTACCTTTATGCAGCGTAGGATTTGGCTGACAGGAAACACATGGGGAAGTACAAGTCCAGAATCTGTGCAAGCAGTGGGTTGATTATCCTTAGCTTCATTAAGGTTGCTCAGCAACATGAGCTTGTATTAATCATGTCAGAGCAGCCGCATCCTGACGAGCTATCGGCACTGCCAGGATACAGAGCCTTCCCTCACACTGCTGAGAAAACGTTCCCATCAGCAGTCCCTCTGCTTCCAGCGAGGTAATGGGAGAATAAAATTTAGACTTGTCAAAAATTTAATGAAGAATTATTCTTACTACAGTTATGAGTCCAACCGGAAAGGAACATAGGATGTTGCACAAAAGACTTTTTCAGTGACTACAAAAAGAGATATGAAAAGCAGCACTTGAAATATTAAATACTGCAGCTAAATGATCTAGGTAATTAAACAAGGGGTAAAGAATTCCTGAATAGATAGATCACTGGCTGCACAGCTCATAGCTTTTCTATGCCTGGAAAGATGGAGAGGAGACAATGTATTCTTGAGAGATTCATCACTAAGTTTGCAGTCATCATTTCCAGCTGGATTTTTTCCATTTGATAATTTTATACAGTTAATCAGAGCTCATCAAATACTGCAGAAATAACATTCAAGAACTTCAGTTTAAATTCCAAACTGCTTCCTCATGTCTTTCTATTTCTTATTAATATGATTATGTTCACTCACAAATGTTCTTTTTTTATCTCAGCTTTTTAATGATTTCAAATTACCAGCCATTCAGTGGAACAGCACAAGTAGCATTACAGTACAAGACTGACTCTTTCATGAACTACCCTTACACTATCCTGTTAAGCCAAACAGGAATTTCTGTGGACTTCCAAATATTCAGTATTGACAACATCAAGCTACATCTGGGTGCTTTAAATTTGAGGCAGGGCTTACTGAAGAATTACTGAAGAATGGATTTATATTTTAGTAATGGCAATTTTGGACTTTAATGATGTGTGGGTGGAATGAATGGGAGATGATGACAGCATTTTAAAATGAAGTGAGGGTTTCTCAAACACCTTGCAGATGATTTTAGGACCCCATCCCTAAAAGTTTGTGCAGATAGTACAAGTAACAAAGTCCCACTAAAGTCCAATGGATGCTGGAAAAATCCTTATAAGGATTATTCCCTTAATACAAAGACAGAGAATTTTGTGTTGAAATACCCTAGAGGAGATATCCTCTATGACCCCTGTCTCTAAACACATATACTTTATTGCCTACCACCAGCTTTAATTATAAATTGAATGCTTGTGCTCCAAATTCTCTATATATGACACACTGGCTGTTACTATACCAAAGGTGTAAAACTGTTGAGAACAATTTGGTTTTGTTTTGGTTTTGGTTTTCCTTTTTTTTTTTTCAATCCCTCACTTCATGGAACAGGAAAAACTATAATGTAATTACAGGGAGATTTGGTTAAAACAAACAAGCAAATAAACTTGGGTTTCAAAAAGCAGTTTTGAAACTTTAGGAAATAGTTGGTTCCTATACTTGGCACAAAGAGAGAAAGATTTCTACTAGTTTGTTCCTACTTGAACATATGAGTATGAAAGAAGCACCTAAATCTGAGAGACCATTGAGGCAAGAGGGTTTTCTTCTAATTGTCTGTTTATACAATTTTGCTGAGGCTTCAAATACTTTCAGATAAAGAACACTTCAGCTCATTGAATGCTATGTGTACTCCCACACACCTTTTTTTTTTTTTTTTTTTTTTTTTTTTTTTTTTTTTTTTTAAGTTACACATACTGAAAGAAACCACTTACTGGGAAGGAAGACTACTCTAGGCCCACTTCTCTGCAGGACAAACTCCAGATCTCTGACTCTCCATTAGATTTAAAAAGACACCTTAGATCTGTGTTCTCTGTATTTCCTCCTCCTTTCCCCCTGCTAGCTATAAAACTAGAACAATGCAATTTTATTTGGCAATCACTATTTACAACCTGGCCTGTACATTTGAATGGCTGGGGACTGCTTCATCCCATACATAATATTAGAATGACAAACTTTTACTCTCAGTTCGATTTTGTTTATGCAACAAACAAGTTAAATTTTTAATGTCTAAAAGAACTTGGGTTAGCCAATAGTTTTGAGCAGCTAAACATTTGAAGTATTAAAACAAAGAAATGTAACTTCCAGTAGTGATGTGGTTACTAATTATATGACTATGGGATAAATTCTGTGTTATTAATAGTAATAGGAAGAAATCCTTTACAGTGAGCATTGGGAAGTACTGTTTTCCCAGAGCAGTGGTAAATGCCCCATCTCTGAAAGGGTTCAATGCCAGGTTGGACAGGGGGGGCTTGGAGCAACCTGGCCTAGTGGAAGGTGTCCTGGCCCATGATAAGGGGGACTGGAATGAAATGATCTTTAAGGTCTGTCCCAACATAAACCATTCTATCATTCCACGAATAGCTCTAAATGCCATTTATTTCTAGTTAGAAGAGGGATTCTTAGACATATCTGCAAATTTTTACATTGCATTTTCTTTCTCTGAAACCTAAGCAAAGGTAATGCAAATCTGAAAATCAATATGATGTGTATATGTTATGTAACAACATTTTAGATCACTATCACGTTATTAATCACTTATTCATCATAGAAATATTGTATCAGCATAAGTACCAGTTGAGGTATATATGTGTCTTGGTACATATATGGCATGGATAAATCTTTCATTTTCCATCTCAAAGGTCTTTTCATCCAGAAAAGTGAATCTACATGTTCATGAAATTTCTCTTTTCTCTGTTTTTATTTCAACCAATCTTTAATCTTAGGCATTAGGATAGATTTTTTTTTTCTCAGAGCAAATCATCTCCGTCTGCCAGCTGCAGGAGGTCCTTACTGTCATCTGAAGAGTACATCAGAATTAAGATACTTGAGGTGGTGTTATCTACCACCTTGTTGTATGAGGAGAATTTTATTTTGGATATTCTTTTTTATATTGACTTTAAACATGTAGAAAACATCTAGCAGGGAAGGTAAATAAGTTTGTGGTGTTCCCCTGCCACACACTCTACCACCTCAGTGACCAGGTCTGACACTCACAGAGATCAGTGTTCAGGCAGCTTAGTCTATTCTACTCCTGTTCAAGGGCAATGTGGGCTTGCTAAAGGCAGAGTTTTCTCCTCCACACCACATCCAGACACTGCCTTCTGCTTACTGCATACACAGAGGTTTAAGTAAAGTGAAACAACAAAATAAAATAAATAAATAAATGCCCCCAAGTAAACTACAACAGTTTAGGGAAACTGCAGAACCTCTGAAAAACCTGAGTTAAAAAAAGAACTTTTGATGGACTGACTCTGGACACAGTGTAAGACATAGCTAAAGAAAATTCACACAGCAGTGTCTCATTTCTGTTTTCTCTTTTGTGGTCTATAAGTAAAAGGAGGATCCTGATTTTCAGTTCATGACATTATTCTCCTCACAGTTATTCATGTGGGGTTACCTCATGAACTGGCCTCCAGGGGAAGCAACTTCTTCTGTTCTTTTATGTCTAACACTTGAATCTCAACACGGACAGAAGAATTCAAAAAGACCAAGCTCTCCTGTTCTTTCTTGGGTTCATTGCTTCCATCTGGCAGCTGAAGTACAGTAGCTGGGTGGGAGAAATAAGCTGAAATTATTGCTGACCATTCTGCTTACTGAAATATCTCTCAGAGGCATCTGAAATTAGGATCACCGACTTTCACAATGGTTTGGGTCGGAAGGGGCCTTTAAAGGTCATCTAGTCCAACCTGCCTGCAATGAGAAGTGACATCTGCAAGTGGACCAGGTTGCTCAGAATCCTGCTTTATCTGACTTTGTAAAACCCCTGAGAAGTAGAGGACTCTTGAAAGAGAGAACTGAGGATTCCCTACATCACCAGAATGAAGTAAGCTCAATTGTAGTAGATGAATTAGTGTGGGTGTCCTATGACTTATCCCATTGACTTAGTAGGGACCATGTGTCTCTCTCTTCTCTGAGTAAGCCGAGATTTCATTTCTTTCAGACTGGCAGTGTGACAGTGCAGACAACTTGGTTCTACAGAAAAAAATCATGAACCGCCCCCCCATGGAGAGTTTGCACATAAAACCCTTTAAAACACCCCCCAAAAAAGCAAATCAAGGTTTCTTTTCTTCCCTCTCATACTTTCCATCTCATACACGTATTTTAATGGGGAGTATTATGTTGAAAATACAGGTGTATACATAAGCTCATCCTCAAGTTACTCTGGGCTATGTAATATAATTATCAGCAACCTTCCTTCTGTCACTTTCTTTTGGATGGAGGAATCTTCCTCTCTTGCAACTGCTCTCATTGCAGAGGGAAACCCATCAGATTTCCTTCTCCTCTGTGTCCTCTGCAATCCTTGCCCTCCTGCTCTCACTGGAGAGCTCACCCCTGAGACATTCCCATGCTGGTGGGAGTGGATGAGTGCAGAACGCTCCAGCTCCACCCTCTTCCAGAGGAAATGTCATGAGAAAACTTTTTCTTGAGGTCTTTGCTGTTAAAATGCTATGAGAATGCTTGCTATCATGTGTGCATTTTTATGGCATTTTGACTGGAAGTAATGTGAGAATGTTCTTTCTCACATTATTTCTAGTAGAAATACCCTGAGAACATTGTTGTTTGTGATATTCCTACAAAATGTTCTTGGAGACTGGATGTGACTAAATTTGCCTTTGTAATAGTAGGGTGTTTTTTTCTTTCTTCCAGCTGAAATTTGGGCAACATCTAATGTTTCTCTGTTTAAAACACTTATTTTATCATTGAGCCTTGCCTAGATTTGTGCCAAATGAAGCCTTTAGCTGAAATAACTGATTTATTTCTTTTGTGCCCTAAGACCTATCCAAACTGATTCAGAGGTTAAGAAACCAGATTTAAGTCCACAGCAATTACAGTATTTATAGGATTTTCTTCTGAGATGAAGTTGTTTCAACTGCCCTTTCTGTTTCAAAGTGGACCCACAATGGGATTGAATAAAACTGTGGAGGAGTAGAGACCTGGAAGAACAAAGACCACATACTGTAAAAAACCCATTCTAATTAAATCAGAATGGAAACAGAAGAATGCCTTTCCAGAGAAACAAGTAAGTGACCTAGAGAAACTTATGACTTGGCAGTCTACACTTTTCTATTTTAAAAGACAACTCACATCTTTTAAAGGAAATAAATCCTGGAAAAAATATAAGATGTGTCAAGTCAATCAGCTATTTATGCCATTTCCTCCGATCCTGATGTTTCCTTCATGAATTATGCACTTTCAGCTGCCACTACTCGCATATGTGGGCCCTTGTGGCATGTTTCCCAGGACCAGCATGTGATTACAGATCATAAAAAATGAACATACACATTGCTCCTTCACTAGAGGCTGAGATGCACAGTTCCAAATGCTCCATGTTAGAAATGTCTCTTCTATTTGAAAAATAACAGCTGTTATTAAAAACAGCCATAGCAATAATAGGTGCAGCCATGAAAACTTATCACCATAAAGAATTAAGAAACAGATGCCCCTGAAGAATGGAACAGGTAAAATAGCCACTAAGAGTTTTCCCATAGCCAGAAGGTGGTGCTGCATTGTAATGTAGTTGCAGGGGGTCAGGTTTGCATCTTTGATAACTTATGCTGTTTGATTCACTTTTAAAATGTGAAAGAGTAGAAGATATTAAATCATCAAAATTGAGCTCTGGGGTAGTGTTCAGCAGAGGTAAAATGAAGCATAGAATTTAGTTCTTGGTTATTAAAAGCCTGTGGTTGAGCTGCTGTGAGACTGGCTTTCAGTAAAAGCTTTAATTTCTCTCTCTATTTCTTTTGTTGCTGGTTTTATTAAACTCTCCTGGTTTCTTAACTCTTCTGTTTCACCTCAGGACACTGAACAACACAGAAAAGAAAAATCTAGTCAACCACCTTGTGATGTGTTTCCTTGAAAAAAATCTTTCGTCTTGTAATATATTGCATAACTTTTGCTAAGAAACTTGGAGGTTTTTCCTTTTGTTGAATAGAAGCTGAGATATTCAGATCCAGGTAGACACTGTTGACTTCAATAAAACTCTGCAAGACTTTGCCAGCTGAGGTGGTGCAAACTCCTTCTCTAAGAGAAGGTGAGAAGGAGAGCAGAGCTGCTGTCACGTCGTGGAGAGTGGTGTTGTGCAGAGGATCCCGGGATTTAGCTCAGGTAAGGCAGTGTGGGTGCCTTGTCTGCTCAGTTAGATTCCCTCACTCCTGCTGCACCCTGGTCTGCATGGATCATGAATGAGCTTTTGAAACACACCTGGATTTCCCCCACTTTCTCTACCTTGCTCTGTGTTTTGCAGTAGCCTTGGAAAGCAGATGCTGGTTGTCAGTAAATGGGTACACATGCTCTAGCAGCCCACCCTGTGCACTGCTGCTCCTAGGGACAGTCATGACACAGGATTGCTTCCTTCCTCCCTCCCTGTCCCCCTCTCCCAAATTCTGCAGGGTTGGGATTTAGGGCCTCAGCACCAAGTGTTCCTTTCCTACAGATTCATTCCTGTTGATCTGCTTTAGGGGCTCATATAGCTCATGGGTACCTTTGCATAGGCTAAGGGTCATATGGACAAATCCCATGTTCTCTGACAAGAAAGATACCTAAATTTGATTTTTTAAAATTTTTTTTAATGGGAAAAATGTTAGTAAGAATCAAGCAGCTGCCTCATGGGAATAAAGTTTTGACTGAGAGGAAAATGACCCTGGCCATCAGAGCAAATCATCTCAAGGATATGGAAAATTATTGCCAAGTAATGCCATTGTTGTTTGCATTACTGAGGCACATTGATGTCATGGGCCAGCACTCACTTTTACTAACTACTAAAAAAATATGATGTTTTTCACAGCAAGGGAATGAATCTGGAGGTTAAAATTTTCCACGGATTAAAGGAGAGACACTGTAAGTTCATGGAACTGAAATCCACTGAGAATTAATGAATGCATAAAAACCACATCCAGTTCAGGAAATCGCTGGGCTGAAAGTAGCTGGAGGCTGGGAGAACAGTGAGGGGGAGGGGCAGACAGATTTGCCCTCTTCTTACTATTTTCTAATCACTACTTTGACCACTTCTCTGGCTGCTCTGAGGCAGATAAGAGGAGGTCCTCTCCCCTGAGATCAACTTCAGCCCCTTTCAGGCTTATGGCTGAACACCTTCATCCTTCCAGTGCTTTCCAGAGAGTTGCCTGAGTGGGTCCCCCGAGTTCAGCTGTAGCAGCCTCTGTGCCACTGGGAATCAAAAGCGGATTTGGTCACCTGAACTTTCAGAAGAAAATTTTCCATCAACTTATTATTAATTGGGGCTAATTTATCCTTGGCATGACCTTTCTGAGTGATGACTACTCTCATATCAGCATGGAACCTGTGATTATGCAGTGACTGAGATATGCTCATGTGAGCCATGGAGAGATTATCCAAAATGGAAATCCCTTTTCCACAGGAGATGCCACCTTTGCACTGTGCATAATATCTTTGACAAGCTGTAGAACCTTTATGGATTAACTGCAGATTTTTCCCTAAATTTAGGGTGCCAGAAAGCTGCTTCCAGTTTGGAAACATAGCAGTTGTTCCAATGGGGATTTCTAAGACATGCAAAAATGTACACAGATTTTGACACAGATGAAAAATAAAGACTATTTTCTTTCCGCTAACAAGGCCCTGTAGTCTGACCAGCCTTAGGTAGAATAACTTCATGAAAACTTTGAATTCACATAGAAATTGATGTGGCTTCATTTTTGGTGATTTTTTTTCAATTTAAATATAATTCCTCTCTATGTGTATATACAACAGCTTTTAAAATCACCAGATGCTTAATGGCTGCTTTCTATTTGAAAAGTGGCCCATAGTAGATGGAATAGGCCTAACCATTTCCAAAATCATGGCATTTTATCATCTCAAAAAAATTAATTTTGAATAATGAGGGGAAAAATGGAACCTTACTTTAACTTACATAATGAAAAAATAGACAAGTTATTAAAATAAAACGTTATTTAAAGCATCTAGAGATCTAAGACCTTTACAGGCAGAGATCATGTACAGCTTGGGGTAAGTGCTTGTGTGAAAGTTTCTTATTGCTGGAACAGAGGCCCCTAATGGAAGTGGTGACAGACCTTAAATTAGTGCAGTGCTACTGTACAATAATGTGTATTCTCAGTGCCATATGGTTGTGATATGCAGCTGTTTTCCTATGATGATTATAAATTTGGGTTGTCTGGCAGACGTTACAGAAGGGAAAGGCATCATTGATCATTTTATCTATCTACTCTGGGTCAGTGAAAGATCATTACTGCCAGTCCCAATTTCTGGTTTTTAATTATTTGCATTACTGTGGTGTCCCAAATCCCCAGGCACATCAGTGTCCCCTTGTTCTTACACATCAGGGTAACTGTTGCTTGCTTTGCAAATGCAGACCAGCTAACGTGCAGATGTTTTCAGAGGCAAGCAGAAACTGAAGCCAAGGTGGCACGATATGAAATGTGAAGGCTACGAATTTTTGCTGCTTCACTCTCTGTTCTTTTATTATTACACACCTGTCTTGGTTTGCTTACCAGGTCACCTTAGCTGGCTGAAGGTTCACAAGCACCCCAGCAGACCTGGTGTGTGGAGACACAGCCCCCTGTGAACAAATGCAGAAACACAGGCAAACTTGAGTCATTTGCCTGACAGGCCAGCAAGACAGAGTATCACAGGGAAAGAAGTGGAAAGGCAGTGTCATGGGACAAAAGTGTGTGTAAAAAACATTTGCAGAATTACTGGAAATTTGTCTATGCCATAAAATGGTCACATGGTAGAAACCCCACAACTAGTGGGAACTCGTGCCATTAAGTGCAGGCTGTATATGTAACAGAGCCCTGTGCCACAGTGACCTGTCACTGTATTTTCTTGACAGGGCTTATTAGCTTGGGCACAGCACTATCTGATGTGGGAATAGCTCGTCAGATGTGAACTGGCTCCGGTCCAGACAGCTCAGTGCATCCCTGTATCACACGCCCCAGCACACCAGCTCTGGGATTAACTTGGAGAGACCTCACTTGGGTCTGTTTTAATTGGTCCATAAATGATAAGAAGTCTCCATTGCTTCTCTTATCCAACTAATCTCCAGTTTAATAAAGAAAGTTATTTCTGATGGTTAGACAGATCTTTTCCTTTTAAAAAATATTTCATCCTAGTATAAATTAATTGCCCTTCAAACCCAGAAGAGAGTCCTTTGAAAAAGAGACATCCTGGCAGGGCAAACAGCCGTGTGTTTTGTTGCCATTTGAGGGGACTTGCACTGAAATCCCAGCCTTTGCTGCCTTTCTCCTGCTAAGGAAGAAGTACCTCATATCACAAACCAGCAGCCCCTTCAGGCAATTGCCATTTAAAGAGTGGCATTGATGGACTCTGTAAGGAGTCCTATTCACTGCTCTCTGGCTTGGCAGCATGATGTCAGTGAT
Source organism: Acrocephalus scirpaceus scirpaceus (assembly GCA_910950805.1). Taxonomy (NCBI): domain Eukaryota; kingdom Metazoa; phylum Chordata; class Aves; order Passeriformes; family Sylviidae; genus Acrocephalus; species Acrocephalus scirpaceus. The sequence continues at coordinate 103,189,238 of OU383775.1, read as the reverse complement.
GTGGGCGGCAAACCTCTGAATTTGCTTTGATGGTATTTGTGCTCTTTTTTTTCCCATTTTTCACGAATGAGTGATTCATTTCTTTAAAACAATGTGTTTGGAAAGCCTGCCCCGCTAAGGAATTGTCTACGCAGTGGGGGAGCCTTGGAACATTGTATGTCCTCATGGAAGTACCAACAGGGGTTGTGCCAGATCCTTAGTGCAAGAGGTAACAGGGATGCTTGTATCAAAGCCAAAGCTTCATGAATCAAAGGCGCTGACTCTCAAGCACAAGTGCCAGCATTTGGGCAGATAACCCAGCCCGTGCCAATTTAGGGAGAGAGAAATACCCCAGACTAATCCTGTGGATTCAAAGAAATGCAACATAATCAATTTTGAGTATCCCACAACCTTGAGAGTCTTCATTTATAGATATTAAGCAAAGAAATAAGGGTAATGATGTGGCTCATTTCTTAAACAAGAAAAAAGCAGAAAAAATTCTGCTAAAAACTGGTGTTGCCTCATGTGGTTTGTTCTAAAACACAGGGGGATGAGGAAAGCAGCACTGGAAGAGGAAACTGGATGTCAAATCACATGCTTTGCAAGTGGATCAACTACAACATCAATGCTCATGTGGCAGGCGACCAGAAGCAGATTTTGGCCAGTACAAGGGCTGTTGGATAATTCTGTGACATCTCCAGTACGAAGCAATTGACACTCGACATTCACCAGCAGGGTGATTCAGACTGCTTAGATTAGGCTAAGGCAAAATGTTATATGCAATGGAGAAAACAAGACACTCATGGAAAATCTTCAATTATCCTATATGCACAGTGGAGCTGGAGGCAGCATTAGATTAAACTCTAAAATCAGGGTCACATCTGAGCTGTTGTTCTCAATGAAATTCCTGGATTGGGCTGAAAATTATGTGCCTGTGCTCACTTAGAATGAAAATATGGAATCCCCTTCAATTCAGAGATGTGTAATTAAGAGTTTCTTGTTCTCTTAAAAAGGTAGCTAAAAAACAAGGTGACTGCAGAAGTTTTGCATAACATTTTTGTGATTATAAAGAGAGGTGTGAACACAGCTTCAGACAAATACAAGTATCTTAATAATTTAACTTTGCATTTCATATATAAAATATTAAATGGTTCATGCAACAGCTGATCTCTAGCTTGCTGAAAAATATGGCTTCCTCTCTCAACAAGTTTTACAGGGGAAAGTGCCCATGAGAAAACTGATTTCCTGACTTCACATCACAACCAGAATCTCGTTCAAAGGACTGGTCCCAAACAGTAGGACAGAGGACTTTGTGTTAGCTATGTCCAATGCAATCATATATCTAATCATTGTTTCCTTAACCCTTTTCATATTAACAAACTTAGACAACTTATTCAAAAAGTGAAAGACCTCACTCTACTTTCTTCTGAAGTTTAAATTCCATAACTCCTACATGACAGGACATGTTGGATTAGAGAATCTTAATGCCTTCTCTTAAAAGCAAGCCAATGGGAAGGTGTCTAAGTTCAGTATCAATATTGCTTTATTTCTGTTTAATGTGTCCTGGATAGAAGTGGATGTATATGCATTTCACAGCATAAACATGGAGCCTGACCTGCATCATTATTAAAATTTTCTGCAAAATTCAGGAAGTCAGTGCTCAGTAACACATTTTGGAATGGTGAGTTTACAGAGACAATTTCATGAGCTCTCTAACCCTACAAGTGAAGAAAGTGCTCCGTTCTCCTCCTCTCCTTCTCTGTCTCAGAATGTAACATGTGCAAGAAGATGCTGTCCACTACAGCTACTGTGCCCTAGTTTTCCAACTCAGTTTGTCTGTTGGGTTCCTTAAGCTCAGTGGTGCTCAATGAGAATAGAGAAAACATCATTCTTAAACATTCAAAAGCAGCTCCCTATTTGTCCTGCAGTTATATACATACCATAAAGTGAGTAAAAACAAAGAAATTGGTTTTTTGTTTCCATTTTATTTTTGGTTCTGTAACTTGGTACTCCATATGCAGGGAGTAGATTTTTCCTTCTGGTTTTGACAATAAATGCCATTACAAGTCTGAGAAACTTGACCGGTTAAAAGTGTTGTCAAAATGGCACATGCAAAAATTCATTTTCTAACAATCATTTTGGTAGGAATGTCCCAACTGGACCCCTTAAGTTACTTACAAAAGCATTTTATATTCTCTGATATGGGGTACATTGGATTTTTCAGTGCAAATATTATAGATAGTATTTTGAGTGACCGTAGAAAGATACTTTCAAGAGGACATACACCTTGAATCATTCACTTCCATGTGTCTTTTCACAATATTGATGAAAAATGAAAAAATCAAACATTCTGTAGAACAGAAATTTTGAGAAAAGTTTACTATTTTTTTAAATTATATTGAATTGATATAATATTAAATATTGTCTTAAAAATTTAATGTTTATTTTTATTTTTTAAAAATAGAGGGGGTTATATTTGAGATGATCTATTAACATTATCAAATCAAACCAAACCAATCAAATCAAACCAAAGTACTTTCCTATTTTATAATAATAATACATTTGAAAATCCTTGTGTTGACAGATTCCTGAAAAGCATTTTTGGTTTTGTGGAACTGTATTTTCTGGTGGAAGTCAACATAGCTCAAAAACTTTCAGTCAGCTTTAGAATTATACATAAAAACAAGTGAGACTGTGATTTTCAACCACTTGTGGAAATGAAAATCATGTGGATCCAATTGAAGGCTACTGAGATTTGGGTACCATGTCCCAGAGGATCCCTTGAAAACCCTGCAAGAGTGTCTCAAGCACAGTATGTACTTGCTGCCTAAAAGTGTTGGAGGCATATGTTTAGTAAAATTTGAAGGACTGTAGTGCTGTAGAAGTCTTTAACTTCTAAGGAGCTGTAGAACAATATTTTCTTTTGCTAATCCTAATAGGTTATTCCGATTAATAGATAGTAGGAATTTCATTATAGGTTATATGTTATATATTGATGCTTTATGATTTCTGCTATACACTTGTATCTCAAAATAAAAAAAAACAAACAAAGAACCAAATACAAAAACCATTCAAATAATGTCTTAGAATTTTATTGGAACTCTATGAAATAGTTTGAAATTTTATTTGAAGTTCAGAAACTGATGTTAAGTCATCAAACAAGATTCCCTGCCTTTATATAACTGATTGCAATTCATTCTAAACTTCACTTGTGTCTCCCTGCATACTAACTTCACAAACACAAAACTTCCCACTGCACTTTTATTCACAGGCTTGTCAATCAGGTGCTCACCGTTCCCTTAAAGTTTAAGCCTTATTAACCTACACACTGGATTTGACTGGTGATAGGCCACAACAAACAAAGAGCACCAACTCTCAGGTTCCAAATCCTGTCATCCTAGTTCAGAGGGTCCCTGCAAACCCCCTGTAAGAGATGAAAGGATCAGTCAAATGTCTGATTATTCAAACACACAGGCAAAGAGGGCACATTGTGGAAAAAAAAAGTTAGTGGAGTCCCCTGCTGATTGAGATATCTTCTAAAAAAATAACTTGTTGCTGATCTTTGTATGCAGATAGCATTGGTTTCTAGCCCAGGTCTTCATAGATTATGTCAAATGCACACTGAGAATACCATGTGGAAGGTCTGGACTGAACATATATTTGGCAAATATTGTTAAATTGAATTCACCTCATGCCAGAGTTGCCCACCTACAATAGGAAACCAGCACGTCAGCTACTTCAGAGGAACTGAAAAATCACTGAAATTCTGGCAAGAAAAGTTTAATTTCATTCATTTTCATATGTAATTTCATAGTTTAAGGCTTCAATATAGGCATATATGTATGCCCTGGTTTGGTATAGTACAGAGATTATTTTATTATGACAATTATGCTCATTAATGGCTTAGGCATGTTGGTCAAAAGTAATCCTGCTCACTAAGCATCACTCTATTTTTCAGGATTTTCATTCCTGTTAGTTAATATTAGAGAATTGCTCAGAGACCCTACTCAGGCATGGGATCCTTTATATAAAAGGCAATGGTCCTTTCATGTTCTATAAGTACAAATCTAAATAATAAATATGAACTGTAGAATGCAAAGTAGAAGAGCTGAGTGAAAGAGAACAATCATGTTGATGAAGAAATCTGAAAGGCTGGGGCTTTTTTAATGATTATTTTTAAAAAATTGGCCTTTAATATGAGATAAATCAACAGAACAAAACCAAGAAACGACAATCTACCATGAAGGCAGACTACAAAACAGAAGCTGACCTTAGGTTTTCCCAAAAATATTTGCTTATATTCCTGCTTTCCTGCTCTTTTTTATTTCAGTTTTCTCCTAAGTAAAGAATAATAACAACTGCAGGATTCCAACAATTGTTGAACCTGCATGAAACAGCATTCAGCTTCTGACTGTAATGGCTTATGAGCTTCCCACTGAGCTAACTACCAGTTAGTAAAATGTAAATGACACAATAAACAGGGCTCATGAGAGGATCTGATCATATGCACATTTTTCTATAATACCTTTTGAGAAGGGGGAAACAAGTGCAGGTTATAGCTGAATAGTGCAGGGAGCACGTGGCAACATGTCCTTTATTCTGTCTACCAAAGCAAACTTTTTTTTTTATCCTGGGGAAAAAAAGGCATAACAAACTGATAGGTAAAATACTTTTTTCACTGAAAAGTTAGTTTTCCATCCCAGAGTAATAGATTCAAATTACAGATGGCTTTACCTACATGTCTCAGGACAATAAAAGAAATTAGGGTAAATAAACAGTGACAAATATCCCATCAGGATATCGCTTTCTTGTAAAAAGTTGAGTATCCCACTTATACAATCTTGTCTTCTTCCTATGTCATAGTGGTATAAACCAGATTTAAAAATGTTTTATTTCATATTTTTAGTTTGATGTTGCATCAACTCTCAAAGGTATTAAAATGTGCATCTTTCACTTCTTTTCTGTAGTCATTCAATATGTTTGACCATTTCTTTAGAAAATGATAACGCTAAGATTTTCATCTGTTTTCTGTGTCAGCTACATCTTAATACTTCTATCCTTTAAGAAGATTCCTGCCCATTCAATAAGCATGTTAAATAAGGGGTAAATGTATGAATAAACTGATTCTTATATGATTCAGAAGCTCACAGCTAAAAAGCAACCAAGCATATACAAGTAATACGCTGTTCCTCAGGGAATACAATACTTGTACCATAGCTTTGGCTTTATGTTGCAGACTTGGACTGAGCCTGAGAGATGAATGTAAAAGATAAAGAAGCATTGTAAGGTCAGTGACTGAGCTCCTCTTTTTACTAATCGGCTTCCCTTGTTGTCCATCCAATTTACTAGAAGGTTAACCTTTTCGCTACAGCTGGAAATTAGCTAAATTTCTTGTAATGAAATGGCTAAGGTAACAAATTGAACTTGTTGTTCATACAGCTCTGTAATAGTAAATGAGACTTAAAACAAACAAATAAATAAAAATTCAGCAACTCAGCAGCATTTTTCCCTCCAAAGATCATTCAAATGCAAATGGGTTTACATGAAAAGAAGTACCAAGTCCTCATAGATAAAATATTTCATGGAGATAGAGCTTCCAAGGCCATTGAAAGAATGCCAATGTCACATATTAATTAAGAACATATTTAAGATGGACTGAATTTTTAAGATGCTCCTGGAATTTTCCAAAAGAGCATCTTGCTGTTGAATAATCACTTTTTTTAAAACTAGGACTTTATATGGAGATCCTCTTGCAAATGTCTTCTAAATGCTAAATGCATAGAATATTGTATTTCAATATTTTTTAAATGTAAATTCATTACCCAGGTTGAAATTATTGCAGAAGTCAATTTTAAAAACCCCAAAAAACAGAATAGTTATATATAAGTGAATCAAAACTCATTATGTATCCACAAGCTTTTAAGTGGTTTTCCTTTTCTTCTTGCACCAAGAAAAAAAAGTAAATTTATTGAAAGAAGTGCAAAAGTTAGGGTTTTTAAAGTTATATTCTATATCTCAAGGTAAGAATGAAAGAAAAAAAAATTGAATCAGGATGGGTAACCCAAGGATGACGGCTTTACCAGTTAAAAGGTCAAGGTTGAATGCTTGGTTTCATCACAAGATATTTTTGTGGCTTTTGCCCAGATGATCATTCCATCTTCACCTGTCCTAAATTCATGAAAACAGTTAAATCTCTAGGTCTCAGACAGCACCATTTTTCCCCTAGAAAAACACATACAAGGAATTAGTACCTCTGTTCTAGAGCATACACAAAGGACTGGCCCAAAAACTGCTTTAAGATAACGTGGCAGATGGATGCAGGCTCCTTAGGAAGAGCTGTCTCAGGAGAAGAATTAGTCCAAAGTTACAAGGACTTTGAAGAGGCTGACACGGGATAAAAATCACCAGAAGGGCCACATTCCTTAGATGTACCTCAGCTATGGCTAATTTACACTGGTAGCATAAACTGCAACCACCCTGCACTGCAATGTCTTGTATTAAGAAAAAGAAGGTGATGTGTAAAAGAGGTTTTACTCAAATATCCTAGTTATTAGTGGGACCGTCCTGATATCTCCTACCACAAAGGATCAGTCTAGAGGTTAATATCTTAAATAAATAAGACATTGTGGACACCACAATGATAGAAGGGAGGGAGGGAGGGAAGTGCCTTGATTCAGAAGACTGGGAAAAATGTTTATATTTTGCCTTTCTTAAAATATGTATATCAATGCAGAATATTAGGGAGGAGAACATATGAAAACACTTAAAATATGGTGAAGCAGAGGTGCAAGGGAAAATGAGAATTCAGATCACCAGTGATTATGAGGCATATTAAGCAAATTCAGCTCTAAAGATGAAGGAATTGATATAAGGACACCAAACAGCAATGTAAAAGAAAATCTTAGTGGTTGTTCCATATTGAAAATTAAACTTTCAATGTTCTAAAATGTGATCTTAATACTTATAAGAATAATATGAATTCTTAAACGTCAAAGATATATTTTCTAGGAAAATATCCATGGGCACTTTGTGTGTCATATTCTATCCCAATGGTAAAAAAAAGTTGAGAACTTTTAGAGAATTAAAACAAGCCATTGGACTTCAGTCATTCCATTGGCTTGGCTTGCAGCCTCAGTCTATATACTTTAACCTTCTCTTTATCCTTTAGTTCTTACCATAACACAAACCAACTTTTGGATGAATCTCTGAAAAATCTTTATTCTTTAAGCCAGGCTTGGTTTTAATTATTCTTCTTAGAATATTTTAAATAGTGATGAAAAGAAATGAGCTGCTGTGTCTTTTAATCTCAAGAGTAATAAAAACATTTGAATAGGTGTATTATTTATATAGATTATATAGGTCTTTTATTTATATACACTATTAAGAGTATAAAGTATAAAAGAAAAAGTTAAGTATTTATAAGTTAGGTATCAAGTCAAGATGAAGATCCTTAGGCAGACAAAATGGGTAAAATCTTTGGGATAGTTTTCAAATGAGATAAAAGGGAAAGATAGTGAAAAATTGTAGGGAAGTGTTCAGAAGTTTCAATTTAGGATCTCCACATTTAATAAATGTTCCCACCCACTCCAAGACTCCAAGACTCCAAACCCAATCTGGCCCTTTGTACCTTCTGAGTGCACAAATTATTAATGAAGAAATAATTTCTTCTTCTTTGCATAGTAAAAAATTTGCACCAGTTTTGGACTTTTAATTCCAAAGTGTAGCATTTAGGGGTTTCATTCTCCTCTCAGTTACATACTGCAGGTTCTTGACATCTCTAAAGTATTGCAAGTCATCATCTCATTTTGGATCCCCAACAGTTTAGCCTTACTATTTTGAATTAATGTTGGCATTTATTATAATCATGGATAATTATGTATAATTATAATTAAGCCCTAATCCTCCTCAATTACACTGACATAAATTAGGCATAAGGCATAATTTAATCAAAATTAATGGATTTGCACCAGAGTGGAGCTGACACAAGGATAAATCCAGATCTTGTATCTTATTATGAAGTATAGCATTCCAAATATGCCAGAATGAACCCATCTTATGGGTAACTATTGTTCAGTTACACAAAATGTTTGTAATTCATTGACTGTCATTACCAAAAAAAAAGGGAAAAGTGTATTGGTTCAGAAAATAAAGCAAAAATTTCAAAGGAAACACTGAAATCTGAAAGAGTTTCAACTCTTGTACATAAGAAAAAACATTTTTAAGATCATAAGGATGTTTATAAAGATTACTTTTGTTAAAAAAAATCAAAGGAAAATTCATTCCCTTGGGCATTTTAAATGTATGTGGTAGAAATACTCACATCCAGATGCTAACTTTTCTGGCTGACCAAGAATGGCCTTAGAGAGGTGGTTGGGGAAATGATCTTTTACAAAACATGAGATACAAAGCTTATGTTGTTGAAAGGAGAAGCATGTAATCAGCTAAAGAATTCCTGAGAAAGACCAAGGGCAGCAGATACTGAAACCTTGAACTTCCTTACTTCAATGCATTTTTTGCATGCTTCCTGAAGAAAGGAGCAACCAAGGGAATTTATTAACTTTTAACTTAATTAGGTAGATGCCAAAAAAATGTTAATTCCTGGACCAGTCTATTTAGACATTGAAACCTTCAAAAAATTGTAGCTCCTCTCTAAGGACTCCAGTGGGGATTTTTTTTAAGAGGTTATGTGAACTTTTTCATCTTCTACATATAGCAGAAGACAAATTTTAAATGAAAATTTTAGGTGCTCAATTTCATGAGAACATATCCAAGGCCACAGACAGTATGGTGTGTGTATATGTGTGTAAGTTTAATTCAGATGGTCTATAGAAATATAAAATAAACCTTTACAAAATAATACAGCATTCCATTCCTGTGAAATCTAACAGATCTCTCTCTCACACACTACAATATATGCAAACATACTTTTTTCTAGCTTTGATTCCTCTTCATTGTTCTCTGTTAGAGAATATATAACCTAACTCTAACTTTCCCAAGCAACACTGTCAAACCTATAATATAGAGTTATGGCCTCCCTTAGCTTACTTAGGTTTGTCTTGTTTTGTTTTGTTTTGCTTTGTATCTTACTGTGAAATTGTTGATGAAATAAAAAGAGACACTATTTTAAACTTTTCTCTCCTTAGGCTCACAAAAAACTGCCAACAGAAGCAACAGAACTCAGATTCCCTGCTTCCCCCTAAGCTACAACTATTGTTTCACATGGTATCTTCTGTGTCAATCAAAAAATGATGAGGAGAGGATGTTGTCCCTGGCAATGGAAACTCAGTGCAGTTCAGAGAACATGGGAATTACTGCAGGTTCAGAGAACATGGGAGTTACTATCCCAGTACTGTGATAGCCTTCATTTATGTGCTATTCTTTGTATAATGTTTATACCTCAAAAGATGTGTGACAGAGAATACATGTAAATGGATTTAAGAATCAATGCTGTCCCTTCAGCCTGACAGGAGCCATAGGCTGTGTACAGAGCTAAGAAAGAAAACAGATTTTAAGAACCACTTCTACAGCAAAAACAAGTGATAGGTGCAGAACAATCACCCTATACTAAACCAGTATTTATTTATTCAGTGAGTTGATTTAGAGTATCAACATTGCAAAGAAGGTTGAAACAAGTCCTGTTGATAGAAAGTACCTAGTTCTCTAACCTAATTCACTGGCTACTGGTGGTGAATTCATTGGACTACTTCCAAATAAATCAAGAATCAAGAGTAGATAAATTACAGAAAAGCCATCAGACTTCCTCAAACCCAGGGCCTAGAACTCAAAGATAAAATTTGTATAGAAAAATTTAATTTTAGCAATGGATTCTTAAATCCATTCACGGGTATTCTCTGTCGTACGTCTTTTGAGGTATAAACATTACACAAAGAATAACACATAAATGAAGGCTATCACAGTACTGGAAGAGTACTAAAAACTCAGCTGTAGTAACTCCCATGTAACTCCCTCTGAACTGCTGTTAAAGAAGGGGGATTATTTTGTCCACATGCTGCAGTTGTGTCAGCAGTCTTGTATCCCTACTAGCAAACCCTATTATTGGCTATCAGTGTTGCAGCCCTTTTAATATTGTCATCAGCTGCATATTCAGTCTCTGAATCAATAACTTTAATCATCTTTATGGTTGTTCTTTTATTCATGTCTATTGATTATAGTAGCACAATGTAAGACATCAAGGGAAGGAAATGACAAAGGACCATTGGAAAAAACAAAACCTAACACAACTAGGAAACCTTTGAAATGAAATGATTTTTCCAAAATACTGTCTCTGAACAATTTTGATGCACCAGGCATTGCAGGCAATTCAATAATTTATCTAGAGGCCTTGGTAAACTTTTGTACACAATATATTTCAGTAAAGTCAAGGTTAACATAATTTTGGTGAAAATTTATACACATGAGGATTTTTCTTAACCATGCAAAATAAATAGCAGATAGTAACTGAAAGACACATTAGGTTAATCAGCACAATTGAAAAATGGCTTCTGCTCCACATTTTTTCAGTCACCAAACAGTTAAGATGCCCATACACTTATTTATTTTTAAACAAAATTGCTTAACATACCTCAAATAATTCAGTAGACTACTCCTCTGACTAGAACCACATAGTTGTACATAATTTAAGAAATTTCTGAGTTGTTCTGTAGCGATTATCCTGACTCTAGGCCTAGTTTCTCAAAGGTAGAAGATACCCAATTGTTAATTTATTCATTAGTTTAACTCATTTTTTAAAGTTAGATCTTTTGTTTTAGTCTTGAGAAAACCATTTGCTCCATCTCCTTACCATTCATTTAGAACCAAATCTTGAGATCATGACAGAAATTTTAATCTTCTGCTTCTATCACTATTATAAGGGTGTCCTTGGGGAGGGGGAAAGAAACTCTAACAACAACAATGACCAAACGAACAAACAAAAAACCCCAGAATGATGTTGCATTGCAAAAATTAATCTCAGAAGGTTGGTAACATTTGGATTACCTTTGGGCTAGGAGAACTTCTAGAGTAGTCCTTGGTAAAGGCTGTGTCTGAGCAAACTGTTAGCCACTTTGCATCCAGTGTGAGAAAACACTGGATTCAAAGCCTCAGATTCAAACCCTCAGATTTAAACCCTCAGAGAGGTTCATAGGAGTTTCTACAGAAGACAGGATTTTGAAGAGGTACACAGACATAAATAGAACTTGCTGTTTATATCTGTTCTGAATAGTGAAAGAATAAAATCTATTTTGATGTGCTGAAAGTCAAAACAGCTTCCTCCATGTGATTCATCCATCTTTGTTACATTCCACATTACTGGGTAAAAACAAGCTTTCTTTATTTTCCAGATTGAAATGTGGGCATCAGGGGCTAAAACTACCGTGTTCTCTCTCTTTTTTTTTTCCCCAAACATTTTTTACCCTTCTTCATTGGAAACATAATGCTGTCAGCTGTCCCTGCCATCTTCCAGTTTCAAGTTCTCTCTCTCCATCTGTGTTCATACTTTTTTTAACTCTTAATCAGGTCCTGCCGTGTCTTTGTATAGGAATTCATCATCATATGGCACCAATTCAGACCTGTAACATGAATAAAGGTTGGTATTTATCATAACTGCTGTAAAGGAAGTGCCTTTAAAAGGAAAGGGAGCATGTAATTCCCTGCCATTCACTTTCTCCTCAACCTTTCACCTTTTAATCAGTAGCCATAACCCAAGAAGATCTCACAATGGAAAGTTAATTATGAGGTCATGAAGATGAAAGCATCTGACTTGCATTTTATAAAGGTACTTTGCTTTTAAATTATCCCTGATTTACCTGCATGAAAGGAAAGGAAGTTCCCAAAGATTATTCTAAATGGACCAGACTTTCAGATGCCAATATTTCCAAGTGAAAATGGAAATACAATCCTGTCAAATGTCTTTTGAATATTTCTTAGGAAGGAGGCTTCCATTTACCAATATGACCTGACTCATAAATTGAAGATATGTTCATGGATATGAGTGTATGGAGCACTCAAAGACAATACTCCATGGAGACTGTGCTGTTCACAACTAGAAAGGTATCCAGAGTCAAGAACTCCAGAAGCTAGGTATTTGTATCTATCAGCTTTGGGAATCTGGTATGTACTATTTAGAACTTCAGGGAAAGTGTGTCTGAAGGGCATTGTCCCATCTATGCTAAAAATCCTGAACTTATTCTGTCTTAACATTTGCATACGTTGAAGGCAGCAGAAATAATGGCAGAAAAAAACCAGTAGTTTGTTTTCTAACATCTAGTATCTAGGAAGATAAGATGGAAAGTTTGCTATCTGTAAATAGTAATAACATGTATTCAAAATTGTCTTTTTGTACATAAGAACAGAAGATACTCTGTTCACACAGTGGTTAAGGCAAGCATCCCAAAGACAATCATATAGTTAAACAATATGTTAATTTTAGAGCTAGCCAACCTGAATTACCAGACTACAGAATACATGGTCTGTCCATCTGATCTGAGCCCTGTCAACTTAAAATGCATCCACTTTGAGAAGTGAGGGTTGCTAGAGAGAAAGTGTGGCTCCATCAGGCAAGGGGACATGAGCACAGCTGCCCACTGGCCTGTTAACCTAGACAGAGGTGTCAGTGCACGATGGCCAAAGCATGAGGAGAAGTGGAGGCAGGGAATAGAAAGAGGCTGCCTTGAGGGCCATCACACCTTCCTGAGGAAAGCAGCATGAGTAGAAACCCATCCTTTCAGCATCCAACGCATGAGCACTGGAGAGGCTCTTGAAGATAAGACATTTTTTATGGGTAATAGTGTTTTTTCATTGAATTTCCATATAAATTACTGATTAAGAAGCAGACCATATTTCCCTCTCTGTTCATAAATAGTATAGTGATACCAGCTTTCTATGATGTTATTATTGGCTGCACTGTTCCTGTCCTAATACTGTGTTAAATTGTATCTACTTGGTAGTTAATACTGTTTAAGTTGTTTTTGTTTCCTCTAAGGGATGAACAAAACTTTTTATTTGGACTTTTCATGACAGTTAATGGTAGAGAATGAATGAAAAATGAGAGGTTGTCGTTTGAGTTGGCAAAGTATAAGCTATATATTGTTTTTCCTGAAATAGGACTTAATTCTGAGAACTGAAATCAGCAGTTATAAGGAATTGCTGCTCTTGTAGGAGCAAGCCCAGAATGTCTACACTTGATGAAGTGTCTTTTAACAAGTTTTTTACATGAACAAGAAAACGTTTTGTGCAAAAGAGAATTTTCCTTATAATGTTATAAACCATGAGGTCAGCTGCACTATATAAAAAAAAGAAGCACGAAGCTCAAACAAGAGTTTCCTGTCTTTGGCATTCCCTTGAAATGCCTTGAAATCATCATTGGATAGCACTGCCTCTGTATGTGTTCAGAGAAATATACCTATAATGCTGCATGAGGATCACAGAAAATATGAATCAATAAAAAGAGGAAACAACAGCACAAAGCTGATCCAAATGTAGTTGAATTTGTTTTATAATATTACAGTTCCATGAGGACATGGAACAATGAAACTCCCTTTCATTACAATATTATCAGTTCAGCTGTGACAGGAAGCCCTCTGGATACTATTCGCACAGGCTTCTTGTTCACATTTTCAGATAAAGGGAGTTTCTGATAGGTTTTGAAGTTAGGCATGATTCAAACCGGAATTTGCATGAATGAGCAATAGTGAGTTTATATCTGTGCATCTGGTAATCCATGCTCCTATCCTTCCAAACAGAAACAAGCCTCTTAAGTTCACCATGAATCTTGGATGTTTAGTAATTTAATAGGCTTAAGCTTTATTCCTTCAAGGTAATTGTGCAGATACCTTTAATAAAATACACTCAACATTGCCAGCAAACATTCTAGATAAGTGAACACAAGAAATGTTAGATGCAACTTTATTAAACTGTTAATCCTTGCTGGAAGGCTTCCTGGAGTGTTTGAGGGTAGTACTAGTAGTGATGATAAACTAATTTGCCACGGCTCTTAGGTTCATGTTATCTTTTCTTATCAGCCTAAGGCTAGGTCAGAAAAAAGAAATTGGAAACATTTGCCAGAGACAGCAAAGTGGCTAATTCAAATACCATTGCAGAGAGTCAATTCATCCACGTCTCCATGACGGTTAGTTTAATGGTCCATTTAATTCTTCACAGCAATTGAATTTCCACCTATATACTGATAAGGTGATACACCACAATAACGTTGCCAAAATTTATCTTTTTTATGTGCAAGACAAGGTTTATATGCAAGACAGTCTAATTTCTCCAATTTTGATTGAGCTAAGAGTAAAAAAAGACTTGACATTTTTGCTTTTGTGTTTTCAAAGTCAAATAACCTCTAAAATTGTGGGTATTGTTGCTTTGACTTATTTTATTTGGTTGGGTCTTTCAGTCATCCTAAGAAATAAGGCTCAAAATGATAAATGAATTGCGGAGTAAGACATAAAGAACAAAATAATGAATCACCAGTTGTTCCTAAATCTAACAATGTGTGTTCCACTCAGTGATAGTGAGGCAGTAAGCCTGATTACCTTCAACCTGTGGGGTTTACTATACCCAGGACCGCTCAGATCTTCCACTTTTTGCACTGTATTGCAAGATAAGGGATACTGAGCCTTCTGCTGTCTTCTACTGTATCTTTCTATGCTACTTCACAAATTCTGCTCATATTCATTCCACATCCTCATGAAGTCAGTCCATTGTTGGTTGAAGTTTCCTTGATTCTTCTACTCTGTTTTATCCAGGTTGGATTCCATGAAATCAAACAAACCCACCTGGTTACAAACTACCAGAAAAAGAGTGAAACAAGACTTCTAGACAATATCCTTGAGTCTCTTGCCAATTTATAGCTCCTGCACAGTCCTCCCATTCCTGTTAGATTTGTAGCTATTATGCATCATGATAACCTGCTTACAGGCTGTTTTTATCATAAATACCTTCACTTATATATATTCAAGTGCAGGAATAGATGAATATAGTTTTCAAAATCTGATGACAATTTCCAAAAGATTTAGCATATTATATTGAATGGAATTGGTGCAATAGCAATAATTACAGCTAGGTGTTCCGGAATGCAGTTTTCCTGTGTGGAAAAAGACAGATCCTTTCTATGTAAGACTTTTACTTCTTATTTTTTTAGTAAATATTTTTGTGTAAATTACCTTCAGCTGAAATATGGTTAATAAATATTGACTCAATTTTAACAATCAGCAGTAAATTCTAAGATTGTGTACAATAAATTTGAAAATAATGAAATATCTTACATATGTTGTTACATATTTTAAAATTTTTATAATGTCCAATCTAATTCACACCAGTAACATAATAGCAGTCCATGAATACAAAAAACCTTTCCCAGATGAAGATATACTAAGAGTAATGGCCTTATTATCAAGAAAAAATATTACGTTGCACTCAAAATTTGACACTGGTGAAATTAAAAATAGAGTTACTTTCAAGTCAATATATCTGAAAACATTTTAAATTTTTTTTAATCTCTGTACTTAATAGTTGAATTATTTTTGAAATTTGCTCCGAAAGGCATCTTCCACATCTAACTGTTGGCTCAGCAGAACTTTATTTAACCTGTGACTTATTGTTTTCAATAAGAAGTCAAACTCAGATTAAAAACTTTAAAATGTACCAAAGTCCCATCATAACTGAAGTATGCTGTATATGCATACTGAGATACTAATGAGGGTTCATAGGTTTGATAGGTTGATAGTTTAAGGAAAAAGGTTAGTAAAAATGTTCAGGTTTTCACAACCAAGGTTTGATTATAGTATTAATAGTCTGGTCTGTCATGGCCTTTTCCCCTTGTGGAGCACTACTTCCTGAGACTCTGGTATTGGTTAATATTGGAAAATAATATAATTCCAATAGAAATGAAATATTTTTCAAGACTGCTGAGAAACAGTGACCAAAATGAAAAAACCAAGAATTTTGTCTTTAAACGGACCAGAATGTTGTCAGTTATGTATTAGTTTCCCTCACTTACTGCCTTGTCCCAAACTTCTGCAACCACTTTCTTTCTCCTCAGAAAAAAACATGATTTGAATAGTTTCATTAATAAAGCAAAGGCAAAAACATATCTCAAAATTCTGCATGAGCACTTGTCAAAAGTTTGGAATAGCATTCTTAGGATTAAAGTTTAAATATTAAAGATTAAATGACTAAAACTTCTTAGACGTAGGAAAAGCTCTGCCAGCAGGTCAAGGGAGATGATCACGCCTGGTGATGTCGCCACATGGGGAATGCTGTGTCCAGTCCTTGGCTCCTCAGTACAAGAGGGACATGGAATTCCTGGAGTCCACTGGAGGACAACAAAGAGGTTTAGAGGACTGAAGGTCTGTCTAGATCTGCTGGATCTGCTAGCTCTGTCTGGATCTCGTCTGTGAGGAAAGGCTGAGAGAACTGACCATGTTCTCTGGAGAAGAGAAGACTGATGGGCAACATATTGATCTGTGTAATTATCTAAAGGGAGGGTGTCAGGAGGATGGACCAGGCTCTGCTTAGTGATGCCTAGCAACAGGACAAGAACCAATGGGCAAAAACTGATGCACAGGAAGTTCCACCTGAACATGAGGAGGAATATATTTACTTTGCAGGTGACCACAAACTGGAACTGATTGCCCAAGGAGGCTGTGGACTCTCCCTCACTGAAGATATTCAAGAACTGTCTGGACTCAGTTCTGGGCCACGTGCTCTGGGATGACCCTGCATATGGGCAGAGAGCCTGGTCCAGATGACTCCACTGATCCAAGGCTACTTCTGTGAAATTAATATTAGGAATCGGAATGATATGAATACTTGTGTGAATATATATATATATATAACATTCTAGAATAAAATAAATATTATTGATAGATAAGACATTTATAAAAACAGAGAAGGTAAAGTTAATTTTAAACTAATGAAATCTAGATTTGGATCTGCTTTCTTTGTCTTCATCAAAATTTTTGTGAAATTGATAGAATTGGTAAGTGACTAATATTAAAAGGGAAGAGGAAATGAAATAGAAAAAAATATCAGCTTTAGGACCTGTGAATTATTTCCATTTGTGTGCTTTAAGCAAAGGACATTTTCTTGCCTAGATGTCAGATTAACAACTTTCTTTTCTAAAGATAATGCTCCGACTCAGAATAGGCTCATCTTAAATATAACATTAAGTAGAAGAGCTAGTCTGGGAGTTACCCCATTATTTTCTTATTTTACGAGTGCAACCAGGGAAATATGAGACTAAATTTTGTGGAACTCCTCATATCTTGTATAAGGCACACTGAAAACAATAAGAGAAGAAACATTGCAGAAATTTTTGTTTGTTTGTTTGACATGGGTGTTACTTAGTCAAAAGGAAAGTATCATTAGCTTCCTTAGTTCTCGCACTGGAGCTTTCAATCAGAAGCTGTGTGGTACTTTAAAAAGTAAGCTGCAAAAGCATAGGAGTCTTACATTACTTAGGACATAAACTTGTTTCCAAGCTTTTTTGGGCTCAAGTGTACAAATTGCTGGACTGCAATAGGTACAAGTCCAGTCCTTCCTACCTTTCAGAAGAATAATCTAGTCCTGATTGCAAAAGTCTTTTGCCTACACAGAAACTGTGATCTAAAGACCACATTGTATCAAGGCCTGTCTTTTTGGAAGGTTTGGCAGTAATCTCTTGATGAAATCCTCGGGATTCATCAAGGATTGTGCCTTTTATTTTGTGTCCTTCCTGTGCTACACAGGAAGTCAGATGAGATGGTCTTAACAGTCCTGATGGTTTCAGTCTGGAAGCATGTTAGGCCTAAGTCTTCTTAGACAATATTGGCTTTGGGACAGAAAATCAAAAACCTCACTGTCCTTGCTGCCCACTCTCCTTAACACTTAAGCTTATCTCACTTTCAGAGAAGGTTTGATGCTTTGGGGAAAAAAATGTTCATCCTTAGTTTATTTGTGATGTAAATACACTTTGCAAATAGAGAAATTAAGACCTTATTTTGGGGGTTCTCTACCCAAAGCTAATGAGTGAAATGAATGCAAAGCTTCTCAGAATTCAATAGGGAGTAGCTCCTGCATTAAACAAATACTGTGGATAACAGGGAACGAACACTCTTAATGTGCTACAACAACAGGAGAGCTAGAGATTTACCCACATTTCATTGTAGAGTCTCCACCAGGATTAGAGAACTTTGTTCCTTTAATTAATACAAGGCAAAACTTTTACTCCATGGCTTCTCATCCTCTTCTGTCCTTTTTCATTTCTTTTTAACATTAGTTCTTTAACAAATCCTTCTTTTCAGAGACCAAAAGCTGATATGTTCTGGGGAAATGCCAGCAAGATGTTAGAGATTGGCACAACTAGCTACTGTCATTCTATCAAGACAATAGGATTTGAGCGAAAGGGGTAGAGTTCTCCATGCAGAATTTAGCTGCTTAATCCTCTCTTGTGGGCTGGCACAAAATCAACAAAAGAAAGAAACCAAATTACCCAGCTCTGCTTTGGCAGATTTAGCCACTGTCAGCAGGCCAGAAGTTAATTCCCTCATATTCTTGTTTGCCACCAACTACGGCAGGCCTTGCTGAGCCAGCTTTCCTGTGTAAATCTGTCAGCTGAAATGATGCACAGCATGAAGGAGGAGAGAAAGGACAGAAGTCAGGGGCTGGCACTGGAACTGCCTTCTTGCCTTCATCCTGAGTGACACTTTTGATATAAGATGAGAAAGATTTATAGTTTCTTAAACCACCATCACATACATACACGCATACACAAACACATGCTTCCTTGCCAATAAGTAGAGATTTTTGTTGCATTAAATTCTGTGCATGGGAGGCTGTTTCCCTTCTGGCACTCAGAATAAGCTTGCAGCTGCTTAGTATTTTTCTGAGACTCAACAGTGTGTAGGGTACGATATGTTAATAATGAAGACTACACAATCATCAAGGCCAGTAAAATTGCAGTGAGGGTAGGAAATGCATCATCATTTTGCTCTGACACAAATACTTACTGAATAGTCACAGTGTAGTTTTTATTGTGCCTTTTATTTTTTGTCCAAACAAAGCTCTTGGGTGGATGACATGACATAGGGGAATCATGCTGTTGTGTGTCATTCATTATTCTCCTGCTCCCTTAGAAATCAAGGAACATTATTGTGAGATGAGGTAAGTTAGGTGCAAAATACTTGCAGCAACATGCAAAACAACTCAAACCACACAGCCTTTGTCTTCTCATTATGAACTCCAAAATGTGGATCACTTCATGAAAGTTTTTACTTTCAGATGTTTCTTTTAAAGCAAAGAAAATCCTGAAAGTTGGAAAATTAGGAAGAGAAATACAGTCTCCTTAAGAGTGACATGAAAGAATACAGATCTTTTTTTAAAGGTAATGGTTTTCACATGGAAATCACAAATTTCCAGGGATTTCTCAAGTTGTTAGTGTAAAAATGGACATTTCCTTTAAGTACTTAATGAAACATGTATGACAGAATGAGCAACCCTGCAAAATGTAGATCTGTGTGTGAAATTCTCAGTTAAATTATGTGTTATCAGTTCTGGTTGACTTTATTCTCGCACTGGAAACATTTTTCACTAATATTAGACCAGCATGTGCTGTGTATGATGTACTGAGAAAACAGTGTATATTGCTAATGCAAGCAGTGTAATCCCATGAGTTGTTCTTAAATTCTGATAATTTCTGTTTCAGATTATGTAAATGCAAAATGATTGTGCAGTACAATTAGAAAAAAAATTTGGTTTTTGTCTGTGTTGAGACAAATCTTTAAATGTTCATCATAAACACATTTATTGATTACAATAATTGCATGAAATGAAAGGATAGATGAAGTATTGTTCTCCTAATATCTGGATTCCTTTCTTGGCATTAGCCAGCTACTTCTACTATAGCATCTCCTTATGCAAGTGCCAGACTTGGCAATTATGGCTACTGAATCTGTATGTTAGTGGGCAATTTCCTACTATTCATGTTTTCCAAATCTTGATACAATCAATGGGAAACTTGCTGCAATTTCTAAATTAAATAGACAGAAAACTTGTACAAAAACAGCCTCTCATCTATTTTATTTCTAGCTCTAACTCAAGACAGATGTTCATGCTATTAAAAAACACTATGGAAATGTTAAACAGAGAATTGCAAATGTTCTCAAGCAGGTTAACCTGGATAAAACTGGATGGCAGGATGCTACCTAGGAGAGACAAGTGAAAGATGACTTGAAGAGAAATAATCAACTGCAAAAATACAGGTTAGGGAATATTTGATGAATGGGGTTCCTGTTCTGCAGAAAATAATGCAATTTATCACTTGTTATACCATATTTTTTGTAATAGTCTTTCAGCACTAAAACTGGATCTTGGAGGCAGTTTAAAGGGGAAAGAGGTGAGTAAGTTCCAACTTTGGCTTCAGCTCTACGTGTAAGTATTTCATTGAAACACCTGACCCAGAAGCGAAATCCCTGTACATTAATAATGATTAATAATAATAATAATAATAATAATAATAATAATAAACAACTATTAGTCTGTAGTTAATGAATAATCAAGAAAACATCTTGATAAGACTTCAGAGATCTTTTCTAACTGTCTGAAAAAGGTGTTTAAATTTGCCTGGAATAGGTGCAGGCCTAAGTATCTATGGAAACTGAATTTCAGAAATTCTATAACCTTGTTAGTTATCTAAGTGACTTAGGTGAATATTTGAAATGTGCTTCTGAGCTTCCATGCAAGCATTCCATCTAAACTGCTGAGGTCCCACAGAGGAGACAGCAGGCATTTTCAAGGCATTGGATGTGTTTGCCTCATGTCTATGAGTGCAAAGAGGTTTCAGTGATGAAAGATGATAAACCAATTCATGAATTTACATGTCTAAGGTTGCAATTATACATTAGGGATGTGGTTAACTGAGGTTTTGGCAGTTCTAGGTCAACACTTGGACTCAGTGATCTCAGAGGCTTTTTCCAACTTAAGTGACTCATTCTATGAATTGAATGCTTCAGTGGTGTATTTGCTGAGATGTCATGCAGAGGTCACACAGCCTTACCCATGACATGGATGGGACTTTTCTGCACTTGCAAACTGTGCATTATGCTGAGGTGCTTTGCAGGCATGTTTTCTGTATTTTCCTACATGGCACAGACACACTTAACAGCTCGAGAGCTAGCTCAAAAAACAGTCAACACAAATACATTCAACTGAGAAGATCATGATAGTCCCCTGAGCCTTATATTTCAGGACACCCCTGTTGGGCACCTGAACATCTCATCCAGCTGGGACTCATACTTAACAAAGCCTTAGGGCAGGAGGGAAGGGAAGGACACTGTAAAAACAGTCTGGATGTTTTATGGTAAGCTTGATGTAGATTAAGAAATTATTCAGAGAAACAAAGCAAAGATGGTTCTGTCTGTAGAGAAGCCTTCACTCTTGTCTAGTCAATAGGAGTGCATGGATGTAGACAAGAGTAAGTTTTGGCTCACATAGTTTGAAATCTATTTGAACTCTTAAAAAAATAAGTTTTAAAAAGGATTTCCTTCCTGTCAGCAAAAAGCCACAGACATCAGAGGAAGAGAGTCAACCACATGTGTGTTTCTTTTTATGCTTCCTAATCAGATGTAACGATTGCTCAGACTGTATAGATAGTTTTTATTCAAGGATGTGCATTCCTAAATCTTAGGATCCTGCCAAGTGTAAAAGCAAACAGAACAAGCCACACGAGGTGATATATGCCCTTAGGCTTTCCTGACTGCAACAGGGCTGAGGGAATCTAACAGAGTAAGTGTTCCATCCTGGCTGTTGTAAAGTTCTCAAGAGAAACCACAGCTGGCCTAGGTCCAGTAATTTTCCCTTTATTGGGCCGGTGAATTACTTTTCTGAAAGCCAGAAGAACAACAGCAGAAGGAAACGTGCTATAAATAGGTCTGCAGAAAGCCTAACAAAGGTGTCACCAAGAATGACTCATTCCCCATCCATGATGCTGTTATCAACAATGATTCTCCAGTCTATTACTGGGATATCAGGGGAGAAATTTAAAAGTATATTAATGAGCTGAAGTGCTAAGGAATTATCAAAAATTTTATGTAATTTTATATAATAAGCTTCTAACTATAGTTCACTTTTTCTAGGTCTATCTGTAGTACAGATATCACAGCTTTTGCATGTGTAGCTGAGCTAGTTCAGGTGTTACCACAAAGTACTAACAGCAATGCAAAACTGAGAAAAGATGAAGTGCCTAACTTTTCACCCCATTTCTCAAGTAAATATTGCAGCTTTATGAAGCTCTATGTCATTACAGACAGACAGACTGGTACCAAAAGTAAATCATTAAAACTTAATTAGGTATATCTACACAATCTGTATTATTCTGTACATATGATCTGCATTATTATATACCCTATACAGCTTTATATCCTAATACTGTGCCGGTATGCAGCTGGTATCTTCAGTTCCTTAAGAAACCTGAAGCACTAAAATCACTACTGGACTGAGAGTCAGGAGAGATGGGATTTATTTGCACAGTTTTTTTACTCATCTGTGAGCTTGAATATACAATTTCCCTCTGCCTTTCCTCTTCTCTGTTGACTGTCTTTGAAAAGGGAAGGCTGGTGCAAATACAATGCCTATTAAAATTGGTATTAATTTTTGTGACTTCAAATCAGCTTTTGCAGTTTAAGTCCTATTTCTGGCCAGTACTATACACATTGTTTCCCTGCTGTGCACACATGCACCCCATGAAATAGTATAAAGAAATTAATTCCATTCATGCCTGCCATTAGTCATGACTTTTGCATCAGGAATCACTACTGCTTTCTTCAAAGTGGTGGCAAAATTTTCTCATGATTATGTTACATTTTTTCTGAATTCTTTAGCTTTGACTGGTGATGGACAGACAAAATGACATCAGTTGTCTGAAATAGAACAACTGATCTTGTGACATCAATAAAATTTTTCTCTGCTTTTGATTCTGAAAACATATGAGGACAGTAGCTCTCAAATATCAAGTCCATTCTCCGTTTTAGAGGATATTAAGGCTGTCTGATGCAAATGTTCAACTTGGCAAACCTAATTAATGGAAAAAAAACTGCTACAATTTGTAGCTGTGAGTATATGGCCCAGAGAGATAAAGAAAATCTAGATTATAGCATGAACTATTTTTAAAGTGAAATAGACTTTTTTTTTAAACCCAGAATTTTTAGGTGTCACCTTCAGTACAGCCACACTTCATTGAACTATAATATTCTCTTACCTTTGACCAGTGGATCCTATGTTGTCTTCATACGTTGGTTTGCCTTACTGAGATTATTTGAAATCATTGAAACATCAGTAGTTTAAATAAACACAATTAAAATAATACCCAAAACTATGCTGCTTGACCCTGCTCTCATTTCCAAAAGAGGAGACTACACATTGGTGTCTGTCTAATAGAGTTGCACCATCCTACTAAGCAAAATTTATCCAGGGATGTTCCCAGCTGTGGAGGCCAATTGGCATGGAGCAGTCTGTGTACACAGCAGTAAATTCCACTAGCAAGCAAACTGCCCATTGGGAACAGTTTCTGCCCGTGTTAAATCCCAGGAATTTTCAGGGAGAGTGCTGGTTGACTGAGATAAAAATTCAGGACAGAGACCATTCTGACAATTTCCTAATCTAGATCACTGAGTAGCAGTACCAAAGAACATGCCTTGGCAGCTTTTAACTTATGAGTGTAGATGCAGCTAAGAGGGATGCAACTTGCCTGTGCTTTCTGTATAAAGAAAAGGAAGTGTACTTGTTTTGGGTGCAATTCATCCTATACTTTCAACCATAGTCATATAAAACATGTTGAATTAATCAAACTCTGAAGGTGTCTGTTAATTTTCTTTTTCTGTAAAGTGAACATAGAGAGACTTACTAAGATATAGAAGAGAAATCTAAAGGGATTAATCTCCCTCATATGATTAGAGCAACTACTTAGTGATGATGCACAGCCGGCAAACATCTTTACTTTTCCGGCATATGAGGCTAACAATTTGGATAGCAGATTCTTTCAGGCACAAAATCAAGATTAACTTCTAGTTTTCAGATATCAAAAGGCTTCTGTGTAAATATTTTTTTGCTTATTTATGTTTGCAGTACAGGTTTTTCATGAATCTGAGAGAAGCTGTTATTTTTTGCAACTGTGGTATGAGATAATTTGACTCAGGGAATTAAGAACTAGTATGATGACGAGGTGAAGAAAAGTAGGAACATAAGATCAGAAGAGCACTTTCATGATACTAAGACCAGTCCCCCCCAGTACAGGCAAATCACAGACATAACAAAATCCCTTTCTAAAATATTTATCTGTAAGAGTAGATATTTGTTCCTGTGCTCTTACTGAATGATTGAGTCAAATAACTTCCCTTCTCTGGTTCTTACAGTTTCTTCCAGTTTCCAGCTTAAATTTATGCTTGACTATTTTGTCTGTACTTATTCTTGTGCCAAGTTTGTCATTTATCTGAAATAATAATTTTCCTTCCCTGCTGCTAGCAGCTATGACATCCTTGTGGAGAGAAATCATATCTTCTCTCAGTATTCATTTCAGTGAGGGATACCAGTGAAGGTCTTTAGGTCTACTACCTGTGTCTCGTCTACCTTCTGTGTCTGTTCCAGTTTAAATTAGCTTTTTGTATACACAGCTATCAAAAAAAATGCACAGTTAAAATTTCTCTAATTCTTTGCAAAATTATTTTAGCTCATTATATATTTCAGCTGGAAATTAGCCATCAAATGCATCTGTTCTCATTTGTCTTTTCTACAGAGACAGTTTACTCAGTCTGGAGGTTATCCTGGTGCTTATTCTGTTTCTTTATTTGAATATAATGAGACCTTTTCTCACATTTGAAGTATGATCATTTCCACCCCATTTGTATTAGATGGGGGCCTTTGCCCCATGTTCAACTTCTTCATGATTTTTTAGACCTGTGGCAAAAATATATTATTTCGAACAAAGTTTTATTATCTTTAGTCACATTCTCATTCTGAGCAGCAGTTTTGTTTCTTCTTTCTCAGGTACTTTTGCAGCTGACCAATTGTTTCAACCTGCAAGGTTTAACTGATCTTTTAAGTTAAATCACTTGCTTTTAGTCATTTCTATGACATAAGGTTTGTTTGTATATTTGTTCATTTCTTCATTCTTTATTGTTCCTCTGCTTAATCCTCATATTCTTTTTGGAAGAAGTGGTTTATCCATTTATCCACTTGTCCACTGACTGGTAGGTATAAAATACATAGCAACACAATTTCTGATCCTTTAAGGTTGTCAGACCCTTTTTTCATGTTACAGAGTTATCAAATTTAGTAGCAAATTTTATATAAGTTCTAAGATATATTCTTGAGTATTCTGTTTTAAACCAGAAAATTTTAGTTGCTGACTTAATTTTTTTTATCTGTCTATGTAATTTAAACTGAGTAAATTCATGATGACTTTACCTAAAATTGTTTTCTACAACTACTGGGCTACTACTAATGGGAAGAGAATATAGTTTTTCAAGGTTCCATTAGGATGGCAAAATTCTGTCTTAGTTTTTGTCACTATACTATCATTATAGATCATATCTTCTAACCTTTATCTGTGAAGTAATATAACATAATTACTTCTTCCCAGTATTTATCTTCCTGACAGTAGTAAATCTCTTCCCTTTTGAATCTCACCTTGGGAGCCTGCAGCATAACTATGGGAATGAGAATCATTCCTTTAGTCGAAGGAAAATCTGTCACACCTGAGATATTTTGACACAAACATATAAGGTTCAGTGAACAAGCACATTTCTATAAAACTTTGTTTCATCAGGAATCTTTTTCACCAGTTCCACACACATCCCTCAGATAGATGATATAAACTTTAATCAAACACAGATCTTGCAAATGACAACCAGATAAACCACCAAGCAACTGAGAAACAAAGACTTGTTCCTCCTTCTATAGAATGTCTCATGCTAATTCCAGTGTTTTCTGCTTTTTCCTTGCTAGTTCCTTTAAATTGAAGCATTTGATAAGGAGGGAAACTATGTGGAACCCAACTATAAAAGCCAATGGTAGACCTCTTCTCTATTTTGAGAGCTTCCACAGAAGGAAACCATATTAACATCTAGAAACTATAATAAAAGTTACGTTTACATTATAGGACTGATGATAGTCAGCAGTGTAACACATGCAAATTGATCTGAAGTAGCAGCAGTATGTGCATGCATGTCCATAGGTACATATATACATGAAGGACAGAGAGTCAGGACTTAGGAACTTGAAAAAAAGTGGACCCATCAGTATTTTTCTGCCTCCCAAAAAAAGAAGCCTACAAGCTGTGACATTATGACATAGCTTGATATAAGAAGCATAGAATCATAGAACGGTTTGAGTTGGAACAGACTTTTAAAGGCCATACAATCCAACTCCCCTCTACAATAAACAGGGACATCTACTAAGTCAGGCTGCTCAGGGCCCAGAATAACTTGACCTTGAATTTTCCCTAGGATAGAGCATCCACCTTCTCTCTGGGTAACCTGTACCAGTGTTTTACCACCTTCATTGTAGAAAATTTCTTTGTTATAGCTGATGTGAGCCAACCCTCTATTATTTTAAAATCACTACCCCTTGTTTTATTTCTACTGGCCCTGCTAGAAAGTTTGTACCCAGCATGGCATCACTGACTAGCTCTGTGAGAGATCCTCACTTACAAGTAAGATTAATCCCTGATGTCAAGACTCTGTGGTGTCTGTTGTGTGTCTATATTGATTAGAGCTAGCTCTTTCACATCCATTAAACTTCTCTTAGTATCTCCTCTGGATCATGTGATTTATGTGATCTTTCTTACACTAAGATATAATTATAATTTTTCAGTAATTTCTAGGTCAAAACGCACAAATTAATAGGAAAGGTGTGGAGCAGCTGCCAAAATGATATTTTCATGGCATGATACTTAGAGTATATATTCCACTGGTTGGGCAACATACAGAGCATATAGGAAATGTCTAAGATTGCTTTGACATTGCAAAGCCTACTGGGAAAAGACCAAATGGCTCTTCAATAAAGAAAGACCAGGTTCAGGTTCATACATACTACATGAGGTCTTTATATTTCTGAAATCCTGTGCAGGCTTGGATTGGTCAACACCTGAGAAAGTTAACAGCCAAGGAGTGCTGACTTCCAAGAGTCCAAGACTTGAGACTGTGCACTGATATTGTTATTTAGTTAAGTAGTATAGCCCTGGGCTCTCTGCCAGCTCAGATCTTAAACTTCTGCTTCTTACTCCCTTTCATTAAAGTCTCAAACCACTTCATGGAGCAATCTTG
Source organism: Acrocephalus scirpaceus scirpaceus (assembly GCA_910950805.1). Classification (NCBI taxonomy): domain Eukaryota; kingdom Metazoa; phylum Chordata; class Aves; order Passeriformes; family Sylviidae; genus Acrocephalus; species Acrocephalus scirpaceus. Next base: position 103,161,963 of record OU383775.1, on the reverse strand, counting down.
CCCTACATCTTTAACAAAAGGTAAGACTTGGCCTGTGTCCATAGTCTAAAGAAATTGTTTCAGGGCAGGAACAAGGATGTCAGTTTGGATACATCTTTGCTTAAACTGGTGAGTCCAGACATAGTTCCAATCCTGTGATGACCTTCTGTCTAAGTTGACATCACAGACCATGCTGACACTTTCCTAATGCCTTTTTATGCTTCTAAGTAGGCGTTAGCGCATTTCTGTTGAATTTGACTGACAACTGATAAACATTTTTTACAGCTCTATTCTAGAATTTCATGAGAAATAATGAAGATTGCGGCACTTTGGAGAGGTTCCTGATGATTGAAAGAAAGCAAATGTCTCTCTTATCTTCTAGAAAGACCAAAAATATGTTTTTAGAACCAAGAGCAGATCAATATTACCTCAGTCCATGGAGACACAATAGAGAAAATAATTCTGAAAATAGTTTCTAAACACATGAAGGGCTAGAATATGGCTGAAGGTAGTCACCATGCATCTAAAAAAGGGCAATCCTGCTTCACCAAACTGACTGTGATGAGCTGAGGGGGGAGCAGTAGATGTTTATCTTAGCTTCAGGAAGGCTTTCAATAAACAGTCTCATCATGTTCTCATTTACAAACTAATGAGGTATGGACCAGAGAAATAGTGAGGCCAACAGAGTATTGTATCCCTTAGGTATTTCCTTGACAAGAAGGAAGTTATAGGTAAAGACCTTAAGCAACCGAATGTGACTTCAAGTCTGACCATAGCAGACTAAAATACTTCTAGAGGCTGCTTCCAGTTGAAATTATTCTTTACTTACTGTAATGGCAATACTATGAAAGAATATAGACAAAAATGAAGAACATAACTTTCCCTGGTGTTTCACCAATTCCAGTCCAACACAGGTTATCACTGAAAAATGGTCAAATAATAATTATTTTGTGGTTTAAGTGTTGGAGAGTAAGTTTTTTCCACATCTGCTTCAGGCGATAGAGGCTCAGCAAGACTGCTAGAAGTTGCACCACATGGAAACTATGGCCTTTGGTATTTATATTGTAAAATATTAGTGGAGTTCACAAGCACAAACCAGATTATGATCTGAATTGATTCCTTCTTCATGCTTGGGATGTGCTGAATAGGTCTTGTGCCTCTGATAGGTGTGTATGTCTTGGGCACAGAACAGAAACTTTTGAATTCCAGTTATGTCTGTGATATTTTATGGAATTTTCTGAATTTGGTGGCAAAAACTATTGCTCTCCTTAACATTTACATGTATTTTTAAGCAAATCTATCACCCCATGAGAGGATATGTGTGTGTATGTTTAAGACACTGCATAAATTATTTTTGGACAAGGACAGCTATATTCTAATATTGTTTGTAAAACCATAAATCCAAAATAATAATTAATAGCTTTGTTGAGAACAAATGTACAAACTATACATCTTTGTATTTTGTTGAATACAAAAATGGTATTTTGGGTAAAAGAAGGAATTGAAATTGAACGTTTTCATTTACTGTTTTTTTTTGCCTGGTGCAAGAGGCTTAGGCATTAGACCCTTCTAGTTTAAATTATGGAACTAGAGAAATCGTCCTGAGCAAGGTTTTGACCTTGATAAATTCACAATTTCTGAGTGCACAGTTCACAAGCCTTCACAGCCCAAGGACATTCCCAAAAAACAGTTTGGACTTACAGTGGTAAAAATTGTTTAGTACTGCAGACATGGAAAAATCATTTCATTTGGCTTCTGGACACCTGTTGTTTATTTTATTGTTACTTGCTGTTTGTTAACAGAGAAGGAGGCAGTGTTTCTCTGCTGGTAAACTTCTGATAAGCTTCTGGTAACATCTGGGTACCAAATCTCAAATTTTGGTAAGATTCCTTTCTCTGGCTTTCCCTAATTTTGAAAATGTAGCCCCAGTGGCTATTATCATATTTTATCCACAAACAATAAAATAAAAGTTTTCTCACTTTGGATTTGGCATCCACCTGAAATTACATAAGTCTTCAGTAGCTTCAGCTATTCTCTGAATTGAGGATTTTGGTAGGAAATAACACAAAAACCAAAAAAAATGGAAATGTTTCTCCATAGCTGTTTTTCTGACACATGCCATATATATATAATCATATTTTTCTATGGCGTTATATTTATATTTTTATATCTATTGATAACATCTACTTCTTATGCTTACCAGGTTAAGCATCAGTCCTGATTAGAGTTACTTATTCAGAACTTAGTCATCATGTTGTTTATGCATGTAATTCTCATTGTTTTCCATAGGCATCAGATAACCCAAAACAATGGGATAATTACGCCCTTGGATTAACTCCACTTATTATAATGAAATTATCCCAGATTTACACTGGTATAACTCAGAGCAGAAGTTGACCTCACAGTCTTTACACCAGCTATGTCTTAACCCAGCAAGATTTTGGTCAATCCCTTTAAAATATAGAAAATGCCCTTTATAATAAAAGTCATAAGACTATAGAGCATGACCTTCAGCTTTAACAATTCAGAAGCTCCCAGGGTCTTCCCCCTCTTTAAAGAATGAGAATAAATTCTAACAGCTGAATAAATATAAGGGGTCTAGTGTCAGTCTGAGGAAACAGGTTTTCATTTTGTCACAGATGACTCTGGTTCACAGGTTCTCAGTGGAAAGGGAAATCAGCATCTACTTAAATGGGATTAGTTGTTGTTCAGAACAGCCTATGGTCAGAGAGAAATAACCCTTGCCCCACAGTTACTACAGTACTGAACAGCCAGTGACAGAAAACTTTTTCATACCAATGCAATATGGCAGATTCATCTTCTCCTACACTTTTTTTTCTCTTTGCTAGGTTCTTCCACACACTATTAGACTGTTATACCTTCCCTTACCTGCCAAGTTAGCTCAGCTCAGCTCACTTGGTATAAGGTCATAAGACAATTTCTGTGTCACTGATACTTGTTAGTGATTTCTATGTAAATATGACTTTTCTTATATTGGTGGGGGTTTGTATTGGTTGGTATTTGGTGTTTTGGTTTTGTTTGTTGTTTTTGGTTTTTTAATAGGCTGTAAATATAGAAATAATTCTACAACTATTAACTTGGTCTTTCCTCAGTGTCTCAATATGTTTCTTATATTATCTTTTCTATTTAAACAGATTGCTTTACATTACATTCAAGATGTTTACATTCACCATAAGGACAAAGGTGATGCCTTCTGTAAAAAAACTTTCTCTTTCTTTATGGACACATAAGAGAGGAAAGATGTGTTTGAAACCTTAATGCTGATGGAGGCTCTTCCATTTTTATGAGTATTTCAGTTTATAGCAGGCATGTGCTACTGCTCTTTTATTCTCCCTGTCTATTTTAACAGAGAATAATGAGCCAAACTTCCAACTGAGGGTCTTAAAGCTCATCAGGACATTTGTTGTAGGAATGTATCACAGAACAGGGCATTTAAATTTTTTATTTTCTTCAGAACTTTTGCCATCTGGCTTAGACATCACTCTGTTCCTGTCCTCCTGTCATCCATGCCATTGTCCACCTAACTCTGCCCAGGATTTTTAAGAACTTTATTTAGACCTGTGGTTTCTACTAGCATTTGGGTTATCTAATGTTTAGGTCCTGAGGTGCCTTGTGCTGCAGTGTCTAAACCTGGGCAGAGCTGTTATTATAAAATAAACTTTAATAACAGAGTTGTTGTTAGGCACAGTTCTGCAGGCCCTCCTGTACAGTTTACAGCTGCTGCAGTCACATACTCAAACATGCTTGAGGCATGCAGCCAAAAATCTACCTAATGTAAGCTGTAGTAAATAATTCAGACTGACTAATTTATTTCAGAAAAGTGCCATGATACAGCCATGAACAATATGAAATAGAGAGAGACAGAATTCACTGAATACATTGTTTTCTACTGATTATTTGTTCAGCTCCAGCCAGCAAACATCATTCCTGATTTGCATTATGACAGAAAAATTAATATGAGTAGAGTCACTCTTTCTTGTATCTTAGAGTCTTTAGACCATAAAAAATATCTAGGAATGTGTGTGTTCTTTCCCACAACAGATGCTGAATAACAGCTTGTAAGTAAAAAAAATGTTATCAAAGTCAGTGGTTCAAAAAATGCATGTGATTTTTTCCTTTGAACACATTTAATATATAACAGAAGATTAAAAATTATAACAGAGGGTTAAGCTGTATATCAATCACAACTTTGATTATGCAGCAAACAAAAGCCAGTAAATGTTGACTTGATACAAAACATTTTGATCTAATAATATCTCTTTGCCTCCAAAACTTCAGAAAGTATGATTTAAAGGCTCTCAAAGAGCACAGAATTACTTCCTCTGAACTCAGATAGTCCAGAGCAACTTCTCAATCACCAACAATGGCACAGTAAAGTAGGACAATTCATCTTGGCTGCAAGTCAACCAGTGGGCTTCCCAGTAGATCCATAGCCACACAATGCTGGAATATAGCTGAAGGAAGGGTGCATGACTAATGTTAATGAGATAAACAACCACATGTTGAAATGCTTGTATTGTATGTTCAGCATCCACATATGGTACATTTGTGCCACAGGAAATAATCAGGTACATTTTACTACCAGGCTGTATGGATGCCCAGAATCACTAAGACCTCCCTGAAGTCCTTACTGATTTTTTTCCATTATTGCTCCTCACAATTCCAGCAATACAGCTCTGCCTCTCTGTTATTTCAGATTGTCTAGTGGAGCCACTGGATGCAAACAGAGGTCAGGATGGGTCTCAGATTCAGTAATGTGGTTGAGGGTCCAGCAAACCAGCATCTGTCCATTAATAGGTCCTCATTTGGTCCCTGTACTAGACTGAGCACAATAGCAAAAATTATGTTTCCCACAGGAAAAAATCATCCTAACTAGAAAGGGAGTGTAAAATTTATTGTGAAACCAAGAAAAATATTCTTTCTTATGGATCTATTTTTAGCAAGTTTTCTCAAAAATAAGTTAATAAAAACAAATTATCTATTTTTGCTTCTGTTTGTCTTTTTGAGCATTCTGGACAGAATCAATCAATCTGATAGAGAAATAAAAGTTTTAAAAAGCTCTTAAAACATCTGGAAAACAGGGTTCAAAAAATATCTAGAAGTCTCTTTCAGCGCTGTGCTGGCAAAAAAAACAGCAGCAGAACCTCATAATTCAGCAGAGAGCAGGTATCCAACTGCAAGTGTCCAGCCACTGGGAAATTCCAAGCAGAGTTTGCAAGGACCAGTAAGACACAACCCCACAGGAGACCATACTTCATTCAACTAAGAAGAGTAAGTAGTTTATGGAGCTATCTGTGTTTCATTGTTTGTTGGAGTTCTTAATATAAATGAAAATATGTTCCAAATCACATGCAGGATACATTATTTTATTTGTGTTTAAGACATCCTTAGTTTTAAGAGTGCAAATTATGAGCTATAATCAGTATAGTATCTTGAATTTTAATCCTTTTTCTTTACTATTTTATGATCTTTCTTGTTGATTCCTAGAGTGCATTTTTGGTAAATTATTGATATTCATGAGAGATTAACTGAAATTTTTGTAATTTACTTAATTCATGTTACAGTCTAAGTAGATTAACCACTAGATAATATGCCTACTGGAAATTTTATTTAAAGATTTGAATATACCTATGGAAGGTAATAATAAAATAAATATGTAGCTCCTATTTACAAATTCTTTACAAATATAGCAAATCTCAGTCAGAAAGACAAAATTAAGCATGTCATAGGTATTGATAGGTTCTGATACAGCATCTAGCACAGTGAAAAGCAGCTCAGCAACTCAGGACAAGAAGTCAGAATCAGACCCTTGATGCAAGGAATCTTCACCTAAAATGTTGATAAAGTGCTTATTAAAACATAACATATACTATAAAAAACTTAATCTTGCTGTTCTATAACAATCAGAATTAAACTTCTGTTTAATAATTTTATAATTAAGTATTGATAATCTTAAATTTCATGGGAAATTTCACCCAAAACAAAGATTATGGGAGTTGGCTACAGGTTTTCTTTTATTTTTAAAGAAAGGTTAATTTACAACAAAATCTGTGTCTAGTTTCTCTACAGAGAATCCTATATTTGGATGGTAACAAAAGTAGGATTGAAGCATATTTTTAAATTGAGAATCTCCCAGACTTTTGACAGGTAAATGAAGAAATAATAAAAAAAAAATCTATAGAATGTACACAGATTTTATTTGGGGTTTGTTTTGGTTTTTTTTTTTTAAATGTTTTCTGTCATACAAATTGCAAAGTGCAATAACATAATATCCATGGCATGTAATTCGGAATTACTATGAAATTCTTCCATAATATTTAACAAATAGTTTCTCATAATTCCTGGCCAAGCTGGAGATACGTTTGAAAAGGGTTTGATTAGAATGAGCTAAAAGGCATCTCACCACCACCCACTACTACTTTCTTAGCTGCTATTGCTTTTTCATATGGGATTGCATCGTGTGAACCAGAAATCTGCAAGATGCCTAAAGTCACCACAGTGTCTTCCAGAGCACAATGGTATACCTACTGCAACAAGTAATTAATCTTGGGCTCAAGATTTCCTGATGGGAGCCTATTGACCCCAGCACAATAGATGAAAGTATTTTATCCTGTGTGTTCCCCTACTGACCCCTTTGCCACCTTTTTTCATGCACTGTCTGCTCTCATACCAAATGAAAGAATTCATCCTTCACTCTGATATTTGGGGTCTGCCTGACCCTCTCTTGCTCTGTAGAAGAAGATTTCTTGATTTTGCTTAAGAGGATCACTCAGTAAGAAAAATCTGTCAGAGTTTTACCATACACAGAGAAAAACATGAATGAGCTCAGAAGTGTCAGGGATGCTGGGCTTTATTCACAGCCCTGATCCCACATAGTTTTTAATGGGAAGCTGCATGTCATCTCTGCACCTGCTGGGAGCAAGGTTGGGGAACAACTGGGCATACTCAGGATTAATGAGGGAACCTGCAAAGGGACCTCAGTGAAGGTGCTCACAAATCACCATCATGGTCCTTCGTGGTCACCATCACTGGCAGCTGCAAGCTTGGAAAATGAGCCTTTGAGCTCTCTAGTACACAAAATACTCATAAGAGTAGATGGGAAAATGAGAGACTGAATCTTCTGTATTAACCTCAGTATCCAAGTCACCTCTAAACTGGCCCAGAGCGTGCTCCTATATGCAGTTAACACACGGACAGCTTTGGCTATGAGTCCACTCTTGGGGCTAATACCCATAACAAGGTTAAAAAAGCTACATCTAAGCTAGGTATCTGAAGTGAACCAGATTTTTAGAGTGGCTCTTCAGTGTTTTCTCTGAGGTGTCTCAGGCTGCAAAGCCATGAAGTGAGGTACTAAAACTGGCTCCTCAGCACTGATATAATATTTTGTCTCCCAGAGAGACAGAAAAGGTGGACAGTACCTTACAGACCCCATCCAGCCAGTGCAAGGAGTGTGTAAGTACTGCTGTTTTCAGCTCTTGGGAAAACAGTGCATCAGCTTACATTGGCTCTTTCCAGTTTAAAAAATTGAAGAGCTGTTTCAGACTCTCCTGTAGCAGCAATTACCCTCTTCTGAAAGCTCTGTGCTGTAAATCTTCAGGGTCCTCTGACACTCTCAGTGACAGTAGACCTCCAACTGTTACCCACAAGACACTTCAAAGGCCATCTTGGATAAATATGTGAAGACTATCCTAAACTCTTACATAAACTGTAGTCCCAGAGTAAATGTCCCCTCCCCCATTCCTACCCATCAGGCTCCCATCTACTGTAATTGCTTCATCTCCCTGCTCCTCTGTGCCTGTCATTGGGAATATTTTCCAATGCAACATATTCACTTTCCCACAAAGGCTTGAAAGAGGGTGAAGAAGAAAACACTAATGAATGCTTCCCCTGCAGATAATCATATTGTCATTAGAGCCCTCAAACGATTCCAGTGTCTTCTACATGCAATTAATAAATCACTTCAGGTCCAGATTCTCACTTCTCTAAATTAGCATAACATTCTTGTCATTAGCAATAATCCTCTCCTTTAGTCCAGCTGCATATCTGGATTATCTGAACTCAAATGAAGTTTGCTGCTGATTTGAGCAAAATGAGGACTCAAAATCTGGAGTTTTCCTCTCTTAAATAGTCTCCTACTATCTACCATATAAGAGTAATACAAGTGGCAGACTGAAAACACAGCTCTCCGTAAAAATGCAGCTTGGGTAGTCCATCTGAACAACATAAAGCACTGCAGTCCTGGTTTGAAGGTGACTTGCAGCCCCCTGCAAAAGGGTGATGACCGGAAGGCGGCCTGTAGAAGATGCTGTGACTTCAAGCAACTGCCTAGATCTGCTTGTTCTTTCTCAGTTGGCAACACAGTGCGCAAGTGGGAAACTCTTGGTCAGACTCTGCTGATTCAACTCTGGAAAATATTTTCTGCTGATTCAACTCTGCAAGAATGGGTAAGTCCAAGGAGCTTCAGGAAACAGAGACAGTGACACACAGCTGTGAAAGGAGTTGAGGCATGTAAATACGGAAAAAGGTTAGGTAGATATACATGGAAATGTATAAACAAGTTACGTTTTTTGGAATATTTAAAGAACATGGAGAAGGGATGGTGAGCACAGAAATGTTGGAGAAGGTGTGGGCAGGGAGGAGTGTTGAGGGGAGACAGCAGTTGGAGAGGAGGATATTTAGTTCACTTCAGGCTTCAAAACAGTTCTTCTAAGGTCCTGTATGTTTGTATCATCAATACATACATATGAGTTCAGAAAAGTTGTGTAAACAATAAAGTTTTATAATTCACATGTATCTTTTCCATACTTCAGAAGACAGTGATCTATACCACCTGTGCCCTTCTCCCATTAATTTTCCCAGTAATCTCTTTTAAATGGAATTTGGTCCTTTGATCTTTTTCTCCTTGGCTGAAAGGTCACCAATTTTCCTGCCCTGTAGCCAGCCTCTATCTGGAGCAGACACTGATGATGAGGACATAGATCTATTTTCTTTGAGTAACTTATGTATTTACATAAGGTTCATAGAGTTTATTCACTCCAAGAAGTGGCAAGAATTACCATGAGATATTTGATATAATTACCATCAGGTAAGGCCTGGCCTCTGGACGCAGCTGTCTTAAGATACTGTGTTTCTGTAAAGCTCATACAATACTAATTGTTTGGCAGAAAGATGAAGTCCCTGACCCAGACCATGAGTTTTACAGGGGGAATTCTCTAAAGATGAGGTTATTCACAGAGGTAGTAGGGTCCAGTAGGTGGGTGGTCTTATACGTCCACTGGCATGATGCATTCAGCCTACTAGCAACACAAAGGAAACATAGGAGTTCTCTTAAGAGACAAATGTAGAGCATAGAATGATTTTATAGACACACTTCTGTGGCATCTTTGGGTCACCTAGGAGGAATTTCATCCTTAGTACTCAGATATCACCAGTGTCTAACACAAAAACATTATTTCTTGACATTGCTAAATGATGTAACCTTACTCACAAGTGTAAGATAAAGGGGATTACTTAATATTTGTAACATAATCTACTGTGCAATGTGCACATACCATATTTTCCTTTCAAACGTTTTGTGCTGTTCTTCGCCTTTTTTTTTTTAATCAATGTCAAGGGAATAGTGACACAATAAATATTCAGTGAGGTTAGATACAAACCTTGTTATATCTAAGGTATCCAATTCTGTCTAAATCGTCTCATTCTTTTACGCTTTTTTTTTTTTTTCCATGGGCCTCTTTTTTCCTAATATGAATTGGACTGAATTGATGACTTGTCAAGATTTTGCATCACCATATGAAAGAGTTCAAGGCCATATTTATTTATTATATTTCTTGTGCAATTACATATCACAAGTCACCTGCTATGGGCTGAAGATCTCTGTTTCCGAACATCACAGAGTTCTTTTAAGAAATCTTGTCTGGAGTAACTGTTCCTAAATAATAACAATATTTTCTTAGTTGAGTTAAACTGTAAGCCAAAAATAGACTATGTTCATGTTATATAGACATTTGCAGTTGCACATCTCTCCATAAATTAAACTTTTCTAGTCCTTCCTCAAATATTCCAGTCATCTATAAAATATTTCAGAAAAAAATGTCTCGGTCATAAATTAGGTTGCATTGTGTCAAGAGCTGCTTTTAGACATGTTTGAACAGTGAAAAATGTTAAAATTATTCAGCTGGATAATAAATAGCATAAGAGAGTTGGAATAATATTGTTTGCGATATTCTGCTTACAAAAGATGTCTATATCTCACTCAGAGTGGTCATTCTGGCAATTTACCCCACCCAAACTCTTCAACCCATAGTATAAAAAATACTTTAGTTTGTATGCAAAGAAAGAAAATAAAGTTCTAGGGTAACTAGACTTCCTCAAGCACAAGAAGGAGTGTTGGGGAAGTTCTGAGCCTCAACACCCTTCTCTCTAAATGTGGACATTCCCAAAGCAAATTCCCATGGAGCCATTCCTTTGCCAGCTGAAGGAAAGGGGCATATCAGGCTCCTGGTGCTATAGGTCTGCAGTGAAGGATCATAACTCCTACCTTGACAGTGCTCACTTGGAAGTTTTTGATTCTCTTTTCAAAAAGAGCAGGGTCAATATCCTACCTGCATAGAGAATGAGGAGAAGAAGAGAGGAGAGGAGAGGAGAGGAGAGGAGAGGAGAGGAGAGGAGAGGAGAGGAGAGGAGAGGAGAGGAGAGGAGAGGAGAGGAGAGGAGAGGAGAGGAGAGGAGAGGAGAGGAGAGGAGAGGAGAGGAGAGGAGAGGAGAGGAGAGGAGAGGAGAGGAGAGGAGAGGAGAGGAGAGGAGAGGAGAGGAGAGGAGAGGAGAGGAGAGGAGAGGAGAGGAGAGGAGAGGAGAGGAGAGGAGAGGAGAGAAAAGACTATTGCTGTTGGAAGAGACCTGCAGTAATCATCTTGTCCAATTATCCAACCACTTTGTATGGATGACCAAAAGTTAAAGCATGTTATTAAGGGCATTGTCCAAATTCCTTTTAAACACTGAGAGGTTTAGGGCATAACCACCTCTCAAGGAGGCCTGTTCCAGGTTTTTCCCATCCTCTTGGTAGAGAAATGCTTCCTAATGTCCAGTCTACACCTTCCCTGCAACAACTTTGAACCATCCTCATGCACCCTTATCACTGGATATCAGAGAGCAGAGTTCAGCACCTCTCTCTCCATGTCCCTTTCTCAGGGTGATGTCAGCCTCCTTTTTTCCAAAATAGATAACTCCAAAGTCCTTTGCTGCTCTGAAAAGAAAAGGACAAATTTATCTAATATCTGATGATGGAGGCTGCCAGTCTGCTGGGAGGAAATATGTTCTTGTCCTGGTATACATATTCTTGGTGCTCAGTAATAGAAAGAATTTTAGGAAGAAGCTTCTCATATGGGAAAAGGCCAAGAAAGATTTTAAATTTTGGAGACAGGGAAATATAAGCTCATGATTAAAAATTTTGAATGGATACATACAGAAAGTGGAAGAAAACATGAGTGTTTTATCCAACTTCTCTCTTTATTTCCAGTATTGAACATTTTAGTAGCAGCTGAAAGAAGACCTACATGAATCAGAATATTTATTATATTTTTTCTTTTATACTGAACACAGTTTTTCCTTAACTTTTTGAAAAAAAGCCTTAGTCCGATTTAGACCAAAACAAATGAGTGTGTGGATTTTGAAAATACTGCACTACTGAAGCTGATGTGTATTGATGGGAGAGAGATCAGAAAATACAGGGAATTTTTTCAGACTTTTAAAGGTGTTTGGCATCATGATCTTGTCTGTCCAGAGATATAACATTGTGGGAGGAGTTTTATGACCTGATATTAAAAAAAAATTCTTCTAATATTAAAGCAAGATCAGATCTCACATATTTTTCAAGGAAACTTCTTTTTTTAAAATCTTTCAGAAAAAAATTAGCCGAATAAACAATATCTCATTCAGTGCAGATATAAAGAGACCAAGTATTCTGTTGTTCATCACCTCCCTTAGTGACTCTTAAGAATCATATTTTTTCATGAGAAAAATGTAGCTAAATGGTTTCTCAGTTCATATTAACATAAAAGATGAACAGTGACCATTTTCTGGCTTATAGGTTTTGTGTGTTCAAATGACTGTCTGAGATTAATGTTTACTTTTTCCAAGAGATAAATTATCTTGATATTGAGATTTTAAATTTTCATTGACTTGAAGTCATATAAATCACCATTAGGTTCCTGGAAGTTACTAATTTAAGTGATCACAACAGACCAGAGAGTTCTCCTGACTGACTCCAAAGTTCATTGCTGGGAAGAAAACAAATGGGAATCACTTTCTAACCCTGAACAAGGATGAAAATGCTGGTTAATGAGTGCTCAGTACTAAGCATGTACTGCTCTCCAGGTCACTTCACCAAAGTAGATGGCAGGGTTTTGTGGATTCCTGAATTTATGTAGTCTGTGTTGCTGCTGATGTCTGCAAGTAATCTGCTCAAAGCTAGGTAAAATATCCATATGATTTTCTGATATGGGAACTTTTCTATTCTTGTACCATATTCACTGACCAATTAATATTTTTTTAAAATTCTAAAATAGTTAATTGTGAAAATTTGGCATAGAAATCCATAGTTGGGAACTTGGTAAATGATGAGTACATATACCTGGTCATTTAAATATCATGGTGTACTTAAATTTGCCATGTTAAACATTTCTTTAACCAGAAGTCACATTAATTTAACTCTTCAATTTTCAACATTGCTAATTCAAGTAACCATAGTGGTGAAAGAGTTGAAGCCTGTGACTGGTTGGCATTTCTCAATTCCTGCTGCACTGATGGAGCCTGATCAGCTGTAATCAATTGTCTCTGTGCATCTTTCCTCTCTCAGGAGTACCTTTTCCACCTGTGGTGTTTATCCTTTACTCTGAACAATAGCTGTCTATGAAGGGATATCCAAACTATGTATTTTATAATGCAGGTCATTGCCCCAGAGTCTATTAACTGGGATCTTTATACTTTAGTTTAGTCACAGTTCATGACAGGAAAAGATCCAGGAGAGGAGGGAGACAGGGTGAAGGACTGAGAGACTGGGAGCATCAGGCAAGGATATGAGACAGTTGCATCCAAGTTGATCTTGGTTACCAAAGTGTAGGAGAGTGTGATGCAAAGATATCCACATGGGTGACACAACACATGAGGCTTTTTATGTAGGATGTCACATCACCTCTAGGAAATGCTGATAAATTCTCTCAAAGCAGTGCACTGAATGGACTTACTGGCTACAGACTTCAAGAATTTATTCTTTACACTTTAATGGTGTATATTTGATTAGAGATGGAGATACTTTAAGGAGAAGGAAGTTAATGTTTTCCTTATACTATCCATGGTTAGCAGTATTTTAGCCAACTTGCAGGATTTGTTTCTCATCAGACGATACTTAATTTTTCTTCCCCCTACTGTAGTCACAGAATAATTGAAATTACCTTGGCTTTTGTCCTTCATCTTCACTCAGAAGAAAAAAAGACATTCTCTGTACTTATTTTATTTTGTTTTTTTTTACTTTGGGTAGCCAGGGCTACGTGGAATCTTCCAGCTGATATATTACTATGACTTTTTAAAATGACATAATTCAAATTCTGTACTGAAAAAAGTCCCTCTGCTAGGGATGACTCATAACTATCACTTGTTTTCAACTCACAATACAATCCTTATCAGTCTGTAAAGTCAGATTGAGCATAGCCAAAATTACATTTGCAGACATGTAAATTAGGAACAGAATCATAGTATTATCTTTAAATTAACAATGGTTGGACTAATTCAGACAAGGGTTGGATGATTATCCCTTATCTCTGAACCTCTGACATCTGAATGTCTGAATTTCAACAAATTGAATCTGAATTTGGAGTTCACCCATTTGTGATTCAATAATTTAAACCAGAAGAACTCCTGCCTTTTGTGCTAAATTTGTTACTAAAAAATATTCAGTGAGGTCATTAAAATCACTTCCAAGGATAACCATAGGGAAACTTTGATGACAAGTCTTTCATATGAAGGTTAAGTAGCCTTGAGAAGCTGTCTTAATTTTATTACAATGCTGCTGTTTAATACCAAGCTTTTTCATGCGACCAACACTACAGGGCACAGTATTATGGACTTCACCGAAATTGTTTATTTAGACGTTCTGTTTTCTCATTAAAAAACCTATAAATTTGCTTTACACCTAAGATGAGAGTGTTTGCTTTTTTCAGGATCAGGCTACACTTTAGATATGCAAATGAATTTGTGACCTGTATCTTCTACTCATTTTAATTATATCATTTCACTAAAAGAAGGTGTGAACAAAAGGCCTTTACATTTCTTTAGAAATCGCAGCACATATCCACCTGTCTTTAAAAGATGCAATCAACCAGATAGCTTTTGTAAGGAATATTAACAATTATATTAAGTAGCAATGATAACAGCAATCATAATAAGTCACAAGTAATAAAGGGATACACATGATCTTTGTGTCAAGAGGAATATGAGGTCAATTCAATTGATTGATGCAAAGACTCTTGGATCAGTCCAGATAATATAATAGAAGCATTATTTTTCGACAGCAAACGTATTTTGTAATTGTTGATGATTTTTGAGATATAAAAGAGAATACTAATCTGCTTAAACTATCATTATTTTTTCTCAAAAAGAGTAGTGTTTTAAATTAATAAATCTGTCTTTCATTAATACTGTATTAATTTAGGAACACAATAATCCTGAGGTTCTTTTATTCAAGAATGCCAGCTTCATAATTTAGTGACAAAAAGGACAATAAGAATTGAAATATGCTGCTCATCACTAGCATTAGGAAACAGAAGTACCTTTTCACATTTCTCCAGCATACTTCTCCCTCTGAGGATTTTCTCTCACAGAACTCAGAGTACAGTTAACCTCTCACAGTCAATAACTGCACACTTGAATAAATCAAAATTAAGCCTAATTCATTTTTAACCCTACATTCAGCAACAGTAATGATTGAATATTTGTGACAAAACTGCAGAAGGGAGCTCATACTTTAAGGGTCCAAACATTGCCCGTGTTGAAGAAAATGGAAAGCTGAGGTGACCTGATCTGCCTCTGCCCATTAGGGACTTTTTGATAGTCATTGTCTTCAAGAAAAATAATTGCTTCCCAAGAATGCTCAGCTAAATCATTTTATTAGTGTGAACTGGATTAAGGTTATAGGAAGGTCCCTCTTGCTTCTTACCCAATAATATCTGACCATGCATATCAAAGAGTGGAGGAGGCAAATTATTCATTATTTCAGCAGCATAATGAAAGCATAAGGGAGGTTTAAAAGGACGCTATCTGCAGCAGGAAACTGTCAAAGAACGTGGGAACACAGCCCTCCTGCATTTTTGTTTCAGCTCCGTTGATCAGAAGATTGAAAGGCCTGCTCTACCTACAGGGGTCCTCTGTTCAGGCCCCACAGTGCAATTATAATCCGTCCTCACCTCCTTTAGAATGACAGCCCAAAAACAAAGCCCAGAGCTTTTGTACAGCTTAGCATTCCTAAGAAACACAAATCTTCATTTCTCTTTTTTCTTTTTTGTTTTTTAACTGGTAAGAATTAATTAAAATTGCTCTTATATAATATCAAGGGATAAAACAGATTAAAATTATCTAATACTTTTTAAGGGCAGAATTTTTTCGACAGAATGGTCACTGCCACAAGGTAGGGCAGCTCTGCTTTTTCCTTCCTGCTGCCTCCAGGAATAAGGAGTCCAATTGGCAGTATTTTGCATGAGGCCGTTTAATTTCATTTTTTTTTCTGCCATTATTCCTGTTGTTTACACATGCTAGTGACAGAAATTTGCAAGTAGCTGGATCCTCAATGGCTCTTGCAGTTAATCTTCCTGGATGTCTGCTTTTCAAAAGATGTCTAAATAAAAGTCACGTACCTCCATAACTAACATGAATATTAGATCACTCTAAAAGCAGCAAGTGGTAGGAAATTTGATGGCCTAAGTATATTAAGAGATGCAGGAGACATATGAAAAAGTAGCGTTTTTATAGCTTCCAGCAGCAGACTATTTTGGAGACCAATTTTAAAACAACAGTGGCAAACTACTAAGTCTACTAAACATATTGTCTCTTTTATGTTCCTTCAGCTGGCCCACCACATCATTGTGGTTTTCTGAGGAATGCTGTAGATTGCAGGATTATAGAAGCTTGGAAAATCCTGAGTTTAACATAAAATGTTGAGGCTGCATTGCTTTACCCAGCACAACCCAGCACCAAGCAGGCTAAAGTTAACTGTCAGGTTCCATTGCAGAGTGAGCACAGAGAATGCGTTCGGCCAGCAAATCTCACATCATGTGCGTGACCTTTAAATGCATATATTTGCAGAAGGTTAGACAAGATTCCAGGCTGCTTGAAAGCTTTAGTGGGTGAGATCAATATGGGATGCCACAGTGAAGTCTAGCTGTGGATGTGAAAGTCTGCTTTGGAGATGCAAGACCAGGTGAAGGTAAAAACCATGGTAATGGCATGAATTAATTTCACTATTCTCATTCTCTGATTCTTATTTCTCATCCAGGACAACCTAGAATTACTTTTAGGCTGATATGGGAGATTTTTTTAATACCTTAAAATATGGTCCAGCTACAATGCCAGGAATGAAATATGGCTGCCAAGAATACAAATGTATTTACAGGTCAGGTTATATCTCAACTGTTCTGATACTTACTAGTAAGTTCATATTATTATTGTTTCACTTAAAATTGACTTACACTATTTACATTACTTAGCAATTGGTTTACAATTTTTTTCTTTAATTAGTAAAGAAATTCTTAATATGTGTTAAATTGAATAGTTAAGGACCCTTTACAAGCATTTAGGAAGAATGCATTTTAGCAAAATTACGCTTAAAAAGAGAAATATTTTAGTATCCCTCTCAAAATTTATTTCTGGGGAGATGTAAAGCTATGCAAATAGGAATCAGGCTGCTCAATCATAAAACCAGCTCTGTTTGGTCTGTTATACATTGACTTCATTTGTTTGAAAGGGACAAAGGCATATTATCTTATTCTTTTTCACATATGGTTTATCTCTTTACCCTCTAAATGACACCAGTTGTATGGTTCATGTAAGATACCCAGGAGCTCCAAGACAGAAGGGAACCAAGTAGTGAATACCCAGCAGGGACATAGCAAAAGCCAAGTGCTGGTTCTGTCATTTATTACCTATTACCTTCGGAAGTACTATGGCACAGCAGATCACTTCTGGAGCAATAGATGCATTCAGGGATTTGGTGGAATATCTGTTCCTGATATATTTCTGTATCAGAACCCGAAAAATCTGAAGTGATTCTCTGAACTGGCCAGCAGAGTCCCACCAGCAAGGCATTTGTGGGGAAATGTTCAGAAATGTGACAGTCCTCCAACGTGTAGAAATCTTGCTCTTTGGGATAAGGCATTAGCTATCTCTTGCTACATCCTAGAACAGTATTTAGCAGGTAGGACTTTTTTTGTTTTGTTTCACTTTCAGTAATTCCACAAGTTTGTACGTCAGAATGGATGTAGTGCTTAACTGACCTTCAAATACCAGGTGCAAACACATCCTTTTCTGGAATTCAGAACACTTCTTTGACAGCCTTTGATAATGTGCAGGATCAATCAGACTCCAAAGGCTAGGTATGTCTCAACACTAAGTGAAGGCTCAAATCAGATCAATTGTCTTGAGGAAGTACAAGACTCACGGCGCTCCATCTCCAATGGGAATATCGAGGCCTACCTGGAAAGCCAGGAGTTTTAGCTGAATTTGGACTTCTTTATAACCTGCATTAATTCTGCAGAGCTTCAGGTCAGAGATGGCTGAATGAGCCATAGTAATGGCAGGTTTTTTTCCACAGTTAATTAAATAATTGTGAAAGTTTTCCAGATTCCTCCTCTACTACCCAACACCCATTTTGAGGGTCTAATTAGCAAGAAAAACCTACTTACTGGTAGAGTTTATGGGAAGAAAAGAGCCTGTGGACACTATTTGTTCCTGTTAGACCCAATAGAATTAATTTTTTTTTTTTTTATGATTTCACTTTTGCTTTGGTTTGGGTTTTCTGTCCTTAATAGGAAATAGAAGTAATGAGCTTTTAATAAACTCTGAAACACTTAAAGCAACTATGATAGATTTTTCAATTTGAGCAAATACACTTTGGCCATGATTCACAGTGTTTGTGTTTTTAGCCTTACTGTCATCAAAATATTGCTGTCATGGTGAGTTTGAGTCAGTGTTTTCAGTTTCTTTAATAATTTTTAATAGTGTTTTCCTACAATGTTTCTCAAGTCAAATGCTTGCAGTTTTCCACCAAATACTCTTAAATTGAACTAAAGCACGGATATATGAAGTTATCCTACATTTTATTTCCCCCTTTGTGCAATGTCATCTTTCAACTATAGTTTCCTCAGAACAGCTGTTCAGGTACAAAACCTCTCAAAATTTTAACTTTTAAACAGAATGATAATGTCATCCTTTCACTGTAAACTGAGGGATTTGAAAGAACAAAGCAGTAAGTAGCATTGACTCCCCCACAGGAGCTGAAAGCTGAAAGCCAGAAGGAACATCCATCCATCCATCCATCTACAAGTGTCTGTCTCTGCTTCCTAATGTGAGGAAATCACCTTGTGATGCATTTGAATAGAAATACATCATTAAGAGCTGGTGGATTACCAGTAAGAAAGCAGACATTTGGGTGCTAAACAGATCTTCCTGAATTTTATTTGTTCTCCAGCTGTTTCAGCTGTAAATCCACACTCTTTTAAAAAATTATTATTATTTTTATATGTACTCTGTTCATATTAGAAAGCTCCCTTGGTTTATGATAGATTTCAGGAACTGGATAAACCAAAAGCTGTTTGCTCTGTGCCACCAAAAGACCAGATTTCTTGTATGTGAGTGTGTGTGTGCACCCCTGTTCTCAAAGGAAGACCTCAGTTTCTAATAATATTTAGATTGTTCAGGTCAACCTTTGCTCAGCCAAGTCAGCCAGCTGTTCCAGCTACTGTGGCTACACACATCCCGCCAGGAGTCCATAACTCTAATGGTCCTCAGGCATCTAAAATCTATTCTGTCTCCATAGTCCGAACTGTTCCTTGGATAATAACAAAATTGTATTCTTGGTTTGATCCTTCCCACTATCCCTGTAGATATGAAAACTCAAGACACAGATCTGGCTTTCTGCATCTTTCCTTTTTCTGACAGGACCAGAGCAAGAAATGATTGGATTTTCTCCTGTAAGAGCTCAGATATTGTAAATACCAAGAGAACCATCCTTAATTTTTTTTCTAAACATTTCTTGCATCTGGGAAGTCTTTCCAAAAGATTCAAAGGCTCATGAAACTACCATCAGCTTATTCAAATTGTTATAGTTCCAACCACAGCTAGATGTGGATAACATCTATTTCATTCCTGTATTTCCAAGGCACCAATGCCTCCAGTTGATGCAAATGTTAATCCATTTTTTCCATCCACATATGTAAGGATGGGAGGGTTGCATCCACATTCATGGATTGTTTTTCACAACCTACTCGAAAGTATCTGACAGCACAATTTTTTTCCAGGCTTTGAAACTTTGTCCTGAATGTCGAGATTTACCTGGACTGAATACCTTCCATATCTACTTGTTATCTGTGTCAAATCTGTTTCACTTGGAAAACTTATGATTTGAAATAAGTTCTTTACCCATTTAAATATGAGTGAAAATGAATTTTTATTTGTCCATTAGCTGAAAGTTATTTGTCTGGACATGTTCTCATCATGAATCACTTTCAAGTGTGCATACCTGAATGAAAGAAGTGAGACAGAGAGTAATTAAATTAGGTGATGAATGTGTCTAAAAATATACAAAGTATTCTTTGATTTTCAGTTTATTTTATTTCAGCATTCTGTTTTGGGCTTGTACCTCACAATAAGTTTTAAATCCAGCATAGAGACAAAGGAGGTGCAAAACATGAGAGATGGGAAGTATTCACAGTTTTTGGCAAAATAACATACAGGCAAAATTACAAAGTTTATTCTTGATACCCTAGAGCTAGGAGCTAGGAGTTGAAATTCAGCTTTTTAGGCAAAACCAATATCAATTAACTTCCATACTAAATATGCCAGATATGTTGAGATAGTTCATTGAGGGTCACCCTGAAGACCAAAATTTTCTGTCAAACTTGCAACTGCTTACCAGCCATGGCCAAAAGATGCATTCTGGATGCATGTACCCTGGCATACCCAGGGCCTGACATATCTGACATATCACCAGGCAGTTAAAACAAGTTCTCATATTCTGTCTGTGTGCTTATAAAAAAAGTCACAGACAGTGATGTGCTTATGCCATGTGTCCTGGAGCCTGTCAGATCTGATGGAGACTCTTGCCTCAGCTTCTGTGCTGTGGAATGGGTACCTTTGTGGCTCTGAACAGGTCCATAACTGCACAAGGTCTAAAAATATTATTCCATTGTTGTTGTTATTTTTGAAAAGAAATACCTATTGGTTTGAAAGGAAGAAGTATCTGCTCCCCAAAATTTAGCTTCCTTCTCACATCTTATGCAGAAGGTAAAGAGGCTTCTGAAACTTTGGGTTAGTTGGGTTGGATTAGAAGTTCTTCATGGGTTATGCCAGTAAAAAAGTCAGCTACTGCTGAAGGGAGGAAACAGCTTATGCTGACAAATTGTGCAAACATGCTGCTCTAAACCTTGTCATTACAGTAATATATTATATGGAGATAGTGCTGGAGGCAGTCACTCTAAAGCACTCCAGTCAATGAAGCTGCAAAATATTACTGCTTTGCAAGAACATCCTAAACCTTTCTGTTTGATTGCTACAGTCATGGAGTTAGCATCAAGCAATTACAGTCATGTGGATGTTTTTAGTACCTTTTAGTACCTTTTTTTGAAATATTTTTACAAAGGTAGTTTGCTTAAGGCTTTTGCTTCAAATACATATTTTTAGCTCCGACATGCTAGTACCTGTAGGGAGCATCAACAGTTTTTATTAAGCTTTAGCAAGGCTCTTCCCTCCGGCAAGAATTTCCCCTGCCTGTTGATGATTTTATGGACAGAGGAAACGACACATTTACTGTTTGCAGCATGTCAGAAGGACAGTTGTTGCAATATCATGGTAAAATTTTGGAGATGGATTGAAAAAAATCAAGCTGAAAATTGCTATTTATTTTTAAGTGGAGTTCATTTAGCATGTTGAGAAGCAAAAGAGCTGAGGCATTGTTTCTCAGCCCTTTTGAAGTTGTGTTGATATTTTCCATGCAAAATTAACTTAAAAGGCAACTTCCAAGATATCTGTTTGAAATCATGCCTGGCTTTACTTTTCCCCATACCAGCTGAAGCAGATGTAAATGAAGATCTCTGCTTGGTAACATCAGATTTCTATTGCTGTGCCAGCAGTAGAAGCCGGCTTCCATGCCCATACTGACAGAAAGTAAAACTGAAGAAGAGTTACAGCAACACAAACCACCAGATCTTCCAATTCCTTTGTAGAGGGCAATTTAGGCAGGGAAGATTTGTGGCCAGGGCCTTGGGGAAGCACTACAGGATGTCTTGTTTAGATCCAGGAGGTAAAATCCCCTACTGTAACCTGCATGAAAAGCGTCACAAAGGTTGCAGCACCCTCCTACTGCCACAGATATGTCATCAGTGCATACAGGAATGAGTTAAATCCACTGTTTGAAAACTGCTTTTAAGTGCTTTTTCTTAAAAAAACCCCAACCTAACAAACAAAAAAAACCCAGATAAAGCTTATGAAAATATTTCCTTCAACACCAGTTTCCCTGGAGATATTTGGCTTTGAAATTATAAAGAAGATACTTCCAGGGCATGAGTTCTTGCCCTCACAGGCACCCTTTGGACAATCAGAGGAACTCTTTAAACTCAAGGGTAATATCCATAACAACACATGGCTTATATCGTTATATCGTGCAGCTAATCAACCATAATCAACCAATCAACCATAAAGTGATTCCAATTTGAATATATTCTATTTTAATTGGAAATTGTGTTGCTATCTGTGCTTACAAATAGAAGTCAGAATAGTCATGTTAACTTTTGTCATGCTGCTCTGCAGACTAATTTGAACTATATTAAAGGATTTTGATTATTCAAAGTTGAAATAATTGTTCAGGTGTAAATACTATATCAGAGTTTGAGATTTGATTGATTTTTGGGTTTGAGAGTAGAAGTAGTAGAGGAAATGGAGTAAAAGTAGGTGAAAGTCGAAAAACAGAAAACATTTTAAAGTTTGGTTGGTTTACTCTTGAAGTACTTTGACAAATGCAACAGAAGGATTATCTGAGCTTATATCCTATTCTGCTCTGAGAATGAAGCTGGACTTGACCTCCTCAGGTCCCTTCCAACAGGAATTGTCTCACTTTTATAGATGCCAAAATGAAATAAAAGGCCAGAAAAATCCCAATTCTTCAGTATGATTCTGCTTTCTGTATGTTGGCTATGACATAGCATGGAACTCCTCATTTTCATTACTGTTAACATAACTGCACAGTCATTTTTTTCATGTTATATTTGGTACAGCTAAGCAAAATACAATGTAATTTAAAATTCTTGATCTGTTACATTCTTGTTTAAGATGTTTCTTACACTGGAGGAGAGGGTAAAGTTCATTAAAGGCATGTGTGGAAACTCTCTGTCCTCTCTATTGACTTTGTTTTTCCTTTAATCAAAGAGAAACTTCATTCATTACAATGATGTAAGTTCACCCAAACTGTCAAACTACAAAGGAAAATATTTGACATTTGATACCTCCGATTAAAATTGTAAGAATTTTCTTGCACAATTAACCTAATTTTCTTACCCAGCATTCTGGAGTAAATGCAAGAAAAATGTTAACATAGACACTGTGAAAATCATCCTATTTACCAGGCACTCTTTATTTTTTAATACTTTGTCACAAGCTGTCATATTGCCTTGATGGTTATGATACAAAAGATATTAAAAAAAAAAAAAAAACAGAGGAGAAAAAGGAGACATTGTTCCCCCACATGCATTGTTGTAGTTTCATAGGTTGTCACAGCAGTAATGGAATCAAGTTAGCCATCTCCTCACTTGAGACTGCTATATAAAGATATACTTCATTACATTCCAATGAGGGAAAGAAATCTTGGGCTATCTTTGGAAAAAAAATATTATTAGGGTATGGAAGACAGGTGCTTCTTCGACTCTTCTTTGCCTTCAAGCAAAAGGATGGGAAGGTCAGAGCAGCTGGCACCTGACTGCAAGGGTGGGTCAACCAACTTTGGGATTTTGGGTCAACAATAAATGCAGAGTAGTAAAACACAGAATAATTGCATTCAGGCAACACTGTCAAATAACCTCTGCAGAAGAAACATCTGGATTTACAAACTAACTTTTTTTTTTTTATGCTTAAATCAGGGTACAGGATCGAGAGCTGGTATCTCTGCACTTTCAGCTTCCCCAGGGTATTTCAGAACTCCACAGTTCTTCTCCACAGAACTTCCCTGCAGTGCAGAGTGAGGTTCTTGCTACATAAACCAAAGGCTCTCTGCTCAATCTTTGGAATTCCACTGGTAAAACTATTTAACCCCACTACCTATCTCTATTGTGCCTTAAGATTAGCTCCATATAATTTGATATTATACTTTTTAAATTATAATCCCTTCCAGAGGAAAATATCACATTCTTTCATGAAAAATAAACAGGTATTGCTTAAAGGTAGTGCAGAAACAAGTGGTGGAATTAGCTATTTAAATTCTGAAAGCAATAACAAAGTAAAAATAAAGATATATATCTCCAAAATGAAAGAAAAATTTCTTATCCAGCAATACCCATATGTCAGAACTATTACCTATCCAATGCACCACATATATGTCTACTAGTTTGTATGTGTAGACACTGTGAAACCAGGAATTCTTCCCAAGCTTGTCAAACAACTAAAAACTTCTTTCCAGTGATGCAACTCCTGATGAATTCAGTCTCCAAATTGATGATTGCATGAGAGGGAAGATTTGAGCCCTGATTAATCACCATGTTGAAGACTCAGCAATCCATTTCTTGCTATGCAGACACAGGTGAGTGCCAGGCTGCTCCTATCAATAAGGTGGACAAAAAGAGGCTGGACACGATAAACAGGACAAAACAGGATTTTACAGTGGAGATGAGAGGCATCTATAGCACCTTCTCACATAAATGCCTTGTCATGTGGACTGTTAAATTTCTGGTTTCTCAGTCCTGTGCATGGAAAGTGATCACCATCCAGTTCCTCTGGTGTATTCTCTAGAATTCTGCAGTCAGGAAGTAAAAGAAGGAACAGATAATATGAGAAAAGGGAACATATATAAAGAGTATGGTAGAAAGGGAGCAGATTGGCAAGCTGCATGTTAGAACCTTCACATCACACTATAATCTGAACAGTTCTAGAAAAGGTAAGGACTGTGTGTGCTCAAAAGCTCCAGTTCAGTTCCCTCAGCTTTGGGTCATCACATCTAGTCAATTATTAACAGCAGCAGTCATACCAAAAATACATACTGCTTAGCCTTTGAAATAGTTACTTTCTGTTCTTGTTGCTATAGGGAGACTCTTGTCAAAAGACAAAAAAAGGACCATCTGATTTCCTAAGTTTATTCCCAGCTACAGCTCATTTGTCCAGGTGCCAGCCTTTCATTTATTTTTAATGCTTTCATGATATTTGCCTGTGGACATTTTAGAGAGTAGTTATGGCTCCTCTGCACCTTCTTCTGCCTAAGCCTGTCAAATCAAGCTGTTCCAACACAACAAATTCTCTCTTCTTACTGATTATCTAAATAACACATCACCACAAGCACAGGTGATTCATAGATTTTAGGAAGAAGCATCCTTTTGCTTCAGCTACTCTGTGCTGTTCCAGCTGCTTTTGAGTTGTAGTCTCTGACTTCCTTATTAACAGCTTCATGAACTGGTATGATACTGGAGGGAAGTGATACCTCTGTCTTGCCCCTGATAAAACCTTATGTTTGCCTGGAATTAGAGGTAGCCAAGGAAACTGGATGATTTTTTTTTTTTTTTTTTTTTTCTTTTTTCTTTTTTTTTTTTTTCCCCCCATTCAGCGCTTTCATCAAGCCCTGAAGAAAGCTTTTCAGCAAAGGGTCCCTAGTCCACAAGGACAGCAGGGGTTTCTGCACTAGGTTAATAATCTCTACTATCCTAAGCTGCTTGAGCTTTTCCTGACACTTTAGGGAAGCAGGTAGACCAGTTTTGGGGTGGTATTTTGCCCTCTATTACCATAATAATTTCACCAACAGGTAAAGGAAGTCCTTCTTGCTCCTTTCCCTTTGAGATGTGAAAGTGGCAACATCCCCAGAATGCCCCTAACCTGCTGCTTCTCACCCTAATCTGAAGCATGTGTTTGTATCATATTAACAAATAAGTTGTCACAGAGACTCTGTGTTCCAGCCCTTTTTTCCACCTTGGCTATGTCACATCTGGTAATGTGATTCTGGGACTACGAGTTACTCACTCATGGGAAAGTAGCTCAGTGATTCACAGAATAATATTAATAGTCATGAATCAAAATATGTGCCCATCTCTCGATACAATTAAATTGTACCTTCTCCCTTCCGCACCATCCTTTCCCTAACTCAGAATCAACCTGACTGCTGTGCAGACATCTTAGGAATCCAAAATGTTTTTTTATTTCCATAGCATTTTGACTTCTAGTTTGCTATAAGATGTTCCAGAAGGTAACTATTTCTGATGACTGTGAAGAATTCAACACTCAATATATCTTCCTTTCCTATAATGTGCAATAAGAATACATTGATTTGAACCTTTTGTGAAATACAGGCCTTTTAAAAGGCATGTTGTCTGCAAATCTGGCATGCTAATTTCCCATGTGTCATTGGTTCAACATACAAATACTCAATAGTAAATAAAACCCAAGGTTTACAGAAAAGGATTTCTGAGTAAGTTTATTAGGTTAAAAACTGTTTTGTTTTGGTGTGCCACTGTTGTTGTTTTTCCTTGGTCCCACATGGAGAGCAAACATGGCCTGGAAGAGTGTTATGTCAAGTACCTCCCATCATGCATTGTCGCTGCTCAGTGAACTGGAGTCTAAAAAAAGTAATTCCTCATTTTCATCTTGACTAGGATTCCCCTTTTCTTTGCTGTGAAGCTGCACTAATCCTTCATTCAGAGCAACCCACACCCTCTGGTTCCACTCCGAGTTCTCCCTTTCTAACATCATTGTATTCTTTATCTGGGCCTTCTTCTTCCAATAGTACTCCTTGAAAGCTCTTTCACAGACAAGAAAGGACCAGCTCCATAATGGCCAAGTTGGCCCTTTTCTTTTCTCTCTCTTTTTTTTAAGCTTCCGACTGAGCTTTGCTATTTAATCTTCTTGAGGCGTTCAAGATGTCACTTGCCTCTGATGACTATAGACAAAAGGGAAATCCATCCAACTTGAATGCAGTGTATACTTGAATACATAGGGTTGCTTTGAAGAGAGTTTCTTGAAGTCTCTGTGTTTCATTGGCTGTCCTGGTGGCCTTCATGCAGGTCTTTATGTGAAATCATATGCCCTTTCACAGATCACATTTCTTGGAAAGTTACCTGAGTTTATTCACCCCTAAATGTTATCAGGTGAGATATAAATCAAAAGAGATTTTTTTTCAGTTGGGTGTTTTTAATAAGCTAATGAGAATTCCTTCCTCACCAAACGTATATGAACACTTGATGCTTTGTGGATGATTTGACTTCTGAATTTGCACATATTTTACAGATAGCAGTTTTATATTCTCCCTTCTTGCTGCTGCAAGCTGCAAAAAGGGAGAAAAAACAGAGGGCAGGGTGCAACAACCCCTTGCTCCAGGCCCTGCATTTCCTGTTGGAACACTAAAAAATTAACTTTTGCCTCTCTGTAATGCATTACGTCAAGATTGATTTTACACTTCCTGTATTTTAGGAGAGCTGAAGCATTAATACAAGGTATTTTAGCAATTGTTATGGAAAGTATAGGTAAAATGCAATTACTTATAAATGCTCTATATTATATATATTCTTTAGGGGACCCTGGGTTTCCTGAAGTGCTGAATGCCCCAAGACAAGTAACACTATACCTGCTGGTTACCTATGAATATTTATTCAGACTGACAACAGGCTGATGGCGTGAAGGATGTGGATGAACAGGTATTTGTCCATACAGGTTATCAGTCAGTATAGATTGCATAGTCTTTGTATAGATTCAGTTTCATGAATTCATTTTTATGTCTCTATAGCTAAAATTCTAGAAAAATAACAAAACTGGTAACATGCATTGCAGTGTGGATGAAAGTGCAAGCACTTTTATTAAATGGAAATATAGAATAGGAATTTCAGCATTAAAATATGAATCTGCCAATTCTTGGCATTGGTCAGGAGAAGAAAACTCGCAGTCTTTGCAGAGATATATACAACTTTTCATTTCCCATATCAATCATGAGAACAAGTTGAAGTTCAGATAATGGCCAGTTCCATTTACCCTAATTGTGAAGGACTTAGCCTGACTGTTTGCATTACAGACTGTGGCCACTGGGTTCTCAGTAGGGGTGTTCGGCCTACTCCATCCCGTAACAAACCCATGTTCATGCGTCGATTCAGATCCATCACCCTGAGATAAACTGTGAATATTGCCCTTTGTCCCGCGCTGCATTCTTTCATGCATTGTGTAGTGACTATTTAAGGATTTAAAGGCTCATTTGCACAATTCTTTTGTCAGCAGCCTGGGTGCAGAATGAAAAAGTGATGGCTTCTCTGTCTGGGTTATGCCCTGAAGCTCTTGTGAGAGGAATCTACATACATAAGTTTTTCTTACACATGCAGAATGTCAACACTAAAAAAAAAAATGACCTGTCTGTTTCTGTAGCTTAAAAGGTTATGGGTTAATATAAGATGTGATTTGTTTTCCTCTTTCGTGGCATTTAAAAAAAAATCAACACTTGAAAACAAACAGTAAAGGAAGACAGAAACACTGGGTATTTAAAAATTCAGCTGATTAGGGTTGCTGGAATTTGCAAAATAAATCCCCTCCTCTGAAGGAGATTGATAACATTAATAATTTAGATGCTCTCTATTGCTTAGGAAATGTAGGAAAAGATAATATTTCAAAGGTCCATCTCATCTGCCCATTATGCATGTCTGTTTTGTTAATATATGTTTATTTAAACAAAAAAAATCCTTGAAATTACAGTAGTTTTGTATATAATGTGTGAGTGTGTGTGTGTATAAATGCATATACATCTACTTATTTAAGAAAAAGATCTTGTTATACTTCCCCTCACAGCAAAGTTGGTTGGAAGGTCACAGAAAAGGTTAACATTTGGGAAATTCATCTCCTTGCACTCTAGCTGAGAACTCAGAAGCCTGTGCTTACTCCATCTGAATGCTTTACCTGCCTTATTTATTATATCAATGATTTTTATTTGACAGAGATGGATGTGTCATTATGCTAATGAAATTTACAGTAATTTCTCACAAATAAGCAGGAATTGAAAGCAGATAGTAAAGTCATATTTTAGCAAACTCAAGCTGCTTAGCTAGTTCACCTGAATTGTGGAGGAATAGCATTTCCGTTTTCCATACAGCATTTTTCATTAAGGTTTATGACTCAGAGTGCTTAGGAATCAGCTGCATTTCTTCTTCAATATTTTCTAAATAAATTGTTTTGTAATATGTCTCATATCATTTGGTCTGAATAAAATGTGTGACGCAAGTGGCTCATACTGTTGCTAAAAACCTTGAAACATGCAAGATTGTGGCCTTCAAGTAAATCTGGTTGATATTTTTAGGCTATTATAGCCACAACAATATGATTATAAAAAATAAATAGACTTTTAGGCTGTACTATTTTTCTATTTTCAAGTAATTAACATTAGATTGAATAATGAATTCTGTCCAAACTAGTTTTAGTTTGACTTGATCTGATTTTAATCAAACTCCAGCTCTTGTTTAAAAATATTTTGTTGGGATATTCCAGTTTTTACATAAGTCATCCGTCCCCTCTGTTCCACAAACATGATGAGTTTTTATCACCAAAATATTTGCTTTTCCCAGAGTTATTAAACCATTTTCTAACTTAATCTGTGTGGTCAAAGTCTCTAAATATACCATATTCATCAAATTTCTCCTTAAAGCTTCTCTTTGCTGGAGTCCAGGCAAGAAATGTCCTGGAAATTACCCAGTCCTGGTAAGAAATGGAGGTAAGTGATATGTTCGAAATTATGTTATTAGTGGCAACAGTTGGTTTAATCGAGCTACAGCTAAGGTTTATAACCAGTGTAACCCTTGGTAAAGCTTCTGACTATTATCCTCCCTGTCTTCTTGTCTACCTGCATGATTTTGATTCATGTTTAACCTTGTGTTACAGATTACAGGTTGTGTGGCACAAGAGCAAACACCAGTTCTGCAGGATCCCAAGGACTAGGAATTCTTGTCATGGAAAAGATGTGTAACTACCTCAATAACCAGTTTTAAATCCCCTTCCAGTGAAACATCTGCCTGTTTGATCTTAACGTAGAGATTGTTGCATTATGTTGGGGGGTTTTTTAACCAGTAAAGACAGGAATGTAAATGCTTTGAAAACTAGGAATTAATAATTTGTAAATATTTTTAAATGGAACACTTTAAAACTACATTTACAGTGTAGTAAGATTTTTTTTCTCCTTCTATTTGTTAAGCTTTGAGTAGAATGTTGAGCAATAAGAAGCAGACAAATCTTGAACTGGATACCTCTGTTTGGAGTGCAGATCCTTAGAAGTCATGTAGACCCTGGTCTCTCTATATCTGAAGATTTGTCTATCATGCTTAAGTGTAATGTCAACTGCTGATCTCCCCTCCAGGGAATTCTGTGAACTTTTATGCTATGATACATGCCTCATTTAAACATTTGTATTACTCTTCTTTTTTCATTATATTCCTTAGCCTGAAGATATGCAAAATCATGTGAAACCCAGTGTAATGTGCTCTCTGACAGACTGATGTCACTGACATGAGGTAGCCTTTGAACTCTGGCTCAGGGTCCTGGCTGTGAGAAATGGCTCTACCAGAGGATTCTAAATATTGTCCCAATTTCAGAATGATGGTGGCTGAGCTCTGTCTTGATCCCACTACTTCAGTTGAATGCAAATAACCACTTGAAAATCTTTGTCTAAAATGTGTATTGATAGTTCATACAACATAGAAAATATTCTGGTGTCCAGGAAAGTAATAAACACATATTGTAACAGAAATGGTGAATGATTCTAGACTGCCAGCTCCTAAACTGTGCATAGGTCTGGGAGAGCGCTCGCTGGCTGTCAGGGTCCATACTAACAATACCATGACATGGGTGATAGAGTTCCAGGGGCTTGGATCTGGTACATTTACCTACAACAGTATGGCCACAGCCTGAGAACTGTCTTCCAGGGTGGAAAAAAAATGGTCAGGAGAAGGAGAATGAAGTCTAAGAATTTATTACAATGCTATCATATTGCTGATGGGAGCAGGGCGCCAAGCAATAGATGGACAAAATGTAATACAAAGAGCAGCAAAGACAGCAAAATAAATATTTTTTTAAAATAATAAAAGCAATTATCATAAGATTACCTTTCTATTTTCCCCTGATTGCTTTTGGCAACTCCCCACCAAATATGCCATTTTTTTGATCACCAGTCAAGAGTGCATAACTGCACAGCGACTCTTGCACCACATCTGAATAAAAAACATTGTGTGTTCCTGTGCCCCCTTCCCACTGTTTTCTGAAATGTTCACCTGATCCCTCTCCCTCACACAAAGTGCTCAGACCACTCTTTCAAAAAGTTCATGCATATTGCCCGGGGATGCATGTTGCTAATAGGTGCTTAGATGTGGCCAGCCTGTTTTAGAGCCAGGGACTTCTTTGTATCCCTGTGAATCCCAGCCATGCCATGCCCATTGGACACTCTCATACAAAACTGTGGCTGAGTTATTTTATTTTTCAGCTCACACATAGTCTAGGTGTCAGATTCAAGGCTGTGAATTCCCACAGCTATGAATTTTAGTGAATCCCTTTACAGCTCTTGCCCTAACTGTCTAAACCCATTGACTTTGATAAGAGTTATGCATTTAGACACTTCCACAAAGAGCTCTTAGTGGAATTTTTTAGATGTTTATATATAAACATATATAGTTTTTAAAAAAAGGTCTGTAAACTGTAAATTTTTGGTCTATAGCTGTGGTTTAATTTGTCTTTAAAACTACAGTGTTAGCGACACTGTCGAAAATATGTCAGCATAAAACATAGAGAATTACATTTATTATCCATGTTAGTTTACTTCATTATTCTTACACAGAGATGCCTTTAGTGTAAAAGAAGTTAACTAGAGGCATTAGTATTCATAAATATGTATTTTGAGTGCATTATTTAATTTGTTTTATTTTTTTCATGTTATCTCTTCCACCTTGCACTTTCAAACTTTGTTTTATTTTTACTCTCACTTTAGCACTTTTAACTGATAACATAACAATATTTGCATTTAATAATTTGCATAATATAATTGTAACAAACTTTAAAATAAATGAAAGCTTGCAGATTACAAAACTGCAGAGCTCAGCAATACTTAAACATACACAGAGAAGAATGATGCTGATAAGGCAGTCTGCCTTGTTAATTAGTGGAGTAAAATCTCGTTCCTTAAGCCACAAAACAAAGCTAATTAAGACAGAAGAATCTGAACACAAATTGAAAGTGATCTTTTTTTTCCCCAGCTGTAAAGAGTTTTTCTCTAAAAGTGGCATATATAATACAGTGTATCTTGGATTTATTCCAAGAATTGTGAGCCAGTGCAGAAGGCCACGCTGGGATTAACAAATACATAAAAGAATTTGCACCAGGAATACAGCTGGAAATAAACAGTGTAAGATGACCTAATGTTTAATTTATGTTTACAAGAGGAAGAGAAATATACTCAAATTTAAAATGGAATATGTCTAACTCTGTTCTGCTTGAAACTGCAAGAATTTGAGAGGCAACTGAAAAACTTATATTTCATTCTCATTGCAAAATACCTTTTTGTGAGCAGAATTAAATTCTTCAGCCCTGATTTTGCTTTTTAAACTTCCCTATGATATGAAGGATATTTCTTACCTGGAGAAATGCTATTCTATGTCTCTTTCTTTGAAGTACAATAATCTAACTTTCCTTTCCTTCTTGTCTCAGCTTTATCATGACTCTAGTCATCTCCTGCCATTGACACCCAAACCTGGGGCCTGTTCAGCCCTCTATTACATTTTGACATATTTTTCCTGAACTACCATATAGGTGTCTCATTCCTACACTCCACCATGTGCCCGCTCTGTGGTCCTGGAGACCATATTTTCTAGGAACATTCTTCACATTGTTTTCCTAGACAGATGCTTTGCTCCTTCTTGGGCACCTTCACTGTTGCTTGTCCACTTCTGCCCCATATTCACTCTCATAGTCACCTACCCTCTACCATGGCATCTTCCTGTAGTCCTGGAAAGATTAGTATTTTCCTAACAAAGTCTTGGGATTAGTAAACCTAACCTGTCCTGGCAACACTGCAAAACCATGAATCCACTTGCCAAGGTAACGCTGATCTCCAGACTTTCAGAAGGTAGAGGCCAAATTCATCTTCCTTTCAGTGAGGAAACACATGAAAAAAATTCAGCATTTGGACCCAGTTTGTTGGCTTTCAACTATCCCTGGTTGAAATTTATATAGATGTACTAATTTATATAGATGTACCCAGAAAGTTTGAAGAATGCATGCCTTGGGCAATTTCAGTGGCGATTACTGTAAATCTTCGTTGCTACAGTTATTCTGGGAACAGAGAGAAGTTATGGCTAGCTTGGCATCACTTTGCATTACCACAGAAGTGAATTTTAAAATGAATAAAGGGAGTTAGCACAGCTGTAGATAACTGACTGTGGTACAATAGCAGAATAAATAATGCTTAAGAAGAGGGCATTCATTGGGCAGGATGCTCCTAAAACAAATCTTCGTCCTTAATTCTGTAGCTTGCTAAATGAGTTAGCAAAGACACAGAGCGACCTGAAATTTGGATGCATTTGCCTTCAATTCTAAGACAGCTGTTCTTCCTCTTGCATCACAGATTTACAGCAGAAAGGACAGTGTGATTTTTAGCCACTGCCTCAAACTGTACAATAAGGAAAGCAACATGTGGAGAACCTTCATTAATCTGTTCCACTTAAGCATACATAACTCAGGGTAATAAGAAATTAAGAGTCAAGGTTTGACTTCTCACACTTTTTCCATTGTTGTATGGCTGTACACTTTAATATGATGGGCTTTTGTCAATGTAAAATCAGCTAGTTCAAAATCTGCAATATATATATTTATCCCATTCCTGATCTTTCAATCACAAAATCCAACTAATTATGGCAGTAATGTCAATAAATTAACTGTGGAGAAAACAAACTTCTCCATTGTTGTCTTGACCTCTAAACCAACTCCTCTCCAAATTAATAGAGATTCCTTTATTAATTGTCCCAAAAAGTTACTGCGAGAGTGCTGATATGTAGTATGAAATCTTTTAATGGTAGTGAACTACAGGTGGCATGACAAAAGGGAAATCTTGGAAGAAATCTTAAATGACAGTGAATATCTGAACTTATATTCCAGTTATTTAATGTTCTGTCCAGACAAATACTACTACCGTGTGTTTTCAAAAAGGAAACTCAAGAGAAAGATTAATATTATTGGCAGGCAATTTGTTAGAAATTAAAGATATACCTTCAGATATAACTGAAAACTGTGTGTCACTGATAAGAGTCTATTTGCTTCTCCTGCCTCACTATTGGCAAGTTTAAAAGCAAAATCCTTCATGTTTTCTAAAAACATATCCACAACCTTGCCTCTTCCCAATAATTCATGTGGAATGTGCAGTTCAAACAACAAAAAGGAGCTGTCTGAAATATTATATCTTAAAATGTTCCTGCTGTTTGAAAGATATTTTTAAACTCCTGTCCTCTCCAAAGACCTTATGGGGTTTTTTTCAGACTTTCACAACATATTATTTCAAGTCACCTTTTTAAGACGAAAAAGCCCCATGTTTCTTGGAAATACACAGTCTAGCAAAAGAATGTTGGACTGCATTCATAAATAGCATGTAGGACAGGAGTAACCCCAGGGGCCAGTTTGCAGTGAGCATGTGCTGCCCTGGAACCAGAGAGCAGTAGCAGTGCTGCAGCTGAACAGAGGTCTTGTCAGAGCCACAGAGTAAATCCCTGGAGTAGGCTGACTGTGGCTGACTTGAATTTGCTGATTTACATTCTCTGAGACAATGTGTGGTTTCTTCTAATAATTACATGACCAGTTTTCTTAACTATTCATCATCTTGAGAATATGCTATTATGAGTAGTTTCTAAATGAGTCTTAAACATAAACATATTACTTTGTTTATTTTCCTCTTTCATATGTGATCCAAAAATAGACACTTGAAAGCACCCACAACTTCCCTTGTTTTAAAGGCAATTTCTTTCCAAATTGATTGAATTAGTTCCATGAAGAAAGGCCCAAGATTTAAAGAAAAGTTGGAAAATACCACTCTAAATTACCATTTGTGTACACCTTGGGGAGCTGCCATGGGCAATATTTGCATAATTTACTTGAGCCTCAGTTAAGAAGAAACATCCTTAGCAATGAATATAATCATCTTTTTAGACAGTGCCTGAAGTCTGGAAATACTTGTAAAAATCAGTATAAAAGATAATAGGGCTAAATTTATCTTTGACATAGGTTTAAGAACATTAAATAAATGGACCCACCAGAGAAAAATAAACTTTGGATCTGATATAAGTTTTCTTCAACTTTTCTGGTAGCAGAATGGAGGTAGCATAAAACCACGTCTCTTATCCTTAGTCACATGATAAAACAACATTATATCAAGAAAAATTACCCAGTTAAGGACTGAAGTACACTGTTTAAATACTAAGAAATAATTCAATAAATTGAAAAGCAGAATATTTAAGACGTGCAAAATAAATTATTGTTTAGTAAAATGCCATAGGGAAAATGATAATAAAATGCATGGAAAAAAACTATAGACATGAAAAATTAGGTCATCTGCATCTATATTATTTTCCAAATATTTTTACCTAACATTTGCATCAGTGTAAATAGTTTTGTCCGCAGAGGTTTAAGTCAAAAAAATGTTGACACACTAGGAGGATCTTTGCTAAGACTTCTCTAATATAGAGATGTCATCAGGGTAGAGATAGTTTATATTGTTCTTGCTTTTATATTACCTTTAATTTTGTGAGAACTGCTGAGTAAAACTGACACTGAGAGAGCCTGGCAAGCCAGGTCAATATGTCTCTGCACAGGGTTCAAGCTGAACAATCAGCAAATTCTTTCTCTCTGGCCACTTCAGGCCAGCATGAAAGTGGAGTAGCTGTAGTACAGCTGTCTTCTACCCTTGGCATATAGGAATGGGGATGCACTCAGATGACACAAGGAAAATGAAATACCATGGATGCACTGCAGAATATTAGGTTTAACTTACCCAACATCAGGACTCTCTCAAGTATGGAGGACATTTCAGAAGGAAGACAAAGAAGCACCTTTGTGGTTGGTAGATTTCAAAGGGCACTTTATAAAATCATTCATGTCTTGATGATCAAGACAAATATGGAAGTGAATGCATACTCAGGTGTGAACCCTTAGGTTTAGTCAGAGGCTACCAACATCCTCTAGCTCCCCTACGGTTTCACCAGTGATCAGTTAGAAACTGCCAGACAAAAAGACAATTCAGGAGTGCCATCTGTTTTTTGAGAATCTCCTCCCCACACATCAGTCAACAAAACACACAAGTCAGAGCAACTCCTGCTCTTCTGGGCTTTCCTAGATGCGTTGTGATTACTGATGGAATATCATCTCCTTTCTTTTCTGTACTCTGCCCTGCTTCTATAAGAACAGATCATTCTCCATTAGGCTGCAAGCCCCTGTATACAAACTTCCTTGTTCTAATGAAGGATTTTTACAACTTCTTTATGGCCTAAGACAAGCCAGAGAAGCAGTATCCCACATGCCAGATCTGGTAAACTCATTACCATTCTATTCCATCCCTGTAGTTTGGCAAATCCTCATGATGCCTTGTTGCATGGGATCTTCCAACCCTGACTGACAGTCCTGACTAAACTGTGTTTTCCTGAGCAGCTCTTGAGTCCCAGTGAGTAATATGAACTTGCCTGTCTAAAGGCAGATCTGATCCCCTTATATCAACTGTGCAGCACCAATTTCCTTTGGTGACTATTGACTCTTCAGAGCACTTTGGTCAATTTTGTTCTAGAAATGTGTAGTTCACCTGCTTGTGCTTTATGAATAAGGCACTTTTAATTTTGGATTAAATGGCCTGAAATGGAGCTACAAGCACAA
The DNA here is from genome assembly GCA_910950805.1 of Acrocephalus scirpaceus scirpaceus. Lineage (NCBI taxonomy): Eukaryota > Metazoa > Chordata > Aves > Passeriformes > Sylviidae > Acrocephalus > Acrocephalus scirpaceus. The sequence continues at coordinate 103,125,603 of OU383775.1, read as the reverse complement.
AGATTAGTATTTTGCTGCTGAGCAGTGTGGCTGCAAGTGATCATTTTAACTTACAACTTATTCTGTTGCTGTTAGTCTCTGCTGTTTGACTCTTTTCTGCTGCTCTGTGTCTCTGTCATGATTGTCTCTCTTTTTGTTGGTTGATGTTCCTCTCAAAATGCATTTTAAAAGCTCTTCTATTTACTGTGTTTCTCAAAGTTCATAAGTATAGTAATAGGTCTTAAGAAGTAGGACAGTACAACTGACAGCCTTTTTAAAGGTAATTTAAAAAATTGAAATCCAAACAAACAAGAAAAAAAAAAACCCAACAAAACAAACCCAAGAAAATCCAAACCAAATTAAAAAAAAAAAAAAAGGAAATTTCAATTGCAAGAAATTGTAATAGAATGAGCATTTTTACAGTCTGCATTTTGGTTCATATACTGGTAAAAACAGACTAACAAACACTTACTAAGACTACAGCAAGCTTAGCCTCGAACTTTTTGGAGTTAATAGTTTCCTAGCATTTGGACTTTCACATATATTTTACAGCTAAATAAATAGTGACAATCCATTTCAGCACTTCTATCCCTAATAAGAAACAATTGATTTATCTTCATGGATAAGTATTTGCAGTCATTTAGTCCATAACACTGACCATCCCTCTTTTTAGGCGTCATTAGAATCCAAACTAAGCAGCCTGGTCAAAATGATCAGTTAACAAAGTGTTACAGGGTGTAGACAAGCTGTTACATGCTGGAAAAGCAATTGTTCACACAGGCTTTAAGTACACTTGTATTATGATATCTTGTAGCATTATTAATTGTTTTCCGTACAGTGATTACTGAGAAAACAGAAGTAAACAACATTTTTTAAAAGTCACACAGCTTAGAACCATAGGCTGGTTTTTGTCAGTGTTACCTAGTTACCTGTTTTTGAAATTACTAAAATCTCTCTTCTCAGGGGCGCAATTGATTCTCCCATGTCAGTTTCCCCCTGTAAATAAATTCAGAGGGGTGGCTATTGGATTAACTGCAATGGCAGGAGAAACTGCAGGAGAAAGTTCTGCCCCAGAAAACATTGTGGAACTGTGTCACCAGGACTGTCTCGTGTGGGTTAAGCAAGAAAATAAAAGAAAAGAAAAAAAACCTGGCAAAGTCCAGGGATTTTATAGAACCACTGATTCATGGCACTACAAAAGACCTCTCACAGTCCACAACTTTTAATTTCTAGTCAGACGTGAAGGTTTGCTAACAGTTTTGAAGGGATCTGTGGGAGGTAACTAAGATCAAGTCCTGTATACTCTACATCAATAAAGTCTGTGATATTTCTGTATCTCCAGTTTACGAGACCACAAATGAAAAATAACTGAAAATTTCTAGTTTCAGCCCAATATTCTGATTTATGTCAGGGTCCAGTATCTGTCCCATCATTCACAGACGTTTGTCTAACCTGTTCTTACAAAGCCTTGACAAGACAGGATTCTGCAACAAGTTTTCAAAGCTATTAATCTACAATAACTGAAAGGAAATGGAAGCACTATCTGACCTGGAAGGCAGCAAAGTGAACATGTAAAAGTCTACATGCCTGCAATGTTCTCAAGCATATGGAAAAATGTTAATCATAATGAACATTTCATAGGAAAGTTCTCCACTGGCCTTGGGAAAAAACCTGGTGCAAAGCAGATATTGAGGCATGTCTACATACAAAGTGAGGGTTGCATCTAGTTGCAAAATAACAGCACCCATGCATTTATCCCAGATCCTGAGATAAATATTTTTCTGAGGTGACATAACCGTTGGAACTCAAGCTAAAGAGGATAAGAGGATTGTTTAAAGAGGATATGATATCTAGTCAGATCCAACTTTTCATTGCAGTGCCGAGATCCTGTAGTTTGGTGATCAGTTTCATTCTTTTAGAATGTGGAGGTTTCAAGACTTTGTGGCAGATTAGTTCAGACAGAAAGTAGAACTTCGCCTTCACTTTCTCCTACCCCAAGACAGTTCAGCAACTGCTCAGTTGCTGAACTCCCTGGGACAATTTTGTTCTCTATACTGGGATAGAAAAAAAGGCAGCCATTTTTTCAGACATATAATTTTTATTTTCCAGCCAGTTCTACTAAAAGAGGATACTTACTGTATTCATTTGGTCTGAATCCTCATATCTTCTTTATGAATTCTGCAGTCATGTCTCTGGCCTAGGTATAGATTAAGTTAGTATATACCTCCCTGCATTATATTCCTGAGAAAAACAGCAACTATGTTAAGACAGCAACTAGTCTTAACATACTTAAATTCTAGTGAAAATAAGACCACAGTTTACAGATTTGTTCAACTCAATGGATCATTCATTTCCTAAATTCACATGCATAATACCCAGAAACTGATACTAACCTCAAAGCTAGTAACTTTGGCACTTTTTTTATGTTTTCCGCTTCTCTTTACTTTGTCATGACTTTAATATTGGTCCAAAACACTCTTTGTCAGAGAAAAAAAAATATCCAGGGAGCAGATAATGTAAATACATTTGCCTATTGTACAGCAAAGCAGAAGTACATAGACCAATTAGTTACTGTATGTGTAGTTCTTTGAAGATTTAACATTGAAGTGTTATTTAAGCATTTCTGGTAAATAACCATAAAAAGTTGCTGTTATTTTTTCATCTACTAAAGAATTTGTCTGTGTTGGAGACCTTTTTCCCACAACTGACTTGTTTTAGTAGGTAAATCTCTAGAGAAGAAACTTCCATTATTCACGTGTGAATGAACATCCATATATAAGTAGTGGTGGACTTCTAAAACTATTCAAAATATTTAACTCATAGATAACATTTTTCATGGGATTAAGAATGCTGCAGCTGGTATGATACAAACTACATGTCAAATTAATAGTTTTCCATTATCTACAGCATAGTTTCTAGTTTTTATTTTTGTACTCTTATTTCTTTTCTGTATGCTTTTCATTTTCATGATGGCTCAAATAGTCAACATAGATCATGTATCAAATGAAATCCTTCAAGCATATTTTAATCTTGTGACTGAAAGGCCCTTAAAATATTTGGTATGAACTGGAAAGAGCATATGATTGTACAAAATTATTTCACATGAAGTGTACTGGGGTAATTTCCATAATTAGAAAGGGCATAAACAGATCACATGTGAAAAGACAGTTCTGAAGAGTGTGATACAAAAACCTTCTTTTCAAATAAATGCAGTTTATTCAATGAGGTTTATTCAATTAGTAGCTCTGAACAAGCTGTGTTTTGAGCAAGTTGCATGTGACAAATGACTGGTAGACTGTTCTGACTTACAAATCCAGGTCTATCATTTTCTAAGAACATTTCCCAGTTTGCTTTCTGTAACCCAGCCCTTCAATTTTGGTGGATATTAATTGCTATTTCTTTGAAGTGAAGGTTTAAAAAGAGCCTGTTGCTTTTTGTCAGGCCCTTTCATTTTCTCTTCAATAATGCTTATTTTATCTTTTATTCACCTTAATCCTTAGACAACAGCAACTTGTCATTGTATTTGTGTTGGTTGAGTAAAGCATCTAGGACTTCAATTATTAAACAAAACCATTTTTTACCATATAAAGGTCACAATAACATGGAATCTTCCATTTATCATAGATACATGAATGATAGACAGATAGACAGATAGACAGATAGATAGACAGACATGTATGTGAAACAATCATTAGTGTGATTTCAATGTGATATGTTTAATTGGCAAATATTCAGAAGGTTTTTCTGAATTTCTAAGGAATTATCCAGACATGATGCTTTGTTATAATCACAATTTGCTAAAGTAAAGCTTCTGCATCTTTTTCTCTTCCCCCCATATGTAGCACCAGTTAACTAAATTCAGGTGACCTCCATCGTGCATTCTGTATGAGTGCAGAAATTACTTGTTTAGCCCGTTCTGATTGTGCTGTAATGCATTAATATATTCCAGAGGTCATTTATTCAAGAACAAACTTTAGATTGTTCTGAATTTGTGGGAAGTGTCATGTGTTTGAAAGAATTTTGTTTGTAACGTGCTTTAGTAAATGTTTCCAGTTGGTTAGATGTACAGGTAATATGAGTATGGTTTGATCCTTTTTCTCTTGTCCTGTAAATGCTTGATATTTCCTCTTTGAATTGCAAGTGATCTTTTTTCCAGAGAAGAGCCTCAGATGCATATAAATTATAGTGGCACTTGTTTGCTAAAGTCTTTGGGTGGCACACTCTGCATGTAAACATTCCAGTCTTCATAGAGTTGTTCCAATACTTCTGAGCTGCTTATTTTACCTTCAATTTTTGAATTCCACTTGCAATTGCAATTCACAGTTCTTCTTAGCACACTCAATTAGAATCACAGAATAATAGAATGGTTTGCTTAGAAGGGACCTTAAAGGCCACCTAATTCCAACCCCTCCACTATGGGCAATGATACCAGGCCAGGTTACTCAAAGCCACATCCAACCTGGCCTTGAATATTTCCAGAGATGAGTGTCTAGGACTCTTATGGGAATTATGTTCCAGTGTCTCACCAGCCTCACAGTAAATAATATCTTCCATATATATAATCTAAATTTCTTTCAGTTTAAAGCCATTTTTGCCACTAGCTCAATACCCAGGAGAGAGAGGCAATGCCAGCATTCCATACAGGGCTCACAAGAAAAACTTCATTGGATTTGAAGTACTGATACACCTATTTTAAGTACTTATTTCAGATGTCATTCACTTCCTAGCATTTTGGATGCTTTACAGAGACACATTAGGACATTGTGGTTGAAACACAAGGATTGGATTGGAGGGTCATTTAGAGATAATATGCATAATATGAGAAAAATATTGACCTAATGCAGCAACAGTTAACACTACTCCCAAGAGATATTTGTTTAAGCAGTTCTTAAACACTATTATAGCTTCTGTTAAATTCTGTTTCAGTGCTTAAAAATCCTTGCCAAAAAAAAAGCTTTTTCCAAGCTAGATCTTACTTGCTGCATTTTACACTGTTTACAACAGATGTAGTGAACAATATCCAACCTTTTTTCTACTTGCTATCTTCAATTTATAAAAATTTTTTAATCTTCATTTCTTTATACTAAATAACTCCAGTCTTTTCAGACTTTCCCCATAGGTGATGTTTTTGTCAACTTCACTCTTTTCCTCTGGACTCTTCAGCTTGTCCACCTCCCCCTTGAAAAGCACTTGAGATTAGGTATAGATTAGACATCAGGCAGAAACTCTGTAGTGTGAGGGTGGTGAAGCACTGGCACAGGTTGCCTGGAGAAGCTGTAGATGTCCCATCCCTGGAAGTATTCTAAGGAAGGTTGGATGGGGCTCTGAGCAACCAGATCTAGTGAGAGCTGGCCCTGTCCCTGGCAGGAGGGCTGGAACAGGATGCTCTTTAAGGTTCCTTCCAACCCAAACCTTTCTGTGATTCTGTGATGTCAGTTCTCATGTCTGATGTGCTGGAGCTGTAGCACTGAAGAGTCTTGTGGATGGAGAAGTTCAGCAGCAAAGCACAGCAGTGAGAATACTGAGATAATGCTGCTGTTATACCCACTGCTTTTCCAAAATGCATCCAGCATCACCCCAGAGAGCATCCTGTTGTCAGGAGAGTTGACAACCCTCTATTAAGAGGCCAAAGTGAAGAAGTTCATCTCATTTTTGTGGATGGAGAAAGGAACTGAACACAAATCTCCCCTATCCAGTGTCAGTTTCCTGATCATCAGTTACAGACTAAAGACAGAAATTCCCCTGTTTTGTGCACTCTGGCCCAGATCACAGGCTCTCAGAGCAACCTCAGCATCCTCAGCATCCTCAGGGTGCTCACCAGAGCAGGGTAAGTGAGCATTAAGAGAAACAACTAACACGAGACAGATAGAGGATTACTTTATCTATGAATTCTGACAAACTTTAAGTTCAACCATGACACAAAACTGCTAAAAAAATCTTTCAAACAGATGGAAATAGAGATGCAGGTGCCTAGGGACTACAAATGACTAAAACTCAGACTCTGTGTAGGTTACATAGCACAATGCCATATTGATATACCTGTATTTACCATTGTATAAACTGGTATATTATAGGTATTAAAATAAGAAAATCATTAATTTAACTCTGAGAGTCAGATATATCAAATTCAAATCTATTTTCCATACAGAAAAAAATAAAAATACCCGCAGAAGATGGATACTTGGAAGCTCATGGTTTAAATACAGTAAATGATTTCAAAAGGCAATCTACAAATGCAGCTCCCTTCAATGAGTGTTGATGGTTAAAATAAAGTAATTTTCATCATGGAATTGCTGGATGACTTTATTGCAAATTTACAATTTATGTTCATATTACGAATTCAGGTCAAGTTATAGATGCTGTTAAAATCAAGGAGCAGATCAGCCAACATGTAATTATGGTGGTTCCAGGGCATAGCTTTCCCATAATGTTTACCTAACCTGACTGAGGTGAACAGGTAACTCTGTCAGCTCCTGTAAGGTTTTTTCTTATATAATAGGCTAAAAAAACTACCCATGAGGAAATTAATTCTGCATTTGATACAAAAGCTCAGACTGTGGAGCATTACAAGAATTATGGGCTTCAGCACAGGCAATTCTATGCAGAGACAGATTTTTCCAACCCTCCAGGTTTATTTAGGGCCACATTCCAGGATTCATTCACCTGACAAAGGATAACAGAGAATTAACTAATTCTTTATGTAAATCTAATTTTGTCAACAGCCAAGATCAATTTGGATCAAATATTTGACAATGCTGACAGTCCCAACCTGCTTTCTAAGTGAGCAACACTAGAGGTCCATTTCAGGCTGCACAAGGGACAACGGCAATGCCTATTAGAGTTTGATTTTCAAAATATTCAAAAGTTTTTTCTAAAATTGCTTTTTGATAAATTATTTAGGTTGGTGTTGTTGCAACAAACCACAATGTCTCTTAAACTCTTAGGGTAAAACCATGGTTAAGCAGGGTTACCTATAACCCTCAATCTGGTATTTCACCACAGACCGTGCTCAGCAGTGGGGCACTGGGAACTGCTAGATTACCAAGAAGGTTCCTCATCATTAAACTGCAGAGGTTGCTCCTCACTGACTCCCTTCACACCCACTCCCCCTGTAGCTGGAAGAAATGCTCCAATAGGAATAATTTAGGCAAAAGATGGGTTGTAAAAGGTCATTAATGGGAAACAGTGGTTTTCAACTTAATGATATTAAAATAACATTGATTATTACTTATCATGGAGTCATAAGCTTTACTCAAAAGACACTTGATTGGTTCAAAACAAGAAGTAACTGCAAGATTACCTAGGAATTTATAATGACAGAATGTTATCTGGTATTACAAAGAGACCACAGACCTAAGTATCAAGGCCTTTGGGATGTTTCATTTGCACTCTGCTCATTCTCAAAAGAGAATCACTCTGCTAATATTGCTGAGCTTCTCTGGCAAGTGTGTTCATCAAATAAATAATTTACATTTTAAAGGCATAGGACAATAGATGCATAAAAGCCATGAAAGGTGATGTTTCAATACAGTCTTTCCCTTTAAAAAATGGAGACAATGAGAATGGCAGGTTTTGCTCACTCAAAGCCTGTGTTAATTACTATGCAAACATCCAAAACCTGTGACAGCAGAAGTGTTTTAGAATACAATGACCCTGTGAACTGTGCATTAGGAAAAGATATATTTGGAATAAAGTTATAATCAGTTCACAGGGACATTGCTGCCAGCTGCCAACCGAGACAGAATTCACCCTGGCTGTCCTGGTTTGCTCATCCATGAGCCAATATGAAACCAAATGCTCAGTGAGATGGATGATTAATTTGTGCTGTAATTCACAGTCACTGCATGATACTATTTTGTATATACTATTTCAGGGAAGGAAGGAAGGATGTCATTGAAGTTATGAAGTTCTTAACTGCGTAGATTCATTCATCCCCTCTTTCATCATCTGGCACTACATGTAGCTTTGTTGCAAGACAGGTGCTGCATAAATGTCTAGACACAGACAGATCTTTGCACAAGTGTACCCTGGCCTTTCTTCTGAACCTGTAAGAACAGGGTCTTGCTGAGGCATGTTTAGGACCTGATTTTGTAGTGATTTTGTCTCTCTAGAATTAGAAATATAACTATGTGTTGCCATTGCAATACCAGTACTAATTGAGAGTTATTCTCAACTTCCAAACCAGGACTAGGCAAATTTTAAAACTCCTTGTATAACATGTCCTGGTTTTCAGTGTACCAGATTACCACTTTAAAAGCCTTTCAAAACTCTTAGCCAGCATGTTCATTGCTTTTTTCCTCTATCAGATCACACATCATCCACTACTTCCTCCTTGCTCTTGTGGAAGTCAGCCAGAATTGCCTGTCAGATTTGTTCTCCAATAAGCCTCACACTAATATGTCTGTCTGTTCATGGAATACTCACTTGAAGAAGATAATAAAATAATAACATCTTTTTATAGCATCTCTTTATAACATATTTCTTTAACAATGTAGTAGCTAGAGTTCCTGCACAGGCTGGGGAAACATGCTTTTTTTTGAGGTTTTTCTGTCAGAAAATCATATTTCACATTTCAAGAGGCAAGTCTAAAGAGAAAAAATACAACCAGATTACTTTCTCCCTGTCTTTTAGTCTATGACTTTTTAAATATTCTCTGTTTGATTTTCCAGCTCCAGAAGGAAAGATGGAATGGAGCAGGAGTACATCCCTGGTAGGGCCATTGAAGAGCATTTGCTAAGGACAGTCTCTTGAATGATGAGACCAAAGCTCCCAAATCTGAAGAGAGCAAAGATCCTTACAGTCACATTTTCTAGGAGTATGTTGTAATCAGCAGGCTATGGCAAAATTTAGATAATGGCATGACCCTTCTGTAGTTTAGTGGGCAGGTAAAACAGTGGATTCTTTTGATAAAACCAGGGATTGACAACTGCTGGAAGGAGGGAGGCCTATCTCTAAGAGCAGGTTGACTCAGTGAGAGTTGTTCTGTGAGTGCCTACCTTTGACTGGAATGTTAAGGCTGAGAGGAATAAATTGTAACAAATTTAAACAGACAGCATAAGCTACTGAACAACCTACCAGGGGAAACCTTCAGTGTGTTGAATGTCTGCAGGATGGGTGTTCTCCTTTAAGAAAAGATTGATCTAATCTGGTTTACACATCTATTCTAGCTAATGGATTACAATTTACAAGTGTCTATTTATTTCAGTTTATAAAAAAAGACTAGAAAATTAAGTGTGATGTAACTATCTACCTGAAGTCAAATGAATAAATAAATTTGGAATAACATAGAATATGTTGTACCACTGTCTAGAATTTTCTCGGAATTTTAGTGAAGTTTATTAACTTCAGTTAGGAGCTGTCACTCTGATACAGAAAGTGCCAAAGCACTATTATGCAGTAGATGCTTGATGGCCCATTCTGACCTCATCATTTATGAATTTACACGTCAACAATTTAAGAAAAAAAGTAACTCAGACAATTGGTATAGCAGCACAGTGCCAAGTGTCAAACAGAAAAAGATTAGATGTTGATGCCAGGCTGATGGCTGCTGGTAGCATACTGTAGTAATCAGTGTGGTTTTACTATGTACTACATCTTTCAGATAGTTAGGCAGATGACTTCTTTTTCCAATGCCTTAATTTTGTCACCCATCTCCGAAGTCAACATTTAAAAATAATTAACAGCAGTAATAATAACAGTGACAACAACGAAACAACAAAAATAACAATAATAATAATAATATAATCAGTTCTCTTTCTCCATGCCTTGTTGCCATTAAAAATAGATGCATCTACAAAACTTTTATAATCATTGTTACTGTTAGTAATGTCAACCCAATTTTGTAGTAACTCTTAGATTGAAATGGGTGGGGGTGTTTTTTTGCTTTTATCATTGCAGGAATGAGAGGTGAAAAATTAAGATTCTCTTTCTATATAAAAAATTGTGTAACACGGACTGACAAGTCAGCTTAGCACTGAGCATTGAGGTATTTTTGTGCTCCTGCAAGACAGCTGTAAGAGTTCCATTTATCATTGTCTAGAAACTGCTGTTAAGTTCCACACATGGGAGCTGCAGCAAAACACCTGGTCTGCTTGAGGAAATGTCTGCTAAAATTTTTCAGGAGTAAGATCTATCATCCTTATTTACAATTAGGACATGGTTGTTTTGTCTTCTTTGCAAGCTTTTCAGCAACATTAGAGCATGGTAGAAGCACATGAACATAACATTTTCATAGAAATACACCCTCATCAGCGTATGTATGATAATGCGGCTTGGAAGGGACCTCAGAGGTCTTTAGTCCAACCTCCTGCTCAAAGCAGGGTCAGCAATGAGGTCAGACCAGGTTGGTTAGGCTTTAATTTATTTATTGGGTTCGTTATTAGGTTTCCTGGCTTGAGGAAGAATTCTTGAGAAATATGGGCTTTTTTCACGTCTTTTTGAACTTTTATCCACAGTTTGTCTGTCAGCTGCTGAGGTGTACTGAAATTTCTCCTTTGCCTGCAGGCATAGTAATAACTTCAGCAGTGAATTATTGAAAATATTTTCTATTACATTCACTGTTTATTATATCAGTCTGGTAGTATTATTAACAAGAATAAGAACAATAAGAACAATACTGAGAAACAATATATAAAATATTAATAAAAATATAAGAAGAATGAGAGGGTGTACTTATTTCTTGTGATATTTTTACAGGATTCTAAATACAGCCCATGAAACTCAGGTGGTATTTTTTTTTCCAATTTGTAAACATCCAATTGAATAGAAAAAAAAAAAAAAAGAAAAAAAAAAGATAGAAACTACTAACAATAAACCTATATTGAAAATATTGCTTAGAATATACACTTTAGAAGATGTCATACCTGTGATGGTAAAAGTGGTACTTGTTTTTAACAACAATCCTTGTTGTTAAAATGGTTCTTGCACCCTGTAGGTTTATCTTGAGAGAAAGGATCATATTAGGCACATCATGTCTTCATATTAATAGAAACAGATTTTCATAACTGCACAAAGGAACTAGTGCTGCTTAGCATTTTTAAATAATTATAATTAATTTCCATCTAAAGGGACATTATTTTGCCCAAAACTTCCTCTGTTTTTCTTAGCTTAACGTAAGGCTACATGCCTTGATTAAGAGTGCTGGATATAGCTGAAGTGTATTTATGACATCTAATATAGAAAGACCCTTCCATTTGCATATTTATTTGAGTATTTCATGAATTAAACATTGAGCAATATAAACATCCCCATTTTACTGTATTCTTATAGTTCATCACAAAGAAGCTAAGACTTACAGTGTATTGTGCATCATTAAAGTGATCTTGGAAGGGAAAAGAGAAGTGTGATCTTGACCTTTTCATATTCCTTCAAACCATAGGTAAATCAAACTCCTTATTCTAAATAGCTGTCAAACCAGTCTTTCCATTTCTACTAAATTTTCCTCAGAAGTCTGTTTTATATCATGTATTAGGTTAAAACCCACCAGAAAAATAGTGTTCTGGTGTAGCTACAGGTAAATGCTGGTTTTATTCGTCACAGACTATTGAAATTGGGATTCTCTGGAGTAACTTCATAAAATATAAGAGACTTTCAACAAGACATTGTGGGTATTCTGTATTCAGGATTTGTTATTAAGAAAGGTAAAAGATTGTCAGGTATCACTTCTCAAACTACTGTAAATATGGTGAGGAGGCTCTTGTGCAGAAGTCTTGTGGATGGTGCAGTGTAGGTACTACTAGGACAGCATTATGGTTTTTACTACTTTTTCAGTCTGAATTTGCTTTTTAAAAGGTAATTCCTATGAATATAACCCAAATAAGGTCAAATACCAAATATAATTAATAAATTTTTTTGATGAATGAATGAAGACAACTTCATAAAGGTTGGCAATATTCAGTATATGTTATCATTCAGTGCTATTGTTCTAATCAAGAAAAAAAAAGTTTTAAAAGTATGACATTAGTTTAGTAAAAAATAAATTTAATATCAAAAATGTCTAGAATATCAGTCTTTGCAATATGACAATTGGTTTTAGGTGTTATCCATATCCAGTCTTTTTGGTAGAATAAGAATAGCAATTCCTAAATTGTATTTGCATGGGGAAATTGCAACATAAGTGGAAAGAAGAACAATTACAAGTTCTTGGTAATGAAAGTTCTAAAAATGAATTATGCAAATAAACCTCAAAAGGCTTTTTAAGCTCTTTCCAAGATTTCTCTACAGCTTTTAATGAGCATTTTTAATAACTATATCTGCATTAAAGGTAGACTTTAAAATAATTCAAGATATATATAGATATATATATAGTCATACTAACAAGATAATAATTAATTTTTTCTTTAGCATAGAAAAAAATATTTTTTTTGGATCTTAATTCAAGATTATATATTTTTCACTCTGTGTAGTAAAAAAGCAGAATAAATACATAAAATCAAACTTAGGAAGTAAAGTTCAATGATCAGCTTGGAAATATCAGCAATAAAGATCAGAAGCACAACTGTTTTAACCAAACTATTCCAAAAATGTAGACAATGAAACAAAGTCTTTCATGAAATCTTGTCAATCTTTGCAAATATGTTCAATCAAAAAGTAAATTATAGAGAATAAAAGTATATTCATGTATAAATACAACTATTCTTTCTCTGAATGTTCAGAATATCGTACTTTTCCTTTTTGTTTGATATAATTGACATATTTAAGTAGATGGAATTTCAAAATTCAAGAAGACTTCAAACCAAAGCAGAAGTTGTTTTATGTGGCCCTGAACACTTCTGTTCATTGCTCTGTATCTCAAAAATTCTGAAAAATATTTTCTAATAATTCCAACATATTTAAGTAACTGATAAAGAATTGATAATATATTTTCTATGGCTGAATATGTCAGAGATTCAACAGGGTATGTAAAAATGTAGTAGATTAATAATTTATTTCATTAGCTATTTACCTAAGATCATTTTATTAAAGCTCACTGGAAGCTTTAATTAATTAAGTAGCTCTAACAACCCACAGGTAAGATGGGCAAGGACACCAGGTTTCTCCATGTTCTTACCATAATATGTAGAGGAAATTTTACTAGAATTTATTAGAAATTGGAAATATACTGAAATGGAGCATCTCCAGTGAGACCTGATCTTAGCAAAGCCTCAGCAAGGTGTTCTTAGGGCAGCCTCACAGGCTGCACAGGAGCCTGGCTCGCAGGTGGCAGCAGGAACAAAGCGAAGTCCCTAGAGAAAGCAGTAGCTTTAAAGGAAAAGAGTAAGATTTGAGTATAAAAAGCTGGAAATTTTTTTGCTGTGTATCTATATGTACTTCCAGACCTGTGGGAAGCTACCATGCATGTGCATCTATGCTTGAGTTCTTTGAAACAGTGTAAGACAGATATACTAAGGAAAAGAGCAATATTTCCACTTAAATGACTTGCAGTGAATAATTACACATCCTAATGAATTGCAATTTCTCTTCTTTTACTCAGTCCAGAAAGTATCTTATCACCTAAAGAACTAAACAAATGTGCACAGTCCTGAAATTCTGGAGGACAGAAAGGCAGCATCATTTGAAGCCACTGCAACATCATCGAGGCTTAAAACAGAAACATGGTTTTATGCATTTATTCCTGTGTTTGATTCTTACCATCTAAACAAGAACGTGGCAATGAGTAAATAATTTGTCTCAAGTTTCTCTCATAAATCCTAATTTATTGAATTAGAATATTCTTATTCCTTCCTAAGTAGTGCAATCTTCTAGACAGGTATGATACACACACTATCATTTATTTTTTGGTAATGTTTGCCAACATTATATTAAGTAGATTAATGTGCAAATATCCATACAATACATAGTCTCTGTAATATCTGATATGAAACATTCCCAATTTCAAGACATCCATTTTTTAGCTTGCCCTTATAGTATGGCTGTAGCACTCATAAAGCGCAGGCATAAACCAACATGAAATACTTACTGGCACTATTTTTTTAACATATACTTCATGTAAATCCTAGTTCCACCTGAAAGAGCTTCATCAGGAGCCAAAAACAAATGCACAGCAACCACTAAGAAGTTCTTTATCTAGATACGTCTATGTCTCTTAGAATAAAATTATTTTCATTCACATTGAAGCACTTTCTTAAAAAGTTGTCCATTGGCAATAGAATTAGTCCTCTGACTTCTGTTTCTTCAGTAATTAGTAATTGCATACAGTCGTAGGAAAGACTCTTCAAAGTAGTCAGACTCTACAGAAATTTCCTTATTCCCACATATATAATTTTACTTTAAGGATAACCTTCCAACTAGAATATTGCATTATTTCCAAAATCAGAAAAAAAAAATTAGTTTGAAGGAAGCAGATGAAGCCTTCATGAACTTAATGAGGTCATCAGCAGCACAAGTAAATAAAAATTAATACCTTTTTAATTAGCTACCAAAATGTCCCATAGGAAAGACCACTGCAACCCAACAGAGAAAACAAGCATCACAATTTAACAAGCTTTCTGCCTTCTCTGTGGTGTTGAAAGCACAAAATCACACCCACCCTTGTAGTGGTAAACCAGTAAGAATGACTTCCACAGAAATGTAATTGTTATTTTAATTCTATATTTACAAGACAATAAAATATCAAGTCAGCATTAGCCATTCCTTTTTTTGATCATTACCTGTCAGCTTTTTGTGGCTTTATCACATGGCCTCCAGTTTCATTAAAAACAAAACAAAACAAAACAAAGACAGTCAATAACAAAAAGCCCAAAACAATGCACACACAACAACAAGCCTACACATCAACAGCTAAAGGGAAGTCATTCATCCCATAATTGCCCTGGCCTCAAACAAGCCATGAAGTAGTGCACACAATAAAGGCAATCTGTCCTCTTTTAAAGGGAAGTTCAAACAGCTGTCTTGAGTTTTCTATTGCATATTCAAAGTGATAATGTATGAAATTATTAACTTCTGCACTGGGGTTTATGGCATTAAGAACCCCCCATCAAGCAAACAATCTAACGATGTGGCTGGTTTTAAGGATTGCTTTGTTAGAGACTTCTGGGTCAATTGGGCTTTCAAAAAGAGCTTGGACACTTGAAACATTTCGGAAGCTAACTTAATTGAAGACGGATGGTGTCTGACATCAGAAATGCCCGTTTTCCTTTCTTTGCATGTCATTCCCCATGTTGATTTGTAAGGATACCTAAGGGTTATATGCCAAGCTACCCAGCGGAGAGAGTTTTTGGTTGTTTGACAGCAAGCATAGCTCAGCTATAAGCCAGTGAACTGAACAATTCATCAGGGGTTTGATCCAAAGCTTGTGAGAGTTAATGGGGGCACTTCTTAGTCTTTACTGCTTTGGGTCAGAACCACTGCAAGAGTCACTGCAGACATATATCAAGCCCATCCAAAGACTCATGGATTAGGCTGTCTAAGACTGCGCAGCTTCTGGTTAATTTAATAAAACATTTTCTGCAATTCTTCTTTCCTTTCTAAAATAAACATCAGTGTTTACTTTCTTTTCTGTGCTTCTCTTGCCCCCTGCCAACCAGAATGCAAATGTTATCTTATTGCTCAAAGGTGTTGACCTCCTCTCCTCTTTGCTCTTCCTCCACCTTCACAGCTCTTTCTCCTAAGAATTTGAAATCATTAAAGGGAAAATAAAAGGTTTTCTTCTCTCAAATCAAAGCTCACTGGATATTCCTGTCATCCTTTCCTCCCTGCATGACACAGAACAGAGCTTTCTACTGAGATTTCTGACTATCCAACACCTGTGTAAAGCTTTGTGTAGCAAATGTCTTATTCCACTTTTAGTAAATAGAAGGAGTTTCCTTTATCATTGCTTTATCATTTTTCATCTTTGAAAAAATCTTTATTTATGCAAAGTCAGGAAGCTGATAAAAGATCATAGAATGATAGAATATCCTGAGTTGGAAGGGATCCACAAGCATCATTGAGTTTGTCAGCTCAGTTGACCCAGGAAAGACAATGTCATCCCAGGGATCAGAATCTGAGTGAAGAGTCCCAGAAAGTGCCATAAATATCTAGCACAATTTATGAAATCCACAGTCCAGAATAAAGTGTGACTGTGGAGGAGCCTTAAGTAACTTACAGGGAGATTGCACTACCTCAGCCTGGGGTTCACCAAAAACCAAGCAGGGAGCTGCCCAGGATGACCAGTATGAAATCCTCAGGTTAAAAGTGGGCATCTGAAATCCCACTGCTTTGGGGGTACTCATGTGTTCCCCAGTTTCCACTTTTATTGCAATCCCACCTGTGTTTGAATGTCTAAGATGCTCTATTTTCCATCTGTGAAGCCTCCTCTCTCCTAACTTGAAATGGAATAACTTGAGACTGTTAATTCTGTATAGTAACTGAAGCCCTATACTTTGCTGACCCATGAATGACATCCAATGGCAATTAATTTAGTCTTTCCTTTAGATCCCTGAATACCTAAAAAACCATCACTTCCCATTAGAATCATAGAGTTGTTCAGGTTAAGTTCAATTCACATATATCAAAAAAGTTCTTGAAGCATGGCTTCAAGAAAAATAGAGAATCCACTTTATTCCATTGTTATTATCAATGGCATTCTGAAAGAATACACAAATTATTTCCCACATTCAGGTAGCCTGCATATTTAAATAAACATATGCTAAGACTGTAACGTCTGGGGCAGAAAGTTTCCTTGATGCTAGCACTCATTTAATCTGGCACAACAGCTGGAGGAATCTCTTGGCACTAGCCTAATATAAGCATAACCTAAAGTATATTTGATAGAGAAATAACCCACTTAAATGTTTAATAAAGATTTTATTGATGAATAAACGTTTACATTTGCCTTTGCAGGTCTGATTCCTCTTCAGCGAAGAACTGAAAACAATGCATTATTCTGGTTGACATAACAGGCAGCACAAAATCTGTTCCTGGGAGATTTAAATGACTGAACTTAATGGTAGCTCAATAATTTTAAGGCATTTTTCTTCTGACAGAAGAAAACTTACACTTGCAGTGATATAACATGATATAAGTGTATGGCAGAAGCTACAGAGGAAGAAAGTCATGCCCACACTATTGGGTCCTTGTGCCTGGGGTTGTACTGCTTCAGCCTGACAATTGAAAACTCCCCTGCTCTGGACTTAGAGCCATCTGAGTGAGCACTACTGACAGAATGAGCTTAATTGTCTGTGTGAAACAGGCAGGGACATTTGCAGATGTAAATTGAACACTGCTGAAGGTAGCAGTAGAGTTGCAACGTTCTATAAATTACTTTCGCTGGCCTGGCTCAGCACCCCTTGCAGAGCTTTCAGCTTGATTCAACAGGGCTCTAAGCAACCAGGGAAGAAAATTTCTTTTAAAGAAATTTAATGCAGCAGAACTGATTAACTGGGGAGCAGCCTACAAACAGGCAGCTGAGAGAATGTTCTCGGCAAGCCAAATAACCCTGTTATGTTGGTTTTATTAATTAACATCTGGCTTCCTGCCTCTAAATCGGGTCCCCTTCTTTGCTGCTTTAATGCCATGTTTTCACCACTTTTACTCTGAAATGTACCCCGAGAACTTGAGATTAAATCCTTTGGCTGTTCAGCTTCTGAAACACAAGTCAATCCCCTCTAAATAGCATACAGCAACACAGCTCTAGTGGTCTCAGCAAACCTAATTTTCCTGCAGGGACTTGGTAAAGAATGGCAAAAAAGAAGAGACAAAGTCCTGCACCAAAGCGAGAAAAATAATTAGTGAAGTAGACAGAGTGTATAGGAGACAGCTTTTAACTGAAGAAACACTCTCCATCATTAGGAGAGCTTGGGTAGGCATACCAGAGCAGCATTATCTCTGTGGGCTGGGCTCATCCTAAACTGGAAAAAATAGCTGTGTGTTATGGTTGTGGTTTTGAAACTAAACAAGATCAAACCTTCACACAAGTTGCAAAACAATGCTGGCCACTGCAAGCTGCTCCTCCAGTTTCTGAATGCTACAGTACAGCCTGCAAAAGTACAGGCTTTAGTGTACCCAAAAAAGCCTAGGTCTTTTGACTTACTCTTTAAAAGACATAAAACTACATACTATAGACTTCTTTTAGTTGATGGTTTTCAGAACACATAGCAGAAACTCTACATGTAATTGAAGGCCATAACTTAATCTGAACAGATTTGAAAATTCTGCATTTTATGTCTTTACTGCTGCTAGTCTCTTTTAGACTGTGTTTCCTACACTCTGATATTTTTTAGTACCCACCGTGGCTAATGGCCATGTATTTTTTTTTTTTTATTTATAACTACATTACGAGTATTAAAAATCAGGGCTTATTTTTAAATTTTAATTGATCATCTTATATTTCTTTGTCTGTCTTTCTGCCACTTAGTTTGTTGGGGACATGTGTTTGTTGGATCCTGGAGAATAATTCTCTGGAAGTGACTTTGTTATATTGTATTCCTTGTTCCTCATAATATGCTGCCTCTTTGGGAATTTTTATTAACGCTTAGGCTATCTTTAATTTCACTAAATGCTTTGGTATTTTGCTTTTTTCATAGTTTCTGATCTATCATCACATATTCTGTCACCCAACACACTGCAAAATTAGTGGCCAGCTTGACAATAAATGGCATTTTTATTTTAAAAGAGCTTTTCTTAACATGTGCAATTGCATCAAGTGATAGAACATGATTGTCAATAGGTTCACATAACTTGTCCCCAAGTGACATGTTTACTTACTGCTGAGCCACCAGTTCATCAGCTGTAAGATTAGTAGAGATTTACAGACAGAAAAACATATCCTGTTAATGCTTCACAAGTTAAGTTTTGTTGTTCAGTGTTACTAAATCAACTGTTTTTACAGTGTTAATGCACAAGTTGAAGCAGCTTATTAAGTGTCAGGGGGCTGATTTTGTTCAGTGTGTAGAAGTATATTATGCTGATTTCTTCACATACAAGCGTTTAAAACTCTGCTTTGATAAGATCTAAGCTGATCCTACTTTTTAAAGAAGTCTGTGCATACGTCATGGTTTTAATCCACTTACTGCATTGCCTAAAATGGCAGCTGATGTCATCTGATGAAAAGAGTGTTCCTGGGT
Source organism: Acrocephalus scirpaceus scirpaceus (assembly GCA_910950805.1). Lineage (NCBI taxonomy): Eukaryota > Metazoa > Chordata > Aves > Passeriformes > Sylviidae > Acrocephalus > Acrocephalus scirpaceus. Next base: position 103,106,581 of record OU383775.1, on the reverse strand, counting down.
CATGTGCTCAAGGCTGCGCTTCGCCGTGAGCGGAGCTGTAACTGTGATAATCTCCTGCTGAACAGATAAGAAATCTGTTACTGGCAACCCTACATGAATCCAGAAATCCTGGGCCAGCACAGGTTCTCACTTCAACTGGTAGAAATTTTTCGTGTTGTTTTATTGAGCATTAGGTATAATAAAGAGGAAAATAGATAAATATTCTTAGGAATGGCACTCCAGAATTTTCATCTCACAGAATCTAAAAGGAAAGGATTATCTCATTTGTCTTTCGGCATCTTAGTGTTATATTTATAGTCTAAGTTAGTCTTTGTTTCCTTTACAGTCAGCAGAAAGAGATGGGTAACATAGATGAGCCCATTTCCTACATGGTTTGATGAGAGAGCACCAACTTATATTGGCTGCACAAGATTTGGACTGCTGAAGTTGACATGAATTTCATCTAGTATTATGAATTTCTAGGAAATGAATGAGCTAATGAAATGCAGTTTTGAGGGATGCCTTACTTCTCTGTTATTTTCTTTCCTGCTGACTTCCTTCATAACAATAAAATCTATGCATTTTCAGATGTCCCAACTTCTTCTTGGCCCAACTTGATCTCTGTGTGGGAGGTCTATGCCAGACAGTATTCCACGTAGCCTCTAAAATTACTCTTCTTCTAATTGACATTCTGTGAAAGAGGGCTTGTGCTTCCAGTAATCTTCCATGTGTAACTATTAATTACATTCCATAGCTAGACTGAGGTTTGATTTGCATGGTAGGCATGCTGGGGGAGCCATATACATTACCCTATAAAGACAACGAAACTTCCTGGATTGTCTAAAAAACAATATCAGATTTGTCCGACAAGCATTGCCACTACAGCTGCTGCATATTGTAAACTATAAGCATTAATTTAATTTTAAGTAAATAAAGTATTTTATACCATTCTTGAGTTCCCTGAAACTAGTGGTAAACCCATTTTGACTTCATTGGTGGTCAGGCAAAATTTTAAAAGTACCTTGCAAACTTTAAAGTGAAAGGAAGTTGTTCTGTGGTTTTGGTCAATATTTTCTTTCAAAATCACTTCATGGATTGTTGCTGAATTTTGCTGAGTATTCAGAGTTTTCTGAATTTCTAAGAGATTCTCAGATATTTTGTCTTATAAGAAAAAAATCATCAAAGTGAAATTGTTACCAAATTCTATTTTCTTAGACATAACTATTGAAAAAATATGCCTACTTACTAGTTGATGAAAGCAATTTTCTTTATTTTCCAAAATATATTACAATGAGATTCAATAATTTTCAGGAGGTTAGAAATTATTCTTCACTTCTTTAAGTAGGGGGATTTGAAGCATTCAGCATTTCTGCCTGCAGTAATATCCTCATGCACCACAGGTACTTTGAAAGCCTAGATCTCCTTAAATAAATAAGGTAAAAAATGTTACTTTTCTATTTGTTCATACAAGTCAAGCAAAATAACCAAATTTGAAATATTATTTAGTAGTTTGGGTACACAGAACCTCCATAGGGCATTGTTGGCTAGAGGTCTTGTAACTAAGAATGTTATGCCCATATTAGACATAAAGTGGGATAATAAATAAGCCTTCTGAATTTAGTTCATTCCATGTGCTCAGATAAAATGCTCTAGACATCAAAATATTGTAGAAAAAGACTCAGAACTAGGAAAGTAAATGTTCTTCATACTAACCTTCTTAGATTTGTCCCAACTCTTTCACAGCTGTGATAGGTTGCCAGTTTTGGTGCACTGCCAAAGACTTCCATGCCCCCTGAAGTCACACAAGTCCTTAAGCACCCAGATATGAGCAGCTGCACAAGGAGGAATCCAACAGCTGTTCAGCTTCTCTGTCCTACCAGCTGCAAGCCAACACCACTGAGAAAAGGTGCTGGACTGCAGGAGCTCATCCCAGAGGGCACATTTGCTTCATGCCCCATTGCCCAGCGTGGGGATGATCTGGCTACAGTCACTCAGGGGTCTGAGCACTGAGAAGGGCCAGAAGGGGAGCCCTCCCTACCTGTGGGATACCAGCAATTAAGCCACTTCCATTTGTTTCTCCTATTCTTTCTCTTTAACACATCTTAGATCCCAAGTTTTCCAGGGTAAACTTTTCCTCTTATTATGTGTCTAGTGCAGTAGAATATCCTCATCTCTGCAGCACTATTCACACCTGAAATTTGTACATCTCCTTGGGAAGGTTAAACGTTTAGCTTCTTCCACTTTAAGAAATTCCTCCTGGGATCATCCAGCAAGTTCTTAAGGACTGATCCACCTTAATTCATAGATTTTTGATGTATCACTCAGCTTCTTTTCTTTCCCCAAGGGAAAATGGCTCATGTTCATCAAAATGCTAAATGTTTTTAGAATATAAGAATTATATTGTTTGGATTTGTGTGTGGTTTTTTATTTTATTTAATTTTTACTAAAATCCATGTTCTATTGGGGGGGTAAGGAGAACAGGAGATTTGCTTACATTTTTACTATTCCTGTTTCCATATTTTGAGATTATAAAAATATTCCCTAGTTTCAACAGGTTTTTTTTTTCCTTTTTTACTACATACAGAAAATATACACAGGCTGTTGCTTTCCTCAGTGACAGATTCAGGCTCTCAACAAACACTGACATTACTGAGCATGGTTACCCTTCTGCAAAGAGCTCCCAAGAATAAGCAGCATGTGACTAAAGATATTAACAAAACGAGGAACTCTGGAGAATTTCGAAGATGTCCCTCACTATTCCTGCAATGGAACATGTGTCCCATGGACATGTTGTCCCATTTTCCCATGTTGGAAAATATTAACTCTGTACAATAAATAAATATCCTGGAATTCCTTGTTACTTTCCACTTTTCTAAGTAAGCTTACTGTTCTTTAAGAATAAGCATTTTCCTTTCATTTAAAGGAAGAAAATGGAATCATATTTTGTTAATATGAAAAAATGGAATATTCACCAAAGAAGTGAAAACAAGTGGTTGAGGGAAAAAAAAAATCAATCTTTTCTTTCTAGGGAAAGGGCAAAATTGGTTGTACAGAATGGAGTTTCTTTTGAGGGAGGGAAAGCAGAAGAGTGTGGTGGTTTCTTGATGCAGCTTGATCTGATGCTTAAGAAAATAAACACCTTGCAAATAAATATCCCTTTCCCACTATTCCTTATAGCACCTTCCAGCAGCTAAGGGGGGGCCTACAAAGGGAACTGGAGAGGAACTTTTCACAAGGGCATGGAGTCATAGAACCAGGGGGGATGGCCTTAAGCTGAAAGTGCAGTTTGAGATTGGATATTAGGAAGGAATTTTTACTATGAGGGTGGTGAGGCCCTAGCACAAATTGCCCAGAGAAGCTGTGGATGCCCCATCCCAGGAAGTGTCCAATACCAGGCTGGATGGGACTTCGTGCAGTCTGGTCTGGTGGAAGGTGCCCCTGCCCATGGCAGGGGGTTTAGAACTAAGTGATTTTTAAGGTGTCTTCCAACCCAAGTCATTTCATGATTTTACTTTTTGCTAACTCTTACCTAAGAGACAGGTTAAATGGCAATAAAGCTGTCATTCCAAGCCTTGTTACCGTCTGTGTCCAAATCTGAAAGTGAGAAACTGCAGTAAGTAAAAACTGTGCTGTTAAGCAATAATTTTTCTTTAATCCTGGAATGAAGAAAAATGAAATGTTTGGAACTGGAGGTCATCTACACCAGTGGGATGATCCAGAGTGTATTTTAAATACAGAAATGAGATGAGTGTTCAGCACAACTGCTTACTGCATGTCAGCACAGCCCAGGCCATGTACCCTCAGAGACCCCACTTCAGTTCTGGCATAAAAGACAGTAAATTAAAATCTTGTCCTTGGAAAGGATTGAGAACATGAATATGAATATTTGTCAATGAATTAGTAGCCTTTCTGGTAGTTCATTAAATAATCATAACTCCCTTTTACCAGCAGTCAATTCAGAGCTTTGATCCTGTAGATCCCTGCCAGCAATGAGCTACAGTTTGCATCTCTTCTACAAGGCTGCTCTTGAATCAGGACTGAAAAGTGTGACCTAGATATAAAACCCTGAGATCTCTTTCAAAATACAGTTGTTCAGGACTCATTACAGTACCATAAAACATATATCAAACCAGTTAGTGAGATGAGTAGCCTTTTAAGAGCTAGATAAGACAAATACCTTTTTCCAGCAACTCCTCTGTTAACACTTAGATCATTGACAGCACAGAGAGATCATCACTGCTTCAAAGGGTAGGGAATCTGCCTCCAAATTTTTCAAATATTTCCTCTTTCACCTTGTTAATTTCATAAATATGTCTCAAAGGAAATTATTCTTTCTATAAGAAAAGTATGCTCATTTTTTAAATCATTATATTCCAGCAAAACTCCAAAGATCAAGATATAACAGTGAGTTAGAGGAAGAATGAAAAGGGCACCCACTGCTGTGCCCTGCAGAAAAACAGGAGGTTTTTGTCTTAGAAAGAGGAATTTAAAAATTCATTGCACTGGAAGCGATACAGTGGGTTAATTCACTGCCCTTTGGTGACATGAAATGTATTTGTGCAGTGATTGTGTTTTTCCAAATCCCCAGCCCACCACCACACATCTTGACACGGAGGGGAACAGCTGCAGTTCTGCAGGTCAGGGGGATGTGTGTTGGCAGAGGCTGAGTGGGGGAAGCCTGTCCAGCACCTGCCTGCATCGTGCCTGGTTTGAGCCAGAGCCATCAGTTTCTGACTTTGTTAAAATCCCTCAAATCCACCACATTCACAAACCTTTCTGCAAGATAACTGTTGCCAATAGGAGACTGCATTTTCCTTCACACCTACAGTTATTCCCTCTGCATGTATTTTCAATTTTATAAGAGCAACAGAGGGAATAGAAATGTATGTTGTTGTGTAATTTAAGTGGTGAAAATGCTTGAAAATATTACATTGCTACAAGTATTTAAGAACTGAATTAACATGAACAACATCAATAGACAAGAACATGCAAATGGTCTCATCAAAGCCAAAATCCATTTAATTCATCTTGGACTGTTAAGGAATTTCAATTACAAAGGAATATTTATATGGCATCTGAATGATCATAGAGTCATAGAGGAACTTGGGTTGGAAGGGACCTTAAAGGTCATCTGATTCCAACCCTCCCACCTTCCATTAGATCAGGCTGCCCAGGCCCCCATCCAGCCTGATCACTTCCAGGGGTGTGGCATCCACAGCCTCTCTGTTGCTCTGTCTCATCACACTCTGAGTGAAGAATTTCCTCCTAATATTTAATGTAAATTTCTCCTCTTTTAGTTTAAAATGGTTTCTCCCTGTCCCGACACCATCTTCCCATGCAAAATTTTTCTCTCCTTCTTTTTTATTATCCCCTTTAAGTACTGAAAAGCCACAATAAGGTTTCCCCAAAGCCTTCTATTTTCCAGAACTGAACAATCCCAGTTCCCTCAGCCTCTTTATAGGGGAGGTGCCCCAGCCCTTTGGTGCCCTCTGTACTCACTCCAACAGGTCCATGTGTTTCTTATGCTGAGGGTGCCAGACTTTTCAGACCTGATCAGCCAAACCTAGGCAGCCCCCTGGGTTATTGTCATTAAAGCACATGGGACTCCATGACTACATGTCAGAAGAGGTGAAGTGACTCACTCTTACTGTCCAAAACTGTTTGACCTGCACAGCATATGTGTCTTTACAAGGGAACTGGGCTGCTCACCTTCAATTCTGTGTAACAAAGGGAGAATGCATGTAATTAACTTTAAAGATTACAGTAGATTTGTATAAAAACTGTGTATAAAAGCATTTGACTGTATGCTTTTCTAAATAGGATACAAAGCCAGTGCAACATTTCTTCTACAGACATTATGGGGTGATCTGTGCCCTCCATTAAGCTCACGTCCTTACTGGTGTGTAACTGTTCTGGTTCTACTGGTGCACCAGACACCTGGGAAATGTTTGAGCAGATTGGTTTAAGAAGAGCAAAATTAACAGAAAAACTCAATTTAGTACCTTTATTCTCATTATTCTGTAGGTCAAAGGTATGAGACTTAGTCACCAAAAAGACAATATTATCAACCAGGCAACACAATATTCTCATTAACAAGTTCTCTTTATATACAAGACTTCATTTATATATGAAGCATCTATTTAGGAAACAAAAGATATAGTATTGACATCAAGGTCTCAAGGTGGAGATGATAAAATATTTGGCTGCTAACAGCTATGTGTACAATTGATAGCCATAATCCTTGGTCATGGCTTATGAGAACAATGTTCAGGGAGTACCTGATTTAGATCATCTCAGCTAAATATCACAGAATCACAGAATCATTAGGTTGGAAGGGACCTCCAGGATCATCAAGTCCAACCAACCCAATCCTAACCTCAACTAAACTATGGCACCAAGTGCCACAACTAGTCTTCAACACATCCAGAGATGGTGAATCCACCACCTCCCCAGGTAGACTATTCCAATACTTTATTATTACCCTTTCAGTAAAAAACCTTTTCCTAATATCCAACCTATATTTCCCTTGGCACAGCTTAAGATCTGTCCCCTAGTTCTGTCAGTTGCTGCCTGGAGAAAGAGACCAACCCCCAGCTGACTACAATCCCCCTTCAGGAAGTTGTAGAGAGTGATAAGGTCACCCCTGAGTCTCCTTTTCTCCAGGCTAAACAACCCCAGCTCCCTCAGTTGTTCCTCACAGGGTTTGTGTTCCAAGCCCCTCACCAGCCTTGTCGCCTCCTCTGGACACGGTCAAGCATCTCAATGTCCTTCCTGAACTGAGGGGCCAGAGCTGGACACAGCACTCAAGGTGGGGCCTCACCAGTGCTGAGTACAGGGGAAGAATGACCTCCCTGCTCCTGCTGGCCACACTATTCCTGATGCCTTGGCTCATGTTCAGCTGCTGTCGACCAGAACCCCCAGATCCCTTTCTGCCTGGGCACTGTCCAGCCACACCATCCCCAGCCTGTAACGTTGCAATATGTTGACAAATAGAGGGGTTTACTTTCTGAGTACACATGGTAGAACATCAGCTATTGCACAGAAGAAATGTGTTAATTCTAAAGCAGATAAAGAAGACTTTGTATGTTAAAAGAAAAAAAAAAAAAGAAAAAGAAAACATGACATTTTCATAAGTTTAATATGTGTAATGGAATTTTATATGCATTTTACATAGGTGAAGCTTACCTATATGAAACTTACATATTGCAGCAAGAGGCAGTTAAAAATGGTCAAATGACCGTGTTCATTCCATAATATTTTTTACAAGCTATAGCCCACAGCTGCTGGAGTTGTACATGCCACTTTTCTCAGTTGCACTTAAAAAAATAATCGTTTTTCAGTTTAAGCATTTATTTGGCCCACTGTTTCTGGGTATAACCAGAACTTTGCAAATGGTAGTTTCATACTTATACCATTCATTTCTCTGTGCAACAATATATATATTTAATGGAGAGAATGTTGCTATCATTTGGCTGGTGCAGCCAGTAATTCTCTGCACTTTACAAGATAAATATTGTTTTCTTTTCCTTCTTTAGAGCAGATTCTTATAACTTTACTCGTATCTACAGAATATTACCATATAAATAATTCCAGTGAAGTCTATATAATTGCTTTTAAAGTGTTATTCACTGAAAATTGATCAACATTTTATCCTTTGTTTAGAGTTTACAAATCACTAAAATTTCAGCCCACAATTCTTATACAATATAGTATCACTGTATTTTTGGTGCCATAACCACCAAGTTCCACTGAAGTAAATACATTTTTTTTAATCAACATCAAATGGATTTGGGTCGTACTATATGCAAATTTAGTCATAGTCTGGCTTCTTCAAAAGTATTCAGCTTTCTTCCTAATCCTGCTCCAAATTATGTCAAAATAAAAAAATCCCAGTAATTTCAAAGGAAACACATATAATTAATATGAAGTTCTCTTACATATAAAATCTTGTATATAGTTAATGTTTCGACTTAAACACCTGAACTGCATCTCACTACATATATTCACAGGAAATATATATTGAGATCAGAGGTGTTTAAGAGACCTTTCAACTGCTCTTTGATACGAATATCAATACAAAGGAGTAGGAAGAAGAGTAGAATAGCCTTGCAGCATTTGTTTGAAAGAAGGCATAAAGCAAGAAAAGTGATACTCTGCTCGTATTTAAATCAGCTGTACAATATCTGCTGACTTCAGCAGCTTCAGGATTTCCTCCTAAATGTATTTCAAGTTGCTTAAAAGCTTCAGAGCATTCCTTCAATGAAGTAGCTTAAAAAAAGAATAAATTCCTATTTGGATATTAATAGATGACTGTTGCACAAATATCATATGTCACGAAAAATGTAGCAAAAACCTATGCAAGCTTGAAAGCGTATTTTCCTGAAAACATGTTGGAAGCATATTTCTGACAGCTAATTAAAGCTTTTCCATTCTATCAGTCATGTTTGTGTGAGGTCCAATGAAACTTGAAATGAAATGTATTATGAAGGCTATGCTTTAACAATCAAATTCGTTTTTCGTGGTACATCCAAAAATGAAAATCTTGGTATCATTGAACTTCAATGGAAATTTTACACTTGAATTATTTAAGTTTCTTTATTTCTAAAGACATAGAATCATAAGCAGAATATTCTGGGAAAATCCTAGTTGCCCTTAAGCAAGCAGATTTTGACCATATTACACTTTATCTGAGCTGAATCTCATATATAGATCAAAATGTCATCCCAGTTCTCAATCAAAGCAATTTCTTTCTTACACAAAGCAGATTACTTCTGAAAAGACTGTTGTTTCACAAACACCCCAATGCTCTTACTTCTAGGTTTAAGCAGGAGTTTTCTGTCTGAGGGCCATTCTATTCATGCAGCCACATCTCATGCAGAATAAAAGGGTGGAATGATCCTCCCATGAAGCCCCAGGCACAATCTTTCTGCAGGTACATGGAATTAAGCTGATCAATATCTGAGTCTGTACCCTGACAGGAACAACTGTTTCATTTTACAGCACAGTCTTTACCATGATCCCTTCTCTGTAGGCCACTTTTTTTTTTTTTCATATAATCTCCACTTTTCAAGGCTCTCTGTGCTTCATTCACTTTTGGTGGAGCTGCAAGACGTGGAAGATTTTCAGGCCTTGGCATTTCTGTTCACAAAGAGTTATAAAACAAGTAACTAGAGAATGAGAGTGTGTCCTGCAAATATAACATGGTTGCATCAGCAAGAAGCAGAAAGACAAGAAGAAATATTCCAGTAAATAAGTTAATTGAATTTAACACCTGGTGTATCAACATGCAAGCCTCTAGGACAAACACAGATTGCTTTAAAACATAGTAAACCAGCCATGTGCTTTTATTTGAGTTTTGAAAATGTGGGATTAATGGACAACTGTGGTGCTATAAGAAATCATCCTGATTCATGTGCTGGCGTTGAACCTGATGGGTGCAGCGTATCACTCACTCAATGAAACAGAGTATGATCTGTTCTCATGACTCTTCATAGGTGGCATGCACCACCACCAATTATTCAAGAATGCATAGAAGAATTATAATGGCATAAAAAATAGAAGCAAAGATTATCCTTACAGATTGTATTAGGAAGAGATTTAAAATTAAATAAAATTAACCTAATTTGTGCTTTGGCTAGAATATGGGAGTTTTGATCAGACAAGTTAAAGAATGAGCCCAGGAAGACAAATTTTCCTTCGGGAAAAAAATTTCTAAAAATCACTTATGTTAAATTTTACTGTAACCACTAAATTTAATTTCTCTCTAATTCCTCAAATAATAGCATCAAATATCATGTATTCAGTGTGATATACTATGATGTAATTTAACAATAGTAAAGACTTAGATTAATTAAATGTTTATTAAAACTAGGTGTTAGCCACTCATACCAGAGATGGCTTCCCTTTTTATGAATTGACATACAAGCCTCATCAAAGAACAGAGGCTCTTCTGTTTATGTGTGGAACAAGAAAAGGAAAACAGTAGTGGTAGAATCTTCTCTTGATCAGTGTCTAAATCAATGACAACTCTTGCATGACTGCTGATTCTTGCATCAACTGACAGTGCATGTTCACTAAATCCATGCATGTGATAAGATTCTTTCAGAGCATATGAAAATATATACCTATTAGCATTTTCTTCCTGACAGTTTGCTGACAGATGTACCATTTAGATTAAAATATTTATTATAATTGCAAGAAAGAAGAGGTAGCAGTACTTGAACTAATCTTCACAGGACCACCATAAAATGACTTTAATTTGTGAATGTCATTTACAAACTGCAAAAGTAACATTAGTAAGTGGAAGCACTTGATGCTAAAGGAATTAACCATATAGTAAAAGTACTTTATGGACAGATCATTAATCTCTGACTGCAAAGAGTTAGATTTGATTTTGTGCCAAATATTTTACTCTAAAGACTTTGCCAAATGGCAAAAGCTTAATTATAGAAGAAATACATATTGAAATAAGACCATTTAAATTTTATATCTTCTGTGAAAATAGGTAAACACCATCACATTTTTAACATAATCTCAAAATTCAGTTCCTAATCCAGTTAAAAAATCCAATAAAATTGGCATACAGTTGTAATAAAATTAATTAATGAGTTGTGTACCACATTATATTTTCATTTCCAACTTGTTAAAACGGCAGGTTTCACCACTCATTCTTATGTGCTACATTTCTCTCACTTTTCTTAGTATTCATGTGTGGGCACAAGAGTAGATGAAAAATATACCTGTTGTATTAATAACAACCACCTGACAATCAGAAAATGTCTCAAGGAGAAGGAAGAGCAATATTTTTGCACTGTAAAAAATTATTATTATAATTTAATAATTTAATATAAAATAATTTAATATAAAATAATTTAATATAAAAAAAATTATGGATAGAGAGAGGCAGAGGGCTATTTTCAGGACATCAGCTGCATCTATTTAAAATGGCATCAATATTCCTAGGACATTAAATTTTGACAGAAGATGGAACAGGTCTCTGCCTCGCCCTAGTTCCATGCACAGTTAAAACTGGAGCAGTGGTTTTGTTTCCCAAGAGAAACTGCCTGCAGTGACTGACCCATGGACTCTGGTGTCCCTTGGAAGAGGTCTGTGATGTGCAGAAGTCCTGTGAGGAGCCCAGGCTCCACTCCACACAAAAGCCAGGCCAGGGCAGAAAGCTGCCTCATGGGGTAGTCTGCCTGCACTGTCCATATCTAAACTCATGAACTAACAGTCATCTCTCACTCTGGATGGGATAGAGGTACAGTCTGTCCTGCATCCATACAACTGAGCTGTTTCATCACCTACATAACTACATCCAAGATGGTTTTGAGTCCCTGGGCTTTGCTCTCACCCAAGCCATGTCTAAGAGAGGCACAGGGCAAAAGCATGAGGATGGCCATGCCACAAGTCAGCAGTGCCCGGTCCCACGTGCTTCCACACTGGTTTGGGAAGTGTAGCAAACATAACTTGTAAGTCTTCAGCTTGCTAAGAGGGTGGGAAGCAATTCCACTCGAGGATCCAGGAAGAATTACTGTCCATTTGACTGTCTGAGGGTGCCAGATGACTGATGGCATCAGCACACTGACCCTTATGCCAGGCTATGTGCATACAGTAGTGCTTCAGAACCCAGGGAATGGCAAAGCAAGCTAACCAGCTAACAGGAAGAGCATGGTGTTGTTAAAGCAGGTGCAAGAGGAAATCACCAGTTCTTGCATAATACTTTGGCCAGTATTGAACATGTTGCAAAGAACAATTCTTTAACACCAGTAAATTAGAGATTATTAGGCAGCAGGTATGGGTTTTACAATTGTTGGCACTTACAACTCAGAGTGAATTCAAAAAAAGGAACTCACCTCAGTGTAATTAGATTATTTAGAGGTAGTTGCTTTCATTTTATTGCAAATAACTGGCATGTTTAATATTTGCTTAGAGGAACTGCCATGCTAAAACAGTTACATATTTCTGACAAGGAGAAAAAGTTCAAATTCCACAAAGCGTGCATTACAGAAAAACATTTTATAGGGATTGTTCTTTACATTAGATGCTTAATAGGAACCTACATTAGAAAAAAAATGATTATATAATTTTAATGTCCATTTCTCATAGCACTTTATAATATTCATGTAGGAATCATATGTATATGTCTTTTTCTGGTAAGAAACAGACACTTAAGAAATGTTATTTTACTTTTGATACCTGTGATAAACTTTTTTATCTTTTCTTATTTTCCAGTGATACCACAAACCCCATTGTTCTATAGGCTAACACAGTAAAGGAGACAGCAGCTTCTCTGGCAAGCTTCTCCTTTAAGGAGGGAGGTTTGATCCTGGGATGCAGAATAGAATTGACAAAGGTGTAATTGGAACCTATGTGATTCTGGCATAAAGAAAAATTCCTGATAGATTCTGATGACTAATTTATGCTTGATATTATAATCACTTGGGTTAGTCTTCCTTGGATTTGGATGAAGTAAATCAAGGTATTGTACTTTGGGAAGTTTCCCTGTGTTAAACTAATCTGTTTAGGGACCTGGGGATGTATTCAGCTACCAGGACATAACCACACAGTGCCACAGGGCAACTGAGAGGTACAGCACTGAGACCCTTCTGATTCCACTGGAAACACAGGTGAGATGCCATGGGCTGTACTGATAGGTCCTCCTCAGCCACCACTCAGCCCTGGGGTGAGAGGTCTCAGTCTCAAATCCAGTTCCAGCCTGACTGCTTTGCCATTTTAAATAAAGATCAGTCTGACTGTGCTGAGTTGGGACCTTGCATCAAAACTCAAGATGGGGTCAGGAACTTGGTTCCAGCCTGCTCAAGATGTATAGCAGACTTGAGAATGCACTGACATGGCACTGGAAGTTCCTTGTTTGCTTCATGCCATTTGCCTTTAAAGATTCCAAAGGTTTTAAAAATTATAAGCAGCATCTTCAATGTGCAGACTGTCTACTGATACACAGAAATTTTGGGCTGAATGCTTCTTCAGAGGCCATAAAGATGTGCAGTGTTTCCAAGGAGAGGTCTGCTGGCAGTGTAGCCCTTTATCAGGAGGAAGTTGACCACAGTGTGGATGTGTGAGTGTGAAAGGAAGAATGGGCATCTCTTCATAAACAGTTGTGTGATAAAGTACAGTTTTCTATAGGGTTTCTGTGAGGAAACAGGGCCAGTTGAAGAAAGTGTACTCATGTGCCTTAGGGATTTGGCAAGCAATGTTAGAATAAAATAAATTTCTAGTTCAAAAATAGTATTACCTGCCAAAGTCACATCATGGGGTTAGAAATCAGGATTTTTAAACTTCTAGGTTTTGAGCTTGCAGTGAGGATTTAATGGGATCATGTTATAAAGACTTCCCTGATTTCTCTGAAACCATGAAAATGAGAAGCATGCAGAAAGACAGACAGAGAGACAGAGAGAGAGAGAAAGAGCAGATTTTCCCTTGTTTGCCTCTGGGGGCTAAAGCCTGAAGTATTGAATGCAGTAAGATGCAGCAGTGGAAAATGGAAAGGAGGGAGGGAATGAAGGCAGGAGGGGGAGCACAAAACTGGAAAAAACAGCTGAAAGCTTTAGGGGGAGGGATAAGAGAAATAAAACCATGAAGGATCAAGGGTAAAATAGAAGGGAAGTCCCTCAGGGTTAATGCAGAACCACAAAGTAGCCTTGCTATGTTATTAAATACCAAGTTTTGTATAAGTATCACTTAAACTGTCTCTTTAATGGGATATGGCAGCTGCAAGCCGGGGCACAGCAACACTTTAAAAACAGCTGAGGAGGCAAAGGACATAATACTTTCTACAGGATGAACTCTATGAGTTTGTGATGTAATGAACTAAGTCAGAATCTGGCTAGGATCTTATAGTAAAGCCTTTCAGTCTTGTGAAAAACCTCTATTAGTTATTTAACAACCCCAATATTCATTTGGCATTTCACCTGGGAAAAATCTTGTGCCCTTTAACAGCTCACTGCTCAAGTACCAACTTGGACCTAGGTTCAGTAACATCTCCAAGGTGAAAAAAATCCATTAACATTGTTTCTTCCTTCTTCCTGTTGTTTTCTTTTCTTAGTGTTCTTCAAAGTAGTATTGATCTCAGGGAATGCTACCAACTCTGCAAGGTGTGACAGGGTGGCATGAAATGGTGGTGCATCTCCAAGAAAAGTCTGCCTAAAGCAAATATGACAAATTCTTCTGCTCTCAGATCTTTGAACTTGTGCAAACTGAAACAGTCTGGAAGTGGGTTTCCATACTGTTGACCTTGTGCTTAAATTGTTGGCTTTCATCTGGCTAGGATGAAAGTTCACATGATTTCCCTCAGGAATAGATAGCAGTACTTGCCCTCAGTTATATTTCTCACAATTTACTCATTTTCTCTTAATGGTATTTATGAGGAAATTGGAAGGAAATATTATGAAAAATAGATATTGTAATTTAAATAAACACTGGTGACTACCACGGCCGTAAATACTGTGACTACTGTGGTGACTACTGACATTTGGTCAAGTGGCAATCTAATTCCAACTTCTACCCTCAGTTAAAATTGCTATTTAAGGACTTCTCTGCATTTTAAAAATGGCTATAATTAAACTCAATTTGTTCAATGCAGATTTCACATGTAGACTTATTTCAGTTTAAAACACATACAGCAGCACTGGCTTACATTCATTCTAAGATGTTGTTTCTTTCATCCCATAGATGAATTTTTGGTTAGACACAGTAGTGGTCATGCACCAGCATCTTTGAATATTTTTTCCAATATTTCAGTTGGCACAAACACATATTGTTATACCCTGCAGAGGTATTACACTGCATTCCTACCATATTTTTGGTCAAAAGTTTTTTAATTTTAGTTATCTTTACCCTAAATAATTTAGTTTGTTTTTAGGAATCAGGAGTGAAACCGGGATTCAGTTCTAAGCAATTTAAAAATTTCTAAAACAATTTAAAAAGTTCTAAAAATTTCCAATAGGAAAAATCTCCATTTCCTAGTCAAACCTTGCTATACCACTCACACAAATAAATTCTGTGTCATATTACCCCACTGCAACCACTATAGATAACATAACATTATTTAATGAAAAAAAAAAAACAACTGTGAAGAATAAATCTGCAAGGCTTTTTTTTCAGAGGATTGAAACATCAGATTTGGACCACTGCTATGCCTGGTGGACGACCTCATCTTACATCCAGTACAATTAAGATACCTAAACTCAACTCCAGGTAACTAAATTAAATCACTTTCCTAGTGAGTCCAGGTATGGTACTCTTGACTAAAACATAAAGGCCAGAAGGGCATCCAGTATTGATCAGAAAACACCTTCAAGTAGATTTTTTCCCCAAAGTTTATCACTCAAATTAAAATTTAGCTGTCCTACGTTCAGCTCCCAACCAGAATTTCCTATGATTTAGTACCACTATCTTCTCTGAAGAATAAATTTATGCAGAGCTTTCTCACTGGTGTATGAAAAAGGCTGAGATCCACAAGGTTGGTTTGTGGTATTTCTCAAAGCTTCAAAGTAGGGAGGTCAGCTCTCCATGTATCTCAGCAGCACGGAGATCACTTTGCCCATGGCTCAGGTGCTTGTTTGTACACCTGCATGGGTGTCAAGGATCCCAACAGTATTGTGATTTCATGGAGCACTTTCAATGATATTATGACTATACTATTATCAATGAGAAATGTCATCTCTCAAACCAGGCTATCTGTATAAGCTGCAATCATGTTTAGAACACCAGCTAAACACATGTCAACGTTAACTCCTTTACAGGCATTTTTTTCCCATCCACAAAGGATTTTTGTGATTTTTTTTTTTAATTAAAAACCCACATTGAGATAGACACCAAAATTAGATTTCTTTAATTTGTAACACATTGTTTTGCATTTCCTGAACATTTCCAGGCCCATCCTGGAGTCACCTTCTGTTTAGAATTTGTGTTGGTTTAAAAACTAAAACTGTGAATTAAGCAAAAGAGGAAACAATCCAAGTGTAGTTTTATTTATCTCTCAAGCCATACCAATGAAACTCAGTTTTATTCATCACAGCAGTAGACAATGTGTTTCCCAGCTTTATAAAAGAACAGAAATAAGACTCAGTTAGCGGTTTTAAACTAAAAGAGACTAGGTTTAGATCAGAAATTAGGAAGAAATTCTTTACTGTGGGGGTGGTGAGGCATTGGAACAGGTTGCCCAGAAAAGTTGTGGACATTCCATCCCTGGAAGTGTTCAAGGCCAGGTGGGATAGGGCACTGAGCAGCCTGGTCTAGTGGAAGATGTCCCTGCCCATGGCAGGAGGGTTGAATGAGATGATCTTTAAGATGATTTTCAACCCAAGGAGGGGACCTCAAAGATGACTGAGTCTCTGATCCAGTGAGATTGTATGGATAGTGCAAGAGTCATCAAACTGGAAGGATTCTGCCCAAAGAAACATCATTTTTATTCAAGTATACAACAAATGGAGATGCTATTACCCACAGTTCCACGACTGTTATACTGGGTCTTATTTTCCATGATCTTTTTGACCTTTATTCACAAATAAATGCAAACATGGTTCCAAGTCCAGAAATACCTTACAAGGAACCACACCTTCCTGAGAAGTTTTGGTACTGAAAAGATACAGAGATACCTTTTAAATTTCCCTTCTTCCTCTATTTTATTGAATAAAGATGTTCAAACTCAGAGTACTGTACACAGAAGAGTATGTTTTTAGACAAGTTTGGCAACAGAGAAAAAAGTATTTAGCAGAGGCCCCTTTTAAAACCTTGTATTATCCAGTTCCATGAAAAATCCTTCTGGTCCATTGATGTCCAGTGTTGCATCAGACTGTGTCAATTAACATTTTCTTCATACAACAGAGGGTCAAATGTGTCTTTATAACTCATACAAATTTTACTGTACTATAACTTCATCTATTCTAAAAGACTCATCTCTGATATACACAAGCACCAATGAGAAAGCAAACAGACTCATTTTCTGGAGATTAGTTGACTTTGGTTTCTTTTCATTATAGATTTCTATTCATTATGTTTGTATCCCTGTTCCCTGTGACAAATCCCAAGAATTTAAACAAATATTTTAGAATTTTAAACAATTTTGTTTGACTAGGTGACTTTTAAAGTTCCCCTCAAACATGATTCTATGATTTTCTTTATTCATGGAAGCAGAGATTATCAGAATGCATCAGCAGCTGTCAGGTTCTTATCTGCCTGTTTCAGTGGGTATTTTGTTAGTTTTCTATGTTCACAGACTTCCTAAAATTTGAAGTAAACATTTCAGTTAAATCTTGAGACAGCTCTCAATTACTATTGAATTTTTATTATTATTATTACTACTTGACATCAAGGAAATGAGAAAACATGGGCAAAAGTGGAAGAGACATCATGGACAAACCCTGAATCCATTTTTTTTATTTTATTTTATAGCTTGTCTGGATGCATAATAACATTCTAGACATTGTGAAAATTTAAATGTGCCTCAAAGATGAAAATTTTAAGGCATGAGCTCATTCATGGATAAAAGTGCATTTTAAAACAAACATGTTTTCCTGAAAAATATTTTTATGAGACAATTAACAGCCCTTCCCTTCACAGTTCCTTTTGAAAATAAGCAGACACTGATTCACTTCCAAGCTGCTGATGAAAAAATAAGGACCCAGAGGAAAACAAAGCAGACAGGGACAATACTGTTGATATAAATGAATGAATACATTCCATTGACAATTCAGTTTGTCAGTGAGACTCTAAAAAGCCAAAACCTCCAGACTTGCAGAGAACGTAAGTTTCCTGCTGAACTCTGGCACTCAATAGAGAATGAAGATTAATATCTCCAAATATTTTCCAGAAGCCAAAATTACTAAAATTTTTTGGTTCATAAATGGTAGACAGACCTTATTAAACATTTTCTGTCTGATAATGTTGAAATAAAATATTTTGAAATTATTATTGTTGTATAATATTACATTTTAGAAGCACAAAACAAAGTGCAAAAATAAAATGCATTACATATTTTTTATTAGGTAGCCTTCCTTAAATCAAACACAGAATTTAACATCATAATTAATTTTATTTTAAATAAAAGGCCTATAAAGTTCTTTTTGCTAATTGATAAGTTAATATGACAGCAGTTTGAAGTAATTCCATTAGAAGTACATATTGACATAATCACTGGAAACATTTTTATTTTGATACAACAGCATTTCACCTCAAAGAGTGTTGACTAACTCTTATGCTAAGAAAACAGCCTAATCTTGGGTTATGCTTAATGATAACTCATAAAGTCATGGGAAATCTCATTTTATACACACTGCAGACAGTGTGTATAAAATGAGACACACTTAGACACACACAGACACACTTAGAACTCTGCTTGGCCTTTGGAAGTGACTCACTATGACACACACACAGACACATCTGGTATTTATACTTTCTTTTGTCCCAGCTTTGGTTGCCTTTGCTCTCATTTCAAATCATAAAGATCCTAAGGCAATATAGAATTTCCTGAAAATAGTTTAATTGTTCACTGACATTATCTTGAGTGAAATCTAATTTAAAATAAAGACTTTGCAGGTCTTGCCAACTTGTGAAACATGCAACACTACATTTATTACTGGGTAAGAGAGTATCTGTCATGGCATTTAATCCACTCAACATGAAACAAAAGGGCAATATTCTTCATTTCCAGCTTTAGCCATATAAAAGCTAGATGTCTCAGTCTAAGCTATCGACCTTAAACTGCCTCAGTGGCCAGTAGAGGGAAATAGCCATTTCACATGACAATTCATCTGACCTTTCTTAGGTACATATTTTAAGATGAGATGAACAGTCCTCCAGGGAATTAAAATGAGATAAACTGCCATCTAGAAATTTG
This sequence comes from Acrocephalus scirpaceus scirpaceus, assembly GCA_910950805.1. Classification (NCBI taxonomy): domain Eukaryota; kingdom Metazoa; phylum Chordata; class Aves; order Passeriformes; family Sylviidae; genus Acrocephalus; species Acrocephalus scirpaceus. Next base: position 103,087,743 of record OU383775.1, on the reverse strand, counting down.
ATATCTATATCTAACCTAATCACTGGAGGCTTCCTCTGCAGTCACTAGAGAGAAATAGGCTTCCTCTCATGACCTTCATCGTCCTCAAGGCATCTAACCTCCTGAAATATGCCTCAGCCGGGCTGCAGAGCTGGGGAGTCTGGCAGCAGACTAAAATAAGTGTATCCCTACATGCAGTATAACTTTGTAACTCATCTGTCAGGGTGCAGATTTCCGACCATCTCACTGCTCAGGACTGACACCTTACTCTGTAATTGCACCAGGGCATCTCGGTACCTGCCCCTGCTGCTCCAAATGCTCACACTCACACTGCAGTGGTGATACAACAAAGGAGCATTAAAAACACTCAGTAAGTCAGGAGCTAGGAAACATCCCATCTGTTTTTTGTACAGGATTAAAACTTAATGCTACAGTGGTGTAGTTCTGAATTAATCACATCAACTTCAGTGTAGTTATTGTGGCCTGGAGCCAGTAGGAGAGTACAAAAGCTGTGTTTGTGAGGCTTTCTTCAGCTTATGGCAGCTGTTTAGCTCATCTTTGATCATACTTACTTTTTTTGCAGTTAAGCTTTTTGGTCACACTATCTTTGCAGAGATAGCTGTTCCAAACAATACCCGTGTTCACATGCCAGCAAAGGTATTTGTGCATGTGGATTAGCTGGTTTTTGCTTGTCATGCACTTATTCGCCTTTGTGTTGTTTTTGTTTTGTTTACAAAAAGATATTCAGCTACTCAAGGAACATAAGCAGCAGCATATGACACAGCTGAGCAGCTGTACACGAGAGTTAACATCGGTGCAAATGTTCCGCTGTGGGGATAGGAAGGGCTGTGCCATCCTAGGTCAAGACAAGGCTGGTAGCTAATAAAATACAACAATGAGCAGCAGATGCTCTTAGCAAAGACTAGCAGGACAGGGCATGCCTCTGGCAATGCATCCCTAGAATACACATCCAGTTTTCAGTGGCTCAAAGACTTCCTGAGCTGGTGTGAATGCCTTTGCATTTAACAGCCCTGAAAGGATTTGCTTCTGTGTGAATTTATTACTTTTTTTAAATCCGTGTAAACTTTGAGCATTGCAAGCAACCAACAGCACAAAGTTTCCTTAATTACACACCACATGAAGGATCCTGTCCCTATTTTAAGTTGCCAATTATTAGTTATATTTGATACCGCCTGGGTTTTATGGCCAAAGAGATACAGAATGATTGTTCCTGATTAACCATCTCCAGCTCCTACGAGATTTTGTAGACCTGCACTTTGTGCCCTCTCATTCATCTGCTCACAAGGCTGAATGCCAGTCAACTGAGTCATTTCTCATTTCCAGAGGTTCTGTGTCATCGATCACTTTTGCTGTTCTTTTTGTACCTTTTCCTGCTATATTCAAGTGCTTGTAAGCAAAACACGAACCCAGAGAAATAAAGGTTTATCGGGGAAAGGATGAATGATACAGTATATATTTGTAAGAAGGGCATATTTTAGGGATATTCAATGAGAAAAAAGCAGAAGCCTGATCATTTTTCTTCCTAGGTGAAGATAGTAGCAGCAATTTAAACAGATCAATATACTTGAACATTTTAAACAAATATCTTCATCTTTTTTGGATAGAATCTATATAAGCAGATCTCTCATAAGTGATGATCACTTATGAGAATAAAACACTTCCATAGAAATTTAAGAAATCTTTACAAAAACCAGTATGAATTTTAATCCTCTCCAAATCACATTTCAGTAATAAGGCTACCTCAGATCTTTTTTGATGCTTTTCTGTAGAAGTTCCAGAATGTAAGGAAATAAAAAGCCATGCAAATATTTGAAAAGAGCAGCAAAACTGTTGTCATGATAAGTTGTCAAGTTGACATTGAACTCAGGAAAACAGGCATTGAGTCCCACCTGATATAGGACTAGGCAAAATGAAGGAAATAGACTAGAGCTAAATGAAGGAACTATAACTGATGTCAATCTAGAAAACTACAGAGAATAATTTCTGTCAAAGTAAGATTATATTTTTGTGGGATTATGGGCCTATTGATGAAGAAAATTGTATTAATCCTGATTCCCTTTTAGACTTTCAACTTTAAATTACCTTACATTTAATCAGATTATTTTAGATTAGTGTGGCACATTAAAATTTAACAGAACATACACCCATGTGCACAGACACCCCTCAAAATATTTTCAGAAAATCAGACCATTTCTATGGAATTGTTCTTGACTGTATTTTACCAAATGATTAATTTTAAAATATGTAATAAAGATTACTAAAAATTTCATTACAAAAAAATCAGTTAAAACTGTGTAAGTGATCATTGTGATAGTAATAAATCATGAGGAGCTCAGATTCATGGTACACAGCTTGGAGGACTGCATGCAAATTTTATTTTAATGTGGTCAAGTGTGACTGGTAATGTTGATCAAAGCTCCCCTGTGTCAGTCTTTTTAGGAGGGATAATACAATCTTTCAGTGTAGAAAACATCTTGAATAGGAGCTCAAAGTTCATGTTATCTCAGCATTTGACCTTCATGCAACCGCTCCTGTAGTATTTTGTTTGGTTCTTGGGTCATTATTTCAAAGGTTTTCGAAGGACGGAAGAGATTCAGAGAAAAAACACTAAAGGAACTTTCCTTGCACCAAAAGATTCCAGAAACTCAGACTGAGAGGGAAGGTGAAGTTTATAAGGGCACAAAGTAAAACTTTGATTGCAATTTCTTAGGTCGAAGACATAAAATACACTGGCTGTAAGCTGAAACTAAAAAATCTAATGCTAGAAATTAAGAAGAGTTTTTTTTAACAATGGGGGTAATTAGCCAGTGAAACCACTAACAAGTGCTTTTAGTCAAGCCAAATGGTTTTCAAAATATTTCCTACTCAGTTTCAAACGGAAAATATATGTTTCAGGCTAGATGATTGCAAAGATGACTGTGACTTCATGATGGATGGCTCTCTGGATCTAAGTGCACTCTAAGAACAAATCTGAAAACAAACAAATACAAAATAAACAATGTATGAATAGGGTTAAATAGTATGCTATTCACAGAATCTAGAATTACTTCAGAAATAATTCAGAAAAAGAAAAAGGAATAATCATTCTTTAATAATTAATTATTTAAGAAATCATTTTACACTACTATGAATGCACTTTTTTCTAATTTTTTTTGAGACATTGGAAACTGAATAATGCTCATTGATTGTGAGTAAGTGTTCAGTAAAACAAGAAAAACAGAAAATGCTCCAGTGACTTTCTGAAGTTCTTTTTACATGATTTCTGGCATTTTCATTTGAGTGTCATGTGATTTTTCCTAACAATTGTCAAAGCAAAACTGTCCAGGTACAGATAACATATAAGAATGTAAAGATGTTTCCTGTGTCTTTTAGAGTCTTTATACTCATTTGAAAAGTTTTGTGTTTGAAATTATCTGCTGACTGCTTACTAGAAAGATATTGTAGTTGAGTTAGAAGATTTCTAATGCAGAAATATTATTGTCTCTATTTTTCTGTTCAGGCAATTTTTCATTAACACTGTCTTGGTTTAAATAAGACCCATCTCCTTTATGGCTGAAATGAACAAACTATGTTTTTCCAAACTTTAGATAAACGGCAATCCTTACATAATGGTGGGCATTTCCTCTTTGGAGCTCACCACTGAATCAGGACATTCAAACAAACTCACCGCTAAGCTCTTCCCTGGGGCCAGGCTCAGTGTGTCCAAAGCTGTGCTTATTCCATGTGCTTTGGTCAGCAGATATGCAATCTTAGACAATAGCTTCTTTCTGCAAACAATTCCCTGTATTAAGAATGTCATCAGATATAATGGCTATGAGTGGGACAATTCTGCTTTCTTATGAAAGCGTTCATAATGGAGCAGTTACAGCATGAGTGTCTGTGTGTCTGTGTGTCTTTGAGTCTGTGTCTCTGTGTGTCTGTATGTCTGTGTGTCTGTGTCTTTGAGTCTGTGCACGTGTGTCTGTGTGTCAGTCTGGGAGTCTGTGTGTGTGTCTTTGAGTGTGTGTGTGTCTGTGTGTTTGTGAGTCTGAGTCTGTGTGTGTCTGTGTGTGTGTGTCTGTGACTGTGTGTGTCTGTGACTCTGGGCAGGTATCTGTGTCTTTGCCTTATGTCTGTCTGTGAATCTGAGTATGAATCTGTGTGTGTGTCTGTGTCTGAGTCTGTGTCTGTGTGTGTGTGTTTGTGTGTCTGTGTGTGAGTCTGTTCTGTGTGTGTGTCTCTGTGTGTGTCTGCGTGTGTGTCTTGGTTTGTGTGTGTGCATCTGTGTGTCTGTGGATGCGTGCGTCTGTGAATTTGAGTCTGTGTGTCTCTGTGTGTCTTTGTGTGTCTGTGTATATGTCTGTGTGTGTGTCTGTGTGTCTGTGTCTCTGTGTGTGTAAGTCTGTGTGTCTGTGTGTGTGTCTGTGTGTCTGTGTGTGTGTGTGTCTCTGTGTGTGACTGTGACCGTATATGTGTGTCTATGTCTGTGTGTTTGTGTCTGTGTGCCTGTCTGTGTGTCTGTGTCTGTGAGTCTCTGTGTGTGACTGTGACCCTATCTGTGTGTCTGTCTCTGTGTGTGTATCTGTGTGTCTGTGTCTGTGACTGTGTCTGTGTGTCCATGTCTGTTCTGTGTGTCTGTGACTGTGTCCGTGTCTGTGTGTCTGTGCATGTTTTAGGAAAGATCCACCAGCACACTGCAGAAGCAGCCTGCTGGGCTCAGAAGAACTGGTTCATGAAAGGTGCCATTTATAGTGCTTTCATAATACCTTAGAATGGAAACATTAGGTAATAGTAAAATCCCAGAACTAGACTTACTAAATTCTGAAAACTTACTCACATTACCATGCTTTATAGGGCTTTAGGGACTTCATAACAACAATCTGTGCAACTGCAGACTTTGTTTAATGAAAAAATAAATAGAAATAGTTACCCAAAAATTAGCCTAAAGACTGGTATTCCCTTGTTAGTGCCCTTTAATAATTTTCACTATGCCTCCATTTGCACCCTGTCTAGAAAATAAAAGGCTTATTCATGCACAAAAACACAGATCTGCCTTCTCAGTGAGAAATTTTGTAACATTTCTGAAAGTAGAGTCAAATGCAGCAGCTCAAGGTCTTTTTCTGAAAGAGGAAAAGCAGTTAGCTGGATATTGCATTACTTTCAAGAGATTTCTTCACTGTTGTGTAAATTATCTGACAGTTGCCACAGGGCTTACATGCCACTTTAGTTACCCTACTGATTTTTAAGAGATGGATATGCATGTGGAAATTAGGGGAGCATTCATTTTTCCCCCTAATTTCATCAAATCACATGCACTGTGATTTTAGATAAATCACACTATTGCACTGTTTCCCTTTCCACATTTACTGAGTCTTGTGGGTTCTCTTTGGTTTGCCTTTAAGCAGTCACCATTTGCATCAACATGCCAAACCACTGGCTTAGTCTGATGTGTCCTCTAACTGGTGTCCTCTCAACAGCTCTCCTTAATGCTCTGTCATGAATTTGTTTGGGTTTTTCTTATCGGGAGGTATCAGAGCCAAAGCTCCAGAATGTCTCACTTTCTTACAAGGCTTCCTATGTATTTTAAATGAAACAGATATAACAAAGAAACCAATGTGTATTAATGCAGTTCCAGTGTGGTAGAAACAAAGAAGTTGGTTGAAAAGACAGACAGAAATATATCAGCCTTGCAATCTAAAGCAACCCTCAGGCAGGTACAGCACATATGCCTTCTGGCTTTAGTGCAGACAGAATTCAAAAGATCAGCCTTTTTCTGACCCCAGATATAAGCATCTGGCGAAGACCAGCATCCTTCACAATTTTGGCAGTTTGCAAAGACACAGACTGGCCTGGATTACAAATCGGAAGCGCTCATTGCAGCTGAAAAGTGTATTTTTTGCCATTGGGGTAGTAGAAAACCAAAAGAACCAGACACACACTCGGGAGAGGAGGAGGCAAAGTAACACTGCTTTTTCTCTGCTCTTGAAACCTATGATGCAAATATTTATGCATGAGGCAGAGAGGAATTCTTGGGTCATCTTTCTGCCCTGTCTAAAAACATACATCTAAAAGGAGAGCTGACAACAGTGCCTAAGTTTGAAAACGTGCTGATGTCAGAATTTTGCTGTATTTACATGCCTTTGGCAAAGAGCAGCCAACTACCTGCTTATCGTAAATCTCTCCTCTCTCTCCCTTCATCCTCTCCACTGAAACCCCTCTGATTTTCAGTACAGAGCACCAAGCACAAGTAGGTTATTCTGTGTATGAAAGCCGTGCTTGTCAAAGATGCTAAATGCACAGACCCAGAGACCCACGTCCTCTGCAGCACAGGGAAAAAAAAGATATATCATGGATAGCAGCACTGTCAGCTCCCTCACTCCAACTTACCAGTTTCGCTGAGCTCGAAGAGACACCCACTGGGGCAGAAGGATCATTCTTCCTTTATAGTCAGGTTGTTGTCTTAACTGCTAAAATTGCCACATAGGCTGCTAATTAGAGCCAGTTATGGTTATGGCTTCTGCAGTGCTGACAGCTGTGAACTGGTCACCCAAAGCTTACCCCGAAGGTTGGGCACTTATAAAAGCTATCACATATAACAGTCTGCTACACTATGGCAGATTTATACCTGCCTAAACATGAAATCAGAGAGACTAGAGCTGAAAAACCCTCCAGAGATTGCTTGATCCATCTCCCTACACCAGAGGATCATGTCTAATTCATTTCTGGGAGCTGTTTGTCTAACCTCCTTATATAGGCTTCTTCTAACAGCAACTCCAGAGCCTCGACATGCAATTTATTCCAGTGCTTTGTGAGAACTTCCAAGAGAAGGATTGTTTTAATGGTTAGCCTAAACTATCTCCATATTTTCTATTTGTCATATTACTTTCCTCTCTGCGCGGTCCTGTCACACATCAGGTAAATATGTCTCTCCAGTCTTTTCTCAGTTTATGAAGCTTTTTATCTTTCTCCAAGTGTGACATTTCCTGGATCATTCTCTGATCATTTGTAGCGGCGCGTTTTCTAGTTTCTTACTTATTGTTAATAATCATTTTTCTATAATGGTTCTTCCCAAGTTCCCCCTGTACTTCTCCCCATTTAGTACAATCTCCTGCCTGGGAAATTCCCTTTGTTCCCTTCTGTTGCAATAATCTCCTCCCAGTGCCTGCCCTCCTCTGGGAAGCCCCCCCCTCATTCCAGAGGCTTTGGAGGGGCTCGGTCCCGGATTGGAGCAGGCTGGGAATGCCCCACCCCTCGTTTCCTATTTGCTGGCTGTGTGCCCTCCCCGTTTCCCTGATTGGTTTTCCCTCTTGTGTCCACCCCCTTCCCCTAGTCCCTGATAAGAGTGAGCCTCCCCCTGCTCGCTCTCTCTTCCTCTCAGCCTCTGCCTCGGGCTGGGGCTTCGCTCAGGGCCCAGGCCCCTGGGCCTGGGCCTGGCTCTGGCCTTGGCCCTCTTAGCTCTCTCTCTCTCCTGGGACACGTGAGTGCCTGCACCATGGGGTGCATGTGACAATAAACTCTATCTTGCCACGAGGCCTCCTTCTTCTTACCTTCGTCGAGCCTCACTAACAGCTCTCGTGCATCTTCTGAACTACTAAGGAGGTAGTGGCCGGTCTGCTAGCCACTGCCCAACCGGACTTGAAACAATTCCCTGCCAGGGCAGCCGGGATTCGCTGGAACACCATCGCCAGCAGGAACAGGGAATTATTTCAATTGGCGCCCAACGTGGGGCAGAAGTACCACGAGAAGAGGTTGCGTAGGCTGTCTCCGCGTGGAAGTCTGTGAATGCCAGAACCCGCGGGAGAAGGCTCCACCTGCATTGGATTTATCCTCGCAGTGTAGCGAAGCCGAAGACAGCTACGTGCCTGCCAGGCTTCTGGCAGGAGAGGAGAGTAGCTCTTGCACCCAGAAGAGTTCTCCTCCGACGAAAGGAAACCACCACACTCAGTTTTATTTTTTGTTTTACAAGCCTGCACCAGGAGGAGGCTTGAGCGAGGGAGCTCGCCTCTGTGGGGAGCTGGAGAAGTCAGTTGGTGAGCCCAGGATTGGTAAGTCCCACGGCTGCACGCTTTCGCAGCGGCAGCGGGGCGGGCGGAGACCGCGCGGCACCGGCCGAGCGGGTTTCATACGCAGCGGAGCGGGCGGGAGTGGGGGAAGCCCCCCTCTTCCCCCTCTGCAGCGGCGGCGGTCATGCGGCAGCGGCAGTTTCGTTTCGCCCGCGCTCTGCAGCGGCGTGGAGCGGCGCCGCCGCGTCACCGCGGGACCACGTGGTTTCAGCGGCGCGGCCCCGCTCGCGGTTAGCACGGCGTCCGTCTCCCCTCCTCCCCCCCGCGCGGCGGTTTCGGTTTCGGCGGCTCTGCGGCGGCAGCCCCGCTCGCGCCCCCTCCCCCCCCCGCCCGCGCGGCGGCGGCAGCACGCTCGGCTGCCGCATGACCGCGGCGACACGTGGTCTCGCCGGCGGCGGTGCGCGCGCTCCCCCCCCACTGCCTCCAGTGGCAGCGCAGCCGGGAGGAACCCAGATCCTACGAGAGCTCCTGACTTCCAATGCTCACGGCTTTTTAGCCAATCGGGAGGCTTTTTAGAAGCCAAAGGAATGCATTCCGCCCTAGGAGGTTGCCTTTTTGCCCTCCAGGGTTTGTTAACTGTGTGCGGCAGTTTTTAGGTTTTTTCTTCTTTTTCTTTTAGTTTGATTTAAGTTGTGCATTTTTATTTTTCGAGTGTGTGTGTGTGGGTGTGGATTGAAAATGGGTGCAAATTTCTCCACACAGAAGAAGGAAGTCTTTAATTCAGCCAAAGAAAGTGGAGAAAGAGCAGAGAGGACAATCTGCCTCAGTTACCCCAGACCCCATTCCCATTCCCTCTCTCCCTCGAAGGGGCATTCTCCGGGGAAAAGCAGAGAAAACTTGCCCTGCTAGCCCTGGCTCCCCGCAGGTGCCCGACCCCAGCCTGAACAGTCATGGCCAGACTGTTCAGGTGTGCTTGTGTTTGCCCCGGCTAGGCAGCTCAAGCCATTTTTCCCATCCCCTTCTACCCCAGTTCCTAAACCCCGAGTTAAGTTTTCTTCCCAAAACAAAGAGAGTGCACAGAATGGCAGTTGTGGCTGTGCATCTCCTTCTCCCTCTCCTTCCCCCAAGGCAAGACATGGCAGCGACTGCATGGTGCAGCCGTCCACGTGTTCAGTGTCCCCCTCCCCCACTCCTTCTCCCCACAATCCCTTTTCTTCCCTCCCACATTCCAACCCCTCCCTTCCCTTAACCCCTCCCACATCCCGGGGCTCAAGAGCTCCACCCTTGTTCATACTCCTCCCCTAACTCCTCCCCACTCCCGCTCCACCCACAACCTGACCCCACCTCCCATGATGTCACCCCGGGAGGCCACACCCCCTCCTGTGCCAGAGCCACCTTGGGCGTCTGGTTCCCACAGTCCTACTTCCAGTTCCCATGCTTGGGATACCGGGGGGGTGGTGCCGGGACCCCAAGGCCCAGGCCAAGATGACTTTCCTACCCTTGCTCCAGAACTCCTGGGACGAGTTTGTCCTCCCCTTACCCCTTTGCCCTGTTTTCTAATTATGTTGTAGTTTTCTTGTTCTATTTAGTTCAGGTCAAACCCACTCAGCGATGGCCCCACTGACAGCAGCCAGATTTCTATTCCTGCTGCTGCTGATCTCCAGCCTGCAGTCTCCGGCCGTGGCGTGGACAGTGCCAACATCCATGCCACAAACAGCAAACTTGTCGGAGACATCCATGCCACAATCTGCAGGGTTGTCAGAGACATCAAGAACAGGCTGTCCTCGGGCATCCGACTGGCTGGCTGGACTTTTTGAAGACTGGGGGCTACCTGAGTGGGCTGGATCCATCATTTGTTTAGTTCTGATTGTTTTGCTAGTGCTTTTTTGTGTTTCTGTTGCTGCTCGTTTTACCTGCTGCTATGTCAAAAAGTTTATTTTACATGCCAGCACATTCCCCCAAGTATTCCAAGCTGAGTGTGCCACAGCTCCTCCACTTAAAGATGAAGACATCTGCGAAGATGAGCCCTTCCCCGAAGAAGACTTTGAACAAGACTGTGACCAGGACTTTGAGCTGTGGCCACCGACTAGCTGTTTATAGTTTAAGTTACCATCTTTTTGTAAAAAGAAAGGGGGAGATGTAGCGGCGCGTTTTCTAGTTTCTTACTTATTGTTAATAATCATTTTTCTATAATGGTTCTTCCCAAGTTCCCCCTGTACTTCTCCCCATTTAGTACAATCTCCTGCCTGGGAAATTCCCTTTGTTCCCTTCTGTTGCAATAATCTCCTCCCAGTGCCTGCCCTCCTCTGGGAAGCCCCCCCCTCATTCCAGAGGCTTTGGAGGGGCTCGGTCCCGGATTGGAGCAGGCTGGGAATGCCCCACCCCTCGTTTCCTATTTGCTGGCTGTGTGCCCTCCCCGTTTCCCTGATTGGTTTTCCCTCTTGTGTCCACCCCCTTCCCCTAGTCCCTGATAAGAGTGAGCCTCCCCCTGCTCGCTCTCTCTTCCTCTCAGCCTCTGCCTCGGGCTGGGGCTTCGCTCAGGGCCCAGGCCCCTGGGCCTGGGCCTGGCTCTGGCCTTGGCCCTCTTAGCTCTCTCTCTCTCCTGGGACACGTGAGTGCCTGCACCATGGGGTGCATGTGACAATAAACTCTATCTTGCCACGAGGCCTCCTTCTTCTTACCTTCGTCGAGCCTCACTAACAGCTCTCGTGCATCTTCTGAACTACTAAGGAGGTAGTGGCCGGTCTGCTAGCCACTGCCCAACCAGACTTGAAACAATTCCCTGCCAGGGCAGCCGGGATTCGCTGGAACACCATCGCCAGCAGGCACAGGGAATTATTTCAATCATTCTATCATTTTCTTTGGATTCTGTCCAGCTGGGTTACATCGTCCATGTAACACATATCCCAAACCAGAATGGACACTGGCACCGCTGAGATTTTGCAAACCTGATGAATTCAGGAATGTAATTGCAATGTCTTAACAGGCAATGTTCCTGACTGTACATCCCAGACAATGTTCATGGGAATGCAGAAACAAGATGCAGCTCACCCATGTGTGTTATGTGAGTCAAATGACTCATTGCTGTCACTCAGTTTCTTCTTCTCTTTTGTCTGACACCTCCTCCCCCACAAAAAGGGATATCCTGGCCAAACTCCAAAATGTCTGCATAAGCTCTGAGAAGCTTGAAATGGCCTTCAATGGACACCAATATTATGGATGTTAAGGACTGCAATAAATAAAAGGCAAGAAGGAACCTTCATGATACTGCTACTTCACAACAGTGCCACTGGGTGGGAGGTGGGTAAGTCTTCCATTAGCAATATATTTCCCAGCATAGGAATAATCCTGGCTGCTTTCCAGTCACCATCTAATTCCTGCCTTGGTCCTATGTTAAAAAAAAACTTACATGTCATCTGGAAAACGATCATGTAATTTAAAACAGTACTTAAAACCAGAAATAGATGTTAAGGTGTTGAGGACTGATCGCTTTTCTTAAACCTGATCTCTGAATTACAGACAACACTCAAACTGCATTAAAACTGTTATTTTCATGACAGCAAATAACTCTGAACTCATGTATTAATCTGAAACTCTCATGTACCACAATGCCCCAAACACATAGCTGTCAAACAGATTATTTCTGTGATTGATATAAGATGTATGGATATGACGTCGAAAAAAGGCTGCATTGTGGGACAAATGTCCCTGAGCTTTTGCTACTATAGTTCCCAGAGAACTGGTATACATTCAAATTGCTTTATCTTGGTATAATAAAATGCAGAATTTCAGTAGAAGCCATATTAACTCCCATACTAGAAAACCACAAAATTCCCTCAATTTAGCATTTACAAAACGTGATTTTTAAATTACCCATATAAATAAATATACACACAAATACAAATAGATATACAGAAAGGCATAAAATTATGTCTTAGCCATAGTACAATAGTTAGTCATGTACTATGCATTCTACTAGGAGCAAAGGGTTTCTGTAAAAATTCAAATATTTGAATATGTATGCCCTTTGGGAATTTCCCTATTTAAATATTTGTGCTCAGTAAGAAAATGTTGAGGAAATTTAAGAGTAGGAATTACATTTAATGAGGTTCCTGTATTTAAAAAAAAGCAAAAAAACCCTGTCCAAAATCTATCACACATATCAAAAATTTCCCATGACAAAGGGGGCTATAATAGCTTAGGTTCTCCCTTAGAATAAGAAGTAGGCTTGTACCACTGTCAAATGATATTAGCCCTACATTATACTCATGTCAGTTTCCTGATGAAATAAGGGCTCATATTTTGCTATCAGGGCTGAGCAGTGTCCTTCCTCACAATTTGTTCCACTGAAATGAATTGTTATTTTGCTAGGAAGAATTTTAGGCTGCCCTAGTCTGGATCTATGTGGTGAGTGGAAAGAAAAGCTTACCTTTCTATTGATTCCTTCAGGTTGCTATCATTAAACTTCAGTGACATTAAGTATATATAATTAAGTGTATATAATTTTAGACAATGAAGTTACTTGTTACTTTTCACAACATTCATCCATAATTTCACATTTTCTTTGGCATTATATCTTTAAACAGTACAAAGATACATGACATTTAAAACTCAGAAAGACCTTTGGCCTTTGACCTTAAAAGATCTTTATGTGGAGGCCCATGGTGCATTGATTTTTGACATTACAGTGACAGAGCCATACAAAAAGGGTATTCATATTGACCAAGTCAGTGGATATTTCAGGTCAAAATGTCAGCAGTTGTCTTTTTCAGCTGATATCCTGGTCTGAGAAAGTTGTATTTAACGTTTACTTGACTCTGATATTTTGATTTCTTGCCATACATGGCTGTGCCATTAGCTCCCCGGAATGCCTTTCAGTTTCTTCCTTGAAAAATGCTAAATAAGTTCTCACTTTACCTATTGACTGAATAAGAATACAAAAACAACAGACAGCTGTGAGGCATCTGCGTGTCACACAAACACTGTTGGCACAGTTCCTGCATTCAAGAGATCAGCAAGAGCCTAGTAAATAAGCTTTCTTCACTAAAGACCACTTTTGTCCATGATCATTGAAGCTATGCTTTACTCATACATCCTCTGAATTCCTCTTTTCTTCAGTAATCACACATGCCTGGCATGATGGCTGCTTCTATTCTACAGTCCTGGGCTATGTAATTATGTGAGTAATTGGCAGACAAGATGTTGTGAATACCTGAATCCCAGGTTAATTGAAACTAACACCTGCCTGAACTGTGCTGTTGTAATGGATGCAATAATACAACAAGATCAGGTCCTATTGAGTTGCATAATCTTTTCAAGACAGGGTTTTTGATCTCCCTCCTTTGATTTGAGGGCAGTGGTAAACTAAAGTATTATGCCTTTGTTGAAGCTTATAAAAGATGAATATGAAGCTGAAAATTAAGATCCTTCCAGTTAACCCACACTGAGAAAAATCAGTGAGCACATCTCTTTTGCATCTTTCAGTTAGAAAAGAAATAACTGTTGATGCAGCTGTCAACACAACTGTAGTTAGTAACAGCATCACAATTCACCTGAGAGTAACCCAAGTTGTTACCCAGGTAGTACAACCTGCAAAACTTGGATTAACGAGGTACAGAATGGCCAAAATTATCACTACCATCACTGAACATCCCAAGCTGTGCAAGCCTTATGGCATTGCTCAGAAGAGGTTGTTCTAGATGGTATGAGGCTGATTTTCTCTTGCCTTGTTCTTTGTATCATCAGCTCAGAGACAACGTGGTCCAGTATTTCCCATGTTACTTTCTCCCCAGCAAAATGCTGACAATGGCACACCCCTACAGCACAGACAGACTGGCAGACCTGTCAGAAGAGCAGACAAAGCATTGCAGCAAAGAATTCCACACCATAGAAAGACCACAAGAACACGTATCCTTCACTCAACAAAACCTCTCAGGAAAACACAGCTTTTCTTGTTCTTTAGGGAAATCATGGCTTTTTTTTTTTTTTTTAAATCAAATCTTATAGACTATTTTCAACATAGCTTTTACCTGATGTAACTAGTTTCTGGGAACTATTTCAGTTCAAACAGATCTCTATTGAAAGAGTGTACTGGGTCAGTGCAGAAAATGGAAGCAGTTTGGCAATAGAACCTCGTAGATAGATAGATAGATAGAGATAGAGATATCTATGAAAAAAACTAATATTGTGCCGTTGCTTGCAAGAGCAGAAGACAGTGCTCCATGATCCAGAAGGTCCTGTTTTTCTAAATTCAACCAGATATTTCTAAGTTAGAATACATGTTGGTTCTACTTATAATGGTGCAAGCTGTATAAAGCCACTATACCCTTTGTAAATGAAAAGCAAATTTGAAAAAAAATTAAAAAGCCAAAATGTAGTCAGAAAATTGGAGATTTTCAAAAGCCCAGGGTCCTCAGATTACTTATGCAAGTAATCTGATTACAGACTTCTCTCAGAATTGCTTGACCACCCCAGTTGCCTCTGAACATAAAAATTAATTTATTTGTCTCAGGACTAATGGGGGGAAGAAAGATTTCAGGAATGAAAAGATTTTACTGTAATAACCTGAAACAAATGTGAGAACAAAATGTCTGCTTTACAAGTCATGAGAGGCACAATCAGAACAATTAATAGCAAGAAAGAAAAGTAAGGAGGAGGAAGGAGTTGGGAAGTGGAGTTCCCAAATTTCACCTGTTACATAGGCCTTTGTTTAAATGTAATATGATTGCAAAAGAAAAGCAATATACTTTGGCTGACACCTTCGCAGAGACATTTTGATATGAAAAAACTGATAGTCTTAAACAGGGACAAGTACTTAAACATAAGATAAACATATTTTGCCTCTCTGGAAATCATATAACTGTAGAAAGGTTGTAATAAAAGTAACAAAGAAATTTCATGATAGAAGATCAGTGTGGTTTTAGAAATTGAACAGCAAACCTGAGCATGTTTATCAACCCAGTGTTTTCAGAATCTTTCAGCAAAAGGCTCTATATATCTTACTGTATCATTTTTTCCACCCAACAGGGTCTGATTTTTTTTCAAGCTGAGCACTGTCTGAATAGCTTCCCTAATGTCTTTGTTTAGGTCTGGTCTATAGATCCCACCTTACTCCCACTGATGTTAGAAGGAAACTCTCTTAGCAGACATCCTGTGGGACAACAATATCTAATTCTGTATTTGCTTCCAGCCTCTCACATCCACCCCATCAGAAGTTGTGAATAATTCCTATATCTGGTAATATATTCTTATTTGTGAGCAAAAAGGCTAGTAAAGACATTCCCAGTACCTTTTTAAAGGTGTTTTCCTACCAGGACATTGCCAAATCTCAATTACCTACTCCAGTGTTAAACTTGGGGAATGAAACAGTGCAAATAAACAGAAAATCAGAGGAAAACTGTGCATAAACGTAGGTTTAATCTGACTCAGCTGCCTCAGTAAAACTCACAGGTATCCTCTCCAGACTGGATTTCACTGCGAAATATCTATGGTACATAAATGCCATCTTATCAAGTGTGCCGTCCTCTCACATCATCACCTCTCCTGCAATAAAGACATAAGTATGATCATCCTTTCCATCACACGTCTTCTGGCAGAAAGCAGAGAGAGTAGTGGACATTAAGTCCTGTAGTATATATTTGGCTAAGATGCTAACAAAACCCTATGGTAAATTCCCTGAAAGATTTCAAATGCTGAGGTGACAGCCAGCGTGGCTGAGGCAGTGATGGGGGGGGAGAAAGACACTGCACTGCTAGGAGAGAGCCATAGCTATGTTTCAGTCAAATCTGACCTACTTTAATGAAATCAGGTCATCTGTGAGCTCTTCATTACCCCCAGACTAAACAGTGCAAAACATAGCAGCCAATGTCTCTGCCTTTTCAGAGTACCGCTAATTCTCATTACAACATTGTTATGTGTTCCTTAATATATATTGACTTAGTCATCTCACCACACCAAAGCTGGCAAACAGCACTGGGGGAGCAAGGAAGGTAAACATGATTACTGACTTTGTAAAAAAAAAAACAAAATTGCAGGGTAAACACAGCTAGGCCTCCAGAACGACTCCTCAAGGGAATATGGAAACAAAAGGAGGCAGAATGGTCTCAGGACATTAGCCATGACAGATGAAGCTCACCTATCACACCAGCAAACTCTTAACTGTTACCAGCAGCCTTCACAGGCAAAGCGAGGCTGGAGTCAAGCGGAAGCTGGTACTGCAGGTTTACACTCAAATTCCTCTCACTGCTCAGTCTTCTGTAAACTAGGAAGGTGACAGAACCATAACAAAAAATATATACTGGCAAAGTTTTAACGTGATGTCCATGACTGCCTTTCATTTCAGAGACAGGCTGTATGTATATGTATGTGCAGCTATGGATGTGTCCTCACATATATTTTATTATGTAGAAGCAAGAATCTATTTGTTCTTACACCAGTATGTGTGTGCTTGACAGTACTGTACATTGAGATTTATACACTGCTTTTAGACCTTAGAAATATATATACCTTTGTATCTCTAGTTGTAAATGCATATGGATCTAAGAAACACCTAAATTTGCATATGACTTTTTTCATATATGTATAAAAGCATATTCAGCAACAGACACATCCTTTGGAGCATCACATTAAACCTACACTATTTACAGTATGCACATTTCTCTATCATGAATAAGGTGTATATATATTAAAGGTTACTCTGTTCCAAAGAGAAACATTTCTCTCTTATTAAAAGAATAAATATGTTTTACTTCTATTTTTCATCACAGAAATGTAGCGTTTACAATTTCTGTTCAGCATTACTAGAAGAGTATTTATGTTCACATTGGTTTGGAGGCCTCTACATGAGAGCATCCATGTGAGATGTGGCCTCTGGTGCCACAAGGAATGACATCCACTCTCCTGCTGCAACTCTGATAAGCCACAGGTGAGCAGCATAGGTCCTGTGCCATGCCTGCAGCCTTGTGTGGACCTCTCTGGCACCTTAGCTCATCTCAAAAGACACTGTGCACTAATTCATGGGCAAATGCATTGAGCCCTTGCATTCCTTTACCTGTAGACAGCTATCATTAAAATATGTTTAATGCATCCTAATGATTTTCTGCTTTTTCCTAGCCCATGATTAATTGGTAAATCTATTTGGTACTTAGTACAGAATTCTCTTTCTTCACCTACTATCTCATTGTCCAAATTACTTCTCAGTCTGTCTATGTCACCTCTGTGGGTGGCTGAGTGTATTTCACCTGGCCCAATAGAGAGGTTGACAATGCAGGAGTCCACATGCTTTGGCTTTGGACAGAAGTATTTAGGTGAAATGAAGACTTACAGAGATGACAACTTAGCACAGTCCCAAGGCCATGCCAAAGTTAAGATAATTCAGAGGGTTCTTGTCTCTTTCACTTTTATCTATTTGTTCCTGTTTCTATTTCATTCCCTGCCTTGTATTGGGAGAAATGACTGCACAGCTATGCAGGATAACCGATAATCCAGATCTTGGATAAATATCTAATTCCCATTGAAACCAGGATCATACATAGAAATACTCCTCAAATTCTGACCATTCATTATATAGAATCTTTATATTTTTAAATCATAATTTTGATGGCTGGAACTAGGAGTTCTCAAGAGGCAGCCCTCAGGAGTCCAGCTGGCTGTGACAGACTCTGTGCTTACTGACTAAGGCAAAATAGAGTAGCCATATTTTGATTTCTTGCAACATGTGGAAAGTTATTCCCTTCTATCTTCTATTTTCTTACAGCATCTGCTGCTGCCCAAATTGCTCATTTCTTCTCATTCTAGCCAGCTGAAACTTCTGTGTCATCCATATGGTGGTTTTAAACTAACAGAGAAGCAGGACTGAGAGAAGTAAGGGAAGGGTGACAAATAGAGGAACAGGTAACTTTCCATGCATTTTAAATAGAGAACACATGACAGTGGATAAAATATTGCAAAAATATACAACATACAGGAAATATGAATTTTTTTAATAAGTATAACAAATATGTCCAAACAAAAGTCTTCCACTCATTTTCTTAAAATCCTGGTGGTAGAAACTGCTGAGTTTCCTGTATAGACTTGCAGCTATCCCTTCTCTGAAGGAGGCAGTAGGAGGGTAGGAGAGGCTTAAAAGGTAGGGTAGGACAGTAATTATTATCTGTAAAGACCAGCTGTAAGCAGCATACTTAATGGTGGGATTTGGGCAGACAAATATTGACAGCTCACTGATGTTGCTAAGCTAGCAGCGCCCTGCTGAAGGGCTGGAATGTGCAGTCACACAAAAGCCTGCCGTGGGACAACCCCGAGCACCGCTGAGCCAGCAGCACCTATTGGTGCCACCATGTGCATCAAAGCAGAGGCTTTTATTGCTCCTTTCAGTGGGAGAAGTTTTTGCTCAGTTGTGGTAGTGCTTGTTGCTGCTTTTCCTGTGGAAGCAGCTGAAGAGCAGCATAGAGATAGTGATTTTTCCCTCAGAGGAAGCTAAGGCTAAGCTGCATTCTCTGCGACAGGCAAACACCTGACATGCTGCTAATCCCTGCAGGAGCAGAGCTCACCCTGGCTCCTGCATGTGCTGCAGCTCCAGCCCAACCTGTCTGGATCCACCTCATACCCAAGACTCATATCCCCCCTCACCTCACTGCATTTACTGGGGAATTTAACCCCTGCAGCCTGTGGCTCTAAACATGAGGTCATTAATGTAGTTTTCTCTGGTTACCAAGGCTGTGAGAAAAAAAAAATGATGCAAGATAACTGTTGGTGCCTAAACATCATATCTGGAGCTCCACCTGGTAACTCAGTACATGCAGTGATCTGCTTTGATTCCCCATGGCTGAAATTGAGTTATGCTTTCCATGCACTGTCACTGACATAGACTACTTGAAACTATACTTTTCTGTTAGAGGTTTTAACCTTTAGTTGTTTTCTCAGAAAGAGTAGATTTATTTCAGTTTGTATATTATCTTGAAGTAAATAACTGACTGAGAAAATGAGGATTTTAGCACTGAGGAAATTTCATTATTGCTTTTTCTGAAAAGCTATTTGTCTTACATTCCAGTATCAAATTTACATCTAATTTCAGGCTTCTTTAGACCAGATAAAAGTTAATCAAACACTTAAAAGTGGATAGAAATGCTCCCATCAAATGCCAGTAGCCTGGCCAGTGTTCATACCAGGGGTAAGAATTGGTACCTAGGTCTGATTTTCTTAAAAACTTGCAGGAAAATTTCATTGTGAAGTTTCACACCCTCAGTTACAGCTCACTAAACCTTTGAGCATAGTTTAGGGTGTCTCCACAGAATGCAAATCAGTGCATGTAATGCTATTTGAAATTGCAGGAAAAGAAAATGCAATAGTCTTCAGACATATCTTCTGTCAAATTAATCATGAATTGTTGGTTCAGAGATACCAAATGTCAAAGATTTTTTTTTAAATTTTATTTTACTATAGCCCAGGTACGTACAAGCATTTCTGTAAAAGCTTGTGTATATCTGAGGACAACTCTATTCAAAATAAAAGCTAGGCAAACTTAGGACCCACTTATAACAAGGCAGATGTTCATAACCCTAATTTTATTATCTCCAAACAGCAGTGTTTGGTTCAATACATGAAAAGCAATAAATCAGAAAATGTAATGACCATGAAAAAGTAAAAAAGAAACATGGCAAAAATCTGGGGAAAATGTTTCTGATTTAGATTATCTGTGACTTTTGTGACTTGTGCCTCAGAGATGTTCAGGCTCTGTATGGCATGGGATGGGTTTCAATAGATATAGTATGTTATGAGGACATCAGTGGATTAGATAGCTGCGAAGAAAAGAGAGAAGTGAGAACTGTATAGTCTTCAGTTTCCTGAAGGCAACAAGCAGTGGTTTCCATTGAATTACAGAATGATGACACCGGGTTGAAAATCTAATCATATATAGAAGCATCAAACCATACATAAAGGTGCTTGATACAGAGTTTTTCATTTTTTCATAAATTACTTTACTAATTTGACTCTGTGTGGAGAGCTTTGCTTAACTAAGCTGAGGCCAAAAAAGTGCACACCATCATTTCTATAATAATTTTTAGTTCAAATCCCCTCTAGGACTTATCTGACAGACTTATAGCTTTACATCCACAATAATTAACAAACTTTCATGGGATTTTGGTTTAACTCATTATATATGCTAGTAACAATACTAAGCATATGCATGGAATTATTGTGTACTCACAGCATTTACTGCATGCATAATTCTCAGCAGCAATATGTAAACTTTTCCACACATCACCACTGTGGACTGGGTTTGCAATCCACCCAACAATTCCCACAAAACCATTTCTGTGTAGCTTCTGTAGGAAGAGAGAACACCTTAGCATATTGTAGAATGATGCACTGGCTCATGTGATTTCCTTCAGGCAAATGGAGTAAAATGAGGTTAGGAGGGAAGAAACACCAAACCCTGTGCAGACTGAGGCAGACATTATTTACAGTGATAACTCTTGCCCAAGAAGATGAGTCTGTCTGAGCTCTGGAAACAATGGAGAAAGCATTGAGATCTCCAGAGATAGCTCAGAGCATGAACCATGGAGGTTATTAATTATTTCCAAAAGGGTGCTTTCTGTATTGACCCCAAGATATACTTAGCTTCTGCCAATATGTTCTGCATAGTTTATGCAGAACTACCTTGAAATGAAGCTCTTTAATCTTGTTCAACAAACTAAAATAACTTGACTTGGATAGATCTGACTCCAAACCAAATACTTTATTTTGATTTTGCTAATATAAATATTTGATTTTCAGATGAAACTTTTTGCTTTTCAGGTTAAAGCTGGTAATAGGGAAAAATTTAACATAGATATCTCTGCAATGAAAACACATATGTTTCTTCTAAAAAATTTTCTTTTTTTTTTTATCTGAATGTTTCTGATCAATACACAACAATGGTGTATTCAAATACACACAGGCGTATATCCATTAGATGCATGCGCATAATCACATATTTATTCACTCTTTGGAAAGATATCAATAATCTGCTAGCTGATAGGTCAGGATTCTCCAATTCGGCTAGCTGAGAAAGATGTTAAAATACGGGAAAGCTGGAAAAAATTCATAAAAACAAGCACAAAAAAGACCTCTTCCTTTCTTGGTATGTAAAGAAAATGCTAAATAAACAATTTGCAAACTCAGTAACAAAAGTCAACACTTAAATCTGTGTGAGTTCTCCCTTTGTCTATTTATTTTTCTGTCTCCAAATATTATATGCAAACTTCAATACAAAGCCAAGAATTAAGTTCCGTACATGGAAATGCCTTGGTGATTGTGAAAAATAATGCTGTGGTGTCTCTAGTTGGGAGGTTTGGAAGAAAAAGAATTCAAAAAAAACAAGAAAAAAAAAGGAAAAAAAAAAAGAAACTGTTCCACTTCATCTAGCAGTGCTGCAATACATCACTCCAATTAAATCCCAGCCAATAAGCAAAGGGACGTGTTAAGTAAAATTCATGAGCTTTGAATGCATGTGAATGAATATGCCAATCAGAATCAATGCCACCCATTCATCTGGTGTAACACCATGGTGATGACAATGAGCTTGAAACCGGCCTTTGTTGTCATCAGCTGTGCAGTAGTTGCCACAGCCCCAGCCTGGATCAAATGTGTGGGACATTTAAATCTTCAGCATGGCACCAACACACAGAACATCTTATTCATGCCAAAAAAGGAGCTATAATCAGACTCCAAGTAAATAATTCAGGATCAGTCCCTTATGAGGCACAAATTACCTTCTTTTAAAATGACCAAAATGCTGTTCCTCTTCTTGCTTGACTGTACTCCACAGACACAGGCACAGCATTTTGTAACCATGTAGTATTGTAGTATTTTTCCTTTGGAAAATCTGTTGCTATATTATTGTCTGTAACTGAGCCTTCTCTGGGCCCTAACTGATACTGCACTAAGGAATATCTTTGCGGAGGCCCTGTATCTCAGCCCTTTTGAGCACTGCAGTGGCAGATGGCTAGCTCTCACTGCTTTTACAATAACCATTTCATTTGTGATGCTTGACCTGAATTCCATTCCTTGTTTAAAAGTGTGTCTCAGTTCTCAAATAGTATTTCACAGAATTGCCATTTCCATAGTGTTTCCACATGCTGTTCTCCAAATAACACATTTGCCTATAAAATAGGGTGGAAGAAAAGAATATGGAACTAAGTGTCACAATTGAAAATGTTTAGTCTAAGAATACGTATCCAAATACTGACAGCTTCACTTTTACTGGATTTAAATTACCGCACTGATATTTTCTTATATGTCAGCTTCTATCACTTACAGATCATGCTGTATTTTTAGTGCTTTGTGCTATGAGTTAGTTCTCTTTCTTCTATTGAGTTGTCAGTAGTTATAACATTATAAATGTGAAACGCTGTGCTAGAAAAACAGGCCTTGGAGTGGTGACATACACTCAACTCCTCTGAATAAATTAAGCATGCATGCTTTCAGTAATAGATCCACCCATTAATCAGTGTGTTTAAAAAGATGTGACAATCACTGCGTAGAACCATAGTCCACCAATTTACCAGAGGATATTACTCATTGCTGAATACTTTCTCTGCACATTTCTCATCTTATTTTTCAGCTCCTGTACAGGAAATTAATCTTAAGATGAAGAACAAGTGATCTTAAGGAACTTTATTTGGAAAGAGGTTCTTCCTGAGGTTTCTTCTGCAGCTAATTAAAATCCCAAGCAGAGGGAGCTGAAGACATCATTCAAATACACATTTGATTAAGAAATATTAAACATGAAGCATAGATTTGCAAACAAAACCATGCACCATTTGGTCATTCCATTCCATTCTCTGGGCCTGAATCCATAAGGAGAAAATTAAACTGAATAGAGGGAATAAATGTGAGGACCACAAAGAGCTAGAGAAATGATGCTGCAGAAAAGATGCTGTCTGCCCCCATTAAGGTTATCCACAACCCTGTATTGTGATCTTTCTGGCAGTGACCTAGTCTTTTCCTACTGGAAGTGACCTGATTTTCTTCTACTGCAATTTTACAATGTATTTCTTAAGAAAAAAAATTACCTTGCTTGAGCTTTTTTCTGCACCTTGAAGTGATCCACAGTGGTTCTATGCAACTTCATGCAACAAGCCCAGGTATAACTTAGAGACACATAGCAAAGTCACATTAAACTTGATAGGAAAAGAAATATTTGTTCAGACTCAGAAAGAAAGGCAGATTATTTCCAGTGGTAATTAAACCCATACTTTATGGCATTGTGCAGTCAATTATAACTCAGATTAAAACAAATTATATATCTCTGAACATATAAGCATTTAGTTCTTTTTAAAAGAGTGGTAAGTGGATGTTTTTGTAATTTGGGACAAAAACTTTCTAATCGATCAATGATAACCTGAAAGCATAAGAAAATCCTCTATTGACACTTCAGCCCTTAGTTTTTTACCTGCCTGTTGACCTGGCCAAAAATAGGGTTGCCAGTAGAAGTAAGGGAAGATTGTCCCTCTGTATTTGGTACTGGTCAGGGTGCATCTCAAATCCTGTGTCCAGCTCTGAGCCCCTCCCTACAAGAAAGACACTGAGGTGCTGGAGCAAGTCCAGAGAAGGGCAATGGAGCTGGGGAGGGGTGTGGAGCACAAGTCTGATGAGGAGCAGCTGAGGGAGCTGGGGGTGTTTGGCCTGGAGAAAAAGAGGCTCAGGGACCTTATCACTCTCTACAGCCACCTGAAAGGAGGCTGGGGGTTGGTTCCTTCTTCCCAGGCAACCAGCAACAGGACATGAAGAAATAACCTCAAGCTGTACCAGGAAAGGTTCAAGTTGAACATTAGGAAGAATTTCTCCACTGAAAGGGTTGTCAAGCATTGGAACAGACTGGCCAGGAAAGTGGTGGAGTCACCATCCCTGGAGGTGTTCAAGAAATGACCTGATGTGGCACTTAGTGCTATGGTTTAGTTGAGGTGGTGGTGTTCAGTCAAAGGTTGAACCTGACTGTCTTGGAGGTGTTTTCTTTAATGATTCTACAATTCAACAACTCCATGACCTTCAAAGACCTAGAAAGCTCTCTGTTTCCCAGTGAGTATAAGGTAAAATAAATCCCAGAACCATGATTTTTTTTCTCATGTTTATCCTCATGCAGCCACTAAGTAAAATGAAAAGCTGACAAAAATTCAAGTGTTACCAAGAAATAACACATATTTCTCCAGCTATTCCTCATGATAAAAATCATGTCACTACCACCAAAGCAAAACCAGTTTTAAGTTGATTGAAGAGAATGCAGGTACTCATCCTGAGGAGGTTCTAAAGTTTATTTCCTGGTGTAATTTATAATAAGTGTACATATGCACCTTTCATACACTTGGAACATTCTTGGGAAGCTCCTGGAAAGCTCCTTGCTTGCAACTAGTTATCACACTAAATATATGAAAAATACACTGTTCCCCCCATTGGGGACAGAATGTCATCCCAAAAATGACCATACCATTAATAGACACCTGGACAACAGCAGCACAACCAGCATGAAGCTATCAACAAGTTCCAGGTCAACTCTTCTGTTGCTCTCTGCTCTATCCCACAAGCTGTCACAGGCTCCTTAGACCTTTCATCCATTTATTCCACCAAATAATTCTCAAGGTTTTGCTTTTTATTGTCAAGAAAGCATTGAGCTTACACCAGTTTAGTTGTTGTACAAAGGCTCTGGTCTACAGCTCTCCTATTAGGAAATAGAATATGGTATATAAAATTTGTTTTGGTATTCAGGAAGTTTTGTGGGAACTAATTTTTTATGCTATTCTATTTGGGTTTTGCAGTAATAGAGTTTGGCCTGAGAGGCAATTTCAGTTATACCTAAGAGGACTGATGTAAAGTAAGTCACAAATTTTGTTGCTTTTTGTGTGTTGCTATGGTTTGAATAACCATTCAATGAACTATGAACTTTCTTGTATTTGAAAATATATGACTAATTAGATCAAAAATATATGGAATGTCTTTCTACAAACATATTTTAAAAACATATTCATACAGAAGATTTGAACAGTTTTAAATGGCACAATTTTCACACTTGATCTTACTTTCAGGCAGGTGGTTAAAGAAATTTCATTGCATTTAACAAAACCGATTTTACACAAAACTTAATAAGAAGTTGTTTAATGGCTATGCAGAGGCAAATTCAAAACAAAACCCAGAAAAACAATAAGGCCACAATAGCTTTTCAAACTTGTCATAATTATATCAATAACTTTCTTCAGCAAAGGTGAAGCTATAGTTCTATCTTTTGACTCATTCAACCTTGGAATGTCTTACCAAAAATACAGAAAACAATTAACATTGAGCACAGTGGTACTTTCTGTATTTTACTGGGATACTTGTCTTTTCGTCTTAATGAAAAAGTCCAAACTCATCTCTATTTGCCCGCCACAATTAATTAGCCACAATTTTCATTGGTAATGACTAAAACTGGAATTTTTGAAAAGTCCCTGAAGGAAATATAGCGATTTTTACTGAGTTTTAAAATCTGAGCTTCTCTTGCTGCTTTGGGAATTTTGAAAAGGGACCGAATCTGAAGCTATAGCTGAGAGGTACTGCATTTATGTTTAGTATAACTCTCAACATTAGAATAAATGTGATATGTCTTATGAGTTAAGAGCTACCGTTGGAATATTTCTTTTATGGACAATGCAATCACAAAATATGTTCTCATCATATTTGCAGGGTGTTTCTTAAGATCAGGAATAAACTTTATCAGATTAGAAGATTTAGAATCAGTACTCTGCAATCACAATAGCATTCATACATAAAGAATTAGAAAATAAAATGGTATTATTTAAAAAGCATAGCAAGTCACCAATTATTTCAGATTTAGGGAGCTGCTTATGGGCTTACTTGAGATGTAAGCAAATAAGTGCCAATTAATTAGTCTGTGACAGTGTTCAGTACCATCTCTTTGATCTTTCACTAGTCGCTGACAACAAAGCACACATACTCACAATGCTTTAGTTTCAGTCAAGTGATCAGCAAAACATGTTCAGCTCATTTAAATAACAGAAGCTGATAAAATACAGCTATCTTTTATAGCATTAAGCAAAGATTTGTGTTCAGATGACAGCCTCTCGCATTTATAAAACACATAACTTGGAGCCATTTGCATCAGATGGGTAACTTGAGTTAAACTTAAAAATGGATAAAACCACAAGCCAGAGGCTGGAATAAATTCCACAATAACTCCCCTGATCAACCATTGGTACTCTGGCTATTTAAACACAGATATACCATTGCTCTGTGAACAGTGTCACACAAACATCTGGGTAGAAAGGCTCATTGTGGATAGTTCACTAACAGAAGATGTATTTGTTTCAACTATATCAAAATTCAGAGGAAGCATAGACCAACAAAAATAAGTGATGTATACAGGCCAGAATCAAGAATTCTTAACATATAGCTATCACACCTTTTCTGAGCTGGACTGTTAGGGTTTTTTCTCTGCATGTGTATATAACTTTTTAGGATTTATTAAAAGGAATAGCTATTTGTCTGTGAAAATGGGAGGTTTATAATATAATCAACAATATATGCAATGGCATGCTCACTTCAAAAAGTTACAATTTTTAATACAATTTTAGAATGTCATAATTAAAAAAAAACAACACTTTTCTATCTGTGTCATATTTTAACCTACAAAGATAAAGCAGTCTTGTTTGTCTTGCTCCAAGTATTTTGGATTAGTAGGATTTTGTGGTTCTCTTCTAGGAGCCAAACTCTCGAGAGGAAGCAGAAATTGAACTATACTGCTGTTCTAGTTCAGTGGAGCGCTTGGAGTTAAATCCTTCCCCTAATTAACAACCCAAGTTGAAGCCATGCCAAGTACTCTGTGGAGTCAAGACTCAGAGAAGACAACTGTGGACAGACACTGATTTTATCAGGTGCTGAGGACCCGGTGCTGGGGAGAACCCTGGCAGCCCTTGTGCTGCAGCAGCAGTGGTCTCCACCTCTGCTGATCCCCAGACTATTTTCTGAGTTTGTGTCAGTACCAGTGATGGTTCAGCTGACAGGACAGCAGAGCTTAGCAAGTCACAGTGCTTGGGCCTGAGCACTGACAAAGTTTAATTTGCTCTTATGGACCTAGCTGGTGTGCATCCATGGGCCCAATGAGAAAAGGACATGAAACTGGCAGGTAGTTTTCGGCACCCAAAAGTTTAAAGAGACTTAGACCTAAAGAATGTCTAATTACTTGTGTGTCTGCTATTTCCAGGAAACAAGCATGTTCTCCAGAGTGAAAAATCTTGAAGAAGCTCTGAGATTTGGCTGTCTAGAGACACATAAAGGTGCTTGGCTTTCTGTATAATTGTATGCATTGTCTTTATTTTCTCCCATTTCTTTTTTCCATGATTCACAATGTCCCTCTAATGTCCCAGAAATAAGCACACTCCTCTCCTTAGGCAGTGACCTGTACTTACAGGGCGTGTACTCTCTCCACAACCCCAGTTTTGTTTGTGAACTGGCTGATACTCTGCATTAAAGCCATGACTGATCATATCAACCCTCACTCTGACTGTGAGAGTGCCAAGGAGAGGAGACAGCTGCTCCTGGGGACACTAACTCCCCAACCTCCAACATGAGTGATGCCTAGAAAGGCTACTTGGAACAGAGGCTAGACAGTGTTAAAGGAATAAAGTAGGTATTTATTAAAGAGGCCTTCAAATGATACACCTTGGGCAGTACAAGAGCCTGGCCGAGGCTACACCCAAGATGGACATCACATCACACGTTTCCACACTTTTATAAGTTTTGGTCCATTTTCATACTGGAGTTAATTGTCCAATTACAGCTTCAGGTTATGAAGTCCCATCCTCCCAGATTGCTCTTCTCAATTCACTGATATACCTTATGTGCCTGAAGCTGTAATGGTGTTCTTGATTTTCAGGCTGGAAAAGGATTATTTTGTCTAACTAAACTGTGAAGAGAACTTGCTAACACTTTGTATGAAGTTCAGAGTTACACATTAAGGCAGTACAGAATCTGAAAAATATGAAAGCTAAAACTGGAGGCATCATGAAAAATGGCACCATGACCCCTGTGCGGTGCCTCCTCTCACGTGGCCATGCCCAGCCCTGAGCTCCTCCCAAGATCGTGTGCAGCACACCTCACACAGAGTGGGCAGGAGAAACGCTGGGTGTGCAAGGACTGCTGGTGCATCAGATGGGTTCAGAAACAAGTGGTGCATCTATGGAATAAGGGTTCTGAAACTCCCTCCACCTCCCTTCAGGAAATGTGTTCCTCCACATTCTTCCTCTTTGATTTTAATAGAGCTTAGACAATTTTTGTAAAGCGAGAGTTCATTTCAAGAAAAATATTCTTCCTGCACACTCTCCTGTGGCCTGGGAAGTGGAGCCCAAAGGTCATATTTTCTATGCAGAGTATGAGTGGCCATGTCATGTAAAATCAAAAGTTCATCTTGCCCAGCATCCCATTCCCATCAGTGGCCAGCAGCAATACTGCAGAAAGACATAGTGAAAAATAGATCTAATTTCCTACAGCAAAATCTTCCAACCATCTGTGGTTTATTGGCTCTTTGACACCCAACACCTCTGAAATGGTAAGGCTGCAGCCTGTAGGGAGGTTACAGAATCATGAATTAGGCATAGGTATAGCTCAGGGCATTATCACTTACATGTAGACATAGGAAGGAAAGGAGGCAGGTACTTTGCCCAAACACAGTCCCTGGTTTTATTAAACTTTTCTGGGTAAAATCACACATTTTAACACTCTTTTCAAGAATTTCTTGTTTTGGTCTAGCTAAGCCCTGTTCCAAACTGATCTAGGTTGA
Source organism: Acrocephalus scirpaceus scirpaceus (assembly GCA_910950805.1). NCBI lineage: Eukaryota > Metazoa > Chordata > Aves > Passeriformes > Sylviidae > Acrocephalus > Acrocephalus scirpaceus. The sequence goes on along the minus strand of OU383775.1, from coordinate 103,058,955 downwards.
AACGTTATAAGCTTAGACTAAGCAAAAAGAAATTTAAGTGGAGCCTTTTCATATTGGATTAACCAAACTAGTTGAAAATTATAATTTAACCTAAACTGCTGTAGCATTTTAGATGTAGATGTGTAACTGAGAGAACATGGCCTCAGGCATATGTTAAAATATCCAGCTAATCACAGTAGTAAGATGACTAGTCCAGCTCTAAACCACAACATGAACTAGTCTATCAGCTCTCATACTTAATCAAATCAAAAGATCACACTATTTTTTTCAGCCATAGAATATAACATACAGCCTCAAACCACCCACTAGCAACCAAGGAAATAACTACCCTTTTTAGCTTGTTCTGAAAACACTGAGACCATCTGCTTGAAGAAATGTGTGGAAGTTGAACACAAGCTACCAGTGCAGGTAAACTTTCCTATTCCTTAAAATAATGAATTTATTAGAGAAAAAAAAAAGGGACACAGATTCTGCCAGAAGGAAGACTGGAGTTTCTTGCAGCAGTCTTGTACCCCACTTCAGTCTTCCCGGCAAAAAGTCTGTTTACTGTTAACACAGGTAACAATTCACGGCAATACACCAACTTAGATGGAACTGCACAGGCTAATTCCCACTTCAGAGACCTGCCACATCGATTAAGAGATGGCTTAGGCTTTCATTCTGAAACTTGAAATGCCACAGCAAAAAACTAAGCATTCTCATCATCACATTAATATTCAATACAGCCTTTATGGCCCTTTTGCCATGCCTTAAGGTAATTTACAGTAGTAATAATAACAATGCTGGACACCCAGCCAAGCCAATGTTCAGCTAAAACTACACGCAGAATTCACGGTTCTGTACCGCCACAAGCAATACAGCTTTCCCTGTCTGGAAAAGGACAAATTATTTAAAAGATTGGTTTGATACTTAGGAATCAATGTTAAAATTGTACTATTGTGCTTCTAGTGAAGTAAGTAAAAAAATTATTTTAACTTTTCATTTATGATAAAATCATGCTCACTCTCTCTGCCAGTTACTAAATTTAAGCATGTAGGTGTTAAGTGATTTAAATTTCTTAATCTCAAGGATCTTAGTTCAAAGCAAGTATCGTAAAATATGACTTTTAAAATTCATTTGAAGTTTAAAGACATTCATTTTCAATGATTTCATGCATATTTTGTGTTTTGTTTCTGCAACTGAAATTAATATCTTGACAGGCAAATCTTCTTGACGAAAAATTTAAGGATATTGTATTTTTAAGCACAAGAATTTGTAGGAAATTTAAGTTTAGAAGTTATGTTAATTCCATAAAGAAGGGCATCACACATTCACTCTTTCATTCATATAAAATAAAAACATTTCCAAAATCCCAGAGACTGAAAATTCACAACATCTTCTAGAGACAGACCTGCTAAATGAAATTTGTTCGTAGAAATTTCAGTGTTAAATATATCAAGACCACTTGACAAAGTTGCAAGTTTCATTCTTTTTCAGGTTTGTGAATACAAAAATGATTTGGATAGATTTTTCAAGTTTTTGTTGGATTTTTTTTTTCTGAGATATTCAAAATTCTTCAAGTAAGATTAAATAAGATTGTCTTTTATACTTTGCCTGTGGTTATATAGCATAACATAGTATTTGGATGATTTTTATGGCTTTTATGACTATAGCTCACCTTTGAATTAAGAAAGTATTTCTTAAAAAAACCTGACCATACAGAAAATAATTTGACCCTCATGAAACAAGCCTGTGCTGCAATAGAAACAAATGTAAGCCTACTGGTTCAAAACCAAGATGCAAACTTATCTTTCCACTGAAAACTGGACACAAGCGAGGATCATCACCTGGAGATTTCTTTTACAAGCTAGGAAATATGGGCACTTCTGCTGCACAACATGTAGGAATGAGTCTCTTATATCTAGGCAACAAGATACATGTCGTGGGTACACCAGGCTTGATACCAACAGCCAACAGAATAGGTGCAGCAGTCAGTTAGCTAGAACTTCTGTAAACTTTCACAGAACTGGCAAGACAAATATTTACTGTACAGAAAAAAGATAAAATTCTGATAAATTCACCCCAAATTCAGCCAGTGAGGCCATGTATCTGAGCAGAGTTTAAAAAGACAGCTCTTCTCTATAACATACCTCCTGGCAAATCTTGTCTCAGTGTTGCTGCCTCCATCATCCCAAAAACTCTACTGAGAAAAATAAGACATATTGGAGTCTTGCGAATAGTTTGCTCAAGGTTATCCAAGTTAGTTTTTAACACAGGGAGCACTGGAGTCGCCTGGCAAAAGGAATCCCTGTCAGTCTGGGTGGAAATAGGTGTATTTGCTGTTTGTTTTTGCGTGCTGAGTTTCTTGCAGTGCTGTGGGTCCGACAGCTGAGGCTGAAGGTAAGCTAAATAGCTGCAAATAGCTTTGCTGTACTCATGAAAAATCAACAGCTTATCGCATTAGCAGTTGTGAGTCATACTCTTAATGTCCCATTTGCATTTGCTGTTACTGGTAGAGTATGGACATTACTTTTATAGCACTTTAGTATATTAATATAGCACTGGTCGAATGTGTTCACACTGATCCAGCTATCTGTGTTATGTAGTCCCCTAGTACTTTATATGATTCCACTCTGACCTAAATGATACCTTTTTCAAGAGGCAGAAAAGGAAAAAAGAAGAAAAACCAAAGTACATAAAAGAATGATTAAGTGGCCTAGAGCCCTTGCACCTGGAAAAGAGAGAACTAAACAGGGAACATGATTGAGACCTGAAAGTTTAGAGTAGCTGCAGGTCAGAGTTTTTCTGTTATGTTCCTTCCAAAATAAGAACTAGGAGTAGCAACAACCAAAATGGAATACTTTGTAAATTGTTTCATAAATAAGTTTTTATCTCCCTTGAACAGGCTGTAATGGATCTTAAATAAATCACATAATATTTTAGAGTAAAATAGAATGAAAAAAAAAACCTTTCAGGGATGATCACACCACACACACACACACATGAACTCTCACAGACAATCCCCACATTTTTGCCCTCAGAAGCTCCTGACTATCAAAGTGATGGAGAGAGTAAGAACATTCTGAGGAAATATTCTGTGTGTTTATTCTGTGCTTTAAATTTTTCCAGACCAACCATTTTGGTCTCTGTAGAAGAAAAGAAGGCTTTAGACTGATCTAGAATGACCAATGTTTGTGAAAGTGCACTGCAGCAAGATACAATAGCTGACAGTCCCAATATCTGTCCCTCTTACACATCTTCTGTGTGATCCGACAAAACTTTCAGCAGATCCATTCACAGGCACAAATGGTGTCTATTTTCATACTGAAGTCTCTGGGAATGAAATGGCTGGTTGCTATTTGTAAACCTGAAAACCAGTCACCATTATCCCAGTAGCAAATTTTGCAATAAAATTCTTTCATAGCTGCCTGACATGTTGGCAAACTACAGTCTCCAAAGCTCTAAGACACACTCAAGAGTTCAGACTTTGGACGGAAAAACACAAATCTTACAAAACAGGCACACTGGGTTCTGCTTTATCCCATCCGGTGTGCCTGACTCCAAAATGGACAAGCTATGAGTGCACTTAGAGATATTTGGATCACCTGGGATTTGTGTAACAAGGGAAGTAGATGTCGGTGTTCAGATGGCAATATCTTGGAGTAGGAAATCCTATATTCACTCCTGACAGTATTTCCAAGATATGGCTGGCAGAAGATTATTCATTTCAGCCAGTTAACCTGATTCTGCAAGGAATTTGTCATATCAGATGTTGAGCATTTTGGTCCTGTTCAGGGCAAGTTCTGAAGGCTATGCATTAATTGCTATGGATGTTCAGACAGGAGGTTGAAAGTGGCAACCTGAAAGAAGAGAAGCGAAGCGTCTGGTAAGCAGTCCTCCGTTAATCCCTTTCACCACAAGGGTAACCTTTGGCTGCAAAAGCTCTTGGGCAAGTCTTGATCTTTTTGTATGCTCTTAGTTGTTCAGAAGATCCTAATCTCTTGCGTCCCAGCAGCTTCCTTGAATTATCTGTAATGAGTGAATCAGTTTTATATTTCTAAGTCAGGAAAAACACCTCTTCCTCAAAGGTCATGGTTACAGTGACTACTTCCATATCCTCTGGGCTATGACTAGATGAAGAATGTTTTATACCTTTTAGCTCTACCAAACATCACTGCTACCAGGTACTGCACTGATAGCAACCAGTAAGAAAAGGAGAGATATTATGCTAAAGACTTCGTAAATCACTGGGGGAAGGACTGAGTTAAACATATCTGAAAAAGAGAAACTGTGCAATATGTAACCATACAGCTCAAGAATTAGAATTGAAGTAGTTTATTTCAGAGTACATTTATAACACATGATACCTGCATCCTGTTCACAAACCCATCTGACTAAATATACTCAGTCATTGTAGCCCTACAGAAATGGCCATTCTCACTTACTACCACAGCTCCAGTAGACAGTATTTTGCCTGCAAGCACCAAAGAAATAAGAACATATGATGCTAATTATGCCAAGGGATATTCAGCCAGTAAACTATTTCTGTTAGGCCCAGCCTATACTATTCAGTGCAATTATGTAAAACAGTGAAATGGTAATTAGTGACAAAGCTTGGTACATGTGAACCTTACAACATGACTTACAAATCTGGAAATAAGATTTCATTAGTCTGTAATTGACCATTAAAGTATGAAATTTTTCTACACTTTCACCTTCCTGAGATTACTCTTGCCATTTCACTAGCAAAAGTCAGTTCCTGAAGCTATGACACTATAATGCTGTGTCAGAAAAACTGCAGTAAGAGTTTTCATAGCAGTTAATCAGACCAAGGTTAAGATTAAAACACTATACAGTGATGTCAGACGCCTCCATTTCAAAATATGTTTTTATGCAGTTGTATGGAATCACTGTGTATGAGGATGTTTACTTCAAACAAAAAGTAAAGCCAGCAAGCAACTGAAAACCAAACAGCTTGAGAAAAGGAACAGATGAATGAAAGAATGGAGAAGGGGAGGGATGGAGGGATGGAGGGATGGAGGGATGGAGGGATGGAGGGAGGGAGGGAGGGAGGGAGGGAGGGAGGGAGGGAGGGAGGGAGGGAGGAAGGAAGGAAGGAAGGAAGGAAGGAAGGAAGGAAGGAAGGAAGGAAGGAAGGAAGGAAGGAAGGAAGGAAGGAAGGAAGGAAGGAAGGAAGGAAGGAAGGAAGGAAGGAAGGAAGGAAGGAAGGAAGGAAGGAAGGAAGGAAGGAAGGAAGGAAGGAAGGAAGGAAGGAAGGAAGGAAGGAAGGAAGGAAGGAAGGAAGGAAGGAAGGAAGGAAGGAAGGAAGGAAGGAAGGAAGGAAGGAAGGAAGGAAGGAAGGAAGGAAGGAAGGAAGGAAGGAAGGAAGGAAGGAAGGAAGGAAGGAAGGAAGGGTTTAACTAATTTCTATATCTGTATGGCAGATCAGCAGTGTTCTCAAGCAATGCTGTGTCATTGACAAAACTGATCAATTTTGTTTCACACATGTATAGAGGTGAAAGAAATCAAAAGACCCTGCATTGCTTTTATACAATTTTTTAGTATATGTTATAGCCATGTTTTAGATTTTAAAAAAGTTAAATTGACAAATATTCATAGAAGTTTTGCTCATAACCATGTGCAAACAGTGCCCACCTGTCTGTCTGTGTGCATTTACTTGGGGAAGCAAGAAATTGATACCAGCATATTTTAAAGCAGTCTTCCTTACAGCAATCTTAGTCTGATAGTACAGCTGGATCTTATGATACATCCTCACACTGGATAATGCCTTGTTCTCTAGATCATAGTAGAATCAGTGATGTGTATTGCTTATGTTCTTGTTTAAAGTGGTATTTTTATTGAAAGACAAAAATGTATTAAAAAATGACAACTGACTTGAATGTACAGGGGACACAAAAGTATTAGAAAGAATCAAGAGACATTTTTTAGGAAAAGGTGCTATAAATACTTTCATGGTTAATATAGAGTTTTTCCCACTATGATTAATTTGGTTTTCAGAATAGACAAAACAATCTTTCAGTGATGCTCTTTCAAAGAATAAATATACAAATCTACACTTGCTACAGGAGACAGAAGTATATATATATGTAGAAATAGAAAAAAAGAAGCTATTTCCTTGTGCTTTTGAACAAAACTGTGCCATGCATAAGATGATTCATGAGTGCAACTGAAAGAAAAAAAATGACAGACAATTGGAGGAAGATTTTTAATGATACCTGGCAAGTACTGATCTTAAAAATGCTCTGATCTGATGTACTGAACTTCATTAATGCTCTCAAACAAAACAAAAACAGCATGTTGATAAACTCGTGATTCGTTTCACATTAGGAGGTACATGTTAGCACAGAAGAATGATGCACAAAACCTAGAGATTAAAAAAAAAAACCAGGAGTGACTGATAAATTTATGTTAGCACTTCTCAGGGAAAAGAATCAGAAATATAAAATATTCAGTGGGAACAGAAATCTGGAAAACAATGCTGTCAACAAGCTAGTAAGCAACAATTATGTGGAAAATGTCATTACAAAAGTTGTGAATATACATCAGTTTGGCATGGTGTGCAGACATGACCACAGAAAACAACACTTCCATGTCGCTCCTGTCCAACCATACATACAGATCATTATTATTCCCTCATCCCACCATATCTAATGAAAACCTGGGTTCTGTTGGATGTTTCACTAACAAAAGGAAATTGGGGAGACTGTGAAGTGTTTCTTTAATACAGTCCTGTTTCTCAGCACTGACATGCAGAACCCTCTTTCCTTGAGCAACAAGGAATCAAATTAATAAACCACTCACCAAACTTCAAAGACCATTTTGAGGCCAGCAGCTGTATGAGGACTACTAAAATTTTCTGTAGGCCATTGACTGTGCTCACCAGCTGTGCTGACACTAGCAAATTTAGCCAGCCCAGGGTGCAGATCTGCAGTAGTCCATATCACAGCCATAACACTGCAAAATCATGGAATGGTTAAGGTTGGAAGGGACAATGGAATGCCATCTAGTCCAGCCTCCCTGCTGAAGCAGAGTCCCCTGAGCACGTTCCTCAAGGTTGTATTCAGTGTTTGCACATCTCCAGGGAAGGAGACTCCACCACTTCTGCAGTCAGTCATCCTCATAGGAAAGAGGTTCTTGCTCATGCATGGTCTCTATAGTTCAGGTTGTGGTAACTAAAAACTGTCCCAGACAACACCAAGGCTATTTCAGGAGTTAGCACAGCCGAGGGATCCTTCCCAATAGAGAACTTTGATACAGTCAGTATATTTTGGGCAGATATGAGCATTTAGCTGTATGGGTAAGAATTATGCCATGATTAATCTCAGGACTAGAACAGTTCATGGACTACTTTATTATTTAGAATAAATCTACAGGTGCTCAAAGGTCTTCTGCTTCAGACTGCTGGCATTTTCCCCTGCTTCCTCCTTCTTCCTAAAAAATATTGTTTAGCTATACACTTTCTATCTCTTTCACTACGTTGTCTTCCACTCAGCTCTGCCATGCAGGTTTTGCTGAGGACATAATTGTTATGCCAGATTTTTGTTATCAATCGTCTATTTGCTTGTTCCTTCACAGCACTTACACATTATGCCCACACATTTCTAGGGTGCCTTGACACAAATACACCATCTTCAACAACACTGAAATTCCAGATAATCATCTCTCAAAGTCTCTTTCAAACACAAGAAAAGTTTAATTGCACATGTATACAGAAAATGTATTTTTATCAGATATTTCCAAACATCAACTCAAACTAAACTCTATTCTAAACTCTTTAGCATTATTTCAGTCAAAGCACCATTTTCTTTTTCTAACTATTGGGATGGGTGGGAGTGAGAGACTGCTTCCTGTAAGCCCCTAGAGAACTCCTACTGTTTCCTGCAGAATTTGTGATATACGAGTCCAGATTATTTCAGTTTCCCTCTGCAATTTTTTGCAGAACCACTTTGTCTGGGAAACTGCATTAAACTTTAGAACCATGGTATATGGATTATCTTTTTGCATAAATTTAGGCATATTCATAATGCAGATCTTAAAAAGAGTTGGTAAGGGGCTGTTATTATGGAAGATACCTTTAAAATTTCTCAAGTTCTGAGCACTTATCTTGAGCAAGACAGTCCTAGCAACTAAACCTTTTGTTTTAAAATTTTCTAGCATCAAATCACAAAGACATTTTCATTTTAGAGGAAACTATACCAATCCTCTTTAATACAATATGACTTTTTTCCAGTTTAAATTGAAATAATCCAATGAGTCATATTTTTCTGCTCTCTTTTAGTAGCATCACAGATGAAAGTGATGCAAGTTTATAACTTTTCCCAAGTATAACTAATACTGAGCATATATCAGTAGAGTACTTTTTTATACCCTTTCTTACTTTCTACACCCATGAAAAGAAATGCATTCATTTTTCTCTGGGACTACAAATGGCTGTCAATGTCATGGGTGATCATTCCAGAGCTATATCTTCAAAACCCAATCAAAGCTTTCTACCATCCTGTCATCCAGGGGCTATGCTGGCTTTCCCAGTGTGCACAAAACACTTTAAAACCTCATAGGTTTTCACAAACTGTTTTATGAGTTATCAATGAGAACAATGCCCCATGGCAGGGAAGTTGTAACCAGATCATCTTTAAGGTCCCTTTCTATGCAAACCATTCTATGATTCTATGATCTCACCTCTTCTCTACAAATTTGGTAGATGCATCCTTTTAAATTCAAACGGCACTTTAAATTCTCTCAATCGTTGGTATATGAATTTATTATTGTGTTTGAAAATGTCACACACGGAAAGAAGTTCTGTTTATCTACAGTTTTCCAGGTTATATAGCAGATGTAGGTCCTGTACTTGCACCTGAGGATGCAGGAATATCACAGTGCAAGTGTGAATTTACAATAGCAATTCATTAGTGAAATAAGCAAATAGTACCAAATGAGCTTTCAAATAATAAGCTTTGGTCCCATTCTGTGGCTAACAGTAGACAAATGCCATCGATCTTAGAAATTAATGTCAAGCTGATGCTTCCAAATGGAAGCAAAGGTCATAGTGAAATTACAATTTTAGTGAACAGCAACTGTATTATTTTCCTACTGAAATGACTTAAAAACTTGTTCTTCCATGTTCTCAGGCATTTCATGCATTATTCGGTTTCCCTGTATTTCAGGCTGTTAGTCCTTGCTGAGGTACTTAGCATACAAAGCAGAATATGTAGCAGTTTTTATTTACTGATTTACTATTAGGAGACACAGCTAAGGGTTAAGACCTGAACTCATTATTATTAATTCAAGCTTTAAGGTAAATGATTGTACAGGACTATTGGCCAAAAAATATTAAACATTTTAAAATTGATCTCTTTTAAAAATGTATTTTGAACAGAACACTGAGCACCCTTAGGTCATAAATCCTCTGGTCCCCTCTGTGTGGTCTCCTGTCATAAATTAATGACTTCTTATAAAAGCACCTATGAATTAAAGAATTTTTTTGTATAAAACATAGGTTTGTTTACCAGTTCTTGACATCTTAGTCACAGCAGCAATGTAGGTTATACTGACAGTTTTGGTAATATTTTCTGGGACTAATTAAAGCCATGAATTATTTAACTGTCTAGCATAAACAGGTCACATTAGCTTTTTCTTATTATTACAATTTGTATCTGTTATAAAACTTTCCCTTTCCAAAAGTGTAATAAATGAGCAAAACCCTTTCCTGTGGAAGTTAGTGTTCCTGAGTATAACTTAAGATCACAAATCAGGAAATTAAGTACCTTGCAAAATCCCAAAACAGATGGATAGCTCTTATATTACTAATTTCTGAAGATTTCTTCTGAAAAAAGAAACAAATAAACCCTGAACACCTGCATTATAATTTGCAAAAGGTGGTTAATAATTTCAGGCTGTCGTTTCTCCAGTGGCAGTAGTCATTATCTGAAAATATAGATTTAATTTTAAATTGAGCCAGCATTAATTTATGAATTTTTATGAGCTACCAACGAGCTTCACAGGAATTGTAATTTCTGCTGCTTTATGTCACTTGATTACTTTTTGAATCATGCACTTTATATATCTGGACAAGATATTCCAGTTCTTCCCACACATAAAATTTAGCAGTTGAATCTTCTTCTGACCAAAATATGGATTTAATTTTTTTTAACATTATCCTGTTTTATCAAAACAAAAATAGGATTTGGGCTAGAAGCATATATCTGACACGTAATTGGGATAAAACTACTTTTTCTTGGGCTCAGTTTCCACTGTGCTAAAAGCCAAAAGTGTTTATCAATTCTGAAATGCACTGCTTAGTTCCTATGATGCTGCTTTTTAAAGGTATGTTTCAACAAAGGAAGAATTTTTCCAAACAGAAAACAGCTGAAGTAGAAAAGGTGTTCAGCTTGAGGAGACCACCTTCTATTAGATTTCTGTTGTCCTTTATCACTCTTTTCCTACCTTTTACATCCAAGAGCTACAAGCAACAGGTCCTTTTTCTCTTGTTTTAATCCACTACCACCAGAAAAATCTGCTCTAAGCAATCACTCTTCTTCCAGGAAACCCATGGAGGCTACAAATGGAAGAGGGGAGAGGCCCAGAGCTTCCCACTTCTATCCCAAATTGTCTCGTTTCTGGAGGCTGCTGGGGATATTGCCTCTGGCCCATCTCATCCTTCTTCGCCCCTGGAAAACTGCTTAAAAGGCATGAATCCTCATGAGAAAATGAGGCTGTAATTTCTGAAAGCACTGAAGGATTTGATTCAGTTCTGCTCCCACTGAAATGAAAGCTAAAACTCTTGTTGACATCAAGGGGAAACAACAACCTCTCGGCAGGGGCTAACATGCAGCAGGTTTGAAAAATCCAGCTCCCCACAAGCTGCATACATTACTGTAAAATTAAGGATTTGAAGCAATTGCTTCAACACATTCATACTCTTCCATTCACACATACGTCTTGCAAATGGCAATACAGTCACTAATGCTCATAGCTAAAATAGTGGCTATTTTGTCAGCTCAGCAGCTGAAGAGTGGGGCAATAACAGGTAAGATCAAAGGGTTTAAATAGCCTTTGGGGTCAGAATGACAAAACGCTTACAGCCTCGAATAGGATATAGTCATTAGGCTGGGGAAATGAACGATTTTGCTGAATGGGCACAATGGTAACTTATTTGGTGTGAAACAATGGGCCTTCACCTCAATGCAAGATCAGGAAGATTTGCTAGGTACACAGGAACAGTGCAGCTTCGTTTTGAAGTTAATATGGGATGAATAAAACAATGGGAGAAATGATCCAAGCGGGGCAACATTAGAGCAAGAACATTGATGGGGTCAGCGTAGTTTGACCTTTAGGGTTAACAAGATCAAAGGGTTTGCTGATTAGCAAAGTTGCTTTTTTTTTTTTTAATTACCGTAAAATTGGCATCTCCATGGTTATTCTTTTAGTTACCTTTTCAGGTAGACCTTGTCTATATGAAGCAGAAAAAATAATTCATGACAAGCTCTTTATAATTTGAGAAGAGAAGGTGCATCCACTATGGGAAAACACCATTTTCTTAAGGATGGTACTAATTCCTCTTATAACATAAATGGCTGATCAAGTGCCCACTGTAGTCAATGGAAAAGCTACAAAGGCCTCAGAGAATTTTGTCTCAGCCTTAAAAAAAATTACATAGCTTATTTTATCAATCAACTAGGGTTTTTTACTATTTTCACTCTGTATTTTGAATGTATGAGAAAATTAAGTCATTGTTTTGATTGCAAATATGATGTCATAACAATAGGAATGAGAAGGACTAAGAAGGTACATTTTTACAAATGAATGCAGTGTTCTTCTATATCAGTAGCTCATACTTCTGTGGTCCTTTTTTGCTTCCAAAGTATTAGGGGCAGACCCACATTGTGGTCTACTCCTCTTGTGAGGTAATGAGAAGGTAGATTTAAAACCTTCACTTACTAGACTTAGGCACCTCAGTTTGTATTTAGGTAAATGGATTTAAAAGTGCAGCAATAAACAACATGGCTCTGGCCACCAAAACTCTGCCTCTTCACAGTTGTTTTAATTGCATTACATGAAGGAATTGCCCCAGTACAAATTTCAGTTCTCCTTCTCACTCCAAAACAAAGGATAATTAGTACAAAGAAGGCATTTAAAATAGTACTCAGTTACCTCTGAGTATTGCATTGCCTCCTTTGTTACATGGAAGTTGTTTCAAATTAGAACAATTGGCCAGGAAAAGAGGGAGCAAATTTAGATGTAAAAACCCAGATACAACTTAGGAATAGACTGGAAGCTCTGCAGTCCTTCCTCCACTGCTTTCGTGTTTTTTGGTAACTTGTTATCCTTGAAATCACATAATTTCTTAATATTTCTGTGAAAGATGTAGAACCTCATCCTCTTTACATCTCCAAATTGCCCATTCTCCTTCAGAAAAACCTATCAGTTAAACATCTAGGTCCAAGGGAGTTGATTCTGGATCCTTGTCTTTCTAATTAAAACTCAGCCCTTTGACATGGAAATATCAAAAATCTAAACAAATTTAATATGCTTTTATTGCTTGATTGATAAACTCAGTTTTATATTTTTAAGATAGTCAGAAAGAACATCCACCAAAATCAGACAAGGACTGTATCTTCCTATCTCCCAGATGTTAATTCACGCATTTTGTGCACACTTTGTAGACAGCTGCATCTACACTCACCTACTGCAAGAGAGAAAAGTGTTTTCCAAGTCCTATTGGTAACTTAAAAGTAGCACAGCATAAATTTTTCATAACAGAAAGGGGACACGATTTATCAGAGAGTCATAATGCATTCAAGAACCCCACATATCAGCCTTCCACCCAGAAGTGTTTATTTGGAGGCAGACTGGACACTTATTTCAAAAGACTGATCCATTCTCACAACCCATTTTTTCAGATCTACACATGCTCTCACACAAGTAGTGCCTATTTTTTGGTCATGTGTGGGGTACTTTTTAAAGATTCCTTATTAGAAATATCTTCCAAAAAAATACCTTTACAGTTTTGGAGAGGCCAATAGATTCTTATTATAAGAATCTACTTCAAACAGGCATTTCTCAAGTCATTTCTCTTTTTGAGAGAATGCTTATAGATCAAAATGGAAGTCTGGAGGCAAGTTATGGAATAGAGAAGTGAAAATGTAATTTTCACTCAGATATTATTTTTTTTCAGATATGTCCTCTAATTTGTTCAAGAAAATTATTTATCTGTAACACAGTTTCCTTAGATTATAAGAAAAGTGAGCGAAATAGAGCTTTCTTCTTTGTTAAACATTCCTGCTAGCTGCATGTTAAGAAGCAGGCAATCATACTTCAAATATCTATCCATGAATTCTAGAATATCTTGTGAACTCAGCACAAGTCATCTCAAAGAAAATTTGGTTTTACAATTGGTAAGATTTTAAAAAATTCAGCATCAACAGATGACATCAAAATATGCTCTGCACCAGGAAGTGTATGTACACACTAAGAATCAGTGTAGCCTTTCTACATTAAACCAAAAGAGAGAGCAGGCATTTTTTCCAAAGAAGATAGGAAAGCAAGCACAGAGCTGTATCAACATATCTCTTAAATGCGAATGCATCTGTCCTGAAGTAAGAAAGTTATGTTATTTCAGTTTTAGAGAAAGAGAACTGAGCAAAGAAGTAGAAATTCTAATTCTGTAGCTGTCAGTGGCCACCTTACTGATTTGAGTGAGGTCAAGGTTTCACTTAAAGGCATTGAAGAGAAGCTTTAATTTAATTTCATTAATTTAATTCCTGACCTCTAAGTCTCAAAGTTTAGCTAATGATTCTGGATTTTACCAATGATATAAAACTTCTTGGGGAGCTGAATCTTAAATTTTTTATGGTTTTTAACTACTCGTAATAAACATTTGCTTTAAAATAATTTCCACATTAGCTCTCTGACACTTGCTAAAGCAATTGCAGGGCACCAAACCAACTCAGACCTACCACTATGGGGGAGCAACCAGGAGGACACTCCTCCTGGACAATCCTCCTAACCACTGTCCTCCTGATCAGAAGGACAGTGGTTAGGACATTCTTGGACATTCTGTGATTGCTTTCAAAGATTTTGGAAAGCAACCTTTATGGAAAATACCTGGAACTCCCTCAGACTGGCACAATTTCAGACCTCATAGACCAAGAAAGCATTCAAAGCAAAACTCAGCTCCTGAAGGGATAATTTATATGGAAATTTTGCAGTGTTTGGTATTTAGGAACCTGGATTCTATCCATTGCTAACTTATTTTTTTTTCCTAATTTGCCCAGAAGGCTTATGAAATGCATTATAAATCGCACATTTAAGAAAAGAGATACTATTGTGCTCCACCATAGTCTCGCTGTCACTTAAGTATATGACTCCCAAAAAGATCTCTGCTCTTCCACCCATCCTTGCTCTAGCCAGGATTTATATGGTAGCCCGACATAAAAGGAAAAACATGTTCAAAGAAAAGATCAAGTTAAACGTGTAACTAAGGCTCCAGCTTGGCATCCACTGTGTTAGATCCTAAATCAGCTGCTAGAACATACCTGGTGAGCAGCTGCAGACTGCTGCTGAGTTATTGGAGACCTCCCACTTGGTTGCTCTCTGTCTGCTGGATCTACCTCTACACCCTAATTGTACATGAACTGTCATGGAAGGGGAATTCCTGTGCTGAGGGGAGAGGTGGAGGTTTGGGAAAGGACAATATGACTCACTGTGCAGCCACAATGCCTTAAGAAAGCACAATGTCAGAGTGCAGGTCAAATGAATATCTCTTACACTCTTACACAAATAAGAAAATTAAAGTATTGGTGGGTTTAATGCATGCAAATACTTGAGGTTTATTTTGCCTTTAAAGGCTGCAATTTTATGTAAATAACAGATGATTTATTTATGTCAAAGGATGGACATGCTAATACAGTAACCAAGAATAGACTCTGAGAATCCTTGGCACAGCATACAAAATCTGAGATGAAGTGTTTGGGACAGAAAAACCTCTCTCCCTACATCAGCCTGTATGATTACAGTTTCCACTGCTGCTAACTTCTGGAAGCCTACAGGAAGCAAAGCTTGAGGCAGAACCAGTTCTAAGGGCAGAACTGCAAATCTCAGGCTACTGAAAGCACAGCAGAGGCAATGAGCACCCCAAGCAAAGCTGGTGCAGAGCAAAGGCGGAGGGAAGCACTCTGCAGCCACAAGATGAGCACAAGGGGAGGCAGGGAGGAAGCACCCATCTCTGCAGTAATCAAAACTCTGGAAAAGCCTCTCCGCTGCTGCTGCCCTTTTCATCGTGCCCCAGACCTCAGCCCCACATTCTGCAGGAGACAAACAGCTCTGAAAATCAGGCCCCTTTAAAGAGCTCATGCTAAGCAGTCAAAATCAATTAGCACTCTCAAAGTAGGATGAATGATAATGGATACAGAATTGCCTTGGTACTCAGGGGACTACGATTCAATTCTTACCTCTCTTAGACTTCCTCTGTGACCTTGGGCAAGCCTATCTGTTGCTCTTTTCCTCTAAAGCATGTTTTTATATTTTTACCTCACAGAGCTTTTGCAAGGTTTTTGAATCCATTGATTACCAAGTACTTAAATTCTATGTCATGAATCTATATAGAGTTTTGCAAATATAAGATTATGTGATTTTTACCTCCAGACACACTGACCTAATTGCAGTATCTTTTGAAGCTATATCACTAGTTTCTGAAATGACCTATAAAAAAATTAAGTATTTGAAGAAATATAGCATGTGCAATAATTTATGGTTTTTTTGTGTTTTGTTTGGTTTGGTTGTTTTTTTTTTTTTTTTTTTCCCAAGAATCTCTGGTAAGGAACAGGAAGAAAATTAATAGATTTTTTTTTCCACTGAGATGAGTGGACAGCCCAGACAACTAATTCTCTTTTCTTTCAGAATCAGGAACTGATTCACAGGTGCAATGAAATCATTAGGCTGCAAAAAGCAAGGAAGAAACTGAATCAAACACCTAGGGTTGTGAACTGTTTCAAAGGCAAAATTGATAATTAGTTATACTTGAAAATCCATAAAAGATGAGCACCTTTGAAAATCACGCTCTATTCACATACAATGTTTGTGAAGGTACCTACTATGCTGCTAACTAAATATTGACACCTGCCATAAGTATTCTACACAAGATAGCATCTTTCTGGATTTTGTGGTCAGTAAGTCCTGGATATTTTAGAGACAGAAAAAAAAAAGTTCCATAAATTTGTGACAAACTAATTCTTATAGCAATGACTTCAAATTTAAAATATCTAAATATATCAGAAAACACCTCCATGTGTATGTATGCACACATATGTACAGCTTCAGATTCACACATACACAAAGGAAATGCACTAAATTCAGGATTTGTGTCTTCATGCTCTTAGTCGAAGGGAAATTTCTTGCTGCTTAACCTCTGGGTTTGTTTTATTTTAAGACAGTTACACTTTGCTTTATACTTTAAAAATTAGGGTGCTTTTTCTTCCCCCTATCCTTGTTTCATGCAGATGATGAACCCTTTGAAATGTGCTTGCTCTTGTTGCCCACTAGAAGGAGAGGGGTGAATGCCACATATCTAATTGTGTGTCTCCACAGAAACTTTCCTCTAATTCCTGGTTGCTAACCCACATTCTTTAAGTCCTCTGGCCTCTTTCCCAACACTCCTCCTCTGTCTCACAAAGAAAAGAATTTGCTTTTTTTCCCCCCATCCAAGGTCTTTTCTCATTTCAAAGCAAGCTACTTGAATGACTATTCAGTGTGTGCAGAATGAGGTCTCTCCACAACACTATGCTATAGTAAAAGCCGTGTGTGCTTATAAAGGCTGCTTGAAGGCAGCCCTACCCCACAGTGGCCCAGGCAGCATACACAGCACCCTGACCTAGCCATCTGTATGCAAATTTCCACAGACTAAGTAAACTTTCATAAAAATGTTCTGGCCCCTCTTTCTGTGTGTTTAGCAATTATTAGTGCACATTGGTCCTTTGTGTTATATTATTATGCTTTGTGTGCAGAGGAGACTCCCTGGCACCTGCGCTTGTAGGTGGCAGATGGCAGTTCTTGGCAGCAATACGGAAGTTTTCCTGAATGCAGCTAAGCCACAAACTGGCATCTTTTATTTCTTTATGTGTGTACTGAGGAGAAAGGATTAGTGGTAGATTACCAGTAGTCTATCAAGGTATTTAACAAAAAAAAAAAAAAAAAAAAAAGTGGGGGGGGCGGAATCTAGTCCATGTTTTAAAAAGGAAAGGGAGGGGGAAAGAGAAGACTGTTTGGCAATAACACAATAACACATTAAAATTCCAAAAATCCTCAATGTATTAATTTAGCCTCTTACACACAGGTCACAATTTTACCTTTCCCACATGGATGAAAAATGGATGCCTTGCTGCTAAAATCCTGTTTCTGGAATGCTTTGTATGTTTTGCTCCTGTATACTTCTGTAGAGGTTTAACATGACAGCTATGTTATTGATAAAGCACCCGTGATTGTAAAGGATCACAAAGTGTCCAACAATCAGATAACACACAAAGCAATCAAAATGCAGCTGGGTGTTGGGATGTGCAGAGCTACTAAATCAACCACTGCAGCTCTGGGTGCAAAAAATAAATGTTGGTTAATAACACCTACTTAGAGTCATAGGATATGAGGAGCTGGAGGTAACCCATCAGTATCATCAAGTCCAGCTTCTAGCCCTGCACAGGACACCCCAAGAGTCACACCATATATCTGAGGGCATTGTCCAAACAATTCTTGAATTCTGTGACCACTTCCCTGGGGAGCCTGTTCCAGTGCCCAGCCACCCTCTGGATGAAAAATGTTTTCCTGATATCCAACCTAAACTTCCCCCAGTTCAGGTTCAGGCCATTTCCTTGAGTCCTGTCCCTGGTCACCACAGAGCAGAGATCAGTGTCTTTCTCTCCCATTCATGAGGAAGTTGTAACTGCAGTGAGGTCTCCCCTCAGTATCCTCCAGGCTGAACAGAACAAGTGACCTCAGTCACTTCTCACACAGCTTCCCCTGAAGGCCCTTCACCATCTTGGTGGCCCCCTTTTGGAGGCTCTCTAACAGTTTAATATCTTTCCTATATTGTGGCACTCAAAACTGCCCCCAGCACTCGAGGTGAGGCTGCCCCAGTGCAGAGCAGAGCAGGACAATCCCCTCCCTTGCCTGGCTGGCCATGCTGTGCCTGATGTCCCCAGGACAGGGTTGGCCCTCCTGACTGCCAGGGCACTGCTGGCTCATGTCCAACTTTATACCAACCAGGACCCTCAGGTCCCTTTCTGCAGCACTGCTCTCCAGCATCTCATTCCCCAGTCTGCGCACACAGCCAGGGTTGTCCCTTCTACCTAAAGGCAGGAATGGTTTCTTCCTGAAATCAGATATTAAAGAAATCAAGAAGTCAATGAAGTGGACATAAAACTTCTAGATGCTAAAAGAGGATAAGCATTATTGAGGAGTATGAACTAGGAATGGTGGGCCCAGTAAAATACAAGGGAGAATGATTCCTATGGAAAGAAATAATTGAAGGGCAAGGATCTGGGAAGTTGCTCTTGGTCAATTTCTAGCTCTGTCAGCTCCTGAGGTAGAAGGCCAGCTGTGATTTCTAAGAATGGGTGTTTCTATTACTTATATAATCTTTTTCAGTAACCACATTTCCAGGACTACAAACAGCATCTTAAAAGAGCCTTTTTCTGTATGTTTCATTTTTATAGCATGTTTCTGTGGTTCATGATTTCTGCCTTTTAGACCATTTTTAATAAATGCTATCATTCTCTTAGGTAACATCCAGTGTTAGACTTCTCAGAAGATCACACAGAAGCATAATACTCAAGGGACAAATAGTCTGCTATGGATAGAGTTGGTTCTCACACCATTAGGTAGGCAAAAGAGAGAGTGTTTGAACCACAGACCTCAGAGCACAGGGAAAATATTGTTTCACTCCAAGGTACGCCAGGGAGGCTGTACCACAGCAGGGCAACCTTAGGTGGCCTTTTTAGAGCAAAGATATGGGAAAAAATATATGGTAAGGGAGCAAGGCACATAAAGCAGGAAACAGGATGGGGAGAAAAAAATAAAGGAAAGAGAAATTAGGAAGGAAAATAAAAGTATCAAAATATTAAGTGACAAAAATAGTAAAAACAATCAACACACAAAACATACACATTCAAAAAATCCCACACCACAAAAGCCAAACCAACTAAACAAACAAAAAAAATCACCATATCCCAAGATGTATCAGAATAATGCAGAGAGAAGACTTGAAGGAAAACCCAGGCAGAGTGAAACATAGATTGATGGCGTTGTACTCAAAAAAGGAAAAGAATAATGGCATTCTCCCCCAAAAAGAGTAGGAATAATTGATGGAATACAGGTAGAGTCTGCCCTTGCAAAAGCCACTTGAGGTAGACACAGAAGCTCTGAACTGGGCTGACCCTTGGAAAGGAAGTCCAGTAGCTGCCAGGATTAGCTAATACAGAGCACACTCCTGCATGGTACACACAATGGCTGTGATGGCTGTGCAGATGCCTTCAAACCCCCACTCACGAACACACTTAACCTTGTTCCATATGTATGTTACTTGTGACTAATGTGGTTAATGTTGCATGTTTGTTACCTTTCTGAAGACACAGGTAGTCTAGCAAATGCAGGGATGGAGCCACCGCAAAGGCACAGCACCCATCCTTCTGCTACATCCATCCCTCCACAAAGTACAGGGTAAACATGCTAATTTGTCTTTCAAAATTTCTGTCTGACTATGGAAGATGACATAGTCTTGAAAACACTGGGGCAATATTGCAGCTATGTTAATTATAGGAAAGGCTGAGAAGTGAGAAAAAAAAATGTAGGTATTTTTCAATTACACTAAAAGAAGAGAGATACCGAGATTCAGCCTTCCTGCTACAGAGCAATATATTGTACAGAACTTGAAAAATTACTTTGATTTCCCATGTACAGGCAATAAAACATTTTCCAGAAGCTAAATTAAGGCATGAATTTTAAAATGCAAAATTTATTTTAAGGACATGAGGTGCTAGTGTAAACCTATAAAAGGAAACTATCCATCCTGCAGAAAGAAAGTGCTGCCTTTATTGCACTTCAGTTCATTCTTAAAAGACAGAGAATATCCTCCAGGGCAGACAGGAGTGTAACTGCTGACACTGACTTTCCTTAATTCATAGAATGACTTATAATTATTCTTTTGGAATAAAAGTTATTTTGGTTCTGTCTTAGAACTATTAAATAGAAGATTAAGTAAGTATATATACATGTAGATATATATATACATACCATACAGACACACACAGATGTTTATAAAAGGCCTTCTGGTGTCACATTTAAAAGAAATTTAGTTGAAGAACTTTAAAAATGACAGCCCTAGGGCACTAGGAAAAATTGAGGAGCTTTTGACCCCTGCTAGACTGAGCTATTATGAATGTAACAGACTGTAAAGCAGATGTCTGCACTCAGATGTGCCTCAGGTGCATCATTCTTCCTCAAACATACGGCAGAGGCATTGAGCTTACACCATCTGAACTTTTTGAGTTTAGCATTAATTCTTCCTTCCAATAACAGCTGCCTTATGCAGCTGTCAGAAATTACAGCGGGACTGAAAGGAAGAAGAGTTTTATTTCTGTTTCCATTTATTTTCTTTTCAGTGGTAAGAGGCTGAAGTGATTTTACAGAGCACAGAATTGTATTCACTAAGGACCAGTGCTCACCATTGTTATCTGAGTGTGATGCTCTAGAAATTAATAAAAAAGCAGGCAGACATTCTCCTTTGGAAGGCTCAAAAGGCATCTGCTTCTCTCCAGTGGATAACAGGGCACGTCAGTACTCACTTGAGTTTACCAAGCATTTAAACTGTAAGTTCAAGTAAGGTGCAAATTCAGAGCAATCTCAAAGGCATTCAGTGAGTGCTAAAATGTCACACTGACTTCAAAATTTTGTTTATCCAACGATACAGAAACTGAAATCCTGCTAGTTCTCTTGGGAAATTGTTGGGAAACTGGCGGTGATCATTTTGGTATCTTTCACAAGATGCCTCCAGTTCTGCTGCATGACTGCATTCTCCTCTTTGATTAGCTGATGAATCCATGGGGTTTGTAACTTATAATTACAGAAGGAAAGGTATCATTTTGCAAGGTACCAAAACCACACGACATTCATTAAAATTACCACTTGTAAGAATACACAACATTTGATGTCCCACACAGACCCATCCAAGGCTCTGGTTTCTCCCTGCTTACCTTTCTCATGTCCTTTGTGTAATCAGGTTGCAGAGGCACCTGAGCTAAACACTCTCACCTGTGCAAAGGCAAAGGCTGGAAGAGTCACCTGTGGAGATCCGTCAGCTTTGGAGTCTTGCCCTCTACACTGAAAACCACAAGGCCATACTGAAAAGCACATTCATTTTTCTCATTTAATCACTTGAAGTTGCTGGCATTAGAGAAACTAGTTTTTAAATGCTGGGTTGAAGTTTAAATCAGTAAAAAGTAACTCTGCATAAAAGATACTGTTGGACCCAGATTATTAGATTACATTAAATAGACCATTACAAAGGAAAGTACCCTTTTTTGTTAACTGAAAATATGAAAATTTATATAAACTATCCTAAATAAAACTCCTCATCTTTTTGCCATGATTGTATTTTTACTGTTCCTAGGAACAGTAATGGCATCAGGAGAAATAAGAAAACTCAAAATCCTCAGTTGTGATTCTTGTAATAGTTATACTCTGAAGCCAAGGAAACATTTTTTCAGATCATGCAAACTCAGATGACAGCACATGCTGACGCAGGAAATGACTGGGAACACCCCTACTGATAAGTTAAACCTTGGCAAGGCTCATTTCTTGACCCAGAGGCCAACTGGTGTAGTCTGGTCAGGATTATGCCATTAAACTTTTTTAATGTCTAGAACAAGACAGCCACATCCAAACTACATTTTGGGAGAGGTCCCTGGCCTGTTCAGACTCATGAACTTTGCCTGGCAGTGGACTGTTGATTGGTCTTGATTAAAGTTGTGTGAGGGAATGTTTGTCAGAATAAATTACTTAGCTTCTCTAATGGCTCTGGCATCTGTAAATTCACTAGAATAGATATAACCAACAAGAATGGAATAAGGATTGATCTTTACATGCATTTATTTTGTTCTCTTTCATGATGTAAGGAAATCAAAGAATAATATTTTATGCATTAGAGATCAGTGGTAACCAGAAGAATCTGAATACAAATGTTTTAGGTAGCTCAGTATAGCCATATCTATCTATCTATCTATCTATCTATCTATCTATCTATTATCTATCTACCTATCTACTGGTAGATTAATTTCATTTAATTTCAGACTTGGAAGACAATCTTAACCTGCTAGAGGCCTGAAAAAGACATAATATTGAGGCAGAGTGTCTTTATATCTTCATCTGATATAAGCCTTTGCTAAAGATAGGATTCTGGACTTGATGAACTTTAGATCTTCTTCCATGCAACCATAGTGGTGTTTAGAAAGTCTGTCCATGTTCTAGAAAATGCACTTTTTCAGTCATCCAAGCATACAAACATAAACACTTAATGTGAGAATATTCCTTTTTTGGTTTTCATTTCAATCCACCATGTCAGACACCCTTTATGGTGAACATCTCAAAAAACTGAGTCAGTATAAGAAGGCAAATTAAGTCTTGTCACTTGGGTTTGACTGCGGAATTCTATTCCTAAATTATCTATAGTCTGTAAGAGTTCAAAACCTGATCATTAATGAAGTTTTGTCTTGTCCTGTGCCTTAACTCTGCAAGATGTGCATATGTACAATGCTGTTCAATAGAGTTAGGTTGCTTCAAACTTTCCCAGTAAATTATTTGAAGTGCTCCAGACAGGATGCCTAAGGTGACCCTTCTTTTAAATTAAGCAAGATATCTTCATGAATTAGCATAGTAGCAGCTTCATTCAAATACCACTGAAACCACTGGAATTTTTCCACTGGCTTTGTAAGGTTTGTTTCAGGCTCTATGTAATCCCATCCAGATATTGTCTGATGAGAAAAACATGGGTTTGCATCAAAATGCTCCCATATTTTGCAAAAGGGATGGGAGTGGGATGAAGAAGCTGAAGGAAAAAAAATGGGAATACTTTCAGCAACCTTAGAAACTGACCATCGTAAGATGAAAGCCAGTATCTCACCAGAAGGGTGAAACACATCCAAATCTTGATTGAATAATTTTTGATCCAAGTTATCAAGGTGCTTCATTCCTTCAAAGAAAAAGTAATGACAGTCAGTATGGTCAAGTCTTGCTAAACTCAAGCAATTCAGAAAGCACTCAGCACCTTGCAGAATTGAAGGAAAACACCTTTTGAGGGAAGATATAATCTCACAAATACGCTTACAGAATCACTTAGGGAGGAAAGAAGTTTTAATGTCATCAAGTCCAACCATTAACCTATCACTGCCAAGTCCACCAGTAAACCATGGCCCCAAGTGCTGTATGTATCTCTTCACTAAGTCCAGGGATGGTGACAACCACTTCCCTGGGCAGCCTCTCCCACTGCTTGACAACCCTTTCCATTAATAATTTTTTCCTAATATCCAATCTAAATCTCCCCTGGCACATGCTAAGACTGTTTCTTCTTGTCCTATTACTTGCTACCTGGGAGAAGATCCTGAACCCCACCAGGCTACAGCCTCCTTTCAGGTGGTTGTAGAGAGTGATAAGGCCTCCCCCGAGCCTCCTTTTCTCCAGGCTGAAGATCCCCAGCTCCCTCAGCTGCTCCTCATCAGACTTGTGCTCCACACCCTTCACCAGCTCCACTGCCCTTCTCTGGACACACTTCAGCCCCTCAATGTCCTTCTTGTACTGAGAGGCTCAAAACTCAACCCAGGATTTCTGGTGAAGTGTCATGACTGCAAGTACAGGGAAATAATCCTTTTAGTAGTCCCACTGGCCAAAAAAATGTTTATTATTTTCAGATATTCTTTTGAAATGGGTGGCATTGGTTTTATCTTACTGCCACTAGAAGTTAGGCATTAATCAACTTGGAACTCCTTTTTGTCAAAGGAGAGATGGCATGCCTAGGTATGAGGTGAACTCCCTTCTAGGGGAGCCTATGTCTCATCATGGGCTGCCAGGACACCCTAGAAGATTTTCTTGGAATATACCTATAACTGAGATTAATTAATTATAGCAAAGTCTGGGAATGTTGGTACTTCTATGCACATTACATAAATTACTGCCCACTTTACCATGCAGATATTTGTGCCAGCTTTACAGGATTGATAGGACTGTCCATTTACCATCCCACTTCCATTTGTGATTTTCACATGGAACTTGACCCACTTCTATAAAAGCAATGACAGCTGAATCGAGTATTGTGTTAAAACCAAAGCTAAAGAAACTTCAAAGAAATCCTGTCCTGACAACATCTCTCTTCACCAGGGTAATTCTACAAAATAAAAATAAAAGTAAAAATAAAAATAAAAATATTTTAAAGGAAGACAAACTACAACCATAAAAATCAAATTCCTGCAGAACTAGTAAAATTATAATGTTCCAGGACTGCACATCCAAAGAAGAAAATTTTAGCAACTAAAAACAGTGAATGAGGAGGAAATTTCTGAAGAAAAGATCACAAAAGAGAATGAAATGAGTAACATAGTACCAGTATATCTTTACAGAAAATGTATTTACCTTATCCCCTTTGCAGTTTACATGGACAAACCTTGTGCCTCAATATGTCTGAAACAGGGGTAGTATACAACATTTACAAACTCAGATTACAGGTGAAACCATGTTCCTAACAAACTGAAAGCCTGCAATACAAGTTAAAATGAAAATAACTTCCATTTTTACATAAAGCATTATGATATATAATGCATCACGATACTGCATTATATACATAAACTTGATACTTATAATATGTGAGAGATTTTTAACTGTTGCTTGGCATTCATTCATTGGGTGGAATTAACTCTACTGGCCTTGAGATAGATTGAGGGCAACAGAAGGATGTAAAAGGCAGAGCTCATATTCATTGGAGGCTCGTGGCATTTACAGTGTTTTAAACAATCATGTTCTAAGGTTGATTTTGCAGGCTGTCTTAGTCACTATCTCCAGTCAAGGCTCTTGTGTAAATGGGGTTTGTTCTACCCTGACAGTGTGCCTATTGTAACTTGGGGCCACCTGTTAGACAGCATGAAGTGTTGCCTAAAAAAATACACAATAAGCAGATTGTTTGTTACAGTTGTGCACAGACAACTGTATTAGTGTTCTTCTCACCATATGTCTATATAAACAGAGCTGCAGTGAGCTATTCACCAGCGACTCAAACACTGAAGAAGAAGCTTCTCTTAAAAGATCCAGGGCTTACAAGCATTGGCTCACCTGTTACACTTACAAGAGGGTTTCAAATACTTGGCTTCAAGGGAAAATTAGTCCTTCAGAAGTTTCTGTAGGAAGGTTTATTCTAGAAGCACAATAAAGAAAATCCCCACACAAACAAAAAAAAATCCACCCCAAATCAACTTAATAGTCCTCATCTGGTGGTTTTAGTAGAGCAGTGCAAGGAAAGGGGAGAAAAATTGGCTTCACAGAAGCAGTTTGACTATCTTCCAAATCAAAAATAATACTAGATCATGTTATAATATATAATACATACTTTAATTGCAGCTGTTGCTGTTATCAAATACACCTTCATCCATGTGTCAAGACGAAATCTGAAGTCCCTCACAAGATGAATTTGTGAGCTCAGTCATATCCAGGGTTCTTGCAGTCTTGGGGAGACTACCTTGGACAGTTTTTTCTACTCCTTTCATTTTTTCCCAAGGAGAGATTTTGAGGGAGGGCACGGAATCTATATGTCTCATTTTGTGTTGTGAAGGAAAAATGTTACAGTAAAATAAGCAATAGACACCACTGATTGTCATGGTGTAAAAAAAGGATAGGATAGGACAGAATAGGAGAGGACAGCATAGAATAGAATAGAAATTACACAAGTCTTCTAACAAAGTCCATGAAGGGATATTTTAAAAGCCCAGATCTTGGTAGTGGTTGTGCCATGTGACCATAAAAGGCACACCAAGGCCTAACAAGGTCACTTCCACAACTTCCTGACAAGACTGGAGTATATTAATGTCTATATGCCCTGCTGCTCTGGTAGCAGAGAAGATGCATGGAGCTAAAGCCTCTTTAGCTGCCATCCTGCTGCACCAGCTTGCCTCCTGGAGCTGCTGCAGGTGTGAGAGAAAAGCCCATTGCAGCTAAGTCCTTCTAGAGCAAGGACACAAAACAGAATGTGAAACAGGGGTCACATCTTGTGCCTGCTCTGCTCCTGCAGCAGCCTCACTCTATAATTATACTTTCTAAGGGTAAATTGCTACATGACCATCCAGCACCTACAAAGAAGGAATTTTGGAGGGACTTGCAGCATTCTTCCTACACCACTAAAGCTGATACTCAACATGCAAAATACCTATCAGAGACAAGAAAAGGAAAAAGAAAAAAAAAAAGGGAGGATTTTTTTCTCCAGTTAATTCCCTAGCATAGAACAAAAGAACTGCAGCAATTTATTTTCTAATGACTGTTGAAAAAGTTCACTTTATCGCTGAACTCCTCTAAGCAGAGCA
Source organism: Acrocephalus scirpaceus scirpaceus (assembly GCA_910950805.1). Lineage (NCBI taxonomy): Eukaryota > Metazoa > Chordata > Aves > Passeriformes > Sylviidae > Acrocephalus > Acrocephalus scirpaceus. Next base: position 103,032,358 of record OU383775.1, on the reverse strand, counting down.
GATCAACTGTTCCAGCTCCAAATGCATACTGAAATTATTTAATGGGTTAATCGTTACTCTGATATTGTTCAAAAGTAGTTATGTGGGTTTAGGCTCCATTCAAAACAAAAACATTATGAACCCATCTCTGGTCTTCTTTTTTTTTTTTTGTCTTTTTTGTGTGTTTGTTTTGTTTTATTTTCAGAAAGGAGTGTTTGCTCTCAGGAGCAGTTTTAAAGAGAAGATTTTAAAAGGTTCTGCTTCAAGGTTAGTTAACCCACATATTTTCACAAATTACCATGAAAGCTTTTTCCCTGTGCTGGTTTATTTCTATTAACATAAAGAATACAATGTATCCAGTTTTACAGATTATATTGGTCTCTGTTTGGAATAATATTTTATTCAGTAGTAGTTTTTAAATCAAGCTATTGTTTTTTGTTTGGTTTGTTGTTTTTTTTTTTTTTTTTCTCAGCACCACTCTATTTAATAGTTCTAAGTTTCTTTTATTTCACTGTGGAAGGATTTTTATGTCCAAATGCAAGTTAGTGTCTGAAGCTATACAAGTTTCCTTCTTTACCAAGTTAAAGATCCAGTTAGTTCATGGTTAAATCAGTCCAGTTTGGAAGCAGTTTTCTGCATATGGACTTTGGATGAGTGCTGAAATTCGTTCAGAATGGTAATACCCTGACAGCCTTATCTGAGTCATTATTGTGCATTCAACAGTCTGTATCATGGGGAGCTCCAGCCTCAAAGATATAGCAGGATAATAAATGGAGGAAGCCTGATCATATTTCATGAACAATTTTGGCCCATCTTCTACAGTTAAGAGTAGCCATGAAGATACCATGGCATGATTTCCACTTTAGTGCTAGCAACCAGAGAGAGTTGTTGCTCTAACCTTTAACAGAGAACACTCATGAAACTCAGGCTGCTAACTAGGAAAATGGCAGAAGAAGGGGAGTGAAAGCTGGTAACAGACTATAGAAGGATTCCTGTTTTCTTTACTCCTCCAGGGTCCACTCCAACCATGCCAACTTACCAACCAACTTATATTTTCTATTCTTGTTGTGAGACGGAGCCCATACTGCTTCTTTTCATTTTTTATCTAGGATTATCTAAGATTAAAACCACCATGTCTATGAAAACATAATCCCACAATCTGCATCTTGTCTGCACAGCTCCCCCAAGAAAGTCAAAAGTGCAAAGGAGAAGTTTTATGAACACTTTCTTACAGAGATATCTAAAACACTATGACATTGCCTGTACCAAATCACAGACAGTCCCAGAAACAGCAAGAAGTGCGGGCAGAAGAAAGGGACTCACAGTGGTGGAAGTCCACCAGCCTGCCAGGAGTTAGCTGGATTCTTCCACAACTGAACTGAAGAAGTTTATGTAAACAAGCAATGCAGAGGGATGGCAAATTTGGCCTCAAACCCCACTCCAGTATTGACACTTGCACAAAGTCACTCACATAGTTCACAGAATTCATGGGAAATCCAAATCTCTAGTGGAGAGACCAGTCCCAGCACAAAATCCTAAGTAAAAGAAGGGTGAAATGGATTCTGTACAGTATCCAACTTGTGAATGGAGTGGCATATGTACATTTTCCTGTCAGAACAAACAAAAGAGAATCCCCTTTCCTCCCAAATTTAGTCTTGGGTTATATGAAATCTTTCATTTTGTTATCAAAACTGTTCTTATACACTTGTGTTTGCCTTATTTTCTTATTTTAAAAATCAGTTTTAGACAGCATAGAAAATTTGAAAATTAAAATTTGAGGCATTCTTTACTAATGTTAAAATGAATGCTTGTTTTCGTCAATATTTTGGTTTTGATGAGAAGGAAATAATTAAGAAGAGGAAACAGGGCATTTTCATATTTTAATCTAATTAGATTAATGTTTCTCGAAACCCCATTTTTTTATGATTTTAAGAGGTGCTAACATGTAGATTTCCTCTTTCATCAACATCAACAAATCATTGCTAATACAATGAATGTGTAGATTTCAGCTGCTGAAGAAATCGAAATTTTCAGTAGCAGTTTCTCAAGCTCATCCTACAGTTAAGGGTTTCCTTGAAAAATGAAGTAAGGTGTACAGTGGAATTATAAAAGCTGGGTTTTTTCAAAGCTAAATACAACTCCACACCTGTCTAACTCTTTGTGAAAATCTCAATATAAAATGGCCAACAGAAAAGTTGCAAGGCTATGCATGGTACCCCAGTACATGGCCATGCCCCTCTTTGCTTCACAAGGAGCTTTAGGCTACTTTCCCCTCCAGCTCTCCAAGAAGCTTTGCTATGGGAGAGATGAGAATAAGGAAAAAAGGGGACAGTGGCAAAGCAAAATCAGAAGGGGTCTGGCAAAGGCAGCTAGAATAGCTCCTGTTGCACTGTGCTAGCTGATATGTCGAGCACATGCATCAGAAACAGAGAAAGCAATAGACAATATGCCAGAATTAGAGGCACTGTGGGTTAGCAGCAGCCAGCCTGGCTTCACATTTGGCTAATGAATACATACACAGGTTTCAGGCCTGCTGGTGACATTCACACAAGATGATGAGTAGGAAAATAAGAATTGTTTTTACTGAAACAAAGATTTTTATTGAAAATGTCAATGTGCAATTTAAAAAAAAAAACCCAAACTACAAAAAAGCTAAAATATAATACATTAATAAAATAACTTTTCCCATTTCCTTATTTTACTTAAAACTTTTAACTTGAGCATTCAGAGGTTTTACTAAAAAGAAAAAAAAAAGAACAGAAAAGAAAAGCAAGCAATACATTTCTATATTTTTCAATTTGACAGAAGTTTTCTGAGTTTTGTCACCTGACTGAAATTTCATCAGCTTCTTCATTAGCTTGTACATTAGCAGTTCAACACCAATGCTTTTTAATATATTAAATGACACAGGTCCAAGTCCTCTGTTATTTAGGTTGTAAATGCCCTGAATCAAAGCCTCTGTCAATGGGGGCCTGACAATATTCCTGGCATGCATATTATATTGAGAGCTTCCAGGCTGCTCCTTTAACATATATGTCCATCACTATTTGTTCAGCTTCCTCTAGAATCAAAGTTTATTAACAAAAAAAAAAAAAAAAAGGCAAGCAAAACAAGAAAATTTCCAACTAAGGCCTCATTTCCTTAAAAGTGTCTATTTTCTTCTGTGCCATTTCTTAGAAGTATTGCTGAGATTTCTCAAGATACTGAACAATTAATATCTCCCCTGTATCCACCAAAAGTCCTGCTGTTAAAATAATTAAAATTTTAGTTCATGAACTCTTTTGGGCATGAAAGTGGTAGTTTTCTTTTGGTTTTTTTTGCTTCAGTTTTTGTCTTCTGGCTGCCTAAACGCACACTGGAGCTCTAGAGATTCTAGAGATCCATCCACCTCAAAAGCTTTCTGCTGTTTAGATCTATCCTTATCCAGCACTGCCCTGTGCTGCTCAGTGCACTTGCTCACCAGGAGCCTGCTGGGATCTTTCTCTACAGTGAGAGTTTGTTGTAGTTAAGCAAATTTTAATTAACTATTTGTATTAGAAATAGTGTGGCCAGCAGGATTAGGAAAGGGACAACCCCTCTGTACTCACCATTGGTGAGACTGAGCCTCAAACTCTGTGTTCAATTTTAGGCCCTTAATGAAAAGAAAGACATTGAGGAGCTGGAACAAGTCCAGAGAAGGGCAACGGAGCTGGTGAAGGGTCTGAAGCATAATTCCTATGAGGAGCAGCTGAGGGAGTTGAGGGTCTTTAGCTTGGAGAAAAGGAGGCTCGGGTAATACCCTATCACTCTCTACAACCACCTGAAAGGAGGTGAGGGTCAATTTCTTCTTCCAGGTAACAAGAAATAGTACAAGAGGAAACAGTCTCAAGGTGTGCCACGGCAAGTTTAAGGAAAATTTCTTTAAGGAAGGAAAGTCTTGTCAAGCATTGGAACAGGCACCCCAGGGAAGTGGTTGAGTCATCATCCCTGGAGATATTTAAAATATAGTGTCAACGTGGCACTTGGGGACATGGTCTGGTGGCGGACTTGGCAGTGCTGGGTTAATGGCTGGTCTCATTGATCTTAAATGTTCTTTTTGACCTAAGAAATTCGGTGATTCTATGACTACTGTGGGATTTAAGAGAAATCATAGAAAATCAACCTTCTGCTAAAACTGATGTAATTTATCTTGTAGGTGTTTAGGACCCCATCTGCAAAATGTACACACATTGCTTTATTCTACTGCATTCCAAAATAAAGACTGGATTTGGATTTTCAGTGGGATAACACAACCTTTATAGTGACATCAAAATGTTCCTGCACTTGGAACCTGTTGAGGTATTTCTGTACAGTGAGTTTGTTGTAGTCAAGCAAATTTTATTTGACTAATTGTATTAGAAATAATGTGTATCATCTTGTCTAATGGGCCGTCTGGCCTCTGAATAGTTCTGAGTATACCACCAGACAAAGGTGATAAACAAGCGACCCTACATTCACTTGAATTTACGTCCACAACTAAACCAATACACATTTCCCTGCAATAAGAGAGAGAGGAATGGGGACACAGAAAATAGAGAGGAAAATAACCCAGGGTTTCAGTTTTCTAACTATTTCCTACTATTATTCTTGTCACGTTTCAGAAATGTTGAATAACATTTTACTTGAAATCTTAAAACTTTTTAAAAATGTTAGTGCAACCTTTTGATTCTTTCTTGGAATGTTTCTCGGTATAACTGATTAGTTACAAAAAATTACTATACTTCTCTTTCAGTTTAGGAATAGAGAAATGGGATTAATAATATGAATATGAATTTTTCATGAGCCATATTACTGAAGACTGAAATTCAATAGGATATGTATTTAACTATATAATTCCTTATATTTTTTGACCCATTTACAACATACTATTTCTGAAAAGTAGTCTTTCTATGGACTAGTTCCATTATGTGGTACTCATAATTAGGGGGTAATATATGCATTTTAAACTAGAAAGCTTTATATTCCTGAAGCTGGCCATTCAAATTGTGAAGAAATACACATATATATATATACACACACATATATATGTATATAGAATATATTGATCCTAAACTGGTCATGTTTGTTTAAATACTCCAAGGCATTTTTGCTAATATCCCTGTATTTAGAGTATTTTAATTGAAGCGATTACATGCTGTCTATCAGGAAACTTTTGCCCGCTCCTTGCTCTTGCAGGATGGATGCTGGCCTGCATTTTGCTCCATGGTATTATACTGATTGCCATATTTCCCATATTTTCTATCTCTGTGACATGATTTAGGCAAAGTTACACTCTATAAATCTATTGCCAGCTGTTATTTTCTGCCTTTCAAGCTTCCAAGAGGAGAGCCCACATTCAAGTTTCACAGGCAGGCAACAAAGGGCTTCCCCTGGCTACTCTGCTACTTTTGAAAACCTGAAACACATGGGCTGTGGAAGGCAGAACGTTTAAACAGCAACATTCATTACCCCGGACGGAGGAAGAAAGGTCAGCCCCAGCAGCAAATCTGCCGTAAATCTGCGAGTGAAACAAGCTGTCCGGGAGAGCGCGCATTAAACACTGCCGAGGCAGCGGGACGCTCCAGCCTCACCGCCCCGGCTGGCAGCGAGACCCGTGCAAGGGAGCCCCGGGTGCCAGCAGCGATGAAGGGAAGAGTCCCTTGGTGTGTCCACGGCCACGCGTGTGCGGGTGGCTTCCCGCGGGGACCGTCCCTGGATGTGCCGGCCGGCCCCGGGCGGGCTCCGGGCAGGCTCGGGCCGGGGCCGTGTGCCTGGTGTTGGCAAACACGGCCCTCAGCCGCGGCCGTGCCACGGGCCCGCCCGGGGCCGCAGCCAAGGCCGCCGGCAGCTGCTCCCGTCGCCGCGGCAACGGCGACACAATGGGCTGCGAACGCAGCCGGCGGCCGGCCTGCAGCGAGGGGCTCTGCCGTGCTCCCTGCCTGCCCCCTCGCCTCCCCCCACAAAAAGGGGACACCCTAAAATACACAAAAAGGAACAGAAAAGCGTGTTATATCCCACAGCACCCGTCCAGGCACCGTCCTCTCTCTCGCCACCCACGTGTCCGGGCTCCATTTTGCTCTTGCCTCCTCAGGTGGAGGGGCAGGTTTGACAGTAAAAGCTTGCGTTAAAAAAATGGGAATTGGATTTAAATGGGCATTTGTTGGGTCTCTCCTGCCACAATTTTAGAACTCCATCACCACAGAACCATAGAATCATTATGGTTGGAGAAGACCTCTGAGAGCATCAAATCCAGCTCTTGACCCAGCATCACCGTGGTCACCACTAAACCACATCCCCAAGTGCCACACATTTTTTGAACACTTCCAGAGATGGAGCTTTCAACTCTTCCCTGGGTCTGTGTGTCAGAGATAAGACTTCAGTTTGTACCTCATCAGTCTGGGAGATGGAGGGGATTCTGTCCTTATCTGAGAGCAGTCCTCTCAGTTTTACACCACCCTACAGCTTGATTCTGCTCTCAGATGTAACGATTCTCCCCACAGGCTACCAAAAAAAGGTGTGGATACAACACAGCTCGAAACCCTCTTGACAGGTAACTGAGCTGCCTTGCGGTTGCTCACCTGGGGAAAGCAAAGGCAGCCTCTCTCACATGTTCAGCTGAAAGAATTTCTCCCACTTGTAAGACCTCTACAGCTGTGCACAAACAAAGAAATCTTTATAAGAGGAGTCGACACAGTCATAAACTTGAAAAATACAGCAGCAATCTCTATACACAAATAAAAAAAATCCCATCCTCTCCTATTAAGTCCAAAACTAATTTACTGAAGCATTTTCCCACCAAGCTGAAATATTTTCCTATGTCATTTCACCCTGATGACAAACTCCACTTGCCATTCAGACAGCAAGCCCGGACTTTGGGAAAACTTTATAGGGAAAAGCAGTGCTTCCTTGGAATAGAGTCATGCCTTCTGCCCCCTATCAGCTGCTGAATCTTCAGATAACAAAGATTCTTACAACACAATCCTTTCTCCATGCAAAATTGTGCCTTTGGGACCAATGTCCCTTCTTGTACAAGGTCTCTGTTGAGTATCTCACAACTTTTAGGAGCAATTGGTTCTTACTATGCAATCAATTCATGCTTTCCTCAAAACCTCTTGGGAATCGGTTCCCCAGCAGAAATCTGTGTCCTTGTCTAATTATATTGACTTACCAAGTGTCTCTCTCTAAAGGAATTGTGTGTCATAAAGTACAAATGTCCTTGTCTGATGATAAAGGACCATATGGAATTGTCTACTCCTTTTCTGCAGGGGTGTGTGTATGTATGTATGCAAAATGACAGGAGCATACCCTAAGGCATGGGGGAAGTAATTAAAAAAATATCTCCAAATGCCAGGTATGTAATTTCTATTGGTAATATGTCATATGAGGTCTTATGGAGATCCAAATAAGAGCTAGAGCCTTTGAGTTTGATATGATATATGTGCAATGAATATTTATTATGATTTATAAAATGTAATGAAGCTCTTTGGAATGTGCTGAAGAAAGTTCACTGTGGTGTGAAAGAGGTTCTAAATAAGACATACCATACACATACCATGTCACCACATGGAATTTTTCAATTGAGCAAGTAATTCATTGCTATGTGTGCATTTTGCATCCCAGACCTAATTCTAAGAGAAAAGGAAGGAAGCAGGTAAGCTGTTACAGCCTTCTATGCCTGCATTCCCATTGCATAGAAGAACCAAAAGGAATAAGGAAGACAGTTACAGAGCAGTGTAGGAACGAGAGACAGAGCTGAAAGGCAAAACTGAGAGCTGGATTTCATACCTGGCTCTATATGTCAGTTGGAACTAGTGGATGTCCAAATCCCAGAACCGCAGAAAACATCCTTTGACCTTCGAAAAACTCTTCTTGGCACCATGTATGAGTATGGGCTGCAATTAATTAAGTTACTTGTTACAAAATCAAAAGCTCTGTTAGAAGACTTCTAAATTTGGGTGGGTCTGGTTGCTGTAAAAAGTATCTTAAAAACTGAAATTGAAAGACCCTTTGTGCATTAAGGCGTGAAAAATTATTGGTAATATTTATTACAGTAATTCCAGTGTGCTGTCTCTGGATGCAAGTCCAAAACTAGCCTGGCATGGTGCTTCACATGAGGTTATGCACAGCTGTTTGCACTGGTGCAGCTATGTCCCCTTACCTTCCAGCACAGGTTGGCCACATCCAGCCTCTACTGGGAGTGCTCTCCATCCCATGCTAACCCCCAGCTCTCCCAGACCACTGTCCCAATCAAAGCCCTGCCAGGATAGACACTGGCCATGTAAGTGTGGGGACAATCACAGGCCACTGTCACCACCGGTGCCCTCGGCCTCTTTCCCTTGCTAGCTATACATAATCTGACAGATCCAAAGCCTAAATCAATAAGCCTTTGGTGGGAACTGGGACAGGCTCAGCTGGTCTTTCCCTGTCTAATTTTTCCAATTACATTCTTAATTTCTGCAGGTCTAATTATTTATAGTACAGTAACAATACCAAGAGAAAGAAAAAAGAAACAGGATTAAGAATTTCAAAGAAAACAAAAAAAATGTTGCATTTCTGAAAATGTATAAACCAGACCATTCTGACAAGGCCCAATCATGCTCTCTGTACCTAGACAAGAAGACTACTGTATCCAGGGCTGAGTCCATGGAATTACATTTGGGCTTCACATCTCTGCTGATCAACTCAAGAGACTATTGGAAAATTCAGAAGTGTAGTGCAGAAAATTCAGGATGGGTCATAGTCTGAGGAAGGTTTTTGAAGTTATTTTGTTTCTTTAAAAGAAAATTGGGTAGGAAAACAGCATAGGAGGAGGGAAAGTTTGGGCACAAAATTGGTAAGAAAAAGCTTCTACTTTGAAGCCATGATATCTTATTTTTGAATAGCTCTGCACAAGTCACTTGGTCCTTCTACCTTACCTGTCCACCTCAGTGCAGCAGGGAGCAGAACACTTAGAGCATTTGGCAGTCCAAAATACCAAGGAAGCTTATCCACGGAAAAATACTTATGACTCCCATGCAGACAGTGGAACATCACAGATTTAATAGAGCCTAATGTGAAAGGCTCTAAAAATGTTGCTCTACTTGGGTGGGGTCATGTACACATAAAAATTTTGGTAAGTCCTGCACTGCATTGTCCATTTAGGTGGAGAAAGAAAGTTAAACTTCCTTCTCCAAAGAAACAGCTCACTGCAATTTAGGTCCTTATTCACAATCCAGTAAAGTAGAAAATATTCTTGCTGTTTCACTGGTTAGTTCACAGGTACTTGGTATTATTTTTGTTATTGTCCAATTGTTATTCCTTCTTCTACAGTCTTTCTACTCTCTTACCTTGGTTCATTTATCAATACTTTACAGGTACTGCTCCTAGTAACAAAGCACAAAAAGCCCCAAATATACTGACTAGGTTGTACTTAATAGGAATAGGAATGTAAAGAATAGGAAATGGGATTTTTTCAGCATGTTTGAAAAAATAAACCCATTTCCCTTGTAGTGTCTAATAAACAAGCATTATTGTCATTTTACAATTTATGCTAGAAATAGACATTAATTCACTAGCCCTGATGAAGCATCTGTACCTCTGTGAGCTGAGTCTTGCTTTGCATGTCCTGGATTGCACTGAAGGAAGTGAATCCAGATTTTTTTCAAGATTCCACTACTGCTGTTAAGACTGCAATATCATTCGTTAGTTTGACTCAAGCAATTTGGAATGACATTTCCAGCTTTTGTTTTTTTACTTTTTTCCTTTCCTTTTACATTTTACTTTTTTCCTCTACAAAACTGTGCCCAGTATAACATGAGGATAAAATTGTAATGTTTACATAATAACTGCTGCATTACACTTGTATGAACAGTGCAGATACTAAACATTTGGCAAATTACAGACACAACAATGCAGCAGTTCTTTCTGTGGCACAGGATTTCTCTGGAAATGTTATTTTATTGTATTTCATTTAGTGCTTGTTTGTTTAAGGAGGAAGAACAGACATCACTGTATTTCTGTTTGATTCAGCGAGCATTCTGTACTTGGTCCAGCAAATCATTTAAGCGTGTGCTTAAATGTAATGAAATGAAATTTAAGTTCATGTTACCGTCTAGGTATTTAACATACAGCATGGGTTTAAGTGCTTTATACAAAACAGGACAAGAATGGTGAAAAACCTTAAAAATAAGGCCTGTGCATTTCTACACACCTTTTTTTAAACCCTAATACAGTTACAAGGGAGATTTTCCACTGCCTATGCTATGAAAACACTGAGTAGTACCCCCTGACTCACCCCCAAAGCCAACTGACTTTACTTGATCTGACAATCTGACAGCTATATCCTGTGTAACTGCTAGTCTGGCCCTTTTTAAAAATATCCTATTAAGTGGAAGCTTTGCCTGGGCAAGGTATGCAGAAATGAGTCACAGGGAGTATATGGAATTTTCTCAGGACTTAGGGCTATGCCTGTTGTAGCCAAAGGCTAAATCTCTGGTGGAACTTAGTAGTGTTCCTCTGAGTACATTCACTTTCCATACCAGTCTCTGTTTTAGTGGGAAACATAAAACTGACATGAAACACACCACAAAGAAAGGTGTGTTCTCAACTTGAGTTACCTAACCCAGGTAGGATAATTTAAGCTGTGGTTGCACAGCAGTTTAAACCAGTCTGACTCTTTACTGTCAGGGAGGGTGGAACCACACCAGCCAACAGTTAGACGGGCACTAGCTGTGCCACAGCCCTGTCTTCGGTCAGCAGCCAAGACAAGGGGACTGGAGATAGCCAATATGAAGTGCTAACAGTGCGTAAGGCCCTCACTGCTTTAACCTGTCCATGTATGGATATGACTGAAGTTTTAATGTATTTTTGCCATTAGATAAACCTGAAAGACCTTTTTAGAGACATGGAAACTAAGTAGAGCTGACTGCTGTCCACAATCAAGGGATACACAGTTCCTTCCTCAGAAGGCTTACAATTCATATGTTATTATTTCCACTGTAAAGGCTCTTAACTGTTAGCCAAGGGAGAAGAAAAATCAAAAGCTGGCTTTATAATTTATGAGAAGCTCCCAGCATAAAAAACAAGCAAGCAAGCAAACAAACAAACTGCTTTGTTTTGCAGGTTAGATGCCTAGGAATTTATTTGTTTGCCAAGAGCAGAAACAACATCTTGAATTAGTCTGCAGTGAATCAATTTCTTTCCACAGAAGCATTGAAACCCTCTAGGTTTCATTCATTAACAGAATAATACATATATTTTGCTTGGTAGTGTTTGTTTGAATTACAGCCTCATGGAATTCAGAACAAAGCTACTGTGGTTGCATGAACCTGCTCAAAATTCTCAAAATTCCATTTTATATAATTTCTGCTACAAGAACTAGTTAAGCATACCAGTTATCTAAAATATACAAGTTTTTCTGCTGTTCCATTTTTCTTGCCATCTCAAGTCACTGCTTGCCAAAAATAATTTTAAAATGGCTATTGCTTTGCATTTTTAGCACATCTCAAAAAAGTGAGGAAACAATTATGCTTTAATCAATGAAAAGAGCATGAGCTAAACATACATATTTTTTCAGCTCTCCTCATGCCTTCATGCTAGAGAAAATGTCTTTCTCAAACTTATAATTTGTTTAGTGTAGACTTAACATCCCCATGCATTCTACAGAATATAGGAGGAGCTGAGTGCCTCTGGCCAAATTTCTGTCGTTTTCACTCACAAAGAGAGAGGTGGGAAGTAAGAAAGCAGAGATATGCACAGGTACAGATGAACAGATGGTGACATTGTTTGGTTTTTTTAAATAATGGTGCATTGCCACATTTATCTGAAGCTTTAGTGGTACTTTCATTGATAAAGGTGGGCACAGATTTGCTTCTCTTGCATTCTTGTGTTTTAATCTTCATTTCTGAATGCTGACACCAACACGAGGTTTCTCTGTACATGAGAGGTGTAGTCTCTGGGGACAGACAGAAGAGAAAAGGGTTACTAGATGTGGATTGTATACATGGTTGTATGAAATTGTTCAAGAAGTTTGTTCCTATCCAGAATTCCATACAGAGGAAAACAGGCTTTATAAGCCCCAAGGCACCCCTCTGTGCTTCCTTGTGCAGAATGTCTATCCCTGAGGCTTAAGCAATGCCCACAACCAGGAGAAAAGATTTATCCCAGCACTGAAAGACTGTAGTGTTAGGAAATGGAAAACACATTAGCAATGTGTGCTAACCCCAACTGGAAAATCTAAGCAACTCATTTTATTTCCAGCCAACAAAACCTTCAAGAGAACTTGTGCTGGTTTATGGTCAGGTATCTACATTTAGATCATCACCTTATCTCTCTGGATAAAGCTTGAGGTTTAATTCAAAGTTTAATATAAGGGTGAAGTGAGGCAATGTTCTAGGTGTTTGCATGTTGGATTTTGCCTTGTTTTGTAAGAGCTATAGAATTTCTTGTCTGGAGATTGTTAGTTCACTTTCATCTTCTCATCTCATTACATTTATTATACCCTAGAAGACTACAAAAACACTGAATTCTATGCTAACCTGGAACTTAAAAGCAGAGGACAAGGATTAGGGCAGAGAATTTTTTAGTTTTGATCTGAGGTAGATCAAAACCAAACAAAATATTTGGGGCCTGAGAAATGAATGTATGGTCTCTCAAAATTTCCTTATTCACTCAAATCTTCTCCCCTGGACTAGAGCTAAAATGTCTTGAGCTAGAAGAAATTGGCTGAAGAGGTTTTGCTCCCTTGCAGTTTCCTGTGGGTCAGTGAGCTGTACAGCAACCTCTCTGGTCTGTGTGGCCCAGGAAACTGAAAATATTTTCAGCTGTGTCAGGTTCTGCATATGCAAGTTATGAGGTTCAAAGGGAAGTTTAATTGACACTAATCCTCATCTTGACTTTTGCTCACCTCCTCTTCTTTTCCCACTAAGTCTTCCCACCTTCCCACCTCAAAGTTGCAGAAGCTTTACAATTTTTCTTGTAAAAATATATATATTTAACCCTTTGGCAATCTCTTAATGCCCTTTTATTAAATCCCTTAAGTCTTTTTATTAAGTCCAGGGTAATTAAAATTATTATAAACCTCTCTTGAGAGATTATACCTTTTAATCACCGTGCATATTTGCTGAAATGTAGGTAACACTTTTGGTATATCAAATATAAAAATACATTGGGCAAAGATGTTTAATAACAATTTTTCAAACAAAGATCTTGACTAAGGAGGTTTAAGGCATTGAAAATCATACCTGCATGCAGTCACAATAAAACATTGAAGGACTTCTAACACTTTTACAGATATACAATGACACAGCTGTAATCAAGCTTCTCAATTTATTTCAACTCCAGCTCCTCAGCTGACATAATCTGTCCTAATGCCATTGACTCCCAAGGTGCTACCTTGCTTTAGACCACTTAGTTTTCTGGGCAACCAGAACAAATGCACAAATAAAATCCCTTGGGGGATTATTCTCCAGCCAATGAAAGAAAAAGAAAGGACTTTTCTTGTGAAGTGAGCTTGGATGTCCTGTCTGGGAGCAGAAGTGATAATGCACATGCTATAGACCAAAGGCATTCTTACACAGCTGTGCAGTGGCACAGATCAGTATAGAAAGAATTTATTTACTCTGACACTTGCTACTAGATGGATTCCTGAAATTTCAAAATTAGGGAGTTCTGATAAGAAAAACTAGCCATCCAATATTTGTTTTCTTTTACTACCATTTTTTCTTAACAGTGAAAAAAAAATTTACATGGATTTTTTAAATGTGAATTTGAAACATTTCCAGTAGGATAGAAGGCAAAATGCCTTACTCTTGACTACTTCTAATAGATATTTATTTTCACTCACGCTGACATAACAGAAGCTTCCAGCTTACTGCATATTATCAACCCAGAAGCAGAACAGAAATGTATGATTTTTCTATATCAAAGGAGTTCATGGTAACTTAACTGCTCCTAGGTTAATAGTGAATGGGAAAGAATATCAAATACAGCACAATTTAATTTGGCATACCTACAATTTTTATTTAAAAGTCTTGGAAGGTCTGGACTTCTTATTTTATAAACTCCTACTGAAGTCAACAGACTTATAGCCATCCAGCAAGTGTTCACAGAATGGGAATCTGTATTTTAGCATTAGATCAAAAAATTACGTTGAGACATAATTGGGACTAGTAGGAGAGGTGAGACTGTAAAGCATGAAAATGACTCATTTAAGTGTTTGAGTGAAAGGAGGAATAGGCATAGGGCAATATGGAACAGTTATTGAAGACCACAGAAGCTGTAAAAAGAAATTACTTTTTTAAAGGAGCAAAGAAATATAAACACTACTGGAGTAAGGTTGTATAAACAAGAAAAGGGAAATGCTGAAATAGTTCAAACAATCAGAGATTCAATAAAAAATGTAGATGTAAAAGTTACTAGTGATTTTTCTAAATGTTCACCTACTTTCTGGTTTTCTCCTGTCATGTTTGTTTGTATTTTTAAATTAAAAAAAAAAAAAAAAAAGAGTGGTATGTGCTATCATTTAATTTAATTTAAAATGTTGACAGTATATCGCTATCTGAAATGTATCAACATGCCCTGTAAATGAGCTTTGTGTAGGTGTGAGAAGGAGAAAATAAGGTCCTGCCCACCATGCAATATGGTAACATGAGAGATGTTTTAGGGAATTTTATCAGTAATGCAAGCAATTTTCTGGCAATGATGAATATTGCTATTTATTGGTGAGAAACAGGGCTTGTGAGAAGATGAAAGAAATCCAAAGATGCTAAAGGTATGGAGATATTATAATAGACAACCAAAGCAAAAAGGATATTCAGTGTTGCAGAAAAGATGAACCAGGCAGAACTGGGTTTAAGATTACTTGACTAGTTAAGAAAAACCTTTAAAATGTGTAAGTGAAATTAAAGAAAGACATGAGTATTTGGACTCAACTTGTAGTTTAAGGCACTGAAATTAGGTGTGAATGCATAGGTGTTTGTTTATATGTTCACTCTACACCTGGAGTGCCTTTTATAGCCATTGGAGAGCTGATCAGTACAGAGAACTGAATCTCATGAACTAATCCAATTCACCCCTAAAACAGACACCCACACCGAATCTTTATCCAGACTTCACTGATAATAACAGTACCTAGATACCAAGGTTTCAGTTAGATATCTACAGACATCCAGATTTAGGTATCTTAACCGAAACCCCACATTAGACATCTGCAATGTTGGTTCCTGTATCTGGTCCTCGAAGACTTCTCCATAATCTGCACAAAAAAATGAGCACTTCCAGCGTGAGATTAATTTGTGTCATTTTAAGTAACCATTTAACAATAAAATTAATTGTGCACTAAAAAGATCTGTTTTCTTTATTGACTAAAAGGAGTTTATATTTGGGCAGATGAATCCCCTTGCCTCCTGTAGGGCTACTTAGCTAAAGAAAGCAAAAGAAAAGACAAGTAATGAATCATATCAGCATAAGAATGTTTAAAGGCTGAAGATAATAAAAAATATTTAACTCATTTCATAGCTTCATTAGCAGCACATGTTTGAAGGAAGTGTTCATAAAGATATGGCTTCACAACACAACACTTCACAACCAATATTATCTTGTACACCTGAGAAATAATACATCTGGGACTGTGGTTTACCCAGGCTTGTTTGGCCTGAAGCAGAGCTTTTAGAGAAATGTATGTAATCATAATTATTGAGGATGTGACTCATAAGTGTTGCTTTGGAACCATGACCAAAACTAACAATTGTAGGAGAATATGAGAAATAGAAAGCCCTTAGAACCACAGTTTACAGTATATTTTTGATGACTAGGTTTCTAGATAAAACTAAGTATTATTTCCTGTTAGATTTTCTTTTACTAAGAATTATCTAATCCTTAATTAAGAGTATATGCAATTCTAAGGCGATCAACCCAACATGCTCCAAATTTATTGTAGATGAGAAATATCAAGCATGAGCTTTAACTATCTCTTTAAAAATAAAAAATCACTTCCAGGGAGAGGTTGTTACATGTCACCACTCTTCATTTCAGCACGTGATTTAGTAATCTAAATACTATCTTCTAGCTCTATAGGTGCCAAACTGCTTCAAAAAGAATAGAGTGCCAAATCTAATGACAATTTTATGAGACAAATAATTTCTATACTATAAAGTAAATTCATATCAATATTTCAGGAATATTTTAACACTGATATTAGAAACTTACAAGCAGAAATTTTCCAAGTGGCTTTAAAAATATTTTCTGAGGATTCTTAGGTACTAGCCAACATTGAACTGTGTGTATGATATTAGGTAGTTCTTTCATCTCCTACACCGTGAATTGCAATATTAATTAGATGTTGGAATTAAACTGATTACAATATTAATTACAATGTACTTTTTATTAAGTTTATATCATACTGAAGAAGCAAGATTTTGCCTAAATGTAATTGCCATGTATTGCAGAAGAAAAAAACCTAAAAATATCCATTCAAATAATATTCTAATTATAGTGATTTGTTCTGTGAGGAAGTGAAATCATTGAATGCTAAAACACTGTATTTATTTTTGATGGTGTTAGGAAGCAAAATACAGATAAGTGCCATTGAAATATTTGATTTAATTGCAAGTAAAACAACTATGCCGATTAAATTAAGTATATATTCTACATTCATGCACTGTTTTATTCTAAGTAAAATATCTATTAGCCTGCAGTTTTCTCCATTTAAACAAATCATTGCTTTAAATTTCATATAGTAAGTAAGATCAAGCTAGAGATCAAGTAACTTGGTTACCCAGCAGCCATAAAGCAGCCCTTAACACAGTTCCCGTAATCACCCTTTGCATGCTGTAATCACTCTCTCCTCGAGGTACAGAGCAGTGCTTGGGCCCGTTCCAGGTAAAGCCCAATGCAGATGCTCTGGACTGTGCTCTGGAAAGAGCCTGCATCTCTCTGCTGACTACATAAGGAGAATTAGGAAGCTAAGCAGCTAGGTGCTTAAAACTCTGTAATGCTTGTAAAGCTTGTAGATTAGAAGGTGAAACTAGACAGATGTAGACAGCATGACTCATCCTACCCCTAATATAAAACTGAGCTATACGTAGCAGTTAGACAACAGGACTCTTGTTATAGTTTTATGATTGATACAGCCACTCATAGAGACAATCTAACTCAGCTTCAGACAGATAACATAGAAGACAGTTCCTCTCCCTAAATGCATGCAGTATATAGAAGACAGAAAGCAGTAAACACTTAATGCAGACAAAGGATGTTGTGAAATAGGGAACACAGAATAAGAAAAACTAAATAATCTTATTTTACCATAAAATGAAAATGTCTTCACTTATCTAAATAATGTCACATGGAAACACTATATGATGGCAAATGATATAGCTCACAAATAGAACAGCTGTAATAGCATATATGGAACCTAACAATGATTATGCATACGAAATGTAACAATTCAGAGATCAGTAACAAATAGGCATAATTCAGTAATAAGTTTGATAAATTTTAAGTCTGGTAAGTCTACACAGCCATGCATTTCACCATGGAGTTAAAAAATACTTGCCATTATTTATGATTACACTGTAGAGACATCTTTAAAAATTTCTGCATTACTTAGGTGTGTCATATTGTGATCATAAATACGGGAAACAAAATGTCTTCATTTGCTTTTTCTTTAAAGGGTCAAGTAGACAGCCTTGTAACTTACTCATTTAAAATATACATTGGGTTTTATTTAGCAGGGCTCATGGATCAACACTTATGGAATCCCTTGTGTGCACACAGCATGTATGTTAATCCAGCACACATACATACATACAAGGAACCTCCATGGTTCAGAGATCAAGAATTTATTTTACCTTCTCTGAGTTGACTGTTGCGCAAAAATATCAATGATCTCATCAAGAGAAGGATCTGGCCAGTAAGGGCACAAAGCTGGATGAGAATCACAGATTTGCAGGCAGCAGGAATTAGAATGTCGTACAACCCAGCAGCAAAATGTCTGGTTTACAGTGGCCAAGCTTCATTTCAGGGTCAGTACAAGCAATAGGCAGCAAAAAAATACTGTAGGGCAGCAAATTGGACAGGTAGTCCAGCAGAAATGAAAGCTAGTCTTGGCACAGACCAAGGGCTCTGAATTCAGGCTTGTCAGTGCTCCAGGAGCAGCCAGAAGTGCTGAGGCAAAACTCACCATGTTGGCTCTTCAATCAGCTTCTGTTCCACGTTTTGTACCATTGCTTTCCTCTGAGATTTCTGGAAGTGTTGTGTATCTCCTGTTTCTATTGAAATTTAATAGAAATTAATTAAATTAATTAATTTAAAAGCATTGCTGTGACACCTCAAATCCCTTTAAGTTTGATGGCTTTGTGTTCCTGAGAAGAGACAGGGAAGGGAAAAGGGAAATAGACATAAGGAGAAGAAAGTAACCCAGGTATAGATCATGTAGCATTTGGCAATTGTACATTAAAGATTCATTAATTATCTCAAAACTGATGTTTTAAATAAAATTATATCTGATTTAAATCAGCCAGAAGCCAGGAAATTCAACCTTAAGAATGTCACCCATTTGAAGTAATTTTCCTCTAGCTTGGTTTATCAGTGTACTTCCCAGGAGCAAACAGTAAATTATATATTTCATGATCTCAAGGAGTCCTGCCAAGACCTGGTGATAAGTTGCTATAATGGCAGCTTGGGGTTTGAGAAATACACTTTCCTTAGCACTCATGGCAACAGGTGACCGAGTGGTAATGATGCCATTAACACATTTCACCTTTTTAAGGTCTCCCACTGGTGTTTCACTTATACTAATTTATGGAGGAATCATTTCATTTTGGTGTTACAAGTCCCTTGTGTTCTTAGTGGTATTTTTAAGAAAATAAACAGAAGGTGGGAAGGAGAACATCCTCTGGGATATATGATTTTGGAGAAAACCATTATCAGCAAATTCTGTCATGTATGAAAAAAGAACTTGGGAATTTTTATAGCAGATCTATTAAGACTGAGATCAACTTAATTCAGTTTTCCCTTCAGGAATCACCAATATCTGCTTTGTAATAAGCAGCTATTAAGTACTTGCCACATATGATTCTCCAGACAGATATGTTTGCACTTGTTATGCAAATGTAGGTATGTATTAAAAAAAAATCAAAAAAAACCCAAAACAAAACAAAAACCCAGGCAATAGTGTCTCAATTCATTATTTAACTAAGTCCTTATGGACTCCCCGCTCCAGATACACTAGCAAAAGGATCTTTTGTTATGACCGTGGCTATGATTCTATGTCCTTCTCTATGTAGCCTTCTGGCTACTGTACTGATTCTTCAAAAAATATTACACAATTAATTGCTTACTTCTTTTCAACAGCTGTCTTTCCTACAACTCTCAATGCTTTTTATCATGTAACTACAAAAGAAATCTATTTAACAACTGTAACTTTATTAACATCCTACAACTGATTTTTTTTTTTTTACCAGAGATATTTGACCTTGCAGCAACGATATGAAAACAAACCTATGAACTCCTTAAAAAAAGAAAAAAAAGAAAAAAAAAAGAAAAAAAAGACAATGCCAAAGTACTGCTAGTACAGCACAGAGGAGCAAGCAAATGGTACAGTATATGGGAGCATTATGGCACCAGATTCTGTCTCTGTGGTCATCAGTTGGATGTTTATCACTGAATTCTAAAGAATCAGACCAAAACTCCCACATTATACAGTGAGAAATAGAGGCTTTCAGATGGGATTTGTGTTGAACATCCAAACAAATCTGAGTATTTGACAATTTTATTATTGTCTAAATGCTTGGTTACCACAAGATAAGACAGGACTGGGTTGTCTTGAGAAGGAAGTAATTGCTGTCTTCAATTCCCTAATGGGAGGTTACAGACAAGGTACAACCAGGCTCTTCCAGGAGGGTAAACACAAAAAGACAGGAGGCAATGGGCAAAGATTGCAACAAGGAAAATTCCAGATAGTACAAAAATTTATATTAGTCATGGCAGTCAAAAAACACGTGTTGTCCAAAGAGGCTGTGGAATCTCAATCCTTTAAGATATTCAAGCCTTGGTTGCATGACCCCGAGCAACCTGATTTGACCCAGAGTTTGCTCTGTGTGGAGGATTTGGACCAAAGTTCTCCACAAGTATGAAGGGGAAGAAGGGGATGAGGAAGGGTGGGGAAGGGGAAGGGGGACTTTCCTTCTTCAAGAATACTCATTTGATGCGTACCTTGTTTGAAAACAGTACAACAGGAGTTCAGCAGAAATTGCTAAAAAAAAGGGGGTTAAAAATTGTTTTAACTAGTAAAATTCAATGTACCCTGTAATTGTTCATACCAATTGTCTCTGTCTACTGTTTTATCACTGTAGTTGGAAAGTGGAAGAAGCATGTCAAAGGAATCAAAGCAAAGGTTCTATATATAGAATAACTGTGGTTAAGTCTGAATTTAGATCTTAACTCTATTCAGGCCAGTTATTCAAATGCTTGTGTAGGCCTAGCTGAATCCAGTGTTACACCGTATTATGCCTGTTGAAGATCTGGATTTACTGCACTGATCTATGTACAGTTCTTGGTGGTCACAGAAGCTGTCTGGAGCCCAAGGGCGCTCAGATTGAGTGCCTCAGCAATCTGTAGGGATAGACATATGGCACATTCATTACATGGGGGCTATTTTGCCCCCATGCTGCTCTTCCTGTGACCTCATGGCAAATACGGAATTTTGTACCTCTACCACCAGACAAGCTACTTCCTTTGTGGCTAAAGCAGGGGCAGATGTGACAGGTGAGCTTCTTGCAAGTGGATCCTGATAGTACTTACTGGCCATTTGGTCATTAATTCCTATCTTTTTTTTTTTTTTTTCAGATTCAGTGTGAGGAAAGACCTATAAATAATAAATACCTATAGAGACTAGAAAATAAAACAACTTCCTGCTCTCGTGATCTTTAATAAAATGACCAAAGAGATTTCATAGACTTGAGTGTCTTGTTCCTGTCACACCAAATGCCAGCTCTTGAGAAAATTAAAGTTCTATGTTCATCTGATGCACGCTTCATGGTTCTGCATCTTCCCTGATATTCTCAATTTTACTAAAGTAGTAACAAACAGGACCTTCAGCTACAAATAAGAACATTAATTCTCCAATTCAATGATGGACAGCTTTAAGGCTTTCCTAATGCAAAGAACAGCAGCCAAGTTAAGATCTTTGTTTACAACAAGTATTTAATTCCCTATGCTTTAGCAAGTCTACCTCCATCATTTACTTCACCTGTGTGCCACAGAGGCCAGTCCCTTGGCATAAGTTTGCTAGTCTTGTTTCTGATCCCTCACAATTCTCTGGGTACAGTGGATATTTCAGGAGTCTTTACAAGACACAGGAGTCATTCCTTTAAGTGTGATACATCTGGTTCCCTGGGATGATCCCGACAACATAAGTATGTAGTAACAGGAACACAGTTCTTACTACAATTATTTTTTAACCAGAAATGGAAATGTCCTGCCCAGCTGACCTTTGTAAAGTGACACCTATAGTCTGAGAGTTGAATGCCAAGAGTATGTGACCATGCTTTTTGTATTTCACCAATATTGCAAAGTTAAAGATTTTATTTAAAAGAAAAATAGTAAATGGCACATCATGTAATTGCTATTTATTTTCATAAACATGAGGTATTTCAAAGTGCTATAAGACGCAGCACTAAATGTACATCATTGGAAGAAATTAAACACAGAACTTTGCAGTTACCCAGTTCTATGCACCAAACATTAACAAATACATTAACTGGAAGAAACAGGCTAGGAAAAGGCATATATAGTAAATTTCTTTACAAAAGTTTCTTAGTTCAAAAAAGTGATAAAGTAATATCTACTCAAAACTTTCACAACTCATTTTCATACGAAAATATAAGTATCAAATTTAGTTATGTATCAGCATCATACTAAAGTATACAGGCAATGTAAGAATTAGTACAGTACATAACAGAGATTAACAATATATTTGTATACAAAAACATGCTCCTCAAACATTGAGGTATTACAGTACTTAGGTATGAACTTCCAGTCTAATACTGGCAGCAAAAGCCACCTCTCATAACCCAAGACATGTACAAAAGGCAAGTGTGTAGATGGTATTTACAGAAATTCCCACAGGGGTACAAAATGCCAACCCCTAAAGTAACATCTGTTAGAACATAAGCACCATAAAACTTAGGAATGAACATTTTAAAACTCAACTAGATGTCATCAGCAGCTCCAAATGCTCACAACACTTAAAAAAAAAAAATCCCCACCATCTACAGTTCTTAAGAAGAAAAAACAAAGGCAGTCCATTGTTGTTTGGTAGTCTTGCAATAAACTCCTTGCAAGAACATCCATTTGCTCCGTACCCGGATAATATAGTCTGTTGATTACTTCAGGGACTGGATTGAAATTAAAACCAACATTCTTAACGTCAAAAAACACAATTTTTTTATAAAGAATCAAAAATGTGCAAAGTGGCAATGACTGTCCAGATCAGCCAAAAAAAAACCCAAAACAAACAAACGAAAAAGTTTAGCAAGTCCGTTTGTAATCTATTTTCTTTAGTAACTGTTCTTGTCTGGCTTGCAACTTTTCTTTTTCTAGCAGTAACTTCTGCTCCTCTGCCTGAAGAGAATGAACATATTCAGTGGCTTTTTTCAAGATCACAACTTTTGCAGCTTTCTCATTTTTAACCAGTTCTGGAACATGGTCCCTTAATGTGAGGAAACTTGACCGTAGATCATTACGTCGTTGACGCTCCAGGATATTATGGTTGCGTCGACGTTCACTGTCCTCTGAATCAGAGTTTCGAGGACTTGAACTCTTAGGCTTTGGTTGGATTGTGGGTTTTACTGGACGGGGCACCTCAATTTTTAACTTTTTCTGCGGTGGAGCCTCTTCAGTCTCCACAAATGGAGAAGGAGCGGCGTAATTATGCTGCTGGTGAATTGGGGCACAACGCTTTAATATCAGTCCATTCTGCTGTGTCCTGACTGATGAAAAAGTGGTATTTTTAGGACGCACTGTAATAGTAAGGGTGGTAACAGACTTGTTGGTAGAGGAGCGTCTTTTCTCCACTGTAACAACATCAATTTCTTCTTCTTCTTCCTCTTCCTCCTCATCTTCATCATCTTCTGGTAATAAAGGACAAAATATAAAACAGATGTTATTCTCCCTGAAAGTACCCTGACGAAGTATCAGTATTTATTGACCAAATATATCCAGTACAAGCAGTAATGAAATAACTGATGGCAAAACCAGGGTGCGCCCACCATCTGCAGGCAGATCTATCTCTTTAAAAGTCTGTAATACACATGAAATCAGCAAAGAACAGGGAAATCTGAAAGCTTAACAAGTTTGATTAGATGTGTTTTTTTAAACACATCTAATTTTCAATCAAAATGGGCCTACCCACCCACACAATCACAGAGGCAGAAAAGAATTTTCAGACAGAATGTATGTAGTTTGAATGCAATCATCAAGCTGTGGCACAAAAGGCAAGCACAGAGCCACAACACAGCCCCTGCTTGGTAGGAAAGCAGCCGGAAAACGAAACAATCGCTGGGTTTGTTCTGAGGCAGAAGGTGAAGCTGCTCCAGCCGGGGACCCTTTAAGCCGGCGCTTGGTGCACTGCCAAGAAGACAGCTGTTGGAAGTGCTTCCTCACCCAAAGCTGTCAAACCAGACATTAAAGGGACAGCAGGCTCTGAAACCCGGCACGGATCACCAAGTTTGTGGCGGTGGTCATAGGGACCAGCGCATCTACACAGGCCAAACCCCGGTTCAGCCCGAGTGGACTTCTCTGCGTGCACTCACAGAGGATGTCTGGGGCATTTTGGGCTCTTTCAGTGCAAGCGCTGCCCTAAGGGTTCACTAGTCTAGTTCCAGCCAGTCCGCATCGCGCCTGAGGGGACGCGCACACGGCCATCCCTCATAAGCTCCGTACCCAGGGTGGCGGTGGCAGCCGCAAACCCGCCCCTCCCGAGGGCAGGACACTATCAGAAGGCCCGGAGGCTCCCCAGCACCACGCAGCCCCTCCGGGCCGGAGCTGCTGCCCTGTGAAGGCTCCGGCGCCGCCACAGGGCGGGGGCAGGGCGAGGGGCGGGCGGGGGCTGCCCCCGGGCCGTGCCCGCCACCCCCGTGGGGCCCCGCGGTGCCGCCGCGCCTGCTGCCGCCTGCCGGCCGCCCCGCCCGGCTCCGGGGCGCAGCCGCCCCGCCCGCCCCCGGGGCGACCGGCGGGGGGCCGCAGCCGCCACCCCCGTCCCCACCCCCGCACCCTGGGTCCGCAGCGCTTACCCGAGTCGCTGAGCGTGTCGTCCCCGGAGCTGCTGCTGCTGCTGGCCCGGCTGTCCCCGGCGGGGCGCGGCGGGCGGCCGCCCCGCTGAGCCCCTCCGCCCGCCGCCGGTGCCTCCCGCTTGTTGACGGGGAAGGGGAAGACCACGGCCGGGTCCACGCACTCGGGCACGGCGCCGCCCAGCTCCGCGCGGGCGCTGGCGGCGGCGGGGCTGCCGGTAGCCCCCGGGGGCGGTGGCGGCGCGGCGGGCGCCTTGCTCTGCAGCTTCTCGCTCACCGCCCGCTCCAGCTTCTCGCGCGCGGAGAAGCCGCTCCACATGCAGTCCTGGATGATGATGGAGTTGAGATTGTTCGTCACCCCGGGCCCCGTCTCGAAGAAGTCCCCTCCGTCCACTCCGCCCCACAGGTCGGCCTCGGGGGGCAGCAGGAGCAGCTCCGATGCCCAGTCCACGGGGTCGGTGGGGCGGCAGCCCCACAGAGCCGCCCCTCCCCACGGCACCGGGCCGCCTCCCGGAGGGTGCTCCTGGAGCCCGGCCCGGCTGGGAGACAGAGGAGGGGTGGGCAGCAGCTCAAACTTTTTCCAGATGTCCTCGCCGGGGGGAGCGGAGTCCGGCCCGCACAAATAAAAGTCATCTTCGTCCGGATAGAAACAAGGCTGCAAAGAGTCGAACTCGAGGTCTGGGTTTTTACTGACCATTCCTGGCATTACGGGTCTCTTTTTAATGATCCCTGGGTTGAGCAATAGTTTCAAACACAGGTTTTATGGGTATTTCCACCAAGGGGAAGAAGAGAGGTTCTCCCACGACCTAAAACTAAAAAAAAAAAAAAAAAAAAAAAAAAAAAGGGGGAAAAAAAGAACAAAACACCACCACAATTAAAATACGAATAAACAGACAAGAACGTGACTCCCTTCCTCTTAACGGAAGGAAAAAAAAAATTCGTCATCAATAGCAAACAAGGAGCCTTTAGAAAGTTGAGCAAAAAAAAAAAAGAAAAAAAGCATCTCACACACCTTTCTCTTCCCGACTCAAGATACTGAAATCAAAGCGCTCAGGTAGTGCTCTCCCGTGCAGAGCCTGCCCCGCCGCTGCGTGGGGACACAAACCCAGCCGGCACAGTCCAGCGGGGATGCACAGCCTGCACACATAGCCCTCGCCTGCTCTCCCCAAACCGCTTCAAACGCTCAAAACAGCACAGCAACTGCAGACAGATGCATGGCTTTGATACCGTAATCTCTCCAGAAAGGCTTCTTAATATGCCAGCAAAAGTAGAGGAAGTTTACTTCTTTTGTCATCTGCGGAGCAGTGCAAAGGGGAGAGGAGAAGGATGCAAAAAAAAAAAAAAAAAGGGGGCGGAGGGGTTCTTTGCAACTTCGCAAATCGCCAGTTCATTCACTCAAAGCGAGCCAGCGAAATCCGCACACAACACAAGGGGGGAGGGGGGAGGAGGGGAAATCCAGCAGCAACAGAAATTATCAACCTTATGTAATAACCTCACGCACAAAAATGCATTAAAACCACCCCGGCGCCACCAACAAAGCCTCCTGATTTGCCAAGAAGGCACGGGAAGTTTTTCTCCCCCTTTTTCCTGCAACAACGAGGTTGCAAGGACAGCAACTCCGCACATTCTGCCACTTCATGCACTCAAACCTCCTGCAAACACACCAGCTCTCCAGCTCTCTCACCTCCGACGAGTGCGCGCTGCTGCCTTTACCTTGGCCGGACCCCCCACTCACTCACCCCCCACGGCCAGTCAACCACAACCCCATTCCTCTGCCGAGAGTTCCGTTGCATCAGACATTAAAAAAAAAAAAAAAAATGTTTAAAGTAAAAAAAAAATCCAGTCAGCGTCTCCTTTTAGCTCGGTTAAGGTAAGGCGAAAGGAAATCGTTCTGCTGTGTTCACAACAGCTGACGCTGAGACGGAGACCAAAAAGGCGAAAAAAAAAAAATCCATGAAAAGCCTTATGATGAAACGCCGAGAAACGCGCCCGGCTCGGCTCAGCTGCGCTCCCGCCCCGCCCCCTGAGCGCCTCCAGGACTGTGCATTTTTCTACTCGGGAAATACATTAAACTGTTTAAAATGCGAAGCAGTAAAGAGGCACCTACAAAACACTAGCGATCTCAATACGACAGCTCCAAACCAAAACACAAATATCCTCCACGATTTTCTTCTGCTCAATGAGAACCCCATTCAGGCTCCGCTCTGCCCCTGCGCTCCCCTTCCCGCCCCATCCTTCCCAGTTCGGCAACTCAAACGCGATGGGGAATTGGATTTATTTGATTGGGGTTTTGTCCTGCAGCTCAGAGCCTGCAGCTTCCTCTTCTTACCTCCGTGGTGATGGTGGTGGGTGTGCGAGGGGGAGGAGTGGCGGGGGGAAGGGGAGAGGGGAAAAAAAAAAAGCAGCTGATGGTGTCTGTAGCACTTTCCGCGCCCGCCCGCCGGCCCCCGCGGCCGCCCCGGCCTCCGCATCCACCCTCTGCTCGCAGACAGATGACTGTCACTGCCTGGCTTTGAAGCGGATGGATATTATTAACCCTCAAAAAAGGCATTAAAAAAATAAAAGGCTAGTTTAAAAAAGAAAAAAAAAAAACCCAACCCAAAAAAACCCCTGACACGTTTGGGAGGGAGTACTGGGAACAGCGCGAGAAAGGCGGGAGCACCGGCCCCGCCCCCGTTCCACGCGCGCAGGGCGGGGCCGCGCGTTTGGCGCCAAAAGCCCCGTTCGCTCTTTATCCTCCGGGAGGGTGTTTGGATGTCGTGGGGCCGCCCCTGCCCCGCGCTGGGCCCGCCGCGACCGCTGGCCCCTGTGCGGCCCCTCCCCGCGGCACCCCGGCCCCGAGCTCCGTCGCCTCCGGAGCGCTTCCTCCCCACCTCCCGCCGCTGCGACCCCCCCGGGGCAGCTGCAAATAAACAAACACGGGCTAAGGGAAGCGGCCAGGCGAGGGAGCCGCTCCGACGCAGGGCTCTGCACACGATCGGTAGCGATCGGACCCCGCAGGCCAGCTGGGCTCTCACGCCGCCGCGCTGCCGGCGGGGCCCGGTGCGGACGGCCCCTCGCTCCCCGCGCTCAGCGCCCC
The DNA here is from genome assembly GCA_910950805.1 of Acrocephalus scirpaceus scirpaceus. Classification (NCBI taxonomy): domain Eukaryota; kingdom Metazoa; phylum Chordata; class Aves; order Passeriformes; family Sylviidae; genus Acrocephalus; species Acrocephalus scirpaceus. The sequence continues at coordinate 103,005,037 of OU383775.1, read as the reverse complement.
GCGCCGGCACCGCGCCCGCCGCGCCCCCGTTCCGCTGCCGACGGCGACACCTTGCGGCCGCGCGGCGCAGCGGCGGCGCTCCCGGCGCCCCCGCGCATTGCCCGGCGGCGGCACCCACCGCTCTCTCGCCTCCTTCCCCCGGCGCGGGCCGCGGGACGGGACGGGATGGGACGGGACGCGCCGGGACGGGACGGGAGCGCGGCGCTCTCCTCGGCGGTGCGCGGCTGCGGGCGCGGGTACGATCCCGATCCCGCCGCCGCTCGGGGCGGTGCCTCCTTGCTCATAGGCTGCAGGTTGAGGCGGGGACTGGGGCGTCGCTCGCAGCAGGCCGGTGGCGGCGGGCGGCCGCTTTGTGTGCGGTGGCGGCGGGGCCGCCTTCCTGTCCCGCCTCGGTGGGGGCGAGCCCGGGCTGTTCAAACACGGCGGGCAGGGTGGTGGGAGAGAAAGCTGAGCGTCGATGGAAGCAGCTGAGGAGGAGGAGGCTGCTCGCGGGAGAGCGAAATAAAGCCTGTGTGAGGCAGGGATGTGCCGTGTGTCCCTTCGCCTCGTCCTCTCTGGCAGTTTTGGGCAGGAAGGTCCTGCTTTCTCCGATGTGGTGATCCCCCCCCGCATCCATGCCACGCTTCACTGGCCAAAACCTGGAGGCTCCAGCAGCCATTCAGTGCCCTGAGGCGGCCTTGAGAGCCGTCGGGGTGCCGGCAGTGTCCGAGGCTCGGTGGTGCTGCACAGCCCCGGGTTGGCTGCGGGCTGGCTCACCGAGGGTGGCACCTGCTCTGCGACGGCCCCGGCCAAGGCACTGAGCTGCTGGCAGCTCGCCCAGCTCGCCCCTGCCTGTCTTCCCCTCACCAAGGAGGTGGCTGATCTAAGGAGCCTTCGAGTGGTTTGGATAAAAAGGCACCTGGAGGGGTAAACCCTCTGTATCGCAGCTTCCAAGTGCGCAGGATTCAAGCGGGGGTGCTGAAGGTGACCTTTGGATACCCTGCTCTGAGTCACAGCTTGGCTGGAGGGAGCTGTGCAGGGGTATGCACCATAAAGCAGAGGAGCTCTGGACCTGCTGCTGTCGAGGTCGCTGCCAGCCCCTGTGGCATCAAGCTGGCAAAGTATTTGAGGCCAGGTTTGCCTGAACTGTGGTGGTTTGGCCCCTCATTCCTCTAAGGCACTTAGGGGAATTCATTGATTAGCAAATGTGTGCTCAGTACTTTGAAGATGTGAAGTCTTATGAAAAAACAAAGATTTATTAATGTCTTTTTGAATAATTTGGCTGGCCAAAAAAAGTGTGGGTGGTTGGGATTTTTTTTTCCCCCTCACATTTCAGTAACCTTAAACAGGTTGCAGCTTGTGAGGAGACATGAGCAGTTAGAATGCAGTCACAGAATGTGAACAATTTATTAATTCTCATCAATTGATGACCTTTGTGGATTTAAACAATTATATATGATTTTCCCCTTTAATTATTTTTGTTTTCTATCTTGTTATGTCCATCCAGAAATGGATATGGACTGCTACCTTATTTGCTGTTAATTCATTACAATTTTCTCCTATATTTTCTCAACAGCCTTTTAAATTTTTCCCTTCTCTTATTCTTCCGTATGTATGTGCATGGGATTAAAACCATCCACTTCTAGGAAAGCTCTGTTGTGGTGTGTGATATCTTTTGTAACACCTTGAATAAGAACATTAACAAGACCAATCTTTTAAAGTAACTTTCATTGCCAAAAAACATCAACAAAAAACAAAACCACCCACAATCAGGAAATGGAAAACAGTACACTGAGAAACATTACTGTGTATGAGGAGTAACTGTTTAGGTAAAAAGGCTTGTTAAAACCCCAGATCTATTGCTTTGTCTTCTACAGTTGAGAAAGTCATGAAAAGCTTTGGAAGGACTGCACAAATCCTTGTGATGTTTTGACAGACATTTACCTTGGGCTCTTTTGTCAACATTTACGTTTCTTTCTCTGATCTATTCTGTCCCTGAAATTACATAAATCAAGAAGTATCAAGGAAAATCAAAATCTGAAATTGCTAGTAGTTACTGTAAATTTTACGTTTACATTATATTGTTTCACTGGAAAAACTTGGGCATTAAAATGTGCTGATAGTAGAAGTGGGTCCCAATAAAAACCATTTGTGTAGCAAGTATGTTAAGGCATTGTAAGAACTTGTTATCTGGAAAAGTAGAAAGATAAGTGTAAAAAAGTATATAAAAGTCTAAAGGATGCTTTTACTTATACAGTGGTAAGAATCTAAGTGGATCCAGTGGTCTTCAGTGTGTCCTAGCAAGGAGCCTGGGAAAGCCCTGTGCTGAGAGCTTGGATGTACGTACCTGGGCAAAATACACGGGAAAGTTATGATCGAGGCTACTGTACATCATCCCATTTTTGTCACTGATTCATTAAGAAATGTTGTGCGAAGCAAATTTCTCTGGCTACACACACCTCTCATTCACCCTCACACCCTGCAACTATTGATAAGATCAAAAGAAATGGTATGTGATATGTGTGCAGTTGTCTTCCTCAGAGGCATCCAAAATTCAGTGTGTTTCAGTTTTCTTTTCAGAAGTAATGTATGTATTCTCTTGTCTCCATGTTACTCTGTGAAAGATTTTATAAAGGGTCCTGTTAATCAGGGTGTGGGGAAAGTGGCCAATACCCCAGTGTTCTGAATGCACTTGGTGAAAGTGTGAGAGAATTGGGACAATTTATCCCTGTTCTGTATCAAACAACAGAAGCTACGTGAAAAACTCTCTGTAGGACTAGAAAGGGTGTAGGTATGAACACTCATAGACTTTTTTTTTTTCCCTTAAAAAAGACCTTATACACTTCCTGTTAGATAGCAGTAGTAAAATCTTCAGGTGGATTAAGTATTTGGAGGTAAGTATTAAAGTTAACATAAAAGTTATAAAAGCTGCCAGATTTAGAGCAGCAGATTTATTCCTGTGTATACCTGCTAGGGAGTTGTGCTGCTCTGTGCTGTGTAACTGCTGAGGATGTGTAATCTAAACTATTTCTCTTGCCGATTTACCCACGTCCAGGTGAGACAGCCTTAGGGACTTGCCCAGTGTCACTTATGGAAACTGAAGCAGATTTCCCCCTGTAAGCTGATTGTAACAGTCTGAGGTAGCAATTGCTATCCCACAAGTTCTTGCAGAGTGGGATTATCCATTAACATGAGAATGTAGTGCAAAGTCACAAAGGCCTTTGGATGTCACAAAGGTCTGCAAAGAATACAGATGTTCTTGTGACATAAACACTCTCAGTTACCAGCCACAATACCTAGTGCTTGTATAATGTTTCAGACGACCAATAATTTGAAAAATGTGAGTTATTTCACTTCCAGTCACCACAGATATCTCCAGCCAATCTCACCTGTGCATCCAGAAGCACTTTGTGGTGTACCTAGTAATCAGAGGACTAATTCTGTTTAATTAGAACTAATTTTTAAGTCATAAGATTCATAAGAAATAGTCTGATAATAGAATAGGGCTATGGCTGTTAAAAACAGATGAGATACTGGATTTATCTAGTGGTAAAGGGGGCTTAATGCTCCACCTTTAAGTGTTCCTAGATATATCAGAAACCGTCTTTCAAAAGGTGGTGAGAAGAAAAAGATCTTTTTTCCTTCTGTGTTTTTTGTGTATATTTGGGTTCTTCAAAAGTGATTGTTCAGACCAGTGTTTGTGTACTACTCTTCTCCCTCAGCTTCCTTTCTAGCTGCTCAGGGAGCATTGGAAGATTTTCATTAAAACCAGAAGGCCCAGAAATGTATATTTTAGACTTGACAGAAGCTTATAGCAGTTTCTCAGGAAAGCATCTTGCTTGCAACAGATTTTCAAACCCTGTATATGGCTACATAAACATCTAAGCATTGGTTATCTTACTGTTGTATTCTAAAGCAAAGCAAAACAAAAATCATTTCAAAAAGTTGCAGGTAAGATCACTAAGTGACATGTTTCACAATGAGGCTGTTTTTCTAGAACCACAGAATCAGTTAGGTTGGAAGAGACCTCTGAAATCAAGTCCAACCTGTGACCGAACACCACCACATCAACCAGACCATGGCACTGAGTGCCATGTCCAGTCTTTCCTTAAACACCTCTAGGGATGGTGGCTCTACCACCTCCTGTGCCCTCCATTCCAATATTTAATCACCCTTTCCATGAAGAATTTCTTCCTAATGTCCAGCTTCCCCTGGCAGAGCTTAAGACTATATTGCCAGTTGCCTGGGAGGAGAGGTTGATGTCTGCCTGGCTACAATAGAGAGTCATAAGGTCTTCTCTGAGCCTCCTTTTCTCCAGCCTAAACAGTTCCCTCAGCCACCCCTCAGAGGACTTGTGCTCCAGACTCTTACCAGCTCTATTGCCCCTCCATGGATCTGCTCCAGCCCCTCAATGTCCTTCCTGAACTGAGGAGCCAAGAACTGAATACAGCACTCAAGGTGCAACCCTACCAGTGCCCAGTACAGGGGGACAGTCATTGCCCTGGTCCTGCTGGCCACAATATTCTGGTAAAGGCCAGGATGCCACTGGCCTTCCTGACCACCTGGGCACACTCTGGCTCATGTTCAGTTGCTGTTGACCAACACCCCCAGACCCTTTTGCTCTTGGCCACTTTCCAGCCACTCTGTCTCCAGCCTGTAGCTCTGCAGGGGTTGTTCTGACCCAAGTCCATGACTTGGCCCTTGGCTTGTTTGAACCTCATGCCATGTTTCTTGGCCCATTGATTCAGCCTGTCCAGGCCCCTCTGCAGAGCCTTTCTACCCTCCAGCAGATTGACACTCCCACCCAGCTTGGTGTCGTCTGCAAATTTGTTAATGGCAGACTAGGTATTCTCTAACCCAACTCTCTTTGATCATGGGAGTCTTCCAACATTCCAAAAGTGGGGCAACCATTTACCTGGTCTTATGGATATGAGAGCAATGATAAACTTGGTTTTTGTTAGAATAATTTGTTAACTTCTGAAAAAGGTTAACAAAAGTAGTGCATTACAGTTGCTGATTTTCCTCTTCTTTTTTTTAATTATGCTGAATTTAATATGTGTTCGGCACACTGAGACACTGATCTGTATTACCATGCTGCAAATACAGTTGATTGTCATCTACCACTAATTCTGAGAGTATCAGTGATGTAAATTTTTATTGTGTCCTTCAGCCACAGCAGATGTCAGACCTCTTGCAGGACTAGATGTCTTTATAGTCTCATCACAGGTCTTCAGTTCTTCTTTGAAACTCAAGGATTTGAGCCTCTTCAGTCAATATCCACTCCGAAGCCAGAGAAGAACTCTTTGGAAAATTAATTTAGTGAAGCCTAGGAGACTCATATTTTGCAGTTTATAGGCATGGAGACAACTACACTGAAAGGCAGTTTCCTGCTTCTCTTGACCTGCTGCAGGTAATAGGCATGTGGGAAGAGGACTGGTGAGGTCCCACAGCTTCATCAAGTAAGGTTTTCTCCTCACACTGGTCTGTGGAAAAGCCACAATGCCACTTTGTCAGAAAGACCTGTTCTCAGTTAGTTCAATTCTCTGAAAAGCTTAGTTTAGCTAAAATCTTTTTAACGCCCCAGTAGGAAAAGTTGTTCCTTGAACACTGGAAGATCTTTGAGGTTGTTCACACAGCTTTGAAAATGGCTAGTTATATAACTTGTTCCTCATTCTTACCCAGTTTCTTTTCTACCTGTATCCCTCGCTTTGTCATCATATATTCAATCACTTTGTTGTTTGAAGCCTTGCAACATTTTACGTTAATATGTGCTTAAATATTTTATCTTCTTTGGAGCAGTTAGCCAATTGTGCATTTTTATGCAAGCTCACTTTCCTGACTGTTTTTGAAACTTTAGCTCAAAATGTTGTTGTAAACCTTTTTAAAAGGTTGTAAACCTTTTTAAACTCTTCATTATAATGAAATATTTTAGCAGATAATTCACTGAGACAAATGTGAAATGTGCAGTTGGGAAGGTAAAATTACAACCAGTCACATAAACCTGTCCTTATTAGCTCCTTTCAAACATCTCCAAATGCTATCAATAGAGAAAGACATCCTTGGAGAGTGGCTTGAAATGTGAATTCTTTAGCTTTCAATTGGAATCTGCTTGATGTTTGAAAGGAAGGCTTTAATTTCCTGCATCTGACATTAATTTTCAAATGCAAGCTAACAGGAAGATTAGCCTTTAAGGACTATTAGTGACTGGCCGGAATGGTGTTGGTGACTAGAACATAAAAGGGAAAAAAAGAAAAATATGGACTTAGGAGTGAATAAGGGGATGCATCAAACTATACTCTCAGCTGGTGTCAATTGAGATGGCTTCCTTCCACTGGGACTGCGCCAGATGAGACCAGTAACAGATCTGTCCTTTGTGATTCCAGCTTTAGTCCTGGGCCACAACTTAAAAGTAGTTTTCTGGATTGTTTAGTTGGTTCTTATTTTATATGCAATGTATAGAGACTTTACTGATAACCTGTGGGACATTCTTCAAAGCTTTGCTGTAAAAACTGTTAACAGCAAAGGAAACGCTTGACACTTACTGCAGTAATGAAAATATCTTCAGACACATTAAAGGCCTTTATGGAGTTTTGATGGTTTTATTATTATTACCATCCCTGCTTTGGTAAATCACCAGGTCAAAGTTTTGTTTATTTATGTCAGAAATTATTGATGTATCTCTGGCTGTAAGCAGACATGTATGAAGGGCTATGCCATGATCTTTGGATGTCTTACCATTTCCTCCTTTTCTGTATGTCTTTCATAATATCCCAAGAGAGAGCTGTCTGTGTCCTTTATTTCACTTTAACTAATTTCCATGGGCTTCTGTGAAACTTTCCTGCGGTTTCTTTGACAAATCATGGATACCTCAGCCTTGATAAAGGTGGTTGCCTCCTGGTAAAACAAATGATTGTTAAAGATCAGAAACCAGACTCAACAGAGCCAGGTTTGCATTTGTTTCAGCAACTCCAGTGATCTCTTTGTATGTTTGATATATTTATATGTTTTTTCAGGCAAATGCAAGGGGGTTTTGTATGAACCACAGCCTGTAAGTCAGAAAATTACTTTGAAGGGAGCCATAATCAATAGGAGGCTGAAAGAAGTGTCTTTTTCTGATCATTGTACATAACTGCTGTAAAATAGTTTGACAGGTTACAGGTTTTGCCACTGTATGTGGCAAAATAAGGTGAAGTTGAAAAAAAAGACAATACAAGACAGAAGACAGGACATGTTAGTCTTGTAGCTACCCCAAAGAGGGCATGACTGAGAGAAGAAAATGTTACATGGAGTTTTGGAGAATGATATTATAAAGCATCACCTAAAAAAATCCTTTAAAACTGCTTACTCATTTTGCCTTTGCTTTTAACAAAATTAATTATTTTGTAACATACTTTCAATTTAGGTAATTTGAAATGTCAATGCAGAAGAAGCAGTTAGTCATAGTGTCCTAGCACCCCTTAATTTAAAAGAGTTTAAAAGCATTGCTGTTTGACTTACAGCTGAGAGACAAAACAAAACAAAACAAAACAACAAAAAAAACCAAACCAAACCAAACAAACAAAAAAAACCCCACAACGACATATATGTAGTGCTGTTTCCACTGTTATACTTTTTGGATGTTAATTTCTCTTTTGCAAATTGCCCATTGTATAGGAGAGACTTCCTTGTTTTACTATTAAATGAAACAGCCAAAACTGTAATCCTGCTTTGGTAGTGCAAAGCTATGTTCATGTGATCAGACATCACATGTTAAATGTTTTTTCATCTGTAATCTAATATTTATGAGCTATTATGGTATTGAGGCTTTCTGGTAATGAAGGTATTTGTTTTCCAGTGACATAATTTCACTACTGAAAACAATTTCTATTTAACAGAACTGAAATGTTCTTGATATCCACAAATGTAATTCTGTCTAATACTAAAGTTTAGAATAGATGGGCCACATTAGTAGAGGAATACAGAAATGTACATTACTTCAAAAGAGATGAAATTTATATTAAAGGATGAAAATAATTGTGAAAACTTATGATGTTTTGTTTCTATTATGAAATTACCCAAGCCTTCTAACAACAGTTCTCATTGCATCACTTCCAGAGTGCTAAATACATTACATTTTGAAGATCATTGTCTCAAAAATGCTAGCATTGTGCTGGCATTCATGCTTCTTTGACTTGTATTCCAGGTGTAGGCAGCCAGATCAGCATTAATCAGTGCAGAAAATCACATTTGTGTGCCAGGGTTTCAGGCTGCTGGTAAAGACTTGCTCTTGGCAGGCCAGCAGGACAGATACAGGGTCAGAAGGCATCATCCTTGCAGTATGCCATGGTGTTAAGGACTCAGTTTTTGACTCCTCTGGAAAAAATACTAATGAAATGTTTTGTTTCTAAGCAATTAAAAAAAGACCACATTTTGGTAGTTTAATATACTTACAAGAAGTTGTAGCAAAGTGAATATAGGTAAACATCAGTGGGGAAAGAGTGCTGTATTTATGCAGAGGCATGTCTGTATATGTGTTGATGTACACATGTGTTTGTGGGCACAGGTGTGATTTTATACTCTATAGTAAATTTTAAAACTGTTTATCTTTTTCAGAAAGTTAAAAGAAAGAAGTTGAATCCTTGTCTATAATATTTTTCTTTTTTAAAGGATGATGTCAGTGTTATATTAGTTATCTGCTTCTACAAAGGGTTTAGGATATGTCTACATGGGGCAGCTGGTCATGAAGACCATCCCCACTTCACCTAGATTGAACTAGGGTGGTAAATCTGAGAAGCACATTTCATTGTTGATAGCTCAAGTACCAAAGGTATATAAACTGTATTTGCTTGACCCACTGCTCAGGATAATAAGTTTTCCCCCTTCACAAGACTAGTAACCTGGGCTCAGCGTAATTTTGAAACTTCTGTAGTGTATCATTCTGACACTTAACTGATGCCAGCCTGGCAACTGCATCACGTTCGAGCATGCTGGGTGGATGCACCATGTGTAAACAGGGAGAGTATTTGCCTTAAGCTGTTAAAAGAGATATCATTCACTGTCGATTTTATTTTTCTTATTAAAATTTATACCCACCTTTCAGGCCTATGACTTTTTTGAACAGCATGCAGTAGAGTTGGACTCGTGGTAGATTATCATAATGCTAAGATATGAAATGCAGGATGAAAGAGTGTGTCCTGGGGTTTTGATACTAGTTTTAGTTTAACCTCTGGAGCTGTAGCAGATCATGCCCAAGCTCATGTCAACTTCCACGTTAACTTTCATTTTTGCTCACTTGTGAAAGAGGGTAGTGGTGGTTGGTACCTCTGTGAAGTGTTTTGAGAATTTCAGGAAAATTGCATGTTGGTAACTAAGCCAGTGAAATTTGACTAGATTTTTGTTTTGTAGTATGTTTCTACTAATATGATGGAGGAGCAATACTCTACAGAGAAGGTGGAATTGCTCTGTGATCTAGAAAATAGAGATAAACATTGGAATGAGACACAGGGATTCATTTCTCCTTAAGGGGTGGCTGCAGTGCAAAGATGTACATCTAGGGTAGTCATAGGCTGCTTTTCTAGTCAGTGGAGAATACTTGCCACAATCCATTTGACTTTCTTTAGATGTCTGCTTGAGAGTGAGATGAATAGTGCCTTATGAATAATGTTCATTATATAATTTAATCTTACATCCTACTACAGAGGTATGTCCAGCTGGTCTGTATTGATTGTGGTTGCTTTTGTTTGGCTAAAGCACCACTTTCATTAACTTTCCTTAAGACTAATTTGGACAAGTAACTTAATATTTGTAGGGATGATACTACCTTTTTTCCCTTTCCTCCCCACACATATCTTGTGTTAACATTCAAAATAGTTAATGAAACATATAAACAGCAGTTGAAACTGCTTCTCATAGAGAATCATCATGTTTGACAAGTAAGTGCTGAGCGTTGGTCAGTAACTGCTCTAAAAAATGAAAGGTACGTTTGGCATGCAGTGAAATGCTGAAGCGGTGATCAGTATTTTGACAAACAGCTGAGTCTGACTTGGCCAGCTATCAGGATAGTTGCATGCACATATTGCTATATTATTTTGATTGCATTACTTTTGGTTTTGAACTGAGGTCAGGATAATTATAGAGAGAGATGTGTCACTGCTTAACAAGGCTATAAAAATGTTTACTCAGTTTCTGCAGCTCCTTCTGAGATGCAATGACATTTCTACTTGGTATGTGAATTGTGTCATTGCAGATATTTGCTTGATGGTTGTAATATGAACACAATGCTTTTCAATATATTTACAAAAATAAACGTTTCATCCTCTTTGGAACTAGGATATTATTATATACCGAGAATAACTACATATTTAGACTGTGTTATTTGTGCAAGCTTGTTCTCATGAAATTAACATAAAGAGAGTTGTCATAGGCACATAAGTGCTGGCATTTTTTCCTTGAGCTGGCTTAGAAATCTGAGTTAAAAGTTAAGGTGAATAATGAAATGTGATGTATGTGTACATTCCATGTCCCATTATGCTGTTAGCCGTGTATCTGTCATTTTGGAGATGACATGAAAAGATAATGAGTAAGCCTTTGTGCATATCCTGTGGCTCAGAGAAGAAAAAAAGCTCTTCTGAGGCTTGCATGTCGTTAGTGGTTAGTATTGGAAAACCCCCTCCTGCTTGTCTTGCCTTGTGAGATGTGAGACTTGAAAGAACTTTCACTTCTTTTACTGGTTTGAAAACATATTTAACCTCTGAGAAAGGAAGCCAGGGAAAGCGTTGAATAACTTGATTTACCATCTCTTGAAATACCTCATTTACTTGTTCTGTGCCAGAATCTGAAGTGCTGTAGAGACAGCAGCCAAAAGGGAGTGAGAATTTGGATAGAGATAAAGGGAAATATTAAAAGAAGAAGTCTAAACCTATATTTAATCCAATGGTCTCGTTATCTGAAGCTGGCCACTTCCAGGAGCTCTGCAAACCTTTCCTTTAGTGAATGAATTGAGCCCTGTGCTATAATGACAAATACTTCTGGGAAATACTTGTGGTATGTTAGTGCTACAGTGAAAAAGTACAATTGAATTAGATGAAAAGGTAGGACTTTTTACATTTGTGGTGTATGTGGTTTATGGAGGAAAGATGACCCAAGAGAGTGCCTGAGCTGTTGAAAAGCAGGTTTTGGAATGACACCCCTGGAACAGCTGCTGCTGAGCCAGGGGAGCGGGGCGGGGGGGGGTGGTGCAAAGTGCTTATCAGTGAAATGTCCCATTAAAATTCTTGGACCAAATTTCTTTAGTCCAAGAAAAGAATGGGATTTATTAATGCTTCTGATGGATTTGTTATAAAACATTGCTACTTGAACATAATTCTGAAATTTTAATTCACGTCTTTGTAGTTAACTTTTAGCTGGCTGATTTGGGTAAACTTCTACTGACTTAAACCAGCTAAGAACCTTTTTCACAATCATCACAATATTATTTACTTGAAGTATCTCCTGTACTAAAAACTGTCTGGGACAGAGAGCTCCAAAGCTCTAAGAAAAATGGTTTCAGGTCTCTTTGGAAGTAGATGTTTGCCCCTAAGTAGAAGTGTTCAGCAGCATACATCCTAATTTGAGGATGTCCAGTAGTTAGGAATTTCAGAACTGAATCTAGCAGTACCTAGGTCACCCTTGTGATTGATTATGTGTCACCTTTGGAGATTTTGGCATTGAGTGAGCTGTATGCTCCCTGTAATTCTACTTGAATTTCACATCCTCCTTTTCTCCCTTCATAGAAATGTCTGCTTGGTGATTAAAGGTTCATAAGGCAAACATGTAAAGCTATATTATAATTTCACCTTTCCCAGACATCACCTTTTTATTTCTGCTGTTAGAGCCTCATACAGGGTAAAAAGGGAGTACATCCTCACATCTAGCTGTTTTCTGGAGTCACTTCAAAGCTGCAGCTGAACCAAGAGGACAAAGATGGACAGAGAATCCTAAACAGTATCAGCAAGTTTTGAACAGTCCATAGGAATGTGCATAATGACAATTTTGGAGAAAGGTGCCATGCATGACATCATGGCAGTCACAGCAAGAGGCCACAACTGTTCTTTTATTAATCAAAGTGGGAAGTGAGGCATGGCAAAAATGAAGACTTTGGAATGTTGTGAGGTCTTGAGAATCTTAGGAAGGCTGAAGGCAGAGAGGCTTGGAGTAAGAGTTTTCAGTGGCTGACTTGCTTTAATTAGGAGCAATGGTTTTAAAGTTCAGCATGCCGATGGAAAATAATTCTCTTGCAAAACCATTAGTGAGAATCTGAGTTCCTTACTTTTGTTGTTATTTAATTCCACTGGTGTATGAGGTTGTCATCAGAAGAATGTTTGTTGCTTGTTTATTCAGGTCAGGAAAGTTGTTAATGAGATATGTAGTCACATAGTAATTATGTCATCAGATACACTGCTACAAAACTCTCCTTAGTGAAGAGGAATTTCCTTTGCACCTGATGATAATATTTTTCAACATAAAATATGTCAAAGCTTAGAAGATTATCTTGGCAGAGCATCATTCCATTAAAGCAAGATTGAATATATCCTGTCCAAATCTCTTGCTTCTTGTAATGGTGCCTAAGGCTGCAGTCCTCCAGATGTTGATACTACCAGCATTTACATTTTGAATGAAACCCTCTCTTGTTACCACAGACACTTCACAGTAGAAATTCACTTATTTTTCAGAACAGTTTGTGTGATGTCATGCAAAATACTGTGATGGAAAAAAACCAAGCAGATTTCCCCCCCGCGCCTTCAAAATAATTTGCCTTTAGCAATTATAATGAGAAAGCATGGGACAGCAGCTACTTCATGCTCCTTGCTTCCCAGTCTAGGTTAAGGTTGCACTGTTTGCCCATAAATAGCCAAAAATTACCTTAGTTTCAGGAAGGTAACAGAAGGTGCTGCAGTAGAAATAGAAGTGAAAGGGCGAGCAAAACCTTCCTTGCACTAACACTGTCCAGACATCATCAGCATTAAACCTAATGAGCCATATTTACACTGAGTCACCTCACACAGCTCTAGCCTTAAAGGGACCCTAAAGCAAGTAAGAATGGGAATAATTTCCTCTAAGTTTTGGTAATTGACACAACTGCCCCCACTGGGGTTTGAGAGATGGTGGTAAGACCAGTCCATTTCCTTAGTTTTGTTGGATGCCAAAGGCAGCATACAGCCTTCTTGCTGTGGTGCTACAGTTTCACACAATTTTGTGAATGAAAGGTGGGACCAAGTGATCAAGGGATGACAAAGGGATGAGCTAATAGGACACTGAAAAGAGAAATACATCTTTTTTGGTGTATATTATTAGTAATAACATACTATATTAGTAAAAATGAAATTGAGCAAGATTGGGTGGGCTTCCATTTTTATTTATGGGATTTATATGATTTTTTCATGAAAAACTGTCACCACATGAGTATTCGAAGGTTTCTTCATCCTGCTCTCGTTTATGAGTTTAGCTATCCTATGTGCTCAGTATATTTCTGGATTAGTAGCTGAGGCCTAAATCTCATAAAAAGATTGGTGCAGATGCATAGCCTAATTTTCAGTCCACTGCTACTATTTCTGCCCTGTACGTTCTAAATTGGAGCTTACAGCTGTCAGCCTGAAGAAGAAAGGCATGGCTTGGAGGATTGCTGATACTTTAGGATCTGATGTTCAGCCCACCACCCTCCAACAAGCAGATCTTGGTTAGACCATTAGTAACAGTTCCAAGGAAAGTCATGAATACACTAACGAACAGAATGTCTACACATTACCTTTATCATGTGTGTGTGGTTTTGTGGTAGTGAGATATATATATGAGAAGAAATAACAGTGAGAAGTAATACACCGAGTCTTCCATACAAGTGACTTATAAAGGTAAATGACTTTATACCCACTGCTGTTTTCCCCTACACAGCAACTTTGCATGGAAACACCTCATTAGAAAAAATATTTGGATTGTGATGTGTGTGGGATTCATTTACAGGTTATACTTATTCAAAATGAGAGGGATCAATCTTATAAAACTCACTTTACATCATGCCTTTATATAGTGGGAGAAGTACCATCGCATATAGTATATTCAGTAAATGCACACAAATACATGCGCTTCAGAATGGCATGTGCTCTTTGTTTTGTGCCTGCATTTCACATGATTTCTGTTCAACCATGATATCCTTTGGCATGGATGGATGCTTGTTTGTAGAACAAGTAAAATAATTCCTGAGTTAGAAAGGTCATAGATGGGGCAATGGGACTGGGGACCCAAAGCTGGAAAATATATTAACATAGTTTAATCAGTCATACTAAATTCCACTGTGGCATATTTCCTCAACAAATAAGTTAAAAGGATTCTGGGTTCTGTCACTGGAAAAGAAAACACTTATCTTTATTCTAAAAAGATTTTTTTTCTTTAGTTATTGTGTCTGAAAGTTTTTGAGTTTTTTGTTTGTTGGGGTTGGGGTTTTTTTGCATTTTTATGAGTGTCAGTTAAAGTTCATGCTCTAATGTTTAAACCTTATATTAGGATATTTGGCCTTTCCTGTAAATTTTGCCAGAGCTTTGTTATGTAGCCTTGATCAAGTTACTCATTCCTTCTGTGTCTCACTGTATTCAGGTGACTCTCCAGCCCTATCCTAAACTTCAGTGAGTCTGTAAAATGCATAGTGGAATGTGATGTTAATATCAGATGGAATGTCTAAAAATTAGTGCCATTCAAATAAGTAGTAAATATTTGGAGGTTGGCTAATTTGTCTTATACAGAATGTTTTCTGATGAAGAGCCATTACTTCAAATACTGAAAGAATGTGCATGCAAACCATTGGGAAGGCAGTGTGGGTTTTGGCAGAACAATATGCTTAGGTGAGCAATCCCAAGCAAAGGAGTGCAAATGTGAAAGGATATCAGTGAGATTCATCTGAAGAATGACTGTGGTTGCTTCATTTCTAGAATGACCACGTGAGTTATGCAACATTAACTACCTCTTGAATTGTTTGAAGCTAAAGTTGGAAACCAATTTAGAAGTGCTTTATTGTGGCCATTCTTATGCATCTGGTACCCTGCCTCCTTCATCCCTTGAGAGGAAGGGTAAGAAAGGCACTTCAGGAGGGAATACAGTTCCTTTACTCTGGGGTGACTCTGCAATCATTAACAACAGCAGTCTTGTTGAGTTGCACTCTCGGTACATTCAAATTGAAATTTCTCCTCTGTTAGAGTGGTACCTCTTTTTCACAAGTACCTTGTAGAGCTTTATAGTTTGTAAGCTTCATAATGGTGGCATCCCACCCTGAAATACAACTGTGGTATGATACACTGTGCTGAAGAACTCATCTATGGTTACTTTATTCTTAAATAGATATGCCTAATGGAGTTTTAAAAAGTGCAGAAGTAATTCACAAAATTCAGTAATTAGTGATATGGTAAAAATAGAATTCCTTGCAATCACTTTAAAAGTTGGACTGTTTCCATCTACACCATTTAAATAGGTATTAATTTAAAGCCAGCTGCTTCTTGCCTTTTGCATTTCAGCATTGCTCTGTTAGCTTTTTGTTCTTCCTCCTGAGGATTAAATCTGTGTCCTGCAGGCTTATCAGCCCTGACTTTTTGAATGTGACAATGCTCACTGTGATCTCTTAACTCATCAATCAAGTGGGACCCTAGCCTTCGAAAGGGTTTTACAGAGCCTCTGTCTTAAATAGCACACAGTATTTCCATACCAAGGGCATACTATGCCATAAAATAATGTTTATGTTGCTTTAGGCTTAATACCATACCATTTATGAGCACAAGTGCTGAAGCAATTTGGAAAGAGATGTTAACTTTATATCCTACTAGGGAAGTAGTTTTATTACTATGTATGCAAAGCAACAGGAAAGCAAAGCTTTGCTTTTATATTTTATTAACTATCATTATCATGTTTCAGAGCCTTTTCTTGTATCAGTATTTGCAGATTTATAGAAGTCTTTCTTTATGAGCATACTAAACAGTTAGGAAATTAATAATGTAACTTCTGAATCTTTAGAAAAAGCATTTTCTTTAGAAAGCAAATAATTGTTTCAGCAATGAGGCTTAAAAATGCCAGATGTAGAAAAGTGACATTGTGCTTTGGCATTGGAAAGTGGGATGGAGATGAAAGCAGCTAACCTAACCGCTATGCAAAGGAATATCACTGTTGGTAGGGCCAGCCATTTAAATATGAATCAAGTCCCAAGACAGTCCTGAGATATCCTAAAATCATTAAAATATACTTCAAGTTGCATTTTGTTTGCCCACTGATTTCACTCTTTGGGGTTTCTTTCTGAGTTTTTTGTTATAATTGGGAGATTGAGAAACCAATGTTAAGATTTTTCAGGTTGGGACAAGTTGTCAGAAGCATGAATTTTATTCAGATTACAAAGTTCTATGAAATTCCATAAACCTGTGAAAGTTTGTAATACTGTGATAAGCAAAGTTCTGAGATACAACTTTTTCAGTCTCTGAAATGGCTTTTGACTGGGTTTGGGAAATGAAATTCTACACTGAGAAAATTAATGTACAATTAAATGTCTTGTTTTGGTAAGGTTTGAGGCTATATTTTTTTCATACATATTGTGGTTTATTTTTATGCTATAGAAGACATCTCAAAAACACTAATAAGAATATTGAGAAGCTACCTACTAAAGGAGCTTGATCATGTTCAGTCCATTTTCCATTGAAATTCTAACAGAATGGAATTTCCTATGGAAATAAGTGTTGTACTCTTTGTGAGAATTTACTGTGTATAGAGTAAAGAGTATATTTGCTAAACTCATTCTGAATCCAAAGTATTAATTACACCCAGGAAATGGAATCCTAGAATATAGATTGCCTTGTATTAAAAAAAAAATAGAATCTATGACTTTACAAGGCATTCTGTAGGAATGAGAAGATTATTAAGCAGGAGTTGGTCTGGAGAGCCATGCAGATCCCTTGCTCATTGCAAATGAGTTTTGAAAGTGGAGTTTAAATAAAAGCAGCTAGTGATGATACAGGTGTGGCACAAGCATTGCCACATCACAGTTGCTGCTTTGAAAATTTTAGATGCCCATGATCATTAAAAAAAAAAAGAAGAAAAGAAAAACCACCTCAGAAAAACACCCAAGCCAGCCAACTAACCAAACAAAACCACAATAAACCTTCTAAGATGATCTTATGACAAGAAATGAAATGACTGAGATAGCTCATCATAATCTGAAAAAATATTATCTTCTCCAAACTGAGATGTTAGCAAGCAGGCTTAATGGCTAATTGAACGTGCAAATTATCATTAAAGCTCCTCTATCTTAGCTAAAAAGTTTTGAAATGTTCTTCACTGAAATTAAATGATTTTTATCATTATACTTATTGTCTTCCTGGGGTCTAGTCTTCTCTTCTTTACCTAGCAATGGATTTAAGTGCTCATAATAATGAGGAAGTCAAACGTTAATAGAGGAAAGGCTACAGCTGTTCTTTATCCACTTGTTGCTGACACAGAATTTGTTCAATTGATATTGTATGACAAATTCTGGGACAAGCAGAAAAAGATGTGATTCTAACAATTAGAGATTTCCGTACCATTATGGTTGGGTATGTCATTCCAGAGGAGACCAGAAGCCTCTTGCACACGGAGCATACTATTCCTTCTCAATAAGACTTTATGGTTGGCCAAGTTAAGCTGTAAAGAGATACAAAATGAGAACTATCTGCTTCCTGTGGATTTGTAGTAGACCAAGATATGGATCTGGATCTTGGTATGAATCCAACAAATGCCAGGTATGCTTTCCTAGCCTCACGTAGATGAACATTCATTGGGTTTGGCAAGCTTCCAAATGAGCTTGTTCAGGAAGGAGCTGATGCTATGCTTTTTGGTTGGTTTGAAATCATGAAGTGTTGCAAACAGTCAACCTTCTTCATTGCTAGTCAAACTAGTTTTAGCTTGAAAGACAACACAAGTTTCTTTCTTTGAAATCCATATTTGTAATTTCTATAGAAAAGGCCTTCTGTTTGTTATTCTTTCATGAATCAGTAATAACACGACCAAATACGGGTGGTTTGGGTTGATATCTAAGTTTAATTTGCAAAAGCAAGTAACTTCACCATGAAGTGTGAACCGAAGTGGGGCCATGTGGAATTACCTTTGCAGTTCACCAGTTGGTCAAGAATCTATTATTTTGCTGGCATGCACATCTTTTATTTGTAGTTATTTTACTTCCTCCAAATGATAAAACTATGTTAGTATCAGTGTTGAATGATAATTGAGAATCTGATCTCTTGTTATGACCAAAAATTCATTTTAAAGAAATATCAAATTTACAAGGAAACTTCACATTTCAAAATAACTGTGCAGTCTGAGTTCAGCTGTTGCCTGTTTATGTCATGGTCTATTTTGATGGCTATACATCCAGTTTTTACTCTGGAGTTCCAGGTTTACCCAGAGCAAAGGCTGTCCTCCAAAATCATTCTGAATAACGTTTTACACTTTATAAAATCGTTAGACAGTTGAAAGAGGCAGAATATTGCTGGAAGAAAAAGAAAGATCTCAAGATGAAGTAAATAAGAAAATGCCTGGTAAAAAAATCATTTTATACCAGTCTTCCTCCTTCTTGGCAAGTCACTTTTAAACAGATTTTCAAAGTTAGGGAGGAATTATTTTATTTTTCATTGTTCTTTATTTTATATGTTCTTTATTTTCAAATACCCCCAATGTTTTTGGGCCTAGACTTAAAAAAATTCTAAGCACTACAGATCTAACTGGGGTGTGGACTTGTACTACATAAATTATTATAGAAAAGAGGGTGCGTAGGTAACAAATTGGACATCCAGAATTAATGGTGTTTTTATTGTTTTAGCATTCTTCCATAGAAAGAGGGAATGATAATTCTTGTTCACAGAAAGGGTGTGAGATAAATTCAGTACCATTCATAAAGTTCTGAGGTGCTATTATGGTATTGAAAAACTTCAGAGGAGCCCTTTATAACCCAGTGTTTAAATGGCCTGCATATTAAATATGGGCCAGGGAAACTCATTTGTGTGCCATATGGGAGAGAGCAGAGGAACAAATATTCAATTACCTATGGGAATGTAATCAGTGCCTTGAGTGGTTTTGGTCATATCCTAAAGCATTTGCTGCAAGACCAGTGCATACACCAAAACATGCTGTCTGTGTCTTTTGCCTGTGTCTTGATTTTACAGATGCTTACCTGAGCACGTTTAAGCTTATTATTAAGCATAATATAACTTAGGTATGAATTTATTTATACTAAAATTGATCTATGAACAGATTCATGATCTTAAATAAATGCTGCATCACTGGATCATTGGATTGGAGGTAAATGTCTAAACTGTTTCCTATTTCTAGTCAGCTGTAAACATTTTGTGGTTCTTGTTGATCACCATGTTGCCAGGAGATGAGCAGAGAGAAGCAACTGGTTAACAGCTGGTTGCATCTGGTCACAGCCAGGAAAGCACAGCAATAGAATAAACAATTCAATTTTCAACAGCTGCATTTGCAGTTACAGTCTACTGAATCAAATAAGTGCAGTTTTTCAAGTATAATTTATGAGTTAGAAGCATAAATTATCTTTAGAAACATTTAGTAGTAATGAGAAAAAAACCCCTATCCTTATTTTACAAGTTTTTTCCTCTTTTACTATTGTTATTTTTAATTCCTGTCTTTGTTTTAAACATTGAGAACATCTACTAATAAACAACAGGCTTAAGCATTTTAATTCTTTTCTGTGTTTTGCACCCTGATGTACATTTCTGTGTTTTAATCCCCAGAGATTCCATGCTCTCCTTTTTCACTTCTGGGAACACTTGAGTACTGTTAGATATCCCTTGATAAACACTAAGGACCTTGCTAACAGTTTTTACTGTCCCTGGGAAGTCACCAGATACAATATTGATGGGTAAGTGTAGAACATGTTATTGAAGAACTAATTGGATTTGGATTGTTGTCAAGTAATGGAGTGCCTGAATGTGCTACTGAAAGGTGTCCAGAGAATGGGAGATGGTCATACATCATGCCTGGGGCAAAAAATATTTGTATTGTTTCTCCATCAAGATGCCAGCATTCTCAGATGCTGTGTTAGTCTGTTATTATCTACCTGTCTTGGAAAGTAGTAACCTGTGAACAAGAAAAAGAACCATAAGATCACAGGTATAGCAGATTAATAAATCACGGCATATCAAGTTTAGGTGAGATTTTGGCAGATCAAAAAACCTTTCAAGTTACCTTTTGATCCACATACCACTGCAGCTGCTGTTGTTGTTATGTAGTGCCTATCCCTACATGAAAACTATTTCCAAAGTAACATGCCATAGACAAAAAAAGTTTATCTAAGTTACCAAAGAGCCTTAACAGTTTCTTCAACCTGTTCTTATCTCCTGAGTAAATAAAAACTGCTTAATTAAATATTTACTTGGGAGACTGAAAGGCTTTCTTCAAAGTCATTAGTACTACTGGCATACCTAGTCCATATTTTATGGGCCCAAGACTTTTTATTCACTTTTTCTCATTAAATGAACCAATGTTTGGGGTCTGATTTCATAATATTTTATTTAAACTGTTTTGATTACAGTCTGAATAAAGACAGAGGAGTGAGCCCAAGGCTGTATTGTAAAACACACATGATGCTAAAATCTTTTCTTTTAACAGCAATCTTTTCTTTTTCAAATTGATATGAAGCAATACAGCAATTAAAAAAATCATTGCACTAACAAACAAATAATCATACTAATATGAGTGTTAGCATATTTGCCATATTAGTGCATCTTATTCAATAGAGCAAAAAGAATTTTAAGATGTTTTGTTTACTTATTCATCTGAACTTTGGTACGCAAAAAGTGTCATGCAAGAAAAGCCAGAAGAGACAATGATTTCCTAACTATGATTGTCACATAGGTAGATGCACACCTACATGTGTTTTTAAAAGGAGCAATGTTAAAGATGATAATTGAGCCATTTAACTTTATGTAACTGTATTTCTTTGATTCATAAAGGTCATCAATCAGATACCTGAAAACATCCCTTGGTGAGTCTAAGTGCTAAAATAGTGTATTTTTCATCCATCGCGTTTACACTCTACCTAAAGAAATGCTACAGTTTATGTTAATGACCTTATAAGCACAAATCTATGGTTTTTTACTTTATGCATAATCACAGTATCAGCAAATGTAACACCCTCTGGACACAAGCTGGCTTGTACCAGTGGAATAAATGCCTTAAGCTAGAACCAAGGCTGTAGGTACATTAAATTGGTCTGCACTTACGTAAAATTCTTGTTTCATTTGATATGTGTGAACTTGGTTTTAGATTTATTGTCTGAAGAAGCTTGAAATCTCAAAACAGTCCATTCAGAGTTCATCCCAGAACAGAAGAATGAGGAGACACAAGAAACAAATAGAAGGAAAAAAAAAAAAGTTGACAAAATAAATGTCTCTTTTGGTCTCAGTAGAGTAATAAGCAGCCAGTATAGAAAACATGCACAGTATCAGGGGTCCTTCAGTCTACCACCTCTGCAGAGGGACAAGAGAAAGTGTCTGGTCCGATCTCTGTGGCTCCTCAATATACCTGACAACTGCTAGAGAAAGGAATGTATCCCCACATCTTTGGTACCAGCCCATTGTTGCTGTCCAAAGGGATGGCAGAAGTAGTAATTTGCAATAAATGCATTTCTCCTGAATTGTTACAGCATTCTCAAAAGGATAAACTGAGGTGTGAATGGAGCATTTTGATCCAGGAGATTCCTAGACCAGTACTCCCCTGGTGAGTGTGGACATCAGCTCAGCTAGATTAAAAGAGGAAAGTGGAGACAGTGGTCATGTCTTGAAGCAGCATTTAAATATGTAATTTTAGCCAAGTTGAACATGTGTGTCCCCACTCTCTTTTCCCTGATTACAATGTCACTGATAAATCATACATGGTTTTTTACTACATGAGTGCTATCTCTTGGTGTCAGTAACCACGTATAAAGAATGAATGGCAGTATTTTGCCCTGTGAGTAAAAGTAGATACAATGGGTTAGTCACATATGTGAGTTTAGCGTGACATACTCTCATGCCTTTTTGTTTTTCTTCCAAGAAAGCAAGACCAATATAAGGCACACTTCCCAGAGCCTTGCCACTTCAGTGATATCAAAACCTAAGCTTACTATCATCACATAGCAACTTCTGGTGTCAAACACTGTGACTACTTAAGAACAGTCAGAAAAGACTGAGAAGTGGTATTATTAGAAAACATTGCTTCTGTTTCTCTTATCCTGTTGACCATTGTATTCTTTCCACTCAATGTATAACTCATGGTGTCAGCACTGAACCTGGTCCTGATCCTAACACAGGACGGGGAGATTTTTAACTGCCAGCCATCTGTTTGCTCCTTAAAGGAATGCTGGTCAGCTACTAAAGCCACTGTCAGCAACAGGTAGAGGAATGTGAAGAATGCTTAGAAAAAATGCATAAAATGTATGTCTTGTTTTCTTATCTCTTCTCTCACACAACACGAAGACACTTACCATAAGCCCTGTAATTGTCTCTTGGCAAATTGTTTCATTAGCATTTCCTGCCACAGACAGAACAAATTGTCATTATTATTCTAATCTAAATTTCTGCTTGTCTGTATAAATAAAAGTGGTGTAACCAAGAAGGGACCCTTTATGAAGTATGAACTACCATCTGCAGTAATGTTATACCATTATGCTTCTGAGTCTTTCAGACAGGTTTTTGCTAATATCAAGAAAATTATTTTGAAAATTATTTTTTAGTGCTATAGTTGCTCATAAAATTATTTGTTTTCTTTTCATCTCCATTGCTGTGCCATTTTAGGGAGCAGCAATAGGAGAAAACAGCAGACAAATGAAGGTGTAAAATGCATCTGAGCAGAATACTGGAAGGCAATAGAAATTACATAAAACTCTTGTATTCTTACTCCAGGAGAAATCCAAATCACAGATTTGCATATGATTTTATTGTATTATTTGTGCCACTTTCTCTGGCTTATTTAGTCTGTGATGACCTTGAACAGTAATATCCATTTTAACTACAATACTTCACCTTTTTTGAACAAAAAATTAGAGGAAATCTGAGGCCACTCTGGAAAAGTTTAGTTACCTAATCTGTGGTTGAGTTTGAGATTAGAAGCACTAGTTCCTGAATGGTTATTCCCTCAGAGAGCAGTGAAGCACTGCAGTACTCTGAAAGCCATCATTACAGTCTGGAGGAGCCAGGTGATCCACTGGGAAGCTGTGCATTGCTCTGGAACACGTACGGCCACTCTGCTCAGGGAGGAGGAGTGTGTCTGTCAAGCTGGTGGATGCTGCATATGCTTTTTGGAAGGCAGCAGACGTGAAAAGGAGAGTTAGCACTGAAAAAATGGCTATGTGGGCTTTCAGCTAATGCATCTTGGCACAGTGCCACAGAGTTATGCGGGTTTATTAAATGTAAGAGCTGTTGCTTATGTGTAAATTAGGACTGCCACCTGGCTGGTTTCCAGCTGTCTTGCCTGGTTTTATTCTGAACTTGCTGGCTGCTGTTGGAGCTACTGTACAGTTTGGTCTGGACATTCTCGGCAGACGTTTCTTTGGAAGGTGGATGGCCTTTTCTGTGTTGAGGATGACAGCATTTTACCTGTGTTTTAGCAATAAGGAGCCACTGAAGTCACAGAGGTGATTATTCTGAAATGTTAATGGTGGTGACCACCCTGACAAATTAGAAAAAAAGGGTTACTTAAAATGTAGTAAAAACAGTATAGCTTCATCCAAAGAAAATGATGGTGAAAAAGCAGGCAGTCTTTTTGACTGTGTTTCTTTTTATAGCCTTTTCAAATTATAAGTAATGTAGATGAATGTAGATAATAAGTTACAATAGAAACATATTTTGACACTGCATTCTAGGCCAACAGAAGCTAGTAGATAGAAGTTTTACTTCTAAGAATTTTAAAAATGTCTTTGTTATTTCTTTCTTGGCTTTTGTTTTCGGTCTGACTCTAGCGATATTCCAAACTTTAGGTACTTAATTCAGTTACTAATAAGGACCTTTTTCTCAATTTCTTGAGAGAAGGTTCTCAGTGTCTTTCTTGATCACTCGACAACCTTTCTTTCACAGTGGCCAGAACAAGCTACATCAGACAAGACTGAGAGTGCAAGTGATGGATGCTTTAGTTTATTTTGTGTTCAAAGTGTCTGAAAAATTATTTTGGGATCTCACTCATTCACCATTTTTAAGGCAGAGGTGACACTTCCAAAGTTCTGGTGGGTGTCCAAATTTGTCCACACATTTCAGAGCCAACATTTGTATTCTGACCGTGCATAGGAGTGTATGCCTGTGCTACACAATATGAAGCCTAACTCAGGTGTGTTTGATCAATGGACCTTCTTGGCTGCCTTTTCTTGTATTTGTGAAGTTGTATTATCTTTCTTATGACTTTGAAAGAGTCTTAGCAACCTGTACCAGGCTATGGAAGATTTGCATTCTCTTGTATAGATAAGAAAAAAGGGTGAACATTAATTCCAAATAAACCATCAACCCCCCCTCCCCCCCCCCCCCCCGCCCCTATAATAGTATCTGGATGTTTTACTTCTGCTAGAAACAACTCACTAGCACCTAATACTTACAATATGTATATAAACAGAGAGGTCTTGTTTACATGCCAAATGCCTGCACTCACCCTGCTGTCCAGTGCTGGGAATAGAACTGTGTGGCTGTGAGTGATTCTGGTCCTTTGCAGAATTTTTTGTGCTGCAAAATGACTATTCAGATCATCATGGATATTCCTAAAATGTGGGGAAAAGAAAATGGAGGTGGGCAGCACGGGTATAATTAAAAGAAAAGATGAGTGCCCTTTCCCAAATCTGATTCATTCTTTTCAATATAAGTGTTGAAAAGCCCCCAAAACAGAAAAAGCCCCTCTGTTTTCTGCTTCTGTTAGCATTAGGTAATCTGCTGTGATCAGATGTTCAACACATCATAATATACTGCTCTCATTTCAAGCCCTTTGGAAAAAAAAGCAAAGGAAATTGGATGAGACATCCACCAAGCTTTTGGGATCAAGATATTTTGTTTAGATTAGATTTTAAATTAGTAAATACTTATTATTATCTTATATCCTAACAATTCATACAAAAATATAGCAATGTAAAGATGAGACAGCTGCATCTTGTAAAGATTTGTACATTCTTAACACAATTTTCTAACAAATCAGATAACATCACATCTGTCACCTTTACAATATCTTGCTTTGATGTCCCTGGCATTTAGAGGGGGAGTGGGAGTCCTAAAGATGCTAAAGTTTATGAAACAACTTTGCCTTCAGGGACACTTGACAGTACACAATCTGCAGTGTATCAGCGCTCTCCCCCCCAACAATTACAGCTTTTTTTAGTTTTGTAACATTAAGATAGCTTGAAAGCAAAAATTCTCTTATAAGTATGTGCTTATTGTTTATGCCTGTTGAAATTATCTGGATTTTAGCTAATGGATTTTAAATGTTCTATAACTTTTGTACATTATTAATATATATGTTGAGTTTTACTCTTCCTTCACTGAAAGTCATGCAATCTTGCTGACCTTCATCAATTATAAACACTTAATGGCCAGCAGAGCCAATTTTGCTGGCACCTCATATCACATTCCTGAAAACATTTTCAGATACAGGGGATGCTACATCGGCTTAGCATGTTCAGCAGCCATCTCTCTCCTTTTTTTCTGTAGGAAAAATGCTTCTTTAGAATTTTCTCACAGCTGGAAGGAGCTGAATGAGGTTGCTCATAGCAATAACACTTTGAACCCCAGAGGAGAACCATGTACCAGGATATAACCCTGCTCCATTTCCCATTTAGGACAATGTCAAGATTTCTACTGACCAAAATAAAGGCAGAAAAGGAGGCAATGTCTTCTGCTTACCTGGCACAATGCTTAAGCATGAAAAAGCAGTGTAGTTCTGGTATGTCCCAACTGGAGTACACATATTTCTGTTCAGATGCTCTGCATGCAATCTAACTGTGTAATGAATATGAGTAAGAGCCCCTATTTAAATATTTACATTTGAGGCTCAGCTAGTCCTGTCTTTTGCTTCAGCCATTACTTGCCTTTCTAATAATTCTACACTTTTGATGTGGTTTTGGCAGAGGATTATGTCAAGGTTTTGAATCCATAGAAAGTACAAAGGGTGACTGCTGGGACTTTGGAAAGTTAGCAAGGACAGGGAGAAGGCAGAAAACTTTGTTTGCACAGTAGAAGTTATATTTTAGCAGAGCACTGAGCTATTTTCCAATGAGAGAGAGCTGTAAAAATAGGATGCTATATGTCACAGCTAGGGGATCAAATCTCCTCACTAGGATGCAAATACAGTGTACAGTCAAACTGAAGGAGATGTGAACAGACTAAACTGATATTTGATAAGGAAAATGAGGAGTCAAAGATCTGCATACTAATGTTAGGAACCCAGATGAAAAGCAGAAAGAATTGGAATTTCTAATGGTGAAGCACTTGGACAAGATCCAGGCATTAATTATAAGGAAAACACAGAATTGCTGAGTATATATATGTGGGGCAGGGGGATGGTTCTGCATTTGGAGTGATGATCTATGCGTTTGTATCATAATCCGTTCATCAGCCAACTGAATATAAAAAGGATTTGAATAAACGTCTTCTAAATACAGTATTTTAAAAATAGTTTTCTAACATCAGAGTCCTTAAAGATTTGGTTTCGCCTATACCTTATCTGATATAATTTACTTGTAATTTCCAATGTGACAACTTCATTAAACTGCTGAAGTGCTTGAGTAGCACCAGTATGCATTAAAGGGAAACAGGAATACTGGAACAGTCAAAGGCTGGATCATGTTGTACAAGTCCTAGGAGGGAGGGTGAGAGTGGACTCACACATGATTCAGCTAAAAAGGAGTGAAGAATGAGAAGCGTAATTGATCAAGATAATTTTCTGAAAATTAGATTTTCTCAAAGAATTTGGTGTGATACTTTTCAACATTATGATTGTTTGAGAAAATGTCATGTAGCTCTATTTGGACTCCTGTAGGGTGAATGACTTCATATTACCTCACAGTATTATTCAAAATACAGCACAGTACCCTAACAATAAAGCATAATAAGAGATTAAGAGATGGCTAACTGACAGATCAGAAAAATAGTTGTAGTAGAGAATCGTCATGCAGGTGTCTGTATTTCTGCATTGGATATAATTGTTTTTCAGGATTTTCATCAATGTCTTGAAAATTGGTAAACTCACTACCAATGAGGTTTCTAAAAAATATAAGATGCCCTGCAAACTACTGAGGTGAGCAGTACAGTCAGAAACAAACACTTCTAAGGAAGCTGGCCCATGTCAAATTGTTTCTAGTACTCAGTTTGAAGATCTCTGAAGATTTTTTCATCTTTCTTCTTCAGTTTCTCTGATCCCTCTGCATTGCATCTTTGGGTTCTCCCATTGATACAGTGATTCTGTTGTCTGCTAGATGTCTTGTGAGTTCTCTGTATTCAAAAATATGCCATTCTACTCCAGATTACTTGGCTACATCAGCACACAAAAAATTAAAAAATCCTAGACACTCTGTGAGGGCAACTATCATGGTCGGGCCATTTCCATAGTGTTACATTTTGCCTACTTTTACACTGGGGAGAAGTTTCCATAGTATTACATTTTCCCTACTTTTTCATCTAATTTGCCCTTTGGGAGTGGTCCCTGAACTCTGCTAGTTCCCAGGCTTTTCTCTGGAGTAGTGACAAGGTCAAAACGCTGGCAGGGACTGCTGAGTGTTCTGACAGTGTGGGTGAATGGGTTCCAGGGACAAAACCTGTGCCTGAATCTGTGTTATATTAGTGCACATACAAACTTGCTGTGCAAATCAGTGTTCTGCCTCCTTTCTCTGACATCTTTTAATGTGTATTCATCTGACAATCAAATTCAGTGCACATGAAGTGAAACATGTATTTCCCTGCCTGTGATCACCACTACTAAAATACATCCTCATAGCTGCCACTTTTCCTGATCTTTACTGCATTCACTCTTCATTTAGATGATAACCTGAACATCACTTTCAACCCTAGCCTCCCCTCAAGCCTTGTATCCTGCCTTGGTGCATCAATAGTCCTACACTCATAGTGCAAAAATGAAAGAAAATAAGTAATGAATAATAATAAGCATAAAATTATATGGGGCAGGGAGTTTGAAGTACACCTTCAAAGTGAGGAAGGATCTGGAGCACAAGGAAAGTCATGTACCCAGAAAGCAGGTTATGGATTTATAAACCATAACTAACATACAGTTAAACATGAAATTCTAGAAAGATATGTGGATAGACAGCTGAAGAATGTAGGTAGGGAATTGAGTTTTCCTCTGCAAGTGACCCTGCTCACTGGATTTAACTACCCAACTGTTTGTTTCCTGCTCAAGAAAGAAAATAATGTAGGCATAATTTTGATGTTCACATTTTCAAAAGAGACAGTGAACAATTGGAAGCACTATAGAAAAGATTTATAATAAAATTCAAGGACTGAAGAAAATACCATAAAACAGTCTGTTTATCAAAACTGACTGCTAAAAACATGTAAATACCTTCTTGTTACCTGATACTGAATAGAAAGTGCCCTCACCCTTGACAACAGCTGAGATGTGAATAGGAAGAACCTGTTCCAACTTGAAAAAATGTTAGAATGGAAAGGAATGTTATGCTATTTGCTTCTTTTGTATTTAAGTGTTACTGCTTTTATATACTAGAATATATTTTCACATAAAGTACTTAGTGTCACATAGGTTGCTTGTGCAGGCAACCAGAAAAGCAATGGTACTTTTAGCACTGAAACAGTAACCCAAAATTAGTTCATAAATACAGAACAGCCTTTGTTTCTGACTATTGATGAGCTATTGGACATTACTAATATAACTTTAATGTGGTACATTGCCTGTACCTGCAACTTGTTTGTACTAATTTTTATCTTTCCAGGTGTCCAAAAATGGGTGTAAAACACATAGAAAGCATATGCATATGTGGAAAGATTGTTGAAGTTCTAAAATATAAAACCCCTAAGCCAATTCCTGTGTGTTATAACTCCATTTAATGCAACTGAAGTGAACAAAATTTTACCAGTGATGAAACTGGCTCAAGCTGTTAATTTATTAAACAATATGAAGAAAGGAGCAAAATAGTGCATTTTTTCTAAAGATATTGCCTGAAGCTATATATTAAATATCAATGCACAATGCATAGAAGACTGCCTCACTGATTTTTTAAGACTTTATAAAACAGTGTGCTGTGAGCAGAGACAGAAAAATGAAGGATTTTTAGATGTTTCATTTAGCTATTTCTGTATGGGATTTTTTTCTTTGAGAAAAAAGAAATCATCAGCCCTGCATCATGCTGATGAGTGCAATAGTAACAACTACTGTATAAACCACAGCCATCACACCATCAAGTATATTGCATTCCTCAATAAATTCCAGTACTAGGCTGCTTTCCCCTTGTAGAAAAAAAAAAAATCTGCCTTGGTTTTACCTTTAGTTCTGCCCTTTGTGCCATGTGCCCAGATCTTCGAGGGGCAAATGTCCCCTGCTTTTATGGAGATTAGGGGAAGGGTAGGCAGGGTCTTAACAACATTCCAGTTAAGTGCCCAGTGATACAGGGGATGAAGCCTGGTTTTCATTTGCTGTCCAATAAGTGTGTGTAATGCACATTAAGACTGGTGGAATTAAAGGAAATGTGAACTTGGATTCACTTTACTGAAGTCAATAATTTCAGTGGGTCTGGTATCTAACCCTTTTAAAAGTGTGGCTCCATTGATTCAAAGCATGAGAAGGATCTCTCCCTGCATATTGTCCTGGGGATTGAATAGTCTTCAGCTCTAGAAGAACGGAATATTAGAACTCTAATTTACAATCAGCACTGTAAAAAGCTTTGTCCTATTCAGATTGTCTGGCAGCAGCAGCAAGCACAAATGTGTTTATTGAAATCCATTCCAGGGCATTGTAATTGTCCTTATTTAGGCAGTCTTAAAAAGAGAGAAATATATAATTCATGGCAATCTTTAAAAACTGGCTGACCAAAGCTCATGACAAATGCTTACAAATGGGGATTAAAACCTAGGCTGTCAGTAAGATAATTAGTTTATTCCAGCACACTGAAAGGCTGTGGTTGTGATGATGATGGGTGCCATCTGATGAGTAAGGAGTCATGTTACAACACAAGCACATTCTCCCCCTTCCCCTCCCCTCTCCTCCAGTGTAGACCTTATTTAGCCAGCTATGATACTGCTTTTCATAAGAGAAAAAAGGAATTGTTTTAACTCCTCTGTTTTCTGGTTCATTTCAAATAGTGATTGACAATCCCCATTTGGCTAGAGTAGGATCTGAGACCGGAGATGTCAAAGAGAAATATTTGCAAATTCTGTCCTCACTCTTAAAAGTAATTATTTTTAGTTTCCATCAAGCAGGCAACTGTACCCAGATATTCATAAACAGATTCCTAATGCAAAAACTGTCAGTAAATTGGCCATATTACAAAACAAAGTGTTCCTTCTCCCAGGGTTCCATGTTCTGGATTTTCTTTCTATCAGCATTGCTGGTCACAACATGTGAAGGCTGCAAGTCAGTCATCATTTTTATATAGATAGGACAGTTGTGGGGGGAAAGAAGGAGGGGAAATTAGGTATCTCTTCTGCTTTAACATAACTGCAGAGCACAGCATAATGTACAGCTAGTCAGGAATTCAGACAGGCAGCAATCTTCATACCAGATAAACAGTAGGGTCGTCTATGGACATTATTTAAGTCAAGTACCTGTCTGCAAATCCTTATCCTTCAATCTGTGAGAATGAAATTCTGAAGATCAGATATATGATCACTAGCAGACTTCTTACCGTGTATTTTAGCCACAAATAGCAGGAGAACAGCAACAACAAAAAAAATTAAAAAAATATATTCCTGAT
Source organism: Acrocephalus scirpaceus scirpaceus (assembly GCA_910950805.1). NCBI lineage: Eukaryota > Metazoa > Chordata > Aves > Passeriformes > Sylviidae > Acrocephalus > Acrocephalus scirpaceus. The sequence goes on along the minus strand of OU383775.1, from coordinate 102,974,142 downwards.
CAGAACAGCAACATTGCTTTGTCAAATGCCAGCTGACTTCAAATGTGTCAAATAATCTTTTGCTCTCCTTTCTTTTATTACTTTAAATTTCTTTAGGTTCCTAAATTTAGTTTTTGTATTATTAAATGCTTTCCAAGTATTTTGTAATCAAATAGTGACACAAAGAAATATTACTGCCTTTCTTATGTCAGACCTGGAGGTGCATAGTCCATTCTAGGAGGAGTAAAAGTAGAAAGATGAACCAAATGTAGGAAAAAGTTCTTAAGCTGTTTGCCTGCAAATGACAACTCTTTTTAGGAAAAAGAAGTAATAAAGCTGGATCTTGAGAACTCAAGCACTGGCAGCTCCATAGTTAAAGATTGAACTCTTCAAACTAAATGAAGCCAAAGAAACCTTATTGTGACAGTTAGACCTGTCTCTGCAAAGGACAAGTCTAGTGAAAACAGTTTTCTCCAATGAAGTTGTTAACAAGTGGCAGAGGAACGGAAATGCATTTATTCCAAAATATATGCCAAACCATAGAGAAAGAATCCAAGTGTGAATATGCTGCAGATGGAATTTCTTTGCATTACCCAAGTAAACAAAATGTAATACCAAAGTGTCCACCAGAAAGACTGAGGTGTTATTCATGACATAAAGCTTGCCACTTCAAAATAGGTAAAAATGCAAAGGGACAGCATGCACTTTATTGCTTTTCTTACTCACCTAAGATTCACTCAAAAGAAGTGGTATGAATTCTTCCAATTTGAGACTCATGTCATGGTTGGGTTGTATTCATGGGATTCCTGCTGATGTCACTAGGGGATTAAAAGGCAAAGCATCTCCACATCATACAAAAATTTTGATGATTTTTACCACAGATAAGAGATCTGCATTGCAGCCCAGTGAAGGAAACTTTGTTCTTGGTCTTTAATAAACTTCCTGTCACATCTATCACTCCTGGGCTCAATAATTTCAAGCTTAGTGAACTTTCTTCTTTCATGATTAGTGAAGTGCCTGTAGCTGGATAACAAAGGTTAGTTATTTTCTAAATGTCTGTTTTAGCAGAGTGTAAATGACTGGAGAAAACAAGGAGTGCAATGCATGCATGTAATACTTTGATGTGTAGAGATTAAATATTTTATGAGGCAAATCATTTCCTGGTGCCTCAAATGTGCAGTGTGTGGTTTTGGGGGTTTGGTTGGGGTTTTTTTCTGTATTAAAGAAGTGGATAGTTGTGTTATAACATTAGTGATTTTGAAAGCAAAGGCATTTCTCTTGTGAACTGAGTCACATCTCTGTAACTCCTTTCATTTAAGTCAGTGGTTGAACACGAGACCCGTGTTTATGTAGCATGATGTACTTCTGGTATGGTAAAATCTTACATGGAAACATGCTCCTTGGTTTGGGGAGACATGATCAATGTCCTTTCAGTGTGAGCAGGCTTCGTGAAATCAATCCATCAAGAGGTTTTCCTTGCAGCTTAATTTGTAGAAACTACTATCATCTTTTTTAAGGTTTTGTTTCAGGAAAAATGTTACTTGTGTAGTTACCACATCCTGCTTTTGGGTGCAGGCTAATATAACACTGTGTTGTGCAAATCACTCTCTAAAAGAGTCTGACAGCATTTTATAGTGACCCCTGTGCCAGTGCCAAACTCTGCGGATGGTGTTCTGAAAATGTGTGAGTGAGCTGGGGTCACACCAGGCCAAGATTAGAACAAGAGGTTTCTAAGTGAAAAAAATTGTATTGATGGATTCAATCATTTGATGGATTCAATCATTTATGATTTCTCCTGTAAAAGACAATACCTTTTGAATTCAGAAGCTAAGTATGTTCAGGTGAAGCCTGTGTCTTTAATTGCTGAAATTTAAATCTGGAAATTCTGCAGTTTAGCAAATTCCATGACAATGTTTGTGGAATTGCAAATAAAGGCAGGTTGGTTACAAATGTCTGTCAGACATGGCTTGCGCTACCAAGAGTTAAGCAGAGATGGATGATTGGCATGAGCTGCATGTTTTTAGTTAAGGAATGAAATATCCATATAATTACTATTTTTACCTTTTTAATTGTGAAATAGGTTGAAACAAGGAACAACCAGACTTAAAAATTAATTTTTCATTTTTCTTGCATTTTTCATTGCATTAATTAATAAATTACTTTTTAAATTCCTTATTCATAAGAAAATTGATCTGCCTTGTTGACTTTTTCCCTTTCCTTCTTCAGATTTTCCTCCAGGGCCAACATTTCTTTAGCTACACCTGGCCTAGAAGAAACCTCACGTTTCAGACTCTACTTGTCATGACAGTGCCAGGTATAATTGATGATCCTATTGCGAAGCTGGAGGTGTGACAAAGTGAGGTGCAGTCGATGAAGCAGCTAACCCTTCCAAGTCATACTGCTGTTTCAAAGCAGTTTTGTGTCAGACCTAGAGGGAAAGGATATAGTTTGGCTGTACAGGCCAGGAAAATCAGCCTGGTGTAATTCCTTGTCTATAAGACTAAATGATTTTGTTATCATCTACAGTAAGGTGGGCTAGCAGGGCTATTTTGGGTGAGTTTGTGTTTTTATACTACTGCTCTAACAGAGTACTGATGGTTAGAGGAACTACTGAAACTGGCTTTGTGGATGGGGAAAAGGCATTCCACAGAAGTGCTTGGGTGCAGGAGAGTGTTTGTGAGGAGTTAACACAGCCCTCTATCATTGGCTTTTTCTGTCTTCACTGGTTCTTCTCCTGGGCAGAATAAAGAAATAAATTGTTATACTCTAGTCTAATCTAATGTTGATAAAGAGCTGCCTGTCCCTGGAATTAATTTCACATTTATGCATGTGTACATGTGTACAGGATGAGGCTGTCTCTGCTCATGGTCCTTATGTCACACTTTGACCTTAGAGTATGCTTGAATATTTTATAAATAAGATGGATCTTATTTATTCCAGTTTTTATGTTCAACACAATTTGAATAGTGGCTCCATTGTGCAAAAGAGATGTATAAACATTAGCTTGCACTACTCAAGTGTCTTTTTTGTGTCTCTGAACAGCAGCAGGAGCTCTGCCTTGCTCATCCTACTCCTTGGGTCAGTCAGGTTGCAGCAAGGAGAAGCTACTATCTACAAACATACTGTTTCAGCATATTGTTTCACTAGTTTCTTACCAAAAAAGAAAAATGAAAAACCTGCCCAAAGGACATAAAATGCAACAGAAAGCCGAGTTCTGTTTGTGTTTGGCAGAGGGTGGTGGGGGTGGTGAGCGTTTACTTTTAGACTCTGGCATGAAAACAAATTAAACCAACTACTGTTGTTGGAGCAAGAGATTTCTTTCTGGTATGTGTATTGTATTAAGCTCTTTTTTTTTTTTTAAGACTTAGCTTAACTAATATTTGAAGATAGTATGGCCTGCCCAAACTCATGTGGGTGATACCAATATAAATGTGAATCTAGGAGGTCATAAAGTAGTAAAACCAAACAACAACAACAACCACCACCACACAACAACAAACCAAACACAACCGCCCCAAACAAACAAAAAAACCCAAACCAAACAAAACCCACCAAAACAGCCAAAAGAAACAAACAAATGAAAAAAAAAAAAAAAACCAACAAAAACAAAAAACCCACCAAACCCCCCCCACGACCCCCCAAAACAAAACAAAAAGCCCCCAACAAAACAAAGCAAACAAACAAAAAACCCCAACCCAGGACTGAAGCACCATATTCTTAACTGGAAATCAACTCTCATTTTCTAGTGTTAATTATTTTAAGTTAGTCAATCTTGCATTTTATTTCCATAAAAAGGGCACAAGAAAGGTTACAAATCTGTGTCATCTACTGTGAATGGATTCTTTTTTTGAAGCTCTACAGCCTACAGTATTTGAATTATGCCACCACTGAATATTTTCCCCCAGTCAGGAACTAAGCTTAATGAGCCGAGAATATTTATGCACAAAAATACCTATGGATCTCAGAAAATATACAATCATCACTTAAAAGTCTTCAGAGCTGGCTCAAAGCAACAATTTGCACTGGTGATGCATGTAGTCAGAGCTACTTTGAAAGCAGCTCCAGTAAGACAAATACCACTCTTCTGTTCTTTGTTTTCTTCCTATTCATTTCTATTACACCCTGAACCTTTAGTGAACAAGAAGGAACTCTATAACTGATATTTTGAGCTAGAAAGCAATTCTTATGGGACTTTTTAAAAAATAACATTATTCATATACAAAGGACTAGATTTTGGGTTCAGTTGCACCTTCATAAGCTCTGCACATTTGGGGTGATTTACCATGGTTTTGCATATACAAAGACATAGTTTGGCAGGCTATTCGACAAACATCAAGAGAGTTAAGTACAGCATCCTAAAGTTGAAAATTCATGTGAGTTTTTGCTATTTAAGCTGTTAGGGAAATTGATTCTCTACATAGTAATATTCTATTATTATACATTATTTTCACTTCTTACAGAGAAGCTGAATGAGTACATTTTGTAAGAATCATTAATTGAAAGAACAGGTTGCTGAAACATGTGCAAAGTCATGAAATGCCTTCATCCAAATATGCAGTTATAGTTAGGGACAGTCTCAGAATAGGGAAAAATTGGTTTGCAGATCAGTTTAGTGCCATCTGAATGAAAAAAAATCTCCAGAATGGTTTTTAGAGGGCATTAAAAACATCTGGATGTTTTCAGGATTCAGGAAGTTTGACTTTCCCGGAGGAAAAGGTGATGACTCTCTCCTAACAGTGCCACCTAGACTTTCTCTCTGCTGAGCTCCTGCGTGCAGAGATTACACTGGGCCATGGGAGTGGTGTTCCTTCACCTTTCACTGGAGATGACACACAAACCAGTTCTCTTATGGGAATCCAGCAGTTGATATATATTGGGAGAAGGTCATGAGCCTTTGTTTCTCTCTGAGAAACTGATGTCCAAACCTGTTACAAGATTTTATACGAGGTTTTCTCAGTCTGAAAGTTTTAATAGGCTGCCAGTTCTGAATACCTATTTAGGGGTATTTTTATCTACAAGATGTATTTTTCTTCCTGTGAAAGAAGTGAAAAGAAAATAATAACAGAAGATTTTAATCTGAAAAAGACATGAGCACAAGTTAAACAAATTAATATTTTTCTTTTGATTAGCTCTCATTTGCTACTGAACTGTGAATTTGCTTCTTCATTAGACATGAGGTGAACAAAGGGAAATCTAATTAAAGGTTGTTACCTCTCCACACCATTGGTGCCTAAAATCCATCATATCTCTATTCCCTGATAGATAGCCCATTATAAAAAAAATGATCACTGGTTTTGTTTCAAGGCCCAAAATATGGCTTGCCAGGTCATAAGCTAAGAAAAGTTTGTCATAGATATGAAAATTAAAGCTGCTTTACTCTCATTTTAATCATAACACAGGACTGAAACAAAAATCCAGGCTTTTCAAAACTAATGAAAGCTCTCTATCAGTGAAAGCAGAGGCAGGTCTCCTGAATGAGAATTCTCCTGACATATGAAACAATGTATATGTTGAGAACCAGGTTAGTCACATAGGCTTGGGGTGAATGTAGCTGTTTGTTAAATCCCAGCTGAGGAAACAGTCTTGAATTAACCAAAAAATGCTTCCTTTCCTCTGCACAGGACAAGGAATCCACTCGAGGACATATTTCTTCTAAGGCATCAAGGTTAAACAGTCTGCATGTTAGCAGGATAGCACTGTCAGAGAAAAGACCTTTTGTAGAAGTACGGTACACATTGAATTAACCAGCCATTGAATGAATTAGCCATTGAATTAGTCATTGAATTAACCATTAACTAGCCATTGAATTAACATACATTGAGTTATCCAGCCAGCTCCAAACCCAACTATGAAAGCCAGGTTCATCTCTAACTACCAGGCATATTCACACACACATTTATGTAGACATACATATATAAAGATTATGAAGTATAGGATATATATGAATACATATCTTTACAGCTAGGTACTGTTTGTATTTCAATCTCCAATCTTTGTCACGTGCAGATAAACTGTGATCTCAAATACATTTTAATTTATGTATTCAAATCACTGCTAGGCTTGAGTGAAGAGAAATAAAAATGTTTCCATCTCTAATGTTTGGAATATTCTCAGTGGTCTACTCCTCTTGCAAAAGTTGTACCGTCTAACAGAGGTGTCAAAGCAAAGCCAGAGGTAAGCTGTTAGCAATTAAGTAGTTTTGCAGGAGGCAGAAAACAATCAGTAGCTATTCCTTGCAGGTCGTCAGGGAGACCTGAGATTAACTGCTACATAGTTACTGACACAGTGCCCTGCCACTTGCAGAAAAAAAAGGGAAAAATATGTGGTAGCTTAAGTTATCAAATAGAAAGAAATGAGAAATTAATGCTACTAGGGTACAAAAGTGTTCTCCATTGTTTTATGGATCTTTTTTCACCACTTCACAGATCTGTACCTCAATATTTATAGGTGTGTGCCACATAGTTTTATTCCATAACAGCACAAAGGTGAAGTTTGCTCGTGAATCTGGCCAACAAATCTGGTTTTATGCTTGTATTCTCATTAGGATAAGGTTCTTCCCCTAGAGGGTGGTTGGGCTGCTGAACAGGCTCCTCAGGTAAGCAGTAACAGAACCAGTCCTGACAGAGTTCAAGAAGCATTTGGACAATGCTCTCAGGCACATGGTGTGATAACTGGGGTGTCCTGTGCAGGGCCAATAGTTGGACTCAATGATCCTTTTGGGTCCCTTCCAACTCAGGATATTTATGATTCTACAATTTACACTTGAGTGAAGTAAGAGTGCAGAGTGGACAGACATCAGAGCTGATATGTTTCATTCAGTTATCCAAAATTGCCAGAATCCCAGAAGCAGCTCTTTGGAGCATGAATTACAGCACTGGCTACTTCAAAAGCATCAGGTCTGTTGTATTTGATCCTGGACTTACTTGATGCACTTGAGCATAGCAGATCCAAGAAGTCAAAAGCATCCCCTCTGCACTGAGCTCAAATCAGGTACTGTACTTGTATGCAGTGGCTTTTTGTCCATGAGTTCTACTTGGCCATCATCCAAAGAGCTATAGCTATAAATTACCACCAGACATTGGAAACTTCTGCCATAACTAATGGTGTTGACTGGTCTGATGGTGTCCTTTTAAAGAACATGTAAAGGATTGTTATAGCTCCCTATGATACAATTAAAAGTATTTTAGATATATCTACTTTTTATACTGTGAAGAGCATTCATCCATTGTGTCTACTCTGAGTGGAATAACAAAAAAACACATCTGTTTCCGCATTTAAAACAAATTAAGAGCTGGGCCTCAACAAGGTTTATTACCTGGGGCTAAACATCACATAATAAGGTCAGATAGATAGTTTCTTCTCAGTCTGGAAGTGGACAAAGACAAGCTTATACTTGCCCAAACAATGTGGTATAAGCTTACACAGTTTCCCTCAAAGCAGCTTCAGATATGGTCTGGTCTATATGCAAAAGGTTTTGAGGATAGGATCCAAAAAAACCTCAAACTGATCAGTCTTAATCCAATATCAGAGTAGATTTTTTTTTTTGTCTGTTTATACCTCTTAAGAAGAGGTGTAAGTTAAATTGAAAAGCTATACTTAAAGCAGGCCACAGCTGTTTACGCTGGGGATTATACCAACATGGCTTTTCCTAGACAGCTATAGCAGCATGAAAGATAAAATGTAGAAAAGTCTGCAGATGTACTGTGATAAAAATGTAATAAGATATAGGACGGAGAGGAAGAAGGACAAGAATAACAACAATAATTTGTTGTTTGCATTTCACAGGCTTTGAAAAACTTTTAAAAAAGAAATATTCTCTTTCCTGTTTCTGTGTGAAAGACTGAAACAGACAATAGGGTAAAATATTTCTGCCAGGACTTAGGAAACTACTCTGCTGACTATAGAGAAAATGCTGCCAAATTCTGGAAGTAAACAGGCTGAAATAAACAGAAAAACAACATTTACTTTTCTCAAATCTCTTAAAGTAAATCTTCTCTCATAGCAACCATATGGAAAAACAGTTCAGACACAAATGTTACTGGTAACCCCAAGTTGCTTCAATGAAAGTATATTGTGCATGGCCTCTTGCATCCATGACACACTTCCCTGGAAAGAGTTTGCCCCTTCACTCGCCAGCACAGTTAAGCATGCTGCATGTTGTTACACACTCTGTCATAGTCTGGGCAAGAGTGGAGGATTTGTAAGCCTCCAGATAGGGCCCTAAAGTTTGAGACAGCAACATTTTTAGGTTTTGGCAAAGATGGTGCCAGCTGTCTGGCTCTCAGGATTTCTCCTGTCAAGTGGTCCATGAAGCAGCATTGGCACCAGCTGCACAGGAAATAAACTATACCTGGACCCTCAAAGGGAGGTCAAGTACCTCACTGAAAGCCTCCAGCAGGCAACAAAGAAAGAGTGGGAAGGCAAAAATAAACAACGAGCAACTGAGTTCAGAAAGAAACTGAGGGAAAAAGGATGTGTTCTGGGTTCAACACAGCATGTCCATCACCTCCACACCCATGGGCTGGCCCTGTGAAAATGGAAACAGCCCTGCTAGAACTGGAAATCCTCATGTTTCGCTTCAGTCTTTGAGTATAATTAGTATGTCTGAAAAGTGGAGTGTTATTGTTTATTGTCTATGTTGTACTGTCTGCTGATGAAATGAATTGCTTCCTAATTTTATTCTAATACATTTAACCACATATCGTGGAGGGGCATGGCTTACAGACTCCTAGAACAAAGATTTCCCACCGGTGACATTCATTGCAATAACACAGAGTCAGTACTTCCCAGCTGTGACCATTCCCAGGGCGCTCCTGGCTGGAGCAGCACTAGCCCATGCGCAGAGGAACAAAGCCAACTGCTTTTGGGTGCTGTGCAGGATAAAGGCTGTGAATTCCTGGCACTTGATCAGCTGAGATGCTGAATGACCTTGACTCCCCCTGAACACAACAGGGACCTTGGCAGCTCTTTGGATCTGTCCCCTACCAATGCGAGCACCTGTCCTTGGCCGTGGTGGTCTCTGCTCCCCTTCTCCTCCGCAAGGCAGTGCAGCCTCCAGCCAGAGTGTAGCTGTGGGTGAGAGGGCTTACAGTGGATCAAGGTGTAGCCTGTGTTTTGGCGTTTTCACAGACAAGCTTAAGAATGCTAAGGTTTGAAAAATAGCACAGAAACTCTATTTTTTCAGTGAGCACTGCTTCTGGCAGTGAGTCTGATAGATGTTCTGAAGCAGAATAAGCAGCATTCAGCCTGTCCCCACCATCTGCCCAAGTCCTGTTTTCTTTTCCTCATTCAGCTCCATTGGAAAATATCAACAGAAAGTGGGGTTTTCTTTACCAAGAAAAATCATGGGTTAGTTTGTACTATATCTCATGAGTCCTTTGTATTCTGGGAGAATACAACTGCAGTGTAATTCATGGCAACCATTTGAACTTTCTGAGATAATCTCCTTCAAAACTTGATAAGAGCTCTTGAACTATGTTCATGCTATACACTGGGCTAATCTGGCAGCTGGATAAATCTCATTTTCTGCCCAATTGTAAAATAAAGGTGACAAAGAAAATACATTCAAGATATAAACCAGTCGTTTGGGATCAGATAGAAATCTGAGCAAGTACTGAGTTACAAACTTTCTTTTTTTCCCCATGTGTCTTGCATGATCGTAGAAAATCCTTCTGATGAAAAATCCAAGTTAAGGAGTGACTGCATCGTTAGCTGGGCAAAATACAAGGAAAAAGACACAGGTTATTATTTATTTGTTACCATCTATGGTAGTACCTTGAGGAAGAACTCACCACAGAGACACTATTGCACTGTTCACTGGACAAATACATAGACAGATTCCTTACTGTAAACAAGTAATGCTTGAAAGAATTAAGCAGATGAAGTATAGAAGGATACAAATGCAAACTTTTTATGTAGAATGCTAAAGAAGAGTCAAGATTCAAACTCATTGTTTCTCAATCTTTTATATAAGTTTATCTTTCATTGCTATGGAGATAAAACTGTACAATTTTTACCTTAATTCAAAGCAAGATATGGGGGAAATTACTCTAACATTGATAACTTTGCCTCCCTAAATAACCTGTTCTGTTCCAGTTATTCATTTCCTTTCTAAAAGTCTTTTCCATTATTTTTGTTTGAAATGTATGGTATATAGTTGAAATGTATTTCACCTGAAAATTTGGTCTCATGTCTCTTTATGACCACAAGAAATGTCTGTAAATCCTCCCTAGAGTAATTTGGCATCTCTCAAATGTCTGCTTTTTCTGGGACGAATCACCTTCTGGAGATTGTCATGGTCCATAAGTAAAGCAGAAGCCTATATCACTAGCCTGGGCTGTAATATTTATTTCTAGAGACCTGAAATCAAACCAAATTTATTTTCATAAAAGCAATACTGGCTTTCCTGGTACAACTTTCAACTCCTAAATATCATTAAATAAATGTCTAATTAAATTCATTAAAAGGAAAGAAATGCCTAATGAAAATACTGTGCCAAATGACTTGATCCTAGAGACCATGAAATCTGATGGAGACTCTTATCACTTCTACTGAGCTATTCGGAAATATTCTGATTCTATAGTGATAAGTGACAGGATAAAATGTGGTGACACCTTTTGATACAGAGGACAGACAGTCTGTATTACATCTGACCACATTTAGGTGTCTACTGCACCAACTAAAATATATGAGTAAAACGAATGGTATCACATTTATTCTCTTGCATTGAGGCCAAAGTGGGTTATTTTGACTGTCTGCCTGCAGTTTCTCTCAGAGAAACCCTCCTAAACAGAGACCATGCAGAAAAGTTATGTTGGGAATGGCTCCTCACATATGCTGACCTCTGAGCTGTGCCCAGTAGTTATTTAGTAAAGCTTTAACGATTTTTTTGATAGGGATGCTTGAATTCCAGTGCCCAGCACAGCTTCTTGGCCATGTTTAATTTTCTTAGTGTACAGATAGCCTTAAGGTGCAATTCATCTCTTCCCAATACAGTTATCAAATGTAGATGAATATTTCTCAGACTGTGATCTGTGAAGTGTTTGGTGATCTGTAAGAAATCACAAGGTGATTTCACAATTGCTTTGAAAAAACTTCAATTTTAAATATAAATTTAAATAGTTTAAATATAAACAAAATGTAAACATAAATGCACACATGTTTTTAAGGTATGCAAGCAGGAAAACAAAATGGAGGAAAATAAATGTCACTGTAGATTTTCCCCAGAGCAGCTGAATTTTATTCGGACATTATTGAAAATCATCATGGCAACACTGTACTACTAGATTGTCCTTGGCATCATTTCAAAAAGGTTGTCTGGAAGTAAGTTTTAAAAGAGTTGAGGAACAGCAGGTGAGATGACCCCTAGGTGTCCATGCAGCCCCCATGACTGTTCTGTTTGAAAGGATTTGCAGATGCACCACCTTGTGTGGGAGATGGTTTCCATGAAATCCAGGTATTTCTTTCCTGTGCTTAGGTGTAGATTCAGGCAAAGACAGGAGGTAGATGGAAATGAGTCTCATTAGGAGGTTGAACTGGCAATGAACAGTGCATTGAAACCATGATAATTTTGCTTTTCTGAGTGTGTATTCCATCACCCTTCACAATGTTTTATTAGTTACTGTTTCAGTTGTGCTACTCTTGATGCTAATCACGTTCCTCCTGTGCTACCAAGGCACCCTGAATTTCTGATGCACATCTCTGTCCCCCTCCCACACTGGGGCACTTGTTACCTCTGTGAGGTCTCTGCTGTCCTTCTTCCCCTCCCCAGTCAAGTTCTGCTGTGGAGCAGAGTCTACACTGGAGATCTTCAGCCCAAAGGCAGGAGTGAGAAAGGAAGATAGTTCTCATATATTACTGAAAATGAAGAGCAGAAAATCCTGGGACAGCAGCTGAAGGTCAAAGACATTTTGAGGGGGTTGAGGGATCATAGCTGGAAGCTTAGAACCTTTCTGCACTGCTGTTTCCATCACAGAGCACCATATACAAGTTCTCCAGCAAGATCCAGCTGGTAAAGGGATGGGAACTAGTGAGGGGAAAAATACTCCTGTTGTGCTCCTGCTGCATCCCTGTCTAAGCAAACGTCTTGGTTTGATAGTACCTCAATACTTTTTAAGTTCACTACTGAGAAGTATGTGAATGAGGTCACCTCAGGTTAGATTTGGATTCTGCAGACATATGTCACATGAGATGTCCCTGGTGTACCCATGCACCACATTTTTCCAGTCTTCATCACTAAGTTTGAGAGGCACACTTAAACATTTAACTTTATATGAATTCATCCTTTTGTGGTCTGTTCCAATGTCATCTGAAATTTCTATTAACTAATTTGGCCATCACCCAGTTTGTCTATGCCACATAATAGGGTTTTGTACAAAATGTTTTTTTGGTGTGTTAGGAATGTCATATTTTAATCAATGTCTCTCTGAATGTTAAATCTAATGAAGGCCGTAAGTGAGAGACTATAAATGCACAGAGAGAGTTACCATGGAAATCAGAGCAGTATCTGCCAGGTACCCCACACTGTCAGCATGGTGCAGCACTGCTCCAGTGCAAGGCAGAAACTCTCCAAAATGTTTTCAGTAGTCCCATGAAAGATTTTCAAGGCTTGGAGCAGAGAGCCGGGTGCTATTTTGGTGGCAGCTTGTAGACTGGCCAGTGTCATGATGGTAGGGTGGCAGCTGGTACAGTCACCTGCTGAGCTGGCAGGCACTGTGTGACTTGGTACATACTTCTGTACAGCTTCTTTAGCAGAACTTGTGCACCATTAGGAGCCAAATTTCCTGAAATCTTTGGCCACAAGCTGTGAATTTTCACTCAGATATGATGAACTTTTACATCATCAAGAAACCCCAGAGCTCATTCAAGCCAGAAGATAAGGAAGCTGCATTGATTAACAGAAGCTGCCCCCTCAGAGATAGGAAAGGAAACCACTTCCTAGAGACTATGAAGGTACTCAGTGAGGTGTGGGAAGACCCCAGACCCAAAGGTTCCATCTGTCACATGAGGGGTGGGGAATTTAGAGTGCAAGGGAATAGTTGTCTAGCAATTTCTCTATTCAAGGTCCCTCTTCAGGGGCACCCAGCTTGAGCTGTAGCACTACTGATATAAAAGCTTTATAGAGGAATCTATCTTTCAGCTTATCAATTGACATGTAGAATTGAACCTGGCCGTGGTGGCTGGCTTGCATAATTTCCATAACACATGGAGAGCCCTCACTACTGAAAGGCAGATGCAATTGTCCACTTGGCCACAGGCTGGACAGTCCTGACTGCAGTTAGAAGAGTTGAGGCTCCAGGGAAAAAAAAAAAAAAAATCAGAGGTCCTACAGTAGTTCTGAACTTGTAGTCCTCTGGAGCTGCAAATTCTGAGTTTTCTGGCTTTCTGACACTCCTCTAAGATGAAGGGTTTAGGACCTGCAGGATAGAGAATACTTGTCATACAGAGGATTCTCATGATGTGAGAAAAGCCCTTCCGGCAACCTGGAGGGTACTTCTGCTGAGGAACCAGGTGCTCTCTGCCATCACTGTGCATTTCAGTACCCATTCAGTGGTAAGTATTGCAGAATATTTTCTTCTCAGAACCCTGCCTCATCCTGGTCCCACCTATCCATGGAGCGTCCACAGAAAATGTGTGCAATTACTCAGAGGAACTGTGAAGCAAAGCCAAATTGTTACCAAGAAAATGTAATATTTCATTTTTTCTCCTTATTCTGAGTGACAAAGTGCTAGGACACCTTTCTAGGTTATTAAAACTAAGGAAGTTTTCAAAGTGCCATTTATTTGTTATCCTTTCTGTTTCATTTCCTTATTGCAGCTTCTCACAGCTCGGAAAATAAAACTACACTGAAAGCTCTTTGGAACAGGGACCATTATTATAGTTATTTTCAGTGCTGCATGATCTCAGTTCCTGCATAAATCTTGTAGTCACTGTTGTGCTATACGTGCAGTAATAATAGCCAGGACTGTCTACTAAGTATTGCTTATTACATGTGTTCATTCCCTCCTTGATGCTTCTGGGCTTGCACTAAGCTCTTTTATTCAGTCTTTGGTAGTAAATCCAATCCTAATTTAAAAAAGAAAATAATATATATGCTTTTATTGTAACTTCCACAAATACTGGACATGTTTCTTTCTTTAAGATGTGGAGTATTTAATACATTTCAGCTCATAGGGAAATGAGCCTTCCACTTCCAAGTGTGTAAAGCAGCAGAGTGAAAGTGGGCATATTTCAAACAGACGTGAATTCTCTCTCAAGCTCACTCTCTCTTGGCTCTCAGCCACAATTTTAGAGTAATTTGCCCTAATCTGCCATATGGTTTTCTTTCTTTGCATTTTATAAAACTGCAGGGCTAAGTGAATGTGCCTCTTCGATAGTACTGACACAAGCCTGATTTAATTTAAACTTCCATATTAACATACCAACTTAATCAGTGTTGCAGCCTGTGATGGAAACTTCAGTGCACAAGTAGACCTGTCATTAGTTTCCAAGTGGTTCTAGCCTACCACCCTTGAACTGGTTCTCCCTTATGATTATTATTTCTAGAGGTCACTTCAAAAGAACATCAGGCCTACTCCAGCAGCATGTGACCCCCATTCCCTTCCCCAGATCAAACCAGGCCTCCAGTGAGACATTATTCAAGCCTGAAATCACTTCCGAACAGCAGGCGTTCTGAGTAAATCTGATTCATCATGTGGAAGATCTATATGCCTGCTGTATGAGAAGCATCTCTGACTGAGATTTCCAGCAAGCCCTGCCAGTGAATCCTTTTATTCAAGGAGTCCGTGCAGTATACTTTTATATCACAGATGGCTTCAGGACTCAGAGACAATTTCCTTAAATAGGCTCTCACACCAGGCTTGTCTACACATTTTACTTTGGAATTTTTAGCCCGTAACAAGAATGTGACATGGTTCACTAAACATACGCTCCATGTGCATTTTAAGCACATGAGTTTCCCCATAAGCTGCAGCAGAACTGCTACTCTGCCTGGTGCCCATGTACCCTGATGTGCATGCCTATTTATTCTCTTTGCTGGATCAGTTGGGATGTGGATGGCAGGGTACCCTGCTAGTGTGGGCTCCTGGCTCCACGGTAGCATGTTTGGCCTTTGTCATGGTCAACACTCAGGTCAGCTGCTGCAGTGAAGTTGAATACAAACCATTGTCCAAGAGAGAGGCTCTTACATGAAAAAAAATATATCATTTTGCAAGAAAAAAATTATCATTCTGAAGTTAACAATAGTTGAAGTTTAGTACTCATATATAAAGAAACAAATAGTCACAGAACCAGGGAGCAGAAGATACCGAGCTCCTGCCAAACTGGTGTAACACGTTAACCATTAATGAGAACCAACCTACAACTTAACCAATATGATAATAATAAAACATGGAACCTTTGAATCCTATACTGAAGAACACATTAATTTCCTGTAACACATTCTATCTTACTTAGCAGTAATAATATTGATGCTCTTGTCTGGGTATGAACAAGTAAGCAGCAAAGAAAATTCTACCCTGTCCAATGGCGATGCTGAACTATTTCAGATTAAACAGGTTTTTTGGAGGTTTTTTTGTCTGATTAAGGAGATCTAAAACCCCAATAAATGACAAGGTAATGCACCAAAGCAGTCCAAACAGGCCATCACTTTTCAGTGTGAGGCCAAATGAGGTCATTATAAGTCAGTATGTTGCATGAATTTCATGTCCAAGGCTATATAGATGATTTTCCGTCTGATCCTTGGGTAGATGTGGGCTGCTGACTAATCAGTAAAATCACTCATCTTATAAGAGTTAATTCATAACTATTCCTATATGCTGCAGAAAATGTTCTCAGATTAGGTTCATGAACAATAGACAATCTTGGAATAATCTGATATACAGCAGAATTATTGAACTGGATTTTGTCAATTAATTAGTCCAGAAAAGCAAGCAAATGCCGGAGATTAAAGTCTGAGAAGTGTCACAGGAGGAGTTTTTATAGAATGGTCCTGAGGTGGATAAACAGGACACAATCCTTTCCTCTCTGAGGAATCTTGACCTCACGTTTCCCCCTTCAATATGGAGCTTTCTACCACCTGGCTGTACTTAATTTTGATCTGGGTCCTCCTCAATCCCACCTGTTGGATCAGATTAATTTTCCATTAAGTATTTAAATATGCTCAGAGTCAAAACAGGCATACTGTGCTCAAGGGTGGGCCTGGGGGCACACCTGAGACACTGCCCCAGAATGCAAGATGATACCTAAAGCCTTCTGCTGAGATAAACATTCAGCAACCCTCTAAAACAGGGAATTCAGAGAAATAAAGTTGAGAGAGCTTCAAAACCTATAGATGAAAGGTAGCTGATTCCTTATCCAGCAGTTTTGCTAATGTAACATCTTAAAGTTGTTGTTTATCCAGCCAAAACTATTTCATGAATTTGACCTAAATTTGTTAATAGTTTTGGGACAACCAGAATTGCATTTTTTCTCAAATAAACTATTCATTAAAAAGAAAATTACTGGTCTTGTCACAGAACACCAGCTGCCTACCCATTCAAATAATAATAATAAAAAAGCTTTAAAATCAAAAGAAGCAAAATTATAAATCTTAGAATATCTGTTAGCAGTCATAAAAGGCATGTAAAAAGAAAAAATAATTTAAAAAAAAAGAAAATAAGGAGGAAATCTAAAGAACATGGAATAGTATGGCATAATTATAAAACTCAAGAGGTTATTCAACCAAACAGATATCTTTCAGAAAATGGAAATCCAGCTCAAATGAAGCCACCAAAAAACCCCATAAAAATAGCTTGCAAAGTGGTGGTTGGGATTATGAAATACATGTGCTTATGTTGGTCCTATTATTTTGCATATATCCTACACTGTGGAATTGTAAAGGGCAAGAAGGAAATGTGAACAGTAAGCAGAAAACTGAAGAACAAAAGATGAATTATGCAAATGGATCAGATTTGGGAAGCTGAATTTGTTGCCTCCCCAACAACTTGAATAACAGTGTTTAAATACAACTTTCTTTTTGTAGAAAGCACCACTTTCTAAGCAGCCCTTCCAAATGCTTTCCCATCTGTTTCAACAAATGTGATAATGAGGAGGTTATGCTGCAAGCTCTAAATAAATCAAGTTATTTGTCCATACTAGGAAACACAAGACAGGTAATAGGTTGTGCCAGTTACTGTGGTCCAAGTGATCATAATCCCAAATACCCTTTATTTTCTTAACTTGGCTTTGCATCCTGAGATGAGCACTACCAATTTAGGTTTGATCAATTTAGATTTGAAGGCAGAGCAAAGCAAAATAGATCCTTTACAACTCTGCCCTGCATGAATGTCTTAAGCAGCTAGAAAAATGAATTATGCCTGGAAAAGGATCCAGCACCTAGAAGGTTTCATTCCCCTGAATGTGAGCTGCTAATACAAAACATGCCTGAAAATCTTGGTATTTTATTTAGCTGTGGATTCAGAATCGAGGGAGGCTTTTTAGTCTGTGCAAGAGCAAAGGACTCTTTCTGTTCGGCGATACTCCTCCAGAGCAGTGTTAGGAGCATGCAAATTGTGCTTTAGAAGCCTGACAAAAGCAACCCTGAGCAGTGTCAAGCTTCCACATCTTCTTACTGCAAATGGGACATGGGCTCAGCTGCTGGAGAAGGAACTGAGCTTTAAACTTCTGTCCTTTGTATCCCGAGTCTGTTCAGTATAATTTTGAAGTAATTCCACTAGAAGTGACTAGATTTATCAGTGTGTGAATCTGGGATGTGTAGTCAGAATCTGGCCAGGGCAGATTCTGTTTCTGAACTTACTTATTCTCAATGCAGCTGAGAATTAAAAAAAGAGAATGATCAAAACAGAAGCTGAAAGCATTTCCGAGGTAGGGTAAGGAAACCTTATAAACTATATTTGGATCAAAATATTAAGGTATGTGAAAGAAGTCACATAAATACAGTGCAGCAGCTTTAGGGCTAAGCTGTATCATTAGACATTTGAAACAACATCCAACACCAGAGGCACAATGTGGCCTTTTTGAAACTGGGTAGGTAGGAAGTCTAAGCTATCCAAATTTCCTTCAGCCTTTTCAGCATCACTGTCATTTTCACAGGTAGAAGATCATGGGGTTTATGAATCACTGATGTCTATTTCCTAGCAAACTGAAAGAAGTCAAGAGGAAAGAAATGAGGTTTTATGGATAAAGAAATACTATGTACCAGAATAATAACTATATTCTCCCCAGAAGTTTTCTGATTGTGGCATTTAACTTTGCCCATCCATCCCAAATTTCCAGATGTGTAGTGGTTTCCTTGGAGCAAAAGATCCAACAGGGTTTCTTCCTGAGCAGCCCCCAAATTCCAGGGAAACTGACTCTGGGCTGACCATCTATACATGTGTATCTGGGACACTGCACATATAGCATGTGCAGTGAGCAGACAGCCTTCTCCTCACAGTAAGTGTGGAGTCCTCCTGATGAATCAGATTGACTACCCAGGTGCAGAGAAGTTCTGCAGAGCACAGCTGCTGGGGTCAGTGCTTCTGAGGTGATCAGCACTTGTGAGACATGCCACCACCTCGGCAAGCCCTGCCAAAATTCCAGCTGTTTCCCTTCTACTTTCATTCAGGTAATGGAGGGTAGACAGCAACCCGTTAAATATTTATCCTGTGGGGGCAGATGATGAGAGGAGTTGAAACAGTAGAGGAGGCAGTAACACTGTTTGCGTTGCTCCTGGCTCCACCTTGGCCCTGCAGATGGAAGAAGGCTGGGTGCTCATCCAGCCCCACTTCCCTCCAACCACCTCTTCCCCAAACCTTCCCTGTCCTGTGTGGGGTGAGGCTGTGACAGAGAATCCTTTGAAGGCACATGGCTCCAGATCTTCTGCACAGGTTCCTCCTGACATCTGGCTCTGCCCCAGCATCAACAGCCTGAGGAGCACATTGTCATCACAGTCATTCGATGCCCAACTCCTGCTCTCAACATGGAAAAGAAAGAGACGCAGAAAAATCACAGAATCATAGAATTGTTTGTGTTGGAAGGGACCTTTAAAGATCATCTAACTCCAGCCCCTGCTTCCATGGGAATGTGCTGCTTAAAGGCTCTGGGGGACTGCCTCCCTTCCCTAGTATGGCATAGTCTGTCTAGCTAAACAAGCTGTTGGAGATGCCTTTGTGACTCATTTCTGATGGAGGAGAAATGTACACTTCCCAGGAAGAGGGAGACTTATATGGAACAGGAGATGCAATAGCCCTGTTCCTGTTTGGAGGAATATTAATTGCATTTCTTGCTGGGATATTATGGTTATATTAATTGAGAATTGAAATATTATTTTAGCTGGAGTAGGGCTCTGTTTTAACTCAACTCTGCAGAGATAGACTAAATTCTCTCTTTGATATTTCTTTCCTACCATGGTGACAAGAAAACTTCTAGGACAGTTTGTTTACTGTTTGTTTTAGCTATTGCTAAATTTTATGAGTCAATACATCTCATTTTCAGATATGCGCACTTCAGTAGAAAGAACTCCACTTAAGAGCTGAAAGGCATGTATCATGTCAATAAAGACAATATTATCACATTAGATATTGTGATGAAACATGTACATACTTAATGATTTCTTGCTGGCTTCTGGACTGAATTCTTATCAGGCATTCATGTCTCTCCTCATGCTCACTGACTCTTTGTTTCTGATGCTATCAAGCAACACCATGCTTAATAGAAATCTTCTGCCTCTCTGTTTGCAAGTAATGGCTCTGCGCAATCTGGCTTGCATTGGGCATAGAGAATTTGGGGGAGTGCTTTTTCATTGTTTAGGTAAATGTTTCCTCTTTGATCCAACATCTGCCCTTTCTGCTGCTCACTCTGCAAATTGATGCAGATCTAGCAGAGAGATGAGAGACATTTATAGGGCTTCCTGTTATGGAGTAATTTGGAGAGCATCATTTTTCCCTGCTCACTTTTTGCCTTCAGCAACAACAATGCAATTCTTTGTGTTTTCAACAGGAAGACAATTCTTTGTCTCGCCCTTTCCTTCTAGTTCTCCCTGAAGGCTATAGAAAGAAAGAACATGAATAACCAAGCAATGAAATCATAAAATAGTCCCGTTTACTGTTATCTTTCCAAGAACAGTGAAGGCATTAAAGTTCTAAAACCTTTTTTCTTGAAGCAAAGATTGCAGCTAGAACAGGAAATGACACAACATAAATTCAATTCCTGACAATTATTATAACATGAAAGGGAAATAGTATAAATCACTGTTGTTAAACACTCTGTTCATTGGCTAGATCTGGCCCATTTGAGCTATTTATCTAGTTCCTGTGACAGATTCAGATTTTGCACCACACATGCTTTCATTTTTTAAAATACATGTTTCAAGGTTTTATGCTTCTGAAAAAGAGCTTCTGCATATGCACTGAGTAGAAGCTGGTGAAAGCTCGTGCATAGTTGTGTTTTTTAAATACTGAACACAAAGTATGTTATATTTTAAAAGACAAAGTCTAGCCCTTTTCATTTCAGTTGGTGTTAACACATGAACTTACTGATAGTTTATGTGGTTGACATTGAAATGTTTCTCAGAAGTCAACATTAAGGAAAGATAAAGATGCAAACTGAGGGTTTTGTATAAAAAATAATTAAAAGTGCATACATTTTGGAGGAAAGGAAATCAGAAATATCATGCAAAGCTGTAAAGCATACCTAAGTCTGGCAAAAAGTTTGTTAAACTCCTATGCAGTGAAGGTGTGAAGATTAAACAACTGAAGAAAAATAGACCCATCTGGGAAAGTGTTAAGAAAAGAACTGTGTTGAATTCTCCAACCCAGCTGCATACAAGGCTGACCCAGAGTCTCCTGAGGGTCTCCCAGTTTTAGCCAACTGGAAGGCATAGTGTAGTATTTTAGAATAAGTAAGAGTTTCATAATTTTTTGTTGGTTTTGATATTAATGCAAACATTGATTTGTATTGTTATAAATGAAAGTATCTGTACCAGTTAGATATTCTTCATATATGAGATTTACTTCACAGCAATAACTATTTGGTCAGATATCTTATTGGCTTCTCACTTAAATTGCAGTGCTGCCTAAGGCAGTTGCTGTTGGAAACAGAATACTGCCCTGACAGACTTCTGAATCAAAAAACTATGGCCATGCTTATTTTATACTCCAAAGCATTAAAATTTACTGCTTGCTTTCCATGCTTTAAGTAAAGTTACTTCATTAGGAATGGGACATATATTTTTATGATGTACTCAGAAATGCAGTATTTTGAAACAAATCATTCTTTCAACAGAGTAATTCAAGAAGTGTGAAGCCATAAAATCTAAGAAAAAGATGGATTTTAAGAAGAAAAACCTATTCTGGGGAATGAGATATTCTATTATAGAAAAAAAACTAAAGAATCTAAGAGTCATGTCTTCACATACTATTTCTAATTTAGCTTTGAAGTACTTTCTTTTAATTCTTAATCCTGTCGTGAAAAAGCCAACGATAGATTGTGAATATTGCTATTTTTACACTATAACTTACAGCATAATATATGTAATATGGACACCATAGAAAATATTCAAGATATTAGAAGTTTTGTGTCTATCTGGAATTTGGTATTGCACAGGCAGAGACCTTCATGGGAACCAAGACCTTCGACATAAAATAAATTTTTATCAGCATTTTTTTATATTTATCATGGCTTTTCTTTCTGGTTTTCTTTATGCACAATAAATTACACAAAAAATGTGACATTGATTCATTTCTCTCTTGAATGTGCCCCTCATAATAAAATTATAATAATTTTTTTCACACAGAAATTTCAAAACTAAGACTCTAAATTTTGTTTATTGTTCAATAGGAACATGTATTGTTTACAGGTTGGTTACAAATCAGTAATTCTTGTTTGTTCATATATGTAACCCAATTATCTGATAGTTAACAGTGAATGAAGGGGAAATAGTCAATGTACACACTGCCCTTCATGAGGGAAAATTTTATTGGTCTCAGACATCAGCTAGAAACTTGGAAAACTAAAACATAAAGTCATTAGGTTCCCTTACAAGCTGAGCTTCCTCCAGTCACCAGGTGTCTGAGACTGTACTTGAATACAGAAGCCTTTCTTCAGGAGAAGGAGCACTTATGAACCCAGAAAGCAGACCAGCACAAGGTATATGAAATAAAGAATCAAACAGGGATCACTGAATCACTGTACACAGAATCACTGTACACAGTGATGTGTACATCACACACAGATGGCACTGTGCAGTGCCATCGTAGCAGTGCATTTAATGCCGATCCTCCTTACCCTGAGCTGTGCCGTTCTGTCGCTGCTGCTCTGCAGATCTGCCTTTGGTTCCCTCGGGCAGTTTGTCACACAGATGGTTTGCAGTTCTCAGCTCCAGTCCTACCCTTGGTGCCCTGTAAACCCCACCGGTGTCTTTGGGTCATTGCCACTGGAGCAAACTGGGACCTTCAATAGGGCTGGAAGCAAGTCCTTACTGTAGATAGATCTGTGCCTTCTCAAAGTCTTTTGAATGGCCAGATCCTCCCAAAATCCCAAACTGGACCCCAAAGAGTTGCAGCTTCTGGTGTGGATAGGTTGCACAAATGAAACTCACTATAGGAATAATAAACAGTTCTTCTCAGTAATAAAGAACTTTCTACTTCTCTGGAACTTCAGGACATGACTTTTATTTATGTTGCAATAATTTCAAGCAAAAAATTAGTGTAATATATTAGTATAATAACTGCATTACAGGTATTAGTATCATTCATTTTGCGTTCTCCAAAATTATAATACTGATATTTTCTGACATTCAGCTCCCACCATTATGGCAGAGGGTTGGTTAAAGCATCTCATTATAGATCCAGAAAATTCCTAGATATATTATTTCAGCAGAAAATAGGTCATTTAATAGGGAAATGAAAGGCAAAGGTGTATGAGATTAACTATCTTTTAACTGGTCCTGCTTAAGGAATTATATTTTCTTCAAGTATGATAACTTTAATGGATCATTTTTGCTCTGGCTTTATTCAGGAAGATAGCCAAGACATGACCCAAACCATTAATATATAATGAGGGAATAGCTTCAAGACCCACGTGCAACTGCATTTAAAACTACACCTAAGATTCCCTCCTTTCCATATTCATAGTGTATTTAACATGGAAACTCCATGGTGGAATTATATCACCAAAAAAAGAAGTTGTTTATCTCTGGAAATGTTGGGTTCAGCTCCTTGAAACCTGTTGAAATATGCTACTGCAATTTAAAGCCACAGAAATGCCTCTGAAATTACTCACCCCGGTGGCAATCTGGGGCGTTAAATCAGTGGGTCTCTGCAATTGTGTAAATGTTCACTGCCCTGATGGCCAGGGATGCTTTCTCAGAATAGCACAAAGTTGCTGAGAAGAAAGTCTAAAATAAATCCCTTTGTGGTGAAATTCAGGCCTGGCTGATGTCAAGGAAAAGTCTGGCATGAGCTGTAAAAGGCCAGGATATCACCCTTTATCACACCACCCCCATCCCTGAGGAGAAGGGGTCGTTATTTATTTATGTGGTGCCATTAGTGTGTGAGGCACATCGGATGTGCTCCTTGGTTGGTGCAAAGCCACACTACTCCATTAATTCCTGCCCTGCCCTCGTTCTCCAGGGTGCAGTTCTCACTGCCTGGAACAGCTGGAGCAGCCATGGGAATGACTGCAGAATTAAGACCATAGTGCTAAATTTTCACACCTCCTTATGATCCCCCTTTCTAAGCCAGAGCTTTTAAGGAACACAAAGCAGTTCTCAAGAGACACCTTATTTATTTATTTGCATTAAAAAAAAAAAAAAAAGAAGTGTTGGGATGCTGTGCCAGCATTTATAACCATCCACTGAATAGAGTTTACAGTAAAACATCCTAATCATTAGCAAATCTTGATAATATTCCTGTTATAAGCACACAATTGAAAAACAGATCAATATCCTAGTCTGTCTGAGACCTAATTGAATTACTTCTATTTTCTCTCCTTTTTTATCAGCAGAATTTTTGTCCACTCAGGAGCAGAGGAATGAATTTCAGAGGTGATGTCCATGGGGATTCCTCTGAGAGTCTTTCATGGGCACAGGGTTGGGCTGGAAGAAGATGGTGAGTTCCATCTCGCAGTCTTGGATAATAACCTATTATGAACAAATTGCATTATTTCTTATGTCTCCACCTGCTTGGACTTTACTTTAGCTATTTGGGTGTAAGGTGGTATCAGGGTAGAATTTCTTGCTGAGATTTTTTTCCTGGACTTTGCACTGCTGAACTGTTATTTTAGGCTCTTTATAATTATATATATATATATAAATAAAATATTTATATATTTTTACATATATATATATATATATATAACAAAGAAACAAAAAACCCCATCTGTGGCATTTGCAGAAGAAGCTGATTTTTCAGAGTGAAAGCAAATCCCCAGAAATAAAAAGTCTAATAAAATCAATATATAAACTTTTAGTTAGAAATACAGCAAGTGTTGCAGAGGCTTTAGTCATCACATTGGCATCAAGTGGCTCAAAGCTATTTTTTTCTGCTTTTTAAAACATGAAGTGTGGTTTCAAGATCAAATTCCTTTTTTTCTGATGCTGTGGAACATCATCTATCTCCATCTTGATACAAAGATGAAAGCTTGCTCTCACGTCTACATGGCTTTACTTGGTCTGGTAAATAAATATTGTAAATGACCAGGGAAATATCTTTAGGGGTTTTGGTGGGTTGTTTTGAGATTTCTAGCACTTTGTTTTGTTTTGTTTTTTCCTTTAGAGTAGTGAATGGGTTGTCCATAAAAAATGTGGAAACTGCAGCCTTGAAGACACTTGAAAATTGTCTAAAGAAGATCCTGGGCAAACCTACTCTGCTTAGTATTGCTTGGATTGGAGCATTGGCCTGAAAGACCTTCAGGAGACCATTCTAACAAATTATGTTGTAATTCTTACATTAGGACCTTAACAGCAAATCACAAAATTAGATGAGCTATCACAGCTTCCTTGTGCAAAGAAGGCCAGACCAACTTCCTCACTGAAATATATTTCACTCAATTTGCTCAGGGCAAAACTGAGCCTTTATAGTTCACAAAAATAGGGGTCTACTCCTTAGCTGGAATCCCAATGTACTGAAATACAATTATACCTAAGTACAGGGTAGAATATTTAATAATATGTAGCAATAGTTACACACTGGATCAAGCAAGCAGTGACTGAAAATGAAAAGCCTAAATCTGAGATGTAGAGAAGGGATTAATTTTCTCTGAAAGCAGGACACATCCAACAGTTTAATAGAATCTTAAAATAGGTTTGATTGTGTTATGGTTTAGGATTCTCCAATTTAGTATTTCCATGCTGCTGCTTCCCCTCCCCCTCCAACTGGAGGCACAAAAGGCCCATGTGAAAAGCAAATTTAAGCTTTGAGTCTAGTGAGTTCTGTGTCTTACTGGGGAGCTTTTCAGGGATAACTTCTATCTTTTTATCTAAGGACCCAGATCAAATTTACTCAGGTCATTTTCTATAGCCATTGAACCCCCACCAGATCTACAGAAAATCTTCATTTTTACCTCACAAGCAGGAGTTCAGATATCTCAAACCAAAAAGCATGTTTTGGTTATTCTCTTCTGTAGTTCACACCTAATGAATAATTATTTACTGCTTCTTGAGCCAAATTATTGCTGAGTGTAACTGTCAGATTAAATGGTGCACCCAGGGATACCACTTCACTGAGCATTCAAAAGAGGCCATGCACATCACCTGGTGTAATCCTCTCCATAATAGAAGCCACAGGACCTCTTAACTAATTTCTAGATCAAATCAAATAGAGCATTGTCTTTGGAATGATCCCCATTTTCAAATTTCTATTGATTTAGAACCATTATTTTTCTGCAATTCTTCTTCTGTACCTTCAAAATGAGAAGTGGACATTTAATTTTAGTCAATTTTTTCAAGCTTTGGCTTTCAGGCTTTAGATCTGGTAGGCTGGAGAACTCTATGAACACATTTTTATCCTTGAAGCAGGTACTTCAGGTCCCCTTCCATCTTCTACCAAATATATGAAAACAGGTTAAGCTCCTTATTATGTGCCATTTTTTCTAATCCTTTCATTATTCTTTGAATGCTCCCTTAAGCTATTCAACAGGGAAAATCCTGAATCTCTGTATTATTCATGAACTAGAACTGAACACAGTATTTCAGCAGCCATCAGATCAGTGCCAGATACAAAATATTACCTACATACTCTATGTACCCCTTTTTAAAGATCAAAGCAATCACATTTCTTTAATGGAAGAATGAAAAATTATTCTTAACACAGTCAGTTGAGATAAGCCAAGGTATTACATTCTGTTCTAAATACTTCATATAAAATGGCAGGGAGGAATCTGCCAAAGTACCAGTCTTTCTCTCGGAATATCCTAAAGCTCAGGAAAAAGGTATCTACATAGATACCATAGTGGATTTAAATTCCTCCTCCATAGGTTTAGTCGGAGTTCCTTCTCAGATGAACTCAGAATCAAAAGCTGACCGACGTCTGGAATTCTCATGAGGACTGAGTTGTCTTCCGCTATCTGTCCCCCACTGAATGAAGTGCTGAATTCTCTAGTGTTGAGACTCAGACTCTCTTTATGTTTATGGTATTTCTCCTGCTCAACATACTGCCTTCTGAGGAGTGAATATATATTGTGCCTCAAGTGTCCCCCTGGGTGCCCAGACTCATTGCACTTCAAGCTGTTAGAAAGCACGGGTTTAAGATAAGCTCCAGATAACAAGAAGGTAAAAACCTTACATTGGAACCAAACCTGCCCCTGATTCTTTTGAAACAGACAGGGATGTCCCAGCAAATCCACCACACAAACATCTACAAGGCTCCATCACAGGAGTCCTGATTTCATGTCCAGCAAGACACTGCAGGCTGTGTAGACAGATGTATAAAAGGCAACCTTTTGCCAGAATCATGTCATATTGGAAAGGTGAAAAGTTGTCTTTGGCCTTCTATGCTCTAGACTGCAGAGCCTATGAGCTGCATCCATCACATTTCTGCATCATCACCTTATGCAGCAGGTTGAGTAGTCCCACAAATTCAGAGGTATAAATTCCAGCAGACAGCAGCCATTGCAAACTGGAACCCTGCAGGTCTGAGGTCTATTCATAGATCTAACCATAAACCATGGTCCCTAGTGCTCAGCCACCCTAAACAGAGCTTTTGAGGAACACCCTCTAACAATGCCTTGCAGAGCACGGGAAGGGCAGGAATGCAATTGTGGCTCCCAGACTCTCTTGACCCAGTTGTAAATTACATGTGTGTAATAAGAACTATGGCTTACATGAAAGTGACTTCCTCTGTCTGACTTTAATTGTTTTATGGAGACAGATTGCCTAGGAACCTCACTGCTTCTTCAGTAATAACCATTGGATTTATGGTAGATCTTGAGATTTCCTACTTTAAAGAAAGTTCATGAGTATCTGAGCAAATCTTGGGTCCTCTGCCAGGAGAGTCATGCAGACACTGGTTTTAAGCCACCCAGCTCATCATCAATGAGCAACTGCAGACACTCAGGATCTTGTCTGGGTGTATGGCACTGACATTTGCTCAACTACTTTTGCAGCCCCTCTAAATAGGGAGCTACTGCAGCTACCCTGCCTGCTGCACCCATAGATGATGCAATTCAGGTATTATGCCCTGTGCCACAAACATAAGTAATATCTTCAGTATAGAATCCTCTCAATGTTGGTGAAAGGTTTTTGGTTTGTTTGGTTTGGTTTTTTTGTAAAGCAAAATAAAAGATTGATGACCTAATTTGTTTGTTGTTATCATTTACAACAAATTGTCAACTGAGGTATATAAATATTGCTCTATTTAATTCAAGGGGAGAAATTTTCAGCAGGAGGATTTGAGAGGTAATTGGGGATTTCTTTTGAAGAGAATGATATGAGCCAAGGATAAAGGACATGAAAGATCCTTCTGTAAAACTGCTAATCTCTCTGCCATTGAATCATTGCTTTACTGTAAACACATTGTTGTGCCCACTTCTCTTTAGTTAAAAGAAATTCATAGGTTTAATTGAATAAAAAACATCCTCACATCCCTTAATCTGTTAGAAGCAGTAGAAAGGAATACCTCTCATCTTTGCTGATTGGAGAGAAAAATCTGTAAAATCATAGAAGTGTTAATATTGGAAGGAGGGTCAGGAGCAGGACAAGAGGTTTAAAATTCCTTTACAAATAACATGAGTCACTTACTTTAAGTGTAATGCTCATGGTGGCTGTGCTACATCCAGTGAGTGTCACTGTAGGTTGTTCTAGCTGTGAAATGAATCAGAGGTGTTTCATAACCGCCCAGTTTGTTTCCTCTCTACTGGTGAGTATGACCTTCCTCCACGGCAGAAGCAATCCACTGCAAAACACAAGGTGAAAACTTCTAGATTAAAACAATAAAAGAACTTCAGTGACAAAGTAGTCTTGTATCATGTTTTTAAAAAATAGTCTTTCAGTGGTAGAGTTGGACTGATAAGATTTGAGGTGTTTTCCGCTCTGGCAGCAGCTTCTTTTCTGGTTTTGGGTAAATAATTTCAGATGCATTTTGCACCAGATGTCAAATCAAAATTGGAGCTATGGGCTTTATCCTGTTTCCCATGAAAATTATTAAAACCCTTATACTCCAACTTGAGCAATTGTGTGAACTGAGCTGTGAAAACTTCTAATACCACTTGGGATAGCCAGTTAAAAATTGTACCTGAAGTCTACAGGCATCCTCCATCTCTCATAGGGGACTTGCTCCACAAGTGTGCATTCCTAGTCTGTACACTGTTGTGTGTTTCAACATCGGTTAGCACAATTAGTTCAGAATCCAGCTTGGAGCCTTTGAAATACTTTGCACTAACAGTGAGAGCAGTCTTAGTTCTAAATTTCATTTGCAAAATGAATTATCCGATTGCCAATGGAAGATGTAAAGTGCATCTTTTGTGACAAGGGGAGAACTATTTTGGCAATACTAATTTTAGTTTTAGTTTTATGTTATTTACTTTTGCTATTTTTAAGGATTTTTCTTCCTTTTACATTGCTCTCTTTTTTTCCCTTTTTGGTTGCAACTGCCTGTGTTTAATTTCTGATGTCATTGAATTTTGTATTGCAGAAGGACCATTGCTCTATATATTGGGTTATAATATGTATCTATAAAAACTGAAGATGATGTCTAGTAATACTAGTTACATACACTTACCTAAAAAATTGAGCTCAGTTTCCTAACTGAATAATCTAAAAAATAAAACAATAATAAAATTGCATTCAAGGAGATGCACTCCTCATTTTCCCTTCCATGGAAGGGAATAGCCAAGATGGAGCATGGAAATGTGAGAGAGATTTCAGGACATGAAAATGAGTTATGAAATTGTCTATGTTAACTACTCATGTTTAATTTAGTATGTCTTCATCTTTCCATAATATATGTGTAGAATTCAGTAAGGCATCTCCCTAAAAATTATTTTGATAGGCTTTTTATTCTGTGAAGTAAATAGAAATTACAGAGAAAGATACTGCATGTGATGGGACAGTAATCCAAAAGAAAGAAAGAAAAAAATAAAAGAAATGACAGATGAAATTAACTTAATAAATTACGTTCCTCAGTTTTCGTGGGGCTTGTGTTTCACTCTATCAGCTCTAAGTTTTTTTACTGCCCTCACTCCAACTGAAAAGGCCTAAATCAGACTGCAGAATAAAGACACTCATGGAATCTGGAGATATTAAATTATATTCTTAAGTACGCATGGTGGGATACAGAAATCCCCCAGCTCTAAAAAACACTATGATCATAATGAAATTTTCTGAAAGAGAGAAAAGATCAGCAAATCTCAAAGGGACAATTTCTGTAAGGCTGAAGACACTCAATACTCCTACTGAATTAAAAAGTTCAAATTAGAGAGAGTTTGGGGGTTACTTGGAGCAAGTGTATGGGGGGAGGTAACACTGAGAGTTATTGAACACTGGAGGCCTAAGATTATGGCATATTCTTAGTCTTGCAGTACTTCAGGCAATCCAAAAAGATAATGTGAATCAGGCTGAAATTGTGATGCTAACAGAGGTGTCATTGGTTGAGGATGCGTGCAGTGAGTCATGCAGGAGGCCAGAGCAGGGCTTTCAAATCATCCTTTGGAATCATGTGCTCAGCATCTTAGAGGGAAGGAACAAAATGTGCAACTGATCTCATCTAAATTTAGCTGCATGCAATTTGGTTATCTAGATTCAATTAGTTATCCTCATTCCTAAAGAGTCAATGGAGGCAGATAGTACAATGAGGTGCCTTCAGGAGGTGTCTGTTTCCCTCCACTCCACAGGAAGATCGGGATGGCCAAATTACATTGATTAACTCGTAACTGGCAAAATTAATTCAATCATCTCTGCTTATGTCAAAGTAACCCTTTGGTCCTTTCCAGTTACTGAATGATGATTTATCTTCTTGGTTACTCTTGCCTGGCCCTGTTGGGACTCTCTGGGATTACTCATGATTTATATTGCATTAAGAAAAACAGAAGCACGCTTGCATTCACTAAAAAGGCTAATGATTTTAATCCATTTGTACAACATGCAGTGACTTTGTACAAACTGAACAAGAGAAAAACTACTGAGATATTTGGGTTATTTGAATAGAATTCTGTTTTTCTTATTCTTTTGATTTGCAGTGTTATATTATTTATAACATAAAATAGGAAGGTTGGACCTGTGGACTATACATTGACTCCAACAGAGGATCTGGTTTGTGTTAATTTGGTACTTGCTGGAAAAAGGAAAATAACTGTTTTTGTTAGGATGGACATATCTTTTAATAAAAGCTTGGGTTTTTTCTGTAGACCTAATCTACATCACTTTCATGAAAGGATTATTCATTTTGCAATACCTGTCTTGCATTAGCAAATAGCTGTCTCTTGCAACTAATTTTAATAAATTCAGAAATACATGAGGAAGTGTAAAACATGTATTACACAATGTGTTACAGGTCACAGATAAACTGTTGGTTTTTGTCCTTAGATGTTTCATTGGTAGAAGAACATACAATGCTATAAAGCAGCTTCAGATCTTAAAATTCCTGCATTTTAATGATCTTATTTTGTTCTTAATGGGAATACTCTGGTATGCAATGTTACTCCCATGAGCAAGTTTTCACAGTAGCATTTTTCTTTGAGCACTGGAGAACATAACCTTGTGCATAACCAGTTCCAGTTGTCCACAGATAACTCACCAGAATAAGTAATAAGTAATATCTGGTCCTGCTATTGTGCCTGTAAAGTGTCTGAGAAAAATAAAGCTAAATCTTGAAATAAAGGAAGACAAATTTCACTCTATTAGCTTTGAATCTACAGGACAAACTAATCTCTGAAAAAGTCTCCACATAATTTGAGTGGTGAATTTCTGCTCTTCACAAGTGTTTTTTCCAGAGGTGGATTCCTCTGCTGGTGGATTCACCTTCACATGCAGCATTTCCCCATGGGGAATAGCCCATAAGCACTGAAATCAGTAATGCAAATTGCAAACCACCCAAGGTGCTGATCTAATTTAGCTGGGGTTTGTTTTCAATTAAGAACAGGCGGGGTTTTGTTGCTTTATTTTGCCTGTCATCTAGACACCTTCTTCTTTCCTCCCAAGTATAACTTTATTTATTTTAGACAATTTAAGTGAAAGACAAAAGAATTGTTCCTCTGGTTGCAGTAATTTACCCCTTCACAAGGGGTAAAGCTGGTTCTAAGAATACAAAGAAAATCAAGTTCAGATACTGGTTTATATTGATTGTGCAAAATAAATGAGGAAAGTGCTAAGTAAAGGTCCATCCAAATAAGGATAAATGAGGTGGATCTTCTCTACATAGCTTTTCTAGTTCTGTACTTGTGGTTGGAATAAAAATGCCCAGTTGCCAGGGGATACATGGAAAACCCCACTCAACTACCTCAGCCTGAGGTTTGTGCAAAATTCAATGTTAATGCTTCCTGCCTTCTCAGAATGATTTTATTTGATTTTGCAAATCTTTGCCTAGAGGAGGAATGTAGTTGTAATATAATGTAGCCCATATCAAACTGTTTTGTTCTGATCATTTCAAGAAAATTTGCTATGATGTGAATGCAGATAAGTTCAATCTATCCATAAATATTTTAAATATGGAAACTTGTTCAATCTGGAGATAGACTAATTTAATGAAAACATGGCCTGAAGCCTAATTTAGCTGAATAAATTCTTCCACCAAGTGCCTTTGGTTCAGAATAAATCAATTAAAAACAAGCTTGAGGAGTTTACACTGTTTTAGCAAAACTGATTTTATATATAGGCAATAGTTAATTGTAATAAAACTGCAGGAATTTGTAAACATTATCTAATATGTCAAAAGCATGCATTTTTTCATCCTGATATCTGTGAGCAAAATTATCTGCATTCAGTGGAGCCAATGAAAAGGAAAAGGTTAGACCAGAGAGTTTGGAGGAGCAAGAGTTTGTTCTGTTCATCCTTATTGCATAGAGTTTTTCAACACTTTGAACAAATTAGTCATTAAAGAGAATATACTCAGTACAGGCCCAGTAAATACAAGTGCCATGAAGAGGTCCTGGATTATCAACATCTGAATCTGCTGTAAAACACCAACTGTGAAAATTGCACTCAAAAGCAAGACTTGCTCTTTGGGGTTTGGACTCAGCAGCAAGTTATGCTAGAGGGACATGCTGTTTGATACTATTCTTTCAACAAAATTATAGCTTGTAAAATAGACCAGGTGTCTGACAAGTATGTAGTCAGGCCCAGAGTTCTTCAGCAACCATCAGTGTGCTCAAAAATGTATTTTTATTAACATACTCAATTTCAATTAGCTAATTTTTTTAATGAAAGAGAAATTAAAGAAGTTTAAACACTAGATCTTTATTTTTGAGTACTGCTAGGAAGATCTTTTAAAATTAATGATAATTAAAAATTAATAATATAGCAAAACAAAACAGTTTGGACCAAACAGGGTACTTCAAATTGACTGTAGTAACAGGCTTTTTCATTTTGCCACAAGAAAGGAAGTGTCCTATTTTAGTCTGAACTATCTCTTCCTCTTTTTTCTTTCAGAAAAGGAACCAAACCTTTGTGTCAGAATTTTTTTTTTTTGTGATCCCCATGAACCAAGACAAACTTGCACTGGCAGCAAAGGCTTTAGAAGGTCAAATCGGGGGTGAGTGTTGATTCTTGGGGGATAGTGGTAAAAGTATGACACCAAAGAACTTCAAAAGAAATAATGGCATAGATTTACATCTCCTTTCTTTATTTGCTCATCTACATTTTCCAAGTACCCTTTTACATGGGAAGAATTAACTCATGTGTTGCATGAACCTGCTGCCTGGACCCGTGCCACTTTGTTCTCTGCTGTAGGAATAACACCAGGATAAAAACTGGATATGAATTTCAGAAACAGCACAAAATTTCTGCAACAAAACTACAGAAAATGTCTCAAATGCCTAAAAAGAAAAATTCTCAGATGCCTATGGAGATCTGCTTTCCAGCCTGAGGAAGAGAAGTGTGAGCAGTGTCTGACCAGCTCGTTCACACTTGGAAGCCTCTCCCCAGTTTATCAGGGATTTTCACAACGCCCTGTGTTGGCTTAGTTCTGCTTTCACTGCTTGTATTATATTAGTAAATTAAACAGAACAGCACTGGCACGTTATTATCCATGCTGTTAAATAGTTGGCACATTCCCTGAAGCAATTTTGCCCTGGTGTTTTCCCAGAAATTACCCAGACATGGCACAGGACACAAGACGTTCACATCAGGCAGTATGTGTTCAACCAGCCTCTTTTGGGGACATTAAGCTGTGCAGATGTGCATGTGTAATATCCATTGTCTCTATCACAAATTAGTGCTTGGAACTTTTATTTATTATGTAGTCCCTGAGACCAACAGGGATGAACTAAGGGTATTTTTCCAAGCATAAGATCGTTTCAAAGCAACTAAACAGCATTAATTGTCAAAAGGCTTTTGCTTTTACTAGAAATCATTTCTAAAATGCATTCTAAATTATTATAGACATCCTGAAATGTAATATTAATGATTCAATTGTCAAAACAAAATCAGATTTAGGACTTTCCTTTTCTCTATTCCCCTGCTGTAAAATGAACAGTGCCATGGACAAGTTGAGCATTTTCTGGTGCATGGAGAATGTCTTCCCACTCACCTTTTCTGTGAGGAAGAAAAGTACAAGTTCCACTTGTATGAAGCTATTAAGGAAACTTGCATCAGACGGAGCTTGACAAACTCATTCCACTGATGAATGACATTTGTCTGAAGAGCATGAGGACGTAGTTATAGGTGAGAAGGAGAGGTGGAAAAGTAACTGCACAAACAGGTGTTGAAATGGAAGTTACTATGTAATATCATTGGATCCTATGCCAGGGCTTAGCTGTTTAAGTGCCCTGTAAACCTGTGCTAAGTGACAATCTGACTGTACAGGGGTATGATCTTTAAGGAGCAAGGGACACAAGCAGTGACTTAAGGAAAAATGTAAGAGGAACAAGGAACAGTCATTAAGTTTTTTGTTGTTGAGTGGTTTTGGGGTGGAGGTTAATAATATTCTCTGGTAAAACTTGTATGATAGACTGATATTAAATGTGAACAGAAGCTCTTACAAGTAGAAACAAGACTTTCAGGCTGGAGGTCTACCAGTAAATAATCAGTACCAGGACCTGAACCTCTGCCCCTGAGGTCAGTTGGCATGGTCTACCCAGATTCACCCTGTTAAACTATCCTAGATTTCGAAGCATCCTGGTTTCTCCCAGACTGGCTGCTGAGCAGGTCCACAGCCTCAGCTTTCTCCTAAAGTACAAGGAGAGAGCACTGGGCAGTCACCAGCAATACTGAAACGGGTCTGGTCCTATTTTGTTAAGGAGAGTAGATGTAACCTCAAAATATACATCAAGTCATCTGTTGCCTTAATTCCACAAATTTCAAAGGATTTAGGCCAGAAGGAAACTTGCCTTAAGCTGTGCATTCTTGCAGCATGCTCATTATCACATTTGCCTTTGACTTGCACAGCTGTAAATCCATGGAAACCAGAGTAATTCAGGGATGAATCAGGTCCATTATCTCCTCGTGTTTGTACAGCACTTAGCACAATGGTTCCCTGATCCTGATGGGAATTCATGTTATTTTAGGACAATCAGAGCTTTCATTCGTTAAAATAAAGTATATTTTTAGCCAGAGCCAGTTCCAGTGGCAATGTATGGGGAGTGGGGGTGGAGTGTGTGAATGAAGGGGAAGGCACAACTGATTTCCCACCACATGACTCTGAGCACACCTATCATATGCCTGAGAGATTATCTCCCCTCCTGGCCAGGATGGCTGTGAAAATATGGCCAATGAGGGACTCAGAAGCTGTGACAGAAAACAAAGAACAAAACCTGTGAATATTATTGCTTCTTTTTTTAAATAAGTTGCATCGTTTTTTGGACTCAGGATGTAAAACCCAGTGTCTGATTTTGAAATATTTAAGGTTAATATTAGTACATTTGGTGCTTTTGCTGAAAAGTAATAAATCAGGTGCCATTCCTTTCCATGGAAAGTTACATCTCGAAGATGTAATTTGCTCAACACTATTCCCCCCCCACTCCACAAATAAAAGGAACCAGGAACACTTGAAAAAGCAAGAACTGTGCTGTGCTCCATGTTCAGAGGTGCTTGTTTCAGCTCTTTTATGAAATCTTGTTAAGAGCAGTGGGTTTTATAAATTCTAATGAGATACATGTGTGGAACATATATAAAGACATTACACATGTCTTACAGAATATTTGCTATATAAGGAACCCAACTGTGAGTCATTATTTTTCAAAACAGAGGTAAGTCCTAGGAGAAGACAAAAAAACCCCACCAGTTGAGAATCATAATCTTAGCAGTTATTCCTAGTTCATCTTAGTTTAAAACTGAAGTGTCTATTTCACCTTCAAGTTTTTTTCACAGAAATAGATGTGGAAGGCTGAATATCAGCTGTCATTAATCTAGTGTCCTGACATGACAGAATCACCATTACTCCCAGTAAATGTAAGCTTATGCTTAAGCTTAGAAACATTAGAAACACACACTTTTACAACCAAACATTACCAGCAATTATTGCTAGAGTTGTAACCAGAAGTTTTAAAAACAGACATGTGAAACTAGGGAGCTGTCTTTCCCATCCTAACCTACCCACTAGGAAACAGAAGTGTAAAGATTAAGCTCTTTCAAAGCTGCTAGCTTGTTTTTCTTCAAGCCACTTTATTATCTCACTGAAACATAATCTTAAAAATTCTGCAGTGAAAAGCCGTGTCCAGAAAAGATTGTTAATTTAATTTAACATTTGAAAGTCCTCTTCTGATACTGTTCTTAATTTCACAGGTAGGCCCATTAATATTCCTTCACTTACGACTTAACAGAAAACATTTTATTTCATGTGGGGAATAAACTATTTTGGGTGTGACTATTAGGGAAAGGTCTGCCACTTCCATAACTCTGACACTTCCATAATTCCATAGCTCTAAGAAACATTCATTTCCTTCCAGATTAGAGTTACCTGTCTATGTCCCTTCAGTGTGAATGTAAACCAACAAAGGAGCACTGTGACACAGAGCTACCTGATGTGTGTGTGCCCTTGCTCTGTTGTTGTGTATTTGTTCTAGCACATTTGGAGTGCTGAAGGCTGGCAGCCTGGCTTTAATGCTTCCACGGCTGTGTCAGAATCCACAAGTTGTTGAAGGCCTTTGCATTTTAAGAATGATTATGTTACAGTTTAGTGCATGTACAAAAATAGTGATAGCACTGCCTTTTCCCAAGAGTGACTGCAAGGCAGCGTGTCCCACTAACATCCCCAGGAGTTAGTTAGTCTCTGTTTTAGTTGGATGAAACCCTGTTAGTTCAGACCTTTGACAGCCAAAGGGAGAAGATGTGAGTTGTATCAAATTAATAGTGATGGTAGCATCTTTCTAATTCTATTTGAAAACTAATCCTTTAGATCACCATAAGTAGGTTGTTCACAGTTAAAAAATAACCATTTTTTTACTAGCAATGTAAATTGCTGCAAGGCTGCTTCTCAGTCCAGTAAAGTAATCATCTGTGCTCTATTTGTTTTATAAAAGTATGAGATTCACCTACCCTAACTGAAGTAATTAAAAGTAATTTTTCTAGGTTTGGACTCATCACCGTAGGCTTTTTTTATGGTCAGTAAAAGGGAGTGAGGTTCATCTCAAAACCTTGTGCAATGATTTCGTCCATGAAGATGCCACCCTTCAACCCTCCACCTGATGTGTTCACTGCGGAGGGAAGACAATTATTCTTGAAAAGTATTTTAATTCCCATTACATACTATTAATGCCACAAAAAGTATAGTGAATTTGTATAAGTCATCAAACAAAAACCAGAGAAATCTCACTCAGAAACTTCACATTTACACAGATGGAAGATATAGTTCCTTCCTTCTGTCCCAGTCACCATCAAACACATAGAATCACTGAATGGTTTGGGTTGGAAGGAGCCTTAAAGATTATCTAGTTCCAATCCCCTGCCATTGACAGGGACACCATTCAATAGACCAGGTTCTTCAAAGCCTTTCCAACCTGGCTTTAAGCACTTCTAAGGAGGAGGCATCAACAATTTCTCTTGTGATCTCTTTCAGTGTCTCGCCATCTTCACAATGAATAATTTCTTCTTAATATCTGATTTAAACCTGCCCTCCTTCAGCCTAAAACCATTCCCCCTTGTCCAATCACTGCACCCCCTTGTAAATAGTTCCTCTTCAGCTCTCTTGCAGCAATTTTCAGGTGCTAGAAGGTTATTCGAAGGTCTTCCTGGAGCCTTCCCTTCTGCAGACTGAA
Organism: Acrocephalus scirpaceus scirpaceus; assembly: GCA_910950805.1. Taxonomy (NCBI): domain Eukaryota; kingdom Metazoa; phylum Chordata; class Aves; order Passeriformes; family Sylviidae; genus Acrocephalus; species Acrocephalus scirpaceus. Next base: position 102,936,345 of record OU383775.1, on the reverse strand, counting down.
CAGGCCTAACTCTCAGCATAGACACTCTGAGAGTCTGGGATATGGATGACAGGGCATGACTCTGGGATATGGATGACAGGGCAACACCCATCAGCACTTGCAGTCTGCTTCCTGAGGCTCAAAGTGAAAGTAGCATTGCTGGAGAGCACAGCATCCCCAGGTGGCTCAGCAAGGAGAGCAATCTGGGACAGACATTCTAACTCTGAAAATGCAAAGACTATCATACCAAGACACATACCACCACAGCTCAGAAGTTAAACATAGGTTTTATACCTGGAGGGTATAAAACCACATATATCACAGCAGGGCAGAATCCCCAGTGGACTAAAGAGCAGTAAGTGAACAAATCTTTTATATGCTCTAGGACACACAAAGGAAATAATAGGCTAAAGCATCAGAATTTCTCCAAAATGTGCTCTGTCAGTAAAAAGCTTTGTAAAGCTGAAAATGAAGTTAGTCAACATCAAATGAAGCTAGTAAAAAACTTTATTTTTTTGAAAAAGCCCATCACATAAATGCTCCTAAAATTAAAAAAAAAAAAGTCAATGAAATCTAAAGAATACTAAATGTATTTAAGCTTCTTATGATACTAAATATAAATAATTTAATCTAATAAATTCTGAAGAGCACATGTTAAAGAATACTGAGGACTAATCACTAAATCTATTTATGGCCCCAGCAATTATTTTCATAAACGTGTGTTATTTTATAGCAGTGAATTTTCAAGCAGACAGAGAGAGGTCTAGGTTATTATAGGTCTGGATAAACCTACTTGCAGCTAATTCAGCACTTAACCTTGCCTGTTGGGCTACAGCTCCGTGCCCCTGGATTACCACAGAGCAGTCCAGTAACAGTATTGCTCTTAATAATACAGCAAATTATTTCAGTTTGCATCATCTGTGAGGGTGATGGAGTAAGATACAATATATTATGGAACAAGGAGAACTAGAAGTATTTAAAAGAGCAGCATACCTTTCTGTCATAGGCAGACCTGTGCTCCCCACCAGCACTGTATCTCAGCAGTGCTGTGCTTTAAATTGGACCATTAATTATCTTTCAGTTTCTTGACTTAATTCAGGACTAATAGGTCTGAGGGAAGCAAGTTGAAAGCCTGAAAAAGTGGACACACCACAATCAGTCAGAAACATCAAATTGACATTATCTAAAATTTTGCCTCATTCATTAGTCTGGGTTTATAAATGCAACCCTGAGCAGTTCCCTATCAAATTGAGGTTTGGAGAGTTAAATATCTGGTCACTGTGCACCTCATCAGGGCAATTATATATGCAGACTAAATAGAACTCTGTTCCTTATGGAGTAGCTGATAGTTTCAAAAGACTGAAAGACTGACATTAGAATGGAAGACTCAGATTCTGCTTCTTCCTCAGTCTGAATGGATTCAAAGTCAGCTTCTTCCCTTTATAGAAAAACTCTCTAGTTATGGAAGTTACAACCCAGTTCTTTTGGAACATCAACCTCCCTATTTATGAGGTTGGGTAACTTTTCCACAAAAATGAACCTGGTATAAGCAAGACAACAGTCTCAGTCTTTGTGATGGTCTTACTGTCATTCAAGAAGGAAAGTCTAGCTCTGGGTACCATACTGTGTACTGCTTATGCATTTTATGTTACATAAAAATAGAAAATAATCCTGTAAATAAAACCAGGTTGTAGGACTGAGTCCAGTTAGAGGTTAGAACTCATTTTTCAAAGCTAGTAGTATGAAAGTTCAACTCTGGTGACAGAGTGGTTTTTTTTTTTGGGGGGGGGGGGTGTTTGGGGTTTTTTTGTTTGTATTTTTTGGTTTTGGGGGTTTTTTTTTGGTTTTTTTCCCCCATTTGACTCCTCTGCAAGGAATATGTCTGCAGAACTGAACTGGGAACTTTGATCTACTTTGAAGAAATCTCCTTTTAATGTCCTGCATGCATGGTTAGTTTTATCATCTGGTTTCTCCCATGCTCCACCTCTCTTGTTTCCTTATTGAAAAAATGGACTTCTATTGTACAATCAAGTGTGTTCTGGGTAGGTCTAGACAAACAAAGCTGAAGTGAACAGTGGAAGGGGAATGTATCACTGGCTCATGTAAAAATATACAAAGACAGGTCACTCAGTTGAAGATTGCTTTGTGAATGATTATTCCATGTAATGATGTTATACCAATAAAGCTAAGAGCTCATCAAGGAAACGTGAGATGCCTGTCCTAACAAAAGGTAAAGGAGATCTCTTTTTTAAGTTCATAATGTTCAAAGTTAAAGGAAGAAAAATAAAATAGCCCATTATCATTTTGCATTGGGAAACTAGTTCTATCCTTGGTTGCAGATAGCTCCCATTGACCTCTGCATCATTTCCACAGATCTGCTATGAAAATGTTGCCCTAAATATATAAGTGGTAGGAAAAGAATTCTTAATTTTCCCACATGAGGAAACTGCAATTTTATACTGAAGTTAAGTCAAAGAAGTTGATGCCCTTCGTAAAGATTGTTTTTCAAGATGAAAATAAAATCCTGCCCAATATTTCCAGGAAGAAACACTAGTAAAATCCCTGCTGAATTCAGCCTCAGTGGAGACATGTGCAGAGCACATGGTTTATAAGTGTGATCCTGTCACTGTGGCCTTTTCTTGGGAACCTGACATTTTTTAGCAACAAGGAGCCTGAAAAAGTAAAGAGACTGCAGTGTCATGTAAGAAAAGGACCAAGCAGGAAATATGACTTTCTATTAGTTACAGTGTGATTACAATGAGAACTTTTCATTCTGACAGGTCAAAAGCCACTATTACTGAAGCTAGAGAGAATGTTTATGGTCATGCTGGTAGAATCACCTGTTTCCTTACCCTTGGGCACAGAAGATAAAAAACTCTGTTATTTTTCCTCCTCAAATGAGTCCTCTTTACTGAAGATGCCACTGAAATTTCAGAAACAGTCACACTCACTCCAAGTTAGCAAAATGACATTGACATTCACAGAGGTACACCAGAACCATGTGTTTGCATGAGAAGCCTTTGGCGCAGGTTTTGCTGCACACATGGCTCTGTGAAGGCAGGGAGGTCACACGCCTTGCTCCTCCACAGAGTCAGTATGTTCTTATGTCTAGCATTCAATTACTCCATTGCTCCCACACTACTGGCAATAGCAATATTCAGATAGCTTTTGTTTACTTGCATCTTTAATTATGAATGGGCTTTTACTTGTTCTGAGAAGACCATAGTATTAATTCAGTAATTATCCCATGATATTCATTAATTTAATCTCTGAGTTTGATTTCAGTATGATGATTACTTGACATCTCAAGTGGAGGCAGAATAGTCATGATGTCACAGCATGGGTTTCACCACAGCAACAGCTGATGCAGAAATAGTAGAATGAACACATTTTGGAGGGAGTACACAGGCTCACACACACGTATATTTATGCATATCACTATGAGAGCATGCAAATGTTTGCATGCGTCAGAGTTAAACATGAAACACTTTCTTTTATAAAGTGTTTCCATCTACAGTGGTGGCCTTGACCAAAGCCACAGAACAAAATGGCATAAGGCTGCTGCTGCCCATGTAGCTCATAAGTATATTTTTAATTCAATCTGACAAAAATGCTTTCCTTGACTTGGTCTACACAGTTGTGATGCCCACATTTTCTCTCTGTTCGTTTTAAGGCAGAATTCACTGTTTTAAAATTTAGAACTTAGTATTAAAGCAGAAGATTTCTGTTAATATATTCCATTGATTCTCTTATGATTGCTGCCAAAACCAGTTGTAAACTAACACACTATTATTATCATGGTTTTAAGAACTTGAGTAGCTGCTGAGTTTTCAGAAGACATCTGCTTTTCAGAGACAGATTAAATGAGGTTTATTGATAGCAAATGTGGTAATTCAGGAATTTGTTTGCAGTGACTTAAAATCCAAGACTTTATACAAAGAAAAACTTAAAAATATTTTGATTTACATATTTAGTTTTGCTTTTCAGTATTAATTTGGATATTTAGGTGTAGTTTTATCTTTATGTGCAATATTTCTGTATCATATGTAAAATCTTATAAATCTCTTAATAAAAAATTATCCCATCTGGCTCCTCATTGTGACATTAGACCTCTGCCCCACAGAATGACAGGCGTTTTTACCATGAAATTCGCGTTGTCACAGTCCCAAATGAAAAGTCAAAATATTATTTTCAGAAAGTGGGAACATAATATTTCAACATCAGTAGACTTTGTCCTTAGAGGAGTTCTTTTGTGAAAAAATATAGGGCAAAATAAGCACCTTCCTTTCCTAAGTGATTATGTTGGATTTGTTTGTTTGCTATGAAAAGACAATTTGTGATGGAATTTCAATTGTCTATCTAATTCTTGGCTCAATTTTCATTAGAATTAAGAGATGAAACTGTGTTGGGTGTTCTGTTCCTTACAGTTACTTGAATTCATATGTCTAAAAGAAAGGTAAGACCACAGACAATGTCTTTCTCATAATTAATTAATTATTTTTTCCTCCAGATCACCTACAAGTGTTGGGCACTTCTATACTGTTGACTTTTCTCTACTTTTCTCAAAGCAAGAAGAAAAAACAAACAAATAAACAAATTTACTAGAAATCAGTAAGTTCACCAAGACACCTTTTCAAACCACAATAAACTATAGCCGATATTTCAGTGTCTTAGATAAACAAAGTTATCAAAAATTTATCTTAATTATCACTAATTCTATTAATCCAGCTGCATAGTTAAGTTAAAATGATACACCACTACTTGCAAACAACTGAGCTAGATTTGTATTCAATTCATTCATGCAATTTTAAGAATAACTTTTATGTATAAATGGACAATTTTTTCTAATTCTATTTGACTTGGGTTTTTGTCATTTTCCATTTTAAACTCCATTTTCTCTAACTGCAAACTGCAAATGGAGTTGAAATAATGTGGAACACAGAGAAACACTCTTTGAACACCTTCAAACCCAAGTGCATACATTTAGGAGGTCCAACAGGCAGAATAGTGTATTGTCTCCCCTTCTTTAGTTGTATGCAGGCACTGTGTCTGATACGAACTTGAAGTAGAAAATATCTGAGAAAATGTTTCTTTTACTTATTATTTCAGAGGTATAACTTTGGTGATTAGATGTTTAATATGGAGTTTATAATTTATGCACAAGTAAAATCAGTGCAGTGAATGACAGAAACAAGGATTTTATTGGGGAATTGTTCACTCCACATTAATGGTGCATTTAATTTTGAACCAGTCTGGTTCTTTGAACAGTTTGTTCCAGCTAAGAACAGATTGAGCTGTTCTTTGAATCATTTTTCAGCAGGCAGTACAGTGTGATTTTATGATAGCTTTTTTTGTACTGTAGATGAGTTCATTTGAGGTAAATCTTGCTGAAGTGCAGAGGGTTTACAAAGGTGGAGAGTGCTGCCTATGATCCAGTGGGTTTGACATGAAGATTGCTAGGTGAACTGTTTGTCTCACATTTAAGCATTGACACATAGTTTTCTGGCAATTTAATAGTTTGTTTTCAATTGTGTATCCCAGCATGTATGGTTGACATTTAATGTTAATCTTGCTTTGTATGTAGATTTCTCTGGATGAGCATCACTGCAGAAAGTATACAGGAAACTAGAGGTGAAGCCAGTCACAGGAGGTTTCCCCCTTGCTGGATGGATGTGAGACTTGGAACTGGCTTTGCCAGCTTTGGTGGAGAGGAAGTGGGTACAGTAGTGAAACATGGGACATAGCTGCTTTGGTTACTTTAGAGAAGCAGTGAAGTCTGGAGGTAGAAACCCTAACACCAAAGGATCTGTTTGAGTACAAGGCAGCACAGGAAAGGGCTCTGGATTAATCATGTGATTTAAAACATTTTTGTACACACAAACATGATTATTTCTATGAATTTCCTGCAGATTCCTGCAGTCTGAGATTCTTGTTGTGGATTGATTTATTTAAGTATTGATTTATTTAAGTATAAATTAGATATTTATAATGTAATGTTTATAATATTTATATTCTTTTATCAATATTTATAATATTGATTTATTTAAGTATAAATTTAAGTAAAAATTATAAGACCTGATGCAAATTCAGGGCTGTATAACTACAAGAGTTTTACCTTTTACCAGTTTAAAGTTGGTGGGGTTTTGTTTTGGTTTTTGGGGGAGAGGGGGGTTGTTTGTTTGGGTATTTTTTGCTGTGGGGGGTTGAGTGTGGGCACTACAAAAGTCTCACTGAAGCTACTGAGAACCAAAAGTAGAAGACATAATTGCGGTTTAATAAACCCAGTTTTAAATATTCCTTTCATCTCTGCTGGGGTGTTTATTCTCACTGTTCAAATTTTCTATTTTAGACAAATTCAAGCTATTTGCTAACCTGTTCATGCTAAATGTCACCCTGTAAAATAAGTAGTTTTGACAAATCTGCCTCCAGTCTACTACCCCAGAATGTTAAAATTATTGCAGTCACATTCCTGTTTTTTGATATTAAAAAGGTGACTGTCATTTGACATTTCTGCCAAAAATACCGTTATGTTTCTTATAGGAACTCTAGAGAAGATCTGGGATTTAGTTGATACCTTAAACAAAACCAAACCCTGTTGTGGAGTAAGGATTCACAGAATATCTGAGAATTGGTTTCAGGTAGCAGCCACAGCACAGCTTCTAAATCTGTTTAAAAGTGGTGTGAGATCCCAATAGCAACCACTTGTCTACTGTGCAGCTTTTCCAGAAAAAGATTGAACTCTGGAACAAACCCACATAGGTGGTCCATAAGGGTTAGACCATTAAAAACTAGTGCTATCTTTTATTAAATACAACAGGGATGGAATTATTTGTTGAATGTTTAGGTATCTATTGGTTACCTAAAGCAATTTGTGGTATACTGATAAGGACACCCAAGTCTTCCAGGCAATCCAGTCTGAGATGCAATTATTCAAACCCAAAAACCTAAGGTCAGCAAAAAGTAAGGAAGACTGCAATGGCCACTTCCACCCAACAAACTACCACTGGCTGAGAAAAACATATGTATTTTGCACTTTAGCCTGATGTTGGATTATTTATCTGGAAACAGGAGTGGAATCCTCACCTGCCAGCTCCCTCACTTGGGGAGGCCCAGATCTATCTCACAGTCTTCAAGAAGAAAAGCTAGGACAGGAGACATGGTGTGCATAGTCTAGAGAAGTTCACCATCCTCTAGAGTGCTGAAGAACACCAAAAAGCCGAGGTTGGGGTTCAGTGTCAGAGAGTCAGAGAGAGAGAGCGCAGCTGTTTGAGTTTAGAGGGGCTGGAAGAGGCATTTTGCTCTGGACCTGGGGAATAGACCTGTTTAACTTGATCTGGTCAATGTCTCTGGAGCTGATTTTGTGAGGCAGGTAATTGATACTAGCTAAAATTACTAATTCTTAAAGAAAAAATAAATAAAGAAATAAAGCAAGAGCTGTCCAGAGTGTAACATTGGTTTGTGAGTGAACAAGACAATGACTATTTCTCTCTCCGTAATATGAAACTTTAATGAGACAATTGCATGGCCTCCAGCACTACAGAATTCAAACATTTCATGATTTTTAATACTTTTATGTTCACAAAACTCCTAGAAAGCAGGAAAATGGATGATTTACAATTCCCAGTTGTAAAATGTTTACCCAGTTATTATGTAGCCTTTAAAATACCCCAGAAACACATATGCATTCACACAGAACATAAAAATATTAGTCACATGTACAAAATTGCAATGAGGTTTTAATAAGCACCTTTTGGCTTTCTTGATTTCAGCTTCTTGTTCTAAGTCTGTTCTTCAGTCCTTAATTTATTTTACGGCTCAGATCTCTGCCCTGAACACTGCATTAGCTGTATAATGGGTGCCTGGGTTTATTTCCAGGCTTACAGCTGAGCTGGCAGACAATCTGTATGTGCCCCTGTGCTGTTGTTTGAAACGAGCTGCAGCCTGTGGCTCCTCCAGGTAGAGTCAGTCAATTTAAGTGTGAAAAATTACAAGCAATGAGCTCTGTCTTCTCAAGTACTGATGCAAAAGTAGCAATATTGCATGACCCTAGGGAGGACTGGATGGCTGCTTTGTACTGCAAGAGCTGAAAGAAATAGTTTTGCTTTTGGGAGTTTTATGTCTCTGAGGTAGAATATGAAGTACCTGATGAGGAAGTTATGGTTCAAAGGAAGGTTACAAAAACAACAGCAGCCATCCTAAACTTATCTAAAAGATTTACAAGAAGTCTGCTACAATGTGTGGGTTTTGACCTCCAGGAACACTAAATTTTATTCATCTTGTGCTGGGGAACAAAAATCATTTGGTGCACTAAATCAGCTTCATTTTTGTGTTTTGTGCTTATGAGATTTGGAGCAGAGGTTTAGATTATAAGGAAATAGATGTCAAGTGTAAAGTATAATTAAGACAATTTTGGTGCCAAAACCAAGATTTTATTTTTCCTGTTGGAACAGGGATTTTAGGGGTTTTTTGACTCTTAACATAGAGAGGAGGACATTTGTGTTGCATAAGCTGATAGTTTCAAGATGTTCACAAGTGTACCATAAATTTTCACCCAGTATAGGATTTAATTTCATACTTCAAAATCTTGGAGAGATATGAAAGTATTCATTAGTATCACTGGAAATTTAACTAACCTCCCTGTGTTATACTTCAGGTGCTACATGTAGAGCAAAGCCCACTACATATTTAGGTTTCCTGGCAAAATCTCTAACCGCTACAGCTTTAGAAGGAGTTTTATAACAGATCTCATCTCTTTCCATTTACCAAATCTATGACTGTGATACTCATATAGTTATTTTGCTAGGTTGTACATGAAAGTATACACAAGAGTGTCTCTGGCCAAGGCCTTGGACTTCATGTACTCCCTGATTATGCCATCTATGCTCTAATAGATGTGGTCTCCATACAAAACCAGTGACAAGTAGATAAAAGTGGAGGGGATGGCAGAGTCAATGATGATGAATCTGTGAATAAGGAGACGCATAATACTCTTTTGCAGTTCAGTGACCTATACAGACATGCAGTCTGTGGCATATAGGTAAAGCCTTACAAAAGGAAGGCCTTGTAAAATCATGGCTCAGGCTTGCTACTTTGGCTAAGTAGAAAAGGACTATGGGAAAGTGATTCAGCTGAATTGGAAGAAGAAAAACAAGTTATATAACCATTACGTGCTCACATCATGGTTTATGGTGGTTGGTTGAATTATATTTGTTATACTTAGATGGAATGTACCTGATAAGAGGCCTAACTGCTTTAAAAGACCTGGTTTCTGCAATAAAGCAGCTCTCCTTTGCACCTGCCTGGGGACCCTGCGTCACTGCAGTCAAGAAGCAGGCCTTGAATTTAAGAGTCACTGGTAGAAATCAATAGGCAACATTTACATTATGTGATTGAGTTCAAAAAATTCCTCAGTTTATTGCATCAGGACTGAGTGTTGAAATAACAAAAGAGCAACTTTAAATCTCAGATGTTCACCTCTCTCAGATGACTTCTATCCTGGACAGATGAACCCTCTGAATGAACCCTGTGTCAGACAAACAAATAACTGAGAGTATCTGTGGGGTGGCCTGGTGGGTCTAGAGGAATAGGATTTTTTTGTGTTCCTTCTTAGCAATTAGCAGACATAATTACTCAGCAGCACTTGCAAACCTCCTGAAATCGCTGACAACTGGATTACTCTCATCTCACACCCTCAGAGGACCTATTGATAGGACCACAGCCTAGATGACAAGCTTAGACTAAGCATATAGGGTTTAAGCAATTGAAGCTAGGATGATGTGAATCCAGCCTAGGATTCAAAATATTGGAATATATCCAATATCCAAAATATTGGATAATACTTTACATCAATCTGACCTTAGCTTACCTTCCAAGAGGATTCGCTTTTCTTTTACAATCAGTAGAAGATATCACAGAAAATCTTTAGGCTTTCTCTCTACTGCAAAATAAATGGGTCCTCTATTTGAAATTCACTTTGATACCGAGGTGCAAGATAAACACTGGAACTAACAGCCAAAAAACTCTGCTGCTTTGAAAAATAACTAGAATTTGGTAACTCAGCTCCAGCCCTTATTTGCTCTCTTCCAATGTCCTTGTTAGTAGGTTGCATGTAACATATCTGTGCTGAGGAAGAGACCAAAACATTGGAATGATGAAATACTGTGAAAATGGGTACTGTTAAACTAGGTGTTGGAAGTCTGCTCTGAATATACTGAACCCAGAATGTTGCAATTGATATTTATTTATTTATTTTTCAATTTAATTCATGTAATGATGTAATTGAGCTTGTATTGTTTGGTGGGACAGAAGGACTGTGGGCGACTGTGGGAGGAAATTTATTTCCTGTAGGAACTGCAGTAGGTGACGAAGAAGATATGTAAGGCAAGGAGGCTTGATATAAAAAAGGAAATTTATGGTATCACTTCTCTATTTATAATAATGTATATACAGAGAAATATTTAATATCTGTCTCTTAAACCTAAAGAAAAGAATTAACTTTCTCCTATGTCACCAGGAAAAAATATGTTTTGCCTGGTACATGCATGTGGGAAATGAGGTAATCATTGTGTGATGATTTACTCCAGCTCTACTAAATCTCTAGTTCTGCCATTGTCACTAAGAGAACAGTCTTCAAAAGCTTGAAGTCAGAAGAGCAGAATATTTTGATACCAAAATATTTTGAAAGGTGTTTGGAGGCTTACAAAAAGCAACCGCTCTGAGATTCAGACTTAAGGCATCCAATTCCCCTTGATTTATCTAAGAATTTGCAAAATAACCTTTTAACTTTAGGAAATAAATAACCTCAGGTGAAAATTGGGCACATAACCTGAGAAGACATGTTTCAAAGTTTTAGAGGGGCTAAATTGTCAGCAAGACTGAAGAGCTCCAGTGCCACCTGCACTGAGCTTATGCTCAAGAGCACCTTCCCAGTTCATCCTGGGAGACAAGCAGCAAACTGGTATCTACCCCACAAGTGCCCTAAAGCAACACAACTGTGTTATTCTGAGGGCTTGCTGGGACTAACCAGCTTCCTCTAGACAAGAGTTCAAGCTTTAAAAGAGAAAGTACATATAAACCATACATCTAGTTACACCTTTATACAATCAAACATACTTGCACTGAGAGCACGTATTTACTGCTAGGGTCTGGTCTGGCACATGAACCTGTGAGAAGTGGTGTAGCCATGTACCAGGCAGCTCCATGGACCACATAAAGTTCAGGGTTGTTGCTGCCCCTGGCCAAACTAACTAAAAGTCTGGTCTAACTGAAAAACTCAGAGCTTTTGAACTAGGTGCATAGGCTACCTATGGGAAGAGAAAAGTATCCAAAGAGGAAGAGTATCTCACACACACAGAATCACACACAGAATCACGAGGTTGGAAAAACCTTCAAGATCATCAAGTCCAACCCAGCACTAACCTCAACTAAACCATGGCACTGAGTGCTCCATCCAGTCTTTTTTTAAAGATTATGTCTCACTATACTAAACCCCAATATGAAAGGGAGACAAGAAGAAAGGAGAGTGATGGTTGTGTACCAGTTCTCTGAGTCAAGAGTAGTACAACTAATGAGTTAAATTTTAATAAGCTCTCTCTTCTTTAGAGAGGGCATAGCATGAAAAAATCTTCTTGCCCAGATTGTTGGTGCTAAAATAAGAAGCCTAGAAACTAAAATTTGAAGATCTAAAAAATAAAATAAAAAGTGACGTTGCGTAGTATAAAGAGAACAAAACTGAGAAGAACATACCCGTAAAGGCAAAAAGAGAGCTACCACTCTCCACATTCATTAGAGACAGAAAACAGATAACACATCACATAATCACATAATCAACTAGGTTGGAAAAGACATTTGAGATCATCAAGTCCAACCTATGACTTAACACTTGTGATAGATCCTGTAACATGGGAACTAAAGAATGGCATTAGGAAACTATTTTGCAATAGGCAGAACATTGAAGGAACAGCCTGCCCCAGGACTCCACAGTTTCCCCAGGCAAGATCTTTACACTTAGGAGTGTTTTTCAGGTTTAGGACAGCTTTAGTTTACATTATCCTGAGGTCTCTGCTATCCCTATGCCTTATAAATTTTCTTGAAAATTCAGCTGGCTAGCATTTCCTTAACTTTTTTCTGTTTTCTATTGTCTTTCAATTTTTCCTCTAGTACTATTGTAATATCAATGTATTGCTGGGATAATTCAGTCCAATCAATTAAAGGTTGAATTAAGAGTGTTGGTTATTTTAGCTATATATTCATTTACAAAACTTTTTTTTTTGATGTAGTTGATTGGAAGGCTGGAGAAACTACCTTGAGATACAATTTTTTTTGTGATCCGATCATTGCTATTGCAATGGAGACACCCCAAAGATTATAAGTCTCTAACCTATGAAATTATTCTTTGAATGCTTCCAAGGATGGGGCATCTACAATTTCTCTTGGCAACCTGTTCCATCCCTCACCACCCTCACATTAAAGAATTTCTTCCTAATATCTAATGTAAACCCTCTCTTGGTTTTAAGCCATTACTTCTTGTCCTGTCAAGTATCTGCCCTTGTAAAAAGTCCCTTCTAACTCTCTCGTAGCCCCTTCAGGTACTGGAAGGTGCTATGCTATGTTCAGCCTGGAGCCTTTTCTTCTCCTGGCTGAACAACCCAAGCTCTCAGCCTGTCTTCACAGGAGAGGTGCACTGGGCAACCTGGTCTAGTGAAAGGTCTCTCTGCTCATGGCAGGAGGGTTGGAACAGGATAATCCTCAAGGTCCCTTCCAACTTAATGCCATTCTGTGATTCTGATAATCCTGTGTTACAAAATATTTTTACTTGACACTATTTGAATCCCAGGATAAACCTCAGGTCACCACTCCTGTTTCTTTGCACCAGTAGAGATCTGTGTCTGTGGAACAGGATATATGCTTTTAAAAAAAAATTCTGCTGAGTAACTTCATCCTGTAAAAGGATGCAATTCTAGAACATCTAAGAAATTTGCCAGTATTACTTTAACAGTAACATATAATGACAATTTTCTTAGCATCTCACAGGAAAATACATAACAAAATAGATTCTGCAAAATCTTCAGGTTCTGAGAATAAGAAAGTGAAAGATTTGTCTCTTAAACAAGCAAGAATGATTGCAATGCATATATACTGTATCTTAGTAACTAAGCAACAAATTTTGTACCAGACTTAAACATTTATCTCCTAGTGAAATTAAATAAGATTAGTTGATTAGGCATCCAAAAGCCTCATCCCCACTCATTTCATTCCATTTTTTTTCTGTCTATGAATCTGTTACCCATCTTTTATCTAAAACTAATATCCATGTGAGAAATGATGTAACTACATGAATAAAATGTAGCTACAGAAACAAATAAAGTGTATCTGTGGTGGTATCATCTGAACACTTCCTATTTATCATTGTAGAATTGTTATTGATGGAAGTTGCAAAACAATGGAAAATCTGTGACAAAGGAAAGACTTCCTTCTGGAACACTTCAGTATAGACCTGGAAAAATCTATAGTAATGGACTCTTAGGGTGTGAGGTGATATTATTGTAGAAATTCTATTAATTTTAAAGATTCATCACTATCTTGAAATAATTGAATAAAGTAAGAAAACCCACTTAATTACATGCTTAATTTTAATTGCATAAATAACCAAAATTTATTTTAAGGTTATTTATTATATTTATGGTTGTTATATGATTTCTTTGTATGATGACTTCAGAAATAGTTGATATTTTATTGCTACTTCAATACAAAACTTTTTGCAAACTTCAAATGCAAATGAAGAAATAGCTGTTGGATTCTGCCCTATTCAGTCTCTCTACAGGAGTGGAAGTATGTTGATGAAAAGTGCCTGAGACTGTTCTCAAAGGGAAAGAGTTGGTCTTTGGTTATTGCCCAGATAAAATTCACCTCATCTCAGTCCATAGTGAAAGGAAAATTACTTTGGTTACAGATTTCTGCTAGCTATAAAATAATTTTCAGAATAGCAATAGAGACCTTCTCTACATCTTTTATAAAGATTTCCTTACATTGGTCCACAAATGTTCATCAGCCAAGGATGGTGCTGTGATCTGTGGGGATAATTCAGTGTCCTTGACTGCCAGAGCACATTTAAAAAGATCTTGAGCCAAGAGATGAAAATATGCTCAGAGTGACAGAACTCTTAAAAGAATCTTAGCTGGTGAAATTACTGTCTCAGGGAAGTGTCTCTGACTGGTGAGATAAGCATCTTAAAATAAATCGGTGCAATTAATTTATGGCTATAAGCAATATCAAACATGTTACACCTCCCAATAACCACCATTCACAGTTTCACTTTGATACTTGATGCCTTCTTCATCTTATCCCTACTAATGCAGTAAACTGTTTATACATTTTATTGATATTTTCATTTGTATCCCCAGGGAAGTTCAGGGAGAACAATCTTGCACTAAAGAAAAATGTATAGAACAAAGCCATGATTTCCTTCAGTCACTGCACATCCACAGGGAAGAATAATTTGTGGAAACATGGAGATGGAGGAGTAATGGATTCCTCTGTCAAAATGATGAGTGAAAGAAAGACGTAATTACCATTAATGCACTTCAATTATGGCTCAACGGTTTTTTAGCTGTATGTTCCCATTTAATTTTCACTTAAAACAAAACAGTTGCCACAGACCCAGAGCTAAAAACAGAAATCCCTTTCAGCTACTGGCAAATTAGCGACTAATGTTCTTGTTATATAAGCACTGGGAAGATTGGCTTCTTCCAGGCAAACACGGGAAGTGCTTGTTTGTTTCAAGCACTATTCCTTCTCCCCCCAAACTCACAATTGAACTTTATTTCCAATGTTATAACCAGCTATGCATGATAATACTTTTTTTCTGGTTCCTATTTAGCTTTCAAAGCCTTCACAGGATTTCTGTCATGGATCAGTGGCACCTTCCAGGAGGGAGTGAGGTCAGTGGATATCCTTGGTATACAGGAAGGCATGTTCTATTAGAAAAGGGAAATGTTTTCAAATCCCTCAGATCTTAAGCTACTAAAAATAAACTAATGAGCCTTAAATTAACTTTTTTTTTTTCCACAGCTTTTCAAAGCCTAAAGAAAAGTATTTATTATCTGGGAGTGACATACAGGAAATTAGCCTTATAAGTAGTGATTAAATGATTATAGTTTCCAAATTTCTTAATTCTAATCTTAATAATAATCTGTTGTAGAGTGCATGTTTCAACTTCGGTGTTTTGGTTTTTGGTGGGGCTTTTTTAATTGCTTTTCATTTTATCATGTGAAATTTTTATAGTGAAGAAGCTAAAATAACACATGATGTAGGATTCACCTTGGTATCACTATTTGACTGTCTGCCTGGAACAGTTTTGAACTGGTACCCACGTTTAGTGCTACCTCTCTACATCGCTCCAATAACCAAAGTGAACTTGATAAATTTCCTGTATATTTTAAATTCTCCAGAGTCAGCAAGGAAATTTTTGTGTAAGAGTGTGAATGGATGTGAATTTATTTGGTGAAACTCATCCTTACTGGGTCTCCACTGAAAACAGTGGAGGCATTTCTAGGGGAAATGCAACCTTGAGAGTGGACTAATTTACACCAGTCCCTCAGACCCTGGGAATTCCTTCCCATGTTTCAGGCTGAAGGGCGGCAAGGGCAGGCTTAGGCAGGCTGGTGCACTCACAAGAGCTGAATTAGCTCTATCTGCTGCCTGTTAGGGCTGAGGCTGATGTAAGCTTGTCCATGTTTGATCAACTCACACCAGAGAACTTCTGGCAGAGTTTGGAGTAAACCAGCAAGTGTGCCTTGGTTTGTGGCTCACCTGCCCCAACAGACACTCTGGATGTGACTCCTTGTTGTGGAGAGTCAGTTGGCTACAGAGAGTGAGACCTTGCCCATTTTATTTAGCACTACACAGAACCTGAGCACAGAAGAGATTAAAGACCATCAGACAGTTTTTCAACATGCTCCCCTACAACACATGTGCTGTAAAACCGCACTGGGACCCTTTTCCTTGTTGAGTTACCCACAGAGAATGCCACTGCAGCCAGGTCTGCTGATGACCTGAGCACTCAGAACTGGGGGTTTCCAAACAGGCCTTGTGTCAGTAAGTTCATCATAAGCACAAAACCCCCCATGGGATGATATTTTGGGCTGGCTGTTACCAGGCTCTATATCTCAAACCAGCCTCCCAGATCAAAAGGGAGTCAGAGACATGAGCCACAGGCAGAGGAGGACTATAGAGCAAGATCATCTAGTCCTGAGGAAAAGTTACAAAGTTAAGCAAGTTGCAAACTACTACATCCAAAAGAATTACTACTACTAGCTATAGCTACCAGCTACAAAGCTCACTGTGTAGTCAGGCAAGATTAAAACAAATCAGAATTTTTACACTTGCAGATCTCACAGTTTCTTCCAGAAGTTTAGATAGGTCAATGTGAGTAGGGCAGCCACAAGATGTCAAAGAGCATTTGGAACAGCTGGTAAGTGTGGACCAAATCATGGTGAATAGCAACAATTCATGCCTTGGGTTAGGGACCCAGCCCTCTTGAAAAGTCTTTGCTTTTAAATGGCTTCACTAATGACAGAGTCCCAGTCTCACCACAGGGACATTCAAA
Organism: Acrocephalus scirpaceus scirpaceus; assembly: GCA_910950805.1. Lineage (NCBI taxonomy): Eukaryota > Metazoa > Chordata > Aves > Passeriformes > Sylviidae > Acrocephalus > Acrocephalus scirpaceus. The sequence goes on along the minus strand of OU383775.1, from coordinate 102,919,760 downwards.
TGAAATAACTGCAAAATACTGTCTGCAGAACTACATGTGCTGTCCTTTTGTCATTTTAATTGCAAGCACAGAAGAGAGTCTGTAGTTCTGAAATGCCAGAACATAGTGCTGAGCCGTTTGCAATGACCTGAGCTTGATAGAATGGGTGAGGCAATCCCATTGTTTCCCTGTGGAGACTTTCCTTTTCCCACTTCCCCACAGAAGATCTCCAAGTTTCTTCCTCCACCTGCAGAGTTCCTGGAGGAAACTGTCTATATTTCATACAAAGTTCAAACATACCATGTTTTCATCCTAAAGTTTATTTACATTTCTTGATTACACTTGTTCTGGCTCATTTCCTTTGTTTCATTCTTGCCAGAAAACCTTGCTGGAGTGCATGTCAGTTATTAATAATTTGCTTCAAACAGTAGCAAGTGTGGTTCAACAGTTTGGCAAATATTAATGAATGGCATTTTCATTGTTAGGAGAATTTTTGGCCCGTTTTCAGGTCAAACACAAATTCCAGCCCTTTAACATGTGTTTTTGCTATATTCAGATTGTTACGAAAAGAAAAAAAAAGGAAAAGGAGACTTGAAGAACATTCTCAGCAAATGATGCCGGTACTACATCACTGAATGGACTTTTAGATCTTTAAAAAAATGAGATGAAATAGTTTTGTTTGGCTGTTAAATGATTATTCATAAAGTTATGAATTATGAAATCAGAAAAAAACAGTACAAGGCATTTTTAAATAGATTCTGTGAGAAACTTCAGAAAAAATAGATGAATGCTTACTGAAGAAATTCTAGTGATAGTCACTCCACTTCTGCCATTGGTGAATTATTCCATCTAATTAAAGCATTCTTCTTTATTGTTAAAAAAAGTATTTCTACTCTGAATGGACCCTGCATCAACTTCAAACCTCTGTGTTGTTTTAAGATTCTCTTTATAGTTCTCATTATCAGCCAGGTGCCTCCCATGATTTGAAGTGTCCGAACAAGGCATCACTTAACCTTTGGAATTTATAAAGGTTCTTGACAATAATACATAGCTCTCAGTCTCAGGGGTTTTTTTAATTCTACATGGTTCATCAAAATCCATTTTGAACACTAAGTTCAAGAGAACTGGAAGGAGCAGCCTTACACGTTTGCACAGGCAGCAGACAGAGCAGAATCTCTCTGTTCCTGTGCTGTACATCTAGGGTTCCCTTTTGTTCATACTTTTTGCCTTCATCTGTCACAGCATGAAATAATTCTGCCTTTTATGAGACTAATATAATAAATTTAGGAAGTCAACCACTTTTCTGAGATTTAAGAGATTTTTTCCCTAAAACACTATGGTTCTAATTTATCTTTGCATAGGTAGATTTTTCTAAGGATCCATCTCCCATCTCCAAAGAAAATAAGGGAAAGAAGTAGAACATTTATCATTGGCAATTCAACTGCTTTTAAAAGCTTTTACTGAAATGCTTGCAACCTTTTTCATATATTTAGCTGAGTCAAAGGCTCCCTTTTATTATATCTCCATAGCCTTCATTTTCTCTGGAAGATGTTATCCATTACTGATGCACTGTGAACATGTTGGGTCTTAATTTACTCAGTGTACTTATAGTCTTGTTGAATCCACAGATATTATTCTTACTTTTAAGCAAGATTTCAAACCTCCCTTAAGATATGAACCTGTGCAGTTAGTAAACAAGGTCAGGTTGTCCCCAGCTCTTCCCCAGAAGGATGTCTGGTCATGTCTTCAGCAGCAAGTTGAACATTTACAGGTGGGTCTGTGGACCCTGAAATGTGTTGTAGCCCACCTAAGAACAATCAGAGGTTTTTCCAGGGCATACTAGGCATGTTCTGAGAGTCAGAATAGGTCCAAAGAAGGTATGCAGTAGGTATGACAGATCTCACAACAGTATTTAAAAGGGCAGGGGGTGTTAATCCTCTGGCATGGACCATTCTGTGTCATTTGGCCTCAGGACCAGAGAATGGTACCAGGCACTCAATTTGCTTGCCTAGATGCACTTTCAGCCCCTTTGAAGCCTGAACCTTTGAATTGTTTTAGCAGATTCTGAAATTCATAGACCTAAAGTGAGTATTCCTTAGCAATCACAAAATGCTCCCATTTGCCAGTGTTACGTCAGGAATGCATCTGAGACTGTCTGTGTTTTGGTCCCACAGACACAGCCTAAGTACACATTTGAGTATCCTTTCAAAGAAAAACTTCTCAAATTACATTTCTAATTTTTTCAGTGTCAGCTATACAGTTTGAGAAAAGACTGCTCAGTGCCTCTTTGAGTAATCTATTAAACCTTCAAGTGCTCTTAAGCAGCATTAGCTGACAGTTCCAAAGCACTTTCTAGACCTGAACCAGATGACTTATTACAGTAGTATTTAGTTACAAAAATACTTTTCTATGAATTAACAAACCATTTAGTTTGTGTTAGTAAAGTTTCCAAAGCTAACCTCCATAACTGGTCTTTGACTTCATATATTCATAGGACAGAATAGGTGGCAATTTACACATGATGCTTTAGTAGAAAAAAATAAAGTCTAGTAAATATATTAAAGGACAGATTGTTCCTTCAGATGCTTTTTGCAATCAATAGCTTTAATCTAATGAATGAGGATCTTGTATGCATAAACCCCAAAATCCCAGGTCTCCCTGTTCAAAGGGAGATAATTTAAGAAAATGGTCTTCTCCAAGGTGAGTGAAAACATTTTCTGTTGTTAGTAATGTCTACTAGGATCTTCTTAGACCCTCACATTCTCAGCAGTTTGACTTTTAAAGCTGCTCAGGCAGTGACTCTGAAAGCTATGACTAATATAAGATCATCCTTCCTGACTACACATCAAATCTGATGAAATTGAATATACTCGCAGGTGACACCATATTTTTCAGGTAGGAGACATCATATTTCCATCAAAATCTTTGTGGAAAGAAGGGAAACAATGACATCCTGCCTAGCCCTACATTAAGAAACATTAAAGAGTAATTTTTTCTTTGTCCTCAGGAGTCCTTATATCCACAGAGAACTTCCAAAGATGTCACAGACAAGAGGTGGATCAGCAAGGCTGTGAAACAGCTACTCCTAATTTTCATGTTTGTAAGGCAGAGCCCAACACTTACACAAGTGTCTTGAGAGGGCACTTGTTTGCTTGAATGTAAAACTACCTGGTGTATGACATTCACATCTGAGAAAATCATCTGGCCTCCCTTCTTAGTCATTGGTAAGACACAGACATTGAATAATAGATTTTAACAAAGACCTCGGGTTTCTAAATTAGAAATATGAATCATACCACATGCTTCTTTTTCTTAGTAAGTGTCAAAATGCTGATCTTGCATATATATGGATGTCTATACAGGAGGTGCCTACAAATAGGTGAGGTGAAATGGAATCCCACCATTTGCACAGACATTGTGGAATCATAACTAGAACATTTTTAAAATTCTTTTTTCCCCTCAAAAAAGTCTTGAAGAAGAAGTGGTATGCAGTTTTTAAACAATTTGAAATACTGAGGAATGCAGCTGATCACATTTTCATCATAGTTTTGATCACAGTTTATTCTAATAAATAGTTCCAAAACAAAACAGTTTCCTGAATACTGAAAATAATGAAGTTTGGGTTCTAGTTATTTTATGTCACATGATGAAATGATTTTGAAAGAACTGCACTAAAGCTTTAGCATGACCTTACCCTTGAGTAAAAAAAAATGAAATTAGCTCAAGGATAATCAAGAAATGAGGGATGAAAAAGAAGAATGTTTTTCCACACAGCAGGAAAAGCATTATGTGGAGCTCACACCTTGTTATGTGCCTGAGGAAAGAAATCTTGACTCAGGAATGACAATTGTGATGTGTGATAAGGGACAAACTCAAAATGGAAATTTTCTTAGAGTTAAATCTTTCACCAACCATCAACTTCCTTCCCTCAAGGTGGAATTAGTTAGATGTCTCTCCAGGTACACATTTTCATTATTTTTATGGGAATTTTAGAATTTTTAGATCTTTTCTTAGTTGATAGGTTTGCTTCAAAATCACCTTGGAGCTTAAATGCTTAAGGGAATAATGGGAGATAAAGAAAACAATAGACAGGCAGACACACATATCCCATGGTATTATCTAAGGCTTGTTCCACAGGTAAACAAGTTTCAAATTCTTAAAGTGTTAAAATATGTAGAATTGACTAGTGTTTAAAAAGTGTAAGAAAAATATCTATATTATATGTGTGAGAAATCCAAAGCAAAATAGAGTCTATACAGGGCTGTGTTTTTAGCATTGTAGATTAAACGCTACATAAATCCATTGCTTTTTCTATAAGAGTATCTTCATGGCCTGGACTTTGCCATTGATTCTAAAAGGGGCAGATCAATCCAAAATCCAGGATGCAAATATTCAAGATCTTACAAAAAGTTCCTGTCAGCTGCTATTCTCCTATCAATGTTTTACAGCTATGGGACATCTTTCAAGATTATATAAAAGCAGACTGCTCACTTTGTCCCACGTGTGGGGTCCATTGCTCAGAAAGCCTTTGCTGTTTAGGGATTGAACAAGCCTGAGGCACTGCAGTCTGCTCTAGAACAGAGAAGGGATGTTCCTTTTCCCTCCTTTTTCTGACTTCCTAATTCTCCCTACAAAAAATAAGGAAGAGAAGTCAAGCAAAATCTCAAAACTGTGATGAATATTGGTTTCTTCTAGAAACATGGGCACAGTGAAATTTCAAATCCTTGATTAAATCAAGGAGTTTTCCTTTAATTTTCCTTTATGTCACACTCCAGAATCCTGCACTAATTTGCTAGTCTGTAGCCCTTATCACTGAAAGGAAGATTAAAGAGAAAAATTCTTTGCCTATTTTCAAAACCATAGAAGGATAAATGCAGAATTTATATATATATACATATTCTCTAAACACTATTTTGCACAGTTAGAGCCCAGCATCTTTTTTTGCCCACATTTACTTATGAACTTTACTTATGCAAATATTAATTCAATTAAAGCCATAGAATCCTGAAACCCCAGTTACTATAGTGCAAACACAGGAGTGGAACACTGAACAAGTATTCTTGGAGAGGAAAAGCATAACAAATATTTGGATAAAAGTTTATGTCCATTGAGGATATAAAAGGAACAGAATAAACTACTTCCCTTTCCTTTCAGCTGGCCAAGAGAATCTTTTCTGCAAATCTGTCATTTCTCCTATGTGGACCCATATTCCCTTTGTCTGTCTTTTCTCACCTGATCATGTCCCAGCTAAGTAAAATGAAGGGAAATGTTTGTGCTTCTTTAGAATTTGCAATCCTGCCTGGATTTATTACGATGGTATTGTAAGTAAATAAGAGTACTTTACAATGAGATAGTAATTTAAAATACAAAACAGAAAAATCAAATCAAATCTGGTGCTTTATCCCATCAAATTGTCATTGAACTGTTTTGGAACGTAACTCTTTAATTTCACTGATAAATTCACTGAGATCATGCTACAGTTCTTGCATGCTCTTGAGCACAATGCCGTGATATTCCGTGTGTCCTGGAGCTGCCAAGATGTCACCTGGTTTTGTTCCCCTGTGTGTACTCTGTCCAAACCCTGATGGAAGGCTGTCTCACACAGAGCTGTCAGCACAGCCACCACTACTGGTGAGCCTCCTCAGTATGATCCATCTTAAAGGAGTCAGATGGTAGAATTGCCGGGAATGGGGAATGCATGTTTTGTAAGGTAACACTTTGTTTTGCAAACTTACCCAGATGGTCTCTGTCGATTGCAGTTTGTGAGCTTAGTGCTGAATCAACAGGATGTCCAGCTCCCTCACCTTCTCCTCTTGTTGTGTAGGAATAGGTGCTCATCCTACCCTAGGGAAATCAGTATGGACTAAGTTCTATAGGAAAAGCAGATAAAGGAAAGAAAAAGAGATATTTCCTCTCCCTGAAAGAAAACTAAACCAAACCAAGCCAAAACAACAAAAGCAAAAACCCAACCCCCAACTGTAGCAGCCCTACAGGTTAGAAAGTATTTGACTGTATTTGAGCCATGTGTAGCAGCAGAATAGACTGGAATGAAATTAAGTATTACAACAGTCTCATTTTCTCCTATTTAAATCTCTGCACGAGTGCTTTAAGGTCATTATTCTCACACTGGTTAAATTAGGCACCTGTAAAGTTTCATTACCAGAAATATTACCTTTAATTTAGCTTGGAAGAAAGTGATTTGTTATAATGTGTGCAAAGATAACATTTTATTAATTGCCAACTCAGTGTCAAGCATAAAAGAATGGAATTCCTGAGCTCTAAGTGTGTGTCTAGTTCCTTTCCTGGGAGGCATTAACTCCTTTTTAGGATGAACATATTTTACACTTTGCCATTTATCTGGTAACTGGAGTCAGAGGTAATGGTAGTCATGCACAAGTCTTTTTCGCTGTCTAAAGACTCAGAGATGTTCTGGGACCTCTTTTCTTGCTACATAGATCTTTCATCCTCCAGGAAGAAAGCGAAGTGTCTAGATAAAAATTGTATTCCAGCACCTTTTTCCAAGATGAGCTCTGCAGAGCTTGCACTTGGAATAATTTTCTCTCATCCTCAGTTCTCTTATTCTGTTTTGAGAGTAACTCAGCTTTTCCCCTGATTTTGTGACATATTTCTACCACAAATATGCACCAGTATATATCTCACTACAGTCTCCTTTGCTAAGAGGAACCCATTACTATTGCAGCAAAAGGTATTAAAAATACTTCTTTAGGGTCTCTTTAAGGTATCACTTTTGGTACATGATAAGCTTTCATTCTGGTTATCCCTAATGTGCAACATGGGCACAATCTTGAGTCAGAGTTACAAGCTTAGAAATAGCAAAACAGGCTTATTTTTAAATACATTATTTCATTAGTGATTCCCAAAGATAAATACTGCTCCACAATTCTAAAGGGCTTGGCTAAGATCAAGGCACATGTAGATATTAAAAGAAGCTTGTGCTGTACACAATACAGATTTAATTTCTGTTGACTTTTTCTTCCTCTCTGCTTAAGAAATTTGTGTTATTCTTTGCATGTTTTTCCCAAAAAGAAATGATTCAGAGCTTCCTTCTTCTACAAAACAAAAACAGACAGTGTCAACCCACAGCGCAGCATGTGAGCAGCCCAACAATAATAATGTAAAATGTGCATGTGATGGAGCAAAACTGCTGATAAGAAAAATATTTTCAGTGTCTAGTTTGAAAGTCAGTCCTGTTTCCATTAAAGTCAGTATTGACACACCCATTATTAAAAAGAAGACTAAGTTGTGGTTTGATCACAATAGAAAGCCAAAAAAACTAAGCTTGAAAGGCTGTTTGTCCCTAGGGGAGAAACCACAATGGCCTTTCTGGAAGTTAACAGCTGGAAGTTGAATGTTGTTAAATTCAAATGAAGACCATTTTCCTAGCAGCGGGAACAGTTAGAAGTCAGGACATACTTCCAGGGGAAGAATTGCATTCTGTAACTTTTGAAGATTTTAGCATGAGCTTGGATAGTCTTCTCAATGCTGAGGTTTAGCCAGGATAACTAACTTGTGATCAAATTTTTGGTTTAAGTGGTCTTAAACTTATTAAATGATGCTGAGGTATTTTGTGGTTTAGAAGGAAGTTGAAATAGAAGGTATGTGGACTCCTGTTTCAGATAAGTTGTTCCTGTCTGTGGAAAGAAGAATCCATTCCTGCCTTCTGCTCTTCAGTCTTAGTCTCTGTTTTATGCGGGAGATAAAATCAGGGGAGATAAAGGTCCCTTTTGAAATTCATGCTTTCGATTCAGCAAAGTGGAGATAAGGACCATCTGTATTAATTACTACGGTAACACGGTAACACTTGAATAACGCTCTTTTAACCATCTACCAGGTATTTATGCGTGTGTCACACCACCGAGTGCAGGGTAGGCATTGTCTTTGCTGGCCCCCAGCTGCAGGCACAGCTGGCAGCCAAGGAGATTTGCTGATGTTGAGCCATTAGGGAGTTTCTATGTGCTGGCAAGTGGGGATCTGGCGATCAGCGAGCCTTGCCCGGAGGGCAGCGCATCTCGTACATCTTACACAGCGACCTTGGATCGGCAGCATCATCTCTGAACGTGGCTGCTCTTCACCACTGATTATAGGAGAAGCTTAAACCACCAACTATGAAAAGCTGCCTCAGTTTCAAATTTTAAATTTCTATTGTCAGGTGAGACATCTTTTGCTGTGGGAATTATTTCTTTAGGTGCACACAGCTGATTCTGCCAAATGCTGGCAGTGCCTCCAAAGTCACGATAGGAGCAAAGGAAATCCTTAGGAAATAGTTTGGGATCTAAGCCTGTATTTAAACAAATATTATAAATACTCTCACTAAAGTAAAGATAACTATATGTGTGAGGAAGGAAGCCACATTTTTTTCCTTGAATTAGTGGTATCCCAGCCCAAGTGTCTCAGAGGAATAAAAGAAATATAACTATGTTATATACTACCACAAGCAAAAGATGCCTTCCTGAGTCTATTAACAATCAGTTTAAGCCACAAGGACAATATTGCTTTATCTTCATTTTTATCTTATAGTGTATATGAAAATACAAATAATACAATCTACAAATTAAATTCTGTAGATATTTCTAAAAAACATAGATATTTCAGCAGTAGTATTTGTTTTGATTCCCTAGGGCAAACAATAAACTACTTGCCCAAATATTTCATTACAAAAGTAAAAATTTGAAATTAATTTTGATGTTGTTTGCAATTTTTCAAATTACATTGCTCAGGTTATGTTTTCAAGTTTTACACATTAGAAAATCTATCCACTATGAGAGTTTCTGACACACAAAAAAAACCCCTTTTGCATAGTCCTCATAATATAATCTTAGTCATTGTCATCTCTTTATTGAATACCATCACATTTCCATTTCTTCTTGTTCTTCTATTACTTATTATTGTATGTGACTGTTTTATTTTCTGACAAAATGTAATTTGAGTTTGTGAAAGTGTGTGAAGGCATTTCAGAAGTCATGCTAATATTTTCTTGTGTATTTCTATATTTTGAAACAAATAATTTTATGGTGTTAGCCACACACTTATGAACCTGCATCCAATCTCAAAAGCCACAAGGCTTTTAAAAACTTGCCAGAACAGAGAAAATCTTGTTGTTTTAGTTGTAATAGCTACTTCAACAATAGCAACTGCAATGGATAAATCATGAGCAACAGCTTCCAAATTATTTCTTGGTTGTTACATGAGTTAGATTTTTCTGTAAGTTCTGCTCTAAGGTATTATATTTGTTTAAATATTATATATTGATAAATTACTAAATCTGACTTTCTTGAACAGCAGAAATATCTCACATTGGAAAAGCTAGGTTTTGCCAACCTTTAATTAACCTGAAATATTAATGTAATGTACCTGGAATTATTTCCAAAATTTGTCTAAATTGAAGCAATATTTTTTGCTGTTGTTGATAATCTCCCTCTGGATAAGCAGCTAGAGAAAGATTATTTTCCTAAAAAACAGGAAAAGTATGTTCAGCTGTGTCTCTTTTTGAAAGGATTTGAATCCTCATCCTCTGTCCCACTGAGGGCTGATTTAGCCACATTTGCTGAGAGTTTCTCAGGTGAGCTCTCATTCCTTCTTTGTTAGAGTTCTTGTTCATATAGCTGAAGATTTTTTGGATAAGACCAGCTTTCATCCTTGACAGGAATTTGAACAAGCATCAACCTGTTTTGTGGGAAGCCAGTCTAGCTATGGAGTCATTATTATCTCTTTGATGCCTGGTACAATAATGTTTTGCTGTTCCATACAAAAACTAGCAGGTCTAACAAAAGGAAGTGAAGCTGTAAAGCTTGTAGTTTGCATGATGGAAGGATGTCACACACACCAACAAATGCTCTAACTGCTCCTCCATGAGATAAGAGGGATAAGCAGGCTCTCTCAGAAATCCATCCCTTTTCCTTAATTTTTTTCCCACAAATATTTCACTGGATGAGAATGAAGCATTCTATATGACATGAATGAATGTGTGTTTAGTGTTTTATTTTTGTAAAAAGAAATTTTAAAATCTCTTTGGTTTAATTCGAATAGTTTCATTTTTTCAGGATAATTAAAAACTTAAAAGTTAGGGTATTTTTTTTACAGATGGGTTCACCTTAAAATATACTGCTTAGAGACTTGACCACTTATCCTCCTAATTCCTCTTTCCTAGGTCTGACATACAAATTAAACAAGAAGCTTAATCTCTGAAATGTCAAAGGCTTGGGTTTTCCTTTGCTTCTGCAAACAACCACTGTTTATTTTCTTCAAGCACAATTTTATTGCAAGTTGTCTATGAGAAATGATCCACTTTGGAATCGTTCACATGTGCATAGTCTCTTGGAGAATATTTTCAGGGCAATGAGTAGATGTCCTTACACAAGTAAGGGGAATATCTCTTTGATTTTGATGAGCCCTTCAGCTAACTGGTGAATTTCATATGATGAAGACTATTCAGTTCACAGCATTCTAGATCAAGATTATAAAACCAAAATACAGTCAGGATCCAAGCAGCTGGGCACAACTAAAAGGCCTACAACTTCAGCCTAAACTCTTCTTACTAAGTTTCCTGAGTATTCAGTGTGATCAAGGAGAAAATTATAGGCTCTCCAAAGAGCCTGTCCACAAGTGTGGCAGTGTAAGTTTGTATGTCAGCATGATGATCATGATATGAAACCAACAACAGTGCTCTGTATTTAACCACATGAATTTTGTTACTCCAGAAAACTGAGAAGTACAATTTACCTACTTCAGTAAGGCACAGTTTGAGTAATATTGGATTTGTTGTCCTCTGTTATGAATGTTCAGAACAGGGATTCTGTTTGGTTATACACAAAATGGAAATAATTATCACTACTGACCTCTTAAAGAAAACAATTTTCCAAATCCCCTAAAGAAATGGTCAAATGATCCACTTGTTTTTCTTAGGTGGTTTAGAAAATCCTATTTTTCAAAAACTGTGCTGGAAATATGTTGCAAAAGGACAGTTTCAGTCTGAAGGTTGTATTCCAGATTGCACTCACACAATCTGATTTGAGCAGCCTACCTAACTTGTTTTCTTATTAATAAATGCAGGCTTTGGATAGGAGCTCTCAAACCTCAATATAACCAGGAAACAAAAACATGTTAGTAACATTCTTCATGAGCAATCTACATTATTGATTAACAAATTGTTTACAATCCTTACATTTAGATGATGAATGAATATCAGATTTAGTATTGAAGAGAATGGCAAAACTGCTTTCAATTTCAATTAGCTCATCTTCTGTCTAGTGAGTTAGATGTAAAGTAAAAGGAGAGGAGACTAGGAGAGGACAGAAATGTTGGGCTGATTAAATACAGTTATCTTAATCTGAAAATATAAAACCTCTTTCCCATCCATCTTGTCTGCCTTTCCTTTTTAACTAGTTCAGCCATGTGTAGTTATTAAACTCTTCAGGATCAGCAAATAACACATACAGTGTATCAGGCGTCCATAGAAGCCACTGAAAGCAGTTATGCTGACCTCCAAAAACATTGGAATAAACCCAGAATACTTAAGGGAAAGTATTATTAAAGAAGGAGATTCAGTAAATATTTGTTATCAAAGTAAAAGAGGGAAAGAGGAAAGGAAAGGAAAGGAAAGGAAAGGAAAGGAAAGGAAAGGAAAGGAAAGGAAAGGAAAGGAAAGGAAAGGAAAGGAAAGGAAAGGAAAGGAAAGGAAAGGAAAGGAAAGGAAAGGAAAGGAAAGGAAAGGAAAGGAAAGGAAAGGAAAGGAAAGGAAAGGAAAGGAAAGGAAAGGAAAGGAAAGGAAAGGAAAGGAAAGGAAAGGAAAGGAAAGGAAAGGAAAGGAAAGGAAAGGAAAGGAAAGGAAAGGAAAGGAAAGGAAAGGAAAGGAAAGGAAAGGAAAGGAAAGGAAAGGAAAGGAAAGGAAAGGAAAGGAAAGGAAAGGAAAGGAAAGGAAAGGAAAGGAAAGGAAAGGAAAGGAAAGGAAAGGAAAGGAAAGGAAAGGAAAGGAAAGGAAAGGAAAGGAAAGGAAAGGAAAGGAAAAAAGGTAATTGTACAGAGCTTGATGCTGGTTTTCTTTTACAAATAGTCCCACACAATAGAAATACTTCATGAAGCACTAGGGTACTTCAACATCTGCTGACATTCAAATAGAGTAGAAGAGGAGAAGGCTCCTGCATGCATTATTCGTGCTGACCATTTAAAGCTTCAGACCAGAAGACATAAATATTTCAGTAAATGACAGGATCAGAGTAAAGAAAATCAACAGATCAAAGAGAGACCATATGGTCAAAGACACTCTTTTGTGTAAAGTTGTGTCATGGAGAGATATTTTAATGTGCAAGGAGGTGTTGAATGCTGTGCTTCAGGCAACAATGTGATACAGAAGCTGTTTCTATTTATATGGAACTATTTCAGTGCCTCCAGGACTGGAATAGTCATCCTGGGTTACCAAGGGCTGCTGACCCGGAAATTTATGAAAGACATTTCTGTTTGGAGAGTCCTTTGGAGAGGTTGCTCAAATTAGTTGACATCTTTCTGAAACAAGCAGCAGTTGTGTGTGCAAGTTGGGAGAAAATGCCGCGTTTCAATCAATGCTTACTTTCTCATGGGAAGAAAGTGTGTGAACAGCTCAGAAAGGCAGCAGAGCCTTTGCATCTGTGTCAGGGCAAACGAAAGCTGGCAGTCAGGTGGTTCCCCTTCTCACAAAAGAAACGACTTGAGTAAGGTAATTACTATTTAATATTTCCACCAGGATGTTTGAAGGGAGCATTTAATTATCCTGCCAACATCTATTCAAATAAACATGAGGGGGTTAGATTTTTTTTTTTTTTTGAGTTGCAGATTTAAAAGGAATACCAAACATTCTGGGGCACTAAACCTCTTAGATCTCCTCTGCAATGTGGTGTAGTAACATGTTTCTATTGACATTTTGCCTTTTACATGAAATGAATGCCTACCCCAGAGAAAAAGCAGTGGTGTACCCTGCCTCCTCTCTCACCTTGTTAAATCCTGTCTTGAAGCTTTACCAAAGGAGCAGTATTTTCAGTAGAACACATTAGGACAGTAGCTGAGTGCATTTTTTTTTTAGTGAGTTTTTTTTTAGCGCAAAACCATTGTTGAGAAATACTCTGAGCATTCTTCTCATGGGTCAAATCATGCTGCTAATGCCATAGTGTTGAAATTGCCAACTGAAAGTGGTATACGAGCACCTGTTGGAAAAAAGTTAATACTTGTCTCCTTTGCACATGTAAGTCACATACACCAAAACACATATGGGTGTAGAGATTGTAATTTTTTCTACTTAACAAACCCCAAACACATAATGAGTCTGTGACTGACATTGTTCTATCTGTGCATATGTAATATTTCTTATTTTAAATTTTTTGTAAAGCCTGTTTTTCTGTTCCATTAACTGTCAATTATTCAGGATTTAGAAGGTTGCCCAACAAGGAAAATATTACAAAACCTGATCTGTTCATCCTTAAATCAGCTAAAGGCTCCAGCAGAAGGTGTCTCAAGAAACATCTCAACCCTAAAGTGCAGACATCAGTCTCAATCCAATGAGCACACATTGGGTGAACAAGCTCTGCAAGAAGAAAATGTTTAGAATAGACTTGAGACTCTGACAGACAAAAGCAAAAAAAAATTAATACAGAAAAAGTTGCAAAGTCAGAGTGTGTGAGTAGGTGATGAGGAAAGCTGGCTGAGAGACACTTGGAAAAGAGCATTAACTCTTTCCAAGGAGTGAGGAATAGGGGCTGAGGTATGATTTGCTGGGCACTATTTTACTTTTTACACCTTAAAACAAAAGAATTGTTTGACATATAGCCTTAACTTTTTTTCATAATTGCAACAACTATCAGACATCTGATTTTTTCCCTAACTGCCCAGAACAAATAAATTAACACTTTTATTTTTGTTACATTTAAAATTATTTTGGAGGTGCAGTAATCTCGGTCTTGATAGTAAAAATCAATATACCAAAAATCAGTGTGATCCTTTTTCACCTCCAGCCAAAGCATGAACCTATCTAGAGTTAGTCTTTCTATTTAGTAATTTATATTAAAATACTAACAACTTATAGTGCCTAAATTAAAAAAAGAAATTATAAGGATTAATATGTCATTGATATTTGACATCACTTGGGCTCTGATTTTCCAGATCTTTTTACAGATGAGAAATAACTTTACAAGTTAAGTACATTCAAAGGGACCTTGCCTAATAGTTAATGGAGATCTAAAAGAAAATTACACCTCCTCCAGAAATTAAGTGAATATAAAATTTGAGAGGATGGTTAATCTCAATGCAAGAGTGGAAAAAGAGGGGTAAGGAGAGCAGAACACTGAAGATCAGGAAAATACTTGGAAATGGGACAATTCAGGTGTCTTCTGCTGTTGTGTTTTCTTCTCCGTATGTAAGCAAATAGAACATGGATCTAAACCTGGTGGTGCCCAAATACACCCTCTCTGATATAAGCTCTCTGGCAGTCAGGTAAGCAGTCAGGATTTTTTTCTAGTAATTGAGTAGCCTCAAGATGCCTTATGATTGTTCATAACAGTTCCATAAAAAAGATGGAACCAAGGGAAAATGTGTTAAAGGAACTGCAAGGCAGTTTACAAGGAGACCTCTGTAAAATTGCATGTCTTAGGCATGCCTCAGATCTGGGCACTCATTTAAATGTTCCTCTGAATTTTGTAAATTTTTGCCTGGGTATATGATTTAAGATGTGGTGTTCTATTAGTTGTCTATATATTTCTGTAAGAAGAAAGTTTATTCATGCATCATATTGGTGGGTTTTCCATGTCCCCATAAACTAAGACTTATTCAGCTCTCTAAACTTTTAAGATTAGTTTTATGCCTGTCTACCCACTTATTTACCTAAGTATAATGAATGATACATGATTTTGTTTATGGTGGAAAGTCACTGGAGGATTTATATTAATTTCAAAATATTACAAGTAGTAGAAACTCATTATTAGTGAAGTGGAAGTCCTTGTACGGTAAGAATTCACTTGTGCAGTGTCCTTGAAAACTCCCATTATGTGTGGGCTAATAGGAACCATAACCTTGAAATCATATGCATTTTCCCATTTGAAAAGTGTATTTCTAACACCTTTTTAACTCTTTTATTACTGAGATAGCATACAATGTTGAAACTAATGACACAGTCTGTAATTTTTCTTGTTGTTGTTTTGTTCTTTATATGTAGCATGTGGTTTGAGTTTTAAAGCTTATTTCCTTTTGGTCTAATGAGCCTCTGAAAGTGATTAAATAGAAGAAAGACGGGTTAAACCAATGACATTTTATCAGAGGAAACACTATCAAGTCCAGTGCATAAAAAGCTTTCTGTAGGTTCCCAAGATTTCTTGCAATAAATACTTTCTTACAACTGGAGTAGTAATTAGAAACTTAAGGCATTAAATGTTTGTCAGACAAAATGCAAGCAATAATCAGAAAAAATATTTGTATGTGCTATACTCAGTTATCTTTTTTACATCTGGCACTCCATTTTAGCTGCCTGATCTTTTTTTTATGCTGAATTTAATGAACCTTCTTCATGCATGGGGAAATGCTACTTAAATTAAATTCTCAAGCTATAGTTTTGAAAAACTTCTGGAGAGAAGTGGATTAAGCTTAGTCAGGATACTTTAGCAATAGATTCAAGATTAGGTCCACAGATTAAATTTATTTTACAATCAATTCACATGTTAGGGAGATGTAGAGATAATGATGGGTGAACAGAAAGAGTCTGAGTGAATCACCTCTCAGCATGCTGTCTATGTCACATACATCTTGGTGGGTAAACTGTGATTACTGGAGTTGAATGGGAAATTACTAAAATGATGGATCATGTACATTTACCACTGTTTTGTACAGAGACCTTGATCATCACCAGAGGCACTTCACATGGCTTTGTCAAAGGGTGGCTCAATGGAAGAGCTCCAGATAGATTGCAGAACTGAAGGTCAGTGCAGTGACATTGACCAAGACAACAAGCCATCCTCTTAACCACTGCCTACTCCCTGGATATTTTGAACTTACATTTCTGTCCTAGAGTTATGCCCATTGAGTAATTTTTGTGCATTTTGAACTTTACAGTAAAACCTATTATGCCCTAATACACAGAGATGATAAAATAGTGAGAAATGTAGGCAGTAAGTGAACTAGATAAACAAGCATCTGACATATAAAACTTTATTTCCCCCCTCCCCCCTATCACCTTTAAAGTGAATATCTTGGAATAAAGATGTGAGCTTCTAAGACTTTGCTCACAGTAGCCACTTTGGTGCCTCTCAGTGGGATGGGTAGCTGAGTATAGTCTGTCTGAGTCGGAAACTCTGGGGAAAGGTGCACAGCTGTACTGTCCTTGAGCTTTCTGGAGACCACCATGCTCTGGTTTAGAGACTGGCAGTAACATTCATCCCATTTATCTTTGCCATCTAATAGATAGACATTGGGTTTAAGAGGTCATTTAGAAGTTTTCAGTGGAGAAAGATAGATACCTCCTGTGGAAGTTTCACCCTATTCCAAGAGAGCTGTCTAAAAGACAAGGCCTAAATTTCCCTTTACAGGTCAATTTCTCTCTATTCCACGTGCAGAATACATTTCAATAATCTGTATTTTGCCAAAAATTAAAGAAGATGAATCTCATCCTTGCTGAAATATTTCTCTTTATTTTTAATGTTTCAAATAATATTTTTAAAGTTTTAAAGCAGAATAAGCACATTTAAGTTTTCACTGTTTCATGTCATGTATCATTTATACACAGTAATGTAGCTTTTACAATTTTTTTCTCTTAAATTATCTTATAATGATAAATAATTTTTTGCATAACTGTAACGAGTTGCATAAAATGAAAAGCATGGCAAGTAAATCAGTCATGTAAACAACTGAATAAGCACAGGCTCTTGCACAATGCCAAGTAGAGTGTTTGCCAAGGACATGGATATTGAAGTGTATTGCTTTCATGTGATTTTATCCTCATCATATGTGTTTGGTCATTGATACTGAATCTGCCATTAGATGTTACAATATATGGACAAAGGAAAAAATATCTGAAATTGAAGAAATACAGACCACTGCAGAGGTGGAATGCCCAGTTCCCAACCTGCAACTCAGATTTTCCTTTTTTTGATCAAAGATATTAATATAATCTCTAAACTTGTATGCTTTCTAAAAATAAACTTGAAACTTTTCTATAAAAATAAATCTCTTAGCACTAAATGTAATTAAGTAAATCTTATTTCTTGATTCTTGTTTCTAATTTGCTTGAGGAGGAAAGTTTGAGGTATGTTGTTGTTTCTTTAATTTAAAATCATCTTAACATGAAATAATTAATAAATCTGTTGCCATTTCCTTATGTCAAACACAAAATTAACTATATGACTGTAACCAAAAAAATACATGACACTTAGCTGAATTCTCTCCTTACAAAGATGTAGTAGTATCCCAATCTAGGGTTTATCTACAACTTGAGTAAGACACTTGTTCTTCATCAACATTTCTCTGTGAACTAAAACATGCATAAAAAATATTGACAGTCACATGTCAGTAAAGAAACCTCTGTGCCGCTGTTAACAAACTTGTCCTTATGCATTAAATTGTGGCTTTTATTATCCACATTAATTTTCAAAGTATAATTTTTCCCTTGCTAAATTCATTCTTTTAGCAGTTACTTCTCTGGCTACAGAAAGAGAGAATCACCTTGAGGGGAAAATTGCCTCTAGGACAGATTAAATATGATAAAGAAAAAATCAACCTTAAACCAATGGTGACTTGACAAAATTATGTTAAGTGTCAGTTTCTTGATAGTTGGACAAGACAATGTAATCATAGATAATATGCTTTAGACATGTGCCAAAAACAATCATAAAAACCATTTGCAGATAAATATCAAAGAGTAAATAAATCTAAAGTTAATTAGTTGGAAACTTGAAACAAACTGACTACATTTTATTTTAAGCTTTGGTTAGACAACAATTTAGAAATAATGAAAGGCAATTATTCATTTTTGCGACATGTCAGAAGTCTGGACAGCTTATAGATCTAAAATAGATTTGAAATCCAGACTGAAGAAAGGGTTAAATTATTCAGAAAATTCAATAATAGCTAAGGATTATTAGGATTCTGGCAAGGCTGAAAGCCCTGAAGATTATACAAGAAACTAAATTTATATTTTAAGTATTGGGGGGAAAAAGAAGAAAGTTTGTAATAAATAATATTGTAATAAAATCCATATTTTAAGTATTGAGGAAGAAAAGAGGGAACCTTATTCAATGACTGCTGTTGAAGAAGTTTTTATATGTTCCTCTGAGACAACAGTTTATGTCACTGTCATCTGAAGAATGAATCAGGATAACCAAGATGAATTATTGGCCTGCCAGAAGTGTATGCATCTCAATCTTTCTGAGGAGGACTGTAAGGGTTTACCACAGCTGGAGGAGCTGTAGTGCATTTCTAGCCTGTTGCTCAAGCTGTGCTTTTATGAATAGGGAAGAGCAAACCTTTGTGGTGTGTGATGACACTCATGGATTTTGCAGCTGAGGGTGAAATGTTGGCCTGGACATGCTCAGGTCAGACTATGGGATAACATTTACTGCCTCTAGTGCAGATCTGATATCACAGGTGGTGTACACCTGCTAGCATGGATGCACATTGATATCCAAACCAGCCTTGCACAATTGCTATCTCAACAGTCAAAAATCTGTAAAATTTCATGGCTGTATAATTTCATCTATCGAAGTAAAATTCCCTCCAGATAGTTCATAGGGGTTTGTCCACCCTTCCTTCTCCCTCCTACTTATAAGTGAAGACAAATTGCCCAAATATCTCCTGATCACATTCCACATACTTCTGTCAGCAGGAAAAGTAGAATTTAACAGAGAGCCTGGATACTCAGGGTGGTCAACCCCGCCATTTCCAGGATTCAGGGATGATGGAAAAGAACTCCCTGCTTGTCCTCTCGAGTGACCTTCCATCTGAGTTGTAGGGTTATCACAGATCCATCTGTAAACAAAGGATAGCAGGCTCCCTGGGCAGTGTCAGGATCACACTCAGTGTGACACTGTGTTTGGATGTTCAAAGAACCCCCCTCTCCTTGCTTTCTTTTCCAGGCTTAATAAAGGAACTGCTAAAACCTATGTAGCTTGATAAGATGACAAGACAGTCTTTTAGTGTTATTGATTGTATACAAGAGGTGGAATGATGAATTATTTCCTATAATGCGTCCTTAGTGGGTTTCATTTTTTGAGAGATGTTCTTGAAATTCCTCATATGAATTCAGTTCTTAAACTTCCTGCTGGAAAGAAAAGGGTCTTCATTAGGCCAAAGGGCTGGAGTAAGACAAATATCTTCTACCTGATAAGAGAAGACAGAGAATTTTCAGAGTGTGTGATCTGAGAGGAGTAAAGATGTATAACATATAAAATAAACTCTGGAACATTATCCTGAGAATGCTGTCAAAATGAACCAGGGGGACAAACCATATGCCCCAAAGGCATTTCACATATAATAAACTTCAATCTTTCACCACCTTCCTTTATGTGTGGTGGCACAGCCAATTGGCTGCGGATTTTATTTCCTCACTGCAGTGAAAAATAGTTTCATTACTCAACAAAAGAAGTTCCTCTAGCAGGCCACAAGTATTAGTGCCAATCATATGCTATTCCCATTCTGTGATTTGGTGTGACTGTGTGCAGTCGTGTGTAATACACAGGATATTGTGTGTGTTAGCTGATGAAAGCTGCCTTTCCTATGCCTGTTCCTATATTTGTCATATTCAGTCTTAGCTAAATGGCTTAGAACCCTAAGGTTCCTTATGAAGATACTATCTTCTGTACTTATTCTGTGTGGTATAAATTAAGTTTAAGCCTAGAACAGAAACCTCAGGGTTTGCAACCAAACATTTGAGAGTGGGATCCAAAGAGAATGTCACTTTTATGGTATCGTTCCTGGTACTTCAACTATCACCCAAAGATTGCTGCTGGTTTGGCTGTT
Source organism: Acrocephalus scirpaceus scirpaceus (assembly GCA_910950805.1). Lineage (NCBI taxonomy): Eukaryota > Metazoa > Chordata > Aves > Passeriformes > Sylviidae > Acrocephalus > Acrocephalus scirpaceus. The sequence goes on along the minus strand of OU383775.1, from coordinate 102,899,801 downwards.
GTGAAAATCATCAGATATCAATAGATGACCTTGCAGAGCTACAAATAATTCTACAAGTTACAAATAATTCTGCATTTCATGTTTAAATAAATGAAAGGCTTGGAACTTGGAACAATGTTGTTGGCATAGGTGATTTCTGTACAGGCATTGCAAAGGGAGAGGATGATCAGTTTTCTTTTAAGGAAACTTGTGCTCTTGGTGTTACTATCACACTCATTCTGAAACCAGTTTTGAACTTTCTAGTTTGACTGAAAATCTCTGAGGATCAGATATGCTGCAAACAAAAACAATTAAATGTTGTCCCCTCTTTGGCTGTTGCTATGATTTTGGATTTTAGAGGACACTTTTTTTTATTATTTCCTCTTTAAAACGATTTTTAAGGGAGCTTTTAGCAGGTTTGGAAGAGAGCAGCAGGAGAGACTGAAAAGCTATTGATATTCCCAAAGAGCAGCAGGAAACCCAGGGAACAGGGAAGGCTGCAGATGGGTCCAAATTGAGATGTCATCGAAGCTTAGGCTCACTGAGAGGTGTCAAAAACATATTTAGGAATACAGCTATAAAACATTTTTCTTTTGTTAGAAACAAGCACTAGGACTGCAAATGTTAATTTTCTTGAGGGCTTCCTCTCTCCTATAGCTACAGCCTATTTTTCCTAACAAAGCAATGCAAGGAAGATTGGTGCGAATGTAGGGCATCTTTACACAGAGAGAAAGAGGCTCTCAGTTATGTCCAAAGGTGTCTTTAAGAAATCCTTTGGTGGGTTGTGCTCACTAACATATTTAGCATATAATATTATATATTTGTAATTAATATATAATTATTGCTTCTTCAAATTTCACTGTGTGATGAAAGCTTTATTTACATATTTTTCTCTTGCTCAGATGTCAAGGAGGTTATCTGGGACCTTCAGACACTTGATCAGAGTTAACTGATGAAAGCCTAGCCCTCTTGTCTCAATCTGTCACCTCTCTGACTTTACCACCATGGTTGAGACTGCCAGCAATGCTTTGTCCATACTGAGAGTGCTCCGTGCTTCCTTTGTCAAACTTGTTTTTATTGACCCGCCCAATGCAAGGCACCATCTCTCACTGCCAGGTCAGCCCAAGGTATTGTATACCAGGGAATATACCATGACAGAAGAAAATAAACACTGGGGGAGGAGGAAGTTCTGAGAGCTTTCACAGCCCAGATGGGAGCCCAGGCTCTTTGTACTCTGAGCATGAAGCATGGGCAATATGTGCAATAGGGATATGAGCACTCAGCTGTGGGAAGAGCTGCATCCCACTCTTCCAGGAAACCTTTCTCATGCTATGCCACTCTTGTGATACAACTCAGACTAATGTAGCCATAGACACAGTTCTGTCTGAAATGGAGCTTGGCACAACTCATTATGAAAACATAATATGTTTGGTAATTTTTCTATTGTTTTTAGTTTTATATGTTACTTTAACATTTTTTACCGTCTTAAATTCTTTGTATTCATGTTTGTTCTTCACTTAATGAAGAAGAAAACTGTAAGACTTTTTGACTAACTGATTAAAAGTGTGAGATGTCCCAGACCCTACAGCATGTATTTCACAATATAAAATTAAAACCATAAAAAGGATAAAGTTTTCCTTGGTGGTATATGAAAGATCCAATAATGTGTGTCCGGAGTACTGGACTGCGTTTGGTCACTATGAACTTCCTTTTAATGAAAAATTAAATCTCAAACATCTTTATAATCCTGAAGACATTCTTCACATTTATTTTATCTCTCAAGGGAGGGGTCCAGGAATTTCAGTGACACCAAGTTGAGAGGTGCAGTTGACACAACAGGAGGAAGGGGTGATATCTGGGGAGAACTGGAAAAGCTTGAAAATGTAAAGACATATTAGGAAGAGATTCTTTACTCAGAGGGTGATGAGGCACTGAAACAGACTGCCCAGGGTGGCATCCCTGTCCATGGTGGGAGAGTTGGAACTAAATGATCTTTGAGATCCCTTCTAACCAAAACCATTCTATAATTCTATTGCATGATTGCTGCTGTACAAATTATATTAAATAAATTATAAAGATGACCCAAAGGAAGAGTTAGAATTAATAGAAATTTCAGGAAAATAAAAGACGATATATTCTCTCCATCATCCTCTAGCACCTTCCTAGAGACTCACACAGTGAAGTAGAATCAAAAATTATCATTATTATTCTTTAAACAAGTGTTTTGATTTACTGAGGTATCTCTGTGCCAAGGGAAGTAATCATAATGCCCGGTATAAATGTGTGTGTATATATATATAATTTTATGAATGGACTTTTCTGTCTCCTCCCATTTCTATGTAGGATACACATGCCAGTTTCCTGTGGTTGTGTCTGAATGTTCACTAACTCAGTCACTGGCCCAAAGTAACGAAATACATTTTTCAACAAGGTCTAAGAGTCGGGACTTGGTGGTCCCTCGTTTTGCCTCACAACCCTTTGTCAAGGAAGAAGGCAAGGGGCTCGGGCCTAAGCCACGGTGCATGTTTGGCAAGCATTGAACTGCAGGTATGTTCACTGGACCGGAGCTGGCTGCTCCCATGGGAACTTGTACAAAGACAGTTGGAGAGTCTGTGCTTACCAGCAGCTAAGGACCAGACCTGCTTGTCCCAAACCGGCCTAAACAGAGTCTGAACAGTCTCACTGGTTTCCAGAGCAACAGGACTCTGTGGTGCTCCCCACTTCTGCCCACGTTGGCCAGGTGCCCCCTGCTTCTGAAATGACTATAAAAGCTGCCCCTCTGTGACTCACACTTTGAGATCTCCCCATGAAAGACAACGGATCCATTGGCACGACGCCACGAGGACGCCGCTCAGCTGTGGTAGCTATACATCCCCTGCCCCCTCCTTTCCTCGCTCTGTATCCTATTTTTCTTTTCTCATTCCCTCTATTGCAAGTGTTGTTGGCATCAATAAAGGTGCATTTGTGTGTGTGTGATTAAACTATTTGTCCCCTTGAGTACTATTTTGCACTCTAAGATCACACGAACCTATCACGATTCCTTTTTGGATCGTGACAAAAGGGCCTTTAACATTAATATAACGCATGAATATCGTGACAAAAGGGCCTTTAACATTAATATAACGCCAAATTTCAAACTCCTTTAAACCTGAAACTTATTGGGTTTGCCTTTATTATTGAAGATCAATTCAAACAGATTTTAGTTTTTTTCCATTTGTATATCTTAAGAACAGAATATTACTGTAAAAGTAACCTAGCTGTGTTGTACTTACATTGTAATGAAAGCATGATAACATTTATATCAGCCACAGAATTGTATATCTCTTCTTACCTTCCAAGAAATTTAAAGTTTCTTAGTAAACCAGAAAAATTCCTTGAGAGTTCTGGGGTCTTTTTTTAATCCAGACATGTGCCAGTTTGTCTTTCACTAAATGTGTCACAACTGAGGTGAACTAGAACAGATCATCAGAAGTTTACACCACTAATGAAACAATATAAGGGTGAGGTATGGACAAAACAACTTTTAATAACATTTAAAAAACAATCCCGTATTCTTTTACCTGACAACACATAGGGCTCACACCAGACACTCCACTAAGTCCTCAAGCACTGTTCTGAGGTGTGTTTTGAATGTGGAGAACTAGTTTCACTACACACAGAGTAGCTAAGTTTCCAAGTGTAATGCATGTATTTCCAAGGATTTTTTTTTTGCCTGCCTTACTTTTCATGAGTAGGGAATGAAAATATTAAACTTTTATCTCTGTGGTCTGAATCAAATTCAAATAGAATTTTTATAAAAATGCATACCTTTTTTTCCTCGTCAAAAGCTATTTCACTTAGCTCCAAACAATATCACATGTGAGTAAAGGACTTTTGTAAATATTGTCAGATTGCCCAATGGGAACTATACTAGCCTAAAATTGGAAATCTTTCTTCATTAGTGAAAAAACCTGCCATTTTATGGGTAAATGTTAAAACAATACCTATTTAATTTGTGTTTCTCAGAGAAGAATGGTATTTTTAAGAGTAGAAAAGTTGAGGAGAGTGATGGTTTTGATAAGATCTGTACACAGGACCTAAACTATTAAAAACTATTTTTGGAACCAGGGTAAGTGACTCATCTTCACAGCCTGGAAGTGGAGGTACTGAGTCAGCTGTTGGCTGGGAGTGCTGTTGTTGACCAGAAGGAGCCAGACAGGATTCCTCCCTTTAATGCCAAATCCAAAGCATTTAGACTCAGCCTGAGCAACACTCCACAGACAATGGAGCAGCTTCAGTGACAAACTGACATTTGGAGCTGTGCACAAAAAACACAGTTGACCCTGAAAAAGATCAGAGAAGAAGAATAGATATGGGAGTGCAAGGAAATGGAAAGAGGTGGATGTTATTACACTTGCCCAAAGTGTTGTAAGGGAGTCACAACTCATATGAAGGAGTAGGCCTGAGCAACAAGGGTGGCATCCTGTGCAGTGATGATGTATTTGTGTTTTGTGTATAAATAAGACAGCATCCATATGTCCCAGCACCTCACTTTGGATACTGATCCCTGTTGTGAGCTGTGCAAGGCATGTCTTTGTCACTCGTGACAAAGGGGAGATAAGAAACTGTACCAGGGCATGGAAAACACTGAGACATGTTTGGTTCCTGAGAGGCTTTAAAAAACTGTCTATCAGAGAGGAATACTCACATTCACACACAGCCTTCTGACTTTATAGGGCATAGCTGATTTCTTCTGGCTGCATTTCATAATCTTTGAACTTTGTCTTCTGTCATCCATTTTCTCCACAAGTTGCTTCTTCCCATGTTCAATGTCGAACATGAGTTACTGAGCTAGTAACCAGTGCCTTCCAGTCCATCAGTGAAGCTCCTAGGTGTTACAATAGAAGGTGTTACAATAGAAACTAACACATCAAATGTGTTACTACCTTCCCATCACATAACATTCCCCTGCTAAAAAGAAAACAATATGAAATGGCTTAATCAAGAAAGTTGAAACTTTATGTTATGTAATGTCTCATTGATAATTTTCAGCTAAAAGTCTGGATTTCATGCTTGTGTTTGCAACTTCAGCCAGAAGAAGGTTATTTTTTTTCAGTGAAGGAAAGGAAGATTTGGAGTATAATTAAAATAAAATAAGTTTCATTCAACTAGTCTGTTTTTGTTTCCAAGGGCATTAACAACCCTTCTTCTATCTCTTGCAGCAGCAGTAATACTGTAAACATTGATGAACCAACATTTGGATGGCACATCTAATAGCTGTTGACAGGTGGTGGGAAATGCAAAATACCGTAATTCAACAGGTGAAGAAAAGTTATAAGACTGGAAGACAGGAAAATAATCAGATTCTTAGTATTACCTCTGTATCTTGCATGTCCTTACTTTTTACTTCCATTAATAATAATCTTTATACACAGAATGAGATACCAGAAAGTGATTGTCTGATTTACATACTCTTCCCCTTTGTACAATTTCATTATATCAGAGGCTTCTCAGAAATTAATATTTTGATCAATGAACCAACTCAACTTCTCTCAGTTTCCTCACCTTAGTCTGTAGAACAAAAACAATCCAATACCAAAGCCACCTATGGAAAAAAATATATATCCCCTATTTTCCAAGTTACTCCTAAACTAGTAATATAAATATCACAAAAATGCACAGAATATATTTACAAAAATTATTGCTGATATTAATTATGCACAGTTTCTGATGTTATGGGGCTGGAACCTCTACTTTCAAAATTTGGTGAATGATTAAGTCCTCCATGTGGAGACCACACTTTTCAGAGATATATCAGATAAAGCACAGTTGAAGAATATATGAAGAAAAGCTAAGAAGAGGAAAATTTGAAAAAAATAGGTGTCATTCAGGTTACCAAAAGAAGTGGAAAACCTGCATGACTGCACAATCAGAAATGCCTCCATTACCTTTAAATTTGTTTTGTCAAGAAGAGAAAAATACATTAACCTTTTGTTCACAAGAATTGTATATTTTATATATGAAGTTCTTAGAACCAATACACCAAATAGCTGTATTCACAAGTCCTAATTATTTGTTCCAGGCAAAATCCAAAACAACAAACAGCATCAGGCAAGAACAAACTATTTGCTTTGGAAACAGTGACCCTGAGTTGCCTGAACATTTTTGCATTTTTCTTTCCTGGAGATCAATCAGGTGAATGACCCAGCAAGTTAGAACACAGGCATGCTTACATACCAAGGGCTAGAACAGCTGTGAGAGAAAACAGCATTTTCTACAGGAACAAGGCAATGGAATAACTGTGTTTCATCAAGTGTTGATGGTAATATGCTCCTAGATGTCACTCAGATGCTTTGAAATTTGTGTCTTAAGATCCTGAGTCAGTCACTGTGACCCTGTCAGAATTTTAGAAGAAATTAAAATCTTCCCTGCACTAAGAACAGGCCAATTTTCAACATCAGGTTTCTTCTTGCCCATTCTTCAGGCTTACACTGATTTTTAGCAGTGTGTTGGTATTTTTATTGGTGCCCTTGGGTTATACTCTTGGTGACTCTTATCAATGCATCAAAGCATTCCTATATTTGGTTTTGCCATCTATAAAATGAGAGAAATAACTATTTGTCTTTTATAATAATTTTATCTCTAGTGTGGGGGATCAAGAAACAGCTATTTAATAGTAGCTGATTATTATTTGTTTAAATTAATGAAACTACAAGGTGCCCAGATACCTGAAACTGAAGTAGATTTTTCCTTAAGCATTAATTCTGCATACAAATTTTTGTAATAGCTCAAGCAGCAGCATGCAACCATTTCTCAAGCTCAAGGCTGTCTCTCAGGATTTCTTAATTGCTAGTACAGAACTCTTGTTCAAATTGAAAAAGAGCTAAATCAGAGCAAGATTTCTCCCATTTTTTCTGTGCTATTTATTCTGAGTTCTCCCTGGCATCATATCTTGCAAGAAAGCCAGCAGAAACTTTCTTGCACTAGAAATGGAATGCCAAAATATAATGCAAATGTGTCAAGAACACGTTTTTGTTGGACATATTCACCCTTCCAAAACATTAATTCTGATGTACAGTTTTGCCAGTCCCCAGTTCTGGAGTGTTTACTGACAAGCTGCCCAGTTCCTGTTGCAATTTATTTCAAATTTATGACTGTGACAGATTTCCAACATGCATAGTAATCATGGCTCATGTCTTCTCCTTTTTGCAAATTTTTTGGAGTGGGAGTGCCCTAATTGGCTTCTGCTGATTTATGTGCTACTTTGTTCTTTATCTGCTTGCACCTCACCAGTAGATCTTGCTATCATTTCCAGGACTCACAGGACCCTGTCAGCACTTAGCAGTCAAAGGTCAGCCAACTTCACAACACATGGTTAAATATGTTGAAAAATCTTGCCTAGTATTAACTCCCAGTACCGCAAAAGAAGAAAAATGGTGCTGGCATCAGCAGCAAAGCAGCATTACCAGACAGGAGGGTATCTCTGTGCACTGGCAGGCATAACACAATTACAATAATACAGTTATTGTGACATGTCCATCCTTGAGAATCCTGATTCTAGGAGTAGACAGTGAAACCTGTATTCCTGATTGTCACTGATTTATATTTTGCTTTGTTCTTTATCTCTTTGGAAGTATCCAGGAGAGCCATACACGTTGCTATTTTTCTTTCATCTTTCAAGTTGTCTGTGACCTGTTCATCTTTCCTGGATGCTTGCTCTCTGCCCTGGAAGCCCTTCAGTGTGAGCTTCCTAAATTCATTTGCAAGTTTGCAGAAGGCTGGCAATATTTAACACCTAAGCAGCAACAAACTTGCCTGAAAGAAGGTAAAAATAAAACCAGCTGAATTCCCCTATTGAGTATTCTTATTTTTATGTAACAGACCTACACAGAGATGACAAATACTTGGCTGCACTGAAGACAATAACTTCATCAGGGGTGTAATTTTCCTGTATTTGTGACAGTTCTTTTCCAAAGTTTCATGGCTTCTCCAAACAGATGAAAAAATTATTTCAAATGTAAAATAATTTATGTGGAAGTGTAGATATTATGTTATACAAAGCCTCTTTTCCTTTCGTTCAGATAACGGAAAGAATTTTGAAGTTTTTAATGTAAAAAATACATATCTGTAAATTTTTAGTTTTTACTCTTGCCTTTCTCATGACGTGTCTTTTAATCTGGAAAAACTTGGAAAGGATGGGACAAAGGAAAAAAGTGGGAAACAAAGAAAAAATTACTACATATTCATCTATATAAAGAAGTGGGTTTAAATTTTCATTTAGTACATTTGTTGGGGGCTAGGCTTGTTTCTTTTTTTTTTTTTTTTTACCTATAGATTTTTTCCCCAAGAGTTGCTAGGACACTAACTGCTGGGTACTCAAGGAGGACAAAAGGGGCCAAAGGATAGGAATTGTAGCACCTGGCTACATTTCTTCTGTCTCTGGGAGTTTCTCTCAGAGGGAGGAGATAACGCAAATTTTTGGGGCAGGCAAAGGACGGGGCTGGGGGCAGCTTCGTTCTCTTGCTGTCGGCATCGGAGAGAGGACGGTCAGGCTGCTCCTTGCTCCAAGAAAAGTTTTCACTGTCACCACCAGGTCTGATCCTGAGAAATCCACCATCATTCTGCTCGTGTGCCCTGGAATTCTGAGTTCTCCTCCTCCTGCCCTGGTGGAGCCCCTGTCCCTGCCCCTGTCCCACCGCCGTTGTTTCCTCGGCGCTGCTTTGGGGCTTTTCGCTACGCTGTGGCCCCACACTGCCCTGCCGGGACATCCCTCCCGTTCCAGTTACCATCAGCGGAGTTTCTGATCTCATCCACCAGCCCAGGATTTTCCACCGTTCCAGCTTGGTGCTCTCGGAGTCCCAAGAGATCAGATTGCCCTGGGCTTTGTGAAACAAAGCCCTTTAAGGTCCCTGGTTCTGTTTACTGTTAATGCTGTAGTTGTTGTTTGTTTGTCTTATTATACGTACTAGTAAAGAACTGATATTCCTATCCCCATATCTCTGCCTGAAAGCAGCTTTAATTTTCTAAATTATAATAATTTTGAGGCAGGGGATTTGAATTCTCCATTCCAAGAGAGGTCCTGCCCTCCCTAGCAGATACCTGTCTTTCAAACCCAGACAACATTCAAAGTATTATTAGAAAATAGATCACGGAAAAAAAAAGTCAGCCACTTTCAATGAAAAGTGTATTTTGATAGAAACACTTTATATAGTCCAGATTAAAAAACCTAGCTTCATTCAACTGTCCTGAGAAAGTTTCAATAATCACTATTGACCAGGGGTCTTGTCTCCCATGTGTAGGCATTTTCAACCAGAAGACCAAAGAACTGCTCTGATGGAGAGAAAGGCTGGGTGGCCTGAACAGAGACCAACCTGGTGACAGCTGTCTGACAGCTTTGAACCGTTCCCTGAAATCAATAATCCTCGATAACTGGCAGTCCGTGAACTCACTGTTAGATCTGGCTGGCTGCAGTGCTGCTGGGAGCTGAAGGCTATCCACATAGACATCCTGGGATGATATTCCAGAGCACAGGTCACTAGGCCATGATAATCCACCGTGAACAGGGAATGGTATTTTTCATATAGGAAAGGGAAATATTTGAAGAACTTTCCAACACTAAAATTACTTGACAATTCAAGATTAAATATGGCAAAACAAGTGGCTTTAGCTACTCTTTCTGACACTGCCTAAAAATTACAGAATGAAAATCTCAGTCAAGTAACTCACAACTATAAAATCATACTTGATCCTTTAAAAAGTCTTAATTTCCAGAATGAGACCTTTTGCTCTGAACGACTTATTTATTCTGTGCTGCCTCGTAACACACTGGACTACAATGACCAGTTTTGTGATTTCTGTTTTGATTGTGCTCCCAGTCCTTCCCCACACTCTTGCATTTGTATGCTCACCAACATGTGAGCAATACTTGAATCCTAAGGCTTTGGAATATTAAGGATATGCAAAAATGCAGTGAAAATGTCTCTTTGGATTTGCATGCATGGGTTGAGTAGGCCAATAAGCCAATAAGTCATTCTTTAAAACTCCCACAGTGTGGGAAATTCATTGGTGACAAACGTCAGCATGATATTTGAGACACATTCAGACTCTGTTATGAAACTCCCATTCCTCTAAGGACTGTTTGAGACTTCTTAGCATTGCTAATGCTCTAAAGCCTTCACTCTCTGCCCAGTCATTCCCTGTGTGAATATCTGTTGCTGCTGTCTTTTCTTACATAAAATTAAATACAGTCACTACATAATAAAAGCATTGCCAGTCAGCCTGGCACAGCACAGTTTATCTGTAAGACATAGCAGCAGGTATTTATAATAATTTAGTCTGTGATGCCCTTCACCTTTCAGTGCATTTGTACACTCCCAATTCCATGACATTTTCCATGAACCAACTGGGTTATTTTGCCGGTGGGACAGGGAATAACTATGTACACAGAAGGAATTCTGGGCACCTACTTCAGCTACTTCAGATGGAGTAAATCCTTTGGTTTGACACTGCTATAAATGGTCTTGATTTCAGCAGCAAATGCTAAGCAGCTACTCAAGCAGTGTCATAAGTATTTTATATAGATTTAGACAATAATTATCTGTGTTCACTTCTTCCCACCTGAATGAGCAATTGAGGCTTAAATTTTAACACTGGATAGCTGTCCTAGACCCATAAATCCTGTCCTTATTGCAACTTATGTTTATATTTCCTTTGTCCAATAATCAAGATTTCAGCTGGGGAATCTTCCTCATGTAACTGTGAATCTTGTCATGACTTGCTGCAGTCAATAATCATATAAAACTATGAGACCCAAACAATGACAGGACCAAAAGCAGGCATGAAGTGTATTACACCGCAAATTCTGGAAACAGGTAAAATCAGTTCAGTGAGGTAGGTCAATATTAATTACGCTGATGGTAAATATATGGAATCCTCATTAAATAAAAATAAAACATTATTAGTATCCTATAGAACTGCATTTCAATTACATCTAAAATACAATCTTAAAGCAGGAAATCTATGTTTAATATTAATATTGTTCATTAATATTAATATTTGGAGCTTGTTGCAGTGATTTGTTTATATATAAAACTTTGCTTTGTAGTGAAATCATAAAAAGTCACTTGATATTCAAGCAAAACTACTTTCTGCAGCCTAAATCTACTAACCAAGGGTCAAAGCCATGCCACATGCTCTATATAGCCAGCCATGTAGGATGAAGATTCAGTACTTACACTGATATCTTGCAAACAATGTGTATAGCAGATTTGTTTGCATAACAGAATCGTTAAACAATTCTCAACTTTGAGAGAATTTACATGAATCAATCTGTTCATAAACAAGATTGTAGCCTTTCGATAATTTTTTTGTTCTCAGACTGACCTCCTCCTTTAGCACTGTTTACGCAGCTATGCCATTATACAACTATGTCCTTAATTGGTGGCCAAGCACACATATGGTGTGCTTGGGTATTTGCTTTGTTCTCTGAAAAACTGAGGTAATATTTGCTTGAATACTGTCAAAAATAATAATTAAAAACTAATATGAGAATTTTCCAAAAAGTGGGAGGCAGAAACATTAAACCCAACATTCTGTATCTAGACAGGACAGCAATGCTCAGTGAAAAGCCTCACAGTTGCCTTTTGAACTGCAATCCTTAACCCCTCAGAGGCTCTGAAATTGAGAATGACCCAAGATATGAAATCATATGTGATTCAGGGCCCCATGCAATACAGCTTAGAGGGCAGTTAAATGTTTATGTTTGCCACACCTATTTTCTGTTCTCTATATCTGCCAAGGGAGAAGCGGCAAATGACTATTAAAAAAGGCACTAAAATTAAATTACATTAATCATTAAAAAGTGGGCAACTATCATTCCTGAAACAAGTCTGTCTGTTTCTGGATGTTTTGTCTGTATTCCTTGCCATGAAACCATAAGACAGCTCCTACTTACTGCCAATACTTATAGAGAAATACCTCTGTGACCTTGTGGCTTAGTCAAGTTTTATGATTTTCAGCATCCTAAGCCTAGTGTGGCCACACACTCTTTTTTTTATTGTTCTACAATTTTAAGCTGCAGATTACTTTTGGCCAAATGCACAATGAACCTTTCTTATAGATATACATGCCCAGACCAGAAAAAGACCTTAAACTAATCTGAGTTTTGCCAAGCTTGCATATGACAGATAACACTTTTTAAAAAAGACTGTTGATGATTTCCTAAGTTTTCAGAACAGAGGAAAATCTTGACACAAATGTGTGTATCACTGTAATCTGCAAAACCTGCATTGTGGAGCTATTACTCCTGTTTCTTATTGAGAACAGGCAAACGTCCTATATGGACGTTGGTTGCAACATTATTTCGGTAGTTTCCTGTGGGCAATATGTATTCCTGATGGTTCAATAGTGCTTAAAAAGAGCTAGAACAAGGTCCATTATACAGATGAAAGCAATCATGACCAAGAAATTTATGATGACGTCTGAGTAAATTTGTGGGAAATGTTGTATAGCTGCATTGGATGAAACAGTAGGAGCAACAAAACATTAGAGAGCGCTGGGTCCCATGATATGGAAATTACGTTGCACAACCTCATGAAGAGCTCATTGTGCAGTGTAACTGCAATGCTGACAAAGGAAATTGAAATTACACAAGTACATCAAGACTTGTTGATCAACAAGGAGTGCAAACAAAGCTCTGATGGAATCACAAATAAGTTGGACCTTAAGTCAGATACAGGAAACTGAATAACAGGAAACTTTGAAATGTTCTTTCAAGCATACTCAGAAATTTACCTTCCAGTTAAAATAATCTCCTCCTTTTTTGTTCTAGAATTCCTGTGACTTGCATAAGAATTCAATAATTAATAAAAAATACAAATTTTTTTAAGTCTTAGAACATAGTTTTCAGGCAGAAGCCTGTACTCTCTATTACTAAGTAAACCCTTTAAATTTTTGCTGCCTGAAGGACTGCAGATGATAAAATGATCTTTCCTGAAATGAAAGCTTGCTTGCTGGTCTAGCAGAACAGAAATATTCTAATTTTTTATAATTAGAAAACATTTAAGAAACATTTTCATGGAAGAAAACTAGTCCAAAGCAAAAATCACAACTGACATTTCGTTAAGGAAAGAAAATGAAAAGTAAATAATTCACTTCTATTTATTCAACTATAGAAAGCTATGAAAGCTCTTGGTAGATAAATTTATTAGAGAAGTGTCATATTCGGTTTAATCAGAGTGTCTTAATCTCCAAGAAAAAGCCCCCCTGGGTCCGGCACACCAAATATGCACCATGCTAGACTCTTGATATTTTAAAACTCCACTTATTTCAAAATCAAAAGAAGTTTCCAGCTCCAAATTTTTATGTGAATAAAAAAACCTAGAAAATTATTGACACTGTGAAAGCTTCTGCTGGCATTCAGAGCAGCAGTGCTACATGTGGTTTGGTGCACAGCACCCACTTCAGCCACGAACAGCTTCATCTGGTACAAAGCCGTTGTCAGCCCGTTGACGTCAGATCAGGAGTTTTGTGGCTCATTTTGCCAAAAGAAATGTCAGCTGTTTGCTGAAGCAACGAAGTTGATAAAATTTATTTTGGTGGCATTAACAGTGAGGCTGTAAGTGAGCATAGCTTCAGCAGCATGCGTTTTTGCAAAGCATGGCTTTGATCCACAATAGGACAATCAAGACTGAACTGGAGTATGATTTGACATGTACACAAGGACAAAACAGATGCCTAACAGCTTACATATGGTGCAGAATTCTTTCAAGAAAATCAGAGTGTGGATGTTGTTTGCAACTTTTCAGATTTAGAAAGCGAGTGTTTTAAATCAATTAGGGAAGAAAAAAACCACTTTCAGAATATTTTGTGACTGAGAGTTAATTTTCCACTTCAAAAAGGCGACAAATGAAATAGGCATTTTTTCATTTGATAGTTTCATCGCTTCTGCTTTGAGAAGCAGGAAACTAAAACTGATAAATTTTATAGTTTATTCTTATATTTTCTTCCCTATACATGATCCTATAGCTGCCACATCTGAAAACAGAACATTTCAGTAATAAATTTATTTTTAGAAAATCTCACAGCATTAAATTGTCCCATCTCTATTTGATAGCTGGAAAACACTCCATAATGTAAGTTTAAGAGCTTACTCTCAGCCAAATAGTGCTGCCCACAAATGGACCAGGAACTGAACATAAATTTCTCTTGCCACAGTTCTGTTCATGCCACAAGACCAAAGCCTCTCAATTCCTAAGCCTTCATATTCCTCATTCTTCAGCATTTTACTGACTTGCAAAGATTCCTGCTGAGCTCCACTGTGTAATCTTACATGGTGTCTATCAGAGATACATCCTGATCTTAGATTTATTGTAGCTGTCACTCCTCTCCTACAGGGTGATATGGGCAACTGAATAATAGAATCAATATGATTTCAGAATGACAGAAGCCATTTATTGTTTACAATAAACCCCAATTATAGTTTCTAGATCTACCGTCCACTTGTGCAGGTGTCCTTTGATTGGCTCAGCCACTTGTCCATCAGGCAGGCACACATCCTTCTGGGCACCCAATTGGCCAAGTGTCCACCATCATGTCAGGTGTCCTATGTCTAACTTTTGCATTCTTTACAAGTTCCCAGGCTCTTTGTTCTATTTTTCGGTCCTGTTGTTGTCTCAGTAACCTTCATGAATGCCTGAGAACCCTAAAAATAAGACTGCAGGTGGCTTGTTATTTATAAACAGTTTGGCTGGTGCATAGGAATGGCCTGTTCTACAGATGCATTGCTACACTCTCCTTTGGGGTAACTGTTGTGGTGTCCCAGCAACAGGGCCATCTCCCACACCTACATGGCCCATCCTACATGTATGCTTTTTGCATGATCCAAAAGTAATTTTGTTCAAGGTCCAGCCTTGGCCACAGGCACCATTTGAGTCCCATGCAGTGTCGTTATAGAAACAGATACAGATACTTCATTTTATGGTTTTCTTTTTTTGGGGGGAGATATTAATTTCAAAGCTGTGTTGGTAGTAAGGTGATTAGTCATGTTGCCTTCTGAAAACCGCAGTGTAAAGACCCTCAGATAGAAGAGAGCCTATGTGAAGTTAAAATAAACTTGTAACAAAAACACACATTGAGATTGAATACTTGGGAAGAAGAAATCAGAAATTATAACAGTAGATTAATAAATGGCTTTACTAACAGAAAACAGACTTGCTAGGCCTGATTTCAATTTGGCATTATTGAGCCATTTTTACAAGGAATAATCCCTTTTCCTAAACAATCTTTACACTACACCAACTAACAAATCACTTACTTGTCAATACTGAAAGCACTGTTTCCTTAGAAGTAGTGTGATTTGCATACATACATCTTACACATATTTTTGTTTGTTTAACTAAATCTCTGTGGCCTGAGGATTCCCAACATATGATTTACCTCATCACTGATCACTGATTTATTACAATGTAGAGATGTCTATAGTGTCATCAACACAGGACAATCCTGACAAATCTCGTTTTGGACATATCAGGGTAACTAAGATTTTATCTATTATTGCAACCATGTGAGCAGCGTTTCTCAAACACACATCACACTGATGTACCTCCAAGCAAACTGCTAATTTATGACATTTTTAGAAAATCACTCCAGTTTTTGAACATCAGAAGATGTTCATTGGTTCACATATGGAATTTGGGTCTTTATTTATAAGAAGTTAGAAGACTTTTCATAAACATAGCTACATAATATGCTACGCTATAGTTCCCAGAATATGTGAAACTATGAATGAGATGGAGACAGGAACTGGGTAGGCTAGACAACATCTTTCGTTTCGATGCATATTCCAGTTAAAATCAGTGAATCATTTTCTAAGTACAGCTATTGATACTATGCATTATTTATTACTGACCCCTTTGAAATCATTTCTCCAGAGTTTTATGCCATGTTAAATTATTTCCCTTTTTCAGAATCATCTAATAAGGCATTAAAGATATCTGGCTGGAAGCAAGGGCAAGGAAAAGAGAACATAACATATTTTATATGTTTTATGCAAAAACCAAGGCTCATTTTCTTTTCAGTGCTTATCAGAAACACAAAGTACATCTAGTTTCCCTGCATTTGATCATAATTTAGCCCTTAAGGACTATTTGCCTTATAAATTCATGTTTCTACAAATGCTTGTGGGAAAAGTCCTTATTCTTTCCATCTGCAGGCAAACTTTCTGCCATTTATATTAAGTTATTCCCCTCAGGAAATTCTCATTTTGTACTACACAATCCATGTGAAGGCAAGCCAATGTCAAATAAGGGAACATAGCAATAGCACCTTTGCTTTTCAATGAAGGAGAAAAATCCTCAGATTACTTTCTACAGTATACTGATGTATTTACCTGTTGTCTTTCTAGTTCACTTTTACTGACAATTGTTCAGCTATCAGGCTGCACCACTGCATCTTTTCACTTGCATTTAATTCTAACAAAATGTTCTTTATTTCCCTAAATTCTTTAATTCGATATCAGTTGTTTAAATTAATAGACTTTAAGATCAGCAGTCACTGGAACTTAACTTGAACACTAATAAGGTGTTCAAGTTAAGTGAGAAATTTAATACATTTATTAGTAAATATTCTAATAATTTTCACATTTCCTAAACCTATTCTCATGGTTTAAAGGCTTGTTACTTGTCTTGTCAGGTTTTATCAGATTTTCTTAGTTCTGTATAGTGCTCCTGTCAGCACTGCCTTTAGCTGCCATTTCCCTCTCTTTCAGTCTTATAACACAGGTAACTATTGAATGAATCTGCTAGGCGTATGTCACAAGATGTGACCTCCTAGCTGTGGGCTTCTACACATATTCATGACTTTGTGCACATAAATACATACATGTGTGCAGGGAAACCTGCACGTGTATATTTGGAGTGTCACTGAAG
This sequence comes from Acrocephalus scirpaceus scirpaceus, assembly GCA_910950805.1. Taxonomy (NCBI): domain Eukaryota; kingdom Metazoa; phylum Chordata; class Aves; order Passeriformes; family Sylviidae; genus Acrocephalus; species Acrocephalus scirpaceus. The sequence continues at coordinate 102,882,918 of OU383775.1, read as the reverse complement.
GGAAGAGACCAACCTTATGTCACTGTCAGCAGATCCAGGAGTCAGAGAATCCAAAGCATTGCAAAAGGCAAAAGCATTGCTCCCAGGACTAAAAATTTACTGGGTGGGGATATGATTAAAACAAGTACCTCAATGATTGCAAATTGTATGACTACATGAATATCACATCTTTTCATTATATAGATATGGAATATGGTATATTCCCAAGAGTCTCCTGGGCTTTTTAGGGGTGGACACATAATCGATTAGCGCTGGTTTCACACTGTTGAAGGTTTAGTCTTGTTTTGTTGTTCTGGAGAGGCCATGAAGAAAGCTCAATAAAGCAGAAAATGTAGAACATATTGTCCTAAAATCTCCCTCATTATTAAAACTACAGAGAGAAATATAGGAAATCAGAGGCTGAAAACACAGCTGAAAGAACTGGGAGTTGAATTCAACCACCAGTGAATTGCACTCCCACACACATACAGCCCCAGACAATAGGCTGATTCAAGACAATGAATGCAGAAGAAAAAAGTCACTATTCTCCCTTTTCTCTTTGCAATGCTAATTCTTTTCCTCAAATTGAATGCCTTAGAAATAGATCCAGTGTTTAAATCCTTTCTTTCATAGTTGATAACATGAAGTATGGTATGATATCACTTTGATTCCATCTTGACTCTGAACAGAAACTTTTTCCTAAGAAACATGTACATGTTGAATTGGTGTCCTGAACGTATCACCATATCAAGACAAAACCTGCTGAGAGATAAGAAATACAGCTTCCTGATGATACCAGTATCTTATAATAACTAATATATGAAAGATCTGTTACAAAGAAGGAGTGTGATGAGACACTAACATTTTTCATAAGAAGTACCTAAAGCCTTTTTATACACAAGATAAAGGAGTCAGCTGATAGTCTACTATATTTAAAAACATATGTGCATAACAATTGAGGGCAGACAATGCTACATGGGCAGTACAAACAACATCCAGGTTGGCCATGCAGTCTGATCTTTCCCCTGCATCCATCAGTGCATAGTGTGCACTGTAATGCACAATTTTAGCCACAGGTATTTTCTCAGTTTACCTGCCAGACTGTTGCTTTTACATTTTGTCCTTATTTCTGACTGGCTGGAATCAATTTTTTATTCCTTCAGCCACGGGGAGTGTGGTCTATCTAACCACCAAAGCTCCTTCTTGAGGCAACAGGGAGAGAGGAGCACCCTGGATGATGGCTTATCTCAGATCACCACATTAGGTGTGCAAAATATGTTGAACAGTTTGCCTTTGGAGATGTTATCTCTTCCCACTGACTAGAAAAAGAGCTTTGCTTGACAAAGCAGCCCTTTTATCTGACAGAATTAGATGAAAGGAATCTCAGGCATATGGGCCTAATTGGCCTCTCCTTGTTTATTATAAAGTGTCACATTGGCCAGGTCTCAGCCAATGTTCCTTGTGTGAAGCTCACCACAAACATAGAGGTCCCTGTCCTCTGAGCTTGCATTAGGAGATTCCATCGTGTGTGCAGTTCTGGTATGCAGAGAGTGATGTAAGCATGGCTTGGCAGAATCTTCCTAATTGTCTCCTTGGGAAGCTTAATTTAGTGTCATTTTACTTGGCTTCCTGACATAAAAGGGGACTCAAGAAAGACAGCAACACCTCTCAAGTAATTAAGCAAGGATTGCCTCCAATCTGATGAAGTGACAGCCTATTCTCTTCAGTTTCTCAGTTTAAACATAAAACGGGTACAATCTAGCAGCAGGAAGGTAAATAGCTGTAAATTAGAGAAGTGAAGGATAAATATGTAAAAATTTATGCAACTTACAGATGTTTATATGTGTGTTTCCTTACTATTATTATTTTTGAGATTACGGATAGGAACAGATATGGTAACTGCTCAAATAAATAATGCAAAACCAAAATTTTAGTCCAGAAAGGGAAAAATTATACAGTTTTCATGGAAAGTGATTATTGAGTGAAAAATAATAAGAGCAAATGTTGTGCTCCCTCTCCCCCAACTCAAAGAACAAATATAACATATGGTCTTTTTATAAATATTTCGGAAGTAAAGTGACTTCTGGAAAGGATTGTAGTCTGAGATATGCACAGTTATCAGCATTTTAGAAGATCCAATTTGAAACATCTGCTAACTCTTGAAAGAGTTATGTTGAAACAAAAAACAGTCCTTATTTAAGAAGGTTGTAAGCTCAGAGTTTTATATTCTCCCCTCTTTTCTGCAAGGATAGCAGGAAGAGGAGAGAGCTGCACCAGCATTTTGCTTCCACCTTTTCCAGGTCCAAGATTTAAAGCTTTATGGTGAAGAAAATCAAGGTGACAGATGCAAAGAGACAGTAAATTACTGACACACTCTTCTTCAGTCAAGCTTTGAAGTGCTAAAGAATTCAGACCAAATCTCAGGCATGAAAGCTTTGTGAGAGGCAAGCTGCAATTTACTAGGCCAGTGAAATGTAACAGATATATTTTAAAAGAATGTACTTTTTCAAATCTTGGGATTTGGAACAAAAAAAATATTTTGAAAACAGTAAATGTTTTTGACCTCTGCAATGTTTATGTTTTTGGTTTTACTGTTGTTATCAGTATGCAGTTGCAATCCCTACAACTTGCACTTCTTCTAACCTTCCAGACAGACTATAAATATTTAACAGTTCTTGCAAGTTGATTTACATAGTACTTACTGGGTAAATAATACCTCACTTTTGAAAAATGTATGCATGAGGATAGTGCAGTGTAAATAATTAATCAAATATAATAACAGCAAAATAATAACAAGGAGAAAATACTAGTTTTCAGAAGACATACTGTCATCTTTAGACAGATTTTTTGAAACTTGTCTTTTTCTTTCTTTCTTCCTTCTTTCCCGTTCTCTTCCTCTAATGAATTCATGATTGTTATCATCAGAGCATCAATTCCAATCAGAATTATTTTTTCTTAAATGTTTTGCACATGATAAGTAAAAATCAGATCCTTCAGAGTATTTGCTGATGTTTCATGTGTCAATTTGAGTGATTAATTCTAGTAGGAACTCAGATCTTCCAATAGGATCACAGATGGAAGCAACTCCTTTCCTTTTTGGAGTGGTACCCAAGTCAGTATAGATAGTTGCCAGTTCATGGATCTGTACAATTTGATCCAGGTTGTGAAGCCACCAGCAAATTCACCGGAGGAGTCATCTAGCTCTGAGTCAAGCACAGAAATGCAAAATTAATTATTTACTTTGCCAAACAATATTAACACTCAGAAATGTCTGGGGCAGTCCATGTTGCAGGAGCTGCCACATCCCTCTGTATCCCACTTTAAGCAGCATCATAGGAATATCTGTCTTTGTGCACGATGCTTGCAGAGCTCTGTTTGAAAGTCCAGCAAGTGGTGCTTGAGGTCATCATCTAAACTGCAGAAGAATCATGCAGTTTGATAGATAAGGGGAAAATAGCCATGAAAAGAAAATAACCAGCAGGAAAGGGAGAGTCACTAGAGCTCTGACAGGGCCCAGGCAATGTTCTGTGTAAGACGCCATTCTAACAACTTTCTAAATGAATAGATGAGAGAGACAACTGTGTCCATCAAAGAAAGGACAGAGTAGCTCTCAAAAGAGTAAAAATGGAGTCTGAAATATCTTCAGCCATGTTGCTAGGTAAGAAAGGATACATTTTAGGGAAGTTATACAATTGCTTCTAGAGAGAAGATCACAGAAGTCTAAGCCAACTTAAATATGAGTTCAGAAGGGAACTTTTACATAGCTCTGCCAGTGAGTGTGACTGTCTATATTTCAGCTTATAGTTTTTATGCTCATTAGTATTTTTTTCAGCTAGATAATTCTTTTCTTTTGCTCTTAGAAATCCATTTAGACTCTTTCTTATGAAACTTGCTGAACAGCTTGGATGAAAAAAAAATAAGGTACTATCTTACACATCTTGGTAGAAGTTACTAGAGAATTAACAATTATTTTTCCAAAATAAATTTCCAGGAATAATTAAAGGAATAGATTTCTCCTTTGTCTAGTTCACATCAGAGAATTTACCCTCATCTAAATGAAATCTCACAGACTTCTCTTGGGGAGATGTATTAAATCCTATGCTGTTCATGTGCAGTTCATAGAATAGAATCACTGAATATCCTGAGTTGGAAGGTGCCCATAAGGATCACCAAAGTTCTTCTTCCACTTCATTGTTTTCTATTTTCATGAAAAAAAAGAATTAAAACCCCTTGTTTTTTTAGGCTTTTTTTTTTTTTTCTGGTGCAAAACAAAGCAATTTGAAAAATCAGATAAAATTTTCTCTGTGATACCTTCTTTCCCATCTGATTATTATGGTACTCCTAATAATGACCAAATGAAAGTCAGAACCTCACTGTTACCTCAGCTGGAAGGTGACACATTCAAGGCAGGACAGATCTATCTGAGATGGTAGCATAAGTCACAATTGCCCTGCTATTTCTATTCAACAACTGACAGAATGAGAGGACAGTCTTAAGCTGCAGCAAGGAAAATTTAGGTTGGGTGCCAGGAAAAGGATTTTTACAAAAAGGGTGGTAAAATACTGGAATGGTCTGCCCAGGGAGGTGGTGGAGTCACCATCTCTGGATGTGTTTTAAAAAAGATTGGATGTGGCACTTGTTGCCGTGGTTTAGTTGAGGTTAGGGCTGGGTTAGACTTGATGATCTTGAGGGTCTCTTCCAACCTCATGATTCTGTGATTCTGTGATTCATGTCCCTTCACAATTCTTCTGAATAGTACATCTATTCCTTAAAGAATATCCTCTAATAATTGATGAAAATTTGTGAGTTTTATATTTTAAGAGGAAACAGTGAACAATACTCAAAAGGTGTGTGATTTGGATCCACACTTTGCAGTCAAGGTTAAAACTCCCCTCCCATCCCTCTTTCAGGAGCTGCTATGGTCACAGATGAGCTGTCTATCAATTTCCTAAAAAATATTTTCAGTAATGAGACACTGTGCTGAATCTGCCATAGACCCACAAAATTTCCAGACAGAAAATATTCTGTGGAGTGGTGTTGGACAGCAAATATCTTAGGTACCAGTGCTCTACTAGTAAATTAAGTAATGACATTTACATGGTAACATTCCCATGCACTAACATTCAGTCATCCAAACTAATAAATGGATACAACAATCATTATCTTGATCCAGGTCAATTAGAAACATCTCAAAAGGCTCCTGAGCATCAGTAAGGATGTAGTATAGGTAAACATATCCCAGAAATGCATGGAGCTATTTCCACGATTTCCGAGGCAGCCCAGAACTCTCTGTATCATATTTCGAAGCCTCCTTGAAAATCTTGGAGAGTTTATTTGCTGGGGAGGGTTGTGTTTTGTTTTCCTTTTTTTGTTTGCTTTTTCTTGGTTTTTGTTGTTGTTTTGGTTTCATTTTGGGTTTTTTGTTTGTTTGTTTCATTGTTTGGTTTGGGTTGTTTGTTTGTTTGTTTTCAAAATAATTATTTTGTGCAATAACATGCCTTCTGGAACCATGACACAGATTCATAAACTCTATAAATTTCAACCTCATCTTCTTGGCTTCCTGGTCTTCTGTTCTCAAAAATCTCTAGATACAGCCATGCCTAAATTTCACACTCAAAATTTCTCTCCATAACAAGTCTTTGCACTTGCAGCTGAACTTACATTATCTGTAATGTCAGCAGAATGGAATTGGAAAATATGTTTACAGTTAACAATTAAAAGGGAAGCTTTCAAATCTCATTGCATTATGATGTCTTATGGCAATACCTGCATTCCACTAGCATGTGCTAAAAGCTAGGCCTAAATTATTTCAGTGGATGGTTAGTGAATCAGAATTTTCCTGCTTGGAAGAAGGAAATCATATGGATACAATCATAATGTGAAGTCAGGGTTTTCATATCTGTGTTTGTATCAAAAACCTTTTCCTTGATTTTCATAGTATTTTTCACTACATTGTTGCTATATAAAAGATCTAAACAAACAATAAGGAAACCAAGCAATAGCTGTAACTATGTACATATTACTCTAGTATGAACAAAGTGATGACAGCTGAAATAATGCTTTCCCATGGCTTTGTTTTTCATTTTTAGTAACATGGCACTTGTGCTCTTCACAGAAACATGGCACAGACAGCGATTGTCAGGGGGGGCTCCTTTCTAGCCAGTGTTTTAAAGTGTACATATTAGGGATTTTTCTGTTTTAATGAAATGTTTTCCCAAATACTACCTTAAATGCTATGTTTTAGTTATGCTTTTGTAAAACATTTAGTTGCAAATGACCGTAGAGAAAGTAAAACATTGTGATAATGCTAAAAACCTCAGAATAGACACACCACTTAGTCTTTGAAGGCTTGAGATTCAAAATGGGCTGGTTTTGAAATACTGATATTTCAGAGACAGATGCGTAAGACCTCTAGACACACCAACTTAGTGGTGTTTTCACACCTGCAATGTTCTCACATGTCAGAGAAGTCTTATCAAATAAGAGATACTTGAGTGTAGCATGAATTGAGGTGTCTGAACAGTACAAGATTATTCCTATGCTTTCTGAGTGAAATACTAACACTTCTGAACTCAGCTTTTAATCAAGAATTTTGTCCTTGTTTTCAACAGATTTTCAGCTTGAGTCACCCATTTTTACTCTCTGTGGAAAAAAAAAATGGAATAAAATGTTGATGAGGGAGAGGAAATTAGCTTGCTTAGCAAGGCGTGAGGTATTCTCTCCCCACACAGGAGGTTATTGCAGGGTAGTGAACTAAGTCTGTGTGGAAGGCTCCAGTGTGGTTTTGTAAGAGCTCCCATAAGGATGGTAATGTAACCCTGCACTGAATTGCACCATGTTTCAGATGAGCTGTGCTGCAGCTCCCAATGGGGAAGGACCTCAATTACAAGGTCACTCTTCAAAGCTGAGCCACCAAAAATGACACCAAACTCCATGGCTCCCTGCCAGTCTTTAGAAATCAAAAAGGAAGCAAACTTGTCTGATGTTCCAAAGTTCATGATCCTGACCAATATCTGAATAAATTTATAACACTTATAATGAATGCATGAATTTATAACGCTGTTTTAATTCAGCTAGTATATTCCACTTGAGTACCAGAGTTTTAAAATTTAGCATGAGGAGAGCAAAGACAATTCAAGAAAATAGACATATAAATTTAGCCCTGGTAAATCAACAAATTACTGGGCTTTCAGTTACTTATCAGTTCAACTGCACTTCTCTAATTCATTTGGCTGGATCAACTCTAGGGAATTGCCAAACAAAGACAGAGAGGGGAAAATGTTATTTCACAGTGCCTTGAGATGTACCTAATAAATCCAGGACTGCAGCCTGACTGTTCGCTGATGACAACAGGCCATGCCTTCGATGCCATGACCCCTGATGGGCTAAGGGGCACGACTCTCAAAGGGTTAATCTTTTCCACCTGTTTCTGACCACAGAGCAAGCTCTTCTGGCAGGTCTCCTACCAGGAGAATGTGGCCCTGACCTTTGTGGGAGTGGGATGCTGCAGTAAAGGCTCTCCCTAACAAGCACCACAATCTGGCACACTCAGATCTCTGGTGGCTGACTCCAGTGGTAAAACAAGCTGTGAACCACCAATCTGCGAATTGAAAGGCAAAGGTAAAGACGGGGTACAACCCCCAAAATATCTCACTCAGCTCACTGTGAGGGTTACCATGAGCTGCATATAGTGTGCCGCTGGTTTGGGCTCTTTCTTATGAAAATATTAGAACAACTCGATCTGAAACAGCAAATATAATAACTAGAAAAGTCAAGAATATTGAAATTGAGATGGAATTCCAGTCAAAAGCAAGCTTTGAATGTCAAAGCTGTTGCTCTCCTGAGTCAGTACAACTGTTCTGATTTATTAGATGCAAGTACACATAAAAAAAAAAGCAAAGGCATAAGAACATTCTCACAACATAGCCACATCTAAATACAGGGAATGTAAAGATTCAAGGCATATTTATGAAACCTAAATTTTTTTCTTCCCTTGTGATTAGTTTGAATCTGAATCGTACCCACCTGGGAAGCAAGTTCCTCAAACACCATAAATATTTTACTTATAGAGTAACTGATGATAGAGCATCTCTGCCATCTGCTAAGTTTTTCTTCTTATGCTCTTTGCTGCTTTTCTACTCAACCACTTCACCTATTTGAGCTTTTCCTTCCTGTGAAGACATTTTTGTTGTTTTCTTGCTGGCCACAAGAAAGATCCCCAGAAAAACCTCTGTAAAATCCTTTCATCAGACTGCCTACCTGGAGAAAGATTGTACCTATATTTATAGCACAAGCCTAGGACTTCTTAAAGTCTTCCAGACACTGCAGCTTGCAAGTGACCTTGATCAAAACATTCCAGCTGCAGCCTCAACAGTACTTTAGTCTTCTAATGCCTCCTCTATGCTGCCATGTGGTAGAAGTCTCAGCTCTGAGACAGAACTATATGTATATGAATTGTGATACCAATGTCTATACAGCTGGGGAATTTGAATCTTGAATTAGGAAGCTGTGAAATGCAAAAGGAAGGATGTGTAAAACAACCTATCTTATCAGATACAGGCCACCCTTTTTATGGTGAGAGGGGCCTAACTGTTGGAACTTTGCCCATTAATTAGCTTTCAAAGGCAGCTTCTTGATTCCAATATGTAGGAAACAGCAGTAATATCACAGAAAAGTACATATCCCCAGCAAGCTGGGTCCAAGCTCCCAATATTTGAATCATGACATGCAGCATTAAGAAACACATGTTTGAAGATTAATATTCTCTCTACAGATCTTGGAACACTTACTGCAGTAGTGATGTTGTTTGGGTTTTGCTTTTTTCTTTTTATATGTTCTTTGTGTTCTTCACACATGTATTTGTAACTCTGCCACCCGTTGTATTAGCAGCTACTTTTCCCAATACTTTTCATGGCCTCTCCCTAAGCAGAAAGACAAAACAAATTTCAGAGCTCAAAGCCCCGGGAGGTACAAGACCCCTATTCTATCTTGGTTCTACCTGGGCACCAAGGCTGAGAACAACTCTTGGAGGTACATTATCATGGACAAAGTACAACTAGTGCTGAAGGGGGGCTCCAGAGAAGGGGCTTGGCCTGGGGGGGGAATTGCATCACCACTTGTCCTCCTAATTGGTGCTTTTTATCAATTATGCTAATTTCCTAGAACCTATAAAAATGTACTCACCCCTGAAGGTGGTGGGCTTTTATGGGCATATTTCCATAACTGCTCCTGAAGGCCTTCAAATAAAGATCCCCTTTTATATTACCTCCTTACTAAAATTATCTCAAGTTTCCAGGTTGAGAAAAAGCCAAGAGTAGGGGCCTGAATATCCATCTGCTGGTGAGCCACCGTACTTATGAGCCATGAACTGCAACCCAGAAGCTCACTTTCGTTGCAGCCTAAGTGTAAGACACTTCACTGCATGTTATAGCTTAGTTTATATTACCTTTTTGACAGATGCAAAAAAAGGTGAGAGAATAATTCCTAACCCACACGTTTGTTCATCTACCTTGTTCTTCCCTCCCTCAGTACTTGCCTATATGCATAAATGCTAAATCCACAAATTGCTTAAGGAAATCCCATCACCAAGAGAACTTAGGAATATGTGGGTAACAAGACAATGAACCATTGGAGTTTTGTCATTTACTGCCCACCTGCTGCCCTTATGCCATGCTCTGCTTCCTTGCATGCACAAGACTTCTCCCATCCTGGCAGCCTGGCTGCTTGTACAGGTAGCACAGCTGTCCCCCAGTAGAGTTCCTCCTGGAAATCTGATGGAAGCAAGATCAGGATCAGAAAGCAAGATCAGGATCAGACACAGAAAAACATGGGCATTGACACTCAAGTGAGGAAATTAATTATTCAATTAATGTGTTAATGTGACAAGAGCCATATTTCAAACTATGCTTTACTCATAATAACATTCTTTGTTTCTTGTTCTTCTCCCAGGCTTTCAAAGAGAGAATTAGATTTATTTCCTTTTGTACCTTTTGGGGTTTTACTATAGGACACTGATTTAAATTCCAAAATAGACCCATCAGTAGTGACACATTAGGAAAAAAGTTCTTGCCATTTATTTGCATTATTAATATTAATTTCAAATTAGTATTGCAAATAATTGCAAAAATTGCAAATTATTAAATATTGCCATTAATATTGCAATACTAATTGCCATTTATTTTAGCAAAGCAAATAACCTCCTATGAAAAATTCACTACACATTTCTTTAGAAGCCTTCAAGTATTTCTTAATTCAGACAGCATTTTCTTTACATCTGTTTAGGGCCCCATAAAACTTGCTCATGTACATATTTCTATAGAAATCAAGTGACCATTCTTTCCATATGTCTGGTGTTCCGATAAACAGAGAAAGCCTTTTTTCTGGTTAGCTCTGTCAGGTTGGGGTTTTTTCTTTAGGTTAGTGATCAATTGTGTCAACGTCTCTGTAAGTAGAGGTGGTGTTAAATAAGAGACTGGTCAGCTATAAATTATCTGGAGCCCTACAGGACTTCCTGAAAGGCACATGAAGAAGTAATTGGGCTTCATGTTGTCCTGTGTGACTTCTGGGCATTCATCACTAATGGACCATGCAAGAGGGTTAAGGCTGTGATCTGCTGAAACCCATCTCAGAATGAACATTGGAGAACTAGAGAGAGAGAAAGGGAGAATAATGTGGAGAGGATTTGTTTCAGTTCTGTTAAAGCCTGATTATTCTGCAGGGTACTTATTCTGTACAGAGAAGAGAAGAGCAGAAGAGCAAAGTGCACTGGTGGGTAAAAGGAGAAGGAAATTAGGCTTTTCAATGATAAATGTGGCTTTTGCTGTGATGATTATAATCTAACAGCAAACACTAAAGTAATGAAGAGGCAGAGAAATTTACTTTCTCCATAGAGGACAAACAATGTCTTACACTTTAAATGTACAAACATTTTCAATCCTTGACATTCAAATTTACCTATTTAGTTATGATTGCAAATCAACACTGGAGCTTCCTCACTCGTGTTACAACCATTTTAACAAACATCTAACTGCACTGATGTATCCAGTTGTAGAGATATACAAGATAGCTCTAATGTGTGTTGGGAAGGCAAGTATCAGGTATAGTCACCAGCTCTAACCTAAAAGCAGTGTAGTCATTTGCCTGCAATAGCTCCTAGCCTTGTCTTTGAAAATAGACAAAGAAATACTGCTTCCACATGTGGGATGTTTCATTGGAGAAAGGATGGCTCTATGCTTTATGACCAATACATCACAATTTGGAAATTGGCTGTGTGGAGACTTTTCTGATAATCTCTCAACACACCGCCTGTTTATATCCACCAAAAGTTCTGAAGTAGCTGCCCACAAAGATTTGAACACGATGGTGATTAGAGTAATTCTAAAATTCTAAAAGTTTCTGTGAATTTAAACCCCACCATAGCATATGGTGACCAAGAACTTCCAACATACTATACACAGATGTTTCCAGCTCTTGCAAAGAAAGGGCATTTGGCTTATGAAAAACAATGTTTTTCTGCATCATTTGCAAAATGTAAATGTCAAAAATGTCTCTGAAATGTAGAAATTCTATATCACATTAAAAAAAAAGAAAATTCTTTTCAAAAACTTGTAAAATTTTACATTCAAATAGAAAAGTAAACGATTACACTTTGGGGAAGGAAATATTTATTTCGAACAATATTTAGAATATTTCTTTGTAGTCAACACTCTCTCACACATACACACACTAAATCCATTTGTCCTAGCTCAAGTTTTTAGGAAATGCATATTAGCCCAGGATGGGGAAATGTGAAATCAGGACACTCATAATACCAAATAGAAGACATGGATCAATTGCCAGCTTCACATACAGGTTTGCAGATAATTAGCAGTTTGGTATATAATGATGAAACTTCCCTCTGGAGGTTTCTAGATTATATAGATTTACAACATATGGATCGCTTTTCAGTCCAATGCCTCTGAAATGCTCTGTGTGCAGAGAGTATGCCTGTGATGAAAAGGCAAAGTGATCTTGTTTTCATGGTAAAATTCTGGTATACAGGCAAATACTTTTTTAAAATTATATACACTTTTCAGTTTGCATTATAATATTACAAAAAACAAACAAACAACAAATCAAACAAAACAACCATTTTGATGGTTTCCTTCTTAAAAAACCCCAAACAACTAATTGTAATTGAGGCTAATTTGATTTCATGTCAGCCTTGTGACATAATCTGATTCCACTAATTTCATATATTGCAGAAAATAAATAGAATTTACTGTAAATCTCCTCTGCAATAGTGTTTGTGGGGGTTTTTGTTTGTTTGTTTGTTTGTTTTTTACTTACCTAGCAATAAGACTTTATGGAAGATATTTTATATATTATTGGTTCTGATAGGAAGCCTTTTATTGTTACTGGTATCTTCATTTTTATAGTACCATTTAGGTAACGTGAGGTACATTAAAGTAGGTTATGGGACAAAAACTAGCTCTGAACTGTGCTATAATTACAGTGTTCTTATGACCTTGCTGTTCCGAGGCCAGCCAGAGGTAATTCTTTTCCTTGCCAGCTCAGGTCAAAGCCAACTGATTTTGGGTGTGCCTAGAGGTGTGAGGCAGTTTGTGGGCTACTGGGTTTGTCCTCACTTTTCTGCTACCTGCAGCCAACATTCATATAGGGTGACAAGGACACAAGGTAAATATTTCACTTTTTTTAATCTTGTGCTCTGTTTCCTTGCCTTATAGCAGGGGATGAGAACATCATGTCAACAAGTGCTTGTGTTATTTTTCTACTCTGAAGTGTCAGTTAATCTCATAAATCTCAGTCTACCTAGACACTGTCACCTTTTCTTCTCAGTCTCACTGATCTTTGTCATCATATTGTGTACTTCTAAGAGAGAGACACATCAAAAGCTGACATACAAGGGATACTTCAAAGCACCATGAACAATAGAAAACTATAACACATTTTACTGTGGAAAATGCAACAAGGGGGGCTGTGTCCTATGCCCAGGACTCCGATGGTACATCTGAAGAAATCTCTTACCTCAAAATCAGAGGTAAACTGGCTGAGTTTTTCATTGCCTAATATAATGAGTACCTTGTCTTGACTGATGCCTCAACATCTATTCCACCAGTAAGAAATGACAAAAATAAAACAAGTTTATTAATAATAATAATAAAGATTAAAAATATTAAATATTAAGACAAAGATGGACACATATAAAATGGATTGATAGGGCAGAAGAATTGAGCAACTGGGTAGAGTCATCCAAGACACATGATTGGGAGCATGCAAACACGGCACCACAGTACTCATGGCATAGGACACGTTTTCAATTAAGAAAAGCTCATTTTCTGAGCATTTTTTACTCTGATTTTCAGTGTCCGTATAACCAGAGAGATGCCTTTCCTTCCTGCAACACTGATCTTCTTGGTATAACTGATACATCACTGTCTCTGACAGAATGAAAGATTTATAGAGAACATCCACAGAATATCTGAGGACTTTCTGTCTGTGAAAGATGAGATCAGAGATATCACCACTTCTCTTTCCCTTCTCTTCAGTTATTCAGTTATTTCTGCATACCACCCTAGTGAAAATACTACAAATGTAGCCAAGCTGAGAATTGAATTCTGTTGATATTTTGGTGAGCTGGAAAAGAAATGCTTCTCATTTGAGCTAAAAGGTAACAAAATACAATTGGGGTATTAGCCTGGCTGCAGAAGAAAAAGCAAATATTAACAACATGCTCAATAAGAACAAAACAAGCAAACAAATAACCTCCAGCAAATATAACTCAAAAGCCTTATGAATTAATAAATCCATTGGAGGGATTTTGATATATTTATGGTAAGAGTATTTCTTTCTAGTAATTCAGAATACTTTTCAGCTACAAACAGACCAACATTGAACCAACATGAAAATGAAGTAACATATATCTGGGATTTTTTGCAACAAAGCTGTAGATAGCTCAAATAAATTAAGACAGACTTTGTAAACACAATGTACATTTGTGCTTCTTAGGTATGAAATGTCACAGCGACCTGTGGCAGTTCAAATCTTTCTGAATAAAAAAACCAAACAACCAGGTTCTGCTGATTTCTATCAGTTTCTCAGATTATGATAGATTTTACAAGTGTTATCAACTAAATCTGATTCCACATTCTGCTATCCAATATTTATTAAAGCTGCAGGCTGATCCTATCACCCTGTTTGGGTGAGTAATCCTAATTCCTCTAAGAACTTCTATTGATATCTTGTAAATAGGATTTATAAAATAAACCCCAGGACTTCGTAAGAGAACTGATAATATGGTTGCCTATAAAGGAAGAATTAAAAGCATTATCAACAGTATACCTGTGTGTCTTTCTGCTTTCCTTGCAATGGGAAATGAAGATGCAAATATGTTTTCTTAAGGGGTTATTGTTGCCTCATAATGTGCAGAACATGGGCAAGTAGAAACTGTGTGAAACATCACTGAAAGCGAATAGACAACAGAACCAAACCAGTTCATGCACATATTTCTGTCTAGCATCCACCAAATGTTTTTCATGATGTCTTACCATGTGCTACTGTACTACAGTTTCACAGGTGGTCATCCATCTTCACATTACATTCCTAAAGTGGATACAGCATATCAGGATCTCATCACAGATCAGGGAAGATAAAGAAGATAAAAGGAGAAGACACCTTTAATAAAATCCATTCTTTAAAGATCTTCCTGATCATATGTAGTTCCAATGAAAACAAAAGCAGATTAATTATATTTAAAATATGACAAAAGAATTTTTAAAAATCCTAAATTGGAAATAAAATAAGCAAATTTTGTTTCTCTAAGTAAATTCCATATCTATTAGATACCTGATGGCCTAGGTACTCATTAAAAACCTATTGATCAGTTTTTAAAATTGTGGTAGACATAGCCTATTCCAATTCTAGTTCTCTACAATGTGGGACTTATATCTAAGAGCCTATGCCTTCAAAGCTGTCTATTTGCTAAGCATTGGAAACAAAAGGAGTTTAGCATGTCAGTCTTGCTTAAATTTAGAAGTTAAGTATCTCAAATCATCCTCCTGAATCCAATTTTCAATCTCTGTTCTTTTGTTCCCTGTCAAAAATAAAGTTAATACTGTCCCTATCTTCTATCCACATACAATTCTTCAAAGGATTTTTTTTTTTTTTTTTTTTTTTGCATCTCCTAGCTCATCTGGGACATCTAGATATGATCAAAACATTCATGTCATGGGGTAAGCTTTTAACAGCTTCCTTATATCCCCATAAAATCATTCTCCTTTTTTTTTGTAAACACTCCTTTCAGTGCCAAGAGAGGTGATTCAGTTAAGCAAGTTCATACTACTCTGTGGTATAGGGCACGGGGAAGGGAAAGGGGAAGCAGAAGGGGAAGGGATGGGCTCCTCAAGCCTATCATCCCCTTTTTAAGGTCGATTTTCCATGTAAGAGAAGGACAAGGAGAGTAACCACTTTGCATGTATTACCATCTACAAAATGCTTTGGAAAAGCATTACTGTCATCTGTAAACAAGGTGAACGAGCTATATTAGTAATGTAATTGAGACAAAAGAAGACTGTACAACAGTTTTCTAATTAATGAAACATGAAACTCCAGAGCATTAGCAGCTGATCCAATTACAAAATATTAGCTGCTCTGGAAGGGGCTCATGAACAGCAAGGTCACAGCACAAACTCCTTGCAGATGTTAAAAAAGTTGACACCTGCAAATCATTTGGAAGCAAGTATTTATTTAAGTATCTTATTGTTCTACTAGTTTATCTGTTTTCTTTCATGCTAAAGCTTTGCTCCCCTGGGAATTAGAAAGAATTAGAAGAAAGTCAGTGTAACTTTTTTTTGCTATGTACAGTTCTAATTAGCATAATTTTCATTTTATGTTCTTGTCTCAGCAGACAGGTCAATAAACAAATCCAAAAATATTAGTAGTGGATTTATTCCCCAGTCTGACTCATTTTTTCAGCAAAAGAACTTTCTCTAGTGTCTCTCACATTTCAATTTTATATTACAGCATGGGGTGTAAAATACTGATAAGCCTTTGAAAAATTCATGATTTGTCTACATTCATGTCAACCTCCTGTCCATATATTCATCTGCTTGCTGATGTATTTTCAGAACTCCTCAGGGGCAGGACTAGTGAACAGAGACAGAGAGGACAAGGTGTCTTCAAACAAATGTCACGGGAGCCTTGGGAGTGTCATGATTCCTAGGTAGGAATTGACATACCAGGGCAATGGTACAAGCAGGATTCCTCTCTGAAGGGTTCATAGCCTGGGCTGGCACCACTCTGACACTGTTCCTGCAAAAAGTCCTGGGTTTCTTGCAGTCACTTCCAGCTCTGTGCTGCGCTTGCTTGTGGGTTGTAGTCATGCTCAAACATTTCCTTTGGTACAAGGACTTAAACCTAGTTTTCCCATTATCTGCTTTATTTCTTACTGACAGAAAGATTAAACCAAGTCTGTTCTTCACCCAGAGGGTGGTGGAGAACTGGAACAACCTCCCCAGGGAAGTGGTCACAGCATCAAGCCTGAGAGAATTCAAACCTATTTGTGGTCAGGAACATGGTGAGACTCTTGGGTGCCCTGTGCAGAGCCAGGAGTTGGACTTGATGATTCTGGTGGGTCTCTTCCAACTCAGAACATTCTCTGTTTCTGTAACTCTATATAGGTACCAAGCAGATTCTTTTTCTGGCAGTAATGTTAATTTTACCTGTTCATTAGCAGGAGGTCTGTTTGAAGAAATATAAGCATGACCCCACAATACTTGCTGCCATCAGCCTACTTCCTTTTCACCATGCCAGCTGGATTACCCCAAAGTGGCATTATACACACAAAGGAAGCGAAAGCCAGCCTGGCAGTCTATGCAACCAATCAGCAGAGGACTAAAGCTCCAAAGCAGAATCTAGAGTTCACTGCAGTCAGCTGCTAAAACACTCATACAAAATATTATTAATCCAAGTATCCTAAGATTATCGGTGACAGTGGCTGCTATATATGGATTTATTTATTCTATGTGGATAAATAAAGAGCAATAAATGAAAAAACAAACTACTTCCAGTTTAAAATATCCCAATATAATATCTGCTCCAATTCCTGATGCTAATATTGTTAGTGGTCATGATTGTGTTTGATCTAGGCTATAATCTCACTTTCCAGAATTTACAAAGTTCTAGGTTTGCTCAGAAACAAACTGCCCAAATAAAAAAAGCTTCACTTTCTATATGTATGGAGCTTATCTGATATACCATCTTTTCCTAGTTAAAATATTGTGTGCTAACATTTGCACATTTTGAAATGTGTGTTGCCATGACTGCAGCAAACATTCTCCTTTTAGATTCTGTTAATCTCTCATCTTAAAATTTAGCAAGGCAACTAATAACAGCACCATGTAGCCTTCTCTTCAGATGGTTCAGCTATATTATTAAAGAGTTAGAGTCCACCCAGATGCACAGAAGCGTTTTTAGACAGATCTTGGTGAAATTTTACGCCAAGGAGAAGCCCTTTAACATGAAACTAATTTTCTGCACTGTTTACTAACAAGACACAGACCTTAGAACTAAAATTAATAGATGCTATTAACATTCCATTTGTAAGTATCTCATTATGCAATGATAGCTGTTCTAATCTGTTACCAAGGCAATAAAACAGGATTTAACTAAACACACTAAAAAGTATACCTTTAATGAAGAGCCAAGATTTTGGTATTCCCATTCACATTAAACATACATACATACAGGTACATAAACATTCTGCCACAGAAATTATTGCAAAGAACTATCACAATTCACTTCATCAAAATGAAGACAAATGTTCAGAAAGAGAGAGCTTTGCTGTCCTTTGAAGCATTCTGCTCTAATACTTAGTTATCTAAAAGCACAGTGATTCACAAAATACAGCAAAATTTACATGGAATTAATGTGGAAGTAGTTTATTATGTATTTGGAATGTAGACATTGACTGTGATATAGTACTCACAAGCATAGTTCTAGTATAGTTCCAGCATGGCATACTTAGAGTTTTATCATTTTGGTAGGTTTGGGATAGAAGTCCAAGTCTTTATCCCATGACAATATCAGAAAACATCAAAACAACCACATAATTTAAATACTAAATGCAACTTGGATTTCCCATAGTCTCCTGTTGAAACTCTTCTGATTTGTGTAAACTTACACATACAAACAAATATCTGCTTTCAGATGAACCTGTACTAATATTTTAGTCAGAATAAGTCGAGTACATTTGATGTGAATCCCTTGGTTGTTGTCTTGTACATTACTTTAATTGGCTTCATGGGGCAGCTTCAGATCCCCTGAACTGGGATCATTTCAGTTGGAATTGATAAAGGAGATGCACTACAGAAGTGCAGTTTCACTTAGCAATGAAAATTAGATCCACAGGATCAGACCAGAGCTAATCCAATCTACTTTCTCTGAAACTCGTATTTTGGGACCTTGGCATTGGCTATTTAGCTATGAAAGTTTTCTCCTATGGGATGGAAGATTTCTCCCATTTGATGGGATGTATCCTGTAAGGACCATGTGCATGCACATCTTTACAGAGTGAAACTCATATCAAAAACACACACGAACATATTTTAAGTCTCGGTATTGACATGAAAAATAAATTATACTAAAGTGTGAAATTATTTGTCTAGAACATCCCAATCCCTCTACTTTTGGAGATGATTATGATATAATCTTGAATTATGGTTAATATTCTTTCTCTGTGGGACCCCTACCTCATTACACATGACAGATGATGATTGCTTGTAGAAGAGAACTACTCACTACTTTATTTTATTCCCTCCTTTCAGTGTATGTATACACATTTATTTTCTGTACATTATTCAAATCCTGCTCTGAAGACAGATATATTATCTATTAGACTTTCTCACAGCCCTCATCTTTATAGGTTATATATATCCTAGTAAATAAAAGGAGCCAGGGCCTGTTTTCTGAAACTGAGAGCAAGTAGAATGGGACAACTGCATCCAGAAAACTGAACTTTCCTCCTGGCAGAGCAGAATCGCCTCATCCTTAAAGTCTCTTGGAAACAGACACAATAACATGCAACATGTGCTGTCCTGCAAGGGTGTCCAGGGCATTTGTGACAAGAGATCTGTGTGCTCAGCCAAAAGCATGACTAGGAGCATGTTAACAATTAATTGAGAGTGTGGATGGTATGCAAACATGAAAGTCTGTGTCTTGATCTTCCTTAATTTACTTGCATAAAAGACAGAGTTTTTGCACAGTCTGTGGCTTATGTTTCTAGTTCTCAGTGAGCTGAAGGAGGGCTCATGCTGATTTTACTGATGTGATCATTAGACCTAAACATCCACATTTTCCAGTAATGTTTAGTTAGTTCCCAGTCTGATATATCACTTATCAGAGTTTTCAGAGTTTTTTCTAAAGTACTTAAGAAATGGCTATATTGTGTCAGACCAAAAATCCCTTTGGTGTTCAAAATAATATTCAAAATACAAGAGTGTGCTCAGATTCAGTTTGTGATGCTGTAATATTTTTTCTTAGTTCTTTTCCTCCCATTTCCTCCCATGTCCTACCTGTCTTTTGACTATCACAGAGAATCAAATTCCTCCAGAGTGTGAATTTTTCAGTGTATTTAGTGACATCTTCCAGAGTTCTTTTCTAAGTAGTGATGATTAATTTAAATTTTTTATTTTATGTGCATAATTATAATACCTATTTTCTTTTTCTTTTTCCTGTTTGCATCACTTCCCATCTATTGACATTTCCCCTGTGGTTTTGTTACCTTGTCATCTTGTGTTACCTCTGCAACTTGGTGCCAGTTTAGGCTGTGCTGTATTATTTTGCATCAACACTTATTTCATATGTTCAAAATACAATGGCTCGAGCAGCAGCTGTGAGTACTCAGCAGTTCTGCAAACAAGGCAAAAAAGTCTAAAAATGTACATTCTAAAAAAGGAGGGCTGTGTAATTAATGAAAAAGAAGGAAAAGTTCAGCTTAGGTAACTTTCTAGCCAAACTCTGTGGCAGGGATAAAAATTGGTTGAAATACCTCAAGTAAAGAAGATCTATTGAAAATTACTATTTCATTTAGATATCTTCTGTTCAAACAACTTAGGGGAGAGGTCTGAGAAACCCCCACCCATATTCCTGACATCTGTAGAAGCTGTATGTTCTAGTTTTGGAAGGGATATTTAATTTTCTTAATAGGAGGTTGTATGGGGCGATACTTCGGATTTGTGGTGAAAACAGTCTTGAAAAGAGAGAGCTGCTTATGTTATTGCTGAGCAGGGCTTACACAGTGTCAAGGCATTTTCTGTTCCTCAACACATCCCACCAGAGAGGAGGCTGGGGGTGTCCAAGGAGGTGGGAGGCAGACACAGCCAGGACAGCGACCCCAGCTGACCATGGGGACACCCCAGACCATGTGATGTCATGTTCAGTGTATAAAGCTGGGAAAAGAAGAACGAAGGGAGGACATTCACAGAGATGGTGTTTGTCTTCCCAAGTTACTGCCAGGCATGATGCAGCCCTGCTTTCCTGGGCATGGCTGAACACCTGCCTGCTCATGGAAAGTCATGAAGCTATTCCTTTTTTTGCTTTGGTGGTGTGCAAAAATTTTGCTTTAACATTCCACTGTCCTAACCTCAAACCATGAGTTTTCTCACTTTTGCCCTTCAGATTTCCTCCTCCATCTCACTGCAGGGTAGTGAGTGAGCGGCTGTATGGGCCTGAGCTGCTGGCCTGGGTAAAATCATGATGCTGGAGGATACCTGTGGGAACCCTAAAAATCTCCTCAGGAAAACTTCCAGGCTTTGCCCCAGAAGCATGTAGCATAGAGTTTCCTTGCCTAGGCTGAGAGAGGGCTTCCTCCATGGTGCCCTGCAGAACTATTGCAAATCCATCTTGGATTGCTTCCCCCATTGACTATTTGGCCCTGCCCTCCCCCGTTGTTTATTCCTCATCCTCCCATAGGTTTGCTGCCCCTTGCCCTGCCTTTGTACCACCCCTGTGCCCTCAGACCATTGGTTCCTGGGCCCCATACTTCAGACAGGACAGACCACATGGTCCTTGGTCTTCTGTCCATGATCCTTTCAGCATGCTGAAATAAACCTTGCTGGAAAATATCATACAGAAGGCCCTTCCTGTCATTCCTCCACTGAGGCATGTGTGTGTGCATGGACTTGAAATGGCTGTTCCTGTGGCCTGCTCTGAGCGGCTTCTGAAGGAGGCACTTCAACAAGGTAGCAGCATTTTACGATCCTGCCACATTGCTACAGGTACTGGTTTGTTCTAAATGGTGCAATCCCATTAGCACAGGAGCAAAATACTTCAAATTTTTTAAACTCTAGTTCCAATAATCTGCCCCTCAATTCCACCTGACATTCTGGGATATCTGATTTAATATTGACCCCAATTGCATTCTTGCACAATTCATGCACCAAATAGCACACTAACAGCACAACACTCCTTATCTCTGAGAAGAAAAGCCAAACAGTAAATAAAAACAAATAAGGAATGAGTTACTACTTGCAATCTACACTAATTTCTAGATAAATTATTTCTACAGAAAAGTTATGGAAGCTGACATTACTGACAACACGTCTCTCTTCACTCATGTATCATGAAGACAGTAGCATCTTCTGTCTCACCTTAGAAACTGCTCGAAAAAACCCAACATACACAAAAAAATATTGAAAATATATGTTTCTACTTTGTTCCTTAAAATACTGTAGCTGGTTAGGTCCACTGCTTATGACAACTCCACTTTATTTTTCCCTTTCCACACCTGTGCCACGTGGGCAATGCATCAAGAGCTTTCCTGTCTTCTTCCATAAACTTTTAAGAAACAAATCTCTCCAAGAGTATTTTGGTTTGCAACACTGCATGGAACCTGCAAGAACTGTCATAGTTGTGAAGGTATGAGTCCTTCCTGTAATTTAGCAAAACCTGTTCTGTGGAGATACAGAGCAAGAGATCACCTTAACAGATTTTCCAAGAGCTCAAGTAAGCAAAGTTAATGGCAAGAGCCACAGAGTTATAAACACCTATTAATTTATCTTAGTGCAAGTGGGATCTAAACAAAGAGAAGGAAATAAAATATTATCAAACATTAGAGCTTTACAAAGGTTCTCGTTCAAAATTCTTGATGGGATATGGGCAAGGAGAGAAATTGGTTTATTAAAAAAGTCATATATTATCAGAGGCTTAAGTGGTAATATTTTTTCTTTAACTGGAGAGACTAAATACTTGAAGAATTCAGAAATAATGTCAAATCTCTAAACTTTACATATGAGTTTCTTCCCTGAGCATTTCCAAAATATACAAGGAATAAGCATCACTATGCATTCTGGGTGCACAGAGCCAAATCACATTGTCAGAACTTTTCACCTACCTTCAGGGTACTTTGCACCATGAAATCCTGATTTTGGCCTCAAGAGTACAGTTAACAATGGCAATGGATGATGAATTTAGTCTCATGGTTGCTCCCACACATAGTACTGTCTGGATTTCCTTGAAGCCTTCCCAAACACGTGTTACTTTGACTAGCTTTGAAAGGGGATTACCAGGGAAGGGGAGACAGTTCCTGCAGTAAAAACTCCTTGTCAAGGAAGATGTGGATCTTCCAGGAGGAAGGTCATCAGATATCTGGTCATCAGATATGAAGGAGCCAGAGGAGAGCAGGTGTATCATGCTTCATCTCCAGACAAATCTGCACTTCTCAAGGTTTCTGAGACAACATTATTAAAACATAATGCAAAGAGGGTGCAGACTTCCATGAAATTTTGTTGCCACCGTTTTTTTTAATGTCTTATATATTCTGTAGCCAAGCAAAGGGAGAGATTCAACACTGAAATGGGAACCATAGACAAATCCTGAGACTGTTTTTGTACTATACTTCCTTTTCTGTTATACAGAATAAAAGTTACAAACCAGCAAGACAAAGAGTTGGTGTGATTACCATTGTAACAATACAATTCAGAGTGTCTGTGTTTCCCTCATCTTGTCTCTCTGGGGTTTTCTTGACTGGTAAATGCCTCTATTTCTTATAAATCATCACTTCCTGTTGTCTTTTTCAGTATGGCTATTTATGGATAACTTCTTTTCTTCCAGATAATCATCCAGTTTATGGGGACTGATTTTGACATAAAAATGCTGTACAGTTTTTTCTAAACAGAGTTTTTTGTACTAGGCTTTCTAACTTAACACTTAATAAAGAATTCTGAGCATGAAATCTTGCTTTTCTGTATGATATTCTGTAACATATTTCAGCCTAAGTGTAATTACTAATTACTCTTTAGAATAAAATGAATGTGTAGTAACTAAGGAATCTCATTTAGGTGTTGTATTTTGGACACCTAATTTATGTGCCTCTGTGGGTAATGTCGAAAGATTCTAGTTTTTGAGTCAAAGAACTTAAAAAAGTGTGCTGCACTTCATAGCTCCTGATCTGTGGTGACCCAACCCTTTGTGTAACCATGGTGTAAGATCAATCTGTGGAAAAAGGGGTAGTAATTATATTTTACTGGATAATTTCACCTGTTCACTGGCTGCATAACCTTATACATTGGAGTAGTAAATGTTGGTTCAGCTGGTGCAGGAGTATGGCATGAAGGTTAGGAACTTATTAATCCAGGCCTTTTTCCAAAATACACATCTTTAAAATGTTACAAAAAGATGGTAGCCTCCTTCTCTCAATTCCCACATTTTTCAGACAATCATGATCGATATTATTGGAGGATTCAGAAGACAATTAAAATTTGAGTACTTTATAAGGGAAAGTTCACTGATGGTTTCAGAAGCCCAGGAAGAAAGGAATACTATAAAATCACCTGGCTGAAGTACCTGTAACACACCTGAAGGCCCCTGGTGAGCACTCTAAAATAGATACATATATTCCTTTTGCTGTCCATCGAGAAAGCCAAGCAATAGATACTATCCATGTTTAGAGAGACAAGCTCATTGTGAGGGCTGCAGAAACTTGAGTCTCTTTCCTCTAGCTGGTCAGAGAAATAATATTTTCCCTAAGTTACTCCCTAAGCACCTTAAATTCTCATACAAATGACAGAGTTTGTGTCCCCACTATAATCTTACTTAATCATCTAAACTGGGTGCTGACAGTAAGACCATCTCCTGTGAATGCTGCTGAGGACATTAACTGGGAATAATACAGCAGCATCCTGAAATCACTTATGATTCTCATTTTTTGTCAGCTAAGTAGCACCACTACTTCAGGAGTCTTTTGCTCTTCATTTTGCTGTGGCTTTCTGTCCCCTTTTTCCCCAAAGGAATGGTGTAAAAGGATTTAGCATGGCAGAGTGCCTGGCCCCAGAGAGCAATACTCTGTATAGCTGTGTATAGCCATGCTGTGTAAAGGAAAGGTCTAATCATTTTTCCTATGGTCATCTGAAACATTCACTGAAAATACAGATAAAAGCCTACAGAATTGAACCCTAATGAGTTCATACAATGGAACTAAAAAGAATATTATCACAACATATTTTTAAGCAGTCTAAATATTTTTTTTTCTCAAGTGGAACATGCTGTTGAACCTATGTGCAAAATCATCCCCCATCACCTCTGTACACAGTCCATCACAGAAATCTATGAAATGCAATAGAGCTCTTTTTGGGCAATTTCACTGTCAGGGAAGAATGCAGGAAGGGTGGAACACCAGCTCTCTGATGGGGTAATTTTAGATTTTATTGTAATGCCTGCCAGTGAATATTCCACATGCAGAGATTTCTAAAGCAAACTGTGAAAGGCCGCAGCCTGCCCTGTAACCCTAAAAGGATGTTGAGTTTGGCAGTCTTCCAGGGCAGCAGGATGTGTGGCCTGGATTAGAATAGGAATATTCCTAACATTCATTGCTTTTTAATGATGTCATGCTTGCCAGCTATTGCAAGTCCTTTATGCTTTCCTCTGTAAAAGCTTTTCTAATACTACTGAAACTTCCTGATGAGAAAACATTTCAAAATAAGGCTATAAGCTTCACATCCATGTAATGATAAAAGTACAAAGCTGCTAAAATACAGAGTTTATGGAAAGAGTAACTCAGCCTTGATGATTATATTGTTATTATGTAGTGTGTCAAATACTGTAAAATGCAGTCAACAATACATGTTAAGTGGTTATTTTAATGTTCCTGATTTTATCAATAGAAAACTTTACTTTTGAAAGGTCATGTTTTGCTTTACTTTATATTGTATCTAAGCACACAAACTAATGTTGAAAAAAGTGAAAGTTTTATTTAATATTGCATTTTTTTTTTCAGGGAATATGTAATCATTAGATTACAAAATAAAATAGGAATATTCACATTTTGCGAATGAAAAATGTGATTGCTCTGAACAGGATGTATGGATTTTAGGAATCAACACAATTATTTATTGTATTATAAATTATAATTGTGTTGATTAATTATAAACTGCTTTTAGCCAATTACAACCACCAGTTACACAGGACAACAAAACAGAGGTGGAAACGTGTCCCTGTCTGCTGCTTTCCTAAAATTTGGTCAAGCTCAGTTCCAGCTGAGTGTTATCAGGTAGTTCTTTCTTGGGAAGATGGGAGCCTTTTAAAAAATCAAGACATTAACCCTGCCTTTATTTCTCTGGAAACTGTAACAATATAAATCTGATATGTATTTTAAAGTCTAATGTGACAGAAAGATCACACTCATTTTCTTTGCACCAATTCCTCAGTAAGAAGCATGACAGCATCAAAAAATTTTAAAAAGTATCCACGAAAATGCCACAGTAGCAAATACTTATTTTGTGTGGGAAACAGAACGAGATTAAGGAAATATTCCTTGCTCAGCATAGAAATGAGTCAGGACAATCAACAAAGAGCAGGATAACCACCTGCATCAGTACAGGCCAGGAATATTGGCCCTGCTGAGAATGACTCTGGGGTTATGGCAAGTGGCACCCTGGATATAGACAACAATGTGCTCTATCATAAGTCAAACTGCTTATTTGGCTACAGCTGGAGGAGTGCAGTGGCTAGGTAATAAAGAGGAGGTAGTATCCCCACTAGCCAGTGGTGCTGAGGCTGCTCTTGGAATGTGTGTTATGGGGCACCTAGTTCAAAAATGTTGCTCAGAAATTATGCGGTCCACCAGACAAATGACCACTACTGTGATTGAGGACCTGTGAGCAAAATTTGGAGATGTTTGGCTCCTTAAGTCAGTCAAAAATGGAAACTGAGGCAACCTAACCCAAGCCTCTCCAATCTGGAGCTGCAAATGTGATGGAGCCAAACTTTTCTTGGTGGCAGGAGTTGATAACAGAAGGCACAAGATCTACACGCTGCAGTTTGGGAGGGTGGGGCTGTGCATCAGGAAAAACTTGTTCGCTTGGAGAGTATGGCAGCAAGGGAACAGATTACCCAGAGATAGCTTCTCTGTCTTTAGAGTTTTCCAAGGCTCAGCTGGGCAAATCCAGGGCTCACCTGACCCGGGGTGGTGACTAATTCTGCGAGAGAGGGAGGGAGGCTGGAGCAGACCTTCAGCTGCCTCTGTTACCCAGCTGGTCCAGGGTCAGATCTGCAGTCCTTAACAGCATCTCCTTGGGCAATACCTAGGAACAGATGGAGGACAACACACAAACCCTGTTACAGATAATTATAGAACAATTTGCTTCAAGCTAAAAGTTTATTGTAAGCATAATGAATTCCTAAGAATTTATTGTAAATGTAGTTTGTAAGAGGAATGTTAAGACTTTGAAAACGCTTTTAGCAGCTTCCTTTCATTTTAAACACACAAGCATTCCAGACCAAGGGTTTCCAGGAAAAAAGGTCTTTAAGCCTAAAATCTTGGTCTTAAACTCCCCACCAGGAGTAAAGGTTCTGATTCAGCTGATCCATGTTTAAGAAAAGGCAAAGGCTTCCATTACAATCCAGCCCTTAAGGAGCAGTTAGTAGCAATTAGAAAATTATTGCCACATCACAATCCTAGGACTATGCCCTGAGGGAAAAGCTTTTGACAGAAGACCACCGTTCCTCTGATCTTGCTGCCAAAAGGGGTAAGCACCGATTTCTTATTCACACGGGAGAAAACTGGTCTGGCCTATGAATGGCAACCTTTTGTACTTAGAGTCTAACACTTGCCTATCTGTCTAACCAGATATTTAAAAATTTGTTCATATAATGCCACTCTGGAAAACTATGATTTCAGGAAAGTTATTTGAACTACTTGAACTTTCTTCCATTTGTACTTCTCATTGCTTGTGGAGATTTAGGAATGGTTTAGTAAATATCTCTACCAAATTCTATCACTGGTTCTAGATATATACAGTTCTAAAAACCGAACATGAAAGTAAACTTGGCAACTACGAGGGGTAACATAGACATTACCAATTGTAGCTCAGAGAAACACAGATAAAAACCAAATTTCTCACATTTCAATATCCCACAGTCACAAATCTCTTAGGCTGCTTCATGACAATCTAACTTTTCCTCATTTTAAAGCCTCTCTGAATGTTGAATACCACTCTGGTTTGGTTTGGGGGAGGGGGGCTAGTTCTTTTATTTTATTAACATTTGTGTTGATCTAGTTGCAACTAAAGTGTATTAAATGTGAAACATTAAACATTTTAATGTTTAGCAGCTTCTGGAACAGAGAACAAAAATCTCTTCAGTCCAAGATGCCTTCATCCCCCTTACTTGTATATCTGGAAGTATATATGCACTTAAAATACTATTTCAAAACCAGATATGACTGAAATATTATCATTTTGTCCCATACAGCATTTTATCCTATTCACAAGTTGCTCAAGGTCTCACAGCTCAGATTTATAGGGGAACTTCTGACAAGTGCAGTGACACTAATTTTACAAGCAGTGAAGCTGTGTCAGGAGTTTCTTTCCAAAATAACATCTTGACATATTTTCAGCTGAAAGAAATAGCTGTATTTCTTTTGAGCTGAACAGTCATTTAGGAGAAACTTTCAATGACCAGTGCTGTCGGTACGTTAATGCAATTAACTCCATATGCTCACTCCAGATAACTCCTGCTTTGTGAGCCATGTAACTCTACACTGCTGAAGTGGAATGACATCTTTGGCCAAAGCCAAGTATTCTTCTACAGAATATTCCCAGTAAAACTTGAAGCAAGTGCATCACAACCAGTTGCTTAGTAGGACAGAAGACATTATGAAACCAAAGTTTGTGTTCTAGTGCAAGATTTGGCTGCTTTCGGCAACTCTTTTTGTTTTGAATGGAGGAAGAAGGGCAGAGCAATTGAGAAATAAAAAATATATTTTATGGTAATGCAGAAAAAAAGCTCAATGCAAATTTTCTGTACTTTAAGTCACAAATACATATTAAAGTTTTAATTACAAATTTGTGTTGGTAAAAGGAAGCTGGCACACACAACAAGCAGAATTAGTATTTTTGCATGTTGTTTTACTTTCTGGCTGTTTGCAGGATCAGTAGGATGTATTGTCATGCACCTGTATCTAGCATCCATTCAAAGAAGAAAAATAAATGCTGTAAGTGGAAGTGGAGCGTTGCTATCTGTAATCCTAAGGACAAATGTTCACTAAGGTATTCTTCTCTTTAATGTTCTCATTACAAACCCACTAACAATTTGGCAGTAGTGACCATTTCCAGAGCTAGGATAGCTTAAGCTTGGAGTAGAAAAAGCAGAAGATATAATTTTTAAAGACTATCAGACCTGCATGGTTGGGTCAGTGTCTGCTTGTATTATGTCTGGCACTAACACATGATATTAATAATTCACTTTCATATCACCAAATTCACATCCTTTGTTTCCTCTCTGCACTTCTAATGGACTCTTTTTCAATTATGCATATTCTTCTTATCCATATGAACAAATAGGTTTTGAATTTTAATGTATGAACTTCTAAAGGGAAATAGACTTTTATTCAGATAGACATGTTTTTATCAGGAAACAGACTTGACTACAATTGGGATTCGTTTAGGTCAGGCAGTTGGTTTTATTCATATCTAACAGTGTCGAACACAGTGAGAACACAGTGAGAACAGCAAAACCAGCCCCAGACTCAGTGGAACCTTAAACCTTTCTACATCTTTACTTGTGTAACAAACCCCAGGAGCATTGCTGTATGTAAGAGCCTGCATCAGGCAGTTGTGAACAATCTGTACAGTTGATATTTCTAGGGATTAATGAAAAAAATACTAAGTTTCTTTCTTGTCTTTCATTCCTCAGCTCTGCTCTTCTGTTCTCTCTTCACCCCATTCTGGGCATCAGATCCACAAGCCAATGCTGCGCTGCTCTACAGCTGCTTCCTGTAGCCTTTGGAATTCACGTGCACATCTGGATATACATCTCTATATTTTGCTCATTTACCTTTCTCTTCTCTGTCATCTACGTGTTTTTTGTGGGTAGATGAGAGGTAGAAGCCTTGCATGTGGGACTCAGAAGTTCATTCAGTCGCAGTAACATAGCCATCTTCTCCATGGTCACAACTGACATAGGATCCAAATATCTGTCCTTCTTCATTTGCGTCTGCCACCATGGAATTAAATTATTCAGTCAGGTCTCAGAGCCAGCATTGGGGAAACAGTGGAAATATGGTAATGAAGGAAGAAACCAGTGCAAGCTTCCACAGACCCTTTCCAAGATCCTCTTTGTACACACAGCATCTCCAGAACTGTTCAGTCACTGCCATCAGGGGGTACTGCTGACCTGGGATGGATCCACATGGCAGAGGAATTTCATTTTGCCAAATATTCTGAGAAATGTGACTCTCCTTTGAGGCTCCATAACCATTATCCATCACAGTCTAGATGCGGACACTAGTGTCTACATTCAGATCATGAAGACACTTTTGTTTTGCAATTAAGCAGCTTTTTAAGGGAAATAAATAAATAAATAAATAAAAGGTAAAAAGACAAATTTTTAAACACAGCTTGGCAATGAACTCATGACCTACAAGAATCTGTAGTCCATTAGCAATCAGTGACCCATCAAGGTCTCTGCTCTACAGTCCTCATTATCTCACAGTTAATTGAACTCATGAACATGACATTTATTTATTAATTTACTTGAAAAGGAAAGGGCATTAGGACTATTTTAAAATGTGACTAAGTCAGTTATTCGAAGACCCTCATCTTTCAAAGCCTATCATTTAAAACCAAGTAATACAGCTATTTGTAATTTTCCTTATGATTCAGTGTTCCTTAGAAGAAATATCATTGATTGCCTTTACATGTCTTACAAAAAGTTTTTCCACCTGTTCTGACATTTACTGTCTTTTTCTGGGCACAGAGAAAAACACCTACCCAAGAAGTTTCACTTAAAAGGAAAAGTGGGCTACACAGGGATCTGTTCCATGCCCCTATGGTCTCCAGCTCAAACTTCTTCCTGAATGTAAAGATTAACTTTAAAGCAGAGGCTTAGCTCTTTGCCCTCTTCCCTCCCTGAAAAGGAAACTGTCACTTCCAACTATTTCAGAATGTTAATTCTGTAAAACAGCCATGCTGCAATCTTGCAACAATGCACAGTTTATTCTGGGTGGCTCTGGAATTGCCCCTGACTCCTGCTCATTTCCCAATAATTACTGATAATTACACCACTCAAAACAGAGTGAAACACAGCAGACTCTTTCAAAGCTGTAGAAACAAATTTTGTCCAGAAACTGACCTTCCCGTTTGGAGGTGAGAGGAAGTGTGCACGGAATTATACAGGCAAGATGAGTTGCTTTCTAACCCATTTTGATAGAAATCAACAAGCATAGGCATGAGGAAAACCAAGGCAGTAGTTTTAAGGTGCCCCAGGCAGCAGCTTACGTGCAGGCTTAGGTTTATTCAGTGGCTTTGGGAGCTGTCAATGTTTCGTCTCGCCTGTTATCTTAATATACTGCAACAATGGCAATGATAAACAACATACATTTAATATAAACCCTTCTTTGCTTGTTTATAGAAAGAGTTTCTTTGGTCAGCATATAAATGTCTTTGAGATCTTTTTAAGGCTCATTGCCAGAGGAAAAAAGGGGGGAAAAAGGCTGCTAGGGGAGCTGAGGAAAACCTGCCAAGTCTTATACAGCAAAATATTTTTATGGCATTTCTCCTTTTTTTGAAGACTGGTTTTACAGCATGTTTGAGCAAGACACTCAAAATCACACCCTTCCTAAATTTCTTCACTCATCCTTATTTAAATCTCCTTGGCAGAAGCGAGGGCCCTGTAACTGCCTTGGAAGTGCAGTGTAAGGGTTTTGGCAGAGGGAGGCCTTGGACTGGCGCTGCTGCGTTCCCATCGCGTAAGAGCTGCGGCACCCGGCAGCCTTGGAGCGCCGACGGGACGCGTGTGGCACCGCCGGGCCTTGCCCTGTGACATTCGGGCAGAGCTCTGACGCTGTCATTCCCTTCAGCGACACAAGTGACGGACACAGGGGCCTTGGAGCGCGGACACGGAGCGGTGTTTGTGTGCATCATGCACGAGTATTCTGTGCGACACCGCGCTGCTGCAGCTCCCTCAAACATTTAAAATGCAAATCAAAACCCCTTTTAGTATAAAGCTGTATGGATAGCTTTGAGATACTGCTTTACCACCTTTAAAGGGAGTAGAGAGCAACCAATTGAATTCTTTAGCATTTCAAAAATAGCCCCACAGCTGGTTAGATTCATTTGTTTCTTTTTGGCATTCCTTCTCTGGAGGCAGTAAGCATGATCAGCTGCTATCCACTGGAAGCACTATAGAAACAGATGATTTATTATTATTATTATTATTATTATTAATAATAATAATAATAATAATATTCATCCATAAATACTGACAATGTGTTACACTGCTGTTTGTCATACTGAGAGCAGATGGTTTGTTATGAGATTACATTCTGGACCTCCTGAGATACTGCACCCAATTTGCCAATCCCATCATTCCCTCAAATGCTATGGAAGATTTGATGAATACTGGATTCAGTATTGTCAATATATTTATAATTTTATTGTGTCCCGCAATGGCTGAACAATGTTATAATATTTCCGTGGGACCTCAAACAGAAGACATGGGCTTGATAAAGAAATGATTGAATGGAGATTTTTGCTTTGTCTAACACAAAAGCTCAGACATGATTACTGTGACCATCTCTTCTGGTTCTAAAAGCACAATCATGAGGGTTTTTCTGATTCTAAGAATTCTATAAACATGAGTGTGGATTTTTTAATATAGATATATCTAGCTATTCCATTTGTAGGCCAAATGTGGAAAAAAGAACTTCAGTGCCACTGAAGTACCCTCACATACCTGTGAAATTCTCCCCTCTTCCCACCAACACACACAGACAAAATTACTTTTAATGTAGTTATTGTAAAAACTAAAAGTCAGGGGGGGAAGGCTCTCGCTCATAGTTCTGCCTGACCACATAATTGTGTAGTAGGTATTAATTCCATTTTAGCCAAAATAATTCAATACCTGAAACAAGAAATAGATAAGCCTGATTTTACTTAAGAGATTCAAATGTAATAATTGAAAAAAAAATCTTCTCACAACTGGCAGAGCAGTAACCTTAGGCAGGATCAAGCCAGCATGCCAGCCTTGTTGATTTTAGCTCAAATATCACATTCAATTGGTGGTAGAAGACCAAATGAGTCTGTAATTGATGCTGAGGTATGGTGCTTACTGATCCACTAAAGAAAGGGAGAATAATCACCAGGAATCACATTTGATCTGTCAGTGCTATCCACCAAAAAGAACAACAAAACCATTAAAAATATATGAATTAAAAAAAAAAAAAAAAAAGCTGAGTTGTTATGTTGGTCAAACCATGACAGATATCTTCCCCACAAAGTATATTTACTGAGTATGAGATGCATGGCATAGGTTTCCAAAAATATCACTTATGAACCAGGAGTAGGAGCTGGACTTCTCCTACCTAATTTGAATATACTCACACTTCGTTTGTAGACAATAGCTAGCAGGAGACATCTCAATCTGTCAGGTATTTGGGCTGAATTTTGTAGTAACATATTTCCCCTATAACTTGACTGTATGAATCCACTTGTAAGTGTTCATGATTTAAAATCTGAAATTCTGTAATCTGAAATCCTCTGACACTGCTAAACTTCATTTTAGGTGGCATCTGGTGCTTTCAGAGAAGTGGAAGATAACAGTGGCAGAAGCAAGTTTAAGTATTGAAGGCATATTGGAAAGCAAGTCAGACACTTTCCCTGTAAAAGGTTCATGGAAACTTGAGCTGCTGGAGCCATTTGTGACCAGACGTATTTGAGGAGCAGAGTAAAAGGGTGAAGTGATACAAGGTTAGACTGAAGTCTGCTTGAGAGATGTCTATTACTTCGTTGTTGTGCTGGTTCTTTGTTCCTAGTTTTTTCTCTGTCTTCTGGCTTTGGGTTAGGAAACTTAAATGAGAGACAGACAACTTGTGTAATTGCATTCAAGGAGTTCTGAATTCAAGGTGAAACAGATAAACAGTGTGTAAAGAAGTAGCTGTGGTTAAAAAATTAAAGCAATGAAAAACACACAGTTATGTGTAGAATATTAGCCATAATTAACTTCAGTGCAGAAGTAATGATTTTGACATTCTTGTGAAACAATCTGACACGCTGTGGTTTTATGTAATAATATTAAAGGGGGTTTTTTTTGTTTGGTTGGGTTTTTTTAATTGATTGCTTTAACTGCAAAAATGGATTTTTCAGTCTTTATCAATTTTCCTCAAGACTGAGTTGTTATTCACAATGAAGACTTAACAAAAAAAAAAATTAAAATATACAAAAAAATTACTACTTTATCTAGGACTGACTTCCACTTCTCAAGGCCAAAAGAAAAGGACTTCTAACTTTCAAGGTTGTCAGAAATGAAGGCCAGGAAAGTAAGACACAAGAGGTCAACCTATTTAGGCAGACAGCAGTGAGCTGGACTGTCCTGTTTGATAGTACCATGTTCACACGGGCAACATACTTCTGATTAAACTGAAGAATATGGTGTTTTAATAAGCAATAAATGGATGAATTTGCTATTGGTTATAATGAAAAAGTAACCAGAGAAAAATATCATCATGCATGGATCAGTGCTATAGCTAAAATGAGATTTTATTAATGCTGTGCTTTTCCACCATGAATTGACTCCTGGTTTTGATTGCTTGAAATAGCTATACAGAAGTGGGAGACTTTTAACTGGACTAATAGCAATATAAATATTGTATATAATTATGTAAAATGACACAAATAGCACAGTGTATTTGATTCCTTAGACAAAAAGTGAACTATGCTTCCCACAATGAGTTTGGTGGTGGGGAAGTACAACTCTACAAAAGAGAAAGGGGCAGACACTGAAGTGACTCTGGTGAAAATAGCACAACAGCTACACTGAAACCTCCTGCACAGCTGCTGAGGGAAATGCCCAGTCAGTGGGTGCCAGTGATGGGGCAAATAGGCAGGATGTTTCTAGAGAAAGGGGGTTTCAGCATGGGGAACCATGTGCCAGGGAAACACTTTCACACAGCAGAGGAGCAGGAAATAGCAGGTTTTGAGGGAAACAGAGGAAGGAAAGGCAGAGAAACAAGAGAAGGGGAAGAAAGGAAGAGAGCAGATGAGGAAGAGATGAAATGAGGAAACAGTGTTATTAACTATCATAAGGTCTGGTTTTTTTACATCTGAAAAAAGGTGGGTGGTTTTTTGTTTTTCTTATTCTTACAGCCCCTTTTAAGTCATTGCTAAAATTACCACAGGAATGCAAAAAATGGGAGTTTCCCAATACATTCTTTTTGATAATTAGTAATTGAGTTTGAGAAACCATTGTGAAATTCTTTTATTCAATATTCTGAGGAGAGTTTCTGAAGTCATTTAAGATAAATAAAGTAGGCTTATGCTTGTGCTTCATACTAAGGCATTATTTCTTTGCAATTACTGTATCTCTACACTACACGTAGAGACATATAGCTTTATGATAATGTCAGATACTCCAGATAACTAAATAGGATGTAAAATTTGGAGTTTGGACATTTTGGAGAGGTTTTTTGGTGGGTTTTTTTGTTGGTTTTTTTTTTTTTTAATGGAATTTGTCACCAAAGAGTAGTTAAAAAAATTAGACTGTGAACAAAATAATGCATTGGGTTTAGCTGTAAGCATTTAAGATTTCAAGAACCTCTTAGTCAATAACTATTATTAAAGGATCTAAGGCAAGATGATATGTCTGTGGCAAATACACAGAGAGCAGTGATGTCAACCTATTCCTTTTCCTTTGAAAAAGAAAAGAGTAACGTTTTGACATCACTCACCTATCCAGGGCACAACATCCAGCCCATGAGTGCTGTGCAGTGACTCACAGAGCACGTGCTCCTCTGGCTGAAATGCAATGGCTCAGATGCCTTATCTACTTCACAGCTCCTCTGCCTCCTCCAGGCTGTGTGTTTATGTGTATATGAAAAACACACCAGGAAAAAATATCATACCATCATAGTGAATCACTCTTGCTCTTTTCTCACACAACTGAACATCCTGACACACTGTAAACTCAGCTGAAAGTATATCAGGGCACTGCAGTCAGCTTCTCCTGCAGCACTGACATTTCACCATGAACTCCATAACTAGTGGTTTTCCTTACTTTTTCTGCTTTGTCTGATCACTTAGGATAACTTAATTTGGTATTCTTGTTAGCTGTTGATTATGAAAGGGGAGTCATACTGACTTCACACATACGTCAGGCTTAAAAGCTTTAGTCTTTAGTCTTCTAAGTTAGGATTTGACTACACATATTTACCCATAAAAATTTAATAAATGTGACAGTGAAACACAAGATGGTACAAATTTGCTCTCAGTGGTACTAGTATCACTTTATTATTGCAAAGACATGTCCAAGAACAAAATTATTCCCTACAGTGAATTGGTTTTGATAGTCCAAAAACATATGCAAAGGGTGAGAGAGACCTTTATGTATCATAAACAGCCTTCCTCTGTTCTGTGGTAATAATGTGTCATAAAAATAGTTATGACATAGCCATCTTATCTTCCCACCGGTTTTATTAGCTTTCTTTTAACCATTAAATGTTAATGCAACTTCAAGGTGGAGCTTAGAGCAACTGAGCTCAGCTTCGTGCACACAGCTCTGTATTTCAATTTGTGATGGGTTGTCTCAAAAGGTTCAGGTTTCTGTTTAGGACATAGGACTAGAAGAAACCTTGCTGTGAGTCACCACCATCACAGGAAAAGGTTGCTATAGTCTTTTCCTAAATACTTTATTTCTTCATTTTGAACCAAATCTAGAAATTATCTCTCACTATTCCACCCTGAAAGACATTGTAGAATTTTATTCTTCTGCTCATTCATCAGTTTTCTGTTCTTAGCCTGCCTAATCATACTTTGTGACTAGTGTTGCTCATTTTTTATAGAGTTAGCTAAACCTTGGCTTTAAAAGTCTTCTTTCTTCACAGTTTAATCTACCAAAACATAAAATCCTGGAAATATTCACACTGGTCCAAGGAAAAATATATAAAAATATCTTCTTTTTGATTAGATGCCCAGAGAGAGGGGATATAGAGAGACAATATAAGGGGCAAGCATAGACTGATCCCTCTTCTCAAATATTTCTGTTTCTGGCAACCAACATTTTAAGTTTGAATTGGAGGCAACATACAGACCACTGTGATTAATAGCCCTCTGCTATGAATCCATTTAGTCCTTTGTGAATCCAGTGATAATTTTAGCTTCCACGACATCCTGTAGCAATGAATTCCACAAAGTAATTAGGTACTGTAAGGAAAACTACTTTTTCTGTTTGTTTTAAAGGTCCTAGTCACCTCTATTCTTCTTCTAAAAATTATAGTGAACAGTAATTCCCTAGAACACTCTTACATATCTTTTCCTATTTCATAGAAGCCAATCAAATAGACACTAACATGGAGATAGTAGATAGAGCCCACCTACAGACAGACAGCAGGATAGATCCAATAACCAAACATCTATTTTCCAAGCAGATCAGTTTTAATCTTCCCTCCAATAGATGCCAAAGTAAGTTCAACCCCTTTGTCATCTTACAGATGGGATCACTATAACTACAGATTGGATCCAAGACAGATTATTGTAATCCCCATCAGCATGTAATAGAGATTTATCCAGTTTCTTTCTTGTTCTCAGTATTTTCTTAATAATCCTAACATTTTGTCAGTGTCACATGCTACTAAGCAGAAGTTTTCAGGGAGTCATGGACATACACTTATTAAGATCACTTTCCTGCATAGCAATGGCTACCTTAGATGTCAATATTCTGCACATATAATTAAATGTCAGGGGAGAGCCACCATGGGTTTTACTTTGACTTTACTGGCAATTAATTTCATATGCTTTTTTATTGTTCAGTCACCTAGCATCATTAGATCATTCTGCAATTCTTCACTGTCAGGAATAATTGTATTACATGAGGAATATTTATCACTTCATTATTTCTCATAGTTTTCAGGTAATTTACAAAGATGTTGAACAGTTCATGTCCTAGCAGCGATCCTGTGAGACTCACTTGATAATCTCCCTCCATTGATTTGTACCTTTTGTTTCCTAATTATTAATCACTTAATAATTGTGCAGGAATACCTTTCCTCTGATCTCATGACAGTTTAAATTTTTTAAAGAGTCTTCAGTGTTGTCAATGGCAAAATCTTTTAGGAATTTTAAGAGTTCTCTGTCAGGGTCTTCATATGTCCATTGATTTCCCTCTACAAAAATCCTTGTGAAGCTTTCTGGTTATATAGGAGTGAGATACAGCACTCTTAAACACTATGTTTAAAACATGAATCTCAAATGGGAAGTCAGTTTTTAACTTTCCACCTAATGCTAAAGAATTATTCTGACTTACCAGGCAAGTTCCTTGGGTGCTCCACTTGGGCCACATTGGCATGGCCAGAAGGGCGTGCTCCAGCTGGGTGAACTCCTGCCACATGGATGGCACCTTTCACATAGACTAGGTGAGGGTCACTCACCCAGGGTGAAGAGAAACTGAGTAAGGGCCATCCTCTGGCCTTGGGAGGGACAGAGCCTAGCTCCTGGTTCATGCATCAACCGCTAGATAATGCCATGTCCTGGGCACAAACACAATCCATCCTCTCATCCTTTTAAACTCCCTCTGGATAAACATGTATAAAAGAATCTTGGGTTGAAGAGAGTCAGAAAGAAGGAAAACAGTGCCAGTGCTAAGTAAAGATAGGAGAAAACTTGGGATTCCCAGATTTTGATGCTCTCAGTCTTCCTTTATTTTTGAAATAAATTCAAGGTCTTTAGTGTCTTCTGTAAAATGAGTTTTCTTTCTCCTCAGCCATCATCCTCTGTTCTTTCTAACTAACAAGTATGAGAGATTAGTGCTTTCTGAATGAACTCATACCAGGGCCTTATGCAAGGGTATTTACAGCTTCCTTGTCCATACTGGGAGTAGC
This sequence comes from Acrocephalus scirpaceus scirpaceus, assembly GCA_910950805.1. Classification (NCBI taxonomy): domain Eukaryota; kingdom Metazoa; phylum Chordata; class Aves; order Passeriformes; family Sylviidae; genus Acrocephalus; species Acrocephalus scirpaceus. Next base: position 102,844,583 of record OU383775.1, on the reverse strand, counting down.
CACCCTCCTATAAGCAAGACAATCTATGTAGCCTGGAAAACTTCATTACCATACCTTTATGTCAATCAACCATCTTAGTCTAAAAACTGAGAAAAAAAAATCTGTGTTTTCATTGGAACCTCATTTCTTTTTCCACTTCCTAGAAAATTTGTTTCTTCCTTTTTTTCTGCTTATAAGGCTGAGAAGCTTTGCATTATTTGGTTTAACTTCCTTTGCAAAGACAAGCTGAAACAGAGTACTGGCAAGAGTTTTGGACTTTATTCCTAAATTTCCTGTTCTCCAAGATGTATCTTTCATGATTGTTCCACTCCTTACAGAGTCCTGCTATTCCTAAATGAGTCTTACTATTCCTAAATTACTTCTATCATTCCTATGTGATTTTTCATTTCAGTTATAAATGGAGAGTGCTCCATTGGTTTTGAATCTTATTTAGAATTATTTCCATCCTTAAAAATTTCTGAAGTTTAGGAAAATCAGAGTGAAAGAAATTTCAGTCACCCTCATGTTTCAATTTCTAATTTCTTTGTGTGTTGACTTCACTCATTAGATCTCTTAATTTCTCCTATTTGTCCTATTCTTGACCTATTTGTCTGTTTATTCTTCAGTGTAATTTAACTGGAATGGTCTTGATATCACTACAGTCAAGTTATTTTCTTTAGGTCTTCTACAACATACTTAATTTGGAAAAGGAGATTCAAAAAGACATTTATTCCCTATATAGTCATGAAATCAGTAAGATGTAAACTTATCTACTAATAGATCCAGACATAACTGAATTTTACCAATATTGGTTAATCAAATTTTTTAGTTAGTTGAATTGTTGAGAAATTGCTCATTTATAACTCATTTTATGGCTGGGAAATTTTCCCACAATGACACAATTCCCAGTAGTATTCATCACTGTAACAAGTTCAAAATATTTCTATATCAATATCTATATTAGCTAGAGAAGCTAATATAGGGCAATGAAAACAATTTTGATCAAAATTGAGGATTTGTGAGTTATTCTTTAGCTATACTACTTCATTCTGATAGAACACCAATCCACTGCTTTTAACTTTCTGTCCTTCCTGAAGAATTTACATGTTATATTTTCTCAGAATCATTTCCTTCTCTATCAAAGACCCAAGATAGGATTATGCATTAAGTTAAAATGCCATATTTTTGTTGTTAAGACTCTTCTTTACATTTTTATGTAATTTTCAGGAACATTAAAAAAATCAATAAAATTAAATGTTAAAAATAGAATTTAAACTGATAGGCAAAATATTCAGTTTATTTAATGAGAACTGCCTAAATGCAAGTAGTGTAGTCTCAGGTAGTTGTATTGGCTCCCTTGGGTGCAGACACTTCTAGAAAACACTCATTCCTGCTAAGAAAAACATCAAACATAACAAGGTTGAAACTTTCTGGGGATGTTGATTTCTTTCTGCTAAGTGTAAAAGGAACACAAGTGATTAGGATTAGACCACATCCACATCTTTTAGAGAGAAATATAGTTTGACAGCTTCTCCCTTTGTGTTTTTATATATTCACCAAAAGAAAGGTATTTTTATATCTTAAATTATGGTTTAAGACTTTAATACACAGTGATCTATCACAGCCTACTGATTGGAATCATATGTATGTTAGTATCATAATCTATTTCTTCATTTTTCAGATAAAACATAATTGTATCAATCAGAGAATCAAAAGGACTACAAAATAAAATATATTTTTGTAGAGGTGTGTGACAGTCATTGTTTTCTCCATGAAGTACAATACATGTCTCTTTTTCATTTTGATTCATCAGATACCAATGGCAGTGAGGAACTTAACTAAATTGTGATGACTGGTGGTGAGTGAGTGTGTTACAGGACCTGTGTTTTATTAGAGTTTACAAAAAAAGAAAAATCCTTTGTTTCAGGTAGTTACAGCCTCTCTGTTTTTAACAGTTTGTTATCACATTGCTTCATACAAACAAGATTTTCTGACATAATTTTCTATTCTTTTATGTCCTTCTCCCTTTTATGTCTTGCATCTTCATCTGCTGCTTTCTAATTGCTCGGGAAGGCAGACAAGATGCTCCATTGGGAACAGATGGCTTTCTGGAAATCTCCCAACAAGGACTACTCCTCGAATAGATTTCATCTGCAAGCCCCACGCAGAGGTAATATATGATACCTACAAATAGATAGTGCTCCAAAGGCTTAGGAAGGAAAAAAATATATCCTGATGGAGTTCTTAAACCTGTATGACCACAATTGCCAACAGAAGACCAAGCATAAAAATGAATCCTATATATAGCATTCAATTTTTGAAGTTAATTTTCTTTATTTCCGTATAATCTCTACAACAGAGGCAGCTATCCTAAAGTGGTTTCTAAAGGGCTGTGTTTTACTTTTCAAGGGTAGATTAAAAACAGAGTTTGAAATCAGCTATAATGCTATCCTACTTTACAAAATGGTGTGAGATGACACACAATATATGAAATAAATGTTAAAGTCTTCACAAGAATAAGAATAAATAATATTGAAACAAATATGTTGGATTACAGTGAGTGTGAAGAATCATCTTTGTCAATGTTGTCTTGCTCTTCTGTGTTTTGCACCTTTACTTACTTCCTCATAGAGAGGAGAGATACTATTTATAGCATTTTATTATTATTTGGTTTGTTTGTTTTGGTTCAGTTTTCCTTAATCTAAAATAAAATTGATGATAACCATGTTGTATATGGTTGCTCTGTGTGTCTGGAAAATATTATTCTGAGATTATGGATGGGGCTATAAAGCTGGGGGATCAGAGATATACCGTTTATGGTAAAAAAATACAAACTGAATAGTAAAGTGATAGTAGTCCTCTGTATCCTCAGTATTCTAACCTCAGCCTTCAAATAATATGTGGATTACTTATTGTTCCTGTTCACAAAGCAAAATTAATGTTAGAGAACATAAACTTTCATTATTTATGGAAAAAAAAATACTATGTTCTGGTTTTGTTTGGCTATAAATAACAGTTAGTGGAAAGGAATCCTAAAATTCAAATACTAGAATGCAAGTACCAGAAAAAAAACTATCAAAATATTATAGGTTTTAAAAATTTGGACATACTACTTTTTGTGGAGGAAAAATGGCTTGACTGTCTTTTACCAAGTAAGGATTAGCAATGTTATGATGACTTTTGGATACTTGAAGGGATTCATTTTTATTATGAAGAGAAATGGGATCACAGAGTCCATGCTGACTAACTTCAGTCTGAATCGGAACTGTGCCATGGTGTTACCATTATTGCTTGTACCACGTAGATTGTGTCATTCTGCTTATCCTACATGTGTACAAGGGGAGTCTTTGCTATCTTGGAATAAGCTAATGAGCACTGCAGTGCATAACTGAGAAGAAAATAAAGGCGTTCCCCAGTGAGATCTGACCACAATGAACCATTTAGAGCCATTACAGGTCACCAGCAGCTTTTACACAGTCAAGATTGTTGCTGCAGAGATGAGAGAAGGGCTTGAAGGCAGATGTTGAAATGTTTTTGCAAAAATGCTGAGGCAGAGTGTGTAGGAATGACTTTTCCACTGATGCCACTAAGTGAAAAAAAATCTGTAAGTGCAGTTCCTTTGCTCTACACTTCAGAGAAATGTACAGACTGCATTAATAATTTAACTAAATGATCTGAAATTCTCTTGAGATCTGAAATCCTGCGAATGTTCTATTGACAAAATGTACTAGATAAGAATGTAAGGAGGTATATCATAAGCAACAGAAATATAATTCCCCATGGATCACTGGATCTCACAAAGCCATCAAAGACATTACAGATCCTCCACTAAGAGAAGGACTGTCCATGTTCTCAGATGGTCCTTCCACTGCCTTTTCCAATGGTGGTAAGGTCTGGGGATGGAGAGTGTAAGTAATTTTCCACAGGCAGCTTTCTCTACAAAAGTTCTATCTGCTAAGGCTTTGGTCAGAGAAACGCTCTTGATCAGCTGTGACTGTTGACCTTGGCTGTGTTTGAATTACCAGCCTAGAGGTAAAAATTGCTCTTCCTAGCAATTAATTTCTCCAACAAGATTATAATCTTGAAACTAAAGCAAAACTATGTGGCTGCATTTACCAGATGCTTAACAATCTCTGTCAGGAAAAGTAGATTGATGTTATTCCATTTCCTTTTATAATAGCTTCTGACTTGGGAGGAAGTGGAATCTCTGCTCTTAACTCTTGGCCAGGAATCATAGCTGTGGGAGGAACACAGCCTTGAATACAGTCATTAAAATTCAATGCAACAATTACAGTTAATGTGCATTAATTTGGGCATGTTAAGCTACTTAGTATATGCCAGATATATTCTTGTAACTGGCAATAACGAGGACATCATCTTTAGCAGTGTCACTGATTCTGTTAAGCAGAAACTGTGATCTAAGTAGCTTGTTAATAAACAGAATTGTGTAGTAATTTTGTCAGTGAGAATGAATATTTTCTTGCTAATGCCATATTTTTGAAAGTTTTTACACTTCAAATCTAGGTTATGAATTCTGATTTCCAGCTACTCAGAGCTGCTAATTCTGAGTCCAAGCCACGGGCTGCTAAGGAAGTGCTAGAGACAGAAGTGATCAGAAGAAGATCTTAAAAGTTTTCCTGAGTGTCAGCTTTTATGTGCCATACGTTTTAAGTTCCTGTTCAATAACGAAATTTCTATAATTTTGACATAGCTCAGATTAGTCTAAAATATTATTCTGAGATTCATGTTGAAGAACTCCAGAAGAGTTTTTGTTTTCCAATAACACATAGTTCAGGCTTTGAATTGTGTGCATTTAATCTACAGTATTTATTTACATTCCTCTGTATTCACTATGACAAATACCTGATGTATTGCAATTGCTGGAATGACATTTCAGCAAATACGTGCAGTCATTTAGAGCATTTGAAAGTTTTTAGTGACCACTCTAAGGCACTGTAACAGAAAAACAAAATGCATTGTCTAATCAATCACTCAGTATTGATGAAATAATGAACAGGTAAATTGACAGGGAAAAATCAACCCTCCTGAAACCTGGTTACCTTCATTTATATGATAGATTTAATCTAGTCTCCATCTATTTCAATAGATAATTATTGAAAGCTACAGCCTTGAAATTTAAATGGATACTATAATTTGAAACAACTTGTTGTGAGTGCTACTGTGTAAAATTTAGGGCTGAATATGTATATAATTAATCAAACATATGTTCTGTAGTCAAACTGGTCAAATAGTTCTGTACCATTCAGAAAACAAGCAAAAAATGAAAACTGCTTTTGTTTCCCACAGAATCATTTGAATGAGGATAAACATCACCTGTTATGTTAACTTGTCTGGTAAAAGTACTTCAACAATTATTTTCAAGAATGGACTTAAGTTTACTGAAGCCAGATTGTTCTTCACATACCTGAAAGGCGCACAGCTATTCATATAGCCAACAGCTCATTCCTTGGGCCCATTCCATTCCATTCACCATTCATGGTGAATCTTTTTCCGTGTCATGAAACTATTTTCATTTCATGACAAAATGTAGGTTTTCCATATCAAATCACAGATAGAAATCTGGTCACACAAAGGTAGGGTACACTCATATTAGTACGTTTGACCCAGATATTATTTACCCACCACAATGTATGACTGACAATGTGAGACATATGCTTCAAATTTTGTTCATTTTTCTAAATTTTGCTAAATAAAGTGATATTTCTGTCATATGAGGAGAGGCAGAGCTGGTATCATGTACTTGAATTGATGTACAATCAATCTTAGGATACAGCATTGCAGGGTTATCTCATCCTTCTACAGAAAATTAATCTTTGCTACTCGATTAGCCTTTTTCAAAATTGATCCAGGGTTTGTCTTTTTCTCTGTCCACTGGAAGTGTTATTCTCTTTGGGTATTCCTAGTATTTAGCACTCTATTCAGTATTTATTCCTCAGTTACGTTTGGGGAACTAGCAAATACCATTCTGGTTACTCATCCCAAGCAGCTATATTCCATTTGTAAGAGCTTTGCATCTGAAATAACACTTTCATCTGCACAGTTGTTTTTACTTTTCCTCTTTGATCTTCCTTTGTTTGTTTACATCTTTCTCTTATTTTAGTATGCATATTATACATTCCTTACTGCTCTAGAGAAAAAAGTTATCTTTAATTTTGATTACCCATTATTTAAATCATGCTGAATTATTTTGCTGTGAGAAATATTAATATAAATATCCCAATATAATTTAGCAATGTACAGATCTATAGGTCTACAAATATAAGCCATATAAATAGCTAAGCTAACTTCAAGTAAACAACAGGACTCTGTAGTTAAAAGAAATTAAAGGGAAAGCTCTCAGCTAAAGTTTTTATGCTAAATCATTCTCACACATAATCATTCCTATATATGCTCTACTGTCCAGTCAAATTTGGAAAATATTCAAAAAATTTACTCCTGGATAAAATCAAATGTTCAGGCTATTTTGTTTCATCACTAGTCTACAACAAGCTAATGTAAGTCACCACCAAAAAAGATGAGGCTGACTGCTTGAATTCCTAAAAGTCCTGAAGCAAGATGATTTTCATAATTTACAAATGAATTCATGGTTTCTGCAAAGGACAGATGAAACTGGCATACACTGTGTTTCTGGTAAGAATTCCCCACAATCCTTTATCTCAGTACAGCATGAAATGATTATTTATAGTGGCTACGAAATGCAGTATTTTGAGATATTTTCTTTCTGATCAAGTAATCTATAGACTGCTCTCTCTGATTATTTTGGGTTTCAGTTTTATTCTCTAAGAATTAAAATGTAAACACTAATGAACTGTCAGTTTTAAAACATGTTAATACTATTTATCAAACATGATTTTAAAAATAATATAAAGAAAAACTGTATCACAACACTTTTTAAAATTTAAATAAGATGTTCTCAAAACCAAAAGATGAAGTTTTACTAGATATTAAATAGCTTTGTTCTCAGCCTCATGTAAGCAAGTACATTGTTACTTCATTTGGCACTTCATATTTATTGTCAACAAGAAGTCATTAGCAGTCTTTCATCTACAGAAGGTTAAACAAGTTTGGATGAATGGAATAATATTTTTCCTGAAAATATATCTACTCTTTTTCTATCTACAAACATAATTAATTGTTTTATAAACTATCTTAATATTTTAAAAATTCATATCCTGAAATGGAGTAAATCAATCCTTTTTGAAAAGGGAATGTGACAAAAAGAAAATGAGGCTGTCGACTATTAAACATAATCTAGAAAAACATCATTTTTAAATCATTGAAGAAACAAATTTATTGCAGTTAAAATTACTTATCTTTCTTTTCTAGATCTAAATGTCATCACTTCTTACCATCTGAGAAATAATATTTTTTCTCCTTTTATGTTTATAATTATAGACATGGTTTAGAAATTTTAAGAATATATATTTTAAAAAAGAACCTAAAAGTGAAATTGAAACAAAATAAACAAATCAACCAACCATGACCAACAACAAAAAAAACCCAGTCAAAAATACCCTCATGAGAAGTGAATTGTCCTGGTCAATTTTTTGATTCCCTGTGTCAGGAATGTCTCTTGTTAAAAGTATCACAGAATATTCTGAGTTAGAAGTTGCCCACTATGATCACCAAAGTCCAACTCCTGGTCCTGTGCAGGTGTGCCCAAGAACCACACCATGTGCCTGAGAGCATTGTCCAAATGCTTCTTCTTGTACTCTGCTAGGCTCAGTGCTGTGAGCACTTCTCTGGAGAGCCTGTTCTAGTGCCCAACCACCCTCTGGGTGAAGAACCTTTTCCTAATATCCAACCTACACCTCCCCTGACACAGCTTCAGGCCATTTCCTCAGGTCCTGTCCCTGGTCACCACAGAGCAGAGATCAGTGTCTGGCCCTCCTCTTCCTCTCACGAGGAAGTTGTAACTGCAGTGAGGTCTCCCCTCATCTCCTCCAGGCTGAACAGAACAAGTGATCTCAGTCACTCCTGACACAGCTTCCCCTCGAGACCCTTCACCACCATTGTTGTCTTTCCTTCGACACTGCAATAATGTCTTTCCTATATTGTGGCACCCAAAACTGCCCCCAGCACTCAAGGTGAGGCTGCCCCAGTGCAGAGCAGAGCAGGACAATCCCTTCCCTTGCCCAGCTGGTGATGCTGTGCCTGATGCCCCCCAGGACACCTGACTGCCAGGACACTGCTGGCTCATGTTCAACTTGCCATCAGCCAGGACCACCAGGTTCCTTTCTGTGGCACTGCTGTCCAGCCTCTCATTCCGCAGTGTGTCTGTACATCTGGCCTTGCCCCATTCCAGGTGCAGTGTCCTGTATTTTCTTTTGTTGACCTTCAGGTGGTTGGTGATTGCCCAATCCTCTTATTTGTCAAGGTGTCTCTGCAGAGCACCCCTGGCTTTGAAGGAATCAACAACTCCTCCGAGTTTTGTATCATCTGTAAACTTGCTTAGTGTCCCTTCTGGCCTGCATCCAAACCATTCATGAAGATGTTGAAGAGCACAGGGCCAAGTATGAACTTCAGTAGTGAGTAATGACAGGTGATCAGTCTGATGTCACCCCATTCACTGAAACCCTTTGTGCCTGACACATAAGCTGGTTTCTCACCCGACCCATGCTGTGTTTATCCAGCTGTGGGCTGGACATTTTGTCCAGAAGGATCCTGTGGGAGACTGTATTGAAAGATTTGCTGAAATCTAAAAAGATTGCTTTCCTTGATCATCTGGATGGGTTACCTTGTCAAAAAGGGAAATCAGGTTTGATAAGCAGGACTTTTCTCTCATAAAGCTGTGCTGGCTGTGACCAAAGACTGCATTGACTTTCAGGTGTTTTTCTATATGTTCCAGTATAACCTTTACTGTAATTTTCCCAGGGATAAAACTAAGATTGACAGGCCTGTAGTTTCCAGGGTCATCTTTTTTCCCTTTTTGAAAACTGGGATAACAAGAAGGAGGAATATTTACAGCTGCAAAATTCTAGTGAACACTGAAAGAAAACAGTATGTCTTTTTTGTTTAAAGAAAAAAAGATACTCCCCTTTTTAGTCTGAAAAAGAAATGACTTTTTAGTCATTAGGGGACCCGACATCATACTTTCTCAGGAAAACCCCTTCAAAGGCTAACTGATAGAAAAAGATAACTCTAAGGAGTCACTCACAGATACCTACAATGTTGACACACTCTCTTTTAAGGATTTTGAGGCTTTAAGCTGTGCATTGATGGATCAGCAATCCCTAAACACCTGGGACTGAGGTCAGGACTATTTGCAGTTTCTCATTCTTTGTGTCTCACTAGAACTAGAGAGAATTTCTCTCTGACTTACCTGCATCTGAAATCAAATCAATTAGCATCTCTGAAGTACTCTGAGAACATCAGCCAATAAATTACACAGGGAAAAAAGTACGCACATTAAAATTGTCAAACATTTCATGTATCTGGAAGTCTCTTTGGAATTTGGTTAAATACATTGAAAAGAAGAATCTATATGGTAAAAATCTACAATGGAAATAAACAGAAAGCCTTTGTTACACAGCATTACCTAAATTTGGTTTACAGACTTGTTCTGTTGTAGCTGATAATACACCATGAAGTGTGAATGGAAATGGAAATGAAGTGCTAAATGATGAGTTACACTACTCCAATTACACATCAGAAACAACATCCTTTATCTGGGCTGTTAGTGCCAAGAATATTACTTAATACAACAGGAAGAGCTGAAGGGAAATGGGGAAAAAATGCAGTGTAAGTACAGCATTATTCAATAGCAAATGAAATGTGTAGACAGGGTGTTCTTTTGTATCAGTTGTTCAGAGTACACATTTGCATTGTTGTCTAGGTTCTTCTAAGATATTTTTGCAGAAAAAGTTTGATGAAAGATTGTGTTTTATTTATTCCATATTTCCCTTTAGATCATCAATAAAACCTTTAAACCAGATGGAAAGGAGAGGTACCCAATAGTCTCAAAGTACTCAGATGCTGATCTAGTTAAACACTTAACCATATGTTTAATTTCAAATATGTGTGTCCCATTTTGAGGTTGTGTGTCTAAAGTTCAGCATGCATCCACATGTTTATCTTAGCTGAACTAAGCAACACTAAGGCACAATTCACATGTAATACTTGGACCTCTAAACTACTTAGCATAATCCTAACCTATTTTAGGCTAATTACTAGCAAATTAGCCAAGTACAGGGGGAAAAATCAGTCTTGGTCCTGCTGGCCACACTATTGCTGATACAAGCCAGGATGCTATTGGACTTCTTGGCCACCTGGGCACTCTTTGCTCATGTTCACCTGCTGTTGACCAGCACCTCCAGGTTCTTTTACAAAAGATGTTGAGGAGGTCAGGTGTGCCAGCCAAACTGTGGATATCAGTCCACTTCTTTCGAAGGGTTTTCCATGGTGCTACCAATTACCACCTTGAAAATAAATCTTAAAGAGAATATAATCTAGTTCTAGGATCAACACTTGCTCCATCAAGCTCACCAGAGTATCATGAAATAAAAAATTGGTTAGTCACATAAGCCACCAGGTATTAAAGGGAGCACAGACAGGGAACAGATCTGGAGGAGTAAGTGCCTTTGTTATGCTGCCACAACTGAAGGTTGACCACTTTTCAAACCATCTTGTTTCTTTTGCTTTCCTTTCTTTCATCTGCGGCCCATAGCCAAGGCTTTTGAGGAACTCAAACCGGGAACGTGGCCAACTGCTACAAAGGTTGTTACATGGTTTCCGAATTATGTTCTTGGGTAAGGCAGATGTTGTTTAAAATACAGCATGCAAAACACTAAAAAAAGAATGACCAGTAAAGCGAAAAACTACAACAGCACATTCCCCAGAATAGATTTTATACATTGTGTATGCTTGGCAGCTGGTCTCAGAGTGCTGCACTGAGAGAAAGAAAAAAAAAAAAAAAAAGGAGCAGTTAAAAGAAAATCTGAAGATCCGAAAGGCCAAGATAAAATGCTGTTTCTCCTCAAGAAAATGCCAGGAACTACTCTTCTTACTGTCCCATACTTTTCCAATTGCTCATTATTTAATTATAGTAATTTTATGGCATCTATTGTTACATTTCCTTACAGGTAGAAAGAGAACACGAGGTCTTTATCTAAAATTGCATTTATTTTAAATCAAATCACAAAACAAAGAAGAACAGAACTAAGAACTTGCATTATTTAATGTAACATGAGCTGGATGAAAGCAGAAAATAATTTATAGTTAATCTAGCTTTTCAAAGAAGTAAAAAAATACACATAGCTCCTACTTCTTCAACTGAGGCATTTGTGCAGTGTCACACTTGCCTTGGAGAGACTTCTCCAAAATCTTTCTTCAGCCAACTCTATTTACCCCATACTTTATTAAGACTATCATAGCTGGAGGCAGCACTGTGAGGATTATGTCCTTTGAATTCCTGTTGTTTGTACTGAGATCAAGGAATCAAATATTAGCCTGACTTTCCACAGACAGAGATTTAATTGTTGGAATTATTCTGGAGGCATTATGTTAGACTGTCAGGGACAATTAGCCTCAAAGTGCTTATATATAATATTTGTGATGTACACACACATACAAAACTTCCACACAAACCCAGTATTCTACCAAGAAAAAGGAAAGCTTGAGAAATTACCTGTTCTTTTTCCATCAGGACTTTGCTTGGTTAAACACTGTCACCATATTTTTTATGCCTATAATAGTTTGGCTGACACCCAAGCAACCTGCTTCTGTCTCATATTCTGTCTTGGAAATAAGAAACCCCCATGCCCACAGACAAAATAGCCAAATCACAGCAGAGACAGTGAGGAAACAGAGTTCAGAGATTGAGCAATTGTTCAACTTCTGCTCTGCAGATCCATGGGTTACTAAGAAAAAAAGAAACTCACTGCCCATAATCCCCGTCTCGATCCTCTGAAGTTCCTGAAAAAAACAGACTAGCTACAGAAAGAAAAGGAATGTTGCAGCAAGCTTTCTCTCATTATACTCTCCTCTAAATAACCTGCCTTGCTGATAACCTGCTGATCTTTTCACAGATAACCTGTAGGTTAAAAATAGGTAAACACATGAGTCATGCTCCCAACTCCCTGCCTATCCCTAAATTTCTAACAGCTAATAAAAAAAGGAAATTGAAAAAAGAAACAGCCTATTTTTCTCAAAGAAAACCTTGTTCACAGAGACAAGTAAAAATATTGGAGATCTTCTAGTGATGTCTGTATATGTCATGTTACCACCTGGGGTTTGGTGGCTCAGGGGGAAACACTCCATGTGTTACCTTCAACTGAATTGCTTTGAATTCTCCAGGGCCAGACAAGATGTCCATCCAGACCTGGGTGTTGGGCATTATTCCTGTTTCCAACAGTTCTACCATAATATTGAGAATCTACTAAATATTCTTATATTGCTTTAGATTTTATCTGCAAAATGTCTAGAGATGATGGCTCTGGGTATGAAAACATGCATTGTCATCAGAGACAGGTATGCAATATTTGGTTTATACAGTCATAAAAGCATTTTCTGAAACAGGAAGGAAAAAAATGCTCCTCTTCTTGCTAACATTTGGCTTGCTGCTAACAATGAACAATATAGAAAGATAACCTTGAAATGGACAATACCATCCACAGACCCTGAAGGTAATTAAGGATAAGAATTTGTCTCCCACAAAAGCAGTGACATCTCAGTATTTTTCCTTTTTTTCCATCTTCAAAATGTTTTGGCAAATTGCACATTCCCTGCTGTATCTTCTGCTGTCATCTCTTTTTCCTTGAAATTCTGTGCCAAACAGGCCACTGTAGTTCTGATGTACTGTACTTTTCAGTTTTGTTAATGTGCCTCATGAAGAGATAACAAAATTATTTCTTTCTGTTCACTTTTCTTCCGAAAAGAGTGTATAAGCTCAATAATTTTGTTCTTTTTTCACTCCAATTATTTGTGCTCAACCTTGTCTTCCTTTCACACCAACTGATCTGCAGTGCTGATTTCTAAATTCAACTTCAAAGTTATAGTGCAAAAAGATTATGATCCTTGAGACAAAATTTCAGTCAGTCTCTACAGCTTAGACAATGTCTCTCCAGAATATTTTCTTTCAAGTTTTCAGGGTCAAGAGAACATCTTCACACCAGTTCAGTTGTACAGATGAGAAACCAAGAAAGGTTTCTGTAACTCCAATGTCAAGCCCTTATGCTGAAAAAGCATACTAAACTGCGTATGTATGAAGAAGCTTTGCAGAGATTGCCTAATTGAGACAGAAGTACAAGCCAGAATCACAGAATTGTTGAGGTCAGAAGGGACTTTTGGAGGTTGCCTTGTCCAATGTCCATGCTCAAAGCCATATGATCTCCTGCAAGGTACCCAGGGCTGTGTATGGTTGGTTCTTTAATCTCCCAGATGGAGACTACACTACCTTGCTGAGCAGCCTGTTGCAGTATCTGATCACTTATAGGAAAAAGAGTTTAAATAGACTTTTGTGTATTTCAGCAGCCTTGAAGCCTGTCTTCCGATCAGGCTTTTTGTACATATTGATAAGATCCCCCTGAGCATTGTGTTCTCCAGGCTGGACAGACCCAGAACTGTCTCCTCATATGACAGAGGCTCCATCCCTTCATCATCTTTGTGTTTCTGCAATGCTGTCTCCAATAAGTCCATGTGTGTCTTGTCATCAGGGGCCCAGAACTGCAAGATCCCAGATGTGTCTCACCAGTGTGGAGCAGAGGGGAAAGATTATCTGCCTTGACTTGCTCTCCTTATTCAGTTCACAGTGCTGTTGGCAGCCCAGAGTGCTGCAAGAGCACATAATTGGCTCACACTCATCTTGTCCACCAGAACCTCAAGGCCAATCTTTGCAAGCCTGCTTTCCAACTAGACAGCCCCTAGTCTAACATGGTGTATGGAGTGCTTTGCATTTCCCTTTGTTCAACTTGTTGAGTTTCCTGTCAGCATGTTTCTCAAGCCTGGCAATGCTGACTGATAGCAGCCTACCCTTTTGGATATATCAAACATTCCTCAAAGTTTTATATAATCTAAAAATTATAGGCTCTGACCCATCATCCAGCTCCATAATGAAAATATTTAGCAATGTTATTACCAGTATCCTGTCTCAGGGCAGTTGAATATCTGTGTGTATGTGTTCATGCATATGTGTATTTAAAATATATATTGAAACACAAAAAGGCACAGAAAATACTGAAGACACAAGTCAACATATCTATCTTATTTTAGAAATCACTTTTTGTGGACTGTCCTCATAAGAAGGATGAGGACAGGATGCTCAGCAAATCTTCACCTCAGCCTTGGATAGATGTAATAGGCAGGCACCATTCCAGGGACAAGCTGCCAATGGGATGGTTTTCACACAGTCACAGTTATGTCACACCATCATGACTTTGAGCAGAACACAGTGCCTTTGAATTCAAGAAGAAGCATCTTCTCACCTTTTGAAAGCAGCACAACTGATGTTACAGCATAGGATTTTTCCTGGAAGCAGGAACAACAATCCTCATGTGGTTTCTCAGTGGGAAAGGAATTTCACTTCCCCAGCAGACAGCCTTATAGCACCCGTGCAGCTAAGTGTGGTCTTGCTATCTGTAGGTGGAACTGAACAGCTGCATTCTAACTTGAATCCTTCTGTTCTCAAGGTAAGAATGTTTTGATCTTAAGAATATTTACAATGGCAGAAGAGACTTTCTCAGAAATTGAATTTAATATTAAAATAATCAAGGTTAAAGAAGAAACACCACATTGAAAAGGAGCTTTGGTTAATTAAATCAATTTTACTTTGAGCCCTTCCAAACTGAGTCAGGTGGAACCTTGGAGCATGAAATAAGTATGGCTGTACGTACTTTCAAACACCATATTTTTTAGTTCAACAGAGTAATTTCTGGAAGTCTCTTTAACACATCCATAATTTAAAGCATATCTGCTTATAGTATATGTGTTGTGTAAAGTGAAAAATAGAAAAGGAAAGGGTTAAACAGAGAGTATTGTGTGCCACAAGCAAATGCAGAATAAAGAGAGAAAGTGTGGAAGGAGGTGCAGAAAGACAAGTCTGTGTCTGTCAAAACATGAGAATCAGAAATGATTAGAGTCCAAATTACAAGTCTGTCTGTCATGAAGCATGATAGATTTAAAATACAGGAGAAGGCAAATGACAGTTAAAGAACAAGCTGGAAGAACTGTTGCCAAAAAAGAAATATCACAGAAAAGTAGCCTGACACAGCCAATCAAATTAAGAGAGCTCTTCTTGATGGAAAATTGCTTATTGTAAATGAAGGTAAATAACTGTCTAGAGGAGCAACAGACAATGGAACTTAATGAACACTCTGAACATCACTATTTACTGTGTGAATCATTAACACTGAATCCATAGCCAACTAGATTGGGAAGAAGTTCAGAAATTGTCTGAAATGTTCTGCGCACCTGGGCAAAAATTCATTTGACACAGCATAGTCCATTCGTGTCTGTGAAAAATAGACTTTTTCTGTTAATGCTCCTGAATATATCAAAATTAGCTAATATTCTTTCAATAAAATAAAATACAGGATAGATATTTAAAAAGATGGAATATCCTAGAAGTTAATTTTCAGTATGACTGGAAAGGATTCTTTGTACATATTCATATTTTATTTTGGCCTGCCTTATAAAACACTCAGCTTGTCTTTCCTCCAGGTTCGTATGTAAAATAATATTGGCTTTACAAATAAGTTTGTGGAACAAATACAGAAAAATGAGGTTGAATGTCAAAACTCTATTTCCAATTTAGACTTCCCAAACTGTCAGAATATTTGTTATTTTCCTTAAAACCTCAGCTGTTAAAATCAAAAGAAAGTAAAAAAATTGAAACTTTTAGTTAAAAGAATGATTTAGACACTTCAGAGTGTGAATTGGCTGGAATTAAGAAATAAGCAACACATATTACTCAGAAAACAAAAAGAAGAGAGGAAAAATGCAGTATTAATTAAAAATATATATAAAAATAAGACCTAACAAAAGCAAAAGCAAAAAAAATCCTATGCAAACAAAATCAACCTTAAATGATTTTTTTTGGGGGGGGCAAATACATTATTTTCTAAATCTTAAATATTAATTTGGCAACATTTGACATAAAGGGAACTTCAGCAATCAGGGAGTAGATAGAAGTTATTGTTAAAATTTTAAAGATACATGAGCTAGCTTATAAATTTGAATTTGTGTTCCAGCTCAGAATCTAAATTTGGAGGTTTCCAGATCATAGCTTTTGCTTTGCAGTCACCTCTAATTTGTGTTGAAGCATAAATAAGACTGAGTGGGAGAGTGGGGTCACAAGGAAGCGAACCCACTGGGTACAATGACAAGTTTTCTATGATCCATTTTGCTCAGCAGTCAACAACTATCTTTTGTACATATAGGTTGCTGAGGAGAGGTAGCAAGGTGACTCCTTGGGAACATGATGAACCAGCTTTTAGGCAATGCGTTTAAGTGTACTTTTTCTTGCAACCTCCCTCGCCCCCAAATGTGACTGGGTGTCTAACTTTAACCCCAAAGGATTCGTTTCAATTCTACTTGAGCCACCTGAAGTGCTGAGTATCCTTCAGACACAGAGCTTCCAGCATTTTCCATATCATTTTGCTAAGTCTTATCTATGTTTGTAGCTGACAATAAGTAGATAATAATATTTGCTGAGATTATATCATAGAGTAAGCAATAAGTTCCCAATTCACCCTCAGCTAAACAAAGCTGAATAAGCCTGGCTGCTTTTGCATTTACTGAAAATTAGAGCAATCTAAGAGATGCTCTATTTATCTTCATTAGTAATGGCTTTCCTCTGTCCCTGTAACTAGTTCTCCTCTAAAGCACTGGAAGAGGTGGTATCTCTAGCAAATGATTTTAAAGTTACACAGATAGTTATCTCATATTTACACACAGTATAAAATGAAATATTGTGCCTAGAATGGCTTCAGCTTGCCAATCTCTAACACCTTGCCCATAAGGAAATCCTTTAACAATGGAATGAAGTCCAAACTAAACAGAGCAGAATTGTTTTGAAGGATGGTTCATTTCCTACTTCTGGCTTTTTACTGTTGATTATTTAGGCACTCATTTCACTTTATAAATGGAAACTGAATCATAGTTTACCACTGGAAAATTATTGGAAATCAGAGTCCATTTGAGTCACAGACACAGCTATTTCCTCTCTGAACAGGAAGACTATGCTCAAATGGTCCTTTCGGGAGCTCTGAATGATAAAAAAACCTGTTTCTAGCCTTCTTCAAAAAGATCTACGTAGTGTTTTCATGCTTCACTTAGGAAAAAAAAAGTCAGGATGTTCCTTTTCAAACATGGGTGCTAGAGCAGGAAAAAGGAAAGGTGAATATATATTCTCTACTTATCTAGACATCATAAAGTCTGTTTGCAAACCTGGAATAAGACAGACCCCCTAGCTACTAGCTTCTCTCTTTATCAATTATTAATCTTTATTTATTTTTATATATATATATATATATAAAAGAAGACAGAAAAGGGCAGGTTCATGATGCTAGACGCCTGTGACAGTATTTTTTTTTTTAAAAATTATTGTAATATGCAATTCCTTTCTGCTCATCTAAAAATTCTGACAATTTCCAAACAATAAAAACACTCCACCTTTTCCCTCTGCCATTAGCATATGTCCTTCTCTAAGAGTGGAAGAAAGTAGGAGAATTTCAAAATTTGTCTTAAAAAAACAGGTACAGGATATCTGTGGTAAATTCTAAAGTCCAGAGACTGTAGAGGAATATTTGAAGAGTCATCCAAATCTGGTAATCTCAGTGATTCTGAGAGCAGTGGCAGTGGGGTTAGATTGGGAGTGCTGTGGTTCCTGATGGGATGGAGAAGGCAGTTACCTGCCATTTCACAAGTAGTGCAGGGCTGCAGCTCAGACCATTCAAAACCCAGCCATGCCAGTATCATATGCACAGAGAAGTTGTTTTCTGTCATGAGACACTTGATCAAATACCCGTTTGTGTGTCCTAGATGCCTACAATTGTCTTGACTCCTTATGAGTGGAGAGACATGGGCACTTCTTATAACACAGTTTAGTTTCTCTTCAATTAGATATCCCTAATGGTTTAACTGAATCACATTTTAAAATTTATTTTTCTATACAAGGAGTATAGCTTGACTGGCTTAGACATAAACACTCACACTAAAGACTGCTGCAGTTTTTGTCTACTTTAATGTCACAGTACTCCAGAAATGCTTTCACAAATATTGAATAGGGTAAAGTGCACTCTCAGGTCCTTTCCTTCAAAGTAACTTCCCAGTCAGCTGGTTCCAGCCTGCACTGTTGCACAGGGCTACTCTATCCCAGATGCAGGATTTTGCAGTTACCTTGATTAACTTTATGAGGTTCACGTCATCCCATTTCTCCAGCTTCTGAGGTCCCTCTGAACTGCAGTGTGTCAAGGGTTTGAGTCGCTGGCCTAATGCCAGCGTACCCATGAGAATATAGTTCTTTAAAATAATGCTGTGAGAGAGAATGGGAATAAAGCAGAGCAGGCTCCAACTTAGAAATAGAAAGAAAAACTTTATTAACTTACACTATAAAGGAAAGAAAAAAAAAAATAAAAGGAAGAAACAAAATCTAAAGTGAAAAGAACCTCCTAAACCACTCCTCCTCCCCCCACCATAATTCT
Organism: Acrocephalus scirpaceus scirpaceus; assembly: GCA_910950805.1. Lineage (NCBI taxonomy): Eukaryota > Metazoa > Chordata > Aves > Passeriformes > Sylviidae > Acrocephalus > Acrocephalus scirpaceus. The sequence continues at coordinate 102,825,945 of OU383775.1, read as the reverse complement.
TACCAAAACTTGCTGAGACAAAACCTGGAACTCCAAGCTTAAAATATTAAAGGAGAGGAGTCTTCCTTGTGCCCTATAGAAACTCCTACAAGAAACACAGTCTCTTGTGGCCTGCACTCTTCACAAAGGACCCACCCCATAAAGATGAAATGTGCATTTGAGAAGTCCTCCTTCCACAGACGGTGCTCTCACCACCACCCATGGACCAGAAACTGCTTGTAGGGTTCTCTTTTAAGGATGCTCTGGGACACAAGTCCCCCCAATCTCTCCCTTGGGGCAAAGGGTTTTGAGAACAGAAGCCTCTTCTGAGGGCACCACCACACCCTCACAATCCTCTGTTCACTCACTCTGGCACTGGCATTTTCACTACACAGTGCCCACCTTGCATCCCCCTAGACACAGTTTCTATAAGTTACAGGAGCATCAATGCAGTCTCTAAGGCCACTACAAGGAAAGTCCGGCCAAAAGCCACTCCATCATCTCTTCTTCTTATCTTCTGCTGGCATCACAAGTCCCAGGCTCTCTCTTTCTCAGCACTTACAGAAGTGGAAGAAACTTCTTAAATTTCAGATTTAAAGTGGTGCTGGTCGAACTCTCTGGGGTGGGGGCGGTTTAGGATGCAGAAATGTCTCAGTGAGAAATCTTCCACCCCTCCATTCCCAGTCGGCCTGGCAGGTTAGACCGTTCTCCTTTCACCCCCAGTCTGAAGGAGGAGGGCCCAGCCAAGGCCAGAGCTCACAGGCAGCTGTGCTGGCCCAGATCCAACAGCAGCGAGGCTCGGACAGCTGTGCCAGCGAGCCGGCATAACTGCAGTCCAGGCTCACCCCCCCCAGCCCAGGCAGCATGGCAGCCTTGGCCTTGGCCAGGGGAGGCCTCCCCTCCCCCTCCACAGCCAGGAGGAGGAGAGGAGCCTGTTAACTCTCTGAAGCCCGGAAGACAAAGAGAGCTGCTCCACCCCCTTCCCAGTCTGAAGTGTGTGTTCACAGAGATGAAATGACTTTTCATTGGTTCACAGGGTGACAACCTCTGAACTAGCACTCTCTCACTTCCTAGGGCAGGTCAAACCACAACACAGTGCTACTTAGCAGAATATCAACTGCTCCTCCCACCTCCCAGATCTTGTTGAGGGTGCGCTCAATTCCATCACCCAGGACACCAGGGAAAATGCTAAAATGTACTGACCGGTCTCAGCATCGACCCCTGAGGAAACTGGATGTCTCTTGGGCTTCACAGCACTGAACATAAACATTTGAGGCTGGCCATCCTGGTAGTTTTCTATGCACTCACAAGTCCAAACACCCTGATTTGTATCTTGCCCTCTTAGCCATGGAAAAATCCCTGTTGGTCTCTCCCCTCACCCACAGAGCCATCTGTATTTACAGAAGCCAATTAAACTAGTCAGGCATGATTTGTAAATTTGTGCTGGCTGTTACCAGTCTTCCTGTGCCTCCCATGCCTGGACATGGCTCCAGGGAGGATATGTTTCATCGTGTTTCATCCCCTCCCCTGTCCAGCTCCAGCCCGGGGTGTTGGACATCCAGGGCTGGGGACAGATAGGACATGGGCTTGTGGGTGGACCAGGCTTAAAGGACCTGTGGCCAGGTGGGGCTGGGCCTTGAGTAGCTGGAGACCAGCCCTGCTGTGCCACTGCTGAGCCAGGGGCTGGTGGCCAGAGGAGGCTCCTTGCCTGTGAACAAGGTGGAAGGAGCCAAGGGGAGGCTGCTGAAGGGTGGTGGATGAGAGGTACCTGCATAGGCTTCAAGACATGGAGGAAATCATGACCAGGAGAGAAAATTACAGCTGTATAAGGCCAGAGAAAGGAAGGGAATGAAGATCACCATTTTCAGTGCTTCACAGGAGACAAGACTGGGTATACTTTGTAAATCCAAGTAATATCTTTAGTAAGCCACCCTGCCGCAGAGAATTTGAACGCTCATCTGGTCCTGCTGCAACTGATCCCTCCACAGTCTGGATGGTCAGAGGAGAGCCACAGTGACAGCTGGTGTGCTGCTCATCAGTGCTCACCTGCCCCCAAACAGCTGTCCAGATTGCCATCACACTTTCCACACTTGCACACACCTTGGGAAGAAAAGCAGATCATTCTAGTTTCCACATCTTTTTTTTTATTCTATTCCCCACTGGTGATGCATTTCTGTAGAACAGGTATAAAGAAACCCCTGTCAACATTTTCCACAAAATTACTCTGACAAGCACCTCAAGCTAAGCACTCGGAGCAGCCATTTGCCTTATTTCCTGACCTTTATGCTTCCAAGAAAGGTTGTACATTCCTGTATGGCCAGTATAACTTACTGTTTGGTGGAGAAATAATAGCTTTGATGTAAGAGATACCAGAATGCCACAAGAATTAATTAAAAAAACGCCTATACCTCATATGCCCTCAGGATAACGCAAGAAAAATAGCTAGGAAAAAAGTCTTTAACTAGAATGATGAATCCTCTAAAGGGAGCATTGTGGCCATTGATAAAACAGAATCAGACAAGAGTATGTGCTATTGTCAACGCAGGTCTGGTCCTCGGCATTCCTGTACAGTTTTTTTCTCAGTTAAGTTTCTTCTTAGTAGTTGGTGTGGAGTTATGTTTTGGATTTGTCATGAAAAATGTGTTGCTAATACGGGTTTTTAATTATTGCTGAGCAGGGCTCACACAGCATCAAGGCTGTTTTTCTGCTCCTCGCACCGCCCCAGCAGTGAGGAGGCTGGGGGTGACCTAGGAGTTGGGAAGGGACACAGCCAGTGACCCAAACTGACCCAATGGATGTTCCTTAACATGTGGTGTCAAGCTCAGCATGTAGAGGTAGGGGAAGAAGGGGAAAGGGGGGCAAGTTCAGAGTGATAACATTTGTCTTCCCAAGTCACTGTTAAACATGAAGGTTCTCTGCTTTCCTGGGGATGGCTGAACCCGTCTGCCTGTAGAAAGTGGTGAATGAACTCCTAGCTTTGCTTTGCTTTGCTCCAGTGTGCTGGTTTTGCTCTACCTATAATTGTCTTTATCTCTACCCATGAGTTTTCTCACTTTTACCCTTCAGATTCTCTCTGCCATCCCACCAGAAGAAGAGTGAATGAGTGTCTCTGTGGGGCTGATCTATCTACTATGGTTAAACCACCACAATTACTAATATCCTGAATTTCCCTGTATACCCTCAGCACCGTGTTCAGAGATCTGAGTGACACGGGATACTTGTTATAACATGTGCAGAAGCACTTTTATCATCTCCTTCCTCCACACCTCTGGTTTAGGAATTTGTTGTCAAATATCAAGGGGATTAGTTTCAAATGTCAAAAGCAGATGTGAAGTTATGAGCAAACTTTTTTTTAAGTCATATATAAACCTGCATTTCAAAGACCTTAGATAAAGAAATATGAATCAGTTCAGACCATTCCTGTTTTGCAAAGCTATTTAATATTCTAGACTGCTGGTCTGCAGGCGTCCAAATGGAATGCTAATTATCCACTTTCTTCCCCAGCTAAAAGCTTCACTGAGGCTGACAGAAGGGAAGGCACTAGACTGTTGAACAACAATACCATGCTTTCAGTGTGAAAGACAACTATAAAATGTTTCCTGCAGCCTAATTCTTCCAGCATCAGCTGATCCTTTACTAGTCCCTACTTGACACCAATTAATCTCTCCTCTACAGTTTACTATTCCCCAGGGCCTTAGCTGTTATTCCTTTACTTTATGCAGGATTTAAAATGGAGGTTGGGAAGAACACCTTGAGTCTCAAACACAGCAGACAAATACATTAAAATTCCTCCTAATCTGATGAGATGTCTTTCATTCCAGTCTTTCCTTGCCCAGCAGAGGTATTTCCAAGTTTGCTAGTTACCTGGAAGATCTCCATCTTCTTTTCTTTAAAACAAATAACCCAACTAAAAAGCAGAAGGAAGTTCACCATGTAATGCCAAAGTTCACACATGTCAAGCAAAAGAGACACCAAAGTAATATAATGCATAATTTTTACTGTGCTTCCCCACCAAGGATATTTAGGCCAGATTTTTGGAAGCTCAGAATATTTAGGCAAGGTTTGTCAAGAGGGATAATATCATGATACATTTGGAAATAGTCAAACTTTGGACTTCCCATATCCATAATGTACATGCATGAAAGGTTTTCTTATTCTCTAGGAAAATGTTAAATCTTTTGACAATTTCAATCCACTTCCCTTGGACCATGGTAATCAAAATGTATTTTTATTATCGTTTTTGTTAACAGCTATCAATATCAACATCTTGCAAGAACATTTTTATTTTATATACTAATGCCCTTGAATAACATACAGGTTAACATATATAACATAGCCTATTCATAATGATAATTTTTTTCTATAAATGCTGACTTCTTGAAGACATTTAGCACCAATCAGACTTTAAATATACATTCCAGCATTTATTATTAAACTTTGTATTTGATGCTTTAGATGATCAGTCTACAAGTAAACTAAGCACAAGTTAATAGCTCAAAGATATCTCTAATCACTGCAAAGGCAAGTTAACATAGCTTATCCTCTAGGTGATAAGTATATGAAGTAGACTCCAAACCAGAGCATGGACCTACAGTCAGTTTCCTCTCTCTGGAAAAGTAAGGATTAATTTGAAATGACCCTTTTATGTCAGTGTCATCAATAAGTGCTGAGGCAAAAAAGAAAACAGAAAAAGATGGATAATTTTCTATTGGACTGTAAAATAGAACTGTTTATGTAAGAGTTCAAGAAGTATCTTGGCCAATACAAAGAAGAACAGAGGGTTGTGATTCCTGGAGCTGGGAAGAAGGTAAGAAAACTTCTGAGATGGAGAAGGGAATGACAGACCTGGTCTTTTGGAAAGTACACTCCACTAGGGCCACTCCATTCAAGTGTCCATGAAAACACAGGCTTAGATTACACAGAGAAAAGTGGTTCTTCCCAGAGGCTCAATTTGGCAGTTCTCTGAAGTTCAGTGTTTCATTTCATGTTTTATTTATGTTTTCTTCTAAATTTGCATCTCTTCTGAATATGTCCAGGAGAAAAGGTCTGGAGTGACACTGGCAGGAACCAGAGCGCATCCTCCTTGTCTCCCTCATTCTCACAGGTGCACAGCTCATTTCAATTTGGAGCATTTTTCTGCTTGAGTGCCTTCACTCTCCTCTCCTGAATCTTTCTGAACTCTCTGGTTCCATCAACTAATTGATGGAGCTCAGTAAAGTAGAAGCATCCACTGATCAAAGTTTTAAAATAATCTTTCCCATACGTAAGCAACATAAGCATCCATAAGGCTCCTCCTTCCAACATTCCCACTTTCTTCCAAATCTTTGCACTTTCAGACCCAAGGCCATTTTTCTTCATTTGCACAGATTCAGCTTTGCTGATTCTGAAAAATAAAAATATTATTTACACTTCATTTTTATGTGCTCAGTAGGAAGAATTGGAACAACAGCTGAGAAACCGTGTTTTGTTTCGTGGCCAATATGGCACATGTAAAACTTGTGGAGCAGCAGATGAAAGTCTGTGTTTTTGGTTTTGGGACCAACTTGACATCTTTTAGCAATTTTTTTGGGCAGCAATTCAGAAGGCTCTGATACTTCCCCCTCCCCAGACACCAATCTGGTATCTTTCTATCTAAGTTTTTTGACACCTTTTGTCTGTTGAAATCAATAAACAAAGTCTGAAAATAATTTTCTTTGTAAAAATAAACTGTAATGGAAATTTCTAGTTTAATTTTTGGCCAATGTATGACTTTATATCCAAGTTTTTATCTCTCCTTGCCTATGTTATTTTATATTTATTATACTTAATCTTAAAAAATTAATTAAATTTTCTTTTGAAATATGAGTCTTAAGGATATGGGTATGTTCCAGGCACATATTTAAGTGCATAATTAGCAAAATTTTACTACAGAGTTCGAAGGGTGATTGCTGAGGCTATTGAAAATTTTTTATAAGGCCTCATATTTTTTACGTACCTGTTCCCTTTAATGTAGTTTTTACAAATCTGCTATTCATGAAAGGTGACAAACAACTACCTTATACCAGGAGTTCACTGTGAATTTAAAGCTAGTGCCTCTTGTGATAATCCTCTGAGCATTTTTGGTCTCCCAGCCATATGTAAGAGATTAACTGTATTGCAGCTTCCATATCTAAAAGCCTTTGTCCAGCAAGGAATATAATTCTAAGGTAAGAGATATCACATGTACTTTTGCTAACCAGGGACAGAGCTGAAAAAAACTTTAATTTTACATGGATATCAAAGAGTACTTTATAATACTTCATTTTATTTGATGTATCCTAGACTAACACATATTGCAGGTATGACCTACTTTGCTTCACCTAGTTTTTATTTATTGACATGTCCTGTTCTGCATTGCTGTTCTCTGTTCTTTTAACTGAATATCCTAAACAAAAAAAAAGGAAAAAAAAAAGAAAAGAAAATTCTTTTCAACAAGAAAAGATTGACACTTTGCTGGCAAACTTAATTTACTTCAATATAATATATTTGTTAGAGTTTAGATTTAATTTTTGAAAGACAATGTCAAATATATCTTTCTGGAGAAAAAGACCATTCTACCATCTCAAATACATGGCAGTAGTACACTGCAGGAAGAGATGGGCTATTATTACATTAATTTAGCTCCTACATTCATTGTTTGCTCACTATGATTATACAGAATGCTTTATAAGATGTAAAGATGTGATTTCCTCAGTCCAAGAAGGCTGACCAGAAGTACCTTTGGTAAGTACAACCATACGAGTCTCTTAATGTGGCACCGTTTATAGACATTGGATATGCCAACAGGTGAAATGAAATATAAGGATATCCTGATACAGTGTTGAATTTTGGCCTTCTGAAAAAAAAAAATACCCCTTGAGAATGTGGTGAATGCATAAAATACAGAAATAAAATAGCAAACATCTCATTATAGTATAATTGTTCTCCTCCTTCTTCTATAAACATGTAGAGGGTACACACTGGCTATTGTTCTTTTCCCCTTATAAGTTAAACTTTCTATCAAGTTTGAACAAATTTTACTGTTTCTAGTATGCCTCCTGAGCAAACTCTTGTGAAGCAATAGACCCTATGGCATCCCAGAGTTTGTTACCTCTCTGACAATGTCTAAGTTTTCTGTGCTAGCTCCGAGATAGATACCAAGATCTATTTTCAAGATAAATTATTTTATTTCCCTTCATAAAACTGTCTTCCAGGCAAGATACATGAACTGCTTTGATAAAGGTTTTTTATTTTTCTTTCTAGAGATTTTTCACATCAACAGATCAGCCCCTGATATCTCAGGTTAAGCTATCTCACCATAATCACTGATACTACAGGGCTTGCAGAAAGCAAAAGAAGCACTGTGAAGGTTTCAGGTGAAATATTAATCTACCTGACAGGAGCATGTCTGGAAATTTTTATCTTCAGCATTCCAGTGATGCCTAAATTCTTCCCACCTGCTGGAATGACACTGAGTTCCAAATTACAAGATAATATACAATTTAAAATTTGTGTTCTAAAGTCTGTTTGAAGAATAGGTTTTATCTGTTTCCTGTAACTCTGTAAACTTACTAGTGAGTGAGGGCTGAAAACTGAGATTTTTTTTAACTGTTTCTTAGTTTCTTTGTCCTGCTTCAGAGAAAAGCTAGGTCTCAGATGCAAACTTCTGAAGTCCGTAAAAGGTACCATTTCTCTGTTCTGTGGCTGGGAATGGATAACACTCATTTCATCTATGTATGTGGCTTTTTTTCCACATTGGGGTAAAAACCCACAAGAGTAGCTTTACTGTTCCAAAAAGCAGTTCCTTTTTAACAATAAATCAGGCAGAATTAGGAATATTAATACTGTGTTGAATAACAGATGCACTATGTCAAGTGAGTAAAATATTTCTGCCTTGAAAACTTTCCAAAGTTTTTCCAAAGAACACTTTAAGAACTTTACTTGTTTTACTTGTGTAAAATCCAAGGTAATATGATTTTATTTTTATTTTTTACTGTTATTGTTATTTTTTATTATTTCATTGCTTCAGCACAAAAGGATAGGGTATGATTAGCTTACAAAGCTGAAATATGTAATGGGAAATGGAAAAGATAATTTTCCTGGAACACGGAAATCTGGAGCAGATGGAGCTCTCATGAATACAATATCAGACATTTCAATAATGGTTGAAAAATGGATCAGCTGCAATTAGTTCCTACAAGCATAATGGAACAGGTCTTATTCCCTTGCTCCATACTCACAGGTGTATGTGCACTCTTCTGTATATCTCTTTCAATCTCTTTTCTAATATTATCTCATCATCTTACACGAACATGCAAAAATATATCTCCAGAATATTGGCCAGAGTAAGTTCTAAAATGTGTGAAATCTATATATAGGAAAGTCTTTGCTTAATTTGATATATTTGCAAAATTCAATTTAGAATTATTTCTCATTTAATTAATTTTAGAATCTTTGAAACATCACAGCTTTTTTGTATACATATCCTCAATTGTTGTTCATAACTCCCAAACCTCCTCTCATTTACTTGTAACTACATCGTACAAACTGCTGATAAATTATTTGATCGTCATCACATAACATGTTATTATTGACAAAAGAACTATTCTGATCTGCTACACCCATTTTATGTTAATGTACATCTGTAAACTTCAGGAAAGTTACAGAAATCATTTATGCATGAGGCCTGATCTCTTTATCTTCATTGATTAGGGGACACCAGCTAATACCCTCTTATTTGCTATACTTACACATATAAACCTATATATTACTAACAGGTCGCTTGAGTAGATATGTCAGCTGAGTTGTGTGCAAGGGCAGTTGATTTTACCCTTAAACTAAGAATAGAATCAATTGTGGAAATAATTTTGTACTCCCTTGTAGTGGTGCATTTTCTATTTTTTTATTTATTGTTAATATTAATTTGTTATGTAATGGTTCAGTCCATGTTCCCCCTATTCCCTCTCCCAAATGGTTTCCCCCTGCACTTGTTTGTGCAGCAGCTGTGCCTGTCAATCTCTGGGATGGCCTCTCCCCTCTTTCTGGAAGGATCGGGAGAAGTCAGTCCCTGATTGGAACAGGCTGGGAAATCCCCCACCCCTCATTTCCATTCGCTGTCTGTGTGCCATCCCCACTCCCCTGATTGGTTTTCCCTCTTGTGTACGCCCCTTCTTCTGGTCCCTTATAATCACTTACCCCGCCCCTCTTACCCACTTCATGGGCTGCCTGCATGAAGAGCAGGTGACAGACAATAAACTCCATCTTGCCACGAAGTCTCCTTTTCCTGACTTCGTCGAAGCCTCAGCAACAGCTCTCATGTAGCTCCTGACCCAACGGGGGTGGTGACCGGTCCACCTGTGACTGCCTAACCAGAGCTGAAATGATTCCCAGCCAGGGCGGCTGGGACAGGCTGGGAAGCCAATCCCAGCAGGCAGAGGGAATCGATTCACTCCCTGTTCACACTGAATTTATCCAAGGTTAAACATTGGCTCCAGTAGAAATGTTTCCCAGTATTCTAAAACAATCTTTAAGACATTGTTCCGGAGGAAATTATGGAACTCTTCAGAAGACAAATTTGAGCAAACCCTCCCTATTTAGAAAACTGAGATATCCTAAAAGTGTACAGTAAGAATTTTCTCCACTAGCTTAAAATATAAACTGGAGACATCTACACTTTTGAGATAGCTCAAGTCTTTGAGCTTTTCATTAGGGGGATGTAAGGGCAAGACTCATCTGATCTAGTTTATACTGAAATTAAGTGTGCCAATTTTCCCCCAGTAACTATGAAGGGAGTGAGGATGACTAGCTGACACATAAATGTCTATATCCTAGATAATAAAACTAGTTGCTATGTCTCCCACACTACAGATCTCCAAGAATTACCCTTGTACTCAAGCAACAAAAAGAACCCAATTCTTAGGTTATTTCTAAAATGAGGGGGAAAATCATATGTACACATAGTACTTGAAACTATGATAGGAGAACAGTTGAAATTGAATGTGAGCAAAGCTGGACAGACAGAGAAAGAAGCACTGGTTAAAAATCTGCAATGAAATGAGATTTGTAACAAAATTTCTCAAGGTCCTATTCTGTGCCTGACTTTATTCATTTTGCATAAAAATAATTTTTGCACATGATTAAGAGACTAACAGAGCCTCTCTATGAAAACCACACTGTACTGCAGGTGGTTCTTCATGACACAGCAAGGAGGAAGTATGCGTCACATTGGCCAACTCAGTTATCTAAGGCACTTACATCACTGAGAAGGAGTTAAGTTCAGGAGTTGGACTTTGATGATCCTTTTGGGTCCCTTCCAGCTCCAGATATTCTGAGTTAATGTCCATCCATCACCACTGTCATTTCTATTAGTCACCCCAGAAGGCCCAGAGAAGAACAAGTAGGGGATGTAATTTTATCATCAAAAGTTACATTCTAAATAGAATTTTCTATAAAATAAGTTTTCATCATCTTGAAATAGCAGAAGGCAAGAAAGACCTGAATATCCTTATTCTGTCAAATAGTGTCATGTGACTCTAAGCAGGCAAAAATAATCCTAGTATGCTTCAGGCAAAGTGATAGAAATAGAGACGTGTTGATGCCATTATATAAGGTGCTAGAAAATTCTCCTCTGAAATACTGGATCCAGTCCATGTTCAAAGACTGTGAATTTAAACTAGAACAAACTTGGAGAATAACCTCTATACAGATCTGTAAAATAAAAGTTGAGATAATGTATATGAAATATCATAAATATCTGTAAGCACACATGGTGAAAACCACCAGAGAGAAAAAAAAGAGCTATTAAGTTAACAGATACTGTGGGCACAGTAGCAAAATGGTGTAAAGCAGTAATGAATACTTTTAAACTGCAAGTTAGGAGATTTCTAATACCAGGAGCAGCTTTCAACCAGAAGCAGGAGGGTGAGAAATCTTAGCCAATTTTATAATGAGTCTTGCAGAATTTATGAACAGGTTTCAGTTGCCTGTAACAACAGGGAGCAGGGCTTTATGACCCACTAAGTTTTTCTGGCCTTATGCCCAAAGATGCAGAAGGCACTGGTAAAAGAAATTCTGCTTGTTCATTTAAATGGGAAGTTTTCACAAAACTTTTATAGGTATGAACACTGGTAATATGTTTACTTTCATGGTATTAAATGAATGCACTCATTGGTCACGGTTATTTTGAAAATCTTATTATACTTCAGCATTATTTTTAATTGTAACAGTAAAATTAGTTGTTTTCATTTATAGTTGGGCTATAAGAGGCTTGGGTGTCAGGTGTGCTTCTTAGTATTCATATATGTATTCATAATAAGACAAAAGAGAAAGGAGAGAATCTTAGGTTGTTTTGGGTTGTTTGGGGTTTTTTTGCTTGCCCTTTGGCTTTTCCTATGTTGTTTGTTGAAACACAGTTTTCTTCACTGCATGATAATATTTCACCTTTGTTCCTGAGAAAAGTAGAACTCGAGCCCTCCAAAGTTGAACAAGCTACATTTGTAAGTATTAAACATCTGTAGTATGCCATGTAATTCATTCTGCGTGTTTTGTTTAAGGTAATTTTTGCCAATATTCTTTTACTTATTTATGTTTAATGAGGAATGAAGTTAATTTTTATAAAAAATAATAAAATTAAGAAACACATGTAAGTTAGTTATTACTATAGAAGCCATTTAAACAGTCTGTTCAAAAAAACATAAGTAAAAATCCTTTCATTGCTACTGTCAGACAATATATTATCCAGGTCTGGTAACAGATGTTGAGATTAATAGCCATGAAGTATTATTAATTATTTCAATATCAATGACAATAATATAACAACAACAATAAAATAGTAATTAGTGATATCTGTTAGCACAGTCTTATTTATATCACTACCTTCTACTCTGACTTCCTCTTTCTTTTTTTCTTTCCTGTTAGCTTTTGTTTCCCCAAGTGTATTCCAGATTCAGTCTATACAGACCTGACTTGAGGTCACAGAAATTAAATAGTGAAACAGCTGAAATCAGTGGAACAAACATGAATTTCATTTATATTCATCTCATTGAGGACAAGGTCCTACACAAATAATAAAATTGTTTCAGTATTGATCTAGAAGCCTGGGCTAGCAATACAGCTGGAGATAGAGTATAGCACTAACTAAAATTAGGATTTCAGTAATCAGTGGTGCTTACTTCTGTGTTTCAGCAGAAAAACACCACAAGCAACATCTGCTTTCTCAGATAACTCCTATCGTTCTTTCTCTGAAAGAATAAAGGGTACTGAAGATTTAAAAGCCATGGAAAGAGCTAAAATATATTAGGAAATATATTAGCAAAAATACACTTGGCTTAAATCCCAGATTAAGTCAACCACTGCCCCCAGAGGAGAACCCTGAATTCCCAGCTCTCAAGGATCCATGCCAGCCACTGAGAAGCATCATCAGAGTGGATTTAAAGGAAAGTAACCAAGAAAAAGAACCCAAGATTCCAAATTCCAGGAAGAAAAGGTTTAACTTTGTCTTCTAACTCTGAGGAGGTGTGCTGCAATTTTTTAAATGCATTTCTAATTCTAGTTCTTAGGCAGTGAATGTTATAATACTTTAGTGCTGTTTGATTTTTGGTGAATAAAAAAGGGCTCACTATTGCAAAAGGATGAGTACTTCTTCCATTACAGGATACCAAACTGCTTTGTACCAGTGTGCTAAAGTGTACATAGTATCTACAAGCCATCATTAAGAGTGTGCAAGTGTGTACTACTCAAACAGGTATGTCCGTAAAACGGGTTGCCATTTACTCACATCCAGCTGGTCATTACTGCATCTTTGGCAGAATTTATTACCCCCACTTAAATTTGCTTACAGAGATGCTCACATGAGCACTTTGTGTCTTCTGAAGTAAGTGAGCTGAATATTTTGGCTAATGGATCTTGGCAGATTCAGCTCATTAGTACTTAAGCAGAACAGGCACCAGACACATATGAGCACTGACTGTATCCAGATCAGAAAGAAATAACCTGGTTGTTGTTTCCAAGTGATATATCTTCACAACACATTGACACAGAGTTTAATTCTTCACCAAATCTGAATGACAAATTTAGAAATTACAGACTGGGAGAAGGCCTGAAAGAGACCTTAACAGGCCATCTCATTCCGCTCTATCTCCATATTTCTATGTCATTCCTGACAAGTTCTCATCCAACTTGTTTTTCAATAACCTCCAGTGACGGACACTTCACTGCCCAGGCAATGCATTCCAGTGCTGCACTAACCTTTCTGTTAGGAGGTTTTTCCCGTCATCTGATCTAATCTCCCTTGTGCTAATTAGAAACCCTTGCTGCAATCACAATATGTTATTCAGTTGGTCCACATCCCTCCTGAACTGTGCACAAAATCAGACATTAGTGCTCCAGCTGACACCTTACTAATGCCAAATACAACAAATATTTCAGCTGAATTAGAGAGAACACTCCTATTTACTTTTTTTTTTTCAGAAAGGCATAACATTCTTGACTCTTGTCCAGCTTGTGAGCCACAGTAACTCTCAGATCTTTTTGTTTAGCCAGACATTTTTGAGATTTTGCTTACAGAGAAGAATTCTCTGTGTGTCATTTTAGAACTGTGTCTATTTTCTCTGTGGAGGTTTTGAAAGACTGTGATCAGCTTGACCTAATGATATAGTCTGCAATAAGCCAGAGACTGGATAGGTGACATCCTTAAAAAGCTCTCAACTTGAAAAATTCTCCAATTCTCTTTCTGAGATAATTTTGAACTTGGATTCTTATCTACCATTCTACTGCTCAAAGGTTGTCCATCTTGTGTCATTTGCAACTTTAATAAAATTATTATATCCTTGCCTTTCAATTATCACAAAAAGCTTTACCCAGTTTTTAATCCAGGACAGACTCTTTATTCCAAAATGGGATATATTCTTCCAGATTGACTATGAACCACTGCTAAAATAGTCATGAAGTGTGGTGACTGCCATGTAACAGTAGCAATTTTCCCTGCTCAACACAAGTTAGACATAAGAGTATGAAGATTGAAACTCTCCCAATGACAACATATGCTGACCAGTAGCTTCTTCTTCAGGATAGATCTGTGCTCTTCTCAGACTTTTACCCTCTCCCAGAAGATCTAACAGAAATATCATCCAAGTCCTGGTCTTTCACCCTCCTTCCCAGAGATGTATGATGTCTCATCTCTTCAGTATTATTCCAGTTCCTACGTGGATGAACATCAGCATGAAGCAGTAGCCATTGGGGCAGATGAACCTTAGGAAATTCTTCATACCATCTTGGATTAAGAGTATTGTCAAGGTATACAGCTCATTAAATGTCAAGGCCAGTACTCACATGCATCACTTCCACTCTCTTAGGAATCAATTGCTAAATAATTCTGTCTTTCATATTGTCTTTACAGTTCTGCACTACATTTCATGGCCTCTTGCTTCTTTACTACTGGAGTGATAAACTATATGCTCTCAGTACCACCACACTGGTATTATGGAGGTGGATTCTGCCTTAAGCAGAGAACATCAGATTCTAAAGAGCAACCAGCTGTAGTCAACTTCAAAAACTCCTTTCCTCTTTTCTATTCCCTGTAACTTCCTATGGACCATGTTTCTTCTAATTAGATCTGACAGTCAGTGATTGCAGTTAAAGCCATGCAGACCGGTGTACTGCACCTCCTGTTCTCTAAATCTTCTTGTGGAAAAAAATGAATGGGGTCTTGCAGCTTTAAACAGTAGCCTGTTTTTTTCATGACTCAGCTGCTACAGATTCATGCAAGCTCATCAGCTCCTAGGGCTCCTAGATTTCACACCAAAATGATGGCCTTGGTCCCTCAAAGTGGATCATTTCCTTGCTCCTGTACTCTAGCAGCAGAGTTCTGGGAATAAGGAAGGGATTTCTTTGACACCTCTGGTTTGGCTGGGAGATGAAGAGCTGAAAATGCATCCAAGACTTCATTTCTTAGCAGCTTTTACTTGGCAGAACAAGTAATTAATGAATTTTCTCTCACCCAAAAGTCCATTTCTCCAGTTTGAACATGGTCTCTAAAAACTGAAGTAATTTTTTCAAGATTGTTACTTGTTTAAGTGTCAGAGTAATGAAAGACAACTCAACTATATGAATGTATAGATACACAGTTGGTAAAAAGCAGAAACAGTAGTGTGATGAAAAAGGGTGGAGAGGAAAAAATTAACAGCATTGTTACTGTGTGTAAATCCAGTCCAAAGCTCCACAGACAAATTAAGAGAAGAAATAGTTTTTAACTGTGCCAGCATGGCTTTGTAGCCACTGCTCATGTGATGTCAGAGGTGCCTGTGGTACTGGACTAGAAGATGTACCAAAGGTGTATCAAAATGGCAGAATGGGAACCTCCTTGTACATGTAGGTTTTTTTCTAGAAGGATTGATGTCTGTTCAGGCAGCTTGTAGCATTCAGGGAACACTGTTAATTTCTGTTTCTGCCATCAAAATCATGAAAGATCCCTAAGACATCAAAAAGGACAATCCACTTCTCTCCTTCCTGCACTCTCATTAGATAATTTAATCTGGAGAAGGTGATGTGATGGTTCAGATGTCTTCTTTTCCTTGCATCTTCTTTCCATTAGCTGAAATGACTTTACAAATGACATGAGATTGTCTTCACTGAGATTTGTTTAAGAAATTGAATGTAGGAAGCAGAATTCAAAAACTACGATCTTTAAAATTTGAAGATTTAAATCTTTTGGGAATTATATAAGAACCTGTTATTTCCATAAATTATAATTTGGGACATTTTGAGACAAGTGTTCTCAAGAAAATTTGTAAAGCTACTCTAAAACTTAGTAAAGTTCAACTGTCTGTGTATGCAGAAGAACGTGTTTAATTGCTAGGGGGGAAAAAACCCAATCAACTCTTGGCACTAGAAGGTTTTAAATTCTTGGTTTTACGCCCTCCCTTACTAAATCCTGAATCAGGCAAACCTGTATGTGTTTTTATCTAAGATGAATGACAGCATTGGAAACCTAACCTCATCAACATGCTGTAAATGGTTTGAATTAATTAATTTCCTCTGGAAATCTGTTGTATCCTGCATTTCACTTTAACCCCCTATGAAGAAGGCCCAACGTGGAAGTATCAGTTAGCACCATAAGCACAGCTCAGTGACAACTTTGTTGTTAATGAAAAATGGTTGCTGTTCCACACGGAAGCCCATTGATGTTGATAGGGCCATTGCTCCTGTGAGCAAACATCTGGTCTGTGTTAGATGTTAATTCCAATTCTCAGTCAATATTTTTGGACACTGTTATTGTTGGTAATTTATTGATATTACCTGGGTGTTCTACAAAGCTGTTTCAATGTACGTAAAGCACATTTATTTCATAATAATTTATTAATATTACTTCAACTTATATTGTCATGTTGGTTGGGTTTGTAAAGAAACACATCATTAATACCTAAATTCTTGATTAAGCCCCATTTGTTTCTCTTAAATGTTCCCATTTGAAGAACACTATCACTGTTCATTTGTGTGTTCTGTGCTCAAATCTGCCAAGATGTGGTAATGGAAGTATGTGTAAGGAAGACTTCGCCACGTCCAAAATAATATTATAAAACTAATCCTCAGTAATCCACACCACAGGAGTAAAGGGACTGGAGTCGAGAAATATCCACACTGTTGAAGTTTTAATACTTGCCTGCAATGCCTGTATTCGGATAGTAGTTGCACCAGCAACTGATTGCTGACTGTAGCTGATTGTTCTGATAGATTTTTTAATAAAATAGCAAAATATATTTTACACTTATTTGATAGTAAGGAAGGAGCTGTTATCTACCAGACATTTGTAAGTAAAACGATATTGAAACTTATGCTAGTAACGTAACAAATGATAAAAGTTAATAAGAATGTTCTGGCGATTCAAGCAATAGTGAACTTAATTGATTAAACTGAAGAATTGCACTGCTTGAGAAAAAAGGCATCAGCATGAGGAGCCTGTTAGATCAAGCAGGACCCTTAAACAGAGCAATAAGGGAAGAAACTCAGGTTTAGAGTAATTACACTAGTACAATTTTCCATCTGGACTTTTGGATTTTAGTGAATAGGGAGTCAAAAAAGTTCATGAAGCCAGAGAAGTGGGGGCAGAGAATGGGAGCAAGAGTCAGGGAGTGGGGGCCAAAGAAAATTAAGAGTGGATATAAGTTAGACGATGGGCAGGAAGTGAGTGGAGGAAGGAGTAGGACCTGTCTTGAGTCCTAGGTCATGCTGGGAACCAGGTGAGAGAAGACTTCCAGACTGGGTTGAGGGTAAGCAAAGTCTTCGTGAACAGAAGGCAAGAACCAGTGTACTCTGACCCTGAGAATGGCTGTACTAAAGGGATTTAAAAGAGGTGCACAAGGGAGAAATTTTTTTCCTAATTTTAGAGGACATTACTTTGTATCCTTAGTATTTTAATGTGGGGGGATACTGGTGAGATATGCACTGAAAATCTAGTTCATCAGAAGGGGGGCTGTGGTTTGAAACATATTGTTAAGCAATGAGGAGATCTTGAACATCCTCTTTTATAAAGAATCCTTGGTTGCTATGGAGGCAGTTTCAAAAGTCCTTTGTTACAATATGTGTTTTCTGCTAATAATAAAAAAAAAAAAGAGGTCACACATTTTTGGCTCAAAGTCGATAACCCAGAAATAAAATAAAATATATCGCCGAAGGGGTGGAGAATCGGAAAGTCAGGCAAAAGCATGCTGCCCATAGGGAAAAGACAGTATGTAACTATAGAAAGGGCAGACAGGTAGAAAACAAAGAGTGTGCGTTTTAAGAATAGTTTCCACTTTTTACTGGTTATCTATTTGCAGAATGAGAACAAACTTCATGGAGGGGAAGGCAAGCCTGCTCTTGCAGTCAGAAAATCAGACCTATGCAAACTAAGGATGAACTGAAAGCTTCAGAAAAATCCATCTATTTGTTCCAGAGGGCATCTTTCTTACACTAAGAAAGGTGCCTGAGCAGTTTTCAAGGAAGGAGAAACAGGCAGTTCATCCCAGGGTGAACTCTCTTCTTACTCCACAATACCAAGGGACTGTGTTTAGCATTAGTCTACAGTTCAGTTTACAGTTCTTGTGGCTTAAAGAAAAGGAGAGCAGAAGGTGTGGGCTTGCTTTTTAAACTTCTTTTCAGTGACTTAGAAACCCCTGGTGGTGTGTCACCAGTGAAAAATCTGCCTTGGCAGTTTCATGCTGGAGAAGCTGCATTGCTTCTGGGGAGCGCTGTTATCAGAGAGGAAGGACCCTGCACCGTCGGCATGAGCTGGAGAGCCTCTTGCTGCGGAGCAGGGATACTGGAGCAGGGATGGAATCCTCCAACCAGCCAGGGCCCATTTGAACCGCCTGCACTGCTGTGAGTGCTACAGCCCCATTGTGTGTTTGCATCTGAGTCTGGGGAGGAGGGGCACACACTGCTGTGAGAGGGGCCCGTGTGGGTGGACTGGGGCTGGAAAGCATATGTGAAAAGCAGATGTGGTGTGTGTTCCAGAGTGTGACAGCAGGGGCTTGGGAAAGAAGTCTCAGTAATGACTGTGTTAAGATATTTTAATAAAGAAGTTACCTAGTGTAAATAAATCCATATGTTTTGTAATCCATAGTCCCACTCTGCTTCAGCATCTGGCAATGTGGGGATTTAGCAGTGATAGAATTAATGGTATAGCTTCCTATGATATTTAATGGGGAGTGGAAAACAATTAAAGACTTATTTTAAATGACAGTTTCAAGAATAGTCTTCATTAAGGAAGGCTCACAATTAAAGCAGATTATGGTTGCTAAAAGCCAGGAAGAATTAAACTAAACAAGAACAACTTAGAAGAGGGATACACATGCATAAGCAGTTTGTCTTTATGTACTATTATAACTAGAAAAGCTCAAAATTTGTCATGGAATTGATTTGGGGAAGAAAAGAAACATTTTGGCTAGATTTTGTCTTCTGCGCTAGAAGTACCCATTTTATCTGACTTTTATTTAGTTTTGCCAATCTTTTTCTACCCTCTTAATTCCCTTTCCCGCAACCAAGAAGCAACTTTGTCAAAAAAGAGCAAGGAATGGACATGGAACAGGTGGTGTGGGGGCTTTTTGCTAGAAAATACTGACAAAAAGTGTTTCTAATTTGCTTGCTTTGCCAGTGAACTTTTTCAGAAATAAATAACCAGCTATGTCCTCAATCTCTATGGATATACTAGGTCAAGTAGCTTGTACACAGAGTTCCTGTTTGCCTCTAGTTCTAACCCTGTAAAACCACCAATTATAAAATGTTAAGGGGTTGCAATGGATCTAAAGACCATCTGAATTTTTATTTCAAAGAAAAGGCACAGCTTCTAAGGGAGCATTGTCAAGATATTGTTTCTCATTTTTTAAAGTAGATAGTTCTTTAATACACTCACTACACTCACTGAAGAGACCACTGGAAAGAAAACTGAAAATTGCCCCTTTTAATCATTAGGAGTCTGGCCATGAATATGCAACTCTGCTCTTTTTCCCTGGCTTTTTTCTTTCTCTGGAAATGCGGTCAGTATTATTCATCGTTTCCTTAAGGTTGACCATGTCTTAGATTATATGGGATGCCTCTGAGATCATTTTGAAAGCATGCAGGTTCATAAGGAGAGTGATAGTTGCAGTAATACTTCAGCACACTCAAGGAAGCCTGTGAGCCCTCTTCAAAAGGGATGGGACATTGCCAAAGGGATTTTAAAACTGTTGTCCAGAAAGCTGTTTATTATTTCTATAGTTTCTGAATGTCTTTGTTGATGAAAATGTTCTGCAACTTTCAGTGTTTGTTCACAATTTCACACATCTCTGACTTTCTTAAGGAAGAAAAATATCTGCAAATTTAATACAAAGTAAAAATGTGAAATAGGAACATTCATAGCTTTCTAATCATCACTATAATAACCAGGTGTGTTCTCGGGAATTATAGTTGCCTAAGGGCCACAAAGTTGCTCAGCTATTTCCTACTGGTTTTGCCCCCTCAGGAAAAGGAGTGTCAGGACCTTCCCCTCCCCACTGGCTGGTTTGTAGGAGGGTGGGTTTAGGGAAATGACAAAAGAGAGTGAAATGTTACGTTGTTTTCATAGTTTTGCTGGCAGTAGCTAGCCCTAGGGGAGACAGGCATACTGGTAGGTAGAGCTTTGCCACGGCAGAGATTTCTGAATTTAAAGAAAAGTGCTTGTTCTTCACTCAGCAAGGCACCCCAGAGGCTTCACTGGATACAAAACAAACGTTCTGCATGCTGCTACAATTTTTTACACTCATGCTAGCTTGAACTTTCCCTGAAAAAAAAATGCAGTCCGACAAGATTTTTTTAAAAAAGTTATTCCTGTCCCACTGCAGCCGGTGAGGGAGGGAGGGAGGGCGGGGGGCTCCGCTCCGTTCCCGCGGGGCGCGGCCGCGGAGGCAGCGGGAGGAGCTGCCCAGGCCTCGGCGCGGCCTCCCGGGCTCCGGCTCTGCTCTGCGGACCAGAGCGCCCGAGGGCAGCTGCCAGATGGATCCAAGCGGCACAGCCTCCTTAATGGACACTTCCCTGTTGGGAGATTAGCGTGGCAGAACGCTGCCATATGCCTCCCTGCTCCCACAAACCCCCTCCACTCCCCTGACACACATACACAAACCCTTTTCCCAGGCAACCTGCAGAGCAGGAAAGCATCTGCCTTTGGGATGACTCCTGGAATGAAACCTGGTCTCTGGTGTTTTGCTGGATGCACAGGAGTCTGAAAACAGGTCTTGCTGTCAATTTATTTATGCCCTTCTCTTTCTGTTCTTGTGAGTTCTGATGATCTCCTGATTTGGCTTCAGAGATAGTGATGAGTGGTGAGGGTACATTCACCTCCCTAGATGCAGACTATTGGCCAGAACTAGTCAAGTTGCTCTGATGCCCCTGGAACATTGCATTCTCTCCAGTGGTTAATTTGTATGGGAAAATGTGTGCAGCTTGTTTACACAGATCACCAGATCTGTCTGAGTATGGTAAACCCTGAATTGTACTGGAAAGGATGTTTCTGTGCTTATTTTTGGCCTCTTTGTGGCATGTGATATGGTCCCCTAAGATCATCTAGAGGGTTTAAGGAATCCCAGCACCTTCTTAGGAACTGTCAGTCTCTGCTCAGTCTCCACTTTCTGTGCCACTTCATTATTGCAGCTTTTGGTCCCATACTGCAGATCTTAAGTAACTTCCCATGGTGATGGAGAGGAGGTCATTGCAGCTTTTGGTCCCATACTGCAGATCTTCAGTAACTTCCCATGGTGATGGAGAGGAGGTCATTGCAGCTTTTGGTCCCACACTGCAGATCTTCAGTAACTTCCCATGGTGGTGGAGGGGGGGTTGCAGAGACATATAGAATAAGACCTTCCTAACTAAGCCATCTCATGCATGGTTTCCTATAGTTCATATAATCATAGAATCATAGAATGCTTTGGGGTTGGAAGGGACCTTAAAGATCATCTAATTACAAAGCCCCTGACACAAGCAGGGATGCCAACAGTTTTTATGTTTGGCATTGCTAACATAGATGGTACTTTCCAATCCTAGTGTAATAAAAGTAGTAAAACAGGGCCAAAATTGGAATATTAGTGGTACCTTTAAAGTGTTGTGATAAAGCAGCAGACATACTACAGAGAGACACACCATACATTGTTAATGGCTTTTAAGACATTGCCACTCCAAGAGGATTCCTCTTACCTGAGATCCTCTGAAGTCACTGAAGTCACTGTTATCTCATTCATCAGTGATGACAGATGAGGCAGAAGTTGGCCATGCTCTTAATTTAGTCATCACAGTAAGATTTTTGAATAAACACTTCTCAGGATGCTGCCTCTTCCAGGCCTCTAGTGGACAGCCTTTCCATCTTTTAAGAAGTTGATGAGTACACCAATGTCATGCCTAGCCCTACTAGGCAGAAATAAGCCTAGCCATGTTCCTCAAACACAGTTGTTCGAGTCATGTCTATTATCTAGAATGTCTCTTATTTTTTGTGTGAACAGATTTATCTGAAGAGAATGAAAAAATACTTGCCATTGCTTCTTTATCTCACTGCAGTGGAAGAGAAAGAGATATCAAATTTGCTCCTTCTGTGCTTCTGGTTCTTTTGCACAAATGCATTTTCCTAGAAATTTTTACTATTACGCCCTAGGGAGGAGTGTTAGCAGAATCCAAATATTTATATGTTCATTATTCTCTGTATGTGTATTTTCCATTAACATCAATGGAATTTAAACGTGTACATAGGGAAAGGAAAACAAACAGTTAATGATCTAAGTGAGAGAAAGGGAAACATAGGGCCCCCAGAAATCCAGTTATCTTTGGGGGGAGGGGGGAAATTATTTTCCTGAATTAATTATATTTAATAGAAATGGAAAAGATCTGATGGGCTTGAATTATTTCCCTCTGCAGGAAAGGGATTGTATCTATGTTTGTCTCTCACTCTTTGTACATTATCGACTCTTGGAGACCTTCAGTGACAGTGAATAAAATGCCTTCAGAGCCTTTTCATTGGCAACTAATTACCATGACTGTCAAGAAATGTTTTCCTGATGTGCAACTTTAGAAAGAGAACTGCTTCCTCAGCTTGGAAAATACATGGCAAGTTATTTGTGTAGTTAACAGTGTCAGAGAAAGCAAAGAGGTAGGATTAAGTGATCATCTCATTGAGATTGAATATCTCAAATGGGAAAGGACCCATAAACATCATTCAGGATGCTCCCAGAAGGAGAAGTACCTCCTTGTAGGTCAGCTGATTTCAGAGTGTCCACAATGAGGAACTCTGAAGCATTACAAAAACCACAGCTTTAATTTATGTCCCTGTGAAAGGAGATCAAAAATAAAGACGTCCATCTCATAGTGAAAGAATATATGTTGCAAAGTTCATTGTCTCCAAAAATCCCAAATAAGCTAAGAAATGGTGAGTACTGAGTCACAGCAAGTTCAGTGTTGATTTAAGCAGTGGAACAATAAAATCTGAGATACTTAAAGATGTTTGGATTACTTCCATAGACAGAAATTTAGATGACAGAACAGCACAGCAGTTCTTTTCCCTGCCATTCCAGCCCCTCTAACATTTTATTTGGTGACCCCTGATGTCTCATTTAAACCAGTGGCAAGACACTTGAGCAGCTGGAGCACTGCAGCTGCTGGTACCTTCCCAGCACTGTATCAGTGATGTTATCAGTGCAACCAAGCAGCTAATGGGCACCAACACATAGCATTGGGAAACTGGACACTGAAGCAGATGACAGACTCTCAAGTGACCACAGAAAAGATACTCCTTCTCACAAAACATCTGAAAATATTTGTATGTCTGAATTTACTGAAGTTAACACCATTCAGAGCAGTGAACTATTCTGTATGGAGGCAGGCATTCCCAAAAAAGCAGAGGTGGAGGAGGTGAATATGTCACTACCTCCATCTTTGGGAGGGGTTGTTTCTTTCAGACAGAGTTCTTTCTCTGTTTCAGCAGTGGTTAGTCAGGAATGTATTTTGAGCTATGGTAAAAGCCAAGACAAGTTTTCCCCTCTGTAAATTTAGCTGAGCTCATAATACCTTGGAAGTTCACTGTGGTGCCCAGGCAGCCTATTTTTTCCCATTTCATTAAACTATCAGTAACAATGTTAGGGGAACTTATAGAAAGCAGGTAACCAACACATTTCTGGAACAGCAGCTGACCTGTATACTCAGAGAAATAAGAAAGTTTTGATGTCAGGTATAGAACAGAGAAGTACATTTGACTGTCTAAGCTCAGAAGGACAGATAAAGTTGAAGAAGAGCCTTGGTGAATTAATGTCATTAGGGATATTCATGATGTGATAGTGACACTTTTATTAGCGGGTGAAAAGTAATGCTTTACTTTGGAAATATAATTTTCCCTGATATTTTAACTGCTATATCTCTGGGTTGATCATTACCCTTTATTCACTCCTTAAATTCATTATTATTTTTCTACAATGGAACCTATTGAGGTTTCCATGGTATATTTCTAAATTGCTCTTGAAGGAATGAAGCAGAATATAGTCATTCAGAACAAATGAGAACTGATAATTAAGAAGAAATACTTCAGTAATTACAAGGTGGTTCAATTAAAGTAATAAAGAGAACCAGTTGTGATTGATCCATTCAAAGTCATAGTTTATTTTCACAAATTGGATTTGATTTCTGGCTAGCTGGGAACAGGCAAGTGATCTCAAGGCTGCAAGAACCAGATGAAGAATCTGAATAATGAATTACTTGCATTCAACCTTTGCTTATTTTAAAGGGAGAGCTGTTAATGTAACAACTTTGCACCAACATACCACTAAGATTTCAACAGCTTTTTTTTAATGGGATCTGGAGTTATGTTTTTATTTCCACTGAGTAATTTTATTGCCTATTGATGTCAATCAGATGCATAAATATATACAGTGAACTGTATATATAGAATAGAATATATAAATAGAAAATAGAATATATAAATAGAAACTATGTGCATAAATATATACAGTGAAGCAAACAAAGATCTCCCAAAGATGGAAGCATGAGAAAGCAAAGGAAAAGAAGTCCCTGCTAGTTCTACTCTTAGAGAACAGTTACAAGTAAGACTGGTGGACACAGGCAAGCTGCTGTCAGAATTACAGATCCTGGAGTATTTCAAAGCCTGGAATACTGATTATCACATTAGTGATCCAACAATTTCACAGTGTTTTTGTTCATAGATGTCTTGTATTTGTTTCTACATCTAAGGAACTATTTAAATAAAAGAAACTCAGAATGATACAAACAAGGCATGACACCATCTCGTTTGCTGAATTAAGGCCACAGATCTAGATTTTCTCCCTTCTGTATATGATGGCTGAGAAGAGTCCCAGAGCTCAGAAAGGCAGTGAGGAACATCATACACTGAGTAAGAAGCTACTTGGAATCCCCAATTTCTGAAATTGCAGCCTGTTTTGAGATCCTTAGGCCAGCTCCAAGAGACCTCTTGGTGTATCTGAATCCAAAGATAAGGATTCCCTACAGAAAAATACCAAGTACCATCTAACACAATTGATCACAGATACAGTTTGTCTTTAAACATCACCAGAATAGGTGTTGCTACCCAGTTTTCTGTAACAAAAAGGTAATTGCAGTATTCAGAGGAAGTGCAAGAACCAGAATCTGTCTTACTCTGTCTGATAATTTTTAAATTTATAATTTCCACCTCACTAGGCAGTCTCCTTCTGGAAAGAAACAGTTCTTCTAGCACTTTACTGAGTAATATTCTGGAGCTTTCTTGGTGAAGAGAGGATATTTTCTAGAAAAGATGGTAAGTTTAACAGAGTTGGTTTTTGCCTTCAGAAAGTAAAAAAAGTCAAAAACTGGAAATTAACATCTTAAGAATTGATAAAATGCCATTGCTACAATAGAGGTCAGAAAAAAAAAAAAGTGTAGGAAAAAAATCCCAGTTTTGAGCTATCACTTTCTCTCCTGAAAAAAGTTTAGTTGTATTCTATTTATTAGGTGGTAATAAACCTCCCCATATATTAATGCAGAAGGATAAAGTTAAATATGTTTTCCTGCTTTTTCATATTTGTGAGATCATTACTACTAAACTTGTAAAAATAATTACTGAAAATTAATTGTCCATAATGGGATTAAGGGACTGCACATGTAAAGGTATTTGGGGGAATTTAATTGTGTGTGACTTGTGGCATTTGTGTTTGTCCAATCAAAAAAAGCTGATTTTTATACCTGTTACTCTTTCTTTTTAACACCCATCTCTTCTTTCATTAGAGAAGGAACATGAGAAAAAGTGATCAAACACCATCTTCAGAAGCAGTTTTTGCAGGATGAGTTGTCAAGCACAATGAATGGAACATTTCATTCCGTTAAGTCAATCTTAATTGATACTTGAGAGCAATTCCTTTGACAAGAAAAGGCTTTTACAAAGTTCTCCCACCGTACCCAGAATATTGTTCAGCTCAGTGATGCTAAACACCAGGATGTAAATTGAATGTATTTTCTGCTGGGTCTGAGAGAGTAATAATTTCGGTATCTTGGTAATTTTTTTTCAAAACAGAAACATAAAGGAAACAACAGCTTATAGAATATGTAGGAGATATTACACTGCTGGTCCTATCTGCCTCCAGCCTCGCACCATACTTCAGAGTCCATACAAATTACTTCAAATTCACTATTATTTTGTCTTTGCTGTGTACAGCATGATAACTCCTATATTTCATAGCATATTTGTTTTTCAGATCTTTTCCCATAATGGAGTTGGGTTTTAGGTCTGTATCTATAGCAGGATGAAAGAAAATTATTTTAAAATTAATTTTCTTGTAATAAAAAAGCTGACATTGACAAGTTGGTTTAAATCAGAGAAATTAAAAATGCAAGACTTCAGAAGACGTTGAGAAACCACATAGTCCATCCTGTTTTCTTGGAAGCCTAAGAAACAAAGCATAAGAGATGAAAATGATTGAAAAACCTTGCTGATTATCCCAAAATCTCTCTCATCGCATAAGTCAACTTTGTGGTCATGTTGCTCTTACTAATTTCTTAGCATCAGGAGTTGAGTTAGCCATCTGTCCCTTTCTCTGGGGTCACTGCCATCCTTGGCAGGATTTCAAAACTCCTGCCAAGGTTTTTCCTATTTCTTCCCTCATTGCTTCCTCTTCAGACTTAAGGATGCAATTTGTGTAGGCCTGGCAAGGCTCTATCCACTTAAAACAGCTATAATTGCCTTCTAATATTTTGCTGCATCTGCCCTCAGGAAATTTCCTGTGGTCCTCTTTAGAATACACCATGCCTTGCAGCAAGTCAACCTGCTGATTGCAGTTCTCGTTTTCTATCTCACGCTCTGATCCTTCTCTCACACACACTTTTTGAGCAGGCTCTCAGCAGAACTCTCCCTAGCCATCTTCTTTATTTGTCTTCCTTTTTCATCTGCCTTTGTCATCCATAAAAAGTGTTTGAGGTGTTTAGTGGAATATTTCTCTTGGTTGACAGCATTTTTTGTCTCTTTTAACTGTGTCATGAAAATGTGATGCCATAGGCAGATGGATAGTGGCAATAGAATTGTTCATCTTGCTAATCATTGCTTTTGTTGTTATTAGCACTCTTATCTACATTGGTTCTTTAGTGATAAAGAAAAAAAGCAAACATCTTGAGAAGTATAAATGTGTACTTGCATACCTAAATCCGAATGCCTATCATATTTTTACCCCAGTATCTGTAGTTTCTTCTTGTAGCGGCGTGTTTTCTATCTTTTTACTTATTGTTAATATTAATTTGTTCTGTAATGGTTTCTCCTAAGTTCCCCCCTATATTCTTCCCCATTTGGTTTCCCCTTGTCTTTGTTCTCCACAGCCTGTCACTCTCTGGGAAGCCTTTCCTCTCTTTCCAGAATGTTCGGAAAGACTCAGTCCCAGATTGGAGCAGGCTGGGGAACCCCCACCCCTCGTTTCCCATTCGCTGTCTGTGTGACATCCATATTTCCCTTATTGGCTTTCCCTCTTGTGTCCACCCCCTTCTCCCAACCCCATATAAGCTGTGGCCACGCCTTGGGCAGGGACACTCTCGAGAGAGGCTCAGAGAGAAGTGTGGCTCCCCTGCGAAAGGCAGGTGACAATAAAAACCATCTAGGCACAAAGTAGCCTCCTCGCTTCCTACCTTCATCAAGCCTCACCGACATCTCTCGTGCAGCTCTGACCCACCAGGGGGGTGGTGGCCGGTCCGCCCGCTGCCACCAACCGAGTTTGGAAGTATTCCGAGCCAGGGCTAGCCGGGAACAGCTGGAAGCCACTTTCCAGCTGGGCTCAAGGGATATTTTCATCTTCTTTCAATATTAGGTTGAACTAGACAGAACTGGTTTAAATCATCTTAATTTTTTTACACAAAAGACAATTTTAGTTGTTATTTTTAAAAATTAAAGCAAGAAAATATGTCTAAACCAAGCTATTTTGTATGAAATTAATGCTCTACATCAGGAGACATCTTAAAAATCATTGACATTAGATCCTCAAGCCTATAATATTACTTCCACTTCTCATTCACATCTGCAGTGTAGAAATGCCAGGTGAACCAGTGCAAAAAGCCAGAATAGTCTGCCCTTTGCTATCTGGTTTTTCTTCAAGCACTCCTCACATACAAGAATCTTGACAAAACGCAGTCTTAAACACCAAAAGCCTCAAGCCAACAAAATCTCTGTTTCACCTGAAAATCCTGTTCAGCAAGGAGACATTTATCTGCCACTGGAGTACTGTCACCACACTGCACTGCTGCTACTCAAACTTGCATATTATTATAGAACAGAGTAGGAAAAAGCTTTCTGCACTTAGAGGGATTTTAAGATCTAAAACATATTTACCCCATTTAAATTTTACAAGTTTTTTACAAATGAAATGCTCAGAGCTAATAATGACAAGAGCTCAGAGTTTTCATTTTGTTGGTTGTACCAACAGCTTCCAATTAGCCTTATATAAATTACTTTTTGCTCATTATTATCGTTTTTCTCACTTTGAGTGAAAATGGAAAGAATGTATCCAATTCTGATGCTCTCTGCATACCTATACAATCCTAGACACCTTCATGTTCAAATGCTTCATAAGATATTTAACAATCCCATCTTAACCAAGAAAGAGAAGACATTCCTAGAGATGATTAAGCTACACAGAACATCAGTCAAAACGTTAAGCTTAACTAAAGTTTCTGACCTTTTGCACAGTCTAGGTAAAACCTCTGGGTGAAAAACCTTTTCCTAATATCCAACCTAAGCCTCCCCTGACTCAGTTTGAATCATACATGGACACAGAAGCACAGTCCTGCTGAATTACATGGCATGTATGATATAATGTTATTGGTTTTACTTTGGGTATGTGAAAACAGGTGATACCTGTCATGGCTGGAGTAAGGGGTGTTTGTAACTGTACTGCTGTCACAAAACACACACATACAAATTGTTCAACACCTCTAAAAGTTTTATTTCAAGTGTTTCACATTGTTACAGCAGTTGCATATCACATACTCTTTTTTCCTTTTCTTTTTTCTTCTCACCTTCTGTTCTGAATTATGTCACACATTGGGGCCTTTGAAGTTTTGTAGTCTACAGAAACATTTAAGACATGTTTGGATATATCTGACATCTTTTTATGCTCCATATCCCTACCCATTGCAGTTGAAACTCCTTCACTTAAAATCAGTAGAGTCCTTAGCAGACCCCATGGTACTCCCTGGTGCTCTGCTATTTGGAACTGATTTGATACTTGGGGTTACTTGGGGTATTTCTTTCCTTGGTTCAAGGCTTCCTGACAGTGCACACAACACTGACATTTTGCTACAGAAATGAGGACAAGGCACTTTGGAGGGGAAGGAGCTAGTGCCAGGCCAGAAAGCTGCAAAGAACTCAAGAAATTTAAGCTTCCTACTCCCACTGCTTCTTTCTTGTTGCTGCACAAACATTATCCCTTGCTCAGTGACAGCCACGAAAGAGCAGAAGGCTGTGCAGGTAGGAGGCAGAGACTGGCTACTCCAGCAATGCACTCACTGCCTGTCCTCATCTGCCATCTCAGGCAGTCTGTCACTATAGGCTACTGTTTACTTTGCCTGTGACTAAAAAAGCCCTATTAGTTGGGCTTAAACTACTATTCTTTCCCAATGGAAAGGCTTTGTGAAAAATGCCACCTTTCTCACTGCTGGTTTTAATGCTTAGCATTTTCTAAATCACTCATAAGCATTTTAAAGACCTGTGACATCAAGGACTGCTGATTCTAAAACAGGATGAACTTTTAAGTTCAAATAATGGTAAAGTGTTACAAAATGGATATGAAACCTGACTTTATTTGACTTTTATTGTCTTTTCTACACAGATACTCCAGTCTGGGTGGTTAGTTACCATTATAGTTCAGGAAAACTGTCACTTAAGGATAAAAAAATGTATTTGCAGCTCTCCTTTCTGAACACAGAGATGTTCCACAGCATTCTAATACATGTACAAGAATTACACTGATGCTATAAGCCCTGTTGCCAGGATACTTTTGCAAGACATTTTTCTTTGCTTGTCAGTTGAAAATGGTGTGAAATAGCTGTTATTTAAAGTATTTCAAACTACTGTTCACCCATAATGCTTTAAGTAGCACAATAGCTAGAAAGCATGAAGTGGAACATCAAAATCTATATGAACAATGCTTACTATTAATATTATACCTACAGGATGATTTCAAACCACTCAGTGAGCTGAGAGGTATGACCCCCTGAAGTAAAATCTCTTTCAAAATTCCTATGCACTAATTCTGTCTCCCACCATCTGCTTTATGGGAATGCACTTTCATATAAAAATGGAGGTGAGTCTTGAAGATTACAAAGAAGAAAGATGATTCAGCTACAAGACCCATTATGTACCCCCTATGTAAGTCAGGAGTAGATGCTGCAAACCAGTTTCCCACAAAAATACATTTTTGAACAGAATTTCAAAATTTCTGAAACATTCTTTACACTGAGCTCTTCAGTGAGCTGCCTGGAGTCATACTGTTCAACATCTTAGAAACTGTTTTATCATCACAAGTCTCAAAAGCTCTGCTGCTGTGTGATATTATAAGCTAAAGTATTGAGACAGAAGTTATACCTGTATCCCACAGGACACAAAGTGCTCTGTGCAAGGGACATCTATAAAGGAAAGGCAGGGATGTGTCCTAGACTGAGCATCACTTTCCAATGAATTGCAAAGTGATTGCAATTCAAGGGAACTTGGCTGACAACAAAGTCTGACACTTAGACAACAAAATCCAAAAGTGTATAATTTCACTGCCTAGTTTACCTTCAGTGCATAAGAGAGTAATCCCTGCTGCATTGATCTCTCCTCAGTCAAAGCCTTTTTTACCCTGTAACTGCAAGAACATGAAAACGTTAGATTATGATGGGACAAAGTGTGGTTTAAGGGGGGGTATTTGGCATTGTGTAACAGTTCAAGCTGCTTTACACAGCTTTAAAACATAGATACAAATATTCTCTGTGACCTATTACTGTCATTACCTGAAAACTCACATTTGAGCACTCTGACTAACTGAAAAGGTGTGTCTTTTTCATCCTTCTTGGTGGCCTCAAAAGTAAAGAAAATCACTGCACCTTTACCTTTTGTCTGATAATTAAATTCCCATTCTGATGGCATGAGCCAAGTGATCACAACTCTGCTAACATGGAGTAAAAGTGATTTGGAAAACTCTCTATAAACAAGTTATCTTGTGTATACTAGAAAATCTGGGGAGCTTGTGCACACAACTGTGTGAGAGCTAATCCACAGAATGGTGACAAAAGGAAAGGATTAAAGCAAAAAGTAAACACAGGATTAAATGGAATTCTTTTCATATTAAAACAGGATACAGTGTAAGGAGATGAATTATTGAAGTAATCCTGACATTGCAGACACTGCAGTGATACAGTTTTTAATGTGAATTCTCATCCCAAGAGTTTTAAAGATTGGTGGATGTTTGGGGGCTCTCGGTAGTTTCTCCTTAGCTGTAAAACGCACTATGAAAGACAGGACCTGCCTACCTTTGTTCTCTGTTCCAGTTTAGAGCACATAGACTGGACCTCATTTCCCGCTGAACCCCAGCAACTTTTTGTCAGCAGAGGATGATCCTTATTTGTGACAAAACATAAAGAATGTCAGCTGAAGGAGGTAAAATCCAGTGAGATTATGTACAGTATGTATGCAGGACTGGAAAGAGAACCCCGTCCCTCTTTCTGCAAAATTACCAAGGACACTGAGCAAAATTCCATTTCGTGAGCCCTTTTTTTACACAACATTTCCTCCACTTCTGCCAGAACTCTTTATAATGTAATATAAAGAGAGGACATCCATTGTTGCACTGATTTTCCTATATTTCCTTCCTGCCAAATCTGTCCTGGAGATGCAATAACAATGAAATTGTGAGGCCAAGGCACTATTTGGTGAGAGGGTGTGTCTGTTTACACTTCATTCAGCAAGGACAGAATTCTGTATGTACAACAGAGTGAGAATGAATAATCCACTGCAGTAAGTATACAGTTGCCATTTTTGTCTAAGGCAAGATCATAATATTTAATGCTAGGTTATAAATAGATCTTATAGCTATTTCCTAAATCCTTGAATATAACAGGAGCAATTAGCATTGTATCATTTGCATGTTCAAAACCCACACTTGCTTTCTTGACAGTCATTCTCCCTCCACCTTTTTTTGCCAAGGAGAAAAAAGAATTTTCCTTGGATTCCTTGTAATTCCAGGTGTGCTGCCCTTTTCTCCTGTGACCCATGGCTCTGGTCACATCCTCCTGTCACAGGCAGTCATGCACAACTCCACCAATGCATATCCAGGAGCGATCAAGGACATCTCCTCTGACTTCTCTTGGTTTTTTTCCCAGTCACAACTTCCCTTACAGTCCAATGCATATTTAATTTTCCTATGATTTATTTCTACTTAATGTGGTAAGCACATCCATTAACTCCAAAGATTTCTGTGATTGCCTATAGATCATGAACACACTTTCAGGATGCTGTCAAAATATTTCAGCATCAGACTGTCATTGCAGACAGGAAGGCTGGCATTTTTAGCTCATCTTTCTCCCTTTTTTGTCTGTACCCCTTGTACAAGGATTCTTTCTTTCAAATTTTCTTTTTACAGGGCATGTTTCTAATTCTGTTTAAAGTTGTGATCTGTGGTGTAATGTTGAGCTGGGGGCCAGTCACCAGTGGCATGCTCCAGGGGAAAATACTGGGTTCAATATGGTTTAATATCCTCATTAATGATCTGGAGGGTGGGGCAGAGCATTCAGATGATAGAGAACTGGGACAAATGCCTGATACACCCTGTGTATCTCTGCAGGCAAACAGGAATGAGATGAAGTTCAAGAAAAGCAAGTGTGAGTCCTCACCTGGAGAAGAATAATCGTGCTCACCAAAGTGGGGGCTGACTGGATGAAAAGCAGATTTGCAGAGAAGGATCCGGGGGGGTCTTGGTGAACAATAAGCTGGACATGACCCAGCAGCAGGTCCTTGCCCCAGAACATCTTGGACTGCATGGATGGTGCCAGCAGGTTGAGGGAGGTGATTCTTCTCCTCTGCTACACACTGATGAGACACATCTGGAGAGCTCTGTCCAGTTCTCAGCTCTCCAGAAGAGGAGAATCATGAACTTAGTGGAGACAGTCAGTGAAAGGCCACTGAGATGCTTAAGGAACTACAGCATCTCTACTACGAGTACAGTCTGGGAGAATTGGGACTGTTGAGCCTGGAGACCAGAGGGCTCTGGGGAAATCTCAGTGAGGCATATGAATACCTGATGAGGGGAGTAAGAAGGAGACAGACTCTGCTCAGTGGTGCTCAGTAGAAGGACAAGCAACAACAGACATGCATTGTTTATATCTAAACATTGGTAAAAACATTTTTATGGTGAGGGTGGTCAAGCACTGGAACAGATTGCCAAGAGAGGTTATGAAATCTTGATTCTTGGAGGTATGCAGAAGCCAACAGAATATAGCCCTCAGCAAACTGTTCCAGTTGACCCTGATTTGAGCAGAGAGCTTGAACTTGATCTCCAGATGTCCCTTCTCATTTCAATTCTTTTTAGTCTCCTCCTACATCGTGAAGCTTATACTGCCTACCAGGGGCTTCAGCTAATTTCCAGTTTTCCTCTTCACCCTCCCTGTCACAGTCACCTTTGAACACACCACCAGTGTACTCCGTAGTACAGCACTGTCCAGCATTAAAATCACAAAGAGATGCATGACAGTGGTAGCAGCCCATTAAACCCCGAGGCAGATCATAAACTGGTGTCATCTTTTAATGTCTATTTTAATAGGATTATGGAGGAAGGACTTTATAAGTAAGAAATTTACAGATAAAAGGAAGTAGTTTTAGTAAAACAACCTACTAGTTTTGAAAGCTGATGTCCTGAAAAATCTTTAAGAATTAAGTTCTTTTATTCCAAATTTTTCAGCCTGACAGTTGTTATAAAAGGACAGTGTCCTCTTAAAAATATATATATATATAAGAAAAGAAATGTGGTTGGTTATCATTCGCTAGTCTCCAGAGTTTCCATTCTTTTAGAAAATATATGCTTTCCAAGGAAATTATTTCCTAAATTGTGGTTCTTCACTGAAAAACTTCATCAAGTTCAGAACAGCTTCAAGATCCTAAAAGGGAATTGAGAGCTGTAGAAAACCATGGAGTTAGACATACTACTACAATCCCCAGCAATATGGAGGATCTAGATTTTGTTAAAGTTCCCATAACCCATAAATTTACATTCCTGGTTGGCTGAAGGATAAGAGCTATGTAAGCTATTAGATAGTAATTAATACTATTTTTTTTCCCTCACAGAAATGGTAATTGGCTGACCACTGCATAGGATTCTCCTCATGCAGATGCAGACACTTATCCCTGTGTATCTGCAGCTCAAATAAACTGCCTGGTTGCGCTTCGATGGAGGTTTCTGTTTCCTTAGGTGGAGAGAAGAATGGCAGATGTTTGTGATATTTTTCCTTGAAAAGCAAGTTAAGCCGTGCAAAGCAAGATCAACAATTTTATTTTTAACTGAAGTCCACAAATATCACAGCATCCTGAGAAATCCCAGAATTTCTCAACCAGTAAGAAAATATCTTTATTTAAGCGTATCAGAGATCGAATGACATGAAGCTCTGTCTCAAAAAGATAACATGATTAATGGAAATGTCTGATCCTCTCTCCTTGAAGTTATTAACAAAGCAAATCATGTTTGACTAATCTCTAACACATGCCTGTGTTTGAAGAGTTAATTAACAAACATGGTGCAAGGAAGAATGGTACAGGGATTTAATACCACTCAGGGGCAGTAACAGAGAAAATAAACCAATTCTGCCCGTGTAAGGAGACTGTATGGAACACAGGTCATATGGATTCTTATCCAAACCCCCATCAAAAATCACATTCTATACACATACAGGTAATTTTTCAGGAAATTATAGTGCTGTGTTTATATATTTATGTATTTTTGTTTTGTAAGGGTTTCTATTTTGTTTCAACATAACTCTTTTCTGTAATTATCCAAACTGTGCAAGTGTTTATAATAACTAAGAAGTTCAATAGAGTGTGAGAATAAATTAATCAGGTAAACTTCATTTTACATTTTTTAAGTCCTGCCCTATCTCAGTCTCAATCTTGTAAGTTTTTACTTTATCCTTCCAGCTCTCTCTTCAACGTATATGTGCTTCTCTCCTGCCTTTACCATCATCTTAACTTTCACCTCATGGCTACTGCGATTATCCTCTGGTCAGAGAATATCCACTTTAAGTCTCAACATATCCATAGCAGGGCTTTTTGATGTTTTAAAGCTGATGGTTATTTTTTCCTTTCAAAATATGAACTAAACCAGACGATTTTTGAAAAATTGCTATTTCTCTAAATGTGTGTCTTTTAAATTTTTTTTTTTAATTTTTAAAATGAGACAAAACATCTGATTGTCTGGGGAATAAAACCAGAACCACAGGATCTTCATTAAAAAGACATACCTTAAATGATTGCAAAAATATTTCATAAGTGCCTTCAAAACTTGATAGATTTATGTTCAAATTAAAAAATAAAAAGCATTCAAATATATATTTAAAAATCTTAATACATGTCAATAAATTATAGTCAGTCCTCCATTTGGGGAAATGGCCAAAATTCCTCTTAACTACTAGAAATATTTTTAAGGAAAAATTAAAATTACATTAGGAAAATTATTTTTTTTCTGTTAGAAGACTGTTCTGGAAAACTATTCTAGAAAAGGACACAGACAACTGAATTGATAAAAGTGCAAGACAAGCACAGTGAGTGGTTAATATGCAGTAATAGAAAGGGTGGAGTGGGAAGAGATACAAATGCCCTTTTATAATGTTTTGGTTTTCATTTACTTTGTTTCAAATATGTGACTGCAGTCATGCCACCTGGTAAATTGTGTAATTGAGCACCAGTTTTTCTCACGGTATGACAGAAGCTGGCATGTGGAAAGTATTTTCCTTCCTGACTTTGAAGGGGATGGAATGGAAAGAAACTTCATTTTAAATCACCTTTATTTTTGAAATATTTAATTCAGTCTTTACCTAAATTCATACTCACTTTTACTTATTCTATCAGTTACACTGTCCTGGTGAATTGAAAATTCATGGGCTATGTCTAGAGAATAATGGATTCACAGTTTGGGTTGTTTTGGGTTAGAATGGAAATAAAAGATAATCTAATCCACCCCCTTCTGCCCTGGGCAGGGACACCTTCCACTTGACCAGGTTGCTTAAAGCCTCCTCTGGCCTGGCTTCGATCCTATTAAAATGTTCATGTTTGCATATAGCAAAACTTTTTTTGTCCCTTGGCTATTCATTTCCCCATGCTCTATGTCATCTATTTCACCTTTGAATATACTCTTTGTGAATGACCTCCCATGTCTGGTTTCAAGAGTATCTGCCATGCTTTCTATTCACAAAATTCTCAAATTATGGAAATGTAAAACGTTTAGATAACACGAGTGGGCAGTCTAGGAAATAACAGAAAAACAAGTCAATTAATTTTATTAAGTTCAAGAAAATTAGTATTTCTATGAATAGTCTTCATGGAAAGTTTAAGATTCATTTTCAATATCATAGTAATTTTATTCAAGGGAAGAGCAATGTTACTTCAGAATGTTACCTATGTTATAAACATTATCATATAAATTAAATACGTGTTTCTATGGAGAACACATCTGACCATAACGTGGACTTTAAACAGATTCCAGTAGTACAGCTACTGATATAATTCACTCCAGCAATGGGAGGAAATGAGTCATAATCAAAGAGGGAACTGCAAGTAAAAATTCTTCAGATCCTGTTACTGGTGCTGATATTCTGTGTCATCTTCTGGAAATTCACTGAACTAGTTTTATTAATGATAAAGCAGAGATTATGACACTTTCTTCACAGGGGAGTTGTGAGGACACTTATGAAGTGCTCTGTATCTCCAGGAAGAAAGTCACTGCACAAGTACAAAGTATCAACAATTTCTTATCATTTCTACTATAAACAACTGATCTACTTGCTTATTTCTGTACGGCAGATGATTACTCATTCCTCCTTTACAGGATATAAAGTAGCTGCTCTGTTAAACAACAGTAAAATTTAAATGTTAGAGACATTTTGAAGAGTATCAATATGGAAAAGGGTAGGGGAGGGGGCAGGGAGGGGACTGCCCCTGCCATCAAAGTATATCCTTTGCACATTCCTGGCACTACATCAAGGTTAAGTTAAAAGCAGCACTTGAAGGCAGTTGCATGTGGTAGATTGTACAACAAGGCTCATTAGCCAATGGTGAGTCTTATGTAAAGGTCTTTAATGTGGTACAATGGCATTTTTCAGCATCTTTTAAAAGGGAAAAAGTTAATAATGTGAAAGTTTTATTACTTTTATTCTTTTAAAGAAGTGCCTTTTTGTAGGGAAACATTGTGGCTAGTTAGACCAAAAGCTCAGGGAATTTCCTTCACTCTAGGAAGGACTGCAATTATACAAGGGGAAGGGACCACAGCAGTAAACTGGCAACATACCAAGGTCTTAACCCCTGAGACAGGAGGTGGAGGAATAGGTGTTAGCAGTCTTACACAAGTCTTTAAAGCATAAACATATGGTAAATCCATTACCTAAACTACAAAGAATGGAACCTTGCTAATAAACCTATTTACTAGGTTAAATAAATACAGAAAGTGTTTAAAAAAGGAGAGCTGTGTGACATTTTAAAATCAAACATTTTTCACTTGTCAGAATTTGTTGTTGGGAATCTGTGAAACATGATGGCCCTTCCAACCCCATGAACACACACAGTCATGTTCTGCCCACTCGGCCCCAGCTCAGAGCTCACTGCCATCACATGAAACCAAGAGCATTTATTTCTGAGTTCCTGTGCCACTGCCTGCATGAACACAGTTCATCACCCAACTGGCTGCTGGCACTTATAATGAACAATAAAATGTAGGTAGGAATCAAGTGTATTTACCACCTTTTTTTCCAGATCTGTGCTCCACGGCATGTTTGATTTTATCCACCATAATTACCAGTCTAATTCCAGAAGTAAAGATATTGAGCAGGAAAATAACACAAATCCAGTCTCTTTAGAAGTGGCATGCTGCCGTAGCTTTGGCAACAGCTCCACAGATCATTTTTGCATCACCCTTAGTACAAATATATTATTAGATAGGTCATAAAGGGTACTAAAGCTAAAGAGAACTGTGTTTTACTCTTAGTTTACCAAACAGTTTCCCTTCTTTGAGATGTCGGAATGGGATATCCAGGAACACATTTTAAAGCTTCTCATAGTGGTTTCATGGATTTGTAGCAAAGAGGTGGCATTAATCTAAAGCCAGCTGAAGTCAGTGGGCTGGTTCCCTGCCCAATTCCCTCCCTTTGAAAGTAGGTGATGTGGACACACAGCTGAGGTTGCAGTGTGGTAGCTTTACAATCAGGCGTCTCTGAGATGGGGTGGCTGCTCAAGGGTACTTCTCTCCTACAGAATTCTGTGAAGTTGCACTCTCATTTACCAGCCTGTGAAAGGTACTCATTTTCTAATGCTGGTAAGTGACATGCTTGCGATGAAATTTGTGTTGCATCAGGTCCAAATAAGTTTTATTCAGGAAAAAAAATGTAAAAAAAAAAAGTTTTAAAATTTAATGTGCCTGTGGAAATTCAGCGATATTTAGTCATTAATTTGACTGAAATCCATCTAAGTGTATAGTCAAACACAAGCCACTTGTTCTCAAGCAGTGTTTATGGATAAGGAAGCAAGGTGGGAGATCTATTACTTTTGCCCACACTCCCCATCAAACCTCCCTCTGTAAATACACAGTCAAACATTAATGATGACCCTCATCTGCTTCAGGTTCATTAATGGAGATGCCTGTGCCTGCATGGAATGTCACTGACATCTAGCATGGTGCTGTAGTGCTAGCAGAGTGGAAAGTATCAGATTTAAAAGGACTGAATTATTATAATTTAAAAACATTTTATTATAGAAGATAGGTAACAAGCTGCAATTTAAATGAAGTGCTTCAAATTGTGTGGTTGTATTTCTGGTTTGGTTTGAAAAAAGAGGTCAGTATAAAGTTGCAGTTGTAACCATTAGTTATGTGATTTTAAAGAGTGGCAATATATAAATAGTTCCCTTGTGGTAATTTTGTTAGGAATATTCTATTGTTTAACAAATGCTGAGGGAAAATTATTTGGATTTGCAATAAAAATATATCAAAGAAGGAAAAAATCTATATATCATTCTTTAACAGCACTGTTATTTGTAATGAACTCTTATCCAGCTGCTGATGTGACATTCTGTATTAATTGACAGCATCAATATTGCACTGCACTCAAAAAGCCCCAGGCAAATAGAGAAATCAAATGTTTTAACTAATGCCATTCCAGAGCCATCTAAATATTTTACACATATGAATACACCAGGAACACTACATACACCAGCTGGTATTGGATAAAATATTCCTCTGCATTTTAAAGTTACTTCAATAGTGCAAAGCAGAATAACATATTTAGATAAAACTTTGGAGCCATTTAGTACCTCAGAAAGTTTTTGATTTTTCTCTCCATTTGTCTCCTCTTTTTTTGGGCAAAATTTGCCATATTTTTAGCCATCACAGATTTTTGATGAAAAAAAAAATCACAAAAGCAACTCTGAAACTGGATACAGAATAAGGCAGATCTGTGATCAGTGAACATCAGGAATTTTAAATATGCAGATGGCATAAAAGCTTCTAAAATAAAAAGGTATAATGCTTGGTTTTCATATGACAATAGTAGCTAACATAAGATATCAGCAAGATGTATATCTTGCTGATATCTGTCTGGGATGGCAGCACTGCCTTCACCGTTTTCAGATGATCCTGAGCATACTTGTAGGAACTTAGGGTGTTGATGGAGAGGAAAGGGCACACAACCCATTCTTTATATCACCTCTCCCTACAAATGTGCACGGGGTGATAGGGGCCATTTGCTCATTTAAAGCTGTCACTTTGTTAGGCACAAAAGGATGGGAACCCTCTGGCCAAACACAGACATTTGCACCTGAGTGACTCAGGTAATAAAATAGGGTGTGAATGACCCAAAGGTTAGGAAGGGATGAACGGCTTGCTGGAAATGCCTGTCTCGGTGGACTGTAAAAAGACCCAGAGTGGGTAGCCCAGAGGTGCCACTTACATCACGGAATTTTAAAGGTGTTACGAATCTTGTTTTTAGCCTAGAAGAACAGATTGGGTTTTCCTGAAGTCTTATGGAAGCCTGAGTGTTACAAGAAATGAATCTCCTCTCTCACAAGAGATGATCTGTCCACAGCAAGAGGATGCAGCAAAATCCCCTGCTTAACTCACTGAAGCAAGCAGCAGAAGTTACACAAGTGCTCATTGCCCAGGAAAGCCCTGCTGGGACAAACAGCCAAGCAAAAAACGGACCTACCTGTGCATTTAGTTTTGAGGTTGTCTGTTTGTTGTTACAACCATGCCTAAAATCACTGGTAGTACATCCCATACAAAAGTGGTATGAAGATTTTATTGTTCTTATGCACAGTAAGCTGGAGTCACATGCACACTACAAAAGGTCTCTTTCCGTCTCAGGTTGTGAAACCTGAAAACAGTTTAGATGAGTGATATGCAAAATCCTCACATAACCATCTGGTCACACAGGAACTTCTGTGTACATTAGGTGTTTAAATATTGCACTATAAGAAAGTATTGGATAAAACCAGAAATACTGAGGGAATGACTAGAACTCCAAAACTTTCTCCCCTCAGCAAAGTAACCTTATCCTTTGCTTGCAGAGCTACCCCACTTCTATCTCCTTACATACACAAGATATAAAAGCCAGTCATCTCAGAGCCTCAGCAAGTTCTGCTGCCGCTAAGCTCATGTGAAAGGCATGCAGCTCTGCTTCCTTTGGCTATGCTTAATATATCTGTGAAATAGCTGCCTGCACTCTAAGAGACGTCTTCTTGTAAGGCTTAGTTTGGTTTTTCTTGAATTTAGCCTTCAGAGACATCTAAGTCAGAGCTGCAGGTAGGCATCTAAGCTCAGGATGAAATAGCAAACTTCACAGGCATCGCTCTTTCTTACAATTCTTGGATGCCTTGTTAGTAACTTCACTGCCAGCAGAACAGCTGTTTCACAGGACACTGTCCAGTTTAATGTATAATGCTTAATAATCCAGTGATGGATGTTCAAACCTATTTGTCTCCTCCTCTTCAATGTACTTTGAACTATGATGTCTGAGTCTGGGTGGTCAATTATATTCCTGGAGCCAGCACCCAGACATCAGCAGTGAGAGCAACAGGCATGCCTGAAAGGATATTCTTAGACTGGTCACTCACTAGCTCTTTTCTTTCTCAAAGGCAAAAATTCCATCACAGGACCTCTGTGAGGCAAACTGGGCAACAGCAGTAAGCCCAAGGCGCACGCAGATAGAACTTTGAGGAACATTAGTGGGTTGAGCAAATTCCTTCTCTTTGCATCCACCTGGCTGCAGTGAATTCCAAGTCACCACTCAGGTGATGGGGGCTCCCAGCAGCACAGGGAGCTGCAGGAAAACCTCTTTCTTGTTAGGATTTCATACCCAGCACTCTGAGGTACTGAGCTACTCAGGTGTCCAAATGTAGATATAAACCTGTCTGTTCCTGGTGTCTCAGCACAAGAGTGGGTGAAGGCAAAAATCACATGCATCCAAATGTGTTTGAGGTTAACCTTAAACTGTGCACCACAGAAGGTGTTTGTTTATTTTTTCGCAGACTGTTTTCATAAGCATTTTCTCGTTGACTACCAGAGTCTCTTTTCCCCCGTTTCTAAGGAAAAACTCAAAGCTCTCATCTCTTTGAATGCTATGGTTGACAAATCACTGGAACCATCAGCCCTTGCTGCATGTAATTTTCTGGGAAAGAAAATACAGCTTTCTAGAATAAACTATATTTAAAAGGATTATTTATTTAAACAGTCCACATTTTTCAGAAGGAATTATGATATTCATAAATTCAAATGTAGTTGTTTGCATGTTCTGAACAGTACATTCTCATTTTCTCAAGGCACCTGGGCTGCTATACCTACTCATTTACAGTGGTACACAGCAGGTGCTAATCAAGTAGAAATGTTAATTTATTGTGAAGTAAAACAAAATAGCACAAGCAGAAGATTAGTTAGATTGTTTGACATTTCTGGTAGATTTTAGGGGTTTAGGATTGTTTTTGTTTTCTTCAGTTACATCAGTCTTAAGTCTGATTACAAAGAAAATCCATGCTCACTTTTCCTCCTTGTTTAACTCTGTTAGGGACAGTGAAATTAATGCACAGAATGTAATCCATTCTTTTTTTTTTTTTTCAGAAAAAAGAATATATGTAAACCATAAAGACAGCTGATGGTAAAGCTGACTGATTGGAACACATTTTAGATATTAAAATAAAAAAAAGTAGAGCAACAACTACAAAGCCTTGGTTCCTGCATTTCTTGCAAATGCAAACTTGTTTTCACTGGACATTTCAGATGTGTGAGGAATGTATTATGGAATCCTTAAAACCAAGATTACAATCATGCCCGTGGTGCCAGTTTAAAACAAGAAAACATACTCTGTCAGTCACAGGCTCTTAAAGGCACAGTCAGTATAAAGACACACAGGT
Source organism: Acrocephalus scirpaceus scirpaceus (assembly GCA_910950805.1). Classification (NCBI taxonomy): domain Eukaryota; kingdom Metazoa; phylum Chordata; class Aves; order Passeriformes; family Sylviidae; genus Acrocephalus; species Acrocephalus scirpaceus. The sequence continues at coordinate 102,783,359 of OU383775.1, read as the reverse complement.
TTTCCATTGGAGGTGTTGGTTTCTAATGGGCAAAATTTACTGCTCAATTACATTGTTATGCAAGAGTGGCAAATCAGATTTAGCTGTTATTTTTTCAAAACAAATATAACTCTACATTTTACACCTTAGTCTGTTCCTGTGCTTGATTAAACATTTTATAAATAGCTCCCCCCACTCATCCTACAAATGCTTGGGGTTCAGAGACAGTATCTGGTTCACGGAACAAGCTATTGGAATGGAACTGAGACACAAAATTCAAGCAGATTCTGAAACATGGAAAATGAAGAGGAGCCGAGGTCAGAAGTTTGACTTCTAGGTTCATTGTTTCATTTTGTTATTCAAACATTGCACCAGACTGCTTTGTAATTCAGGCAGAAGAGACTCTTGAGATTGATTTTGATTTTATAGCTTTTTCTGAGTGAGAATTTGCTGAAAACCAAATCCCACTCCTAGGAGGAACTGAATAGGTTCTGAGCTCTTAAGCTTCTAACTGGTATGAAAGAGAAAGTAATAACATGTGCTACTCAGTTTTCTAACAAGAAGAATTAAAGCCATTGCACCTTCATTAGCTTTTTACAAATGATCATCAATCAAAATAGCAATGATCAGGTTTCCAGAGAAACTGCCGACTCCAAAAAGAGAAGTTTGTGTTGCAATTTTACCTGTTTCAGCTATTCATTGACAGTCATATCCATACAGCACAAATTATTTCCAAAGGCCTAGACTTCTAGATTTGGTAATCAATTTTTTGGTGCTTCCTTACTAGCAATTTGGAAGAATCCATTCTTAGGGGTGCTGAACAGTTGCTGTCCCTACTGATATTAGTTTATCCAATAAAGTCTTTTTCGATTCAATTGAAGATGAGGTTTTTGTTCCTTTTCCTCAGGTGCAGCTCAGCAGAGTGTCCATTTTCTAACTTGGACATAAATGAATCATCCCTGCCTCACAGCTGAGCTGAGCTGAGCTGATTCTCCTTGAATTTTAGCATGAATCTTTCTCTTGCTGTTTCAGTCTGTTAAAACTGAGTCAAAGAACTGAATGTAATAAGATTAAGAGTGTATAATAAATAATATACCAGAGTTTTGTGACACAAAACACTATTACAAATGTAATTTATTTCAAGACATGTAATTTGGTATTGCAAATAAATGTACAGTAAGTTCTTTGTGCATATTGGGACCTATGTGCATTCCTTATAAAATGCCAGCAATTAAAATGAAAAGACAACATGTATAGCAGCTTGATGGTTTTTTTTCCTAGTAAGTTGGATTAAAAGAAGTAGAATGTATTTGGCAAAGAAAAGCTAACCAGCTTTAGAAGACTCTGTAATCCAATTGCTAATAGATGATTTGTGATTGTTTTCTTGGCATTCCAGAAAATACATAAACAGCTTCCTGTGTAGACTAAGAATGAAAAGGAAAATTAATGTATATTACAGCAATATGTGGAAAACTACAAATTATTTTACAAAGGGGAAAACCTTGGAACTACTCTGTTATTACTGAGGCTAAACTTCCACCTACTCCAGAATGGTACTTTGACTCAGTAAGGATCTAGAAAGATCTGATATGATTAGGGTTTGCTATTGCACTCCTGCTAATTAAGCAGAAGGATTTCTCCGTCAGAAAGACATTGTGCTGTAAAATTCACATTTCCAAGTCCTTTCCTGATAAATGCTCCATAGAACTTTTTCTGTCTGTGTAACAAGCAGTGATAAATTCACAAGTAAGAAAAACCTACCACCTACTGTTACAAAAGGAAAGTGGGATAGAGAGAATATGAGGTGACTGATGAAAAGAGGATGGGCGGACACGGCTGATGTTCAGTGCCCTATTCACACCATCAGAAGCAGAATATGAGGTTGTGCTGGTCATTGGTCTGAACAGCATGAGATTTCTTATATTCCTATGGAATATTTCAGATGTGATTGGTAGATAGCAAGAAGGTTTAACATAGTTAGGGACCATGTCAAGGATGAATGTGCAAAGTTTAATACTAAGATTATTTGTTGTTTCAGGTTTTGTATGGAGCAATCTGTGCCTACAAAAACATGTGAACTGTGCATGAGCAAGAAGCCTGTATTTGAGCTATGAAAGATTACACTACTGGACCATCAATAATTTAAAACAGAGATTAATTTTCAGTGTTTCAGTCATCTGAACGGATAATTTTATCACGCTTCTACCAGCAGTTTATGATCTAAGAAAATGTGAAGAATCTGGGAAAGAGCAATGACAAGAGCTTCTTTAGACCTACATGGAGCAATTGCAAGGGAAATGTTTCTCAGCACCCTCCTCACCAGTCCTAGTTCCGTAACTAGACCCTGAAGCTCTGTTAACAAGCTCATAATTGACTCATAATCTCATGATATATCAGACTTAAGTGACAGTTTCTGGAAAGAACTGGCTGTTTGAAAAACATTCTCCTATGGAGTAATTCAGAGCCATCAGATGATGATTTCAGTGATTCCCTCACAGACTGTTTGAACAGAAGTCACGGAAGAATTCAAACACTCTGAAACACTCCTGAAACAGTCTGAGTGCTCTGAAAGGAGCTCTCCAGGTCCCAACATGTCCATCAGTCCTATCATCTGACGTAGGAAGACACCTACAGTGGCAGCCAACATCAGCAGTTACATTTTTGTTTCCACTTTCCCTGCTTTTTGGCATGTTCAGCATTCAAGTTTCATCTCAGACAACCTTCTGCACCTCAAGGTCACGGGAAGCAATGAAAACCTTTGCTACCAGCTCAGTACTACATTTCAACATCTTCATGTATTTTTTTCAGATGGCAGTGGAGAAACAGATGACATCCCACTGCACTTGATTCAATGCAACCCTTAGAAATCATGGAGACATGGAGTCCTGGGACACCAGCGTTATTATTGCTCACTAAAAGTGCTTGAAAGAATACAGAGTACTGGGACAGAAGCACCCTATACCTACACACAATACTGACTTCTTTTTGTTGAAAGCCTGTCTTAATTTTTGCATTGAAGATATACCAAAACTTCAAATAAATTAATTTATGACAGCAGCCTCCATTTTCTGGGTTTTATCTTTGTTTGACCTTTGTTTTTGGGCTTGAGGAAAATACTAGACAAAAGGAGGGTATTCTAGAAGCAGCATTATGTGCATAGGGTGAGCTGTTTTATATTTTATAGGTGATATGCATTCCCCCTAAAAACAATCCCTCCCTGATTTATACTGGGGGATGAGAGAATATAAATATATTTATTTTATAATAATCTGTGTAAAAGCCATCTTCTTACTGCCATAGCCATACTTATAAACAAAGCACATTTTCTAATTGTACATTTGTTCTTTCCCTATCTATGAATTCCAAGAAATACATAGGGATTATACGTTTAATATATATATAATGCATAGTATACACTTCAAAAACCTTTTCTGCTAAAGTTAGCACACTACTACTCTGCAAAGTAATAGAAGAGTGGAATATTTCTAAATAAGTATAAAAATTAATCAGTGAAAGAATTTAATATCATTTACACTCAGATAAGCTAACACAATGAAATGTTCCTATCCTGGTATCAAGACTAACCATGATTAATAGGCTTTAAACAGTCCTCACCAGTTTTATCTAGTGCTTAAAATTTTAGCTTGTCTTCCATAGTAAGTATCAAATATTTTTCTATGATTACTCAGTTGCAGTTATTAATTGTTTATATAATGGCAACTGTAAATTGAATGCTTCACTGATTCAGTAATTAGGGAGTCTGAATTTGAAATAATTTATTAGGTCTTAATTTATGTGCTGTGAAATCTGTTAGATCATTTGCTAGTCAGTATGTTGTCTAGAATAAAGGCATTTCTACAAAGGGATTTTAGGGTGAGGGTCACCAGTATAATCAGAAACATACTCAGTCTGGCCTCCAGCTAAAGATTATATGCTTTTAAGTGTATTTCTGTTTTGCAAAATGGCCTTTTGAAGACAGCCATTTCAACAAAATTCCTTTTTTCTATATAAAAAGAGAAAAAGCAATTATTTTGCACTATTGTTTGACTTCCCACCATCACCACCCTGTCCCCTAGATATAGATGACCCAGCTGATCAAGTGTGAGAAGTACATAGTTCTCTGCACTGACCTGTCTGAACCTCTGGAATGAAATCTTCAAAGTTAGAAGCAAAAGTTGGCATGAAGACTACGCAGGGATTTGATTAAAGATTTGGAGTTACCCACACAATAAATTGAACAAAACTAATTTTTGTCAGGTACAAAGGCACACTTATGTTTTCCACAATGTATGGAAGGAAGTGACATCAGTTGGCTTTCAGTGCTAATTTATTGTATTCATCCATATGCTTATTACAATAGAGGATTTGTCAGTATGTTCACTATTAAAACAAAACAAAATAAAACAAAAAAACCTCCCCCCCCCCCCAAAAAAAAAAAAAACCCACCAAAACAAAACAAAACAAAACAAACCACCAAAAAACTCCAGCCAGGACTGGGGCTTTTTTGTTGTCAAGCTCAGCTGTTACAAATGATATTTGACTGAAGCCTCAAAGCTTGTCTGCTTGTACATGACACTCCAAAATTGAAACCTTACACTTTCAATGTCTTTAGAAATGTACATGTAGAAGGATTTAAGGAAAAACATGGGGCTGCTGAATATATTGCTTTGGGCAGGATTCATCTAACAAAATATACGTGCCTATACATCAATACAGACATATGCAGCTGCCTATATTGTAGACTTATGTAGATGTCCATATGTAGATGTCAGCATTTCAATTAATCACAGACTCTAGACAACCAAAGAAGAGAGGTGTGATTAATTTTAATCCAAAGACATGAACTAGAAAGTCAGATGTCATAGGCACACCCAAGAGTACCTATAAGAAGGGAATTAAAGGTGACCAAGCTGCAGTCATATAAAGTGAAATGAAATTAATTTCACAGGAATTATCTGTAGTTTAATGCTTTGGAGGAGCTTCTTTTATCCAAGGGATTACCTGTTTAGATTTTTTTACTCCATGGTTAATGACTTTTAATAGTCAAGGAACATATTTTCAAGTAATCTCACATATAAATACATTGTCTCTGGACAAAGATGTAAATTACCATAGTTGGATCTATGACCATGGTCAAGAAATGTGCATATTCAGCACCATTGTCTTCACTGAAAATAAATCAAAAATACAAAACAGGCAAAAGTCTGAGCCTTTCACTCCCCTTTTATTTTTTGTTCCAAACCTAACTCTTCACATAGTTACAGTCATGACCTATTCAACTTTCCTTTACTCCATAGTGGTTATTCAGCAGAAACTCCTAATGAACAACAACTCTCCATGAATATCAATGGTTCAATAAACAGAAGTGATAAGCAGATTATTTTTTCTCTCAGAAGTCTTTTTCTGGAGCCTGGAGATAGCTAAAAATAAGTGGAGTGGGTTATTAGGAAAAGGAAGAAAATGTGCACATTGGAAATAGAGCAGGGTAAAACACAGAGGGAGAAACACAAGTAGTAAACAAATGAAGAATAATTTTAAATGGGAAACATAAAGAATATGGAAACACATTTAACTGAATTTTATTTGTGCAATCATTTAAAATTTCCTTCAGATGCAATTCAGCTCTTGGATATATTAATAGGATTTGCTGAAACCAGTGGGATGATAATGAAGGGCAGATTTTCTTTCTTAAACTAAATGAGATGGTTATAGCAATCTCATAACCATTATATAATCTGCAACCAGTGAACTTTGTTTGCCTAGGAGTTCTATGATTACTTCCTAAAAAGTTCTCTGAGAAGGCAGGCACAGGAAAGACATTAATACAAAGTATTACAAAGACAACTGTTCTTCATTTAATCAGATTCCAAAAGCTTGCTTTATCAGAATAACTAAAGCAAACCAGAAAAAATATCGTATTGAGAAGCAGTTGTCAAAAATGTCCTTTAGGAGCTTGTGATTTACAGATTAATTTTATTCCATAATCTAATAAGTAATTCCTTAAAGTTCATCACTTGTTCTTCTGCCAGTAAATCTCATTCAATGGTACCTTCTTTAAGAACATCTAAGCGAAGTTACCTGCACAATATCAAAAGCCAAAGTAACACTATGGACTTCCTCAGGACTAACAAAATGTTTATTGAGAGACAAAAATCATGATTATTTCTCTCTTATACTTGTTTTTATTCCCTGCTTGGCTTTCTGCTTCCTGCACTGTTACTACATTACCTGGATTCCCAAGGGTTTTCTAACTCTCAGCCAACAATCCTCACCAAGGAGGAGGAGGAGGGAGGGAGTGTTACATTTCTGCGAGAATCTTTGCAGTTTGTTGCCACTGAGTGAATTGGAACAATTTGGTTTGGAGGAAGTGATTTATACACACACATCCATCACATATAACCTGCTCTGCTCTGTTAACTCTCTGTTTGATCTCTGGAGGGTTGAGTAGATTAGGGAGGGTCTTCACACAGAGGTTTCATTAACAACCAATCGCTTAACCTGGCATGACTCCTGTTTGTACATTTGGATGCTTTAAAGCGGGAAGAATAGGAGGAAAAAATTGTTAATGAGGATCATTACTTACCAGTCCAGGAAACACCAATCATGCTGTTAGAGAGAATATGCTTCCCATTTCCTTGATTTTATGTTTAAGACAATGTAGAAAACAGAACTGAGATTTACAATTTGAGCCATTCAAAAATGTTGATCACAATATGTGAATTCTCGCAGCACAAAGTATATCAGTAACCAAAAAGCATGAATTTAATTCAAGTCATTATTTAATTACATATCCAGCCATAAGCTAGAAACTTGAACATTACAATCCAGTTTAATGAGATAGTAAAAGCAGGCCAAGCAGTTGCACTTTTTAAATATTCCAGATTAATGGGTCTCTGGTTACTGTCACCTGTTTGTCTGTTCAGAGTCGGGGGAGAAATTTGATCAAGTCAAAGAGTTGATATTATAAAACAAAGTTAAGGAACAAAATCAGAATCATAGAACAATATGACTATTCCTGTTATTGGTGGGGAATTTTGAGACATTAGCAGCACACAGTTTTAGAAAACATTATCCAGAGTTGCAGCAGGGAGCTCCCAAGCAAGCACAGTGAACAGTGTCTCTGGACTCTCTTAGGGAAAAGGGATATTCTATTAATGAGGGATTAAATTTAGTACTTTATGATATCCTTATAAACCAAATGACTGGTTTTAAACCAGAAAAGTGCTCACCATAATTTTACAGTTAAAAAACTAGTGAAAGCACATGAAAATTGCTTATTTTTTGTTGAACTCAAGAACATGGAAGAAAATAGGTAAGTATCAGTAATTTTTGGGAAATACGTGGAGAAAGTTGGCAGAGGAACTGTCAGGGTTTAATAGTAGCAATTATGGCAGCAAGACAAAAATTTGGCAATGATTTTTAATATTTATTTCAATAACAAAATATAAAGGAAAATGTTACAGTCTGTCATAGTATTTGAATGCTTAAATATTATCTGTTATTAATGAATAACAGTGGTTCAATATATCCTAAATTCTGCCTATCCCATGCTCTCTAATCCCTTCCCCCACAGATGTCCAGAAAAACAGATGTGCTCTGTAACATGCCCTGATATTTAAACGATAACAGACAATATATTGAGTACAAAGCTTGGGAAATTTACTCTCTTTCATATTAAGGTTACAATTCAAGCCTCAGTGACATTTGCAAATGTGGTGATAACACATGAGAGAGAGAGACTAGAGGGAAAGACTAGATTTAGTAGTTCATCGATAAAAAGCAGCAACCTTAAATGTATAATGAATTTTATTGGTAGTCTGATGCTTTTCCTGTAGAATTGTTTCCTGTGTTTCCTTTACTTTTCATTACCTTTCCTTTTAAGCCTTCTCAAGAAACAGTCCCATGGTCAGTTTCCCAAAATGAGCACTCTCTTTCCCATTATGGTATGGGTATGAGAGCAGCTATAGTTTTACATGATCAAACTGAAGAGTCTCCTAATCCAATAGAAAACAGAAAATTTCGTATCCATCACAATGTTTTTGTTAGCTTTAACAATTACATCCTTGGATATATGTTTATTATCTGTATACAGATATCTATACCCAGACATAATGCTATATATCCTTATATGCTTTATATAATTCTGAATTGTTCCTCTGTTTTCTATAGTGAGGAATTCCACAACGCCAGCAGCAGCTTTTAGAACCTCTCTTCACCTTTAACACTGTAACATTCCACTTCTGTTCTTCTGATTTTTATCTGTCTCATGTGTTATCTGTTGTCCTGTATTATAGTTAAATGAAAGTTCGTGTACCCGGGGCTGACTCTACCAGCACACTACCTGGGACAAGAAGCTTTATCTGCTACTGTGACACAAAATGACAAGCTGGAAGTTTATTTCCTTTTTGTGAAAGTAATTTTATTCCTGCATTAGAAGACATGGAAAGAAAAAGGCTGTGATTAATGATTTCTGTACTTAATTTATATGTTTTCTACACATTTGTGGGAGATGGAATAAAATGCAAGCAGTGGGAGATTAAAATCTTAAAAAATGGTTTTAACAGTTTTGTAAAAGGAGTGTATATTCTCATATAGGGTCTTTTCCTGGTAATATTTTTGAGCTCATGAAAATCACTGAGTACAGTATTTGTTTGTCTATTTGTTTGTTTGCTGTACTGAAATCAAGCTTTCCATGATGATTAACGTGAACAGTAGCCTTTGGAGATGTTATTGTCAGAATAAGGAATGTCTCCTCTGATCTCTCCTGTAGCAGATTTTAGATCTAGGCCTTCAGGAAACAGAAAGTACATAGCAATCAAATATTGGAGATTATTTTCATTATGAAGTTACCAAAGCCCGATTTTGATTTCTGCATTTTCTGGTCATGCATTTCTGGTAAAACATGAATAATAAACCTTTTATTAGCTGCTTTAATCTGACATTTCGTAGTGGTTTATACAAGGATTACCATCAGATGTTGAGCATTAGGATCTATTGGCTTCTTAGGTTTACCTTTAACTGAATGTGCCTCCAGTCTCAACAAAAAGGGACTGGGGTGAAATACTGAAAAGAAGCTGTTAATCCAACTCGGCAGATGTACCCAACAGGGAGAAAAATGTACTGCCACAAAGAGATAAAGGATGCATGTAATCTTCTCTCTGCAGCTAGGTACACTCACCATGGACTTTTGCTTTAGAAATTGAGATACAGACAACATCCATTTTCTATAAAAGATGGTATAAAATTTTCTTTTTGTTGTTTGCCAAATGGACACCCACCTTCATCCACAGCCAGCTCACACTGCGTTGAATCGGGTACTGATGCAGAGATGGAAACAATCAAGGGGAGCTGCAAACACCGAAGCCCATTTCAAAAGCATTCCTTTTCCAGGCCATCAGCTGCAGCAGCAGCACAGGAAGCCTTCCCTGATTTTACCACTACTGAGCAGCAATTTGATGGTGTTTATGCATGGCAGGACCCCACCAGTGAGGAGACCCGCAGCTCTGGAGCCCCAGAAGTGACGTTCAGAGAAAGGGTACAATTGACAATGGAGCTGTTCACAGCACCAGGACTGCGAGCCCATCAAGCATCCCCTCTATCATGTTTATTGCTCTTTATTCAGCTTTAAAGAGGCTTTTTTATCCTGCACAATTTAAATGATATATGTGCTTTTCTGCTATTTTTCTTGTTCAGCAAATGAACGTCGGGTTTGACAGACATCAGTGGGTCTGAGGGTTCATGGGTTACATTTACCTTAAAACAATGCTACAAGGCTTATCCAATGCTTCAGCACAGGCTGTCAAACATGTTTGCCCTCCCCATTACACTAACTAAAGCTGTTGTGTCACTGGGCTCTTCATGTCCCCTTTTCAGCTCTGCTAAGGGTCCCTTGTCTTATACTTTCAGGGCATAATATCTGATGCTGAAACCATACAGAGAGAGAAGTCTTATGTGTGGCCTCCAGGTGAGCCTGTAACACCATAAATATAATGTTTACCTCAAATCTCACCCTCTTTCACTTGTGTCTTCTGATAATGCAGCTCTAGTCCTGGATTTTACAGTGATTGCTATGGCAAATAGACATCAAACACAGAAACAGGGTTTTGCTTCATCCTGTGAGAAAGAAAGGTAGGGAATCTGAAAACTTTTATTAAAAGATTAAGATCTGCAAACAAAAAAATCCCAACAGCAAGAGTGAAAATACAGAAGAATTTCCCAAGGACTTTCAAAATGCAATAATGAATAAAGTTTCCCCTGCATGTTCAGTTGATGATGATGTCAAAATATTTTCCATTTTAATAGTAACTCAGAAAGGTACTAAAAAGTAACTCCTAAATGTAGAGTTTGGAGTATCCAAATATCTTTCTTTAAAGGTTTCAGAGACAGCTTGTGAAGGAACCCTTTTGATCATTAATGCTTATTTTCAAAACATCATGAAACAATAGAGAAATTGAAGATATTTTAAAAGGGCAAATGAGACAACCTGGATAATTATAGGCCTGTCACACTGACATTGATCCTAAGCAAAAGAGCTGGCTGGTGCAGGATTTGATTAATAAATTAAAGAAGGAAAATGTAATTAATGCCAATCAACATGGGTTTACATCAAGCTAAACTGGTAGGTTTTAAGATGAAATTACAAGTTTACTTAAAAATAGAATCACAGATTAATCATAGATCTCTTTACGGTGTGGATTTGGCACTGCTTTATTTATCCATTAATTTATTAAATAGGAAACTATGGTGACAAAAATGTAGCATAGCTCATATCAGTAGAATTATGTGACTGACAGGTCTCCAAACACACTGCAAATGGATATAGATCATTTAGAATGTAGGGGGTTTTTGGATCCCCACAAATTATTTGTATCAAAAAACAGAAAAAAAACCCCAGAGTGCTACAAACCACTGCATAACCCAACCATAAACAAGTAATTTGATCCTAAATATGGCCACATATATAGTATTACCTCTGAGAATAATCACTGCTTCTAGGTTATAACATCAAACAGTCTCTGGAAGAAAAAAGAAAGGGAAAGAATGAGAGACAGAAGTATCAAGTTTTCAGCATGATTCCCTACTTTAAAGGCCAAATACCATCACTGGGCACAGAAGGAAGGGAGGTTGCATTAACTCTGTGCTTGGAAATTGTGCTGCTGAATTTGGAGCACTCCTGGTGCTGGTACACAGAGACAAAGAACAACCCTGGAGACTTAGGGTTTGAGTCACAGGAATGATGTGAGGATTAGAAAAGTTACTTCTTTGTGAGGTACTTGAGCACTCAGTAAAATAACTTTTGTCTAAGAAATCAAAGACATGACTGTACCATATTCCTTAGGTACTTATTTAAGGACAAAATTTCATTATAGACAGTTTTTCAGTCCAGATGAAGATGAAGTTTCCTTTTCTATGATCTTAGGTGAGAAAGGTTAGACCGGCAATTAGATAAAACTCAAAACATAATTTAGAATAACTTATTGTTTATGGATTCTTTCCTTGCCTCTCTGGCCTATCTCTTAGACCAATGAAGCGATGCACAGCTGTGCTGGGAGGTGAACATGTTCTCTCCCAAAGCTAGCTTAAAGCTGATTAGGTGGTATAATCTCTTGTGACATAGGAGAAAATGATTTTAAAGCTCATAGGCAGAAGAGAGAATGTGCTTTTCATTCTTCTGTACCTCGGGTAATGCTCCAACCACACATCCCCAGGGCAAAAGCTATCACTGGTGATGATACCACTTTTTTTGATGAGAAAGGAAAGAATGTTGCTACATTTGATTTGGAGCACAGTTATTTGAGAATACTCCCAACAGCTATGTTCTAAAAGTATTTGCAGGCAATTTAGACAGAGAAAGCAGAAATATTTAGCTTGTGGCCCTTGAATATAAACTGAACAGACCTCCGCTTCTCCCCTGTCCTATTGATCCACCTTTGGTGACTTTTTGAAGGAAGATTTCAGGCTCCTGAAAACAGTGCAGTTCAGTAAAGAAATTATTTGCAGAACTGAGATAACTTTGGTCCTAGCATCTGAAAAATAATTTTCAGGACATAAGGAACTCAACTTCAAAATCAAGATGTACTTCACTGCTGTCCTAGGTCTTATTCAGAATCCCTTATGTGCCATCATGGGTGCAATTTTTACCTTGTAATCAATTCAAAAATGCACTTGGAAGAAAAAACTTAATAGAATAAATCCATGTGTCTTTTCATGCAGATTTGAACATTGTCTTCTCTGATCATCATGATTTTCAAAAAAGGAACATATAATAAAATAAATGTACATTAATACAACTATCTATAATTTTGCATCATTACATAAATATACTCATATCCAGTAGGTAACTTCCTGTAAATTTGAAAATTAAAATTTTAAGTCTACATTTTCACTTTTCTCTTAAAAAAAAATCTAATCACAAACAGACCTTACATATAGTTCTTCTTACATCAGTGCAAGTTTAGACAGAGCAGACAATCCAGTAGCACTCAGCAGGTGTCTTGAAAATCCTGAAGAATATCATATAGACCAGAATTTCCTACCTGAGCGTCACAATTCTTTGCTTTTACCTTTTAGTTAGACTCTTAGCTTTATTTAAATGGGTTTTTTTGATTGCATCTATAAAATATTGAAGTTTAATATATACAGCATCATTATCCTACATGGTGAAAAGCATAAAAGCATATGAAAGTAATAGCTTCCTTGACACACAAGGGAATTAATGTGTATGAAGTGAATTTTTTTGTGGTCTATGAACTCACATTTCATGGAGACACCAAATTTATAGATGGAGAAAATCCCTCATCCAGTTTGAGCTTCATAGAAGCTTAGCATAGAAACGAGATATGTGTGCTCCTAGAATCACCTTTGCAACTTAAATTTCAAGATGGAGATCATTAGAGAGTATACTTGCAGGAGTGATTATTTTTTAAATAATGCTACAATTTTATTTAGCATAAGAGAGTGTAGTATTTTCTCTCTTGCTTCAGAAAGCTACATTGCAGTGCATGTTACAGAAAAAGGCTTTTTAAAAATTTGTTTAGCAACATAGAAAGCAATGTAAGCTAAAGGATGACCATTTTTGTCATCCACAGATCAGTATCTTCTAGACTTGTATGACTCAAAACTGCCACGAAAAAATGTTCTGCTAAAGGCAAAAGCATTTAAAATCTATTATCATTAGCATCTTTCAGTAAATCCTCTGTATTCATAGAAAAAACAACAGTACACAGCACCATTATCACACAGCCCTTTTGGGGGCTCCATGATCCTGATGCCACCTCTCTACAAGGCACAGTGGCACACAAAGACTTCTCAAAACGTGACCATACAGACTGCTTCTCACTTTTTGAAATAGATCTTTGAATAATTATTTCTGAATTTTTCTCCAGTATTTATATAGAAAGTCAGCTGGATTCCAACAGTCATGTTGTTCCACTGCTGTCTTTCAGCATGTCAGCAAGAGTAGGGTTTTATTTGTCTACAAATCCTTAGCTAAGTATTCCTTAGTTGATTTTGATCAAATAAAATGACATCAAGGGAATGTTGAGGACAACTAAACCATCCAAAGGCAATTTTTAAAATCTTCCATCTTGAAAACACTTGCAAATATATATGAGTATAATTAAAACTCACATCCAGTACAACAGCAGGAAATGATGCCTAAAGATGAGCAGGGCCTATAATTCTCTGTGAGGGTCCCTCTCACAGGCAGGCTGCAATGTCATCCCCAGCTAACACACAGGAGCAGTCAAGCATGTGATCTGTCTGGGAGTCTTTGTGGTATAAAAACAGGCTGCATCCTCCCACTCTTCTTTAAGGGTGTATCGATGCTGACTTAGTAAATAAAAATCAGCATTCCCTCACATTCAGCCAGCTTGTCCAGGAGATGTCATTTGGCATGAAGCATGATAGGTCCTGGTCAGACCCATCTAGGCTGACCTCTTGCTCCTAATCTGTCAGTCTGGATACACAATAAAACACCACTTGCTCATCTGCCCTCAACTGCTACTTCTAAAGCAGAGTACAAAGGAAAAGGAAAAGCTGGAAAGGGGCTTTTTACAGGGATGTGTACTAGTAGGACAAAAGAAAATGGCATTAAACCAAAAAAGGGAAGGTCTAGATTACATATCAGGAAGAAATTCTTCATGGTGAGGGTGGCAAGTCACTGGCACAGGTTGCCCAGAGAAGCTGTAGATGCCTCATCCTTGACAGTTTTCAAGGCCAGGCTGGATGTAGTTCTGAGCAACTGGGTTTAGTGGAAGGTGTCCTTGCCCAAGGCAGGGCATTAGACCTAGATGATGTTTAAGGTCCCTTGCAACCCAAATCTTTCTATGAATCTGTGAAAGTATGCAAAACAGAAAATAAACAAGTGAATCAGCTTTGCAACCCTTTTTTAGACCTTTACAAAATACAAACCGTGCCAATCTTTGTTATAAGAGAAAGTATAACCCAAAATGTAGTCCCTGGCCTAGCTCTTGGCTGTGTGACAGACCACTCCTTAGCACAAGAGGGAATTTAGTGAGTCTTTCAAACAGCAAAACCACACACAGAGCCAGTCAACTAACCTGCAATTTAGGTATTCCCATAAGTTCTTGTCAATGTGCACAAGTAGTGTTATCACCAATAATTGACTAGAGGACTTCAATTATGCTGGTAAATTTAGCAATAATTACACAACTTTGCCACCATTCAGGAATTACCTCTCAGGGCATGGAATCTGTTTATACTCACTTCCAACACATTCAGCCTTCATGTGTTTGCTCAGGTACATGGGTTCAACCAACCATAACGATCTCATTCATTACATGAAGTGCTGTTCTCCAGGAAACGGTATCTTGAACCACACCTTGGTTTCTCAAAGAAACCAGTGTCTCTAAAGGACAATTTGGCACAGAAAGAAAAGCACCTTTCTTCTCCTGACACAGCAGAACTTACAGAAAAAATTAATTTCCACTGGCATAGGAAATGGGTTTTGTGGTGTATAGAGTGGATGCTCAGAGAAATCCAGGATCACCTTAAACTTGTTCCTTTCTTCATCATGCACATTATTTCTCAACTTCAACTTTTCTGTGTGCTCCATCAAAAGAATGTTTTTGAGCCCAAGAGGTCACATAATTCCTTTCTGGGAGAGCAGTAAGGAAAAAGAGCCATTCTTGACAGTTATCAGAAGGCATCACTTTAGGAAAGCTCTCATCTACCACAGTGGCAAAACAAGAGCTTTAGAAGAATAGCACAGACTGTGCCATGTGATTCACCATTTTCCCCCCAGTCAGATGTAGAATGATTTACAGTACCATTTCACTGCTGCTCTTAATTTTGCCTCTTCTTAGGTCTCATGCTAGCAAGAGTTCTGGGAGGAATGTTGTCCTGTTGTACCCACCTGCCTTACCTGGCAGATATCTTTGGTCTTCCCTTGTGCACATGCCCTAAACCACAGGTAAGGGAAAGCAATAACACAGCACCTGGCACAAGAATGTGATGCATTTTGCAAAGGGAGGGCTGAAATAGGGTCAGTTCATAAAAAAGGACAGGGCTTCCTTATATTCAGTGAAAGCAGAACTCCAGGTAAAAACTTTTCACATCACTGTATCAGACCAAGCCTTGTATGGGCTATCCTTGCCCACTGCTATCTTCCCCCTCCAGTTTTTTCTTGTTTAAAGGAACAGATTAAATTATTAAAACTAAGGCAAATTCCTGACATTGGTCCTACAAAATGATACATATATAATAATTTTAATATGAAAACTTTGCAGAATAGAACCTTATGTTTTATTCTGTAAAGTTGTATATGCAGTCTGTATGGCAGACAAAACAAAATGCTTGCTTCCAAAACAATAAAAAACCCCATTTAACAATATAAATAAGATAAACCAAAAATACATACAACAATACTGAAAATTGTTTCTCATAGCAGCAGCCCCTCTGGAAATTAACTCCTACTTCTTTAAAACTTTCTTTCTCCACATCAAACACTTGCTGGGAGTGCTGTGGCTGCTCTCTTAGGAAGCAACCACCTCTGAAAGACCTAATTTCTGTCTGAAGGTTAATTAGTTTAATGCAGGAAATAGTCTAGTGGAGTTGGGGATTTCTTCTTCAAATAAATGAGTTAGGGGCTTGAGTTTGGTAAGTACTGCCTGAGAAATTGTGGCTGTTGGATGTGTTGCTTTGAACAACTGAGCATCACTATACAAAAGGAGAAACAATAGCATTCCACAAGTTCTACCTGAGTTGGCAATTTGTTAGGTTTTTTATTAAACACTTAAAAACACTGGAATAGCCTTATTTGGGGGTGGAATTGCTTCCTGCTTACTTTTGTTACACTCTGTTTTGTTCAGTACCAACCTAATGTGAACCAGAACGTAGCCGAGGTTGGGATTTGTCAGTGAGCTGCAGAGATTGACGTCTTGTTGAAACTCAGATGCTTCAGTGAGAGGAGTTTTCATCATGGCATATCAAACCACATTATTTTAATTTGCCTTCAATAATAGTAGCATGGAAGAGAGTAAAGAGAATTTGTATTTGCTGCATATTGATTTGCATAGTCAAGATTATCACATAGATTTAAGATTGTAAGATGCTGATCTCTGAAGATCATAACCTTAAAACCACAGCATATTTGGGCACCACAAACCTAATTACCCCAAACCATGTCACTTATGGAAACACTTATGTAGAAGATTATTTTCATGCTGGCAATTTAGGTCTCAATCAGGATTTGATTTGCATTCCTTCTTTAATTTATGGAGTTTGCATTTCTTCCTTATCTAACCCTGATACATTTTCTCCCCAGCCCATGGTTGATTTTCAAGAGCTGTAAACTAAAAGCCACCATGGAAACAATCCTGTTGATATAGGAATAAAAGTAAACTCAGTTTTCATCAGTAGGGTAACAGGAGAGGCAACTGGATGCACACAGGATCTAATGAGTGGAAAGGTCATTTTATTGGATTCCTTACAGAAAAAGAGACAACTTTTAGGGGGTGTTATATAGGCTTGATGAAAATATTTCATATACAAACCCATATTTCTGATTGTTTCAGTAGCCTGTGCAGTGTTTACTTGGACAGTTTCCCAGGGATTTCCTGCTTTTTTAAGGAGACCGCATCCTGAAGCACAGCATTTACATAAGTTACCTACACGAAAAATGAGATAAGTAAAACACATGGAGGAAGCCCCTGATACCACAGGCATTATTCAGGAGAAAACCCCAAGTTTAATATGGAAAGATTAACAACAAACTTTTTCCTCCTTTTGATAGAAAGACTATTTTTAACCCATCAGGAAAAGCTGTTTGAACATACATACCAGAAAAGTTAAATCTTAGCAAGAAAAGACAGAAAAAATAGGTATATGTACCATATACTAAACACTACTTGGTTTTAGAAACTTGGACTAAATGCAATCCGTAGTTAAAAGCATCACCTGGCGACAATGGCTGTTGGCAAAACTCCTAACCAAAGTTTGGGCTGCTGACAGAAAACTGCAGATCACTTCAGACTATTCTACAGTTTCTAAACTGAATATAAATTCTGTTCTCACTGGTTTAGGCCATTAGAATTACCACAAAAGACCAGTGCTTAGAGGTGAATAGACTTATCTTTTTGTAAAACTTACTTCTTTTTGACCATTTCAGCCAAATATGGCTTAAATTCTTGTTATAAGGAAGAGCAAAGCAAGCTGGGTTTTTTTCAAAAAAGATAAAGACTCAATAAAAACCCCTCAAACCTGCATCAACCCCTCATTACTGCACTTGGTACAGGACTGGTTAAAGCATAACTGCATATGCTGTATACTAACAATTCTCTACTTCCTATTTTGAATCACTTCATTCAAAATACCATTATTGTTCAGTGGAACTGCAATAATCAAAAAACAATCACGAAAGTTTTTAGTAGAATAGAATAGAACAGAACACATTGCTTAAAATCTAAATAACAGAGTGGCTACTTGTAATACTGATATACACCAAAGAGTGAGAAATGCCAGCTAAAGCAATTTGGATGTAATTTCTATTACTATTTTGTTATCCTACATGGTATTTTTCATTACTCATATAATAAGTTAAACTAATTCTAACAAAATTACAGCTCTGGTTAAAAGGATGCTGGTTCCCAACAAGGCATCTGTGGAAGGATGGTTTTAATTGATACCATCCAAACCCTCAGTGAGTTTTGTGTATTGCAACAATCAACAAACAGAAGAAAGTTACCACTGGACAATTCCACAATGTTTTAGTGCTCTCCAAAGACAGCAAACTGAAGAGACAACACAGTTCAGGAAATGTAAGTACTATGATGTTTCCATAGGTGTTAGAATTTTTAAATTCAGCTCTATTTTACACAGAGGATGGTTTCTGTTGTCTAAACACAAGCTCCTCATGCTGTTTAGACAGGGTACCTGAATTTTCTGTCCAGCACTGGCAGGTCCAATGTAACATTACAGAAAGGAGACCTGTAATTTCTGGAGTGGCAAGATTATCCTGTCACTCACAATAGTGTTAGCTCAATGTTAGCTAGAATCTGAATTCCAGCAATCTGTTCTCCATGCATTAAGTTAGCTGTTTGTATTTTTAATTTTTCTGCTAAATATTAAATCAAGAAAATCCCTCCAGGACAAGAGAAATTTTCTGCTATACACCCTAGGCACTCCAGTGAGTAGCAGTGCTCAGCAGTCATGGGATACACTTCATGGATGTACCTTTATGTTCTCACATAATAACAACCATTATGAAAAAGACTAATTCATTCACGTGCTGAGTATCTTGAAACAGCATTTAACATATTACCGCTGCAAAGATATTATGACAATTCTTGCCAGTCTTGGCTGATATTCAGCAGATTGCTACTCCTCTTTACCTCAGTTTTTCCATCTGTGGGTCTGGACACATTTGTGAAAAACCAGGGAGATATAGACAAATTTCACTGCAAGAAGCACAGTGAATTTTAGATAAATTTCTTTCACTAAATGCATTAGTTACTGCAACAAGTAGCAACTCTGAAAAGTGACAACTTTTTGCTTTTAAGCAACCTGTGGAAAAGGCATTGTAGAGAACTCCTTACACAAGACAGGTTTTGATCTCCCTCACCCTTTGCATAACTTTATTTTGTCAACAGGCAAGTGGTGGTGTAATTGCAGTGATAAAGGGTTTATCAGTGTCCCTAGCTGTTACACTTTTCCCTACCTACAAATAGAGGTGCAAGGCAGAGGGGTACACACTTCTTGGTAAAGTTCATCCTTTGAATCTTCCACTCATTTTTCTTCTTTCTTACAGATATCTAATCTAATTGAAATGCAGCTATTTTGCTAACTGGCTTAAGCAGGAGCCCAGCTTACTGCATTATATGGATATTCACATATGGTAGTGACCACAGGCCAATTACCTCTTCAAATAGACCAGGCACATTTATTTGTATGTGTGATTCCATAAACATGAGAAGACTGAAGTACAAGTCTGTGTTGCCAGCAGCAATTTTGTCTGCTGTCACAGTAGCAAAACAGAACCATACTTAAAGCATAAGAGACCAGCAAACTCCTGCCTTTGGAGCTTGCTAAAAGGGGGCCCCAGCTCAGCAGTTTGGACACTGAGTGGCAAACACCATCTGTATCCTTTTCCCTTCCATAAAAGGAACCTTTATAGGAGTGTAAAGGAAAACAAAGAAAGATTACTACCAGTAGTTATAAATGAATAGTTAATCATCCAATAAGAATGTGAGTTCTCTCAAAGACATTGTGCTAAAGCAAATTAAAAAAAAAAAAGCTATTGAACAAGGGTGCTTCAATAAGCAAGTGATAAACTCAAAATGCCAAACAAAAATATCTCCCTAAGCCAACGTTATAACTATTATTAGAATATAACTAGAAAAAAAAAAGTTAAAACTAAAATTTATATTTTGTTCATTTTACTCAGGCTAATCTTGAATTTCCCATATTCCTGCCTTTTGGTCAGAAAAGCTGAAGCACAGCAAGAATGCTTACATGGGATTTGCTTACAATTTTGAAGCCAGTAAATTGCAACAAATATTGCTGGGCAATTATGAAAGCCTATTTTTTGTTTTCAGTTTGTGAGCCCTAGAAATCAGCACTGAGAAGAAAAATAAATACAGTTTTGACATGTACAGTAGCAAGAATTAGCTTTGTACCCAGACAAGGAGCAAGCCCTTTAAAGCAGAAGTTAGTGGATTAACAATCGGAACGGCTCACACTGCATGTTTATTCAAGCTTCGACAAGAAGTCAGGCAGTGAAGCAAGGGCCCTTCATTGTGAGCTTGTGTTCCACACGAACAGCTCTAACAGCTTTAAGTTCTTTTTTGTTTAGGAGTTTGTTTGTTTCTAAAGAGAAAAAAAGAAAAAAAAAATAGGGAGAATGTAACTGACCCAGCTGGAAGCAGCAGGCTGGTGCAGGAAGGCGCACACGCGAGACATGAGCACCACCACACGGTCACTGCTCAGCCAAGGGCGAGCAGCCGCAGCACCCCCGGCACCCCGCGCAGCCCCGCAGCCTACTGCGCATCTACCTTTGGAGATACAGACAACAACTAGGTAACTACGGGATTATTGGAACATTCCCATGGGATGTACAGCACCTGATGCTGAAATTTTTTTCCCTAGGTATCTGTTGACTTTTAACATCCAGTACAAAAACATCTTCATAGCTTGACTGGTGTGAAAGCCAAGTCAGTGCTCGGTTCAAGACAAGTAATTAAAGCTTTGAACTGGAATCATGCCAGTCGATATAGATAGGGCTTCCTGTATCTAGGTGTAAAGGTATGTTAATTCCTAAATAAAAACAACAAGAGGCAGGGAACATCATAGGGAAAATTGTCTGAACTTAATTTGTTGTAATTCCATTCAACTTTTTGTTTCGGTTTAAGATTATTTTTAAATAGCCATACCTGCTTTCTGAAAAAATGTCAGGTTTTCCAGTAAGTCCATTTTAGTGGCTTAAGACAGCAGTAACTGGAAGTAATATAAAAACCCCAGACCAGATACCTCAAAACAATTGCTAGCTTATATGCCATCTGATCAAAATACTTTTCCTAGAGATTACTGATTACAGCAGTGGGGATTTTCTGCCATTTAGCACAAGATACAGTTAAGTTCTTGACATCTTACACACGCTTTGAAGTCTCTCAACCAGAAACTGCCCTGGTAGCTCTTTCATGCTACTGCATTTGAAGGCATATCAGCAAAACCCTTCCGAAAGCAAGGGCCATTGTAGTAATTTCAGCTCCAGCACCAAGAAACTACAAATTTTACGTAAGAATTGACATGCCTAGGTTACACGCCTGAAGTAATTTTCATTTTTAGCATTTCTTTTAGCTATAAATAGTCATGATTTGTAATTATTCACTGAAGTTTGGATACTCAACAGCAAATCTCAAAAGGTATAGCACTTGAGAAACATGTAGCCAATTTAGAATGTCACATTTCTACAAAAAGATCAACACTCCTAAGGCTTTGATTCCATCTATCCACCATTTCCTTGTGATTTAAAAATATTTCCCAAGATGTATGTGTAAACTAGATGAAACTGATTTTAATCTCAGCTTCAGCTGACAAACATGAATGATCTGATTTCTTCTGTATCTAAATGATTTTAGGAATTGCAATAAATTAATTTTGATTGACTTAGAGTTGACAGATTTCATTACTTTTGTCTGACAAGACCAATGCAACACGACAGAACTTTTCTTCCCAAATTCTAATAAGCGATTCCCATGTAATCTCCGCTCTCCTTGGGATCAAGTAATATCACAAATTTCTGTAAATGCAATACTTTGTTTAAATTAATGAGAAATCTATATTTTTTACTACAATCCCTGGGTCTCTCAGTCTGTCCTCTCCAGGTACCATGACAAATAATTATTTGCTCGACCTGAGTTTAAATTAATTGTCACTGCTTTTTGCAAGGGGATGGAATGTTCTGTGAAGACTTCACAAAGAAAGCAAAAGTTTACTTGGATTTGTGGTTGTCTGGCATTCTCAATGACCTGAGATATTTGGACAATTTGCAGGCAAAGTCACTGAAATTTCTAATTATCATTAGAAGTGTCACTAGAGAAAAAAAAACTAAAAAGAAATTCCAAACCAGATTGCAGTAACTTCATCTGAACAAATTCAAACTGTCTGAAAGCAGCACAAGAGGCATTAATACTTCAGCCTATACTGCTGCATGAAAAAGCTTTTCCTGCAGTTTTATGAAATGCTTTGATACTCACATGGTACTCCCCTATGAATTCAAGAGTGTTGTAGAAATATTTGTAACAATACTGCTACAATACTGTACAATCCATTTCAAAAATTTAAGAACCATTAACTTTGAGAAGTCTAGAACTACAGAATCAAAATGCAGTTGTTAGCCTAGATGTAGGGGTTTAGGACAACAAAGAGCTTCAAATACATACTTGGGATCTGGGTTTTTTTATTTAGTATCTTAAGTGTAAACAGCTATCTGAATGAATATGAATCTATCTTTAGTCAGCCCAGCATTAAAAATTTACAGTACACAAATAATTAAATATTTCTAAATATAAGTAAATAGAAATATAAAACTCTCCTCCCATGTTTGCCTAACTACTTATGTACTTAAAATAAATTAAACCATGTAAAGAATGATTCTGCAAATTAATCCCTTACGGCAAAAAAACCAAACAAAATCATTTCATCTTTGACTTGTTTTATTTTATTAGGAGAACAGATAACTCAAAGTTAACAGTGCTGAACACTGTTCCTCATGCAAGAAGTATATTTAGTTTTAATTGCTTTCTAACTACCTCTACTCAGAGACAGTGTGGGATTTTTGTATTTGCAGGGCAGAGCATTTATTAACTCAAGCCTTCTCTCCGGAGTGGCACAATCAGAATGTTCTGAACAGCTGGTTAGGAAGATAGCCAAGATGCAAGAAAGATGTCTGAGCCTCCTTTTCAAGGGCAGCCAACTCTTGTACTGTAGGTGCCAGAATATCCACGTGGCCTTTATACAGTCCACCTGCCAAAAGAGACACAATCTAAATGACGTGTTCAAAGCCATTTTTCAGCAGAACTAAAAATGCCCAACCAGTCATTCTGCCCAACCACAGTCATTCAGAAAGTTAATTACATTGTTAAAAAAAAAAGCACAAATAAACCAAAACAGGTATACACACTCTTGTCACTTACAATCCATAGGCTACATGTAAGAAATGAGGAAGACGGCAAAGAACTAGCAGCTTCTTATAATCCATTTACTTACAATCTATTATTTATTTATTTATAATCTATTATTCTGTAGTTACACAGGAGACAACCAGGAAACTGAGCACTGCATAGCAAGGGAACTCGAGACCAGTTCATTCTTACCGCCCAGAGCTCTTTTCTGCCCATATGTAACCTTCCCATCAAAGTCATCCACCGGCACTTTTATGTCTGGTTCAACTTGGGCAATAGTGCAGTTTAAGTGTTCTTCAATCTCTCCCAGCAACTAAGAGAAAAAACCTCTTTAAGTACTCTAACAGTCCAAGACTAGTCAAACTAGTGTTCTGAACAGTCACATTTGAGTAGTTTGAACAGGAATAGTACAGAAAACAATTTGGTCACAGATACAGTAGACTAACACATTTTTATTAGCTCAGACTATACAAGTTCATTTCCAATTTCAGTATGGTTTTACCCTACCTAGAAGTCTTTATTTCATACACTACCCTACTTGTATGAATGAGGCTACTTTATAATAAACAGCTCACAGTCCAAGCTTATTTTACCACAGATGAGGTATATTTGCCCTTCTTTATTGAAGAAGGGAAGTATTGCTTTTTAACATGCATTTATAGCTGGTATACAAATCCCAATGAAAACTTAAGTGACAAACTACTTCTAGGTTAGAGAAGCAACAGTTTTAAGTGAGTTTTGCAACAAACCATCTAAACAGAAGTGTATAACTAACACTCTAAATCTTAACAGATTTTGATTAGAAAGACCATAAGGAAGCTGAAAGTACAACTCCAACAAAATTGGCTAGGAACATTAAAATAAGCTTTTATAATTACACAACTTACAGAACATACACCTTGAAAAGTTTTTCTAGTTTCTTCTTTAAACAGAATCAAAGGTTATAAACACCCTAAGACTAGCTTTGTACTTCAAATTAAAGGTGAAACAAGAACTTCATTCCTGAGTCTTTTGGAGGAATTAGGGAACATTTAAGCAAAATGCTTACCTGCATCTCATTGTACCATATGGTACAACCTCCTTCTTCCTTCAGTCTAGTGTTGTAACACCCTTTTCCACGACTACTGCACACATGATACCAAACCTAGAAATAATGGAAAAAAACTTCTAAACTTTGTGAAATAGAGTTTAGTACATTCATTTTGACTAATTATAGAATGAAAAAGAATTCAGGAATCTGTTTAAATTCTCCTTCAATTAAGCATGGACCAACAAGCATTTTTTCAATGCAGAAAAAGAAGGTCAGGTAGCAGCTGTGGACTGAACTTCAGTAAATAATGTCTGTTCATCTTTGGAGTATAATTACCTTTTCTTTCTCTTTTGCCACAAGGGAGATTGCCAAACCCATCCTGAAATATTAGGGGAGAAGAAAGGGAGAAAACTATTTCAGTAACTATTGCCACCTTGTGAAACAACAACAAAAAATATCAAGAAAACCTGGTGACTGCTCTGAACACACACATACCTCTCAGCTCTGCCGACTCTCCCGATTCGATGAACATAGTTCTGTTTTTCATCAGGGAGTGTCACATTGATAACTGTGTAAGATAGGCACAGTCCACAGAGAACACAAGATTTTTTTTTAAATATATGAGCTAAGGTCAGAGATCAGACACCTAAAATATGACTTTGATTGCTGCAATTTCTCCCCTTAGCCTATGTACATACTTTGTAGTCTATTACAACAGTTAACAAGTGTAACCTGCAATACTCACAATAAAGGCTCTCACTCTCAAACTGCTTTCTCCCTGGTTACTTTTTGGCAAGAATGGAAAACCAAATGAACCATTTCCATAAATGCAGAACATCATCAGGTATTTGAAAACTTATGCTGGAAAACCAAATTAAATATTGCCTAGTTTAAGCCTTTAACATCTACATCTCTTAAAATTCTGCTATATGTCATATATTTATTTTAGCTAGTGGACAGGACTGAAATATATTGAAGTTCCAGTGCAATTCAATAGCATAAGTTTAAAAAACTATTTCTTACCATATGGAACACCGTGGATATCAATTCCTCTAGCAGCAACATCTGTGCAGATCAAGAAACGGACATCTCCTCTCTGCAAAAACAGAGTTGTAATGAAGTGTTGTGTGCTAAATACAGCAAGCAAAATCCCAAGCAATGAAATCGTAGTCCTTTGCACTTACTCCACCTTGAAGTCTCTGTATATCTAGGACACATCTCTTTATCTCATTCAAATAAAGCATGAATAGCTTGGTGAATTTACATCCTTGTTTCTTTCCCCAACATCATAAGGCAAACAAAAACCACTCAACAGCTTAATCAAAACTAAACAGTATTTCAACTTTTTTTTTAAGTAATCAAGTACTAAAAACTTTAAAAACCAATGTAACTGCTGTAGAGTTTAAAGTTAGGTTTTTATTTCAAAGTAAGCCCACTATCAAACTCACAAAGGTCATACTGATTACCAGCACAGACTTCCATCTACAGAAAACGTGCATCACAATTTCAGGAAGTGGGACATACAGCATTTAAGTACAATTTAATTTAAATGGAGAACTAGGAAGATAAATTAACATATGAATTCAGATATTGGGAGGTGAGGAAAAAGCCTTCAAGAATCTGCTGCATCACCTTAAATCTTTCCAGGTTTTGCTTTCTTTCTTGAGGTTTTCTATCACCATGCAGACAGACACATGAGAATTGATGTCCCTTCCTGTCAGGGCCTGAAAGAATTTATAACCATTAATAACATCACATATAAGTTATAACACAGAACCATACAGAATTGGAAAAAAACTTCATGGGCAAAAAAATGTCACAGGCATTGGGGCAGAAAAATACTCAAGACAAGCAGTTAAACACTCTTTCTACCTCCTCCCCAAAGCACATTTATGCAGGCATTCCTCCTTAATCCTTCCTGTTCTAAATTTCCCCATTTCTACAAATGTCTGTCTTCACCTTTCTCCTCATGCATCCCTTTCACTGTTCCTGTGTTCTCTTTCACATTTCTCCTATATCTTCTCATGTGTGAACATTTGTTCCCATGTCTCTTGCCCTTACCAACTATCAATTTTACTAGTATCTTTCAGCAGAGGGACCATATATCTTCTCACTGGTTCAGATTTTGGTGCCTGATGGGTTTCCATTCATTTTAGAACTATCTGGAACAGGTACAAGACAGTTCTTTCACAAAGGGCACCCCTGCAGCTGCCTGCTACAAAATCCTGAATTTTATGTCCAGTCAGTATGTAAAAAAACCTGAAGCACAATTTTATTTGTGCTGTGTCCCAGAACTGGTGACCTCTATCATATAAATTTGGTATTGAAAAAACACAGAAGTGAGAAAAGCGAGCTAAGTAAGGTTGACATGAAAGCATTACCTCCGCCCTGTTGGATGAAGTACTGCTCCATATTATCACAGTCTATTTTAGTCCTGCAGAAAATAATGGCTTGGTCCATCTTGTGCTCTTTGATTGCCCGAACAGTGTATTCTCCTTTCAGAATTTTAATAGCTTCAGACCACATTTCTAAATAAAAATAAAGAAGCTATTTCACTCAAATTGTTTAAAAACACAAAGAACTTTTGAACTGCCTACCTTTAAAGTTCTCTAGCCTTCAAGTAGACAGTTAAACTTTTATTATTAGAGCAAGTAAGCTAAACCTTCAGTTTCTACCTCTTCACTCTATGCTCCCATGCTCCAAGGTATTTCAATACAGAAAAAACAAAATCACCCAGAAGTTTCAGGTTTCTTGTACACACCCACAAACACCAGTCTACAAATCTGCAAAAATATATACTCAAGTCTCTTTCCCATTCCCCAGTTACAGAAACATGCTTCTCTTCAAAATTATGAGAATGTAGAAATAAAATTTTGGAGGAACATGACTCAAGGCCAGTATCTACTACAATTTGCCTTTACTTCAAAACATTTACAAAAACTTCACAAACTACTTCTTAGGGTTGCCCATTACCTGGAGTGTTAGCACCAGGTCGTGTATTGTCTTTTGCATGTACTTCATCAGTCTAGGAAAAACACAAACAAAAAAGCCCCCCAAGTCAGTAGTCAACTCTTCACAGAGAAATACTTAACTCCATTAACTTCTAACTAGGAAGAAATGAAAGTTCAAAAGTAATCTTAGCATTCTGTTCTCCCATCAGCCACACTTACTACCTTTAGCTAAAGGAAAGTCTTGTGTTTAGGCACAAGAAAAAAGGGCAATAAAACTATTTATGTACACACTGGATAGGAAACACTTTGAACGAAGTGAAGAATTAAAAACACCCAAACAAACCTGAATAAAAAGATATTGTAAAATATGGTTAAATCACACAAACAGTAGTTCCTTATCTTTTCACCTATGTTAGGCTGAATCAGATAGAAACTTAAGAAATAAATAAAAAGAAATAAATGCATACTAAGACTTAATGAAAAAGTACTGACATGTGACAAACAGAGGTTCCAAAGACAAAGAGGGATTAAGAAAACCTATAGACTTGTAACTGCATCAGAGTTGCCAAAACCAAAATATGGTTCCAGGTTATTCAGAACTTGAATACTAAAGACCTGAATAACCAACACCTTCTCACATGAATACGTGTCAAGTGACTGTAGAATCTGGAGTCTCAAATGCAGTCTGATATGAAATCCATTCCTGTAAAAACTGCTCATCTCACATGGGTTGGAGACAGAACTACCTTACAGAATGATCCATCTTGGCAGGTTTATTTCCTTCTGCCAAGTCAGAGAAGAGGTACTAAGTACAGTCAGGCCACGGACCATTAGCTGTGAAGAGTGAAAAGGCAAAGTGCCATTGCTCCCTAGTGCAAATCAGACTGTTACTCTGTCAAGCTCTTCCTCAGCCATGTTTGCAACACTGAGATGTTCAGAAACAGTGTTATGACATCACTGATATGATGCTGACTACGATGGAACAAACCATTTCAGATAAAGCTGTTTCAATAGCCAGTAAAGATCCTTCAACATTAGGCCCCTGTTCTGAAGGTTAAATAGGTAAACATGCACAAATAACCTCAATTTTCACTTACTCTGATGTGATTCTTGCCGAGCCTTTCCCAGAGTTTATCAGCTTTTGGATTTACAGGCACAACTACATGGTGTACAGTTTCAGGGACAGAATCTTCTCCTTTCAAATCAACCCAGGTAGGAAAATGCATGATTTTTTCAGATAGTTTTTTCACATCAAAAGAATGCAGTGTTGCAGAGCACACAATCACCTGAGAAGAACAGAGTCATATGGATACTACTGAAGATAAGATCCTCCCAGTCCAAAAAGGTGGGAGTAGAACTGGATGCATGTTATGTAGATAGAAATCATGAAGTATGTATTCAGTCATATTTTGCTATATTTATATATAAATAATTCAAATTAAATTGAAAACTGCTGAGTACTAGGCTTCAACATCTAGAATTCTAAAAATACATATCCCACAGACAATTAAAGAAGCATGCTCCATACCAAGTAAGTCAACAACTGAAAGCAGACGTCACACAACCCCCAAAAATAACCAAGCAAACAAAACAAACAAAAAAACTCCCCACAACAACAAAACAACAACAAAAAAAAAATCACAAAAATTTTATACCTGAAGTCTCTTTCCATCTGAGGTTATCTGAGGAATTTGACTGTGGATTCTATTTATGAAATCTGAATAACCTTGGAGGAGAAGGCCATCCTACATGGAGATGAAATAAAAGACATGAAGCTGCAAATCTTCTCTCATTTCTCAGTCTTTACACTTGAGTTAGATAAGCAATATACTCCTACTCTCAGAAGCTCTTGCTTTTAATTAGCTGGACAGGTCAATGCATGGCAGGGACGTTGCTACTAAGGAGAAAAAGCTCAGTAAAAATGTGGAGCATTTACCCTATAGCTGCTGTGCTTCACAAGAAACTCAGCAGCTACTCCTAGCTATAAACCCCAAGGCATTTGATCTTCGCAAATATTCAGTTGTACTGCAACAGATCAGAGAGATACCCTTATTTCACAGCATATTGAGTACAACATTCACTGGCTTCAAGACCTGCTGGGTTAACTAACACTTATATTTTGTCTTTGTCCTTTGAGTTCCCTGCAGTGACAGGGACAGACTTCAGTACCTTGTAAATACAATTTGAAATATATTTTTCTATCAGAAAAATTCCAAACAGATTTAACAGAGAGGCTATGAGGGCAGGGCAAAAAAAATAAGAAAGTAGGTTACTATGGTTGCACACAACGAGAGGATTAAGCTGTAACAGCCTACAGGTATTTAACTGTTCCACTGAATTATCAATACTACAGAACAAAAATGTTTTACTTTTTTTGCAATTATCATATTGCATTTAAGAACAGAATTTAAGTAGCACTTAGTTGTCTACATACAGCTTCATCCAGAACCAGGAATCTAACTTGAGATAAATTAATCTTCCCCGTTGAGACCAAGTCATCCAGCCTTCCAGGTGTTCCAACAACAATATCCACCTATGAAGTACATAAAGAGTATGGGTTGGTCCTGTAACTAACTAGAGGCATTGGAAGTTTTATCTAAGCTTAGCATTACAAGACAATTATCAGCATAATGCTTTATCTTCTATTAATTACAACTTCATAAAATCCTAGAGTAACTTGAGTTGGAG
The DNA here is from genome assembly GCA_910950805.1 of Acrocephalus scirpaceus scirpaceus. Taxonomy (NCBI): domain Eukaryota; kingdom Metazoa; phylum Chordata; class Aves; order Passeriformes; family Sylviidae; genus Acrocephalus; species Acrocephalus scirpaceus. The sequence continues at coordinate 102,753,570 of OU383775.1, read as the reverse complement.
GGATCTCTTGAGATCATCTGGTCTCCACTCCCCACCTTCACACGCAAATCAAGGACAATTTCCAAGTTCCTTTAGGTAGCTGCCTAATAAAATTTTCAGTACCCTTCTAGAAAGGGATCCTACCTCTTCTCTGGGCAACCTGCATTTTGGTTCCACAGTCATTTCATTAGCAGAATCTACTTTAGGGAGGAAGCCTTCCCTTATTTGGGAAGTGCTGTGCCCCTTTTTCCCTTCCTTGAAGCCCAAGCGGTGTAATTTTGTTATCTAAAGCCAACAAATAGATTTGTTTTTAAATGGGGATAAATTTTTCTCATGGTGGAAAGATAAAAAGTCTATCAACTATAGAAATAACTTAAAATTCTGCCAGACAGGAGGGCTCACAATCAAGAATTTAGCATTCACATGGAAGTCAAATATCTTCCAGTTCAAGTAGGCTTAACAGAAAATTTGTATTTTGGCAGCTAGAACCACTAGGAAATTTATAAATATTGATGTGTTTTCACTTCCAAAAGTGAGTCTTAAATAAAAAACATGACCCTCTGACTCTCTTCTCCCTAAATTGTGATTGAATCAACTGTAGATTCCATGCTGCTGAAACCAGTCCACTTCCTTCTGTGTAGTGTAGGTTTATCTTGATAACTGCAGACTATTTTTATTCACAAAAACATGGAAAAGAAGTTAATAGGAAAACTGTCTTGTTGGTTCAGGACAAATGGCAAACAATTACACCTCAATTTTAAGATTTTCAGGAGTACTCAGGCTTCAACAGAATTTGACGAAGTACTGTAACTACTTGTATTGACATAGAAGTAAAGGAACAACTGCTAGACTGGTGCAACATGAGCTTGCTATCGACTGTACATTTTCTTTTTAACATGTTTATTATTCTTATTACATGAGTTACCACCATTAATATCCTCTAGCAACATCATAAATTACTTGGAACCCAAACTAATAAATCATATGAAAAAATACAACTTACACCTTGTTCCAGTACAGAGAGTTGATCTCTTGCAGCAACTCCACCAATAATTAGTAGTTCCCTAAAATTACATCAATATATTTGACATTTACCCATTGATTACATTCAGAAGATATAGTAAACATCTGTGTGAAGACTGATTCGTTTATTGATAGCTGACAATTAACAGCTCTGAACAATAATTTTAAGAATAATGGAAAAAATTAATTTTGAAATTCATCCTTTCATATGTAGTGTATTGTATTTCAATTCAAGGGAAAGCTTTGTTACCAATGAATGTGATTACTTTATCACTGTTGTATTAAACAAATTAGCACCTTATCCAATTTAATTTTACAAAAAAATGTTTCTTAAAAATCTCAATAATAATGTAACTTAGTTCAATAAAGTTTCCCGTATCCTTGAAAGTTTGAAATGCAAGTGACAGTAAGCTAAATGAATCTTTCATTGTAGCTTGCCTATTCCTATTGCTTAGTCCCAGCAATTCCAGTAAATGCACTCTTATAAATAGATTGCAGTTTAGAATTGGCAAATGTTTTAAGTTTTAGAAGCAAAGTCAAAGCAGAAACAACTTAAAACTAAAGCAACTTATAGACAATTCATTTTTCAGAATTGCATCTCTATGATAATTTGTCCTGTAAGCACATTAATAAAAAGAGCAGACCCCTGTATATAATTATTTGATGGACATGAAAGACAAACTAAATGAAGGAGATGGGGGTGTAGGAAAACGTTTAGGAAAGAAGGGCAGTAAGCAGATAATGTTTTTAGTCAAGAAAAGCTTGTAAAGTATCACACTAGTTATCACTGACAATTAAAAAACTGCCTACCCACCAAACTTGTTATATGAGAAAAAGGCAGTTCACAGATCAAACACACCAAAAACCCCCTAAGTGGTCTAACTGTAGTTGAGAAGTGAGAAGTTTGGTTGGTAGCAGATTATTACTGATATTATTAGCAACACTGCAGATTATGGTTCACTTAGCTACAACATGGAACTCCCTGCCCATATCCCCATGAAGTTACATCCATGGAAAATACCAAAAATGCAACTAATTAATTCACTATTACCTCAATTTGGGATTATCAACATATTTTTTGAACTGCTTCACATTGTTCAAAGTTTGTTCTGCCAGCTCTCTTGACGGTTCTACGATCAGTGCTTTTGGAGCATTTGGAAGGTTTTGTGCTTGAACCACTTGTGCATTTCCTAAGTGGAAAAAAACCCACCATTAAGACAAACTACAATTCCTATTCTGGGATTTTTTACTGGAAACAGATTTGGATTTTCTATTAGTAATTAAAACCTAATAATTCTAAATGCTCCATTAAAAGGTGATGCGATTGCACTCTCAATCATGACTAACTTCAGAATAATGCTCAGAACTTACAAGTGGGTGTACTGGTCATGCAGGATTACCCATTCTATTGCGGGGCGTAAAGACCCACACGTATTTTTATGATAACACTGTTGAAAAACTTACCTGGCTTCTTTTATCTAATGTACTTCTAAATACAAAATATTAAAGACTATCGGTGGTTTAAGAGTAAGAAAATCTGAACTACTTCTAAAAAAGCATCAGTATTTCTTCATTACTCCTGTATTCAAGGTCTTTCTGATTGCAATTAAAGGGATCAAAAGATGCTCTGTAACACAACCTGAATATATAAACAAGAGAAGTTTGTAAAAATCTAACCTACCTGAGTGTTGCGATTTCACAATACTACCCTCAGGAGCCTTGCAAAGACCAACATAGCCATCTTTTGGTGGAAACTTGAAATCTTCTTCACCAAAATTGAATTTCAATTCAGCATTCTAGGTTTCAACAAAGTTGTGTCATACACACAGATTCAAGAGACCACATAAAATGAGAAACAACTCAATGATGAGAAAACCAGACAAGGAGATAGGGAAACTCTTTTCTTCTCCCATCATATACATTCCTCTTCTCAAAGTTGCTGAAGCTTAAAAATAACCCAACCAACCAACCAAAAAAAAGCCAACAAAAAAAACCAAAGCATTTTTTCTGAAGTTGTACATTTCTCTAACCACTGAAAGATTTTGGTAAAATCTTTACTGCTTGAGAGATAGATTTAAAAAGACTAATTCAGAAAGACATAGTACTACATTGCAGTAATATTAGACTTCAGAACAAATGAAACAGGATAGCTGACTTTCAAGCTATTTGCTTGTATCAGTGGAATGGCAGTATACCGAAGTTTAATACACAAAACATGGCACTTATTAGGAATTAGTTATCCATGCTGTTCTACCTATAAATTCAAGATAAAAATTTGAATTTAAACATTTAGCTTAAATTATACTCAAAGCTAACACCTACACATTACTACTTCAGTAGTGAATACTGTAAACCAAAGAAAACTGACTTTACATGCACAACTGCAGTAACTGTAGGTGGCTATGCAAATTTTATACTTTAATAGCTCATTAACAAACCCAGAAAAATTATAATCATCTCGGACATCTGTAATATTCCTGTTACCTTCAGTACACAAGCTGCAAAAAGTGCTTGGTTCCTTATATGTGGTGGGATTTCAAATGCAAGGCCAAGGTCCTTTCCTGAAAGTAGGGTTAGTTCAGTCAGACCCTGCAAGTGTGTGCGTTCCCTTACCTCCCTGCCCCCCCAGTGAAAGCATCCAAATAAAATTCCAAAGAAAGAGAATAAAACTTACCATTTTTGGAAAATTTTATTTGTCCTTTTTCTGTGTCTAGATAACACCCAATCGTATCATGCATAGTGAATTCCTAAAAAAAAAAGTTTGTGAAGCTAAGACATTTTCAGTGCATTAAGAAGACTTAGTGCTTATATTCTGTCAGCTTTTAGTTTTGTCACCTGTCCCTAAAAATGCTGATTCTTGAGAAAAGTCAAGCAAGTTCTATTTATTTCAGTAAGACTGTTGTAAATAGAACACATATTTTTATTTGATTACAAGTTTTCAGTAAACTGCCCAATTGATCTTTGATATTTAAACATTTATTACCGTTGTAAATTTACTTCAAAAACCAAACACAATGACAATGATAAATTTAAGTCATTTACCTGAAAGTATTATGGAAAAGCACATTAGCCATGTATTTATTAGCCAATAATAGTACATCTAAGCTTCAAACACCAAACATCAGAAACATCAGAAACCTGTATTTTGACTACAATAAAAGACTAACTCTTGAAGATGACGCCATATGCATGTTCTGTATACTTAAGTGCTTTATTTAAATATCTTGAAATCTGTTAATTTTAAAGCTATTCAATAACATTTATATATTATAAAGTGCTTCTAGTCAACAGCTGAAGAATAACCATTAAACAAGCTACAATAGTCATAAAGGTTGCAAGTTTTATGACATGGAGTTCATTATTACCACCAAAAGACTTGAGTTTCTACTGTAATACTCATTTATATAAATTATGTTTAAACATCTCAATTACACTGCTACACTACACAAAAACCACTACAGGTATTCCCAGCAGACACTTCAGAAGTGTACATTAAAGTAATGGCAAACCCAACTCAACAGCCAGAAGTAGTGTACTCTGTGTCTTAAAAGGAATTAATAATGCATTTTGACAGATTACAGAGTTGTGCTATGACTTCTATTTTAATTTTTAGTTAACAGAATATGATGCTGTCACTTGGATGTTCACAGTGTATCCAGACAGGTGGATTTATTCAAGCTAAAACTGAAGTAACTCAAGACAAATCTCAAGAGGTCAGTTAACTTTTAACCTGTAACACACAGCAAAATTTTAACTTCTAAATAAGAATCGATATAATTGCGGTTTAACCACTATCATGTCTCAAGCTTGTAACTGCTTTTGTTTTACCTTTTAATAAGCTTTTATCCAAAAATGCTTCAATGTTCCCTTGTACATTTGCCCAGTGAGCCTCCCTTCGCAGTGAGAACTACTTCAAAAGACAGTTGATTGTAACAGCACTAACATGCAAAACTTTTAATAATATTTCTACCAAATGCAATTGAAGCTTACCTCACCATAGCTGTCAAATTGCTTGTTGTGAGATTTCTTACCAGTGCCACCAAAGCCAAAGCCAAATTTATCAGTGCCTGAAGACAAGACAATAGGCTTTTATTTTTTGGTTGACAGGTTATGCTTTTTCCTCTTGGTATTAGCAACTGAAATCTCCAACATTACCACATAAACAAATAATGCACAGTGCAAACTACAGATTTCTGACCTGGATGTACACCAAACTAGTACTTTTGCAGCAGTACATTTATTGATTTTACTAATCTCCAGTCCTCTTATTAAAAAAAAAAAAAAAGACATAAAAGACTCACAGAAGACAAGAAAACACTGCCACCACCAAAGACTTCCCCTTACAGGAAGCAAAATACTTATACAAAACATTTTCAACTCTTTGATACTGGAATCCTTCCCAAGGAGTCCATTCTCTGCAACACTAGAACAAGACACCACCCATTCCATGTCAATATAAAAATTACCTACAGGTTCTTCAGAAGGAAACTCACCCAGATCTAGTGAAGCCTGCATAGTTGACCAACCAACTCTGCACAAGCCTTGGTCATGACAGGAAACTTCATAGTAGTATTTCCCTTTAAAAGAAAGAGAAAGGATCTAATACAATACCCAAATCCATTAAGATGGTTCTGTCTTGCTACTTCCAAGCCCCTACAAATCTAATATTCCCAGTCCTGCTGAAAGGGTCATAAAATCCCCTACTGTGTGTGAAAAGGTTGTGTGTATACCTATGTATGGAATGAAGAGCAGGTAAAAGGGACAAAGTACATGCTGAGAGGTAGCGTGTGAAAGCTCCAAAGGAGTGACAAGCAAGAGAGAAGAGTGGTCCTACTGAATGCACAGGAACCGATAATCTAAGGACACAAGGCTCTGCAGAATCAGTACAAAATCACCAGCATGCCCCAGCATCAACAACTGCTTGTGCTACTTGAAACACATCCAGCTGGCTGTTATGTACACACAGACTAAAGAATTAGCCATGAAAGGAGACAGTTTAGGGTCTTTCTGAACATACAACCAGAACCACTGGAGTATCAGGATGACTCTGCTTCTAAGTCAAGTGCTAGGGTTGGCCTCTCCACTATTGCGACAACCAAAGAATCATGAAATTTTTGCATGCGCACATCTGTGTGAAGTCTGTGAGGAAACAAGTCAAAGTACTGTGTGCATAGCCATTTCCTAAAAAAATGCATTGTGATGAATATTAGTTATGATTCTCTCTACTTAAACTCAGTCTCCTATTGATGGCTGAAGATTTTTAGATTTCTATGTATACCTAACGTATTTGTCGCTTAGTAGACTGTTAAATGACTAGGTATAACTTCTAATACTTTTCCAGCTTTCTTTCCCACAGTGAACAACTCTTTGATGCATTCCTAAAGTTTTGTTCCATCTTGCTTGTTAGTTTACCAAGCACATTTTATTTTGTACCACATATTGTAGACGCCATAAAGGTAGAGTCAGAAGACCAGGGGAAGGACTCCAATGGGGCAGAATCCAACAGGGAGAATTACCTAACCAACTGCTCCTCTAACTAGACAATATTGGCTGGAAATTCTAACTGCCCAATCTTATAAAATTGTATAAATCTAATTTGGGGTGTGGTTTCCATGATATTGTGTACTTGAAGGCTTTCAAGTAAAAGTTTGCTTTTCTATTATCATTTTAACGTTGTTTGGGAAGGTTTTGTTCTACTTCCAGCATCACTATAAGGGAAAATGTAATTTACAGCACCACGAGAACAAAACAGAGCTATTTGTCAATTCCAAGTCTTGAGCGACTAAATTTGGTCAGATGGGTAGAAAGTCTTTAATGCAACCAGCTACATTAACAATGGCTGACAATCAGGCATTTCAGGTGAAATCTTCTAGAGGAGTACTCAAAACACAATCACTTTATATCTACCTTTAGTCACGCCTCTAGTAGCTCTGCATCCATGCCATTCTTTTATCTCTCTGCTTTGACAACACAAACCATCCGATCCGATTGCTGAAAATTACAAGACAGTTTTAGTTAAAGAAACTGCATAACTGTTTTTAAAAGAAAATTTTATGCATGCTTCCCTCTAGTTTACTCTTTTTTACCAATCAAATATTCTCAAGTAAACAGCAGAACAACTCACCAAAAGCTGATCCTCTGTCATAGGGGTTCATTTGCCATTTATTGAGCACTAAGTTTGAAAGACAATAACAGAAAAAGCATTAAATCAACAAAGCAAGCCTGAAAAACTCAAATTAGAAGTTCAAATTGTTTCTACAGTGTTTAGCTTAATTTTTCTGAACTAATAGCTTTGTCCCAATGAAATTCATATGAGCTCAAAATGAAGGCCTACAATCTGAAGGAGCGGCACAAATGCATAATGCAAAGGTATTCTATAGAAGATTAGATTACTCCTTTAAGGGGAACACAAATTAAATTACTTAAAAATGCAACTGAAAACAATGAAGACTTTTATAAAATAAGGCAGTTTCACACAATCACAATCAAATTCAGATGGAAAACATTCAAAACTATATTAAGAACAACAAATTTGAAGTGTATTATTTGCCATTTCTGTTCCAAGCTTACATTAAGGTATTTTTCAGGCTCTAAGCTAATGTCATTACTAAAGAGCTAAGATACATGTACATAGAATTTCTGACTTAAGTTTTCATATGCCCAACAACATGCTGTAATAAAATCCATGGATGATTTAAAAAACCACACAGATGTCATTTCAATTAGGTTTACTGAGTGTATTTGTGTATTCATACTACATTCTCTCAAGGAGAATTTTAACTTTTTTCTTTTTTTTAAATTGACTTTCCTGTCACCAGTGTAGCTGTGGTTATAATGATGACAACTTCTATAACATGTTCAGAGCGTTGTTTGTGCAAATACTGTTCACTTACACAAAACCCAATCCTATCAATACCACAGACTGGCCAAGGTTATTGGCTTTATAGTTCCAAGTTTAATTAAATGGATGTACAATAGACTCCCAAATACTTTTGAGGATATTATCATGGTTACAATCTATGTTACAAGCCAAGTTCTGGCCCTGTGCGTTTCCTGCTCAATTCAACGTTTACGAGAACAAATTGTAGCAACTCAAGATGTTATTCAATTCCAAACCTAGGCAGGTGTCAAAAGGAACACAACAGCTCTATGCACTGAAAGATCAGAACTGAAAGATCCTATACTGTCACCCCAGCCACACAAAAATATATTTGAGCCTAGAAGAGGTTTTTGCTCAAGCTCACTTAAGAGGCCCAAACCAACTCCATGGTGTCATAGCTAGTCTCACCTATTCCTACAACAAAAATAAGTTTTTTAACTCCTTTTAAGGTGGACATCACCACCACTTTACATCTTGCAAGGTATTAACCTAGTATGGCTTTCAGAAGAACACTGGAAAGCAAGGTGTGGATTAGCCAGCCTCAAGCTGAAAACAAGAGCATTACTAAGAGTCTGCAGTCAAATGCACACCAGTTCTTCCCATGATTCCACCAGTAAATTTATATTCACTGTTTAATAAAACACTGAATGATGATATTCTATTTAAATTATCCCAAATTATGGAAAAAACCCCTTATCTAATAGCAGGTTAACTTTACTTTTAAAAGTAACAAAATCAACACGAGTTAGCAGAGTTTTGAATTTAAGGAGTGTGACAAAAAAACTTACCTGCCCCTCCAGTTTTAATAGTGGCTTTTCCTTTCTTGCCTTCCATTTGGTCTTTCAGTGTTTCATAAACAATCTGGATAACCGGAATGCTGAATGCCTAAAATGAAAAGTTATTTTCATTCGACAAGTTATACACTAATTTCCAGACTTGGTTTTGGGTGCAATATCCACAGCCAGAAACACCAAAATAAATTCCTACATATATGTTGGTAAAGACTATTACCAATAATGTTTAAACACATATACACATTCTCTCTGCATATATGCCTACACCTCTCACCACTTAAAGACTTTTACTTTCTGCTAATTTAAATTTGATTACTTACACCAGTTTTTCCACTTCCAGTTTCAGCAGCCTAGAGGAGAAAAATACACAAGTTTAACCAGGACTGTAAGGACTGTTCTAGAATTCTATTTTGATAAACTAAGTTTATTTTTTAGGAAGTATTATTTGGTTTATGGAATCAGGAAGACAGAAGTCCATAAAAGACATGATGAACAAGGCATACTAATCTGATACTTTCAAGGTTATTAATACTACAGCATTGGCTTAGGCAGTATCAGCCATGTGTCCATACAGAGCGACGTCAGGTATTTACAGCCAAAAGGAGAGCACATGAGATTAGACAGCCCTCATTCACATGGCACTGCCTGCCAAGAAGTCAAAAAGTAAAGCCTAATACCCCTAGATTTCATCTGTAAGAACAGCTGGAAACACACCAGGAACTCAAAGAGGCTTTTACCAGTAGAATATACTTTCTGTTGAAGTAGGAAAGGAGAGCTAGTCTAACTATGGACTCGTCTGCAAAGAACAAAATTGACCACACAACCAACAATTAAAAGACACGGGACTTCTATGAACAGGGCTATCCTGCATACATACCATAAGTACATCACCACCTCCCAAGATCAATGGGATGGATTCTGCTTGGATATCTGTAGGAAGACTACAGGAAAGAACACATTAACACAAGGTAATGTTTTATATAAATAGAAAAATAATTTTTTACTTATATAGAAGTTTATAGAAATTGGTCATCTGCAAGATAAAGCAGATAACTGCTATTTCCTCCTGGCTTGCAGCAGATTCAGCTGCACCTTGATAAGAGGCTCCATCTCACATCATTATGTTAAACTATAAAAGAAACTTATTAACTACATATTCCTTTTCGTCCTTTCTTCATGTGAGTTTTTCTTTAAAGCCACTTACGCAGCCCTTACTTGTATGATTCCTGTTCAAAACTGGAAAAGGAAGTAAAAATAACTAAATGTAACCAGCATTTTCAGACAATCACAGCTAATTAATACCATTTATATGAGAAGAACTACATACATCAAGTTTGTCCATGTTGACAACATTCTGAATGACAATTCAAAACAGAATGAAGTAAAAAAAAATTTGCGCAACAAGTAACCAAACACAAGAATAACAGCATTTTTAGAAGTCTGACACACAAGCATTAAGTTTGAAAAACAAAAGCATAGACCATAGTCTGGAAAACACATACCAAACTAGCATCAATTATGTGATAGTATTTAAACCACTAATCCCATGCTACATAATAAATAAACCAGAGGCACAGAGCCTTTCATGAAACAAAGAAAGTGAAGCATAAGAAGTCAGGCTTTGCTTATCCAAGTTTAAATGTTACCACTACAGTCACAGTTTGTATTCTTCAGTCCTTCACACTACAGAGAAGCACATGAGATGCAATGATAGTTAGAGGAAAACACACGTCCACTCTGCTTTAATGCGACAGCAGAGGTGCTTTAAGAAGCATGTCATACATTGCTGAAAGGCAAATTAGAATTTGCCACACTCCTACTTACAGCCAGTCCATCTCCTCCACTGCTTGAGCAATCTCAGGCATAACACCCATCTCTGTAAGACAAGGAAAAAAGGATCAAGCAGTGTTATTAACCTCACATTGCCAAAAAGGTTGCCAAGCGTCCACATTCCAGCTACAAATACAACCATGGAAAACCACTTTTTGGCAACAGTGAAAGCAGCCTTCACACCTACTGATATAAAAATATTCTCCCTTTCTCCTTTTTGCATCCTATCATACACAGGGCACCGCGACAGATACAGACATAGCAGCAAAGCAAACACAGTGGGAACAGAAAAACAGTTCAAGGCAAGGTACTTATTTTTGCACCTTTAAGGAAACTGCCTATGCAGACAACAGGGAAGACCTTGTTAATCACAAATAGCCAATTTTCTCTACAGTTTAGGTGCAAACACTAGAAAAATCCTGTATCCTATAAGGACTATAGTTTACCAAATCTTGCCTGACCCACTTACAGCATGTACAATAAAAAGATAATGCTTTGATTTTGATAAAGTTATTAATTACATCCACCTTTAAAAGGTGTTTTTTCCTTGGATACCCCCTTCTGGCAAACTCATATCAAGGTCTGATGGTGTACCTCAGACACAAGGTAAATATAGAGCAACATGCTTGTAAGTTGATAAACAAATCTTCCATATTGAAAAAGAAGAACAAAAAGAACCTGCAGCTATTAAATACAGGCAAGAGGAAAGAGGATCCTAAGCAACTCAAATGATGGTAGCACACCGTCAAAATAACCATTTATCTGCTGGTCATCTCTCTGGGTACAGGTTACTCTAAATCAATTTCTTCAACTATAAATATGCACCTTTCTAAGCAGAGCTTTTACACACTGGTCTCTGCACTGCCACATGCTGGGTTTCAGACACAGCACGCACATGGACACACACTGAGCTGGGCTGGTGCAGATGGGTGTGTGCAGCCAAAAATTATTCTTCTATTTGCTATCATACAAATCCTGTAAGAACTCTGTCTTATTTGTACTGTGATTTCATGAAGCTTTAATATTTTCAAGCGCTGGCCTGTACTCCTACAAAAGTCAGCAATCCACACAAGCAACAAAGTTAACAGCAATCAAAATCAATTCCTACTGATTTCAAGCTAGAATCAAATCCACGCGTATTTTTTTCCCTATATACTTCCAACTCACACCGTTTAATTCCATATAAAGTAAAAGAATTTAATCAAACAATGACACCATAACATTTTCCTCAACTACATCCAAATTAATCCTGCTGCAGAGCATCTGAACTGATCTCTAGATCTCGGGAAGAAGCTTCAGCATTTCACCCCATGATAGGATGCAAAAAGTTAAGGAAAGAGGAACAAAATGAAAACCTCATATACATTAAAACTTTACAGAGCTCTGATCTTGGCTGGCTGTCTATTTCTACAAATATCTGCTTGGGGAAGGAGACACAAAATGTTTTCTCCTTTAATAGTAAGCTTTTGGATTACACTTTACTATTATATACACAGTACACATATAAACGTACACAGTTTATATAGTATATATATCTTGCTAAATCGTATCACCAAGCAGAGCTTTTCTTATAAAAAGCCAGTTATTGTCAACTGCTGTAGAGAGAACAGCTATGATAAACCTCTTGGTACAGAAACCAGTCAGCATGAGGAACGAGCCTAATTTTTAAGCAGCCCCTTTGCTAGATCCACATATGCAATAAAACCTGCAAAACCATTCCGATAACCACTTCTCACAGCCTACAGAAGCCCGAGGACACGGGGAGAAGCACATACATCCCCCACAGGCCTCGCAACCTGCGGCCTGATAAATGGTCAGCTACACCCTAACGCGGGCCAGGCTGGGAGGGCGGCCCGAGGAGCTTCCCCCGGCGGGGCAGGGAGCCCGGGAGCCGGCGGGTAGAGGTGAGAGGCTCCCTTAGGGCCGAGATCCCACGACCCCCGCGCCACGTACCCGAGAACGCCGCCATCTTGGCCCCGGGAGCACCGCGAACAGCGCAGGGCGCAGACGTGCGGCTCGGCCGCCGCTTTATGGGGCCGGGTGGGCGCAGGAGCCGGCGCGCCGCGAGTTCCGCCACGGCCCGAGTGCCCCGCCCGGGTATTGATGACCAAAAGGACCTCAGAGATAAAACAAACCCACTGAGGTATTTGTTAGACATGCGCTAATAGTGATATATTATTATCTGGTTTTTACATAAGTTTCCCCAAGTTCTGCGCCGTCTTATTCTAGTGTAACTTCTAGTGACATCAAACGTGAGAATTTTCGGGGTTTTGTAAAAAAACGAGATTGCAAGTGCAGAAATGCAGCTTCTACAGTTACATCACAAACCAATGGTGCATTTTTCTGCAAAGTGGAAGGTACAGTATAAACTATTGCCTACTGCTTCCCATTGTGAAGCACAGCTTCAATCTCTCTGAAGGCATCATGAGATAGACACATCTGGTTCAAAGGCCAAAAATCCCCCAAAACAAGCATCTCTGACAATGAAGTTCTCTTGATTACTGTTGAATACTGGTTTTGTCCTGATGGTTTGTTTCAAGATCTTTTTTAAAACTTGCTGAGCCCTACTGGCTGTTAACTTGTGCTGTAGAAACTGGTGTCATGCAGAGAAAAATACTGCTAGGTGTTTTATACCCTTCATTCCAGGCTGTTTGCATTGCAATGGTTTCTCATGTATTAATAATTCCTTTGGGATATCTTCCTTTGATGTGCCTCTTTTCTTTCACTATTATTCACTATATATGTCAATCATTAGTTTGCTTGCTTTCAGATTAATGACAAAACTAGTGATCTTTTAAAGGCGCAGACATGAATAATGTACAGATTCAACCATGACTCTAAGAAAACCTGTCTGTAGGCAGACCTTGATATCAATATATAGTGCTGCTTGTTGGTGTGGAACGTGGAGTGTAATTTACTATAAATCTCCCACAATTCTTTGAAACTTACAAATGTGATGTTATATTATTTACTATTGCTTTACAAGCTTCATTGTCAAATATAGTTTTAAAATATAGAAACAGTAAAATAGCTTTTTTTTCCTCAGAAGTTGTTTCTTCTTGAAGTCTTTCCCAAATATCCAACAGAGCTTTCATATTGCCCTGAATCCCTAGTTTCAGAATTTGAATTTTTGTTTAACCTAAATCTAGGCTGCAGATCTAAGAGCTTACTAAACACAAGTGAAAATTAGACTGCAAGAGCAGAAGTGTCAGGATGTAAAGTAATTTTATTTCTATTTTTCAAAGTATTTATAAAGTCGCAGGAAATAGGCAGAAACATCAGTTCTTTCATAATTATTTCACAGAACCAATTAGGTTGGTTAAGACCTCTGAGATCATCGAAACCAACCTGTGACAGAACAGCACCCTGTCAACCAGACCCGGGCACTGAGTGCCATGTCCCGTCTTTCCATAAACAGCTCCATGGACTGTGACTCCACCAACTCTCTTGGGCCGCACATTTCAATGTTTAACAACTCTTTTTGTGAAGAAATCCTTCCGGGTGTCCAACCTGAATATTCCCTGGCGCAGCTTAAGACTGTCCTCTCGGTCCTCTCGCCATTTGCCTGGGAGAAGAGGCCAACCCCCCCCGGCTACAGCCTCCTTTCAGGTGGCTGTACAGAGTGATAAGGTCTCCCCTGAGCCTCTTTTTCCCCAGGCCAAACACCCCCAGCTCCCTCGGCTGTTCCTCATCAGACTTGCGCCCCAGACGCTTCCCCAGTTCCCTGCCCTTCTCTGGACACACTCCAGCCCCTCAATGTTCTGATGTGAGGGGCCCAGAACTTACAAACAAGCTCATTTTATCTGCTTGGGAGAGCTGAACGCTAGGAACTCAAACTACTAGGACTGAAATATTTAGAAGTCCTTCGTAGCACCATTAGACTTGGAAGAACAACTTGCGAGACATCCACCTTTTGCTTTTTTCTCCACTTTTTTGCCCCTATTCGCTAACGGCTCAATCCTCATCCCGAGGTCTCGCCTGCACCGGGCGCTCCTTGCCCTGAGCGCCCGCACGCTCCGTGCCGGCGCCGCACGGGTTAAAGGCGGAGCGGTTTGGCCCCCGCCGGGCGCCGTCGCCGTGGCGGCGCGGGGAGGGCGGGACGGCGCGGCCCGGCATGGCCGCTGCCGGCGGGGACGGCGACGGGGCGCTCCGGCAGCGCGGCATGGCCGGCGCCGGAGAACAGGCGGAGGACGGGGAGGAGAACATCCTGTACGACCTGCTGGTCAACGCCGAGTGGCCTCCGGAGACGGAGGTGCAGGTGCGTGTGGCCACGGCACGGCCGCGGGCGGGGGAGGGGACCGGCCACGTTGGCGCGGGCGGGGACGCGGAGGCGCCCCGGGGGCTGCGGGGATGAGCAGGTGTCTCCGGGGAGGCTCCGAGGGATGGCCGCGCTGTTCCTGGCGGCACACGGGGTGTCCGTGCGGCCATAGTCTCCTTGTGCCCTCGTGTCACTTAATTCCCACCCTGGCTTGTGCCGCCTGGGGTGCTCTGAAGTGCTTCTTCCTTACTGTACAATGTATATCGGGTTCTCCTGTTGAGCTGACACAAGCGAAACTATGGTGAATGAAGTCCAGATCTCATCTCTAGAAACTGCTGTACAGACAGCTGTGCAATCTGTCCTGATATAAATAGGACCTTTATTGAGTTTACCTTGTGTGAGGAAAATTAGATCCTCTCTGTGGACTCCTGTATCAGTAGAATTGTGTCTGTATTTGCAGGAGTGGAGTAAAAGGGAAAAAATATTTCACCTTATGTCCACAACGCACACAAATGGATTCCGGCGCTTAAGGAATCAGAAAACATTGTTCTTGTACTGCAGGATTTTAGTTATTTCTAACTGTTTTCTACCTGGGTCACCGGAAAAGCTGAGAAGCTCTTTCATCTTTCCTTTTTCATGTTGTCCTCTGCAGTGTGCTGAGCTTGCTGCCTCTGTGTCTGCTCTTGTCTGTCTTGGATATAGACGATGCAAGCAATGTGGTTTTATTTCTTTCTTGTAGTTGCTTTTAAGCCTACTGACGTTTTTATTGCATTTCCCAATGAAAGTTGTTAATCGACGTATTTTGACAAAGTTTTATGGTTAATGAGAACAACTGAACAGAAAAGATGTAAAAACATCACAAGTGGAAGAATTTACCTGTTAAAAATTACTAGAGCCATGCTCAAAAAACCAGGTTTTCGTTTATCAGAAAGATTTTTTTTTGTTGGTGCTCTTGATGTGTAAATCCTCAGTAGCAGCAACAGGTATATGTTTTTAGAAAGTACGATTGCAGTGTTCCCAATTACTAATTTAATAGGTTATTTGTATAGATGAATTGATAGTCGCACCTATTTTAACTGTGTTTTGAGAAATGGCAAATAGTCTTTGTTTTTAGTAACATAGGGGAGCAATTTTCCTGTTGCAAACCATGAGGAGGACTTAGGTATGATGACACAGGACTGATTCTTCTGCAGCCGTGTTAAGGGGGCACAGTTCTGACAAGTGTCTTTTCTGCTGCCCTTGGTGTTCTTGAAGTTGTATGATAAGTTGATTAAAAAATTGATTCGTCTGAGAAACAACCGTGTTGTTTCATCTCCTTTTGTTAAGTGATCCCTTAGTACCCCTGTAGGTAGCAAGGGCGCTGTGAATAGCATGTCAGTGAGGTGGCACCTCCCTTTAGTGGCAGCACGTGAGGATGCCAATTTAAAGTGACTGTGTAACCACAGTCTGAGGGTCCTCATCTGCCCTGGTAGTCAGAATTTCTAAGCATCGCTGAATTCTGCTTGTCACCTTAAGTAGATGGTGCTGATTATTTTAAACTTGGTATTTCTTGGCTGTTTACTTTATTTTTAAGATAATACCTGTTTTCAATAGCAGAAGTTGCAAGGTTTGAAAAGATCATTCTGTATAGTTTGCTTGGATTTACATTCTTCTGGGAAACTGTCAGTACTCAAGGGCACTTCTGATAGTCTTTTTACAATTTTAGGGGGAAATTGATTTTACACTGACAAACAATAGGCAAACAGATTATTTTGTCAATATGAGTCAGTTTTTGACTTAAGGTGCCTTAACAGTGTTATTACTTAGGTGATTGTGATTTCCCTTTGGAACATCTGTCTCTTTTAATCGTGGTTTTTTCACAATTTTCAGAAAAATCTCACACCCTACTTTTTTTTAGAATTGAATCTTTTGGAGTAAGTGAGATAAGGAATGGTAGAAAGGGAAAGGAAGTTGAATGCTGCCCTGGGAAATAAAATTAAATGTCTTCCTATGCAGTAATCTAGGCTGCAAAGTTGGACCTTAAACTTTCACAGGTCTTTATTGATATTATTTTTCTGTTATTTCATTTGTGGTGATTAATTTTTAATTGCAGACTACTAGAACTTACAGCTCTAATTATTGGAAGATGAGTCTTGTGAGGAACATGTAAAATCATGTTAAATTCAAGACATTGATAAAACTGTCATTGAAGTTTTAGGCTTAATGCTCAAATTTGCTTTAATTTTAGTTCTTGTCAGTATTGTCATTCACCTGTACTGAACTTTCCAGTAATTTTTGGGGGGTGAAGAAGAAGAAGAAGAACATAGAGTTATAGCAGTTATTTGTGAGGGAAACACACAAGGAATTGACTGTTCCAGAGAAGAGAGTGGTGTGGAAATCAAGCATTCTGTATTCAGAATAGTGATGCCATTGTGTATAATGCACTCTTTGAGAACTCTGAAATATATAATGAGAATAAAAGGAATTACTGAGTGGTAGATCCATGAAAATAGTAAATGAGGCAGTGTCTGTGGACAAAGTTGCAAGAGAGGATTTGTGAAGTGATTTATGGAAATACAGGCAGATGGAACTCTCTTCTTCAATTTATTTTCCAAAATGTATCGCCTGAGCTTGTGTGTGGGTGTTTTTTTTTGTTTGTTTGTTTTTTGTTTTTGTTTTTTCATTACAGTGTGTTGTTTTGAGATTTGCCCAAAATCCACCAGCTCCTGTTGCCCCAGTAAGCTTGCAGGGTGTGCAAAAAAATCCAAAACTAAGTGGGTGTCTTGTCAGCAAGAAAGTTACTTAGATTTTATTTCTGGAATGCTGTAGGGAAGGAGAAGTTGTTTCCCCAAGAAGGCATGAATTAAAAAATACAGCACATCTGGTAACCATTGCTATTACTGAAATGATAAGAATATAGTATGAAAAGTAAAATTCAGGTCATCAGGATATAATAGTAAACCAGTTTTGCAAAGAGTTTAAGATGTGTGGAATAGCAGCCTGTAGTTTAGGCTCAGGGCAGACACTTAAAATATTAGAGAAATTCTAAAGACATGTAAGCAACTTTAGGAAATGTTTTTCACTGAGAACTTCCTCATAATCCAAAAACTTTTAACAAGCTCTCGTTTTAAGGTCCCTAGGAAATTGCAGTTCTCCCTGAGGTAATAGGGTAGCTGTAAGAAATAATTTATGCTTTCACTTATATTACTGTAATGCCATGTTATTTTCTGGTAATCAACCTGAATGTGGAATGTTATCTATTAGTACAACTGTGTTTGCTTCTTAAATGCTGTGAGATGACAGCCTGGTTACTTGGAAGACTGTTTATGGATTGCAAACTTTGCCTAGAAAACTAACCTTCACTTCAATAATTTAAATTTGGGAGGCCAAATATTATTTTTTAAGCACAGACATATTCCAAAATTTGATAAAATTTTATGTCTTTCAGTTTTCACTGCTTTGTAACTTGGTGAGGTCTGAATATTTCAGTTAAAGAGAAATTTGCTCTATGTATTTTATATTGAATGGAAGAGAAAATTCAGTCATTGCCTGCTCTAATGCTTAGTTTGTGATGCTGTAATATTTTCATCAGAAAGAAAAGCATGATTGCTTTTTTTGAGAATTTGTTGGTTATCCTTGTTCTCTTCTCAGTTTTGTATCTTTCTTCTGCTTCTTACTGACAAATAATTTATCTCCTCTTATAGATAAGAATATGTATTCTGTGTTGTTTTGTATTCCTTTTTTCTGTGTTTGGAGAGTGCTTTCATTTGTATAGTGACTGTAGTTGCTCCCTCTGCCTTAAGTAGAGCAGGGCAGGTGGAAAGGCTATGTGAGATGGTATGGAGCAGAGATGGTTATCTGAGTGGTCGTGTTACACAGTAGAAATTGATGTAAAAAGAGGGTTTGTTATTTCAGAAACTGTTTATTTTTCTTGATGTTTCTGAAACTTTCATGAGCAATCTTTAGGTAGCTTAGCACTTAGATATTAGCTTAATATGTTGCACACGAAGTACTTTCACTGCTGGGCATTACACATCATTGTGGCATTTATTTGGCATAAAAAGAATGATTTATAATAGCTTACGTGAGAACATAATCAGAAATCAATGTCTTTTGTTACTACTCAAAGATTAAGGCAAAGCTGAATCAATAGACAATCTGTAGCACATTTTGTTTATTGCATCTTGGCATTTAAATTGTTTGGCATTATAGCCTGTTTTAGCTTATGCAGTTAAAGTAGACATACGAATAGTGAGTAATAGAAAATACATAAAGAACTTGAAGGCTAGGAGCCAACTTAGGTTTGATCAGTGAATGTATAAATTAATATTGTATTTAAGTTAAAATGTGTAACATGCTGTCTGATGATTGTTACTGTGATTGCAGCCAAGAGGCAACAGAAAACATGGTGCATCATTTATCATCACTAGAGCAATTGCAGGTAAATATGACTTGTTCTTATATTCATGACTTCTAAGACTATGTGAATTACTTGTAAATTTTACAATTTCTGACCTTTAGAAATGTAATGGAAATAGAGTGCAGGATCTGTTTTCTGATTGTGAACATGGCTGTGTTTTTTATGACATTTTGACATTTTTATGTCAATTTTGTGAGCATTTTTGTCTCCATGAGTTTGTTGGGACAAACGAATGAACCATACATCTTAGAAGTAAAAAAGCTTTGTGTTTTGCAAACTGTAGTTGAGCCTTTTTCTTTTTTTTCTTTCTCTTAACATCTCTTGCACTGGGCTGTTTGCTAGTTAGTTCTATAAGGAAGTTCTACATTCTGATGATACTACATTGCATAAACCAAGTGTTAAATGGCAGTGACTGAACTGTATTTTCATCCAGTAGAAATTTCTCCTCGAATTTGAAAAAATGTGCAGTGATTTGTTTTGTTTGTTTTAGTTTGTTTTTGATTTACTGTTTGCATTTATTCTAACATAAGAATTTGTTGGCCAAGTATAAAGGATTTTTCCCTCAATACCTGTTTCTTTAATGAGAATTTGAGATTGCCTGTGCAGTAAGTTGGAGGGTGTTTTAAGACTACTAGAGATGTAATTTTTACCTCTTTCCATTGTAGGTCCTGCGTTGCTTTTGCTTCGGTACATCTGGTACAGGTAGGTTTTATGAGAATACGGCTTAATTTTCCTATTTGGTAATATTTTTACAGCTTTTTGATTTGATGGAGGGTAATTCTTAATGAGAGTAAAATTGAACACTTGTTAAGAACATTGTCCAAGCAATGCTTAGAATAGCCTCTTTTCATAAACTGAGTTGTAGCTGCTTGAGTTGCATCTGAAGCCTAAATAGAAAAAGACCGGTATGTACTTGTTTGACTTTGTGCATTTATCAGAGGCTGAAGTAACCTCGCAATTGGAACAGGTTTCTCCAAACGTGTAGTTGTCCTCTCTACTCCCAGCTGAGATATTGCAAGTGAAGCTGTTGTGGGGTTTTTTCTTAAGCATCAGTGACAGATATACTGGCATGACAAGGTTTGCTTCCTTTGGAGTAATAATTTTCAATTTTTTTTTATTTTGACAATTCAGACTCATACAAAAAGCTTGATAACTTCTTGAGCAGTACTCATGCCATTTAGAAATTTAAGTTTTGATTCAAAAAGTCATTAAATGGTCCCAGAAATATATTGGGGTAAGTACAATGTTTCTGGAAAATTTCAGCTCTGTGGTTATACCACAGAGCAGGTTTGAAGATATCAGTTTCCCCTTTTAAAGGATAATCTGTTGGGTTTGAGTTATATGGAAAGGGACATTATTATGACTTCTTGTGAAACAGTACTGTACTTGAATTTGGCAGGGAATGCTGTTTTCCCTATTGCTGGTGTTCTGCTTTATTTTCGTGCACCTACTCACCCCACACCCTTTTCTTGTGCAGGGGTGATATTTATGGGCACCATACTGTCATGTAAGGATTCAGTTGTGGACAGAATTCACTTACTTTTCTTTCCTCCCTCCAGCAGTCATATTTAAAAGCTAATTTCAAGCTTTTATAGTTTTTTCTAGTTGCTGTTTTCATGTGTTTGATAGTAGAGTTTTGGGGGGTGCTTGGGAGGCCTCTAGTTTAAAGTCCCACTGAAAGCAGGAGAGCACTGAATCCTCCAAAGGGTTGATAGTAGTTTCTTGTGTTCCTGCCATCCACTGCTGTTGCTCTCGTCTTCTGGGTGATCTCCTAGGTGTTTATCAGGATGCTGCTGTTTTTGTCATCCTGAACTCTTCTTCAGGCTAAACAAGTACAATTCCACAGCATCTGATTCATTGTAGGGCAAGTGCTCCAGTCCCCTGATCATCTTGGTGCTCCTCCTGTTTACTGGTGTTCTTCTTTTAATGGGTGTACCAAAACTGGCTGGTGACCAGAGTATAAAGAGTGATAAATAAATGATCAGTTCCCTTAATATGCAGTTTTGTTCTGTTAGTAAAAACAAGGCTGTTGTTAGCGTTTGTCGTTGGCAGGGTGCAGTGTTGATTCATGTTCAGGTTGCAAACCCTCTCAGGTAATTGATCGTTGCCTTGATGCAGAGTTGTCTAGTGTGTGTATCTCAGGTACTGCATTTGTTCACTGTGTGTTCTGATTTATCCTAATGGTTTTGGTATTTCAGCCCTGCAAAGTTTTCTCTGCCTACTGGACTGGTTCGTCTGGTTAGTAAGCAGATCAACTGGCACCTCGTACTTGCAAGGTAACCAGCTCCCATGCTCTGCCATTTCTGACAGGAGTCAATGTATTAATGCTTCCTCTACTCCCCCCACCATCTCCATTGATAGCCCTGCTGAATTGGTATTGTTCTAAAGGTGTGTTATTCTTTCTGGTCAAGAGAAATCCTGGAGACTCTTCATAGGTGGCCTCAGTGTGCTTGCTATCCAGGGGCTTCTCCCTGCTTCCCTTCAGTTAGTGCTCCTCTGACTCAGGGCTGAATGTCTGTCTGGCTTTTGAGGCAAAGTGACTTACAGTGCAGTCAATTTCAAATTCAAGTCCTGAAATTGGTTGATTAAAGACTTACAGCTTGACAGGATATGTAATTTTAAAATAAGCAATTTATATTTGTGGAAAGTGAATGCATACCCTCAAGGCTTGTCTGCTGTTGTGTACACAGAGAAGTGAGCGTTCCAAGGCTAGAACCAGCCGTTCTGCAGGAACTTTTAGCAACATTAGTGAGATCACTGGCTTTTAAAAGTAAGCACAAGTATGCTCAGAAAAATGGCTCAGTGACGTGATTACATGAAGGTAGTAGGGAAGGTTTTAGTTTATTTTGTGTGAAAAGACACATAACTTACTGAATTATGATCATTTTTTATACCAGATAAAGCAATACATAGTTTTGTACATTGCTGTTGTAAAATTATCTGTAAGCAACATCTGGCTCTTACCTCCTATGCAGTGGGATTTTAGACATCTGTTTTCTCAGTGCTGCTGGAAAAGAGTGGCAGATAGATTTCTGTGAAATGAAGGGAACAGCATAGCATGGATATTTTATTTTTAATAAAAATTGTTATTTTCCATTTTAATTTTCTAAAAAATTTATGAATGAGGCAATTTATATCTAACCATGGAGAAAAGCACCTAGGACTCTGATGCACATTCTGTAAGGAGTGGACTTTAAATGAACTTTCACATCTGCTTTTTCTTTCAGCAATGGTAAATTGTTGGCAGTCGTTCAAGACCAATGTGTAGAAATCAGGTAACTTAGTATTATCTGTTACTTGAGCTGTGGAGTTCTGAGAAGATGTTTCTGGTCATTTGCTAGCAATACTTTTAAAGATTTGGGTCTTTTTGTTTTGCAGTGTTATATATTGTGAAATATACCCATGGAATGATCATAAAAGCAGAAACCTTCTGTTTCTTTTTAGTTCTCAGTGATCCCCCATTTAAAAAAAACCCCAAACTCAATATAAACTGTCCTTGACTGCCCCCCCCCCAATTATTATAGATGTATTTATGTAAATATATATCTGTATTTCTCTCTCTGTTTTCAAGATGTGAAAGAAAAACAATTGAGATCCTCAAAAATACTCAGCACGTGTCATGGTCTTTCTAACCTCTGCCTTTCTGCCCGCTCTAGAAATTCTCCCCTAATAAATGGGACAAGGAGGAAGTATCTAGTGTTCTTCTCTGTGGAGTAGCTAGCATATATAATACTTCACCTTATTTTACAAGTGGTGTGGATTGCTGTAAAGACTGATGCTTTCCCTTTCCTTGTGCTCTCTTAACAACAAGCTCTCCTTTGCCAGTTCAAGAGCACATTTAGCTGTAGAACAGATCTTGATTGAGTGTGTTTACTTGCTTCACAAAAATCCATTTGCTAGAAGGTCAGACCTTCCATTTATATGTAAAAGAAGCAAGTGTATGAAAATTGTTCAATCAAAAGTGGTGTGAGCACCATAAACGTCAGTTTAAAGACTATAAAATAAATCTTGTGTTTCAACTGTATTAATGTAACTATATTCTTGCATTGTTTCTAAAATTGTAAGCCTAGAGAATACTGACTAGTTTTTTTTTTTTCTGAAGTTATATGAAGCACTGAAATGATGCTGTCCTATTTTGTACAGCACTACAAATAAGTGAGGGATGTTGGTATTTATGCAGTTAGAGGAGGGTCTCTAAAATACTACTGTTAGTTACTGTAGCTGCCTAAGGGTGAAAGTTACTATCTGCTTTTTTGAACAAGTAGTTAGAGGCTTTGTATTGTGCCCTTGGATTATTTTTCTAGTTCTGTTACAGAAAATTGAATAGTGGGTTTTTTTCATATCCAAATTCATAGGAGTCTTTTTTCTGCAGGTCTGCAAAAGATGACTTTGTATCCATAGTTGGAAAATGTCAAGGTATGGCAACTTCATCATTACTTAGTGTCATCATTGTTTGTTATTCATATATTTCTAAATAGTGGTGTTGGTTTACTTTAATGATAGTGATACAACTTCTTAAAATCATTGGAAAGAATCTCGTGATAGTTTTGCTTTGTGACTAGCCCTGTTAACCTCCCTCTGCCACTTCTTGCTGTGATGGTTAATACATGAAAGTTGAATCTGAAATGAAATGAGAGTTAGAATTAATGGCTCTAGGAGACGTGTTTTGTCTTTTTTTACCTTTCTCTGAGATAAACTTGTAATATTGGTAGGCCCCCTGATTTTTTTTGATGCAATTGACTTTTTGTTCTGTTAAGGGATTATTTTTTGCTTTATTAATAACTTTACTCATTTTGCACAGTGCCAAAGGATCCTAACCCTCAGTGGAGGAGGGTGGCATGGAGTCACGATTGTACATTACTTGCTTATGCTGAAAGCAGTGGAACAGTCAGAGTGTTTGACCTGATGGGTAGTGAGCTTTTGGTCATTTCACCGGTATGTGCTCTCTTGGGTTAAATACAAATATAGTAGAACTTCTTTTAAGGATCATGGATAATTTCCACTCTTTGACCTTTTTCAAATCATGGCTTAGTTTGCTATAAATGCGTACACACTATGAATACCATGCAGAAATGGACCATAAAAAGTCCCACTGTACATCTATCATATGATCAACAAAAGTCATGTGTATCCCTTACAACAGCAGAAAGGGTATGTTTTACATCTGTCTTGGAATTGTGGTAGATCTCTAGGTGCATCAGACAGTGAAAGTATGAAATCACCACAATTTGTAGTAAAAGATCATAAATCTGCACTTTGTATGCAGAGTCAAATTGTAAGTCAAGAAATACTGCTGCCTTGACTGTAAGTCAAGAATACAAGCAAGAGTACTTTGCTTGATACAATATTAAATAATTGCTATTGACAGGCCCCACACAGTGTATTTTCTATTTTGTTTGTTCAAAGGGTGTATTGAACTGGTATGTGAAGGTAGCTCAAGTGTAGTGTTTTCCTCAGTATATTGTCTTTGCAAACTTTATAATAAGATTTTTTTAAAATCAAGATTAAGGAAAATGTATTTTGTTTGTAATACAAACTACGAACCTTTAGTTTTTTAAATACAATATAGTTAACTTAATTTTCTAGTTGTTTCAGTAACAAAGACCCTTTTTTAAAATTCCCTTTCTCTCCCAATGTCTACTTTCATTTTTGGGTAAAGACAGCAAGTTTTCCAGGAGATCTGAGTTACGCTATTGCTGGATTGATCTTTCTAGAATATAAAGCAAGTGCCCAGTGGTCAGCTGAACTCCTTGTTGTTAATTATCGTGGAGAATTGAGAAGTTACCTTGTAAGGTAAGCATAAATTCTGACTTGCTTTGAGAAGGCACAGTGAACTTCAAAGGAATTCTTTCTATTCTTTAAAGAAAATCTAAACTAATGCATGTGGTTTGTTTTTTTTTTTCCCTGGCATATCTAGTGTTGGAACAAATCAAAGCTTTCAGGAAAGTCATAGCTTCAGCTTTAGCAGCCACTACGCCCATGGGATAACAACTGTCATTTATCATCCTGGTCACAGGTAAGCATTCTGTTTGCTGTCTGGCATTGGTATATAAATGATGAACAAAAAACGGGAAAATAAGCATTAAAGTGTGTTGGATAGGGTGGGGGAGAAAAATCTATTCTAAAATGGCTATTTAGTTCATCAGTAATAACAAGTCATGTCTCTTTCTACTGTGAAAGAGGAGCTATGACGTTCATCTCACTTGACTTTCATTATTCCATTAGTAAAGTTACGTCCTTTTCTGTTTGTGTACCTTGCATAAGCACCATGCATTTTTTAAAATGTCAGGAATAACTTTAAAAGAGGTTTCTGAATGTGATGAAAGATGGGTAAAGGCTGAAGTATAAGTTCAGTTGTTGGGTTTTTTTGTTTGTTTTTTTTAATCTGGAGTTGATTTCTGGACTTGTTGCCCAGCCCATTTTTCCCAGTGTTCTGACTGGAACTGCCAAGCTTTGATATTTGGAATTGTCTTGTGATGTGTTTTCTCTGTGAGTAACTTGTTGGGTACGTACAGAAACTGGTCTTGAAATGAGGACCGACTGCCTGCTTGCTCTTGAGCCCAATGTAGTTGGAATAGGTCCTGGTTAGCCTATTACTTATGCTAAAAATGTGTCTACTTTTTTAATATCAATTGTTGTGTAGCAAGATAAACTCAGCAACTCTGTTTCTATTTCTCTTCAGGGAGAAGGAACTAAATGAACTAAACTTTGTTCTAGATATTTTTCTTCTATTAGATCTGCTAGGATTCAATCTTTCAGTGCAATGTTACAGCACTGTATTGTTTTAAAAGGAAATTAGGCTTGGCTGAAGAGTACCAGAAGAAACTTGCTGTTGAAAGAACTTGTTCTCATTCTTCAGTGTTAAGTGAGCTGTCATATCTATCTTAGGAAAAAAAATCTTTATTAATGACATGTTCTTCTAGCTTATTATTTTGAGAGATTAATTTTGTGTATGGCTTTTTCTTTCCACCTAATTAATATTTAGTGATTTCACATAATTAATACTCAGTATACTAAATTTACAGTTTTGAGGTAATAGTTGTGGGTTATGGAGCTTTGGTTAGCACTGCATGACCAGACAACAGAACCAACCCATTGTTTCCTTTAACCAGACCAGGGTTAATGGTTGTAGTATTTCCTGCTGTGTGCAGCCAGTTGAGTGGCTTAGTAAAGTTGAAAGAAACTTAGAAAAATTCACATGTGAAAGAATGCAAAATTGGATGGAATGTATGTAAAACAAAAGAACCAGTGTTTTGCCCCTGATGAAGGCAAGTCTTCTCTGGTTTGAATTTAGTCTGTGGTAGAAAGCTTGTAAATTTGACATTGGAGAATTCTAAATTCATGAGTAGAATCTCTTGCTGAAATTTTCTTGTTATCCGAAAAAACTCTAGAACAGCTTGAACACAACTACTTCAAAGTTGTGCATTAAAGAATATTGTTGATACACTTTGAACTTTTAATTTTCAATAATGTGACCTTTGATCACTTAACACTAGTTCAACTTTGTCATTTTGTGCTTTCTTGCATTTAATTTCATCTCAGATGATGAAATGATACTGATCGCTCTTCACTGCTTGTAAGGCTTGACTTAATGCGTTGCTGTATTACTGTATATTTGCTCATGGCCCATTATAGTGCAATAAAATAGCAGTTAAGAACTAAATATACTTAATTTTTTCAACTAGGTATATAATAATTGCAAAGAGAATATGTCAACAGGGAATGTTTCTGAATCTGTAGGAAAACTTGAAACAATAGCTTTGGGAAAAAAATCCAATAATGACTTTAATTGTTTCAGAAAAGTATTATATACCTTTATTTAGATACCTAATGTTGGTGTTCTCATGTGACCCCCCCCTTTCATCTAGGACGGAATTTATGGTGCATTTTAGTTGATAAAACTGCTTCAGTGTGAGTTCTTTGTAAACTCAAATTCAAGGTTCAACAGCTGCTTTTGTTTTGATATCTTAATCTGGAGCTGAATGTCTTATTTCTGTGTTATCTGCAATTGCTGCAGAAAATGTTTGATGCTAAAGCGTAAAGTTTGCAATGAAGGGCTTGTGATGAAGGAGTTTTAAAGCATTTCAGATTTATTTAAATTTTTTTGTACCAAAATTGCTAAGTAATGAAAGGCATATCAAGTTTTCCATGGATGCCTCAACTGAGCTTATTCTCAAGACTGATGTTACACTGGTTATCTTCAACCCAACTTTGTACCTGTGGAGTACAATTGAGGTACTGCAAGAGCAACCAGTTTTTAAGACTGGAGGAACTCTTGGAGCTCATCCAATCCATTCCCCTTCACCTCAGGGTCAGCTGGAGCAGGTTGCTTGGAGCCATGTCACTGCAGTACAAGACACATCTGTACCCTCCCTTAGGAGCATGGTCTGTGTCAAGGCCTCTAAGGTGCTGGAGAGCTGCTCCAGGGGATGCTGGAGACTGAGCCTGACAGCACATCACTGTGATTGTTTTGAACAGTGGTTTTGGCCATCATTTTCTGCAAAATGCTGCACTCTCAGCTTGGCATTTACATAGGTCTTTTTCTGGGACTTGTTAAAAGGGTTCCTGGCCCCTGTTAATCAGGTATCCATCTGAAACAAAAGCTCAAAGCACCTTTTGATTAGGAACAGCTGTCAGATCCTGCTCAAAGCTTCTAAAGCTTACTAGCTAGCTCTTCCTGGCAATGAGAGGCATTTTGAAGTTCCTCAAAGGCTTCCCAAGAGTTGTTTGGTGGTCTCTGGAGTCCTCAGATGGTCCCAGAAGTATGTAGATCTTTAAGGATCTAGAAATGAAGCCTGGAAACAGCTGCACAAACTGCTGTGTGCTGGATGTGCTCTGTGTAGAACACCTCTGTAAGAAAAAAAATCAGGCTTCCTCGTGTTCATGTCTCCTATTGCAGTTTTTGGTGAAAGTGACTTCTGTTTTACTGTCTTAGGGCATTCTTTACACTGCAGAAAAGCCAAAACTCTTAAGAAATTTAAGCATCACTCTCAAGAGAGATCTTGCCACTTTCTGCAACTACCTGAAAAGTGGTTGTAGCCAGGTGGGGGTCAACCTCTTCTCCCAAGGAGCCAGGAAGACATAGAAGATGAGGCTTAAGCTCTGCCAGGGGAGTTTTAGGTTGGGCATCAGGAGGAATTTCTTCACATTAAGGGTGATTAGGCATTGGAATGGACTGCCCAGGGAAGTGGTGGAGTCACCATCCCTTGGTGACTGGTAGTGTCTGGTCTAGTTGATGTGGTAGTGTCTGGTATAGTTGGCATGGTAGTGTTTGGTCGTAAGTTAGGCTTGATGATCTCAGAGGTTCTTTTCCAGCCCTAACTGATGATGTGATTCTGTCATTCATCCATGGTACAAAACCATCCTGCTGTACATTTGTGACTAGCAGGAGACCTGGGAATACTAATAAATTTTACTGATGTCTTAAAAAGGAGTAAACATGGAAGAATTTTTTTTCCTTTTCATTTGACTTTTGCAGGTGTAGTTTTGGCATCCTTGGCAGCCAGAGCTGTGCTGTGTGAGCAGCAGCTGCTGCTGGGGGCAGCGCACTTTGGGAATGGTGTGGCCTTGGGAAAGGGATTATGGAGCATTACCAGGCTGGAGCTTCAGGCTCCTACAGTTGTGTCTTTTTTTGTAGATATTTTACCTTTTGGTGGGTGCTTCATTACAATGATGCTTCCAAACAAACTTAGACACCTATTCTCAAAGTTTTCATCAAAGTAGTTGTCAGTTAAATGTAGAAGTGCTTGTTAATAATGTGAAAGGGCTTCAAGGGCAAATTCTTTGGTACAGTTTAGTGGTGATCAGCAATAATTATAAGACTTACATAAAAGTTTTTAGAATGCCACATATGTGTGTAACGAAATTATTACATGTATAATTGGTACAGTGGTTTTAGAAAACAGAATTGACAAACCTTAGTGTGTTCAGTTCTTCAGTGAAAGAGATTTTGTACCAGATCTGAATAAATGGAAATCTGATGCTTAAACAGAATGATCAGAACTTGTCATATGCTTAAGCAGTATTTTTTTTTAATCATTTTTGAGGGTAAGGCGGAGACTCAAACTTGTGGCCAGACTTCTATTATTTTAGATGGTGGGAATTATGGCTTACCTGGTAAGCTAGAGATGAGAATGAATAGGTATACATGCTACAAATAACAAATGTTTCTTGAACAATATTGAAATATTTTTAGATTTCATGGTATTTATTCACAAAGTTTATTGTGGCTGTTAAGTGTCTTGGTATATTTAGCTTTTTGTTACTCTAAGCATACTGCTATATATGTAAGAAAACTAAAAATAAATATGTGGCGGTATATGAAATCATAATACATCTTTATATATTTTACAGACTTCTCCTTGTAGGAGGCTGTGAAACAGATGAAGATGGAGTATCTAAAGCAACTGGTTGTGGGATATCTGCTTGGAGAATTCTGTCAGGCTCTCCCCATTACAAACAGGTCACTAGTTACGAAGATGATGTTAGAACAGTAAGTATGTGTCCTCATTTTACTGGATGAATATTGTCACTGGAAGCTCAATAAGTATCTCTTTATGAAAGATGAATTTAATGTGATGTTTTGCTGTTTTCTAAGCGATGATGTGTATGTCTAAACAGTTATCTTTTTCCCCACAGTGTCTGTCTGTTTTTGCTTTTTTTGTAGTATGATTTAAACTTTTTAAGTTCTTAATTTTCACTTGTAGTTTTAAAACCAAAAACAAGAAGAAAGGAGTCTGTGAATTTCCAAGCTACAATATTTTTTGCTCTTAGTTGTACATTGGGATATGTTACCTTTGTTGGAAAAAAATTACAGTTTGTTCTTCTGTTACTTCAGAACAAAAGGCAGCACATCTGAAATAAGTGTTTCAGTTTAATTCTGGCTCTTGATTTCTTTTGCTTCTAGTAGAAGTTAATGTTTGATTTGGTAACAACTGGTTATGCTGAAATCCACTTACAATATAAATTCCAGTGTTTGCTTTTACATAGGTATTGCTTAGTATTACAAGCGAGTTGTTAATTTAATTGCAAATGAGTAGTGCTTTTCTGTGACATGTTATATACCTACTCAAGTGGACAGAATTATACAAACTGGATTTTGTTATGCTTGCATTATTTTAAAATAGGCAGTCTTACGGAAGTTTAAAAATAGTAACATCATAGAATATGCTGAGTTGGAAGAGACCCACAGAGATCATTGAGTCCAGCTGTGGGCTGTGCACAGGACACCTCGAGCCACATCATGCGCCCAAGAGGATTGTCCAAACACTTCTTGAACTCTGTCAGGCTGGTGCTGTGAGCACTTCCCTGGGGAGCCTGTTCCAGTGCCCAAACACCCTCTGGATTAAGAACCTTTTCCTAGTATCCAACCTAAACCTCCCCTGACACAGCTTCAGGCCATTCCTTTGGGTTATGTCCCTGGTCACCACAGAGCAGACATCAGTTCGTGCCCCTCCTCTTCCCCTCAGGAGGAAGCTGTAACTGCAGTGAGGTCTCCCCTCAGTCTCCTCCAGGCTGAACAGAACAAGTGACCTCAGTCACTCCTGACACGGCTTCCCCTCAAGGCCCTTCACCATCCTCATGGCCTTCTTTGGACACTCTAATCTAATCTTAATCTCTTTCCTATATTGTAGCACTGCTGACTGATTGAACTTGCTGTTGACCAGGACCCACAAGCCCCTTTCCCCAGCACTGCTCTCCATCCTCTCATTCCCCAGTCTGTGCACACAGCCAGGGTTACCCCAGATCCATGATCTGGCACTTGGCCTTGTTAAACTTCATATGGTTGGTGATTGCTCATCTCTCTAATTTGTAGAGTTCTTTCTGTAGAGCCTCTAAAGAATCTTGCAGAATTGTTTTAGTATTTTAAATATGACTTAATTCTTGGTGCATAAAACAGTGTATGAGATTGTTTTTCGTTGTATAATTTGTTTCTGTTCTTACAGGCACAGAGAAGAGGATTATTAAGGATTATGAATTTAAGATTTTACAGCAGGCGAGGAACAGAACAGGTATTAAGATCTAGGTCTACCTCAGAAATGTATTTTACTAACATAATTGTCCATTAATGACAACCTAAGAGACTGACTGAAAGTAGGTTTTAATTTATGCAACTTAGGAATTAATATTCTATTAAATTAAGTAGTTTGCCACTTATTTGGCTTTCTTAAAAATCCAATTAGTTCATTTGCTGAAGCTTGAATCTGCTGGGTTTCAGGAACAGGTCTAGTTATGTAGAGTTCAATATTAAATGTAAACCCTTATTCAAAAAAGAAGGTATAAGAAGCCACTTAATTGTTTGTTAATGAATGTGATAATCAGACCATGTTAGATGTGTTACATATTCTACAAGAAGAAAGTAGATTGTGATGATGTTTCGCAAATATATGCCCAAGAGATAAAGAATAAAAACTCAGCCTTCTGCTGACTACACCTATCCTACTAGAAAATAATAAAAAATCCTCAGGCCACAATTTCCACACCTTGTAAGGAAGAAAGAATGGGTGGATTCAAACTAATCATTCATGGCTTAAATAGAGCAGAAACAAGGACTTTATTTTTACAATCTGAGTTACTGTGGAAACATTCTGCTAAGTAGCTTCAAAAGTTTATTACGTCAGTCTTCTACTCCCAGGATGCATATGAACCTAATGAAACTGCTGATCAGAATCAACTTACTCTTAACAAACTCTAGATATGGACCTTGTGTTCTCCCCTGCCCTGAATGAGTGTTAAATCTTGAATGTCGTGCTGAGGTGTAGTTGTGCTTTCTGTATTTCTAAGGTGTTGTACACAGTGCTCATGGCTTTCTTCATGCCTTAGGAACTTCCCATGCAGTATTGCACTTCCTTTTCTTATCTCTTGTCTACTCACCATGTGTAGCCTTGGTTTGATTGCTTTTTCTATCCCCCTTTCCTTCTTGTAGAAAAATTTGTTGTCCCTTCTTTTGCTTTACAAGGAAAGTACAGTAAAGAATCTGTCTACCACCTTCACTCTGTGTCCTCCTGAGAGAAAAAATAGCTGATCTGAGTTGGAAATTACCTTAATAGATTTTTGGGATGTTTTAGGTGACTGGTTAAAAGAAGTTGCTTGCTTGATTGGAAAGGGAAAACAAATCTTTCTGAATCTTTCTCAAGGGTGGAACAGGGAGGGATTTTATTTGCTTTGCTGAAAATGCTAAAGCTGACTTAAGCTTTTTTTGCTGAAAAGCTTGTACTGCATGTGGCTGTACTAAACTTCAACTTCATTTAACTTGGCAGTACTAAGTTAATGAAAACATGTGGAAGCTTATTTATCCTTGAATATTTTGATCCAGTTTCAGAGATTGTAAGGTATAGTTTTTATTCCTAGTGTGAAATTAACACCAGGGTTAAAGTAAGACAGACACAGCAGCTAGAGGACTTGTATATTAGAACTGGCTACACTGGGATTTAATTCTTAGTGTTGTTAAATGACACTTTAAAAATGTGAAGTGCCAGCCTGCTGAGTTTCTCAACATCTTGTTTCGCTGTTGCCTTAAGCTGATGAGCTGTTTATGGAGGCAGCATTGTCTGCTTTGGCAAAGGACTGATTAATTTTTATAGACAAGAGGGCTTGGATGATAAACTTGAGTGTGTTAATGGCCACCCAATAACTAAATCTCACAGCCAGAGAATTATCACTGACTGCTGAGTAACATTTACCTCCTTTCAAGATCTGTGATGTATACCACTTATCAGTTATCTGAGTGGGTTATATATTTTAGCTCTGTATTTCTAGGTCCTTTAACAATCTTTTGTTCTTTGTCCTTTGTACCTGCAAATTGACTTGAAAGAGAGAATTGCCATTACAAGGCATGTACAGTTCCTCGGCAAACTACAGCTGAAAGTGCAGTACTCCAGCTGCCTAGGAATATAGTCAGTCAATATGAATATTTTCTAATATAAGTAATTCTTAATGGGTTGAAAAGCCCTTTAATGCTCTTCTTTTCAATTAAAAACACATTTTAGGCATGGAGTTAAGGAGTGCTCTCAACAACTGCAAACCATTGTATAACAGTAAACAATCAGATTTCTTGGTTGTTATTGCTTCTGTGGCATATCTAGAACTTTTAAAAGCCTAAGAAATAAAATAAAAATAACAATTAAAAAAACCCCAAGTCCAACCAAGCATGCTGACCTGAAAGGAATATTTTTATCTTCAAATAATACCTACCAATAATGTTCTGTAGAAAAGCCATTAAAACTTCTTAATGGAGGGATGTCAACAAACCTTTCTGTGCTTCATTTATATTGGGGTATTTTCTGAGAAGGGAGGTGCTGGCCTAAAAATTGGTTAGCTGCAAACTTGGACAATTTTAACTATGAATCCTTATTAAAACGTTTCTGAAAGTGAACTAGCAAAATGGAATTTTATGAACAATGTCATTTTTGGGACTCTGCATCCTGTTGTCTTTCAGGGAAGATGAGACACTTTAAGAACTGGATGATCTTTATGAAAACATAGAATTTTGTTGGGAGAGGAATGAATAAACCTAAAACGTATTTTCAGAAATTGTCATTCATTGCCAGTGGCACTAAATTTGACTTTAAAATTTAAGTGTGTATTTAGAGTGTCTTGTGGAAATAGCGTACAGATCCAGTTGTAAATGTGCAAGATTTCATGAATCCTTAAGAAGGTATTTTGTTAGAATTATGTTTTGCCTCTCAAGGTATCCAGAGCTGAAGGAGAACTTAATGCAGGAGAATTTTTGTAGCCTTAATGGAGTTAACTTTCAAATGTTGAATTATTTTATATGTATGGACTTCTTCTGATATTTGCTATATTACTACTTGGTCTGTTGTCACTCAAGAGATTATTGGATTCTGATTCAGTGTCCTGAAAGGAACAGTGTGCTCCTCGGAGATCTCTTAATGTCTGTATTTTTTGTATCCTTTTTCCCTTTTATTTAAGAAATTGATTTGTAATAATGCCACCCAGCAGTTTGCTCCCAGGGAGGAAGAGCTGTACTAAGCTAAGTGGTTTGCTGATAGTCTTCCTTGGGTGGACCAGAGAGTCAGGATAGTAGAAACTGAGGCTTCTGAATGTTTTTTCTGTACAGAGAATGACCTGCAGTTTTCCCTCCAAGTAGCTCTGTACTGCTGTCAGGGCATTATCTTATGAATGCTGGGCTTCCAGGTTTTATTTGCCATATAATAAGTCGATATCAAAAATTAACATTCCTAAAGATTTGTTCATGCTAAGATAGTGTTCTTCCTTTATGTAGGTTGGTTTTGCTCTTCATACCACAACTGATCTCTTACCTTTTTCTTTTAGAATAAGGATTTTTTTGTTTGTTTTTTATGTAAGGCATGTTAACTTTTCAGAGTGGAAGATTGCACAATTTTTTGTTTCCCAAAATAGAAAAAATAATCTATTTGGAGGTATTTTTTGGTGTATATTTTTATAATGTTTGTATTTGCTTGGATATTGTGTTTGGCAGGATGGAGTTTTCAAGATGAATCTTTCTCCTGATGGAGCTCTTTTGGCAGCTATTCATTTCTCAGGAAAACTGACGATCTGGTCTATTCCATCTCTCAGACAACAAGGAGAATGGGACCAAACTGCTCAGGTAAGAAGAATGTACATGTTTAGAAACTTGGATTATATCTCTTACTCCTCTGGAAGTGTGTTTTTGTAGGAAATGGGAGGAGTTTGGGTAACGGTGCGTTAGGTATATACTAGCTTCCCAGTCAGCCCCGTGTTTTCCAAGAGCCCCATACTTACTTTTATAATAATCTTTCTATGTTATACCCGTAAACTGTAAACTTGAAAAATTAAGAAAAAGGACCAATTATGTTGCAGTGAATTTTTCATGAGGCATTTTGGTCCTAAGTAGGAAACTCTGTTAGAATTAGACTACAATGCCATTAAACTGAAATGTCTTTATAGAACAGAAGTAGAGGCTAACATGGGTAAATTTGTTTCAGTGGTTGAAACCAAATTCTCCTAGATGTCTCAATGTATTCTGTTCCTCCCTCAAAATTTACCATAAGTAAATTGTAAAGTTAATAAGTAAAAGTTCCAGATGACGCTGTAGAATATTTTCTTAATTAAGTTGCTATTATTAAGTCCAATGCTT
The DNA here is from genome assembly GCA_910950805.1 of Acrocephalus scirpaceus scirpaceus. Lineage (NCBI taxonomy): Eukaryota > Metazoa > Chordata > Aves > Passeriformes > Sylviidae > Acrocephalus > Acrocephalus scirpaceus. The sequence continues at coordinate 102,718,308 of OU383775.1, read as the reverse complement.
TCTACAGGAATTGTTTGCAAAACTATGTAGGGGAACTTACATTAGGAATTACTCAGACACTGGCAAACTTTTATGTGACTTGTGGGAATTAAACACTCAGAATTTAAGGCTAATTAGTTTTCAAAGAAAAAAAAATGAAACTTCATTTTAATGGGGAAATGCATTGTGAAAAGTGAAAAATCTGAAATGATGCACACTAGTACGTGAAGTGCTCTGATTTTTCTCCTGTTAATTTCTTGACTAATAGATAAAGGCTTTTCCCTTGAAGGACTGTGTGTTATGTTCGAAACCTATGAGACATAAACCAATATCAGTTCCAAACATGGTAAACAGATGGGATTGAAATGTCATTTCAAGCTTATTTAGAAAAGCATTTTTAAACAGCAACCAAAACAAACAAAAAAAAGCCAAAGAAATTCTACTCTAGTGTTGGGATAAGTGTTGTGTGTCTAAATATGCATATCTATTTATCTCTATTTTTAATATAAACGTCAGACAAATTTTGCCCAAGGATGGTTACAGTGAGTTGTATTTTTTTCTTTCTTTTTAGCAATAATGAATAATATTCTGAAGGAGCATTTGGGACTTTGTAATGCAGTGAGGGTGATATAATGGAGTATTTAGTGCTTGACTGTTCTCAAAATTTTTTTTACAGGTGAAACTAGTGTCCAAGTATAATGTGTATTTTCATAATATGAGTGAAATTAGCTTAGAGTGGCCTCATGTTTACTTTTAATTAGTAGATTCTCCTCTTTCTATTCAAAAATCAGGTCTGAAAAACATCTTCTGCTTGACTCAGATGTCCTTTAGTTACTTCAGCTTCCTGTACTTCCACTGCGTTGCACTTGGGGGCAGGATTTCTGTCACTGCTAAATCATGTTTAAAATAGCAGCAATGCAACATAATTCTAAACCTTGCAGTGCATCAATTAATAATGCTGCTTCTTTTCTTGCACTAGTCTTGGAAGGGACTTTATAATACTGAAAGTAGCTGGGGAAAATACTTATAGAACTGTGCTAGACTGTCACATAGGACCACTACACAGACTCTTTTGGAGATTATTTTATATGCCTGCAGTCCTGTGTATAGACATGAAAAGCAAATATTTGGCTTTTGATTGCTGGAGAACTTTTATTTCAGAAAGCATTAGGGTATGATTACTTTTTAAAGCTGGTCAGGCCATGACTTGTGGTTTTGGTTTTTTGGTTGGTTTGTTTTTTTTTTTTTTTTTACTTGTCTATAGAAAAGTACAATGGTACTGCAGCAGTTGTATGTTTACACTTGAGAGGAGTTTGAATTTATAGGGAGAATTTTAATTGAAAAATGAGTCGGTCAGCAACAGAGTAAATAAATGGGTTTTGTGTTACAAAGATTTACTTGAATATAATTTTTTTTTTTTTTTTAGCCAGGCTATGATGAGCTTAACCCAGACTGGAGACTGTCTAGTGAAAAAAGAAAGAAAATAAAAGGTAGGCAGTATAGTTTGGGGATTATTTTATATCACTGTGTAGTTAAAAATAGTAATGCAAATAAAATATATGAAGGCTGAAAAGGCTTAATTAAATCTCAGTCAGGTAGCCAAAATAGCATGATTTGGTTTTGTAGCATGGCGGAGCTAAATGAGTGTCATAATAGTTTTTTTCAGATTCTCTCTTAGGAATGCTTTTATAGCCATAAAGAAGTTGATATTTCAGTTAGCACAGGATTTCATTTTTTGTGCCTGTGAATGTCTAATAAATCTTGAAAGGTACTGTAATTTAAAGATATCCGTTTAAAATTCTAAAAACAATTCTAAAACAATTTTCTTCTGACTGGATTTATCTCATCACTCTCTGCTGTATTCCAAAAGTTGAGGCCAATCTGTGCAGCCATTTAGCACCTGGTTGTTGCATGGCTGTTCCAAGAGTGCAGAGGTCAATAGCTATTCTATGATTCATTTGATGCTGCATATACACATCCATATTATTAAAAGATTCCTGTTTCTATGTAATATTTTCCTTGGTGATTCTGTCTTTGGGTTAGTTCACCTGACCTTCACAGATAGGCTGCTGATTAAGCACCATTAAAAACAGGAATAATCTGACCTGTTTCTGAGTGCTGTTTGGGAAAGGTTGTTTTCATCAGAGGAATGGAAAGTGACGTGTGGGGAGCAAAATGAGCCCACTCTCTGATGAACATTTTATCCCAACACCCAGTTACTGTAATCAAGACAGTTGACTGGAAATGCCACAGCTTCCATCCTCAGTCCTAGAGACTTGTTTATTTGTTTTTTTAGTTTAACATTCCTAACAAACTCCTCTTGAAATATGGGGATATGTTTACTTGTCCTCAAAAGCAGTGTAGCCTTTTCTGACTTTCATTAGTATTAGGTTTGTTGTTGTGTCGAGGATGGCCTGATAGGTAATGAAGTAGATCTTTATCAAAGATCAAAAATCTGTCACTTTTCGTGCAAGTAAATCAGTTTAGTGTGAATTACTTCCAAATAATTTATATATATTATATTTGTAATTAAGTGGCCTTTTTTGTTCTCAACAGCTTCACTTAATACAAAAATGGTTTAGTAAAAGATAATTGATATAAAATACAAACTTAGTGAAACAAGGTTGCAAATATAACAATAAATATCTGTTAGATTAGAACGTGTTTCATCATAATGGAAGTCTCCTCTGTTTTTACCTGAGGTTTAACGTTATCTTTCTTTATATGGTGCATTCTTATTTTAGATAAAGAATCCTATTACCCATTGATAGATGTAAATTGGTGGGCAGATAATTCTGTCATCCTTGCTCGCTGCTCTGGTGCATTGACTGTGTCATCAGTGAAGACATTAAGAAACCTGCTGGGAAAGGCGTGTGAATGGTTTGAGAGTTCTCCTCAGGTCACTTCGGCTCACGATGGAGGATTTCTGAGTCTGGAGGTGAGGAATGTGCACGAGCAGATACCCTTTTGGAATGCAGTGTAACAGTTTGCTTTTTTATATGTGATCCTAAGGTAGGGGGGTTAAAATAGGAGATGTAACTACTAATAGGAAAAGTGATTCTGCTTCCTTATCTGTAGATAGGCATTGCAGGGAGTTTCTGAACTTGGCTGCAGCTTAACTGTTCTAAGAAAAACTTGATAAAACAGTAAATAACTTGTGGGGAGTAGAAGCAAAACTCCTGGAAGGTTGAGTCTCAATGAGAGGCAACTTTCAACAGAAAAGAATTTGTGTTGACAGTAACCTTGCCTTGTATGTTAGTGCTTCTTAAGAACACTGCAACCATCCTTCTTCCACTTTGAAATACATGGCTCATAAAGACGGAGTGGACACATGAGGAACATGTGTTCCACATGTGAACATGTTAGACGTGAGAAACACAATGAAGGCAGAACCATGTAAGATACACATCTTTTCTTTATTTAGTAGGATTCCAGAAGGGAGTAGAATATCATAGTTGATCAGTAATTTTCTTTAAAATGGAGAAAATTACTCTTTTCTAAAGCTTGTATTGAAATAATAATAATTAATAATAATTAATAATTATTATATTAATTATATTAATAAATAATTAATAATAATTAATCAAAGGTTAACATTAACATCAGAAAATCTCAGTACGTACCAAAGCTTGTGTGTATGGTTTTGGAAAGTTGTATTATTCTGGAAATAATATATACAGCTGGTGACTGGCATATACAGCCTAAGCATGTAGCCTGGGATTGCGTTGAACAGAAAACCATGTTTGAATAGCTGAGAGTTGAAAACACCCCTGTATGCTTCAGGAAGCTATAGAAAGAGTGGGAAGATGTCTCCACTGTTCTGCCCTGTCTTGGCTGGTGCCGGAGGTGTAAAGGCAGGTGACTAAGAAGCCTTCAGTTCGGTAGGTGAGGGATGAAGCCTCAGATCCAGCAGACAGATGCAGTCAGGTTTGTGGAACAGGTTAAGCAAACTGAGAAACAAAGGGTTTAAAGCAGAGAGGGAGGAAGGGTGTTGATTCTGAAATTTGAAGTCCTGGAAGTGGAGATGTACTCAGTTCTTACTAAACTAGTTTAGGTGTACTAGGTGGATGCTTCTTGTGTTTTCTGTGCAGTGTGAGATGAAACTTGTTCCAAAACGACTGCGCTTGGAGAGCAGGCCTGGTGATGAAGATGAGGGAGAAGATGACTCAGACTCAGATGATGAAACTTCTGCTAAGGACAGATATTTCAGCTATTTAAAGCAAGGCCTGTACTTTGTGACAGAAATGGAACGATTTGCGCCTCCACGGAAACGACCACGTACTATTACAAAGAATTTCCGCCTTGTCAGCTTAAGATCCACGACTCCAGAGGAACTGTACCAGAGGAAAGTAAGTCTGGAAGGAAAAGTCACATCTCTCTTAATCAGCTTTATTTAGAAGGAGCTTTTTATTTTTCTTTTAATTCTTGCTGTGTTGACAAAAGGATTTAGGCACATATAGTTAAGCATGCTGTGTCATCTGATCAAAGGGATCCTTTTTTAAAACTAGCACTATAATAACTGAAATGAGGTGATGTTTCCACTGGGAGACACTGTACGTCATTGGCTTGGCTAGACTTGGACATATAGTCATGTGTTTGCATGTAGTGAAAGACTTGGCAAATATATTGAATGAAATCAGTTTAACTTCTTGTTGGCCCAGGAGTGAGTTAACTTACAGTCTTCTGTGAATGTTTTGCATGTTTTTATAGATATATGTACAGATTAAGCCTCTGACTCATTCTTACCAAACAGATACTGCTTCATTTTTAGGGCTCTTGGACAAACTGCTTTGTCTAGGCCATTCCAGTTGTTCTGATGGCAAACCAGCCCCTCTGTAACTGTTACAGTTCCCTGGGAATGCTGATGTCAGACTAAATATGATGTATAACTATTATGATGTTACCTAAATAACACCTTCCTTTTATTTGAGGGGAAAATCTCTGATTTTCCAGAGGTGTCTGTCAGGTCTGAGTCTTACTTATCTGTATCTTGAACCACTCTTTCCTCCCTGCTTATGCATACCCGCAGTAATTATCCCTCTACTTCTTCCAACACACAGAATTAACAATTCATTGCTCTGTATGGAAATCAGATGACTTTCATTTTCATGTGTTTGCTTTTTAGATTGATAATGAAGAATATGGGGAAGCTTTGTCTTTAGCTCAAACATATGGCCTTGATTCTGATCTTGTGTACCAAAGACAGTGGAGGAAGTCGGCTGTTAATGTCGCTTCAATTCAAGACTACTTGGTGCGTTTGTGTTCTGTGATTTTTTTTAGGCTTTCTTATCAGACTGAATGTGTTATTTTTATAGAAATGGAATTCTCAATTGTGTTCTAATTTATACAAAGTAAATTGGTGACAGTTTGAGGAATTATCCTGCAAATTCCATTTCATTTCATGTGTAAGAGAGCAATTTAACTGAAGGCCTGATCTAGAAACCCTGGCAGTTAATGAAAGTCTTTCTTTTGGAGTATCTTCTAACTTCTGTTAATGGCAACACACTTTGTGTGTAATCTCTTCCCCCACATGCAGCAGTAGATTATTGCCTGGCAGATGAAGAAGACTAATTGGAAATATCAACTGTTTAAACTTCTTATTATTACAGAAAATGAATTGGGAAGGTGAAGTTGGTATCAGTAGCTATATTGCAAAGTTTGAATAACAAAATTTACAGTGACTGTAACTGTGAACTGTAACTGAGCTTTTCAGTAGAATTCAACAAGGGGGTTTTTTGGCTTGGAAGAAAGACTTCTAACTCAGCAGAAAAATGGTGTCGAAGTTGTGGTAAAGTGTTAGTAATAGAAATATACTATTAGTATAGAATAGTAACATATAGTTTAGTATTAGTATAGTATAGTATTAGTAATACAGGTGTATTAGTGTATGGATAGTAGTATAGATAGGTATGTTAGTCTAGGCTAAGTATTACAAGACATCAAGAGAAATATTATCTATTATAATTATTATAATAATTATTATTATTTTAAGTCACATACTGAATGTCAAAATTCAGCCATTATGTGATCTGTAATGTCAACCTGAGATCAGCAGATAAGGCAAATACATTTTGTAGTTCTAGTGCCTTTTCTGTCACAGACTCTTACTGGCATGTGAAGAGGATTGTATTGGAAATGACTCTAGTGCTATTGTGGAATATATACACTTTGTTTATAAAACATGTATTTTACCCCCAAACCATTACATTTTATTTAGTGTAGAAAGGAGTGACATTAATTAGGAAGTACAAATAATAACTTCTGTTCCAGTTGTTGTGGAAGTTCTGCTAAATCATTTGGTATTTCTGTGCTCTTTTCTGCCACATATACTCTGAGGGAATTGTTTTTATTTTGTTCTCATCTCTTTTGTTGGTTTGCATTGTCAGTCACCAGAGGAGCTTGACATCTTAAGTGGAAGAAATACATGAGGAAACTTTAACCTGGTTAAAGGTTAAGGTTGTCTCTGGTTCCATTGCTTTGGATTGGACCATGTAACATTGTGTCTTGCTCTTGTTCTTGAACAGAGCAAAATCAAGAAACGTGCATGGGTTCTTCATGAGTGCTTGGAAAGAGTTCCAGAAAATGCAGATGCTGCTAAGAAACTGCTTCAGTATGGCTTGAAAGGCACAGACTTGGAGGCTCTTGTGGCCATAGGAAAAGGAGAAGATGGTGGCAGGTTTGGGAAGAGCATTCTTTTGTTTTTCTTTTAAAAGAATGGTGTATAAAGTATTTTATAGTAATTTGGTAAGCTTTTTTTCTTATCAACCACTAGTGAAAATATTGAGAAGCTTTTGCAGGACATAAGGAAAGGACTCAGACTATTCTATAGATGTCCACAAAGTACATATACATTTTACCTCCGTATGTTTATAAAATATAGTGTTCATCGTAAGTATGTGCCCTGTAATTTCTTCATCAGATGGAATTTATGATGGCAATATTTTACTATGAGAATCTGTTGCTCTTGTTTCTTCTGAAAGCTGCAACTAACCCTATAAATGTGTTTTGTTATATGTCTTAATCGTATTGATCAAGCAGAAGCAAGACACAATTCTACTCAGTGTTCTGTTTCTGGTGGTAGAAATAGAAAGAGGCTGTTCCTCCTTTGTGCAGTCTTCTATTACCACTGTGAGCTGTAGAGCTGCTGCCAATCCCACTGCTGGCTATGGAATTTAGAAACTTTCATGAAGTTTGGTTTTGGTTTGTTTTAGGGAGGGAGTGGAAACAAGAGTTGATATCTCCTGTTGGCTTGGGAAGAATCCCTGCTTGTTTACAACACAAAAATTCATCTCACTATAAATGTGCAGATTTTTAGTCAAAGCATAGACAAAAAGCTGTGTTAATGTCACTTCAAAAAGTAGTTAACTTTTTTTTTTCCCCCCCTCTTCATTGCTTAGATTGTTGATTTTTTTCTTCCAGATTTATCTTGCCGGGGGAAGTGGACATTGAAATTCCCTATGAAGACCTTTTGTCACCAGATGAAGAAATGGATACTAGAAAGGAAAAAGAGGCCAAGAAACGTCAAGAACTGCTATTATCAGTAAACTTCTCAAAGTAAATGAAATGTTAGGCCATGTTTTATTCAGAATTATAGGCTTATAATAACTACACAGTTGCAAGAACATAATTAACTCTTCTATATATTATTTCTACTAGAAAAGTGGTTTAAATTTTAGTTGGTATTATATTGTGTCAAAGTTCTCGCTTTACTTAATTTCTTGATATATCCCAGTGCAAAACGTCATTAAAATGTGTGATCTTTGTCCATATACACATGACAAAATATTAATGGCAGATGTGAAAATTCCTGTTCTGAACACAGGCTGACACTGGAACAGAAGGAGCTCTGCCGTAGCAGGCTGAAGCTGTTAACTTACCTCGATCGCCTTGAGACCTATGAGGTGAGTTCTTCTGAGTTCTCACACTTAGCTATTCCTGCAACTTCTGCGTCACATCATCTTATCCTTTTTTGTTGTTTATTGTGGTATTAATGTTTATAGCCTTGTGGGAAGACTACAGTCTGTCACTGGAGAAAAGTAAGATGTTTTCTGTTCAAGGACCTGTGTTTCTCCTGTTCACTGTTTCAAAGGGATGGCTTCTAGTCCTTAGAGGTGCAGTTGGGCAAAAGCCTGCTTTGAATATCCTGTGTCTGCAGGGAATTGAATTGTGCAACAACACAGGATAAAGAGTTCAGGCCGGATTACTGTGATTTCCCTGTCAGACAAATTGGCAAATTCTGTGCAGGTTCTCTAACAGATCATCTTCTTCCCTGAGCTTACCAATGTGAAAGTTTTTAGAATGTCAAACTGTATTTTACTAAGTTTTTAAATTTTAAATTTGCAGTTGGCAATGCACACACTGCCATCATGGCTTTTACCACAGCACTGTAAATAATGATGTCTAAACCTTAATTAAAATAAGGCAGAAAATTGTCTTAGCTTATCAACCAAAAATGCATGTTTTTTTTCATACTGAAACAAAGCCCCCAGCATTATGTTTCAGCATATATCTCATACTTACTCATCCTAGGATAAAAAGATGTGTAGACTTTTTGATGCTTTTGTAAATCTTGCATAAAAAGCAGTCTTGCCCTTTTTTTTTTTTTAAAGGAAATCCTTGGAGGGCCTCATGCAGCTGAGCAACATTATGATGGAGAATTCTTTAAGAAGTTCAGAAATCAGAATATTGTACTTTCAGCAAGAACTTATGCTCGGGTATTAATATTTATGTTGATAGACTGCAATGTTGTTTTGGTATTGCTCTTTGCACTTAAGTTCTTTTTCCTCTTACCTTTGAACTTGGTTGAATCTCAGTGGAAATTTAAGAGGTGGTGTCTTTGATTTTAAGTAAATAAATGTTGTGACCCTGACCTTGTTTTCTTTGTTGCTAAAGAAAATCTAAAAATTAACCTTTTGTTGTATTGTATGACCTAAGCTTTCTTACTCATTTTTAGTCTAAACCAGTCTTAAGCTCTGCAATTTCCTGTTCTGTTCTTTAGGAAAGCAATGTCAGAGCCCTGGAAATTTTGTTCACTTTCCATGGATCAGCTTTACTTCCCCACAGACAGGCAATTCTCTCCAATTTTCCAGAGACTACTTCACCACATGAGTATGCTTTGCTGTTACCTGAAGCTTGGTAAGGATGCATCAATAGATACTAACTCAAAGGGAGATGACTTTTAGATTAATACATAAATTAGTTTCCGTGTATGGCAGTCTACTATTGGTTATCATCAAGAATCAGGAACCGGTTTGTCTGTATGGTCTTGATTTGACCAGTCATCATTTTCTGCTTTACTTTGTGCCATTTGTGGAATCTTTTTGGTCTTTAATAGGACAGGGATTTCAGAGGTTCTTGGCTCCATTACATATGCAAGAGGGAGCATGGACTTTTCTGACCTGAAACTGCCCAGATTTTCCCACGTGTAGTACAGGTCTTTAATTGGTTTGTGATAACAGCCAGTGTTAGGAAATGAATAATACAAGTGTTTAGGTCCCTGGAAGCAAATACATTTTTCTGGATTTGTTTTGTGAAATAATTTAACACTTAAGTAGTCAGTAACTTCAGAATCATTAATCGTCTTGCTACTGATTCTTGATGAACTTGGTAAGGAAGAATTATAAAAAGCTGTAAATACAGACTTTCTTACTGTTTCATTTCAGCATAAAAGGTTATTTTACTGTAAATTTCATCTAATTTTTTATAAGAGAGTCTTCCTTGACCATCCAATTTATGTTCTGTATATTAATTAGAAGAATTTTTTGCTTTTAGAGTGTTTCTTTTAGACACTTCAATTATGAAATTAGTTTGAAGCATAATTGTTCAATGCTCGTAAAGAGATGGACAGATTTCATTATTTGGTATTTTACAATAGGACTTTGAAGCCTTACTTCAGAGGGAAGGTTTTTGGAGGAGCTAATAGAATTTTTTTTGTAGTCTCCTATTACTATAGTTAAGCTTTTCAGTTCAAGGTTTTACCAGTCTGATTTGGGCAATTCTCCTTTTAGAATAGGGTTTTTCAATTCATAAAGTTATTTTCCTGAAACTTTTCCTAACTTAAAATATTTACCTGTTTTGTTGTCTTTGAAGAGAAAGAACAGTCTTTATTTCATGATAATGAATGCTTTCCTTTTTATTTTTTGGTAGTATTTGGAACACATTTACTGATTTAGTTAAGGTGTGAAAACACTTGTTTCATCCTTTTCTATTAGGTAAAAGGACCATGAAGAGAAATTATTTCAGTGTTTATAAAATTGGTAAAATGTATTCCAATTTCTCTTTTGTTAAGGTTTAGAATGTGAGACATAGGGAAGAATGGTCATCTTAAACGTGGTTATGATCTATGTTTGGTCATAAATAGGCGCCTTGTGTTTCTGAAGGGTTATTTGTTCTTAGTTTTTGTTTTTATTTTATTTTGTTGTTTAGTTTGTTTACAAAACTGACTTATGTGCCAAGAGGCAAGATGACAGCTAAAATAAAGCATTTCACTAGTGATCTAGTAGTAAAGATGTGAAGTTATGGGGTAAGAACTTAGTTTTGTCTGCTGTTGAAAAATGAAAGTATATATTTTGAATCTTTATTCTCATAGCAGACAGAACTTTGCAGTGCTAGGATCAGGTATGTTCAGGTTCACACTTTTTATCCCCCAGATTGCAGAACAGATGATACTGTGTCTTTTGAAGTTTTTGTCTTTGAACAACTACAAAATTAGGATGACATTCTGTAGATATGTTGTCATTGTTATGAAATGTCATTTAAATAAGTGTGCTGTCTAGTTTTCTTCGTATTAGAAGACAATAAGTATATAATTTGCTGTAAATTGATTGAGCAAGATTTTGGTAACATTTATTCATTCCCACAGAACAGTAAAAAGTTGTAAGTAGTGACTGTAATTAATATGCTTCTGAACAAAAGAAAAACATTACAAAAGTATAAATCCCAGTGTTTAGTTGGCAGAAAAAATATTGCAGTATAACCACACAGTCTCTAGCATATGTAGCTGTAATTACTGGGGTCTCAGGACAAGCAGTGAGAGTGAATCAATCTGTGTTGATGAACTTTAACTTTATGCAGATAGATTCTGAGTCAGGAAAGGACTGTCTGGTTTTCCTTTTGAAATTTCACACTGTTGCAGTTGGGGAATAGAATATGTCCTTCAGAAGGTTTGTTTTTTTCCTTTCAGTTGCAAAAAAGGCTGCTTTCTGGTGATTTCTTTTAGATCCTTGTTTTTCCTGAAAATTCTGGTTGCAATGTCTGTACCAGCAGATTTCAATAGGGTATTTGGTTGCTGTGGTGCATGAGATGAGACCACTGACACAGATCAGCTGATGGCATTGCCTCTTTAAGAGTGCAGCCTGATCCAGTGGCCTTGCTTAAACAACACCTTGTTCATGCCTTGTTGATGTCTTTGTTGCTCAGTTTCCTGCAGCTCAGACCCCCTGCTGATCAGAAACGATTTTGGTGGAGGTGTCTTCTACATCTTCATATATATCTCTGTGTGTGTATGTAGGATGAAGTACTGTTTTGAATTTACTGTATTGTGTTTGTGTACATTGCACACTTTGAACAATAAGGGACTTGATTCCTAGCTGGAGCTCTGTGAGGTGACACTCATCCCTATGGGAATTCATTGCATTGCTCTATGCTCACTCAGTTCTTCCATCTCTAGGGGAGTCTGGAAAAGCATGAGATTGTATAGCAGGTGCTGCCTTGTTTGTGCATGGAACAGGTAAGGTGGGTAAAAGGCACCTCCACCTACAGCCAGGTTAAGAGCACTGAAACAGTTGCTTGCTGTGCACCCCCTCCAACATGAATGCACATACAAGTGCTATATATGAAGAATTTCCTAACCTATACAAAATATTTTGTAAAGGTTGCGTTATAACTGTTCAACTGCATCCTCCAGTTCTGCTGGCGATAGTAAATTCTAAGTACCTACTGAAAGAAAAGCTCCTTTGCTTAGTGCATTCTGTAGGCATAAAGCAGGTGTTTTTCTTATACTTGCACGTCATTTACATTAGGATGGCATTTAAAGGGCAGTGTCACAAAAGTTTGAGGTCTTACCAGTCAAGGAAAAACTGACATAACAAATGGAGAAAAAAGTAGATTTTTTTTCCCCTTTTGGGACAGTTTATTAGGAAATACATGTATTTTTTCCTGTATCTGCTTGTAAAAAGTCTCAAATGTTTCTCATTTTGGGAACATATTTTATAGCTTAGCATCTTTTGGGGTTACTCAGAACAGTTCAGGAGTTCTCTGTCTAAGCAGGGAATTTATGTATTTATGAGACTTTTGCAAAAGCCTGTGATATAAGTAAGCTAAACACTTCACTATTTGAGAAAGAATCTGAAATTCTAAGACACACTGGTGGCTGTAAATGGTATTGGCTTCAAATTGGTATTGTGATAGATGGACATTGCTAAGTAATGTGTTTTTGCAGAACTGAGATTGTAATGTTTTCCTACTTCTTTTCCTATTATTTCTCAGCATCTTTTATAATGATGGGTCCTGTGTCTCTGCTACATCTTACTGGGATTCATGCTCCTTCTCAAAGATCCATCAGATTCACAGACTGCATCTGTTAGGACAACTAGAATGAAGGTGGTAGGAGTTTAGGTATTTAATGGAGATGATAGCTCTTTATAATCTCGGTTTTAGTAGTTATAGCTGGTGTTCTTAATCTATAGTTAAGACTGTTGCCCTGAGGTTTTTAATTGTGGTCTAGGAAAATAGTGTTTTACCACCATTATAAATACACACCCAGAGTATTTTTCCATTTTTTAAAGTTTCTTATCCTTTGTACTAGGCTTAACTGCTGTATTGTAACATTACTGCTCACATTTTCAACTCACAGAAGTCTGGATCTTCAAATGTATGGTTCAGCAGCAGCCGTAAGTCTGCTATATTGCACATTATGCTCTAGTAAAAATCTTCCCCCTAAGACAGCAACTTTTTATATGTTGCTGTGTTTTTGCTTCTTAACTTTTTCAAATACTGTTGTTCAGTTGTGACATAAAGTGAATTTTTACTGGAGAGTTGTGGATGAACTCCATTTGCCTGATGAACTGGGATGGGAATGTAGAAGTATCTCCTAAAAACTTAGTGAGGGTTTTAAAATCTCAAAATTTCCATGTAGTTGACTTTCATCTGTGAATAAGTACTACTAAGAGTTCATAAGCAGTTAACTTTGCCTTTCCATAATGATGCCTTCTCTTGAACTAGGTTTTTAGTTATTGCCTGCAGCACTGCAGTTTCAATAAAGCTCTTAGAGCTTCATCTCTTCCATCCTTATATGTACATGTAAATAGTTTTGATAACAAAAGTCTGCAGAACTGTCTAATTTATAGTCCCCTCTTTTTCATATTTTTTTTTCTTGTGAAGCTGATCTGCCTCTGTTTTTAGTGTAATTCAGTGGTGTTCACATTAAAAAGAATTAATCACATGGCCAGTTCTTTTTTGAATTGGCTTGAATTCATTTGTTTAGTACTACAGTAAAAATAGTAAAGGCATGTGTTTTATATGCATGTCTTTTTCTTTGCACTAACAGGAAGAAAAAAAACGTTCTGAGGGAGATACGTAAAAAAACAATTCTGAGGGAGAAATGTAGCTAATATTATGTCACGGATGTGTTAGGTAGAAAAAAAATAGCAGATTTTACCTTCTGCTATGAAGTAGAAAAAATAATTTTTGAGAGAAGGATTAACTTGTCATGATGATGCTCATGTTCATGTCTGGATTGACTTCTGGTAGGAACAGGGATAGGTCTTGTCCATGTAAAAGATAAAGCAGTAGTTTGGAAGAAGGCAGAGATGGATGCTCTTCTGCAAACTGCTCGTGTGCAAATCTGTGATAACAGCAGGAGTAGCTCATTATTAGCCAGAAGGCTGCTGCAGACAGTGAGCTGGCAAAAGTACCATAGATGTTAGCTGTGAAGAGTTTTTGAAGAAGAGAATGAGAACTTGATGCCGTGAGGGAGCTGTGGAGAACATAAACTGTCAGGGAGGAAGGAGGGAAGTTTCACAGAACCTGCTGTGCTGGAGCTCAGCTGTTGTTCAGCTGAGAGAGCTGAGTGTGTTCAGCATGTAAGGAGATTTCAGACAGGCCAGTTGCAGCTGTCACATAACTTCCTGTAGCATGTGAGCTGAACTGTGGCTGTGCTGTTTATCCACAGAACATCGACAGGATTTCCTTTGTATTTCTGGCTACTTAATACTGGACTTGTCCTGACTTCATCTACCACGTGTCTTTTGGTCTTTTGCCTGCATTGTCCTGATCTGGAGTTTGGCTTGCCTTGTCCAATCTTCTAATGAAGTGTGCCACTGCTGTTGTCTCATCTATTTGTTGTTCTTTTACAAGGTTTAGAATAAAATTTCTCCCAGGAACATTCATTATGCTTTATAAACGTACACTTCTGAAGTAGTACTTTCACGATTTGGTGACAGACAGCTTTGATCTTACTTGGAGTTCAGCTTTGTCTTTAAAATAGCTTTCACAAAATCAAAAAAGGCTATTGCCTCACAATTTTAATTGTATTCACAAAGAAAAAAACCCACAGTGAGCTTCTGAACTGTGCTTGTGTAGTGTTAGCTGACATTTCTAATGTTTAGACTATTCATTCTAGGTTGTTTAGGAGGGAAGAAAGTTTCCCTCTCCCTAAATTTTATTAGAAGTTAACCACATCATTAAAACATAGCTTGATTTGTTTCTACAAAATCAGTTCTAACTTTCTCCTCTGGTGGCGGTGCTGCTTCAAAAGACCTGTCATTGCAGTGTGCACAGCAGGGAATTCTGAAGGTTAGTTAACTGTGGTGGCCGAAAGCAGTGGGATACCTTTTCCAGCGGTTTATGCAGATCAGTTTTCCCAAAATGCATGATGTTTTAGGCAGCAGCTGTACTTCAGTCTCAATAAATTTGTCACATCCTATGGATATTTCTGGAAAGTAAAGCACTTCTCTCTCTGCCTGCCATTTCTGTATCCCACAGTTTATTGAACAATTGGAAACCTAAAAATATGTGTAAGCAGTTCTGTAGTTGCATTTACTAATTCACTGTTCAGATACTGTAATGAGAGAAAAGAATGTTTTTATGCAATATGAACAGTGCAATACATGTCACAGCTGTTTGAGACTATAACTGGGATGCGTTTCTTATATTTCGTCCTCAGCTATGGAGTCACTGTGACATAACAAAACTGTCTCAGAGACTTGCAGAACAACACAGAGTGGCGTTGATTTCCCCATTGCTCTCTGAGAAGATAAAAAATTTGGACAAATGAGTTTCTAAATTAAAAGAGAATATTTTAGTTATTTTACATATGTAATACACACTCTTCCAAATGACGAGGTAGCAAGTGTTTCTAACAATATTTTTCAGACAGGGAGACATGATTAAAAAAGACAAAGTGAAATGCCCCAAACGTACTTCTAAAAACATCAATGTCTTTTACCAGAAGGATATTGTTTCTTCAATGTGTTGGGGCAAATTGCACTTTTCATTCAGTGTGGATAAGTTTACAAAGGAAAAGATTTAAAGAAAAAATATTCTGAATTTTCAGCTTGAAGAGTCCTGGAGACTGGCCTGTTGTATGAAATGCTTAAAAGGGTAAAAAAAGCAAACCCACACAGTTGGTATTGGTAATGGAGAGAATTGGTATCTGACCTTAAAAGTGAGTTAGACCTTCCTCTTTTGAAAGCCTGTCCTTGGAGAGAAAAATAAATCTCCAGGTTTCAATAAATGCTGTTGGTAGGATACAGAAACTACAATAGCGTGGACTTCCTTTGTCAAAGAAAAGAATGGTAAGAATTGCTAAGCCAACATAAACAATAGAGTGAAGAGGAATACAGGAAAAATCAGCTCTTTTTGAAGAAATAGAGTTGAATACCTCCATAATGAGTCAATTTACTGGATTTCAATCATATTTATTCAAGTGCTGAAAAGAAAAGAGAAGAGTTAAAGGGTGGGGGAGAAGCAGTGGCTCAGGAAAAAATAAAAAATACCTCAAAGCCATACTAATATTTGCATACAGTTACAGCATGGCTGTACAGCTGATAGTTTCTTTAGTTGGGAAAGAAAGCTACCTCTGCCTTAGTGACTACAGTGATCTCCACTGGCCATGTCTGGAGTTCAAGTGCATGGGAATGCAGACTTAACCTGCATGTGCCTCTAATCTCTTGGATTTCAGTTACAAGAACAAACCTGCAGAGTTGCAAAGCGCAAGGAGAGTGAACGCTGGATTCAGTAGCACAGTGTACACTGCAAATACAATAGGCTGCCTGTGCATGCTGAATTCACCACTTCAGCCCTGCTGGATCTCTGTCTGGTGTGCAGGGCGTGTGTCGAGGTTCTCATGTGCCCCCATTCAGCTGGATTTGCTATACAGGCATTGTAAACAAAGGCATGGTAGAAAAATGGGAGTTCTGCCTCTTTTCAGATATGTGTTCACATCTGTATCTCTGTCTCATCTGTATGTGTGTTTTTGAATTTTCCGACTGCAGTGGTATTTTGACACCTGAAGTCTTTCTCAGCTGACTTGCTTCCATTTTAGCAACTACTTTTCCAGAGTTTTGCTGCTCTCTGTTTCTGCATGAGTCATTGAAATTACTGACAATAGAAATCTGAGGAAAAAAAAATAGTCTGTGCTAAAGCATAAGTATCAGTTAAGAACAAACCTTGTGATAAATGTTGAGGTAAATACAGTGTTCTAAATTTTGCCTTTATAAAAAGATCAGGTACAGGGATATCTCATCCTTTGCTTGTGTCAAGACTGGTTTATTCCAGTCCTTGTATTTAATTTCAAATAAGAGAGTTTTTATTAACTCTTCAGAATGAGCAGAGATAGTAAAGACAGTTGGATACAGTCATGTAGAGGGCAAGAGGGAGTTACATATTTTATTAGTGTTGTTGAGAAGGTGAATGGAGTTAGGAGTCACCTCTGAGTTCTGTGGGTTCTGCTAAGGTTTTGTTGTGTATGTGTTCTGAGCTCACCAAGAAACTTGCCTGTTAAGAGTGACTTCACATAAATGTTGATGAAATGCTACATAAATGCTAGGATGAAAAATCTTGCAGGTGTATCTTTTTTGGTGGTGTTTTCTTTAAGCATTTAGAGAAGATGGTTTCTGAATGCTGTTTGACTCTTGGTGAGAATTTAAAAATTTAAAATTCCTTTCTCAACTTATTCCGGTGGTGAATCTGAATACTTTTAAAAAGGCAAACGGAGCCAGAGCAGAAAATACTTTAAAAAGTATTTTCCATGGCTTATCTATACGCCTGACTTAAAATATTTAACTTTTTCTGCTGTGAGAAGGGAAAAAGGATAGAGGTAGACATTTTGTAGTCAAGATTGCACTGCATAACAATTCTTTCCCATGAAATGAAAAATATTTTCCTCTCTAATGTTTCATAGTGAGGTCTGTTAATAAGCTTTTTTGAAAGACTTCTGAAGTATGGTTTTAGCACTTCTGGAATTGAGATGTCTGGACAACTGTAGGTTTCACTGCTGCAGAACCTTGTGCTGAAATGTGAGATTGATCTTGGAAGATTTGGCCAGAAGGCAAATGGCCAACAGTAGTTTTCAGGAGAGGAAAATAGGTACAGGCAAGCATACTGCAACATTTACTTGAAGTTTCTCAAGTGAGAAATAACATAAATCTATAATATATAACACAAATATCCTCAACTAGGTATTTTTTAGGTGTAGTAAACTTTCACAAGACTCTATTCCAGGAATTCATTCTATTTTTGAACCCCAGTTTCATGGTGGTTTATCTTCTATGCCATGCAATAGGTAGTTAACAGCTTAGCTAAGTATTGTGTAAAACAGTATCTGCTGTTTATTGTAAACGAGGCCCAGTCTTATCAGAATTTACACTATTGTAGGAAGTAAGAACAGTGAAATAGTGTTTCCTATTTAAGTGAAATGATAACATGAACAACATGGTATATCAGTCTCGGCATATTGTTTCTTCTAGGATTCTTCAATCTGCTCTGGCATTTAGAAAAGGGAGATCATACGCTTCTTGCTTCTAGTCATTCATATTATTTGTCTTTGCACTTTTCACCTTTATTTTTATTGTACCCTTTTGAGAAAACAGGCAGAGAAAGGCAGAGTTGCACATTGCTTCATCACTTGATGGATTTTGGAGTTGCAGGGAAAGGGGAAAGGAAGGTAACTTTCATAGAGGGCAAAGCCTGGGAACTTGATTTGAGTGAGATCTTTCTTAACCATTACTTTTTTTAAGCAGTAAACTTTCAGCTTTAGTTGACACTGTAAACCTGGGATGTTAGGGTATTTATTTTTAATGTAGTCTATATGTAATTCTTGACTTCTTCTATTTGGAAAGGATTCTATTTTAAAGTCTATTTAAAAAACATATTTCAAGTAGTTGGAATTTAAGGGCAAACCCAAGTGACTTTTGTATTATAAGGATAGGGAAGAAAGTATCAATTTTTAGATGGAAAGAGAGAAATACAAATTATTTCCTGAAAATAGTTAGGGATATGGGGTGATTGCATATCTGCAAAAAGAAGCGTTTGCTAGTAACTGTTGACTTTAGGCCAGAGTGAGTAACGCTTGCATAAAAATTAAACTTTTTAGTCTCTAATAATGGTTTATCAGAATCAGTAAAGTAACTCAACTATGTTAAGAATAAGTGGAGGTTAGAAAATATGATTTGTATTGTTACATAAGCCAGTTAAAAATGTACAGGTTTTGCCAACTTTAATTGTAAACCTTTTGTGCTACTGAATCTTTAAATCTGTTCCAATCTTCTTAATTGGAACTGTATGTCCTGGATGCAACTTCACCATATCTATAGCAAGTATGCTGGATATGACAGCAAAATGATCAAGAATGTGTTCAATGTGGTGTTTGCCAGTACAGGCTTGGGTCAGTAGATTTTTCTTTAACCTTTTTTTTTCTTTTTCTTTTTCCCTTGCAATCTCATGTGGAGGGATTGTAGCATTTAGGATTGTGTGTGCATTTTGAGATGTCTTGGTTCCATGTCATTCAGATTTAATTAATGCGGGGGTCGTTTTAAATTTGCATTCTAAACATCTGCATTTGTTTCTTTGTAGTAATCTTCTCTTTTAATAATTTGTTAGTCTAAAGAGGAGAATGTTGAAGTTTATATATCCGTTAAATGTGTGCACCTCTTTCCTCACTATTTTGCATGACTTCTTTCTCTCAATAACAACCAAAGCAACCACTGGATGAACAACCAAACTAAAGAAAATTTCCCCAAATTTTCTTCTGGACTTCTGAGATTAGATAGGAAGATTTATTCAGTTGGGAAGCTCTTACTTAAGAGAGTCAGTCATGAAAGTGCAGGTAACTACTGGGAACAAGACTTGCTTTCAAAGTAAATACAAGTGGCATGTGCTGCAATTTTCTTAAGGGTTCTTGCTGTAATTATTTACTTACTCTGTGTCTCCCCTGTTGCTCCACTCTCAGGTAAATGCATCAGAGATTTGCAAAAGTCAGATTTTGAAAGGGGAACGGTTTTTGTTCTCTTTAGTAAAATAATGGAATAATTTATGTTGGAAAAGACCCTTAAGATCAAGTCCAGCTTCAAACCTAACACTGCCAAGTTCACCTCTGAACCATGTCCTTAAGTGCCACACCTCCATGTCTTTTAAGTGAGAGAAAGAAACTGACAGAGAGGTTCACACCTTGTTTTACAGGTTCCTTGGTACTCTTTGGGCTGTTCTTAGTGGAGCTGTGGGAAGGAATGAGACTAAGGGAAGGGCAAGATCTAGTGCATATTCTTTGCTTTCTGATTCTTCTGAAACTGCTCAGGCCACTTTTAGAGTGTCTGTTGCCAGCTGGTCCTTGCCAACAACTGAATATCTTCTTGCCCCTGTAGTTTATAAAAAAGCAATTGTTATTTTTTTTGTTTTACTAATAAAGAAATCATCTCAAATGGGGCTGTAGGACTTGACTACATCAAATAATTTTAACCAGTGCATTACAAATTTTGGAGACAGAATAATAATTAAGACATTAGTATGTGAGCTAATGTTGGAGGAAAAGGAGATCTGTAATGTAAAATTGGAGTTGTTATTTGAAAATTTTCTCTTAATATTACTCTGTCATAGTAGCTCTGCTACAGTTTTGCAGACATTTGAAACAGCTTCTGAAATGAAGCCCTTGTCTTTCCATTGCTGTATAAAAGCTCCTTTTTTCTTTCTTTCCCATTAAGAAGGTTGGTTCGTATTAAAAATCCCCACCTAATTCCTCCCAAAAGAATATCAACACAAAACCCCCAAACCCAACCAACCAACCAAAAAACCAAACAAACCCCCTGTCACATGAAAACAGGAGGTCTCCTCCAACCCTTGATTAGTGTGAGACCATCGTGCCAGACCATTCTGTCAGTGTCCCATTATGGAGCTGCTTCGTGGGGTGGTGCTAGGTCGGAGGGCAGTCCTGCACCAAACATTGACCCCTCCTGGGTCTCCACACCTTTATTCAAGGTGTTCCCTACTGCCAGTGGCTGCCAGCCCCCTTGAAGGACTCAAGCTTACAGTTTATGGAATAACACTCTTTATTAATAAAATCGTGACAGGTTAACGTTCAAGGATTGCTAATGATAGTATCTGACTGCAAAAACATATTCAAAGCAATATGTATTACATAATATAACAAGCTCTACTCCCTAACAAAAGTTAGCTCGACTTACTCATTCAGTGTGCATGGAACATAGTTCTCACCCAATGGACATCCTTATGGAGGAGAAGACAGGTTCAGCCCATAAGCTGATCCTGGAAATTATGATGGAGTCTTTCCTGACTTCTCCCCATTCTTAACTTTTATACTATTTCTTCACATTTAAGTGAAGAAATTAGTATAAAAGTATATACATTTATACTTGTTCAGTGAGGGCTGGAGGTACCTTGGAGGCAGGGAACATTGGTATAGTATCTGATACAATGTTGGGTTGGGAATATGCACCAGTCCAAGGAATCTTTTTGCCACAGTTGATGATTCAACAGCAAGACATCTTCCTTTATCTCCTCTGAGTTTTAGCTGCTCTGTGATTTAACAGCTAAAAAGTAGTGCTGAATTCCCTCCTCTGCAAGGATTTCAGCAGAGTCTGGCCATGGTGCGTCTGGTCTACTCCACCCTTCATTTAGTCCCCCTTGGGCACATATTGTGTGGGGGATATCAGGCACACTGACCTCATTCCATGCAGGGAGGAGCAACTGCATTTTCCTCTATAATTTCCATGCTGTTACAGCTATGTCTTTAACTTTCCACTTTTCTTTAATTTTATCCCTAGTCTTTTCCCCTCCTTCACACCCCCCTGCTTCTCCAGAAAAAATAACTAACCAACCAACATCCCCTTGAAATGTCTTCTTGAGCCTTCTGGGAAATTAATGGGAAAAATTTGCTAAGAGAGGAAATAGTCTTAGACAAATTTTGTTCTGCTTTCTTTTCTGTTAAGTAGAGCACAGAAAAGGAGATATTGAGATATCAAGTCCTGCTTTTACTGTCTTGATTTTAGATTTTGGAAGACAGTATTAATCACACTTCGGCTTTTCTGGTATTTGACATTTCAGCTGATAAAGAGAACTTTTTCACTACAAACTGGGCCTTCCATAATAACATTCTCATGTATGACATTTGAAATATGACTATATTAGTTTATGAAGTCAGTTTTAAACATTAAATTATTGGTAAATTATGTTATTTAAGATTTAAACAACTCTAGCACCCCTTATCCCCAAAATGTATTGGCTGATGATGATGATGAGTCTTTCAAAAATAAGAAAGTGGCTTTATTCCTGTTTATACCACAAATGTTTGTTTGGAGTTTTCTTTATGAATTATTTTTTAATGATGTTGCTACATGGTGCATAATTATATAAAGACAGCCATAGAATTGTTCAGGTGAACTAGAATTGAAAGCAGGTGTTGCTGTAGCTCTGACACAGGAATTAGCAGCTTTCCATCCGCACCCTTTCATTTGTTTAACTGCTGTAATCTGCAAACCTGTGTCTACCATTTTACTGTTGGATTACTACAGCATGTGTAATTTGGAGGATTGGAATGACTATCTTAAAACACAAGGTATTGCTTGCTAATGCAGAGGAGGGAAAGAGAAGAGTGACCAGCCTTCTGGGTGAGATGTGTATGGGGCAGGGCAGTTTATGAGCATGCCTTGCTTTGTTCAGTGAGCTTAATGGCTGTTGCTAAATGAGATGGAGTTACTGATTTTTAGCTTATTGTTTCGACTCTTTCTATATTGTGAAATTGATTTGTTGTGTTTACTTTTAAGCTACTGAGTTACAGTGCTGCTGGTCAAGGGATGAGAAGATTGTGCCAGTTGTTAGTCTATAAATAGGGATTGTCTATGTAGTATTGCTGTTGCTGTTTATTTTCAGGGTCAGGAGAAAATGAATTAAATTCAAAATAGCTTATTCTTCGGTATGCTACAATTCTAATGTCTCTACTTTGTACATGGTTTGTTTCTTATTTCTACAAGTTCCAGAACCTATAAAGTTTTTCACTTTCCCATTGATTATGTTCTGCATAGCTTGACATCATTTTCCAGTGTTTTATGCTGCATAAACACCTAGCCTTCTACACCAAGCCATAACTAATCATTCTAGTAATAATCTATGATGTTCTTAACATGCATCTCAACAGGTTGTTTTTTTTTCCTTCAACCTCAGTATTTAGAGGATGTTTCAGTGTAGAAGTTTGTAGTCAGAAATTCACATTAAACTTGAGAAGATCAGCAGAGCATGGCATATGTAGTTTCAGTATGAGGATTTGTGCTAAAATTTCAACAATTGTATTTTTTTTTTCAAGTTGTGAACATCTTAGGTTTTTACTCATTTCAGGCTTTTGTGACAGCATATGAAGTCAGAATACTTACAGTGAAATGGTAAAAACTCTGAAAGCATATAATGAGTTTTTTCCTTTGTTTAAAGTATGGTCAGTAAGAAAATTTACTAATCTTATTTGCTCTTTAATGGTATTGGTAGAATATGTATTTGTATGGGTAACATATAGGCAAAACCACACTTGTAAAGCTGCACTAAGAAGTAATGAATCTTAAATACTTGATACTGTAATTGACTGACATGCTTACTATGAATTCACTGAAATATTTTGTATGATTTGTACTCCATTAATTGAGTGCCATAACAAATTAAAAAGACATAAAATTATGTAAAGTTTCTCTTTTTTGTCATACTAGCTACAAGAAAGGGACATTGAAAATTCTTCCTTGGAATGAACAGAAACATCGTGAAGAAGACTGGTGTGAAAAACCAGAATGTAGGTAAGTATACATAAAAGCAAAAATATAAAGAATTTATTTACTAACTCTTAAAATGTGGGAATTGACCCAGTAAGGCTCACTTATTATTTTTGTACATACTAACTTGTGTTTTCAGCTTTCTTAGGAAGGCTGACTGAGCAAATGGAAAGCAGAGGTTGTGCAAACCCAGCTCTTCAGTAGAGTGCATTCTTTCTTTCATGATCTGTCACATGTTTGAAATCTCTTACTAGTTCAGTAGAGGGGATTCTTTCTTTCATGATCTATCTCCTGTTCAAAATCTCTTAGTAGTTCCTTTGCTGACGAAAACTAACATTCATGTGGTAGGTTGATCGTATCATTTTCTTTCAGAACTTTTAAGAAAAAGACTGATGTTAAAAAATATAGGTAAACAAATATATACTTAGACATATTCTTACTTTTTTTTTTAAGGATGGTTATTGAACCAACTTTGCAAGATGAAGGCCAGTTTCTGTATGAAATTCAACCTGAGTTACTGAAGTACAGGACTACTGACCTTTCTGTAGATCTCGTCACTGATTGGTATTTGAGCAGAGCACAGGAAATTGAAGAATATGCAATGCAGGTGAGAATAGCAGTGAGGAAATGATGATGGCTGAGCAGCCTTCTTCACAGAATCCTTAACAGTCTTAATGCATATTAATAGGACACTTTTCTCTCAGTAATGTGCACTCTGTCTCAACTTCATTACGGCTTTTGAAGTACTTGGTTTTTCTTTTGCAGTGTACTTAGGCTTGCTCTAACGTTTACTCAGCCAGATAATTAATCCATAGAAACAAATAAGGAAGCCAGTAGATTCTGTTTCATTTGGTTTACCATAGCAGACAGTAGCTCTTCTGTAATCCATGGAAAGTGTTTACAATTGCATTTTGTGTTTGTAACTAAGGGAGGGAAAGTTGTGCACGGCGTGTTGGGAAACATTTTTTTTACCTGTCACATGCTACTGTGTTGTGTGTATTGATATGTGTCGGTCACACGTGTCACTGTCATGTCAATAAATGGTGGTGTTGTGATTTGTTCCTGGCAGTTCTATTGTGTGTCTGTGGGACTGCTATGCAGCTTATTTCTGCTTGATTTTCTGTATATGTTAAAAGTGTTTGAAGCTCTACAAGATAAAGATAAGCATTGCACATAAGAACAGAGCTCATCACTTGTGTGCTCTGGTATTTTATTGCTTCTCAAGCCAATTTAGCTGCATGAAAAGGAAGGTGACTGGAAGCATCACTATAGGTTAGTTCTGATGGGTGAGTTCTTCTGTTCTACAAGCTTGCACTCCGCCAGGGCTCTTTTTAATCATAGTTGCCTGTGATCTTAACAACCAGTCAGTAAGTATGGAAATAAAAGCAACTTCCAAGGATCAGTTAAATTATATAACATATAATTAAGTTGCTTTCTGCTCTTCAAGACTTACATCTGCCTTACTGAATATTTGCAGCCAGAATTGTGTTCTTTGAAATCAAAACAGAACCATTCATATAATTTCATTCACTAGGGAAAAAAAACAAACTGTCATTGGTTTTTGTGACATAAAATGCAACAATTAAAATTACTAAATCACGGTCAGCTAGAAAAATCATATTGCATGTCAGTTACCTGATTGTGTTAGTTTAAAGCAATACTTCATATTCCATATACTGAGATGAGCTGTGTGTGATCTCCAGAAGGACTAATATACTAAGTTACATGCATCTATACTATGCATCTTGGTTAAAAGCATATAACAATATCATCACCTAAGATAAAGCATTTTATGTGGTCTTCATAAAGCTGAGAAGGGCAATCCCTTTTGAAATATACAGTCCACAAAAACTTCTAGGATCTTCAAATTGCCTGTTAAGGGGAATAAAATAGATGCACAGACAGGACACAGACTGATGTTGGTGTTTGGCAAACAGTTGTAAAACAGTGTTTTTTTAATTGTTTTTCAGGTTGACTGTGCTCTGTCCCTTGTTCGTCTTGGCATGGAGAGGAACATTCCTGGTCTACAGGTGCTTTGTGACAATCTGATCACTCTTGAGACAGTGGTTTATGAGACTGATGGTGATCGAACTTTGACTTTGAAGGAACTATTAGAGATGAAAGACATTGAGAAGCTGAGACTGTTGATGAAGAATGTAAGTACTTTGAATAAATCAGTAAGTATACCTTCAAGTCCAGTAACTCAGGTTACCCTGGATCCTATGTATATAAAGGCATTTTCATTTCTCTGATGAACCTCCATCTTTTATTCAATAAAAATTCTGCATTTTCACTGTTCCTTTTTTGTTGTTGTTTTGTGGTAGGGTTTATTTCTTTTTCTTTATTTCTAACAAAAGCGAAATTTGTTCAGTTTTCTCCAAGACCCACTTTATCCCTGCCTGAAGACTCAAGGTTAATAAATCTTTTTTAGAAAGCTGTGAATTGCTTTTTCATTTGCCTTATTTAAAGGATCTTCAGTATAACTTTTGATGATGCTGCAGATACAATATTGAATGAGTTCCATGGATTTTTTTTGGTCTCTTTAAATATTGTCAAGCAATTTTAACATTTGCCTCTGCACCAGATGTGTGTTTTTATCTCTGTATTGAGCTTGAGCATGGCATTTCAGAAGAGAAAAAGACCTCTTGCAAGGCTTGA
This sequence comes from Acrocephalus scirpaceus scirpaceus, assembly GCA_910950805.1. NCBI lineage: Eukaryota > Metazoa > Chordata > Aves > Passeriformes > Sylviidae > Acrocephalus > Acrocephalus scirpaceus. The sequence continues at coordinate 102,692,410 of OU383775.1, read as the reverse complement.
AAAACAGCTAGAGATAGAACTAGCTATGGACCTGAAATTCAGTTGAAGAACACATAGGCACCAGAGGAAAATAGGAGAATACTCAGAAATTAAATTTATTTGTTTGGTTGGTTTTTGGTTTGGTTTTTTGGTTTTGGTTTTATGTAGCCTCTCATCACTTGTCTTTCTGTCTTGTATTCCTGCTGAATTACTGAAAGTAATTCTACTCTGACATCCTTGCATGGTCTTTCACTCATTCTGAAACTGCAGGAGGAAGACAGGCTTTCCTCATATAATGTGCTTTACTCCTGTTCTGCTCAGTTTTCCCAAGCCATTGGGTAGCAGAAAGATTGTTTCAGTGCTTCAAGATATAGTAATCTGTTTGTGATAGGTGAAGATAACTGTTTCAGTTTTATTGATCAAAAACGATTCTATTTTTTGCTTTTCCTGCTTGTTTTGGGCGATGAAGCTGAACCTGTTCTTATATTTCTATTCTGTAACTCTTTGTGCTTTCCAGTCCTCAGATGAAAAATATGTGAAGAATGTTTATCAGTGGATGATCCCTTTTCTCCACCGCTGTGAAAACCAGTCCCCTGGTCTTGCAAATGCCCTTTTTAAAGAGTATTTAGTAACATTGGCAAAGGAAGACTTGACTCTACCTCTGAAGATATTTCAGAATTCAAAACCTGCTGTAAGTAAAGAGCTCTGTTGATTCTACTGGTTTCTTTGGAAACTCTTGTCCTGAAGAGGTTAATTCAGAAATAGAGGTAGTTCATTTAAGTCAGATCATCCTTCTGATCTTTCCCATTTTCTTGGACACAGGATTTGTTATGTTTTAGAAAACAATATTAAAGAATTTTTTACCATAAATTATAATGCAGCTAAATTGTCCTTGATGAGACTGTCAAACTAATGTAATAATGATTCTAGCCTAGTTGAATAAAAAATATTGAACAGATTCTTCTTTAAAGTAAATTCCTGGCATATTTCCTTTACAAAAAGTGAGTATGAAAGAGTTTAATGATCTCACTATTTTTCCTTGATGAATTTTATTAGGAGTAAATTTCAAGTTACTTCCCCCTCTCCTGCCTTCCAGAGCAAATGTAAAGAATAAAGTGGGGGCCAATAGGATTGAGGTGAGAGTTCAGTGAGTAAGGGTTGAAGTTGCGTTCTGTGTGTTTCATGCTGCTTCTGTGGCTTAAATAATTATTCCAGAGCACACAGGCACATATTTGCATGCTATTGAATGTTCTGAGTGTATGGACAGAAATCAACCAGCGAAGCACAACCACAGCTCTTTTATGTATATTGGTACTGTTGTACATATTAATTAAGTCTGTACATATTAAATAAGTCTGACAAATGTTTGCAGCAGTTGCCTGCCTCTGTCCTGCACCCTCTTCACTTCGCAAATTCTGAAAGAGCATAATGGCATACCACTGTTCTTTCAAGTGTCTGCAGAAAAGTAGCCAAGACAAGTTTTGGGTTGTGATTTTACTAGGTTGTGAGCAAGAGACATTCTAATTGCACCTGAAGACAATTTACTATTTACTAGGAGTACACATCTTTTTATAGTCAAAAGAAAATTAACTGTTGAATCAGAAGCAATAAATAAAAACCAGTGTACTTTCTTTTTTTCTTAGTGTCAGCAAAAAATTATTCCTGATCAGGACCAGCTTATGATTACGGCATTGGAGTGTATTTACAGCTGTGAGCGAGATGACCAGCTCTCTCTCTGTTATGACATCTTGGAATGCCTTCCACAAAGAGGATATGGGTAAACATTTTCAGCTGGTTATTTGTAAATATTTTAGAAAAATTAAATACAGTTGTGAATTAGTGCTTTAAAAAGGGTTATTAAGTTACTAAAGGGCAGACAGAATTACTGGAATAGTCTATTCACCTCTGAGCTGCCTTGACTGTAACGTGTGTATCTAAACACTTCTGCTGTGTACGTACTCTACCAGTTAATGCAGCAAAACAAGAGTCAAAGTAGCAGCCTAGACCAAGGTTTCTGTATTGTTTCTTAGACTTTTATAATTTGATGAATTGAGACCTAGTGTTAGTGCTGGCTTACTGGTTTTGTTACAATAGTGGCATCTTGCACTTAACTTAAAAGCAGCAATATGTCTCTGTGAGAGAGGGAAGGTAGAAAACCTACTGAGGGACAAGAAATGCTCAAGAATGTAAAAGCTTGAAGAGGAGATATCCTGTGATCTGTAAGGTGCAAACTATTCTTCCAGTATCTTTTACATGAAGGAAGGAGACAGCCTGGTAAAAGTCTAAGGAAGAAGGAAGACCTCTGCTCTTGGGAAACTAAGGGACCCTCTAAATTTTAACTGTCTTTATAGCAAGAAGCCAAACAGTTTTAATATTTCTAACTAAACATATATTTGCTTTTAATCAAGGAGTGTGTCAGACTGCTTATCTTCATACCTATATAATACAAATTAAAAGAGGAAATTATAAGGAGTATGTGTGTATGTATATATTTAATTGTGTGATGTCATTGCAGGCCTGAAACAGATAAAACTAACACTCTTCATGATGAAGTAGATGAACTGGAACAAATTCTTAGGTATTTAATTTTGCTAAAATAAATAGTGTATTCTTACAGAAATTACTAGGCAGAACCAAGAACTTTTTATGGTAAGAAAGTAGCAGAATTATTTATCTTTATTTATTTTAATGCTGTCAATAAGATTATCTGTATGTTTCTTATATTCAGAACATAGAAATTTTGAATGGTTTTATCTGTTTGAGTATTATAAATCTCTAGACTTTTTTCTTGGAATAAAAGTCTGGGCAGTTGTGTTTTGTTTTTTTCTGTTTGGTGTTTTTTGTTGGGGATTTTTTTTATTTGTTTGGTTGGGGATTTTTTGTTTTGTTTTATTTTTGGTGGGCTTTTTTTGGAGAGGGGGAGGAGGGTTAACCTGAGGAATTTGTTTTGATCTTGATATTTTATAATGCTTTGAAGGTATGTGATCAGGTATTGGTGGTATGTGTTTACCCTATATAGATATATACGTAGATTTCAAAAAATGTAGGTAATGCTACTCAGGCTAATCTATAGTGTAAGAGATTTTATGGAGATTGTTTGCGTTTGCAGTGCATATTTTGAGAGAGCTTTGAGAGTCCTGCTGCTGCAGGAGTACTTTTGCAGTTGTACAGGACTCCAAAGCACTGACTGTGTTTGCAGTGTGTCGGAGCTGTTGGAGAAGCATGGCCTGCAGAAGCCGGTTTCCTTTGTCAGAGACACCAAGGACAATGCAGAGGAGGCACGGAAGCTGATGATTAGGCTGACAAGGCACACAGCTCGCAAGTTAGTATTCCAAGGGGAGGGTGGGAGAAGAGGGGAAGGGCAGTGAAGTAAAAGAGCCTGCGTGCCTGCTTTGTGGCAGTAGGGAGCTGTGGTGTAGCTGCAGACAGTGTGCATAAACACTTTTGTTGAACTGATGATTAACGTGATTAGTGTTTTGGCTGCATTCTCCACAGTCAAAAATCTCTGCCTGCCTTCAAACTTGTTTTAATATGTTTGTGTTCAAGTAAACAAGCTTAAATTGCATACTGGCTGCAAAATACTGCAGGATGATGAACTGTGAAAGTTAACAGATTGTAAAAGAGGTCCTTTAAGACCTATTTAATTTTATTGAGAGTGTAGGATTTGTAAAATAATTCTATGGTTTTTTTTGGCGTGTCTTCTTGGAACCCTTGTAATAGGGTAATTTACTGATTTTAGGTATTGATTCTACCACTTACATTCCCCGTATAATTTTTCAATTTTTCTAATTTAATTCATCTTTAATTTAACTCATCTTTCAACTGTATATGAATTATTAAATAGTTCTTGGTATAAGCAGATAAAAATTTTGAATCCTGGGAAAATCAGCCATAATTGTGGGTGATTTTTCTTTCTTGTTTAAAGCAAATATGCACAGCAATTTATCCATGCTGGTAGAGTAGTATTTATATTTTTAGTAGTCTGAAAGCTTTTTAAGACTTTTAGAAACTTCCCTTTAGAAAGATCAAGACAATGCCTCTGTAGGAAAAACGTTGATTTTTCTACTTGTGTTGGAGACCTTTTGTTTTGCCAAAGTAAAAGCTAATGCCACATGAGAAAATCACTATTACTTGGAACTAGCTCATGTAATTTAAAAGGTCTTTTTTTAATCTGAAAGGCTCAAGGTAATGTCAAAAAACATTCTTAGTGTTTTTACTAGCAAAAGTTTTGGTAGGGCACAACAAGTTGAAGCTTTGTGGATAAAAAGAGATCCATAGATCCAGAGGGTCAAGAATCTGAATACCACTCAGTTTTAAAAACAAAATAAAGTTGCAGCTTTATTCTCCTGTGATTGCATGCCATTGATTAGTCCTTTGAGATTACCTACATTGAACAGCACTTCAATGGCCCTCAGTTGCTGTTACAGACCTGGTTTTTGCCCTGCAGTTCCCAGATCAGCAGGAAGATAGCACTTCCAACTTCCTGATGTATTAAGGAAAATTATCAAAACCTACTTGGGGGATCTTGGGAAACATTGCTTAAATCCCTGTCTTATCCCACAGAAAATAGAAAAAGCACTTGAAAAGTGCTTTGTTGTCAAACGATTTTATACCACAGATGCTGTTCTAATATTAATTATTCTTAAAAGCCTTCTTCTTTGAATCACTTCTAGTTAAATGTCTAATTAAATATTGAAATAGCTTTTGAGAAAACTCATATTTTTAGTCATGGAATCTCCTGATTTTTGTTAAAATTGTTGGGGAAGAAAATATTTAATTTAAAAAAATGTTTTCTAGGCAACCGTCTGTTGGTGAGATGCAGTGGAAGGAATTGCTCCAGGATATGTTGGACATGCAGCAGAAAGTGTATAGGTGCTTACATTCAGATACTTGCTATGAGGTGAGTTTTATGTCTTCTTACTGACTTATGTCCTAAGTAAGCTACACATTCTTATTTCATATTGTTGCTCACAGGTGTAAATAGATTTTTCTGTGTTGTTACTTGGTTGTCTACTGCCTTTTTTTACAGTATTTTATTTAAGTAAAAAATTTCTGGCATTTATTCATTTTATCTAAACCTCCTCTAATAAATACCCTGTATATCTTTTATTAAAATTCAACTTTACAAATTGAGTCAACTTTGTGAGGTTTCCTTACATAGCCTGTAATTCTGTGTACAAATGTGTTTAGCAATAAACGTTCCAGACTAATGAAAATAAAACGTTATCTTCACTCAAGCATTTCTTAAACACAGAGTTCTGGTTTGATAATACTATCCAAGATCATTATAGGATTATGGACTTTCTACTGCTTGCAATTGCAGTAAAATTGTGTGAGATGAGAAATCTAATTTCATTGAAGGTAAAAACCCTTGCATGTGCATAAACTCCAAACCCATGTCATTAGTATTTGTAAAAGACAGCTATTAGACAGATGTAGAATTTGCTGTGACACATATTGTTTATTTACATTTTCACATCAATGTACTGCAGTTTATTACAGATGCATTACTATGTCCCCTATAATTAGTTTTTATACCTATACAGAAGCAGGTTTTATTGCAGTTTACAGAACTAATTGCTTATGGCTGCTCTTCTGATTAGCTCTTAGGAGAAGTTTTAAAACCAAATTAGAAAAAAAAAGAACGAAAAGGACAATGCTATTCAACTTATACGTGAGAAAAATCACTCTTTCTCTGTATAGCTAGAAAGCTGCAACATGTTAAATAGTCATGGTTTTGTGGTGGGCACACACAACTTAGTGTGCTTGAAATTTTTTTTAAGAGCATGTTAAGAAATTGTAATATTAGAGCACTCTGCAAATAAGGCATTTGCTTTACTCAGATCTTAATGTAGGTTTTCTATTAACATTAAATTATTTTTTAAAACTCTGAACCATTTGATTAAAAAAGAAGCACAACAAAGGGTTTTGGAAAAAGTTATGTAGGAATGCTGAAAATGCTTTGAAATACAGTGCTGTCATATGCAATTATACTTTGATAACTTCACAGAGTTGATAAATTGATAAGACAGTAAGGATTTGCAATCCCATGTGAGATTTGGGTATTTTTTAGCATGATGCTTAGTCTCTTCTTCTTTCATGCATAGTGAATTCTGTCCTCTTGACTTGATAAATTTTGAAAGAGGTTAAATGTTCTATGTGTGATCTTTGGGGTGGAAGGGTCAGCTATGATATTTTGCATCTCTCGGGGTTCCTTGAGGGTTAATATGTTGTGAAATGGAAGATGATCTAATTGTATAATGTTCTTAAAGAAGCACTGAACTGTTTTCGTTTCCAGAGCATGAGATGGTTTGGAGAAGTTCTTCCTAGTAAAGAAATATCTTGAAATAAAGTATGATTGGATAGACTGCTAAATAATCTCATTTATGCCCTCTTTCCTGTGAAAGGTTGGACCAGATGATCTTTTGAGATCCCTTCCTATCTGGGCTCTTCTATGATTCATTGATCCTCTTGAATTTGTTATGAACTTTTAAACCTTTGATAAAGGCCATATTGTTGCAGCTGTGATATTTCTGAAATGATTAAAATTTGACATTCCATTTCATTAGGACAATAATGACTGTGCTTAAAAAAAAGGCAAATTATTTTTGTAAGGAATTGTGGTTATTTTGAGTGTCTTAAATTGGGCAAAACTTTTACCTTGAAATAAATCAGATGTTTTGTGGCAGATGCAGCATTATATCAGTCTACATTCTTTGAAGATTGTAATTGATTTCTTGATTGAAATTTAAAGAACATCTTATATACTCAGTTCTAAATATTTTTACATACTTTAGGAATAAAAAATTTCTTCTCTTACGTTGTTGGTTTTAAGGTCTTAATACCGAACTGCCCTTTAAGATTCTTACAGCATATTAACACCTCAGAATGTAGGTATATTTTGGTGTCTTAAGTCATATTGTAAAAAGATAGTTAATATGCTTTTTTTTTAACTTCCAGTGAATAGAAACTAGCTACTAGTTAATTTTAGCTTAAGTGCACTGTAGAAATACTTCCCTTGGTAGAAATCAGATTTTCTGCTTGGACTGAATATATTCTTTTGACTTCAGACATCCTTGTGTTCAAAGGAGTTAATGCTATACAATGCGGATAAACTTAATTGAAGCTGCTGCTCCTGCAGGTTGTTAAATTACTGTTCTTTCTTTTAGATATTCACCGAAAGTCTTTTATGCTCAAGCAGTATAGACAATATCCACCTGGCTGGGCAAATGATGCATTGCAGTGTTTGGTCAGTGGATCTACCAAGTTCATCAAAAGGGAAGCCGCAGTACCGAGTCAGCTATGCGAGAAGTATTGAACTAGTTTTGGCTGCTGGGAGAGAGTATTTCAATTCTTCAGCGAGTTTGACAGATAGTTGTATGGAATTGGCCAGGTACATTTACAGCTATCATATACATAAATACAACTGATTTAATGATGTCATAGCATTGGGGTTTATTTGTTAGTATTCCCCCTCTCAGTCTTCTATTGAGAATCTTTTTCATAAGCAGATTCTGGAAATACAGAGTAGTGTTGCTTTTAATGCAAGGAATTTAAAGACCCTCTTAATGCATACAGGTTCTGTGACTAGCTTTTCTCTTAGGGTTTTATGGTGATATTTCAAAATACATGATTTATAGCTCAAATACTTGCTATGAATGCATGACCGTATGTTTATTCTGTTTAGTAACATGTTTTGGTCCTCTTTTGATTTATGTTCAATCAGTTGTTGCATGGTAACTTAACTTGAGTTTCCGTGATGATCATGTGTAGGTCTCCTAGTAGCCTTCGTGTATGAGTTGGTTTAGGTAGAATGTATTCACAGAATCACTAGGTTGGAAGGGACCTTCAAAATCATCGAGTTCAACCCAGCCCTAACACCTCAACTAAACCATGGCACTGAGTGCCACATCCAGGGATGGTGACTCCACCACCTCCCCAGGCAGACAATTCCAGCTTCTCTTTAGCTCCTCCTATTTTAATCCTCATGCTGCAATATTTGTCAGTGTGCCTGAAAAATCTGATGGGTTCAGATGGGATGTTCAGCTAACATACGATTTTGGTTTTGACTTAAAATATGTATTCATAATTAACACGTGGAGAAAAAAATATGATAGACTGGACAAATCAAATACCTCCCTGATTCAATGTGTATGTTGAATTAAGCCATTTAAAGTCATCATTGAGATGAGTTGCCATCTGGACAAGCTCAAGACATGAAGCTCATAAAGTTCATGTAGTTCAACAAGACCAAGTGCTGGTGCTTTGCCTGGATCTGGGCAACCCCCTCTGTCACCCCAGACTGGGGGATGAACAGATCCAGAGCAGCCTGGCTGAGAAGGACTTGAGGGTGCTGTGGATGAGAGGCTGGACATGACCCAGCCATGGGCACTCCCAGCCCAGAAAGCCAAAGGTGTCCTGGGCTGCATCCAAAGCAGCGTGGGCAGCAGGTGAGGGAGGGGATTCTGCCCCTCTGCTCTGCCCCAGTGAGACCCCACCTGCAGTGCTGCATCCAGCCCTGGGGTCCCAGCACAAGAAGGACATGGACCTGTTGGAGCAAGTCCAGAGGGATGAAACACCTCTCCTGTGAGGAAAATTTGAGGGATTTGAGATTGTTCAGCCTGGATAAGAGAAGGCTCTGGGATGACCTAAATGTGTCCTTCCAGTACCTGGAAGGAGCCTGCAAGAAAGATAAGGACTTTTTACCAGGGCTTATAGTGGGACAAGGGGTAATGGTTTCAAGCTGGAGGAGAGTAGCTTTATATTAGGTGTCTAAAAAAAGAAATCTTTACTTTGACGGCGGTGAGGTCCAAAGAAGCTGTGGATGCCCCATCCCTGGAAGTGTTCAAGGCCAGGTTGGATAGAGCTCTTGAGCAACCTGGTCTAGTGGAAGGTGTCCCTGCCTATGCCAGGGAATTTGGACCTAGATGATGTTTAAAGTCCTTTCCAACCTATGGCCATTCCATGACTCTATGACTTTTCATGTTGATTTTCTTTGTTCAACATATATTAGTCAAACTGTATATGAATACGTTGTACCAGAATGCAGCTCGTATTTAAAAAAACTATCTAAAAGCTTATTACGATAATATACTATTCATATAATTTAAAAAATATATTTAGAATAATGTGCTCTTAATAATTGCATGCATTAATTCATCCTCAGAGGAATTTAGTGAGGTTTTTCATTGTTTTTTTTAAATCAGCTTTTTTTATTTACTGTACCTAGTTGAGGAAACTGAATTTGTGACAGTGACTCTTAATGTTTCACTTCCAGTCAACTTCTACAGTGTTTTGCTTTTATCTTCTACTATATGGCAATACCAAAACATAATAGTGGTAGGAGAACTATTTCACAAAATAATTATGTATTTAAGTACATACACCTTGAACGTCATCTATTAAATTCAATGCAGATCTAAATTCAGGAGGGTTTAAGTGATGTGCTTATAGCAACCAGTTGAAGGCAATGCAGAAATAGAAATTTGTTAAAATATTTAGCCAGCTATAAGAGATAAACTGTGCCAAACACCTCCCATGTGCATTACAAAAATAGTGAGTATTCTGGCTTTTCGTACGGACTGTAAATTACTGCTGGTGGTTGTGTTGTGTTTTGTTTTGTTTTACTCACCAGTAAACTTTTCCCACAAGTTTAATTTTGAATGTTTTCGTCAGACTTCATAAAAGTGTTTCATTGTTATTAGGTGCTGTCTACAACTTATTGAAGACAGTCCGAGTGCTGTTCAGGAGGAGCTGGACCTCATTCGTGCTCTGGGTTACCTGGAAGAGTTTGGTGTGAAAATATTACCGCTGCAAGGTACTGCATAATTTTATTCTTTATATGATGACTTGAATCACAGGCATAAATATGCATGAGAAATAGTTACTATTACATAAGTGTGATATGATTAAACTAAAGAGTCCATATACTGCCTCTAAGCAGTTTACACTATCACACAAAAAAAGGGTATTTTTTAGCTTGTGAAGTAAGAATGATATTTGCATATGGTGTCTTTGTCTTTTGACTTTTAGCAGGACTTTAAAATGGAATATCAAGTATATGAAACTCCTTATGACTTGAACAGAAATTGAGCTCATCTTTTATTTGCCAAATAATCTGCACTTGCCTGTGTGCTTTAAAATAACAGGTAGAAGAGAGGTGCTTCATGCAGAGGCAGTTTTCATGTCTTCACTGGGTTTTTTCATTGTGAGGTATATAAAACCCAGTGACAGTGGAAGTGAACTTTTACAAGGTATTTCTTCTGATGATATGCTTAAAACTAAATCTTTTGGAGCTCCGACTCCAGTGGAACAGAAAGTTGTTGGACAAAAGTTGTAAAGAAGTTATGATTATGTACAATGAAATTGCATGAACACTACTCATGGAACTGCCTGAGATGAGCACTGAGCCATGAGATGTGCTGATGATAATGTTTTACTTCTGGCATTGTGCAGAGAAATACTGGGATTTATGGAAATCCCATTTCTGGTGCTTTCCACTTCATGGAAAATGAAGTAGATGTTCTCATCTCAAAAGAGATGTTGTTCTCTTTTTTCCCAAGTATTTATTCAAGTGAATTGATGCTCCAAATGTTATGTTCAGAAAACTTAAAATTTTGGGACTGAGACTGTCTGATTTCTAGATCTTGCAGTACTGATTTCTAGAGTAAAATTATTTTTCAGTCAATTTGTTCAGCCTGTAAAAAAGTGCATGTATTTTCTTCAACTTTTTTTGATTTGGAAATGGAGGTATCATTTTTAAAAAGAAGTGACATAATACTGCATTAACAGTAAGTGTAATACAGCTGATCTAGCTTAATTAGAATACGTGAAATCATGCATGTAATTTCATTAATGATCCTGACTTATCTTTGCTTCAGTATCTTTCATGTAAATCAGATTAATCTAATAAGATTAAAATGATGTTTTCAAGTTTTAATGGAAGCCTTTAAATGATCTGTTACTTTGATAGAATGTCATTAAAATAGCACTAAGGATCAGCTGTTCCCCCAGCAATAGTCTTTTAGCAATAGACTTTTATTTGCAGTTCTGTGTTCAGTTTTCTGTAGGTCTTCCCCCACTTCTATTTTTAACAAACTTGACAGTTTAGGTTTGTGAACTACCATTATGCTATATTGTAATAAAATCTGGTTTGAAGACTCCTTATTAAAATAAAATGTTAAGACAAGTCCATCTTTAAGCGTTTGACCCACGGTATTATATCAGATTACTTTTAGTTATATGATGTATTAAAAATTCCTTCTTAAATAATCAATGAGTGAAAACATTTTATTGTTGTAAAGCAATATATGCCTGTGATAGAATATTAAAAATGAAACTAAAAATATGACCTCTTCCTGCTCTTCCATTTTTATTCATTTTAGTCTAATTTCCAGAATTAATATTTTTCAATATACTACTACATCTTTGCTCTTTTTGAGAGGCCTGATATCCTGTTTTAAGCTCAATATGCTAATGCAGAGTTTATCCCCATGCAGTCATTCACTCTTACTGAGTGTTAAGTGGAATATCTGCATGCTGCTCCTCTGTGTTTTGAGAACTTGTGTAGTATTGAAAGCATTACCTTTTAAAGCAGCAGCCTGAAGTTAGCCACCCACTAATTAGCTAAATAGAGCACTGGAATCAGTTCATGTTATTAAATTATGCAATTAAAATAATTGTCTAATTTTGGTAAAATCTTTTTTCAAACACAGTAATAATTATAAGTTGCTCAGGATATGGTTGACAGAAGCTGGTGATTTGCAGACTAGCCTTCCACTTCCTCAGGAAATTTTTAAGTAAATTAAAATGAGCTGAAGCATTTGCTAATGACAGTTCTTTCAGTTTGTGTGATGTATCTTGTCCATGCTAAATAAATGGCATTGTAGTTACAGCATTCTAAACTAAAGTTAATGCCTGTGTTAGCAGTCTTACGGGATGTTGCTAAAATTATAGTTTAAAAAAATGTATAAAAGTATATCAGTTAATTGTACACCTTTAAAAAGAGTGAATTTGAAAACATGAAACAAAAAGGAGTTTTCATTCAGGTCAGTTTTCCTCTTTTTGCTCCCTTCACAGCCTGACTTGCTAATGATTGGAGCTGGATATCCTGTGGTTTTATTTTAACTTTCTGTGTATAGGTATAATTGAGGATCTGCATGCAAGCAGCTTGGAGCTGGTTTTCAGATTGTGTTTGCATTCTTATATCCCCCAGCACTCCTCCTGCCCTGTGTTGTTCAGGCAGGAGCACAGCAGTCAAGTTCATTTGTGCAGTCTCTAAACCAGTTCTGCTTTCAACAGTGCGTTTGTGTTCCGATCGACTCAGTCTCATCAAGGACTGTCTGGCACAGATGTCAACAAACTATAAACAGTCTGCTAAGCTCCTGGGACTGGCAAACCTGCTAAGGGTTGCAGGTAAGCTGTGTTAGTAAGACACTGAGCTGCAGCACAATGAACAGTTATGTTATGTTTTAGGACGTTTTAGTTGATCGTTCAAATATGCATTCAAAGATACCACTAAAAAGTCACCTGGAAGAGCAGTCATTGGGGAGGAATGAAGCATTTCATAGGAGTGGAATATTTCATGTGTAAAACAGCTGAAATGGTCAGCTGCTATGTTTTGCTAATACCTGAAATAAAATATGCCTTGTCCAGTCTAGAGTTGGAATATAGGATGATTTCAGATTGGAGGAGTTGTGGCTGAGAGTATCTTGTTTTACAGTTAATTAGTAGTACTGAAATTACTGTCAATGTTATTACATCTGTCAGATGAGGTAGCCTGATTTAATAATAGTTGCATTTAAGATACAGGGCAGGGAGTAGTCTGTAAAGCATGAATTTCAGCTGTTAGACTTAAGTCTGTGCTGCATGTATTTCCTTTGGGCACTAAAAATAATGCGTTGAGTATTCATTTGAGGAGCTGAACCTCTTCAAAGATGGCGTCCTGAGGATATTAGGGGGATTTTTAAATGTTCTTTTTTATAGCCTGCCTAAAGTATCTGCTTTTAGATTTTTTTCATTTTTGAAAAATACTTAATGCAGCTGCAAACACAATACTGCTGTATTTTTATGATGTAGAAATAGAATATATAAATATAAAATATTTATATTTTATGCAGCATGGCATGCAAAATCAATACATTCCAGCTTTGTCACTAAAACATGCCTGGCTAATTCTTTTCTTCATCTCTATTTGTTAAATCATTTATTATTATTTTCTTATGTTTTTAGGAGGCTTAGTACTGGCAATTTTTTGCATAGTATTACAAATAGGGAAAGAGATACTAGAGACAATTGTGTGAGGTTGAGAACAGAGGTATAGAAATTAGACTGTTGACCTCTCAAGATACCTTGGTCCTAAGGAAAGGAGTCACAGGAAGCATCCTTACTCTGGTCAGCACAGCACTGCTACATGAGAGGTGGAAGGGGGGACAGGATGGTACCATGTTGGGTAGCTGGATCCACTCTACATATTTAATATAATGCATTGAAAAATTTGAATGACAGTTGGAACTTCTTTTTATTTGCTTGTAAAGCTTTTGGGGGGAAAAAAAAAATCTCCCTTATTGGTTCATAAGACAAGATGACTGTACATCTTTCTCCTTCTCCTCTCTGCTTTGTCCCACTCACACCAAGTTAAAATCTGTGAATTTTTCTTAATATTCTGGCTTCTTTGGGCTAATGCTGTAGATTTTTGTTTTACCTTCTTTTCAAATCTGTGATTGTCTTTGTGTGAAAGAAGGAAAACCACGATCTAGAGAAATGCTATAAAGCTTTGTCTAGTAGTGTTATTCTAGTGCCTTAGCTGTAGGATTTACAGTGCCCTGGAATGTACCTTTGAAAAGGGATCAAACTCGTGGCTCCCACCTCCAGAGACTGAAAGATGGCAGTTGCTGCATAATATGTAGAGAACTTT